>CP125837.1:49052-10049052 GCA_030408175.1 Trifolium repens | reverse complement strand
CAACTTAATTTTAAAAGTGTTTAGTCTTTTTTATTTATATGCAAAAAGTTGTGTTAATAAGGAGTACATGTTTATTCAAGTCCTTACGGCAACAAAAAAAAAACTCTTAATACTATGGGATTGTTCAGGACATTTCCCGAGATTTCAAGTGCCCTGTCGAAATTATGAATTTGGTGCCCTTTTTTAAGTCATAATTTTTTTTATCAGATTTATAAATCATATAATTATAACTATATAATTGTAAAAAGGTAAAAAACTACATCAATATTTAAAAATTTACACCAAATCAAAATTACAATAAAATCATGACAAAAGTAGTTATAATATATCTATCAATCCAAACATGTATTAGTACTAGCAACAACCTCCGACCATTAATATTTAAATATCATCCTTCTAGCTAGGGATGACAATTTACCCATACCCAGTGGGTACCCACAAAAAATATCCACAACAGGTAGGGTAAAAACCCGCATTTTGGGTACGGACATGGGTATGGGTAATTGCCCACAAAATTGAACGGATATGTGTGCGGGTACGGGTACCTTAATACCCACCCCATATACCCACATAGTATATATTTATTTATTTTAATTATATTATTATATAATAATATAAGTAAATAAATTTTAAAATATACAACATTATTATACTATTACACATTTTTAATGAAAATGTTTATTTATAACATAATCCAAATATGTCAATATATAGATAAATGAACTTTAGCATGATATTACTAATAATTTTGTTCATAATTTTCATGAGTCAACATTAAAATCTTTAAATTTTTTTAATTATATTAAACTATTTTATAATTGATGAATTTATTTTTAGCAAAAATGCGGGTAACGGGTACGGGTACTTAGGTACCCATAGGATATGGGGACGGGGACAAAGAGTGTCACCCACGCGGGTATGAGGATGGGTACGGGTATTTTTTCAAATCGCAGATATGGGGATGGGAACTGTGGTACCCTACCCATACCCTACCCATTGCCATCCCTAACTTCTAGCATTTTTCAGCTAGAATGTTAATAGTCTATAAATGTCCAATTAGTTTTCACTAATTTTAAGTTTTCTATTTTTATAGTGAATAACATTTATGTGGGGATTTTGTTTGACACAATTTATGTAGGAAATGTTTTTTTTTGGTACAAAAAGATAATGATTTTAATATATTAATAATTTTTTAATTATTATATATGATATGTCATATGTGATTCTATCTAAGCTTATAAAAAATATTAATATTAATTATATAATTTATATATATGTATATATAGTAATAAAAAAATAGTGCCCCTAAAAATCTGGTGACCCGTGCTATCGCTCCTCCCGAACATCCTACAGAATCCCTTTGGGATTATTACACTAGTCAGAATACAAAAATTTAACATGACACCTTGACTGACCAATAAATTAAAGCCAAGAAAAAACTTTATTAATTTGATCAATTGTGTCTACTTAGTCTAAATACATGCAACATTCAAAGACATTTTTCATCCCTCTAATTTTTACTTATCACTTGTATATTTTAATAATTTTTTTTTTTTTTATAAATTATAACTTTATTTTCCATTAATTATCACACCCATATTCTTTTCTTTGGCTAGGACTCTCTAACTCCAACTTCTTTGTACGTGTTCTGAGTTTGAATGTACAAATATCAAGTTATCAACTAATGTTCCAATTTTTTATTAGCTACTTGAACATATATTGAATTTGTAGGTTGCAACAGTTTCTCTCAAGGAGTCTGGTCAACATTATTATGGAGTTAGTGGAACTACTAGTATCCAAACACACATATTTATCAAGCAAGCTCATCTCATGTATATATTCAAAGTGGAGATGGTACTAATTTTATTATTGTTGGATGGCATGTGAGTTTTAATTTATCCTATCATAACTATATTTATTCAACTCTAAAATTTGTTTGATATACTTCATAATTTTAATTTTTTTTTTGGTATAAAAAACGCTACTAATTTTTTGGTATATAAATTTATGTCAGGTATTTCCCTTTATAAATGGCGATGATAGATTGATAGGACACATGTTTTCGCAGAATGGAGGGTAAGGGATAGTTTTTTTTTTCTTTCTTTTTTATCTTTAAATTATTCTAGGTATAAAGACTCTCCTTTTATTTTAATATTTCTTTTGGCATTAATCTTCTTTTGAGTCTAATTATAAAGTATTTCTAACTTTAAAATATAATATTGTATTAAATTATGTCAACAGTCGAATAATTTCAACAAAACAGTAGGATGCTACAATACACATTGTCCAGGTTTCGTCCAGGTTGATAGACAATTTCACATCGGTCAAGTTTTGTCAAACGTATCTGTCTATGGTGGACCGATGTCTGATTTGCCAATTAATATTTATCAGGTTATTCTTTTTCCTTAAAATTTGAATGATGACATGCATGCTATTTTTTTTAAGTGACAAATAGTATTATATATAATACGCAATAAGAATAAGATAAAGTTCATGTATACTATATCAATGAGGGAAATGATATATTTACAAAATTCTATGAATATGCACAGGAAAACAACAAATGGTGGGTGATAATATATAATAAGGTAGTTGGATATTTTCCGGTAGCTTTGTTCAACAACTTGAATGCAGCTGATGAAGTGGGGTGGGGTGGCGGAACAATAACTAGTGATTCTCCTAGTCCACCAATGGGATCAGGATACTTTCCAGATGGTAACCCTTATCATTCATGTTATTTTAAAAATATTGCATACAAAAATGCAATTGGATCGGGGGATTTTAGACCTAATAAGGTACAAGAAATTAGTGATGGCCCTAAATGCTATGGAGTTAAGTATGAGTCGAATGATTATTCTGTTCTATTTGGAGGACCTGGTGGTAATAATTGTAAATAATTTGTATCTTGAACAAGTTTCAACTTCAATTTTATAATAAATAAAGGATTGATACTACTTCAATCATTATCTAAAACAACTTCTTTTCTAAAGATCTATTTAATTAATATTTTTACAAGTCTTTTTTTAATGTGATTTTAATTAGACCGAAGAAAAAGAACGTTGGGGTGGTGAGAGAAACTATCCTATTTTAGTTGAACATTTTAGTTGGGCTTTAGCCCATAAACTTTATAAGTTAATATCCACTCTTATTCTTCTTTAAATAGTGTCATTGAGATACTTTGTAAAACACGCAAAAGAATGAAAATATTTTATTTACTTTAGTTTTCTTTATGCTTTCATTTAAATAGTTACAGCTCTCTAAACTCTTCACATCAAAGTTCCATCTCAATATTCTTTTCTTTTACTTTTTGCTTAGAAAAACACTTGCTCGTGATTCATGTGGATCATTATTTTTTACTTTGAATAATAAGCTTGGTCTTATAATTTGTCAAACGTGATACATTATAAGTCATGTTCTTAAATCTTAGTTGTAAAGTTGTTCCTAAATGGGAAGCACTTGTTGACATGAGTCACTAAAATGATGAAGTTGGATTAGTTTTTCAAGGTTGTCAAAACCGGACCGGACCGGCCGGTCGGACCGGTCGAACCGGGAACCGGACCTGCATCCGGTCCGGTTAGTGTGCAAAACCGTTCTGCGAGGGAACCGGGATCAAACCGGGAAAATCGGGATAAAACCGGAAAAACCGGTTACCCGGCCGGTCCGACCGGTTTGGAGGTCTAGATTTTTTACTTTTTTTTTTTCGTTTTCAGCATTTTTTTAAAAATAAAAGCATCAAAAAAGCCAAAATTAGAAACAAACCGGAAAAAGGAAAGAAAAATATGATTTTAATTAAGATATTACAAGGCTATGACTTTTCCATTTATCATGATATGAATATTTACAAAGTAATTGACAACATATATGTTCTTAGTTTGGCAACAAAGTAATTACATATAATTACAAAATAATAACAAATGATATTGTAATTATTACAAATGATATTCTATTGATTGATAATAATAGTGTGAAATTTCGTCAAAAAAAATAAAATAGTGTGATATATTTAAAATATTTGTAATTAATGTTGGCTAAGATATTGCTCTTTTATTTAATAGTATAAAACTTTGATTATTATACAATTTTTTTTTTAAGAAGCAAAATTAGCTCACCCAAATTAGAATATTATCCTTACCCAAAAAAAAAATTGGAATATTATGCATTTTTTTTGTTTAATATGTTTTATATATTATAAAAAATATATATTTAATTAAAAACGGTCCGACCCCGGTCCGATCCCGATCCGACCATTGAACCTTGAACCGATAAGCTCACCGGTTCGATGACCGGTCCGATTCTGACAACTTTGGTTTTTTTAGAGTAAAAAGATATGGTTTGATCCAATTTTCATGGTTCCATTGAGACAACCATGATACATTTTTCCATCATATACCAACTCATTTGCTAGTTTATCTCGTTTTGAACAAAAATGAAGGAAACTCAATTTAATCATTAAAAAAACACATTTAATTTAGAGAAAGAAGTTCCGTTTTAGTAAGTTTTTGCCTTATATGAAAGTTGAAGTCGCTTTACCAATCGTTAGTTGGTTCAGTGGTGATTGGCGCTGAACTTGGTAGGGAGGACCACGGTTCGATCCCCCGCAACTGCGATCGGAAGGGGGCTGGAACCACTTGATGCCAGAACTAACCCCCGAACCAGATTCAACTGGTGGTGAAAGCCAAAAAAAAAAGTTGAAGTCGCTTTAGCGACCAAATTATTCTTTTACATTTTCCAATGTAACATTTGAATATTAAAGTATATGTAGAAAATCACATCAACACGACCACAAATGAAATTACATCAACACAACCACAAATCGAGGTATATTGGTTTAAATTTGACAAAAATACCAAAATACCCAATTTATTTTGATGAACCGAAGGAGATTTTTTTTTAGGAAATAAATTGAATCTCGTGGTTTTTATCACAAACGAAAATAACATGAAACGTCTTGAATGAGATGACAAATCATCATTAACACGTAAAAATTGATAGAGTTAAATGAGAACGTGACATTTGTGTATGCTTATACTTAAGAGTAATAACTTTTTTTTTCAAAGACTCAAGAATAAGAACTAAGAAGTACAATTACAATAATATGGAGTATTTCATTACCTTACTTTTGAAACGAATATGCTTGCTAAATACCAAAGTTTAATAGTTTGTTCGAAATTCCAAAACTAAGAACACAAGCAATGCTCTCTTTTTTTCACTTTCTTTTTACCATCATCGATCCTCATCAAAAGCAAAATGCATGAAAACCACACTATATATAACAACATATTTACCACAACTACGTACATAGATAGTGTGACACAATGAGTGCCATTGGAATTTCAGGTTTGGCTCATTTGTTTGGCATCATATCCATCATACTCTTGCTTGTTTGGTTGGTGCATTACCGCGAGGGGATCGACTATGATTCCGATTATGGATTACGCGTTTTCGATGTAAAACAATTTATGTTTATTCTTTGATTTAATTTGTTGTCACATATGTTATATAACAATCATATTTTAAACTTGCGTTTGTGTTCCGCAGGTACACCCTTTAATGATGTTCTTGGGCTTTATTTTCCTTGTTGGTGAAGGTATATGCTAACTGCACCTCCTTCTTTCATATCTTCCTAGAATACTAATTAGCTACATTTGTTTATCCTATATTGAATAATTCTTTCCTAAGTGCAATAATCCTAGTAGAAAAAATTTAAGTATGTTTCAAAAAGTTATCTAATGACATAATTAATACTAAAAAGAATATTTTAAGTGTGTCTATCTCTATTATAAATGAAGGCCGCTATAGTTTCATAAGTTATAAAATTGTTTCAATAATTAAGCACTTGTTTTACTAAAAAGAATATGAACTTATGATATAATAAAATAATTCATAAACAAAATCATTATTGACCGTAGACATATATATTGTCCCATATAGTGATTATTGTGAATTTGGCAGAATTATAGTGGACGTCTTACAACTTTGACAAATATTACACTCTATAATTTCAATAAAATTGCGGTGTCACATTGATTTTGTATTGAAAATTAAATACATATTGCATTTAGTTTTCTTCATTGGTTTGATCGATGTTGTAAAATTTTGGCAGCAATTATGGCATTCCAAACGGTACCAGGAGAAAGAAATAAGGGAAAGTTTGTTCATATGACACTTCACTTGATTGCTATTGTTTTAGGCATAGTTGGTTTGTGTGCTGTTTTCAAATTCCATAATATGAAAAACATTGCAGACCTTTACAGCCTTCATTCATGGATTGGTATTAGCACCTTCTGCTTGTTTGGTTTGCAGGTAAAACTTCATATTAATCATGTGTGCCTGTTTTTTTGGCACAAAATAGTTTAGACGAGGAACAAAAATGGGACGAGGAACAAAATTTCGAAAAATTTAAATCAGGGGACCAAAAAATCGATTTTCTAAATAGAAGACCAAAACTTTATTTTAAAAAAATAAGGGAATCGAAACTGCTATTAAACCTAAAATTTTGTAACGATGTTAGTGTCAAACCTATTTACATTAACAGTAGCTTATAATATTGACTTTACTAATGGGAAGTATATTTGTTGATTAATTGCAGTGGCTATTTGGTTTGATTACATTCATGTTTCCTGGAGCACAACCTCCAACAAGAGCTAGAATGCTTCCATGGCATAGAGCAAGTGGTAGAGTTTTACTTTTCATGGCAATTTGTGCTGCAGAAACAGGATTGATGGAGAAGGCTGGTTTCTTGGATCTGAAGCCATATCATAGAGAAACTAACTTGGTCAACTTTACTGGTCTTTCAATTCTCTTGTTTGGAGTTTTTGTTAACATATCTGTTGGTGTTCGTTAATCAGTTTGACATAGCGCGTTTTGTACCTTACATTCACAAGAAAAAAATAACGGTACGAAGATCAGAGACAAAAAAAGAGAATTTATAGAAGATGATCTAGATTCATTTCTTTTGTCTATTTGCATTGTTGATTTTGAAATGATTAAATTATTGACAACATTTATTAGTACCAAGCAAGTTCAAATTTTAAATGGCATAATTATGTTTAAATTTAAAAATGTATTTTTGGTCTTCATATGTTGACATAGCAATGAGATTATTCTAATATTTGTGCTGCTTTGTGGAAATCTGAGTACTGAGAGTAATGAAGGTCAACAATACAAAGAAGCAAAAATGGTGAAATCGTAGGTTTGATTTTGATTTACAAAATGTTTTTCATCTTTTATTTTTAGAATTTTTATTTAATAAAATAGAAAAAGAAAATGTTTCTTCTGATTTTTAAAATATGACCATGTGCTCTATGAATTTTCCAAAAAAATGGAGCCGAAAATTGGAGCCAATGAATTGTAGAGTACGTGTGTGTTCGACATCTACGTCAATATCGATTAATGGTAGTATGATAAATGAGTTCGTTCTAAGACGTAGTCTTAGACCATGTTATCCATTATCACATTTTTTGTTTCTTTTGGCAGCCGAAGATTTGAATGTGATGTTTAAAATTTCAACGAATTGTGTGTTTGGATAAAATGTGAGTGAGACATCCAAATTTCGAATTTTTCTTCTTCAATTTGTTAATGATACTTTAATATTTAATTATGTGCGTCAAATTTGATCAAGCAAACATAGGTGTTATTAAGGATTTGCCTCCTCCAGTAAATGTCAAGGGAGTGAGAAGCTTTTTGGGTCATGACGGTTTCTACCGGCGTTTTATCAAAGATTTTTCAAAAATAGCAAAGCCCTTAAGTAACCTTTGAAAAAGAATTGCTCGCTGTAATATTTGCATTGGAAAAAGAATTGCAAAGTTTTAAATAATAACCAAGTGAACTACACCACCATTGAAAAAGAATTGCTCGCTGTAATATTTGCATTGGAAAAATTTCGCCCATATCTAATACTTACAAAGCCCCTCATGCAAAAGCAAGTGCTGAAAGCTCGTCGTAAAATACAAAAGTCAGCCAAGACAGAAAGGAGTGGAGGGAGAAGTGCTGAAAACACACCAGCCGTGCCAAGAAAAATGGCAGTTTTAATTGGGGTGATGTATCCCAAGTGCGAAGCAGAACTGTTACATACTGTTGTGAATTCGACGATAAACTCACACCAATAATAAACTGATGTGTGGGGCAAGCGAAACAAGCAACCAAATAATAAGTGGGATCGAGATGATGATGCAATAATTCAAAGCAATAAACAGCGGAAGATAAAGAACACAATCAATTTGTTTACCCAGTTCGGTGTTAACGAACCTACGTCTGGGGGAGAGAGCACCTCTCCGTTCTACTAGAATCAAATAGTCACCACTTTACAAGAGTTTCCCACAATTGGGTACAAGGAATTAGCAACCCTAATTCTACCCAAAACCCGAATCTCTTCCCGTGGCCAAGAGACTCAATTTGACCTAGTCTACCCAAGGTGATCCCACAAGATGATCCCAAAAGTAGTTTGCCATAGGATTCAAAACCCTAGCCTTTTGTGGTGGCAAACCCCAACTCTCTACATCTTGTCTCACTCTTTGCTATCCCAATTTTTCTATGAATAAACAACCTCTATTTATAGAAAAATATATGCCTATTATTTTAAAAGCAATCTTTTAAAATAAAACCAAATCTCCTATTATTTTTAAATATATCTAATATTTAAAAACAAACACAATCTAAGTCAGATATCCTTCAAAACAAATATTTCCAACAAATTAGCAAAGTCAAGCCTTGCCCGCCACGCAACTGCGCCCCGCGCCATATGGCAGAGGCTACAGCCTTAACCAGCACACTCCTGGCGCCCCGCGCCATGTCTTCCGCGCCCGGCGTCAACACGAGATGCTCCACCTGTTTTCTGATTTCTGACTTCATGTAACCGAGATTTCAAGGCATATCCAACACATACCTTAGATGAAGTCGAAGGGATGAGAAAATTATGATGGAAAACTTTGATTTATTAGATTATAACATCACAATACTTTGTGACACCAACAAATACACACATCCAACTAAAGCGGAGATTCAGAGGCAACTAACGTTGTTAGTTGAAGAGGCTAATGCATAAGCTTCCCTCAATTCTTTAACTAGTCACATCAACAACATGAAACTTAATGGCTCGAATAAAATTATGAAAGTGCGTTATGTATCACCTATGTTTGTTAGTATAGAAAGTCGAATTTATAGCCCTCCTTATCTAAGAGGTTCATGATGCATTGTTGTACATTTCAACTATCCATTTTAAATCCGCCGGTTCATATTACATCTTAACAAAATCAATAAAAAATAATCTTAACTATTATTTCAGATTAGAGGTCTTAATTTTAAACTATTTGGATTTTTTATTGCATTCAATTACCACTTTTGACCTAAACAGCAGGGCATTGCAATGAATATAAAAGGAGATAAAGTTGGAATTTTGACCTCCGATTATAAATTCATAATGGATACTAATATTATCTCACTCCATTTATACATTATTTTTGTTTATATATCTTTTATATCTAATTTTTATCTACAGATGATTTTATGTCTAATAAAATTATGCTGAAAGAACTACTCTGAAACTAACATTTGAATTGGGGATTTCAAGTTTGATAACCAAACTCCCATCGATAGCAAGACAAAATCACCAAACAGATTTTTATATCTAGTTTCCAACTTAATTATACCACTGCCACTAAAATAGAAACCTGTAACAACCCGTTTTTCAAAGGCCAGAAAAGGCACGATATTTTTTTTTTTTGTACACATCAGAGTTACGCATAAAAGATTTTAAATGAGCCGGCATTCAAATATACAAAAGAACTCATTACCATAAGGTGCTTCGACAAGCAAAGTGTATTCCTGAATAATTACAATCCAAGTCTAAGTATTCAAATACTTACAACAAAACAAGTTAGAATCCTATGCCTAAACCCAAAAAGCACGGTGTACAACCCACACCGGCGCATAGTCTAACTAAGCTAAAGTTCCAACCGCTCACTGGGGCCTGGAACAGCCACCGTCGTCACCACGACCTAACCCATCATCTGGGTGGGATGAGCCCGCAAATGAAAGAAAGGGTCACCACAAAATAAAAGTATATATATATATCCAGTGCGAAAGATGTACACATAACAAGTTTCCACATACACAAGAGAAAGCTCTTTAACACAAAAGCAATTCCCACCAACGGGCTTAAAATATAATGCACACCGAGCCTAATGCAGACTTCTACAATGAGTGTGGTAGATTTCCCATTACCACATGCATATGAATTCCGGAAGTCAGTAATCATAATCAATAAAACAACAAAGGGTTAGGATGGATCCATTCCCGATAATCGCACCCCGCAGTCCATTCCCGATAACCGCTTATTGGACTCAATAATTCCCGTAGGAGTAAGGTGGATCCATTCCCGATAATCGCACCCCGTGATCCATTCCCGATAACCACGTACTATGAATGCATGAGCATACGATTCCCCTTATATGCTAATGCAACACATACATATCGTACACGCATATGTAATCACACCACAACAACACATACATATACATCTAATCATATGTATTTAATCACCTGTTCATACACATATTTCACCAAACATATGTAAGACAACGAATCATGTATTTACCACGATCTCATATCGAGAATACATCACAACAACATGCCAAGCACACCACAATTGCATACACAGCAAAACAAAGCATGTCGTAACCGTTTTAAAGACGGAAATAAAGTGGAGCCCTTACCTCGTCAAGCACTCAACTATCACACGATCACACAACACTTACTCGCTTCCTAAAACAAGCAAAGTATTCAATCAAAACCATATCCAATCAATCCTTAATGAATTGGACTCTAAAACCCCAAAATCCAAAGGCTTCCTAAGGAAAAACCCTTTTTCGGATATCATACCAAAAACCACCATATTGATCAACACCCATGAGTTATTTATACTATTTTTAGGACCCAAAACAATTGTCAAAAGTCTTAAATAATTTGAAATGCAAAATGGCCGTTTTCTTGCGTTATAAGCTACGTACTTTCCGAGTACCCGAAAAACTCGTTTCCAATCCCCACCACTTCCATAAATTAATAAAAAGGGATTAGAAAGTTAAAAACCAAGTTTAGAAATCAGAATCCAAAATTTTAGGTCCCAGAGCTCGCCCTGGCGAGTTGGTGGGGAGTGAAGGCACTGAGGACTGGTCTAGCTCGCTCTGGAGCTCGCCCTGGCGTGTTGTCATGACCTGTGACACTCGCCCTGGCGAGTAAACACTCGCCCGGCGAGTTGCACCTGTCATGACAGCAAAAACAGCAACTCACACCACCTTTTTCCCCAACCAAACCTAGTTTGATTCTATTAGTTCCCAACACCTTTTCAAGGCACAAAAGCAAACCATTTTCATAAGCAAGCAATTCATTTCCGAAAGCTTGTTGGTTGCTTCGAGTGCAAGTTATTTGGTTTTCATTTCCAAAAAAAAAACCAAACCCAAGCACAAGTTTTATTACGGGCCTCAACCGACCGGTAATCATTTTCAAACATGTTTTCAAAGTAAAAAGCAACACCACATGTCACAAGAGTTTTAACCCACTTGGACCCCAAAACACTACACAAAACACTTAGGAAATATTTTCATAAACCCCAAAATATTTTTCATCGGATTTTCTAAAACAAAACCATACAACACATTTCCCTTTTGCCCAAAGGTTCAAAGACAGCTTTTCTTTTCAAAACCTTACAACTTAACCACATGTTATTGATCAATACTTAACCAAACCAAAACCCTAACTTTTCTCATGAGATTTTTCACCAACTCATGGAAAACAAAAACAACAAAGCCTAGCATGCTTACTACACCCTCATGAACAACATTCATGAAACAAGAATCAATTCCTAACCTTTCCATCTCATGAACATAATCTAAAACTCATAACTCCAAGAGTTTTAATCAACCAAAATGAAAAGGAAAAGAGTGGTTACCTTAAGAAAGTGATTCTCTATAACAATTCCACAAAGCTCCCAAGCTTGAAATGGACACAATGGTGAGGAATGGAAAATTTAGTGAAGGTTAGAAAGTAAGAATGGAGTTTCACGTGAAAGAGAGAAAGAATGGAGTGAAGTTTTGTGATTTTCTTAAGTCCACAAGTCACTAAACCTCCTTACTATGTCAAAGGCTCTTGATAGCCAAACCACCATTGGATCAAAGTCAAAAGTCCAAGCTTAAACCCTAGCCATTGGATCAATTTGCTTTAAGAGAAATCACAAGATATCATCAACTCATCCATAACAAGTCTCGTATTCAGCTCTCGCGCGACGCGACGAACGTAAATCACAAAAACATAAAACCTACGGAAAGAACGTCTAACGTTTAACACTTCCAAAACTTATCGCCGAATCTTTTTCCGCGACTGTAATTTTCTTCCATACCTTAGAAAATTAATCTCAGGACATAACCTCACTCACGCAGATATATAAAACTCCCATCCGAAACCTCACTTAAAACAGACGCAGTAAAATTTTACAACGACGGGTAAAATCCTACTCGTTTTTCCAAAAACAAGAATAATCCAAATCTCATTATTCTGAATCCACATCAACCTTCTTATTCACAAAAGAGGATTACAAGACAAAAGTCTGTACAATTACAGTGCACGAGCACAAAACAGGCTCGATTACAGCAAAACCTAATAATTACACGATGTTTCATCACCCGAACACATCGAAACCCTAATATTCCTTAAACCAACTATGCAAAGAAATCTTGGGTCTTACAATACTACCCCCCTAAAAGAAGTTTCGTCCTCGAAACTTAGGCATCGTCGAACAAACCGGGATATAATTCCCTCATCTTACTCTCGAGCTCCCAGGTGGTATCTCCTGTAGCTTCATTCCATATTACCTTCACCAAAGGTATCTCTTTCGTCCTCAGACGTTTCATCTTCCTATCCGCAATCTTGATCGGCGGAACTTCAAATGACAAATTATCCCTCAACTGGATGTCATCTGGTGTGATCAGATGTGATGGATCCGGTGTATATTTCCGCAGTTGCGACACATGGAACACGTCATGAATCAAAGATAGTACCGGTGGCAACGCGATCCGGTATGCTACCTTCCCAATCCGTTCCAAAATCTGATAAGGCCCTATAAACTTTGGAGTCAACTTCTTTGCTTTCAAAGCCCTTCCAACACCAGTCGTTGGAGTAACACGGAGAAATACATGGTCTCCCTCCTCAAACTCTAAAGGCCTCCGACGCCTATCCGCATAACTCTTTTGTCGATCTTGAGCAACCTTCATCATTGCCCTTATCTTTCGGACCTTGTCCGTCGTCTGTTGTACCATTTCCGGTCCTACTATCATACTTTCCCCATCTTGGTACCAACACAAAGGAGTCTGACATCTTCTCCCATACAAAGCCTCGTATGGTGCCATTCCAATACTCGCGTGGAAACTGTTGTTGTATGTGAATTCTATCAATGGTAATACATCATCCCAACTTCCACGATCATCCAAAACACAAGCTCTCAACAAATCTTCCAAAGATTGATTTGTTCTCTCGGTTTGCCCATCTGTCTGAGGATGATAGGCGGAACTCAATCTCAGTTTCGTCCCCAACGCCTCATGCAAAGTCTTCCAAAAGTGTGAAGTAAACTTTGGGTCTCGATCCGGCACTATACTTGACGGAATCCCATGTAACCTCACAATCTCAGCAATGTAAATATCGGTCAACCTTGCCGCTGTATCCGTAGTCCTTACCGGTAGAAAATGAGCGGACTTAGTCAAACGATCCACTATCACCCAAATGGAATCATGTTTCCTCCTGGTCTTAGGTAAACCAGTGATGAAATCCATAGAAATGCTATCCCACTTCTACTCGGGGATATCTAATGACTGCAGCATCCCTGCTGGTCTCTGATGCTCAATCTTCGCCTTCTGACAAGTCAGACACGACGCCACATACTCAGCCACATCCTTCTTCATACCCGGCCACCAGAAATCATGCCTCAGGTCTTGATACATCTTTGTTGCTCCGGGATGTATACTAAGTTTACTCTTGTGTGCCTCCCCTAGAATGGTGTTTCTCAAGTCCATAGCTTCGGGTACACACACTCTCCCTTGACACCTCAAGATGTTGTCCGATCCCACCTTGAAATCTCGGTTGGTTTCTCGAACAATCAAAGCCCTTTTCTCCATGAGAAACTTGTCATCTTGACAATTCGCAATGTCCTCCAATAACCCGCTTGAGATGGTAATCATACCCAGTCTCATATTCCCTAAAGCAAACTCTACCTCTAAGTGCAAGTCACGAAACTCTCTCAACATTTACCTTATAGTGATCTTGTTGTGGAGGTGTCCAAGAGACATCGATACTGCGCCGTGATTGATGATGTTGAGCCTCCCCATTCGCAATTGAAGATGATATAATGAAATTAACTTGGTTGGTTACCATTCGAAGAAGTTGATTATTGATCAAGGACTTCCTATTGAACACCAAGCTGTTTCTATCTTTCCAAAGCTCATAAACAGCAACTCCAAAGAAAGTTTGCCAATTATCATGGGTCGTACCAATACTATGGGTTGTGATGTTCCAATTGAGCCATTGATATAGTCCAAGACTAAAGAATTTACTCCAAACATCCTGGGATATAAGATCATTCTAAAATATTTTTGCTTCTTCACAATCTCTTAATACATGCATAATTGTTTCAGGGTAGTCACCACATCTAGGACAAAGATTGTCTCTAGTCATACCTCTATGATACCTTTCATCATTAGTTAGAATTTTATCATGGGCTATTTTCCATAAGAAAGATTTATATCTATTTGGGCCTTGCCAAGCCCAAATATGTTGAAAGATCTCTTGGTTTGTTGGAGAGCAATGATGTTTGCCATGCATAAGAGAGTATGCTGATTTGAGGGAGAAATTACCATCTGTAGTAAGGTTCCAACAAGGGAAATCTGATTTCCCATTAGATGGAGGCTTGATCACTGTAAGTTTCTCACAAATTTCTCGAGGGAGAATTTGATTGAGCACTTCCCAATTCCATTGGCCATCCCTAGCATAATGAGAGACAACATATTCCATTTGACCAATAGGGATACCATTAGAGGCAAGGTTTAGTAAAGGGCCACAATCCCGAATCCAAGCATCTTTCCAAAAACGGACATGGTGACCATTCTGAATACACCAAGTTATGTTTCTAGTTACATCCTCCCAAACATTTACAATAGCTTTCCAAGTAGGAGTAGAATTGGATCTATTGTTCACCGTAGGAATTGTAAGGTTACCACAAGAATATTTTGCACGCATTACCTTAACCCAAAATTTGTCTTGACATATAATCAATTGCCAAGCCAACTTCATCATATAAGCCGAATTCAGCCATTCAAGATTCTTGAAGCCTAACCCGCCCTCCTCCTTAGGGCGACAAATTTGTTCCCACGATATAAGATGAGTTTTCCTATGATCAGCTGTAGAGCCCCATATAAAATCTCGGCAAATTTTTTCTGCCTCGACACAAACGGAGATAGGGATTCGAGTTGATTGAATCACATAACCAGGAATGTTAGTTAAAGAAGATTGGGCCAAAGTTACCCTTCCAGCAAAAGAGAGAGAGTTTGCTTTCCATCCTGATAACTTTTTTCTCATTTTATCAAGAATAAATTCATAATCAGATTTAGATGCCCTTTTATGAAGCATGGTTCTCCTAATTTTATTAATTTTTTTATACAAGTATGTTATTATATTATTAGGGTGCGTTTGATTTGTCAAATAGTAAGTATTGGACAGAACAGTATAGGACATAACAGGACAGAACAAAATTGCATCGATGAGAGAAAGAAAGATAATGTTTTTTATATTTGAAAATAAAATGGGTATTTTCGTATTTTTTATAGTTGTACCATGGACAAAAAGTTGTCCTGTGGTTTAGTTAGGGACAAAAATTCTTGTTTTTGTCCTGTCCCTTACTGCCTACTTTGTCCAGTACTATAATCAGTTTATGAATCAAACAGGGTACAATAAAAGTTGTCATGTCCAGTCTCCTATTTTTTAGCAGATCAAACGCACCCTTAATTTAATTTCACTTTTGTTCCCTCCTATTTTGTTAAACTCATGAAAATGGTTCCCTTTTTTAATTCAATTTTTTGGACTATGTTTATAAATTTGTTGTAAAATTTTTCTCGGCGGATATTTGTTCCACTAAAAATGGTTTTTTTTTTTTTTCAAACCAAAAAAAGTGAGTTTTTTTTTATAAAAAAAAAGTGAGTTATTAGTACAATACTAAATTGGCAAATTTAGTCCAATACCTATTTGACCAGCCTTACATTTGTCAATACATAACTTTAATCATTAATATATTTAATTATATATTATTAAAAAATATAAAAATTGTATATTTTAAAAGTACTCATAAAGATAAATCAAACAACATCTCATTTGTTAATATTTACATGTACATATTAGTAGAAAAATAAGGTCAAAGTATATCATATAAATAGTACACAAAATCAAGTTTAGGTCATTTATTTTGAGACGGATGAAGTAAAACCTTATCTTTTAACTAGGATTTTACCTCTTACTCAATTCTGATGATCCTGTTCAACAAACACCCACGCGAATTGATCAATCGTTCAGTTATTGGCCGTCTCATCTATTACAATTGGAGTACCAATTCCTACAACAATATGACAATTTAATTGAGTATAGACCATAAGATAATATGATCCAAAATCCATAGATTTTTGAGAAATCTACACTTGAACTGAAATTTTCATCAACATTTATTTAATTACATGTATTATAAATTAAATAATTGTGTGCACTTGTGCTAGTAAACTTACATTTAAAGCTTTCTTTCACTATGAATGATGATCTTCTATAGATAATGTTCAATTTTTCAGTGAAACATAAGCACCACGGATCACTGCAAATATTCTGAGACCAAACAAACAAATGTTAGTAGAGAATTTACAAAGTAAAGTAAATAAAGACATATATATATATATATATATATATATATATATATATATATATATATATATATATATATATATATATATATATATTTGTCTTAATTAACTAGGTTGTAGACATATCATCATGATCATGTATACATAAATTTAAAGGATATGTCAGAACATGGAAAAGTTAAAGGTAAGAATCTCAACAATAAATATGATCAAATTATAGATCAATGAATACAACAAGAAAAAATTGGAAACATATACTCTCATTTTAGATCTATATTGGATGAGTTTATTTAAGTTTTAAAAAAATAATTTTATTTTGAAAAAATTTAAAGATTTTTTTTTAAAAAAAAAGAAACTATTCTCCATTTGTTTATTATCATAAAAGTCAATTTTTTTAAATTTAAAGCTATTACACATAATTTCTTTATTTTTAGAATAAAAGTTTTTTAGAAAAATTATTAGGATTAACTTTTCATTTTAAGCCTAAAAGTAATATTTAACAAAAAGATTTAAAAAAAAATCCAAAATAAACACTATCAAAATAATAAAAATTATTATTTTTTTATAGAAAAAATAAAGTTTTTTTTATCAAAAAATCTAAAACAAATGCAGTCATTGTAGATCGAGTTATTCGACTATTATCTATTTGATAATTGCCGAAATTCGCTTTCATTGCTCAAACTCTTGCCACAAATCTGATTTGATTATGTTATGATTTGGGGGGAAAAAATAAATTGATTAGTCACACACAATCAGACATAACAAGATTTAATTAGTATTTGATGTTGAAAATCAAATCAAAATTATAAGAAATAAGAGAAAAAAGTATAGATCGGAAAGATACAAGTCTACCTTCAAAGAGAGAGTGAGAGCACAAATTTGAAAGGATTAAAGAGTAAGATAAAAATAGGAGAATGAAAGTGAAATTGAATACGTTCAATATCTGATTATTATTATAGATTAAAATGAGAGTGCATAAAGGTGAGTGAGTGTTGAATGTAAAGTCCCGACTCTTGATATGAAATTTATAACAAATGAAAAATGTCATTTATCACGATTGAACCACGCACAAACTTGTCACAAATACACATGTCACGTTTTGATTGTATCATTACTTAGTAATCTACGTGTATTCTATCAAATATCGTATTTTGATTGGTTAGTTTTTTAATTGTGACGCGTTCGTACACATGGCATATTTTGATTGTATCATCTCTAAATAAACTTAGGAGAAGAGATACCTACAAAAATGACTCTATTAACCCGGTCCAAATTATTGACATGTGTTTTTTTTTCCTTCCCTTTTTTATGATGTCAACCAAGTATGTTGACTGAGGCGGTGCTCTGTATCCCAAGTTCAAGCGAAGTCCCTCAATTTCTCACATGTAGACTAATTTTCTACTACTTCGGTTTTGAATATAAACAAAAAATTATTTTTTAGATTCATTGAATAAATCATGTACCTAGACATTAAAAGGGTCCAGATACATGGTTTATTTAGTGAACCTAAAAAGTGATTTTTTGTTTATAATACCCCTGGTCCTTATTATAAGAAAAAGTTTATTTTCTAGATTCATAGAATATTTGATGTATCTAGTTCATAATATGATTTAGATACATAAAACATTCTATAAATCTGAAAAGTAAATTTTTTCTTATATTAAAAATGGGATGGAATATTCAAATAATAATTATTAATCAATATAGGTACAAATAATACATTATTCACTACATTATTGGTGAACTGCGAATTTGTTCGCGAGTACTAATTCACCGTCGGTCATAATTTGTGAACCAGTTCGCATAAACACGTACCAAATAATAGATAAATGACTCTAAAGATAAAAAAAATAAGAAGAAAAAATTACAAATTACAGAAAAAGGGGAAAAAAAATACAAAAACATAAATAAATAAAAAAGGAAAGAAAAAAAATTTAGTTGAAGGAAATCTACGCATAAAAAATAAGAATAGAAACCATGATAAAAGATAGGCATAAAAAATAGTAACTCAATCTAACATATAACAATTTATCAAAAATAAAAAATGAAGTCATAACAACTTTAAAAAAAATAGAAGAACCTATCAATACTTTTATGGGTCATGTTATACAATGTTTTTGGGCACTTGTTTGGCATACTAAAAAGAAAATAAAACATAAAATTAATATTAATAAGTAACATTTTACATTTTTAAGATATTGAATTCATAAAATTCAAAATATTTTTTTGATCAACATGCCAAGTTTTGAAAAACAACAATAATCTATGTTTGAAAGATAGGCCACTTGCCAACAACCATAGTACAAATGACTTGAGCTACTAAATTAGTGGTCCAAATAGATTTTGCCAACTCAAGTCCATAATTTTCCTGACATGCAAATGGGCAATATCGGTCTAAACTCTAAATTGTCAATAACTACGGTAATGGGACAGGGGAGGCTCATCCCTATATCCCCAACAACCTTAAGTTGGTGAGTTTCTCATAATACATTGATTATGTATCATAAGTATACACAGCGGCGAAGCTAGCCGATTCCTTATGAGGTGGCCAAATATAATACAATTTTTTAAAATTAATATATTAAATTTAATCCATTAAAAAAGAAACCGCAATAGTTTTATTTATATAAAAGTAACTATTTAATAAAAAAATTGAGTTCGATAGCACTTGAAAGAGTTAAATTCTTGGTTATAAAAATAAGAGGGTAAAATTTATCTATAATAATAATTTTGTATATACTTTCAAAATGTAAACAATTTAGTCATTTGCAAGAAATTCATTGTTCATATTATTTATAATTCGTCTTTACCTTTTTCATTGTTAACAAAGTTCTTACTTAATTGCTTAATATATAGAAAATGTCACAATAAACAAAATAAATCTACTGTATCAAATAAGTGATGGCCTTTTGAGTATCTTTTTTCTCTTCATTTTTGACAAATAAACGTATTTAGAAGTAGCCAAAGATTTTTTTTTTATCCAAATAGTCTTGTGGTTAGAAATTTTACCTTTAAAGTGAATAAGTGGAATGACTGAAGTTCAAACCAATTGAGCTAAGCTCACAAGACGTAGCTAAAAATATTTTATTGGGGTAGTTATACATGAAATATATACTTACTAAAACAAATAATTTTTTATTTTGAGGTAGCCAAAGCTACCCCATAAGTATACTTAGCTGCGCCCCTGAGTATACAAAGTCAAATGACCAAAATATAGTACTAATAAGTGATGCATCTGATCATTCAAACAAATATATTAGTTATTCAATGAATTTGAAATCTAAATATTTACTTATCTAATTAAGGTGGGAGGGAGTAAGTTTTTGAAATAAAGATAGTGTTATCATTTAACAAAATTTGATTACATGTATAACTTGTTCTCAAACTCATTGTACTTACCACAATATGAATCCATGCAAATTATAATTCAGATAATTATTATTGATAATTAACCTCACCCCAAGCTTCTTATTCATCTTTTCCCCAACACTCTATCTCTATCATGTAATGTTGAAACTTTTCCACTATATTCTTTGGAACTGATAAAAGCACTCTAACCGCATTAGGATCACCAATAACCGGTAAAAAAACACAATAAATTTGAACAGATAAAGGACCTAAATGCAAAGGTTTCCCTTCTCCAAAATCAAGATCTTCCAACCCTAATCTATTCCATTGCGTTACATATAAGCTTATAGAACCATCATGAATTACCTTTTTGTCCTTTAACACAACAATTGTTGACTTAACATACTCTTCATCCACACTAGCTTTGGCTTTTTGCACAAGTTTCACACCATGATCTAGGTTATTTGCAGCCACTAAATCCTTCACCATACTCTCAACACCGGCGAGAACAAATCCATTCCCATAATACCCTTCTGGAAGAAGTTTCATCTTCTTTCGAAAGTTAACGGTGAAACAAAGCTTCACAGTTCGAGAGAGGGACAATTTAGTTGCTTTCACCAATGAGCGCCATAAGTGCGCTGTTATTGCTTCGAAGCTTGTTATGTGATTGAACGATGATGTTGTACACTGTTTCTTTAGGCGAAGAATTTTATCGAATCTGAAGATGAATGATGTAGGAACAAGTGATTGTGTTAGAAACCACGTCGTAAGGTTTGTTTCGGAATTTGGGTGTGTTGGTTCTTTGATGTATATTGGGTGAGTGAAATTTTCTTGTGAGGATTCTTGAATATTCAATACTTGTCGATCATGTGAGGGTATAATCGTCAAATTACTATCGGGCTTTTGGGTTAGTTGACCCCAAGCATTTAGAAATTGTGATGCGCCGGTGCCGTCACTCAAACTATGGTTGATTGATGCGCACAAGATCATTCCTCCACATCGAAGATTAGTCACCTAAAAAATTATACAATTTAGTATATTAATCATGAAGAAGACCCAAGCAAATAATTAATTAAGCTCGGTTCTCTTAAGTAAGGTATTAGTTCGCGTTTCGTGGAAAAAATGTTGTTGGAATAAGAGATCCAACTAAAATGGTCAATTAAATTCTCCGATAGTGATTAATACTCATCGACAAAAATAGTCGATAAATATTTTGTATGATAGATTCATATGATCTAACCTGGATTATAAGAAGAGGAGTATCTACAGCATTTTTAGATTCCATATTATAAATGATCTTTTTCCATGAGTTATTTGGCATCATGGAAGATTTGAGTAATTCTTCAACAGTGATATCCATTGAAGCCTCAACAAACAAAGCACCTTCTCCATTACAATCCACCACCAACTTGTTCTCATCCTCAGTGCTTGTCCTAAACCTACCAGCAAAAGGATAGTAATCCACCAAAACTCTTGATAGGGAAGACTTCAAGGTATCTATTCCCACAGATTTCTTGAATATATACACATAAGGTATAAATTTCTTGTATAATTCATCATCAAGATTATTGAGATGGAGAGTGTGATTTGGTGTTGGTGCACATGGGGTGATGTTAATTGGTGGTATGGGATAGTAACAATCCGGAAGCTCCATGGTTGACATTTTTTTCTTTTAATTAAATTATATATAGAAAGGTTGGTTGAATAGAAAGGTGAGTGCAAATTAAAAAGGGAAAATACATTCTATTTATAGATGAGAGTGAGAGAAAAAATGGTAGTTCAATCTAAAATTAATACATATACTTTTTAAATTTGAACTCCTTGTATAGTGAAAATATTGTTAGAATTGTCTCATAAGTCCTAGCTCAACTGGCAAAATATGTCGAAATTATTAGGTCGGACGTCGTGATCCGGGTTCGAACCCGGGATCTCACAATTATGTGAGTTTAATTTCCAGTGGATTACCACTCAACTAAGACAAAAAAAAATAAAATAATATTGTTAGAATTTCTTTGGGTAATTTTTTTTGTTAGAATTTATTTATCTCAATCAAAATCTAAATTATTTTTCCTATCAGCATAACTAAGTTGGTTGAGATCCTGCATGTAAAATGTAAGGACTGGATTCCTTGTACTTATACTATTTCACCTTATAAAAATAAAATTCTAACTATTAAACTATGTAACAAAAAGAATTAAATTATTGATTTTTTCTTTTTAGTATACAGTCATTTTTCTTTGAGCAGTTTTTTTATTAGCTACCGTGATTTATCATCGATGGCCCACTTATGTACCACACTGTATAGCTGGGTCAACTTACATAAGTTGAAATATTCCTATTCATTACGTTTCATATAAAATAGACACAAAGACAAAGATTAGTCCGACGTTCTTACAAAAATGGATTTCATTAGTAGTATCTATTTGATTTTATGTCTTTAATTTTAGAGAAATAATATTGTTACACACTTTTTTATACAAAATACTTATATAAGGGTATTTGTGTAATTTTTTTATTTTTTTCTGGAAAAAGCAAAAAGTATATATAAATAGTATTTGTGTAGGAATTGTGTAATAAAAATGTGTCAAAATAACACTTCTCTTAATTTTATTATACATGGGACGCTTTATTTTATGGAGAAAATTTTAACGCAAATTATATATGTGTCCGCTAATTTAAGAACATTTCACGCAGGAAAGAAAATATGTCTTTCAGTTTTTTTTTTCTTTTTTAGTGGACTGGGCTAAATGAGATTTGATCCATTTAAACCTTTTAAGACATTGCTATTAGAAGTAGGGGTGTGCAATGGTTTGAAACCACACCACACCAAACCTTAAATTAGGATATGGTTTATAACCAAAACCATTTCAATGACAAACCGGTTATTTTATAAAATCAATTTGGATATGGTTCATAACCGGTTTGAAACCAATTCATAACCGGTTAGTAATAAAAATTGGATTATTCAATTAAACCAACTTTTTTCCTAAAAAATCAGGAATTTTTTTCCAAAAAAAATTAGAACTTTTTTTCTGAAAAAATATTAGAAATTATCACGGAAAAAATCGGAAATTTTTTTACGAAAAAAATATCGAAAACTTTTTTTACGAAAAAAATCGGAAAACTTTTTTTCCAGTAAAATAAAAAAAAAATTCCAGAAAAATCGGGAACTTTTTTTCCCGACAAAAAAACGGAAACTTTTTTTCCGGGAAAATCTGAAAAAAAATTTCCCACTGAAAATCATGAGTTTTTTTTCGAATAAAATATTGAAAGTTTTGTCGGAATTGTATTTATCTGAAATATCGAATAAAGACCGGAAAGTTTTTTTCGTAAAAAAATCAGGTACTTTCGCTAAAAAAAATCGAAAACTTTTTTCCGAAAAAAACTCCGGAATTTCTTTTATTTGAAATCAAAAAATTTTAAAAAATGGATATGGTTTACAAACCAATTATAAAAAAATGGATATGGTTTACAATTGGTTTTTTTTTATTGGATTGGTGTGGTTTTCTTATAAAATGGATTTGGTTATTAAAATTGGATTTGGTTTGGTTAGTACTTTGGTTATGGTTAACCTGATTTTTTGCACACCCCTAATTAGAAGTCCCACATTGCTATTATAAATAAGAGGCAATATTTATCTTACAATTTTGTAGTGTTGAATTAGATCCAATATCCAATTGTAAGAATGTTCCAGCTTGTTCAGTCCTTGACGTAAGAGGGTATATTAGAAGTCTCACGTTGACAAGAAATATGATATAGATAACATTTATAAGAGTAGTACAAACCTCAACTTTCAAGTTAGCTTTTGTGGTGAGTATATGCCTCCCAAATTCTAATAATTGTTATGCATTTGATTGGCTAAAAGCTATTTTGAGTAAAAAAATTTGTTGTTTAATGCAAGCATAATGATTTTTAGGTGCATGGCATGCTTAAAAATGTAACACCTCAAAGTTTTGACCCAAAAATGTTTCAAGAAAAATGCTAAATAGTGCACCCGGTGCACTAATTAAGCATATAAATAAGAAAATTCTGTTTTGAAATTCGTTGATTCAATACATTGAAAGTGTAAAAAGTTGTCTTTGTCAATATTAACTTTATATTTTATTTCAATTTTTGATATGCTTAACAAATGCACCGAGTGCACTGTTTAGCATGACCCATGTTTCAATTGTCTAATATTAAGATGGTGCTTCTAGAAGGTCTCTTGGCATATTGTGATGGAATCTTCGGAGGTTATAGGTTTTTTCAGATGTTTTTGCTTAGCCACTTGATATCACTAATTCCTTAGATGAGGAATTGATCACTGTTGCCATTAGTCGTGGAAATAGATCATGCTAATTAGGGTTGGCATAATTTACAGCTTGAATGTGATTCTATGTAGGTGCTTCAAGTTTTTCTAATCCTAAATTTGTGTCTTGGATGCTTTAAAATTGTTGGTCTAACTGTTTCAATTTTTTAGGATAACTTTTGTGTTGATGGTCTTGCTAACAATGGCGGAATTAGGGTTCTGAAGGTCACGACCCACCTCCCATTTTTTTTTAGATAATTAATTTGTTCCTCTTGTTCATTGTTCTAGTTTATTCTTTCTTTTATGTATTTTGTTCTTCTTTATGTATTTCGATATTCCTTTTTGTATATATATTGTTCTACTTTTTTTTATCTTGTGTTGATTGATTTGATAAGTGGATTTCTATATAAAAATAATAGTGTTTAAATATGTGTTTGCAATTATAAATTTCAATATGATTATATTAAGCTGAAATTATATGTACAGAAAGATATGCAGTTTAATTTTTTAATGATCAACTTTAAGTTTATTAAGACTTCAATTTTTATATACTATATAATTTGTATATTTAATTTATATATTATAATATGTTTTAGTGGTCCACCGAAATTGTTTTTTCTAGTTCCACTATGCACCCCTTGCTAATGCAACTTTTAGTAGTAATAGTTTTATTTGGTGAAGTATATACTTCATTACCTACTTGCATTTAGGGATGGACATGATTTGGTTTCGAAGAAAAATCGAACCGAATTGAATTAAACTATTTTTAAAATTTATAATAATCGATCTGAATTGAACTGTTTGTCTTTAAAACTGAATTGAACCAAACTGATAAAGTGGTTCAATTTTATGGTTTTAGAGCAAACCATAACTAATTTTTCACTAAAAAATTAAACCATTAAACCGAACTGAACTGTTAATCATGAATCAAACCGAACTGTTTCAGTTTAGTTTCAAAACTGTTGGTTATAATTCAGTTTTTTTTTGTTCGGTTTAGTTTGGCGGTTCGGTTTAGTTTTTTGGTTTTTTTCCCACCCCTACTTGCATCAGGGATGGTTTTAAGAACAAATATCTTCTTTCAAATTTCATTAGTTTTTTTTGTTATCTAGACGCTACTGCACTCTTTTTTCTTTCACCAAATTTTATTTTACTTGATTTTCTTGATAAGGTTTATAAGGAGATCATTGTTTACGTGTAATATCTATTTATGAAGCACGAACATCATACACGACACAGACACATCGACATCGATAATAATTTGAAAAAATAACATAATTCAATGTAATCACACGTGTCAGTGTCGTGTCGGTGTCCGGCACGGACACGCCTAATCCAAAGAGTGTCTGTGCTTCATAGATATCTATTCCCTTGAATTTTGATCTAGTTTCCCCAAAATTGTTTTTCTTTCCTTAATTTTCATAATTAAATATATTTTTTATCCCTACAAATGCGACCATCCAACATCGATCTCTATTTAAATTTTATTAAATTTTTTATCTCAATTTTCTGTTGTTGTTTCCAAGATGGTACGTACGTCCTGCTGTCAATTTTTTTTTTTTTTGTTTACTTTGTAAATTTCTACCATTTTATTGTGTTAATATTTTGTGCTCTTGCTACTTTGTGCACACATCTTGTGCCAAGTAGTAGTTTATTTTAATATATTTTATTTCTTTGATAAAGTTAAAAAAAAATTACACCTCAAAATGATCAAAGCCAACTGGAGTACGTATGTCCTTGTTATTGAACTTGTCGTCACTTTACATGCCGGCTTGACCGTTTTATGATTCTTTTTTGTTACCATACTCTTAAAATTATGCATGCAAATTTTGATTCCACCTTATATTTATTTATTTATATAAAACCATTCATAGGGATATCTGAATTTCTTAGATCCATAATTTGCATTCAAATAATTGTCAACAAAGTCTCTTAGTTGAGCAACAATGCCTCGTGGATTTCAAATTAGAGCAACTTGATCAGTTACTATATTTACACATTTGTTATTCATAGCAATAACAACACTTGTGTTAGTTTGGTTGTTCCATATCCGTGAAGGTGTTGCTTTTAATTCTACCAACAAAAACAAGATTTTTAATGTGAGTTGTTCAATTGATTATGTAGTGTGAATTATGAAAAATTCATTTGACTATATATCATGTATATGTTATGTATACTTATATTTTGTTTGTGTTTTATAATATGCAGCTTCATCCACTTCTTATGGTAATTGGGTTTATCTTAGTAGGTGGAGAAGGTAATTCAATAAGCAGGGCTCTAATTATGTTTACTTGTCATTAAAATTTTATCCAATAATCTGTCCCCGTGAGTTTAGCTCAGTTGGTATGGACATCGACATTTTATATGCAGGAGCTTGGTTCGAACCCTGGACACTTCACTTATCCATCTTAAAAGTTGAAATTTCTAACCACTAAATTATTTGACCCAATTTTTTTTTATCCAATCCACTAATTGCTCATTGGTCGTCCGCTTCCTAGAAAAAAATTATTCATTAGACACACAACCGAATATCAAATCAAAGAATGTAGCTAAAGTAAATGCGTAATTAACATTCTCAAATTTTCACAATTCTATACTCTTATAATTTGTAATACAAAGATATTTTAAGATTTAATTCATATACACTGCTATTGTAAATATATTTTACGCTATCAATAAATAATAATTGTTAGATCAATAAAAACATTAAATTTTAATCACAACTATTATGGTTGAGTATGTCAATATTAATTAACTAAGAATATTATGCAACAGCTATCGTGGCATACAAGTCAATTCCTGGAAAAAGAAGCTCAGGAAAAGTGTTTCATCTTTTACTTCATCTAATAGCTCTAACATCAGGAATTTTAGGAATTGTTGTAATTTTCAAATATAAAAAAGAGACAGGTCTTTCTAATATGTTTACATTACACTCTTGGTTAGGCATCTCAGCAATCTCTGCATTTGGTTTGCAGGTAATTCATTTTTCTATATGTTGATACTCTCTTATTAAAGATTAAATGTAATTAATTAGAATATGAGCAAAAGAACTAGTTTGTAGGCAGAGTAACTCTGTTTATTATTTTGATTGCATTAGTCTCATATTCTTATAGCCAGTAAAAAACAATTTTTATTTGATCAATAGATGTGTATTATATTGGGTTAAATACATTTTTATTTGATCAATAGTGTGAAGACTAAAAGTTGAAGAAATTTTTTAAAGAGGGTAAAAACAACCAATAATAAATTGGTCCGAGTGTTAAGATTCTTTGATCCTTTAAACATATAGGTCAGAAGTTCGATTTCTGACTCTGCATATAGAAAAAATTCGGTTGCACATGTTCTCATTTGTAACAAATTATCTTTATCTTCTTTTATTTTTCAGTATATATTGGGCTTCTTTGCTTACTTCTTCCCAGGAGCAGAAGCATCTACAAGAGCTACACTTTTGCCATGGCACAAGTTTATAGGAATAGTGATCTTCTTGCTTGCAGTTGGTACAGCTGAGACGGGTTTGATTCAATATTCTGATTTTTTACAACTGTTTAGAAACCAAGAAGCACTAATAGTGAATTTCACTGGTCTATTGCTCTTTCTATTTTCTGTCTTTGTTGGTCTTTCTGTGATTCTCCCTAGAAATTACTAATTAATTTCACTTGTAAACTTTTTTATCTGTATTTTGGTTTTTGTTACATAGAAAATTATTCTTCAACATTAAAATTTCATTGTTAAATACAATGTTGTTAATTTTGTTTTCGTATTTTTGAAATACAATGTTCTCTCAAATATGACGTGAGATATACATATAGTGTTACATATGATATTTATATTTTTATTTTTATTTTTATGTTTATAACATAATGTATGTGATATCGGAGTTTATCATGTGAGTTACAATTGACCATGATGCCTTGCTAGCACAAACGTCACTGCACACGTAGGCACCATGTTGTATCTCTGTCAGATGCAAATGTTGCAGTGACGTGAGTGCTAGCATGACATTTAATGTCATACACATCAACATGATTAAGATGGAGGGACTAACTTGGTCAACGTTATGTAATGCCACAGACCATTTTGAAATATCTATAAAGCAACGGACTAGATTGAAGCAAGCATCAAAAGCGATGAATCATTTTGGATATTTACTCGTTCTAAATGTAAATTACTTTACGAAGTCAAACTTGATCGTTTTGTAATATACGGAAATTTCATGTCAATTTCACATTCAGGTTCAGAAATTCCAACCAAAAACATCCAACGCACTTTAGCAACGACATCAATAATGAAGCGAAACACAAACTATCATTTCTGAAAATTTCAAAAACATCTAAACATGTCACTAGAAATACACATTTCTCACTGTACAATGCATGCACAGTTAATTAGTAATTTCATGTTCAAACACAATGAACATGAGATATATTAGTTTTTTGTGGCATTAGACTTTAAGTAAAAAAAATACAAAAAATCTTAAAGCCTCAGAGTGAGATCAGGAGCTGTAGATTTTTGTTGAGGAGGTTCTGTTGCTACAACAAAATTAGTATTCAAATTTGAATTGTGAGCATCAACACTTTGATCTATCTGCCTGAAACTTCCAGGCCAAAATATACCAACATCATCATTATGCATAAACATCGGTGCTACTCCGAAACAATCTTTCTCGAATTTTGCCGTGGCTCTCATTTCATGAGCCCTGATTGACAACGAAGACGATGGCATGTATTGTTGGTGCATTGCAGAATGAGCTTGAATACCAAGAGAATGAAAAGAAGAAGAACCATGAAGAGGTAAAGAAGCTAAGCTTGTATACCTTTCGGTAAACATTCCAAGTCGCATAGCGCATTTTGCCATTGTCCTCTCTCGTTTATGAGCGTTCTGATGTCCACCTAATGCTTGTGAGCTAAAGAATTTTCTCTTACAATAATTACAAGAGAAAACTCGATGAATCGGTGGCGCTGAAGTAGTAGTATTATGAGCATGATCAGCTCCTACTACTTCACTATTAGTATCACTTGTTTCCTTCAAATCTTCATCGCTCGGATCGAAGTTGAGAGTCAAATCAAGGGAAATAGAACTTAGATGATTAATGTCAGGCTTAGTGAGATTTGTTAGACATGAAGAAGTTGTTGCACTGTCTTTGGTAAGATCATTGGAACCTACTTGACTGCTAACTTCTAAACTATTTTCAGCTTCAAGATTCAAATTCGGAGTCATCATCATGTTGTTATGGACCTGCATTAATGATTAAGTACATTATTTACTATATGTCCTATAAGAAAACATATAAAGAGCCTCTTTTAGACACTAAACTATGCAAAAGTAAAAAACTAGCATTACAATCTTTCAATTTCATCAATCATAAGTTTAGGAGTTATCCTTCCCAAAACATAAATCTTAACTCCTAAGGAAGATAAGTGCTAGAACATAAAATCCGAATCCAAAGAAAACAAATAAATAAACACAAACAAAGACACGATAATTCATCACTGAGTTTGACCAATTGTGCCTATGTCTCTGACTGTAGTGTGACTCTATATATACTTCGGGTTATAGAGTACACTCGCTCTCCTATGTTCGAGCGTCTTTCCACTTATTAGAGTCATCAATCATAAGTTTAGGAGTTATCCTTCCCAAAACATAAATCTTAACTCCTAAGGAAGATAAGTGCTAGAACATAAAATCCGAATCCAAAGAAAACAAATAAATAAACACAAACAAAGACACGATAATTCATCACTGAGTTTGACCAATTGTGCCTATGTCTCTGACTGTAGTGTGACTCTATATATACTTCGGGTTATAGAGTACACTCGCTCTCCTATGTTCGAGCGTCTTTCCACTTATTAGAGTCATACCAACAAAGGCATAAGATAACCTTTGAGTAGAAAAAGAGAGTCAAGTTTATAAGAACAACAAAAAAATTTGAAAAACTCAATTCTTAGATGGTTTGCATACAATTCTCACAAGATTTTAACTAAATGATTATTCCAACATCAATCATAAGTTTATTTAAAATAAAATACTTTTCTAATCAAAAGCATCTCTTCAAACTATTGAAAGAAGACGAATATCTCACTTTAAGTTTATTGTTCAACAACTTCTAATTATGACACAAAATTGAAAATGGATTAAAAAGGAAATAAATGCTCTTCACACTAAATTATTACAACTAATTTTTATACTAAAATAGCTGGCAAATAGATAATTGAGAATAACAAAATTATTACCACAATTAAAAACAAAATAAAAGTAAAACAAATTCTTTAAAACCAAAAAAAAGTTTACTTGCAAGGAAGAATGAAAAGAAAGTAAGAAAAAATGAAGTGCATGTAGTTGATGAGATAAGAGACACTTACATAGAAGTCTTTCATAAAAAGAAAAAGTTAACAAACTTGAAGATAGTTGAGTGATGCTACTTGGGAGTTTTGAAATAAAAAGAGATAAGGAGAGAGAGAGAAAGAGAGAGAGAGAGAGAGAGAGAGAGAGAGAGAGAGAGAGAGAGAGAGAGAGAGAGAGAGAGAGAGAGAGAGAGGGGACAAACTATTATGGGAAAGCAGAGAAAGAGGTAAGAAAAGTGGGGATAGATGATGGAGCAAAGCAAAGTCAGATGACAAAAACATGTACTACAAACCACTTCTTTTGTCCAATTTCAAAGGTTTCCATTTTCTACTGCTATTTTACCAAATATAGACAAAATTACAAGTTTTGTTTTTTTTTTTAATATCTTAATGGTGTGAAATATTTATCGACTTTGCTGATAACTAATTTTCATAAACGAAGCTAGCACGCCATTTTTAATGGGGTCCTTTTTTAAATCAAATTTCTTTCAAACATAAGGTTTGAATTCAAGACCTCATTTAATAAATTCGAGTTTATTAAAAAGGAAATAATGTACTTAATGATATGAAATATTTGATTGCATGCAGTTTCGATTGCATGTCGTCATACAGTCAGGACAACTTTTGCTTCTGATTAAGTTTAGACGATCCAGATTGGAAACAGTTGTACAATTTGATCAAATCTTTTTTTAATCTAAAACGTTTGATCATGATCCGATGATTAGATCTAACTCGACTACATGCAATCTGAATCCATTTAACAACTTTGCTGGTGACCAATTTTTATAATTGAAGCTAGTACACTATCTTTAATAGGGTCTTTTTACCAATCAAATTTTTTTCAAACATAAGGCATAAATTCAAGACTTCATTTAAGGAATTTTAGTTCAGTTCTACTTAAATCAATGTAACTTTGATATTACGTTTTATTTTTATTGTGGCTTTATTAAAAGTGATTGTGATCTGAATTTAGAGCTTTGATAAATTATAATGTGAATGTTTAGTTAAAGTGATTATGATCAAACATACACAACTGCCTTAGCTGCATTATATATGAATATGAATCTTAAAAATTAGTGTTTCTCTTTAAATAAGACTCTATCTAAATTTTTATTATGTAATAATTATATTATTACTAAAATATATTGAATTACATAATCATATCTTACTATTGTAAGAATTAAGGAAAAATATATTGAACCACTAGAATATGACAGGGCCTGGCGCAAGTAATTGGTATATAGTGTGTAAGTGTTGTAAATTTTGAAATATCAAATTTGATTCCTATCAGATTGAAATGAGTCTTAATATAAACTAATTTGATCAATAAATAAATTTTTTTTGAATCAAAATTTGATCAATAAATAATTACTGTATTAGATAGAAAAAGTGAGATAGAAAATTAAAAAGATTAAAAAAAACTCTGACAGATTTAAATATTTAATGTTATTACTAAATGTTAAAACTAAAAGGACAAAATAGAAAAAGTAATAATGAGTGTTTGTGTGTGTATGTGAGGGGAGAATAAATGGACAAACAGAAAGACAGAAATGAATGGGGTAGTGTTTGAGAAGACCCACACAACACAACCAACACAAGAAGGCATGGCCTTAATGCTCCTTCAGCTTCCACTATCAAAAAGGAAAGGCCCACTACATTCAATAATAGCATTTTTATTTTATATTTTTTAGGTGATATTATTAAAATTCGATAGATTTTTTAAGAATTTTTTGAGTTTGTTTGGGTACAGAATTGTAGCTAAAATTCATTTAAAATTTAAAATTATTTTAAGATAAATTCATATAAAAATATATAAAATACTAGACACTAGTATCCAAATCAAATTTTAAGATAAAAACAATTAAAATTATTAAATTTTGTTTATATACTAAAATTCAATCAAACTTTAATATACCAGAGTACTGACTTGAGTTTTCCCAATTTAAGAAAAAGGTGATATGATAATTATAATGTTTCTATGAATATTATGAATGAAGAAGGTAGATATTCCTTAATAGCAAAATAAAAAAAGGTAGATGATCTTTCTCCACGAATTATTATTGACATCTCCTCTTGTTTAGCGATGTCAATTTCATCTGTAAATGGGGATCCCTGCAGGAATTGCCCCGTTTGAGAATCCGAAGATGGAGAATTTTTCTCGTGGGAATGAGAATGGAGGAGAAAATCCCCCCAAAAACTTGGTTTAGACTTCTATACCCTAAATTATTAAGGGATGGAGTAGGCCTCACATTTTTTAAAAGTTGTGTATCTACACCACAACATTTATAATCTATTAGAACACCACTTTTAAAAGGAGATTAAGAAACCGTGGTATAATATGTAAAAGGCAACCCTTTTTTTTATTGGTTAAAAAATTGTTCTTAGTGTATTACATTTATTTTATTTTTAAATTCACATCATGGCAAACCCGTTCTTGTTCCACTGCTTTCAGAAACCCATCGCACCTTACTCGATCTCACTCCCGATTTCAAATCTCATTCTCTTAATGATATGCACTATGGCTCTATCAACAATCTGCCATGGCTGAGAACCTCAATTCTTGTTGATGCTCTATCGGCAAGTACTTTCTTAAGTTCGATGTCATGTTGATGGTTTCAGCGTCTTCTATTTCATTCTCCGACACGACCTTTAATTGTTCTACACCATAAGGAACCTTGCATTTTCGATTTACGCGATTAATTCTCTTATCGGTACATACAATCAATTTTCTATCATGTATATCTTCTGTAAGAACCTTAATATTTTTATTCTCTCTCTATTACCTCAATTTAATCTTCTAAATGACTTTATACGTATCCCTAGTCCCTACAAATCAGCATCTTAAAATTTTAAATTTTTGTTTTTCAATACAAAACTTTTCATTAATTTCCTTTTTCAATTCTTTAACAAACGCTTTTGGATCACCCGTTAACAAAACCATATTCTGCTCATTTTCAACTACATTTGGAGGCTGTTTATAATATAATAATTTTTCAATAAAAAAATTGTAATGCAGTAGCTCAATAATAGAATTTGTCAAATAATTTAGTGGTTAGAATTCTATTCTTCAAAACTAATAAATGGAATGTTTCGAAATTTAAACTCCAGCTCTTTCATTTTTTTTTTTTTTGACAAGAGAAAACTCAGTGCATTTCATTCATGATAGTAGCTTCAATACAAGGTGGACAATAATCAAATACTTGGTGACTAGCATTAAAACGAGCTGCCTGAGCTAAATCATGGGCTACTCGGTTAGCTTGTCTCCTTACATAACTGACCTTACAGTGTTCAAAATATGAAAGTAAATTACGACATGTCTCAATGATAATACCAAACTCAGTACTATCATGACACTTATTGTTAAGATAATTTACTACTTGCATACTGTCAGTTTCCAAATAAATATGGTTTGTATGCATGGTATTTAGCCACTTCAAAGCTTCCAACAAGCCAATAGCTTCAGCTTCAGAGATGTTTGGTTGACCTTCAAATCTTTTTGCAAAGGCTTTCATGAATTGTCCTTGCTCATCACGTAGACATGCTCCAATACAAAAAATATTTTGCTCAATGTAAACCGCTGCATCTATATTGCATTTGAGAGATCCCACTGGTGGTTTTCTCCATGACAGTAATTCTGGATCTGCATTAGTGTGTACAGCAGCTGTACCGCAACGTTGTGCTTGCTTCCAGTCGTATAAATTCTCGCGAGTTCTTCGTATAGTTGCATGCACTGTTGGGAGGTTGTCATTCCAACATTTTTGGTTTCTTCTCCACCATAAGGACCACATCATCATAGCCACTACTGTCATGTTTTTGTTATCAAGCTCCTCTAACATATTCAAGATCATGCTCACAAAACTCATGGCATTAGTGCTATATTTTTCCACTTCCTGCCAACATTCAGTTCCCATCCACACTTCTTGGGCTGTCATGCATCCAACAAAGCAATGCCATTCATTTTCTTCATATTCACCACAACAAGGGCATTTAGTATCACATTGAACACCTTTGCTGCTCAATCTAGCTCGCACAGGGAGACAACCGCGAAGCACTCGCCAAAGAAAGATTTTAACCTTGTTGGGGACTTTTAGCTTCCAAAGTTTCTTCCAATTGCCTTCCACTTTGAGATGATTATTATCTATAACATTCTCCATTAAGTTGTAATAAGCAGAACGGACATTATATGAACCATTGCGGCTACATTTCCAAATTGGAGCATCTTCATTTTGCAGAAGGTTGAGTGGTATCTTCATAATTTCCAGAACATCTCTTGGACAAAAGTTTTGTTGGATATAATTAAAGTTCCAACTACCAGTAGCATTATCTATAAGGTCTGCAACCTTTAAATGTGCATTGTTCTCAGACATCACTGTAGTAACACAAGAGCTATCACTATTTCTAAGCCATGGTTGCCTCCAAACATCAATGTTAGCTCCATTTCCAACTCGCCATCTGAGTCCACTCCTGACTACCACCTGAGAAGCTTGGATACTACGCCAAACATAACTTGGGTTATGACCCAATTTTGCATCAAGAAACCCTTCCTTCGGGTAATATTTAGCTTTGAAGACTTTAGATAAAATAGTATCTTGGTTGGTTAAGAGATGCCAACCTTGCTTCCCTAGCATCGCCAAGTTAAAACCATACAAATGACGAAATCCCATCCCTCCATGTTCTTTCACTACAAGAAAAAGAGCAAATAGCGACAGTCCAATAGGGGCGGTTGTACAGTAACCGCCGCCGCTTTCAAATTACCGGCAGTTGTTACCGGCGGTTCAAACTGCCGCGGATGCTTCCAGTGATATTTCTCTTCACTTTTTAATTTCCCTCACTTAATTAAATATATTTGAAACACTATCTCACTTTCTTTGCACAAACCACTTTCTCTTCATTCTCTCAAATCTCAATCGTACGTAGTAGCTCAGCCGCGTAGCTCATCATCAATCGTAACCACCATAGCTTTCGCCGCCGCCGCCGCCGCCATAGGTCATCCTCGACACAGGTTTCACCAGTTTCTCGTTCTCTCTCTCTCTCTCTTCTTAATTTGTGGTTTGTTTGATTATGATGATTTTGAGCAGGGTTTGATTATGATTTTTATGTAGTCTGTTAGTTTCTTGGATTTTTCTACAATTTTATTTTAGGGTTTTTTTTTGTGGTATTGAGGATTTCAATTTGTCTTCAATTTGATTTTACAAGTTGTTTTTTGTTTTCAATTTAACGCCAATGACCATAGTTGACACAATTGTTAAAATTTGAACATCATGCAATCATAGAATTATTAGAGATTCACAATTCATATGATGAAATTGAAAAAAAAATCAACTTATGGCCAATCACCATGATGCAATTATCAAACTACTCATTACTATGGCTATGTTTGGATTGGTGGTATGTGGTGGAATGGAATGGAATGGAAAGGTAAATAATAAAATTCCATTGTTTGGATTTGCAAAAAGCTGATGGAATGGAATGGAACCCAATGGAACCAATTCCATTCTATACCACTCAATCCTTCAATTTTTCATTCCCCCCAATTTGGGGTGTATCCAATGGAATGGAACTTTATATTTTTAATATTACTCTTTTACCCTTATTTTATTTTCCTCTTCTCTTCTCAAATACTCTCTACCTCACTTCTTTCTCTTCACAAAACTCTCTACCTCATTTCTCCTTCAGTATGTATGCTGATTGCTAATTAATTTTTCATTGCCCAAGACTGATGCATGTGTCTTTGCAAGTTTGCATTATGTGGGCTTGCCTGTGCAATTTTATGCTAATTGTTCAATTTTACATTCGTGCGTGTCTGTGCATTGCTTTGTATTTCAATTTGGCAACAATAATGATGCATGTGTCTTTGTGCATTATGAGTGTTTCTTAAAAATATTTTATTTGATATATGTTGCAATGGATTTTTGTTTCAAATTTATAAATGGGGTGCAAATGTGAGTATATACTTATTTAAAACAAAAGGAGTGAACTTTGAGTACTTATTTTTATGAGATTTTTTTTATAAGAATTATTATGAGAATTTTAAAACTTAGCTTTGGGTTGAAGATGATATATTTGTTTTAATAATATTTTATTTGTGTTATTTTTTTATAATTATGTTTTACATATAAGGATAAAATTGGAATAAAATTGTTGTAATTCATTCTATTCCGTTCACTTTCCAAACAATGGAGTGGTACTTTTGTTTCATTCAATTGCTAAATACCCAAACAATGGAGTGGAAGTTGTGTTCCATTCCGTTCCACTCCACCCCACTCCATTATATTCCATTCCGCTCCGTTCCGTTATGTACCATCAATCCAAACATAGCCTATAGGTTTGTACCACCTACCCTCCAATTGTTTGATGAAATGCTAATGTGTCTAGTGGTTATTTGCAATGTCATGACTACTTGGTGTGCATATAAGGGGCCTGATGTTGTGGATTTTGATTTGTCCCAAAGCATGAATAGGATGTTTTGCTAGGTGATATGCACAAGACATTTTCAGATTTCATGCACTCAAGTTGGCGGGTACGAGGTTATTTACAAGAGTTGGCTGATATAAGTAAAAGGAATGAGATTGTTGATTCTTCGAATGGATTTAAATTTTGTCTGCAACTGTCCCAAGAGTTGACACATGAACTACAACTTGTTTAAACTTTGAGATATTGGAGTGATCCTTTTCATGATGGTTGTAGTCCTGTTTTTGCAAATATTCACTACTATTTTCATGATAGTGCAAGGGTCAGAAGATTTTATATTGTTTCTAAGGCTCGTGGTAATGTAACTGCTTCATTGCTATCTTTCATGAAGTTGTCTACATACCCAATTGACAATTGCTATGACTTCAATATGATTTTTTATGCTATCAGAAATTTCACCTTTGAATATTCTAATATGACAACTGGTGGTGCATCTAAGAGATTGTGGATTTTGTCGAATGTTCATTTTGCTGCTGAAATTGAAGTTTTTGTTGTGATTCATATACTATAAAGGGCTCATTCTCTCATTGCTAACAATCACATTATGTGGAAAATATATATGCTAGCAATTATCTAAAAGCTTTTCAATGAAGATAATTCAACAATAATAAACTTCATTTTTCTTTCTTGATTAAATTGCCAAAGAGTTCAACAGTTTTTGTGTATGTGATATTCTTCTTCTCATTCATTGTTTTAATTTTTTGTGGGACAGAAGTTGATTCTTTTAGTATCATGATAGCAAGAATGTGGGATTTCTAGGAAGCAACCGTATCGGCAGCCGAAGGGTCATTCAAGTTTCTGCTGACTTTATGATATTCTTCTCAATGCTAGGTGAGTGGCAAACTATAGGGTCATATGAATGTGTAAATTATAGTTCCAATATTTTCATAGTTTCACTTTAAAATACATAATTTGCTTCCTTCTTTTCAGGTAAATTTGGAGCTCTATTTTCATCAATACAATTCCATATATTTGCTGCTCTATTTGGTAAATTCTTTGATTAGTTACTTGGCCTTATTTGAAGACCACTTCACAAGAGGTTGCTATTTTTTATTTCATTTTGTTTCATTATTGGAAGCTACCACACCCTTCCTTCTCTATTTAATAATATATTTGGTTATTAATTGAATACATATGCTGATGTGAGGCTTGCTAAAAGAATTAGACGTGACACAGTGGAAAGGGATAAATTAGAGACATTAACTCTGTTTTTGAAATGGTAAGTCCTGCAATTTTATTAGGAACCATGGTTTTATAACAATTAGGCAAATGTTGATAACTTTTTTCATACAAAATTTATATTTTTGAGAAATCTTGATAAGCAATTACTGACATGCACTCTGCGGCGTTTATGGGTGTATCCGCGGCGGTTCATTTTCCCTCTCTCTTATTCTCTGTCACGAACCGCAACCCCTTGTTTTCACTTCATCACCATCGCATCACTTTATGGGTGTATCGCATCACTTCATCACCACCGCAACCCCTTGTTTTCAAAAAAGAATGGGCAAAATCAATTTCAGGTGATGAAATTTTCCAATTTCCATCCTTCAATTTCAGGTGTTTTCAATTTCACCATTGCATCACTTGATTAACCCTTTCAATTTCACGTGTTTTCAATTTCAGGTGCTTTCAATTTCACCATCGCATCACTTGATCAACCCCTTGTTTTCAATTTCCATCCTTCAATTTGACCTCACTATTGGGTTTGTTCTCCTGTGCAGGTAATTTTTGCTGAGACTCTTATGGGAAGAGAGTGATAGAATAAATCTATTATGCTACTTTTCACTTTAGCATATTAATGGTTAGAATATGTTCTGTGCAAATTGAATGCATTTTCCATTATGTTCTGAAATTAGAATTTTATTATTGACTGGCTTTTTTCAATTTTCTTGTGAAAACAACTTCAAAATTACTTTGATGTTTTGATCAAATAGCTTCAAAATTGATTATGCAATTATAGAAAACAGCTTTTAGATTAATTAAGAAATTATAATTTCTTCAGGGATACTTGTTGGGGAATGTTGTAACAACTGAAAAGGAAACAAACTATAAAATCCCCTTTGCGCATGGAATGGGACTCATATCCGATGAACTATACGAAGTAATTGAGTTATAATTCCTCCGATTATATGCACCTATTCTTATATGGTAACCAACTGATATCTGCTATTTTGTAGCCACTGCAAAAAACTTGTAATGGAGACTATGTGAATGTAGAGACCAGAAATGTTTTATGTTCCAGAGATATGAGTTCATTTAGTGAGGTATATATAATTGCACGGAGGTCTTCATCTTTACTAGTTATGCAATTATATGACATAAGTGTTTTATTGCATGAGTTGTAGGGAAGTATCTGGAAATGGCATCGTTGTACCTATAATATACCGAATAAGGCGGATATCCATAATACCTATGATTATCACGTAAACCTCAGTAGAAAATGGATTCGTTCGCTAATTTACAGGTCAATAATCTTTCTTTTTGTTCATATACTGCATCAGATAGCTTTGATAAACTAGTTTAATTTATAAATTCTTATGGAAATTAGATTTTATGAATTTCTAATGACAGTGGAGATCATGACTTGTCGGTTCCATTCTTGTCAACACAAGCTTGGATAAGATCTTTGAACTATTCCATTGTTGATGATTGGAGGTAATTTTTTTTTCCTTTTCCATTACACCGGTTTAGTAACAACTTCATCAATCGCGTTTATTTTATTTCTTTTTTCTGTGTGTAACTGCAGATATGGATGTTACAGCAGGTCAAAGTCTCTATCCATTGCACCATAGCAAAACTATTCACCTGGTTTGTGGCAAATTTATCCTTGAAGCATATTTGTATATTCTTTATCATACAAAAATTGTGTTTCTTTAACATGTGCATGAAATCCAAAGCCTTACTCACCTCTGATTTTATATATCATCAAATGTTAACTACTTATCTCTTTCTGAATGACATTATAACAAGAACTTCTATTTGATAAAAAAGATTAGTAACATCATGAAATTCAGTTGAGAAGGACTAAGTTGCGCACAATAATTCCAGGAACTTGGCATTCTTTAAATTACATAAGTTAATAGCTTATGTGTCGCAGTAGTTGCATTCATGATTCTTAAGAATATTTAATTTGCTATAGTTTTTATAGCACTAATGTCCTTCAGGACGTTATATACAGGTAAGGCATGCCCAAGGAGTTCATAATGTGGAAGGAGAGAAGAACCATGATGCTTACTTACCGGACGATCTTTTTGATGCAAACCTAACCCCTCTTGGCTGGAAGCAGATAGTTGTCGGTTGAATTCTTTATGGTTTCTTTTGCTACTTTAAAATTTTAATGCAATTTTAAAATACTATTTTTAATCAGTACTCAGCAGGATTTGAATTTGAAACTGCATGCGTCCCTCTGATTGAGTTATTTTTATTGTTTATTTTGAAATGGCTTCCGCCACTTGGTGGGATAAGGCTTGGTTGTTGTTTTTGCTGTTTGGAAATGGCATCCTTTTAATGAGTGGAAACAATGGTTATTTTACACTTCGTGTGTTGAATGAGATGTAGCAGGTGCAGACAGATTTGTTAGACATAGATGCTTCATTGCATTTTTATCGCATTCTAACAGTCTTTTAGGATAAGATATATTTGTTTAAATGACATTTCTCTCCATTGGTAATGCTTTCTTGCCTTGTGTTGGCATAAAATATTTAATTTTCCGTGTATGATGTTTCAGGTATTTGAGACAAAATCCAGCCGAAGAATGTTCTCTCTTGTAGCATCCTTTGTTGTGATTTTTCTTATCATTTACTATCTAACTAGGTAATTGGTCTTTCATTCAATCAACTTGATGTTGGATCTAAAAGGAGCCTGCTTGCCCTGTTACTGTAATTAATGTCATTGCTTGTAAGATGTTCCGTTATGTTTGTATAAACATGAAAATAGTTATCTTTGTTCAATTATATTCTTGTAGATTCTGAAGGCATGTTAGATATGAAGATTCAAGATTTGGAGATCGTAGAGGAACTTAGAATCAAAAGAGCGGACAAACATGGAATTGTTAAATTTGGAGATTTGAAGATTGCTATTTTATATGAAAACATTGTTGTTCGGTGTCTTGGCTCAACATTACTTTGGTAATCATAGTTTTGATAATTGATTTATCACTTGATGTTTGAACCGTACTCTAGCTAGTTAAGGCTATGTTAATTCAGTTGTACTCTAGCTAGCTAATACTATGTTAATTACTTAAATTTTAGTCATGTTAATTATCTTCATTTAGGAAGGAGCTAGGTTTATGTAAAGTTATTGTGTATTGAATTATTTTGATTTTAATTTTGGATGTTGAATGTTGTGGAAAGAATTGGTAGTAGTATGTTGTCATGTTCTTGATTTTAATTTTGGCATGAATTTCAAAATATTGTGAGAAACAAAAAAAAAAGTATTAAAAAAATTTGCATAAAAAAAAGTGTATTTGTGGTAAAAAAAAATATTTTTTTTAATAAAAAATAGCCAATAGCGGCGGTTTCAACCGACGCTAAAAGCTCATAAAACATGAAAAATAATGACCAATAGCGACGGTTTGGAACCGCCGCAAAAATAAATAGAACCGCCGCTAACTGCCTAGCGGCGGTTATTCCGACGGTTAACTCAAACCGCCGTTGATTGACCTAGCGACGCCGCATATACCGACGCTTGTGAACCGCCGCACTTCGCATTTAGCGGCGGTTTGAACCGCCGCTAAATGCTGTTTTCAACTGCCGCCGCTTGCTGTATATGACGTAGTGTTTTCTCATAGCTAACTTTTCCCATCGCAACCAATTTATTCCCTTACCTGAGGCCTTATTAGATCCCCACCAAAAGGAATTCATCATTCTTTCCAATTCTTCTCCCAAAGATTCCGGCAACAAGATAGAACTCATACAATAAGCCGAACTCCAGCTCTTTCATATCAATTGAATTAACATTACGTAGACACAATTTTTTTATTATTATTTACAATGAAGGCAATGAAGATTGAATTCAGAATCTCATATACTCTACTTAAATATTTCACTACTAAACCAACCTTAAAGACTTTAAACATCATTTTTTTTAAAAAAATTTACCCGTTCTCTTTATATTATGAAAAGCAAAAACTATCGTGGCTCAATTATTTATTTATTTTTGTAAGCAGCTAATTATTCGATTGCTTTATGGATAAAAGTTGCACCTGTAGGAATATTTTTTTCGGGCAATATCATATAGTAAGAAATTAGGATCATCAACAATAGAATGGCCTCATTTTGGGGCTTTGCCCCCTTTATATACGAAAAAAAAAATTTGCCTCATTTTTGCGTCAAAAAGATAAAACTCTCCAAAAAAAATGATAAAACTCTCAAAAAAATTAATAGTGCTTTATTGTTACGATTAGATTCAACTCAAAATATTTACTAGTTTTCTTTTTATTTTTCTCTCAAAATACAATATCTCCATGTTTGCTAGCTTTAGAAACAAATGTCTCTTCCGAGCATTTTTCTTTCTTAGTCAATATATTTGGTTTCATTTATTTATTTATTTATTCATGTAATGATACTAAAAATTGAGATGATAACTATTGATTAAATGTCAAATAAAGTGAACTTTCAATGTAAAATTGATAGTTAAAATACAGGGAAGAAGAGAATATCTAGAAAAAGAGAGGAGAAGTGACTAATCATAAATTACATATTTAGTGTATTCTTTTTAAGTCTTTCTTTCACTATATATGCGTTATTCACTCCTTAATATGCAATAATCTTTCTCCAATTCTTGCCATGTATCCATACTGTTATAACAAATTTGAAGCCCTCATTTCATGCCATGGTTCCTCCAAAAGACAGAGACAGTGCTATGCCGACATGGTCCAAACTCATCATTGTATGATAGTAACCAAAACCAAATGATATTTTTTTCCTAATTAATCTCCAAAGTCACATGAAGGCACTTAAGTTTAAAGTGTAAAGACTGCACACGATCAAGCACTAGATACATTAGATTGAGATCTTTAAAATTTAAATGACATATAAACAAAAGAAAAATGTGGTTAGATATCTATATATGTGTATTATAAATAAATTCTCAAATTCATTTTATTCATCAATACATTTATGATAATAGATTTATTTGAAAAAGCTAAACAAGAAAAAAATATAGGCAAAATGCATTCACATATCTTTTAAATTTTATGTTTGTAATAAATGGATCCTTTAAATTTTTTAAGTTACAAATAGGTCCTTTAAGTTTTATGTTTATCACAGATAAGTCCTTTAAGTTTTTTAAATAATAAATATATCTCTTAAATTTTACATTTATTACAAATAAATCCTTTAAATTTTACGTTTGTAACATATAAATCATAACAATGTGGTAAAGAAGAATTAAGTTTTCATCTCTTATTCTATTGTGATCTCTTTAGTCGCATTTGGACTATGTTCTCTCTAGTCCCATAGTATCCACAAGGATCTGGGTTCCGTGCAGTCACAAATCAGTGACTGCACGCAGTCATAACATTACAGCCGCACGATTGAAAATAAACGGTTCTGATTTGATGATTAAAATTTAATATTAAATAAATATTAAAAACTGTTTTAAACAGGAACCGTCCGATTAAGATCGGACGGTCCTGATGAGATGACTGCAGTCGACTGCATGAAGCAGTGACTGCTTGTAATCCAAATCCTATCCACAATGTTGGTCAATTTTGCGGTCTTCTTTAATTTTAGTATTCAAGTTATTTGGTTGGCATTTATTTGGGTTCTTTGGAAACAAATCTCTTTAAATATATTGTTTGCCTTCTTAAAAATAAACAAAAATTTGAACCTATAAATTAAATTTTGAGCTTATGTGTTGTAGTTTTTTTTTTATAATATTCTACATATTTTGTTGCAAAACATTATTTAAAAATATATGTTAACTTATTGACTGAGATTGAAATTGTATGCCGAATAATTTTGTAGAGACATAAAAGTACAATTTGTTTTGATAAAGACAAAAAACAAAATTTTATAAAGAAAGCCCTTTATTTACAATTCTGTAAAATAAAAACCCTTCATTTACAAATAATCTTATAAATATACTGACATTCAATATGTGACTTGGAGAGTATACTATGCTAAGAGTCAAGACACACTAAATCTTGTCTTGGTCGCATAAGGAAAGACAACTGCTGCAAATGCCATAATTGTTTGGTGTAATTTGTGGAACTTCATTGAGGTGGAGACTTTTTCTGGTTGGATTTTATTTGAGGAAAAGTTAAAATTCAAGTTTTTTGTTTTTATGTGAAAAGTCACGAGCATTTCCACAGAGATTAAGTGGTAGTATTAGTAAAAAAAACAAATCCCACTATATACTGATCCAATTCTGAAGCTTTACATACAGTTTCTTGAAAAACTTTACCCCACAAACATACAAAGGAAAGAAACTAGAAATAAAGTTAACACAATATGTAATATACAATAAGTGTAATGCAAAAATAAATATAAAATAAACAAGTGATTGGACTTAATAATTTTTTTCTTCTGAGAATGGATTTATTTAGGAGAATCCGAGTTCAATTTTCCACTATAAAAAAGTAGGATTACAATAGCTTTTTTTTTTTTGGTTTTCACCACCAGTTGAATCTGGTTCGAGGATCAGTTCTGGCATCAAGTGGTTCCAGCCTCCTTCCGATCGCAGTTGCGGGGGATCGAACCGTGGTCCTCCCTACCAAGTTCAGCGCCAATCACCACTGAACCAACTAACGATTGGTTGGATTACAATAGCTCTTTTGATACATGGAGTATATCTTTCAATCTCACCCGACTCGGATGATATATAGTATCACTCAACTCTTACCAAACTATGATGGAAACAAAACTCTTTTTCTGTCAAAGAGGATTGCCAGAGATGAGATGCAGTGCGGAACAAATAGTCCATGTTAAATGATCACAAATTATTCAGATGTATATTTTGGTTCTCATCCTCAATGAATAGCATAAGTTGGATTTTTTAATAACAGTGCAGTTCAGAATTTAAAAACACTGCACCTGACAAAGATGCAGTTCAATTTGGTTTGGGGTACATGCTTAATGGTGCAAACTAAACTATTTATCAATTTGTTTTGGTTCAGTTTGGTTATATTCAGTGAACTAAACCATGGAAACCCCTAGTCAGGACCACCCTTAAGCCGGAGAATCATCGCTATGGCATCAAATAGAGTTTGGCCACCACAAACAGGACTACTCTCACAGAATAACAGAGCAACAAAAAATAAATTGACTTTAGATCCTATGTTCTTGATCCATATGGTACAATCAAAATCCACCACATAATTCCAACAAATGGTTATAAGTTTGGGCTATAATTTGAATTGTATGCAGTTTGTTGTACAACTAAACAATGACAGTTGTGGTGATATGAGAATGTCGCAGGGGTGTCGTGTTAGTTGAACTAATGGCTGTAAAACCCTTTGCACCCGAAACATTTCAAAAACTAAATAACCAGAATTTATTAAAAGAGAAGTTAAACCTCCTTACAATAGCATAACTAACTGAATAGAATACCTAAATCAAACAAACTTAATAGAATCATAATTGTTTCATAACAAATTAATTTGTAATGAGTTGATGAGGGTTTGGACATCAAAATTTAAAAACTATGAAAAGATATTATCATTACTGCAAAAATCCCAACAGCTAGCAGCAAGTTGTAAAAACATCCTGACTTGAGGGAAATATCATCATGTCATTGTTGTACAATATAAACTAAGTTAAGGCATAGCAGTCAAGCATGGTTGAAATGCAGTACCATACATGTAGAGGTATTCCTGCCCTTGCACTTTTCTTCCATGTGGTACACGAACCTTCGCCCATTTCCTAGTTCCTATGTTGTAAGTAAACATACGATGCATATTATGTGTTCTCAAGTAACACAAGAGCAAACCTTTGCTTCCCAAGCAAATCAAGCCAGCCGGCCTCCCGTGAAATTCCGAGCACCGCCTTCTACCAACCTCTTTCAATAAGAAAGTCACTTTATGCACCTCCCATATGCATATAAATGTAGCATCCTTCTCTCTGAGCATCCCCGCGAACATGATCCGTCCATCAGACTCGGCCAAATCTAAGTAAGATGAATGCAATGGTGATTGGATCAAGTGTTGTGTCCAAACCCCAGTTGACGTGTTGCAGGAAACAATCCCTTCTGGACCAATATGCATGAAGTAAAGTGTGTGATCAATGGAAACAGGTTTAGAAATAACAAAGTCTAGCTTATTAATAAATTCAGGTAACTTTTCTGGACGGCCCCAATTATTTGTTACTGAATCGTAAATTTCATATTCTCTATTACGAATAAATCGTAGGACCCGGTAGCCTCCATCCCCATTCATTGTCATCCCTAAATGACCCCCTCTCTTAATTGACCCAGCCAGCAACTTCTTGAAAGATTGAGTTAGTGGATTACAAATACACAAATTTTGACGAGAATCGTCAAAAAAACAAACTAAACCCCCTGCAGAAGAAACCGGTGAATCAAGAATTTCAAATGTATTAGGATAATACCATCTATTCATAAAAGGGTCATACATGGCTTTGTAACTGTTGCTTTGAAGAGTGGCTTTGTAATTTTTATCACTAAAAGTTGTGTAAAACAATGGATTTGCTTGCGAAACTTGAGCACAATAATGAGAAAAACTTTGAGAGGTAATCAAGTTATTCCATTGATGACATACAGTGCGGAAGCGGATAACTGTGGCAATGGGGAGTCGTGCAAGCACAACCTTAAATAGATCTTGAGGAAATTTTTCCCAAATTTGTGGTTCCATAACTTCATTCATAGATGATTTTCTCATGTTCCTATCTCTTCTAGATTTCTTAGTAGATAGAGGCTTCATCAAACTGATACCTCTAGAATTTCCTGCTGCCATTGAAAGGCCACAAAAGTGTTAACATGAATGTTAAAGAACACTATTATCTATGAAAAGATTAACAAATATATTCATTCATAATTCTTTCTTCCTGTAACATGAAGAAATTGAACAGAACATGCATATTAAGACCTAGAACAATCGATTAACAAGAAATGAAGGAAATACACAATAGTTAAAAATCATCTAAAGTTATACACCAAAATCAAGAACTGAAACCTAGAATGAATCGATTAGCAAAGAGCACAGCGCGGCGCAGGAGTGGAACAGCGACTGAGACTCAACGGCAAAACGCGGAAGAACGGTGGTGGCTCTGAGCGGTGTTTTGAGGAACGACGGAGAGAATGAATTTGGTGGTTTTAAGGCTTAGTAGGATGTCAAGTGTGAAAAAACCGATGTGTCACGTGGACATCACTAAGTCAACTAATAATTGACCTAATATCATGAACTAAAATCAAAACACAAAATAAATTGAGAACGAATAAGTGTGATTTTAAAATACAAAGATGAAAAACAAAACACGCCGTAAAACTAGACCCGGAAACATATTTTACTTTTTATTTTGTGTACGAGCGTAATAGATTAGGTTTCCGCTGCTACCTTTCAAAAAACATTTTTCGAAATATCCTTTTATACACAAGAGTTTTTATCTGTTGTACTTTCACTTCTTCTTCTTTAGGGCAACGAAAATACTTGAGTTTTTTTTGGTGGTTTGAGGGTCTACAATCAACATTGGAGTATTGACAGATGTTCCACACTTATTTTATATGATTTATAAGATAATATGTTTTTTCAACCGATTCTTTTGGGCATTGTAAGTTTCAAATTTTGTACTACTGACTAGTTTGGTTCATAAAACATTTTCCAAAACTAATTTGAAAAATATTTTCCAAAATTATTTCGAGTCCTGCGTTCCGAAAAGTTTTGGAACCTGCATAATTGTGCAGGTTTGTAATTTTGAAGGAAACTTTGTAAAAGAAAAATTATACTTATTTTGTATGTTTGATTGTTTAATTGTAGCTACGGGTGATGAATCAAAACCGCCGATTAAATTGAAACCCGATATTGTCGAACCTATTGACACAAACATTATAAAACTGATTAACACTTACTTGTGGGTCAAATATTAAGTCCTTTGATGATGGATTGAAGGAATGAGAGAGATGGAAAATTAGTAGGCTCTATAAACATGTTTAGATGGAGAAACTCTTCTATTTTGCACAAAAACGTAATTGGAAGCGTGTGGTCCTATTTCTGCAATATATAAGTCTATTTCGGAAACGTTTTTCGAAATGGACCAAGCGGATAACATTTTCCAAAACTAGTTGCACAAACGTTTGAGTTAGTTGAGTTAACGATCGTGACACCCTTTGCACAGGAAACAATTCAAAAACTAAATACATAATTTATTAAAAGAGAAGCCGATAATTCATTAAAAACCTCCATGCAACGGGCATAAGAAAGCTGAAATTAGTGAAAAAAGTACATATACCTATATAACAAAAACATAACTAACTGAATAGATACCTAAATCTAACTAACTTAATAGAATCATAATTGATTCATCACACTTTAGTTTGTAGTATGTGTGGATGAGGGTGAGACATCCAAATTGGAAAACCATCAAAAGATATTATCATTAATATTATTGCATCAATCGCAACAGTCACCAAGTTGTAAAGAACCTAATAATTTGAGGAAATAACTTTAGGCCATTGTTGTATCATATTAAGAAAAACTAAATCAAGGCATTGCAGTCAAGCATGGTTGAAATGCAGAACCAAATACATAGTTCTTCTTCTCAAGTAGTTTTCTTTTATATGGCACACGAACCTTCACCCATTTTCTAGTTGCTATATTTGATAAGTGCCAAAAAGTAGCTAAAATTACATATATATTTTATGCACTTATTAACTATTTTGTAAGATATTCTTTAGTTTTTCCTCACTTAAATGTACATATTTGTTTAAGTCATTTCTTTCAATTAAGTTTCCCTAAATCTCAACATTTGTGCAGAAATTTGAAGAAAAATTGAAGCTAACTCGCCAGGGCGAGCTCAGAGCGAGTGCAGGGCGAGTAGAGGCAGAGAGCATCAAATTGGATATCTGATACACTCGCCAGAGCGAGCAGCAACTCGCCAGGGCGAGTAACAACTCGCCAGGGCCAGTGAAGGCGGTTCAAAACTCACTTATGACGTGGCAGAAACCTTCTGATGAAGAAAGGTCAACTCGCCATGGCGAGCTGGAGCTCGCTCAGCGAGTTCTAATTTTCAGAAACACTATAAATAGAGCTTGCTGTCATTTTTCTTAAGATATAACTTGTAATAGAGAATCAGAAGCAGAGGGAAACCCTAGGAGACAGATTCAAGGGGGTTTGAAGGTGGATTCACTACAATAGTTGAGAAATCATCATTGATAAGTTTGTTCATCTCTTTTCTTCTTAATCTTTGTAAAGCTACCATGAAAATGAGTAGCTAATCTCTCTTTGTTGGGATTAGGTGTAATCAACCTATGAGTATGTATCTAATTTGATCATGGTATTATATATGTTTTAGTTTATTCATCAATGTTAGTGTCATCTTTAATCTTCATGCTTTATCTTTTGATTTGAATTTATAGACGTATAATGTTTGAATCAAGGAACTAAGATGAACACTTATTAAAACCCTAAATTCTAGACATAGATTTAGGATTAATATTCACTTTGTGTATTGGAACTTAATGATATTGTGTTGTTCAAATTATCCGAGATATTGGAAGTTTAAGCAATACAATATAGCCGTTATATGGATTGATCACTCGAGACATCGATAGTTAATAGGTATAACGGGATTCTCGTCGTACTCTGGACACGGAGACGTACGTGAGTGATATGTGATAGAATTGATTAATAGCTAAAACCTGTATAACTGATTGAAGGATACATACGATTGAGTTGGTGAAATCTAATCCCAGCAAACTTATCTCTGTGAAACTTTATCATTTTTTTACTTGCAATTACAATTTCATAATTTCACACTTAAACAATCTTATAATCACTATACTTAAAATTGTATCAATTGTTGAACGGCATCGATATCGCATCAGTCCCTGTGGAGACGATAAAAACATACTTACTTTTGAACTTCAACAATATTGTAAGTAACTATATGATACGTAGTATATGATCTCAAGCAACACAAAAGCACACCTTTGTTTCCCCAACAAGTCAGGCCACGGAAAATCCCGTAACATTCAGAGCAAGGAAATCTATCAATCTCCTTCAATGAGAAACTAACTTTCTCCACCTCCCATATGCATACAAATCTAGCATCATTCTCATAGAGTACCCCCATAAGCATGATTCGTCCATCCGACTCGACCAAACTTAAGAAATCTGAATGCAATGGCACTTGGATTAAGCGTTGTGCCCATACCCCAGTTGACGTGTTGCAGGAAACAATCCTTTCTGGACCATCATGCTTGAAGTAAACAATGTCATCAATGGAAACAGGGTTGCAAATATAATTGTTTGGCTGCACAATATATCCAGGTATACTTCCTAGATGGCCCCAATTCTTTTTTCCTGAATCGTAAATTTCATATTCTCTATGACTATGACTAAATCGTAGGACCCTATAGCCTCCACTCTTATTCACTGTCATCACTGAAAGACGCTGCAATATAATTGACCCAGTCGGCAACTTCTTGACGGATTTAGTTAGTGGATTACAAACATAGAAATTTTGATTGAAAGAGTCAAAAGAACAAACTAGACCCCCTGCAGAAGAAATTTGTAAAGCAGGGATTTCAAATGTATTAGGATAATACCATCTTTTCATAAAGGGGTCATACACGGCTTTGTAATTGTTTTTTTGAGGAGTGGCATTGTAAATGCTATCTTCAAAAGTTAAGTAAAACCATGAATTTGCTTGTGAAACTTGAGCACGATAGTGAGAAAAACTTTGAGAGGTTATCAAGTTATTCCATTGATGACATACAGTGCGGAAGCGGATAACTGTGGCAAAGGGGAGTCGTGCAAGCACATCCTTAAATAGATCTTCTGGAAATTTTTTCCAAATTTGTGGTTTCATAACTTGAGTCATATATGACACTCTAGATGATTTTCTCATGTTCCTATCTCTTCTAGACCTCTTCGTAGATAATGGCTCCATCAAAGTGAAACCTCCAGAATTCCCTGCTGCCATTAGAAGGCCACAAGAGTATTAATTAAGATCAAATAAGACTATTATCTACGAAAAGATAACCAAAAATATTCATTTGTTGTAAATAAATAGTAAATATTTTATTATTAGAAGCAATCTTTTATTTCTATTAGTAATATGTATTTGGCCCATGAGCCCATTAGGTTAGAATAGCCTATATAAACAGATTGTACATTATTCACAACTTGAAATATAATAATATTCAGTTTTCACATGGTATCAGAGCTTCTCTACGATCCGCTGGGCCGTCTGCTAACGGGTTTCCGATCAGGCCATCCACCATTTATATCCACGCACCAAGCCCAATAGTGCTGGGCGTGAGGGGGTGTGTTAAGAAGTCCCACACCGGTTAGATGAAGGCCTGAATATGGGTTTATAAACTAGAGGCAATCCTCACCTTACAAGCCGGTTTTGTGAGGATGAGTTAGGCCAAAACTCAATTCTAACATGGTATCAGAGCCTCTCCAAGATCCGTTGGACCACCCGTTATCGGGCCACCTACCGTTTATATCCACGCACCAAGCCCAATAGTGCTGGGCGTGAGGGGGTGTGTTAAGAAGTCTCACATCGGATGTGAGTTGGCCTGAATAAGTCTTTATAAGTAAGAGGCAATCCTCACCTTACAAGCCGGTTTTGTGAGGATGAGTTAGGCCCAATACTAATTTCTAATATGGCATCAGAGCCTCTATGACTAAGTGGTCTAGAGTTCGATCCTCGCTCCCCTCACTTTCTAATTAAAAAGTGGAATTTAAGCATATGGTAGGTGGCTCTTGCGTGAGGGGGCGTGTTAGAAATAATATAAAACCATTGATGTGGTCAATCCTAAAAGCTTAAGCTTTTGGGATAATCGGTTATTTGACATGGTTGGCGCTAGAAGAAAATATCCACAGCAGATGGTACCCTTTTAACTGTAGCCGGCCAAGGAGATGTCCAAATAAATCCATCTATAATCCTACGAAATGTCCTTTACATTCCCAAACTTTCTACTAGCCTAATTTCCATACAAAAACTCACAAAAAACCTATCATGCAATGCTGTTTTTTATGACAATGCTTGTGTTTTTCAAGATAAACATTCGGGGAGGACGATTGGAAAGGCAAGAGAATGGAATGGTCTTTATTATTTGGATAACCAAAATCTTCCTCAATTTCCACTAAGCAACAATTCACTTTTTTCAGAATCAATTAAGAACAATAGGGAGAAGGTCTTTCTATACCATCATCGCCTTGGTCATCCCTCATTTAGAGTCATGAAACAAATATTTCCTTCCTTTTTTAAAAATTTAGATGTTGAGAGTCTTTGTTGTGAGGTGTGTGAACTTGCTAAGCACAAGTGTGCCTCTTTTCCAGTCAGTAACAAATTGAGTACTTCTCCATTTTATTTAATTCATACTGATGTGTGGGGTCCTTCTAATGTTCCAAATATATCGGGTGCTCGATGGTTTGTAACCTTCATTGATGATTGTACTCGGGTTACATGGGTCTACTTACTAAGACAAAAGTCTGAAGTTACCTCCGTGTTTTTACATTTCTTCTCAATGGTAAAAAACCAGTTTGGAGTGAGTATTAAGAGGGTCAGGTCTGATAATGCCAAAGATTACTTCAATCACGGACTTAATTCCTTTTGTCAAAAAGAGGGTATTATTCATGAGTCATCCTGTGTTAAAACACCCCAACAAAATGGGATTGCTGAGAGAAAAAATAGGCACTTGTTAGATCAAACACGTGCTTTATTATTCCAAAATAAGGTTCCCAAGAAATATTGGGGAGAGGCGGTTTTAACCGCATCATATCTCATAAATCGTTTACCTTCTAGTGTCCTTGCCTCTAAAACTCCTATGGAGGTTCTATCCTCATTTTATCCTGATGTGTCCACCTCTTCTAATCTTATTCCTAGAATATTTGGGTGTAAGTCGTTCGTCCATATCCATAGTGATGGTAGAGGGAAACTTGATCCTAGAGCCTTAAAGTGTGTCTTTATATGGTATTCTTCCACCCAAAAGGGTTACAAATGTTATCATCCACCGTCTCATAAATTCTTTGTCTCTCGAGATGTCACCTTTCATGAACAAGAAAGTTACTTCATTCAAACTCATCTTCAGGGGGAGAGCACAAGTAAGGAAGATGAGTCTCTTGTACTTCCTGACCTTAATCTTGGACCAGATGTTGAGACTGAAATTGGTCCTGAAAATGTTGAAACTAAAATTGACAATGTTGAGGCTGAAATTGATTCTGAAAAAGTTAGAAATGTTGGTGTTGATGTGAGATATGGGAAAAATTTAGTATACACAAGGAAAAAGAATACCATTCCTGAATCTACTCGTATCCATGAGTCCGATCCAACATTACATGAGGTAACTTTCCTTGACCCTTCAAACTCTAGTGATTCAATTTATGAATTTTCTCATGCTCGAGAACCAGAATCTAGTTCAACCTTGCAAAGGGAACCAGAATCCAACCCGATAAAACATAAAAAACCAAAATCTAGAGAAGTAACACCAATACACTCTAAAGACTCACATCTCCCAATTGCCCATAGGAAAGATACTAGAACCTGCACCAACAAGCCACTTTACCCTCTATCCAATTACCTATGCTTTGAACAGTTATCACCTACTCATAAAGCCTTCCTCGCAAGTCTAAACACTACCACAATACCTACCTCCTTATCTGAGGCATTGTCTGACAGGAAATGGAAACAAGCCATGGATTTGGAAATGGAGGCACTTGATAAGAACAATACTTGGGAATTGGTTTCTCTACCAAATGGAAAGAAACCTGTAGGGTGCAAATGGGTGTACACAATAAAATACAAGGCTGATGGATCTATTGAGAGGTACAAGGCAAGATTGGTAGCCAAAGGGTTCACTCAGACTTATGGAATAGATTACTCAGAGACATTTGCTCCGGTTGCAAAAATGAATACTGTCAGGGTGATATTATCTTTAGCAGCTAATTACAATTGGAACTTGCAGCAATTTGATGTAAAAAATGCCTTCTTTCATGGAGAACTTGAAGAAGAGATCTACATGGATGTACCCCCAGGATATCGTGAAGATATGGCTGCCAATGCCGTGTGCAAGTTAAAAAAGGCTTTATATGGGCTAAAACAATCACCACGAGCTTGGTTTGGAAGGTTCACTAAAGTTATGGTTGGTTTAGGCTTCAAACAAAGTCAAGGAGACCATACTTTATTTGTCAAGCACTCTGAGTCAGGGGGAGTCACGGTGTTATTGGTGTATGTGGACGACATTATAATAACAGGTGATGATGAAGAAGAGCAACAAATGTTAGCTCAACACTTAGCCAAGGAATTTGAGATTAAGACCTTGGGAAAATTGAAGTATTTTCTAGGAATAGAAGTGGCTCATTCTAGGAAAGGGATTTTCATATCCCAACAGAAATACATTACTGATCTTCTGCAAGAGACTGGCAAGATAGCATGCAAGCCTGCATGTACACCAATTGATCCAAATGTAAAGTTGGGGAATGCAGAAGAAGATATTGCAGTTAATAAGGAAATGTATCAAAGGTTGGTCGGCAAACTTATATACCTATCACATACTAGACCGGATGTTGCTTTTGCTGTAAGCTTAGTGAGTCAATTCATGCACCAACCAAAGGAGATTCATTTACAAGCTGCACTCCGAATTGTTCAATATTTGAAAGGAACCCCAGGTAGAGGGATTTTGTTCGAACGAAATGGAAGTGTGGGACTTGAAGCATATACTGATGCTGACTATGCCGGGTCAATTGTGGATAGAAGATCAACTACAGGATATTGCACTTTCTTAGGTGGGAATCTTGTGACTTGGAAGAGTAAAAAACAAAGTGTGGTATCCAGATCTAGTGTTGAAGCAGAGTTCAGGTCAATGGCACAAGGAATATGTGAATTGCTATGGCTGAAAAGCATCTTGGAAGACTTGAGGATAAAGAGTGATGAACCAATGAAACTCTATTGTGATAATAAATCTACTATTAGCATAGCCCATAATCCAGTGCAGCATGATAGGACCAAACATATAGAAGTTGACAGACACTTCATCAAAGAAAAATTGGATAGTGGTCTAATTTGCACTCCATATGTCTCTTCCCAAGGCAACCTTGCAGATCTTCTAACTAAGGGGCTGAACAGCAATAACTTTGAAAGAATTGTTTCCAAGCTGGGAATGATTGATATTCATTCACCAGCTTGAGGGGGAGTGTTGTAAATAAATAGTAAATATTTTATTATTAGAAGCAATCTTTTATTTCTATTAGTAATATGTATTTGGCCCATGAGCCCATTAGGTTAGAATAGCCTATATAAACACATTAGTGATTGTACGTTATTCACAACTTGAAATATAATAATATTCAGTTTTCACATCATTCATAATTGTTCCTGTACCATGAAGAAATTTAACAGAACATGCATATAAAGATGCACGATTTTGCAATGCATATGATTAAAAAGTTCAAACATAAATAATCAAATATGATTTTGCAATGCATGATTAAAAACTAAACAACTACATATTAGAGAGTGAGTAAATAATAACTGAATACATTGCCTCTTTCGTGATCAACATTTTCTGCAGCCTTAATCTAACTATAAGAAAAGATAGCTATATTATTCCCTCTTTGATGCATCTCTCGACATGGTAATTCTAAAACATCATGATTCATAGGTGGAACTTTCAAAACTAACAGTAACATAGCAAAATATTATAAATCAAGCAGTTGAGTTTTATGCCATATATCATGATAACAAAATCAAAGACTAAGAAACCTCAATTCTTTTACTTTTTTGTGCTAACTGCTAAGTATACAACAATTAGAATAGAAACAAGCAAATAATATACAGCAAAGTCAGAACTTTCCATTTAATTACCATCAGAAAAGAGTGAACAATCAAGACCATGACCCTCTGTATGAATAAACACAGCTTACTCCCTCTGGTTTTGAATATAAACAAGTAATCACTTTCTAGGTTCATTGAATAAAACATTTTAGACAATAAAATGGTCCAGATACGTGGTTTGTTCAATGAACTTAGAAAGTGGTGTTTTGCTTATATTCAAAACTGGAGTAGTATACTACAAGCAATTATGTATAAGCTATTTTTATAACAAAAAATAAAATAAAGTTAAATTGTTTCCATATAAGCTATAATTTGTTTTCATAAGTTATCTTGGAGAATTTATAAATATATGCTGAAAATAGCTTATGAAGGTATGGCCATCATAAGTTGTTTTCATAAATTCTTCCAAATGATTTATCATATCAGGGATATCACAAATGCATAAAGTCAGAGTAACCAACCAAATACTAAAAATAACAAGCAGTTCTCCATTAAAATATCCTCTATGAGATTAATGGTAAAATAGTGTTTATCCCATGCAATTTTAGTGAATTTCAATTTTTTTCCGATTATCTGTAATGACAAGATTTCGTCCTTTTAATCCTCATTGAACTTGGTGGCTTAAGATTCCGCATAAATGATGATGTGGCATGCTCCCTAACGGGTAAACTGAATTTGCTAACATTACAGAGGCATTGCCGGAATCTTAAGCCGGCATATTTACAAAAGGGATAAAATGACGAAATCTTAAGCCAACATATTTACTAAGGGGCTGAGAGGACGCAATCTTCAGAGGCATAATCAAAAACAAATATTAGAGGGGTAAATTGAAATTCCATAACATTTAACCGAAAAATCTATCGTCATTGGCATGGCATAAAACATAATAGATTAATTAACAAGCAAGAAAGAAATAGAACCGTTAAAATATCATATACAGCAAAATAGAAGAAGTGGATGAGAAAAAGACTAAGGGTCCGTTTGGTTCAACTGAGAAGGAGGGGAGGGGAGGGGAGGTGAGGGGAGGGATTTTTAAGGATGGGAGGCGAGGTAAAACATAATTTATTGTGTTGACAAAATTACCCTCATTTTTTTTTTAAAATTCAAAATTATCCTTGTTGGAATACTAAAATTCTACGTTTTATTTTTTTACAACAGAAAAAAAAATTAGATTTTCTACTCATTAGATTTTTTTTTTGTTATATATCCATTAGATTTTTTTTTTGACGAAATATATTCATTATAATTTAATCCTTATTTTGAGTTTATAAGGTTAAGAGTAAAAAAGTAAATTACTTCTCCCCTTCCCTCCCCTCCCCTCGTTAAAAAATTGAACCAAACATAAAAATTTAAAATATTCCCTCACCTCCCCTCCCCTCCCCTCCAAAAACTTCGAACCAAACGTACCCTAACAGCACACTGGAACTGAGATCGGCACGGCAGAACGCAAGAGAGAAAAGATGAAAACTCTTTGTATTGATTTTTATATATAGCTATCGGCTATAGACCCACCATTTAGGGTCCACGCATTAAATATATATATATATATATATATATATATATATATATATGCTTATGCTTAATGGTGTGATTTAAAATTATTTACTCAAAAAGTCTAATTGATTTACAAGTTGTAGGTTTTTTTTTTGGACACATTTTAATTTGTAGGTTATGTTTTGAATAAATAAAATTTTAATGTAACCAAATTTTTAATATTAATTTTTTTTGTCCATTGCCTTAAAGGTTGAATTTTCACTTTTTTAACGTGAAATAGTGAAAGTATTTTAGAGGTCAAATTTTGATCTGTGCATTTTACATATAATGTTCCTAGCAACTGAGTTTTGCTCACATTATTATTTATGTTATTTTTACATATTTGAATAAAAGAGTTACATAACACTTACAACATTGAAGAACGTGATGTATTTCGAGTTTGAATGCACACATTCACATAGTTAAAAATTAAATGACCCAAAAAATAAACATATTTTAATATTATTAGATAAAATGGTCCAGAGCCGGACCTAGTTTTTTTGAGAATTTTTTTCTTTTTGTCTAAGTTCCTTTTGTTCTTTGTTCATCATAAATGGGTGGTTTTGCGTTATTTTTGGCCTAGAATCACCCCTTCTACACCTTTTTTCCTCTTCTTTTAATATAAATAAGTTATTTTCACATAGATCAAACTTTTTTTATTTTGTGTTTTTTTGTGATTTCGTCGTCTAAATGTGGCGTTGTGTTAGTCGTCGTCTTGTGCGGTATTGTTTGATTTCCCGTATTTTTGCGGTGTTCGTTTTATTCTTATTGAAAGATCAAATTCGGTCAATTACTAGCTATAGGTATAGGATGAGAGTATTTAGAGGTGTCAATTCAATCCTGCTTAGATGTTCTTAACTTATCTAAAACCATGTATTTGGTCTATATAGTAGACTAAATACATCAATTATACAATAAATTTAAAAAGTCAAATTTTATTTATATTTAGGGACAGAGAAAATATATTTTAATTTATAAGCAAAGACTAAAATTACATGCAAAATAATTACAGAGAGACTAAACAATGCAATTTATTTTTATAGGTGAAAAAAACAAACTTTTAAAAACAAAAAAAAAAATAAAAAATCTAACCCTCCATTTATTTACTAGTAATAATCTTTTGAAACAAAACAAATAATGACATTCAATATTTCAATATGTGACTTGGGAGTCTCATTAAGGGATGCTGCACAGCTTATGAATATATTCTTGGCCTAGCAGGCTCATTAAGGAGCTTGAAATGTGTATGAGAAATTTTATATGGAGTGAGTGGAGATACTTCTAAGAAAAAGCTAGTCGGTGTCTTTTGGGCTAAGGTTTGTTAACCAGTCATTAAAAGGTGGTTTAGGCCTAAGAAGTCTTATGAAGTTAAATGAAGCTTATAATTTGAAGCTTTGTTGGCATTTATTAATTACATTCATCTGATCTGAGCATTAGTCTATTCTCTGTTATTACTGAGAGTTCTTCATGGTTGTTAGGCAATGGGGCTAGTATTACCTTTTCATCTACAGTTAACAATTTTCTAGTGAATAATCATTGGCTAATTCCACCTATTTTAATGGTTCAGTACCCTCACTTGCTCAATCACATCAACAAGGTTTCTATTCCTTGTCTCTCAAGAAAGCTTATGCTCATTACTCTCCTAGTACTGGTCAGCATATGCATTGGACCAAGCTTCTTTGGAATATATCTATTCAATATATCTATTCCTACAGATGAGAAATTGATGGATAGAGGCTATCAACATTCACCACCTTTTAATTTTAGTCATGCATTTACACATCCAAAAGCAATTTTGGGAAAAACTATTCAAATAACATCTTTCACATACAAATCATTTATGTTATAAAGACATTCAAACATAAATTATTTTACTCTCAAATTACTTTTAACTAAAATTAATTCTCACCACAGTAGAACCAAACATATATTTAATACCTAAAACACAATAACAATTATCAATTAAACAACAAATTAACCAATCAAAATTCAATATCACTAATCACAAACTAGTTTGAAAAATTAATCAATAATACAATTCTCTAATATAAAACTAATTGATTAACACTTACTTGTAGGTTAAATATTATAGGGTTAATAGGCTAATACCCCCTGCAATGTTAGCGAGTTTTGCGATACCCCTTATAAAAAAATTTCATGTAGATTCCCCTTGCAATGTTAAGATTCCATGCGTTACCCCTCCAGCTGCACACCATGGATGATGACTGTGTGGAATCTCCACGTGTCAGCTCCATTTGAGACACGTGGTGACACGTGGAATTAATTTTATTTTTTTAATTAATTTATATGCCACGTGGCAGCTGTAATAAATTTTAAAAAAAACAGAAATAATATTATTTAGTGTCATATGGGTTAATTAATTATATGTTCATTTTTTAAAATAAAAATAAAACGAAAAATTAAAAAAACAAATTAAAAAACAACTTCTTTATTGATTTCCCCTTTGTATGTTAATCATGTTCATATAGGTTAATTAATTATGTGCTACCCACCCAATAACAGTATTCAAAAGCTTTTTTGTTTATATATCTATCTCCATGAACCTTGTTATCAATTTATTCTCCCATTTCTGAAAATTAACTTGGAGTTGAGATTTCCCTTTTGTACTGATATTTCTAAACTCAATTGAGATTTTCGATTACGATTCGGCGAAACCAATTGTTCCTCCTCGTCGCCGATCTGCTTTTGTTTCTCGTCGCCACCGTCCCTCTGGGTTTAGGAAACAGGATGATGAACACAATGATTTCGGCAAACACACTATTCATCATCTTCCTCGTTCATGTTTATCATCGGTTACTATTAATTATTCATCATCTTCCTCGTTTCTGTTCATCATCGGTTTCCAGATCTAAGTTTTTCATTCCAATTTGGGTATGAATGTTTGAGTTTTTGGGTATGCTAATGTTACCTGCAAAGTCTTCGACTTTATGTTAAATTTGTTTCATTAAATATGTTACCAAGGAATTCAACCCAGTAGTGTTTCCATGTTGGGTTTGTTGTTTAGAGTTTGTATGCCTAGATTGGGGATTAAAAAAGATGCGGATGATTTTTGTGATGAATGTGAGAAAGGGGAAGAGAAAAGGGGAAGATAGATTTTTGATGAAGTTTTGTTGCTGGATTTTCATGTTGATGATGTTGGTAGTGAGAATGGATGAGTGAAATGCAGTAAAAAGAATGTTGAGTGAATCTGAATTTTTTTTATGTTTTTGTTGATGATTATATGTTCTTAATCTTGTTCTTAATGTTGTAGGTGTTGTTTGCAGATTTTTATTAATGTTCTTGATGATGATTTTGTTGTTGTTGTTGAAGATGATCTTGTTGTTCTTATTTTTTTTTCTCCTTTAAATTAATTAAAAATGAATTAAAAAAACCATTAAATAATATATTAATAATAACTTAAATTAATATTTATTAAATAATGTTTAATGGAAATATTTTTTTTCTTTTTGTTTAATTTTTTTATTTTAATACAGTTAGCTGCCACGTGGATTAAAATTTAAAAAAGAATAAAAAAAATTCCACGTGTCTCAGATGGAGCTGACACGTGAAGATTCCACACAGTCAGCATCCATGGTGTGCAGCTGGGGGGTAACGCGTGGAATCTTAACATTGCAAGGGGAATCTACATGAAATTTTTTTATAGGAGGATAACGCAAAACTCGCTAACATTACAGGAGGTATAAGCCTATTAATCCAATATTATAAGTCCCATTGATGTTGGGTTGAAGGAGTGAGAGATGGAACAAGAGTATATAGAAACTCTTCTACTTTGCACAAAAACATATTTGGAAACGTGTGTTCCTGTTTCTGCAATATATAAGTCTATATTGAAAAATGTTTTCAGAGATGGACCAAGCGGATAACATTTTTTGAAACTTTTTGCGCATTGGAAAACGTTTTATGATGGCAAAATTGAAAATTCAGGGCATTTAGGAGAAATAGGGGGGGGGGGGGGAGAGAAAGATTTGTGTCTGCAGTGTCAAGTTAGTTGAATTAACGGCCTTAATACCCATTGCATCGGAAACATTTCAAAAACTAAAGACCAAAATTTATTAAAAGAGATGCTGATAATTTATTTAAAAAACTCCTTGCAACGGGCATAAAAAAGCTCAAATTACAGTGAAAAAAGTGTATATACCGATATAACAAAAGCATAACTAATTGAATAGAATACCTAAATGTAACTTAATAGTATCATAATAGATTCGAAACAACTTAGTTTGAAATATGCGTGGATGAGGGTGAGACATACAAATTGCAAAACCATCAAAAGATATTATCATTAATATTATTGCATCAATCCCAACTGTCAGCAAGTTGTAAAGAACCTATAATAGGCTATTGTTGTATCATATTAAGAAAAACTAAATCAAGGCATTGCAGTCAAGCATGGTTGAAATGCAGTGCCAAATATGTTCTTCTCAACTAGTTCTCTTCCATATGGCACATGATCCTTCACCCATTTTCTAGTTCCTATTTTGTAAGTAACAATATGATACATAGTATATGATCTCAAGCAACACAAGAGCAAACCATTGTTTCCCCAACAAGTCAGGCCACGAAGAATCCCGTAAGATTTAGAAAAAGGAAATCTATCAACCTCTTTCAATAAGAAAGTAACTTTCTGCACCTCCCATATGCATACAAATCTAGCATCATCCTCTCTGAGCATCCCCACAAGCATGATTCGTCCATCAGACTCGGCCAATCTTAAGAAAAACGAATGCAATGGCACTTGGATAAAATGTTGGGCCCAAACCCCAGTTGACGTGTTGCAGGAAACAATCCGTTCTAGACCAATATCCTTGAAGTAAATCGTGTCATCAATGGAAACAGGGTTGGAAAAATATAGGTTTGACTGCACAAATTCAGGTATACTTCCTAGATGGCCCCAATTCTTTGTTCCTGAATCGTAAATTTCATATTCTCTATGACTAAATCGTAGGACCCTATAGTCTCCACTCTTATTCATTGTCATCAATGAATGACGCTGCCTCCTAATTGTCCCAGTTGGCAACTTCTTGACGGATTTAGTTAGTGGATTACAAACATACAAATTTCGATGAAAAAAGTCAAAAGAACAAACTAGACCCCCTGCAGAAGAAACTGGTAAAGCAGGGATTTTAAATGTATTAGAATTATACCATCTTTTCGTAAAGGGGTCATACACGGGTTTGTAATTGTTTTTTTGAAGAGTGTTGTAACTGACATCTCCAAAATCTAAGTAAAACCATGGATTTGCTTGTGAAACTTGAGCACGATACTGAGAAAAACTTTGAGTGGTTATCAAGTTATTCCATTGATGACATACAGTTCGGAAGCGGATAACTGTGGCAAAGGGGAGTCGTGCAAGCACATGTTTAAATAGATCTTCTGGAAATTTTTCCCAAATTTTTGGTTTCATAACTCGAGTCATATATGACACTCTAGATGATTTTCTCATGTTCCTATCTCTTTTAGACCTCTTAGTAGATATGGACTCCATCAAACTCAAACCTCCAAAATTCCCTGCTGCCATTAAAAGGCCACAATAGTGTTAACATTAAGATAAAAAATATTCGTTCATAATTGTTTCTGTACTATGAAGAAATGTCACAGAACATGCATAATTGTTTGTTGTTATAAACTATGATAACGCGGCTTTACATTTTAGTACCTTTATTTGAGGAAAATTAATATGATCACAACAATCAGTTAAAATATCGTCAACAGTTATACAGCAAAATCAATAACTGAAACCTAGAATGGATCGATTAGTACTATGTTTGGGTACAAAATAGAAGAAGACTAACCGGTGAAAGTTGAAGCAAAGAGCACAGCACAGCGCAGCGCAGGGAGGGAGTGGAACAGCGCGGAAGAAAGGCGGCGGCTCAATATATCAATTTTATGATTATCAATATAGTACTACTCCCTCAATTTCTTTTTTAAATGTCCGTTTTAAATAGTAACTGCAAATTAAGAAAGTTTATTTTTGTACCTTATTTTCCTATTATATCATAATTTTAATTCATCAATAAAATCCTATTTTTTTGCACACATTTTCTCTTTCCAATAAATTTAATATATTATACACATAAAAAAAACAAAATTTAATATGTTATGTATAAAAAAAAAAAATTTAGTTTTCCAAATATATAGCATGAATTAGTTTTATTGAAAGAAATATGAGTAATTGACAAAAGGTATAATTGACAAATCATACCCTTAAAACATCAAATGGACAGTTAAATAGAAACGCTAAATTCGACATTTTTGAACACTTAAAAAGAAACGGAGGGAGTAATATTTTTATTTTTTTTGGTCAAGTAACTTAATGGTTTGAAATTCTACCTTAAGGTGAATAAGTGGGATGACCGGGGTTCGAACCCCGATCCCCTGCATAATAATGCAAATGGATATTTAACTTTTGGTTTTCTCGGAAATGGGTCTCATAATTTAGATTTCGGCCCGTAAAATTTGTCAATAAATTATTTTTATTGAAAATTAAATTAAATTCTTCTAAATAATTTATTTTAAAAGGAACTTTTTTTTACTAAAATTATAGAGGAAAACTTATTACGAGTAATTAGTAGAGCCCAATATTTTGATTATTATTTATAAAAATTTTATATCATGTCCAAATTTGCACATGTTAACAAGTTTAAAAGAATAACTTTATATGAGAATTTGTGTGTTTTTTACTAAATGTGTAACTTTTTAATAAATAATTAGTGTGTTTCAATAAATAGTTACTATTTTTGGTTACTTAACATATGCAATATTGTACGTGTTAAACAAACCTTTATTTGTATAGTTTTGAAAATGGTAAACTGATTAATTTTTTATTAGATATCAGTGTAAATTTATTTAGTAAATTTTGTAAAAAAAGTAAATTACAAATAGAACATATCCATTAAACTATAATACATTTACTAACATGATCTACTTATTTATTTTATGATTGAGTGTTAATTATTTTTACAACTAGTTTCATTTAAAAAATATAAAAAATTGATATTTATTTTTAATGTTGATGGGTGGCGCACTAACTATGGGATCCATCGTTGAGTCACATTCTGTTGAGCAAATCATCAAAGATACGTGACTAGATCGTTTAGGGTCAATTTCATAGATCAACTGTTTTATTCATAATCACGCATATGTGTGTGTGTGGTGTAGACACATCCAAGCCTAGTTTGGCTATTAAGTAATTGCCAAAATATAGGAGTATAATACTTTTTATGTAGTTTTTGTGTTGCAATTAACTATATTTTATAATTTTAAAGCAAACATAATATTAGAATCTTTAATGCTACATTGCTTGAATTAAACGTCTATTTGTATTAAAAAAGACAATGTACTTCAAACCTGAATAATCTACTCACATGGTTTGAAACTAAAATTAAAATTGAATGGTCAAGATAAAAAAGTAACTAACTCATAACCAATTAATTTATAATATGAGTGGTTGAGGGTGAGACACTATCCAAATTGGAAAACAATCAAAATATACTGCATAAATCCCAACAGCTAGCAAGTTGTAAAGAACCTATTGATTTTGAGGGAAATATTATGCAAAATATAAACTAAATTAAGGCATCGCAGTCAAGCATGGTTGAAATGCAATACCACGCATATAGACATGGTTCTCCTCGTGCGGTTTTCTTCCATAGGGCAGACAAACCTTCGCCCATTTTCTAGTTGCTACGCATATATTAGGTGATCTCAAGTAACACAAGAGCAAACCTTTGTTTCCCAAGCATGACAGACCAACCGGCCTACCCTGAAATTCTGAGAACTGCCTTCTATCAACCTCTTTCAATAAGAAAGTCACTTTCTGCAACTCCCATATGCATACACATGTAACATCATTCTCTGTGAGCAGCCCCACAAGCATCATCTGCCCACCGGACTCGGCCAATTCTATGTCAGACGAATCCAATGGTACTTGGAGTAAGTGTTGTGTCCAAACCCCGGTTGACGTGTTGCAGGAAACAATCCCTTCTGGACCAAAATGCATGAAGTAAAGTGTGTCATCAATGGAAACAGGGTTACAACTAATATCATCTAGCTCCATAATATATTCAGGTAATTTTCCTAGATGGCCCCAATTCTTTGTTACTGAATCGTAAATTTCATATTCGCTATTATAATCATCCAAACGAAGGACCTTGTAGCCTCCAATCTCATTCACTGTCATCCCCAAATGACCCAATCTCTTAATTGACCCACCCGACAAAGTCTTCAAGCATTGAGTTAGTGGATTACAAACATACAATTTTCGACTGAAAATGCCGAAAAAACAAACTAGCCCCCCTGCAGAAGAAACTGGAAAAGCAGGGATTCCAAATTTATTAGGATAATACCATCTTTTCAAAAAGGGGTCATACATAGCGATATCTTTGTAATTATTTTCAGAATTTATGTAGAACCATGGATTTGCTTGTGAGACTTGAACACATTGTTGAGAAAAACTTTGTGATGTTATCAAGTTATTCCATTGATGACATACAGTGCGGAAGCGGATAACTGTGGCAAAGGGGAGTCGTGCAAGCACATCTTTAAATAGATCTTCAGGAAAATTTTCCCAAATTTGTGGTTCCATTACTTCAGTCAAATACGACACTCTAGATAATTTTTTCATGTTCATTTCTCTTCTAGACTTCTTAGTAGATATAGGCTCCATCAAACTGAAACCTCCAAAATTTCCTGCTTCCATTAGAAGGCCACAAAAATGTTAACATCAATGTCAAAGAAGACTACTATCTATGAAACCAATAATTCCTATACCATGCATGAAAAAATGCAACATAACATGCATAAAGGCTGGGATAAATCATATGGAGAAGGACATAATTATTAATTACCAGACCATAGAATAAAACACAAGTTGATATTTGAGTCCAAACTTAGTCTGAGTAACTGTACATTTCAAGGATCAAGAAGATATTCAATTATAAAACTTGAACACACATGGAATCAAAGAAAGGTGCTAATTAAATTGTGAATGTAATATTTTCCCCCCTTCATACTAAACTGTGATAGAGAAACAATGCATAAAATCCAATGAAATGTTTTCTGCAGCCTTAATCTAACTATAAGAAAAGATAGCTATATTATTCCCTCTTTGATGCATCTCTCGACATGGTAATTCTAAAACATCATGATTCATAGGTGGAACTTTCTATTTTGTATTTGAATCTAATCCATTTTTTTTTTTGAAATGGCAAAATATATTATTAATCAGGTCTCTGCACAAGACGAACAGAGATTGGTAAAAAGAACTACATAACACAGGTGCCGTATATAAGCGGAACACCCATAGAAATAAAACCCCTGAACAAACACCACCTAATCAAAATTCATCTCCTAATCCCAAATCAGAAAAGCACCCCACATATCCCAGACTACCAGAGCAGTCACCAATCCAGCCCAGAACGTTGCCACAACTAGACGCTAACTCCCGAACTCGAAGCAAAAGCGCTCGGCCCATCAGAATCCAGAACCAGCTTCATCAGGCGAATCGCTGACCAGACAAAGGTAGAACGAGAACCCAATTAGACAAGTCTCGACAATGACAGAGGCACCGCCATGAGACCAGTATTTGAATCTAATCCATTGTTTATGCATTCTCATTGTTTATCCATTGTTTATCAATTATAGCAAATGTAGCTCAAGTGATGAGATGATAAAAGCCTCAATAAATACATCTTTCAAATCTAATTTAACAAAATATAAATAAAGCAGTTGAGTTTTATTTATGCCATATTGTAGGAAAGATACGTGTGAAGCGAAAAATACTTCACAAGTTTCACATGAGACCACATAATCAAATCCTTGAACTTTACAGGTAACTGTCGTGAAAGAAAAACTCGATTTTCAGGTCTTTGAAAATGATAGTGGAGCACATATGTAGTTCATTTTCAGGTAACTGTCTACTTATTATCAATCTATTCTTGAGATGTAATAGAAGTTTACTTATTGCATATGAAAATGAACAAAATACCAGAAGAGATTGTGGAACCAAATTGGAGTTTAATAAACCGCAATTCTTTTACTTTTTTGTGCTAAGTATACAAGAAAAGAAAGAGTAGAGAGACCCATAAAGAAGAAGCAAGATATAACAATTAGAATAGAAACATGCAAAAATATACAGCAAAGTCAGAATTTTCCATTTAACAACTACCAGAAAAGAGTGAACGTCCCCGTGAACATAGTTCAGTCGGTAGGGACATTGCATTTTAAATGCAGAAGTCAGGGTTCAAACTCTTAAACCCTGGAGAATTTTAAATGCAGAAATTCTAGTCACTAAGCTACTTGACCAAAAAAAAAAGAGTAAACAACTTATAATACAAGCATTAAGTATAAGCTATTTTTATAACAAAAGATAAAATAAAGTTAAATTGTTTTCGTATAAGCTATAGTTTGTTTTCATAAGCTACCTTGGAGAATTTATAAAATATTCTAAAAACAGCTTATGAAGGTGTGGCCGTCATAAGTTGTATTCATAAATTCTCCCAAATGATTTATCATATCACAAGTGCTTACATCAATAAATAAGCTAAAATAAGGCAATCCAAACAATCCCCAAGTGGTCCAAGTCAAAGTAACCAACCAAGTACGAAAAATAACAAGCAATTGTGCATCAAAATATCCTCTATGAGACAAACAAAATCTAGGGTAAAATAGTGTTCATTCCCAGCAATGTTAGGGAATTTCGATTTTTTTTTTCCGATTACCCTGTAATGTCAAGATTCCGTCCTTTTAGTCGTCATTGAATTTGTTGACTTAAGATTCCTCATAAATGATAATGTGACACTGGTAAACTGAATTTGCTAAGATTACAGAGGCATTGCCGGAATCTTAAGCCAGCATATTTAATAAGGGGCTAAAAGGACAGAACCTTTACAGGAATAACATTTAACCGAAAAATCTATTGTCATTGCCATGGCATAAAACATAATAAAAGGACAGAAAGGACCAACTTATACAAACGGACTAAATGTTGAATTAAGCCAACATAATAAAACCAGAATTAATTAACAAGCAATGAAAGAAATACAACCGTCAATGAAATAAATAGAACCAGAATAGATTAATTAACAAGCAATGAAAGAAATAGAACCCTTAAAATATCATATTAATACAGCAAAATAGCTTGTTGGATTATAGAAAATAGAAGAAGAAGATGAGAAGAAGACTAACAGCAGACTGCAACTGAGATCGGCACGGCAGAACGCAAGAGAGAGAGAGAAAAGATGAAAACTCTTTGTATCTAGACGCCTAAACCCATCATTTAGGCTTTGTTTGGGAGTTTTGAGAGGAAGGAAAGGAAAGGTTAAGGAGGGGAGGGGAAGGAAATGGAAGGAAGGGATAAAGGAGGGAAATCCTTCCCTTTGTTTGGGAGTTGAAAAACCAACAAGGAAGGACATAGGGGGCTTATGTGATGATTTTACTATTTTACCCTTTTTTCCTTTAAAATTAATACATTGTGTTATATTATTTGGGCCTTTTTGAGAATAAGTTTCGATTTCAGATAAAAAACAATTTCGCAACAAAAGTTAACGATCTTTTTTCGGGAAAAAATATATAATATTTTATTCGGAAAAAAAGTTCCCAAATTTTTTTTCCAGAAAAAGTTCCCGAATTTTTCCAGAAAAAAGTTTCCGATTTTTTGTCAGGAAAATATGTTCCCGATTTTTCCGGAAAAAAGTTTCTAATTTTTCCAGAAAAAAAGTTCCCGATTTTTTCCCGAAATTTTTGTTCCAATTTCTTGCCGGGAAAAAATGTTCCCGATTTTTCCGGAAAAAACATTTCCGATTTTTTCCCGAAAAACGTTTCTGATTTTTTCCCGAAAAAAGTTTCCGATTTTTCTGGAAAAAAAGTTCTCGATTTTTCCAAAAAAAAGTTCCCGATTTTTTCCCGAAAAAGTTTCAGATTTTTTGTCCGGAAAAAAAGTTCCGGCAAAAATGTTCTCGATTTTTCCGGAAAAAAAGTTTCCGATTTTTTCGGGAAAAAAGTTTCCGATTTTTTGGCGGGAAAAAAGTTCCCGGTTTTTCCGGAAAAAAGTTTCCAATTTTTCGGAAAAAAAAGTTTCCGGTTTTTGCCGGGAAAAAAAGTTCCTGATTTTTCCGGAAAAAAGTTTCCAATTTTTCGGAAAAAAAGTTTCCGATTTTTTCCGAAAATAAAGTTCTCGATTTTTCCGGAAAAAAGTTCCCGATTTTTCGGGAAAGAAGTTTCCGATTTTTTCGGAAAAAAAATTCTCGATTTTTCCGGAATTTTTTTTTGATCTTTTTGAATGAAATTAGGCTAGGGCTAAAATTGAAATTTTGAAATATTGTGAGGTTATAATAGACAATTTATATAGTTAACTCTCCAAAACCCCTAATTTGGGGGAACTTTAAAATTTGATAAAATAAGCCCCCCAAATCCTCCCAAAACCTTTCCTTATTTTTTTAAAACTCCCAAACAAGGATTGACCTCTTCTCAAGCCTCTCCTTCCCCTCCCTTCCCCTCCAAAACCCAACTCCCAAACATAGCCTTAGGGTCCACGCATTAAAATGAGTATGTTTAGATTTTGCTTACTTTTTATCTTATGGACATAATTTCATTTTGTCACATATATAAAGAAGAGAATGTCTTGTTTGGATTTCACTTCTTTTTTAGCTATGAAAATAGCTTAAGCAAATAAATAATGTTTTATGTTGATTCATAAATTTTCTCTGATTAAAATTGTATTTTTATAAGTTATTTTATCATAAACTACTTTAAAAAGTTTATAATAGAATATAAATCTTATTAGTCATGCTTTAGCTCACCTTTATATATCTTGAAAGAAAAAAAAAAATTGACTTGGGAGTATACTCTACGTAGATTTTGCAATTGCATCCACTTAAAAATCAATGATGTGGAAGTCACAAAATAGTTTTTAGCTTTACCCCTCATCTTCCTCATGCGATTTTTTTTCTGAACAAGCCAAAATGAATTCTATATATATAAATAAAACAAAAGCAGCCTCCTCGGCACAAGGTGTGCCAAGAAGAACTACAACAGTATTACTTTTCAGGAAGGCATAAGCAGCTGAATGACTTTGTCGGTTTAGAAAAATAAAAATAAAGAGATGGCTTCTAATAAGACCCATCATATTGAGTCAATTATTGTTTATATTTTGTCCCGCGAGATATTGTATTTTATATTCAGGTTGGAGTTCGAGTTTGGAGTCTCCCACTTGTTCACTTTTCAAGAGCCGAATTTCTAATTGACAAAAAAATAATGGTATTTATTATTTTAAATATTAAAGAAAATTTATTTTATAAATTATATAACATCAATTTTTTAACAGTAAAAAAAACAGTTTTTAAGAAAATTGCCACATATGTTAATATTGATTTTAGTCATTTAGACATCCAAAAGCAATTTTGGGAAAAACCATTCAAATAACATTTCATACAAATCATTCATGTTATAAAAACATTCAAACATAAATCACTTTACACTCAATTTATTTATAACTAAAATCAATTCTTACCACCGTAAAACCAATTCAACATAAAGGTATAGAGACTTTCTCACTAAATAACATAAGTTGGGTTTTGTAATAAGAATTCAATTCAAAACTTGAAATCATTGCTACTGACAAAGATGCAGTTCGATTCAGTTTGGGGTACATTGCTTAACGGTTCAACTGAACTATTTATCAATTTGTTTTGGTTCAGTTTGGTTATATCTTCCGTGAACCAAACCATGGCCACCCCTAGTCAAGACCAACCTTAGACTGGAGAATCATTGCTATGGCAGCAAATAGAGTTTGGTCACCAAAAATAGGACTACTCTCACAGACAAACAGAGCAACAAAAAATAAATAGACTTTAGATTCAATCAAATTTCTCCTCGAGCAGTCACTACATTTTGAAATTTGTTTGGGATGTTCTTAATCCATATGGTGCGATCAAAATCCATCACATAAGTACAACAAATGGTTATAAGTTTGGGCTATAATTTTTGGTTGTATGCAGTTTGTTGTACAACTAATCAATGACAGTTGTGGTGATATGAGAATGTCGCTGGAGTGTCGTGTTAGTTGAACTAACGGGCGTAACACCCTTTGCACCGTTAACATTTCAAAAACTAAATAACCAGAATTTATTAAAAGAGAAGTTAAACCTCCTTAAAAATAGCATAACAAATAAATTTGAAATATGAGTGGATGAGGGTGAGACATCCAAATTGGAAAACTATCAAAAGATATTATCATTACAGCATAAATCACAACAGCTAGTAAGTTGTAAATAACATACTGATTTGAGAGAAATATTATCAAGCCATTGTTGTACAATATAAACTAAATTAAGGCATCACAGTCAAGCATGGTTGAAATGCAGTACCATACATGTGGACGTAGTGGCGCTGCTCGTGGACTTTTCTTTCATATGGTACACGAACCTTAACCCATTTCCTAGTTGCTATGTTGTAAGTAACCATACGATGCAAATTATGTGATGTCAAGTAACACAAGAGCAATCCTTTGTTTCCCAAGCAAATCAAACTAACCGGCTTCCCGTGAAATTCTGAGCACTGCCTTCTATCAACCTCCTTCAATAAGAAAGTCACGTTCTGCACCTCCCATATGCATAGAAATATAGCATCATTATCTCTGAGAATCCCCGCAAGCATGATTCGTCCATCAGACTCGGCCAAATTTAAGTAAGCTGAATGCAATGGCGCTTGGATCAAGTGTTGTGTCCAAACCTCAGTTGACGTGTTGCAGGAAACAATGCCTTCTGGATCAAAATGCATGAAGTAAAGTGTGTCATCAATGGAAATAGGGCAACTAATACCCACTTGCCCCATAATATATTCGGGTACCTTTCCTAGATGGCCCCAATTCTTTGTTACTGAATCGTAAATTTCATATTCTCTACGATGAAAAAATCGTAGGACCCGGTAGCCTCCACCCCCATTCAGTGTCATCCCTAAATTACCCCACCTCTTAATTGACCCAGTCGGCAACTTCTTGAAACATTGAGTTAGTGGATTACAAACATATAAATATCGACCATAATGTTCAAAAAAACAAACTAGACCCCCTGCAGAAAAAACTGGTGCAGAAGAAACTGGTAAAGCAGGGAATTCAAATGTATTAAGATAATACCATCTTTTCAAAAAAGGGTCATACAAGGCTTTGTAAATGTTTCTTTGAAGGTAATTGTTATCTCTAAAAGTTGTATAAAACCATAGATTTGCTTGTGAAACTTGAGCACGATACTGAGAAAAACTTTGAGAGGTTATCAAGTTATTCCATTGATGACATACAGTGCGGAAGGAGACAATTGTAGAAATGGGGAGTCGTGCAAGCACAACCTTAAATAGATCTTGAGGAAATTTTTCCCAAATTTGTGGTTTCATTTCTTCAGTCATATTACATGACACTCTAGATGATTTTCTCTTGTTCCTATCTCTTCTAGACTTCTTAGTAGATATTGGCTCCATCAAACCGAAACCTGTAGAATTTCCTGCTGCCATTAGAAGGCCAAGTAAGAATACAATTAACAAGGAATTGTCCTTCAAAATATCATCTCTATGACTATACAACAGAGTAGAATAACAGAATCGATTAACAAGAAATGAAAGAAATAAACAACAGTTAAAAAATCACCTCCAGTTATCCAGCAAAATCAAGAACTGAAACCTAGAATGAATCGATTACCAAATAGAAGAAGAAGACTAACTGGTGAAAATTGAAGCAAAGAGCACAGCGCGGCGCCGGAATGGAACTGCGACTGAGACTCAACAGCACAGCACAGCGCGGCGTGGTGTGTTTGGTGGTTTTAAGGAATCGTTGGATGCTGGGAGAAACGATCAAAACTCACTCTTTTTTGTCTTAAAAAGAAATGGTAATCCACCGAAATTAAACTCATCGGTTCGAATTCGGGTCACGATGTCCGGACTATTTCAGCATTTTTGTCGGTTTATGAGACAAACTCACTCTTTTTATTTCAATTTTATTTTATGTATGTACGAGTGTAGGTTTAATCAATTGTTAGTTGTTTTAGTATTGATTGACGCTGAAATTGTTGTATAGGATAAAAGCATATTAATTCAATTTATATTAGATCCGTTCGGTTCGATTTTTTATATTTTAAAAATAAAACTGGTTTGGTTGATAGTTTAAAACGTTTTTTTTCAAAAGATACATTCATCATAGCAAAATATTGATTTAATTGATATCAGACTGATTAAACAACATATAATAAAGACGTAACTCGTACTAAATTGGTGTTAATAATGTCATTTTTTTAGCTGTAAAGACGAGAAGAGTCGTGCTTTTTTACTTTTTCCTAAATCTTTTAAAAAGATATGTTTGATTAAATGAAGACTTCGCTTTAAAGACTATTCTTCTTAAAGAGTATTATCAACAATCGTTATGATTTTTTATAATTTCAAATTAGTTTCGAAATTATAAATATTTCAAATTAAATATTTTTCAAATTAATTTCAATTTTTTTATATTTTTTTAGTTTCGAAATTAATTTCAAATTTTTTTTATAGTTTCTTCTCGTGATTTTTTATAATTTTCCAAAACTAATTTGAAAAATATTTTCCGAAATTATTTCGAGTTATGCATTCCGAAAAGTTCTGGAACGTGCATAATTGTGCAAGTTTGTAATTTTGAAGGAAACTTTGTAACTTTTTTATACTTCTTTTGTATCTTTGATTGTTTAATTGTAGTTATGGGTGATGAATCAACAACGCCGGATGAATTGAAACCCAATATTGTCAAACCTATTGATTTGAAGTCGAACATTGATTAACCAGAAGAGACGGTTCCTTGTTTATCAAACATACCTCAGCCCGAGTTGCATGTTGTAGTTGCGAGTGTTACATTTGCAACGAATAAAAAATATAAGGCATTTCATCAAATACCTAGAACACAATAACAATAAGAATTATCAATTGAACAATAAACTAATCAAAATTCAATATCACTAATCACAAACTCGTTTGAAAAATTAATCATTAATACAATTCTCTAATAAAAACTAATCAATTTATATATATATATATATATATATAAGGTATTTAAGAGGATTGATTTTTCCATCCAAAAAGGTTAGCGGCGTAGCTTGTTACCTGTTTGCCTTCCATTCAAGTGTAATTATCACAAAAGTTTGGTTAATAGAAAAGTTATACAAACAACTATAATTGATTATGAAACTTAAAACTTAACCTAAAATCAAAATACTCAAAAATTTCACTAAAATCGACACAAACATTATAAAACTGACTGATTAACACTTACTTGTAGGTCAAATATTAAGTCCCTTTGATGTTGGGTTGAAGGAGGGAGAGATGGAACAAGAGTAGGGTTTACAAACATATTTAGATGTAGAAACTCTTCTATTTTGCACAACAATGTACTTGGAAACGTTCCTGTTTCTGCAACATATAAATCTATTTCAAAAAATGTTTTTCGAAATGGACCGAGCAGATAACATTTTCCGAAACTTTTAACGCATTGGAAAATGTTTTATGATTGCAAAATTGGAAATTTAGGGGGTCTAGGACAAATATGGGGGGCGGGGGAGAAAAATGTATGGTAGGTTGTATCAAGTTAGTTGAGTTAACGGCCGCGAGTTCGCGACACCCTTTTCACCGGAAACATTTCAAAAACTAAACACCATAATTTATTAAAAGAAAAGCTGATAATTTATTTAAAACCTCCTTGCAACGGTCATAAGAATGCTCAAATTAAAGTGAAAAACGTACAACCAAATTGATTCATAACAAAAGCATAACTAACTTAATAGAATACCTAAATCTAAGTAACTTAATAGAATCATAATTGATTCATAACAAATTAGTTTGTAGCATGCGTAGATGAGGGTAAGACGTCCAAATTGCAAAACCATTAAAAGATATTATCATTAATATTATTATTGCATCAATCCCAACAGTCAGCAAATTGTAAAGAACCTAATAATTTGAGGAAATATTTTCAGACTATTGTTGTATCATATTAAGAGAAAATAAATCAAGGTATTGCAGTCAAGCATGGTTGAAATGCAGTACCAAATACGTAGTTCTTCTCGACTAGTTTTCTTCCATATGGAAAACGAACCTTCACCCATTTTCTACTTGCTATGTTGTAAGTAACAATATGATACATAGTATATGTTCTCAAGCAACACAAGAGCAAACCATTGTTTCCCCAACAAGTCAGGCCACGGACAATCCCGTAAGATTCAGATAAAGGAAATCTATCAACCTCTTTCAATAAGAAAGTAACTTTCTGCACCTCCCATATGCATACAAATCTAGCATCATTCTCTCTGAGCATCCCCACAAGCATGATTCGTCCATCAGACTCGACCAATCTTAAGAAAAACGAAGGCAATGGCACTTGGATAAAGTGTTGTGCCCAAACCCCAGTTGACGTGTTGCATGAAACAATCCTTTCTTGACCAATATGCTTGAAGTAAATCGCGTCATCAATGGAAACAGGGTTGCAAATATAACTGTCTGGCTGCACAATATATTCAGGTATACTTCCTAGATGGCCCCAATTTTCTGTTACTGAATCGTAAATTTCATATTCTCTATGACTAAATCGTAGGACCCTATAGCCTTCACTCTTATTCATTGTCATCCCTAAATGACGCTGCCTCATAATTGACCCAGTTGGCAACTTCTTGACGGATTTAGTTAGTGGATTACAAACATACAAATTTTGATCAAAATAGTCAAAAGAACAAACTAGACCCTCTGCAGAAGAAACTGGTAAAGCAAGGATTTTAAATGTATTAGAATAATACCATCTTTTCGTAAAGGGGTCATACGTGGCTTTTGAATTGTTTTTTGGAAGAGTGGCATTGTACCTGCCATCTCCAAAAGTTAAGTAAAACCATGGATTTGCTTGTGAAACTTGAGCACGATTATGAGAAAAACTTTGTGAGGTTATCAAGTTATTCCATTGATGACATACAGTGCGGAAGCGGATAACTGTGGCAAAGGGGAGTCGTGCAAGCACATCCTTAAATAGATCTTCTGGAAAAAATTTCCAAATTTGTGGTTTCATAACTTGAGTCATATATGACACTCTAGATGATTTTCTCATGTTCCTATCTCTTCTAGACCTCTTAGTAGATAGTGGCTCCATCAAAGTGAAACCTCAAGAATTCCCTGCTGCCATTAGAAGGCCACAAGAGTATTAATTAAGATCAAATAAGACTATTATCTACGAAAAGATAACCAAAAATATTCATTCATAATTGTTCCTGTACCATGAAGAAATTTAACAGAACATGCATATAAAGATGGATGATTTTGCAATGCATATGATTAAGAAGTTCAAACATAAATAATCAAATATGATTTTGCAATGCATGATTAAAAACTAAACAACTACAAATTAGAGACTGAGTAAATAATAACTGAATATTATTCCCTCTGTCTTTGATGCCTTTCAAAACTAACATAGCAAAATATTATAAATAAAGCAGTTGAGTTTTACGCCATATATCAAATCAAAGACCCTGTTTGGATAAACAAACAACTTAATTTGCAACTTATCATGATAATAAAAATCGCAGACAACAAAGACCCAAAACAATCAGTTAAAATATCATCTATAGTTATAGATACAGCAAAACCAAGAACTGAAACCTAGAATGAATCGATTAGTACGTTGTCTCTGAAGTCTGAGGCGGCGGCTCAATATATCAATTTTATAATTTTTAACTTTCGGTTATTATTTTTATAGCTTTCGAAATGGCAAACTGATTAACTTTTTATTAGATATCTATATATAAAGAGGATACAAATTTTTGGAATGACTTTTTCATTATACCTATTTTACCCTTTAAAAAACTATAAAAAAAAACTAAATATTTGTATATGTTGAAAAATAACTTCCACATAAAAATAGATTTTCAGTTTTTTTTAGTAAATAATTTTTTGTTTCTCTTAATAACTAAGCACAACTTCCACAAAAAAATATGTTTTCAATTTTTTTATAGTAAAATAAATATATATATATATATATATATATATATATATATATATATATATATATATATCTTTTTTCTTCTTAATAACTAGCCACAACAAAAAAGGATGTTAAGTAGTTATCAATTAACTAAGTCCAATAAAAAAAGAGATTAAGTAGTTATTTATATTTGCACAATAGAGAATTTCGATCACAAAAAATAAAAAATAAAAAAGAATATCGATCACACAAACGGGCACGGCGGCTAGTTAGTATAAAATTAATTTACGAAATTTTGTAAAAAAATAAATACAAATAGAACATATCCATTAAACTATAAAAAATTTACCAACATGATCTACTTATTTATTTTATGATTGAATTTTAATTATTTTTACAACTAGTTTCATTTAAAATAGTAAAAAATTGATATTTATTTTTAATGTTGATGGGTGGCGCACTAACTATGGGATCCATTGTTGAGTCACATTCCAGATATAAGGATTCATATATCCATTGTAGGACAACTGCATTCTAGATCAAGAGGGGTTATAAACTTGCATAAACTTTTTTCTTATGCATCATACATAAATAATAAAAATTGCTTAATGCACCTCCCAAATTGTTTAGCGCACCCCTTAATTACTTAGCGCACCCACAAATTTCTAGCACACCCCCAGATTTCTAGTGCACCCCCTAAAAATCTGGGGGGTGCACTAAGCAATATGGTGTATTTATGCACGGTGCATAAACATGAGTTATGCACCATAACTTATGACCACGTGGATCATCCATTTATTTACTTTAAAAGTGAAATTCTAATCACTAAGCTACTTGACCCAAAAAAAAAGTAAACAACTTATAATACAAGCACTTAAGTATAAGCTATTTTTATAACAAAATATAAAATAAAGTTAAATTGTTTTCGTATAAGCTACGGTTTGTTTTCATAAGCTACCTTGGAGAATTTATAAAATATTCTAAAAACAGCTTATGAAGGTGTGGCCGTCATAAGTTATATTCATAAATTCTCTCAAATAATTTATCATATCACAAGTGCTTACATCAATAAATAAGCTAAAATAAGGAAATCCAAACAATCCCCAAGTGGTCCAAGTCAAAGTAACCAACCAAGTACTAAAAATAACAAGCAATTGTCCATCAAAATATCCTCTGTGAGACGAACAAAATCTAGGGTAAAATAGTGTTCATCCCCAGCAATGTTAGGGAATTTTGAAATTTTTTTTCGATTACCCTGTAATGTCAAGATTTCGTCCTTTTAGTCCTCTTTGAATTTGTTGGCTTAAGATTCCTCATAAATGATAAGGTGACACGAGTAAACTAGATCTGCTAACATTACAGAAGCATTGCCGGAATCTTAAGCCAACATATTTAATAAGGAGCTAAAAGGACAGAACATTTACGGGAATAACATTTAATCGGAAAATCTATTGCCATCTATGAAGCACGGACACTGACACGGACACCGGACACGACACAGACACTGACACGGCGACACCGATGATAATTTAAAAAAATTACATAATTCAATGTAATCACAAGTGTCGTGTCGGACACTGACACGGACACGTGTCGGACACGGACACGCCTAATCTCAGAAATGTCCGTGCTTCATAGATTGCCATGGCATAAAACATAATAAAACCAGAGTTGATTAACAAGCAATGAAAGAAATACAACCGTCAAAATATCATATACAGCAAAATAGCATGTTGGATTGTAGTAAATAGAAGAAGATGAGAAGAAGATTAACTGGTGGAAGTTGAAGCAAAGAACACACAGCACACTGGAACTGAGATCGGCACGGCAGAACGCAAGAGAGAGAGAAAAGATGAAAACTCTTTGTATCGATTTTTATATATAGCTATCGGCTATAGACGGCTAGACTCATCATTTAGGGGGGTCCACGCATTAAAAAAGTAAATAGAAATTTTAATATTCAGTAAATTCAATCATAAAAAAATACGAGAAATACGGGCACAAGTATAATTAACACTCACAACAAATATTCGTCAAAAAAAAAAAAAACAGTCACAACAAATAAAATAAAAAATGGATATAGTAATACTTCCACCTATTGGCTAATTCCACCTATTTTAATGGTTCAGTACCCTCACTTGCTCAATCACATCAACACGGTTTCTATTCCTATTTAGCTGAAACATGATGAGCTAGTTTGTAAGCACTCTTCAGAAGGTTCCTTGTCTCTCAAGAAACTTTATGCTCATTAATTACTCTCCTACTGGTCAGCATATGCGTTCGACCAAACTTCTTTGGAATATATCTATTCCTCCTTCCAGATCATTGCTGGTTTGGAGACTGATGCACCTTAAAGTTCCTACAGATGAGAAATTGATGGATAGAGGCTGTCACCCACCTTCTATGTGCAACATTTGTTTTTCTAGCAGTGGATCTTCCAATTATATCTTCTTTCATTGCCCCTTCTTTAATTAGTTTACTTAACATTCATTGCTCTATATCTCTTGTACTAATGATCTTTGGAAAATTTGTGATAGAAATTGGGGTGAACAATGTAAACTTGTCATAGCTGCAGCAATCATCAACATTCTTGACTCTATTTGGTATTGCAGAAATCAAAGTCGTTTTAACAATGTGAAGCCCAATTTAAATTCTGCCAAGTCCATGATAATTGCCAACACTTCTAATTTTATATAGATGACATGTATATATAATAATATTAATATTATTTTAATGAGGTAAAATCATCGATGGACTATTTATATTAATACATAGTCGTTTTAATGGTTCAACTGAACTATTTATCAATTTGTTTTGGTTCAGTTTGGTTACATCTTCCGTGAACCAAACCATGGCCACCCCTAGTCAAGACCAACCTTAGACTGGAGAATCATTGCTATGGCAGCAAATAGAGTTTGGCCACCAAAAATAGGACTACTCTCACAGACAAACAGAGCAACAAAAAATAAATAGACTTTAGATTCAATCAAATTTCTCCTCAAGCAGTCACTACGTTTTGAAATTTGTTTGGGATGTTCTAAATCCATATGGTGCGATCAAAATCCAACACATAATTCTAACAAATGGTTATAAGTTTGGGCTATAATTTTTGGTTGTATGCAGTTTGTTGTACAACTAAACAATGACAGTTGTGGCGATATGAGAATGTTGCTGGGGTGTCGTGTTAGTTGAACTAACGAGCGTAACACCCTTTGCACTGTTAACATTTCAAAAACTAAATAACCAGAATTTATTAAAAGAGAAGTTAAACCTCCTTACAATAGCATAACTAACTTAATAGAATCATAATTGATTCATAACAAAACAAATTAATTTGTAATATGAGTTAATGAAGGTTAGACATCCAAAATGAAAAACTATCAAAAGATACTATCATTACTGCATAAATCCCTGGAAAACTATCAAAAGATATTACCATTACAGCATAAATCACAACAGCTAGCAAGTTGTAAATAACATACTGATTTGAGGGAAATATTATCATGCCATTGTTGTACAATATAAACTAAATTAAGGTATTGCAGTCAAGCATGGTTGAAATGCAGTACCATACATGAAGAGGTATTCCTGCTCCTGCACTTTTCTTCCATATGGTACACGAACCTTCACCCATTTCCTAGTTGCTATGTTGTAAGTGAACATACGCTGCATATTAGGTGATCTCAAGTAACACAAGAGCAAACCTTTGTTTCCCAAGCAAGTTAGAGTAACCGGCCTACCCTGAAATTCTGAGAACTGCCTTCTATCAACCTCTTTCAATAAGAAAGTCACTTTCTCCACCTCCCATATGCATATAAATGTAGCATCATTCTCTCTTAGCATCCCCGCAAGCATGAGCAGTCCATCAGACTTGGCCAAATCTAAGTAAGATGAATTCAATGGCGCTTGGATCAAGTTTTGTGTCCAAACCCCAGTTGACGTGTTGCAGGAAACAATCCCTTCTGGACAAGCATGCATGAAGTAAAGTGTGTTATCAATGGAAACAGGTTTAGAAATAATAAAGTCCAGCTTATTAAAAATTTCAGGTAACTTTTCTGGATGGCCCCAATTATTTGTTACTGAATCATAAATTTCATATTCTCTATCATTACTAAATCGTAGCACCCGATAGCCTCCACTCCCATTGATTGTCATCCCTGAATGATACCAGCTCTTAATTGACCCAGTCGGCAACGTCTTGAAGGATTGAGTTAGTGGATTACAAACATACAAATTCCGATGAAAAAATTCGAAAAAACAAACTAGACCCCCTACAGAAGAAACTGGTGAAGTAGGAATTTCAATTGTATTAGGATAATACCATCTTTTCATAAAAGGGTCATACATGGCTTTGTAACTGTTGTTTTGAGGAGTGGCTTTGTAACTGAAATCTCTAAAAGTTGTGTAAAACCATGGATTTGCTTGTGAAACTTGAGCACAATACTGAGAAAAACTTTGAGAGGTTATCAAGGTATTCCATTGCTGGCATACAGTGCGGAAGCGGATAATTATGACAATGGGAAGTCGTACAAGCACATGCTCAAATAGATCTTCAGGAAATTTTTCCCAAATTTGTGGTTTCATTTCTTCATTCATATTACATGACACTCTAGATGATTTTCCCATGTTCCTCCTATCTCTTGTAGATTTCTTAGTAGATATAGGCTCCATTAAACTGAAACCTCTAGAATTTACTGCTGCCATTAAAAGACCAAAAAAGTGTTAACATGAATGTTAAAGAACACTATTATCTATGAAAAGATTAACAAATATATTCATTCATAATTCTTTCTTCCTGTACCATAAAGAAATTCAACAGAACATGCATATTAAGACCTAGAACAATCGATTAACAAGAAATGAAGGAAATACACAATAGTTAAAAATCATCTACAGTTATACACCAAAATCAAGAACTGAAACCTAGAATGAATCGATTACCAAAATCAGAGAGCACAGCGCAGCGCGGGAGTGGATCTACGACTGAGACTCAACACGGCACGGTGCGGAAGAACGGTGGCGACTCTGAGTGCTGTGTTTAATGATTCCTTCGATCAATGCTGGGAGAAACGATCAAAACTCACATTTTCTATTTCAATATTTTTTTTTTTTTTGTGTAATATTTTTTTTTTTTTGCTTTCGCACCGGTTCCGACCCACGAAAGGTGAGCGACTAATCCGGCTCGTGCGTAGAGGCATGCGCACTGGCCAAGCGTTGTTTTTCCTGGGAATCGAACCCGGTATTCCCCGGGCACGTCCTTGGAAGGAGCTCCTTGCCACCGGAGCCCAAGCAACTTGGTTTTTTTTGTGTAATATTTTATTTGGGATAAATATGTTTCTAGTCCTACTTTAAAATTAACTCTTATGTAGACTTCATAATTTTTAATGAAAATTTCGTAAAATATTTTAACAATCACTCAAAAAAAATAGAATTATTTAACAAAACATGAATTAAATGTGAATTTTTAAACACAAAAAATATAATAATTTATATTTAATTTATGCTTTCTTAAAAAATTCAAAACAATTTTGTGAGAGATTCTTATAATATTTAAACATTCATATAAAAAATCATTCAAAAATATGAAGTTTATATATGAGTTGATTTAAAAGTAAAGACTAAAAGCGTTAATTGAAAACTTTTGAAAGACTAAAAGTAGGATAAAAATTTTAGAGAGACTAAAACTAAAACTTAAAATATTTATAGGGACGAAAAACATATTTATCCCTATTTTTTTATTTGATTTACCCGCTGTAATATTTTTTTTTGGATTATCCATGTAATATTTTTTTTATTTGATTTACCTCATAAGTGATGATGTGGCATGGCTAACGAGAAGGTAAACCAAAATTCGCTAATATTACATGGGCTAAATGACGGATTCTTAAGTCAACATATTACATTAAAATGGTAAATCAAATAAAAAAAATATTACAGAGGGTAATTTCAAAAAAAAAATTACAAGTGGTAAAACAAAATTTGCCTACTTTGCAGGGGTAAAAGCCTATTTACCCTTTATTTTATATATGAGTGTAATAGATTAAGGTTTGAACCCGTTTTTAATCTACACTGGTTAAATTTTTATCAGTTTGGTTTGATTCGATTTTTATATTTTTAGAAATAAAACAAGTTTGGTTGGTAGTTTAAAACTTTTTTTTTATTTCAAACAATATATTTATCACATGTAATTTTTATTATGTATTTTTTTCATGTGCGAACCTAAGTTGTGAGAGGAGTATATGTATGTTGGTCATTTTATAGGGCGCGCGTGAGAAAGAATGGGGGCCAAAAATATAAAAATTCTTGCAACAATTGGTTATATGTTTGGGCTATAATTTTGGATTTATGTTCCTTTATGGAACGGACCCCGGGAGTGGTTATGGTGCATAAGCTTTTTACTTATGCACCATGCATAAATAATGAAAATTGCTTAATGCACACCCCAGATTGCTTAGCGCACCCCCAGATTGCTTAGTGCACCCTCAAATTTCTAGCATACCCTCAGATTTCTAGCACACCCCTTAAAAATTTGGGGGGTGCGCTAAGTGATTTGGGAGGTGCGCTAAGCAATACGGGGTATTTATACACGGTGTATAAACATGATTTATGCACCATAACTTGTGTCGTATTCCCTGTTGGTGTAATATTTGATAAATGAATAGGGTTAAAGTTTTGTGTTGGAACGAGGAGACCGCAACGAGAAAATTAAGACATTTCATCAAATACCTAGAACACAACAACAATTATCAATTTAACAACAAACTAATAAATTTATACAAACAACTATAATTGATTATGAAACTTAAAACCTCACCTAAAATCAAAATACTCAAAAATTTCACTAAAAATCGACACAAACATAATTAAACAGATTAACACTTGAGGATCAAATATTAAGTCCCTTTGATGTGGTTGAAGGAATGAGAGAGATGGAATAAGAGTAAAGTTTATACTAAATGCCAGAATTTATTAAAAGAGAAGCTGATGATTTATTAAAAACCTCCTTGCAACGGGCATAAGAAAGCTCAAATTAGTGAAAAAAGTACATATACCTATATAACAAAAGCATAACTTAAGAGAATCATAATTGATTCATAACAAATTAGTTTGTAGTATGCGTGGATGAGACATCCAAATTACAAAACCATCAAAACATATTATCATTAATAATATTTCATCAATCCCAACCGTCAGCAAGTTGTAAAGAACCTAATAATTTGAGGAAATATTTTCAGGCCATTATTGTATCATATTAAGAACAACTAAATCAAGGCATTGCACTCAGGCATGGTTGAAATGCAGAACCAAATATGTAGTTCTTCTTCTCAAGTAGTTTACTTCTATATGGCACACGAACCTTCACCCATTTTCTAGTTGCTATGTTGTAAGTAACAATATGATACATATTATATGATCTCAAGCAACACAAGAGCAAACTATTGTTTCCCCAACAAGTCAGGCCACAGAGAGTCCCGTAAGATTCAGAGAAAGGAAATCTATCAACCTCTTTCAATAAGAAAGTAACTTTCCGCACCTCCCATATGCATACAAATCTAGCATCAATATTCTCTCTGAGCATCCCCACAAGCATGATTCGTCCATAAGACTCGGCCAATCTTAAGAAAAACGAAGGCAATGGCACTTGGATAAAGTGTTGTGCCCAAATCCCAGTTGACGTGTTGCATGAAACAATCCTTTATGGACCAATATGCTTGAAGTAAACAATGTCATCAACGGAAACAGGGTTGCAAATATAATCGTCTGAATGCACAATATATTCAGGTATACTTCCTAGATGGCCCCAATTTTCTGTTACTGAATCATAAATTTCATATTCTCTATGACTATATCGTAGGACCCTATAGCCTCCACTCTTATTCATTGTCATCCCTGAATGACGCTGATTCATAATTGACCCAGTTGGCAACTTCTTGACGGATTTAGTTAGTGGATTACAAACATACAAATTTTGATTAATATAATCAAAAGAACAAACTAGACCCCCTGCAGAAGAAACTGTTAAAGGAGGGATTTCAAATGTATTAGAATAATACCATCTTTTCGTAAAGGGGTCATACGTGGCTTTTGTATTGTTTTTTTGAAAAGTGGCATCCATCTCCAAAAATTAAGTAAAACCATGGATTTGCTTGTTAAACTTGAGCATGATAATGAGAAAAACTTTGTGACATTATCAAGTTATTCCATTGTTGACATACAGTGCGGAAGCGGATAACTGTGGCAAAGGGGAGTCGTGCAAGCACATCCTTGAATAGATCTTCTGGAAAAAATTTCCCAAATTTGTGGTTTCATAACTTGATTCATGTTACTCATGTATGACAATCTAGATGATTTTCTCATCTTCCTATCTCTTCTAGACCTCATAGTAGATAGTGGATAACTGAAACCTCCAAAATTCCCTGCTGCCATTAAAACGCCACTATAGTGTTAACATTAAGATCAAATAAGATAACCAAAAATATAACAGAACATTATTCCCTCTTTGATGCATCTCTCAACACGGTAATTCTAAAACATCATGGTGGAACTTTCAAAACTAACATGGCAAAATAGTATTATATTATATATCATGCTAACAAAGTCAAAGACCATAAACAATTTAATTTGCAACTTGTCATGATAACAAAAATCTCATACAACAACAAAGACCCACAAGGTCATAAACAACTTAAAATATCATCTATAGTTATATTATACAGCAAAACAAATAACTCAAACCGGTGAAAGTTATCATGTTGGGTGCAAAATAGAAGAAGAAGAAGATGACTAACCGGTGAAAGCTGAAGCAAAGAGCACAGCACAGCGCGGGAGTGGAGCAGCGCAGAAAAACGGCGGCGGCTTGAAGTATTATTTTACACTCGGAGATGGGTTTCATAATTTAGAGTTCGACCCCCAATATAAGGAAAGTCTGTTCAAGAATATCAATCGTTAGTTAGTTCACTGTCGACGCAGAATTTGGTAGTGAGGACCCGGTTCGATCCCCCGCAAATGCCATCGGGAGGGGGCTGAACCACTTGTTGGAATATTAAAATTTTAGGTTTTTTTTTTCTACAACAAAAAAATTTAGGTTTTCTACTCATTAGATTCTTTTTTGGATATATATCCATTAGATTTTTTTACGTAATATATCCATTATATTTTAATCCTTATTTTGAGTTTATAAGGTTAAGGTTAAAAAAATAAATTACTTGTCTCCTTCCCTCCCCTCGTTAAAAAGGTTGAACCAAACATAAAAATTTAAAATATCACCTCCCCTCCCCTCACTTTCCCTCCAAAATTCCTAAACCAAACAGACCCTTATGGAAAATTTATTAACAACTTAACCTACTGTAAAAAAAAAAAAACAACTTAACCTAATATTTTGATTGATTATTTATATAGCTTAACGACAAACTATTTAATTTTTTATTAGATGTTAGTATAAAATTAATTTACGAAATTTTGTGAAAAATAAATAAATTACAAACATAACATATCTATTAAACTATAATACAATTACTAACATACCTCTACTTATTAATTTATTATATGATTGAATTTTAATTATTGTTACAACTAGTTTCATTTAAAATAATAAAAAATTAAAATTTATTTTTAATGTTGATGGGTAAGCGTAACAGGGCTAGGGTAAGTCATTAGGTTTGATCTAGTGGTGAGATGTTTGGATATATCCATGAGGTTGTAGGTTCGATACTCATTGGCAATATTGTAAAAAAAAAGGGGGCTAGGGTTAGAAAGCAAAGCTTACTGATATCGATACCATCTATGCTGTTTTATTCATAATAATCATTCATGTCTGTGTAGACACATCTAAGCTTAGTTTGGCTATCAAGTAATTGCCAAAATATAGAAGATATTGTTATATTCTAATTTACATATTATAATAATACTTTTTATGTAGTTTTTGTGTTGCAACCAACTATTTTCTTTAATTTCAAAGCAAACATAATATTAAAATCTTTAATTCTACATTGCTCGAATTAAACATTTATTTATATTTAAGAACGCAATGTATTTCAAACTTGAATGATCTTCCTGAATTGACTGCACACACTAAATTAAAATTGAATGACCAAAATATAAAGCGATTTTAATATTTCTAGATAGCATGGTCCAATTTTTTTTTAAAAGATTGATTAAGATTTTATTGAATGGTAAAAAAAAAGAAACAAATTTTAATATTTTTATAAAAACTAAAATTACCAAACTTTAAATCTGGACATTCTAATTTTAATAAAACTATGACAACTTTGACAACGTATAGTACATCAATTTGGTGTTCAAATTTTTAGTGTACTTTGAAACTGAATTCTCCACCTTCATCGACAGCAAGCAATCATGTAGTTAGCCAATCCAAAAAATAAAAGGATTTCGATTTATTTTTAAAATAAATAATAAATAAAGTTTCCAAACTTTGAATAAATTATTTTTATCTCGATCAAACAATCACATGTGAATTGCCCGTCGGAATGCCCGTTTTCCGTGTTGGCATAGATTTGGGTTCAATTTTTTAGCATACACTTCACACTTTTTAATTTTGGTTCAATGTTGTTTCCTGATAACTCGTCTTGAGGAACTGAATAGAGTGAATTTCATGTTCATTAGTACTAATATATACTTCTTATGTGGATTTTACTGTGATTTTTATGATTAATGATTGTTATTTGGTTTTTTTTTTAGAGGTGATGAGTTGCAGTTGTTGTAACACCTTTTGTATCGGAAACATTTAAAAAATTAAATAAACGGAATTTAAGTACCTTGATTTTGTGGGAAATATAAAGTGATTTTGACATAATTGATTCTGGTCAAAATTGATTGTAAGTTAAAGTGGTTTATATTTGGATATATTCATACAAAAGTGAGTTGAACATAAAAATCAATTCTAGAATCAGAAGCTACGATTTCTAGCTTCAAGTAGAATCAATTCTAGAGGCTGAATCAATTCTCCTTTTGAGAAACCAAACAAGTCGGAATCAATTTTATATGTTCACAATCAATTTTGACTTATCCATAATTGAAACCAAACATACACTTAGTGGTTGAAGGCAGTGTTTTAAAAACCGGACCGAACCGGCCGGTCGGACCGGTCAGACGCGAACCGGAGGGGTAACCGGTCTGGTTCGAATGTTGGATCGGCCAAGCAGTTAGACCGGTGTGAACCGCTCAAAACCGGAAAAACCGGTGAACCGGCGGTTTTTCCAAACCGCCGGTTTGATTGCACGCGCTATTTTTTTCCTTTTTTTTTTTAACTAAAAGTCTCAAAACGACGTCATTTTATATTTTTATTTAAAAAAAATAGAAGAAACAAAAGAAATAAAATAGAGCCCAACATTGAAACAACTATGTCTCATTGGATTTAAATTTATTAGAAACTTTGTTATTCTGTTTCTGTTGCAATTAAATTTTGTACTGTATTATTTTATTTTGTGTGACAACAAAATTTAAGATTTGAATTTAAGAACTTATGTCATGATTTTTTTAGAGACCGACTCATCCAATTCGCCCGGTTTAATACCTATATAGTTGTATTATAGACATCGGCTCGTTCTACCGGTTTATCCGGTTATACCCGGTTTAGTCATGCGGTTCGACCAATGACCCGGTGGTTCGACCAATGAACCAGTGACTCAGTACCCTCACCGGTTCGATGTCCGGTCCGGTTTTTAAAACATTGGTTGAAGGTTGATGAGTTTGAAAATGTTGTAATAAGAAAGTCGACTCCTACCCTCAGAAAAAATAACAATACTAATTATAACATTAACATATTCAAGAAAACACACATTGATTTCGTAAAACATAAAATAAAAAAGAATCACATACTTTATTAAGGCTCTGTTTGGTAAAAATAGCGGTTGACTGATAAGCTAACTGATGGCTGATGACTTATGACTTATAGCTGATAGCTGATGACTGATGACTTATGGCTGATAAGCTAATTGAAGTGTTTGGTAAAATTAGCGGTTCAAGTAGCTGATAATGTAAAATGACATAAAAGGGTATTGTTAATTTATAATAAATTTTATATTAAATTGATATTTAACATACTTTGATTTTTTTTTTTTTAAAAATTAAAATAGAATTTAAAAATTAAATATACTAATATAATATTTTTTAATATTATTAAACTAATTTTTAAGTCCTTGGAAGTTTATTTTCTAACTTCATGGAAGTTGTATAATACACATTAATACATATAAAAATAAAGTACGTTGTACTGTGTATATCTACATATATTTTTAGAGTGTATATATAAGTATATGAAACCACGGAAGTTGTATATATACACATTAATACATATAAAAATAAAGTACGTTGTACTGTGTATATACGTATATGAAAATGAAACCACGGAAATTGTATATATACACATTAATATATATAAGAAACATTGGCTTTTTTTATTAGCAAGAAATGGTTTAATGTTTAAGTACATAATTATTTTATTTTAAATTAAAATAAATTAGAAAGGATAAAAATGGATTTTAGTTAAAATAATAGGGGTAAAATTGGAAGAAAAAATGATAAGCTATAAGCTATAAGCTCATAAGCTACTTGAAATAGCGTTTGAAAAATAAGCTATAAGTCAGTAAAATAAGCTATAAGCTCGTGACAGAAAACAGTTACCAAACAGGTCTTTTAGCTTATAAGCTATAAGACATAAGCTATAAGCTAATTTTTTGGCCTTACCAAACAGAGCCTAAAACCCTGCTTACGGGAGGCATAAGAAACCTCAAATTGTAGTGAATAAAATAACTAACTCATAACAAATTAATTTAGAATATGAGTGGTTGAAGGTGAGACATTATCCAAATTGGAAAACCATCAAAATATATTATCATTACTGCATAAATCCCAACAGCTAGCAAGTTGTAAAGAACCTATTGATTTTGAGGGAAATATTATGCAAAATATAAACAAAATTAAGGCATCGCAGTCAAGCATGGTTGAAATGCAATACCACGCATATAGACATGGTTCTCCTCATGCGGTTTTCTTCCATAGGGCAGACAAACCTTCGCCCATTTTCTAGTTGCTACGCATATATTAGGTGATCTCAAGTAACACAAGAGCAAACCTTTGTTTCCCAAGCATGTCAGACCAACCGGCCTACCCTGAAATTCTGAGAACTGCCTTCTATCAACCTCTTTCAATAAGAAAGTCACTTTCTGCAACTCCCATATGCATACACATGTAACATCATTCTCTGTGAGCAGCCCCACAAGCATCATCTGCCCACCGGACTCGGCCAATTCTATGTCAGACGAATCCAATGGTACTTGGAGTAAGTGTTGTGTCCAAACCCCGGTTGACATGTTGCAGGAAACAATCCCTTCTGGACCAAAATGCATGAAGTAAAGTGTGTCATCAATGGAAACAGGTAGCTCCATAATATATTCAGGTAATTTTCCTAGATGGCCCCAATTCTTTGTTACTGAATCGTAAATTTCATATTCGCTATTATAATCATCCAAACGAAGGACCTTGTAGCCTCCAATCTCATTCACTGTCATCCCCAAACGACCCAATCTCTTAATTGACCCACCCGACAAAGTCTTCAAGCATTGAGTTAGTGGATTACAAACATACAATTTTCGACTGAAAATGCCGAAAAAACAAACTAGCCCCCCTGCAGAAGAAACTGGAAAAGCAGGGATTCCAAATTTATTAGGATAATACCATCTTTTCAAAAAGGGGTCATACATAGCGATATCTTTGTAATTATTTTCAGAATTTATGTAGAACCATGGATTTGCTTGTGAGACTTGAACACATTGTTGAGAAAAACTTTGTGAGGTTATCAAGTTATTCCACTGCTGACATACACTGCGGAAGCAGATAATTGTGGCAATGGGAAGTCGTGCAAGCACATGCTCAAGTAGATCTTCAGGAAAAGTTTCCCAAATTTTTGGTTCCGTTACTTCAGTCATATTCGACACACTAGATAATTTTTTCATGTTCCTATCTCTTCTAGATAATTTTTTCATGTTCCTTTCTCTTCTAGACTTCTTAGTAGATATAGGCTCCATCAAATTGAAACCTCCAAAATTTCCTGCTTCCATTAGAAGGCCACAAAAATGTTAACATCAATGTCAAAGAAGACTACTATCTATGAAAACAATAATTCCTATACCATGCATGAAAAAATGGGAACATAACATGCATAAAGGGCATAATTATTAATTACCAGACCATAGAATAAGACACAAGTTGATATTTTAGTCCAAACTTAGTCTGACTAGTAACAGTACTTTTCAAGGGTCAAGAAGATATTTCAATTTTAAAATTTGAACACACAAGGAATCAAAGAAATTAAAGGTGCTAATTAAGTTGTCAATGTAATATTTTTCCCCCTTCATTCTAAACTGTGATAGAGAAACAATGCATAAAATCCAATGAAATGTGTTGCTTATCCAATATTGACTGTCAGAAGTTAGATTTAAAAATCCAAACATAAACATAACATTAATTCACGGCTTTGACTTCACCCTAAACTATATTTTTAGGTCATTGACAATGATAGTTCACTTTCACTGTCTACTTGAGATGTTATAAATCTATACTTGAGATGTAATAGAAGTTTACGTATTGCATACGAAGATGAACAAATACGAAGAGAATACCACGGTAAAATGAAAGAGATTGTGCAACCAAATTGGAGTTTAAGAAACTTCAATTCTTTTACCTTTTTCTGCAAAGTATACAATAAACGAAAGAGTAAAGAGACCCATAAAGAAGAAGCAAGGTACAACAATTAGAATAGAAACAAGCAAATAATATACAGCAAAGTCGGAACTTTCCATTTAATAACTATCATAAAAGAGTGAACAATCAAGACCATGACCCTCTGTATTAATAAACAGCTTATAATACAAGCAATTATGTATAAGCTATTTTTATACCAAAAGATAAAATAAAGTTAAATTGTTTCCGTATAAGCTAAAATTTGTTCTCATAAGCTATCTTGGAGAATTTATTAAAATATTCTGAAAACAGTGTATGAAGGTGTGGCTGTCATAAGTTGTTTTCATAAATTCTCTCAAATGATATATCATATCACAAGTGCTTACGTCAATAAATAAGCTAAAATAAGGCAATCCAAACAAGCCCTGAGTGGTCCAAGTCAGAGTAACCAACCAAGTACTAAAAATAACAAGCAATTGTCCATCAAAATATCCTATATGAGAATGAGACTAACAAAATCTAGGGTAAAATAGTGTTCATCCCCTGCAATGTTAGGGAATTTCGATTTTTTTTTTCTTTTAATTATCCGGTAATGTCAACATTTAGTCCTTATTGAATTTGCTGGCTTACGATTATGCATAAATGATGATGTGAGACGGATAAACCGAATTTGCTAAGATTAGAGAGGCATTGTTAAGATAGTTAGAGTTTGTTGATGTTAGTTAATTAGTTAGAAATTAGTTATAGTTGGTTACTCAATTAGTTAGTTAGTTGAGTCCTATAAATAGAATACTAATGTAGACATTTTACCATCTTTTATTAATTCAATATGATCTTTTACCTCATGACTATGACTATGCTCTCTCTTTCCGATGATTCTTGACAGACATTGCTGGAATTTAAGCCAACATATTTAATAAGGGGTTAAAGGGATAGAATCTTCGCAAGGGTAATCGAAAACAAATATTGGAGGGGTAAATTGAAATTCCATAACATTTAACCGAAAAATCTATTGTCATTGGCATGGCACAAAACATAATAGAACCAGAATCGATTAATTAACAAACAATGAAAGAAAATAGAACCGTTAAAATATCATATACAGAAAAATAGGTTGGATTACAGAAAATAGAAGAAGATGAGAAGAAGACTAACATGTGAAAATTGAAGCAAAGAGCACAGCACTGAGACAGGCACGGCAGAACACCAGAGAGAATATGGTGGTTTCGACTTTCAGTGGGTGGGAGAAAAGATGAAAACTCTTCTGTATCGATTTTTATATATATAGCTATCGGATAGGAATTTTAATATTCAATAATATTTTATTATTGTAATTAAATCACCTTTTTTAATAAAATATCTTTTAGTTAGTTTTCTTTTGTCTAAACGTAGTCTTTTAAGTTTTTTAAGTAACAAATCAATTCTTTAAGTTTTTTAAGTAACAAATAGGTCCTTTAAGTTTGTAATTTGTAACATCTAGGTCCCCCAATTATTTAAAAAATAGGATCTAGATGTTACAAATTACAAACTTAAAGGACCTATTTATTACTTAAAAAACTTAAAGGACTTATTTGTCACTTAAAATATTTAAAAGACCAATTTGTTACAAAAGTAAAACTTAAAAATTATGAATGCATTTTGCCTTTTCTTTTTTTTATGTATGTCTTTTAGTATATACTCCATCCGTCTCTTTTTATAAGAGCTAGTTTGACAAAACACGGGTATTAAGAAAATGAGATTTAGTATTAAATTGATTGACAAATTATATTGATTTTACATATTTACCCTTACAATTAATTGTAGTGTTTTGTATCAAACAAAAGAGAATTTAATGCTATTAAAAAAACTATGTAAAGTAAATAATGGTAAGTTTGAAAAATAAATAATTAATGTCATTGATAATTGTAAAATGGTCTTATAAAAAGGGACAAAATTTTTGTTAAACTAGCTCTTATAAATAGGGACGGAAGGAATACATCTTTTAGTTTGAAAGGTGTTATATGTACATTGGTATTATTTGTTGGCGATCACTTCACTCTATATCTTATGTGGATATGTCGGTGACTTAAGTAGGTGATTGTAATCGGTCCTCAAATAGTATTTAATGTTAAAAAATTAATAAATATTATTTCTAAACAATCAGAATCATCTATTTCAATAAATATATCAGTACATATTCACATAATATATGTACTGAATAATTTACCTTATATTTGTCATATGTTGGCATCGCAACATAATCCACATTCATGAGCACTTGCCTGAATCTGTCATGACTTTGGTGGGGAAAAACTAGAATTTACTGAATTTATGTTTATATTTGAATTTCTCCGGATTTCAAAAGACGATAATTTGTCTTTTAAAAAAAATTTCCCCTTTTTTAACTTAGAAATCTTTCAACAAACTTTTAAATTAGATTCATTTGTTTATTTTTATTTTTAAGGTGAAACTTAAATAAGTCATTTTCTCTATTTTTTTGTTTTAAATCAATGCAGTATAAGTTAATGCAGGAATGAGGCGAGAATGGGATACCTAATCCATATAGGATTGAGATTTTATTTTTATCTTCGTCCAAGATCAGAACATACATAGAGATACTCGAAACCACATCGGTCACATCGGTTATGTTTTGACCAAGTGAATATTTTATATAAGTTGTACAAGTTGTAGAGTCTATTTGAAATTAGAAGTTTGAAAAAGTTTACTTGATTTACAAGTTGTAGGTTATGTTTTGATTTTGGATAAATAAAATTTTAATATAACCAAATTATTTTTTTCTGTCAAGTAGTCTACTTACTAGAAATTCTACTTTTAAAATGGATTAGTGGGATGGTCGGAGTTCGAACATCGGTCCCCTGCATATATAATGCAATATTCCAACCAAGTGAACTAAGCTCGCGAGACAATATAACCAAATTTTTAATATTATTATTTACATTATTTTTACAAATTTGGATAAAAGAGTCACATAACACATATTATTACATAGTTAAAAATTAAAATCAAAATTTTACCAAAAGAGAAAAATTAAAATAAAATTTAAATGACCCAACAAATAAACATATTTTAATTTTTTTTCTTGACAAAATAAATTTTACTAATATTTTCTTAAAATAAAATTATCTAAGTCAGTAACACAATCACAAGTGAGTACAAGTGTACAACATTAAACGCCGTTTTCTGCTACCTCGTATCTTCGTATTCACGAACAGACGAACTAAATGGAGTTGTATGTACCTCATTCTCTTCGAAACTATCCTTCATCTTTTCTCTTAAAATCTCGTATCAACACTTTTCACACAACCCATTTGCCAACAACATTCAAAGCTTCATTCTTTTCATCAAATCACCTCACTCTCACCACTCCTATGAATCCTCTCTCCTCTGCTGCTTTTGTTGAACACAACAACAACGGTTCAACTTCAACTTCTTTACCTTTTCACTCAGGTCAATTTCATGTTCAGTAATAATATATAGTATAGCTTCTTATTATTTGTGATTTTTATGACTAATAATAATATTGGGTTTTTTTAGAGGTTAGAATTGGAGAAGTGAAAAGGGTCACTAAGGAAACTAATGTATCTGTCAAAATTAACTTGGATGGTTCTGGTGTTGCTGATTCTAGTACTGGAATCCCTTTCCTTGATCATATGCTAGATGTTAGTACTTTTTCTTTTATATGATTTATTATTCCTTTTTATTGTGGATTTTTATTTTTGTTATATTAATATTATATTTTAAATTGTTTCTGTACCCCCTTAGAAGGTGAATATAAACTTCAATCATTTTTTCACTGACATAGACACCGGACATGATATGGACACTGGCACCGACATATAAATACCGGTTATAATTTGAGAAAATAGAATTTGATTGTTTGTAATCTCAAGTGTCAGGGTTATGTTGGTGCCAGACACGCCTTCAATCTGACGTGGCGGTGCCATAATTTTAAATTGTGGTCTGCAATATAATGATATTTGAGGTCTCCACTCTCCACAACTGCATTGCAACCGCATTTGTGGCCACATTGTACGCAATTGCCTGCATTTCATCGCGATATAAAAGTTTGTAACATAATTGCAACCACAATTTAAAATCATGGTCGGTGTTACATGCATAAGTTTCATTTTGGAGCTTCTGTTTGACCTTTAAATTTCACTTTCCTGGTGTGATGATCATGTTAGAAAGATGAGTTTTGTTTTATGAAAAGTAAACAATTAGGGTCGGTTTGTTGTGAGAAGTTTCTTGTTTTCATTTTTTATTAGAATATTTCATTTTTTTTTCACTTTGTTTCCTATTTTTAAATGGTGTACACATTACATTTTGTTTTCTCTATTTATACAGATATTAGTCTTCTTGTTTATATACAAATATTTGGAAACAAGAAACAAAGTGGTAGTTTTGCAACAGAAAATAGAAGCATAAAATATTTTCTCATATCAAACAGAACCTTAGTTCCGGAGTTCGATTTTATAGAATCAATAGCTTGCAAATGATGGACAAATGACTAGGTGGATGTGTCAGAGTGGAATAAATAACAGTCTTGTGTTGTTGTGAATTGCTTCTTTGGAATCTGATCATAATTCATAGTTAGGAATTTACTTTCTGCTTTTGTGATGCTAATTTCAAAGTGCAAATTAAGAACTGTTGAGGATATAGAGTTTGTTCAATGAAGAAAACTAAACTTGATTGTGATTGCTCAGCAACTTGCTTCGCATGGGCTATTTGACGTACACGTGAAGGCTACCGGTGATACACACATCGATGATCATCACACAAACGAAGATGTTGCTCTTTCTATTGGAACGGTACTGCAAACAACAACTATGTGAACTGTTTATTTTCTTGACTTGGAAACTCATACTTGCTTCATTTTCTTATATCAAGATGTTACATAATGATTGATGTGCATGTTTTATTATATACTGAAGAGTATTTGCATTTATCATTGAACTTATTGTAATTGGGTTCGTGTACCATTTCATTAAATTAAGAGGTTTCTATTACTACATATGCAGGCTTTGCTGCAGGCCCTTGGTGATAGGAAGGGTATTAACCGGTTCGGCGACTTCTCTGCTCCTCTTGATGAAGCATTGATACACGTTTCACTGGTAGGTTGTTCGCCGTTTGTGATTATCAGTTATTATTTTAATTTTGTATGTCATTAACATAAATGTGGTGGGAAGTGTGATCCACAGTCCTCCGAAACTAATATATAGTTATAGATTAGAGAAGCTAATTTGAAATGTCACAACTTTATTGGCATATATGATTTTAAATCACATATTTTGATTTCAAATGACTCAACTGGTTTCTTTTGTTCGAGAAATGGTTTCTCGTTTTGTTCACTTTCATTTCTCATCCTTGTTTTGTTCACTTCACTGCTGCATATTCACTCTTTTCTTTTTCAGGATTTATCTGGTCGACCGCATCTAAGTTATAATTTGGATATTCCCACTCAGAGGGTTGGGACATATGACACACAGGTAGTTTAGAATTTGTCCATATAGATTTTAACTATTGAACTTCAAAGGTTTTCACTTTAGATGTTGTTGTCAAGGTCCTATGCTCCTAAAAGCATAAGTTATTATGATGAGGTCTAGAATTGGTTTTTTTACCTCTTTCACACCCTTTGATGCAAAAGAACATTTTGGATATATGTGCAATATTTGCTTAATTTTGTTTTCATTTGGCTCGAACCGGTACGCATTAATCTTTATGTGTCCTCATGTTTTGAAGGCTTGTTTTGGACCGGCTTATTTGAGCTTATGAAAACAACTTATGATATATCCTTAAGTTGTTTTTAGCTTATTTCCATAAGCTTTTCAGGATATATGAGTCATGAAAATAATATGACTTTATTTCATCTTTTCTAGAAATAACTTATACATAAACAATTGTATGATAAGCACAAGTAATAAGTGTTTAGTTAAACTGTTTATTCAAATAGGACCTTATTCTGCTTTGGTATTGGAATGTTCTTAGCTGAGAGACTAGGCATCTCTACATATTTCCAGTCTTATTCTCGTGTTTGTTCTTTTTTTAATTTTCTCGTCTTTTTTTATCAACCTTCACCTTACTCTTTTTAATCTCTTTTTTGTAAGTTATTTTTCTATAAAAGAATTATCATGTTAGTTATTCCTTTTGCTGCAAATTTTATCACTGATAAATCATCTTGATATTGTCATTTGTAGTTGGTGGAGCATTTTTTCCAATCTTTAGTGAATACTTCCGGTATGACACTTCACATTCGACAGGTATTAAATCCTAGAATCAAGGTCATTTGTGCATCCTTGTGGAAGAAACAAATTGATTCCATCTTCAATTATATTTGTTCATAGTTTAAAAACCTCGTAATATAACTTATGTGCATTCATTTGAGTACAGCTTGCTGGAAGAAATTCTCATCATATTATTGAAGCAACCTTCAAAGCTTTTGCAAGGGCTCTACGACAAGCAACAGAATATGACCCACGTCGCCGTGGAACTGTGCCAAGGTATGGCTACCTTTGAAATTACTACTTGAGTTTATACTGGTGTAATCAGAATTTGATTCTATTAAGCTATAAGCGCTTAAATGAGTTGTTTATCCAAATAGAACCTAGTAACTAGTTCCTTGTCGACTTTCGAATGATAGAATAAACGATTCTATTTTCTAAAAAGAGTGAATAGAAGGGATTTTTCCCGCTTTTGAAAATACCCTCAACATATGTTTAAAACTCTGTTAGCTTATTCAGTCAAACTAATTGATAACTTAATGTGCATAATCATGGTTTATTCCTTAGGTTCTCAAGCATTCATATTTGTTTTCTAACAAAGATTATGTATGTTTATCTTTCTCCCCATCTGCGTCTCGTGAAACTAACATTAGACATCATCGCTTGCTTTGTGCAGTTCCAAAGGGGTTCTGTCACGGTCTTAATATCTTCAACCTGCATGCATATTTGGATCGAGCTACAAATATTACTGATACTTTATAGTGGTACTTCTTCAAGGATGTGAATTCAAGATGAACTCTTGCTCCAATCTCCATCACATTGTTTACATGTCGCGCAATAACAACCGGAAGCACTTTGTGCAAGTATTTGTAAACAAAATTACCGGCATTGGTATACATTTATACGTACAGGCAATGATCATGGTATAAGGATTTGTATGTCTTACCCTCTCGAAACCGTACCATGGCGTGAGCCTTGTGCAGCAAGCATCCTTTTTTTTGTGTTCTTGTTGGAAGGTTATAAAGTTTGTTTCTTATTGTAGGATTTATCTTACAGAACTATTGACGACTTTGTGTTGTACACATGATTTTCTTTTAGTAAAATGACACTATGGAACTGTTAATCATGTTTTAGATTAACGGTCTCTTGATCACGAAAGATTGGTTTTTCCACCCAAAACACTAAAATTGCTATCTAGCTCCAAAAAGCGCCGTTGCCGGGGATCGAACCCGGGTCACCCGCGTGACAGGCGGGAATACTTACCACTATACTACAACGACTTGTTGATATCTATTTTTCAATTATTATATATTATTGAAATAATTAAGATGATTTGTTTTTATGAAATTGTTTGTACTCGAGTTTTTATAGTCTATATCTATATGTTTTTAGAGACATAATCATTTTTTTTTAAGCAAATAGCTCATTTCATTCATCAAAGATAATACAGGAAATACAATTAAAAGGATGATAAAAAAGAATACTAGGACTAGAATTTAATCCAGACGCTCTAGTAAGGTTATGAGTGACCCTATTAGTGTGCCGCCGAATAAAAGCTAGGTTGTAATTAACATTAGTAGAAATTAGAGACCTATAAGTGGACAATAAAATTTTCAGTTCATATTCATACATACAATTATTATTTGCCGCATTGACAACCATTTGACAATCACTTTCAAACACGACTCTCAAAATTGCAAGTCATAGCGAGCAACAAAGCATTTTGTAGTGTAGTAGCTTCACATTCCATCGTTGTAACAATGGAGGGAAACACCATTATATGAACTGGAATAAGACAACCGAAAGAGTCTTAGAAACAAATACCAAAACTGAATTTCCTCTTAGCTAAGAATAAAGTGTCGTCGATGTTGCATTTCAACCATTTATCTCTTGATTTTTACCACAATATTGGATGGGATCAGGGCCGGCCTTGCACAAGTGTAGGGTGTGCTAAGCAGTCATGCCTCCTTTTTTTGGGTGGTTAAAAAAAACCTATATGATAGTAAGCCTCCAAAAAAACAAAGAGGTTGATTTTTTTTTAAAAAAAAAATAGTAGTAGACTTCAATTTAAAGTTTTAAACTTGTGAACTACGTATGTTGCAAAAAAGAGATAATGCCTTAGTATTGATAGTAAATGAGAATTATCATTTGAAAAATATACAATTTGAAGATTTGATCGACAACATTGTTTTTAAAAATTGCTAGAATGAAGACTTTTTTAAGTAGTTAGAAGGTATTTTTCATTATTGATTAGACTAAGAATATTTTTTAATCTAAGAATAAGAATATTTTGTATTTTTTTTTTTCTATATTAGTTACAAGGATGACTATTTTTTTAATGTTATTTACGATTTAAATGAAATTATTCTTTATAATTTTTTTGCATTCTTTTTTATCAAGGAGTTCATTTTTTATTTTTGGTATAGTCACTATTAACATCAATGACCATAGATGAGATGATATGTCACGAAAACCAAGATCATTGCTAACACCAATTAAAGTCACTAATAACATCAACCGACACTCTTTAAGAGAGTCTCATATGCTCCAAAAAATATCAACAAAACACGTGCCAGAATTGTCATTAAAAACCAGCAAAAATTTATTTTTTAAATTCATTAAATAATACGATAATATAGACTTTTGTTTATAATTGCGATGAAAATAATATGTAAGAAGGAAAAAATATTTTTGATCAAAAAAAGAAAGAGAATGACTTGTTGATGTTGTTGTCCGTCTCGAAACGCAGTCGTTTGCAAGCCCTTAACCCCTTAAACCCTTCGAACACAAAAAAAGCTTCAAATTCAATTCCATGGTTTCTCTTCCATAGATTTTCAATCCAAAATCAACAATGAAAGCCTTCAAAATTCTAAGAACAACCACTCTCTTCACTTCATCTCCCAAACCCAACACCACCACAATTTTCCGCGCTTTCTTCTCCGCCGAACCACTCACTCCTGAACCCTATTCACAACCTTCAGACTCAACCTTCGACAGTTCCCACTACGAAATCCCCATTTCCAACGATCCCCCCAAACCCACATGGAACGAGAACAACAGAAAACGGGTCGAGGAATCGCTGTTCGGAGATGAGGGGGACTCAGAGGCGGTGAAACTGAAATTTAAGAAGGAAGAGGATGAGAGGAAAAGAAGAGCTCTTGCTAAGGCTTTGTTGGAGGCTGCGTTGAATAAAGAAGAAGAAGATGAAGATGATAATGATGATGAAGAAGCTGATGTGGGTATGGTGAAGGAGGAAGATCAGAAATCTTTGTCTGTTGGGATTATTGGTGCTCCTAATGCTGGCAAATCTGCTCTCACTAATTATATGGTTTGTCTTTTCTTTTATTTCTTTCACAATCATGATATGCTCTTTCGTTTGATTTTAAGCAAAATGATTTAGGGTCTATTTGGATTGACTTATTTTTTGAGCTTATGCAAAACACTTTATGCAAATAAATAAACTTTTATGTCCTACTCATAAGCTTGTCAAGGTAGTTTATAAAAGAACAGCTTATGTATATACAATTTTGGTGACTTAGTGACAACTTATAAATTAACATAAACCTATATTAATTTATTGCATGTCTACCTTTTATTCATGTGTAATTATTTTATATATATCATGGGAGTGGTTTGGAGGTTTTGTTAATTTAGAGGTATTTTATGAATAATATTATTAAAAATAGTTAAATTTTAGGGATAAAAGTGGAGGGATGGATTTGTGGCTTCTCTGAGAAGTTAGTATTTTGCAATGCTTACATTGCTGAATTATGGGGGATGTTGGAAGGTTTAACTCTTACCAAAGGATATTGAGCTGTGGAAATTAATGTGGATTTAGAGGTGGTATCTAAGGCGTTTCAAGGCATAGAGTGCAGGACTATGGAAGAAAAAAGACTTTTGATGTGGATCCAAAGTTTTCTTCATAAAAGTTGGGAGGTTAGAGTGTGTCATATATCTATCAGGAAGCTACCACTTGTGCAAACTTGCTAGCAAATATTGGTTGTTCTCAGGATTTTTCTTGGATTGTTTATAAGCCATCCCCTGGCCTTGATTAGCCAGGCATTGCTCAATGATGTATTGTCTGTGTTGTTTCTACTATGGGCGTAGGCCGTTCTCTTATAAAAAGGGGTTAAATTCACTTATGTATGATATTTGTCGATAGCGGAAGGCTAAAATTCTGTGATATAATTGTGGTTTTGCGGCCTATGGCGGGCATCCCTGATTCCCTTCACAACTTGCCTATGACAGTTGTAAAAAATCTACCACGCCATTCTGCCATGTTCACCACTTGACAACACTGTTTGAGACCATTGAATACGAGTATTTTTCACATAAATTTGAGACTGGAGGGACTAATTATTTAATGAAATAGCACCTGGGTAACCAGTTTAAGTTAGGGATTTTGTACAAGTTATTTCTATAATTAAAGAGTGAACATGTTTAAATAGTTTTCATTTAGAAGCTACAAGTCCTTTGCAATGAACGACTTGGCCCTGCAAAGCAAATCCTTGGCATGAGAGTTAATCATGGCAGGAAGAGTGGTAATTGTGGTTGTTTCAACACAATTATATTTAGAAGGTGATAGAGAGGTTTAACATGGGCATAACCTATTTTATTAGCTCTCCATAAGCAGACAAGTGTTTTTGTCAGAGATAAGCTTAAATAAGCTGTTAATAAACTAGACACACCTAAAGGGGTTTTATTAAGCAAGTTATTCTGATACAGTATTTTCTGTTGCTTATATAAGTGTATAAGTTATCAAATAAATCCAAATAAGTTTTTCTAAATATCCACTTTGTATGTCTCCCCTTATACACAAGAACTCTAGATGCATATTTTCATAGCTGAAGTATCTCTCCAGTATATTCTCCACAAATTCTTCTTTTCAAAGAAGTTGGTTCTCTCTCAGAAAGGGAACTATCTTTTGGTTTAATTTATTTTCCATCTTATATGGAGCTTGCTCTGTTCTCTTTTATCATGTTCTATTTCTTCTATTTTCTGCTCTTCTTTCATTGATTGAGAAGTTGTTTTCAGGTTGTAATTTGTAAAGAACATTTCCATTTATATTACTTGAAATTTAAATCACAATTTGGTTCCTATCATTCTTCATTGTAGGCAATCTTGTTGAATGATTTCCAAATATGATTTATGCTTTTTCTGCTTTCTCATCATAGGTTGGATCAAAGGTGGCGGCTGTTTCACGTAAGACAAACACCACAACTCATGAAGTTGTGGGAGTGTTGACAAAAGGAGACACCCAAATTGTGAGTAACTTCGCTGATTTTTTTAGTGTGTAAAAGGGAATGCTGAGCTTACTATAGAGGCTTATGCTATTTTGCTTTATAAAGTAATACATGCAATAAAATGGTATACTTTTTATGCCGAATATGAGAGTTTTGCATCTTAGTTAGAATAGGGGCATACTTCTGTTTTATTGCATGGATTTCATTGTATGATATACTTAACTAGTTGAATTATATCAATAATGTTTGACTGGTTTCAGTAGTATCAGTAAAGGATGATATGGTCATGAACTGTCAATATATGCATGATCGTTTTCAATGGAACCTGGTGTTCTTTTTTGTGCTCTTTGCATAGATGCATAGATTTCATTTTATTCTTTAAAGTGAAGAAAAGTTCATATTGCAAAATTAGAACACTTTGATTATGTATTTGTGCTTTGGAAGGGGCACTTTGAAACAAATTTAACACTAGTTGTAGACCATTATTGTGTACATCATTTTGCCATTTGCAAAATACAATTACAATATTTCTAGAAGCAAGTAAATAAATCAAGGGTCATGCTAACGAGTGCCCCCGGGGCACTCTTTAAGGATTCCATTTAAAGAAATTATTTATTCAAAAAGTTAAACATTTCAATTTCCAATGCATTGACTTTACACATTTTCATAAAAACTTACTATTTAAAGTACTTAAAGAGTTCCCTGGGGGAACTCGTTAGCATTTCCCCGGTGGAACTTATGATTTGTTTTTATATTCTTAATTTGGATTTGAATGAGTTTTGACTTTGACAATGAACAAATTATATAGGGAAAAAAGGCGTTTCAAGTTGTAGCTAATAATGAATGAAACCACTGCTGCACTTTTTCTTGAACAGTTATATAGCTTGTCGAGTAAAGAAATCACGTAAACCTTTATGCTAGGCATCCTGTTAAAATCCTGGATTGCTCCTCTACCTCGCTTATATCGCTACTTCATTTTGTTCTCAACATGCTGCACTCCCTTGTAGTTCTTGCCTTTTGTCACTTCAGAGATTCACTATTTTAGCCATGATCTTTCTGTTTCATTGTGTTGCTTTATGATAGGTTTGAGTTTAATAATGCATTTTACGTTGTTACATATTTGCACTGATATCATTTTCTCTATGCAGTGTTTTTTCGATACCCCAGGGCTCATGTTAAATTCTGGTGGAATCCCTTATAGGGATGTCAAGGCTCGTGTTGAAAGTGCTTGGAGTTCAGTCAATCTTTATGAAGTGCTCATAGTCATTTTTGATGTTCATAGACATATTACCAAGTAAGGTGTTATTGTTTAATTTGAGGAATACTTTAACACTTGTGTTTTAACCTTTTTCGGAAAATTCCAAATACGAAGCTCGTGTTAAATTAGTTTGCCTTGAATCTGGTTAAAAGCCAATAAAAGTGGCTGTGTTTTTGGTTAAGTTGGCTTGAGTAGCCACTTAAAATGGTAATTGTTCCTTTATCATAAATATTTTTATCAAGAAATCTGTAACTAGAACTTTCCCAACTTTTCTCTATCATTTATCCAAGCATATATGGCTTTAGATGTGTTGCGATAATTAACTTATGGCTATATATAAGATATTTGAATCTACAGAAAGCTTGATTTGAATATCGAATAGTATAGCTTCTCTTGCTTCTTTGCAAGTATTCACCTCATCTCCTATTCAGTCATTGATTCATTAAATCTTATTGTCTGCTGAACTAATAGTTGGGCATTACTTTGAGGGTTTTCGGTAACTCTTTGAAATTTAACAGAGGAATTCTCTTTTTTCTTTCCTATAATAATCATTAATATGATGTATTAGGTGCTGATGAATCATTTGTATGCAAGCAGTATGAAGCACGAACACTCATAGGTTTAGGTGTGTCCACATGTTAGACATTTCCGGACACTGACACTCATTTGATTCCTGTACAACACATATTGGTCTGCCAAAAACCTCAGAAAAGTATCCCCAATTTTTTCTTCTTCGCTTTGACTCAGCACTCCTCAGACATGGCTACTTTTTTTTCCCGTAAAAAATAGGCATTTGAAAAGTTCTTGTTCTTTCATATGCACGTCTTCACGCATGCACACATCTTCATCTTCGTTCTTCAGCTTTTTTTCCCAGTTCCCAATTTCGGTTTCCCATTTCCACTCTCCTATTTTGTCAGTTATGGTATTCATCTTCATTCTGTCTTGGTAGTAATCTTGATTCTCAATTTATATCCTTAACGGTGCACATATTTAATGACTCAAACTTATATTTTGGACATTAGTGGTGCCTGCATGTCGTGTTCAGTGTATGTGTCGATGCTTCAGACTCAAACTTATGAAGTCATCTTTATAGCGACTCATGGGGTGTATAACGCTCTTCTGGTTGTGTGGACCCTGGAAGGCTTATTTAGATTGTTGCTTTGTTGAATTATTTGTGTGACAGCAATCTGTTGTTACCGTATTTATGTCTCTTCACACGTTTCGCTCATTAGAGTACATTCTTTTTATGTAGCGTTTGATACATTCTTTGTTCTTTTCATTATTAATGATCCCATCCATTTTTTTCAACATACCATCAATATAGGCCTGATTCAAGAGTTACAAGACTAATTAAGCGCATGGGAGAACGATCCATTCCAAATCAAAAGCGAGTTTTGTGTATTAATAAAATTGATTTAGTACAGAAAAAGAAAGACTTGTTGAAGGTTGCTGCAGAATTCAAAGATCTTCCCGGATATGAAAGGTAAGGTCTTGTTACTTTTGTATGAAGGTTAGGGGAAACACTGGTCTGCAGCGTGGTTTTGACATTTTTGTAGATTAACTCTACTTATTAAACTTGCTTCTAATGCCTATTTTATAATTTAGGCATTTCATGATATCTGGAATGAAGGGGGCTGGAGTAAAAGATTTAACTCAGTTCTTGATGGAGCAGGCATGCATCATTCTACTTCTTCTATCTATTAGTTATTTACAAATTATAGTATTGGTAACTTTAAGGAAACAACAATATTCTTTTCCGTGTGTGGCAAAACTGTCCCACCTTGTAGTGCAAGACTTGAAAATTTATGAAATCGTATTTTTTTTACCATGCATTGTGCATATGCATTTATTTTTCTTTTACAATAATTACACTTTTTTTGTTAGTTTTGTCTTGATATATTGGAGTTTGGACACTCCAAGACTTAACACTGGATTTAACTGTTTCTTATGCAATAGGCAGTAGAGCGACCCTGGGACGAAGATCCATTTACCATGACTGAGGAAGTTATGAAAATGATATCACTAGAAGTTGTGCGTGAAAGATTGTTGGACCATGTGCATCAGGTAGTTGTTGAATTCACTTGTTCTTCTAATATATAGCTAAAATTTGTGATAGAGTTTGTTCTAGGATTAGATGATAGTGTTATTGCCTAACGATTTTCTCAATTCAGGAAATTCCATATGAAATTGAGCATAGGTTGGTTGACTGGAAAGAGTTGCGAGATGGTTCTATTAGGATTGAGCAACACTTCGTTACTAACAAACTAAGCCAACGCAGGATTCTCATAGGGAAGAATGGCTCAAAAATTGGGTAACTTCTTTCTTCGGCTTTTCCTTGTGTAGTTTAACAAAGTTTGCTATTGTTGTTATCCCAATTTCTATTGTTTTAGATATGACATTATTGGAGCATAGCGATTTGAGTTTAGACATAGAATATGGGAAAACAACTGATTTTTTTTGTTATATACTCCCTCTGTTCCTTTTTAACTGTTGTTTTTGTAGAAAAAGTTCCTATTTAGCTATCGTTTTTAAAGCTCAATGCAACATTAATCATTATTTTGTCGGTAAAACCAGTAACTATTTATTGCAGAAAGAGAAATAATTAGAATGAGATTACAAATAATTAAGGATATGTAGGAAAATGACAAATAATTTCACCAAAACTAACAATTTTTTTATTTTTTTGGTATGTGTAAAATACCTTAAAAATGGAGGGAGTATATGAGATATTCATGTATGGTTGTGCCTATTTTCCATCTTGCCCCTTCTCTGAACTCAGATGGAATTGATGAGCTTTCAGTCCATGAAAGTTCTTTCGCTTTTTTTTTTCTTCCCCATCTTAGGATAGGTCTTTTATTTATTTCAGTTTCTTTGAGTCTACCTTCCGCCCTCATGCCCTAATCCGTCTCCCATTAAGATGTGTATGATTTGGATTCATTTCTGTTCCCTTCATCCTTTATTTAAAGAGTTATTTTGGCATCATTGTGTTGGACTTGGACGTAGTAAACATTTGTTTATTCGTGTTTGATTGTTTTACACAGGAGAATAGGAATAGAAGCCAATGAAGAGCTAAGGACCATTTTCAAAAAGCAAGTGCATCTAATTCTTCAGGTTAGGCTTAAATAATCAACGGCGCAAATATATTTGGCGTTCGGAATATACCTTCTTTGCCACACCATGTTATGCAGCATTTAAAATGCTAAAGGTGTGTGTGGATTACACCGACCTTAGAAGTCCTTGAAGCTTACAAAACCTTGCTCGAGATCAGGGTAATCATAGAGAAAATCACTGATATGGAGAAACAAGTTGAGTTCTTCAGCGATCTCGCGCGGGCAAACTGTTATGCCTTTTACTATTTGATTGCGGGAGTTTAAGGACTCAAATTCATCAAGTTTATGTTCTGTATGAAAATTGAAAGGAAATTTTAGTATCTTTTATTTATTCAAAGTATTTTTTATTTATAGATGTTTTATACAAAACACAAATAGGGTCATTCAGCTGTATGATTTATTATTATTTCTGATGCTCTCAAAATGTTATTGTAGAAGGTTATTTTCTGTATAGCAATTTTGATGATACAATATTGTAGAATGTTATTACTTCTGGTGCTCTCAATTTCCATTTTGAACCAAACATGCATGGTATAAAAATTCATGACATTGTTTATCCATTTGTGGGGTAAGCGTTACCTTAAAAATTGTTTCAATTACAGACCCAAAAAAATTTCAATTGAGTTTTTTATTTTTTTAACTGGGATTGAGAAAAATATTTAGTTCTTAAAATTTGTAAAACCTCGTGTAAATTTATAAGTATTTAGAAAAATTATATAATATTAATTTTTTAAAACAAAAAAGGTGAAAATTAATTTAAATCTCAGAGAAGGTCCTATTTATAGCACAAACACTTATTATGATATGCTTTATGTATAAGTTTATATAAACTGTTTTAATTTTTTTTGTACATGTTATAAGTTTTTTTTTCATAAACTATTTTCAAACAGTCTAAAAAAACCTATTTAGTAAATAAGTAAGTGAATCAAAATAATTACAGTAAAAAAAAAGTGAATCTAAAAATTTTAATTATAATAACAGCTAAGCCTCTTATTCTACCAGGGGATTGGTTACATAAATCAAACAAATTCATAACTTTTTATCGTAAGGTTAAATGTATTTATAGGTCTTTTAAGTTTAACATTTGTAATAAATTGGTCTTTTTAGTTTTTAAAGTTTTTTGATTCTTTAACTTTGCAACACATTACATTGTTAACCTTTTAATGATGATGATTTGTAACAAAACGCTCATGTGATTGTTTATTGATTGACATGATATTGTATACTTATATGGCCATTACAAAAATACTTACATGCTGTTAGTTTTTTTTTAATCGGCAAATTTATTAACGCATCCACCTTTTCAAGACGAAAAGGGGAGCAAGGAAGAAAACAACCACCAAAAGCAAAAAAAATACAAAAATCAAAATCACAACAAATACACAAAACTAACGGAGGAGACAATCTCCGGGATCCCATGTCCACTCATAGAACATACACGGAGCCGTCTTAAGCCTCGCTAGACTCCACTTCCAACTCAAAACTTTAATATCCTCCACTATTTCCATTGGGGAAAAAACTCCAGTTGCAAAGAGAGCCTTATTACGCGCCTTCCATATACACCAAATAGAAGCGTGCCAAATCAAAAGGAAACCACTACGTATTTTAGCATTCCTTGCGGACCCCTTAAACATCTCAAACAAAGAAGATAAGGAAGGAGGAATAACAAAAGAAAATCCAAGCCATTTGAAGATCTCCCCCCACACTTTCATAACACACGGACAATGCAAGAAGAGGTGAGTAGAAGTTTCCGAATGGCCTATACAACCCAAACACTCCCAAGGCCTATCCAAAGTCGCAATCCCCCTACTCAAAAGGTTGTTTCTAGTTGGAATTCTATCCAAAAGGAGTTGCCAAGAAAAAGCAACCACTTTTGAAGGAGCCGGGCTTTCCCACAATTGATGAAGACCATCCACCAACTCAATTTCTAAGTCCTCCATGGAACCAAGTTCCTCCGCTAAGAGCTTATAGGAGGATTTTACGGAAAAACCTTGGTCCACGTCATCTAGCCAGTTGAGAGTAGTTATATGTGCTTTGAAGTCCATGAATATAATTTCCTAAAGTTTTAAATGTAGTTTTAGTCCACTTATTTTACAAAATCCACAATTTTGTTCTCTATTTTTTCCTGCAATTTTGATTCTCCTATTTTTAAAAATGGAGACATTTGCTCCCTCTCTTATTTTGTCATTCAATTTTCAATGATGTGTAACCACATCATTAAAATAAAGGACAAAATGGAGATTAAATTTCTCCATTTTTTAAAGTAGGGACCAAAATTATTAATTTTATAAAATAGGGTGATCAAAATCATATTTAAGTCTAGTAAAAAAAAACCATATTTAAGTCTTTCCTAAAGTGCTGCTTGATGAATGCTTTTTAAAGGAGTAGGCAAATAATGCAGCTGTAGCTGTTGGTATAGTGATCAAATCAAATACTGCCCTAACAGTAATATAATTTTTTTGTTGACAAAAGTAACAATAACAATTGTATTTCTTTTTTATCTGAATCGGATATTTTCTACGCGCACTTGCAAAGATTAATCTCTTGCAAACTCTAGAATTTTAACACTGCTGCCCGAGCTAGAAATCGAATCAGAAGATTTCCGCGCGCAACAATGACAACTTAAACATTTTTTGTAAAATATGATCATATACATTTTCGTTTTCAACCCAATCAAAATTTCTTCTACTTGCTAAACAATAACATTAACATCAATAATCACTTACCAACACCATAACATCATTTCATTTGGTAACTAAGCTCTCTTTTTTAACAAAATCAAAAAGCACAACAAATTTTCTAATTCTATTTGCGCATTACAGAACCAGAAGAAGAAGAAGAAGAAGAAGGAACATTAACAAGATTATAACAATTCTTAGCCAAATTAACACACTCAATCCAATGCAAAATCTCAGCATTAGGATCCCTTTCAACAAAAACATCAGTAACAGTAATCTGAACCCCACCCTTAAATCCACTAACCTTCCCTCTAACCCTAGCAACAACACCAACTTTCACCATTGCAGCAGATCTCGAAGCAGCATCAGCAAGAAGACAAAGATCCTGCGGACTACGACGTCGAGCTAGATGAGGAGACGTCATATGATTCAGCCAGAGTATACAGGGGATGCAGCCGGTTCCGTCGTCGATTGCGAAACGGAGGAATTTAGCAGGTTTGTAATCGCGGAGGACGATTGTTCCTAGGGTTTCTGCGCGTGTGATTGGGATTGATTTGCGTGTGAAAGGGTAGTCTGGGGAAGATGGTGGTGTTAGGGTTAGGAAATCGAAAGCGAGAAGCTTTACGTGTGTGTTGTGTAGTGAGATTGGGAATGGATTGTTGTTGTTGTTGTTTTGCTGCATTTTGTGGGTTTTGAAATTGCTCTGTTTTTCTCTGAGGAAGATAATTGAAATTGGTCAAAATGGTTTGGGAAATGATAGTGATAGACATGGTTATTTATAGCGGGCTTTTTTCAAAAAATAAAAAGAAGTGAAAGTAAATAAATAAATGGAGTAAGAGACACCCACTTCGACAAATTAACAACCCAATTCAAAAAGGATTTAATTTGTATGCACCGACAGCGTAACATTTTTTTACACGTACATCCAATCAAATTGAAAACGCGCTTCTTTTGTTTCTCTTCAGTTAATTTCCCGTTGGAGAAACATCATTGGACTCAATGTTACTGTCACTTTATTTCTTCAAAAGTATTCTCATGTTTTTTATTTGTTTGTTCACCCTTTTAGGAGGAACATGTGCTGTAGAATCACGACGAAGATGAAGGAGTTGATATTGGTGGAAGAGGTTGTTGTCAGACAACATGAGATTGAGGTTGTTATAAGGGTGAAGAAGATGCTTATGATGTCCTTTCCATGTGATTTTAGTGAATCTATTCTTGAGAAATATAGTGATGAGTTTAGGTTGGTTGACTTGGAGATTGTGGCTTTGGTTGGTTGGGATGATGAATTGGGAATAGCTCATGTTAAGAAATGGAGAGAGAGAGAGAGAGAGAGAGAGAGAGAGAGTATAGAGAGAAATGGTTGAGTGAATTTGAGACTAAGTTTGCATTTCCTATAAATTTTCCTACCGGGTTTAAGATTGAGAGAGGGTTTAGTGTAACATTTCATTAAATTAAGAGGTTTCTATTACTACATATGCAGACTTTGCTGCATGCCCTTGGTGATAGGAAGGGTATTTAATCGGTTCAGCGACTTCTCTGCTCCTCTTGATGAAGCATTGATACACGTTTCACTGGTACGTTGCTCGCCGTTTGTGATTATCAGTTATTATATTTATTCAAATTCTGCAGTAGATATTCTTGGTTTTTGTTTAATCAAATACTACTATGTGTATGTTTGGTTCCACTTCTGGAGTAGCCAGAATTGATTCTGAACGTGTAGAATTGATTCTGACTTGTTTGGTTTCTCAAAAGTAGAATTGATTCTGCCTCCAGAATTGATTCTACCTGAAGCTAGAAATCGTAGCTTCTGATTCTAGAATTGATTTTTGCACTCAAAATTTTTGTTCAACTCACTTTTACATGAATATATCCAAACATAAATCACTTTAACTTAAAATCAATTTTGGCCAGAATCAATTTTGCAGAATCAATTCTATCAAAATCAATTCTCGTCACCGCAGAACCAAACATACACTATGTAAGTCTAACTAGCTTTGATTGTTCAATGCTATGGTCAATTTGCTCTAACTTACTTTTCCACCTGTGTAATTATTAGGTTAGCTCTGCAGCACCGACACTTCTGATGGAAGACATATCTGTCAGTGTCCAATGCTGACTCAACAAGTCAACTGGAGCATATATTTTCTCTTCCCCCATGAACTCTGGTGAGTGCACTTTCTTTCATCATTTTTGCACAATTTGCATGTTATGTATGCAATATTATAGCCCTGTTTGGATTTACGGCTTATCTTATTATTAGCTAGTAAATCTGTGCTACTGTTAAGTTTCTCCCACGCCATGAACCACTAGTAATCTCCGTTCAGATTGTTGGAAAAGACAAACAACCTCCCGATAAGAGTTTGGATAAAACCATTATGGGAAGAACCAAACTTTGCCGTCTTAACAATCACAGCTAAGTCCATACATAGTTTTGCGTTGGCTTCAATTGGGCCCCTACTAGTGGATGGTGAGATTGGTCCTTGGATTAGTCGGTCCTGAGGTCAGATACTGAGTTTCCATAAGAGAAAAAACAATGAAAGCCGAGTCTAACTCAAATAACCATTTGATGTTCAAAACTCTTACAATTCGATGCCTTGCCTCAAATCCTAAAGTTCAGCACACACAGTTGTGCAAGAGCCTAATTTTCTATAGAACCACCTAATAAATCTGCCAAAATAGTCTCTATTTAGACCCCACAAGTGGAGCTACCTAAAGATCCAATTGGAATCCATCAATATTCACTTTGAAACAACCTTGAGGAGGACGATTCCAAACTACCTCAACAATATGCCCACGGTTACTGACAGCACTGTAACCTTGATTAAGAACTGCATTGTTAATAAACTTAGCAATTAACATGATTGGCTACAAGTTGAAATAAGGTAGCTCCCATGACAGTGTTTCTAGAAAAGACCAGCATATTTCTATCTTTCCATAAATCATTCACAGCTACTTCAGAAAGAGAATAATGCCTATTTACCTGGATAGTACCAATATTATAAGCTGAAAGTTTCAAATTCAGCCAGTCTTGGAGTCCTGAGCTGAAAAATTTGCTCCAATAATCTTGGTAAATCAAATCAGTCCAGTAGTTCCTCACATCCTCACAATCCTGCAGTATGTGCACAACTGTTTCTTGGCAGTCAAGACATTGAGGGAAGATATTGTAACTTGCCATACCTCTGGAATGTCTTTCTTCATTTGTCAGCACTTAACCATGAACAAGTTTCCAAAGAAGTGACCTGTAGCTGTAGTGTAGCTAGCTGTCCTTTACAAGACCATACTTTAGTGAAAGTATGATTGTTATTAGGATACGAATTAGTCTTGTTATGTATCAATGCATAAGCTTTTCTCTTGGTATAGAACTATATTCCTAAGAATGGAATTCCTGGAATATAGGAAAGTAGTAACTTATTGTTATTTATTTTAATTCTCATGGTAATAAAAGATTCCCACCCTCTATTATTACAATGTAAAATAGAGACAGCATGAGTAAATTCTATTCCTCAGAGTAACTAATACTTGGCAATAATTGTATCATACTTGTACACTACAAAACATGAGAATGTTATACTCCGAAACTTTTTTCAAAAATAATTGCCGAAACCTTAAAACTTTAGGATCTCTTTCAAAAATGTTTGTACTATGAAGCATGGGTACTCCATTTTAGGAAGAGTACCGGTACCGGGTACGTACCGGGTACCGGTACGCGTACGGTACTTCTTGGGTACGCACCGATGACGTACCTATTTTTTTTATTTTTTATTTTGCAACGGGTACACACGTGGTACTCCTGTGGTACGCGCGTGGTACTTCTGTGGTACACGAATCCAAAAAAATCCAATTTTTTTCCTTTTTCTTTTATTATTTTTTTTTGTTTATAGGAAGATTTATGTTTTTTATTTGTTTAATATAAAAGTAACAACTTTACTAATAAGCAATAACACAATAGTAGCTGAATTTATTCACTCATTCCTTGAAAAGAAATAGGCTAAATCTAATTTTCTTCATACAAATCTTGATGTATTGATGTTTTTGAATAATTTGAATTACTTATGTGGTATTTTCTATGTTTAATTATTTGTTTTAACAATATAGTTCTATTATTTTATTTATATAATTATTTTAAAAAAAATATTTATAGACGTACCCGTACCTTAATTTTTTTTAAAATGCCGTACCACGTACCAGTACCGGTACCGGATACTGGTACCGTACCCGTACCTAGGCAACATAGTGTTTGTAGAAACCTTATATGAATGAACAATTCTCGGTAGAAGAGTAGAAAGAAATGTGGAGAAGAATGATTTTCACTTCATTGGTTGAGTTAAGTTTCACCGGTGCTTATTTATAGAAAGGAAAAGCTTGCATACATCAAGCAACTAAGTTTAGCTACACCATATAACTCCTATGAACATAAATGCATGGCTAACTAAACTAGGTACATGAGTAATAGTGACCCTGGCACAATCTTAACACTAAACAATGCATTTTTGTTTATATATTGTTTGCAAACTGTTTATGAATCATTGGAGCTATTTTAAATAGTGGCATTACCAAGAATGGTAGTTGCGAGAAAGATAGAAATGCTAATAATTTGATAGAAATTGAATGTGATTCTTTATTGGTAACACCTTTTGGCAAACACAATAGCAGGTTACAATAAAAAAATCTTTATTAAATAGAAAACTACTATACACGTCCATATTGAACTATAAACAAATAAATGAAAGATTTCACAAATAAACTAATCTCGCTTCTCCCTTTTGATTTGTCTATCACTTGTATAGAGTAACACCAGGAAGTGCAAGATTGCCACCAAAGAAATAAAATAAATATTGTCTGGATCATAAATATTGTAACTCAAAGATGATACATCCTGACATTTATTTAACGAATTTGTACACAAAGCTAGAAGTTTCATTTTGCTCCAAATAGAGCTTGCCTTTATTCGTAGATGAAAACTGGAACCTGAAAACAAATAAGAACAAGTAATTTGGTTAGTATTATGTAACTCACACACACAAACATACATTCATAAAAATAAAGACGATAAACTTACATGATTTTTCGTGAATGGTGCTTCTGCTATTTGAGCTTAGTTGTAGATAGGTGGTGGTGGTGGTGAAGCATAGATATAAGCTGGCGGTGGAGGTGACTTTACTGGTGGGGGAGGACTCACATAATGGTAAGGTGGTGGAGGAGATGGCGATGGTGGTGGAGGAGATTTGTAATAATAGGGAGGTGGTGGAGATGGTGATGGTGGTGGTGGAGATTTGTAGTAATAGGGGGGTGGAGGAGAGGGAGAAGGTGGTGGAGGTGATTTGTAATAGTAGGGAGGTGGTGGTGATGGTGATGGTGGTGGAGGGGATTTGTAATAGTATGGAGGGGGTGGGGATGGTGAAGGTGGAGGTGGGGACTTATAATAGTATGGTGGAGGAGGGGATGGTGATGGTGGGGGTGGTGATTTATAGTAATATGGTGGGTTTGAAATCACCTTGGGTGGAGGAGGTGACTTATAATAGTAAGGTGGTGGTGGAGATGGTGATGGTGGTGGTGGGGACTTATAATAGTAAGGTGGAGGAGGGGATGGTGAAGGTGGAGGGGGAGATTTATAATAATATGGAGGAGGAGGAGAGGGTGATGGTGGAGGTGGGGACTTGTAATTATAAGGTGGTGGTGGCGATTTCACAGGAGGTGGAGGTGATTTGTAGTAATATGGAGGAGAGTAATAGTGGACCGGTGGAGGTGGCGAGTTGTACTTGTAAGTTGGTGAAGGAGGTGGAGGTGACTTGTAATAGTATGGAGGATCATAATGGTGGACTGGTGGTGGTGGTGAGTTGTACTTGTATACCGGTGAAGGAGGTGGAGGTGATTTGTAGTAGTAAGGAGTGGGTGGAGATTTCACAGGAGGAGGAGGTGATTTGTAATAATATGGAGGTGAATAATAATGGACTGGTGGAGGTGGGGAGTTGTACTTGTAAACTGGGGATGGAGGTGGAGGTGACTTGTAGTAATATGGAGGATCGTAATGGTGGACTGGTGGAGGTGGGGAGTTGTACTTGTAAACTGGCGAGGGAGGTGGAGGTGACTTGTAGTTATATGGAGGAGAATAATAATGGACTGGTGGAGGTGGCGAGTTGTACTTGTAAACCGGTGAGGGAGGTGGAGGTGACTTGTAATAATATGGAGGTGAATAATAATGTACCGGTGGAGGTGGCGATTTGTACTTGTAAACTGGTGTGGGAGGTGGAGGTGATTTGTAGTAGTATGGAGTTGGTGATGGCTTGTGCTTCTCACATTCTTTAAAATGTTTCTTTGAAGCATAAGCAAATGGCTTAGCCTTAAGCACAACCTCATATTTGTCTTTGGATTTCAAGTACAATTTAGTTCCTTCATTTAGCTTAGTAGGTATGTTGAAGGGGGATCCTTTAGGTGGAGCATAAAGGGTGGCTTTGCACACTGTGGCACCATATTTGACATAGTCAAAGTCCTCAACTGTGATGCTGTACTTTCCATTGATCTTAGTCTTACCATAAGCCTTGATGATTTTGCTTCCAGCTTTGCAAGTTATCTCAACAACAGCACCTGCCCCAAAATAAAATTAGTTTACGAGAAAGTAAAATATGAAGACTTATTATACTGAACAGTATTTTTAAAAGATCAGTATGTTAAACAATCCTTGTCAAAAAGAATATTAATATGAGATAGGATTATTAAACTTTATTGAAGAGTAGAATATGTAGTTATATATTTGACAGATTGTTTTTTATTCACGACAGGCTGAAGACCATTTTAAGCGACTTATGTTTTCTACTGTATTTTGTATAGAAATTAAGTTTGATTAATATATGTATATATAAGTTGTGTTCATATCGAAATATTATACAATAAAACAGAGAATTGTATTTTTCTTTATCGAAATATTGATGATTTAAACTATTGTAAAATTGTGTTCATTTTAAAAATTAATATAAAGTAAACAAAGTATAACTGATAAACAGTTAAGAATAATGCTTTATCTATAAACATAGTACACTAAATAAGTCTAATCCTTAGTAATGTAGCGTACCTTTGAGATGTTTCTTGGCATGAGACTTTTCAGGATACTCCCAATCATAACACCTGAAGCTGTAGACTTTACCAACTACCTTCACAATCAATGAGTGGTGGTAGGGATGTGGGTGAGGATATGCAACAGGTGGAGGAGGAGAGTTATAATAGTATGGTGGTGGAAGGACCTTGGGTGGTGGTGGGGACTTGTAGTAGTAAGGAGTATGGGGAATAGGAGACGGAGGAGGTGGAGATTTGTAGTAGTATGGTGGTGGAGGAGATGGTGAAGGTGGTGGTGGGGACTTGTAATAGTATGGTGGGTCCTTGTGAATATATGGGGGTGGAGGAGACTTGTAATAGTATGGTGGGGGAGGGGAGGGTGAGGGTGGTGGGGGAGATTTGTAGTAGTAAGGAGGTGGAGGTGAGGGAGAGGGTGGTGGAGGACTCTTGTAATAGTATGGTGGTGACTTGTGTTCATAAGTTGGAGGAGGTGGTGACTTGTACACATATGGAGGTGGAGGTGATGGGGATGGAGGAGGTGGTGACTTGTAGACGTATGGTGGGTCCTTGTGCACATATGGTGGAGGTGGTGGAGACTTGTACACATAAGGAGGTGGAGGTGGTGACTTGTACACATAAGGAGGTGGTGGTGGTGACTTGTACACATATGGATGTGGTGGTGATGGGGATGGAGGAGGTGGTGACTTGTAATAGTATGGTGGGTCCTTGTGCACATATGGTGGAGGTGGTGGAGACTTGTACACATAAGGAGGTGGAGGTGGCGACTTGTACACATATGGATGTGGTGGTGATGGGGATGGAGGAGGTGGTGACTTGTAATAGTATGGTGGGTCCTTGTGCACATATGGTGGAGGTGGTGGAGACTTGTACACATAAGGAGGTGGAGGTGGCGACTTGTACACATATGGAGGTGGTGGTGATGGGGATGGAGGAGGTGGTGACTTGTACACATATGGTGGATCCTTGTGCACATATGGTGGAGGTGGTGGTGATTTGTACATATAAGATGGAGCCTTGTGTTCATAAGACGGAGGTGGTGGTGATTTGTACACATAAGATGGAGCCTTGTGTTCATAAGACGGAGGTGGTGGTGGTGAAGGAGACGGTGGTGGCGGTGACTTGTACTGATAAGGTGGTGGAGGAGAAGAGTAAATGTAACTATCTGCAGCAGCAGAAACCACAGTAGTGGAAATCAAAACAATGGCCAATGCCATTGCCATCGGTGGCCAGTTATGACCCCTTTTGGGGCTACTAGCCATAGCAGTCATGAGTTGAAAGAATTTCTTTTGCCACCTCTAATGCTTATGTTATTAGATATCCTCACTAATATTCTTTAGAAGTAGAAGAAAAGATGGAGGGAAAGAAGAGGTTTAGGAGATAGTGATTACTGTGAAATGTTGAATGAAAGACTTTGTATTTATAGTGTGATTGAATTGTTAAGGGATAGCTATCATGAAGTACAAATTCAAATATTCAATTGGTTTCATTTTGGTTTAAATTATCACCCAGTTGGCCACTTCTTTTCCATTATATTGTTTTACTTTAGATTGCCAGAACCCATCACTGTTTCAATTTTCAACTACTAATTAAAAATTATACAATTAGCATCTTGACAAAATGGAATGATTAGAGAAGTTAAGGTAACATGTTCTGTTCTTCTGTAAATTCTTTCTAGCAGCCCTGGAGTTACCTTTCTTTGACCAAAAACTAACTACTAAATGCTTTTTTGTACTATTTACTCTTTTGTTATTTCTCTTTTTATTTTTGTATTATGTTGTTTTTGAGGGAAGGGAAAATGAATCTAGAGTGTTTTGCATTACAGACCCTTGAGTGGTCATGATTTGTGTTCTAGGCCACCATGATGGTAGCTGTTGCAAGCTTTGTATAGAATATTCATTCTTTCCTTTATTTAATAGTGAAATGTATACATTAACTTTGCTTTATTTCTTTTTGTACTTTTTTTGAACATTAGCTTTTGATAGTTATTGATAAAGAATAATCCATATTTACCTTAATTTTCCTATTGGCACACTGTTTTTGGGGTTACAAATATGGATGAAATGAAACTAAAAGCAATATAAAGAACATGATATCCATAATTAATTATACAACTTTATTTACTTAAATGCATATAATGTGTGGACTTGTTATTTTATCTCCACTCTGATTCCATCTTTTATTATTTTTACTGTTTTCTTTCACTTTCTCTAAGATTTTCCTAGCCATGTGACTTCTCAATTATGAGATTTTTACTTTCTTTTTCATCACTTTCTTTAAGATTTTCTCAGACGTGTGTTTTCTCAATTATGAGATGAACATGTGATGTTGCCATTTCCCGGATGAAATGCATAATTGCACATTGCCGATTTTGAAGGAGAAAAAAAGAAATTGAAACAATAACCAGGAAAAATTATTAGAGAAATTCTGATTATTTTAAGTTTGTACAAGAAATAATGGAATGGATTTTCTTAGATCTTGAATTTTGTGCTAGCAATTTATGAAACCATTTAAGGGACAAACCATTTTGATACTGAAAGTGTAATTTGCTTTACAATAATTTTTTAATGGGCCAAAATTGTAAATACATTTATAATTATCTTTTTTATTAATCATCATGATATGGTCCTCCATACCAATCCATTGTCCACCAAACGTATGAACTCTACCTTCAACATGTCTAGCTCAGCTTGACCATCCAACTCATCTTAAGCACAACCTTTATCACGACAATCTCAATGTGATCATTTAGGTCATGTTGCGCTCCATCTTTAGTTCAACTATGCAAGTCATTTGGATCTCAACTTAACCTACCACGTGTCATGGACGAACATAGTGGCTTGAACTATGCGTGCTCCAATTCCATGTGATCTGAACAGATGAGTGACGTGCTTTAGCTTCACGTGATGTGCACGGATGATAGACGAGAGCGTCACGTGCTTCAACTATATGTGTTATGTACGGATGAACTGCATGAATATCAGAGTTATAACTTATTAGTTATGAACATCCAAATCTCGGAAAATGTCCATTAAGTCAAGGAATGATGGATTGTAAAAGAAGGCACTTATGGAGAAAAAAAATGGCATATCTATTTTAGGGACACAATGTATTTTACATTAGTCTTTTTTGAGTATTCTTGGAGCTTCTCTTGTGTTGCTCCATAAAACAGCTCCCCCCTTTAAATCTTATATTTACATACATGAATAATTTCATTTATTTAAATAAAATTCTATCATAATCAAACAAACCGGTTTGAAAAATCGCTTAAGTCATTGGTTTTCACCAAATTTTGCCGAGTCACACCAATTCGCTACAATTCTATAACATGCATTGTCTTATAGCTCACTCGAATCAAATACTGCATCGGTTCCTAATCAATCATTCAGTTTGATTTTTAAAACTGTTTAAAATTCAAAAGACCAAAATGATTGTTTGTGAAACATTTAACTTTTCTTAATATCACTTATCTGTTTAGGCTCATAAAAAATTTCTAAGCACTTTCTGATAGTTTGTTTGTCGATTTATTTGTCTATAATGCATCTACCTTTTGTAAAAATTCAAAATGTGCTTAATTTCAGCAACTAATCAATGTGGGGCTTCGAAGACCTTAGATTAAAATAAATGAATGAAACATGCAAAATTGCAAACTACCGTTATGAAATTGGGTTTAGTGTTGTTGGATGATGTAATAAACTAGAATTTATTTATAAATGGACAACTAAGGCTTTGCAAATTAAAAATTAGTTCTTCATTCAACTTGAGGACATCATCTATTTCCTCTGATGTTCTTAATAAATTTAGTTTATTTTGTTGTAAAGTCAATCTTCTATATCAAAATATCTTGTACACCAGAAGTATGGATATCTCCATGTATTTTTTTTTCCATATAAGATAGAAGAATGTGATATCTTACTATTCAAACTTAGAAGAAATAGATTTATTTCTAACTTAATTAACAATATCGATACTGTTAGGTTGAAAGTCATCATCCAGATTCAAACACTAATCACCGTGAATTTTAGTGATGCTTGTCATTTTGTCTATAAATGCAAAAGAAGAAGAAATAGACCTATTTCTAACTTAACTGGCAATTTCGATACTGTTAAGTTGAACATGATTGTCGAGATTCAAACACGGATCATTGTGTTTATTTTTTTTGGTCTTAGATGGAGTGGTAATACACTGAAATTAAACTCACACACAACTGTGAGGTCCCGGGTTCGTGTTAGAACATGAGGGGGCAGCTTGGGAATCATCCACACGATGACTAAGAACATTGATATAAGTGAGTTGGACTCCACACTCTTACCCAAAACCTTAAGGCATTAAGTTTATGGGTCCTCTCACTTATAAATGCTCCAAGTCTCCACATTTTAACCAATGTGGGACTTTCCCACACTACTCACACTTGTTTTTCTCAACAGTTCGAACCCGGATCATGACGTCCGGCCTAGCAATTTCGACATTTGCCAGTTGAGCTAGGACATCATTGTGTTTATTACATTTAAATATTTAGTTTTGTTAAAAAAAATATATAAATATTTAGTTTTTAAATGCCAAAGAAAAAAAAGTAGCAAAGATTGGTAAATTCAAAGGAAAGAATAGAATATTAAAATTCCGAGCTCACAAAATTTCTTGAATTGCAGAACCGAGTTGACGACTCGGAGAAGAACTCACTCCGCATGAATATTCTTCATTCCGGCGACGTCACCGTCACTGTCAACTTGAACCAACGCAGTTTCAGGTTCAATTTGCGCTTTGATTCAGCATTTTTTCATTTTAGGTTTTTTGGTGTTTGAATTTTGCGAAACTGTTGTAATTGATTAATCAAATATATCTAACTGCATAATCATCAGGTAATTCACAACTCGTGAGTGCATTTTCTTTCATCATTTTTACACATTTTGTATTTTACTCTTAGCAATATTATAGCCTACCTTGGATATGCACAACTTACTTAAGCGCTTATTGTATAAGCTGTTTTCATATCTATTTTGAAGAGCTTATGAAAATAAGCTGAAAACAACTTATGGACATGTCATAAATTGTTTCTACCCTAGGCAAGTTTAAATAAGTCAATCCAATCAGGCGCCAAGTTATGTTGGCGAGCTTCGCAAACTAAATAATTACACTATAACTTCAAACTGTTTAACAATAGAATGATTCTCAATTAGTTTGTAAATATTTCCAACAAGAATGGCTAGAGTTACAAAGTTATTATGCAGTTGTATGAATACACCATTTTCAACTTATATTTATCATCTTTTACACTTCTATGATACTTATATGTGTATAGCTCAAGCTTCGCAATCGCATTTTAAAATAAATAAATTATTGGTCTGCAACACAAGTCTCTCGTATGATTAACATAGGAACTTCAGTTGCAGAAAAGGAGATTGCTGAAGGGTGGGAGCTATTAAAAGCTTGGATTTCTAACACACGTTGAAGCCACATCACAAGGTACATTTTTGTTTCCAATAGGTTTTCTCCCACTCTTAATAGATATATATATATAGTTTGTTCATTTGCTATCTCATGCAATGAATAATGATGCATATTGTGGTGATATGGTGGTGTGCTTTGTCTTGCTGACATGTTTGATAGTTTTTAAGAAGAAACAAGAACTAATTAGATGGAAAAAAATTGAATATAATTATTCATTCATAATACTTATTAAACACAACAGGGTACAAAACAAAAAATCATCAATAAAACGAAAAGCTATCATACACAGAAAATTTAATCTATACACACAAATCAAAGAGATCACAAATTAATCTCGCTTCCACTTTTTGATTTGTCGGTCACATGAGTACAGTAGGATTAGGAAGTGCAAGATGGACATCGAATAAATAAACTCAATCTCATCTAGATCACGAATATCGTTGCTCAAAGATGCTAAATTCAGACTTTTATTCAAATAATTGGGACAGGAAGCTAGATGTTTCACTTTACTCCAAATGGAGTTTGCCTTTATTCCTTGATGAAAACAAGAACCTGAAAACAAACAAGAATTTTGGTTAATTAATATACAAGATTTAAACATGTGAGGTTTGTGTACGGGTGGGCAAAGATGCAAGTATTATAATTGTAACAATGGTAAACTTACATGATTTATCATGAATGGTACTTCTACTATTTGGGCTTAGTTGTAGATAGGTGGTGGTGGTGAAGCATATATATAACTTGGTGGAGGAGGTGACTTTACTGGTGGGGGAGGACTCACATAGTGGTAAGGAGGTGGAGGAGACGGCGATGGTGGTGGAGGGGATTTGTAGTAGTAGGGAGGATGAGAAATGGGAGATGGTGGAGGAGGACTTTGATAGTGGTAAGGAGGTGGTGGTGATGGAGATGGAGGTGGGGGAGATTTGTAATAGTAAGGAGGTGGCGGTGATGGTGAGGGTGGTGGAGGTGATTTGTAATAGTAGGGAGGGGGTGGAGATGGTGATGGTGGAGGTGGAGATTTGTAGAAATAGGGGGGAGGAGGAGAGGGTGATGGTGGTGGAGGTGATTTGTAATAGTAGGGAGGTGGTGGGGATGGTGATGGTGGTGGAGGAGATTTGTAATAGTATGGAGGGGGTGGGGATGGTAATGGTGGAGGTGGTGACTTATAATAGTATGGTGGAGGAGGGGATGGTGATGGTGGGGGTGGTGACTTGTAGTAATATGGTGGGTGTGAAATCTCCTTGGGTGGAGGAGGTGACTTATAATAGTAAGGTGGTGGTGGAGATGGTGATGGTGGTGGTGGGGACTTATAATAGTATGGTGGAGGAGGAGATGGGGATGGTGGAGGTGGTGACTTGTAGTAGTATGGAGGATCATAATGATGGACTGGTGGTGGTGGGGAGTTGTACTTGTAAACTGGTGATGGAGGTGGTGGTGACTTGTAGGAATATGGAGGAGAGTAATAATGGACTGGTGGAGGTGGTGAGTTGTACTTGTAAACCGGTGAGGGAGGAGGAGGTGATTTGTAGTAGTATGGAGGTGGTGGTGATTTCACTGGAGGAGGAGGTGATTTGTAGTAATATGGAGGTGAATAATAATGGACTGGTGGAGGTGGGGAGTTATACTTGTAAACTGGTGAGGGGGGTGGGGGTGACTTGTAGTAATATGGAGGATTGTAATGGTGGACTGGTGGAGGTGGAGAGTTGTACTTGTAAACCGGTGAGGGAGGTGGAGGTGACTTGTAGTAATATGGAGGATCATAATGTTGGACTGGTGGAGGTGGGGAATTGTACTTGTAAACCGGTGATGGAGGTGGAGGTGACTTGTAGTAATATGGAGGTGAATAATAATGGACTGGTGGAGGTGGAGAGTTGTACTTGTAAACCGGTGAGGGAGGTGGAGGTGATTTGTAGTAGTATGGAGTTGGTGAAGGCTTGGGCTTCTCACATTCTTTAAAATGTTTCTTTGAAGCGTAAGCAAATGGCTTAGCCTTAAGAACAACCTCATACTTGTCTTTGGATTTCAAGTACAATTTAGTTCCTACGTTTAGCTTAGTTGGTATGTTGAAGGGGGATCCTTTAGGTGGTGCATAAAGGGTAGCCTTACACACTGTGGCACCATATTTGACATAGTCAAAGTCCTCAACTGTGATGCTGTACTTTCCATTGTTCTTAGTTTTGCCATAAGCCTTGATGATTTTGCTTCCAGCTTTGCAAGTTACCTCAACAACAGCACCTGGTCCAAAATAAAATTAGCTTATGACAAAGTAATATATGAAGAGACATATTTTATTGGACAATATTATTAAAAGAGCAACATGTTAAACAGTCGTTGTCAAAAAGAATATTAATGAGATAAGATTATTAAATTGTAATGACGAGTAGATTATATATATTTTAATTTCACATATCGATTGTTTTTGATTCATGACAGGAAACAAACGGTTTTAAACAACTTATATTTTGTATTTTGTGTAGATATTAAGTTTGACTAATTTATGAATATATATTATAAAATAAAACAGAGAATTGTATTTTTCTATCGATATATTGAGGATTAAATCTATGGTAAAATTGTGATTATTTTAAAAATAAATGTAATGTAAACTCAAGTATAATTGATAAACAGTTAAGAGTCATGCATTATCTATGAATTTGCTACTCTAAATGAGTCCAATCCTTAGTTATGTAATGTACCTTTGAGATGTTTCTTGTTATGAGACTTTTCAGGATAGTCCCAGTCATAGCACCTGAAGCTGTAGACTTTACCGACTACCTTCACAATCAATGAGTGGTGGTAAGGATGTGGATGAGGATATGCAACAGTTGGAGGAGGTGAGTTATAATAATATGGTGGTGGAAGGACCTTGGGTGGTGGTGGGGACTTGTAGTAGTAAGGAGTATGGGGAATAGGAGATGGAGGGGGAGGAGATTTGTAGTAGTATGGTGGTGGTGGAGATGGTGAAGGTGGTGGGGGAGATTTGTAATAGTAAGGTGTATGGGGAACAGGAGATGGAGGTGGTGGAGATTTGTAGTAGTATGGTGGTGGAGGAGATGGTGAAGGTGGTGGTGGGGACTTGTAATAGTATGGTGGATCCTTGTGTATATATGGGGGTGGAGGAGACTTGTAATAGTATGGTGGGGGAGGGGAGGGTGAAGGGGGTGGGGGAGACTTGTAGTAATATGGAGGTGGGGGTGAGGGAGATGGTGGTGGAGGAGACTTGTAATAGTATGGTGGGGGAGGGGATGGTGAGGGTGGGGGAGGAGATTTGTAGTAGTAAGGAGGTGGAGGTGAGGGAGAGGTTGGTGGAGGACTCTTGTAATAGTATGGTGGTGACTTGTGTTCATAAGTTGGAGGAGGTGGTGACTTGTAGACGTATGGTGGGTCCTTGTGCACATATGGTGGAGGTGGTGGAGACTTGTACACATAAGGAGGTGGAGGTGGTGACTTGTACACATAAGGAGGTGGTGGTGGTGACTTGTACACATATGGAGGTGGTGGTGATGGGGATGGAGGAGGTGGTGACTTGTACACATATGGTGGATCCTTGTGCACATATCGTGGAGGTGGTGGAGACTTGTACACATAAGGAGGTGGAGGTGGCGACTTGTACACATATGGAGGTGGTGGTGATGGGGATGGAGGAGGTGGTGACTTGTACACATATGGTGGATCCTTGTGCACATATGGTGGAGGTGGTGGTGATTTGTACACATAAGATGGAGCCTTGTGTTCATAAGACGGAGGTGGTGGTGATTTGTACACATATGATGGAGCCTTGTGTTCATAAGATGGAGGTGGTGGTGACTTGTACACATAAGGTGGTGGTGGTGAAGGAGACGGTGGTGGCGGTGACTTGTACTGATAAGGTGGTGGAGGAGAAGAGTAAATGTAACTATCTGCAGTAGAAACCACAGTAGTGGAAATCAAAACAATGGCCAATGCCATTGCCATTGGTGGCCAGTTATGACCCCTTTTGGGGCTACTGGCCTTTGCAATCATGGTTGGATAGAAAAAACTTGCCACCTCCAATGCTTATGTTATTAGATATCCTCACTAATATTTTTAGAATTGGAGGAATATAGATGGTAGGAAAGAAGAGGTTTTGGTGTTAGTGATTACTGTGAAAAGCTGCATGCATGATTCAGTATTTATAGTGAGAGTGAGTCGTTAAGGGGTTGCTATCATGAAGGACCATTTGAAATATTCAATTGTTTTTCATTTTGGTTTAAATGCTCTAAATTAAGTCTCCATGTTGGCTACTTCTTTTCCATTACACTATTTTAATCTGCATCCAACTACTAATTAAAATATACAGTCATTTAAAAAAATTAAAATATATAATCAGCATCTTGACAAAATGGAATGATTAGAGACGTTTAGGTAACATGTCCTGTTGTTCTGTAATTTCCTCCTAGCAGCCCTGCTGAGTTGCCTATCTTGACGAAAATTTACCTACAGAATGCCTTCATTTTTAACCTCTTTTTCTTTTGTATTTGCTATTGTTTTTGAGGGACGGAAAGTGAATGTACTTTTTTGAACATAAACTTCTGATTTTTTAGTGATAAAGAATGGTTAATCAATCATTTTGATCCTTGAATGTGAGTTTTTATATTATAATTCTTGAATGCATCAAAGTTGTAAATACATTTTCGAGTGTCTCTTTTGTATGTAATTTTATGGAGTAAATTAACTAACAAAAATACATTTGAGTACCAAAATGACTAACAAAATACGCACTCAATAACTAAAGTGACTAACTAAAGAGAAATTTGAGAATATGTTTGCAGTTCCGATACATTCAAATTACTTAAATGACATCGCCTCACATTTAAGATCAAAATGGTTGTGTATCCGATGAATAATCATCCAAATTTACGAACTGGTCCACTATTTGTGGAGTTACACATTTAGTTTAAATTCAAACTAAAATCAATATTAAGAACAGGATATCCATCATTATACAACTTAATTTACCTAAATGCATATAATGTGTGGACTAGGGTGGGCAATGTGGGGAGAACTAATGAAGAGGAAGGAAACGTAATGGCTATGTGAAGAGTACAAGTTCATCTCCACTGATATGGTTCATCTTTTATTACTTTTACTCTTTCTTTTTATCACTTTTTTTAAGATTTTCTTAGACATGTGTTTTCTCAATTATGAGATGAACATGTGATGTTGCCATTTCCCGGATGAAATGCACAATTGCACATTGCCCATTTTGAAGAGAAAAGAAAAATAGAAACAATAACTGGGATAAATTATTAGCAAATTTCAGTTTATTTTAATTGTGCAAGAATTAATTAATAGAGTTTTATTTAGATGGAAAAGGGATATGCACCGCTGTAGATTAGTTTTACATTTATGCTCAATAGAAACAAGTCTTTTTTTTTTTTTGAAAACTCCATTAGCGGCGCATAAACCATGTTCGTCAACCAAGTTTCTTCAATGGTCGTAATGTAATTGGCTAGTGGGGAAAAACCAGGCCGGGACTCAAAAGAATTAGGCAAAGGGTTTGTTCCTGAACCTGTGTGTGGAATGACACTAAGGGAGAGGGATATACTCCTTTTTGAATCTCCGAAATTGTACGTATCCGGTCTAATGACCGACTAAGTTTTAAAGGATTTAGATCTCTTAAGCAAGTAATCACAAGTTTAATCCTATTAGCTGTTGTGTATAGAGAAAATTTGGTTGGAAGAGGAGAACACACTGTGTGTCTTATAGATTTTTCGATAGAGATTAGTCATTGTTGGAGAGGAGAATCCACCTTACATTCTTTATAGATTATCGGATGGAGATTAGTAATCACCAAATAATGGTGGACACTTAGTCATACTTATGGTAATTCAAAAAAAAAAAAATAGGGTCTAAATGATTTGTACATCGACAATTAATCTTAACTTCAAAATTATTAGAAACGATTGACTTCTTTTTTTTTTACAAAGTTTGACTTCTTTCTTAATAACTCCAAAAGTTAGAACATGATTGAGTTGTGATGACAGTATAAAGTATTTGCACTAATATTGCATGAAAATTAAACTCAAAATTATATTACACTTATTTTCTTGTTAAATTCAAAGATTTTATTGTACGTGTCATTTTTCATACAACCAGGAGATGAGGGGCTTACCCCAATTGTATGTGAAGGTGTGTGTCTACAATATTATATTATCTCTGATTTGTCTCTACATCTGTTCCTTTTCTGATAAATTTCTGAGTGTTGAAATATATATATTTTTTGTTCTTTGCATGGTTTTTAGCAACTGATCAATGTCGGTTTGTAACACAAAATAAGGCACCAATTAATGAATGAAACGTGAAGACTACCGTTATGAAATTGTGTTTTGTGCTGTTGGATAATGTAATATTTATAAATGGACAACTAACCTTTTTTAAATTAAAAATCTAGTTTTGTTAAAGTCAATCTTCCAGAATAAAATTACCTGTACTCTAGGAATAGGTCCCATAATCATTAATATGAAGTTTTCACATAAGATGGAGAAATGTGATCTCTCATTCTTCAAACTTAGAAAAAAAGAATCAAATTTTATCTCTCTTCTAAAATGACGTGGATATCACTTCTCCCTTGTTAAAATTTGACATGAGAGGATCATTCCTCAGTACTTTATATGTTTCTTATCAAACATTATTAGTAAAATAGTACATATTATTTCCATCCTTTTTATAACCCTTTAGTTATTTTCACATATAGTAGCAGTGTATTTAATATGTAGATGTTAATTTTCTTTTTGTATCAACACTCATTAAGAGTTTGACCGCGAGATAAGTTTGACTAATAATTTTTCTCAACAGGAATCGAACTCGGGTTCTTCCAAATGATTTGTCCTACGAAAAACTCATTAACCTCTGTTAGAAGTCTCACATTGGCTAGATATATTCAAATTAGTAGTATTTATACGATGTATATTTGAAAAATTAATAAATCAATCTAGTGATATGAAATATGCTTATATTTAGAGACAAACGTAGTGTTATTAAATGTAGCACCATTGTGTCTGATATTTTTGTGCTTGTTTGAAGAGATGTGTAGCAATGTTTTGGTCTTCTCCAACAGGTCAATTTTTTACTCTTTCTTAGTCCTAAGCTGGCAGTGACTTCCGTTGCATATGCCCCATGTGAAGCTACTAATAATACATAAATTGGTCAATGCCATTTACTAGAACGTTTGAATTATGTAAATATAGCATCAAATTCATGATCTTTGTTGAATTTAAGAGAAATATCATCTTTATCTGATAATTTTTAACATAAAATGTAGACATAGTTTTGAACATAAGTTGGATATTGTTTCCATAAGAAAATGTGCTAACCACAGTGGTTGTGTGAAAAAGCTAGGAAAACAAGAGGGATTAGGTGTGTCCCTTTGGATTCTTATAACAGTAAATCACATCACATTGAAAATATAGGATAAAGCTTTTTCCTTTTTGGACTGTTAATTATGTTAAAGTTATCTGGATGACCACTCCACCAACCTCATGGTCCTAAAATTCTCAGGTTTTGGTGAAATAGGGAGGGTTTTGCAATTTTTCAGACTGAAGTTATCTTAATCCAACCATTATTCTTATGTCGGGTCTTTTTAATTTTTCAAACAAAAGTGATTGTTTTAAGAAATCAAAAGAGGTAGGCTACAACCTCTTATATCATTTGCAATAAAGTAATCAAAGAAAGGAAAATAGAATCATCTAGAACAAAAAAAAGTCGAGGAGGAGTCATTTTAAGTATAGCTAGTAAATTTGTGTAACAGCATTCTACAATCATATTGACATATTGTTGGAAAAGATAAATGACCTCGAGTTTGGATAAAACCATTATTGGTAGAGCCAAACTTTACCATGTTAACAATCACAATCGAATTCTCCGGTAGGTAAGGGACATTGTAGGAGGCTTTGTTTTCGATTATGAAAACTAACATAATCTCTAATTACTAGCATTTGTCTATGAAATGTAAAACACAATCACAGCCTAGTCTAACTCAAAAATCACCACTTGATGTTCAAAAGATTTGCTAATTCGATGCCTTGTCTCAAATCGCAAAGTTCAGCTCATAAAGTTGTGCAAGAGCCTAATTTGCTATAGAACCTTCTAACATATTTGCCAACAGAGTCTGTATTTGGACCCCACAAGGGGAGATATCCATTAATATTCACTTTGAAGCAACCTCGGAGAGGACGATTCCAATCTACCTCAACAATATGCCCAGCTGACAGCACTGTGAGCTACATTAAGAGCTATACATTGTTAATAAACTTAACCTGATTGGTGGCTACAAGCTGAAACAGGTAACTCCGAAAGACCAACGTATTTCTATCTTTCCGTAAGTCATTCATAGCTACTCCAAAAAGATAATGCTTATTTCCTTGGATGGTACCAATATTATAAAGTTGAAAGGTTCTATTTCAGCCATTGTTGCAGTCTTGAGCTGAAAAATTTGCTCTAATGATCTCGGTGAATCAAATCGGTAAAGTAGTTACTCATCCTCACAATCCTGCAGTATGTGCATACCTGTTTCTTGGCAGTCAAGATATGCATTGAGGGAAGATATTGTCAAATGTGCTAGGTATGTACTTTACAATTTCAGGAAATGTTATACAATTTATTTATTTATTTATTTAAAATATAAGAAAGTGGGAAGTTATTGTTGGTTATTTTTATTCTCATGGTAATAAAAGACTCTCACCCTCTAAAATTACAATTTAAAATTGAGAAAACATGAATAAATTCTATTCCTTAGAATAAATAATACTTGGGAATAATTGTATCATAAGAAGGTTATATTTTGAACCCTTTGTCGCAATTGTGTGTAGAATCCTTAAAATTTTAGGATCTCTTTCAATTAGGGATCTTTAAGTTTCTGGCGGTAATGAACTGATACATATATGAATGAACAATTCATATAGAAGAGTAGAATGGAATAAGGATGGTTCTTATTTCATTGGTTGAAATCAAGAGTAAACAATGCATCTTTGTTTATTATGTATCATTAGAGCTATTTTAAATAGCCATATTCGCATGAATGGTAGCTCTTAGAAAGAAACAAATACTAGTAATATGACAGAAATTGAATGTGATTCTTTATTGCTAAAACCTTTTGGCAAACACAATAGCAGATTACAATAAAAAAATCTTCAATAAATAGAAAACTATCATACACATCCATATTGATCTATGCACAAATAAATCAAAGAGACCACAAATAAACTAATCTCGCTTCTCCCTCTTGATTTGTCTATCACTTGAATAGAGTAACACCAGGAAGTGCAAGATTGCCACCAAAGAAATATAATAAATATTGTCCGGATCACAAATAATGTAACTCAAAGATGATACATCCTGACATTTATTTAACGAATTTGGACACAAAGCTAGAAGTTTCATTTTTCTCCAAGTGGAGGTTGCTTTTATTACTGCATGAAAACTGGAATCTGAAAACAAATAAAAATAAGAATTTTGGTTAGTATTATGTAACACACATATTCATAAAAGTAAAGATGATAATAACAAACTTACATGATTTATCATGAAGAATGGTGTTTATGCTGTCTGAGCTTAGTTGTAGATAGGTGGTGGTGGTGAAGCATAGATATAACTTGGTGGTGGAGGTGACTTTACTGGTGGGGGAGGACTCACATAGTGGTAAGGAGGTGGAGGAGACGGCGATGGTGGTGGTGGGGATTTGTAGTAGTAGGGAGGATGAGAAATGGGAGATGGTGGAGGAGGACTTTGATAGTGGTAAGGAGGTGGTGGTGATGGAGATGGAGGTGGGGGAGATTTGTAATAGTAAGGAGGTGGCGGTGATGGTGAGGGTGGTGGAGGTGATTTGTAATAGTAGGGAGGGGGTGGAGATGGTGATGGTGGAGGTGGAGATTTGTAGTAATAGGGGGGAGGAGGAGAGGGTGATGGTGGTGGAGGTGATTTATAATAGTATGGAGGGGGTGGGGATGGTGATGGTGGAGGTGGGGACTTGTAGTAATATGGTGGGTGTGAAATCTCCTTGGGTGGAGGAGGTGACTTATAATAGTAAGGTGGTGGTGGAGATGATGATGGTGGTGGTGGGGACTTATAATAGTATGGTGGAGGAGGTGATGGGGATGGTGGAGGTGGTGACTTGTAGTAGTATGGAGGATCATAATGGTGGACTGGTGGAGGTGGGGAGTTGTACTTGTAAACCGGTGAGGGAGGTGGAGGTGACTTGTAGGAATATGGAGGAGAGTAATAATGGACTGGTGGAGGTGGTGAGTTGTACTTGTAAACTGGTGGAGGTGGTGAGTTGTACTTGTATACAGGTGAGGGAGGAGGAGGTGATTTATAGTAGTAAGGAGGTGGTGGCGATTTCACAGGAGGAGGGGGTGACTTGTAGTAGTATGGAGGATCATAATGGTGGACTGGTGGAGGTGGGGAGTTGTACTTGTAAACCGGTGAGGGAGGTGGGGGTGACTTGTACGAATATGGAGGAGAGTAATAATGGACTGGTGGAGGTGGTGAGTTGTACTTGTAAACCGGTGGAGGTGGTGAGTTGTACTTGTAAACAGGTGAGGGAGGGGGAGGTGATTTATAGTAGTAAGGAGGTGGTGGCGATTTCACGGGAGGAGGGGGTGATTTGTAGTAATATGGAGGTGAGTAATAATGGACTGGTGGAGGTGGGGAGTTGTACTTGTAAACCGGTGAGGGAGGTGGAGGTGACTTGTAGTGATATGGAGGATCATAATGGTGGACTGGTGGAGGTGGGGAGTTGTACTTGTAAACCGGTGAAGGAGGTGGAGGTGACTTGTAGTAATACGGAGGAGAGTAATAATGGACCGGTGGAGGTGGTGAGCTGTACTTGTAAACTGGTGAGGGAGGTGGAGGTGACTTGTAGTAGTAAGGAGTTGGTGGTGATTTCACAGGAGGAGGAGGTGACTTGTAGTAATATGGTGGTGAATAATAATGGACTGGTGGAGGTGGCGATTTGTACTTGTAAACTGGTGTGGGAGGTGGAGGTGATTTGTAGTAATATGGAGTTGGTGAAGGCTTGGGCTTCTCACATTCTTTAAAATGTTTCTTTGAAGCGTAAGCAAATGGCTTAGCCTTAAGAACAACCTCATACTTGTCTTTGGATTTCAAGTACAAATTAGTTCCTTCGTTTAGCTTAGTAGGTATGTTGAAGGGGGATCCTTTAGGTGGTGCATAAAGAGCAGCCTTACACACTGTGGCACCATATTTGACATAGTCAAAGTCCTCAACTGTGATGCTGTACTTTCCATTGATCTTAGTTTTACCATAAGCCTTGATGATTTTCTTTCCAGCTTTGCAAGTTACCTCAACAACAGCACCTGCATCAAAATAGAATTAGTTTATGACAAAATAAAATATGAAGACACATATTATATTGGGCAATATTATTAAAAGAGCAACATGTTAAACAATCATTGTCAAAAAGTATATTAATATGAGATAGGATTATTAAATTGTAATGACGAGTAGATTATATATATCTTAATTTCACATATTGATTGTAACTTTTTATTCATGACAGGCAGTAAACGGTTTTAAGCAATTTATGTTTTGTATTTTGTATAGAAGTTTGAATAATTTATGGATATATTTTATAAAACAAAACAGAGAATTATATTATTTTTTTATCGAAATATTAAGGATTAAAACTCTATGGTAAAAGTGTGTTTATTTTAACAATAATTTTAAAGTAAACTAAAGTATAACTGATAAACTGTTAAGAATCATGTGTTATCTATAAACTTGATACTCTAAATAAGTTAAATCATTAGTTACGTAATGTACCTTTGAGATGTTTCTTGTCATGAGACTTTTCAGGGTACTCCCAGTCATAGCACCTGAAACTGTAGACTTTACCGACTACCTTCACAATCAATGAGTGGTGGTAGGGATGTGGGTGAGGATATGCAACTGGTGGAGGAGGAGAGTTGTAATAGTATGGTGGTGGAAGGACCTTGGGTGGTGGTGGGGACTTGTAGTAGTAAGGAGTATGGGGAATAGGAGATGGAGGGGGAGGGGATTTGTAGTAGTATGGTGGTGGTGGAGATGGTGAAGGTGGTGGGGGAGATTTGTAATAGTAAGGTGTATGGGGAACAGGAGATGGAGGAGGTGGAGATTTGTAGTAGTATGGTGGTGGAGGAGATGGTGAAGGTGGTGGAGGAGACTTATAGTAGTAGGGTGGTGGAGGAGATGGTGAAGGTGGTGGTGGGGACTTGTAATAGTATGGTGGGTCCTTGTGAATATATGGGGGTGGAGGAGACTTGTAATAGTATGGTGGGGGTGAGGGAGATGGTGGTGGTGGGCTCTTGTAATAGTATGGTGGGGGAGGGGATGGTGAGGGTGGTGGTGGAGATTTGTAGTAGTAAGGAGGTGGAGGTGAGGGGGAAGGTGGTGGAGGACTCTTGTAATAGTATGGTGGTGACTTGTGTTCATATGGTGGAGGGGGAGGTGACTTGTACACATAAGGAGGTGGAGGTGGTGATTTGTACACATATGGAGGTGGTGGTGAAGGGGAAGGAGGTGGTGGTGACTTGTACACATATGGTGGATCCTTGTGCACATATGGTGGAGGAGGTGGTGACTTGTACACATAAGGAGGTGGTGGTGGTGACTTGTATACATATGGAGGTGGCGGTGATGGCGATGGAGGAGGTGGTGACTTGTAGACATATGGTGGGTCCTTATGCACATATGGTGGAGGTGGTGGAGACTTGTACACATAAGGAGGTGGAGGTGGTGACTTGTACACATAAGGTGGTGGTGGTGATGGGGATGGAGGAGGTGGTGACTTGTATACATATGGTGGTGACTTGTGCACATATGGAGGTGGAGGTGGTGACTTGTACACATAAGATGGAGCTTTGTGTTCATAAGGTGGAGGTGGTGGTGACTTGTACACATAAGGTGGTGGTGGTGAAGGAGACGGTGGTGGCGGTGACTTGTACTCATAAGGTGGTGGAGGAGAAGAGTAAATATAACTATCTGCAGCAGCAGAAACCACAGTAGTAGAAATCAAAACAATGGCCAATGCCATTGCCATCGGTGGCCAGTTATGACCCCTTTTGGGGCTACTGGCCATAGCAGTCATGAGTTGAAAGAAAAAACTTGAAACCACCAATTCTTATGTTATTAGATATCCTCACTAATATTCTTTAGAAGTAGAAGAAAAGAAGAGATGTTGGTGTTAGTGATTACTGTGAAAAGATGAATAAGAGACTTAGTATTTATAGTGACATTGAATTGTTAAGGGGTAGCCATCATGAAGGACCAATTCAAATATTCAATTGGTTTCATTTTGATGTATTTGCAATAGTTTATGTTTCCCAGCTGGCCACTTCTCTTCCATTACTTTGTTTTACTCCAAATGGTTAGAATCTGTCACTATTTCAAATTTTCAACTACTAATTAAAATATGAATTTAGCATCTTGACAAAATGGAATGATTATTAGAGAAGGTAAGGTAATTTTATGTGTCCTATTCCTATGTCATTTCCTCTTAGCAGCCCCTACTCTTAGTTGCCTCTCTTGACAAAAGTAACTCCAAATTGCCATTTGCATGTTTTCCTTTTATTACTTTTTCTTTTTTAATTTCAAATTCTTTTAAGAGGGAAGAGAAAGTGATTATAATGTATTTTCAGTATAATGCATTATGGATATGTGAGAGCATGAGTGATCATGCTTTTTGTTCTAGTCTTTGATTGTAGCTATTGTAAGATTGCAATTATTTGGTTCAACCAATCGATTCCTTTTCTTTATTTGCTTAAGTATGAAAATATATTTGATTTTTTTTATCATTTCTTTTATGGTCTTTTTAAACATAACCTTTTGGTTGTTTGTGATAAAGAATAATCCAATTTTACATTGTATTTCCTACATGTCCACGTGTTTGTGGGGTTATTATGAATATGAATATAGGATACATATATCAAACAAAAATCAATATTAAAAATTAGATATCCTTAATTATACAACTTAATTTACCTAAATGAATATATTCTATAGACTTTTTTTTTTAATGGCAATATATTCTATAGAGTGAAGAAGGTATAATAATGAAGAGTTACTATGTGAAGAGTGCAGGTTCATCTCCATTTTGGTTTCACCTTTTTTTAAGGTTCTCACCTTTTGTTACTTTAATTTACTCTTTTTTTTTTACTTTCACTTTCTTTAGGAATTTCCTCAGCCATGTGACGTCTCAATAATGAGATTAACACATGTGAGATATGATGTTGTCAACACCCGGAAAATGTGCAATAATAATGAGATTAACATTGCAGCTTTTGAGGTATAAAAGTATACTAAAACAATCATTGGTGTTTTTTTTTTATCTTGAATTTTTGTTAGGTCTTTTGACTATTAGTGCTTATATTTTGCTCATTGAAGAAGTATGACATCAAGTTCTTAGAATAAAAAAATTACTGTCTACAAATGTAGAAACTTGGATTCAATGGTGGAATTCATAATTCTAGTAATTTTTGTGTATTTGGTTTTGTATTGAAAAAACTTGATTTAGATTTAATTAATGAGTAAATTGTAAATTAAATATAAAATAGTTTATGTTCGAAGAGATTAAGAGTAAACACTATTAGCGTACACTAGTTTTATACTCACATTTAATGAGATTTTTTTTTCCTAGTCAAATAATCTAGCCCCTAGAATTTCAATTTTTAAAGTAAATAAGTTGGTGTATTAGACTTCGAACTTCGGTCTTGCTTGTATATTTCATTCTTTTTTTGTTTTAAGAAAAAATGAGAGTATTTCATTTTGCCACTCAATTGCATTTGTTTTAAGATTAAGTTGCTAGAGTGCTTTTATAAATTAAAAAAAAAAAGTTACTAGAGTGCTTTGTAAAAAAAAGGTACTAGGGTGATCACCTTGTAAAAAAATGAAATGACATATCACAATGGTAATTTTTTATTGGACGCAAAAAGTTAGCTCACACTGATAGTGCATATGTTTGGAGTTGAAAACTCAAGTGACTAATGAGTTCAAATTATTTAGGAGAACTCCAAATTCAATTTTTGGTAGGAACATTATCTTTAGACCAAAATTTAGATGGTCAGAATTTCATTTCTCCATATATAAACTATAATTGAAGAGTTAAAAAAAAAATTAAAAGTTAAAAGTAAATGTCAAAAAAGTATGAAGTAATTGTAAGTCAAAATCAATTATGTTAAAAAACATTCACATATCAAAATCACTTTGAACTCTCTTCAGCCACCTTAAAACCAAAACACACACGTTTTTTTGTTTTGACATACTAGAAAATTTCTGAACACTTTCCGAACGGCCATGTTTGTCCAATGCTTCTACTATTTTTGTACATTAAGTATCGGTTTTGTCTCATATTGTATCAACATGCATTTATTTCATGTAACACAAAAATTCAGATATGTGTGCCCGATTTAAAAAATGAAATATGGACACAGAATCAAACATCTCAAAATTATACTAATGAGTACTAATTGTTGTAATTATATTTGCACACAAAATTATGTAAGATGCTTTTTTTCTTGTTAAATCCAACATAATTAATGTGTGTAAGTTTTGTTTTTAGTGTATTAGGAGGGTTAATCCCAGTTGCATGTGAGCGTTTAGCAAAATAAAACTACTACTTGTAGTAATTTTCTGACTTAAACTGACCATTAAAATAAAAATATTTAAATATTATTTAGTTAAGGTTATTTTTGCTCGTTGCATAGGTTTTAGCAACTGATCAATGTCGTCTTGTTATAACATGAAACTAGGGATCAATAAATGAATGAAACGTGCAAAGTACCGTTATGAACTTGGGTTATGTGATGTTGGATAATGTATATATATATATATATATATATATATATATATTGTAATACTAACTGAACTACTAAGCCTTTGTTTCCCAATTAAATACTCAGTGTACATGTCTTAGCTAGTTCAACTAATAATGGAATATTATTTGAATGTGAACTCTAGTGATATTTGGTATTTCGTCTATAAATCTAATAGAAAAAGTTAGCGTTATTTAAAATAAACGTTAACAGAACAAACCTCTAGATTTAAATGGCATCTTCACTAGTGAACAATGAGATTTGTGTTTTTATGCATTAGTCGATTCTAAAGTTGAATACTGAATCTTAACAAAATTTAAAATAAAAAATTCACAATTTACAAAACTAAAATCGAATCAAAACGTATCTTCTGAAAGCAAATGTAGAAACTAATCTCTCGAGTTTTATGAAATTCATAAATGAGTGGCAAGTCAAAGATAAAACTCAGACCTTAGTTAAGATAGAAAAGATCTGCATCATTTTCATCTAAACACTCTTGGATTGCTCTATAATGTTTTCATATCTACTAGTTTTAATTTTTCTCTTATATATGATAGTCAAATTTATTAATGTAATTGTAAGGGGTATTAAAAAAGTTCATTAGAAAGAGACAAAAATTCACACACTTCAAAAGCAAGAAAGTGACCTAATCCACCAATCCGGAAATACGATTGTTTTTTAGTCAAGAATACAATTTTTATTTCTACACCTACAAATAAACCAAGATCAAGACAAGTTTTGTATGTTTACAGTCAATATCTAATAAATTAATGTTCTTTTTAATTTTTATTTATAAAAAAGTTATTTATTTATTTTTTGGTCAAGAAAATTAATGTTCCTTTACATAGTAGAAGAAATATTGACAATTTAAAATTCGACTGGAAAATAAATAAAATTTTAAAAAATAATAGTACTTTATTTAGAATTCAAATCCGATTCTCTAGTACACTTCATTATTTAGTCGATTTCAGTAACCGCTTGAAATAAATTACTTGATTTAATGCCCTAATTTCTTCTAATATTATCATTTTTATGTTAAACTTCAATTTTTTTTTTAATTAAGGGACATAGGAGATATAAAAGAAAAACAGAGCTTTCTGATGATATTTCTTAATATAGTTTTCTCTTAGAACAAAAATGGCTGGCACCATCATAGAGTTGATATTCTTTTTTCCTTTTCGAGCATCCATCGTCATAGTTGATGTGTTAGTTTGTAGAAAAAATGGTCAAATTGTAAGATGTCAAATTATTATTTACATTCATTCTTAAGGCAAAAGCTGGCAGTGACTTAATTTCCATTGCATATGCAATTTGAAAAAATTACCATATAATAATGTAATGCATTAATTGTGTTCCCATGTGATTCTACAATAATACTTAAATTCGTCAATATGCCATCGTGCACCTCTCTAACACATTCTTTATAATTTGTCAATGCCGTGTGATATAATAACATCTCTGAATTATGCAAATATTTCATCAAGTTCGTGATAGTTGATGAGTTATTATAATTAAGAAAAATAAATTATCACTTCAATTAGATAATTTTGAACATGAAAGGAATTGATAATTTAGAACATTAATGTTTAGTACGCGCAGTTCAGTTAATAGCTGTCAAAAACATTGACTTGAAGAATATACTCCCTCCATTACACTTTATAATTAATAAAAATACATTTTTTAGATTCATTGTATATTTAATATATCTGGTCTATAATATAGACTAGATTCATTAGATATACAATGAATCTAAAAAGTGCATTTTTGCTTATAAAGTGTTACAGAATGAGTAAGTTCGAATTCGAAATTCTTTACTTCTCCATACTTATAAGTGTGTGCTAACTATCTGACTATTTGACGGAAAAAAAAAACATTAATTGGACATAGTTCCATAATAAGAGCATAATTAATAAATGGGTTTGTCTAACATGTGCATGATTGCATATGTTAGAGTAACCAAAAATAGTAACTATTTATTGAAAAAATCAATTATTTATTAAAAAGTTACACATTTAATAAAAAATACACAACCAATTGAAGTTAAACGACTCACATTTAACTATATTTGTATTTTTAACTTTTTATCAATGTGGATTGTTAAATTTAAATCTAGATTAAACTGGACAATTTCATATTCAAACTCAAATTCCTATATATTAGCGTTTTGTAATTTCCAAGTAAATTTTACTTATGAGACAAAAAAAAAGGAACTTACATTTGCTCTACCAAAAAAAAAAGGAACTTACATTTGTCTCATAAGTAAAATTTACTTGGAAATTACAAAACGCTGATATATAGGAATTTGAGTTTGAATATGAAATTGTCCAGTTTAATCTAGATTTAAATTTAACAATCCACATTGATAAATTAAGTTAAAAATACAAATATAGTTAAATGTGAGTCGTTTAACTTCAATTGGTTCGTAACTATTGTTGGATCACGAGGGAGTCGGGGAGACCATCTACATATTTACCAAAAACCTTAAAACATTAGATTTATAGGTTCTCTCATTTATAAAATATTCAACCATTTTTTAACCAATATATGAGACTTAAATCACCTCATATTTGTCACAACAACTATATATATATATATATATATGTGTGAAAAAAATTGGAAAGAAAGTGAAAAATAAGATGGAGTAAGGAGAGTGTCTTTGGATTCTTATAATGTAGAAAATATAAGGTAAAAAGAAAGCATAGTAAAAATAGTATAATATAAAAGAAATAAAATTCTTTTTTACTTTTTTGGACAACTAATTATATTAAAGTTATCTGAATAGATGACCACTCCACCAACCTATCCTTGGTCCTATAAAATTATTGAGTTTAGGTATAGTGTAAGTTGTTACAATTTTTCAGATTGAAGTTATCTTCGTCCAACCTTAATCTTAGGGTCTTTTCCAAATATGAGTATATTTATCTATTCCCCTTTTATTTTACCTCCTATAAAATGAGATTAATTCTAGACTACTCTAGCTATATTCCAACATTCTTTTTTTGGTTATATACCTTTGAATTATTAAAGTAGACCAATTTATATCATATAGCAACTTGTTTTATATAAGAATGGTTTACATAGCATATTTGCTTAATTAATAATCACATACATCGTTGGCTCTAACAACTATTTGTGACCATGACTTTATAATTTGTATATTGGGGAAATATAAATGAAATTAAAAAATAGTTCAAAATTAATAAACATGAAATGATGTAGTCCTTTTTATCAATCATCTATCTATTTAGCAAAAGAGACATTATACTGAATGCTTTAAATAAAGAACATTATAATATCAAGACCATATAAGTGTGCACTTTTTAAAAAGTAAAACATTATAATTGACTTTGTTTTGGTCTATAATTTATTTAAAATAAAATGGGAAATCATGGCTAGTGTATACAATGTGCAAAGCCAAAATTTAAGGGTTGTTAGCTGTAGTTGAATATTCATATAGGATAAATTAAATTTTAATTATAGGGGTCCTAAAATAAGGAAAGCAAACCTAGCAAGTTATATAATATATATGACAATATAGTACAACAATTATGAAAGAACATGGAAATTTACTTATATATTCCATATCATCGAAATGACAACAGATTCATGTTTATCACAAATGGATATGTTGACCAAAAATAGGTAAATATATAAGAAAAAAGGCAATGCTATAAAAAGTGAAGGGTTAAAATTCAATTCACCATAGAAAACAATAGAAAAGAGAGGGTAAATTAATAAAATTATATGTTTATATTAATAGTGATTTTCATCATGATTTTTGTTGAAGGTCTAAGTTATAATTTTTGTCTAAATTTTTTATGGTTCTTCGTGATTTTGTCGATTGATCGCAAATTCAGAAACATGTACTACATATATGTATTTCCTCAATTATAAGTAACTTAGTACGCTACCAATTAAGAGTAATAGTTTTTTTTTTAATAAGTCACATGAGTATATTAAAATTAGTTAAGTATACAAAAATTTTACATCAAAGCACGTTAGAATAATCACAACTAAAAAACAACTGATTGGAGGTTTCTGAAACTCCACAGCCATCAACACACAATAATGAGCCAAATGAAGCATTTCACGATGCACCACATTGTTTTTAGTCGGTAATTAACGCATTATAAAACAATCTCCAAGCGAACAAAAGATAACTTCAGATGAACAATTTTGTTCCAAGCAACATGTTTATGAGCCACCGGCATTCATTGATTAATATGTGTGTGAAAATAATAAACTCCTTTGACTAAAAATTTCAAATTACAAACCAATTGTTAGTTGGTTCAGTGGTGATTGGCGCTGAACTTGATAGGGAGGACCGCGGTTCGATCCCCCGCAACTGCGATCGGGAGGGGGCTGAAACCACTTGATGCCAGAACTGACCCCCGAACCAGATTAAACTGGTGGTGAAAACAAAAAAAAAATTAAAAAAAAAATTCAAAATTACAAATCTTAATAGTCTTTTAAAATTATAAAAGTCAATAAAATCTTACATTTCAAAATTGTAATCTAATACATTCCCCTAAGATTCAAAGGAATATGACATCGTACTCATAAAATTGTATGAATTAACCATGAATGTAAAATTAATTAATATTTTGAAAATGTACCAATTAAGATATAATCTAATTATTTATGCATAAACACAATAAGTAATTATTTATGCATGTGCTGGTGGCCGGCGGTAATCCTCTGTCGATCTCCACATAACGCGTACAAATTTGTTGATTCTTTCAGAATGTGTGCCAATGGAAGGTTTGTACCATGATGATTCAAGCTTCTTCTTTTTCTTTTCCAACCATTGATTGAAATATTTTCATCCATGCTCACATGAAAATGACCACCTAGGAAGAATCATATTTTAACTGGATGTTCAAATTCAAATCAATCCAAATAAAAATCATAAACTGATAAAAAAACACTAAAAACTGCAAAAAATCGAATATTTTTTGATGTTCTTTTGTGAAAACAGCCCGATCATATCCGATTTTAGATTAATTTTTCAAAACAGAACCAAACCACATACATTTCAAAACAGAACCAGACTTATTGTTTTGTTGGTTTTTAATTTTTTTAATACCACTTATTATTTCAATTTAATCTATTTTTTTACTATTTCATATGTTTCAAATATAATCGATAATTATCATTCCAAAATATTAATTTTGAATATATTATATATTATATTTTACATCAAACATATTATTTTACTGTGTTTTTATAATGTTAATATTTAATATAAAAATTAAAATGTGTAATTAAGATATCCAAAAACCGATCTAAATTAAACAGCATAAAATTAGATCGGCTCGAATTGGATTAAAATATTTATTCTGTATCTGAACATGAGGTGACCAAAACGATAGAACCATAACCGATAGAAAAGAAAGCTGGCGCAAAAGAAAGACATTTTAAAGAGGAATAGCATTAGTGGGCATACTATTATTTGCTGATGATGAGATGCATTTTATTATGATGAGTTTTGGATGTTTATTTTTTTCAAAGTGAATATCTGAAAGGTAAAATAAATAAATACAAAAATGATATATATTTTTTTTTGGGTTTTTAACCCTTTGATTTCTTAGGGAAGGGTTGCTAATTTAGAGTTCGACTTAAAGGTAAATAAAGTCTAACCAAAAAATTGTTCCATCCAGGAATTGCCTAAAATCCATCTTTCGGTAAAGCTCATTAATCACTTGAGCTAATAATTTGATTTACAAAAGGAAATTTAGCTTATATACATTCAGAGAAAATTTAATTAACGTATTATAGTTATATAGCAGAAGAAGAAAAGTAGAAGGTGTAGATAGCAACTTCTTAAGGAACTTTGTGACAATAATGAAAGAAAGAAAAGTGGGCCTCTTGAGCCCATTATAAAAAAACAAATAAATTCCGGCATTTAGTTCAGCAAAGACTGCTTCAATATATTTTTTGAAAGATTAAATGTTTATTTTTTGGCTTAATTTCACATTTGGATATTTATTTTAGGTTTTAATTTGGTCCCTTATGTTTTAAAATTTCAATTTGGTCTTTTCCATAAGTTTTGTCACATGTGACAGACAGTTTGCATACGTGGACAAACACATAGACACATGGACACATGTACAATTGAAACAGTGGAAACATCAAAACTGATAGAAAGAACTAATTTATATAAACGGTGGAAACATAAGGGATCAAATTGAAACTTTTAAAACATAAGAGACTAAATTAAAACCTAAATTAAACATAAGAGACCAAATGTTGAATTAAACCTTATTTTTTATGTCTTGTTAACCGTTGCTCCCGGGGAACTCTTTAAACATTTCATTTTAGAAACTTTTTACTTTTTAATCAAAATGTTAAATACTACAATTTCTAATATGTTGACTTTACAAATTTTTATAAAAATTTACTATTTAAGGTCTTAAATAGTGACCGGATACTCGTTAGCATTTGTCTTATTTTATTTATACGATGAATCAAACAGAATTATCATTAAAACAACAAATAATTGACTTTCAATTTTTACGCCATAATTTTTTATCTTTTTTCTTTTTTAATTTAATCTTCGGTTCTTTTGAGAATGGGGACTCGGTAATCTAGAGTTCGACCACGAAGTAATTAAAATCTGACCAAGAATTATTCATACCAAAAATTGAAAGAATCTTCTAACACAGACAAAGTTTGGAATCTTCTTTAAGAAGAATGAATTATATATAAGGATAGGATCAATTGACACAAGTGTACTGGTGTACATGAGTCGAATTGGATTGATTTTGGTCAAAACCACAACTTAAACCACATAAGGTACCTTAGATTGAGTCGAGTAAAATAACCCCTCATTATAGCATTAGACCGTGCCATGTTGAATAAATATACTCATTTCGAATTCGGTGAGTAATAGGTTATCCAATTTCTTAAGTTTTTTAATATTAAATATTAAATAACTTAATGAAGAATCATTATATTTTGACACCAAATCTTAACTTTTAATTTTCTCTAATCCAACAGTCGATATTTATTCTCTTAATTCACACGTGAGCACTCTTTAATCTTTATATGGAATCCTCCACTCTTTCATCAAATAAGATTATTGCTATTTTAAGGCAAATCATGCTTTTCTGTCTCATTTTTATTGTGACCGTTATATTTATACTAATATTATGACCATTATACTACTATTTGGATAAAAAAAAAATCACTTTAGAAATGGATTGGAGAAAAGCCCGGCAAAAGATTACTAAATTGATTTTTTATAACAAGTCAATGTGAAGTTTAGTGGAAGATGAGTCGGTCTTAATGTGAAGTGTTGCGGATACGATCCATGCAAGTTGATGTTTTTGCATTTTGTTCTGTTTTATTTACTTTTTTTAAATAAAAAAAAAAATTCACGAGGGGATTGAACATAACACAATTTTTTAGCTGGACAAGGTGGTAGCAGATGATATTTACAGCACAAAAATTAATCTTTTAGAGTATGGTTTACTTATTGATGATTGTATATCACTAATCTTAAATCTTAGCAACTACTGAGTTGTTTTTACTAGGCGGCAAACAAACGACAGGTTAATGTTTTGCACGGGCAGCTTTAACTCATGCTTCTCGCATTAAGTTCAATTGTAGTGCTTCTATTATAATGAATAAAATGTCATAAAGTTTGCTTGCGTAAAAAAACATCAACTTGACGATATTAAAATAATTAAAATTACCAAGTGTGTATATATTTGTAAAAGTAATTTCTCTTGATTTGGAATTTGGTGTTATTATACTTCTCATAGAGTATCTTTGTTTCTTATTTTTACTAAATTATAAGATAATTTTAATTAGGAGAGACAAGTCAATAATGTTACTCGTCTGTTGGTGAGAACGTCATTATTTTTTTTCTAGTTGTCAAAATTTCGATTATATGTCATTTTGAATTCAATCTACTTTAGTGAAGGAAAGTAATTAATTTTGTTTTTTTTTTTGAAAAAAAAGAAAATAATTTCTCTAGATGTTAATAATATTATTATATTGTTTTGAAAAAAATTGGTCAAACAAAAGAACTCTACCATTAATTTCTCTTGATGTTGAAAATAATAAGTATATTATTATTTCTAGCTCTACAATTTGAAAATTTTGGTCAACCATAAAAATTCTACAATAAGAAAGACAAATTATATTATTTTCTTTCCTCGTCACAAAGAATGTCATGCCATTAGCGAAACACATTCCTTAGTAAGCATTCCCTCTTACTCTTTAAATACATAATTCACTTTTCAATAAGTTTCATTGTAATTTTATGCTTGTTCAAGCTATAAGAACCGAATTTCTAAAAACTTTAAAAATCTTGTTTTAATTTCGTTTTTTAAGTGATTTTTGGTTTTCTCTTTTGTTACCAATAATTATGTCTTTTCATTGGTTATATTTTACATGTCTATGTCTCATGGTTGGTTTAGAAGTAGAGCTATCAAATGCACAAATTTATAAAAGACATGGAAATAGGTTACTCCCTTACAAGACAATAATTGTTGACCCAAAGAGGAATGGAAATTTCTCTACAATACAATCTGCCATTAATTCTATCCCTTCAAACAATAGGTATTGGACTTCCATCAATATAAAAGCAGGCATCTACAGGTAAAATCATAAGTTGTTTTCTTCATAAATTTTATATTATATAAAATAATTTTAAACTAATTCATTACTTTGTATATCTACATCGATCGTTCAACTGTTGTGAAAAAGCCATTTTTAACGTATGTAAAATGTCTTCTTCATCTTTTTTTAATAGCAAACTGTCAGTTATTATTATATTACAATGTTATGTTAGTTTTTCTTCTTGTCAGAGTTTGAATCAATTAGCTTAACCAATTGACCTACCCACGTCTTCATATGATAGCGTAAATTTAGAGACTAATACTTTTTACTATAGTGTGCTTAAAAAAGTTATAAAAAAAAATTATATTTATCTCAAAAAGTATAGTGTGTATCAAATTTATTAAAATGCAACAAAGGCATAGAAAATATTGTATATTTCATTTAAATGATAAATAATTTAACTAGAAATAAAACAGTGAAGTGTGGGATATCAATAAACAATTGTGTGCCAATATTTCCATACAACAAATTACTATCGATATTTAAATGAAAATATGTTTTGAGTTTTTTTGTGTGATTTATAGGGAGAAGTTGAAGATTCCACATGATAAGCCATACATCATTATACAAGGAGAGGGAATGAAGAAGACTATAGTTGAATGGAATGACCATGCAAATACTGCACAAAGCCCTACGTTCTTCACCATGGCTGACCATATTGTGGTCAAGTTTATCACTTTTAGGGTGAGAAATATTTCCTTCAATATTAATACCTTTTTTTTTAACATATGTTGCACCAATTTCTTCTTCTATATATAGCTATAGGCACCGTAAGAAATATGATTTTTGGTAACGACTTTTTTTGTTATAAGTTGCTGGTAAAACTACCACCAAAGGTAGTTTTGTCAGCGACTTGTAACAACTTTTAACAAAAAAAATTGTTGTCAAAAATCATATTTCTTGTCGTGAGGGTTAAGTTTTTAATTTATTTTTTATGAAAAGTTATATTATATTTTAATTTGACTCTATATATCTCTGGAACAGAATACATACAATGATCCAAAAAATGGCAATCCAATGGTACCTGCCGTAGCTGCAATGATAAGTGGTGACAAGTCATACTTCTATAGTGTTGCCTTCTTAGGTTTACAAGACACTTTGTGGGATGATGAAGGAAGACATTACTACAAGAATTGTTTAATTCAAGGTGCTGTTGATTTCATATTTGGTGCTGGCCAGTCATTATATGAGGTATAATTATTATGGTCCCATCGAATAGATGTTGAAAAATTCTATTAGAAAAATATATAATTCATTTCTAATTTTACTATGACGACAAATTATAATTTTTTGGGCTTCTCTAATTTTTTTTATCTAATTCATATTTTTATTGTATTAGTAATATATGAGATTTTGATATTAATTATATTTTTTTTTAAACTCGCGTATCCAACATTTGTTTTTAATAAGAAAACTGCATGAGCAGTGAGCCCCCAAAGGTCATAAAAGGATGTGTTTATCGAAGTATATTGAATATTGTTCTGGAACACAAAAAAAATCTTACATTTTTAATTTGAGAATGGCGAGATTAATTAATATATAAGTTACTATAAATACCTCAAAAAATGGTGTGACGAACTTGAAGTCGGAATAAATATTACCTTTTTATAATGAATGCAAAAGAAATTAAGGATATATACCAAACCAACAAAAAAAAGGATACAGTAGAAATATATTTTGATGTGTTATGTGAGTTTAGCTCAATTGGTAGGATATTGATTATATATGCAGGAGACCGGGATTCGAACTCCGGTCCTCCCGCTTGTCCACCTGAATGGTGTAATTTCTAGCAACTAGGCTATTTGGCAAAAAAAATAAATTATTTTGATGTATTTTATTTATTTATGTAGGAGTGTTCCATATATGTAATTGGTGCAGCTCTAGGACCAGGGATTTCTGGTTTTATAACAGCACAAGGGAGAACAAAACCAAATGATGCAAATGGATTTGTTTTTAAGAATTGTAATGTGTTTGGAGATGGTACAACATATTTGGGAAGACCATGGAGAGCATATGCTAGAGTTCTTTTCTACAATACAAATATGTCCAACATTGTACTACCTCTTGGTTGGGATCCATGGCATTTCGTTGGTCATGAGTAAGTTCCCTCTTTTTCATTTAAATTATTTAGTTATATATGGTTTTTGATTTTGATCTATATCTATATATTATTATAGGGATCACATACAATTTTCAGAGTATAAAAATTATGGACCTGGTTCTAACACAAACAATCGAGTGAAATGGATGAAGAAATTGGACTTGCGAACAGTTACTAGAATGGCAAGTATTGGTTTTATTGATGATGAAGGATGGGTTAAAAATCAACTATTCTAAATCAATTTCAAGATAGCTACGAATATCAACTTCACTTTAATTATAAAACAGGACATTTTAATGATTGGAATGTCTTGTGTCTAGCTAATTTTGATATGAACTTTTTCACTTTCTTGGCTACAATTATGTTTGTATATGTAATTGTTGGATTTTTGTTAAGTTCTTAAAGGTCTCTTTTGTTCTTTTCGCACTACTCTCTCAACTTTAATTTTTATTTTTTTTAGAAACCCTCAACTTTAAAGTAAATAAGTGAACTGTTTGAGGTTCAAACATCGATCCCTACATATATAATGAGATATCTCTGTCAACTGAGTAAAATTTACAAGACATTGAAATGTAATACCTAATCTGATAAAAAAAAAGTAGTTAAAATAAATAGTAATTGATGAAAAGATGTGATTAAAATGAACTAAAAATGGTATATGTGTATATATGGCCATCTATACTCAATAGTCCCAACTATGAAATTGAAAATAGAGACTCGCTTTTTTTAAAGTGGTCTAGTGGCTAAAATTTAACCTGTAAAATAAATTATTAGACTATATATGGAGTTCGAACTCCAACTTCCACATATAATAATATCTCTATTAACTGAATTATATTCTTCATAGAGACAAACTCATCTCTGTAGATAATTTTATAGAATACCATGATTTTGGTTTGGAAAATTATCACGACATGTTATTAGTTTAATCATAAGTGAAACAAAATAAGAAAGTACCATTGATGATAATCGAAATAAAGGTTTTTTCCATTTACTTATTAATGAGAATAAATCATATCTATGTGAAATAAAAGTTAATTACAAGTAATTATACCCAAATTATAAATAGATAAAGTGGATCTCACCCGAAATAGAACTACAATATATTTGTTTGATAAAAAAAAAACGTTGTCAAAAAAAAAAACACAGTAATTTGTAACAATAATTTCTCTTGATGTCAAGAGTAATATTATATTTTTGATTCACTGCCGGCCATGATTTTCATAAAGTGCAATCATTCAGAGTAATATTTTATTATCATTCCTAACTCTAAAATTGGAAACAAAAATTGTACTATGATTTTTGACAATCATAATGAAAGGACACCATACCATTAGTTAAACACTTTGCTTTTTTTTTTTTACTCAAGTTAAACACTTTCCTTAGCAAGAACTATCTCGAATATTTTTTTTATCAAATAATTTAGTGGTTAAAATTTCATTTTTTTTAAGTAAATAAGTAAGAGCATCGAATTTTATACTCAAATCCTTATATTTTTTTATGCAATATCCTATCGAATAAACTATATTAATAGAAATGCACCGCCTTCAAGTTACCTAAATACGTATACTTCACCTAGAACTGAAAATAGAGGTTCTTTTTACGTAATTTTATAGGTCAATACCATGATTTTGGTTTGGAAAATTATCATGACATTTTATTATTAGTTCAATCATAGGTGAGTGAAACACAATAAGAAAATGCCATTAACTTGATGTTAATCGAAATAATAATTACCACGACAGTATATTTGTAACAATTATTTCTCTTGATATCGAGAATATCAAAAATAATACTATAATTGGAAACAAAAATTATACTAATGATTTTTGAGAATCACAATCAAAATATATCATGCCATTAGTCACCGCTTGGAAGTTACTACTATGAACTGAATTTCTCAAAACTTTGAAAATCTTTGTTTTATCTTCTTATTATTTTATTTGAAAGGATCTTAATTTGTTTTATCTTTTGTTAAAAATAATTATGTCTTTTCTCCATTGGTTAATCTATTTTACATGTCTAGGTCTCATGTTTGATTTGGGAGTAGAGCTATCAAATGCTCAAATTCATAAAACATATGGAAATAGGTTACTCCCTTACAAGACAATAATTGTTGACTCAAAGGGGCATGGAAATTTTTCTACCATACAATCTGCTATTGATTCTATCCCTTCAAACAATAGGTATTGGACTTCCATCAATATTAAAGCAGGACTCTACAGGTAAAATCATATGTAGTTTTCTTCTTCATTATTATTTTTGTGTTGATAAAATATCATTTCAAACAAACTCATTAATGTGTATATCTACATCGATTGTTGAACCGATGTAGAAAGTCTTCACTGCAGTAGTCAATTTTTTTTTTAGTAGTGAAAAATTGAAATTGTGTTCGTGTTTGATTTAAAATTGTCAATAGCACTAATTTAGGGACAAAATTCGTTTTAAATCTCTAATATATATTTGGGTACGTCAATTTTACTTTCTTTCTACTATAGTGTATATCAAATTTATTGAATTTGTGTAGTTTTTTCATTTCCACACATACACACAAAAACTTGTAGTAGTAGTAGTAGTAGTTTTTTAAATTTCATTTAAATGATAGATAATTTAACTAGATTAAATAAAACAATGAAATTAAATTAAATTAAACAATGTAGTGAGGCGCATTGTCAGATTCAGATCTTCTCCTTCCAAATATTCTCTCATTTTACCTCCTTCCACAAATGTGTCTATCCATCTCTCTCTAAATTTTAGAGAGATGATCCAGAAAAAAAATAATTAAAAAAAGTAACTCATATAATTGGAAGCAGAGGATCCAACCTCTATATTGTCGAACAATTGTGTATTAATATTTTGATACGATAAATTAATATCGATAATTTAAATGAAAATATGATTTGAGTTTTTGTGTGTATTATTGTTTAATTATAGGGAGAAGTTGACGATTCCACATGATAAGCCTTATATCATTATACAAGGAGAGGGAATGAAGAAGACTATAGTTGAATGGGATGACCATGCATCTACTTTACAAAGCCCTACATTCTCCGCCGGGGCTGACCATATTGTGGTCAAGTTTATCACCTTTAAGGTCAGAAATATTTCCTTCATGAGAGTGATAATATGTCGTCTTTGTGAATGTGTGAGCAGCACAAATAGTTTGTCTTATGATAAAATATATCCTATTGTTGTAACTTCTAATTAATTTGATTTTTCACTAATTATATGGGAATAATTCTTGACAAAACTTTCTTATTTTTAAATTTCACGGCTGAACTCTGAATTATCAAGGCTAATAAAAAAAATGTGCTCAATGAGAACATCTCAAAAATTATCTGAAGATACACATATTACATTCTAAGTAAAATTCGACATCTTTTAATAATAAAAAATAGAAAACTAACTTTAATATTTGATTAAAGTATACTCAAAATAGTAAGATTCATCTTTAGATTAGGTTCATGTTAGACGTCACATTGAAAATTGAATAAATGACATATCTTAGTTTATGTTTCCTTTTTTTTTTAATGATAAATATACTATATATATATAAATATAAAAACGAAAAAAGTAAAAGATAAAGTTTAGTAAATCAAAAGAAGCTAACAGAAGTACGCTCCATTAGAACCCAATAATCTCTAAGGTAAGACAAGATAACAAATTTGAAAATAAAACTAAAGAAAACAAGTAGACACACCACCAACAAACTAGAACCCCTCAAAGGCACCACCGTACGAGAAGAAGAATAACCCTCGAGAAGAGAGAGACAATGATCAACCCCAAGTAGGACAAATCAACAAAAGGACCTGCAATCCCTTGATTCATTAAGACCCTCACCCAACAGGACACCCAAACAAACTCTTCCGGTTTCAGCATAAATTAAGGTGATACCCGACCTATTTGTAAAAGGAACATATGTGGAACCATGATTTTTATCCATGCGGGCCATGCCCAAGAAAGCATAAAAAAATCGTGAAACACCACAAGGAGGCACCAACTCCACACCCAACTATCGAAGAATATCATACCAAACTGGTGAAATTTAGTTACAAGAACCGAATAAGTGACCAGTTTACCCAAGCCTTAATTCACATAGCACACATGTAGAAGAATTCGCGTCCCTAATGACTCCCCATTGCTAGAGATTTTGACGTGCCAACTACTTATCTTGCAGAAGTTATCAAGAAAAAACCGTTACTATTGAAGGGGCCCAATTTTATGCACTTTTCCCGCTCCTTGTGTTTCTTTGGTTAATGTAAAATGTATTTGCTTTTTGAAGCCATATTTATTAAGAGAGAAAAGAAAGAAAAAAAAATTGATTTTGACTCTTTATTATATCTTAATTTGACTTTGTAAATCTCTGAACAGAATTCATACAATGATCCAGGAAAAGGTAACCCATTAGCACCAGCCGTAGCTGCAATGATAAGTGGTGACAAGGCATACTTCCATAGTGTTGCCTTCTTAGGTTTACAAGACACTTTGTGGGATGATGAAGGAAGACATTACTACACAAATTGTTTCATACAAGGTGCTACTGATTTCATATTTGGTGCTGGTCAGTCTTTATATGAGGTAGTATTTATATGGTTCTGTTGATAGAATTTCACCTATAAATTAAAGGTGAATTTATGTGTATTATTGTTTGAACTCTGATCTCTACATATTATATATATTGTTTGTACCAATTAAACTATGCTCACGGAGAAAAGTGATTTTTGTAATCCAAATTTTTAAGTATTAGTAGTATATTTTTTATTTTTTTTTTGATAAGCAGTATTAGTAGTATATAATTTAAGGTACTTGATACAAAAAGTATTTTTTATAAAAATGATTTGGATATTAAATAATTTAGAAATTAATTTTTAGAGGATTTTTTAAAAACAATTAATAGAAGTTTTTGGTATTTGTTTCCCGTAATGGTAAAAAGACATAGAAGAAGTCTAATGGTTTTGTCAATAGTACAAAGACAAGTCTTAAATTTAGAAGTTTTGAATTCTAGTCTTGCTATCTTTATAAATGTTTTTAAAATTTTGGACTCTGCACTATTCCTTTCACTACTAGAAATTTCCTGTTTTCCTGCGGATTTTTTTCCGCAGAAAAATAGCAAATTTCTAGTAATGTTTAGTCTAGCATAAATTTATTTTTTAAAAATTATAAAAACAGTGAAAATTTATTTTGATGTTTATTATTTATTTTTTGCAGGATTGTTTCATATCTGTAAAAACTGCAGCTCTAGGGGTTCCTGGTTTTATAACAGCACAAGCGAGAACAAATCCAAATGATGCAAATGGATTTGTTTTTAAGAATTGTAATGTGTTTGGAAATGGTACAACATATTTAGGAAGACCATGGAGAGCATATGCTAGAGTTCTTTTCTACAATACCAATATGTCCAACATTGTACTACCTCTTGGTTGGGATCCATGGAATTTCGTTGGTCATGAGTAAGTTCCCTTTTTTTCATTCAAATTAATTACTTCCTCCGTCCCAAATTGAGTGACACAGTTAATCTTTTCATGCATGTCGATACATAACTTTGACGATTAATATTTTTAATTGTATAAAAGTAAAAATTATAAAAATTTGATATTTTGAAAATACTTATCGAGACGAATCCAACAACATCTTACAAGCTAATATTTAGTTTTGTTTATTAGTAGAAAAATATAGTCAAAACAATATGTGTGAATAGTACGCAACAGTCAACTGTATCGCTCAATTTGGAACGGAGGGAGTAGCTAGTTGTATATGGTTTTGGATTATGATTTATATCTTTATATTATTATAGGGATCGCATACAATTTTCAGAGTATCAAAATTATGGACCTGGTTCTAATACAAACAATAGAGTGAAATGGATGAAGCAATTGGACTTGCCAACGGTTACTAAAATGACAAGTATTGGTTTTATTGATGATGAAGGATGGGTTAAGAATCAACTATTCTAAATCAATTTCAAGATAGCTTTTGGGAAATTATGTAATTAAGCTTCGCTTTAATTATAAAAACGTACGTTTTAATGATCGAAATGTCTTGTGTTTATTTTCTTAATTCAATATTTCTCACTCTTTAGTCTACAAATTCCACAACCATTTTAGTTTATGTAATGTTAAATGTCCTTTGTTGTGAAGTGAAAAATGAAGATAGTAAACAAACAAGTTGATTATTGTTGACCTCAATAATATAATATGTATGTTCAATTTGGTTATAGAATATAGATGATAATAATTAAAGTCCTTTAAGTAATTAACAAATAGTAATAGTAGTTTAGTTACTTAGAACACAAGTTTACACATTTACCCTCTTGTATATGTCCTATAAATAAGGACCTTGTGTACTCTTTTACGAAATTAATGGATCATTTTCATTACTCTCCTTTTAGACATATTATGGTATCAGTTTCCTTTTCCTTCGATCCTTGGCCGTAACCGTTTCTGTTACGAGTTTGTTATGAGTTTGTTGCAATTGCAACAAACTTCATCTTCTTCATTTCGTTTCCGCCATTGATGAAGCTTGCAATTCTCTGCAACTTCACCAATTCTTCTCGGTTCTTGCTCCTTTCTTCGAACATTACTCACTCGTTTCCTTCGTTTTACTCGATTTCTCGCTCGATCTTGCTCTTGTGGTTGATCTTCATCTACATTGATCAACGATGCCTCCTCGCATTGCACCAATCGCTCCTCAACAAGATATTGAATCTGTCTTCTATATTCATCCTAGCGAAGGACCTCACTCCATCAACATTATTCCAAAGCTTACCGGTCCTAACTACCTTGCATGGAGTCGTTCGATGAAACGTGCTTTAGGAGCGAAGAACAAGTTACCGCTCATTGATGGTTCGCTCGCTATCCCTGCTGTTAACGATCTCAATCGCACTCAATGGGAACGATGCAATTATCTGGTATTTTCTTGGATTTTAAACTCTGTTTCTGAATCTATTGCTTCTACTATTGCGTTTCGTGATCATGCTATTGAGGTTTGGATTGATCTTCATGAACGTTTTTCGAAAGCCGATCGTATTCGCATTGCACACATTCGCAATTCCATTAACAATTTGAAACAAGGATCCAAAACTGTTTTGGATTATTTCACTGAAATGAAAGCTCTATGGGAAGAATTGAATTCACATCGTCCAATTCCACATTGTTCATGCATTCATCCTTGTCGTTGTCCTGCTCTGCAAATTGTGCGCAATTACCGGCTTGAGGATCAAGTGATTCAGTTTCTTACTGGTCTTGGAGATCAATTCTCTGTGGTCAAGACTCAAGTGCTTCTCCTGGATCCTCTCCCTTCCTTGAACAAGGTTTATTCCCTTGTTATTCAAGAAGAACAATCCCATCCTCTTCCTACTGTTGGTGATGATTCTACTTCTTTGCTTAATGCTGCACAAAGGTATCCTGCTCGTGGTAAAACTACACCTGCTGCAGGTACCAAGTCCAATTCCAAATACTGCACCCTTTTGTCATCGCACAAATCATGTGGTAGAATTTTGCTATGAAAAGCACGGTCATCCTAATTAGAATAGGAATGGAGGTTATGTTAATGCTTCTACCACTGAGGTTGATGAAGCTTCTAATGGCCAAATTGAGGTTGGTGAGTCTTCAACTGCTAATAACAGTATTACTCAGGACCAATTCCATCAGCTCATGGCTTTACTTCAACAAGTAAATTTACCTGCTTCAGCTCAACCTTCTTCTGCTACTTCCTCTTCCAATGTCAATCAACTTTCTCTGGCTCATGGTCTTTCACTTAATGAGCCCTCTACAGGTATAATTTCATCCCTTATAGGTTCAGTTAAACTTGATTCTTTGTCATGGATATTGGATTCTGGTGCTTCTGATCATGTTTGTTCTTCACTGCATTGGTTTACATCTTTCTATAAGATTCACCCTATTCATGTCAAGTTACCAAATGGTAATTCTGTTTTGGTAAATCATGCTGGTAACATCACTTTCTCATCCAATTTATCCATTAGTCATGTCCTATATTCACCCTGTTTTAATCTGAATCTCATTTCTATTTCTAAATTGTGTAAATCTCTTGGCTGTGCACTCTTGTTTAATGACACTACTTGTCAAATACAGGATGTGAAATCCAAGAGGATGATTGGTTTGGGTGAAATTGTGGATGGATTATATCATCTTCAAGTTCCTCCATCATACCTTGCATCACAAGCTACCTTGAATTCCATTTCAGTTTCTGTTAATAATGTAGATGTTCATCATCATACTATTCCTTTGTCTGCCATTTGGCATTTTCGTTTAGGACATGTTTCAAATAAATGTATCACCAATATGATACAAATGTACCCTTCAATTTCTGTTGATAATAAAAATGTTGTTTGTGATGTGTGTCATTTCTCTAAGCAAAAGAAACTCTCCTTTCCTTTGAGTAATTCTATTGCTCATGCTAAGTTTGAATTGTTGCATTGTGATATATGGGGTCCCTTAGCTATACCATCTGTGCATGGTCATAAGTATTTTTTAACCATTGTTGATGATTATACCCGATTTGTATGGATATTACTCCTTAAAACCAAAGCTGAGGTCTCTTTAAAACTACAGAATTTTGTCCTTATGATTGAAAACCAATTTCACACTACACCTAAATTCATCAGATCTGACAATGGAACTGAGTTCATGCTTCATTCATTTTACTCTTCTAAAGGTATTATTCATCAAAAATCATGTGTAGAAACCCCACAACAAAATGCCCGTGTTGAACGTAAACATCAGCATATCCTTAATATAGGAAGAGCTTTGCTTTACCAATCTAAACTTCCAAAATCCTATTGGTCCTATGCCATGCTTCATGCTACTTTTATTATCAATCGTATTACTACCCCTATTCTCCACTATAAAACTCCCTACCATAAATTATTTGAGACCATCCCTGACATTACTACATTTAAAGTGTTTGGTTCACTTTGTTATGCTTCTACAATGACTGCTCATAGAACCAAACTTGACCCTAAAGCCCGCAAATCTTTATTTTTAGGCTACACCAATGGTTACAAAGGCTACACTCTCCTTGATCTACATACTAGAGAAATCTTTGTCTCAAGACATGTAGTTTTTCATGAACACATTCTTCCTTACCCTTTATCCACTTCATCACCTATCTCCTCTTGTGATTACTTTCCCTTTTCACATCTTCCTTCTTCTGATCATATTCCTTGTAGTACACCAACCACCTCAACTTCTTCCTCTCCATTACCTGACAGTGTTCCTTGTTCTACAAGTCACCCTGCAACTTCTACTTCACCTTCTCCCTCACTTCATCTCCCTACTTCTAGACATTCTGCTAGAATTAAACAACCTCCTGCTTATTTGCATGATTATGTTTGTAATTCTACTTCTTCCATGTCTCATGCTAATAATCATCATAGTTTATATCCAATTTCTGAATTTGTTTCATATACTAACTTGTCTCCTTCTCATTGTCATTATACTTGTTCCTTGTCTACACAAATTGAGCCAAAATCTTATGCTGAAGCTAGTAAATTTGATTGTTGGATTCAAGCTATGAACACTGAATTATTGGCTCTTGAGAGTACTGGGACTTGGCAAATTGTTGACTTGCCTGCCAATGTGAAGCCGATTGGATGTAGATGGGTTTACAAAATTAAGAGACATGCAGATGGGTCCATTGAGAGATATAAGGCACGCTTAGTAGCCAAGGGTTATAATCAAATTGAGGGGCTCGATTATTTTGATACATATTCACCTGTTGCTAAGATCACAACTGTGAGAACAGTCATTGCTTTGGCATCGATTCATAATTGGTTTATTCATCAATTAGATGTTAATAACGCCTTTCTTCATGGTGACTTAAAGGAGGATGTTTATATGTCTTTACCACATGGTTTTTCTACATCTCATCCTAATAAGGTTTGCAAGTTAGTCAAATCCTTATACGGTCTCAAACAAGCCAGCCGACAATGGAATGAGAAGCTTACTTCATTCTTACTTTCCTTGAATTTTAAACAAGCTTCTGCAGATCATTCTCTCTTTACTAGAAAGACTGTCACTTCTTTTCTTGTTCTACTTGTATATGTGGATGATGTGATCATTGCTGGCACTTCTTTGGATGAAATTCAAGTTGTTAAATCTGCATTGCATACAAGTTTCAGAATTAAAGACTTAGGCAAATTAAAATATTTCCTTGGTCTTGAAGTAGCTCATTCACAAGCTGGAATTTCTCTTTGCCAACGAAAGTATTGTCTTGACTTACTTGTTGATTCTGGTTTGCTTGGTGCCAAACCTGTTTCCACTCCTTGTGATCCTTCAGTGAAGCTATATCATGATGATAGTCCTCCTTATCATGACATTTCTGCTTATAGAAGACTTGTAGGACGCTTGTTATATTTGAATGCTACACGTCCTGATATTACTTTCATTACACAACAGCTTAGTCAGTTCCTTTCAGCTCCCACAACAACTCATTTTAATGCTGCCACACGAGTTTTGCACTATCTGAAATCCTCTCCTGGTCGTGGTATATTTTATCCCAGAGATTCTTCTTTACATCTCATTGGATTTTCAGATGCTGATTGGGCTGGTTGTAAAGACTCTCGACGATCCATATCAGGTCAATGCTTTTTCATTGGTAAATCATTGATCTCTTGGCACACGAAGAAGCAACTCACCGTGTCTCGATCGTCTTCTGAAGCGGAGTATCGGGCTCTTGCCGCTGCTACATGTGAGCTTCAATGGTTGCTCTATCTGTTCAGGGATTTGCAGCTCACTTGCAACCAATCTCCTGTCCTTTATTGTGACAATTGTAGTGCGATTCATATTGCTGCTAACCCTGTTTTTCATGAACGCACGAAGCATCTCGAGATTGATTGTCATCTTGTTCGAGAGAAGCTCCTTGATGGCCTTATGAAACTCCTTCCTGTTCCTTCTAAGCACCAGTTGGCAGATTTCTTCACCAAGGCTCTTCTCCCTCAACCTTTCAATCTTTTACTATCCAAGTTGGGTTTTTTGAACATCTATGGAGCTCCAACTTGTGGGGGGATAACAAATAGTAATAGTAGTTTAGTTACTTAGAACACAAGTTTACACATTTACCCTCTTGTATATGTCCTATAAATAAGGACCTTGTGTACTCTTTTACGAAATTAATGGATCATTTTCATTACTCTCCTTTTAGTCATATTAGTAATTAAAGTCGTTGTTCTTTAGTTATTATTTCAGTTCAAATAGTGAGTTTTTTGGGTTGGGTCCGATTTTACCCGGTACCCAAATTTCATAAAATGATCAAATGGGCTTTAGGCTTTAGTTGGTAACTTATTTTCAATATAAAAATATTTAATGATTAAATGGCAAAATCTTTAGTATTTTCATAAAATGATTTCAAAAAACATAACACTAGTGGGTTTTTTGGGTTGGGTTCGGTTTTTACCCGGAACTCAAATTTCATAAAATGATCAAATGGGCCTTAGACCTTAGTTGGTAACTTATTTTCAATATAAAAATATTTAATGATCAAATGGCAAAATCTTTAGTATTTTCATAAAATGATTTTAAAAAACATAACACCAGTGGGTCAGTGAGTTATTTGGGTTGGACCCGGTTTACTCGGAACCCAATTTTTTTTATGAGTTTTTCATTTTTGAAATTCATATCCACCCACTTTCCCGACCCAAATCCACATTTTTGAGTTGGATTAGGTGAGTTTGACCGAATCGACCGGATTTGCCCAATCCATATACACTCCTAATTATACCCTTATTCCAACTATGTAAAAAGAATTAAACTTTGCTATCAGCCTTTAATATATATAAAAAATTAATACCTCTAGAGAAGTTTATTATAAAAATGAAGTTGTCTATTAATGATCCTTTGTGATGATATCTTTTTTATGATGATGACACCGTCCACTCCAAATATGTATTTTTCTTAGGGTGTTTTCCTTTCCCTAATTTATATATATCCGAAGAATAGAAGAAAAAGAAAAGAGGTGATGGTTTTGTTTTTAATTACAATAACATTTTTTTTATAAGCAAATATTGTAGTGTTACAATAACATTTGTAAATTTACACGTCTATTCTTTTCCTTAATCTGCTTTGGTCATTTAGAGCATCTTTAGTGGGAGTAAACTAAGTGAGTGAGTTAAGTTATTTTTTGTGGGTCCAAAGTGATTCGTAGGATTTAAAAAATTTATAGTTGATTTGAGTAGTTTTTATTTTAATGGTGGTGGTTATAAAGAACCAAATTTTGACCCCACATACTAATATTTTTTTATTTGTAATTAATTTTGATTCACATGTTTGGATTATAATGATATAAAATAATAATATTTTAGTCTTGAAAAAGTTATAATTACCGTATGTTAGATAGTTAACGTGAACTATCTTTATTGCACCCACCCATGCCAAGTCATATGTTCTCCAATGCAAATTTGTAATAGCTGCTGTGCTCTATACAGAATTTATGGTCGTAGACTTTTGCTTTTCAAACATTTGCTAAAGACTTACTATATATATTTGTAAACTAATTAATTAGTTAATTAATTAATAGTTTCTTTTGTTGGGTTAATTAGTTTAAGGAGTAATTTGTAGATAAATTGGGAAACAATATGCTACATGACACGATAATCTTCTATTATATATACCTCGCTCTTCCTTTTCACTCCATAAAATATATCACCACTAAATTAAGTTATTAATAATTAGAGAGAAAATTACCAGTGATCACAATTTTACCAATTACATGATGATGACCAAATACTCAATTAACAATGCTACCTCTTTACTCATCTTTCTTATTGTCTTCATGCTCAATGCAGGTAGTAATTCATTCATTTTCTAGTTTATACATTATTAATATATTATGTTTATTACTAATATTATTATTATTAATGTTGCAAATTATGATTTTGATTTTGTGCAGGGGCTTTGAAGTATGACCCGGTAAATATTTAAATTCGTCACTAAATTTAAATACCTTGTCTTGGACATAATAGAGAATGGTTGAATTAGTTTCAATTTCCGATTTTAAGATATATGAAAACTGATCAGATTTTATTTTGCCTTTGTGGGAAATATATAGTTCCCACCAGGTACTTGGTGCATCGCGAAACCTTCCGATCGTCCTGAACAACTGGTAAACCTGACCCTCACCCCGATGTGGTGCGGTGTCGGTAATTGCCGTATTATTGAAGAAGGTGAAGCATGTTACGAACCTAACACATTATACAGCCATGCATCTATTGCAGTTAATCAGCTTTATGTATCTCCTGATAGTCCTTATGAATATGGCTGCCGTGGTCTCATTGTTATTACTAATCCAAGTATGCATTAATTCATTATATAATTTATTATAAATATAAGCTCAAGAAAAAGAGAAATGTGGCATACTTCTGCATACCATTTATTTAAAAAAATATGGTAATTATTATTTATATTTAATGAGATTATGAATATTTTTTATTTATATTTGTTGTACAGGTCACGGGAACTGCACTTATGAAAGTTACCATACACAAAGTAATTCTAATTAGGATTAGCCATTTATATATTTATTATACATTACCATTCATTGTTAATTAATTAATTAAGGATTAGCATCAGATATACTTTTCTCTAATTTCATATATAAGTTAAAATACATTTTTCAGAATTATTAAATACATCAATTATTCAATGACCAGATATATCAGTTATTCAATAAATTTAAAAAAAAAAATATATATATATATATATATATATATATATCATTTGATTTTAATTTTGATTTTGTGCAGGAGGGAACTTTGAGTTAGCAAATGAACAAGAAAAAACATTTTGTGTACCAAAACCTACAGCAAGTGAGCAAGAGCTGATCGCGAACATCGAATATGCATGCGCGCATTTGGGTGATTTTTGCAGTCGGATTAAACTAAACGGATCATGTTTTTACCCTGATACAACATTGAATCATGCCTCTGTAGTGATGAATATGTATTATGTATTGAATAGAAGAACTAATTCAAGCTGCAACTTTTCTAACTCTGGCATCATTAGTCTTACCGACCCAAGTAAGCATTTGATCAAATTATACATAAAGATCTGGTTGGGAAAAAGAGAAATTAATGTGGCATAGCATGTATATTTAATTTTTTTTATTAATACATGAATTATTTTTGTGTTTGATGGGATTATAATATGATTCAATTTGTTTTTCTTTGCTTTGTTTGATGTACAGGTTATAAGTCTCTTTATACCGGTAATATCTGCAACTTTGATTAGTAGGAATGTTTTGCCTCCGGTGACTTGTAGTTGAAGATATATAGAATATATTAGAGCTATTCACCCATAAATAAATAGATCTTTTTTTTTGTTTTAATTATAAAATATAATATTAAATATATCTTAGTTATATTTTATTTGTTTATAAAAATAATCATATAAGTTGCAAGTATATTATTTTGATCTCTCTATACATAAAGATAATAATAAAGATAATTACCTTATTTCATATAATCTCTTTATACTCATCCATCGTAGAAGGGACAACCTGAGATAATAATAATTGATAAGCCATATCATTGAATATCTGGAGTCAGAGATAGATAGCCAAAACCACAATTTTAGTCTCTTAATGAATTCGTAATTTTGATCATTCAATTTGATGATGCGACTTCAAATTTTTTAAAGAACCAAAGAATTAGCTATATTAACCAACACTCTAGATTAGCATAAGACCAAAATATTGACTTAGACCATCTCCAATGGTAGTACATATTTCAATAAGAAGTGGTACCTATTAGGTACTACTATTGGAGCAAAACACTTTTTAGTACCTATTAGGTACCACTTTCTAAATAAGTACCCTCTCTCTCTTCATTAACAAATATTTTTGTGGGACATATTTATAAAGATGTAGAGTTATTGATGAGAAGTAGATTTTTGTGGGCCCTATTTAGAACTTTTTAGAAGGTGCTGGGTTGGAGGGATTGAGTGTTTAACAAATATTATTATTAAAAAATTATAAAAAAAATGATGTGTACAAGTGAGATCCGGTTAAGTACTCAAAATTGGAGTGCTCCATTGTGGATGCTCTTATAGCTTATGTCTTATAATTTATAAGTTAAAAGACATGTTTCTGTTTGGCAAGGCCGAAAAACTAGCTTATTAGCTAAAAGACTTGTTTGGTAACAGCCTTTTGAAAAAGAGCTTATAATTTATTTTACTAGTTTATAGCTTATTTTTCAGACGCAATTTCAATTAGCTTTTGAGCTTATAGCTTATCATATTTCTTCCATTTTTGTTCTTAATATTTGATCTAAAATCCTATTTTTAACCTAAAAAAAAAATCTTTATAATATTTATTTATTTTCTTTAAATAAAAATACCAAATCCTAGAAAAAAGCGCAAGGGTGGACCCCATGCAGATGTCTAAAAGCGATTTTCAAATAAACACTTCCACTACTTTACTTCAGTTTCTTCTCAATATTCTTCTTTCTTCCTCCTTCTCCGCCGTCAAGTTCCATAAACGCTGTTTCTCTTTCACATTATTATTCCCTTTTCACCACACTCCTCGTCACTATTCCATTCTTTAATACCGTGTTATTAAGCGTTTTTTTTTTCTCATTCTTGCAAATTATTTTTTCTCATCCTCTGTTTTTTTGTTCTAAACTAAACCGTTCACAAACCCAATTTCATCAACAACAAAAAAAAACCCCTAAATTGAACAAAACCCTAAATGGGTTTCAGAGTTTCCTACGTTCTTCAACTCATGGTGCTGTTTTTTCTAATATTTGTTTGTGCATGGTGTCAAGATGATGATATTGTGATGAAAAAGCTAAAAACTACAATATCAAAAACTGATCTTGATTGGTCAGACAAAGATTTTTGCAATTGGGAGAAAGTTAGTTGTAGTGGAACAAAAAGGGTCACTTCAATTGAACTTAGAAGTTCAAATGTTGAAGGTTATTTACCAAAAGAATTGGTGCAACTCACTGAGTTAACTTATTTTCGTTGCAGTGTAAATATTTTATCAGGAGATTTCCCTTACATGTCAAATTCCCTTCAGAAGTTGTATATTGACAGTAACAAATTCACTTCCATGCCAAGTGATTTCTTCACAAATATGAGTAATTTGATAGAGGTGAAAATTGATTCTAACCCTTTTTCTCAGTGGCAAATTCCTTCTAGTCTTAAGAATTGTTTGGCTCTTCAGACTTTTTCTGCTGTGAATGTTAGTTTTGTTGGTGAAATTCCTGAATTCTTTGGAAATTATACTTTTCCAAGTTTGATTACTTTGCAATTGTCTTTTAATTTTCTTGAAGGTAATTTGCCTAATAGTTTATCTGGTAGTTCAATACAAAACCTTTGGGTTAATGGTCAAAAGAGTAATAATCAACTCAATGGTACACTTTCTGTTTTACAAAATATGACTTCATTGCAACAAATTTGGGTTCATGGCAATTCGTTTACCGGTCCTATACCTGATTTTTCAAATCATGATCAATTGTTTGATGTTAGTTTGAGGGATAATAAGTTAACCGGTGTTGTGCCATCGTCTTTAACTAAACTTGAGAGTTTGAAAATTGTGAATTTGACAAATAATGATCTTCAAGGTTCACCTCCTAAGTTTCAAGATGGTGTTCAGGTTGATATGGATATGGATAAAGGGAGGCATAGCTTTTGCACTGAGGTTGTTGGTCAACCATGTAGTCAACTTGTTAATGTTTTGCTTACTGTTGTTGAACCTTTTGGTTATCCTCTTAAACTTGCTCAAAGTTGGCAAGGTAATGACCCTTGTCATGGTCCTAATTGGTTAGGGATTGTTTGTTCTTCTGGTGGTAACATTATCATTATTGACTTTGAAAATAAGGGTTTTTCTGGTAGTATATCTCCTAGTTTTGCAAGTCTTAGTTCTGTGACGAAGTTGCGTCTTGCTAACAATAATCTCACTGGTACTATACCTAAGGAACTTGCTAGTATGCCTGCTTTGAAATTGCTAGATGTTTCCAATAATTCGCTGTATGGTCAGATACCGTCGTTTCACACAGATGTGGTTGTTATCACCAGTGGGAATCCTGATATCGGAAAGGATAAACCTCGCGACTCTAGTTCAGGAGGTGAAGATAATAAGAAAATTCGTGTTGGAGCTATTGTTGGTATTGTGATGGGGATTGTTGGCTTACTTGGTGTAGGGGTTTTTTTATTTATTATGTATGGTAAAAGACATCATAAGCGCGACATCAAAGTTCAAACTCCAAATGCAATATTGGTACATCCTCGTCATTCTGGAGATGGAAATGTTGTGAAGATAAGTGTTGCTGCATCTGAAAGTGCTGGTGCTGTTGTTGTAGGAGGAACCGGTGGATTTAATTTATTGAGTAGTGTTCAAAATGTGGAAACTGGTAATATGGTGATTTCAATTCAAGTTTTGCGAGAAGTTACAAACAATTTTAGCGATAAGAACATATTGGGGAAGGGAGGTTTTGGCACTGTATACAAAGGAGAATTGGACGATGGAACAAAGATTGCAGTTAAAAGAATGCAATCTGAAACGGTTGGTGACAAAGGGATGAATGAATTCAAATCTGAAATTGCGGTTCTTACTAAAGTTCGACACAGGCATTTGGTTGCACTCCACGGATATTGCTTGGAGGACAATGAGAAACTTCTTGTTTATGAATACATGCCTCAGGGGACACTTAGTCAACATCTGTTTGACTGGAAAGATGACGGGTCAAAACCACTTGAATGGAAGAGAAGGCTCTCCATTGCCTTGGATGTTGCTAGAGGTGTTGAATATCTTCATGGTTTGGCACATCAAATTTTCATCCACAGGGATCTGAAACCATCTAATATCTTGCTTGATGATGATATGCGTGCTAAGGTATCTGACTTTGGATTGGTTCGACTTGCTCCAGAAGGACAATCCTCATTCCAGACTAGACTGGCCGGAACTTTTGGATATCTAGCACCAGAGTATGCAGGTAGGTAGTCATATGTTAACTATATTTTGGCAGTTTTTGTGGCATACCATTGTTTTTTTCAGTATCTGTTGCGATACCATCTGTAGAGTGTGATAGATGAGATAAAATATTTAAAAAGTGCTTTTTATGATTGTATACAAATACAGACAAATTTATGCATTGCATAAAAATCTCTAAATAGCATTCAATTTTTATACAATGTTGAATAACTTTTTTTTAAGAATGCCTTTATCATCTTCGTCCAATTTACACTCCTTGAAGTGTTTTCTCTACGTCGCTGATTGATATTGTTTTTAGTTCATTATAAAGAATTTTTGGTACTAGCATATAATAAAAATACCAAGATGATTCATATAGTTCATGTAATGCCCCGTCTCAATGCATAGCAATTAACATTCTAGCATACCGTTAATTCTTCTCCTTTCTTGTGGAATTCTCTAACTCGTTAAAATGTTATTATGCGGAACAGTAACTGGACGAGTCACTACAAAGGTTGACATATACAGCTACGGCGTGATTCTTATGGAGATGATAACTGGAAGAAGAGCACTTGACAACAGCCAACCAGAGGAGAACATCCACCTTGTTGCATGGTTCCGCAGGATGCTATTGAACAAAGACTCGTTCGATAAGGTCATTGATCCAGCAATGAATATCAACGACGAAGGATTGAAGAGTTTGTGGACTATTGCAGGATTGGCCAGCCAGTGTTGTGCAAGAGAGCCTCATCAACGCCCCAACATGGGACACATAGTGAACGTCCTAGCACCTCTTGTCGAGATTTGGAAGCCAGCTGAACTTGATGCCGATGACATGTATGGGATTGACTTCGATATGAGTTTGCCTCAAGCATTAAGTAAGTGGCAGAATCTTGAAGGAATGAGCAACACGCTCGATGTTTCGTATTCTTCATCGATGGTTGATAGTTGTGCGAATACACAGTCAAGTATACCGCCTCGGTCTCCTGGATTTGTTAATTCCTTCACATCTGCTGATGCGCGATGATGATTAATACCCTTATATTTTATTTTAGCAGAAAAAAGTTTAGGTGAGTTTTGGGTATCAGAACTCACTAGGGCCAAGGTAGGCCTCGACTCAAGACTCAAAGAGCGCTACAGAGATTACCCGCTACAGATGTCCTCGACTTTCATCGGCAATACCCATTATATTTTATTTGTTATATTTTTGTCAATTGTAATTATATTTATATTTTCATTTTTTTAAATTAGTTTGTGATTTTAACTTTTTTTTTTATTGTATCTAATTTTTTGTCAAAAGACATTATATCATTTTATACATTTCTTTCCGATTTGGATCGTCGACAGCTAAGCTGTCTACCACACTCATTTCCGCGTCAATTACAACCATTCGATCAACTTAATGGCTCATATACTACATGAAGTGTAAATAAAATGTATCAATTCTTTCATCAATGCGGGGTGTAAATCTGAGGCGATGAAAGAGAGGGGGCAGACGAACATAGTGTTTGGTCGCAAAGCACGGCAAAAAGCATGGTGGCAGAGTGGAAAGGTACTAGTTGGTGAGGAAGTTGCTGTGCAACAGAGGCTTAGAAGTTATGTTGATGCCCTTCCAAATTTATTGCAGATTTGTTGTTATTCCTGTTGATGAAGAAAATTAGATTTCTCAAATTTCTTTGCCGCTGCTGTTTGCAAATTTCTCAAATTAGAAAAATGCTATAAGATTCATTTCTTATGAAAAAAAATAATCATCTCATTTATATCTCTTTTCTCTTCTTTTATATCATTTTATTTCCTCTATCAACTAAATAAAATGTAAACAAGGTAGTGTCTTGTAAGGGTAACTTAATTGTTAGCTATCAAGGATATTATTAGGGGGTTGGATTCGAACTCCAGATTTTCTATTTGTCTACATTTAAAGTGTGAATCTTGTTATTAGACTATTTGACAAAAAAAAATGTAAACAAGGTCATGACATAGTTGTTATGTTTTATTTTTCTCTAGATTAAGCATTGCTTATATTTTTCTCAACTATGAATTTGATCAATTCTGCCACATATCAACAAGACATTTCCGAGATTGAAAGAAAAATGAACTTAGTGAAAACTGTCATAGCCCCTTACTAGAGATATAGTACATGCCTTTGAATCTATGTATCATTGGTTTAGCATGTAATGGGTCGAAAGTAATACGCTAATCCAAATAAAACAAACACCACACAAACAGAAAAATCTATTTATGTGGGGATCATATATAAATATATTTATGTGGCTTGTTCTAATTGGTTGATGGATAAATATTCCCAAATTATGAAGGGGTAGACTAGGCTTAGCAAGGACATACATCAAGTGTTCTCTTCTTCCCACACTGAGTAACCAATGTATAAGAACAAAATTCTTTTAAAATGAAGTTATTTTCTCAATTTTTCATGCGTCTTTAATTATTTTTTATCTCTATGAGTATTTTCAATAAGAGTATTAAACAGAGTTTTATAGACCAGTGATCCATACCAATACTGCATTAATATTTTAAATTAATAATTATTTTAAGATAGAAAAATTGTAAATGTGACACTTTTTATAAGACAATGAAGGAAAAAAATAGCTTCCGTCTTCACTATACATGTGTCGACTACGTTGGTTGGTTAAGTTTCCAAATGCATTTAGCAAAATCGCGACAAAAAACCGGATCAACATAAAACCTAAATCTTCTAACTTTTTTTTTATCATAACCATTACTCGTTAATACGCGTGATTAGCCAAACATGATAGTAGTTTATCAACTCAATGACAAACCACGTCTTGGCTTTGGGTCATGTAAGGGTACATTTCAAAATTCAAAAGTATGTAAAAAATAAATTTTACATTAAAATAATATAAAATATTTAATATTTAAAAAGTTAAACGCACAAATTTTAAGAAAATCTTAATGCATGTATCCTAAGTGTATTGCATACGCCAATATTTTTCGATCGTAATCTAAATTAATAGAAAAAAATATAGTAAAATAATATTTTAGTAAATAAAAAAAGGAAATAATATAGTTAAATATAATTAAAAAATAATAATAGTAAAATAATAATAATAATTTATATTTGAAAATATATTTGAAATGGAAGAGAATCTTAAAAACAATCAAATAACGCTACTACGTAAAACCAGTGTGCTATTACTACTACACTAGTTGAGTTTCTTGTTCTGTATATATTCTTCTTCCTTTTTCTCCGCCGTGTCAATTTCCAATTCATTCATTGCCATTAATGCATTTTTCTCACTTTTTTATTCTCACAATAAAACATTCCTTCTTCATCACAATCCTTATCACTACCAACTATACAATAACAACAATGCCGCGTTATTAACACACCCTTTTTTCTCTTACACCACCATCTTCCTCTGTTTTTTAAACCCATTCTCATCAACAAGAATAACAAAAAAAACCTAAAATTGAACAAAATCCTAGATGGGTTTCGGAGTTTCCTACGTTGTTCACGTCGTTGTGCTGTTTTCTTTGATGTTTGTTTGTTCATGGTCTCAAGATGATGCTGCTGTCATGCAAACGCTGAAAAAACAAATTATTTCTTCAAGTGGTGGTCTTAATTGGTCAGACTCAGATATTTCCAAATGGAATAATCTTCAGTTTAGTGGAAATAATAGGGTCACTTCCATTAATATTGCGAATCTCAATGTTCATGGTTCTTTACCAAAAGAATTGGTGCAACTCACTGAGTTAACTACTTTTCAGTGCAGTGGAAATAGTTTATCTGGAAATTTTCCTTACATGCCAAATTCCCTTCAGAAGTTGTCTATTGACAGCAACAATTTCAATTCCATGCCAAATGATTTCTTCACCAACCTCACTAATTTGATAGAGGTGAGAATTGATTATAACCCTTTTTCTCAATGGCAAATTCCTTCTAGTCTTAAGAATTGTCTAGCCCTTCAGACTTTTTCTGCTGTCAATGTTAGTTTTGTTGGTCAAATTCCTGATTTCTTTGGACAAGAAAATTTTCAAACTTTGAAGTTGTCTTTTAATTCTCTTGAAGGTAATTTGCCTAATAGTTTATCTAGTAGTACTTCAATACAGAAGCTTTGGGTGAATGGTCAAAAAAGTAATAGTAAACTCAATGGTACACTTTCTGTTTTACAAAATATGACTTCATTGCAACAAATTTGGGTTCATGGCAATTCGTTTACCGGTCCTATACCTGATTTTTCAAATCTTGATCAATTGTCTGATGTTAGTTTGAGGGATAATAAGTTAACTGGTGTTGTGCCATTGTCTTTAACTAACCTTACAAGTTTGGAATTTGTGAATTTGACAAACAATAATCTTCAAGGTTCACCTCCTATGTTTCCAAACGGTGTTCGGGTTGATATGGATTTGGATAAAGGAACTAATAGCTTTTGCACTAAGGTTGTTGGTCAACCATGTAGTCCACTTGTTAATGCTTTGCTTTCTGTTGTTCAACCTTTTGGTTATCCTCTTAAACTTGCTCAAAGTTGGCAAGGTAATAACCCTTGTAATGGAACTACTTGGCAAGGGATTACATGTTCTGGTGGTAATATTTCTGCTATTAACTTTCAAAACATGGGTTTTTCTGGCACTATATCTCCTAGTTTTGCAAGTCTTAGTTCTGTGACGAATTTGATTCTTGCTAACAATAATCTCACCGGTACCATACCTATGGAACTTGCTAGTATGCCGGCTCTAAAAGAGCTAGATGTTTCCAATAATTCGTTATATGGTCAGATACCGTTGTTTCGGGCAGGTGTGGTTGTTAACACCGATGGGAATCCTGATATCGGAAAGGATAAACCTCACCTGTCGCCCGGCTCTAGTTCTGGAGGGGAAGATAAGAAGAAACTTGGTGTTGGATTTATTGTTGGTGTTGTGATTGGGATTGTTGGCTTGCTTGGTGTAGGGGTTTTGGTATTTGTTATGTATGGTAGAAGACATAATAAGCAGGATGGGAAAGTTCAAACTCCAAATGCAATAGTGGTACATCCTCGTCATTCTAGAGATGGAAATGCTATGAAGATTAGTGTTGCAGCATCTGGAAGTGCTGGTGCCGGGGTTGTAGGAGGAACTGGTGGTTTTAGTCCATCGACTAGTGTTCAAAATGTGGAAGCTGGTAATATGGTCATTTCGATTCAAGTTCTGAGAGAAGTTACCGATAATTTTTGCGAAAAGAACATATTGGGGAAGGGAGGTTTCGGCACTGTATACAAAGGAGAATTGGCTGATGGAACGAAGATCGCAGTTAAAAGGATGCAATCTGAAATGGGTGGTGACAAAGGGCTGAATGAGTTCAAATCTGAAATTGCAGTTCTTACTAAGGTTCGACACAGGCATTTGGTCGGACTTCTCGGCTATTGCTTGGAAGACAATGAGAAACTTCTTGTCTATGAATACATGCCTCAGGGTACTCTTAGTCAACATTTGTTTGACTGGAAAGATGACGGGTCAAAACCGCTTGACTGGAAGACAAGGCTCTCTATTGCCTTGGATGTTGCTAGAGGTGTTGAATACCTTCATGGTTTGGCTCAGCATATTTTTATCCACAGGGATCTGAAACCGTCAAACATTTTGCTTGGCGATGATATGCGCGCTAAAGTATCCGACTTTGGATTGGTTCGACTTGCTCCTGAAGGACAAGCCTCATTCGAGACTAGACTTGCCGGAACTTTTGGATATCTAGCACCAGAGTATGCAGGTAGTTATATGTTAATTATATTTTGGAAACTTTTCTTGCATACAACTGTTTTTTGTTGCATATGTTAATTATTTAGGTTCCTAGTTTTGTGTCAGCTGAACTTGAGATAGTGAATATAGTTATGCAGAAACAAAGTTTTTGCAACACTGTCAAATACTTCTCCAATTTTCATGACTTGTAATGTTCCCTATACTTCTCCAATTGATATATAGTTTTTAGTTCATTAGAAAGATTATTTGGTGCTAGCATCTCATAAAAATAAGTAATCAATGATTCATTTTGTTCATGTGATGCCATGTTTGTATGTCTCTACATATTTTTTTGTTGAATGTTATATAAATTTTAGCATATTGGTAGCTCTTTCTCCTAACTTGTTAAATTCCCTAACTTGTCAAAATGGTATGATATGTTGCAGTCACCGGACGAGTCACCACAAAGGTCGACGTATACAGCTACGGCGTGATTCTTATGGAGATTATAACCGGAAGGAGAGCAATTGACAACAGCCAACCAGAGGAAAATGCGCACCTTGTTACATGGTTCCGCAGGATTCTACTGAACAAAGACTCCTTCGAAAAGGTCATTGATCCAGCAATGGATATCAACGAGGAAGGGTTGGGGAGTTTTAGGGATATTGCAGGGCTGGCGAGCCACTGTTGTGCAAGAGAGCCTAATCAGCGCCCCGAAATGGGACAGATAGTGAATGTGCTAGCACCTCTTGTCGAGATTTGGAACCCGGCTGAACCTGATGACGATGACATGTTTGGGATTGACTTGGATATGAGTTTGCCTCAAGTACTAAGAAAGTGGCAGAACCTTGAAGGAATGAGCAACACACTCGATGTTTCTTCATCGATGAGTGCTAGTTGTGAAAATACACAATCAAGTATACCACCTCGGTCTCCTCCATTTGTTAATCCCCTTACATCTGCAAATGCGCGATGAAGTTTGATACTATACATTATTGTTTTTTTCCCGCTTCTTCCTATCCTTTCGAAATTTTTTAAGTTTGTTTCATGACTTTTATTGTTCTCATGATTTTCAAAAAATTTAGACATGATTAATATTTTGTTTAGTTTTATTGATACAGAAAAATATAGGATGTAGTTATCCGCATCAAATAAATTAATATACTATTTTTCTACCATTGTTTTTACTATAGTAAGCTTGTTGCCAAATTGTGATGAATGAGTTTTGTTGTTTACATTTTCATATTTTATTTTTTATTACACGGATTCGTTTGGTTTGAGAAATGGAAAGGGAAATGCTTATTTTTGCGAAGTGGTTGAAAACGAAAGATGCGAACGACATGGATTCTCAGTCGATGTCAAGGTTTGTCTTTCGGATGTTTATCCAGAGTGTTCAATCGGTGGAGGGAAGGCGTGTGAGACGGTGATGATTGGTACTTGGAGAAGCTCTATTGGCCCTTTGGGAGCCATTGGTCTACGAAGAAACCACGGCGGTGAGTCAATCGATTTTATCAAATGAAGTTAACTTACATTCTGATATTATAGAAGTTCTCTCAAATGAAACTGTTTTCCATAAGGCAACAGTTATGCAGCAAAGAAAAGAAGAGAGGAATCATTTTTCTTTTTCTTGGCATAAGCAATGCAGCTTAAAATGAAATTTTTTATGTGTATTGTAATATTTGAATGATAAGCATGGAAACACAAGCTATAATAACACTTCATGTTTGACACAAGTTTTCTATTGACAAATGTATTCAACACACACTCAAGCATGAAAATGGTATAACTTGAAAGAGTGCAATTTCATAAGGTAAGAGTATCAAAATCCTTCCAAATAAAATTATCATTAACATGGTAGAACTAAATAAAGCTATATATATTCAAAATAGAAATCATCTTTCAACAAATAGCTAATAACTTTAAAGTTCAAGTTCTAATTATTTGTGGTTAATCCATGTCTTTATAACGATGGTTGGTCTAGCGATGGTTGATTCTTATGACGATGGTTTGTCTAACGATAGAATCTGCAAAAAAAGAGATTAAATCAACTACTTTTCATGATGTAAATGTACAAATAAAATGCAGCATGTTTGCACATGATGACTTATTGCATTAGTATCTTCTTGGTTTGGATTGAAGGGAGCTAAACCATCTAAAATACCGCTATTCTTTTTTTTTGGTTACAAGAGAGAAAAGAAAAACAAAAACAACGGGATTACTCCCTAACAAAAGCTACACCCCAAGCATCTGCTCGAAGAGCACTAGAAAGCTGGGATGGTGAATCTTCCAAAATAACCAGAGGCAGGTTCGCGGATGCTCCCATCTTGGCCAACAAGTCAGCACATGCATTACCTTCTCGAAAGGTATGGTTAATAACAATGTTCCAGTCTTTACTCAACAGTTGTCGAACACGTTGAATCTCATTCGCGAAATGGTGATGATGCGAAACACCGGTCTTGATCAATGTAACCGCTTGCAAGGAGTCCGAGTAGCAAGTGACATTCCTGTAACCATTGTCCCAACATAACTCTAGGCCATGAAGAATTGCCATAAGTTCAGCATAAAGCACGCTTGGTTGTGATGCAGTGCCATAAAAACCTTTTAGGAATGCACCAAAATTATTCCGTAGAAGGCCCCCAAAACCTGCAGTTTGTAGTGACCCCAGCATGCTCCCATCAACATTCAAACAAATTGTGCCCTCGTTTGGACAAGACCAGGATACAAGTTGGTGATCTACGGTCTGGTTGGGCTCTAACGATTTGTTATCAAACGCAGCTGAACAACACGAGGCCAACGCCAGTACCTTAGCCACACTAACATTTACCATGACTTTGTTATTATTAAAGATGAAATCATTTCTGGAACACCAAACTACCCACATAACAATGAATATGATACTTCCATGGGACATGTTAACTTGTCTACACCATTGAAATAGATCAACATCAGCTGCTGAAGCGAGGAGAAAATCTAGCCCGCACCCTCTCCAGATGTCGACAGACTCAGCACAAGCAAACAGACAGTGCTCAATCGACTCAGGCATCGCAGTACATCTAGGACATAGATTAGAAGCACAAACCTGACGGTGATACAACAATTTTCTAGTGGGAAGGGCACCATGGATAACTTGCCAAACAAAGAATTGAATATTAGCTGGCACTTTAAGCTTCCATATCCAGCGCCAGTTGGGCTGGTTATTAACGGGGGCTGGTTGTAAAAGTCATTCATACGCATCTTTGGTTGTGTACACGTCTGTGCTAGAGTTATGCCATACCCAGACGTCGGGGATGTCATCAACAATATAAGGCCGCAGAGGAAGAATAGCATCTCTCACAAAGTCCGGGATAATAGTGTAGAGTTTTTCCAGGTTCCACCTACCATTCTGCCACACGTCGTTAATTCGCATGTCTGTGTCTTGGATAGCCACGAACGGAACCATCGAACTAAGATTCTCTTTAAACACCCAAGATTCAAACCAAAAGTTAGAGTAGCCATCACCAATTTTAACAGAAAAGCCATCCTTCAGCATGTGCAAGGTTTTGTTAATTGAATTCCAAGTGGCTGAGCCGCCAGTCACCGCAACATTAAAGATGGAGCGACCTTTGAGATATTTTTCTGTCATCAGCCTAACCCAAAGTTTATCCGGGTTATTCAGCACCTCCCAAATAAGCTTTCTGAGAAGAGATACATTTTGAAGACGAGCTACGCGAACACCCAGCCCTCCATAACGACGTGGCTGAGATATTTTATCCCATCCAACTAAATGCATGCCGGCATCACCAGTCCCTTTCCAAATAAATCTCCTCACTGTCTTGTCTAAGTCATCACACATCCCCTGCGGAAGCCAGTGAATTTGCATATGATAAGAAGGAAGTGAAGAAATCACGGCATTTGCTAACACCACTCTAGCCGGTTTGTTTAACAAACTACTCTTCCATGAAGCTAGCTTCGAAGCAATTCTATCATAAACATCAACATAGTCCTGTTTCCTAGCTTTGCCCTGCAACATCTTGAACCCCAAGTATTTTTCAAACCTGTCAGTGGCATGAATTTGAGTTGTTGCAGCAATATTATCCCGGCTTCGTCGACACACGCCAGCAGAAGTGCAAAATTTAGATTTGTTGAGGCTGACTTTAATACCCGACATAGCACAAACACTACATCAAAACCGGCCAGCGGCGGCGGTTCAAAACAGCATTTAGCGGCGGTTCAAACCGCCGCTAAATGCGAAGTGCGGCGGTTCACAAGCGTCGCTATATGCGGCGTCGCTAGGTCAATCAGCGGCGGTTCAAGTGAACCGTCGGAATAACCGCCGCTAGGTAGTTAGCGTCGGTTCTTTCATTTTTGCGGCGGTTTTAAACCGCCGCTATTAGTCTCTAGGTTGAAATTTTTTGAGTTAATTGCGACGGTTTGAACCGCCGCTATGGACTTTTTTCTTGAACTTTTTTTTTCCCACAATTTTTTGAACAATTTTTTTTTAACTTTTTTTTTTTAATTGCGACGGTTTATACGGACTTTTTTTTCTGGAGCTTTTTTTTTTCCCACAACTTTTTGAACAATTGTTTTTCTTTCCCACCATTTTTTTAAAACTTTTTCTTTTGTTTCCCACAATTTTTTAACACTTTTTCCCGCAATTTTTTCTTGCTTTCTTGCAATTTTTTTCTAATCTCCTTTTTTCCCCACATTTAATTTAAACGCTTTTTGAAATTTTTTGTTGGTTTCCGACATTTTTTTCATGCATTGCATTTTCATAATGTAAGGATATATAAAATAGATCTTTGCATTTTATTTTTATATTCGAACAAAATATAAGTCAAAAAAATAGAAATGGTAAACATGCATTCATACAAAATAATAATTTAACATAATAAGAAATTTCATATAATCTCATGTATTTCAAATACCAAATAACCACCCTTCAAAAAAAATATCAATAACCACCCTACTTCAAAAGATATCAAAGAACCAAATGATAAATCATTAAAACTTAATCTAGTGTTTCATGACTAGCTGAAAAAGAAGGTCATCCTCTTGTAGGGGCGTCCATGTCTGAAACCTGAAATTTAAACCAATAAAAAAATGAGTATTACAAAAGATATTATCATCTCTCACAAGACTATCCATCATCACATGACTATATATATCATCTCTCACTAAATGGAACCGGATCCTCTCAATCCATTTTTGTCTCAATCTCTCTCAACTTTAAATCTTAACTTTCAGACTTATCCAACGGATAAAGCATCAAAGTACCATAACCTAAAAATACACCATAACCTAAAAATTGCAAATTAGGAGAAAATGTCAACAAATCAATCAATTGTACTCTTCATGTGACCATTGAGAGGAAATATCAAGTAATGTAAACTTTATTACAAGAAATTGAAACATGAATGAACAATAAGACAAACAAGTATCAATAGCCCAATTCCAAAAGTTGTACTATGTAATGTTTGATTCATATCCGAATCCCACAAGACACATAATTATTATATACTAGTTTACGTAGTTGTCTAAGATGGAAAAATGCTTACACTGTTTTTCTGTGCTTCCGCATTTACAAATGATACTTATTATATTCGCGCCCGTCATCCGATTCCTAAAATTGCTACTCAAGTAAGTGAAAAATAAAGAAATTATCATTTAATGTTTAATGAATTTGAAAGCATAAGTTAATTTACCAATCGATGCCTGAATCAGGCCCAAGTCATTGTCTCTTAAGATTTACCTCCCAACTTAGTGATGGATCATAACAGAGATCAAATGCAGCCTTACGATTGTCTCTCCACTAGCATCTGCAGAATATAAAATCCATCAAAACAACAGGTCATACAGAGAGACAATTGGCAAATCGACAATTGTACATGAAAATAAATATTTGATTATGAACCTGTTAGCAAAACTATGTTCCTCTATCACTCTTTTCCGTAAAGAAAATACACTCAATGTTTGGTCCAATAACAGGAGCATACACAATAATCAAGTAAACTACGTACCTCTTACATCAACCGTCCAATATTTTTGTGAAATTTTCCTTGACTTATTCGCTGGATCGTTGATTGAAAGTCTAGCTTCGGGATGTGGAGGTACATGATGGCTCATAGCTGGTGTAGGCTCATCCGTCAGTGCGGGAGTACTATGGCTGGGATGGTCCGCAGCCGGTGTAGGCTCAAATTTTCTTATTTTTGGCGCCATACCTGAAAATACATAACAATGAACATTAATCAACAAAATATTTGACAACCGTTAAACATAGCAATTGTTAAACTCAATATACTACAAAAGATGTTAACTTAAAATAGATCACAAACTTCAAAAGTGTGAAGTAAATCACATATGAGATGTGATCACTGTGAGAGGTGAGACCATGTTTCACTTTCACACACTTATATTTGTATTCTGTAACAACAAAAAAAACACCTTAATCCTATATCCAAAAATAGAAAACCATAAGAAACGTTTAACCAAATTCCAAAGTTTAATGTGACTTATATGATGGTAGTACTTGAGTTTTTCATGGTATGGTAGCAAAGTAGTATTCAGCTCAATTCACACAAAAACCTGTGACAGTCTCGGAATATGACAGTCTTTTTTTTTCGGCTTAATTCACAACAAGTGCCAAAGGATATTATTCAGTTCCTTACACACACAAAAACATTTGACATAGTCTGTTTTTTCAGCTCAATTCACAACAAACAATACCCAAAACAAACAAGTTTACTAAAGCTAAATTGCTAAGGGATAAACAATTACAAATTGAAATCTCAACTTACGAAATAGCCAAATTAAATTTGCAAACACAATAATATAATTTGCAATCTTTTAGACCAACTTAAATAAAAGACGCCTCTGATTTTAGGAAACCCTGCAAAACAATTTTGAGAGCAAACCTATTACAATTACTCAAAACTTTTAAATCCAATTAAGCCACAATATATTATAGATCACGGAAAACAGATCAACCGTATATAGGTAAACTCCAAATCAAATTAGAAATAATATAAACTCTGAATCGTATGATCCAAAGGAAAACATATTTCTATTCCAAATAGAAGTAGGCTTACAAGCTATGAACGAGGCAGATGGAGGCTGACGAAGGCGGGCGGAGGCAGAGCTTAGGGTTTCTAAAATACACTTCTTCTTTTTTGTTTCGCGGAAGCAGAAGAGTTTCTAATCTAAACACGCTAATTGGTTTTGATGTGAGGTTATGCATATTTATTTAATGCTTTTTTTTTTTTTTACTATGCATCCCTTTTTTTTTTTTTACATACTTATGCTATTTATTTTATTCTTTCTATAATATATAACTTTTTTATTTTTATGTATAGATTCATATACAATTTTTTTAATGTTTTTATTTTTGATATAATTTCTTTTACTAAATTTTTTTGTTTATATAATTTATTTCTATTTTTGTACTTCTTCCGCTCATTTACATTTGTCGTTTTAGGAAAAAAAAAATATTTTAAATTATTATTCATTTTAATAATTTTAGGGTATATTTTTTCGATTATACTCATTGTCAATTACTCTTATTTTTTTCAAAAAGACTAATTAATACTATACATTTGGAAAAATAAATTTCTATTTTTGATACATAACATATTAAATTTTATTATTTTTGGTACATAACATATTAATTTATCTTTTTTTACATAATATATTAAATTTATTGAAAAAAGAACGTGTATGTAAAAAAACGGAAATTTATTGGTGGATTAAACAAATATTTGTAGACAAAGTTAGCTTTGTCTATTAGGTGGGTAAAGAGAGATGAGACTATGAAGCACGGACTTCAATACAGACATCTGACACGACACCGACATGTCGACACTGCTAATATAAAAAATATAGGATACTCACACCGCTATATATATATATATATATATATATATATATATATATATATATATATATATAAGTTCTAAATTAAAAATCAAAATATATACATGTCTATTTGTGTTGCGCATTTATTTGATTTATAAAAAAATTTATTAATAAGATACAATAATATTTGATCCTTATTTAATCATCTGCTATAAAAAAAAAAAAATTATCAAATCTTCAATCCCTCATTAATCGATATTGTTGCTTCGACTTGTTTTTAATCTTTGTGGATACGCGTCTAATTTGTTGTCTAAGGAATGTAGAAGCAAAAAAAAAATTGAAACACTTGTCCTACACGTATTGTATGAATATTTTATAGGTGTCGGACATCGATCTAAAGAATGACAAAAAATAATTTTTTTTGGACACCGCTCTAAACTATCCGACACATATCGTTGGAGTGTCATGGACATTGGTATTTATTGGACACCACAATACACCTGATCAACGTGCTTCATAAGATGAGATGAATGATTAATATCTTTATTGAAATAATATCAAAAATTGATCAACGTTTCAACCCATTCAATGCCCTCTGTCGTCAAAAGGTGTTTTATAACACTTAAAATATTGTATTAAAATAGTTCAACAAACTTATCAAGAAATAACACTATAGTATCAAAAATTATACGGCAGAATGTTAACTGAGTAATGAAAGAGTGCACAAGCTATCTCACTGCTACATAGTATTAATCTTGCACGAGACTTATCCGATTAAATCATTGAATTTAATTCCAAACTCCATTTGAAGGAGATATTGAAGAAAATTCATAGAAACGCATGGATGGTCACGTGAAACCAAACAGATCAAAAAATGCCATTCAAACACAAAATGGGAAAACATCCATTGTAAATCAACATCCATTCTCTGGAAACTGAAGCCTCAACTTCTTCCTCTTCGAGGAGCTGAACAAAACCGGTAAAAGTTGTTATTTCACAGGAAAATATGCTCAATGATCTAAAATCATAAATGCACTAGTAGGAAAGAAAATTAAGCAGTCACTAGAAGACTTACAGTTGCCAGGTCAACAGAAACAATTCCATGCACATTCAAACGAACTTTCACTTTAACTTTTGCCTTTTCGCTTTGCTTAACATCAAAAGGACCGATCTGGATACAATCAAAAGGGTAAAGGGACTTCCACAACAGGTAAAAAAATACTTAGAAAAGGAATTAAGAAACTTGTCAATTGGCTTACCGTATATGTGCTGATCTTTGCAAGGGTTTGTTGCCCACTCACATCACTGTATTGTACATCAATGGAAAATGTTCCTGACCTGTAGAATGTCAGTGCCTTGATACTTGGTATAGGATTACCCTTGGGAAAAACAAGTGAATTCAGCTGATTATCAGGTACACTATCCTGTGCATCTAGACCAGAACCTTTCCATGCAAGAGAAATTGAAAAGGGAAAGCTTTCGTTGACCTTCACATCAAGAAATAAAATATCGACTTAGTATGAATCATGTCACGGTAAGCAACAACATAAGATAACACACACACACACACACACACAAAAGAAACTACCATGCAAATTCATAAAGACATAAATAGAGAGGTATATACCAGTGATAAGCAATTAAAAAAGCAAAGAAAATGCTAAAATTATTATTCCTAATAAAGGAATGGCATAGTTTTATATTGAGATTTGAGTAGTAATAGAAACACAAGACAATAACCAAACAAAGTCCTGAAACAAAAAGCAGAAGAAACTTTACCTGAAATTCTCGGACTTTAAACGTTGGGCTAAGAATAGCACATTGCAATGCAGCTCCTTTAGCAACACATTCACTCGCGTTCATTGTCCGCCTAGGCTCCTTCTTGAAAAACTCAGTCAATATTTTGTTTATAGCCGGTACACGAGATCCTGAACCAACTACCTCAACTATATGTATATCATCGACTGAGAGTCCTGCGTCAGCAAGTGCCTTTTCCAAAGGACCCTTGACACGCTCCAAAATCGGGAGACTCGGTTCCTCAAACTCATCACGCTTCATGATACCCTTCACATCCTTCTCATCCATCAAGCACTCAATGTTCAAGGGCACCACAAAATTTGCACTGAGCATCTTCTTCATCTTCTCACAAGCAGCCCTAAGCCTCAAACATGCCCTAGCATTCTGAAGCACATCAATTTTGTACTCCTCCTTAAACTTCCCAGCAAAATGATGGAACAAAACCTCATCAAAATCCCTACCACCAAGAGACCTATCGAACAAATGAGCCACCACTTTCAGCTGCCCCTTTTTGAATCCAGCAATGCACACCTGCATAGTGGCATGTCCAATATCCACAAAAGCCACATTCAGAGGATCAGTTTCGGACAGATCCGTCTTATAAATCCCATACGCCAATGCAGTCGCAGTAGTTTCATGAAGCAACCGAAGTGGGTGCAAAACAGCCCTTCTCTGAAGATCAGTAAAATAAACCGGAATCGCAATGCAACAGTCATGAACCGCATCATTAAGATTTTTCGTAGCAATCTCTTTCATATTCGACAACATCATCGCAAACACTTGCGTAGGAGTAAACGTCTTAACTTCCCCTAAATACCTAGCATGAATCAAAGGACACCCATCAGGTCCTTCACTGACACTAAAAGGCAAAGACTCATCAGAAAACTTCTTCCCAATAAGTCTCTTAATCTGTGAAACTGAATTCTTAGGATTCATCATTTGAGATCACACATCTCACCTAGCTGAATGCCAAACAAAAATGATATGGTATGTAGCTCCAAAGAAAGAAGACATCTGCTTATATTTTGAATCATTGATTAGGATTACTTTATTAAATTTTTGGGAATTAGGATTTTCTGGTTAAGATTTTGCATAACAGAATCCTTATCATAAGATTATGCATGCACCTCATTTACAATACAGAACATAGTAGTCAAATCCGAAACAATAACCACTTGTAAGTAATTCATCTTTATTTGTGCAGAATCATCAATGCTACTGAACCAAAATAATTGAAATGCATATTAACACATTTAAATTTACAACAAACAACACCAAATTCATTAATTTAATCACCTGAAATTGAAAACAATGGGTTGATCAAGTTTCATCACCTGAAATTGGTTCCATCGTCAAAAAACATAAGACACACACACACAACACACATGCCAGAAGCAAAAGAAGAAGAAACAAGAGAGAAAAATTAAATCACATAATATTTGAAAAACTTGACGCGACATATCAATTTGTAACCAAGTACACCTAACTGATACCATGAACTTAGAACCCCCTCGTTGCTCTATAAAACATGGATACATATAAAATAATTATATACCTGTATATTTTAAATATGCCAACCTTCATGATCTTGACAATTACTAGCTAAAAAAGAATGTGAAAACTTACAGGACGAGTTGAAGCTACTGAATAAACTTGTCTCAATTTTGCAGAGTTGTAACCAATCCACACTGCAACCACCCTACAACATGTATCTTCTTCATCTTCAAAATCAGAGTCACTCATTCCCTCCAAATCAGAATCAGAACCAAACTCATCTTCTTCGCCGTCATTTTCGGACTCTGTCCCTTTCCCTAGTATTTCCCTCATCAAATTTGGTCAGCATCCATAGGCTTTCCCGTCAAATACCTCTGCAATACTGCCTCAAACACTGCTGGTATTGCTTCCTCATCGCCTTCTTTAAGTCTCGCAGCATGCCTCTTTAACTCTTCAACATGAACACACACAAATAAAAATCAAAACTTCACACCAATTTTCAAAAACCCACAAAATTAAGGTTGATTCAACATATTTGAACACTTGAAATTGGGTTTTTTAAACACTACTTGAAAAACCAAGTCATGCTGCTGTGAAATTCACGTAAGGATTGTACCAAATTAGGCCTCTTCAATTCTTCAACATGAACACAATAAAAATCAAAACATGACACCAATATTAAAAAAAAAAACAAAAAAGGTTATTCAATATATTGGAATATTCTAAATGGGGTTTTTAACCTAAACATTGCTACTTGAATCAAGTCATGTTGTGAAATTCACAGAAGCATTATGCTATGATACCAATAGCAAAAAAATCAAGTCATCAAATTGGTTAAAGAAAAGAGACATTGCAACTTGATCCATGAATGATGTGATTTGTGAATGGCATGAAAGAAATTGTGCAAACTATATACTCTCTCCTGCCCGAAATTCTTCCTCCTTTCCAATTCTAGACCTTATGTACAAGTTACCTTTTCAATTCCATCAAATGGATTGATTCTATAATACTTCTAACTTGCTACTGTTTCATTCAATAAATTTGCAGAAGATACATTCAGTCATACTCTAGTCAATTTATTTGCTGCAACTAATCACAACAACCATTACACATTATAGTTTATACCATATTAGGCCTCTTCAACCATTATAATTTATTTGATGAGTTTGGTTCTGATTCTGATTTGGAGGGAATGAGTTGTGTATTTACTATTTACACATAATATTAGCTTCTACAATTTATGACTACCATAGATTCCATCATCTTCTCTCCTCCAATAGTGCCGCAACAGTGAAGTTTTCATGCCTAACAAAATCATTTATTGGAATTTCAGCTAACATTTTTCAAAAAGCAGCTATAACAATTTTATTTTAATTTAGCAGAGAACTTTATTTTATGAGCACAATTATATGAACATGCCAACACAAGGCAAGAAAGCATTACCAATGGAGAGAAATGTCATTTAAACAAATATATCTTATCCTAAAAGACTGTTAGAATGCGATAAAAATGCAATGAAGCACTATGTGTAACAAATCTGTCTGCACCTACTACATCTCATTCAACACACGGAGTGTAAAATAACCATTGTTTCCACTCATTAAAAGGATGCCATTTCCAAACAGCAAAAACAACAACCAGGCTTTATCCCACCAAGTGGCGGAAGCCATTTCAAAATAAACAATAAAAATAATTCAATCAGAGGGACGCATGCAGTTTCAAATTCAAATCCTGCTGAGTACTGATTAAAAATAGTATTTTAAAATTGCATTAAAATTTTAAAGTAGCAAAAGAAACCATAAAGAATTCGACCGGCAACTACCTGCTTCCAGCCAAGAGGGGTTAGGTTTGCATCAAAAAGATCGTCCGATAAGTAAGCATCATGGTTCTTCTCTCGTTCCACATTATGAAATCCTTGGGCATGCCTTACCTGTATATAACGTCCTGAAGAACATTAGTGCTATAAAAACTATAGCAAATTAATGGAAAATGCATTCAATTTGCACAGAACATATTCTAACCATTAATAAGCTAAAGTGAAAAGTAGCATAATAGATTTATTCTATCACTCTCTTCCCATATCTTTGAAAGTAGCATAATTTCAGACATTTTGATGCAAGGACCAGACCTTCACACAAACTGCCCTATCTTTTAGGTAAAGTACATTACATTATGCTTAAATGCAAATTACAACCTCAACATTTGAAGCATCCAAATCAGCATGCTTGAAAGCTTTCTGCTTCAAAACCTCCCCACTTGAAATGTTTGTTCTGCAAACCAATTAAAATTGTCAATTTTATGAAAGTGATTTCAGTTATTACTACATACAAAAAACAGTGAAGTTTTCATGCCTAACAAAATCATAGACCACCAAATACTTTTGAAGGAATTCATCCTTGCTATCAATAAGAGTCTCAGCAAAAATTACCTACACAAGAGAACAAACCCAATAGTGAGGTCAAATTGAAGGATGGAAATTGAAAACAAGGGGTTGATCAAGTGATGCGATGGTGAAATTGAAAGCACCTGAAATTGAAAACACGTGAAATTGAAAACACGTGAAATTGAAAGGGTTGATCAAGTGATGCGATGGTGAAATTGAAAACACCTGAAATTGAAGGATGGAAATTGAAAAATTTCAAGACCTGAAATTGATTTTGCCCATTCTTTGTTGAAAACAATGGGTTGCGGAGGTGATGAAATGGTGCGGATGAGCGAGTTCGTGACAGAGAATAAGAGAGAAGGAAAATGAAACCGCCACAGATACACCCATAAACGCCGCTGATTGCATGTTGGTAATTGCTTGTGAGCGGTGGCGGTTGGAAACGCCGCAATAACCGTCGGCAATAAGAGGAGCGGCGGCGGTTCTATTTCCAGTGCCTCCAGTTGACTGTCGCTATATTCAATTTTTCTTGTAGTGAAAACCGATCCAGAACCTCCTTCACTACGCGAGCTTGAGATGCCGTATTCTTAACATATCTTTGCTCACACTATAAATATATAGAAACAAAATACAAACAAATAGTATTGATTATCATGTTAATAATCAATCATTTTTATTGAAATGATAATTAGATTCAAAGTAATAAGTTTCATTTACTTGGATGCTTTCTTGTGTGCCAAATTCTATGAATCACGGATACAGCCACAACATTAACATCTATAATAATTTTAAAAAAAAATAACATAACTCAATATAATCATAATTGTTGCAATTGTTGATGTTAAACAGAGACGTGTGTCCTACATCGAAATACACCTAATTCAAGAAATATTTGTGCTTCATATGAGCCAATTCATCAATAACTTGATATCTAAAATACTATTGAAGTTTCTGTTTCTTGACCTCTAAATGTACACCCTACTACCAAGAATAAAATATTAGACAAATAAGCTATAACATATGTGTCTACATAAAATACATTTAAGGATACTTTGAACACTACGTCTTTCATTTTATCAAATAGTACTTGCTTACTTTCTATAATTGTCTCAAAGAAAGCATGGCAATACATAAGAGAAAACAATCTCTACTTGAACTTGTTCGAATTTTGCATTAAATGAACCAAAACCTGCCATGTTTTTTCTTTTCAATTTTATGTCTCAATGCATTGTCGTATATTTAAGGACGGAGTAGTTCATATTTTATTATCATCTTCTCCCACTTCTCCATGAGATCACTTTTATTTAAAGAATCGCATATACAGTGTCATGCAAAAGTATTTTTATATACTCATAATCGGTGTGTTTATCCAACTTTTTTGGAATCTTTTTCATTAAATGTCACAAGCACCATCAATGGTGACACTACTACAAAGTGTTAAATAGACAGCGCACTTTAGACAGCGCTTATTTACAAAAGCGCTGTTAAAATAAACATAGAATCCTTAGACAGCGCTTATTTTGTAAAGCGTTGTCTAAAGCTCTACCATTTTACAGCGCTTTTCTAGAAAAGCGCTTTTATAAGCTTCACGAAAAAAGTTAAAACCTACAAAAAAATTAAATATTAGTTTAGACACCGCTTTATAGGAAAGCGCTGTCTAAGATCTATTTTTAGACAGCGCTTCTGAATTGATAAAAAACGTTGTCTAAGATCTAGCGTTAGACAGCGCTTCTAAGTTCATAAAAAGCGCTCTCTATATACAATTTATTTTTTTTAAGAAAAAATACATTAAAAACTTATATTATTAATACTAAAAAAATAAATAATAAAATTAGAATTAAAGATTAAAGTGATATATATAAGATTAATTGATTAAAGATATATATAGATGCACTAATAGATGAAACTAGCAAACTTCTTGCGTAAAAAAAATAAAAATGTAATTCCCAAACCATTCTTTCTGATCAAGAAACCAAAACCCATCTTCTCTCCTAATCACCACCATCATCGAACCATAAATTACCTCCATCTATCTTCGTCGCACCCTCATCACATAGTCATAATCGCACGTCTTCTTTCTTCTAAAACTGGTGAGTTCTTACGATTAAGGGTTTATAGGGTTTCACATGTGTTTATCTTTCACTTTAATCTTTGATTCTGATGATTAAGATTTTTATCCTGTGTAAGTTTTTTAAATCTGATTATGCTGAATTCATTGATTGTTCCTTGATGTGTCTGAATGACCTGGGTTTTTCTCCCCAATTTCTAACATCCAATTCGCTTTTGCTTTTTAATTTTGTGAAATTCGACCATTGTTTTTCGTTTTCTCACTGCTTCTGGTTCCCCTTTTCTTTCTCACGGCCAAGACCTAGGGTTTCATCCTCTTTATTTATTTATTTTATTTATTCAATGCAAATTAGACCAGTAGATGATTAGTAACCACTAAAGAGGGTTTGAGGTTACATTATGTTGGCATTCAAAACTCGGTTATCTCAACTGGGGCTGTCCATCGCAGTGCATCCCCCTATATCTCGCAGCGAATGTCTCTGTGTGTGTGTTAATCCTTTCAAAATTGCAGCCATACTTCTATAATTTGATACCTTCAAATAATGATTTCTTCACCATAGATTGTTGTATTCTCAAAACTTGTTACATTGATTACACATTTCATAGTTTATAATATAGATACTTCTTTTCTTTTTCGGTTTTTGAATAGTGAAACTGTAAAGTGTTATCACAAATTGGTTTCAATTTCTATTGTGGGTGGAATATGTCCTTTCCATTAAGTTATTAAAAAGCACCAAATCATGATTACATCTCAAGTAAAAGCATTTGTCTCAAAAGGTTACTTGATATACCTCTAATCAATGGAAGTCAACATATTTGTGAGAGTTAAGAGTTAATAGTTTAATTCTGTCATACACCATAATAAGATAAGAGCTAGTAGATAAGACAAAGACTGCTGGAAATATGTATGCCCTGTGAAAATTAAACTTGTTGCTACCTCCCCAATTTATGCGCCTACCACTTAGATCCTTGACATGGTTGGTGCAATATTCATTTAAACTTTGATTTCATAATTGTTTTTGAACTGAATAGATAGAAAAATTGGGTATTATTTTATATTAGTGCAATTGGTGCACTATTCTTTGTGCAATGAGTGTTGATTTCTATTAGTGTTGACACACACACACACACAACTGCACAAAGGATCAATTCTCAGAGGGGGGATTGAATCACAACTGCATTATTCTTTCTGATTTTATTATTGTTATATTTCAAAAGGAAGGGATTGAAATTTTTGTTCAAGATCCAAGGTGCAGCTTTCAAAGTAAAACAGTAAGTGTTGATCTCTAATCTATTTTCCTATTTCAGGTTTGATAGTCAGCCGTAGTTATATAGAGTAGTTTTCCTTGTTTCATTATTAAGAGATTAGTTTTTCTTGTTTCATTATTAAGAGATTTGGTTAATTTCTCTTTCATTTATATGTTAAATTTATATGTTAATGGTACTCGCCTTAGTGTTAGACTCAAATTTGCAGTGGTGGTTGTGAAATATTTATGGACATGGTTTAACAATGTTGTGAAGTTGATGTTGCCAAAAGCTTAGTCAAACCAGGGATGGGTGTCACTATGTTTTCTATTTCTCATTATTGTGACCATGTCATAATAAAGATAATTGGCTAAGCAATTTTTCCTTCTTTTTTTTTTTCACTTCCATTTTCTTCTCCAATATTTTCTGGATTGATTGATTATCAGGGAGCTACCCTTTCTAGAGCTTTGCCAGAAAACTAGCTTTATTCACTCATTAGTGCTATTGAGACAAAATTGATTGAAGCATTTGCTGAAAACCCATAAGTATACTACTACGTTAATGGTTGAAGCAATAAGTTACTTATTTAACAGTGTTCATATCATGATAGTTCTTATACATATCTATTATTTTAATTAAATTTTGGTTTTAATTTAGATGTTGTTGGCTGCTTGTTACATCTTTTCTAAACCAAAGTTATTAGTTTGGTCTTTTGGATGCTGCTGAGATTGATCATATGCTCTCTTATGAATCTCATAAGTTTGTTTGTTTTCTATGTTTAGGGATTTTGTACTTCTCTAGTTTATTTGGCACATTAATACGTTTTTATTTATTATCGTTTCTAGTTTTGGTTTGTTTTATAGACTCTTTTATGACATGTTGCGTTTGTTTTCTTATATACAGGATCTATGTCAACAAAGCTAGAGCATTTAGAAGAAGACGTTACTATGGTAATTATATATAATAGTATGGCTTATATATCATACATACTCCTTAATTTCGAATATTATCATCATGCTTAAATCATATATTTATAGGAACAAGAACATTATGTAATTTTGGATATGTAGTTTTTAACTTTCTATTAGATGTTATCAATTTTCTGCAAATGTTGTATATTATTTTGAACTTTGTATTAGAGATTATCAATTTTGAAGGTTTAATATACCATTTTTTATTTTCTTTATACCAAAACACAATCTAATCCGTACTTTGCAATATTATGATATCAAATGCAAGGGAGAAAAATTGGATGTTGAATAAAAAAGTAATTATAAAAAATAATATTTAAATAGCACATCATTCAACAGCAATGAGATAAAATTGTTGTCTAAAAAGGTAACATAAGACAACGCTTTTGTAAAAAAGTGTTGTCTAAAGATAATATAAGATAACGCTTGTATAAAAAAGCGCTGTCTAAAAATTATCATAAGATAGCGCTTGTATAAAAAAGTGCTGTCTAAAAATTATCATACGATAGCGCTTGTATAAAAAAGTGATGTCTAAAAGTTATCATAAGATAGCGCTTATATAAAAAAGCGTTGTCTAAAAGTATCATAAGATAGCGCTTATACAAAAAAGAGTTGTCTAAATGTATCATAAGATAACGCTTTTATAAATAAGCGCTATCTTATGATATCTTTAGACAACGCTTTTGACTTGATTATAAAGCGCTGTCTAAACTTTTAACAGCGCCAAAATAGACAACGCTTTATAAGCGCTACCTAAAGCCAAAATAAGCGCTATCTAAAGCTTTTTTTGGCATAGTGTGAGCTATCAAAAAGATAATCTCCATTGTGTTTTTCATTGCTCTATCTTGATCAGTAATTATGACATTTGGTGAACCATACATACATTCTAACCAGGTTGTGAATAGCAAAGTAATTTACCTGTTTAGTACACTATATTGACCTTTTTTTTTGGGTACAAAAAAAGGGCCGAAGCCCAAATTAACCATGATGTTTTATTCCAACAAAAGGGGCAAAAGGCATGTCATATTTATTTGTCAAATAAGTGGAGTAAAAAATTATGATCCGCTCATTCGCAAAATACTCATATGCAACTCTGCATCTTGTATCATTCCAAAATACATTTTGTAAACAACTTTCATCATTCAATACCATAAAAAAAAATAACTTTCATCATTCAAATCCATTATATAGTAAAATTGACTATTTTGTTTTTGCATTATAACAAAATACTTTTGAATAGTTTCGGTATTTCGTGTCCCAAGTTGTAGTCATTTTTATTGATATAGTTTATACAATCTTTTTCTCCGAATGTACTCAGTACATTCATTTAAACAACCAAATATCGAAAATTTCTTCTTACATTAATCTAAGCTTGATCATTAAGTTATAACCTCCTATTCATATAGAGCCCCAATTTATGTTGTTTTTGACTCAATGTGCGCATGATCCTAGGATCTTTACTTAACTCTTCAAAGCATTTTGTCGCTTGCACCCTTCTTCGTCTCTGGGTGCCTAGGCATCCACCATAAAACTTTCAACTGTTTGAACCTTGCCCTTAACATTTTTTGATCAAGCAAAATTCCTTCCCAAATTATACAAGCTTCTTCCAAAACATATGGCTTAATTTCTATATATTTATACATGTTTGTTTAACATAGAAGTATCACCAAGTCTGGATTTGCTTGGACCCAAACCTCTTGGCATTTTCCAATTTTACCTAATCAGTGTGATAATGTTCATATTTTGCTTTTGAGACCATGGATTCTGATTGTGACAACTCAGAAATGCTATCGTCACTTTAAGTACAAAACTAGCTACACAAAAGTTGAAGTACCAGACAAGACAATAGAAGCTAACACATAGGAGTACAGAGTACTAGTGCAATTTCAAGTCACACACCAAAAACTCCCAAAAAAAAGTATCAGGAACAGTATGGAAAACTACAAAGGAGTGAAATTAACCTCATCAACATATAATTGAGACTCATTAACACATAGCGCTCAATTCATTTAGGGCAAATCACCGTTTTCGTCCATAAAAATATAACTCGCTCTAATATTAGTTTCTGAATATATAGAAATTGCAAATAAGTCCTCTATATCTCATTTGATAATAGTTTTATGGACTAAATTGACCGATAATGAACACATTTGAGGACTAAATTGACTATCTAAAAACATATTCAAGGACCAAAATGACTGATAAAAGAGATATTTATGGATCTATTTACAATTTCTATATATTCACAGATTAACATGACAGCGAGTCACACTTTCGCGGACCAAAATGATGGTTTGCCGATTCATTTAATCATTTATATAATTTATGCAAAACTTAAGCAAAACTTTATTTTTCATTTCAGGTTCATTGTATAATTTATGTATCTAGACAATATGTTGATTAGATACATTGATTATACAATGAATCTACAAAATGAATTTTTGCTTATATTTTGTAACGGAGACATATTTTATTAATATATAAATGTCATGCTAATCATGGACTTAAAAATACTAGTTAAACATGTTTTTGCATCAAAAACTATAATTTTTAAGCTTTAAAGAAATTTAATATTATGATTTTTTTTTTTGAAAAAATTAGTAAGAAGCCTCTTCAGCACAAGAAGTGCCAAAAAAGACTACAAAGGTTTACAAATGTATTAATTGAAAAATAATAAGAAAAATAAAATTAATCAATGCCCAAACAAGTATGAATATGTTTCAAATCAAAACTTTTATATTTAATTCAGTCTGAAAGTAGTCTTAGCATTTTCTAATATACAAACACAAATCAAAACTTTTATATACAAACACACCAAAACACAAATAATATGTTTTATCTTTTAAAAAAAAAGAATGAACATGATAATTATACAAGGATGTAACAACCTATTAACCCAATAATTTATTTAACACAGTAACTAGTTATCGTGTCCTATTGTGGCCAATATTTAGTTTTTTATAAAGGGTTAATAGGTTTTTACCCCCTGCAAAGTAGACGAGTTTTGCGTTATCCTCCTGTAATTTTAATTTTTTTGAGATTACCTCCCTGCAAATTTTTTTTTTTGTTTTACCCCATTTTGCTGACGTGGCAGGAAAAAAAAAATAAAATAACCGATTTAAAAAACAATACTTTTTAAATCGGTTAAACAAAATAACCGATTTAAAAAGTGCATCCAAGGGGGTAAATCAATCAAATAAATTTTGCAGGGGGTAATCTCAAAAAAAGAAAAAATTACAGGAGGATAAAGCAAAACTCGACTACTTTGCAGGAAGTAAATACCTATTAACCATGGAAGGAAGAGCAAAGCAGATTTACTACTGTAATATTTGCACGCCCAAGCTATATCCCATCCATGATGACCACAAATACAATTTCCATCAATCCCTCATTTCCACCACCACCTAACTGTAGCAATCAACTAAGTAAATGCCAATCAATATTGCCTCACCAATTCAGCCAGACAAACTCTGCTCCACAAAACCAGCCCCGAATAATTCTGCACACAAACATAGTACTGGGTAGCTAGCTATGAACCCATTCTCCTTGATTGAATCTACTTTAATTTAAGAAGCACTTTCTCAACAACTTCCCAAAACACTCCCCCACTTTAATTTAAGATAGAATAAAATGGAATGAAGTGAATTATCTTCAAATTTTGTTTTCCTCAAATTTAGAAAATAAAAAATGAAATGCAAAATTTGTTTCGCTCAATTTTAAAATATTCAAATAATAAAATTAATGATTTATTTCATTCAATTTCATTTCATTCTATTTTACTCCGCTTCTTCTCATTATATTCTATAAATCTAAACAAAACCAAAAATTTGACTATTTGAGAGACTAATCTTATCTAGGCACAACATTTAGACATGCACATACATCAATCAAAAAATTAAAATGGAAAATAAAATAATCATATCAATTAATATAATTTTAATCATTTTCTCTTTAATTAATTTTTCTTATGTATGTGTGTCTAACACCCTTAATTGGTGGTTGTGCCTAAATGTTATGTTACCAACGAGGCTTTATACCACGGACCCGTGCCGTGGGTAATCCGTGGGTAAATTTCATGTACTCATGGTGAAGCCGTGGGTAATGACAAAAATGGCCATGGGTAGAGACAAATTTTCTTGTAGTGAAATAAGTATTAGAAAAATGAGTCGAGATAATCTTACATTATCATTTGACAAGCAAATCATATTTGGTCACATTCAATGACAAGGTAACTCCTAATAAAGAGAGTGATAAAAAGTTGTACCAAAAAAGAGAGGTGAGAGAATTTTAAAAAATAAAAGAGAAGTCCATAAAAAAATGCAAGAGAAGGAAAGTAAATTGATCTGCAACAGCGATGCCAGTGTTAAATAAATGATTAGATAGTTTGAACTACACTGTTACTTTTGATTTTCTTACATTGCTGCGTATTCAAGAGGTTGAAGAAGATGGAAGCTGTGATTGTGAATAAAAAAAAAAGGCTTAATTATGTTGCATTCTTCTATTTTTTATTTATTCACGAAATTGGTCTTATATTTTAGAATTATAGTGTGTTTTAGTCGCTTAATTAGATTTTTATACTAAAAAATAATAATTTATTATATTTTGTATAATATGGGATACACTTTTATAATGTAAATTCATATAAGTCAATTAATTATTTACATTTCATTGATTAAATTACAAAGAAAAATAATTTTTAAAATTGAAACCAAATTTTTTTATGCGTTTTCTTATAATTTCAATATTTTTTATCATTAAATATTATCACATTGTATGTCGTGTGTGTGTATATATATATATATATATATATATATATATATATATATATATATATATATATATAGGGTTAGGATCAAATGACACTAAGGTGTCAAACTTAGTAACATGACACCTTCGATAATTCTTTACCGGATAATCGTATTACAAAATCCATCGTTGGATTCAAAGCTATTATCATATAGATCATGTCTATAAAATTTAACATCGATCGGAAATCATTTAATATGTCAACGAGAAGCATAAAAACCAACGTCTTACAAAACTTCGTCAAAACCGTTAATTTTGATCCTTCTCTTTAACCCATCAAATAATTTCCGATTGATGTTAAATTTCATAGACATGATCTATATAATAATAGCTTTGAATCCAACGGTGGATTTCATAATACGATTATCTGGTAAAGAATTATCGGAGGTGTCATGTTACTAAGTTTGACACCTTGGTGTCATTTGATCCTAACCCATATATATATATTTGGTCAAATGTATGTCATATAATTTAAAATATTTTAAATTAATATTTTTTAATATAAAAATCTAATTAAAAGACTAAAATTGTATAATTTTAAATAGATGTACTAATTTCGTAAAAGCAAAAACAAAAACAAAACACTATATTTACAGGAATTAAAATCATATTTAAACTAGACTTTTACTATAGTGAGATAAATATTAACACCTCCCTCTTTGAAGGCTATATATAATGAGCAAATGACTTAGATACATTGAATTATTCACATATGGACATACACATAGAATATTGGGTTTGGGCATTTGCTACTTTATTAGCATGCTATTTTTGTCTGAACAATTTTGTGTGGAGATTGAATGAGTGGTATTACAATATGAAACTAAGAAAGAAACAATACACTCTTCCTCCTGGTCATTTGGGATGGCCTCTTATAGGCAATATGTTAGCCTTTGTTAAAGATTTCAAATCTGGTCATCCTGATTCATTCATCAACAACCTTATTTCCAGGTCTTTTCTTTTTCTCCCCTTGCAAAATTTCTTCAAACAGAGACACACTCACATGCATACACACATGCACAAACACAGCCGTACGTTTATAATTTCTATACAGTTGCTATATGAATGGCCATTTTCCGGGTTTGAGTTGTGACATTTTTTATAATTTTTTTTGTTAAGTAGTTTTGTGGCTAAAAATTTCACCTTTAAGGTAAACAAGTGGAAATACCGGATTTAAACTTCAGTCCTTTACATATATAATGCAATGTCATGTTAATTGAGTTAAGCTCACGGGACAAGTTATTAAACGTTTTACTCAAGTTGGAATGTGAGCAATATAAATCTTAACCTAACAGAGTAATAGTCCATGTATTTGATTGATAGTTGACTTTACTCCATTTATCATCTTTTATTTACTATTTTTCTTGTACAATTTTTTATTTATTTATGATATTTATTAATGATATTTATTTTAATAAGTGGATTTCATTAATGGTCTCGCTTAGAGGTGTAATCGGTTCACTTTAGACCAATTTTAGTCAAAAATATGTCCGAACAAATTAAATCTCCATTTGTTGATTTGGTCCAATTTTTAATACTTTTTAAAAAGGATTCTGCTAAACGGTGTATCTGAGCAATGGTTAAGAAAACAAAAGAAAAAGTTTTAAGTAGAATCGAAGAACTGTTTATCATTTTCCTTTCAAAAATAGAATTGAACCAAACAAATTGGTCTGATTCAATAGATAGTTATATAAGTTGTTTTGTAATATACTAATATCAATGAATCATTTTATTTATTTTTCCTCTTTTACCCTGAATTCTATTTATTATTCTTTCTTTTTTCAATTTTGTAAGTTATCTTTCTCATACCATTAACAAAATATATTTTTGTAAAATTACGTATAATTTTTGTTTCTTACACACAATCAATTACACTTCTTAATTTGTGTGAAATGATTAAAAAAATTTATAATTTTGTAGCTTGGTAGTATTAACTTAATTATAATTCAAGAGTAACTTGCTTTTAAAAAAAAATCTAAGAGTAACTTTGGATCCAATTGTCACATTAAAAGATTTTAAATGCAATAATATAAAATTATTCAATAATTAAATTCGTGAAATATCTAGCCAAAAAATTACTTGACCAAAAGTCTCCATGAGCTTTTAGCTCAGTTGGTAAGGGACATCGCATTTTATATATAAGGACTGAAGTTCGAACTCCGAACACCTCACTTAGTCACTTTGAAGGTGAAATTTCTAGCCTCTAAGCTACCTGACAAAAAAAATTGTAAAGTTTAATGTTTATAGAGTCATTAAGGGAATATCTCCAGCAAAAGTAACTTTTGATATAAGTTAACCTACACACACACATCTTGGATATGATATATAAACAATCTCACTAGCAAGCTTATATTTCAGATATGGACGAACTGGTATCTACAAGTCACACTTGTTTGGGAGTCCAAGTATCATCATTTGTGATGCCGATATGTGTAGGCGAGTGCTAACGGATGATGAGATTTTTAAAGTCGGTTATCCAAAATCCACACTAGAAGTGATTAGATGTAAATGCTTTTGGAGTTCATCTAGAGAAGAGCAAAAGCGTTTTAAACGTCTAATCTCTGTTCTTATTGTGGGTCACAATACATTAGAAATGTACCTAACTCGCATGGAAGACATCGTGATCAATTCTTTGGAGGAACTTTCTAGTATGAGTCACCCGGTTGATTTTTTGAAAGAGATGAAAAATATTTCCTTTAATATCATCATTGAAATTTTCATGGGCTCTTACAATCAACATATCATTACCAAAATAGGGAACTCTTTTACTGAAATTTATAGTGCTTTGTTCTCTATGCCCATTAACTTTCCTGGTTTTGCTTTCCATAAAGGACTCCTGGTAATTATTTCTCTCTCACACACACATATATATATATATCATCATATTTTATTATTATTATTATTATTATTATTAAGGATTAATAATATGTTTGATCCTTTATATTTATTTTAGGTTTTGATTTAGTCTGTATATATAACAATTTTAAGTTGGTCATTTACGTCACTGACATATTCTAGTAACTTAAGTCTTTTTAATCAATTTTTTGTTTAAATCATCCACGTGGCTAACAAAATTGCATGCATGGAAAATTTAGGATGATGTCATATGGAAGTTTTAGACGAAATTAATTCAAAATTTGACGGAAATGACATACTTATGCAGTAACATAATGGACCAGCTTAATTATTTTTTAAATATATAGAGAACAAACTTGAAATTTAAAATAAATGTAAGGAATCAAATATTCAACTAAGCCTATTTTTAATTATAAGGTTTTTTTACTTATGCATGTATTTTTGTTAATGTGGCATCTGGTAATATTTTATTTGGTGTTTGTGTAAGAAAATACAAACAATGTCATTAGTTGGAGCACAAAAATTATAGTCTATTGATAATTACACATTTTGGTCATGCATATATATGGTATAATTAATAGGCACGTGAGAAGTTGGCCAAATTAATTAAACCAATTGTAGAAGAAAGGAGGTTGATGAAAAAAAATGGTGACAAAAAAGATTTACTTGATATTCTTTTGGAGTCGAGGGATGAAGATGGTTGGAAAGCTGAGGATGAGGACATTGTTGACATGATGATAGGGTTTGTACTTGCTGGTCATGAAGCCACAGCAACTGGTATGATGTGGTCAATTATATATCTTACACAAAATCCACATATCTTGAAAAAAGCAAAGGTAAATAATTAAGCTGATGTCAAATATATTAATTTATTTTTACTAAACTTAACTACTCTTATTTTATGAAAAAATATTGTATGCTATATTTTAGTATATTATTGATTTATTTATTTATGAGATATAGTCATAGGATGGGTGAGAGTGAGATTGGAGATACCAAATGTTTTATCTTTTTTTGATGTTTAGATGCTTTTAACTTATCTATAAAAAAATTAATTATTTTTTATTAGTATTTTATATCAATTATTTAATTATATATTACCACATGGAAAATTGGTAAAAGCTAGGAAATTAATCTAACAATTAAAATACTAAAGATTAATTTAATTTTACAATGCCATATGTATGAATAAATATTAGTAGAAAAATTGAGCTTAATTTGTGAAAGAAATAGAGACAAAAAAAACACATATTTTCTCTCAATAAAATTTTGCAATTAATTTAGTTTTCTTTTCTTTTTTAGTTGTTAAAGTAAACTATTCTCATGTCGTCGATGACCAATAGAGAATGTATATATATTGTTGTAGGAGGAGCAGGATGAAATTATGAAGACAAGATTGCCCACACAAAAACAATTAAGTATTAAGGAGATTAAACAAATGGTTTATCTTTCTCATGTAAGTATATTGAGAATTCACATGATTCACGTAGTACCTGAGATGATCAATAATACATTGACTTCTAAGAAAAAATATTGACTTTTTAAATATTTATAAGAAAAAATATCTATAATAATTCTCTATTTACATATACCATATATATTTTTTATACTCATATAAATCTTCTGTATAAATTAGGGTCTATCTAATATGCATCTATAAAAAAGGGTTGAAAGGAAAATGGAACTTCTAGCCACTAGACTACTTGACAAAAAAAAGAGTTGAAAGGAGAATCCTTACAATTTTGGTATAAAAAATAAGATATTTTATTAAAATTTACAAAAAATAGCAAGTTTTACTTAAGTCTATTCCATATTAGATGTCGAATATAGTATGGAATATATTTAATTAATTTTAATAAAATATTATATTTGTTTTCTATTTTTTATTATTATAAAATTCAGTTTTTCCTAAAAATAGTAAAAGTCAATTTCTTTTAGGTGGTTGAAGACGACGAGTGTTATTTCATCTTCTAACAGCCATAGCTGATGGTCTAGTCCTTTATTCTGCTTGGACTTTGTATGAACTGTTTTTTTGTTAACTTTTTGTAAACGTTGACAGTTTACCTTGATATATCTTGTGCTAGGGAGACTATATATATATATATATATCATTTTGGCTTGTAAAAAAAAGTAAAAAGTTCATTTCAACCATTTTCTAATGATCCAATTAAATGGACTAAGAAAGATAACCTTTTGAATATAAAATATTGTAATTTTTTTGGGTACAAAAATATTTTAATTTCTATCAATACATGCTAGTACATTGATTATATTGTTATAATGTCTTGCATACAGATAATCGACGAAATGTTACGAGTTGTCACTATTAACTTTGCAATGTTTCGGGAAGCAACTAGAGATGTTAATATTAATGGTTTGTCTATATTCATTGCAAATATTTATTATATTTCAATTAATCATTGACATCTTTTTTTTTGGTGCATTAATCGTTGACATCTTTAATTATTTGTTATAAAAGGAGAATAAAAATGTTCATGTACTCAATTTTTTCAGGTTATATAATACCAAAAGGATGGAAAGTTCTCACTTGGGCAAGAGCTATTCATATGGATCCCACATATTATTCAAATCCGGTTGAATTTAATCCATCCAGATGGAATGTGAGTTGTATTCTTTTTTTCTTTTGATTAAATAGTTTAGTGGTTAGAAATTTCATCCTTGAAATGATCAGAATTTTGAAAGCCCGGCCACCTATATATATATATGTATAATGCAATGTCATACCAACTGAAATAAGGTCACGGGACTGTGAATTGTATTCTTTATTACTAGAAAGACAAACACGTGAAAGTCCATCATTTTCTTAAATTTTTTTTTAATGGTAAATATATAATATATTAATAAAAAAACGATGCAAATACTAAAGGTTTAGAAAATAAAGAGATACCATTTTAAGAAATAACAAGTACAAATGGCAAATATATCAAAGTTTTAAATATTAAGCTTTGTTTTAATGATCTGTTCCTTTTATATAATATTTATATTATTTAAACTTGTCTAAATTTCAGTTTCAAAAATCATGTTGTGTTTCAAAAATTTAAATTTTGGAAAAATATGTACTGTCGAGGTTAAATTTATACATAACAGAAAAACAGTCCACAATAATTAATCCAAATCCCATTTTCGCGATGTAGATCCAACCCCGGTGGTGCTTAGCCTCTCATGGTCGCACCACCGTCTCACTTGGTTGGTTAAAACCTCTTTCCTTTCCGGCGGCTGTCACCTTTCCTGTGAGTTTTCTTTCCTCCGCCGCTGCTATCTGCTGGTTCTTCGTCGCCGGCGTGGGTCTCAGTGGGTGTTGGTCGTCTCAGAAGGTGTTCTGGCCGTTTTGCGTTGTGGATCTGGTTTTTTGGCCCTTTTTTTCGTTAGTCGGTTGCGGATGCTGGTTTTGGTTCCGCTGCCGTTTCTGTTTATGTCCGTTCTGGTGGTTCTCGGTGTTGTGATGGGGTGGTGGTGGTTGGAGGAGCGAGGTGGTGAAGTGGTGGTGGTTGGAGGTGCTAAGGTGTTTGCCGTTTTTGTCCCGTGGTGGAGTTGTTTCATGGGGCAGAAGGGTCTGGTTTTTCTTTTTTGTTTTGGCTTTGGTTGGAGGTGCTTGCTTTGTTGGTTTATTGTTTCCCGTGATGGAGTTGTTTTTTTTCATGGGGTAGGAGTTGTTACAGGATGAGGTAGTGGTGATGTTTGGAAGTGATGTGGTGGATGGTATGGTGATGAGGTGTTGGTGCAGTGGTGTTGGATCTAACGCTGCTGACCGTTGTCAAATCTGTTGAGATTTGCAGGACTCTTTTTGAGTCTCTGATGGTTTTCAAATCTGTTGAGATTTGCAGGTCTCTCTATCTAGTTGAACTCTATTGCGTCGGTGTTAACTGTTTGGAGGCGGTCTACAAGCTGAGACTCATCTACCTAGGTTCTCGTTCTACCGGTGCTCATCAACTTTTGACACAAGAGTTGTTTTTTGGATTCTGATGAGCCGATCACTTTTGATTCGAGATCGGAAGTTGGTGTCTAGTGGCTTCTCTATGGGTTAGGTTGTTATCTCCGGTGGTCTGAAAGCTAGAGTGTCCTTTTTTAAGAATGGAATTAGAAAATGACCTCTATTAGGTGGTGTTTGTTTTAGTATTTTTATTGATGTTCCTCTTATATACGGCACCTTTGATTGTAGCCCCTTTCTTATGGGTCTTTGTTCGTCTTGTGCAGAGACTTAATTACTTATAATAATATATTTGCCGTTCAAAAAAAAAATTAATAATTATATTTTAATTCATTTTAATTATGGTCTAGATTTAAATTTGAAAAATATAAGTGTTGTCTGGGATAAATTAAATTTATTCAAGAAGAGGTCAAACTAAATGAAGTTACTTAATAGTAGTAGCTAACATATATGTACATCTAACCTATATTTTGTGAACATTCAACATATAATTGTAATAATAATATTTTTGTGTATTATATGTGCAGGATCACAATGCCAAAGTTGGGACTTTCCTTCCTTTTGGAGCTGGAAGTATGCACTGTCCTGGGAGTGACCTGGCAAAAATTGAAATTTCCATATTTCTACATTATTTTCTTCTGAATTACAAGTTAGCACTCATTTTCACAATTTTTATTAATTCCAACTTTGAATAATTACAGTACATCCACTTGAATTTAGACCAATATTACAATATGAAGAAGCACAAATTTTTTCACTTATTCATCATAAAATGAAGTAAAATTCTAATCACTAGATTATTTTATAAAAAAATATTTACAATACTCTTATAATACTCTATCCGGTTTTTTCCCTAAGAAATATTTTGAAAAATCACACAGACCAAGGAATAAGTTCAAATTTTTTTCACCACTTGTGTTGACCTTAGAAAAGCACCCCCCTCCATTAATATTTTTCTACTAATTTATTCATATATTTTGTATAGGTTGGAGCGAGTAAATCCAGAATGTCCTATTACTTGCTTACCATCATCCAAACCCAAAGACAATTGCCTTGCTAAGGTGATAAAGGTCTCAAGTGTTGGTGCATAGTTATTGTCATTGGCGTGGAAATTAGTGGCTCTTTTTAACTTAAAAGTTAAAATCACTTGTTTGTTGCTTCTTAATATATAACACTAGAGACCTAAAACATCTTATTTTGTTCCTATATTTTCGGTTTGCTATCTGCTTGTGCTTGTGCTTCTTCATTGTTCAAAAGAAGAAGAAAGATATAATAAGGATTGGTTTTATTTTAAAGGGTAAAATATGTTTTTGTGTTTAAAATCACACTTTTTCGTCTTCAATTAATTTTGTGTTTTGATTTTAAAGTATAGGGATTAAAACAAAAATTCCCTATAAAATTGGGGACCAAAAATATATTCTACCCTATTTTAAATTGATCTTCTATGTTTAAATTTTTTTAAGTTGGTGTTGGTCTTTTAAATTACCGAAGTCAATATAAATTCTTCATTTACGTTAAATGTTGAATTATTCTCCACAACTCATTTCATCACCAATTAAATCATCATAAACTTAATTCTTCATCATAAATCATTATGGTCATACATTCAATTACATAACATATATCAACATTTAACTCACCAATCCATTAATCAATTTCAACTCAATTAAATACGTCAAGTTGTTATCAAAATTAACAATATATTGACATTTCATACACAAAACAGCACTATCCGAGCATAATCTCCACAAATTAGTCTAAAATATGGATTCTACACAAAAAATTATTAAAAATGGATTTCGGGTGCATAAGTTAACAAAAAGTCAAAAGTCAACGCAGGCTGACTGGGCTACTAACTCAAGTGGTAGTGGGAATGGATTGAACGTGTACTTATCTCCATGGAAGGCAAAAACTAAACTAGTGAAGGGGGAAGAGAAGATCGTGAGGTTGGTGGGGACCGGGCTGTTGCATCCCACATATGTCATCAGCGACTAAAACCATCAATTATTAAATTTGCAAGGACTAAAATCAAACAAATTTATTTGCACAGACTAAAATCATATTTTAACCAAGAGTGAGATAAATACAATAAATTAACACCTCCCTCTTCCAAGGCTATATATAATGAGCAAATGAATAACTAGATACATTGAATTATTCACATATGATTTTAGTCTCTGTAAAAAATAAGTGGGAGAAAATTGTAATTTAAAAAGTTAAAAAAAAGGGAAAATGGTCTCTCTCTATGCTTTTCATTGACAATTTCCTCTGATTAAGTTTTGATTGGATACCACCAAATATAAATATATGCTTTTTAAGTTGTTAGAAAGTTATAATATCTATTCTAAAAAAAATGAATGTAAGTTAATTAATAACTTTTTAAAACATTTGGATTAATACATTCACCTTATTGGATTATAAGTGGTGTCACCTGTCACGATTATATTAGCCCACATATGTCATCAACGACTAAAACCATCAATTATTAAATTTGCAGGGATGAAAATCAAACAAATATTTTTACAGAGACTAAAATCATATTTTAACAGAGTGAGATAAACAATAAATTAACACCTCTCTCTTCCAAGGCTATATATAATGAGCAAATGAAGAACTTGATACATTGAATTATTCATAGATGATTTTAGTCTCTGTAAAAAATAAGTGGACAAAAATAGTAATTTAAAAAGTTATAAAAAAAAAAGAAGAGAAAATGGTCTCTCTCTATGCTTTTCATTGACAATTTCCTCTAATTAAGTTTTGGTTGGATACCACCAAATTTATATGCTTTTTAAGTTGTTAGAAAGTTATAACTAAAAAATGATTAATACATATTGAGGTGCATGTTGTTAAAATATCTATTCTAAAAAAAACTGAATGTAAGTTAATAACTTTTATATAGACATTTGGATTAATACATTCACATTATTGGATTATAAGTGGTGTCACATGTCACGATTATATTAGCCCACATATATCATCAGCGACTAAAACCATCAATTATTAAATTTGCAGGGATTAAAATCAAATAATTTTTTTTACATAGACTAAAATTATATTTTAAACTAGAGTGAGATAAATACAATAAATTAACACCTCCCTCTTCCAAGGCTATATATAATGAGAAAATGAAGAACTAGATACATTGAATTATTCACAGATGCTTTTAGTCTCTATAAAAAATAAGTGGACAAAAATTGTAATTTAAAAAGAAAAAAATAAAAGAGAAAATGGTCTCTCTTTCAATGCTTTTGATTGACAATTTTCTCTAATTTAGTTTTGGTTGGATACCACCAAATATATATATGCTTTTTAAGTATGTTAGAAAGTTATAACTAAAAAATGATTAAGTATATATCACTATGCCAAAAAAGGCTTTAGAGAGCGCTTTTTTTGGCCATACACAATGCTTTATAAGCGTTGTCTATTCTGGCGCGGTTAAAAGTATAAACATCGCTTTATAATCAAGTAAAAGCGCTGTCTAATGTCAACTTTATACAGCGTTTTTTACATCTAATCGATGTCTTATGTTATGTTCAAATAGTGCTTTCTAGCATAAGCGCTGTTAAATATAAGCTTTAGACAGCGCTTCCTATTATAAGTGTTGTCTAATGTAAGCTTAACACAACGCTTTCTAGCATAAGCGCTGTCTAATGTAAGCTTTAGACAACGCTTTCTAGCATAAGCACTATCCAATGATAGTTTTAGACAACGCTCTCTAGCAATAAACGCTGTTAAAGGTATATATAAAAAAATAAAAAAATTTCTTTTGAATTGTCTCCTGGCATCCAACCAAAAAATCAATTTAATCCGTATAAAGTAATAAATTTGCATATATAGTTAAATAAAAAGTTCATGAAGTATATTAAACAAAATACTTTCATTTCATAAAACCTACTACAAAAAGTAACAATGAAGAATATACAAGTGATTAAAGAATAAAATGACAATATTAAAAATTATGTTACAATTAATGAGTAGATCACTTGAGCTAATCACTATATCTAAAATTCTATATTGCAATTTTCACCTCTTCATATAGCATCTTTTTTCTCTCTATCAGAGCCACTGCAAAAACCAAATTCTAAATAACCTTTAGTATCCATTCCAAGTGGAAGCATAATTTAATTAAAATAATAGATATGTATAAGAACTATCATGATATGAACATTGTTAAAAAATAAGTAACTTATTGCTTCAACCATTAACATAGTAGTAGTATAGTATACTTACACGTTTTCAACAGATGCTTCAATCAATTTTGTCTCAATATATAGAACTAATGAGTGAATTAGGATTGTTTTTTGCTCTAGAAATGCTAGCTCCCTGATAATCAATCCTGGAAATATTGAAGAAGAAAATACTTAGCTTATTACCTTTATTATATGATGACATAGAAAATGCATTTTAGGGGGTGTATTCCCATTTTTTTTTGACCAATTTAAATACTAGAACTGATATGCATAACGTAAACTTTCTAAAATAAAACTCACTGATTAAAATGTTTCATGAACGTATTGCAGGACCAGTTGGTGAGCACCGGTGCCACTATGTTGAGCTTTGGATCTAATATATTTAAGTATGCTGTCACATATTCATTTTTTTTTTTACTAATATAGGTAGGAATAATCAATACAATGGAATAATAAACTTTCTCTCTCTAAAAACTTTCTCTGCCATCTCTCTACAGCTTAACCTAAAAACCGCCGCCGCTCTTCTCCCACCCCAAATCCAAATCGGCCGGCAAGATGTAAGCCTCACAGTGGGTGGTGCGACGAGCTCCCTGCTCCGTACCACCACGCCAGATTCGATCTGGTCTTTGAGTCCTTCGCCGTCGAGTCCTCTGCCTTTCCCGCCGGTCCACTCTGTTCGCTCTGTTTCATGCTCTAGGTGATTTGGTTGTTGGATGGTGGTGATGCGTTCTGGAGTGGTGATGGTTTCTGTTGCTGCGCCTTAGGTGTTGGTTTTGTTTAGGCTCCTCGCCGGAGCTCCTTCTTCTCCGGCGGTGGGGCTCGGTTTGTGGGTGCTCTGGTTGGCTAGGGTGTTTGGGTTATGGTGATGGGTGCTGTTCTCAGGAGTTTGGGTGTTATTCCTCGCCGGAGTTCCTCCCTCTCCGGTGATGGGTTGTCGTGTGGTTTGGGAGGTTGGAGTAGGAGGTGGTTTGGGTCTGTTGGCGGTGACGGGTGATGGGAGGTGGCAGTGACGGTGGCAATGAGTGCTGGGGCTGGTGGAGAAGGAGAGGAGCGGGTGCCGTTCCGGAGACGAGGTGGAATGGTGGTTAACGACCTGTTTTAATTTTTATGTTGCTGTTTTCTTTCGTTTTTTCCCAGTTGTGGGGTGGTGTTGCTTTTGTTTAGGTGTGTTGTGGTTTGGATGGTGTCCTGGCAGTGGTGGTGGTGGAGGTGGTGGACTGTTTTTCTTGGTCTGGAGTTTTGTCCTGGCACGCTCGAAAGGGTGGAGTATGTAGACACTCCGTGTTGACGGAGTTTGTCGTTTTATCGTACTTCCGGGACGTATTGGCGATGGAGAGGTGGTAGATGGCTAATGCTGCGTGTATGTGTGGATTCTCCTGATACAAGAGTCTCTGACCATTTATCAAATCTGTTGAGATTTGCAGGACTCTTCGAGTCGCTGAGGGGTGTTCAAGTCTGCTGAGACTTGCAGGTCTCTGGTATCGGGTCGAACTCGACTGCATTAGGCGTTGACTGTCGATTCTCTGACTACCGGAGTTCCTCATCTTTTGACTTTCGGGGCTATCTTATGGGTCTGATGGGCCGAGTAATTTTAATTCGAGTTCGGAAGTTAGTACCTAGTGGTGTCTCCTAGGGTCGGGTTGGGGTTTCTCTGGTGGGTTTAGCGGATCATTATTGGTGTATGGGAGGATTGGGGTATTGATTAGGTGTCGGTAATTGTGTTATATCACGTTACCTTTTATTGTACTTTTTTCCACGACTACTCCTTACACTTCTTGTGGAGGAGTAGTCTTTTAATAAAATTTAGCCGTTCAAAAAAAAAAAAAAAAAAGGAATAATCAATACAATATAATTATTTATCCAACTATCAAGGAATTCAAGTTAGGCTAATTACAGGACCACACCTAACTACAGGGAACCGAGGCAGCCTACTATATAGATAGAGCACAAGTTATATGGTGTCAAATTAATCATCAAATGATTCCTAGTACATTAATGCTCAGGTAGCAGTTGCACCAAGTTGTTTAGTTATCATTTTGAAGAGGCAAAAAGAACCCACACCACTAGCAGAACATGACAGCAACATTCTGGTTAGTGCTCACCACTTGGAACAAATAAAAAATTTAGAAACTCGACAACAATCTATTAAATAATTACACCTCCCATAACAGCAACCAGTTACAACAAACAATCAATTCATATAAGAATTTAACAATCAACCATATGCTAAAAAATTAAATCTTTGTAAAATCAGCACATACCTTCCTCCAAAACATAAGATATCCAGAACCACCAATTCCGAGGCAACACTAGAAGGACACATTTGACGAGAACTGACTTGAAGATTGTCACACCAATGGAACAGATTTAACTCATAAAACCTTGATGACGAACCTCCTTTACCAACAATGCTCTGCTGCAGTCCCATAACAGTTAAATGTAGAATCACCACAATGTTGTGATAAGGATCTCCGCCCAAGCCACAATGCTGCCGGAATACGCAAAACTAGGGAAAAAAATTCTGCAGCTCCGCAGTTGACAGGACGAGGATTTAGAGATACCACGTAAATAACGCTATAGGGAAATAATACTCATCTCAGCAACAAGAGAAAACAACACTTTAACAAAACTTCCAAATCTCCTATTTTGTTATCAAAATTAACCCATGTAAGTAGAAGAATAACAAAACTATCCTAGTTATATGATTGTATAATAGGCTCAAACTCATTACCTGTCTATTTTCATTTCCCTATCCTTCATGACTTGATCTAAAAATGCCTCAACTATGCGTTGATATATTCCTGGATTCTTTTTCTTCCCCTATAAAGCAACAAAAGCAAAGTGTTTCATTATTTATCATCAACCTAATTATTAGGAGTTTATTCTTCCTCTCAACCTCACCATACAATTTAAATATTTAAATCACCATGAGAAAAATACATTGCTGAACTCACATCGAAAGATTTTCTACGCTGGTAATCCACCACGAACAACCAACTCCAAAACAGAAAAAAAAAATATCCAAATAAAAAAAATTATCATGAAATTGGAATAACGAAACTCTAAAACAAAATATTAATGATTACCAGCGAAATTGTGGGCAGCAGAAGGTATGAGATTGAGCGAGGGTGGAAGATGACCTAAGAGCGAGAAAGAGATTTTGTTTGATGTCGATCGAAGTCGGTGAAGGTCAATTGGCTATCGACCGATGAAGACGCATTGCCGTTGTCACAACCCAGCATCGCCATACCTCTCAATGTTTATGGTAAACCCTAAATTGCAATAGAAATAGGCTGAAAGTTGAAAGGGTTTTTATTTGGCTGCATCGAGAGAGAGGGTTTCTTCTTGCGAGAGTGGCTGCAAATTTTGGATTTGAACGATTTGGGATTCTTGTTGCAAAAGAAAGAAAAGGCTTCCTGGGGCAATTTATTTATATTTATAATTATTTATTACTATAATTGTTATAATTATTATTAATTAGTTATTAAATTAAATATTTTTACAATTACTCATTGAACGTTTAACAACGCTTATTTAGAATCTTCGGGAGCTGTCTAAAGTTACAGCTAAGACAGCGATTTATATTTTAAGTGTTGTCTAAGGTGAAAGCGCTGTCTAAGTTATATTATTTTTTAGCTTAATATTTTTCATTAAATATTTAATATCGCCTTTACGTATAAACCGCTGTTGAAGGTCTGAACTTTAGACAGCGCTTTTGTTTGCTAGTGCTGTATGAGGCTTCCGTGTTCTTTTTAACAGCGCTTTAGGATAAAAACGGTGTTAAAGGGGCGTTGTTATAACATCATTTTGGTGTAGTGTAATTGAGGTGCATGTTGTTAAAATATCTATTCTAAAAATTAGTGAATGTAAGTTAACAACTTTTATAGACATTTGGATTAATACATTCACCTTATTGGATTATAAGTGGTGTCACCTGACACGATTATATTATCCCACATATGTTATCAACGATTAAAACCATCAATTATTAAATTTGCAAGGACTAAAATCAAACAAATTTTTTTACAGAGATTAAAATCATATTTTAACCTAGAGTGAGGTAAATACAATGAATGAACACCTCCCTCTTTCAAGCCTATATATAATGAGCAAATGAAGAACTAGATACATTGAATTATTCACATATGGTTTTACTCTGCAAAAAAATGAAAAATAAGTGGCCAAATATTGTAATTTAAAAAGAAAAAAAAAATGATAAAATGGTCTCCCTCTCTATGCTTTTCATTGACAATTTCCTCATAGAAATTTTGGTTGGATACCACCAAATATATATATATATATATATGCTTTTTAAGTGTGTTAGAAAGTTATACTAAAAAATGATTAAATCCATATTGAGGTGCATGTTGTTAAAATATCTATTCTAAAAATAAGTGAATATAACAACTTTTATAGACATTTGGATTAATACATTCACCTTATTGGATTATAAGTGGTGTCACCTGTCACGATTATATTAGCCCACATATATCATCAACGACTAAAACCATCAATTATTAAATTTGCAGGGACTAAAATCAAACAAATTTTTTTACATAGACTAAAATTATATTTTAACCTAGAGTGAGATTAAATCAATAAATTAAAACCTCCCTCTTCCAAGGCTATATATAATGAGCAAATGAAGAACTAGATACATTAAATTATTCACAGATGGTTTTAGTTTCTATAAAAAATAAGTGGGCAAAAATTGTAATTTAAAAAGAAAAGAAAGAAATGAAAATGGTCTCTCTGTCAATGCTTTTCATTGACAATTTCCTCTAATTAAGTTTTGGTTGGATACAACCAAATATATATGCTTTTTAAGTGTGTTAGAAAGTTACAACTAAAAAATGATTAAATACATATTGAGATGCATGTTGTTAAAATATCTATTCTAAAAATAAGTGAATGTAAGTTAACAACTTTTATAGACGTTTGGATTAATACATCCACCTTATTGGATTATAAAGTGGTGTCACCTGTCACGATTATATTAGCTCACATATGTCATCAGGGACTAAAACCATCAACTATTAAATTTGCAGAGACTAAAATCAAATAAATTTTTTTATAGAGACTAAAATCATATTTTAACCTAGAGTGAGATAAATATAATAAATTAACACCTCCCTCTTCCAAGACTATATATAATGAGCCAATGAAGAACTAGATACATTAAATTATTCATAGATGATTTTAGTCTCTGTAAAAAATAAGTGGACAAAAATTGTAATTTAAAAAGGAAAAAAAAAAGAGAAAATGGAATTGTGTACTCTCTCTATGCTTTTCATTGACAATTTCCCTCTAATTAAGTTTTGGTTGGATACGACCAAATATATATATATATATGTGTGTGTGTGTGTGCTCGCTTTTTAAGTGTGTTAGAAAGTTATAACTAAAAAATGATTAAATACATATTGAGGTGCATGTTGTTAAAATATCTATTCTAAAAATAAGTGAATATATAAGTTAACAACTTTATAGACATTTGGATTAATACATTCACCTTATTGGATTATAAGTGGTGTCACCTGTCACCATTATATTAGCCCACATATGTCACCAGCAACTAAAACCATCATTTATTAAATTTGTAGGGACTAAAATCAAACAAATTTTTTTACATAAACGAAAATCATATTTTAACCTAGAGCGAGATAAATATAATAAATTAACACCTCCCTTTTCCAAGGCTATATATATATAATGAGCAAATGAAGAATAGATACATTCAATTATTCACAGATGGAGATACACATAGAATATTGGGTTTGGACATTTGCTACTTTGTTAGTATGCTATTTTTGTGTGAACAATTTTGTATGGAGATTGAATGAGTGGTATTACAATATGAAAGTAAGAAAGAAACAATACCCTCTTCCTCCTGGACATTTGGGATGGCCTCTTATAGGCAATATGTTAGCTTTTATTAAAGATTTCAAATCTGGTCATCCTGATTCATTTATCAACAACCTTATTTCCAGGTTTCTTCTTCTTTTTCTCCCCTGGCAATATTTCTTCAAACACAGACACACTCACATGCACAAATACAACGGAAATGGATTTGGTGCTGTAAGATTTGACACAGTTTAATATAATAAAAATCATTGGATATATTTCTATGATGAGATGCTGATTTAACTGTTACAATCTCTACCATTCAATAAATGAACCAAAGTCATAATGAAAAACGGTGTGAAACTGTGTTGTTTCACTACCGCAGCAAATCCAAATATCTCAAAAACAACCTCACGTTTAGAATTTCTATACAGTTGCAATAGATCTAGCTAGACGTCGAAATATTGACTATATGATCGACCACTAGGTTGGTTTTTATCGATTAATTGTATTTTTGAACCGAACCAAAATTGATTTTTTTCCCCAGTTTGCATGGATTGGTTTAAATCTTCGTTTTTTTTTTTCTTCTGTACCGCTTACGCTCCTAGTCCAGCTATTCTATCTATCTCTCTCATAAATGATAGAAAATAGAGGTTAATCAATGGAGTAAAGCCAAACTTGTTTGATTACATCAAATTAAATGTATGACTCTCGGACATGTATGTATTCTTGGGTAACAATACTTTTTAGGAAAAATTTATTTAAAATTTTAATTTATTTTAATATAAATTAGTATAAAAATATGACATACAACATTTAATTTTTATTAAAGGATATTGATACTCAACTAAACTCTAGGATAATAAAGTGCTCACCATGTATTAATATTGTGTGTGCGCGCCCTTGTTTGTGTGTATAATATTTTCTTCGTCCCAAATTATAAGTTATTTTGCAATATCGATGTATCATTTTATTTTTTCTATTATATCCTGAACTATTTTTTATTATTTTTTGAATTCTTTAATTTACTTTTCCTATACCATTAATGGAAATTTTTTTTAATTTGTGTGAAATGATTAAAACGATTTATAATTTGGAACGCTGGTAATATTAACTTAATTATAATCTAAGAGTAACTTTTGTTAGATTTATTTCAATTAATAATTCTTTTCATATCTTAATTTTGTTGATCCAACTGTCACATTAATACTTTTTAAATGCAATAGTATAAAATTATTCTAAAATTATTGCCCTCTTTTTTGGGGAGCAGCTTTGCTCCATTTGTTGGTTCTCCTTTTACTTCTTTTCAAGTTATGAATGTGCAACATGAGGCAAAATTTAATCTAAACGCTAATATTAAAAATTATTTGTTTAGCAGAAAAAGTAAAATTGAAACGGTTTACATGTTACTCCCTCTCTTCCTGCTCCCCTCTTTACCTCTCATCACCACTGCCGCCGCCACCGTCGCCACCACGATTTCTCTCCATTCGTCATAGCGGCAACACACTTCAAGGGGGATTTTACTTCTTTCAATTTATGTGATTCAGAATCTTGTAGTAAAGGGCAATTTGATTTCATTCAATATTAATAACAACAAATTTGCAATAAAATTCTTGGATTTTTTTCCCAATGATTTTAATGGCTATTGAGATTGGTTTAGGAGTATGTTTTATTGTGACAGTCGCAGCGACATCTTTGCTTCGGTGGCGAGAGGTTTTATCTGGCGGCAAGACGAGGGAGACACATGTGGAGCAGAAAGATTTGGTCGGCGTTGGGATGGCGCCGAGCATCGCTGATGGAACAGAGAAAGTGGCGGGGCGACAGCGACGAGCAGTAGAAGAAGAGGTGGCGATGATTATGGAACATGAAGAAAAATGAATACGCGTTGCAATTTTTCTTCTTCTATTTTTTACTTTTTTTTGACAAATAATATGGTTTGATTTCAACGGTTCCTTTTTTTTCTTCCACATGTCACTTATCTATGCAATAAAAAGAAATAAATGGAGCCTTCGTCGAGCAAAGTTGCACTCATCTTTTTGTACCAAAAAAAAGTATAAAATTATTAAATTTTAAATTTGCAAAAATTTTAGCCATTAAATTATTTGTCCCTTTTTTCTATGAAATTTAATATTTATGAAGAGTTGTTATAGAAGCATCTCGGAAAAAATAACTTTTATATAAGTTGATCCCCACACACACATATCTTGGATATAATATATAATCTCACTAGCTATCTTATAATATTGCAGATATGGACGACCTGGTATCTATAAGTCGCACTTATTTGGAAGTCCAAGTATCATCATTTGTGATGCCGATATGTGTAGGCAAGTTCTAATGGACCATGAGACATTTAAAATCGGTTATCCAAAATCCACTCTAGAAGTGATTAGATATAAATTCCTTTGGAGTTCATCTAGAGAGAAAAAACATTTTAAACGCTCTGTTCTTACTATGGGTCACAATACATTAGAAATGTACTTAACTAGCATGGAGGATATCGTGATTAATTCTTTGGAGGAACTTTCAAGTATGAATCACCCGGTTGATTTTTTGAAAGAGATGAAAAATATTTCCTTTAATTTAATCATTGAAATTTTCTTGGGATCTTACAATCAACATGTCATTACCAAAATAGGGAATTCTTTTACTGAAATTCATGGTGCTTTGTTCTCTATGCCCATTAACTTTCCTGGTTTTGCTTTTCATAAAGGACTCATGGTAATTATTGCCTATATAGTACTTCATTATCATATTTTATTATTTATTAAGGTTTAATGGTATGTTTGATTCCTTATATTTATTTTAGGTTTTAATTAAGTCTTTTATATTTAACAGTTTTAAGTTGGTCTCTTATGTCACTAATATTATGGTAACTTAAGTCTTCCTAGTCAAATTTTTGTCTAATCATCCATGTGGCTAACAAAATTGCTGAGTGAACAATATAGGAAGATGTCACGTGAAATTTTTAGACAAAATTAATTCAAAATTTGATATAATGACAAACTTATGCAGTAACATAATGGACCAAGTGAAAACTTTTAAACATCAAAGACTAACTTAAAATTTTAAATAACGGATCAAATATCAAATATTCAATTAAGTCTATTATTAATTAATAGGTTTATTTACTTGTGCATATATTTTTGTTAATGTGACATCACGGTAACATTTTATTTGGGGTTTGTGTAAGAAAATACAATGTCATTAATTGGAGCATAAACATTATATTTTATTGATATTTATATATGTCGGTGATAATTACACATTTTGCATGCATATATATGGTACAATTAACAGGCACATGAGAAGCTGGTCAAATTAATTAAACCAATTGTAGAAGAAAGGAGGTTGATGAAAAAAAATGGTGATAGAAAAGATTTACTTGATATGCTTTTGGAGCCGAGGGATGAAGATGGTTGGAGAGCTGAGGATGAGGACATTGTTGACATGATGATAGGGCTTGTACTTGCTGGTCATGAAGCCACGGCATATGGTATGATGTGGTCAATTATATATCTTACACAAAATCCACATATCTTGAAAAAAGCAAAGGTAAATGATTAAGCTAATGTCAAAATATATTCATTTATTTTTACTAAACTTAACTACTCTTAGGGTACGATTGAATTTAGCTTATTTTTTAGCTTATAAAAATAGTGTATGGAAATAAATAAAGTTTTATTTTGATTTATAAGTTTTTACTAATAAAAATTGTATTTTTATAAGTTGTTTTATCACAAATTACCTTTAAAAGTTTATAATAATATATATAAACTTATTTACTTGTATAAGTTATTTCGCATAAGCTCATAAATAAGTCAATCCAAACAGACCCTTATTTGCCTAAGTTGTTAAAGTAAACTATTCTAATGTCATTGATGACCAATAGAGAATGTATATATTGTTGTAGGAGGAGCAGGATGAAATTATGAAGACAAGATTGCCCACACAGAAACAATTAAGTATTAAGGAGATTAAAAAAATGGTTTATCTTTCTCATGTAAGTATATTGAGAATTCACATGATTCACATAGTACCCGAGATGATCAATAATACATGACTTTTTTAATATACATTACTTTTAGGAAAAGATATATATCTATAAAAATTCTCTATTTACATATATTACATATAATTTTTATACTCATATAAATCTTCTGTATAAATTAATTAAGGTCCGTCTAATATACATATATATATAAAAAAGGGTGAAAGAAAAATCCTTACAATTTTGACTAAATAGATTTTTATCCCCCTGCAAAGTAGGTGAGTTTTGCTTTATTCCCCGCAAAAAATTCATTTGACATTTCCCCCTTGCAAAATTGTTTTGTCTGGAATCCCCCTGGGGTGCACTTCTTAAGTTGGTTATATTGTTTAACTGATTTAAAAAGTGTTGTTTTTTAAATCGGTTATTATGTTCAATCGATTTAAAAAGTGCAAATTCCTTGCACCCAAAGGGGAAATCCGAAAAAAAAAATTGCAAGGAAGGAAACTCAAATAAATTTTTTACAGGGGGTAAATTAAAATTCGCCTACTTTGCAGCGGGGAAACACTTATTTACCCTATAATTTTTGTATAAAATGAAGTTTAGTAATAAAAAATAGGATATTTTATTAAAATTTACAAAAAATAGCAAGTTTTATCTTTAAGTCTGATCCATATATATTAGATGTCATATATAGTACGGAATATATTTAATAAATTTTAATAAAATATTTATTTGTTTTCTATTTTTTATTATTATAAAATTCAGATTTTTCTAATAATAGTAAAAGTACGTCCATTTCAACCAGTTTCTAATGACCCATATTAAATGGACTAAGAAAGCTAACCTTTTGAATATCAAATATTGTAATTATTTTTGGTACAAAAATATTTTAATTTTTATCAATACATGCTAGTACAAATTAATGAAAAAAATTAAGAAATTTAAAAAATGTAACTTATCTTTTATTTTAATCAAACTTATCTCAACTTATATATATATTTTAACAAATAAGACATTGATTATATTGTTATGATCTCTTACATACAGATAATCAATGAAATGTTACGACTTATCTCTTTTAACTTTGCATTTTTTCGGGAGGCAACTAAAGACGTGAATATGAATGGTTTGTTTATATTCATTGCAAACATTTATATTTCAATTTGTTATTGAAATCTTTACTTATAGAAGGAGAATAAAAATATTCATCTACTCTATATTTTTCAGGTTATATAATACCAAAAGGATGGAAAGTTCTCACTTGGGCAAGAGCTATTCATATGGATCCCACATATTATTCAAATCCGGATGAATTTAATCCATCTAGATGGAATGTGAGTTTTATTCTTTATTACTAGAAAGACAAATACATGAAAGTCCATATTTTTTTAATATTTTTTAAATGACAAATATATAATATATTAAATAAAAAACGAAACATATACGTTCGGAAAATAAAGAAATACCTATAATTTGTGAACATTCAACATATAATTGTTATAATACTGTAATATTTTTGTGTATTATATGTGCAGGATCACAATACCAAAGTTGGAACTTTCCTTCCTTTTGGAGCTGGAAGTATGTACTGTCCAGGGAGTGACCTGGCAAAAATTGAAATTTCCATATTTCTACATTATTTTCTTCTGAATTACAAGTTAGCACTCGTTTTCACAATTTTTATTAATTCCAACTTTGATTACTTACAATACATCCACTTGAATTTACACCAATATTACAATATGAGAAGCACAGATTTTTTCACATATTCATCATAAGAAGAAGTAAAACTTTATCGCTAGACTATTTGATGAAAAAAAGTATTTACGATAGCTCTATTGGTAAAATATTGCATAAATTTATTTATTTGTATTTGTTGTTTTGCATAAATTTAAAAATGAGTCAATCCAAACATATCTTTAATCTTGGACTTATGTGTATAACTCTATTGGTAAAAGTATTGCGTGTAATACGCATGAATAGGATTTTAACTTTGGTGTTTCCACTTATTGACTTTTAAAAATAAAATTTAATCATTAAATTATTTGACAAACAAAAAGAAAAAAATCTCAAAGTTAGGCTAAAAGTAAAGACTAGAAGAATAAAATATGTTTCTTATTTCTTAGTCACGAATTAAATTAAATTTTATAATAATCTAGTTAGATATTAATGATTATTTTTTAAAACTTTTGTTGCTAATTAAATTTTCATAGTAACAAATTATTATTTATTTTTCTTTTGAAAGGAATAAGTTAGAATTTTTTTTCACCACTTGTGTTGACCTTAGAAAGGCACCCCCTCTATTAATATTTTTCAACTAATAATTTATTTATCTATTTTGTATAGGCTGGAGCGAGTAAACCCAGAATGTCCTATTACTTGCTTACCAACATCCAAACCCACAGACAATTGCCTTGCTAAGGTGATAAAGGTCTCAAGTGTTGGCACATAGTTATTGTCATTGGCGTGGAAATTAGTGGCTCTTTTTTACTTAAAAAGTTAAAAGTTAAAATCACTTGTTTGTTGCTTCTTAATATATAACACTAAGAGAGACCTAAGACATCTTATTTTGTTCCTATATTTTCGGTTTGCTATGTGCTTGTGCTTCGTTGTTCAAAAGAAGAAGAAATATATAATAAGGATTGGTTTTATAATAAACAATAGATAGGACTTGATTGGATATTTTTGTTCTTTGTATTTATTTTAGATTTTAAATTAATCTACTATGTTTAAATTTTTTGAAGTTGGTTATATATATATATATATATATATAGGATTGGAGTTCGAATCTCAAACACTCTACTTATTCATTTTAAGAATTATCTATTATCTTTTATTTTTAATTTTTTGAAAATATAGAAATTAGAAAAGATTAATAGCGCAAGGAATTGGTCAATGGGTAAAAACAATACTAAACATCTAATAAAGGGCAAATTCTAAAATGACCACTTCATCAAGTGGTTCATGGTGGACCAGTTATGAATAACACTATAACGAATACGAATTTTACAAAATCCACCGTGGGATTGAAAGTTTGTTTCATATAGATCATCCATAAAAAATTTAGAAAAATTGAAAATCATTTGATATGATATTGAGACTCATTAAGATTAACGGTTTATGAGTTTTTATTAAATAACGTTAAACTTGATAGATTTCAATAACATATCAAACGATTTTCAATTTTTCTAAAAATTTGTATGGCTGATATATATGATACAAACTTTCAATTTAACGGGTGGGTTTTGTAAAATTTATAGGCCCAACCAATACGGGGTATTCAATATCAACTAATTTTTTTCATTGGTTCTTTGTTTTCTCAAAATAAAATAAAAAATGTCTATATATATTAATATATGTGTGTGTGCATTTTCTCTAAACCAATATTTAAAAGTAAATTTGATTAATGCCATCTATTTCTCTTCAACTATTACAAATTTGTTGGAATAGTGACTTTTTTGTGTTATATTAAGAAAAAAGAGTAATGGATATTTATTTAGATGTACGGTTGTGGGAGTTGGTGATGCAATCTTTAATCATTTTGAGCATCACTTTAGGCGAGTGGAAATATATTGATTATAGAAAACTCTTCGTTTTAATTCCATAAGTGCGGAAGATGCTATAGAGTTGGAGAAGCCGTTTAGTGAAGTATAGGTTAAGCAAGTGGTGTGGGGTTGCGACAGTATTTAAAAGTCCAAATCCTGATGGTATCTCTTATGATTTTATTAAGAAATTTTGGAAGGAGGTAAAGGGATATTTTATGCGATTTTTTGTTTGGATTTTTTTTCTAATAGAAAGTTGGTGAAGGGATCAGATTGTATTTTTTTGCTTTAATCCCTAAGATTTTCAATCCTCATGTGGCTGACTTTAGGCCTAATATTTATCTTATTGATTGATTGTATGTACAAAGTGTTTGCCAAAGTTTTGAGTAATAGGTTGAAGAAGGCCATTGGAAAAGTGATATCAGAGACACAATCGGACTTTAAAAAGGAATATAGAGTTGTTTATATTTAAATTGGATTTTGAAAAAGTGTATGATTTAGTGGATTGGAATTACTTGGAAGCTATGATGTTAAAATTGGGGTATCCGAGTAAGTCGATGAAATGGATTATGGAGTGTGTAAGTTCTACTTCAGCGTCGGTGTTGGTTATTAATGGTATACAAAGGAGTTTCATTTTGCGTCAAGTGTTGATTGGATCACTATGTTGCGACAATCATCACTATTATGGAGCTTAGACTTGTGGTATCTTATGGATCATAGAATTTCTTTTGCTTTAATGTATTTGGGAGAAAATGAGGAATGAAAAAGAAAATGATAGTATGGTTGATGGATCACAACCATATAATTTTTTTACTACACTCTACACAGATGACTAGTCGATGGAGTTGGTAGAATTTGTAACCTTGAAATGTGTTGTATCAATAAGGATATAATTATGATATTATTGACATAATTAGGTATCATTTAACTTTTGTTGGATGACCAGTCTTAATTAAATGTTGAATCTTATAATCATTGTGACCACGTTAAAAATATTTTATCAGCCCGAGAGTCATTTTCAACATCTTTTCTTTAAATTAAATATATACAATTGATTTTTCTCAAGTGGGAGAATGTTAGAATATTTTCCAATATTTTGTTGGCTGCAATCAATTGTATGTTTTAGTTTTAATAAAACCGGGTTGATGTAGTTATGATCCGTTTGATGATGCTTATAGGTCCAATAATTGTGATTAATATATAATAATGAGTTTTGGACACGAATTCATAATTGTGTAGAAACAAAGTGTAGATCCAACCTCTAGTATATATATGATGGGTAGCACTGACTAGAATTGTTGTCTTATAAATAGATAGATTATGTTCCCTTTTCCATCATACGTACCGAAATGTGCTCGTTTGATGTTTGCCCTATTGAAAACCTCAAATCCTAGAGTAAGTGATCAGGCAAAGAAATATCTGATCTAATATATTGATGTTTTCAATATTGGCGCTTATGATAACGATGATTTCAGGGTCGGCCCAGTGCAGTCAGTGCTGCACAGCTGGGTCTCCAATCTTTAGCTGGGTCTCCAATCTTAAGGGGCCTCAAAGTTTTTTTAGTGTATTAGAGTGACCTAATTCAGTTTTACTCAATTTATGTGACCAAAAAAAAAAGAAAGGCCCAGACAATTACACTGTCCAAGAAAAAAAATTGGTCCAAGCAAAAAGTAGAAAAAAGTCCATCACTTGTGACCAGTCATACGCATGAACGTGGTGATGATACACATGACTTTTTTATTATGGAAGTAGAATACAATTTGCTCTTCTATCAATGATATGCATGAACTGCTAAAACTTTTACTATGATGTTCAAATGTTAGTTATAATGATGAATATTTTTTGTATTATTGATGTTATTTATACTTATAATTTGAATGTGACATTTTTTTTTTAAATTTTTACATTTTTTATTAAGACTTAAGAGTCCACTTTTATTATTTAAGTCAGACCCCTAAATAATCAGGACCAATCCTAAATAATTTATAATTATCAAATAAGTGTATTTTAATTTCATGTAATATATCAATTTCTAATTTTAATCTTACACGTTTTACCAAAAAAACAAATCTTACACGATATTGAAAAAGATGAAAGTGTATTTTTTTCCAATGCAATACCTTACTAACACGTTCAATCAAAGGTTGTAATGGGACCCTGCCCTTAGGGGACAATGTCACAATGCCGTATGACTATCAATTATATAGATCCGGACTTATTACGGTACAATAATAATACAGTTATACGCAATAATTAATGTGGACGTCGTTGATTTGAGATAGTATATTTCAAATATAAAATACAATTTTATATTTTAAAATAATCTTAGCCGTTGATCAAAAATCGGATAATCAAAATCAATTACAGCAGGGTGCTGTACCTACTCCCAAATATATGGGGTGTAACCAAAAAAAAATATATGGGGTTATGATTTCCAATACAACACATAATTAGGGGAAAACGGGTCCACGAGAAAATAAAGAGATTTAGGCGGAATTTAGGGTGTAAATTAGACAGGATTAGTGTGTTCACCATACTTGTGGGATTGGAAATAACATACTCCCTCCGTTCCTTTTTAAGTGTCCGTTTTGAATAGTAACAACAAATTAAGAAAGTTTATTTTTGCACCTTATTTTCCTATTATACCCTAATTCTAATTCACCAACAAAATCCTATTTTTTTGCAAACACTTTCTCTTTCCAATATATTTAATATATTATGCACACAAAAAAAAACAAAATTTAATATGTTATGTACCAAAAAAAATAAAAAGATTTAGTTTTCCAAATATATAGCACTAATTAGTTTTATTGAAAAAGATATGAATAATTGACCAAGGGTATAATTGACAAATCATATCCTTAAAACACAAAATGGACAGTTAAATAGAAACGCTAAATTCGACGTTTTTGGACATTTAAAAAGGAACAGAGGGAGTATTATTTTAAGTTATGTTGTTTAATTTTGTTAAAAAAAAGTTTTGTTGTTTAATTTTTTTAATAATTAAATATGTGTTGATTACAACTTAATTTTTTTTAATACAAATTACAATGTATTTTGCATTCTTTTTTTGGTACAGATGTACATGTACTATTTTGCATATTTAACTTATAAATCATATTTTTTTGCTCCATCCAAATATTTCTGTCTAATTATGTCACTATATATATATATGACAAGAACTACAATACTCTTACGTGCAAAATTTATATTGTGCACTTAGCCAATTACACGCAAGATATCACTATTCACTACCACTGTGTAGTATGGATAGACATGAGTTAGGTTGCTAATTGTTATGATAGAATTTTTTTATCGACTATTTTTTAATTGGTATTTACGTGATTTTCTGTAAAATAGTGCTGGATTAACAATTGGTTACAATGTAGTAACTAGTTTTTTTTTTGGTTCAAAAAGATGAACTAATTAATTTGTACTATGATGGAGTATGAACAAAGAATATGCCTTTTCTTTTTTTTTTTGGTACAAGAGAATATGCCTTTTCTATTAGTATTTAATTACTTTTTTTTTTTGACAAACATTAGTATTTACTTTTAGAAACAGTCAAAATTTGAAATAAAAATCTGATTTTTTTTTTTTTTGACTGAGATTGAGACTATTAATTGTAATAATTAGCTTTAAATATTTGGTATGTAAATTGCTTTAAATTTTCAGATTTCATTTATTGTGGTAATAAAGCATACGGTTTTGAAAAAGGCATATAAGAAATTAATTCTATTTGAAAGACTACATAAAATGGGCATACCATCAAATATTTGACCATCAAATCAACATCAAAATTATATATATAATGGTTACCAAAAAAAATATACATATACATAATGGAAAATGAACTAGTTAGATATTCAAAGATGGAAATACAATATTGGGTTTGGATGTATACCATTTTGTTTAGTTTGGTGGCAAGCTATTTTCTTCTGAGAAGTTTTATGTGGAGATTGAATGAGTGGTATTATAATATGATACTAAAAACGAAACAATACCCTCTTCCTCCTGGTCATTTAGGGTGGCCTCTTATTGGCAATATGTTGACCTTTTTTAAACATTTCTCATATGGTCATCCTAATTCATTCATCAACAATTTTATTTCAAAGTCTCTTTCTTTTTCTCTCCCCTTCAAATATAATGCATCTTCTCACATACGAATGCACTCGCGCACATGCACTTTTGGTTTTTCTATATTCATCAACTAATTAACTTATGTTTCAGGTATGGAAGAACTGGTATCTATAAGGCGCACTTGTTTGGTAGTCCAAGTATCATCATTTGCGAGGCTGACATGTGTAGGCAAGTACTAGCCGATGATGTGACGTTTAAGTTTAGTTATCCGAAATCTACCGTAGAAGTGCTTAGGTATAAACCCTTTTGGAGTTTCTCCCGAAAAGAACACATGCGTTTTAGACGCCTAATCTCTCCTCTTACCATGGGATACAATAATATATTAGAAATATACCTAACACGCATTGAGGACATTATGATCAATTCGTTGGAGGAAATTTCTAGCATGAGTCACCCGATTGAGTTTTTAAAGGAGTTGAAGAATATTTCCTTTAATATCATTATTGATATTTTCATGGGATCTTACAATCAACACATCATCACCAAAATAGGGAATTCTTTTACTGATTTACACACTGCATTGTTCTCTATGCCTATTAACCTTCCCGGTTTTGCTTTTCGTAAGGGACTTATGGTAAGTATTCCCTAAATGTTCATAATATTATTAATTAGTACTGTATTATTTATTAACCACGTAAATACTTTGAATTTAAAGCTTTCAAAGCGTTTTTTAGGATATGTGCTATATGAACATCAAATTTTGGGATAACAATTTGACACATTTTCTCTCTTTACTCACAGCACGAAATCCAAGACATACAAAAAATATTTAAAGAAAAAAAAATGTATAATTGTTGTATATTTATTAGATAATAATGGTGTTCGAATAACATTTTTGTACACATATACACACCTAATAACACATTATGAGAAACTGTCCTCAATTTTTTTACAATGGAGAGAATCTCACACATTATATATTTATTTGTATGGTATAATAGGCACGTGAAAGGCTAGCCAAATTAATTCAGCCTATTGTAGAACAAAGAAGGTCGATGATAAAAAATGGTGACAAAAAAGATTTACTTGATATTCTTTTGGAATCGAGGGATGAAGATGGTTGGAAACCAGAGGATGGGGATATTATTGACATTTTGATAGCATTTGTACTTGCCGGTCATGAAAGTACAGCACATGCTATGATGTGGTCAATAATATACCTTGCACAAAATCCACATATCTTGAAAAAAGCCAAGGTAAAATGGTAAATTAATTAAGTTGATAATATTTTGTTGAAATTGTCTTATTTTATGAAAACAGATTTATTTTTTTACTGTTTTTATGAAAACAGAATTGTAAAATATTTATTTGATCAAAATGATTATTTTAATATAATTAGTTTCTTGTAATTATGTTGTATCATAAATATTATAGTTGACTAAACATTACATTGATGTATATATATGTGAAGTAAAATTAGAAATGGATTCCTAATTATTTTTTTAATATTATTGTTTCATACTTTTTTATTTGATCATAGTTTTTTAATATTTTTTAAAGAAAATTTTAATATTATATATTCATTATCTAACAAATAAAATATGATCTGTCAAAATATATATATATATATATATATATATATGAATTAGTGTGTCCCGTATGAGTAACCCAATTGATAACTAATAGGATCATTATTGGAGGTGTCAAAGTTAATACTCCAAATTTTCTATTCCTTTAAGTTTATAGTGTCTGAATCTAGTCATTAGATAACTAGATAAAAAAAATGGAAAAATAAATTTAATGTTTCAATATCATTTTTTAAAGATGTTTTTATCTTGTTCATTAATTAATAGAGAAGGTATATATGTTGCAGGAGGAACAAGAGGAAATCATCAAGACAAGACCACCCACACAAATAAAATTAAGTTATGTAGAGATTAAAAACATGGTTTATCTTTCTCAAGTAAGTATATATCTGTATATCCAATGCATATTCCATGGATAATACATTGAATTACTTTAATTTTAATTTTTTGTCTAAACTTAATTATAAAAGTTACAAAGATTTCTTCAAAAATAATAATAAACTTAAAAATAAAATATATCTCAAATAATTAATTTGGTGAACAATCCTCTCTCCTATATGAAATTTTATAATTCATCATCACCTCATTAATTAAATGCTTTAATGTTATGTCATTTTTTCATATTTATTATTTTTTGAATTTTATAAATAAGGCATCGATTGAATTGTTGTAATTTTTATTATATACAGATAATCAATGAAATGTTACGCCATGCCAGTATTACCTTTGCACTTTTTCGAGAGGCAACTATAGATGTTAACATCAATGGTTTGTTCATATTCAATTACACAATTTATATTCCTATTTATTTTATAATATCTTTTTCACAAATTAAAGGAGAATAAAAACGTTGATATCCATATTTTCAGGTTATACAATACCAAAAGGATGGAAAGTGTTAATTTGGTTAAAAGCTATGCATTGGGATCCTACATATCATCCAAATCCAGATGAGTTTAATCCATCAAGATGGGATGTGAGTTGTATTATTATGTAACCTAATGATCCATATTTTTCTTCACATTTATTTTCTATTTTTTGTCCAACTCATAAACATAAGAAAGTATAGGTTCAATATTTCTCTTTTACCATTATCTATTACAACCCCGACTGCTATATAATATATGTGATGTCTCTATCAACTGAATAAAACTCACGGGGACATAAAAAAACATTGTTAATTGTTTTTAAAAATACCTTTTTTTCTTAGCTTGCTTTTTCCATCACCATTAATTACTCTTGCTACAATGTGATCTTCCATGTCCTTATTAGTAATTTAAAAAGCGTGTAATATTGACTTTTGTGTTATATATATTTGTGCAGGATCATAATGTCAAACTTGGAACCTTTCTTCCTTTTGGAGCAGGAAGTAGGCAGTGCCCTGGGAATAACTTAGCCAAAATTGAAATTTATGTATTTTTACATCATTTCCTTCTCAATTACAAGTAATTAACTCTCTTCACTTTTTCCATATAGCTTTTTAATTTACATTCCTTTAACACTTCTGCAGTATACTTTCTTTCGGATCATATATATGTGCAACTCTTCCATTTGAATATGTAATGAGTTGTTTTCACACACAAACATAATCACGAGGGGTTTGGAACCACTTGATGTCATAACTGACCCTCCAAACAAGATTACCCTCCAAACTTGATGTCATAATACCTTTTACATTTTGATTTACGAAATTATTTATTAACTATATATAAGAAGGGTTACTAATTAATTTATATATGATCATCTATATAGGTTGGAGCGAGTAAATCCAAATTGTCCAATTAAAAGCTTACCTTCACCAATGCCTATAGACAATTGTCTTGCTAAGGTGATAAAGGTATCCAGTTCATAATTATTGGTGTGGAAATCATTTGTGTTGCTACCTATGACAAAATTAAGATATCTTATTTTGTTGATTGGTTTCCTTTGATTTATTGATTAATATGAATTGTTAATATTCTATTCGTGTTTTATTTTCATTTTTTAGTTTTCAAAATGAAATGATTAATATTGTTATTGTGAGTATTAAGGAGAATTCAGTTTTAATTATGAATTAGTTGAGAATGTGAATTGTGCTGGTAAAACGTGCTGAAAGGGCACCAAAGGATGGATTTTGGGAAAGTTCGTGTTCGATTTTTCGGTGGAACAATTTTTTATCAGATTTTACTTCCTCTAGGAACCAGAGAGTTAAATTATAAAACAAACAAAAAAAGTGTTGAAAGTGCAATTGTGCAAACATGATTGGCGAGTTTTTTAATTCTTATGCATTTAATGTGGTTTGATGTGAGGTTATTTTTGTCCATGTAACTTATTTTTCACATAAAACTAATAGTAATATTTTTTAATATGTGCGAAAATGAAAATAGTTGCTTATAAATCAGAAGAAGATGAAGAGAGTATGTTTCAGGCATATTGCTATCCACATCCATATTTTCTACCATGACCCAGTAGACATGTTATTGAAATCCCAGAGTGAGTATTATTCATCTCCTTGCTTTGATGTTTAAAAACCACAATTGCATGCATCTTGCTTTTCAAACCTTATGCTCTCTCTCAACCACAATTGTTGACATGGTCGCCTCTCCAGCACCACTACCAAAGGCAAACACTCACAAAACTGCAGCTACGAACCACTACAAAGTAGCTACAAAATTAACGTGAATCACAATAATAATAACCGTCGCCAACAATTGTTTGGCAACGTTCCAACCACCACGTGAGTTTCAATTTCTTGATTTAAATTTCCTAAAAAATGAATAAAAACATGCAAAGCGAAGAGTATGAGAGAGATATTTGAAATTGAAATAAAAAAAATTGCATCTTAGTCATTATTCGATCGGTTCGGTTATCAAAGTATAAAAATTTTGAGACTAGCATCCACTTGTATCCAACTGCTCATGACCGATTTTTCACAATTGCTGACCCCAAAACCCGACCTGCATCCGACCGAATACTTCCATGTATTGTCGGTTTTCAATCCAGTCACGGCTCCATGCTCAGCCCTAATTTTGAATAAAAGCTAGTTTTTATCGGTTAGTTTGAACAACAATTAGACATAGTTTGTCTTTTGTCTGATATTTGGTGGTATGTTTGATTTAGAAGTTGTGTAATGAAACTAACTGTTAGAGAGTGTGTTAGAGGAGTTTGTTCTATAGTGTGATCCCTAACCCTCCTCATTACACGACTTTCGAATTATACCACACTAGAAATTGGTGAAAATTCACTTCTTTTATTGTGAAAATAGTTTCATTAGCAACTTTCGAATTAACCACACCATAAAATCTCAGAGAAAAAAAAATTACGTCTAACCATTATTCAAATTAATTGTTAAAAACTAACTATTATTCAAACTAGCCGTTTAAAACTAGCGTTTATATAAATTAACAATTAAAAAGTAGTTGTTATTCAACTATCTATAAATTGTTTGTTTGGTACCCATGTTGAAGTATTCCTTACATTTTGTTTAATTAATATATTTGATATTGTCAATAGCTTTTTTTATCCAATTGGGTTAGCCGTCACCCTTCTTTAAACTTAGTGCGGTGTTGTGTTTGTTCGTTGTCTTGTATGGTATTGTGTTTGTTCGTTGTTTTGTAAGGCGTTTGATGGTTTTTTTGTCTTAGTACAGGGTTAGTTGGTTCAAATTGACATATTCACTTCAACTCATTACAAATCTGATGAAGACTTGGACGTAAATGTTGCAGATCCGGAAGTATAAATATTCCAGTTACTTTTATTTTGTCATATTTATAAGCACTTTCATGTTGTTGTTGTTGTTGTATTGTATGCTATTAACCTAAGTATTGGAAGGTTGTTTGCAGATTTACCTTTTTCAGTTGTTAGCAATCTTAAATTTATAATTGATCTATGTTTTTTTCAATTTGAATGAATATATAAATAGGGGCGGTGATGTGTACTAGTGAGGGGGTGCAGGTGCACCCCCTGGAATTTTAATTTTATTTACTAATACCTCTATGGTTTTGCACTTTGCACCCCCTGATTTTTTTGTCTGCACCACTACTTAAAAATTCAAAACATTTTTTCTTGCTTTCATTCTTTTCTTCCAACTTCTCTCTAAAATTAAATCCTCTCAAACAAAACATCAAACTAAATACGTACAATAGTGATAAATCTTCTAATATCCTTGAAACAATACTAAGGTAAACAATAGAAAATCTATGGTTTAGTGTTTTAAAAATATGGGATTTTTTATATAACTTCAATATTGATAAATCGATTGATTGATTACTCAATTGGAGTTCTTATAACATATTTGTGTGCTTTGTTGGTTACTTTTTGTAGTTTGTAATTTGGTACAAATGCATCTTTGGAATTATGTTGTACAGTTTCTAGTTAACCATCCACAAATTAGTTTAAATTTTAGGCATTTGAAAATCAGTGTTTTTCTGAAGCTAATTTTGGTGTTGGTTATTGGTCTGTATATACTCGAGTGACAGATAGAAAGAATTGACGAACATCGAGCTATGAAAAAACTAACCACAAGATTGCGTATTTTTGGTGTTACTATATCAATAGTTATGCACTGTTTTATAATTTAATTTCTTTTTAATTGATATATTTCTCATGTAATCAATACTTATGTTTTTTTTATAAAAAAAAGCAATACATATAAATAAATAATTAGTTAGTTATTAAGCGAATTAAAAATATGAAACTGCATAGTGATAGTTGTAAAACATGTATATGTAATTTTTTTATTACAATGTAACTTTTGAATGTGTGTGTGTAACATGTATATGTAATTTTTATATATATATATTAAAATACTGATTAAAATACTGATTATAATAACCACAATTCTAGTTACGTGCAAAATTTATTCCAGATTTGTTTTACTCCAAATCAATTCTAGATAAGGATTGTATGTAGACAAGCAAATCATATCCCGAAAACTGTTGCCAAAAAAAATATCCCGAAAATACTACTCCCTCCGTTCCTTTTTAAGTGTCCAAAAACGTTGAATTTAGCGTTTCTATTTAACTGTCCATTTGGTGTTTTAAGGGTGCGATTTGTCAATTATACCCTTTGTTAATTACTCATATCTTTTTCAATAAAACTAATTAATGCTATATATTTGGAAAACTAAATCTTTTTATTTTTTTTGGTACATAACATATTAAATTTTTTTTTTTTTTGTGTGCATAATATATTAAATTTATTGGAAAGAGAAAGTGTGTGCAAAAAAATTGGATTTTGTTGGTGAGTTAGAATTAGGGTATAATAGGAAAATAAGGTGCAAAAATAAACTTTCTTAATTTGTTGTTACTATTCAAAACGGACACTTAAAAAGGAACGGAGGGAGTACCAACTAAATATAGTGCTAGTAATATCTTGAGTGACACTTATGATAACAGGGAAATGTGAGAAAAGAACATTATGATCATGGTGATTTTCATTATTATCATGGAAAAGTACGATATCTCAAAATGATAACCATTGATTGCTAATTAACTACTTCTAACTTGCTAATATCGTAACCGTGCTAACTGTTAGAACATGAGGGGACAGTTTGGGAATCATCCACACAATGACTAAGAACATTGATATAAGTGAATTTGACTCCACACTCTTACCCAAAACCTTAAGGCATTGGGTTTATGGGTCCTCTCACTTATAAATGTTTCAAGTCTCCACATTTTAACCAATGTGGGACTTCCCCACACTACTCACACTTGTTTTTCTCAACACTCCCCTTCAAGTGTGAGTCTACCACAATGCTCCCCCTCAAGCGGAAGCTCATACCGTCGTTGACACTTTTTCAACGGGTCCCTTCACTTGAATCAGGCTCTGATACCACTGTTAGAACACGATGGGGCAGTTTGGAAATCATCCACACGATGACTAAGAACATTAATATAAGTGAGTTGGACTCCACACTCTTACCTAAAATATTAAGGCATTAGGTTTATGGGTCCTCTCACTTATAAATGCTTCAAGTCTCCACATTTTAACCAATGTGGGACTTCCCCACACTACTCACACTTGTTTTTCTCAACACTAACTACTTTTAACTTGCTAACCATTCTAACATTTCCTAATAAAACATATTTCAACTCATAAGATTTTTTGCTTCGTTAAAGAGTGTAAATAATAGGACAGGAAATATGTTAAATTTGATAACAAATGTAAGGTTTGGTAGATTACTCAGAGTTTCTATGGCGGTTTTGTTAGATCTCCTCCACCTCCCTAGCCGTTGATTAAAATACGATTAGAATTGGAATGAGAATACAACATTCCACCATTTTAATTAGAAAGTTTTATGCTAAAACGTAGAGCTGGGTATGCGGGCTGGTCTGCCCCGCATAAGCCTGCGTATTAAACAGGGCGAGCAAGCCCGTCAGTAAATGTAAACGAGTTAAGATATATAAATCTGATTCGGTCCGCGTTAGCCCGCGGGTTAAACGGTTAACCCGCGGACTATTACAAAAAATTTCAAAAAAAAATATTTCAAAAAATAACTAAAATATATTGAAATAATAAAAGCTGAGAAAACCATATTGTTAATAATTCTATGTTATAACATATAAATTTAAATTGTAAGTAAACAAAGAAAAATAATAAAGTTTGTGGCATTTTTTATTTTATCTATCTTATCTATGTAAGTAATGCAATCAAAATCAAATTAAACTATTTCTTATCGTTATTATTTCTCCAAAAAAAAAAATAGGAGTGTGTTGTTATTTATATTTATAATTAGGGTTTATACTAGATTTTTTGTTTAGAGAAAAGTTGGATTTGGACATGAACCAAATTATAATTTATAAGAGATAAAATTTATAATTAATTATATAAAAATAATAAATGGGTTACGGGCAAAACCCGCGAACCCGCGGATTTAACCCGCATAACCCACGGTTTTAACGGTTCAACCCACACGGGCAAAAACATAAACGGACCAAAAAAAGTTGGTCATAAGCCCGTGCGAGCTGCGGGTTAAACGGGTCGGCCCGCGGACTTGGCCCGTATACCCAGCTACTAAAACGACATTTAAAAGAAAAAAATAGGAGTAACATATTTTTTAGGGATAAATATATTTATGTTCCCTATAAATATTTAATGTGTTTTTTTAGTCGCTGGAAAAATTTTCTTCTACTTTTAGTCCCTCAAAAGTTTTCAATTAACACTTTTAGTTTCTACTTTTAAATCAACTCATGTGTAGACTTCATATTTTTTAATGAAATTTTCCAGAAAAGTGTAGAATATTTTAACAATTCCTCCCAAAAAAAAAATAGAATTTTTTATAAACTGAATTTTACAATGTGGAATTTTTAATTAAGAATATTTTGATAAGGACATAAGTAGCATAAATTTAAAAATATACTCTCTTTTTGGTACAATGTTAAAAAAAAATCAATTATTCACAACGTCCCTCTTCCAAGGCTATATATAATGAGCAAATGAAGAATAGATACATTCAATTATTCACATATGGAGATACACATAACACATAGAATATTGGGTTTGGACATTTGCTACTTTGTTAGTATGCTATTTTTGTGTGAACAATTTTGTATGGAGATTGAATGAGTGGTATTACAATATGAAAGTAAGAAAGAAACAATACCCTCTTCCTCCTGGTCATTTGGGATGGCCTCTTATAGGCAATATGTTAGCTTTTATTAAAGATTTCAAATCTGGTCATCCTGATTCATTTATCAACAACCTTATTTCCAGGTTTCTTCTTCTTTTTCTCCTTGCAATATTAGTTCTTCAAAGTTCAAACACATACATACTCTGTTGACTATATGATCGACCACATTTCGGCTTTGAGCAGTTTAGTCTTAATATGACGGTCCATATAGTTTTAGTTGCGTCAAATGTTTGACCCTAAACATGTAGTATGTATTAATATTATGCGTATCTTTCTATAATATACTCTCACATACATTAGATTCATTGAATAATTAATTTATATGGTCCATAATATAGACCAAATATAATATTTAATAAATTTAAAAAGTAAATTTTTACTAATAATTTTTTACTTATATTAACTCTGTTGAACCAAATGTCACATCAATAGTTTTTTAGTGCTTTATTGTAAGATAATATAAAATATTCGACTATATTAGACTTGTAAAATTTATGTCTATAAGCTACTTGACAAAAATTTATGTATATAACGAGTTATTGAGGGAGGATCTCTATATAAACATGCATATTTTGAATATACTAAAATTAAAATTAAAATTAATCGTTGTTATGCCATTGCACATATAGGGTTCCTTGGTATTTTTTTGAGTCATGTTTGACTCAAATATTATGCATATTTTTCTTGATAACAAAACTGGAATTAATGCTACCAATCATTAGTTGGTTCAGTGGAATTAATGCTACCATGGTTCGGTCCCCCGCAACTGTGATCGGGAGGGAGCTAAAACCACTTGATATCAGAACTGACCCCCGAGCCAGATTCAACTGGTGGTGAAAACAAAAATAAAAATAAAAATTGGAATTAATGTTTTTAGGCTATTTTGGATGTAATCTTTCTTTGGATTTAGACCCTCCATTTTATCAGTTTGTTTTCCTCACTAAGTAGCTTATATTTCAGATATGGACGAACCGGTATGTACAAGTCGCACTTGTTTGGGAGTCCAAGTATCATCATTTGTGATGCCGATATGTGTAGGCGAGTGCTAACGGACGATGAGACATTTAAAATTGGTTATCCAAAATCCACTCTAGAAGTGATTAAATGTAAATTCTTTTGGAGTTCTTCTAGAGAAGAGCAAAAGCGTTTTAAACGTCTACTCTCAGTTCTTACTATGGGCCAAAATACATTAGAAATGTACCTAACTCGCATGGAGGACATCGTGATTAATTATTTGGAGGAACTTTCTAGTATAAATCATCCGGTTGATTTTTTGAAACAAATGAAAAATATTTCTTTTAGCATCATCATTGAAATTTTCATGGGCTCTTACAATCAACACATCGTTACCAAAATAGAAACTTCTCTTACTGAAATGTATAGTGCTATGTTCTCTATGCCCATTAACTTTCCTGGTTTTGCTTTCCATAAAGGACTTCTGGTAATTATATATATTCTTCATCTTCATATATTATGATTACTTTTAGATAAATTATTCAGTAAACATTTTATTTAGATATGTATTGGTATATTTATTGAAGTGAATCATTATTCTAATATGTTCACAAATAGTATTTATTAATTTTTTTATAAATCTATAAGAATTAGTTCACTTCAACAATATACCGTTACATATTCAAATAAGATGTGATTTTATGGTGACGTGTAATTATGTGTCGGGATAAATTACACATTTTGCATATTCGATATGGAATAATAGGCACGTGAGAAGCTAGCCAAATTAATTCAACCAATTGTAGAAGAAAGGAGGTTGATGAAAAAAAAAGGGTGATAAAAAAGATTTACTTGATATTCTTTTGGAGTTGAGAGATGAAGATGGTTGGAAACCAGAGTATGAGGACATTGTTGACATGATGATAGGGTTTGTACTTGCTGGTCATGAAAACACAGCTAATGGTCTTACCTGGTCAATTATATATCTTACACAAAATCCACATATCTTGAAAAAAGCAAAGGTACGTAAAAATTAAGTTGATGTCAATATATTCATTTTTGGATATATATATATATATATATATATTGTCAGTACACTGTTGTCATGTTGTCGATGACCAATAGAAATGCATATATATTGTTGTAGGAGGAGCAAGAGGAAATTATGAAGACAAGATTGCCCACACAGAAACAATTAAGTATTAAGGAGATTAAAAAAATGGTTTATCTTTTTCATGTACTCTCTCTGTTCCAAAATAAATGACCTAATATTGACTTTGTGTATTATTCATATGGTTTATATTGTTTTAATGTCTTACATACAGATAATCAACGAAATGTTACGACTTGTCAATATTAACTTTGCAAATTTTCGGGAGGCAACTAGAGATGTGAATATGAATGGTTTGTTTATATTCATCGCAAACATTTATATTTCAATTTATTATTGTCATCTTTACTTATAAAAGGAGAATAAAAATATTCATCTACTCAATTTTTTCAGGTTATATAATACCAAAAGGATGGAAAGTTCTCACTTGGGCAAGAGCTATTCATATGGATCCTACATATTATTCAAATCCGGATGAATTTAATCCATCTAGATGGAATGTGAGTTGTATAAATTTCCGTTCCAAAAATCATTTGTGTTTTAAAATTTAAATTTAGGAAAAAATATGTGTTAACAGTCCATTAAAATTAGTAGTTACTCCATATATTAAAATTCATTTTAACTATGGTCTAGTCAAACTAAATTAAGGTACTTAATAGAAGCTAAAATATATGTATATGTAACCTATATTTTATTTATGAACATTCAAAATATAATTGTATGAATAATATTTTTTTGTTTGATATGTGTAGGATCACAATGCCAAAGTTGGGACCTTCATTCCTATTGGAGCCGGAAGTATGCACTGTCCTGGGAGGGAGTTGGCAAGAATTGAAATTTCCATATTTCTACATTATTTTCTTCTCAATTACAAGTTAGCTCTCATTTTCACATTTTTTATTAGTTCCAACTTTTATTACTTACAATACATTCACTCGAATTTGGAACATTTCCAGAAGTCATAGTTGGAACTTAATTTTTTTCTTACTCACTTTAAGACTAGAGGAAAATTTTAGTCATTAAACTACTTGACAATAAAAATTTATTACTTACAAATATGATTTTAATAAAATGTTACATATATTCTCCACTTTTTTATTACTATAAAATTTATATTTTATACAAAATGTACGGGTCTACTTTTAGTGTAAATATGATTTTATATAGTCGGTCAATCATAAACACCAGACCATTTAAAATATTTGACTTTAACTATAGTTATTTCTAAAGTCATACATATAATTTTGATTTGTCGACAATGTAAGACTTTTTACGCCAATTGTATATGAAAATGAATCTCATATAGTTAGTGCTGAAATTAGAGACTAAAAACTAAAACCAGTATCTTAATTTTTAGTCACTAATTAAATTATCAAATGATAGAATTAGATATTAATTATATTTTTTCAAACTTTTCATTTTAATTTAATTTCCCTAGTAACAATGATTATTTATTTTTGGGTTAATAGGCTTATACCCCCTGCAATGTTAGCGAGTTTTGCGATACCCCTATAAAAAAATTTCTCGTAGATTCCCCCTTGCAAAGTTAAGATTCCACGCGTTACCCCCTGGCTGCACACCATGGCTGATGATTGGGTGGAATCTCCACGTGTCGTCGCCACGTGGAAAATATAATTTTTTAAATTTATTTTTTATGCCACGTGGCAATTAACTGAAAAAAAAAATAAAAAAAAAACCCAAAAAAGAACAAAAAATAAGATTCTTCATCTTCTCCAATGCAATACCTCCAACCAGAAAAAATAATTCCAAAGAACAAATTACAACCTAAATTTCTTCATCTTCTACAATAACTCCTCTTCATCTTCAAAACTCAAATCTTTTTTGAATAAGAGCCAAATTTTATTAATAAGCAACTTTAGGTATAAGACATACCCAAAGAGCAAAACAAGGAAGAGAAAAACTTCCAGGAACAAAACAGAGAAAACAAGACTAAAGGGAAAAACCCTTTACGCAGAAAAACAACTGCAGGGCCCCAAACAAACAAAACCAAAAACGCAAACACCTGGGAGCAAAACAAACAGAACCTGCAACAACACAACAACAATCAATTATCAACAGAAACTCAGAAACCGGAATCAGAAATTCTAAACCCAGAATTCCCTTGCGTTTTGTTTCTGGGTTTTGTTTCGGAATCAATTGTTGTTTCTGAACCCAGAAATCGGAATCAATTCTAAACCCAGAAATCGGAATCGGAATCAATAGTTGTTTCTGAACCCAGAAATCGAAATCAATTCTAAACCCGAAATCGAAATCAATTCTAAACCCAGAAATCGGAATCGGAATCAATTGTTGTTTCTGGGTTTTGTTTCGTTTGCGTTTTGATGAAATGGGTTTGTATAAAGATCTCAACCACTGAGAGAGAGATTTATGGGTTCATGTTGTTCAATTTTTGGTTTTGTGTTCCCTTGATGCCTGATGCGTTTCTGTTCTGGCCTGCTGTGTTTTAGGTGTTGCTGGCCTTTCCTTCTGCTGCAAACCGCACTGCGTAGGCTACCTATTTATGCTTGGCTCTTGTTTTTGTTTTGGGCGGTATATGTATTGGTTCTGTCCCTTTTAGGTGTTTGTTTTCTATTATGTAATCTCAGTTTATGAGCCCCTGGTACTTCTTGTTCTAGTGGTTCTTATTAATAAAGTTTGATGATTCATTGTGTTGTTCATGTTCAAATCTCTAGTTCAATCTTTTATTTGAGTTGTTTGTTGTTCAATTTATGTTTGAGATTGTACAACTTGAGTTAAGGTTTGTGAAAAAACTTATTTTGAAGTTGTGAAGATTTGTTGTTGTTCTTGATATTGTTTTTGATAATGTTGTTGTTCTTTGTCTTATTGTTGTTGTTGTTGTTCTTGGTGATGAAGATGATAATGAATGAATATGAATTTTAATAAATAAAAAATTATGATTTTTTTAAAAAACATATTATAAAAAAAAAAGGAAGTTGGAATTAAAAATAGGGTTAATTTTGCAATGAGAGAATTAAAGGTTTTTTTTTAAAAAAAAAATTTACACAGTCATCATCTGAGATGGCCAAAAAAATAAAAAAAAATTAAGAAAATCCACGTGGCGACGACACGTGGAGATTCCACCCAGTCATCAGTTATGGTGTGCAGCCAGGGGGTAACGCGTGGAATCTGTTAGAAGTAATTTATATTTAAGGGTACTTTAGTAATTTACTATGCTGTCTTTATGACCTAAGTTTTGTCTATAAATAGGAGTAGTTATATCTTCTTAGAAGTAAGTGCCTTTATTCTTCTTGTAGCCGTCATTTTTCACAAGTTCATTAAATACAATTCCTCTTCTATTCATTTATCACCTTGTGCACCAACAATTGGTATCTAGAGCTCCGGTTCGAATCCACGGGAAACACGAGTGAAACGTGAGGCGTTGTGTGATTGATTTCGTTTCTTGAATTCGAGTTGAATCTTGAACGAAGTTGTAACAGAATCACATTTTCTGATTCTGCGGGATTGGGAAACACGAGTGTTAGTGAGATTTAAGTGAACGCACAAAGGTTGAAGATGAACGGAAACAGTGGTATGAGTACCAAGCTTCCAGTGTTTGATGGCAAAAACTGGAATCGTTGGATGAAACAGATGATTGTTCTGTTTGGTGCTCAAGATGTGCTTGAACTTGTTACTGAAGGTTATGTTCCAGTAGCAGCAGATGCAACAGATGCACAAAAGCTTGCTCAGAAGGATACAAAGAAGAAAGATCAGAGGGCGTTGTTCTACATCCATCAGTGTGTGGATGAAAACGTGTTTGAGAAGATTGCTGACTCAGAAACGGCAAAGGCCGTGTGGGACACACTGATCAGATGCTATGGTGGTGATGCATCAGTGAAGAAGGTGAAGCTTCAGTCCTTACGAAAGCAGTATGAGAATCTCAACATGAAGAACAATGAGAAGGTCCCTGAGTATATCTCCAGAGTGATTGTTATCACCAATGAGATGAAGGCGTGTGGAGAAACACTCTCAGAACAAGTAATCATTGAGAAGGTATTGAGATCACTTACCCCTCAGTTTGATTACATTGTGGTAGCTATTGAACATTCCAAGGACTTGAGTTCCATGAGAATTGAAGAGCTACAAAGCAGTCTAGAAGCACAAGAATTGCGTTTGACTGAGAGAAACTCTGAAAGGGAAGTAGAGCAGCAGGCTCTGAAAGCAGCCTCTGAAAGGAAGCATCAGAAGCAGTCTTGGTCATAAGCCAAGAGAAGATCTGGTGGGTTTCAGAAGCCAGAAACCTCAACTTCTGATAAGCAGAAGTATCAGAAGGGAAAGGAGAGGTTTGATCAGAAGAAGAATGTTCAGTGTTACTGTTGCAAGAACTTTGGTCACTATGCCAATGATTGCTTGTTAAACAAAGAAAGAGAGTCAGAAGAAGCTAAAATGGCCAGAAGTTCTGATGATGAACCTGTGTTATTAATGGCTTATGAATCTGATGATGATGAACCTGTGAAGTTGACGTTTTCTGACTCTGAAGAAGTTTCAGAAGATGATTATGAAATTGGAGTCAGACTCTATGACTCAGAGTCAGAATCTGAGGCTTCTGAAGATGAGTCAGAGTCAGAAGATGATTCTGAAGATGAAGAAGTGTCAGAACCCGAAAGTTCTGAAGATGAGTCAGAAGATGAAGGAGATTCTGAAGAATCATACTCTGAAGGATCAGACTCTGAAGGATCAGACTCTGAAGGTGACTCTGAAGGAGATTCTGAAGGTTCAGAAGCTGAAGTAAGTCAAGGTTGTGAAGGAGGAAGAACTTCTGATAACATTTCAGAGGCAAGAGCTTCTGAAGGTGAAACTTATGGGTCTCCAACTTCTGAAGAAGAAGAAGACCTTGAAGGCAAGTCTGATTCTGAATCAGATGGTGGTGATGATTCAGATGGTGCATCTGATTCTGATCCAGAATCTAGTGGTGATTCAGATGGTGGTGACCCAGATTCTGAAGACGAAGGTTCTGGAGGACAAGCTTCTGAATTTAATCATGCCTATGGAGGAAATCATGACTCTGAAGGTGGAGCTTCTGGAGTGGGTTGTCTAGCATCTGATACTGTTCCAGAACTAGAAGAAGATTGTGACTCTGGAATAGACTATGGAGCAAGTTCTGAGGTCCGAAATTCTGAATTTGTTACTACTGAAGAAATTCTCGAGAAGCAAGTCTGGTTGCAGGCCATGACAGAAGAACTTGAGATTCTGAGGTATGATTTTTTGGGCCCTTCTGACGTTAAAACTAATGCAGAGCTGATAGACTCTGATTGGTCTGAAGACAAGAATCTGCGAAGAGGTCAAGTCCAGAATGAAGTGTTAGAAGCTGCTCACTGTAGTGCTCAAAAACAACTTGCAGATGCTCTGATGAAGGATGTCAAGGCTGAACACTTTATCCATTTGAGGGATGGAATTGGTGTTGCAAAAATTGAATTTGCTGAATATGAATTAAGGAGTGGTTCTGGAAGTAATTCATATTCAGAAGCTGTTAGAAGAAGAAATTTCTGTGGCCATTACTCAGAAGCAGTGTTGCTCAGAAGTAGTAGAGCTTCTGAGGTTATTAGCCAGAAGCAGAAGAAGAAGCAAAAGCTGAAGCTGAAGCACAAGAAAAGGTCGAAGCAGAAAGAAAAGCAGAAGCTGAAGCTGAAGGAGAAGCAGAAAGCCAGAAGCAAGCAGAAGCTTCTGATGAGGATCCAAAAGTCCAAAAGTTTGTTTAACTTCTGGAGCGTTAGTTTTATGTAAATATAAATTAAGGGATGGTGTTAGAAGTAATTTATATTTAAGGGTACTTTAGTAATTTACTATGCTGTCTTTATGACCTAAGTTTTGTCTATAAATAGGAGTAGTTATATCTTCTTAGAAGTAAGTGCCTTTATTCTTCTTGTAGCCATCATTTTTCACAAGTTCATTAAATACAATTCATCTTCTATTCATTTATCACCTTGTGCACCAACAGAATCTTAACATTGCAAGAGGAATCTACGAGAAATTTTTTTATAGGGGGTATCGCAAAACTCGCTAACATTGCAGGGGTATAAGCCTATTAACCATTTATTTTTCTTTTGAATGGAATAAGTTAGAATTGAGCTCAATTATTTTTATCTATTTTGTATAGGCTGGAGCGAGTAAATCAGGAGTGTCCTATTGCTTGCTTACCATCATCCAAACCCAAAGACAATTGCCTTGCTAAGGTGATAAAGGTCTCAAGTGTTGGGGTATAGTTATTGTTATGCTTTATTGGACTTAAAATCACTGGTTGCTTCTCAATATGACAATGAGAGAGACCTAAAATATCTTATTTTGTTTATATTTTAAGTTTGCTATGCTTCTGCTTCTTCCTTGTTCAAAAGAAGAAAAATATAATAGTTTAAATTACTATTTTTTTTTTTAGTTTCATTTTAGTCTTATAATTAATAATGGTTACATTTAAGTCCTTAAATTGAACGTCTGTTAGTTTTTAACTCAAATGTCTACTATTTATCAATATTTTAGGTGGTCCACAAAAAAGAACTCATTAATCTTTTTAATTCTAATAATTTATTTTGGTCTCTCAAAAAAAATTCATTTATTTTGGTAAAAAAAAAAAACAACCATTGAATCTTGTAGTCTAGTCTATCTTTTTAATTTCAAATATGCCTTGATTACGCACTCATCTCATGTTTATTCTATTTTTAAGCGCAAGTAATTGTTAAAATAGACCAGATATATTAGTTTTTTAATAAACCTATAAAAAAATTTGCTTATGTAGACCATATATATTAATTTTCCACTAAACCTAAAAAGTAATTTTTTGCTTATACTAGTGATCGGATGGCGTATTTATTATGAAACTCTTCAAAATTATAGTAAGGAAGAGAAAAAATGGACAGAGAGCAAATGAAGAAGATCCCGACTCTTCTAAATACATGTGTCCAAGGAGTTAACATCGTCTCCATTTTCCATTATTTCCATTTCTTTCATTACGATATTTTTTTAATTAATTTGAAGTGTATAAAAAGATTTGTACTCATTTAATGTCATTGTACTTTTGTATTTATATTCCAAAACTATGGATAACGGAGGAAATGAAAAGACTAATAAATGGCGAGAACAGAGGGAGTAATTAGCCATTTATACCAGCTGTTTTTCCAGGGTGGATCCAATCGGCACAAAAGCCTAAAACAAAAAATTTAGTGAGGCCCTAAAAAACACAATACTGGTAAAAATAATTAAAAATATTAAATAATACAAATGTTGATGATGAAACCTTGGTTATGGAGGATTTGAGGCCTCATTTCTAATCAATTGTGCTAGAAAAATATATGTAAATATTTTATCATATTATAACTTTTTTACTAGATTAATTTTTGCGAGGCCTTTTTATATCTCAAATTTGAGGCATAAAGTGCTTGCTTGGGTTGTTTGACCCTTGTACGGGCCTTATGTTTTTCTTTAGTCAATGTTACCCTAAAAACATTTTTTATTTGAATAATTTAATGTATTTTATGATTAGCTACTTCAATAATAATTATTTAGCTACTACAAATGTGTTTATTTATAAAAAATGAGTAGAAAAAATTAAAAATATTTATTTTTTGTTGTATTATCTTATTTTAATACTTTCAAACTCTTAAACAATTACAAAAAAAATATTAAAAATAAAAATTGTCAAAACACTAAAAATAATTTTTTTAAAAATTTAGCCCCTCGATAAAAACTGACTAGCTTTACCGCTACGGACATGCCTAATCAAGATTCTCAAGGACTGTTGAACTTAAGACCAAATACTATAATTTCTTAATTTTATATAGTTTTCTCTTCCCACACTAGAGAATTTAAGACTAAATAACACGGCAATGCAAACAAATCTGGTAAAAGAAATTGACTAGAAAAACAGTGCTTTCATTTTTCAAAGAGACTAAATCCATTTTGAGATAATCCGTCAACCAATAATGTGAAATAGATTTTAAAGCTATCACACGTTCACATCAGAATAGAAAAAAAGTAAGGTAAAGAAAACCATCCAATAATACAGAAGTTAAATGCAAGTGGTTGTAAAAAATCAATAAGGTTATATAATAACGCCAAAAATATTGTTAAGAGTCATCTTTCCAATGTCAACTCTGCTAAAGCCACCACAGACTGATAGTAATAATACTAATAATAGTAATACAGATAAAATTTTTTAAAAAAGAATTATAGATAAAATATTAAAAAACAAATTATTATATTTTAGTCTCTTTTTTTCCCCTAAAATGTGAATGGAAAATGATTTTTAATAGGGTTTATCTAACATGTACAACATTGCACATGTTAATAATAGTAATGTTAATGACTAATTTATAACAATTTCAAATAAAATTCAAATTATTAAAATTATGAAGTTAATCTTATTCTTACCACTAAGTTGGCATACTTTTTCAAAACCAATGACACATCTTAAAAACCATTTACTCAGAGCACAATTATCTAAAGAACTCATATGGGTTTAAGTGAGTTCCATTTCATTCTTTATATTATTTAAACAACTCAACCACATTTCTCAAATATCCATACAACTCACTAAAAATTCTCAAATGGATCACATTGAACCCATATTAATTTAATGGTTTGGAAGAAAGGAAAAAATGGTGATAAGTTTGGGGACGCTGAACAAATGCCAATTATCCATGTATACTGACAACAACTGATCTTTTACAGGTAAAGCATGACCGATAATCATGCTCGTATGTCCTTTATCTTGTAAACAGTGTAAAAAGATTACTTCATCTGGTTCTAAATACTAAGTCAAATGGATCTATAAGTTTTTTAAGCTTCATATTTGTCACGGTTAGATTTTTTAAGTTTTTGAGATAACAAATAGGTTTTTTAAATTTTTTAGCTAAAACATCGGTTCTAATTTAAGTTTAAACTAAATATATCAACTTTTGTTGATCCAACTAATCCTGATATTTAGAATCGGATGTATTAATATTTATGTTGTAAAATTTATCCTTATTATGCTATATTGAGATGATGAAGGCTTTAAGAATCTAAGGTAAATTAAACAGCTTATTTTTTATTTTGATCAATTTATAGTGTAAGCTTATTATTATTTTTTGATCAATTTATAGCATAAAAAGACTTTAAGTAGATTATGAAATTATAGCTAAAATAAAATTTCAACATATATAGAATAAAAAGTTAAGATCAAATATTATATTTTAAAAAATTATGGGATTTTTTTTACCTTTTTTAAAATATAGGACCATTATTGTCTATTTTGCAAAATGTAGGACAAAAATTAAAATGATGGGGTCCACAAATAAGCATTCCGTTGAAAAAATAGACGGAATATAACATTCTTGATAATGGAAAAACTTATGGGATTTCTTTTGACCATTTTTAAAATGTAGGAATCACTCTTAACAATTTCACAAAATATAGGAACTAAAAACATATTTAACTCTTTCGTAAAAATAAAAAAAAAATTAACCCAATCTGAATTATTAGACTATAAATCAATGATCCAAATTGATTATTGTATACAACTGTATGCAACTGCTACGAAAACCGATCCAAACCTTAACTATTTTCCAAAAAAAAAAAACAATATTAAAATTGCAAATGGTAATACAAAATTCTACAAATTATGACACAACCAAAATGAATTATAGTCAATTTCTCTAAGTCAACAGTCAACTCAAACATAGCCGCCACTAATCTCATCTAAAAAAGACACCTTCCTTAATCAAACACAACAACATTTTCATTCATCTTTCAAAACAAAAACCAAAATCATGTCTCTTCCAATCCTCAATTTCTTCATAACCCTTTTGTTTTTCCTCTCAAATCTTCAACTTTCAATTTCCCAACAAACACTAAAATCATTCAATATCTCAAACTCACCATGGCTTCCATCACAAAACAAAACATTAATTTCTCCAAATTCCAACTTCAAAGCTGGTTTTTTTCCAATACCAAATTCACAAAATCTCTTCACTTTCTCAATTTGGTATACAAAAATCCCTCAATCTTCAAACCCTCTTATTTGGAGCATCTCAACAAAACTCAACTCATCTTCTTCTCTCGTCATAACCCAAAAAGGTGATCTTTTTCTTAACAATGTTTCATTTGTTAACAATTCCAATTCAACCCAACTTGTTCTTCATGATAATGGAAACCTTGTTTTTGGAAATTGGTCTAGTTTTTCAAATCCAACTAATACCATTTTACCAAACCAAAACATTAGTAACATTGAAATTGTTTCAAATAATCAAAAATTCAGATTTGTTGATTCTCAAAATTTGATTTTGAATGATAATTCATCTGATAATTCATCTAAATACTACAATACACCAAACCCTTTATTGTTTATGGATGATGATGGAAAAATGACTATGGTAAGTAACTCTTTTCTCACTTCTGATTATGGTGATTCTAGGTTTAGAAAACTTGTTCTTGATGATGATGGAAATTTAAGAATTTATAGTTTTTATCCTGAACAAAACAACACATGGGTTGTTGTTTGGTTAGGAATTTGGGAAATGTGTAAAGTCAAAGGAAAATGTGGACCTAATTCAATTTGTATGCCAAGAGAAGATTTTTATAATTCAACTTTTTGTGTTTGTCCTTCTGGATTTGAGCCTGTTGAAGGTGGAACTGAAAAGGGTTGCAAAAGAAAAATTCCGATTTCGAGTAATAGTAATACTCATTTTGTTAGGCTTGATTATGTGAACTATACTAGTGGTTCTATGAATCAAATCAATGCTTCAAACTATACAATTTGTGAATCGAATTGTACAAGAGATTCGAGTTGTCTTGGATTTGGATTCAAATACGATGGATCGGGTTATTGTGTTTTGTTACGAGGAAAACAGCTTCAATATGGTTATTGGTCGCCGGGGACTGAACTTGCTTTGTTTTTGAGACTTGATCAAAAGGAATCCGAGGCTTCTAATTTCATTGGTATGACAGAAGTTATGCAAACAACTTGTCCGGTTAGGATAAGTTTGCCTTTACCGCCGAAGGATTCGAACACTACCACTAGAAATATTGTGATTATTTGCACGCTTTTCGCGGCTGAACTTATTGCTGGTGTGGCGTTCTTTTGGTCTTTTCTTAAGAGGTATATCAAGTATAGGGACATGGCTACCACGTTGGGGCTTGAGCTTTTACCTGCAGGTGGTCCGAAAAGGTTTACCTACTCGGAGATCAAAGCTGCTACTAATGATTTCTCGAATCTTATTGGGAAAGGTGGATTTGGAGATGTTTACAAAGGTGAGTTGCCGGATCACCGTGTTGTTGCGGTGAAGTGCTTAAAGAATGTTACTGGTGGTGATGCGGAATTTTGGGCAGAAGTTACCATCATTGCGAGGATGCATCACTTGAACTTGGTTAGATTATGGGGATTCTGCGCTGAGAAAGGTCAAAGGATACTTGTTTATGAATACATCTCGGGTGGATCATTGGATAAATATCTCTTCAGAGTCAAATCTAAAAAGGGTAGTGGTGAATCCGAATCTGATATAGGTCACGGCACTAGTTCCGATCCAAGTATCTTAGAGAAACCTGTTTTGGATTGGAACATGAGATATAGAATAGCGCTTGGTATGGCGAGGGCTATTGCATATCTACATGAGGAGTGTTTAGAATGGGTTTTGCATTGTGATATAAAGCCAGAAAACATTCTCTTAGGTGATGATTGTTGCCCTAAGATATCCGATTTCGGATTGGCGAAACTAAGGAAAAAAGAAGACATGGTGACTATTTCAAGAAGGAGAGGAACTCCTGGTTATATGGCACCTGAATGGATAACAGCAGATCCAATAACTTCAAAAGCTGATGTTTATAGTTTTGGTATGGTGTTATTGGAGCTTGTCAGTGGAGTGAGAAACTTCGAGATTCAAGGATCTGTGGCGAGGAGTGACGAATGGTATTTCCCTGGTTGGGCTTTTGATAAGATGTTTAAGGAAATGAGAGTTGAAGAAATTCTTGATAGTCAAATTTGTCATGCTTATGATAGTAGGGCACATTTTCAGTTGGTTAATAGAATGGTGAAGACTGCTATGTGGTGTTTGCAGGATAGACCTGAGTCAAGGCCAACAATGGGGAAGGTGGCTAAGATGATAGAAGGGACTGTTGAGATCATGGACCCTAAGAAACCAACTGTTTTCTTCCTTGGTGAAGAGTAGATTTTGATTATTTCATGATGTTATATATGCAAGACCAATGTAGCATCAACACTTCAGATTGATGGTGAATCCGGTCTCCGACACATGTCAGTGTCCGATATTAACACGTATAGTTTAACTTTCTTAAATTATTACTGGTGTGTATGTGTCAGTTTCGTGTTTTTATCAGTGTTTTGTAGTGCAATTCTCTCTTGTTTCTTTCTTTTTTGGCCATCTACCAATAAATTTAGTGATGAAATGTACAAATTTTAGTTACCTTGAATTTTCTCTTCCATTTTGTATTAGTATGTTTTATTCAAGTGTAATTTATATTTACTATTGTTGCAAGTGTGTTTGGATTTATAGCATTCAATTCAATGAAGAGTCTTTTCTCTTTTAATGTATATCCTTCTCTTTTTTGATAAGCTAGTCATTGTGTTAATGAGAACTGATTTCTTGTGCAACTTAGCTATGGTTTCTGCATCTTCATATCAAGACAAAGTATTAGAATTTTGTTCTGTTTCAAAATAAACTGCATAGACTTGGTGTATCTAAGTTATGTTAGATAATACTTATCTTGACATGCATTAAATACAAATAAATAAAAAATGACTCAATATTTCCATGTTTCACACTATTAAAAATATAAAATGTCATAAAGTCAATATAAATTTAAAACTTTAGTACATTAGATATAAAGGAGGCACAAGAAATCCTTGCTTATGTTGGTATTCATGCTATTGCTTATGATGATGGTAAACCAAAAATTCCACAAGAAAACTCAATAGCAACGTGCCATCAAATTAACAATATTTGCATGGTTAAATATGTTGGTGCACAAAGATGATAAGTGAATGAAAAGAGAATTGTATTTAATGAACTTGAAAAATGACGGCTACAAGAAGAATAAAAAGGCACTAACTTTTATGATGATATCACTACTCCTATTTATACACAAGGACTAGGTCATAAAGACAACATAGCAAAATACTAAAATACCCTTAAATATAAATTACTTCTAACACCATCCCTTAATTTATATTTACACAAAACTAACAACACCAATTCCATCCCTCAAACGAAGAAATTGGTCAGTCTTGATTGTCTTTGTCATCATGTCTGCCAGCTGCTTCTGAGTGCTACAGTGCACAACTTTTAACACTCCATTCTGAACCTGATTCCTTAAGAAGTGATACTTGGTCTCAATGTGCTTGCTTCTCCCATGCAGCACTGGGTTCTTGGCAAGATTGATTGCAGACTTGTTATCAATCATCAGCTTCAGAGGCTTGTTTACCTTAATCTTCAGATCCTGTAGCAAGTTCAGAATCCACACAGCTTGGCATGCAGTCAAAGCGCCTGCAATATATTCAGCTTCACAGGTTGATAGAGCCACAACAGGTTGCTTCTTGGAGCACCAAGAAATAGGACCTCCCAGGAATTTAAACAAGTACCCAGAAGTACTTCTTCTATCAACCCTGTCTCCGCACCAATCAGAGTCTGAGTAGCTCAGAAGCTCTGATTCGGTCTTTCCTTCAGAAGGGAATAGCACTCCATGCTTCAGAGTTCCCTTGATGTACCTCAGAATCCTGACAGCAGCTTGGTAATGGGACCATTTTGGTTTGCTCATAAATCTGCTAACCATTCCAACTGCATAGCAAATATCAGGTCTGGTATTGCACAAATACCTTAGAGAACCAACCAACTGTTTGAAGGTTGTAGCATCCACATCCTCTCCATCAGAATCTGAGTCCAGCTTCTGATTGGTATCAGAAGGTGTAATTGCAATTTTGCAATTTTCCAGCTTAAATCTCTTCAGAAGCTCAAGTTCATACTTCATTTGATGTAAAATGATTCCTTTCTCAGAGTACATAAATTCCATCCCTAGAAAGTAACTCATTTTACCAAGGTCTGTTATCTCAAATTCATTCATCAGAGCCTTCTTGAACTTAGCTATCTCTTGTCCAGAGCTTCCTGTCAGCAATATGTCATCAACATATAAGCATACCAGAATCATATTGCCTTCTGAAGTGTGTTGAACATAAACACCATACTCCAATTCACATTTCTGAAACCCATGCTTCTTGAAGAAAGAATCAATCTTCATATTCCAGGCTCTGGGCGCCTGTTTCAATCCATACAAGGCTTTATGTAATCTATACACCATCCCTTCCTGATTCTTTTTCTCAAAACCAGGAGGTTGTGACACATATACCTCCTCTTGTAATGGACCATTCAGAAATGCAGATTTCACATCTAAATGCATCAGAGGCCAATTCCTGTTAGCAGCTATTGCAATCACTAGTCTGATTGTTTCATGTCTTGCTACAGGTGCAAACACTTCAAAATAATCTAGCCCAGGTTTCTGTAGGAATCCTCTTGCTACTAACCTAGCTTTGTATTTGCCAATTGATCCATCTGGTTTTAGCTTCTGCTTGAAAACCCATCTGACACTGATGGCTTTCTTGCCTTTTGGAAGTTCTGATAGCTTCCAAGTTTTGTTTCTCTTGATAGCATCAAGTTCTTCATTCATGGCCTGCAACCAGACTTGTTGCTTAAGAGCCTCTTCTATACTCACAGGTTCAGAGTCTACTAACATAGCACACTGAATAAATTCTCCCTCAGAGTCTACTTCAGTGTCTTGCAGCATATCAAACCCTGCAAACCTTCTTGGAATGCTTCTGATTCTCTGTGGTCTTTGATCTTGTTCCACATGATTTCCTTCAGAGGTTGGAGGTTCAGAAGTACTATCTTCAGAAGCTTCAACATCAGAGCCTTGACTTTCAGAGTCTCCTTCAGGACCACCTTCAGAGCCTGAACCACCTTCAGAGCCTGAACCACCTTCAGAACCTGAATCACCTTCAGAACCTGAATCACCTTCAGAACCTGAATCACCTTCAGAGTCTCCTTCAAGAAATATCACATCAGAGTTGGATTGAGTTTTGTTCCAATCCCAAGTTTCTAATTCCTTCACAATGACATCTCTGCTGAATTCAATTCTATTAGTCTTTGGACAATAGAGCTTGTACGCACCTGTACTGTGGTACCCCACCAATAACATAACTTTGCTTCTATCATCCAGCTTCTGTCTTCTAGCTTCTGGAACATGTTTGTAACAAACAGAACCAAACACCTTCAAATGACTAACACTTTGCTTATCTCCAGTCCACTTTTGAATAGGAACTATTTCCTTCAACTTCTTCGTTGGACATCGGTTGAGCACATAACATGCTGTTGGATATTTGGTGTTGACTGTATTTTGGTAAAACAATTATTTAAGCAGGAGGTGGTATGAAATGTTACAACATTGGAACCTGCTATGTGCGCGTGAGCTGGTGCGAGTTGGCGGTATCTTTTATGCGCACATTTTATTTTAAGAGAAGATCTTTTCTCTTTCTTCAGTCCTTGCGTGTGCATTAAGGAAGGTTTTATTTTCTAAACAGATCTTTCATCTAAAGATTGTTTTGGAAATTATTGTGAAGATTTATTTTATAAACATATCAAATCTTTTAAGATATGTTTTTATTTTATATTTGTGAGCTGGATATATTTCTGGAAAGAATCTCTTGGAGCCCAAGTTATCAGCTATATAAGGAAGACTCAAGACCTAGTTTTCCTCACCGAAACCAATGTATTAAAATGTAGACTTTTAGGGTTTCGTGTCTATGTAAGCCTTGTGCTTTAGATTTGTGCGCCTTTCTTGTATCGATTGATGCAAGCTTAGGACATAGGTTATTGTAATCTGCTTCCAAACCTTTAGGTAAGAAGCTAGAGTAGTTTGCACTCCAAAACCTTTAGGTACGGAGTATAGAAGCTTTTGGTATACTCGCATGAGTATAGTTTTCTTGAAGAGTGTCTTCACACATGTTTTATGTACCCCAACCTTTGATAGGTTGGTCAGAACCCTTGTTGGGATTACAAGGAAGAGGAAGTGAGATGGTGCATCTCAGATCTAGGCTAAGACCCTAGGTTGTAAACAATAGGGGAGTTGCTAGATGGGAATGGCATAAACTTGAGGGTTTTGTCATCAGTCTAGGGCTATTGATTATTGGTTACATTCCTGGATTGGTATCCCCCAGATTAGGTTGCTGTTTGCGCTGAACTGGGTTAACAAACCTCTGTGTGTTGTTTATCTTCTTGCTGTTTACTGTTTATACTATTGTCCATTGTGTTTTTACGTTGGCACGATGTTGGAACATCATATACCACATCTATGACCAGCGTGCCAGAATTTCAATTGGTATCAGAGCAGACATCCTGTTCTGTTTCTGGGTGAGATCCATGGAAGATACTTTCTGGCATTATGGACAAGGAAGAAGAATATGTGCTTGTTGCTCCGATACTGTTCTTGTTGTATGCTGAAGTTGAGGGGGAGCATACGTTTTGATATTGAGGGGGAGTATTGTGTGAGGCTGAGTGTGTTCAAATCCGCTGCTGCATGTCTCTGATGCTGGGAGCAAAGTATTTCTCGCCTGATGTAACTATCCGAGAAATTATTTTGCTGGTTGTGTGTGCAAGACGTTCTTCGCCTGATGTAACTATCCGAATTACAACTTGCTTGCAAAGTATTTCTTTACTTGATGTAACTATCTGAAGAAGTAGTTTGATGTGGCTGTCTGCAAAATAATATCCGCTTGATGTAACTATCCGAATTGTTCTTCACTTGATGTAACTATCTGAAGAACTATTTTGCTAATGCCGTGCGTAAAGTTATTTTCACTTGATGTAACTATCTGAAAATTTACTTTGCCACTTTGAGTTCCTTCTCCACTGCGTATCCATGAAGACCTGAAGGAAAGATCACAACTGGTTTCCCACGAAGAGGTTTTAGCCAAAATTTGCCAAAGGGGGAGATTGTTGGATATTTGGTGTTGACTGTATTTTGGTAAAACAATTATTTAAGCAGGAGGTGGTATGAAATGTTACAACATTGGAACCTGCTATGTGCGCGTGAGCTGGTGCGAGTTGGCGGTATCTTTTATGCGCACATTTTATTTTAAGAGAAGATCTTTTCTCTTTCTTCAGTCCTTGCGTGTGCATTAAGGAAGGTTTTATTTTCTAAACAGATCTTTCATCTAAAGATTGTTTTGGAAATTATTGTGAAGATTTATTTTATAAACATATCAAATCTTTTAAGATATGTTTTTATTTTATATTTGTGAGCTGGATATATTTCTGGAAAGAATCTCTTGGAGCCCAAGTTATCAGCTATATAAGGAAGACTCAAGACCTAGTTTTCCTCACCGAAACCAATGTATTAAAATGTAGACTTTTAGGGTTTCGTGTCTATGTAAGCCTTGTGCTTTAGATTTGTGCGCCTTTCTTGTATCGATTGATGCAAGCTTAGGACATAGGTTATTGTAATCTGCTTCCAAACCTTTAGGTAAGAAGCTAGAGTAGTTTGCACTCCAAAACCTTTAGGTACGGAGTATAGAAGCTTTTGGTATACTCGCATGAGTATAGTTTTCTTGAAGAGTGTCTTCACACATGTTTTATGTACCCCAACCTTTGATAGGTTGGTCAGAACCCTTGTTGGGATTACAAGGAAGAGGAAGTGAGATGGTGCATCTCAGATCTAGGCTAAGACCCTAGGTTGTAAACAATAGGGGAGTTGCTAGATGGGAAGGGCATAAACTTGAGGGTTTTGTCATCAGTCTAGGGCTATTGATTATTGGTTACATTCCTGGATTGGTATCCCCCAGATTAGGTTGCTGTTTGCGCTGAACTGGGTTAACAAACCTCTGTGTGTTGTTTATCTTCTTGCTGTTTACTGTTTATACTATTGTCCATTGTGTTTTTACGTTGGCACGATGTTGGAACATCATATACCACATCTATGACCAGCGTGCCAGAATTTCACATGCTGTTGCAACAGCTTCACCCCATAAATTATGAGGAAGCTTCTTCTCTTTCAGCATGCTTCTCACCATATCAAGCAAAGTACGATTTCTTCTTTCAGCAAGACCATTATGTTGAGGAGTGTAAGGAGCAGTAACCTCATGCTCAATTCCATTCTCCTCACAGAAAGTTTTAAACTCATTGGAATTAAACTCACCACCACCATCCGTTCTGAGAATCTTCAGCTTCTGACCACTCTGCTTCTCAGCTTTCACTTTGAACTTCTTAAACTCAGCAAACACCTCATGTTTGTACTTTATCAGGGATACCCATGTCATTCTAGTAAATTCATCTACAAATGACACAAAGTATTTATTCCCTCCAATTGATGCTACCTGAAATGGACCACACACATCAGAATGTACTACTCCCAATGCATGTTTTGCTCTTGGAGCTACTCCTGATGCAAAAGACAGTCTTGGTTGCTTTCCTTCCATGCACACCTTGCATGACTTCTCAGGTTTCTTGATTGTAGGAATTCCATTTACCAGATTCTTTGATTTCAAATGCCCTAGGCTTCTGAAATTTAAATGACCAAATCTTCTATGCCACAGCTCACTATCCTTCTCAACACTTGTTGCACTAAGGCATTCAGAGTCTGCAGTTTTAACATTCACCTTGAATGTCCTGTTCCTTCCCTGTTCTGACTCCATAATCAGCTTCTGATTACGATCATACAGCTTCAGAAGATTGTCCTTCATGGTAACTGAGAAACCTTTCTCAATCAATTGCCCTACACTCATCAGATTGCTTTTCATGCCAGGTACATACCATACATTCTGAATCAATGCTGATTTGCCATTGTTCAGAGTGACTCTGACATTTCCCATACCTTCAGCATTAAGGTATTTATCATCAGCACATCTGATCCTTGTACTCTTACTCGAGTCAAAGTCAACCAACCACTTCTTGTTTCCAGTAAGATGATTTGAACACCCTGTGTCCATATACCACCACTCTGATGAGTTCATATCATCAGTCTCAGAAGCCATTAGCAACACAGATTCACCATCAGAGTCATCAGAGCTTCTGGCTATATTTGCTTCTTCTGACTTCCTTTCTTTGTTTGACCGACACTCAGAAGCAAAATGACCAAACTTCTGACAACAGTAGCATTGAATCTTCTTCTTGTCAAACTTCTCTTTTCCCTTCTGATACTTTTGCTTATCAGAGTTTGAAGTTTCAGGCTTCTGAACTCCATCAGACCTTCTTTTGGCTTCTGACCAAGACTTCTTCTGATGATTCTTACCAGAGTCTGCTTTCAGAGCCTGCTGCTCTACTTCTCTTTCAGAGTTTCTCTCAGTCAAACGCAACTCTTGTGCTTCTAGACTGCTTTGTAGCTCTTCAATTCTCATGGAACTCAAGTCCTTGGAATGTTCAATAGCTACCACAATGTAATCAAACTGAGGGGTAAGTGATCTCAATACCTTCTCAATGATTACTTGTTCTGAGAGTGTTTCTCCACACGCCTTCATCTCATTAGTGATCAAAATCATTCTTGAGATGTACTCAGAGACCTTCTCATTGTTCTTCATGTTGAGATTCTCATACTGCTTTCGTAAGGACTGAAGCTTTACCTTCTTCACTGATGCATCACCACCATAGCATCTGATCAGTGTGTCCCACGCGGCCTTTGCCGTTTCTGAGTCAGCAATCTTCTCAAACACGTTTTCATCCACACACTGATGGATGTAGAACAACGCCCTCTGATCTTTCTTCTTCGTATCCTTCTGAGCAAGCTTTTGTGCATCTGTTGCATCAGCTGCTACTGGAACATAACCTTCAGTAACAAGTTCAAGCACATCTTGAGCACCAAACAGAACAATCATCTGTTTCATCCAACGATTCCAGTTTTTGCCATCAAACACTGGAAGCTTGGTACTCATACCACTGTTTCCGTTCATCTTCAATCTTTGTGCGTTCACTTAAATCTCACTAACACTCGTGTTTCCCAATCCCGCAGAATCAGAAAATGTGATTCTGTTACAACTTCGTTCAAGATTCAACTCGAATTCAAGAAACGAAATCAATCACACAACGCCTCACGTTTCACTCGTGTTTCCCGTGGATTCGAACCGGAGCTCTAGATACCAATTGTTGGTGCACAAAGATGATAAGTGAATGAAAAGAGAATTGTATTTAATGAACTTGAAAAATGACGGCTACAAGAAGAATAAAAAGGCACTAACTTTTATGATGATATCACTACTCCTATTTATACACAAGGACTAGGTCATAAAGACAACATAGCAAAATACTAAAATACCCTTAAATATAAATTACTTCTAACAAAATATTATATAACATAGAAAGTTTTAAAAAATATATACAATTAGTATATAATTACGAAGAAATGCACTTGGTCACGTAAATGTCTTATAAAAAAACACAAATTTAGTTTTAAGGAGACAACCGGAAATTTGTGAGGAAGTCAAAGTCTATTTTGATGAGCTTTTTAAGGCTAACCCGAGAAACCATGAACCAGTTCTTTCTCTTGTCACGCTGGAGATTTCACAAGATGACAACAACCGGCTCTTGGCTCCAATTTCTAAAGTTGAAATTCATGAAGCTTTGCTCCAAATGCATCCCGATAAAGCACCAGGACCCGATGGTTTTAATCCGGCTTTCTACCAACATTTCTGGAGTGTGTGTGGTGATGACATTCACGAGGCAGTATCAGAGTGGCTGGAAAGGGGTTACTTCCCATCTTCTCTCAATGAAACAAATATATGTCTGATACCAAAATGTGACAATCCCACTTCTATGAAGGAGCTGCGACCCATTTCCTTGTGTAATGTACTTTATAAAATGGTGTCCAAGGTGTTGGCCAATAGATTGAAAGTTTGTTTAGACAAGTGTGTGGCGGAGGAACAATCGGCGTTCATAGAAGGTCGATCTATCATAGATAATGCTTTGATTGCAATTGAGGTGGTGCATGCCCTTAAACGGAAAATCAATGGGGCACGTGGTGACTTGGCTTTCAAAATTGATATAAGCAAAGCCTATGATAAAGTAGATTGGGGATTCATGAGAGGTATGCTTGAAAGGTTGGGATTTGCCGAAAAGTGGATACATTGGATGATGCTATGTGTGAGTTCAGTAAATTACTCTGTGTTGGTGAATTTTGAAAAAGTAGGACCTATTGTTCCGGGTAGAGGTTTACGGCAAGGAGACCCATTGTCTCCGTATCTTTTCATCTTAGTGACGGAAGGTTTATCCCATCTCATAAAGAAGGCGGTGGCTCAAGGCGAGATTCATGGTGTAAAAGTGTGTAGAGGGGCACCTCCGGTGTCCCATCTACTCTTTGCTGATGATTGTTTCTTATTTTACAGGTCAAATCTAGATGAAACACGAAAGTTAATGAACATTCTCAAAACATATGAGGAGGCTTCGGGTCAGGAAATTAACTTGTCAAAATCCGAAGTCTTTTTTAGCAGGAACATAAGCATGGCGGCTCAAGAGGACCTTTCTAGAATCATGAGAGTCAGACATGTATTAGGCACAGGCACATATTTGGGATTACCTTCCATGGTGGGGAGAAGTAAGAAGAGCATTTTTTCTTTTGTCAAAGATCGTATATGGAAGCGCATAAATTCATGGAGAGGAAGAGCTCTTTCAAAGGCCGGAAAGGAGGTAATGATTAAATCCGTTTTACAAGCTATTCCTTCATATGTCATGAGTGTGTACCTTATACCGGAAACGGTTATCAAGGAGATTGAAAGGATGCTTAACTCTTTTTGGTGGGGAGGTGGTTCTAACAATGGAGGGATCAAATGGTTAGCATGGAATAGAATGACTTTCCCAAAAGCATATGGTGGTTTGGGTTTTCGTAATTTACATCTTTTTAACATGGCAATGGTAGCTAAACAAGGTTGGAAGTTCATTTCAAAACCGAATTCTCTTGTGGCAAGGGTGTATAAGGCGAGGTACTTTCCTAATTCTTCTTTCTTTGCATCCAATCTTGGACATAATCCTAGTTATGCTTGGAGTAGTATTTGGAAGTCGCGTCATGTAACTTTGAATGGTTGTAGATGGAGGATAGGAGATGGTACTAAAATCAATATCATGCATGAGCCGTGGTTAAGGAAGGAGGATGGAAAATGGTTGCAATCACCACAAGAACAAGGTGTGGCTAATTTAAGTGTTAATCAACTAATGTGTCAAAATGGTAAATTTTGGGATAGTAACAAAATTCATTCTTTATTTCCTACATGTGTTGCTAATGCTATTCTTGTTGTCCCTTTATTTGAAGATATTGAAGAGGATCACCTTGTGTGGGATGATGATATACATGGTGTTTATAATGTCAAGTCCGGCTACAATTTACTCCTTCACTCATCAATGAATGTCGCGACTGCACAAGAAGGGGATGAGGCATGGAAGTGGATTTGGAAGATTCAAGCGCCTCCGTAAACTAAGCACTTGTTATGGCGTATTTGTAATGGCTGCTTACCAACAAGAACACGGTTAGTTGAGAGACATGTTCAATGTCCTACAAGCTGCCCTATATGTGAATTGGAGGAGGAGAGTGATTCGCATATACTCTTTGAATGTTACAATAGTAAGAGAGCATGGCAAGGGGCTGGACTTGATCATGTAATATTGCCGATTATTCAAAATGCAACATCGGTAAAAGAAGCTATCTTGAAGATGTGTCAAAGTAGTGGCCGGAAAGAAGCGGGTAGAGCAGCTATGTTGCTTTGGGTTCTATGGAAAAAATAGGAACAATTGGGTGTGGAATCATGAGAAGGAACATGGGCAGCACCTTGGGTATAAAGCTATGCAATTATGGCATGAATGGGAAGCAATTCAACTTGTTTATAGCAGTAGTACACAGCAGGAACAACAACCACGTTTGGTAACTTGGCAGCCACCACCTCAAGGTAAATACAAGTGCAATATAGATGTTGGAGTTCATGGAGAAGAGAAGAAAACAAGCATGGGATGGTGTGTCAGGGATCATCGTGGGCAATTTGTCTTGGGAGGTACTTCATGGATATATGGAAATTGCACTTCAAATGAAGGAGAAGCCTTGGCTTTGTTAGAGGCAATGAAGGAGCTACAACAACGAGGGTTCAATGATGTTATTTTTGAAACAGACGCGCAAAATATAGTGAATGCAACCCGTCATAGAACCATAGGAGTCTCCGAGTTTAGCTCTATTATTCATAAGATTAAATGTATGTTGTCCTTAAATACCGGCTTTGAGGTAAAGTCCATTAGGCGGCAAGCGAATAGGGTCGCTCATACTCTAGCTAGAGCGGCTCTTTCTTGGTCTCGCAGCCATGTGTTTGATTTGATACCACTTTGTATTCATAACTTATTATATAATGAAATGATATGAGTTTCCTTTTGTCAAAAAAAAAAAAAAACGTGCGGTCTCCTCTCGGTATTATAAGGAAAAAAGTCTTGCTAACGAGTGTCTTTGGGGCACTCTTTAAGTATACCGTTTAAAGAAACTTTTTATTTAAAAAATTAAACATTAAAATTTTTAATGAGTTGACTTTACGCATTTCCATAAAAATTCTATCAAAAAACTTATTATTTAAGGTCTTAAAGAGTGTAATATTTGCCTAAGAAAAAATATATTTTTAATTTTTTGCTTATAATAAGAGACAGTAAATCATAAGTGTTTTTGCCACTTTCCAATGCAATATTAAAATTTGTGTTTAATCGTGAATCATGAAAACTGCACGGACCGCCAGATTACCCGATTTCCTGGTTTTAATTTGGATTCCTATGTAGAACGATTTTATGGCTTGTTTGGACCGGATGTCAATCCGATTTCCTGGTTTTAATCTGATTCCTATGTAGAACTTTCCGTGTCTGTTTTTTTTTACTAATTCATCAATAACAAATCGTTAAATTTTAAAACACAAATTAACATTTCTTCTGTCCTTCAAGTGTTTTCTTGTTTATATTTCAATTGGTATAAGAGCTCGTCCTTTAGGGTAGAGCACTTAAAAATGATTGCGGAACTAATTAAGATCCAAAAAACAATAAAAAAAAATACTATGACTATAGGAAAGACAAGATAAGAGCATTATTGGTAAAACGAGTCCGATGGTAGTGTTTTTTAAACTGGATATCCTCCGCGCGCAAATGCGAATATTAATCTTTTAAGTTTTGTGAGACTTATATGGACGGCAAATTCTTAAAAATTTTATCAACTGCATGTCATGCCCAAGCTCGGGTTTGAGCTTGTAACCTTGGTTACGTTAAAAAAGACTTGTGTTATCTCATCTAAATATATTTTAATTTACAAACACAAGTGATTTAAAATGCGGATGAAAAAACCATTTAAATGAATGTCAATTAATGGCCCTTATACAACTAGAGAAACCATGGTTTGTTTATTTTGGTATAAATTTATACTAAGTTGTCCACAATCAAATTAGTGGCAAAAATGTATATATGCTAAAATAAAATGAGATAAAGGTAAGTTGCATTGTCAGATTGGAGAAAATTTTGATGATACAGGTGCTTGAACATGAACCAGATTTGAGCTTAAAATTGGTTGTGGGGACACCAAATCTTTGCCATCCTATCCAGCTAACAAATTTATGAGGTTTGATGTTCTTTTTGCCTGCCACAATCAAAGCGCAACATGGAGTTACTTGTGCTACCTGTAGTTTTAAGGGAACATGCCTTATTAGTCATTACGAAGGGCACACATATATGTCAGATTTTAGGAATCCTAGAAGAAAAGGCAAAATAAATACTATTACTACTAGATTGATATTTTTTGTAATGAGTACTATGCATATATGCAGATTATGCATACTCTTAATTCCTTAAATATTGCACAATGTGCACTAGTATACATACTGTATAATCTAATGTTTGAACTCAAGTCATTATCAGGGTTTATCGGTTAGATTTTACTTACTTTCCGATCAAACTTTAAATTATCAAAAGTTCTTTTCTCTATTAACTTTACGGAGTTAAAAAAAAAATGACATTCAAATTTCACAAGACTTTAAATTCCACATTCCATGATATATTAATTAATCTTTAAATTTTAAGGTATTACTTGCCTTTGTTAATCTTCAAAAACCAACTGATCTAAACTATTTTTTAGTAAGAGTTTACTACCAGCTTTATGGACTATACAAGCTCAACAAGATACTTATTTAAAATTTTTTGAACCATAAACTTCCAACTCATACATTGAATGGATTATTACTTATTATGTAGTATTTAGTATACTTGAGTTTCTAAAATATTTCCAATAAATCCTACTCACTAAAAATGTAACCCAAAAAATTGAATCAAAAGAGAAAGAAATATGAAACATTTCAATTGCAATATACAAAGCTAGATAGATCTCATAGGTGTGCTTTTCCTTGGACGCTTTCTGAAATTCACTCTTTCAACATATTCATATGGTTCAACCATAGAGATAGATGACTCAGCCTCTGAATTTTGGTTATGATCATTTTGATTTACTAGTCCAAGCTCCTCAATCGACATCTAACAAAAACATAAAATTTATATCACAAAATTAAATTTTTAGGATTAAGCCAACAAACAAATTTCACATTAAATTAAAGAGCTGATACACTACGACCGACTTTATGTACGGTATAGTCATTTGTAGACCATTAGATTGAGAGAGAGAAAATTTACCTTGCATCTAACAGAACAAAATCGGTTACGCTTGTCTTGTAAATGTTTCCCACATTCTTCACAAATTCCACCTAACTTATTATGAGATGTTGATGTTTTTGTTTCCTTGATTTGAGACTCATGGCTTAAACTAGCAAATTTAGGTTTTATTGCTAGTTTCTTTTCTTTGGATATAGGTCGAGGTTTGAGATGCACAATCTTGTCATTGTTTGATATATATGTCTGGCAAATCATGTCACATTGTAAGAACAAAGTTAGGTTATGTATTTAATTAGAGAAAAAAAACCCATATATTACTTCTAATTAGAGGTCATAATAGGTTTGGTGAGTCATATGTACCAATTAAGCTATGAATTTGAAGTATGATTAATCTACAACAGTATGCTCAAAATAAAGTTCAAGAAATTTTTTTATTTTACAATCTTGGTCCTTTTTTTGTACAATTTTCATCCCCTTATACTTTTTAAATACACAATGTAGATGGGACCAAAATAGATTTGACAATAACATGAGACAAAAATATTAACATTTAAGCCAAATTAGATCAATGAATCAGATTACAATGAAACTAAATTGATTTAATCAATAAATGGTGATCACCAATTAGAATGAGATTACAATAATCAAATTAACAAAGTATATATTAAATCAAACACTTAGTAAAAAATAACAATCAACTCAACACTAATAATGAAAAAGTAGAAAGAAAAGAACCTGAATATTTGAGCAATCAAAATACTTGAGTAGGTCAGAATATTTGACAACATCTTGATAACAATATTTGTAAATTTGAAACCTTTGATGAAGAGAATGAGATTCTTTACCATGTCTACACAAACTCATTCCACAATCTACACAAAACACATTCTTCTCATTAAACTTTTCTTGATGGTTCTTGCAATTACCAAAATTATCTATCAAAAGTGCTTCAAGCCAATCTTTTTTCCTTTCATTTGCTATATTATACTTCCCCATCTGCAAAATTATTCAAGAAACTAATAAATAAAATAAATACTTAAAAATTCAATGATCAAATTCTATACTAATATAGTAATATCAATATTAATAAAGAGTAAGCACAAATATTCAAAATAGTTTAAAATCAACCTTGCAAATAAAATAATCTTGATATATTCTTGTTTTTCCTCCAATTAAGTTAAAACCAATTATACATATGATATAATAGAATTTGAACACAAGGTTGGATTATTTTGAAGAATCAGATGACCCATGAATTTAAAATTTAGTAATGCACAAAAGGGTATGAATCAATTATCTTAAAATTGTGAATTTTATATCAAAGTTTCACAAATATGAAGTATTGTGAAGAAAAATAAGAATACTATGTGCTAAAAATGTTACCTTTTTCTTTACCTCTCTAGCAAGATATTGAAAGGGAGAGAAGAATGTATTAGGAATATAAGTGTGACCAAAATATAATTTTATAATTCTCAAAAACTGAAAAGAGAAAGAAAGGGAAAAAAAGGTTAAGAGAAGATTGTGAGTGTGATTATGAGACGACTTTGTAAGATTTTTTTTTTTTATTTTCAATTGGAATTGGAAAAGTTTCTCTTAAAAAAATTGGACAGCTACTGACACGCGCTCAACGGTCGCATATTTCTTCACTTCATATTTTTTTAGTTTTTTGTTGGTCAAATATATTTTTTTAATGAATAATTTTTTTTTATAATATAATGAATAAATTGATATATTAAAAGTGTAACAAAAAAGGTAACCAAACTTTATCTATCAGCAACAAATGCGGCATGTCGTCAATAAATGATGTCGGATTTGTAGATATATGCTTCAAAATGATTGACGGAGTAGATGCAGATAAGATGGCTAGGATTATAATGACCCTTTGGATACTTTGGTGGAGAAGGAATCAAATATGTTGAAATGATAAAATCTCAGCCATGCATTTTCGAAATTATCCGTCGAGCTAGAGACACACATCAAGAATAGTTGAATATGCAAAGGAGAAACATGAATATAAACCATAGATGAGCTACATAAGCTAGTTACAGGTGGTCCAAACTGTATACAGGTAGGCTAAAATGCAATGTCGACACGACATGCTATACATATGGTAATTCCTTATGCGTAGGGGCATGCATTCACGATGAGTATAGGCATGCAAGTATACCCACAATAGCTGAAGCAGAAACTACAGGAATGAGAGAAACATTACAATGGCTTTGGAATAATTATAGGGAAGCCGTTGATATGGAGGTGAAAAGTGATTGCTTACAAGTTGTGCAAGCCAGCAATTCAATGCACACTAATACCACCAAGTTTGGCAGCTTGATTGGTATGTGTCGTAAGTTGTTATGCTTAAGCAAAAACTGGAGGGACAATTATGTTAGGAGACAAGCAAATCGGGTAGCACATGAATTAGCTCAAGCGACTCGTTTAATTGCTAGTCCCCAATCTTATAATTATTGTCTACCATGTATTGAAACTATTATTATAAATGAAAATGAATTAAGTTTGTTTGTGTCAAAAAAAATATTTTTCAACTGGAAGCATAATGGTGCAACAAATTTTTGTAATGGGGAATGACTAAAATTTAAAGGACTTTATTTTGATATTAATCCTCAGGTCCGTAGGGGAAGAAACCCTTAGTAATCTAGAATTCGACCATAAAATAAGTAAAATTGATCAATAATTATTTTCACAAAAAATTAAACTTAGATTCCCCAAAATAATTTATCATAGAGATCATTAACTACTTGAACTCATTCATTTGGTTACACTCAATAATCTTAGACCATGGGGCCCAGAGAAATTGAACACTCGCATGTATTCATCATCTAATTATTCGATATCATGAAATATTTTATATCGATATTTATATAATAAATTATATTTTTAAATAAACTTAAAGTTTTAATAAATTTTGCCTATAATGACCTTACCGATCCCAAGTACATAAAATCCTACTTAAAGAATGAACATTTCTTGTGACAGAAGATTCTTATGAGAATTAATTAAATTAAGCGACGCAGGTTATATTCTGTAAATAAAATGCGACACAATTTATTAATTGATTTTGATTTGATTTTAAGTTTTCTTATTAAATTGATTTTGATTTGATTGAGATTCAATTATCAAGAAAATTTGATACTCCTTTATATTACTTGAAAGTTGGAACCTTCTTCATTCTTTTTTTTGACAAATGTTAATAATTTAATTTGATCTAGACAAATATAATCGCCATAACCAGTTGATGCCATAACCGACACCCAACCAAATTAAATTAGTGGCGAAAGTAAAAAAAAATGTTAATAATTTTTTACAAATCCTATATAAAATTGACATTGAATGAGACTTCTATTCTGGTACACTAGTACCAAGAAAATTTTACATTGCTAGGAATTCGATACGTGCCTTCTACAAGTAACAAGTAACTAGAATACACAATCATCCAAACATATAACACGTATATTGATAAGAGCTATTCTATAGTGCGAAAAACTGCATCATAAATATTTAAGTTTAACTTGTTCCCTCCGATCCTATATATAAGAAAAAATGTTACTTTTAGATTCATTATAAAATGGATGTATCTACACTATATTATTGTCTACGTACATTAATTTTAGAATGAATCTAAAAAGTAACTTCTTTCTTATATATAAGACTAGATGAAGTATTTTTTTTTAGTAATAAATTTAAAAGTATAGTAGTTCACTGTCATATTGGTCTTTCAATACTATCAAGATTATAAATACATATATTTTATTCTCATTACAAAATTATAAATATATCTTTAGTATCTCATTTGATAGTACAAGTTCAATAAGTTCAAAGACTAATTGACTATCAACCAAGTTGATTGGGCTCAAGTGGCAAGGAGTTCCTTCCAAGGACGTATCCGGGGAATACCGGGTTCGATTCCCAGGGGGAACAACGCTTGGCCAGTGCGCATGCCTCTATGCACGAGCCGGATTAGTCGCCCACCTTTGGTGGGTCGGAACCGGTTCGAAAGCAAAAAAAAAAAAAGACTAATTGACTATCTAAAAACAAACAAATTTAAAAACCAAAATAATTAAAAAAGAAATTCTCATTTAATATTTGTAATACCGAACACTCCAATTTACATGTTACTCTTATATATAAATTTTTTTTTGACTCAATGTTACTCTTACATAAAATTATTATTATTTTTTTTGATAGAGTATATAAAATTATTAATAAATTTGTGTCAAATAAAAAAGAATATTATTGTATATAGTTAATTTTAATTTTTCCTTCTTTGTTAAGTATTTTGTTGGAAAACTTTACCCAACAAATACTCAATCACGTCATTACCAAATCACAGCAAATAAAAATGGACAGATATATACAGCACAACGCTGTTCTGTTCCCTTCAAAATTACCAAACAACCCTTCTCTATTCCTATTTCTTCAAAAAAAAAAAAAAACCACCTTTGTTTGTAACAAAAATCATTGTATCGAATAGTATCATCAAAAAAATGTCGGTGAGTTTCATTTTCCTCTGTCTTTCCCATTTCTTCTTCGTTTCAGATTCTATATCATGGCTTTCTACTCTTCTTTTTTGTTTATGCCGCATTGTGTTCTGCTTTGATGCTCCCAGATTTCACTATAAAGAGGGATTTTTTTTTTTTTTTGAGAAATGAAAATCTTTGTGGAAATTTTGTTGAATGGATAATTGAGAACTGTGATTGAACTCTACCTTGTTTGATTTTATTCATTATATATGATGTAGTTCTAAATATAAATGTTCTTCATTTGAAGCAATTAGTATTAAATATTAATGTTTGCTAATGAGCTTTTGGATCCAATGGAAGTTGAAGTTTGATTTTTTAGTGTTGTTGATTCTATACCTCAAGCTATTATTTGATATGATTGATTCATCTATTGACAATACATGGTTTGCATTTTTTTTACCTTGTTGAATTGCTTCCCATTGATTGGGAATGTGTTGTTAGTATTAAATCATTGTTAAGTTACATTGGCTCAATAGGAATTAGCTCCTAAAGTGCATTTTTTAGGATAAAGTGTGAAGATTTAAAATTTGATTGGAATGTTGAGGGTTGAGATTGTTATAAAATACATGTTATATAAACCAAGACATTGGGCTCAAGTGGTTAATGAACTTCCCGTAGGACGAATCGTTCAGGAGAACCGAAGTTCGATTCCTGGTGGGAACAAATCTTGGTCAAGCTTTACTTATCTCGTAGCCGAACTCTGAATTACCAGGGCCCTCTTCCCCTAGGAACCAGAGGGTTAACACAAAAAATAAATACATGTTATATATCAAAGTTGTTTTTTAATTTGTTTTGTATGTTTAAGCCAAAAGGCATGAAAAAGCATCACAAAGTAGACTCATCCCAACAATGTTGTCTATCTGCAGCATACTCAAACTATAAAGTTGTTTAAAACATTGATAGATGAGTTTCAATCTATATTTAATTCCGCACTTCAGCTTAAGTGCATTTCGTACTTCATATATAGTATAATCCAGTTAAATTTATGATGAAAATTCCCATGCGTTTTGAATTGGTTCTTTCCAACTACATTGATAGTCTTTGACTCTCTTGGCTTATTGACTCTTGGTTTGTTTGGATTTTCTTCTGAGATTTCGATTCTGTGTTATGAGCTATTTTTAATTGGATCTTCATACTATTGCTTTTTCATGAACTGGTTTTACATTTTCTCGTCTTGCACATGTCACTCGCGTTGCTTGTTTCCCTCCTCTACAAAACATCATCCAAGCAATACCTTAATTTAACATTTTGTGTGCAGATATCAGTGGACCATAATGATCAAAGAGCTGAAGCGATTCCCTGCTCCACAGCTACACCAAATTGGACTGTTCATGTTTCAGATGTGAGTGATTTTTCTTTTTTAGATTGTACTTAGTAGCATTGGTTTGTAATGTAATTGTAGGGTAAAGCTCCTCTAAAGTGAGCAATTCACTTTAGAGAGTGAAGTTATAAATCATGAGTGGTTATAATATCAATCTTTGACTTTCTCACTTTACTGACAAGTAACTACTCACTTTAGAGGAGCCAAATCCGTAATTGTAATATACTGTACATGATCAGGAATCAATGTTATGTTTGTAGTGTGGACTGAAATCAATATTTGCATGCCATAAACAGTAAAACCTTTACCACAAACAGTAACCGGCTAATGGCATTTGAATACTAGTGATAGATTACAATTAAATTTTTATCCACATTTCCCTTAGGATATCAGTTACGGAATTAAAATGAAAATTATGCAATGAAATGTAGCAGTTAATGTACTGTAAATCCAACAAGCTTTTGATTTGCATACACATTAATAAAATCCTCGCAATTATTAAAGATTCTAATGTCTACATTCATACTATAAAGGAACCCAAGATGACTGGGAAATATTATTTTGGAAAATTAAGTTGGCTGATTTTGTAATAATCTTGGTTACATTCATATCTGCTGTCCTGTGTTGGTATTTTTAGTAGCGTAAATTGTTTTTAATAGTTTATCATATTTCATATATTTTTGATGAATTTAATAAGTCCATTCCATTTTATTTTCTTACAGATAAGAACGGTTAAGGTGAGTAACATATCACAGATTACTTCCAAAAAGGATATCGAAGAATTCTTTTCATTCTCAGGCGATATTCAATATATTGAAATGCAAAGGTCAGAGCACTTGCAATGTACTTACTTATCTTTATTCATCTCTTGTGATAAATGGTTTCTCTTATCCTAAATAAATGGCACCCTAATCTTTGGTTGTAATTCTGCAGGGAATCTGATCGCACTCAGGTAGCTTATGTTACCTTTAAAGATTCACAGGGAGCAGAAATGGCAGTTCTCTTGACGGTATGTACTATGCAAATCATTTTTGCCTTGAAAATGTTACTGCACATTTCATAATAATGAGATGCGTCGCACCACTTAACCTATCACTCCGTTCTGCTATAAGATAAACAGAAACATATACTTTTAGTTGATTTTCATTTTTAAAGTCATGTACTTATTCTTCAATTTTTAATATAGGGTTCTAAGATAGCTGACCTATATGTCACCATCTCGCCTGTGGACAAGTACCAGCTTCCCCCTGAAGCACTTCCCTCGAGTCCAGTAAGTACCGAATTGCTAGTTTATCTTATGTTATTTATTTCATGCAATTGATTGATGTGTTTATATGTAGTTAAGTGAGCTAAAGATGAACTCTTCTGCCGAACATGTTCGCTATTTTCCCAGAATATCAGTTTCAAAGTAATATAGAATGCTTATGTGTTTTATATATCTGTCTCGTTAAATTAGTATTCCTGACTGACTCCTAGTTTCAGGTTTTGAATCATATTGGTTTAACTATTACAGTCAAATTTATTCTGTGGTTAATATGTTTGTCTGGGTATGATAACTATAGCTTTTAGATTTAATTTGTTCGTGTTGATGCTAGGAACTTATGCAGTACTACAAACGATTCTAGCCTGAAGATGGCGTCACGAAATCTTATATATACTAACCAAATTACCACTAGTATGCTATGTTAAATATTTTCCAGAAAACTGTGACTGGATGGATCTGAAGGAGACTTTTAGATTTTCTGTTAGGTCTAGATGCAAAATGTCTGCATGTTTATACAAAATTTTCCTCGCTTGGTTGAAAATTATAATTTCTTTACTATCAGTTTATAGTTATATGTAGAATTTCTAATGTACAATGCTCTTCTTCTATAGACAAACAAAAGTGCTGCTGCAGTTAAGAAGGCTGAAGATGTAATTAGTACTATGCTTGCTAAGGGTTTCATTTTGGGAAAGGATGCTATCAACAAGACAAAATCGTTCGATGAACGTCTTCAGTTGACCTCAAATGCTTCTTCCGCAGTTGCATCCATCGATAATAAAATAGGTTTAAGCGATAAACTAAGTATTGGAACAACCATTGTCAACGAAAAGGTGAAAGAGATGGATGAAAGGTATCAACTTTCTGGAATGACAAAATCTGCTATTGCTGTTGCCGAGCAAAAGGCAAGTAGTGCTGGATCCGTTATCATGAGTAATTCTTACGTCTTAACCGGAGCTTCATGGTTTACAAGTGCATTTAGCGCTATTGCTAAGGCAGCTGAGGATGTCAGCTCGATGACCAAGGAAAAGCTTGAACAAGCTGAGGTGGACAAAAAGGAGATCATTTACGGTGAAAGAATAGGGACGGTTGATGAATATTCTCAGATGCACTTCGAAGACTCTTTAATCGGCGGCCCTGCAGTAGTTCCGGTTGGTTCTGACAATGACAGTAAATCTGGTAATTTTCTAACTTGATTCTGACTCACAATTCCTTAACATCCTTAAAAGCACAGTTGGGTTGACTGCGTTGGCATAGTTATTCAGTCTTCACTTGCTGCACATTTGTTGTACAATGAAAAATCGCGTTGATTGTTATACTGATGTAAAGGTTTGTCCTACAGATATGATTCATAAACATGATCATCATTCATGTATTATCATTCTTTGTTACTCTATCGTCATATACTTTTTGGGTTTTATTTTTACTTAGTTCTCCCCTTAGGCTTTATGTCATACCTTTGAAGGGGGTTTTAATACAATACCGATAATATAACTCAATTTTACAGAAAGTTGTTTCGTCAAGACACTGACAAGTGACATAAGTCTACTCTTTATTGTTTTCATTTTCCTTTGCGGTGTACGAAAAATAGGTTACATATAGCTCTGCTCTTGGCATCTATATTTGTCCTCCTTTAATGTTCTGGCTTGTTTCGATTGTGAGTTCTTAGGTTCTTAGTTACCTGCTCACATCTCAGTCAATTGTGAGTTCTCTAGTTCTCAGCTACCTTTGTGATTGTTTGAGAGTTGAGAACTTGAGATTATGCTTTTGGTGTAGTATAACAGGACTGATTATTATGCAATTATATTGTAGTCTTTTTCTTTTCTTTTCTTTTCTTCTCTTCTTCCATTTATACATTGATTTCCTCATTGCAGATGTATAAAAAAGAATGAAATTGATAAAACAAGTAGTATACATTTTGGATAATAGTGTTCTGAAACTAGCCAATTGAAATTTAAATAGCTGAATATGTTAAATTGTGGCTTTTAATGCACATTGAAAACAATGCAAGTTGTAGAATAATGCGGTATAAGTAGTAAATTTGTAGGTGTTCTAGGGAATTTCACTTAGAATGATCCCATATTTTGCTTGTGAATGTTCTCATTTGACTCTGATGGGGGATATTTAATAATTTTGAGTTATGTTACATAGTACATTTCTTAATTTCATTGGAAACAAATATTTAAACTTTTGATCTACTTTAAAAAAAAACTGGCGATCTTATAAAACTCTTTAGTAAAAACAAAAATAGAATTATTTTCATCTGATTAATCCATTTCTTAAATTTTGCACAAATCAAATGCTTCAAAAAGATTGCAATAACGACAGACAATAGGAATTATGTATAACAATATGCAAGATAAACTTGTGTATAATAACCCTGTAATATCATTGTAGGTCATTTACAAATTAGAAGCTTCGTTTTCGTCCCACTTTGTTGGGTTTCGAAGTATACCTATAAATGTGGATATTTTGTGTTCTTTATATTAGAACAATCAATATGTATAAAATGAATGAAATTTCCTTCCTGAGGTAGGGGAGTAAATGAATGAATTTTATTCAGTATTAATAATGCTTGATGAATCAAATTAAGAAAACCATTTTCCTTCGGATGGGTAGGAAACTATCATCACCATTTGATAACTGATGTGCTCTATCCTGCTGCTAGTTTGTTATCATAGATAGCGTAACAACCATTCCAGACTCTGTTGAAGCGAAGATAATATTAAGTTTCATATCAAATACATCAATACTACAAATAATTAGAGAAATCAAATGATAATATATGATTTAATTTACTCATTCTTTTGTGGATCATTTGTTAGAGTAACTAATGAAATTATATGATTAAAAGAAAATGTGAGCTGAGTTTTCTTTTCTTTTCTGTTTTATTGGTTTTACCTAGACAAGAAAAAGCACACTAACAAATTATATTATCATACCTCCATGCATTCGTGCAGATTCTCATCCTTTGATCTAATGTGGATCTGCAAAATCACACAATTATGTACATGAAATTCTAATTACAAACTTGTTCATAATTGAAATTCTCAATGGACAATCCAGTTAAAAGGAAAGATGAAACTTATAACATTCAAAGAAAGCACATGCAACTGTACAGAATACAGATCATGAAGTGTTTAGCAATTTTTACTGCAAACCAGGACCACATAAACATGATCCTATACTCTATTTTGGTTGCTGAAACTACATTAGTGCATTCTTTTTTTTAACCAAAACTACATTAGGGAATTAAAATATCTAGAAAGGACCAAATTAAACTTAAATCCCCCATCTGGCCTTGCATAAATAATTTATAACCAACATGATTTGCTTGATACATTAAAGATTCAAATAAAAGCTTAGTTCTATAACGCAGCAGTAATTACCCCTATGACTTTGTGGGATGCTTTCTGATTGAGTTCTAGACAAGCCAGGATTACAACTGCAGCGGCAATAGTTGAGGGCCAGTAACACAGCTGACTAGGACCTGCCAGAGCCAGTAATGCTAGGCAGGTGACCCTTTTCTCCACAACAGCATCAGCATTAGCAGCTTTTAGGTAGAAGCTGTAAAAATTTACATGGGGTAAATGGGCGAGTAGAACTTTGTTTCCTTCATAAGATCGAATTACACTTTTTAAGAAAGCTTTAAGTTTTTCTAGGTAAATTACAATTTACAAAATCATCTCTTGTTTTAAATTTATGTACAGTTTTGAAGGCAAACAAATGCTTTATTAGGTAAATAACAAAACACTGTAAGGCTTTGCTTAAACAGATTGTTCTGAATTGTTACTACTGAAAACTTGATTGAAGAAATATTTGGTGCCTAACATTTATGCAAAATTTTAGATCATATTTGTGCTATAAGAATGTAGAGAAAAGATTATACCTCAAGAAATTGTAGATGGTTGGATGAAAACACTCGAAATTGAGCACCTCCTGCACCATCCATTCCATAGCCACCACTTCGCATCTACTGTATGCACTTTTTTCTATGTAGAAATTTTTTTGCCCCACTCTATTGTGCCAACAAAAGACTTAGTTATTCATTTGAAAATATGGAACGAAATGGAAGTCCTCAAGAATTCTTACACTGAGAACAGAATTAATCATTTAACCAACAGGTGAACACAGTTTTTTCCAGCTAAAACTTAGACAACGGGAAGTAATGTTACAATAAGATTAAATTAAGAACCTGTTATATTGCTGGTTTTCTTCAATTCTAGTTGCCAATGTAAGGCATGCTATTCCAACAATTTGAAGGTTTCTTTCTGCTTTGAAGTATCCCTTGCTCAGGAAACGGTCAAGTAGGTTGATTCCAAGAAACATTGTTTCTTGTCGAAGTTGTTTCCGATAAGATTGCTGCATATTCAAAGCAAAATTTCAAAACTAAGCAATTTTAAACAAGTCAACTAAAATTGAAACTCCAAAAATTCGTTAAGTGTATGAGTTTCTGTTAGCAACATTGATAAGCATTATAGATAGCAGAATATCAAAGCCAATCATAGCCGGGGGGGATGGGTAGCTCAATTGGTTAAGCTAGTTGAGCTAAGGGTTAAGGAGTTGGAGGTCCAGGGTTCAAGTCCTGGCAAAGGAGAAAAACTAACATTGTAATATACTAACAACTAACATTGTCTATCAAAAAAAAAAAAAAAAAAACCCAATCATAGCCATTTGCTCATATTGTATTCCGAAACAAAAAGGAAGAATTGAATTAAGCTGTCAAAAGGAATGACAATTATTTATGGCAATTTCTTCATTTAATTAAAATGACGATGAGAAGAACACAATCACCTAATAATAAACACCAGGGTTAAATTTTTAGTTCATTAATTAATGTATAAGTTGTTAGATAATAAGATAAAATAGTATTATAATTTCTATATTTCTATATAAGAGTAGTAATCTTCAAGATATTTTATTTACCTCTATAAAAAAAAAAGATATTTTATTTACGGTTGGTCCATTTTTTAAGAAGAAACTTACACTACTAACTAGTATTATATGGTTGTTCTTTCTACATTTACAACTTGCAAATACAATAATAAGAATTAAAACCTCTCTTTAAACCCGAACAAACTACATGCACGAATGAATGAAAGTAAATTCATTGGACACTTCCATGTACTAGTATGATGAGGATTTAACCCCACACTTCATTTTAATTCACAATTTATATATATATATATATATATATATATATATATATATATATATATATATTTCATCTGATGACATTTTCACTCTCATTTTCTTTTATTTTCTGGCGTGTCTCACAAGACAACTGTACAGAACGCACACTCTCTAACTGATTCCATTGGTTATCACTTATCACAACACAACTTAATACTTGTAACAAACTAGTAACAAATAAATATAAAAGTAACAACAACCTAACATTCAAACGCAATGCCTAACTCTGTTTCTATTTCAATTCTCCAAGTACAACCAAATCAGTGTTTCAATTTCTTAATTAAAAAAATTACATCAAAGCGATTAACAATGAGAACAACAATAAAATAATTAATTAATCATATCATTACGGTTACTACTAATAATAATAATACAAGCTTAGCTTAATTAAATTTAGTTATAGAGCAAAGCTACCTCAACGATCCAGTGAACCATTTTTGAGCGTTGCTGAAACACAAGGTCGGTGAATTTCGTTGTAGAGAAATATCTTTCAGCATAATTCCACATGAAAACTTGCCTCCGTTCTCTCTTTCTAAGCATCTGGTAACTGTCTTCATCATCCAAATCTTCAAACCTTGAAAACTAAAATCAAACACATTCAAAATAAGAAATCCAAAATAAAAAAAATAGAATATGAAAATTTGAACTGTGAAATTGATGAAAGCAAACGTACATTGCGTTGAAGAGAAACTTCTTCTTCAACACTTGAAGAATTATTGACCGGAGAACTTAGCATCATGAATTCGTCGCGGAATCGAAGGAACAAAGCATAAGTATGAGAAGGAGTTTCACCAACTGATCCCTGCGAAAACTGACTTCCAGAATCAAGGAACTGAGATGGACTGTAATCGGAACATTCGCCGAAAATCTCAGAGTGAAGATCAGAGAATGTAGTTCCCTGACTTGAACAGTACTCTGAATCATCATCCTCGTAGAATTGCTCAGAGCAAGCTAGATCGGAATCGTAACCTGAATTATCAGAACAATTCTTCATAATCGATTGCGCTAGCAAATCGGTACAATTCTCATCAGCGTTACGGTTTCTCGAAATTTGAGAAAATTCAGATTCCGATGCTCTGTTTTCGTTGATTTTACTCTTCTCCTCCATAAACGACGTTTCTGGAGCACCAGAACTAACCGAAACGACATCGTTTCGTGTTATCTCCGACGAGATATTCAAATTACCGTTACTCGATTTTGAATTCTCCGCAAAAGTAACTTTCGAAACTTCATCGTTCTCTTTTCCACTCTTAAACTTCAAAATCAAGCTTCTACTCCGATCACGAGCTCCAGAATTAGAATCCACACACGAAGTCTCCGAAACTTCCACTTCGTTTTCATTTCGTTTCTCAAAACTCCGATTCCTCAACAAACTAACACATTCTCTCTTCCGAACACTTTCAACTCCGCTTGAAATCTCATTTATCGATCTCGTTCTTCGTATACCGGACAAAACAGCAGAAATCCTACTCGAATCACACGAAACTGAAACTGAAACTTCGCCGCCGGCGAAATCCGAACCGGAGCTCGAACTCGAATCAACTGAAATAACAGAGAAATTCCGTCTCTCTCCATAAACTTTGAATCTCGGTGAAACAACTAGCACGGGTGAGATCTGACGTCTTCTCCGGCGAGGAATCTTTGACCGGAGCTTCTTGCTGACGACGTGCAATGGTGCTTCCTGTGGAAGCTTGCGTTTCAAATTTCTGGATCTGATTATCATTGTTAAGTGAAAATTGAATTTCGTTTGTTGAATTTTAGTTAAGATGAGTGAATAGAGAGAGTAAGGGAAAAGTGTTGAAACGGTTATGGGAGTTATGAAATTGAAGAAAAAACGAGGGAGGAGAGTATTTATATGGGTTGGTCCCACGAATTGCATTTTCTGTGCACCACGTCCATACTCCATAGTCCATAATTACATCATGAGTCATGGCTATTGTCCAAAAAAATTAAAAAACTACATCATGACTGATTTATCGGGAAAAAAAATCAAATGTTTGGTAAAATTAAATTATAATTGAAAAATTAGTTAATAATTGAAAGTTAGTTTATAGTTGATAATTGATAACTTATAGCTGAAAAAATTATTAGAATGAAATTAAAGTGTTTAACAAATTTAGCTATTATAAATAAAAAATGACATAAAATACATGGTAACATGGTTAGTGAATAATTATTATTATTTAAAAAATTAAGAAATAATAAAGGTGAAAATGCGATAAAATGTCAAAAGCTATAAGCTCAAACGCTACTTGAAATAACATCTCAAAAAATGTTATAAACTAATTAGATAAATTTGTTACCAAACGTCTCATTTTTATCGATCAAACTTATAAACTAGTCCAATAAGCTATAAACTAGCTTATTGAATGTACCAAACAAAACACAAAGTGTTTTTCTATTTATTTATAATTATTAAATTAAATTTATAAATTCTTAATATTTTCACATAACTTTTCTTTTTTTAATACATCTCTGTTTTAGTTATTATTAGTTTAATTTTTGTTTCTTCTCTATTTTTTACATATATTTTTTTTTGAAATGCCAAAATTGTTAATGCTTTTTATCTTTGTCTAAACTTGAAATCTAGACATTCAATTCTTTTAACCAATTGTTCAAACTCGTTGAGTTTTCCACTCAATCGCCTCTTTTTCTTTTTTCTTTTTTTAATTTATAGAACAAGAAGAAAGGGGTCATATAGTTATAGTTCATATCAGGGGTGGAAATGGGTAGCTTGGTTAAGTTAGTTGAGCTAAGGATAAAAAGAAGTTGGAGATCCAGGGTTCAAGTCCCTGATAAAGAGAAAACTAACATATAACATTGTAATATACTAACAACTAACAATTTACTATTAAAAAAAAATTATAGTTCATATCATACGAGAAGTGTATAGTACAAAAAATATCATATGTTTTTATCCCTAAAAATTTTATGTTTTTAAATATGACCACTACCATCGAAAAAGAAAAGGCTAAAATCTCATTCATTTAATAAGAAAAGAAGCTACTAATAGCAACCATATAATTCACACTCTATCCTCTCATGTTCTGATATTGAAGAATCAAAAGAATGAAGCATAGCCTAAAAATCATTGTCTTCTCATCCAAAGTTTTGGAAAGAAAACCTCAATATGTGACTAAAAGCTTAAATGAATTAAGTAAATAAAAAAAAAAACCTCAAATGAATTATACTATACAAACTAAGGCCAAATTATTATCACATTCTCCGATTTATATTTTACCTTAATTCTTTCAAATTATTTGGTTGTTACTATTTATTTTTCTATCTTATTGTGGCTGATCTTGACGTTTATCACAACATGGAAATGTCATTTCCTAATCCACCAATGCCTTGCAAAAATTTGGAATGTTACAGGAAGGTGTGCATATTCCGCCATCGAAAGTCGGCACAAAAACATATGATTAATCTCTACCAATCTACCTCCACCACTGCCTCTCGCAAATTTGAGAATTTTAGAATATTGCCAAAAAGATTCATTCCACCATCAGGACCTAGTCGACCTCGACTACTTCATCTTTAAGAAATTTAAATTTTAATATATATATATTACCATATGGTGTGTCCATTTCTTCATCTAAATTTGAATTTGGAAATTCAAATTATAAACCTTAATTTGCCTCATCACATTGCTTATGGAAATTATGAGAATTAAAGGTCGTAGGATGCTTATGTTTGTATTTGATATTAAATACAATAATGGTTATGATCAAATGTTTATTTACTTATTACTTAAGTTTAAAAACAATGTGATAAATATATATCATGATTATCTTCAATATAAATATCGTGATTTTTTCTTTTTGTATCGATAAAAGTCACATTTTTTTACAATAGTAAATTTAACTCATATCATAATTAATAATATCAATAGCAATACACGAAATATAAGAGTTGATCATTTATTATATGAACATATTTTTCTCTTAAATAAAAGAGGGTCAAAATCTGAGAAGTTAATACACACTACGCTCGTAAATAACAAATAAAATAGTGCAAAATTAGCTAAAACATTTAGGGTCATGCTAACTAGCTAGGGGCACTAGTTAAAGAAGAAAAAAAAAAGGAAATTTTGCATTAAAAATTGTATTTGTTACATTTCAATGAATATTGACAACACAAATTTTATGGCAATTTTATCATATATTAAATATTCTTAATTAGTGTTCAGGACACTGGTTAACATTTTCCAAATATTTATACATAAATTCAATTTGCAAAAGCAATGATAAGAGTCGCATTGCTGTCAATTATTCGTTAAATCCTTTGTACTATAGAAAGTGTATGGTCAACTAAGTTAGTTATTGACTTTTGGACCTAATAAAATTTAAGTAAAGAAATATAAAATTTTGTACCCAAAAAATATAAAAATATTAAATATATATATATATATATATATATATATATTAGGTAAGTTCAAAAGAAAAAAGTTTAGTCAAATAAACAAAAAGCTAAAAAATCGTATTAGGAATATTATTTAATTATTACTTCATAATTATATCGTGTTAAGAAAATCACATGAAATTCTTATTTATATGTTGTTTTGCTGTACCAACTCTAAGTTGGAGATATGGGAATTCTAAAGGTTTATTTGGTTGTTACTATGTCTTTCTTATTTTTATCTATTGTTGTGGCTAATCTTGACTTTTATCACAACACCAAAGGGTCAATTCGGTATCCATCAATGCCTCCCAAAAATTTGAAACTTGGAGGGTTACCAAAAGGTATTCATATTCCGCCATTGGAAGCTATCACAAAAACCTCTAATTCTCCACTGCCACCATTATGTTCCACAAATTTGAATTTTGAAATGCTGCCAAGAGGACCTTCTCGACCATCAGTACCTGATCCAATCATTTCTCCATCTCCACCACAACCACCACATCATTTTTAAAAAAACTTAAAATTTTAGTCATATAAGGAAATGGTGCGGCCATTTCTACATGTTCAAATTATGATCCTTTGCCTTCAAATTATGGAAATTATGAGAAATAAAGGTTGTAGAATGCTTTATACTTGATATTAAATAAAATATTGGTATTAACCAACGGTTTATCTACTTATTCTTTAAGCTCAAACAATTTGTTAAATATAGTGATTTTATTTTTTGTTTCATGACATCGATAAATATAACATATGGGGATGTTTCAAGTGAAAGAGGTGTGATTATTGTAAGAGATGAGAGGAACAAGTATAAGCTATAAGATGTAAATAAATGGCCATGATTAAATTTTTTTTTTTTTTGCAACAATTGTTTAGTGTGCTGTATAAAATATGAATTTTAAAACTCCTCTCACTTGAAATAACCCCTATATATATATGAATACCTTTCAGTTATTCAGCCTATCATTTGATTCTGACCCTATATATATATTTATGGTGATTAGTAATTTTTGGTATATTTTATTTTGAAATCAAATATTAATATTGATACTATATAATACATTATAAGATACCATATACATATATCGTTATCTAAAAACAATAAGTAACATATATATATATATATATATATATATATAGGGGAGGGATCAAATTACACCGGTGTAACATTTGAGTAATGTTACACCGCTCAATAACGCTTTAACGAATTTAAATTTTACAAAACCCACCGTTGGATTGAAAGTTTATATCGTATAGATCATCTATGTTGAATTTTATAAAAATCTAAAATCGTTTGATATGTTTTTGAGACATATCAAGATTAACGGTTTATGGGTTTTTATTGAATACCGTTAATAATTATGTGTCTCAAAAACACGTCAAACGATTTTAGATTTTTATAAAACTCAACATAAATGATCTATACGATATAAACTTTCAATCCAACGGTAAATTTTGTAAAATTTGAATTTGCTAAAACGTTATTGAGTGGTGTAACATTACTCAAATGTTACACCGGTGTAATTTGATCCCTCCCCATATATATATATATATATATATATATATATATATATATATGAGTCAGGATCCGTTGACACCAAATAGTTTGACACCAAATCTTACACCTCTTAATAACGTCTTAACCGATATAAATTTTATAAAATCCACCGTTAGATTGAAAGTTTATATCATATAGATCATTTATGTAAAGTTTCAGAAAAATCCAAAATCATTTGATATGTTATTGAGGTACATCAAAGTTAACGGTTTGCGTCATTTTTTAAATGTCATTGATCTTTATATGTCTCAATAGCATATCAAATGATTTTGGATTTTTCTGAACCTTTACATAAATGATCTATATGATATAAAATTTCAATCCAACGGTGGATTTTATAAAATTTATATCGGTTAAGACGTTATTAAGAGGTGTAAGATTTGGTGTCAAACTATTTGGTGTCAACGGATCCTGACTCTATATATATATATATATTAGGTAAAGTTAAAAGATGAAAAGTTTAGTCAAATAAAAAAAAAAGGTTAAAAGGATAGTTTGGTGGATGATGGTGTATGTGTAAGGGAGTGGAGATAAGGAAATTAGGGATTCGATTGTTATCTTCAGCAAAAATTAATAATATTAACTATTAAAATTGGTTTTTTTATTAAAAAAATTACTCCTTCCCACATTGTTCAATATATATATGGTGATTAGCCATATTTGGTATATTTTATTTTGGAATCAAATATTAACATTGATACTATATAATACAATATAAGATAAGATAACATATACATTTATCGCTATCCAAATAGAATAAATGATAATATACATATTAGGCAAAGTTAAAAGATAAAAAGTTTAGTTAAATGAAAGAAAAAGCTAACAAGTCATATTAGGAATATTATTTAATTACTTAATATTTATATTGCGTAAAACAAATCACATGAAATCCTTATTTATATGATGCTTTGCCATACCAAAATTCAACATTGGAGAGATGGATATTACAAATTTTTATTTGATTGTCACTATGTCTTTTTTATTTTTATCTCATGTTGTGGCTGATTTTGATGTTTATCACAACATCAAAAGTTCAATTTGGTATCCATCAATATCTTCCAAAAAATTGAATTTTGGAATGTTACCAAAAGGTCACCGTGTCCCACCATCAGGACCTAGCACGAAAACATCCGATTCTCCACCGCCACCATTACCTTTCTCAAATTTGAATTTTGGAATGCTACCTAAAGGTCAACATGTTCCACCATCCGGAGCTAGCTCGAAATCATCTGATTCTCCGGCGCCGCCACCATTACCTTCCTCAAATTTGAATTTTGGAATGCTACCTAAAGGTCAACATGTTCCACCATCCGGAGCTAGCACGAAATCATCTGATTCTCCGGCGCCGCCACCATTAGCTTTCTCAAATTTGAATTTTGGAATGCTACCTAAAGGTCAACATGTTCCACCATCCGGAGCTAGCACGAAATCATCTGATTCTCCGGCGCCGCCACCATTACCTTCCTCAAATTTGAATTTTGGAATGCTACCTAAAGGTCAGCATGTTCCACCATCCGGAGCTAGCACGAAATCATCTGATTCCCCGGCACCGCCACCATTATCTTCCTCAAATTTGAATTTTGGAATGCTACCTAAAGGTCAACATGTTCCACCATCCGGAGCTAGCACGAAATCATCTGATTCTCCGGCCCCACCACCATTACCTTCATCTTATTTCTGATGAATTATTATGACAATTAAAAAATGTTGAATGCTTATGTTTATATTTTACATTAAATAAAATAATGATAATAAATTATAATTAACTATTTATTTACTTATTCCTTTAGCACAAACAATATGTAAAGGAATAAGTAAATAAAGGACTTAAGTATACGAAAAGAGAAGTTTGGTCAAACTATGCTCATATATATAACTAAAAAAAATAAAAAGATTAAGATCGAGCAGGTTTCTCTCATCTTTTTCATATATCTTATGTTGCCATAATCTTAATCATTTATCAAATATTTTCTCTCTCTTTGAATTGATCATTTTATCTTTGTGGTTCAATTAATCAATAAATTAAAAAAAAAATGAATTAATAAACATAAAAAATTAAAGAGAACTCAATTCGCAAAAGAAATTACAGATATATATTCACATCGCAATCAATTTCTAATAATCTTTAAATCCTTATCACGCCAATTAGCAGCCAGTAAATTTTTTACGATCACTTCTAGATCAACAAATGACACCCTATGTCTTGCGGTTGAAAAGTTTCTGACTGACAAGGTCTGTTAAGACTATGTAATAGGAGTTTCAAGTTTATTTGTTACAATATTTTTAATTTTTGAAAAAATCAACGTTTGCAATGAGAAGATGTTGTTAGTTGTTTTAAAAAAAAAACAATTAATTTTAAAATAGTTTATTATACAAGTTCTAAGAAAATATGTCAATACGTAGCTAAGGAACGGATCCAGAAACTAATTACATGGGGGACAGAAATTGGTATATAACAAAACTACTATATTTATATTTAAATTAATATATTTATAATATGCTAATATAAAAAAAGTTATTTTGATCCTTAAACATGTATTTTGTTAGTCATTTTTATTTTTTCAAATGTATCTTTTGTTTTTGCGGTGTTGAATTTTGCACAATTTGGAAGTTTAGTAGATTGCATAAAGAGCCAAAAAACTAGGTTCAATGTTATTTGGTTCGCGTTTAGTTATTGATGACCTCTTTGATTGTAGTTTCTCAATAGTAATTCAATAAACCTTTGATTGTAGTTTCTCAATTTCTTCATCTGGTGTTAAACAAGATACAACATTGCAAGGGGTGAGTCCAAAAAATTCAACATTGCAAGGGGCGAGTCAAAAGAAAAAAAATTACAGGGGGGAAAAACAAAACTCGCCCACATTACAGGGGGTATCAACCTATTTACCCTTTATTTAATTGCTTTTATCCTTGTTATTCTTTTAAACTTGTTTAGAAATGAGGAGGTTAGTTACTGCTAGGAAATAATCAACTTTAACGCCATAAGTTTTAGAATAAATTATTTAAGCAAATATATTCAGGTTTCTTTTAAAAATTTATCAAATCATTTTTAATCACAAGTGGATTGTGAGATTAGTCCTCTCAGATTAACCGGTCTTTAAGCCGAATACCGAATTTTTAAAAAAGTAATTAATGCACCCATTTTAATCACAAAAGTGGGTTGTGTCTTGTGTGTGTATAAATTTGGATCTTTCTAACTAATCGTTAGTTGGTTCAGTGGTGATTGACGCTGAACTTGGTAGGGAGGACCACGGTTCGATCCCCCGCAACTGCGATCGGAAGGGGGCTGAAACCAGTTGATGCCAGAACTGACCTCCGAACCAGATTAAACTGGTGGTGAAAACAAAAAAAATAAAAAATAAAAAAATAAATAAATTTGGATCTTTCTAACATGTGCGACATGATAAGAAGTAATTAATTCACCACTTTTTATAATTTTTCTAAATTGTATTAATGAATCACCTTCTCTCTCTCCACTCCAATGCAACTCTATTCTCTCTCTCTCTTTCTCATTGCAGAACCTGCATCTCTCTAATTTTCACCATCTCACCACTAAAAAATTTGATTTTTTGGGCGTAGCAGCAGGTGAGACAAAGTGAGCAGACAAAAAACTAAGAAATAAACTCTAATCATTAATCCATTAACCAACAACATAAGATCTCAAATCAGGTTTGTCAAAAAAAAAAGATCTCAAATCAGGTTGAACTTCATGTCAAGTCTTCCAGCAAATACAGTGTCTAGCCTGACATCTCGCTTGCCTGAAAATATGCTTAATTTTCAAACTTCAATCTAGGCAATATATGAAGCTTGAACATGGAATTGAATGGAAGGTTGTTGCTGAACTCGTTTCTTCAGAATCTCAATTGCATCCATGTTATCTATGTTCACACCACTTTCTTGAATTCAAGACTCCAAACAAGTCTAAGATCAAGTTTAATTGCTAACAACTCGGCGAGAGACCGACATCGTCGCCGATGAATCTATAATGGTGAAGGAAAGATGATGGTGAGCTTGGAGTGGTGGTGGTGGCCGGAAAGCAAGATGGTGAAAGACACTATAATCAATAACTCATAAACCAGATGGTTAACATAGGAGATCGAGAAAAGAAAAAAAAAACTTATAAAGTAATGCATTAATTATTCTTTATCATTTGCGATCTTGCACATGTTAATTAGAAAAACACTATAATTTTAGAAAACTTTGATAAAATGTTTTGACATTATTTGATGAGAGTGAAAATATGAAAAATATAAAATAAAATAGATGATAAATATAGAGATACAAAAATATTAATGGAAAAAGCTAAAGTTTATTATATTAGATTATAAGAAGAAAAAAAAGGAGAAGAAAGAAAAGTTGAAAGAGGAAGAAAAATCATGTATATATTTATAAATTAGTTATTTTATTTTAAATTTATTGTCAAATTATTTTTTTATTTATATTTTATTATTTTTCTTCTTTTTATTTTAAAATATATTTTACAGAATAAATCAATAAATTATTTTCCTTATCTTATCTTGTTGCTAACTCGGCTCACAAATTCAAGATAAGAATTTTCACTGGAGAGACAGAATATGATAAATTTCAGGATTAATTTATCATATCATATTGTTTCACTAAACACTAGATTGAGGCAGGATATAATATAATATAGTTATTCTATCTTGCCTTTTATCCTACGCATTAAACGGACTCTAAAAATTTGAAAACACATGAGTTTGAAATTCTTTATTAATGTAATTATCTATGTAATTAACAATACTCTTATTTTAAGTGGTTGATATCCGGTACAAATTTTTAAGTCTCGTTGATATCGGGAGTGTACAATATATAAGTTGATGTGATAAAATTTTAAAAACTCATGAATACTTCTAAAATATCAATATATATCAATATCAATGTAGTATTTTTATAAAATATTTGTTTATTAATTTTTATATACGAAAATATGTTAAAACATCTACATCGTGTCTATTGCATATTCTATAAGTCGGTGTCGGCCACTGACATATCCACAAGTACAATTTTTTAGGTCACATAATATTTATCGATGACAAATATTAATCTCACGTATTTTTAATATTTAAAATACATGGTGATATAAATTCAAATCAAATTCTTCGATTTACCCTAATCATGCACAACAACAACAATATATATATATATATATATATATATATATATATTTTTTGGTCTTAGATGAAGTGGTAATCCACTGAAATTAAACTCACACACAACTGTGAGGTCCCGGGTTCGAACCCGGGTCATGACGTCCGGCCTAGCAATTTCGGCATTTGCCAGTTGAGCTAGGACTTCTATACTATTATTTTAGAAAACTTTGATAAAATGTTTGGTATTATTTAATGAGGGTGAAAATGTTAAAAAGATTATAAATTGAGAGATACAAAAATATTAATGGAAAAAGCTAAAGTACATAATATTAGATTAGAAGATATATAATTAAAATTTAAAATGTGAAATTTAAAGAGGAGAAAGAAGAAAAAATTGTTGAAACCGGAAAGGAAAAAAAAGTAAGAGAGAGATAGGTTAATTAAAGAAAAAATTAAAAAGACAAAAAAGTAAGAAAGAGAAAAAAAAGTAATTGAATGAAATGACTAATTTGCCCATGAATGAAATGAATTTTATTTATTTGAGTGATGGATATAGATACAATTATATATATAATTACATTTCTTATAGCATAAGTAATAGATAGTAGATATTAGGTAAAGTCAAAAGATAAAAAGTTTAGTCAAATAAAAAAAAGTTAAACATTCGCATTAGAAATATTTTAATTATTTTTTTTTTATAGAAGAAATATTTTAATTGCTTGATATTTACATTCTTTAAGAAAATCACATGAAAGCCTTATTTAAATGTTGTTTTACCACACACAAAAATCCAAACAGAAGATGGATATTTCAAAGTTTTATTTAGTTGTTATTATGTCTTTTTTATTTTTGTCTTTTGTTGTGGCTGATCTTGACGTTTTTCACAACATTGAAATGTCAATTTCCAATCCACCAGAAGGTGTGCATAATCCGTCATTGGAAACTAGCACAAAAACACTTGATTCTCCACCTCCACCACTATCTCTTACAAATTCGAATTTTGGAATATTTCCAAAAAGGCCTACTTCACCATCAGGACCTAGTGGACCTCCACCACTATCTCCTGCAAATTTGAATTTTGAAATGTTTCCAAAAGGGCCTACTCTTCCATCAGGACCTAGTGGACCTCCACCACTATATCTTGCAAATTTGAATTTTGGAGTGTTGCCAAAAGGGCCTACTCCGCCATCAGGGCCTAGTGGACCTCCACCACAATCTCTTGAAAATTTGATTTTTGAAATGTTGCCAAAAGGGCCTACGCCGCCATCAGGACCTAGTGGACCTCCACCACTATATCCTGCAAATTTGAATTTTGCAATGTTGCCAAAAGGGCCTACTCCGCCATCAGGACCTAGTGGCCCTCCACCACTATCTCCTGAAAATTTGAATTTTGGAATGTTGTCAAAAGGGTCTATTCCGCCATCAGGACCTAGTGGACCTCCACCATTATCTCCCATGAATTTGAATTTTGGAATGTTGCCAAAAGGGCCTACTCCGCCATCAGGACCTAGTGGCCCTCCACCACTATCTCCTGTAAATTTGAATTTTGGAACATTGCCAAAAGGGCCTACTCCACCATTTGGACTTAGTGGACCTTCACCACTATCTCATGCAAATTTGAATTTTGGAATGTTGCCAAAAGGACCTACTCCACCATCAGGACCTAGTCCACCTCCGCCGCTTATTTTTAATAAATTTAAATTTTAGTATATATTAATTAACATTTGGTGTGCCAATTTCTTCATCCGATGTTGGATTTGAAAATTCAAATTATAAACATTTGCCTCTCACATTTCTTATGGAAAATGTGAGAATTAAAGATTGTAAGATGTTTATGTTTATATTTGATATTTAATAAAATAATTGTAACCAAATGTTTATTTATTCCTTAAGCTTAAATAATGTGATAAACATAGTGATATTTTCTTCCTGCTTCAATTAGAGTCGTTTTTTAACGTAATATAAGAATCGATCACCTAATTATATGAACATTTTTCTTTTGATTAAAATATGATTGAAGACTGAAAATATAAATTTTGCTATACTCATAAGGAAACCATTTATTTAATGTATGAGAATAGTATTGTTGAATTGTAGAGGATCTTCAGGGGAATGAATATGTTTGAATGAAGATTTCATTCTAACCAAAAGATTTGGTTCAAGTTGTTAATAAGTTCTACTTAAGACAGATCGTTAAGGAGAATCCGAACTCAATTTTTGTGAAAAATAATTATTGGTTAAATTTTATTTATGTCGCCATCGAACTCTGAATTAATGGAACCCCTTGCACTAGGAATTAGAGAGCTAATAAAAATAAAATAAAAATCCATCCTAGAGACAACTAATTGGGTTGGATGTTTATAAACCAATATAAGTTATGGCTTTTGTAATTGTAATAGAGACTATAATACTAATTGCATGGTTTGGCTTAGAAAAACCAAAACTATAGAAATCTTTGTCTTCACTTCATCATTGAGCCATCCTGACACCTTGATCAAGTGAATGTCGCGAAACACTTTTATTTTAATTCCTTTTATCCTTTTAAACTTGTTTAGAAATTAGGAGGTTAGTTATTTACTGCTTGAAAATAATCGATTTAAACGCTATGTTTTCGAATAAATAATGTTAGCAAATTTATTTTGGTTTCTTTTAGAAATTTACGATTATTTTTAACAAAAAAATACTCTGCAAATCTAAATTTAGGAACTTGTACTAGCTGACCCTTACGTACTAATTGAGAAAGCAATGTTTTTGAATCTAAATCATACATGCAAGTACTAGGCAATAATAGCTATGGGATTTGGATCCTCTCAATCTATCAGTTGAATTAGAAAAATCATTTAATTTGATATATTAAAATATTGTACGAAATATTGTTAAAAAAATAAACATTGTACGAAATTCTTCATAATATGCACTAAGCGACAAACTTTAGTAACTAGATAATAAGTTGCAAAAATTAACGAGACAATCCATCATTAACATATTTTTGCTAATTAATTAGTACATAATTAAGTTGAGGGTTCATTATTTGGTTCATTGAGTTCCTGCAGTTGAATGTATGTGGCATTGATGAAAGATTTTGCTTCTTTTGTTGGTTCTTCTATCACTTCTTTGAGGTTACTCAGTGCCATGCAATATGCTTCCTGTACGTGTGTTCACCAATAGATCATTTAATATATGTTACCTAGGTTAATTAACACTAATGACTGTATATGAGCATAGTTGAAAAAAAATAACGTATATTTGGGGGCTTGGTAGGTGAAACTTTTATCATACTATGGTTACGTAAATTGAAAGTTTTGAAGTATTTTAATAAATACTACATCTGATTCTAAAAACAAAAAAATTGTTTTGAAGTATTTTAATAAATACTACTTCCGGTTAAGTCATTACGTTTGGTCTAGTACGGTAAGAGATATGAGTAGTATGCATGAAATTCTGAGTTCGATCCTCTATTCTATTGTAAACAAAAAAAAAATACTCATTCTAGTTCTAAATGCAAAAAAAAATGATCAATAAAAATTGATGTTTTTTTATCTAAAGTTTTGAGTCAGACACATAAGTTTTTATTGACTCAACTTTTCCATATATTTAATATATTTAATTAGAACGGAAGGTAATATATAATTTTTACCATTTTTTTGTGTATAAAGGTGTATATTTTGTTTTTTTATTCAAAAAAACAATTATCCTTAAATGATTATAACTTCACCCTTGTGTGAACAAATTGAATGGATAAAGACTTTTAAAATTAAAAAAAAAAAAGACAGCATTTTTTTACATATCAAGTCATGTATATCAGTATATATTTAATCATGTATAATGTGTATATGCAATAATAATAATAATAATAATACCATGAAATGATCAAGCTCTGAAGTGTTTGGACTAATCGCTGCTTTAGACTTTGTGTTGACCAATTTCTTCCATGCATCACTTATAATGTCAATCCCTCCATCCTCAGATCCAACCTAAAAAGTAAAGAAATGTTGATGATATATAATATTAATCTCATACATGTCTTATAATGTTTTATTAATCAATCCATTTTATTTTGCAAAAGTTTTTTTTTTTTATCGTAAAAAAAAATTAATTAATTTGTAAAATAAAATACATGATGTGGCTATATACTTCCGTAAAATGTGAAGTTGGTAAGTATCGAACCAAAGACCTGACCTCATTCATACTACCCAACACCACTATATTAAATCTATTGGCTTAAATGTGAAGTTATTTGTTTTCGTTGAAAAAAATAAATTAAAATGAAAGCAAGATCAAAATATATAGGAAATTACTTTGTTCTTTTTTAGGCAATTTTACTTTACTAAATACTACACTATTTTAAGTACTATACTACTTTAATGGTTTTTGTCCCTTTCTCATTATTATTGACCACAATAGCAAAATATATAGTTCACTAATTTAGACAAAATTTAAATACAAAAATAGATAAAGAAAAAGTAAACAAAAATGAAAAAATTAATTACCTTCAAACAATTGATGTGAGACTCAATCATAACTTCAAACAAAGGATGACTTGCAACAATCTTCTTAAGAATCTCTTCATCATTTTCATTTTCATTTTTTTTTCCTACATTAATTCCCTCAACATTTCTTCCTCCTATTTCTTTACCCTCCATCTTTCTCTATCTATCACAATCCAAAAAAAAACTCTCAATGTCTTATACAAAAATGTAGCAACCGAATCCAAGACTTTGGCACAAACAAACAAGCACTATTGTACATATATAGAAAAAAAAAATCATCCAAGATAAAAGGGATTTGCATTATGGTTATTAACCAATTGGTACTAAGTGATGAAATGTAGTTATCAAGAAGTACTTCATGTTATTTAACTTTTAGAGGTGAAAATCAGTATGAATACAAGTGAATGTATGGAAAAAAGGATAAAAGGTTAAAACTATGTGGGCTTTCACCTGTTTTACATTTTTTTGTCATGAAAGCAACTTGTCAAAGTTTCCTTATATGATTAAAGTAGTTTTCAGATCTTTGTAAGTGTACCCCTTTTTTGGACTTATTCTATATACCCCCCCTATCTTAGGCAATTTTTTCATTTCATTTGACAATTTTCTGACTACAACTGTTCATGAGTAGAATTCCTCACTTTGTTGCATCATTTTCCTTACGAGGTAAAACAGCTAGTTACACACCAAGCAAAAGCTAAACTTATTAAGAGAAACATATAGGTCATAAAAGTCTTATCTTTATATAAATAATGGGACCTACATATCTTATGGCTTAATATTCAAGTCCTACATAAAATTACAATCTATTGGGTTAATAATTCCTTCCTAATGTACTTCCCTTTTTTGTTTCCCACCAACTTTGAAAGGTGCATAGCATATCCAAAGTTGGTCTAAAATTGATAGTTTCTCTACATTCAAAGCTACCGGAGGTGGGAAAATGAATTCAAATCGAAAGCAACATAAGTTGAGTTATCAAGATTATCTCCTCTTCCCACACAAAAAGGTTCTGCCTCCATTTTAAGTCTCACTTCCAAATTGACCCCTCTCACCTTCCCACATTTAGAACAAAGCTTTCTTTTTGTTCCGACACTTGAAATAACAGCAAGAAAGCCTCTTTAAGTGGTGTGGTCCCCACCCAAGTATCGCTCCGAAACGATGTGCTACTACAATTGTCAATCTTCTTGAAAAAATATACCTTGGAGCCAATCAAAACCGGCCACCTTCCCTACCTTCTAAAGATTTTTCCACCATAGTGAATCTCTCGCTTTTGGCACTTCCCGGAAAACCTACTCACCAATTACCCTCTCTCTTCCATACTTCGCTTTAATTATTTATGATTCTCAAGTCTTTTACCCCTAAACCACCTTATTTCTTTAACCTACAAATATCTTCTCATTGAACCCAACTAACCATTGACCCAAATAGTGTACCCCTTGTATTATTCATTTATCTGTACTCATTTTCCCATCCAATATATATACTATGTTTGTGCTGTTAAAAAAAAATAACTATGTTTTAAATATATCTTTTTATTCATAGATTAAGTGACAATCGATTGAAAACTCATACACACAAAGTGAAATGATTGGGGTTCGAACTCCGATCATGAAATTTAACCTTACAATTTCGACATTTCTATTGATTGAACTAGAATTTGTGGACTAATATTTTAAATGAAGATGTAGTGCTCAAACAATTTGTGTTACTAATTTTATTCCAATATATTGATCACCAATTGTGTTAGACTCCCCTGCTAGGTCCCGATGGGATTTGTGAGTATGTATTTAATTAATGAGAAGGAAAAACTCTAGTACACACTACATGTGTGATCCAACCAAATCATTAGATATTTAAATGAGTAGATGATTCGTGAATCAAATATGGGTGCTTGAAGAAACATACAATAAAAAGGATCAATTTCTAGCTTTTAGCCTGAAGATGCATGAAGAAACATACAATAAAAAGGATCAATTTCTAGTTTTTTAAGCAGGGGTTTGAATTATAATCATGTAATTTCTTATATCAAAACATTATCTCGAGATGGTTCATTTTTACAATGTGGCTAAGTAAGGTTCAAATCTTATCTGTGAGACATGCTTCTATTTTGTTTCCAACACGCCTCGATTAAGATTACTTCCAATAGAAATCTATAAAAAACAAAAACAAAAAAAAATCATTTGTATCTTGTATAATTATTTAAATTTATTTATTTATTGATTATTGAAACTTTTAGATCATATTGAATTAGAAACAATTTTATATAAATATATATAGTTTAATTTGAGTTAAATATATTATATTAAGTTAATGGGTCTGTGTATGTCAACTTTTTTAGTTTTTGTGAGATTCTGTAAGTAAAAAAACACAAATGGGCTCTTGGGGCCCAATGTCAACTTCTTCTCTAGGTTAATTATAAAACAGTTATTCTTTTTGCGCTCTCACAATTTCTCACGCGTCCCCTCAAAATATCCCCCTCGCTATGTAGGGAGGAACTCAATTCGCTGCTTAGATAGGGAGTATTACAAGAATGTGACCTAGATTCACCCTCAACTTACAGTCACCCCCTATTAAAGATTTTGAAAAGAAAAAAAATGATCCAATTTCACCAAATCGATAAAAAGCGCAGCCATTTAATTTTGATCCAATTTCGATTGACTACATCTTCGATTTGTTCGGATGTCGAGTCGTACAATAATGTAACAACAAAGAGGGTGACATGCAGTTATTTTGTTTCAAATTTGTAAATCAAAATACAATAATAGTATCAAGTAGAAGAAAAATAAAAAAATTGATCTAGAATATATTTCACACTTTCTTCATCGGCTAATTATAAGCTTATAAAATAAAACATTTCTTTTATATATTAAAGATGGATAAAAACAACAAAACGAATAGTATACAATGAGAGAAGAAAAGAAGGAAAAAAATTAATTTGCATTTTAAGAATTGTTCAGTCGATTTCGGTTTTGAAAAGATTGAATTTTAAGGACCCGCATTCGTTTGTATATAATTGTTCATGCACAATTTTTTATAATTGTTAACCCGAAACCTGACTTACACCAAATTAAATATTTCAATATGTTATTTGTTATACTCCCTCCGGTCTCATATATAAGAAACAAAAAAATTTAAAGTCTTAAATATAAGCAAAAGTCTACTTCAATTATTAAGTTTTATGACATTATTCCAATTTCAACCAATAAATGCAATGTTTTACATTTTCCAAGAAGGTATAATGTGTTTTTTCTCCTCGGTTAATGTATTTTAACTACTTTCTTAAAGGAAGAGTTTTTTTGAAAATTTTCTTATATACAAGACTAGAGGGAGTACTCCCTCTGTCCCAAAATAAATGACATGTTTGACCGCTGACACGTTTGCCAATGCACAACTTTAATTGTTAATATCTCTAATTGTCTATTATTAAAAATTATAAAAATGGTATATTTTGAAAGTACTCGTCGAGACAAATCAAACAACATCTCATATGCTAATATTTACATGTATATATTAGTAGAAAAATAAGATCAAAACAGGTCAAATTAATAGTACACTAAGTTAAAAAAATGTCATTTAAAATGAGACGGAGGGAGTATCTATTTGGAATTGGATCTTAGGTCCATACTCAACCCTACTACCTACATCTTAAAACACATGTTAGTATTCCTTGAAAAAAAACAAAGAGGATAACACTCTTTTGACCTGAGGAGGAGCAATGTAAAATTTGTCAAAAAACAAATTATGGAATTCATTGATTCAAGACAGTATGGAATATCGATGATAAAGATGGGTTTAAATCCCTCCACGTGTACGGTTAGTCTCTCCAACCAATGAATGTAAGAAACGTGGCACGACCAACGATGAATTCAGATAATTTCAGACAAAGTCTCCAAACTGGGTCCCACATTAAACATAATCCTCGGTGACGGACTTGCCGAAAGACAAAGGATAAGAACGAACTCAACAACAAATTATACAATACACCTCATCCACATAACCCATAATAAACCACATAATCACCACCGTCCATTTAGATTACCACAAACCCTTCATCATTCATCTAACGCCTGAAAACCATTCCACATTTTTTTCTTAATTAAAAATTTAAAAATTAATTTAATATTAGTAGTTGACTCATTTAAACAGATCCGGGTTGCCTAGAGTCACTAAAATACTGCATCTATGCATTCGGCACATTCTTAGTCGTTCGATCAAAATTTAACGGTCCAAATTTTAAATCCATATTTTATATTTTAAAATAAATTTAAAACTATATTAAAATCTTAACCGTTTGATCTTAATTCAACGATAAAAATTGTGCCGAATACGTGAATATGCCATTTTAGTACTGCAAAGGATCTATTTTCCATTGAAAATGAAAACAAGTAAGCTTCTAAAAAGATCATATAACACTGTTGCATGCTGTTTTTGTTAAGTGCAGAGAGAGAGAGAGAGATTATGGAGTTGGGTGGCCATTGTGATAAAGGAGAAGTCATTGAAAGATAAATTGAATTTTCTAAAAAACGAAAACCATTCACATTAAAATCTTTTAATATTCTTCTTCACTATATCCACTAAATCAAAGTGGAATTGAAATTCAAGTTTCAACCAAAACTGGTAATTTTCTTTCAAACTGTTTACTAATTTCATTTTGTGTTCTTGTTTTTATCTTTTTTCTATTCTCTTTTGCTCTTTTAAGCTATTCTGTTTCTGACACCAATCTATTGTGTTTTGTTTCTGTTTCTGTTTTTTCTGATCTGAATCTGTTGTGTTCTATTCCTTTATGAAACCAATCTGTTCCAAAGTTATTATCTTTAAACAAGTTCTTCACACCCTTTTGATGCTTTCCTTTGTTTCTCATCATAGATTCACAACTTGTATCTCTTGTCATTTCATGCTTTGTAATTTTTCTTTCACAAAGTTTAGAACTAGTATTAGCTGACCCAAATCTCAAAAATTAGTCTTTTTGACTTCATACTCTTTGATTCTTGTTTCACCCTTTTGGTTAACTTGGATTGAAAAAAAAAAGGTAGTGTTTGTTAGGTTTTGTGGTTAGAAAAATGGTTTCAAGATCTTATTCAAATCTAGTGGAGTTAGCTTCTGGTGAAACTCCATCATTTGGTTTAGTAAACAGAAGAATTCCAAGGATTATGACTGTTGCTGGTTTGATATCTGATGTTAATGTTGATGATGATCAAGTGGAGAGTGTGGCTTCTGATCTATCTTCTTCTTCGGTGCACCGCGACCGAATCATAATAGTGGCTAATCAGCTTCCTATAAAAGCTCAAAAGAATCAAGATGGTAATAGGAGTTTTTGGTCTTTTGATTGGGATGAAGATTCATTACTTCAATTGAAAGATGGAATAGGTGATGAAGATATTGAGGTTATTTATGTTGGTTGCTTAAAAGAAGATGTTCCTTTAAATGAACAAGATGAGGTTTCAATGATACTTCTTGAGAATTACAAATGTGTCCCTACTTTTCTTCCACCTGAGATGTTTACTAAGTACTATCATGGTTTTTGTAAACAACAATTATGGCCACTTTTTCATTACATGTTACCTTTGTCGCCGGGACTCGGTGGTAGGTTTAATAGGTCTTTGTGGCAAGCTTATGTATCTGTTAATAAGATTTTTGCTGATAGGATTATGGAAGTTATTAACCCTGAAGATGATTATGTTTGGATACATGATTATCATCTTATGGTGTTACCAACTTTCTTGAGGAAGAGGTTTAATAGAGTGAAACTCGGTTTTTTCCTTCATAGTCCATTTCCTTCATCAGAAATCTACAAAACATTGCCTATTAGGGAAGAGCTCTTGAGAGCTTTACTTAATTCCGATTTGATCGGATTTCATACTTTTGATTATGCACGGCATTTCCTCTCGTGTTGCAGTCGGATGTTAGGTCTTACCTATGAATCAAAGCGAGGGTATATTGGGATTGAGTATTATGGTAGGACGGTTAATATCAAGATTCTTCCTGTTGGTATACATATGGGTCAGATTCAATCGGTTTTGAGGCTGCCAGAAACCGAGGAAAAAGTTTGCGAGCTCATTCAACAGTTTTCTGATCAAGGTAGGACAATGCTGCTTGGTGTGGATGATATGGATATATTTAAGGGGATAAGTTTGAAGCTTTTGGCCATGGAGCAGCTTCTCGTTCAGCATCCTGAGTATCGTGGAAAAGTGGTATTGGTTCAGATAGCGAATCCTGCTAGGGGACGAGGGAAAGATGTGAAAGAAATGCAAGATGAGACGAAGGCAACGGCAAAACGGATCAACGAAACATTTGGGAGACCAGGGTATGATCCTGTTATTTTGATTGAGAAGCCGTTGAAGTTTTATGAGAGAGTTGCTTACTATGTTGTTGCCGAGTGTTGTTTAGTCACTGCAGTAAGAGATGGAATGAATCTCATACCGTACGAATATATAGTCGGTCGTCAAGGAAACGAAACATTGGATAAAGTTTTGAAAATAGGTTCCTCCCTTAAGAAAAAAAGCACGTTAGTTGTGTCTGAATTCATCGGCTGTTCTCCGTCTTTAAGTGGAGCAATCAGAGTGAACCCGTGGAATATCGATGCTGTGGCGGATGCGATGGATTCTGCGTTAGGAATGGCTGATTCAGAAAAAGAGCTTCGGCATGAAAAGCATTATAGATATGTTAGTACTCATGATGTCGGGTATTGGGCTCGGAGCTTTTTACAAGATTTGGAAAGGGCTTGTTGTGATCATGTACGACGAAGGTGGTGGGGAATTGGGTTTGGATTAAGTTTTAAAGTCGTAGCACTCGACCCAAACTTTAGGAAGCTCTCAATGGATCACATAGTTTCTGCTTACAAAAGGACAACAAATAGGGCTATCCTTCTAGACTATGATGGTACACTAATGCCTCAGGTTTCTATTAATAAGAGTCCAATAGGTAAATCCATCGAAATTCTTAATAGCTTGTGTAGAGATAAGAACAACGTGGTGTTTCTTGTTAGTGCCAGAAGCCGAACAACACTCTCTGAATGGTTTTCTCCTTGCGAGAATTTGGGAATCGCAGCCGAGCACGGTTACTTTCTGAGGTAATATTTATATTCAAGGCTTCTACAAATGTTTTAAAAACTGGACCGGAACTTGAACCAACGAGACCTTTGGGTCATGATTTCAATGGTTCAATTGGTTCAATCGCAGTTGAACCATATGTCAAATAAATAATTAAAAAATGTAGTAAAAAAGGTTGAACCAATCGCGGTTTGACCTAGTTGAATCTCGGTTCAAGTAAACTACGATACAAGTGATCAAAGCAACCGAAAAACTGATCGATTCCCAGTTCAACAAGCCAACCAACTGGTTGAACTATCCGATCCGGTTTTTAAAACATTGCTTCTAACCTTTTTAAGACTGGTGCTTTCATTTGGATATGTAGTGACTGACATTATTTTTTATATGATGTGTGTCGTTTCAGAATGAAGCGAGACGATGAATGGGAAACTTGTGTTCCTGCAACAGATTGTAGTTGGAAACAAATTGCAGTGCCTGTGATGAAACTTTATACCGAAACAACTGATGGATCCACCATTGAAGATAAGGAGACTGCACTTGTTTGGTGTTATGAAGATGCAGATCCAGATTTTGGATCATGCCAAGCTAAGGAGCTTCTCGATCATCTCGAGAGTGTTCTGGCAAATGAACCTGTAACTGTCAAAAGTGGCCAGAATTATGTAGAGGTTAAACCGCAGGTGTGTATAACATTCTAAGCATGAGTTTTTAACCATAGTTTCATTGAATACACTAGATGTTGATATTAGCAACCGCGGTGAATTATTGAATCAACTGATTCCATATTATGTTTTTGTGAAATACCAAATTTTTATATTATTCATTTAGGGCTTGTTTGAGCTTATCTACTGATATCTACATTTGTGAGACTGTTTGAAAACGAAAACAGCAGCTTATGATATGTCCATAAGTTTCCGGCTTATTTTCATAAGCTCTCCATAATAGTTTACGAAAACAATTCATAGCTTATATGTAATAAATATGACTTTAGTTTATCTCATGTTACAGATTAACTTATACATAAACACTTATATGATAAGCGATTATGCTACAAGTTGTTTATCCAAACACAGTCTTCGTGGTTTTATTTTACACACCAACTATAGCCTCTAATAAATACATATATGTATACATGCAGGGTGTGAGCAAGGGATTAGTGGCGACACGCCTATTTTCATCGATGCAAGAAACGGGAATGTCACCTGATTTTGTTTTGTGTATAGGAGATGACAGATCTGATGAAGATATGTTTGAGGTTATCACGAGTTCGATGAACGGTCCAATAGCGCCGAAAGCTGAAGTATTTGCTTGCACCGTTTGTCGGAAACCAAGTAAGGCTAAGTACTATCTTGATGATACTGCTGAAATAGTGAGATTGATTCAAGGTTTAGCATGTGTTTCAGATAAAAAAAGTTTATGCTAAGCTCAGGAAATTTGGTGGTGAATTGTGTTATTGTTGTTTTTCTATGTCATTGAGCATTTAAGCTTAATTATGTGCTCTTCAATATATTTAATATTCTATGTCATGTATGGAAGTTGATACTCAAAAAAAACTTGTACATATATGGTTTTCAGTTATAAATTATGTTGTACTGTTCCTGTGACATGTTGCATTCTATTTTATACTCTATAATTATAATTATTCTATGAAAATTATTAGTTTGATTATGGTAATAAATAATTGGGTGAATATGACTCATTCAATGATGAGATGTGTATCCAACAAGAATTGAGTCTAGTGAAAAAGGTGGTAGACTATCACAACGTGACAAATTAATGTTTGGATCTTATCTAGAAGAGGTGGCCACGTTAAGTGACGATAGTGCATCGAATAAAATTAGCTCGACGACAGAGGGAATTTATGGGGAACTAAAAGAAAAAGATTTGTATAGTTATTACCAATGATTATTTGAAAAATAATAATCCATCTCAAATAAACCCATTAATTCTCCTTACTATATATAGTGATTTCCAATGATAGGTCTAAAATGGTAACGTTCATCGTGTTATTTGAACATCAAAATGTATATATCATATTTAATTAATATTATAGTTTAATTAATATTATAGTATATGTTTATCTTTATCGCTCTTTTACTTTTTATCTTCTATAGTTTACATACATTTTAAAATAAATATGAAAAGTCAAATGATACTATGTTTATCATAAAAGTATTGATGTCAATATATTTCTCTCTTTTTTATTTTTATGTTTTTGTATATAAATATATTTCTCCTGTATATGATGGAATGAACTTCATTGTTCTATCTTATTCCATTCAATTTTTAGAAATTCAAACGATGGAATATTACTTCCTGAAATGCAGTAGGAGTTTGAGAGAAATAAAGAAATTAGAGATCACAAGACTTCTAGCTCTATTTTTTTTTAAAAACCAAGAAAATGAAGTGGAGTGGAGTGAAATGAACCGGGAATAAATAGTCGATGTTCAATTTTAAAAGTTTGGTTCAGTGGTTATAAAGATAGATCTTAGATTCAAATGGCTGAGTTCAAGCTCTAATACATTCTCTGATACTTATGAAGGGATTTAACTAGGGAGTCTGTTCATATTAATAAACTTATTTGTATAAGGTTCTCTACTTGTCTCCTTTTTCAGGTTTTGAATTTTATTAATATATGATATGATATGATTTTCTCATAGAAAAATATTATAAACACATGCAAAAGACACCTTAATTTCACCCAAAAAATCCCTTTAAAAACTCATCCATATGAATTTTCTAACGTGATTCAATTATCCACTTTGCACCATTTATACCTTTTAATACATTGAAAATTCTCCAAAAACATGGAATCCAATTAGACAATTTGCATCATGGAAAAAATCAGACAATGAATCACGTATAAACATGTAAATGCACAAAGCATAAATTAGCACACTTAAACGATTAAAAGTCTAGAATGCACCCAAGACAATCAAGCATGGTAAAGCAACATAGTTATACACATGAAATAATACGATTTCAATGTTCAAATATCAAATGGATCCTAAATCACACAATTAGGGCTCTCATACCACATGTAAGAAATAAATGAAAGTATTCTAATGTTACATATTAGAATATATAGCATATCATGACAATAGCAGAAATTATAGACATAATATATCATGTCATGATCTTATTAGCCCTGAATCTAGTTGCATGAATTTAGAACACCATATATAATAATAAGAAGAAAGGGTGAGAAAACATATCTCTTGAAGTCATCATCTTTAGATTGTTTTCATGTCTTCTAATGTCTCTCATCAATAAGTATACGATAGGATCTTCCTCCCCTTCTTTCTCAAGCTTCAATGGGTTGACATACAATGACATCTCTTACAAGAAGAGTTACTAACGTTGTTAGTGTCTTCAAAAGTCATTCCAATTGATCAAGTCAATTATATCTAATCAAGTCATTGTCCATATGTCCCAAGACATATATTTATAGAGAAAGTGGGGAGGGGATCTACCCTTTCATGAAGGGTTACAAATGGTTCTACCAATTCCTTTATGAATAGTCACAAGGTATCAAACCATACACTTTCACGAAGAGTTGAATGGTTTCATCCATCATGAATTCATTCAACTATAGGCTACACTAAGCACACTCAGCATGTGATGTCCAATATCCATTGATCACATTCGGATATTCCAGAACCCATCAAAATATATATCATATTCAACCAATTAATATTTAATAAATCTACGGAAGACCAAAACATAGAAATAAAATTTCTTATGAGACAAGTTCATAAGTCTTAATTCAACTAACAATGTCGATATTGATAGCTTAAATGTCTTCTCTCAAATTTGAATCCAGAATTCCACAATTATATGTGATGTTTGTTACTTCATTTAAACACAAATCACTAACGATCCAGTTAAAATTGAAATGGATTGTTTCATAAGAATAACCAAATTTTAGATTCTCAACTTCTCCATCTCTACATTTATAGTGTGGAGTTTAGCCACTAGGCTACTAATTAAAAAAAACCGAAATGGATTAATCTCCTCGCGGTCTATCTCCTATATTGGAATGTTATTTGAATTTCTTTTTAGCTATTTTTTTCTTCTTTTTAAAATAAAATAAATATAAATTGTTCATTTTTTGCATTGATACATATATATAAAAATTAACTTTATTTAGAAAAATGTCATTGCTAATTGTTTGAAACAATGTTTTGTCACCAAGTATTGATTTTGTTTTAAAAAAACAAAAAATAACCAAAAAATGCCCCCTCCAAGAGTTGAACCCATGTCCTCTTGTTAGAGGGCACAAATTTGAACCATCAAGCCAGCCATCAATACTATTAGTTTTTCGCTGAAATAAATATAAATAATATATACATTTGTAATTTTCTAAAACTATCAAGGGCATACTAGTAATTTTTTATTTTTCGGGGGTGGCCGTGGCCGCCCTCAGCCACCCCCTTAGGTCCGCCTCTGACCGGGAATAAAAAATCCACATTCAATTTTAACAGTTTGATCTGGTGATTATAAAGATAGGTCCAGATTTAAGGTCAAATGAATACGTAGATTTTTTAAGTTTTGTGTTTGTATTAGATAAATTTGTTAATTATTTTATTTTTGTTTCAAATATGTTCTTTAAGTTTTGAAAATGTATCATTTAGGTTCTTCCGTTATAAAAGACTATTCCTTTAAGAAAAATGTCTAAATGTATTTAAGTCATACACTTTTTTAATTTTACTCCTATCTTTTGACTTGAAAACCGTTAAAATCATAGAAATGTGAAAAAAGTAGGGATATATTTGGAAAAATGACATTTATTGTAATGATTAGAGGTTACTTTTGCTTATATTTGAAACTTTCAATTTTTTTTATTTTATTGCTTATATATGAGACCAGAAGGAGCACTCTGTAATAGAGGAGAAATGTATAGACACAAACCTAAATCAATTATCCTTAGGCACAACATGATTTTAAAAAATTAATAGATAAAAGAAATTATTGATATAATTACTTTATTTAATTTTTATTTTTGCTTATGAATGTATGTGTGCCCAAAACGCATTTTTCTTAGGTTTGTACCCATTTAAGAATGAGTTGTGTTATTTGTACAACTTCTTTGGACAACTATGATGGACAACTTTTTATTCCTTCTTCATTTAGCACAAAAATCAATAAAGTGAGAGATGAAATGAAAGAGAGTAAAAATATAATGTGAGTATGAGAGAGAGAGTTGTCTAACTAAATTGTCCAAAATGGATGTCAAAATATCATTTCTCTTTAAGAATTGTTGGTAATAGAGAGTATATATTAACCATTTGTTTTTTGACGATACATCATTTTTACCGATAGGTAATACAATTTTCTAGCTGCAGGTTTGAATTCAATGATCTATGATGATTGATGAGGAGTTGACCGTTATGATTAAGAAAAATGAAAAAATATGGAGGAGTGGAAACAGAGAAAGAAGCAAGGTTTTAACTTTTAACCAGTGGAATCAAATCATCCTTTTGATAATTGTATTCACACTGCCACTTCATGCATAATATTTGATATAACAATCAGAAGAAAGAATTAATAACACACTAAATTCTATTAAGTAAATGTTTAATAATGTTACCTTCATCTAGACCTTCACAACAAGTACAAGACTTGAAAGATTGTTTACTATATATCTCTCATAATAGACCAGTCTTTGAGAAATTCAATTACTTTATCTTTCATCTTGAAGTAATTATCGTCGTCATAAAGAAGATTCAACAATGATTCACTCCCACTATAAGTATCTTTTGCCAATACTTCTAAATCAACTTGTGAGTTTTAAGAAATAGCCAAAGCATTTCACAAGGCAAGCTTAAAAGTTTTATAGCATGCGGTGAAATGGAACAGTTAAATCATTTCACAAGGCAAGCTTAGGTATGTAAGATCAAATTAGTTCTAAATCATTTTTAACAAATAAACCAAATTAGTTTTGCAGAAAAGTGAAATCTTTTGTCACTTGGTGATTTTGTAATAATACAATGTTGGATTAAATAGAGATTGATACATATATAATCATTATTATTTAGTAATCATATATGATTTAGATAGGGGAATAATGTAGTATTATTTAGATATATATAGTAAAAGTTTGCAATACATATATAATCACTAATTATCATTTAGTTTCCCAGTGTTGAAACAGCTTGTAGTGCTTCTTCTTTGCAAATGAATCCGGGCTATAATACAAACCATCTTCTCTAGCAGACCAGTGACTTAATGCATCCCCCTTATCTACATACGCAACCCAACTAAGGGAGTATCTTGACCAGGAAGCATAACATTCAACATTTTCACTAGTGTATGGGAATATTCCCTTGTATTCGGCGCCTACATTGATACGAGTGGGGGGTAATTGATCGCAATTAAACGTCAAAACCACCGGCAAGTCGTTTCGTATGGTGACATCGATTTCGATTGGGTGTGGATTTGCAAGTGTTGTTGTAGTGCTTAGAAAATTGAAGGAGAAGAAGAAGAGTGCAAATAAGGTGAAGTGATTTTGAAAAGCCATTGCTTTGTTTGTTATGGTAATGTTAGTGGTTTTGTGCTCAATATATAGTAGAGCCTAAGCAACTTTTCATTTTTAGATTCATCAAATATTTGATTGTAACTGCTCTGAAAAATGACCGGATACATTTGATTATTTTTAATAACTTACTCATTAAATATATGCTCTCTCGGTTTCATACATAAGCAATTTTACATTTTTTAGATAAATTGAAAATTTGATGTATTTAGATGAAATAGAAAATTCAAAAATTGTTTATATATTAGACCAAACTACTAGGTATATAAAATGGAAGAGTATTTGTTTTGTTTTGACCAAACTCACCAAGTATATTAATGAGTGGAATCAATGCATTTAGGAAAATGCCAACGATCGTTTCTGGAACATTTTTTAAGAACCTTAAATGATAAATTTTTATAAAAATTTGTGCATTCAATATATGGGAAATTGAACTATTTGACTTTTTTAAAGAATAATTTCTTAATATGAACTCTTTAAAGAGTGTCTCAGAAACACTCATTAGAAAAATCAATACATTTATTGTCGTAGTCAACACATACATCATTGCCATAGTCAACACACTCAATTTTATATGTTTTTTTAGTACTTCTAATACCCATTTCGAAGATGTTTGATTTCTAACTTTTATATTGACTCTTGTCTCCCTTTCTTGTATTATACTAGTATTAATACCCGTGCGTCACGGGAAACACTGTGTTTTTGTAATTTCGTAAACAATTTTTAATTTGCAAATGCCATATCAATTTGTGATAAAATTAAATAGATTATTAAATATTATGAAAACAAATCATGCCAAAATGTTATAGTAAAAAATCATGTGTAACAATTTTCTTTAAGCCCCCCGTATTTTTGGAGGCAAATTCAAAAGTCATCCTAATAAATATGTAAATAAAGATTTATATGCAATTCCAATAAACCCCCATATTTCTTGGGGTACGGATTTAAAAATTATCTAAAAAAAGGGTAAATAAAGATTCATATGCAACACTTTTTTGTAAGTCCCCCATGTTTTTGGAGGCACATTGAAAACTTATCTCAATGAATATGTATATAAAGATTTATATGCAACATATTTCGGTAAGCTCTTTTATTTTTTGGGTGCAGATTTAAAAATTATCCTAATAAATACATACATAAATATTTATATGCAATATTTTATATAAGTTCTCCATGGTTTTTTTTTTTTTCATGGAAAAAAATGATATTGAAGTTAATAACTGTCTTTTATCTATACTATATATAAAGAGGATACAAATTTTTGGGATGGCTTTTTCATTATTCCTATTTTACCCTTGAAAAACAACAACAAAAAAAAATCTAAGCACAACTTCCACATAAAAGTAGGTTTTCAGTTTTTTTATAGTAAAAAAAATATATTTTTTTTCTTCTTAATAACTAGCCACAACAAAAAAGGAGGTTAAATAATTATCAATTAACTAAGTCTAATAAAAAAGGAGATTAATTAGTTATTTATATTTGCACAATAGAGAACATCGATCACAGCAAACAAAAAAAAAAGAGAAAATCGATCACACAAACGGGCACGGAAGGCGGCTAGTTATTATAAAAAATGTACGTCTCTTATAAGGTTTAGCTAATAAATAGACTTATAAATATACATATCGTATAAGTTGTACCTTATCTTGTCCTCTAATAAACTTTATTCGTCAACATCGTATAATTGATAACAATGAAATGTTATAATACAAAGAGTTCAATCAACCACTTTTGCTTCTAGATGACCCACTTAAGAGAATTTGAATCGTTGCTATGAACAATTCTTCTTCATTGTATGAGAATTTCAATAATGACAATATGAAACATTGCTTATGCAGCACCTGGCCAAACAAAAATCAAAGTTGAGCACAATGGTACCAGAAGAGGAGAAAACAAATATGAACCTAAGTATTTATATGTTTTTTTAGTACTTCTAATACTCATTTCGATGATGTTTGATTTCTAACTTTTATATTGACTCTTGTCTCCCTTTCTTGTACTATATTATTTGTCAATAAAAAAAAGAGAAATTTAGAATAGAAGCTTTACGTCACCGGTTTGTTTGTTAGTAAACTGGGACACGTTTAGCATGGGTAAATGTTGATTAATCGTTTAAAATTTATTTTCTTAAAATAAAAGTTCTTCTTTTGGTCAATACATACATTCATGTTCACAGCCATAATCAATTGAGTCATTTAAATATGACATCTTTCATTTTTACATATACTATTAAACCACTCTTTTTTCCAATCTTACTAAAAGTGTTGAACCATTCATGTATCATGTATGTGTTATTCGGCTTAAATATCTTATAACTGATAAAAAATGAATAGATAGAGAAAACCCATGAAAAATACCACTGATAAGTCTTCATCATATCTACAATCAAAACTAATGAGTTTGCATCATACTTAGGTACCAAATGATAAGAGGAAACTGTTGATAAACATTATATATATCATGGCATTACCATAAATATGTACATGCAAAGTTCAACAATTATGAGCAGAGTCGTCAATCAAGACGCAACCGACGACTGAAACTTTGTTCCATGCTAGCATGCATCCTCGTCCTTGCGTTCGCCTTCTTGATTTGCACAAGCAAATGGTAAACACACCATGGAAAGCTTAGAAAATGGTCCCTATTCATACCTTCATTGTACAAACCATATAAACTATGATGGTAAGTAACATAGTACCAAGCTGAAGCTTTTGCATATGCATCATCACTCCCAGAATCTACACCGGTGCCGCCTTCATTGAACCAACTCCTCGCCTCTTTCCTTAGGGAACTTACAGCCTTAGAAATCGCATCCGCATCCCTTCTTTTGGTGAAAGATTTTGACATTTTCATAATATTGCCACTAAGGATTTCTGATTCGGTTTTGATACCATAGTAGTCCATCAGATTTCCCAACCTGTAGTCATAATTGGTTTTGTAATAGAACGCATCATCGACATAATCCATAAAGCCATCAAATTCCATGTCGTGATCATACGACTTTTCGGCCACTTCAACAGTGAAGGATGTAATAGAACCTTCCTTTAGTGAAATTCCTTGAATTTCTCTAAAGAGTTTTCCTATAACATTTTTTGATTTGTAGGTGGGTTTGTCAAGTTTTTCCATGAAGTCTGGATATTCTTTGGCGAAAAGATGACGAGGTATTTCTGCTGGTTTACCGGTTTTTGGAAAGTCGACTGCTATTGAGAATAGATTTGCAAGCTCAACACATGGCTCGGACAGTGCTTTAGCAGGTTCTTTATCTGCGAAGACTGTGTGTGCATTGGCAATTATTCCAAGACTGTCATTCAGTATGTAATTGGCAAAATACTTCTGGACCTCCTGCACCATGAAACCATGTTATGAACATATCACTATTTGAATAAACAATTATGCACTTATAGCGTAAACACTTATTAGTTATTACGTAAGTGCTTACGTAAAAACTATTTTTATCACAATAGATAAAATAAAGTCAATCATTTTTCATATAAGCTGTTTTTATAAACTATCATAGAGAGCTTCGGAAAATAAGCTGAAAACATTATGAATATCGTATGTTGTTTCCATAATTTCTTCCAAACAGTCTTAAACGTGCTTATATCAGTAGATTAGCTCCAGCTCAAACAGCTAGTATGCGTCTTCTTTTAATAATTCATAATTGCCTGTGGATGAAAAGCTCAAAGGATAATACCTCAATCTCCACATCATGATCCAATACATTAGGTGGGGTGGTATCATACTCCATCGGATGAATTGTTCTAGGTGGAACCAATTCAGAATCCCAACAGACAAAGTAGATGTCCCCGTCTAGATCGCTTCCGGAACATTCATTTGGATGCGGCCTGGTATTAAAAACAACTATTGGTGTCAACAGATGGTTTTACAAGAAAATTATTTACAACTTGTGTTAGTTTTACTCGTTAACATAAGCATAATGGTTGAGATATTTTAAGAATATATATGATTCCTACCTTTCACCTTTTTGAGGGAAAACAACGCAATCCACCATGTGCCGCAAATCTGGCACATCTACAGCCTTCAAAACACGCACATCGCCCGGGTGCAAGCAGGGGTTTTTCGCTACTACTACCTTACCTTTAACTACATGACAAATATTGTTGAGCCTATTGTTAGAATATTGAACAAAAACTTCACCATATTCTAGGGTTCTTGTTTCATCTAGAACTCCCATCATTGCTCTTCCTTTTGGAATAAATATCCTAGTTTTTTGTCGCAATTCCAACAGTTTTGATGCCCTAAATGTCTGCAGCATCATCGAAAGAAATGGTTCAACATTAGGCTCGTAGCCACAAATAAGCATCTCCTTCAGAATATTAGTGACCTCTCCGGAAGACATCAAGTCCAAAACCTCTTGTGCCTTCGTGGAATCTGTAAGTATCGTGTTCAGTTGATCAACAGCTTCTTTCTGTTTTTTCTCGAAAACGCCGTCGTTGACACCGAGAGTGGATAAGAGAGTAATCAACTGTCGATTCAGATAACAAGGCTGAAACTTACTACGTGCCAAAACATCCAGTTTTGTGTTATCTGAATCATACTTGTGCATACTCTTCCTCAGCGACAGCTTCACTGACGAGGTTGGATCAACAGCCACAACTCCTTTGTACCCTCCGTAACGGATCTGAAAAGCGGACGACATTGAATCATAACCACATTTTTCAGCCACTCTGCTGGCAAGTTCAAGAGATATTTTCCCAATTCCATCAGAGAAGACATATTTTCCCACCTTCACATCGTCAATAATTTCAATTTCGTTCCTGCTGACGCTTAGAGTTTCGGTAGACGAACCAAAAGATTGTCCAAGTCTAGCAGCATATTTAGCCACATTTCTTATCTGGCTAAAATCTCCCATCCATGCCCTTATGGAATCGGCAGTAAGTCCAGTTGTTGTACGAGCAAACATCCATAGCGAGTTTTCACGCAACTGACTTGATGAAAAAGCTAGAAATTCAAACTTCTTACCACCAATATCTAAGCCATTTCTAAGGATGTAAAGAATTCTATAGTATATCTTACTTCTCCCACGCTCAGAAATACGTGTAGATAATAAATCTGCTGAATAAAGCTTATCCAACTCCTCGTCAACAAATGAAACACGCAGAAAGTTGTCGATATGTTCGTGGAAATGACGGAGAACACGATTCGAGACATTAATCTCTGGACCACAAAAGTATACTTTGCATGGAGTTATCTGAGCCCTGCGAATATATACCAACCCGTTATCCAAAGATATAGTAGGTGACCGAGGCGGAGTATTTGCACCAAGGTACATTCTGTATTGATCTTTCAGCCATTTTGCTGGTTCATAACAGAAATCCTTTGAATAGTACATCTTCTCTAAAGCATGCTCGATATAACCGACGATCATTCTACGTGGATCAACTAGACGATAGAAATCATTATTGAGTTCAGAACCTGAAACACACCCATGCTGAACCAATGAATTAACTTTAAACAAGATGTCAAATGGAATTTGAATTCCTTGAGGAGGAGCAACCATGGGGACAACATGTGGATTGCAAGAAAAAGGTGATCCTCTCTGCAATGTGTATTGACAATCACTTTCCTCATAATGAGCAAAGTTTTCCCGGAAATTTGGAAAATCTCTGTTACTTGGAAGCTCTAGGCATAAAGCAGACGACTGCCCAATACGACTGCAAGGAGTGAAATCTATTGCACGGTTCCATTCGTCATCGGGGAAATCTCTAAAATAATTCTTCAAAGGATCTTTGTATACGTTATCAACATCATCTGATGTAGGAGTATAAAGATCAAAAATTCGAGGAGCACCAATTAACTACGAACAGAAGAGAAACAAAAAAGATTCATCATATGCGATGTGCAGCAAAATTAGCACTATATAATGACATAGAAGACAATTTTAGAAGTATTGATAAGAGTCCAAAGTTAAAGAGACCAAAATTGGCATTTAAGTATACATAATTTAGTAAACATTAAACTGCATAAAATGTTTATCTTAGTAAGTAACAAGTCATCCAACTACAAGAAGGAAAAAATCTTTCCTGCGCTGTTGTGGAAGAAAAGAAATTTAATGAAAACTTATTCAACGTGAAATGAAAGGCGACAAAAAAATAAAACCTTCCTATACATCTTACTACTAATCTAGCTGTATAATATAACAAAAGATAGTTTCAAGAATAGCCATAAATGTACCATAAACCATTGTTCTCAAATTGAATATCTGAAGTTACCTTGAGCTCCAACGATGTTCAATAAAAAATTAATATTGTGGGACTTCTTAACACACCCCCTCGCGTCCAACACTATTGGGCTTGAGGTGCAGATATAAATGGTGGATGGCCCAATCAGAAACCTGATAGCAGGCGGATCGCGGAGGAGGCTCTGATACCATCTTAAAATTGAGAGTTTGGTCTAACTCAACCTTACAGAACCGGCTTGTAAGGTGAGGGTTGCCCTCACTTATAAACATATATTCAGGCCATCTCGTAACCGATGTAGAACTCTTAACAGTTTCCCAAAGATAAAACTAATCAAAGTCGTGACAATTTGAGACAATACCCATGAAAAATATTTGCTCAACACAATTTAAAAAAAAAAAACAAATATGAAAACAATCGCCATGGTTCATTTGAAGCGTAAAAAAGACATACCATGCATTAAATGCAACAAACAAGTATTACATGATCTACATAAAATTTAAGACTAATTACCTGAATCAGTAGATACTTTGTAGTTTCACTTTCACCCCGTGGTTGATGCAGCTCAATCTTCCAAATATTCTCATACGAAAGCTCAAGTTTGAACTTCTTATCGCTATGCTGCATAGAGAATCGCCACTTTCTCATTCCAATCCCAAATTCTACACTAACATCCGACTCTTCCCATAAAACAGAAAATCTTTCCTTTGAGATCTGACAGCCAAAATACAGCTTCACATCATCCAAACAGGCCAAAATCTCCCTTGGCTTTGGAATGATATCTCTTTCCATTTCGCGAACTTTGAAATCGTAGCTCCCATACCACAATATTAACAAACTTCTGACAGGTAAGGGTAAGGGCATCATATTTGTAGCATGTTCTGCAGTAGTGAATTGAATAACTGCAAATGATTTTTTATCACGGCCTTTGCTTTCTCTTATCTTCATAGCAAATACACTTCTTTCACCGGTATACTGCTCTACAAGTCTCTTTACATCAGCCGCGGTAACATCATTTGGGAATCCTCTCAACTCAATTGTTTTACTTTTACGCATCTTCAATGTCAACTCTTTTGAATTTCCTAACTAGGATAAGAAATGAAAAAATTTAAAAAGCATGTTAAAAAGACGGTAATGTTATACTACTGAATCATGTTAAAGATGTCAATCTAAATTTACAAGCATAATCAAATTATACAAACCATTTCATAAAAGCATTTGAATTCTTTCACTTGAACAACTTTAAGGACATATACTTAAACATATAAGCTTATGGTTCATACAGTCAAACCACAGTAAAACTTTGCAACCACATTGATATTACACATCATACCTATTGTACCATCATCTATCATAAAAGTAAAAATATATTGAGACAAATTTAAATGCATAACCTCTGACATAAGTTCAGGGGCTTCGGAAGGAAACTAACCAAAATGTAGATTGATGATACAATACATAATACATTATTCAAACAGAAACAAACTTTCAAGAAAATGTAGTTCATTCCTATCAACAAGAGAAATGATTTTCAATATACATAATTCAAGATATGTAAGAGGGAGTGATAATCTCAAGAATAAGTTCAAGCCGTAGACTGCATTGCCTCAAATGCCTTTGGTTTAACAACAAACAAATGAGCATGATCATGAATTCTAGAAACTAGTTGACATAATCAGTTGTATTCTATGAAGCACCAACAGAGACACTTACATCAGACAGAACACTGACACGAACACATCAACACCGGTAACAAGTTGAAAAAATTAATTAATTGAATGTAATCACATGTGTCAGTGTCGTGTCAGACACCAACACGTGTTGTACAACAGACACACCTTCCATCAGAAGTGTGTGTCGTGTCAGACACCAACACATGTCGATCAACAGAGACACACATTCAATCAAAAGTGTCGGTACTATAATGGTTGTATTTGACCACGATTCTACACAATATACGAAGAATTGCAATTTAAAACCTAGATTTTTAAAATAAGCAGATCCAAGTATTATTATTTTAAATTTTGTAATTTAAAACAGAATCAATAATAAAAGAAGCTTATCAGGGTAAAAAATTAACAACTTATCCAAAATTAACTTGTGATGAAATTTAGTAAAAGAAGCACAAGAACACCAATTTAGGAAAACCAGAGAAACAAAAAAAATCATGAAAAGTAAAAAACAAGAAACAAACAAAAAAGAAGAAATATACTCTACTTGACTCAAACACATAAAACACGATACATAAAAATGTAAACTTAATAACTGAAAGATACATAAAATGTAAAGTTGAAAGATGATCACAATTGAAGACACCACAATAAAGCATTTTTTTTCATTCTATACAACACAACACTTCAATCATCAAATATAACGAATGAAAGAAGAGAGTGATGATGATCGTGACGAACCTTGAGAGTGAGAATCGGAAAGAGAGAAAGAATGTTGTTTTGTTGAATGTCGTCGTCAATGCGTGAGGTCAACAGTCACACTACCACTTCCCCCAACTGTTTTAATGACGTTTGGTAGCAACAACAACAAACTTCATCCTTAAGCTTAACGTACATAATAAGTGTATTAAGTAATGAGAAAAATTATTTTATTTTCAATTTTATTCTTGTGGATTTGTTTCTGACATTAGTAGTTGTATGGATTGATGGAGTGGAGTAAAACTATATTGAAAACCGCACAAATCAGTATAATTATTATATGTTTATAAAAAGTTGTAATAAATGTAGTAACTTTTGTTTATATTTAAGGGATTTGGGTTCTGTGCAGTCACAAATCAGTGATTGCATGCAGTCAACAGCATTATAGCTGTACGATAAAAAATGAATGGTCCTGATTTGATCATAAAAAATAATATTAAACAAAAACTAAAAACTGTCTTTAAACAGGAACCGTCTGATTCTAATCCGACGGTCCTGATGAACTGACTGCAGCCGACCGCATGAAGCAGTGACTGCACTCAATCCAAATTCATATTTGAGACTTTCAATTTTGGAGTAGAGTGTTTGGTGCTCGAATTCCGACTCCTTGCATGTACTTCATCCAGTTTTTTTTTATAAGAAACAATTTGAAAAACACACAGACCAAGGAAGTTTAATTTTTTTTATTAATAATTCTAAAAATTTATATGTTTTACCAAAATTAACCTTGTACCAATCGTTAGTTGGTTCAGTGGTGATTGGCGACACTAAACTTGGTAGGGAGGACCACGATTTGATCCCGCAACTGCAATCGAGAGGGGCTGGAACCACTTGATTGTTGATGCCAGAACTGACCCCCGAATCAGATTCAACCAATGGTGAAAACAAAAAGAAACAAAAAAAACAAAATTAACTTTGGTTTTTGGGGAATATGTCCATGTAATTAATGCATTAACATTGAAATAGATTAGTACATTTTATTTTTCAATAAGGGTAAAAGTGGAATTGTTTATTTAATAAAAAATAAACTTAATAGATATTTCTTATAAAAAGGACAAAAAAAATATCTAAAAAATGTTCCTTATAAAAAGAATCGGAGGCAGTATAATGCAATGTTTCTATCAACTGATTTAAGTTTGCAGGAATATTCATTTCTCGTTTTTGCTAGTGCTAAAAAAATTATATTAAAATGATATTATTTTCTTTTTTATTTTTTTAGGTAAAAAATAAAATATTTTATTGTCAAGTAGTAGTTTAATAACTAAAATTTTATATCTAAGGTGAATAAATTTTCTTTAAGATGTTTTTGTTATATTTGATTTTCATAACGAAATATCTCTACACTTGTTAGCATTTTTTTCTAAATGGCATACAACCCTAAAATATTGAAATATAATTCTCAGCTACCTTCTTCTATTTCCATATACATGTCTTTGCAAATTACTTCCTCCCTCCAGTCTCATATATAAATGAATATTAATTTTTTAGATTTATTGAAAAAGTAATATATTTAATCTATAATATATACTAAATATATAATTTTTTCAACGAATTTAAAAAGTCGATTTTTCCTTATATATGATATAGGAGGAATTAATAAGGAAGATAACTAGTCTTGATCTTGACAGTGTGATCATAATAAAATTATTTTGTCAAAGAAGCTTCTTACTCTCGATGCGAAGTTTGAAGCAGAGCATTCTGTCATTTTTTTATTGAGCTTGGAGCAAAGCGATTCCACTTAAGGATTCTTTGTTTGCGTGAAATTCTTATACTGTATTTTGACTAAGGATAATTTGTGTTGTCGAAGGATCTTAGCTCAGAAGTCTCGATTTTGCGTCAATGGTTGCAATGTTGAAGAATCTTTATCTCATTTCTTCTTTGATTGGGTGTTTTTACGGCTTTCTCGAATGCGGTTGCTATTAAGGTTCTTTAATTTGCAGAAATCAGCTACGTCAATTGAAAATAAATAAAAAATTGCTTTTAAAGAATTTGATTAACTACTATTTGATTGATATGGAAAACTCGCAATAACTATTTTTTTTGCCAACAAGGAGATAAAGGTTAAGTTGATTTCTAATAATACCAAGATTCATATTTAGTGTTGGCTAAGTAAAAGTAGCGAGTTTTGATTACAATTTAAATATTTGGTTGTTTAACCCGCTTAGATATCTTGGTTCCCTCCAAACATACCTCAAAAGTCATGTTTCTTGTGTTAATATCTTAGTATGACAATAATAACTCACAAAACATATATATTCATTTCATAGTTTATTCAATATCACTTCTAGTGGAAACCAAATTGCTTGGGTTCCAGTGGCAAGAAGCTCATTCCAAGGACGTACCCGGGGAATACCGGGTTTGATTCCCAGGGGGAACAATGCTTGGCCAGTGCGCATGCCTTTACACACGAGCCGGATTAGTCGCCCACTTTTGGTGGGTCGGAAACTGGTGCAAAAGCACAAAAAAAATATCAGGTCTAGTGGAGTAACATGTCCTAGGACTCGGGGGTCGAGATCTGCTGCTCCCAAGTTTGATTCCAACATAGTTAAAATTGTGTTTGTCAACCTTGCCTTGGCCCTCGGGCAAGTGGAAATTAATCTTACATTGTCAGTGAGAGGACACTCCATAGGTAGCTCACAAAGGATATTAATGACAATGCATTCACTCCATATCAATTCATTTCTAACATATAGAAAATAAGTAGTATAGAAAACCCATGAAAAATACCACAAAGGAGTCTTCATAATATTTACAATCAAAACAAGAAACATAGAGAAAAAGCCATTAATAATACCACTAATGAGTTTGCATCATACTTATGTACATGCAAAGTTCAACTACTATGAGCAGAGGTCGTCAATCAAGACGCAACCGACGACTGAAACTTTGTTCCATGCTAGCATGCATCCTTGTCCTTGCGTTTGCCTTCTTGATTTGCACAAGCAAATGGTAAACACACCATGGAAAGCTTAGAAAATGGTCCCTCTGCATACCTTCATTGTACGAACCATAGAAACTATGATGGTAAGTAACATAGTACCAAGCAGAAGCTTTTGCATATGCATCATCACTCCCAGAATCTGCACCGGAACCACCTTCATTAAACCAACTCCTCGCCTCTTTCCTTAAGGACCTTACAGCCATAGTAATCGCATCTGCATCCCTTCTTTTGGTGAAAGATTTTGACATTTTCATGATATTGCCACTAAGGATTTCTGATTCGGTTTTGATACCATAGTAGTCCATCAGATTTCCCAACTTGTAGTCATAATTGGTTTTGTGATAGATCGCGTCATCAACATAATCCATAAAGCCATCCATTTCCATGTCAGGATCATACGATTTTTTAGCCACTTCAAGTGTGAAGGATGTAATAGAGCCGTCATTTGTTGAAATCTCTTTAATCTCCCTAAAAAGTGTTCCTATTACATTATCTGACTTGTATGTTGTTTTGTCAGACTTCTCCATGAAATCTGGATATTCTTTGGCGAAAAGTTCACGAGGTATAACGGCTGGGATACCAGTTTTTGGAAAGTCGACTGCAGTTGAGAATAGCTTTGCAAGCTCTATACATGGCTGAGCCATTGCTTTAAGAGGTTCTTTGTCTGCAAAGACAGTGTGTGCATTGGCAATTATTCCAAGACTGTCATTGAGTATGTAATTGGTAAAATACTCCTCCACCTCCTGCGCCATGAAACCATGTTATGAACTTATCGCTATTTGAATAAACAACTTAATTATGAACTTATAGCATAAACACTTATCATGCAAGTGCTCGCGTATGAACTACTTTTATCACAAAAATAAAGTCAAACAATTTTCATATAAGCTGTTCTTATTAGATATCCTAGAGAGCATATGAAAATAAGCTGAAAGCACGTATGAATATCACAAGTTGTTTCCATAATTTCTACCAAACAGTCTCAACATGCTTATATCAGTAGATTAGCACAAATAAGTCAATCCAAACGTGCTTGTACGAGTCTTCTTTTTTAATAAGTTGAAAATGGATAAAATTTTGGATAAAATTGTGAATGCTTTATTAATAAAAACAGCAAAGAATGTCAAAACAACTAAAAGATCACATACACAAGTTGCTATAACCATAAAATAGTTCGAGAGTAATTGCTTGTGGATGAAAAGCTCAGAGGACATACCTCAATCTCCACATCATGATCCAATACACTAGGTGGGGCGGTATCATACTCCATCGGATCAATTGTTCTAGGTGGAACCAATTCAGAATCCCAACAGACAAAGTAGATGTCTCCATCTAGATCGCTTCCTGAACATTCATTTGGATGTGGCCTGAAATTAGAAATCAGTTATTGTGAAGCAACATTTCAATTTCCACTTGCGAAAATAACATTCTAAATGATAAACCTATAACTGCAAAATATTCAAAGCTTACTTCTTTGGATGAGTTTTCATTCCCATAGAAAAAAAAAGTATATTTAAGGATGTTTGTGACTTGAAACTCATAACTGCTCATGTAACATGGCTAAAATAAGTGATGATGAGAAATGGAATTGACACCTTGTAAAGTAAAAAGAAGAAAAAATGCAGAAGAATTTAAGTATTGGATACATATTTAGCTCTCTAATCATTTTTCACCATGTTTATATACTCAAAGTTTAGAGATTGATTTTTTATTGGACATGACATTTTAAATGTTAGATCACATATGATCCTATAAAAATAATGTTTTGTTGATCATGCATGCATAATGGATGAGATATTTAAGAATATATCTACCTGCGACCTTTTTGGGGGAAAACAACACAATCCACCATGTGACGCAAAGCTGGCACATCCACAGCATTTAAAACACGCACATCGCCTGGGTACAAGCAGGGGTTTTTCGCTACTACTACCTTACCAATAACTACATGAGAACGATTGCTGACCCTATTGTTAGAATATTTGACAAAAACTTCACCATATTCTAGGGTTCTTGTTTCATCTAAAACTCCCATCATTGCTCTCCCTTTTGGAATAAATATCCTAGTTTTCTGTCGCAATTCTAGCAGTTTTGATGCCCTAAATGTCTGCAGCATCATCGAAAGAAATGGTTCAACATTAGGCTTGTAGCCACAAATAAGCATCTCCTTCAGAATATTAGTGACCTCTCCGGAAGACATCAAGTCCAAAACCTCCTGTGCCTTCGTGGAATCTGTTAGTATTGTGTTCAGTTGATCAACAGCTTCTTTCTGTTTTTTCTCAAAGACACTGTCCTTGACATCAAGAGTAGATAAGAGAGTAATCAACTGTCGATTGAGATAACAAGGCTGAAACTTACTACATGCCAAAACATCCAGTTTTATGTTATCTGAATCATACTTGTGCATACTATTCCTCAGCGAAAGCTTCACAGACGAGGTTGGATCAACAGCCACAACTCCTTTGTACCCGCCATATCGAATCTGAAACGCGGACGGAATCGAATCATAACCACATTTTTTAGCCACCTTCCGTGCAAGTTCAGGAGATATTTTCCCAATTCCATCAGAGAAGACATATTCGGTTGCACCATGTCTAACCTTCGCGTCAGGGATAATTTCAATTTCGTCCCTGCTGACACTTAGAGTTTCCGTAGACGAACCAAAAGATTGTCCAAGTCTAGCAGCATATTTAGCCACATTTCTTATCCGGCTAAAATCTCCCATCCATGCCCTTATGGAATCGGCAGTAAGTCCAGTTGCTGTACGAGCAAACATCCATAGGGAATTTTCACGCAACTGACTTGATGAGAAAGCTAGAAATTCAAACTTCTTACCGCCAATATCTAAGCCATTCATAAGAATGGAAAGAATTCTATAGTATATCCCAGTTTTCCCACGCTCAGAAATACGTGTAGATAAATCTGCTGAATACAGATTATCCAACTCCTCGTCAACAAATGAAACACGCAGAAAGTTATCGATATGTTCGTGGAAATGACGGAGAACACGATTCGAGACATTAATCTCTGGACCACAAAAGTATACTTTGCATGGAGTTATCTGAGCCCTGCGAATATATACCAACCCGTTATCCAAAGATATAGTAGGTGACCGAGGCGGAGTATTTGCACCAAGGTACATTCTGTATTGATCTTTCAGCCATTTTGCTGGTTCATAACAGAAATCCTTTGAATAGTACATCTTCTCTAAAGCATGCTCGATATAATCGATGAGCATTCTACGTGGATCAACTAGACGATAGAAATCATTGTCGAGTTCAGAACCTGAAAGACACCCGTGCTGAACCAATGAGTTAACTTTAAAGACAATGTCAAATGGAATTTGAAATCCTGCAGGAGGAGCAACCATGGGGACAACATCCGGATTGGAAGAAAAAGGTGATCCGATCTGCAATATGTATTGACCCTCACTTTCCTCATAATGAGCACAGTTTGCCCGGAAATTCGGAAAATCTCTGTTACTAGGAAGCTCTACACATATAGCAGAAGACTGGCCAATACAACTGCAAGGAGTGAAATCTATTGCACGGATCCATTGATCATCGGGGGAATATCTATTCCAGTTCTTGAAAGGATCCTTGTATATGCTATATACATCAACATCTGAATCAGGAACATAAAGCTCATAAACCCGAGGAGCACCTAATAACTACATACAGAAGAGAAACAAATAAGATTCATCAAATGTGATGAAGAACTAAAATTGAGTTTAAGTAATACATAATTCAGTAAACAATAAATTGCATAAAACATAGTTAACATGAAATGAAAAGCAACAAAAGAATTAGAACGCATTCGTTTATATTTTACTACTGATCTAACTGTACAATATAGCAAACACATAATTTAAAGAATACCATATTCTCAAATTGAATATCTGAATTTACCTTGAGCTCTAAACAAAAATAATATTATTGCCGTATTAATACTCCATAAACCAATATTATTGATGACTGCCGAAAGCACTCCAAAATCAGATATATCATCACAATTTCAAAAAACTATAATGAAAACATTTACTATGGTTCATTTGAAGCATAAATAAGGCATATCATGCATTAAATGCAACAAACAAGCATTACATGAAAAACAAACTTCAAAATAAAAAGGAGAAGCAAAGTACATATTATGTCGGGGATTTAATTCATCATATGAAAGTTGAATTTAACAACCTGAATTAATAGATACTTTGCAGTTTTACCCTGTGGTTGATGCAGCTCAACCTTCCAAATATTCTCATATGAAAGCTCAAGTTTGAACTTCTTATCATCGTGGCACACAGAGAATTGCCACTTTTTCATCCCAATCCCAAAATCTACCCTAACATCTGCCTTGCTCCATAATACAGAGAATCTTTCCTTTGAGATCTGAGAGCCAAAATACAGTTTCACATCATCCAAACTGTCCAAAAATACCTTTGGATTTGGATCAATATCTCTTTCCATTTCCCGAACTTTTAAATAGGAGCTGCCATACCGCAATGTTGATGAACTTCTGTTAGGTAAGGCAACCATGAATGTAGCATGTCTTGCAGTAGTGAATTGAATAATTGCATATGCTCTTGGAATCCGGCCTTTACCGACTCTAATCTTCATAGCAACTACACTTCCTTCACCGGTATGCTTCTCTACAAATCTCTTTACATCAGAAACGTTCACAGAAGAAGGGAATCCATACAGCTCAATTGTTTTACTTTTAACCATCCTCGGTGCTAACTCTTTTGACTTTTCTGAATAGAATAGGAGAATAACAAAATTGCAAAATTAAATGTTAAAAAGACGGTACATTTTTGACAAGCATAATCAATGATTTTCTATGGTCCAAGCAGTGAATTATATACAATCAAACCATAGTCAAACATTGCAACCACATTCATATTACAGAAGATACCTATAGTGCCACCAGAACAATAATTTTTCTCATTTGAGAAATGAGAAACATTTTTTAACTGAATATTGAAGATTATGTTCCCGAATAAGGAAATAAATAAAACATCGGCTCTTCACAGTTCAACCCTGTATATGTAAGTTCAAAATCCAAGTGTGACCCCAACGCCACATAGGGAAAATAATAACCTCTAACATTACTTTGCCTTTCAAAGTTACACTGGCGCGAAACAGATGAGATAATAAAAAATGTAGATTGATGATACAATACATAATACATTATTCAAACAGAAACAAACTTTCAAGAAAATGTAGTTCATTCCTATCAACAAGAGAAATGATTTTCAATATACATAATTCAAGATATGTAAGAGGGAGCGATAATGTAAAGAACAAGTTCAAGCCGTAGACTGCACTGCCTCAAATGCCTTTGGTTTAACAACAAACAAATGAGCATGATCATGAATTCTAGAAACTAGTTGACATAATCAGTTGTATTCTATGAAGCACCAACAGAGACACTTACATCAGACAGAACACTGACACGAACACATCAACACCGGTAAAAAGTTGAAAAAATTAATTAATTGAACGTAATCACATGTGTCAGTGTCGTGTCAGACACCAACACGTGTTGGACAATAGACACACCTTCCATCAGAAGTGTGTGTCGTGTCAGACACCAACACATGTCGATAAACAGAGACGCACATTCAATCAAAAGTGTCGGTACTATAATGGTTGTATTTGACCGCGATTCTACACAATATGCGAAGAATTGCAATTTAAAACCTAAATTTTTAAAATAAGCAGATCCAAGTATTATTATTTTAAATTTTGTAATTTAAAACAGAATCAATAATAAAAGAAGCTTATCAGGGTAAAAAATTAACAACTTATCCAAAATTAAATTGTGATGAAATTTAGTAAAAGAAGCACAAGAACACCAATTTAGGAAAACCAGAGAAACAAAAAAAATCATGAAAAGTAAAAAACAAGAAACAAACAAAAAAGAAGAAATATACTCTACTTGACTCAAACACATAAAACACGATACATAAAAATGTAAACTTAATAACTGAAAGATACATAAAATGTAAAGTTGAAAGATGATCACAATTGAAGACACCACATTAAAGCATTTTTTTTCATTCTATACAACACAACACTTCAATCATCAAATATAACGAATGAAAGAAGAGAGTGATGATGATCGTGACGAACCTTGAGAGTGAGAATCGGAAAGAGAGAAAGAATGTTGTTTTGTTGAATGTCGTCGTCAATGCGTGAGGTCAACAGTCACACTACCACTTCGTTTGTAGTCAGTGAAATCGAACACCGGACATTCCCTTTATTCACTTTAGAAGATAGAATTATTGTTTCAATTGCTCAATTTTAACCCCCTAAATTTTAATTGCTTTATTTTTGACCCCACAAGTTGTACCCGATAGGCTATAGCATTTTGTTAGTCCCATTTACTTTTTTGAATAAAAATTGCTTATTTGGCATTTTAAAATTAAAAAATAAAAGTGTTTTTAAAATAAATAAAAAATGTTTTAAAATTTTAAAAAACATTTATAAAATTTAAAAGATTGTTTTAAAATGAATGAAAAATTGGTTTTTATAGAAAAAGTTGTTTTTTTAAAAATTATTTATAAAGAAAAGAAGTTCTTTTAAAACAATAGTTTATAAAATAAAATATGTTTTTTGACCATAATTTTTCATTTATTTTTTAAAACATTTTTTTATTTTATAAACATTTCTTAATTTTAAAATCATTATTTATTTTAAAAAATTTAAACCGTCACATAAGTAATTATTAGTCAAAAAAGTCAATAAAAAACTAACAAATACTACAAAATATGATAAATTTAGAAGTCAAAGTTGAACAATTATAAAATTTAAAAATTAAAATCGAACAATTAAAATTAAACAATTACTACTATTAAATTTAAGAAAGCAAAGCTACATTAAAGTATTTCAATTCAATTAAATGGTTAAATAAATTTTCATTCCTCCTCTAAATATTTAAACGTACGGAGTACTCCTTATCCTTAACATGTCCGATTTATAATTGAGAAATGCTCTCTGATTGATTCACAATTCACATGCGTGATGAGTCAGTAAGGAATCAAAGTAACCAGGAAAAATCCAAAATCATAATAAGATCATTTAGATAAAGGATAATTGTGGGCTCATTTCATCATCATCGTACTTTTTTGCCACCAATCACGACAAACTCCTTCTTGCATAAGCTTTGCTTTATTTTATTTTATTTTATTTATTTATATTAGTACTCCAGACTCTTGACTCGCAAAAGATTATTTGGTCAATAAAGAAATTGTACTATACTCCGTATGTCTCAATGTTTTTAGGTGTTTTTTTATCTATATCATCTTCGACCTATTCTCTCATAGCTCTCATGTTATTATTATTATCATGTCTCAATTTTTCTAGATGTATTTTTCTCTCTTTTTAAAATTTTCTGTTAATTCATTTATTTTTATAGAGTATCAATTGTATAAGAGAGATTGTTGAACAACTGAGGCCGTAGAGAATCTGATTCCTTTGTATCTTGTCTTGTTTTAATAAGACAGATAATATGGTTTTGTAAACCAAAATTTGGCGCATAAAGTATTCTCACATCCACATTTCTAATCATTATGTAGTGATGAGATTTTTCATGAATGTAATTATTGGTTAAAACTCATAATTTCCCATGTATTGTCGATTTAACTAATATATATGTAGTATGTACTAGTATGTGGTGAGATTCTTGTCAAAAAAGACATGAGTTTGTTTGTGTGATTGAATTGAAATTGATGGTGACCAAAGCATGCAGAAGTGGTGACAGATATCAACACTACTTACTGTCGTGAAATCATGCAATACTATACTAGTTTAGGTTACTTTTTATTATTCATAGCATTGTGGACCGAGAAGAAGATAAAGTTTGATGTGATTTATCTTGTGATCAGGTTGTAGCTATAGGAAAATTTGTTGATTTAAAAGTACTCACAAACGCAAAAAATATATCACATACTAATAAACTTGCAACATATCGAAACAATTAACTTGCATAATAACAAAAACCAAATGCAAAATAATTTTCTTTAAATCAAAGAGTAAATCTCTGGAACTCTCAAGACAAGAGTTTGTTCGATGGTGTTAGGTTTGAGGTTCGAATTTTGTCGGTACTAATTGGATCAGTTAAAAAAAAATGAAAAAATTGTTGACTTTAATTGGACATCCACTAATAAACAATAGAATTGATTCTCTAGATTTGGATTATTCGGCCCTTAGATCGGATACCAAGTTTATAATATAAGAAAAGAAGAGTAAAACTCAAATATTTGGCATATATATCTGATTCTAATAAACTCAATTGCCAATTGAAACTTAGTTGATTGATATATTAACATCCTAACTATACAACTATCAACCGTTATGGTGGCATGTCAATCACTCATTCTCTTCAATTTCGCTATCATTTTCAAGTGTTGGCATCCGGCATCTATGGAAATGGATTTGATGGAGTTATTGCATTAATGCAGTAACTGTTCTGACCGTCCTATCAAAAATAAGTGGCCGAGATTAATTTTCATATAAAACAAATCAAACAGATCAAAACCATCTGATCTGTTTAGTGTGTCTGTAAATGCTTACTGCGTGTAACAGTTACAGCAGACATTCTAAATCCGGCATCTACCCACACAAAAATTTTCTGCAAGTATCCCCAGTGGAATATACAAAGTAAATCATCATTTTTAAGAATATAATTGAATTGAGTAAAGCATTAAATACATGCAATAATCATACAAGTTATAACATCAAGCAATCACCCACAAGATATCATATAACAATAATCTCGACACACTATGCAAATCATGACTTATGCAACCTAAACAAAACCTAATATCTACTCCGAGTTAGTGCAAGCAGGTATACTTAATTCTGCTGCGCAATGAGCGAGAGAAGTAGTAATAACAAATAACAAAAAGAAGCATAGACAGAAAAGAAACTCAATCAATTAGATTGTGAGATGCTTAAACAGTTAAAGAGGTCCGAATCCGAGAAGAAGATGAAAATAGGAGAAAAGTAACATCAACAAATCACATAGTATTGCATAAACTAATTTGATAATCTACAACATGCACTAGCTAATCTATATTTTATGTTGTCTGGGAAATTCTTAAGGACTCACATGGCTCAACAGGGTTATGATGGCTTAATAGTTAGTTAGGAACTTAGGACTGATACATACATCTAGACAAGGATCCCAGCTCCACATTAAGTCGTAAGACGAAGAACTGTTTCATTGATCATTTTTGTTTTAGAAATGATAGAAGAACTACATGTATGTTAAATTAAATGACCTGAAACATATGGTCAAATGGTACAAGAATCCATATAAAAGGTCAATCAACGGCCTTTGGAGTGTCGCCAATGCTGTTGGAGCTATCTTGAAGTCCCTGAGATGGAGAATCTTGACTCGAGGCACTCTCATCGATGATGATTCTATCACTCATCACCGAATGCTTGCCTTTTTTCCCTCTAGATGTGCAATCCTACAGAAATTGAAATGAAGGTTTGTAAGTCTTAACACTGAAATAAGTTTGGATTTTGAAAATATATTTAAAATCTCTGAAAAACCAACATTTCTAATCAAAGGCATGTCCAGTGTTTGGCGACACAACACCGTTACATGCAATTACTTTATTTTCTCAAATTATTACCGGCATTAACGTGTCAGTTTCAGATGTCAGTAATTCATACCGTAGTTTATATAATCTACCTGTTGTGTGGATGATCCAGGCATCTTAAGTTCAAGTTCTGTTGCTACATCAGGAGACACACTACATCTGTCTGCATCACTAGGTCTTCTTTTATGACCCGGTGACTCTCTTTGAGACTCTTTTCGACTAAACATGTGGAATGTAGAAGCATGCTGAGCTGATGGCATCTCAACTGGGGGATTAGCCGGCGCTGAGAATGGAATATACATTGAGCATAGACTTGGAATATGACCAGGATTTTGGTTTACAAAGTAAGGAAAAGGTTGCAGAGGTGGGTGAATGGAAACTGGTGCAGGCGGGATTGGTATGGGAACTGGATATGGATAAGGGCTACTCATCATAACAGAATGGTCAATTGCAGTCCATGGTGGCATGACTCTGACTCTGACCATCCGCTGATACTGGGAATTAATATTTTCTACATCGGATTTTAAAGATGCCGTCTCTTCTCGGAGTTCATTATTTTCTTGTATTAGCTGTGTGAATATATAATCAACTGAGTAAATGAGCAGCACACATGCTTAATCTTATAAGACAATTTAAACAAATAATAAGAACCTTACTTCGTGTGCCTCTTCAGAATTTGATTTTTGTTCTGTTTTCAGTCTATCAACTTCAGCTGTTATGTCCTTTAGCACTTGAATTGTCTCCGTCATGATGGTTGCCTTGTCGTTCCGTGGTCTATCAGGATCTGCGGCATGTACAACGAAAATAAATATCTCAACTACTTACTTCACAACTACCATTTTTCATATTGGAAATACATATTTAATATAATTTATACATTTGATTGTAAAACAACAAAAATCAAAGGCCTTTTCCACTAATGCAGTCAACTATGTCGGTCAAACTATGATGCCATAACATGTTATAACAAATCCATGTCTAAAAGTTTCCACATACACCGAGACCTAGTGTCTAAAAGTTTCTTTTTTAATTAAGATTCTCTACACTCACAAAGTTATAGACTATGAAACACTGTTGCAGACACAAGTAATAATTTGAGAAAATGAAATGATTGAATGTAACCACACATATCAATGTCGAGTCAGTATTAGACGTTGACACATGTCGTCGTACATCGGATACTGGACACAACTTCCATGGGAAGTGTCAATGCTCCATAGGTTGTAAATCTTTGATAAAGATCAGACAACTTGTATTTTGAGATGTATTTTAAACGCCAATTTGGTGAAGTTAGAACACGAGAGGCCTACTCTTCATCCAATAGACAATATCTCATCCCCTTACTTGTGACTACGTGTGTTTTCCCTTACTACAATGTTTTTCTCAAATAAAAGATGTTAGTACTCGCTCTAGTCTTTAATATAAGAAAAAAAAATTGTTTTTTAGGTTCATTAAATGATTGATGTATTTGATCAATGAACCTAAAATGACAATTTTTTTCTTATATTAAGGGTTAGAGAGTATTAAAAAAAGAGCCCAACTAGCCGGTTGGCTCGCACAACCTATAGAAACAGACCTATCCAATTTGGCTCATTTATATAACCAAGTCCCTTGGGCCAACTCGTCCGACAACTCTAATATCTACCCTCCTTAATTGACCTTCAAGAGTTCTTTCCCCACACATAAACAAGGAATACTACAAAAGTATCACAATTTTAAAACATGTGAAAAATCTTCAATTCATTAAAAAAAAAAAACACAATGACCTCCCCAAATCACATGTTTATCCCAATTCCAAGGCTAAAAAACCACAATTTCAAAGAAACAAACACATATTGAAATACTATGAATTGGGTTGTAGTGTTTTTTTATTTTTTGTCAAATAATTTATCGGCTAGAAGTCCACCCTTAATTGAATAAGTGGAGTGTCAGAGCTCGACTCATGCATATAAAATGTGATGTTCCTACTCCCAACCAATTGAGCTAAACTCACGCGGACATATTGCAGTGTTGATTTAATTACCTAAAGTGGTTCCCAATTCATGAAAACTATCATTCAACCGATCCCTCCTGATTTTCTCACGGTCCGCCTTCTGAACTTTTCTAGCAGCAGTTGGATCTCCACCTTCCATCTCACTCCTCTTCCTACACAAACAACACGCTTAAAACAAACTTAACAGAAACAAACAAACAAACAAACAAACATGTTGGAAAAACGTAACCGTAATAACGAACTTACCTGACAGTCTCTTTGTGATTGGAGCGGTGGTCGGTGATGTGTTGCGTAGGTGAATTTGAGGAGTTTTGAGGAGTTTTCCGGTGAGGTTGTTCGAATTTGGTCTGAATTTAATATTTTTGAGTGGAGATAGAAATGCACGCTCATTTAGCTTTGTGTCTTCCACGAGCCACTGCCCAGTTAATATCCTAACACCTGTCCTTATTTTTAATTAACGAGTGACGGCACGGGCGTTCGCGGTGTGAGTTGGGTCGGTTTTGAATTCATTTAAATTTAGAAAATTTTAATTTATTTTATTATTTATATTATATAATATGCATATACAGAAATTACATATACATAAGAACTTATTTTTAATACAAACAGTATAATTATGGATCACGTAAAATAATATGTTTTGACAGTCTACTGATTTATGGACTCAATTTTGGTTGCACTTGCTAAGTTGGACTAGGTAATAGATTGATAGCTACTAATTGATAGAGTTAAATATTGCGGTTTGATTTGGTTCGGTCTTTTTAAATGAAAACCGCAAACCAAATTAAACCGCACGATTTAGAAGAAAAATGATTCGTGCGGTTTTACCAATACTCCTTTCATATATAGATAGTCTTAGCATTATTAATAAATATATGTCATGTATTTTTTTTATATATGAGTGGAAAATATTTGTTCTATATTTTTTGTATTTGTTCTATATTTGTTCTATGTCGTGAGGACTTGAACATTTGATAGCAGCAACATGTGACTACATGGCAGAAACCGCCCATGGGTTGGAGTAAATGTAATGTCGACGTGGATTTCATCATCACCTCAACAAACCTAGTACGGGATGGTGTTTGCATGATCATTTGGGTAGGTTCATGAGGGCTGGAACTACATGGAAGGCAGCAAGATATTCTATTATTGAAGGTGAAGCATTAGCACTCCTTGAGACTATGGTAGCAATGGAGAATGATAGAACTACACACATCATTTTCGAGACTGATTTCAAGTGTGTAATTGATGCAATTTCCAATTTAAATAATGAAATGATATGAGCTTTTGCCTTTCAAAAAAAATAAAAAATCAATGATAAATATTTGTTCCATATTTTTTGTATTTATCCTAACAAAAAGCATACGTGGACAATATTGACCATCCTTTTTTTTATATGTTGACCGTCATTTAATGAGTATTTTTATGTTATATTCATTAATTATTTTACCCTTGTCCAATTTGTTTTTAAAAATACATTCATAAAAAATAATTGGTTCACTATTTAAATTTGGTATTTGCAAAAAGAGAATCAATCCATTTTATATAAAATGGAGCTTTTTTGACTAAGTATAAAATTGATTTTTGACTAAGTATATAAAATTCATATTATCAGTCAAAAGAAAATAATAAATATATGGGCCTCGACCCTCTTTTATACCAAAAAAAGAAAGAAAATAATAAATATATTTTCACTTTTCTAAAAGCATTCTCATACATAGTTTTGACCAAGTACATAATGGTTTTTGTTGACCTTAAATCTGATAGTGATTGAATTTCCTCTTTTCTGAAAGTATTCTCACTCATCATTTTTGTTGTTGCAAACTTAGGAACTTATATAAATAAACTGTTGCGATATAGTTTTTAGACAAAAAGACCATTGCGATAACCAATTATTTAATAATACAAACTGTCGGTTTATATGCATAAGAGGTTCAATATATTTGAATCCGGATTACATGCAGTCAAAATTGCATGCAATCATGCATCCAGGACAGATCTGGCTGTTCAATTAAGATTGAACAGTCCAGATTTAAAATAGTCATGCAGTTTGGCTAAGTTTTCCTTCAATTTAAAATGCATAATCATGATTGTATGCAGTTATGACTACATGCAATCTGGATCTAATATATTTAATAAACCGATCATATTCTAACCATTTCTTCCCGACCTATAATAATTTTTAATTTATATTTTAGTTTAAAAGCTATTTCACACTTTATCGTAATAATTTCTATTGGCTAAGGTACAATATATTGGATCGTACAAATCATGCCTACATCACAATAAAAAAATTGATGAAAATTCAAATAATGAAAAATAAAAAGGAGTAATAATTTATTTATTTAATTATAAAATTCAAACATTACAAATGAGATGAGTCTTTCTTAGACTCAATAGTATTATTGTAAACAAACTAAAGAGGAACATCACATTAACCTTTTAGAGTAGGAGGGTGCTTACACCCCCAAACCCAATAGCAAGGGGGCGATGGTATTGGTGTGAATTGATAAGGTTCATAGCGAATTTCTGGTCGTGTGCCATATGCACTTCCCATTAGGCCTATCATAATAACAAACAGAAATACCACAAAGTTCAATACCATTTTCAGTAAACCTTCCATTATGATAATAATGTCTTCCGCAAAGAAAGAAAACTAGGTAAATTTGATGTAGTATGTTAAATCACAAGTGCTTATTTATATACAAAATATTGAAACTTATCCTCGAATGAAGCATATACGTGGACAATATTGACCATCGTTTTTTTTATTAGTAAAATTTAATAAAATATTATAACTTTTGACGTAAATAAATAAATATTATTTGATCATCCATTTTTATTATTGTTATTATTATTTATAAAATATTATTTAATTTGTCCCATATATTAATTGACCTAATTTTTTTTGAAAAAAATTGTTTCAAAATATTTGATCTACTCAATTTTAAAACAATTTGTTTACAATAGTAGCTTTTAATTGTTACGATTTTCACACCTCTCAATTCAACATCTTTCGCAAAGTATTTATGACACCAATATTTTTAAAATAAAAAATTAATCTTTTGCAAAGAGATTTTTATAATATACTAAACATGACCATAAAAAAACTTCAAAATTTCGAATGATACACATGAGTTGATTTAAAAGTATGAACCATAAAATGTGATGAAAAATATTACTTTATCTTTCCCATTTTAAATAAACTAATTTTTTTAAAGAAAAAATTGAATCAAAATATTTGACCTACTCAATTTTCAATACAATTTTTTTATAATAGTACCCTCTAATTATTACAACTTTCACAACTCTCAATTCCGTACAAAAAAACTATGAATCTAGGAGGGATAAATTTAAACTTTTCTATGTATATTCATTTAATATATTTACTAGTATAATACCCGTGCATATGCACGGATCGCGGCATTGCCGTGATATTTTTTATGGATGAGCGATTTTGTCGTAAGTAAAAATAATAATTAATGTTATATTACATAATTTAATTTCAATTTACACTTTTTCTATTAAGATAATGGAAAAAATTATTAATAGAGTAAATTATAATGGCTCGAATATTATATAGTGCAAAATTAGTCATGTTACAAAATTATTTGTCAGTGCAAGATTGTTGTCCAGTCTATGATAGTTATAATTGTAATATTTATCAGTAGCAACTTGTTTATATATGAAAATATTGAACTTGTTAGATCATATTTCTCATTTTGATAGTAGCAATTTCTTATATATGTGTCTAAAAAACAAAATTTGTAGACTATAATTCATAATATTGACATTTATTTTATCTACAGAGAGTGAGGTAAAATTACTTGTAATAATATGCTTAATTTTTTTATTTTTTTTATCATTTTGATACAGATGGAGTAGTAATATAGATTTTTACCACATTGTTCAAATTTGTAGATAGTCTTAGCATCGTTGATAAATATATGTCATGTATTTTTTTTATATATGAGTGGGAAATAATTGTTCTATATTTTTGGTATTTATCAATGTTAAATATTTGTCCCATATTTTTTGTATTTATCCTAAAAAAAAGCATACGTGAACAATATTGACCATCCTTTTTTTTTGTACATGTTGACCATCATTTATTGAGTATTTTTATGTTATATTCATTAAGCAATTTACACTTTCCCAATTTGTTTTTAAAAATACATTCATAAAAAATAATTGGTTCACTATTTAAATTTGGTATTTGCAAAAATAGAATCAATTCAATTTATATAAAATGGAGCTTTTTTGACTAAGTATATAAAATTCATATTTATCAGTCAAAAGAAAATAATAAATATATGGGCCTCAACCCTCTTTTGTACCAAAAAAAGAAAGAAAATAATAAATATATTTTCACTTTTCTAAAAGCATTGTCATACATAGTTTTGACCAAGTACATAATGATTTTTGTTGACCTTAAATCTCATAGTGATTGAATTTCCTCTTTTCTGAAAGTATTCTCACTCATCATTTTTGTTGTTGCAAACTTAGGAACTTATATAAATAAACTGTTGTGATATAGGTTTTAGACAAAAAAACCATTGCGATAACCAATTATTTAATAATACAAATTGTCGGTTTATATGCATAAGAGGTTCAATATATTTGAATCCGGATTACATGCAGTCAAAATTGCATGCAATCATGCATCCAGGACAGATCTGGCTAAGTTTGGCTAAGTTTTCCTTCAATTTAAAATGCATAATCATGATTGTATGCAGTTATGACTACATGCAATCTGGATCTAATATATTTAATAAACCGATCATATTCTAACCATTTCTTCCCGACCTATAATAATTTTTAATTTATATTTTAGTTTAAAAGCTATTTCACACTTTATCGTAATAATTTCTATTGGCTAAGGTACAATATATTGGATCGTACAAATCATGCCTACATCACAATAAAAAAATTGATGAAAATTCAAATAATGAAAAATAAAAAGGAGTAATAATTTATTTATTTAATTATAAAATTCAAACATTACAAATGAGATGAGTCTTTCTTAGACTCAATAGTATTATTGTAAACAAACTAAAGAGGAACATCACATTAACCTTTTAGAGTAGGAGGGTGCTTACACCCCCAAACCCAATAGCAAGGGGGCGATGGTATTGGTGTGAATTGATAAGGTTCATAGCGAATTTCTGGTCGTGTGCCATATGCACTTCCCATTAGGCCTATCATAATAACAAACAGAAATACCACAAAGTTCAATACCATTTTCAGTAAACCTTCCATTATGATAATAATGTCTTCCGCAAAGAAAGAAAACTAGGTAAATTTGATGTAGTATGTTAAATCACAAGTGCTTATTTATATACAAAATATTGAAACTTATCCTCGAATGAAGCATATACGTGGACAATATTGACCATCGTTTTTTTTATTAGTAAAATTTAATAAAATATTATAACTTTTGACGTAAATAAATAAATATTATTTGATCATCCATTTTTATTATTGTTATTATTATTTATAAAATATTATTTAATTTGTCCCATATATTAATTGACCTAATTTTTTTTGAAAAAAATTGTTTCAAAATATTTGATCTACTCAATTTTAAAACAATTTTTTTACAATAGTAGCTTTTAATTGTTACGATTTTCACACCTCTCAATTCAACATCTTTCGCAAAGTATTTATGACACCAATATTTTTAAAATAAAAAATTAATCTTTTGCAAAGAGATTTTTATAATATACTAAACATGACCATAAAAAAACTTCAAAATTTCGAATGATACACATGAGTTGATTTAAAAGTATGAACCATAAAATGTGATGAAAAATATTACTTTATCTTTCCCATTTTAAATAAACTAATTTTTTTAAAGAAAAAATTGAATCAAAATATTTGACCTACTCAATTTTCAATACAATTTTTTTATAATAGTACCCTCTAATTATTACAACTTTCACAACTCTCAATTCCGTACAAAAAAACTATGAATCTAGGAGGGATAAATTTAAACTTTTCTATGTATATTCATTTAATATATTTACTAGTATAATACCCGTGCATATGCACGGATCGCGGCATTGCCGTGATATTTTTTATGGATGAGCGATATTGTCGTAAGTAAAAATAATAATTAATGTTATATTACATAATTTAATTTCAATTTACACTTTTTCTATTAAGATAATGGAAAAAATTATTAATAGAGTAAATTATAATGGCTCGAATATTATATAGTGCAAAATTAGTCATGTTACAAAATTATTTGTCAGTGCAAGATTGTTGTCCAGTCTATGATAGTTATAATTGTAATATTTATCAGTAGCAACTTGTTTATATATGAAAATATTGAACTTGTTAGATCATATTTCTCATTTTGATAGTAGCAATTTCTTATATATGTGTCTAAAAAACAAAATTTGTAGACTATAATTCATAATATTGACATTTATTTTATCTACAGAGAGTGAGGTAAAATTACTTGTAATAATATGCTTAATTTTTTTATTTTTTTTATCATTTTGATACAGATGGAGTAGTAATATAGATTTTTACCACATTGTTCAAATTTGTAGATAGTCTTAGCATCGTTGATAAATATATGTCATGTATTTTTTTTATATATGAGTGGGAAATAATTGTTCTATATTTTTGGTATTTATCAATGTTAAATATTTGTCCCATATTTTTTGTATTTATCCTAAAAAAAAGCATACGTGAACAATATTGACCATCCTTTTTTTTTGTACATGTTGACCATCATTTATTGAGTATTTTTATGTTATATTCATTAAGCAATTTACACTTTCCCAATTTGTTTTTAAAAATACATTCATAAAAAATAATTGGTTCACTATTTAAATTTGGTATTTGCAAAAATAGAATCAATTCAATTTATATAAAATGGAGCTTTTTTGACTAAGTATATAAAATTCATATTTATCAGTCAAAAGAAAATAATAAATATATGGGCCTCAACCCTCTTTTGTACCAAAAAAAGAAAGAAAATAATAAATATATTTTCACTTTTCTAAAAGCATTGTCATACATAGTTTTGACCAAGTACATAATGATTTTTGTTGACCTTAAATCTCATAGTGATTGAATTTCCTCTTTTCTGAAAGTATTCTCACTCATCATTTTTGTTGTTGCAAACTTAGGAACTTATATAAATAAACTGTTGTGATATAGGTTTTAGACAAAAAAACCATTGCGATAACCAATTATTTAATAATACAAATTGTCGGTTTATATGCATAAGAGGTTCAATATATTTGAATCCGGATTACATGCAGTCAAAATTGCATGCAATCATGCATCCAGGACAGATCTGGCTAAGTTTGGCTAAGTTTTCCTTCAATTTAAAATGCATGATCATGATTGTATGCAGTTATGACTACATACAATCTGGATCTAATATATTTAATAAACCGATCATATTCTAACCATTTCTTCCCGACCTATAATAATTTTTAATTTATATTTTAGTTTAAAAGCTATTTCACACTTTATCATAATAATTTCTATTGGGTAAGGTACGATATATTGGATCGTACGAATCATGCCTACATCACAATAAAAAAATTGATGAAAATTCAAATAATGAAAAATAAAAAGGAGTAATAATTTATTTATTTAATTATAAAATTCAAACATTACAAATGAGATGAGTCTTTCTTAAACTCAATAGTATTATTGTAAACAAACTAAAGAGGAACATCACATTAACCTTTTAGAGTAGGAGGGTGCTTACACCCCCAAACCCAATAGCAAGGGGGCGATGGTATTGGTGTGAATTGATAAGGTTCATAGCTAATTCCTGGTCGTGTGCCATATGCACTTCCCATTAGGCCTATCATAATAGCAAACAGAAATAGCACAAAGTTCAATACCATTTTCAGTGAACCTTCCATTATGATAATAATATCTTCTGCAAAGAAAGAAAACTAGTTAAATTTGATGTAGTATGTTAAATCACAAGTGCTTATTTATATACAAAATATTGAAACTTATCCTCGAATGAAGCATATACGTGGACAATATTGACCATCCTTTTTTTATTAGTAAAATTTAATAAAATATTATATCTTTTGACGTAAATAAATAAATATTATTTGATCATCCATTTTTATTATTGTTATTATTATTTATAAAATATTATTTAATTTGTCCCATATATTAATTGACCTAATTTTTTTTGAAAAAAATTGTTTCAAAATATTTGATCTACTCAATTTTAAAACAATTTTTTTACAATAGTAGCTTTTAATTGTTACGATTTTCACACCTCTCAATTCAACATCTTTCGCAAAGTATTTATGACACCAATATTTTTAAAATAAAAAATTAATCTTTTGCAAAGAGATTTTTATAATATACTAAACATGACCATAAAAAAACTTCAAAATTTCGAATGATACACATGAGTTGATTTAAAAGTATGAACCATAAAATGTGATGAAAAATATTACTTTATCTTTCCCATTTTAAATAAACTAATTTTTTTAAAGAAAAAATTGAATCAAAATATTTGACCTACTCAATTTTCAATACAATTTTTTTATAATAGTACCCTCTAATTATTACAACTTTCACAACTCTCAATTCCGTACAAAAAAACTATGAATCTAGGAGGGATAAATTTAAACTTTTCTATGTATATTCATTTAATATATTTACTAGTATAATACCCGTGCATATGCACGGATCGCGGCATTGCCGTGATATTTTTTATGGATGAGCGATATTGTCGTAAGTAAAAATAATAATTAATGTTATATTACATAATTTAATTTCAATTTACACTTTTTCTATTAAGATAATGGAAAAAATTATTAATAGAGTAAATTATAATGGCTCGAATATTATATAGTGCAAAATTAGTCATGTTACAAAATTATTTGTCAGTGCAAGATTGTTGTCCAGTCTATGATAGTTATAATTGTAATATTTATCAGTAGCAACTTGTTTATATATGAAAATATTGAACTTGTTAGATCATATTTCTCATTTTGATAGTAGCAATTTCTTATATATGTGTCTAAAAAACAAAATTTGTAGACTATAATTCATAATATTGACATTTATTTTATCTACAGAGAGTGAGGTAAAATTACTTGTAATAATATGCTTAATTTTTTTATTTTTTTTATCATTTTGATACAGATGGAGTAGTAATATAGATTTTTACCACATTGTTCAAATTTGTAGATAGTCTTAGCATCGTTGATAAATATATGTCATGTATTTTTTTTATATATGAGTGGGAAATAATTGTTCTATATTTTTGGTATTTATCAATGTTAAATATTTGTCCCATATTTTTTGTATTTATCCTAAAAAAAAGCATACGTGAACAATATTGACCATCCTTTTTTTTTGTACATGTTGACCATCATTTATTGAGTATTTTTATGTTATATTCATTAAGCAATTTACACTTTCCCAATTTGTTTTTAAAAATACATTCATAAAAAATAATTGGTTCACTATTTAAATTTGGTATTTGCAAAAATAGAATCAATTCAATTTATATAAAATGGAGCTTTTTTGACTAAGTATATAAAATTCATATTTATCAGTCAAAAGAAAATAATAAATATATGGGCCTCAACCCTCTTTTGTACCAAAAAAAGAAAGAAAATAATAAATATATTTTCACTTTTCTAAAAGCATTGTCATACATAGTTTTGACCAAGTACATAATGATTTTTGTTGACCTTAAATCTCATAGTGATTGAATTTCCTCTTTTCTGAAAGTATTCTCACTCATCATTTTTGTTGTTGCAAACTTAGGAACTTATATAAATAAACTGTTGTGATATAGGTTTTAGACAAAAAAACCATTGCGATAACCAATTATTTAATAATACAAATTGTCGGTTTATATGCATAAGAGGTTCAATATATTTGAATCCGGATTACATGCAGTCAAAATTGCATGCAATCATGCATCCAGGACAGATCTGGCTAAGTTTGGCTAAGTTTTCCTTCAATTTAAAATGCATGATCATGATTGTATGCAGTTATGACTACATACAATCTGGATCTAATATATTTAATAAACCGATCATATTCTAACCATTTCTTCCCGACCTATAATAATTTTTAATTTATATTTTAGTTTAAAAGCTATTTCACACTTTATCATAATAATTTCTATTGGTTAAGGTACGATATATTGGATCGTACGAATCATGCCTACATCACAATAAAAAAATTGATGAAAATTCAAATAATGAAAAATAAAAAGGAGTAATAATTTATTTATTTAATTATAAAATTCAAACATTACAAATGAGATGAGTCTTTCTTAAACTCAATAGTATTATTGTAAACAAACTAAAGAGGAACATCACATTAACCTTTTAGAGTAGGAGGGTGCTTACACCCCCAAACCCAATAGCAAGGGGGCGATGGTATTGGTGTGAATTGATAAGGTTCATAGCTAATTCCTGGTCGTGTGCCATATGCACTTCCCATTAGGCCTATCATAATAGCAAACAGAAATAGCACAAAGTTCAATACCATTTTCAGTGAACCTTCCATTATGATAATAATATCTTCTGCAAAGAAAGAAAACTAGTTAAATTTGATGTAGTATGTTAAATCACAAGTGCTTATTTATATACAAAATATTGAAACTTATCCTCGAATGAAGCATATACGTGGACAATATTGACCATCCTTTTTTTATTAGTAAAATTTAATAAAATATTATATCTTTTGACGTAAATAAATAAATATTATTTGATCATCATTTTTATTATTGTTATTATTATTTATAAAATATTATTTAATCTGTCCCATATATTAATTGACCTAATTTTTTTTTTAAAATTGTTTCAAAATATTTGATCTACTCAATTTTAAAACAATTTTTTTACAATAGTAGCTTTTAATTGTTACTACTTTCACACCTCTCAATTCAACATCTTTCGCAAAGTATTTATGACACCAATATTTTTAAAATAAAAAATTAATCTTTTGCAAAGAGATTTTTATAATATACTAAACATGACGACAAAAAACTTTAAAATTTCGAATGATACACATGAGTTGATTTAAAAGTATGAACCATAAAATGTGATGAAAAATATTACTTTATCTTTCCCATTTTAAATGATCTAATTTTTTTAAAGAAAAAATTGTATCAAAATATTTGACCTACTCAATTTTCAATACAATTTTTTTTTATAATAGTACCCTCTAATTATTACTACTTTCACAACTCTCAATTCCGTACAAAAAAACTATGAATCTAGGAGGGATAAATTTAAACTTTTATATGTATATTCATTTAATATATTTACTAGTATAATACCCGTGCATACGCACGGATCGCGGCATTGCCGTGATATTTTTTATGAATGAGTAATATTGTCGTAAGTAAAAATAATAATTAATGTTATATTACATAATTTAATTTCAATTTACATTTTTTCTATTAAGATAATGGAAAAAATTATTAATAGAGTAAATTATAATGGCTCGAATATTATACAGTGCAAAATTAGTCATGTTACAAAATTATTTGTCAGTGCAAGATTGTTGTCCCGTCTATGATCGTTATAATTGTAATATTTATAAGTAGCAACTTGTTTATATATGAAAATATTGAACTTGGTAGGGAGGACCACGGTTCGATCCCCCGCAACTGCGATCGAGAGGGGGCTGGAACCACTTGATGCCAGAACTGACCCCCGAACCAGATTCAACTGGTGGTGCAAACCAAAAAAATATTGAACTTGTTAGATCATATTTCTCATTTTGATAGTAGCAATTTCTTATATATGTGTCTAAAAAACAAAATTTGTAGACTATAATTCATAATATTGACATTTATTTTATCTAGAGAGAGTGAGGTAAAATTAGTTGTGATAATATGTTAATTTCTTTACTTTTTTTTTTATCATTTTGAAACAGATGGAGTAGTAATATAGATTTTTACCATATTGTTCAGATTTGTAGATAGTCTTAGCATCATTGATAAATATATGTCATGTATTTTTTTTATATATGAGTGGAAAATAATTGTTCTATATTTTTTGTATTTATCAGTGTTAAATATTTGTCCCATATTTTTTGTATTTATCCTAAAAAAAAGCATACTTGGACAATATTGACCATCCTTTTTTTTTTGGTACATGTTGACCATCATTTATTGAGTATTTTTATATTATATTCATTAAGCAATTTACCCTTTCCCAATTTGTTTTTAAAAATACATTCATAAAAAATAATTGGTTCACTATTTAAATTTGGTATTTGCAAAAATAGAATCAATTCAATTTATATAAAATAGAGCTTTTTTGACTAAGTATAAAATTGATTTTTGACTAAGTATATAAAATTCATATTTATCAGTCAAAAGAAAATAATAAATATATAGGCCTCAACCCTCTTTTGTACCAAAAAAAGAAAGAAAATAATAAATATATTTTCACTTTTCTAAAGGGTCTTGCTAACATGTGCCCTCCCCAAGGGCACATGTTATTAAATATGTTATGATTCCATTAATGTTATTTTAAAAAGAGCAATAATCAACTTTAACAATTATAATAAGGGTCATCCACTAGTTAGGATACAAAAAAAGTAAATTTTATATTGAAAACAACAATTTTCATACTTTATAAATATTATGCACAAGTTTCAATGTATCTTTACTATATAAGATTTCCTTAAAGGGTTCCGCTAACATGTGCCCTTAGGGCACATGATAAGGTATATTTAATTAGGTAACATCTAACTTAAATTATTTTAAAAGTAGCATTAATCAACTTTATTAATTAAATGATATGGTCCCAAATAATTAAAGATACGACTGACATTAATTAAAAGATATAGCTGCAAGGAATTGAAAGATACTCATCACATGTTTTTAGTCAACTTTTTTATTTTATTTTAAACTATAAACAAAAATTAAATTATAAGTTATATAAAATTCCAAAACATATTAGCAATTGAAAAATCAAAATAACATTGACAATATAGAAAAAAAATAAAAAATTTAAACAAAACGTTGCACCTAAATTTTTGATTGAAGAATTGAATTTAAAAGGAGATGATTATGTTCTAAGAAAAAAAATTCAGATGTATATAAAATGAGATAATTATGTTTTAATTAGTTAATTAATGTAGATGATTATGTTTTAATATCAATTAAGGTGGAGTGAGAAGTGAGTGAGATATTAACTAATTAAATGCAGGGCTCTCCCCGAGAATTTGGAGGCCCAGGACAAATTCAATAAAGAGACCCTTTAATGATGAAATAAATTTAGTTAAGTTAAAATATTTTTATTAAAAAAATATAATTTTTTAAAAAGAGTCATCTTTTATTTAAAATGTAACTAACATCAATAATGTAAAAAATAATCACATTTAAATCGAGAATAACAATTTACATCTTCAAGCTAATTCATTTAAATTTGCAATTAAATTTTAGGAACTAATTCTTTATTTTGAAAGAAATTTTTCAAACCCTTTCAAAAGAAATTTTTCAAAGAAATAACAAAATGTAGCTTTTTTTATAAATAAAGTAGTAAAGTTATTTAAGAGGTATAAAATGATTTTATTTATAGAAAAAATTCATCATTTTGTAAAAGGAAATAATTTGATTTATAATTTTTATGGTGGTATGATGATATCATTTGTTGAAATTAAACATGTTCTATTTAAATACTTATAGTGTTTTTGATAAAAATTGCAACTTAATTTTAGAAATTAATTCTTTAAAGAAATAACAAAATGTAATTTTTTGTTTTAAAATAAAATAGTAAGGAAAATCTTCATTTTTAGCTGTAGAGTGATTTTTATTATTGGAAAAACTTATTATTTAGTATATTATATATTAATATAATCAAATATGTTTTAAATGAAATTAAAGGAAAAAAACATAACGTAGGGGGGATCAAACCCACGCCCCCCCTGCTTGTCTATTGAAAGATGGGAGTGACATACACACCACCACACCAAATGACCTCTTTTGCAATTTTGATTCGCAATCGCTATTTAACCAATATTTAGTATGTTGGGTTTAAAAAAAAATACGAGGCCCCAAAATTCTGAGGCCCTGGGCTGTGGGCCTCATGGTCGGCCCTGATTAAATGCACCTTATCATGTGCCATTGGGGCACATGTTAACATTTGCCTTCCTTAAATAGTTCTCCAGGGGCACAATTTAGCATTTTCCTTATAATAATTAAATAAAAGCTATGATCCACTATATTTAATAAGGAGGGATCAATTGACTCCAAGATCTTTAGAGTTACTCCATGTCCTCACTCTTGATTTTGTTTTAATCCAATGGACTAATATTAATTCTCATTAATAATCATGTCTTAATAGAGATAATGGTTATATGTTCGACCGGAAGATAGAAATTTATTAAGGATCGACATTGCTCCCTATATAAAATCATGAACAAATTCAACTCTGTTAAAAAAAATAATCAACAAATTCAACTTGTTATACTACATACTTCACATTCCTTTTGCTAAAATTGTTTATTTTCAAATCCAAATGCTTTTTTTTTTTTGTTTTCACCAGCAGTTTAATCTGGTTCGGGGATCAGGGTCAGTTCTGGTATCAAGTGGTTCCAGTCTCAAATCTAAATGTTGAAAAAAGCATTCTTGTAGAAGAGTTTCGAAAGAGTATGTTATGTGGATTAATTGCTTCTTTTTCTTTCTCTTTTTTTTTTTTTTACCAAGTATTAATTGTGGATTGTTGTATAATAGTATGATTAAGGAAAGAATGAATATTGAGTAATAAAAGGAACTCATAAATATTATGAGGAATAAAATTAAATAAGATGAGGTCACATGATTATTAATGAGAATTAATATTAGTGTAAAGCAATGAGCTTCTGTGAAACAAAAGGAAGACATTGGATCTATGCTTCCTACGTGGATTCATGGATGAAGAATTAGCTTCATTGGTTTCAATAATCAATATTAAAAGAAAAGATCAACACAAATAGGGGGATCATCAATCGCACACCAAAAACAGAACTGCGCTGGAAAATTGAAAGAGGAGAGGCAGAGCAACAAGCAAATCATCATGTTATCTGGTTTTATTTCATTTTTTATGTTGCTTATTGTTACGGTTATGAGAAGCTAATTTCATATGATTAAGAACTATTCTCTTTGGAACTATCATGTAACTACGTGTTCTAGTTTATTCAATGAAAATTTATAATTATTCCGTTGATCTTGTGTTTAATGTTTTTCGTTAATTGATCACTTTTGAATTGATTTTAAGGGATAAATCACTACTGACCATAGGTTTTATAACTGAAACTGTTTGTCAATCGTAATTGCTTTAGGAATAAAGAATTAGTTGGTGTGATTAAGAATATAACATTCATTCATGTTTATTGAGATATAATTAGTTGTTTTAGTTAGTAGTTAGTTAATTTAGTTAGTTAGCCTATATATAGGCTTTACTATAGTCATTTGTATTCAACTTTTTTCATATTGTAATATTTTAGTTTGATATCAATACAAAGAGTTTGTAGCTTTTCTCTCATTTCTTCCATGGATGTCATGTTTCCTAACAATGCTTTTGATAATATTAGTTTCACCTAAGAAATTAGGGTGCTATATTAGATAAACGGAATCAATGAGCCAAAGAATTGGACTTGATCAATTTGTTATATTATCATAATTATAAGAGTTTTATTATTGAGGGCTAGAACCTAGAGTACCAGATAGAAACAAAGAGATGATTTAAAATAATTCTTAATCGCCTTTCTCAATTAAAAAGTTCTCGTTTTATTTCTTTTTGCCAATTTAATTATTATCATTGTTACTACAAAACCTGAAACTCCCCTCTTTTGCATTTTAGTTAATCATCCTAAATTAATTTAATTGTTTTGTCGAGATCGAAATAATCCATGTGGATATGAACTTAAATTTTATTACTTAATGATAAGTTAGTACACTTGCTAATTTTGTCATCAGTACTATTCAAAAAAGACATAATTGATTATTCATAAAGAACATCATACTTTAACATTCACTACTTAAGAGGAAACCCAAATTGTATCAGTCTCCTCTTCTTTGTTTCCATCATCAAAGAATATTAATTGTCCGATACTTCTCTGATACGCCTATCGGAGAACTATCCAACACGTATCAGTCATTTATTTTTTTAAAAATAATATTAATTGTCCTATACTTTTTCGATACGGGTATCGGAAGATATCGGCAAATATCGGTATCGGATATTGACAATTCTTAACAATTTCGCAAAATATAGGAACTAAAAACATATTTATCTCTTAAACTAAAAACACTTCATTTTTTTGGTGAATAAACTAAAAACACATTTTACCCTATATACACATGAAAAACATTAATGTATAACAAGTAATTTGAATTGTTAATATTTACAATTTACCTATACAAATTCTTATGATAATTATGCACAATTATCAACAATAAGATGCAAAAGATTAATGTGATGAGAAACATATTAAGTGTTGTCCAAACCTTCATTTCATAAGTTCTACTATTGGCTTTGTCCTTCTTTATCTGAATGAGAATATCATAAACACACCATGGAAAACTTAGGAAATGATCCTTATTTAGTCCCTCATTATAGCATCCCCAATAACTAGGATGATATGTTACATAATACCAAGCAGAAGCTATAGCATAAGAATCATCATCATCACCATATTGAGAATTTCTTATCATCTCATTGAACCAATCTCTAGCTTCATTCCTTAATGACATCACAGCATGGTTTATTCCTTCTTTATCTTTTCTATCATTAAAAGATTTTGACATCTTTAAGATATTTCCACTAATTATTTCTGCTTCTGTTTCTATACCATAGTAATCCATTAAGTTCAACAACTTGGTATCATACATGTGTTTGTATTCACAAGCAATTTTTGTGTACATTTCAAAACCATCAATTTTCATGTCATGATCATATAACTCCAATGCAGTTTTTCTAGTGAATGATTTTTTGTGGCTATTATTATGTTGTGCAACATTCTTAACCTCGCGGTAAAGCTTTCCGATTATGTTTTTTGATTGATAAGTTGGTTTGTTTTGCTTTTCCATGAAATCTGGATACTGATCCACTTGTAGATGTTGTGGTATTTCAGCCGGGACACCGGATTTTGCAAAATCGACGGCAATTGAGTGTAGTTTTGCAAGCTCTATGCATGAAAGGCTCATCGCCTTTTCTGCATCCTTATCAGCAAACACAGTGTGTGCAGTTGCAATAATTCCTAAGGTGTCTTTAACAATGTAGTGAGTGAAATGTTCCTCTACATCCTGTAGCCAACAAATTGAGACTTGCCTCACATTTTTCATTTTTATATATTAAACCATAATGTACTTATCGATATCGAATAAGATATAAACATTTCAGCCAAAGAACTATATATATATCTAGGCAGTGTGAGACTAAATCCACGCCATCACCCCCGACACAATGAAGGTGTTGAAGGCTGCAGTTAGGCAACCCTAATACGGAAATAAAGGCGTCTAGGGGAAGACTTTAAATTTAAGATGAAATTTCCAACACCCGCTTCACACCTTTGCCCAATGGGCCTAGAGTATGAGCGATGCAGTCAGTCTATCAACGGATCTAAAATAGGCTCCGATAAAATTTGTAAGAACTACTAAGGTCATATATCTCTTCACACCAACTAAATGAAGGTGATAGAGGGTACAATTGAAACAACCCAAATGCCGCAATTAAAGCGGCTAGAGGTGGACACACGACAATTAAGGCGGAATTTCCAACGCTTCTACTCAAAAAAATTTAAAATCAGTACCTGTAAAGTGACATCATGATCCACATTCATGACTTTAGAGGGTGAATGATCCATTGGAATTTCTTGGTGAGGAGGAATAAGAGCAGGATCCCAACAAACAAAGTAGATATCTCCATCCAAGTCACTTCCTGAACATTCATTAGGATGTGGTCTACATAACAAATCAGTAGAAGAAGTCATAAAACATCATCATACACATAATAATAAATGGATAAGAAATATGAGGAATCTTAAAATGAGAGTCTTATTAATTACCTTCTCCCTTTCTGTGGGAAAACAACACAATCAACCATATGATGTAAGGAAGGTACATCAACTGCTCTCAAAATCCTTACATCTCCTGGATGTAGACATGGATTCTTTGCTACAACTACCTTCCCCTTAACAATATATTTACCTTGTTTTGCTCCAATGCCCTTAGAAGAAAGAGATGTTTGCACAAATACCTCTCCATATTTTAATGTCCTAGTTTCATCCAAGCATCCTAACATTGATCTTCCTTTCCTAACAAATATCCTTGTTTTGAGCTGTAATTCTTGTAACTTTGAAGCACAGATTGTTTTCAACATCATGGAAAGAAAAGGTTCATTTTTTGAATGGAATCCACCAATAAGCATTTCTCTTAACATGTTTGTAATCTCTCCTTGTGACATCATGTCTAGTGCAATGAATGGTTTTCTTGATATCATTTTGAGTTTATTAACAATCTCCCTTTGCATCCTTGTAAAGACTCGATCCTTGACACCGAGCGTGGACAAGAGAACGATTACTTGACGATTAAGAAAGCACGGTTTGTTTTTGCTCCATGACAACACATCTAGTTTTGTGTTTTCTGACTTGAACTTGCACATGCTATTTCTCAATGAAAGCTTAGTTGATGAATTAGGATCAATAGCAACAACACCTTTGTAACCACCATATCTTATTTGAAATGCAGATGGAATAATATGATCTTTGCAGCCACATTTTTTAGCAACTTCTTTAGCCAATTCATAAGATATCTTCCCTATTCCATCAGAGAAACAATATTTGCTTTCACCTCTTATCAATTCTATATCAGGAATGATTTCGATTTCGTGTCTTTCAACACTAACTGTTTCCCTTGAAGAGCTGAATGATTGACCAAGCCTTGCTGCATATTTTGCCACATTCCTAATTTCATTAAAATCTCCCATCCATTTTCTTATATCACACGCGGTTAGTCCTTTTCTTGATGCAAACATCCATGCCGAGTTATCTCGTAGTTGACTTGATGAGAAAGCAAGAAACTCGAACTTCTTGTCACCGATTTCTATGCCGTTTTTTAGTGTAGACAGTACTCTTTTATGAATCTTTGTTTCTCTGTCCACTTCTATACAAGAGGATCGCAACAAAAAATCGGACGAACGGAGTTTATCCATGTTCTCATCAACAAAAGAAACACGAAGGAAGTTATCGGTGTCTTTAGGAAAGTTGCGCAAAACTCGATTCGAAAGATTCACTTCAGGACCACAAAAATAAATTTTGGATGGAGTTACTTGTACTCTATGAACATACACCAAACCATTATCTAATGAAATGGTACTAGATAATGGAAGTGAACTATTTTTCGAGTATCGTTGATATTGTTTCTCCAACCATTGAACAGGTTCATAGCAGCATTCTTTCATCATATGCAATCGATTCAAAGCACTTTCTATATATTCAGCTTTTATTCTTTTTGGATCAACCATATGAAAAAGGTCGGTGTCGATTGCTTGCAAAGGAAGGCAACCATGTTGAACTAATGAGTTGATTTTGAATAGAAATTTGTATGGCAAGTTGAATCCTTCTGGTGGAATCACCATGGGGACAAAATCAAATTTTGATGAGAAACCAAGTTGTTTTTCAAGATCAAAGGTGTCATCAAATTTATAATAATTTCGGTAGTGGTGACGAAAATTCGGAACATCGGTACTTTGCGGAAGCTCAAAACACACAGCTGATGATTGTCCAATGCAGCATGATGAGGTGAAATCTACACTTCTCAACCAATGATTGTCATAAGCTTCCTTAAAGTACTTGATTTCGGAAACATCTTTCTCGTAGATCCGAGGAGCACTACGTAACTGACAATTAAGGTAGGAACTAAAATGAATAAAAATATTATACAGGCTAAATTAAAAAAAAATATACTGGGACTAAAAACATATTTAATCCTATAACTAAAAAAACTAACCTGAAAAAGGAGAAGCTTCTTGGTACGACAATGTGAGTGATGCAGCTCAATTCGCGATATACTCTCGGAATTGATCTGCAGCTTATAATCCTTAGACAAATAGTGAAAAAATATATACATTTTTCTCAATCTGGCTCCAAATTTTACAGAAGCATTTGAATGTTCCCATATCACACTAAGTTTTCCCTTAGATGTTTGACAACCAAAGTGAATTCCAATACCTTCCATATTGTAAGCAAAGATTCTTGGCTTTGACAAAATGTCAGGTTTTATTAATGTAGCATTTAGAACATAGTTAATGTAAGATAAGTGTTTATTAGTAACCAAGTTTAAGATTGTTTCAACACTTTTTTTGTCTGTGAATTGAACTTTAACATGTGTCATAGAATCTTCATCTTTATGCAGCTCAATCTTTACAGCAAGAACAGTTTGGAAGCCAGCATGTTGCTCCAAAAATTTTGTTACCTCTTCAGCAGAAACATTAGATGGGAATCCATGTATTTGAATTGTCTTACACATATTTGCCTGAAATTTATATATAAATGAAAACTAAATGTATGATTCCTTAATTTATAGTCTAGCGTGTCTCACATCATATTATAGTTTTTGTCAAAATTACGATAGCACACCATGATTTAATCAAACTCACCGCTAAATCATACAATAGATTTTCAAGTTCATTTGGAAATAGAAAAGCAATTCTCACACACTTATGAAATGTAAACTAAAACATAACTTTCATTTATACTAATAAGCTTTTTTCTTTTTTTGACTAAATATACTAACAACTTTAAATAAATGTAAATACATAACCAGAAATTAATAAAACAAAATACCCTAAATTTATAATAATCCATCACAATCCATACTTTCTACTGTTAAAATTCATAACTATAGGAATCCAGTTAACTATGAAGCATGGATACCGGACACAACATAGACACTGACACGTCGACACAGATAGTAATTTGAGAAAATAACATAATTCAGTATAATCATAAATGTCAGTCTCGGGACACACCTAATCCGAGAAGTGTCTGTGCTTCATAAATCGAAAGTGAAAACATACATTTACATAGTCATAGATAGTTTCAAAGCATATGCAACTAATTAAAAGAAAATAAAGCATATGTAAATGTAATTCACCAACATGCAAGGTGGAAAAAGACTTACAGAAAACAGAAAATTTCAAGTTAAACTGTATAGCCAAATGCAGTTTGAGAAACCAAAATAAAGCACATGCCAAAAGGAAGCAAACCAAAGGAATGAGAATGAGTCAGAGTGCCCTTCATACTAAACTACATGTTCACTTTTATATGATTGTGAGAGTATATTGTAATAATTTAATTATTCTCATTCTACAAAATTAAAGTAAAAAATGGTGGCATTTTCTATCATGGGAAATTTTCATACTCATGTCATCTGCTTCTTTTATTTTTTTTTTATAAAAAAAATATGATCGATTATTCATCAATACGTCGTTATTCTTCTAATAATCATGGAATTAATACAACAATATTTTATTGACAAAAAGAAAAATACAACAATATTTATTATTTGTTCTTAAATAATAATTTACATATATTAAAATTCATGATGAGATTTTTTTCTCTTCATCACTATTTTGAATTTTCTTATTTTAAAAAATCAAAATCTCCTTTCTCGCCGTCCCGTTAATATATACAAATATACAACTTCAATAGTAAAAGGTTGTAGAGACATTTGACATCAATGACATGTTTGAAGTGTGGGTTTGAACCCACAATATGTTAAAGAAGTCCCATATTGGATGTGAGTTGGCCTCTGCAATCGGGCCACCCACCGTGCTGGGTGTGAGGAGGTGTGTTAATAAGTTCTACATCGGATATGAGTTGACTTGAACAAGTATTTATAAGTAATTAAGTGATAATCCTCACCTTACAAACCGATTTTATAAGATAAGTTAGACCCAATTCTAAGACAATATTCTACTTGTCGGCACTTATCATTTCACCGCTGTTAAACTATTTAGAACAAAAATAAAAAATAAAAAATCTCCTTCTCAATTCTTTTATATATTTCTTATTTTATCAACAAACTTGGTTTTCTTTAATATTTTTTAAAATATATATTCTTTAGTTAAAGAATATATATTCTTTTGTAGTAATTAGTAGCTTATAAGGTATATGTGCGTTGCTTTTTCTTCTACACTTGGTCAAGTATATTGTACCGAGGAAAGGTACAATTTGGTCCTAGGTATAGTAGGTCTATAGGTCTATATAAACTATATATCAATATACTAAGCAAATTCTTGATACCTTCTATTTCTCAACAAGGATTGAATCATGGGCCCTATGTAAAAATCTTATGCAGAGTCCAAAAATAAACATATTTTATTGGTGAATTCTAATATGAAAAATCGAACTTGAATAATTTCCTTACATCCTTCTCCTTCCCTCTCCTTTAAGCAACACAAATGCAAGTGGGGAGAGCTAATCAATAAAAAAATATCAAAAAAAGAAGAGAGGAAACGTAAGAGAGATAAAAACAAACTAGTAAATAATTTAAAAGCACTTTTTTTAATAGAGAATATTTTAGTGGGTTAAAGTTGGATCTATGAGAATAATTGGGAGTTGAAATTTTAATAATCTCCCTTTAGTGATGGCGAAATACACCCCAATAATTGGGGTTTTTTAAGAATATAATATACTATTATTTACTAAAATATTCTCTTCTATTTTCTTTTTCTCTCATCTCCACATTTCCTTTTTTGAGACTGTAAACTTCAAATTCATAGTATAACTTTTTTACCCGAGGCTAGTAACGAGACATGTATACTTCTATGATTTTGAATAAAGGTGTGGTGTGCAACCTCACTTATTTGGTTGTTTTTTTTTGGCCAATTTAGTTACCCAACTCAATAAGATTCCTCATCATGTCTTAATGTAATGGTATCAATAACCAATTTTACTTTATCGAAGAGTGGAAGAGATTCTTAGTATCGGATCATAAATGAATACGGAAAGTTACACATTTAAGTGGGAAATGATGTGATATATCAAGTTTGGTTAAAACCCCATATTAGATTAAAAAAAATCGTGGTTAGGCAATATATAAAATCTTAAAATTTTAAGTAAAGATATACTGTCTAACCTCATTTATATGATTGCTCTTTCTAATATCCTAACTTTTAAACTATGAAAGTGCATTTTTTTAAAAAAAACAACTAACATTTATAATACAAATATTCATAATCATTCTTTGAAATTAATTCAAAGTAAAACATCTTATACTCAAAAAATTTCAAATGCCCCAAATGGAAATTTTGTTTTTGATCTACATACATATGAACCCGATCTATAACTTTGATAAAAGAAAATTTCCGAAATCCAACTTCTAAGCTCAAGGCTTTTTTTATTTATTTTTAAACTAAATCAAATATTTTTCTTTCAGAGAATACATCACTCAAATTTCTAGATCCAACACCAAAAATCAATAATCTTGAAATTGATTTCTCACTAACAACATCACCTTATAGATCAATTTTATTTTTAGTTTACAATGTAACCAATGAAGATAAACCTAAAACCTCATGCGTTCTACCTAAATTTCTCATCACTAAACCAAAGATTAAAAAAAAAATTGCAAGTTATTAGTGGTATAAAAAGATGACATCGGCCACTTTGAAAATAGAGAGTCAAAAGTCAATTTTTTTTTAACAAAACCATAAAAAAACAACACCAACAAGATAGATCCTTAAATTTGTAAGAGGAAAAAAACAAAATTGAAATCATTCTTTCCCAAGTACAAAAATAGTTTAGTCAAAGTACTAAAAAGTAAACGAGGAAATATATTCTTGATCTTTCAAAACACATTCACAATACCACAAGATAGAGTGGTTTAAGAAATAAAATATTTTGTCAAAAAAAAATAATATTGAAAAACATTCTTCAAAACCAATTTCCAAATCAGCCACGAATAATAAAAGAGGAAGAAAAAGGAACTTACAACTATAAGAGCACCACTAGTAGCTACACCAAACCAAGACAAATCTTTCTCCTCTTAGAATTTTTTTCCAAAATCTTACTAGATTTCACTCAAAATTCACTTGAAAGCTTACTAGCTTAGAAGCACCAACAACTCTCTAGCTTATAATCATAAATAAATAATGATTTTTAAATCAATTGTCTTATTCACTAACTATTCAACCAATGATTTTGTCCTCCTATACACTATTCACAATGTCAAATAAAGTACTCTCCACTCAATGTGCTCTTACCTTGCACTTGAGAGTGGATTCTTTTCATTGAAATTTTCTTTTTAAATTTTTTCTCAATGTTATATATTTATCATTCAATTCCATCATCTCTTTTTTTTTTTCTCTTATGTTTGATGGTGGCTATCTAACAATTGAATTTTTTTTAGAGAAATTCTAATAGAGAGAATCCACTTTCCTTGCACCCCAAGTCACTCACTTAATCAGCTTATTTTGCTTGCGGATGAATTATATTATTATACGGTAATTGTAGTTCATTTGATAAATTGCCGATAATAATTTTTCGTCGTTTCACAAACAAATTATTACTCGATTAAAATTTTGTTCCATAACTTGAAAAATTATAATGAGATTAAATTCCTATTTTACCTTTCTTTTATAGGGTTCATACTTCCCGTTCGCTGAACAACCGGCGTCCCGATAATTCATTCTTCCCCTTTCTTTTATAGGGTTCATTCTTCCCGTTCGGTTCCGGCGTCCAACGATCGAACTTGCTCTAATACCAATTGAACTGATTGAACCTAACTCCACCTCAAACCATGGTTCAAAGGAGAGGATTGTTCAATCCTATATAATCTCTCACACTGGGTTCATTACTTCTGATGTGGGATTCCAAATTGGATTTATGAAGTCCAACTTGCACATGAAAATCGATAACATAATCTCTCTGATGTTCCAACAAATCCTTACCTAAGTTCATTTACAACTAATAAATACATCTTGATATGGCAGCAAATTAGGGCCCCAAAAATTTATAAACATGAGTTGGTTCTTGAGGCAATTGTTTGCATACTTTGTTTTTCGGCCTAATTGTATGAATATTGAATTCTTGTTGGGATCATTGTTATCAGAATTTCAATCTAAATCCTAAGACTTTACAATTTTGCTCACTTCCAATGATCTGGATCGTGAAATTGGACAATTTGTATCACTTCAACATCTTGGATAGCTACAAGCTTTTCTCTTCCACCATACTCTTCTGGAAGAATATCTTCACCAACATCACTTATGAACTCCTTTTTCTCATCCTCATTGCTTATAATTACAATCTGCATCCACCAACCAAATTCGTGGAAATGAGAAACCGACACATCACACATGTTAAATCATACAAGCATGGTTGTTAAAATCAAGTGTTAAAATGTAAAATCGTCTGTTTTAAGGTATGAAAATCGATTTTGACAACCTTGCAGACAGGTTTAATTTTGATAGTGTTAGTATAAAAAATTGATTTTTGACTAAGTATATAAAATTCATATTCATCAGTCAAAAGGAAATAATAAATATATGGGCCTCGACCCTCTTTTGTACCAAAAAAAAAAAGAAAATAATAAATATATTTTCACTTTTCTAAAAGCATTCTCATACATAGTTTTGACCATGTACGTAATGATTTTTGTTGACCTTAAATCTGATAGGGATTGAATTTCCTCTTTTCTGAAAGCATTCTCACTCATCATTTTTATTGTTGCAAACTTAGGAACTTATATAAATAAATTGTTGCGATATAGTTTTTAGTTAATGATAGTTAAGGATGCAGTCAAAATTGCATGCAATCATGCATCCAGGACAGATCTGACCGTTCGATTTTCGATTAAGATTGAACAGTCAAGATTTAAAATAGTCATGCAGTTTGGTTAAGTTTTCCTTCAATTTAAAATGCATGATCATGACTGTATGCAGTTATGACTATATGCAATCCGGATCTAACATATTTAATAAACCGATCATATTCTAACCATTTCTTCCCGACCTATAAGAATTTTAATTTATATTTTAGTTTAAAAGCTATTTCACACTTTATCACAATAATTTATATTGGTTAAGGTACAAGATATTGGATCGTACGAATCATGCCTACATCACAATAAAAAAATTGATGAAAATTCAAATAATAAAAGATAAAAAGGAATAATAATTAATTTATTTTATTATAAAATTAAAATATTACAAATGAGACGAGTCTTTCTTAGACTCAATAGTATTATTGTAAACAAACTAAAGAGGAACATCACATTAACCTTTTAGAGCAGGAGGGTGCTTACACCCCCCAAGGGACCCAATAGCAAGGGGGCGATGATATTGGTGTAAATTGATAAGGTTCATAGCGAATTCCTAGTCGTGTGCCATATGCACTTCCCATTAGGCCTATCATAATAGCAAACAGAAATACCACAAAGTTTAATACCATTTTCAGTGAACCTTCCATTATGATAATAATGTCTTCCACAAAGAAAGAAAACTAGTTAAATTTGATGTAGTATGTTAAATCACAAGTGCTTATTTATATACAAAATATTGAAACTTATCCTCAAAAGAAGCATATATGTGGACAATATTGACCATCGTTTTTTTATTCGTAAAATTTAATAAAATATTATTATTTTTGACGTAAATAAATAAATATTATTTGATCATCCATTTTTATTATTATTATTATTATTATTATTATTATTATTTATAAAATATTATTTAATCTGTCCCATATATTAAATGACCTACTTTTTTAAAAAAAAAAATTGTTTCAAAATATTTGAGTGGAAAATATTTATTCTATATTTTTTGTATTTATCAATGATAAATATTTGTCCCATATTTTTTGTATTTATCCAAAAAAAAGCATACGTGGACAATATAGTTTTTAGACAAAAAAACCATTACGTACTTGGTCAAAACTATGTATGAGAAATAATCCTTAGACTAATAGTGAAAAAATATATACATTTTTCTTAATCTGGCTCCAAATTTAACATAAGCATTTGAATGTTCCCATAGCACATTAAGTTTTCCCTTAGATGTTTGACAACCAAAGTGAATTCCAATACCTTCCATATTGTAAGCAAAGATTCTTGGCTTTGACAAAATGCCAGGTTTTATTAATGTAGCATTTAGAACATAGTTAATGTAAGATAAGTGTTTATTACTAGTAACCAAGTTTAAGATTGTTTCAACACTTTTTTTGTCTGTGAATTGAACTTTAGCATGTGTTATAGAATCTTCATCTTTGTGTTGCTCAATCTTTACAGCAAGAACAGTTTGGAAGCCAGCATGTTGTTCCAAAAAATTTGTTACCTCTTCAGCAGAAACATTGGATGGGAATCCATGTATCTGAATTGTCTTGCACATATTTGCCTGAAATTTATATATAAATGAAAACTAAATGCATGATTCCTTAATTTATGTTATGTCTAGCGCGTCTTCCATGATTTCATCAAATTCATAACCAGAAATTAATAAAACAAAGTACCCTAAATTTATAATAATCCATTACAATCCATACTTTCTACGGTTAAAATTCATAACTATATACAGTTAACTATGATGCATGGATACCGGACACAACACAAACACTGACACAGATAGTAATTTGAGAAAATAACATAATTCAATGTAATCATAAATGTCAATCTCGGGACCCGCGTAATCCGAAAAGTGAATGTGCTTCATAAGTCAAAAATGAAAACATACATTTACATAGTCATAGATATAGATTCAAAGCATATGCAACTAATTAAAAGAAAATAAAGCATTTGTAAATGCAATTCACAAATTACATGGAAGGAGGAAAAAAGACTTACAGAAAATTTCAAGTTAAACTGTATAGCCAAATGCAGTTTGAGAAACCAAAGAACATTGCCAAAAGGAAGCAAACCAAAGGAATGAGAATGAGTCAGAGTGCCCTTCATACTAAACTAGGCCATGTTACGTTCACTTTTATACGATTGTGAGAGTATTATAATAATTTAATTATTCTTCATCTACAAAATTAAAGTAAATAATGGTGGCATTTTCTATCATGGTAAATTTTCACACTCATGTCATTTGCTTCTTTTTTTTTTAATATGATCAATTACTCATCAGTGTCGTTATTCTTCTAATAATCATGGAATTAATTAATACCATAACATTTTTTTCTTGACAAAAAAAAAATACAACTATATTTTTTTTTTATCTAATATGAGATATAAGTATTGGATGGGGGTGTGTAGGGATGTCAACTTTGTTGGGATGCTTTTATATTCTTTGATATCCAGATACTCTTAATTTATTAAAAAAATAAATAATTTACATATATTAAAATTCATGAGAATTTTTTCTCTTCATCACTATTTTGAATTTTCTTCTTATTTTACAAAAATAAAAATCTCCTTTCTCGTCGTCCCATTAATACAATACAACTCAAATAGTAAAAGATTGTAGAGACATTTGACACGTCTGGAGTGTGGGTTTGAACCCACAATATTCTACTTTTCGGCACTTATCATTTCACCGCAGCTAGACTATTTAGATCAAAATTATAAAATTAAAAATCTCCATCTCAATTCTTTTATATATTTCCTATTTTATCAACAACTTGGTTTTCTTTAATATTTTTTAAAATATATATTCTTTCACCCTAAAGAATATATATTCTTTCTACTCCATATTTTTGACTGATTAGCAAAGGTATATGTGCTTTGCTTTTTCTTCTATACTTGGTCAAGTATATTGTACGGAGGAAAGGTACAATTTGGTCCTAGGTAGTTGGTCTATATAAACAGAGGCGGAACTAGGGGTGGCTGAGGGTGGCCACAGCCACCCCCGAAAAATAAGAAATTACTAGTATAACCTTAGTATTTTTTATAAAGTACTTATGTATATATTTGCTTCGGAGTAGAAGTATTAGTAGTTGATGCTATCCGAGCTGTTGAAGTACTAGTGCTCTCCTGCAAAGGGGTCCCCTGATATTTTGCTTTTTCTATTAAATTTTTAGTACACTTTTTCTATTATATTTTGCTTTTTCTACAAGAAAATCAAATCTTACAAAACATTGCCTCAACTCTCAGGCCATTAGCAAGGATATTTTTCTTTAAAAAGTTAATTTTTATATGTTCATATCAATACACAAAAATGCACAATTTTTTAAATTAAAACAACACAACCATTTTCGATTAAAAACACAGATTTTCTTCTATATGTGTAATATAATAATAAAATATATGATTTACTAATGATCGATTATTGATTATTTCAAATCACTTGACATAAATAGAGTATTATTTTCAATTATGTAATTTGATTAATTGATAATAATTTTTTGTAATACAATATATAATTTTTGTATTTAATTTATATATAATATAACTTTTTTAATGGCCCCCCCCAAAAAAATCCTGATACCGCCACTATATATAAACTATATATTTGTTAATACCTTCTATTTCTCAACAAGGTTCTATTAATTCCTGATACCGTCGGTATAGCTCTGAGTTGTTGTCCAACGGCCTAAAATACTGTAGCTATAGGCTATAGTGACGAAAAATTTCCATGGGTACAGCGAAATAAAGTCCATGGAATAAAACATCCATCGGTATAGGTTTTAATCTCTATACCCACGGTTTTTGGAGATTTACATACGGATTTCGGCCGTGGCAATATGTCGAATTTCTTGTAGTGCTTATAATTACAATTTGCATCCACCAACCAAATTCGTGGAAATAAGAAACCGACACATCACACATGTTAAATCATACAATCATGGTTGTAAAAATCAAGTGTTAATACGAAAAATCGTCTGTTTTAAGGTATAAAAATCGAGTTTGACAACATTGCATACAGGTTTAATTTTGATAGTGTTAGTATAAAAAATTGACTTTTGACTAAATATATAAAATTCATATTTATCAGTCAAAATGAAATAATAAATATACGGGCCTCGACAATCTTTTGTACCAAAAAAAGAAAGAAAAGAATAAATATATTTTCACTTTTCTAAAAGTATTCTCATACATAGTTTTGACCTAGTACATAATGATTTTTGTTGACCTTAAATTTGATAGGGATTGAATTTCCTCTTTCTGAAAGCATTCTCACTCATCATTTTTGTTGTTGCAAACTTAGGAACTTATATAAATAAACTGGTGCGATATAGTTTTTAGTTAATGGTAGTTAAGGATGCAGTCAAAATTGCATGCAATCATGCATCAAGGACAGATTTGACCGTTCGATTTTCGATTAAGATTGAACAGTCAAGATTTAAAATAGCCATGCAGTTTGGTTAAGTTTTCCTTCAATTTAAAATGCATGATCATGATTGTATGCAGTTATGACTATATGCAATCCGGATCTAACATATTTAATAAACCGATCATATTCTAACCATTTCTTCCCGACCTATAATAATTTTAATTTATATTTTAGTTTAAAAGCTATTTCACACTTTATCACAATAATTTATATTGGTTAAGGTACAAGATATTGGATCGTACGAATCATGCCTACATCACAATAAAAAATTGATGAAAATTCAAATAATAAAAGATAAAAGGGAATAATAATTTATTTATTTTATTATAAAATTAAAATATTACAAATGAGATGAGTCTTTCTTAGACTCAATAGTATTATTGTAAACAAACTAAAGAGGAACATCACATTAACCTTTTAGAGTAGGAGGGTGCTTACACCCCCAAACCCAATAGCAAGCGGGCGATGGTATTGGTGTAAATTGATAAGGTTCATAGCGAATTCCTGGTCGTGTGCCATATGCACTTCCCATTAGGCCTATCATAATAGCAAACAGAAATACCACAAAGTTTAATATCATTTTCAGTGAACCTTCCATTATGATAATAATGCCTTCCACAAAGAAAAAAAACTAGTTAAATTTGATGTAGTATGTTAAATCACAAGTGCTTATTTATATACAAAATATTGAAACTTATCCTCAAAAGAAGTATATACGTGGACAATAATGACTATCCTTTTTTTTTTGTACATGTTGACCATCATTTAATGAGTATTTTTATGTTATATTCATTAAGTAATTTACCCTTTCCCAATATGATTTTTAAAATATATTCATAAAAAATAGTTGGTTCACTATTTAAATTTGGTATTTGCAAAAAGAGAATCAATTCAACATATATAAAATGGAGATTTTTTGACTAAGTATAAAATTGATTTTTGACTAAGTATATAAAATTCATATTTATCAGTCAAAAGAAAATAATAAATATATGGGTCTTGTCCCTCTTTTGTACCAAAAAAAGAAAGAAAATAATAAATATATTTTCATTTTTCTAAAAGCATTCTCATACATAATTTTGACCAAGTACATAATGATTTTTGTTGACCTTAAATCTCATAGGGATTGAATTTTCTCTTTTCTGAAAGCATTCTCATCACTCATCGTTTTGTTGTTGCAAACATAGGAATTATATAAATAAACTGTTGCAATATAGTTTTTAGACAAAAAAAAAACCATTACGTGGTCAAAACTATGTATGAGAAATAATCCTTAGACTAATAGTGAAAAAATATATACATTTTTCTCAATCTGACTCCAAATTTAACAGAAGCATTTGAATGTTCCCATAGCACACTAAATTTTCCCTTAGATGTTTGACAACCAAAGTGCATGTATTCCGATACCATCCATATTGTAAGCAAAGATTCTTGGCTTTGACAAAATGTCAGGTTTTATTAATGTAGCATTTAGAACATAGTTAATGTAAGATAAGATAAGTGTTTATTAGTAACCATGTCTAAGATTGTTTCAACACTTTTTTTGTCTGTGAATTGAACTTTAACATATATCATAGATCTTTCTATAGGCTTGAAGGGCTATAGGCTTGCTCTTTGTCATCTTTTCATGATTTCTGATCTTTCTCTTTTTTTGGTCGAATGGTGATTTGGGACTAGCCTCAGTCTAATAGGAGTTTTGATCTCTTGATTTTCTATATTTCTATTTTCTTTAGGGACTTAGTACTTCTTGGACTCCCTTTTTTGAATTCTATTTGGTGTATCATCTTTTCTCGTTATATATATTTGCCATTCAAACTAAAAAAAAAGCATGTTGCTCCAAAAAATTTGTTAACTCTTCAGCAGAAACATTAGATGGGAATCCATGTATTTGAATTGTCTTGCACATATTTGCATGAAATTTATATGTAAATGAAAACTAAATTTATGATTTCTTAATTTTATAGTCTAGCGCATCTCACATCATATTGTAGCTTTTGTCTAGCACACTATGATTTAATCAAACTCACCGCTAAATATCATACAATAGATTTTCAAGTTCTTTTGAAAATAGAAAAGCAATTCTCACACACTTATGAAATGTAAACTTAGACATAACTTTCATTTATACTAATAAGCTTTTTTTTTAACTAAATATACTAACAACCTTTAAATAAATGTAAATTCATAGCCAGAAATTAATAAAACAAAGTAACCTAAATTTATAATAATCCATTACAATCCATAGTTTCTATGGTTAAAATTCATAACTATAGGAATGCAGTTAACTATGAAGCATGGATACCGGACACAACACAGACACCGACACAGATAGTAATTTGAGAAAATGATATAATTCAATATAATCATAAATGTCAGTCTCGAAACATGCGTAATCCAAGAAGTGTTCGTGCTTCATAGATCAAAAGTGAAAACATACATTTACATAGTCATAGATAGCTTTAAATTAGCATATGCAACTAATTAAAAGAAAATAAAGCAGTTGTAAATGTAATTGACCAACATGCAAGGAGGAAAAAGACTTAGTGTATGTTTGATTTCAATTCTGGAGCAGCAAGAATTGATTCTGGACGTGTAGAATTGATTCTGACTTGTTTGGTTTTTCAAAAGTAGAATTGATTCTGCTTCCAGAATTGATTCTACTTGAAGCTAGAAATCGTAGCTTCTGATTCTAGAATTGATTTTTACACTCAAATTTTTTGTTCAACTCACTTTTGCATGAATATATCCAAACATAAACACTTTAACTTAAAATCAACTTTACCCATAATCAATTTTTTATATTTTCAATAGGTTCCAGACCAAATGAATTATCCAAGTCCACACACTGATGAAGATGGAAGATATCAAGATTAAAGGCTAATTTTATTCCAACGAAGTAAATTTGAAATATAGTGAAAATGATATGATTTTAGATAGAGTGTAACTTATGAGATTATGACTATGTGTTTTAAATACAATATGTAGTTTGAAATGTTTGTAAGACTTGTTAGTATTTTAATAAAATTGAAGTTTTTTTATTCTTTTGTTCATAAATATTGGCAATTTATTATTATTTTAAAAAATAATTGAGTGAAAAGAATTACAAAAAAAAAATCCAAATCTATACCAACGGAAAAATGTGGTAGGTATAACAATTCAGCAGATGCAAATGGCCGTCGGTATAGCTCTGAGTTGTTGTCCAACAGCCTAAAATACTGTAGCTATAGGCTATAGTGACGAAAAATTTCCATGGGTACAGCGAAATAAAGTCCATGGAATAAAACATCCGGCGGTATAGGTTTTAATGTCTATACCCACGGTTTTTGGAGATTTACATACGGATTTCGGCCGTGGCAATATGTCGAATTTCTTGTAGTGCTTATAATTACAATTTGCATCCACCAACCAAATTCGTGGAAATGAGAAACCGACACATCACACATGTTAAATCATACAATCATGGTTGTTAAAATCAAGTGTTAATACGAAAAATCGTCTGTTTTAAGGTATAAAAATCGAGTTTGACAACATTGCATACAGGTTTAATTTTGATAGTGTTAGTATAAAAAATTGACTTTTGACTAAATATATAAAATTCATATTTATCAGTCAAAATGAAATAATAAATATACGGGCCTCGACAATCTTTTGTACCAAAAAAAGAAAGAAAAGAATAAATATATTTTCACTTTTCTAAAAGTATTCTCATACATAGTTTTGACCTAGTACATAATGATTTTTGTTGACCTTAAATTTGATAGGGATTGAATTTCCTCTTTTCTGAAAGCATTCTCACTCATCATTTTTGTTGTTGCAAACTTAGGAACTTATATAAATAAACTGGTGCGATATAGTTTTTAGTTAATGGTAGTTAAGGATGCAGTCAAAATTGCATGCAATCATGCATCAAGGACAGATCTGACCGTTCGATTTTCGATTAAGATTGAACAGTCAAGATTTAAAATAGTCATGCAGTTTGGTTAAGTTTTCCTTCAATTTAAAATGCATGATCATGATTGTATGCAGTTATGACTATATGCAATCCGGATCTAACATATTTAATAAACCGATCATATTCTAACCATTTCTTCCCGACCTATAATAATTTTAATTTATATTTTAGTTTAAAAGCTATTTCACACTTTATCACAATAATTTATATTGGTTAAGGTACAAGATATTGGATCGTACGAATCACGCCTACATCACAATAAAAAATTGATGAAAATTCAAATAATAAAAGATAAAAGGGAATAATAATTTATTTATTTTATTATAAAATTAAAATATTACAAATGAGATGAGTCTTTCTTAGACTCAATAGTATTATTGTAAACAAACTAAAGAGGAACATCACATTAACCTTTTAGAGTAGGAGGGTGCTTACACCCCCAAACCCAATAGCAAGCGGGCGATGGTATTGGTGTAAATTGATAAGGTTCATAGCGAATTCCTGGTCGTGTGCCATATGCACTTCCCATTAGGCCTATCATAATAGCAAACAGAAATACCACAAAGTTTAATATCATTTTCAGTGAACCTTCCATTATGATAATAATGCCTTCCACAAAGAAAAAAAACTAGTTAAATTTGATGTAGTATGTTAAATCACAAGTGCTTATTTATATACAAAATATTGAAACTTATCCTCAAAAGAAGTATATACGTGGACAATAATGACTATCCTTTTTTTTTGTACATGTTGACCATCATTTAATGAGTATTTTTATGTTATATTCATTAAGTAATTTACCCTTTCCCAATATGTTTTTTAAAATATATTCATAAAAAATAATTGGTTCACTATTTAAATTTGGTATTTGCAAAAAGAGAATCAATTCAACATATATAAAATGGAGATTTTTTGACTAAGTATAAAATTGATTTTTGACTAAGTATATAAAATTCATATTTATCAGTCAAAAGAAAATAATAAATATATGGGTCTTGTCCCTCTTTTGTACCAAAAAAAGAAAGAAAATAATAAATATATTTTCATTTTTCTAAAAGCATTCTCATACATAATTTTGACCAAGTACATAATGATTTTTGTTGACCTTAAATCTCATAGGGATTGAATTTTCTCTTTTCTGAAAGCATTCTCATCACTCATCGTTTTGTTGTTGCAAACATAGGAATTATATAAATAAACTGTTGCAATATAGTTTTTAGACAAAAAAAAAAAACCATTACGTGGTCAAAACTATGTATGAGAAATAATCCTTAGACTAATAGTGAAAAAATATATACATTTTTCTCAATCTGACTCCAAATTTAACAGAAGCATTTGAATGTTCCCATAGCACACTAAATTTTCCCTTAGATGTTTGACAACCAAAGTGCATGTATTCCGATACCATCCATATTGTAAGAAAAGATTCTTGGCTTTGACAAAATGTCAGGTTTTATTAATGTAGCATTTAGAACATAGTTAATGTAAGATAAGATAAGTGTTTATTAGTAACCATGTCTAAGATTGTTTCAACACTTTTTTTGTCTGTGAATTGAACTTTAACATATATCATAGATCTTTCTATAGGCTTGAAGGGCTATAGGCTTGCTCTTTGTCATCTTTTCATGATTTCTGATCTTTCTCTTTTTTTGGTCGAATGGTGATTTGGGACTAGCCTCAGTCTAATAGGAGTTTTGATCTCTTGATTTTCTATATTTCTATTTTCTTTAGGGACTTAGTACTTCTAGGACTCCCTTTTTTGAATTCTATTTGGTGTATCATCTTTTCTCGTTATATATATTTGCCATTCAAACTAAAAATAAAGCATGTTGCTCCAAAAAATTTGTTAACTCTTCAGCAGAAACATTAGATGGGAATCCATGTATTTGAATTGTCTTGCACATATTTGCATGAAATTTATATGTAAATGAAAACTAAATTTATGATTTCTTAATTTTATAGTCTAGCGCATCTCACATCATATTGTAGCTTTTGTCTAGCACACTATGATTTAATCAAACTCACCGCTAAATATCATACAATAGATTTTCAAGTTCTTTTGAAAATAGAAAAGCAATTCTCACACACTTATGAAATGTAAACTTAGACATAACTTTCATTTATACTAATAAGCTTCTTTTTTTTTAACTAAATATACTAACAACCTTTAAATAAATGTAAATTCATAGCCAGAAATTAATAAAACAAAATAACCTAAATTTATAATAATCCATTACAATCCATAGTTTCTATGGTTAAAATTCATAACTATAGGAATGCAGTTAACTATGAAGCATGGATACCGGACACAACACAGACACCGACACAGATAGTAATTTGAGAAAATGACATAATTCAATATAATCATAAATGTCAGTCTCGAAACATGCATAATCCAAGAAGTGTTCGTGCTTCATAGATCAAAAGTGAAAACATACATTTACATAGTCATAGATAGCTTTAAATTAGCATATGCAACTAATTAAAAGAAAATAAAGCAGTTGTAAATGTAATTGACCAACATGCAAGGAGGAAAAAGACTTAGTGTATGTTTGATTTCAATTCTGGAGCAGCAAGAATTGATTCTGGACGTGTAGAATTGATTCTGACTTGTTTGGTTTTTCAAAAGTAGAATTGATTCTGCTTCCAGAATTGATTCTACTTGAAGCTAGAAATCGTAGCTTCTGATTCTAGAATTGATTTTTACACTCAAATTTTTTGTTCAACTCACTTTTGCATGAATATATCCAAACATAAACACTTTAACTTAAAATCAACTTTACCCATAATCAATTTTTTATATTTTCAATAGGTTCCAGACCAAATGAATTATCCAAGTCCACACACTGATGAAGATGGAAGATATCAAGATTAAAGGCTAATTTTATTCCAACGAAGTAAATTTGAAATATAGTGAAAATGATATGATTTTAGATAGAGTGTAACTTATGAGATTATGACTATGTGTTTTAAATACAATATGTAGTTTGAAATGTTTGTAAGACTTGTTAGTATTTTAATAAAATTGAAGTTTTTTTATTCTTTTGTTCATAAATATTGGCAATTTATTATTATTTTAAAAAATAATTGAGTGAAAAGAATTACAAAAAAAAAATCCAAATCTATACCAACGGAAAAATGTGGTAGGTATAACAATTCAACAGATGCAAATGGCCGTCGGTATAGCTCTGAGTTGTTGTCCAACGGCCTAAAATACTGTAGCTATAGGCTATAGTGACGAAAAATTTCCATGGGTACAGCGAAATAAAGTCCATGGAATAAAACATCCGGCGGTATAGGTTTTAATGTCTATACCCACGGTTTTTGGAGATTTACATACGGATTTCGGCCGTGGCAATATGTCGAATTTCTTGTAGTGCTTATAATTACAATTTGCATCCACCAACCAAATTCGTGGAAATGAGAAACCGACACATCACACATGTTAAATCATACAATCATGGTTGTTAAAATCAAGTGTTAATACGAAAAATCGTCTGTTTTAAGGTATAAAAATCGAGTTTGACAACATTGCATACAGGTTTAATTTTGATAGTGTTAGTATAAAAAATTGACTTTTGACTAAATATATAAAATTCATATTTATCAGTCAAAATGAAATAATAAATATACGGGCCTCGACAATCTTTTGTACCAAAAAAAGAAAGAAAAGAATAAATATATTTTCACTTTTCTAAAAGTATTCTCATACATAGTTTTGACCTAGTACATAATGATTTTTGTTGACCTTAAATTTGATAGGGATTGAATTTCCTCTTTTCTGAAAGCATTCTCACTCATCATTTTTGTTGTTGCAAACTTAGGAACTTATATAAATAAACTGGTGCGATATAGTTTTTAGTTAATGGTAGTTAAGGATGCAGTCAAAATTGCATGCAATCATGCATCAAGGACAGATCTGACCGTTCGATTTTCGATTAAGATTGAACAGTCAAGATTTAAAATAGTCATGCAGTTTGGTTAAGTTTTCCTTCAATTTAAAATGCATGATCATGATTGTATGCAGTTATGACTATATGCAATCCGGATCTAACATATTTAATAAACCGATCATATTCTAACCATTTCTTCCCGACCTATAATAATTTTAATTTATATTTTAGTTTAAAAGCTATTTCACACTTTATCACAATAATTTATATTGGTTAAGGTACAAGATATTGGATCGTACGAATCACGCCTACATCACAATAAAAAATTGATGAAAATTCAAATAATAAAAGATAAAAGGGAATAATAATTTATTTATTTTATTATAAAATTAAAATATTACAAATGAGATGAGTCTTTCTTAGACTCAATAGTATTATTGTAAACAAACTAAAGAGGAACATCACATTAACCTTTTAGAGTAGGAGGGTGCTTACACCCCCAAACCCAATAGCAAGCGGGCGATGGTATTGGTGTAAATTGATAAGGTTCATAGCGAATTCCTGGTCGTGTGCCATATGCACTTCCCATTAGGCCTATCATAATAGCAAACAGAAATACCACAAAGTTTAATATCATTTTCAGTGAACCTTCCATTATGATAATAATGCCTTCCACAAAGAAAAAAAACTAGTTAAATTTGATGTAGTATGTTAAATCACAAGTGCTTATTTATATACAAAATATTGAAACTTATCCTCAAAAGAAGTATATACGTGGACAATAATGACTATCCTTTTTTTTTGTACATGTTGACCATCATTTAATGAGTATTTTTATGTTATATTCATTAAGTAATTTACCCTTTCCCAATATGTTTTTTAAAATATATTCATAAAAAATAATTGGTTCACTATTTAAATTTGGTATTTGCAAAAAGAGAATCAATTCAACATATATAAAATGGAGATTTTTTGACTAAGTATAAAATTGATTTTTGACTAAGTATATAAAATTCATATTTATCAGTCAAAAGAAAATAATAAATATATGGGTCTTGTCCCTCTTTTGTACCAAAAAAAGAAAGAAAATAATAAATATATTTTCATTTTTCTAAAAGCATTCTCATACATAATTTTGACCAAGTACATAATGATTTTTGTTGACCTTAAATCTCATAGGGATTGAATTTTCTCTTTTCTGAAAGCATTCTCATCACTCATCGTTTTTGTTGTTGCAAACATAGGAATTATATAAATAAACTGTTGCAATATAGTTTTTAGACAAAAAAAAAAACCATTACGTGGTCAAAACTATGTATGAGAAATAATCCTTAGACTAATAGTGAAAAAATATATACATTTTTCTCAATCTGACTCCAAATTTAACAGAAGCATTTGAATGTTCCCATAGCACACTAAATTTTCCCTTAGATGTTTGACAACCAAAGTGCATGTATTCCGATACCATCCATATTGTAAGCAAAGATTCTTGGCTTTGACAAAATGTCAGGTTTTATTAATGTAGCATTTAGAACATAGTTAATGTAAGATAAGATAAGTGTTTATTAGTAACCATGTCTAAGATTGTTTCAACACTTTTTTTGTCTGTCAATTGAACTTTAACATATATCATAGATCTTTCTATAGGCTTGAAGGGCTATAGGCTTGCTCTTTGTCATCTTTTCATGATTTCTGATCTTTCTCTTTTTTTGGTCGAATGGTGATTTGGGACTAGCCTCAGTCTAATAGGAGTTTTGATCTCTTGATTTTCTATATTTCTATTTTCTTTAGGGACTTAGTACTTCTAGGACTCCCTTTTTTGAATTCTATTTGGTGTATCATCTTTTCTCGTTATATATATTTGCCATTCAAACTAAAAATAAAGCATGTTGCTCCAAAAAATTTGTTAACTCTTCAGCAGAAACATTAGATGGGAATCCATGTATTTGAATTGTCTTGCACATATTTGCATGAAATTTATATGTAAATGAAAACTAAATTTATGATTTCTTAATTTTATAGTCTAGCGCATCTCACATCATATTGTAGCTTTTGTCTAGCACACTATGATTTAATCAAACTCACCGCTAAATATCATACAATAGATTTTCAAGTTCTTTTGAAAATAGAAAAGCAATTCTCACACACTTATGAAATGTAAACTTAGACATAACTTTCATTTATACTAATAAGCTTCTTTTTTTTTAACTAAATATACTAACAACCTTTAAATAAATGTAAATTCATAGCCAGAAATTAATAAAACAAAATAACCTAAATTTATAATAATCCATTACAATCCATAGTTTCTATGGTTAAAATTCATAACTATAGGAATGCAGTTAACTATGAAGCATGGATACCGGACACAACACAGACACCGACACAGATAGTAATTTGAGAAAATGACATAATTCAATATAATCATAAATGTCAGTCTCGAAACATGCATAATCCAAGAAGTGTTCGTGCTTCATAGATCAAAAGTGAAAACATACATTTACATAGTCATAGATAGCTTTAAATTAGCATATGCAACTAATTAAAAGAAAATAAAGCAGTTGTAAATGTAATTGACCAACATGCAAGGAGGAAAAAGACTTAGTGTATGTTTGATTTCAATTCTGGAGCAGCAAGAATTGATTCTGGACGTGTAGAATTGATTCTGACTTGTTTGGTTTTTCAAAAGTAGAATTGATTCTGCTTCCAGAATTGATTCTACTTGAAGCTAGAAATCGTAGCTTCTGATTCTAGAATTGATTTTTACACTCAAATTTTTTGTTCAACTCACTTTTGCATGAATATATCCAAACATAAACACTTTAACTTAAAATCAACTTTACCCATAATCAATTTTTTATATTTTCAATAGGTTCCAGACCAAATGAATTATCCAAGTCCACACACTGATGAAGATGGAAGATATCAAGATTAAAGGCTAATTTTATTCCAACGAAGTAAATTTGAAATATAGTGAAAATGATATGATTTTAGATAGAGTGTAACTTATGAGATTATGACTATGTGTTTTAAATACAATATGTAGTTTGAAATGTTTGTAAGACTTGTTAGTATTTTAATAAAATTGAAGTTTTTTTATTCTTTTGTTCATAAATATTGGCAATTTATTATTATTTTAAAAAATAATTGAGTGAAAAGAATTACAAAAAAAAAATCCAAATCTATACCAACGGAAAAATGTGGTAGGTATAACAATTCAACAGATGCAAATGGCCGTCGGTATAGCTCTGAGTTGTTGTCCAACGGCCTAAAATACTGTAGCTATAGGCTATAGTGACGAAAAATTTCCATGGGTACAGCGAAATAAAGTCCATGGAATAAAACATCCGGCGGTATAGGTTTTAATGTCTATACCCACGGTTTTTGGAGATTTACATACGGATTTCGGCCGTGGCAATATGTCGAATTTCTTGTAGTGCTTATAATTACAATTTGCATCCACCAACCAAATTCGTGGAAATGAGAAACCGACACATCACACATGTTAAATCATACAATCATGGTTGTTAAAATCAAGTGTTAATACGAAAAATCGTCTGTTTTAAGGTATAAAAATCGAGTTTGACAACATTGCATACAGGTTTAATTTTGATAGTGTTAGTATAAAAAATTGACTTTTGACTAAATATATAAAATTCATATTTATCAGTCAAAATGAAATAATAAATATACGGGCCTCGACAATCTTTTGTACCAAAAAAAGAAAGAAAAGAATAAATATATTTTCACTTTTCTAAAAGTATTCTCATACATAGTTTTGACCTAGTACATAATGATTTTTGTTGACCTTAAATTTGATAGGGATTGAATTTCCTCTTTTCTGAAAGCATTCTCACTCATCATTTTTGTTGTTGCAAACTTAGGAACTTATATAAATAAACTGGTGCGATATAGTTTTTAGTTAATGGTAGTTAAGGATGCAGTCAAAATTGCATGCAATCATGCATCAAGGACAGATCTGACCGTTCGATTTTCGATTAAGATTGAACAGTCAAGATTTAAAATAGTCATGCAGTTTGGTTAAGTTTTCCTTCAATTTAAAATGCATGATCATGATTGTATGCAGTTATGACTATATGCAATCCGGATCTAACATATTTAATAAACCGATCATATTCTAACCATTTCTTCCCGACCTATAATAATTTTAATTTATATTTTAGTTTAAAAGCTATTTCACACTTTATCACAATAATTTATATTGGTTAAGGTACAAGATATTGGATCGTACGAATCACGCCTACATCACAATAAAAAATTGATGAAAATTCAAATAATAAAAGATAAAAGGGAATAATAATTTATTTATTTTATTATAAAATTAAAATATTACAAATGAGATGAGTCTTTCTTAGACTCAATAGTATTATTGTAAACAAACTAAAGAGGAACATCACATTAACCTTTTAGAGTAGGAGGGTGCTTACACCCCCAAACCCAATAGCAAGCGGGCGATGGTATTGGTGTAAATTGATAAGGTTCATAGCGAATTCCTGGTCGTGTGCCATATGCACTTCCCATTAGGCCTATCATAATAGCAAACAGAAATACCACAAAGTTTAATATCATTTTCAGTGAACCTTCCATTATGATAATAATGCCTTCCACAAAGAAAAAAAACTAGTTAAATTTGATGTAGTATGTTAAATCACAAGTGCTTATTTATATACAAAATATTGAAACTTATCCTCAAAAGAAGTATATACGTGGACAATAATGACTATCCTTTTTTTTTGTACATGTTGACCATCATTTAATGAGTATTTTTATGTTATATTCATTAAGTAATTTACCCTTTCCCAATATGTTTTTTAAAATATATTCATAAAAAATAATTGGTTCACTATTTAAATTTGGTATTTGCAAAAAGAGAATCAATTCAACATATATAAAATGGAGATTTTTTGACTAAGTATAAAATTGATTTTTGACTAAGTATATAAAATTCATATTTATCAGTCAAAAGAAAATAATAAATATATGGGTCTTGTCCCTCTTTTGTACCAAAAAAAGAAAGAAAATAATAAATATATTTTCATTTTTCTAAAAGCATTCTCATACATAATTTTGACCAAGTACATAATGATTTTTGTTGACCTTAAATCTCATAGGGATTGAATTTTCTCTTTTCTGAAAGCATTCTCATCACTCATCGTTTTGTTGTTGCAAACATAGGAATTATATAAATAAACTGTTGCAATATAGTTTTTAGACAAAAAAAAAAAACCATTACGTGGTCAAAACTATGTATGAGAAATAATCCTTAGACTAATAGTGAAAAAATATATACATTTTTCTCAATCTGACTCCAAATTTAACAGAAGCATTTGAATGTTCCCATAGCACACTAAATTTTCCCTTAGATGTTTGACAACCAAAGTGCATGTATTCCGATACCATCCATATTGTAAGCAAAGATTCTTGGCTTTGACAAAATGTCAGGTTTTATTAATGTAGCATTTAGAACATAGTTAATGTAAGATAAGATAAGTGTTTATTAGTAACCATGTCTAAGATTGTTTCAACACTTTTTTTGTCTGTGAATTGAACTTTAACATATATCATAGATCTTTCTATAGGCTTGAAGGGCTATAGGCTTGCTCTTTGTCATCTTTTCATGATTTCTGATCTTTCTCTTTTTTTGGTCGAATGGTGATTTGGGACTAGCCTCAGTCTAATAGGAGTTTTGATCTCTTGATTTTCTATATTTCTATTTTCTTTAGGGACTTAGTACTTCTTGGACTCCCTTTTTTGAATTCTATTTGGTGTATCATCTTTTCTCGTTATATATATTTGCCATTCAAACTAAAAAAAAAGCATGTTGCTCCAAAAAATTTGTTAACTCTTCAGCAGAAACATTAGATGGGAATCCATGTATTTGAATTGTCTTGCACATATTTGCATGAAATTTATATGTAAATGAAAACTAAATTTATGATTTCTTAATTTTATAGTCTAGCGCATCTCACATCATATTGTAGCTTTTGTCTAGCACACTATGATTTAATCAAACTCACCGCTAAATATCATACAATAGATTTTCAAGTTCTTTTGAAAATAGAAAAGCAATTCTCACACACTTATGAAATGTAAACTTAGACATAACTTTCATTTATACTAATAAGCTTTTTTTTTAACTAAATATACTAACAACCTTTAAATAAATGTAAATTCATAGCCAGAAATTAATAAAACAAAGTAACCTAAATTTATAATAATCCATTACAATCCATAGTTTCTATGGTTAAAATTCATAACTATAGGAATGCAGTTAACTATGAAGCATGGATACCGGACACAACACAGACACCGACACAGATAGTAATTTGAGAAAATGATATAATTCAATATAATCATAAATGTCAGTCTCGAAACATGCGTAATCCAAGAAGTGTTCGTGCTTCATAGATCAAAAGTGAAAACATACATTTACAGTCATAGATAGCTTTAAATTAGCATATGCAACTAATTAAAAGAAAATAAAGCAGTTGTAAATGTAATTGACCAACATGCAAGGAGGAAAAAGACTTAGTGTATGTTTGATTTCAATTCTGGAGCAGCAAGAATTGATTCTGGACGTGTAGAATTGATTCTGACTTGTTTGGTTTCTCAAAAGTAGAATTGATTCTGCTTCCAGAATTGATTCTACTTGAAACTAGAAATCGTAGCTTCTGATTCTAGAATTGATTTTTACACTCAAATTTTTTGTTCAACTCACTTTTGCATGAATATATCCAAACATAAACACTTTAACTTAAAATCAACTTTACTCATAATCAATTTTTTATATTTTCAATAGGTTCCAGACCAAATGAATTATCCAAGTCCACACACTGATGAAGATGGAAGATATCAAGATTAAAGGCTAATTTTATTCCAACGAAGTAAATTTGAAATATAGTGAAAATGATATGATTTTAGATAGAGTGTAACTTATGAGATTATGACTATGTGTTTTAAATACAATATGTAGTTTGAAATGTTTGTAAGACTTGTTAGTATTTTAATAAAATTGAAGTTTTTTTATTCTTTTGTTCATAAATATTGGCAATTTATTATTATTTTAAAAAATAATTGAGTGAAAAGAATTACAAAAAAAAAATCCAAATCTATACCAACGGAAAAATGTGGTAGGTATAACAATTCAGCAGATGCAAATGGCCGTCGGTATAGCTCTGAGTTGTTGTCCAACGGCCTAAAATACTGTAGCTATAGGCTATAGTGACGAAAAATTTCCATGGGTACAGCGAAATAAAGTCCATGGAATAAAACATCCGTCGGTATAGGTTTTAATGTCTATACCCACGGTTTTTGGAGATTTACATACGGATTTCGGCCGTGGCAATATGTCGAATTTCTTGTAGTGCTTATAATTACAATTTGCATCCACCAACCAAATTCGTGGAAATGAGAAACCGACACATCACACATGTTAAATCATACAATCATGGTTGTTAAAATCAAGTGTTAATACAAAAAATCGTCTGTTTTAAGGTATAAAAATCGAGTTTGACAACATTGCATACAGGTTTAATTTTGATAGTGTTAGTATAAAAAATTGACTTTTGACTAAATATATAAAATTCATATTTATCAGTCAAAATGAAATAATAAATATATGGGCCTCGACAATCTTTTGTACCAAAAAAAGAAAGAAAATAATAAATATATTTTCACTTTTCTAAAAGTATTCTCATACATAGTTTTGACCTAGTACATAATGATTTTTGTTGACCTTAAATTTGATAGGGATTGAATTTCCTCTTTTCTGAAAGCATTCTCACTCATCATTTTTGTTGTTGCAAACTTAGGAACTTATATAAATAAACTGGTGCGATATAGTTTTTAGTTAATGATAGTTAAGGATGCAGTCAAAATTGCATGCAATCATGCATCAAGGACAGATCTGACCGTTCGATTTTCGATTAAGATTGAACAGTCAAGATTTAAAATAGTCTTGCAGTTTGGTTAAGTTTTCCTTCAATTTAAATTGCATGATCATGATTGTATGCAGTTATGACTATATGCAATCCGGATCTAACATATTTAATAAACCGATCATATTCTAACCATTTCTTCCCGACCTATAATAATTTTAATTTATATTTTAGTTTAAAAGCTATTTCACACTTTATCACAATAATTTATATTGGTTAAGGTACAAGATATTGGATCGTACGAATCACGCCTACATCACAATAAAAAATTGATGAAAATTCAAATAATAAAAGATAAAAGGGAATAATAATTTATTTATTTTATTATAAAATTAAAATATTACAAATGAGATGAGTCTTTCTTAGACTCAATAGTATTATTGTAAACAAACTAAAGAGGAACATCACATTAACCTTTTAGAGTAGGAGGGTGCTTACACCCCCAAACCCAATAGCAAGCGGGCGATGGTATTGGTGTAAATTGATAAGGTTCATAGCGAATTCCTGGTCGTGTGCCATATACACTTCCCATTAGGCCTATCATAATAGCAAACAGAAATACCACAAAGTTTAATACCATTTTCAGTGAACCTTCCATTATGATAATAATGCCTTCCACAAAGAAAAAAAACTAGTTAAATTTGATGTAGTATGTTAAATCACAAGTGCTTATTTATATACAAAATATTGAAACTTATCCTCAAAAGAAGTATATACGTGGACAATAATGACTATCCTTTTTTTTTTGTACATGTTGACCATCATTTAATGAGTATTTTTATGTTATATTCATTAAGTAATTTACCCTTTCCCAATATGTTTTTTAAAATATATTCATAAAAAATAATTGGTTCACTATTTAAATTTGGTATTTGCAAAAAGAGAATCAATTCAACATATATAAAATGGAGCTTTTTTGACTAAGTATAAAATTGATTTTTGACTAAGTATATAAAATTCATATTTATCAGTCAAAAGAAAATAATAAATATATGGGTCTTGTCCCTCTTTTGTACCAAAAAAAGAAAGAAAATAATTAATATATTTTCATTTTTCTAAAAGCATTCTCATACATAATTTTGACCAAGTACATAATGATTTTTGTTGACCTTAAATCTCATAGGGATTGAATTTTCTCTTTTCTGAAAGCATTCTCATCACTCATCGTTTTTGTTGTTGCAAACATAGGAATTATATAAATAAACTGTTGCAATATAGTTTTTAGACAAAAAAAAAACCATTACGTGGTCAAAACTATGTATGAGAAATAATCCTTAGACTAATAGTGAAAAAATATATACATTTTTCTCAATCTGACTCCAAATTTAACAGAAGCATTTGAATGTTCCCATAGCACAAGATTGTTTCAACACTTTTTTTGTCTGTGAATTGAACTTTAACATATATCATAGATCTTTCTATAGGCTTGAAGGGCTATAGGCTTGCTCTTTGTCATCTTTTCGTGATTTCTGATCTTTCTCTTTTTTTGATCGAATGGTGATTTGGGACTAGCCTCGGTCTAATAGGAGTTTTGATCTCTTTGATTTTTTATATTTCTATTTTCTTTAGAGACTTAGTACTTCTTGAACTCCCTTTTTTGAATTCTATTTGGTGTATCATCTTTTCTCGTTATATATATATATATATATATATATATATATATATATATATATATATATATATATATATATATATTTGCCATTCAAAACAAAAAAAGCATGTTGCTCCAAAATTTTTGTTACCTCTTCAGCAGAAACATTAGATGGGAATCCATGTATTTGAATTGTCTTGCACATATTTGCATGAAATTTATATGTAAATGAAAACTAAATTTATGATTCCTAATTTTATAGTCTAGCGCGTCTCACATCATATTGTAGCTTTTGTCTAGCACACTATGAATTAATCAAACTCACCGCTAAATATCATACAATAGATTTTCAAGTTCTTTTGGAAATAGAAAAGCAATTCTCACACACTTATGAATTGTAAACTAAAACATAACTTTCATTTATACTAATAAGCTTCTTTTTTTTTAACTAAATATACTAACAACCTTTAAATAAATGTAAATTCATAGCCAGAAATTAATAAAACAAAATAACCTAAATTTATAATAATCCATTACAATCCATAGTTTCTATGGTTAAAATTCATAACTATAGGAATGCAGTTAACTATGAAGCATAGATACCGGACACAACACAGACACCGACACAGATAGTAATTTGAGAAAATGACATAATTCAATATAATCATAAATGTCAGTCTCGGGACATGCGTAATCCGAGAAGTGTTCGTGTTTCATAGATCAAAAGTGAAAACATACATTTACATAGTCATAGATAGCTTCAAATTAGCATATGCAACTAATTAAAAGAAAATAAAGCAGTTGTAAATGTAATTGACCAACATGCAAGAATTGATTCATTTATATTTAGTTTCAATTCTGGAGCCGCCAGAATTGATTCTGGACGTGTATAATTGATTATGATTTGTTTGGTTTCTCAAAAGTAGAATTGATTCTGCCTCCAGAATTGATTCTACTTGAAGTTAGAAATCGTAGCTTATGATTCTAGAATTGATTTTTACACTCAAAATTTTTGTTCAACTCACTCACTTTTGCATGAATATATCCAAACATAAACCACTTTAACTTAAAATTAACTTTATCCAGAATCAATTTTGCAGAATCAATTCTGTTAAAATCAATTCTGGTCACCGCAAAACCAAACATACACTTACAGAAAATTTCAAGTTAAACTGTATAGCCAAATGCAGTTTGAGAAACCAAAGCATATGCCAAAAGGAACCAAACCAAAGTAATGAGAATGAGTCAGAGAGTGCCCTTCATACTAAACTAGGCCATGGCCTCTTTTATATGATTGTGAGAGTAATGTAATAATTTAATTATTCTCATTCTACAAAACTAAAGTAAATAATGGTCGGCGGTGGCATTTTCTATTTTATGGGAAATTTTCATACTCATGTTATCTGCTTCTTTTTAATTTCTTTTTTTATAAAAAAAAAATATGATCGATTATTCATCAGTACGTCGTTATTCTTCTAATAATCATGGAATTGATAAAACAATATTTTCTTGTCAAAAAGAAAAAATACAACAATATTTATTATTTCTTCTTAAATAATAATTTACATATATTAATATTCATGACAATTTTTTCTCTTCATCACTGTTTTGAATTTTCTTCTTATTTTAAAAAAATCAAAATCTCCTTTCTCGTCGTCCCGTTAATACAAATATACAACTTAAATATTAAAAGGTTGTAGAGACATTTGACAATTGACATGTTTGGAGTGTGGTTTGAACCCACAATATTCTACTTTTCGGCACTTATCATTTCACCGTTGCTAAACTATTTAGGATAAAAATAAAAAATCTTCTTCTCAATTCTTTTATATATTTCCTATTTCATCAACAACTTGGTTTCTTTAATATTTTTTAAAATAATATCTTTCACCCTAAAGAATATACTCCTATATTCTTTCTACTCCATATTTTTGAGTAATTAGCTAAGGTATATGTGCTTTGCTTTTTCTTCTATACTTGGTCAAGTATATTGCACGGAGGAAAGGTACAATTTGGTCCTAGGTAGTAGGTCTTTATAAACTAGTATATATCAATGTACTAAGCAAATTGTTGATACCTTCTATTTCTCAACAATGATTGAATCATAGGACCTAAGTAAAAAATCTTATGCACAGTGTAAAAATAATAAACGTATCTTTATTGGTGAATTCTAACATGAAAAATCGGACTTGAATCATTTTCTTACATCCTTCCCTCTCCTTCATGCAACACAAGTGCAAAAAGGGAGAACTAATCAATAAAAGAATATTAAAAAAGAAGATAGAGGAAATGTAAGAGAGATAGAAAGAAGAGAAAGACTTTGATAGGCACAAACCCAAATAAAATATATTTGGGCACACACACAGAAATTCAAAAATTTAAAATAAAAATAATATAGTCACATCAATCAACATCAATTTATTTCTTTTCTATTTAATTTTTTTTTAGTTTATGTGAGTGTGCCTAACACATGTCATTTATGGTTGTGCCTATATTAGAATTTCCCTAGAAACAAACTAGTGAATAATTTAAAAGCACTTTTTTTTAATAGAAGTGAATATTTTTGTGGGTTAAAGTTGGATCTATGAGAATAATTGGGAGTAGTTGAAATTTTAATAATCTCCCTTTAGTGATGGAGAAATACACCCCAATAATTGGGGTCTAATATATATACTACTATTTTTTTTGTAAAATAAAATAAAAAATATACTACTATTTTTTTAGGAATATAATATACTATTGTTTACTAAAATATTCTCTTCTATTTTTTTTTCTCTCATCTCTACATTTCCATTTTTGAGACTATAAACTTCAAATTCATGGTATAACTTTTTTACTCAAGGTGTAACAACCCGTTTTTCAAATGCCAGAAAAGGCATTATAATTTTTTTTTTTGTACACATCAGAGTTACACATAAAAGATTTTAAATGAGCCGGCAATCAAATATACAAAAGAACTCATTACCATAAGGTGCTTCGACAAGCAAAGTGTATTCCTGAATAATTACAACCCAAGTCTAAGTATTCAAATACTTATAACAAAACAAGTTAGAATCCTATGCCTAAACCCAAAAAGCACGGTGTACAACCCACACCGGCGCATAGTCTAACTATACTAAGCCAAAGCTCCAACCTCTCACTGGGGCCTGGAACAGCCACCGTCGTCACCACGACCTAACCCATCATCTGGGTGGGATAAGCCCGCAAATGAAAGAAAGGGTCACCACAAAATAAAAGTATGTATATATATAACCGGTGCGAGAGATGTACACATAACAAATTTCCACATACACAAGAGAAAGCTCTTAAACTCAAGAGTAATTCCCACCAACGGGTTTATATAAATAAATCACCAAGCATAATGCAGACTTCTACAATGGGTGTGGCAACCGATCTCTGGTTCGCCACATGCATGATTTAATTCCGGAATTCAACCTCTCTATAGAAGGCGTAGGTCTCTGGTGGGATAACACCTCCTACTATTGGTGGGATAACACCGGGTAGAGTCACACAAGACAATACCAAAACAATCACGGTGGGATAACACCGGGTGAGTCACACAAGACAACCACCAACTCAATAAAATCCAGTAGGATTTGGCGAAGTCGCACAGACAAACGTCTGGTACGTAGGCAAAGTCACACAGACATACACCTAGGCACGCAACTATGAAATGCATGGCATATATTCTCTTTGGCATATACGGGATAGTCACACAAGACAAAATCCTCGTGTAGTCCTATCTGACGCACGCATTCATATATGCTCATGCAAACAATCACATAGCCTAAAGCCTATGTACAAAGCATCACAACATACATACATTTTCTCAATCATATGTAAATTGCACACGTATTTATAACCACGTTCTCATCAACGAGAATACATAAGTACAAACATGCCCAAGCACACAGCAATTGCATACATAGCAAAACAAAGCATGTCGTAACCATTTAAAGACAGAAATAAAGTGGAGCCCTTACCTCGGCAAGCTTCCGTTTACTACAACTCGTCCAAACAACACAACGCGCTTCCTAAAACAAGCAGCGTACCATCAATACATTGTTTCCCAACCAATCGTATTGAAACTAAACCAAAAACCCCAAAAACCTAAAGGTTCCTAAGGAAAATCCACTCATTCGGATACCATACCAAAAACTACCGTATTGACCAACCACCATGAGTTATTTGTACTATTTTTAGGACCCAAAACAATTGTCAAAAGTCTTAAATAATTTGAAATGCAAAATGGCCGTTTTCTTGCGTTACAAGTTACGCACTTTCCGAGTACCCGAAAAACTCGTTTCCAATCCCCGCCACTTCCATAAATTAATAAAAAGGGATTAGAAAGTTAAAAACCAAGTTTAGAAATCAGAATCCTAAATTTTAACTCTCAGAGCTCGCCCTGGCGAGTTGGTAGCGAGTGAAGGCAGTGAGGACAGGTCTAGCTCGCTCTGGAGCTCGCCCTGGTGTGTTGTCATGACCTGTGACACTCGCCCTGGCGAGTAAACGCTCGCCCGGCGAGTTGCACCTGTCATGACAGCAAAGGACAGCAACTCACAAAACCACTTAACAAAACCCTAATATTCTTAGTCATTACTTATTTTATTCACACAAAAGGTACAGTGGAATTACGGGTCTTACACAAGGCTAGTAATGGGACATGTATACTTCTATGATTTTGAATAAAGGTGTGGTGTGCAACCTCACTTATTTGGTTGTTCTTTGGCCAATGTAGTTATCCAACTCAATGAGATTCCTCATCATGTCTTAATGTAGTGGTATCACAAATTGATTTAGCTTTATCGAAAAGCGGAAGAGATTCTTGGTATCAGATCATGAATGAATATGGAAAATTACACATTTGAGCGAGATAAAATGATTTTTATCTCCAGCTTATAATCATAAATAAATAATGATTTTTAAATCAATTGTCTTATTCACTAACTATTCAACCAATGATTTTGTCCTCCTATACACTATTCACAATGTCAAATAAAGTGCTCTCCACTGAATGTGCTCTTACCTTGCACTTGAGAGTGGATTTTTTTCATTGAAATTTTCTTTTTTAAATTTTTCTCAATGTTATATATTTATCATTCAATTCCATCATCTCTTTTTTTTCTCTTATGTTTGATGGTGGCTATGTAACAATTGAAATTTTTTTAGAGAAATTCTAATAGAGAGAATCCACTTTCCTTGCACTCCAAGTCACTCACTTAATCAGCTTATTTTGCTTGCGGGTAATTGTAGTTCGTTCGATAAATTGCCGATAATAATTTTTCGTCGTTTCACAAACAAATTATTACTCGATTAAAATTTTGTTCCATAACTTGAAAAATTATAATGAGATTAAATTCCTATTTTACCTTTCTTTAATTTATAGGGTTCATTCTTCCCGTTCGCTGAACAACCGGCGTCCCGACGATTCATTTTTCCCCTTTCTTTTGTAGGGTTCATTCTTCCCATTCGGTTCCGGCGTCCAACGATCGAACTTGCTCTGATACCAATTGATACTGATTGAACCTAACTACACCTCAAACCATGGTTCAAAGGGAGAGGATTGTTCAATCCTATATAATCTCTCACACTGGGTTCATTACTTCTGATGTGGGATTCCAAATTGGATTTATGAAGTCCAACTTACACATGAAAATCGATAACATAATCTCTCTGATGTTCCAACAAATCCTTACCTAAGTTCATTTACAACTAATAAAGACATCTTGATATGGCAGCAAATTAGGGCCCCAAAAATTTATAAACATGAGTTGGTTCTTGAGGCAATTGTTTGCCTACTTTGTTTTTCGGCCTAATTGTATGCATATTGAATTCTTGTTGGGATCATTGTTATCAGAATTTCAATCTAAATCCTAAGACTTTACGATTTTGCTCACTTCCAATGATCTGGATCGTGAAATTGGACAATTTCACGATTTGCTTTGTTTTTGGACCATGTAGAATTCAAAACACAGCAAAATCGTAAAATTGTGCAATCCTATACAATTCTACATGGTCTTGGTTGAAAATGCTAGGACATTTTTTGCTTGGGTCGATTTCAACCCGGTTCAATTCTAGATTATATAAAAAGACAAACCCTAGTTAATTAAGCATATAAGCAGGCAAGTCTTTAACATAGATAAAATAGGATAGGATAAATTATCTTATCATGTCTCAATTCATCATTTGGTTTTCCAGAAGGATAGAATAGGTATACTCTATATTATCATACCCTTGTGTGCTCTAGTTAAAATTCTATATATGACAAAGGGGTTAGGAATATAAGCATTAGAAGCCCCCTATTTAGACTCTAAAATGATGGTTTAATTGCCAATTAAGCAGACAATTTAGTCAATTTGTTCTTCCATTTTCCAATGGTATCACTTCAACATCTTGGATAGGTACAAGCTTTGCTCTTCCACCATACTCTTCTGGAAGAATATCTTCACCAACATCACTTATGAACTCCTTTTTCTCATCTTCATTGCTTATAATTACAATCTGCATCCACCAACCAAATCCATGAAAATGAGAAACCGACACATCACACTTGTGAAATCATACAAGCATGGTTGTTAAAATCGAGTGTTAACACGTAAAATCGGACGTATGAAAATCGAGTTTGACAACCTTGCATACAAGTTTAATTTTGATACGCTGTCAGTATAAAAAGTTTTACACTGTCAACAAATCATAATCAATAAGATGTACAACTTTACAAGTATTTAAAATTGAAGTCAAATGTTTCTAACGACGGAGCAGTGTTGATTTATGACTTTAAAACAGTGGCGGATACAAGCACAAGCCATTGGGGGCTCAAGCCCCCACCAAAACAAACCATTTTTCTTTAATACTAGTATTACTATTACTTTTAAGCCCCCATGACTAGGTTTATTACCTACTCATCACAAATTTATTTTTTTATTTTTGGGTTAAATATGTTTTTAATCTCTACATTTTCTAGACTTCTAAAAATAGTCCTACATTTTTTTATTATATTTTTAGTCCTCCACGTTTTTTCCGTTTCCAACATTGGTCCTCTACATTTTTTATGATATTTTTAGTCCTCAACTTTTCAATTTTCACATTCTTTCTCTCTTAAATGTACTCTTTCTCTCTCATAATTCTTCGAATCATTAATTTCTTCTCTATCAATCATTTTTTATCACTTTCTCGTGTTTTACTTCTCTTGAATAATCTTTTAGTTACATATATATAGAGAGAGAGATTAACAAATTTTATGATGTTGGTAGTGAAAATATCATCAAAATTTTTAGAGTATGAAATCTCGTAGAAGACAATTGTAATTTATATAAGCTTTTGTGTATTGAGTTTTCTCTTTGTCATTATAATTGTTTATTTTATAAAAGTTTGTTATATATTCTTTTTAGTCAAATATATACATTATTTTTTAGCCCCCACCGGCAAAAATTCCTGGATCCGCCACTGCTTTAAAAGCTTAAAATTAGAAGTTCTGCAGCAGTGTTGTCAACCATGGATGCGATGCGATGCATATAGCTAATGAATCTCTACATCACACAATGCATTATTTTTCAACTTATTAAGATAGTGAATATGTACCTTATCTTGTGTTGCCTTGTCAAGGAAGGTAGAAACTAGTCTCCATACACTCACAAAAAACCATGGCATATGTAAAATATAACACTTCGCTAAACGTTCCGGGTAGTAACCCTGCAATTCGACAAAAAATTATAAAAATTTAGGTAAAACCGTAAAAGCACTAAATTGATGTTAATTGAGATAGATATGAAAGTAAATAACAGAGAAGCATGATTTTATCTATTGTCATTTATGTTATACATGAAAAAGTTTAAGAAAAATGAGAAAGAAAGTCACCTGCAAAAATTGAAATCCGGTAATTAAACCACGTGCATCGACATTCTTATACGAAATATTCTGCAGATCAAGAATTCCAATTAACTTTTCATTTCCTACCTCCCTTCCCTTGAAAGCACTGTAAATAAAAAAGTTAACAGTTAATTTCTCAATTTCAAATGATAAAGATAGTAAAATTAAAGGACATGCTTTTGTTCAGGTTCCTTAAGATTAGATACGAATGCACCGAAGTAGTAGTAATTAGAGAGTAGTACCTCGCGATTGTCTTGTCGAGTAAATGTACAATAAATTCTGAAACAATAAACACAACAGAATAGTCAGCTATAGATAGTTGTCATTATGAAATATATGAATACCAAATCAGAGAATTTCAATATATCTCTAATCTACTAGTTATTCTCTCTTTTTTAGTAATTGAAAAATGCTACTATCTTCTTAAAGCATATCATGTCTCATCTAGTATGGGACTCTCAATCAACACAACCTCTCATGTCCACTATTGGATATTTAGAGCATGACCCGTGTGGCCTGATACTGATAGCAGATGGCTCAATGGATTCTCGATCAACACAACCCCTGGCGCGCACTACTTGAAATCTAGAGCGTGACACATGTGGCTTGGTACTGATAGTGGATGCCTCAATGGACTCTCAATCAGCAAAACCTCTTACGCTCACTATTGGACATCTGGAATATGACCCAAGTGGTCTAATACTACTGATAGCGGATGGCTCAAAGTATCTTGAATAGACTCTGATACCATCTAAAAATTTGTGTTGAGTTTAACTCATTTCTTCAAAACCAAGCTTCTAAAGTGAGAGACGACCCCACTTATAAATGCATTTTTTAGAAAAATCACAATCACAACCCATTCCAATATATCATAGAATAGTGGCCACATGTGTGTGATAAATGACCATAACTTTAGAGTAACTCAGCATGTGGTAACCAACCAAGACTAGGAAATTATTGGATACTTACACCATCTATAATAATTTAAAGGTATGTCTTAATGATAAATAAAAAAGAAAAGTTCATGAACCATAAAATTTGAAAGCAAATGACAAATACTAAAAGACATATGCATGGAGCATGTCATTATTTGAGGTTACAAAACAATCTTCAGGTCTCAATAATTTCAGTTTTATTTTAATCTACAACCACAAAATTGTATCTAGAGGAGCTAAAATTAACTCAAGAGAGGTTTTATCTCATCTTGTCTAAAAAATTGATCCAAACAACTAAAATTTAAAATAGTAATCTCTTTCCTATTCCTTCTACTTTCCTCCAACCAAACATGTGTAAAAGAACAGTCCAAATAACCTTGATAAGTGACTTATCTAAAAAAATGGAATTTTAGGAAACTACAAAATTTTAAGACTGTGAACCAGAACCAAGGGGGAATCCAATTGGTCATATTAACTTAAATTGGACTTTTCTTTGGATAGACATTTTCCCAATGGTCCCCACTTGGACAAAATAGATCAAAAGGCATCTTTGAACTAATTGTACTAGCATCAAATTTTCAAAACTCAGATAAAAAAGTTTCTATTAGCCATGGAACTTTGACTTTTATATATAAAATATTAGGATAATTTACATGCACCCATAATGTAAAACCTTTTAACACATAGATCTAATCAAATCACAATATTACAGTTTTTTGGTATTTTAGTTAATAGCTCCCAAAATATATTGCCTTCATTCCTTAAGCAACAAATCATATTTTATATCCATTGAATAACTGATATATTTAGTTTATAATATAGATCAAATACATTAATACTTATTCAATAAAACTAAAAAGTAATTTTTTGTTCATTGAACAACTGATATATCTGATTGGATGCTACTGAGTACTGACAGTGTATACTAATTAAATCCAAAAAAAAAACATAAATATTTATGTAAATTAATAAAATTAAAGCAAGTAATTATTCTTGAATTGAACTTGATCCTTGGAAGGGAAGTGTCTACTTGCTTGAACAATCATGAGAGGATATTTATCTTGAGACAAACCCTGCAAAAAGATCTTTCTAGTTTCTAATTCATCAGGAACTTCAGAATCTGAAATGAATCCATTAGGAACCATAGTATCCCTCCATTTCTGCCATTGGACAAACATCATTGCTGCTTTTTCTGATTCCATTGACCGTGCAATCAAAAACCTCATTAATGTTGGGTCCCCATAACCCTGCAAAACCAATAATAAAAAATTAATCATTGAACACAACAACAACAACAACAACAGAAACAAAAAAGTCTGCAACCGCGATTTAGACCGTGGCATCATACAAATCACATCCATCACATTTGACTGTGATTCTCAGTGAGTTAAATGTAAAGTGGTTTATATTTAAATATATTTATATAATTCTGCAACTAGAGTTAGAATCAATTCTACTTCAGAACATACACTAATCTCGTATCACCAACAATGAAACCAAACATACACAAATCTCGTCAAGTTAAAGCTAAGATAATTTGAAACCTTGAATATGATTAGTAAATTAATGAAGTAAACAAAAGATTGGTTTACCTGTGTAGAAGAACCAAGCTTTTCAACAGACTTTTTCATCTGGGTGAGTGAAAAGTGTGTTGGTTGATCCATTTGGGGAAGAATTAAGAAAAGAAAACTAGTAGTAGCAAAAAGAATGAAAAATTGAGAATGGCAAGAACATGTGTTGAACAGAGGAAGGGGTAGTAGCTGTAGGGTGAGGAAAAGGAGGAACAAGAATACGTGGAGGATAGACAAGTCAAGAAAATAAAAGAACAGTTACGTTGACATAACAGAAGTTAAACTAGACAGCGAAAGTAAACGTTTTGGGAGTAAATCGGAAAATTGCTCTTTAGTCCCTTGTAACAAATTGCTCTGTATCTCAGCATATTTTAGAATGAGTTTTTCTAAGTCCCTCTGTGACATTTATATTTGGAGAGAGAATTTAAATTACCCTCGTATCCGTGCAATGTGCAAGTGCAAAGTTGCACAGGTTAGAAAAACCCTTTTAGAATTCAGTATCTAAAATTAGTTAATTTCAAAATGTTGGTTCAAACAACACCATTTCGGAACATAAGTTCTAAAAACATTAATCGAAGCAAAATAAATATTCAACTATTTTGGAATCTAGGATCCAAAACCTCTATTCGGAAGTTACGTTTTGAAATCTAAAAAATTTAGAAAAAAAAATAACCACTTCAAACGTAATTTCCGAAATGATATTTTTTGGGACATTTTGATGTTTTCAAATCCTGGAATCTAAATAATTGAGAGCGGTTTTAGATTTTTGGGGGATCTAATAGCAATTTAGGGGGGCAGAAGAACAATTTTCAGGAAAATTAATAGAGCAATTTTCAGGAAAATTGAGTACTCAATTTTATTTTTTTTGATATACTTGAGTACTCACCTTGAACATTAAACTTGTTCTGCTTGAATTAAAATTAAAATTTTGTCTTTTTTAACTTAAAATCTCTTGTATGAATTCTTAAATACATTTATTAGATACAAAGAGCATCTCCAATTATATAAAGGAGTTTCATAGGCTAACAATTTATTATTATTTTTTCAACATTGGAGCAACTATGATATCGCAGTGTATCTAAAAAATTATTCAAGTACCTTATTTAAGGTACAGTATCATCAATTAATATTGGTTTTTTTTGTACATAATATTGGATTTAGTGGATCATATTAAATATTCTCTCTCTCTCTCTCACTATATATATATATATATATATAGAGGATGTATCATTAATAATTAATACATAGCATATATATATATATATATAGAGAGAGAGAGGATGTATCATTGGAGGTGTTCTAACATACAACATAAAAGATTATGTTCGTCATTAATATGTAAAATTAATACAGAGCATATATTTATCATTAATAATTACACGAAGGAAAAAATTGCTGCTAATAAAAAATTTAAATAAATTTTATATATGGGGAGTAAGTTTTTGCCGAAGAAAAATTTAAATAACTACAATATATGGGAAATAAGTTTTTTTTTTTTTTTGACAGAACAGGAAACAAGTTGTTGCTAATAAAAAATTTAAGCAATTAATATTAAAAGTTTTTAATTATAAACAAAAATATTTCTTAATCGAGTTTGTCAATATTATCACAAATTGTCTTAATTACCTCACTCTAGGTAGTATAACGAGCGTCAATCCTACGAATTATAGTATCCAAATTTTAACTCATTACAAATATTCTTTATTGTATTTTAAAAATTTGTAATGAATTAACTTTCATTAATATATATATATATATATATTACTTTTATGTTTTATACGACACGTATATGAGAAATTGTTATATTAAAATGAGAATATCATTTCAAAAAATTCAATATTATTCATATATGAACAAATTGTCATTTATAAATATTACAATTATAATTATCATACACCGGACAACAATCTAATTATACTTATTTTATAACGAGAATAATTTCAAACTATATAATATTCGTTCTACAACAAAAACGATTGCAGCAACGCCAAAACCCGTGCGTGGGTATTATAGGCCTTCAGCTGTTTTGCTGAAGGTAAAAGCGGCTATGACTATAATGAGAGAGGCCTTTAGTAGGAAATACCCAATTCCATCACAGTCCAATTTCTACCAATATTAAAAAAAAAGTATGGGTATTATACTAGTTTTAATTATAATGTAAAAGAATATGCTCTATTTTCTTCAATCAATAGCACCTATAGTAAACTGATTTGTCATATTTGTCTCTTAATTCACACATTTGATCAATTTACTTTAGTAAAAGTCTTATAAAAATCTAACCAATCGTTAGTTAGTTCAGTGGTGATTGACGTTAAACTTTGTAGGAGAATCACGGTTCGATCCCCTGCAAAGAGGCTGGAACCATTTGATGTCAAAACTGACTCCCGAACCAAATTAAACTTTTGGTAGAAAAAAAAAAGTCTTATAAAAATCTCAGTGGTCAATAACATTAACGATATATACATAAAAGTGATTGTATATCTAACTCTATTCCTAGCATCAAATATTACAGTTGCAATCATTTTAGATCCTTTAAATAAACAATCTATGGTTAGCATTCTCTAGATCAAAATATATTAGTTTCAGAGTTTTATCTTAGAAAAAGCATTAAGAGGAATAATGATAGCATTGATATATTAAAAACAAGATTTATTTATCAAATAACTTTAAAATGGCATTTTTCCTTATTTCAAAAGAAGTTAACACTTCTCTAATTCAAAGTTGTTGATTACAATATTTATTTATCTAATACATTTTAAAATGGCATTTTTCACTATTTCAAAGGAAGTTAATACTTCTCTAATTCAAAGTTGTTGATTACAATATTTCTTTTCTTTGGTACATGTTGATTACAACATTTATTCATCATTGATACTGCAAAATCAATTCCAATGTTAGTATACCATTAAATTTTTTATTTATTTTTATAAAAGTATAAAGAATCGTGCATATAAAATTATAGGATACAAATATATATATATATATATATATATATATATATATATATATATATAGGAGGGATCCGTTGACTCTAGGAGTAAGTCTTCCATTGACTTACTCCACTTAATAACTCGATATCAGCATTATATTTCTTCGATCCAACTGTTGAATTCAAATATCTCATTGAGTAGATCAACTCCACAAATTTTTATAAAAATTCAAAAAATGTAGTTATGTATTTTAGACTATTGAAATTCAACAGTTTTTTCTAAAAGTTTTTCGTACATTCAATTGAAGTGTTCATAAAAAGTATCAAACGATTTTGAATTTTTATAAAAATTTGTGGAATTGATCTACTCAATGAGATCTTTGAATTCAACAGTTGGATCGAAGAAATATAATGTTGATATCGAGTTATTAAGCAGAGTAAATCAATGGAAACTTACTCCTGGAATCAACGGATCCCTCCTCATATATATATATATATATATATATATATATATATATATATATATATATATATATATATATATATATATATATATAGGGAGAGATCAAAGTAATAAAAAAAAAGTTTATTTTAGAACTTACATATATTCGTTTTTGCATCTACAAACAAAGAACCTGCACTTTGGCAATTCAGGAAAGTGGCACATACTATCTGGACAAGTCCTTTGAGTAATACAATAATAAGTCCATGCTGCGATAAAAACAAGAATAAAATATCAAAAAAAGATTATAAAATAATGTTATAAAAAGATGATGAGATATGAGTCAAAGGTAAAAAATAGTACATTTAGAAAAATATGAGAAAGTGCTTATTACCGTCGCATGCAACAAAAAATAGGAAAAAGGAGAGGATGATAACATTAACAAAATTGAATATTTTAGCCATATTATTTCCCCTTTGAATGTAACAAACAACTAATTGTTTGATCATTTTATAATGTAAAAGAACATGTTCTATTTTATTCAATAAATATTTTTTTGCACCTATGGAGTTGCAAGAAGCTCTTCCTAATATAATATTTGTTATTAAATGTCTCTTTAGCATATTGATTTGTCTATTTAATTCACACATTTGATCAATTCATTTTGTAAAAGGCTTATAAAAATCTTGATATTCATGAGAATTCATTTATTTATTTCTTTTGTCAACTTTCATAATTATTTTATTTTATTTGTTAGCCTTTGATGAAAAACAGGGTCAAAATCCTAAGTATTAATAATTTGGAACGAAGAAAGAGTTAGTGCTAAAGAAGAAGCCGCAACATGTTTTGTCCTGTATATTGGGGACTATACCCAGTATATAATGTGATGGTCATGTTAGAATTTTTATTATTCCAAAATAAGTCAACCTGACATTCACGTACTCATATTGAGATCATGCCAATTAGTTATTAATTATCAAAATAGAAATCGAATTACCATTTTTATTTAACTTGATCACTAAAGAATTAAAGCTTCAAATTGATAAACAATAGATCCTTATAATTGTTGCATGTTTACATACAATCCACTAAATACTTGTATGAATTTATATTGTGTCAATAAATTATTATAGAAACACATCCTTATTTGCAAATTAAAAGACCTAAACAACATATCAAAGACACCATTAATCCTAGGTCTTTTAATTGCCAAGAATTATAACTACAAAAAAATTTGGGGTTAACTACGATGGTGTTTGTAACTAATTGGCAGTTAATCCCTAGTAAAACAATGTTAGCTACAAATTTGTTGTGAATTAGCTGTTGTATAGGTCGTAGCATTGGGCGGCAAATTATCTAGCAAAATTTTTCCTAGCTGATTTGCAACAAATATAATGAAAATCTAGCTAATTCCCAATTAATATCTAGTTAAATATTGTTCAAAAATTTATGTTTCCTAACTAAATCGCTAGGATATTGTCACGTGCATTAAGAAAAAAAATGATAGCATCGATATATTGAAAACAAAATTTTATATCATCACCAAATCATGAGTCTTACATTAAATTCATAACTAACTACATTTGATCCCAGCAAAGGGAAAATTAGCTACGCATACTCATTGTAGCTCTACACTGAGATGACAAGAAGGTAGTGTTGCATCCGAATGCTGGAGAATCCAAGTTGAGGAAGCTCCATTATGGCTATCACCATGATCGTCTCTCCTCTATGAATTTTTCCTAAGGCTTTGTTTGGGAGTTTTGAGAGAAAGGAAATGAAAGGTTAAGGAGGGGAGGGGAAGAAAAGGGAGGGAATGGATAAAAGAGGGAAATCCTTCCCCTTGTTTGGAAGTTGAAAAACCAACACGGAATGACATAGGGGGCTTATGTGATGATTTTACTATTTTACCCTTTTTTCCTTTAAAATTAATACATTGTGTTATATTATTTTGCCCTTTTTGAGAATAAGTTTCGATTTCAGATAAAAAATAATTTCGGAACAAAAGTTTACGATATTTTTTCGGGAAACAAGATCTAATATTTTATTCGAAAAAAAAGTTCCCGATTTTTTCCAGAAAAAAGTATCTGATTTTTTGTTGGGAAAAATGTTCCCGATTTTACCGGAAAAAAAGTTCTCGATTTTTCCCAAAAAAAGTTTCTGATTTTTTGCCGGGAAAAAAAGTTCCCGATTTTTCCGAAAAAAAGTTTCTGATTGTACCGGAAAAAAATATTCCGATTTTTTCCGGAAAAAAAGTTCTCTTTTTTTTCCGGAAAAAAAGTTCCCGATTTTTTCCCGAAAAAAGTTTCCGATTTTTTGCCGGGAAAAAGAGTTCCCGGTTTTTCCAGAAAAAAAGTTTCCGATTTTTTTCCCCAAAAAAAGTTCTCGATTTTTCCGGAAAAAAGTTCCCGATTTTCTCCCAAAAAAAGTTTCCGATTTTTTGCCGGGAAAAAAAGTTCCCGATTTTTCCGGAAAAAAGTTTCCGATTTTTCCAGAAAAAAAGTTTCCGATTTTTTCCGGAAAAAAAGTTCTCGATTTTTCCGGAAAAAAGTTCCCGGAAAAATTAAAGGAGAAAAATCGGAAAAAAGTTCCCGGAAAAAACTTTTTTTGGGAGAAAATCGGGAACTTTTTTCCGGAAAAATCGAGAACTTTTTTTCCGGAAAAAATCGGAAACTTTTTTCCGGAAAAATCGGAAACTTTTTTCCGGAAAAATCGGAAACTTTTTTTGTGAGAAAATCGGGAACTTTTTTCCGGAAAAATCGAGAACTTTTTTCCGGAAAAATCGAGAACTTTTTTTCGGGAAAAAAATCGGAAACTTTTTTTCTGGAAAAACCGGGAACTCTTTTTCCCGGCAAAAAATCGGAAACTTTTTTCGGGAAAAAATCGGGAACTTTTTTTCCGGAAAAAAAAGAGAACTTTTTTTCCGGAAAAAATTGGAATATTTTTTTCCGGTACAATCAGAAACTTTTTTTCGGAAAAATCAGAAACTTTTTTTTGGAAAAATCGAGAACTTTTTTTCCGGTAAAATCGGGAACATTTTTCCCAGCAAAAAATCAGATAGTTTTTTCTGGAAAAAATCGGGAACTTTTTTTTCGAATAAAATATTAAATCTTTTTTCCCGAAAAAATATCGTAAACTTTTGTTCCGAAATTATTTTTTATCTGAAATCGAAACTTATTCTCAAAAAGGGCAAAATAATATAACACAATGTATTAATTTTAAGGGAAAAAAGGGTAAAATAGTAAAATCATCACATAAGCCCCCTATGTCATTCCGTGTTGGTTTTTCAACTTCCAAACAAGGGGAAGGATTTCCCTCCTTTATCTCTTCCCTCCCTTTCCTTCCCCTCCTTAACCTTTCATTTCCTTCCTCTCAAAACTCCCAAACAAAGCCTAAGTGTATGAAGTTAATCACTTCAAAATGAGCTATAAACCCCTATTTATGTTGGGATTTTATATTTCGCCTAGCGAATCTGGGTGAAGTAACTGCAAATTGTTCCAAGTTGTCACTAAAAATCCATATTTCTTCGGGCGATTCATTTTATCGCCTACAGAAATGTGTTCTTGCAATTTCCTTTTGATTCCCTAGTTGCATTTTGCCCCGCGACATGTCATTTTGATTCGCAAATTACGTTGCCTTGTTTTTCCTTGACATTCTTCAATGTGAGAACAGGCTCACTATCATACAAAAATTTGCATCAAAACTTCTAAAAAAAATTTTGCATCAAATATAAAAAAAGCAAAAAAAAAAAAAAAAGTGGCTACAATGCTTAAGACATTGTTTTGAACTAATATTATAAGATGATGTTATATATGCAAAGTTACAGCGTTTATGTAATTTTTTAAATTGAAACCCGAACGCAGAGTATATAGGAAAGTTTAATTGAGACAATATATATTATATTGTTGTATAATAAAATTTAATATAGCCCATTTGTTGTAAAAAAAAAAAAATTAAAGTTGCTTAGCTTTTAAAGGGTTTGCATTTCAATTTAGGATTCCAACAAGTATTTTTTAGTTATTTTTTATTTTGAACTTTGGACCCAATACTCCAATTTTGTTTAGGCTTAAATTTACTTTTGACCTTCCAAGTATTGTAATTGTACGATTTTAGTCTTTCTTTAGGGATTTTTGTCCTCTATGTTTTTTCTATATTTTAAATATGGTAGTCCAAACCTCATTTTACCCCAAAGGTTCATTGACATAATATCCATCTAACATAGCAAACTTAGTTAATTAATTAATTAAGTAAATAAAATAAAAAATGTCAAATTGCAAGTGAGAAATGAATATTCATGTAAGGTTTCAAACTTGTGAGTTTACGGAGAAAATTTCACCCCAAAATCATCAATTGTGAGTAGGGATGGCAAGTATACCCAAATCCGTGGGACCCACCCGCACCTGAGTCAACGGGTGAAATCCGAGTTGATTGGGTTTGGGTTCGGGTGGCACCCGAAACTCGAAACTACACCTGCTTAAATATTAAATTATTTAATTATCCCTATGTATATATAATTGTAATTTAATTTTTTAAAATTTTATGTTGAATACTGTTACCAAACTATGTTATTGTTGTATTTTAATGTAATTACTTGTAATTTAACATTACTCAGTTTTATTGTTGTATTTTCTCAAAAATTTGAACTATGTTTGTTACCAAACGATGTTGCTATTGTATTTTTGTATGTTCTTGCTACGGGTTTGGGTGAAAAAACCCAAACCCAACGGGTGCGTGTGCAGGTGTTATTTTACCACCCGAATATCCTTTGGGTTTGGGTTCGGATTCGGGTGGTGATTTCGGGTGCGGGTTTGGATAGTGTGAAACCCGCACCCGTGGGCACCCGTTGCCATCCCTAATTGTGAGCGACAAAAGATAATGAATAAACAATGAAGGGAATATGTATGAAGAAGAAGAAAAAAAAAGTTAGATGGTGATGATGACGATGAAAATGATCTCACCTCTAACAATCATAACTTCTATTTTTATTTTAATAAAAATAATGCAAAATATGTGTGTTTGGATGGGATGTCATTTAATGACGATAACAACTTTCGAATAAATGAAAATGATAGTGTAAGCGGGCTTATGCCCTCTTTCCTACCAAAAAAAAAAATGATAGTGTAAGATCTTTGCAACCCTTCATATGTCCCATGAGCTTAACTCAATTGGTGGATATTTGCATTATTATGCAGGGGATCAGGGTTCGAACCCCGGTCATCCCACTTATTCACCTTAAGGGTGGAATTTCAAGCCATTAGGCTACTTGACCAAAAAAAAAAAAGAGTTTTTCATTATGCTACCTACTCGCTAGATCTAACTTTATGAATAAAATTTCTAATTATATTAATTAAAATGTTTTCTACATTGAAATCAATATTAGCCCGTGTCAACCACCAATTTTAGACTTTAGTCCTTGATTTGGGTTTTCTTGTCCTATTCATCTGGTTGGTACATAAGCAAGAACTTCACATATGTTTGAGCTTCACATTTAAAACTGCAGAATGAAACCCAATTTTTTTTTTAAACTAAAGTTGGTAGCAAGAAGCTAACCAACCCAAAAGATATATAAAAAGAGAAATCAACTACAAACATATGGATGGGACATGAACCAAAACTCCATTAACCAATTCTAAAACTAATGAAACCCAAAATTAGTACCCAATATTTTTTTTTATTTGATTTTTATGCCTACACAAGGACCATGGTTAAACTTAAAATTGTGAATAGTAACTACATACATTCTAATGGGTATTTTTGACAATGGTTAGATTTTAAATGTGAGTGATTAAATATCACATCGACACTATCAATGAAAAATATATTAAATATATAAGAGGTATGAGTATGACTAATATATACTTGATGATATGATTTAAGATTTTGAGTACATATATATAAGATGTCTTTTTTTTTTGATAATTCTAGAACATTGTCTCGTTTTTCTCAAGCTTCCTCGTTTTTCTCAAGCTTCCTCAAACTCCACAGCAGAGAGATATTTTTCACCCCCTTTTCTCTGTAATTTGCTAAATACCTCCCCATCACCCATTTTTCACTCTCTCCAAAATTATTGTGCATACTTATTTTCTTTATTTTACTCTACTTTTTTTTTTAAAATCACACATGGAAAAATAGACACGCATATTAATATAAATGAATAGAAATATAGGTCCTCGTTGAAATTATAGAAAATAATACTATGTGTAAAAATATAGGTTGTCAGAAAAATTGCTACATATTCGTCCCTAAATATAAATCCCTATTGAGATTTTTCTATGTCCCTTTTTATAAGACTTCATTCCAATTTCCAATGACATTAATTTATGTTTAGAAATTATTAAAAATATATAGAAAAAATATTTATTACAAAAATGAATATTTATCCTTTTGAGAATTTGAATATATACATATTTTACGAGATAATAAAATTTCCACTTTTAATTCATTAACATAATTGAATATTTATCCTAAGAGCACATGTTAATATTTTCCTAAATCATTCGGGTCCCAAGACAATGATATGCATATAAAATAATTAGGTGAACACCGTACATATTTTATTTTAATATGTATTAATTGGTATACCATTGAGATTGATAATGTAATAAGTTCAAAATTTAATAAATATTATTTATAAATTTATTAGAATTATTCACTTCAACGGTATACTTACATATACAAATAAAATATGTATCGAAAAAATTCACCGTAAACTTATATGGGTTTACATTACAAGTTATGATGAAAAACTTTTAAACTTAACCGATAGTCATCTATACGCATGAACACATAAACCATTTGCATGTCACAACATCAGGGTGGGTGCACAGATTGTCCGGACAATGTTGGGAATTAAAACACATATACAATAATGGTACAAAATATGCTGCGATGTAAAACAAAAAATAAAAGAATGTTATCAATGGAGGATGAAATATATTAAAAAAAAAAAAAAGTAAACTTCAAAGAGATGAGAGAAAGAGCTTATTACCGTTGCATACAACAAAAAATAAGAAAAAAGAGAGGATCATAATATAAACAAACTTGAATAATTTATCCATATTGAATATTCATTCTATGCATGTAACTATATGTTTGATCATTTTATTGTGTAAAAGAACATGCTCTGTATAAATAATTCAATCAATTTTTTTGCACCTATGAAGTTACAAGAAGCTCTTCCTAAAATAATGATTGTTATTAAATGTCTCTTTAGTATATTGATGTGTCATGTTTGCCTCTTTAATTCACACAATTAATTACTTCATCTTAGTAAGAGTCTTAATTACAAAAATCTTGGTGTTCATGAGAGTTCATTCATTCATTCTTTATTTATTTTTTCTTTAGTAGATATTCGAAAGACTAAACTATACATTTGGTCCCTTATGTTTATTTTAGGTTTTAATTTGGTCTCTTACGTATATTTAAAAAGTTTCAATTTGGTCTCTTACGTTTATTTTAGATTTCAATTTGGTCCTTTCCGCCAGTTTTGTCACATGTGACAGACAGTTTGCATATGTGGACAGACATGTGGACAAGTGTCTAATTGAACGGTGTTAACGACAAAATTGACGGAAATGACCAACTTATGCAAACGATGGAAACGTAAGGGACCAAATTGAAACTTTTAAATGTAAGAGACAAAATTGAAATCTAAAATAAATGTAAGAGACCAAATGTGTAGTTTAGTCTATTCGAAATTACATTAGTCATTGAAAACTCATATACATAAGTGAAAAAGTTAAAGTTCGAACTCTGATAAAGGAATGCGACCTAGCAGTTTAAACTCTTTTTTTTCTTCAGTTAAGCTAAGACTTATGGATCATTTATTCTTTGTTTTTATTATCCGTTTATTATTTATTATTATTATTTCTTTGTTAGCCTTTGATGAAAGACTGGGTCAAAATTCTAAAAAAACATTAAAATGTGCAACAATTAAAAAGTTAGTGCTAGAAATAATTGAAAAATTGTTCTACCAGACAAAAAAGAAATAATCCAAATATAAGTTACCACCAAATTTATAGATAAATTGAAGGGTTAAATATGTTTTTAGTCCCTATAGTTTCTCAAAATTTCATTTTTAGTCTTTGAAGATTTTTTTTCACTTTTTAGTCCCTGAAGTTTTTTCCGTCAGTGTTTTTAATCCCTACTTTTAATCAAACTCTTGTACATTTTCACATTTTATAATGGTTTTTATATTCATGTTTATATTATTATAAGAACATCTCCGGTAAAAATTTAATTTTTTTTAACATAAGATGAATTATTTATGATTTTTTTGTGCAACAAACTAAAAAAATTCATATTTAATTCATCTTTTGTTAAAAAAAAATTAAATTTTGTAAGAAGGATTCCTATAATGTACTAAACATGATTGCAAAAAAAGAAATTGAAAATTTTGACTGATATGCACGAGTTGAATGAAAAATAAGGATTAAAAACACTGATGGAAAAAACTTCAGGGACTAAAAACTGCAAAAAAAATCTTTAGTGATTAAAAACGAAATTCTAGAAAACTATAGGGACCAAAAACATATTTAACCCTAAATTGAAATTATTTTAGGATCAAATTAAGTTAATGCATATAAATTTTTGGAATTGCATTAGATATTCTACATTTTATTGAAATATGAGTTTAAAGGATACATATTGTCTGTATAAATTAATTGTACACTAACAATTAATAAGAGTGATATAATCTTCCAAGTCATATAAAAAAAGGGTAAATAGTCATTTACCACCATCAAAATAGGTGAGTTTTGATTTACTCCCTTGCCGAATATTTTTTTCAATTATCTCCTTGTAATATATATTTTTTCCATTTACCCTCCTATATTTTTTTTTCAATTACCCTCATACTATGTCGGCGAGGGAGGGGGGGGGGGGGGTTTAACTTGGCATGCCCAACAAGGGGGTATAATTTAAAATTTGCTAACATTATGGGGGGCAAAATGATGGAATCTAATCTCACATATTCAATAGGGATAAATGACGGAATCTTCATATTACGGAGGGTAATTAAAAAAAAAAAAAGGCAGGGAGTAAATCAAAATTCGTCTATTTTGCAGAAGGGTAAATGACTATTTATCCTAAAAAAATGGAGTGGAGTAGGATGACATGACAAAAAACATATTTGATGATTGGTTCACACGTTCATGCATTTAGGATATAAGTAGTTGTTCGATTAAGATCGGATAATTCATATTAAAGTTCCATATTTTAAATTATAAATTAAAAAGTAAAATTTAATTTTCTCTGCATCATTTGATCAAAATCAAACAATCAATGTCAACGGCAGCCGATCCAATTTATACATTGTAATTAGAAACATGACCTAATAAAATGAAATATTTCACTATTTCCAATGAAGATAACACTTCTTTAATTCAGATCAGTTCTTGAACTAACATTAAATAAAAAAGAGTAATGTATAAGAATTTACATCGAAATCATTATTGGCCCGTGTCAACCACCAACTTATAAGTACTTGATTTGGATCTTCATGATTTGAACCGAGCTAACTCTTGTCATATTCATCTAGTTGGTGTACACAAACTAGAGTGCTTCACATTTAAAAACTGCATGCATAATCAAACACAGAGTGATTTATTTAAAAGTATACATAATATTATTATAAATTTAAAAGTATACATAATATTATTATAAATGTGTACATCCGAAGTGATTTAAAGGTGAAAAAAATTCTTCTTTTTGTTTTCTCTTTAATTTGTATCTTGTTCGCCTTTAAATACAATGGGCTCCTTAAGTATTAACAATATTTGTTCATTTTATTTCACATGTCATTGTTATGCTAAATGCAAAAGTAGAATAAATTTTACTATACTTAATCATCTTGAATTTATTTATCGAAATAATTAATAATAATCTTGTAATGATTTTCTTGTTTTCTACATATCCTAAGGGGGGGGGGGGGGGGGGAAATAGAGGTAACACATTTCTAAGCTTGTAAAAAATTGAAAGGTATTAAGGAAATATAAATTGAAGGCTTCAAAGTAGTAAAAAATAACTTTTTTTTTACATAGACAAAAAATGACAAAGTTATCATAAACTCATACACAGAAGTAAAGAATAATTTTTAAACTTTTGTTAAATGAAAAAATTTAAACTTAACCGATATTCATCATCTATGCATGAACAAATAAACCACTTGCACTTGGGCATTTCAGGAAAGGTGCACATATTCTTTGGACAAGCTCGGGAATTAGTACATAAATTAAATGCTGCAATATAAAACAATAATAAAAGAATGTTACAAAAAGAAGATGAATGATGAATCTAAGGTAAAAATTTAAATTTAAAAAAGATGTGAGAAAGGACATATTACCATTGCTTACAACAAGTAGTAGGGAAAAAATGAGGATTATAACATTAACAAATTTGAAAATTTTAGTCATATTTTTTTTCTCATTTGCATGTAATAAACAACTAACTGTTTGATCGTTTTATAATGTAAAAAGCTGGTTTATTCAATTAATTTGTTTGCACCTATAGAGTTACAAGAAACTCTTCATAAAATAACAATTGTTATCAATGGTCTCTTTAGTATATTGATGTGTCATATATGTTTGTCTCATTAACTCACGATTGATCACGTCTATAGAATTTTTTTATGTTAAAAATTTAAATTAAACACCAATAAAATATGGTTCATTGTCATCCATGGACTATTTCTCGATACCATTTTTTGATAGGCTCTTTTAAGTTTAACTTATCAAAGTTATGAAATTCTAAACTAAGACTAAATAAACAATAAAAACTAGCTACAAAATAAAAACATAAAGGTCCGTTTGATACGTAGGATATGATAAAGACGTGATAAAATATAAAGCAAGATAGTGATATATAGTCTTGCAATTTAGCCACGGTTGAGTGGCTAAAGCAAGATAGGGTTAGTTGAGTGGTGTTGTGTTTTTGTGATATGTTTGTCTCTTCGAATACTCTATTATTTTGCTTGTAAAAACTATAGAGTTTTTGTTTTCAAACCCATTCACAACCATGATTTAAAACTTGAACGTAATTTGTTCATTTGATTTCCAATTATCGTAAATTGAGTGAGGTGGATAGACAAACTGTTTGTAGTTTGTATTCCCAAAGCGTTAGAACTTGTCATATTTTCGATATTTTATGAGTTAAAAGGGTGTGGTCATTATGAAGGTCTCGGGTTTATTAAAAAGGAACCATATAACTACACAAATCATCAAGGAAGAGTTGGAATAAAAGATGGACATACTTTTGCAACTTTGAGGAGTAAGATTGATATTGATACATCTCGTTTTTTAAGAGTTTACATCTACATATGATGGACGCCTAGAAAATATTTTTCGAACAGATTACTATTAGTATTTTGGCGACGTGGTTGCATTTGACACGACTTATAGAAAGAACAAGAATGGAAAACTCAATGTCATTTTTTCTAGATTAAACCACCATGGAGAAACAACAATTTTTGCTTATACTTAGTTTGTGATGAAACAACAGACATATAAGTGAGTTTTAAATTTGTTTTCAAAGGTCATGTATGATGAACATCTAAAAACAATGAAGGGATAAATCAATGAGAGAAGCCATCGGAGTTGTATTTCCAAATACAAGTAACCATCTATGCACATGACATTTGAATAAAAGTGTTGGTCAACATGTGACAAATATTAAAAAAAATACATCAGCGACTTAAGCTCTTCTAATTTTTCTATATTTGTCACATACTGACCAGCATTTTTATTCAAATGTCATGCCCAATTACTTGTATTTTGAAACACAACTCTGATGGTTCTCTCATTGATTTATCCCCTTCAATAATCATTGTTTTTAGATGTTCGCTATACATGGTCTTTGAAAAAAAAATTAAAACCAACTTATGTCTTTGTTGTTTCATCATAAACTAAAGTAGAAGCAAAAATTGTTGTCTTTCCACAGTAGTTATATCTAGAAAAAATGACAAGGGGTTTTCCGTAATTGTTCTTTCTATAAGTAGTGTACTAGTGTCAAATGCAACTACGTCGCCAAAACAATTTTAGTCAAACCTATTGGAAAAATCTGCTCAAAATATATTTTCTAGGCGTCCATCATTTGTAAATGTAAACTCTAGGAAAAACATCATGTATCACCTATCAGCCTTACCAAGAAATAAATCAAAGTAGAAAAAGTATCTTCATCTTCTATTCTAACCACTACCTTGATGATCCTAAAGTTATATAGGTCCAATATTGTAGCAGGATAGCGTGGAAACTATGGCTGAAAAGCCATGGGGATATTTTTCTCAACTAACTATAAATAAAACTAAAACTTTTCTGTTATTGAAAAATTATATCCAAGCAACTAGGAAAAATAATCAAAATGTTACAAGATACTTCTCCATGTGATAAAACAAAAGAAAACAAACTTACAAAAAAAAAAAACATCTTGAACTTTCAATCAAGGTTTTAAAATGCGGTTCACATCTTATTTTTCTCAACAAAAGAAAATAAGATGCATCTTCTTTTCGGTAGCCCATTCCATAAGAACTCCACAGTTAAGCGTGCTTGACTTGGAATAGTCTTTGGATGGGTGACCTTCTGGGAAGTTTCCCGGAAAGCGTGCAAGTGAGGACTTCGTCTAAATATTTGTTCAAAATAAGAATCCCAAATCTCAAAATACTTCAAATCTAGAGAAAAATATTACTTTTAACAATCTCAACTATGTATTTAAGCACCTCTCAATCAGTATTGACAAAAACTCTACTATATTGAGTAAATAATATTGTGTACTTTAAAAATCATTTTACACCGCAATAGCCCCATTACGCATTGCAACAATTGCAATGACTCCAATCTTAGCCACGGCTTCAATTTAAAACCATGGTTTCAATGTATGCAATTCAGATATTGCTGAACAACTAAATACTCAATAAAGATTTAATACGGAACTACTGCTATGAATGAAGTCATTAGAAAATTCGCAACGATAATCAACAAAGAATACTGGTCCAACAAATTTTAAAAAGAAATCATGAACTTTAATGAGTGGAAGATAATATTACCTATATATGTAGTGATTACAAACTTTCGCAGATGAATGATTATTTTAAGAAGAGGAAAAAATTAGGGTGAGTGTTAGACAGGTTTATGATATGTGATATAAATAAAAAAGAAACCCTAATCCTGTCTTAAATTTTAATCGGGTTATTTTGAAGATCCTAACCCATTTTTAAATTCGAACATCGAACAAGCCCAATAATCTATGGGTCGATTAAGATTGGTTTATTGAAAAATTTCCCCCTACCCCAATATTTAATCCTTCACCCCTACTAACAAAACAATATTCCCATTTTATTCTTTTAATTATTTGACTTCACCCCTTACATTTAGTCAAATTACAAACCTGGAAACTTAAAATATGAGTTCTGAACAAAATCAAAACCTGGAAAAAAAACCTTGTTATGGTTCCAATAACTCCTTGTATAAAAAACTAGATCTTGTGTCTACGAATCTTTTACTTGTTGCGATTGGGATTATTAACACTTGTCATCCTAGCCACCGGATGTTTATCATAGGCTTGATTGAAAAACTTTTTAAGAATCTGATTTTTGCCACAATTTAACCGTGGCTAACTACTTTACATAACTTCTTCCAAAAAATGTTCCGTTTAGCCACGGTTTCGTTTAGAAATTATTTTTTAAGTTTTCCAATTTGTAATTTGACTAAATGTAGGAGTGAAGTCAAATAATAAAAGGGGCAAAATGAGAATATTACTTTGTTTGTTGGGGTGAAGGATTAAATATAGAAGTCGGAGGGAAAATTTTCTGGTTTATTTAAGATGAAATTAAGTTGATCCAAAATATATGTAAAACAATTTTTAATAACTTAATTTGTTTCCGTCAAAAAAATGACTTGATTTGTTACTACAAAAGACAAAATTTACAAATATCATTTTTATATTTATAGACGATTATAAAAATATAAGCAACATCAATATCAAAAAAATATAAATAAAAAACATTTTGTATTTAAACACAACCATACTTACCAAAAAAAAAAGCCATAGAGGGATGTTTACGGGTGTTCAATCCAAACTAATCCAAATAAAAACTGAAAATCAATTCAGAAAACCGAAACCTAAAAAAACCAATTTTTTTTTTGTGTTTGGATATTCTTTTGTGAAAACCGCTCAATTAGATTATGGATATTGATTTTTCAAACCGAATCAAACCACATACATATATATTACTATAATACTTATTTATCTTTTTATTAGACTTATATTGCATTAACCTATTATTTGTTGGTTTTTAATTTTTTTTAATAGTACTTACTAGTCTACTTTAATCTTTTTTTTACTATATATCTCATTATATGTTTCAAATATAATCGGTAATTTTCAATCCAAAATATTAATTTTTAATATTTATATGTTATATTTTTCATGAAACCTGTTATTTATTTTGTCAAAAAAAGTCAAAATATATTATTTTATTACAGTATTTTTATAATATTAATATTTAATAAAAAAATTAACAATTTGTAGTTTGGATATAAAAAAAAAACATAAAATAAAATACAAGAAATATTTTACTCACTCCCATAGAATAAGTAACCTTAACTACTCAAACCAAATCAAGTAACCAAAACAAATACAATTCAAAAATTAGGCTAGCATGAGCTTAAGAAAACACTCAAAGGCCAAAACAATTATCTAGCTAGCTATGCAGTAAGAAGAAGTTGATTTGCCAACAACTATTTTCATGAAGTACATTTGAATCTCTCTAACACCTCTTCTAACTCAAAAGTTTTGTCCGAAAAAATCTTGTCATTTCTAATTTACCAAAGCATCCAAACAACTGCACGTCAAACCATAAAGACTCTTTTATAAGTACTCTATCTTTTTCTAAATATATATTTTTTTTTTCACAATTTATCTCTTCTAAATTAGAAGCATAAATTGATTTATGTTTACCACTATAAAATCCATCTATAATATATTCGAATTAAATTACATTTTATCTTTTTACTACACCATCTTAAAAAATAATTACAAAAATAATAACATATTTTCTTATCATTTTTACTATTGTCCAATGTAAAAAGAGGACTGCATGCAGCCAATGTATAATAAAATTCCTTATAGTTATAGTCATCATGAGCATTTACAAATAAACCGCTTGCACATCAGAACTTTAGGGTGGGAGCAAAAATCTTCTGGACAATCTTTGATACTATAACAAACAAAAGGACGTGGTGGCCATGCTGCGATGAAAATAAGAATAAAAGAATGTAAATTTTTTTTTTAAAAAAAAAAAGGAGGAGGAGGATGAAAAATAAGTCTAAGAAAAAAAATTCAAAAAGATAAGAGAAAGGGCTTATATTACCATTGCATACAATAAGAAATAATGAAAAGATAAGGATCATTACATTAACACATTTAAAAAATTTAGTCATATTTTTCTCATTTGCATCTAATAAACAACTAATTGTTAATTTGATCATTTTATAATGTTAAAGAAAACACTCTCTCTCTTTCTTTTTTTTGTCATATAGCCTAGTGGTTAGACTAGGATTCGAACATTGGCCCCTTGCATGTATAATGCATTGTCTTACCAACTGAGTTAAACTTACGGGACAAGAACACATTCTCTCTATTCAATCAATATTTATTTTTGTGCCTGTAGAGTTGCAAGAAATTCTTCTAAAAATAATAATTGTTATTAAACGTCTCTTTAATACCCCAAAAAAAAAGTCTCTTTAATATATTGATGTGTTATATTTGCCTCCTTAACTCGTACAATTGATCACTTTATTTTAGTAAAAATTTTATAATAATCTCGATGTTCATGAAGGTTCATTTATTCTTTTTTTTTTATAGACCTTTCATTATTATTTTTATTTCCTTGTTTTTTTTATAATTGTTTTTTATTTCCTTGTTAGACTTTGATGAATGAAAACGTCAAAATCCTAAAAGAGCAGTACTATTAATTAATTCAAATATAATCCGAGCAAACAAAAAAGAAATAATTCAAAATCAAGGTACCAACAAATTTAATTTATACATACATTGAAATTATTTTGGGATCAAAGTAATGCAGCTTGTTACTTGTTTGACTTATTCAAGTGTAATTATCTTACTTTTATATATATATATATATATAAATTATAAATATTAACCAAAAAAGTAATGCATATAAATTTTGGGAATTACAATATATATAATATAATATATTCTACATTTTGACTCGCATGAAGTTTTTGTTTTATATATATTAATTAATATTGACCATAGAATCCTACATGAGTTTAGCTTAGTTGTTAGGATATTACTTTATATATTTATATGTCGGAATTCGAACGTTAGACAATATTCTACTTATTTATTTTAAGGGTACGTAGAATTCTCGAAGAAAAATATTATTGACAAAAAAAATATTGACCCTAAGTTTTATACTCGAAGAAAAAAAAAACATAAGCGTAAAAAATTATTTTAAACTCTTTCCTAAAAAGTATGAGTAGCTCAAAAGTAATAAATTCATTAATTGAATGAAAATAACATTTTATTAAGCACAAGCAACAATGAAGTATCTATCTAGTGCCAATTTCCCTATAATTTGGATTTCCACTACTAGAATATCAACTTCCTAACTAGCGATGTTTAGATCTCTTGTATATATTAAGGTATCAACCGCGCCTAATTGGTGATACTAAATAGATATTATATAAATATAAAATAGGAATCTGGAAACAAATCATGAGTACCAGAAGTACTCAAATAAAACAAATGAATAATAAGAAAAAAGAACTCCACCACAAAAACTCCAAAACAGAAACTCCTAGAAAGTAGAAAACACCACGACCACCCAGAGGAACCATCAAGAAAAAAGAGAGGAAGAGCCCACTAAAACAGACACAGACCAATTAAGAGCCCACAAATGTTCTGACTTAACCAAATCCCTTGTCTTCTCAAAGATATATATTAGCTTAACTAAGCCCTTACAACAGTTTTGAGCTCAATTTACAAGTGATAATCTTTTATAAAGAAAAAATATTTGTATATCAAAGAAGGTTCCACTTGACATTCTTTGCTTCTAACATGAGGATAATTCTTTGTTTGTATCAAAGTGTTCTTTGCTTATCTTTCTTTTAATTTGAAGGCTTGTTTATTCAAAAAGTCTTTTTTGTTCTTTGAAGTTTGACCGAAGTATATAAATAAATCATAAACACATTAGGCAATCCTATTTAGAAGCTATCTCAATTGCATGGATGACCCCAGTGAGCTTTGCACGGAAAGCAGTAAATATATATTTAAGTTTTGATTAAAACAACCCACAACATCAACATTGTTATCTCTAAAAATTTCACCACGCGCTGTTAGTTCAAGGTAACCCTTTGTTGTACCATCTGTGTTATTTGATCCAAAAAACAATAGGATGATTCCATATAACCTCCTTAATTCAAGGAGCATTGAGAGCAAGAATTCAAACATAATAATAAAGGCATTAAGAATCACAAATTCATGTATAGCTAAGAAAGACGATATCCCTACAGATTGCCAGCTAGAGAAATATTAGTGATCACCAAAATAGAGGCTGATTTATAAGTAATAATTTTGTTATCAAACCTCTTTTTGTTTCTACAAAACCAAATAACATCAATTAAGTCGATAATAGCAACAATAATAACAGTTTTGCATTGAGGAGACCATGATCAACCACAGATATTCGGAAGTAAGCGTCTAGAAGCAAGCCAAGTCCAAAAATTTTGTTTTTATTAAAGCACAATCTCAAAAAATGTGGACTAGTCTCCAGTCTCCACTGCCTTGTCACACAAGTTACATTGAGAAACAACATTGCAACCTCTTCCATACAAATTCGAATTCTCATCTATATAAACTTTTTTGTGAAAAGGTCTCCAAATAAGATGTGACTTAGAAGGTTGAAGGAGGAGTCCCGGATCAATTTAGTCCAACAAACTAACCTCATTAAAGGGAGGTTTTTGAAAAATATAAATTGAAAAAGAAACATAAATTGAAATATTGAATAAATCATATGGGTCCATGACATGCATATACTTTTTATATAAGCTTCAAAGTAATATATAAAATAATAATAATTGTGGTATCTCAGTTAATAGTTACTAAGAAACATTATTAAAAGGATATCGAAGTTGGAACTCGAATTTTCCACTAAGCTACGTACTGCATCATATGCATTGACAAATAAACCACTTGCACTTCGGAACTTTAGGGTAGTTGCAAAAATCTTGAGGACAATGTTTGATATTATAACAAACTATAGGCGGTGGTAGTAGAGACCAAGAATTTGCTGCAATATTGTAAAATAAGAATAAAAGAATGGTAGTAATTACAGAAGGAGGATAAAAATTTAGTAACGAAAAATATAAATTTCAAAAAGATGAGAGAAAGGGCTTATTACTTACCATTGCATACAACAAGAAATAGGGCAAAACTAAGGAACATAACATTAACAAATATAAAAAATGTAGTCATGTTTTTTCTCATTTGCATGTAAAAAACAAATTAATTGTTCGATCATTTTATAATGTATGTTAGAGAACATGTTCTCTTCTATTCAATCATTTTTTTTTAGCTTTCACCACCAGTTTAATCTGGTTCGGGAGTCAGTTCTAGCATCAAGTTAATCAATTTTTTTGCACCTATGGAGTTGCAAGAAATTCTTCCTAAAATAATAAATGTCTCTTTAGTATATTGATGTGTTATATTTGTCTCTTTAATTTACTTGTAGAATTGATCACTTCACTTTAATAAAAGTTTATAATAATTCCGGTGTACATGAGCGTAGAGATGTGAATTTAATTTGCAAATGGAGATTCTCGTGAAGATTGTTTTGTTTGAGTATTCAAAGACGGAGTATTTTTCTCTTTGGGGATGAGTATAGAGGAGAAAGTTTCTCGAGACAGGTTTTGTATTGGGAACGGAATTTCATCACCCGTCCCGAATACTTTATTAAAATAATATTTATATATATGTATATTTAAATAGTTTATATATTATATTTATTTATATTTTCACACAATATGTGTATATAATCTATTTATATTTATCGGTACATACATTAGGTTATTAGAGTAATAGATAAATAAATATTTTTTCTATCATTTAAAAAATTATAATTACTAAATATTATTTATCAAAACTGTAAAAAAAAATTGAATTTTTATTACTCGTAATATTCAATATTGAATTATTTCATGAAAAATGTAAAAAAAATGAATGTAATGCTTATAAATAATGAAATTGTGTTTTTTCTTATGAAATTATTATCTATAAAATAAAATAATCAGAAAATAGTTTTTTGGGTTAAATATGTTCTTAGTCTCTATTTTTATGTGAGTTTCGACTTTTAGTCATTATATTTTTTATTATATTTTTAGTCCTCTCCACATTTTCGCAGTTTGTATTTTTAGTCCCTTTCGTCAATTTTTTGTGAGTAGGATAACGGAATCGGCCACATAGGATAATTTAAATTGACTAGGATAACGTTTGCATTGAATGACATGACATCTATGTGTCATCATATGTGGCCGATTCTGTTATCCAAGTCACAAAAAATTGACGGTAGAGACTAAAAAATGCAAACGGCAAAAACGTGAGGGACTAAAAATATCATTAAAAAAATGTAAGGACTAAAAATATATTTAACCCTAGTTTTTTTGATTCAATGTATTGGTACATTCGAATTTTTCAAATGTACCGTAAAAGCTCCCCTATTATTGTCACAAGATTCACAATAATGTCTTAATTTTTTATTTGTTATATGATTAAACTTTAATTATTTTTTTTCCTTCTGGTAACAACCAAGAAAAAGTTAGTGCTAGAAATAATTCAAATATAATCTGAGCAAACAAAAAAGAAATAATTCAAAAACAAGGTACCAACACATTTCTACATACATACATACATTGATATTATTTTGAAGCAGATCTCCTGGATGACCTTATAGGACTCTGGACTCTATACAAATCACAAATGCTCAAGATATCTGGTTCTGAAAAAGTGGAAATATGATCCTATTGGAATTTTTTCCGCAAAATTAGCTTACATTGTTGAGCTAGCCTCTAGGGTTGATGTTGTTCCGCCAGAGGTGTCTGGACATTTTCTTGGTTGAAGTGTGAAAGTTTTGGGCACCATCCACACAGTGATTGTCTTCTCGTGGCAACTATTCCAGAATAGGATTCCATTTTGTCAGAACCTCTTTCAGCAAAAGGTGATTGCAGATATTAACAATATCTTATGTGTGTTATGTCGGATGGGTACCAGTAGGAGAGCTCACTAAGGTAATTTGTTAATATTTATATTAGAGATATTTTAGTGATCAAAATGAATCTTCACTCTAAAATATGCTGTATATTTATATGTATAATTAACCCAAAAAAAATTGAGATGTTTTTTTAGCCCAAAATTTTGAAATCTAAAACTATAGTTGGGCTGCTTGGTCATCGATCGGACCCTGAATTGGCCAGATAAATTTTTCCAAAATTTACTTAATCACAGCTATATTTCCCCTCTTGTGTAACAAAAAAAAAAAAAAAAACTATTTCCCCTCTTAACTCACTAAATGAGAGATTTAATTTTAAAAATTCATCGCGAAAAAGAAAATGCTTGCACCTTTTATTCAATCCAACACTAAAACATCACAAAATTACAACAATTTTCTTAAAAGACAGAATATAAACTAGAAACAACACAAAATTTATTGTACGAGATAGGTCTTGCAAAGTAATTATATGAAAATCTACATCACAACAATTATTTGAACATATAAACCACCAATTTCATTTAGCCAATTAAACGTGTCCTTCATGATTTGAATAAAACACTTTGTCCTATTGATCTGGTTGGTTGGTGCACATTTAAAAAAAAAACTGCAGAATCAAATTCAATGTTAGACAGTACCATTTTATATGTGATTTTATGCCTATACGTACAAGCTCAAAATAAATTGTCATTTTGCTAACTTCAAGCACCAAATAATATTATTTTTTTTCAATATAAACATTTTACTTTTAATTTTTTTAATATGTGCCTTTAAGATACATGTTATCATGAAGGATGAAGCTAGAAGGAGGCCAACAAAGTCAAGGTCCCCCTAAAATATTTTTAAATTCTTTTTATACAAGCATGATATTATATTAGTGGTTTAATTTCACTTTTGTTCATCCTATTTTATTGAACTCATAAAATTGGTCGCCTTTTTAAATTCAACTTTTGACTAGGCATTTAGTGTAAATTTGATCCCGATATATGTTTTTTAGGGATGTCAATGGATATCCATGGACGCGGATAGTGTGATATCCGTGTCCGCTCCGTCAGACAAATATGATATCTGTGTCCACTCCATATCCGTGCGGATATCCGCTAAGCGGGTAATCCATGGATATTGAAGTATTCGCGGATATTAACAGATATTAACAGATATCCATGGATGATATTTTTTTATTGAAAAAAAGAACTAATTATTGAAAAAATTTATATTTTGTTTTAAAGACAAAACATTAACACATAATATTCATAAATTTTGCTCTCTATTTTTAAAGAAAACACTCAATCTACAAACAAAAATCACCTCACAGAACTGCAAAAGAGCCAAACAAAGCTAGAATTTATATAAAATAGTCAAACTGCAAAAGATAAAATATAAAAATACAAATTTTTTTATATAAAAATACTAGAATTTATATGTAAGTAGAGATATTTAAGTAATTTTACTAATTATTTAGCGGGTATGGATATCCGCGGGCGCGGATAGTATTAAATCCGCATTCGTATCCATTAAATGTGGATAATTGAAATATCCATTTATTTTATCCGTGGATATCCATTAAGCTATCTGCTCCGTATCCATGGCGGATTTTATCCGCAGATATCCGCGGGTATGGATATTTTTGCCATCCCTAATGTTTTTCCAACTAAAAATGGTATATTTTGTAACAAAAAAATGATTTATTGCCCCAATATTGAATTTAATGACAAAATATCTTTTTAGAGACTATAATTCACTTTTTCTATGCAAAAGTCGCAATTTTTATGGGAAAGTGAATGGTTAATATCAAAATTACAATAAATATGAAAATATAGACCAAAAAGTTTAACTTAAAAAAACGGTCCATAAATTGCAAATTCACAATATTAATTTTAGATTAATCTTATAATTTCTTGTATATGTTGTGTTTTCAAAATTTAATTTTTTTTATTAAATTATATTTTTAAACCCCGTCCCCCCTAAGCTAAATTTCTGCCTGTGTCCATGCATGATGCATGTCCCATAAATAAATTTGGAATTATTCATCTAAACGACCTCAAAATGTTTTTCTATATATTCTAAAAGAGAACATTGCTAACAACATGTGCATGAACTAGTTTTTTAACCCGTGCGTACGCACGTTTCATTTATTTTTATTTTTTTTTATTTTATTAATTTAAAATTCATATTATATAAAATATACATTTTTGAAAACAAATAAAATATATATTTAATATCTCAATAAAAGAATTATATAAATTATAACAAAATCAATGAACTACTACCAATAGATAAATAATAAAAAAAACATTGAATGCAAATAACAAATAAAACTTTTATTACATAACAATTAAGCATAAATAATAACATTTTTATTTAAATTGTATGAAACACAGCTAACTTTTTAATTGGCAACCCACACATAAAACTTTGCAGCTTGCTCATGCACTCAACACCAATAGGATCCATGACCTACTATATCTCAACTAACAAAGCTCAAGTCTGAGTTCTCAAAGCACATAAAGCCAATAGGTCTACATATTTATAAAGAACCCAAATGAAAATAACCAAATTTGAATTTCCACTTAGGGGGAAAATGTAACTTAATTTCAATCTTACATTTTAATTAAATAAGATTGATTATCTAAACACTTGACACATATCCTACACCTAAAAACATGCCTACCTATACTAACATATTTACTAACCTATTATAGTAGAATACATACTGCAAAAAAAAAAAAAAAAACAAAAGGAAAAAAATTTAAGAAACGCATGCAAAAATTAAGTTCCTTCTTTAAACATACTTACATTTTTATATTGATTACACACAAAAAAAAAAAGATCATATTTTAAATTTAACTATATTTTTACGTTGATCATTATTAGAATATCACTTATCAAAATTGATCATGTACTACAAAGCAAATTATAAACTACAAAGATAATCAAAGACACTACCCAAAAAAATAAATCAAAATATATGCATTTTCAGCACACCATCTTTTCCACTATCACCAATCCATAATCAATAACTTATTTTCCACAAATTACAAAAATATACACACAAAAAAATTCTAAATCAGAAAAAAAGACAGCACAAACAAAAACATCTATTCTATTCAAAACTGTACATAACTTATACCATAAGTAAGTGTGACATTTAGCACAAGGGATATAGATTCTAACTATAAAAAGTTCCTCACACTTAACATTTACTTGACATCCACAACTACACAATTACAATATAACACAATAAAACTTGTCAACATTGCATTCCAATTCCTGCCTGTGCCAAACTCCCCTGCTGCCCCTGTTTTCACCACAGTCAAATACCCAACCAACAAATTATGTGTGCCTCGAGAATAATCCCAAATTTGATCCTGCCACAGGTGTATATATATTCTGGAACTATGACATAACACCAGGAACACAATATCATGGTGATCTGTTAATTAAACATAACAACTACCTGTGATATACTTCATCATTCTAATCAAATTCATACAACTAATCCACAATGTATGTGTGATTACATAACTCCTACTTTGATCATGGCCTAATTTTGAATTTACTCCAATATTATCATATAGCATTAGAAAGATAATATTAAGGTGATCAATCAAGCAAAAATAACAGCTACTTATGATATTCTGGTGTTCCATATATTCTACTGCATCAAAATCAAATCATAAATAACTTGAAAGAGCAACTGTGGATAAATTGTCAATTGAAACTAATATATATCACTGCTGCATTGATGCATCTTATATCTTGCCACATTCTGGGGACATCATATAAAGTTATATCTACACTTAATTCAATCAATTAACCATTACCATGTTATAAGCAAATAAACAACTAAAATTCATCATGGAAAACTATACTCACCAACCAAGTACTCGTAATCACGAGTATGAGCACAAATCTCAGCAACATTCACCAATGACAAACCAAGTTCAGGTAAATCGCATGCCTCACACGAAGTCAACTGTGTCTTGCTCTGAAACAGAATCTTATAAGGATGCAATGTTGTCCGGTATAATCCACTTTGAGGAACAACCGAAAAATTGCTTATCTCATATGCTTGTCCCTCATCAAGCTTGGATTCAAACATCTGGATCAAGTGTTTCTTAACAGAAGCATGTATTTCCCCCCCCTAACATCATCCAAACATTATATACTACTTTTCATAACGTATACAACACAATGCAATTAAAATTAAATGAATGAAGAACTCACCTTAGCATCAATTAATACCATTTCCAATGAATTTGTCTCAGATGGATTGATGAAACCAGGAGCCTTCCACATACGAACAACCCTCACCCTTATACTTGCACTTTCCTTCCCAGGCAATATCTCTGCAACATCAGCACACTTCTCATCAACATTACTTTGTTCATTGTACACCATTCTGGATGAAATTGCTTTAATGGCTGTGACACACACCATCCACCCCAACTGACTATTTATACTGAACTGAGTACATGTATATCACAAATAAACCCTGCACCAGTTAACTTCTACAACAAATTCGAATTTCAAATTTAGAACCTTTGCCTTCGCTTGGAGGGAAAATAACACAACAATTGCAACCTCCCCAGAATAACACCAGCCCATTAGTATCCAGAAACAACGATGCAGATACAATGAATTTGCATAAGGCAACTCTAAACTGACACATGCCATGCGAAACAAAGCCTACCTATGTAACAGATGTCAACCTAGTCCCAAATTAACCAAAATTACCCTAAATTTAACCTAAATTAAAAACAACAATTACTACCCGAACAATAAAACTCATTTGAATTACAAACCGACCTGACGTGGCATGCCTAATATCAATCTACAGTGGCCATTTTGCTATCTCGCTGTGTCAAGATTATGGATATAATATCCTTCTAACTTGTCCAAATTATTTAAAAAAAGAATAGAGATATTTGATGTGTGAAATAAATAATACGAATACCGACATTAAGACTTGTATATATAAAATTAAAGGCTTCAAAGTAATAAAGAATAGAGAAAAAATAATATGGTCATAATTTTACACTATTAACCAATCACGATTTTCCGTCACGTCACGTCATCACACTTAACCCTACTTTTTTTATAAGACATGGAAGGTTAAACAATTTTTATTTGTTGTTGATGTAAAATTACTTTACACTGACCATGTGTGTCTTTTAAACTCTAAAAAGTAACACTTAAACTTACACCATTTTTCATAATTTCGGCATGCATGAACAAACGAACCAACTGCACAACTTATCTTCAGTAATAGCGCACAAAGAATCTGGACAACCTTGGTCCTCGAAGCATACATAAAATGCTGCGATGAAAAACAAAATAAAAAGAATGTAACAAAAAGAGGATGAAATGAGTCTAAGGTAAAAAAGAAAATTTCGAAAAGGTGGGAGAAAGAACTTATTACCATTTACCATTGCATACAACAACAAATAAGAGAAAAATGAGGAACAAAACATTAACAAACTTGAAAATTCTTGCCATATTTTTTTCCATTACAACTTACATGTAATGAACAACTAATTGTTTGATCCTTTTATAATGTAAAAGAACAGGCTCAGTGTTGGGCCGTCAGAATAGGGGTGGACGAAAAAATCAAAAAATCAAACCGAACAATTAAACTAAACCGAACCAAACTAAAAAAACTGAACCATAACCAATATTTTTGAAACCAAAATGAAACAGTTCAGTTCGGTTTAATGGTTCGATTTTTTTAGTGAAAAATTAGTTATAGTTTTGTTTAAAACCATAAAACCAAACCACTTTAACAGTTCAGTTTGATTTTAAAGACAAACAGTTCGGTTTGGTTCGGTTATCATAAATATTAAAAACAGTTTGGTTCAATTCGGTTCGGTTTTCTCCAAAACCAAACCATGCTCACCCCTAGTGAGGGAGAGCACTAAATTAGATCGTCATATTGAAAATTGAACAACTACACAAGCGACTTTTAACACCACACATTTACCTAAAACTTTAACTTGCACTTGATAGACTTCAACATTGAAGAATACACTATTTTATTTTTTTGGATATCAAGAGAGTGGAAGCCCAAAGAACATGCTCTAATCTTTTTTATCAATATTTTTTGCACCTATAAGAAGCTCTTCCTAAAATAATAATTGTTAATAAATGTATCTTTAGTATATTGATGTGTCATTCTTGTCTCTTTACTCACACTATTCATCACTTAGTAAAACTTTTAAAAAAATAATGGTGCTCTAGAGAGTTCATTCATTCTTTTGTTTCTAAATATACGGGCTCCGTTCCAATTTATAAGTAAAAAAATTATTTCACATTTATTAAGAAAACCAAATCATAACTAAGTTAAAGTATGTCTTTCTGACTTTTTCTTATAATAAGTTTCATAGAAAGATGTAAAATTATATTTCATTCGTCATTAGTTATAGAGAAAATGAGAGAGAAAGCAAATTTTATAGGAATAAGTAAAAACAATTCATAAAAAAGAGAAAAGTTTGTTTTTTTTGCTTATAATTTGGGACAAGCAAAATGAATTTTTTTTCTTATAAATTAGGACGGAGGGAGTAAACCTTTTATTATTATTTTTAGGAAAATGCTAAATAGTGCATCCGGTGCACTAGTTAAGCAAATAAATAAGAAAATTTTATCTTAAAATTCGTGAATTCAATACATTGAAAATATAAAAAGTTGTTTTTATCAACATTAACTTTATATTTTATTTTTATTTTTGATATGCTTAACAAGTGTACCAGGTGCGCTATTTAACATTATTTTTTTTATTATTTTGTGTTAGTTTTTCATGAAAAACAGGGTCAAAATTCTAAATAGCAGTAATAATGTGTTGCGATTTGCATTTCTATCTTCTTATTTGTTAGTAGTTTTTGTTCTAACAATTGGTATTAGATAATGATTAAGGCCCCGTTTGGCCCGGCTTATTTTCCTCTTTTTTTCTTCTCCTTAAAAATAGTAAAGAAGGAAAAAATTGTGTTTGACTTCATTTTTCTTTATTTTTTACTTCTTTACTTTATTTCTTTAATACTTTTAAGAAGAAATAGCGTCAAATATAATTTTATACTTCTCTATTTCATTTAAGCTAAAATAAAAAGTAAAAAATAAGCTGGGCCTAACGGGGCCTAACTCTGGTGCGAAATTTGAAGTGGTAAGGTTTAAGAATTTGTTGGTTCATTATGGTTTACAAAAAATGTTGTGATGAGTGTATTAAATTATCGTCAAATAATAATATTTATAAGTTCTGCCACTATAAGGATTGTTCATTTTAATTAAACAATAATAATTAACTTAGGATTATGAAAGTAGTAAATTGGGGGTTTTGCAAATTGATTGTTTGGAACGAAAATAATAATATCGAAACTTTAGAATATTGTGAAAGGCAATTATGAATCGTTTCAATCCTCTCTTTACTATAGGCTCTAGCCATAACAATAAAACAATTCTAATAGTCACAACTCACAATAATTTAAATAATTTAACAAAGTAGATCGAGTCTAATTTATTGGCTCATCAATTATGTTTATCTAATATAGCACCTTAATTCTTTAGGCAAAATTTATATTATCAAAAGTATGAATGAACGTTAAATTCTATATGATACCAACTAATTTGATATTCCTAAAGTAATTACATTGACAAACAGTTAATTAGTTCTAGTTATAAAATATAGGGTCAGTAGCGATTTATTCCTTCAAATTGATTCGAAAGTGATCAAGTAACGAAAAACATTAAACACAAAATTAACTGAAAAACTATTAGTTTTATTGCATAAACTAAATATTCATAGTTACATGGTTTAGATACTTTCAAAGATAATCTTTTGGTTTATAATTCTAAAACAAGAGAAGAATCTACTCATAATAAAAGAAATTCTTCAAATTCTTCGTGATCCTCTTTTTTAGCAAAAAGGTAACAAACTGAACCATGCCGCAATTTGCTTTAAATTCTTCGTGATGTCTTGACGTCTACTAAAATCATCTCTAAATCATGTAATCATGCTTAAAAACTAACTAAATTACTAGAAAACACTTGGGATAGAAATTCACCGGGATAAGAGTGCTAGAAATTTATGGCTCTCTTTGGTCTTAAATATATAAGTAAAAATTTTCTTTTTAGGTTTATTGAATCATATATGTATTTAGTCTACATTTTAGACCAAATACATAAATAATTTATCGAACCTTAAAAAAAAATTACTTATGTTGGAGATCAAAGAAAATTTATTGAAAAAGTGTTATATAAATTTGACATGAGCAATTCGAAGGTTGTGAGTATTCTATTGGCGAATCTCGTTAGTTTATACTCATTTTACTTCATTAATTTTACTAATTAAGTACCCCACGTACATTTACATAAAAACTACACTCTCAACACAGCGGTGCGAAGAGCGCCTGCCGCCAACAAAGTGCACAAGTCCGATGGAAAATCATTCCAATAAACAAACTTGTCATATCTCGGCTACGAAGTAACTTTTAAACTTGTTAGTTATTTATCATGCATCTCCACATGAACAAATAAACCAATTGCACTTCATAACTTTAGCAAGAATGTTACAGATTTCATTTGGACAATCTTTGTAAGTAAAACAATAATCGTAGGCTGCATTGAAAATAATAAAAAAAATTGTTAAAAATAGAGAATGATGCTAGCTCTTCTTAAAATCATAATCACTATTTTATTGTCGCTTGAATTCATTGATGTTAATTATGCTTGTCTCTTTAATCACTCAATTGATCATTTAATCTTAATAAGAGGGTGTCATGTGGCTTACAAAAAAAAGGGTGTCACGTGAAAGAAAAAAGAGAGAACAACTGCATGATAAAATACTCTTCTAAGCTTGTCAAAAAAACTTGAAAGGTTTGAACAATATAAATTGACAAAAATTTGTTCCTTTTTATAAGACTTTTTTACAATTGTCAATGACATTAATTATTTTTTTTCAAAATTAACCTTATTTTTTTAGTAGCATTAATTTTTTTTTTGTAAATGGATACTCTATTAATGATACAAAAATCATTACTAACAGAGTAACAGTAAATATGCAAAATCAATATAATTTATCAACCAATTTAATACTAAAACTAATTTTCTTAATAACTATTTTTGTCAAATTAGATCTTATAAAAGACTGACAAAGTATAAAAAATTATTCGCTTTGAAGTAATAAATTGTAAATTATTATATTAAAACTTAACTGTTACTCATATTCACCATATTCACAAGAACAATTATACCAACCGCACTTTGGAAATTTAGGAAGGTCGCACATATACTTTGGACAGTCAAGCTCAGAAAGACAGAAATGATATGCTGTGATAAAAGAAAAATAGAATAAAGAAATGTTACTAAAATTACTAAAAGAGAATGATAGATCGAGTCTATGGTAAAAATGTAAATTCCAAAAGATAAGAAAAGGGACTTACTACAATTGCTAACAACAAGAAATATAAAAAGAAATAGAATCACAGCATAAACAATCATGAAAAATTTGGACATATTTTTCTTCTTTGCATGTAATAAAAAAAATGTTTCATTGCTTTATAATGTAATAAACCATGTTCTATTATTTCGCTGTTGCAAATATATATTCCTAAAATCATATTTCATTATTTTTTTGGGTTCAATAATCATATTCATTATTATATGTTTTAATGTGTCACTTTTGCCTCTTTAACTCGGTCAGTTGATCGGGCAATCTTATTAAAAGTATTGTATAAAAATATTGTTGGTCATTTGAGTTCATCCGTTTTTTTTCTTTTATCAACCTTTCACTGTAATTTTTATTTTCTTATTAGCCTTTCATGATAGTCAGGGTAAAAAAAAAGATTTTTAAAAGGAATAGAGCATGAACGTTTGGTTCTAGTGTGAGTGATTAGTCAAATAAGAATGGATCGGATGTTGGATATACAAGAGAGGCGACTCATATACCTTTTGAGTAGAGATGCAGTGTCTCCTTCTCTTTTGATATTGCAACATTGGCACATTGTTGCTTCAGCACTCCCTCCGACCTCCCAGTATAGGTTATCAGAAACCGCATTTAAGAAGGAGATTGTTGGTTTTAAGTGTAAATGGTTAGTCTCACATCAACTATGAATGAATTAAATGTTGGATATATAAGATAAATGACGCATATACCTAATGTATTAATGCATTGAGTGGATATGTGACAAATCTCTCTCTTGTAGTCCTTGAGCATTGATTTGTTCCTCCCAGCGCTCCTCCAGTCTCCACAACAAGTGGTATCAGAATACTGGTTCAGCTTGATGGGAGAGCAGTTGTGGGAACTGTTGTGAATTCGTCTAAAAATCACATCAATAATACTTGATGTGTGGAGCAAAAGAACGGCAACCAAAATCAAGCAGATAAGCAATAATAATAATAACAAACGGTAAAGGAAGAACATGCGATAATTTGTTTACCCAGTTCGGTCCAACAATGACCTACTACGGCGAAGAAAGCAACTCTCCATTCAACTAGAATCAAACAAGTAACTTTACAATGAGATCCAATTGGGTTACAAGAATTGGCCTTCAATCCTAACTCTACCCAAGTCTCGAATCTCTTCTCATCGCCAAGAGACTCAATTTGATCTAGTCTACCGAAGGTGAATACAATAACTTTTTACCCCAACCTTAGAAACCAAGAGACAACCCTTTTGTTTCTCTCTAAAACTCTAACCTTGTGTTGGCGGCAAATCCTTATTGTCACTCACAACCTTACATCTTGCTCTCTTATTTTTCTATGAATAAATCAACCTCTATTTATAGAAAAATATAATCCTTAAAAATTGAAACAAATTTGTTTTAAAATAAAACAGAACTCACTTTGTTTATAAATATATCCAATTTAAAAACAAATATAATCTTTCTTTGTTTTTAAACATATCCCAGTAAGTCTTCCTCATGGTATAGTCAAGAGGATAATTCCATTAGTAATAATGACGGTGCAAGTATAGCATGCAGGAGAGTATACTCAATTAAGGAGAAGATTGTTGGATTCAAGTGTGAGTGGTTAGTCTTGGATCGACTGTGAATGTATGTTGGAATTTATAGGCAGGGTCATGATTAAAAAGAACAATATAGGGAATATGTTATGTATTATGAGGAAGAACAGGGGGTGAATGAAGAAGAGATTGAGGCCCAAATTAGTCATGAAGCTGAAGAGTCCATTCCTCAAGGAAGGCCCCAAAGAGCCCACTTAAGGCCCAAATGGTTAAATGGATATGTCACCGCTCTTAGTCCCAAAGGTATCATGAAGAGTCCCAAGAGGGGAGGTCACTAAGTGATGAGTCAGCTACTTTGGATGCTTGGAATAATACACCACTTTCTTACCGTTATCATTAGTACATCATGGGAAGGAGTCACTCCACTATAGCTGTAGCAACATATTGTGATATTGTGATAGTACCATTTTTGTAATCTATATATGTAATGACTAGTGGAATGAAATAAACAAGCAAATAATTTCAGTCTTTTATGTTTTAAGGAGGTGCTCCCCTCGAAGGAGAATATTTATCTTGTTTTTAGCATTGCAAACCCTTTCATTGGTGCTCTCGTTGCTATGACTACCCCTCCGCCGCCAACCCTTGAAGAAACTCTTCAACAAATCCTCATCAACCAACAAACATTCCAACAAAACCTCACAAATCTTACCACAGAAATGGCCCAAATCCGAAACCGTCTTCAACCACAAGGTCAGATTCCTGACCAACCACCTCACAACCCTTTCACAAACACTACTATCAAACTTGATATCCCCAGATTTGACGGTTCAGACCCCTTAGGGTGGATATTCAAAATTTCCCAATTCTTTGAGTTTCACCACACACCGGAGGACCAACGTATTCGTATGGCTTCATTTTACATGGAGGGAGAAGCTTTAACTTGGTATCAATGGATGCATTCTAATCAACAGCTGTTAAACTGGCCTATGTTTGTTCAAGCCCTGGAGATGCGTTTTGCTCCATCTCAATACGAAGACCTGCGCGGTGCTCTGTTTAAGCTCTGTCAAACCGGCTCGGTCAAGGAATATCAAACGGCGTTTGAAGCTCTCGCCAACAGAATCGTGGGGTTACCGGCTCCCTTTTACCTCAGCTGCTTTGTATCCGGCTTGAAACCGGAGATTCGTCACGAGGTATTAGCTTTTCAACCGATGTCTTTAACCCATGCTATTAGCCTAGCGAAGCTCCAGGAAGACAAGGTTAACGACAAACCCAACCTTAATCTTAACCGCCGCCCTAACCTTCCCTCCGTACCAACCCCAAATTCCACTTTCATCTCCAAACCACCATATAGACCACCACCAAACTCTCCACTTCAACCCAATACACCACCACCCAGACACCCTACCCCTATCAAACGTCTCACTCCTCAGGAGCTTCAAAGCCGCCGTGAAAAGGGCTTATGTTATAATTGTGATGATAAGTTTGTTAAGGGTCACCGTTGTAAACATTCTTTTAACATTTTGATTGCTGCTCCCGAGCCCCAGGTTGAGGAAAATCTGTTAACTCTTGCGTTGGTTGAGTCTGCATCCACCTCCAACACTCAACCTGACCCGAACCCCACTTTCGACTCGGCCCAAATCAGTCTTCATGCCTTAATGGGCCATACTATTCCACAAACACTTAGAGTCCAAGGAAAAATTAAGGGCAGCCCAGTGGTAATTTTAATTGACAGTGGTTCAACCCACAACTTTATTCAAGACCGCATTGCAAAACAGCTTGATTTGCCTCTTCATCATGCACAGTCTTTCCAGGTGCTGGTAGGCAACGGTGACGAACTCAAATGCGATTCTATTAGTCATCAAGTTGAGTTACTGGTTGGCTCTCATCGATTCTTTGTTGATTTGTTTGTTCTCCCACTCAGTGGAGCTGATATAGTTTTGGGTGTTCAATGGCTCAAAACTTTGGGACCTGTGTTGACGGATTACGAGCACCTTACTATGCAGTTTATGAAAGAAGGTACTTTAGTTCACATCCAAGGGGAACCTAAACCTTGCCCTACCAAATCCTCCCTCCACCAACTAAAGCGCTTGCTAGCCACAAATGCCCTAGATACCTACTATCACATCCAAATGATTCCTTCTGACCCTGAACCACAACTCATCTACCCCCCAGAAATACAATCCCTCCTCCTCAAATTCCAACACCTTTTCATTATCCCTACTTCCTTACCACCAAGTCGCCCCACTGACCATCGCATTTCACTCACTAAAGATGCCAACCCCATTAATGTTCGACCTTACAGGTATCCCCAGTTCCAAAAACGTGAAATTGAGAACCAAATTAAGGCAATGCTTGATCAAGGCATCATTCAACAGAGCTCTAGTTCCTTTTCGTCCCCTGTGTTGTTGGTACGAAAAAAGGACGGGTCTTGGCGTTTTTGTGTGGATTACAGGGCTTTGAACGCCATCACCAACAAGGATCGTTTCCCAATCCCGGCAATGGAGGAACTTATTGATGAGTTACATGGCACCCAGTGGTTTTCCAAGCTAGATCTCCGCTCTGGGTATCATCAAATTCGCATGTCACCGGCTGATATCGAAAAAACGGCTTTCCGGACTCACCAAGGTCACTACGATTTTCTAGTGATGCCGTTTGGGCTTTGCAATGCTCCCTCAACCTTTCAATCTACAATGAACATCATCTTTCAGCCGTTTCTTCGTCGTTTTGTCATTGTTTTCTTCGATGACATACTCATTTACAGTCGTACATTCCAGGATCACTTGCTGCATTTGACGTCGGTTTTTGAGCGCTTGATAACAAATCAGTTCTTTTTGAAGTCCTCTAAATGTACCTTTGCTCAGCAAGAGAAATGCCAAATGGTACGAAACAAAATTTGAAGAAATACAAGAATTACACTGTTATAAATTTGTTATTACTTTTTTGCCCATCATTTGTCTTCTATTTTACCACCACTACCCCCATGTATGGTATACTTTTCCCACTGTCGTCCATTTCGTGAGTTAGTGGTTTGCACCGCATAGCATTGCTCGCTCAGCAATCTATTTGTTATCTAGGCCATATAGTCACAGCTTCTGGAGTTGGTCCGGACCCAGCAAAAATTCAAGCCATGACAAACTGGCCTCGTCCTCGCAATATTAAGCAACTTCGTGGTTTTCTGGGGCTTACCGGGTTTTATCGCAAGTTTATCAAGAATTATGCGTCAATAGCTCATGCCTTGACGGAATTACTCAAGAAGGATTCCTTTCTTTGGTCTAACGCGGCGCAATCTGCTTTTGACAATCTTAAGAGAGCTATGACTAACGCCCCAGTTTTGGCCTTGCCTAATTTTGAGGCTGATTTCATGGTGGACACTGATGCTTCCGGGATTGGTATGGGGGCAGTTCTATCCCAAAATGGCCATCCTATTGCTTTTTTTAGCAAGAAGTTCTGCCCTAAATTGTTGACAGCTTCCACCTATGTGAGGGAATTATGTGCTATCACAGCTGCAGTCAAGAAGTGGCGTACTTACCTCTTAGGCCGCAAGTTTGTTATCCACACCGATCAACATAGCCTTCGAGAACTCATGACACAAGTCATCCAAACACCGGAGCAACAATTTTACCTTGCCAAGCTATTGGGTTACTCTTATGAGATTGTGTATAAACCCGGGAATCAGAATCGCGTGGCTGATGCACTCTCTAGGATTCATGACTCACCTCAAGCTTTCTTGGCTATTACTATCCCTCACTTTGAATTTTTGAACAAACTCAAGGCTGACTTAAAGGATGATCCGGAATTCCAATCTTTGGTGCAGAAGATTCTGCAAAATCCTTCACTGTATGACAAATTCCAAGTGCTGGATGACTTATTATTCTATCAAGGGAAGCTTTACATCCCTACTCAGTCTAGATTCAAACACATGCTGTTGGAGGAATTTCATTCATCCACTATTGGGGGTCATAGTGGTATTCACAAAACATTAGGGAGACTTCGTGAGAATGTGTATTGGGAGGGCATGCACAAGGATGTGAATGAGTTTGTCAAAAATTGTTTGGTCTGTCAAGAAACCAAAATCCCGCCTCATCTTACCTACGGTTTGCTTCAACCTTTACCTCTTCCCACCGCTGTTTGGGAAGACATCTCCCTGGACTTTATTATAGGGCTGCCTTCGTTCCAAACTTATACAGTGGTTTTGGTCGTTGTTGATCGGTTCTCCAAAGCTGCTCATTTCGGGATGCTTCCCCATAATTTTACTGCTCACAAAGTTGCTGACTTATTTGCTGATATGGTGTTTAAACACCATGGCATGCCTAAAAGCATAGTTTCTGACAGAGATGCGATTTTCTTGAGTCAATTTTGGCAACAATTATTCAAGAACTGTGGCACAACACTGCGTATGTCTTCAGCCTATCATCCACAGAGCGATGGCCAAATAGAGATTGTGAACAAAGCTTTGCAGCAATATCTGAGATGTTTTGTGAATGCTCAACCCAAAGCTTGGGGTAAATTTCTGCACTTAGCTGAATGGCATTATAACACCACTACTCATGCTTCAACTGGATTTTCGCCTTTCCACGTGGTCTTTGGAAAGCCTCCCCCTGCCATTCCCCAATACATTGCAGGCTCGTCTCGACTGGAAGCGGTGGATACTACCCTCACCACTAGAGACGATATCCTCGAAACTTTAAAGAAAAAGTTACAGAAGGCTCAGACTGCTATGAAGTTCTATGCTGATAAGCGCCGTTTGCAGCATCCCTTCAAAGAGGGTGACCTGGTGTTGGTGAAGCTCCGCCCCTACCGTCAGGTTTCTGTGTCCGGGACTCGCATTCACAAGCTGGCAAAGCGTTTCTTTGGCCCATTTAAAATTGTGCAACAGATAGGAGATGTGGCCTTTAAGCTGGAACTTCCTCCCTCCAGCAAAATTCATCCAGTTTTCCACGCTTCGCAGCTCAAGCCTTTCCATGGTACTATCGATGCTTCTCCAGCACTGCCCCCCGACTCCACCACTATGCCAATGCCCGTTGCGGTGCTTGATTGGAAGACCAATGGCGAACTACCTCCACAAGTTCTCATTCAATGGTCTGATGCTTTTCCCGAAGATGCCACTTGGGAATCTCTTCCTGACATGCAGATTGCTTATCCTAACCTGCACCTTGAGGACAAGGTGTTGCTTGAAGGGGACAGGGATGTTATGTATTATGAGGAAGAACAGGGGGTGAATGAAGAAGAGATTGAGGCCCAAATTAGTCATGAAGTTGAAGAGTCCATTCCTCAAGGAAGGCCCCAAAGAGCCCACTTAAGCCCCAAATGGTTAAATGGATATGTCACCGCTCTTAGTCCCAAAGGTATCATGAAGAGTCCCAAGAGGGGAGGTCACTAAGTGATGAGTCAGCTACTTTGGATGCTTGGAATAATACACCACTTTCTTACCGTTATCATTAGTACATCATGGGAAGGAGTCACTCCACTATAGCTGTAGCAGCATATTGTGATATTGTGATAGTACCATTTTTGTAATCTATATATGTAATGACTAGTGGAATGAAATAAACAAGCAAATAATTTCAGTCTTTTATGTTTTAAGGAGGTGCTCCCCTCGAAGGAGAATATTTATCTTGTTTTTAGCATTGCAAACCCTTTCAGAATATGAAAGTTTAAAGGGGTATATTGGAGTCTATTGATGTGCTACACAGCAATTAGGAAGACATAGTTCCAGTAGGATAGAGCTAATGATGCTTGACTAAGAAATGTGAGGCCTAATTCAACAATATGTCTATGCTTTCTTTCCGCAACATCATTTTGATGATGAGTGTGTGTGGACAGAATAAGCATCCCGAAAAGTGATGTAATAATTGTAACCTTGTGTGGATGGATTAGGTCATGGTCACCTCAAATCACTAAAAATGAGAGAATGAGTATAGTTGGTGTGTGAAGTAGGAGAGTGTATCTTGTGTCTTTCCCTTGCAACACGCAGTACAAAAGCCAGAGATATCTTTATTGTTTATGGAAATATTACAATGTTGCAATACAAGTTTTAAGGAGTGACAAGCATTGTTGGAGGTCGAACCGGAGCTTGAGGCCTCCTCATCCAAGTGCTATTTGGCTGAAAATAGTTGAAACTTCATTGAGTTTTTCTAAGATCTTCAAAGAGAATTGCAGAGATCGTGGATCATCAGAGAAATTTACATGCAACGGTGGAGGAAGAACTGAACTACCAACAGCGTCGGAGTCATTGCATAGAGGCGGTGGAGGAGGTGGATGTTGATCGGCCATGGACTGAACCTAGCTAACTGATACCGTATTAGAAACTATAGTAGAGAGATTCTTGATCTCTGAAATATGAATTCATTGATGGTGTTGAATTGATTACAAATTCAGTTACAAGCTTGCTTTTATAGATGGCAAGTATTCAACTGTTATGGCACTCCCTCCGTAACACTTTATAAGCATATTTGACTTTTTAGATTCATTGCAGATTTAATGTATCCGGTCTATAGTAGGTTACAACTATTGTCGACTGAAAGCTATCCATTTCAGTTCCAGCTGTCATAACTAAATTTGAGTTGGTTACATTAGTGCTAAGGCTAAGCTAGTGAGTGTGAAGTCTAAACTAGAGTACACTCTGTGTGATATCTCAAATATCTCCTAAAATAAATCGAGGAAATGCACTGAATAAATTGGAATGAAAAATACGATGTATTTTGAAAGAAAAAGAAAAGGGTTATGCACAATGAAAATTGTAATTGATTCGAAATACTAAAAACTATAACTTAACAGTTCTAAGGAGTTGATAGTTAATGCTACATACAAAGCATATTACATTTAACATTATAAACAAAGAAGCTATAAGAATACCAATTTTACATTATATTTTAATCAGTTGAAATCTGATAAAAATTTATTTCCCTACAAACTAGTTTATAAATTATAAGCATTCCAAGTTACATGTGCAGCTACTGAGGATTAGCTAACATTCATAAATACTGACCTTTATACAGAGTTAGAGTCATTAGAGGAAAGGTCTTCTCCTCTCCATTTCAACCTGATGCAAACAAGATTCAGCACACATTCACAACCAATATAAATATAAACTCTTGCTACAATATCTTCAACTCGTACTAACTAGTAACATTTCCCAGGAAAACATTTGTAAGTAATGAATTAGCACATTTTCAAAATAAAAACATTTGGTACAAAGTTACATCCATTAAAGCCTTTTTCTACAAGGTGGTGCCAGCCGACCAAATGGCATCATAATATCCGTGACACAAGATGTACTTGCCCAATATTACTCGTCATCGTCCTCATTGAGTCATTGTGGCTTTTAATATTCTTGTGGTGGCTATTTATTATGTCTTCTATTAATTTACCATGTTTAGAAAATAACCAAGACAATAAAAATGCTTGCATCTCAGTAACCAACCATTTCTATGCATTTTCGTATAAGAAACTATTTGATGAGAAGGTTGGTCTAGAAGTTTAAACTATTAATGTGTACGCAGACAGAAATAAGATACACAGTTAATGGTTGAGATTATAGTAGTTAAACATCCACTTCATTGTTATTCAAGAAATTATGAGACAAAAATAAAGTCATCATTCTACTTACATTATCCCCAACTAATACAAAGAGTTCCATTCACTGACCAAATCCTATAACTGATATTCATCATCTTAAAAAAATAATGGTAGAATAAATTGCAAAGTTACCTATTAAGTGGATGCATTTGAATGATCATGAGATTGACAATTCTATAGAACTGGGTGGTTCACATTTGAATATCTGATCAAATTTGTTTCCTCCTTCGGTTCCTCCTTCACTGTGTTACCATTGCTAGCTACAAATACTTTCATATGACTAAAATCACTTGCAGACGATTCAATTTCCTTTTCAAAACTTGATATGTAGTTACCTTTCCCAACAAGTCCAAGATTCCTAAGACAGACTTGATCAAGTGAATCGCTGGATTTAATATCATATGAAACTTGTGTAAATGTCATGGGCAGAAGGCTGGGCAATGGTCTCGCAGCACCAAATGCCGACGTTGAGTTTTGAATCTGATCAATATTGTTATTGCTGGAGACTACTGAAAAAGAAGACATTAGAGGAGAAATGGAGGTAGATTTGGTGTCCCCGCCAAGATATTGAGATGTACTTGATGAAATATTTGATTTTTGTGATTGTTGACTATAATCAACAATGGCATTTCTGCCAAAACTGCAATCCTTGTTGACTGAAGCAACAGATTTTACTTCCTGGAAAGTGTCAGAAGATTGAGCAGGAACCACTAAGCAAGATGGTTGAACATTGATTGATCGATTTTGATCATGTATCGGCAACTGCTGTTGTTTTTGCTGATGCTGGTGCTTTTGTTGGTGCTGCAATATATCAACCACCGTGTTATTATTCTGAATGCCTAACCTTCCCCTTGAGACTGAACCGACTGTATTAGATGGTGGCCATGCTCCATATCCTGACAATGAACCATCTACTTTTAAGATGGACTGGGGGAAATTATTGACAATGTTGGAAGGATGATCATCAGCACCAGAGTGGTTTGGCTCCTGTACAGATGCTTGCATTAGTGCAGTCTTGTCCACTGTAGGCACTATGTTAGTTACCGGGTGACCTAAGAGTTCAGCATGAAGGGCTGCAAGTGTTTCAGGGGAAGCATAGCCAGAAGCAGCCAAAGTTTGTATGTATCTTTCAGCAGCAGCTAGTTTGGATTCTATACTCCCAGGAACTGTGTTTAGCATCTCATTCTGTTGTTGTGCCACTCCATTTAATCGCTTCAAATAAAGTCTAAATTTCTGCCAATAGATATTGCAATTCACAATGGTAATGTCAATTCCAGTTAAGCACTACAAATATAAGTCAATTTATCTACAATCTAGTGCCCCAATTTACCTGCAAATGACTCGCAACATTTTCTCTAGTCAAACCAGGGACATTCATCAATTCAAGTATTCTCTTTGGCACAGCCTCTGAAACACAAGGATGAGAAACAACTGATAAGCAATAAATGATTAAAATGCTTTATTATTATTATAATCAAAGAAGTCGAGTCATTGAATGCAAAAGCAAAAGAAAAAAAGTTGGAAATTCATACTGTCAAGCCCTAGTTGATTAACAGCGCTAACAAATTGTTGATGCAGTTCCACTGACCACACTACACGAGGCTTCTTAGATGTAGATGGATCGTCATTCTCCAATTCAACATCTTCTTCATCTTTTAAATTGCCTCTCTTTTTTTGTTCTTTAACTATTCCTTTTGTTGCACCAGCAGCAGAAGAAATGTTATTGTTATCATCATTCCCACGTTTATTGCGATCATTATCTTCTATGCTGCCAGAATTATCATGTTCTTTACTTTCATTCAAAAATTTCCTAGCAACATGCTGCCATATATTCCTAAGTTCTTCCAACCGTACAGGCTTAATAAAATAATCACAAGCCCCATGTCTAATTCCCTTCATGACAGTACTTGTCCTATCATCAACAGACATCACTGCCGCATGAAGAACATAAACAATTTTCAGTATTAAACATTACAACTTACAAGTCCACTAGAGTAATTCTACGAACAAGATAACAGTGCTTACTAATAACAGGAAGGTCCATTTCTAACCCAACATGTTCAAGGAGTTTATAGCCATCCATGTCTGGCATATGAACATCACTCAGCACAACATCAAAACAGCCTTTACTTTCCCGCAGAATTTTTAAAGCAACAGTGGCCTCAGAGCATGTAGTGACTGGAGGATAAAAATATATTACAAATTAAGAAGAAAGTACCATATTATTCGAATTAACAGGACTTGTAAATCAGCAGCCACCAATTCATACAAGAACTACATCTACCATATCTACGGAAGGCAATTGCAAATTTAATGCCATTAAATTAGAAATGAACATGATATAGAGATTTTTTTCCTTTTTCAACCTTACCAGTGACCCGCGCTTTTTTCCTTTACCCACCCTCCCCCATGGCGACATACGCCACCTAGCACCCTCTCATGTCATCTCCACCTGACACCTTCAATAATCATTGATCAATACCCTCTACAGCTGTCATCACCACCTATCATCATTTGTCACTGCCACTCTGCACCCTCCACCATTCTCATTGTCACTTAAGACCATCCGCCACTACAGATATTCAAATCGTCCACCATTGCCGACCTGATATTCTCAAACACTACCTCTATCACCCAGCACAGTTTGTAATTGCCATCACCACAGCTGATCCACCTCTACCAACAACACTTGACATACGGGTGATTTTGTTGTTTAATTATAATCTACATCATATTATGTCATTATCTAATCTGACTCAAACATAAGATTGGATATAGTAGCATATACTATTTGGTGGATTATACTACATATGAAATATCAATCTAACACTGCGGGATTCGACCTCAATCACAATGTAGCCCATTTCACTTTGCAAATCAACACTTTCGGTCGACACTTTCACATTCTTTCGCATGAGCTTCATGTCAAACATCACCTGTTGGCTTCATACATACTCCTGTGGTCCTGTCGACATAGTAGCTTTTCCTTCTTTCTATTAGCAATTAATGCTAATGTTTCCTTTTATTACTCTAACGTTTCAAGTTCATAAATGCAGACAACAATATAATTGAAATTATGAGCCTAACATGTGTACCTTAGATAGTTAATCTAGCTCTATTTTAAAGAAAAAAAATTGATATATTGACACAATTTTACATTAAAATTCGACAACAGTGTAGATGGTTAACTCGATTTAAATATGTGGTTAATTACTGATTAATGAATATAACAGATGTCACAACTCATTAATCTTCCACTCAACAAATTAAGCACAATTTTGAACATTATTTTTTCAAGTGTATATTTGTACTCAAATTGTGGTAAAGAATATCATGTATATTTAAACACTTGAAAATATTGGTTAATGATTTGAAACACTATATTATATTCACTAACCTTTTACTGAACATAATTAACAACATATACAAGATAACACAAATCATTTCAATTCGGGCATGCAGTGATTTTTAGTTCATGTTTGGATCAACGGAATCACAGTATGCGTCATGGTTGTAGCAAATAATACAGTGGCACTTGGCAACATGATTTCGCCAAACTTAAGGTCTGTTATAAAGTACAATAAACTTATAAACTCATATGACTAATAAATACTTGTTTGGTAACTATTATTTTCTAACAAGCTTATAACTATTTTTACTGACGGACCCTGTTTGGATTAGCTTATTTTTGAGCTTATGAAAAATAACTTATGCAATAAATAAGTAAGCTTTTATATTAATTCGTAAATTCTCGCAAGTAAAAATTGTATCTTTATAAACTATTATTTCATAAAATAGCTTAACAAACTTATAAATAATACATAAAAATTTATTTATATAAATTGTTTTTTAAGTTTAAAAATAAGGCAATTCAAACGAACTGATAGCGCTTTTTGATAGCTTATCTTATTTTATAACTTAAATTTTTATTTGGTTTTTACCGCCAGCATCCGGCTCATTGGACCGCCTAATCTAGTTCGGGGTCAGTTTTGACATCAAGAGGTTTCGGTCCCTCCGATCATAATTTATAGTTTGTAGCATATTTTTACTAATTTATCTCACTTTTACTCGGTGCATCTGTTAATTTTATCAAACAGTATAAACTCAATTAACTACAGGTTTATCTGCTAAATTAGCTTATTAGTGCTAATTCAAGGAATTTATTTGGAGAAATGAATAAAAATTTAGAAACTCGAAGTTATCTAAAACTAACCGCGATAATGGCAGCGAACAGACATTCGCTCAATTATCTTCAAGGTAGTGACGTCATCATCAACAACGAGAACTCTTAAACCGGCCGGAAAATCGCCGGAGTTAATACTTGAGTGCTCCATTCTCTGCAACGACGCAGCAGCAGGCATTGCTTCTTCTTCTTCTTCTTCAAAGAAACGACGTCGTTCAACAAGAGCTGAACGTAGGGGTAATTATGTAATATTAATCTGTGGAGAATGAATGAAGCAATCAAAGAGGGTTTGATTTTAACTTGGAAAGAGAAATAAAGATCTCTGAGTTAAGAAGAGAAAGTGGGGTTCCAAAAAAGGAAAGGATTGGTGCGAAAAGAAAAATTCGAAAATGGTGTTGATAATGGGAGAATCTAAAGAGTTAAATCAGGTCCGTTAGATAAATATCCAACGGCTAGTGTTTTTTGTTCGGGTTTTTTATTTCATGGTAGTCGTTTGATCTTTCCTTTTTTTGACATTAGTACTTCGATCTTTATTGTACGGATTTGTTTTTTTTATTGCACATACTACTTCATGTTAAATCGTGAAATACCAAAAAAAAAAAGAAGCAATAATTGATCAATAATTTATACTGAGAAAATAAAGTAATTTATGTTTTTGCCTTTTTGTGTCATTTTAATCCTTTGAAATTTTGTATTTTAAATTTTCTCACTGTGCCCATACTATATGATTTACATTGCTTTTGTCGTTGATTTCATCTTTTAATCCCAAGTTATTACATAATGTGACAGGATGAAATACATGCCATGTAATATTTTGGTGTCATAATGAGGAGTAGCGTTTAATAAGTGACTATTTATCACGGATGAAAAATTAAACTTAAAGAAATGAGAAGCAAAAAAGTATAAATTTTAATAACTAAACGCATAGATTATTCAAAATAATATGTCTTTCTTCTCTCTTTTTTGGTCCCAATAAATTATTTTTTTTATCTTAATAATTATGTTTAGTTCTCTTCGCATAATGGATGATGATGTGGCAATTCAATGCCATATGGCACTAAAGTATGATGTAGTATATTACTACCTCCGTCCCAATATATAAGACCTTTATGCAAAATTTTGTTGTCTTATTTTATAAGACCCTTTTCAAAGTTCAAGATGCATTAATTAATTTTTCACAAAAATACCCCTAATTAAATGAAGAAAAGTGAAAGATTATTATTTCTCTCTCTTAATAATTGAAGGGTACTTTTGGAAAGAGAAATATATTTTTGACAAATTTAAAGCAAAAAGTACTTTCCTTAATTCTCGTGCTTTTGAGAAAGAGATCTAATATATTGGGACGGAGGTAGTAGTATGTTACATCGTCTAACTTTGATGAGAATGTGACATTAGAGACAAAAAATAATGAAAATTTTATTCTAACTTAAAAGTTTCATTTAATTATAATGTAGATTTTAAATAAGAATCACTAAGATTTTACCAAAATAAAAAGGAATTACCATTACAATGAAATTCTTTTTCTAAAACATTTAACCCACACAACTCAAAAAAAATGGGTATAATTACCAAAGCACCAATCCCAACCTTATCTTCAGAATATTTCCAAAATCCTCCTACCCTTTGGCTTGTTAAACCAAACAAGGTAATAATTTGACAAAACACAAAAGCATGAATCTTACTACACTTCCCAAGGGTATGGCCAAATGGACAATGATGTCATGGCCTAGGCTTCCTGTACCATTTTCAATGGACAACATTCCATTTCACAATGTAAACTTGTGTTGTGACTTTAAAGAATATTTGAGCAACAAAAGAGGTACAAGCCTATGGTGTGGAGCAAGGAGGCAAGTTAGATATCAAGATGAAGATGAAGATGGAGATGGAGATGATGAGTATGGGCACAATGAGGAAATATCGAAGTTGGAATTCTATAGTCAATCAGCAAGAGGAGAAGCACTCATTGTTCATGCACTTGTGGACCAAAATGAAGTAGAGGTGCTTATCTTTAAGGTCAGTTTGTCAAAACATATATGTCAATAATTTTTTTTGCGATGTGTTATTTGAACATCAAAATACAGACATTCTATATAATATTGTATTTGTACGTGGTTTATCTACATGTCTCTTTTACTTTTTATCTTGTACAACTTATAGACATTTCAAAAATACGTACAAAAATTAAAATACCCCGTAGTTGACATCAAAACTTTGATGTCAAAAAAAATCATTTATCTTTCATGTTAGAGTCTTTCTCTCCAATAACCAAACACACAAATTATTTAAAAATATGTTAGCCCCCCAAAATGAATCTACTTGAAGAAAAAAAAGGCAAAAAAGCACATTAATTTGTTTTGAATTTTGGGATTTTGTGTCAAGCAGGGGTTTAATTATAGTGAAAGTTCTATTGTTCAATTATGTATTATACCAAATTACATTTAAGTTTGTTTTACATGTACCTAACTAGACTTCAGTGGAGTTTGATGAACAAGAAATTACAGTTAAGCTAAGATCAACCTTTATATTTTATTTTTTATTTTTATGTAGTCAGGTTAAGATTAAGGTTGAATAATTGGTTTTAATGATAGAAAAAATTTAACCAAAATGATTAATTTAAATTATTAACAGAAAATCAACCAATGCTGCTAAGTGGCTTGTCAAAATTCTTGTGATTGGATTAAACACTGCTAGTTTAGATATATTTTTGTTAACCCTCCATTCTTGAAGGTCTTGTGATTTTACCAAATTTTTGTTTTCTAAACTGTATGCTAATTACTCTAAAAAGATATTTATTTCTCCACAGAAATATAGTCACAAACCATTTCATTTCAGGGGTTTTCTTCATCCTTAAGCTACGGTACTTCCCCTGACCCAACTAGAAGCATACTTCCAGCCAGGGCAGTGATAACATCTATAGATAGAATCAAAGGGCCTTTTGACCCTGCCAATATAGAATATCTGCAGAAGGATGTGCCATGGGAAGAATTCAAGACAAATCTTTCTTTCTAATTGAAGACCATGTAATTAGCTTCTTAAACTTTTATATTAAATTATTGCATGATTTAATTTGTATACATTATCTCAGAAAATTGTGCCCTTTAAGCTTGTATTAGGAGTTCGATCTCTGACTAGTACATATGGAAAACACCTGTTGAAAAATACTCCGCTGATTGAATCTTCATGTCGCGTAACACTCTGTCAAAACAAAATTGTTTACTTACCTATAGCATTGTCTGCAAATGAACATTACTAAATAGTTGTTTCATTGTGTTCCAAAACCATTTTTATTTTTTTATGGAATATATTTGTTGGTGCACAAGGGTGATAAATGAATAGAAAAAGAGAATATTATTGAATGCTCTGCAATGACGGCTACAAAAAGGAGAATAAAAAAGATATTTAATGACATCAACTACTAGTCTATTTATACACAAAAAACTAGGTCATAAAGACAACACAACAAAATACTAAAATACCCTCAAAATATAAATTACTTCTAACACCATCCCTTAATTTATATTTACACAAAACAGACGACAGCAATTCCATCCCTCAATCGAAGAAATTGATCAGTCTTGATAGCCTTTGTCAACACATCTGCCAGCTGCTTCTGGGTGCTACAGTGCACAACTTCAAGCACTCCATTCTGAACCTGATTCCTCAGAAAGTGATACTTGGTCTCAATATGCTTGCTTCTCCCATGCAGCACTGGGTTCTTGGCAAGATTGATTGCAGACTTGTTATCAATCATCAGCTTCAGAGGCTTGTTTACCTTGATCTTCAGATCCTGTAGTAAGTTCAGAATCCACACAGCTTGGCATGCAGTCAGAGCGCCTGCAATATATTCAGCTTCACAGGTTGATAGGGCAACAACATGTTGCTTCTTGGAACACCAAGAAATAGGACCTCCCAGAAATTTGAACAAGTACCCAGAGGTACTTCTTCTATCAACTCTGTCTCCACACCAATCAGAGTCTGAATAACTCAGAAGCTCTGATTCAGTCTTTCCTTCAGAGGGGAATAGCACTCCATGCTTCAGAGTCCCCTTGATATACCTCAGAATCCTGACAGCAGCTTGGTAATGGGACCATTTTGGTTTACTCATAAATCTGCTAATCATTCCAACTGCATAGCAAATATCAGGTCTGGTATTACACAAATATCTCAGAGAACCAACCAACTGTTTGAAGGTTGTAGCATCCACATCCTCTCCATCAGAATCAGAGTCCAGCTTCTGATTCGTATCAGAAGGTGTGATAGCAACTTTGCAATTTTCCAGCTTAAATCTCTTCAGAAGCTCAAGTTCATACTTCATCTGATGTAAAATGATTCCTTTCTCAGAATACAGAAATTCCATCCCTAGAAAGTAACTCATTTTTCCAAGATCTGTCATCTCAAACTCATTCATCAGAACCTTCTTGAACTTAGTTATCTCTTGTTCAGAACTTCCTGTCAGCAATATGTCATCAACATACAAACATACCAGAATCATATTGCCTTCTGAAGTGTGCTGAACATAAACACTATATTCCAACTCACATTTCTGAAACCCATGCTTTTTGAAAAATGAATCAATCTTCATATTCCAGGCTCGGGGTGCTTGTTTCAATCCATACAAGGCTTTATGTAATCTATACACCATCCCTTCCTGATTCTTTTCTTCAAAACCTGGAGGTTGTGACACATATACCTCTTCTTGTAATGGACCGTTCAGAAATGCAGATTTCACATCTAAATGCATCAGAGGCCAATTCCTGTTAGCAGCTATTGCGATTACCAGTCTAATTGTTTCATGTCTTGCTACAGGTGCAAACACTTCAGAATAATCTAGCCCAGGTTTCTACAGAAATCCTCTTGCTACTAACCTCGCTTTGTGTTTGCCAATTGATCCATCTGGCTTTAGCTTCTGCTTGAAAACCCATCTGACACTGATGGCCTTCTTTCCTTTTGGAAGTTCTGACAGCTTCCAAGTCTTGTTTCTCTTTATAGCATCAAGTTCTTCTTTCATGGCCTGCAACCAGACTTGCTGCTTAAGAGCCTCTTCTGTACTCACGGGTTCAGAGTCTACTAACATTGCACACTGAATAACTTCTCCCTCAGAGTCTACTTCAGTGTCTTGCAGCATATCAAACTCTGCAAATCTTCTTGGGATGCTTCTGATTCTCTGTGGTCTCTGATCTTGTTCCACAGAATTTCCTTAAGAGGTTGGGATTCCAGAAGTGCTATCTTCAGAAGTTCTTTCTTCAGAAGTTTCACCTTCAGAGGCTTGTGATTCTGAAGTGTGTTCAGAAGCTCCTTCAGGGCCTTGACCTTCAGAGTCACCTTCAGGACCACCTTCAGAATCTCCTTCAGAGTCAGAGTCTGCTTCAGAGTCTGAATCTCCTTTGGAGTCTCCTTCAAGAATTCTCACATCAGAATTGGATTGAATTTTGCTCCAATCCCAAGTTTCTAATTCCTTCACAATGACATCTCTGCTGAATTCGATCATATTAGTCTCTGGACAATAGAGTTTGTACGCACATGTACTATGGTACCCCACCAATAACATTACTTTGCTTCTATCATCAAGTTTCTATCTTCTGGCTTCTGGGACATGTTTGTAACAGACAGAACCAAACACCTTCAGATGACTAACACTATGCTTATCTCCAGTCCACTTCTGAATAGGAACTATTTCCTTCAGCTTCTTCGTTGGACATCTGTTGAGCACGTAACATGCAGTTGCAACAGCTTCACCCCATAAATTATGAGGAAGCTTCTTCTCTTTCAGCATGCTTCTCACCATATCAAGCAAAGTGCGATTTCTTCTTTCAGCAAGACCATTGTGTTGAGGAGTATAAGGAGCAGTAACCTCATGCTCAATTCCATTCTCCTCACAGAAAGTTTTGAACTCATTGGAGTTATACTCACCACCACCATCTGTTCTAAGAATCTTCAGAGTCTGGCCACTCTGATTTTGAACCTTCACTCTGAATTTCTTGAATTCAGCAAACACCTCATGTTTGAACTTTATCAGGGATACCCATGTCATTCTAGTGAATTCATCTACAAATGACACAAAATATTTATTCCCTCCAATTGATGCTACTGGAAATGGACCACACACATCAGAATGTACTACTCCCAAGGCATGTTTTGCTCTTGGAGCTACTGCTGATGTAAATGACAGTCTTGGTTGCTTCCCTTCCATGCACACCTTGCATGACTTCTCAGGTTTCTTGATTGTACGAATTCCATGTACTAGATTCTTTGATTTCAGATGCTCCAGGCTTCTGAAATTCAGATGACCAAATCTTCTGTGTCACAGCTCACTATCTTTCTCAACACTTGTTGCACTAAGGCATTCAGAGTCTGCAGTTCTGACATTCACCTTGAATGTCCTGTTCCTTCCCTGTTCTGACTCCATAATCAGCTTCTGATTACGATCATACAGCTTCAGAAGATTGTCCTTCATGGTAACTGAAAAACCTTTCTCAATCAGTTGCTCCACACTCATCAGATTGCTTTTCATGCCAGGTACATACCATACATTCTGAATCAATGTTGCTTTTCCATTGTTCAGAATAACTCTGACATTTCTCATACCTTCAGCATTAAGGTATTTATCATCAGCACATCTGATCTTTGTACTCTTTCCAGAGTCAAAGTCAACCAACCACTTCTTGTTTCCAGTAAGATGGTTTGAACACCCTGTGTCCATATACCACCACTCTGATGAATTCACATCATCAGTTTCAAAAGCCATTAGTAACACAGATTCACCATCAGAGTCATCAGAGCTTCTGGCTATATTTGCTTCTTCTGACTTTCTTTCCTTGTTTGACCAGCAATCAGCAGCAAAATGGCCAAACTTCTGACAACAGTAACACTGGATCTTCTTCTTGTCAAATCTCTCCTTTCCCTTCTGATACTTCTGTTTATCAGAGGTTGAAGTTTCTGGCTTCTGAACTCCATCAGATCTTCTCTTGGCTTCTGACCAAGACTGCTTCTGATGCTTCTTTCCAGAGGCTGCTTTCAGAGCCTGCTGCTATACTTCTCTTTCAGAGTTTCTCTCAGTCAGACGCAACTCTTGTGCTTCTAGACTGCTTTGTAGCTCTTCAATTCTCATGGAACTCAGATCCTTGGAATGTTCTATAGCTACCACAATGTAATCAAACTGAGGGGTAAGGGATCTCAATACCTTCTCAATGATTACTTGTTCTGAAAGAGTTTCTCCACAAGCTTTCATCTCATTGGTGATCAGAATCATTCTGGAGATGTACTCAGGGACCTTCTCATTGTTCTTCATGTTGAGATTCTCATATTGCTTTCGTAAGGACTGAAGCTTCACCTTCTTCACTGATGCGTCACCACCATAGCATCTGATCAGTGTGTCACACGCGGCCTTCGCCGTTTCTGAGTCAGCAATCTTCTCAAACACGTTTTCATCTACACACTGATGGATGTAGAACAGCGCCCTTTGATCTTTCTTCTTCGTATCCTTCTGAGCAAGCTTTTGTGCATCTGTTGCATCTGCTGCTACTGGAACGTAGCCTTCAGTGACAAGTTCAAGCACATCTTGAGCACCGAACAGAACAATCATTTGTTTCATCCAACGATTCCAGTTTTTACCATCAAACACTGGAAGCTTGGTACTCATACCACCGTTTCCGTTCATCTTCAACCTTTGTGCGTTCACTCAAATCTCACTAAACACTCGTGTTTCCCAATCCCGCAGAATCAGAAAATGTGATTCTGTTACAACTTCGTTCAAAATTCAACTCGAATTCAAGAAACGAAATCAATCACACAACGCCTCACGTTTCACTCGTGTTTCCCGTGGATTCGAACCGGAGCTCTATATACCAATTGTTGGTGCACAAGGGTGATAAATGAATAGAAAAAGAGAATATTATTGAATGCTCTGCAATGACGGCTACAAAAAGGAGAATAAAAAAGATATTTAATGACATCAACTGCTAGTCTATTTATACACAAAAAACTAGGTTATAAAGACAACACAACAAAATACTAAAATACCCTCAAAATATAAATTACTTCTAACAATATTGTTTTAAAAATTAATAAAACAAGAACATGATAAAATAATCGTATATTTTTATTTTTTTCAATTCAATAAAAAAATAATGGACAAATAATAAACCTATAAAGTCTTGCTTACACGGCCGATGAACAAAATTGAACTCAACATTTGTTGCAACATATTATTTCCAAGCCACTGAATCAATATCATCCCTAGCTTGCTTGTACAATTCAAGCCTTTTAGCTAATTGTGATCTCTTTTCCATAAGTGCAGGATCTTCATCCAACATGGTCCCAAGTTGCTCCTTCTGCATATACATCACACAATTTTGTTTTAACCTTACCACCAAGTTGGTTAAAATCAAGATCTTATAGAAAATTATTTGCATGACAAAAACAACTTTCAAGTGGTGGAAGTTGGATACATTTGAAAATATCTAAACAAAAAGATATAGACTTGTACCTCTTTTCTCCCAACTTGAACATAAAAGCGGTTGAGCAATGATCTCTTCGCCTCTCTAACTTGACAATAAACCACAGCCTTTGGTATAGAATTTTTAAGTGTGTCACAAACCATGTTGATATAGGCATTAACATTTGATCCTGAAATAAGAATCACAAAATATGTTGACAACCAAAAATGACTTTCTGATACTTCAAAAAGGAAAATCTCAGAGTCATGAATTTCCAATTTTTATAGATTTGTAAATATCGTATAGTTAAAATCCAAAACAAGTTGGAACAATAACAACCACCTAGTAACTTGCTATAATAACTCTTAAACAAAATTCATGTCACAACATTTAAATTCAAAACTGACTTTAGCATGACACTCAAAATAGATGAATTTTTTATTTTTTTGACAGAAAATAGATGAATTATTAGACAACTTTATATGTTGTTCATGTGGTGAGGAGGGATTTATAAAGTTATTACTTACCAATTTTCCTGAGGTGATTATCTGAGAAATTGTCCAGATTGGGATTAGGAGTATTCCGACTTTGGTTCTGGTTCGCTTCTGGTTCAAGATGAATCTTCCGAAAAAATTCTACTGTTAGATAGCTAGACTCCATATCAACGAGCCGGGTCACTGTCTTCCTACTTTCTTCTCGGAATCTTTCCAAAGAATCATTTGCAGCTGTAGCTATTTCATTTTTAAGTGTTGGAAACCTCTTCAATTCCTGCATGCCATCAAGTCATAACAGTATATTATTTATTTTGCCTTTGACTTCCGGAATAGGGATACACGACTCATAATCCTAATTGGATAGGGAAACAAATCTGGTAATAACTAAGTAATATGAAAACTAATCTTAAAAGATGCTCCAAAACATGAAAATCCAATGCAATAATTCAACATATTATAAAATATTTTTCTTATATTTTAGCACAACTTAAAGCATTGCTAACCTCAGTTGCTGCAGCTGCCTTTCGCACAAGTTCCTTTAAAACAAGGTGGACCTGAAAGTAGATGACAATAAACAATTTCTAAGTGGAGCAAACAAGCATAAAAGAAACTGAAGGAGGATATATCTAGAAATGAGACCAGAGTTAAAGAAACATAAAAGAGGAAAATCATTCTTTGGAATAACTTTAATTTACTATTTTAATACCAAATGGGAAAACAATGAGATATTGTCATAGTTCTTGCTAAGAATGCTTTGACCTCAAAATCCTAAAAAAAAATCTTGTCCATCAAGGACTTCGTGCACTAAACACAAGGAGATAAAGTGTTTCTTAAAAACTAAAGAAACATGGTATATGACTATATTATGCTTAAAGTTTGCTTGGACATATTAATATTTGGTACACTAAGTTACACCATTTTTAAGTGGTATACTGATACACTCATAGCTTTAACACTTGTATTAGTTAATCTAACAGTTACAACTGCTGATATAGCAATGCACCACCACTCAGAAATTGATGTACATTGGCAGCCATACATCCATATTATACACAATTTATCAAGGAATAAAAGCATTAGAGTTCCCCGCATAGAATAGATATTTAAACAAAACATGGAGTCAATAGGATTACAGCATCCACAGAGGCATCAGCTGGGCCTTTGAAATAACTTAAACATCCTTCAATAAGTCTTCTGTACCCTTGCTCTGGAGCAATCAGATGGGGCTGATAACCATCGGCTTCTGTAACGACTCGCTGTACGTTTTTAATGGAAAGATGGCGATCAAAGGGGAGCTTTTTCAAAGCAGCAGGTAATTGATTGTCAAAAACGCCATAAATTTTGTCCCCACCTGGTCGTCTGAAATATAGCAGTTAGTTACTTGATCAAATATATTAGCTTCCGATAAGAATAACACAGTGAGAAAAATTGGTTGCATGGAATCATTTCACAATAAAATGATAGTATACAGTAAAGGTCTATCTGATTAAACTCGAATTCTTTTTTCACATTCAGATGCTCTGCTTCTGAAGTGAGTTGATAAACTTTAGCCTAAATATATCATGGTAGACATTTTCAAAAATCTAATTGATAATGGTTTTATATCATGAACACGCCCCCACAAGCAAGAGTCCTTCAGATTCGAGCATGGACAGTGCAAAGATTCTAGCGAGAATAGAAACCTTTGAAATGATCATTACTAAGTCAAGATAAGATTTTGTTTAATTAAGAAATATTACTGGTTTAATCCAATTTCCAGCAGTTACCAACCCATGGTCCATGGAAAGGTATCAGAAACCTTTGTCCAGACTTACTTCTTTTTTCCTTTTCTTGAAAAAATTGAATGCAAACACTTCATTGAAAATAATTGTATTGAAAAAATGAATTACTACGAGACTGCAAACTTTTCTGTCTAAAAAGGCATCCGATAGAAAAGAGTTTAAGAATGAGGACATAAATGCACACAAAAAAACAATGTACCAGCAGAATGTATGAGTAAAATTTCTGTTGAAGACTGCATATATGTATATGAACCAGATTACCCAGAAGCATGGCTAACTAGATATCATTTTTATGTTACTCTATCACTAGAGAATTATCATTAAGTAAAAGAGAAGCTATATAAAATTAGTCAACTACAGTTAGTAGCTAATGCTAAAACTCAACAAATGCACTTACCCTCCATCGATGTGTTCTTTAAATACTTTGTCAAATGCTCGACACATCTCTAAAATAGTATAGAGTTGGGCCTAAGAAAAAAAATGACACTACTTAGAATACAGAAATCAATTAGTTTCAAATCTAAGAAGAATGATTTCAGAAATGTTCTAAGTTCTGACCCCTGAATCTACAGCTATAGGCCTGCCAATACGGTCCAACTCTGCATTAAGCTCGTCAATAGTTTTGTTAATTAAGGCAATGATACTTGGAATCCGCTGCCTAATGACGACCTCCAGATGCTGAAGTGATAAACACCAGTAAAGGAAAGGAAGGAAAATGACCAGTCATTTGATGAATTACCGCCTAAAATTAACTTAGAAAACAGTAATATCGCCACAACATTGAGGAAAACAACATGCAATAACTTTGACAAGAATACCTCAGATAGAAGCTTGGCAAGATATTCTGCACCCATTTTATGTGCCAGGTGTCCATATTCAGGGCTCGTCTCAAAATATTCACGCTCCTTCTTGCGAGCAACAATCATGTCAACGTTTTTATTAATATCTGCTTGTGAACGGTTCACAATTCCAACCCATGGATGCTGCAACCTGTAATGCTTTCCTTCCAGAACCTTTAAGATTCACATAATAACATGACTCAATTTGGTGCATAACATCAAAACAATATATAACCATGAGTCCATGACTTTGTTTAAGAAATTATACCTCAACGGCATTAGTTCCTTTATCCATAAGATCAAGTTTTGTCAACACTCCAAATGTTCTGTCACCTGAAACAAGAATAAAATAGTTACTGTTTTCCAAAATGAATAACTTAGGTTTAGTTAACTACAAAGGAAATAGTATCTACATTTGAAATTCCTTCAAGCATAAAAGGACAGACCTGAAGGATCAACTTCTTTTGCTATTTTTATTGCATCTGAAGTAGCAATATCTTGGTTTGCAGGAGAGATGGCCAAAATAATGCAGTTAGGCTGCACAATCAGAAGACTCGATCACATTACTTTCTGTTTTCAATAATAATTAAAAAGATGTGCTTTTTTTATTTTGTTTTTTATTTTAAATATATGTATATAAAACAGAGAAAACAATGTAGCATACTTGAAAACAAGATGACACTTTTGCAATTATTAATTAAAACATAAATGGTTGGCTACTTTAACATGGTGTCTTCCTAAAGTTTCTGTCTATGATTTCAACTGTTGAAGTTTAATGATTGGTTACTTGAACTCGGTGTTTTCTTTAAGGGGAGTATATACTATATGAATTAATTTTCATCCTGTAATAACTTTTATTTAGCTAATGTCTTCTATCATGCTTGTTCATTACAATTTTCAATTGATATCTACTTAATTTTACATCAAGAGACAACAATTACCTTCTCAACATAGGATCGGACCATGTTTTCAATATCTTGAACAATACTTTCTGATTGTCCCTCTGTGTAAGAAGCATAAATTATGTCATTCAAACATTGTGATGAATCCTTTCAGAATACCATTAAATTTTTCTGAAATTGTTAAAAAATGTGTGAAGTATTACCTACAGCAACCTTTGTCAATCCAGGAAGATCTATGAGGGTTAAGTTCACAACTGCCAACAAAACCATGCAAAATAATCATGCAACTCAATTAAAGTTCTACCAAATGAGGACATTATTTATGGAGAAGAAACTGTGTTGCATATTATCATCAGTTAGGATGCTGTCTACTAAAAATATAGTGTTCTGCAACTAAATGAAACCAATCAAATTATGTTTACCAAAATGTTATGAGTTGCAGCGATAATTATACTATAACATTTCTTTGAAAAAAATAACAATATAACAGAAAAATTGAAAGCAACAATTATACCTTATCTTTACATTTTATTTTCTTTAATTTGTCTACAAATGTTTTCTCAGATCTTCCTGACTTCTGCGATCCGTTTTTATAAGACTATCTTCCATCTTATCTGCTTCTCTAGTTATTGATCCGGTGGTCTTCTCGTCGTGTGACCAAACAACCTTAGGAGAGTTTTGTCATCTTCATCTTAATATAGTCCGCTCCAACATTTTCTCATATGTATTCATTCCTATAATAGGTGCAAAACACATGGCTTTTTCAAGGAATTTGTATTATTAGGGGGTGTTTGGTAGCAAGAGAGTTTTAAGTTTCTGAAGAAATAAGGAAGTTTTAGTCTGCCGCACTTGTTATTACTTATTATCTTTATTCTAAGGAGGGTCTCATGGCCTACTAACAGAGATGTCAATGTTCACCTGAACGAAAGAATCTCCAAAAAGACTGCCTCATTTAGGGCCCACAAGCGAGCAATTTCCCAGTACAGAGATGAAATATCCCACAAAAGCATTTTTGGGACGAGGATCGTACTCTTCGGCCTGCAAGGTCCTCGTCCCTAATAAATATTCTATACACTCATCTCCCAAACTTGACTGACATGATTGTCAAAATGTGTAAATAAATATCATTTGGAGAATATAAATAAAATTTGTTTTCATCTATCATGTTATGAAGGGGTAATATAAATAAATACCATTTGGAGAATATATGCTGAGTTGAATTGGAATGTTTGAAATTGCCTTTGACTTCCCAGTTATACGATCTGTTTCATCTGAAATTTCCTGCCTTACAGCAGCTGCATGGGACAAAAAATAAAATCAAAGTTCAGTATCTAATATTTGCGATTAATATCTTTGTCATGAACAAATTATCCCAAAAAATATATCATGTAAATGATTTTGTATTATATCACTAATAATCCCCTCACATTACATTAGCACTTTGGAATTGAACATGAATAAAGCACAGACACACCTATCTTTTACTAAAACAGATCAATTTACAATTACAATACATAAATTCCTTGTCTAGGTTAGCCTTTTAGTGTTGCTTCTGAAGAAAACTAATTATCTAGCAAATCAGGTGGATTTTTGTATTGTATTAAGCAGCAAAATTTGCAGCACATGGTTAACTCGACCGTCATCAATCGAAGGCTATATAAGTGACTTTGCTACCTGATTTCGTTAGCTTAACATTACTGGATCATTAATGCACACATAAATCTTACTGAAATATTAAAAGACATGTTTCTAGAAACTTCATTTACCGAAATCGGTGAATCTCTTTCTGGGTGCATGAAGAAACTCGGCGTAATCTTGTTGTCCATCATCTGTCTTGTGAAGTTGCAACACTAACGGCCTCCGTGTGACAATACCTTTGCAAGTAAGCACATGGGTAAGTGTTTAACAAAGCATATGAAGGTAGTTTATGACATATCCATAAGCTGTTATCAACTTATTTTAGTAAACTCGCAAATTTAACTTTGAAAACATCTTACATGAAATAGTTTACCAAATTTCATCTTTATTATAGAGATAGTTTATATATAACTTGTAAGCACCTATATGATAAGCATTTATTTAATGAACATTTAATTAAGTTGTCTACCTAAATTCACTCAATGATCTTATAAAAATCAAAATTAAGAGCAAAAATAATATGGATCAAGCTCAAATCTCATATTCAATTCCATTACTCACACTTGATATCAACTTTTGCATGACATCAATACATAACTACTGACACTCCTCGGATTAGGCATGTCTCAGTGTCGGACACGTGTTAGTGTCTGACACTGACGCGATACCGACACCTATGATTGCATTGAATTATGTCAATTTTTACGATTATTATCGGTGTCAACGTATTTGTGTCGTGTGTTCGGTGTCTGTCTCTGTGCTTCATAGACTACTATGATTTAGATATTGATAAACTGATAATAATTTAAAACAAATTAATCAGAAAATGGTAATGAATCAAGCAACCGTTAATCACATACCAGATCCACGAGGCAGAAAATCCCTTCCAACCACACTCTCCAACACCGACGATTTTCCTGAACTCTGGTTTTCAATTTCCACATACATTCACAAAATTTAATCAACCACACAATATGCAAGATAATGTTCTAGATCAAAACACACGATAATGAAAGAAATAAGAAAAAGTGAGACCTGTCCTCCAACGACGGCGACGGAGGGAAGAGCTTCCCAGAGTGACAAACCCTCGCCGCCGTGGTCACCTAAGACAGTGCATGCACGTTGGATCTTGTTGATGAGACCGATCAAACTCGTCATAGTCGCCATTTTGGGATCAGATGAAAAGGAAGGATTGGATGAATGTATGAATGTAGATTTTAGATCAAATATCAGAGAGAATGGGACTATGGGAGTGAAGAATATGTATTCCAAAGGGAAGAGATAACTGAAAAACGGTTTTTGGCGGGGATTGAGGAATTAATGCTGAAATGTTATTTTCATTTTCACTATCACATCTCTCTCTCTTTTTTTCCTTTTTTTCTTTTTTTTTTTTTTTTGACAAAACACTATCACATCTCTCTTATTTTCACCATTTTAGAGTTATATATTTACTTCTTTTTTTATGAGAAAAATATAAGGTAAGTAGATGGTGTTTAAGCACATGGAAGGTCTTAGACTCGAAGAATATTTATATGGAAAATGCTTCAAATAGCATGTTAAGGATACTTCAAATAGTAAAAATATATTAAAATGTGTGCAGTCAATGTTTGAAAAGTAGATAAAATGTTATTTTTAATGTAAAAATTGCTTCTTTTGTATCCTTAACTAGTGTTCCGATGACACTAGTTAGCATGACCCTATTTATATTTACTTTTCTCTAAAAACATTATATTTACTTTTTTCAGATTTGTTTTTTAATATTAAATTAGAGATATATATTTTTTAGAATAATAAATATTTTTAAGAAAAATAATAATGCATAAGAAAAGAAAAGTTGTGCCATGTAGGTTGGCACCAATAACTCAAATCAACAAGCTAGATGCTAAAATATATCAATTAATAAAAATGTCAAAGAAACAAAGCTTGAATGTGTTTGAGACAAGGTCTATGTATTTGAATGAGTGATCAATCGAAGCAATAGTTGCAAAAGAGGTAGTTGTATCTTTTTTAGTTTCAAAAAATCACAAGAGGATTGTGGGAACGTTAAAAGTAGTCGAGGCCAATCGGAATGATTAATTTGGCCTCAAAAGCGATCGGTTTTCCAATCTTTAGCTAGGGAGTAACAAAAACAACTAGAATCTGGGAAGCATGATCAAAGAGAATTGTGTTGATGAGGCACCATAAAAAGTTGTGTAACATAGTCGAGTAGTGTGAAACGTGGGCGGCACGTTACTGCATACACATGAATTTAACCGAATAACGCATGAATTTAACCGAATAACGACATAGTCTTTGTAGACCATGTTCATGGCTAATAGGAATGTAGTATTTGAGCTCTTGCATGTAAAGACCCCTTATGAAATTCATTTTGAACACACTCAATCAATCTAACAACTTACTTTACTCACATTTTCACCTATATTTTTTGCTTGAATTTTTACTTAGTTTTTCATAGCATTTTGTTCTCATAATCCTTTGTAATATTCATAGTTGATACAATGCAAGTTTTTACCGTTTATTTAACCCTATTTTATATTATCCTTAAGTTGATGCAATGTCTTACTCTCCTATTTTTAGAGTTGTATTATTGAGTGTCTAATTTACACCCGAAAATTAAAACCTAACAACCCCTGTCAGGCAACACAACAGGCTAATTCGTGTACATTTTCTAAAGCGCATTTCCAATTTTATGGATTCATCTCTCCCAGAAACAAGGTCACCAACTATCTCCGTTTATCCTCAATTCTAAATTAGTTAAATTAATTTAAAATAAAGTCTAATGTCTCTGCAAAACCATTCAATTCTTGTGTTTAAATCCCTTTTGCCAAACAACTAAATGTCCTTCTCTGATCTTCAGATAAGCTGCGGTGCTCAGCGTAGTTGGTTTCGGTTAATCTTATCTTAACTCGTCTTATAAGAATACTTCGACCATTACACTATTCAACCAACACTTAATATTTTTAGGTGTAAACATGTGAACGCATTCTCTGCTCTTGCAAGAGTTCTAGGAAGATTGGGACGGTTAGAATTATACACCTCAGCTTGCCACTGAACTTGCGGTATATCTGTTTATAAACAAAATTACTTTTGCTTTCACTTTGGTTGATAATATATAGGTTCTCAATATAGATTTGAGATCAATTTGAAAATATGAACTTGTAAGTTATAACAACCAAATTTGCTTAGATCTTGATATAATTACAAAGATATTAAGAAGCCTGAATCAACGCAATCACAATATCTACGTATTGCAAATATAAACTGCGAAAGGGGAGTTAAGAGAAAAAGCTACCTATACAAACACACAACCACTCAAAAGAAAAGCTGAAACATTAACCCCAGTTAATTGTCTTCCTTCTTAGCCGATCTCTCTAAGCAGAGGATGCAACAGTCTAGGTCAGATGCATATCAATTCCTAAAGTTGTTTTCTTGTTCCTGATCCATGGGCAACATCAGAAACTGGTCCTTGGCATGCCAGACAAAATCTCATAATCAAATGGACTCAAAAAACAATAAAAGCAGAGGACGGAAGAATGATGTCTATGAAATTTAATATACTCCCAAGTGCCTCCATAATAAACTCATTGTTATTGGGTGCTCCGTGTCAATCCTGCTCGTGTCACATTTCTGTCCAAATATAAATGGAAAACTCAATTACATCGGGTAAATTCAGAAAATCAGAAAGCAAAATGCATTAGTATATTGTTGAATTGTTGTATTTGTTGAAATATATTCTACTTTGACTAGTCAATAAAACAAAGATTATGATATAGAAATTCTCATATCAGTAATCAGATTCAATCGATTGACAAACATATTGCCATGTATTTGCGAATGCCAAAATGTAGAGAATTTAAAGAAATCCGGAAAGATTATTGAACTAAGAGGACTCGACATTGCAACCCTAAAATTGATCCATTTCCTGTGACCTGTCATGATTATGTGATATGGGAAGTTCTTTTTATAAGCAAATGTCGGGAATTTGAACTCTGGACCTCCTGCTTATAACTTCTTAAGTGTCCCTAAGCTAACCACTTGAGCAGCTTAGTTGTTGGGACAGATACGGGGAGTGAGTACTAATCATGCAAACCAAGTGGAATTGCACACAATTTTATGAAAACTGCTTAATACACAAACTTGGTGGCATATGCCAAAAGATTCTCCTTTCAACATCACCAAAATACGAGGTCCAGGTTTTAAAAAATATATAAACAGTGTCTATCAGGTAGTCGGTTGGTGCTGACAATAAACAATAGTACATCCTGAGAAGGCCCTAACATCCAGCAAAATGAAATGTTTATATCCAATGACAGTGGGAGTGAATCCATTTATGAAATACCCCTTGAAAGTAGAAGTAGTAAAGCAAAGAATAGAATAACACAAAAGAAGGTTTTAACCGAGTAAACTGAGTAATAACTAACATGCCAATAACTAGATATGAAAATGATGATATTAATAATATTTACCTTCCAGAAATAAGCTGATTCTGAGCACTGTTTACAGGGCCCTTTACATTGCTGAACCGCTTTGCTCTGTTCTCTTGTACTTTATCAACACGCATAGCAGCTACCTCCTTTTCCATGGCAGCTACTTCTCTTCTCATCTTCTTCGCCTCAACTTCCATGGCTTTGGTCAATGTATCCACCTTCCTTGCTAACATCTGACAGATGATGACAATTCCAAACAATTAGCAATTATCTTTTATAAATGAGATCTCAAGGATTAATATCCAGAAAAACAAATAATAAACAAAACATTAACCTCAATGGCATCATCTTTATCTTTTAGGCTTTGATCTTTCTCATGACCAGCTTTCCTCAAAGCAATGACCTCTTTCTGCAAGAGGTCATATAAAACACTTGGAATACTATCCTCTGTATCCACCGGTGGAAAGTCATTTGGCTTATCACCTGAATTTCCTTTCCAATTATCATCTGCCTCTCTCTCTTTAGTTTCTTCACGAGATTGGTTGAATGAGTAACTTTGAGGTGCTCCACTGAGTAGCGTTTTACTTCTGTCCAGTGTCCTTGAGCCACCATCAAAAGATTTAGATGATCCTTTAGCATGCCTCAATATTGTGCTAGATGATAGGGATGACCTGAGTTGAGGGGATGGTGTTCTCTTAGGCAAGAATCCATTAGAGGTTAGTTTTGAGATATTATCAGCTCCACCTAGTGACTGGCGACGAGAAGAACCATTGTTCATACTTCTTCCCTCCGCGATGCTGCGACTACTGCCACTAGAATTGCCCCTCAAACTCACCTCTAGGACTTTAAGCCGTAATTGGTATTTTTCCTGAAAAAATATAAAAAAAGATTACCTTAGAATAATCTAAGAACTAGTTTCATAGGTTAACAGAAAGGAACCAGATATTTACTTTCAATTGTGCTTCAGATTTTGCAGTGCGCTCAACTATAGCAAGCTTATCACGAAGTTGTTGCATTTCCCCCTATAAAGAATGAAGATCAATAATAAGTGTAAACAGTATTAAAGTGAAGACAAATGCGGGAAAATATATATAAAAAATGAAGCGAGGAAAACATAATAGAGTAATAAAAGCGCAGCACAACCACTAAAGACAAATAAGTAAAGCAAAAGAAAATATTACCTGCAAGAATCGTCGTTCTTCAAGCCATTGTTTGACAGGCATAACTTTATCATTAGCATCTTTCCATTCATTTGCAACCACAACAGCTACTCTGTTTGCTGTAACCTTGGCACGGCCCAACTCCCTATTAAGAGTTTTTCTTTCTTCCTAAAGAATGTGAAACAAACCATGTAAAAATTAACGCTATAATCAATAAAGTAACTGAGAGATTGAACTAGCTGCAGACTTAAATGCTTTACATTCATTTCTTGAACTTTCCGTTGATAATCTCTCACTGCATTTGCTGCTGCACCACCTGCAAGGACTGACTCTTCTAGCTCCCTCACAGTTTGGGTGAGCTTTTCAACCTCTGCCACCTTTTGTCTATGCATTCTGTCCAAAATTTTGTTTTCTTCCTAAGAGATGTAATAATGAAACCAACGTTAATATTTACATGATTACAGTTCTAGTGTACTGGGTAATAAAAATAAAAAATAACAAAAATCATCCAAGATTGTGATACCTGGCAAATCTCAATCTGTTTCATCAGCTCTTGATTTTTGTTTTGGAGATCATCCACCATGGAGGCCTTAGCCATGGCAAACTGAACAGTCTTTTCAGCTTCAAGTAGTGCAGCTTCTTTGGATTTGGTAAGACGATCCAAAGCTTTGTTGTCATCTTGTAGTTTAGCAATCTGGTAAGGAGTATACAGAAGAAAATAAAGCCAAAAGACATTAGTCATATGCCAGATTCGGTCCCACCGTCAATTCTTTCTCCTCAGGTATTGCAATATAAACTCCCAAGAACAAGGAAATACCTCTTGCCGAGCAAGTTTTAGTTCAGCCTCCAAAGGAGCAAGAATTGCTTCTATGGGAGGCATGTCATCATCCTTCTGAGCAGCATGGACCCTTCGAAGAGTAGCTTCTGCTGCAAACTGAGCTGCCATTGATGCTTTCTTTTCGTCATTGATTTTCTTTATTTCGAGATTCTGTCAGAAATATTCAATTTAGTTAAAAATCATGCAACCTTGGAAAACAAATAATTACTAAAGTTGATAAAGGCTCGAAGAAATACTTTGCTTTCTAATAGAGATTCCGTTAATTTCAGCTTCCCATCAACCTTTGACAGCTCTTCAGATAGCTAAAGTACAAACGAAAAGAAGTAAGTTACATTTCAAGTTGACATAAAGCATGCAACAAATCAATATGAAGAAATTACAAAAATTGGCACAAGAAACATGAACAAGTTAGCGTATAATAGAGGCAAAAGCTCAATGTCAGATAAACAGATATAAAATAATGTAAAGAATGATTTGTAAAAATATATGAAATATCTCATAATATATTTGATATTATGTCAGAGTGTCTTAGTTTATTTTCTACAGTATCTTAGATTATTTTTTAGGATTAGTTTCCATATTACTTGCATATTATTATAGTTTATTTCGTGACTTCATTATTTATTTAGGATTAGGAGTCTTATATCCCTATTCAAGCTCATTTCCCTATTTATTTAGGATTAGGAGTCTTATTTCTTAGGGTTAGTGTTTAGTCTTAGGATTAGGAGTCTTATTTCTTATTTGCTTCAGTTTAAGCCTTGAAGTTATGGCTTTAATGGTTAAGCTCCAACCCAGGATCTCACACACATATGGGAGATCCCGGGACACCACGGATATCTAGCCTAACAATTTTGGCATTTTGTCGTTTGAGCTAGGACTTACGGATCCAAAGAGTGCCAATTAAAGAATAGAAAATATCAAATATAAATGAAAAAATATATACTTTCAGTGTATATATGCATTACAATATCGCAACCTTTGGCATATCAACTATCGGATAATGCTTTTACTTTAAAAAAATTACTGGGAAATTTCCTTATATGGTCAAGTCAACACAACAAAGACTTCATCTCAATTCACAATGACTTCAGTTCAAAGTGGGAGTTCCTAATCCAACTAAAACGGTTTCTTCAAAACTCAAAAAAGAAACTGATAGAGAAATTGTGCAAAAATGTGGAAGGTATTAAAATGCGATATCAATGAAAATGCCAAAAGGGCTTCTTCTCCTATGCACTCCCCCTCACTTATTAACAAATAAATGGAAAATTTTCAACCAATTTTTCTACTGCAACTTCAAAGTTCAAACATGGTAACCACACCAATGATATGATCCCATTAGGAAATAAAACCTAATACTACCATATTTACCCAATTATTACTCCTAAATCATGACCAACATGTAAATTAGCAAGTACTAGCCATGAAGCACACATCATTGGATTTCACGTGTCCCAATTTCGGACGACACGCGTCGGTGTCTAACACTAATACCAACACATGATTACATTCAATTATATAATTTTAAAAATTATTATCGGTGTCGACATGTGTCCATGCATCATAGATTACTAGTAAATTAGTGCTATAAAATTAATAAAATAACATAACATAATAAACAAACAAATGGATAATAATTTTATTTTTTGAAATGGAAATGGATAATAATTTTATATTAATTACAAACTTGAATATAACAATTTAAACAACAATGACAAAAAAAAAATAACAACAATTTAGAAATAAAAAGTGACCTCTTCAACAGCCTTTTCTCTTAATCGTTCAGAATGCCTCAAAGCTTTAATCTCAGCTTGTGCTTCTGATAATTCCCTATCCTTATCTGCAACGCACAAACACAAATTCAAAAATTACATTATTAATAAATATATAAAAAATTTAAAAAAAATACGAAAAATTCAGCTAAGAACTCTTCGGATCGAGCAGCATTTTCATACCTCGAACTTCATTCTCGAGACGATTAAGCTCCACCTTCACTGGATCCGAACCGTGCAACAAATTCATGAACTCATCAGCATCCATACTCGGCTGTCTAGCAGAACCACGTCTCCTCGACGAGCCTCTCCCTTCTCTAAACGATCCGGACACCGAAAGCGGCACCGGTGTCGCAACTCCACCTCCGTCGCCGAAAATTTCTTCCATCGCCGATCTAACCGAAACCCTCACTCTCACATACAAATGCAAACAAAACCAGATTTGAAATCACGCACGCGTGAAGAAAGAAAAAAACAAAACAGAATGTGACCTTGAAAGTGGTGGATTTAGTGAGAGAAAGAAGAGCGAGAATTTGGTTTTTGTTTGTTTCTATTTTTTTCTTCTTCTTCTTCTTCTTCTTCTTCGATTTGTTTTTGTCTTTTTGTTTCTCTCTCTAGATTAAGAAAATGATTTTGAAATTGATTGAATGAATATAAAAATGTGAAGTGTTTTAGCGCTTTGTGTTTTGAAGAGGTTTAAGTTGATTTAAGATTTATTGCTGATTTAAGCTGAAATAGTGTAGTGACTTGTGAGTGATTGTGACTTTGTTTGGAAGAGTGAACGATACTGCATAGTAAGCACTTTTGGGAGTAAGCTAATTTTGTGCAATGTGTTAGGGCTAAGATAAGCTGGAAGCGTAGTGCGCATATCGTGTTTTAAAAGTGAGGTTTTATTGTTTGTGGATTCGTAGTGCACAGCACGTGCCGGTGGGCTCTTTCCTTTTGATTGTACTGGCTATAAATTTTACACATGAAGTGAATAGGTGAGATGACTGAGAATCGGGCAGAATCACGACAGAATCAAATTGGGGAAGAAAGAGCCCACCGAAATCCTCCATATCGACACAAACCACGGAAGCAACAGGAAAATTCAATATCTTCGGCAGGAGCAGTACTTTGTTGTAGTTCTCTTCATTCCTCCGATATCCGCAATTGTAACAAGCGGTTTGTCGACAATTTCAACCATGAGGCAGCAAAGAAAGTTTGGCAGGGAGCAACTGAGCTAGGAGTAGTTGGTGATGAGGAGGTGGAATCTTATGTTCAAAGGATCATTAACAATGAAAACAAGGAAGACGAAGCAAGAATCCTAAGGGAGCAGCAACATATAAGTAAACCATGAAGATTATGTCTCTAAATATGCGGGGATGGGGAGATAGGGCAAAACGGCGGCGACTGAGTTCGTTCCTCAAATCAGGAGCTTTCGACATGTGTCTTATTCAAGAAACAAAACGAGCCACTTTTGACGATGTTATGATTAGTAATTTGTGGGGGCACATTGATATAGAGTGGGTGGCAAAGGAATCCAGTGGACTATCCGGAGGTTTGTTGTCAATTTGGAATAAGGATTTGTTCTCATATCGCTACAACTTCACAGGTGATGGATTTCTAGGCATTTGTGTTGAATGGAAATCTTCTTTGTTATATATTGTCAATATTTACTCTTCTTGTACCTTGTCTGGAAAGCGGAAACTGTGGAATGATTTAATTGAGTTTAAAATGAATAATGAGCCTGGTGAGTGGTGTTTAGGGGGTGACTTTAACTCGACACTACAGGTTGGGGAACGTAGAGGTAAACACGGAGTCGGTGGGCAGACAGACAGGGCTGATTTCGCTTCATTCATTGATACTTTAGAGGTTGTTGATATCCCGGTGACAGGAAAAAGGTTTACTTGGTTTAGTTCTGACGGTTCAGCGATGAGTCGACTGGATCGTTTCTTGCTTTCGGATGGCTTCATTGAGAAGGGAGGCTTCACTAATCAGTGTATCGGTGACCGTGATATCTCTGATCATTGTCCTATTTGGCTCGAGTGTTCTAATCTTAACTGGGGACCAAAGCCCTTCAAATTTTTTAATTGTTGGTTGCAGCATCCGGATTTTATGTCCTTTGTGAAAGACACTTGGGAGACATCTTGCTTTAGCGGTAAAAGTGCTTTTGTACTTAAAGAAAAATTGAAATGTTTGAAAGAAGCTCTGAAGACGTGGAATAAGGATACTGGTATAGAGGATCTCAATATCAATAAGACTGTGAAGGAGCTGAATGAGGTAGATGTGCGAATTACTACTGATTCTTGTGACCCGTCTCTCTTTAATGCTAAAGAATTGAATAAGCAATTTTGGGAGCAGCTTCGCAATAAAGATAGCCTCCTTCATCAAAAATCTAGAACGAAATGGATTCAAGAAGGAGACTCAAACTCTCGCTTTTTCCATGCTAGCATTAAAGCACGCCGACGTAAAAATCAAATTGTGTCTCTATTGAAAGGTGATGCCCAGATTCAGGGGGTGAATGAGATTAAAAACGAGGCTAAAGACCATTTCTATAAGCTTTTATCCGAGGAGTGGGTTAATAGACCATTCTTGGAAGGTCTAGACTTCAATACTATTTCCGCCGAAGATAATGCTTTTCTTTTGGAACCTTTTCAAGAAGAGGAGATAAAAGAAACTATTTGGAGTTGTGACGGCAATAAGAGCCCGGGGCCGGACGGCTTCAATCTTAACTTCTTTAAAGCATGTTGGCCGATAGTAAAGAAAGAAGTGATGGAGTTTTTTCATGAATTTCATGCAAATGCTCTCTTACCTAAAGCGATGACCGCATCTTTTTTGACTCTTATTCCGAAGAAAGATCACCCTCAAGGCTTGTTTGATTATCGCCCTATTTGCTTGATAGGTAGTATCTATAAAATCCTCTCTAAAGCTTTGGCTAATAGATTGAAAAAAGTGTTGGGGAATTTGATATCCTCCTGTCAATCAGCGTTTCTTCCTCAACGACAGATACTAGATGGGGTGGTGGTGCTTAATGAGATCATTGACTTGGCCAAACGCAGAAAAGATGCATGTATGTTGTTCAAGGTCGACTTTGAACGGGCATACGATACAGTGAGTTGGCGTTTTCTGGAAGGCATGATGTCTAAAATGGGTTTCTCCGAAGGGTGGTTAAGGTGGATGCGAGCTTGTATATTTGATAGCACGATGTCAGTTCTTATTAACGGAAGTCCCACCGTGGACTTTAAGGTGGCACGAGGGCTGCGACAGGGAGATCCGCTCTCTCCATTTTTATTCCTCATTGTAGTTGAAGGACTGGCTGGGTTGATGAGAAGAGCGGTTGATATTGGCAAGTTTAAGGGCTATCAGGTAAATAGTAATATTCGATTTCATATGCTCCAGTTTGCAGATGACACTATTCTGATGGGCGAAGGCACTCAGGCCAATCTGTGGACAATCAAAACCTTACTTAGAAGCTTTGAATTGGTGTCGGGTTTAAAAATTAATTTTGTGAAGAGTAAGTTGTATGGCGTAAACATTGATCCCATTTTTTTAGCAGCAGGTGCAACTTTCTTATCTTGTCGGTCAGAAGTTATTCCTTTCAAATTTCTGGGTATTCCGGTTGGAGCTAATCTGAGAAGAAAAGAAACTTGGAAGCCGGTGGTGGATGCTATGTCCAAGCGGTTATGCTCTTGGAATAGTCGTCATCTATCTTATGGTGGTAGGATTACTCTTATCAACTCGGTATTATCTAGTCTTCCTCTATATTTTTTCTCCTTTTTCAAGGCCCCAAGATGTGTTTTACAACAGTTAGTTCGCCTACAAAGAAATTTCTTGTGGGGCGGTGGGGCAGATGACAAAAGGCTTTGTTGGGTTAAATGGGACCAAGTTTGTTTACCAAAGGAGCAAGGAGGTCTAGGTGTGAAGAACCTCGAACTCTTTAATATGGCTTTGTTGAGCAAATGGAAATGGCGTTTTTTAAGCGACGACGAGGCTATGTGGGCTGATTTGTTACGGTTTAGATATGGCCATTTACCCACTCATTTATTGGGAACGGCGAATTACTCTCTTGGAGCGCAATCTTCTCTTTGGTGGAGAGATGTTACTGGGATGGGAAGTGGGGTGTGGGAAGATTGGTTCAAGACTAACGTGGGTTGTTGTGTAGGTGACGGTAAGAACGTTGGTTTCTGGAAATTCAAATGGTTTGGGAACCACAGTATCAAAGATCTATATCCCAACCTTTTCGTCAAAGAGGCTTTTCAGGACGTAATGATATCGGACAGACTTATCGACGACAGGGACACAACCAGATGGGCTTGGCATTGGCGTTCTCCGTTGACTGGCGCTGAGGAGCAACAGCTGAACAGCCTCATTGAACTATTGGTCGGGGTCTCTCTTCAGGCTAATACACCGGATAGGTGGCGTTGGACTCCCGAGACAGCAGGTAATTTCACTGTCAGTTCTTGCTATACATTTCTGGTTGCAGCTGCTCCACAGATCCTATTGGATGAAAATACAGTGAAGGCACTTCAAGAATTATGGTTGAATGATTTACCAACTAAAGTCAGCATATTTGCTTGGAGATTGCTCCAAAATAAATTGGCCACTAGAGATGAGCTCTCTAATAGAGGAATTATCTTGGATCCCGTTCATAAGACTTGCGTGCTTTGCTTCTGTTTGGCAGAGACCTGTGATCATCTCTTTTTCCTATGCCCCTTCACACATAAGATATGGACCATGGTTGGTGAATGGCTGGGAGTTGCAAATTTTATGCAAAACGTTGGATGTGCCCATTTTACAAACTTTGGTGCATTACTTAAGCCTGGTAGATTAAAGAAAGTGAGGCATTTAATATGGTGTGCAACAACTTGGTGCATTTGGTCATTGAGAAATAATATCATCTTCAGAGGATCTTCGTTTAGCATCGACGGCTTGATGGATAATATCAAGACATTCTCATGGCTTTGGTTCATTAGTAGGAGAGGGCGGAATCTAAACTATGTTTTTTCCGATTGGTGCACTAACCCGTTAGCTTGTCTAGAAAATGTTTAACGCATTATTGTAAGGGTTGAGGTATCCCTTGTACCACCTCTCTTTTAATATACTTCTCTTGCTTATCAAAAAAAAAAACTGAGAATCGGGCAGCAATGTTTTAAAAACCTCATAAATCATGTTTGGTAATAAGTGTATGAATATACGATACAACAATAAAAAAAATTATGTAAAAAACCATGTTTTATAATTTAAGATATCGATTATACAATTTTTAACAATAGTATTTTTTAGGTAAAATTATGTCATTTATCTTATTTTTTTTAATATTTTGGTCTTTTATCTTTTATTTGTAACATTTTGATCATTTATTTTATCTTTTTATAACATTTTTGCTCTTTTATCTTTTATTTGTAACACTTTGGTCCTTGAAAGAAGATGAAGATGATCAACATATTCATCAAAATTGTGAGTTTTATTTAATTTTAATAAAAGGGTATCTTAAAAAATAAAATTCAGCATTTTTTTAATAAAAAATAATATGAGAAAAAGAGTTTATATGTTAATGTTATAAAAGATAAAAGACCAAAGTGATATAATTAAAAGATAAAGTACCAAATTGTTACAGATAAATATGATAAATGACAAAAGTGTTACAAATAAAAAATAAATGACCCAAATATTGCATACAATTCAAGATCGCTAAAAACTGAAAAGGATGAATCTGAACAAACTCACAGCATTCACGTTAATAGCATATAACGGCAAAATGTCTACAATTGTGACAGAGCCCACAAATATGACGAACTTGAAGTGCTCGGAATACCTATGTCGCAACGTTGATGATGTCAAAGTCATTGATTGTTGAATATGCACCGGGTCGAATCTAATCTGTCAATTTGAACCGAACAAACACCGCACAAAGAGGGGACAACAAACTAATGTCGCAACAAGACGACGACCAACACAACATCACACTGAGATGACGAAATCAGAAAAACAAACACTAAATATTTGTGAAAATCACTTATTTAAATAAAAAGGAATAGAAAAACAATTTAGAGGGGTGATTTTGACCCAAAAATCACCCCTCCTTGGTGGATGAACAAAAAGAAACTAGGGTTAGAAGATGGGGGCGGCTAGTTGAGAGAGAGGAGCGTCCTTATGTAACATTTTTCTTTTAAGAGCACATGTTAAGATATTTAAAAATAAAAATTTATATTTAATATTATAAAAAAAATTAATGTTCAAAAAGTTTAATGCACAAGTAGCAAAAAAATATTGTTACATTTATATTTTTAACATGTGCTCTAAGGCAATCTTAACATTTTCTTAAAATTAATTATGACATGTTGAGTTATTTTTGAATGAGTAATGCTACATGGACGACACATTAGAACCGACGAATGGCACGACACAATTTTTTATTTTTTTTTAATTAATTGCATAAAAAATTTAGCACAACATTCACTATTAGCATATTTTGTTATTAGATGAGTTACTCAATCTGTTTTAAAATAAGGTTAATAGGTCTTTACTCCCTTGTAAAGTAAACGAGTTTTTTATTTACCTCATTGGATGCACTTTTTAAATCGGTTATTTTGTTCAACCGATTTAAAAAGTGTTGTTTCTTAAATCGGTTAATCTGTTTTTTTTGCTTGCCGCGTCAGCAAAATGGGGTTAAAATAAAAAATAAAAAATTTTGCAGAGGTAATCTCAAAAAAAAAAAATTACAGAGGGTAATGTAAAATTCGTCTACTTTACAGGGGGTAAAAGTCCACTAACCCTTTAAAATATTAGTAAAAATGAGTCAAATAAACTTGATGTATTTAGTTAGAAATTTGGACCAAATACATTTACTTTTAAGACCGAGGAGCAGTTAGTTAAGCCACTATAGCTTCATATAAAAGCACTAATTGTAGTCATTTTTAATTATATTAACCATGTGGAAGGGGTATCAGCAATTGTCACTACAGCCAAATTTCAATAACCAATTCTCAATGAACAATGGAATTGGAGAACGCTGATTTTTTTTTACAACAGCACAACAATTAATTATGTTTAGGAACATGGTTTAATGAGAATTTAATATAGGTTGCCACATCATGTCGTGATCTTTGCACGAGTGGTTCTATCGTGCCTCCAAGCATTTCCCTTTTTGAATAGAATTGATTTTATTTTATTTTTACTAAAAAAATTCCTATGCTTTAAGTTAGGATTTGTTATTTGGTTTGAATAAAAATGCCGGTTTAACATTGATTCAAAAATAAATAGACAGGTTATTTTGCAAATTGGTTCCGAGTCAAATCCAAACTGGTTTTTGAAATTCCGGTTTTTAGTGAAGCAAGTTTTTAAACCGGATTCAAAAACCAGTTTTTGCATTATTATATAGTAGCAGGCCAGTAGCTTCATAGTACTGCAACTAGTAGTAGTACTGCTACTGCTACTGCTACTGCAAGTGCAAGAATTACATCGTAAATAGCATCAATGGCAATCGCAACTCTAGTATTAGGTATATTTCAATTATTTCATTCATCTTTTCTTCTTTCAATCTCTCTTACAGTTCTTAATTTTGATGAACATGTAGGTGCTGGTCAAGAGGTTGGGAAAAGCTGCGTTGTAGTAAACATCAATGGAAAACGAATCATGTTCGATTGTGGCATGCATATGGGTCACACTGATCATCGTCGTTTCCCTGATTTCTCTCTTATTTCACCTTCTGGCAATTTCAATGATGCTCTCTCTTGCATCATCATCACTCATTTGTAACTTCATTGTTCATTCATTCATTCATCTTTTCTATTTATTATTATATAGTTTTTTTTATTTTTTTATATTAATGTTGTTTTTGTTTGTGAAATTAAATGGTGCAGTCACTTGGATCATGTTGGAGCGCTGGCTTACTTCACTGAAGTTTGTGGATATAATGGGCCGGTTTACATGACGGTGGGTGACTCCTGTTTTTGCCTATTACCTGTTTGATGAAATGTTTGCCTCAATATTATGATATGCTGCTGGTTGTTTTTTTGTTTGTTTATTATTTTCAAATGATGTGTTTTTAATAAGGAAAATGCTTTTTGTACTAAAAGTTCATCAATTTCAAATTGGATCTTCTACAACTTACTTTATGGTGTGGCGGACTTTACTCAAATTGGTCAAATGCGAGTATTGCTATGCGATATTTCATTTTGGTTTCAAGTTTATTGCTAATTGATAATTTTTTGGTAGTGAATAGCATTACTGAATTTACTGTTTTACTAATTGTTGTGCAAATAATACTTTGTTGTTTGTAGTTCTCATTGTTATAGCCTAGTGGTTTGACTGTGAGGACATTTTATATGGAATCCTGAGTTTGAATTCGGGTCATCACATTTCCCCTTCCCCATGTGAGTGTTTATCTGAGTATGTGTGGCCACTGGGCCAATAGCAAAATAAAAAAATTAAAATACTTTGTTGTTTGTATGTTTTCGTGATTGTGTGAAGAGTATGTTGAACGCAACAAAATAATCCCTTATTAGGATATTACCACAATTATTTGTATTGGTAAAAAGTAAAAACTTATATAGTGGAAATGAAAACATGAAACAAACTAAACATATCATTTATTGGACGTTTTTGACATAAAAAAAGAATGTGAAATAATGCCGGAAGAATGATGTTATGGGTTAAAAGTGGTTGTTGTACTTTGACATTTGCTAGAAGATTGTGACTGCATATGCATATAGTCTCGTGTTCTAATTTTTGTACTTTGACATTTGCTAGAAGATTGTGATTCTACGATGATAAATTTAGCTTGATTTGTATATTATTTTAAGCAGTACCCAACAAAAGCTTTGTCTCCTTTGATGTTGGAAGACTTTCGGAAAGTGATGGTTGATCGTCGGGGTGAGGAAGAACAATTCAGTTCTGAACATATTGCTGAGTGCATGAAGAAAGGTAATGTAGGACCCTCTTTTCCTTTACAGTATCGACATGTTGGTTTGAGTTATTCAAGGCATGTCACTGGGAAGAGATCCATGTACTCAAACTGCTCGACTGCAAGTTACATGGATCAGGATTCTCTCCCATGGACTGTCCACTGGAGGAGGTCCGGTTAGATCCTGGCCATTCATTTTTAAAAAAATAAAATAAAATTAAAATTGCAAGAATAATAAAATCAAGGGATAAGATTGCACTGCAGAAAAAATGTACTGCAGAGTTACATGATGTTTAAGTTACTTTTGAGTTTATGGAATGTTATATTTGTATTATACTTATTTTAGTTTGATTCCTGTACACAGTTATTGCAGTAGATCTGAAGCAGACTGTGCAAGTAGATGAAGATCTGCAGATACGTGCATATTATGCCGGCCATGTAAGGCTTATGAGCTTCATATTTGAATTCGTATTTCGTATGCAGTAACAGATTTAACACCTGTTTTTTTGGTGACTTTCTCACCATTGAAATTATTGTTTGATTTTTGTGAATATAAGATGATAGAGGATGTGATCCCAAAAATTGGCAAATCAGAAGAAACCATACATAACATGATAAGAATAATATGAAAAAGTCTGATTGAAAGTCTGGAAGAGGTTGAATTGTCAAAGTTCTAAATGAATGTGTTGAATAAAATTCAAGATTAGGGTTTAGAAAGTCTTGGATAGCATAAGAGCAAGAAAAATGCAAACTAGCCCTGAAAGACTTGTTTCCTGATTTAGTCCAGTTGGCAATCTTTTGAATTTGCATGTATATCTACTGAAGGGAACTGGGTGCTGCAAAACTCCTATTTGCAAGGTTCGGGTAAGGGTTGGATTGGACCCATTATGTGGGTCTAAATGAGGCAATCTTAGCTTGCACGTGGTTGATCCGCTAGTTGAACATATGCCTGTTCAGTCACACTGTGACAATTTCAACTGTTGCACCAAGGTTCCTATTCAGTAGTTCTGCAAGGCTACAACTCCTTGAAAGCATATATTGTTTGAAAGGGACGTAATAAGATAATCCACTCTTACTTAATGGAACTTATACAATATTTACTATATACGGTAATTTTGTGATGAATGTTATCCTTTAATATTGTGAATTGGTTAATTTTGTTCTTGGGTTCAAAAGTTATCCTTCTATTGCTGTATATTCTAGTTCCATCATACGTCTCGTTCCTGCTCTTTTAGTTAAACTTAAGCTTAACCACTGAGCTATTGAAGCTTTTCACTTTGTTCAACCAGCATCGGGACTGGTACAATCTATAACATATCATACCTGATAGCCCGACCTTAGCATTATTAGTCCTGCCATGTGAAGTAGCATTCCTTGTAAGTTGTAACACAATTCATCATTTGATATGAGGATGTTTTTTGACATTAATTTTGTTATTCAGGTTACTTTCGCTGTCACATCACATCTATCTTGTATGAATAGGTTTTTGTTCTTTCTCTACCTTGAATTGATTTTTTAGTACTCTCAGTTGATCATTCAACCTATTATAAATTGTTAAGGTTATTGGAGCTGCGATGTTCTATGTAAAAGTGGGAGATGCAGAAATGGTTTATACAGGAGACTACAATATGACACCAGATAGACACCTAGGAGCAGCTCAAATTGATCGACTACGACTTGACCTTCTTATAACTGAGTAAGAACATCATTGATTGTGTAAATCCATCTTATAATGATATCATCAACATTATAGTGAGGGCTACAAATGATATTTTCTACTTGTTTATTGTTTTTAGGGTATATTAATTGTATTAGTTCATCTTCAATGGTTTTTGAATTTTGAATATACTCAACTATTTTTTTGTATGTTTATGTTGTTGTTAGAAATATGAACCAAGCCTTGTCCTGCACCTAGTTGGCTAGATTTTTGGGTGATTATTTTTTATATTTTTTAATGAGAAAGGTTTCTTGGTAGTTGGTGTTTTTGTAAGTGGAGCAAGTTGAAGACCTCATTATCACTTCATCCTCCATGTCCTGCCACCAAACCACATTATCGCTCCTTCATGACTAAGTGGTTATGAGATCACATTTTGTTGCCCTCATTTTTCTTTATTTATCCAATTTCAGTTTTTGAGTCAAGTGTATTTTTCCACCTTAATTTATTTACCTTGTTATGCCTTCTACCCTAATTTATGTAATTGAGTAGGAGTGACAAATTTTGCAAATTATATTGTCATTTTGTTATGTTTACAAGGTGCAGCAACAGGCATGCATTTTAGAAGGTGTTCTTTCTCTATTGTATAATCATTCAATATGGTTTAAAATGCAAGTACCTGTTTTGCATTCACTGCATGTAGTTATAAGAAGGATTATCTCGGACTCACTTTTGCTATGACCCTCAATCTCATTTCAGATCCACATATGCAACTACGATACGTGATTCGAAATATGCTCGAGAGAGGGAATTCCTCAAAGCTGTATGTATTTACAAAATTACTTTGAAGAAATTGTGAACTAGAAGTGTTCAGTTAATTTTGTGCCTTATTTTCACTGACATCTATTATAATTATTAAGTAGAAGCATTGTTGATCTCACTTGCTCAATCCCCTTTTTGTGTGTTAATCATGCCTTACTTTTGTTGGATCCATTTTACATTAACCTGTCCTATATTCGAAGTAGGCCTTTGATATTTTTTAAACTTCTTGGTTTGTGCTCTTAGCATGGATCAGTTTTTCTGATTAGGTTATGAGATTTTGACTGAAGTAAAGAAGGCAATGTTTTGTGGATTTGTGCTATTCTTCTCCTATTTGGTGCATTTGGTTGGACATTTGATAGGAACCAGTATTTTATCTCAAAGAAATAGGGAAATATATATATTGCGGATCTTTGAGCGTGTGTGCCTCCTAATGCCCAAAGTCCCCAGTGCAAATGCTTTGAGCTTGGAACAATGTATGAAACAATGTTCCTGGCCTACTTCCTTTCTCCCTCTCACATGCAATGCAATTGGTGTGTGGTGTGTGCCTTTGCCACAGGGGTCTCTCAGCTGCTGCATCACAAACTGTGTTGATAAGTCGGGATTCGGGAAATTTGTTACTTTATTTTTTAGACGAAGTTTGTAAAGAGAGTTGAGAGATGAGAAAAAGGAACTTTATATTTTTGCTTTTTGAATTTTTTGCTTGTGTTTGTTTCTTTAAACTTTATGATTTGCTTTTGATCCAGGTGCACCTGATCTACAGTTACTCTTATGTTGGTTTCTAAATTTCAAATTAATTGCTTCAGGTTCATAAATGTGTTTCTGGTGGAGGAAAGGTTCTTATTCCAGCATTTGCTCTCGGAAGAGCTCAGGTACTCTGCCTAATATCGCCATTCATTTCATTATTGTAATTTATTTTTCTGTTTGTTATAGCTAATGACTGTAGACGTAATTTTGACACTTTTCTCAGTATAGTGATTCCATGAACTTCTCTGCTTCCCATCCCTAAATACTCCTTAAAAGAGACCAGATGAGGGGGGCGGAGGAAGAGGGATGTTAGTGTTACTTCTTTTGATGTGTATGTGTTTTATGGGGATCTTAATCCTATCTTTAATGTTTTATGCATTGTGTAAGTGTGTGCATTTATGGGATCTGTATTTCTAAATTTCTTGGTTAAGGTTAACTTACACTGGAGATGCTGGCAAGTTTGATAATGTCCTTTCCTTTTCCTTTAATTAGGTTTTTACATGTCATCAAATATGGATTTACTGAACAGGGGTTTCATGTATTTACCAAGTTATTATGATATGTAGGAACTATGCATTTTGTTGGATGACTACTGGGAACGAATGAATTTGAAGGTTCCTATCTACTTCTCAGCAGGTTTGAATCAGCTATACTTATTTATTCCAAATATAATCACATGCTTTTTGCTTTCTCACATTCAAATTCTACACTGAAATTTTGTTTTAGAGGACTATCTGGTTTTTTACTTGAATTGTGTTCTGATGCTTACATGTCATCTTATAAATAGTGTATGGAATAAAAGGCATGTGTAACCCAATCATGCCATTAAAACTTTAAAAGTATAAAGACTAGAAGAATTATGTAGTCTCTAGTGCCAATCATGCCATTATCAACATGTGTAACCCAATCCAAATGAAGCAAATAAAGGAAAGCTTCTTACTTTGAACCATCATCGTTAATGTCAGTAACCAACCCAATTATTTTGTTTATTTCTTTTAATTTTAAAAAGTAACCAACCCAAAAGCTTAAGCTATTAGGAGAAGATACATGAATGGTTTTTCATTTTGTATTTCTAACATGACCATGAACCAACTAAAGGTTCGCTCCCCACTAAAGCCTAAAATGTTAGGTGAAGAAAGCACATGAACGGTTTTGTTATTACATTTCTAACAATTAAGATTGCTGGACGCCATTTCGAAAGAAGGTCCAAGTGATGTGAAACATAGAATTTCAAACTACGATTATTCTTTGATATAAATAAGGTAACCAAAATGAGAAAATGAGGCAGAAATTTACTACCAATATAAAATGATTTTTCATGAAAATGTCTGAAGAAAATCCTTATAAGCAAAAATGATCAAATTGATATATGCTGCAAATTTGTGGTGCCAACTTTGTCCTACACGATGTAATTGTATTAGTATATGCTAATATGTTCACGTTGTGGAATCTATGTCATAAAATACTATTGTATTACGCATGATCTTCAAATTTGCAATTTATAATGATATTATTTTTTCATCATTTTCTTTTCATTTCCACACTAGTCAGCAATAAATCAATTAATTGTAGTTATCTCAAATTTATTAATTTGGAAAGATAAAATAATAATAATACAATACAGCTTGGTTATATGTGACTTCTTGAGCTGTATATCTTCCTATTAGTGTACTTCTAATTATTTGTTGTATTTGTGTTACATATTAATTCTAACTACTGGGATATGTATTTTTTTTCTTTTCAGGATTAACTATTCAAGCTAATATGTATTACAAGATGCTTATTGGTTGGACAAGCCAGAAGATTAAAGATACACACTCCACACACAATGCATTTGATTTTAAGAATGGTGATATTTTTATTTCTAGAGTTCTCAGAAATTTCAACATTTTATTTCACATGTGAATTCACATCAATGTATGCAACGACGACAACCAAGCATTTTATCCACTAGGTGGAACTGGTGGATTACCATATAAAAATGCAACAATACCATTGTTCTGTGATACAGAGCCTTGTTTTGGAGCATTCCTGTTATTAAGGATATTCTTTATATTCAATAGCCTTTACAGTTGGTTGGCATAAATATTAAATACATTATTTTAATAAACGATTCTGAAATTTAAGGTGAAAAACACAAATTCCCAGACAGCACAAAAATGAGGATTTTGGGGTAAAGGAGTGGACTTTGTGACTAAAATAATTAATTTTTTTAATGCATTTTATAAAAGCTGAGAATGGAGGTATAATTTGCTGCTTGAAAATGTATCATCTGATGAGGTTCTATTTCTCACTCACCTGGTTTGGATGTTGCAGTTCACAAATTTGATAAATCTATGATAGATGCTCCTGGTCCTTGTGTTCTCTTTGCCACTCCTGGGATGATAATTGCTGGATTTTCACTTGAAGTTTTTAAGCACTGGGCACCATCAGAAAATAATCTTGTCCTTCTACCTGGGTACACCCATTTGTATTCTTTTCCGTTAATTCCTATTTAATTTTTATAGTAGCCATGTCTATTAGATGGAAGATGAGCAAAATCCAGAATCCAGATAAATGTCTCCCACGACTGGCACGTTTAAAAGTAAATGGATATAAAACTATTTTAAATCTTTCACCTAGTAGTAAATTCATTGTATTTTCATTGCATGATGACTTGGTGTGGATTTTTTGCTGGTTTTGTGGCAACTTAGGGTGATAGGCCTTTTCTCTGCACTTTAAAAGTTGTGATTTTGTGAAGTTTCTAGAATATGGGCTTTCCTTATTAGTCCTGGGAATTCGGGTTTTTGGGTGGCTTAAATGTATCATTGTTGTGGATATTATTGGTTACCCGTTATGAAAATCTAAAGGAAGACTTGGTTTGTTCTCTCTTGATCTTTTTACACTATGTCACAATACTGTGTGCATGCCCGTTTCTTTTATTGTCTCTTCCAGCCTATTACTTTACTTTTTATAAAAAGTATGTATGAATGCATCATTCGTTTCAACGTTATTGGCTGCCAATGACAAGCTAAATGATGACTAGGTTGATTCTATGTTGATCTTTCTACACTACTAGTATATTGTGTGCATGGGGATGCTCCCATTTTCTGCCTTTTCCCTCGTATTATTTTTCTTTTATGTATACATTCATCTTAATTCGTCATATTTACATATCAGTTGTTTTTTATACATTCAGTTGTGTTACTTTTGTAGGTATTGTGCGGCAGGAACTGTAGGACATAAATTATCATCAGGTAAGCCCACCAAAATTTATACAGATCCTGATACACAGATTGACGTGCGTTGCCAGGTACTTTTAATCGCCTACCCTTTTATTTACTTGGAAATTTATTGAGATTGGTGCAATGAGTTTTTTTTTTCCTAATCAATGTGTTTGCAACTGACATGACTTGAGAACAAGTATGCATCTGAAACCATATTTCTTATCTTGATTGTTTGTTGGATAAATCGGTGTTGTCAAATAGCAGCTACAGCACTGTAGTTAGAAAGTAAATTTTAGAGTCAACTGTCAATTTGATTGTCCTAAATCAAGATATCACCACCGTCAATTATATATGATATTATTGTTGCCAGATTAGTCACTTAAATATTGAAGTGTCACTATGTTGGTCCTTCAAATAGTTTTTTCGACAAATCATTCCCTCAAAATTCACAATTATTGCAAAATTTGCCTATACAATAACTGAAGTGATGATACATCATACAAGGACTAATTAAGTGACTATTTTATATCTTTCAATCTTTGAGGGACTGATTTGGTGACAAAAAATCTTTAAAAGACTAATGTGGCAAGGCAACACTGGTCTTTGGAGTTTAGTCAGGGGTTTACTCTAAATTGTATATAAATTTTCAACTGAAAATGTATTAGTACAAAATAACATTGAAGATTATTGTGTTGGATCATTTAGTTTCTCGAATAATTTGAATTTTGCCTTAAATTGACAGATTCACCAGTTGGCTTTTAGTCCTCACACCGATTCTAAGGGGATAATGGATCTTGTAAAATTTCTCTCCCCAAAGCATGTTATACTAGTGCACGGTGAGATGCCTAAGATGGCTTCTCTAAAAGAAAAAATTCATTCTGAATTGGGGATTCCGTGTTATAATCCTGCAAACAATGAAACCGTATCCATTCCCTCAACTCACTACGTAAATGCAGAAGCCTCCGACACTTTCATCCGAAACTGCTTGAACCCAAACTTCACGTTTCAGAAATGCAATTCAGTGGACACATGTAACTCTACTGTGATAGACAAAAACTTGACACCTGAAATTCAAGTCGAAGATGAAAGAGTAGCAGATGGAATTTTGGTTATGGAGAATAACAAAAAGGCAAAGGTTGTACACCCAGATGAGCTTTTGCTAATGTTGGACGAAAAGAAGCACGAGGTTTAGTTTACATCTCCATAGATTTCTTATCTAACTAGAGCTCTTGGCTTATGTTCTTACATTCAAAGTTTTGTGGTGACTGATCTGGAGGGAACAATCAATATTCTGGGAGAATCTCCCAAAGTATAACCAAAGCAGTATATTACCTCTGCATTTGGCCAGCCGTAATTAAGAATGGTTGCAAGAAACTAATTTCAGAAATGTAGAACATTAATAGATAGCCCATATATATGTCAGACCTCTGAATCATGCATATGAATCAACAAAACACCAGATGGAAAGTGAATCAGTTACACAGAATGAACATCATGATTTGGCCCTAACAAGATTCAGAAACTATGCTCATAATTTAGGCTCCAATTTTTATGACGGGGAAAAGAAATGTGTTATAAATAGATTCACTGAAGAGGATAAGACCGAATGGAGAAATACTAATTGTAATCATACTATTTTATGAGAAGCTTGAATTGCACTTCCAAGAAGCAAATCATTAATGTAATGATTCGGTCACCTTATTTTTTTATATCAATGAGTGCTTAAAGCCAAAAAAAAAAAAAAGATTACAAAGCTATCAACCTAGGGATACTATGTCGCATACACTCATAAGCAATAATATACTTAGGCCCCGTTTGGCCCAGCTTATTTTCCTCTTTTTTTCTTCTCCTTAAAAATAGTAAACAAGGAAAAAATTGTGTTTGACTTAATTTTTTTTTATTTTTTACTTCTTTACTTTATTTCTCAAATACTTTTAAGGAGAAATAGTGTCAAATATAATTTTATACTTCTTTATTTCGTTTAAGCTAAAATAAAAAGTAAAAAATAAGCCGGGCCAAACGGGGCCTTAATCTGATTCGGATAAACATCAAACTAAACAACATTAGAATCTAACTCAGCTTATATTAGCCATCACATATGCTTCCTGATTAGCTTTCCCGTAAGAATGAGATATGCACTTCCCAATCCATCTCTAACAATCTTCTAATATTCTTCACCAAAGAATAACCTATATCACTCTTTGTCGTAGCCGCTCTAATAAAATTCACATAGTTACCGAATCAATGCTTAGCTCAACATCACTAAATCCCAACGTTCTTGTATACTTCAACCCTTCTAGCACCCCCCACAATTCCGCCACAAACGTACTACAATGCTGACATGCTTAGCAAAACCACCAGACCACTTACCCTATCTATCTCTAATGAAACCACCACAACCCGCCTTACATCCATCCTTACAAGCTCCAATCATGTTGAGTTTCACTCGCCCTTCTGCCGGAAGCTTCCAACCAATCAAACGAACTTCTCTAGGCAACCTTGTAACAATTCTACTAGCCATGTTAGCTTGATAGTAGTACTCCTCAAAATGAATGTTACCTTTGAGATTTGTATGAATCCACTGCTGAATATTTCCACCAAAAAAACACAGCACGAGCTGTAAATGGAACCACACTCATCCACAAAGGACTCACGTGCACAGTCCCACAAAGCATGAATGCAAGTCTCCTCCATATCACCACAATGAGTGCACATTCCAAGTAGAGTTAATTGGTCCTTTATTCTAAAATTTATGATTAGATTATATGATACGATTCTGCCGGAAATTAAAAGATAATATGACATGATATAGGAACGTTGCTTTGATTCACGTAATCAACACTGTTACGAGAGCATAATCATTCTTTAAACACTTAGTAATGACATATTTGGCAAAGGCATCCACAACAAAACGTGTATTCTGACAACATTATTCCACAAGCAGAATATAATCTCACTAGCAAAATTCTGAATGGCCCTTGTTATTAATTAGGTCATGGTTTGGTAATTGTGTATAACAAAACAAATATGCCCTGTATTAAGAAAGAATTCTGCACACAAAGGAGCTTCTTGAATGACCACAACACTACAGGCTACAGTACAATTTATTTATGATTCATCAAGTAAACTTCAGCGCTGAAGCATGGAATGTTCCATATGATTAGCAGTTTGAGTTTGCAAGTAAAAGTACAGAGAAAAATAAAATTACATAACTTTCACTCTATCATCTTTACTTATCCCAAAAACACAGTATCTAGTACTCGAATGTAAACCTGCTCCACAACTCACCAACAATCAATGTAGGCTGCAAAGTAACAACTTTCAACCCCATCAACTCGGTAGTGGCAACATCCCATAAACGTGAGAGCAATCACACCATGTATAATCTATAAGCTTAATTTAAATAAATATCATGTATAATCTGCATGATATTTTTAATAAATAAAATCAGAGATTTAATTTATAATAATCATAATGTACAGGATTTATTAAAAGCCAAACAATAATGAATCACAATTTGTGCCTCTAGCTCTGGATCAAATTGTGATGGAGCATAAGCTGAAGGGACAATGTTGAAAAGAATTGAAAATGGTGAAGGTACAATGTTGCCATTACTTTGACACAGATCAATCGTGGAATTACTGAGAATGAACTGCAACACGAATGGCATCAATTTTGCATGTGCAATGGGGCTTTCACTTCATATATAATTCAGAGAAGCCCGGGGTTGCAACATGCGTAGTATTTGATAAAAATTTAATGGAATGGGAACGGCTTGAGCCATAGTTACAAAACCCTAATTGATAAATCATACTTATAATTTCTATTATAGTATGACCCATTATATCACTATCCTTTCAAATCCATAAAGACCTTGCCGGTTCAATGACAAAGCCACTAACAGTTGCATCAGACAAATAAAACAGCTGGAAAACTAAGGCATTTTAAACTCGCAAATATCCATTCAATTATTATAACTTAGATAGTCGAAACAACCAAATGCAATATAAAAAGAAATTCCATCCATCAAAAATAAAGGAAACCACAGAAGCAAATAAGTATGAAAGCACTAGAAGCTTAACATAGATTATCCAAAAAAAAAACCAAAACAGGTAAAAACTCAAGCTTCCACTCTTTCCTCCTCCAAGATTAAGCCCTTTCCTGTTGGCTTTGCCAACAAATCTGTGAACTCTTGGAATGGTGATCTACTGAAGCGAGTCTCCTTCCAGAATTCAGGGGTCAAGAAACCATAGGTTTTCATCAGACAATCAAATGTAGCCTGAAAAAAATCAACAGCGTTAATAACTCCGCTTATAGCAAGGGTATACAAACAAGACTACAATTGCAGAGGGGGAAAACACAAAACCAATACATGCTGTATTGTAACAACCAATATTAATACGTCAAGAAAACATAAAATGCAAAATCAATTTCACAGTTCAGTTATACATACAAGAAAGATTTTTATATCCATACACAATAAACAAGTCTATCTCTTTAAACACATTCTTCCAAGCAAATTCTCAAAAATGACCCAAAAGATAAACACAACAACATAAACATAGTAAATAAATTTAGCTCCTCTAAATGTTGCAACAAGAGACTGCAGGTTAATTTTTTTTTGTTGATCGCGAAAAATATAAACCAATGATTAATAAATCAAAACTTCACATTATTTATACTCTACATAATCATACTTAAGTTCGTAGAATTGTAACCATGAATCAAATCCTAAATTTCATTAGCAATAGGAATGACCCTTTAAATTCTCCCACATATAAAACCATTTTAGCACACTTAACATTTCATATCAAAGGCATAACATAGTATCCAAACCAAACTAACACTAACCCATTCAATCACATAAAATCACTTCAATTTTCACAAATAAATACCAGTTTCAATAATGTTAATAATTCATACAATAAAACACAAATAAACACAAACTTATATATAAAATACAACATTATTAACATTATAATCATAAAATAAATCAAAAGACATAAAAATCAAATATTTGAAACAAAAAAACACAAACCTTAACAAAATTTCCAAGAGTCTTGGTAGATCCTCTAGAAGAAGTAAAAACATCATCAATCCCAGCAAACTGCAAAACCTTCTTAGGAACCCTAGCAGCAACAATTCCACTACCTCTAGGAGCAGGAACCATTCTAACAGTAACAGAACCACATTTACCAGTAACCTTACAAGGAACAGTATGTGGTTTTCCAATCTTATTACCCCAATAACCTCTCCTCACAGGAATCACACTTAATTTCGCAAGAATTATCGCACCGCGAATCGCGGTAGCAACTTCTTTACTACACTTAACACCTAAACCAACATGTCCATTGTTATCACCAACAACAACAAAAGCTTTGAACCGGGTTCGTTGACCAGCTCGGGTTTGTTTCTGAACCGGCATGATTTTCATCACTTCATCTTTCAATGTTGGACCAACGAGTGTGTCGATGATTTGATGCTCTTTGATTGGAAGAGAATGAAGGTAGATCTGTTCAAGGCTACGGATTTTACCTTCTTTGACGAGACGACCGAGTTTTGTTACTGGAACCCATTTTTCTTCTTCTTCACGACGGCCTCCTCTTCTACGACCTCCACGGCCTCTGTCTCCGCCTCTTCCACGGCCTCTGTCACCGAAACCTCTTCCGAATCCACCACGTTCTCCTGCTGCACCACCGCGTTCTGCCATTGTTGGTTGAGAGAGAGTTTTAGAGAGAGAGAGAGAGAGAGTGCGGCGACGAGAAGAGATGAAACCCTAAGAAATGCAGAGAGGTATGAGAGTGAAGATCAGATTTGTGTTTTGTAGGGTTTTTTTTCTGTTATTGGGCTTTTGGAAATGTAGTTTTTGGGTTTTCTTAACATATCCACCCAATTTTTACAAAAAATAAATAAATTGAGATCTTCTTTTGCTGTCCTACCTTTTTCTCGTACGCCCCCTTGCATTTTATCAAGTTAATTGAATATATCATATAAATGGCACAGGTAAATATTTTTTTCCTTCTCTTTGTAGCTTAAATATTTATATTTATCTTTTTCTACATTGAAAATGGGCTAAATGCCCAAAAGAAATTACACGAAAATAATACGAGGAGTAGAAATGGTGTATATACAACCCAAATCTCTTTTTCACTAAATCCAGACATTATTTTAGTGAGTCCAAAAATTCTTTCGACACCTCCATAAATTATTTTTTTTATTAAAACTCTATTTTTTTTAATAAATAATAACAACAGGTGGTGGTGGCCAATCAATGCCAGGCCTCCAACGGTGGAGACAACAATGTTTGTATTTCTGACGAGTTCACGGCGGCAATCAGCGGGGCTCCAGTGACCAGCGCGGCAACCAACGACGGAGCTCTGGCTAGCCACCACCTTCCACCTCTATTTTTTATTTTAAAACTTAAAAATCTGTCTTTTGATTTATTTTATACTGATATTTTTTATAATAAAAATAAGTATTTTATTTTAAACAAAAAAAATAGTTTTAAAAATTAATCATTTTTTAAAATAATAAAAATGGTGTTAAAATTATCCAAAAAACAATTTATTTATTTATTTATAAAAATAAAATAAAAAAATAGTACCTTTATGTAAAGAAATTGATTTTTATTTTAAAGATTTTTAAAATAATCCACCCATTTATGCAAACCGGATGCAAAAGGATTAACCAACGATAGTTTACAGATATTTTAGACCAAATTGTAACTCATGAACATGATTCTTGGATTTTTTTTTTTTGCTTCATGAGTATCTCTATTTATAAGGAAACTCATCGTTTGATGAAGGGAAACAATTTTTGGAAGATATCAAGCATGTTAATATGAAACAATGTCATGATTCACTCTTGTTCTCAAAAAGTTTCAAGACTAAACTAAGAGACACTTTGTTCCAAAATAACCATTGTATATATTCTTTCAATATATTTTGAAAATTCTCCCATATATTATCCTTAAATAAATCATTTATGTGCACATATAACAGATAACATAAAGCAAAGTTGACATTTTTTAGAAAAACTAACGAAAACAACAAATATAACAAACAAAATTAAAATTAAGAGACCAATTTATAATATTAATTAGTTAAATAACCGATATGAAACTAATAAATAAATTAAGCGACCAATTCTACAATTTAGCCATTACAAATAGTATTGTGTTTTGTAACCAAAAAGATAAAATAAAATAGTATTGTGTTTGTATTTTAATTAAGGTCTAATGTTGCATACATTTTTATTTGCTTTGAATTAACAATTTTATGTAGCACCTCTTGATCGAAAAATTATAAAGACAAATATAAAAAAATATAAAGACAAAAAGTTAATTAATAGGGAATTTTATTCAAATTATAGAGACAATGTCACTCTTGACAACAAGCATAATGATAATTTAAATAACATAAAAAACAAAATTTGATTGACCATGCAAATGTGGCAATCTTATTATTGACCTCCTTCTATTTCTTCTCAATCAATTTGCATGAAGTCCTCTCTCTGTTCTTCAACTTGGTTCTTAGCATTAGTAGGTATTTCTTGGTTCACATTCCTTGTTTCATCTACAAGAGATGAATTCTGATACCTATCTGAATCCAGCAAGATCCCTGTTTCAGAGTCAGGGGAAACTGAAATTCTAGTACTCTTACATGGCAAAAGACCACAGAGAGTGGTTAGTCTTTTGAGCTTTAATGCCATGTACTTTTGTTTCTGCACAATGGCTAGTTTGACCTTCTTCTTAAGCATGGCTACAAGAAATCAAGATTTGTGTGTATGTGTGTTTTATTCTTCTTATGTTGTGTGGGTTTTATAGAGGTTGTCACACCAACCCCCATATGAGATTTCAATAAGTGTTTGATTGAATACTAGGTATCTTTTTGAATTTCAACCAGAAACTAATTTTTTTTTCCATATTTAATAATATATAAATTCGCGTATTGCATTAAAAAATAATTAATTGAACATTGTGTGTCATAAATCAGCACGCTTTTCAGTCAAAAATATTAAAAAAAAAAAAAAAAAAATCACAACTCCTTAATGTATTTCCATTGTTATATAATGTAAGATTCTTAATGCGAAAGTATTATATTGGCGTTGTTGAACAACATTAAAACTTATTAAGTATTCATACATACCGTAAAAAAAAAAGGTATTCATACATATAACTACAAAGACTACTTTCTCGAGCATGTAAAACTATTAAATTGAAAGTCGTGTGTCATAAAATCAACACGCTTTTCAGTCAAAAATAAATAAATCACAACCCCTTAATGCATTTCTTTTATTATATAATAATATACGATGCTTAGTAACGAAGTTTTATATTGGGGTTGTTGAACCACGTTCAAACTTATTAAGTATTCATACATATAACTACAAAGACTGCTTTCTCGAGTCATGTAATACTATATGAGCAAAAAAATGTTTCCTCTAAAATTAAATTCAAACTCGAAACTTATTAGAATTAGCTCAACTGACAAAAAATGCCAAAATTGTTAGGCTAGACATCATGTTCGGGGTTCGAACCCCGACTCCTCCACTTGTGTATGAATTTATAATAGCTTTGTCTTTTTGTCGATCTATCAAAACAACATTCCTTCTTAATTCTAATTTCAAACTAATCATTGTAAAAAAATAAAATCAAACTGATCATTCTATTATAAAGAAAAATGATGAAGATAAATTAAAAGGGCACTAAGAAATTTCATCTACCGAAGTTAAAAGGTCAAACTCTTACCACATAAACACGAACATAGAAAAAACTCGCCCTACACACATGTATCTTTGGTCAAAAAATACATGTATGCTGGGTGAATTTTATCTATAATGAAATTTTTTGTTATTATAAAAAAATTATAACTCTTAGTCGTTGATTGCAAAAATGGGTGTAAGAACAGGTTACTGTAGCGACGGGGGTCTGGCGATTTTTCCTTTACTGTAGAATCCATAATTGCTAATTGGGGTTGCAATTTCACATCGAAAGGTCGCACCGTTCCCTCTTTGGTGGTGTACAGGATAAGGAGCGAAAAGCGTGGAGAGAGATGGATGAAGAGATTTTGGATGCAGAGAGTAAATATGGATGGAGAAGTGGATTGAGAGAGTTGGATGGAGAGATATCTTAATGAAGAGAAGTGGATGGAGAAAGTTGATGGAGAGAGTAGATAAGGATGGAGAGGGTGGATGAAGAGAGATTGGTGAAGAGAGGTGGATGGAGAGAGATGGATTTAGAGAGATGAATGAAGATAAGTGGATAGAGGGAGTTGGATAGAGAGAGATCGATGGAGAGAGGTGGATGGATGTAGAAAGATGGATGGAGAGAGTAGATAAGGACGAAGAGAGGTGGATGAAGATAGATTGATGGAGAGAAGTGGATGGAGAAAGATGGATGGAGAGAAGTTGATGGAGAGAGGTGGATGAAGAGAGATGGATAGATCAAATAGATGTATGGATGGAGAGAAATGATCGATGAAGAGAGGTGGTCGATGGAGAGAAGTGGATGGAGAGAGATGAATGAAGGGATTTGGATGAAGAGAGATTGTTGGAGAGAGTAGATATGGATGAAGAGAAATACATCGAGAAAGTTGGAGAGAGGTAGATTGAAAGAGATCGATGGAGAGAGATGAATGGAGAAAAGTGGATGAAGAGTGTAGATATGGATGGAGAGAGATCAATGGAGAGAGGGAGGTGGATGAAGAGAGTATATATGGATGAAGAGCGATCGATATCGAGAAATGGATGGAGAGAGGTGATCGATGGAGAGAAGCGGATGTAGAGAGATTGATGGAGAGAGTTGGATGAAGAGAGGTTGATGGAGAAATGTGATTGATGGAGAGAAGTGGATGGAGAGATTTGGATAGAGAGAGTTGGATGGAGAGAGTAGATATGGACGGAGAGAGATCGATGGAGAGAGGTGGATGGGGAGAGATGGATTAATAGATTTGGTGGAGAGAGTAGATATGGATGGAGATAGATGAATGAAGAGAAGTGGATAGAGAGAGGTAGATGAAGAGAGATCGATGGAGAGAAGTGGATGAAGAGGAATCGATGGAGAGAGGTGGATGGAGAGAGATGAATGAAGATATTTGGATGGAGAGAGATGGTTGGAGAGAAAAGATATGGATGAAGAGAAATACATCGAGAGAGTTTGAGAGAGGTGGATTGAAAGAGATCGATGAAGAGAGATGGATGGAGAAAAGTTGATGGAAAGAGATCAATGGATAAAGGTGGATGAAGAGAGTAGATATGAATGGAGTTAGATGGAGAGAAGTGGATGGAGAGAGAGAGGTGGATGGAACAACGATTTAACACAATTCAATGTTTTAGAACAATGATTTGATTATAAAACAAGATTTACATTCCGGGTTTAACAAAACAAACAAAACTAATTGGAGTGAAGATTGATTAGAGCATGATTTTAGTTCATAAAACAACGATATAGGGACAAACAATGATTTGATGAACTACATTACGAGGCTTCCTGAACAAACCATATTGGAATTTAAGCTATTGATAACAAGCAAAACTAATTTAAGTGGAAATTGATTAGAGTATGATTTATGCATAGCCGTGTAGTTTTCTTGGACCTGTGTTGTTGTAGCGGTTCAAGCACTCCCAGGTTAGCTGTATTTCATTTGGGTTGATTGCTACTGTCGGATTTGGATCATCTTCAATTATTATCTCATGTTTTTTCTCAAATTGTTAATCTAATGGTTCACAAATGAAAAATATTTTTTCTCTCTTTTCTCAAGTGTTTTCTTTAATTTGTGAACTATTAGATTAACAATTGGAGAGAAAACATGAGAGAATAATTGGAGAGGATCAAAATCCGCTACTGTTGAGTGTCTTTGCTAACCAACTACTACTACATAGCTTATAAAAGTAATAGAAGTAGTAGAACGTGTAAGTCTTTGTTTTGTAATTCTGCTTGTTCTGATTTCATCATAGGCATGCCTTATGCTTTATGATGGTTGATCTTTAATTAATATTAATTTGCTGTTAAAAAAAGTGTAGAAAACTAAATGAAAACAAGCAAAATTAATTTAGTGCAGAAAATCATCATTTTGAAACAAGAATTTGATGAACTAGCAGAACTAAAGTTTCAAATTTGATGGATCTAGACGTTATGAACAAATCTAGAACTAATATTGTTCATGGAAGTAGCGGTGGATTATAGTGAAAAATGAAGTCAATTTAAAGTGTTAATTATTATTATTATTATTATTTTGGTACTAATTTTTTATAATTGATGTGTTAATTATTAGGGGAGAAAGAAAATGGAAGATGGATAATTAGAAATTCAACAAAAATGGGAATAAAATTGATTTTAAACGATTCACTTGAAATATGCTTCAAATTTTGATCTGATTTAAAATTTTCATTATGATCATTATTTTTAAAAGAAAAACTGAAAACTTGTTTAAAATCTAATTCATGTTTAAAAAATCACAAAATCTGATTTTTAAAATAGACAAAACCGAATTAAAGTTAATTTTTCAAAAATAAATCGGTTCTATTAGAAAAATGATATGAAACCAATTATCTAAAATACTGAAACTAAATAAGTTCAAAGATATAAATGAGTTCTAAACCAATTCTAAACTGATACTGGTTTGAAAAAAGAGCCGATTTTTACTAAAATGACTTTTATAAACTGAACCACACCATTAATATTGTCCAGTTCAGTGCGGCTCATATGAACCATGAACACTCCTAAATTAGCCATGCATATATCATTAGCCATTGTGTGATTTGTTAGGTGTTTTTTTGCAAGATTGTTCTTCCTTGTTAGTCATGAGCCTCTATGTTGCAAATGATAAGGTGAAGTTTCAGCAACTTTTTATAGAAGAAATATAGTTTTCTCTTTAATATTGGATTGGACTCTATCAATTAAATTTTACCTAGAGCCGTTTCCGACTTTTTGAAGGGATTTGTGCGATTATTAAAAATAGGCCCTAATAAAAGAAAAAATGCAAAAAAAAATTCAATGTGGGATTATTAAAAATGTTCATGATAATAATAATAATATAAAACAAATGTACCAAAAAAAATATATAAAGCAAATATAAGATAAAAGATCTAATTTATTTGTCACCTAGACAAAACCTCATTTAAAATGTCAATGTTACAAGTGCTATAGTGAATTTTTATTTGCCAATCAACATAAGCTAAACGGGATGGACTAGATTTGTTAACAAAAAGTATGTAAAGGATGAAAGTTTAAAGAAATTTTGTAGGGGATTAAAACAAAAAAATTGGTAATTTTATAATTATTATTTTTTTGACAAAGTAATTTAATAGAAATGAAAAACACATTTAGCTCAATTTATATGGCAATTTAAAACAACATATTTTACAGAACACTGCTACAATCCATAATAAATTGGACAAACAAATGATTCTAACAAATGACAAAATTATACTTGCTAAATTTAGTATCATCGCTAACTTATTCATGAATAAATGACCTAAATCTTCTCTACATAAATAGATAAGCAAAACAATTATCAAAACCGAGCAAGTTGGTGTTCTTGTCTTGAATATCTACATATAGACAACAGCATCGAAAACAAACACCCAACCGGGTTTTGTCATACCTGTTCGTTTCCCTTGAGAATATTGTACTTACAAAGAGGACAAGTTGCATTCATTTTTAGCCATTTTACTATGCATGAAGAATGGAAATGATGGTTGCAGGGAAGAGTGTGAAGCTCTACTCCATCCTCGTATGTGCAGAGACATATACAGCATTCCTAAAAAGCAAAACAGCAGATAATCAATAAAAATGAACTCTATAAAAAATTGTAAGTTGGGTACTTTCATCGATAAATTGGTATTCTTCGAAGAAATATTTAGCAAAACTTATCTTCAACCAATAACAAAATCTTAATAGACATCTACTATTGGTTTCTTTTGCTACATGACTTTAACAAACATAAGTAATTAACATTCTTTTTTGACAAATAAGTAATTAACATTTAGTACTAAAAGAAGTGGCATAACACAAGTAACTAAAGTAGGACAAATACAAAAGAATTAACATTTTGATAATTCCAATAAGAGATCAAGTTGAATGTTTCATGGGCCATTATAGTTATAGAATAAAATGCTATGATACATTTGTCTCATAATAATTTTCAGACTGTTGATGGAAATGAGTAATAATGCAATCTATTGATGTTTTCTTACAAGTCAAGCATTTTGTTAACCATGCACCAAGTTGTACCCTTTTTGTGCCTTCTACTTCTACACTGAACTTGTAAAAACAAGGAAACAGAAGGGGAAAATTCCTGCTGTTGTTTAACTCAAATTTCAACATCTATCAGTTATTTAACAAATTCCTAAAACATCAAGCTTTTCATAAGCTAGATTCTAAATTTGATTTGTTAGTTTCCCCTTTGGATGAACAGATTCACATGCATGTAAACATAGAACTAAAGTAACAATCCTCATGTCCAGTGACTAAAATGGAAAATTAGGGACCATTGATTTCCATTTCTCAGAAGTGATAAATCATAAATATACAAGACTGAAATAAATTGTGTTTCAGGAAACCATACCGCATCCTCAGGTAAAAGCACCCGCTCATTTGCCAAGTATGCACTGGTGGTTTCTATAGGAACCATTGATCCAGCTCCACCATTATCCTTCTCCTCATTGTTTAGTAATCGAAATCTATATTTTGGAAGTATACTAAGATCTGCTTCTGACGCACCTTCCTATATTCTCTCAAAATGAAACAAATAGAACAATTAGAAGGTTCCCATGTTATTGTTCAGTCAGCTCAAAATGTTTTTTCATTCATACCTGTCCTGCAACAGCATAGAGAATAGCAATGATGCAGGGCAAACAACAGCAGAGAGCAATACCAATTAAGCATGCCAAAACAACACAGAAGATGGCAAAGAAAACATCAAATGCCAGAAAGATAACGGCCAACCTGTAAAGATTCAAAAACAGATAATTCATTTCTCATTCAAACTTTGCAAAAAATTCATCACACAATCTATCAAATAGAAAAAATAGAACCGCCCATTTTGGTCATCTATAAATACTCCTCCGTATCACATCCATTTATTTGAGTCATCGAATTGATCCTTCAATAACAATTAACAAAACCAAATTTGTTCTTTCAAGAACTGGTTGTGTTGTCACTCTAAGGACCAAACTGATGCAGTTCTAAATGGACAACCAAAATTGGCCTTTGATCAAGAAATATTTTTTATTGATGTCCCTGGTACATCTGAAAGCTATGAATTTGAAAAACCTTCTAGGTTCTGTTGTAGTAAGTGGTGATTAATATTTGATCTCGTGATTCACGTGTTTCACTCGAAACACATGAATATAAGGAATATTTTATATACATAATTCAATTAAATGGAACTAGCCACTAGATACACACTAGTGGGTGTGCATTAGCAAATGCATATAAACATTATACTTACAATGTTAATTAAAAATAAAAGCTTACCAGTACAAGTGTGGAGCATCTTGCAGAAGCATATCATCTGCAGAGACAATCCAGTAAAAGCCCAGCATCCACCAAAGGAATGAAACCCCGGTATTTATTGATTCACATCGCTTGGTAAATCTGTTTTACAAATAACCAAAATAAGCATCTACAATTCTTAATTACTTGATACAGTCCAATGTAGTAACGTGATAATAAGCCAAATTACATATCTATGCATTAGCAGCAAGGTCATACAGAAGAGGAACAGGCGTTTTATTTTCTTTTCCTGAAGTATACTATAGTCCTGTGCAGTGGAAATTGGATAGCATGAGGTATGGCATCTGTGCCAACGGTATAAGTGGAAGGATGCCATAGATACCAAAATCTTAGTGAAACTACATAGCAGGAAAAGTTCCAATGGCCGTTTTCAATAGAAGTAACTTTCATGTACGTCATGTCGCAGTTTCATGGCGCAGCCATAACCAGTGGTGGAGCTTCTCAATGACGGCTCTTGGCAATTATTATTATTATTATTTGTTTAAAATTAGGTATTTATATCATGTTTGGCATTCATTTATTGTAGTGCAAGAGACGCAACGGCAAAATATTAATTTTGCAACCGCTAGGTTTTGGTATCGATTCCAGGGGAATTCATTTTTTCATTTCCACAGGAATAATTGTAAAAAAAAAATGTTGATAAAGTGTCTTCTGGGTGTCAAACTCAGTTCTTTATATAAAATAGGCCGTATTAGTGTTTGAATTGAAGCACGTGACAAGGGGGCAACAGTCTTGAACACCTAATAATCCAATAATGCCCTTAAACAAACATTCTAGAGGATTTCAAGACCAACAACGGTTTCAAAATGAACGATGCTCACTGTTTGGAGTCTACACCATATACGCAGCAGTCGCACTAATTGTTTTCTGGTGACTGCCTTGGGCTTCCTTCCTCCCCTCTTCGTTCACTATTCCTTCATCTGCATGTCACCCACTCCAGTCTCCCTCTTCTATCTCTTATGTTCACTTTCTATTCTCGTGTTTCTCTTTCACCGTCCGGCTTTCTTACACAATAATGCTTTCAATCCTAGGTTACACAAAATCTAAAATAAAGACTCCAAATCTATCGTAAAATCTAAAATAATATTCTTGCAACAACTAAGAATTTGTTTGGTTTTACACCCCATTCATAAATATCGCATCCCAATAGGTTTTCGCGGCATATTTAAAAAGCTAAACATTCGCGCTTCTACCTCATCGTGCGGCTACATCCAACCCAACACAGTAACAAACACATACGTAATCCAAATAAATGACATAATATTCCACAACACAAATAAAAGTCAAACAAATCACTTTCATATAATCTTACGTTGTTAAATTGCAAGAAACATAAATATTCATTGAACACTATACATAACAAAAAATCACAATATCATCAGTTCTGTTTAATTTGATTACTTTTTTAACAGTAAAAGCAAAATAAACTACTGTACTTAAATAATAATGTAGAATTAATATCTTAAATTAACAAAATTAAATTAAATTTAAGTTCATGCATAAACCCTAGCATGCAAAAAAAAAAATTTGAGCTACAAATAGTAACAAAGTCAAAAACCTAAAAATCGAATACAAATTCACCTGGATTGAGACGAGTTCCCGTCGCCGTCATCACTGTCGTATTCATCGGAACTCATTTCAGGATCGCTACTTCTCTGTCGCCGCCGTGAATCCCTCCGACTACGGCGGTGATACTCAAGCCAAACCAGAACAACGTGAACGAAACACTGAAGCGCGTAACCGATGATCCAAACACGGATCGGCGTGTTCGGATGCTCATCAAAGGTGCAAAACAGCATCACCGCCGATACAACAACGAAAGCCATATTCCACGACATGTCAAGCGCGACAACCGGCTTTGAGTATCCCCAGTCAGCACGACGCTCTTCAAGCTCACGCGCCGCTGTCTCTCGTACAAGTACCGACGGTCCTCTTCTTCCGGCGGCGCGTCCGAGTAAGAGCGCGAGGGAAGTACCTCGACCGCCGCCTTCATGACGTGGACGGAGGAGCGGCGCTTGTGAGTCTTGCGTTTCTGTTTCGGTTGTTGTTCGTGAAGAAGACATCGTTGAGAGTTAGAATAACAAAACGCGCGTTTGCATAATTGAAATTGAAAAGCGAAAAGATGAGAAGAGTAGTAATAATAGTATTATTAAGCGAAAAAGAGAGGAAGGGTTTGGAAGAAGAATAAGGAAAATGGAATATTAGGAAAAGTGATTTTTATGAATTGCGCGCGTTTTTGTTAGTTGTAGGGAAGGAGTGAAAGAAAAGGAGAAAATGAAATAAGTGATTATTTAAGAAGGAAGAGAATGGTGTGTGATGCGTTGAAAGGTAGATTGGAAGGGTAAAATGGTTGTTGAAAATGGTGTTGTTGTACGGTTTTTGAAATCTTACAATTGCTGCATAGGATTAGGTGATAGTGATAGATCTGTTGTTACTAGCGTGTTCATCAATTCAAGCCAACAAAACAATAGCGACCGATAAAAATAAAAGGCTTAAATGCAGTTTTACCCCCCCTATTTTGAATAAATCGGAATTTTATCTCCCTATTTCACTAAAGCGGCAATTACTCTCTTTATGTAACTCCAAATTTAGTGGAGTTTGATTCTGTGGAAAGTTAACTCGATTACGGTCATTTTGGTACCTGTTTGGTGAATTATTGATCAAAATTGAGTTATGTGCGAAGCTTTGAAGTTGAGGCTCAGAAGCAAACTGGTACCTCAATTTTGATAACTCAATTTTGATCAATAATTCACCAAACAGGTACCAAAATGACCGTAATCGAGTTAACTTTTCACATAATCAAACTCCACTAAATTTGGAGTTACATAGAGAGAGTAATTGCCGATTTAGTGAAATAGGGGGGTAAAATTCCGATATATTCAAAATAGGGAGGGTAAAACTGCATTTAAGCCAAAATAAAATAAAATAAAATAAATTGAATATAAGCTAGACTTAAAAAAAATTGAATATTAATTAAACATATTTTTTTTTATATCATTATATCCTTATAAACTAGATCAACTTTAATTTTATCAAACACTATAAATTCAATCAGTTAGTTTATTCGCTATAAGCTAAAAGCTAGCTTATAAGCTATCTGCTATAAGTTAGTTTATCAGCTATCGCTATTTTTTACCAATTGAATATGTACCAATACATGGTTTAGGTGGATGATTGTGATTGATCCACAAATAATATTTAATATAAAAAATTAATAAATATTATTAGTAAACCAATTAGAATCATCCTCCTCAACAAATATATCAATGCATATCACATAATATGTGTAACGAAAAATTCAAACATCTCACATCTATTATTGTCTCCCATAATTTTTTTATTTTTTAGAACCTCTCATAATTTGTTTTAAAAAACAATTTGATAAGGGATTTTTAAATAAATACATGATATTATGAATATTTTATATTTGTTTGATTTCGTTAACTTTTATTCCCATTAATTATTTAAGAATATATGGGATTAAATTAAGAATAAATGAATAAATTTAGAGACTAAAATTGATAGTAAATTGTAAAATATAATGACTTAATTGATTAAGAAATTTATAAAATTATGGAGTCGGAGATTAATTTCATAGTTTATTATTTAAAATTATTTTATTGTCACTATTTTTTACAATTATACCCCTGGCCTTGTTTTGCCCGATCAGTCAAAAGAGGAATATTTTTTTGCCCATTTTCACAAAAAATGTGGAGAGTATTCTCCACCCAAATAAACAACTCTTTAATTTTCAATTCTCAAGCTTCCACCAACAAGTCAACCATTATCATTATCAAAAAAAGTCAATCATTGTACGACTCATTCTATCAACTTAAGTTTGGTCAAATTGAGTATGGATTGTTAGTTAATCTAGTGGTGATTAACGCTAGACTTGGTAGAAAGAATCATGATTCGATCTCCATATTTATGATCTGGAAGAGATTGAAATTATTGATGTCAGAGTTGGCCATTAAAACAGATTAAACAGTTAATGAGTTGGATACTGATGGTAAAAAAATGGGTCTAATTGGTAACAATTTGGCTCATATCACATATAATCTTATTACTTATATGAGAATTTCAATGATGAATAATATATGACTACATTTAAAATGTTCTCTGAATTTATGTAAAAATAATAATTCACTTAAATTTTTATCATATATAAAAAAACTGTCGTTCTTGGAATTATTCATGTATAATAATATATTGTAATAAGTTTTGAACACAATTAATACAGATATCCCCTTCAACTTAATTTAAAAGTTTAGATTTGTCTTTTTATTTCTCTTTTGATGAAATCTTTTATTTTATTTTTTATAGTAAAATATTGTTCTTTAAGTATTAGTGTATTACTAATAAACAACTATGGTTAGCTTTTTGGTCATTTTTCATGTACCTCCATTGTTAACTGTTCAATATTTAAAAAACTAACTTAATACAAAAAAAGTCAAATGCATTACATAGCATCTTAATACTTATAGAACTAGCTTGAAAGAAAAAGATTAAAGACAATCTAAAACTTTATTTTAAGTTAAGAAACGTCTATATTAGTTTTACCAAAATTTAAAACTGTCGTTATCAATTTCACCTTGAGCAAGTCTATTAAACTTCATTGTTACGTCTATGGTAGAAGTGGTCATTCACATATCCTGAATTTTATCTGATGGACAGGTTGAGATTTCAAGAAATTAGGAGTCTCTATTCTCTGGCCATATATGTAAATGTTTCAATTGAGATTTCAAACAGAAGTTACCCTTAGAAATAGTTATATTTTACCTCATATGTGTGTATTCTAGTGTTCGGTTGTTAGTTACTGTGCCAATTATCCAAGTTCAAGCAACCAATTTGTCATCAACAATGTTGGACACATTTACACACAGTAAAGAAATTGGACATTGATTTAAAATTGGACGGCTGAGATTACACCTTCACAAACTAAATTTACACAGACTCAATGATTTGAAATTTGACAATAAAAAACAATAACTGCACGACACAATTAGCAAGGGGAATCTGTTTCCATGGTCATGCAATCCCACAATCCAATTCTTGCTCAAATTTACAATACTTGTATAAATACCCTCCCTAGCCTGTAGATCAGTACTAAGATATTGAATTATTAATCCCAATTGAGTGTACTGATTGGACTTATACATAAATAATTTTATCAAATGGTATCAAAACATTTGATCCTGATTATGGCTAAACGGTTTTCCTATAATAGCCGAAATATTAAGAAATTGAATTACTTTCTTTTACAAAATTTTCTGCTTCGATGCTTTCTTCGTAAGTTGACACAGTGGTGGCAGCAATACTAGGGGGACTAGGTCTCCTTCACCTGTTTGATGGTGTAGCGGGCTGGAAAATCACTTCCATTTTTCATACAATGAAGTCGCCATCGACGTTTATTTATCCCGTGAGGGGAAAGGAAAATATCGCTAAAACCTTGGTTTGGGTTCGGGAGTTGGTTATGCGAGAGGAAGGTGTTAGCACCCCTCGCATCCATCGTACTCGATGGGAACCGTTTAGGTGGTTTGGGGTTTGTTTGCGTAGGTTTGAATTAAATTGCCTTTTATCTCATCTAATCTCTACTTCGCTTCCAAAATAAATTAAAAGAAAATAAGGGTTTTTATTAATTGAGTTTGACGGTTGTAGGAGCCCGCTCCTACGTATTCCCCGGTGCAATGGGAAATTCAAAACTCACGTAGTTCTGGTAAAAAAAAGTTTGTGTGGTTGTTTGGTTTTAGCGGATAACGTTTATTTCGTATTCCGCTGACACAACGACGCTTGTATGCTCTAATCAGAGGCTTAAGCTGTGTGTGTGTCAGAGGAGTAGATAAAACGTATACCCATTGAAAAAGAGAGTTGAATAACGGATGTTGCTTATTTCGCATTCCGCTGATACAACGACGCTTGTATGCTCTAATCAGAGGCTTAAGCTGTGTATGTATCAGAGGAATGGATAAAGCGTATATCCATGTTTTCTGAAAAGAAGTTTGAGTGAGTTGAATTTAGTTTTAACGCTTGATTAGGATGAGGATGGTCCCAAGATCACGAGTCATACGTCAGGGATAAGAACCATCCGGGTGTGAAAAGTCATACGTCAGATCAACCCCTTTTCATCCTTGTTTATTATGAAAGCCTTGATTTAACTTGATTAAGAAAGTATTTCAAAAGGAAAAAGTCGAATGTTGGTTAATTTTAACGTTTTAGGATAAGGATGGTCCCAAGATCACGAGTCATACGTCAGGGATAAGAACCATCCGGGGTGTGAAAAGTCATACGTCAGATCAACCCCTTTTCATCCTTGTTTATTATAAAAATCTTAATTTAATCAATAGTGAGGATAATCCCAAGATCACGAGTCATACGTCAGGGATAGGGATTATCCGGGTGTGAAAAGTCATACGTCAGATCAACCCTTTTTCACTATGTTTATTATGAAAGCAAGTCTCAAATTGAACCAGACAGTCAAAGAATAGAAGAGAGATGAGAAGTATAGAAGTTCGAGGGATTACATCAATATAAATGACATAAAGCATGATAATTAAATGCAATGAATAAATAAACATGAACGCAAATTCATAAATAAAGATGCATGAATCATAGTATGAAATGAGTAAACATGAGATGCAATGGTGTGTGAGCATATGTGATGTAAGTAATTAAATATGGCATGAAAAAAAACAAAGTTACGATCAATTAAATAAGTACACATAAACATGGATAAATATTTAAATACCAACAACATAAGGTTAACCTAAGCTAAATAGGATTAGACAAAACATTATACAAGAGAACATAAATCAAAAGTACCTAAAAAAGGTATTTTAGTTCATTTAAGTACTTATTGAAATAAGTTAAAATTAAATAATTACAAAAAGACTTATATAAATAAGCTAAGTCAAAAATAAACAAACTCTGGAAATTAATTAAACATCTCAGCACCTTGAATTGGGTCAATAAGCTTACAAAAGCTATTGCTCCAATAAATGCTTTTGGAAATAAGCTAAAAAATTGATTACGCTAAAAAACAACTTAATTAATAAGCTAAAACATGAAATAAATACTACAATCATGAAGAAAGAAATTAGCACAAACCAAAATAACCAGAATAACTTTTAAATAAGTCATTGGTTAAATAAGTGCTTTTTTGAATAAGCTAAAAAAAGTCAAACAGGGGGTGCAAATTATGAAGAGAAGTAAAAACTGGGGGGTGCAGAAAGCAGGATCTGCACCCAAGGCCCAAGCCCAGTCCGGTCAACAACAAAAAACGCAGTCAACACAAAAAAAAAACTATGCAGCAAGGAAAACGAGGCGCATCGTGGGCGCGAAGGATCTGGGCCGTCAGATCAAAATCAAACGGCCACAAGCTTACCGGCCCAAACAGTGATCCGGTGCGGCGCTTCATCAAGCAAAACACGCGCCAGACTCATCAACGCCGTCAGATCTCATTTAAATGCGATCTGACGGCTCCGTCTTAAAAGGAAGATCTACGCACAGGATCAAAACAGGAGATCAAACGGCTGAGGTTTAAACTCAGCGAAGAAGATGGACCACGGCCAGGTCGTCTTCTCCGGCGAGCCTCGCCGTCTCCGGTGACAACTCCGGTCACCGGAGTTTTCAAAACTTCACCAAATCACGCGATTTTTACACCGTTTTGTTCGTATTGTTACAAGGATTTCAAAAGTACAATTAGTTTTTAACAAATCAGTGTAAAAACGCGAAAACGAAGAAGAAACAAATTTGAAATCAAAATTCAAACACACGATTCAAGCCAAATTAAACAAAACTAGCAAACCAGAAAGTTTATAGACACAAAATGGAGTTGGAAGGTGCAAGCTTTTACCTGGAAAGGCTTCTGAATCGTCCTACTTGAGCTTGATTTTTTCCTTGGTGCCGTGATGTTCTCTGCTCCCTTTTCCTTCACTTTCTTGCGTAGAAAACGATGTATTCTTGCTTATGAACGTTTGGTGAAGGTGTTTGACGCAATAGAAACAGATTTTGAGTGAGAATTTGTGTTTTGAAAATTTGAGAAAATGAAGAAAATGGTGATTGTTCTTGAGCTTCAATCTTGCGCCGTTTTTCAGTCTCTCTCTCTCTGACCTAGGGCTCTGAAAACAATGTGCTATTTATGGGGAGGAATTAGGTTAGAAAAGTAGTGATTTGTGAGAGTTAGTGAGGGCAAATTGGAGATTGTTTCTTGGGATTTTTTGTACTATGGTTTTGGGATTTTTGTACAAATGGTGAGGTGTCTAGTAAGAAGGAATAGAACCTTCTATTCCCTTGATGAGGTGTAAAAATGATTGGGACAATTTTTGTTCTTCTTTTGATTTTTTTTGGAATAAAACAAATTAAAAATAATATATGAAAATAAAATAAATATGTCAAGAAATAAAAATATGCATGATGAAATGTGATTATGTAATATGTTTATGGATTAGAAATGAAAGAAAAAGAATTGAAATTTGATGCTTAAAAAGGTTTCTTGAAATGCAAGTAACTAATTAAAAATAAATAAATAAAGAAAATGTGAGGGCAAAATGGTAAAATTTTGTCTCTTATGATAATGCTAAGCCATAATCATGCAAGAAGGAAAAAAAATAGTTCCATGTGTTTTGTGTCAACATTGATTTTTAAATTGAAAAATGGTTTTGTTGACTTATTTAGTCAAAGTGTTGACTTTCGGTCAAACTGTTGACTTTTTGATCAAAATGTTGACTTTCTTGACTTATGCAAAAGTGAGAGAGGTTATGGGTCAAAATTGGAACAAAAATGCATGAGGGGCAAAAATGGAAATAAAAAAAGTGTGGGGCAAAATTAGGGTATGACAGCTGCCCCTATTTAATTAGCTTGGACCGTAAGAATGCGAATAACCTCGGTATTCGTATTCTTTCGGTAAAAGATAATTAAATACAGAATGCCCTAATTTTGCGGCATGAATGATGATAGGAGAGAATAAACCTGCCCGGTATCTTCGATATCCTTATCTCAGGATTCTGTACCTGAAGGAACTAACGCCTAAACCAGGAGTTGTACGTCCTTGAAACAAACACATGTAACACCTCAGTGTTGAAGAGAAATCACCGCCCTCGGGTCTAAGGATTCCACTGAATATCCTTCTCTCAGGATTCTGTATCTGAAGGAACTAACGCCTAAACCAAGAGTTGTACGTCCTTGAGACAAATGTAACACCTCGGTGTTGCACTTTGAAGAGAAATCACCACCCTCGGGCCTACGGATTCCACTGAATATCCTTCTCTCAGGATTCTGTATCTGAAGGAACTAACGCCTAAACTAGGAGTTGTACGTCCTTGAGTCAAACAAATGTAACACCTCGGTGTTGCACTTTGAAGAGAAATCACCACCCTCGGGCCTACGGATTCCACTGAATATCCTTCTCTCAGGATTCTGTATCTGAAGGAACTAACGCCTAAACCAGGAGTTGTACGTCCTTGAGACAAACAAATGTAACACCTCGGTGTTGCACTTTGAAGAGAAATCACCACCCTCGGGCCTACGGATTCCACTGAATATCCTTCTCTCAGGATTCTGTATCTGAAGGAACTAACGCCTAAACCAGGAGTTGTACGTCCTTGAGACAAACAAATGTAACACCTCGGTGTTGCACTTTGAAGAGAAATCACCACCCTTGGGCCTACGGATTCCACTGATTATCCTTCTCTCAGGATTCTGTAGGATTGCCTTTCCTATTGGGGATGGGCAAACTGTTGTGATCATTTTGTAACAGAATTCCTCCAGAGTTTGCAATTCACTGGGGAGGAGACTTTTAGTTGATCTGCTGGATGAATAATGTACCCACCACTTTGTTGGAGAAAAATCAAACTGCCTCTTTCGATAACTGAGTGACCAAACCCTGCTATTCCTTGAATAGGAATATTTAAATCTGCTTTTGCCTATGCATGTTTGCAATGAATGCTTGTCAATTGCCTAAAAATGCAAGACTAATGCAGTGTTTTAATTATGCTCATGATTTGACATACGGTTTTTGAATGTTTATTTATGAATGCATGGTGATGCATGAATGTATATGCATGGATGCATGAAGACGCATGGAATGGGGTTCCATCTCAACATCGAGACATCAGATGTTCCTTCCTTGGAGAGAGGGATCCCAGTTGGGTGTTGTATACCAACATTCTTCATTTGTGTGGGCGAGGCCACTTGCCTAATCAGCTCAGAACGTTGGGTCAGTCTGTTGCATGTTACCAAGGTGAGCACCTTACTGTATGCTGTTGATTTTCTTTAATCTTTCTTATTTCAAAATATTTTTTGCTTGATTTTCAAAAATGCTTTTTTCTTTTTACTTTTTTTTTCAAAGTTTTAACATTTGTTTATCAGGAAAATAAAAGTATGAAATGTGCAAGAAGATAAAGAGAGACACAATGAGTAAAAATGAGAATTTTATTGATAGCACAAAACGTGCGGAGTTTCTACAACGGAAGCAAATCCCTCAAAGAGGTGACCGCATAATTGAGCTAAGATAAATGGCAATGAAAATAAATGAATTCTATGGAAACATAACAATGCCATCCTTCTCCATGATTTCAATCTTCAAATCATCTTGTTGTTGAGTGCGAAGTCTCAGATCTTTCTGAAATTTGCCCCGTGCTCACTTTGCTCTTGCAGTCTCTTGCCTTCTTTTATTTGCTTCCCTAACTTTTGCCTGGATTGTTCAGTGTGAGCTACTGATCCACCGGGATACCCATTTTTGCCTAAGCCGCCCTTTCGGGTTTTCAACTTAGCGGGTTCTATTTTCCTTTTTGATGTCCCTAATTTTTGCCTGGACCGCCTTTTCAGGTTTTCAGTCCACCGGGACGCTCTCTATTGCCTAAGCCGCCCTTTCGGGTTTTCAACTTAGCGAGCTTTTATTTATTTTTCTTTTCTTTAGGCATAGTACTTTTTGACTGCATCTGAGTTCACGGGGAGTGGAAACTCTTCACCATCCATTGTAGCTAGTATCAAGGCTCCACCTGAGAAGGCCTTCTTCACTACATATGGTCCTTCATAATTGGGAGTCCACTTTCCACGGACGTCTTTGTGAATTGGCAATATAGCCTTTAACACCAAGTCCCCTTCCTTGAATTGTCTTGGGCGAACTTTCTTATCAAATGCTCTCTTGAGCCTTTGCTGATACAACTGTCCGTGACACAAGGCTGTCATCCTTTTTCCTCAATGAGATTGAGCTGATCAAACCGGGATCGGACCCATTCCGCTTCTTCTAGCTTAGTTTCCATCAGAACACTTAATGAGGGGATCTCCACCTCCACCGGTAGCACTGCTTCCACACCATATACAAGAGAGAAAGGAGTTGCTCCAGTCGAGGTGCGAACTGCCGTCCTGTATCCGTGGAGTGCAAATGGGAGCATCTCATGCCAATCTTTGTATGTTTTCACCATTTTCTGTAGAATCTTTTTGATGTTTTTATTTGCTGCTTCTACAGCGCCATTCATCTTGGGTCTATATGGTGAGGAGTTATGGTGCTCAATCTTGAAATTTTTGCACAATTCCCTCATGGTCTGATTGTTCAAGTTGCTACCATTATCAGTGATGATCTTGTTGGGGACCCCATAACGGCAGATTATTTCTTTCTTGATGAACTGAGCCACCACTTGTCTTGTGACGTTGGCGTATGATGCCGCTTCGACCCACTTGGTGAAGTAATCAATAGCCACTAAGATGAAACGATGTCCATTGGATGCTTTTGGTTCAATCATACCAATCATGTCTATGCCCCACATGGAGAATGGCCACGGTGATGTTAAAACATTCAGAGGGGTTGGAGAGACATGTATCCTGTCAGCATAAATCTGGCATTTATGGCATTTCCTGACATGGTTCAAACAGTCTGTTTCCATGGTCAGCCAATAGTACCCGGCCCGAAGAATCTTTCTTGCCAAAGCGTGCCCATTCATGTGCGTGCCAAAGGACCCTTCATGGATTTCTTCAATGAGTGTATCAGCCTCTTTTCTATCCACACAGCGGAGGAGAACCAAATCATGGTTTCTTTTGTACAACAGCTCCCCATCTAAGAAGAAACCAGATGCTAGCCTTCTAAGAGTTTTCTTGTCTCCATTAGATGCCCCCAAGGGATATTCTTGCCTTTGGAGAAAGTTCTTGATATCATAATACCATGGCTTCTCATCTTGCCCCACTTCGGTGGCCAAGCAGTACGCCGGTGTCTCACGACGGTTGATTTCTATCAAAGGCACATGATTAGGCCAAGTGACCTTGTACATGGATGAGAGAGTGGCCAAAGCATCAGCCAACTGATTTTCTTCTCTTGGGATGTGATGGAAAGTGATCTCATCAAAGTACTCTGCCAATTTCAAGACATGATCCTTGTACGGGATTAAGTTGGGATGACGAGTCTCCCACTCTCCTCGGACTTGATAAATGACGAGTGCAGAATCTCCATACACTTCTAGGATTTTGATTCTCAAATTGATTGCTCCCTCTAGACCCATGATACATGCCTCATACTCTGCGATATTGTTGGTGCAATCAAACAATAGTCTTGCCGTAAGAGGTGTGTAGGTATCTTTAGGAGATATGATAACTGCTCCTACACCATGTCCCAAAGCATTTGAAGCACCGTCAAACACAAGCTTCCATCGGGATCCCGGCTCGGGTCCCTCATTCTCATCCATGGGAGGTTTCTCACTCACAGCCATGATGTCCTCATCTGGAAAGTCAAAGCGCACAGGCTGATAATCTTCTAAAGGCTGGTGTGCCAAGTGTTCTGCTAACACACTACCTTTGATGGTCTTTTGAGATACATACTGAATGTCATATTCGGACAACAACATCTGCCAACGGGCAATTCTTCCACTCAAAGCAGGCTTCTCAAAGATATACTTGATGGGGTCCATTTTGGAAATCAGCATGGTAGTGTGACAAATCATGTATTGTCTCAACCGACGGGCCGCCCAAGTCAAAGCACAACAAGTTTTCTCGAGGAGTGAGTATCTGGTTTCACAGCTGGTAAACTTCTTGCTCAAGTAGTACACTGCGTGTTCTTTTCTACCAGTTTTATCCTGCTGACCCAATACGCAGCCCATGGATTCCTCAAGCACATGTAGGTATAGGATAAGAGGCCTTCCCGCAACTGGGGGTATTAAAATTGGTGGCTCTTGCAAGTACTGCTTGATCTTATCAAATGCCCCTTGGCAATCTTCATTCCATTCAATGGCTTGATCCTTCCTTAATAGTTTGAAGATTGGTTCACAAGTTGCCGTAAGATGAGAGATGAACCTGGAAATGTAGTTCAGCCTGCCTAGAAACTCTCGCACTTCTTTTTCTGTCTTTGGTGCGGGCATGTTCTGGATTGCTTTGACTTTATCTGGGTCCACTTCAATTCCCTTCTGGCTAACAATGAAACCTAGCAGCTTCCCCGACTTGACGCCAAAGGTGCATTTGTTTGGATTCAAACGCAGTTGATACTTCCTCAATCTCTCAAACAATTTCTGGAGATGTACGAGGTGCTCTTCTTCAGATGAGGACTTGGCGATCATGTCATCCACATACACTTCAATTTCCTTGTGCATCATGTCATGGAACAAAGTGACCATAGCCCGCTGATATGTTGCCCCGGCATTTTTCAATCCGAAAGGCATTACTTTGTAGCAGAAAGTGCCCCATGGCGTTATGAAGGTTGTTTTCTCCATGTCTTCGGGCGCCATTTTAATCTGATTATAACCTGAGAATCCATCCATGAAGGAGAAGACTGGGAATCGAGCAGTATTATCCACTAACACGTCAATGTGAGGAAGTGGAAAATCATCTTTTGGGCTTGCTCTATTCAAATCCCGGTAGTCTACACACATTCGGACCTTTCCATCCTTCTTTGGCACTGGCACAATATTAGCAATCCACTCGGGGTACTTGGCCACTGCGAGGAATCCTGCATCAAACTGCTTCTTAACTTCCTCTTGTATCTTGAGAGCCATGTCCGGTCTAGTTCTTCTCAACTTTTGTTTGACAGGTGCACATTCGGGTTTGAGAGGAAGCTTGTGTTCAACTATGCTTGTGTCTAACCCCGGCATATCCTGATATGACCATGCAAAGACGTCCACATACTCTCTGAGCAGCTTGACCAATCCCTCTTTCACCTCTGACTGCAGGGTTGCACCTATCTTGACTTCCCTTTTGTCCTCTTCAGTCCCCAGATTGATCACATCCACTGGTTCCTGATGAGGTTGAATCATTCTCTGTTCTTGATCCAATAGCCGTGCCAACTCTGCTGGGAGTTCATAATCTTCCTCTTCATCCTCTTCAGCAAGATTGATTGGGAGTTCGGAATCATGAAGATTTACGGCATTGTTATGGTCCAGAGATTCATTTCTGCATGATGTATATTTTTTATTTTTAGATGAATGCAAAAGGTGGTCATGATATGCAAGAAGTTATTGCCATTTTTATTGTTTTTATCTTTTTAAAAAACTGAAAAAACAAAGAATAAAAAAAAAAAAAAATAGGACAAAATATGCACATAAAAAACTTTCATTTCATTGATAATCATTTGTTAAACAAAGATAAGCCCTTACAAGTTCATCCACATGCCTCGGGCGCGGCAAGGGGAATTTTGAAAATAAAGAAAAATTACTTTGAAATAATAAAAACTTTGGGAATCTCAACAGCCTTCCAATTTGATAAAACGGTGCTTGCAGGGCATTGATTCACCCAATTATAGCTTCCTTGACTGGCCTTTTCTTCATTCTCCAGCATGTTGATTTGTTCAGCTGACCTGAGCCCAGCGCTCACAAAAACCTCTTCAAGGGGAGTAGTATAGTCGAAAATCTTCTGCTTTCCCTTTGATGGCTGATAACCCACACCTAGAAAATCCTTCTTCTCATGGGGATACACCAGCTGTCCCCATCCTTTAAGAGCACCTTCCTCCATGGCCTTCTTCAAGCCCTTCCAAGATGTGATGGAGGCCCTTGGTTTCTGATTTGCTTGAGAAGTAGTAGCAATCTTCATTGTTTTGAACTGTGCGGCTAGCATGTCTTCTTCTTCTTTGTTTACCACGGTAACAGTGGCAATTTCCAGAGCTTGGAATTGGGTTTCAAGTACCCCTTCTTCTGTTTCAATATACTTGAAAGATGACAAGTGACTCACTAAAGCATCTTCCTCCCCAGAGACAATTACCAATTTATCATCAACTATGAACTTGAGCTTTTGGTGTAGGGTTGATGTTACAGCACCGGCGGCGTGAATCCACGGACGCCCCAACAGGCAACTGTAGGAAGGATTTATATCCATGACCTGGAAAGAGATGTTGAATAAGTGCGGCCCGATCACCATCGGCAATTCAATTTCCCCAATAACCTCCCTTTGCGATCCATCAAAGGCTTTGACGATCATGCTGCTTGGTTTAAGAACGGGTCCAACAAGAGATAACTTCAGCAAAGTTGACTTAGGCATGACATTGAGGGAAGATCCTGTGTCCACTAGTACTCTCGCGATAGTGTTGTCTTGACACTTCATGGAGATGTGGAGAGCTTTGTTGTGTGCATGTCCCTCAACTGGCAATTCTGCGTCTAAAAACCCCAAACAACGGCTTTCGGTTATGTTATTACACACCCCATCAAACTGTGCAACCGTAATATCTTGATCCACATGGGCCTTTTGCAGAAGTTTCAATAAAGCATTTCTATGTGCCTCCGAACTCATCAATAAGGAGAGCATAGAAATCTTTGACGGAGTTTGACCAAGCTGATCTACCACTCGATAGTCGCTTCTTTTGATTATCTTGAGGAACTCATCGGAATCACTCTGAGGGGTTGTTTCTTTGGGTGCTCCCCCCTCAAGAGTCTTGCTTAAGACATTCTCATTGACCGTTGTAACTGGTTCTCTTGCACTGTCCTGCACTGGTTTCTGAGCAAACACCCTGCCACTCCGGGTCATGCCCCCAGTTCCGTCAATGTTAACTACTACTGGCTCCGGCAGTGTCACAGGTTTCCCTTGTATGGAAGCTGTTGTATTGTAAATCCAAGGTGTGATTTTAGTGTTGGTGAAAGGAAATGGTGTTGGTGTTTGAATCACCAATGGCTGCAGCTTTTCCTCGGCTCTTTGGTAGATGATCTCTATTGGCTTCATCACCTTTTCATGTTCATGTGGCTCCATCATGGCCACCATACCCTTTCTCTGAGAATAACCAATTTGTACCAACCCTTGGTCCATTAACTCCTGAAGACATTCTTTCATCCTTGCGCAATGATTTGGATTCTCTTCACATTCTATGCAATCTGCATGCATGCTTGAGAATTGGTCAAAGCTGAGCAAAACCTCCTTTACTACACTCAAAGGGGTTCGTATATCCGACACATCCTTAATCAAACCTTCGGCGCCCTCAATCATGTTGACTCCTCCCCCTGAGTGGTTGGGCAGAGGGTTTCCCTTGACATTGGGACCCGCTTCCTTGAATGACAACAACTTCTGATCGATCAATCTTTGTACCTCATACTTGAAAGCTTTGCAACTTTCAATAGTATGACCCTCCGCCCCAGAGTGGTATTCACAGGTGGCGCCTTGTTTGTACCATGCAGGGAAAGGTGGGGTTATCTGTTTCAAGGTTTTGAGCGTCACCATTTTACTGTGGACAAGATATGGCAGCAACTCTTTGTATGATACCGGAATGGGATCAAACACTTTTCTTGCTTGTTGTTGAGGTGGAGAAGCTTGTTGTGGCTGTGGTTGATACGGATAACCTTGCGGTGGTGGTGTATACTGGGGCATCTGATATTGTTGCTGTTGTTGCTGAGCCGGAGCTGCATAAGGAACATATTGAACTGGCATCACCGACTGGCGGTGAGCCACAGCGTTGGTATTCCCTTCCTTCTTCTTCACAAAGTTATTGACTGGCTTCTTTGCATTATTTGGTGAGCTAGTGCCGGCTTGGATCTTGCCGGTCCTGACACCGCTTTCAATCCTTTCACCGATTCTGACCAGATCAGAGAAACCTGAGGACACACTGCCAATCATCCTTTCGAAATAAACCCCTTGTAAAGTGTTGGTAAACATATCCACCAATTCCGTCTCTAAAAGTGGCGGACGAACCTGCGATGCTAACTCTCTCCACCTTTGGGCATAAACTTTGAACGACTCTCCTTCCTTCTGAGCCATGTTTTGTAACTGGGTACGATTAGGAGCCATATCCAAGTTATACTGATACTGTTTGATGAAAGCATTAGCCAAATCCTTCCACGATCGGATGTGATTACCCTCTAGCTGCATGTACCAGCTTAAAGATGCCCCTGCCAAACTGTCTTGAAAGCAATGTATCATCAGTTTGTCATTGTTGGCATAAGACGCCATCTTTCTGCTATACATCACGAGATGATTCCTAGGGCAGCTCAAACCTTTATATTTCTCAAATTTCGGCACCTTGAACTTAGCCGGGATTATCAAATCAGGTACAAGACACATATCGGAAAAGTCCAAGGAGTCACTCCCTCCTTCCATCGTTTTCAAACGATCTTCAATAGCCTTGAACTTCATTTTTGCTTCCTCCAACTGAGGAATAGTTCCATCAAACTTTGACCCACTGTTCTGAGCATCTGAGCTATGGTACACATCATGAGGATCCTCCTGAACCTGCTGGACAATGGTAGGTTGGGGCTGAGTTGGGGTTGCCCCGGCTGGAATTCCTGAGTTGTTGATAGGAGGAGGAACTGAAGTAGCCCCGTCCCCAAGAGGTACATACCCCGGTGGGGTATAACCCGGAGGTAAACCGTACACAGGCCGCACCATGCTGGCCGGTTCATTTGTTGCTGTCTCTGCGTTCACTGCTGGGGCTGACGGCTGATTCTGTGCGGCCAACATTTCCAACACACGATCCATCTTCGCTGCCAACTGGGAAACCTCCCCCTTTAGTTTACTGTGTTGTTCTTGCCAATTCTCCATTACCAGACTGGAAGCACTTCTTGTCCAATGTAAGTGTCGAGGATAACGCTGTTGAGATGGGAGAACGGTAATGAGATGATGCCTTTTTTTTTATTATGTATGTGAATGCAAATGCATGTAAAGTTTATACTTTCATTTTTATTTGTTATATTTGGTTTTCAGGGAATCACAAATGTGCAATTAATGTAAACAATGCGGGATATAATCAAAAGATTCAACATTTCATTCAAATTTTAAAACCAATTCATTACATAATTACTGAAAAAAGCAAAGTTACAAAGATTCAAAATCCCAAAGGTTCATTACATAAAATCCTAGATACAAACTAAAGTCCCTTTTTGGCTTTCTTGACAACATTCTTGTACGCCGTTACCACTGCTCGGCAATAACACACGAACTCTTTGACCGCTCCTGAGACATTAAGAAAGGGGACCTCCGCCTCGGCCATCCTCAACATCCTAGGCATCTCATCCAACACTGAAGTAGACACCAGTAGCATCTCGCGGAAAGCTACCTTCCATCTGGCCATCTCCTGTAGGGACATTTCAATAACCGTCTTGTGGTACTTCAAATTCTTCTCTAGATGCTCGATTTGCTCCGCCACTTGGGTCATTTGGTCCTCGTGAGCTCTCATGATCTGAGCTAGACTCTCTTCATATCTTTGCATGGACTCTTTATCCTTCCGCCTCTCTTGAGAATGAAGTTTTTCTTTCTTTTGTAGCTCCAACTCTTTCTCTTGTTGAAGCTTCTTGAACTCTTGTTGGACTTTCTTCAACTCTTGAGTCTTCTCCTCAAACTTTTTCCTCCAATCCCCTGGGCGATCATGGCCTTGTTCCCTGTGGCATACATTTCATCATTGGAACGCTTCAAGCTCTTGATATCCTCTTTCAATGCCTTGATGCTCAAGTTGGAACTTGCAAGACCATCCTTGTACTTCTCTTCCCTTTCTTGGGCTTCTTTTACTTTCTTTTTGCACCCTTGCATCTCTTCATCCTTCGCATCCCTTTCTCTTTTGAAACTCTTCGCTTCTCCTTGGACGCTAAAGCACTTGAATTGCAACTCTTCATTCTCTTTCTTAAGTTGTGCAATTTGGTTCCTCAAAGCATCCGCTTCTTCCTTTGAGATAGTGATGATGGGCTCAGGCTCTTCAACTACCTCAGGGACCACAGAACTGAAAGGGAGTTGGATGCGGAGGATACGATCCTTCACCCATTGGGTATAGGCTTCTCTAGCCAAGCAGTTCTTTCTTCTTACCACAGACTTCTCAACCTTGAGCCAAGCCTTCTTGATCCTACCCCAAAGCTCTAAGTCTACCATATCTTTCTTGAGGACGAAAGGTGTCAAAGTGATTTCAGAAGGAGCATCCACCATGGGGTAACCTAACTGGCGAAGAGAAAGGACTGGGTTATAGTTAATACACCCTTGAGTTCCAACCAGGGGTACATTTGGGAAGTCCCCACACTTGAGGAGTACCTTGGAAGATTCTACATGAGGAGAGTACCATCGGATATCCTTCTCGGTAAGGGAGTTCAATCTTTCTGACCACTTAAGACTTTCATTATCTACCAAAGGCCCCTTGTCAGGCAAATGAGACATTAACCATTTTTGGACCAAAGGAGCACAACATGAGATTTGTCCTCCTCTTCTTGTGCCGTTCCGATCATGAAGGGAGTAGAGGAAATCACCCAAAAGCGTAGGAGCAGGATTCTTAGTCAAGAACACCCCAATAGCAGTGATATCAATGAAGTCCTTCACATTAGGAAAAAGTACCAAACCATAGATCAACAAGGCAAGAATAGCGTTGTAGGCTTTCCAATTTCCCTTTTCCAACACAAACTGAGCTTTGTCCTCTAAAGCCTTCCTTGCAAACCCTTGAACACCCGTCTTGAGAACTTGGAAAGACATAGAATCTTGGTCTTCAAGTTGTAGAGCTAAAGCTACGTCCTCCGGAGTCGGAATCTCTCTCAAATAACACGGCCCCTTATCCTTCTTAAGACCCAAAATACTATCAAACTCCTCTATAGTGGGGAAGAGCTGGAAGTCACGGAAAGTGAAGCAACGAAGTGGAGGATCATAAAACTGAGCCAAGGTACCCAAAGCCGTAGTATCAAGCTGGACGTGTAGAAGATCAATGATGGCACCATAGTTAGACTGGAAGTTGCTTCTACGAATGGATGTCAATCTAGATTCCATAGCTATAAGTCTGTCAACCTTTGGGATCTTGAAACTGTAACTGTAAGTACCTCTTGTTTCCATATCCCTCATGTTTACAAAACAAAGTTTTCTTGATTCCCTGAAAACCAGATATGTATTTTTTGTATGAGTTTTTGTAAATGAATGCATGAATGCATGGATGCATGTATGCATGATACTTTGCAGCATAGTCTGTCTCATAGAAGCAAAGGTTTAATTTATTTCTGAGGTCAAAAGTTCAGCGTTACCTGCAACCCATCCCTCTCACATGTTGTTCTAGGTTTAACATGGTTGAATCACAGATCACCTCTTTGGAAACGATGCCGTTATTGCACGGCAAACGCGTCCAAAGAGGAACCTTTCGGGTTCTAAACAGAGGTCCCTAATAACAAGGTTTGGTTATAGACCGGTTTACAAAAGGTCCCTAGGGTCACAGACTCTCCAAGAAAACACTGGCGCTAGCGAGACATACGTCAGGACGGCCAACATTTTCAAAAGAATCTACCCTAGGCGAGGTGATTATGCCAGCGCTCACGAGTCATACGTCAGGGAGGCCAGCATAAATACCCCTAGCTTAACTTAAGTTTTCCTCAAGCTCGGGTATAGAGCTTCACACAGTATCCACGCCACAAGGGCAAAAAGAAAAATAAAAGAAGGAGTAGAAGAAGAGAAACAGCCAATCCAAGCAGATATAATTGACAGAAAAATAAAAGATAAAGGCAAGATATTGCAAACCTGGCAAAGCAAACAAACAAACAAACCAACTAAACTGGGCTTAACTCTCTATAGTCCCCAGTGAAGTCGCCAGCTGTAGCGGGCTGGAAAATCACTTCCATTTTTCATACAATGAAGTCGCCATCGACGTTTATTTATCCCGTGAGGGGAAAGGAAAATATCGCTAAAACCTTGGTTTGGGTTCGGGAGTTGGTTATGCGAGAGGAAGGTGTTAGCACCCCTCGCATCCATCGTACTCGATGGGAACCGTTTAGGTGGTTTGGGGTTTGTTTGCGTAGGTTTGAATTAAATTGCCTTTTATCTCATCTAATCTCTACTTCGCTTCCAAAATAAATTAAAAGAAAATAAGGGTTTTTATTAATTGAGTTTGACGGTTGTAGGAGCCCGCTCCTACGTATTCCCCGGTGCAATGGGAAATTCAAAACTCACGTAGTTCTGGTAAAAAAAAGTTTGTGTGGTTGTTTGGTTTTAGCGGATAACGTTTATTTCGTATTCCGCTGACACAACGACGCTTGTATGCTCTAATCAGAGGCTTAAGCTGTGTGTGTGTCAGAGGAGTAGATAAAACGTATACCCATTGAAAAAGAGAGTTGAATAACGGATGTTGCTTATTTCGCATTCCGCTGATACAACGACGCTTGTATGCTCTAATCAGAGGCTTAAGCTGTGTATGTATCAGAGGAATGGATAAAGCGTATATCCATGTTTTCTGAAAAGAAGTTTGAGTGAGTTGAATTTAGTTTTAACGCTTGATTAGGATGAGGATGGTCCCAAGATCACGAGTCATACGTCAGGGATAAGAACCATCCGGGTGTGAAAAGTCATACGTCAGATCAACCCCTTTTCATCCTTGTTTATTATGAAAGCCTTGATTTAACTTGATTAAGAAAGTATTTCAAAAGGAAAAAGTCGAATGTTGGTTAATTTTAACGTTTTAGGATAAGGATGGTCCCAAGATCACGAGTCATACGTCAGGGATAAGAACCATCCGGGGTGTGAAAAGTCATACGTCAGATCAACCCCTTTTCATCCTTGTTTATTATAAAAATCTTAATTTAATCAATAGTGAGGATAATCCCAAGATCACGAGTCATACGTCAGGGATAGGGATTATCCGGGTGTGAAAAGTCATACGTCAGATCAACCCTTTTTCACTATGTTTATTATGAAAGCAAGTCTCAAATTGAACCAGACAGTCAAAGAATAGAAGAGAGATGAGAAGTATAGAAGTTCGAGGGATTACATCAATATAAATGACATAAAGCATGATAATTAAATGCAATGAATAAATAAACATGAACGCAAATTCATAAATAAAGATGCATGAATCATAGTATGAAATGAGTAAACATGAGATGCAATGGTGTGTGAGCATATGTGATGTAAGTAATTAAATATGGCATGAAAAAAAAACAAAGTTACGATCAATTAAATAAGTACACATAAACATGGATAAATATTTAAATACCAACAACATAAGGTTAACCTAAGCTAAATAGGATTAGACAAAACATTATACAAGAGAACATAAATCAAAAGTACCTAAAAAAGGTATTTTAGTTCATTTAAGTACTTATTGAAATAAGTTAAAATTAAATAATTACAAAAAGACTTATATAAATAAGCTAAGTCAAAAATAAACAAACTCTGGAAATTAATTAAACATCTCAGCACCTTGAATTGGGTCAATAAGCTTACAAAAGCTATTGCTCCAATAAATGCTTTTGGAAATAAGCTAAAAAATTGATTACGCTAAAAAACAACTTAATTAATAAGCTAAAACATGAAATAAATACTACAATCATGAAGAAAGAAATTAGCACAAACCAAAATAACCAGAATAACTTAAATAAGTCATTGGTTAAATAAGTGCTTTTTTGAATAAGCTAAAAAAAGTCAAACAGGGGGTGCAAATTATGAAGAGAAGTAAAAACTGGGGGGTGCAGAAAGCAGGATCTGCACCCAAGGCCCAAGCCCAGTCCGGTCAACAACAAAAAACGCAGTCAACACAAAAAAAAAACTATGCAGCAAGGAAAACGAGGCGCATCGTGGGCGCGAAGGATCTGGGCCGTCAGATCAAAATCAAACGGCCACAAGCTTACCGGCCCAAACAGTGATCCGGTGCGGCGCTTCATCAAGCAAAACACGCGCCAGACTCATCAACGCCGTCAGATCTCATTTAAATGCGATCTGACGGCTCCGTCTTAAAAGGAAGATCTACGCACAGGATCAAAACAGGAGATCAAACGGCTGAGGTTTAAACTCAGCGAAGAAGATGGACCACGGCCAGGTCGTCTTCTCCGGCGAGCCTCGCCGTCTCCGGTGACAACTCCGGTCACCGGAGTTTTCAAAACTTCACCAAATCACGCGATTTTTACACCGTTTTGTTCGTATTGTTACAAGGATTTCAAAAGTACAATTAGTTTTTAACAAATCAGTGTAAAAATGCGAAAACGAAGAAGAAACAAATTTGAAATCAAAATTCAAACACACGATTCAAGCCAAATTAAACAAAACTAGCAAACCAGAAAGTTTATAGACACAAAATGGAGTTGGAAGGTGCAAGCTTTTACCTGGAAAGGCTTCTGAATCGTCCTACTTGAGCTTGATTTTTTCCTTGGTGCCGTGATGTTCTCTGCTCCCTTTTCCTTCACTTTCTTGCGTAGAAAACGATGTATTCTTGCTTATGAACGTTTGGTGAAGGTGTTTGACGCAATAGAAACAGATTTTGAGTGAGAATTTGTGTTTTGAAAATTTGAGAAAATGAAGAAAATGGTGATTGTTCTTGAGCTTCAATCTTGCGCCGTTTTTCAGTCTCTCTCTCTCTGACCTAGGGCTCTGAAAACAATGTGCTATTTATGGGGAGGAATTAGGTTAGAAAAGTAGTGATTTGTGAGAGTTAGTGAGGGCAAATTGGAGATTGTTTCTTGGGATTTTTTGTACTATGGTTTTGGGATTTTTGTACAAATGGTGAGGTGTCTAGTAAGAAGGAATAGAACCTTCTATTCCCTTGATGAGGTGTAAAAATGATTGGGACAATTTTTGTTCTTCTTTTGATTTTTTTTGGAATAAAACAAATTAAAAATAATATATGAAAATAAAATAAATATGTCAAGAAATAAAAATATGCATGATGAAATGTGATTATGTAATATGTTTATGGATTAGAAATGAAAGAAAAAGAATTGAAATTTGATGCTTAAAAAGGTTTCTTGAAATGCAAGTAACTAATTAAAAATAAATAAATAAAGAAAATGTGAGGGCAAAATGGTAAAATTTTGTCTCTTATGATAATGCTAAGCCATAATCATGCAAGAAGAAAAAAAAATAGTTCCATGTGTTTTGTGTCAACATTGATTTTTAAATTGAAAAATGGTTTTGTTGACTTATTTAGTCAAAGTGTTGACTTTCGGTCAAACTGTTGACTTTTTGATCAAAATGTTGACTTTCTTGACTTATGCAAAAGTGAGAGAGGTTATGGGTCAAAATTGGAACAAAAATGCATGAGGGGCAAAAATGGAAATAAAAAAAGTGTGGGGCAAAATTAGGGTATGACAGATGGTTCCTAGAAAGAGAAACAAATATGACGAAGACGCCCATGCATTTCAGCATCCCACCATGGCTGCACAGGAGCTCAAAAGCATAAGGTTGAACTTCAGCAACAAATTCACCAAAAATTTGCAATAGCTTCTTGGTTATCAGAGGTAATATGTGAGCCTTTCATGTTATTCCCATCAGTTGGCGAGCCAAATCAACATGCAATGCATGACCACCCTGCATCAAGCAATAGCATAAGAATCAATTGCATTTAAAATCACGCTTGTCTCAGGTTCGACAAGAAACAGCATTAGCACTTGTGAACGAAAGGCACAAACCTTATAAGCTACAGTGTGTGCTACGGGGAGTCCTTGATTACCAAACTGAGCAAACAGCGAGAGATCACCAATAAGATCTAAAATCTTGTGACGGCATGGTTCATCACTGAAATGAAGAGGTGGATTCAACCAACCTTTACTGGCACTGCAACCGAAAACAGTCCTTAAAAAATGACATGGACCAACAATAGAATAAGAAAAGTAGAACAGAATTCAGTGTACTAATGGAAATGAAGGTCTGTATTTGAATGGTAAAAGATCCTCTGTATGAATAGTGACTATGCGCTTGTTTGGTTCCACATAGGATTTGTAAATATCACGTCTTTTCACCGCAATTTCAAGAAGCTAAATATCCAAGCTTCTCTCTCAATGTGCGGCCACATCCAACTCACCGCAGTAACAAACACGTACTACAACGAAGAAAAATAAAGCCAAAAGAAAGGAACCCAAGCAACTTTAAAAGTGCCTTAGCTCTTCCAGTCTCAACTTATTATTGATCTTATTCCTTGAGATTAAGGTATAAATTTCTAATATCGATTCTTGCAAAGGGCTGATGAAACTATGTCTTAGATAAGAGATTAAACGCCTATGAAAACTACAGAATCATAACGAAGTTATAAATATCATAAACAAATACTGCCATACTGAAGAAATAGCGACTTACTTTAAGGAACTAGTGCATATATTTATGGTCCTAAATCCTAATTTCACGGACCTATGTTTAGATATGTGTTTTACGTTAATGCAAACAACTTAGTGAATGAAATTTTGGGAAATTTCTAACAAATCATTGTTGCTGCATAAACTGTTTTAGTATCATAGCTATCAAAATTGATTTTTAGCTAGTATAACATAGCTGAGCCTTAGGAACAGTTATAATACAAATTTGAAGCAAAAGTAAATACCTGCACACAATGGCATTTTCTAGAGAACCCCCTTTGATAAGTCCAGCACTGCGCATTTGCTCAACCTGCAAGATGTTTTAAAGCAGGGTATCCAGTGTTAGTTGCATGGTGGTATCAAACATGTACAAACAAACTAATAGATACAACATGTAAGAAGATGTTAGAACAGATAGCAAATAGAATATAGTATGTACATTGATAGAATATAATGAGCAGAATGGGTATAGTGTTACTGTTAAATCTGGTATGTGCAGTAATTAGACATGCAGAAGTAACGAACAGAACGTGTAATATCGTTAACAATCACTCTGAAAAATAACTTCTACAGAGTTTGTTGCGAGAAATAGGAATAGTTACAACTGCTGTAAATCAATGGAAATAACTGAAAGAAAGCTAATAACTAGTTTATGTACATCTGGTTAAACTTTCAGCCTAAAATAGACACACAACATCGAAAATAATAAACAGTTTTCCACTAAATAACACATGGCAACAGAAACAAGCTATTAACTAGACTAAAAATGACTTTAAAACTGACCTCCTCATAGATACAGAAGGTTCTTGACATTGCTATTTGCTTGGAATAAACCAAATCATCCAAGGGAGTTGTAGAAAACCACTGGCAGCCAATAGCAGGTGCCTGCAAAAGAAAGGTGTATTTGTCCATTATTCAACGTCAAACCTTTAAATGGTTCAAATCTTATAAGTTGTGACCTTGCTATACAAAATCTTTGAATGCAAAAATTTAACTGATTTGTTCTCTAGTATTCTTACAAAACGAGTTAAAAGTTCTGATTCTCATGCAAGGGTAATCATGATGGGGAAAAACTTATCATATTCTATTGCATTATTAATCCAAGGGTAAAATTGTTACGACGGCTAGTTTTTATTACAAAATAGCTAAAAATGCCCAAAACTAATAAATCTGATATGTCCTTGGAAAGACAGCATCTGGGAAAGATAGAAACAATTTTGCAATGGTTATTAATCCAATAAACAAAGCTTCAAACTGCTATACATACTTTAATATACCGTATTTGGTTTCCAATTTCTTTTTTATTTTCCTTTGGTAGCTTTAAGTGAGAATTAGTTTTTGTAATAATATAATGCCATCTTTTGAGTATGTAGCCAATCCCACCTAGTGGGAAAAGGTTTTAGATTTTGTTCTTGTTGCTGGAAGCTTTAAGTTTGACAGTTTAGGTTTTTTATTTATTCAACTTATCGTCTATTTTCCATGAAAAATTAGTATTAGGTACACTCTCCTTTGAAAGACAAGTAAAGTATATTCTCTCATCGTTAGAAAGCTAGGCAACTCATTAAGGTCTATAGAGTGATCAGAAAACCAAGCAAAGTTTTTTATTTATACATATCCAGTAAGGATGGCGTATTAAAAAAATAGAAAGTATATAGAAATCTCTTGATGGCATATGCTAAGAAAAATCTTGATCAATATTCTCAATCCAATGTATCAATCTATCCTTACCTGTGGAAAGTTTATACCATAAGTTACTTGAACCACTTCTGAAGGAAATGCAGCAATAAAAGAATCATTCCTCCAAACATGCACTGGTTCATTAACATGTGGAGCTATTTTCTCATAGCTTTTTCCATCAACATCAGTTGCTATCTCTAAACCCACTTCTTCCAAGGCTGCCACCCATTCCCTTGCCGACCCATCAAGTATAGGAATCTGTGTAAGAAATTAAGGAAAATACTAGTACTATTTAGTACAACATATTTATTCCAAGAACTAAATGTAAGGAACAATGAGAAAGAGAGGAAACTTAATTATAGATTTTTTTCCATCCACAAAATTGCAAATACTATCTTTATTTTAATGAAGCGGAGCCTAGGAGCATGGACATGAAACTACAACTGTACTAAGGCCTTTTCTTATCATACATGAAATTGTGTCATTGCATAGATTATGAAGGCGTTTGGAAGAGTCCGTTTAAAACTAACTTATCATATATCCATTAGTTGTTGTTTTTAACATATTTCAACAACTTAGTGAATAAATAAATGCTTAAATAGTTCAATCAAACATGCCTCTAATCCTATTTGCACCAAAAAAACCTTTCAAAAATCAAGATGTGCATATTTGACCATTTTGCTGGTTTCGAAGACAAGGTTCAAAGTCCACATTAGATTAATTAGAGTAAGAATAACTACTCCCTCCCATCTTGAATATGAACCCAAAAACAACCACATTAAGAATAGTAGATAATTTCATTTAATTTTCTTGGTGTCATAAAAACCATTGTATTTTCCAAAATATCCTTCATTGAAAGTTGGAAACTTGTTTCATAACTCACATGAATGAAAGAGGTTATTGTAAAATGAAATCTAAATTAATTGAATGATATTTTACGAATGATATAATGATGACATAGAGTAAAATTAATCGCCATTGTCAGTCATGTCAACCACATATCACATAAAATAGCAGTTTGTTCAAATTCCACTGCCCGACACTACTATAACACAACTATAGCCACTAATTAACAACGCTTTGCAAGTACTAAACAATGTATCGTGGAACAATATCGATTTTGTTACACTATAGTGCTTCTATTTTACAACACTGAAATTAATCGTGTTTTTATCCTATTTTGCAACACAAACTTGAGATTTTTGTTGTTTACTCCCTCCGATCTCATATATAAGCAAAGATTTTTTATTTCATATTCATCAAGTAACTGATGTATCAGTTATTCAATGAACAGATACATCGGTTATTCATGTTCATTGAGTAACTGGAGCATATTAGAAACCAAAGAAATACTAGTACATTCTATAATCCAAATTAATTTTCTCACAAGCAAAATCAATCAATAAATTAACATTTAACAATCTTCTTACCTCAACATCATCACCTTGATCATCCAAATTCTCAATCTCAATTCTACAATTATCAACACCAACAGCCTCCAACGCCGAAAGCAAATGCTCCACAGTCCGAATCTTCAGCCCATCTTTACACAAAGTAGTACAAAGAGGCGAAACCTGAGCAAATTCAACAGAAGCAGGAACCAAATTCGACCGAAAATCGAAATACCTTCCTTGACCTGCAAATCCAGGACACAATTTCACCTTCGAAACTTTTCCTGAATGCAAAGAGATTCCTTTGCGTTCCACAGCTCTTGTTAGGGTTTGTTGAAGCTTTCCAGTCTGCAGAAATAGATCATGATGATAAGTTTGTGTTTGGATTCAATGAAATTATTTGAAGTAAGTGTGTTTTGTGGATAGTTGAAAATCGAAATGAAACAAACAGGGCATAAGAGAGAGAGTTAGTTACGGGTTTCCAGGTGATGAGTTTTGATGATCGGAGAGAGCTGAGAATTGACATTGCATTGGCAGCCAGGGAAGTCCCGCGTCCCCAAGCAGGGTGGTTTTTCTAAAGTTAAAAATTTAAAACTTTTATTTTTTAAAGTATATTTCCAGAGTAAATGCCACATAAAGGGGCTATTTGCGGTGCTGGTTGATTCCATTTTGAGCATAAAAGTCATATAAACTGCGACAAAAAATATATGTGGTTCGGTTGATTTTTAAAAAGACATTTCAACTAAACCAATGAGGTTATGGTTGATTCAATTTATGGGTTTATTACGATAAAAAAAATTAATAATATTAGCAATTTGTTACAAAAATAAATATAGAAAATGTTAATTTATTTTATCGTTTACATAATATAATATGCATATACAAAAATTGCATATACATAAAAACTTATTTTTAATACCAACGGTATAATAATGGATCGCTGGAAATGATATGTTTTGATAGCCTACTATTTTATGGACTCGCTTTGGTTAGGCTTGTTACTAGTTGGACTAGGTAATCAGTTTGGTTTGGTTTTCTGAAATGGAAACCTCAAATCAAACCAAATCAAACCGTGCGATTTAGAAGAAAAATGATTCGTGCGGTTTAAACTAAATGCGGTTTTTTGCTATTTTTAATTTAGATTGGTTCGATTTGCAGTTTTCCTTTTGGATTAATTCGGATATGAAAACCTCTACCAAATTTTTTTTTCTTCTTCAAACTTTGTTAAATACCTCTGAAATTTGGAAATTGTTAAATACACCCCTAAACCGTAAGCCGTCTAGCAAATTACCTCTTCTGTTAGTTTGTTTCGTTAAAGACAATGATGTGGTTATTGAAAGGTGACGTGATTATGTATACAAATTTATGATGCACATTGAAAGGGTCATACAAAGTCAAAAACTAATTTGATGGTTTACTCTTTAAACTCGAGCAAACCACTATTTTGATAAACCATAACTATTTGATAATTTAAGACTGAATATATAAAATGGTAAATAATAAATTACTCCCAAACTTGAGATTACCAGAGATCCTCTTTAAAATTGGAGTAATGCAGGGTCAAATTTTGATGGTTCAACTGTAATAGTAAGACTTGAATTATTCATAATACACCACTCACATTCAACACTAATAGGTTTGATGTGTGGCTATAAATGTTGGATGACCCGAAACGATATACTCTAATATCTTATTTGAATTTAAAACCTCACATTCTTATAAAACCGATTTTTAAAGTGAAGAGTATCCCTCTTTATAAACTCCAATCAAATCTTATATTTTATTATTGTGGCACTTGATTTTTTTGAATATTAAATTAATTCATGAATGAATGGAAGATGAATGAGAGTGAAACATTATAGGTTTAAAATTAAAGTTTAAATTTTGAAAGAAAAATGTTTTAATTTTAAAATGACTTGAAAAACAAATAGGGTAACTAATAAGATAGTTATGACTCCATTATAAAGTTGTTGAATATTTTAAAATCCCGTCCACTTAAACTTTTATTAAGCATGTTTAACAATGGCCCTCGTTGATGGGTCTTTTTGGACCCAACCCATTATGTAATTGTTTTGTGGATCTGGGTGGTCAAGGGGATATGGGGCCCATTCTACAACTTATATATGCACTATGTGCGAAGGTTGGAGGAGAGTTTGATAGATTGAAGAAACCCTAACTACAATGATGAATACTTAGGTATGCTTCTCGTTCATTCTCATTTTTCACTTCATTGTATTGAAGAAATCATCATTGTCATTTTTCTTCAGATTTGTTTTTATGTCTGTATCTGATTTCACACTTTGATGTCACCCTTTTTCTCCTTAAATTTTACATTTTAATAGTTAGATCTGATTGATTATCGTTCTTTTCTTTTTAGATTTCATGTTTCTTGGTTTTTAACAATTCTTGTTCACATCTTTTGTGTTAGTCGTGCTTTTCATTTGATAATTTTACTATTAAATTTTACCCTAATCTGTTTCTTACAGGTGATTTGACATTTGAGAATCGAAGGCTGAATCAGGTGATTTTTTCACTTTCACAAATAAAATGGATTTTAAGTCTGCTTTTAAATTAGATATGCTTGATTATCGTTCTTCTCCTTTTAGATTTCATGTAATTGTTTTAAGAACATTATGAATATTTTGCGTAATTTACTTTAAAGTGACAAAAATTCCATAATTCTTTCCATTTTCAAAGAAAACTATTAAACCAATTTCTTTGTAAGCCAATAAAATGGTTATAATAATGCTTTTTTTTTTCTTCAAAATTTTTGTTGTTATTGTTGGAAGATTGATGACATATGTGATGCTAGTGAAAGAGAAACATTAGGTTTGTTTTGGTAAATGAGTATAAAAAGCTAATTGGTCCTTGCTGACATGCATGTTTGATATAAAATATTGTTTCGTTTATAAAATAATTAAACTTACAAATTTTAGAAAGAATTGTTTAGAAGAGACTATCGTGCTAATAGCGTGTTATGAAACTAGTTCTAACTTCTAAATATGAGAAAGAATAGAGAAGAATAAAGATAGATGAGAGAAATGAAGAAGAATGAACAATACACTCATCTATCTTTATTCTTCTTCATATTTAGAACTAGTTTCATAACAAACACAATATTGTTTCTAAATATTTATGAGTTTAATCATCTAATCTTTGAGAGTAGATGACTATATTACACGGTAGAACAATGTATTAATTAATTCAATTTTCTCTATGATTTTAATTTCATTTAGTTAATACTCTCTCTGATCTCAACTATAAACAATGATTTTTTTTTTAAAAAAATTCATTGTTTATATTTAGAATTGGAGGGAGAAACATTATTCTACCATGTAATGCAATCATTTACTCTCGATGATTAGATGGTGCAAACTTTTAAATTTTTATGATCAAGATCGTGTTATTTCTCATAGGAGTCAATATATTCAAATAATCCCAACTATATATGGCAACGTACGTAGACCTTCTAGCTTCTATACTCCCTTACCAAAACAATAATTTAATGTTTCTTTTTCCTCACTAGCAAGCACATGAAAAAAAAAAACTATCGGCATCTTATATTTTTCAACAAAACAACACAAATGTTGAAGAAAGAAATAGTACTCTGTCCGGCTTTAATAATAACCAACTATTAGTTTTTAAGATTTATTGAATAAGTTTGTAAATAAAAAAAGATTTATTAAATGTAAGTCTTTAATATAGATCAGATATAGTAGTATACTCCCCCCTTTCCAATATATAAACAAAAATGTACTTTCTAGATTCATTGTATAATTAATGTATCTGGACAATTTATTGTCCAGATACATTAATTATACAATGAACCTATAAAATGGATTTTTGCTTATATATTATAATGGAGGGAGTAAGTTATTCAATGGTGTGTTAAAAAGAAGTTATTTAATAAATATAAAAAGTGAATATTTGTTTATAATTAAAGTCAGGGGGAGTATAACTATAACTATTCTTGAGGCTTGTAATGAACGACATTGGTTAATTGATTTTCTTTGCTAATAGAATAAATCGTGAAAATTTTGTGACACTAAAGTAAACTTGATAAAATATTTACAAGTTAAAGTGAAAATTTATGAGTATAACTATAACTAAATTTTGTCTCAAAATATAAATAAAAATGAGTTAAAGAAACTTAATGTACTTGGTTTAAAATTTGGACCAAATAAATTTACTTTAATGAAAAAGTAAATGTATTTAGTCCAAATTTTAAACCAAATACATTAAAGTTTCTCTGAATCATTTTTGTTTATATTTTATGAAGGATGAAGTATTTTGTCACACTAAAGTAAACTTGATAAAATATTACGAGTTAAAGTGAAAATTTACGAGTATAACTATAATTATAACTAAATTTTGTCTCAAAATATAAATAAAAATGAGTTCAAGAAACTCAATGTATTTGATTTAAAATTTGGACCAAATATTTTTATTTTTAAAAAATAAAACAAAAATGAATTTGGTTCAAATTTTGAACCAATACATTAAAGTTTATCTGAATCATTTTTGTTTATATTTTATGAAGGATGAAGTATTTTGTAAGATTTTACCTTTATGTTTAATTTGTTAAAGTTTTATTTCATTTTAAAAACTTCTGTGTAATCTAAATGTTTTTTTTTTTTCTGCTCATATCGGTATTGCAACTTTATTTCATGCTGAAATATCAATTGCAATTTTTGTCATCGCCATCACACGTGCTAAAGGTCGGACAAATTTGTGATTGGAGTGTAAGTGTGTGACTCTCTTTTAACTAAATATGATTTTACCAGGTTTGTCTTCAAATATTGCGTCTTGATGTTTAGATATGCTTCATTGTGTTCTTTTTCTTTTTCTTTTAGAGTTCACATTTTTGTTTTTAACCATTATAGTTAACATCTTTTGGGTTAACATCTTTTTATATTTGCAAATTTCACTATTGAATTTCGCCCTAATTTGTTTCTTGTAGGTGATTGGTGAATCGAAGGCTAAATCAGGTTATTTGTTTCACTTTCATGAGGAAAATGGATATTTGGTCTTCATGAGTGTACTTGTTTTTTACTCATTGTACTTGCTTTAATAACATCATGAAAATTGTATTGAATTTATTTTAGGAAAATGTTAAATGATGCTCTAGGGGCACTAGTTAATGAAACATGTATAGTAAAAATATATTGGAGTTTGTGTATTCAAAGTTTATAAAATATCAAAAGTATTGTTTTTGTTGGAAAATATTTAATTTCCTAGTTTGTTGTTTCTAGAAGATTCTGAACTTATCTATTATTTCTCTTTATAACTATTTTCTCCTTAATGCAAGGAGATAATTAATTGTATTATTTCTATTTAAACCAGCCTTGAGCTGAGGAATAATATAGAACAGTATTCACATATTATTTTCGACAGTTTTCAATACAAAACTTACCTTTTTTATATCCCTACCTAGTGCCCCCGTGACACTAGTTAGCCTAATCCTTTATTTTATAGAAACATATCGTGCTCCCACTTGATAGACAATATGTAATAGACTTTTATATTGTAGCTTGGATTTCTTGTTCAACAAACTCTTAATGATTTCTTGTTAAATGCATTGTGAGTTTGATTAGGGGATATGTTAGGCAATATTTAATGGACTTTTGGTTGTAGTTGGGTTAAGGGTAGTTTTTTCTATTTATGTTTTACTATATATTCTTGAGATAACTTATACCGTAACTTTGCTCATTGTAATGGAAAACCCTACCCCCCCCCCCCCCCCCCCCTCTCCCTTTCTCTTTCTTTACGGATAGTCTCCATATTCAACACCACCATGTTCACAACATGAATGTTTCAAGTTAAATAAAATGGATATTTCTAATCTACTCATGTTGCGTTGATTTCTTTTATCAGTTCTTGATGCATCGATTGAAAATTAATCATATAGATTAAAGGCTTCGTCATTTGTGAAATATATCATAAAAAAAATCATGTAAAATGAGATAAGTTGATGAAAGAAAAATGTTGTTTTGACCTTAAATAAAATCGTAAATGAAAAAATTGCCGGACCAACAAAACCGCCATAACCGCCTATTTATTTGGCTTTTCTGGTTTTCTAGTTTTTATCCGATTCAATGTAGTACCATTACCAAATTTTAGGGTGAACAAATCCGATTCACGGTTAAACCGATTGAACCGTTTGGTCTAGTTTGGTTTTGATTACCTTAATAAAAGACTATGTTTTAAAGTCGTCAAATAAGTCCAAAGTCTCATTTAACCTTTTCCCAAACACCTTTAATAATGTCCTATGTTGATGGTTTTTATTGCTTGTGTTAGAGTATTTATTTATAATATGTTGAAAAAAGAAAATTTCAACGTAGAGGTATTTTTTTTTTTTGTGAGGTAGCCTATTGGCTTGAAAATCCACCCATAAGGTGAATAAATGGAGTGTCCAAGGATCGTGTAACAGCCCGTTTTTTCACAAGCCAAAAAGGACATTATTTTTTTTTTATTTTTTTTTTTACACGAGACAGAGTGCGCGGAAAATATTTCAAATGAGCCGGCATTCAAATATACAAAAAGACTCATTACCATAAGGTGCTTCGACAAGCAAAGTGTATTCCTGAATAATTACAGTCCAAGTCTAAGTATTCAAAACAAGTTAGGAATCCTATGCTAACCAAAAAGCACGGTGCACAAAACACACCGGCGCATAGTCTAACTACTCTAAGCTAAAGCTCCAACCGCTCACTGGGGCCTGGAACAGCCACCGTCGTCACCACGACCTAACCCATCATCTGGGTGGGATGAGCCCGCAAATGAAAGAAAGGGTCACCACAAAATATATAGTATGTATATATATAACCGGTGCGAAAGATTGTACACATAACAAATATTTCCACGAAGCACAAGAGAAAGCTCTTTAACTCAAAAGTAGTTCCCACCAACGGGTTTATATAAATAAATCACCAAGCCTAATGCAGACTTCTACAATGGGTGTGACAACCGATTACTGGTTCGTCACATGCATGATTTTCCGGAAAATTAACCTCTCCTCGAAGAGTCGTGGGGTAGGCAAAGCCACACAGAAATATACGTACCCGCACTAAAAATGCCACACAAGGCAGGTGAAGTCACACAGACAAACACCAGGCGAAGTCACACAGACAAACACCAACTCAATGTAAATCCAGAGGGATTTGGCGAAGCCACACAGTCAAACGCCCGGTACGTAGGCAAAGTCACACAGACATACACCTAGGCACGCAACTATGAAATGCATGGCATATATTCTCTTTGGCATATACAGGATAGTCACACAAGACAAAATCCCCGCGTAGTCCCATCAGACGCACGCATTCATATATGCTCATGCAAACAATCACATAGCCTAAAGCCTATGTACAAAGCATCACAACATACATACATTTTCTCAATCATATGTAAATTGCACACATATATATCACCACGTTCTCATCAACGAGAATACATAAGTACAAACATGCCAAGCACACAGCAAATGCATAAACAGCAATTTCAAGCATGTCGTAACCGTTTTAAAAGACGGAAATAAAGTGGAGCCCTTACCTCGACAAGCACTCAACTATCGCACGATCACACAACACTTACTTGCTTCCTAAAACAAGCAAAGTATTCAATCAAAACCATAACCAATCAATCCTTAATGAATTGAACTCTAAAACCCCAACAACCAAAGGTTTTCTAAGGAAAAATCCTTCTTTCGGATACCATACCAAAAACTATCGTATTGATCAACACTCATGAGTTATATGTACTATTTTTAGGACCCAAAACAATTGCCAAAAGTCTTAAATAATTTGAAATGCAAAATGGCCGTTTTCTTGCGTTATAAGCTACGTACTTTCCGAGTACCCGAAAAACTCGTTTCCAATCCCAACCACTTCCATAAATTAATAAAAAGGGATTAGAAAGTTAAAAACCAAGTTTAGAAATCAGAATCCAAAATTTTAAGTCTCAGAGCTCGCCCTGGCGAGTTGATGGCGAGTGAAGGCAGAGAGTACTGGTCTTACTCGCTCTGGAGCTCGCCCTGGCGAGTTGTCAAGACCTGTGACACTCGCCCTGGCGAGTAACCACTCGCCCAGCGAGTTTCAACTGTCATGACAGCAAAAGACAGCAACTCACACCACCTTTTTCCACCCAAGCCTAGTTTGATTCTATTAGTTCCCAACACTTTTTCAAGGCACAAAAGCAAACCATTTTCATAAGCAAGCAATTCATTTTCCGAAAGCTTGTTGGTTGCTTCGAGTGCAAGTTATTTGATTTTCATTTCCAAAATCAAAACCAAATCTAAGCACAAGTTTTATTACGGGCCTCAACCGTCCGGTAATTATTTTTCAAACATGTTTTCAAGGTAAAAAGCGACACCACATGTCACAATAGTTTTAAACCACTTTGACCCCAAAATACTACCCAAAAACTCTTAGAAAATATTTTCATAAACCTCAAAATATTTTTCATCGGATTTTCTAAAACAAAACCATACAACGCATTTCCCTTTCGCCCAAAGGTTCCAAGACAACTTTTCTTTTCAAAACCTTACAACATAACCTCATGTAATTGATCAATACATAAACCAACCAAAACCCTAACTTTTCTCATGATATTCTCACAAACTCATGGAAAATTGAAATAACAAAGCCTACACATGCTTACTAAACCCTCATGAACAACTTTCATGGAACAAAAACCATTCACAACCAAATCTTATGAAATTTCTCCCAAGAACATAATCATAAAATCTCATGAATCTCTAAGAGTTTAGCCAACTAAGAGATGAAAGAAGTTCTAGTTACCTTAGGAAGAAGAATCTCACAACTCCAAGCTTTCCAACAAGCTTAAGATCAAGTGCTTTGGTTAAGGAATGAAATTTCTATGAAGGAGGGAATGAACAACATAGGCCACGGCCAAAGAGAAGAAGAGTGAAGTGAAGTTGTGATTTTTCTTATCACTACAAGTGACTAAAAGTCTCCCTTAAGACTTGGTCTTGTTCCATAATAGCCTTTGGATCAAATAGGATAAAGCTTCAAGACAAAATCCTGGCCCTTGGATCAATCCGAGTCTATCCTCCCAAGATATTTCTCACAACCTCTTACAACAAAACGCACGCTCAGTTCTCGCGCATCGCGACGAACGTAAATCACAAAAACGTAAAACCTACGGAAAGAACGTCTATCGTTTTTCCATTCCAAAACTTATCGCCGAATCTTTTTCCGCGACTGTAATTTTCTTCCATACCTTAGAAAATTAATCTCAGAATATATCCTAACTCGCGCAGATATATAAAACTCTCATCCGAAACCTCACTTAAAACAGACGCAGTAAGATTTTCCATCCGCGGGTAAAATCCTACTCGTTTTTCCAAAAACAAGAATAACCCAAATCTCGTTATTCTGAATCCACATCAACCTTCTTATTCACAAAAGAGGATCACGACCCGAAAGTCTGTGCCTTTACAGCGCACGAGCACAAAACAGGCTCCGTTTCAGCAAAAATCTCATTAATGCGACGATACTCACAAAACCGCTTCACCAAAAACCCTAAAACTCGTAGCCGACACTAGAGTTCCTTAGAAAAACGCACAGTAAAATCTTGGGTGTTACAGATCGAACCCTGGCTCCTGCATATATAAAATGCAATTATTCCTACCAATTGAGCCAAGCTCTCGAGGACAGAGAGGTATTTTCATTGTACACCATTCGTAGGTGTGACATTCCTTATGTTGGACCAGAAAAGGAGAGTCTTATTACATTGGATCAACACACTAGTTTTTAAATTTTCACTCAACAATAAATTTTGTGAGGCTCTAAAATCTTAGGACTCATTAAATTTAAAGGTTTTTTTTTTTTATAAATATTTTAAAGTTTTGGATGAAAGCAATTTATCAAGACAAGCCCTTAGTCTTAAAATTTTCACTCAATAATAAATTTTGTCCTTAACTTTTTCAAAATTTTCAAAACATTGCTGGATGTGCAAAAGTTATATCAAACAAGTCTTTCCTTCAATTGCTTAAAAAAAGTCTTTTCTTCAATCAATTGCTTTTCTGAATTATTATTATAATCTATGAATTATCTCTCATTTTATTTTTTTTACTGTAAATTATCTTTCAATTAATTGCTACTTATTTCAATTTTTTTTATAATAATACTAGCGGTCAAACGGGCATGTTCCATGTCCGTTTGTATGATTGACATTTTCTATTGTGCTAATATAAATAACTACTTAATCTCCTTTTTTATTGTGTTTAGTTAATTGATAACTACTTAACCTCCATTTTTGTTGTGCTTAGTTATTAAGAAAAAAAAAAGATTTTTTTTTCTACTAAAAAAATTGTTAACCTCCTTTTTTATTGTGATTAGTTATTAAGAAAAAAAATAAGAAAAAAATAATATTTTTTTAATTAAAATAAAATTGAAAACCTACTTTTACGTAGAAGTTATTTTTCAACATATACAAATACTTGAATAGATGCTTAATTTTTTTTTTGAATAAAGTAAAGTGCAAAAGTGGCAATATGAAAAGTCCACGCGAAAGAGGTATTCTCCTTGTATATATTGATATATGGATAACTTTTACAAATTGAATAATGGTTTAGTTATTTCGATAAATTTAAGGTTTTTTTTTTGACGCATTTAAGGTTGTCTATTTACTCTTAAAATCTATTACTATATATAAAAATGATACAAATTTTTGGGATGATTTTTTCATTATACTTATTTTACCCTTAAAAAAACTAAAAAAAAAACTAAATATTTGTATATGTTGAAAAATAACTTCCACATAAAAATAGATTTTCAGTTTTTTTTAGTAAATGTTTTTTTTTTCTTAATAACTAAGCACAACTTTCACATAAAAATATGTTTTCAGTTCTTTCATAGTAAAAATATATATATATATATATATTCTTCTTAATAACTAGCCACAACAGAAAAGGATGTTAAATAGTTATCAATTAACTAAGTCGAATAAAAAAGGAGATTAAATAGTTATTTATATTTGCACAATAGAAAATTTCGATCACAACAAATAAAAAAAAAATATATCGATCATACAAACGGGCACGAACCCGTTTGACGGCTAGTATTAAGTAATTATCACTTCAATCAATTTATTATTGTTTCATTCAGTTTTTTTATAAAATATAAAAATTGAAATGAAAATAATTTTAAAGTAAAATTTTAGTGAACAAATTTCATTCAATATTAAAATATAAAAGATATATTAAATTAATTTTTTTTTCATGTGTGACATAAACCAAACGCGTCCCAACGTGGTGTTTGTTTATGTGTGTATTGTTCCCCCGGTTTTCTGCACAGTCCAAATCACCGTCTCTGTGTTTCAGGCGGAAACACGAACTACAGAACTGTGTGTCGAAAAGCTTCGTTGTCTCAGGTACCTGTCTTTGTGAGCCTTCTACGTCTTACTTGCGCTTCCTTTTTGATATAGCTCTACTGCAATGTTTATTTTTTATGCTACTTGGTTAATTTTCAATGCATTTGTTACATTGGATGTGATGTGAAAATTCAAATCAGTGATTAATTTGTTGATAGTAGTGTATTGTTTTGTGGTTTTAATTAATTAGTTAGTTGTGCCTATGTTGTGTTTGGTTAATTGACTGAACCAAATGAAGCTGAACTAGAATATATGCATCAACATGAATATTGTCTATTTGTCTTGATTTATTTGGTTAATAGGTGTTTGGTATATTTTTTGGCTTTTGAGTATATCATATGGTTAAGTGGGTGCAGCTTATTGTAATGCACTTGTTTAGCTACTCTTCAAGATTTCTTATGGATTTAGGGCCTGTTTGGATTGACTTATTTGAGTTTATCTACTATTGGCATAAGTTTTGTGAGACTGTTTGGGAAAACTTATGAAAACAGTTTATGACAATTTCCATAATTTTTTCTCAGCTTATTTTCATAAGTTCTCCAATATACCTTATGAAAACAGCTCATAGCATATATAAAAACAATTTTTTTATCTTTATCTATCTTTTTCTATAAAAATGGTTTATGCAAGCTTACACGTATGCGCTTATCATGATAAGTGTTTGTGCTATAGGCTGCAAATAAGTTGTTTATTCAAACAGGCCCTTAAGATTGTAGTGAATGGAGCTTTAAGAAATTAAGAATATCAGAAAGTAGAAACCCCTGACTGGAAACAAAATTTTTATTTTTTAAAATATTTTACTGGGTTGTGCCAATGTCGTCTACCGCGGATCGTAGAAAATAGTTGTTTGTTCAGATTCTACTGTGCTAGAACGCTACTATAGCCTCTGTTTGACAACAGTTCATAATTTGTGCTGTTGTGTAGCGCATAACATTAATGGTTTCTTCAAGTTCCGCTATGCTATTGAACTATAGTTGTTATGTGACAACATTGGTTGTGCTGCTCTTGTTATTCCAGTATTGGATGGCTGAATTATTGACGTCTATTCGAAAATAAATCAGAAAAATAACCCAATACATTATTTTTGGGACCTGAAATGGAAAAAGCGACCAATTTAATGAAACAAATGCTAGTGACTGTCTGACTGACCACTGACCTAAGACTGACTAAGAGTACCGACTAAAGAATAAAAAATGTATCTTATGAAGTTCCTCTAATGCAGTTCTTAAGAAGACCTTTGCCGTAATCAAATATGTACTCTTCATTTTTTATTTTTTTTAGTATTACATATTATACTGTTTACATCCAAAGCATTTTGAATAGCCTATCGCTAAGATAAATATGAAATTCAAAAACCTACAATATGATATATGACCTGTTTGATTATCAAAGATTGATTTGATGCCATGCTTATATAATCAAGCTTAATTAAGGATGTATGTTGTAGTTGAATTTTTAAACCAGGATGAAATATAGTTTGAATCAGCACTGTATATTTATTTGCTATTTTAGAGTTTCAACATCTTATACACAAGGGAAGGGGTTTCTGATATACCTATTGAATACATTTTTCTTTCTGTTTTTATTTTCTTCTTTGTTCAGGTTTCTGTATTCAACCACTTTTCTGGCAGTTAGACTACTAATTCATTGAGTTGCTCTGTTGACTTGGCTGACCTTTGGTTATACACGTATGCAAAAATCTACCCAAAACCATAACCTGAAGCTGTAAACTTTTTAAGTGGTAAAGGAAGCTATCTAGGAAGTAATATGGAGACTAAGCGCTGTAGCTTCTGGCTTCCCAACAAAAAAAGATTTTGTGCAAATACCCTTCTCAATGGTTCCTTGTAAGTTTTAGTCTTTTTCTTTCTATTTATCATTTGAATTCATTTCACTCACATTCTGTAAATTCTATGGACCCAGATTCTGTGGTAATCATAACTCAAGGGCCGAAGGCCAGTGGATTCAATGCCCCGTAGATCCATCCCAGTACTTACTCTCTCTCTCTCTCACACACACACACACACACACACACACGTGTGCACGCACATGTAACTTTCATCGTCAAATGTCAACCCATGTGCGTTCTTTTAATCTTTTTAGCTCTTTTTGATTTAGTTAATGTCCTTCCACCATTTGACAGCTCAGTGCTTGAGCAAAATCTCAAATCGCATGTTAAGCGATGCCCATTGCTGAAACAGGTTCAATCCCTGTCCAACCAACCTTTCTATCAAAAGGGTATCAATGCTGGTTCTGATGGAGAAAAACTAGACGAGGAAACTTCGGGGATTAATGATTCAAGATTACTCACTATGACCATTTCTTCAGAAATGAAGAGGAATGCTCTTCATAGGATGAGTGTGCCTGATTTCTGCAATTTAATTGAGAAGATTGAATCTGTTCATGAATCATTGTGCAAAGATATTCAGGACTCGTTTCAGATGCCAGAGGTTTGCAGTCTTTGGATTAAAAGCAAAGAAGAAGAAAGGTAGCTTTATCCCTGAATTTAACCCTTTGTTTGACAGGTTTGGTTTCTATTTTCAACTTGAGTATTTTGCAGGAAATTACCATTTCAGGAGAAACATATAATGCAGCAGGCATCTATTGTGGGAAATTTGGAAAAATTTGGTGTATTGAAGAATTCTCTTGGAAGGAAACCATCAAAATGTGGGGAACAAGTTGAGGGGAAGGAGGAAGGTGTCTCGACAGTCATTGAGTTTGGAGCTGGTAGAGGGTATTTGACACAAATGCTTGCAGATTGTTATGGAATCAATAGAGTTTTCCTCGTCGAGCGAAAGGCATACAAGTTGAAGGTTGGAGATATTCCTGAATTGTTTGAACTTGCAGTGATTTTTAATTTATTATTTATTAATTATTTACGTTATCCAATGCTATTTCTAGGCTGATCGATCCTTGCGACAGAATGAGAGCTTGACGTTAGAGCGTTTGAGAATTGACAGTAAGGGCCCTCAGTATTCTTTCTGTATAAGATATTTTCTGAACTTGTTATTATACTAATTGAGTTACACTGCCTTTTGAAACATTCTCACTAAGGAAATTATATTGTAATTACATGGCTAATAGTTGTGAATCTTATATGTTAACATACTTGATTAGCATTTTCCATTTATTATGTAATGATCTACCTTTAAACACATGTCAATCTTTATGCAATGTATCTTTGCTAATTTTTATAATCTGATAAAATTCGAAAATCCAACTTTTCAGTCGAAGATTTAAATTTGAATGCTGTTGAGTCTTTGCAAGGAGTTCCATTTCTGGCCACTGGTAAACATCTATGTGGAGCTGCAACAGGTGATTTTGGAAATTTAAATACGCATTCCAATGAAATTCACAGTGATTGTTTTATTAATGAAAACATAAATGACTATGCATTTTTTCTAATTATAATATGGTTATCCAATTTTTTCCTCAGATTTGACTTTGAGATGCTGCTTTCCTGAACATAGAAAAGATAGTAGTGAACAGTCCAATGCTAATATTAATTTTGGAGGTTTAGCTATAGCAACATGTTGTCACCATCTCTGCCAGTGGAATCACTACACAAGTAATCACCTTGTTCTTTACTTGTGAATACTATATATAGTTTATATATATAAACCTCTTTGATAACTTCTGGTTACTAGCTAACTTTTTTTGTGACCTTGTAGATAAAAAGTTTTTCTTAGATTTGGGAATGACAAAGGAAGAATTTCATGCTGTTACATGGTTTACTAGCTGGGCGGTAGATGCTAATCATGATTCAGATTTTCCTGATACTACTGATTGTGTATCACATTTGCAATCAATGTAATCCTTCCGTTCTTTTATATTAGTATCTTGTTTTTTATTAATCAAGCTAACATTAGTATTTCAAACCATGTTATTTTAGGATCTGATTCATCTAAAGTGAGCAACTAACTATCGATGAATAAATCAATTGTTGATATTACATGCGAATTGGTAGTATTTCAATATATCAACAATTGATTTTCTCATTAATGATAAGGATTACTTACTTTAGAAGCGTCAAGTGAGTTATTGAAACGGTTATATTAAAAACTGTGTTTTGATCACAGAAAGGAGCAAGGCAATGGATATTCGGATGGAATCGAGAAAATTCTTTCAGAAATGGAAGCAACAAAACGAGCAGCACTGGGATTTAAGTGCAAATGGATTATTGACATAGGGAGGTTGATGTGGTTAAGAGAACATGGATTAGATGCAAAGCTTGTCAGATATGTTCCACCAAACATTTCTCCTGAAAATCACTTACTATTAGCTAAACCTTTGATTTGATTATTTATATCCTTCTCTTCTTAATCTTGTAGCATTTGTGGACAGATTAAGCTAAAATTTATGGTCAGGTTGATTATGTAGTTTTTGATGCACTGAAATAAAATGAGGATCATATTTTAATTGTTTTACCTATTCCCTATTACAAGTAACATTCTCTAATAATTTTTTTTGACTTAAAAAACAAATAATTCAAAACCATTAATGTCAATTTTCAAAACAATTACACCACATAATCACACTCACGTTAACAGTGCCTTGATTACATTGATTCCTCAAAATAATTTGAACATTGTCCATTATCATTGATGAGCCTGAAAATGGAATGTTTTTTATTATTTAAACCATAATAATTTTCAAAGGAATCATAAATTTGGAGAATATTGATTTGCTATTATTATAAAATTAAAACTCAATAATGACAAATGAATTTTATTCATGCTAACAAACCTTATTAAAGGAGAATCAATCTGAGGTAACAATTGTTATCCCCACGCCAAAATACTCTCCATTTTCTATTTGGTAATTTGAGAATTCTATCATGGCATCCTCAAGTTGGCAGAGGAGCACAACAGTGGTGTTATTTTCTTCGGAACTTATCCCTCTAATTAAGTGAGTAACTCTTTTTTTTTATTCATAACATGTTTTGGTTGAAATTTATATTTTTGTTTAGAGTTGTTTCTTATTTAAAGATTTAATAAAATATATTTTGTATTACAGTTTAGTTATATATAAAGATCTAACGATAAACTTGACTAAAAAAAAAAGTTAACGATAAATAAAAATAAGGAAACAATAGTATGAAGCAAATTTTGATGAATTTTTCTATGGAAAATAGATTTTATAAGACGTTTTAGTTAAAAATATATATTTTACACCTCCAATACTCTTACACAAATCCATAGATTTTATCATACTCTCGAAATCCTTTTCTGCCGTTTTGTTCTATACCAAGTTGTTTTTCTTCTTTGTCTGATTAATTGCTTTACTAATTATGCAACGTAACATGATGCTGCTTATGAAATTCATGTGTTTTTTTTTTCCTTCAACTTGCTTATGTTATGCAAAGTTACATTGTCAAGTATTCTTTTCTTTTTTTAGAACTATTCATTGCTATTTTTATTTTATGATTTATTGTTATATTTTTTTGTTCACAATTTTGTTTTGACCAATTATTCATTGTTATATTACGTCATTGGTTTTATTTGCTATATTAATTCTTTTTTTTTCTTCATTGTCTATAAATAATAATATATCGATATTAATATCCAAAGATTATATTTAAACAGCATCAATACTAAGTATCCATATCCTAATTTCACACTCCCCTACTTCTTTCATCTCATCATGATCTAATATTCCCTTAAATAAGTCTACGACTCGTTAAGTCTGTCGCAAATACCAAACCTTCTACTCATGTAAACTTTAATTAATACAAATCACAAGAGTGAAAAATAGAACTTTCTACTAGAAAAATCACAACACCACTCAGTCCATGAACACTGTATGTTGTTGTTCTAATAAACCATGCAATTATGTCGTAACAAAATCCCATAACAAATGCTGTAGAGATATATGCGACAAATCCAATTTCCATATTCTAGCCATGCATACAACAAATTAACCTTTGAAAAACATCAACCAGAAAAAGGTATTTGTGAGGATCATAATAGCTTTTCCCCGTGAGATTGATTTGACATTAGTCTCATGATATGGTAACCTCATCTTTGCAACAACACCCATCATCAATACAGACATGAATGAAAGCACTGTCCAACGAGACTTGCCACTTATCTTATTGGAACCGAAATACTCTACAAAACTAGTGTAAAAACTTTCTAAAAACCTCTTCTCTGCAACATAAAAAAAAGTTTTGCAACATAAAATGAACAAAAAAAACGACCTGAATAATTTTTTTTCAATGAATGAATAATACAAACCCATGTAAAATTTTATATAATAAAATAGATTATGTTGGTAGCTACAATGACTTACATTAAGTTGTTCATCATGATCATCCATTGATAAGCAACCATCAATGGTTGATGATGATGAGCTACTTAATTTCTCTCTTGTCGCCATTTTTCAATGTTAGTGCATGGTTATCAATGGCTGATTATGATGAGCAAATTAGTGTAAGTTATTGCAAGCTACCAACTTAATCTATTTTATTATTTGCTTAACTACATGAATTTGTATCATTCATAGAAGTTTTTTTAATTCACATTGGTTTTTTTTGTTCATTTTCATGTTGCACAATATTTTTATGTTGCAGAGGAGGGAATTTCTAGAAAGTTGTTTTCACTAGTTTGTACAGTTCTTGGTCCCAATAAGTTGAAAGTCTCATTGGGGTGTGCTTTCGCGCACATGTCTGCATTGATGATGGGGATTGCTGTCATAATGGGGTTAGCATATCATGAGACCGATTTCAAATTAATCTATTGGGAAAAGGCCATTATGATCCTTACAAATACATTTTTTTTGGGTGATGTCTTTATGTGTCCCTTTGTTGTATGTATGACTACAATATGCCATTTGAATTTCAAAGTTGTTTTGTGTATTGTTTTAGCATTTGTTATGGGATTTTGTTACGGCGTAATTGTGTTGTTTATTAGAGAAACAACATTCAATGTTTATGGAGTGAGCGGTGTTTTGATTTTTCTAATAGTAAGTGTTATTTTTCACTCTTGTGATTGATACTAATGTCTACATGTGTGGAAGGTTTGGCATCGGCGAATGCGATAGACTTAAGGAGTTATGAACTTCTTTCAGTAGATATTAGACCATGATTAGAAGAAAGAAGCACGAGGGTCTAAAATTTGGATATTGATATTTGATATTTGTGTTGATGCAGTTTGAAATCTAGTGTTTGAATTGATATATTGGCACACACGTTCATTGTTCGTTCTATATTGAACCTTAACATGCCATTATTTTTCTGCATTCATTCCCTTCTATTGACAGTAAGTGTGTATTAGTTTTTCTTCAATCCTTCGATTGAATGTTGTTTTAAGCAAAATTATTGTCTCATCCTCATTTTTGTAAATTCATGTTTCTATTTTTTAAAGTAATTTTTTTTCTTTTTGTTGGTTCCCATTAGAAGTGTCAAAATTATCCGTTAATCCGTTATCCATCCAATCCATTCCTTAAATTATCCATCCATTCCATCCATTAGCAACAAAATTAGTTAACGGATTGGATTGGATCCATCCACCTAATTTTAATATCCAACGGATTATTGTTTACTATTTTTTTAAAATCCAATGAATTATTGTTTATTAATTGTTTAAATTCCATAGACACTTTTGTTATTAAAAAAACAATTCTTACAATATTTGAATAAAATCGGACTCTCCATTTCCTTATTATAAGATGTTTTTGCATTCGTCTCGAAGAATATTTTCAAAATATCATTTTTTTTAATAATTTTATTATCATACAATTAAAGATATTATTCATTAAAGTTATGTATATCTATTTGAATTAGATCAGAATCTCTATTTCTTTATTATAAGATGTTTTTGGATCCGTCTCGAAAAGTATTTCCAAAATATCATTTTTTTAATAATTTTTATTATCATACAATTAAAGATATTCATCATCAAAGTTATATATTAAAAGTGAAATTAAACAATAATATTTCAATTAATTTTGTTGGATGGATTGGATATCCATCCATCAGAAAGATGATAATGGATGGATTGAATGTCGGTGAAGCACATTGCTCTCTTATATTTTGCTTGTTGTTAATTAGGAGTCTTTATTTAGAGTTTGATTGCTCAAAAATGAGTCTCATTCATGGTAATTTTTTTTTATTACAATGAAGTTAATGATCGAATCCGGGATCTCAAACATACTATCTAATTTCTTATTACTAGACCAAATTTAATGGCTTGGTACTTAACAATAAGGAAATGATGACCGTAGCTTAATTTCTTAAAATTTATAGTGCAAGCCTATAATATGTATTTTTTTAGAAAAAACTCAATCATTCTTGTATTTTTTTAACTCAGTATCCGGCCCGAGGACTGACTAATTCATGGGGACCAATCCTACCGTCCATTTGTGGGGGCCCCTTCTAAAACCAAAGTTTTTTGTTATTTTGTATGGACCAACCCACTGAAATTGACACCAGAGGAAATCGAACTTGAGACCTTGAGAGGAGCAAACTTCAAGGACTATCAACACCACTGGGCCAATATGAGATACCCCTCTTTGTAGAGCTGTCAAAACGGGCGGCCCGGCCCGTTTCGGGCCGGGCTTAAAAAGCCCGGATAAAAAACGGGCCGCATAATCAAGGCATGAGCCCGGCCCGGTACGGGCTCTCGGGCTTTCGGGCCGGCCCGGTTTTTTAAAAAAAAAACATTTTTAGAGCAATAGTTGAAGGGTAATGAAAAAAGAAGAAATTTAAATGCCCAATAAATTTGACAAAAAGATCACTAACATTAACTAATTACAAATAGGTTGAAATTTGTTAGAATTAGTGTAAAGTTATTTAAGCTAGTTACAGTTTACGAGTAATTACGTAGAAAAATAATTCACGACCGTGGTTTTATATTTTTAGCTTATTTATTTATTTTAATGACACGATAAGTTATTTTTACTTTTAGCTTATTTTCATTTTTTTATGTATATAATTTGCGTTACTAGTGCATATATATAATTTGCGTTACTAGTCCATATTTATTCTCTTAAATGCGTGTTTGATGGAATTGGAAGGTGTGTATGACGTGTGTGTTGTGTTAATGCCGTGTTGTTAACTTATTATGTTTGTGTGGACTTTTAGATTGGTGACCCAAGTAAAAATATTATAAACATCCTTCCTTATTTACTCATATTTTTTAATTTTATTTTTTTATTATAATTTAATCGGGCTTGCGGGCGGCCCGCGGCCCATTCGGGCCGGCCCATATTTTTTGCGGGTTTTATCGGGCCGGGCTAAAAAGCCCGGATGCTAATTCGGGCTAGATTTTTAATGCCCAAGCCCGGGAAAAACTCGGGCTTTCGGGCCGGCCCAGCCCATTTTGACAGCTCTACCTCTTTGTAACAAAAAGATTGTTCCAAAGTTAGAGTTATGGTTGAACTTTGGTCTGTTATGTTTGGCGAGATAGTAATGGAAGTTTTTTAGTGGCTTTTGCTAACCATTTGCAATACTCTTGAGAGTGTTTGAAAGAAAATTCGCAAGAGTTTTCATGGTCTTAAGATTGTTTGGGGGTGTGACTTTCACAAAATTAAAATTTACTATAATTCTTTTACTTTTTTTTTTTTGGTAGGTAGCCTAGTGGCTTTTTTTTTAGTAATTCTTTTACTTATAGCAACAAAAGATATATATATGGACTAAAATAAAAAAACGCAAATTTACAAGGACGAAACTGATATTTAAACCTAAAAAAATTAAGAAATGAAGATAAATATAAATATTTATTTTTGCAATTATTCATTAACTTAAAATATATTCCCTATTTTGGACTATGTAAATACCTTGCCTTAAAGTTTTAGGGTTATATAACTTTTTAATCCCTATAAATGTTTTGAATTTTATTTTTAATCTTATAAAAAATTTCAAAAACTCTTAAGGTGTGTTTGGTAACACAAATAAGCTAGTTTATAGCATATATATTAACTTATAACTTTGTTTTTATAAAATTAGAGGTGTTTGGTAATAAACTTTTTTCATTAACTTATAGTTTTTTTTGAGGTGCTATTTCAAGTAGCGTTTGAGCTTATAGCTTATTACAGTTTTTTCCATTTTTAGCCTTTAATTTAATTTTATTATATTTTATAAAACAAAAAACTAACCGCTAAAGAATAACTATCCACTTACATGACCATTTATGTCATTTTATATTTATCAATTACTTTGAAAATTAATTTTATATTTATCAAACAGTTTAATTACATGGCCCTTATTGATCTCTAAAATGTTTTTTATTGTAAGAAAAATAAAAATTAAGGACATTTCCGTGATTTGGTGTCTTTTCCAGGCCTCATCGAAGAAACAGAAGCGCTCACTGTCTGAATTTCATTGCTTAATTATCATTATTATCTTAAAAAAGAAACTCCAAATTTCATTTTAACTTCCATTTTCAACTATAATTGAACCAAAACAAAACCAATAACAAACAAATTTCAATCTCTAATTCTCATTATTCTTAGATCTGATTCTCGAATCCCAATTCCGTTTCAATCCATTCTCGGAACAGAAACCGCTATGTTTCGTTTCGAGCAGGAAAAGATCCGCAAGCGAATTTGATTTTCAATTTCAATTTCAACTTCATTCGTTTCTGTTTTTCAATTTTCAAGCTGTTTCCATGGCGGAAGCTCTCTCTGTGATGCCAGCGGCCGTACTACGTAATCTTGCTGATAAGCTTTATGAGAAACGGAAAAATGCTGCTCTTGAGGTTTTGTTCTCGGTTTTTTTCATCGTGATTTTTGGTTTTTGTTTTGTTGATTATTGCAATTTTGGTGAATTTTGATTGCATTTGGTGGAAATAGGTTGAGGGGATTGTTAAACAGCTTGCTTCTGCTGGGGATCATGATAAAGTAACTGCCGTGATCACTTTGTTGACTACGGAATTCACGTATTCGCCGCAAGCGAATCATCGCAAGGTAGCTTAAACTTATGGTTATGGATTTTTGTGTTGATTATTGATATGCTTCAGTTTAATAATTTTAGAATTTTTATAGTAATTATAATTATTATTTTGATTTAATGAAGGGAGGGTTGATTAGCTTAGCTGCTGCTACTGTTGGGCTGACTAATGGAGCTGCTCAGCATCTTGAGGTGAGGGTTGCATGCTTGTTACATAAAAAGTGACATATTTGTGTCAAAAAAAGAAAAAAGAAAATGTAGTAGTTAAGATTAGATTGGTTGAAATTGAAATACATTAAATATGGATATATTAGTGGAAATAAATATTTAATGTTGCATTGATATTGTAAAGTGACAATTGTTTTGAGACAAATATTGCAAAGGAAACACTTGTAATGAGACAGATGGAGTATATGCAAGTGTGTGTGTGTGTGGGTGGGTGGGTTCGTGGACTATATTTCAAACTCTTACCACTTGTGAAATTATGTAATTTTGTTATGGTGTAAGCTTGGTCGTTTACATTGGGTCTGCTGGAAGAGAATATATGTTTATGAGTTATAGATAGAGTATAAACCTCAGGAGTCTGTGTTTGTCGTCGATCATATGATCGTGAAAATTGATAAGTGCCCAAGTATTTGGGGAACACTAACTACGTGGGAAACTCCCCCTTAAGGCTCTATTTGGTAGTTTTGATGGGAGGGCTTTGGGGGAGGGGATGAGAAGAAAATAGAGAGAAATCTTAAAAACCTTGTTTGAGTTTTTTTGTAGGGAATGATAAATGAACACTTATGATTAATATATTTTTAATTTTGAGAGTATTATAACAACATAGATTTGGATTTGAAGATTTTATCTAAGCCCTCCAGAATTCGTCTCCAATACAATTTTTGAGTTCCTCCATTTTGGGGGATTTAATATATGAAGATAAGTGAACTCCCCATTCAAGTTGAGGGATAATCCTTTCTTCCATTTCCCTCCTCTTCCTTGTCAGATACTAGCTCTGTTCTTCGTGTATTTTTGGTTAAGTTGATTTTAGAATGATTCAATATTTTTTTATGAACGCTGAGAAACACAAGGGATAAAATTGAAATATGTGTGAAATTTTATCGAGCTAGAGTATATCTATTAATCAGTCAAAATATCTTCTTTTAAGTTGAATTTATCTTAAGCATGTATTACTGCTGCTGCTGCTACTACTACTACTATTACTATTACCATTACCATACGTGTGTGCGTGATGACATGTGTCATGTGAGAGCACGTTTTACGTGTGTTTGTATTTTCACTTTCCTTCTTACCTACATATCTTTTGTTTGATAGCAAATTGTGCCTCCAGTGTTAAATTCTTTCTCGGATCAAGATAGCAGAGTTCGTTATTATGCATGTGAAGCACTATATAACATTGCTAAGGTGAGGAGTTAATTATGCTTACCTATCTAAAGCTCCAATATGATAATATACAATCATCCAATGCGAATGGTGTTTTGGTGCTAGGTTGTGAGAGGAGATTTTATTGTATTCTTCAACCAGATCTTTGATGCCTTATGCAAGCTTAGTGCAGATTCAGATGGAAATGTACAAAGTGCTGCACATCTCTTAGATCGACTCGTGAAGGTATAACAAGTTTTCTTGAACTCGAACAAGCCTTTAGGAGTCCTACATGAGTTCATACATAAATATTTCTGAACAGAGGTTTATCAATTAATGATTCAAGTCCTTTTAGATTAACTATTGATTATACTTAATCTATTAACACAGGATATTGTGACCGAAAGTGATCAGTTCAGGTGCACTCTCTTCTCACTATTTAGCTATATGCTTCTCTGTATGACTCTAATGTTTCAAAGAGACTTGTACTCTTGTAGATATGTGGATCTCTCTATGTAACTTACACTGTTCGTACCCCTCCACTTTCATTTCTTGATATTCAGTATTGAAGAATTTATACCATTATTGAGGGAGCGCATGAATGTACTGAATCCATATGTCCGCCAGTTTTTGGTAGGATGGATTACTGTATTGGACAGTGTCCCAGATATTGATATGCTGGGTTTTCTACCTGATTTTCTTGATGGTAAGTGTATCAATTGAAGAATGAGTATTTTCTCGAGACATTTTTGTACAAAATCAATGTAAACCATCTAATCATTTATAAATGCCTCAGGTTTGTTTAACATGTTGAGCGATTCAAGTCATGAAATACGTCAACAAGCTGATTCAGCTCTTTCTGAGTTTCTTCACGAGATAAAGAACTCCCCAGTAAGGTTTCTGCTAATATATTTTTAAATTTTATGCGATTAGCAAGTCCTCTGTACATTTTATGCGAGTAGCAAGTCTTCTGATAAGCTGATTCAGATGCCAATTCTGCTTTCATGTCATTGTTTTTCCCTGATTTAATTGCAGCTATTATCCACTTTTGTTTTCCCATGTTCAGGGATTCATCTATTTTCCCGTTACTCTTATTTTTGTGCATTTTGTGTTGATTAACAATGTTGTGCATCATTTCATGTACTATTTAGAAGCAAAAGCAACATGTTTTTTCATTTGTCATTTTCTGACTCAAGCAGTGCTACTCTTGAAGTCTGTAGATTATGGTCGAATGGCTGAAATACTGGTACAGAGGGCTGGTTCTTCAGATGAATTTACTAGGTTAACAGCTATCACATGGGTAAGTGGCATTGCATGTTGACTTGTTAAACAAGTCCTTATTGTAATCAGAGTTTTGCTTAGTGTTAGCATCTTGTCAAAACTATCGGTTACTGTTTTGTTGTTCGTTATTTTTATCAAATAATGTCTGTTTTGGTTTCAACAGATAAATGAGTTTGTCAAACTTGGTGGGGACCAGCTTGTTCCATACTATGCTGACATTCTTGGAGCTATTTTGCCTTGCATATCCGATAAAGAAGACAAAATTAGAGTGGTAGGCTTGTTTTCTTCTCTTCTTGGAGCCATTTTTTAGTATTGCCTGGCACGTACACAATGAATTTGAAATAATTTCTGGCTTATTTGTAAGGTTGCTAGGGAGACCAATGAAGAGCTACAAGCAATCAATGCCGAACCAGCTGAAGCGTTTGATGTAGGAGCAATCCTCTCAATTGCTAGGAGGTGTAGTTTTTCTAACCCAGAAATAAGGCTAGGTTTGACTTTCAAAAAACTTTTAACTGAAAAAATGATTTTTATAGTGGTGAGCACCAGTCAAGCTACTGGGAAATGATCACGAGGATCCTTTTTGTTTAACCAATTCTAGTGTGCACTGATTATTCTGTGAATTGATTTTGGGAATGGTTTGCTTGGTTAGGCAACTATCTAGTGAATGGGAGGCTACTCGAATCGAAGCTTTGCACTGGATATCAATCCTTTTAAACAGACATCGTATTGAGGTGACTAGATTATTTTTGTCTTCTATTTTGATATATTAAGGCGGCTATATTAAGATTGTTCTTGAAGTTCTATTCTATATCATAGAGCTCAATGGCATGTCCATTTTGACATTACTGGCTCTGGAATCATTCTGTTGTCCATGCCCTGTAAATTTTGACATACAGTTACTTCAATTTATTAATTGAATTAGCCTCCCATTCATTTCTGTATTTATAGGGATGCATCAAGTAATAAATATAAATTTATTGATGGGAAGATTCAATTCTGTATTTATAGCTATTATCCACTTTTGTTTAATGACTCAACTGATTCCTTGTTTGAAACAGGTTTTGACATACCTTAATGATATATTTGACACCCTACTGAAAGCACTTTCAGATCCATCTGATGAGGTAATTTAACCTTATACCATCCCGGCCCCCCCTCTTTTTTTATTAAACCAAATTATTTATTTCTATTTCTAGTCATAGGTCAAAAGGTTTTAACATATTCTTATATTAGATGATAGTGGTCTGGTTTATTTTCTTTAAGCCAATGTCTCACACACCCCACCCCCCCCTAAATAAAAGGAAGGCTTCTCACCCTCTCTGTATTTCTTACGTCAAATAAATCAATTTTACTCAAAATTCTCATTTCTGTTCTATAATTTTAAAAGTCATGATTATCAATGGCCAAATCAGTCATATAAAAAAGTTCTATGTATAGTCAACCTCGCAAGTTCTGCATGTTATCCTGCGAGTTTGACAATGACAACCATGATCTCCGGCTGGAAGGGTGTTTGAGACGAGGTCTTGTTTTTCTAGCCTACGACTTCGATTAATAACGGAGATATATCTATGGTTTTGGATATTTTCTGAAAAATGTTTTGAGCATTTCTGTTTAGAGGATGAATTACACATTTTTCCCATTGTCTTCAGAGTTACTTCAGACTAATGGCCATGTTAATATCCATTGTCGTATTTAATTATTGGAGTTGGCCACTCCATATGTTGTTATAGGGAGTTGAGGCCAAATGGTTAGAGGCTATATTGCTTTCTTGAACATGCCCTTTTGACTATTAAACAATGATGTAAAAACTGGACTGGATTGTTTGGTTGAACCAGTTGGGACCATGAGCCACTGATTATAAATATGGTTTGAAAATTATCATGGTCAGCCACTGTTCAATCAGGGATTCAACCACAAATGTAATTGATTTAACTGATTGAAATGTGACCTTGAGATCTCATCTGTTTGCTCCTCTGGTTTGGTATTTAACCATTGATCTTGTACTGACTGAATAAAGAGGTGATATTTTTTGAGGATTCCCTTGTATGCTATATTGTTTAACTGTGGAAACTGGAAATCATTCACATGAATTGTCATTAATTCATCTGAATTCTTTAATATCAAATAGGTTGTTCTTTTAGTTCTTGATGTTCATGCATGCATTGCAAGAGATCCTCAGCACTTCCGTCATCTTGTCGTTTTCCTTGTGCACAATTTCAAGCTAGATAATTCTCTTTTGGAGAAGTAAGATTTTTTTCTTCATCCTATCCTGTGTTCTTCTAGTTATTTTTTTGTTACCTTTTATTAAAATTTCATTCTATACAATTAACTCTAGGCGCGGGGCTTTGATAATTCGTCGCCTTTGTGTGCTTTTGAATGCCGAGAGAGTCTACCGTGAACTTTCTACAATATTAGAAGGAGAATCGGATTTGGATTTTGCATCAATTATGGTTCAGGTTTGTTTGACTTTTCCCCTTGCTAAATAAATGGCTGTATTTGAATTTCATGTTGCTGTTTTATTAATATATTGTGTTATATGGATGACAGTGACAGAGTTATTTGCATTAATGGGAATGATTTGGTTTTGACTCTTGTAACACAACTGGCTAACTTTTTAAGGTTTTGTAGCTGTTGGATGTTGTAGATACATCCAACGTTTGTGTTTTTTTTTATGGAGTACATTGTTTTGGTCCCTCAAAATATTGCTATTTTCCCATATGTCCTCCCTATTTTAATTATTATCAAAATGAGTCCTCCATACGTTATTTAGTTTGCCAAACGATCTCTTCATTAGTTTTCTGTTGCATTTGATTGTTAAGTGCACACGTGGCATACAGCTAGACAACATTTCATAAACAAAATTATCCTATTATGGACTTATTAAGGTCGTTGTGATATTTTTAAGGACTGAAAAAAAAAACAAATAATGGTGAAATGTAATGGAGGGAATATTTGGTAAGCTAAAATAATTTGAGGACTTGTGCGAGATTTTTATTTTGAAAATGAGGGACTAAATAGGAAAATCATTATTTTGAGGGACTGGCAACAACAGATTTAGTGAACTTAAATTGCATTTCAATAGAATTGGAAGTGCAAGATTACAATGTGCAAGCTTTCTTCTATTTGATGAAAATTAGTTTTTGTTTTGACCTAATAATGTTGTATGGCCTTCGATTGTAGGCTACAATCAATGTTATAGAACCAGAGAAATTAATGCCTTATCTTTAATATTACTAGCCTAGACAATTTTGGGGTGAACAGTCCTGGGACACTATTGACAATATTATCTTTTTTTGCCTTTAATTGCTTTATTGTTATATTTCTCTGTTTTCACAAGTCTGAAACTCAGACAATCCTATATGTAGTGAAACAGTATTCACTGTATATGTTTTTCTTCCATTTGATTTTGTTTTTCTTTCAGGCTTTGAATTTGATCTTACTTACATCATCAGAATTGTCTGAGATTCGAGATCTTTTGAAGCAGTCACTGGTAAATCCTGCCGGGAAGGACTTGTATGTTTCTTTGTATGCCTCTTGGTGTCATTCTCCAATGGCAATTATAAGTCTCTGCTTTTTAGCTCAGGTATATATCTATAACTCTACACACACAGCAAACAATTTTTATCTGTGGATCTAGCTTTAGCTGTATTTGGATAACCCATCCCCTTTTGTGTAATATAAAATTTTCATCTTCCTCAACAGACTTACCGACATGCAAGTGCTGTGATTCAATCTCTAGTTGAGGAGGATATAAATGTCAAGTTTTTGGTCCAATTGGATAAATTGATTCGCTTGCTGGAAACTCCTATCTTTGCTTATCTTAGATTGCAGGTGCTTAATCTAAACAGACCATTTTTAATCGACATGTATGTTTAGGTTTGGTAATAACATTTGTGTACTTCAGTCTGGTAAAATTTGGCTAATATGGAGATGGTTATGTTTATCATAATTATGGTTAAAGGATAGTTATATTTTTAAGTTGTCGTAAAGAATGATTTTATTTTTAAGTGGCTTCTCTTATGCACTGGAACTTCAATTTTGCAGCTTCTCGATCCTGGAAGATATTTATGGCTATTCAAAGCATTGTATGGTCTTTTGATGTTGCTTCCTCAGGTATCTCAATTAAAAAGTTGTTAGCACATTAATTCTCTTGTAAGAGTAGGGTATGTTCCAACATCCTTCCATGGTAGGGTAACAATTTTTTCAACTTCAGAGCTGGTTATAAATGATATTTTGCTCAATATTATTACCCTGTTTACTCTATTCTTAAAATTGACACATTTCTTATTTCAATGCAGTTATATAATATTTATTTCAGAGGATGGGATGGGGTGTGTGTGTGTGTCTATATATATAATATATAAATATAAATATATTACTTTCCCTTTCATTTTGCAAGTCATTTAGCCTTTTCCATAAATCAGCTGTTACACTTTCTGAACACATTTGAGTAACTAAAAACATACATATATGCATTTAGTGACATACTTAGTATTTATGTTGTCATTATTGGTAGAAGTTATGAATCAATGTTATGTTGTTTAAATCTTGACCCTTAATTTTGTACCATGCAGCAAAGTGCAGCCTTTAAGATACTAAAAACTCGTTTAAAAGCTGTGCCATCATATTCTTTCAATCGCGAGCAACTGAATAGGATGCCTTCTGGGGATTACTACCAATTTGTTCCTCAGATGCCTGATGGCAGTCAAACAGAAGAGGATGGTGGGAGCTCATATAATGGTTTAAACTTTGCTGCAAGGTTACAACAGTTTCAGCAAATGCAGCAGCAACATAGGGTACACACTAAATCGCGAAGAACATCACGCAGTTTATCCACTTCCTTACCAAAGGTTGCTAGCCTCTTCATTCTACATGTTGGTTTTTTATAATTATAAGATGTTTCATATAAATTATTAGTTGAGGGTTAATCAAATTTAAAGAGAATATTGGAAGGATGAGCAAAGTGGTTTCTGATTTCAGTCATACTTATGATTCGTTCTGTTTTCTGATGTCATTATTTGCACTATATGCAGGAGGCACAAAAAGAGGAAGAACCACATAGACCTCAGTCTATTGATCTTAATGTTCCTCCTTCAAGATCAAGGAGAAATTCAGGGCAACTACAACTATAATTGTAATGTCGTTTCTACCTATGTCGAGCCTAATCAGTGCATGTGAACTTTGAATGGGGTCGGGTATGATTTGTAAAATTGTAAATCATAGTAGTTTGTTTTATTCTATTTGTTAGAGGTTGGGATGGTGAAGATTGGGTTTTGGAATCAAGATGAAGCTTGGAGGGTTTCTAGGCTAAATTCTTTTGACCATGTAGAACGTGATGCTCACTGGTTCTGTTATTTTTGTTGAAAAACCATGTGAGCTAGATGGGGTATTTTATCTAGTAAAGTTTCTTATTGTTCAGGGTAAATTATACACCCTTATGCCCTCTTCATCTGATAGATAGGAATATTATATTTTCCTTTTCTCTTATATGGTAAAATATGCTTCATTCCATTTCATATTGAATGTTATTAAAAAAAAAGTCTCTAAATGTCACTTTATGTTTTCATTGTAAAATCAATTCATTTATATTCTATCATCGAGTTATAGTTGAAGTGTTTGCAGATACATCTTTCACCGTTGGGAGCTATTAACGTCCATTGTCCACAATCTTCTCTTGTCTTTCGGAGATCTTAGATCCGTTAGGATCAAATAATTTTGTACAAACATGAAACCACCAACATTCAAATACATCAATATAGCCACTAGAGAAAAAAGGGAACATATTTGTCTACCCTCCATAATTGTTTAAAATCACAATAGTATGAACAAGAAAAAAATATTGTTTTTGCTGGATTTTTTCATCCAGATACGAGAAAAACAATCTTTTTTTTTTCTTTCTGTATCTGAATTGATGAATTTAGACCGGTGTGATTTTAAAAAATTGAGGGTGAGATAAAATTAGCCCTCTAGAAATAGTTCACCTACTTTGAACTCGTCTAAAAGATGAACAACCAACTCCATAGTGCATAAAAGGAATATAGCATAACTCTGTTTTAACCAAACATGTCAATTTTCAACCGTCCCATATCCTCTTGGTTTTAATTTTTTTTAGCATTTCTAATTGATTTGCTTTTATAAATTACAGAATATTACAAATTTATTTAACAATTCATGTAATGGAAAAAAAAATTGTAATCATAAATCCACCTACTTAGAAAATAGAAACCACCTACGACCTTATGCAACTTGTAGAAGGGTCTTTTGAAAAATTTAATTAATCCTCCAAAATTTTGCTAAATGAAAATCCCATCTAACCTAAATAACACCTATAAAGTGTTGTATTGGAGGTTATTTTTAAGACACTGAAGTGATAAATCCCATTGCTTTACAAAGAATATTAGGAATAGGATAACCCTCTTTTCATTGTACTGTTTTATTATTAGGTGAACCTGATGGGAATCTCATTCCATACATAAAGCAAAGGCCTACTCCAACGTAAGGACCTCTCTGGTGAGGACCTCTTTGCTGGATAATAAATGTTCTTTGATCCTTGAGGTCTGCCTTGGCCCTAGTGAGCCCCGATACAAAACTCGCCTAAACTTTTTTCTACCAAAATAAAATGATACAAGGGTATTAAACATCATCGCGCATCAGTAGATGTAAAGGAATTAGCAAATCCAGGAGCCCGAGGTGGTATACTTGACTGTGTATTCTCACAACTATCAACCATCGATGAAGAATACGAAACATCGAGTGTGCTGCTCATTCCTTCAAGATTCTGCCACTTCCTTAGTGCTTGAGGCAAATTCATTTCGAAGTCAATCCCATACATGTCATCGGCATCAGGTTCAGCTGGCTTCCAAATCTCGACAAGAGGTGCTAGTACGTTCACTACGTGTCCCATGTCGGGACGTTGATGAGGCTCTCTAGCGCAGCAATTGCTGGCCAATTCTGCAATAGTCTTGAAATTCTTCAAGCCTTCCTCGTCGATATCCATTGTCGGATCAATGATCTTTTCGAATGAGTTTTTGCTCAATAGCATCCTGCGGAACCATGTAACAAGGTGGATGTTCTCCTCTGGTTGGCTGTTGTCAATTGCTCTCCTTCCGGTTATCATCTCCATAAGAATCACACCGAAGCTGTATACGTCAACCTTTGTGGTGACTCTTCCGGTTACTGTTCACATCATACCATTTTAATGAGTTAGAGAATTCAACAAGAAAGAAGAATTAACAATATGCTAGATGTCAATTGCTATATATTGAGACAGGACATTGCTTGTTTATATCGCATGTATCACAATCATTCAGATTGTTTTTCAGCAGGCACTCAAAATAGCTTTTCATTGTAATCAAAATTCAGTTTTATTTTTCCGCTTCTAATTGTTTTCAAAAGCTTAAACAAACACGCTGAAAATCCTTTAAAAAAAAATTAAACACAAACTGTCTCTTATGTGACAAATATATTTAACAAAACAATGTCATCTTTGATTTCTCATAAGAGTATAGTGTTTGAAACTGTTGCAAAAAAATTGTTTTTGCATACCTACATTCACTATCTCCTTTCTATATGAAATAGTGTTCGAAAATGTTGCAAAAAAAAATGTTGATTAAAAAAACACCAGTTCAGCTGACACTAAAGTAGATATTTAACATATGCAACAGAAAATAGTGGTATGCAACAAAAAATTCCAAAATATAATTAGCATATATGACTACCTGCATACTCTGGTGCTAGATATCCAAAAGTTCCAGCAATTCTAGTCTGGAATGAGGCTTGTCCTTCTGGAGCAAGTCGAACCAATCCAAAGTCGGATACTTTAGCACGCATATCATCCCCAAGCAAGATATTTGATGGTTTTAGATCCCTGTGGATGAAAATTTGATGTGCCAAACCATGAAGATATTCAACACCTCTAGCAACATCCAAGGCAATGGAGAGCCTTCTCTTACATTCGAGGGGTTTTGACCCATCATCTTTCCAGTCAAACAGATGTTGACTAAGAGTCCCCTGAGGCATGTATTCATAAACAAGAAGTTTCTCATTGTCCTCCAAGCAATAACCGTGGAGTGCAACTAAATGTCTATGTCGAACCTTACTAAGAACCGCAATTTCAGATTTGAACTCATCCAGTCCTTTGTCGCCGACCATTTCGGATTGCATCCTTTTAACTGCAATCTTCGTTCCATCAGCCAATTCTCCTTTGTATACAGTGCCGAAACCACCCTTCCCCAATATGTTCTTTTCGCTAAAATTATCCGTCACTTCTCTCAAAACTTGAATCGAAATGACCATATTACCAGCTTCCACATTTTGAACACTACCCGATGGACTAAATCCACCAGTTCCTCCTGCAACGCCAGCACCAGCACTTCCAGATGCTGCAACACTTATCTTCACAGCATTTCCATCTCCAGAATGACGAGGATGTACCACTATTGCATTTGGAGTTTGAACATTTTCGGCGCGCTTATTATGTCTTCTACCATACATAATAAATACCAAAACCCCTACACCAAGTAAGCCAACAATCCCAATCACAATACCAACAATTGCTCCAACACCAAGTTTCTTCTTATCTTCACCTCCAGTACTAGAACCGGGCGAGCTGGAAGGTTTATCCTTTCCGATATCAGGATTCATATCGGTTTTAACAATCACATCTGCGCGAAACGGCGGTATCTGACCATATAATGAATTATTGGAAACATCTAGCAATTTCAAAGCCGGCATACTAGCAAGTTCCTTAGGTATAGTTCCGGTGAGATTATTGTTAGCAAGAAGCAACTGCGTCACAGAACTAAGACTTGCAAAACTAGGAGATATAGTGCCAGATAAACTCATGTTTTGAAAGTGAATAGCAGAAATATTACCACCAGAACAACCAACCCCTTCCCAACTACTGCCATTACAAGGGCTATTACCTTGCCAACTTTGAGCAAGTTTAAGAGGATAACCAAAAGGTTGAACAACAGAAAGCAAAACATTAACAAGTGGACTACATGGTTGACCAACAACCTTAGTGCAAAAGCTATTAGTCCCTTTAACCAAATCCATATCAACCTCAACACCGTTTGGAAACATAGGAGGTGAACCTTGAAGATTATTGTTTGTCAAATTCACAATTTTCAAACTCGTAAGGTTAGTTAAAGACGACGGAACAACACCGGTTAATTGATTATCCCTCAAACTAACATCATATAATTGATCATGTTTTGAAAAATCAGGTATAGGACCGGTAAACAAATTGCCATGAACCCAAATTTGTCGCAATGATGTCATACTTTGTAAAACAGAAAGTGTACCATTGAGTTTACTATCACTGTTTTGACCATTCACCCAAAGCATCTGTAATGAAGTACTACTAGATAAACTATTAGGCAAATTACCTTCAAGAGAGTTGAAACTTAGACTCAAAAAATTCAAGCTTTGAAAATTATCTTGTCCAAAGAAATCAGGGATTTGACCAACAAAACTAGCATTAACAGCTGTAAAATTTCGCAAGGATAAACAATTCTTAAGACTAGAAGGAATTTGCCATTGAGAAAAAGGGTTATAATCAATTCCCACCACTATCAAATTAGTGAGGTTGGTGAAGAAATCATTTGGCATGGAATTGAAATTGTTGTTGTTAATATACAAATGCTGAAGGGAATTTGGCATGTAAGGAACATTACCAGATAAACTATTACCACTGCAACGAAAATAAGTTAACTCAGTGAGTTGCACCAATTCTTGTGGTAAAGAACCATGAACATTGAGATTCTGCGGAATTTCAATTGAAGTGACCCTTCTTCCATTACTACAATGAACTTTATCCCATTTGCAAAAATCTTTGTCTGACCAATCAACACCACTGATTTTATTTTTCAGCTTTTGCATCACATCACCATCATCATCTTGAGACCATGCACAAACAAACATCAAAGAAAACACCACAACAAGGTGATGAACGTAGGAAACTCCGAAACCCATCTAGGATTTTGTTCAAATTTAGGGTTTTTTGTTTTTTGTTCTTGTTAATGAGAATGGGTTTAAAAAACAGAGGAAGATGGTGAATATAGTATTATGCAAGAATGAGGAAAAATGAAAGGGTTTTATAATACTAATAATAATAACGCGGCGTTGTTGTATAGTTGGGTGTGATAAGGAATGTGGTGGAAAAAAGGGAATGTGTTTTTTAGGGAGAATAATAAAAATGTGAAAGAGAAAGAAGAAAAGTGCTTTTAATGGTAATGAATGAATTGGAATTTGATTTGATACGGTGGAGAAAAAGGAACAAAGAGTCATAAAGAAGAAGAAACTGAACTAGTACACTACACTGGTATTACGTGAGAGAATCTAGCTTACGTGTCCAATTTATAGGCACTGTTTGGCCTTTTTTTTTTTTCATCAAATTCAAATCAAACTTACTTTAAAACTAAAAAACAAATACTCCCTCCGTTCCTTTTTATAAAAAAAAAATACTGAAATTTTTTTTGTTCCTTTTTATAAGAAACTTTGACTAATTTTCAAATGTTTTAAATGTTGAATTTCACTTATGCCCTTATTGAATTTAGAGTAATTAAATAGGGGTATAGATGGAATAAGTTAAAATTTATAAGAGTATTAAATGAAAATAACTATTTACAATGTGTTTTCTTGGTTTATGTAATTTTTTCAAAGTGTTTCTTATAAAAAGGAACGGAGGAAGTATTAAACTTAGGTTTTTTTTTCTTTCTTTTTTTATTTGATGGATAAATATCTCAAATTATAAAGGTGTGGAGTAGACCCCACTTTAAATTTATATTGTTAAAGAACTCCTCCAGAAATGAATTATTTGGAAGAGATGCAACCTACTCTATCTTTGATAATTTGAGATATTTACTCAACAACTAATGAGAACAATTCACATAACTAAATTTATATGTGGTATTTACGGCTAATCTATAATTAACTTTTGTTTGACTTGCGTATGTTTCGTTCTTATTGTTTGTTGGATATATATCCCAAATTATCAAGAGTAGTTTAAGAAAAAGAAGGGAGTGGTTATGGTGCATAAGCTTTTTCCTTATGCACCGTGCATAAATAATGAAAATTGCTTAATGCACCCCCCAGATTATTTAGCACACCCGCCAGTTTTCTTAACGCACCCTCCAGATTTCTAGCGTACCCCCAAATTTCTAGTGCACCTCCTAAAATTATGGGTGGTGCACTAAGCAATCTAGGGGATGCAATAGAAATCTGGGGGGTATGCTAAGCAATTTTGGGTATTTATGCACGGTGCATAAACATTGCTTATGCACCATAACTTGTGCCGAAAAAGAAAACCTTTATAGACAAAGGGCATATGTTAAAGATCACCAAAATAGTAGATGTTTATTGCAAAAGTTAAAATTTACATTTTTAAAAATTGAATAAACATTTTACAAGTTAAAATTTCCATTTGTGATTCCTTAACATGTGTTTTTAGGGTACATGTTAACCTTTTCTATAATATATATTATTTCTGATCCTTATTATAAGAAATTTACTTTTTAGATTTATATAATATTGGATGAATATAATCAATAATATGGACCAGGGCCGTCCCCGAGTATTTGGAGGCCCCGAGTTAATAATAAAAATGAACCCCCTAATAAAAATAAATATGTTTTTTAAAAAGAACTTAATATTTATTTTTGTAAACAAACAAATATTAATAACACAAAAGCTCAAAAAGTAGTAGAACAACAACAAGACATAAGTATGAGGGTCATTATTGGTATAATTTTGCTCTGCTGAACCATTATTGTTGCTACTTAAACCCCCCAATATAACTACCTAATACCCATTTTTTTAAAGCCCCCTTTTTTTGGAGGCCTCAATGCTCTAGGTCTGCTTGCACATGTTAAAAGACGGGCCTGATATGGACCATTTACATTTAACATTCTGTAAATGCAAAATCGGACTCACATGATGTAATGAAGCACAGACACCTCTAGGAGCTACCGTGTCGCGGTGTCCGACATGTGTTGATGTCTGACACTTGTATGTCACACGTACGACACCGTCAGAATAGTCAAATAAGTTTCACCAAAAAGAAAAAGTTTTTTACTTTAACACTCTAAAAAAGTTAAATATGTATTGAAACAATGCTATCAATGAAGAATTAAAGATATTAATTTTAATTAGAATATTTTTAATTTTTTTTAATAATAAATTGATAAATAAAGTCAAATTTTATCATAAATATAGCAGTGTCAATGTCTTATATTTTTTACATTATCGATGTCGGAGTATCCGTGTCAGAGTATGTGCTTCATAGGATGTCATGGTGTGGCCACTTCTTCATTTTTATTAATAAATATAGTAAAAAAAAATCAGATTTTTTTATACAATAAATATAATAAAGTAACTTGAAGTTGCATCTCCTTGATACACATATTTTAAAAAATTTGTGACATTAGGTATGATTAATTGTTTAAGCTTAAAAAAATGATTGTTTGGAAATATATAAAGTTTTTTTTAGAGATTTTTTTTTTAAAAAATTGAAGCTATTTACCGTTTGTTTACTATTATGAAAATCATTTTTTTAAAAATGTGAAGCTCTTACACTTCTTAGTTTTTTAAAGAAAAAATAATATTAGGATTTGCTTTTTATTTTGGGATTAAAAGTGATTTTATAATTTTTTTATAACAAACATTAATAAAATGATAGGATAGATTTTTTTAAGAGAAAAATAGATTTTTTCGTAAAAAATCCAAAACAAAAGGGTCTTAATTTGAATTTTTTGTTCAACGCTTTTATTTTAATCACACCAATAATGTTTGAACCCTCAATCACATCTTGCTAAGAATGGATCCTTTCAAAAAACAAATTTCTCAATTTTCATATCTGAACCATCAATCAAATTTTTCGAAATATGCAAAAAATTAAATATTACCGTTGATGTTAGTGCAGATTATAGAAGGAGAGGGGCACATTCACATACCAATAGAAAGCCACAAGTCACCGAAAAAGTTGATATTTTTAACTTTTTCGGAGCCTTTTCAAAAGATGTAATAATAAAGATATAATAATAATTTTATAGAAAAAAGTATCTTATAATAATTTTACAAAATAAATTTTATAAAGTATGTATTTATCATCATTATTATAGGTTAGAGATAAAAAATAATAATTGATGTTGAATTAAAAATTGATGTAGCAATTACGGAGTATTATTTTTTTGATTTTTTTTTTGTAAGAAAAAAAATTGTTTATATACATTGGTTTTTTTTTTTACAGGAATATAATTAGGTTTTTTTTTTATATACATTGGTTTTTTTGTTAAAAAAAATTATTTATTTGTGTATTGAAATATGTTTTAATGCTGAAAAAATATTTGCACGTAACACACTTGGAAGTATACTTAGATAACTTGATAGCAAGTTAAAATTTCTCATAACCCATAAGAATTAAGGTATAAGTCCAACATGTAACCTCAACAAAATCATGTAGAACTCTTCTCATAACCCATAAGAATTAAGGTCTAATACCTATATATATTTTTATATACATAAATGATAAATCCACATTAGTTTTCAAATTTCCAGCAATTTTCTCAGTAAAGGCTAATAATTAACTGCAAATTAAGCAGCTAAACCCATATGAACAATGGAACAAATATTCTCTCATGTTAAAATTTTACATGACCTTGGCACATATTTTATGTATATCTCTCATCATATATATTCACAAATTTTGATAGCATCCACTCATTTATTTTCCAAAAGAGATGAAATTTTCATGTGAGTGTGACAAGGCCTTCTGAAGACATGGATCCTCTCGAGTCCCTCCATCCCCTCCAGTCAAATCTCAGGTGTTGGATTAAACTAGCTGTCGAAGGTATTAATCTCTCGGCAGTTCTTTTAATCCAACAATTGAGATTTTGCTAGAGACAAGAGAAGCTGCAAAGGATCTCACTGTTCCCATTTGAACATATTTTCACGTTTCACTTTCTCTACATCGTCCTGATAACTATTGAAGTTAAAAGGTTGAAACAACGATGTTCGTTGGCAACACACTCGGCTCAGCTCACAGAGCATACATCTCAACATCAGAATTATATTCCTCCAGGTCTGATATATGCGCAGAGTAAGACCACGAGAATGATTTGCTTCCACTTGGTCTCTTAGCTAGTACTCTCTGGGAATCACTTCGAAGTCCAAAATGTCGCTGGAACACAAAGTAGCACAAGTATGCTAGAGTTCCAACTAGAATTGGTGTTCCCAACATGGTTACAGTAGTAGCCATCCATCTTTCCTTTCCAACAACGACAAAGGCTATTGCGAGAAAAGCTCCACAAGTACATGAACAAGCCGTCCACATTAGCTTGTTAATCACTGATACAATCTGCCTTTGAGCCCTCGTGTCCCAAGCTACCAAAGTGATTTGAACAACAACAACCGCAAGAGAAATGAAAAGAGACGTTGCGTTCAAAAGACAGAAAACACTGAACGCAGCCTCGTGAGCTATATTTGCTTTACCTGCCTCCGGTTGGTACTTTCTATATTGACCTGGCAAACTGAACAAAGCCATGAATGCTATTGAGGCAAAAAGGACAGCAACTACCGTGACAGAATTTATCGTGTTTTGAATTGCTTCCCGATGAATCTTTCTCAGTTCCTTAGCTATACCAGAAACCCGTTTGCGAGTTTTTTCGTTCTGTATTAGTTGTGACTGCACTTCGTGCTTTATATCACTCACAGCTCTTTTAAGTTCCATGGCTTCATTCACTTTTCCAATATGTCTGGCATTCTTGGCACCGCATTCCGAAAGGGCTTCCTTGATTTCCAAAGATGAATCTCCGTATGGAAGTTTATCTGCCAAGTCCAATGCTGTTTCTTGTTGATTATTTATGGCATTGACATTCATAGATGCATAGCTCAACAGAAAGCTCACTATCTGAAATAAAGAGGATAACCATGTTAAGCTTATATATAAGCACTTATTGTTGTGAATTCGAACCAAAAACACACCAATAATCTTTTAACTAGTGTGTGGGGCAAAACAATTAAAGCAACCAAACAGCAACAATGGATATCCAAGCAATAATAATCCAAACAAAGCTAAAACTATGAAAGCAATAAAGAACACAAGATATTGTTTACCCAGTTCGGTGTTAATGAACCTAATCTGGGGGAGAGAGATCTCCGTTCCACTATCAAAGCTTCCTCAAACTTGATTACAATGAGATTTACAAAGAGTTACAAGAATTTAGACAATCCCTAAATTCTACCCTTTTCCCAAATCTCTTCCCGTGACCAAGAGATTTTAATTGATAGCAATTACAAGGTGTTAGAAAGAGTACCCAACCCTAGGATTAACCCAAGAGAAACCCCCTTGAACCCTAGCCTCCATATTGGTGAAACCCCCTTTCAAAACCCTACATTTTTCCTCTCTCTCGCTGAAAAAACAGAAAACAGCATATATAGGGTCGGGGCTGCGCCTGGCGCCCTCACCAGGGCTCGTGGCCGCGCCCGGCACCAGGCAGACAGAGCCCACAGGCCAAACTGGCCTCTCCTGGGCGCCTGGCGCCCTCACCAGGGCTCGTGGCCGCGCCTGGCGCCACCCCCTGCGTGTTGCCTGTTGCCTGCTGCCTGTTGAGCCCTCACCAGGGCACGCCCTGCACCTGTTGCCTGCTGAGCCCTCACCAGGGCACATCAGCATCCTGCAGCAACTAGTACCTTGATCATGCAATTCAAAGGCAATCTTCAACACTTATGCTAAAAGCATTTACTTAAACTATCTATCCAAACAGAGTCTAGTTTATAACAAAACTGAAGCAAACATGATTAAAAACAGAAATCAAATATCTTTTGATTGACCTGCGAGCGAGCTTTCCGAGTGGCCATGTGCAGAGCTGTATTACCCTTCTTATCTTGTTCATTCAATACCATCGGGTCGGCTTGTAAAATCTCCTCAACTACTGAAGTACTTTGGCCTTTTACAGCCATATGCAGTGCTGTTTGACCCTTTCTATCTTTGATGCAAACAATTGCTGAATCCCTTTCAATAAGTGCTTTTACAATGCGAAGAATGCCGTACCTAGCAGCATTGTGCAACGCAGTTTTGCCGTTTTTTCTTACTATCATCATTGAACTGACATCAACATCCAAAATAGCATTCACCACATCCAAATGGTCTTGGACAGCAGCTAAATAAAGTGGACTAGTGCTCGAGGAGTCACATAACTTACAAGCCTCGGGCCAAATACTCAAAATCTCCCTAACAATTTCTGGATAAAAAGATTGACATTTTAACATTTCATAATCGAAATCCTTGTACAAAGTTAGCAATATAATAACTAACCAATGTTATCAAATAGCGACTACAATGTAACGGAATTTTAACAAACCGCTATTATTCTATGATACATCATTTAGTACAAAGTGTTGTATTAGCAGCTATAGCAGCGCTATAACATTGTACTTTGTAGCATAGCAGAATTTGGACAAATCGCTATTTTCTGCGATTTGCGATTGACAACACTGCAACTATCCCTTAGGCTTGATATTGTACTTTTGTAGGACCTGTCATGTGCGGCCTTATAAAAACTGTAGCAGAAATTGCTGCTACAAACCTAATAGACAGTAATAAGCTTAAGAAACACTATCAAAATGCAGCTACTATCCTAAAAATTTAAAAATATATATCATATCATCTTGAACTCCCAATAAGTTCAAATGCTATGATGAAATGCACACAAAATTAATAAAAAAAACTACTTTTTTTTTTGCATTTTAAAGTGAATTAGATTTGATCCATAGAACTATCACATAAGTAATAAACCCCAGGAACGAGAGTGTGTATGTTTGGTTCCACTTTTGGACGAGCCAAAATTGATTCATGAATTGCAGACATGATTTTTACATGTTTGGATGCTCTTGAGTAGAATTGATTTTATCTCTAGAATTAATTAAAACTTGAAGCTAAAATTTTGAGCTTTTGCCACTACAATTGATTTTTAACCTCAAAATCAATTTTACTCACCACAGAACCAAACATACATGAAACGTATCAAAATGTAAATCACTTTACGATCAACTCAGTTTTAGAATCCATCATTCAAAATCAAGTTTATTCAAAATCAAGTTTATCACCATATAACCAAACACACATTAAAGAACTAGAAATGAATGAAAGTAAAAGAAAATATACCCAAATGGCCACGCTTAGCTGCAACATGAAATGCATTCATATCAGATTTAGACCTAATCTTGAGTATCTCCAAATCACAGAAACTTAACAAGAAACAGAACAAATCCTTAACACCATTTTCTGCAGCTATATACAACAAAGTCTCTCCAGCATCATTCTGCATGGACATGAATTCAGAAATTGATGATGATGATGATGATGATGATGATGACCCATTTGAGGATTCACCTTTGTTAACATGTTTCAGTAACTCTTTGAGTCCTTCAAGGTCACCAGATCGAACCACATTGAAAATTTCTTGATGGGTTATGAAGCATAGTGAGTTTGAATCCATGTCATGCAATAAAAACACACACTTGAAGAGTTGAAGTTTGAGTTTTGACCCAGAGGAGAAAAAAACATGTGAATGATGAGAGAGTGAGAATCTAAGTGGAAGAAGTGAAGTTGAAGACAAAAGTGGTGGCTTTTCGATTTGTCGTTTGGTTTGTTATACAGAAAATCCATGTGACGTGAAGGTGATGGATTGTATTTAGTATTGGATGTTTTGTTCAGACTCTTCAGAGGTTGTTTGTTTGTTTTTTTCTTTCTACTTGTCTGTTTTTTTTAAAAAAAATCATGGTTTTGTCCTTTTATTTTGGCCAATTTTCGACCGTCCGATTAAATTAATGATCGAGATCTTTTAAAATTAATTAATGGATTATGGAGTACTCCCTCCGTTCCTTTTTATAAGAGACGATTCACCTTTCTAGATTCATTGGATAATTAATGTATTTGGTCTATAATATAAACTAGATACATTAATTATTCAATGAATCTAGAAAGGTGAATTGTCTCTTATAAAAAGGAACGGAGGGAGTATAATCTAAACCATTGAATCTCAAATTGGTGTTTGAGGGCGGGCATGTTCTTAAGCCAAGTTTATGATGTAGAAATGAGACAATTTTTATATGATGAACAATTTTATTTTCACCTTGGATCAATATGTCTCATCATTGGATCAAATAGTAAGATCTTATCGATCTAATAGTAAAAACAAACTTCTACATGGTAAAAAACTTTTTTCACTTAAGAATATTAGACAAAGTTGTGTTTCTACGATGTACTTAGATTCTCTCAAGTGAAATTTTCACCGAAAGAGATACAACGCACATATTTGCCATATATTGGCTAAAAACTGCAAAATGATATAAAATTATTTGTCATCCATAATTATAATATAATATGAGTTATGCTACAATTATATTAGTAAATACATTAGGCTAATGCTAACATTGACTACCTAAATAGGTGGTCTACGTGAATTGGTTTAAAGAAATTATAAAAAGATTAATAATTGTCGATAATACTTTTAAGAAATAAAAATTCATGACCGTCATTTTTTTTTTCTGGCTCTGCCACTGATCATGTATAAGTTGATTTTATCATTAGATAAATTTATCATGCCATTAAATTAAATAAGATGTCCCGCGAGCTTAACTCAATTGGTAGGATATTGCATTATATATGCAGGTGGTCGGGGTTTGAACTCCGGTCATCCCACTTATCTATCTTATGCGTGGAATTTCTAGCCACTAGGCTAAATGACCAAAAAAATATGATAAAATATATTAATTTAATAATAAAAAATATATTTCTTTATCATGCAAAACTATTATACTTTTATATATTAAACAAAGTCTAATAATTAACTAAAATTAGTTTGGCAAAATAAGGTTGTGGTTTTACAAGAGTTACATTTAAATTATATTTTTAAAGAAGTTTAAATTGATTTTAGAAATATATAATTAACTTTGATTTTTTGGCATAAGCTCAAACGAAAAAGCAAATAAAGACAAGATCAAATGGGGAGTGAGACTTTCCAAAGTATTAGATACCAATAACTGCACTAGATGGTTTGGATACTCCTCAAAGAAAACAATATTTCCATCCAACTAGCATTTCATATTTGCAAATCTATCCGCACACTGATTTGCTTCTCGATATGAATGTAAAATCTTCACATCCCACTCTAAGGACACAAGACGATGAATCTCTTTGGTCAAAGAGTAACCCATAGCACTACTGATTCCTCCGTATTTAATAACTTCTACAACCCTGAGTGAGTCCACATTAAGCTCCACTTTACAAAATTCCAACCTCCAAGCATATTCTAGACCTTCAAACACACCCCACAATTAGCCACATACGCGCTACAAGTGCCTAACTTTGATATGTTTTATTACTCTCAACAAAATTGTTTTTAGAATAAATTTTTAAACTGGAATTTATTGTTCAATCGACTTTTAGCCATAATCAATTTTACATAATCAATTCATTCAAAATCAGTTTTCACGGCAGAACCAAACCCACATTTTTAGTACATAACAAAATTTATGTGGCAGCGTGATTTCGACTAACTCACCATGACATCAAACATGCACCTTATTAAAGTCTCAACGACTTAATTGTTATATTTAAATTACTTGTCTGGGATTTGGTTTGAAACGATTATAAGTAAAAAAAAATTATTTAAAATAAAGGTTATAAATTCAGTTTTATTTAAATTATCTGGATTTCTTTTTAAAAATTTGATTCCAACGTTAGAAATTCAGTTTTATTTGGATTACTTCTTATAAATGTATTATTTAAAGTTAGAAATTTGAGTTTTTTATTTTATAAAAGTGAATTCTTCAATATACATCTTATTTGAATATGTATTTGTAACTGCTGAAGTAGATAATTCTGATAGATTCATCAATAATATTTACAAAATTGATATTTAATGGTGATACGGTACAAAATTAATAATGGTGATATTGATAATGCCCATGACTACAAAGACATGAATTGTGAACTTTTTAAACTCCAACCAAAATCTTTCTTTCCTTGCTTTCTTGGTCTTTCTTTCTCACCATGTTATTTTAATAAAAGTTTAAATAAATACTAGCACTAGTTAAATAAAAGGAAATAACAAAAAGGTTGTTGGTTGGAGTATTATATGTGCTGTCCATTGTCGGACCATCACCAAGCTTGGGAGGAAACGGTACACAAACGCAGGAGGTTTTTTTTTTTTTTAATGCATAACAATTATAAATTCATAATTATTTTTTTGGACACACATTACACTTTTCCAACACCTTAATGCCCCCAACTTAGGTGACAAGCAAGCGTTACCAAGCTCGGCGATCACTTTAATTAATCATCCCATTATAAAGAGTATAATTTACCATGAATTATTCAATGTGGGACTTTTCGGTATTGTTATTTTATTCCTTTTTGTTATTTTATTCCAATGTTGAAATAGCAAAACTTTGTCTCCAAACTATTGCAGCGAGGACACGGAAGAACCTTGTCTGCCTTCTTGAATGCTTTCTCTTGATTGTCATTATCTCTTTTGCCAGTCCTGCATGCATGTGTTCATTAATTCTATGAACTGCTTTCGAAGTGCCAGTTTCGTACATGTTTGGAAAAGAATTAGCTTCTTCTTGAGGATTAGCTTGTTTGCTAGATCAAATTAGTATTGCATGTTAGAGTCCCATATTGCGTACATCATAGTATTCTATTACATTAGACTTTTGAGTTGAATTTTCCTCATATATTTAGGTCATATCAATTTATGTTTTCATTTAGAGTTGTTCTATATAGAACATGTTGCCTATAGGTCAGATTAAGATGATGCAACAAATACTGATAGGTGAGTGAAGTTGGCGAGAAGGAAATTGCTACCATCTGGTCAATACTAATAGAGTGAAAGTCATCATAGAAACTCAAAAAAATTTCCTCAAATCATTTTCAAAATGGTTGATGAGATGCTCTCATATTATTTTTATAACCACCTTCTACTAAGATTCAAAAGAACTAAGCATAGATCTATCAAATACTACTTTAAACATCAAGATATTAAGCAAAGAAACATTGAAATGAATCATCGTCAAATCCCTGTGTGGATTTAGCCAGCTAGGAACAAAGGGTGGGAAGAATTAATATTTGATTCATCTATAACCAACATCACAAGGCATAGAGCTACGTACAGCTACTAGGAAGAAAAGAAACAAAATTGAAAGCCAAGACCCCATATATCCATAGAACAAGGCACCGTTTTGCAAAGGAAAAGGAAGAGAAAGATTTTGCTCACAAGCACCACCATGATGAGAAGAACAACTTTGCTCTTAATCACTTCTTATAATTCTTCCTAAATCTCTCATAAAACTCAAAGAAAGAAAATTTGTAATGGTGATAATGAGAGGAATTATGTTACAAATAAATAAGATATTGACTTAACTTGTCTATAAAGATCAAGAACCCATGTGGAAAACAAATATAATGGATGAATCTGTTGAAATAAATAAGAAAAAAGAAACCTAGTGTAATTTTACCTCTATTGTATCTAATTTCTTATCATGCACACATCAAATACTATCATGCCCATATTTCATTATTAGAAGGAGAGTTTTACCGTATGTCTTACAGGATTTAAGAGGTTTTTTTTTTTTCTTAATTGTAGTTTTGATCCCACTATTCTTATTATTTTGTAGATTTGTTCTTCTTATTTTAAAATATGATAAAATGTGCTTCTAGTCCCTGTAATGTTAGCGAATTTGAATTTTAAAATTACTTTCGTTTTAGTCCTCAACGACATATATATAACTGCCAAAAACCATTTTCATGTAATGAGATTAAATATCTTATGAGTTAATTTTTTTTTATTATTTGCATATTCTTGTTTCAAGTGCTAAACAAATGTGAAATTTTCATTTGAATTTGTAGGATATTGAAAATGATTGATTATTTTGTTGGTATTGAAACTAACTTTGCAAATTTGTCTTTGGAAGAAAATATTTTTTTGGCTTAAAGAATTTATGGGGTTTGTATATTTCAGAAGGCGAGAAGAGTTTTCCAATGGCGGTGGTAGATAATTCTTCGGTATACATCTTATTTGAATATGTATTGGTAACTGCTGAGGTAGATAATTCTCATATTCATCAATAATATTTATTAATTTTATAGATCTATTAAAATTATCCACCTACAAAACCAAATAAGATATGTATCTCCATTTATAAATTCACATCATCCAAGTTAATAGTCTAAAACAATAAAATATTTACAATTAATGTTATATCAAAATATCATCCCTATGTTTTTTTTTTTCTCGCATCAAGGTATTGTGGTTTTTTTTTTTTGAACGGCAAATATATTATTAATAAAAACCAAATCTTCGTACAAGATGAACAAGGTATTGTGGTTGTATATTTCATTATCAAGTATGTCTTTTATGCTTTTCCAATTTCACTTCTTTCTGCCTACTAATTGTATCATTCATTGTTTGTGTACCCTGAGAATCAATAGAAAGAAAAAAAAATGATGAATAGCATCTATGCAAAATTATTGTTCTCAACTTTATTACTTATTTGTCTCTGATATGCTTTGGAAAGTCTCTGATATGAATAGCATCTATCTTTAGTATATTGGTCTCTGATATGAATAGCATCTATCTTTAGTATATTGGTCTCTGATATGCTTTGGAAAGTCTTGAATTTTTGAATCACTAGATACACTATACTTAATCTTTGGTCTGCAAATACTAAAGATTCAGTTTTGAGCACAAAAAGCATGCACAAAGTTGAGAGCAATAATTTTGCAAAGATGTTATTCATATTTTTTTTTTCTTTCTTTTGATTCAAAGGGAACACTAATTAACAATGAATGATACAATTAGTACTATTGGTGAAAAGTAGGTGAGTAGTTGTGATTTATGGTTGAGGCTTGGACTTACTTGTAGTTGGGTAATATGTAAGTTTGTATTACTTATTTGTTTTGTTGGTTAATGCTTATAAAATGCATAGTATATATGTTGGGATGTGACAATAAGAACTAATTAAGCATTTACATATATAAAGTAAAATCATTGTGGTCTTATAAATGCTCTTCTGATGTAAAGATTATTTTGTCTAGGTGTGGCTATATATTGGTTTTTTCTTACTATCATAGGAGGGTAATGTCATATAAGTTTCGGTTTTATGCTAGATTTATTAGATTGATTTCATATAAGCCTTGTATTAATTGGTGTTTTAATATAAAATTGTTCTATGGTTATTTTTTAATTATATTTTATATAAGCCTTGTAATGTGTAATTTTTGTGTTTTAGAAATTTCTTTATTCTTACTACTATTCTTTTGTATGCTCAAAACGGAAACGGAGCTTGCAAAGATGGGGTTGCTACTATTTTTTTGAAAATTCAGAAGTTTTTAAAGTCAGTTAATTTGTTGTCTGACTTAAGGAAAGCCTTGTTAAGTCAGCCGTTAACCAATAAATATACTTGAGAAGTGGTTTATTAAGTTTCTAACAAATTTACACAACCTAAAATTTCGAAAGATGCAGAAACTTAGATACTTCCTTATTTAATTTCATTAAATTCACAAAAACTTCAATTTAGAAAAGAAGGATGCAAAGTCTACAATTTCAAAAACTTCAAAAGCAAATGATTGATTTCTACCTAAAATTTTGAAAGATGCAGAAACATTCAAAGCGAAAGAATGATTAAACTTTAAAACGCGAAAGATGCAGAAATTTCAAAAACTTCAATTTCAAAAATTCAATTCAATTAGATTAAGTAAGAAGCACGAGAAAAATGACATTAATCACCGATTAAAACGAAAGAATCAAATACATTAAGCAAGAAGCTCCTAAAAATTATATAATTCGCCGATAAAAAAGTAATTCAGATAACATAGCTCAAAATTGACAATAATCACCGATTAAAATGAAAGAATCAAATACATTAAGCAAGAAGCACTGGAAAATTACAGAATTCATCGATCAACAAAGTAATTCAGATAACATAGCTCAAAATTGACATTATCACCGATTAAAATGAAAAAATTGAATACATTAAGCAAGAAGCAACAAAAAATTACAGAGTTCCCCGATCAACAAAGTAATTCAGATAACATAGCTCAATATTGACATTAATCACTGATTAAAACAAAAGAATCGAATACATTAAGTAAGAAGCAAGAGAAATTTGAAAGAAATGTAGATTTTCATTAAGTGTAACAAACTGATACAATTGGATATTTATATTCAAATCCTACAACTGCATGAATAAAGAGTAAAATGTAGAATTAACAAACTGAGGCATAGTGACTTGATGGGAAAGTAACTAACTAAAGATTACAAAATGTGAAAATGTTCAACAAAGAGAGTTATTCTAATCATGGTAAATTTTTTGTGTTGATAGTTTTCATTACAGGTATTTTTCTCCATAACATATTTGTTTTTTGACTGTACAGACTACACATTCGGCAAAATCCAATACAATTAGCTTGTTGATGCATTTTAACATAGAAGTTGATGTATTTTTCCTTTTTCACAATTTCCCTTAAACCTAAAAAGCTGAACCAAAATAAGATGATATCATGGATAAGTCTCACAGCCTTACCTGATTTTCTGGAACCAATGCACTTCATTGCTCCTTTGATCTTCCTTCCTAGAAAAAAGTACAAGCATTTGAAGAAAAATCCAAAATCCAGGTTTCTCGTTCTCTTTACAGTCAGTCACACATGCGTGAATATGGATTATATAGTATAAAACTATGCCGGGTTGGATGGTTCTCTAAGCCCAAACATCCACCCGGCCCAAATCGCTAAGCATTAAAAGCCCAATTTTAGAGGGAGTAAATAATGGAGAGGAATAAACATTATATAGATATAAAAAAAAACATTATACAGAGTAATGATCATTGACCAATAGAATAAACTTATCACCGAATTAACAAAAGGAGTATATTTGTATAGAGTAATGACCATTGACTAGTAGAATAAATTTATCAAATTTTATTTTAAATAAATGGTGAATATCACCGAATTAACAAAAAGAGTATATATGTGTATATACAAACCAAAATTTAAACATACATAATGTAATAGAGAGGATAGAACAATAAAATTAAACAATTAAAATTAGAATAGACTAATTAAGATTAAAACTAAGAAAAAATATATTGAGAAGAGATAAAGAAAAGTTGAAGAATATGTGTGGGCGGGAGCATGATACCGAGATTAGAGATGAGTGTTATGTTATGAGTATTTATAGATTAGAGATGAGTGTTATGTTATGAGTATTTACCGAGAGATAGAGATAGTTAGTTGGTGTGGGAGGATTTGCGTGAATACAAAAGTTTGCATGACCTCTAAAAAAAGTTTTAAATTATAATTTTCCAACTAAAGAACAAGTTTTTCATTTTCCAACTAAAGAACAAGTTTTTATTTTTTTTATAAGCGGGAGCATGATACCGAGATTTGAGATGAGTGTTATGTTATGAGTATTTATAGATTAGAGATGAGTGTTATGTTATGAGTATTTACCGTGTAGAGATAGTTAGTTCGTGTGGGAGGATTTGCGTGAATACAAAAGTTTGCATGACCTCTAAAAAAAGTTTTAAATTATAATTTTCCAACTAAAGAACAAGTTTTTCATTTTCCAACTAAAGAACAAGTTTTTATTTTTTTTTATAAGAAAAAGAACATGGTTTTCAAATTAATATAGTATTTGATTCGAAACAATATGTTACTTTTAATTATAAAAAAAACAATTTATTACTTTCATTCACTAAATATAATACTCCTTAAAAATTTCTTATCTTTTCTTATATTGATTTTACATGTTTACCCTAAGTAATAACTTTCCTATAATTAATAGAGTACTCACTTACAAAACAAAATTAAATGTTATTCAAAAATTGATTAAATTAAATAAGGGTAATTTTGGAAAAAAATAATCAATGTTATTGATAATTGCAAATGGGTCTTATAAAAAGGAGCAAATTCTCATAAAAATGGGCAAAAATTGCCGACATTGTTAGGCCGGATGTCGTGACCCAGGTTCGAACCCGGGATGTCACAATTATGTGAGTTTAATTTCAGTGGATTATCACTTCATCTAAGACTAGCTACAATGGTGAGGTTTAAACCTCAAAAGAAGGGTTGAACCGTTACAATGGAGGTTTAAACTTGGAGTTGAAATAAGTGGAGGATAGAGAGGATGAATTTTTTCAACATGTTGAAAGCAAGAAAAGTGGGAAAGAGTGTGACACGTGGCGCGATTTTATTTGGTTTGTTATTTTCTCTTTTTTTTAATTTAAATGCATATATGTATGTGTTATATTTTGATTGAGTGTGTAGATTTTTATTTATCCTAATCTTTTTGTGACATATTAACAAAAAAAGTCCGCCTACATATTATTACATATTAACAACATCGTCCGCCTACATATTAACAAAAAAAGTCCGCCTACTAGTATCCCGTGATGTAAGGAAAAAAATTATATTGAAACTAATATTTTTTTTATAATTTAAAATGGTTGATTATACAAGGTTCTATATTTAAGAGTAAAGATATTACTACATCCGTCTCTAAATATAAGACTCATTAGCGAAAAATATAGAGATTGACAAAGTTGATAGTGACATTAAATTTATAAGTAATTAATATTTTTTTTACAATTTTATCCTTTAAGAGAGATATAATGTTAATGTTTTTTAGTGTATTTATTAGAGATTGTAAAAAAATATGCACTTTAATTATGGCTATGTTGTGGTAAAAAAATATTTTATTCTCTTGAAAATTTGAAAAGGATCTTATAAAAAGGGACAAAGAAAAATCTCAAAAGGGTATTATAATTAGAGACAAAGGTAGTATATTTGTTTTGTTCTAGTAGTCTAGTGACTAAAAACTCCACCTTAAAAATGAATAAGTTAAGTGTTGGAACTTGAAGGCAACCATCCAACTTATCCATTATGAATAAAGTGTTCATAATGTAGTTTACTCAAACGTCATTTAGGCATCCATCCCTTACAGAACTTATGAAACATCAGGGACTAGGGTCATTAAGTTAATGATGCAAAATTACTTCTAATTGCAGTTGCAAAATTGAATTGAGGGACCAAGGGTCATCATAGCACAATAGGTATCCATCCATGAACTATGAATAAAAATTCATATTAGAATTGCATTTAAGGCAACAACTAGTTTTCACCTTCAGACATCATCCAACATTTTTGAGCATCAAATCCATTATGAAAACCATGTAACAAATATTACCTTACATCATGGAAAAAATATTTATCTCTTAAATGACAATAGACACCATCGTTTACATCAAGAATTTCATATGAGTATTTGCATTATAGTCATCGGTTCATAATGCATTTTACTCTACTGTCATTGAGGCATCCATCCTTTTCCCTTATAAAATTTATGAAACAAAGTATATTCATTGATCTCAACATTTGTATTTGGGGCTTAGGGCCAAATACTCCACCCTTTTTTTAGATAATGAAAAAGATTTCATCTCCCAATGATCCACATTCTTTCAGAAGATTGAATATTCTTGAATTATCAAGAATGAAAAAATCTGTATCACATCAGGTATCAATCATAAACCAACATGTTGGAATGAAAATTCCAAAATCAGTGTAACAAACCAAAAAAACTATCTTTCAAAATATTGGAACCAAATTAGGTCTTGGGACAAAGCACATTTGCAGAAGATTGAATGCTCTTGCATAATAAAAATGAAAAAATAGGTATCCCGACATGTATATCAATACAAATACATTAAATTATTATCTTTCAAAACATTGGTACCAAACATCTTTGCTCAAATAAGGTATTTTTTAGTTTTTTCTCAAACAGAAGATTTGAATGTTCTTGAATAATCAAGAATGAGAAAAAAAAATAGGCAATGTTATACCTTATTATATACTCCCTCCGTCCCAAAATATAAGCAAAAATGAGTTAAAAAAACTTGATGTATTTGGTTTAAGATTTGGACCAAATACAATTACTTTTGTTAACCAACTTTTGCTTATATTTTGGGACGGAGGGAGTATTATTGTAGTATTATTGTACCAACTAATGGCCACTTATTGTATTTCCTATAATAGTATTACATAGTTAAAGCTAGGCATAATGTAAGGAATATACTCATGTGTATATATACTCAGTATATGAATGAATATAATTATCATTCCCTGAACATTCTTTCTTTGTCTACCGTTTTTAAGGTTGAAAACAGTTGCACACAATATATGAAAAGTATAGAACTTCTAGTTCTATTGGATTGTTAGTGTCTAACACAAAAGACATTCAAATGGCAAAGTCTGGGACGATAATTTTTTCTCAAAAAGAAACTTTCAAATGATCAATGAACCAAGAAAATCCACCAGAAATATAACTTTGCCATAAGAGGTAAGAGTTAGCATACAACCAATCAAAACATCCCCCAAGAAAAATGTTAAATGTTGAATCCTCCAAATAGTGATCACAAGTATTCATTGTAGTAGAGAACCTGTTATGGTTTACATCATTGATCCCCCCATGCAAGCATCCTTATATGACATTGATACAATGAGAATTTGTCCGGACTTTGTTATGACTCGGGTTTGAATAATTTTTCTTATGGAACTCCATCATAGTAGAAAATGAAAAATCCGTCTTTTGAAATATTTCTCTCATGCTTGCTCAATCAAGGCTGTTGTTTTTTCTCAAGCAGAAGATTGGATGTTTTTTAATAGTCAATGCAAATATGTTGGACCGTAAACCAAAACAATCAGTATCTTTCAATACATTGGTGCTAAAATAGGGGCTTCGGACGAAGCATGTTTTTAACTACAAAGAAATTCAATAAAATTGAAAATAAAAAACAAACATATAAAATGTTAAACCGCTTGCTGTCAGTACAACACTCACAGTTATTCAAAAGGCAGCTGAAAGGATGACAATCTTCTATGAACACCAATCCTATGTATGCCAACCCTCAAAGTCACCATTTTCATCCTCAGCAAATAATTCAAGTCATCAGAGAGAAAATAAATCTAAGGGAGCTTTGCATACATCCTCATGTCCACCGATAATCAAAGGGAGAAATTGAAGACATAGTATACTACTACAGTCACACTCTCATGTTCAAGCTATGCAGAAAATTGTCATTATGATTTAAAAGAATTAGCATACACCTCTATCTTAAATTTGAGACATGGAATCAGACACCAAAAAAGTCACATATGTGATATATTCAAAACCGAAGTTAATAAAAGAATGTTAACTTTTCCAGTAATTATGCAATAACTACAGATAACAATTCCATGAACTTTCATATGATGTGCCAAAATTTAGCAAAGTAAACCTCGAGCTAATAAAGGAAGATTCCAAAAAATACCTGGTATATCAGCCATAATCCAGCACATAAGAGACGGAACTGCACCAGTAATTATGTAAGAATTGTATATGATACTTCCAGCTCTTGTTTCTTGTTCTTTTGAAAAAGGCCAAATATTGTAACAATATATAAAATGCCACAACGGAGTGTCAAGCCTGAACACAAAAGTCACAGTGCTTCTGCAAGAAACACCTGCTACATAATAATATTTTCCGATTATTCGAAAGAACTGCCACCGGTCATCACAAGAACTGTCATCGGACCTCACAGCAAATTTGTGTGATCAATTGATTCAATTCTGCAAATGCAATTGTTGTACCCACTTATAAGAGCTCAATTGTATTCAATTAGTAAATCCAAGCCTTGCATTTATAATCACCAACACAAATCTAGTGCTATCTGATTTTTAAACCAACACTCACCAAATTTTATCAGATTTTCATAATAGGTCTGCAGAAAAAAAACATTGACAGACACAGCCTCGTTATAGTTACGCCATTGATTACAATGCAAGCATCCTTATATGACATAGGTGGTCTGCATAACGTCATATATACCAGATAGATACTATGAGAAATAGTTCAGACTCCAAAGAGTTTGTTTCTTTGTACTTTGCTTAAGTTGATTCGTTTCTTCGTTGGAGAATTCCTTTGAAACGTCTATCAGTAGGCTAATCCAATAGAAGCAAGCCCTCAATTTTGCATTTGCAAAATTGAATTTAGAGACTAGGGTCATTATAGCACAAATGATACCATCATACCTTATGCTTTTTTTGACACACTATCCATACCTTATGTTAAAATTGCATTTAATGCCACAACTAACTTTCGCATTAAGGCATCATCCAACATTTTTGGGCCATTAAGACAATCCCATACCAAAAACATAAAATGAAGTATGTAATCTCATTGTCAAATTAGGACTAGCACCACCCTTTATAGATATAGATAATGAAAAAAAATATTTCATCTCATTGAGACAGTGATAGTTTCACAATTAGGGTCAGAAAAAGGACAGAAAATACCATGCATGTTTTGAATAAAATTTCATATTAAAATTGCTTTGAAGGCCACCATAATGCAGTTTACTCAAAGGTCAATGACGCATCCATCCCTTAAAAAACTTATGAAACATTAGGGACTAGCTAGGGTCATTAAGTTCATAAAGCAAAATCACTTTTAATTGCAGTTGCAAAATTGAATTTAGGAACTAAGGGTCATCATAGCACAATAGGTATCCATCCATGAATTATGAATAAAAATTCATAATAGAATTGCATTTAAGGAAACAACTAGCTTTAACATTAAGGCAACAATCGTAAACCAATATGTTGGAATGAAAATTCCAAAATCACCATAACAAAACCAAAAAAGTTATCTTTCAAAATATTGGAACCATATTAGGTCTTGGGACAAAGCACATTTGCAGAAGATTGAATGTTCTTGAATAATAAAAATGACAAAATAGGTATCCCAACATGTATATCAATAAAAATACCTTAAATTATTATCTTTCAAAACATTGGTACCAAACACCTTTGCTCAAATAAAGTTTTTTCTCTCAAGCAGAAGATTGAAAGTTGCTCACAAAGGTCATTGAGACATCCATCCCTTACAAAACTTATGAAATATTAGGGACTAGGGTCATTAAGTTCATAATGCAAAATCACTTCTAATTGCATATGCAAAATTGAATTTATGAACTAAGGGTCAAAAAAGCACAAAAGATATCCATCCATCCATGCATTATGAATAAAAATTCATATTAGAATTGCATTTAAGGCAACAACTAGCTTTCACATTCAGACATCGTTCATCATTTTTGAGCATCGAGACATTCAATCCATTATGAAAACCACATAACAAAGAATATCTTATGGTTGAATGTGGAGTTATTAGCCTCATGTATACTACCTTTTAAGATAATGAAAAAATATTCCATCTCTTAGTGACAATTCATAGTCCAGATTTGCATCGAGGGTCATAAAGCGACAATAAACACCAGCCCTTACATCATGAATACAATTTCATATGAATATTGCATTATAGCCATCAGTTCATAATGCATATTAATCTACGGTCATTGAGGCATCAATCCCTTACAAAATTTATGAAACAAAGTATATTCATCAATCTCAACATTCATATTTGGGGTTTAGGGCCATATACTCCACCCCGTTTTTGGATAATGAAAAAGTTTCCATCTCACAATGATCCACATTCTTTCAGAAGATTGAATATTCTCGAATTATCAAGAATGAAAAAACCCGTATTGCGCATCGCATCAGATATCACCGAAATGTTATAATGAAAATTCCAAAAAAGTTATCTTTCAAAATTTTGGAACCAAAGAGCACATTTGCAGAAGATTGAATTATTATCTTTTAACATATTGGTACCAAACATCTTTGCTCAAATAAGATATTTTTTTTCTCAAGCAGAAGATTGAATGTTCTTGAATAATCAAGAATGAGAAAAAATAGGCAACCCTTTAATGAGCGGAAGATTTAAAGTTGTTGGGACGAAACACTTTTGCTCAAATAAAACTATTTTGTTTTTTTCTTTCTTCTCTCAAAAGCAGAAGATTGAATATTAAAGAATGAAAAAAATCGGTATCTAGATATGCATCAGTGGATATACATATATATATATATATATATATATATATATATATATATATATATATATATATATATGTGCGGTGAAAACAAAAAAATGAAAAAAGTTTCCATCTCACAATGATCCACATTCTTTCATAAGATTGAATATTCTCGAATTATCAAGAATGAAAAAACCCGTATTGCGCATCGCATCAGATATCAATCGTAAACCGAAATGCTGTAATGAAAATTCCAAAAAAGTTATCTTTCAAAAAATTGTAACCAAAGATCACACTTGCAGAAGATTGAACAATCAAAAATGAAAAAAATGGGTATACCTATCCCAACATGTATATCAATACAAAAACATCAAATTATTATCTTTCAAAGCATCGTTACCAAACATCTTTGCTCAAATTAGGTATTTTTTGGTTTTTTCTCATGCAGAAAATTGAATGTTCTTGAATAATCAAGAATGAGAAAAAATAGGTGTTTTCTAGTTTTTAATCAAGAATGTTCTTCAATATTATTTGCAGAAGATTGAATATTAAAGAATGAAAAAAATCGGTATCTAATTATGCATCAATTAATATATGTGCAGTGAAAACAAAAATTACCGTAGCAAACAAGCAAGTTTTGAATTCTGATGATGTTGCGACGAGATGAGCATTCATACTTTGGGTTCTCTTTCACACTGCGTGCGTGGTACGTCTCTGGTTCTTTTCTTGAAGAATAGCGTAAACTCTAAGTTGTATGCGCACGCGATTATAATCTCTGTCTCATGGGGAACGCACTTATAAACCCTATCTCATGGGCCTTTATGTTCGGCCCATCTAATAATTGAATTATTTTAACAAAATACATCTAATAATTGCTGGAATAATAAATTAAAATGTTTAATTAATTGCTCTGAATATTTATTTTAATTTATCTTAAATTAGCATACATTGTATTTTTTCTATTTTTTAATAATGTTTTTTAATTTAATTTTATCATAATTTATTTAGTATAAATTTTTATTTTTTTAACATATTTTGAATTTTATATGTATTTTAGGCAAAATTACATTTTTAGTCCTTTAATTTAATTTTAGCTAACAATTTAGTTCTTTGTTTTGTTTACGTCATATTTGTATATGATTTTTCAACATTTAAATATACGATTTTTTTTATGGCATAGATATATTTATGATTGAAAGCATACAAAGAAACAAAATTATAAATGTAAAGCTTGCAATTCATATTCAAACATGAATAAAGGATTATAATATTATTAAAAAAAATAAAGAATTAAAGTGTTATCTGAAATTAATGTAATTTTGCCTATATTTTATCTTTTTTATTTTGTTTTATGTTATATCTTTATCTTTAAAATTGAATTTTTAGAATTGCTTAAATTATTTAATCAAGTTAAAGATCAAACTAGTAAAAGCAATATTAGGGTAATTAATGAGAACAACTGGTTAGTAGTTAACTATAGTTAGTTAGCATCCAACTTTAGGTAGTTACAGCAGGTGTCATATCAGCATCAGTCAGTTAGAAAACTGCTGAGCTGGCACTGCTAAGGAGTCTTCATCACTTGTAAGAACAATCAATTCATTGTAACTTTGATTCATGAAATGAAAAGTGAAATTTCACAAAGCATAAGCTTCAATTTTCTCTAACACCCACAGCTTCAAACCCCATTATTACAATATATTATTCACGTGTAAAATTCTCACTTATAAGTAGAAGGATTTCATGTTCTCAAACTATGGTAAGGAACAAACAACTCATTATTCCTTCTATTTCTTCTTCGCTACAAAATCCCTTTTGTTGAATTTTTTTTTTTAACCAAAAATATTCAAAATTGAAATTATAATAATTATGATTGTTTCGCGAGCTAATTTATGATTAGACTGAGGATTATGCAGACTAGAACCTCCAATGACACTAGTAAGGAATAATCATTAGGATAACAATAAGTTTTATCCTAGGTAGTTGTTTACTAACTACTGTATAATCTATAATTTTCAATTGATCAAATGCACTTAAAAAGTGTAAAGTTAAAATAGTCAATCAATTGCATTGAATACAAGTATACGAATCTATATATGTACATTTATATTAGTCGGATCAACCAGGCTTCCTAAGAACGGCTCACCTCAGGAACTTCTCCCATGAGACGGAGATTCAACAGTTACAAAGATCAAGACAATAAGAAACAAAAACCCCAAACTCCAAAATATTCCAACTCTACTTCAGATAAAAGAAGAGTCTTCACATTTTGCTTAGTATTTCCAATTCTTAATTCAATTTTAGTTTAGAGTTACTTCAATTCAGATGAACATTGGCAAGGTCCTGAGGTTGCGCATCGCATCACATTCGGGTAATCTTTCCATTCATTCTTCTTTTTCACTTTAATCAATCGATTGGTTTTTTAACCGTTGATTTTGTAGGTATGGTCACTTAACATGGGAATGGAAACAGGGTATCCAAAGCTACTTGCATCCATTTCTCTTTGTTCCTCTTTACAAATTTCTCGCGCAACTGCGTCTTGATACTCCTTGGTTTTTGGTAAATAACTACTGTATATGGTTCAGTATTTATGCTTCTTCATTAGACTTGTTTGAATAACTAGCTTAACCAAGTGCTTAGTTAAGTTAAGTACACTTCAGAATGAAATATAAGGAAATTTTATTTCAGATTTTTTTTTGGAATGAAATATAAAAACATGTTACTTCTTTTCTTATATTTAATGATAGTATCTCTTAAATACACATAGATTGGTTTAACTTTTGATATTTAATTATCAACAACGGATCGTTTATGGCAAAGCAAAATGCAGAGATTGTACACTCCAAACAAAACAATTCGAGCTAGAAAACCTTCAATTTTGCTATCTGTAGTGGATCATTTGTGATTCCGGCTTGTAAAGATTATTGATCGATTGATTATATCCTATTCATGTGCACATGTGTATAATAATAAATGCACAATTTTAAATAAGAAAAAATATCCATATTAATCAAAGGGTTCTATGTTATTCTACTAAACAATAACCTAAGTTGCAGGCAAAAATTAAAGCTTTTTTGCAATCATATGTAAGATGCCACACCTTCTGACTCTGTGTATCTAAAGAAATCTTGTACACAAATAGCTTCTTCTTAACCAGATGGTCTTAGGTTGTTTTCCTGAGCTGTGGTAGCAGTTCAACCAACTCTGGTCATGAAAGTGTAGTCTTTAGATGCTCCACATTTGCTAAAGGAATACTGAAACTGAACATGTTCAAGGTAACCTTCTGCACCGAAATTCCCACACTGTCTTCCTCATTGTCATCATTACCACTATCTCCCGTTTCATTTTGTGAATTAATTTCTTCTCCAAAGAAATATGCGCGCATACTTGAAGAAATTTGAAATATGGTGGAAAGACACAATTTGAACTCAGGTAAAATCAGCATGTTTCAAAACATTTATAAGATTATACTTAGGTGCCACATATCTGAAAAGGATGTACCAAATAAAATTGGTCAATGAAAAACTTGAGCAGGGTCACTTTTACCAGCGAAACAAATACATCAGAACTATAACTGAAACTTACAAGGGGAGGAAAGAAATCTTCAGCTGCTCGACGAGGCATTTAGAATCCTCTCTGGGCTCTAGTGTAAAATATTGTGAGAGTCTTGCAGAACATATGCGGTTTTGTTTACTTCACAGTAGATTCAGTATATTCTCTCTCGCATCAGCATCAATTACCCTTTCTTAAAAGTTTTGCTCCACTCGCACATCATGATTAAATATCACTAATAATGAAACCCCAACTTTGTATTTGCATAATAAGATACATAATTAAGTGGCAACTATTGTCTGAAAAATAAGAGAGATGAAGTTTTCACATGTTAGTTTCACTATGTTAATATTGCTTCGATACAAAAGAAAGTTGGTTATGACACAAGCAGCAATATGATTCAAGGCAAAGCAATTAAAAGCAAAACAATTTAGAATCAGAATGCATATAACAGCAAACAGCTTAAATTATATAAAATATCTTATACAAATACTTGGGCAATTATCCGCATAGACTAAAGAGAAAATACACATTTGTAAATTGACTATAAAAAGGTAAGTTCTCACATAAGTAAATCATAAAACATAAAACTCTAGTTGATTTTGGTATTTATGACCCAAAGTTGATGGAACCCAACACAAAGTCCCAAAGTTCTCATTCCTTAGACCCAAAGTTCTCATTCCTTCAAACTTCTCATTCCTTAGACCCTCCCTTAGCTCAAATCAATTGAGCTATGGAACCCAACACAGCCCATTTGGTAAAGTTATCTTTTTCAACGATGGCCTTAATAATACCATTGAGGCAACATTAAAATGAACCGTGTTATCTTTAACACCGTTCAAATTGATCTGTGTGAGTTGTGTGCAATTTTGTAGCACGTGGTTAACTCCATTGTGTGTGACAGAATCACAAGATTCAAGTAATAGTTGCAAAATCCCACGACAACTTTTTGAAATAACAATGAGTGATCGATCATCAACAGTTGAATATGACAAGTTCAACACCTCCAATTTAGGAACCTGAAAGTCCATCATTCTATGTAGTTTGATAGAGCAGCCGGCTAAGTTCAAATGTATAATATTACGACATTTACGTAAAACACGAAGAATACCTTGTTTAGATATGTCATGGCAATGATTGAAATCAAGCAGCTGCAAATTTGGGAAACAATCAGCAATGAGAAACATGTGAGTGTGAGTGAGATAATCAGTATAGGAACAAGTGAGAGAGGTTAAAGTAGTTTTAATATTTAGAGAGAAATCAAGTAAGCCATTGACAGGCATGGTGTGTAGATTGGTGAGTGATCTAACCTGTTGATCAGAAAAGGTTGAGGGCCAGCAAATCCTTCACTTGATGAATCCTTGGTTGAACGGTTGAGCAGAGCAGTAAATCACCAACGGAGGGGGGGTTGTACCTGCAGGCGCTCCGATGCTTAAGTCAGAAAGGGCACAAGTACAAAAGAGTGAGAGTATAGAATGAGAATTGAATACCTGACCCTCCAGTGAAGGAGAGTATTTATAGAACCCCCAGCGCTGGGCCAAGGTCTCCCTCATGGGCTGTGCTTTGCGGCCCAATAGGGGGGACTGCCAGGATTTATCCGTTGTTGGATCAAGGAACCGTCCTTTAGTCCTTATCCTGGTGACGAGGCGTCCTCATCGTGCGGGAAGTTTGTTCCCTTGATCATATCGTGTCCTAATAAATAGGAGCACGTGCACATTGTGGTAATGCGTTGATAACGAGCAGAGAGCTCGCTATTTGCTGAGGAGGAGCTACAAGCTCCTTATGTCGAGGAGAGCTGAGGGCTCAGTATTACGAGGAGAATTGTGAGCAGGGGGCTGTGAGCCTCATTACGTCGAGCATAGCGGGATTGGGCCAGCTCTAGGCCCAGTCCAGAACAGGAGCCCCCCAAGTCTTTGCTCCTAGTTATAGGAGTAATGACTTAAGGTCGTTTCCTTAGTCGAAGCATTTCGTCCTCGAGTGGGAAATTTCTTTGCTCGTTGGTTTTGTGCTCGTGACGACAAGGAAAGCCCCTTGCTCACGAAATTTATGCTCGCGATAATAAGGAAAAGTTTCTTGCTCAAGAGGTTTGTGCTCGTGGGAACAGAGACGCTTCTTTTGCTCGCGTGTCTCTTCGTATTTTATGGTTGCGGAAGAGAAACGAAGAGTTTAGCCTGTCTTCGCGAGGTTATGCTCGTCAAATCCTTCAGTAGTTTACTTTGGGAAGCGTGTTTGCGAGCAGAGGAACGTGACCTTTGAAGTGACAGACGCTTCGTTTGCGTTTGCCACGTGTCAGGTCTATGAACAGGTGCAATGATGGCTATTAACATAGAGGCAGTATGACCTCGTTTCACGAGGAGGCCCCTTGATCGTTAGATCGAAGCAGCGTTTCGTTTTTGTGAGATGGGATTTTGATCCGTTGGATCTTTTTGAGTTGGGACCGTTGGATTGGCGCAACGGTTCAGATTGAATCAGCGTGTGTCCTTGGGCCGTATGCTAGCCTTTGCTCGTTTGTTTATAAATAAGGGGGGAAGGTGAAAGTTCAGAACTTTCTTCGTTTCAAAATTGCTGAGGCTCTTTTCTCTCACATTTCTGCGAAGATCAAAGGCTTGGAATTGCAGTGAAAGACTCAAGGATTCTTCATCTTCGTCTTCTACACAACAGGTAAAGAAAAAACCTTTTCTTTGTCATTGATGTTCTGTTTGGATTTTGCTTTGATTTGTAGTTTTTTCCACCGGAAAAGTGTTGGTGGTTGGTGGTGGCTTAACCATCACCGGAGCGAGTGTTTGCCCAAGTTTCTCGCCGTTGACGGTGGTTTTAGATTGTTTCAACCTTAAGTTTGTTGTATGATTTCCCGGTACTGTTTGTGTATTCGACGCGTGTGTTCGCAAACTGGCGCCGCCGTTGGTTGGTGCTGCGCCGGTGAGTGTTCATAAGTTCTTATGAACATTCATGTATCTCTGGAAAAAAACTCCAAGAACATCAAGAAGATGATGAACAATGTGACGGGGACAATTGTCCCCATTTTGTCCTCGTAAGTTTTTTTTTTTTTTGTACGCTTAGATTTGCTGGGGACCTTCTCCCCGTTAAACACTTCGAAGAGAGTTGTCTTCGTATTTTCGTTCGTTTGCTTTATGCCATTTGTTAAGGGCTTTGGTCGAGGGCAGCGTGCCCGCGCCTATCCACGCCCTTTCACTTGAATTGTGGTGGAGGGGTGGATTTGATTTGATTGTCGAATTCACTTTTCTTCGCTGCTTTTCAGGTAACATGGCTGACGAGCGTGACAAGGAGGTGGATGTCGAGGAAGGCGGAGGAGTTCAGCCCGAGGGGTTAGTAGACGATGAGGACCTTATCGCGCACCCGGAGTGGAAGTGGATAGCGCGCGAGCCCCGTAGGATGGCGTCGGAGATCACGTCGACATCCCTGAATGTGTTCACTCTTGTCGAGGGCGATCCTGCGCCCGGGCACTTCGGGGTTTACAATGTGGGGCCTCACCAGAAAATATGTCCGTCCTTCCACCGAGATGCGTTCAGCATGTATGAGTTTGTGTTCAAGGAGCTCGGGTTAAGGCTTCCCTTCTCCCCGTTAGCGACAGAGATTTTCAAATACCTTAAACTGGCCCCGTCGCAACTTCACCCTAACGCGATGGCGTTTGTGCTTGCCTTCGAGCACCTTTGCGAATATACGGGCGTGGTCCCTACCCGTGCCCTCTTCTTCCGTGTTTTTCAACTCCAGCGCATGACGAAAGAGTTTGGCCGAAAAAGCTGGGTGTCCTTTAAGAATCGTGTCTCTTTGTTCGACATGTACGTCGAATCTCTCCGCGGTTTCAAGTCGCGATTTTATATGGTTCGCGCAGAGACTCAGACGGGGAGAAATTCGTTGTACGATTATGTCATCGACAGGAATGAGGATGGGAGCGTAAGAAAGAATGAAGATGGCACAGATAAGTTAAAGAAGGTGGAGAAGTTCCCGCTGACCTGGACGAGTGATCATTTCGACCAGGGGACCGGAAGTTATTTGACTGCGGATGGGTCTTTGAGTGCCGAGGAGAGGCAGGGTCTCAAAGTACTCCAAACTTATGTGGCGGGCCTACAGCCCGCCAGGTTAGTTACTAGAGCCGGGGAGCCCGTTCTTGATGAAGAAGGGAATGAGCAGTTTTCTCCCCGTCTTATTAACACGAAGAGACTGCTCGAAAGTAGGACTCGTGTGGAAGTGCACGAAGTATTGGGTAGATAGCTTGATTTCTCCTCGTTTCTATGTCTTCGTATGTTTTTGATGTGTGTTTGTGATTTCTCTCTCCTTTCCCTGGTTTTACCTTTGTTTCATTTTGTTGTTTTCAGATACAATGGCTGACTTTGCTGCTGACCTGAGCAAGATTGTTTCCGAGAAGAAACTGACTGGAGGGGCAGGGAAAACTAAGAAGAGGAAGTTGGCGACCAAAGGGAGCCAAGTTTTGACATCTGGTTCGTCTTCCCCGGGGGGATGCAGCTCCTCGATGGGCACAAAGGTAGCTTCACAAAGTCTGTTGCCGAAGAGCAACCTGTTCAGGGAGGAGACAGCCTTTGTCGACCTCGAAGTGGAGACGGGGAGACCATTCCTCCTCCCCAAAGTTGTCACCGACAAAGATTTTCTGGACAAGAATTCTTTGCAAGTGGCAGCCGTGGAGAGGGCTGCTATTCTGGGGATGGATGACGAGGCTACCCGTGACCAGATTATCGACGACTCGGCTGCTTTGCTGAGGATGCTCGAAAGGGTGCTGGTCCTTCAGGAGGACAGGGGCAGTCGTCAGAGGGATTTTAAGAAGCTGAAGGATGAGTATCTGGTACTTGAGGCCCGGAATATGAAGCTGGAAAATGAAGTTGTGGATCTCCGGGGAAAGAAAGAAAACTTTGTAGCCGCTGCAAAGGAGAACAGGGAGCTGAAGGACGAGGTCGCCAGGTTCGAGGAGAAGACGAAGAAACTCGAGGAGGAGATGGCGTCACTGAAGCTGGCGATGGCTCCTGCGGAAGACGAGACCGAAAACACTAGGGAGATGTCAACTCGAGCAGAGTTTGTTGCTCGAATTCGGAAGTTGGGCGACTCTGTGCTTGCCGGGGTGAAGCATGGCTGGCAAAACGCCCTTGCGCAAGTCAAAGTTGCAAATCCTGGTGTTGAGCTTTCCTTTGATGGAATCGGGGTCTTTCGCGAGGTCGTCAACGGGCAGATTGTTCTCCCCGAGAAATACCAAGGCATGGAGAGCCCAGAGGAGGACGATATGGAAGATGACGGCGAGGAGGAGGAAGATGATAGTACTAGCAAAAAGGACGTCACTCCTGATGATGAAGCTTGATCATGGGCCTGCGCGCCGTCACCTTGTATTTTTACTTTGAACATTTTGGGGGCCTGCGTGCCCGTTTATAATTTGTATTTTGGAATTTGTGTTGGGGGTCTTTGTGCCCGTTATGTAACATTTGAACAAGTGGGCTTTGTCCCCGTTTTATCTTATGTTTGATTTCGCTAAGTATTTGTCTTGCCTTTATTTGGTTTGCATTGCGTTTAGATTATTCTGCTCGACATTTTATTGTACGTATTGCGTTTAATAATTTCAACCATTTTTCTAAGTGTTTTTTCGAGCAGAGCGTTGGATTCGAGGCGTTGTTCGAACTCGAATGAGCGGGGTCAGGGTCGTCTGAGATGCCTGTCCTCGCGACTTGAACCTCCCATCGCGAGCTGGGTGTTAAGCCTGGCACGGAGACGATGTCCTCGTCGACAGAGCTATCATCGTCAAAAAGCTCATCCCCATCTCCCCTCCGGGGACAGGGTCTGTGCTTGGATTGGGTTTAAGATGGATGTTTGTGCCAAAGCATCCTCCGTTGTCCAGGTGTGTCTGCCCGTTTCCTAGGAGTACACTACCTTGGCTTTGTACGCCCTGTTCGGCAACTACTTAGCTATAATATTGTTTCAATTTTTGAGCATTCCAAGGTCGGGGAAGCTCCTTCCCTTGGAGGTCTTCGAGGTAGTAAGCGCCGTTCTCGGTTTTTCCTCGGACCCTGTATGGTCCTTCCCAGTTTGGCGCTAGTTTGCCCTCGTGAGAGTCTTTGGCGTTTCGTCGTAAGACGAGGCTGTCGACGTTGAACTCCCTTGGGATAACTTTCGTGTCATGTCGGGCAGCCACTTTTTGTTTTAGGGAGGCCTCTTTTATGGACGCCCCCGTTCGAATCTCTTCGACGAGGTCTAGCTCTTCGCGTAGAGCCTCGTCGTTCATTTCCTCGTCTAGGGGTTGCTGTGTCCGCCGGGATGGTTCCCCGATTTCTACGGGGATGACCGCTTCTGTTCCGTAAACGAGGCGGAAAGGGGTTTCCCCGGTTGTGGAGTGCGGAGTGGTGCGATAGGCCCAGAGTACGCTGTGCAACTCTTCGACCCATCTTTTTTTGTTGTCGTCGAGTCTTCGTCGGAGTCCGCGTAGGATTACCCTGTTTGCGGCTTCGGCTTGCCCGTTGGTCTGGGGGTGCTCGACGGATGTGAAGCGTTGCTTTGTGTTTATCGCGATGAGAAATTCGCGAAATTTTTTGTCCGTAAATTGTGTTCCGTTATCGGTGACCACAACTTGTGGGATTCCGAAACGGGCGAGGACATCTCTTTTGAAGAACCGGAGTATATTGAACGCGGTTATGTTCGCGAGTGGTTCTGCTTCTACCCACTTCGTGAAGTAATCAACGGCTACGATGAGGTACTTATTTTGGGCAAAACCTGTGGTGAAGGGTCCGAGGATATCCATGCCCCACCACGCGAAGGGCCAAGGGGAGGACAAAGACTTCAGCTCGCTTGGTGGAGCTAAGTGCATGTCGGCGTGCCTTTGGCATTTGTCGCATTTTTTGACATGTTCTTTTGAATCCTGCTGCATGGTGGGCCAGTAGTATCCAGCTCGGAGGGCTTTTCTGGCGAGCGATCGTCCTCCCAAATGTTGGGAGTTGATGCCCTCGTGTATTTCCCGTAGGATATAATCGACTTTGTCCTCTTCGACACATTTTAAAAGGGGGATGGAGAATCCTCTTCTGTATAGCGTACCGTCGAGGAGGACATATGAGCAGGCGCGTCGTTTGACCGCCGCTGCCTCCTTCTCGTCGGAGGGCAGGGCGTCATTCGCGAGGTAGTTATACACAGGGGTCATCCAACAATTGCTGTCCCCGATTGTATTGACGTCGAGGGTAGCAGGGGGTTTTTCTATGCTCGGTCTTGGGAGGATTTCTTGTATTACAGATTTGTTTCCTCCCTTTTTCTTTGTGCTCGCCAATTTGGAAAGAATGTCTGCTCGAGTATTGTCCCCTCGGGGGACATGGCGTACCTCAGCGGAGTCGAATTTTGCTATTCTGTCTTTAACGAGAGACAAGTATTCAGAGAGATTATCGTTTTTGGCCTGATATTCTCCGAGCACTTGTGATACGACGAGCTGAGAGTCCGTGCATATCTTGATGTTTTTTGCACCTACATCCTCGGCCAATCGCAGTCCTGCGAGGAAGGCCTCGTATTCGGCCTGATTATTTGACGTTGGAAATGAGAGGGTCAGGGAGACCTCGATGATTATGCCCTTCCCATTTTCGAGTATAATTCCTGCTCCTGCTCCTGTTGAGCTGGAAGCTCCGTCGACGAAGATGATCCACTTTTCTGTTTCCTCGGGTGAGGGAGTGGGCGTTGTCATTTCGGCGACGAAGTCGGCAAGGACTTGAGCTTTGAGAGCCTTTCTGCTTTCGTAGCGGATGTCGAATTCAGATAGCTCTAAAGACCATTTGAGCATTCTCCCCGCCATATCCGGTCGGCTGAGCAGTGATTTGATTGGTTGGTCGGTTCGGACTACGATAGTATGTGCGAGGAAATAGTGTCTTAGTCTCCTCGCCGCGTTTATGAGTGCGAGGGCCACTTTTTCGATTAGCAAGTAGCGGAGTTCAGGGCCTTGTAGGGCCTTGCTCGTGAAATAGATGGGCTTCTGCCCTTCAGTCGTTTCGCGGATGAGGACGGCGCTGACAGCCTCTGAAGCGACGGCGATGTAGAGGTAAAGGGTCTCCTCGTTATCTGGTCGTGATAGGACTGGAGGTTCGGAGAGGGCCTTTTTAAGGTGTTGTAAGGCTTGATCGCACTCCTCCGTCCATTCGAACGTGGATTCTTTCCTCAGTAGTTTGAAGAGGGGGAGAGCGTGCTGAGCAGATTTTGCGATGAAACGAGATAGTGAAGTTAGCATTCCGTTAAGTGTTTGTATTGATTTTTTATCGTGGGGAACAGGAAGCTCGGTGAATGCTCTGCACTTGTCAGGGTTGGCTTCGATTCCCCGTTCTGTTAGGTAGAATCCGAGGAATTTTCCGGCTCGTACCCCGAATGTGCATTTTTCGGGATTGAATCGCATTTTGTATTTTCTGGCCTGCTCGAACACCTTTCGTAGGTGGGCAGTGTGGTCAATCTCATCGTGAGATTTGACGATCATGTCGTCCATGTACACCTCGAGCATGTCCCCGATTTGTGATCGGAATACTTTGTTCATCATTCTTTGGTAGGTCGCACCCGCGTTTTTTAAACCGAAGGGCATAACGTTATAATAGTAATTTCCCGTTGGGGTCATGAAGGCCGTTTTATACCTGTCGGCGACCGCCATCGGTATTTGATTATATCCTGAGTACGCATCCATAAAAGACAGTAATTTAAAACCAGATGAATTATCTACAAGACTATCTATGCATGGTAAAGGATAGGAATCTTTAGGGCAAGCCCTGTTGAGATCGGTATAGTCAACACACATACGCCATTTTCCATTAGATTTTTTAACGAGTACAACATTGGAGAGCCAGGTTGTATACCTGGCCTCGGAAATAAAATTTGCCTCTAAAAGGTCATTTACAGCTTTTTGAGCAGCCTCCTCTTTTTCGGGAGACTGCTTTCTCCTACGTTGTACTACATATTTGGCGTTGGGGTCGACGGTGAGCTGGTGGCATGCGACCTCAGGGTCCAATCCGGGCATCTCCGCGGCGCTCCAAGCAAAAAGATCTGCATTCTCCCTCAAGCAGGCTTTGAGCTGCTTCCTCGCCAGATCTGGTAGTCCAGCCCCGATCTTGACTCCTCGAGCAGGATCTTCGCCAAAGAGGACAAGCTCGAAATCGCCATGAGGGATGGGGCGAAGGTTTTCTTTGCTTGCGTCGTCCTCCTCTTTCTTTTCTTTGCGGAGCTTTTTCTCTTCTCTGTGCTCCTTCTTGTAGTATCTGTTGTCGAGTTCGACATTGCTCACGCTTGGTGCTGGGAGCAGAGATGTCAGCTTTGGCTTCTTTGACGGGCTGGGGAGCTGGCCAATGTAGCTGAGGCCTTTAGTTGCCGCGTCGAAGCATCTTCGTGCAGCTTCTATGTCCCCATGCAGAGTGGCGACGTGCCCCTTGGTCGTATAGTACTTCAGTTTCAAGTGGGCAGTTGAGGGGACGGCGAGCAGGTTGGCCATTGCGTCGCGGCCCAGGATGCATTGATATAAGGAGGGGCAGTCGACGACCAGGAAAGGGATCTTGACCGTCCTGGCTGTTTCCCCCTCCCCGAAGGTCACCATGAGGTCGACATATCCCCATGGTTTGGTGGTTGCCCCGTTGAATCCTTGGAGGTCGGAGCCTACATAGGGGGCCAGGTAGCTTTCGTCGAGCTGCAGGGCCGTGAAGCACTGGGAGAACATGATGTCGACCGAGCTTCCCGTGTCGACGAGGATTCGGCGGACATCACAGTTGGCCATATCTGCTCGGATCAGCAGAGGGATGTGGGCGTTGGGTGCCCCACCGGGGAGTTCCTCCATGTAGAATGCAAGGGGAACTGAACCCTTTTTGGGCCTGTCGAGGGTGACAGGCTGTTGGGAGGAGGAATCAATGAGCTCCTCGAACTTCCGTTTGACTGATCCGATGGTTTTTTGGTTGTAGCCACCAGCGGATATCACCATTGTTTCAGCAAAATTTTCCCACTTGGAAAAAGTGGGATGAGAGTGGTTGTCCTCGACGTCATCGGGGACATAGTAATCTTCTGGTCGTGAGATGGAGAGGACGACCTTCTTTTCCTGCCCGCTAGACGAGGCGGGGTGGTATTCTTCTTCGACATTCGCATTCTGTCGAGCAGCTTTCTTGGGACTGTCTTCGGCCTTAAACCTTCCAAGCCGTCCCTGGCGAATGAGTGTTTCTATGGCATCCTTCAGATGGATGCAGTCTTCAGTGACGTGCCCGTGGGACCTGTGATATCTGCACCACTTGGACTTGTCTTGCCCGGGTTTAGCCAGTCCAGGTTTGGGAAATTTGATCTGTCCCTCCTTGAACTCGGTATCGTAGCATTCAAGGAGGATGTGCTCGCGTGAGGCATTGAGCGGGGTGTAAACTGTGAACAAACTAGGTGGACCTCGGGGTCTTTCACCTCTCCTTCTGCCTCCGTCCCTGTTCCCATCTCTTCGCCCATCTCCGTGTCCGTCTCTGTGCCCGGATTCCCGAGGGGCTTTGTTTGTGTCATGCTTTGGGGGAGCTTCCTCGCTTCGCCCCTGTCGGAGAGCATCAGCTATTTCCTGCTCCTCGTACTGTATGTACGACTCTGCTTTAGCGAGGAGCTTGGCCAAAGTTCGAGGCTTTTCAATCCCTACCGCTTTGGCGAAGTCAGTTCGGGGACGGAGTCCACGCACCAGTAAATATCTTTTCATGTCGTCAGGCTCTTCGACCTGAACGGCTTCTCTGTTGAACCTCTCGATGTATGCGCGGAGGGTTTCTTTAGGACCTTGGAATATGGCCTCCAAGGTAGCAACTGTCTTCGGCTGTTTCCGAGATGCGGTGAAGTTGTGTTTGAATTGGTCCATGAAATCCTGCCAGGAGAATATGGACCGCGGGGGAAGGCTTGTGTACCAGGTTAGGGCTCCCTTCCATAGTGTTGTGGGGAAGAGCCTGCACCTGATGGCTCCGCTAGTGTTGCGGAAATTCAGAATGGTATTGAAATTGTTGACATGATCGTCTGGATCGGTCAATCCATCATAAGAGGGGAGATTGGGGAGCCTTTCCAGAGCTGCGGGGATGGGTGCTCTCATGATTTCTCTTGAGAGGGCGCAGACGCTATGCTCCTCTTCACTCCCAGTGGGGGAGATTTCGAGGGTGTCGTCGTCGTACCGACGAACCGGTGTGGGACTTCGGTACTCGTAGTCGTTGCGGGCAGGACGGGTGGAGTTGCCTCCCTGTCTGGCCATATTCCGCAGCCCTTGGGGAGAGTGGCGAGGCTGCTCGACTCCCTTCCCCTTTTTAGTGATGGGGGAGATTCGGTCCTCGCGGGGAGGCGGGGTTCGTCCCCTCTTGTTGCTCGGGGGTTGAATTCTCTCGAGGGCAGGACGCCGTTGTTTGGCTATTTCCTGTCGAGGAGGGGATTCAGGTAGATGCTGTCTCCGCGGGGGAGAGTTGCCTGCCCGCTGGGGGCGTTGATTTCTTTCTAGCGCCTCGATCCTGCGATTCTGTTGCGCTATGAGGTCATTGTTTCTTTCGAGGAGGGCGAGAATCCTCTGAAAGTCAGTTTGCTGGTCAGCGGGTTGTGCGCTAACGACCGGAATTTCCTGCGTGTTTGACGGGCGCTTTCCCGATTGGCGCGCCGTCAGAACCTGTACATCGTCATCTTCTTCCGATGATACCGTGGTTTCCTGACCGTCCCTGGGGTCAGATTCTGGAATTGGTTGCCGCACCGGACTAAGGACGGTGTTGTGTTCCGCGGGGGAAGAAATCGTGGGGATGAAATCACGGTTGTCGTTGTCGTGATCTCCATCGATACGAGTGTTGGATCCACTGGCCATAATGAAGGTTGTTGAAGGAGTGATCGGTTTTGAACTTTAGATTTTAAAGAAAGGGGAAACCAGGTTCCCACAGACGGCGCCACTGATCTAACCTGTTGATCAGAAAAGGTTGAGGGCCAGCAAATCCTTCACTTGATGAATCCTTGGTTGAACGGTTGAGCAGAGCAGTAAATCACCAACGGAGGGGGGGTTGTACCTGCAGGCGCTCCGATGCTTAAGTCAGAAAGGGCACAAGTACAAAAGAGTGAGAGTATAGAATGAGAATTGAATACCTGACCCTCCAGTGAAGGAGAGTATTTATAGAACCCCCAGCGCTGGGCCAAGGTCTCCCTCATGGGCTGTGCTTTGCGGCCCAATAGGGGGGACTGCCAGGATTTATCCGTTGTTGGATCAAGGAACCGTCCTTTAGTCCTTATCCTGGTGACGAGGCGTCCTCATCGTGCGGGAAGTTTGTTCCCTTGATCATATCGTGTCCTAATAAATAGGAGCACGTGCACATTGTGGTAATGCGTTGATAACGAGCAGAGAGCTCGCTATTTGCTGAGGAGGAGCTACAAGCTCCTTATGTCGAGGAGAGCTGAGGGCTCAGTATTACGAGGAGAATTGTGAGCAGGGGGCTGTGAGCCTCATTACGTCGAGCATAGCGGGATTGGGCCAGCTCTAGGCCCAGTCCAGAACAGTGAGTTTGAGTGATGTGAGATTGAATGAGATTTGGGGGAGAAGCTTATCGAGGTCGCCACACTGGTGGCCACAGAGATGGAGGGAAGTGAGATTGGGGAATCTTCGGATGAGATTGAGAGCTTGTTGAGTTGTTTGATAGTATTTGATGGTGAGAGAGAATCGGAGACGGTTGGTGATAGAGAGAAAACGTTTGGAGACGAGGGAGAGAGAGTTGTAGTCTTCATCATCCATGGGCAAGTGTTTGAATATAAGTTCCCAGTACTCATCGGATAAATAAGGAACGGTTTCTTGTTGTGATGAAGAAGAAGATCTGAGAGAATTTCTTGTTATTCTCTTCCTTTTCATATTGAGGAGGTACAGTATGTACGTTGTAGCCGCCGGCGGGATACTCTCAAGGAATCAAGGAGGAAGAACAAAAACAAGGTATAATCGATCCATGGATCTCAGATTCTAACTTCTTTTTTGGATATATATTTTAATTTATTTTATAAATCAAATATCAGTAGTCAGCATAGAGAGAAATCGAACTAAAAGTAAAAACATAATCCGACCCAAACCAAAAGTAAAACTGTAAATCGAATCAATTCAAACCGAAAATTGCAAAAACCGCATTTGGTTTGGATGGATTTGGATGATTTTTTAGATGAACCGCGTGGTTCGGTTAGGTTTGCGGTTTTCATTTCTGAAAAACCGAACCGAACCGCAACATTTAACAAATGTTCTTTTTGGTATTGTAATCAATTTAACTTTGGTGGAAACTCATTTTAGTATTTAAATAATATCACTCACAGACCGTGTTTGATTTGGTACTGTAATATTGTCACTCATATTGCATGTGGTGAAACACTTATTTTGGTATTGTAATGTAATGTTCTTTCATATGGAGAATGAAATCAAAGACTTTATACTCAGAAAGATTGCATGTTCATGGTACAATATCATATATTATTTTGACAATATATCACTTTCCTTTTATTAGGGCAAACATGAAGGTGTTTGATTTTATTTTAGTACATTTATTAGTTATTTAATTATGGTATAAACCATTTCAAAAAAAAAAATGGTATAAACCGCTGCCACCGAACCGATCCTAACCGCATTGGTTTGGTTTGGATGATCTTTTAAAAACCAACCGAACCAAACCGAACCGCATATATTTTTATCTCGCGGTTAGAATGGCTTTTATGGTCAAAACCGAATCAAACCGCACCGTAAACACCCCTAAGTAGAATAGACTGTTTTACTAGAGAATGAGCAACTATATTTATTTATGGCTGGATAGACTTATCCTAAAAGTTAATAAGGAATTAAGTAGAGTCCGTTTGAATTAACTTATTTTTTGAGATTATACAAAACGATTTATGCAAATAAATAAATTTTTATGTTAATTTATAAAATTCTACTAACAAAAATTGTACTTTTATAAACTATTTCATCATAAACTACCTTGATAAATTTATAATAATACTAAAAAATTATTTATTTATATAAATTATTTTGCATAAGCTAAAAAATAAGTTAATCAAACAGTAAAAATAAGTTAATCCAAACGGTTAGTCATTGGTTATGTGTATTTTGCATAATCACAGTATGATTCAATCACTCCCATCTAGTGAACTACTCCGACCGCTCATTTCTCTGACGAAGGCGACAACCACCAACTCCCATCTAGTGTATCCTGCCGGCGGCTACAACACAACATACTGTTCCGTTCTTCCTCAATATGAACAGATATTCAACAAATTCTGTGAAATTTAGGGTTTATTTACCTGATGAGTGTTGGGAACTTATATTCAAACACTTGGTCATGGATGATCAAGACTACAACTCTCTTTCCCTCATCTCCAAACAGTTTCTCTCCATCACAAACCGTTTCCGATCTTCTATCACTATCAAATCCTACGATGATCTAACAACACAACAAGTTCTCAATCTCATTCGAAGATTCCCCAACCTCACTTCTCTCCATCTCTGTGGCCACCGTGGCGATATCGATAAACTTCTCCACCAAATCTCTACTCTCACATTCAAACTCACATCACTCAAACTCTCAAACCTAACCACCATGCCCGCTAATGGCTTACTTGATTTCTACCATAATTATAGAACTTTAACCGATCTTCCTTGTTTCTTAACCTCTCTTACTTGTTCCTACACTGATTATCTTCGCACCACTCACATGTTCCTCATTACTGATTGTTTCCCTAGTTTGCAGCTTCTTGATTTGAATCATTGTCATGACATATCTACTTTAGGTCTTTATCATGTTTTACATAGATGTCTTAGAATTACACATTTGAACTTAGCTGGATGTTCGGGTTTGAAGCTACGTAGAATGATGAAATTTCAAGTTCCTAAATTGGAGGTGTTGAATTTGTCATATTCAACTGTTGACGATCGATCACTCAATGTTATTTCAAACAGTTGTCGTGGGATTTTGCAACTATTACTTGAATCTTGTGATTATGTTACACACAATGGAGTTAACCGCGTGCTACAAAATTGCACACAACTCACAGAGATCAATTTGAATGGTGTTAAAGATAACATACTTCATTTTAATGTTGCCTCAATGGTATTATTAAGGCCATCTTTAAAAAAGATAACTTTACCAAATGGGCTGTGCTGGGTTCGATAGCTCAATTGATTTGGGAGGGTCTAAGGAATGAGAGGTTTGAAGGACAAAGAGATGCCTTGTTTGTTCTCTGAGAACTTACCTTTTTGTAGTCAATTTACAAATGTGTATTTTCTCTTTAGTCTATGCGGATAATTGCCCAAGTATTTGTATAAGATATTTTATATAATTTAAGCTGTTTGCTGTTATATGCATTCTGATTCTAAATTGTTTTGCTTTTAATTGCTTTGCCTTGAATCATATTGCTGCTTGTGTCATAACCAACTTTCTTTTGTATCGAAGCAATATTAACATAGTGAAACTAACATGTGAAAACTTCATCTCTCTTATTTTCAGACAATAATTCCAACTTAATTATGTATCTTATTATGCAAATACAAAGTTGGGATTTCATTATTAGTGATATTTAATCATGGTGAATTATGTATCTTATTATTTTAGAACTGACATGTGTTGCACATGGAAAATTTTTTTTGCTTGGAATAAAATAAAGCCTAATATGGACAAGAGATTCTTGTACTTTTTTCTAGGAAGGAAGATCAAGGGAGCAATGAAGTGCATTGGTTCCAGAAAATCAGGTGAGGCTGTGAGACTTATCAATGATATCATCTTATTTTGGTTCAACTTTTAGGTTTAGGGGAAATTGTGAAAAGGAAAAATGCATCAACTTCTATGTTAGAATTAGCCTTAGTGTAAGAGGTCAAGTAAAAATTTGAGTGAACAAGCTAATTGTATTGGATTTTTCTTAATGTAGTATGTACAGTAAAAAAAAAAAAAGAATATGATATGGAGAAAAATACCTGTAATGAACACTATCAACACACAAAAGTTACCATGATTAGAATAACTCTCTTTGTTGAACATTTTCACATTTTGTAATCTTTAGTTAGTTACTTTCCCACCAAGTCACTATGCCTCAGTTTGTTAATTCTACATTTTACTCTTTATTCATGCAGTTGTAGGATTTGAATATAAATATCCAATTGTATTAGTTTGTTACACATAATGAGAATCTACATTTCTCTCATCAATTTCTCAACAGCAACTCACAGAGTAAACAATCTGATGCTGGTCCCCAGCCATAAAATTGACTTCTTTTTCTGTTTATATGTTTTCATTTTCTGAACCTGCTTAATTAGCCTTTAATTTACAACATAAAACACAAATAAAAAGGAAAGATTTAAAATTGCCTTCAAATGTGGAGTTTTGTTCTTGTAATAAATACCTGTTAGCGATTTTGGTATATTTTGATGTGTTTTTGCGGTTGTTTTTATTTTTCTGATATTTAGGCTATAATAGTGCAGAGGTGGTTGGTTGTTCTGGTTTTCTGTGGGGGTATTTGTAGCAATTGTATTCTTTGGCGTTTTTTTGGCTGGTTACTTCTTTGGACTGTCTTTCTAGGCCCTGTTCAATTTTTTGTGGAGGCCACAGAAAAGCAAATGAAATGTGTTGTTAATATTTTGCAAAAGTTTTGCAGCTTATCTGGAAAAGAAGTAAGCCATGATAAAACCAGTATATTTTTATCAAAAAACATCCCTAGAGCTACCCGAGAGAAGTTAGTACAGATTTCGGGTTTTCGGGAAACAAGCAATTTGGGGAAGTATTTGGGAGTACCCTTGATGGGAAGAACTCCAAGGAAAGAAGATTTCAATTATATTATTGAACAAGTCAGTGCTAAGTTATCTAACTGGAAAGCTAATCACCTTTCGTTGGCGGTAAGGGTTACCTTGGCAAAGAGTGTGTTGGAAGCTATTCCTCTCTATCCAATGATAACTAATATAATCCCCAAAGCTTGTGTTAATGAAATTCAAAAGATGCAGCGCCGTTTCATTTGGGGAGACACAGATACTGTAGGGAGATATCATGCTATAGGGTGGGATACAATGACTAAACCAAAGGATTGTGGAGGTTTGGTTTGAGAAGATTGACTGTTATGAATGAAGCTTGCATATTGAAATTAGGGAGGAAGTTGCAAAATGGTTCCCAAGATTTTTGGTGTAATGTTCTTTGGGGGAAATGTAGAAGAGGGAGTCTTGATGATACAGTGATTGCAAAGGGCTCGGATTCCCATTTATGGAAGTCGATCGTGAAGCTTTGGCCTAAACTTAAGGAATTGAGGTTTTGGACAATTGGCGATGGTAAAACTGTTGACTGGTATAAGGATATTTGGATTGATAAGTGATTGAGAGTAGCCGATCTGAACTTGAATATCCCTGCGAATATGCATGACTGGAAGGTGGTTCGGCTCGTAGATGATGACGGGAGTTGGAAGTGGTCTGTGTTTTCTGATATGGATCACGCGCTATGTAGGATTGAAGATATGGATATTGATGATAGCTGGAAGAAAATTTGGAAATTAAAAGTTCCTGAACGCGTGCGTATGTTTGTATGGTGGATGCATCATGAAAGAATTTTGACAAATTTCCATAAGAGTAGAATGGGATTGGGATAATCTATGTATGATTATTGTGGTGATCAAGTTGAGACAATTTTGCATGTTATCAGAGATTGTCCACTTGTTATGCCTTTGTGGTTAAATATGGTTCATTCCAACATGAGTGGGCAATTCTTTGCCGGTAATACACAACAATGGATAGCTTTTAATACCAGTTGTGATGCTGGTGAGCAGAATGATATAAGTTGGTCAAGCTTGTGAGTTGTGGGCAATGTCATGTCATTTAGTTTGGAGTTGGCGTAATAAGGAAAAGCATAATAATAGCTTTATTTGGCCTAATGCTCCAGCCTTGGTTGCCATGAGGAATTCACGTAATTACATGTTGTCAGACCAAGCTATGCAGGTTGGTAGTAATAGTAGAAGAGTTGAACAACTCATTAGTAATCTCTAAAATACACATAGATTAATTTAACCTTTTATATTTAATTATCAACATGCGATCAACTCCCGTTTTTAATATGCGTAATTTAGTCAAATTTTGCTTATATTTCATTCTGAATGGCGTAAGTGCTTATAAGTTATTTCTGCAACAAATGATAAAATAAAAAGTTAATTTGTTTTCATATAATCTATAAGCTATTTTCTATAAACTATCATTAAGAATTTATGGAAATAAGCTCAAAATAACTTGTGAAAATATCATATGTTGTTTCATAAGCTCTCTCCGGGAGTTTAAAATGCTTATGTCAGTAGATAAACTCAAATAAGTTCATCCAAACATGATCTAATTCTACGTATTGTTTTTCTTAGATGAGGGCTCCAAGGTTACTGCAGTCTGTGTTCTCTGCAGTTGGTGATTTGTACTTGTACAAACTCTGCAGTTCTCTTTGGTGAATCTGTTGCAAAATGGGCAGTATCCTACACTTTTATTTCATTGGATTGGATAGAATGAGAATGTTTCATGTTTGAAGTTTTTATGTAGAAACATTTTATGTAAACTTGCAAAAGTTTATGGGAAAGCAAAATGCAGAGATTGTACACTGCAAACAAAAAAAAAATTGAGCTAGAAAACCTTCAATTTTGCTATCTATAGTGGATCGTTTGTGATTCTGGATTGTAAAGATTATCGATTGATTATATTCTATTCATGTGCACATGTGTATAATAATAAATGCACAATTTTAAATAAGAAAATATCCATATTAATCAAAGGGTTCTATGTTAATATACTAAACAATAACCTAAGTTGCAAGCAAAAATTAAAGCTTTCATGCAATCATATGTAAGGGATGAAAGTGTAGTCTTTAGACGCTCCACATTTGCTAAATGAATAGTGAACATGTTCAAGGTAACCTTCTGCACCGAAATTCCCACATTGTCTTCCTTATCTTATACAAATACTTGGGCAATTATCCGCATAGACTAAAGAGAAAATACACATTTGTAAATTGACTATAAAAAGGTAAGTTCTCAGAGAAGTAAATCATAAAACATAATACCATTGAGGCAACAAACAAGGCATCTCTTTGTCCTTAAAATTGAAATGTCAGCCAACAAACAAGGCATCTCTTTGTCCTTCAAACTTCTCATTCCTTAGACCCTCCCTTAGCTCAATTCAATTGAGCTACCATTCCCAACACAGCCCATCTGGTAAAGTTATCTTTTTCAACGATGGCCTTAATAATACCATTGAGGCAACATTATTAAAATGAAGTATGTTATCTTTAACACCATTCAAATTGATCTCTCTGAGTTGTGTGCAATTTTGTAGCACACAATTTACTCCATTGTGTGTGACATAATCACAAGATTCAAGTAATAGTTGCAAAATACCAGGACAATTGTTTGAAATATCATTGAGTGATTTATCATTAACCCTTGTATATGACAAGTTCAACACCTCCAATTTAGGAACCTTAAAGTTGATCGTATTATATAGTAGGATAGGGCAGCCGGCTAAATTCAAATGCGTAATTAGGGGTGTGCAAATAAACCAATTTTCATGAACCAAATTAGTATCCAAATTGATCCAATTTTTAAAATCTAATCCAAACTTTACAAACATAAATCGGTGACCCATTTGTAATAACCAATAAAAACCATTATCCAAAAATCAATTTTTGGTTATCCAATTAGTATCTATTCCTTTTAAGAAATAGTATATATTATTTTAAAAGTAAATTTTTATTTTCTTTTATGAATGGTATATAAAAAAGGATTCAATTTCTTTTTTTAACAAAGCCCAAATACTCTAGCTACAAAAACAAAGCTCAAACTATATGGATCCAACCAAAATCATTTTTACATAATAAATAAATAATTTAAAAAAGGTGGTGGTGCTGGCCGGTCAACGGCCTGGTCAACGCCGGACCTCCGGCGCCGGCACGGTGGTCCACGGCAGACCCACGGCGGCGACCGGCGGAGCTCCGGCGACCTTCACGGTGGTCTGCGGCGGAGCTCCGGTGACCGGCGGCCGGCCACCACCTCCCCCTTATTCATTAATTAATTTAATATTTAAACTATTATTTAATTTTAAAATTTAAAAAATTTGTTTTGTTAGTTAATAAAATCTGTTTTAAGGCCACTACCAAAAAAAAAAATCTGTTTTAATGCTGTACCAAAAAAAAAAACTGTTTTATATGGCAATTAAATTTACACGTAATTACTTGATATAAAATTAATAAAATGATTGATTGTCTAATTAAGGAAATCAATTTGTATTAAAATTGACAATCAATGTATTAAACAATATACTATATATGGCTAATGCTATATATATATATTAAAACAAATGACTGAATAATTAAGTCAATCAACGTAAGACTTTGCTGAAGAAAAATATTAAAACAAATGACTGAATAATTAAGTAAATCAATTTATTAAAAAAATTGGTTTTTTATTATAAACTGGTTTTGAACTAGTTCTAAACTGAATTGAACCAATTTTATAAAATAAACTGGTTTTGAATGCAAGTGGTTTTGGTTTGGTTCATAAACCATTTATTTCAATTCAATTTGGTTCGGTTTTGAACCATGAACACCCCTATGCGTAATGTTGCGACATCTACTTAAAACAAGATGAATACCTCGTGGATCTATGTCATGGCAACGATTGAAATCAAGCAGCTGCAAATTTGGGAAACAATCGGTAATGAGAAACATGTGAGTATAAACGAGATAATCAGTATCGGAACAAGTGAGAGAGGTTAAAGTAGTTTTAATATTTAGAGAGAAATCAAGTAAGCCATTGACAGGCATGGTGTGTAGGTTGGAGAGTTTGAGTGATGTGAGATTGAATGCGAGAGTAGAGATTTGGGGGAGAAGCTTATCGAGGTCGCTACACTGGTAGCTACGGAGATGGAGGGAAGTGAGATTGGGGAATCTTCGGATGAGATTGAGAACTTGTTGGATTGTTAGATCGTCGTAGGATTTGATAGTGAGAGAAGATCGGAAACGGTTTGTGATGGAGAGAAACCTTTTGGAGACGAGGGAAAGAGAGTTGTAGTCTTCATCATCCATGGGCAAGTGTTTGAATATAAGGATATGTTTGGTAAACACAAAAAAACTGACTTATAGCTTATGTCTTATAGCTTATAAGCTAAAAGACCTGTTTGGTAACAGTTTTTCAAAAAGAGCTTATAGCTTATTTTACTGACTTATAGCTTATTTTTCATAAGCTATTTCAAGTAGCTTATGGGCTTATAGTTTATAGCTTATCATTTTTTCTTCCACTTTTACCCTTATTATTTTAACTAAAATTCATCTTTACCCTTTGTAAATTTATAGTCTAATGGCTAAAAATTTCACTCATAATTAGTAGAGCTGGATATGCGGGCTGGCCCGCCCCGTTTAACCCGCCCCACATAAGCCCGCGTATTAAACGGGGCGAGCAAGCCCGTCAGTAAATATAAACGAGTTAAGATATATAAGTCAGAGTTCAGTCCGCGTTAGCCCGCGAGTTAAACGGTTAACCCGCGGACTATTACAAAAAATTTAAAAAATTATTTTTTTCAAAAAATAACTAAAATATATTGAAATAATAAAAGCTAAGAAAACCATATTGTTAATAATTTTATGTTATAACATATAAATTTAAATTGTAAGTAAACAAAGAAAAATAATAAAATTTGTGACATTTTTTATTTTATTTATCTTATCTATGTAAGTAATGCAATCAAAATCAAATTCAACTATTTCTTATCGTTATTATTTCTCAAAAAAAAAAAAAATGTGTTGTTATTTATATTTATAATTAGGGTTTAGACTAGATTTTTGTTTAGAGAAAAGTTGGATTTGGACATGAACCAAGTTATAATTTATAAAAGATAAAATTTATAATTAATTATATAAAAATAATAAACGGGTTACGGGCCAAACCTGCGAACCCGCGGATTTAACCCGCATAACCCACGGTTTTAACGGTCCAACCCACACGGGCAAAAATATAAACAGACCAAAAAAAGTTGGTCTTAAGCCCGTGCAGGCTGCAGGTTAAACGGGTCGGTCCGCGGACCTTGGCCCGTATACCTAGCTCTAATAATTACGTGGATAAGTGTGATGACCGAGATTCGAATCCCGATCCCTGCATATATAATATAATGTCCTACCAACTTAGTTAAGCTCACGTGACATATTTTAATTTATTTTATTAATCAAATATTAGTAGTTAACAGAAAATATTAGTACTAATAAAACAAATATATGTAGTAGTTAACACTTAACAGCATTGAGAGAAATCGACTAAAAAATGGATACAGAGTAGAATAGATTGTTTTACTAGAGAATGACTAGCCATATTTATTTATGGCTGACAGATTTATCTTGAAAGTTAATAAGGAGTTAAATAATGTTATGGACACACCCACTAATATATTCTTTTTAGGGTCCGTCTAAGGTGAGGTAGCGATTAGATCCCTCACTAGTGGGGCCGATCAAGGTGAGTCGTTAGATTAGATGAAATGTTCATATCTTTTTGTTGGTTATGTGTATTTTCGACATAATTACGGTATGGTTCAATCACTGCCATCTAGTGAACTACTTTACCACTCATTTCTCCGACGAGGGCGACAACCACCAACTCGGATGACCACGACCACCACCAACTCCGACGACCGCGACATACAACTTATGCTGCTAGCTTTTTTGGGTTAAAATAAAAACGGCCCAACCTCTCTAATCAGATCAACCGTCGATTTTTACCAACTTTTTTATTTTCTTCCCGATTTCAGTGCAGGGCGATTTTCAATGTCAGCTGATTTTGATCGTGAATAACCATGTTTGCACATCAAAATACAATTAAAAGTCGATTAAGATTACTATTGTCCAAAAAATAAAAATATAGAATCTGCCAAAAACAAAATAGGGGAACAAAATCATAATTAAAGTAAAATACATAATTTTTATAAATATAATCAACAAGGTAAGATTATCTATACACTTGACAAAGAAGATACACCAAAAAACTACTGTAGATTGCAACCCCATGATCCACGTCAGCTTACTCCTTTCATCTGTTTCCAATTTTGCTTTTAAATTAAAGGCTAAACTGTAATTTTGGTCTCATACGTTTATTTTAGGTTTGAATCAGATCCCTTACGTTTTAAAAGTTTCAATTTGGTCCCTCACGTTATCAACTTTTGTATTAGTTAGTCCATTACGTCAAATATTTAACTAACTCCGTTTGATTTTTACACGTGGCTGACGGTTTGGACACGTGGACGTTATTTTGGACACGTTGACACTATTTTGGACACTTTTTTGGGGTCAATTCCATTATTGTAAGTAATATATATTATTTTTAATTTTTTTTTTACTTAGTTAGCATCCGAAATGGCACTGAACATGTCCAAAATAGTGTCCATGTGTCCAAACTGTTAGTCACATGTAAGGATCAAACGGAATTAGTGAAAAATTTGACGGAAAGGACTAACTAATGCAAATCTTGATAACGTGAGGGACCAAATTGAAACTTTTAAAACGTAAGGGACCTGATTCAAACCTAAAATAAACGTAAGGGACCAAAAATACAGTTTGATCTAAATTAAATTCCCAATATTTGATAATTCCATGTACCTTTTCCTGATACTTTCATAAAAAAAAATATACCTTTTCCTGATTGCATCTTCGTCTTCCACGTGGTGATATAATTGGAACCAGATGGCTGTATATGGCCCATTTTGTCGTATGGAAATTATCTGGTGGAGGTGGTATATGCGTGTTAAGTTTCCCTCCCAAACTCCGCCTGAATTCGAAATCCGATGAGCTATTACCTGGTGAAGGTTTCATTTGCGTGTTGTGTGAACCTGTAGCCTATAAAAAATGGGTTGCTGGTGTGTATATTGTATCCAAAAAATTATTGCCACTTTGAAAGAGATGGTTGATTAAATTAAGCTCCTTTCATGGAAATGGGTTATCAGTGGAATGACCAAGGGATCTTGCCTTCTTTATGAATGGAAGTGGAGTCCTTTTGATTGCTTCCATAGGTGATTTCGTTGGGTTTAGCTTGGTACTGGTGTGTCAATGGATGGCGCTTCATGTTCTATGTGTATTGTTGCCTCTGTTATTTCTCTGTTGATTGCTTTTCGTTTTTGCCTGTTGTTCTGGTTTTGTATTTTGTCATGTCCATTGGTGTGGTGTTGGTTGCACGTTTTGTGCTTCTACCTGTAACTACCTCCCTAAATCACTCCTTGTGATTTGGTGGATTTTTTTATAAAAGTTAAAGCTATTAAAAAAAAAAAATTTGTCATTCATAATTATTCATTTACAATTTATTGGATGTTTTATTTTAGTGTTGGGGTGTTGGTAGCTGTGTAATGAATGATAATTGTGGAATAGCGTATTGGATTGTAGGCCTAATTAAAGAGTATTAAATTGTTAATGAATACTTGATTTTTTTTTACTTATTTTGTTACGCGTTTGCAGAATAAAAAAAATCTCAATGTCGATATAAAAAAAAGTCATCCGTGTGAAAGCACGGGTTAAAAAACTAGTTGTTCAACAAATTCTTTGAAATTTAGGGTTTATTTACCTGATGAGAGTGTTGGGAACTTGGATTCAAACACTTGGTCATGGATGATCAAGACTACCACTCTCTTTCCCTCGTCTCCAAACAGTTTCTCTCCTTCACAAACCTTCTCCGATCTTCTCTCACTATCAAATCCGACGATGATCTAACAACCCAACAAGTTCTCAATCTCATTAGAAGATTCCCCATCCTCACTTCTCTCCATATCTGTGGCCAGCGTGGCGATATCGATAAACTTCTCCACGAAATCTCTACTCTCACATTCAAAATCACATCACTCAAACTCTCCAACCTAACCACCATTCCATCTAATGACTTACTTGATTTCTATCATAATTATAGAACTTTAACCGATCTTCCTTGTTTCTTAACCTCTCTTACTTGTTCCTACACTGATTATCTTCGCACAACTCACATGTTCCTCATTGCTCATTGTTTCCCTACTTTGCAGGTTCTTGATTTGAATCATTGTCGTCATGACATATCTAGTTTAGGTCTTTATCATGTTTTACATAGATGTCTTAGGATTACACATTTGAACTTAGCTGGATGTTCGGGTTTGAAGCTACGTGGAATGATGGGATTTCAAGTTCCTCCATTGGAGGTGTTGAACTTGTCATATTCAACTGTTGACGATCAATCACTCAATGTTATTTCAAACAGTTGTCGTTGGATTTTGCAACTATCACTTGAATCTTGTGATTATGTCACACACAATGGAGTTAACCGCCTGCTACAAAATTGCACACAACTCACAGAGATCAATTTGAATGGTGTTAAAGATGACATACTTCATTTTAATGTTGCCTCAATGGTATTATTAAGACCATCGTTGAAAAATATAACTTTACCAAATGGGTTGTGTTGGGAATGAGTTCAATAGCTCAATTGATTTGAGCTAAGGGAGGGTCTAAGGAATGAGAGGTTTCAAGGACAAAGAGATGCCTTGTTTGTTGGCTGATATTTCAATTTTGAAATTTAAGATGTTTTATGTTTTATGATTTACTTATGTGAGAACTTACCTTTTTTTAGTCAACTAGTTTTGAGACCCGTGCATTCGCACGGGTCTATTAACTTTTATTTATGAAATATAGTTTAAATATAAGGAAAGTTATAGTGTTCTTTTTTGTAAAATTTATTAAATTAATAATTTTTTTGATTAAAGTAATTGTCCCGTGTATGATTTTTGTGTAATAAATTATAATTAATAATAACAAATATTTATTATTCAATTTATTTTTTTATTAAAACAATTGTCCCGTGTATGATTAATTTTTTTTATTAAAGTATTTGTCCCGTGTATGAATTTTTTTATTCAATTTCTTTAATGTATTAATGATAAATATTTTGTCTTGTGTTTTTTTATATTTATTATTGATGAGAATTCATTATTCTCTTGTGTAAAAAAAGACTATTTGTGAAAGTTCATGTCTATTGATTTTTTTTTATATTTAAGATTGTTATTATACTAAAGTATAAAATTAATTTAGAATAAAATATTCAGAAAAATGTTATAAAATATTATTAAAATATAAGTTACGTCATTGTGTTCTTTCTTGTAAAATTTATTAAATTAATATTTCTTGATTAAAGCAATTGTCACGTGTTTGATTTTTGTGCAACAAAATAAAATAAATATTAATAAATATTTATTATTCAACTCCTTTTTTTATTAAAGCAATTGTGTCGTGTATGATTAATTTTTTTATTATAGCAATTGTGCCGTGTTAATTGGTAAGTTTTTTTTTACGCATGTTAATTAATAAGTTTTGACTAACAAAAATTATATCTTTATAAACTATTTTCATAAACTACCTTATAAAACTTATAATAAATCAATCCAAACGGGTTCATTGTGTTTTTGTTTCTACTTTTTTGTTCTTTTATTTTTAAGCTCATAAATAAGTATCTTCTTTTATTATGTTTTTCTATTTTTGTTTTTTATATATATAAGTTGTTATATGTTAGATTGAGTTACTATTTTTTCATTCAAAAAAAAAAGTTTGTACTATTTTTTATGCGTATTTTTTATATTGATTTTTGTTCATATTTTTATGCGTAAATTTATTTTAATTAAATCATTTTTGTTAAATAAGTTGGATTAATATCTTTTTTTAGAGGTGGTTTCTGATGCTATTTATATGGGAATATTTCTTTTATGCTTATCTTTTTTTTCTTCTTCCTATTTTTATGGGAATATTTCTTTTATGGTTATCTTTTTTTTTTCTTCCTATTTTTGTTTTGTTTCTTTTTATTTTTAGTTTAGAGTTAAAATTACATTTAAGGGCATAAATACTGAAATATTATTAAAGTTGATTGGACAAATTTGGTATTTTAATAGTAGTTCCTTTTAATATATTGTAAGTAGATGAGACCCGTGCATTCGAACGGGTCTATTAACTTTTATTTATGAAATATAGTTTAAATATAAGGAAAGTTATAGTGTTCTTTTTTGTAAAATTTATTAAATTAATAATTTTTTTGATTAAAGTAATTGTCCCGTGTATGATTTTTGTGTAATAAATTATAATTAATAATAACAAATATTTATTATTCAATTTATTTTTTTATTAAAGCAATTGTCCCGTGTATGATTAATTTTTTTTTATTAAAGTATTTGTCCCGTGTATGAATTTTTTTATTCAATTTCTTTAATGTATTAATGATAAATATTTTGTCTTGTGTTTTTTTATATTTATTATTGATGAGAATTCATTATTCTCTTGTGTAAAAAAAGACTATTTGTGAAAGTTCATGTCTATTGATTTTTTTTTTTATATTTAAGATTGTTATTATACTAAAGTATAAAATTAATTTAGAATAAAATATTCAGAAAAATGTTATAAAATATTATTAAAATATAAGTTACGTCATTGTGTTCTTTCTTGTAAAATTTATTAAATTAATATTTCTTGATTAAAGCAATTGTCACGTGTTTGATTTTTGTGCAACAAAATAAAATAAATATTAATAAATATTTATTATTCAACTCCTTTTTTTATTAAAGCAATTGTGTCGTGTATGATTAATTTTTTTATTATAGCAATTGTGCCGTGTTAATTGGTAAGTTTTTTTTTTACGCATGTTAATTAATAAGTTTTGACTAACAAAAATTATATCTTTATAAACTATTTTCATAAACTACCTTATAAAACTTATAATAAATCAATCCAAACGGGTTCATTGTGTTTTTGTTTCTACTTTTATGTTCTTTTATTTTTAAGCTCATAAATAAGTATCTTCTTTTATTATGTTTTTCTATTTTTGTTTTTTATATATATAAGTTGTTATATGTTAGATTGAGTTACTATTTTTTCATTCAAAAAAAAAAGTTTGTACTATTTTTTATGCGTATTTTTTATATTGATTTTTGTTCATATTTTTATGCGTAAATTTCTTTTAATTAAATCATTTTTGTTAAATAAGTTGGATTAATATCTTTTTTTAGAGGTGGTTTCTGATGCTATTTATATGGGAATATTTCTTTTATGCTTATCTTTTTTTTCTTCTTCCTATTTTTATGGGAATATTTCTTTTATGGTTATCTTTTTTTTTTTCTTCCTATTTTTGTTTTGTTTCTTTTTATTTTTAGTTTAGAGTTAAAATTACATTTAAGGGCATAAATACTGAAATATTATTAAACTTGATTGGACAAATTTGGTATTTTAATAGTAGTTCCTTTTAATATATTGTAAGTAGATTTACAAATGTGTATTTTCTCTTTAGTCTATCCGGATAATTGCCCAAGTATTTGTATAAGATATTTTATATAATGTACAGTATAATTTAAGCAGTTTGCTGTTATATGCAATTCTAAGTTGTATTGTTTTTAATTGTTTTGCCTTGAATCATATTGTTGCTTGTGTCATAACCAACTTTCTTTTGTATCGAAGCAATATTAACATAGTGAAACTTCATCTTTCTTATTTTCAGACAATAGTTCCAACTTAATTATGTGAAAACAAAGTTAGGATTTCATCATTAGTGATATTTAATCATGATGTGCGACTTGATCTACTGTAATAGCTAATCTAGGCATGGTGAATTTTAGACTTATTACATTGTAAGAACTAAGGAGAGATTCAATTTATTTTAGAACTGACATGTATTGCACATAGAATTTATTTTTTGCTTGGAATAAAATAAAGCCTAATATGGACAAGAGATTCCTACTTGTCTTCTTTTTAGCAGAAAATATATTAGAGAAAATCTCATTTTTCAAGCTATTAAAAATGATGTTGATTATCAGCATGTTTTTGGCAATCAGAGTGTTGATGCCCTAGCTACAGGTTTAGAAAGCTGAAAAGGGATCATGATGTGGTCTTTATTAATGGTGAAGCTGTTTTGGTTGAGGTATTGCCTATTAATGATGAATAGCTTTTGGGTGAGATTTAGAAATTGCTTTACTATTGATACTATAGTTTTGTATCAGTTTATTAGTATTGATACTATTGATACTATTGTTTGATACATGCTTAGGCTATTGTGTAATTGATGCTCAATTCTTTTGTTGACATTCATAATTTTGTCCAGGATTTTAGTAGAATGCATGAATGTGAGTGGTTCTTAGTGCCACAAATTGTCCACATTTTCCTAAAGGCAATATAAGTCTCACTTTTTTTGAAAATATTTTATTCAAAGTCAAGTCAAGAGATTGATAACTAGATGATTCAAAATCCTATTGTATTATGGCCAACACATATATGATACACCTCATGAGATTGGGAACTATGTCTTGAAATACCTCATTGATGGCCTATGATTTATAGTGTGATGATAGTAAAACTGTAAAATTTGGAAAAATAAATAGAGAATATGCTCAATATTAAATGATTTTGTTTATCGTATAACATTATGATAACTAAAAACTCAGATAATGAAAGAAAAAAAAAGATTGAATAAGAATCAAAGAGAAAATTAGATAAACAAAATTTGATAACTGAACTTTAGTTTTCATCTGGAAAAGTAACTTGTAGGGATGAAAGTATAATTGTAAAATAAGACATCTTATACACATCACCCTCGTTCAATTTCTGTTGAAACAGATACATCAACTATTTCTTGATAGTAGCGTGGATCTTACCACCAATGAGAAAAAGCACAATGAACAGAACAAATAGAACGGATAAACAGACAAGCCAAGAATAAAAAAGAAATGACTCGATAAATAAATAAGAAGCAAAATACAAATCATAAAAAAAAAAAAAGAGAAGAGAAGAAAAAAATATACAAAAAAAAAATAAGAAAGAAAATTGTATCGTTTGGCCTGACTTTTTAGGTTTAAAAGGTATATGAAAGCTAAAAGTGAAAATAAAAGTTAAAAAAAAAAACTAAAGTTGTTTGGTAATTGTTATTTTTTTATCTTCAAAAGTATTTTATCTATGTATTATACTCATAAAATTAAGCAACTTTTTTCTATCTTGAAAATCTGTTTGGCATAACTTCTTCTTTCATTGAGTAAAAAAGTCAAAAATAAAATGGACCAAAGAAAATCTATGCATAAAAATAGGAATAGAAATTATCATAAAAGATACGCAGAAAAAATAGTAACACAATCTAGCATATAACAACTTATCAAAAATAAAAAGGATGTTATAACAACTTAAAAAAATAGAAGAACCTAGTAAAATAAGATGCGTGGGAAAAAAATGAAAAGATTAGGCCAACTTTTATAAAAAAATAGAAAGATAAAACTTATGTGTATTTCTTTAGGTGCTTTTCATATGGTTCTTAACATAAAATTCTTATGTTATTGATATAACAACTTTGAAAAAATCATGAATTTGAGGAATTCATAGTTTTTATGTTAAGAATCGTGCACAAAAAACATCTAAAGATGTACTAAGTTTTATCAAGAAAAGAAGATCATGTCTACGATAAAAGATTAAAAACAAACAAATAGAAACAAAAATGCAATATAAATTTTTATGTTAATATAATGACAAACTTAAATATTGAATAAAAATCGATAGACCTCTTGGTCTTTAAACCCATTTGTTTTACAAACTCACTATTCCGATGATGTTAATATTTTCCATCATGTAATTTGTTTTTGTTTTAACTAAATAAGTTTTCTAATTCATAACTTATCGATTAATATATTAGAACGTAACACGAACCGAAATAACGTACCGATTATGTATACCTCCTAGTACCAAATTCTTTCAAGGTGAAGTGAATTGCGAACTAGGTGACTAGGTGTGTAACATAATCACAAGATTCAAGTAATAGGACTAGGTGACTAGGTGTTTGAAAGTATGCTAGAGTTTTCATTAATCCTTATATGTTGTTGTTTCTTGATGCGTTTCTGTTTTAAATTTTGCCTTAGTTTGCTTGGTATTTGATTAACGATTTCAGGTTTCCATATGTGTGCCTACTTTTAAAATGAACTCTGAAGTTTCAAAAGCAATAGGACATGGAGCATGAGGCCTTAGAAGCTCACAAGGTTGGACTATGACAACTTCTACATAAACAAGTGGTGGGAGATTGTTCATATTTTCTATTTATTCTTTCTTGGTTCGTATTTTCTACTGTTTCTTAGTTATTTGTAAATTTATGTTTTATCTAGCTACAATATGGAAGTGAAGATTTTACATGAAGGGCATATATGAACTTGAACTGCTTCATTTGAAATACTTTAATTTATACATATTATCTCCTATAATTTCTTGCACATATTTTGTCACCAGTAGTATAGAATAAAAGCATCACACAAAATTCATATAGTGATCTAGACTTGCAATAAGTATAATAACTTATGAATTCAGTCTTTTTATGGGTTCAACTTATGAATAAAAGCACATATTTTGATCTATCAAGTTCTGAAAAAACTCTCACAAACTTTATGGGTTCAACTTTCTTGCTTTCTCTTGTTGGTGGCTTCATTTCACTCTCAGTACTTATTTAATTTGAATAGATTCACCACTTGCTTGCTTTTTGGATCACTAGAAGTTCTGGTAAGTTCTTCAAAATTTCAATTTTTTATCATTAGAAATCGAACTCGGTACTCGAGAGTCGAGAGTTTACAACACTCGGTGTCTTATTTTTGATTTAATGATTATAGGCTTTGGCAATGGTTACTTTTCAAGCTGCTTCAGATCATTTACATCCAAATGCATGTGGGGGAAATCAAGTTGCATGAAAGGTGGAATAGGATTCATGTTTTACACATCGTTGAGTTTGTTAGCATTGGCCATTGGGTATTGGAGGAGTAAGAGAATCTATGACTGCATTTGGTGCTGACCAATTTGAAGAAAAGGATCCAAATGAAGTAAAAGCTCTTACTAGGTTTTTCAATTTGCTTTTGCTTAGTAAAGGATACAAAATGATTTTACACATCTAAAATTGATTTTGAAGTGTTTCTATGTTGTTGAGTATTAACAGGAAAAAGATCTATATTCAAGAATGATGAAAATGGAGGAACACCAGTTAGTACAGTAGGTTTTGTAGTGCCTATAATTATGAAAGGAGAAATGGTGAAACTTGCGGATCAAAGGGTTGAAAAACCAGAGATGAATGAAACAGATGCAGTTGAATTGGTGGCATATACTGCTATGCATTGTGTGCATTCGGAAGGAAAGGACAGACCAACAATTTCTGATATTGTGGCTAATTTAGAACGTGCTTTCACTCTGTGATAGTAGTAGTCATGGTAGTATTTCTAATGATTGATATTGAAAATGTTACGTGATTCTTATTAAAATTTTTTTTGATAAATTATACATGAGTGTACTTTCGGGGTGTAAAGATTTAGGAATGTGATCTAACATTAGGCTGAAGTTCCGTTTCTGTTTCATTCTATCAGGACCCTGGTGCTTGGGCTTACGTGCTTATTAGATCGTTTTATGTATGGCTCATGGATTCTAATACCACTTAATTTTCTAAAATTCAATTATCTTTCCTCGGGCGGATACTATTATGGAACTCACAAATGGCACTGGTACTTCACTCAGGGATTTACGGTCATGATCTTTTCTCATATACCATTTTGTATAGCCGGTATCATTTATTCCAAACAGTGGAAGTTTTCTGGCCTCCTTGCATGGGTATTGTGTTTCTACAGTATATTAGGCCGCAAGGAATTCAGGTATTTCGATCTCAACAATTTACATGTGCGTGTTTACACGCACCTCGCCTTTTGGTTCGACTTGATTAATGATAATAATTACTGAGATACAGGTTTGTCTTGCCAGTTCTTCCCATAGCTCTCATGTTCTCTGGTTATTCTTTGGCTGTGATTGAAGATCCTGGTGTTGGTTCCCGAGAGTATAAACGAAAAGAGTTTTCAAAAAAGCATAACAAATGTCCTCCCAAGATGACAGTTGCTATCTTAGTTTTGCTTGCTACCAATATACCAATGGCTTTGTATATGAGTTTTGTTCATTCAGGTATCTTGTTCTCTCTTCGCCAAGTATTGAGATTATTTATTTATTTATCTTGTTCTTCCTATTTCTCTCTTCGCCAAGTTTGGTTCATCAGGTATCTCTTTGTTACCAGCGAGGACCCGAGATGTCATGAACCACCTGCTAAAGAAGCTATTCAAGGGAATGTGAAAAGTATCCTATTTCTAACACCTTGCCATGCGACTCCATACTATTCCATGCTGCATCATAACCTGCCAATGCGATTTCTTGACTGCACGCCAAGGTTTGGAAGTAATAATATTATCGAATGGCCTCTAATCTTGATCGAAATTAAAATAAGTTAATAATAATCGATGTTAATGTATCATTTTCCGCAGTGAAGAGAGAGGAGTCGTAGATGAGTCTGACCGCTACATGATGGACCCTGTTTCTTTTATGTCAATATATGCAAAAGAACGGTCTCATCCGAGCCACATTGTTTTGTTTGATTCAGAAGAGCAAAAGTTGAGAAGCTTTTTAATTTCATTTGACTATAAAGAGGTAATTTACACGACTGTCCCAAGTTAATATTCGCTGTAAATACAGGCAATTTATACACTTTTTTTTTTCCTTTCTAAATTCTAATTTGAAATTTCAACTACAGGAAAAACAATTTTTTAATGCTCACTTCAAGGTAGATCGTGATCTTCAAGCTTCAATTGTTGTATATGTTCAAACAAGATAGCACTATCAGAGATCTGCAGCAAAGGGCAGTTTTGTGACAGTTTATTGTTGTTTGCTCCTAATGTTAAATGTAGTAATTTGATGTCTCTGAAATGACTTTGTGTCTATTTTTTGTATTGCTTACCAGAAAATTTTGCACTAGACAGCTTAACATGAGTATTATGTTTTTTTTATATTTAGTACTAAGATAGTTCTTAATTGTCTTACAAAAATGCCTAGCTATTATAGGTTAATTTTTTTCACCAAAACAATGGTTAATTTTACACTGGGGTTTACAAGAAATATCAACCATCAACCTTTGTAATGGTGTCCACAAATCCAAAATGATGCCCTCAGATCCAATTTACTTATCAACATTATCAGAAACAATGGGAACCCTAAACCACAAAGTCACCTTTGCAAAATGAATGGGTAAAATCTAGAGTCAAGCCTTTTAAAAACATGATATGGTTTTGGTTTTTATCACCGGTTTAATCTAGTTCGGAGGAGGGGGCTGGAACTACTTGATGTCAGAACTGACTCTCGAACCAGATTAAACTGATGGTAAAAAAAACATAATATGGTTTGTAAGCTTATTTATAAGGCTATTTCACATGAAAATATTTAAGTAAATAATTATATTTATTTTTAAATATACTAACGAAGTAATAAATCAATGAGATTAAACTGTCTTTTGATATTTAATATAATATTTTAGAGATTGACTATGACCACGTTTAGAATAGTTTATTTCTGACCTTATGCAAAACAACTTATGTAAATAAAGTTTATCTTAATTTATAAGTTCCTATTTATGAAAAATATATTTTTATAAGTTATTTTTCATAAATTACCTTGACATACTTTTAATAATACATAAAAACTTGTTTATTTGAATAAATTTAAAAAAAGCTATTTTAAACGGGCTCTATATATATTTCAATTCTAGTTTATAATAATACGTTTATATATATGAAATATTAATGTAAAATTAATAAACTTAAACTACTGAAAAGGTAAATAGATTTTTCATTTACTCAAAGTACAAATTTTAATATATATATATATATATATATATATATATATATATATATATATATATATATATACTAAATTTTTTAATGGCATGCAATATCGTCTTTTTAGCTAAATAGACTATATAAAAGCTTTGACCAACTGTATTTAAAAGAAGTGACCCAAGCTTATGTAGACTAGGTGATAAGTGCCAAAAAGTAGCTAAAATTACATATATATTTTAAGCACTTATTAAATATTTTGTAAGATATTCGTTAGTTTTTCCTCACTTAAATGTACATATTTGTTTAAGTCATTTCTTTCAATTAAGTTTCCCTAAATCTCAACATCTGTGCAGAAATTTGAAGAAAAATTGAAGTTAACTCGCCAGGGCGAGTTCAGAGCGAGTGCAGGGCGAGTAGAGGCAGAGAGCATCAAATTGGATAACTGATACACTCGCCAGAGCGAGCAGCAACTCGCCAGGGCGAGTAACAACTCGCCAGGGCGAGTGAAGGCGGTTCAAAACTCACTTATGACGTGGCAGAAACCTTCTGATGAAGAAAGGTCAACTCGCTATGGCGAGCTGGAGCTCGCTCAGCGAGTTCTAATTTTCAGAAACTCTATAAATAGAGCTTGCTGTCATTTTTCTTAGGATAACTTGTAATAGGGAATCAGAAGTAGAGGGAAACCCTAGGAGACAGATTCAAGGAGATTTGAAGGTGGATTCACTACAATAGTTGAGAAATCATCATTGATAAGTTTGTTCATCTCTTTTATTCTTAATCTTTGTAAAGCTACCATGAAAATGAGTAGCTAATCTCTCTTTGTTGGGATTAGGTGTAATCAACCTATGAGTATGTATCTAATTTGATCATGGTATTATATATGTTTTAGTTTATTCATCAATGTTAGTGTCATCTTTAATCTTCATGCTTTATCTTTTGATTTGAATTTATAGACGTATAATGTTTGAATCAAGGAACTAAGATGAACACTTATTAAAACCCTAAATTCTAGACATAGATTTAGGATTAATATTCACTTTGTGTATTGGAACTTAATGATATTGTGTTGTTCAAATTATCCGAGATATTGGAAGTTTAAGCAATACAATATAGCCGTTATATGGATTGATCACTCGAGACATCGAAGGTTAATAGGTATAACGGGATTCTCGTCGTACTCTGGACACGGAGACGTACGTGAGTGATATGTGATAGAATTGATTAATAACTAAAACCCGTATAACTGATTGAAGGATACATACGATTGAGTTGGTGAAATCTAATCCCAGCAAACTTATCTCTGTGAAACTTTGTCATTTATTTACTTGCAATTTAAATTTCATAATTTCATACTTGAACAATCTTATAATCACTATACTTAAAATTGTATCAATTGTTGAACGGCATCGATATCGCACCAGTCCCTGTGGAGACGATAAATCTATACTTACTTTTGTACTTTAACAAAATGACTAGCAAAGAAGGGTTAATACAAGCAAAATTATACAAATACTTAAAAGAATACAAATTGTTGCAATGTTTCAATATCTAAACGCCAGTCCCCGGCAACGGCGCCATTTTGTTAAAGTACAAAAGTAAGTATAGATTTATCGTCTCCACAGGGACTGGTGCGATATCGATGCCGTTTAACAATTAATATCGTTTTAAGTAAAGTGTTTTGAAAATATTTGTTATGAAAACTTGTGAAAATAAAGTAGTAAGTGCAATAAAAGGAATTGTTATCAGAGAGAAAAGTTTATTGGGATTAGATTTCACCAACTCAATCGTATGTATCCTTCAATCAGTTATACAGGTTTTAGTTATTAATCAATTCTATCACATATCACTCACGTACGTCTCCGTGTCCAGAGTACGACGAGAATCCCGTTATACCTATTAACCTTCGATGTCTCGAGTGATCAATCCATATAACGGCTATATTGTATTGCTTAAACTTCCAATATCTCGGATAATTTGAACAACACAATATCATTAAGTTCCAATACACAAAGTGAATATTAATCCTAAATCTATGTCTAGAATTTAGGGTTTTAATAAGTGTTCATCTTAGTTCCTTGATTCAAACATTATACGTCTATAAATTCAAATCAAAAGATAAAGCATGAAGATTAAAGATGACACTAACATTGATGAATAAACTAAAACATATATAATACCATGATCAAATTAGATACATACTCATAGGTTGATTACACCTAATCCCAACAAAGAGAGATTAGCTACTCATTTTCATGGTAGCTTTACAAAGATTAAGAATAAAAGAGATGAACAAACTTATCAATGATGATTTCTCAACTATTGTAGTGAATCCACCTTCAAATCTCCTTGAATCTGTCTCCTAGGGTTTCCCTCTACTTCTGATTCCCTATTACAAGTTATCCTAAGAAAAATGACAGCAAGCTCTATTTATAGAGTTTCTGAAAATTAGAACTCGCTGAGCGAGCTCCAGCTCGCCATGGCGAGTTGACCTTTCTTCATCAGAAGGTTTCTGCCACGTCATAAGTGAGTTTTGAACCGCCTTCACTCGCCCTGGCGAGTTGTTACTCGCCCTGGCGAGTTGCTGCTCGCTCTGGCGAGTGTATCAGTTATCCAATTTGATGCTCTCTGCCTCTACTCGCCCTGCACTCGCTCTGAACTCGCCCTGGCGAGTTAACTTCAATTTTTCTTCAAATTTCTGCACAGATGTTGAGATTTAGGGAAACTTAATTGAAAGAAATGACTTAAACAAATATGTACATTTAAGTGAGGAAAAACTAACGAATATCTTACAAAATAGTTAATAAGTGCTTAAAATATATATGTAATTTTAGCTACTTTTTGGCACTTATCAACTCTCCCCAACTTAAAACTTTGTTTGTCCTCAAACAAAAGTCCAAAATAAACTTTGAAAAACATGGCTCAAACATCAGTAATGCATAATTCATTCAAGCTTTGCAATCAATCAACACTTAGGATGTAAATTGTTTCAAGTTTGCATGATTCAATATGTTGCAAGTTAAAAATCACTCATTCATAATCATCAAAGAATCAAAGCATGAATTTGAAATAGTTTCAAAACTCAGTAAGATTTCAAACTTTCCAAACCAACAAGATAATCAATTAGAATCACAATTCTCATAAGTGTTTCAACTCAAGGGTGAAGTGTTTCTCTCAATTCAAACAATGTGTTCACAACCAATCAATTCAAAAATACATCTTAACATAATCACAAAACATGTTATCAATCATGGATCACTAAGGACTTTCTTAAGCTTGTAATGGGGCTAGGCTACAAGAAATCATTGTTTTTCTTTGGATTCAAAGAGCCTTAAGGATAAGAGAGCATAAGCTTTGAGTATCTTCAATACTTTCCTTATTCTTTACTTTTGGTGATTCTTTTGTTTTGACACAATTTCTTTTCATTTATTTTTCTTTGATTTTCAATTGTGTGTCAAATGACTTTCAATATTTTCCTTTTTCTTTTTCAATCACCATTTTCAACTACTTGTTACTTTTCTCAATTTGATCAAATAACCTCTTTCTCCCCAACTTATTTTCAACCCTACATAAATCCAATGCTCAATTATCCTAAGACAAGGGTCAAGTCATTGTTTTTCATATTTGTGGTTCAAGGGTTCAAACAAACAAATTTTCAAAATTTTGGCTCAAGGGGGGTAGCAAAGGATCACACTCTCACAAGGTAGATTATTTTAGGCTTAAGTAGTTGCACTCAAATAGAAACATGGCCTTGATCATTTCCATGACTTCAAACACATCAAGTAATAGCAAGATTCAGTTAAAATCAACAGAGTTAAACACAATTGCCGGCTCTCAAATATATAAACAGTGGAAGGTTCACACAATCTCACCCGGCTGGTCTACGTGATTCACAATCAATCAATCATGTTAAGAAGGAAAGAATGAAATCAGATTGAATCAAGCAACTTAGTTCAAATTCATCCTGTCATTCAAAGATAATCACAAAAAATTGACCTCAACTATAGCAATTCAAAGAAAATTCATTCTAATCATGCATTTGTTTTTGATTAATCACAAACCTAGACATTTCATTTCATATGCACATTACCAGTTCAAGGATTTGTTTTTATAAGAGGCTAAACATGTTCAAAAACTATTATAACATATAAGTAATTAAAAATGCTTTAAATAAAAGAAAAGGAAAGAAAATTGGGTTGCCTCCCAACAAGCGCTTCTTTTACGTCACTAGCTGGACGCCTTTTTGGTTAGGGTGGCCAAAATGAGACGGAAAGCACATCATCCGTCTTTTTCCTTTGATTTGGGAGGAACTCCATGAACTTGAAGTAGAGATTATGTGGAGTCCATGTCCTCCCTAATTTCTTCTTGTTGAACAAGGCACAAATTTCATCTATGACCCGATCCATCTCCGCCTTGTTCTCTATCTCCTTCTTTTGTTCATATGATTCTTCCTTGTCAAATAATCCATCATTCTCCTTTGTATCCATCACCACTTTTTCACTATCAACAGTGTTAACCTTTTCAATACATGGAATTTCTTGAGGAAGTTCAACTTCATGTGGTGTGTCCATTTCTTTCACTTTTTTCACTACACCACCTCTTTCAACTATTCTTTCTTCCTCATTTTTCTCAATATCTTCTTCCACACTCTCTCCATATTCCTCTGGTAGAATGCTATCTTTCTCATCAGGATTGGTCTGAGTGTTGGTTTGAACTTCCATGCTTTGTGTAATAGCCATTTGTTCGGCTATCTGACTAATCTGAATTTCCATATTTTTGCTCCGTGCAAGGCTGTTTTTCAGATATTGTTGGTGCTGGTCTTGCATCTGTTGCATTTGGCTTATTTGCTGCTGCATTTCCATGAATTTAATCATGGTCTCCTCCAATCTAGCCTCTGGAGTTTGCCCATAATTATCAAGCGGACACTGTTGATACGATTCATACTCATCCGGAGTATAGAAGTTGTTATAACCACGATCAGTCATGGTTTTGTTTGTGATGGTGAATCTGAAAAAGGATTGAACTAAAAAAAAAAATTCTCTGACTAGCAAAGAAGGGTTAGTACAAGCAAAATTATACAAATACTTAAAAGAATACAAATTGTTGCAATGCTTCAATATCTAAACGCCAGTCCCCGGCAACGGCGCCATTTTGTTAAAGTACAAAAGTAAGTATAGATTTATCGTCTCCACAGGGACTGGTGCGATATCGATGCCGTTTAACAATTAATATCGTTTTAAGTAAAGTGTTTTGAAAATATTTGTTATGAAAACTTGTGAAAATAAAGTAGTAAGTGCAATAAAAGGAATTGTTATCAGAGAGAAAAGTTTATTGGGATTAGATTTCACCAACTCAATCGTATGTATCCTTCAATCAGTTATACAGGTTTTAGTTATTAATCAATTCTATCACATATCACTCACGTACGTCTCCGTGTCCAGAGTACGACGAGAATCCCGTTATACCTATTAACCTTCGATGTCTCGAGTGATCAATCCATATAACGGCTATATTGTATTGCTTAAACTTCCAATATCTCGGATAATTTGAACAACACAATATCATTAAGTTCCAATACACAAAGTGAATATTAATCCTAAATCTATGTCTAGAATTTAGGGTTTTAATAAGTGTTCATCTTAGTTCCTTGATTCAAACATTATACGTCTATAAATTCAAATCAAAAGATAAAGCATGAAGATTAAAGATGACACTAACATTGATGAATAAACTAAAACATATATAATACCATGATCAAATTAGATACATACTCATAGGTTGATTACACCTAATCCCAACAAAGAGAGATTAGCTACTCATTTTCATGGTAGCTTTACAAAGATTAAGAATAAAAGAGATGAACAAACTTATCAATGATGATTTCTCAACTATTGTAGTGAATCCACCTTCAAATCTCCTTGAATCTGTCTCCTAGGGTTTCCCTCTACTTCTGATTCCCTATTACAAGTTATCCTAAGAAAAATGACAGCAAGCTCTATTTATAGAGTTTCTGAAAATTAGAACTCGCTGAGCGAGCTCCAGCTCGCCATGGCGAGTTGACCTTTCTTCATCAGAAGGTTTCTGCCACGTCATAAGTGAGTTTTGAACCGCCTTCACTCGCCCTGGCGAGTTGTTACTCGCCCTGGCGAGTTGCTGCTCGCTCTGGCGAGTGTATCAGTTATCCAATTTGATGCTCTCTGCCTCTACTCGCCCTGCACTCGCTCTGAACTCGCCCTGGCGAGTTAACTTCAATTTTTCTTCAAATTTCTGCACAGATGTTGAGATTTAGGGAAACTTAATTGAAAGAAATGGCTTAAACAAATATGTACATTTAAGTGAGGAAAAACTAACGAATATCTTACAAAATAGTTAATAAGTGCTTAAAATATATATGTAATTTTAGCTACTTTTTGGCACTTATCACTAGGCGTATGTCCTTGTTGTTGAGGCAAAATCCCAATTTGATGTTTTAAAGATTACAAACATCTTAATTATATTTTAAGAGAAATTCTGATCATATTGTTATCTAACAAGTGCTCTTGAGTGTTTTAATCAAGCCAGGATTAATCAAGCTTTTCATATTGTTATTTACTCAATTTCGTTTTAAAGAACAAAAGCTGCAAGAATGTTCCAAGAACATTCTCTGTATTTCGCTCAAGAACAAGCTTCAAAGACAAAATACTTATTTTTCTAAGTCAACTATGTTCAAGACAAATAAGCACTTTTCTCTTGGTATTAACTCACAAGATCACAACAGCATTCATGTCAAATAAGGCAAGGAATATTTGGAATGAAATGTGTGACTTTCCCTTTTGGACAAGTATTGAAGAACAAGCATGTGCTCATGGTTTTTAATGCAAGACAAAGAATTTATGCTGTCCATTACCATTGAAGATAGATGATTCATAGACCTATGAGAATGTGCCAACTCATTTGCAACTAAAAGTTGGCATGTCCTTTTTGTTGAGTATTATATGAACATTCTCCCATGTTGATGATTACTTTCATGACAAGGAGTACCATACAAGGACAACATGAATAGTGCTTCAAGGACTATACAGCTGTATTTCTGATATCTCACAGCTAGCAATCAAGATAAGGATCAAGTTTCCTTGAAGATCAAAGTTTATCTCCGCCCAGAATGGAGAACGCTCTCAGAAGGTTATAGGAGAATGATGTTCTTGTCAAGTCTACTATCTAGCCCAAGAACAGCTGGATAAACGCATGCCTAAAGATGTCTAACGGCAACCCTTGGAGAATGTAGTGTAAAGGACACTTTACAGCTCACTACAAGCTCATTTCCACGCTCCTTTGAGAAAATCATAAGGATCCGGCTCAAGAACATTCTCAGATCATTCTTTCAGTTTGAATATTTATCAACAAACAACTAATGAGCTGTCATTTTTTTAAAGTATCCGTTACAAACGGACATATTTCATCACCAAGCTTCAAGTACAAACCTCTGCTATAAATAGAGCCTTTGGTGACCTTTGAAGAGCATGAGCTTTCACTACAATTTGATCACTACTTGTTTTTATCATACAAGCAATCTTAAAGCTCTCTTTTGATCTCTTTCACTCCAGATCTGTAATTCAATACTAGGATTAGTATATACACTGAGTGTTTGAGAGTTTCTATTTTCTCTAAGCTTCTCACGTGGTGAGTTTTTTGCTTAGAACAAATCTATCATCTTTGTAAAAGATATACTCAAGTCAATAGAGCTGTATTGTTTGAGTGGTATACCCTTACTAGTCTGGAAGGCTGAGGTATCTTTAAGCTTGTAGGGCTTAAAGGATTTTATTGATCTTGGGTATAAGATCAAAGGAAGAAATTGTATCTTGAGATCGGTAGCATCTCATAGTGGAAAAACTCACTGGAGCGTGAGGACTGGACGTAACCCATTGTTAAAGGGGTGAACCAGTATAACTGCTTGTGTATTTTTTTCTCTTCCTTACTCTCTTTAAAATTGTGCACACAGATCACACACATCACTTATCTTTTAAATTACTTTATCTCTTGAGATTGATCCGAGAACGTTCTCCTACTTATTTATATATAACTAACCAAACGTTCTGAGAACGTTCTAACGTTTGTTCTTCCATAGTGTTTCTCAATTAATTTTAATAGGTAATTTTTAAAGGTTCACAATTCAAACCCCCCTTTCTTGTGAAAAACTTTGCTACTTCACTTGTTGCCTGGTCTGACCTATTCTCACTAACCCAACTCAATTTTAAGATAAACTTTTTAACTAAAGATATAATATATGATAAGTTTTAGGATTAACTTATCATATCATATTATGTTATCCCACAAATTCGAGATTGTGACAAGATATGATACATTTATCATATCACGTCTTGTTTCAAATGAGTCCTTTAAGTATGAAGAAGTTTAAAATTTGGAGTTTAAATTTCGACCACTCTAATAATATCGCTTGTGGCTACCATAATACGGAATAATTTATTATTAATTTTTTTTATAATGGAAACATTTATTAACATTAACTTTTAAGTTGACTTGTTTTATAATGTAGACTTTATTATATAATAATTAATAATGATATAGAGATAGAACGAATTATTATAAAAATAAACATTAAAAGCAATGAATTTGGTAGTATGACATTATAGAGTGCGTTCAATCTGCTATAAAATAGAGGATTGGATATGACAATTTTTCTTCTACCTTGTTTGATTTAGAAACTTGTTATGGTACTGGATAAAATATGCAGTAATGAACAGAACAAAAACAAGAATTTTTGTCCCTCACTAAATCACATGATAACTTTTTATCCATGGTACAACTATAAAAAATATGAAAATGCCTATTTTATTTTCGAATATAAAAAATATTATCTCTCTTTCACTCATCGATGCAATTTTATTTTGTCCTGTTCTATCTTGTTCTGTCCTGTCAAGTACTTACTGTTTTGCAAATCAAACGCATCCATGACAACAAGGTTTTAGCCTTTAGGATCTATCCTTATTGGTTTTATTGTAAAGAAAAAAAAAATTAATGTAAAAATGGTAAGAAAACAGAAAGATGGTGTAAAAAATCATATGAAAAAACAAAGAAGTATGAAGGATGTGGATTCAATGTACCAAAAATAATGCATTTTAAATTTCAAATATAAAATAAATTAAATTTAAGAGTGAAAGGGAAACAAAAAAAAAGGCCAAATGAATTGGTGGATTAACAAACTCATAACAAACCGATGATCACGCGTAAATTGTTACTAAACCAATTATAGAAATTAGAAACAAAATCATAAATTGAATAAACACACATCACATAATTAAAAGCTTCACATAATTTTGCCAATAATAAACATCTAATTACGATTGATCCACCCTGTAATTATTCTCTCCTCTTCTCTAATCCCTAATATCAACAAGAGAAGGAGTTTCTCTCATATTCTCATTGGGATCAAGAAAAATCATCATGGGTTTCCGATCCCTCTTCAACCGAAAGAAGAAACTCCTAAAGAAATCGACATCGTCTTCTCCGACAACCGTAACCGAAAACGCAACCTTTATCTCTCGTACTCCGTCCCTCTCATTCCAATCACGTGTCCATTTTGCTGAGGATTTGGAACATGTGTTTCGGAAATTTGATGTTAATGGTGATGGCAAAATCTCTTCTTCTGAATTAGGGTCCATCATGAGAAGCCTAGGACAAGCCGCGACGGAAGAAGAACTCAATCAAATGATCCGCGAGGTTGATGCTGACGGTGATGGTCACATTAACCTCGAGGAGTTTATTGAGTTAAATACCAAAGACATCGATCCCAATGAGGTTTTGGAAAATCTCAAAGATGCATTTTCCGTTTTTGACCTTGATAAAAATGGTTCGATATCAGCCGAGGAATTGCACAATGTTATGGTCAGCCTCGGCGATCAATGCTCTCTCGCCGAGTGTCAAAAGATGATTGGCGGTGTTGATAGCGATGGTGATGGAATGATTGATTTTGAAGAGTTTAAGATGATGATGTTGGGCTCTACATTCGGGTCCATGGAACGAACAAATAACACTGAAATAGAAACCTAATATGTGGTTTGAAGTTATGGTTACGGTTTGGTGGTTGTTGCGGTTCGACTTGGTCACACGTTTATTGTGGTTGGAATTTGATCGCAAAATTTTTAAGACCTAATTAAGTAGGGAAGTACATTGCATTGTTGGTCGTAATTTCTCGTTGTTATGAGTTTTCATCGATGCGTGTACTTTTAAATTGTTTAGTTTCTTCTTTTTCTTTCCTTAATTTTGAAGGGATTGTTGGTTGAAGATCATTGTTATAAATTGTTTATGGGAAAAACATCATCATATGTAAGTATATTTTAAGCTTTCTTTGATGAATATCTCAATTTGCATGATGTTACGTCGTTCATTTTTTTTTTGGTCAAGATTACGTCGTTCATTTTATTCATTGCATATATGATTTAATTTTGGCATATTGATTTTTTAGATGTGTTAAATTTTGTTTTTGATTGAATGTCTAAACGTATTATTGATGAACCCTACTCTTCATGTATAATTTAGTTTTGTATGAGTTGATTTGGTATGCTATTGCTTGATGAAGATAAAAAATTGTTATCATATTTTCTGTAAAAACTAAAAAGAAATACACATTCTCATATTGTTAATAATTATTTTTTTACAAACTAGACTTATATTTTATATTATATTTTATTATAATAGTCTATAATTTGTATGTATAAAGTGTAAAATAATTCCGATAAATAAATCAATATAAAATAGTTTTTTTACGCAATATAAAATAGTTTATGTAATTGGTTTTGGAATCCAATTTAAATTTGAGTCTTATCCGACTCAAATTCATACTCTTGTAACTAGTGTTCCACGAATAGTTTTGTGTAATTTATTTTTTGGGTTTTGGCCCCTCCATTTAATAAAATAAGAAAAAAAATATATTGGCACAAAAGGTAAAACTTTGCAGTTTCTATTAGACACAAATGAATAAAATTGAATGTGAGCTTATCAAATGGAGAAAATGACTTGTTCATGTTTATTGAAAATAAAAACTAAGTGCATTTCACTTGTAACCGAAAAGAGAAAAATTTGCATCATACTAAGCACCTATCTGCTTCATGATTGACACATTGAGACTAAATCAAAATAGAATATCTAAAATGCAATTAGTTTACATTTTACACATTTCCATCATATTTCCGAGTTTTAAAAATGCTTAAGCATCCAAAAGGATTTAACAATTTAGTGGTATATTTTCTTGTTAAATAAAAATATTATAATTTAATCCATTGTGTTTTGCTCAGATGACAGATGACATGATAATTTTTAGCCACTAAAATATTTTAAAAAATACCATTATTTATAATATAAGTACATTGAGCGATTATCTTCAAAAGCAAATATAAAAGGAATAAGATAATAGTAAGAGAACCAAAGATGACACATCCATTTCTTAATTAATAAAAACACAAGGAGAACGATGACACATCCATGAGATTTCATTCCGACAAGACAAAGATCGTCTTCAAATCAAAGACGTCGGCAGTGCTTGTCCACAAGACATATTAAATTGAAATGTTGACTAGCATTATATATATTTATTTAATAAAAAATGCTACGACTATATTCGATAAAAAGAAGTGGATAATTAATAAGTTAGTTTCTAGCGGATAGTTTACAAATTAACTTTTAGTTTATAGTGAATAAGTTAGCTGATTAAATTTATAATGTTTAACAAAATTAGCGGTTAGACTATCTTATAAGTATGAAATGACATGAAAAAAATATGTTTGTTTAATATTTTAATTTTTTTCAAGTAAGATGATAAGACTAAAATTAAAAGAAAAGATGATAAGCTATAAGCTATAAACTCATAAACTACTTAAAATAACATTTGAAAAATAAACTATAAACTAGTTAAATAAGCTATAAGCTCTTTTTTAAAAACTGTTACCAAAGAGAACTTTTAATTTATAACCTAAAAGCTATAAACTATAAGCTAACTTTGTTTATTTGCTTCGGATGTGTCTGACTCTTGTTTCTTTCTTTACGGAAAAAAAGGACATATTGTTAATAAACTAAATACATGAATATATTAACTAATATATTGAAGTTAAATGATTAATTGAATTCTTTTAATATGAATTATTAAAAAAAATTTAGTTCGATTTATTCTTGACTAATTTTACTTACTCGCGACCGAACTCTAAAATATATATTGTTAAATATATATTTTCACTTCCCCACACTTCCTCTCCAAACTTTATAAAATAGAATGAACTAACATTTTTAAATGCTCTAAACAAAATACTTGTTACATAAATCATTATTATAATTCTAAGGACATAACTCTGTTTCCCACTGAAAGAGTATCCTCCCTTGTCTTAAATATCAATGGTCTCTATTTTTATATTTGTTGTAATTTTAGTCTCAACTTATATTTTTTATCTAAAAGACGGTGATTTTTGTCATCATAAAAAGTGATTTATTGTTTCAAATATTGGATCTAAATATGAAATATATATTTGAGACCGAAATTCACCTCTTTTGACATCAAAAGTCAATTTTAGGGCAAAAATTACGATAAATCACTGATTTTAACATATTCACCATAATACAAAACATATATTAAGATTAAAATTGCAACAAATATAAAAAAAATTGATTTTAAAATAAGAAGACTATTTTCGTAAATTTAATAATATAAGAGAGCAAAAATGCAAGTATTATTGACATTATGTGAGTGGGCAATATGCCAGAGAAAAGATTAGGTTTACTGCTACGACAAAAAAAATTATTTACCTCAAATAAAAACAAAGGATTAGGTTTACAACACATATGATTTAGCTGGTAATATTTGTCAATTTGTGTAAAGCATACAAATGATTTTAAAACTAAAATTAGCAACATACGGAGTACTACGTATGATCAATACTTACATAGATTAGCATAAAAAAAATAGTTGACTATATTCCTTTCTTTGACATGTGTTGTGGAACACTACGTGTCAAACAAAACAACTAAATCACAAGAAGAAAAATGCGACGCAAACACCTATACGTCATGCAATACGCAGAAAACATTAGTCTCACCTTTATATGGGAATGGAATCTCTTATTGTTTTTTATCTTCAAATGAGAGATTAAATTGCGTTCTACCGACATATAAAAATAGGGAAGGAGACATGCATAGAAAAAGTTCAGATAAAATGGGATTAATTTTTTTTTTTAAGAATAAAATGGGATTAAATTAAATGGTGCGAAATGAAATATTAATTATAGCATTTGATTAGTTGGAGAAAATATAGATGCCGATTGAAACATGCATATGTTAGCCTAAAATTACACTAATACTATAATTTTGTGTTTGATTTTGCGTTTGATAAAATTACACTAATACTATAATTTTGTGGAGATAAATGTTTTTTAGGCACAAATTTTAGTAAGGTTTTCCGTTTTGCTAAGGCACATATCAAAAATTCAAATATAAAAAATATTCTCTTAAGTTTTATGTAATTAATTTGTGAAATTTTTTTAAAAATAAATTAAATGAATATATTAAGATAAAACATTTTCTTTTTTATATCACTAACCCGTATCCTTTCATCCTTCCATTTTAAATATATATACCGCATTCTTTCACCTTAGATCTAATATCTACTCTCAATCACAGGCTAATACTCCCTTTTGTTAAAACTTCAAAGTATTTGAGTTGGTATAGACACAAGTTTATTTGAGTGGGTAGAGAAACATAATTTTATATGCATAAATTAAAGTTTAAATTTTAGACACTCGATTTATTTTTTAAAAGGTGAAATTTTAGCCACTATACAATTTTCTTAAGTCTTATATTAAAATAAAAATTTATTTTTCAAATTCATCAAATAATTGATATATTTAATAAATCCAAAAAAAAAAATTTGTTTATATATGAAACTAGAAGAGTAGTTCAACAAAAAAATACTAGTACCTTGTCCTTAATTATAGCATCTATTTGAAATTTTTCTTTATCTCTTTTTATAAAATTCCTTTCAAATTTTACCAATAAAAAAAAAAAAAATTCCTTTCAAATTTCAAAGAGTATTAAATTTTTTTTTTACCAACATACTGCAAATAGGGAGACTATTTGAGTTAGTATTCAAAGTACACATTTTATTGGATTACTATGATATTGATTCAAAGTTTCCACCATTGTTAATGATAACTAATCTCCGTCGAGAATTTATGGGACACCCAAGGTCAAGGTGGGTTCCCAACTGAATTTTCTCGATAGACATTAGCCATAAATCTAACCCCTAACCATATGATTAGAGAACCAAAATTCTTATCACTTGTACCATATTACTAATATTAGAGTACACATTTTATTAAAATCACAATGGTACAAAAAAAAACTTAGCCATCATGGAAAATCTAAAAATACATTTACTCTTTCATTTTCATGATCTAGTGTGAAAACTAGATCAGAGAGAATCAATCATTTCCTTTTTATACCTCACAAGCTGCACAACATTCTCATCATCAAATCCTTATCCATTTCACCAAACACACACATACTACACACTTTCACTCTCACTCAACAAGTACAACAACAATGAATCCACCACCAGGAACCATCGTTTTCAACACCGTTGGTAGAACCCAATACGGTTTCGATGTTTTCTTCACAAACCTCAACAGCCACCACCACGATGCCAATGATCACCGTCTCACCGACGGCATCTCAATTAACTTCAACGCCCAATTCACAGAAAACGACCAAAGCATAGTATTTGTTTCCGAACGAACCGGTTCGCCCCGGTTTTACTTAACCCGACCCGAAAATAAACCCGAACTCCTACCTTCTATTCCTAACGCACTTTTTGTAGACCGCCCAACTGTTAAAAACGGTAAAATCTATTTCTCTTCAACGCACGATGAACCAAACGTGCTTTTCAAAAGCTGGTCTGCAGTTTACTCCACCGCCGTCGACGGCACCGGAAATGTGACGAGGTTGTCACCTCACGGTGTTGTTGATTATAGTCCCGCTGTTTCTCTCACCGGAAACTTAATCGCTGTTGCTTCTTATGGTTCTCGTGATTGGGATGGTGATTTTCGTGAGCTTAAAACGGATATCGTCGTGTTTGAAGAGTCAGTGCCTGAGAATCGTGTTGTGGTGAGCGAGCACGGTGGCTGGCCGACGTGGTTAGGCGATTCAACATTGTTTTTTCACAGAATCGCCGATGACGGTTGGTGGAGCATTTTCCGGATCGATTTAGCGGATTCGAATCTAACCGGATCTCAATCCTCACCAATTCGCATCACGCCGCCGGGATTACACTGTTTCACTCCCGCCGCATTGCAAGACGGCAACCGCATCGCCGTCGCAACTCGCCGGAGAGAAAGCAATTTTCGCCACATTGAGATCTTCGATCTGAAAACAAAAACATTCCAAAAAATAACAGAATCAATAAACGCTAATTTTCATCACTATAATCCATTCGTGTCTCCTGATTCTCATTACCTCGGTTACCACCGATTCAGAGGCGAGACAACTCAGGGCGAGTCAACATATCCACACCTCGACCGTGTAATATCTCCAGTTCAAAACATACAGTTACTCCGATTAAACGGTTCGTTTCCAAGCTTCTCACCGGACGGTGACTTCATCGCTTTCAACCACGAACTCGACGGAAACATCAAAGGTGGAGTTAAGATCATAAAATCCAACGGTTCAAAACGCTGGAGTATATTAAAAGGAAGAATATGCTTCGGTAACGCGTGGAGTCCAACAGAGAAGAACGTTGTTTACACTTCAGTCGGTCCAATTTTCGAGTCAGTTACAAAAACGGTTCAAATCGCACGAATCGAGTTTGATCCGGTTCATCTTACAAACGATCGTGAAGAGATTCCGTTTACGTTAAAGATTCTTACAGAAGAAGCTACCGGAAACAACGCGTTTCCGTCGTGTTCAGCTGATGGAAAATTCATCGTGTTTCGTTCCGGTAGGTCGGGGTTTAAGAATTTGTATATAGTTGATGCTGTTAATGGTGAGGTTGACGGTGGTTTAAGGAGGTTAACGGAAGGTGAATGGATTGATACGATGCCGTTTTGGTCCCCGAAAGGTGATTTGATAGCGTTTTCATCGAATAGACATGATTCAAAGAACAGTGAGGTTTTTGGGATTTATGTGGTGAATGTTGATGGGAGTGGTTTGAGGAGAATTGAGATTGGGGGAGGTGTGTTTGGTGAGAGGGAGAGGTTGAATCATGTTTGTTTTAGTGGTGACGGTGAGTGGTTGTTGTTTACGGCGAATTTGGGTGGTGTTACGGCGGAGCCGGTGGGGTTGGCGAATCAGTTTCAGCCGTATGGTGATTTGTTTGTGGTGAGGTTGGATGGGAGTGGGTTGAGGAGGCTGACGTGTAATGCTTATGAGAATGGTACGCCTACGTGGCATAATGGGGATTTGCTGTTGGCTAATGAGAATGGGGATGGTGGTGATGATTGGGATAAGTTGAAAGGTACTTTTCAAGAACCGCTTTGGATTACATGTGATTATTGAGTGCGATAGTAGTGTTTGGTTGCAAATTAGGGGCGGAGCCCTTAATGGGCTGAACAGGGCCATGGCCCGCCCCAGCTTTATTTTTTTTTCATTTTTATAGGTATTAGTTTATATATATATATATGAGTGCAACATAATGACATGTGATTTCGCGCGTCCGAGTGGTAGACTACTGCACCCAGTTGCTTAAATGTACTGGGTTCAACTCCCACAAGCTGCAACTTTTTATTTTATTAAATTTTTTCAATTTTAAAGGTAGTTCAACTTCCTCCAGCTGCAACTTTTAATTTTTATTAAATTTTTTCAATTTTAAAGGTAGTTTTCCTTATAGGTAGTTTTCTTTAACTTTAGTTTTCCTCAATAACATATTAAATTATTAGTTTTCCTTATATTATTTTAGTTTTTCTTAAATTTTATATAATTATTTATAAATATAATTTTCCTTAAATTTTATACATTTTTAACTTCTAAAGAAAAAAAAATTTAGCTTCGTTGCGGCCCTCCCCAACGTTTTCGTCTAGCTCCGCCACTGGTTGCAATGAATAATAATAAGTTTAAATATTAAAGGTCGAAAACGGACGGTCTAGATTTAGGCTTTAAAATTAATATTAAATAAAAAATTAAGATGTGTTTTATAATTTGAATTGTCTAATCCTAATTAGATGATTTTGAAGTGTTGTTTGTATTTGACTATATCAATATGAGAATATCTATTTGAATTTTTGAAATAAATGAGTTGTGTTTGTAATCCAATGTCTTTGCGATTTGAAGGATGTTGAGGTTTGAATTGATTTAAGGTGTAATAATTCACTTTTGTAATGATTGGGAAGTTATGAAATATGGACATTACATAAGGCCAATTTTGATATGAACCATTATTAATAATTTGAAAACATGAAAGCAATAGAACATAATTGTTTTTACATTGCTGCCAAATAATTTGGTTGCATCTCAATATAGTCCATTTTGTCGTCAAATTCCCGGTAGTCCATTGTGTCTTGTGGCTAGGTCTTAGTTATCCTTTTGCATTGAGTGTCCACACAGTACTGTGCATGATGGTTCCAGCTGAGCTAGGGTATTTGTGTTCATTGATCTGCATAGGGAGGGCATGTTTGTTTAGTTACATTATGGTTCTCGTACTTGTGCTAGCAATTTTGTATCTCTTGATCTGGTGTGTAGCTAGCTGTTTGTGTTCAGTGTTTTGCATAAGAGTGACTGTTTGTTTAGCTTAGGTGTATTGTCCATCTTTTTGAAAGTCTATTCTTTGTTTAATTGTGGTTTTGGGGATGAGTGAAAGGATTATGAACGGAAATGGAAATTATAAGTAGGGGTGGACAGAAACTGGAAAACCGGCCCAATCCTTGCAAACCGGAATTTAAAACCCGAACCGGGTCGGGTTTAACTGATAAAACGGGTTCAAAAGTTTAAAAGGCGGTTTATTATGGTCTGTGACGGACCGGTTCGGTTTATTTTTTCCCAACCACGGATACCCAAACCGACCCGTGTCTATGGATACTGTAGATGCAATAGTCTAAAAAGCTTAAATACTAGTGTAGTTACAGCAATATTTTAATGATGATGTGACTATAGAGGCTCTTGTGAATCACAACATCACTAGTTACAGAGTATAACTTTATTACTTTATATTTATTATAATTATAATTTATTAGCATTGAAAACACAAATTAATTGCTTTCTAAACAAAATTGTTTTCTCTCTCTCTGTCAAAACTTTTGAATCACAAACCTCACTCTTTCTCTCTCTTTTCATTCTTCAAGTTTCTCAGAGAATATTGCATTGAAACACCTCAAGCTCTATTCTTTCTTCAACAAAACATCTCAATGTCTATTCTTCATTCAAATATGCTGTGTATTTAGTTTTTCATCGTCCCTTTTCTTCTTCTACCCCCTTTTTCTTTTGAAATCTGGAAAATAAAATCATGTTATTTTTCAAGTTATCAGTTTTTTATTGTTTGATTTCTATAGATCTGAGATGATAATACTGATTTTTGTATTATAAATCTAAGTTTTTATTTTTCTTTTTCTCAGTTACTTTGTTCTGAAATTATTGTTTGAAATGTTACCCGCATAATCCGGTCTGCGAACCCGTAAATCCGAGTAACCCGAACCCGCCTAAACCGTATGTAAAAATGGGTCTGAAGGGGTCTTTATATAGTACCCGTGGTTTGGGCCGGATGGACATTTTGGGCCCGTACCGACCCAACCCGGACCGTTGTCCACCCCTAATTATAAGTACTGAAATTTAAGGAAAGCTATTCTAGGCTAAGCAATTTCTTTAACTTTCTGGATGATTTTATTCCTTTACCAAAGGTGGTTTATATAACCACTCTAGTACAAGCCACGTAGGCACAAAAAGATAAGAAAGGGCCTGAGGCCGTTTCAAGCAAAGCGAAAAATACGGAATTAAAAGATTCGTTTGTTAGGCACAATCTAACAAGAATTATTACAGCAAGGTATCAAATTCATTTGGTCTTTCCTTTGCCACCTCTCTTCTTAGTGAGATCAAAGCCATCATATTTCTTGGGCTGCTGTGTCTTTCGTTTGGGCCTTCCTTGTGTACTTTGAATATCTATTGGCACCTCCTCATTTGTGATCAGCTCATCTTGGGTCATAACATTCCATTTCCCATCCAGAGACACCTTGTCCTCAAGGTGGAAATTAGGAAAAGTCTGGAGAATTTCACCATAAGGTTCCCAAGTAGCATCCTCGGGGTTAGGGCCATCCCACTGAATCAAAACTTGAGGATTTCCAGCATTATCACGCCAATTTATGACGGCTAAAGGCTGAACTGGTGTCTTGTCTTCCAAGGCTTCTGGTGGTATCTCAATGGTGCTTGGAACATCGCCATGGTGAGGTTTGAGTTGCGAAACGTGGAAGACCGGATGTATCTTGCTAGAATCCGGAAGCTGTAATTCAAAAGCAACCTCACCAATCTGTCGGATAATGAGAAATGGTCCATAATACCTCTTGGCAAGTTTCTGAATCCGGGGGCCCGAGACAGATATTTGGCGATAAGGCCTCAATCTCACAAAAGCATAGTCACCTACTTTGAAAGGATGGGGACTGCGATGCTTATCTGCAAAGTACTTCATCGTGTTCTGAGCCTTTAGTAACTTGCTCTTGAGTTGCTGTAAAATCTCTTCTCGAGATGCAAGTGTGGTGTCTAATGCTTCCACATGAGTAGAACCGACGATATATGCAGGTAGTGATGGGGGAGGTTTGCCAAAAATAACCTGATAAGGAGAGATACCCGTCGATGTGTGTACAGCCGTATTATAGTGCCACTCGGCCCAATGGATGAATTTGCCCCATGTTTTCGGATTTTCATGAACAAAGCATCGGAGATACTGTTGGATTACCTTATTTACCACTTCAGTTTGACCGTCGCTCTGAGGGTGGTAGGCTGTAGACATTCTCAGCTTCGTGCCACTAAGACGAAACAGTTGCTGCCAAAACTGACTGAGAAAGACAGGATCACGATCCGAAACAATACTCTTGGGCATGCCGTGTTGGGTGCAGATCATTTTCGCAAAAAGTTCTGCTACCTTACTAGCATTGAAGTGAGTAGGCAATAGTCCCAAATGTACAGCCTTAGATAAACGGTCCACAATCACTAAGATGACGGTGTAAGTTTGGAACGAAGGGCGTCCTACCACAAAATCAAGGGAAATATCTTCCCAAATACCCTCAGGAATCGGCAAGGGATTGAGCAATCCGTAAGGGCTGTGAGTTGTGGACTTAACTTGTTGGCAGACAAGGCATGCCTTAACCATGTCAATCACATCTTGTTTCATTCCGGGCCAATAAACATTCTCTTTCAAACGACCGTAAGTTCGCTGTATGCCAGCATGACCTCCCAACAGAGAATAATGGAACTCTTCCAGCAGGGTTTGTTTAATGGGGGATGAAACTGGAATGTAGAGCTTGCCTTTGTAAAATAGTAATTCGTTGCGAACCTGGAAATCAGAGTAATCTGCAGGTTGTTGTGCAATATTGGCCATGAGTTCCACAGTCTGTGGATCTGTTTTCAGCTGATCTTTTAGTTGTAACACAAAGTCCCAGTGGGGAACAGTAAGAATGAAGCAACTCTGAGCAGGTTCTGGCATTCGTGAAAGAACGTCTGCCACGCGATTTTGTGCCCCCGGTTTGTATACAATTTCGTAAGAAAATCCCAACAACTTGGCCAAATAGAATTGTTGCTCCGGTGTTTGGATCACTTGTGTCATTAGTTCCCTCAAACTACGTTGATCCGTGTGAATAATGAATTTCCGACCAAGAAGATATGTACGCCACTTCTTTACAGCCGATGTGATGGCGTATAATTCCCTTACATAAGTTGATGCACTCGACATCTTATGGAAAAACTTACGACTATAATAGCAAATAGGGTGTTTTCCTTGAATAAGGACTGCCCCCATACCAATCCCAGACGCATCGGTCTCTAAGATGAAATCGTCATTAAAATTTGGAAGGGCAAGCACGAGAGCAGTAGACATTGCTGACTTCAATTGTTCAAACGCTGCAGTGGCCGTGTCAGTCCACACAAAGGCTTCCGTTTTTAATAAGTCAGTGAGAGGACTAGCTATAGAGGCATAACCTTTAACGAATTTTCTGTAAAAACCCGTTAAACCCAAGAATCCTCGTAGCTGTTTCACTGTGGTAGGACATGGCCAGTTAATCATGGCCTGGACTTTCTCATTGTCGGGACCAACCCCCTCAGCTGAAACAATGTGCCCCAAATAAGCAATGGAGTTTTGGCCAAATGAGCACTTGGAGAGTTTAAGGTAGAATGTGTTCTCCAATAAACATTTGAACACCAATTCCAGGTGCTGGATATGATCTTCCAAATTCTTACTGTACACCAATATATCGTCAAAAAAAACGATGACAAATCTGCAAAGAAAAGGTTGGAAAATCATATTCATGGTGGATTGGAATGTGGACGGGGCATTGCATAACCCAAAAGGCATGACTAAGAACTCGTAATGGCCTTGGTGTGTGCGGAAAGCTGTTTGCGGTATGTCAGAAGGATGCATACGTATTTGATGATAACCCGATCGCAAATCAAGCTTTGAAAACCACTTGGTACCATAAAGTTCATCCAGCAGCTCGTCAATAGCAGGAATAGGAAATCGATCCTTACAAGTGATTGCATTTAAACCCCGGTAGTCCACGCAGAAACGCCAAGTACCATCTTTCTTTCGCACCAACAACACCGGCGAAGAAAAAGGACTGGAACTGGGTTGAATAGTACCATTATCCAACATCTCTTGAATCTGAGTTTCTATCTCTTGTTTCTGGAAGTGAGGGTAGCGGTAAGGTCGTATGTTCACAGGATTAGAGCCTTCAAGAAGTGGGATGCGATGGTCAGTGACACGAACTGCCGGAAGAGTGGTTGGTGTGGTGAATATAGTAGAGTATTGGTCGAGTAGTGGTTGAATTTCGGTTGGGTAAGATGGAGAGTCGGGCGGAATAGGTGGTGAAGGTTGGCAAAGGTGGAGTTCAACCGCCGTATCGAGGGCATTAGTGTGAACCATTCGTTGTAGCTGATGAAGGGATGATTCAGAAGGAGCGGTTTTGGGCTCACCAGACAGTTGAATGACCTTACCCCCACTTTGAAAACGCATCGTTAATTTCTCATAATCCATAACAACAGGCCCAAGTGTTTTTAACCATTGTACCCCCAACACAATCTCAGCACCACTAAGGGGTAGGATAAAGAAATCAATGGTAAAAAAATGTGAACCCAACTGCAATTTTACCTGTGAACACATGAGAGAACAATCTAACTCTTCTCCATTTCCCACCAACACTTTGAACTCATGGGCCGCTGGTTCAGTAGGGAGATTTAATTTCTTGGCCACACGGTCTTGAATGAAATTGTGGGTACTCCCACTATCCACCAAAACAACGACTGGGCTTTGTTGAATGTGACCCATCACACGAAGAGTTTGAGGTATGGTATGGCCCATAAGGGCGTGGAGGCTGATTTGGGCCGGGTCGGTATTATGGGTGGGATGAGGGTTATTTTCTGGTTGTGGGTCGGTTTGAGTAAGGAGTATATCAAGAGATCCATCGGGTTCCGGGTCTTCGCCAACGATGAGCAAATGAAATGTTCGTTTGCAACGGTGACCGGGAACATATTGATCGTCGCAATTGTAACATAAATTTTTCTCACGCCGAGCCTGTAATTCGGCGGGGGTTAAACGTTTGATGGGTAGATTGGAGGGTTTTGGTGGAGCAACGGTGAGGATGGGACGAAAACTGGTGGTGGGTGGAGGAGTGGTGGAACTGGTGGAAGCATTAGGTTTAGTACCTGAATAGCGACGATCTAGAAGCTTCTCTTCCTGAAGCTTAGCGAGACTGATGGCATGAGCAAGGGACACCGGTTGAAAAGCTATCACCTCCCGGCGAATCTCCGGTTTCAACCCCGAAATAAAGCAGCTGAGGTAAAACGGAGATGGTAACCCCACGATCCGATTAGCTAAGGCCTCGAACTGAGATTGATAAGCCTTGATGGTGGTGGTTTGAGTCAGCTTAAACAACGCACCTTTCGGATCTTCGTACAGCGACGGAGCAAAGCGTATTTCTAACGCGTGAAGGAAGAAAGGCCAAGAGAGTAACTGGCCGTTGTCGTGCATCCACTGAAACCAAGTTAGTGCCTCACCTTCCATGTAAAAGGAAGCAATCCGGAGACGTTGATCGTCCGGTGTGTGATGAAAGTCAAAAAACTGGGTGATTTTGAAAATCCAACCCACAGCATCAGTACCATCAAAACGAGGGATGTCGAGTTTGATGGTGGTGGCAGAAAACTGATGAGGATCTGGCGGTGGAGGCGGCGGGGGAAATCCCGGCGGTGGTTGACGTGCTCGGATTTGAGCGAGCTCCGATGCAAACTGTTCTTGGTTCTGCAATATGCGGCGCATAGAGTCAGCAAGATCCTCAAGGGTGAGGGAGGATGAAGTCACGATGAAAGCACCAGTGAAAGGATTATGAACGGAAATGGAAATTATAAGTACTGAAATTTAAGGAAAGCTATTCTAGGCTAAGCAATTTCCTTAACTTTCTGGATGATTTTATTCCTTTACCAAAGGTGGTTTATATAACCACTCTAGTACAAGCCATGTAGGCACAAAAAGATAAGAGAGGGCCTGAGGCCGTTTCAAGCAAAGCGAAAAATACGGAATTAAAAGATTCGTTTGTTAGGCACAATCTAACAAGAATTATTACAGCAAGGTATCAAATTCATTTGGTCTTTCCTTTGCCACCTCTCTTCTTAGTGAGATCAAAGCCATCATATTTCTTGGGCTGCTGTGTCTTTCGTTTGGGCCTTCCTTGTGTACTTTGAATATCTATTGGCACCTCCTCATTTGTGATCAGCTCATCTTGGGTCATAACATTGAACCTGTTTTGGATTGAATCTTTTGGCATTATATGCCTTATGCCCATTTAATGATTTCATTTAGCCTTTAAAAAAAGTAAACCAATATGTGGAAGATTTCTTTCCCCACCCCCGTGTCTCTTTTTCACCCCCTAAAAATCCAATTTTACCTCTAATTTTAACCTCCAAAAGTTTGGTTTTCATTTACCGAAGTTTTTTTAAGAGTATAAACATGTGTTTTCAACCGTTTAAAACTTTAGTACGCATTTACCGAAGTTTTTTTCAGGGGTAAAAAGAGAAACCCAAGGGGTGAAAAAGAGACACTCGGGGTGGAGAAAGAAATCTTCCAATATGTGACAAAAATTATATATATTTGTCCATATGAAGGGTTAGTATTAGTAACTAGAATGGAAAGAATGAAAAAAGTTGATGAATTTGGCTTCCCTCATTACTAGTTTAGTGTTCACACTTGTTTGAAATAAAAAAAGAAGAATGATTGAATGGAAGTTAACACTTTCACAAGTCTAACAAGTTAAAAAATATTCAATTTGTCTGAATTTTGTCTGAAATCTGAATTGTATTAACGTTGTTGTATGAAATGAATTTCTCTATAACCTCATTATCAAAAGTTTCAGAAAATGTGGAGCATTTATAAAAACCAACTTATAAAAAAAATAAAGCTAAATTATACAATTGGTCTCTTAACTTATTTATTGGTTTTATATTGGTCTCTTAACTAATTAATGTTACAAATTGGTTCCTCAACTTATTAACGTCACAAATTGATCCCTTAACTTTAATTATGTTTGTCATATTGGTCCTTTTTAACAGGTTGATAGTGTATTTATCTTCCGTCTAAGAAAGATTTCTGAACACATAATCATATTCACTAACAATATTACTTATAAATAAATCATTTACGTGTTCATATAACGAATAATAGAAAAGAAAATTAATGTTTTTTCATAACAATTAACGAAAAGGACCAATATGACAAATAAAATTAAAGTTAAAGGACCAATTTGTAACCTTAATTAGTTATGGGACCAATATGAAACCAATAAATAAGTTAAGGGACTAATTGTCCAATTTAACCAAAAAATAACCAATGAAAACCTTCTACGTCATAGGAACACACCCAACCCAACACCCAACACCTTCATGTTGGATACAACCAATAAAAACCTTCTATCTCATTAAATCAAAATAAAAATTAAGTTGTCATTTATACTATTAGTGTGTGGCTATGCAAGACTTTCTTTGTTTGCCATACTTTTGATATGATAAATGAAAAACGCTAAACCATATGAATATCGTTTTGAAAATTTCTCTTCTCACCTTTCAAATTTCTTTTTTCACTTAGAAAATTTCGGGAAACATTTTCAGAAGTTTTTTTTAAGGAAAAAAAATTTCCTACCCCCAAAAATAAAGGAAAATTTTGAAAGGGGGAATTAAAATTACATTGAAAAAAATTTCGGAAAACGTATCCCAAAATTTTTCTGCGTGAAAAGAGAAATTTGAGGGGTGAAAAAAGAATCATTTATGGCTTTGGTGAAAAGATGGGTCAACCAAGCCCAATAACTTGTAAATCATCCAACTTCTTCAAATCTCCATCAAGCCTAAACTTGTATAAATGAAGAAAAAAATGGTTGCTTTTCGTTTCTTTATATTGGTTAAAGTTCTCTCATGTTTTTCTATCTACCGAAAGATATATTTCGATAATATAAATTTACCGAAAAATATTTTACAATAATTTAAATTTTACTGAAAGATAATTTTCGATAGTGTATTTTTTGTGTGTGAATAATACAGGGAAGGGGAGGTAGGGAGGGTGCAAAGACCAACCACCATGAAAAAATATCATTAAGGTTATGAATGAGGTAATCATGCTTCAGCAGTGATGAGTACTTTGATGAGCACAAAATTATTTTTGTCTTACTGATACTAATTGTTTTGGGCCTACCAAATTAGAGGGAACTCAACAACTGGTTTAATTACAACAAACTATTTTTAAAAAAAAATCATCAAACTTACTAAAACTAAACTATAACTTGTAACAAACTAGTTAAGAAATCTTCTAGTTGATGCTGAGATGGTACTTGCATCAATTTGAGGAAGTCATGTTGGACATATTCTATACCTCTCATAAAATGATGGTCAATGTCAATATATTTAGATCACATCTTTCATTGCAATTATTTGAGATATAAAGGTGGTATGTATTGTGGCTTATATATTGCGTTTAACTTTAGAGTTATTATGATATTGGTACGGAATTTCTACCTCTATTAGAGGGACTAATCTTTGTCGGGAAACCTGTGGACATAAAAATTGAACTCTTGACCACATACTTAAGAGGACCAAGACCCTTACCACTTGGGTCAATTCATTGTTGGTTGAACTTTACACGTTTAATTATACAAAATTATTTATTTAATAAAACAATTGTTTTTTTATAACCGACATCATAGATTGTTAATATATTTCCTACATATAATTGTTTTTTTACTCATATAATTGATTTTCTTATTTTATTTTTTTGGTAAGTTTCTTAAATTTGGTTTGAAATACGTTTTATCAATGTTTTTCCATCTTTCTAATGAACTAACCTTAAACATCAGAAGTTATGGAATGAATGAAAGTATAAACAACATAAATATCATCATAACTATTTTGCTAAAGTTGCAATCGTTAAATACAACAATTTTTTATCCGACAAATACAAAGGAACTTGTACATCTCTCATTTTTAACTTCTGCGTTGGAAAATATGAACCCTCTCATGTGACAAGAGAGAAAATATGAGAGGAAAAAAATATCCGAATGTTGCATGATGCTCTATAATTTATTTTTTTAATTTTCCACATATGTACTAAAAAATGAAAAAAATTCATGTTAAATGTTTTTTTTTTTGCTGTGGAGTTAGCCTATCAACAAGTATATCTAATGCTTCCTTCATCCACCAATGATGGCAAACTTCTCTAGCTTCAACAACATTCATCTGCACAAATTGATTACAAAAAGAACAATTAATATTTGCAAATGCAACTTAAATTTCTAAACAAAATATATTAATTTTAAGTGAGTTGATTAATTAATTTGAACATGTCAAGATTTTCACTCATAAGTTGTGTTTTATAAATTGTGATTTACCGTGGTTATAGTTGCATTTTTTATCCATAACTTTTCACACTTATTTTAAAAAACGCAATTTCAACCACAATTCAAAATGTTTTTTTTTTTCCGACTATATTTGAAACCACTTGATACTAGAATTGACATTTGAACCAGATTAAACTAGTGGTGAATCGTAATTGTGATATTATATATCATGATCAATGATATTATGACAAATCTTGGTCAATTGTGATTTATATGGTCATTAATCACGATTGCAGACGGGTTTTCAAAATTGTAATCAAAATTAATTTATTTTTTTAAGTGAAGAAAGTAAATTAATTTAGAAACAATTTCATATATAATTGTTCTTAAACATACCCATATTCTTGTACGTAGATTTTTCTCAGCCCAAATATCAAGTTGTTTCTTGACAAGTAAGGGAAACATGTGACCTTCATAGTATGTACCATATCTCTTGCTAATGAAACTCCATTCACCCAATTCATGCTGCCATAATTTCAAACAAAAGCACAAATATTTTAGTATTTTTAAAATTTAATTTTAGAAGTACCTAAAATTGTAGTATTTTCATATAAGTTATAACAATTTTTTTAAAAACCAATTAATACCTCAACAATTCCTATAACTCCTGCTTCTTCAAGGGATTCTCTACAAGCTGCTTCTTCTAAAGATTCATCAAGTTCCCATCCACCCTGAATCAAAACAAATAAAAGGATGTTAATAATAATATTATTATATGCATTTATAAATTTTAATTGCACAAAATTAAGCTAAATAATCTATTTATGTGAAAGAAGTCATTATACCTTGGGAAACATTAATGCTTGACCCTTTTGTGAACTAACAACAAGTACCTCCAATTCATTACTCATATTGCCATCATTGTCTTGTTTATATCTGTAAGGGATACACCTACAAAATTGGACATACAATCAAATATTAGTCTATGAAAGCTACAAGCAATTAATGAATGCAATAAAAAGAAAAAGCTTAATTTTATACACCGTCAGAGTAAAAAAATTACATTGTCGGTGCATCACAACTGATTAATATACACGACTTGTAGTTAAGATGAAAGTGAACATTTTTTTTTAAATAATCTGAAGATTATAATTGATTGACAATGTAAAAACGTTTTCTACTAATAGATCTGCAACAATGAACTCGATCACTCACCCGACAACTTGGCGGCCACCGGCACTATTGTATCGCTGCATCTGCCTTCCAGAACGAGATACCAAACAAACCATCTTTTCACTTGATTATAATTTCAAAGAGACTTAACTAATGAGCAAATCACAAAACGACCCACAAAAGAAGACAATAAAAAGAGAGGATCTTTGATTGATCTATATATATATAAGATTAATAAGATTGAAGCAAAGTTGCAAAAGAACAAATTGTAGATTGATAAAGTGTGGACAAAGGAAGCTTATATATATAATGAAGACATAAATTAACAAAAGTTGAAACCGTTGGGAAAGGCGTGTTATGTCTTGTGTATACTACATAGTCAAGACTAAGCAACCATATATTTTTTTATAATGAAAAATTTAGGGTGAGAAACTAAGTTCAAGACAGGAAATACCTTAGAATTCAAAGAACACTTATAAAAATATAAATATTTATCATTTTTAAAAAACATGCAAAACTCGAAAATCAAAACTTCTCAGATTCAACATAAGTCTTTTTACGACAAGATTGAATATTTAGAGAAATTGACTTTTTTTTGTTACTATGATATTGGTATAAAATTTTTACCACCGTTAACGATAACTAATCTTTGTCAAAAAATTTGTGAGGCATACAAAATGTGTTCTCACATTCCAATCAAATTTTTTTCCATACACATGGCCAATAATCGAACCCATGACCATATATTTATGTTACCAAGATCTTAAATAAACATTATTTTTTATATATGAAAATGAAATTAAAATATTATACGCGTAATTGTCGCGTAGCTGGAAGGATCTATGAGACGATGAGAGATATAAATTTAAGATAGGTTCACCTAAATAAAAATGAATATAAGATAGAGGTTTCTATGTGGTTTCTCCAAGTGGTTATTTATGATTAATGTTTACATTACTAAGTCTACATCTTGCTGCTGCTATTTAAGTGTGTTTGCTAAGTCAATCAGCTGACAAAAATTGAATATTAGTAATATTGTTTTTGGATAGTACTCATTCAATATTTTATTAGATCATGATTGAGTCATGATTAATCATCCAGTTGACTTTGTAGAAGAGAAAGTAGTTCCTATAAATTATGTGATATATGCATGCACATTTCATAATTGGGGATAATTATATTGTTGATGTGGGATTTGATAATTCAATTATTGAAAGAAAATATGTAGTCTTCTCTCTTTTATAGAAGCTTATAAAGTTATATATAATAGACTTTTTTATGTATTAAAATATATACTCTTCTCCACTCATATTAATATTTTATTACATATACAAAAATTGTGTATGAATACAAGTTAAAAAAACCATTCAAAAAAAAAAAATCTAAATAAATAAAATAAATTAATAATAAAGTCTTCAAAATTTATTAGCATTCACATTGAGTGTTACATGTAACAAACCATTTTCTCTTAAGTTTGTGTATTGTATTAAGTGTGATGTTGTCCTAAATGTGAAAATATACATAATCAATTGTGTGACTATGTTTTTTTTTATTTAACAATAACAAATTCAAACCATTTATTAATCAAATACTCACAAAAAAAAAAAGCTATTAATCAAATATTTTCAATATAAAGAGGAATCAAATCAAGCTAAAATAAACCACTATAGTTAGGATATGGCTCTGTCAAATGATTATGATTGTGTAAATTACGATTAAGTGTGTCGTGAAGTTGTTGTTGTTAGTCTTATGGCCTCCTTAACCTAGATGAGGTGAATAAATTTGCTAGTGTATTTAATTGGGGAAACTTCGTTTTTGAAATATTATATAAAGTTTATGTGTTATTAAAACGAGATCGGAAAATCCAAAAGCGTCTTGATAAAATGGTGCGATTCTCTTCTAGTTATGGACTGAACTAAAGTCTACAATGTTTGATGTCCAAATATATTTTAGAGCATCTCCAATAAGAGTTATCATAGAAAGTTCCATAGACCAATGATCCATACATTTTTTTTTAATCATTGGAGTTCCATGAGGTGGCATAGAAGATATCAAAATTGATGATACAATATCTTATTTAAGGTATCGTATCATCAATTTAATATTACATTTTTTTGTATATCAAATTAAATATAATCGATTACCTGTTAGTAATGTATGATACCCAAAGTAATATCATCATTGGAGCAAAATATGTATGAGTTGCATAAATATTACATGGCGTTATAGGGACTACTTTTTAGTGATATATGATCAGGGGCGGTGCCTGGTAGTAACCAGGGGGTTCAACTGCACCCCCTCACTTTTCCAATTCTTTACCAATTTTTTATGTGTTTTTAATTTTGAACCCCCTCAAATATAAACATTGCACCAATACACTCCATTGCACCAATATGTTAAAGCAACACACTTTATGTGCACGGTCCAACTATAACTCTGACTAAAAGTATACATGATTCTATATATTTTATTGACTTTGGAAGATTCTATAATACTACATCCGTCTCATTTTATTAGAGCTATTTTGATTAAATTGCACTAATCACTTATCATGTTTTGACCATACTTTTTTAATAATATAGATATAATTTTATATATATTATTGACTTTGGAAGATTCTATAATACTACCTCAGTTCCGTTTTATTAGAACTGTTTTAATCTATAGATATAAATATAAGCACATAAGATCTTGTTTGATTTGTTTTGATGAGTATTTTCAAAATATCTGATTTTTATAATTTTTACTAATAGAGAAATATAAAAGATATTAGTGATCAAAATTGTGCGTTGGCATACGTGCAGTAGTCAAACTAGTTCTTATATTTTGAGACAGAGGTATTATATAATAGGTTTTTACTTAAAAACCTATTATATTGTTCCCATGTAATCAATATTTATGTCGAAAGTAATTTGTTCAACAATATAGATAATAAGTTGATTATTCAGCAATTTCAAAACATGAAATCGTGTAGCGATCGGTTGTAAAACATATATATGTAATTTTTTGTGCACAATGTAATTTTTGGATATATATATATAATACTCAGTGGCGGAGTTAATATCTCAATTTTGCACTTAAATTATTCCTTAAAAAAATTTAGTTTCCCCCTAAACTAATCCCCTAAAATACCAAAAATTTCCGGCTCGGGCGCTGGTCGGGCCTTGGCTCCGCCAATGATAATACTAGTATTGATTAACAAATTGCACCCCCTGAACCAGGGTCCGAGCACCGCCACTGTATATGATACCCAAAGTGGTATCACCATTGAAGATGCTCTTATAATTCATAACAACTCACCCATGTTTACGTTGAAGCATACCATACTCCACGCTACGCTACGCTGGGCACAACTAATAAATGACCACTGCATAGAATGTATGTCCCTCAATTCGACTCACACAAAGGACCCACAAGGTTGTTATGCAAACCCTCATGCATATTCATTCCTACAAATATGCATATGCACCCACTCTAAATGTACACACATTTCACCCAATTCATACAAAAATTCATTGAGAAACACAAATTTTATAACGGTTAAGCGGTTCAACAATATCTAAGTTTTTAATGAGAATGGCGTTTATAAAAGAACTCTCTTATTGAAAAACACAAATTGATTGTTTTTATTTAAGTTTTAAAAAATATTACTCGTTTTTATTCCTTTTCTATTTGAAGAACTCTCTTATTGAAAAACACAAATTAATTAATTCGTTTTTATTTCTTTTTTGCATTTTATATATTGTTGTTATATAACATTTTAATGACATGTATCTACCCGACAAAGTGTTTTCACTGTTTTGGTTTTATTAGAGTTCAACCATTTGAAATGAATTATTTGATATTACCAAATTCTCAATAAAACTACGATGAAAAAATGGTTAACACATTCTGTTCAAATTTTTTTTACTTTTTTTAATATGTATTAATTTTAAAATAATCATATGATATGTTGTAATTATTAATTTTGATTGATTGAGTGTGTAAAATTCCTTTAACCATCGGCTTGTAGTCTTATAATAATATCCTTTAAACTCCTCTTTTTATTAAACAGGTCATTCCAACTTTTATAAATAAATATGGAGCAATATGTGTGGATACCAATTACTAACTAATTTCCACCATAATTATTATGTTTACATTGCCATGACTACTTCTTGCTCCTACTATTTAAGTGCTGGGTCACTCATCAGTTGACAAAAATGAATATTATTACTCAGTATTGTTTCTGGATAGTACTACTTATTCAATAGTATATTGGAATAAAATGACTCACAATTGACCTGTTGACTTTATAGATGAAGTAGAAGTACTCTATCATTCATGTTGTATGACTTGTATTGTATCCATGGTTAGTTCGTTTAAATTTTTACTTTTCATAATAATGCTATCTAGAAACTCTGATAAATTCTTATTGTAGTACTAATAGGCACAATTAATGATTTGGCTTAAGGCACTAAATATACAATGGTGAATGTTTTATCTATCTAACCAAGTTTATTAATCAGGTATCTATTGTGGAGTGAAAGTATTTAGTGTTTAGTGAGAATGGCTTTATAAAAGAACTCCTCTTATTTTTTTCCGCAGATCCACTTAATAAATTGTCTTAAAATAAATTTAATAGTACCGTTGAAATTGAATTATGATATGAGATTAATTGTTATCCACCGTTGGTGTAAAATATTTTTACACATACATCTAATTAAATCACATCATAATACTACTTTAAAGAATTTGTTTCTAAAACATATACAAATATCTACATATCATGATTTGAGGCAATGCATGTGTAAAAAATTATTACATCATTAGTATATACAAATTAAATTCTTATGATATAGAGTTAATATATAGATATTGATAGAAATAAAACAAAATTTAATTAGATCCATCACCCATACTTTAGTGGCAGTTTACCCAAAATTTGACTTAATCAAACTAGAGTACATATTAATAGGGACCCTTCTTGTGTGTTAAAGGAGTTGGTCACTATCCAAAGGAACTTTTTATGGGGAGGAGGTTCGGTGGAAAAAAAGATGTGTTGGGTGAGTTGGGATCGCATTTGTCAACCGAAAAAAAGGGAAGGTCTAGGAATTAAAAACTTGTAGCTTTTTAATTCTTCTCTTTTGTGTAAATGGAAGTGGCGTTGTGTTAGTGATAAAGAAGCACCGTGGCGCGAGTTGTTGAATTTTAGATATGGTGGGTTTGCGGAAAATTTTTTGTATGGGGAAGGCAAGGAGAATCTTAAAAAATCTTCTATTTGGTGGCGTGACTTATGGTGTCTAGGCGGGGAGAATGATGGTGGGTGGTTTGATGCTAATATTAGTAGCGTTTTGGGCAATGGCAAAGAACTTGGTTTTTGGAAAGAAAAATGGATTGGTACAGCCACGTTGAAATCTTTGTATCCGGATCTCTACAACAAATCTTCTTTGCAAAATGGTACGGTGTCGATGATGGGGTCGATGGTTCATAATGCTTGGGAGTGGAGTTTTGATTGGACGGAGCCTCTCTCGGATGCTGAAGCTGCCTCAGAAATTGAGTTGCTGAACCTGCTGTTTCCGTTCCAACCTTACCCGAACGTGGAGGATAGACATAGATGGATACCTTCCTCAGCTGGAATTTTTTCGGTTAAATGTGCTTACATAGAATTGGTTAACAGAGCTGTTTTGGTCAATTTAGATGACACCATGGTACACTCTTTAGGTTTAATGTGGCAGAATAATGTTCCGTCTAAAATTAGCATTTTCGGTTGGCGTTTGTTGATTGAGAGATTACCGACAAGGGAGGCTTTGTTTAACAAAGGTATTATTATTAACAATACTGACAAAAGGTGTGTGCTTTGTTCTAACCATGAGGAATCCATTTTTCATGTGTTTGTTCAATGCAATTTCTCCTCTACTGTTTGGCGCAAGATCCTTACTTGGATGGGGCTGAACTTCATCAACTCCACCTCTGTTCAGCACCATTTCTTGCTATTTGGAGAATTGATCAAGAGTAAGGTTAATAAAAAGCATCGTCACATCATTTGGTTAGCAACGACATGGTGTTTATGGAGGCGGCGCAACAATATAGTTTTTCGAGAAGATCGGACTACTATTTTTTCTTTAGTTAACCAAATTATTTATATGTTGTGGTTTTGGTTTAGTGGTCGTTTGAGGAGTAATGTAGATATTTCTTTTGATTATTGGTGCACTAATCCTCTAGATTGTTTACAAAGTGTCTAGAGTGACTTGTTCTTGAATTGTAAGGGTTGAGTACCCCTTGTACTCCTTATAATTCAATTTTGCTTATAAAAAAAAAAAAGAGTACATATTAATAGCGAAGACCATTAAATAAAAAAAATTAAATACGGTCTCCATATTTTATAAAAAGGGAAATGTTCTTTACCAAAAAAAAAAAAAAAAAAAAGGGAAATGCTTTATCCAGCGAAATTTATTTCACGACAGATTCACGAATCACATGATTGTGCGTTTTGTTCAGAAGGCAATGGGTTTTGATTTAGGATTCAGTAGGCAGCATATGTGGTATACCATTATATCATATAATAATAATAGCTTTGAATCCAACGGTGGATTTTGTAATACAATTATCCGGTAAAGAATTATCGGAGGTGTCATGGTACTAAGTTTGACACCTTGGTGTCATTTGATCATAACCCTAATATATTATATTGCAGCAAACATATACATTACACATAACTTTCCTTTTTCTTTTAATGAAAAATAATATTTATTTATATTATAAAATCTAAATTAGCCATGCGCATATTTTTTAATTGAAAGAAAAATTCTTAATATTTAGTTATTTTATACTACAAAATTGAAAGTTAATTAGTTTGATAAATTTTATTAAATAATATGCACATTAACTTGAAAAAATAAATTAAAAGCATAACACTTTGATTCCATATCTTTTATTTGTGTAATTAGTCCCCCTAGTTATAAAAATTCGTATATTTGGTCTATCTCTTAATTTAATCTTCCATTTTGATAATTTGGCACATTTAAAAAGACATTACACATTATTATACATGTTTATGTGATTGTTATGTCATATTTAATTTAGGCTAAATTGGACAATCGATCTCTTAACTAATTAACGTTATAAATTGGTCCTTTAACTTTAATTTTGTTTGTCATATTGGTCATTTTCGTTAGTTTTTATAAAAAAAAACATTAATTTTACTTTCTATTATTCGTTATATGAACGCATAAATCATTTGTTTATGAGTAATATTATGATTATGAGTTCACACACTTTTCTTAAACGAAAGATAAATACACTATCAACATGTTAAAAAGAACCAATATGACTAACATAATTAAAGTTAAGAGATCGATTTGTAACATTAATTAGTTAAAGGACAAATTTGTAACTTTAATTAGTTAAGAGACTAATATGAAACCAATAAATAAGTTAAAGGACTAATTGTCCTATTTAGCCTTTAATTTTTTATCTATTATTTAAATTAGATATTATTATTTTTTAAATTAATTGGACCAATTCATTGTTGGTAGTATCCTGATAATTAAAATTGGAGTATCTAGAGTTCGAACCCCAACTTTTATATATAAAATACAATGTATCTACCATCTGATGTTCGAATTCTAACTTATATATGTATAAAATATAAGGTATCTACCAACTGAGTTAAATTTACAACAAACTTATCTAGAAAACCGGTCTTAAATGCAAAAATGAAATCTTATCTAGAAAATATAAGTAAAATTTTGTCAAAATATAAATCTATTATTTTTTACTCCAAAAGATTAATCTATTGATAAAAAAATCTTCGATGCAAGATGTTCCTGAGTTAAATTCTCTCTCTCTAATAAATATAAATACTATTATTTGTTCTAAAGAAGAAAAAAATACTATTATAAATATTTTTTGAGTCTTTTTAGTACGAGAAAGGATTCGCTCATGTGTAAAAAAAATCGAGGAAATAATGTGTATTATAAACCATTAGATTACAACTAAAAAATAATATTTAAATTTAAAAGTAATGGAGAAAAGTTGATTCATAGTTAAGATGTAAAAATTGAGAAAAATTAAAAAAAAAATTAAAAAAGGATTCATTCTCCTTTAGTACCCATGATAATTTTATTAATTACTACTATCATCATATCATATTATAATAAAAGAAACTTTTTATACAAAAAAATTACTGTTTTTATTTATTTATTAATCAATCTATATACTTGACATATCCGAAACGGAAAATGCATACTGTAGATTTCATCCAAGTGTGCCACGTAAACTTTGGCATATAATTAAAAAAATTATAAACTATCAATATATTTTTTTTTGTATATATTTATTGGTGCATAAAAGACAAAAGTATATTGTAGGGGTATCTAAATTTGTAGGTTGCTGATGGCTATGCTTTGGTTCAATTAGTTCGCTGTATTTGGTCATTTTATTTTTATTTTCTCCCTTACATTTGTTGTTCTCTTTCACATTTTGTCCTCTTCTGGTATACTCGTCTCAAAATAAATAACCTAATTTTGACTTAATATACTGTTTATTTGACCTACTTTGACCATATTTTTCTACTAATATATACATACAAATATTAGCATATGAGGAGTTGTTTGATTTGTGTCAACGAGTATTTTCAAAATATACAATTTTTATAATTTTTAATAATAGATAATTAAATATATTGGCGATCAAAGTTGTACATTGATAAACGTAAACGAAATCAAACAGATCATTTATTTTGGGACAGAGGGAGTACTTTTAGTTGCTCACGGAAGCATATTTTAGCTGTGAGATCTATATTTGGTACTCCCTCCGGCCACAAATATAAGCAAAAATGCACTTTTTAGATTCATTGAATAATTGATATATCTGGACTATAATACAGACCAGATACATATATTATTCAATGAATTTAAAAAATGCACTTTTGCTTATATTTGTGGCCGAAGGAAGTATGATGTAGGACTGTGTTAAAAGTACAAAAGTAAGTATATTTTTTTATCGTCTCCACAGGGACTGGTGCGATATTGATGCCGTTCAACAATTGATATAATTTCAAGTAAAGGGTTTTTAATATTTTGTTTATGAAAATTTGCAAAAACATAAAAGTAGCAAAATTGAATAAATTGACAGAGAGATTAAATTGCTGGGATTAGAATTCACTTGATCATTCCTATGTATTGATTCAACCAACATATACATGCTTTAGCTATTAGTTCATATTTTCACATATTGCTCATCGGATGTTTCCGTATCCGGAGTACATCGCAAAATCAATTGTATCGATTAACATCCGATCTCTCGACTTATCAATCGACACACTAGCATTAAGATTCAATATTAACGTGAATATTAAAACCTAAATCTATGTCTAGAGTTTAGAGTTTTAATATGTGATTATCCTAGTTCTAAAGATTCAATTAACATATGTCTATATCAATTGAATCATTAAGGTAAAACATAAAAAGCAAGGATAACACAAATATTAATGAATCAACTAGAATATATATATCAAAGATAAAGATCAACATATAGTCATGATAAGTTACATCTAATCCCAACAATAAAAAGAGTTAGCCACTCATTGTCATGGTGGTAAACTTACAAATATGGATAGAGGAACAAAGAATGCACATCAATCCCTTGATCTCTCAAGTTGGATGGATCCACCTTCACTCTCCTAGACACTACACCTTAAGACTCTCAGATTTCTCTGTTTCTTTCTCTCTGCAAATTGTGTGTCAATGGTCTCTTCTTCAAGGCTATTTATAGGCGTGAAAAGCAGCTGGTCGCTCAGCTACCATCTGGTCGCTCAGCCACCAGCTAGTCTTGGTGAAGGGGGTATCTGACACGTATAAAATTCCTACTTGTTGCCCAAGACTTCCTTCAATTCGGTCGCTCAGCTATCACTTGGTTGCTCAGCTACCAGCCTCTTGGTGAAGGGATTTTTGCTCCTCTTTTGGTCATGAAAGCTTAAAAATTAGGATTAGGACATAACAATTATCTTTAGCTAAAATGTACAAAGTTTTGGGGTTTTTAATTATGATTTTCTTTGAAAACAAGTCGATAATTACCGTAATTGAGTATGGAATTTAACTACTTTTTGGCACTTATCAACTCTCCCCAACTTAAAACTTTGTTTGTCCTCAAACAAAAGTCCAAAATAAACTTTTGAAACATGGCTCAAACATCATTAGTGCATAATTCATTCAAGCTTTGCAATCAATCAAAAACTTTGGATGTAAATCATTTCAAGTTTGCATGATTTAATGTGTTGCAAGTTTGAAATCAATCATTCATAATCACCAAAGAATCAAAGCATGAATGTGAAATAGTTTCAAAATTCAAGTAAGAGTTCAAGCTTTCCAACTCAACAAGAAAATCAACTAGAGTCACAATTCTCACAAGTGTTTCAACTCAAGGGTGTAGTGTTTATCTCAATCCAAACAATGTGTTCACAACATATCAATTCAAACATACATCTTAACATAATCACAAAACATGTTATCAATCATGGATCACTAAGGTCTTTCTTAAGCTTGTAATGGGGCTAGGCTACAAGAAATCATTGTTTTTCTTTGGATTCGAAGAGCCTTAAGGATAAAAGAGCATAAACTTGAGTATCTTCATTACATAAACTATTCATCCTCTTTCACTTCCCCATTCTTTACTCTTGGTGATTCTTTTGTTTTGACACCATTTATATTCACTTCTTTTCTTTTGTAACACATTTTCTTTGATTTCCAATTGTGTGTCAAATGACTTTCAATATTTTTCTTTTTCTTCACCGTTTTCAACTACTTGTTATTTTTCTCAATTTGATCAAATAACCTCTTTCTCCCCAACTTGTTTTCAACCCTACATAAACTCAATGCTCAATCATCCTAAGACAAGGGTCAAGTCATTGTTTTTCTTTATTGTGGTTCAAGGGTTCAAACAAACAAATTTTCAAAATTTTGGCTCAAGGGGGTAACAAAGGATCACACTATGTCACAAGGTAGGTTATTTTAGGTTTAAGTAGTTGCACTCAAATAAAAACATGGCCTTGATCATTTCCATGACTTCAAACATATAAAGTAATAGCAAGATTCAGTTAAAATCAACAGAGTTAAACACAATTGCCGGCTCTCAAATATATAAACAGTGGAAGGTTCACACAATCTCACCCGGCTAGGTCTATGTGATTCATAATTAATCAATCATGTTAAGAAGGAATGAATGAAATCAAATTGAATCAAGCTACTTAGTTCAAATTCATCCTATCATTCAAAGATAATCACAAAAGGTTGATCTCAAACTATAGCAAATGAAAGAAAATCATTCTAATCTTGCATTTGCTTTTGATTGATCACAAACCTAGACATTTCATTTCATATGCCCATTTAGCTATCACAAAGATGTAAACCATGTTTATTCAGTCAAAAATTGCAATGAAACATAAAACATGAATTCTAATGACTGAAATAAAATTTCACTGTATATGGCGTGCTTTTAGTACTCTGCTTCTGCTACTCCCCCTCCTCAAGAAGTGTGGACTGTCCTCAGGCCAAGAAATGACGTTATGCCTGCATTGAAAACTCCAGCAAGGTAAAACACACAGCCCTATGCTTTTGTCAGAATTTCAGAGGTGATGATATGCTTAGTGGCAATGGCAGAAACAAATTTTCAAGTGGAATTCACACCAGTTCAAGGACTTGTTTTTTTATAAGAGGCTAAACATGTTCAAAAACTATTATAACATATAAGTAATTAAAAATGCTTTAAATAAAAGACAAGGAAAGAAAATTGGGTTGCCTCCCAACAAGCGCTTCTTTTACGTCACTAGCTTGACGCCTTTTTGGTTAGGGTGGCCAAAATGAGACGGAAATCACATCATCCGTCTTTTTCCTTTGGTTTGGGAGGAACTCCATGAACTTGAGATATAGATATTGCGGAGTCCATATCCTCTCCAATTTCTTCTTGTGGAACAAGGAACAAATTTCATCTATGACCCGATCTATCTCTTCCTTGTTCTCTATCTCCTTCTTTTGTTCATATGCTATTTCCTTGTGAAGTAATCCTTCAATTACCTCTACATCCATCATCATTTCTTCATTATCAACAGTGACGTCCTCCTCAGTAGATGGAAATTCTTGAGGAAGTTCTATTTTGTGTGGTGTCTTTGGTTCCTCAGCTATTTTCTCCACACCACATCCTTTGAACATTGTTTCTTCCTCATGTGTTTCAACACATTCTTCAATACTCTCTCCACATTCTTCATTTTTTGTTAGAGTATCATTTCCCTCTTCATGAGTGGTTTGAGTGTTGGTTTGAACTTCCATGCTTTGCGTATTAGCCATATGTTGGGCTATCTGATTAAGCTGAATTTCCAAATTTTTGGCCCGTGCAAAGCTGTTTTTCAAATATTGTTGGTGCTCCTGGTTCAGTTGCTGCTGCTCTTGGTTTATTTGCTGCTGCATTTCCATGAATTTAATCAGGGTCTCCTCCAATCTAGCCTCTGGAGTTTGCCCATAATTACCAAGAGGACACTGTTGATACAACTCATACTCATCCGGAGTATAGAAGTTGTTATAATCACGATCAGTCATGATTTTGTTCTTGATGGTGAATCTGAAAAAGGATTGAACTAAACAAGAAAATATTTCTTTGACTAGCAAAGAAGGATTAGTGCAGGCAAAAACTATACAATATAAACAAATATATACAAATACTTAAAAGAATATAAATTGTTGCGATGCCCCAATATCTAAACGCCAGTCCCCGGCAACGGCGCCATTTTGTTAAAAGTACAAAAGTAAGTATATTTTTTTATCGTCTCCACAGGGACTGGTGCGATATTGATGCTGTTCAACAATTGATATAATTTCAAGTAAAGGGTTTTTAATATTTTGTTTATGAAAATTTGCAAAAACATAAAAGTAGCAAAATTGAATAAATTGACAGAGAGATTAAATTGCTGGGATTAGAATTCACTTAATCATTCCTATGTATTGATTCAACCAACATATACATGCTTTAGCTATTAGTTCATATTTTCACATATTGCTCATCGGATGTTTCCGTATCCGGAGTACATCGCAAAATCAATTGTATCGATTAACATCCGATCTCTCGACTTATCAATCGACACACTAGCATTAAGATTCAATATTAACGTGAATATTAAAACCTAAATCTATGTCTAGAGTTTAGAGTTTTAATATGTGATTATCCTAGTTCTAAAGATTCAATTAACATATGTCTATATCAATTGAATCATTAAGGTAAAACATAAAAAGCAAGGATAACACAAATATTAATGAATCAACTAGAATATATATATCAAAGATAAAGATCAACATATAGTCATGATAAGTTACATCTAATCCCAACAATAAAAAGAGTTAGCCACTCATTGTCATGGTGGTAAACTTACAAATATGGATAGAGGAACAAAGAATGCACATCAATCCCTTGATCTCTCAAATTGGATGGATCCACCTTCACTCTCCTAGACACTACACCTTAAGACTCTCAGATTTCTCTGTTTCTTTCTCTCTGCAAATTGTGTGTCAATGGTCTCTTCTTCAAGGCTATTTATAGGCGTGAAAAGCAGCTGGTCGCTCAGCTACCATCTGGTCGCTCAGCCACCAGCTAGTCTTGGTGAAGGGGGTATCTGACACGTATAAAATTCCTACTTGTTGCCCAAGACTTCCTTCAATTCGGTCGCTCAGCTATCACTTGGTTGCTCAGCTACCAGCCTCTTGGTGAAGGGATTTTTGCTCCTCTTTTGGTCATGAAAGCTTAAAAATTAGGATTAGGACATAACAATTATCTTTAGCTAAAATGTACAAAGTTTTGGGGTTTTTAATTATGATTTTCTTTGAAAACAAGTCGATAATTGCCGTAATTGGGTATGGAATTTAACTACTTTTTGGCACTTATCAGACTGCCTATGTTTTCACGTCATAAATTCATTGTATCTACCCATGTTTTCATTTGGACGGTTGCTTTTCCTACAATTTAGTTGATTTCGGCTGCTTTGCATGTTACCGGTGCCCTATATTAACTTTTTGCAGCAAAATGTCAATATAATAATGTATTTTGAGTACTGTATTTTACTTTGCTCCCAAGTCTAAAAAATTACCTAAAATAAATTTTTTTTTTAAAATCTATCTCTTCAATTTCTGTCTATAAATAGCAAAGTGTTTGAGTTGATTTTTACACATTAGAACAAATAATGGTAGTTTCTTTCATTTTCTCCATTCTCTTTTCTTCAACATTGCACATCCAATCTTCATTTCTTTTTTATCACCTGGTCATTGTTTTGCATCAATTCCTTGAGCCTGAAAATGAAAAATTCATTTGATTAGATCCAACCCACAATAAATTCTTGGTATAGCATGAATATATATGAACAAAGCATGAGGCCCTAGACCATCTATATTACTATGTTTGAGACTAAAATTGTGTGCTTATGTTTGTTCTCTGTTATTTTATAGGTGAGTCTCACTTCTTTCAAGGATATTGTTTGTGTTTCACAAAGGTAAATAAATGTTTTCTATCAAAGTTTAGTTTGGTATTTATTTTGGTTTGTGATTTTCTACAAAAATATATAATTACATATTACTTTTCTACGGTCATGTTAAAAAAATTCTGCTGCAATTTACTAACAATTATTTTTTTTTTTGCAATTTACATACAAAGTTTATAGAAGTCTCTAATTAGTTATTATTAATCTTAACAAAGTGGAATTCAAATTTTGTAGATTGCATGTATATATTGCTTCCTCCTTTATAACAAGGAAGTAAGTTGATAGTTTTTGTTTTAAATTTATGACCTTTATTGAAAATTTTCTTTCAAGGTTGGAGTATTAAAATACTAATGTGGTAGTAGCTATGACCAAGGAAGAAGAAGATTTGAAAAGAGAGCATACACTACTTATGGAGCCTACACCACCAGTAGAGGAAACTAAGTTTTAAAAAAGGACTTATAATTTAGCTAAAACAACAAGTTAGCCTCCAAGCAACTTGAAGCAAAGAAAGAAAGAAACGTATCACATACCAAAGGCATATCAAAAGCATTACGGCTGTCAACATGATTTTTTGCACGAAAACCATCCGTATAAGATGATGAACATATCAAATTGTATAAGATAGACTAAAAAAAAAGTGGAATTATACATCAACACAAGATGGTACAAATTTTAACTAAGTACATCTCAAATAAAGCTCATACGTGCTCAAAGCTGTAGACATGGGTTCATGATTACCAACATAACTCAAATTAAAAAGTTCTGCTACGAAAGTATTGAAATATTGTTTTATATTAATCATATAATTCAAACCACATTAATAACTAGATTAAAAAAAAATCCTAAACAATCTTATATGATTCAGGTCTGTTCAACTTCTTCTGCATTATGGATTCATGGTCATCTTGGCTATTTTATATATGTTCTGCAATAATAATAATACAAAAGATAAAGTTATTTCTCCATGAAAATAATAATAATAATAGAGAAAACAAAAGTTAGAATTATTTTCAAGTTTTATTATGCAACAAATACAAGATTAAATATTAATTTGAAAGCAAAAATATTGTTATGCAATCTGCCCAATAAGAAAGAATTTTTTTAAAAAAAAATATCCCATGATTTATTTAATAAGTTTCATTAAAAGATGATTTGTTAATTAGAAAAGTTAACACAAAAAAATTGTTAAAATAAAAGCTATGAATTAGAGAAAAATATGAGAATGTGTGAAGGTCTCAATCATGTTCTTATTATTAAAGATAAATTTTTTGAAGCCAATGCATAATGTATTTTCATTGAAGAAAAATTCATTGACACCCCAAATAAGAATTAAAAAACAAATGAGACTGATTCTTCATCATATATTATTTTTTATAATTTCTCTTTAGAGAGATTGAGGGGTAGATCTATTTCTAACCAACTCAATTTAATTTAATAAATTCTGGTTTTTTTTTTATACTTTTTTTTGGGTGAATTCCTTGAAAACTTCTGCTATATTATTCTTTATAATTAATCAATGATTGGAATGAGGTAAGAAAGAAGAAAAATAAGAGAAGTTTTTTAACGGCGATTTTGTTCCGATAGATGGATAGAGGTAGTTGATGAGATGTAGAAAAGGAAGTTTTTTTGGTGAAACAAGCCCAAAGTCGCCGGTGGTCGTTGAAAGGAAATTTATGGCAGCGGCGTATGAGGAGGGAGAGAATGGAGAGCGTAGCATTGCAAAATTAGGGTCACAGAATGGAAATGCGTTAAAGATTATGGGTTAAAGAGAGACATTGGGCTTAAAGAGAGACATTGGGCTTGGCCTAGATTTTGATTAGAGTAAGATGATGTCTACCTAAAACAGCCGTGTCAATAGCATTATATCCAAAATTGTATTTTACAATAGACTTTAATAAATCATTTTTTAAGGGTAAAATATGTTTTTCGTCCCTATTAAAAATCACATATTTTTGTCCCTACAAAATTTTTGTTTTGTTTTTAGTTCTAATAGACAAAAATTTATTGTTTTTTTAACCCTTTTATATTAATTATATTTCTATATTATGTCTATATATCATGTTAAACCTATATATGTCCATATTATGTTAGAGACGGAAAACAAATAAAAAAAATTGTAGAGAAAAACATACGATTTTTTTATAGAAACAAAAAAAACTTAAATAAAGTCGGTAAAAAAACTAGTACTCTAACAACACTTATAATTTTTCCTCGACACTTTTGGAAATCATATGAACTAGACATCACTCATGTAACTGAGCTGAACCCCATAAACAGTATACTCAAGAAATGATCCGAAACATTTTAAAACAGTGTCATCATCAGTTTCACAACAACCCAACAACAAATTTGAATGGAAAAACCCTTCTCACTTCACTCATTCACACCCTTTCCAATCCAAACCAAAACGAGTTTGATGAATCCAATTGGAAAAATGAAGAAAATTCTGCGTTTCAGATTTCTCATCCTTGGCCTGAATGGGTAGACTTGATGGAATGTTTGCTCAAAAAGGGTCATTTTCATGCAGAGGGTAACCCATTTTTTAATCCTAATTTGGGTTCTAAAGAATCAAATCTTATTAGAACTGCTTGTCTCAATTTTGGTAGAGACAATTCTCATTTTTTAAGGTAAATAAAATTGTGTTCTTTTATATTATTTGTGTTTGTTTTGTTAGTGAAAATGGTTGGTTTTGAATGTGATGTTTAGGTATGTAGACAAGGTGTTTGTGTTTAGAACTATGTGACATTGATAGTGTAATAATAATGATTGTCTTGTTTCAATTATCACAATCACTCGTGTCATGTTTGGATAAACAACAGAAATGTTTATAACTGCTCGGTTAGTCGTGTATAAGCTGTTTCTATGATAAAAGATCAAATAAAGTCAAACTGTTTCGATATAAGCTATAAGCTGTTTTCATAAACTATCCTGAAGAGCTTATGAAAATCAGTTGAAAACAACTTATGGACTTGTTTTACGCTGTTTTCATAGGCTCTCCTCAACAGTTTTGCATGTGCTTATGCTATTGCTAGTAGATTAGCTCAAATAAGCCAATCCAGACAAATGCCCGGTCTGGAATGGAATAACTGATTTGGAAATTGTAATTTGTGTAACAATTTTTTTATTTCTTCTTGTTGCGAGGTAAACATAATTTGATCAGAAGTAATTTTCCAAATGACTTTTCTTTCCAGGTTTTTGTCTCGAAAAGATATAGGAGTTATTGTAACATTTGGATGTCCAAGCTTAGATAGGAAAGTGGTTAACTCAGGAAAGCGTCTGAGAGCACATGTTGGCATTGATGAAGGAAATGTTGGTGAAGTCCATGTTTCTACAGTTATTTACTTTTGTTTATTGCATAGTTCACAATTTTGCTTTTACGTATATCCAATTTTTTCTTACTTTCAATTATCAATCCACTGATGCTTTAACCAGGTGTGCAGCTCGTGCAATTTGAGAGGGAACTGTGAAAGGGCATTCGTCAAAGCACGCGAAGATGAAGGCGGAAGAACGGTGGATGTTATGCGTATTATTTTGACATATGGGCTTGACCCAATTATTGGTTTGGTTGATAACAAACCATCTCTAAATAAAATGGTAAAAGAATCTGTGAGAAGACTGCTGAAAAAGATAGTAGAGTGCAGTACTGAAGAAAAAAACCCTAATTTTCCAGATACCAATGAGGTTGCTGCGGAAGAAGTTCATCGGAGTCCACAAGATAAAGGCAAAAGAGATGTTCCAATGAAGCAAGGCGATTGGCTTTGCCCCAAGTATGCCTTTATTTCCATGTAGTAATCATTCATTGTAAAAAACTTGCACTACTTTTGTCTCTTACACTTGTTTACGTTTTCGTTTTCGTTTCAAATTCATTGCTAGTTGCAATTTCCACAACTTCGCTAGAAATATCAAGTGCTTACACTGTGACAACTTCTGTGAGGAAAAAATCAAGCAATTGAAGGAGGATAACAATCACTTACCTTTGAAGAAGGGAGACTGGATATGCGACAAGTAATGGCTGTTCATATCATGTAGCTTTATATGACTGGTGTTTAATTTCTAAGTAAGGCTATTGATTCGATATATGCAGATGCAACTTCCTCAATTTTGCAAGGAATACAAGATGTTTGCAATGTAAAGAAGGGCCTTCAAATCGTCGCATTAATCCAGGGGAGTGGGCATGCGAGTCGTAAGTATTTCTTATTGAATAAACCATCAATTTAGTCCCTAAAGTATCACTCTCTCCCATTTAGTCTCCAACATCTTCATTGAAGGGACTAAATCCACAGACTTTATATACTCTATGGATTACTTATTAAATTTATATAGTTTTGGGATTAAATTGAAGAGTGTGTGATAATATTAAGACCAAATTGATGGTTTATTCATATTTGTTATTTTATTTCATATATTTTTGTTATACTTGGTACTGAAATGAAAACACTGTTTGTGTAGGTGCAACTACATCAATTTCAGAAGAAACATGGTTTGCCTTAAATGTGATCATAGAAGACCTAAAGTGTCAAATGCTTCAAATGATTCCCTTCAACCTCAGGGAGAAGATGGCAAAATGAACATTGCTGGATATCGATTTGATGATAGTAACAAAGAATCGTCAATGGCATCAGAAAGAAAAATCAGGAAAAGAGATTCACATAAGTGGAGATTTGTAGATGGAATTGAAAATCACAAGTACTTAGAAAACTCAAATGACACTTCAGAAGTTTTAGATTTTCCTATTACTGGAGGTAAGACTGGCATGTTTCAGACACAAAGGGGAGAAGCCAATAAGAACGAGTCGCCAGATACCTGCAGAAAGCATTCATGGCAAATTGAAACCGATGACGAGTTTAGTTCTTCTGATAACTTGAGTACCGATGATGAAGAGATGGCTGAATGGTTTGGAAAGGGTAAGAATATAAGGTAGAACTCCAAGAAGAGAGAGATTTTTGTACCATACTTTTTATATTTGTATGAAGCATTGAATGTTATGGATATTACTAAAGGCAATATATGAAAAAATTTGATTTTCATTTTTTAAAATCTATGTTCATTTTAAATTGCCAACAAGGAGATGGAGATTTATCTAGTGAATATTTGTGATAGAGAGAAATCGGAAAGTAAACTAGGAAGAATGCATTTTCAAAATTTATTTTACATTTTCAATTATTTTTAAATGCTAGATCTGTTTCAAAAATTGTAAAAAAAGATAGTGAGAAAAATATTCTTAGTTAGAGAGAGTTTAAGGGAATTTATTCATTTGATGCTGCATAGATGGTTGAATATTGAAGCTCCTAATATCTATTTTAAAAAGAAACTTGTGACTGTCCAAACTCTAAGCTCATGCGCTGTAATGTTGTGCTTTTAGGATCCGTTTGAATTGACATATTTTTTTAGCTTATGAAAAATAGTTTATGCAAATCAATAAATTTTATGTTAATTCATAAGTTTTCACTAATGAAAATTGTATCTTCTTAAGCTGTTTTTCATAAATTATCTTGACAAATTTATTAATAATACATAACAACTTATTTATTTGCATAAGTCATTTTGCATAAGCTAAAAAATAAGCCTACCAAACGGGCCCATAAGACCACAATTGTTGGTTTCTGTATTTATTGAAAAGATTGTAGAAAAAAGAAAAAACATTGCTAATAATTTGTAACTAGTTCTAAACTTATGGAAGAACAAGTGAGCTTCTATAATGTATCTGCATAATCAGTAGTAGCAGTACAGTGACCATTTTACAATGATGCTTTTACACTGATATATATCATTTTCTGAAGAAATTTGTCAATGATTTAACATTAAACTCTTTTTTGAAGTACCTTGTCATAAATTCATTGAGTGTGAAATCTCTATAAAGAGCTGGTTTCTCTGCTGATGTTAGCTCTGGTAAAGGTCCAAAGAGCTTCTCTCTGTTACCCGGATTGAGGAAAACGGCAATCGAGACCCACGGCTCGTTAGATGGATTGGCTAATACCCGATGATCAGCACTCTTATACTCCTCGTTAGGAATCATCTGAGACACAAAATGATGAATGTGAGAAATCCAAAGTAAAATGCTTGATCAGCTAAGACAAAAGGAAAGATTGTAAAACATTCCTATGATGTATTTTCGAAAGAAATAAAAATCAAATGAAGAGAAAGAAAAATTATTTGACCTGAAGTAAATCTCCAATGTTGATAACCAAAGCTCCATCAAGAGGCTTGACATTAATCCAACCTTGTTTGGACCTAACCTGTAAGCCACCAATATGATCCTGCAACAATACTGTCAATGCCCCTGGATCTGCATGGGACTTGAGTCCAACAGTAAGATTAGGTTGAGGGCAAAACGGGTAATAGTGGCCAACCATCACCCTCCCTTGCGACAAACCCAATTCCGCGAGCCTTTCTGCACCTAATCCCAACCCTTCACTCAACAAACCCAACAAAATATCTCCTACACGAACCACTTCTCTATCCCACTCCATCATCTCCTTCCTGCACACCTCCGGAATCTCCTTCTCGTCCGCTGCGATCGGTCCCATTTTAAGCTGCGAAATTCAATCAAAATAATGATCAAATGCTATTTCAATTTGAAGATGGTAAAAGTCAGATAATTTAGTCTCTAAAATTTCAAAATAACTGTTGAAATTGAATTAGTTGAATGAAATTGTCATGAAAGAATGCACAAAATTAACTAACATAAACTAATTCTTACACATTGTATTTAAAATGATCTTGAATGCTAAGAACCAAAAAACAATTAACAAACTGAAGGAAACATAATTAACTATCATAAACTAATTATTGTAATACATGATATTGTTTGGCATGTGTTGTATTTGGTTAGAGTTGAACTAAAATAAATTATGTTTGGATACATTCATAATAAAAGTTATTTTTGTTAATTTATGTTTTGAATATTTTGGACAAGAATTGCTTGTGGTGTATATATCCCAATAAATTTGAGAATTGATTCTATAGTACTCCACAGAAGCTAGAAGTATTAGGGACTGGAATCAATTTTAAAGTCGGAAGCTAAACATTAACAATTTATGGTAAAAATAAAATTGCTTTTGACTAACCCAAATGTAACCAAACATAGGCTAATGCGCCCCTTTACTTTCATTTTAAAATAGAGATCCCACTACTTACTTGTGACCTATTTTTAGGAAAGCAACTTTGCTCCGTTTTTAGAGTGAGACTTGCATGAATTTCACTCAACTATAGCATCAATGAATGTTAGAAATAACTCGATAAAATAGTGTTTCTAGCACTACTCAGTTTTTAAAGCTTAATTGCATTTTTGGTCTCCTACTTTATTAAACTCACAAATATAATACCTCTATTTTAAAATTTAACTTTTTAGTTATTTTATTTTCACTTTGGTCCTAACTCGTATTTTTCTTAATGTATTTAGTTGCTCTCAAGTAGAATTAATTAAGTGTAAAAAAAAAAGTAGAATTAATTAAGTAAACATGTCGAGAAACTAGTTAATGAGGGGTCCGGTTATGCATCGTGTATAAATAAGTAAGTTTACCGGTACACTTATTTTAAAGTTTACCGATCTTGAAAAAAGTTACCGGAACACTTTTTCTCAACTGTATCGGTATGCATATTCATACTGGAACACTCTTTCTCAACTGTTCCGTTATGCATATTCATACCGTACACTTTTTCTCAACTGTACCGATATACATGTTAAATCGCGCTACAATTATTACACGTGGAGAGCTAATCTGATGATTGTTATTCACTTATGCATGATCCATAAAGATTTGCCTTAGGGACAATAACTTATGGGGTTAATGAGGTCATCTATACCGAAGCTGATATATGCAATAACCTGAAGTGTGTCACGCCAGCTTGCAGCTTTAGAAGTGAAGAGATCAACGTTAGATAGATAAGATAAGATACACCAGTTCCCGTCTCCCTACGGTACACCTGCGCTCTAACCTCCGCAGGCTGTTCATGAAACGCTTTCATAGCACCAATAACACTTCGCATCAATTCCGGCGATACACCATGGTTAATCACCTGAAAGAATCCAACAGTACTTGCAGCGTGATGAATCTGATCAACGACGGTGGCGCGGGAGGTGTGAAGATTAGAGAGGTCAATTGTGGGGATTTCTTGTTCGGGTTCGGAACTTGGAGCGAGTTCGGATATGGTTTCGGGTGGATGAATGAAGATAGAAGGAATGGTTTTGATACCGGAGTCTATTAGGCCTTTTACGCCGGTTTTTGTTTCGTCAAATTGTTTTACGGCTTTGAGACGGTCGTAAGGTGGGGATGTGGTGGTGGAGAAGGAGTGGCCATTGGTGATGACATTGTTGGAAAATTAGAGAAATGAGTGAAGGAAGTTTTTGTGTTCGGTGGTGGTTTTGTTTGGAGTTGAAGGAAGAAATAAGCTGTTGAGTTGAATAGGAAAAGTTACATACTCAATTCCACGAAGCGGTTGAAGGTGACATGACATGGATTGATTTTGAATTTTGAGAATGGATATTTCTACAATTGTCAAATGAGAGACGAAGGTAGTTTTGCTTCTTCTGGTAATTTTATGTTTTTTTATGCAACAAAACAGATTTCTTGCAGTTATAGCAGGATAATGTAGTAATTAATTTCAATTTGTTTAATCTAAAATTGATGGTTGAGATTATTTTAATATAAAAATATTTTTTTCAATTTTATGTTGATTTGTGGTCCAATGGGTTCAATTTTTTTCAATTTTATGTTGATTTGTGGTCCAATGGGTTCAATTTTAAGTAGCGGACTTAATTTGCTACTTAAGTAACAAACGTATAAAATCTTGAAAATTTCATGTTAGGCTTGTTTTTTCCTCAAATATTTCATTTTTATAGCTTCCACTACTGAAGTAGCAGACAGACGTGTCAAAGTTTTTATAACGTCCGCTACTTCGGTATAAATTCACTATTTAGCTAGTTTTTAACTTATAGTTATTGAGCTAGTAGATTGAATATGTAATGTTTGGTAAAATTAGCGGTTGAACTAACTTATAAGTATGAAATGACATAAAAAAGATATGTTTAATTAATATTTAATTTTCTTTCAAATAGACGACAGAGATAAAATTGGAAGAAAAAATTATATGCTATAAACTATAAATTCATAAACTACTTGAAATAGCCTTTTAAAAAAAAACTATAAACTAGTATAATAAGATATAAGGCCTTTTTGAATTAACTTATTTTTGAGCTTATGCAAAACAGTTTATGTAAATAAATACATTGTATTACTATAAGTTTGTCAAGGTACTTTACGATAAAATAACTTATAAAAATATAATTTTCATTAGTAAGAATTTATAAATTAACATAAAATCTTATGTATTTCCATAAACTATTTTGCATAATAATCCAAACAGGCCCATAAGCTCTTTTTGAAAAATATTTACCAAACATGTCTTTTCTAATCATAAGAGCCTATAAACTGTAACCTCAAAATCTAGCATCAGCAAATAGATTCATTGTATCAAGTATCAAACCATGTTACTTAATTCTGCAACTTCTGTTACCTATTCATTCCATGTCTCACGAGTATTTGGCCGAAAAAACCACACCAGACTTCATAAAGTATTTGATGGAATCATTCATGAGCCATGAATGAATCCTTTCAAATACTACCTTTTTATAATGCAACTAATTACAGCACAATCAACAAACAGAAAATTCGAGGCAAAATTCTGAACATGATAAGAATGTCATAAAAACCTATGGAAGAACAAGTGTGCTTCTATTATATACATATACATATATACAGCCCCTTTATTCAACAATATATTTTGCAAAACAAATATGAGCCATACAGTAACCATTTTACAAAGTTACTTTTACATTGATATCATCAGCAACCAGTGCTACATATACATCACTGTCTGAAGAAATTTGTCAATGATTTACCATCAAGCTCTTTCTTGAAGAACCTTGTCATAAATTCGCTGAGCGTGAAATCTCTATAACGAGCTGGTTTCTCTGCTGATGTTAGCTCTGGTAAAGGTCCAAAGAGCTTCTCTCTGTCACCCGGGTTGAGGAAAACAGCAATCGAGACTCGTGGCTCGTTAGCAGGATTGGCTAATACTCGATGATCAGCACTCTTATACTCCTCATTAGAAATTATCTAAGACACAAAATGGTGGATGTGAGGAATCCAAATTAGAAAAATGAAATGCTTGGTATTATGATACAATTAGTTCAAAACATCACATTGGCCACTACCCAGTGATTTCCGTCAAAATAGAAAGCAAACCTTTTCCTTTCCTTGAAAAATTGTTGTGTATATTCATCATGCGCAAAATACTTTGTACTATACAGCATTGCTCAAAAAGAAAAGACAAAAGGAAAGATTCTATAACATTGCGTATAATCTTGTTAAGAGTACAAATGTAACCAAAACACATAATTCAATTGCCTCGACCAAATTCTCAAACTTGCTCTGCAGACATATCCCTGTATCTTGCCCCATAAATAATAATAATAATAATATAAATTTACCGAATCGAACATATGGCCGCAATTGACAAACTGTGAAAACTTATATTAGTTAAGTAGTCCAGTATTTCATAATCAAGAGAACATTGTTTCTTACATAACACTTCTATTTTCTGCCATTTTTTCCAGATTTGTGTATGATTAAAGAATTTAAATCTTTACTAATTCCCATGATGTATTTTCAAAAGAAATAAAAATAAAATGAGGAGAAAGAAAATAAATTTGACCTGAAGTAAATCTCCAATGTTGATAACCAAAGCTCCATCAAGAGGCTTGACATTAACCCAACCATGTTGAGTCCTAACCTGTAAGCCACCAATATGATCCTGCAACACGACCGTCAATGCCCCCGGATCTGCATGGGAGTTGAGTCCAACAGTAAGATTAGGCTGAGGGCAAAATGGGTAATAGTGGCCAACCATCACCCTCCCTTGCGACAAACCCAATTCCGTGAGCCTTCCTGCACTTAATCCCAACCCTTCACTCAACAAACCCAGCAAAATATCTCCCACACGCACCACTTCTCTATCCCACTCCATCACCTCCTTCCTGCACACCTCCGGAATCTCCTTCTCATCCGCTGCAACCGGTCCCATCTTAAGCTGCAAAATTCAATCAAAATAATGATCAAATGCCATTTCAATTTGAAGACTGTGCCTCTAAAATTTCAAAATAACTTCTGAAATTGAATTGGTTGAGCACATTAGTCCCCATGATTGATAATATAAATTATAGAAACTATACTGATGTTTCTCTTTAAAAATAATTTCTATTTATGCACAATTTTATTAATGAAAAACCCTATTTAGTGTGACTAACACATGATCGAAGGTATCAGTTCAGAATACATAGAGAAAATGAGGAAAAGCAAGCATCTAAACCTTAGGAGCTTGAAAGAGTGATACTTAGCAGATGCAATTGAAGTAACAATCAATCAACAACAGAATTAACTAACATTAACTAATTCTTATGCATTGTATTTAAAAGATCATTGAATGCTAAGAACCAAAAAACAATTAACAAACTGAATCAGCAAGTAATTAACAAGAAACATGAAATTGAAAGATGTTGTTGCAACAGAATTTTGTAATTTACAAACAAAAACGATTCAATCCATTTTTATTACCGCACTAAAATTAGATTACTCTGTTTCAAATCAAATTTTCTAAACAGTAGAATCAAAAGTAAACACACACACATGAGAGAATGAATTCATTCCCGTTTTATATTCAAACCTGAAGTGTATCGCGCCAGCTGGCGGCTTTAGAAGTGAAAAGATCAACGTTAGATATATACGATACACCTGTACCCATCTCCCTACGGTACACCTGCGCTCTAACCTCCGCAGGCTGTTCATGAAACGCTTTCATAGCACCAATAACACTTCGCAACAATTCCGGCGCCACACCATGGTTAATCACCTGAAAGAATCCAACAGTACTCGCAGCGTGATGAATCTGATCAACGACGGTGGAGCGGGAAGATTGAAGATTAGAGAGGTCAATTGTTGGAATTTCTGGTTCGGGTCCGGATCCTGGAGCGAGATCGGATAGAGTTTCGGGTGGATGAATGAAGATAGAAGGGATGGTTTTGATACCGGAGTCGATTAGGCCTTTTACGCCGGCTTTTGTTTCGTCGAATTGTTTTACGGCTTTGAGACGGTCGTAAGGTGGAGATGTGGTGGTTGGTGGTGGTGAAGGAGTGGCCATTGGTGATGACATTGTTGTGAATGAGTTAAGGAAGTTTCCGGAGTTGAAGGAAGAAATAAGCGATTGAGTAGGAAAAGTTGCACACTTAACTCAACCATGTGACACTGACATATAGATTGATTGATTAGTATTTCAAATTTAATTTTTTTATGTGTGAAATAATCTCGGTCACCGACTTAAGATTGAACAACTGAAATCAACTATAGTATTATTCTGGTGTAAGTGTGAAAAAACCAATTTTATGATTTATTTTCTGTGTGAACACTCCGATACAATACATGTTATTTAAATATGAATTTGTATATAGCTGAAATGAATAATTCGGATTGATTTGCAAATAGTATTTTTAATATGAAAATTAATAAATATTAATTTTGAATCTATCAAAATTATTCATTCAACAAACATACGGGTGCATATTAAAATAATATGTGTATTGAAGAATTCACCTAAAATATTAAACTGAATTAATTATCGGTATGTTTGGAACCATGGTCGGGGTGGGGTGGGTTCACATTTTTCCTGAAGCATCAAATATAGATTTGACTGTTTGGAGCTTATGTTTTATTATCCATGGATTGAACAAATAAGGATATTATTTTAGCGGTGAAATGATGTGATTGAAATTGATTGTATTGGCTGTTTGAGCCTTTTGGAATAACAATTTTTGTCTAAAGATAGCATCTGAAGGTAGTTTATATCAATTTTGTAACATGTTCATGATAAAGCTTGCTCCCTTTTTGGAATACTTTTGGCTTAAGAGCTTTGTTGCTTTTGGATGCTTACCTACTACAGGACCTGCAGGGAATGATTTCGGTTCAAATTGGTAATGGGTGGTATATTTGTGGGATATGAAGATTTGAGTGTAGTGCTTTTTGTATAAGCCTTATTTTTCTAAACTGTGTTTTGTAATTTCCCACCCTTGCACACTTTGGTTATGAATATGATTATTAATACATTTATTTGCTGAGATATTAATTGAAATTTTCTACATTTTGAAATTGTTAGTATTAAAGTTTGACAAATGCTAACCTGAGCTTAAAGGCCAGTGACGGAGCCAGAAATATTAAAAAGTGGGGGCATTATCTATAAAATTTTGTAGTATTAAATATATATATTTCATTTTATAGAGCATAAATATACATCATAAATATTCTCTACTACCATATTTTGGAAATATTAAATGATTTTCTCATTGTCAATCTGAATAAAAACATCTCGATCTCTATTTCTATTAGCTTAACTCAGCTAGCAGGAACATCACATTATATATCCAAAAGTCAAGGTACGAATTTTGTACATTTCACTTATTCACCTTAAGGGTTGAATTCTAGCCATTACTCGCTAGGCTATGTGACAAAGTAAACATAAAAATCTCTCTGCCACCTTTAGTATAGTTCAATTGGTATGGACATTAATTAGAGTATGGAAGTGCTCGAGTTCGAACCATGAACACTCCAATTATATATTCACCTTAAGGGCTAGCCATTGGACTACTTGATATAAAAATAATCTCTCTCAAATGATCTCTCGTGCGATTTCGTAACTAATTCGTGATAAATTTCATATAAAAATAATTTTCATACTCTTTTAGCTATGATATTTTCTTTTTTGTCTCCGATAACTTTTTACTAAGATCACTAATCCCCTATAATTACGAAGATAACATATTCAGAACATACATCACTCCCCTCTAATTGTCAAGGGATGTGGGGTGTTTTTTTACTCCATCCAAACTGTTTTATAAAAGACACTTCATTTTTTTAGATTTATAGATACTATTTAACATTTTTTTCTTTGTTAAATTGTTATATAAATTCAAAATAATTAGATTAAAGTAAAAAATAAATTGACAACATATTGTACCGCTAATTCTTAACTAGTTCCTTGAATTGTTGTTTGTTTGAATAAAGAAATCCTTTAAAATTGTATTTTAAAAAATGTATTATAGTGTGTTGTGTGTAATTGTTACTTGGTGGAGTGGAGTGGAGGGGAGTACAACTTAAAACTCACATAACAATATAAGTAAACGTGGGCCTAGCTTGGTATACTTTCAAGTTTCAACACATTATTATATATGAAATATAGTAGTAGTATATAAAAAAGAATACTCAAAATTTTGTGCAGGCTAGTGCCCCCACCCTCTTCAACGTGCCTCCGTCCCTGTTAAAGGCACATGATAATGAACTAAATATAGAAATATTATTTTTAAAAGTTCTGCTTTCAATTTTTTAAGAGTCAAAATTCTATACTTTTCAATTTAAAAATTATACTTTTAGGATCTTTAACATGCATTTTTAGAACACACATTAGCAGAACCCTTAAAGTTTAGGTTGATTACTCATTGTTGTTGAATACCGACATGAAACACCTGTTCTTGAAAGTAACGAATATTAAAATTTAACTTGAGAATTTTTTTCAGATGTTGATCTTTACAGTATATCGGATGAATCAGCATACTTACACTATTTTCTAATCAATTTTCTACTATTTTTGTTAAGTAATTTTTCTAAAACCAATCCTTGGTTATTTAAGAGAAATCTAAAACTTGTGTCAAAAAAAAAAAAGAGAAATCTAAAACTCTTAGATTGCAGATTATATAAGTTTTATGATAGATAGTAATGATATATGTTCAAAATTGATAGATAGTTAATGATATATGTTCAAAATTGTACATTGATACGTGTGAAAGTCAAATTGCGGCAATAATTTTGAGATATATAAAGTACTACTCTTATGCTACTTAGACAAATGCTTTCTGCAAGAGGCTAAAGAAAAATTGTTTATTTAATGATTTTTTTTGTAGTAATAGTACACATATTTGTTTCCGTTAAAATATTTTTACACATTTGTCCCGTGCGATATAATTGATGTTACACGTGGAACACTCAAGTAAGTACCTAAAATTGAATTTCTCCATTATGGATGTTCAAAATTTAAGAACTTTGTATATTCAAGATCTAGATTGACTCACTGCAGTGCAAAAATCACGCAGTTTTATATCTCGGACGTTAAATAGAGATCATACGCTCCAACATACACATTAATAAAATCAACTATTTATAATTTCAATTGTTAATTTTATATCAAAAGACCGGTATAATAACTACGTTAAACCCTTTTCCCTACACTAATAAAATCAACAATTTATGATTTCAATCGTTAATTTTATATCAAACGACTGATATAATAACTGCCTTAAGGCACTTACTTCATCAAATCCTTACCCCTACATTCACATCTCTTTCACATTGGTCCTCAAATATTTTTATCCTATAAAATTAATAACAAAAGAGACGCTAAAAATTTACAATTAATATATTTAAGGACTAATATAAGAGCGAGTTACATTTTTAAAGACCAGAATGGTAATTTGTCCACGCACAAACAGTGTATGTAACAAACACATCCTCAATTTTATATTTTGGATTTTAAAGTGGCCATATTTTCAAAATAGAAAAATTTCTAAAAATTATGTCGAGTTTCAGAAAACTTTAATATTCTAAAATTTTAAGAAATTAAATTTATAAAATTTAGCCACCACGGTTGAATTGTGGCTAACTATAAATTTATATTCCAAATTCTTCGAATGAACTAAAATTTTAATACTATTTTGTTTTTTTCTTAAAAAAATCAAGTCAGTGTAATAATAACAGCTGCAAAAATGGTCAGTCAGACAAATACTATAAAAAGAAGATGCAGATTTGTATATCTAAAAGTATATAGTACACAAGTTTCTTCATAAATCATTCAATCTCCATACGTAAGGGAACAGCAATCTCCATAAATCATTCAATTTCCTCAATGAAACATTTTCCTCTGGTTTCTGCTTTTTTGTTCAATATTTTAGCCTTATTACTCCCCTGAAATTCCATGGCTGATGTCTTTTCTGCCATTACAATGGCTGCTAAAGAAGACCAAGCTTCCTCTGGTTGCTCATGAACCCAACACATGATGAAATACATCTTCCTTTCTGCCTGCTTAATACTACTTCTAATCTCATTCCTCCTCGACTTTCTTGGCTTTTCTGATTTGGCCTCCTTTTCTCCTTCTTGAATCAACCGACGCATGTCGCAAAGAGCGCACACCATAGCAGGACTTCCCAATGAAAGTAGACTGATCACATCATCAATGACACCTAAACCGAATTGCAGCCCACCCATGTTTCTGTAAGCTGGAGAGCATACCTGTTCCAAGCAATGAGTGAGGGCTTCCAGTACAGTCTCTGGCTGCCCACCTTGGCCCAAAACTGAGGACACGCTTAACACAACCATGACTGACCCTAGAGGATCAGACCTCCGATCTCCGTTGTAAAGGCGAAGAGTGAAGCAGTAGCTGTATAAAATATCCACTAAGTGAACAGTTAAAAGAGGTGATGGCTCCTTGGAACTAAGGCTACTAAGAGGAGGTAGAGGAACCTCAGGACCGAGAGGAATTTCGCTTGATTCGTTACTTTCAGTTTCATTTACAATTACAGATTCCTGCTCTGAAAGAGGTTGAACAAGTTGCGTTCCTTCCTTACTAAGACGAATTTCTTTGGCAGAAAACTTTGACCACCATGGATCCCATGGTGTGATCATCCTGCTCAATGCCCCGGAAGCAATAGCTCTTTGAAATTGTTTCTTCTCTTCAAGTGATAAATCATCCAAATTGATTTCTTGTCCTGTAGGGAGATGAAAATAAAAAATCAGCCTCACCCAACCGGGATCGCAATTTTTTTACTGGTGGTGCAGGGGTAGAACAGTTAGAACACACAAGCAAGAAAGAATAAGTATTCAATAGGAACATACCTGACAATATTTTTTCCATCGTTTCCTCAGATAAAGTTGAATCTTCAAAAGCTGAGAAAACAATCAGATAGAAACTCAGTACCTTTCTTTATTGGTATACTTACGGAGTTAATAATTACAACCTCAAAAACTCTTCCAACATAATCAAACACAATAATAAAAGCTCACTTTTTTATGTGATAATTTATTCACAAAAGTACATTCATTAAATGATTAACGATGCTAGGCTGCAGTAATTCTAAAATCCACATTAACTCAATGCTTCATTGACTTTACATCAATCAGCAACTAAGAAAGATCTTCTAAAAAATTAACTTGTTTACACAATAACAAACATTTAGTGGTCGTGTAACAAATAGCAAAAGCAAACATATTTTTCACTGACAGAATAAAATAAATAAAAAGCTAGGCGATGGCAACTCCTTTTATAATATTGGTGGTGCAACATTTTTTTGTGGAATTAGCCTCTTGAAATTACCTACTATCGATCCATAATGGGGGCTCTCAAATGACATAGCAGACACACTAAGTATAATGTTCCGGTGGAATGGCAAAGATATATATCAACCGAAAATGAAAACAAAGCATAAAGTACGGATGACTTACAATCCTCATCCATGTTGTCCATTTCCTCTTCTGAATGAAATCTCTTCAGTATGTCTAACATTTTATGTTTGGTTTGTTCATTAGGTTGCATTTGCTGGAGTTCTTGAACTACATTTTCTTTCATGAAGGATTCAGTACAACGAAGACTATGAGACTGTAAAAATAACAATAAAAGGGATCAACACTACAGCAGTTTATAACAATCAAGGAATAAGAATTAAAATTAGCGTATCTATAGAGAGGAGTGAATTGCCAATTTAGTACCAGAAATTATAGATATCAGGCCAATTGGTCCCTGATATTAATGAAATTTAAAAATCTTTCCGGGTCAGTGCTTTAGTCCCAGACATTGTCTTGGACTTGGAGGGGCTAATGTGATCAACGATTTTTAATTCCATACATATTGATTTGAAATTTCATTAATTTCAAGAACCAGATGATTTAACCCTTTACAATTTCAGCAATCAAATTGATGATTCATTCATAGAAAAAACATGTGAGCAACACCAATTTTACAAAATTACATCAAATTAAAGTATAACCATTGCAAAATAAAACAGTTGTCCTCACATCATTAGACCAGGACCAAAGTAAAGTAGGCACGATACATGCAGATGAAGATACAAAGATACTACTCTACAAGAACAGTACTCTGGCTTGATATCCTCATAAAAATATATCTTCTAAAAAATAACATGCAGTATAAAAATTGAAATGGTACTTTCTTTAAACTGTTGAACACGAAAAGAGAAAAGTGAAATGCAATGGTAAACAAAGTAAGCATACTTCCTTAATCAGTAAATGTTTTGTCCAAAATATTTGTAGCATATATATTATTGACTGTTGAGTCTTGACATTGACATGTTAGTGCCACATAACATTATGTAAAATCACCTAGTTAGTTAATGGTGTTAGGTACTTAGGTCACACACAGAGCTTTGCAACCCAAATTAAACATGACCAGCTCAAATCTACTAAAAGGAAACTTTACTTACTTTATAACATGGGAGGGAGCAGTATCGTGAATTGCATCGAGGACATGTGTATTGGGAGAACTGCTTCTGGCATCTGTTTTTGTATGGAAAAAAGTATAAAAGAGAGTAGTTTGATCACTACACTTACTAAGGAGTAAATATTTGAAACAAATATAAATAAAATTATCAATTTTCATTGCAAAGGCTAACACGACATAGAACATATGATTTAACTTGAATTGAAAATCCAAACTATTATGCATACAAATTCAGTGATAGAGCCAATAATGCTAGTAAGTTTCAAAAGTTATTCTAGAAGATGACTATCCATCTTTTGGCAAGTCTCGTGGCTTACATCACGATTCACGAGAGTAAGCATAACTTCTTTTAATCATTAGTCTAAGTAAATTTATTTCAACTACACATGACATGACATACTGCCTGACTCAACTACCAAGCTAACAACTGAAAGTGAAACTAGCGAAAAAACAAGTAAATATCAGCGCATCAATTTTAATAGTTCACCTATAAAAATAGCTCAAAGAAAACAGGATAATTATATTTCTCTTACATAAGATGAGATTTAGAAAATTAAATAAATGAATAAAAAAACAATACATGGGGAAGGGAAACATTACTTAATTATGATCTCAGTATAAAATATCTAATATGTTAAAAAAAATATAACAAGTTCCAGAGAAACATACACATGACAGATAATTCGGGAAGAGTTCAGGGAGGAAGTAGAAGATTGATCAGATGTAACTATAGTATCTGCCATTATTCAAACACCGGTGCCAACAAGTTACTTTCCTTTGATTACCAACTAAAATTTTCTCCTTGAGAAGTCAGTATTTCAGTTCCAGTCCAAGGTATTGGGGTTGACACAGAACCCTATTAATGCAAAGGCCTTTGCTGAGTTGTGATGACTGACCAGAGTCTGCAATGAGCAATCAGCTTTCAACTACTCTTTCTTCAACTCCCAGGAGTCTGAAGCTTTGCAGTGGCATGTGATTTTTCAAAGTAAATAATCAAGTCAATCACCTAGAAGTCGAACTTCTGTTGGGGGCTTCTCATTATTCTTATTAATTTCCTATGAAAATAATCACAAACCGCTTTGTCAAATTATCTTAAAATGTTCAATCCGCCATTTTCTCACACATAATCTGCATGCAATAAATCAACTAGAAATTAAACACATTGCACTTTATTTTCACATTCATAATATTATGTCATTCTTTTCTAACCACAAACATTCATTTTTATCTTTCCTTTAATTATAAATTAAAAGGAATCTATGCTCATTGGGGAAAAGGGGTATCTGTGAGCATTCTTTCTAATTCTTTATTCAATTAAATTAATAAACTTCTATTAATCAATCTTCATTCTCTTTTTTACTAGTTCTAATTTGTGATTTAACACTAGTTTATCCTTTAAATATCAAAGCTAAGGGAACTAATGCTCAATGGGGGTAAATGTAGTCTCTGAGCACCATTATTACCTTCTTGTTTACTAGTAGCTAACTATGACTTCATACTTGTCATTCTCTATTAGTTTCAAAACAGTACCAATAGTTCCAAAACAGTCCCAAAACTATTCCAATATCAAATAGCATGGAATTTCAACTAGATTATAATTAAACCGTAACAAATTATGAATCTAACATACTCCAATTTCTACCTTGAAATCGCTAATCATAATTTTTCTTATGTTGGGGTAGAATTTCTTAACATTCCAACACAAGCAACTTCTCAAAATTAGGTTTACTCTAAAACTCTAGTTTCTACCAAAATCCAAACCTAATAAGAACTCACCATGTAATAAAGGAATTGACAGAGAAATTGGAAGAGAAAAAAGGCTTCATGAAAATCTAATTGCAAGTTGAAGGAGAATTTGTCTTCCCCCTTTGTAAGGTGATTCACGCATGATTAAGGAGAGATTGAGGAAGTTATTATATTCTTTTAAGCTCTACACCAAGATGGAGTCCAACTACCAATCCTATTGCACGCAAGTTGTAACTATGGAGAGGTTTAGACATGTGAGCATAATATGGAGGTAATGGGCTTCGACCATTGAAAGAGAGAGGAAGGGTTTGCTGAATATTTCTCTCTCAAATTCTCATCATAATTGGCTTAAATACTAATTTTTTTTTTCTTTGTACCATCCTATCCTTAATAGTTTCGACTAATTACTAATTGGCTTAAAAATTATCAATTTTTTACTAATCTATCCTTGATTAAACTAACAATCTAATATGGGATTATACTACCAAATGAGTATCTCTGATTTAGATAGTTTTTGGGATGTTATGGCATCAGCAAAAGGATGATTTCATGGCTCAACCTTACACTAATATATGTTGCGTTATTTGGATTTTGGGTATATGTTAAAAAATTGAGCATACGCCATAAACACTACCAAAATTTCAATATTTTCTGATTTTAGGAGATAAGGTCATCAAGTATTGTTGATGCCTCAGTCTGATGTTATGGTTATAATATAGTGGCATATTGTCGTAGAAAGAATCTAGCCCAGTTAAGCTTGATCGCACTTTTGCGCCATATGGCTAGTCTCGACTTCAACAATGTAGGTAACTTTTCAAGGCTCAAACTCTGCCTTGAGATATAATCAATCAAGGGCAGCTTCACCGAAGTCAATCAGACTCTTATTACCTAGCTTAATAAGTTGTTTGCATTCAAACAACCGGGTAATGATACAGACCAAATGGCTACTCTTACACCTAAGCTCTGCCTTGAGATATAATCAATCAAGGGCAGCTTCACCGAAGTCAATCAGACTCTTATTACCTAGCTTAATAAGTTGTTTGCATTCAAACAACCGGGTAATGATACAGACCAAATGGCTACTCTTACACCTAAGCTCTGCCTTGAGATATAATCAATCAAGGGCAGCTTCACCGAAGTCAATCAGACTCTTATTACCTAGCTTAATAAGTTGTTTGCATTCAAACAACCGGGTAATGATACAGACCAAATGGCTACTCTTACACCTAAGCTCTGCCTTGAGATATAATCAATCAAGGGCAGCTTCACCGAAGTCAATCAGACTCTTATTACCTAGCTTAATAAGTTGTTTGCATTCAAACAACCGGGTAATGATACAGACCAAATGGCTACTCTTACACCTAAGCTCTGCCTTGAGATATAATCAATCAAGGGCAGCTTCACCGAAGTCAATCAGACTCTTATTACCTAGCTTAATAAGTTGTTTGCATTCAAACAACCGGGTAATGATACAGACTCAAATTAGGATAGTAAAACAAGGCTCAAATTTACACATCTTAAAAAAAGGCTCAAATTTTGAGTTGTTTGCATTCAAACAACTGGGTAATGATACAGACCAAATGGCTACTATTACACCTAAGTCTCTAATAGGTAATATGAAGCACCAATATGATACATTATTCTTTAAAAAATATAGGATACTCTTAGGATACGTTTATAGAAAATTAAAATTTTATAATATATTACTAAATATACGATAGAAGAACATCCATTCTCTTCCAAAATTCAAACGAAGTACAGAAGTTCATAAATAAAATTTAGAAATAATTGTCTTGCTAAAAATATAGTGTTGCTGCTTATGACACATAGGCTCGTACACCAAAGACTACTTTTATATATTTATTTTTTTGAAGACTCGATATCCAGCCCAATGACTGAGCACCGACTAATCGAGGGACGCCAATTCCACCGTCCACTAGAAGAAGGGCCTATTTAAAGTCAAAGCTTTGCTTTGTATGGACCGGCCCAACACTGGGAGTGACACTGGATGGGAGGATTCGGACCTAAGACCTTGAGAGGAGCACACTTCAAGGTCTCCCAAGCCTTCACCATCGGGGCAACCCATGCGGGTTTACTTTCGTATAATATTCCAACATATAATTCATTAAAAACTAAGAAAGCAAAAATTTGTACATGCACAGTTTTTCTAAAAGAAAAATCCCACACAGAACATTTTACAAACATGTTATATGCACATTAAATAGTAGAAAATGTGGGAATACTCAAAATGAACAAAGTAGAGCTAAAAATGAAACCCAGTTCTTGATTCTTGTATCTACTCCTTCCTAGGTGCAATCAACAAGATGGTATTTAGATTCGCTTGTTTTATACGACAAATTCAAGCGAAGAGAAAATATTGTAGATGTTGAAGGTGTTTGAACTTTGTATATTCGGTTCTCTTGAATATACTAGACACAAAATAAAATAGAAATTAGAAATTTTGGAGCACTTCAATTTGGGCCTGAGTTATCAAATAATAATGGATGATGCTATTTGCAGATCCAGTATTTGTTAGTACACCCCCCCCCCCCCCCTAACATTGGCATCTCTTTGAGCATCTTAAATAGTAAGTTTCTATTACATTTTTATGAAAACATGTAAAGTCAATGCGTTGGTAATTTAAATTTTTAAATAAATAATTTCTTTAAATAGAATACTTAAAGAATTCCTTAGGGGCACTCGTTAGCATTTTTCATATAATAATTATTGTTTTTCAGCACAATGTTTGTATTCATAATTTTCGTTTTTTTTTTTTTGTTGGTCAGGTAGCCTAATGGCTTGAAATTCCACCTTTAAGGTGAATAAGTGGGATGACCGGGAACCCCAATCCCCTGCATAATAATGCAAATATCCATCAATTGAGCTAATCTCATGGGACTCATAATTTTCGTTTTTAAAAAATGGTTTTCAATTTAAACTATGCAACCCTGTCTTGCCTCTCATTCATCGCAATATCATAGAGTATTTGATGTACAATATTTATTTTGATGGGAATTTTAAACTTTTGCATGAAATAAATGAATGGACGAGATTTGGTGTCATATAATGTTTAACACATTGATGTCTTTTAATCCTAACTATATGCATATATCCTTTTTTCCCACTTCCACTAAAATCTTTTAAGAAAATAATCACACATTTCAATTTTCAAATTTGGTAAAAACAGATAATATAAGTGAACCTATGCAATGTGTTTAATTTATTTTGAATTGTTTCGTAACATGTAGAGCAATACACCTTCACATATAATTGAATCTTTATAGTATTTGAGATTTAGCTAGTCTGGAACAGTTGACCCTCAAATCCTTATTATAAGATTTGAGAGTTTTTCTGATCACAGAAATTCGCTCGTTGTTTATCAAGACGAATTTGAGATGACGGATTATTGAAGCCTGCAAGAGAGATCTTATAGTGCAATTAGAAGAGTGTCTGTTTGATTTGGGGGGTTTTGGGGGAAAAAAGGAGGTGATATTTTTCATTGTTCTTACAACTTGGTTAATACCGTGTTCTTCATTTTTTTGTTGCTGCTTTTCTATCTTCTTCTTCCTATAGATATGCCTCTTGTAAGAACATGAAACTCTTGTAACATGTGTTTTTTATTCTTTCTGTAACATCACCATTTTCTATTGATCGATTATATATATATATATATATATATATATATATATTCTTGTTGGTACCTTGTTGCTTTGCTTACACCTTGATTGATTTTAGATATTCATATGCTACTTATTTGCTGGAACATACTCCTCTGATGTTATATATAAGCACCTTTTTATTTTTTAGATTCATTCAATAACAGTTGTATCTAGTCTATAATACTGACTAGATTCATCTGTTATTGAATGAATCTAAAAAGTGAAAAATTGCTTATATATGAGACCGGAGAGAGTAGTATTTTGCATCTTATTTCAACTTTACTTTTGTTTGATCAATCATATTATTCTCGATCATCATGACATATCATTCTCACACCTCATCCGTAAAACTCCTTATCCAACATAAACTTAGTATGGCGGAAAATTGCCAAAAACTCATCACATTCAATTATAACAAAGTGAAGTCACCACTAACATTTAGAATCACTTCACACCACACCTAACATTTAAGCGGCCGTTATTTTAATCAATCATGGATGCATGAGTTTTTTTTTTTTTTTTTAAGTAGATGCATGAGTTAGCCATAAGTTTTGTATCATAAGCCAATTTGATAATTCCCACCAAATATTTTCATTAGTATTTAGGGGCTAATAAATAAGTTTAAATAAAGTTTTTCATATGGAAATAAAAAAGTTACTTTAATTTATACCAAAAAATAAATTATTTATAATCATATATCTAAATGTACTTCAAAGTCTTTTGAGTGATTATTACTCTTCTACAGTATATTACTTGTGTATGAGGAGAAAATATTTTGATAAATTATAAAGTTAAGGAAAAGTTCTTATTTTAATTTATTTGGTAAGAGTGTGCACATGGCTTCCTTTATTCTCTATGGTTAAATAGCAGCCACATATGATATGGTCAATTTTAAACATTTGATAAATACATGTGATGGCTAACCAAACCAACCTTTTTATATAACATTACAACCTATTCAACCTAATGCGACAAGGTTAAATTATCCAATTTATTTATCCATATAATACAACAAAAAACAACTATATAACAATTTTGACCTTTGAAACAACTAGTACGTCTTGGGCAAAGTGGTCCATTCCAACTTGACTTCATCATAAACATAGTACTATAATCCCATTCATGCCAATAAATTATATATTTTCCTTAGTTTATGATTCAAAAGGAAGCATGAAAGAAAGAACATCAAAAGCATAAAGTTAGATAAATTTTACTATACTAAGGAGAGTTACATTAATTTATTATATACTAAGCACATATATACACACTTTGACTTGTTCATATGAAATAACTCAAATTTGAATACAAATTTTACTTTGAAGCTATATAGTTGTTTACTTATAAGAAAGAGTCTTTGATTCATATACTCTTCATTGTTTAACCAAAATTAAATAAAAATAAACTCATTCATCGTCCTCTCATTATCAAAGTTTTCTAGCAAATTTCCAATATTTACATAGCTTTGAAGTGAGAAAAATTATGGGTCTTATTGGAAAAAGTTTCACTTCCAAATTGAAAAACATGACATCACTTGCAATTTCTAGGATTGCTATCTTGAAGAATCATCGCAAAGCTAGAGCTTCTTATGCATTTTCTGATGTTTCTCAACTCTTGAATCTTGATTACCATGATCAAGCTCTTGTTAGGGTAAGCACACCAATATTTTTATTTTTATTTTACATATATCTCTTTTGTTTCATGGTAAATCACATTTCTCTTTTGTTAAAACAAGCATTAATTTGAATATATGTATTATTTATTTATAAATCAATAGGTGGAGCATTGGATTGTAGAGCAAAACATGTTGGATGCATTTGTCATGATAGAAGATTATTGTGATGTCCTAAGAGAAAGAGCTCAAGTACTTGAAAATAACAAGTTAGTTTTTCTCATCTCTTCCTTTCTTTAATTGTGGAGTTAATCTTAGACAAATCACCAAATGACCAAATCAAAGTGGTGACGAATTGTTTAAGAAAGCTACTTTTCACCCTCAAGTTTTCTAAAAGATCACATATACTCCAAAAATTATGTAGCACTGATATTTCTAATTGAAAGTATATCAGGTATTAGACATGTGTTAGTGTCTGACACCGCACAACGTTAACACATGTAATTACTTTCAATTATTTTATTTTTACAAAGTATTACTGATGTTCACGTGTCAATGCCTCATGGTTTTGGAAGTGTAGTTCTAGATGACATAAATTTGGTTGAAAGCACTTTCAATTGTTTTACTATCCTAATTTACTAACTTGGTTATTACAAAAATTTGTTTCTATATAGGGAGTGTCCATTTGATCTCAAGGAAGCAACATGCAGCCTTATCTTTGCATCATCAAGGTGTGGAGAATTTCCAGAGTTGCATAAGATACAGGATATTTTGACTTCAAAATTTGGGAAAGAATTTGCAGATCATGCTATTAAATTGCATAAAAAAAATGGAGTGAACTCTGAGGTATATACATCTTAGGCTACATCTTATGAGACCTTATTTATTTCATGAGTTCAATTAACCATCCCAAAATATTCTAATAATTTTTTTCTTTCATTTAATTATGTAGATGATACAAAAGCTTTCATTAAGACACCCCACCTTGGAAAACAAAATGGAAGCTCTGAAGAAAATTGCCACAGAAATTGGAGTTACTTTGCCTTTTAAGAAGAACCCTACATTGACAAATAAGGTAATAAAATCAAGTCTCAAAGAGAAATGAAAACAAGCATTATGATCCTATTTGAATAAATAACTTAATTAAGCACTTATAATACAAGCGCTTGGTTAGTAAATGCTTAAGTATAAACTATTTCTATAACAAGCGATAAAATAAAGTCAAATGATTTTCATATCAGTTATATAATTATTTTCAAAAACTATTCTTGAGAGCTTATAGAAATAAGCTTAAAACATAATATGAACATATCATAAGATGCTTACATATAAATTGTAAGGGTTTTTATTTTCATAAGCTATCATGAAGAGCTTATGTAAATAAGTCGAAAACAATTTATTGACGCTTATGAATATGTCAAAATTAGTTTTCATAAGCTCTCATACATAGTCTCACTAGACTTATGCTAGTAGATAAATTCAAATAAGTCAATATGCAAACATACTAAACTTTGATGTGACATTTGATAGTGAAACATGTTCTCATATATATTCATAATTCATCTATTGCAGAACAAATTGAATGTTGACCAAAGACAACATGAAATAGAAACAAAAAATTGCAGTAGTGTTAATGATGCTAAGCATGATGAAGAGAATCAACATAATCATGATCAAAATGTAATTGAAGCAGAAACCAAAACTTGTAGTAGTGTTGATGGTGCTAAGCATGAAGAAGATAACCAAAATGGTACAAATCAAAATGAAATTGAAGCAGAAACCAAATATTGTAGCAGTGTTAATGATGCTACTACTAAGCATGAAGAAGAGAACCAACATGATCATGATCAAAATGTAATTAAGGATAATTATCTATTTGATGTGAATGAGGAAAGGAGGAGGAACAAATATGCTGCTGCTGCTGTTCTACAAGCTTTGGAATTAGCATCTTTTGAGATTAGTAAATACTCAAATCATAAGCAAAAGGATATAGTGATTTCAAAAAGAAACTATAGGATTGATGTTAAAGAAGAATTAGAAGGAAAAGAAATTAAAAAACAATATGCATTGAAAGGAGAATCACAATTAAGTCAAAATCCAAGAGATGAAATGAAACCAACACCAAAGAATGCAACAAATTTAGTTTCCAAGAAAAATGTGGAGGAAAATGCAAATAGAGAAAGCAACACTGTTGATGAATTAAGGTCATTCAAGACCTTGAATGATGATAATAATGATCAGAAAAGTGAGTCTAATGCAGCTAGAGAAAATGAAGATTTGAGTGAAGAAAAAACATACCCTTCTTCACATGCAATTAGATGGAATCAACAAAGGTCTCAAACTAATCAGTTTGTAAGAACATATTTTCCAAAGAAAATGCATACACATCATGAACATTTGGATTGGAAGATGATGTCAGTGAGGACCAGATGAGGACACCGATAAACCAGTGATTTCAAAAATCGGACGGAACCAAGAAACGGCCAATTTGTCGATTGGTTTGATCTCTGATTATACCTTAGTCTGGTTGAACCACTATTTGTTCAACAAGTTCTTATTTTTTACTTTTTTTTCCATTTATTTATTTATTTGTTATCTGGTGTAACAATGGTTTGAACTTGAACCAATTAAAGTATAACTGAAGGTTCTCAACACTTGGATCTTTGGTGTAGTTTTTAAAACATTGCAATGAACACAATGATTTTGTTATAATAGATAATTCAGATTATTCTTTCACTTAAACCACAGTAACAATAATCTTAATAATAATCAATTAACATCTGCTAACATTACATTATCAAAGGTCCAATTTTTGAACCACAAATTTGAGTGGAAATTTCCACACCATTCCTCAATATCACTTCAGACATACACGTCAAGGAAAAAACATGAATTTTGTACCGTACTTCTCGGCAAAGTATGTCGTCTGAAGAGGAAATTCTTCAAAAGCTGGCTGTAGAGGATCAAATTCACTCCACGAGACCTGCAAAACTCTCAAGACCATGCTTCAATGTGAAATTTACCACACTTTTCTAATGATCTAATCCACCTAACTGCATCTTCCCTGGAAACCTCATTTTCTTTAGATACAATCTCCTCAAAAGCTGATGTTACATCTGTAGGCATTTTGGTAGAAGAACCTGCTATATAAACCGCAGCTCCCTCGGCTAATAGGTTCCAGATCCTTCCACTGTGTTCCTTCATCTTATGCTGAACATAAACCTTCTCAGGCTGGTCTCTAGAGAAAGCAACATAGAAACCTCCACCCTTTGCTTCTGAAAGCACGCCATTGTTCTGAGAATGGTTCAACCAGAAGTCTTTGTACAAAAAGTCACCATCTTCATTCCAACAGCCAAAGAAGAACATAATTGGAGCGGTGGAATTAGTTTTACTTTGGATTGCCCTTTCCTCAATAAATCCACGGAAAGGTGCACATCCTGTCCCCGGTCCAACAAGTATGAGGGGAAGTGAAGGTGATGGTGTAGGAAGCAAACCTTTTTGGAACCAGGCAGGAATGCTGACGGCTGCGTAAAACAAGACACATCAAACAAATTACTTTACTAAGTGCCTGTTTTTACAACGTTTTTCTTTAAGAGTTATTTTTTAAACGTAGATAAAAAATCACTTTTGAAAGTTTGCATCCGTTTTTACAGTAGACGAGCACAAAATAGATTCTGCTTTTTTCAAAATCTCTAAATTATTGAATATCAAAATCACTTATTATAGTCTGTAACAAGCAGGCCCTAAATAAATTGCAATATGTGGCTAATTTTTCGTGCATACCATTGTTGGGATCTAATGCGGCTAGCCACGAGGAGCACAGTCCTTTCTTTTTCCTCTTGTAAGGTGTTGTCCAGGACACCACATTCACAGTCAAGTGTACTTGATCAGGGTGAGCTGATTGCGAAGAAGATATGGAGAATGCTCTTGTTTTCAGCAGAGGAACCAATTGTATTAGCCACTCGAGTGGCATTTGTACAGAAGGAAAATCCTCTAGCACCTTTTTTACCCCAAAAATTAAAACAAATATATGCATAAAATTGATTTAATAAACAAACAACAAAAACAATAAATCAAATAGTCTGTTTAAACCAAAGAGTAAGGAAATAGTCCAAACTCGGTTAGATAGAGGCTTTAATAGTTTAATGCATAAAAATAAAAATGAATTGACTCAAAGCAAAATAATGCACAATGTACAATTCATTGACCTCACCTCAAGAACAGTTCTCCTCTCCTTCTGGTTGTATTGGTACAGGTCATCTCTTCCTTCTGGCGAAGCAAAATACTGAAGTCTTTCCTTCTCGTGTTCAGCTGTTGCAAAAAAGCTCATAACCTGAGACATCAAATTGTTGCTAGGTTAGCATTTAATGAGGAAGTAACAAGAAGATTAAAAGCATGTTTGTAGAACTTTTAATTCATGCACAAGCACTACTTCAAATAATAACTCATTAAATCAAGCATTTTATCTAGATTTGCGGATCTGGGTTGTTTGCAGTGGTGGCCGACGCTTTGCTCTGGTCGTGGTGGTGGTTGTGGTTCCAGGTGGTTTGGTGGCTTGTTTTAGTTCCGGCGGTGGCTTCTGTCGTGGTGAAGGTGGTGAGGTGTTGTGGTACTGTTTGAGTTGGCTTTGGTGTTTTTGTCCTGTTGTGCTCGAAAGAGTTAGGCGCGTAGACACTCCGTGTTGACGGTAGTTGTTTTATCGCACCTATAGGACGTCTTGGGGTTGGTGAGGTGTTGTTTAGTGGCTTTTGTTGAGTGGGTGTGTGGTTGATGTTGTGCGTAAGGTTACCCTTTGTTACTAGATTCTCTGACCGCTTTCCAAGTCTGCTGAGATTTGCAGGATTCTATGAGTCTCTGATGGTGTTCAAATCTGTTGAGATTTGCAGATTTCTAGTTTCTGGGTAATCTCTATCGTACTGATATTGACTGTTTTGGAGTTGGTCTGCAAGCTGAGACGTATCCGCCTGAACTTTACTTCTATTGGTGTCCCTTCAACTTCTGACTTAAGGAGCTGCTTTTGGATACTGATGGGCCAGTTAATTTTGCTTCGAGATTGGAAGTTAGTGTCTAGAGGTTTCCTTTTGGGTTCCTTTTGGGTTCGGGTAGAGGGCCTCTGATGGTCGGGGAGTTTAGGCGTTGTCTGTTTTAGTGTTATCATTGGTGTTCCGCATATATACGGCGCCTTTGTTTGTAGCCTCCTTTTCTGGTCTCTGTTCATCTTGTACGGAGATCAGATTTTTATATATATTATATTTGCCGTTCAAAAAAAAAAAATATATATATATATATATATTAACTCATTAAATCATCTCTAATCCAAAGTGAAATTTTCAAATAAAAAAGATGGGTAGAATATATATAATAAAAGAAATAGAGAAAATATTGAATTCAATTATGCAATTATCTTCTAAAATGACAAAATAAAAGGAAAGTAAAACATACAGCATCTTGCCTCAAAGAAATACCGCCGAGGGGAAGCAGAAGCTACATCCATAGTCAATTCCACAAAAGTTCTTAATTTTACAGGCATTCTAGAGCCATTTGCATTATGATCATCCATTTCTCTAGGACTAACCTGAAATTTAGGGGATTTCTTATTAGAAAAGATTACAAACACTTCGATTAAACAATAATATGAATCTAATAAAAAAATGTCAATGGTGTTGAAAGCATGTATGTAATATGAAACTCAAGTTCAAACACAAAATTAGGAAACTATCGCTACTATTTATTCAGGTATAAACCAGAATTATACAAGTAGTTCTCTCCTTTAAACACTAGCAAAAAATGAAGCACCGACACATACACTAGACACGACATTGACATATAGACACCGGTAATAGTCTAAGAAAATGGAAGTGATTGAATGCAACCACGTGTCGTGTTGGGCAAAAGATATGCCTTCAATATGAAGTGTTTGTTCTACATAGAACAGACAGAAGACACCCCTCATAATTGCTCCAAGTGCCTATATCTCTAACCACACAGATAACTGCCACACCAAATACATAGCTGTCGTACAACATATAATAACTAATCAGGCCTTGCTAGACTGATCTGCCACCAGCAACTTCATGATTCTGCTACTCTTCTAAAGAAAATTAGTACTCTGGGAGAACATGGCTTCTAAAACATTGCAAGCACCGAGTAATGGCAGAAACACCATACGGCCTGTTTCTTTTATTTCTAAATAACATTGAGAAGAATACATTTATGTGTGTGGTTATAGGATTTTCAACACTGAAGAGGGTGAACGAACCACATTAACGTTAACTGTTGAAGTTATAGGGTTTAGTCCTTAAAGTATAATTATATTGATATATGATGTGAACTAACCCTCATTTATTCTAATATATCAGAATCCTCATACTAAGCAAATACTGAAACTAATCACAATAATCATCAGACTCCTAATTCTAATAAAATAAGGGAAGAAATCATGAAATATAACCAAATATGAAAACTAATCCTTTGGATTAATATAAAATTTTATATGTTAAGATCAAGATATTTTTCATATAATCAAACATTAACTAATCTTTAAAGACTTACGCTGATGAATGAATCAGGATCCAAATTACAACGTCGTATGAAAGCATCAACTGCAGCTGAATCTTGACCAGAGAGAATTTCAAGAACATCACCAGTGTCATACTCAATAGCCTAAGGAACCCAAAATACATACATTAATTCAAAGAATGAAGATGATGCAAGTAAAATAGAATCCAAATCACAGTGTATGTGTGTGTGTGTGTGTGTACGAAGAGCCCTACTGTGTAATACATACAAATTTCATCATAGGCCTTACATGTGAAACAAATTCAAATTCAAAATGACGAACATCTTTTCCAAAGTTTGGTCTCGCCAAAGGAAGATTCTTCACCTGTGTGATCAGCGTGAATAAAAGAATAAGACAATTGATCACTGCTAACAAGAGGTAACTATCTGTCAGCAGAAAAACTACCAAAGATAAAGTGTCTTATCCAGTACCATCTTAAGAAAGCAGTCAGGATGCCCATTTCTGTCGGAAGATGAATTTCCGGGATGCATTGCACGAGCACTCTCAAGAACATCAAGACTCGTTAAATCTGAAAGAATCACAATATCATATGTTAATCTAGTCAAATATAAAAAGAGCAACTAAAATTTTAAAATCAACAATGAGGGAACTATTGTGCAAGGAAAAATCAAACCATAACACAACCACAGTGAACCATGCATTGGAAACACTTCCGTAAAAAATTTACAAACTAAAAAAGAAAACAACTAGAGGTGTTATTGCTCAAATTTGACAAAAATTAAGCTTTGAAGTTTAAGCATCAATAATTTGAAAGAATGTAACCATAAATAATAAATAATTCAAGTACACATTGCACAGCCAATAACTTGCCATGGTCCCTACAAAATGTCATGAGGAATGAATGCAACTCCAGCATTTAAAATTCACCCTCACAACAGTCACTCTATGCAAACAAGAGCAAAACATGGCATTGTCCAGCCTAAACTTCATCCCACTTTATTACTCACAGAGTTAGAACCTACATCTTACAAGACTGCTCTTCAGGACCCTAAGTGGCTTGCAGCAATGAAAGATGAATACAATGCATTGCTTAACAACAACACATGGACTCTTACTAATTTGCCCTCTGACAGGAAAGTAATTGGTTGTAAATGGGTCTTCCGGATCAAACAAAACCCTAATGGTTCCATTCTCAAGTACAAAGCTAGATTAGTGGCTAAGGGATTTCATCAACAACATGGTTTTGATTTTACTGAAACGTTTTCCCCGGAAGTCAAGCCTATTACTGTCAGAACTGTACTTACTATAGCCATATCCAGACAGTGGCACATCACTCAATTGGATGTTAACCATGCCTTTCTTAATGGCATTCTAGAGGAGGAAGTATACATGCAACAGCCCCCAGGCTTTGTCAGCTCAGATCCTAAGTTATTGTGCAAGTTAAACAAAGCCTTGTATGGCCTCAAGCAGGCCCCTAGAGCATGGTTTGAAAGGCTCAATTCTGTTCTACACAATCTGGGTTTTGTCTCAAGCAGATGTGATCCCTCCCTGTTCACTCTTACTACTCCATCTTACACAATCTTCATGCTGGTTTATGTTGACGACATTATTATCACTGGCAGTTCTTCACCTCATATCAAGGATTTAATCTCTAATCTCAATGCCCAGTTCTCTCTAAAACAACTTGGTCAATTGGATTATTTCTTGGGCATAGAGGTTAGTCATCTCTCAAATGGCAGTCTCTTCCTATCTCAGACCAAGTATATTAGGGATTTACTTACCAAAACTAATATGCATGAGGCTAAAAGCATGCCTATTCCCATGGTTGGTAATCTGAAACTCTCCAAAACTGGGTCAGACTATCTTCAGGATCCTACTATGTATCGTTCTGTGGTTGGAGCCTTGCAATATGCTACAATTACAAGGCCTGAAATCAGTTTTTCTGTCAACAAGGCCTGCCAGTTCCTCTCTCAGCAACTAGAGTCTCATTGGACTGCTGTTAAAAGGTTCTTGAGGTACTTACGGGGTACCTTGCATTATGGCCTTCAGCTTCACCCTGCCTCTGTCAACAAGCCTCTCTCTCTTCTTGCCTTTTCTGATGCTGATTGGGGGGCTGATCCTGATGATCGTAAGTCAACTTCTGGGTCATGTATATATCTAGGACCCAACCTTGTGTCATGGTGGTCCAAGAAGCAAACCCTTGTGGCACGGTCTAGTACTGAAGCAGAGTACCGGGCTCTTGCTAACACTGCAGCTGAGGTGTTATGGCTTCAATCACTACTCACAGAGCTCAAAGTTCCTTTCACTACACCTATCTTCTACTGCGACAACATGAGCACTGTGGCTCTCTCTCATAATCCAGTCCTACATGCTAAAACAAAACACATGGAACTTGATATTTTCTTTCTCAGAGAAAAGGTTCTCAGCAAACACCTTATTGTCAGACATGTTCCTTCCACTCACCAATATGCTGACTTACTCACAAAACCTCTATCTCCCCTCAGATTTCTCCACCTAAGGGATAAGCTTAGAGTTCTGGACAAAGGCTCTACTCTCTAGACCCACCTGGGCTTGAGGGGGAAATAATAGAGTAATAAGTAAAGTGGGATTAAACTAGATCATAAATTGTAACTGTTTTAGATATAACAGAATGCTGAGTCAGCACATAGACTAGGTGTCCAGATTCATTGTATTCTATTCTAGATACTTAGCTATATAAATGAAGCTCATGCTTCTGTTGTAACTAACTAATTCATTCAATAACAGAATACAAAATATCTCATTCTTTCTTCATCTTCTACAATGACTTTCTCTGCATTTATCTTTTCCTAATAGCTAATACTTAAATATGCAAAGTTGCATATAATATGCATCAGATAAAATTCATACGGGTGGTAAATTGTAGACAACAAAAGAAACATACATAAATAGACGGTCAGAGGTCACAATAATTGCTAATAAAACTTAGCAAGCCAACCAAGAATTTTACCGAGTTTGTGATACCTGAGGTAGTAGAAAAATGTGACTTGATAGTTTCAGTATTGTGATATGTGACTTGGACTTTAGGTTGGTCAATCAACACTGTATCTTGAATCAAAACATCTGGGCCATTTGGTAAGAATTCTGGTTTGATCATGTTTAACATTCTCCAAAGAGAAGACATCCAAGGATCAAGTGTACCTTCATAGCTACAAAAAAATTATACCATCTTTGATTAAAAATAAATTACTAAAATTGCATTAGTTAAAAAATGCTAACTACAAAAAGTAAGGTACTAAATCAAACAGAATAGTCATAATTGATGGCATAAAACATAATCATACCCTGAAGGGTGCTGATCATCTCCCAAGCCTCTTTCTAGAATAGCTGTTCCTCCAAGGTCCATTAATCTTTTGTCCAGCTTCTTTGCAACAAACTGCCACGGTTCAAAAGTTAGGTTTAATTCAAAACATGAAACTAAAGCAAATAAATGTATTCATTGACTTTTTTAAGTTATGTTCATTATCAAAATATCATTCAGTGCCTATTTAACTCAGTGATTCAGCATCAAGGAGTACTTAAATAAGCAATATAAGACTCGAAAAAGTACTGCAATACTCAATCTAACTAAATGAAACACATAAGACTTTTCAAACACAAAAGTCACAAGTCAATAAATATGATTACATTGTACTTCTGATAACCAGAATCACCCAAACCGAAAACGGCATAATGAACCCCTTTCAGCCAATGTTGGCTTAGCTGTCTCTGAAGAAGAAACCTCCAAAAGACCTGGAACCACAAACGAAAAACTAACAACCTCCAATAATGCAAAGAAAAGCAGCAAAACATAAATAAATAAATAAAAAGGGGTTAAATGTGTTTAGTCTCTATAGTTATCTCAAATTTTATATTTAGTCATGTGCCAATTTTTCAGTCTCTGTGACTGTAATTACAAACTGCATGCTGTTAGTTAAGATATAGTTTTGTAATTTGTAGGGACTATAAAAGTGTTCCGGTTCCGGACACTATAAATGTTAGTTTTATAGGGACTAAAAACATATTTAACCCTAAACAAAGTATAAGAGTGGTTTTAAAGAAAGCTACCTTCATGGAATCAGGGGTATCACCCTGGCCAGTGGTAGAAACTACAAAAATCACAGCCTCTTCCTGTGGTAACAGACTCTGAACAAGGCAACCCATTAGAAAAATTTTGAACTTCAATATGAATATATTTTGAAAAAAATAAAACTCAAAATTGAAAAGGGGAAGACAGAAAAGAAATCATACAGGATCATATTGATGGAGAGAGAGAATGTTGATAGGGCAGGCTCTTCGCTCAGCTTCACGAGCAAGACGCTCAGCAGCATCCAATGAATTGCCGGTTTCAGTTGCATACAGTATGAGAAGCTTATGCCGGTGTTGCATCTCTCTCTCTCTCTCTCTCTCTCTCTCTCTCTCTATCTATCTCTCTATCTCTCTATCTCTCTCTCACTCTAACCCCTAACGATTCCAAAAGCTGAATACTTTATGTGATGGCCGGTGCCGTATCCAAGACCTTGGGTCATAAGGTGCGAAGAATATAACTTTAATTAACAATCATTATCATACATATAAAATAAAATATAAAATCATAAAATTTTAATATATGTATTCAAGCTCATGTAAATTACATTCGGAACTTATAATTGTCTTCTACGTGTTTTCATATTTTGCATGATCAAGTCTATGGAAAGATAACAACTTAAATAAAAATTAGCATCTTTTCTTATACTATATTCTAATCCTATCCAGCTGCCAAATCCATTATACAATGGGCCTATTTGTATTAGCTTATTTGAGTTTATCTACTGACATAAGTTTTACGAGACTGTTTGGGAGAACTTGTGAAAACAGCTTGTGATAATTTTCATAAGTTTTTTTTCAACTTATTTGCGAAGAAACTACAAAAATTACAGCCTCTTCCTGTGGTAACAGACTCTGAACACCCATTAGCAAAATTTTGAACTTCAATTTCAAGATATTGTGATAATTCCTTCATAGGGTGTGAAGGGAGTGGATGTACCAATAGGGGAACCACTATAATTCTCTTGTGTTCTTTCTCTTTCCCTTACGCTCCTTATATTTTTCCGCATTCTCATTGAAACCTTCATAATAACTTTGCGGAAAAATTATCAAGAACACTAAACTCAAAAATTGACTTATAAATCCGAAAATCTAATTCACCCCCCTCTTAGATTGCACTCTTAAACTAACATTATTTTCATAAGTTCTCCCATATAACTTATTTTATCTTTTGCTACTAGGGGGGAAGTTTCTTCAAAGAATTTACAACAATGGGAAAAATGGGCATTTGTGTATTTTTCCATTATCATCTCTTACAATTAGAAAGCAAAGGAAAATTAACATCCTATGCATTAGTAATAAATTAGGCAAATTAACCATAAATTGCACAAAAAATTGGAGGCTAAAAACCCAAAAACAATACAAAACAGTATCCATTTTCCTATTACAAAATTCAAAAAATTAGGAAATTCAAATCCAAATAAGGGTTTATTGGGCAACAATGGAACATTCAAAAAAATTGAGCAATTCAATACAAATTAATTGAAAAATTAAATATTTGACCTCCAAGTCCTATTATTTGTGTGTGTGTGTGTGACTGTAACAGATTGAATTAAAGTATGAAAAACTGATGCTATTTTCTTATTTTAGTTTTCAATCATCCATGGAAGTTCAAACATGAATTGCTTGCCCTAGGGTTTATTGGAATTTGGAAGAGAAGAGAACTCACTCACCTTTAGGAATGATACTGGTGGAGATGGCATACACTGCCGCAACAGCGTAAAGAAAAATTGAGACGGTGACAAATGAGTTTGCGGCGTGCAAATATCAGAAAACTATTCTTTTTTATAAGGGCAAGCCGCCATGGTCCCCGAAAGTGTAACTCGCTCTCATATTAGTCTCTGAATGTATCGAAATTGCAAATAAATTTCCTATGGACAAAACTTATATGCATTGCTTTAGATGCAGTTTGTCATGTTCCTCTCACAAAAAGGTAATTTTTTATTTCTTTTTAATTTAAAAAAATAGAAGAAAATTGTTTTTAAATAAAAGTAACTACCTCCTTGTATCTAGCACAGTAAGAACTGTGTATATAGAACTGTACATAAGTTTGGTCCATTTCGTATATCGCATTTGATAATAGTTTTATAGACTAAATTGACCAATAATAAACACATTTAAGGATTAAAATTGATTATCTAAAAGCAGATTCAATTACCAAAATATTAGTCTCTGAAATGTTGTTGTTTACCGTAAAAAAAAAAGGACCAAACTGAGACATTTGTGGATCTATTAACAATTTCTATACATTCAGAGACTAATATGAGAGCGAGTTACACTTCCAGAGACCAAAATGGTGGTTTGCCTTTTTTATAATAAAGCACTTTTTTACCTCAATTTTCCCTTTGTTGTTGGATTAATCTAACGCACCAGTTTTGTGCAATTTTTTACCGGTTTTTTCTTCCGCTCAGACTTGTGTTGTGGCCGGTTCCCTCATCCAATCGGTTGAACTGACCAGTTCGATCTGATATTTACAACATTGGTTAAAATAGAAAGATTTATCAAAAAATTGTACTTAAACAAAATTTCTCTCAGGATGGGTTATTCGGAAGAAATTGAGCTCAAATTTTTATATGAATAATTTTTTGTAGTTAAGATAAGAAAATTATTTTTGCCAGGTTTCACACGTGTCCTACAAAATAACCAAAATATCCTTTTCTGCTACTTAAGTAACGGATTTCATTCGTCACTTAAGTGGTGAATGTGTAAAATAAATTGGTTTTTCCAACGCCTCATAATTAACCCCCTCCAAAGACACTTGAACAATTTTTATCCGCTACTTAAGTGGCGGACAGTCACTTAAGTAGCGGACAGTCGTAACGTATACAAGCAAGCTCATCTTCTTCCTCCTCGATCTATCAGTTTCAAAACACACAAAAGTCACTAAAAAATTGTTCCAAAACCCCAAAAAATTATCGTATTTAAGCAAATACACCTTCTTTCCCCCACATTATTGTATATTATGTGAATTATTCTCATACAATATTTGTGTTCTTATGTCTATATATCATAGCTCAACTGACAAAATTGAGATAGAAATTTAGTTAACTTCAGTTTGGTCTATTTGAAAATATAGAAATAATAAAGTCTTTAGTCAGAAGAAAAATTTTATTTAAAGGTTGATCTTTACCATTAAAGTTCAAGTTTGCCCATGGTTCAAAACAAGAAAAAAATGTTTTTGTTTTTATTTAAACCTTTGAATGCTATGGTATGGGATTTGGCACGAGGTGATATTTAATTTGTTATGTATGTTTTTGCATGAATTCTTATTTTTTTAAGTACACATTGTGCTTAATTTGTTTTAATATCTTTGACTTTTTCAAAAAAAAAAATACACCAAAATTGTTTATCTAATTTGACCCAAGTTCACCTCCGTCTGGAAAAATATCAGTTCTTTGATCATTATCAACTAATCTTTACATACGAAAGAGTTGAAAAAAATTGGCTTTAAAGTAAACAATTCTCTAGAGTTCTTGACATTTAAGGATTTTGATCTAACTTTTTCTAAATTAAACAATTCACTTTATTGGACAGAGTAAATGATTTCAATTGTTCATAAATGATTAAAAGTTAATATTCTAACATTATAATGATTATAATGATTTATATATAATAATGTATTTTTTATTTAATATCAACGATGGATTTATTTATTTATTAATGATTTATTTATTTTGATATTATTTTTTTTTTTGTCAAGTAGCCTAATCGTTTGAAATTCCACCCTTAAGGTGAATAAGTGGGATGAACGGGGTTCGAACCCCGATCCCCTGCATAATAATGCAAATATCCACCAATTGAGCTAAGTTCATGGGACTATTTTGATATTATTTACTGTACTTTATACTTCAAAGAAATTAGTTGCTTTAAAAGAATCAAACCCATAAGGTTCCGCGAGAAAAATAGAAAATGATACTTTTGGCAATGACATGAAAACAAGTAAAGGGTTATAGGTTAACATATATATGCAATTAATTTCCTAGACTATCAAACCTGTAAATGGTAAAAATGGTAAATCTCATTTAAAACTGCAAATGGTTTGTAGAAATATAATATTGGGTGATTTAAGGATATAGATATTTTGCGTAAATTTCATTTTCATGTCATTTTGTTTCATGATGTGACAAACAACATCGTTTGGAAAGGACTAAAATCACTTGATGTCAGAATAGACTTCCGAACAGATTAAACTGGTGGTGAAAGCCAAACAACATCGTTCTTATCATATATTTCTCATTTTCTTTGGAAGTTTTTTCTAAACATCTTACATCACCCCAATCCCTTTTTGGAGCTAAGTTTCTATTTTCTACGTCACTCTTTCGGCTTGATGGTTGTTGATGTATAGTATAGGTTTCATTAATTTTTCTTTCAATTAACTAAACTCTATTAATAATTATTATATAAAAAAACTCTATTAATAATATTAAATACAGCGTGCATATTCCAAAAACATGTCGTCACTTAATTAAACTCTACTAAAAATTAAATAAAGTGCAAATTTAAAATGTCGTCACTTTATAGGAACCAAAAACATTTTTTTTTGTCTAGGGAAACCAAAAACATGTTTAATCTTTAATTTTAAAATAACTTAAAATATAAAAATATATCATAACATTGAATAATGATTAGATTATAAGTACATTTCAGAATGTTTTATTTCAACTATAAAGAAAATCGATTTTTTTTTCTAAATGTGTTCATACCTTATTATACCAACTCTATCAAATTAACCAATTAATTAAATATTCCGTGCCTCTCTTTTCCATTTTTTCCTTTTTCCAACCAAAAAGTAAGAAGATTATAACCCGCAAAATTTACTAATTAAGTTTATATATATATATATATATATATATATATATATATATATATATATATATATATATATGTGTGTGTGTGTGTGTGTTTTAATAGTAATTTGTTAATAATTTAAATTTTTTACACATTTTTTAGAAAAGGTAAGAGAATAGCGCTTATCAAAAAATCTTAAGAAAAACCAATTAGGCACGTCCAAAGATTTTTATAGCCTATCATAGTCTCATAATAATCTATAACATAAAAAAAAAGTTACAAGAGAAATAAAAAATTGTGGGAACATAAAATCTGACAAATAAATCGGCACAAATTGAATCAACTTAGTCAATCATAATTAACAAACTATCATCAATCATGATCATAACCCAACGAACCTGCATGCGAACGCGAAACCAGATTGCAGTAAAATATGATTAGTAAACATTTGCAAGCATCAATCAAGATATGTAAATTGGCGAATGAATCGATTGTCAACACAGACAAATTCACGTACCAAAGACCTCTAACCAATAAAAATGTTTCAACTTTCCATATCATATAAAAAAAAAGTGGGGTTAAATGAGGTGACATAACAGAAAATATAGTTGTGATTGATTGACAACTGTGCATATTATTTTTTCTCATTTTCATTTGTATTTTATTTTTTTGTCAATATATTATTGTTTTCTATTTCTAGCAAAAGAAGAAAAAAAATTTAGTCAGTTTATCTTACAAGCATGGGAAAAATATTATGCTTTGTAAGAAAGAAAGAATCTGGTAGAAAGAATGAAACGCAAGTTTTGGGAACTATACATAAAAAGAGATATCACACCCATAATCTGGTAGAGCGGTTTTTACCATAATCATAATCATTCACTTTTTCATCTCTATCTCTCTCTATATAATCACAATCATAATCATAATCATACTAATTCATATCAAGTTCTTCCTCCCTTTTACTTCTTTCCCCTCCATTCAATTGCATTCAAATATTTTCCCTTTCTCTATATCTATGGCAACCTCATCTTCTATCACACACAACAAAGAAGGTACACCGATCTGAAAAATATTAATCTCTTTGTGTTTTTCTTTTTTCAATTTATAAATTTTAATTGTTATAGAACCCCTCTACCATAATTTTTTTTTGTTTGATATTAATTTTGAACACAATATACAGAGACACAAATTGAACATGACCAAAATGTTCTTCAAAAACACGTTGCATTTTTCGATAGGAACCATGATGGCATCGTTTATCCATGGGAAACATTCCAAGGTTAGTTTTTTTCTTTTTCTCATTTTCTATTATTAACTTTTCATCTATAAAAATAAAAACCTCCATTTCGGTTTTTATTTATTTATCTGGTCATGCTCAAGTATGTAATTTCCACAAAGAAATAGGAATGAAAACAAATTAAGAAACATAAAAGAAAAGGAAAAAATACCGAAAGTGAAACATAGTTGGTTACATGGTTAACTTTACTTCCCTAGTAGGGGCATGTGCTTATACAAAAATTTATGTTCGGAGATGTCACTTAATTGAAATAATTAATCTCTACAATTGTGTGAAATAATATTTGTATAAAATTATGGATGTTCTCTTAATTACAGGATTTCGGGCAATAGGTTGTGGAATCATGTTATCGAGTGTTGCTGCTATTTTCATAAATTTTGGTCTTAGCCAAAAAACTCGTCCGGTATTTCTTATTAATTCCTTTTTCCATTATTTGTTATTTACGAAATTATGCTATTACAACACAAACAATATTTATAGTTAAGCATAACACTATAAATATGTGTGAAAGGAAAAAAGAATTGTGAAGTAGAAAACAATTCAAATTCTCATTATCAAGAATGTTGTTTTGAGTTCGATCAATCTTGAGTATGGCCGCACAACATCTTTAAAAATTTTAAGAAAAATTTACTATTTATTTTGATCTCACGAGATTTGAGAGAATAGATTATACAATTGTGTACAAATATATCTGATTTTCAAAAAAAAAAAAAACAAAAAAATTATCATTCCTCACTTGTTTATTTTTTATTTTTATGCTGCTTTTGGTACTTTAGAGAAAAAAAATATTAATGACCAAGCCAAAGTAAAGCTATAGCTGAAGCATGTGCATGCAAACAAAAAATTATACATGCAAAATAAATAAATAGTATTCTTCAATTATATACTCACCGTCACCCATTGATCCAGGTTTTAGGTGTCAATGGATGCTTTTTCTTTTCTTTTTTAATTTGGTGGAAACGAATGCTTTTTCTACTAATTAACAACCATTAACGGAAAGGACCTTTGCCAAAAAAAATAATTTAATAATTACTAGAATTTAAAGAAAAACAAAATAAAACCAAGAAGGGAATAATTAAAGTGTTACGCATAAAGCCGAAACGTGTAACACACCATAAGAGATAAGAGGTCATTAGTTGGAAAGATCAAATTAAAGTGAACAAAGATAAAAGGCATTGAGAGGTTGTCAATTCAATTGAGACAACAATTCATATGGTCAAGAAAAAGTACTCTGCTTGAAAATTAATTTAATTAGATGAATAATTATGTTGAGAAATATTTTCAATTATATTTTGTTAAAATGATTTATTTATTTATTTCACAGTAAAGTATTTATTTAAGTGAATTCTATTTTAAGATAAATTATATCATTTTTTTTATGCAAGATAAATTATATCTAAGTGAATTCTTTCTGCAAAGAATTTACTCAATAGTATTTTATATATTCATGAGTTTAATTTGTGTACCAAAAAAAATATGTATAAAATAGTGTCAATTTAAAAAATGATTATTGTCATGTAACTTAGTTTAATTGGTAGGAACATTGCATTATATATATATGAGTAATGCTAAACGAATGATGAAAACAAGAAATACAAGAAATACTGATCTGTATTATTGTAATTGGTGGGTTAAATTAATTAATTCTTATTTTTAAGAAAATCATGGTGGGTGTGGTGGTTAAAGTTTTAATTTACAACTTTGCTTATTTCTCAACTGCCTGCCACATCATTCTCACATTTCTTGAGTTGAGTATCTTGTACCAACCAGCATTTTCCTATATATATATATATATATATATATATATATATATATATATATATATATATATACGGAGTATATCCGAACCTGAGATTAGAACCCCAATCATTCCATTTTTATCCATCTAAAATGTGAAAATTATAGTCACTGTGCTATTTAACAAAAAAAAATGATTATTAGCATTCATTGGATACGTGAGAAAATTTAAAATGAGAAAATTTATCTCCTGTGTTCAATAAATTTTTAGATGATATCATTACTTTTGACTAATTGTTGCTATATGTTTTTTTTAATATATATTAATTGTTGCTATATGTATCATTATATTAACTAAAATACTTTACTTTGAGAGAAAATTAATCATTTTACTTAAATTTATTACATATGTATATTTTTTGTTCGAATTTCCTATAATTTTCTAATTACACTTGAATTAATACACTTGTACAAAATGAATTATATTTCAGCTGTAAAAATTTGATTACGTAACCTATGGGACATTATTCAAATTTCACATGCATGAGATTATTAGTATTATCATTATTAATAATAATTTATTCTTTTTACTTTTTTTTATAAAAAAAATGTACAATACACTTATTTATATCCTTATAAATAAGATATAATATTTTTATATTAAGATCTTGAAAATGTTTAATACGCTTTTTCCATTACAAAATTTGCTTTGTTGTTTGGTAGTATAACTTATTTTCTTATGATGGTGTAGGGAAAATTTCCTTCTATATTACTACCCATAGAAATTAAAAACATCAACAAAGCAAAACATGGAAGTGACTCTGGTGTCTATGATAGTGAAGGAAGGTAACCATCATCTGATTATACATCATCCCCTAAACAAAAATCTGATTAATTATAGTTAATCATTATAAAGTTTTCTAATTTGGGTTGTGAAAATCTCTAATTTTTTTTATACCAATTTTCTAAATGAGTTAGCTGCCAATTGAAAAAAAAAAAATTGTTTCTAAATAAATCGGTCATTAAATAAAAAAAAAGTTATCCTAAAAACTATATTTATTAGTGTGTTTTTCTTTTCACTAAACATTGTTAATGTTTGGTAACTTTGAAGTACATAGATTTCAATACTTGCACTTTGTTGCTTACATAATTAGATTGTGAATTTTAGGTTTGTTCCTTCAAAATTTGAAGAAATTTTCAGCAAGCATGCAAACAAACACTCAAATGCTTTAACATCTGATGAATTGATGGGGCTGCTAAAGGCAAATAGAGAGCCTAAGGATTACAAAGGATGGTAAGCTTTTTCTATATTCAAGAAAAAATTAAATTAGCGATGAAAAAAAAATTGAAATATTCAAGTGAAAGGAATAAAAAATATAATTTGTTTTTACTTATATAATATTTTTGCTAATTTATTTTTCTAGTACGTATATTTATGTGAGTCTCTAATGGTCCTATAAATGCACAAGAATTTAATTTTTTTCTAGTATACCAAGTTAATCTCAATGGTCCTATAAACTTCTTTTATAAAATATAATAATAAACTTTTTTCTTTATTTTATTTTTAAAAATCATTCTTTAAAATAAAAAAGTCCATATTATAAGCACTGGCTGGTGTATATATATATACTGTATTTTGTGAATTTATTTTTTTTTGGTACATGTATTTTGTGAATTCTATGTTGATTATTTATTGGTGAATATATCACACTTGATTTATAATAAAAATTGTTGCAAATTTGATGTGCAGGCTTGCTAGTTACACAGAATGGAAAATTTTATATGTTCTTTGCAAAGATAAAAATGGTTTACTTCACAAAGAAACCATTCGTGCTGTCTATGATGGAAGTTTGTTTGAACGTATGGAAAAGGAGCATTCAGAAAAGAAAAATAAATAAAAATTATTGAAAATTATTCACATTGTGAAATAAAGGAATCATGTTTCTATTTGAATTTCTATTTGTGTCCTTTTAAGCAATTCTTTTCATAGATTGTGATATTCCTATGGGTATTGTGTGAGTGTGAATCATAATTAAGGAATGAAGTTTTATTTATCTTTATTTCATTTTATATATTATTAGGACATATAGATAATTCGGTCATATAAATGGGACATTCTTTTTTCTTTGATTGTTCAAAACTTTTATTGTGTGCAAATTAATCTCGAATAAATTATTAATAAGTTGCAAGAGATTTAAATTTGTGACCCTTTAACTAAGTGGTCATGGATTTAATTTCTCAATTTTGTATATAAATACAATTCGGTTGAAAGAAGAGAACTTTTGAAGAATCAATTTGTTTTTATGCATTTTCGATATAAATCCATTTTGGATAATAATGTTATAGTTGAGTTGTTATTGAATTAGTGCATTTCATGAAATCTAAAATTTAAGGGAAGAATAGTGATTTTGCTCTCAAACTAGATATCAATAAGGTCCATGATAGAATTGACCTAGACCATCTCAAAGAGATCATGCATGCTCAAAATGGGGTTTGATGAAAGGAGATTGTTTATGAGGACTTAGTTGGTCCAGTTATTTCTCAGAGGTTGTTTGATGAAAGGAGATTCCCTCTTTCATCGTACTATATTTTTATCATTAGTGGTGAGTCAAAAAATTTATAAAATTTGGATAAAATCTCAATTTTGCACTAAATTTTTTTTCAATTTGGTAGGTCATAGTGGCTCACAATCTTATAATATACTCTATATGCATATAAACTATGGTGGTAGATAACCTTAAATTTAGATTGAACCTAATTCATTCTCAAATTTGATTTGTTTTTCATAAGAAAAAAAAAAGTGTAAAGACATATCACATGACAAACCAAGAAATCCTAACTAAATTGACACCCTAAAATTGCCACATATTATTTTATAGCACTCTAAAATTATTATTAAATAAAAAAAATTTGATTTGTAAAGTAAGCTCTTTGTTACAAGTATTTCTAAAACTATATCAGATTAAGGGTCTGTTTGAATTAGCTTATTTCTTAACTTATACAAACAACTTATACAATTTTAATGTATTATTATAAATTTGTCAAGGTAGTTTATGATAAAATAGCTTATAAAAATATAATTTTCACTAGTGTGAACTTGTAAAATAGCACAAAACCTAATTTATATTACATAAATTGTTTGCATAAGCTGAAAAATAAAATAATCCAAACGGGCCCTAAATGTAAAATCTTACCGCTTTGTGAATTAACTAATTAAATATTCAATTGGGTGTTAATTTTCTAAAGACATTTAAAAATATGGGAATTTTTTTATTTACCCATTAGAAAAATATGGATACATCTTATAAGTACAAGTGTACAATTCAATTGGTAGCTATAATATTGTTGATACCCAAGAGTCCGAGTTTGAATTTGAAAATTTTCATTTCTTCACATTTAAAAATTAATAAATAGATTTTTTATTTTCATTTTGTTATTATATGATATGTATTTGTCCGTTCTAAGGAAGAAAAAAAAATCAAACGTTAGAGGCGTATTTGGTTTACTAAAATAATTTAAAAAATTGGACGGATTCACTTCTATTATATATATTATGTCTTAATTATTTTAAGCAAAATGCTAACTAGTGCACCCGGTGCACTAGTTAAACAACTAAATATGGTAAATAAACATTAGAATTTGTGTAATTTACTTTTTATAAATATTAATAATGTTGATTCCAATATAAAATTTGCTTCTTTTAGCTTAAGGACAATAGGCAAGAAACTGGACAAAAATTCTTACCTTTAATTAACATCAAATTATTTAATATTTTAAAAATTTGTCTCATGTTATTTTGTCTGTCTAATACTTACTTTTACGAATCAAACGGGTGCTTTGCACACACAAAATGTGTACTAGTACCTATGAAGCACGGACACCTCTAAGAGGTGGCGTGTTGCGGTGTCCGACACTTGTATGACACCCGTACGACACCTGTCGGAATAGTCAAACAAGTTTCATAAAAAAAAAAATTCTTTTCTTTGTTTTGACATTTAAAAAAGTTAAACAAGTATTGAAACAATGTTATCAAAGAAGAATTTAAAGATATTAATTTTGATTGGATAATTTTTAACTTTACCAAATTATAGACTCAAGTTAAACAAGCAATTCTGCATGTGTTTATGAGGCTGGCTACAATCCCATGATTTTATCATTGGTATCATGGCATGTTTTCCACTTCTCATTTGAAACTAGTATGATTTACGTAATACGGAATTTAGACTCTGATTAAATGGTCACAAGTTTAATCTATAATTTCTGTGTATAGAGAAAATTCGGTTTTGAAAGAAAAGAATTTATTTTGTATGTCTAACATATTCTCTTACTTTTGTAAAAAAAAAAAATATATTCTCTTACAAAAATTAATTATAGATAAATGATGGTAAAAATTTTGTACCTATAAAATGATGTTAACAATTGATTCCGAACGAAGAAAAAAAGAAAGAAAACAATTTATGTTGTAATTGAAGAGTGCACCCTTTGACAAAAGAGTACTGATTAACAACACAGAATATTTTTGACAAAACCTTACGAATTCATCACAACCTTTGAAGTTTTGTTTTTGAATTGTTTATGTGCTAAGTGTTGTAGCTTTCATCATAAACAAACAAAAACAAGTGCTTAATTAGTTGAGAAATTATATTTTAACACATTTTTTCTTACACAATGCATATATAGGAGAGAGAAACCAAAGGAAAAAGAAGAGATGGAGAGTAAAAATATTACGAAATTGCCACTGTATATGTATTGTGTAAGAAAAAGTGTGTCAAAACTCAAAATAACATTTCTCTAATTAGTTAATGTCTAACGTATATATTTGGTATGAACTTGTGTTCTGTTTCAACTCAATCATGAGAAATATGTTTCCACTTTTAAAAAACTAATATCAAATATGGTTAATTAATTTTTTTTGCCTACTTTTGAAATATATGTAAAAAATAAAATGTAGAAAAGAGAGATAAATACATATGTGTTATATGTAAAAAATTTGTTTTCGAAATATGTATATATTGATATTTCGGAAAGACAAGTTCAGCAAGTTTGAAGAAATATTTCGGGATAAATTTCGGCATATCTTAGTAAGGCAAAAAATGAAAATAATCAATTTTTCTTCGGATTCTAAAATTAAAATTCAAATATTCAAGAAGATTAGAGCAAGCCATTTTCGAAGACATACTAGCAGTACACATGGCATAAATGCAAGATCGGATACGGTTATATAGTTCTCCTAGTTTCGAACCCGGAATCTCACAGTTATGTGAGTTTAATTTTTAGTGGATTACCATTTCAACTAAGACCAAAAATATTCAAGAAGATTAGAGCAAGCCGTTTTCGAAGACATACTAGCAGTACACATGGCATAAATGCAAGATCAGATACGGTTATATAGTTCTCCTAGTTTCTCTATAAATATAGGAGACTCTAGATCAAATTTAGGGAGTTCATTTTTTGAAATAGAAATCACTTCTCTAAACATAAAATAATTTACACACTAACATATATAAATAGCACTATAATATACTTTTTAGTGACAGTAATTCTCAATTGAAGTATAAAACTTATCATTTGCATTCAATGCAATTTACATGATATCAATATGTTAATGTTCGAATAATAACTAATAATAGACTAATTATTTTCTTGGTTGTTACCACCAATATCTGATCAATTGAACATCTGGTTTGGAATCAATTTTAGAATAAAGTGGTTTCAGCCTCCTCTCGATCACAGTTGCGGGGATCGAACCATTGTTCTCTCTATCAAATCCAACACAATTACCATTGATCAAAGTAACGATTTGTAATAACATACTCATTCAGATTTGTAATAACATACTCATTCAATTACATACCATACATAACAATTTTCATTGTTATTATTTTCATCATCTCTAACAGAATCAAAACAGAAAGATAAGATGAAAATAACAAGTTAACATCAAAGTTCACACTATCCTACACGCTACGCTTTCCAACACCTATATATATATATATATATATATATATATATATATAAACACAAAAATACAAAACCAAAAATCATAACTTTATAATTCATTTAAGCTAAATACACTAAAAATCATTTCTTCTAAAATTCCTTTCTTTTTGCTTAAGCATTTTATACATCAATATGTCATCTTCTCCTAACTCTTCTGCACAAAGCAAAAACATAGAGGAAGGTATTATACATGTTACAACTTACAAAATTTGTGTTCTTTAATTAATTTCAATTGTTCTGTTTTGTTAATTATTTTCATATATTCTTTAAATATCAATTCACTTGTAGGATTTGTTGGTGGTGTTGAGGAGAAGAAACCCATTCCTGTACTTAATGAAAATGTTCTTCAGAAACATGCTGCTTTTTTTGACTTGAATCAAGATGGTGTTATTTATCCATGGGAGACTTACCAAGGTTTTTTTTCTTTACATAAATACTTTTAAATTAATTACTTTCCCGTAAGTAATTAGTTAGATTCAAATGGTTAATGAATTTTGTTTAAAATTTCTTTTTATTTTTTTTTTTGCTTTCGCACCGGTTCCGACCCACCAAAGGTGGGCGACTAATCCGGCTCGTGCGTAGAGGCATGCGCACTGGCCAAGCGTTGTTCCCCCTGGGAATCGAACGAATTTTGTTTAAAATTTAATTCATAGAGTATTTGAATTAGATATTTAAGAAGAACAATTTTTTCTTGAGAATTGGGGTAACACCAAAAACATGTGTTACCAGAAAATTTATTCAAAAATTGTTTCAATTAGATTTTAAACTCGATTTTTTTTAAATGAAATTCATCTTTAAGCGGATCTCATTACATTGAAGAATACTAAACTCAAGACATTGGAATAGCACTTAATTAAATTTTGTGAAATATATATAAAGATCCTATTTTATTTTATTTCTAATGTGATTACAATAAAACTGTATACATGTCACACTACAATTACAGTGCAATGTCCTTGCAGTACTGAAACTATGCTTACTATATCTAGTTATTTTAGATTTCTTATTTTGTTCTTTAGTTGCATTTTTTTTCTTTATTTGGTATATGCATACATATATGTTTCTAAATTTATTTTATGAAGTGAAATTTAATAATGAGTGTATTAATAGAAAATAAATGTGATTCAATTCTTTATGGTGTCAATTTGGTTGAGGTAATTTAGTTTCTTAAAAAAATAGAAAATAAATATGAAACTTTAATATGTAGAAAATAACATTTTTAAGTAATATGTCATCATCTATGCATGACTTTCGAATAAAGATAAAGATTAATTCAATGATATAAAAAAGATATTTGAAGTGTGAAGTGAAAGGATGTACAAATGCCACGAATGAGGATGATCTAGATTTTGATTAGGTGACAAATAACTGCCACAAGATATATATGATAATTTTGCTATATTGGTAAAGTTAGAGTATTGCTTTCAGCAAGAAAAAGAACATTTCAATCACTAAATACTTTTTTTTTTTGCTATATTGGTGAAGCTCAATTGGTAGTGGAAATGAATTGAATATATACTTATCCCCAGATACATAAAATCACTCCATTTTGATAGCTCTATTACAATAGACAGTTCAATTATTCCTCTTACAAATAGTTGTACAATAGTTAGGATTACTTTAATTAATAATAGTTTGTCTCTAATAATGTGATTATGATGATAATTTCATTGCTATAAAAGAATATAGTAAGTTAAAGGATTCACATGGGTTATATGATAAAAGTTTTTAATGAAGGATATATAATAAAAGTTAAATAAGAGCTTTTAACAATATAAAAATTATGTGAGCACTTATGCTACCATATATATATATATGGTTCTTGTGTAGGGAAAATTCCCATCTCCACTTTTTCCAATTGAAGTTAAGAATATCCAACTTGGCAAACATGGCAGTGACACTGGAGTTTATGATTCTGAAGGAAGGTGTTATTTATAAAAACAATTAATTTCCTATAATTTTTTTTCTTCAATTTTAGTCATCTAATTATTATACCTTTTGAGTTTTTTTTTTCATAAACATTTCCTAAAAAACAATTATATTTTCTTAGGTTTGTTGCATCAAAATTTGAAGAAATTTTTATCAAACATGCACATACACATCCCAATGCTTTAACATATGATGAGCTAAAGCAGTTGATTAAGTCAAACAGAGAGCCTAAAGATTTGAAAGGAAGGTTAGTTGTTGATTTCTTTATATGATCCATGTAATGGAATTCCTTTTTTAGCATAATAAATTAAATTTATTTTTCCTATACATAAAAAAATAATAACCATGCTCATATAAGCAGGATTGGGAGCTCTGTTGAATGGAATGTTCTCTACAAACTTGCCAAAGACAAGAATGGTTTACTACAAAAAGAAACAATTCGAGGTGTTTATGATGGAAGCTTATTTGAAGTGCTGAAAAAGGAACATACAAAAAGAATTAATTCATCCTAATTAGGTTGATAATAGTTTATCTATATGGCCAATGCAAAAAACTGAAATTTGTTGTATAATAATATACAAAATTTAATCTATAGAATATATGCTCATACACATAATTTGCACACTGTATCTCAATTTGTTTATAGTTTAATCTTTGTTTATTTGTTAAATGTATCTCTATGTATCATGTTGTGGAATATAAAATTTCTTATTTTTATAATATCTGCTACTTAAATAGCGAAGAATTTTGGTAATTTTGTAAGACGCACAAGAAAATTGATAGGGTGACAAAAGAAATTCTCATATGTTAAAATATTAAAGCCCAATATGGCCCAAATCAGAAACAATGGGAAGAGCCCTAAAAATAGGAGATTTCTTCTAACCACACATCATATTCTGACGGACTACAAGGAGCATACTTTGCCCAAGATTCTCATCCCACCCCCCGTGACTCTTTTTCCCCCCCCGGATTTCCATTTTTGCCCCTAATTTTAAACTTCGGAACGCGTTTTCCGAAATTATTTTTGCCTTGAATACGAATTTCGGAATGTATTTTCCGAAATTTTGATGAAATTGAACTAGAAAGATTTCGGAAAACACGTTCCGAAATTTTTTTACAGGGGTAAAATTGGAATATTGGGGGGTTAAAAAGAGCCATGGGGGGTGGGAAGAGAAAATTTCTACTTTGCTATACAATGAGCTAATGAATTATAACTTCTTCAAGCATATGTTAGTTTATTTGGGAGCAATAATATACATTGGTAATTATCCATGTTTTGATATTCTAGTTCAATTGGGGATAATAATATACATTGATAATTATCCATGTTTTGATATTTTTTGTTCTCAAATCTCATAATGGTAAATAAAAAACTCTGGATTTGTTAACATGAGATAGTACAACAATTTCATGGAGTTCTATCTAACAAATGTTATGTGGAAATTTTAGAAATAGAGATATATATTCTTTTAGATATATATTCTTTTAGATATATCAAGAATATATTTTAGTTGAAGTATGTGAAGTCACTATGTCGATCGAAGTTATTGGTCTGTGTGATTTTATATTAAGTATGTGAAGTCATTGGTCTATGTGATTTTTCTAAAATATTCCTTATAAAAAAGATCGAAGAAAGCATAATAACATCTTAGAAATGATGATTTGTGTGCCGAATGATTTAATTAGACTTATCTACTGGTATATACGCTATGGAACTATTTGGGAGACAATGCCATAAGAACTTGTTACCTTTTTTTCTAAGCTCGCTTACCAAGCCTAATGAATGTTACATCATACCCCTATATTTATTGCTCTACCCCTACAAACATCCTAAACTCCCCCGCAATATATATATATATATATATATATATATATATATATATATATATATATATATATATATATATATATATTATAAATAGAGATGGCAACGAGTATCCACAGGTATGGGTTTTACATTATTCAAACTCGCATCCAAATTCATTTTCTGAATCCGAACTCAAACCCAAAGGCTGGATGGCAAAATAACACACACGCCCACACTCGTTGGGTTTGGGTTTTGATTAACCCAATTTGTAGAAATGATTTTCTCTTTTTATTTGTATTTTATAAAAGAAAAAAAGTATTGTATATTCATTTAATTTTGTTAACAAAATAAATCAAACATCATCTACACATAATAAATTGATACAAGTGGTAAGAGATTTGAGCTTTTTCAGTAAGTTGTTTGACTTTGAGGTTTGATTTTCAACTTTTGTCTAAGGAGAAAATTCAGATCGTAGAGGAGAAATCATCTTGTATGTTCAACAAGTTATCTTACGATGATTAATCACTATTTATGATAGTAAAAAATTTGTATCAATAACATCTATTACTATATATAAAGAGGATACAAATTTTTGGGATGACTTTTTCATTATACCTATTTTACCCTTAAAAAAAACTACAAAAAAAAAACTAAATATTTGTATATGTTGAAAAATAACTTCACATAAAAATAGATTTTCAGTTTTTTTTAGTAAATAATTTTTTGTTTCTCTTAATAACTAAGCACAACTTCCAAAAAAAAAAATGTTTTCAGTTTTTTTATAGTAAAAAAAAAATATATATATATATATATTTTTTCTTCTTAATTAATAACTAGCCACAACAAAAAGGGATGTTAAGTAGTTATCAATTAACTAAGTCCAATAAAAAATGAGATTAAGTAGTTATTTATATTTGCACAATAGAGAATTTCGATCACAACAAATAAAAAAAAAATATCGATCACACAAACGGGCACGGAACGGCGGCTAGTAATAATAAAGAGAAAATCTAACTTCATCTAAAAAATATTTTTATTAATTGTACAATAATATTTTCTAGCACCCAATAAAAAAAAATCTATGAACATACAAATTTGGGAATGTGAATTCCCAAAAGCTTATGAGACCAAAATATGTGGCCCACATGCGTCCAAAACTCAATAAAGTTGCTTCAAAGTTCAAACTGATAAAAATTTCCTTCTCAAATGAAACAAATACTTCCTTCCAAACATTAGAAATCAATAAGTTTCTTTGATTATAAAAGGTTAGTGTGAAAACACAAAATAATGGTTTCTGAATTGTGCAAGTAACCACATACTAGTTTCTTATGAAAGGTAGGTATGAATAGTGACATAGAACCAATGCAATGAGGTTCCTATTCCTAAGAATACATTCAGATCGAGTAGTTGTGTCCATTTAGAAGAGCACTTGGGCCATTTTGGAGCCTAACAAAGTTCTTGACCTTGATAGACATGAGTTATATTATCTCTATTTTAAATTTAAGTCATTTTATCAATTTCACACAAATTAAAATATTTATTCAATTTTGTATTATAAATATAAATTATGAATAAGTTTATAAAATTATTTTTTTATTAATAACATGATAAATATAAATTAAAAGAATTGGAAGAAAAAAAATATTGAAAAGTATGATAAACAAAAATTAAGCTTTTGTAAAGTACTAGCTAGTAATTTAAGACAATTTTTGTTTAAAAATAACTTTATAATTTGGCAAAAATTTGTATATTTGTGTGGCATGCATTTCAACGATGATTTGTCCTTGTGTACACCTTTCTTCTTGTAATTGTTGTGCCTGCTCTCCAACTTGTTGAGCATTTATTTTGCTCTCTACCGCATTTTGTTGAATTTGGGTTTCATTTCTTTTTTCTTTCTAGGCCATGTAAATTTGGTTTCTTTTGTTTTGTCATAGATTTCAATTCCATGTGTTCGGTAAGAAACCTTTATGTAAACACAAAAATTTGGTCACACCATTTAATTATATACATATACTCTATAAAAATTAGAAAAATATAATTAAATAATATATATTTTTTAAATAATTGAATGATATATATATATATATATATATATATATATTATGTAAATGTGATAAAATAATATATCTAAATACTTTTGATCATATAAGTATTTTGCAGCATTAGTTTAATTACCATGACTGATTAAAGTGGAATCATAATATGTAACACTTCTTTGATGATTGCAAGAGCTGTGTTTGTTTGTTCAAAAACTAGCTTTTATACCCGTGCTTTTTGCCCGGAGCACGGATGATTTAATTATTTTGATTTTTTTGGATTGTTTATAATTGAAGAAAATAGTTTATTAAATTTAATTGAAAAATGTAATTTTGGACATAATGCAATTTATTCCGCCGTTTTATGTAGACACCACCTTATACTATAATTAGAATTTGGGGCAAGCCTAATGTTTCTGTCTAACCTGTAGTCTTTCTCACGCTTACGCATTTTCATTATGTAATTTTATGTAATGTTATGCTCTTCATTATGTAATCCTAATTTAATTGGTCCACATTACATTTCTTTTAAACCCTAACTTAGAGAGAAAAAAAAAACAAAACTGACTTAACTTAGTAATATTCACTAAATAAATAATATCATCACTAGCTTTGTTTGGTTTGAAGGAAAGAAAGTGGAAGGAGGGAAAATTACGGAAATCGATGGATGAACTTGGACATAGAATTAGTTCAAATTCATCCATCGGTTTCCGTAATTTTCTTTCCTTCCACTTTCTTTCCACACAACCAAACACACCAATAAATACTCCTTCATTCTCTAATAGATAAGGACAAAACATAAACGATAAAATTCCTTGGTTTTGGTTGTCTAATATATAAGGACAAGTTACTGTAACGTCCTTCATTTTGATTGTCTAATGGTAAAATATTTTTTTTTACAGTAAGAGAAGGAAAAATATATTAATGTGTAATTGTGTTTAATTAGTAGTGGCGGTGGTAATAGTAATAAAGCATGTTTGGTTTAATGATCAATACTTAAGAGCAAGGGCGGAGCCACCTTGTAGTGAGGGGGTTCAAGTGAACCCATTTTGCACTTTGAATACCCTAGCTCTGAACCCACCAAAAAGAAGAAGAAAACACAGGAGAGAAAGGAAAAATAAAAGAGCATAGTTGCTCACAAAGAAAATGGATGAACCAATTAACGTGTTTAGGTTATCTATTTGCCCAGCTGTTGTTTTCTGTTCAATTTTGGGCTATTTTCCATATGACCCATATGTTATTTTGTTTTTAATTGCATCAATCAAAAACAAACATTGTTTAAATGCATTAATTAAAGACGAACATTTGCTGCATTACATAAACAAACATATAAAAAGTAAAAACTGCATTCCAAAAACAAATATTTTTTTATTTATTTTTGGCTCTAATGTTCAAAATTATTTTTGTTAAGGATTACATATGTGGATATTTTTTATACACACATAGTATATGGCCTTTTTTTTGTTAAGAGTATATGACTTTTCTAACTCTAAAGTATTCAATCAATATCATTATAGAGACTTTGTCTTCGGGTGTTGAAAAATCCCTCGAACGAATGTCATCAGATGATTGACAATCATACGCTCAGTATTTCGAGTTGTTCGTAGATCAGGATCATAAAACACGCCACCTGGATGCTCATCAGTCAACACTGTGACATTTTGTTCGGCAAAAGTTTTCTGCTCAGTCAAACCTCTTTGAACCAGATAGTTTGAATGTGGCTTATATGGACCTCTATAGTCGGAACCAATAATGAGAGCGCTTCTCTGAGGCCTTCTAGCTTGAGCCCTGGTTCTTACAGGCATGGTGAGTTTTGTGAGCGGCAGGTCAGATGAGTGAAATAAAGAAAATCGAAAATTTTGAAAAAAAAAACTCCATTTGTGGTGTGAAGAGAAAACAAGAAGAGAAGGTAAAATATATTTTTTTGACAGTAAGAGAAGGTAAAATATATTAATGTGTAATTGTGTTTAATTAGTATTGGCGGTGGTAATAGTAATAAAGCATGTTTGGTTTAATGATCAATACTTAAGAGTAGGGGCGGAGCCACCTAGTGAGGGGGTTCAAGATAACCCATTTTGCACTTTGAATACCCTAGCTCTGAACCCACCAAAAAGAAGAAGAAAACACAGGAGAGAAAGGAAAAACAAAAGAGCATAGTTGCTGACAAAGAAAATAGATGAACCAATTAACGTGTTTAGGTTATCTATTTGCCCAGCTGTTGTTTTCTGTTCAATTTTGGGCTATTTTCCATATGGCCCATATGTTATTTTGTTTTTAATTGCATCAATCAAAAACAAACATTGTTTAAATGCATTAATTAAAGACGAACATTTGCTGCATTACATAAACAAACATATAAAAAGTAAAAACTGCATACCAAAAACAAATATTGTTTTATTTATTTTTGGTTCTAATGTTCAAAATTATTTTTGTTAAGGATTATATATGTGGATATTTTTTATACACACATAGTATATGACCTTTTTTTTGTTAAAAGTATATGACTTTTCTAACTCTAAAGTATTCAATCAATATCATTATAGAGACTTTGTCTTCGGGTGTTGAAAAATCCCCCGAACGAATGTCATCAGATGATTGACAATCATACGCTCAGTATTTCGAGTTGTTCGTAGATCAGGATCATAAAACACGCCACCTGGAAGCTCATCAGTCAACACCGTGACATTTTGTTCGGCAAAAATTCTCTGCTCAGTCAAATCTCTTTGAACCAGATAGTTTGAACGTGGCTGATATGGACCTCTATAGTCGGAACCAATAATGAGAGCGCTTCTCCGAAGCCTTCTTGAGCCCTGGTTCTTACAGGCATGGTGAGTTTTGTGAGCGGCAGGTCAGATGAGTGGAATAAAGAAAATTGAAAATTATGAAAAAAAAACTCCATTTGTGGTGTGAAGAGAAAACAAGAAGAGAAGGTAACATTTTGTTTTTTTGACAGTAAGAGAAGGTAAAATATATTAATGTGTAATTGTGTTTAATTAGTAGTGGCGGTGGTAATAGTAATAAAACATGTTTGGTTTAATGATCAATACTTAAGAGCAGGGGCAGAGCCACCTTGTAGTGAGGGGGTTCAAGTGAACTCATTTTGCACTTTGAATACCCTAGCTTTGAACCCACCAAAAAGAAGAAGAAAACACAGAGAGAAAGGAAAAATAAAAGAGCATAGTTGCTGACAAAGAAAATGGATGAACCAATCAACGTGTTTAGGTTATCTATTTGGCCAGCTGTTGAATGACCGGTATGGAACTTGTTTTTGGGGAGTCCCTTGGATCCCAAATAATGGTGCATTGGGGTAGAGTACTTTTGTCAAATTATGTGATAAATGTGGGTTGGAACTAGGATTTGATTCCTAATCGACTTTCTAATTATATTTACAACTTGATAGATAAGTTGAAGGATCAAACCAATGGTAATAGTGAAATAGCTAATTGGGATCATTCCACTAATGAGAATTTTAGTTTAATACAGCTTACAATTTTATTAGTGGATTAAATAATAATGATACTACTAATACTCTTATTTGTTCGATCAGGTTTGGCAATAGAAGGGTCCAACTCGAGTTCACACAATTCTTTGGAAGCTAACCCATGGATCCTTACTAATGTTGTGATATCTCACCAGCAGATAACAAAAGATAACTTGTGCCCTGGGTGTCAATCTCAACCATAAACCATCATGCATATGCTTCGAGATTGGGAGGATGTTAACTCAACAATATTGGAATCAAATTATCACTAAAGATTATTGGGCTAAATTTTTAACCTTGGTTTACATGTTTGGCTCGAATGGAACATCATAACAAAGAACATTGAAGTTAACAATACTAATTGACATACTTTCATTGGTGTGTCAATTTTAAGTCTCTAAACATATTGTAATAACCTAATTTTTTTTCTAGAGAGACTAAGTTGTGCAGTATCTCATTTGGTTGTCAAATGACTAAAGAAATGCAATTGATACATATCATCTATAAAACTGATTTAACTCATGTTAATATAATCAACAATCGGTTTAATTTCATCATTTATCTTCAACCTCTTCTCCATATGATGTCATGTCTTATATCCATCTTTGAACGTGAAGCAAAATCTTGTAATAATATCGCTGTGTTTAAACTTTAAAGGTCGTGATATTGGTTTCATGCTTACTATGCTATATTCAACAAAGGACTTAAGGGGAGCATAGTCATATCTTTGATTTTCTCTTATTTATATATAAAAAAAAAATACACTATAAGTACAATTAATATCTTATGTCTCGAGCAACATAGGTAGGAACATTTATTTTGTAGTCAAAAAGATTGATAATGGTTACTTAAGTAACAAATTGCAAGTGGTTAAACAAGGCAGGGTGTCTAAAAATGAACTAAATTAGGATACTATAACATTCATTCAACAAAGATAGTTGCTCTTTTCCACCCTCTAAATTGATCAAAAGTCTCCCCATATCCTCTATCTCCCAATAGTGTTTTTCTTTCTTTCTTTTTCTAATGAGCAATATAAACAGAGAGAAGAGCACTCAAGCTATAATGTACCAGTACTATGTACTACAAGCTGATTATTACACTCAAGTTTATTTTGGGTATACAATTACTGTCCAGATTTTATTGACTGCTGTATATGCTGCATTCATGTTAACAAATGGAAAAATTATGGAACAATTATTATTTATTCTATTCAAGTAGCCTTGTCCAGTGAGTACGAATTTTTTTTGTTGAAAAATTGAGTATGAATTTGGATCTATTGAAAAATTAATCTCTCTTCCTCTAGTTCTCACTTCAACAACAACTTTTATCCCTTTATAGAAAGGAGTTCTTGTTGGATTTTGAATTGAGTTTATTATGGTTGAAGATGAATCTTTGATTTTGTGGTTGAAAATGGGTTTGTATTTGCTGGGTTCTTTGAAGATTGGTGGAAAATCATGTATGAGAGGAAGAAGATGAAGTAATGAAATGTGTTTATTTTTATTTAATTGATGTGTTAACAAATAAAATATTTCCAGCCAGCACCATTAGTCAGCATCTGCCACGTCAACAAAAAATGGCCACATAAGCACAAAAATCGGCATGAAGACTTTTAAATTTTTTTTTTAGAAATTGCAGGGATATAAATAAAAAAATGGACCAAAATAAGTCCTATTTGCAGATACCAAAATCATATTTAAGTCTAATGCACAATCACAAAAACAAAGACAATCAAAGATAATGTTAGAGAAAAACTATTTATTGAATTGATTATTGAGTGATATGCATCTGTTAATAACTTAGTTCATAATTAATCAATTCTTAATAAGTGAATCTACAAACACAAAAAACAGAGATGTTCAAATCCTCCAACTTTTGTTTATTGTGAAGAGAATGCCACAAGTCCTAATGACAATGACAATTGGATATGTTTGCTATAAACATAAAATAAAAATCGTTCTCAAAATTATCTAAAGAAAACAACACAAAACATTAGCACAAGAAATAATGTCATTTGCAGAATCAACGACTTAACATTTAACATGAGCAACAAACACACAGCTAACTTTAATTCAACCTATAACAATAAACGCCGAATTCTCAGCACAAGAAACTGACAACCAATCAAACATGAATAACAATTTCAACAAGCAAATGTAGTAAAACTAAATCTAAAATCATCCAACTGAGCAACCATAGACAGAGAAGAAACTACTTAATTAAATTAAACCTATAATCGAAGGTGCCCATTTCTCTGAACAAAAGAGTGACAACCGAACATGAATACCAATTTCAACAAACAAATGTAGTAAAATCATCCAAATGAGCAACGATAGACAGAGAAGAAACTACTTAATTAAATTAAACCTATAATCAAAGGTGCCCATTTCTCTGAACAAAAGAGTGACAACCGAACATGAATACCAATTTCAACAAACAAATGTAGTAAAATAATCCAAATGAGCAACGATAGACAGAGAAGAAACTACTTAATTAAATTAAACCTATAATCGAAGGTGCCCATTTCTCTGAACAAAAGAGTGACAACCGAACATGAATACCAATTTCAACAAACAAATATAGTAAAATTCTATCTGCCAATCATCCAACCGAGTGACCATCCAAACACAGTAAAAACTACTTAATTAAACCTATAATCGCAGAATGACTACCAATCTCAACAAGCAAATGTAATAAAACTCAAACTACTAACCATCAAAGAGAATGAGTATAATAACATAGGCATAACGATTGCAAAATTATATCAAAATAGATATCATATGCCATTAAGATAATTAAACTAAGCTGATAAAATATCGCAAAATGATCTAAATTATCCAAAAACAGTACATTAAGGACAAAAAAGTTCATAAATTCCTCAAAATTATATTGAAAAACCACAAATCAAACAAAACAGATTATAAAAAAGAAATCAATCCTGAGGGATTTCAACATCACCATCGTTAATCTCCTGCTGCAAATCCTTGGGATCCTTTCCATCAACAGTGCAACCAACAGAAACACAAGTTCCAAGAATCTCCTTCACGGTACCAGCAAGTTCCTTCGCCATAGACCTTGGCTTCATCACCTTCGCAATCTCAATAACATCATCAAGAGAAATATTACCGTTATGCTTGATGTTCTTTACCTTTTTCCGATCACGTTCAGGTTCCTTCAAAGCCTTGATAACAAGCGCCGCCGCAGAAGGAACAACGGAGACCTTAGCCTGACGATTCTGAACGGTGAGCTTGACGGTAACCCTAAGACCCTTCCAATCTTTAGCGGTTTCTTTGGCGATGTCTTCTCCGATCTTTTTTGGAGAAAGACCGAGTGGACCGATCTTTGGAGCGAGTGAACTCGCTGCTCCGACTTCACCTCCGGTGACTCGGACGTAAACTTCGACGACCTGAGATGGATCGAGCTTTGGCGGCATTGTGGAAAGGGTTTGGAGAAAATTAGGGTTTCTGAGGTGAAATGAAGAAGCCGCAGCAGCAACTGAGAGTGTGAGAAAATGGTTTTGAGATTATATATATTATATATATGAGAATTACTTTTTGCACCGCGTGTCACTCTTTCACCCCGAACTTCCCAAAATACCCTCTCACTTTGGGAAGAGAATATGTAAATTGAAAAAAAAAAAAAAAAAGTGCATCTTAGTTCGCTAATATTTTAGTCGTTTGCCTTCTAGACAGCGAACCTGTCGGCAAATAAAAAATTCAATCTCCCATGCAGTCAAAAGTTTTTGCCACGTGACTGCAGTAAATAGTGCACGAACCAATCAAAATACATCCCTTTTTTTTATAAAAGGAGAGGAAAATTTCTTTCCTTATGCGCATACTTTCTTACATATATGTTTAATTATTTTTTTTTGTTATTTATAATTTTAGTTTGTTTCGTGTAAACGGCCGCATAGTCTTTCGTCGACTATCCATAACATTTCCACCGGTGTTGTTTTGAAAACATGATTGAAAATGTTATGGTAGTCGACGAGGGACTTTTGTGTCCTAATTGGAAACGTTATGAGTAGTCGAAATAGATTACAATATTGGTGGATTTTGTAGCTATAAAAGTTATAATATTGGTCCATCAGTTCTCTATCTTGCACATTTTTAGTATTTTAATTTTGATGTAATTTTTTTGGGTTAAATACCTTGGTGATCTTTCAATGTGATAAAGTTAAATTGTGGTTACATTCTATTTTTTTCGATCGAGCTAGGTCTTCGTGGTTACATTATATAGATTATTTTAAAAAGAGGTATGTATGTCATTTAATAAATACACATATTTCTTTCTTTCCACTTTCATTCATAACAAACTAAATTTTCATCTCACTTTCTTTCCTTTAACATTCTTTCCTTTTACTTTATTTCGTCGTCAAAACAAAGTCTTAGTGTTAAAGGAAGTTAAGGTGTAAAAAGTTTTATTTAAAGATGTATTCACATTCTCTCTCTAAACTTGTCTCACTAATTTAATATGTTTAATCAGTGTTTATGTAATTTATGTTTTTTTTTTTGTTAATTGGTCTGGTGCCTAGCATTTTCACCTTTTAACCTTTTAAAGTAAGTAAGTTAGTGTGTTAGTATTAGAGTTTCAACTCCGGTCAATTCTTAAATATTACATTCATTATATCTACCAAGTGAGTTTTGCTCATGACGACAATATTCTATCTAAATTTAATTAAGTAAAATGTGTTATGATGTATATATTAAGAGGAGCTTCTTTTGTCACCCTATCACATTTTCGCATGCTCTGTTAGTTTCATATTTTACTCTTCCACTACTTAAGTAGCAAAAGTGTAAAATATGGTGTTTTTTTCCTTCAAATTTCTCATTTTTATAGCGGATGTAGGGTATTTTAATAATTTTGTAGGACACGCAGAAAAATTAGTAAAATGACAAAAGAAATTCTCATATATTAAAATATTAAAGCCCAATATGGCCCAAATCAGAAACAATGGAAGAGCCCAAAAAATAGGAGATTTCTTCTAACCACTCATCATATTCATAAGGAATATAAGGAGTATACTTTGCTATGCATTGATAATTATCCATGTTTTGATATTTTTTGTTCTTAAATCTCACAATGGTAAATAAAAAAACTTTGGATTTGTTAACACGAGATAGTACAACAATTTCATGGAGTTCTGTGTAACAAATGTCATTTGGAAATTTTAGAAATACACTGTATCGAGAATATATTTTAGTTGAAGTATGTGAATCTACATGTTTAAAGATTTGTGGCTGTTTTTCTAGAAAAAATAATGGCAACAATTTTGATTTTTGAGGATAATAACACATATATATAATTTTGAGAGAGTATCATAAAAGAAATATTTTTGTAAAGCCACTATGTCGATCGAAGCATTTAAACAACTATTCCTTGATCTGTGTGACTTTTTCAAAGTATTCCTTATAAAAAGGACCAGAAAAAATATAATACAAAAAAAAATTGATTCTTAACATCTTAGAAATGATAATTTGTGTGCCGAATCATTTATTTAGACTTATCTACTGATATATATGCTAATGGAACTATTTGGGAGACAATGGCTCTGTTTGGCAAAAATAGCGGATTACTGATAAGCTAGCTTATGATGTTGGAACAAAGTGGGTCTGACATGAACCTCTAAGATTTTAAGTGGTTTTGATGATAACAAAGTATTAAAATTGCAATTGGTATTACTAATGATTATTCTAGTGTGCAGAATTACAAGTTAAAATTCATTCAGAAGCACTATGAATAGTAGCAGAGAAGCCAGTCAAAACAAGCTCTGAAAGAGTATCGCTGTTCATCAGAAGCTTAAATTTTGCGTGGTAAAAATAGCACTTCTGAGGACCAAAAGCTAGACTCTGATGAAGTTCAGAAGCTGAAGATCTTAAGAAGCTATGACAAGAGCATCAGAAGCAAAAAGAATTTACATCACTCAAGAACTGACAGAATCAGAATCAATGATTGAAGAACCATCTACTTCAAGGCTCTGTCACATCCACAGGAAGGAATATTCGTTGGTACAACGTTAACCTTATCCATAAGTGGAGCGCATTTGAGGATTGTACGATCGTACTATTATTACTCAAAATGGATGAGTGATAAATTGAATAGCTAGGTAGTGGAATTGGAATTTCTTGCCAAAGAAGGCAATATACAGCTATCAATTGTACGAGTAAATTCCAGCTGGCACAAAGCTCTCTGCAACGGTCATCATCTTCCTCCAAGTATAAATAGAAGACTAAAATGGAAGAAATGACTACTGTTCTATTACTGCGTTTAAGGCTCTGAAGCATCCTGACATTATTGTTCTATCTGTCATTCAAAGTCTTAAAGCAATTTGCGTTGTATTTTGTAAACACCTCTGATAGTATATCAAGTGTTCCTTAACATTCATTCTTATTCTTAAGTTTGTTTGAGAAGTCTCTTGTTAAGTTTAACTTGAGCATTTGAGAAGTCTCTTGTTTAGTGAAACTTGAGCATCTGAGAAGTCTCTTGCAAGTGTGCTTGAGCAATTTATAATCTTAAGTAGATTATAGTGAAAATCTCTTGTTAGTAACAAGGGGACTGGAGTACTCTCGATTTGTGAGAGGAACCGGGATAAATTTTGTGTCTTTCTCTCTTTCTCTCAGCACCCCTTTCATTTTTGTGTTTATATCCGCTGCAAACTTAGTTTTAATTGGTAAAAAGTTTTAATTTTTAAAACACAATTCAACCCCCCCTTCTTGTGTTTTTCCACCTTCAATTGGTATCAGAAGCTAGGTCTGTTGCCTAACTCACCTTACAGTGAAACAGTAAAGATCCAGGAGGAAAAACATGTCTGCTGAGAAGAATCTCAATGAAGTTCCTTTTGACTATGATTCAAACTCTCGTCAAAGAAGGGCATCTGACAAGGTTCCTTTCTTCAATGGAACTGAGACCAACTACCCCTTCTGGAAAACAAATATGTACAGTTATATCATGAGTATTGATTGTGATTTATGGGACATGGTAGAAGATGGAGTTAACTTTGAAAACATGGACTTAGAAGGTGTTGTCAGCTCTCAGAACAGGAAAGCCTTTACACCTACTCAAAAGCTAGAGTACAAGAAGCATCACTCTGTAAAAGGAATGATGACTAATGCTATCTCACATGATGAGTACCTTAAAATTGGAGATAAAAAAAACTGCAAAATCTATTTGGGATTCCTTAAAATCCAAGTATGAGGGCAACAAACAAGTTAAGGAGGCAAAAGCTAACTTGTTGGTGCATCAGTATGAGCTGTTTAAGATGAAGGATGGAGAGGACATTGAAACTATGTTTTCACGGTTTCAAATTCTTGTATCTGGACTTCAAGTATTAGACAAGAGTTATACTGAAGCTGATCATGTGAGAAAGGTACTCAGAAGCCTACCACCAAAATGGAGACCCAAGGTGACTGCTTTTCAAGAGTCTAAGGATTTGGACACAGTATCCCTTGAAAGCTTGATTAGTTCATTAAAGAGTCATGAGATGGAACTAATGACTGATGAATCAACCAAGAAGATGAAAGGGATAGCCTTAAGCTCTAAAAGTTCATCAAAGGCTCTGAAAGCTAAAATTATAGAATCTGAAGATGAGGCTTCTGAAGAGGGTTAAGAAGATGGGTCTGATGATGAAGAAGAGATGGTGCTGATGGCTGCTAAGGTCTCACAATGGGCAAAACGAAGCAAGAAATATGCAGGCAAATTTGGAGGATCTTCCAAGAGACTTAGTACTGCTAAAGACAAGAAGGAAGATCAAAACAAGTGTTTCAAATGCAACAAGCCTGGTCATTTCATTGCTGATTGTCCAGAAAACAAAAGTAGATCATCAAAGCAAAGCTCTAGCAAGGAAAGGTATAAGAGTAAAGTCAAGAAGAGCTTTCTGGCAACATGGGAAGATCTTGACAAAGACTCAGACTCAGATGGTGATGAGGAAGCGAATCTAGCACTGATGGCAACTACCTCTGACAGAGAAGACTCTGAAGCAGGTTCAGACTCTGAAGATGAGGAAGAGGTAATTGCTAAACTATCTAGAACTGAATTAGTAGATTCTCTTAAAGATGCCTTAAAAATGCTCACTAAAAAGGCAGGTGAATGTAAGGTCTTGAAAAAGGCTTACAATAACCTAACTGAGAAAATGAACATAATAGTTGAAGAAAATGAGTCTCTAAGTAGTAGAAACTCATTCATGGAAACTCATTATGTTTATGATGATAAGGTTCCTCCAGAGCATGAATTTGCTCTGCAAGAATTTCTTATCAATGGCATGAAGAGAAGTAAGATAGCTTCCTTAATATACCATGTTAGTAGAAACAGAGGTGAAGGTCTTGGATTTTCTCGTTTTAAAGATAATCCACTATTTTCTAAACCCTCTAAAAATGATAATTCAAAACCTAAGGCTGTATTTGTTAAAAGTCAATCAGAAGCAATAGGTATACCAGAACCTGAAAAAATAATTGTGTCAGAGGCCAAGAAGCCTCAGACTCTGAAACCTTCAGAGCCTAAGGTTTCCAAACCTCAGACCAATGTCAAAATAAATAAAACTCTGGTATATTCTAAAGCTAAGCACAAGAGTTATACAAAGCCTAAAAGTTTTTCAAAATGCTTCAATAACTCTAGAGCTCCTGATAGGCCTTATAAACAAAAACAATCTAAGGTAATGAGGACTAACTCTAAAGGACCCATAAAAGTATGGGTACCAAAGTCTGAGATTGTCTTTGCAGCAGATCTGCACTCAAAGAAGGCCAGAGCAGCATTCTTGGTACCTGGACAGTGGCTGCTCGCGTCATATGACAGGAGACAAGCATATGTTCCAAACCCTGACTCTGAAAGAGGGAGGAACTGTGGGATTTGGAGGAAACCAAAAAGGGAAGATCACTGGTACTGGTACAGTTGGTAATTCTTCTCTCTCTATCAAAGATGTTTGGTTAGTTGATGGCCTCAAACATAATCTACTAAGCATTAGCCAATTTTGTGATAGTGGATTTGTTGTTAAGTTTAATAAAGATGAATGTACTGTAATCAGAGAGTCTGATGAGTCTGTAGTATTCAGAGGCTTAAGGAAAGGCAATGTTTATAAAATCAATCTGTCAGAACTCTCAGAGCAAAAGATAGTGTGTCTTCTATCTTTGAATGATGAGAAATGGGTTTGGCACCAACGCTTAGGACATGCTAACTGGAGATTAATCTCTAAGCTCAGCAAACTAAGCTTGGTTAAAGGTCTACCCAGTCTTAATTATCATTCAGATGCTCTGTGTGGTCCTTGTCAGATTGGAAAGATTTCAAAAACTTCGTTCAAACCTAAAAACATTGTCTCTACCTCAAGACCTCTTGAATTGCTTCACATTGATTTGTTTGGTCCTGTAAGTACAGCCTCAATCAATGGAAAGAAATATGGACTTGTTATTGTTGATGATTACAGTAGATGGACTTGGGTTAAATTTCTTAGAGTAAAAGATGATGCATATGATGTGTTTACCATCTTCTGCACACAAGTACAAAATGAGAAAAGTCTCAAGATCTTAAAGATCAGAAGTGATCATGGAGGTGAGTTTGAAAACGAACCATTTGCAACCTATTGTGAAGACCATGGAATTATTCATGAGTTCTCAGCTCCTAGAACACCACAGCAAAATGGTGTTGTAGAGAGAAAGAACAGGTCTTTACAAGAGATGGCAAGAGCCATGATGCATGAGACTAAACTTGCTAAGTACTTCTGGGCAGAAGCTGTGAACACAGCCTGTTATATTCAAAATAGGATCTATATCAGACCTATATTGAATAAAACAACATATGAACTATTTAAAGGAAGAAAGCCCAACATCTCTTATTTTCATCAGTTTGGATGTATCTGTTACATTCTGAACAATAAGGCCTACAAAAGAAAATTTGATGCCAAAGCTTGTAAGGGAATCTTTATAGGTTACTCTGAACGCTCAAAGGCATACAGAGTGTATAATTCTGAAACTAACACAGTGGAAGAATCTATACATGTTAGATTTGATGACAAGGAGCCTGACAGCAAAATGTCAGAGCAAGATGATAGTCATGCAGGTATTCCTTATCAATATAACAATCCAGAACCTGAGAAAGCATCAGATGCAAATGAAACTTCAGAAGCTGTATTGGAAGAAGTCTCTGAAGAAGCATCCCCAATAGAAGCATCTGAAGAACATGATGATATCTCAGAAGATGATACCCAAACAAGTGCTGAAACTAATGAAGCTCCAAAGAGAAAATTCAAATACAGATCATCACATCCAGAAGATCTTATCCTTGGAAACAAAGAGAGTCCAAGAAAAACAAGATCAGATTATCAACAACATGGTTCACTTCTAGGACTCATATCTATGATAGAACCTAAGAATGTTGATGAAGCTCTTTCTGATGATGGATGGATTGTAGCAATGCAAGATGAGCTCAATCAGTTTCAAAGAAATGATGTGTGGGATTTGGTACCAAGACCAACACACAAGAACATCATTGGAACCAAGTGGGTATTTAGGAACAAACTGAATGAACAAGGTGAAGTGGTAAGAAATAAAGCTAGACTAGTAGCACAAGGCTACAGTCAGCAAGAAGACATTGACTTCACTGAAACATTTGCTCCAGTGGCAAGACTGGAAGCAATCAGGTTATTATTATCATATGCAGTTAATAATGGAATAACCTTATACCAAATGGATGTTAAGAGTGCCTTTCTAAATGGTGTCATTTCTGAAGAAGTATATGTCAAACAACCCCCAGGTTTTGAGGATTTGAAAAACCCTGATTATGTTTATAAACTTAAGAAATCACTCTATGGTCTCAAACAAGCTCCAAGAGCTTGGTATGAAAGACTGAGTAATTTCCTTTTAGAAAATGGTTTTCAAAAAGGTCAAATTGACAATACACTGTTCAGAAAGACAACTAAGAAAGACATTTTAATTATTCAAATTTATGTAGATGATATAATTTTTGGTTCAACTAATGCTTCTCTTTGCAAGAATTTCTCCAAGCTTATGCAGGATGAATTTGAAATGAGTATGATGGGTGAGCTAAAATTCTTTCTTGGAATTCAAATCAACCAAGGAAAAGATGGCACTTACATTCATCAAAGCAAGTATACAAAAGAGCTTCTGAAGAAGTTCAATCTTGAAGACTGTAAGATAATGTCAACACCCATGCATCCCTCAAGCAGTCTAAGCAAGGAAGAAATTGGAAGCAAAGTAGATCAGAAGCTATATAGAGGTATGATTGGTTCTTTACTCTACCTAACAGCTTCTAGACCTGATATTTTATATAGTGTATGCTTGTGTGCAAGATTCCAGTCAGATCCTAGAGAACCTCACTTAACTGCAGTTAAGAGGATCTTTAGATATCTGAAAGGAACTACTAATCTAGGACTTCTTTATAAAAAATCCCTAGATAGTAAGCTAGTTGGATTCTGTGATGCTGACTATGCTGGAGACAAGATAGAGAGAAAATCCACTAGTGGAAATTGCCAATTTATTGGTGAGAATCTCATATCTTGGGCCAGCAAGAGACAAACAACTATTGCTTTGTCTACAGCAGAAGCAGAATACATTTCAGCTGCTAAATGTTGCACACAGCTTCTCTGGATGAAATATCAGTTAGAGGACTATAACATAGCTGAAAGTAGTATTCCACTATATTGTGACAATACTGCTGCTATTCATTTGTCTAAGAACTCAATTTTGCATTCCAGAGCTAAACATATTGAAATAAAACATCATTTTATAAGAGATCATGTTCAAAAAGGCACAATAGATATTCAATTCATTGATACTGAACATCAATGGGCTGATATATTTACTAAGCCTTTAGCTATTGAAAGATTTGACTTTATTAAAAAGAATTTGAACATGCACTATATCTCTGAAAAAAATTAGCTCTGAGATACAAATTAGAATTAGCATCTGAAGCTATTTCAGAACCTCTGGTAATTTAGAGTCTCCTTTGGGAAGCTCTGAATAAAACGGGTTCTGAAAAGTAACAGATTCTGATAAGGTGTCAGATACAAATAAGTTTGGCTCTGAACTAAACGGAAACGAAACGTTTAGTACTAGTTAGTGTACAACAGTGGTTTGTACACGCGTCAGCTTGATTAAGTCTCTCCTGCACGTGTCTAGATCCTGATGGGTAGAGAACAGTTAATGATGAAAATGCAGTTATGCAATTTAAAATTAATTTTAAACTATTTACGCTCCCTCCCAATGTCTGCTTTCTCTGTGTATGTGTGCTAGTTACTATTTATAAGTCACTTCACTCACATTGCACAACTTTTACACATAATCACTTCCTACACAAACCTAAAACTCAGAAATTCCCAAATTTCTCTGCGTTGTAATCATGACTGCTAGATCGTCAAACGAAATCGTTCAACGTCCGTTCAACCCGGTCTTACCACCCGTCATTGATCTCAAGTCACAAGAGAAACTTGTCTTCAAAGATAACGTAACTGACGCTGGTCCAGAATCCTTTGAGTTTGTAACGGAAAAGTTTGTTGATTTTGAGAGTTTCAAAGTGAATGGAATCGACATTCAGAGTTTATTCTACGATCAACAATGGAAGAATTACTTCGAGATGCTGAATGGGTTTGTCTATTATGACATTGTGAAATACTTCTGGCAGAAAGCTACCATCTTTGACAAGTTCAGTGCTGATGAAGAGGTTAGAAAGATGGTAGAGAAGGATGGTTCTCTGAAAGGTAAAACAAGAACTCAACTTGGTTTAAGACCCTATAGAGGAAAGGAGATTAGGTCAAATATCATGGGTATCAATGTTCTTATTACTCAAGAACATATTGCCAAAATTCTGGGTCTGGACAATGAAGGTGAGAATGTGGATGAATATGGTGAGAAGAGCAAGCATATTGAATCCATTAAGAAGGATTTATTCCTGCCTGGCAGTACCAACAATGATTTTGGTAAAGCTAAATTTATGAAGCAAAACTTCAGCTTTGCCTTCAAAGTGTTTCTGGCCTCCATCATCACTAGAGAAGGAGGATATGATACTATTTCTCTACCACATCGTCACTTCATCTGGTTTTTGTACAAGAAGGTGAAGATAAATTTGGCAAAGCTTCTGTTTGATCACCTATGCTTTACTATATCCAAAAGCAGAACCAAATCACCTTCAATGATTCATCATCCAAGGTTGATTTCAGAAATCATTCGACAGACGAAGCTTACTCACATTATCAGTACCAAAGAAAAACTTAGAGTTTTCAACACGGCTAAGTATGATGCAAGTGTTTTGGTAAACATGCATCTGAAAACAAAAGAGGAGCTGAAGACAGCCAAGAGCCCTCTGGAGCAAGTTTATGAGAAGTACTTCTGGTGTGACGGTTTCCCAACCATATCAGAATTTGATAATGATGATGTTATCAAGAACTTCTTGGAGTTGGTCAGATTGGACTCTGGTGTAAGTGTGCCCAGGAGTATGGTAGTTGGTGTACCAAACTGGGACATCTTCAAAGGACCCAAACAGATCACCAGGTCTAAGAGAAAACCTCAACCAATTGAACAAGATATTGTTGAGGAAGGACAATCTGAAGAAAAAAAATGATGCTGCTGAGGTTGGTAGTGCTGAAAGGATAGCCACTGAAGAAAAGGAAGAAGTCAGTAAGGAGCAAGTGGCTAAGATTGCTCAGAGAAAGGCTGTTCAGAAAGAAAGAAGAACAAAGAAAAGGCAGGATAGGTCTGAAGATGCTGAAGAAGAACAACCTGTCAGAGCCCCAAAAAGAAAGAAGACAGTTGTATCCAAACAAAAGGCTGCTGATTCAGGTAAAGCTTCTAAGCCTAATATTGATAGTACTGCTAGTGCTCATCCCTCTACCCAATCATCTCCTATAGACTATACAAAGCCTATACGAATGATCCAACCTTCCCCTCAACCCTCATCATCATCATCATCATCATCTGATGAAACTCTTTCTGACACCAGCATTGACTCTACTGAATTAATTGCTGAACTTGATAACTTAGAGAAAAAGAAAGAGAAAGAAACTAAAAAGATCCCTGTCAAAAGAACCCTCAAGAAACCTAAAATCAACCCACCAGCAGAAGAAAATATCACCATTGATACTTCCATTCTTGACCAACCTACCAACACAACAAGAAAATCACCCACCATTCTTGAACATCTCTCCACTCACCTATCTGGTGATGCCTTCACTCACTCCAACACAACCTCACCTGACCAGTTTCACTTTGTAAATACTACTTCTAATTTACCTAGTGATCCACCTCTTCCAGAACCACAAATTCAAACTCCACCCTCCTCTCTTGCTGACATAGAACAAGAAGATCCACCCACATTCACACCAGCCCAGGATGAAGTCATGACTCAACCTGAACCTTCCACTCCTGAACCCACACCTGAACCTCAAACTCAACCATCTGAACTCATCTATGGCCCATTTTACAAACCCTTAACCATAGATGAACTCTGTCTACCTACTGAATTTGCCCTACCCATTCTGGAGGATCTGCTAAAAGCTGAAATTAATGTTGGTGATGATATCATAACCTTTGATCCCTTTGACAAAATCAAAAGAATCAAAATCACTCATCTCGAAAGAAAAAGGCCTGAACCCACCATTCCCTTCAATAGAAACCAGCCATTCTTCAACTACAACTCTGAACCAAACCTTGAGCTGCTAGAAAGTGCTATCAATGTTAGTCTAAGGAATTTTAAAAGCATGGAAGAAGAAGTACTGATATTTCCCTCAGATGTTGATGCTAAGATCAGGGAATTAGAGGGGAAATTCAGTCAGTCTCTGAGGCTGTTGGGAGGCTATGTAAAAAGAAGGATTGAGGGAAGAGGAATGGAAGCTCTGTCTCAAATAATGAGTGCTGCTGATCGCTCTCATGCTCTGAGACTTACTTTTTTCAACCATGAAGAAGAATGTCAGAGGTTAGCTTTTTTAGCTGCTGTGAATGAAAGTATAAGAAGATCTCTGGATGATGAGCAGGCTAGGATAGCTGCTGAAATGGAACGTCAGAGGCTTGCTGAACAAGAAGCCTTCAAGTTATTGGTTGATAGAGCTGTTCACATTGCTGTTATTGAGACTAATAAGATTATTGAGAATCAAGGAGCTGCGGAAGATATTGTTATGAATGATCAGAACCTTAGTGAACCAGATTCTGATAAAGGTAAAGCTCCCATTGTTGCTTCATCTCCTCCTAGATCTGCACCAGTACTTGTCCAAGGCTCTTCTTCATCTGCTATACCTTCTGTTATGCAAGAAGCTCTGGATGTAATCAAGAATGACTTAAGAGAGGAGCTAAGAAATGAAATGGATGAGTTCAGGGCCGATATAAGAGAAGACATGAACAGATCTGGTGAAGCTACTAACAAGAAGATAGATGCAATGATGGAACTTCTTCTGAAGCTTACTCAATAGCAACCCAAACCTTAACCCTTATGTCTGAGCACTTATTTGTAATCATGTTTACGTAAATCTTTTGGATAATTTTCTTTTGGTTAATTAAGCTTCTTTTTATCCTCATATATGTGCGTGTGCTGGTGTGTTTATTTTATTTTGTTTTTCAAAATGAAAATCATATACTTTGATAATGTCTGATACTCTTATGGATTCTGAACCTAGTGTAAGATGTTGGAGAACATCTTGTTTTTAAACTTATATAGGTTTTTGAAAACCTAAGGTTCCCCCACATTAGTATTCCTGTTTACTCATGAAATAGCTTCTTAGTATTATAGCCTGTTTATAAGCGGGGCAACAATACCGTATGAGGCGTGTCTGGTAACTGGTTTTCTGACGTTTGACAAGAGTATATAAGAGAAACATGCTCCAAAAGAAAGAAATTTATAGCAGGAACATTTTTTTTATTATAATTAAGAAGGATCTTTATTACATAAGATAGTGAAACTCTACTTAGATTTAGACTTGGACTCAGAAGCCTCTGCATCCAGTCTCTTATACTTCTTCCTAAGAACTGCGAGCAATTCTTCAGTAGCCTTCTGAACCTCAGCTCTATAATCTTCGTATGAAGTATCATCATCGTATGTCCATAAGAATTCCTCCAGATCAGAGCCCAATTCTTCTCTCTCTGATTCTGTCAATCTAAGTTCTTGCTTGTTTCGCTCATAACGTAGCCTGTTTTCTTCGCAGCGCCAGGGCTCTGCTTCCTTCTTGCTCTCTTCTTTTGAGCCTGAAGCATCCTTGGTAACCTGTCTTTCCATTATATGTTTTTCTTTTGATGTTACTTGATTACTCTGGATGAGCAAAATGAGAGGAATCATCCCTTTTTATAGTGTCATCAAGCTCTCTTGTCAGGCCGTTATTCAACACAATTCATTAAATGAATTAGTTGTCACCACTTTTTGACTTGACTGCCTTGTTATGACGCGTTTGACTGCTTGGTTTTCTGTGTCTTTTTGACTGATGCCAAAAGGGGGAGTAAGGATAGAGCGTTAAAATTAATGTTGATTGATTCTAATACTGCTCAAAAGATCTGAAACTGTTATGTTATATACATTCTGAATCAATTTTTATCCATTCTGATTCCTTCTCATTCTGAACGTTATTGAAAGGGGAGAAAAACTTAAGAACCTAAAATAAATCTCATAGACAATGTCAGAAGAGCTTGCAAACCTCTTCTGAGCATTATCAGACTCTGAGAAGAAGAGCTTACAAACCTCTGCTTCTGAGAGACAAATATGAAAATTTATTTTAAGTTAATAAGTTGGCTCTTAAACTGTTTTAATTAATTATGGATAAGACTTAGGGGGAGCTTACAAACCTAACCCTATGGATTGTCAGACTCAGGGGGAGATTGCAAACCTTTGAAACCTGAAGTCAACATAATTAAATTAAATCAACAACAATTGAATTTTAATGCTTTAGTTTGTCATCATCAAAAAGGGGGAGATTGTTGGAACAAAGTGGGTCTGACATGAACCTCTAAGATTTTAAGTGGTTTTGATGATAACAAAGTATTAAAATTGCAATTGGTATTACTAATGATTATTCTAGTGTGCAGAATTACAAGTTAAAATTCATTCAGAAGCACTATGAATAGTAGCAGAGAAGCCAGTCAAAACAAGCTCTGAAAGAGTATCGCTGTTCATCAGAAGCTTAAATTTTGTGTGGTAAAAATAGCACTTCTGAGGACCAAAAGCTAGACTCTGATGAAGTTCAGAAGCTGAAGATCTTAAGAAGCTATGACAAGAGCATCAGAAGCAAAAAGAATTTACATCACTCAAGAACTGACAGAATCAGAATCAATGATTGAAGAACCATCTACTTCAAGGCTCTGTCACATCCACAGGAAGGAATATTCGTTGGTACAACGTTAACCTTATCCATAAGTGGAGCGCATTTTAGGATTGTACGATCGTACTATTATTACTCAAAATGGATGAGTGATAAATTGAATAGCTAGGTAGTGGAATTGGAATTTCTTGCCAAAGAAGGCAATATACAGCTATCAATTGTACGAGTAAATTCCAGCTGGCACAAAGCTCTCTGCAACGGTCATCATCTTCCTCCAAGTATAAATAGAAGACTAAAATGGAAGAAATGACTACTGTTCTATTACTGCGTTTAAGGCTCTGAAGCATCCTGACATTATTGTTCTATCTGTCATTCAAAGTCTTAAAGCAATTTGCGTTGTATTTTGGAAACACCTCTGATAGTATATCAAGTGTTCCTTAACATTCATTCTTATTCTTAAGTTTGTTTGAGAAGTCTCTTGTTAAGTTTAACTTGAGCATTTGAGAAGTCTCTTGTTTAGTGAAACTTGAGCATCTGAGAAGTCTCTTGCAAGTGTGCTTGAGCAATTTGTAATCTTAAGTAGATTATAGTGAAAATCTCTTAGTAACAAGGGGACTGGAGTACTCTCGATTTGTGAGAGGAACCAGGATAAATTTTGTGTCTTTCTCTCTTTCTCTCAGCACCCCTTTCATTTTTGTGTTTATATCCGCTGCAAACTTAGTTTTAATTGGTAAAAAGTTTTAATTTTTAAAAAACAATTCAACCCCCCCCCCCCCCCCCCCCCCCTTCTTGTGTTTTTCCACCTTCATATGGCTGATGGCTGATGGCTGATAGCTTATAGCTTATGGCTGATGACTGATGGCTGATAAGCTGATTGAAGTGTTTGGTAAAATTAGCAGTTCAACTGACTCGTAAATGTAAAATGACAAAAAAGGACATATAAAATCTCTTATAAAAAATTATTATTTAACCTATATCTAATTAATATTTAAGATACTTCAAATTTAGTAATTCAAATTTATTAATTTAATATATCTTTTATATATTATTAATTGTTTTGTATAGAATTAAATTTTATTCTTTGAAATTTTATTTTAAATTTATTTTCATTTATTACACTTTATATAAAATATTAAACATTACATTTTTTAGGTTTTTATAACAAATACATAAAAGATAAATCAAATGTACTAAAAAAAACTGTGACAATATACGTACAACATCTTTTATAGTAATAAATACATGAAGAATAAATAAAAAGTACTAAAATGAAGGGGTGATAATATAGTTATGTACAAATGCGCCATAAAATATTGTTACGTAAAACAATTTATTTTTTTTGGCCTTTATGTACAACAACCTTTTAAACATTTATATAGTAGTATTTTAATTTTAATTTATTTCGGATTAAATCAACATTTATCTTCATTATTTTTATGTAGGATATTTATTTTCATTATATATAAATAAACTAATATTATAAATAAATGTATATTTTTATTAGTGAATGTTATCTAATGCATTTTCTTTCATCTAGTCTAGTATATTAAAAACTGACGACGTCGTAGAACATAGCGTAAACTATACAAATTGAAAAATAGAAAGAGTATTTATTTTATTTCATAAGCATTGGAAGCAAAATGTCACAAAAAAAATATTAGAAGCAAAGGAATGACGTTTTTATTTTATATTATAATAATAAATTAAAAAGGGTAAATATGGATTTTAGGTAAAATGATAAGGGTAAAAATGGAAGAAAATATGATAAGCTATAAGCTCATAAGCTAATTGAAATAGCTTCTGAAAAATAAGCTATAAGTCAGTAAAATAAACTATAAGCCAGTGTTGAAAATGTTGTTACCAAACAGGTCTTTTAGCTTATAAACTATAAGACATAAATTATAAGTCAGTTTAGTGGTGTTACCAAACAGACCCAATGCCATAAGAACTTGTTAGCTTTTTTTTCTAAGCTCGTTTACCAAGTCTAATGAATGTTACCTCATACCCCTATATTTATCGCTCTACCCCCACAAACATCCTAAACTCCCCCCGAATATATATATATATATATATATATATATATATATATATATATATATATATATATATATATATATATTATAAATAAACTCTCCCATAATATCTTAAACAAAAGTGAGTTTTTCCACATACACTCACAAAACATCTTGAACAAAAGCAATTTTTTTCCAGAAAAAAAAATTTCTTCAAACATTCATAATGTTTAGGTGTTGATATGAATATCATACTTTTAAAAAAAAGGAATTGGATTACATACTTTTCAGAATTTTGTTTGTCAAAAAAAGTCACTAAAAATATAATATTTATTCAATTTTTACATGTACGTTACCTGTGGTCTTAGACAGAAGTCAAAAATATATAGTTGAAGATAATCTTGACCTTTAACTATGGAAATTTGACTACAAATTTAATTTGTCTATGTAAACTTTTTTATAATAAGCAATGTCATGGTTACCATTCACAATTTTGTTTTTAAAAAAGTAGTTTACTCATTTTCAAAATTGAAAGTACTAAAATAAAATTATGTATCACCAATTTTAAATTATGAAAGTTCTTTATGCAAAATTAGGTTTTAGAAAGTAAAAAAATTGAAGTTGTGTATCAAGAGTTTGGTGGGTCTTGGGGGTGAGAGTAGTTCATAATGCTTTAATTTACAAAATGTGTTTTTTAAATGTGTTGGGGCTTGGGGAAACATCTTAGTTATCAAAATACGAAACAGATTTACTGCAGTTTGTTTTAATACAATTTTATATCAAAGTCGTCCAATCAATAATTTGTGGTTGAAATTGTTTTATGTGATTTTATAATTACGTTAATCTGAACTGTTTGCTTTATAATTAACATGCCAAATTCAAAACTATGTGAAAATTGTATTAAAATAAACCGCATCAAATTTGCATCAATCAAAATAAAGATATAGGTATAAATGTAAGGGTATGAAGCTACAAATTTGGGAATGTGAATTCCTAAAAGCTTATGAAACCAAAATATGTGGTCCACATGTATCCAAAACTCAATAAAGTTGCTTCAAACTTTTCTCAAATGAAACAATTACTTTCTTCCAAACATTAGAAATCAATAAGTTTCTTTGATTAGAAAAGGTTGGTGTGAAAACACAAAATAATGGTTTCTGAATTGTGCAAGTAACCACATACTACTAGTTTCTTATGAAAGGTTGGTATGAATAGTGACATAGAACCAATGCAATGAGGTTCCTAAGAATACATTCAGATTGAGTAGTTGTGTGCATTTAGAGCACTTGGCTATTTTAGAGCCTAACAAAGTTCTTGACCTTGATAGCATGAGTTATATTATCTCTATTTTAAATTATAAGTCATTTTATCAATTTAACACAAATTAAAATATTTAATCAATTGTGTATCATAAATATAAATTATGAATAAGTTTATAAAATTATTTTTTATTAATAACATGATAAATATAAATTAAAAGAGTGGGAAGAAAAAAATTGTGGAAAGTATGATAAACAAAAATTAAGCTTTTGTAAAGTACTATCTAATAATTTAAGACAATTTTTTTTTTTAAAAAAATAACTTTATAATTTGGCACAAATTTGTATATTTGTGTGGCATGCATTTCAACGATGATTTGACATGTCCTTGTGTACAATACTAGTTTTTTAACCCGTGCCGCTGATTTTTTTTTTTAATTAACATTTTTTTTAGTGCAATTGTAAAAAAGTATGTACTCTCCGATCATTATTATAAGCAAATTCAACTTTTTTGGTACATTGAAAAAGTAATGTATTTGGTTCATAATATGGATCAAATACATCACTTTTTCAATGTAATAAAAAAGTCAAATTTATTTATAATAGTGGCCGGAGGGAATAGCGATTAGCAATTTAAAACTCATTATTCTGGATGATAAAAACATATGATCACATAATAAATGATGACTCAGCCCATTACATTTTAATCAGGCATAAAGTCCAATATGATAATCAAAACCCTTTATTGCACAGCAGCTGAAATACAACGAAGTATACTAATTTAGGTTCTCTTGCAATTTATAGTGGGTGGGATTCATTAGTTTAACTTTACTTAACCAAATATAGTGCTATAAACGATCAAAGAACTTGAATCAAACACTATTACATATGAAAATATAGATATAGAAATATAGCAGTTTTTTTTTTTTTTTTGCTTCCGGCTCGTGCGTTGAGGCATGCGCATTGGCCAAATGTTGTTCTCCTGAAAATCGAATCCGGTATTCCCCGATATGCCTTGAAAGGAGTTGCCACTGGAGCCCAAACAACTTGGCTGAAATATAGCAATTAAAAATTGAGAATGAAATCTTAAATAAATTCCAATACAAATAATGACATTAAGAAAAAAAAACCGCAGGAGATGTATAATAAAATGAAAACAGGAACAAATAGATGCAATTGAACCTATGTATAACAAAATAACACCCTTTGTATATACTTTAGATTGAAACATGTGTTTTAAACTGGTAATAAGGCTAATAACAATAAATCAACTTTCTTCAAACTTAAAATAGCATACTACCAAATAATAGGACCAAAGAGAAAGATACACCGGATGATACACTTTAAAAAATTGCAGGAGTTGAAATTTTCATGCTACAAATTAAAATGGATAGAAAATCGTAGCCTTTATTACTTAGGAGGAACACAACTAAATAACTGCAATTCAACCAATGTATAATAAAATGAAAACAGGAAGATTCAACTTTCTGATTTTGTATATAGTTTAAATTGAAACATAAGACATGTTTTAAATTGAATAATGGTAATAACAATAGTTCAACTTTGTTCAAACTTAAAATAGCAAACTACTATAGTTCAATTTAGATTTTTGATTATAATCTGCACTAAAATTTAGTTCAATTGTAGGTTCTTATGAAAGAGACAAACTTTTTTACAAAACCCAAACAACACTTTTATTGCTTAAGTTAAAATTACATAATGCTCACAATACCTCATATAACTTAGTTAAAATTACACAAAACTTACTAGTTCACAATACATCACATAACCAATAGAACCTCAAATAAACAACACCACAAACAAACATTCCTAAAACCAGTGAAATAAAAACTAAAACAACATATTACATACCTTGGAACAACTTGAAAAACATGTTTGCCACATGCATTGCAAAAATAAGCACCAGAATCAAGGACTACACCCTTGTGGTACTTGCAAGCAGGATACCACCATTCCTGCTCATCTACAATGCCAACAACCTCTCAATGTTGTTCCTGTCACATAAGCAAAACAAACAAAAAAAGTTCAATAAAATTCAATGTCAAAATATATATATGATGAGAATGAGATACCTATAACAACAATTATGTTTGATGTGATAACTCCAGCAAGTGATAAACCAACAAAAGCCCAAACATATTGAGAGGACAAGTTTCCAATGCCGAGGACAACTCCACCAGCCATTGCAAACAGAACAGAAGGCAAGCTATCCTGTATTAAACACCAAACCACATTAAATTTAGTTTTCCTCTAATGTACATTAAGCTTTTGAACAAAGTACTAACATCTTAATATATGGCCAAGATCACATTGGATCTAATACAACTAATACATCAAATAGAGATACACACATTGACACAATTAACTTGCCAAACATAACACCTGGTGATAGTTAACCAATACCAACTCAAACACATAGAACAATCACTACAAGGAAAAAGGTAAATAGTGGCAGTCAATTAGGGACAGTTGGTCTAGAACTGCCACCGCTTTCATGTTTACAAGCGGTTATGCCGGCAGTTCAAATTGTTGCTGTTTGCATGTCTTTTTTAACCTTTTCTTTTTAAATAAAACGATTGAAACCTTAACATGCCTCTCTTCCTTCACAGTCCCTCAGACCCTACGATGCCTCTCTTCCTTCTCCCAGCGACTCAATCTATTTGCCCCTTTCGTCTGTTCACTGGTTTCGACCTATTTTCTCTTTTCGTAACTGCTCCGGCGTGAAATCCCTCATCCTCTCTCACAAAACCCTTGTGAAGACCACCCACCGCCGCCACCCACCGTCGATCACCACCCACCGTGAAGACAATAGGTTCATAGGTCTCTGGTTCTGAAGTGATGTTATAGACCGAATTCGTGGTAGCACTAGGTTCATAGGTCTCTGGTTCTGTGAGACTCTTCCCCTCTTTCTCTGTAACAACTCTTTCTGGATATTACAGGTCAGATTCGTGCTAGGCTCCTTTCTCTTTTCATCATGCTTGTTTCAAAATTTGGGATTTAATTAAAAATTAGGATTGGTAGTTATGATTCTAAATCTGATTTTTAGGAACAGGGTTCAAAAGTGATAGTTTTTATATTTACTTGTTACTAGGGATCTTAGAAATTATTGAGTTTGAAATTGGGAAGTTGAGAAATAATATTTTGTATGATTCCAAAATTTAGGTCTTAGACTCTTATCTATTTTTATTGTGTTAGCTAAGTTAGTTAGTTGGAATGCAAATGTTGTACTTTGGATTTCACTTATGCAATTGACTTTTAATTCAGATAATTTGCTCTAAGGATTGAGATAGTTTCGTGTGGTTATTTGTGACCTTTCCATTTGCTCTTGGTTACTTACATGGTTGTTTTAAATGTGACTCACTAGTTTTATGGAATGACAATTGGCATGACTTAGTTCTTGCAAGAAGATGAAAAAATTAAGAGTTAAAGGTAATATCTATCTTAATATTAAGATCTTTCTTGATTGAATCTTATCATATCTGTTGTAGTTTATTATGTTAACATTCTAGACTTGTAGAGTCCTGCTATTTGCAAAGTTCTGTGTGCAACAAATCATATTGCACACATGATAGTATCTAAGTTGCAATTGCACTTGACCCATATTATAGCTTAACTTTAGTACTTTACATAATTGATTAAATTATTATATGGTCTCCTTTTCAATTGTATTTTCATCATGAAGAGAGTTTTGGACTGAAGAGAGTTTGCTATCTTATTTTCTCACATGTTAAGTTCAATTGACACTACTTTAAAGACTTGGAAGTGAAAAAATTATTTACATGCTTTTAAAGGACATTCATGTTTGCTTTTCCATCTTTAGACACTGATTTTAATCTTTTATTTTGTCATCGATTTTGTTGTTTTATATTTCCCTCGTATTTCTTGAGTGGCGAGGATTGGTAGACTTTGGTATTTCATATTATAGGCTTACTATTAGATCCTAAAGGTGTACATGAATCTAATTTACTTTATAATTTGGTGTTACTATTAAAGAAATCAAGAACCGTGGAAGATGCAACAGATTGAACTAAGCCATGGAAGGTATATCATAGAAAGAATTTTTTTTATTTTTATGTTTCATTTTATGATAACAATGTCATGGGAGGTATATCATCATTGCAGGATTTAATCGAATACATCTCTGCCTGAGTTTACTCGGTGATTTCAGGACCACAATTATTAAAGCTTTGGCTATCAATCTAAGATATTAAGCTTCACTTCAGTGTTTAGAATATCCTCCTTTATGGATTTTTGTTTTGTTAGCTTGAAATAGAGTTTTGAATTGGATAGGCTTAGGGTGGTTTATGATATATCCTGTTGTTGTAATTGTATCAGACTTGCCTTTTAGTGTTTCTAGGAAATCTTGTGCATAGAACACTTTTTTAATAAATTTCTTTGCCATTCAAAAAAAAATATCTTTTGGATTTTGATGAGCAGTGACTTTCTGTATTTAACTCTCTTCGTCTATTTAGTATCAAGTTCTAATTAAAAAAACAAAAAAGGACATGGTATGTTATGTTGTTTTTCCACAAGATTCATTTATCTTCTTACAAATTTAATGTTGACAAGACGACCGAAAGTGGAAGCAAAAAGGTAAGATGGAGATTGGCACCGACACGTCGCGAGCAAGACAAATGGAATAGAGTTGCCAAAGCGGCAACTGACGACAACATAAGTAATTTTTTTATATATATCCTGAAGTATTGGCTGCTCAGTACAGGGTGCAGTATGATAAGGTACTCAACACTGTGGTCTGGCTGTTTTTTCTTCATTATAACATGTAAATCTTAACCTTTTTCATTGTGACATTGATCAAAATCAAATATCAAAATTTGTTAATTATGTTTCTAAGCTTAATTTGGATTTTCAGTTAAAGAAGAGGTTGCAAGAACTTACATTGGGTATAGGTGATGTTGGTCTGGTTTCATCTTATCTTTCATATTCTCTTGAGATCCCAGCTAGGTAGCTAGATTCTTCTTACACTTATTAACTTGGTTATTTTGAAAACTAGAGATCCTACTAAGCCATTCCCATCGTTTTCCCTTTCTATCAAATATGGTTAAACTGAGATTATTAAAAGAAACAACTTCTAGAGAATAATCAGTGTCATGTTTCCATTGAGAGATATTGAATAAAGATCTAAGTGTCATGTCTGGTTATAAATTATTAATAAAGATCTAAGTTACTGATGCAAGATATAGTTTTTGTTTGTTGAGATATCAAAACACTTAGTATCCATCAAAAGAAAATTTTAAGGTTTATTCTTGTGTGATTAATACATACTTTTCTTTCATGTATTCAGCTTTGGTGTCGGCTTTCGTGGTCCTTTGGCTGTTTGGCATATATTCGCATGCCGGGAAGTAATGCAAACTCACTAAATCCAAGCGGTGGAAGGGCCCTTATCAAGTAATCTTTAGTAGATAGGTTCGCTTTGCGGAATTTAATATCTTCAGTAGACAATTATTTAATAGTCATGTTTGAAGTGTCTAATTTTTATCGGTAACATATTTGAAGTGCTTAATTTTTCATAACTGTTTAGAGGCATTGATATTACTAACGTCATAGTATGATTTGATTAATTTGACTTCAATTAATGGATGCATATATGTAAAGTTGTGTTTATGATCTTTTAATACTGGAGTTTCTAAATTCAGATGCATGCATATATGTAATAGGAACTGAGTTGTTTTCTCTTATTTTAATTTGTAGATAAACCAGGTTAAATTTCAATTGACTCTGGAGCAGGCATGTGTCTACCACTACAAACAACTTTGCTTTTGGCGGCAAATATTTTACAGCGAGTGATATGGAACCGCCACTATAATAACAAATTGTGGCGGTTAAAGGAACTGCTGCATAAAATGAACTAATTATGGCGGTTATGAAATTATTTTCGGCGGGTGTGCTAATAAAGTTAATAACAGCGCCAGTTATAATGTTATTCCCGGCAGGTGCGTGTCAACATGACTTATTTTCACTATAATTAGGGTATTTTCATTCAGAAAGAATTAAAAGAAAAACAAATTAAATTAATGAATTTCCCTTCTTTGTACTATGTCCCAATCTGAAAGTTATGGAGATGTGTATTTAACTTGCATATGATTTTATGTAGAATTTATCATCTGCAACATCTGATACTGGCAAGTCAATCCTTCATAAGCATTTGCATCTTGTTGCCAATAGTCTTTCAGCTAGTGGAGAGTTTGTGGGATTAAGTGCTAAAGGCATGGTGCGGCAAAGAAAACATGCATCTGTTTCATCGCCCTTCGTGCAAGCATACTTTTCTGTTAGTTTTTGCATTTATGTTTCCAATCAAATGCCTCATATTTTTTCTTGTAATGAGATTATAATTTGTGATGAATCCGTATAATTCATGCTGAAATGGTGGAATCTTAATTGCAGAATCCTGGCAGTTCCTTTTTAAAAGCTGCGAAGTATGGAGTCGTTGATAATCTCCAAGGCAATCTAGATGCATTGGGTTGTGGAAACTGTCTGCCCATGGGTACAAGTGGACAGTTTGATATCATATACTCAGAGAAGGTGAAGTTATTTATTTTCTTATGTATCAAGCTTATAGCTTCCATTGAAGTTTTGATTGATAATCCATGTCTCCTTTTTCAAAAACCCCTAGAATGTACGTAGCAGCTGTGTGATGGTTTTAATATATAAGTAAATTTCATGGTTCTAAAAAATGCAGTTGTTTTTCTTGTTCCTCAAAAGATTTAATTGAAAATTGGTATGAATGACAATGTTTTTATAAACTTTTGGCAACTGTTCTCACTAAAATGCAACATCCTAGCACTTACAATAGGCTTTCTTATCATTCTTTTCCCTGTTCAAATGTAGCAGCTATATATAATGAATTCTTTAAAATTCAATTAAATTTCTCATTGTAATACTTCCTTTTCCAATTGTTATTATAAATTAATACATGTTAATTTATTGTTGCCAATAAATTTTACTATGGCTGTTGTTTTTAACAGGTGCAAGAGCTTGATAAGTCTGTAGACGTCTATGGCCTGATAGAAGCCAGTTTTGGTCAAATGGACCAAAAGATGAAGAGTGAAGACCCCTCAATCTCAGAAATATTCATCCAGCAAATGCAATGTAGAATTTAGTTATAAGTGTGCAAAATGTAGATTTATTGATTCCAATGCTTCACAGATAATAATCACTCATATTTTAGATGATTTTAGTAGTTAAGTGTGGAAAATGTAGATTAAATGATCTTATGTTGTTATTAATTGCCAAGTTTTTAAATTCATGTTATTAATTGCCAAACTTTTAGATTCATTTGTTTATATAACTGTGAAAGAAAAAAGAGTTTTAAAAAAATTGTGGGAAACAAAAAAAAAAGTTTAAAAAATTTGTGGGTAACAGAAATAAAATTAAAAAAATTGTGGAAATTTTAATTTTTTTTTTTTAAAAAAAACGATTAGCGGCGGTTCCATCCGACGCTAAAAGCTCAAATATATGTATAAAATGTTTGCTAATAGCGACGGTTGAAAACCGCCGCAAAAAACAATACAACCGACGCTACAAATCTAGCGGCGATTATTCCGACGGTTTGCTAGAACCGCCGCTGAATGACCTAGCGACGCCTCATTTGCCGACGCTTGCCAACCGCCGCACTTGGCATTTAGCGGCGGTTTTAACCGCCGCTGTTAGCTGTTTTGAACCGCCGCCGCTTGCTATTTTCAGCGTAGTGAATATCCATTATTCTTCACCAACAGCAAGACACCATAATCTTCATCCAACCACTTAATCACTCTTGCAATCCGAAATCATATTGATGGTCCAAAATCCCAGTTGATGCTTCACCTCTTTGAGTCTATCATAGCAGGATTCGAACCACAGGTTTCAAATCCACCAAGCGCATGTTTTTATTAACTGAATGTATGCAAAACATCATTAGCATTTAAATCAACCAGTTCATGTCTCAAAAATGGGAAGAAAAAAAATACAAAACCTCAGATTAATCTCCTCAACACAAATCACAAAGGTTTTCATGTCATCTGCATTACAATTCAGAAGAAATCAATCATGAAAATTTCCAACATGGTATTGTCAAATACACAAACATTTTAATTTACAATGAAATCGTTTCCTAATTTTCTTATTTGTTCCAAACACTCAATTATGGCACCATAGCATACACGAGAAGAATTTGGGAGAAGAGAATTTGATAATGATTGATAATCAACCATCATCCCAAATTTATAGATCCTCAACCCCAATTCAAAATTCAAATTAGGGTAGATTGAGGTGGGAGGGAAAATACTGACCGGGCCAGTTAAGTCTCCACCAGAAAAGCACCATCTCGAAAGGTTTATCTGGGAACGGCAATGAACAGGAGAAGGTGTTATATGGTGAAGGCGTTTTGAAATCGAGAACCAGACGAACAACTGCCTCCTAACCTAGGTAGAGGAAAACGGCGCAGGGTAATGGCTATGGAAGAAGACAAAAAAGAACGATAAACCAAAACTATGTTATAAATGTAATTGTAAATTTATAGCTGAGCTTGCATATGGAAACTAAATCTACAGTGGTCTTTTTACCACTCGGATGTGTCAAGTGTATTGATGTTCTTTCTTCTTGTAATTGTTGTGCTTGCTCTCCAACTTGTTGAACATTTATTTTGCTCTCTACAGCATTTTGTTGAATTTGGGTTTTATTTATTTTTTCTTTCTAGGCCATGTAAATTTGGTTTCTTTTGTTTTGTCATAGATTTCAATTCCATGTGTTTCGGTAAGAAACTTTTAAGTAAACATAAGAATTTGGTCACATCATTTAACTATATATATATTTGATAAAAAATTAGAAAAAATAATTAATTAATATATATTTTTTATGTAAATGTGATTAAAGAATATATTTAAATACTTGTGATCATATAAGTATTTTGCCGCTTTAGTTTAATTACCATGGAATGATTAAAGTGGAATCATAATATATGTACCAAAAAAACAAAATGGAATCATGATATGTAACACATCTTTGATGATCGTAAGAGCTATGCCTATGTTTGTTGTTCTTTTTTTTTTGGCAAAAGGAAAAAATATATAAAATAAAACAACGTGGTACAAGATTGGGGGGACATTAAACCTGACCCGGGTAAAAGAAATACACCGTGATAAAATAAAACAGTCCTAATCAACCCTAGCAAACAACCACTAAATCTCGAGCGCAACCCAGCGAACCCGCGTACGGGCGCGAAACCAAGTTACAAAAAAAAAAGAGAAGAGTGATAATCCACGTAGAGCAATTAGGATTCAAACTGGCAAATGGAACGACCGCCAACACGGAACCAGAACCAAGTGCCAACAACTCCCTGAACAAAGCAGCAAGTATAAAGCTCTTTCGAGCACAAGAGTCACCGAAGTGGAGGCAGACCTGACGCCTTGAAACCTGCAAATCTCAACAGACCTGGAACATCAGAGAACCAAAGAGAACAGGAACCAAACACAACCGGTAACTCAATGCAGACGTATGAACCCAGATCGAGGGATGAGTCCAACACGTTAGTCAATAACCAAACCCTCACGGGTTAACAAAACCAACAGACCCATACGGCCTAAGAAACCAACCACAGCGCACAGATCTAAAAACCACCCCATTCTAACAAACAAACAGCACAGAAACATAAAAACAAGGAAAATGCAACTTCCTTCCATTTTTCATTTTTTTCTTCAGTCTCCAATAGTCCTTTTTCATTTATTTAATTATGGTTTTTGTGTGGCACTTTTAAACCCACCCACCAACCTACATCACTGAACCACATGGAGTACTTTTTTCTAGATAGGGTAAATAAATCCTAAAAAAAAATAAAATAGTTTGATTTGGTTTATTTTTATAATATGTTTTTAAAAAAATAAATGGAACTGATGAAGAACGAGTTCGTTTGGTTCAAAAATCAATTAGTTTGATATTTTTGAAATTTTATGTGATTTATTTTTAAAATCTAATAATTATTCAAATAAAACTCGATCAAAATCCAAAAGCTAATTATGCACACAATCAATTAAATTGGCTATCCGTTCGTACAATAAGTAAGTATTCTGCGGCTTCTTTGCCAATAGCCATATCCAAGACACTTGTTGAACCCCTTCCGCCACGTCACCAAAAATGTATTCTTTGATGAGAATATTTCATTTCTTGTCAACCACATAATCCAAATTGTCGCGTGCCAAACAAAAAGTGAATTTTTTTTTTATCTTTATTGCATTTGTCCCTCCTATAAAAAAAATTATTAAATGTATAAAAAAATATCATTCCTCTAAAATTACAAGAAAAAAAATATCATTGCTCCTCCATTTCTTTCCATAAATCAGACCGTACACATTAGTCACAGAGATGAATAGTGGTGGACACTAAGCACAGTTGAAAGGTGATTTGGGTATTGTAGGCTCAGGCTAGGGTGAGAGAGTATCTCATATCTCTCACCCATGAACAACAATTAAATACCACTAGATTAAGATAGTTTATAGATTTTATTGTGGTTCATCTGTATGATATTTATTTCCTTTTGTTTGACCTTGACTTTTTACTTTTTTTAATTCACTTTTGAAATTTAAAATTACTATTTTTTTTTACAATAAAAATTACTATTATTATTTACAATTAAAAAAACATAAATTAAGTTTGGCAAAATTACAATATTGGTCATTTATCTTATTTTTTGTAACACTTTAGTCCTTTATCTTTTATTTGTAACACTTTGGTCCTTTATCTTATATATTTGTAACATTTTAGTCTTTTAAAGAAGATAAAAATATGAAATAATTGATGAAGATGATGAACATATTCATCAAAATTATGCTACAAATATATAAGATAAAGGACCAACGTGTTACAAATAAAAGATAAAGAACCAAAATGTTACAAAAAAATAAAATAAATGACCAATAGTGTAATTTTGCCATTAAGTTTCCATAAAAAAAAAACCAGGAAAACACTAATCATCATTTTTCAAAACATAAATTTAATTTTCATCCAAATGAAAAAAAAATTTCTCCCAAAATCTCAAATCTAGAAATAACTCATCTTCCTCCAACTTCATCTCCATCTCCTTTTCATTCTTCAAACTCCTTCTCTCTACCACACCACAAACCCAAATAGCAACCTACAAACAAAGTTGTTGCTCCCAAAACAATAACAATGGATAATGATAATGTACAATATATGCATCATGCACCTTTTTCAATGAACGGTTCAGATTCATTTTCTAAGTTATGCACCCATGGGAGATATGGGACGGTCTCCCACCGTAGAACCCGCCATATTTGTAATCCAAAGAACCAATGACAACTTTGTAATATATTTTATTCTTTTTTATTAAAAACATGAGAAAGAGAGACACTAGAAAAAAGAAAACGTGGTGGATTCCAACTAATTCATTCATCTTTATTCAAATTAGTAGTATATAAACTTTAAGTAAACTCCACGTACCAATCCAATATTTTTATAGAAAAAGAAAAATAGAAAAGTAGTTTAGTTATATTTCTATGTTTAAATTAATTAATTAATTAATTAATACTAGATTTCTATAATGGCTAATGCTACGGTGAACCACCTTCACAAGTGGTCCACCGTGGTGCAGTGATTATTAATACTATAACGAGTACAAATTTTACAAAATCCACCGTTGGATTAAAAGGTTGCATCATATAGATCATCCATACAAATTTTTAGAAAAATTGGAAATTATTTGATGTGTTATTGAAATCTATCAAGTTTAACGGTATTTAATAAAAACTCATAAACCGTTAATTTTAATGGGTCTTAATAACATATCAAATGATTTTCAATTTTTCTAAAAATTTGTATGAATAATCTATATGAAACAAACTTTCAATCCAACGGTCGATTTTGTAAAATTCGTATTCGTTATAGTGTTATTCATAAGTGCTCCACGGTGAACCACTTGATGAAGTGGTTCATTTTAGAATTTGCCTTCTATAATTAGTAGATTAATTGCACAAAAGCATATACACGTGCATATAGTTTTCACAATGAAACGTGTTGTCTTGACATCACACAAGTGGATGAAAATGAAAATGGTAGGGTAGCATGCACATGGTTTTTAAGTCCTTTATTATTATCTAACTCTTCGATGGCACACAACATCCACAATGGATAACCCAACCCTACAAACAATCAATCACCACCTCCAAAAATAAATAACTCATTAAATAAATGAATCATACAAATAAATAAAAATCATGATAAAACAATTTTGAAAAATGATAATAATTTTTTTGTCTAATTGCTATTTTGGTTCAAAATATAAAAAGGAAGACATGTGAACAAAAAAAATAGATGTCCAATTTTTTTTTTTTTGAAGAAATAGATCTCCAAATTTTGAATCGCACAAATTAATTTTATTTTCACTCAAATTAATTTAACCCATTAAATAATTGTACTTTTGTTACGTTAGAATCCTATACTTTTGGAACTTAAACTCATTATTAATTTTTGGATTTAAAGTTTTTTTTGTTTAATTTTAGTTTCTTAATTTATAAGCGTTTTAATAACGAAAATCTTTTATGTTCCATTTTATTTCGTAAATCACACAAAAGACAATTAAGATATTGCGATAAAGTGATTGATGGGCTTCTTTTAAAAATGAATTACTCGGAAAAACCTAAATTTAATGTCTGATTGAAATAATTTTTAATTAGACTTTACTTAACTCGTACCCGAACTCTAAAAGTTTTAGCATCTAAAAGTTTTGAAATTTAAAAGACTAATATGTATCTAAAATGTTAAACATCTAATATTTATAATTTGGTGGACCCAAAATAGCAAAAACAAATTTAAGGCATCAAAATGTCAAACATTTTTTAATTAAAAAATTACTAAAATAAAGCGAAATGAATTATCTTCTTTTTTTTTTTTTAAAAAAAGTTGATGGTTTATAAGTACCACCAACTTGTTTACAAAGAAAATACTATATTTGCTGCTGCCAAGGATCGAACCCCTGACCAACAGCCTACACCCGCTCAGTCAGCAAGTGCCAACTGAGCTACCCCACCCACCCCCGAAATGAATTATCAGATTAATGTGAAACTAAAAAAAAGTTATCAAAAATAAAATATCAATATTTTTCCTGCTTAATAATTGAAGTGTAATTTTTGAAAAAGAAAATATATCTATTACTATATATAAAAAGGATACAAATTTTTGGGATGACTTTTTCATTATTCCTATTTTACCCTTAAAAAAAAACAACCAAAAGAAAAAACAACTAAATATTTGTATATGTTGAAAAATAACTTCCACATAAAAATAGATTTTCAGTTTTTTTTTTTGTAAATAATTTTTTTTCTTAATAACTAAGCACAACTTACACATAAAAGTATGTTTTCAGTTTTTTTATAGTAAAATAAAAATATATATTTGTTTTCTTCTTAATAACTAGCCAAAACAAAAAAGGATGTTAGGTCTTGAATCCGAGAGGTCCCGGGTTCGAGCCCCGCTAGTGTCTCTGGAGGGAGGTAAATGTAATTACCTTTGTAAGTGCTCTTTGAGCCCTAAGGTCTTCCCTGCCTTGACTGGGGCACCATCCCCTCACCCTAAATTTTTCTTATAAAAAAAAAACAAAAAAGGATGTTAAGTAGTTATCAATTAACTAAGTCCAATAAAAAAGAAGATTAAGTAGTTATTTATATTTGCACAATAGAGAATTTCGATTACAGCAAATAAAAAAAAGCGAATATCGATCACACAAACGTGTCCGTTTGGCGGCTAGTATTTAATAAATTTAATGCAAAATTTACTTTTCTTTTAAAAGTTTTACATATTAGGGCTATGTTTGGTAAAAAATAATGGATTGATGATTAGGTAGCTTATGGATGAACTTATAACAGATAACTTATAAGCTAGCTTTTAGTTTATACTCCGTAACATTAAATTAGATGATTAAATTTGTAGTATTTGGTAAAATTAGCGGTCGAGAGTATAAAACATTAACAAAAAAAAAAAACGTGGTGTCGTCGCTATCAGACAACCTACCCTACCTTTGTGGTTTCCTCCTTCTTGTACTTTCCATTGTAGCATAGCAAGATAGATAGATACGAACAAACTAACTTCTTATTATTATTTTCATATTTCTTTCTTACGTTGTTGCCCAATTGAAGAAGAAGAAGAAGAAGGGTTGTTGATTTTGCTTTTAATTCTATATATTTTTTTTAAAGAAAGGTACTTTTGAGTTCAAATTGAAACTGGGTTTTGCTTATTTTCTGTGTTTCTTCAATTTTTCTCTCAAAATATGGAAAGAGATTTTATGGGTCTATCCTCAAAAGAATCATTACCTATTGCAAAACAAGAGATTAACAATGAAGGCTTCAAAGACTCAGGAGGCATGCTTTCTCTTCATTCAACTATTTTTTTTACATCATCATCATTCATCAACTATGCTTCTTTTATTTATTTAAATTTTTTGTTTTTAAGCTCAATTTTTTGTTTTGTTATGAATAATTCTGGACTTCCTGTTTTTATGTTTGTAATTTTGAATAAATAATAATTATTTTGCAGTTCTTTACATATTTTGTTGATTTAGCTTTGAAATTTGAAATCCTTACAATAAAGATATACATATAGATGTCAAGAAGGTGAAATTTAACATATAATTGAAAATTCATCCTTGAATTGAATTAATTTTTTTCCACATATTGTAGGGTGTAGTAGTGTACCAAATTGATTCTTAAAGAGTGTAGTTTGATGTATGAATATTTTTTTGGTTTTAAGTTAAAACTTTTAACCCTCCGGTTTCCAGAGGAGAAGGACCCTGGTAATCTGAAGTTCGGTTGGAAGGTAAGTAAATCATGACTAAAGATTGTTCCAGTCACGGTTTGAAATAGGGTACTCCCGGTCAATATGACCCTAACTGAAGCTCATTAACTACCTGAGCTCAATTACTTGGTTTGTATGATATGAGTATGAAGTTGTTTTAGCTTATCTTGATGGTTTCTTTGTGGATATGTGTAGGTTTTACAAAAGTTTCGGCAGTAAAATGGCCGTTCATGAACAAAGTTTCTGGTCATCCATATTTGATGCCTTTTAATGTTTCCGAAGAAGATAAGGCTAAAATGACATCTTCTGGTTTCATAGAGGTTTGATTATACTATTATACCCTTTCTCTCAATTTTCGTTACGTCTTCAAAACTGTGAATTTAGGAATAGGACAACATTGTGTTTGACTAGAGTGTGTTCGGATCGGTATTTTAATTTTCAGCTCAATCTGCTTACGTAGTTGATTTTCAGATCCGAACATAATTTTAGGATGTTTTGCAACATACCATGTTTGTTATTCTCATGCATTTAATCTCCCATTCAATAAGTATAATCTGACGTGTTTTTCCATTTCCTTGCATTGTTTGTTCGTACTATTTAGAAATCTTTCAAACATGATGGACAAGGTGGCTTTCATTTTTCCGCAAATCCGTATCATGTACAACATGATGTGAATTATATGAATCGTCCTCATGATGCAAAGATGTTTTCAGTTTCCAATCAAGCAATTTCAGTTTCTGCGGGACATTCGTTCCTAAAGAATCATTATGCAACTTTTGGTCAGAACATGAATGGCGCTAATGTGAAGCAACCACTACTTGGGGGATTCTCTGTTACAAAACCTCATCCAGTTCTTCCAATCGGTGGTACCGTTGCTGGTTTGACCGAACCATGGTAATTTTAGTTTTATGCTTGAACTTTTTTTTTTTTGCAACTAACTTGTTTGTTTCTAATTTATATATGATTCTTCGACAGTGTGAAACCATCTGCGCCTGCTTCTCAACTTACCATGTTCTATGCCGGTACTGTGAACATCTTCAATGATATCACTCCTGAGAAGGTATTTTTCTCTCATATATATTCACCTAATCCATAATTAGTAGAAAATTAAAACCCTGATTGGATTGGCTTTTTGAATTTATCTACCTTCCTAAACACTTGTGAGACTATTTGGGAGAACTTATAGAAACAACTTTTGACATGTCCATAAGTTGTCATACTCGTTTCATGAGTTGTTTTCAACTTATTTCCATAATCTCCAGGATAGCTTATATAAAAAAATTGAATTTATTTCATCTTTTGTTGCAGAAATAACTTACACATAACCACTTATATGATAAGAAGCACTTAATTAAGCTGCTTATCCAAACATGGTCTTTTTTATTTTGACATAAGTTAAGCATAAGTTTAACCAATTTTATTCAGGCACAAGCCATCATGTTGTTGGCTGGAAGTGGCATATCTGCAGCTTCAAACATGGTTCAATCTGAAGTTCCGGTACCTAGTTCAAAGTTCGCGTCGGGTGATGATGGTGTGCCTATGAGTCCACCTGTAAATATACCACCCTCCTCTGGTATTTCTAGTCCTTTATCTGTTTCTTCACACACCGGTCCACAGTCAGGGAGTGGCTCAAGTAGTAGTGATGAATTTCTTGCTGCTAAAACATCTAGAGGTCCTACTCCTACAACTTCTGCTAGCAAAGTGGAGACTCCAAAAGTACTCGATGCAACCACCATGTTTCCGTCAGGTAAATAACAATAGCGGTCCCATTTTCTTCTCATGTTTCCTATTATCATTTTCAATTCAACTAATAACCATGATAAAATATAGCTTTAATACTTTCCTCACCTTTTCTTTTACAACTTTTTGAAAAGAGATTTAATACAAACTTTTCAAAATGAAAATTGAAAATGTTTTTGGCACGTAGACAGACCCTTATTTTTTGCTATCTGATGTTGCTTTACTTCTTCCATTATCTTGTTTTGGGATGTTTGTCTAAAAGTTATAATTGATAGAGAATGTATCGTTTTGTAGTATGGAGTTATTCATGTGTTTGATCTTTGTTAGAGTTTGTATTTAATAATTTTAATGGAACTGAACTTAAATATAATATTTTATGCAGCTATACCGCAGGCTCGCAAAGCATCATTGGCTCGATTTTTGGAGAAACGCAAGGAGAGGTTAGAACTAACCTTTTTCATTCAACAAGTTATCGTCTTTAATTTGTTGACATTGGAAGCATTTCTTATCCTATATGGAATTTTCAATGTTGAGAAAGTTCTACATTAGATCTGAAATGACCTAAAAAAATTTATAATTGAGAGGCATCCCTTAACCTGACAAGTTTGATTTTTGGGGTTGTGTTAGGCGAGCACAAACTATACGATGGTCTAAGTGCCCATTCAAAATCCGTTGAGTCGCCCGTTATCGGACCACTAGGGTCATGCTCCAGATGTCCAATCCTGGGTGTAAGGGGGATGCGTTGAGGTCCCACATCAGATGTGAGATGGCCTGTAAATGTCTTTATAAGTCGCAGGTGTCTCTCACCTTACAAGCTGGTTTTGTATAGTCGAGTTAGACCAGTTTAAATTATAAGGTTCATTTTCTTGGTTTTTTAACTTTTCTTGTTAGTAGTACCGCTTGTTTGCCTTTAAAGTGCTATAATTGGGTGGAAAGTAGAGGAAGAAGTAATTCACCTTGCCCAATAATTTTATATATCTAGTATCATCAAAATTAGGTGAAAGATCATTAAGATTCTTAGATGTTTCTGTCCATGCAGGGTGATGAGTGCAGCACCATATAACCTCAACAACAAGAAATCCGAGGATGCTCCAATGCCAAATTCAATGGTTGCAGCGAAGCAAGGATAACAGTAAAAAAACTCCTTATAGACGGAGACTACATCAGATATGGAGAACATTTTGATCCAACATGTAACTTAATATATTTTAGGAAGATGACTCTATTCTTCCATAATTAAATTTAAAACTTATGCTAAGATTCTTAAGTATCAAACTATGTTTGGTACATAGGTAGGTCTTTCCCTTAAACTATTTTGTAGTGGAGGGACTTACCTTGTAGTATTACTTAAAAAATGGTTGGATTCTAGCTTAGCTTCCAACAGTATAGTATTAGCATAGACCACTATGTAACTAAATCTGACAATGTGTTGAAGTTACAGTGGAGAATTCAAATCAAGTTTAGATATATAGATTTGTATTAAGGGAAAGTTTTGAAACTTGCATCATTGCTTTGATGATTTTAGTTTGAAAAGTAAACTCTTTGCAATATTTGAGTTCTCTTAAGAATATCAATCTTGTAGAAAAATGATGTTTTTTACATCAATGTATTGTGGTTATTGTAATGTATTAGGATTAGGATATAATTGTCATGCAATATTTGAGTTATTTATTAAGAGAATTACTTTTCACTTCACTAACACAGCTTAGTAACTATAATATTTGTTAGTCAAAAAAAGGTTTGATCTAAACTTTTGCTTAACCAAATAATTTACCATAAAAGAAAAAATCTCTATCCAATTCTTTTGAACACATAAGCCAACTCCTTTTGAGATGAAAGTGTTAAGGAGAATTGTTGGCAAAGGTGATCTTTATAGTAAATAAATTGCTACTAATTATTTTTTTGTTCTTCACAAACTAAAATGTTCAACATTTACATTTATAATAACATAAGAAACTAAAATAATTTTTTTTAAGGGACTAAAATGAAACTTAAAATTAACTTAAAGAATATTTGAAGTCAAATCAATATGTAGAAGAAAAGATAGAAATAAGAAATAATATCTTACCAGCCATATTGGTATGGTGTAACCATCAGTCACGTTTTCAACGAAGGAAGAATATTAATATTTAATGGACATGACGTGCACTCGTGTCAAAGCTTCAACCAATCATCAAAGTGATTTGCTTTTGAGGTGATACTAGTTTTTTTACCCGTGCTCCCGGTCCGACCGTCAATTTTTATTTTTGATTTTTTATCAAACATAGCAATTTATTTTGTAAAATTAATAACCAAATAAGTAGCATAACAATAACCACAAATAAAATTAAATATAGGATGTCTATTGTTTAAACACCAAGTACACAAACCAATACTACATAAGACAAAGTTACGATCATAAGCGAATTCAATGGTATAAAAGAAGGTTTAACTATTGTATAACAAATTAGGATTTGTTAAAATTTAGCAGCAAAGGGAATTAGTATTGTATAAAATATAAAAACCAGTAAATGAAAACGTCTAGCTAATGAACACGTTTAGCTAATGATTAGGCTTTTACTCAAGCAAGTTCAGTCATAACTAAAGTCATATTTGGTTGTATGGAGGTAGAAGATTTAGTGTCATCAAGAACAACACAATCCTTGAAGCTATCTAGTGATCTCTTCCCACTTGATATTTGCTGCAAAAATGTTATCCAGAGCCCTTTAATTGCATACCTATCAAGAAAAGAATTTAAAAAGAAATCAATTTCCCTCCCTCAAAAGATGCCAACAATGGAACAAACGCAAACTGCAATATATAATTTGTAGCAGTGTTGCAGATTGTGATTAATTAGTATAGAATATATACAATATATGAAGATATTTTTGAGAGCATGAAAACTGAAAAACCACCTATACAAATCTGAATTGTAGTATTAACTATACAACATAATACTATTATTTATACTTATACTTTTTCATTTGCAAAGTTTTAAAGTAGGAGTTGTTCAAAATTGTACTTTGTAGAAAACAAAATATTGAACTTCCACAATTACACATAAAAGTTAAAAATGGCAAAATCCACAATTATAGATAGAAGATTAACATATGCTCACCATTTGAAAAAATAATTAGAAGAGAAAAACATAAGACATAAAGAAGCCCCCAGTTTGGAGGACCATCATAAAAAGGGGTTAACAACAAATCCATACATGGAATGATTGTCATTGATATGAGAATAATGTGTTCAGTAGAGATTAGTGTATAACCATGAGATTGGATCATCTCCTTCTCTTTTCTCTCCTTCCAAACCACCCATAAAAGTTACAGTCTCAATCAAGACTAATCATTCTATATATATATATTGGTTTTCACTCTAACCAAACTTCATCATGAAAAAATAAAAACAAAGAGGAACTATACAAATAAGGCAAGCAAATTTTGCCAAGACAATTATGATATCACAATGTTACAAATAGAACCATGTTGCAGCTATGTGAGTTCAAATTATTTCTTTGTTTTTGTTTGTCTAAACAATATTCTCAAGTACAAAATATCAATCAAATAATCTAAACAAAAATAGAATAGAAAGGATAACCCACTATGTGAAACATCAAAAGCAACTTGTTATTATACTCAAAAGAAGTGGAAATAGTCATGCATAGTATCAACTATAGAAACCCAACACACTAACACATAACATATTAATTAAAATTTCCATTGTGGTTTAACAACTCATCATTCTCCAATCTGAACTATCTTAAAAAAACCATAAGTAAACTACAGTATTCAAGAGAGCCCATTATCAACAAACTTCAATATTTAAGCATACTCAATTGCTAAAACACACTATAGTAATCCATAACATGTAAAATGAAACAACGAAACATTAAAATTCTAACAAATAACAATGAAAAATTAAAGCTGCATCAGGATAAGAGTAAAAGCATTGATTAAATCAAGGAGGTAAAATATGTAGTAAGTAACAATTAAGTGATATAAATCACTTTTGGTTTCATCTTTCCAGCTCTTGCAATGTCATAAGAGTTAAAACACCAATTAAATCCAAATATATGTTTTCTGTTTTCCCTGTAGCTATGTCAATTAGTTTTATGTTTCCAAATCAAAATGCAAAACGCTTACCTTGACGTAGTAATTTCTATGTTTTCTTTCTTTTTCCTCGATGTTGTATAATTGTACTCCAAAACAAAGGACCAAGGCACATCCACATAGAAGTGATCCATCCTTCATCACCATCAATGAATTAGAAAACATGTTGCTATGAAGCTCTTCAACACCAGTTCTTGATTCCCTCTAGATAACCTGATTGTAGACCAAAAAAAGAGACAAAGAACGATTAAAAAAGGCAGCATGATGTGCCTAATAAGATGAGAAAACGACAGATGAAATTGTTTTTTTGCTAGGTTTGAAACAAATTCAATCATGGGACATTGTATTTGAGTAGAAACAATTCAACGTGAAACTTCTAAGCATGCCATTAACATGTACATAAAGAACAAAAGTACAGAGTAAATAGAAAATAAAAAAGAAGGGAAATCATTAGCTAGGCGTATTCCATATAATATTAAAATATCATAACATGTTTCAAAATTCAAATAACAATCAAAGTTCATTGGAGGGAAACTATTAATGAAATAAGTTTCTTCAATAATACCTATTAAGCTATTTGTTCAAATCCGGTCAGATACAATGAATCATCTGAGCAAAAAATACCTCACCTGCATACCACCAAAATATATCCCCTGCTATCGTCTGCTGTGTGCGACACCAAGACAATTAATTCAGCTATCCTATCCTCAACCAAGACGATTAATTCAGCTATCAATGGAACATATGATATATTCTCAATCCCATGGAGACCAATGCTATAAAAATAATTATACTTCATTTAAGTAACAGCATAATATGAAACAACACAATAACATATAACTGAATCATATAGATAAATAAATAAAAAACCATTGCTAAAAACTTCAGCCCGATGAATATCAGGATTGACAAATATCCTTGTTGTGTCGATAATCATGTGAAAGGGATGCAACTTCAACAGAATTGGTCAAATACTTCCTCGGTCCCAAAAAATAAGAAAAATGAGTCAAATAAATTTAATGACCAATTTTTATTTATATTTTGGGACTAAGAGAGTATGTGAACTGAGGATTTGAGGAATGAACAAATGTGTGAAATGAGGAATGATCATAACTCACCACATTTACCTATTTATAGATGTAAAACAAAATTTAAATAACCGCTAAAATAAAGTGTACTACAAAATGTAACAAACAAAAACACTAAAATCTCACCTCAATGTTCAATAACTCTAAAATAAATCATCTTTTTAGACTGCCTTATTGCACCATAGCTTCTAATGTTGATGAGAATCCACAAAAAAAATTATCAAACACATGGTGGGCATATATAAAACTGAAATAGAACAAAATAAAATTGAAATAGATGAGTAATTAAATTTTAACACAACAAAGAAACTAAGAAGAAGAACAACAACAACAACACTTAATCAATGAGGATAAGTGACGATAACTAACCCAACAAAGAAACTAAGAAGAAGAAGAAGAAGAAGAACAACAACAACAACAACACTTGATCAATGAGGATAATTGACGATGACAATCAACCATCATCCCAATTTATAGATCCTCAACCCCACTTTAAAATTCAAATTAGGGTAAATTGAACTGGAGGGAAAATACTTACCAGGCCAGTTAAGCCTCCACCACAAAAGCACCATCTCAGAAAGGTTTACCTGGGAACGGCAAAATCGACCGGAAGTTTATCTGCATACAACATTTAACAACGACAAGAATTGCTAATTCAGGCGACGTGGCAGCAGATATACCTTCACCAAATAATTCCGCATGACTCGCCTCGCCTCTACGCCAACAAATCGACCGGATACACGAAAGAAATTTCTCCATAAACCCTATGATCTATAGCTCCGCTCAGACACACTACAAAGCAGCAGGAGAGCAACAAAAAAATATAATAATATATTTCCACATACGACACAATAAAGATAAAAGCTATGAACAATCATATTATTGATCTCTCTCCTGAGAAACTCGACATAAGAGTTATTATAATAAGATGATAAAACAATACAATAATTATTTTAAGAGGAGAGATCAATTGACTTCAAGAATAAGTTTTTAAACTTACTCCAAATATTAGCCTTTGATCTTAATATTAATAAATGGTCATGATTAACCATTACTAATTTCTATTACTAATGGTCATGAGTCAATTGATCTCTCCTCTAGTACTTAGCTTTGTTCGATCCCGAGTTGGTGAATTGAAAGCATCAATTACTCTCTTCCCTAATTTTGTGGATTCTTCAATTTTAAATATTAAATAATTTACACTTAATTAATTTTCTCTTATTCTGATGAATTAAATATGACTATAGTCATGTATTTCAATAACAAATAATACAACAACTATATGACCCATCAATATATTGTAAAAAATAATACATCTCTCTTTTTTTTTCACGTATTAAACATGATTCTTTTAAATCATACATGTCATGTGAGAAAGAATATTATATAATTGAAATACAATGTGAACGTAAACTTAGTCCCTATTGTTTTATTTTATTTTTACAAAATCTGTATTATATTTATGTATCCATTATTTATCACATATATTACTCCCTCCGTTCCTTTTCAAGTGTCCAAAAATATCGGATTTAACGTTCCTATTTAACTGTCAATTTGATGTTTTAAGGGTACGATTTGTCAATTGTACCATTTGTCAATTACTCTTATCTTTTTCAATGAAACTAATTTAATGCTATATATTTGGTATACTTCATTAATTTGATGTTACTATTCTAAACGGATACTTAAAAAGGAACGGAGGTAGTAATATATTTAAATAATCACATAAAATTTTGTAATATTCTATTATATTATCAAAATTTAATTACATATTTGTTTTGCCTCTCACTTACATTGTTAGAAACACACAAGTACCAAAAATTGTTAATTTGTTTAACTATTAAGAGGGGCAGACCCACATATAGGTCGGGGGTGCCACGAACCCCTCAAATTTATATAACATTATATGTATAGTTTTTACGGATCAACAACTGGAGTTTTTAACTTGCACCCCATTGGCATCTCTTTCTTGTTGTATTTCAGCTTGAAACTCAATTCCAGAGTTCGGCACAATTTTTTTTTTAGCTCGGACTGAATTCCATTAACATTCACAAATAACCTACTTCGGTTTTTTAGCTCAAACCACGTAACTCTATAGTAAAAAATAAATAAAAAATCTATAAATAAATTGGAATTTATACCCATTTATAATGAGAAATCACAATACTCAAAAGTGTTGGCGAGGGTTGCCAATACATTGTGCCGTTAGATATGATGCAACTCGGATTGTGCCGTTAGATATGATGCAACTCGGGAATCGCTATGAGGCTCACATTATTTCCCTCCGCCGTTAAATGATGCCTTTTGTTGTTGTGTAATTGAGTTAATTCTATGTGTTTCAACCCAATATTAACTTTTGTAATGTCTTTTGTTGCAAAAATGAAGCATTTACTTATTTTTGTGTCACACATCACCGATCACCGTAATCATATTCCTAGTCCTACTCGGTACATTCATTAAATACTTTTAATTAAGGTTTTCTCACACAAAACTATACGTAAGATATTGGCTGTGATATTAATTACGTTAACAAAAATGCAGATAAAATCCTCTTAAATTCAATTGGAAATGGTGTTTTGGATTCTTTCTCTTTTCCTATAAAATAATCTATATATCTATATATCTATATATCTATATCTATATATTCTATATATCTATATAATGGTGGTACCACAACTCTTAACCCTAATTTGAAACTTTTAACATTGAATTAGTAGAATGTAGTGCAACACCCTAATTATCAACAAAGTCAAACTATGGTGTAAACAAAATTCAATTTCAATACAATCTAAGTGATCAAACGTAATCTCAAAATTTTCATGTGATGATTAACAATTTTTTCATCTCAAAATTATTTAGGAACCCATAGTGGTTTGACTTGTGATATTTGATAATTATGAGAAGTTGTAAGAGGCATAAATGGATGGGAAAAAAAAACGAAGAACTTATTTGTGTTCTTCATAATTTTCCAGAAATTAATGAAGAAAGTGAATATTCAAATGGAGATGAATTAGTGAAGTTTAATTTTCAACCAATCACATTTTTTTTCTTCATAAAATTAATGGTAGACTTATATGACTAATGGAAGTATAACTAAGGGAAAAAAAAATTAGATGACCAAAATAAAACCGAAAAATAAGTTAAGAAATTATAAGAATAATTAAAACTTTTAACATTAGTAGAATTAGTAGTGCAAAACCCTAATTATCAACAAAGTCAAACTATGGTGTAAACAAAATTAGGGTTCCAGATATGAATCAATCCGAGTTTACAAAGATTTCGTCGTCGAGTCGACGCAACATCTTGAAGGTTGAAGGCAAACGCGTCCACGAAGACGTCGGTGGTAGGGATCCATCCAAGCTTCCAAAGATTTCGTCGAGCCAAGACGTCGGTGGTAGTGTTCCAGATATAACCCAGTCCGAGCTTCCAAAGATGTCCAAGAAGGTTGAAGGCAAACACGTCGGTGATCCCAGTCTTAAACGTTGTGTTTGTGGTCGTTACTGTTATGATGATGAATGCTATGAAGATAACAGTGGTTTTGAGGGTTATCCGAGTGCTGAAAGCCGTTATTATGGGGAGATGCTGTCCATGATGGTACCTTCCTACATGCGTCCTTTTGTGGACGAGATGGCTGCTAAGTCTGATGATAAAACTCTTGTGGTAAGCAATATCACATGTGACATAAGAGATGACGATGTTTTCCTTGAGCTTTTTAAGCCTTATGGTGAGGTCAGAAGTGCCAATCTTCTCCCTGCTCTTCCAGGTACTCCCTTTCTTGGGGAAATTGGCTTTGTTACCTTTGTCTCCAAGGAAGATGCTGAGCAGGCTATGTACGCACTCAATGGCTCTGGCCCGCGTGGCCCGGATAAACGCATCCTTACACTTGATTGGGCCTCCATCTTGAAAAAATCACGTTAAATGTCTTTAATATTTTTATTTATAATCTCAATTCTGCATGGACCATCTTTTTTGTTGATTTCATCTTCATCTGTGGTTTTCAGTTGTATAAAGGTTGTTGTTTATTATCTCTGTGTTCTTTGTGTGAACCCTCATTTAGGTATTATTATATGTTAGTTATACAAAATAGTAAAGATTTGCCTAAAAAAAATGGTGTAAACAAAATTCAATTTCAATACAATCTAAGTGATCAAACGTAATCTCAAAATTTTCATGTGATGATTAACAATTTTTTCATCTCAAAATTATTTAGGAACCCAGTGGTTTGACTTGTGATATTTGATAATTATGAGATGTTGTAAGAGGCATAAATGGATGGGAAAAAAAAACGAAGAACTTATTTGTGTTCTTCATAATTTTCCAGAAATTAATGAAGAAAGTGAATATTCAAATGGAGAAAGTGAATAATTATGAGATGTTGTAAGAGGCATAAATGGATGGGAAAAAAAAACGAAGAACTTATTTGTGTTCTTCATAATTTTCCAGAAATTAATGAAGAAAGTGAATATTCAAATGGAGATGAATTAGTGAAGTTTAATTTTCTGCCAATCACATTTTTTTTCTTCATAAAATTAATGGTAGACTTATATGACTAATGGAAGTATAACTAAGGGAAAAAAAATTAGATGACCAAAATAAAACCGAAAAATAAGTTAAGAAATTATAAGAATAATTAAACCTAGAAAAATTCGTAAACTTACATCTGATATTACTCCACATCTTGGTGAATAACTTCTGCGAACTATATTTTCAAACAAAGATATATCAAAAAGAAATTGCATTGTAGTAGAAAAACAAAGGCACATGGAGTTGTGCCTTTGAAAGTTTGGATTGAATAAAATCTTATTTCAAGAAAAAAATTGTATAAAAAATGTACTTCGATCCAAAATTGGAATGAATATTCAATTTGTTTTGTAAAGAAAATTACCTTTGTCATGATGGACAGTTCATTTTAAAAGTGAATTATTTTTATTTTTTTTTAAAAGTGAATTATTGCACATGATTTTTGTCACATTTTTCATTATCATTTTATGTAAATTTCTCGCTCCACTTACCCGTGCAGATTCTGTGTGGAACTATCATAAATTATTATGTACAAGTTATTAACATAACATACAAAAATCACTACATCCATATAAAATGCCACTGCACCAAAAGCATTCCCATTCCCATCTTGTACTGATATAAACAGTATGAAAAATTACCAAGCTAAACAGGTTTCTATCAGCATTTCTATACTTTCTAATTCACAGTTACTCCCAATAGAACTAAGACATAATCACTGTTGAAATGCCAAAGCTCAACTGATATTGTATACATTACATGTGCTTTTCTGATACAAAGTTGGGGAGAAAAATGTATATAATACATCAATATCAATTTATATACAACTTATGATTCTTGCAATATCTAAATTCTGTGATGCACCTGTCATACAAAAATGACTACAGAAAATGTATGAAGAATCCACAATATGTTTTCTTTCTCTTTACCATTTTTAAACTCTATAAATAATTTCATTACTCCTTGAAATACCTACTCAGCACAAAATCTTTTGATTTTTGAGTATTTGACGATTTTATTCAACTTTTCTCTAAAATATTTCAAACCAAAACAAAAGACAAGGTTCTACCATATTAGCAACTGGAGTATATATTTCTGGGAGACTGAGAATTTGCCCTATCATCATATTTTAATAGCTTATTCACGCACCTAGGTTGGATTTGGGACTAACTTCGGGTGAGAAGACGCGTAAACAGAAGAATTCACATCAGTATTCAAGTGTGAGAGCAGATGTTGAAATTCTGGACGTAAACTCTCTGCCGCCCTTCCAAGGAGTGCCAAAACATCTGGTCGTGGTTTGCTGCTCGCCTGCACAGGCCCTCCCTGCCCTTCATAGTGAATGATATGATGACTGAACACCAAGTGGTAAAAATTTAGCATTTAGCCTTATATCAGTATTTCAAAACTTGTTATAACTGATGGTAAGACATATTAAAACAATATTTGTTCACACTTACAGGAAGTCAATAATATCTGCTATCTCTGATGCATCAATGGCGATTGATGTCTGGGAGTTCTTTCCAAATACATCCACTAATATGGTTAAGAGTATAGATAGAGTCTGTGCCATTTTTCAGATGAGTAAAACAGTTAATACCCAAAAATTTAATGAGACATATCAAAGTTCCAATGAATTATGAAAAAATACATAATAATATCCAAACAGTAAAGACAATGAGCTATGAATAAAGGTAAACAGAAGCTGAAAAATAAATCAACTAGGACTGAACGGTGAAAAAAGCTTTAGCATACTGGAATTTACATTCCACATAATTCATTAGAGGATGGATAATAGGGGAGGACATACTTGGACAAGACCTGACAAATCCTGATGTAACCATGTTATATCCATTGAAAATACTACTAAGAAATTAAAAAACTTGTTATTTATATATGATGATATTTGGTGTTCCTCAATTGTCTAGAGCCTCAAGGAAATTGCTAAATATTTGGGAAACAAAAAAGACTACAGTATCAATAAAGTGGATAACAGAAGCGAGTCAACTCATAGGGCTGTTAAAATTGTATACAATTTCACATATCTCATAAATTACCACTGGAGTCTCATTTTTATATTTTATACGATTTCCTTAAGTGGATACCATAGAAATTCCAAATCTAATAAGTGATAATATGATAGGCCCGTAATTAAGCATGTATACAAGTGGAGAGGAGAAAGTGGGAAAGGAAAGCGGGTCAGAAGAGAAGGGCCCAATAGTTATGATATGAGAAGTAAAAATGTGATACAAAACACAGTATGGAGGGAAGGAGGAAATGATTTGGGAATGAGGAGGCACAAACACAACAGTATTGGGGAGGGCGTCTGAGAATTGTGAAAGTTGGTATTGGCCTATTGAGGGTCATATTCTGACAGCTGTCCCATAATCCAGAGTTTCTTTAGTTTCATTTCTATCCAATCTTATAAGGAGCTTTTCTCCAATTCACAGCAATACACACACACACACATACAAGTACCCTAATATCTGTTTGAACTCAATCATAAACTACTCTGGCATGCATTGAGGATTCAGATTCTTCGTATAGCTTTGTTCTCGAAGACAAATGCATAAAGAGATGACACACACACACACACACACACACACACACAAAGTTGTATTAAAACTGGAATTCATAATTTTCTGTACCTTGTTGAAAAGTGCATGAGCATTGGCAAGTTTTGGAAGGACTGGGCCCATTATACGGAATGCTATCCTCAACATTGCAACTGATGTTACTGGCCGAAGTTGCTTGATGATAACATTAGCCCCTTCAAGCCATTCTTGAGGTAGGTTACTGAAGAAAGCATGAAGCAAGGCAACCACATTCCCTGTGATAAGAGAAGGTCAGGATTCCTTTTAGGCACGATTAATCACTAAAAATAGAATGAAATTCACCTAGCTTCAATGGAAGCAAACATATCCTAGTTACCATAAATGAATTCAATGATACTTCAATTTCCATTCAGATGCTTGCTGAAAGTTTAGTACTTAGCAAATGATAATCATCTATTTAAAATGATTAAAGTATTCTCATACATGATAGAAACAATGACAGGATTTTTAAATAAAAGGCAGTGCTATCTTCTTTTAATGCTAGACTTTCTCATATCATTAAAACAAAAATTAAGAAATTTCTTCTAGAAAATTTATCTGCTGGATGGTAACAACTAGCCATAAACTTCATTTTGGGAAATTAACATATTTTAAAAATATTGTATTGTCTAATCATTTTTACCCTGCTCTGTCTTCCCGTATTTCACCAAACACCTCATACAATATATTTTGCTACATACGTACAAATTCTGAGCCATATTATAGAGAATGTAAATTCAACATGCAAATAGTGGAGGGTACCCTAGGCTTGTAAAGCAGATCCTCTGTTAGAGACTAGGCAAATATGTCAAAACTCAAAATATCAAGACAGATAAGTATTATATAGAGAACCAAAATTCTAATGGTACAATTTAAGCAAGGAAATTTTCAGAAAACAACGCTTTTGCAACCCATTACCGATGGCTGTGGAGGTATTGTCCTGTGCAGCCCATGTTGGATCTAACAAAGCATAGCCAACAGCAGAGTCAATTTCCGCGAGTGACCTTTTCACATCTGTAAGCCACCAGTTCTCTTTTATTATACGTGTCGCCTCCAAGTAAAGTTGTGCATGAAAATCAGAAGGAAGCTGAGACAGAAGGAGGCCGCAAGCTTGAATCAATAAACAAGACAGTTGTTGACTTGTATAACCACTTTGCGAAGCAAAGTTAGTGGTATTTACACCGGAAACTGAAGGAGTTGATCTACTTGCACCTAAGGAATCTGTGCTTCCCCCTGAAGGTGATGTTGGTAACACTGAACCTTGCCCTATACCATTTGAGGAGCCGTGGAGAGAATCGTTGGACTGGATCAATGTTGGTTGTATATTAACAACAATTTGAACAAGTGATTGTACTATCTGAGAAGCAGATACAGGAAGGGAAAGTATTTCAACGACAGCAGTCTCAAGAACCAGCTGAGTATATGTGCCAGGATCCTGAATTTGGTAGAATGCCTTTTGGGCCTCAGAAGCATTTGCTGGTCCAGACTGAGATGCTGCTGGAGGCTTGTTTTGTGCAGTACGCATTGCACTGTTTGATGCATCTCCTATGGGTCCAGATTTTGAATTGTTATGTAGTGGAGGAATTACATTATTTACTATTCCCAACAATAGAGTCGTAAAATAGTCCAGAGGAGGGCACATGGCAGGATTTGACGAACTTATTTGCTGTGGGAATGACTCTGAAAAGGGAATCTGAAAGAAATACAAGCCCAATAATGATTCAGAGTAATACCGTTTTCAAGTTAAACAACTTTTTCTGTCAAAAAAAATAAAGTTAAACAACTTTAAGGAAACACAAAACTGCTGACAAAATAAAATGAAGTTTATTACCTTACTGATGTCAAGTACATTGAGTATTCGAACAATGAGTTTTCCAGGAAGATGACCATAGAAATATGCAAGTATATCACGAACAAAAGTAAATCTTAGAGGGTAATAAGCAAGCAATGGAGAATATAGGGCCAGTAGTCTCTCTGCTGTATCCATTGCATCATTTTCAATAAGTCTGTAAATAATTAAGGGGATGATTGGAAGCAAACGTGCCGCAATATCATCAAAGAACACTGGATTCCTGGAATGCAATTTTTATAGTAATGGCACAGAACAATGAATTAAATACTAAATGAAAAAGATAAATACAAAAGCTTGCTAAATAAAAAATTGAATAAGGCAGGTATGTTTCTCTCGTTGCAAGCAGAAATATTGGATGCATTAACATGAATTGCACCTACTATAAGCTAAAGCTTATACAACAACTTTGTTGTCCATTAAAACAACTGGGAATGCTTTCTCAAAAATTGCTAAATAAAATAGATTCAACCTATTTTCAGAGTTCTTTGAGGATTATCATGTATTTTGAATTTCCCTATTTTCCGTTAGCACACCTACTGTATGCGTGTTGAATAATCAATAGTCACATTGTAGAGTGGCCTAAATCTCATAAATCAGTGAGTGCAGTTTAAGGTCAGCTAAATAAAGCTATAACTGAAACGTGTATTAAGTTAATTGTAGTTCTAGTTCCTCTTATCTTAAATTTAAAAAATTCTGAAGTGAGACACAAGAACAAACCACTGATAAATATTAGAAAGAAATAATTCTCTAGCTTTTTTATTAATAAATTAATAAATCTCTTATTATTTTTTTCTTATAGTTTCAGTCAGCCACAAGAAGAATATTAATATTTACAAATCTTCAAATAATAAGCAACAATTTGGTTTAAAGTTCATGTTTTCAATTTTCAAGAAAGATTTTCTCAACCTCTGAGCCAAATAAAGATGCTTAATCTCAGCAAAAGAAAGGCGCAACTATTGTTTCAATGGAATGTACCTATCCTTCCACGAAAGATGATTTCCAAGTGCCTTTTGTAGATCAACCCGCTTGAACATTCCTGTGTAAAGCCAATGTTCAGGGTGCCCACGGGTTATACAAAAGAGTTTTACTCTCTGCTGAAGCTCTTGCCTATCAAGCAAACTGATCTGCAGTTATATCCAAAAGATTATTAATCTTCGTATACGAAAGATATAGAAGCTCAATAGCCCCTGGTTTATAATTATAACAAATACGGTTACTTGACCTTTCTTTCATGTTCAGATCCTGATATATTTACACAAGACATGCAAAGGGATTGATGACTTTTAATATACTGGTGATTTCTTTCAACACACATGTCTCTTTCTATGAATGTACTGTTGGGTGTTCTAAGTTTGGAAGGGGAAATAGCACTGAATCTCATGGTTTGTGAAGAGTAAAAATAAACCCAAAATGTGACATTTCACCACTTAAATCTCATAACTTCATTAAAAGAATTGTTTTTTGAGAAACTTCTAGAATGGTTCAAAATTTATCTTCAAAAGCACCTGACTTAAACAATGCTACTATATGGAGAATGTAAGAATAGATGAAGCAAGATGCAAAGAATAAACGAAGTTAACTACGTGGCAATAGGATAAAACGCCACAACTATAAGCAAGTTTACTATTCTCAAATTTTCAATCCCATTCTATACTTATTTTTCTATTTATGGAAAGAGAGGTCGTGATTGGGGTAGAGATGAATATATATGTACATACCACAATACGCAAAGCATGTGGATCATCATCACGGTCAGCAAGTGCAAGAAGCAAGATATCCAAAGGAAGTAACTCATTTGTCCAAACAAAAAAGGCAAGGCTTGCACAGGCTTTTAACATAAGGTCCTGCAAAGGAAAATCATATGAAAAATGCTATAAAGATACTGATTTACAGAAATGAAAGCTAAAAAGCCTCATCACAGCTGTTAACCTGTATCAGGTGTCCTTGCTGAAGCTCTATTTGCATATGATGAAGCATAACATCAACCATTGTGTAAATGTTAGATGTCACTTCTTCAGGAGAAAATTCCCGCAGTACGCGTGCCTAGACAAATATGAAAAACAGGTTAAGCATTTTGAGTGACTTGGACAGTTTTGAAGGAAAAAATAAATAAAAAAAGAGGAAATTTTTATACAAAGAATATAAAGCATCAACGAAGCGCATAAAGGAAAACTTCTTTGTAACATAGATTTATTTCAAAGTGGGAAGTTTTAAAAGATACCAGCAAAATGACAAAAATAGCAGTTTTTTTTAAAAACAGAGATAGCTGTTAAAGATAAATACCAGGTTTCCACTGTTAATGTTTTCTGCATGGCCATGCATTAATATCAATGCACCAGCACACAAATACTGTCTATGCTGAGGGAAACTATGGGCTATATAGGTCGTAACATAACTAGGATCTGCTGAAGGTGAAAGAAGCTGGGTGCACTGGTGTATAACGGTTGTTTCAGCCTGCACAAGTATCTCAAATATTAATTTGCATATTTAGAAATGATATCAACATATAGAAAAGAACACATTCCCCAGATTCTATAACTCTTAACCAAGATTTATGGACCATTGTTAGTTGTTAATATATTGATATATATCACAAGTAACTGAAGAGAAACTAGGAGAAGTAGGGGGGGACTTGGGACAACAACAACCAAGCCTTATCCCCACAAAGTGGGATCAGGCTCGGAACAACACATAAAAAATCTTAATGATGGGATGAAGCAAGGAACAAAAGATAAGCTTAAAAAGGTATGTTATAATTTTATATTATTTTTTTGAATGGTGGTATGTTATAAAAAATTATCTGTGTAAAAATGGGGAAAAATAGAAGGGTAACAAAATATCTGCATGCTTGCTAAAAATAAGGAAAGACAAACAAGAAACGTGAACTACATGCGATGCATAAAAATGATGAGAGGGGAGTATTAGTTACTCTTAGAAATGAGTATTGGACCTAACTCATCCTCACAAAACCGGCTTGTAAGGTGAGGATTGCCACTTACTTATAAACACACAATCTGGCCTTCTCTCAAGCGATGTGGGACTTCTTAACAGTTACAAAACAAAGCTAATTCTATGGTGCACAAGATAATGCTGTACCATGCACAAATTTTTGTTTCCACCATCGGATCAATAACTCATATCATATCTTACTTTCTCCAATAGTACGACTTATTAATCCAACGGTGCAACACCTACCTAACTTGTGCACCATATAATGCCACAAAACAATATTAAGGTAAGATGGAAGAGCTATAGTTGTAAACTTCTTAAAGGAAAACATAAATATTCTTTGAACTCAAATCGACTTGACAATTAACAAGAACATCAAAATTACTCCTAATACCGAGGAATCTAAGAATTTGAGGTAAAGAAAAATGGCAGAGGATGGCTAATTTAAGGCAATTTAATCAAATAATTCTATTGAGGTATGGAAGGGTTGGGAGAGACACAAGATGGCTCGCAAGGTTGTTCTACGAGATTATAAGGTCTAAAAGCATGCCAAATGAATGGAAAGGAAGTACTTCAATCCTTATCTTTAGCGACATAGACAACATGTAAAACTACAGAGATTATAGAGGGATAAACTTGCGAGTTACTATGAGATGGAGATATATACTTCCTGCAAAGATTGATAGAGATATTGGAGGAATTAAAAAGAGCTATATGGTTTCATTAATTTTGAAAAGGCATAAGAGTGAGAACCTAGAGATGTTTTGTGGAAGGATCTGGAGAAGAAAACAATTCAGATTATTTATAATCAACCAATCAAAGATATGGGGGAGCAATGACTAGTGTCCAAACACAAGATGGTAATACTAAATATTCCCCATAGTTATAATAAAGAGCACAGAGAAAAAACTGTTAAAAGCTTTGCAGGATGGAAAAATACAGGGTTGCCTCTTTCTTCTGCTATTTTGTCCCTTAACTGGATGGATATTAAATCACGGATTAAAATATTTTAAGGAGTCATAAAAATTTGACTGCGTTATGTGCCTATGTTCTTTATTGAAGGCATCAAGCACATAAGAAATACATCTTGTATAACAAACCTGCTGCCATGCTTGGACTGCAACGCTCCTTTTATCTGGTAGACCACTCAATGCTTCACGAAGAACAGGCGGGAAGTATCGTAGTGTTTTTTCTGACCATGTATGTTGGCCGACTGCCATAATTTGTTCCAACATGCTTGGGAGATAAAGCAGGTGCTCAGCCTCTGCAATCCCGCGAGTCTTAATAAGTATAGCAAGTGTTATAACACACACTCTGTTCAATGTTTCAGTAAATTCCGTTGGGCCCTGCAAATAGTTAAAAAAATATTTAGACAAGAAATAAAATATCAGACTTACATATAGAGTGATGATGAGTGAGCTCAAATGAATAACATCAACATAGAAGTTCAAGCTGTGATACCAAAGCAAATACCTTCCCGTCCCGTTTAACCAAGAAGAAATCTCTCAATGAGAATATAAGATTCAAGCACACATTTTCAGCTAATCTGAATACTCGATGATCTCCTCTTTTTCCTTTTAGAGCAGTAATTATCTTTGTAACATCATACATCAAGGTTTTGCTTTTTCCCTGATACCTACACAAAATGAACAGTTTATATTTTTAAATTTGAAGCATAGCATTTGGCATACCTAATTACCGGCAAAATAAATATAGATTTGAACATTTTTGTCCATGCAAGCATAGCTTTTGCTTTTACTCTCAGAAAAAAAAATGGTTTTAGCCCCTAAAAAATGGGAAAAGAAAAATTTCCTTTGATCCTTGCTTTTGATTTTAGTCTATGTACTATTTGTTCGTAATTGTTCTAGTCCCCGTAAAGTGTAAGATGGGGATCATATTGATTTTAGTCTCTGAAATATGGACCATATAAGGACTAATTCTAACACTAAAAAATATTACAGGGACAAAAACAAGCAAGGACCAAAAGCAAACTTTCTTACATTTCAAACCAAACAAAAAAATGTAAATAGAATAAAAGCAAAAAGCGGTCTATTTATAGGGACAAAAAAGATACTATTTAAGTATAGAATATATAGCCTCATTTAAGTCCACTTCTAAAAACTAAATCTACAATTGGGTGAAAGGGTCCAGATGGGATGGTAAAGGATCTTGTAGTGTTAAAATTTAAAACCACTTACTAAACTGAAGGGCACAAACATGGGAAAAAGATAAAGGGGGATTCGATAAATTGCAACATATCCTTATTTATGACAAAATAAATTTAAACTATGATCCATATAGAAACAGTCACCTGTAAAGTGGAAGAAGTCGGTAGTTCAATATCTCAAGCACTAAAAGTGTTGCGCCAGGCTTGCTCAACAAAGAAGGACTTTTTTGCACCAAATGCTACACGTGAGATTTTTCCAAATATGTAATTATAACATCAGCAAAAAAAAACAGTGAGATTTTTCCAAATATGTAATTATAACTGTTAGAAACTGATATTTGATGAAAGAGTGAAAATGATTTTCGTTGACTAGAGTGATTTTCATTGATATTTGTTGAAGAGTACAAAGGAGAATCTAGCTTATATAGAAAACTAGAAACTAGAGTTAGTTAGAGTGAGTTGGTTACAAGTATAACTGACTCTAACAGAAAGCTAACAGAATAACAAGCTTCCTAAACCAATATTGCAGATCTAGAATATTCCTAAATACGTTCTATTTTATATACTTCTAACAATAACATCAGCAAAAAGAAAATTTAGTTAATATGAGAAAAATGAATGGGCAACAAAATTTATCAAAATGATTCATGAATGATGAAACCCCCATGGAAAGGATAGGAACTTGGTAATGACATGACCAAGAAAAGGTGAGTTAAGTATTCCACAAAAACAAATAATTAATAATTTCACATGGACTGTATCAACAAGCTACATCAATTATTTCATTTGTCCATATAACTAATTTCCACAATATAAAAATTAATCCGAAGCTGCCAGCTAACTTTCACTAGGTGTAGGAGTTCATCCATGAAACTTCACACATTTAGTATTCAGTCTAACATTTCAACAATAGATAACAGCAAAAGTAGTTTCAGCTGAGCAGAAAATGGATTCATAAATATACGACTTTTTTATTTACATATTGACATATAAACAAAAAAGTAACACAATGTTATCACTGAAGGGAAAATGAAATTACATTGAAATGCGATCGGAATAGTGAATGAGGTGCAATAAGCAGCAATCTAGAATATGTCTCAACCATCGCAATGCTGGGCACAATCTGTACACAAAGACAAGCTAAATATCAAAAGAGCTGTCCCTTTGATTGATAAGAAGGGCCATTATAATTATTCATTTCCAATTCTTTGAAGATGAAATCATTGCTTGAAATGGTAATTACAAGGTCTAAATGATAGTATGGTAAAAGTCATACTACGACAGTATGAAGCAAACAAATCATGGTGGAAAATGAGCCTTAACATATGAGAGAGAGGGGGGAGCTGGTCAAAACCTGCCCAGAAAACAGAGAATCTTCCATTTGATAAGACAGCTTCAAACATAGGTTCATTGAAAACCCCGATATCAATGACATGGGCAATGGGCTCACTTCTCGTGTACCCACTAATCTCTCAGCTGGTTGAAGATTTGTTGCTGGTATCAAGTCAGTAACTCCAGCAGAAGTTAGCCAGCTCATTACTGTTTCACAAGCAGGCTGTACCATTGTGTAGGTCACAACCCAAAACATCCCTATTGAGCGTTCGTCCATATTCATATAATCCATCATTCGATCTCCTGAATATTCAAGGGTTTATTAGAATGACAAAATCAGGTAATACCAGAATAATAAACGGCCAAAATTATGGAAAAGGGTATAGAACAAATGTATGCATCTGCAGAGTGTAGCAAAAGGAAAACAGAAAGGGTTAACAAAAATTTAATCAGAGAAAAAGGAGAAACACCATATAAACACTAATAGAACTCATAGAGAGAGATTCTGTTTGATCACAAATTCTGTTTTCATTTCAATTCAAGTTAGTTACCAGAGAGAGAAACACCTGCATTTATAGTAGCAGGTTGCATCTATAGGATACTGACACCTGTCAGTTCCATTGACAGCTAAGATAACTAACTGATTAAACCTAAACTAAGTATACAGTAGCTGAGCCATCCTGTGTCTCAGACCCCCCCCCCCCTAGCTCAAGGAACCTGGAAGAAGGGAGAGGTTTGGTGAGTGCATCAGCCGATGTATCAGTGCCAGGGATGTGAACGGCTGCAAGTTGTTTAGCAAGAACCTTCTCTCGGACAAAGAATAGATTGATAGAGACTTGAATGTGAAAGTGGGCCTTGACTTTGGGCCCAAGACTAACGTGTCAGGTGGCATGAGTGCGAATCATCACCGATTTCTATCTTCACCTTTTGAACCTCTTCTCTCTGCGGAAGTAACATCCGATCGATCCGTTTTCTCAATTCACTTAGCACAACACATTGTTGTTGCATTTGCTCTTATTCCTCACCAGCAGGTTCATCAACCTTCTTACCCATTCGTTTGCCTAACTCACCAATGGCGATACTCCGTGAGTGTATCTTTTCAATCAGTGTATTCATCATTGATTTCACAACACCCATATCATTCTCCAAAGCTGAAATGCGATTTTCCATGTTAACGGTTGCGCAACACAGTAATTCTGGGGGTTAGGATCCGGCAGGTCGGACCAATTGATAGAACTCAGATTTGAATAATAGAAAATGAAGCTATAATAATGGTGAAATGTAATTGTATTGATGAGTTTGTGGACAATTACAAGTATAGAAATGATAGTAATGGAAATAACAGAATATAAGGAAAGAAAATAACAAACTAGCAGAGAGAAAATCTACTAGCCCCAAAGCACTAAGTGCCCCAAATCACCATAAGTGATCCCTCTAATTCTAACCGAAATTCTAGCTAAATTATTCCTTCTGCATAACACTCCTAATATAGTGGAGAAAGTCCTCATGCTCTCCATGCACTCATGCCACCTCACACGTTAGTCTTGGGCCCAAAGTCAAGGCCCACTTTCACATTCAAGTCTCTATCAATAATTGATAGAACTCAGATTTGAATAATAGAAAATGAAGCTATAATAATGGTGAAATGTAATTGTATTGATGAGTTTGTGGACAATTACAAGTATAGAAATGATAGTAATGGAAATAACAGAATGTAAGGAAAGAAAATAACAAACTAGCAGAGAGAAAATCTACTAGCCCCAAAGCACTAAGTGCCCCAAATCACCATAAGTGATCCCTCTAATTCTAACCGAAATTCTAGCTAAATTATTCCTTCTGCATAACACTCCTAATATAGTGGAGAAAGTCCTCATGCTCTCCATGCACTCATGCCACCTCACACGTTAGTCTTGGGCCCAAAGTCAAGGCCCACTTTCACATTCAAGTCTCTATCAATACCGACCCCTTCAAAACAACCTTGTCCTCAAGGTTGGGAGAGGTTTCTGTTACTCTTCGTGCTGCTAGGTGATCCTTCCATTCACTTGAGAAACACATAGAAATTGAGCCATTGAAGACACTAAGGTCGGACCGGATTTCCACCCAAATACTTAAGTACCAAAACTTCCCTCTATCATATACCAACATAAGCAGCACCCATGTTCTTTTGAGCCAAATCTTACCTCTGTCATATACTAAATTAAGCAAACTATAGATTGAAAGAGAATTTCTCAAGCAGCATTGATAAGTAACTCCAGTCATAAGAGTATTGAACTTCCCTGGATCCCATGGTATTGCCATTGCTGACGAATTTAATACTATAGTTGCAAACATCAAAGCTGGAGAGGTAGCATAGCCCTTTTCCATCTCAAAAAACTTGATCAGAACTAAATCAGCTTTGGCAACAATTTGCATGAGAAACCTCTTGTTACAATAGTAGAAAAAAATTGAATAATTGTCCCCAAAGTTCCATTGCTTGAAACTAGACAAACTACCTTCAAACAATCTAGCCGCAAACAAAGTTTCACATATGCAATTGCTCTCTTCCACACTTGGAGGAATTATCATGTCATAAATCACAACTACTCTTGGATAGTTCCCTCTATAGTCGAAATATTCAAATTCAGGTAATGCATAAAGATCATAATGCTTACGCACTCGTGCCCCATAATTTCCAATCATCTGTAAAATCGGTTTCATGACAATATTCACAACACAATGAAGATAATGAATGAGAACAAAAAACACTAAGATTTCTATCAACAGTGGAGTTTCTTGGCCTTTCCCCACTTGAACAATCCCAATCACATGAAGGAAACACAACAATACGTTTAGCTGCAGCTTCACCTTTACCCTGACTATCATCATGGTATATAAAATAAATTTTCCAATTGAATGGAATACTAAGAAAGCTGTCTTGAATTACTGCTACTTCAAGTAATGGGCTTTCCTCCCTTGACAGAGGAGATGGACCACTAAGAAACTCTATGGATGTTATATGGTTCAACTCTTTCGGCACAATGAAAATTACCCAATTTTTTATGACCCACAAAGCAAAATCCAAACTAACCAATTTGCAATATGTGTCCATCAATAAAGAGACCACCACATTATGGTCACATAATTTGGAATACGTGTCCACCAACTTAAACACCACCACATCATGATCACATGTTTTTAGTTTCATACAAAGTCCATTTTCACTCACATGTCCTTGATAATAAACAAATGAATTTGCCAAAACAAATACTCCCAATTTATCTATTATCTCTATTTCATACCAATTTGTTAAAACCTTTCTCAGTAAAATATTTATATTACCCAGTAAACAAATATTACCTTGTATGTGGACCATTGGATTTAGGAGTATACTCAACTCATCAAATGCCCACTTTACCCTTATTTCCTCCGGATTCTTCTCACCTTCAGTAGTGACGAGACACAGATATTCCTCCATTTTTTTATTTCCCTTTCCACTCCCGGAATCGAAATTAGCCGCCGGAGATTGTGGAGTTTTTGCAACTCGTGAAGCCGTGTCCGGTGGTGGTTCTAACAATTGAGGTGACGATAGAAGAACCACAGCTTGTGCACCATCATCTGGCGGCTCCGGTGGCAGTGGAACTCGCCTCAGCAGTGTCGTCGCAGGTTGACCGGAGTCCGTTGTCTCCGACGGAGGTTGTTCTTGTGAATTCGGATCTAGTAGCTCCACCGAGTATCTCCGATCCGGCGGTTTTGGTCGCGGTCGAAATGGAGTTGGATCTCTCGCGACTTGGCTCGCCATGGTTGCCATTTTCAGAACGTCGTTCGCCAGTTCTAGCTCCCAGAGCACCTTCGCCGGTGGGAACGCGTTTGGTGGTTCCGGCAACGGCGAATCGATCACCACTACTTGATTCTCCTTAACATTCACCGCTCTGTTGTCTGCTTCTTTCTTCTCAATTGCTGCATCAAGCCAAGCCATCGATTCCTTGTGGCTCTGCAAGTTCTGGTTAGATGGTTCCGATGATTTCTGCAGCGATCTAGAATCCATCTCTTTCTCTGCATATTTAACCTGCAACTTCTCCATCTTTGAATCATCACCGATTTCTATCTTCACCTTTTGAACCTCTTCTCTCTGCGGAAGTAACATCCGATCGATCCGTTTTCTCAATTCACTTAGCACAACACATTGTTGTTGCATTTGCTCTGATTCCTCACCAGCAGGTTCATCAACCTTCTTACCCATTCGTTTGCCTAACTCACCAATGGCGATACTCCGTGAGTGTATCTTTTCAATCAGTGTATTCATCATTGATTTCACAACACCCATATCATTCTCCAAAGCTGAAATGCGATTTTCCATGTTAACGGTTGCGCAACACAGTAATTCTGGGGGTTAGGATCCGGTAGGTCGGACCAATTGATAGAACTCAGATTTGAATAATAGAAAATGAAGCTATAATAATGGTGAAATGTAATTGTATTGATGAGTTTGTGGACAATTACAAGTATATAAATGATAGTAATGGAAATAACAGAATGTAAGGAAAGAAAATAACAAACTAGCAGAGAGAAAATCTACTAGCCCCAAAGCACTAAGTGCCCCAAATCACCATAAGTGATCCCTCTAATTCTAACCGAAATTCTAGCTAAATTATTCCTTCTGCATAACACTCCTAATATAGTGGAGAAAGTCCTCATGCTCTCCATGCACTCATGCCACCTCACACGTTAGTCTTGGGCCCAAAGTCAAGGCCCACTTTCACATTCAAGTCTCTATCATAGATCAATCTCCATATGCTTTGTCCTAGAGTGAAGAATAGGATTGTAGGCAAGAAAGCTGACTGATTGTCACACAGGATCATGGGAGCTTCAAAGTGAGATGGACTTCAGTAAGAAGGGCTCGAACCCATAATAATTCTGCTGTAGCATGAGCTAGTCTCCTAAATTCAGCTACTGTGCTGGACCTAGCAACAACCAGCTGCTTTTTGGACCACCATGAGATCAAAATAGGACCAAACTAAATAGCAGCCCCTGTTATCGGGATCTGAAGCCCAGTCAGCATCACAAAAGGCTCTTAGGGAAGGAGCTTTGTTAGCTGTAGTGGGAGACAGGTGAAGTCCATGATCAAGAGTACCTTTAAGGTACCTTAGAATTCTGTTGACTGCAAGCCAGTGAACTTCAAGAGGGTGAGACATGAACTGGCACACCTTGTTCACTGAATAAGACATCTCAGGTCTAGTAATTCTAGCATATTGAAGTGCCCCTACTACTGACCTGTACATGAAGGGATCATCTAGAGCAGGGGACCCAGTTTTGCTGAGCTTACAAGTGGATTACATTGGAGTAGAGACTGGAGGTGGTACAGTATGAGTTAAGTTGAGATTAGCCATATCTGCAACGGGTTGCTTCTTAAACTTGGAGAGACGAAGTTCATGAGCAAGGAGAAGAACCTCAACTTCGTCTAGATCCATAACGTCGAATTTACTCTCAATAACAGACACAATCGGTGCATAATCAGAGGGCAATCCCTCAAGGATGACATCAATGTGGCGACTAACCGGAATCGGATCACCGATGGAAGCTAAGGCATCAAAGGTTTGTCAAATTCGAAGAAGATACTCTTGGATTGAAGAGTTCTGAAGAATAATCGCATGAAGCTCAACCCGGAGATGACACGCATGAGCATGAGTCTGTTTCTGAAAGTAGTTGAAGAGACGATCCAAAAGCTCATACACATGAACGCTTCCAAGAGCACGCGAAAAAAGCTCACTGGAAAGCGTCGATTGAAACCAAGAAAGGAGCATCTGGTCACGATTCCTCCATATCGTGTATGCAGGATTGATCGAACCAGTGCGACAAGCTTCATCGTCCAAGAACTAAGGAGGAACGTGAGGGCAAACAACATACTCGGTGAGATTGTGCACATTAGTTGACGCCATAGATGAAAGTTTTTGTCATGCAACTTATCTGAGATCTGGAGTGTGAAATTGAAACGATGCGAATCTTCTGACGATGCAGATCGCAGTGGAGGAGGAACAAGGAAACTTCTGGCGGCGCCAGATTTGCCATGGATTGAACTAGCAAACTGATACTATAATAGAACTCAGAGAGAGGTTCTGTTTGATCTCGAGTTCTGTTTTCAATTCAAGTTAGTTACAAGAGAGAGAAACACCTGCATTTATAGTAGCTAGGTGTTTACCTGCAGTAGCCGGTTGCATCTATAGGATACTGGATGACTATACTTATACTTGTGTTAACTGTGAAAAGAAACATTACTAGTCTACAACTAAGCTGAAACTAGAGTAAACCATGATAACTATTTCAGGTTTATCATCATATTCAACAGTAAAAGAAGAGAGACGTATAAAGGAGGGATTCAATCTTTCAACATCATGAAAATAGAAAATAGAAAAAAGGACGTCAAACTGAAAGGAAGTGTTGATTGTACATATAATTATTAGCCATTCTTTACTTTATTTGATTTAGTTTCCTTAGATAGTTGGCCTTACCGATATTGCTCCCAATCCTGAGGTATTCAAACTCTCTTTCCCTCTTATATATAATTTAACAGATTCATTGCTTAATAAAGACAATTATATTGGGAAGGTAATACAATTGATAGCAAGGTAGTGGAATTCGAGATCCAGCGTAGGATCGGGAGGGAGTTGCAAGATCATAAATCGTATGATCGTAACACTGATTGTGAGATCCTATCAGATTCACAAATTCATAAATATACATTAAAAACAAAATAAATAGGTGGAAAATACTTCAAAACACACCACAATCAATAAAAAAACTGTCATAATTAAAAAATGATATACCATAAATTTATTTTATTATACTGTGTCTAACTTGTAACCAAAACAATTATGTGTCTAACTGTTGAAATTATTAATCCGCAAAGACTAAAATGAAAGCAAGTTGAACAAATGAAGCAAAACAAAAAATGTATCAATGTTCATAAATGTGACGCATAAACTGTGTCACTTTTATTATAAAAAATAAAATAAAGATACTTGCTAACGAGTGCCCAAAAGGCACTGGTTAAGAAATCCATAAAAGGTTAGTTTTTCTTGGGAATACAAGTTAAACACTTGACAATGTATAATGTAATAAATACATTATTTTTCTATAGAATCTCGGAAGGTTGTTAACCTTCTCCTAAGGGCACTTGTTAACCTTCTCCAAAAAAAAAAGTCTTGTGTTAAGAAGAATCTCGAAAGGTAAGAAACAAATTGGTACCCATGTTTCCCATTTCTTCAGCTTCTTTCTTCGAAAGGAAGCAAGTCGCAATAAGAATAAAGATAGAAAAGGCTGCTCGATGAGGGAGAAAGGGTCACATGACGAGGGAGAGAGTGATTTAGGGCTTTAAGCTTTTAACTCTAAGAAACTGTTTTTTTGTTGCAACTGGGACGTGAATCCGACATGTGAACCCTGTTGTTGTGTGCACTTTGATAGACTCAGAAAGATCGTAAAATAATACGATTCTACGAGTTGACTCATGATTTTGACTACTATTATAATTTGGCTTGGACCTAATTCAACCCTTACAAAACCGGCTTATAAGGTGATGGGTGCCACTCTTTATAAACTTTTTTCAGCCCTTATCTTTATCTTATGTGAGACTTGGGTTTTACCCAATACACCTGTTCACGCCCAACATTATTTGGCTTGGTATGTGGATATAAATGGTAGATGGCCCAGATTGATAGGCTCTAATACCATATTAGAATTTAGGTTGGACCTAACCCAACCCTTACAAAACCGGCTTGTAAGGTGAGAGGTGTCACTCTATATAAACTATTAATCCTATGTGGGACTTGAGTTTTTTTCAATATGTTGTCAATCTTAGATAGTGGTGCGTAGCGCCGAACTTCAAAAATGCTATACCGGTATACCGGATAGCGGGATGACCGCTATTGTGGAGACTTAAAAACCATGTACTAAGTAAACATAAATTCCAACAACATACATAGATACTGAAACAGAAATATACACAAAATTAAAGGGACAATCAAACTTAATAATTACATTCAACTTTGTCATTTCCTATCAAATAAGCTCTAAATGTAAATCAAAATGGAATCCCATCAAAATCATGTTATAAATGTAATAAAATAACATTCTATCGAAATCAAGTTCTAAAAGTACTCAAAATGACATACATTCCATAAAAAAAAACAAAAGCCAAAACAGAGCAAGGAGAACAATGACGGGCCACAATTGAACAATCAAACACGTGAGTTACAATATTAGGTCACTCAACGGGTGCAAAAGTACCAATATACCCTCAAAATTTAAAAATTTAGGTTTTTTGAGAATTTCCCCCTAAAATTGCAATAGCGGCCATCAATACATATGATATTATGCTCCGTCTTAAAGGAGAGTGTACATTATAATTATTAGCTATTCCTTTTCTTTGCTATCTTTGATATAGTTTCCTTGGATAATTTAGTCATTTCCAAATTTCCCTCTTTAGAGAGATTTTCTCTTGTATATAAATATGTATGGTCTCATTGTATATTGAAGACAGTTATTCAGTACTATTTATGTCTCATCTTTAACTTAAACAAACAACAAACCATTATGTTGTGATTTAACATCATGGTCATACATTTGTTATTAAAAAAACATTGTCATACATTAAACCATGATCAAATAATTATTTAATCTACCTTTGCTTGCTTGTCTCCACCATTCATCTATTTGCTTTCCTTTTTGAAGCTGTTCATTGTTCAGGTATTCTCTGGTTGAAGTGTTCAATGACCATATACGTAAATTTTGACAACTGCTTACAAAATCAAGCAAGATATTTTGAGGGCTATTAGGATCCAAACTTCTGTCTTCTCTATGAAATGATAAAACTTTTCTGGTTGTTTCCACCTGCCATGCAGTGCCTAGGCCATTATTATACATTTAATGCTAGCATGAGTAAATTCATGAAAATAATATAATAAAATAAACCAACTTAAGTAGCAGTCACAGCACAAAATTATTTTATTAAATGGTATGAAAAACATTCACTCCGTAAAATCATTGTGCTATTACTAAAATATGTTTTAGACTGCTGAGATATTTATATTTATTTTAATATGATTTGATAGTATCTTTAGAATTATGATAGGATTACATTCCAATTTGGATTATATTTCTCATGTATATAAATTGTTGTACTAAACCTTTCATTATTAATGAGAGAAATATTCATATTCAAGTTGGTACCAGAGCAAGGTTCCAATATCCTAGCTCCAAGTCTTTCGGGTTAGCCGTCGTCAAGGCTAACCCTAATATTTTTAGGTCTGGTTACTGTTGTACCTAGAGCAGTCACCGGAGCAACAGTCAATCACATGCACGCCGCCACAGAAAACCCATGCCGACAATCTACCACCGGCCAGAACATCTACTTGCTTCTGTTTGAACGGTTTACGGTTGTTTTCGGTCAATTATTTGTGTTTGTATTTTGACGGCTGTCCAACAGGTTTCACCTTTAGCCATGTTGGCTCATTTTGTATTTCTACGGTTTGCCTATCTCAATATGTGGGATCATGGAGTTTAGATTGTGGTGCTTCAGATCATGTAGTTGGTAATCCCTCTCTTATCCCTATCCCGTCCCCTCCTAAAGTATACCTCACAACATCACCCTTGCTAATGGTTCTAAGGCACAGGTTACTGATATTGGTTCAGCTTCACCTCTGCCATCCCTATCCTTGAATTACGTGTTATTCCTACCTGGAAGTCCTTTTATTTTGAGTGTGATATTTATATTTATTATAATATATGATTTGTTAGAATCTTTTGAACTATGATAGGATTAATTCCTATTTGGATTATATCTCTCATGTTACAATGTAGTCAAACACTAGTGCTGGGTCGTAGGGTCGCACGACCTTACGTGTTTCCGACGGCCGGCCGTGCTTCGACCATGCTCAGGGTCGTTTTTTGCGCTTTCCGTAGTCAGGGTCGCGTGCAGAAAACAGGGTCGTAGTGCTGGATGAGTTTTTGCGTTTCAATTGGGTTGGGCCTTGCGAATCGGGTCGGGTTATTTCATAACCCGGATTCAATTTAACCCTAAATCCCAATTTACAGAACGCGCGTAACACTTTCACTCACCTTCAAACATACCACGCTCTCAGTTTCACTCCCGTCCCGCCTTCAGCTTCACCGAAGCCCTATGCAACAACCTTTTCCGGCGCCGTCGATCACTATTCCGGCGCCGTTGACCTTCATCTCACTCTCTGTTTTCTTTTCTCCGTGACTCTGTTTTTTCTTTTCTCACCTCACATTGTTTTTCTTTTCAAACAAACTGTGTTCTCTTAGTTTGTTTTTCTTCAGTTCTTTTATTGTGAATGGTGCATAGGCCTTCTTGATTGTTATGAACCTTTGGAATGATGAATATGAAATATTAATTAACTAAGTTTACTTTGTTCATGTATTTTTTTTTTTTTTTGTGTTTGTATGTATATGTATATATGTGAAGTTACAAGTTTGCCCTTGAGTAGGGTCTTACGACCCGTGCTACGACCCTCGTGCTTACGACCCATCACCAGCCGAACGACCCTACGTAAAAACTCGACCCTGACTACATTGCTCATGTAGATAAATAGTTGTACTAACCCTTTCATTGTTAATAAGAGAAATATTCATACTCAAGTTAGACCTCAAAAATATTATCTCTTTGCATCACAAGGAGAGTGGAAAGAACAACTAATTTCGCTTGTCCACAACTGAAGCAAGAGAAAATAACAATGTTTAACATTAAATTAACCACCTTTCTAGGATCTGTATTCAAAGCAGTCATGACCAGCTCAATTCGTATTATCTGTGCAAGCAGCCAAGTAACATGATTTGTCCTAAGTATGCGATGATCACCCTCTGTAAGACGTGAGACCAGCTTGTCCACAAAATCAACAAAATCAATGCACCCACTTTTCATAATAAAATAGAAAATATCAGAGAAGACAAGCCATTCCTGCCAGCAATTTATCTCTGCAAAATTTAGAAGGAATTAGCTATTGAAATATGATATACAAACTTTCCTAGAATCAATCATTTTCATTAAGATTAAAGTTATATTATAAAAGAAAAAAGGAAAGAAGGTATATCAGAGGGAGGAGATGATAAGGAATTTCTCTATTAGCCTAACATTCTCCAAAGTAGAAAAAGAATAAAAGGAAAGATCGAAAGAAAGTAGCATAATGGTGAGTACTAATACACATGCGCGCATGCGCGCGCGCGCGCACACACACACACACGGAGAGAGATAGAGATAGAGAGAGAGAGAGAGAGAGAGAGAGAAAGGGAGCGAGGAAGAAGATCATTGCCTGAATTTGTTAATTTCAATAGTTCTACAATTCTATCAATAGTTGCCTCACAGATCATCTCTGAAGAAAAAACACCACCAGCATTCGTCCCGTGAGATGAGAGTCTGTAGCAAGGAGCCAGTACCAGTATCCGTCTCCACCAATCAGGTGAAGGTGTAGTACGGAGAGCATGCCTGATGCAACGTACAGCTCTCTCCCAGTCCAAACTTCCCTTCCGAACAGAGTTTGTAATATCCTACAGACAACATTAAGAGACTAATTTATCAACTCGGGACAAATTATGATCAAAATAAAACAGATACATTCCGACAAAATAGAATACAACTGCAGTATATTGGAGAAACTGTAAATTTAAATAATAGGTGACAGTCAAATTGGAGAAGTCGGTAAATATGAAAACATTTTTGGACTCTCCATTAGCATCAATATATAGATAGATTCATTCAATGAAGTAAATAGTAACAAAATGCCATGTCATTCATATTCTATCTATGTATATATAAGAAGAAGCCATAAACACACTACATATATGTTATGAATATGAAAACATGACCGTCATATTTAACTTATTGATGTCCAAAACTGAAGTGCACAGGGTAACTAGATTCACTAGCTCAATCCATTTTATAAGCAGTTCTAAACAGCTACATCAAATGAGCTTCATAAACTATAAATAACTCAAACTAAATCTATCAGAATTATGAAAACCATTCCCTACTTCAAACAATTTTCCAGTCAACTTTTTATTTGACGTGCTAGGCTTATTTGATTTTCATAGCAAAAATCTTAGTACAGGTAGTGTGGATTTTAAGAGTCATTATTTTTTTAATTTTTAACAAGAGACAGAAAAAGGGTACTGTAAGTATCTAGTTTGCTGAAAAATATGATAGTATTCGAGCATTCAAGTACAGTATCATATATCAATATCGAGTTTCTTGAAAGAGAAGTGAGATTTTTCACCTCTCCGTGCAATGGTTCTCCAAGTACACTTAAATATGAGATCGGTGATAGTCGCAGGTGTGCTATTGCTTCACTTGAAATAGGTGGTGTCTGATTCAGGATCCGATGAGTCCCAAATGTAGGGCAATGTAGATGCTGGTCTAACATTTGCATGTGCATAGCCATCATATCTCGTCTCCTGTGGATCTCCAAGATAAGTGTAAATAATGCTTCATCATCAGGTATATTCTCTATGAATTGCAAATCACTACGTAATAATTCATAAAAAGGAACCCGGCATTTTCCCTCGTCAACTAAAAGCCATATCACATCCAAGCAACTATGCAGCCATGCAATTACGGTTTTGTCAGGTCTCCATGATTTTGGAATATCAGATTCGTCAACTGCCTGCTGTCTCTGGTCCCAATTTACCAGCCAATTCAGCATATGGTGGAAGATTTCGGCATATGTCACAGGTTTTAAATTGAACTCAAGACCAGTTAAAATAATCTTGCAACATAGCTGGCGAAGGCTACTGTTACTGATATCATTATTTCGAACCGATGAGCTGCATCTTACTTTAGACTGTTGTCCAGCCAATGAATTATCAGATGATTTTACCGGAGATAAAGCTGCACAAGACAACGGCTCCATAGATGACTGTGCAGGGGAGCCAATTGTATGGACAGAAGTCAATGGAGATGCAGGATTTGAAGACTGAAAATTAGAAGAATTAGCAACTGTGCTTGGAGGAGGCAGCATTCCCGGCTGTGATAAGCTAGAAGAGGTGACTGTTGACACTGCTTGACTCGTTTGCCCAACTGGTAATTCTGCCGAAGAAACTGAAGAAAGAAGGGACGGAAGAAAGGAGTCCCAGTTAATGCACCCAATACCGCACAAGCTCCGTAAAGCAAAAAGAAGGAAGTCTGATCGTGGTCCATGACCACTACACTGTACGACGAGCGGTATAAGCATAGCTTCTGTCACAGAACGCAATTGCTCATGGTCCTGAAAATAAAATGCATCATTTCCATAAATAAATACAATAGTCAACAACAACAAACAATTAAGTATAAACAATGTGTGGGGTCAACTTCATGAATCAAGCATTACAACATCCTACCAAAATTCATGTCTAATAACAGGTCATTTAAAAATAAAATCATTTATATTAGTCTAATATATAGTTTTCCTTATAGTGTATCTGAATAGAAGGTTTTGGAAAGAAACAGAAGTGAGGGTAGACTTTCTGTTTCAAGTCATTGTTATAGTATAATTTAACAAATTTACAGAACAGTAATAATAAAATGATATATAATCATAAAACTTGATATCCTAAACCCTAATTCATTTTTATAAACATTGTCATTATAGAACTATCTTAATGCAAAAATAAAAGTTCTACCCTCTCTTCTTTTTGATTCAAAACCCTCCATCCAAACATGCCTTTAGTCTCCGTGATATTTGCTAAATAACACATACACCACCTCTAGTTTATAAAAAGACATTAACCTCCCCTCAATTACACTCATTTTGTAAAGAAGGACTAAATTGAGGGGATTATTTAAACAGAACTCAAGAGAGATGAGCTGCACAAATAAATTCTGGTTGAGAAGGAACGTTATGCATTCTAGTTATTATTTCAGGCATCATTATGTGTCTCTCACTGGAAAGTTAAGCACTGTCCATATGTCCTCATCTATGCAAGAGTTTAATCCAAAAGGACTACTATATATATATATCAATTTCAAGAACAATTTTAAAATATTAATGATTTAAGAAACTAAATTAAGTACTACAATTTCAAGGACTAAATCGGCAATTCCCTCAAAAACATACTATCTTTGACATGTTTTCACATCACTTTGATTATTTTTTAGGTTTAATTATGATTTCAGTCCCTGCAAATATAGCGTTATTTTGTTTGGATGCAGTCCCTGCAAATTCAAAAATTGTTGTTTATAGTCCTTGACGTCATAGTGGTCCAATATATTCATGACATGTGGCGCCATATGACCCGATAAGGTGACTTTATGGATTAAAAGCAACGGTTTTTGAATTTGCAGACCGAATCCAAACAAAAAAAATGCACAGGGACTAAAACAATAAAACACTATAGTTGCATGGACTAATATACTTAAATCTATTTTCTATCGGTAGGAATCGAACTTGGGGCCCGTTTGGATTTGGCTTATTTTTTAGCTTGTGAAAACAGCTTACGCAAATAAATAAACTTTTACTATGTTGATTCATAAGTTTAAACTGACAAAAACTGTATCGTTATAAGTTGTTTTCTCATAAACTATCTATCTTTTTTTGACGCATCTCATAAACTATCTTAAAAAGCTTATAATAATACATAATTTTTTTTGAGTGAAATGCCAAATACCCCCCTGAAATTTTAAAATTCGTCAAATACCTCCCTGAAATTTGGAAATAGGCAAATACCCCTGAAATTGTAAAACGTCAATCAATTTGCCCCTTGCTCCGTTTAATCCATCTATTTTGATGACGTGGCTGTTAACTGCATACATGCCACATCATATGAGGGGGTAATTGATCAGGATACACGTCACAGAAAGGTAATTGACTAAAATTTGCAAAATCAGGGTGCTATAATTGACTAAAATTAGAACAATTAGCCCCCTGATTTTGCACATTTTAGACAATTACCCCCTGGACGTGTATACTAATCAATTACTCCTGTGACGTGGCACCACGTTGGCAGGTGTCACGCATGCAGTTAACCGTCACATAATCAAAATAGAAGGAGTAAACGGAGTAGGGGGCAATTTGATTGACGTTTTACAATTTCAGGGGGGTATTTGACATTTCACTCAAAAACTTATTTATTTGCATAAGTTGTTGCGCATAAGTTCAAAAATAAGTCCATCCAAATGGGCCCTTGGTATCCCAAAGTTTACAACACTAACACACTCAGCACACTGACTCCCAAAGTGCACATCACTTAAGATAAAGTGAAGAATACGAAACTTACAGGAAACTGACTTTGAAGTTGCTCAAAATCAATAATGAATTGCTCATTCGGTGGCGGAAGCTCTCTGTTAATAGCGTGCACACGTTTCTGCGTCTTGTTCCTGATAATATTTGGTTCCACCAAAATTTACTAACAAAATTAAGAAGCTAAAATACACAAAAAATCAAAGTCACATTACAAAAACCTAATCAAATTCCCTAAACTACAAAAACAAAATAATCGATTCACAAAATTGAACGATGTAACAAAAGAAAAAATCAGAGTTGTGACAGTGAGTAGACTTACGGTGGTTCACGGAGTGAGTCATCGGGTTTGTTTCGACTGTTTCTCTGGAGAAATGTGGAAAAAAATTAGGAAGAAGAAAATTACGAGGAAAGAAAATGAGGAGAAAGAAACTTACACCAAGTCCTAAGTAGAGGTTGAAGAGATCGAGAATTGGTACACGAGCAGGGTGGAATTGAACGGAACGTGACGGTGTTGTTGTTGAAAGTGATCTTTGATTCTGAGATTGATCCATTTTCACGGTTTCATTCAATTTCCAGTGGTTTTTGTGTAAACACTGTTCTGTTCTGAGTTTTTTCTCGGTTTTAGCTTTGGGGTGTTGTAGCAGAAGTTATGAACTTTGACGAAGGTTAAGTTGGTAATAGTATACATTGAACCGGGTCGGATCAGCGACGGGTTAATGTTTCATGGGAGTGTAATCGATTGGGTTTAGACTAATTTTTAGTAAAAAAAAAATATAAGAACGTTAACATATGCCCTGTTAAAGAAATAAATTTAGAAAGTATTTATTAAAATTAGTTGTGCATTTTATCTCTCAAGCATTAAATTCTAAATTTTTTGCATCATTAAATGTAGAATTTTTATATTAAGATATCTTAAAAATGTGCCCTTAGGGCAGTCGTTAATATGACCCAAAAAAAATATTCAGATTGATAAAATTTACATTGATTTTTTGATTTGGTTATGTTATTATTTGAGTCAAACTACGTCAATTAATTTTTTATTTGATTTGGCTAATGGGTCAAAGCGAAACAACAACAACATCAAAGTTGAATAGTCATCTCATCTTGATACATGAATTTTTTTCAAATAATATCATTATGCAGTAAGAGGTACAAGGTGAGTGAATATGGCATAAGCACCCTAAATTGAGTAACCATTAAGATCAAGCTGATCCGGTTTTGACAACCTCAATAATAACACATTTTTCAACATAACACCACACTTTGTAACCAACTCTTCCTCCCGCGCAAACAAGCACTTCCTCCCGTGTCAGCCACCTACATCTTCAATCATCCCATTCTACACATATATGTCACTGAAATATTATTATCTATAGATAATTTAAATATTCCATTAAATCTAATACTCAAAGGAACATCGTCTAATCATTTATCTTTCCAAAATATAATATATAATATTCTCGTTATTCCTCACCATTCGTCTAAGATTATTCTCAAACTAATTAAATTAATTATATACATTAATTATTCAAATGAAGCGAGGAACCTTTCATTTTCCTCTCTATAAAACACTAAAAATCATCATATATTTTCCTCCCTAAAATACTACATTTCACCTTTTTTTGTTGTTATATTTGGTGTCTGTCCCCTTTTCATTCATAAAGAAAACAAAGCACCTAAGATACATTATATAGGTATGTTGAACATGTGAGCAAGTAGTAAGTGGTGGTGAGTGGTATTCTCGTTTGTTGTGCACCAACATAATGTTTATGTTTAATTATCTTCTTTCAAATTTACTATAATTCTCTGAATTAGTTAAACAAATCTAATACCCAAATATTTATTATTTGATGCTAAAATTGATTCTTAAATTAGATTAAACTGATGATAAAAGCTAACAAAAAAAAAGTATGTATTTATTTACTACAAGTCTATAGAAATACTAATTTCTTTTACTCAAAAGAAAAACGAATCACCAATCGTTAGTTGGTTCAGTGGTAATTGACGCTGAACTTAGTAGGGAGGACCGCGGTTCGATCCCCCGCAACTGCGATCGGGAGGGAGCTGGAAGCCTGGAACCACTTGATGTCAGAACTGACCCCCGAACCAGATTAAACTGGTGGTGAAAAACCAATCAAATATTAACAAATTGGATTTTCTACGGTCAACTTTTTGTTGAATTCGCAATTTAAATTTTAATATTGATCAAATGGCCCATGTTTTAATACATATTTTAATCTTTCTAAAAAAAATGAAAACCATTCCATATTTAAGATTTTGGGTTTAATATTCTCCCTGTTCCTAATTATAAACATCTTTTAGAGGAAAAAATTTATTCCTAAATATAAACCTCTTTACAATTTATTAGGTGCATTTATTACTAATTTTCCAAAGATCCCCCTTATTAATACTCCAACTTTATTTCTTGACAAAAAAAAAAATACTCCAACTTTATTTTATCATACTAAAAGTTAAATTTATATACATTAACTTATAAATGGTATTATAGGAAGATTTGAATACAAAATGAACTTATTAATTTTACTAAACCCTTTCTTTAACATGCGTGAGAAAAAATAAGAGGTACTTATATAAAGGGACAGAAAGAGTATTTGATAACTAATAGAAATAGTATTAATTTTTTTTTGGTCAAGAGAAATAGCATTAATCTAACAAATTAAAAAAATATATATATTAACCATTTAAAATTTGAACCATCTACTACTTTAATATCATGCACAGTTGCATCAAATTTTGAAAGTAGACAATAATGGTCCAAAGTCCAAACATAAATAGATTAAAGCTTGAATTCTGAACATGTTGTCCTTATGAATTATAGGCCCTGCTCTCAATCTCAGCATTATATTGTTGGATACCTGACACACGCACAGATTCATTCATAATAAAGAAATCTATAAATATTGTTTTATAAAATAAATCAATAAAATCTACATATAATCAGATCACTATCAAAATATAAACCCACGGAAACGTACATTGGTTGACACAGCAATAAAGACATGATTTTTTTTTTCTTTTTTCTTTTACAATTAAACTAAGAATGAACAACCAATCGTTAGTTGGTTTAATGGTGATTGACGTTAAACTTAATAGGGAGGACCATGGTTCGATCCCCGCAACTGCGATCGAGAGAGGGGCTGAAACCACTTAATACCAGAACTGACTTCCGAACCAGATTAAACTGATGGTAAAAAAAAAAAAAACTAAGAATGAACTCAACATATTCTTTAAACCACTCGTCACTAAATCAAACTTAATGATTTTAAAGGTTTGAGTGTGTTTTTTCTAAGATTTCATATTTGAATTCTACCTGTGCCAATTTTTCTGTTGAGTTGACCCGCACAAAATTCTTTAGATATTACTTTCCGTGTTGGATTGATCCATACAAATTTTTCATATTATTCAATTTTTAAGTCGGATCCGAGTCTTAGAGGAAAAAAAAACTCCTTTCAATTCTTAATATAAGAAAAATTTGACTGTTTAGATTCATTGAGAATCTAATATATTTAGTTTATATTATTGACTAAAAACATTAAATTTGTAGTGAATTTTAAAAAAGTAAAATTTATCTTATATTAAAAACCGAAGAGTGTAATATAAATTAGAAATTGACATCCTTTTTGAGTTTTGACCGGACAAAAAGTACTGGTTAAAGCCTCACCTCTTTCACTTGACAACAACAATAATCCTACTCCTCCTCCCTTTGTTTAGTTCCCATCACTCTCTCTCTTAAAAGCTGCAAATTTTCTTTTCTTTTTGTTTTTCCCTCCCTCCAAAATTCCAACTCTTTTAGCACCACCACCAGCTCCTCCTCTATCTGCTTTCTGGATTTCTAAAGCCACTACTCTTTCTACATAGTTCCTAATAAGCAAGGAAGAAGAAGAAGCTTTAATGGCTCTTGCTGTGCTTCTTCTTTTTTACCTCCTCTCCTTCTCTTTTCATGGAGGTATCTCTCTCTCTCTCTCTCTCTCTCTCTCTCTCTATATATATATATATATATATATATATATATATATATATATATATTATTGTATTTCATTTATGATTTCAATGAATATTTATTCATGTCAGAATGAGTAATGAATTTGGCTTCTAGTTTTTCTTATTATATTGTTGATTTTGTGTTTTCTTAAATTTTATGTTAAGCTTAAGATTTTCCATGTGGGTTTGAATCTTGTTTTTCATGACTTTCATTGAATGAGGCATTATTTGATTTCATTAGCAGTTAATAAATTTGTGTTGAGAAGAAATGATGAATATGATTGAATTTTAGGGTAATTGTGTTAAGGTACAACCTTTCTACAACAAGAACATGATGACAATGCTGAAACAGAAAGATAGGGAATGATAATGATAATTTATTATTTATTTCCTTGCTTAAACAGAGGGTTTTTGTAATAAAATAGTTTCTTTTATTTTGTCTAGAATCTTTGATCTGTCCTTCTATTTTTTTAGTGAGATTTTGGGATGTTATTGCTTCACAGCTCATTAGATATTTCTTTTTGCAGATTGTACTTAACTTCATTTTTTTATAAAAGAAATGTGATTGGACTAAAATACCCTTATTTTTGTGATGAGATATAAAATCAATTTTGTATGTTACTCAAATCTAGTAATAAGTGAGTTTGTAGCATTTTGTTACCTTGCTTCCATGTATAACGTACCAAATAGCCATAATTTAAGTGTATTACACTTCTCTGGCTAAATCAGTGTCCTAAGATAATGCACTAATAATGCATATCGGATGATAGGTAAACTAACCTTGATTTTTGTCGCGGTTCATGATAAAAATTATTAACTATACAGGTTGTTATTATGGTATGTGCTGATTTGTTTGCCCCTAAGGTTATGTCACTTGCTTGCAAGATGAGTAATGCACTATAGCATAGCATAGCAGAATTTGAACAAACCGTTTTTGTTTTGCAATACACGATTTTGTACAAAGTGTTGTCAAATAATGGCTATAGCGTGCAGCATAGCGGAATTTGAACAAACTACTACTTTTTGTGATCCACTATTGACAACATTGTTATTCACCGTTTTTATTTCACTAGTATCATATTTCCTTGGACGATTTAATCACTGAAACTCTTGCCGTTTCTTGTTTTATGCAGATGCCTATATTGGTGTCAACATTGGTACAGATGTAACCAACATGCCTAGTCCAACAGAAACTGTGGCTCTTCTCAAGGCTCAAGGTATACAACATGTGAGACTCTATGACGCCGACAGATCCATGCTTCTAGCACTTGCCAAGACTGGAATCCAAGTAATTGTTTCTGTTCCAAATGACCAGATACTCGGAATCGGCCAGTCCAATGCCACTGCCTCGAATTGGGTTGCTCGTAATATCATAGCTCATGTTCCTTCTACCAACATCACTGGCATAGCTGTTGGTTCCGAAGTCTTAACTTCACTCCCAAATGCAGCTCCTGTCCTCGTATCCGCGCTACAGTTCATTCATTCTGCACTTGTCACAGCTAATCTTGATGATCAAATTAAAGTATCTACTCCACTTTCTACTTCCATCATACTTGACTCTTTCCCACCTTCTCAAGCGTTTTTCAATCGAACTTGGGATCCAGTCATGTCTCCTCTACTTAAATTTTTGCAGTCGACCGGTTCATATCTTATGCTAAATGTATATCCTTATTATGATTACATGCAATCCAATGACGCAATCCCTCTAGATTATGCTCTATTCCGTCCCTTACCGCCAAATAAAGAAGCTGTCGACAGTAACACTCTCCTGCATTATACTAATGTTTTCGATGCAGTTATCGATGCTGCTTATTTTGCAATGTCATATTTGAAGTTTACCAATATCCCTATTTTAGTCACCGAGTCAGGATGGCCTTCTAAAGGTGGTTCGTCTGAGCCCGACGCAACTCCTGATAATGCGAATACCTACAATAGTAATCTCATCCGACATGTTTTGAACAGTACAGGGACTCCTAAACAACCTAGAATCACAGTTAGTACCTATATTTATGAGCTTTATAATGAAGACTTGAGAACAGGTCCGGCATCCGAAAGCAATTGGGGGCTTTTTTATGCGAACGGAGCGCCAGTTTATACCCTACACTTGACCGGGGCTGGTACTTTATTTGCAAACGATACAACAAATCAAACCTTTTGTGTCGCTAAGAGTAGCGCGGATAGTAAGATGATACAGGCAGCACTTGATTGGGCTTGTGGACCAGGGAAGGTGGATTGTTCGCCATTGCTGCATGGTCAACCGTGTTCTGAACCGGATAATGTAGTTTCACATGCTACTTATGCTTTTAATGCTTATTATCAGAAGATGGATAAATCTCCTGGGAGCTGTGACTTCAAAGGAGTTGCTTCAGTCACCACGACAAACCCAAGTAAGAAATGTTTACATATTTGTTAATATATACATGCGAAGTTGACTACAAAAGTATCATAGAATAAATTTAGGAACCATAACTAGAGACGTATGTTTGCACTTTGAACCCTCACAGAAGTAAACACAATAGCCAGATTTAATGCATGATGAAGTGAAAGCAATGTTTCTTGTGATACTTACATTGTTTGAGTAAAAAAAAAAATTTGAATAGTGGTCTTCAAATATTCTTATTGATCAGCTTGTTTCTCAAAACTATCTGATACAAATATAGATGCCATATGCCATTTTCTGTTTCTGTTTGATTTCTTAGAAAAAAATGTTACGACTCTGCTTGGCAAAGTGCAAGCTTATAGAGTTGTTTGGTAACAGCCTTTCCTCACGAGCTTAAAGGCTTTTTTGTTACCAGCTTACAGAGTTTGAGCTTATAGCTTATCACTTTTCTTCTCATCTTATCCACTATCAGTTAGCTTATCTGATATCTACTATAAGCTGATTTGCTATAAACTAGTTTATTATCTATTTACTACTTTTTACCAAACGGAGCCTATATGTTTTTGCCACTCATTAGTCATACCTCTACAGTCTACATCAAACATATATTATCAGTTTTTTCAAATCCAGTTACTCATAGTGATTGCAATCTTGTTGCATATCATTTATCATTTAATTTGAAACAATTCTCTCAAGCCTATGCATTTACTTATGACCATTTTAGCTATTGTTTTACATTTGCAGCTTTTCTCTATATTGGCTATTTTATGTTGACTCGTCTATTATAAATCGAAGAATGACTTGCATTCACAGATTTTATATTCAAGCTTCTTAGCATTTTGATTCAACTGATATATTGTATTATTATCATTTTTACAGGTCATGGCTCTTGTATATTTCCAGGAAGGTATGATCTCAATTCTCTAGCTTATGCTCACATGTGCTCGATGCCAAATTATTTTCTGGTTTAGTGTACTAGATTTCCTGTTTTCATTTTCCTGACATACTAGAAATATCGTTATTCAATTCTCATTTCATCATCACAACAATTTGTCACATTGCTTATTAAACAATCATTTTGGTCATCGAATGTGTCAAGCGCTGTCATTTAGTCCTTGGATGCATCAAAATTACAAAAATCCCGGGTTGTGTCTTTCTTTAACGAGGTTATCAAATATGTTTTTAGTTAATTAGTTAGTTAGGTTCTCGAATGTGTCTTTCTTAGTTTAGTACATGAAATTAGTTGCAATTTCAATACTTTCAGGGACCATATGACACCAACCTCACACATTTAGCGACCAAAATGACGATTTACTCTTGTTTTGTTCTTTCTAATATGTATATGATTTTTCTTTTCTTTACATCTTTGTGGTGAACAGCGGCGGTAAAAATGGTACAAGCATAAATGGCACAGCACTAGCCCCTACCATCAATTCAACAGATTCAGGCTCATTTTCACAATACTATAATGGTGGATATTTCACCAGCTATATGATTCTTGCACTATTTTTTAGTGCACTTATTGTCTTGTAAAACTAGGCACATTAATTAGTTACCTAATTAGCATTAGAATCTAGTTTATGAAAGCACATTCTTCAACTATCTTTTGGAAGATTGTAGCATGCCCAATTTTGTGTTCCTCTTTCTGGAGGATTTCAAGGGTGGCTGAGGTTGGTCAATATTGGTAATTGTAATTGTAGCATGAGTTGGCCATTGAATTTATTTGTACAAACCATAAGAATTATTTTACATCATTGTTGTAACTATCTTATTAGGATTATTATTTTTTTCTTGCCATAATGTAACCAGAAAATCCATTGAAATTATTTATGGTCTTCATCCTTTTGGATTTCCTGTAAGTAATTGTTTTTCTTACATCTTTGCGAGCTTTCCTTGCGAGCTTTCCCCCGATTGTTCTCAATAAGGTATATAGTGTACAACGAATTCATTCGCATGAGCTAAATATCAAATTCCTGACAACATGCTTAAGTTACGAGTTGGTCAATGTTGCAATGTGTAAGTTTCAAAAAAAACTTCATCAAACTGATATTTCGGGAAATTTTGTTATGAGCTGAACATTATTTTATGGTCTTAACCCTCTCATTTCTAGAAAAAATGAGTTTTGGTAATCTGAAGTTGGACTGTGAGAAATAAAACTTAATCAAGTATTTTCCAGTCATAGATCAAACTCAAGTACTTACGATTGATTTGACCTTAATGACTCATTAATTATTCGAGTCCAACCATTGGTGCTAAGCTGAACAGTGAACAATATAAATGAATGTATATCTTGTGATTTGCCACAATAAACTTTGCATTTAAAGTGCTCTCTCACCAACAAAAATTCCAGATACAAGTGCATCAAATACATCACAATATAAAAGATGGTTTTAAATGTTGCAATTTCTACATATCAGATGGTTTAAAGTTTTGAAATTAATTTCTCCAAGAAGCCATAACTTATAGTTGTGGAAGATATCAATGGTCCAACGGTGCAACAACTGTCTTGAAGAGAAGGATATGAACCTTATCAATGGAAAAGTACAAAAAACCACCAAGAGAGTGTGTAACATAGGAACCAAAACTAGTACCCACAATGCAGTGCCAAGCTGGTCCATAAGAAGAATCAAATTCCTGTAAGACCAATAAGTTTCTTTCAATTGTTAGCCAAAGTCATTTTCCATTTAGAAATGAACATTGAAAATAAGTTTTACCATAGAACATTGTTTGGATAAACAACTTAATAAGTGCTTATAACATAGGCGCTTATCACACAAATGCTTACTTATATAACAAAAAAGCTACTATAAGTTATCAATGATAACTTATAGGAATAAGGTGAAAACAACTTATGAACATGTTTTAAGTTGTTTTCATAAAAACATTAATAAGCTGTTTCCTTAAAAATATTCATTCTTTAATAATGAAATGAGGGACCAAGTAACACAAGAACGCTTGGATGAGATGGTAAGAATCTCTTCCAGCTTAACCAAGGTTCTGGGATCGATCCCTGACTTGGGCGCCCAAGCCAAGAATCGAACCCAGGACCTTGGTCAAACTAGAAGAGATTCCTACCATCTCATCCAAACGTTCTTCAGTGTGTAACATTTTCAACATAAAAATAATCTATACCATGCCACTTGTTTTTTAGGTGAAATAACAAACCACTTATTTATTGATTTTACAACCAATATACACCTAATAAACATATTATTCATATTTATTACTCCATACTGGAAAACATGGAGAGTCATAATCACATTAAAATAGTGATGTAACTTTTACTGGACCACAAAGATATTCTACCAAACTCATAAGGATGATTATAAAAAATTTAATGTGTGACTGAAACAAGTAGTTTTCCACAGGTTTTGCATCACATTATGCTCTTTTCATTCTCCTATGATTACTATAAACAGAACATGTAATATACAAACAAAAGCCAATATAAGATCTGTTTTCAAGCATTGAAAAACCACACTTTCAGCATGATTTAAGTACAGCATATAGTAATTGAAAAGCTTGTAATTAAGATTCTAAAGTAATATTTTGAGCACACCATAAGAACATGAATGAAGTAATTGCATACATAAGGGAAATGTACCATATAAGTGCTTATGTATTATGTATAAGCTAATTCTATAACAGAATATAAAATAAAATTAAACTGTTTTCATGTAAGCTATAAGTTGTCATGAAGAGCTTATGGAAATAAGTTGTACATGTCCTAAGTTGTTTCTATAATCTCTCTTAAGCAGTCTCATAAGTGTTTATGCCAATAGATAGGTTCAAATAAGCCAATCCAAACATGTTCTAATAAGCAGAAAGATATCAGACAGATTACATAGATGATCACCCAATTGACCTAATATCAAAGATACAAAATTTGCACATAGATTTGGTTATCTTTTTGAGTATGTTAGATTTTTCTAATTTGTTAATGAAACATGAGCAAGACAATCAAAGACCTAATATGTGTGTTTAATTCTGCGGTGACAAAAATGGATTTTGAATGATTTTATTCCAGCTAAAAATCAATTGTAGACACAAAAACTTCAACTTTTAACTTCAAGTTAGAATCAACTCTGAGGCAAAATTAATTTTACTCGAGAATATCTGAACAAGTCAAAATCAATTCTACACGTCTGAATTCAATTTTGTCTACTCCAAAAGAACCAAACATGTAGAAAGTAAATCATCAAAACACAAAGGATCCAACCAAGACATAACAATTTTCAACATTCATGGATCAAACAAAAAGATCACAACCCAGAAACAGATTTTTTTTTTTAAAAAATAAAAATTTCAAAGAAAGTAGTGTGTGTGACCTTCTTAAGGAGCAGTGCCAGGTGTTTACTGTCAACCTTCTTAGATGGCATAGAATCAAGATGGTCACGTGCACATTGGAAAGCATGTTTCTGCAAAGCAAGAGACATGTCACAAGCTCTGACATGAATGTTGTTGAGTTTAATATTATTATCATGCTGTTCTTGTTCTTGTTCTTTCTCTTGTTCTTGTTCTTGTTGTTGTTGCGGTTGTTTTATGGATTTCTTCTTGTTCTGTATCAAACTGTTTAGAAACTTGCTTCTTCTCTCTAACTCTTTTTCTGCTTCTTCCATGTGTTGTGTTTGTGTTTGTGCCTTACTTACTTAACTAACTCACTCTTTCATTACTCTGCAAAACTAACCCTTTTCTTCTCTTCTTTGTTGGGTTAAGACTGTAGCCACCAATATGCTCAAAGCATTGGAAACTATTTTGTGCACTTTGGATTCAAAGAAGTGAGAGAGTGAAGCAAAGGACAATGGATAAACAGTATAATGGAATGACAAAAAGTGCAAGAAAGAAATAAAATTCCAAAGGGTCTTACTACTACTCCCTCCGGCCTTAATTATAAGCAAATTTTACTTTTTAGATTCATTTGACTATCAATGTATTTGGTTTTAATCAAGACCAAATACATTGGTAGTCAAATGAATCTGAAAAGAAAAATTTGCTTATAATTAAGGCCGGAGGGAGTATGTTTCAACTTTAAAATAGTAGTAGTAGATGTCTTTATTTTCTTTTTCCTATAATTTTTAATGTAAAAATTATGATAACCAATGTCTCGGACACTAGCTAGAGATATTAAAATAAATAATTTTTATGTTAAAAATAGTGTTCTTTATATTTTTCAAAGTTTAATTATACAATTTCCAAAATACTTTTATCATATTGCGTCAAAAAAAAAAAAAACTTTTATCATATTTGATTTTCTTTTTTACAAAATCACATTTGATTTTTTAATTAGTGCCACAACGGCATCGATTAGCATTTTCTTTAATTTAATCAGAGGATCTCTTTGGCAAGATAAATAAAATGTAGATTGTAGAGTTATTATAACAAATAAAAACGAAATACTATTAAATGATCAAAAGTCATTAAATTACAATAAATAAAAACTTACTCTCTCTATCCCAATATATAACACATCTTTCATAAAAGTTCAAGAATTAAGAAAAAAATAGTTTTTGTATTAAATTTGTCAATAATATACATTATTTTTTAAAATTATCCTTCAATTATTAAGCGAGAGAAAAATAATACTAATAGTTTACTTCTCTTCATTTACTTAGGGGTATTTTTGTGTAAATTTAATTAATGCACCTTGAATTTTGAAAAATATCTTATAAAATGAGACAATGAAATTTTACAAAAATATCTTATATATTGCGACGAATGTAGTATTATAAACTTCAGTTTTAATTTTAGAAATAACTTATATTTGCAATTTAATTAATAAAATGTAAATAATTAATCCATCTGAATTAATTTATATCATCAATTTATATATCCTATATCATTTAAAATATATTAAATCTTCATTTTTAAATATAAAAATCTAATTGGACCGTCCCGTTAGCTTATATTTATATCTATATATTATTAAAAATAGTATGGTCAAAGCAAGATAAGTGAATAATGTCATTTAATCAAAATAACTCTTATAAAATGGGACGGAGGTAGTATATAGTATTCGATCATTTTTATAAAAAATAATAAAATTTTAAATTTATTTAATGATTGATGTATCTAATTTATATAAATGAAATGTATTATTTATTTAATAAATTTAAAAAATAGAGTAATTTAGTAGTAGTTTCTTCTCATCAAACCTAGAGTAAGTGTGTGTTTGGTTATAATTCTGTAGCTGCCAGAATTGATTCTGGACGTGTATAATTGATTTTGACTTGTTTGGTTTCTTAAAAGTAGAATTGATTCTGCCTTCAGATTTGATTCTACTTGAAGCTAGAAATTGTAGCTTCTGGTTCTAGAATTGATTTTTACACTCAAATTTTTTGTTCAACTCACTTGCATGAATATATCCAAATATAAACTATTTTAACTTAAAATCAATTTTGACCAGAATCAATTCCGTCAAAATCAATTCTCGTCACTGCACAATCAAACATACAATAACTAGATTAGATTGATTTGGTAGTTTTGATGAGTCAAAAATAAAAGTTGATGCTACTTTTGATGCATTTGTTGCTGTAGCTGGAGCCTGTCACTGTCAGTTTCCTTTTGTCTTTGTTGCGTGTTGACGAGACCATTACTATTCGACAAAATAGCTCTCAATATTTTATTGAAATTCACGCCCAAATTGATTCTCTCTCTGATTAATCAACCATAAATTGATTTACTGTACTTTATTAACTTTGTAAAGTAAAACGTGCCACTATTTATAAACTCATTTCAAATTTGGGTCATGCTAAAGATACCAAAAAGAGAAAAATCGGCATAGACAACACTTTTTTTCATTTTTTAAAAGTTGATTACACAATTTCTAAGAAAACTTTACTATATTTGCTTCCTTAACTAGTGTCCCGGGGCACTAATTAGCATTTTCCTTCAAAATTTTATACAGATTTATTCTATGTAGGATTTTGGATTTTTCTCAATAGATTGCTCATTTATAACCTTAAAATGCATGACATACAACATCATGATTCATGAGCTACCAAAATCAAAGCTTAAGTTACTCAAAATACAAAATGGTGGCTACTTCACAATAGCTACAAAATTGCAAAATTTTGTCCAAGTCAACAACTGAATAATAATAATAGTAATAATAGTAGTAATAATAATAATAATAATAATTTTGTCAATAATAATAATAATAATAATAATCACAACTAGTGTACAACAAATCCTAGTGATGACTAAGTTCTATGTCAGGACTCATCTTCAGCTTCAGCAGAAGCTATTTCTGAATCCAATTTATTCATTAACTCTTCGCTTACATACTTAGCCACCGATACCATATCAAGAACGACACTTGGATCCAGACCTGCACCGCCTCGTTTGGTTATACCACAGATGTGCCCTTTCCTATTAACAGAGATTGAAACTGCAGAGCTCATTTGTGATTCCTCTTCAGGCGTTGCGTCAACAATATAGTGCCTTCCAACCTAGGAAATGGAGATTGTATGACATTCAAAAAATATTGTCAATATGAGAACTCGAGATCGCAAAAGTATGTTACCTTAGTCAGTGTAATGATCACAGGGACTCCAGATGTGTCAAACTGTAGAAACTCCTCGTCACTTATGTCAACTTCTGGTTGCTCATCAGTTGCTGCACTAGCCGTAACTTTGACGCTTGGAATTCCAGTATTGCTCAAAGCAGCCTAAAAGAATAACAAGGATAATTTGTTAGGGCCTTTACAGTTAAGGCAGTATTTGGGTAAACAACTTAATTAAGCGTTCGTTGAATAAGTGTTTATCAGATAAGTGTTTATGTATAAGTTGTTTATATAATCAAAGAGGAAATCAATGAAGTTAGCTGATTACAAGATCATTAGGGATATTGTAAAAAGAAAACAACTAGGACTCTTTTAATTGTAACATAATGAAACAAATAGAGAAGACCACAAGTTTCAGGCAACTTCAAACCATTTCACAAAACTGCTATTTTAAAAAAGGAGGGGAAGATCTTAGTTCACATCTTTGAAACAACCCAATATCATGTTTTTAACATCAACGGCGAATAAGTAACGAACGAACAAGAAAATTTGGAAAGTAAGAAATATTGACGTCACCATCAAAGGACAGTCTGGAATAATATTCATTTTATGGTCTGGAATCCATTATCGTCTGTCATATTTTGAAGCATTTATAGCATGTAATGTAATTTTATATTCATTTTAAGTTGTACCTTGATCGCAGCACCTAGAGCATCTAACAAATTTCCATCTGAGCTGACAACAAGCCCATCAATATAAAGATCCCAACAAATCTTTCCTTCGACAACAACAAGAGAAGTGCGATCAATTCCAGCACCTGGAGGGGGAAATAAGAGTAAAGCTCAACAACAATCAATATAAAATTAAAAAGAAGCAAGAATGTTGGAAGGAAAGTATGAGTAAGCACAATCTTCACATTAGGAGGAAGGTATACCTCCTGCTCCACTTTTAGCACCCAAGAGACAGCAGTGAAGAGCACTTGACAGTTCTGCTGACAATTCATCACCCCCTCTACCCTGTATACATACCAAATATATAGAACACCAAATAAAACTAATTATATTGAAGCATTAAAAAGATATTTAAAATAAGAATGATAAATAAGACAGCAATAATGAGAACACCACTGTTATTAGTGGCAGATGGCTGCTCGCGGTGATGAGCAAAATTTGCCATAAAAATATTGCGGTGTATGGCATATGGGTGTTCTAAATATAAAAAATATAATACACACAAAAGTACCAAAACTACCAGCAGAATATTGTACAGGATGGACATGGAGAGAAAAAACAGAATACGTGAAAGAACTGAACAAGGAGAACAAAAGAAGGCTGCCAGAAAAGAGAACAGAAAAACGTAGACAATGTTTGTTCACTGGAGAAGGAACTTTGTCAGAGAATGGAAGGTTGTGGAGAGGGTCACCGGAGATGTAAAAACATCAGAGAAGTTTTGCGGTAATAGAAGGTGACTTTGAACGGATAACATGAAGAATATGAGGCTACTGGAAGTCTCTAATTGAATGATATTTCCTCTGGCGGTGCCATGAGAATGGGGGCCTTGTAAATAACTGCAACACTGTACCATCATGGCACTAGCATGACCGCTTCTTTGTAATACTGGAAAACACTATGATTGACGAGAGTCTATCACTTATTGATGAAAAAAAATATGTACATGTTGAACTCGAGTCAAGCTTCAAATCGAACCAGTTCTTATGAGTCGTTCTAAACCAAGTTTGACTCTGCTAGACTCATTTTCAGCCCTATTCGAGATACTTGAATAATATGAAGTAAACCAGAATATTTGAATGACTTTACTAGATAAAGATGATGAAGATGGGAAACAGAATATGCAACCTCAAAAGCTGGCTCTGCTGTCGAACTACAATCAATATATATAAAGACTTTCCCTTTGTCGGGTTGCGATAAGCTTGGTTTTCCAAGTTCAGCCTGCAGTTGTGTAGCCAATATATTAATTATGATTAGTAGAAGAAATAATGTGAAATAAAAAATATGTACTATTGATCAAAAGGAAGTTACAAGTCATGAAATAAGAGACCAGTTCCAACATTTTAACAAACCTTCACACTGGCAATGACCTCTGTAGCACCAATTCTTATTCTAGCTGAACCATTTGCCTATCATGAAGGTCATCAAATGTACAAATTAAAACTATTAAAACTATCAGCTGGAAGCAGTCAAATCATTGGGATACCCTTGCAAGTGCTAAGTCATCAAATCATTACCTGAGGAATGACACCAGTTTCAACATGGATTGGTCGATAAGTCAATCTCTTTCTACCATCACAACGAAGATCCTGAGCAATGCCACCTTGGATGAAATGTTGTTCTCCTAGAGATAAACCCACCATTCCTACAACTGCACAAGTTTATAGAAGCTTTATGAATAATTGTACAAAGGGTAAATGCTATGTATCAAGCATAGTCGTCACTCCTAGATAGTGTGACATGGAGCAGCCAACCAAGAAAAACTAAGTGTGATGGCCACTATCAATACCAAAATTATGAATACCATAGTTGTCATTTCCGGTACCCGTAAGCAATATGGAGGAGCGAACCCCAAAAAAAATGCTATAGTGAATGTCCACTATACTGAATATTATGGATACAGGATTCACCATATATTCCTAATTATAAAACTCAAACCTTTTGTGCCACTTGTTTATAGTACAGATAAATGCTCCAAATTAAAAAATAAATAAAAAATCCAAAACTGAACACACTCATGGTTAATAGCGTTATAGTCTTGACATGCAATCACTCTCAGTTTAAATTTAAAAGCATAATTATTAAGTCAAGGAGCAAAAAGGTTAAAACAAAAAGGGACACAAAGGAATGAAGTAGAAAAATCACATAAGAATTGCAAAATAAAAATGTCTATTGCCTCTGTTGCCAGCAAAATACTTATTTCCAATTTCACATTATTCTATTTGTCTAAGCCTACCACATTTGTTACCATGTTTCTACTAAAACCTGGACAACAAACATTTGATTCTGTAAGACAAATTAATATCAAATGAAGCACCTGAATACATCCTGAATTTGAGTTTCATTGGCACTGCTAACTAATGACTAATTCAATTGCAATGCAATCTCTGATCAAAGGCAAATGCCATGCACGAAATACATGTTTCCTCTATATCTAAGCATTCTATCGTCTGCTCCAACACACCACAAATGGCCTTGCAAGTCCAAATTCCCTTTCATTCCAGCTGTTTCCCATACAAACTTGAAAAGCCCGAGTGCTCGATCCAACTGCTTCACACCACGTCCAACCATTCTCTCACTATCTGAAGTCAAAATTCTTCCCATAGACAAGCAAAACCTGCTATCATTTCCATTTCTATAAATCCCACCACACAAGTCTACTTCAATATCTGTAACTCTTCCATAGAGGTAATACTTTAACAGGGTGAATAAGCAACCAGATGAGTGGCCCAACGTTTTAGAAAGCTTCTTCTGCACTAAGATTTGTAGATATCGAGCATCCTTGTATGCAATACTGTTATCAATCGTAATATCCTTGATATGTAAAAGCCCCTCCTTCATGACTTCAACCTTAGCCACGTGCATTTTTAATCTTGTTTCACTTTTACAGCATTTAATTAGGTCATTGAACATTGCAAGAAGATCTTCCCATTTCTGAGTATCGGAAGAATTAACAATTTTTGAAGGTGAAAACTTCATCCATGAAGATGAGTCAGCGTCAGAAAAACTGGCAGTTTCTGTCAGAAATTTCAAGCAGCTATGAATAATTTGCCGACCCAATATAGTACCTTCATTCAATCCCTGAGAACCCAAAGAATCCAAATCAACTGCAAAATTATTCAGAGTTTCTTTAAGTGCACCAGTCCATATATGATGCTGCGTAACCTGTGGGCATACTTTGAAACGAACCACCTTCCGCTGTTGAGCAGAAACATTTAGAAAATTGCTCACCTTAGTCAGAGAATCAATCACCATAGACTCTCTTTCGGTTGTTTTACTGAAAGGGGTAAATGTATCATGTTGTGTATTTGTGGTGGAGGCCAAAACACATCTCATTTTGTGCTGAACAAACGGAGACCCAATAAACTCTCGGACAAGAGACTTCAATGTACGCATTTCATTCTCAAGTTGATCATCAAAAATGGTTGAATTACTATTTACATCAACAAGTCTTCCATTAATAGTATCCACATTTGCAAGCAATTGGGTCAACTTTATTATCTTTGGAAACTCACTCCGATACCATTGCATGTCGGAAACATCTTGTGAAGAGTGATAAAGCATTGAGTTCATACAGAGAGCTGCAGATTTGTTGGTTTTAAAATGATTTCCCCTGTAAAGCAGCTCCCAAATTCTACAAGCCATTACTACCTGGTATGGCAAAATGCCGCAACTAAATGTCACCTTCCAAGCAAATTCTAGTTTCAAGAAGATGTAAACAAAATACAACAACCCCCCAAATGGAAACTAATATACTATGAGCACATTGACTTCAAAAGGAAGGCCATTTTTTCCTCCATACATTTTGTGAAACATATTTTGCAGTTGCCCTGAGAAAAGAATCTCTCCATCTCTGGTTATGCGACCACATGATAATTCTAAATTTCTAACACAGATAGAAAGCAACATAATATAATACTCCATAATTCGCCCCATATATATATTAAATGTCCCATTCGCAAAACATATTACCCAAAATAAGTATATCACTATATATTGTCAATGTAAAACAATGTAAAATTAATAATTTTATTTCAATTCTACCCCTAAACTAGGACTATATGCATCACTCACAAGTCCATTATATTCTACTATGCATTTATGACAATGGTTAACACCCAATGGTTAACACTCACAAGTCTATTTCCAACTTCTATTATTATGTGCGAAAAAACATATGTAGCACAGGCACTTCGGGTTGAAGGTGTGTTTGGGGTCTGTCAGGCGTAGGTGTCCGACATTGACACTCAATCACTTCTATTTTCTTTTTTTAAATGATTGATTATCAGTGTTTGCATCTTCGTGTCAGTGTCATATCTAGTGTCTGTGTAGGGAAAAAACCTAAAGTGCCGCTTAATATGGGACAAAGGGACTAATACACAAAGGCACTCAGGTAACAAGTAATCAGCTATGCAGACACTTGATTTACAAACATTCGGGTATTTGGTATCACGAATATTTTCAAATTCATGTGTAAAAGTGAGGTAGGAATAAAAGTTCCCACATTTCATATGAGAATAAAAAATTTGAACCAATTCAAATATGACACAATATACTAAACAACTCACATTAACATAATCCAAACAAACAAACCCCAAAATAATACACAATGATATTCCAAAAATTTCCTAGTGTTAAAATATAATTTTTTTACTAAAGCCATAAAATGAAATTCCCACAAAAAAATGCAGCATCACGAAAATGAAATACGTAATTACCTTACAAAGAGGAAACAAATTTTGACAGTGCAGTGATGTCGAAGAACGCCAAGAAGCAAGAAAGTAGAGAGCGCAGCGGAATAATAACAAGCAATTTCAATGATTTGTTAAACTAGGGTTTAAAAGAGGTATTTGGGGGTTTTGCTTTTTGAATTAAATTTTAGGGTTTAATATTTTATTTTATTTTTTGACTCAGGGTTTAATATATTTTTGGTTGTAACGCCATGGGTGTTTTCTTATTTGCCACTCATTAAACTTACCTTAAAATGGAGTTTGGGACTAAAAGTCAAAAAAATTGAAATAGTATGATTTAAAAGTTGATTTTTAAAATGGTGGAACAAAATTTTTAAAAAATAAAATAGAGGGATTGAATTGTATTTAAGTCTATTTTTTAAAATAATATCAAGACTAGTTAAAGAAAATAAAATGTTAAGATTATGTGGAATTGACCCATCTGTTTTAAAATTTTACAATTTTGATCCCTCGGTCAAAGAAATTTTATTACAATTTTATTAATGTTAGTATTTTTTTGTCAATCATCAAATTATATACAAAGTCATTTAAAATACTAATATATCATATCACTATTTTTCTTAACCCTCTAATTTTCAGACGAAGGAGGGAGCTCTGATAATTCAGTCTGATCGCGAAGTAAGTAAAATTTAACCAAGAATTATTCTCACAACAAATCGAACTTGAATTTTTCCGAACAATTTATTTTAAAAAGAGCTCATTAATCATTTGAACTAAATTACTTAGTTAATTATAAATTATTAGAAAAATAAAGTGCGATGAAAAAGAATTTTATAATTGAAAATCACAAATAACCACTTAGCATGTATGCTAGTCGACATTTAAAAACATAATTGTCTAAGAAATTGAAAAGGGTAAATCCAATTGTCTCAATCTCAAGAACCGTACACAAAGCATTACAATTACAAATAAGTTTTAGTCCCCAAATATCACAGAAGGTAATTCCTCTCCTTAGAATTTTATAATATATATTAAATTATTGGGTCCACCAAATATCACATGATTGAATTTATATTCCCAAAACTTTAGTAATGACAAAACCGGAGAGTTCCAAACTCAAAATGAGTAAATTGCTTTGTCGTTGAAAACATTTTAAAATTGAAAGCACCTCACCTTGATAGTAAATGTTGCCGGTCACCGTAAACTACTGTACTCCCTCCATCCTAAAATATAAGTAAAAATGAGTCAAAAAAACTTGATATATTTGGTTAAAGTGTTAAACGTTTGGACCAAGTACATTCACTTTTGTTAACCAACTTTTACTTATATTTTGGGACGGAGGAAGTAATATATTTTATTTGGTTGGCAATGCAGAGTTTTCTTCTCTCGTGCATGCATGAATCATTTTTCAAATTTGCTTCATTCTTCTAATATTCAATAAGGTGATGTTTAACACGATGACATCAAAAGATGACACCATCAAGGGAGAAGGGTGAGGAGAATTCTTGGTGTAAATGTTTTTTAAACTCTATAATATTACCAGCCACATGAGAAACATATAATCATATGTCTTACAATATCAGCTATTACCTACCATATTTCTTTTTGTTCCATATGAAGGTATTGTTTTGAAGATGCATCTGTAAAGAATGACCATGCAAGAGAAATCACAGAACAAGCATCATAGTATTAAAGGTAAATACACAAAACAACTTCAGAAGCATCAGGGTTCCCAAAAATACAAGAAATAGATGATAATGGGTGCGTTTGTTTTAGATTTAAGAAAATGGATTTTTTCTTTGTATTTTTGAAAATGGATTTTGTAAAATCGTTTTTCAAAATATTAAAAGTTTTTTTATTTTCATTTTTTCTAAATTGAAACACTAATTTTGACATCATATAACATAAACATACATTTTTGAAGAACAAAACATAGTCAAAATCACAACTTTTTGAAAAAGTTGTATTTCAAAAATGATTTTTATGAAAATCTATTTGAAATAGCTTCAAATTAAATGATTTTTTTGAAATTTTGATATCCAAATTTTTTTTCAATAAAATGATGAAATGCCTAAAATGATATTTTAAGAATAACTATTCAAACCAAATTTTGATTTGAAGCTTTTATAAAAAATTTCTTTGTAAATTTTTTTTTCACAAAATTATGTAACACTATAAAATCTATTTTCAAAAAAATCCAAAACAAACGCACCCAATTTCACATAACCAGAAGCATTATTTTGGGTCTAGTGTCTTGGTTTTCAATGCTAACATCTTGGTTAGGATTCAGAAGCAACTACATCAAGATCCTTATGTTGTTTCAGCTAAAATCCACAAGCATTTTCATTATCCTTAAATATGACAATGCATAATGGACCACAAAACTAGCCTAATTAAGAGCACCATGAGTTTGTTTAAGTCTTCTTCTCATACGTACACCAAAAGTATTCTAGTTTTTCAAAGGAATCCATTTTCTCTGCATTAAAGGAAGCACAAGGTTAGGGAAAGAATTGTGAACAAAGGAAAAAAGAAATAAGCATTGTTCACTACCTAAGGCTAACACACTCATAATTGTTATATACTCTCAAAATGTCACATTCATCATTTGATTTCCCTTAAACTTTCAGATAGATTTATATATACATTATCGAAAACCAACACATCTTTTTGTGCAATTAGATATCTCCAAAAGGTAGCAAATTGTTTTAACCATACTTGTTTGACTTCTTTTACCCATCTGTCCATTTTATTAATAGGCTGAGGTTTGTAGTACATTAGTCATGGGACATATGTAAGCATATAAAGGAAAAATGGTATATTTCAACCATAAAACAGATCAAAAAGAGTTATTTTCATTGAAGATCAAAAGCATATCATGATTAACAACACTACAACACATAATTTTACATAATACAAGGCAACAAACAAAATAGAATCTCTTATTCATTCACTCCAGTACTTTTCATCACCATCTTTACCCAATTCTCCCCTATCACTATCCGAACCATCCTCAACCAAACTCTCCTTAAACCGTAAAACATCCTCGACAACCGAACTCCTAAACAAACCAACATCAGTAGCACCCGACACCATATGATAACCAAGCGACCGAAGATCCCTCGGACCATCAAACGGCAAAGCAAAACCCGACAAAAAAACATCATCTTTTTCACTCTTCCTCTTCAAAACTTTCCTCTCTGCTTCCCTCAGAGTCTCTTTCACTTTCTTATTCCCTGGATCCCACAAATACCCCATACTAGCACTCAAATCCAACGGTCCCATTTGAACACAATCAACACCATCAACGGCTGCAATTTTTTCAACATTCTTCACTCCTTCTTCAGATTCAACCTGAACCATAATCAAAAGCTCATCAAGGTAATTATTCAAGTAACCTTCATCAATACCATAGCTCGAAACCCGAACAATCGGATGGGCCGAGCCACGAAGCCCGGCGGGTGGAAAACGGCAGTAAGAAACAGCTTTTGCTGCGGATTTTGCAGATTCTATCATCGGAAACATGATCCCTTGTGGACCTAAATCTAGGGCTTTCTTGGCCCATGCGGCGGTGGTTTCTGGAACACGGAGGATTGCGGCGGTTTGTGAAGCGGCGAGTGCGTGAAGACAAGGAAGAGCGTCGGAGATGCTTCCGTGGCCGTGTTCCATGTCGACGACGACGAAATCGTAGCCGGCGAGACCGGCGATTTCAGATAATGTTGGGGAGAATGTGAGGAGGAAGAGTCCGTAGAGGGTTTCACCGGATCGGAGACGGGATTTGAGGTTGCGGTAAGAGGGGGTGGTGGTGACGATGGTGATAGCGGTGGTGTCGTCGGGGAAGGATTTGAGAATGGTGGAATGGGTTGTGGAAAGAGAGAAGGGGTTGGGTTTGGAATTGAGATTGAGATTGGAAGGGATTATGAAGGAATTGGATTTTGTGGGGAGAGAAGAGAGTGTTGGTTTTGGTGTAGTGAGAGTGAAGGAGATGGTGGTGGTGTTCGCCATTTTTGTTTCTTCAAGGTCTTGTTGAAGAAGACAGTGAGTGAGTGTAGTAATAGAGAGAGAGAATGATGGGTTTTTTCTGTTGACAAAAGTGGTTAATTCATCTTGTTTGTGTTTGTTCTTTTATGTGTTAATTTTTGTTGAATGATCAATAATTGTTTCGAATCGGAATTCTCTCGATAATTGATCATTGTTCTTTGAAAAAAAAATGCATTAAGTATTAAACTATTAATTAATTAAATAAATAAATCCGACAAATTATAAAGAAAAAAATGGAATCCAATTCTCATATGCATTTTTTGTTTTTTGTTTTTAAAGTAATTTTTTGTTTTTAAAGTAATGGAGGGTCTAAGCCCGAAAAAAATTACATCGGAATAAGTTTAAGAGAAGTTTTCCCTACTATCAGCAGAGATTGTTTAACTTGACTAGGACACTCATCTAAGTACACAATATTTAAGTGAAGAGAGCATCCAATATTCGCTAAAGCATCGGCATATAAATTCGCTTCTTTGTAGGAATGAGCAATTTTAACTTCTCAAACTTGATCAAACAACCTGCATATACTCCTTATCAATGAAATTCCATTCACACTAGTAGTTGCACCAGACTTGATTGCTTGGACCACTGCAACTGAGTCAACATCTAGTTTCACAAATCTAAAACCCTTATACCATGTGTATTTCAGCCCCTCCAGAATACCCCATAGCTCCGCCGTAAATGCACTATAAACACTAACATGTTTTGCAAAACCTCCTATCCATACTCCACTACTATTTTTCATAACTCCTCCACAACCTGCTATTGTACGTCCTTCCCTTACACGCTCCATCTGTGTTAATCTTAATCCAACCATTTATCGGCGGCTTCCGACCAATCCACATAGTGCTGCGTGGTCTGTCAGTCATAATGCGTTTAGATTTGTTCGCATCTTAATTACTTAATTGGTGGTTTAGTGTTTGTTTATCACAGAAAATATAGATAGAATCGTAAAAATGTCACAAAAGTGTAATGAACCGTACACCATACCCTAATGATTCACCTACCATCTTAAAAAAAATTATGAAATTAGGATGGATCTAGAAATAAAGAAAGAAAGAATAAAAATTGCTCCTTTGACTCTCTTTATTACTCTCAAGCTTACCAAATTATCCCTTATAGCTTGTTTGGTATGGTGGAAATAGAGAGAAAAAGCGACGAGAGTAGATGAGTAGAGACCGTTAATTTCTCCTAATTAGTTTGGAATGAAATAGTGCAGAGAGAGAGCTGACATATGAGACGCACCTGCTTTTTAAGTCTTCGCTCCATAGCGAAGAAATAATCCAAGCGATTCTTTTGAATGAACAAATATAATAGTTACATATATTCAATAAAGAAAAGTTAAATAAATTATATTGTTTAACAAAGTCGTACATACCGTTCTTTCGTGTCATAAAATTTATATGTATCATGTTTTTTTTGGCAGTTCTTCTCTGAATATAATCAATGAAATAATTAGCTGAAAAACATGTTCTTCTCTAAATGTAAGTCGTGAAATAATTAGCTAAAAAGCATCTTCATCTTGCTTCTCCATCTATTTTTCACAATCTTCGAAGCAAAAAATGATCTCTCACCAGTACCAAACAAATTAAACGATCAATCAAAAAATAAGTTAAATGTACCTTTGTCTTTACCAATGAGCTAAAAAATTGTTATAGATTTCTCAATTCATTCATAAGGTAAAGAAACATCAAGTTCATAATGTTGAATTTGTATTTTAAGATGTAACTTTACTTGTTTGGTAACATCATCAAGATAAAACTTCTCTAGCAGCTGTAATTAGAGCAAGTTGCAGCTTATGAATAAGACAATGAATATATAGTATGCATATGTTTGTAACCTATTCCAACCAAAACAAAGGAACATATGATTTCAATCCATTATTCTTAACCTACTCCTAATAACATTTACAGCCTTAATTAATGCAAACTTAAACATACAAAAAAACTATGCTACAAAAAGAATTCTATAAACCGCAAATCTCTCCACCTAGAGAAAAGAATGATATCATCAATGTAGCATTGGACGTTTCCCTTTCGTGTCTACTTGTTCAGTAGCCGAACTCGTTCTTGTAGCAGAAGAATTGGAATTGGTGGTAGTAGTAGTGTCACAGTTGCTTGAATCAATGTGTGAAGCAGATGAGTCATTTTCATCATCAGTAGTGAAAGGTGTACGACTACGAGGCAGTCTTCTTTTGTATCTGGAACCGGGTACGCCTGGTCTCGTTGGTTCTTCCATGTGACTTGGTGGTTTCTTTGACAACATCAACACCACACGTCCCATCGTTGGACGAAGTTGCGAATCACCTTGTATGCATAGCAGACTGACTCGAATGCATGTCTCCACTTGTTCTGTTACTGTCACAGAAGATACTACTGTTGGGTCCACCATTTCTACCCACCTCCCTTTCTTGTATAGCTTGTATGCCTGTAAAACAATAGAAAACAAATTAAGAACCAAAGAATCTGATTGAGATCACCTTTCTTTTCAGAGTATTTTCTGCTCGCAACTAAGAGACTAGTCTCTTAAAAAATTTAGAGCACATTTAAGGTTGTCATACTCGATAATGAATTTTTATATGTATAAATCAAATATCAAACTCGTGAACATGTGTTTAAGGTACAGACCATGTAAGTTTACTGATATTATTAGATTTTTGTTGGTAGGACATAAGAAACCAGAAAAAAGAGACTATTATTTTATTCATCTTTGAATAAGGCACGTCACGTGTTTAAGTGGTTATTTTCTGTTTCTTCTTTTACTTTTCACTATAATTTGTTTTTACTTTGTGCTTCCAAATATTTGTATTGAAATAAGATGTTAAAAATCAAGTAGTAATAAAAATTTACCCAATTAAGGAGATTGTCTCCGTTGAAGGCTGAATCAGAGGAGGAGTTTCGATGACCGGTGATCAACTCCAACACCAAAACTCCGTAGCTATACACATCAGCTTTCACAGATAGATGTCCATGCATCAAGTACTCCGGAGCCATGTATCCACTGCATATTTCACAAGCATCATCATCATTATTCAACCATAGATGTCCATGCATCAGGCACTCTTAAGGGTTACATTTTTTATTTGTAAAAATTTTAATTAACGATTGTTTGTATAAAACTAGTTAAAAATCTATTTTCATAAATGAATCTTGTCAAATAAATTCCAATATATTGTAAAGGAAACTAGTCAAGTTCTTCGACAAAGATTAGATATTGATAAAAAAGCGATAAATAATAACATGATTACTGAAAAATATCTTTTTGCAAATATATCAATTTATCAAAGTATGTTGACAAGATCCAATATCTCTCAACTTTCAGCCAAGACCTAAGAGCAGGTCAAATATGTCAAAGTATATTTTATTTAATGTTTCATGGATGTGATTGAAACATGCACCATTGAAAACTTGGTACAAGTTGTTGACTATTATCACATGTTGTCTTTTAGATGCATTGACATTTGACATTAACTTATAAATAAATAAATGCATTTGGTTGAAAAATTGAAAGAAGAAAGAGTAGTTATTTACTGTGTTCCAGCCACACGTGTATTGACATGAGTTTCATCTTCGGGGAAGAGACGAGCCAAGCCAAAGTCAGCAATCTTAGGGACCCATTTTTCATCAAGTAAAATGTTGGCCGCTTTTATGTCACGATGAATTATGCAGTTGTGAGAGTCTTCATGAAGATAAAGTAATCCTCTTGCCACTCCATTGATTATGTCAAATCTACGTTTCCAATCTAGCTCATGTTTCTTGTTTGATCCTACACACGTCAATTTCCACATAATCATGTTTAGAAGAAGTTTTAATTTTACTATTTTAAAGAAGAATTGGTGTTGTGGAAGGAAGTTTCTATGATTCTTCCTCCAAAGTGGTGGGGTGCTATTACAAAGTAGATTTTTTTTGGAATAGACTTAAATGAATAGAATAAGAGGAATTGAAAAAGAAAGACTCACTGAATAGAAACTTGTCAAGGCTCTCGCGAGATATATACTCATACACAAGAAGCTTCTCTCTGCCATGGATGCAATAACCATATAAATTCACCACATTACGGTGCTGCACGCGAGTCAACAACTTGGCCTCCGCAACAAACTGTGTCTTCCCTTGATTTGAACCAAGTGATAACTTCTTCACTGCTATCTCTCTCCCATCATTCAATTTACCCTTCAACCAAAAAAGATACAAATAAAAACCAAAATACAGACAATTATGGATCAAAGTTTCCAATTTCTGTCTGCAATTATAATAGCAGACTAGCATGATTAAGGTTTAGTTTGGTTGTTACTTATACACAATTTTCCTTAAAAATAACTATATGTATAAAATTGCAAGTGCCGCTATAATTAATCACAATTCAAAAGATTGTTTGAGCCCATTAAACCTTTTGTAATATCGTTGGCACTTCTCCAAGTTGTTGACAGTCCTATATTGGATGCAATATGACTTGAAATCTGGTTTTATAGAATTGACCAAGACCTAACCAAAAGTCCAAAATTATAAGATAGTATCAGATGTTGTACAAGCTCCGTTGGGCCGTCCACTATTGGCCCCTCGAGTCAATGTTGAATCCTAGGCATGAAGGGTGGGTTGAGAGTTGTACATGGAATATGCTTGAAAGTCGGTTTTGTATAATTGAATTAGGCCAAATCCAAAATCTAAGGCCCTGTATAGCAATGCCAAATTTTGAGTTTATAGCTTATAGCTTATAAGCTCATATGACAAAAGAAGAATCATTTGGTAACATTTTCTTCTCACGAGCTTATAGCTTATCATTTTTTCTCTCAATTTTACCCCTGCCATCTTAAAAAAAATATTAATTAAACATATATTTTTTATGCCATTTCATTTTTATAAGCTAGTTCAACTCTTAATTTCATCAAACATCACAGATTCAATCATCTACCTTATCTGTTATAAACTATAAGCTAGTATTTGCTATAAGTTCAACCGTTAGCTTATCAACTATCTACTATTTTTTCCTTAACAACCTGTAATGAAATTTCACACACATAATTTTCATCATTTTTTCCTTGTAATCTTACACAAAATCCATTGACTTTTATATATGTACCTTGTAAACAGGTCCAAAACCTCCCTCACCAAGCTTGTTATGAACATTGAAGTTGTTGGTAGCAGCAACCAATGTTTCATAGGAAAATGTCCTCTGCTCTTGTGTAGCTATGTTCTGTATATCGTCTTCACTATTTCCCTCTAATCAAACACCACACAACATCATTAAAAAAACATTAAAAAACATTATTTATTTCTTACTAAAAACATAGTAAACATTAAAATATATATATATATATATATATTAAAAAACAAAGAATTGGGTTTTGTTTTTTACCTCTGGTTGAACCAAATTTGAAGGGCTTTATGAGATTATGAAAGAAATTGTTGGATTTGCTCATATCCCATGAAACCCAAGAAACAAGCACAAAGGCGAATCTTTTTCTTCTTGTTCAAGTTTATGAAAAAGATGAATTTGTGGAAAAGTTTTGGAAGTGAAAAAGAATGGAAATTTGTGGGAAGGAGTTCTAATGGAACAAGTGTTGCAGTTGATGGAAAAATAGAGACGTGTTGGCGTGTTCCATATTGACCTTTCTGGTCCCATTCTTGACTTTCTCATCTTTCCATTGTCTTTTCACTTTATTTTAAAAGACATAATTCAGTTTCATTGAATCATGTACAGTACTATGAAAATCATTGTCAAAAAAAAAAAAAACATGACTTTTTATGTCCAAATTTTTTATTTGTCTTATAAAAAGACATTATTCATTCGTATTTTTTTAAACAAATAATAATAATAATTTGTGTTATAAAATTTTTTTTTTTGAAACTTCTAAAAAAAATTATAAGATTAATTTAGGGTGGGGACGGTGCCCCAGCGGGGCTCGAACGCAGGATATCCCATATCCAAAACCTTTCTTTTGACAACTAGACCAAATTCTCGGAGTTTGAAACTTCTAATTTAAAGCGGTTTCTATAATTTATTTTCATATTTTAGTCTTTTTAGGCTAAACTGTATATTTGATCTCCTAATTTATTTTATAACTTTAATTTGATCTCATAATTATCTTTTGTATAATTTTGATCCTTTAATTTTAATTTTGTTAGTCAATTTGGTCATTTTGTGTTTTCGGTTGCGGTGGTGTGGAATCGGCTCAACATTTATTCCTCTCTTGCAGCTATTTTGGTGCTCTTTGCGGTTAGTTCGGTCATGGATTGGTTTATCGTCGGTGGACCCACAAACCATGTCTGATCATTTCCTTCAGTTTACTTACTCATCGGGAGGCCTCCGTGCGCGACGATCTTTTCTCTAGCTCATATGGCTCTTATGTGCGTGGGTCGCGTGGAATGAAAGAAATCAGTGCCTATTCTGGAACTCAGAATGCCCTATCTCAATTATTGGACAAGGTCAAATTGTGCTCTTATCGATGGTTGAAGACTACGAACATTTCTATAGCATCGAATTACTATAGTTGGTGGTCCAGCCCTCTTACTTGTTTGGGCATCGTTTAATTTCATGTTGCTCTCTTTGTATTGACTTGATGTAATTTTTCACAGTCTTTTGGCACGCCTTTGTGTTTATGAGATTATTTTAGTTACAGTAATATATAATTTATTTTTGCCTGTTAAAAAAAATGGTCATTAAAAAAAAAGGGTTAACATACATGATATTTTATGATTGAATGAAAAGTAAATCTCAATTATTTTATTCTTATCCAAAAGTAGGGTTCTTGAACTTCTCTCGTCTGAAACTAAGAGCATTTTTTAGCTCAGTTCTCCGGCTATATAATAGCATTGCTTCAACAAGCTTCACAACTTTCTGACAAAAGACCTTAAAATATAATTGTTGAAATTGTCTCTTTCGAAGATAAAACTAAATATACATAAATTGTGGGTCCAATTTGAGTTCTTAAAGTTGCACTATTGAAATAAAATATGAATGGGTTATTTTAAGATGATGTAGCTTTACGTGGAACCCTACAATAACTTTTGTGTGAAGATCGCCACTTAAGTTGCTAAAAGAAAATAAAGCTTTGAATATGAAGCGAACTTTTTTTCATTATAACAACTTACATGGCTATCTTATGGTTGTCTCGATGATGGACAGGTGGTGCGATTCATACCATTGTAGTCTTAATTGATGAATTTGTATTTTGTTTTGATGATGATGAGATTCAGACAAGTTGATTGAACTAATATGAGATTAAGACTGAATAACTAATATGAGATTAAGACGAAACAAAAAATAATTATCTTGGATATAATTTTTCAGAAATCTATAACAAATGCATTTGGAATATTTTTGAAATTTATCATTTTGTTTTTTTCAAAAATGATTTTCTTATTCATGTGAAGAGAAAAATGTATGTGAGGATTTGACCGGAGTTTTATCACTTGTGGAATTGGAGAACGAGGATTTTATTGTGAGATAGTCAATCCTCCAAGAGATAAAATGGTAAAACATGAGAAAACATGTTATAACGATCAACACAAATTCATTTGACATTTTTAGTTTCATAGCACTAAAAGTTATAGATCTTCTCAAACTAGTAATTATGCATAATTTTTTTTTTTGATATTGCATAATAACATTTTGTCTCCTAGATTTCTCGACGTAGTATTTGAGATAATTGATTTAGTCGTTCTAAAAAGATCTACGGTACAACTTGTTGTCTGTTTATTGTCCTATATATATTTGTAAAATTGATTAAATTTCATAACTCATAAATTCATAATTGCAACTGATTTTAGTTTTTGAAATTTATAAAACTTAAAATATAAAAAACTTTTTTAATTTTTTTTAAATTAAAAAAAATTAAAATGAAAACTTACACACAAAAATATTACTCCATCCGTCATAAATTGAGTGACACAATTGACTGTATGCACTATTCACACATATTACTTTGACCATATTTTTTTACTAATAAACAAAACTAAATATCAACTACTAAAATATTGTTGGATTCGTCTCGATGAATATTTTTAAATTATGAAATTTTTATAATTTTTACTATTATACAATTAAAAATATTAATCGTCAAAATTATCCATATGCGTTAAGATTTGTGTCACTCAAGAGAATCTATTCATTCAACAAAGAAAAAAGAGAATCTAAGGGGACAAAAAAGCCTATCTTGTTTGGGGACAAAGAGTCTCGAACTGGAACATAGCATAGCAGTGAAACAAAACAACAACGTTTCAGTTTGATTTTCCAGAATATCAGAAAAGAAAAACATGTTGGCGACCACAATCTCAATCCTAACACCCTCTTCCAACCTCAACCCTCCTCATTTCCCGCCCTTAACAACAACCAGAGTCACACTCTCACCCTATTCTTCAAAATCACTCTCCAAACTCCCTCTTCTTGCCAGGCTCAGTCACAGTATCAACAGTAACGGTGGTGGTCCTGATCGCGCCGTTGGTCCCACCTCACCTGTGAGTTTTAATCCCAACCATAGTAGCATACTATGGTTCCCTTTGAATTTCTTGTTATATACTCTTTTTGTGTATGTGCGTGTTCATGAAATGTTTATTTGTCTACTATTTGTAATATGTTTATTGGAAATGTATGTTTGATAACTTTGATTGTAGTATTATTTAGTGTTATATTTTGTTTAACTAGATTGAGTTCTAATGTATGTTGTGGTCACTGCTTCAAATTGTTTTGTATTGTAATTAATTTTAGGTTTAAATAGAATATTAGTCCCTGCAACTATAGTGTTTTTTTATTTTAGTCCGTGTAAGTTTTTTTGTTTGCAACTATAGTGTTTTTTTTTTAATATTACTATTAGTCCCTGCAACTATAGTGTCATAATTATATTCTAGGGTTGAAGAGCAGTTATTTTAGCTATTTCTAACTCACTTATGACATTGATTAATCCAAATCGTTGGTGCAAAAATGCTTTGGATGTTGTTTTCGTTGTAATCTTCTTCACTCGCTTTGTAAGTGGATGTTTTTCTGAGATACTAGTAGTATGTCGTAGTGTGAACAAACACCACGGGCTTTTTTATCAGTCTCTTTGTGGTTTGTCTATGTTTATTATGTGTGTTAATTAGATCAGATAAGACAGACAACTATTGAATGCTTGAGTTTTGATTTCAGGAAATTGATGAAGTAGAAAGTGAAACATCTTCTGACTTTGGTGATAGCTATGTGGCCTTGTTTGTTCGTATGCTAGGCCTAGATCACGGTCCACCTGATAGAGAACAAGCTATAATTACTCTTTGGCAATATTCACTTGGTGGAAAAAAGTGCATTGACAATATAATGCAATATCCTGGTTGTATTAATCTTGTTGTCAACCTCCTTAGGTCAGAGTCTAGTACGTCCTGCGAGGCAGCTGCAGGCCTTCTGCGTTCGGTATCTTCAATCGACCTATATAGAGATTCTGTAGCAGATAGTGGAGCTATAGAAGAGATAAATAGATTGCTGACTCAATCTGACTTGGCTCTTGAGGTATAAGAATTAATTAGTATACAACAACTTTAGTCAGCATATATTTTGCGTGTTAGAAAATTGAGAATATCTGGAAAATTTTTTCGCAGGTAACCGTGCAGAGTCTGAATATACTGTGGAATTTATCTTTTGATGGGAAGCTCCGTGTTAAACTTGCAAAGAGTGACATTCATTTGTTAGCTATTAAGTACCTTGATGATGAAGATAAGATAGTGAAAGAAGCTGCAGCAGGTGTTTTGGCGAATTTAGCATTGAGCCAAGTTAACCACGACATAATGGTTGAAGCAGGTGTTATTCCGAAATTGGTGAGACATTGAAAGATGGTTACTCTGAAATATTTACATGTCATACTAGTTTTACTTGCTCGTATACGAACTTCTGTCATTCTTGTTAAGATAAATGCAAGATACACGATAATTTATGTGTTTCCGTGTAAAACATTATAATGTTAGGATGATATAATTATTGAAAAGGTATTAAAGCCTGTTTGACCAATAGGCGAGACTGAGGAGTCCCGTCCCAATTCATCCTGGATCGTCTCCTGTTATTGAATTTACTGATATTTTAGTTTCCACTGTTCTTACAAAGGTATTTTCTCTTGATGCTTATGACATTCCAAAATGTGATGAGTTTTTATCTTAATTCAGGCAAAGTTCTTAACATCTGACTCAGAAGGATCTCCAGTCATTAGAAAGGAAGCAAGGAACGCATTGCTTGAACTTGCGAAGGACGATTATTACAGAATTCTTGTTATCGAGGAAGGTTTAGTTCCTGTGCCATTAATAGGTGCTGCAGCCTATAAGTCATACATTCCGCATAAATATGAGCCGCTTGTATTTCCAGATGGTACAGAAATTGAAAAGACTTATAACAAACCTTCTAAATATGGCGCGTCAGAATTTCTTTTTGGATTAAATGTCGATAATAATGCTAACATAGATGAAGCAAAAATCAACGCAATTATCGGCCAGACACAACAGCAATTCCTTGTTAGTGCCGGTGCTATAGAAAGGGAAGAAACAGAACCTCGTTCTGAAAGTTCAGATGATCAACAGCGTCTTACACTTTTACATTGGATTGATGGTGTTGCTCGTTTAGTACTGATACTAGAACTAGAAGATATGGCAGCAATAATAAGAGCTGCAGAGTCAATTGCTAGTGCATGTATCAACGAACATATGCGTATTGCATTCAAGGAGGCTGGTGCAGTTAATCATTTACTACGGCTTTTGTCTTCCGATGATAATGCAGTCCAGCTGGCAGCAACTCAAGCTTTGGAAAAGCTGGCTGTTAGGTAATGTCTGAAAATTTAGTTTGTAGTTGTATAATTGCATATATAAATTTGTATTAAAACAATAGAGGATATTTTGGAAATTTCTTTTATAGAGTACTGTCTGTAATTGTAAACTGAGAAATTAAGGATATAGCTGTTGGAGTGTAAAAGAAAAATTCTTATAATCTTTTTAGGATAGAAATTTTAGAAAGTTAGTGTTATATCAGTTTTCCATATTTGAACTCTGGACCTCCTTCTAAAAACTCTAGTGGTGTCCCTTATAATTGATTTACTCTTTATAAGAAATTATCAGTTGAAAGGGAGAAAAAATTGCCTCTACTTATAAAACTCATGTTCAAGTCATCTCACATCCGATGTGAGACTCATGTTCAAGTCATCTCACATCCGATGTGAGACTCTTCACAGATTTAAATACCGCATTTTATTATGATGATAAAAAGGTACAAACATCAATTACAGTTTTTATTTAAAGACTCATTTACATAAATCCTATTAAGAACCATAACCATTCTTTGATTCAAAGAAAAGAAGAAGTTAGAACTCATAAGAATGACTAATAAGAATAACGTTTTAGAAAATGAAACAGACATGACTTTGAGTGGGATAAGATTTGGTCATTGTTAGGATATAGAATAAAGGGAAATTGGAGTAGTTAAAGTAGTTATAAGCTGTTAGAGAAGTTAGTTAGTTTGTTATTTGGGTTGTAGTTATGAGTTGTTAGAGAAATTAGTTTGTTATTTGGATTAGTTAGAGTATGTGTATAAATAGGAGAACACAAAGGTTAGAGAATATCTTTTGAAAATTGTAATTGTGAATAGAGTATTCTCTATTGTAAAGGGTAAAACCCTTGAGGAGAGATTCTCTCCTATTTCTTAATAAAATTGTTATTTCTTTAGAATCCAATTCTTGGATTCCTGACAGTCATTGTTTATGATATGAATTGCTTAAGTAGTTTTAATTTGTGCAATCATTTTTTTGTAAATTGTAATCATGCATAATGGTTTCTATATGCAGCAATGTTGTTTGTCGTGTAATTGAAGCTGAGGGTGGTTTAGGTCCTTTAGCTAGTATTTTAAAATGCTCAGACGTATCCGGAGCTATTGTGGAAAAGGTATTGGTATTTCACTATTTATTACATGTTAGTTCTGGCAAGATTTCAAATATAAAATAGTAAATTTAACAAGGTTTTGATTATGATATGATGTGCTTCTACAGTCTTTGAACGTACTTGCTCAGATATTAGACCCTAATAAAGCGATGCAATTGAAGGTTCGTATCACTGATTGTGCGCTTATTTAGAACTGTATTTTTTCTGATTGATTGTCAAGTACATTGATTCTTTTCAGTTTTATGATGGACCAGTTAATGGATCTGAAAAGGCATTTGGTGGAGACAACAATGATGGTTCAACGGGATTAAGTAGCACTGACCAAGCCGTATCGGAAACAAAGCCAAGGTTAGCTAAAGGGATATTAACCAGGGTTTCTAAAAATTAACCAGAGTTTCTAAAAGTGCTTAAGATTTTGTTTGTTGAAATTCAACTATATATTATAGAGTTACAACATTGATATGCATTATATTTGATTGAGCAACATGTGATAAATGCTCTGCAAAATTTAGTTAACATTGGCTTATTTCCTATTCGATAAATCATTCAGGAACGATATACTGGACTCGGTTTTCACTGCACGCCTTGTTGAGCTTTTAAAGTGCTCTTCACCCAGTTTACAAGAAAAGGCTGCATCTGTTCTGGAGTTTGTGGCATTGGCGGACCCAACACTGGCTCCAATTATATCCGTGGATATTGAAAATGGTCTCAATTATGCTTTTCAGCAAAACTTCTCGAAAATTTCAGGTAAAAGGCTTTTTTTAATTGTTATTCTTTACCACTATTTATATGGCACTAACCTTCATCTTCTTCCGTAGATAACAAATGTAACTCATAATTTGTTATACATATGCAGCAGACACAGAATCTGATGTGGAAGATCAGTTTTCAGCGGCATATGCTATTAAATTTGAAGAAGCTGGTCTTGCAATATCTGCAGCATCCCGGTTATTGACAAGACTACTTGACTCTAAGCAGTTTTGCGACAAATTAAATTTCTCCCGTTTCATTGACACGCTCCGCGAAATCCTCAAGTCCAATATTCCCCTACACAGTAAAGATTGGGTAGCTGCTTGTCTAGTTAAACTAAGTTCTCTCTCTGATTACGACATGAGTTCTAATCCAATCAATGTGGAAGTTACACTTTATGAGAAAATTCCAAGACTTGTAGAACAGATCAAAACTTCATTCTCCTTAGAAGCACAGGAAAATGCTGTTGTAGAACTTAATAGAATAGTATCTGAAGGGGTGGTAGATTCCACAGTGGCTATTATTTCTGAAGGGGCGGTGTATCCTTTGGTGAAACTTATTGAAGAAGGTAGTGCAAAAGGCGTTGAAGCAAGCTTGACAATACTGTATAATCTGAGTATGGACAGTGAGAACCATGCAGCACTTGTAGCTGCTGGAGCAGTTCCAGCTTTAAAAAGAATTGTTCTGTCAGAAAAACCACAGTGGCAAAAGGCACTTCATTTGCTCAGGAGTTTGCAAACATGATTAGTAGTGAGTACAGAGACAGGAATCTTTAAACAATTCTTATGTTGTACTTTATTAGATGTTTAGAAGAAAATGTTTAGTCCTTATTATATAAAACATATTTTGGTTCTAGTTATGTATTCTTGGTTTTGTATTTTAGATTTGGACCACTTGTGGGTAATGTCTACTTTGGGTTATGATGATATACAATATGAACTGGCAACTTATATAATTGCCTGTTTTCAATGATGAAACATATTTTTATGTATGCATAATCGTCGTCTGTCATAAGCAATTTGAAAAATATTTTGTATGTCAAAAGTCTAAAGAGCGAGGTACATGTGAGCTAAATCAATGGATATTTTACAGTATTTGACATTTAATAAATATAAGCTTAATCAATTAAGTGAAGTGACTATACAATCCTTTGAACTTTTGAGTAATTTACAACAAGTATTCAATCTACAAAAAGCAAATGGGCAATGTTCACATGAGGAGGTCATCAAGAAAAGGGATACTAAATGGTAGCTTGATGGCTCCAGAAGCTATTAGGAATGATATAGCCCAAATTGGCATCATCCATTGAAAAGCAAACAGCAGAATTCCTTTTCCTGCAACAGTTTAAATCACTGAATAAATAAGAAAGGAACTGTTTCATGTTCAACATTATTAAAAAAAAGTGATGAAATGAACTAGAAAATTACAACGTTAGTAAGATGCTAGAATTCAAAAATTGATGGTAAATGAAAGAATAGGATAATCAAAATAATATATTCAACACCCTTCAAATTATCTTGAGGATTTCCTATAGGTGGGGGATCTGATTCTGATCTAATAGCAGATATATGAAAGGAACCAAATGACTTTCTTGGAATAAGCTATCCATCCAAAAAACAATTTGGAGGTTTGTCTTTTCTAAATATTTGTGTCTTCGACGGATTTGGATTCTCTCCAATTTTTTCCTCTCATGTTGGTCATGTTGTAAAATCTTAACCATTCATTTACTTATTTTCTCTCTCTCTCTCTCTCTCTCTCTCTCTCTCTCTCTCTCTCTCTCTCTCTCTCTCTCTCTCTCTTCTTAAGTGTTTTTTTATTCTTTGTAATTTAACAACCATTGGATTAAGAAAAGGAGAGAAAACATTGGAGAGGATCCAAATCCGTCTCGGACATAGAAATGCTTGGCAAACAAACCTAGAAGATCGTCATGCACCCGGATGCTATGGTGTTGAGGATATTTGAGGCAAGGTATTTCCTCAGCATGGCTTTCTTGAAGCAATAATTGAGGAGTCTGATAGAATTTAAGGGCTTACTACAAAAGAGCATCAGATGGAGTACTGGGTCAGGAAATCAAATCCCAATTTGGGATGTCCCTTGGTTGTGCAATGCTCAAAATTTGCAGAGATAACCCCGGGATCCTAATGTCCGCAACCAAGATATGTCAAGGATTTGCAGACACTTTTCAACTCTGCAGATGCTGCTAAATCTGGATCACACTTTTGATCCATTCAGTGCAGAGAGATAGGACAATATGGCAGCTTAATCCTAATCTCACAAGGGGAGCCTAAAACACTAGGAAACATCACATTAGGCTAATAGTAATCACACAAGTTTGAACGTCACATGTTCACTCAAAACCTTATGTTTCAAAAAAAGAAAAGTTATCTTGCAGATATATACTATGAGGATATGCTCAAATGCTCATTTATACAAAAAGCAATTTCTAACCCTGACAAAAATTTCCTGATGTTCTCTCTCACATATTTTGTTCGCATAATTTCCGTCTCTCAATTGCTCATTCAAACTACTTTTCCATAACTTCTATTTTTCTCACTCATCTCCTATACGGCTATACCTGTGCAATTCTTCTCGTGTTACAAAGCAAAACACATGCTATGCTACAATCCTTGTTAAAGAGACAAAAGAAAAAAGGAAAACCAGCTACCAGTTGCTACTTACTAGTTTTAGTGGAGCGAAACATGGTCTCTGCATTCTCACCGAGCCACTCTCCTGTTTCTCTCATATTTTTCTGCACTGTTCCTTCAAATAGTTGCCCCAAGAACAAATCGGACGTAGTTTTCTTTATGTCTGAATCTTCCTTCATTCTTTAAAAAACACATAAAAATCAAAATCCAAAATCAAATTGGGGCACTTTTAATAAAATTGATTAAAATGTCATCAAAATTCTGAGAGAACCGTAGAACTAAGAAAGTGCGAGAAAATTTGGTTCAAAAAAAAGAAAGCGCGAGAAAATCATAGATACAAATATGCAATCACAATTTTGATGTGTCTGAACCAATTGAATTACATTTGAGCCTAGCTAGCTAACAAAACCACAAGTTACAACTAACTCCAAAATAATTCTAACAAACTTCACAAAATTATCACCCTCGAGTTGGTTCAGCTAAGGTCAAATCGTTCGGATAGTACCTCAATTCGATCACACTACTGGAAGTCTGGAAACGACTATTGTCCAAACTTTATTATGAAGTATTAACATAAACACCAAACACGACACTCACACGTGTAATAAATTCTAGAAAATAAAAGCAATTTAATATAATAACCAAATTTTTTAAGTGCCGTGTTAGTGTCAAGACACTTACACACATGTGAAACAAACATGATATTCGTCTAGATTCTGAAGTGTTCGTACTACATAACTCCCGAAACTCCAAATTAAGACTCCCAATAAAGTCTACATAATCATGTCCGTACTACATAATTATTCGTCAGACTTTACTTACCTCTACAAATTAACTCCTAACTAACTAGCTGTAACTCATAAACTCACAAGCTATGGTCTGCAATTAAACTAAATGTTAAGGAAAGAAGGAAGCAGGGCATACTTGAGGTCAACCTCGCCGTCTCTGAAGCTTCCGGCGCCAAGGGAACGTTCAATCTCCATAATAGAAGGCTGTGGCGGTCGACGGCGAAGATTGCTTGGAGGTAAAGAATTAACTGATTTATTGGGGCCTAGTGAAGATTTTTTATTCTGAGGAAGATTGGTTTGTTTAGGTGAAGAAGAAGAAGAAGAAGAAGAAGAAGAAGAAGAAGAATCTGGATTTTGGGGAAGTGTTGCATTAGTAATAAAAATGGGTTTTGTTATAGAAAGGTTGCATAAGCTAAACATTGCAGAGTGTTTTTTTTTTAGTTGCAGCTTCGCATAACTAACTCTCGCGCTATATCAAAACGATAAGATAAGGACCTGTCCAAATAAAAATGAAAATATCTGACACACTTTTTTTTTTTTTTTATTAAAACGCCAAATTAGTCCGAATTCTAATTTAAAATATACTTTCAAATAAGTCCATAACTTTTTTTTTTTTGTCAAGTAGCCTAATGGCTTGAAATTCCACCCTTAAGGTGAATAAGTGGGATGACCGGGGTTCGAACCCTGATCCCCTGCATAATAATGCAAATGTCCACCAATTGAGCTAAGCTCATGGGACAATAAGTCCATAACTTTATACTACTATTTACGGTTAATTAAGTCATTTGTATATTCACCAAAAAAAATTTATCCATTTTTGAAAAAATAATCATTTATAATTCGTAACTTACTGTAATTTTTTTATTAAAATTTACTATGAATTTGGTTGAGTTTAATTTTTATAATATTTAATTTAAGTTTAATTATATTTTTAGTTTTTTTATTTTCTTTATCTATTAAATTGGTTTCCTATTTTAAAATCACTCGATTTTGGTTTATCGATCAGATTTTTATATCTAAAATTGGTGATTTAATTTATTTTAAATGCATGATGGATTAATTATTTACTTTTCAATAATTAAATTATAAAAGTGAACAAATTTTAAAATTGAAATCAAAGTTTTTAATAAATTTTCTTATAATTTTATGCCATTTTTTCTTATAATTTTATGTCTTTTGATCATTAATATAGTTATTTATCATATCATTTAAAAAAAAATTATTACAAATAGCAAAAAATTATAATGATTTTGTTTGTCAAGTAGCATAATAGCTAGAAATTTCACCTTTGATATATACATATATCGGGGTATATATAAGTGGAATAAATTTAATTACAAAAAAACCTAAAACCCTCTTTTCTCCTCTCACTTTCATATTCCTAATCCTTCTGTCTCCCTTGCCACCGCCTCTCTTCTCTCATCTCTCCGACGACCTCGCGCCAAATTTCTCTCTCTTCTGCAGAATCTTCCACTCTCGCGTCTCAGGTAAAGTTCTCCCTCAGATTTCTGATTCTGTAATATTGTTAACCGCTAGGATATCCCTCTTCAAAGAAAAGGTTCCTTTCTCATCTGAATCATGAATTTCTCATTTTGAATTTCAGCGTAAATGGCTGGAAGAGGAGGAGGGGGATGGAGAGGGGGACGTTCAAACTATCAATATGTACGACCAGTGCCATTTGTACTTTTTCCTGAGGTAACATATTTACCATCTGTTTGTGTAAACAACTTAATTAATTGCTTATAACACAAAAGTTTTTGTCATATATAAGTGCTTATCCATAAGTTATTTTTTAATATAAGGTAGAATAAACCATCAATTTAATCTCTAACGGTGCGTTTGATTCGTAAATCAGTACTACCGACAGAACAGTATAGGATAAAACACACGTGATTTTCATCACGATAAACAAAACACAAAATTGATTCAACTTTTTTATTTTATAAAATCTCAGAGATAATCTCTAAAATATTAAATGTCAAAATCACTATTTTTTTTTAATCCGTAACAAACACACTCTTAGTCTCTAAAGTATATAAGTAGTCCCTATAGTATATAAAATCCATCACTTTAGTCACCATTGTGTAAGATATTATTAGTGACTAGACATACTTTCATATATTTTAGGAACCTAAGAGATGGATTTCATATGCTTTAGAGACTATTTATTCTTTTGATAAACTTTAGGGACTAAATTAGATAGACATTGATACTTTGCGGACTAAATTGATAGTTTATTCTGTAAGGTATAAACTGTTTTCATAAGCTATCTTGTGGAGCTTATGGAAATATATAAGCTAAAAAGATTTATAAACAATTAAACATGCCATATGTTGTATTCATAAGCTTTAAAAAGTGTTTATACAAGTAGATAAGCTCAGAGTAGTCAATCCAAACAAACCTATGAACCTGTTTGGTTATACAACTTAATTAAGTGCTTATTTATAAGCTATTTCTATAATAAAAGATTGAATAAAATCAAAATGTTTTCATATAACATATGAGCTGTTTTCTTAAGCTATCATGGAGAGCTTATGAAATAAGTTAAAACTTAAAATCAACTTATAGGCATGTAATAAGTTTTCCATAAGCTCTCCCAAACAGCACCATAAGTGTTATGCAAGGAGATAAGCTTAAATAAATAAATCTAAAAAGAACTTATATCAATCCATCCATACTATAGTTCCTTACATTCTCTGTTCTCTGCAACCAAGTCTCTGGTTAAGCCGTTAAGACCATGTTGGATGCAATTCTTCATCTGAAATCTGAAAACAAATGCTTATGCTGACAATTAAAAAATATAAGGCCCTCTATTATAAACGGTTAAGAGTTAAGACCTCATAAGTGATAACTGTTTCTTTATGTTAGAAGCATGCAAGCGACTGTTTCTAAATTCCTTATCTGAGTATATATTTATATTGATACTTTGTAATTAACTGTTTGCTGCTTAATACTCGTCTTCATTAATCTGATGCTACAGATTGATTTGCCTGAACGGCACGAAATTGATGGTTATTCGAAAAAGTTGTATAAATGGGATATTCGTTTTAATTCCTATTATAAAGCGTCCTCTTATTATTTGGAGAAGAAGGAAGAATTAAAGGGTATGAATTCAATTGCCTTTACATGATATATATTGTGAGATGGTCATTCCAAAATCTGGCTTCAATACACAATTATAGAAAAAACTGCAATTTGGTCCTCAACATGGCTACATTGGTCCACTAAAATTTCTATTATTCAAACTAGTCCCTCAAAGATTAAAATTTGGCTATGTTTGTTATCCAAAGAATTTGCCAACAAAGTAGAATTAAAGTGGTGACAGTGACACAGGACAAATCTAGTGACAGTTTTGTATCCTGAAGGGACTCATTTGGTGGCAATGTCTTTGAAGGACTATTATGGTGACACCCTAATCATTGGAAGGCCAAATTTAGGATTTATTCCATAATATATTATTGTCTAACATGACTTGATGATACTTAATCATACTTCATGCATTGTAATGAATGAAATGATTCATGGAATATGAGCTGGTTCACCCCATCAAAAGCTAGACATATTGCATCTAGAAAATTTTCAATGCCTGCTTGGCACCATACTTGTTGTTACATATCTGGCCCCTCCCTGCCCTAACATGTATACTAGTTTTTCTTGCTTAATTGTCAGGGCGCAAAAGGATGCACGTAGAAACATATTCTGACAGGAAGAAGAAGAAAATTTTTACTCGTGATCCTCTGTCACAGGTTTTATATTTTGACGGATTTGCTAAGGAGTTGGTTTCAGGTGTGAATAATGGGAATGAGCTTTCAGGGCAGTGGCTAGTTTTTTTTGTAGAAAAATGCTTCTACAGTTCTACTTTTTGTTATGCATTTGAGGTTCCTTGTAACAAATGATTTAGTCCTAAATTGGTAATTTCAGGTAAGAAGATGCGGTGGAATCCCAAAAAAACTCGATGGAACCCAGAAGCTGGTGATTACATATGACCTTTTTTTTTATTCTGTTTTTGTTAAATCTATTAATTATCTGCAAATATGAATAAGTTATTCAAATTTTAATGATTAGCACAGGGTTTATCGTCTTAAAAAGATCCTATTCTATTACTTAAGAATCACAATATGCCATTCTACTGAGTATTGAGCATTCTATGAACATTTGGTTTCACCATTCTAGTGTAGTCTATATTATCATGGGATATTATCCTTGTTATGAGGTGGATCTGTGTATACTTATAATAAAGATGAATCCTTCATATTTTTCTTTATACTGATTAAGATGTCTGTGTGGCAGATATGACACAAAAGGCATTCTTTGACGAACTGGAGAAAAAGCTCAAGGTAAGCCTGTTATTGCCTTTTTTTTTTCTTTCATGTTAACAAAACAGGGTTAACACTCCTGTCATTTTTGGATTCCTTAAATATATAAGTGAGTTACTATTTTAATATAGTGTTACGAGATATAGATATGATGACAATGATTTTCTGAATTCTTTCGGGTCCTGTATGGGACTTGGGATTGGACTTTGAATTGAAGTCTGTAAAGACTGTAATTCTATATTCTGGCATGCCTTTTTTTACAGAAGGTTTGGCTTGCCTTTTTTAACAGAAGTTTTGGCATACCTTGGAAAATTAGAATTTCCATGAATTTGAGATATAATTAAATAAATCTCTTCTCAATTTTTGTTATAGTTCCTAACAATTCTTTTTTCTTTTTTGGTTTTTAAATGACAAATTTTAATATAGTGAGTATTTTGTTGGGCTAGTGATTGAATCCCCTCCTCCTCATCACTCAACTCCTTCATGGCTTCACATCTCCACCTGAACCACCAAGCCAATAATTGATCAGATCCAGTGTCTAGCCAACACATGTATGTTGTAATATAAGTTACAGAGCAACCTTAGTTTAGTACTTCGACAACCACGTGTCCACCTCGGCTCCCTTCACCATGGCCATTAGCTGTACATCAACATCAATTTTATTGTTATTACAGGCGGTGGCTTTTCCCTTTATTATTGCCTTTCCACTGTTATCACTTGTCATCAATGTTGTTAATTGTGAGAGCTGCCACCGCTTCTACCAGTATGGTGCTACGATTGCCACGACTATCCATTTGCATTATTGCCATTTAGCATCATTGCCATCTCATCTTGAACAGTAAACTTTATGTAGAATAGAACCCTAGATAGTTAGTTCGGGTAGTAAATATTTTCTTGTTTGATTTACATTATTTGGTTGCCTACATTTTATCCTGTGAAATCCTATGTTGATGATTCTTCAATCTTTTGAAGGAAGAGGGTAAAGCTATGAAGGAGGAAGAAGAAAGTGAAGACGACGATGAAAATGAAGAGGAGGATAAGGAGTCCGAAGGCGATTTTAATGACGGTGACTATAATCAGGTTCTACTCTATCCTCTACTTTGATGTGTTAATTTTACCATTCTTGAACTTGGGAAAAGAATATGTTGATAATATAAGAAAATATCTCATAATAGATATTATGAAGTTGTCCAAAAAGGAAAAATTTACTGACGCCAAATTCAAAATCAACTCGAAAATTGAAAAACTTAGTAACAGAATTTGTAGACTATGAAGGAATATCCACCATGTTACACATGCTCATGATAGATGTATTATCTGGAAAACAGCAAAACAAATGATAGTATTCTAGCATAATGTTTGTCGTAATGACAAAGACATAACCAGTAGTAACATGACAATGATACATCCAGTAACCATCAACAATGTATTTTTTAAACTCAGAAGCAAGCATCTAGAATAGAATACGATTAAAGTTCAGCCAAGCTGTAATGAAGAAACACAAGTTTGTGTGATTTTTCCTCTTATAAATCATTATAATGACAAAAGCAAGAGCAAAAACACAAATGAATAAAATAGTATATCATAGAAATTCCAAATTCACAATTTATTGGAAACTGAGAAATAGCCTACACGAGTTCCACAACTACATAAGGAAGTCCAATATAAAAGAAATTAACATTTAAAACTTCAAAACACACAACTGAACATAAATTTGAATACAAAGACAACGTGAGACAGATGAGGCAAGTCAGCTTTTTGATATTTATTTTCCAACACAAATTTCATCAAAGTCAGCCATGTTTATTAAAAGTGCAATAGATTTTACACAAACCAAAACATGTGCACGTCATGTGAAACTTTCAATCTCGTCGTAGCATAGATTATATCCATATCCAATGGTACAGTTCATGCTTCAAAATGGCAGTCTTTGCTTGCAGCAAGCATATCAAAACTTGTTAAAAAGACTAACAGTGCAAACATAATACAAATAAAGGACCAGTTTGCGAAATAAAAAACTTAAAGGACCAATTTGGGAAAAAGGTCAAACTTAAAGGACCGTGGTGTAATTTTGGCAATTGGATTTTAGATGCTTAATTTGGTGTTGTGTATAAGGGAGTAATGTGCTTTAACTTTTTATTTTAATAAGCGTTCTCTGATGTCAAGCATACAGTTACGGTTGGAAAGCTTTGTTTCCATTTTCATGTTAAAATGTGGGCTAACTAAATTCAAATATTGCAGAATGATGCTTTCGATGACGATGATGACGATTTTAATGATGTTGAACCTGGTGGTGGTATTATCACTTTACTGGTTCAATGCACTTTTTTATTCATTTTTCCATCATAATCTAAATTTCAACTGTGGCATATTTTAGTGCAATCAACTTCGTAATTCTCCAACTTAACTACTATGTAATACGTATATTTTCATTTGTTGCAGATGAAGATACCATGTAAGATATCTATATGGAGAATGATTGTTTACTCATCCTGTAGCTGCTTCTATACTAGCATGGAATATTTGCTTCAAGACCTTTAAATGACCGCTATATTGACTTATTTAATTTAATTACATCAGTGTCTACTTTTTTTGTACATCCTTTATTTAACTTCCTGCTTGACTAGAAGCAATGTAGTTGATTGAGTAGTTGAATGTGTAAATTTGGGTTTGTTGATGTAGAATCTCGGGTTTGTTTTTACTTAGGACCTCTTGCTGAATGCATCCGAGGAATTGGGTTTGGTTTCTTGCATTTTTCCACATTTCCTGCAATATAGCACTACTTACTTGGTTTGAATCGTTGGTAGTGTTTGTTTTGTTTTTTTCAAAGTTTAAAATTTATCCGAACCCCCTCCTCATCTTTATATCTTTCGCGCCTTTACATAGTTTTTGTCTGTTAAGGCATTAAAGATGTAAAGGGTTTAGTTAAAACTGGTTATGAACCGATACACATACATGAACTGGTTTTTAAATAATGTTCTAGATTATCAAACCTGAACCACAGTGGATTAGTTTCGTTGGTTCACTTAACCATGCACAACACTGGTCATAATAAAGATAGCTATACAAAAGTCAGCATGTAGCAAAAAATGAGTTGAAGATAAAGTAATTTATGTCTAAATACATTTATAAAAAAGTTAATTGAACAATAAATTTGTGTGTAAAAATTAATTTTATAATTAGAAAGTACAATTTCTAACCTAAGTACAATCAATTATAGAGACAAAATTGAGAAAAACTAAACACATAAGTCAATGTGCCCTAAAAATAAGCAACATGTTAATAAAGGATATACTACCGTAAAACTTAGAATTAAAATAACATCTAAACCCTCAAAATATTATATTATCAAAATAAATAAAAATGTACCGTATCACTTAACGCATTTTTGTGGTTTGGTGTTTCAACTTTTTTAATCAAATAATTAGCGACTATAATATCACATCTTAAAGTAAATGAGTGAAAATACTATAGTTCGAATCTCAGTCCATACATGCAATCTCAGTCCATAATTATTCTTAGTGTCACTTTAATTAATAAAAATTAATCTATTCTCTAATATATTTTTCAAATATCTTTGTGAACATTTATTATTAGTTAAGTTATGGTTGAAAATGGTAGTCATAGATTTAACACACTAATTATTTTAAATGATTAAAATATAAATAAAATTTTCAAGGATGATGATTTTTATTATTATTAAGTCAATGAAATGCATTTTCCAACTTAACTATTTTCTTGAGCAAGTTTTACCCCATCGTAGTCCTACCCAATTTAAGAAATTAATCTTTAGAGTTGCGCGTAGAAAATAGCGATAGATGTGTTAAAAAAAGAGTAAAATGTGTTTTTGATCCCTATAAAGTTGATGAATTTAAATTTTAGTCTATGTACAAAAAATTCTCCTGTTTTGGCCGTGTAATTTTAAATTAGTTTGGTTTTAGTCCCTAATATGGTAATGTCACACAAAAATACTGACATGACCAGAATCTGTTGACTGGACTACTGCCACGTGTTCAGAGGACGCGGACTTAGCAAATTAGAAAGACGAAAATCAAAATTCACACAAATTATAGGGATGAAAACTAAAATTTACACAAATTACATGGACGAAAAACAAAATTAGCCCAAATTACAGGGATGGATTTTAAAATGAAGAATTTTTGTTAAAATAAGGAGTTTTTGATTAAAATACAGTTTCTAGTAAATTTAAGAAAGTGTGTGGGGGAGGGGGGTGTTAATATTAGTGGTAGAGTTATTTTGTGATTTTATTGGAATCCAATCAAATATATTTAAATATAAATTTTTTATGGAAAGATGTATTTTACTTAGAAGCTATGAGAGATTAGAAAAATAATGATTCAAAGGGAGAGGGCTAGAGGAGAATAAAGAGGAGAGACTTAACCACTAAATTTTAAAAACTTTTCCGCAAAATTTATAAATTAACATGGAATATATGTAAGAATTGAAATCATGATCTTAGATTAACTATGCTATGAGAAAATGAAGAATCTATTGGGTTTGTAGTTTGAAAAAAGTAAGAAGAGTTCCTAAATGGTGGTGGCGGCATAGTAGAAGACGAAGAATTGAAGAGTTTTTCACATTTTTGGATTTAAAATTTAGTTATAGTAATTTGAGCGAATTTTGGTTTTCGTCCTTGTAATTTGTGCGAATTTTGGTTTTCGTCTATGTAATTTGCCAAATCAGCATCCTCTGAACACGTGACAATGGTCCAATTAATAAATTCTAACCATATCCGCATTTTTGTGTGACATGATCACATTAGGACTAAAGTCTAAGTAATTTAAAATCACAAGAATAAAATGGAAGAATTTTTTTTAAGTTAAAACTCAAATTCATTAGCTTTATAGAACGATAAATCCATTTTACCAAAAAAAAAAAAAAAAAAAAGTAAACCCAATAGATGTATGTATAAAAAAATCCTGAAAATCCACACCTTGGCGCGCAACAACACCACCATAGAATAGAAAACCCCAACAACATCAAGGGTTTAACAAAATCGCTTCTCTCTCTCTCACACCGAAATCCCTAAAAATTTGAAACCCACTCTCCAATGTCATCAACAACCCTATGAACTTCTCATCAATGGCATTCTCATCAGCACTCAGACTTCTCACACTCTCCCCCTTCACTCCCACAACACGTCTTTCATTTCTCCGCCGTTCAACCTCACAACTCCGATTCCTCTCCGCTTCTCCCAAACGCCGTCCCTCCACTTCTATTAAGGCGGTTAGTGGTTCTGGACGTCGTGATGAACCGGAACAAGACGGAAATGGAAGCTTGGTGGCTGTGGATGGTAATGGGAGTGATATTGTTAAGAAAACTGAAGGAAGGATTGTGTTGACTGAACTTCATAAAGAGGCTACTGAAGCTTATATGGCTTATGCTATGTCGGTTTTGCTTGGTCGTGCTTTGCCTGATGTTCGTGATGGGTTGAAGCCAGTTCATCGGAGGATTTTGTTAGTATTTCTTATCGTGAACTTCATTTTATTTATCTATTTATTTTATTTTGTGGTTTTCTGTTTGAGGAATTGTAGAAATTTGTTTATTATATATATTTTTTAATTTTTAGAATATTTTAACTTTATTGTTTGATGTTTTGTTTTTTGAAACGACCAAAATCAGTAATTAGTTGTTAACGTCAGTATTGTTTCTCTTTCGTTAGGACTTGAACCCTGGTCCTTTAACTGTTTTGTTTGATGTTAGCTGGAAATTTTGCATCAGATACATTAGTTATTCAATGAATCTAAAAAGTGAAAATTTTCTTATAGTATTTTGTTAGTGAAATATAAATAGGTGAAAAGTTAATAGCTTAGGTTGTTTTCCCCTTATTTTTTTCTTCTCTTGTTGAATGTGTTATTCTATTTTTACAATAATAACTGATTTTTCTGCTTTGAAGAATTTAGAAATTTGTGAAGTGGGTTGTTTTTTGGTTTCACTTTATTTTACATTTTTTCTCAAAATATGGTTTGAGGGTTTCCGGAAATTATTTAAATTATTAATTATCCATTGAGACTTTTGTCTCATTTTAGTAATTTTTGTTTGGTGTAATGAAGTTTTGTGTTCAATGCTTATATATGTGATGTGATTGTGTTGCAGCTTACTATCAAATCGGTCTTTTACATTTATGTATGGCATGTCAGTTTGCTGTTTTTGATTATATAATTGGTTCCGAGCCCTGATATTATATTGGCTTTATCATGAGTTTATATTCATTATGTGAATTATTATTTGTTGTCATTTTGTTTGTCATGATGCTTTTTATTGAAGCAGCCCTTGGTTACACTTTGTGATATTTTTGCGTTGAAAGCTTCTTTGCGTGCATTGATTTATGAATTGTAATAATGTTTTCTTTGTTGTACGTTCAGTTCAAACCTGCCATTTCTTATTTCATTCATCATATATGAAGATTTTGAGATGGCCATGTCAGTTTCCAAGTAGCAAAAATGTAGGGGAATGTAATTTGAACTCTTAATTGTCTATTCAAAATCTCTACCAAATTCTTTTGATTGTAATATTCCAACTTACTATCGATGGAACGTGAATAGACAAATAAAATTTATCATTAACCATTATTTGAACACCTATATAAAACTTTTAAATTGAGCAAAATTTAGGAAATTATAATAAAAAGTAATTAATTAGGATGTTGATCCATAACATATCATTTGGAGTACACGTAGCATCATACTTTTGACATTTTGAGTTTGCTAAATTTTGACAGTTCTTATCGAGATGTTATTGCAAGACAAACTAATATTCTGAATGCAGATTTGCAATGCATGAGCTCGGTCTCTCTTCCAAAAAACCGTTCAAGAAATGTGCAAGAGTCGTTGGAGAGGTTAATATCAACATTTTAAATATTAGTTAATATTAATAATAATGAAGCACTTGATAGATTCATCTTGAAGTTTGTTTGGAGTATAGTCAGTGTATTATCTACTGTTGTTTTTACTGTTTGATATATGCTGCCATACCATATTATTATTGTAGGTATTGGGAAAATTTCACCCTCATGGAGACACTGCTGTATATGATTCCATGGTGCGAATGGCTCAGGTAAAAACCTTGTTTTTTGTTTTATTTTGGCTTCATCTTAATGATATACTGGATTGCTGGGCCAATGATTGCTTATCTGTAGTATCCTATAACATGCAGTATCATAGAAAGTTGATAAAAGGAGCCATTATAATTTATAGCCCTAAAATACGCTAATCCAAACACTCAATTCTTTCATGGTTTCACCTATTGTCTGTTGGCACTTGGCATGTAATATATGCAATTACTATTTTGTAGTGATGTTTTTTGTGGATTCTCTTAGACTTTTACTCTTATTTTCTTTTCTTCTGTTAAATTTATAATTTTTCCGATGTTTTTCAGGATTTTTCATTACGAAGTCCTTTGGTCAATGGTCATGGAAATTTTGGGTCAATTGATGCTGACCCTCCTGCTGCCATGCGTTACACAGAGTGCAGACTGGAAGTACGTGTTTAAACACTTACTCTTTAAATCTGGATTCTACTTTTCGAATAATTTCGCCTTCAATTTTATACCAAAAAGTTTGATATAATGAACTCTCCAATCAATAATTGTTTGCGCTTTTTAGTTACTGGTGGTAGGTAAAGAAGTTGTGCACTAATTTTTAATCATGCCTGGGTTCCGATGTCAGTAAACAAACAGTTATTTTTATCCATGTTTGTTAATTGTGAGCTGTTTGAAAAATATCAAATTTTCAAGACGCCAAACTAGAAATTTTATATTCACGAGATATGTTTCCTTTTCAGAATTATGAGGAGAAGAAAACTGAAAGATCATGTAATTTACATTCATCAGTTATTGAAATGATTATGCTTTTTTAAATACGGTTTTTGTGCTTTTTAAATATGTTTTTTGTACTTGATTTAGCTAAAGATCAGAAGTCCGAAACTATTGCCGGATGTGCTAAAAAGAAATTGTTAAAATTAGGTCTTGCAGGATTAACCTAACAAGGAACTTTCAGGAAACACAATTTTTGTCTTCATAAACATGAATGATCAGTTCTTGACTTTTAGTTGACTAATTGTTTGGTAAATTTGTGTTGCTTGGACATCATATGAATATTTCTTATATGAATCTCTGTTGTTAACAAATGATTATGGTTGAAATAATCTTCTTCAAAAAGTCTTGTTCCTTTTTTTTTTCTTATGCGAGGGAGTGTTGAAAAGACCACGAGTAAAGAACTGTGTTCAAATAAAAAGACCATGATTATTGTTTGGCATGAAGTTTTGTTAGACTTAAAGAAAATGTCCAGAGTTTTGGATTTGCGGTTGTTGTCTTTCATGTTCATTGAATTGATTTGACCTACTGGCATACATTTTGAAGAAATTCAATTGGTTCTTGGTTAGATGAAAATAGAGGGAAGGGATTCTTATGAATCTTTCTTGTCCAAACACTGCTTTAGGGGATTGCATGAAGTTTTGTTAGCCTTAAAGAAAATGTCCATAGTTTTAGATTTGCAGCTGCTGTCTTACATGTTCATTGGATTGATTTGACATATTGGCATCCATTTTGAAGAAATTTAATTGGTTCTTGGTCTAAATATGCAGGAATTGGCTGAAGCAATGCTGTTGGCAGATCTAGATCAAGATACAGTCAGTACTGCTGTTCTTTGCCCTTCAATTTTTGGGTTTTCTGATTTAATTTGACATCAACATTGAGTTCTTTTTATGTGTATTTGTTCCTCGTTGCAGGTTGATTTCGTTCCAAATTTTGATAATTCACAGAAAGAACCATCACTCCTACCTGCTCGTCTTCCAACCTTATTGTTGAATGGTTCCTCTGGGATTGCGGTGATTTTGGGCCCCCTTTTGCATATTGGAACTCTTGATATTTGTTCATAGATAAATAAAGCATCTTCTTATGTAGAGCTGTGTATTCTTATATTCGTCAGGTTGGCATGGCGACTAATATCCCTCCTCATAATCTCGGGGAAGTAGTAGACGTGCTCTGTGTTATGATACATAATCCAGAAGCTACGGTGAGTGTCAAATCGGACTCTCTTTTTTGATAAAATGGAAATCCATTAAGAAGATAGGTACAACCAGATACATCACAAAACAGCTAACAAAGCACAGTTGAACTTTTTGAAATGCTCTCCGAAATACACTTTATGATTGGTTTTTTTTTAGAAGGTAGACAAACTTTTAAAAATGTGATTAGCTTATGATTCAAATTTGTTAGCTTTTTTTAAAATGGATCAATCATAAATACTGTATTGAAGAATGTGTTAGTCTTGTCACAACTAAAAAGTCAGTGTTACAACAAACCAAATTTTCTCCACAAACCAAGAACAGCCAATTCCACAACAAACTTGCCGGTTGACAAATTAAGAATTGTTTTGCAACTGATTCTGAATTGTTCATTCACATAACTGTGTAATGCAAATGCAAATGCCAATTCATTGTTTTGTAAGTAAAATAGTTCTTAAGAAATGAAAGCATGTTCATATTATTACTTTTCAGTTACGATTTTGTATGCTTTTAAATGTTATTAATTTCTCCAATCTTTCCTTTTAAATAATTTGTCCTGGTCTGTTGTAGCTGCAAGAATTACTTGAATACATGCCAGGACCCGACTTTCCAACAGGAGGGCTAATTATGGGAAACCTTGGGTGAGTATATCAAGTTTTTGGAAGGATCCCTTTTTTTTAAAAAATATTTCATAAAGATTTTTAGTTTATTGTTGGCTGACGAATTTGTATTATCTGTGCCATATAAACTTAAAATATGTTGCCCATTACATTCCTTTTAGCTGGTAGTGGTAATCTAATTGTGATCATCTGTCAGTTGCAAATCAATAAACATGACAAATATTTTGGTGATGGTATATGGATAGTTGATGTGTTGCATTGTACATTATTTGCATTTTCATCTCTTTCATTCTTCAATCAAGAATGTTCATTACATTACATAATAGAAATTGAGAGTTTTAAATAAAATAAAACTAGCCGTTGAGAAAAGCTGGCAACTTCTGTTACAGAATTCCACTGCACTTGAAAGCTACGTGACATTGTTTTAATCCATAAGTTTGATATCAAACCTTCACGAGTATGTTGTATAAATTTTTTGACCCATTTGTGCACTTCCTTTGGCTTTGTGTCTGGTGTGATATATACTTATTTTTCCTAAGGATCTTAGAAGCATACCGTACTGGACGTGGACGTGTTGTTGTCAGAGGGAAAACTGATGTTGAATTGCTTGATTCCAAGTCAAAACGGACTGCAATAATAATTAAAGAGGTAGTTCTCTAGATTCTTTTAGATTCTGACATTTGAAATACTTGCTTTATTTTCTTTGGAAGGTTCCTTACATTTTTTTTTATGATTGGAATAGATTCCTTACCAGACAAATAAATCAGCTTTGGTTGAGAAGATTGCCGACCTTGTGGAAAGCAAGGTATTAATGTGTTTCAAATATGTTTTTTCTTCTTCTTTTCATCCAAATGTTGTCAATGTCATTGTCAATTTACTATTGTCTTCTTGGAAGTGCATGTAACTGACTTCTGTTTAAGTGAATTAAGCAGTTGTTTAACAGCTATAACATCAAATTTTTGCTTTTAATTTTTTTGCATATTTATATAGTTTTTTGTTTTCTATGCAGAGTTTAGAAGGGATAAGTGATATTCGGGATGAGAGTGATCGTTCTGGAATGCGTGTCGTTATTGAGGTGAAATATATAAATAGGATCCGGCCTTAATTCCTATATTCTCTTGTTTTATGACACATACAAGAAACCAAAAAGAGACGTGAAAAGAGACCGGTGAGTCGAGTATTACATGATGCCTAATTTCGCCCATTTTGCAGCTGAAGCGGGGATCAGATCCATTGATTGTTTTGAATAATCTTTATCGCTTAACTTCTCTGCAGTCTACATTTAGTTGTAATATGGTGGGGTAAGTTGGTTGGCTACACCTTTTTTTTTTTTTCTTCTTTCGAAATAGCCAATTTAAATACTCTGAATCTCTTATGAATGATGCCATTATGTTGATTGGTTGTTATTACTTTCCCTCATATCTAGGAATTGTATTTTAATAAGTAAATATCTTTTGGAAGGATTATAGTTCTGCACTCACTGAACCCCCTGGGGATTGATGGGACTCTTACTGGCATAAAACTTGTACTTGGGATATTTGCGGAAATGTTTGTTAGACTAAACATATTGATTATGAATTGTGGAATTGCATAGGCCAGAGCCAGACCTCTATCTTTCATTGCGAGTAAAGAAAGAACCATCTACTCGCAATGAGGCTGACAAATTACATATAGCTTCTTCTTGCTCTTGATATGGGCTCTATGGGTTCTATCTAATTTGTCAGCTTATTGTTTCTCACTTCTTGATTATGTTATATCTGTGTTATTACTTATTATGCTTTATTAATACTTCACATCTTAATTTGGACATCCCTTTTTGTTTGAAATTTTGTAGCATTCTTAACGGACAACCTAGGCAAATGGGATTGAAAGAAATTTTGCAGGTGAGTACTTACTGGCCTCAGTAGTCTACAGTGTTTGTCCTATATCACCTATGGTTATTTAGAAAAATAATTCTCTCTAAGTGACTCACCAACTACATGGATCTGTGAGAGAATAATCTTCTTGGTCCTAGTTTATTCAAGTGTTAGTTAGTCAATATAGTTAGTTTCCAGTAACAACTGAATAAAAACCCGTTAGCTGTCACAACTGTAACTGCAGTGTTCAACCCATCTTTAAATAAGAGTGCTCACAGTTGGTGTGAAGTAACTTTTTCCATGTCAAAGCTCCATAATCAAATTTCTCTTTTAACTTGCTGTTTCCTTGATATACCTCTCTAGCCATCGAGCCTTCTTTTGAGTTTTTGGTGGTGTAATAAGAATTTTTGGTTTATCTTCCTGTACAAGCTATAGAAACATCTAAATTTAACCTGTAATAAAGCCAAAGTTATTAATTTGAAAACTACACTCAATATCCATTTTCCCTAATGACATATATTCTTTCTGCCAGGAGCCACTAATATTTTTTAGCAAGAATATTTGTGTGTATCCTGTAATTACTTTTTTTCTATTCGGTGTTAGTCATTTGTGTGTAAGGTCATTTCTTTGTTTTTAAAGTTGCAGTGGTACTTTTTATTTTCCTGGCTTGATTTTTAATGTAATTTCAGGCATTCTTAGACTTCAGATGCTCTGTTGTTGAGAGACGTGCAAGATATCAATTATCAAAAGCACAACAGAGAAGGCATATTGTTGAGGTATGTCATGAAAAACATAGGATTTATTTGCGTGTCTGTTATAATTGGTTTAAAGGCTGGAAAACTAGTCTTTGCTGAAATTGGTGGATCACAAGATGTTCGGTTTGGTCCTTCAACAAAAAAATTGATTGATCACAAAATCTTCAGGAATTGGCCACACTGGTGTTTTTTACCAAATAAGTTTTTTTTACCCAAATAAGTGCCCTATGCCAAGCTACAAAGGCCGGCGGCATGTGGATTGTTATTATTTTGCTTGTGGGCACTGGGCAATAATATTGAACTCCAGATCATTTTGTCAATGTGCCTTTGATATCATGTCAGGAATCAACTATCCCAAAAGCTTAAGCAATTAGGTCAAAATGAATGACTTTATATTACATAATTTACATTTCTAACAAGGATTCAATGAGTTTAATTACTGACTGAAGGTGAATTTTTTTAATTAGCATTTTGACTGTAAATGAATGTTATGTACAAACTCAGGGTATTCTTGTTGGGTTCGATAATCTGGATGGGGTGATTCGCATAATACGCGAAGCTTCAAGTAACTCAATTGCTGCAGCTGGGCTACGGAATGGTGAACTCCTAATTTAAAGTTTATTTATTAATCTTCATTGGTTCCACATTTTCTCCTTGGAATTTGTAATTCAAGACATGATATGTTGAGGCTGTTTTATTCAATGTTGTTGCTCTGTTAGAAACCTCTATTTTGCTTCCACGTCCTTTGAAAAATTCATTTTTATTGAAATTAAATCCATGTAATCATGGCTTGGAATTCTCTATATATTAGCTGTTTAATGTGAATGAAAATATTTATTTGCAGAGTTCAATCTCTCTGAGAAACAAGCTGAAGCTCTTTTGGATATGAGCCTAAGAAGACTGACCCTTCGTGAGGTGCACTGGAATCATACCTTTCACTAGACTAGAATGATTGCTGTTTATTTTATTAAGATTTCTATAAGTTTACATGTGCTAGGAGCATATTTAAAACTGCAAGCTTTGTGCTGTGCAGAGTGACAACTTCGTAGCTGAAAATAAATCTTTGACCGAACACATTTCCAAGCTAGAGGAACTGTTGTCCAGCAGGAAAAATATACTAGAGGTATTGTATCACTTTGAATCGTTATTCCTCTCATTCAAAACTCACCGAATTAGCTTTGCAAATTTTGGCTGGTTAGGCTAATTACTGAGTAGCTTATTAAGTCTATTTGCTCAGTGATATTGGTATTACATAATTGCTGGTATGAAAAATTATGAAATTTTATTAGTTCCAATAGATCATAATTAGACTAAACGTATAGACTTTTTTTTTGACTAAACGTGTAGACTTAATAAGCTAAGTTAGCTTATTGTGTATAGTTAGAAGATAATAGATCATAATACTGGATCAGAAATTAGAAAAAGAATTAATTGAGAAATTCCTAACTCCCAAGTCCCATTCTGCTCCAGTTGTGCATTGTTAGGACTTAGGATTGGTCAGAAATACAGAATAACAGCATGAAGAATTCAAAGAATCTTCCAGGCTATTCGATTCAACAATTCTCAAACATCCTCATACTATCCTTCCGAATAGATGAATTTTTCAAACATCTTCAAACTATTATCCCTCCTTGCTCAGTTCTTTTTATTTCCAACCTAATCTGACTACCGGACTGTACTTAGTTTCCTTTTACTTCCGTCCTGCTTTCATACACCCTTTTATTCAGGGGTCTCCTATCAATACCCCACTCCCAAAATAAAATAAAAACAAGCAACCTTGTCCTCAAGGTGAATGGCTTGGAATGCCTCTTGAATGCTGTGTTTCCACTAGACTTAATATTTGTTTGGAATATCCTTGGGTTGTTAAGTGAATAGGTCTTAACGGCATTGGCCTTGAAACAACGACTGGACAGCAGCATCCCTGGTACTGTAGTTGGCTGTCACGGTCAATTTCTCACACGGATTCAGCGGGACATTGGTGAAGGTTACCGCAGTACTGGAATACAATAAACGGAACGGAATCTTCATCCTCCGTCCTTATTACCAAAATGGTTGGGCTGGAATACTGTGACCGTAATTTCACTCTGATTCCTATTTTAATATTTTGAATCGAGAAAAGTGATTACAAAAGTAATTTTTATTAGTTTTTCTTTTAAAACCTGTCATCTTTTAGTACACAATAACAACTTCTACTGTTTCCGCAAATCTATCATTTCCCTCCTTATACAACTTTAACAAAACGGGAAAATAAGGTGAGATTTTTGTAATTGAAAGTGTAAACAAAAAAGGAAAATAGAAAGATGTCACAACAACCCACAAGTGAAAGTTTGGGTTTGACTGCAATTCTTCATAGTTGAGTATATTAGATGTCTAATGAACTATACTGTCCAAAATTTTTAAAGGGTGACACATGACTCAATAGAGAGGCTATTGCATTGCTGAAAAAGAAATTTTATTTATCTAGGATTGACCATTTTGTTAAATTTCTCATGTTTTTAGCTTATTGAACAAGAAGCAATTGATCTGAAAAATAAGTTTGCTAGTCCAAGGCGTTCAATTTTGGAGGACACAGATAATGGTCAACTTGAAGATATTGATGTTATTCCAAATGAAGAAATGCTATTGGTATGTGGCAACTATAGTATAAATCTTACTTTTACACTATCTATTGGTCACTAAATGAGTGCTGTGGTCATGACAATGTCTTTTACTTTCAGGCACTTAGTGAAAAAGGTTATTTGAAGCGTATGAAGCCAAGTACTTTTACCCAACAAAATCGTGGAACAATTGGCAAATCAGTAGGCAAACTAAAAATGAACGATTCTATGTCTGATTTCATTGTTTGCCATGCACATGATCATGTCCTTTATTTCAGGTATGTTTTTGTTTTGGTTCCCAAAGTGTACTGATTCCTGCCTATTGAAATTTGTGCAAACCCATTGGTTAATGCAGTAAAAACACGAAGAGACTTGGTTATTTATTTTTGTACTGATTCCTGCCTATCGAATATGCATCTTACCGATATGGCGATATACATCGTTCCTTGAAAAGTATAGGATACTGTATGATTAGGAATTAGGATACACACACACACAATGACATTAGGGTTAATGGTTTAGCTTCTTTCTGGTGCCGCCTTCTTTCTGGATATGTTCTTTTTTTGGGTCCTGACTTGTTTCTGGACATGCTCTCTAGTATGGTTTAGCTGTACTTATTAACAGTCATTCTTTATCTTAGAAATGGTATTATGTGGTCTTTATTTAGAATCCTTAGTTTTTGTTTCTTTCCTTGGTTGTGATTAATTATGTTACTGTTAGTATTTGAAATCATTGCCTTACATATGAATATTTTGTGGTTTGTGAAATTCTATTTTCAGTGATAAGGGAACAGTATACTCAGCTCGTGCCTACAAAATTCCAGAATGTAGCCGGACTGCTTCGGGCACACCACTTGTTCAAGTATTTCTTTCTTCTTATTCTCTCAGTACACACCAACAAACCTACACACATGCCATAAAAATGGGTATACTTGTATACAATGCCTACATGCAGCAACATGAGCAACAAATACACATGTCTGTGTGAAGTGTATACTTATGGGCACATAAAATGGTTTAGAGAGAGTATGGCGATTGAGATAGTGCAATTTAATGGAGTTATGGACTATCTTTAAAACAAATTTTTTATATTTAGACATTTAATTGTGCCACTTTTTAAAAACAGTTGAACAATTAAGGACTTGAAATGCACATTGCCTTAAATAACATTTTTTTCTTTTGCTACATTTGTGCCAGATCTTATCTTTATCTGACGGTGAAAGAATAACATCCATAATTCCTGTGAGTGAGTTCACCGAAGATCAGTTTTTGCTGATGCTTACAGTGCAAGGATATATCAAGAGAGTACCCTTGAATTCATTTTCATCAATCAGATCGTCTGGAATCATTGCAATTCAGTTGGTTTGTTCTCTTATTTGAGCTCTCTGTCTACAATGCTAAATCTTCATTTTATTATTCTAAGACTAGATTAGTGGTTAAAATTCTTGTCTATGAATATTCATACATATCATTTAACTTCAAAGGTTCCCGGTGATGAGCTGAAATGGGTCCGTTGTTGCACAAATGATGACTTTGTGGCAATGGCTTCACACAATGGAATGGTCATATTGAGTCTATGCAGTAAGGCAAGTTGCTATCTTTTATTATACAACAACTACTAAAACCGTAGTCTCAAGATGGGGCTGTTTATATAGTTCAAATTTTACTGTGAAGTTTGGTCATGAATCATATTTGGTCCATTGATATGTTATTATTTTACTTGAATTTTAAATACCAAATTTAATAAACGTGGAAATACGACCGACTTAAATTGTTATAATCATTGAAAATAAAAAAAAAATTAAACTTGGAAATACTAGTATTTATTTGCCGGGTCTGGTTTGCAGTTTATTGCCATGTTTTGTAAAATACTGTTCTTACACGATTTGTCTTTCAGATTCGCACGCAAGGAAGAAATACAAGGGGTGCACTGGCAATGAGACTCAGAGAAGGGGATAGGATGGCAAGTGTGGACATTATACCCGCGGCTATGTGGAATGACTTGGAAACCGTATCAAAACTTCCTGGGACCAAGTAATAATGATGAGATCTAGCATGCTTTTCTATGTCAGAGTTTAGGATGATCTAATTGAGAAAATTAATTTTGATCTTAATTGCTTAGGAACAATGTCCAGACAGGCTTATATTGCCTGCTTTCCATAATGGGAACATTTTTCTGTTCAACAAAATTATCATATAGTTTTTGTGTTTCGATTATATGTTTTGTATATTTTCTGATATAAAATTCATTTCAACAATATCACTATATTATTTTGGATGATCCGTTAACAAGAATTGCATTTGCACTGAGCAGTGATGTAGTGTTAATAGTACCAATTAAAGCTTTAATCATGACTAATTGTAATATTATGCTAGTTGGGAATATCTTGTCACATTTGTCCTTAATATATTTATTTACTATATGCTCACAGTGTAAAGAGCCATGATGGCCCATGGTTGTTGTTTATTTCTGAGAGTGGTCATGGAAAGCGGGTTCCTTTAAGCCGTTTTCGAATGTCATCTTTGAATCGAGTTGGTCTGATTGGTTACAAGGTATTTTTTTCCTTTCACTCCAATGATGCCTCTTTTGACAATAATAAATTGTTGATCCAAAACCATGCTGTTTTTCTCGCCTGTGTTCAGTTTTCTGCTGAGGATCGCCTGGCGGCCGTATTTGTTGTAGGATTCACATTAGCAGGTATTCTCTCAATCTAACTTAGTTTAACATTTATATATTTGGTTGTAGTTCTGATCATTGTTTAAAAAATTGGCCTGGACTAGATGGCACAGTCAGTTAAACTGGAAATTAATCACATGTCCATTCTTTTAATCCAAATTTTTTCTTACCTCAACCATTGAGAACCAGTCAAAAACTGGTTGAAATCGGAGTTGTTTTCTTTTAAAAAAAATAGTAATGATTTTTTTTATTACTAAATTCTTTCTGCCAAATAAATGCTTAACAAGTTATTTTGACATATCCTGTCAAAAAAGGCTTTTTTGACGTGTGTATATACAACATATTATTTTTTCATCTTACAAACATATATGATTATTTTATGTTAATTTAAGATTTAATGTCTTAATTTCGTAATATTTATGTTAATTAATTTCTTAATATTATATGCAAAATTAGCAATATGTACCAGAGTTGAACCTGAACATTTACTGCTTGCTATAAAATTATTTTATTGTAAAAAATCATTGTCTCCACAGAGGATGGTGAAAGTGATGAAGAAGTGGTTCTTGTTAGCCAAAGTGGTACAGTCAACAGGATTAAAGTACGGGATATTTCAATTCAATCTCGATTTGCAAGGTAAAATTGGATTATGTCCTTTTTGCCTATTTTCTGCTTATAAGCTTATGACGAATGTCTTGGATACCTACTATTTGTTGTTGCTTCTTGAATGACTGTTTTGTTTGGTTATTTTGGTCAGGGGAGTTATTCTGATGCGACTTGATCACGCTGGAAAGATTCAGTCCGCTTCCTTAATCTCTGCAACAGAATCCGAGCCTGAAGAAGTTCTTGATATTGCCGCGCAAGGCTAGTTGTAGATGCAACTCCATGTTAGAAGAGTATTCATGCCCATATGCCTATCTGACTTGGAGTTTAGCTCTTCACAAAATGTTGCTGTTTGATGTTGAATCTGTGTAGAGATATGCTTTCAATGGTGATTGTTCTTGTCTTCTCGTGCCCTATTATGTGCAGTATATTTGTTTTGTCCAAGTGGCCGGATTTTGTCTTCGAAAGGTGATTGATAGAAGGGCTGCAGTATGTTTGTTACATCTGTATATTTTGGCTGAAAACTAATGAAAAACATACGAGGCGACACTAATTTAAAGGAAAATACTTGTTAGTATTAACAGATGATTGTAATGCAAAATGAATTTCAACTGTGGATGAGTATTAAGTTTTTCTACTTAGAATTTTATTTCTTGCAAAGAGAAGCAAAGACATTGCCTAGTGAGGTTTTCCTTTGTGCATTGTTGTAGTGCAAAATTTCAACCAACTACTTTTTGTATCAGTAGCATTGTTAGAAAAACTATAATCAGTGGCTTTGTTCTTAATTTTATTATGTCTATATTGCTTATTACGTAATGCAATGGAAGACCGAGTAATATTGACAGTTGTCATGGATGAAACTATAGTAGGAAGATCTTGGTTTTTATGCATGGAAAATGTTGAGATTATGGGTGTGTTTGGTAACACAAATAAGCTAGCTTATAGCTTATTGTATTAGCTTATATGCTTGTTTTAAAAAATTGGAGGTGTTTGGTAACAAACTTTTTTTACTAGCTTATAGCTTTTTTCAGATGCTATTTCAAGTAGCGTTTGAGCTTATAGCTTATAGCTTTTTACCTTTTATTCCAATTTTACCCTTATCATTTTTATTTGTTTACTTTTTTTAATTAAAAAACTACCCACTCGAAAAAATAACTACCCACTCACAAATACTTTTATGTCATTTTATAATTACAACAGCTAAATTTACCAAACACTTTAATTTCATTCTATTAGCTTTTCAGCTATCAGCTAAAAGTTAGCTTATCAGCTATAAGCTAACTTTTCAGCTATCAGCTAACTTATAGTTTAATTTTACCAAACAGTGCCATTGTTTATTTATAGTTTATTAGAATTGTTTTTGTAACACTATTTTAAATTATTTAATTAATTAGTTAATTAGAACCTAAAGTTTTATTTTTTTGATCATTTATCCAGTTTTTTATTTTAATTATTCAAGTTGGTTTGACTATAATAGGATAATATTATATATGTCTTTTTGTCTTTGGCTTATTAATTTATTTTAGATGATTGACTATTGAGTCTATTTTATTTAAAATAACAATATGTCGGTTTTAGATTTGCCACCTACACGTTTACTGATAATATTAAAATTAACTCAAGTATTTAGCAAAAAATGTTGAAATGTCATTTTGTTACAATACACTTTTTCTTACGCGTCCTACAATTTTATCAAAATACTTATGTCTGCTAGTTAGGTAATGAATACTGAATACCTCCAAAAACACCATACCATTATAACTAAGTAGCGGACAATCATTTTTTAAAATTTATCATTTTTATAACGTCTACTACTTAAATAGCGGAAGGATAAAATAAAAAATGTGTAAGATACGCAATTAACCTGTAGAACTACAAAATAATTTTCAAAAATGTTTATCGTGAGCCACGTGTGATGAAGAAATATCCGAGTCATGTTAACAAAATTGCTACAAGAACCTAGCGAAAAAAGCTGTCATCCAAGATAATGAAGAAGACATGTTAACCAATATCCAAGATTGTTTATATTTTTGATAAAGACTATTGTTTATATATATATTTTTTAAGAAGTTAAATTAGTCAATCTAAATTAGTAGAAAAGAGAATCGAATATGAGACCTTAAAAAGGAACACACTTCTGGTCCCAAACTAATACCACCAGAGCAATCCAAGTAGGTTTGACTATTGTTTATATTTATTCTTGAAGACACCATAAAAAAATATTTATTCTTGAAGAGTGACATTTTAACATCTTTTTGAAGAGCTATTTCTTTTAAACATTATTTTTATCGGTTAAAATTAATATAAAAGTTATTTATATTAAGATGGAAGGAGTAGTTTTTTATAGGTCATTTATTTTGAGATAGATGAAATAATCTTTTACAAATATAGGTCATTTATTTTGAAGCAAGAATTAATCTCTTATAGATGTGAGTAGATTGAGATAATCAATCCTGTATCTTCTAGATTAATATCTGGTACCAAATCAGGCATATACGTAAAAATTACCTCAAAAAAATAATTTAACTAAAAAGGACCAATAAAAAAACCAAAGAAACTATATATATTTTTTCAAGATAAAATTTAAGGCAAATGAATTGTGCTCGAATTCAAGGCAAGCAAAATTTTAACACTAAGAAACTACATATACAAATATTTACTTTTAACTTGCTCTAAAAATATTAATAGAACTCGAATTTAAACCTCTAAGATGAACTATTTTTTTTATCACTAAACCAAAACTTCTTTTAGGGTTAAAAAACCATATTTACCAACACAAAATAAAACCTGTCCTATGGTGAACATTATTGGAGCTTAGTTCCTTTCTCTCAACTACCAAAAAGTGAGCACATAATTTGATGTTTTCCATAGTTTCGCAAATTGAGCTATGTTCTACTAAACGTGGCCACATCTTCCAATCAGGATTCAAACATTGTTTCGCAACATTGCAGGTGATTATTAGTATTATCTAAATAAAACAAAAACCAGCTGCACATGTCCCATTTTGGTACACCACCAACCACTAAATATACAAATACAACACATAGTATACTTGAATCATTAGTTTGCTGGTTCTAGCAAATAACTTGTTGTACAACACTACATACATTTCTTACTAATTGATAACATCAGATAAGATTATCAGAGTAAAATTTGGATTCTTTCCCCACATTCAACAAATCCAACACATATGATCAAGAGATAATATCAAGGTTTCTGAAAAAAATAGGTAAAATGCAAAACATCAATTCAATTGTATTCCATCAAAAGTTAAAATTAAAAGGTTCATCACCAAATACATCAGAAATACTTTATTTTTGCCAGAATTCAAAGCGGTTGTCTCTGCAGAGTGCGAACTGAGACAACCTAGAAACAAACACATCCAAGATGAATCACAAAACAAAATAATAAAACATTGAAGCAAATGTTCGATCCCCCACAATCTCAATTTGTTTGATTAGTGGGAAGAAATTTTAAGGTTGAGGTTGAACCAAGATTTCCAACTACCACTACTTCCCCTGCGTGGAATTGATGAAGTCCCGGTTGCAGAAGTCCCACTTCCATCATCAGCTGCCTCATTTGTGGTGTGTGGCTTCTTGCATAGCACAAAATTCCGAGCTCCATGTAACCCGATTTTATCCCATGGACTCAGAGCCGCTGCAACATCAAACCAAAATTTAGAGAGAGGGCTAGCTTGTGTAGAAAATCAATTCTAAGCATTAAAAAGTTAGATGGAAGTAATGATGATTTTAGCATAAAATTATGTTCAATTGTTTTACTTTCGTTTCATAGAAAGTAATAAGATATAGCTTTTGCACCGTAAAGAACTTAAATTTATGCTAAAATATTTCAAATATAAATTATTTTATTCAAACTAACTTTTAACCTAAATGATAATTCAAACTTATTGTCCACAAATACTCTGCATCCATCTTAATTCAAAACTCCAAAGGAAACCATATCTTAATTCAAAGCTCATAAACACGTATGTCACCATCGTTATGGAGCACACAAGATGTGCACCATCGTTAGAGTCAAGGTTCGAATCATTGACTACTAGCTTATCGTACCACACCACTCACACTAACATTTCTAATAATCACAAAACATATTTTCTACAATTCAACAACACCAATCAAATATTTACCCACTAACCATAAATCCAAAGATAAATCACTAATCATATCATCAATACTTAAAAACATAACCTATAATTTTCATTCATCTCTCTTAATGATATCTAACTAACAAAAACAAATTTTGATAAATAACAATAAATTGAATATTAAAAAAACAATACTACATTGTGCAATTGAAGAAAAAAAATGAATACCATCAGATCCAAGATGAGGAGAGTAGAGAAAGAAAGCACTGTTATCACTCCCCAGAAGAGGTAATCGACCTTCACGTGCATAAGACTTAAGAGTAGTCTCAATAACAGCCTCAACAAGCTCTTCCTCATTCACAACAAATCGAATCGGTCCAGCACTTCCCAACACATTGATGCTAATCAACAACCTCCTCTTGTTGTGATTAGCATTCTGATTCTTCTTCTGCTTGCTCAACAACATTGTGTTCGTAATTTTCTATTATCAAACTAAAAATCACAAACCCAAAAAACAAACAAACAAATAATACCCGAGAATCTTATTATGAAATTGAGGCAATGAATTGTTGAAATTGGTAAAGAATTTTGAATTTTTATGAAAGAATGTGGAAAATTGATGGAATTAGGGTTTGGTTGATTTAGGGATCAAGACCGAGGCAGCGATAGTGCCAACCTTGCATGCAAGAAGCGAAGGAGAAAGGAAGAGCGCTCGCCGTAGTTGACGGTGAAAGGGAGCGCATGAAATCGAAGAGGAAAAGGGTTTCTACCATTCACGAAGAAGATGAAGATCTGAGGGAAATTGGGAAGAAAGAAATTGTGAGGAAAAGAAAAAGAGGAAATGGGTTATTTATATATTTGAATGAATGATTCAAATTTTGGTTAGGGTTGTTTCTTCTAACTATTTTATCGTCGAATTATGAGTTTTTTTTTTTACCTAACTATATTTGCCTGTCTAAGGGATTTGTTAAGCAAAAATTTATTTATTTTTAGATAAAATTTTATACAAAAAATAAAATACAATTTAGGCTCAGTTTGTAATAGCTTATTTTTGAGTTTATTCAAAATAACTTATAGAAATAAATAAGTTTTTGGCTTAATTAGTCTGCAGGTCCCTTAAAGATATTTTTGATTTCATATTGGTCCCTTAAAGAAAAAAACTTTTCAGTCTAGTTCCTTAATTATATGACAGTTGGTCATAATAGTCCTTTCCGTCCATTTATACAAAAAAGTAATTTTTTCCCAAAAAAAAAAAAAGGAAAGGAAAGAAAAATAAATGCAGGTCTTCTTCCATCCTGTTCTTCATCATAAATTCATCTAAAAAAATGCAGATCTTCAAACAAAACCCAGAAGAAAAATGCTGATTTTCAAACATCATCTTCATCATCATTTTCATAAATCCTCAATTACAACAACAAAATCAAACCGAAATCCAAATCTAAAACAAAACCACTCAGATTTGTAAACAAAAATCACAAAAATAAATTTCAGATCTCAAATCTCAAAAAAGTAACAAATTTAGAACAGATAATTACAAATCAAGCAGCAAAATAAAATAAAAAACATGTTAAAGCTTTGAATCCAGTGAACTGAAACAAAAACAAAAAACTTGGAATTGATCATATGAAGTACAGATTTATGGGGGTCAACGAAGCAAACAAAGTTTATAGAGAAGAAAACGAAGCTTAATTTTGAGGGATCTACAAAATTTTGCTTTAATTTATGGGTCAACGAAGCAAAGGGATGGGGGAGAGAAATGGAAGAGATAGGTGACTATATTCACGATAGCTGTATTGATATGGCTTTGGTTACTTATTTTTTTAATTGATATGGGTATTGATTGCATATATCTCTCTCTTATGAAGATGTTTATCATAATGGAACTTTTTTATTAAGCTTTTTTAATTTTTAATTTTTTGTGTTAAAGAAATTTTGGGTTTTATATAAAGTTTTTGGTATTGTTTCAAGATGTTATGAAGATGATGAAGGTGAAAAAGAAATTGGGGGAAGAAGATGAAGAAATAGAGAAAAAATTAGATGATAATGGTGCACTGTTAGATATAGTGGACATTCAAAATTTAATGGCTATTTTTTTTAATTAAATCAAAGGGTTTAAATTAAAAGATTTATTAAGATCTACGGTGGACCACATGAAATGTTGGTCACCTAATACATTTAGTGTTAAAAACTAATAGAAAGGACCCTTGTGACTAACTGTTATATAGTTAAGGGACCAAATCAGAACTTTTTTTCTTTAAGGGACCAATATGAAACCAAAAATATCTTTAAGGGACCTACAGACTAATTAAGCCTAAGTTTTTATGTTAATTTATAAGTTGCCACTAGCAAAAACTACATTTTTATAAGATATTTTTTCATAAACTATCTTGACAAACTTATAAAAAAAACATAAAAACTTATTTATTTGAATAAACTGTTTTGCATAAGCTCAAAAATAAACTATTACAAACGGATCCTTAGTCTAAATTACAATTTTTTTTTTGTGTGTTGGCCCTAGTTTTTCATCGAGAGAAAAACTCTATATTCTTTGTAAGTTCTCTCTTCTTCGTTCAACGGAGATGAGTGATTTTAGGTCATTTTTTTTTTCTGGAATCATCCATTTACAATTTTTTTCTAGTTCTCAACACCTTTCCTATGTATTTCCTCGGCCCCCTGATTCTACCAAACATGATAACAGCCAAGCCCAACACGTGCCTAGGCAGAAAGGGTGGTGGCTCCGCCAGTGCCTATATTAGTTTTTCCCTTTTAACTGTTATTTCACCGGCACGTTTTCCTAACTATATATATATTACAAGCATTGGATTCCTAAGCATTGGATTCCTCCTCTTGTTTTTTTTTCCTTTTGATTAGTACGATCAGGTGACATTTAGTATGGGACAATGAAGTATTTTCCCACCATGGCAAAGTTTGACCAAGTTGATTTTTTACTGTTTGATCAAATAGAGAACACATCTTTATTATAGTCCATCAACACTAGATCTAACCAGTACTCTCTACAACCCACTCCCATCTTCCCCCAATCCCCCACCCACTGCCTCCTCATCGGATCTTCCCTCTCCATCCCTATCAATAGCTCCGACGGATAACCACCACCCTCCTCTATCACCGCTCTACGCAGAGATATAAGCCAAACTTTAAATCTAAACACGAGCACAATCCAGAAAAAATCTAAACACAAATAAATCATCATCAAACTCAAACTTTTAAATCTAAGAGAAGCAAAATACAAGAAAGAAACCAATAAAAAATTTCAGCATGAGCGCACAATCTAGTAAAATGTCAACATGTTTCTCAATTGGTTTAATCTCTTAATTTATAAATTTTATAGTTTACTGTTTTGATTTGTGAATAAAATCAAATAACAAATAAAAAAGTGTATATTTTTATATGGTGGTTTAGTTTTTAAATATTAGACAGTGATGCTTCATTTCGTTTCGTATTCTAGAATGAGGAAAAAATGTTGTTTTGTTGTTGTTATGATAAGTCTTGCTGTTGTTGTTGTTGTTTCTTCATTGTCATTAGTTGTAGTGAAGAATGAAGATCTAGAACAACATGATAATCGATCTATGATTCTTGTTCTCTATTATCTCCCATGTTAATGTTTAATTGTTTGTATTATTATGGAAGATTAAAAAGAGGGAAGGAGGTTAGAGAATATGGAAGGTTCTGGTACTGGATGTTGGTGGCAATGTTGGGAGGGATGGGAGACAAAGAGGAGAGAGAAAGAGAATGAATGGTGGAGGAAAAATCTAGTGTTGAGAGTCTGCCATAAAGTTGTGTTCCTTATTAGATCTAAGGGTACAAAACTAACTTTCCCATGGTGGGAAATTACTTCATTGTTCCATACTAAATGCCACTGTACGATCATTGAGTCATTCTCTTCACTGTTGTCCTCTCAATGCACTGAAAGTGATTTTACTCTATGTTTTGATGTTTTTTGATTTTTTAGGACAACTTTCTCTTAGACTCTCCTTATAATTTTACTCTCTCTCTCACTTTATTGTTGTTATCCCAAATAAAAAAGAAACAAAAAGTTGTCCAAAAATTATCACAAAATAATTGTTAACACCTATGAAGTCCCGATACGGGACACGATACGGATACGATACAATACCGATACGTCGATACGTGAAATTTTTAAAAATTCCCAATCCGATACTGCCGCGATACGTTATTTAAAAATTAAAGTTAAAATTAAATATATAAATACACAATATATAAACATACCTAAAATCAATAATATTAATAATTAAAAGCAAAAAACACTATTCTTATACTAAAATTTTGGGATAAGTTCAAACGCTTAACAACCTGTTACTGTATATAGTAGGAGCATCATAATAACCCAAAGTAAATCAATACTGTAAACTCCCAAGGTTTAATACATGAGAACATCTTAAGTTAGTCCCTAGAACATAATGATTACTGATACATCTTAAGCTATACGTCTTACTGTAGTGTATTATACCAAAAGGACACCATTAATACTATCCAAACAAAATCACAAATACTATCCAAAAAATAATCTTCGTATCGGACACATATCGGGTACTATTTATTTATTTAAAAATACTGATATAACCGATACTTTTCTGATACGTGTATCGCGACGTATCGGACACGTGTATCGTATATTTTTTTATTTAAAAATAATGATTTAATCGATACTCTTCCGATACGAGTATCAGGACGTATCGAAAGAGTATCGGTATTGAGTACGTATCGAACACGATTCGTCACCAATTTTTGATTATCGGATTAACACCATTTAATATGGTGCGAAATGTATGTATAAGGTTGTTTATCTATTGAAATTGCTGACAAGACACGGGTTATTTTAACTTTTGACTAGAAAGTAATTCTAGGGTTGTTTGTTTGTCAAGCTTACTTTAATCCAAATATTGTGTCTTGAAAGCTTCAAACAAGATGGTTTAACTTCATTTAAGTAGGAATTTTTGTTTTAAAATCTCTTATATATACGGACAAGAAGAATATTGTGAAGTGAGACATAGGGTCACACTTATATAGAAGGAGTCGTCCTAACCTACCTTCGTCTTAACCTCCGGTTGATCCGGCATGAAATACGGAAAACAGTTGAGAGTTTATAATCAATTTGAGAGAAGGAGATATTTTTTAAATTTTTTTATTTTTATAACATCCACTATTTAAATAGCAAAAAAGTAAAATAGAAAAGACGTAGAGCGCGCGAGAAACTGATAGGATGGTAGAAGTAAATCTTATAGGATACATGTACCTAAGATAAGACATCCTCCACATGGTGCTAGATAGAGACATTTCTTTTGAAAACCAAAAAAACGTGGATTGATATATGATGTGTGATCCAGCAAGTATGTAGGGATAGGAGAGGCTAGGATCACTCATATTGCTACCTGCCATAACAAAACTGATGAGGTCGGTACCATTTCCTTTTTGTCTTTAGACATTTGTCTCGACTAAATCATAAAATATACTAACATAATTATTATATGTACTAAGATTCCTTTATAGTGAGTCCATTTTTTCTGTTTTGTTTTTGTTATGTTCTTTGTTTTCACACGTTTTTGTTCTCTATTTTAACTCACAAACAAGGATCATAAACATCATAATCGAATTTGTTTGGCAAGACAAATTTGTAAGAGAGATGGATAGTCAAAATAATATTCTTGGTCTTCTTAAACTTAGAATTAAAAGAGGTATTAATCTTGCAATTCGTGATGCTAAATCCAGCGATCCTTATGTTGTTGTCAACATGGCTGAACAGGTTTGATCCTTAATTGCTTTCTCTTTATTTTTATGTTTAAGGTGCTTTTGATTAATTGATTATGATGAGATTTTGGTGTTCATTTTCAAGAATTTAGAAATATAAATTTTATAGTTCGTATTTAGATTGACATTAAAAAGGACAAAATCATGACGTGCTATTGTAATTTTGCCAAAATCGTATTTTGAAACTTTAACAAAATCATGGTATTATCGTATGATTATGTCAAACTTACGGTCATTTTTGTCTTTTGAGACATGTCCAAGGGTAAATTTCAATACAATTGTTTTAGGATATATTGTCCTCACATATTATTTTTGGAGTCATTCATTGAAGAAGAATGAATGATTAGTGTGTAGGGATAAAACTCACTAGTGAAATCTAGAGTTTTGCTAATCATTGGAAATAGTACATGCTTTTTGATTTATACATAGGAAGTGTGTGATTTATAATTGAAGTTTGCTAGCAACATACATAATGGTTCATATATGTGGGGCTTAACCCCTTTTGTTAACAAAATAATAAAATGAAAATGGTTCATACGTGTTTGTTTCTGCGGCAACAAAAAATGATTGTTTGGATACATTCGTATAAATTGTAGAAGTAAAACCTTCAAATTCTAGTTTTAAGTTAGAAACAATTCTGGATACAAAATCAATTCTATTCGAGCATATCTAAATATGTCATAATCAATTTTACAACTCTGAAATCATTTTTGTCTCGTGCAAACGTGAAGATTATTGTTTTTTTTATTGATATGCAGAAGTTGAAAACTCGTGTAGTAAAAAACAATTGCAACCCTGAGTGGAATGAAGAATTAACCCTTTCGGTAAGGGATGTTAAAACTCCTATACATCTGGTAAGTAAAAATTATGAAATTGTTTGAATCTCGATAACTATTATCGGTCATTTTTTCTTTTAGAGAGAATCACTTCTTTAGAGGAGTCAAATCCTTTAATTATATTTTCCAATTTCGGAGACATTTGTTTAAGCGTTTGGCATTGCATCGTTGTTACTCTTTGCAGACAGTTTTCGACAAAGACACTTTCTCCGTAGACGACAAAATGGGTGATGCAGATGTAGACTTGAAACCCTATGCACAATGTGTACAAATGAGGTTGGACACTCTTCCAAATGGTTGTGCAGTCAAGAGGATTCAAGCAAATAGGACTAACTGCCTTGCTGAAGAGAGCAGTTGTATTTATAAAAATGGAAAAATCATCCAAGAAATGATTCTACGATTGAGAAATGTCGAGAGTGGGGAATTGGTTGTCGAAATCGAGTGGGTTGATGTTCCCGGTTGCAGAGGTCTATTAGGGGCACAAGTTTAAGTTGTCTCCCTTTCAATAACAATCAACAAAATATTATTGTACCGATCGAGGTCACAAATGCATGAATCAAACGATGCCATAATATTATATCATAAATTATATAAAGTCTTAGACTTTATATATGCTAGCTTGAGCTTTATGCAATGATAAAATGCACTGTAATATATAGTGACTGCTCTGTAATTTATTGTATTCGGTTATATAGAAATTAGTAAATTGTGGTTGCAGAAATATTCATTCAATAATCATAAGGCTTTTGTATTGTTGTGCAATGTACTTTTGTGATTAATTCATACCGTGATGACCGTAATCCGTAATGCAACATTTGTAACAGATGAAATTGTGAAATTCTTAATACGACCGTGACTGCTATTTAAGACCTTGATTGTTATCTTGTTTAGGTTAGCTTCAATCATCGTTGCTTCATCTTTAGATGAGATCTTAAAGCAATTTATCTTGGCCCAACCATATATCTTTCCAGAAACCGATGTTACCTCCCTTACCTGATACTCAGAAAAGGTGGATAGCATCAATTTCTGGAAGAATTAATATATGGTTTGAAAGATGAATTTCCTCATCTTTATAGATTATCAAATGCAAAAAATGGCCGAGTTTAAGAGATGGAATCTCTGCTGGACATGAGATCTTACAGTTACAGCAAAAGCACTACCTTATGTTGCAGATTTGAAGGCTGTATTCTTGGAAGGTGTGACTATTGAACACTTTCTGTTATGGTTTCCCAAAGTGCAAATCATTTGCAAAATGTTTCTAAGTGGCTGAATCATAGTTTTCTTGAGATAGGCAGCAGCATATATAGCACAACATTTTCTGCATTTTAATTAACAGTTTGGTGGGAGGTAAGCGATCGAAGAAGGTATCCAATTTAGTTTGGCTCGTGACAGTTTGATGTATATAGTTCCTTAGTAATGAAGGAAGAAATATGAATATAGTCTCCACAAATTGGTGGAATAATCTTTGTTGATGTAATGAGATATGAGTTAGAAATATGAACAACAACCCTCAAAGGTGGAATGTGTAATTAATACTCTCACGATCAAGTAAGCGTCATGGTTTGAGGTTTTAGAGTTATAATTGTGCATATATACTCGAGCCTACACCATTAATTGTCCTCGTAGACAGGTGTAGGAAGATAGCCTAAGTCATTTGATTGAGATTGAATCTATCGACTCTACTTCAGTACACCTCTAGGGCTTGTCTATTATATGGTCCGCCCTAGCGCTAATATTTGGATGTGGCCGGGTCCAATGCGAAAATGGACTTGGCCCAATCCAAAACAATAACAAATAAATTTTCAAATATCTTATCACCGATGCACATATCTTCTTTTACTAATAAAAGGAAGCTCTTAGATAGCTCATAAGCCTCCATTTTACCTATGTGGCATGCTTAAGAAAACTTCTCATATCTAATCAAAATTTGCCCAACAATTTATTTTATGTGTCCATTCATCCTCCAAATATATGTTACAATAATAATGGCTACTAATATTTTTTGAATTTTTTTTTTTACTAATAAAAGGAAGCTCTAAGATAGCTCATAAGCCTCCATTTTGCCTATGTGACATGCTTAAGAAAGCTTCTCATATCTAATCAAAATTTGCCCAACAATTTATTTTATGTGTCCATTCATCCTCCAAATATATGTTACAATAATAATGGCTACTAATATTTTTTGAAAAAAATTAAACAAAAATGCTACAATTGATGTTAATAATTATGCATGTGAAAGTTCAAGTGACAAGTAACTTAAATTAGTAGAAAGTGTAACATATAGCATAAATTAATAGTAATAATATATGAAAAAAAATTATAAAAGAAAAATTAATAGATATATGTGCTCCTTCCTCTTTTAGACTATCAAACATAAAAAAAATAAACCATGCATGCGTAATTATAATTTGAAAAAGTTTACTTTAAATATATATAAACCAAATAAAAAAATTACCCCATAGGAAAGTTTGGCCAGCTAAATAAATAAATTTTATGAAAAATACTTTAGTTATACTGTGTATTAATTACTATTGTGCTATTATTCTTTTAAAAAGTAAATAACTTTGTCATATCATCCTTTAAACTACCATTCTTTCATATTCTTTAACTCTTATTCCTTAACTATGATAAATAAATTTATCATACAAATTCTTTGAAATGTTATCTTTTCACATTCCTAACTTGCATTGTGTATATAAATATATGATTTTTCATCATCACTTTCCTCAAATAACTATGGGATGATAGCTCTTCAAATTTGTATTATAGGTTCTTTCTCTTTTTCCTCTTGATATCTTCATCTCTTCACAATTTATTAGTTTCTATATAGCAACTTATGTTTCTCTTACATTGTGTGAAAAATTTAGACATCTTTATTTTTATTTTTATTATTGATATAATGTTTGTTAGCCTATTTTTCTAACTTATTTTTTAAATTTCTTAATGTAGATATGACAAATTTTTCATGTGAGTTAGGAGAAGAGAAGAGAAGAGAAGGGAGATTTTTATTTTTATCTTTATTGCATGGTTGATGCTCGAGAAGCCAATGAAAAATGATAGTTAGAAGAAACTGGTGTGACCCTCAGTTGCATTGCTTTTCAAGTGTTCTTAGAATTAATCATTACTTTGACATCTTTTTTTTTTTGTGAAAAATGAAAAGTACTTCACATGATCATTGTGCAAATGATATTATCGTGGAAGTGAATATACTCCTCTGCTCTCAAGAAAATAATGGACAAGTTTTGGTCATTTTTAGTTGTAAATATCACATCTCTTCGTAAAGGTAGTTGTCATAACATTAAAATTTGAAGGTTATTTTTTTTAATTTTTATGTCATTTTTTCGTTGATTATGTGTCGTAGAAATCAACCTAACTTTTCTAAATTTAGATATGATCAACAACATGTTTGAGATGGTTCTTCTTCAACAAAGTATTTTTCTTTTTTTTTTGTTACTCACCTTTTAAATTTTACATGCATTTTAATGAATGAAACTCAAAAACTGTTTGAATTCAATAGTTACATTTCTACATGTTACACTCTTTAGAAAGAAATAAAATATTTGAAAAAGTTAAAAAATTTCAATACCAACATATGTCATCTTGCCTCTAACGATCGAACAAATTTGAAGGCATAATTTTTACTTACTGCCATGCAATAATATCACTTATTTTTTAGCGGAATGATACTAAAATTCTTAAAACAACAAAATCGTCATTTTGAAATACATATAATGTGCAATCACACAATTATTCATTTATATATCAATATATCTTTTGAAGTAACCAAAAATAAAACCACAAATCCACGTTCATTTGTTATTTACAATAAGATCAAGTGTCTTATAACAATAATAAATCATTTTAATTTTGTAGCAGAAAATATTTTACATAAGAGAGATGTGTTGTAATTTGATGATTATTATCGAATTATACTAACAAATATCTTAATTATTTATATAAGAATGTTCCGGTTCTTATTAATTAATTGTAAAAAAATGTAATTAAGACTGGATTACAATGTGGACAAAAATTATACAAATTAAAATTAAATAATATTTTATCTCTTACGCAGATACCACCATATTGTGCTCTTAGATAAATTTGTAATAATAATTTAGGTTAATGAAACTAAAAATTAGAATTCAAAGATGTTATCATTAAATAGTATGGCAAAAAAAATCTACACCCAAAAGCAGATGTTTTTGTAAATTTTATAATCAAAATAAATCAAAAAAAATTTGGGGGACATAAACATCACAAAAAAAATTAAACAAATAAAAAATAGTAAACCAAACAACATAATAAAAATTTTTGGACCAATAAAAGTTGGGAAAGTTTGAGAGAAAACTCTAAAAGAAATCAATATATCAATACATAAATTGAGTTTTTGTTAGAGACTTCAAATTGAATAAGAAGAGTGTAAAAAATTATATTATTTGTTAAATAAGATAGACAAAAACTAACAAAAAAATTTGAAGGGACATAAACTAGCTTCAACAAAAAAAAGAAACAAAAAATAATGAAGCAAATAAATAAATGCAAACCACGTAACAAACTAAAAAAACTAGGACTTATAAATCCGGGATAAAATCCCACCCAATAAATATATGAAAAGAAATTTTAAAAGAAGTCAATATATCAACACAAGAATTGTATTTTCGTTGAATTTAAAGACCTTAAATTTCTTAGAGAAAAGTATATTGTTAGGCTATTTGATACGTAATTTTCAAAGAATGATATCATATCATAAAAAAAAACACCATATATTAATCATTTTATATTTTCTCATGACCAGTATTGTAGGCAAGTACATATATATATATATATATATATATATATATATATATATATATATATATATATATATATATATATATATATATATATATAAAAGCAGAATGAATTACGTCTATACAACTACAACTCATATAAAGAAAACTAAGTTTGTATACCATGATTACACTATTAAATAAAATATTATGAGAGATTCATTGTAAACTATATTATTCATTCTTAAAGTGAAATGTTTATCGGAAGAGATTAACCCTTTAAATGAATTGCAGTTACCTCGAAAGAATTAGTCTTCACAATAATGGGTGGAAAATATCATTAGTATATAAAAAAAAAAAATCTGCAATACAAATCAATAAAAATCTCATAATATTACTAAGCAACCTTTTTATTTTTAACATACATTAATATTAAATATAATCATATTTTAAAATAATATTCATCAATCATTTAACTATATACTACATGTATAATTATACTTATTAAAATTATTATTTTTATTTATTAAAATATTTTAAATATAAATTTAATCGAACCCGTGCAACGCACGGGTTTATTTCTAGTTGATATATAAGTCTATACACCCAAGATGATGCTTAAACACCATAACACAAAACAAATTATTAGACTAATAAACCCAAGTGAATCAAACAAACACAAAATACATACACACGTATACACAACACACTCTATACAAAGAGAGTTCAAGTTATTATTCTACACACTCTTAACACAGATGTATTATCGGCGTAATTTGAAATCACACAATAATCTAGTTATGTCCACTTTCTAGATGGACCCTGTTTTATTATCAGCGTAATTTGATCTCTCCATGTATATATATTTCTGAAGATTATAGGTTGTTACCCTTTAACTAAGTTTCCATCAAGGTCTCTAACAATATTAATGATAAACTGCTGGTATTTCTTTGGAGGTGGGGTGTCATCATTAAGTTTCTCATATTCTATTCTCAACTTTAAAATTCGATTCTCAACCTTCACAATGGCCTTGTAGTTTTTGTACAGCTCCAACACATTCCCTCCCACAGCAACATATGTTATAGTCTTGTTCACTTCATCCACTTCAATCTTTTCATTGAATATCTCCTCCTTTCCTTCTGCATTAATATGATTGAGCAAATATAATTGATGAAGAAAATATAAATGAAGTTAATTTAGAGACATAAACTATAATAATTCAGAGTTCGAAAATGCGATAAGTAACATCAGGATTGAAATTTAAATTATTTCATTTCAAAAGTAAAGTTAAAGTTGCAATTTATTAAAAAAGGGAGTTATAAAAACACAAAAACATATGTTCGCAGGTCCTAGCTCAACCGACAAAATAATATCAAAATTGTTAGCTAGGTCGAATGTCGTGACACAAGTTTGAACTCTATATCTCTCAGTTGTGTGTGTGAGTTTATGATAGCTCTGTCATTTCATCTATATAAAAAAAAAGACACAAAACACAAAATCATACTTGAACTAGTTTTTTTTATTGGTATGAATCAAACTAATAATTTTTTATATGAGTATGAAACTCTAGAGTTTACAATTTTTGTTTTGTCATAAATAATTATGACTCAACTTTATTCTCTATACTTTGCGAGTGTAAAAATATTTAACATGGTTATACCAAATTTTGTTTATATTTAAGATCGCAGTAGGAAGTCTCTAAAACATTTTATACCAACATCACATAAATTAAATTCTAATAATAATAGAGAGCAAGAAATAACAAATAATAATAATAATAATAATAATAGGGTGCATGTAAATTAATCGACCTCTCCAAAAGATTTAAGGGTGTCTACTAATTACTATTTTTAGTAAAAACTACATTTTATAATAATGAAATATGAAAAATAGATTATACCAAAAAAATAATATGAAAAATAGACGTAATATTAGACAACCTCATAATATAATAAGGGGAGGGATCAAAAACGCATAAACCGTTTAAACTTTCAATCTAACGGTGGATTTTGTAAAATTTGTATTCTTTAAAGCGTTATTGAGCGGAATGTTACACCGGTGTAATTTGATCGCTCCCCGTATAATAATGATAATAATAAGTAATACTTGACAAACCTATGGTAAATTTCCAAATCTTGACAGAGCCAGGAGTGTTCCAATCGCCTTTGTGAATCTCAACCCCATGCACGTTTTCACTCTGTGCTTTATTTGGAATGTGTTCACTTTGGTTCTTGAGGAAGTTGAAGAACTTTTTAGGACAAGATTTGAGTTGCACACTTGCCTCAAGGACACAAATTTGAGCCATCACTTCACTTTACTTAAAAAAACACCACCGAAATATTCAAGTTTTCTACTTGTGGAATGATTTCTAATTTGCTTGCTACCTACATATTTATAGCTGTAGATGTTATTTCTTAATAATAGAAAAGGCTAACAAGTGCTTTGAGAACAATTTTTAATAATATTAAATAATACACTTTTAAGAAAATATATAGAGTTTTGTCAAAAAAATAAATGTGTGGAGTCGATGTATTGAAAATTAAAATGTTTAAATTTATAAATAAATAATTTCTTTGTTAAAAAAAATTTCACAAAAATATTATGATAGACATATGGTTACTTTTTTTTTTTTTCCAGCAATGCAATATATCGCGAACCGCACTATCGGGAATTATCACAAAGCTTTATTGCAATGAAGTTATAATACTATTGTTAATTACTTGCAAATTCATAATTCCCATACAACAAAGTAAAAGATGACAACACCGACGATATTGACACATTAACATAAATTTTTTATCAGTTAAATAAATTTTTGGTTTTATAAATATCTCGAATTTTATTTTTAGTTTCTATAAAAAAAATTAATAACTTTTGGTCCCCATATATTGTGTATTTTCAACTTTTCAAATGATATTTTTATTCATGTTTGTAATATTGTAAAAACATTTTTCACAAAAATTTAATTTTTGTTAACATAAGATGAATTTTTAAGAGATTTATTAATATATCATGAATTTGTAATTTAAAATAGTAAAAAAACTGTCTCAAATGTTACTGTAGCAGATTTGAAACCCAACCCAAATCCACCCATGTTTTCTGCTGAGCACAATATCTAATGCTCAATACTCATTCGTAAATAGATTTTAGACTAATTTTTTGCTATAAATAGCACATCTCTTTGATATTTTATTCTTAGAAATTTAGTTTGGCAATACGGTATATAGTGAGGGTACTAAGTACTAACAGAAACCTTAGATAGGCAACACAATGCTGCATTTTAATTTGATTTAGGAATATTTGCTAGTTGTTAATCATAAGAATAAGAATTTGTACATTTTGTCAAAAAAGAAAAGAAAAAAAGGAATATTACTAGTTCCACTTGTAGAGGAACTTTCCTTTTATAGCAAAAAATGATAATCATATTCATGATCTTATATTCTCAAGGGAAAAATGGCAGACAAGCGTGGGTGAACCACAATAGAGGTATATCCAGTAACAAGGGGGGTTAGTATCCACTTCTGTCGTAGAATGAACGGAGCGTGGTTTTGGTTGGTCGATCCGGCTCGGCTTGGACGGTTTAATATATACAACTGTTGAGTTAATGACGTGCCGTTTTTTTATTGGTGATAATCTATTTAAAAAGAGTTTAAAGGACACACTGTTAGTGTAAATTAATTTCACATCGATAATCAATAAGAATGATTTAACCTTCTATGTCATATTAAGAAATTGAGATTAAGCGAAATGATGTGGCGGAAAACATAATTGTGATTGATTGACAGTGTAAAATTATTTTATACTATTAGTACATATTCTTTTTTCTTCTTTAAAAAATACGCTGAATTTTATTTTATGAAATGGCCAAAAAAAAATATTAAAACTAAATGTCTTAAATTTAATTCAAGATGTGCACGACAAAGAGAACGAAAAAATTACAAAATCAGTCTAGTGGTAGTCCACCAAACCAATACACCAAAATGAGGAAAGATGTTTGAACATATTGTTCTACAAAAGATTTAAGATTTGGTTTGGTTTTTGATCTGAATTTAAAAGATCGAGTGATCTTTGGTTTAGTTTATTGGGTTTACCAATTTTTTTTAATCGCTTATATTCCTACCTTTATCTTAAATTTTTTTTTTTGACGGATCTTCATCTTTACTTTTTTACTTTGTTTCACCACAAAACACAATATATTAATCTCCTTATATTCAAGACAATTATTTCGCACTTTCTGAATCATCCAAATAAAAGTAAACCAAATAATCTTAAACTATCAATTGGCATGGGCATAAATTGTTCTTAGTTAGAATACGGTTGAATAATAACCTCTAAGGATAAATTGTTTATTTTTTTGACAGTAAGGATAAATTGTTCTTAGTTGGAAAAATTATACAAAGATGCGTGATAGTAAAAGAGGTGGTGTGTATAGTAAGTCTGAGGTCAAGGGGTCGAGCGCAGCAGATGCGTAAAAGAATGAAGAATTGGGTCTGGCCCAATGTTTGAAAGGGGTCTAGAAGCAAAATAGAAAGAAAAAGAAACAAGAGGTGCACATAGCAAAGGCCTCTTACAACAAATGTTACTCCCTCCGTCCCATTTTAAATGACCTTTTTTGACTTAGTGTATTATTTATTTGACCTGCTTTGACCTTATTTTTCTACTAATATATACATGCAAATATTAGCATATGAGATGTTTGATTTGTCTCAATGAGTACTTTCAAAATATACCATTTTTATAATTTTTAATAATAGATAATTAGAGATATTAACGATTAAAGTTGTGCATTAACAAACATGTCAGTGGTCAAACAGGTCATTTATTTTGGGACAGAGGGAGTATTTTATTTTTTTGGTAAGACAACAAATGTTATTTTATGTTCACCGGTCAAATAAAAGATTCAATCATCTACTAATCGTTAGTTGGTTTAGTGGTGATTGGCGCTGAACTTGGTAAGGAGGACCACAGTCTGATCCTCCGCAACTGCGATCGGGAGGGGGCTGAGACCACTTGATGCCAGAACTGACCCCCGAACCACATTCAACTGGTGGTGAAAACCAAAAAAGATTCAATCTACATATTAAGACCTATATGCTACAATTTTAAGACCTATAATATATAAAATTGTAAACAATTTTTTTTATCAAGACCTATATGCTACAATTTTATATTTTAAGTGAATAAGTGAAATTAACATATTATAGCATCAATCTTTACGTATTACATATAATGATAAATTCTAATATGAACCACTTATTCAAGTGGTTCATGGTGCATTAGTCACGAATAACATTATAACGAATACGAATTTCACAAAATTCATTGTTGAATTGAAAGTTTATCATTATATAGATCATCCATAGAAATTTTTAGAAAAATTGAAAATAATTTGATATATTATTGAGACTCATTAAAATTAACAGTTTGTGAGTTTTGATAAATTTCAATAACATATCAAATCATTTTTAATTTTTCTAAACTTTATTATAGATGATTTATATGATATAAACTTTCAATCCAATAATGGATTATATAAAATTCATATTTGTTATAATAGTATTGATTACTTGTCTACGATGAACCACTTATAAAGGTGGTCCAATATAGCATTGACGATAATATAATATTCCTATTAACCGAACTATATTCACAAAATACAAAATCAATTCATTTTAAGGCTAATATAAGGGTCATGCTAACCGGTCGGTACTACTAGAGCACTGGTTAAGAAAACAAAAACAAAAAGAAAAATTTTAAATTAAATATAATACTTTTTAAATTTTGGAGAAAATGACATAATTCAATATAATCAAGGTGTCGACACGTGTCCCACACAGACACGTTTAATGAGAGAAGTGTGCTTCGTAGGTTCCAAATAACAATAGAGCAGTTAAGATTGGTGCGTCAAATTTGAGTCATCCATCCAAAAATACAAGGTCGAATATGCGTGTACTGAATAGGAAGATTCTCGACTTAACAAAGCATCTTCCTCTCACTTATTCTCTATTCCATTTCCCCTTTTTTGTTTCTTATTATCAAAAAATCACTTCCTGTCAAAAGTAATTATCCAAACGCGCTTCTTCCTCTTTTTTTTATCAACTGAAAATCAACCACCGCCACCTCATCTACTTACCCATCCTTCCTCTATATATACAAACAAACATTAAATCATTTTTGTTATTGCATTTTACTACTTCTCCACATTAATTTATTCTCTCTCAGGTTCTCTCTCTCTCTCTCTAAACACTCTAACACATTAGCTTCATATTTTATTGATTTTTTATTATTTATGCTAGTACTTGTTTAGAATATGAATACCTGCTTAATTATTTAAATTACTAGGTTTTTTTTTTTTGTTGGAGTTCGATTAAAGGAATATTTTGGGGTTTAAATTGTTAATTAAGTAGTAATCTTCTAGAACATAGTTGATTTTCTTAAAAGTTTAATTGTTGTTGTTGTTGTTCTAGTTTAATTAATTAATGAAATTTTTAGGATGTAGCAGACAATCTGTTTTTTTTTTTTTAATTAAACTTAGCATTTTTGGATTTGTTATCTTGAGGATTGAGTTGTACATTAATTAGACAGCTTATATGTGGTGTTATGTTGCATTATGTTTTCATATAGAAGCTTAAGTTGTGGTAAAAAGTTTAGATATTGTGCTTATGTATTTGAATGCATTGGATTAGAAAGATTTCGTCAGAGGAGCGAAATTTCAGTTATCGGATAATCTGTTTTATTTGCATAATCTGTTTTTGCTTGTTTGTTAAGGTATCATGCAATAAAAATTAATTACAGCTAATACTAGAAGGTTATTCAGTTAAATTTTAATTTTTGCTGGTAATATAATAGTAATTTGTTAAATAATAGCTGTCTGTAACTGTTATTTGTGATTGCATGCTAATTTTTGTATGGTTAAAAGTACATACATGTTTTAGATTATGTTATGAAGTAATGAAAATATTCTAATATTCTATTTTATCACAGAATTATTGGGTAGCACACAGCACTCTCGAATCAATTGGTGCCAGCAAGAAATTGCTGGCACACAAATTGAATTGCATTAGTTGGTATAGTCAAGCACATGAGTCAAAATAGGACATTGAATCACAGTAGAGCCCTTGAGGGTGTCCATGGGGTTCATGTGGTGCCTCATTCGCCGTTTTCTGTAACCGAAACTAATCAAAGTGGCGGCCTTCGTCCATCAGCCGGTGGTACTTCAACTACCGAGGACAATCAGTTTCTTTTAATGCAGTGAGTGAAACATATATCCATGCATAGTTTTTAATTGATTGTAATTTTTTGTGATGGTAAAAGGAATTTGATAATTTACTGTGTGTACTAACCGATTACATATATGTTTTCTAGACGGGTGTGGCAACAAAGACCGGCATGCTTGAGACCTATCCATTGTAGTGCTAGTTGTCATGGTACTGTTAAGAACCTTTTTTTTTCTTTCCATTTGATGCTCTTGTTTTTCTTGGAATAATCTAATCTTATGCATTGTAAATAATTGATATTGATATACGGCTATGTCCCCTTATCAGGTGATCAACATCTTGCTGAAAGAATTGCTAATGTGCTTACTTCAATTCCTTTTATAGCTCTTGGAATGAATGCCCCGAGGTAATATTTCCCCCCAATCATCTTATATTCCTTTGGCTCGAAAGACATTTTAGTTGTCTTATGAATAATTTTGCAATGTAGGAAGAATTTCAGTACCAAGTTGTATGCCAATTCATTAATTGGAGTTGGAGTGGCGTCAAGCATGTACCATTGTTCAAGAGGGAAATTGAGGAAATATTTGAGATGGCTTGACTACACAATGATAGCTACAACAACTGTTGTAAGTAGCATATTCATATAAGACATAAATAACTAAAGGCTATTCAATAATACACAAATTCCTGACTATAAATGTTATATCCTGGACTTGGAATATACTCCAAGTTTTTGAAAAATGTGTCGCTGCAACCAATCTATCCGGCTCTGGTAGAAGAACTATGAGAGTTTAAGTTTTTTCTGTCTTGCATTCTTTAAGCATTATTACAAGGAAATATTTGTAGTTACATTACTTACGTAAGACAAAAGCTAAATTAATAATTGATTTAGATGTGCTAAAACAAAACCTAGAACTTTTTTATTTCACCACAATGTGGTTTTGCTTACCACTGAAAAATCAAGCACTTTTATTCTTACAGCTGGAATAGACATGAATCAATACATCAATTTCCATTTGTTATAATCTGTTTTCAATATATACCATCAAAGTATTGGTTAATTGGTTCATCTACACGCCTTAGTCATATGTGGTTTTGACAATTATATGCAGAAGATGCCTTGTTATTTTTTACATAAATTCAATGGTTATGTAGCTTCCACCATGCATCTTTCAAAATAAAATTCCGCAATTCATATAATTGACTTCTCAGGAAGTTATTTCTTAATCTTTATTTTTTTTGTTAACTAAACATATTGAATTTTTGCCTGCCTACATTTTTCCCTGATCGGAATTCCGTTCCCTTTGAGTAAACACCACATAAAATGTTTTTCCCTATATTTCAAGTTTTACATTTTTCTATATTTCCTTATTTGTTATTGTTGGATATTTAGTTGTTGGCATCATTATACTCTGTCTCATTTATTTGTTTTGCTCTTTATTGTTTTCATAGTATTACTTGTCAGATCGGTTAAGATGCTTAGAACATCGTATCGCACATCTTATACCGCGTGCCAGGAATTTCAGTTATTATTGTAGTTTGTGGGTAAATCAATTTGATATCATTCTTTCTATAAAATCATACTGCAGTGTCTGTCAAGGGCCCTAAGAAATGAGAACCCAAAGTTGCTGATGGCGGCATCTGCAGCATTTCTTCCTGTTAATCCATTAATGGTTACACTTCTTCACACCGGGATGATGGAGGTAAATTGCTTTCAAATATTTACAAAGGGAAATTTAGATTCCATTGCTTAATAGATAATCATGCTGCTCTAGTAAAGCATACGGACCAAGTTAAATAATTAACATTGTATTTCCAGGTATACCACACACAATCAACTGTGTAAAAAAGTTTTACACTGTTAGGGCATAGAAATTAATCTATCAAAACATGTCTAGCATGTTATAAACATGTTAAGGTATAAGAAGTAATGCTTTTTAGTTTTTAGTCTTGAGAGCATATTCTTTTGAATCTTCAAGAGGATTTGTCCCCACAACCATTAATACTGATCAATAATTTGATTATCTCACATCAATTGAGTACAAAGACAGTGATGATGATGTGACGACCATATTGCTAAATGATACTTATAATGATGTGACGAGCATATGCATACATTTTATAATTATGATTTCCTTGTTCTAAGAAATACAGTATTGTTTATTTAGGTAGCATTTGCTAAAAGGGCATTGAAAGATCCAGACTTGAGAACGGCTCACACAGTGCACAAAATGTCATCATTAATGGGTGGTATGCTTTTTATAGCCGATGATTTATTCCCTAAAACTCCATACCTTCATGCTGGATGGCATCTTGCTGCTGCTGTTGGTGTAGGTACCTGCAATAAGCTTCTTGAGTAGATGTGCATACTCTAATCAAAATGTGAAAAGCATTCATTATGTGCAGAGTATGAATAGCATCAACATAATTTGCCGAATTTACGTTGTAATCAGCAATGGTTAAGATTATAAAGTAGTACATTATCCTTTTGGATTATGTTTATAATTCTATTGTAGATGGGTTCAATTAAGATTAGTTTCCCCCATTTTTTACTTTATTCAGTTGTAGTTGGATTGTATCTTCATGACTCATTGGTAAAATTTATTGGAGAAAGGGATTTGTGCAATGCATACAAAACTGGCCATTAATCTTGTTGCTTAATGAAATACCAATTATGAAACATCTTTCAAAAAAATTCAATGTAGTATATTGTTGATCTATGGATTTTTTTAAAGTGATTTTATGTTGAAAGCGTGTGCAAATTTATGATATGATGCATTTTTATTTTAGTGATGTATGTATTCTTCACTAATTTAAAAAGGAACAATGTTAAGAAAAATTACATCTATGATAATCGTTTTAAAAAGATTTAGGCAAGTCCAAAAATATGAGCCAGAGACTACTTTAATGTTTATGGCTAATGCTAAAAGCAAAAACTGTATAGGGAGAAAAATAAGCTTTTAACGCATCCTTAAAACATAATAGAATATCACAAAAGCAAGTATTCTAGTATCTTTACATTTAGGCTCTGTTTGGGATAAAGTTGGCTGAATTGCTCGGTCAAGGCATTCAAGTTCTTTCTTCTACTTGCCATCTCCATTAACAACATCCCAAAGCTATAGACATCAGCTTTGTAAGATATTGTGCCAACAATTCTGTAGAATAGTTCAGGGGCCATGTATCCAATGGTTCCTCTTGCTGCAGTTAACGACACAATGCTCTTATCGATAGGATAAAGTCTAGCCAGTCCAAAATTAGAAACTTTTGGATTGAAATTCTTGTCAAGAAGGATGTTATGAGGTTTATGTCAAAGTGTAGAATTTTCGTATGGCATCCATTATGTAAGTACTCAATGCCTCGAGCCACTCCAAGAGAAATGATATACAATTTTTCGCAACTCAAGGAACAACTCTCGTACGTAGGAGAAAAAAATGTATTTTTCAAGTGACCCGTTTGGCATGAATTCATATATAACCTGGTGAATCCTACCAATGGTAGCAACTTCATTGACAAAATCTTGACCGTTGGATGTACCTTTGTCTAATAATTTAACTGCTACAACAAGACCACTTCGAAGTTGTCCTTTAAAAACAAATCCATAACCTCCATTGCCTAATTTTATCTTGAATTGTTTTGTTATCCTTTTTATGTCTTTATAAGAGTACCTTATAGGCATTATAGAAAATCTTCAATTTTATCATACATAGATAAATGTTTCCGTCGCAATATGTAGATTAATAATACAATGATACATGGTATTCCGATAACTTATTTTAAGATGAACAAAACACCTAGCGAACCTGTAAAGAAATGGAAATGAGATAAATAAAATGAGATGATAATAAACTTCATTTATTTATAATGTAGAAGAAAGAAATCTATTATAACTGAAATTTATCAAAATAATTTTGAAGATATCTTCGCATGTAATTGTGTAAACTAATTTCTCAAAATAACTGAAATTTATTCAAAAAATAGACTTTTCTCCGTTAACAAATATTTTTCCGTATATACCAATGAACGATCAAACCTTGGAACAAATATGATTAGGGACCCTTTGAATCAATTATGGTTGTAAAAAAGAAAAAAAAAACTTATATTAAAGATACAAGTAAATCTTACCAACGTAAAAAGCTCTTGAAATCATCTGCAAGAACATACATAAAACATGGTTAATTAGCCAACAAACTACCGTTATTCTTCTATTATATCGATATAGTGAACTACTCCCATCGATATTTTTATAAGAGACAATTCATATTTCTAAATTTATTGAATAAATAATGTATGTGATCTACATTATACATTATTTATTCAATAAATCTAAAAAGACGAACTGTCTCTTGTAAAAAAATCTGAGAGAGTTATTTTATAGCTTTAACCTAACTAAAAAAAACTTTAAACTTTGAGAAATGTGGAGTAGTTTGGAGCAAATTACTTGAAGATTTACGTCTACCATAGTCATCTTGACCTTGCCACCCATTTGCACCGAGACTATTGATCCAAAAAGGTTCAAATCCATAAAACACCTTACGACGGATATCCGAACAAGACACATTGTTGCCACGACGACGACCACCATGTTCAAGAGGCCAAGAAGTGAGGTACATAGATTCTATACGACACCCGTCTCCAAGCGCCAATTCCCAAAGAGTTTTGTAGCCATCAGCCTCAACATAGAAAGAATTATCTTACGTACCATTCACACAGTTAGAACCGTACTTATAACCGGACCAATGTTCCACCTTATTGGAACAACTCATATGTAACATAGACTTTGGTAATATTTTTCCTAATGAAATGTTTATATTGTTTTGATACCATTGGTAGGGTGAGGTGAAGAAAGAACTAAAATTATAGAGTCCTAAAGAATAATAACGAGGGAGTTGGGAATTATTAGAACTTGCAAGATTAAAATATAATAATCTTATAGTAAAGTTGTTGTAATTAATTTATTGTACATAGTATTTGACAACTTTTTTCTTTCTTTATAAAATACCCAAATTATTGTATTTGACATTTTCTATAGTACAAAATCAATTGATTGTTCTCACATGAAAGAGTGTACCTTTGGTCACCACATTCTGGTGGAGTTGTTTTCTAGCTGGAATGGGTGGCTGATGGTATGGACACCACATTTTCTTGAACATGGATCTTGTTGTTCATTAGCAATCACTTTGTACGGAAATTTTAGTAATAGTAATGTCACCACCACCGCAAGTGTTAAGGATGACACTTTTGTTTTCTGATAGCAAATGCCAAAAACACACAATTTAGCATGAGATATATATTTTCAAAATAGTATTTGTTAGGAATGTTTAATTATTATTAACTGTGTGAAAAGTACATTTAATATAGAGTTCAGTAGTTGTGTCGTTTGTGTCATGGTGGTGCATGTGTTTCCAAATTGTGTGGGACGAGTTTTTTAATTATCGCCGTGTTGTGCAAGCTAGCATTTAATATAGCGATATAGACCACATCTATCACTTGAAGATAAATTTTAAAGACTTGGGATTAATTCCGACAGATTTTTTTAATTTTTTTTTTATAGGCAAATATTAGTTGTCTGTAGTTAACATTGGTAAAAAGAAGGGATACATATTAGTAGTCAAGGATTAAATTCTGTACATCTTTCTTAACTCCTTCAATGTCTCAACGCTCTACCACTGCTACATGTTCAGGAACAATTCCGATATACACCCTCTGTAGTAAAATATAAGTAAAAATTACATTTTAGGTTCATTGTATGATTAATGTATTTAGTCTATAATATAGTCCAAATACATTAATCTTATAATAAACCTAACAAGTAACGTTTGCTAATATTTTGCTACGGAGGGAGTACGTCGTATAGAGGGACTAACACCACATACTTCCTCCAGTCCTTATTATAGGAAAAACAATTCCTTTTAGATTCATATAATATTTTACGTATCTAGAAAGCTAACTTTTTCTTATAATAAGGATCGGAGGTAGTATTTATTATTATTGGAATATGTGCTGGAATTTATTTATTTATTTTTTATATAGGCAAATGTTACTTGTTACTGCATATTGTTAGAAAGGAAGGGGAAACATTTTTAACCAGAGATCAGAGATCGAACTCTAAACCTCTTTCTTAACTCCTTCAACATCTCAATAATGGAACATCAAGTATGCGTGCCAAAATATCACTAAATTAAAGTGTTTGACAAATTTAGTCTTTGTAAATATAAAATGACATTACATGGTTATTTTATATGAGTGGGTAATTATTTTTGTGAGTGAGTAGTTTAAAAAATTAAAGAAATAATAAAATTAAAATAATAAGGTTAAAATTGGAATGCAAGGTAAAAATCTATAAGTTATAACCTCAAACGCTACTTGAAATAACATCTGAAAAAAAACTATAAGCTAATGAAAAAAGTTTGTTACCAACCATCTCTAATTTTATGAAACAAACTTATAAGCTAATATAATAAACTATAAGCTAGCTTATTTGTGTTACCAAATACACCCAAAATCAATGAATAAATAAATACCCGATAATGGAACATAAGTTTATTTTTTTACTAATTGTTTGTTAGTTATAATCTTTATTTATTTTTTATCATCAAGAATTCATACACTTTTTTTTATAAAGAATTTATACACATTTTTCAAAAACACACAAAAATATAAATATATTTTACATTTGTCATAAAAAGTTTGATGTCCAATAATGAGTTCTTATATATCAATAATCAATAATCCTTGAAATGATGCTCCCTGATTTTTCTCTAATTATATGTCCAATATTTTAAGATATGGGGTAGACCTTAAGAAACGTCACAATCAAATTCTTAAATATTGCCACAGAAAGTTCACCTTTAGATTTTTCTCTGAGGGATGATACTTGTGTGGTAAACAACCGCATACAAACTAATCAAAGAAGGTACACTGACCCTTGACTTTAGCCTCATCCCTTACTACTCCTGTCCCACTTCCACAACAGTTAGTTGAGTTTCTTCTCTTCAATTCTCTAGTTATCAGTTTCCTCCTCTTGCTTGGGCAAAAAAATGGTGCATAATAATATCTTAATGACATTTCTTTGGTTCTTATTACTCTCCCACATGACAACAACTTCCACTTCATTACACACTTTAGCAGTGAACCAAACGATCCGAGATGGTGGTGGTGAGAGTTTAGTTTCAGTAAGTGGGATCACTGAATTAGGTTTCTTCAGCCCCGGGAGTTCAAAAGGTCGATATTTGGGTGTATGGTACAGGAATGTAACCCCTTTAACAGTCATATGGGTGGCCAATAGAGAAACACCTCTAAAAAACCATTCAGGAGTGTTAAAGCTCAATCCAAACGGGATTTTTCAGCTTCGCAATGGCCCTGCTAACGGCGCTATAATTTGGTCATCGAATACTACAACAAGCAAATCAGGGAATCTGAATAATCCTATAGCTCGGCTCCTTGATTCAGGAAATTTGGTAGTGAAAAATGGACAGCAAACTGATGAGTTTTTGTGGCAGAGTTTTGATTATCCCTCTGATACATTGATGTCCGGAATGAAACTTGGATGGAACTTAGAAATTGGTCTAGAAAGATTCACATCATCATGGAAAAGTGATGATGACCCTGCTGAGGGAGAATATGCTATGAAACTTGACCTTAGAGGATATCCTCAGATAATTATATTCAAAGGGTCTGATATAGATACTAGACCAGGGCCATGGGTCGGCGAGTTCATTGCTGGATCTCAAGAACCAACTCCGGGAGCGGAGCAGAGATTTGTGTTCAATGAAAAAGAAGTGTATTATGAATACGAGAGTAATGAAAGCTCAACTATCGCGTTAACTAAACTGGCTCCTTCAGGTGATGAGCAGATTCTGTATTGGGTTGTTGGAACGGGCAATAGGCTAGTGTACTCAGATGGGAAGGATGAATGCGAAGACTACGCCTATTGTGGTACAAATTCTATATGCACCATGGATGGTAGCCTTCCAACTTGTGAGTGCTTGAAAGGGTATGTTCCCAAGATTCCTCAACAGTGGAAGCTGTCTCACTGGAAAGACGGTTGTGTACCGAGGAATGAATCTAATTGCAAAAGCAGTACAGAGGGGTTCTTCAAGTACAGACACATGAAGTATCCAGATACATCTTCATCATGGTTTGATAAGAGCTTGAACCTCGAGGAATGTAAGGCGATGTGTCTCAGAAACTGTTCCTGTGTAGCCTATGCTAATTTAGATACCCGCAATGGCGGAACTGGGTGTCTTCTTTGGTTTAATTATCTTGTTGATGTGAGAGAATTCACTAAATGGGGACAAGATATTTATGTCAAAGTCCCTCTTTCAGAACTAGGTACTCAATTTTTATCTTTTATGTTTTTCTTTTTCGGTTTCCTTTCCGCATTTGGTTTCTTGTTGATTAGGCTAATGGAAGCTATTTGTCATGTGGCATTTGTTTTCAAATTTAAAAGCACCTCCTTCCATCATTAGCTTAAAAGAAATTAAACACACTTCATTGCAAACAGCTTTGTTCATAAAGTTGGAGACTAATTATGCTATGCATCTTTCAGATGTAGATAACCATGGAAACATCAAGAAGATAGTCGGAATCACAGTTGCTGTGATTATTATTATTGGATTCATTACATGTGGATCGATATGTTGGATTAAAAATCGTCCAGGTAAATTTACATATATATTTTACCATCTTACATAGGCAACAGATTTTTCATATCTTTCAACCAATCAAGGGTTGTGTTCAAGTGTTTGTATCTTATAACTTATCAGGGGCTGCAAGAAATACTTTCAGTTTCAACAAGCGTTATGAAAGAAACCTAAGGAAGGAAGAAGATGTTGACTTGACAACATTCGATTTCTCGGTCTTGGCTTATGCCACTAACAACTTTTCAAGCAGTAACAAACTAGGAGAAGGTGGTTTTGGACCAGTATACAAGGTGACAAATGTTTGAGATGACTTCGATGTTCGATCTCCTTCCCTTCTTTGAAACTTTCTAACCATATCATATTATTTTCTAGGGAATGTTGATGGATGGACAAGAGATAGCTGTGAAAAGACTTTCAAAAAGATCTGGACAAGGCTTGAAAGAATTTAAAAATGAAGTGGCACTGATTGCAAAACTTCAGCACCGTAATCTCATAAAGCTTCTTGGCTGTTGTATTCAAGGAGAAGAAACAATGTTGATCTATGAATACATGCCGAACAAAAGCTTGGACTACTTTGTTTTTGGTTGGAATATTTTTCAATTTATTATAAATATTAGCATCTATCTTCTTATTTTTTATCAAAGTTTATAGAATTATGGAGACATAATGGCTATGCTAAATTTGTGTTAAATTGACCAGATGACACCAAAACGATGTCACTGGATTGGCTTAGGCGTTTCAATATTATTGGTGGCATTGCTCGAGGACTTCTTTATCTTCATCAAGACTCAAGAGTGAGGATTATTCACAGAGATCTAAAAACTAGCAATATATTACTAGACGTAAATATGGAGCCGAAAATATCAGACTTTGGCTTGGCTCGAATCTTTTTGGGGGACCAAATCGAGGAAAACACAAATAGAGTGGCTGGAACTTAGTAAGTCGATCAGTTCCTACATGATTATGGTTTTTTTATATTGCATTTTCATGTAATACTGATTTTACTTTGAACAAAACATATTCAGTGGCTACATATCTCCAGAGTATGCTGTCCATGGGCATTTCTCAGCGAAATCAGATGTATTTAGTTATGGCGTGATTGTACTAGAGATTGTAAGTGGGAAAAGGAATAGGGGATTTTCAAAACTCGAACAGTGCAATAATCTTCTTGGATATGTAAGCATAATCACCTAGCTACCTTGTTAATTAGTCTAATTTGAATTGTTTCATATCACTGATTTAAATTTCACTTTATTAGGCATGGAGATTATGGTCGGAAGAGAGAGCCCTGGAACTATTGGATGAAGTGTTACGGGAACAATATACAGCATTTGAAGTCATACGAAGTATACAGGTGGGCTTGTTATGTGTGCAACAAAGCCCAGAAGATAGACCAGACATGTCATCTGTGGTTCTAATGCTAAATGGTCAGAAAATATTGCCAGAGCCAACGTTTCCTGGCTTTTACGCGGAAAAAGATCTACGTACCGAATCAGATTCTTCAGTCGCAACTCACAAATTCTGCTCAACTAATGAAATATCCATTACAGAGTTAGATGCGAGATAGGATATTCAGAGAATGAAATCACAAGTCTTCAACTTCCAACGAGGGATAAATAGGTTATTTATTCGGGCATACATAGTTTGTGAAATAGCTAATGTTTTTACTATTATGAACCTGTGTTTTATCTGTCCAATATATATCCACAGGCATGCATGAGATAAACAAAATTGTGCATGAAGACAATAAACTCAATTGCTATTTGTAGTAGAAACGTTTGTAGCTATTTACATTTAAATAATTCATATTGGAGAACTAGTAAATTATTATAACTTTTGCTATAAATTACAAAATGGGAAATTTATGGTGGAATTTGTTTAGTATCCGAGGGTTGAAGAATTGAACTACAATAGCCATTATAAGAATCTTGATTTTGCAAATGAAAAATACAACCAAACATATTTGACAAACAGTCAAAAACACATGCAAATGTTAAATTATGTTTGTACTAACCTTGACATGGTTTGTGTAGAAACCCTTCACAACAGAGTTTCTAAAGAAATCATCATCTGATGTGATTGAGGTACTTCCCTTGGCTTCTAGCCCAGTTCACATATTGCTTGATCCCTCCAAAGCTATCACAGTTGTTCACCGAGCTCAATATGAGCTTAATATTGATATCGTCTTGCCTCAGATATAGCGAAATCTAACCCCTTCAACCCATCAAAGAGAACATACATCAAGAAAACACATGGAACAAGTAAAGGAAATGTTAAAAGGCACAATTTGAACCTTTTTTATGTCTTGAGAACTATGAGGGATACCTTAAACATTTGCACATTATTGAAACCAGGTTGTGGCTGGTTGCTTGACGAAAAGCAGCTCAACCTTGGATCTCTGAATGGGTGAGAAGTTGTGTACATTACCAGTAAGTGTTGAAGCCATTGCATAGTACTAGTAAAGGTTTCCATAAAAGATTCATGTTTTCAATAGAACAAATATTTGAGACATGATTTAATGAAGACCTTTGCAAAATCTTGAGACATGATGATTAACCATCTGGCAACTTTCATAACTTTTTCTCTTACAAATTTTCAATGACTTCATTGCATGTTTATATCACTCACACTAGATAATTCAGATTCAGATGTACCAGAGTTGAATGAGCACAATCTTGTCAACTTTGAGCTGCAAAACAAGCACACAATATTAATTATATTTCATCATAGGTCATCATAGGAGAAACATAGATTCCTAGACACAAAGGTACCTTGTATTTTTTCACACAAAAATAAAATGCAACGCAAGGGGCACGTGTCCTTCCGGTTATCCTCTTTTACTTAAAATAGATATCACTGATTATAAATTTAAAGGACATATTTGTTACTTCAAAAACTTAAAAAACCTATCTGTTACAAAAGTAAAACTTAAACGACTTATGTGTTTATTAAAAAAATTAAAGCACTTATTTGCTATAAAAGTAAAATTTAAAGGAAATATGACGCTTTTGCCAATAATTTATTAAGATAAGAGAATAATTGGTATAACATAATTAATGCTCTCTTGAAATTACGAAATTACAAAAGTGATAGATGAATAAAAATAAAACTTCATACATTCTTTTTCTTGTACTAGTTCAAATTCAAAGTGGACCACCATAAACCTTGTCATATCATATCCACATGTATGTAGAAAGACTTAACCGCAGTGTCGCGGAAGCTAGCTAGAAGAAGAAGACTTGTATATATAGTTGACTAGTAGCACTCCATCATTAGTTTACATTTGAATTTTCACATTTATTTAGATAATAATAATAATTAATTGTGTTTATTTTAATGATAAAATATTTTTTATTTGGTAAAATACTTTTATTAGTTAGTAGAGTAGTTACATAAATATTCTTATAAAAAAAAAAGAAGAGTAGTTACATAAATACATTAAATAAAAGTATAATAGGGTCACTTATAAAACAAAAAGTATAATAGGATCATATTAACATTTACTACGATATATGATTCGATCTTGGATAGGTGTTGCCTCAGCTGATCCACAGTTGTTACAGGATCATTTTGCCCAATTCGTATCTTGTTCAGGTGGGTCGTGAGCTCGGTGTTCTTTTTTACAACTTGTCTGGTTGTGTTGCATCTCGGTTATATGGCATGAGCGGAACAACAGAGTTTTCAAGGAAACAGGAACTACAATTCCGCAAATGTTCGATAAAATTAAATTATATACGTTATGGTTGTTGAAAGCTAACAATGTCACTTTAGGTATTAATAACCACATGTGGTGGTCGAGCCCGTTTGTCTGTTTGGGTATTGATTAAGCTTTTTTCATGTGTACTTGTGATCTGTAAAACAATGCGGCTCTATCTGGCACACCTTATGCTAGGCATGACCTTCTTTTGATGGTAATATATTCCATTTTTGCTTGTTTAAAAAAAAATGTACTACAATATAAAATAAAAAAATAAAATTAACATCTACTATCTCCCTTCTTAATTATAAGTCAAAATTAACTTTTTTTTATTGAATAACTCAACATGAGAGGTTTTAAAATTTACATCAAACACACGGTGACATTCTCTTATAACTTCACTAAACTCTGTGACATCATTCCCACCCTTATGAAAATAATCAACGAAGGTTAGTTATTTATTTTAAAAAGCTGTTTTTATTTACCCAATTTAACTTTATAGGGAATTTAATTCCCGTCTAATTTTTTAAGTAATTTTTTGTTGATGTAGTAACATTTAATAAATGATATCAAATCACAAATGCATAGTCCACATCATAAAAAAATATAAAAAATGAGATGAGGTAAAAATTCATAAAAAAAGGGAAAACAAATAAAAATTATATAGGAGACAAAAATCCTTATTTTAATATAAAGGGACTAAAATTTCGTATTTTTTAAAACAAACAAACCAAAAATACATTTAAACCATAAAATAATAAATAACATAAAAACAAGGGAAAAGAAGCAAAACTTATAGGAGAGGAAAAAGTCAAAATTCATGCTAAGTCTTTCATGAAAAGGGGGGAAAATAAAATTATAGGAGAGGAAAAATAATAACTTGAAAATGACGCACATAGTATTAATTAAAAGATATAATTGAAAAATAATAAATATTACACTGAAAAATTAAAAATGACAAAAAAGTTTTAAATAATTATTTTTTGCAATAATTATAAGATACTGAGCAAATATATTTGTTTTGTTTTTGCTAAATTAATAATTAGACCGTGAATTTCACTTCTTAGATCTACGTGCATCTTACATTTGAAATTTAGACAATTCTTTCCTTGTTCTTATTTAAAGTGGACCACAATAAACTTTGTAATATCCACATTAAAGTTTTGTAGTTTTAGATGATTGCACATATAGCAATGCACAACTTTGATCGTTAATATATTTAATTATTTATAATAAAAAATTATGAAAATTTTATACTTTAAAAAGAAACGGAAGGAGTATACGTCTTCGGATTTGAAAAACAAGCTAATTAAGCTCTTATGCTACATGAGAAAAAATATTAGGAAGCTGTGGTCAAAGTGAGTACTCTAATCTTATTCAAGAATCAATATCATGAACACTTATTATCATGTCATGGGATTGGTGTTGTTATTCATGGTTTACTTTGTTTTTGGAGCAACAAAAGCCAAGGTAATTAACTGTCCACAAGACATATCATGTGGAAATCAAGTTATCAAATTCCCTTTCCAAATCAAAAACCAAAATCCAACTTCACCTATGTGTGGTGGCTATCCAGGATTTGAGTTAATTTGTTCATCAAACCAAACAATGATTGAACTTCCTCACAAAGTGAAACTCAATGTCAAAAACATTGACTACAAGCACCAAACTATTCAACTTTTAGATCCACAAAAATGCCTTTACAAACATATCCACAACCTCAATCTTTCAGAATCTCATTTCAACTACTTGAAAAGTGATTATGATGATTTTATTGACTATCACTTTTTCAATTGTTCACTTTTGATTAGAAATGAAATAGATTCATATTTAGTTCCTTGTCTAAGCACCTCAACTTCTCAAACATTTGTTATACCCTCTTCTCTATATATTGAAGACCTTCCTCTCTCCTTTTGCACCAAAATGTTTAATGTTTCATTCAAACGTTCCGATTCTATTCGTTTGAGTTGGTCTGAGCCTAATTGTAAAGAGTGTGAATCAAAAGGAAACATATGTAGATGGAAGAATACTACTAGTAGTACCAACAAGAAAATTCATTGTTTCCCCAAAAACAAGAAAGGTAATTTACTCAGCTAGCTATTTGTGTATTAATTTGAAAGTGATTCTATTCTTTCTTGAATTCAATTATATACTCAATCTTTTAACTTAGAAAACTAGTTTGATGGTAAGGTTATGGAATTTTATATCTTGCTTGCTATTTGTATTAATTTTGAGGGAATTTTATTGTTTGATCAACTCAATTATATACAACCTTCAAAGATATAAAAGACTTATTAAACTGAAGTAGTAGATCTTCTCAATTGAATCAAGCTTATGGAATTTTATAGAGAATCTTAACAAAAGAATTTCTCAAAAGTTATATCAAAATGACTCACTTGGATGTTCTACAACTTCTTCAAGTTGTTAGTCAAATCTCAATCGTTAGATTAATTTAACGGTCAATAGTATTATATCTTGGTTGTTAGATTAATCATGTGACAAGGTTTAGCCGAAGAAAATGCAAACCATTTGATGTGACTTCTACAAAAAATAAAAGAAATCATGATGGTGAGTTTAAGTTGACGGTGAATTTGTAAATATCACAATGACATCATAATTTTGTGAAGCTTTAAAATATAGCTTTTATCAAATTTACCGTACTCATCCTAATTCTATTTATCTCACCGTCAATTCAAATATGCAGAAAGACACTAATCATAATTACAATTTCAAATTCATGTAATTATTTTGTCAACCTTTAATTAGCATCAAATAAGAAAATACTTGAGATATAAGTATCTTTTATGATCAAATTAATGACATAAACTGAAATTTGCTATTTTGATGTTGTAGGTTCTTCACCGGCTCTAGTCAACACAGGTCAGCTTTTATGTTTAAGTTTGCTTTATTTTAATTATAACCTCAAAGAAAACACCATTTTTCTTAAATTAGTTTTCCTAAATGCAGGGTCAATTCTAGGATCATTGTTTTTTATCTTGCTGACTGGAGCAGCCTACCATATTTATGACTCCTACGTTCTGAAGAAAGCAAAACAAGCGATTATAGAAAAGTTTTTAGAAGATTATAAAGCTCTTAAGCCTACCAGATACTCTTATGTAGAAATTAAGAGAATCACAAATAACTTTAGAGACAAGTTAGGACAAGGAGCCTATGGAACCGTATATAAAGGGAACATTTCAAAAGAATTTGTTGTTGCTGTGAAGATACTAAATTTTTCTCAAGGAAATGGGCAAGATTTCCTCAATGAAGTTGGTACAATGGGTAGGATTCACCATGTTAATATTGTTCGATTGATCGGTTTTTGTGCAGATGGCTTTAAAAGAGCTCTTATTTATGAGTTTCTGCCAAATGGTTCTCTACAAAAGTTCATAAATTCACCAGACAACAAGAAAAACTTCCTTGGATGGAAAAAGTTACACGAAATTGCTTTAGGAATAGCTAAAGGAATTGAATATCTTCATCAAGGTTGTGATCAACGCATCCTCCATTTTGATATCAAACCACAAAATGTTTTACTTGACCATAATTTTATTCCAAAAATATCGGACTTTGGTCTAGCTAAATTATGTTCAAGGGATCAGAGCATGGTGTCAATGACCGCAGCTAGAGGAACTTTGGGATACATTGCTCCCGAAGTTTTTTCAAGGAACTTTGGAAACGTGTCTTACAAATCAGATGTTTATAGTTATGGAATGATGTTGCTTGAAACAATAGGAGGGAGGAAGATCACAGAGGACTTGGAGGAAAACTCTAGTCATGTTTACTATCCGGAATGGATTTATAATCTTATAGATGATCAAGAGGAAATGAGAATTCATGTTGATAATGAAGGGGATGAAGAAATAGCAAGAAAAATGGCCATTGTGGGACTTTGGTGCATTCAGTGGCATGCTATGGATAGACCATCAATGCAAATGGTGGTTCAGATGTTGGAAGGAGATGTAGACAAAACTCCAATACCTCCCAACCCTTTTGCTTCTCAATCTAGACAACCTAGGAGAAATGGTGGACTTGCAACTACTAGACAACTAACTCAAGAGTTGGATGTCATTGAAGAGTTAGAATGACCAAAATGTGTACCTCTTTCTAATACTTTCATAGTGTGTGTGTGTGTCAGTATATCTTAAACTATAGATGTCGGACTTCCATGAACACAAGTAAGCTAAAAGATAAATGTTATTATTAGAGAAATCATAACATTCATATATTGTGACAAAATAGTGCACAGTTTGACTATGTACACTATTTATATAATCTACATTGAACTATTTTTCTTACCAATATATAAATACAAATGTTAGCATATAATATGTTTGATTGTTTTGATGAATAATTTTAAAATATCTTCTTTTAAAAAAAAAAATAATATATGACTAAAAGATACTAATCATCAAAATTGTTAGTAGTGTATTGAGGATAAATATAAAATGGTCAATTGTGTCGTTTTTAAACGGAGGAAGTACTTTGGTTTGATTGAAACCTCAATAAGGCAACAATCACCAGAAGATTTATAAATAGCTGTTGAACCAAAATCAGCCTACTTTCTCTCACTCACACAGAAATTCCTACATATTGTGTTTAACCAAATCTTATATAAAATATTTGAACAATGTATATGTTAACATACTGTGTATGTATTTCCTACAGTCAATGCAACTTGAAAATCCTAAGAAAATATCTGTTCAGATCCTTTGCAATTGTTAGTCATTAATGGTAAATTAATTACATTCACTGGTATCATCACTAAAACAATGGAGTACCAATGTAAAAGAATAACAATAGGCCCCTCAATATGAGGGAGGATAAAAAAGAAAATACAAAGCCTCAATGCAGAAGTTGAATTTGTTAATGCACACAAACAATTTGTTGCTACAACCTTAAACCTTAACCCACAGAGAACAATCTTCAGGTAATGTACAGGCAGGGTATGATGGAATGTTAGTTCGTCTTTTCATAGCTTGTTAGACACATCAGCTGCTAATTTAACATTCAATAGATTAAGCAAAGCTCGATCAATGTTCTCGGAGAAAATCATGCAATTGCACAATTGTTTTACTCTGTTCTCAACTTGCATCGTGTTTAAAAGAGATGCAACTTCCTTGAAATCCAGTCACAAGAAATAATTAGAACTCCAACAAAATCTTGCTAACCTCCAAATTTTGGGTTTTGTGCCCTCCCATCATATGGAAAAGGGAAAAAATGAAATAGTCACGTCAGAAAAATGCAGCAAGGCACGCTCTTAGAGTCAAAGGAAACAGGAACACCCATAAAACTCTGTTAGTAGATTAAGTTGCTGATGAAGATTTAGAATCATCGGTTCTATTTGCACGGCACATGCAATCTGGGCATGGAAAGCTATATATGGAGTCATTAGGCCTTTTGAGCTCAACTGCCTTGGAATCACTGTGTGACCTCATGCTCAGCAATTGACGCTTGAGACTTTTCCATCTATGAAGAAATCAAATTAGACTCGGATTATTTCTACAAATACTAAGATAAAATCCTACCGCATAATGCTAAAACAACAAGGATAATCGCCTGGGCCTTCTATTTGTATTCATGTCTCAATGATCATCATGGCAAAATTGAACTGAAAGAAATATATATACAGTACAGACAATACATACCCAATAGTGGTACTATCGAAGAGTAATGCCAACTTGCGTTTATCAGGCTTTATTGTCTTAGAGTGTCCACCATACAAGTATCTCCGGTGGCCCAGTAGAAAATGAGGGAAGTTACCACCCTGAGTTGTGACAAACACCTCGCTATGAAGACAAGCAGTGTAGTCTATGGCAGCCATCCTGGAAGAATAATTCTAGAAGTAACTCAAGTCAAAATTACAGTACCTAATCTTTGGAGTGCATGAGTGGGGATAGAATACTACTCTATACCTTAAATGGGGCAAGTTCCTCCTCAGATGCTAAAGTCTCCTTAGTATGCAAATTTGGAAACATTTCCCTTAGAGGGGCCATTGTTTTCTCAGCATCATATATTTTTCCAGATGCCAAATAGATGGAGGTGTTCTTTGTAAAACCCATTCCTCTAAGCATAAGGCCAACCTGAAGACATATAATAAAATATTGATATAAACAAAGAAACTAGTGCAAAGTTATAATATTTGCCGTTTAAAAAAAGAGTAGCTGACAAAGTCTTGAAGCTCTTAGAATTTGGGTTGGACCCACAAAGCCCAATTGTAAGATGAAGAATGTCCCCAACTTATGAACACTTTTTCAAAGCCATGTCACACACTCACCCAATTCTGACTCTCAACAGATCTATGATAGACCTAACTCAACTCCACGAAATCGACTTGTAAGGTAAGAGATACAGATACCTCACAGTCATAAACATTTTTTCAAATCATATCACACCCAATGTAGGACTCGGCAAATGCAAAATAGCACTTTCCAGGAATATTTTGAAGCTCCTAGCTATATTAACAAAGTACTAAATTATTCCCTTAAATTGTCTTCCTCTTGGTTAAAATACCTCACCACATCAATATTCTTTCGTAAAATATGTTAGAGTACCTAGATTATCTCTTAGAATTAGTTTCCGTATTTCTTTACTCTTGTGATTTATTTTCTTATTTTATTGGGATTAAGAGTCTAGTATTAGTATAGACAATTCAGGATTGGTGCTTTTGTGTTGTATACAATATCCATCAATCATTCGCATCATATACAACTTCATTAGTCTGTGTATTCCATTTCCACCTTCCACACCCAATAAAACAAAAACTAACCCAATAACTTCAACACAATTCATACAGACCAAGATAACTGGAAATTTGGGAAGATGATACCTCTAATGGAGTGAGGGGACACTTCCCATTGATCCTGATTGCTCCAGGACGTATAACTCGTCCAGGTTTTGTAAATTTCCCTTTCCAACCTCTCTCTCTTGCTGCAACCATGTCATCTCTCTCCTGTTTCCCACCATCAAAAACACAACAAGAGAAAGCAACCATATCCTGCACATGGGAAGCAAGTAGAAAGAGATGTAGCAAAGATCAATACAGCCTTCATACTTCAGAACAACATTCATATCTGATCAAACCAACCTCTTCAAAACGAAGATGTATGGAGACATATTTACCACCATTCATTATGCTTTGCTTCCTCATTCTTGCAACCAAAGATTCACTCAGGGTCAATATGGGACTTGAGAATCGTAAAGCCTCGTAATTTGCTAAGCATCTGAGACGCTGGACAGCAGGTGGAGCATCAAATGACAATCTATTTGCAAAAGGTGAAATCCTTATAAGCCTGCAATGATTAAATAGGAAATCTGTAAACAGAAAACACAATAGTTTTCCTCTTGCCAAATTACAACCATATGAGATCACCAAACAATATAGCATAAAAATTCATCTGAAAACCAATTAATTACTAGTCAGAATTCCACATGCATTGACAACACATGAATAGTACAATAATTAATTGGATAAATGGCTATCAATTGATATTACATTATTAGTAAATGTACTTGTGTAATTCAAAATGTATTTGTGTACAAGCTGTGTACCATAAAATATATGAAGCCAAGCAAGTTAGGTGAAATTTTAAATTAGCATAAAATAATTGTATTATATCTCCTGCAAGACAAAAGAGCAATAATAAGTGTTGAATTGATAAATATAAAAGACCAAAGTGCTAATACTTTCCAATTAATGGACCAAAATGGAACGCAAAAAAAAAGGGACGAAAGTGAAATCTAAAAACTTATGGGACCAAAAGTGTAATTTAAGGGAAAAGGCTAAAACATAACACCACAATGTTTGGGACCCCCTTTTTTCCAAATACCATGGACAAATACCAATCAGTGTAAACCTGAATTAACCATCAAAGATCAATGATATTAAGCAATAGTTTCATACAACGAAGATCATAACTCACTGTTCTTCAAGTAACTTTGGGAGTACCACATCTCTGTAATACTGAATGGATGACCATGCCTTGATCCTGAAATTGAAAACATTCGTCATGTTGCTGCCAAATCTTTCCATCAGGTACTCAGGAATCTTATCAACCACCCGTACATCATTTTTCAAGGTATTGACAAAATATTCTTCATCATAAATGTCGCTGAACTTGCTGGAATATTGAAACATGAAGAAACAATTTAGTCTTTAACAGTTAACACCATGATCATCATTGGGATATCTACCAATAAACTCGTTAGTCAATACAACAGTGTGTAATTTTATAAGAACCATAAAACTTATTAGTGCAGACTGCAGAGCACCCAATCTCAAATGCTATAGTGGATCATGGAGTGACTACTAAATGAAGATATTGGATGCAATGCCAAGATAAATTACTAGGTTTCTCTTTTCCTGAAAAATCAAATTCAAAGATAAAAAACAAACATACCTAGGATCTTTCCATATGCTATGATAATGGAAATTTGGGATCACAAGAGTAGCATTAAGATAGCCGGCAACAGCAACAGCATTGCATATCTATAAAGCACAACAATCATTAAATGAATATGTTGAAAGTAGTACAGAATTTAGCAAGCTTGGAACAAATACAAAGAACAAATGTATAGAAAACTCTAACCGATGTCCTTTGCTGATTTAAGCCACCATTAGCCTCTACAAAAATGTATCCATTTGATTCAGGAAGGCCTATGGAATTCATAAGAAATTTACATTATTTATAGAGTACAGGAAACTGTCAGAAGTTCAAACACAATTTCTCACATATAAAAGGAAGCAATAAAGTGCAACAAGATTAATGCAAGATATTGCAATAAGAATAACCCACTTCAAAAGTTAAGCAGTAATTCAGTCCATTCATTTCATCAATTGAGTTTGGCTTTCCATATTAGTCTTCATTACAAACTATACCATCTATAATTTTCATAGTATTCAAAATTCAACCATTTATCGAGATTTCCACTTTTTTCATGACATAAATGACAGGGAATACTCTAAATTTAAGGTTCTTTTGGATGTCCCCGACTTTGTTCATCTGTCCTTGAGTAGTCAAGTCAATAAGAAAAAGTTTGCTCTCTGAAATTCCCAGGGTGATTTCATGCAAATTTTTATTCCTTCACTGAATGGAGAAACATTCAACCTTGATATATATCCCTTTGAAATTCAAAGCCCCCTGTAAGGTTTGCTTAGCTCGTTTAATTGGACAGTTGTACTTAATAGACTTATTACCAATGCCATGCTAAGCGTTTATAGGCTACACAAGGCAATTTCCCCTGCCATGTGTTAATATGGCACAAGATCAAAATTAGTTCTCGTCTATTTTTGCATTGATCTGTCACTACTTTATTTAATTTGGTTTAGAATTTTGGGAGAACATTAGGTGGAGTTTGCCCTTGGTTATTGGGCCTTTGTTTTATGACTAGTTTTACTGATCTATAAAAAAGTAAAGTCAGATAATTGTGGCAATGAACAACATTTGTATAGGGAATGTGATTTTTGTATTTCTGTGTCTAAAACTGATCAAACATTGTTTAACTTATAAGGTATTTACAACAATTCAATGTAATGTGATTGCTAATTCTAATCCTAATAAATAACTAATTTGGCAGTGTACAGCTAATGATAATACTGTGCATCAACTGTAATCAAAATCAAATCATACCTTCTGAAGATCTGTGTACACATGGTTTCCATTCACCACCTTTATATGAACTCTTCCATATTGTTGATATCTGAAATGAATTTAAATGATTTGGTCACTAGAAATATCCAAGTTACCAGAAAAACAAATTGGAAGTAACAAAGGTATGAAGATCAGTGAAGTACTTTGAAAAAAAATTAAAAAAGTATAATTCAAATAGATTGAACTATTGAAGTACAAAAAGATGCATGGTCATAGCAAAAAATCATACATAGCAAATGATGATAAACAAAAAGAATCATGGTATGAAATGAAATATGAAAGATTCAAATGATGATCCTTACATGTGCTGGAAAAAGTACAGCCCATAATTTTAGGTTCCAGAAGTCCAGAACTTCAGAATTACGCATAGGAAAACACTACATTAATATTTGTATTAGGTCTATTAGTTGATGGAGTTAGAGTTAGTTAGTCAGAATTAGTTGGGACTGAGATAGTTGTTGAGGTAGGCTATGTCGTGTATCAAAAGTAGGAAAGGGTTAGAGAAAGACTAGCCATTTGTTCGAGAGAATTAGAATCCTAGGAAAAAAGAGGTGAAAACTCACGAAGATCAGAAGTGCTTTATTATCTACGATATGGGAAGCTTTTTCTTATTATTTTATTTCCAATGAAGTGTGAAAGTTACCAAGCATTTCCCTATCCTTTCCTTATTTATACTATTTTATATGCACGCACACAGACATATGAATTTTATTAATTTCTGTTAAGAAGTCCCACATCGGTTGAGAGATGGCCTGAATAAGTCTTTATAAGTAAGAGGCAATCCTCACCTTACAAGCCGGTTTTGTGAGGATGAGTTAGGCCCAATACTAATTTCTAATATGGTATCAGAGCCTCTCCAAGATCCGTTGGGCCACCCGTTATCGGGCCACCTACCGTTTATATCCACGCACCAAGCCCAATAGTGCTGGGCGTGAGGGGGTGTGTTAAGAAGTCCCACATCGGTTGAGAGATGGCCTGAATAAGTCTTTATAAGTAAGAGGCAATCCTCACCTTACAAGCCGGTTTTGTGAGGATGAGTTAGACCCAATACTAATTTCTAATAATTTCATATGATCTTACTATCCGTGTTATGATGCCACGACGTACAATTTTCACTCCCATTTCCAATCTAAGTAAATTCTCGATTTTGAATACCTTGCTCATGACAGATTCTAACCGAGTCCCCAATCCCATCTAGCAGTAATGAACTGAAGCTTGCTAACAGTCTGAGATTTGACAACAAGGTGCTAGATGCCTAGATGTCAGTAACTATACGCAATCCGCAGGATTGACAGTATACAGCAATGAATAGCTGTCAAGAAATTTTCTGCTTCTGCCAGTGGTTTGTATTATAGTGGCACCCAACTGCCTTACTGAACACTCCGTCTTACGGTTGATGTCCAATAAGTCTCAAATTCTCATTGTATGATAATTAGCCTGATTTTTTAAATTGAAATTCCGGATCTTAAGAATTAAACCTCTCTTATAGTCATAAAAATGAAAATATTAAGCAAGAATCTATACATCAATGTGGTCAAAATCTTTACTCCCTGCTACATCTCCAAATAACAAAAGGCCAATCAATGCACAAGCAAAGGTTTCTCAAATAACAAACCCATATGAGGCAATACCCTCATATTATCAATACCAAGAACTACAAGCAAGTGCATTATTGATTATATCTTTCTATAAAGAGGGTTACAAAAAAAAGTTTTTCTACTGGCTATGGCAACATAATATCTTACATATAAGAAACGACAGAGAAATTGTAATCATTTTTCTTCTACTTGACATCACATTTTACTATACAGTACGGCACTAATCGATCCAGACCCGTCAAACAATTTGACTGGCAAAATTTCATTACAAAGCTTAAAAGCTTCAGTTCCATTAACAAGCCATCAGAACTCGACCAAAAGCCATAGAAACACGGAAAATAAATATAAAATAACATGGCATAAACAATTACTAGTTGACATGTAAAACAGAAAGACTAGTAACACATATATTATACATTAGATCATGGTAGTGTTGTTAAATATTATCAGTTACAATATAGCAGAATTTGAACAAAACGTTATTGTGTCGCAATACTCTATCTAGTACAAATAACGGCTATAGTGTCGTTTAGTGAAATTCAAACAAACCGCTATTTTCCGCAAATCACCATTTATAACACACTCATAAGACAAAGATTTGATCCACTACAGCTCAAACATAAAATTCAAAACTAGAACAAATACATTAAGATCCCAATCAGAAAATCCTCAATATTCAAATTTGACCAGAAATCAAATAACATAACATTCATTAAACCAACAATTATTCATATATCTTAACTAAAGTCTTCTCCTAACAATACATCACAAAATTTCACACTTCCAATTTGAGATCTTAAGTAAATAAATAACCAAAAAATCCAGAAAAAATAAAACAAAATTAAAAAAACGAACCGCATCAACGGAAGAATTATCTGCATCCATTTCCGGTAGAAGTCTAGCGTAAAGTTGAGGACTACGGTAAACAGAGCCAGGAGCAGGACGATGGATAATGATAGGACGAATATCGAAGGAGAAAGTACCGAAGTAAAGGATCATACCAGAGATATAAATAAGAGGTGCAAAAAGGAAAACGCCTTGACGACGAAGGAGAACAGAGAGGAAAATCCAAGCGAGTCGTTGAGCGAAAGTTCGAGGAGCCGGAGAAAACCGGCCGGTTTTGGTGCGAATGTGACGGAGACGAGGTGAACGGCGGGGGGATGCGGGAGGTGAAGGTGTTGTATGGCCACTTGACGGGAGACGGTTGTAAGGGTGCATTTGGTGATTGAATGGAGCGAGGTTACATGATAGTTATGGTGGATGTGCGGGTTTTTTTTTGTTTTCTCTCTCTGGCTGGTTTTTTTTTTTGGAGGAGGAAGATGGAGAGAGATGTGGAAGGAACCGGAGAGGATTACAGACGGAGTTTTTTATTTTTTTTTATTCTGGGAGTGGGGATGGGTGAATGAATTGGAAACGATGAAGAAAAATATTGAAAAGAAAAGTATCAGAGAGAGAGAGAGAGAGAGAGAGAGAGAGTGCTGTGCTGGAGAGTAGAGAGAGAAAGAGAAAGTGCACGTGATGAAGGAAGTGGGGCGTGAATGATGATTAATTTTCCTAATTATTGTTTTTTTTTTTCTATTGGATTTTGTTTTAGGACAGTTTTTTTATTGGATTCATGTTAAGTTATTTTAGGCAAATTATGTTTATGGAAATTATTTATTTACTTTTAACGGGATATTTATTTATTTTTGACAGATTTAACGGGATATTATATCTCTTATTTTAGGCAAATATTCATTTCAAATTTTTTTTTCTATGTAAAAAGGAATTAGATTAAGAAACCAATTGAGGTAAACTAATCTCTTTTACACCATCTTCTAACATAAGTTTTAACCTAATAAAAAAAATACAATTGAAATCTGAAGAAGAATGTTCAAAATTTGACAATAGATCAACATTGATTAGTCTCTCCGTCTCGCGTATTGCCGATCCTACAAAAATATAATATGGAGACTTGATCAACAAATTTGCTTCATACACTACTAGAATGAAGACTTTTTTAATAGCAATTGTTATTGATTAGAAAAAGATTTTTTTTCTATGCAAGAGTAAGAATATTTTGTTCGTTGAAGGTTATTAGGTGAGGCATCCGAGAGACCTCAATGTTATGTCTCCTTAAAGATATTGAGAATCCACATTAAAGTTGGAAGATGATGTGATAAACTTTGGTTGGTGTGTAACTAGGCGAAGATGATTATCACACACAAAATTTCTATTAAAAAACCAAATTATTTCTATTTTTTCAAAGCTCATAACATAAATAACAACTCCAAAGAAAGTTTGCAAGTTGTCATGAGTTGTAACAATATTAGAAGTTGTAACATCCAATCAAGTCATTGATACAATCTATAACTAAAAAACTTACTCGAAACATCATAGTTTTAGGGATAGTCACAACATCTAGCCATCTAGGTCATAAAGTATCTCTAAACACACTTCTATGTTACCTTTCATCATTAGTCAAGTTTTTATCATGAGTTATTTTTCATAAAAAAACTTTGTACCTGTTCGGGCCTTGCCAAGGCCAGACATGTTGAAAAATATCATAATTTGTTGCGACAAAATGATGTTGACTATGCAACAAGCAGATTTTGGAGAGAAATTTTCATCTATAGAGCAGGGTTTCAACGAAGAAAATACTAGCTTATGATAAATCAGATATTCTTTTTCTATTTCTAGACAAAGTGAGAAATATTACTAAAATTCACACACAATTATAATATCTCGAATTTGAATCGGGATAAATTGTCTAACTAATTTAACAATATCAACATTGTTAGTCGAATTTATCTTATTTCTATCTTTTAAACTTTTAAATATTGAATATACGTCTTTTTAATAAAATATTTTTATAACGTTTTTTAACCAATTCTTATATTTTTGACTTATAAACACTCGTTAACATATTTCACATACTCTTGTAAAAAAAAATATTTCACATATTTTTCAACAAACAAAATAGAAATTCCAAAAATTCCCTCCTCCTATGGACATCAAAACAAAAGTGGGACAGATATTTGAATTGATGATATTCAAATGTATATGTGGTTATTAATCTACACCTATCAACATCTATGGAAATTCATTCGAAGACTTCAAAAACCAATAATTATAATGTACTCCTATATTTCAACATATTTGAAAATACATCCGAAGACTTCAAAAACCAATAACTAATCTAATCCTATCAACATCTATGAAAATTAATTCGAAGACTTCAAAATTTAAGTCTTCACCTTAGTCAAATGTTAGCAGCTTCCATGAAACTGCGACAACCAAGATGTAAATTGGGATATATTTGTTCTATATATGGATCTCAATCTCATCTCATGCATTTAGTGTAAAGAGTATTTCTTCTATTTCTATTTCCTATCAGAAAAATAAAAATGTCATCCTTCTGTTTGGTTCGAAGTAAATGGAGGGGAGGGGAGGGAACATTTTTAATGAAATGTGTTTGGTTCAATTTTTAGGAGGGGAGGTGAGGGGAGAGGGGGGAGCAAAATCCCTCATATACTCAATTTTTGCTTCCCCCCAAATTGGGGGGATTTGGAGGGGAGGGGAGGCAAGATATGTTATTGCAATATTAATTATATTGATATATTTATCCTCATATTTATTTTAAAATACCAAAATTATCCTTATCTATTTTTTTTTATATTGCTAACTTGCTAATTTTTTTATGACTTGTTGCCAAGTTGATTATTATTATTATTATTATACATAACTATTTTCTTTTGACAATTTTGTTAACTATTTTTTTTCCAGACTTTGTTTTTACTTTTTTCTTAACCATGCTTTGTATTTACGTTGCATATATTACATACAATTTATTTGTTTATAAAAATGTCCATACAAGTTGTTACTTGTTACGTCGATTAACCCTGTTTTGTTATATTGACTTTCATACTACACTACACTTGCATGCTTTTTTTGTTTATATAAAATTAATTTAATTATTATTTGTATATAATTTAATTTGATAAATTTTTTATGAGGTTAAATCATTAATCAAGAGCAAAAAATTATTATCAATAAAAAATTTAATTTGTGGAGTTTTTGAGCCTATTCAGTTTTTATATTTAATTATTTATAAAGTGAATAATTTTATTATGAAACTCTTACTATAAAACTATAAGGATAAAAAAGTAATTTAGTTTTGTCATCCCTCCCCTCCCCTCGTGAACCAAACACATTTATAATTAAAATCCCTTCCCTCACCTCCCCTCCCCTCTTTTGAACCAAACATATAAATAATTAATAATTTATCCTCCCCTCCCCTTCCCTCCCCTCCCCCTCATTAAAATCCCTCTCCTCTCCTCCCCCTCTTTTGAACCAAACAGACCCTAACTCTTGCTATGGTGGTAGTATTACTAATATTCCCTTACAACAAAATGTATGGTGATGAACAACATTCATGTTCACGAAGGTGCGGTGTACATAACATCAGCCACCCTTTTCGGCTGGTAGACAGTCCGAAAAAATGTGGCGACAAAAGGTATACGTTATCATGCGAGGACAACGACCAATTGATTTTGTATGGATCATCTGGAAAATACTATGTACAATCAATTAATTACAACAACTTCACCATACGTCTATTGGATTTCAAACTTGGTGGTGTTTACCCCGATTTTTAGTAAACAACCGCTAGTTTAATTATTACAAGAAGGATCAACTAGTAAATCCTGGGACATATGGATTGTGCAAAGGATAATGAAAACACTTTCATTTTTTCTGGGTTAAATCGGATAAGTTGATAAAAAAGTAAAAGCATTTGACGCAGTCAAATGGTTTGTTTAAAGTAAAATGCTTCAAAGTTAAATTTGCAGAAAACTTGTAAATGAATTGCAGATAAAGTTTAAAGAAAGACTTTGAAAAGTAAAAGCATGCAATGAAATAAATTGCAGAAAGTTTAAAATTGCAGAAAAGCTTTAAATTGCAGAAAGCTTTAAATGACAAACAAGTAATCAATACTTGCAGAATGTAAATTGCATTGATAATTTGTAAAAGTGTTTACAAAGAAAGGTGCACAGATTCGTACATGTTCCTGTTCGCATTCATTTCGCTCGTTGACATGGGTACTCTGAATATTATAGGAATTTGCATGTGAAAATGTGAACCCGTTTCTCCTATGAGAAACTCATATTTATAGGCAAACTAGAATAACTGCTATAAACCTACAAAATGTCTAACTATGCTCCACGTGTCTTTGACAATTTGAATTCCCTTTGACACCTGGTGGGACTTTTGAACGTTATCCACTTTTTGAATATTTCGCTAAGTCCAGAGTATGCTTTCTCCGTTCTGCATAGTACGTTAGACAAACAAACATACACACGTATATATATATATATATATATATATATATATATATATATATATATAATTTTCGACCATTGTCAGTAATGTCGAAAAATAGATATTTGCACAAATAACTTCTTGTCGAATTCGACAAGCTCATTGGGCAACAACAAGTTCTGTCGAATTCGACAGACCCCTGGGCTTTGACAAGCAACTTTGCATTAAAAGTCTCTGACGTCAAATGCCTTAATTTTCTCTTGATTTAATACTAGAATCAATTCCCAAGAGAATATTAAAAATGCAATCATGCACATTTAAATGAGATTTCATCATCTCTCTCCAATTCATTAATGCCTGTCGAAAATACAGGCTAACAGGTGGTTACTCTATTTATTCCCTTCCTCCTCATTATTCTTTAGGACTTTATAATTTCAGTTCTAACATATACTCATCCTATCAATACACACACCAATATCCGAATGTATTGTCGAAATCTATGTTATATGTAAGTTGTCCAAATAAGGTGCAATATTCCTCTGGTTATAAGTACGGTGCTAACTGTATGAATAGTAGTAGTACTTTGTATTCACAATACGAAAATTCTTTCTATGTTGATGGCTACAACGAATCTGAATCTCTGTCAGATTTGGGGCTGGGAGACGAGTGTCGTATAGAGTTTATGTATCTCACATCTTGGCCTCTTGAACATGGTGGCCGTCATCGTGGCAACAACAACATTTCTTGTGAGGATATCCGTCGTACGATGTTTTATGGATTTGAACTTTCTTGGCTCAATAGTTTTTGTAAAGATGGTTGGATTGCGCTCGTTGACTATAATAACCAGCTTCGCTGTAAAGGTTTGCTAATTCTCAAATTCTCGATATCTCTCTCCTTTCTCTTTATCTCTCTTAATAAATTATCCAGGGTGCTTTATAGAGCAACTTCAACCTCATCATATTGATGTTTTAGGTAAATATTTTGTGTATATTAGAATAATTGGTAGCTTGTTTGTTAACCATATTTTGTGTATATGTTCTTGCAGTCAACCGGTTATATGTGGTGAGACCCGATTGGTCTCTATTAGGTAAGCTCTTGCATTCGCTTAAGTATATATTTGGTTTGATAAAAAATTATTTTAATTAAGAGTAAGTTGATTAGCGTTTGAAAACATTAACTAAAAATATTTTTATTAATTTATATTATTTTGTTTAGGAGTGTCCGTGGGTTGGACTGAATTTAGTTTGACCAAAACCAAAATTCAAACCATATAGGTATTTCAGATTGAGTTCAATAAAATAATCATCTATTACAATATTGGACCGAATTGGATAAATCCACTAATTTTTGGGTTAGATAACCCAATTTTTTTTTTTCAAAATTAAATAACTATAAATGACAAATCTTCAAATTTGTTCATTAAAATAACTCAACCATTGTATTCTACGACAAATCTTCATTGTTCATCTTATTTTCACTTCTTTCTAGTTGCGGCGGGGATTTCGTCCAGCGCTGTTAAATTTGTTCTTGGAGTCCCATGTATCATTGTATTGTTAATCTACAAATGGCGACAGAAACATTTATCAACATATGACAACATCGAAGATTTTCTACGTAGTGACAATAGCATAATTCCTATAAGGTACTCTTACAAGGACATAAAAAAGATAACCAAACAGTTTAACACAAAGCTAGGCAGTGGAGGTTATGGATCTGTTTTTAAAGGACAATTACGGAGTGGTCGACTTGTAGCAGTTAAATTATTGGATAAAGTCAAATCTAACGGTCAAGATTTTGTCAATGAAGTTGCTACCATTGGTAGGATTCATCATATTAACATTGTACAACTTATTGGTTTTTGTGTGGAGGGTTCTAAACGTGCTCTTATATATGAATTCATGCCAAACGGGTCACTCGAAAAATACATATTTTCTCATATTGAAAAGAGTAATTCCTTGAGTTGTGAAAATTTGTATGACATTTCTCTTGGAGTGGCTCGAGGCATTGAGTACTTGCATAATGGGTGTAATATGAAAATTCTACACTTTGACATAAAGCCTCATAACATCCTTCTTGACAAGAATTTCAATCCAAAAGTTTCTAATTTTGGACTGGCTAGACTTTATCCTATCGATAAGAGCATTGTGTCGTTAACTGCAGCAAGAGGAACCATTGGATACATGGCCCCTGAACTATTCTACAGAAATGTTGGCACAATATCTCACAAAGCTGATGTTTATAGCTTTGGGATGTTGTTAATGGAGATGGCAAGTAGAAGGAAGAACTTGAATGCATTGGCCGAGCAATCTAGCAAAATTTATTTCCCATTTTGGATTTATGATCAGTTACATGATGGAAAGGAAGTAACAATTGAGAATGACACAATTCCAGAAATGAAAATGGCAAAGAAAATGATGATTGTGGCTTTGTGGTGTATACAGACGAAACCAAATGATCGTCCTTCAATGGATAAAGTGTTGGAGATGCTTGAAGAAGAAGATGGAGACTTGGAAATTCCTAATAAGCCTTACTTCTATCCACAAGATCAACCAGTAGCAGATGTTGGAGATGATAATATTAGCAGCTCATGGTCTTCATATGGCACATCAGTAAGTGATCCCAGAGAACCAACTTGATCATCTATCTTCATCTAGCTTGTTGGTTCCAAGCATTGGCTAGGTATAATCAACGAGGACCATAACTTGGTAATTGCACAAAATAGTAACTTGATAATTGCATAAAAACTGATAATAACTTGACAATAATGTAACTTGTCTTACATAATCAAAATGCACATTTCAAGAACTCCTCTTAGGGTTATCATTAGAATTAGAAATTAATATCCTCATTGATTTGTTGCAATCATATTTTGGGATATCCAATGAGATTGGGTGGCAACAGAGGTGGACAACATGATTGCAGATAAGAACATAAATTTTTGCAGGTGAGAAAGGATAAAAGAATGGTGAGAAGAGAATGAAATCAATTTGGGATTTGAGGGATTATGTGTTGTGTATGACTCAAAATTATTAAGCTACTTGTTTCTCAAGAAAAAATTAATGCAAGATTTTTTTTTTTCCTTGTTTGGCAAGACACTTGGGCCACAAGGATATGTCTTGAAGTGCAAGTCTAGCAATCTTGGTTGGCAAGACATATGGGGCCACAAAGATATTTCTTTATGTGCAAGACTAACAAACTTGGTTGGCAAGTTATAGTTCATAAAGTTGTGTCTTGGAGTGCAAGACAAGTAGGTTGGGATCTATATATACACAACAAGAGTTTCACTTTTAGTGTGAGAGCAAAAAAGAGAGTGACAAGATGTAGAGAATTGGGGTTTGCCACCACACAAGGCTAGGGTTTTAGGATCCTAGGGGTTTGGGCAAATCATTCTTGGGATCATCTTGTGGGATCACCTTGGGTAGACTAGGTCAAATTGAGTCTCTTGGCCACGGGAAGAGATTCGGGATTTTGGGTAGAATTATGATTAATTCTTGTAACCCAATTGGGAACTCTTTGTAAAGTGACTCTTTGATCATAGTGGAACGGAGAATTGCTCTCTCCCCCAGAGTAGGTTGGTTAACACCGAACTGGGTAAACAAATTGATTGTGTTATTTTCTTCCGCTGTTTATTGCTTTGAATTATTGCATCATCATCTCTATCTCATATATTGGTTGCTTGTTACGCTTGCCCCACACATCAGTTTATTATTGGTGTGAGTTTATTGACGAATTCACAACAATTGGCGCCCACCGTGGGGCAAGGGGATCAGTCGATATCAAGTACCATGGGTTTGAAGGGGGATATTGAGAAGTTCACCGGGAGTAACGACTATGGGTTGTGGAAGGTGAAGATGAGGGCGATGTTAATTCAAAACAAGTGTTGAGGCGTTGAAGGGAGAAACACGGTTTGGAGAGGTCTTGCTAGTCACAAGGGGATGGTTGGTGTACTTTGGTGGAAACTCAGTTTGAGGTGGAGTCTTCCAAGAGTGGGAGGCTATCAACATTGACTCTCGAGTATCTAATTGGAGATAGGGAGGAGAGTGGTTGTGTTGAGCCAAAGGGGAACCATGGAGACCTTGTGGGAAACGTTTCAATTGTGGCTGAAGAAGTGCAAGACCTTGAGAGGATCTTCAGGGAGGCAATTGAAAGCAATCTTGATCAAACTTGGTAACTTGTGAGACTGCTGGAGGTAGTTGGATACAAGGAGAGTTTGATGTTGCAGCTTGTGGAACCGCCTAAAAGTCCAAGGTTGGTTTGGAGCCAAGCAATACTTCGAGAGTACGGAAGGCATTCCGGGGGTCGAAGGGTGGTGAGGCTTGTAGGGCTATCCTAAAAATCCTTGGATAGTCGGAGGCAAGCAATTCTTCAGGAGGACGGACAAGTTCAATCTGGGGGCTGAAGAAGGTAAGGTGGAGCTTGTAGGACTATCTAAAAATCCAGTGATAGTTGGATGCAAGCGTTTCTTCGAGAGTATGGAACTGAACACTCCGGGGGTCGAAGAGGTAGCGGTGAATCTTGTGGGTGCTACCTAAAATCCTATGGTAGTGGGATGCAAGATCTTCATAAGGGCGGAAGGCATTCCGAGGGATGAAGAGAAGGTACAACTTGTGGTTCTAGCAGGGGTTGTTGGAAGCAAGTGGAAGAGGTCGAGGTTCAAGTGGGACTTGGATTTGATCTGGTGTCTTGAAAGGTAGTTCAAGGTTGGAGAGAGCGGCTAGATGTTTATGGGTAAATTGACATCACCACTAATTTAGAGTCAAGGTGGAGAATTGTTGTGTATGACTCAAAATTATTAAGCTACTTGTTTCTCAAGAAAAAATTAATGCAAGATTTTTTTTTTCCTTGTTTGGCAAGACACTTGGGCCACAAGGATATGTCTTGAAGTGCAAGTCTAGCAATCTTGGTTGGCAAGACATATGGGGCCACAAAGATATTTCTTTATGTGCAAGACTAACAAACTTGGTTGGCAAGTTATAGTTCATAAAGTTGTGTCTTGGAGTGCAAGACAAGTAGGTTGGGATCTATATATACACAACAAGAGTTTCACTTTTAGTGTGAGAGCAAAAAAGAGAGTGACAAGATGTAGAGAATTGGGGTTTGCCACCACACAAGGCTAGGGTTTTAGGATCCTAGGGGTTTGGGCAAATCATTCTTGGGATCATCTTGTGGGATCACCTTGGGTAGACTAGGTCAAATTGAGTCTCTTGGCCACGGGAAGAGATTCGGAATTTTGGGTAGAATTATGATTAATTCTTGTAACCCAATTGGGAACTCTTTGTAAAGTGACTCTTTGATCATAGTGGAACGGAGAATTGCTCTCTCCCCCAGAGTAGGTTGGTTAACACCGAACTGGGTAAACAAATTGATTGTGTTATTTTCTTCCGCTGTTTATTGCTTTGAATTATTGCATCATCATCTCTATCTCATATATTGGTTGCTTGTTACGCTTGCCCCACACATCAGTTTATTATTGGTGTGAGTTTATTGACGAATTCACAACATTATGTATTCTTCAATTGTTTATCTTTTTGGTTTTGGTCCCTCATTACTCTTCCTTTTTTTGGTTTTGGTCCCTGATTAATCTACTCAGCATTTTCATTTGTCACTTCATACTTGCCACATGTGCAAATGTTTTTCAGATCAACGTTTTTTAAACGGAATTGGACGCGAGAGACTAGAACCAACAAAGTTTATACATTCAGGTGTATATTTCCAAGAAAATACGATACAAAGACTAAAACAAAAAATCCACGTACATACAAGGACAAAAATGTTATTTAAGCCTTTTTTAATTTTCATCATCAGTATTCAGTCCATTGGACCATTTAATCTGGTTTAAGAATCGGTTCCGATAATAATAACTTATATTTTTTTAGATAATACTGTATATAATAACTTATATTTTGATCTTGAAATAATATATTATTTAGATTTTATAAAAAAAATATTTAGATATTTACTCTCCGTATTAGACACAATTAATTTTACCAATAACTTATAACTTCCTCCTCCTATATATGACATAAGAGCTTATGTCAAAACTGAAAGTTGCAATATTTATATGGTACCATAAGTCCTAATAATTAATCTATAATCCCATTTGCTCCCCTAGCTTTCTTTCTATCAAAATCATATATCAAAATTGATCCAAAAATACATTGACTAAATAATATGTCAAAATCATATAATTTGCAATATACTCTAAAGGAGAATCATTCAAGAAAATCCAAATTTAATTTTTTGATGAAAATTTTTTTTTAACCAAATTTTATTTACTTTAAGATTAAATTTTGAGTTGCGTCCCATGTGTTTAGCTCAATTGGTGGACATTTGCATTATTATGCAGGGGATCGGGGTTCGAACCCCGATCATCCCACTTATTCACCTTAAGGGTGGAATTTCAAGCCATTAGGCTACTTGACCAAAAAAAAAAAAAAAAAAATTTTGAGTTGCCGAGATTTCTTTCTCCCAAAAACTAAAAAAGTAAAAAAATAAAATAAAATAAATCCAAATACGTTGACAATGTTAGCTTCCACGGTACTGCCATAACCATGATAATTAACATGATGTAAAATAAAATGTGATGTCTTTGTTTTACTTTTATATGAATTCTTTCCATACATGCATTTAAATAGTGAGTTTTTGCCACATGCTTATAGATCGGAAAACCAAAAATGGCATCATGCGCCTCTACTGTACTAATCCTTGCGGTGGTATCACTAATACTAATATTCTTGTACAACAATGTCAATAATGATGGTGATGATGATGAACAACAATCATGTTCTACAAAGTGCGGTATCCATAATATAAGCTACCCTTTTCGGTTGGAAGACAGTCCCAAAAAGTGTGGTGACGAAAGGTATATTCTATCATGCGAGGACAATGACCAATTGATTTTGTACTATGAATCAAAATTGCCAAACAAAAAAAGGAGTATTTTTGGTTCTAGAGAAACAAACAAGAATATAAGGAGAAAAGCTATCAAATATTATGTACAATCGATTAATTACAACAACTTCACTATACGGCTATTGAATTTCAATCTTCTTCCTAATAATAATTCTATCCCTCCTTATTATTCTTTAGGATTCTATAAATTCAGTTCTTTCTCCGCCTTACCCTACCTATTGTATCAATACAAAAACTCCTTCAAGAATGTATTGACGAGGTCTATGTTATATGTGAGTTGTCCGAATCGGGTGGAATACTCTTATCGTTATAGGTATGGCACTAATTGTATGAATAATACATTATATTCGCAGTACGAGGATTCTTTCTTTGTTGATAGCTACAACAAATCTATGTCGGAATTGGGGCTAGGAGACAGGTGTCATATAGAGTTTATGTATCTCACATCTTGGCCTCTTGAAGTTGATCATGGTGGTGGTGGCGGCAACAATAACATGTCTTGTACGGACATCCGCAATATGATGTTTTACGGATTTGAACTTTCTTGGATCAATAGTCTTTGTAAATATGGTTGGTATGCAAAGCTCCATGACAATAATCAGAGTAAATGTGAACCTTCAGGTAATTTTCTCCGAACGACTTCATCAGCTTTCTCAAAGTTCGAGTATTTTTTATTTTTTTATTTATTAATTAATTTAGTAAAAAGAAAGTCTTTTTTATTAAAAAAAAATGAAATCCACAATGAAATATTTGACCATGAAACTCCTCTAAAGATTAAAAATATGTATTTTTAAAATAATCAAATGATAAATTTGTTTGTTAACCATATTTTGTATATATTCTTGCAGGGAATTATGTGCCTTTCAGCTTCGTAAATACCTCGACAGGCTTAGGTAAGGCCTTGCATTCTCTTTAGTCAATCCAAGTTAGCAAAATTAATCCAGTTGTTAGTTGACTTATAATTTATAAGGATACGAGTTAATTTCTGTTGTCAGCATTAATTAAAACTTTTTTTTTTGGTCTTAGATGAAATTAAACTCAAATAATTGTGAGATTCCGGGTTTGAACCCGGGTCACGACGTCCGGCATAACAATTTCGACATATTTTGTCAGTTGAGCTAGGATTTATAGGACTGTCAGCATTAAAACTTTGTTAATAGAAAATTTATAAAAACCTTTGTAAGAATATCATATATATGCTTCAATTTTCACTTCGTTATGTTCAAAAAATAATTTTAAATAATGAACTATATTGTTATTTTATTTTCTTTACCTCATCTACGTTTCTGTATAGGTGCAATTTGGTTCTTTTTCAGCATTATTAAATTTATTCTTGGAGTGCCATGTATCATTATAATATTAATCTACAAATGTCGACGGAAACATTTATCTAAGTACTATGGCATCGAAGATTTTCTACGTAGTGACAATAGCATCATGCCTATAAGATATTCTTATAAAGAAATAAAAAAGATAACAGAACAATTCAAGACAAAATTAGGCAATGGAGGTTATGGATCGGTTTTTAAAGGACAACTTCGAAGTGGTCGTCTTGTAGCAGTCAAATTATTGGATAAAGGCAAGTCCAACGACGATGACTTTATCAATGAAGTTGCTACGATTGGTAGGATTCACCATGTTAATGTGGTACAACTTATTGGTTTTTGTGTGGAGGGGTCAGAACGTGCTCTTATATATGAATTCATGCCAAATGGATCACTCGAAAAATACATATTTTCTCGTATTGATGAAAGAAATTCATTGAGTTGCGAACAATTGTATGTCATATCTCTTGGAGTGGCTCGAGGCATTGAGTACTTGCATAATGGATGTAATATGAAAATTCTACATTTCGACATAAAACCTCATAACATCCTTCTCGATGAAGATTTCAATCCTAAAGTTTCTGATTTCGGGCTTGCTAGACTTTGTCCTCGAGATAACAGTATAGTGGCATTAACCGCAGTAAGAGGAACCATTGGATACATGGCCCCTGAACTATTCTACAGAAATGTCGGCACAATATCTTATAAAGCTGATGTCTATAGTTTTGGGATGTTGTTAATGGAGATGGCAAGTAGAAAGAAGAACTTGAATGCATTGGCTGAGCAATCTAGCCAAATTTATTTTCCGTTTTGGGTTTATGATCAGTTACAAGATGGAAGGGAAATAACAATTGAGAATGATACAAATCAAGAAACGAAATTAGCGAAGAAAATGATGATCGTAGCTTTGTGGTGTATACAGACAAAACCTGGCGATCGTCCTCCAATGGATAAAGTGTTGGAGATGCTCGAAGAAAAAGATACGGATATGGAAATGCCTAATAAGCCTTACCTTTATGCACAAGATCTACCAGTTGAGGATATTATAGATGATAGTACTAGTTGTTCATGGTCTTCCAATGTACATTAACAAATTTCAAGGGATCAACTAGTTAGTTGCATCTAATAACTTTTTAGTTCCAAGCAAGCCAATGTGTATGTAGTTAAAGATATGTATATATATAACTTGTAGCTACATAATTTTGGATATAAAATCAACATATATAGTGTTGGATGTGAATTTCTGAATGGGCATAGTTTAGGATTAAAATGATTATTTTCTCTATTTATATTTAATAACATGGTTTGAATGAAGTTTGTGGTCTCAATATCCATATTATTTTTTTAGTCAAGTAGTCTAGTACTAGAAACTATATCCTTAAATTGAATAAGTGGGATGGTGTTGATACTCAAAATCATTACAGTTACCAATCTATACCAGAATTTTAGGACCAGCCCTTGTGCATAACAAATACTTCAATAATGAGACAACACATCTGCTGCATAGCGAGGACAGAGAACAAATCATGAAGCCACGCTAGCCTAGCCCACCCCACAACGATATGGCATCTATTGCCAATGCCACAAACAACTCAAGAGTTGAAGAAGCAAAGGTGGCTTTAGACTCGAGCCTAACGGGCAAGGCCTTGTGAGATGCAACGGGAAAGGCCTTGTGAGCCTGATATCTGTTTGGTTCTTGATTGAATTACATATCATCTGCATTTAGCTTGTTCGTTCAAGGTATAGATATGGCATGCATATGTAATATAAAACCAGATTATATGTCTAAAAAGTGAGTTTTAAGTGAAATTTTATCAAAAAGCATGCATCAATTATATTACAAGAGCTTTAGTTGTGGCCTAAATAATAAACAAGGGTCAAAATGCATCTATATACTGATGTAAAACTATTTTGAACTATGATAGGTTAAATAGAACAAAACAAAGTAAAGATATAGTAACATATGCTTCACAATTGCAAGTCAATCTAACTCTTGAATAACATCTAACTCTTGAGCTAGTCGTCTAGTAGTTGCAAGTCCACCATTTCTCCTAGGTTGTCTAGATTGAAAAGCAAAAGGGTTGGGAGGTATTGGAGTTTTGTCTACTTCTCCCTCCAACATCTGAACCACCATTTGCATTGATGGTCTATCCATAGCATGCCACTGAATGCACCAAAGTCCCACAATGGCCATTTTTCTTGCAATTTTTCCATCCTCTTCATCATCAACATGAATTCTCATTTCCTCTTGATCATCTATAAGATTATAAATCCATTCTGGATAGTATACATGACTAGAGTTTTCCTCCAAGTCCTCTGTGATCTTCCTCCCTCCTATTGTTTCAAGCAACATCATTCCATAACTATAAACATATGATTTGTAAGACACGTTTCCAAAGTTCCTTGAAAAAACTTCGGGAGCAATGTATCCCAAAGTTCCTCTAGCTGTGGTCATTGACACCATGCTTTGATCCCTTGAACATAATTTAGCTAGACCAAAATCAGATATTTTTGGAATAAAATTCTGGTCAAGTAACACATTTTGTGGTTTGATATCGAAATGGAGGATGCGTTGATCACAACCTTGATGAAGATACTCAATTCCTCTAGCTATACCTAAAGCAATTTCATGCAGCTTTTTCCAACCAAGGAAGTTTTTCTTGTTTTCTGGTGAGTTTATGAACTTCTGCAGCGAACCATTTGGTAAAAATTCATAAATAAGAGCTCTTTTAAAGCCATCAGCACAAAAGCCGATCAATCGAACAATATTAACATGGTGGATTCTACCCATTGTACCAACTTCATTGAGAAATTCCTGCCCATTTCCTTCAGAAACATTGAGTATCTTCACGGCAACACTGAATTCTTTTGAAATGCATCCTTTATACACATTTCCATAGGCTCCTTCTCCTAACTTATCTCCAAAATTATTTGTGATTCTCTTAATTTCTACATAAGAGTATCTCGTAGGCTTAAGAGCTTTATAGTCTTCTAAAAACTTTTCTATAATTGCCTGTTTTGCTTTCTTCAATACATAAGAGTCATAAATATGATAAACTGCACTAACCAATAAGATAACAAACATCGAACCTAGAATTGACCCTGCATTTATGAACTTGAAAGTGTAAGGTAAATTACCTTGTTTGTTTTTCGCGAAACAATATAGTTCCTTGTTGGTATTAGTAGTGCTATTCTTCCAGCCACATATTTTTCCTTTTGATTCACAGTCTTTACAATTTGGCATAAGCCACATCAAACGAAGAAAGTTTATGTTTGGAACATGATCAGAATAAGAAGGGTTTAATGAAACATTAAACATTTTGGTGCAAGAGTAAAGAGGAAGGTAGTTGATTTTTTCATAAGAGGGGATAGCATAAATTTGCGAGGTTGAGGTACTTAGACATCGAACAAAATACGAGTCCATCTCATCTCTAACCGAAAGTGAACAATTGAAAAAGTAATACTCAATAAGATCATCAAAGTACTTGAAATGAGATTTTGAAAGGTTGAGGTTTTGGATATGTTTGTAAAGACAACTTTGTGGATCGGATAGATGAATAGTTTGGTGTGTGTAGTCAAATGTTTTTTACATTAAGTTTCACTTTGTGAGGGAGTTCAATCATTGTTTGGTTTGATGAACAAATTAACTCAAATCCTGGATAGCCACCACACATAGGTGAAGTTGGATTTTGGTTTTTGATTTGGAAAGGGAATTTGATCACTTGATTTCCACATAATATATCTTCTGGACAATTAATTACCTTGGCCGCTGTTGTTCCAACAACATAGTAAACCATGAAAAGTAGTAATTCTTATGGGAAATCTTTTTATGCTAATATTGATTTCGGCCTCTTTACCATGGCAACATCTTTTTATGGGAAATCTTTTTGAATTGGGACTAACAAACACATGCCGTATAGAGTTTATGTATCTCACATCTTGGCCTCTTTACCATGGCAACATCGACAACAAAAACATTTCTTGCATGGATATTTGACGTATGGTGTTATATGGATTTGAACTTTCTTGGCTCAATAGTGTATGTAAAGGTTTATATGCTAATGCATATATTAATGCCGATAACCAGCCTCGATGTCCACCTTCAGGTTTGACCTCACACGACTCCATTTTTATCAATCAAACTCCGAAGTACCGGAGTGTTCCCTTTTTTTTAACATAGATTACCTTTTTTTCTTCCTCAGTTATATACTCGGAAAACATGCCAACACCGTTCGATGACAAAAGCAATAAAGGTAAAGCAAAATCCTATTTGTGAATCAGTTTTCTTTCTTCTTCTTGCTTTTGTGTTCTCCACTTATTTGATATAATGCTTCTATGAACATAATTTGCTTTTGTTAAGAATCTGAAAAAAGAAAGTGTGTTGAAAGTTGAAACAGACATTTTTAAGTTTTTTAGAAGATTTTTTAGATTGAGTACTATGCAATTTCCAACACATTATTATTTATTACTATATTTTGTTCTTTAACAAGTGTTTTTTAGCATTTTTCTTTAGTTTTTCAAACAATTACTATAATTAGGGACACAGGAGTAAAAATTTTAGTATTTTATATATATCTTATAAATGTCACTATCAAGTGTGTATCAAAGACATAAAACGATAAAATAATTATATCATGTTTAACCAACAATGAATTGGTCCAAGTGGTAAGGGTCTCTCAGTCCCCTTAAGCATGTGATCAGGGGTTCGATTTCTGGCTCATGCTTATGGAAAAAATTCGGTTGGGAGGGGAGATTATTCTGTCACTAAAAAGTTGCTTCCTCCTTGATATATGTGTGTTATAACTTGTTTGTTAACCATGTTTTGTGTATCTTCTTTCAGATTATCACAGTGATTTTGTGGATTGGTGGATCAGAACCATAGGTAAGCTCCCACCTCCCCCTTAAGTCAATTTTTTCTTCTAATTTTTCACTGATTCTCTCCATGAGAGATAATTTATTTGAGAAATGTCAGAAAGTAAATGTGAAACCACACTCAACTAAAATTTGAATTTTTGTTTGTCACACATTTAGAGAGTCTAACTCATTTTGCTATACTATATATGGGATGGCTTGGTAAAAGGTAGTTTTAGTCTTTTCGGGTCTATTGTATTTTTCTTTTAATTTGCTCTTATATTCTCTTCTTTTCTGCTGAGGCGATGTGCGAATGAAGGATGTCGCGCACCATGTACGACACCGAACTTCCATTTTAATCGCTTAACAAAGCCTCGAATGATCCTTTCCATCACAGTCTATCTGAATCTCTCCTGTTTTGCCACTGAATCTCACTCTTGTGCTGTAGATTTTGTTGGCGTAACGTGTATTGGTTGAAAATTGAAATATATAGGGTCATATTTCTGAAAATTTCACTTAGATATGTTTTAAACAAACTATTTTGAATAGTAAAATTTCATTACTTTTCATCTCTTTACAGGTGAGCTGATTGCTTTGTTCATCAGTGTTAAATTTGTTCTTGGAGCGCCCTGCATCATTATATTATTAATCTACAAATGGCGACAGAAACATTTATCATTGTATGATGGCATCGAAGATTTTCTATGCAGTGATAACAACATTGTGCCTATAAGGTACTCTTACAAAGACATCGAAAAGATTACCGAACAATTCAAAGTAAAACTAGGTAACGGGGGTTATGGATCTGTTTTCAAGGGAAAACTTCGAAGTGGCCGTTTTGTAGCAGTGAAGTTATTGGACAAAGCCAAGTCCAACGGTCAAGATTTTGTTAATGAAGTTGCTACTATAGGCAGGATTCACCATGTTAACGTGGTACAACTTATTGGTTTTTGTGTGGAGGGTTCAAAACGTGCTCTTATATATGAATTCATGCCGAACGGGTCACTTGAAAAATACATATTTTCTCATACTGAAGTGACTAATTCCTTGAGTTGTGAAAAATTATATGACATTTCTCTTGGGGTGGTTAGAGGCATTGAGTATTTGCATAATGGATGCAATATAAAATTTCTACACTTCGATATAAAGCCTCATAATATCCTTCTTGATGAAAATTTCAATCCAAAAGTTTCTGATTTTGGACTAGCTAGGCTTTCTCCTACAGATAAAAGCATTGTGTCATTAACTGCAGCAAGAGGAACCATCGGATACATGGCCCCTGAACTATTCTACAGAAATGTCGGCACAATATCTCACAAAGCTGATGTTTATAGCTTTGGGATGTTGTTAATGGAGATGGCAAGTAGAAGGAAAAATTTGAATGCATTGGCTGAGCAATCTAGCCAAATTTATTTCCCTTTTTGGATTTATGATGAGTTACATGATGGAAGGGAAGTAACAATTGAGAATGACACAAATCAGGAAAGGAAATTGGCAAAGAAAATGATGATTGTGGCTTTGTGGTGTATACAAACAAAACCAAACGATCGTCCTTCAATTGATAAAGTGTTGGAGATTCTTGAAGAAGATGATGGGGATTTGGAAATTCCTAATAAGCCTTACTTCTATCCACAAGATCAACCTGTAGCAGATGTTGGAGATGATGATATTAGCAGCTCATGGTCTTCATATGGCACATCAGTAAGTGATCCCAGGGAACCAATTTGATCATCTTTTTGTTCTTGGATGTATTCCATAACTATAAACATCTGATTTGTAAGACACGTTTCCAGAGTTCAATTCCTTGAAAACACTTCGGGAGCAATGTATCCCAAAGTTCCTCTAGCTGCGGAAAATATTATGTGAGGACAACAACCAATTGATTTTGTACTATGAATTTGGAAGACACTATGGAAAATATTATGTACAATCAATTAATTACGACAACTTCACTATAAGATTATTAGATTTCAATAATCTTGGTTACTCTAATTATTCACTCCTTCCTCCTCCTCCACTAGGCCTCTATAATTTCACTTCTAGATATTATTATGGAAGAAGCTTTCCGTACAGCGTGTATAGGGACTCTTCGGACTCTAAATTATTGGCGAGGCCTATGTTATATGTGAGATGTCCGAATCATGTCCAACCATCTGGTATTTACTTTGATTCTGCCTGTATCAACAACATCAGTTCTTATGCAAATCAAGGGAATAATTATATTGGATATGGATACGATAAATCTCTTTTGGAGTTGGGGATTGGAGACGGGTGTCGTATAGAGTTTATGTATCTCACATCTTGGTCTCTTGAAGATGATGGTCATAGTGTCAAACTCTATTTGAAAATAAAAAGATTATTATTGTTAAGAGTGTCACATTGTTAAGAGATAGTTTGAAAATATATTTATAAATTCGAGCAATCATTAGTTTACAAGTCAATTTTATAGAGTTGAATTAAGCTCGATTCAAAACTCTAAAATGGTATATGAGCAAGCAATTAAATTCGCAAATATTTTAGAACTCGTCGGCTAGGATTTCAATATCATAACTTGGCCACCTAGTGTAAGATTTCAACTATCAAGGACATTCATCACTATTTTTATGTACGCTTAACTCAATATTTGGTATGTTTATTTTAGGTTTCAACTTAGTCCCTTATGTTTTAAAAGTTTCAATTTGGTCCCTTATGATTTTACCATTTGCATAAGTTGGTCATTTCCGTCAGTTTTGATTTTTCCACCGTGTTAATTGACACGTGTACAAGTGTCCACGTATGCAAACCGTCTGCCACATGTGACAAAACTGACGAAATGACCAAATTGAAACCTAAAATAAATATAATGAACTAAATTGAAACTTTTGAAACATAAGATACCAAATTAAAACTTAAAATAAATATAAGGACCATATATTGAATGAGGTCTTTTGTTTACCTACTAAGTTTTTTTTTTTTTTTTTTTGTAGAGGTTTACCTACTAAGTTTAACAGTGTTAATTGTGATATAAATAGAGGAAAATTTATCCGACATTAACTATACTACTAAACTTTTTTTTTAGAGTCAACACTCCTAACTATTTTTAATGTTTATCTTTAGGAAGACAACGATGTCTACAAATAAGTCCTATAACTCATAATTAGTTAACACTCTTGTCAACACCCATCAGATTAATCCGATGACTTTTAGAATTTAATGGAAAAGTCTACGAGTTTGCTAAATGCACCTTCCACGATACTACCATTAACTAATTTGATATAGAAATATGAATTTTGCAATTGGAAAATTAAACAAAAAATGTCATCCTTAACTTCAGCAGCATTAACCTATGTTGTGGTGCTCCTAATACTAATATTCCCTTGCAACAATATTGTGTATGGTGATGAACAACAAGAGTCATGTTCAACAAAGTGCGGCGTACATAACATCAGCCACCCTTTCCGGCTGAAAGACAGTCCGGAAAAGTGTGGCGACAAAAGGTACATGTTATCATGTGAGGACAATGACCAATTGATTTTGTACTATTTTGGAAAATATTATGTACAATCAATTAATTACAACAACTTCACTATAAGATTATTGGATATCAATAATCTTGGTTACTCTAATTATTCTCTCCCTCCTCATCCACTAGGCCTCTATAATTTCACTTCAAGGTCCCATGAACCGGTAAGGTTGCCGTACCAAGTGTATCGGGATCGCTTTATACCATTGACGAAGTCTATATTAGATGTGAGATGTCCGAATAATGTTCAAAACTCTTTTGATGAAGTTGTTGCTTGTATGAACATTACACATGAGAATTTGTTCGTCAACTATCGATTTGGATCCGACAAATCTCTTTCGAAATTGGATTTGGGAGACGGGTGTCGTATAGAGTTTATGTATCTCACATCTTGGCCTTTCGAAAACGGTGGTCGTCCTGGCAACAACAACGTTTCTTGTTCGGACATTCGGCGTATGATGTTTTATGGATTTGAACTTTCTTGGCTCAACAGTTTCTGTAAAGATGGTTGGTCTGCATACCTCGATATAAATAACCACCTTATTTGTTTCCACTCTTCAGGTAATTTGCTCCAAACGACTTTCTCAGAGTTTTTTGTGTATCTCTTTTTGTTTCTTGTAGATGTTTTTCTATGGAATTAATACTATTTGTGGTGTGTGCGCTACTACTAGATACCCCATCCAACTAAAATTTGAACATTGGTTTGTGAGTAAGAGTTTAGTCTCTTCCACTTGAAACTTTAATTAATGATTTCATTTGCTTTCATGTACCGGGTGATTTTTGACTTTTTAATTTAAAATAAGACAATATAATTATGTCCATTTAATATAATTGTATTAATAATTAGTATGTTAGCTTAAAGTTCAATAGACTAGTTTGTCTAGATACAATTTTTTAAAGAAAATTACTTTTGTCGTTCTATAGGTTATTCGTACGTCCTACGAAATGACTATTTTACATTACTGTTACTTAAGTAAAAATGAATAATTTTTGTAAATGTCATCCGCTACTTAAGTAGCGGACATTATATAAATAAAATCAAGTAGAGTGTTTTTAGGAGTGCCTGGAACTTAAGTAGCGGATAAAGGTATTTTGGTAAATTTATAGGGCACCCTAGAAAAAAGATAGGATGGCAAAAGTGATTATGGATTGAGCCAAAAAGACCAAGCTATTATTGGGCTTGCTTTTTACAACTTGGCACGGGAATATTTTTTTTCTACCTCAACATTTATCCCTTTACCCCAACATATTTTGAAATATTCTTATTCTACCCTTATCTTATTCTAGCATTTTTATCATTTTTTATTTTATCGTTTTATCATTTTTTTTCTACCCCAACATTTATCATTTTACTCCAACATGTTTGGAAAATTGTACACCCCCCAAAATACTATTCCTGTAAGGTTTTTTTTTCGGTATGTTAATTTTACTGGAACACGTTTCAAAATGTTTCGGTATCAATTTTTCCTAGCACAAATGCATACCGGAACACTTTTAAAAGTGTTCTGGTATCAATAAAAAAAATCTGGTACACTTTTTATAAATTGGAACACTTTTAATAAATAATATTGTTAAAAAAAAAGGGTAAAATGAGAATATTATAAAAAATGTAAGGGTGAAGGGTTAATTGTTGGGGTGGAAAGAAAGTTTTCCCTTAGGGTCCGTTTGGTTCGAAGTTTTTGGAGGGGAGGGGAGGGGAGGTGAGGGAATATTTTAAATTTTGGAGAAGTAATTTACTTTTTTACTCTTAACCTTGTAAACTCAAAATAAGGATTAAATTATAATGGATATATTACGTCAAAAATTTTTTTTAATGGATATATAACAAAAAAAAATCTAATGAGTAGAAAACCTAAATTTTTTTTGTTGTAAAAAAAAAATAAAACCTAGAATTTTAATATTCCAACAAGGATAATTTTGAATTTTAATAAAAAAATGAGAGTAATTTTGTCAACATAATAAATCTCTCCCCTCACCTCCCCTCCCCTCCCCTCCTTCTCAATTGAACCAAACAGACCCTTAGCACGTGCAAAAGTATGGGCTAATGGCCCGACGTATCAATCCATCATGCATGAGTGTTTGTAGCACATCTCATTATATTTTGAATATATTTAATTGTTTGCATGAGGATTACCGCTAGAAAACATTATATTTTTAACACTTTCTTTAGCCTACACTCTGTAATTAAAAGAAACTTATGTGAATCTCACTATTATATATGTGACTTATTTATAAAGTTACATTAATTAGTTTCAACTATTAAAATAGTAAGTATTATAGTTAATGTTAAAAAGAAAATATTGTTAGTACTCCTCAAATATATATACTAGATAAACTTATAGTTTGTTTGTTAACCACATATTTTGTGTATGTTATTGCAGAAAATTGGAGTTTACTGGTATATATCTTGGATTACACAGGTAATATATAGCTTGCATTTCAAATCAATTAAATGTCCACTCAATAAATGTGAAATTTTAACAAATCATTTGAGGGATCTTTATGTGCGGTCTTTTCTTCTAAAAAAATAGTCAATAATATTAAGTAATTATTGTAAATTTAAATCTAAAGCCTTTTGATTTAATAGTTTATGACCATCTTCATTTAATGATTAATTCTATCTTAAAAAAATAAACACGTGAGATAAAAAAAATATTAATATTATTTTATTCTACATATTTGTCTCTCTTTAAATAGAATAGAAGTGTTTACTATCTATTTGTATTCATTGTTATTAAGGGTAAAGTTTTGGCTTCTACCTCTCATGCCACTTATATATTATTCAAGTTTAACTCTTTCAATCAATATGGGATTTAACCCACCATTGATATATCTCAGTGTAATTTTTCAAGTGTGACACCATTTATGTATGTGATCCAACACTAGGCAACTCCTCCGTAATCATGTTGAACTGGGCTATAATACTACCGTTGGGTCATGAGGGAGTGCCTCACTAACTAGGTTGAATCATCACATTGGGCTAATTGCAATTATCCCTCAAGTGTGAGACTCTTCATGTCCATATCCAACAACATGGATCTCTCCCGCTCCCCTATCAAGTTAAATTGGGTTCTGATACTACTATTGGACTATGAGGGAAAGAGAGCTTCACTAGGTTGGATCATCATTTTGAACTAATAAGATCCATAAAAAAAATCACATAGAACTAAGAACAACCACACAAGTGAGAAGACCATAAACTCAATGTCTTAAAGTTTTAGATAAACATGTGGTGTCAATTCCTAAATTAGTGTGGTAGTTCTTAGTCTAATGTGTTGATCTAATTCAATGAAGCTCCCCATCTTGGTCTAATAGTGGTATCCAAGCCGGTTTCACTTGTTGGGGGAGTGGAAGAGATTTTTGGTGTCGAATCCCAAACGAAAAGAGTCTCACACTTGATGAGATGTATATTGAGATATATCAAGTGTAAATTAAAGTCTCATATTAGATGAAAGAGTTGAGATTGAACAACATATAATCAATATGACTCATAAATTCAATGCTTTAAGATTGAGTGGAGATATATCCAACTCACTTTCTTTTTTTACTAAAGTGTCCAATTCACCTTTACAGTTGCTTTAACTCAATATATTGATATAACCCAAGAAAACTCCCTCATAGTCCAATTTTATGACTTATTTTCTACTGCATTAAATTCCTTTCCTTTACAGGTACATTAGTTGGTTTGTTTAGCGGTGTTAAATTTGTTCTTGGAGCGCCATGTATCATTGTATTATTAATCTATAAATGGAGGCGAAAACATTTATCTATGTACGATGGTATCGAAGATTTCCTACGTAGTGACAATAGTATTATGCCTATAAGATATTCTTACAAAGACATAAAAAAGATGACGGAACAATTCAAAACAAAACTAGGAAGTGGAGGTTATGGATCTGTTTTTAAAGGAAAGCTTCGAAGTGGTCGATTTGTTGCAGTCAAATTATTAGACAAAGGTAAGTCAAACGGTCAAGATTTTGTTAACGAAGTTGCTACCATTGGAAGGATTCACCATGTTAATGTGGTACAACTCATTGGTTTTTGTGTGGAGGGGTCAAAACGTGCTCTTATATATGAATTCATGCCAAATGGCTCACTCGAAAAATACATATATTCACATACCGAAGAACAATATTCCTTGAGTTGCGAAAAATTGTATGCCATTTCTCTTGGAGTGGCTCAAGGCATTGAGTACTTGCATAATGGATGTAATATGAAAATTCTACACTTTGACATAAAGCCTCATAACATCCTTCTTGATGAAAATTTCAATCCAAAAGTTTCTGATTTCGGACTAGCTAGACTTTGTCCAACGGATAAAAGTATTGTGTCATTAACTGCGGCAAGAGGAACCATTGGATACATGGCCCCTGAACTATTCTACAGAAATGTTGGCACAATATCTTACAAAGCTGATGTTTATAGCTTTGGGATGTTGTTAATGGAGATGGCAAGTAGAAGAAAAAACTTGAATGCATTGGCTGAGCAATCTAGTGAGATTTATTTTCCTTTTTGGATTTTCGATCAGTTACACAATGGAAGGGAAGTGACAATTGAGAATGACACAAGTCAGGAAATAAAATTGGCAAAGAAAATGATGATTGTGGCTTTGTGGTGTATACAGACAAAACCTGATGACCGTCCTTCAATGGATAAAGTATTGGAGATGCTCGAGGAAGAAGATGGAGAATTGCAAATTCCTAATAAGCCTTACTTTTGTCTACAAGATCAACCAATATCGGAAGTTGTACTCGATAATATTAACAGCTCGTGGACTTCCTGTGGTACATCAGTAAGTGATCCCAAGGAAGCAACCTAATCACCTTTTAGTTCTTGATTGAATTACATTACATATAATCTGCATCTAGCTTTTTGGTTCAAGCCATAATAAAGATGTAATTATTATGCATATGTAATAGTATAAAATTACTACAATACCGATTGTTGCGAGTTTTGTCATCTTATCATGTTTGTAGAAAATCAATTAATAGAATTTTATCTCCACAAGATCAACCTGTAGCAGATGTTGGAGACAATGATATTAGCAGCTCATGGTCTTCATATGGCACATCAGTAAGTGATCCCAGGGAACCAACTTGATCATCTACTTGTTCTTGGATGAATTACATATCATCTGGATCTAGCTTCTTGGTTCTAAGCATTGGCTAGGTATACATAAGGATGTAATTATTTCCTCTACGTTTTCATGTTTTTTAGCGTCTAATAAAATAAACGAATTATAACAGAAACATTACAAAGTGTCATGTTCAAAAGATTAGTGATGAGGAAAGGACAGCATGTTACCAATGTTAAAGAAAAAGGGGATTTTCCAGAACATGATATTTTGTGAGAAACATAGATAACTATAACAAAATATAACTCATGTTTTGAGGGTCTCGTTTTCAATTATTCCCTATTTAGTCTCGTTAGTTCCATTCCATTGAAGTGGAGGTTATGGCGGCATCAAGATATGGTTGCACCAAGGAGGAGAAAGAATGTCCACATGAAAGAAGAGAAAAGATTAGGTCACTTGCGCCTTTTAGTGAAAAAAGAATCTTAGCCGTATATTTTAATGACCTGCGATCGAATGGATATAATTGTTTGTTCTCATTTTTCATAATAGCGAAGTGTCCTCACCGGAGTAACTCCCAATGGACAGATATGTGAGGGATGATATTCCAATTAGAAATATGTGGTTCCACTTGACCAAAAAAAAAACAAAAGATATATGTGGTTCCTGTAAATACTCCAGCAATAATTAATCTACTCATATCAACATCTATAGTACTATAGAAATTCATCCCAAGACTTTGAAATTAAAGTAAGTCTTCGACCTTACCAAATGCTAGCTTAGTAGCTTCCACGATGGATACTCCTATCTTTTTTCATAAATATGGATCTCATGCAATTTAAATTGCAAGTATTATCAACTTGCTATCAGAAAAACCAAAAATGTCATCCTTAACCCTTTCTATGGTGGTAGTGGTACTAATACTAATATTCCCTTACAACAATGTGTACGGTGATGAACAAATACAAGAGCCATGTCTTACAAGGTGCGGTGTACATAACATCAGCCACCCTTTCCGGTTGAAAGATAGTCCTGAAAATTGTGGCGACCGAAGGTACAACCTATCATGTGAGGACAACAACCAATTGATTTTGTACCATAAATTTGAAGAACACCATGGAAAATATTATGTACAATCAATTAATTACAACAACTTCACTATAAGATTATTAGATTTCAATAATCTTGGTTACTCTAATTATTCACTCCTTCCTCCACATCCACTAGGCCTCTACAATTTCACTTCTAGATATTATTATGGAAGAAGCTTTCCGTACAGCGTGTATAGGGACTCTTCGGACTCTAAATTATTGGCGAGGCCTATGTTATATGTGAGATGTCCGAATCATGTCCAACCATCTGGTATTTACTTTGATGCTGCCTGTATCAACAACATCAGTTCTTATGCAAATCAAGGGAATAATTATATTGGATATGGATACGACAAATCTCTTTCGGAGTTGGGGATTGGAGACGGGTGTCGTATAGAGTTTATGTATCTCACATCTTTGTCTCTTAGAGATCATGATGGTCATAGTGGCAGCAACAACATTTCTTGCTCAGACATCCGTCCTATGATGTATTATGGATTTGAACTTTCTTGGATCGACGGTCTTTGTAAAGATGGATGGTATATCAAGGTCGATCAATATAACCACACTCACTGTGCACGTCCAGGTTTGCTCCGAACACCCCAACTTTGTAGAGTTTATGTCATTTGGTTTGGACTCGCTATTAGACTAACAATAAATGTTAAATATGTTTTGCGTATGTTCTTGCAGGATACCTGTTTTTTTGGCCCATGGTGGTTGGATATTATTCGATTTACATAATAGGTAAGCCATACATTCCTTTAAGTCAGTGGAAGTCATGCTAAAGCTAAACAAAGTGCGAGACTCAATCTCATTATTTCCATGATACATAATAGGTAGGCTACTATAATTTCATTTTTCCTTATCTCATTTCCATTTCTTTATAGTTTTTTTCAGCATTGGTAAAATTGTTCTTGGAGGTCCATGTATCATGGCATTTTTAATATTCAAATGGCGAAAGAAACATTTATCTATGTATGATGGAATCGAAAATTTTCTACGTAGTGACAATAGCATCATGCCAATAAGGTACTCTTACAAAGATATAAAAAAGATAACAGAACAATTCAAGACAAAACTAGGCAATGGAGGTTATGGATCTGTTTTCAAAGGACAACTTCGAAGTGGTCGTCTCGTAGCAGTCAAATTATTGGACAATGGCAAGTCTAATGGTCAAGATTTTGTTAATGAAGTTGTCACCATTGGTAGGATTCACCATGTTAATGTGGTACAACTCGTTGGTTTTTGTATGGAGGGGACAAAACGTGCTCTTATATATGCATTCATGCCTAATGGGTCACTCGAAAAATATATATTTTCTCATATTGAAGAAAGTAATTTCTTAAGCTGTGAAAAATTGTATGCCATTTCTCTTGGGGTGGCTCGAGGCATTGAGTACTTGCACAATGGATGCAATATGAAAATTCTACACTTTGACATAAAGCCTCATAACATCCTTCTTGATGAAAATTTCAATCCAAAAGTTTCTGATTTCGGACTAGCTAGACTTTGTCCAACCGATAAAAGTATTGTGTCATTAACTGCAGCAAGAGGAACCATTGGATACATGGCCCCTGAACTATTCTACAGAAATGTTGGCAAAATATCTTACAAAGCTGATGTTTATAGCTTTGGGATGTTATTAATGGAGATGGCAAGTAGAAGGAAAAACTTGAATGCATTGGCTGAGAAATCTAGTGAGATTTATTTCCCTTTTTGGATTTTCGATCAGTTACACGATGGAAGGGAAGTGACAATTGAGAATGACACAACTCAGGAAATAAAATTGGCAAAGAAAATGATGATTGTGGCTTTGTGGTGTATACAGACAAAACCCGAAGACCGTCCTTCAATGGATAAAGTATTGGAGATGCTCGAAGAGGAAGATGGAGACTTGCAAATTCCTAATAAGCCTTACTTTTGTCTTCAAGATCAACCAATATTGGATGTTGTACACGATGATATAAACAGCTCGTGGACATCCTATGGTACATCAGTAATTGATTCCAAGGAAGTAGCCTAATCTCTTTTTGGTTCTTGATTGAATTACATATAATCTGCATCTAGCTTTTTGGTTCAAGGTATACATACATAGGATTTTATTATTATGCATGTGTAATATAAAATTACTACAATACCGATTATCACAAGATATAGAAAATCAATTAATAGAATTTTATCTTAATGAATTTCAATTCTCCAGTGAACTTAAAGCTAGATTGGTCACTTAGACCTTCATCTGATGATCAAGATATACAAGCTTCTTCAAGAAGAGCTTAATCAATTTCAATTCCATATACAAAGAGATTTCTTGCCTTTCAATCTATCACTTGCACCGCCTTTCTTGAGTATTTGATCTTGCAATGCTTGAATTTAATAATCTCGAATTCCTTTTTTGTCAACAAGGTTCAGATCACAAGCTTCTAAGGACTCTTGGAGGACTTAAATCTTTAACGAATCCAAATTAGTCGATTCCTCAATTGCTACTGTTGGATATGCCTTGAAATCTCAGTTACAAGAAGTCGGAAAATTCTGAAGAACATCTGCCAGTTGGCGCCAGGCGCCAGGAGAGACCTCGTTTGGCCTGTGGCTTCTGTCGACTGGCGCGGGGCGCGAACGGGCTGGCGCCAGGCGCAGCTCGTGCTGGTTTGGAGATTTTCGCGGAAAATTTGTTTTGAAGGATATCTGACTTGGATTGTGTTTGTTTTTAAATATTAGATATATTTAAAAATAACAGGAGATTTGGTTTTATTTTAAAAGATTTGTTTTAAAATAATAGGCATATATTTTTCTATAAATAGAGGTTGTTTATTCATAGAAAAATTGGGAGAGCAACAAATAGAGACAAGATGTAGGGAATTAGGGTTTGCCACCACACAAGGCTAGGGTCTTAGGATCCTAGGGATTTGGGCAAATCATTCTTGGGATCATCTTGTGGGATCACCTTGGGTAGACTAGGTAAAATTGAGTCTCTTGGCCACGGGAAGAGATTCGGGATTTTGGGTAGAATTAGGATTAATTCTTGTAACCCAATTGGGAACTCTTTGTAAAGTGACTTCTTTGATCATAGTGGAACGGAGAGTTGCTCTCTCCCCCAGAGTAGGTTCATTAACACCGAACTGGGTAAACAATATTATTGTGTTCTTCTCTTCGTTCTTGAATTATTTACTTTCATCATCTCTATCAACTTTAATTTGGTTACTTGGTTAATTTGCTCCACACATCGACTTTCATTGGTGTGATTTTATCATCGAATTCACAACAATTGGCGCCCACCGTGGGGCAAGGATCAAATCGATAATCAAGTACCATGGGTTCTAAGTTTGATATTGAGAAGTTCACCGGGAATAACGACTACGGGTTGGGGAAGGTGAAGATGAGGGCGGTGTTAATTCAAAACGTGTTGAGGCGTTGAAGGGAGAAGCACGGCCTGGAGAGGCGGTGGAATAATACTCGGGTGACTGTTGAAACAAACAACTTTGTTATAAGAATTCGAAGATGCTAGTGAAAGTTGGGAAGCGGTGGAGTATTAAGTCATGGACTTTGGAGGCTCCTATCACATGTGTTTGAAGAAGGAATACCGTAAAAAATCCGAGAGCCAGTTGAAGGTGGAGTTTTTTTTCATCTTGAAGACGGGAAAGCTTGAAAGGTTTGAGGTATGGTTTTGGTTTGTCTTACGATGTTTGACAAATCATGTGTTTTCTTTTACATGATGTGAGGTATGTTCCTAAACTTTGATGCATGGATAGTTGGTTTACTATTGGTTATGCATTTGTTACTAGTGGAGATTCTCATATGGTTGAGTTGTGAAACTTTAGTTGATTCTTGTTAGTGACATAGGTTTTAGTGAAACGAGGTTTACTAGGTGTTGGAACTAAACTGGAATTGTTGGATACTAACAATGGCCTGAAGTTTGTTTCAGAGCAGTTTGACAGTTTTGCAGGTTACAAGGTGGGAACATAGTGGAAATACCGGTTTGTGGCTTTGGTGGAGGAATCTCAGATTGAGGTGGAGTTTGTTACTAGTTGGACTAGAGGAAGACAAACATTCAACAATAGCTCTTGGCTATCTAATGAGAGGTAGGGAAGAGAGTGGAATTGTTGCACCAAAGTGGTATGACTATGAAGACCTTGTGGGTTATGTTTCAATTGTGGCTGAAGAAGTGCAAAACTTGGAAGATCTTCAGGGAGGCAATTGAAAGCAACAGTGATCAGACTTGGTAACTTGTGAGACTGCTGGAGGTAGTTGGATACAAGGAGAGTTTGATGTTGCAGCTTGTGGAACCGTCTAAAATTCCAAGGTTGGTTTGGAGCCAAGCAATACTTCGAGAGGACGGAAGGCATTCCGGGGGTCGAAGGGTGGTGAGGCTTGTAGGGCTATCCTAAAAATCCATGGATAGTCGGAGGCAAGCAATTCTTCAGGAGGACGGACAGGTTCAATCCGGGGGCTGAAGAGGGTAAGGTGGAGCTTGTAGGACTATCTAAAATTCCGGTGATAGTTGGATGCAAGCGTTTCTTCGAGAGTACGGAACTGAACACTCCGGGGGTCGAAGAGGTAGCGGTGAATCTTGTGGGTGCTACCAAACATCCTATGGTAGTGGGAGACAAGATCTTCATGAGGGCGGAAGGCATTCCGAGGGATGAAGGGGAGGTACAGCTTGTGGGAAGCAGGTGGAGGATGGTGCCTATGTCGAGGTTCAAGTGGGACTTGGCCGGTGATCTTGGATAGAAGATTCAAGATGGAGAGAGCAACACGGTGGTTGATTGGATCACCATCGATTTAAAGGCAAGGTGGAGAATTGTTGGATATGCCTTGAAATCTCAGTTACAAGAAGTCGGAAAATTCTGAAGAACATCTGCCAGTTGGCGCCAGGCGCCAGGAGAGACCTCGTTTGGCCTGTGGCTTCTGTCGACTGGCGCGGGGCGCGAACGGGCTGGCGCCAGGCGCAGCTCGTGCTGGTTTGGAGATTTTCGCGGAAAATTTGTTTTGAAGGATATCTGACTTGGATTGTGTTTGTTTTTAAATATTAGATATATTTAAAAATAACAGGAGATTTGGTTTTATTTTAAAAGATTTGTTTTAAAATAATAGGCATATATTTTTCTATAAATAGAGGTTGTTTATTCATAGAAAAATTGGGAGAGCAACAAATAGAGACAAGATGTAGGGAATTAGGGTTTGCCACCACACAAGGCTAGGGTCTTAGGATCCTAGGGATTTGGGCAAATCATTCTTGGGATCATCTTGTGGGATCACCTTGGGTAGACTAGGTAAAATTGAGTCTCTTGGCCACGGGAAGAGATTCGGGATTTTGGGTAGAATTAGGATTAATTCTTGTAACCCAATTGGGAACTCTTTGTAAAGTGACTTCTTTGATCATAGTGGAACGGAGAGTTGCTCTCTCCCCCAGAGTAGGTTCATTAACACCGAACTGGGTAAACAATATTATTGTGTTCTTCTCTTCGTTCTTGAATTATTTACTTTCATCATCTCTATCAACTTTAATTTGGTTACTTGGTTAATTTGCTCCACACATCGACTTTCATTGGTGTGATTTTATCATCGAATTCACAACAGCTACCAATATGTGAGCAAATTGAAGGGGTCAATGTACACATAAGCTTCTCAATGATCATCTTATCATAGATAACTTCACCACAAGTCTTCATTGAATGCACCAATGTCTGAATCCTTGAGATGCAAGTATGCAGAAATCTTCTCATTTTTTCCCATTTGCACAATTTATATTGACGCCTTAGTGATTGAAGACAAACATTTTTTACCTTTTCTCCTCCTGCATAATACTTTTCAAGCAGATCCCATGCTTCTTTGGAATAATGTTCTCAAAATTCCCACCATCAACACTTTAATGCAGGAAAAATAATGTTTTACAAACTATCCATGATCCCCGACCATATTCATACAAGGAAGAGTGAAAGAATGCTGAGAACTGAATTGTTTCACAAAACAATCAAACCTAAGGTGCTCGATCGATACCAAGTTGTTGGTGCAAAGAGCTTATATACTTGCTCCTTAGGAAAGAAGTAAAAGAGAGAAAGTATATATCTAAACTGAGAGGAGAATTTCTAAAATTTTATTCAAAATTAACGGTTTATCATACACATACTCTAAGTATTTAACAGTAAATTTTTAACTTGTTACACAAGCTAACTAACTGACAGGTTAGTTACTAAACTTACTAACCACTAACCAAACTCTAATTAACTAATTAATTAAGGTTGAGGCCATATTAAAGTTTTATATTAGATCCAATTCAGTTTTACAGAAATGTGATTGATGTATTTTTCATAATATATCCTTTTTAATATGAGAGTTGAGTTTATGAGATAAGAGCTGACGTGCCAAAATGAAACAAGACATATATTTGATAATATATTCAATTATACAGTGCCTGCCAATAAGTCATAACTCACAAATAATCTAGTACTTCTATAAATTAATCTGAAGACTTTTTAATTCAATGAAAAAGTCTATGAATATGATACTTCTCCATTAACTAATTTGATATAAAAAAAAATTGTTTGCTTTGCCATTGGAAAACCAAAAATGTTATCCTTAACCTCTGATGCATTAACCCTTGCTGTAGTGGTTTTGTTATTAACATTTCCATACAACAATGTGTACGGTGATGAACAACAAGATTCTTGTTCTAGAAGTTGCGGTGTCCATAACATCAGCCACCCTTTCCGGTTAAAAGATAGTCCTGAAAACTGTGGTGACCGAAGGTACAATCTATCATGTGAGAACAATAACCAATTGATATTGTACTATGAATCATTTGGAAAATACTATGGAAAATTTTATGTACAATCAATTAATTACGACAACTTCACCATTCGATTATTAGATTCCAACCTTGGTTACTCTAATTATTCTCTTCCTACTTATTCTTTAGGACTCTATAATTTCAGTTACTTCACCTCACCCTACCTAGCTTATCATCAATACAAAAACTATAACCGTGATGTATTGACAAAATCCATATTATATGTGAGTTGTCCTAGTCAATATTCGTATGTTGGTAATTGTATGAATAGTACTTTGTTTTCATACAAGAATTATTTCTATGTTGATGGCTACAACAAATCTCTGTCGAATTTGGATCTGGGAAATGGGTGTCGTATAGAGTTTATGTATCTCACATCTTGGCCACTTGACCGTGGCAACAACAACAGCATTTCTTGTATGGACATACGTCGTATGCTGGTTTATGGATTTGAACTTTCTTGGTTCAATAGTTTTTGTAAAGTTGCAGATTGGCTTCTGTATGCAGAGCTCGATCAATATAACAAACCTCGATGTGTACATCCAGGTTTGCCCCACTAAGCTTTTTCTTATATTTTTGAGCTTATACGAAACCGTTTATGCAAATAAATAAACTTTTATTTATTATTATAAGCTTTTCAAGATAGATTATGATAAAACAACTTATATATAATGATACAATGACCTCGTTTGGATTGACTTATTTTTGAGCTTATGTGAAACAACTTATGCAAATAAATAAGTTTTTATGTATTATTATAAGCTCGTGTGTTTTTCATGTCACATGAGCTCTTGAATTGTTTTATTTGTTAACTATTTCTCGTTGTTTCGTGTATGTTCTTGCAGGAATGGCGAAGTCTAGGTTTCGGAAATTGGTAGCCGCAACATTTATTAGTAAGACCAAACATTTCCTAAAGTGAATTACCTATTTATATTTGCAGGAAGAATTGATCACAAGCAATGACCTGTTAGTATAAATAAAGGGGTGTCAATAGATTTTATTTATGTGTCATGCTACCTATAACCAGTGACCTAATTATAAGAGTACTACTAGTTAAGGAAGTTAGAAGTAGAAATTTGCATTGGAACAACAATTTTTATATTTTTAAAAAGTTGAATTCACCCTTTTTCAACATAATATTTATATATAAAACTGAATTTAGACATCTTTTTATGTTATGTTTTCCACTGCAATATCTTATATATATTTTGCTTTTCTTTACAGTACAGATAGTGGTTTTCCTGAGCAGTGTTAAATTAGTTCTTGGAGCGTTATGCATCATTGTATTATTAATCTATAAATGGCGACGAAAACATTTATCAATGTATGACGGCGTTGAACATTTTCTACGTGGTGACAATAGTATCATGCCTATAAGATACTCGTACAAAGACATAAAAAAGATAACAGACAAATTCAAGACAAAACTTGGTAATGGAGGTTATGGATCTGTTTTCAAAGGACAACTTCGAAGTGGTCGTCTTGTAGCAGTCAAATTATTGGACAATGGCAAGTCTAATGGTAAGGATTTTGTTAATGAAGTTGTCACCATTGGTAGGATTCACCATGTTAATGTGGTACAACTCGTTGGTTTTTGTTTGGAGGGGTCAAAACGTGCTCTTATATATGAATTCATGCCTAATGGGTCACTCGAAAAATATATATTTTCTCATATTGAAGAAAGTAATTTCTTAAGCTGTGAAAAATTGTATGCCATTTCTCTCTACTGCAGCAAGAGGAACCATTGGATATATGGCCCCTGAACTATTCTACAGAAATGTCGGCACAATATCTCACAAAGCTGATGTTTATAGCTTTGGGATGTTGTTAATGGAGATGGCAAGTAGAAGGAAGAACTTGAATGCTTTGGCCGAGCAATCTAGCAAAATTTATTTCCCATTTTGGATTTATGATCAGTTACATGATGGAAAGGAAGTAACAATTGAGAATGACACAATTCCAGAAATGAAAATGGCAAAGAAAATGATGATTGTGGCTTTGTGGTGTATACAGACGAAACCAAATGATCGTCCTTCAATGGATAAAGTGTTGGAGATGCTTGAAGAAGAAGAAGACGGGAATTTGGAAATTCCTAATAAACCATACTTCTATCCACAAGATCAACCAGTAGCAGATGTTGGAGACAATGATATTAGCAGCTCATGGTCTTCATATGGCACATCAGTAAGTGATCCCAGGGAACCAACATGATCATCTTTTTGTTCTTTGATGAATTGCATATAATCTATCTGCATCTAGCTTGTTGGTTCCAAGCATTGCCTAGTGGCTAGGTATATATATACATAAGGTTGTAATTATTTTTGCTATTTTTTGGCTAGTCAATTAGTATGTAACACTAAAATTGAACTCGTAATCTGTTACACATATTGGATAATCTGTTTCACCACAGTTAGGGTTGGGAATAGGCAGGCGGCCTCCAGGGGCCTTCGGCCTGGCCTGGCCTGGCCTGTTTATTAAAAATGTCAGGCTCAGGCCTTGAAAAAAGTCTGTTTATATAAATAGGCCAGGCTTAGACCTTTAAAAAAGCATGTGAAGCCTGATAGGCCGGCCTGTTTATATTTAATAATTATTATTTATATAATATTATTATTTATATCATCTTGTTTGTATAAAAAATAAATATTATTTATATAAATATAAAATATTTATTAGACAAAATATATTTGTTTTTTTTTTACAAAGACAAATTATAGTGTATATTTTGGTTGTTGCTAACTACACCGATTAACATTAGTGTTTAACAAAAAAAAATTATTATGGCATACTTAATAGATTTTGTCGTAATCGTATTTGTTATTTTATTAGCTTTTAATTCTTGTGCTAATCATTTTATTAGCTTTTTCTTAATGTTGTAGAAATTATAAAAATTTAAATGTGAAATAGGCTTTAAGGCATGTTTAATTAGCCTATATATTTAAAAAGACTATATAGAGAATTTTATGTAACAGGCTCATAAACAGACTATAAGGCCAGGCCAGGCCAGGCTTTTAGCAGGCCCAGGCCAGGCCAAAAAAATTGCATTTGATAGGCCGTAGGCCAGGCTTAAGCATAAAAAAAATCATAGGTCAGGCTCAGGCCTGTCAAAGCCTGGTCTGGCCTAACCTGGCCTGTTCCCAACCCTAACCACAGTGGAACCAGTATTCCAACATTTTAAAAGCCTCATATTGGATAGTTTGTGATTAAGTTCAAATGAATTTCTGGGTATTCTAAGTTATATAACTATTGAAAGCAATAAATCAAAGACAAAGACACACTTACAAATATTTAACCATACAATCTAAGTGTCTTCATCATGTGCCTTCATATTTTTCTTCTTTTGTGATGTGCGTTTATTATTATCAAAACTCAGTCAAGTCTAAGAAAAAAATCAATATTTCAACTTTTCAAACTCTATTTGAAAATAAAAAGATTACTTCACCTTTTAAGGTTGGCTCCAAAAACCACTTGTAGTTGATTTTAATTGTTTTATCTTTATTTGCTACATTTTTGTGTGGTATACTGGGTCAGGTTGATGTCCCTCCAGTTTTTTTTGTAATCTATTTTCTTTTATGTTTAATCTATTTGGGATAGGGTAGAGGGTTTCCTCTGCTCTCCTTTTGCTTAAAAAAAAAAATAAATAAAAAGATTATTATTGTTAAGAGTGTCACATTGTTAAGAGATAGTTTAAATATATTTATAAGTTAGAGCAATCATCAATTTATAAGTGAATTTTATAGAGTTGAGCTAAGCTCAATTCAAAACTCTAAAATAGTATTTGAGCGAAGCAAATAAATTCGCAAATTTTTAGAAAAAATTATCTAACATTAACTACACTGCTAACTTTTTTTTTAGAGTCAAAACTCCTAACTATTTTTAATGTTTATATTTAGGAAGACAGTGATGTCTACAAATAAGTCATATAACTTATAATTAGTTAGCACTCTAGTCAACACCCATCAGATTAATCCGATGACTTTTATAATTTAATGGAAAAGTCTACGAGCTTTGCTAAATGCAGCTTCCACGATGCTGCCATTAACTAATTTGATATAGAAACATGAATTTTGCAATCGGAAAATTAAACAAAAAATGTCATCCTTAACTTCAGCAGCATTAACCTTTGTTGTGGTGATACTAATACTAACATTCCCTTACAATAATGTGTATGGCGATGAACAACAAGAGTCATGTTCAACAAAGTGCGGCGTACATAACATCAGCCACCCTTTCCGGCTGAAAGACAGTCCGAAAAAGTGTGGCGACAAAAGGTACATCTTATCATGTGAGGAAAATGACCAATTGATTTTGTACTATTTTGGAAAATTCTATGTACAATCAATTAATTACAACAACTTCACTATAAGATTATTGGATTTCAATAATCTTGGTTACTCTAATTATTCTCTTCCTCCACATCCACTAGGCCTCTACAATTTCACTTCAAAGTCCGATCAACCAATAGGCATGCCCTACCAAGTGTATGGGGATCAAGATATATCATTGGTGAAGTCTATATTATATGTGAGATGTCCGAATAGTGTCCAAAATTCTTCTGATATTTACTTTGATGAAGGTGGTGCTTGCATGAACATTACACATGAGAATTTGTTCTATGTCAACTATAGATTTGGATCTGATAAATCTCTTTCGAAATTGGATTTGGGAGATCTAGGAGATGGGTGTCGTGTAGAGTTTATGTACCTCACATCTTGACCTTTGGAACATGGTGGTCGTCGTGGCAACAACAACAACATTTCTTGTTTGGACATCCGGCGTATGATGTTTTATGGATTTGAACTTTCTTGGTTCAATAGTCTTTGTAAAGATGGTTGGTATTGGTATCGATACCTCGATAAAAGTAGTCTCCGTAGCTGTGCATCTATAGGTAATTTGCTCGAACGATTTTCTGTTTATTGCTTTTCTCTTTTTGTTTCTTGTAGATTACTCTAAGTGTGGGAGTATCAGATATCTCTTCTAACTAAAATTCGAACATCGGTTGTAAGTACTAAGTAGGTTGTGCGAGGCTAATTTTATAGGACGAATTAGGCTCAACTCCCAATTTTAAGAGTTAGCACTCCTCAAATATAATATTCATACTAGGCAAGCCGGTAGTTTATTTTGTTAACCATATTTCGTGCATGTTATTGCAGAAGAATGGAGTATGCTGGAGATCATAGTCACATCTATCTTGATTTACATCGGTAAACTCTTGCATTTCAAATCAATTCAATGTCTACTCATCAAAGTGTGAAACTTAAAATAAATAAGGCTTAATTGGATTTATTTTCTACTGCATGAAATTCCTTTTCTTTACAGGTATATTACTTGGTTTGTTTAGTGGTGTTAAATTTGTTCTTGGAGCGCCATGTATCATTGTATTATTAATCTACAAATGGCGACGAAAACACTTATCAATGTATGATGGTATCGAAGATTTCCTACGTAGTGACAATAGTATTATGCCTATAAGATACTCTTACAAAGACATAAAAAAGATAACAGAACAATTCAAAACAAAACTAGGAAGTGGAGGTTATGGATCTGTTTTTAAAGGAAAGCTTCGAAGTGGTCGACTCGTAGCAGTCAAATTATTGGACAAAGGTAAGTCAAACGGTCAAGATTTTGTGAACGAAGTTGCTACCATTGGAAGGATTCACCATGTTAATGTGGTACAACTCATTGGTTTTTGTGTGGAGGGGTCAAAACGTGCTCTTATATATGAATTCATGTCAAATGGCTCACTCGAAAAATACATATATTCACATACTGAAGAGAAATATTCCTTGAGTTGCGAAAAATTGCATGTCATTTCTCTTGGAGTAGCTCGAGGCATTGAGTACTTGCATAATGGATGTAATATGAAAATTCTACATTTTGACATAAAGCCTCATAATATTCTTCTCGACGAGAATTTCAATCCAAAAGTTTCTGATTTTGGACTAGCTAGACTTTGTCCAACAAATAATAGCATTGTATCATTAACCGCAGTAAGAGGAACCCTTGGATACATGGCCCCTGAACTATTCTACAGAAATGTTGGCACAATATCTTACAAAGCCGATGTCTATAGCTTTGGGATGTTGTTAATGGAGATGGCAAGTAGAAGGAAGAACTTGAATGCATTGGCTGAACAATCTAGCCAAGTTTATTTCCCTTTTTGGGTTTATGATCAGTTAAATGATGGAATGGAAGTGACAATTGAGAATGACACAAATCAAGAAATGAAATTGGCAAAGAAAATGATGATTGTGGCTTTATGGTGTATACAAACAAAACCAGTCGACAAAGTGTTGGAGATGCTTGAGGAAGAAGATGAAGATTTGAAAATGCCTAATAAACCTTACCTTTATCCACAAGATCTATCATCTAAGGATGTTGGAGATGATAGTACTTGTAGGTCATGGTCTTCCTCTAGTACATCAATAATTGATTCCAAGGAAACAACCTCGGATGTGTCACATGTCATTTGCTTTTAACTTTATAGTTATGTAAATAATAGTCTTCCCTACATATATTTTAGGATAAAATCCAGAGTTGGATATGAACTTTTAGTAAGTATTTCTAAGGATAAAAGAAATTAATTATTTTCTCTAATATGCCTATAGGGACAGGATGAATTGTGTGGTATCCATGGCCATAGTTTTATAATATTTAACGATATGAAAATACTTATTACTACTTGAAAAAAGGTATTTTAAATACATGATTAATTAAATTGCTTAATTGACTAAATATGAATTAGCAAAATGCAAGAAGTACAAAAAAATTTGGTTAAGATATTGTGTTTAAACCTCTTGATTGTCGAGGTCTAAGTACTTTGTTGCTTTTGATACTCCCCAACACTAAGAATACAGTAATTATATTACTAATTAAAAAGAATTATATATACTCAAATTTCTTACCTATAGATCATGACCCTTTTAAGGTCAAGTCAACCTTATCTCGCATGTTGCTACTCCGGTATTTTGAATCGAATAATAAACAGATGAACAAAACAATAATTCCTTTCAAAAATGGGAAAAATCCTTTCCCCACTCATTGAAGATAAGAAAATCTTTACGGCCTATACAATTCTGTCAAATGATTAGTGACTGAAGTTATAAGATGAGAACCCCGTATGCTTTTTTTGTCAGGTGAGAGGGTAACAAAGTCGTGTCAATGAACATTACTACTATCATAGCTACTCTTGGTGAGATATGGATCTTGAGCAATCATCAATACATCTCTATCACTCTTACTCTTCTTGATGATGAGATATGGATCTTGAGCATTCATCAATACATCTGGTCTCTCAGCCTGGTTATATGTTAGACATCGCCAAATAAATTTCTAACAAATTGGTACATGCAGCGGAGATAATTATCAAGTTTCACAATGATATTTGTAGGCAGCAAATACTAGTATTATGAATTTGGTTCCTTTAAACTTGAAAGTGAGAAATGTTATTTAAAGAAAATAGTGCAGAATTATAATTTTTTATCAGTAATCAACAGCGGGACTTTAACAACTTTACAGTTTGTATATTATTTCAACAGTTGAGATTTTAACTACTTTAGAGTTTGTTACTTAGAGAATACAATGCCTAAGAAATGTTATTAAGGTTCTGGTGATGATACTTTTTCATTGTGCAAATTACTTTCAACTATCAAACCATTAACATTTTAATGGCATTGTGATACAGTAAAGAAATTGCACATTCAGATAAGTTCTCTATAGGCTAACTGCGCTTACACATTGAATAGAGTCGAATTTTAATGCTATAATATAATGTAATAGGCAAAGATTGTGTCCACTAGATAATATAATAATATAAATAAATGAAAGATGAGCAAAGAACAATTAGCCACAGGCAGTAATTGTCATGAAATGTCTCAACTCACCTTTGCCTCGTTAGAAACAGTAGGCATTGAGGGAAATTCAATCATTCGTACCTCAATAATTGTTTTTTAACGAAGTATACTCTCTTGTGTTTGGCCATTTCTAAATATTCTTAACTAAATTTTAATTTATTCCGATCAATTTGTGATCTAAAGTATTTTTGAGTGATTTAACTTAATCCATTCACTTCCAGCCACATTTTTCCTTTTGATTCACATTGTTTACAATTATGCTTAGATCATAAGAAATAAACAAATTTTAACAAAGCTATAGTGTTGAATGAAAGATTAAACAAAAGGATGATTACGAATGAATCAAGTCAAATAAGTAGAATGAGTCTAACATATATTTGAGAGGTTCAAGTGCTTAAACACGTATAAAACCAAATACAAATTTATCTCATAATGTAATAGTCACAAAAACCATGATAGTCAACAAAATCATCATAATCATGCATGTTTGAAGCAGTTAGTAGAAATGAGAGATGAAAGATTAAAGTTGTAGATTGATCTATTTGTAAAGGCAAACTTGTGATTATTTATAAATATTTTATTGTGTAGTTAATGTTTTCTGCATTAAGTTTCACCGAGTGAGAGTGTTTAATCAACAGATACGATAATTGAATAACAAATTAAATCAAATCCTAAATAGCTACATGTGTCAATATAGATTGTAGATTTTAATTTGGTAAAAAAGTATGATAACTTGATTTCTATATTATAAATCTTAGGGATAGTTAATTACCTGGCCGATGTTTTTCCAAAAGCAAAGTAAACTTATTAACAATTCAACAATCCCAAAACATAATAATAAGTGTTCATTCCTCGTGTGCCAAAATTAAACATTAAAATAATAGAAATTATCATACTGGTTTCAACGATTGTCAATTTTTGCCGACACGAACAAGAATAGTGTCCATCTCACTTACCTGAGATACTTCCATGACTTAATGTTGGTGTGTGGTGAGAACTCATAATCGAAATTCAATGTTGAAGATGTAATGTTGAAGATGAGAAAATTATGTGTTATTCCAATTTACTGGAGCTTGAAGAAAACCAAATTACACAATTCTCTACTTAAGTAGCGAACGGTGTAAAATTCTAAAATTTTCATTTATATGGAGTGTTCGCTAGTTAATAGCTAATGACTTGATACAGTTGAAGATTAATAAAAAAAAACCCCTTTTTATTTGTCAAAAAAATAAAATAAAATAGGATGTATTATTAGTGATAGTAAAGATAACAGTAGTTGAGGGTTTCCGACACAAACTCGTTACAACTACATACAATTTCTTGAAATCATCTTCCATATTAGCAAATCTTTCTTCAAACCTACGTTCCATATCTTCCATGTAACTCTTATACTGCAATCTCAGCCAAAACAAAGTACAGTAGAATTAATAAATTAATAAATATGAGAATTAGATTTAGGGTTTTAAATTACGGAGAAACCAAAAGCATGAAGAATTGAAAGTGTGATGAAGAAAAACAAAAACAAAAAAAACACTTAGGGAAAGAAAATTGAGTAGACTACATACCATCGAATTTCCAAAGACTAGAGAGAGGGAGAAATGCGTTTCAATTGGAGATGAGAGAGACTTTAGAAATTTGTTGTTGAGCTAATAAGAAAATTTGTTTTTTAGTAAACAAATAATTTAGTCCTTAAGCTATCACTCTTTCTATTTGTGATCACAACTTTTGTATATACTTTCTAACTGTTAACCCAGAGATGAAATCGATTGAACAATGAATCTAGATATAATGTTATTATTATTATTATGTTATCGTCATGCTCACAATTTATTTAAACAAAATTGAAGTGTTTATCATGTAGTATATTAAACAGTAGACTTCAGGTCATTTGAAATATAGAAATGTAAAATTTCAACTAATAGTTATTTTTAATCAAACAATAAAATGTTTAATGTATGTGTTAATTCCAAAGTATTGGATAAATAAAGTGTTAATTCCGAAGCAAAATACTAATAACCTACTTAATCCACCCTATAATTAACTAATTATTTGTTAAACACATTAAAATACTCTAGTTTAGTTTTCTTCTTTATGTACGAAATACTCTCTTCGTCCCAAAATAAATGACTTGTTTGACCACCATCACGTTTACAAAATCTCACCCTTAAGGTGAATAAGTGGGATGATTGGGGTTCGAACCCTGGCCCCCTACATAATAATGCAAACGTCCACCAATTGAACTAAGCTCATGGGTAATCGTTAATATCTTTAATTATCTATTTTTAAAACTTATAAAAATTATATATTTTGAAAATACTCGTCGAAACAAATTTAAACAACACTTATTTGCTAATATTTACATGTACATATTAGTAGAAAAATATGGTCAAAGTGGATTATATGAATAGTACTCAAAGTCAAAATTAGATCATTTATTTTGAGACGGATGTGGTATAATTTATTTTTACTCAATATTACACATGGTATTTTTATTCTTTATATTTTTTTAGTCAAAAAGAGAAATAAGATAAATAAAAGGAGAACAATACAAAGACTGGGGGACATAAACTATCCTAATAAAAATTCATCAATCTCAGGCGCAATCCAGCGAACCCACGTACGGGCGCGAAACCAAGTTACAAAAAAATGAAAAGCAAACCTCTACCAAGACACTTAGAGTTTAAAAACGGCGAATGGAGCGGCCGCCAACACGGTAACAAAGTCCAAGTGCCAATAGCTCCTTGAACAACGCAACAAACATAAAAGCTCTTTCGAGCAACAAAATCACCGGAGTGTAGGCAGATAAGATGAATTGAAACCTGCAGATCTCAACAGACCTGGAAAAAACAGAGAGACAATGCAGCCAAACCACCAAACACAACGAGATTTAAAATGTAACCATACCCTTTCGGGTTAACATATAAAGATGAATTTGGATCGTATATGATTTTCTAAGTTGTCCTTTTTTGATTTCCTAGGTTTTCATATGTTTTTCTAAGTTGTATATATTTATAATTAAGTGGGCCTAAATTAGCAAATTGAGTGCACATCATTTAATAAATTTACCTAACTAACCCTCAATTCTTAGTGTTAAATAAGTAAATATCAAGGATATTTTTTGTCCATTAAAAAATATGCACCTTACTAATTTAAACCCACATATTTTTAAGTAGATTTAAATTAACAACCTAAAATAAATAGATCCCTCAACATAAAGTGTGCCGAACGACGAGAACTACCTAAATTTACACAAGGATTCAAAGTAAGTTAAAATGCTTTGTAAAAAGTATTTCAAAAAATATTTTAAAATCTCCCGAAATCAATGCAATATGACAAAATCTTTTAAAAATTTTGGACTTTTTTTACCAAAATATACTCCAGTATGTTAAAATCTTAATCCAATACACCTCTCTAAATTCACGAATACAATTTGTCAACGGTGCTTGCACTTACAGCGGCATAGTGATTCTCTGTTGCTGAATGAAAAAGAGGAGAAATGGGTAAGAAGGAGAAGAAGGAGAAGGCAAAAGAACGCAGAGAAAAGAGACTTCAAGATATACAGCTTTTAAGGTCCATTCCTTATTCCGATCAACAAAGGTATATGTATATATGTATTTCATTTTGTAATTCACTTTTTTTGCTCCGTTTCTTGTTTCATGTTTAGATTTAATGAAAAAAGAAAAACCCTTTTTTGGCGTGTTTTCAAAATCAATTTTGTAGCGGACTGTCTAATCTGTAAAATTGATTTTGAGAGAAGAGAAATTTTATATTATTCTGTTTAGTAGAATTGACTCTGGTCGTGGACTCCTAAAACATATATGTATTTGGACTTAAAAAAAAATGATAGAATTGGTTCAGCGGTGACGAAAATTGATTCTGAATAAGTTGATTTTAGTTAAAACTGAATTGAATACAAGTGATTTATGTTTGGATAGATTCACGTAAAAATGAATGGAACATAAGTTTGAGGCAAAATATTATGTTCAAAGGCAAAATCTTAGAATTTAGAATGTATTATGGAGGCAAAATTTAATCTACTCTAGAACATTGAAATATGTCAAAATCCATTTTATGTGTCTTAGTAAACCCTAGTTAGTCTAATAGTGTAAATATGTTTCTTGGCGAATTTGTTCCGCCGGGACATATTTGTTATGTTGGTTGTCTGAGTGCAGGTACTTTTGGACTTTCAAAGCCGTAGGGCTATTTTGTTGGCTTGTAGGAATATACTTCCATACTGCTGGTGCTGGCGTATGATCTTGATGTGTTTCAGGTGGTGGCATGACTCAGTGTTCATCGGGGTAGTTAGAGTAAAATTGCATTATAGTAATGTGTAAGGTGACCCACGCCTTGCTAGGAGCGTGTAGCTAACAATAGCGAGCACTCATTTAGCGACTCTTCAAAGTGACACTAGAGTGAGAGTTACGGCGTTGTTGCCCACTCATCATCGTATAGGTTGATATGATAATGAACTTGACGTTGATTGTTAGAATTTTGTGTTTGGTAGAAAATGGTTAGTGTTATTTGATTGCAATATGATTATGACTATGTGTGAATAAGATGATCATGACACTGTAATTTTGATAATATGTGTATATGTGATTTATGTAAAATGTATGGTAGTAACATGCTAGGTTAATGTTAGTGACTAGGTCATAAACATGAGATACATGATGTTAGGAAAAAAATAAAGTTAATGGTCTTTGTACATGAGTAAGGGACCTTAAGAAGGTACACTGTGATAGTTGGAAAAGTGAATTATGGTTATGACAATGTTGGGGTTCTGTATTGGTCAACAGGAATGAGATAGTAAACGACAAGGTCATGCCGGCAGTCATTAGTGTCATAACTCGTGTGAATGTGGTCAAGTCCACTGCCGTGTGTATAGCCATACGAGGTTGATAGTCGACTCAATCCCGACGGGGATATTGTTATTCTCGCTGCGGATCAATAGGATCGTTCCGGCCTGTTTGAGTAATAATAGAATTATTATCGTCTTGACTCCACGAGAAGTCAGATGGCCACTCGCCTTGCATTAATTTGGAGTGTTTGTGGCAAGAAGAAATGAAATGGCCAGTGGATACATTCACAGAATCACATTCATACATGTGATAGTTAGGAATTGAAAAGTTCGCTATTGTCGGAAGTTCGGAACCTATTTCTAATTTTTTTCGTCAATTCTGACTTACAAGTATATGTAGGTGGTGGTCAAAGGAAACAATTGCCGTGGTTACCGGTGGAAACAGAGGTATTGGGTTTGAGATTTGCAGACAATTTGCTACTCATGGATTGACTGTTATACTGACATCAAGAGATGCTACTGCTGGTTCTGATTCAATTAAGGTTTTGCAAGAAGGTGGTTTGGATGTGGTTTATCATCAACTTGACATAGTCAACGATTCATCCATCAAAAACTTTGTCGAGTGGTTGCAGGAAAATTATGGTGGTTTAGATATTCTGGTCAGTTTCTAAATGTGCATTTTGAAAAAGTAGTTGAATTTTATCCATTTTGATTACTTGTGCTCTCTGATTGTCTACTCTATCTCAACTTCTATTCTCTAATATATTCGCAAAATCAGGTTGCTTTAGATTATTTTTTCATATTTGATCTAAATATTGTGAACATGAAATTAAACGTGGAAGATTATCAATTAAATGTTACTGGGAAGTATGTAGATAGTGGTGTAACACTTCTCTTTATTTTATGCTTCTAACCGTCATCATTAATGGCAGGTAAACAATGCTGGCGTTAATTTCAATCTTGGATCTGACAACTCTGTTGAAAATGCTCGCAAGGTTATCGAAACAAATTATTATGGCACCAAGAATATCACCGAAGCACTTATTCCATTGATGAAACCATCCATTGTTGGTGCTAGGATTGTAAATGTAAGCTCACGTCTAGGCCGACTAAATGGAAGACGGAATGTAAGTAAAAATCATTTACACAATTTGTATTCTATTCATATAGTGAATAAACAGTTTTATAAAACATTTGATCTTTGGTTACTCTGAGCATTCTTTCATTTTCATGCTCATGCTTCTTCTACCTTCTTCAAAGTTAAAAATGCATCTCACTGTCTTCTTTTCTGTGTTAAACTAAACAATTTTTTCACACATATATGTTCATGTTCTGAAATATCAACATGTGCCAAAAAGTTCCTTTTGGTATTATCACCCAAAATTGTTTTTTGACATAAATTACTTGATATGGTGAAGTAGATGGTTACACAAGCTGTAATCTGAATTGCATATATTAAACTGATAATGTGCCACTTGTGTGACAGAAAATCACGAATGTAGCGTTAAGGGAGCAACTGAGTGATGTGGAGTGCCTTTCGGAGGAACTAATTGACAGGACTCTATCTTCTTTTTTACGACAAGTAGAAGACGGAAGTTGGACATCAGGTGGCTGGCCTCAAATATATACAGATTACTCGGTGTCAAAACTTGCTGTTAATGCTTATACAAGGCTTACGGCAAGGAAGCTTTCTGAGCGACCAGAAGGCCAGAAGATTTATATTAACTGTTGTTGCCCGGGTTGGGTGAAGACAGCTTTAACTGGTTTTGCAGGGAACAATACTGTTGAGGAAGGAGCTGATACTGGAGTATGGCTTGCCCTTTTGCATGACCAAATATTCATGGGAAGTTTTTTTGCTGAGAGAAGAGAAATTAACTTTTAACAGTGTTGACAAAATACGGTCATGTATGCCGTGGTGGCGTGGTGTTATGGCATAGCAGAATGTGTGCTGTGTTATGGCATAGTGGAATTTTTGCTAGTTCCCACAGGCTGCAACACTTACTGTAATTGTGATGTTTCTGCCATAGCCCACAACACGATATTTAAGGGCGGATTTTGTCGTGCCATAAGCTGTCATTCACCGTTGATAATAAGGTGAGGAAAGAAATGTGTAAATCTGGCTTCTGGGCATTAGTTTGCTAGCAGGTTCAAAATTTCTTTGTAGCATATACTCCCTCCAGCTCGAAATATAACTGAAAAGTGTTTTTTTTTTTTTTTATATATTTGAAGCCAGAGGGATTAATTATTAGTGGTGAGCTCCTTCCCTCCCCAGGCAATTTTTTTTATAGATCTCTTAACTACTTGAAATAGCCTTAAATAAGCTGATGAAGTTAAACTAAGAAAAAATAAGCTGATGAAGTTAAACTAAGAAAACATGGCAGTAACCGTAAGTAATCTGCAAATGAAAAGTAGAGTAATCTGCAAATTCCTCCTAGTTAATGTGTGTGTAGCCATCAAACTATTTAATAAAAATAAATAAATATATTTTTATCAAATAGTCTGACTACACAAATATTAAGTATGAGGAATTTGAAATTCAAATCTCATTCTCTACATATAAATATTCATATAGCTACTAACATGATTTATGTAAAAAATATACTTTAAATACATAAAAGAAAAATAAGTCTTGAGGAACTATGCCAAAATCTAAAAATAATGTGCCAATACAATTCCTCCTTAATGCACTACTCACATATTTTATTTTGACCATTTTTTTATTAATAAATAAAAACAAATATTACTTTGTATATAAGATATTATTTAATTCATTTCGATAAATATTAGTATATATATAATTAAAAATATTAATGATAAAAATTATATATTATCATATGCTAAATTGTCAACTTGACCACTCATTATGAAAGGAAGGAAAGTACTACAGTACTTCCAAAGCACAATATCTATGTTAAAATTTCCGTCACTAGTTAGGAAATAAGATTTTATGTTGTCATGTGATAACACATTCAGTACATCAACAACTATCCAATTTTGATCTAAAAATTTAAATAAAAAATATTTAATTTTCTTGTTTAATAATTAGTAGTAGTAAACTGAAATCAAAATAATTTAATTCGTAACTAAGAAATGAATGAAGTGTAAGTGTACTACCTCATTTGAATTGGACTTCATTGGTCGTTGTCCTTATAATAATGTTACCTCAATTAACCAAACTGACTTTGTTTATTAATTGTACTATGGTGCTGGTTACCCTACCCACTTAGAAGAAAAATGATTAAAACTTCTTCTTCTTGGATCTGACTCCTCCATATGTATAAATAATTAATCTGATCATATGTACAGAAAGTCAACTCCTAATGTGGTGGACCCCACTGGGTTGTTTTTGTTGGTTAGTGGTGTGTGTGTTGTTTGTGGCGTAAAGGTCGCATAACTCTCCACCCTCCCGTGTCCTTTCTGACTCAACTCTCTCAACTCAAACTCAATGTTGTCCTAATCACATTGCGTCATTATTTTATTAATTTGCTTCCTTTCATTTTATGTATATAAAAAATTAACATCTTAGATTAATTAAAAAAATAAATAATGTATATCTAATTTTAATGAATTTAAAAAGTCAAATTTTGTTTATAAAACTTGAGGAGTATGTTAAGATGAGTCTGTTTGATTAGTAAAATGTCACGTAAATTTTTTTATCATATACTGTACATATTTGGGGGATAAATTGTGTTTTCAACCTTTGTATTACTTTCCCGAATAAAAAAATTACTAAGAAAATATATCTTTTAATAACATTTTATACAATCGAAAGATATCTTTCGACAAATCTTATACAATCGAAAGATATCTTTAGTTGAATGAGAGATTTCTAAAAATTCAAAGAGAGGAGAGCAATTATCAAATTTATTTTGATATTTTAGTTATAAAAAATTGTCTTGTATTTGTTTTATAATTTCAATTTTTGTCCAACTCAATTTATTCAATACCATCAAGAGCACTTTTGAAACCAAACAAAATACAATTGAAGTAATCCCGACTAAATTTTATCCATTCGTGATAACTTATCAAAGGGTTCATCAAATCTCTCACCAAATAACTTATTTTGGTAGATATTAAAAATAACAAACTATTAAAAACTTACACGTACAAAATAAAACATCCGAATTCGAACTCCGATAATGATATTAAGCTGACAATTTTGATATTTCTATCAATGAGTTAGGATTTGTGTACCTCTTACCGAATCTTTTAATAGTCGTCTTATTATAATATTATTATTCCCAAAGAAACACCAAATCCTCAACGCACACACCAGCACATTCACAATATCATAGCACAGCATAGCATCCACTTGTGTTGTTGCTGCCAATAATCATCACACCTCACCATCTCTTCTCCAAGACTCCAACTCTCTTTGTTTTCCTCTCAAACTTCTTCTTCATCTTCATCTTCTTCCCTCTAACCAACAATAACAACTCATGGAAGATCTTCCACAAGGTTACCGTCCTAACGTTGGTGTCTGTCTCATCAACTCTGATGATCAGGTTTCTCTTCTACTCTTTCTTTTTCCTTTTGTTTTTTAGGTATCTCTTTTGTTATTTTTATTAAATAAAAAAATTTAGTTAAGAAGATGGTTTCTTAAACTACTAATTAAGGTAGAAAAACATTTGGAATAGTGTTTTTTTATGAGAATCTCTGTTTTGGTTTTTTGTTCTTTTTTTAACTTTCAAATATTAATGTAGTGTTTTTGTACTTATTCTTTGTAGATTTTAGGCTCTATTAAAGCTGGAAAATTAAGTTATTTTTTGTTAATTTTCTTATAATTCTTTTTTTGGTTGGATTTCTATTTTAGGATGTTAATTTCTCTTTTTTAATTTACTGCTTAAGAGTGCTTATAGATCTAAATTTACCAGCTTTTAAGTAGGTTTTGACTTTAATAAATAAATAAATGAACTACTATTAAAATCAACTCTATAATTAATTTTTAAAAAAGCAAAGTGTTGTCTAGATTTGAAATTTTAGATTGTGTGTATGTTATAAATTTAACTTAAATAATCCATATTTTTTTTTTCAATTCTTATATATTATATAACCTTTTTTCATTTGTATGACTAATATGAGGAAGGGGAATCATTATTATAATTTTTTTTTCAGATATTTGTGGCTTCTAGATTGAATGTTCCAGGAGCATGGCAAATGCCTCAGGTGACCTCACATTTTGTACTATATAGTATATAGTTAACATGTATTCAAATTATTACTTAGATAAACTTAAATCTGTAAGGTTTAAGCTGAAATAACCTTAATGAGAAAACATTGCAGAGCAATTTTTGACTGTACTTTTGGGGTTCTCAGGGGGGTATTGAAGACGGTGAAGAGCCGAAATCTGCTGCTATTAGAGAACTTCGAGAAGAAACTGGAATTGTATCAGCCGAGATAATTGCTGAGGTTCGTATGAAACCTTTTATTTTATGCATTTAGTTTATTTTTGCAAGAGCATCAATTGCGATATGGATCTTGATTGCCTGTTGTACCTGCTTCACGTAGTTACACGCAGTAACAGTAAGCAATTTCATCCCGTCCAAAAGCAATCAAACGGTTCTGATTGATTAGTGTAGTTTAAACACAGTTTTAATCTCAGCCATTTATTGTTGATCGGACGGTTGGTAAAAGAGTAAAGACTACTGCGTTAACGCAGTTACAACGTGTAATCCTTTTCCTTGTGATACATATGTCTAGTCTAAGCTCTATATAGTATAAATCAATGATATCTTACAGAATTCATTTCATTGTAGTTTTTATTATTGTGTAATAAAATTAAGAATAGTATTCGAGAAGCAAGAAACTCTTTGATTTCTCTGTGATAACTCGATGGATGTTAATCTTTCCATATGTTTGACGGAATTTGCGCATTACAGGTTGATAAATGGTTGACTTATGACTTCCCTCCTGCTGTGAAGGCTAAAGTCAATCGTCTCTGGGGAGGTGAATGGCATGGACAGGCACAAAAATGGTGTGAATTTTATTTCATTTGCTCTACATAACCACATACTTGACTTACTAGATAGAAATCAAAGAATAATCAGAAGTACTGAAAAATTTACCGCTATATCTCTAAATTTTTGTCAATCATATGATCGTTTTCATTCACAATCATCACTTTATTTCCCGTCAGTTCGGTCTATTCTAGTCATCTAGTAATATTGTAGCAATATAACTCAAGTCATCAACGAATATATACGGAATGCTTAAAAAATAATGTCTAGTTCCGTATGATCGTGCCACTACAAAGTTTGCGTTTCTTGTTGGTGCTTTAACTTCGTATTTTTAATCCTATGTTCTACAAAACCCGTGTTTCGGATACTTATTATGAACATTTAATAGGTTTCTCATGAGATTAACAAAAGATGAGGGTGAAATCAACTTAGCTACAGGTGAAGCAGACCCGGAATTTGCAGAGTGGAAATGGGCAAGCCCTGAAGAAGTTATTGAGCAGGTTAGTTAAAAAAAATGTGACTCGTAATGAGTATTTATTTTTCTTCATGTGAAAAAACTAATCGCGGAGTTGGCTAATAACCGATTACAGGCGGTGGACTACAAGAGACCAACCTATGCAGAAGTTGTAACAACCTTCTTGCCTTACTTTCAAGGAAATGCAATATCTGCAAAATGTAAATCGACAAAATGGTGAATTTTATGAGTGTGCATTGTAGTTTAATCCATTTTCTTATCTAATTTCACTTGGATTTGGATTTGCTGCGGTCACAATTTCCACGCATTCAGGCAGTCAGCACATCGATGGCCTTTGTTTCAAGATTGGACAATCTAGATTTCGACCACACATTAGAGTTTTAGAAAATTCAAAATATGCGTGTTTTCTGCACCATCCAATCTCGATCCAACAGTCATCGATGTGCTGAATCAGTAAACTTGTGACGAAGCAAATCCAAATCCATTTTACTTATTGAGTTTGGATATAACCCTCAGCTATTTGTAAATGGATCGTAGTTAGAACTTCTCATTAGTTACTTGCTTTTGTAATAATAAGATGTGTGCAAATGCCAAGTTTATTTTCTAAACGGTGGCTTTGAGGATGATTGTGATTGTGAATGTGCATAGATCTGTTTAGTAAAGTTGGAAGATTCATCCTGCAGATATTACGTAAGTTCAACATCGCTAAAACTGAAAAGTAGATCAATTTGCTAACAAACTCACAACACCAAAGTTATCTGCATGAAACGACAAAATGACTACAAATGTGAAAAATCAAAGTGTGACGTCAAAGTGATTAATTGAATATGTAATGGATCAAAGTTGTCAATCATAACCCAAATGAATACCGCAACAAGAAAAACAAACAATGTCGCACTAAGACGGCAAACAAAACAACGTCACAGTAAAACAACGAAATTACTGGAAATAAAAATCAGTTCTATGAAAAAGTACTAAAAATGTGATGCAGATGGGCTATTTAGAGCCAAAAAATGACCCTAAGCTATCCCTTTATGATGGATGAAAAAGAAGAAGAGAGGAATTTTGAAAAGGTTGAGAAAGAGACTTCACACATGTAACATTAGCAATGATCACTAACATCACTATAAAAACATAGCCTAGTGGTCCATTCAAGCAAAACACATCACAATAAATGGTCTAATCTCTCTTGTCTACATTTATTATTACTTTTTTTGACAATTTTTGTATAGTTTTATGATGAGCAATTATGGTATAAATTAATTGTCAGAAAAACATTTACAAAAAAATATTTTAACTAGACAAGTTTAATTTTATTTAACAAAGTAAAACTAATCAAAGTTTGAATTTACACGAAAAATGTATTTATATTTAATGTTTCACATATTTCAAATAATATTTTTAAGACTCAAAGTATCTAATTCAAAGATCGACTAATTTGAGAGATACCAATCCGTTTCAAATAATTACTTCAAGTAGTGGAAACTCAAGAGAAAAAAATAAAAATAATATTCCACTCCATTTTATTGTTTACAATTAATTTTGGACTTGTATATTGCATTATTTAAACACACAAATTTGACATTAAATTTGATACACAAGTTATGTAATTTACATTGTTTAAATATATGGTTAGTTATCGTTATTAAATAGTTAATTAATAAATATAAAATGTACACTCGAAGAGTATAATTTGTACTAAAATTTATACACTTGAAAATAGTGGTTAATAACATTGTTAATTGTGTCACTGTTCTATCCGTTTCTAATTAAGTTTTCTTTAAATAATATAGGCTTAAACATCATTTTCGTCCCTGTAAATTCATAATTTTTTTGTTTTAGTTCCTGTATCTTTTTTTGTTGCAAATTAGTCTCTGCATGTGCAAATCATTTTGATTTTAGTCCCTAAAGCTAAAATCCGCAGGAAAATCTGTAGGAAAATTCGCTGGTTTCCTACGGATTTTCCTGCGGATTTTAGTTTTAAGGGACTAAAACCAAAAGATTTGAACATACAGAGACTAATTTACAACAAAAAAAGATACATGGACGAAAACAAAAAAAAAACGCGAACTTACAAGGACTAAAATGATATATAAGCCAATAATATATATGTCCCTAAATAGAAGTTCCTATGCAAATTATTAGGTTTTAAAAAAAAATGCAATTTTTTGTTTGTTTGTCAAGTAGCCACTAGGCTAGAACAAAAAAATGCAATTTTTTTTGGTACATAAAAAAAAATGCAATTTATCAAATACATTAATTATTTTTGTTTCAAATATAGTACCATTTATTAATACTACAAATTTTTAAAGATCAACATATAAAATAGACACATTAAATTGACCAACAATTATTTTTAAGAATTTAATTTATATGCACTACACTGTCAACCAATGACAACCATGTATTCCGCCACGTCACCCCACTTTCTTCAAATGACATGGAAGATTGGTGGTTTCTTATTGGATGATCGTGTAAAATTATTTTACACCGTCAGTGCATATCAATTAAACTCTATTTTTAATATATGAAAAAAATGTTTATAATAAGAGACGCCGTATAATAATCCAACACATTTTGTTATATCCATCGACCAAAAATCATCCATTAAATTGTGTTAATCATATTGTACAAAAAAAAGGTTAACCACATATTTGCATTAACATGAACATAAATGAATTATTAAAGAGAAAAAATATGAAACAAATTTATTTAGGAAGGATGACCACTTTTAATTATTGGAATTAAAATCAAAATTTGTTATTTTTATATAGTAAAAAAAAACTTATTTTAAGTTTTTTAACCCTTACATATTTTTTATATAAAAGTTTAAACTCTTTCTTTTTTTTGACGAAAAGAGTTTAAACTTATGTTTTCAATTATAGTTCCACAAGAAATATAATTCATTTCTAATTTCAATTTCCATTTTATAGAAACTATTTTATAGTGGCTGTTTTCATAAACTACTCCTAATATTATAAAATATTAAAATTATTATTAAAATTAGTAGGAACTAAATTTAAGTAAAAATATAACTTTGAGTAAAAATAAATATATTTAACTCTTCATGACAAAAAAAATAAATATTTAACTCTTGTATAAAAATATTAGTATTTGACTAGAAAATGAGAAAAATCCTCTAAAATTTTCCCACTTCTTAACCCCACACCACACAAAACCAAACTATCTCACTGTCTCATCGAGTCACCACCACCTTCCACCGCCGCGTCCGGCACCACCTCACCGCCGCCGCAGCACTTTCGACGCAAACAACAGCATTACAATGGTAAGTAATTTCTCAACCAATCTCTGTTCTTTTTCATTATTATTTTGACCTAGATTATTAAATCATGCTGCTGAATTTAGACAAGATGGTGTTTTACATACTTGCCCTCTTCATTTCGTTGTTGTTCCTATTTTCTGAAGTGACTCTTCAGTCTTTTCAGTGTATGAGTTGCAAGCAACTAAGAACTGTTGTAGTATTTCAAGGGAAGAGTGGATATTCAAACTTTTTCTACAGAAAAATGAGGTATATTGCATATTCTTATTAGACCCTGTTTGGATAAACAACTTATTTGCAGCTTATAGCATAAATTCTTATCATAATAATAAGCGCTTATGTATAAACTTAAATAAGCTATAAGCTGTTTTCATAAACTATGGGTCCGTTTGGACTGACTTATTGTTGTGCTTATGCGAAATAGCTTATGCAAATAAATAAGCTTTTGTGTATTATTACAAGCTTTTCAAGGTAGTTTATGAGAAAACGGCTTATAAAAATATAATTTTTGTCAATAAAAACTTATGAATTAGCATAAATGTTTATTTATTTGCATAAGCTATTTTTATAAGTTCAAAAATAAGTCAAATCCAAACGGGACCTATGTTGGAGAACTTATAAAAATAAGCTGAAAAAATCTTATGAAAAATGTCATAAGTTGTTTTATAAGTTCTGCCAATCAGTCTCACAAAACTTATGTCAATAGATAAGCTCAAATAAGCTAATCCAAACAAGCCATTATTTCATCATGCTTAGGCTTATCGTGATGTATACGAGGATGGTGAAAATTAAGGACAAATACGTGGGTTTGATATTTTTTTCATTTCAGGTGTTGTAATTTTCTTCCTTTTAGATTTTCGAAAATGTGTTACCGGATGGCACATAAATGTACAGATAAGAAATTTGTGGAAACAAACCAACATGGTGTAAATGGCGGGTTAAAGTTGCCTAAGAAGGTAAATAAATGCTTTTGTATAGTGGAATCTGTTAATTTGGATGGAGTTTTTGTTGTTGTGTATGATGAAAGTTTGAAGTGATTTCAGTTTTTTATTTTTAATTACTTTCTAGCGATTTATAGAAAATATTTATGATATATTTCAAAGTTCAACATAGTTGGGATGTCTTGATTATCATGTGATGCTTTTGCACTCTAATTTGTTGCCTACAAATAAAGATATAATTCAAAGTCGTAAATAGGACACAAGCACTACAATAGGATTAAATGATAGTAGGGCTATAATACTAAGTGACAGTGAAGCAGAAGAGTATGTGTTAACCATAGGATTTTGAGGGGGGCTGATAAAATGGAGATGTACTTACATACAATGATAGAAAACTGATGTAACGTCCAAACATTGAGCACTTGCTTAGCTTATCCTTAGACGACACTTTTCTATCTTTAATACTTACATGGAAGATTTGTCATTGTTCGTAATTTACAATAGGATATTATGATGTCGCTGTTGTTGAGCCATATAGTTGACCCCATTCAATGGGAAAAGGCTTGTTTTGTTGTTCCGTACTCAAGTTCTTGTATGAATACATGAAGAAAAACAACACGACCTCTATATTAGCGTAGGATTTAAGTTGTCTGTGGTTTTCTCTATTCTACCTGGTTTGTGAGTAAGTATTCTAGTTTAGACCAGGATTGCCTCCTAATCTGCGTAGAGACTGATATTGTACTTGACTTCAGATTCAATAATAGTGTAGGAGTTGTGATTCAAGGATGAAATTTGAGTATTTATAGTAAGCTTGGCCCCATTTCAGCTTATAGCAGATTGATTGTTCTTCTCAATTGAGATTGTGTAATATGGATAAATTTGTTGTGGGTGTGGCTGGATAACCATTACTGGCAGAGAGCTACATGCATCAAATGTGTTATGGCATGGCATGTCATTGGAAGTTGACATGCCTATTCTGTTCACCTCCTCATTCTTTTAGCAATCTTGTATATAATATTGATAGATGGCATTTGAACATTGTTTTTTATAGCAGACTGCTTGGAATGTTTCAGCAGATTCGAAATGTTTTGGTATTTCTTTATTAAATGCTTATAATTACCCATATTAAGGTAACGTTGATTGAAATTCATTTTACTTGCAGGTATTTGCTCTTATGGATCATAACATCCCTGGCCTAATTGGAAATAGAAGTGGTGAAATGGAATCTAAAATGAATCTGAAAGATGGAGTAGATGATTTTGACACATCCTTGATATGTAAGATGTTTCCATCAATTACTTTTGGTAGTGCCCCTCAAGTGGATTTGTATGATGGGACCACAACATATTCTGAAACAAATATCATTTCGGAAACCAAAGATTTTGAACAGCATTTATATGATTTTTCAGAGGTAAGGGAGGTGCAAAATACTGTCTCTGAAGCACTGCCTTCTTTGCATGTTAATCATTCTAGTGTACAATCTTTGGCATTAGGAAAAGATGATTCTTTTCCTTGTCCTGTAAGCCCCCAATCAGTGTCTTCAATATATGAAGAAAAATTGGATCAAGTTACTAGGGAGGATTCTCCAAAGAAAGTCGGGCTGCCGTCACAATCAAACCTTACACTTAATGAGTTATATCTCGACAAATCTGTTAATTGCATACCTGGATTAACCAAGAAGCAATACGAGCAACTAGATAACTGTGGGCTTCACACGGTGGGTACCAAAAACTGTGGTCTTGTGGAAAATGCATAGTTCTTTGGATTTTTTCAGATTTAAAAAGATGGCTTGGATTCCACATTAATCCGATTCTTTACATGTAGTTACGGAAATTGCTGCACCATTTTCCGCGATCATATGCCAATCTACAGAATGCACATGCTAAAATTGATGATGGGCAGTATTTGATCTTTGTTGGACAAGTCTTATCTTCAAGGTGACTATCCTGCGTATCATTTGTTAACTAGGTTTATACTTGCTTGTATCCTTTACTTTTGGCGTGTGCACTCCTCTACTCTTCATACATGCTTGTATACTTTTCTTTTGGAGCCTCGTTGAACAAGTGGTTAAGCAATTGATCCTTGCCACTTTATTCTTTGTAATGATTTAATTTCAGCACAAGGTAAAAATGAAGTAGCAAATTTTCTATGCTTCAAGCTCCAAGGGTTTGTGTGAGGGTGTATTAGTTATATAATAAATCTGTTCATGTGACTTTCTTTAATAGCTTTGTTGGGATCGTTGGTTTATGACATCATTGGGCTTTGATGTGGATGTCACCATGTGTAAAATTGCGTTTTGGTAATATCTTTTAAAACAGGGTGATTTTTCATACCTTATGTTGATAAATTTTAGTATTTTTGCTGCAGGGGTGTTAAAGCTAGTTGTTCATTTTCATTTCTTGAGGTGATTGTTAGTTGTCAGATTGTAGACAGGGAATCAGCTATTGAGCATGTCACTGGCAAAGTTGGGCAAAAGAAGACAATTTATTTGCATTTGAAGAGATTTTTCCGTGGCACACGTTTTACTTTTAAACCTTTCCTTAATAGTATTGCAAACAAGTATCAAGTGGGAGACATAACATGTGTGAGTGGCAAGGTAAGTTTATTTTACTCCCCTTCCCCAACCCATTTTTTTGTTGTACTGCAAGTTTTCAAGCGGATGAATTGGTTTTATAGTAAGTTCATAGCTGCTAGCCTAAATATGAGTGTTGAAGGCAATGACAGGCCTTCGACAAACATAAATGAACTATGTGAAGTAAGCAACTGCATTCCATTCTTGATGTGAGACCGAATTTGAGGCATGTTTAGTTTTTTTTTTGAGCCATGTTTAGTTGCATCCCTACATTGCTGTCTTTTCATGTCTCTTTCTACCCATACAAAGGCTCATTTAGTTTATTTTTTATTTTCCCAATACAAAAGTAATTTTGGGAATGTAGATAACATTCTCTCTTTCTATACATATGAAGTCTCATTTCATTTATTTTTATTTTCCCAAGCAGTTAATTTTGGGAATGTTGATAAAATTAAATATGATTTTTTTACCTAAAATATGCCGATGCTTCCCAAAGTTGAGAGATTTCATCCCAACATTAATGGGTAAGATAACATTCTCTCTTTCTATACATATGAAGTCTAATTTTGGGAATGTAGATAACATTCTCTCTTTCTATACATATGAAGTCTCATTTCGTTTATTTTTATTATTCTAAGGGAATTTATCCCAAAATACCAAAGTTAATAACCAGCATCCTTTAACGATAAAAGATAAAATCCCTTAGAATAAGGTCCCTAAAATTAAGGAAGCACAATTATCCATAGGAACATAAATTATGTTAATCTGCCAACCCCACTTAGTGGGATAAGGCTTGGTTGTTGTTATTGTTGAACATATATTATGTTAATCTATTAGTCATTCTCTCCTTGTAAAATGTTTTGAAGGGATGTTTAAAATTCTTATATAAATATTCTGTTTCAATCTAAGAATTTTGTAGGACTGTACATAAGTTTTGTTTTTCGAAGTAGGTTAGGACTATGTATGCTAAAGACCACTACGAGATGAGAGAATATAATATTGATGTGCTTGAAGATGGAAAAGATTTATCCCTTTGGGCTAAAGAGAGACCATATTGTATCTACCCTTCAAAAGGGGGTATAAACCCAGCATTTCTCCGGGACATTATTGCAAGGTTTGTGCTTCCAAATTCTTGTGAGTCACAATCATATTTGTAAAATTATTCTTTTGTGAAAAAATTTCTAGTTTAGGAACAGTCCATGAGTAGCTACTCAGTCAACTACTTGATTGGGTAATTGGTTTCAAACTATAGGAGGCATATCTAGTGAGAATGGGGTCTCTTATGTGAGAGTGAGAGGAACTCTTATCCACCTTTGGATCAAAATAGATGGTGGAGATTAAAAGCTTTATTTAAGTCACTCACATGCATCTCCCTTATTTTGATTTTGACAAAAAATTCCAATCTAAAGGCTCGTTTTGACGTTTTCTCTTCTCCCACTAAAACCACCATCGACTATCGTTCAGCCAGCACCTCTCGCAGATCCAGCACACTATCCGCCACTGACTTGCGTCACTCCTGTTTTTGTGCCTTGACCAACAACAGTCCATTCTCTCCTTCTGACTATAACCATCTTTGTTTGGGTCTTCTCTCTTTGCTTGCGATGCAACTCGATTTTGAATCATTGATTTCATCCCTTCTAGTCTTATTTCAAAACAGCTTGGATATGTGTTTGATTTGCGAAGCATGTTTACTTTTGTGTTTTACAACCCATTCTAATATCAACCCTTACTGCTCTGGTGTTGGATTGATCTCATAAATTGGGTTTTTTGTGTTTTTCATATTTCATTTGTTTAGCGATGAGTACTTTTTCATTGTTAGTGATCCAATTTTTGGTGTCTCATCTTTTGCTGGTTTGCTGCAATGTGCATGGAGGTTCCCAAAATTAAAATTTAATAAGAATCAATTTGACCTAAATGAATTTATGAAGAATATTACCAAAAAAACATTATGAAGAACTACAACATATCAAGAAGGTTACAGAGTGAAGGTTATTAATTTATTATTAATTTTCAGTAGTTTATTAGCTTTTAATGCAGGAAGTGTGGAAATAGAACGACTCTTGTGGAATTATCATTACCATGCAATGACAATCTTTGCAAAGCATAAATGGTGTCACCTGTTGTGTTTTTTTTTATAATATTTATGGAGAACAAGAACAACTTTGGCAGAGAAGGAAACGAAAAGGTGTGGACGAACTGATCTGTTAGTGGCAAACCAATAGTCACGTGATGTGACTCACTTAAAAACCAATTAAATCACAACAGTATATCATAATCTAATGGCTAAAATTAAACCCTCTCACTCTCACATAATAATTGTTAAAAGATATGAAGATACTCTATAAAAAAGAAGGAAAATATACATTTTATCAAACAAAATTAAGCTAATGACCTTATATCCTCTGCTCATGTCCTTTCATGGTAGATGTATTAACCAAGGGACTTTCATAGTCGTGTTGAGTTTTTATTGGCAAGTAGGAAATGATAGATATTCATTTAATGGCTTGAGGGTATTGTCTGATTAGCTAATAATATTTTTTTACCATTATTTCCTTTTTTATTTGTACAATTTTATTTCTGTATTAGGAGACCAAGAGAGATTAATTCTTGTAAATTTAGTTTTGCAATTATTATGTATGTTATTCTAATGTATATAATGTCTACATTTCATCAAGTAATAATGTTCAATAAATTCCTTTCTGTTAAGAAGTCCCACATCGGTTGTGAGAAGGCCTGAACAAGACTTTATAAGTAAGAGGCAATCCTCACCTTACAAGCCGGTTTTGTGAGGATGAGTTAGGCCCGATACTAATTTCTAATATGGTATCAGAGCCTCTCCAAGATCCTACCGTTTATATCCACGCACCAAGCCCAATAGTGCTGGGCGTGAGGGGGTGTGTTAAGAAGTCCCACATCGGTTGTGAGAAGGCCTGAACAAGACTTTATAAGTAAGAGGCAATCCTCACCTTACAAGCCGGTTTTGTGAGGATGAGTTAGGCCCGATACTAATTTCTAATACTTTCAAATCTTATAACAATGTATTAAATATATTGTTTTATTTCTTCTAGAGCTTTACATGTCTTGCCAGTCAATGTTGATCCAATTCCTAAAGATATCACAGAGGAGTTTGGACTCGTAACTCTTCATGATGTAAGTATCTCTTTTAGAACTATATATTCTATTGATGAAGCCTACCTGCCATATGAAACCTGACCTTTGTTACATATTATGCTGTATAAAATTTAATTATTGTGTGTGATATACGTTTGTTTATGTTTGAGCTTAGTTTTTTTATTTCTATTGACGTTTTAATTGTGGGAAATGCCTTGTTTTCTTGTAACAACCTGAAAGCTTAGTAAGCATTAGATTGGGTGGGAATGGTAGAAAATCTGAGAAATGTATCACAATTTTTTTTAATATCTTGAACTATTTTAGAGTATCCCAAATGATATTTTAGGATTTATTTTATATTTTTTCCACTTTAACTAGGATTTTTAAAATTATTAGTCATATTATATAGGAATAGTCAACTATATTTATTTGTATTTATTGCATAAAATGGATTCAATTGTGTAATTAAGTCACATGGTTGCATCATCTTGTCTCTATTTTCCACTCTTTCAAAATATGATATGGTCTCTATGCCCAAGAAAAGCTCATTAACTCATTCATGTTGCCTGAATCTTTACTGTCATCTGCTTCTGCATACTTTAACTGAAATTTTAAATTCTTTAATGCTAAAAATACAGGCATATTTTGGAATTCACAAACCGAAGGATATTAGTGACGCTGATCTGGCCCGCAAGCGACTTATATTTGATGAATTTTTTTACCTGCAGGTGAGGTTACCGTTTCATATCACATTTATTTTGCTCTGTCATCTGTGGACATTTCCAAACCTTTTTCTTCTTATTTTGCTACCATTGGGTGCATGCTGTCATATATAATTATAAAGTAATTTCTTTTAGCTATCTATATGAAAGTTACTAATGACCATTGTTCTTGGTATGGATTGTATCTTGTAACTTCACTGTTAACAACTGCTGTTTAAGAGGTGTTTGGAAGAGCTTATTTAGAACTTATTTGTGCTTATCTCATAAAATATATGTACTTAGGAGATGAAGAAGGAAACACAAATCTGGCCAGAAGTTGCAGGTTTCGTGGTCCCTCTTTGTGGCCGTAAAACTCAGATTTGGTTGGAAATCGTGGTAGAATCCTTTAGTTTTCGATTTTTAATTCCTCTCCTGTGTAGGATGTGCGGAGCGAAAGCAATCTACAGAAGAGGCAAACACACTCATAGTTAGTGCTGTGCCATCTTCTCATGTGTCTCTTGAATGGACCAGCCCAATTTTTGTCCTTAGCAATAGCTTGATTCTTTTAAGACTTCAAGTTCCCATTCCATGAAATATTTGATTTACAAAGTAGGCACATCAACTGTTGCTCCCACCTTGTTTCCTTTTTCCTTTTTTTGATGATAAGCTGCACCTTGTTTCTGCCATCTTTTGAATATTTATCGGCTTTATGATGCTCACCTTCGTCAATTCCTTTGTACTTTCTTCACAGTCCATTTTTCCTACACCATTTCTTTTTCCCTTGATTCTTGATGAAGAAGATGATGACTGGAAGTGAAGTTTGCAGATCTGAGAGGGAGGGGAGAATGAGTTTGAGGCTAGTTTCATGTAGAGGGAGAAGGTTGCACATCTTGGTTTTGGATTACGAGATGTATGAGATTTGTGGAATTTTGTGGAGTTGTTTATTCTATGGTTAGAAAGATAAATATGTGATTTTTTTGGGTTGAAAGATGAATCTGAGTTTTTAATTAATTAGTTAATAATGAGATATATGATTACTACTGATAATTATGTAATTAGTAATGTGTATTTGAGAAGTCAACATGTATTAAGCCTTGTTTGTTGTGACATGCCATCAAATTTGAGCCACTTAAGCAAAAAAGTCATATGAAAGACCAAATTATAAAAGTGTTCCGAAATTACAATGTCAAATTCAAAGAAAAACTTTTTATGGGGATTAAAATTAAAGTAACCCCTATTTGCAGGGACCTTATGCTTATTTAAGCCAAAATGATAGTAATATTTATTTAGTAATATTAGACCAATAACTGAAGAGCAAAATAATAACAGTAACATGAAATAATAGTAAAATAATTTCTTATATACATTTAGTATAAAAATATTTATACATCTAATTTATTCATCTTGCCATACACTATCCCACTATCTGGGTTGACTGCTTCATGCTGCTATCTGGGATTGACATCTATGCTTATGAATGAGCAGCTGTTTAAGCTCTGTAGAGTAGCTTTCTAAATAAGCATTTAATCAAGCTATTTATCCAAACACATCTTTTGTATGTGTTAGAAATAATATAAAACCATTGATGTGGCCAATCCTAAGAGCTTAAGCTTTTGGGATAAACGGTTATTTGACATGGTATCAGAGCCTCTATGACTAAGTGGTCTAGAGTTCGATCCCCGCTCCCCTCACTTTCTAATTAAAAAGTGGAATTTAAGCATATGGTAGGTGGACTTATGCATTATTCACGCTTCAAGTCCAAATGGACTCTTGCGTGAGGGGGCGTGTTAGAAATAATATAAAACCATTGATGTGGCCAATCCTAAGAGCTTAAGCTTTTGGGATAAACGGTTATTTGACAGTATGCTTCGGTTATTGTTGCTGGTCAATGTTTAGCTCATCATCTAGATGCTAAATTTGGAATTGTTTTTGTTGAAAAAAGTTTTATAAGTGGGAGACATTCCTCATGTTACAGGCTGATTTTATATAGTTCTAACCCAAAAGTTTCTATTGAAAAATTTAACTTAATCTTAGATGCAGTTGAGCATAAATTTTTCGTGAATGTTCTGGAGTTCCCAATGCTTTGAAATTACACTTCTCATGAATTGTATATTGGGCATGTGCAGTAATGGTTTGAAATTTTCACCAATTATATATTGCACTCTATCATGTTTCTTTGTTATAATTTATTGTTCTTATATATTTAAATCTTTTTTTATTTAACCTAACTCTGTCTCTATTGCCTTTTGTCAGTTAGGACGATTATTCCAAATGCTTGAAGGTCTTGGTACACAAATAGAAAAAGATGGATTGCTAGATAAGTATAAAAGCCCAGAAAATAACACTGTGTGTACAGACGAATGGTCCTGTCTCACCAAGAAGGTTTTGGATTTCCTTCCCTATACTCTTACTCCCGGTCAGCAGCAAGCTGTTTCAGAAATTATTTGGGATTTAAAAAGGCCAGTTCCAATGAATCGGCTACTGCAGGTTTTGATTTTCTTATGTTGATATTGTTTTACTATTGCCATATTTATACATTATCGAGCCATCCACTTGCTTCATGTATGTACTAACAATAGAAAAAGTAATGCTAGAAATCAGGTGATATGGAACAAGCCCCTTAAGCATGCAAACACCAATTCAATTAAAGTGTTTCCAACAACTTTCATGTGTGGATTCTTTGAACAGCTCCCAAGTCTAAACTTCAAATCTTTCAAGATGTTTCTGGATTAGAATAACCAACCTTTTTTTGTTTCTTTGGCGATTAAGAATAATATGATTAAGATAAAAGTGAAAGTTCCTAAGGGATTGGTTCTAAAAAAACATACTTACACATAAATGATGTTGCTGAAGTAAAAATCATCATAATATTAAAACTACTCACACACTTATAATCCACGGCAATGTGCTTTTTTCATTTTTTGGGGGATACTTTCTTATTGAAGTTTTTCATTGATCTCTTGTAGTTAATAGATGAACATGACATGTTCTCATCTGATATAATCTTGTGACACTTTCAGGGTGATGTTGGATGTGGGAAAACTATTGTTGCTTTTCTTGCATGCATGGAGGTTATTGGCTCTGGCTATCAGGTATTTCATTTTCACCCTTTTAATTTTTGCATTCTGTTAGTCTGGGAATTAATTCCCTTCATTTGTCATTATAGATATTTAAACTGACTTGGAGAGAACTCGTCATCAACAGAGTGTTACTAATTCAATACAGAACTATAGAACAGATAATTGACAATGGAATGGAACCTAGCTACTTACAAAAGTATAATATTAACAGAGTTGATAAACCAAGCTGAAAACAAACACGATCCAACTTCTTATCTGTCCAATCCACCTGATACTACTCAAATCTCAACCCCCACCCTCACTCCCCCCCCCCCCCCCCCCCCCCCAATACTTCCATGTGTGTGTTTTATTACGTTATCCTCCCCGTCTCCTCTTCCAATGATCCTTCTATAGACTTTGTCCATTGGACCTATCAGATGTATAGGATATCATAACTATGCTTTTCATTTGGATTTTTATGCTTCTAAGAAAGTTTTGACATTTAATACATATTGATAATTGGTACTCTTATCTAATTATTAGGCTGCTTTCATGGTTCCAACTGAGTTGCTTGCAATCCAGCATTATGAACACTTGCTTACCTTGCTTGAAACCTTGGACGAGGTCAAGCCGACTGTTGCTTTACTCACTGGTTCAACCCCACTAAAACAATCGCGGATTATTCGCAATGTATGATTATTTATATTCTAGTGTTACAACTATCCAGTTAACCTTTTCTTGCACCTATATGTAATTCTTATATTTATTCAAGATATGGTGTTGCAGGGTATCCAGACCGGAGAAATTTCAATGGTCATTGGAACCCACAGTTTGATAGCAGAAAGTGTGGAGTTCTCAGCCTTACGTATTGCTGTGGTGGATGAGCAGCATCGCTTTGGTGTGATTCAAAGAGGAAGATTTAACAGTAAGGTGGTCCACATCTCTTTGTTCAGGATTTTAATATGGTTACATTATGGACACATCCACGGCCAAATAACCCAACCAAATGTTGTGCTGCTAACTGGGGTCAGCTATATGCATCAATTTATGCCATTGAGTTTTTGGTTCTAGACAGTTTCCTTGTGTTTTTATAGGAAGCTTAGTATAATATAGGAATTTGCTGTGAATCTGATCATCCGGTTTTCTATTGACATTCTTCTATTGGGAAATGTATTTATGATGTAGTTTATGGGATGATATAATATTGTTATGTGTTGTGGTTTATGGGATGATATCTTTATTACACATAACGGTCAAAATATGTCGGTTGGAGAAATATCTAATCAATCATTTTCAGACCCAATACTACGGAAGACTTAAATAATTCCTTGGTCTCGAGGTAACTCTCAGTCCGAGAATGTTAGATTGTTTTGTAGAGAAAACTATGCATTGGGTAATGGCTATATTGGAACTAACTGAAATGATCAATTGTATAGCTGTCCATACTCCTACTAAGGGGTGTCTTATTCAGACCTTGGTAGATACGGGTTAGTTGAGGGAGTGAACTATCTAGTAGAATTGTAGAAATTGCTGGTCATTCTATTTTTGAGAAGATTGTTTCTTAAGAAACCAACCTAACTAAATCCAAGTCCCAACTACTTTAGCTCCGCTTTATGATGTTTATAGAGGCAAACATTCATGTTATGATTTTAAATTATATCTTGTTTGCTACTGAATAGAGTCCTGCATAAGGCTCATTTTTCTTAATGCCAAAGTGATGTCTTGATTACTCTTTTTCATTTTTATCTGATTTTATTTGATAATATTATGATTGTCGTCTCCTTATTTTTCTCAGTTATTTTATAAATCTCCAATTGCGAGTATGGAAGATGCTATTACAGACGGGTCTTCAAAGAGTGATGATTATATGGCTCCTCATGTTCTTGCCATGTCTGCTACTCCCATCCCAAGGACACTCGCGCTTGCTTTATATGGTGATATGTCACTGACACAGGTACTTAATTTTTCCTGTTCATTATTCTAATGCAAAACTTCCCTCTGCTTCTGTGTCCCTCTTGCTTGAATAAGTTTGAATTATTCAACGTGTATGCTGATAGTCCACTTCGACTAGAGATATCGCCTAGGTAGTGCTTATAAGCTTCTGACAGTCCTCGGTTTATAAGCTGATTTTGTGGGGGTTGAGTTAGACCCCAAGAGTCCTCACTTTATAAGCTGATTTTGTGGGGTAGAGTTCCCCAAGTCCAAATTCTAAGATTGTATTAGAGTTGATCCTAGATCTTTATTATTCAGCATGCATTTCTCCAGGCTCTGGATGTTTTGTCTTGGGCATGAGGGAGTGTTTTGAGATCCCTGTTATTCCACCCGCATACGTTAGTCCACACTTCTGATGCCCAATCTTGAACAAGAGGGTGTGTGTCGAGCGTCCTCACCTTATAAGCCAGTTTTATGGGATTAAGTTAGGTCATGTGTCGAAATTTTAAGATGGTTGGATTTCATGTTTTTTATATTAATATTAGTCTTAGAAACGACATGGGGGCACATGTAGTTTCTAAGACTAATATTAACATAAGTTATTATGTTGGATGTTTTCATCTGTTTTTCTGTCTTCCCTGACATTTCATTTTTGATTTTATCATCAATATATATATAAACAAATTTTGTGAAGAATTTTGTTATCATTTCACAAGGTTTATTGTTTCTAATTTCACAATTTAGTACTTATAAATCTGCTGTAAATGCTTACTCTTTTTCCATCACAGATAACCGACTTACCACCAGGAAGAATTCCTGTTCAAACATATACCATTGAAGGAAGTGACAAAGGATTCGAGGATGTCTACAAGGTGACAATCCTATCAAAATCTTCAATTATATATCTATAATATTTTTTTATCTGCAGTCATTGGTGTGTAATTTTCTTCATATTTGGTAATTGAGCGTAATTTGATAATTTAAACAATGAAATCTAGATTGGGTAAAAAAAAACAATGAAATCTAGATGATGAAACTTAATAATATGCCTTGATATGCCAATGATATATACTTGAGATGAAGATGAAGCATTTCTAACACCCACACATAATCAGATTTTTTATGCCGGATTCCATTAAAATGTATATATATATTATATGTACCACCAGGGTCTAGTGCAAGTGATTGATGTGCAGTATGCGTGAGTGTTATAAACTCTGGAGTACTGATTTCAATTCCTACTAAAAAAAAATAGTATATGTTGTATAGACAGTAGTTGTAAATTATTTCATTTATAGCTCCGTTGAGTTGTATATAGACAAGTTTTTCATATCTACAGTGCTAGTATAAAGGTATCAGTTCATATCACAAATATTTGGACCCAAACAGGGAATTTTATATTTTTGTATTTCTTTCTCTCTTTTTTACTATTTTGACCAAAACCCTAATATACCAGCCTTATATAATAGGCGTATACATAGTGATATGTATCCATTATTTTACAGTCATATTCTGTCAATCACTTGGCTCTCAATCAACCTCAGATGTGTTCTAAGTTGATAAGATTAGAAGGATTTGGTTGTTATTTTTTCCCTATGTGTTGATGTAAAAATGTGTTTTTGACAGATGATGATGGATGAGTTGGAAGATGGGGGAAAAGTTTATCTTGTCTACCCAATTATTGAACTTTCGGAGCAGTTACCTCAGCTTCGTGCTGCTTCTGCAGATCTCGAAGTTATCTCAGACCGGTTTCCAGGATACAATTGTGGTTTATTACATGGGAGAATGAAAGGTGATGAAAAAGAAGAAACACTAGGGAAGTTCAGGACTGGAGAGTTGGATATACTACTTGCCACTCAAGTAATTGAAATTGGTGTTGATGTTCCAGATGCATCGATGATGGTTGTAATGAATTCTGAGAGGTTTGGAATGGCCCAATTACACCAACTCAGGGGCCGAGTTGGACGTGGAACAAGGCAGTCAAAATGTATATTAGTAGCATCAACTGTCACTGGCCTTAATCGTCTGAAGATATTGGAGCAATCATCAGATGGTTTTCATCTCGCTAATATGGACCTATTATTACGTGGACCTGGTGACTTACTTGGCAAGAAACAATCTGGACATCTTCCCGAGTTTCCCATTACCAGATTGGAAGTAGATGGGAATATTTTACAAGACGCACACGTTGCTGCACTGGTAAATATTGTTCGAGTTTTTTATAGTTGTTCGCTAATTGTTTATATTGTGATTTGTTACTTTTAATGCCATAGTTGTCCAGTTAATAATCATGTTAAATATCTCATATTTTTATTGGTTTGATATACATGCTATCACACAATTTTTCCCCCAAAACATAAGTGAACAATAGATTCATATCCCTTTGTCCAAAAAAAACACTTGTTTCTTATCTCGGCGACTCGCGTTTTCTAAAATGGCTTTTTCTAACCACAAAGTTTTCTGCAATTAATATTCGCTATAATCTTCTACGCAGCAAAACTCAACCCCTGATCACTGTTTATTATTGGGATTGTGAGTGATCATGCATTTAAGTTTGTGATCCAGTTAACCCCAAAAAGGGTTTGTTTGTGTTGCACTTTGATCTCCTTTTAAATTCTTACATTTTGGTTTCATTTTTTTTGTTCCCAACTTAGAATTTATATTGTAAGGTAAGGGAATTTTTAACCTCATTCATGGGTTAGAATTTGGAGTACAATGGTACATGTGGACAGAAATTCATTGTTATTTGTAGTCTATACCAATATTTGCTGCTTTTGTTCTAATTGTTGTTCCGGAAGTAGTATCTTTCGACAGTGCATGTATTTGCTGTAGCTTCTACATTAATGTGGTCTTTAATTTCAAGTCTCAATGCAATTTTGCCTGCTCAACTTGTTTATGGTATAGTTCAATAGATCTGTTATAATGCTATTTCTTTTAAACTATGACATTAATTTAATTCCCAACTTTTTTAACCTGATTGCGAGCAGAAAATTTTAAGTGCTTCCCATGATCTTGAGCAATTTCCTGCACTTAAACTGGAGCTTGGCATGAGACAGCCGCTTTGCCTGCTAGGTGACTGATGAAGTCTTGACGCAGCATTCAAGAGTTACCGTGTTCATTGTAATAATTTTGTAATGTAAATAATCTGGTAGGCTCTTCTTTAGTTATGTAGACACGATTTAGCCTGTAGGCCGATGTTTATATTCCTTGTATTCATTGGTATTAGTGGCAACCCTTAGCATGTTCTCGAGGTTTGGTCGAACATGGCCTCCTTTTTTAAAGGACGCAAATATTTTTTGCTCGCCTCTTGATGGAAAATTTGAGTTTTTAGCTCTTATGAAGTTTATGAATCATTTAGCATTGGAAAACTTGAAAATTGAAATGGTGTTGCAAACATTTGAAAGTTATCTAAAACATGATAAGAATGATGATGAATAACTATTTCAAGAATTAAAAGTCATAAGAGATATTTCCAGTTTGGATCGAAACAAGGTTTTACAATCTTGAGTTTTTAAGACATTTGATTATTTTTCAAATGCATGCATATCTTTTTGAATAATATTATCCCTATTTCCTACAACACTTGCATCTACTAGGAGAATCATTTTTAAGCTGGAATAGGTTTTTGGCTCGCAATAAAGCTAGCAACTAGCCACTAGCCGCAGGATTGGAACGAAGGAACTCAAAAAGGGTGCTTCTCGTAAGTGCCCAATGAAAAGGGTCGGCCATAAGGGTGCTGAGGCAGGTGAGTAACTGGATCTGAGACTCTCGTTCTGTGCGTAAGCACTCCACTTGCTCCCTAGCAGAGGATAGAAGGTCATTTTGTCAAAAGTGGAAAACCAAAGTTGTTAAAACGATATTTCTAATCAGCTATGTAACATTAGATTAAATTGTTTAGATTCATATCAAAAGTAGTTTTATTTTATTTTTTTGGAATAAAAGAGGACCAGAGCTCAGAGACAAAATTTACATACTAATCAAACGAGGAGTAGAAATTCCAATAGTATCAGCTAATAAAAATTGCATAATTTGGCCCCATTTGGCCCGGCTTATTTTTTACTTTTCTATTTTGCTTAAACGAAATAGAGAAGTATAAAATTATATTTGACACTATTTCTCCTTAAAAGTATTAGAGAAATAAAGTAAAGAAGTAAAAAATAAAAAAAAAGTTAAGTAAAACACAATTTTTTCATTCTTTACTATTTTTAAGGAGAAGAAAAAAAGGAGAAAATAAGCCGGGCCAAAGCCGATCAATGCTCATAATAAATCAACAATAAATCTGCTTTATATCCCAAATTTGTCAACACATCTCTGTAGTGATTTACTTCATGATAAGAATGACACACTCTAATCTCTCGATTCAATTTCAACATCTTCGCACACTTCTGGCAACACTCAATGTTTTTGGAGTTCAAATTATGAACCATCACTTTTGAATCCGCATGAAACTCATTTGTATCCACTAGACCAAGCCAACTACAAACCATCGACAACTCCCATAATTCTGCCAAATATTTCAAACTAAATATTTTCAACAACCTTCACCTTATCCATAGCTATATAATTAGAAGCAGACACATTATAGCTTTTGGCCATTTACAAAACTTCCAACCTTCATCATGTATAATTTTGTTCCTCCAATTCCAGAGTAACACACGGTTGCCCACAAAGTAGACCATTGCATACCATAATCATAACTAACATTCTTCTCTAGATTCAAGTTAATCCAATCATAAAGATCACTGTCAAAGAAAATTTGTCTACTTTAAACACTTAGAATATTTAGCTACACTCCCATAATTACATGACAGTCACGTAATACATGCAATGTGTTTTCATGGACATCTGTATAACGATAACAATAGGGATCACCGAAGTGTAAATAAGCTTTCCTGCCATGATAAATTAACCACAAGAAAATCTTTATTCACCCATGATAAATTATCAATATTCACTCATACTGTAATGGTCCAAATACAATGATGTCTGAGAGAGAGATTGGACTGGAACATCGAATGAAAAACAGAACAGTTAGGTTACTCGAAACAGCAGCTACCAAGTTTCAACAGTGCATGGCATCAGGCTGCATCAGTATATAAAAATATGCTGCAAACTTGATTATCTGTCAAAATAATTTTTTACAGCATAGTGCAGATAATGGTGTCGGAGGCACCAGAGCTAGCTTACCTCAAATTCAAATATGGTATCAGAGTCTAACTTAAATTTGTTATTGAGCCAAAATCACTCATACTTGTTCATGCTCCAAATGTCCAGTTCTTAAGTCAAGAGTCAGGAGGGGTATTAAGATCCAACGTGGACTCAATAGATGTCACTATCAGCTCCATCCTTGTGCTTCTCATGATCTTCAAACAAGTCCTCGGGAGGGTCATAGATGATCATATCCGGGAAAGTCTCTAAAAAGTCATCTTTTATTTTCTCTCTTAATTCGGGATATGGAATGAGTCCTTTTAATATTACACGGAAAGGCAACGACAAAGGTGGCTCAGGCGATTGTCTCATTTCTTCATATATGTCCATGGCTTCTGAGGGCATTCCACTATCCAGGTAGGCTCGAATAATGTCTCCAAATGTATGCTGATCAAATAAAACTCCCTCTCTTTTTAAATCATCCCAAACCCTCTTTGTTTCATCCACCCTTTTGTTTCTTGCAAGCATCATAAGCATGTCCCTATAAAAGAACATGTCCGGCCGGTACCATATTTCCTTGCGTACTATATCGTACAACTGAAAAGGAAAAATTTGCCAATAAACAATCAATGCATTTCAAAATTTTAGATCAATTAGCTAAATCAAAGCAAACACCAAAAAATGAATAAAATTTTAGCTTCTGCAGTCATTTCTTTATTGTGGTTCAATTTATTACTTTGTTTGAAAACCTTAAATAATGCCCTTAGGACACTTGTTAGTTGTTAGCAATACCAAAAAATAATTCTAAAAACATAAGTGTTATATGAGACTAATATATAGTGAAGAAGATAAGCTATTTGAACCATGTACCAAATAACATCAACCAACACTTTAAACTTTGAGGCAAAAACCATGTATACATATAGGGTAATAAACTTACTATAGAATTGACTTAATTGAAAGTTGAAAGTTTTTCAATCTAGTCAAAGTTCACGCAGAAGAGAAGAGAGTTAACATGTTATTTAACTCACTTATATATGGAAAGAGGTAGTAATCTCGTAAGAGTTTACTCTTTAAAGTCATATTCTCTTGCTGCTTCTTATGTTCCACTCTCTAAATGATTCCCTAAATGCTCCTACAGTCTTACTTCTTGAACCGAATCATATGTAGGATCGTTGTTTACATGCTGGTACAGTGGCACTATTTGCCTAAAATGGGTCTTGGCCGGGGGGGGTACAATAGTGATTGTGTGGGAACCTGTAACACATTAGTCTAAGGTTTTCTTATAAATGGTGATGTTCTATGTCTTGTTATAATTGACAGACTGTGGTGTTTGAGAACCTACCCTCTAAAATAACTACTAAACTGAAACTGAATATCCAAAACTTCCCTACCCCTACTCTATTCAATCCAATACAAAGATACACAGTTACAAGAATATAGAAACAATAATGTATTTGTGCCTCATAGGGTAGCAACTTCAACTATTGCACTAAGGCTCCCTTTCGAATAAATGAGAGTTGTCTGAAAATTAAATTCTCATTGTGATGCGACCAGATATTGCCATCTCAATTAGTGTAGTTAGTAGTGTAGTTAGTAGTAAGTTCATGTCATGACCCAGAACTACATATTGCAATATAAATATTTCACATTCAAAAGTATCTCAAAGGGGATATGTATGAAAACTAAATTATCTGAGTGATTCAACTTGATATGCATAACTCACTTATTGATGGAACTTGGTTCACACACACATAGCTAACATATTTTTTATCCTACGAAAAAAGTAATGCAGATAGATACGTTGTCCTGGACTTCAAAAAGAGTTAATTCTGTCAAAAGATATTAGGTGTCGTATTTTCACTAAATCCTTGGTAAACCTATCCAGCTAGCTATTTTTAAGTTTTAACCTATGCTGAAAGTTTCTAAGGGCCTGTTTTGGATTGACTTATTTTTTAGCTTATGCAAATAAATAAGCTTTTATGCATTATTCATAAGCTTGTCAAGGTAGTTTATGAAAAAACAGCTTATGAAGATACAATTTTCGCTATTGAGAACTTATGAATTAACATAAACTGATAAAAGCTTATTATTTGCACAAGCTATTTTTAATAAGCTCAAAAATAAGTTAATCCAAACAGACCCTAAATCTTCTAATGTAAACACAAAAGTTTCATCAAACCCATCACTTAACCTTCTCATAAACCACCACACAACCTAACATTCATATATAAACAATAACACCTACACAATCAATATACTATCAAGTATCAAGTCAATCACCAATTTAATCTCCAAATTGTAGTACACCATCAACTTAGTCATTTATGAAGCACAATCATTCCTCCTCAGATTAGGCATGCATCGATGACCGACACCCACATATATTATTACAATGATTTATGTTATTTTCTTAAACTATTATTAGTGTCGACGTATCAATGGCATGTCCATGTTATAGCCGGTGTCCGTGTCAGTTTCCAATTTTTTATATTTTTTTTAATCATTCAACTTATTGAATGTTTGGTTTTGCGGTGAGAAAATTGATTTTGACAGAATTGATTCTGTAAAATTGATTTTGGCCAAAATTGATTTTAAGTTAGGGTCATGCTAAACAGTGCCCCCGGGGCAATGGTTAAGCATACCAAAAAGGGAAATAAAATAAAAATATAATATTGAAAAAACAACTTTTTACATTTCCAATATGTTGAATGCACACATTTCGAGACAAATTGTCTATTTTAATATGCTTAACCATTGCCCTGGGGGCACTGTTTAGCATTTTCCTTTAAGTTAAAGTGGTTTATGTTTGGATATATTCATGCAAAAGTGAGTTGAACAAAAAATTTGAGTGTAAAAATCAATTTCTAGAATTAGAAACTACGATTTCTAGCTTCAAGTAGAATCAATTCTGGAGGCAGAATCAATTCTACTTTTGAGAAACCAAATAAGCCATAATCAATTCTACACGTCCAAAATCAATTCTGGATGCTCCAGAATTGAAACCAAACACACACTTAGTTCATAAATTCCTAAAATTGCTTGTAAGACATTAACATGATTCAAAATTTACAAATTCATACATCATTCTGCAATTTCATTAATTTCACAAACTAATTTGAATAGACCCTACAATTTTAGATAAAAATAAAATAAAATATATATAGAACTCAAAAGAGAAATAACGAACCTTGATGGAGAGAAAGACATTATCCTGTCTTTGGAATTCAAAGAGTACAGAGACAAGATCAGACTTGAGCAAGCGAGAAACATTGGACCGGACAAACCGGTCGAGACGAACCGGGTCGGATTGGAGTCTCTTGAGCTCTTTGGTAATGATGAGACCTTCTTTACCCAACTCTTTCTTTCGCCTCCATATTGATAAGCTTGGTTTAGAAGCTGAACCGGTAATGAACCGGGAAGAATCAACGACGGCGGCGAAGGGTGTAGAAGAAGATGAAACTCTTCGCAGTGCAAGTCGCAGCATTAAGGTGAGACTGTGTGAGTTCAAAGACGGGGGGGTTCTACATATTTTACTATAATTCCCAAATTACCCCTAGCCTCATTTAAATATGATTTTTATTAATGTTTTAAAAACCGGACCGGACATCGAACCGGTGAGAATACTGGGTCACTGATTCATTGGTCGAACCACCGGGTCACTGGTCGAAACGCATGACTAAACCGGGTATAACCGGATAAACCGGTGGAACGAACCAGTGTCTATAATACAACTATATAGGTATTAAACCGGTCGAATCGGATGATCCAATCTCTAAAAAATCATGACATGACACCTAAAAAATTTGAAAAACTCGAGAATTCCATAATGTCATAAGTTCTTTCAAATCTTAAATGTTTTTGTCACACACAATAAAATAGTACAGTACAAAATACAAATCCAAATAAGTTTTAAACAAAATTTAATTGCAACATAAACAGAATAACAAAGTGTCTAATAAATTTAAATCCAAGGAGGCATAGTTGTTTTAATGTTGGGCTCTATTTTATTTCTTCTATTTTTTTAAAAATAAAAATCCAAAATGATGTCGTTTTGAGACTTTTAATTGAAAAAAAAAGTAAAAAAAAACGCGTGCAATCAAACCGGTGGTTTGGAGAAACCGCTGGTTCACCGGTTTTTCCGGTTTTGAGCGGTTCACACCGGTCTAACTGCATGGCCGATCCAACATTCAAACCAGACCGGTCACCCCTCCGGTTCGCGGTCTGACCGGTCCGACCGTTCGGTTCGGTCCGGTTTTTAAAATTTATTATCCCACTAAAAAAAGTTTATTTCCAACTTTAATTTCTCTAAAATTTTAATTATAGTCCTCTTATTTTATTAAAATTGTGATTTGATCTAATTTTTAGTTGCACAATTTTTTTTTGACCGACTTAGTTGCACAATTTTGTTCTCCCATTTTAATTTTTTATTTATTAATCCATGGTTTTAACCATTTAATTTAATGACGTGGCAATATATTGTTTACTCTTAGTCCTTTTTTCTTTTGACTTTGTATGATTGGTCGTGATCAATGTTTTAAAAACCGGACCGAACCGGCCGGTCGGACCGGTCAGATCGCGAACCGGAGGGGTGACCGGTCTGGTTCGAATGTTGGATCGGCCATGCAGTTAGACCGGTGGGAACCGCTCAAAACCGGAAAAACCGGTGAACCGGCGGTTTTTTCAAACTGCTGGTTTGATTGCATGCGCTTTTTTTTTTTTTTCATGGGGAGGTTGGTTATGAAATTGTAAGGCCATGATTTATTCTTCTCTTTCTTGCTTGTTAATTTCTTACAAACAAGCATTTCCCTTTTTTTAAATAGAAGAACCAAAAGAAATAAAAGAGAGTCCAACATTGAAATAACTATGCCTCCTTGGATTTTAATTTATTAGACACTTTGTTATTCCGTTTATGTTGCAATTAAATTTTGTTTAAAACTTATTTGGATTTGTATTTTGTACTATTTTATTGTGTGTGATGACAACATTTAGAATTTGAATTTAAGAACTTATTACATTATGGAATTTCCGAGTTTTTCAAATTTTTTATGTGTCATGTCATGATTTTTAAGAGACTGAGGCATCTGATTCGACCGGTTTAATACCTATATAGTTTTATTATAGAGACCGGTTCGTTCTACCGGTTTAATCTGGTTTATTCATGCGGTTCGACCAGTGACCCGGTGGTTTGACCAATAAACCAATGAACCAGTACCCTCACGGTTCGATGTCCGGTCCGGTTTTTAAAACAATGGTCGTGATTCATTTTAACACTTTATTTTTGAAGACCCTCAAAAATTAAACCTTCATTTTAATGTTAGGTTATCTAATTTATCGTCACGTAATCAAATTGAAGGTTAAAATTATGGATTTGATTAAAATTTCTAAATAGGGGACCAAAATTGCAGTTTTACCAAAACAGAGGATTAAAGCTGCAATTAACCCAAAATTCATGTAGTGAATTTTTCTTTTGACTAAAAAGAACAACATTCATTCAAATTGTTAAAACAAAGTGTCCAAAATACATTTGCTTCCGAATTTGTAACATTAACAATGTCAAAATCATTGATTGAGTCTACACTGAATTGAATTTAATCTATCAATGTGAACCGAACAAACATTACACTAAGAAGAAAAAACAAAACAATGTCGCACTAAAACGACGAACAACACAATATCGCACTAACATGACGAAATACAAAAGAAAAACTAAATATATGTCAAAATCACTTTATTAGTGTTTGTTTTAAATTTTAGTCCATATTTTTTACAAAAGTTTAAGTAACATATTCCAAATGACATTTTTTAAAGACGTGTCACTAATAAAATATTAAAATATTATTAGTTTATTAATTTAACTATTTAATCTTTAATACTTTTTAAAATTTATTTATAAATTTTTATTAAATATTAAAGAGTTAAATTATTAAACTTATGATATTTTAAATTTTTAATAATGACATGTCATGAAAAAAAGACTTTTACAACATTAGTTGAACTTTTGTAAAAAAAAAACAAGGATTAAAATTGAAACCAGAAAATCAAATATCATAGACTAAAAGCATAAATAATCCTATTATATTCAAGGTCATCGAGCTCAATTTTACCACAATATACGACTAACTTTATAGTCCAAAATAAATTATGAAGATCACAATAAATATGGAGCACTTATATAAGTTTATAGGAGTCCTTTTTTTATGAAGTGAACATTGTGCAAGAGGTACTTGGTAAACTTGCATATTTATATGCTCACCTATGTGACACGAGATTCATCCAAACTATTTGTTTGCATGGAAAATTGAATAGACCTATGTAAATTTTAAAACTGGATTCCCAACAATTGCTTTATAGTACACAAATTATAGGATAGGTTTATCTAGATAACAAATTTCTCTTTAAATCAAACGGTCCCTACAATTGTTGCACGTTTGTACCACAAAACAATTGTAGCTGATTTAGGTTTTTTTAATTTATTTTGAATGCATACATCCAAATGAATTGATCGAAAGTTTACGATTGAGCTTAAAATATCACCACATCTTGAGTAAATAGCGCTAAGAAGTGAAGTTTCGAATATGGGCATTTCGAAAATTGAAAACAAGGTGGTACTAAAAGGTTGAGGTGCAAATAGTTGTGCTCATCCCAAGCTTTTTAAATAGGCCCAATAAAGTGTACAAGCTTTTCTATAGGGGGGTGGGTTAGGGTTAAGGAATTAATTTGGAACCTTAAGAAGACTTCTTCCTTATCTAATTTGCAATAGTTACCACTTAGATTGCACCTTTTCTCACATAAATTAGGTCATACTTTTCAATCAGTTGATTCATATATATACCCCCAAACCCTTTGATTATTGTGATGTACTAGTACTACAATTTTTTTTAACATCATGGTGTAGACCATAAACCTTAATTACTACATTGTTGGATGAAATATGAAATTGGATAAAGCGCACTCATAACAATATGTAGTCAGGTGTAATTGACATCTCAAAATCGTCTAATCAATATAATTTAGTTGAGATCTTCAAACAACTTTTTATTATTAAATTAATATAAAATTCGAGGTTGAAATATAAATTATTAAACTTATCAACTGCGTGACTGCATCAGATCTTGACTACACTGAAATCCAATCTCATATATATATGGAGGTGCTTTTAGGGAGGGTTCAATGGGAAAGGCAAACTCACTTATTTTGACTATGATGATCACTGTATAATCAATAGTAGTAGCTTACTTCAAAAACAGAAAGGAGAAAAGGAGCCACGATTGAACAACTCAACTTTATAGGCCTTTGGACCATTAATTTGGTGTATGTGAAGAAGACCTTTAACCCATTGCTTTTATCCAGCACATGTCTCTGATTCCTTTCTTTGACCCTATAATTTGGCCTAACCAAACATGTGGGACTATATATGCCACTAACTGATAGTTACTCTTAATCTATACAATCTTTTGTTAGTCCCTTTTTTGTGCTTTTAATTATCCACGTGACAAGTTAATACTCGAATATTTCATCACTAATTAAACTCATGACTTAGTTAATTGGTTCATCAATCCTTTGGACTCAATTATTAGAAGAAAATACTTATTTACATGTTTGTCTCTAAATATAAGATTTTCTACGAAATTTCACTTTTAAAAAATAAATGATATCCGCTATTAATACCATCAAGACATTGAGTTAAAGTGGTTAATGAATTCTCCCTAAAATAAATCATTCTGAAGAATTTGAGTTCGATTTCTAATGAAAATAATTCTTGATCAGATTTTACTTATATCGAAGTCGAACTCTAGATTACAAAGATCATACGTCTTAAATAAATTGGAGATTTCAATTTGATCTAAAGAATTGGACCTTTAATAAAAAGAAGCACATAACATTTAAAATGAGTCGTCATTTATTTAAATTGTAAATAACATAAATAAATAAAACATAAAAAAGATAGAGGGAGAGGAATAAAGTGGATCGGATATGAAACGGATTGAGGCCTCAAAAGAGATAAATTTCATCTCAAATCAAAGGTTAAAAGCAACTATTGACAAATATATGAATAGAAAACGAGAATAAAATTATAAAAAATTAGGTCTCAAAATGTTGAGTGTTAAGAGTCTGGGTTGCACTTGGAAAAAGACCAGCACTATTATATATGATTAAATTTTTTGACAATAATATGCAGCCTCTTAATATAAATAAAAAAGTTTATATTAGATTTATTGAAACATTGATGTATCTGGTCAATATCATTAACTATATTTATTAATTTTTCAATGAATAAAAAAAGTAAATAGAATTATTTTAATCAAGTAATTGAATTGAAGTGGTTAATAAAATTAATAAAATGATGGATCGTTCTAAAAGGACCCAAGTTCACCTCAATTGGCAGGAACATATTGGATGTAATATGTAGTGATCGGAGTTCGAACTCTTATACTTTCATTTATTTACTTTAAAAGGTGAAATTCTAGTCGATAGACTATTTGACCAAAAATAAATAAAAGAACTTGAGTTTAATTTTTAATGAGACAATTTTTTATCAGATTTCATTTAATTACATCTGACCGAACTTCAAATTATCATCTCTTTTTTCTCATAACTTGTTTATTAACATATATAAATAAATAAATCATCAATATTTATGACAAAAAAATATTTATCACGTGTCACTAATATCATTATGTAATAAAGTTGTTTAATAATTACTACTGTAGTAGAAAGAATATCTATTATTAGAAAACCACCGGGTTTCTATAAATGACATTCGTGCATGTTTAATGTTTTAGCAGTTTCTAATTTGCTTTACGTCCCTTTCAAAAAAAAAAGAAATTTCCTTTACGTAAAGGCCAATTATTTTACATAAAGTATTGTCAAAAATATTTATTTACATAAAGTATAGTTTAATCAATGTGAGCTATCTTTGACAAAAGACTATAAAACCTACATGATAAATATTGAGTGTTTCCAATTATTCTTATAAATAAATGAACATGCTTCCTCAAATTTAGTATATGCGTCCCACGCTAATTAAATAATAAAATATGTAAAAAGAATAAGACATGTTTCTAAATCCATTGTTTTAGAGACATAAGAATTTAACAATAAGACATTTTTTTTGACTAAACTAATTAGATTTTGTTTTATATAATTCTCGTCAATTATCATTATTTAATTAAATAGCATCAACAGTCTCATTTTTTTTTTGTGCTTATTAGTTAAGTAGAGTAGAAGCTAGAAACAATCAATGTTTTAAACTACAAACCAAATATATATATATATATAGGAGTGGAAGTAAGGCTAAACTCTATCACAAAGTTTTCGTTAAATAACTTTGACCTGTTTTAAAAATTTAGGGTTCTTGTCTAACATGTTATATGAATTATGAAGATGATATTTTTAACAATCTTTTGCATCTTTAAAAGTATGATATAAATTGTTGGGGTCTATTTAAATCTCGTCACATGACTTAAAGAAATAATAGGACTACAACATATATATGATAAATTCTATGCATAAACTTTTAGGGTTTTTTTATATCCATCAAGATAGAGATATGATAAGATGATATATTCATGAGGTCGAATATGATATCATGGAAATAATATAAATATCTATTATATCATGTGTTTGATATGTATAATAGATGTGATTAATATAATTTTATCTTTCATGTTTTTGGTATACGTCTCATTTAAATAACAAAGGAGTTGAAGATCCATGGATCAAGTTGTGACAAGGTGTAAATAAACTAACAATTAATATACTAACAATTTACCATTTAAAAAATAGCAAAATTAACCTTGTTAAATAGTAACATATTTTTGTAAATTAACTTGTAATATTTTAATTTTTTAGTAAATGAAGGAGCCTAAGTCCAAAATAAGAAACTACAACAAAATTAAATGGAGTAACATTTCAAGTATTTTGATGGTTAAGGTGATATTTTAAAATTTTATAAAATAAAAAAAAAAGTGAAGAAATCATTTTATATAATTAAAAAAGGCTCATGTTAATTAATGTTCCGAGACACAAGTTAAAGAAGCCAGAGAGTAATTTTTCACTTGAAAGTTGAAACAAATATTATTTATACTTTTAAAAAGTAAAATATATATATGTTCAAAAACTTATAGACCATATTTAATTCCTTAACTAGTGTACTAGCTAGCAGCACTAGTTAGCATTTATATATATATATATATATATATATATATATATATATATATATATAAGTTGCATTCAAATAACAATTGTATGGCGTAATCTAGTGGTTGTGAACCTTTGCCCATTTCTTGAGTGGCGTTGAATCAATTCCCATGAAATTTTTTAAAAGTGAAATCCAAAATGAACCACATGAGATTTTTATTTTGGATTAAGTAGTTTTTTGCCTCAAAATAAATTCATATCCCACCGTACCGCAAGCACCCTTATAGGTTTCAATTTTAACTATTGTTTTGATTAGAGTTTTTTTTTTTTTTTAAACTAAGGATGAAAGTTAAAGTGACCAACCTCTAGGAACTTAATATAAAAAGGGATAGAGATATTAGGAGGGGAAAACAAACAAACCGTCCCCAATATTAAGAAAAACGAAAATAAGACAGACCAAGCCTATTACTAACAAGACCACTCCTAAAAATAATAGAACAACTAACAAATCATAAGTTATCATTAATGTCAAGGCCTAAACTAGCTAGTTTATCTGCAGCATGATTCTCTTCCCTATAGATGTTAGAGAATACAAAATACATATTACTCACCAAAAGCAAGCAATTGTTCCAACGGTTTCTTAGCTTCCGGGGAATGACTAGTTGAAACTTGAAAACTAGAGTCACAAGCTTGGAATCACACTAAAACAAAAAGAGATTAAAATGGAAAAAGAGATTAAATAAGTTTTTTGTCTCTAAAAATTACTAAATTTTGATTTTTGTCTCTGTAAAAAAAAGTCGCATGTTCTGTACCTGGAAATTGTTTATGCGTGCAGTTTTAGTTCCTGCCGTTAAATTAATGTGTATTTTTTAATAATTATTTTGCAGATATGTTAAGAACATTATAAATTGTTTTTAAAAAAATGAACTCAATATTTCATTTCTAAGTCAAGATTTAGTTACTTTTATATTTTTTTTGTTACCATGATATTGGTACGAAATTTCAATTACCGTCGGTGATGATTAATCTTAGTCGGTGAACTTGCGAGATACACAAGATGAGTTCTCCTATTCCAACCGAATTTTCTCCACATGCATTAGCCAGAAACCGAACTTCTGACTACTGCTTAAGGGGACCAAGATTCTTATCATTTGAACCAATTTATTGTTTGTCGTTCCTTTTTTTTTTGTCTTTATTATCTTTTGAAATTTGAAAAATTTATTAAGTTCTTCTCAATTTAAAAAATTTTAAAATTTTATAAAAAAAACTTTTAATAATATTTTAAACAACAATTTTTGAAATTAACAAAAAATAGTAAAGATTAAAACAACGTACAGTTGTTTTTGAAAGAACAAAAACATGTCTCATTTTTTTATAGAACATATGAAAAACAAAATTTAATAATTTTTTTGAAGATAAAAAATTATGAGAAATAATATTTGTACAATTCAATTTGGACAACTTTGTGGACAACTCTCTCTCATACTCTCATTATGTTTTTATTCTCTCTCTTCGTTACTCTTTTTTTAATTTTTTTAACTCAAAAGAAGTGGAAACAAAAAAATTGTCTAAAGGCTGTCCAACATTTGGTTGTACAAATAACACAACTCGAAATTATTTATCCATTAGAGTGTTTGGACTGAAATCCCAATTCCCTAAGGCTTTGTTTGCGAGTTTGGAGGGGAAGGGAGGGGAGGACTTTGGAGGGAGGGAAATAGAGAGAAAATTTGAAAAATCTTTTATATTTTTTGAGAAAGTATTTTTTTTATAGAGAATGACAAATAAATATTTATGATTAATATATTATGAATTTAAAAATATTATAACAACATTAATTAAATTTGAAGAATTCATATAGACCCTCCAAACCCCTATCCAATACAATTTTTGACTTCCCCCAAATTAGGGAGTTTTTGTGTTATGAAGAAAAAATAACCCTGCAAGCTCCTTTCCTCCCAAACTTCTCTATCCCTTCCACTTATTTCTTCCTTTTTTTCAAAACCATTCCCTCCCCTCCCCTCCAAACTCGGAAACAAAGCCTAAATAACCCCACACTAGCAACCTTTTCAATGTATGTATCTTAACCTATGTAGGTTAACAAAACCATATCATGCGGTCACTTCCTAACCCAATTCAGACGGGTACCCTACCCTGGGTCCGACCTTATGGGCTCAATTTTCCCTGGTCCCCTCCTGTCCCTCTTCACCAAACTAAGCTATAAATTACACTTAATTATACTACAATTTTAAAGACATGAAGTTAAACACTTAAATTTCACTTATTTTTAAGCTGAAAACGTATAACACCTCAAAGTTTCTCTTTACCAACACAATTTTTTCCAAAAAACATGCAACATAAATTGAGACTAAAATTTATATAATTTAAATTAGGAAAATACTAACTAGTGCCCCCAGGGCACTAGTTAATAATACTTTAAATAGTAAAATTACATTGAAAAGTGTGTAGTCAATGTTTAAAAGGTAGAAAAAATATTATTTTCAATGTAAAAATTGTTTTTTTTTTTATATATTCTTAACTAGTGCCCTGACACTAGTTAACATGACCCTTTAAATTATATAGAAATTGTAAAATTAAAATAGACAAACTAATAAAAACAAATAAACTTAATTACAATATTGGTTCATTTGGTTTGTGTAAATTTGGTCCTTTATATTTTTTTTTGAGTGATTTTAGTCTCTAATTTCTTTTTAATCACTCCTATAAATATTTTTTTTAATTGTTTAAATTATAAATCCCTTTATCCATTTTTATTTGTTTAAAATCCTTCAATTCTAATTAATAATCTGTTAAAAAGAATTCAATTTGAATAATTTTTTTTAATCTTAAAATATATATAAATGAAATAATTTGCTTACTTCACTTAAAATTAACCTTTCATTTGGGTGGGGGAAGACAGATATTATTATAAAGTGATATGAATATTAACTAAAAATAAAAAGTCTTAAAATTTATACTTTTGAAACTCTAATATCAAATTCTACAAAATTCTGTAAAATTTTAAGATCGACGCTAATGATGAACATTTAGATTTTTAGTTATGGTTTTTTGTGTATTTTTACTTTATGATGTTAAAATTATATATGTGATAAACTCTATGAGTTTACAATTTGATTCCACCTAAATAAAATGAGTTGACGTAAAAAATCGATTCTTACAACCTTAGTATGAAGTTAAACTTATACCACTAAATTAACATCTCATGGACCAATTAAAATATCACATTTAACTGAAGAAAAAAAACTATATTTTTTTCTCTTGAAACCATAACCTCAATTTAATTATTATTATTTTTTTAATTGTAATTTTAATTTATATATCTATTATATCATTGACTCCCAAATATTTCAACAAAAAACAAGAAATTATATCATCTATGTGAAACATAATTGATGATATGACCATATTTCATTAATTTTTAAAATAAAAGAGACTAAAGGTGTATAAAGGTGTAATTACATCAAACAACTATTATATAATAAGACATACTAATATTATACAATAGCAAAAAGCAAACAAATAGACACATATATGCCCATCTTTTCCTCTAACATTAGTAGAGTAAGTACAAACATGAATTGACACAATTGATAAATAATTTAGCTCTTTAAATTTTTGATATCTAACATGTATGTATCAAAAACTATAGTAAAAAATGTTAATTCCTTAAAAAAAATTGCTTTGTGAAATTTTGTCAAATCAATTAGTTAGGATTACAACGAACTACAAAACTCTCAGTTAAAAGTCTCAATGTTGTTTGATTTTCAAATTAAAGGTTGTATTCAAAATAAGACTTCTAGTTAAGTAAGTTAAAGGATATTTGAATCATCTCATTGTTATACTATTGAGTGGAGGAACTATCTCGCAGGGTCCAAAACCAAAAACATAGTGTTTAGACAGATACAAATTGTACACTCCTTAGTTCCTCCGCAGTGCACTCCACAATGAATATTGATTAAGTTGACTGTTTTACATATGTCAATGTCTAATTTTGACTATTAATGTGTCAGATAGAACTAAAGCCTAATAACTCTAAAGGCCCGTGGAGCAACGGAGTGTGTAAATTTAATGCAAGTTATCAAGCATGAGATCATTCTTCAAAGACAAAGGACACATAAGTCTTATATGACAGATGACCCCACCAATAGAAATCGTACGAAAATAGTACTATTTCCAATCCACCGTCAAACACTTGAGTCTCTCAAAGTTGTTTTTATTTATTAATAGAAAAATATGATCAAAACAATATATATGGATAATAAATATAGTCAAACTAAATAAGTCATCGTTATATAGAGGAAATAACAAACATAGACAATTTAGTCAAAAAAAAAAACAAACATAGACAAAAAATAAAATTAATTTTGTGAATGTGCCTAAACATATTACTCATTGTGGGATGATGAGAATAACAAACATAGAAAAAATAAAATCAATTTTGTGAATGTTAAAAATACATGAAATGTTCATTTTATGCTTATATATATACCCTAAATATACTATGCAAGTCACCTTTGTGTACTCTACAATCACAAATTCACTCATACTCACTCACTCTCACTATCCCCTACTTTCTCTGACACACCTTCTCTTTCTATACCCTCATCTTAATCTCTCAAACTCAAACCAGTACAAGTACTACTACAGACTATAGTCACCAAAATTTTGCAGAGAATGAGTCACACAAAATCACTTCCTACTTCAACTTAACTAACTAACCAACCGTTTTCTTTCCCATTTTCAACTAATTTTTCCTTCTTTCACATGCCATTCAACCTTCACTAAAAAAAACCACAAAAAAAGGTACCAAAAATGATAACACTAAAAGATCTATACACTGTCTTAACAGCAGTTGTTCCATTATATGTTGCTATGATCTTAGCCTACGGTTCCGTCCGTTGGTGGAAGATTTTTTCGCCCGATCAATGTTCCGGTATAAACCGTTTTGTCGCGGTTTTCGCTGTCCCTCTTCTTTCTTTTCACTTCATCTCAACTAATAATCCATACCAAATGAACTTCAGATTCATAGCAGCAGACACACTTCAAAAAATCATCATGTTAATCGCGCTTTCGCTATGGACAATGTTTACTAAAAATGGTAATTTAGAATGGATGATAACAATTTTCTCACTATCAACACTTCCAAATACTTTGGTTATGGGAATTCCTTTGTTAATTGCTATGTATGGTGATTACTCTGGAAGTTTAATGGTTCAAGTTGTGGTTCTTCAGTGTATCATTTGGTACACACTTTTACTCTTTCTTTTCGAGTATCGAGGTGCTAAGCTTTTAATCATGGAACAGTTTCCCGAAACTGCAGCTTCGATTGTTTCGTTTAAAGTTGATTCCGATGTTATGTCGCTTGACGGAAGGGATTTTCTTGAGACTGATGCATCTGTTGGTGATGATGGGAAGTTACATGTTACTGTTAGGAAATCTAACGCGTCGCGGAGGTCATTCATGATGAATACTCCGCGACCCTCAAATTTGACTGGAGCTGAGATTTACAGTCTCAGCTCCACGCCAAGAGGGTCAAATTTTAACCATCAGGAGTTTTACTCCATGATGGGCTATCAACCAAGGCATTCCAATTTTGGTACTAATGATCTGTATTCTGTTCAGTCTTCGTCTCGAGGACCGACTCCTAGACCGTCAAATTTCGAAGAACAAGGTGGAAGTTCTCCTAGATTTGGGTTTTATCCGGCACAAACTGCGCCTGTTTCGTATCCGGTGCCTAATCCGGAATTCTCCTCTACTACTAAAACTGTGAAGAGTCAGAGCCAAAATTTGGTGCAGCCACAACAACAGGTTTCATTGCAGACAAAAGGCTCTCAGGATGCTAAGGAATTGCATATGTTTGTGTGGAGCTCAAGTGCTTCGCCGGTTTCGGAAAGTGCTGGTCTCAATGCATTCCGAAATTCGGAACAATCGGAAGAGGGTGCTAAAGAGATCAGGATGGTGGTTCCTGATGAACATAATCAAAATGGTGAAACCAATAACAAAGGTACTAGCAATTCTAAATTGCACTTAAACGGTTGTAACCTTAATTATGACGAATTATAGTTACAAGTTACAACCATTTAATTAGTGCAATTTCTTTTATTACATCTTTGTTGTTCAATTAATCTAACAACTAAGATATAATACTCTTAGTTATTAGATTAAATAAATAAGTTAATTCTAATATAGATTAGTCAATTTAATATTAAAGTCTTGGATCAATTGATTCTATGACTAATCCTAGTATACTTTGAGGGACATGACTTGTGACACTGATTAGTCTTTGATTAAACATTAGATTTTAATAAAGAATAAAAAAAGGCATGTGGAATTTAATTATAATTTTTGTTAAAGATGTTAATATGGTTATTTAAGTTTTTAAATTTTTTTTGTAATCTGTGGGTTAAATTGAAGGTGGTCAAGAAGGTGAACTTGGTGGGGAAGAGGACTTCAAGTTTAATGGAGTTAAGGGAGGAGAACAAGGTGGAGAAGGACCCAATGGGCCTAACAAGTTGGGCTCGAATTCAACTGCAGAGATTCACCCTAAAGCCACTGGAGTCGCTGACTCCAGTGTCGGAAAACTTATGCCTCCGGCGAGCGTCATGACCCGACTCATACTCATTATGGTTTGGAGGAAGCTTATCCGTAATCCCAACACTTATTCAAGTCTCATTGGTCTCATTTGGTCCCTTGTTTCCTTTAGGTTGGTATTATAAAAGTCAACAATTAATAAAAAAAAAAGTTTGGATTTTTATAATTTAATTGTTAAATTGGCAATAGCTGTTTTTTTTCTTCATTATGTTTTTTTATTATTATAATAAAATCAGTTATGTAACTATTATTAATTGGTCATTTACATGCAGGTGGGATGTTCATATGCCTAAAATAATAGAGAAATCAATTTCCATACTGTCTGATGCTGGTCTTGGAATGGCTATGTTCAGCTTAGGTGAGTTGTTGCAAAATCCAAATTCTCCTAAAATATAATAATTCCTTATTATATTATAAGTTTAGATTAAAAATAAGTACTTTTTATGTCTTTTCTTTTTCTAAAACTACTATGTGTTTGTTTGATATCATAATAAATATGTCAGAATTATAGTGATTCATCTTGATTCTCTAAAAGCTACACTTTATAACTAGCTTCCATAAAATCATCGCTGATCACCGTGATTCTAATATATTCATCGTGATATCAAACATAGACTATATCGATAATAATTATGAAAAAAAGTACTAGTACAAAAGTGAAATGAATTGTGCAATCTAACATCACATGATTGAATATGGGTGGGTAGGTATGTGAAAAAGTATGGATTTGGGGCAAAGCATGTAAACAACTCATAGCCATCCATTAATATTATCGTGATGTTTGTTTGTTACTACTAAAAAGTAAATAAAGTACTAAATATAATGAATGATATTGTTCACTTGTTGAGCATAATGTCCCCGACATATGGGACCCTATTTTAAACAACGTTACCTTCTTCTCCAGACATAATGGACAACGATATTGCTGGTCACTGCCACCCTAATTAACCATAGTGGTTGAAATAATGGAATATCACCAAAGTCCTATGTATTGTGAGAATGACTCATATATGGGCACAAATTCAAATTAAAGATATTTCAAAATTCACAAATAAATGAAAAAATGGAAAGAGAAATAATTTAATCATAATTGTGAGTTTGAACTCGCGCCTCAACATATGGCGGAGCCAAGGTCTAGCAAGCCTGAGCAGTTGTTCAGGCTCGGGCCAAATTTTTGATATTTTTAGGAATTAGTTTGGGGCAAAACTGATATTTTTAGGGATTATTTAGGAAAAAACTAATTTTTTTTAATATTTAAAACAGATATTTTTTATGCAAAATTAAAATTTTATCCAAACTCTATAAGTTTTTTGACTCCACCAATCTCTATAGTTTTCGAGTGAACTATTTTTTTTATACAAAAGAGGGTCGAAAGCTCGGCTACCCAGTGAACTTTACTTACAACAAATAAAACAATTATACTATTATTTTATATGGTTTAGTTATATAGCTTGAATTTGATTTGGTTGTTGGAATTGATGATATTTGTTTATTTTATTTTAGGTTTGTTTATGGCTCTTCAACCCAAGATAATTGCATGTGGGAATTCTATTGCTTCATTTGCAATGGCCATTAGATTCCTTACTGGTCCAGCTGTTATGGCAGCAGCTTCTATCGCTGTTGGTCTCCGTGGCACCCTCCTACATGTTGCCATTGTTCAGGTTAATTTTCTATTTCTACTAAATTATGTAAAATCCACATAAATTTATGACACATGTGAATTTTAATGAATGAAAAGATTTGTTTTCTTTTGACAAAAATGTGTCCTAAGCATTTCTCTTGAATCAACATATGCTAATTCACTTTCTCTTGCTTCTTTGGTATTTCACTTTTTTTTTTGCTTATCATATTGAGAATGATTCCTATCACAAAAATGAGTTAATAATATTGAAACAAAATTATGAGATTGCTAACTTATGGTAATAAATTATGTTGTGGTTGAAAATAGGCTGCACTTCCACAAGGGATTGTTCCATTTGTGTTTGCAAAAGAGTACAATGTCCATCCAGCCATTCTTAGTACAGCGTAAGCAAACATACCTTATTTATTTCTCAATCGCATTTTCGTTAATCATATACTCCTTCATTCTCAAAATATAAATAAAAGCTGATCAACAAAAGTTCATGTATTTAGTGTAAAATTTAGACAAAATACATTAATTTTTGCTGACACATTTTTATTTATATTTTAGGATAGAGGGAGTACTAGTATAATATACAAATAATATTGACTCATTTTTTTTATAATTAATTAATTGCAGGGTTATTTTTGGGATGTTGATAGCCCTTCCAATTACTCTTCTCTACTACATTCTCCTTGGTTTGTAAAATACATATTCTAGCACTTTGGAAAATATTAAACATGCATGGAAATCACAATGAGGAGGATTTTTTTAGATTGGAGAGGGATCAAGTATCACTACTAACTAGTTATTTCACCAACAAATATTGTCATTCCAAGTTTCCACATGTTTGGGAATTTGAGAAAATTTGATACATTGAAATGTCTCCTATTAATTATAATGTCTCCTATTAGAAATTCAAAGATGATGATGTAACTTTCAATTCAAGGACCTCAAAAGAGAGAATGTGTAACATTGTATGGGAGACATAAAATAGGAAAACAGGGGAAAGCTAGAATAAGCTAAGTCAAATTATATCTAGAAATGGTTCCCTTTCTATCAACCATTTGTATACTTTTTAAGAAAAATCAGTTTGGGTAGTAATGATCAAAAGTTTGTCTAGTAGTAATTGTGTAGAGGAAAAAAATTTGGAAATGACAATGAAGCCTTTTTACCTAATTGATTGTTATTATTATAGTATTATTTGTGTTTTGTTATTGATTGTTCAATTTTTACTAAAATAAAGATATTTATTCTTTTAAATTAGTAGAATATATCAGGTATGAATTTAACATTGCTAAAAATATAAAATAATATGCTAGAGCTCCTGTGTTCGATCTTCAGTTCCATTGTAAAAAAAATGCAAATAAAGTCACAATATTCAAGTTAATAATATAGCATAAAACAACATACTCATTTTTATAAATAAATGTGACAAAGTTAAAATAATCGAAATATTCATACCTTTGAATTTTCATCATTGACAACCAAGTTATTTGATGAATCAATAGTTGATCGAATTTGAGCTATCAATCTGAACCAAACGAACATCGCAATAAGATGATAAATCAAATAAGTACTGCACTAAAATGAGAAATCAAAGAATAATAATACACTGAGATGACAAAATTAGAAAGGGGGAAACAACCATATTTTGATCCCTGGATGTGCAATTCGTTGTCATTATAATCTATGATTCACGAAAAAAATACCAAATAGTCATTGACTATGCAATCTGTTAGTCACATTGGTTCCTGACGTTAAAAATGGTCATTAACTTTATAAAAAGTTTGGTGTGACATTTTTAGAGACACACAACAGGTAGAATTAATATATTTATGGGATAAGTGGATGAAAGAAAATGAAATTCACAGTATCTAGAAGACAGGGGCTGTGTCATACCTCCAACTTAATTGATCCTTGTTGGCAGTTTTTTTGTTGGCAGTTTTTTCCAGTCATTTATTGTTCATGGATCCATGAATTATTTGCATTTGTCATCTATCTCTGGTTAAGTTGTTCATTTAGGTTTATTCTTTTGACAAATTTGCAAAGGTAATCATTAAATGATGACAGTGTACAATTTGGTCCACCATAATTTGCAATGCTGTTAGATATATAATAATATTCAAATGATTATTTTAGATTGAAATGGTTAAGGATATATGGTGAGGTATATACCTTTTGAAGTTGACAAAGTATTTTAACTATAAATTGAAATGTTAAGGTTTTTTAGTACCTTAGTTATCCACCATCCCCACCTATTTGTTTATTATTATTACTACCATTTGTCCAAAACTTTTGCTCATTAAGATTTTGGTATACAAAATAAAAAGAAGAATAAATCTTCAATTTAGTTTTTGAATTATCAATCTTTCTTTAATTTGGTCCATAAATTATAAAAATATATCAAATAGTCCCTAAACCATCATTAGTATTTCAATTTAGTCCTTCAACATTTTAAAAAATATGAAAAAAAATGATAGTTCAAGAACCAAATTAATGGATTATTAATAGTTTAAGTACCATTTAGTATATTTCTATAGTTTAGGATCAACAAATCCTATATATGTACTCCTATATCACATTTAATCCAATAGTAGAGTTTATTAATTCAATAATATAAATTCACTAACACGTGACACAAGACTTATCCCATTTGTAAATAATAGAATTGGCTAGAAGATAATAATAAAAGTTTTGAAACAAACGGTCAAAAGATTTTTTTGTTTTGTTTTTTTAGGGAAAACAGTCAAAAGTTAAAATCAAACATAGTAGTTGATCACTATGGACAACAACAGTGGGTTTCTCTGTATACATAGGACTTATGACAAAGACATGTTTTTTTTAGTGTCATTTGAACTTTCTCACCAAATCAGGTAAATTGAGCTTTTAACTTTGAATCATGACACTTATAAATTTTTGTATTTCTAAAATAATTTTTAAAATTATGTCTTTGTTATTTGATACTCTCTTTATTTTAGAATTTGACATCATCTTTGATAGAACAGGATTTAATGTTGTAATAAAGCTCAATATATTTTGCATTATATATTTATTCACATATGTAAACATATTTATTCAATGAGTTATTGCATTACATATTTATTCACATATGTAAACATTATATAGTTATAACACGTAAACTGCTTTCTGAAATATCTTAAAAGAAATTTGAATATCACTATAAAAATGACTAAGATAGAACACACTCGGATGTTCAAGCCCAATAAGTTATGCTTCTGTGATCAATGTGCAACTCATCCGTACAAGACACATGGAGCCGAAGGCTAAAACATGCATGCATAACTCATATGTACATGACACATGGAGCCAAAGCATGCACAACTCACATTAATTACTCGTCTGTGCGGGACATGTGGTAGACCATGAATCACTATTTCAAAGGACCACAAAGTGAGCTTGCAAAGTTGAACCAAATGAGAGCTTGGTGTAATTTATCAAGAAGCAGTTCAAAGTGACTAAATGAGTAAGTTGAGCTAGGCATGCTGGACGTGGAGCTTAATGTGACCTAGACGATCAAGTTGGGCAAAGCATGTTGAAGGTGGAGCTTGGTGTGGCATGTACGATCAAATCGAGCTAGGCATGTTAAGGGTGAAGCTCGGCGTGACTGGATGATCAAGCTAAGTTAGGCATACTAACGGTGGAGCTCAGTGTGACCTGATTGATTAGGCTGAGTTAGACATACTGAAGATGAATCTCAGTATGATCTGAATGATCAGGTTGAACTAGACATGTTGAAGGTGGTCAAAGCGTAATAGGGTTCACATGGTATGGTCTTCATACCAATCTACCATACGTCAAACCTCTTAAGGTATAGACGTTTGTTCTTTATAATACCGACCTATATCAGTCCAACCTCAAAATCCATTTGAGAAATATTAGAATTTTAGTGAAGGATGTGCAGACCCTGAACTTATAGTATTATCTTTAAAAGTCTTAGAATTGACCGGTGATTAGTGGATTAATTAGTCATATGGTGCCTTATTCTTGAAGAAATTCCATTTCCTAACACAGTCGCGCAATTTTGATGTATTGCCTAGCGTACATGTTGTTTATGTGTTTTTATCTCAGGTGCGCCAAATTTCAGTGTCTCGAAATTCAATGTAAAGTGGCTTTGCGAGCGTGAATAAACAAAAATTAATTTTTGTGCATTGTTTGGAGACAAATTCAATCTTTCTTTCCATTCTAATATTCTTGAATTTCTCCATTAAAATCCTAAATTTTACTCCCTCGTTTTCACACCATTGAAGTCACCAATATTCTTCATCAATCTTTGATCATGAAAAACTCTCCAATGGTCAAATAAACCAATCATAACATCTATTCCACCTCACTCATATTTCCTATAGTTATTTCCAAGAAACACACACAAACAACAAGCAAGCTTTAATTTGAAGTTATCTCTTTATCATCTCCATAAATTGATCAAAGCTAGAATACTCCATTCCCCACCCAAAAATGAATCACCTTTTTTTGGCCTTTGGAATGAGTTAACAATATTTATTTGTATGCAACCAAGGACTAAATACAAATAGAACAAGTGTGCTCCATTAAGGAGTTTTGGGTACTTGCAGTTTGTCTTTAACACACATAGAAAGTAGCGTATGTATGGGTTAACACACATAGCGACTAAATTACGCAAAGACCAACATGCTTAACCTTGAAAGCGATTCGCAATCGTGCTTTACGACATACCCCAAGACGTACGTTGTGGCTTGCAATGTGTTGATGCATACACCATCACATGGCTTTGTGTTTTTAAGGAAACAAACAACAACTATATGCCCACTCTAGTTTCACCCCCACGTGTGTGCTAGTTTTTTTTTTTTCCTTAAAACTAAAAACAACGATATTCATTCATTCAAATTGATAGAGTACATCAATCAAGATCATTACATATTCAAATTTGCTAAAAAATAAAAAGGATGAATCTGCGAACAAGCTCACAGCATCCGAGTTAATAGCATAAAACGGATGTCTATAAATGTGACAATGCCTACAATTGATTTGAGAAAATTCAAATGCCTGGAATAGTCATGCTTCCGATCTGCAACGTTGACGGCGCTAGAGTCATTAAATCTGCAATGAATTTAGATTGGCGCAAATCTGAATAAAACAACACTGTGCTAAGATGAGAAATAAAAACAAACACCGTACTAAGATGAAAATCAAATAACTCCGCACTAAGACGGGAATAAAACAATAGCAAATGAAAAATCATAAAGAAGAAAAATTCAAACGAAACCTAAAAATATATGAAAATCACTTATTTAAATTAAAAGGAATAAAACAAGATCAAGAGGGATGATTTCGGATCAAAATTGATCCTAAATCACTACTCTCTAATGGATGAACAAGAGAAAAAAGCAAAGAAGAATTATGGTTTATGGAGTGAAGCGGCGGCTGTATGTCACAATATGATAATTATAAGCAAAAAATTAATAAGCCAAAATTCTTTTTTTAACGGATGTATCTGATATATATTATAGACCAAATATATTGATTATATAGTGAAACTAAATAATTAATTTTTACTTATAATTATGGTCGGAAGGAGCACTACTTTTTATCACCCATTTAATTTTCATGCTTTAAATGTAGTATTATGATCTTAAACATAAACAAATGTTAAAATGTATTTGATTCAAATTCAAAGTAAATATGTTTTGACTTTTACTTATGTTTAAAACCAAAGACAGTACTTTTAATGTATGTATTTCTACTGAATTAAGATTTTAGTCCTCCATTTTTTAATTTGGAATTCTGGTCCATCACTCACAAGTTTCATGACTTTTATGCAAATTTAGTTTGGTGTTTATTTTTTAGGAAAATGCTAACTAGTGCCTCTTGGGCACTAATTAAGAAACTAAATAAGGTATAAATGTATTGGAACTTGTATAATCTACTTTTTATAAATATAAAAAATGATTTTTTTCAATGTAAAAATTACTTCTTTTGGTATCCTTAACTAGTGCTCCGGGGGCACTAGTTAGCATGACCTTATTTTTTATAATGTGTCATTTTTTTAAGAAAAATATTATTTGAATATCAATTTTCAAATAAAAATACGACAATTTATGTATATGTGCCACTTTTTATTTTTTAAATATTTTTTGCATATTTTGAGAACCGTGCATAGAGAAAGATAGAATACAAGTGTCGTATTTTTGTCTATAGAAAGATGTTCATATAATATAACTGTTTTTTTAATGATGGAGTCATAGAATTATATTTTATTATGTACATCAGAAATAATGGACCAGAAACCTTATTACTCGAATTCCACCTTTAAAGATGAATAAGTGAATGTTTGGGGTTCGAAACCGCTACATGGACCGAAATTCCACCAAATTTAAAAATTTGGTAATTAATATATATATATATATATATATATATATATATATATATATATATATATATATATAATTACCTCCATTCCAAAATGTAAGTTACTTTGGTCATTTTACACAAATTAAGAAAAGTAATCATTGTTGTATGGAAAAGAGAAATAGTGAATTAGTTAACAAAATTGTCTCTTATTAATGGTATGAAAAAGATAAATTGAAGAATATATTAAAAGAAAAAAGAGAAATAAATAATTAAGGATATAATAGGAAAAAGTGCATTAAATGCTTCATTGGTACTGTAAAGTGATATATAATCTTTTTTTTTTTTGATAAACCAAAATCACATATCAGTAACAGTACATGGGTAAAAAAGTTAAATTACAAACTTGATCAATAATAGTTTCCAAATCAACAGTTTTTTTTTAAGCAAAAGATGGGGTGCAGAGGGATCACCTACTGCAACACCCACATAACATCTATTAATTGAAATAAAAAGTACAAAAAGAGGGGGGACATAACCAAAACCCTCAAAGGAAAAAGAAAGGCGGAAAATAAAAGATAAAAACAAAAAGAACAAGAAAAACATAGAACAATTAGTACACTAACGGTTGGAAGAACCAACCTTGAAACCTTTACTAGCCTCAACTTGTTTCTGCTTGCTCTTCCTTTTTTTGGAGACCACCAATTGGAATTGTTGATTTGTGTTACCAACCGAATCGATCAACCCTTCGGTTTGAGTCATGTTAGCCCAAGAATTATTCAGAAAATCCATAGTTTGTTGGGCCGCAGTGGGAGCACTTAGAAGCCCTAAAACTTGCATGTCATGGATAACATTTGGACTAAAATTTGATAAATTAGAATATGGCGCCAATATGGATCTATCTTGATTCTCCAAAGGAAATGAGTCAGCTACCATTTCCTCTTCCTCGTGCAGCTCTTCACCACAAACTTCATTCGCAAGGTTCATGACATCTCCAACAATAGGGGAAGCCACACCAGTCGAAGATGAAGTATCTTGAACACAGACAGGAACTGCTTCAACAGAAATAAACGGAACCTCTTTCTCATGATTTAAGATGTCTCCCGCAAATATATAAGTCCTAGCCTCTTTAGACCTTATAATATCATCAACGAGAGGGTCTGTTTCTACAACAATTTTACTACAATCTGCAGCAATATTTGGAGCTGAACCTTCAAGTGGCTTCTCAACATTGTTAACGATAGGACGCACTTTGGGTTTGTTCGCAGTTGTAGAACTTGCAGTAGCTCTAGGAGTTTGATACTTGCAATTATTCACAGAGTGCCCAATAATTTGACAAGAGTTGTAGAATGGGGGAATATTTTCATACTCAACATCCACATAAAAATCAAAGTCAGTCCTTTCAACAAGGACTCTTTCATGCAAGTTTGAACTTAAATCAACATCGATTAAGATTCTTGCAAAGTGACCAAAAGTTCTCTTCTTAGTTGCCTCATCAAGAGCCAAAGGACTGCCTAAAGCCCCTGCAATTTCAAACAAAATCTTGGGTTGCCAATACTCACGGGCAAGCCCATGAATGCGAATCCATGTTTGAGCATTAGACGGTTGCACATTATGCGGGATAAAATCAGCAGACCAAGCAAATGTCCTAAGTAAACCCGGTGAGAGATTCCAAAATCCTATGGATCTTACTGCACTTAAATCATCTAGAGATGAAAAATTGAATTCAAAGTAGCCTTTACCTAAAGACACCATGGACCATGGCACATTTGTTTTCCAAAATTTTAAAATTCTAGTCTTCAAATCGGGAAAACGAACCGGGGATGACCCCTTCGGGAGAGTGAACCTTCCGTGAAGGTCATTTTGACAGTCCAGGACACCTTTCAAATAAGCATCCTCTGAAATTTTGATTGAAATTTGCTCACCTTTCAAACAAGGTTTGGAGAGCTCAGAGGCAGTGAAGTTGCACGAGTTGGACAGAGCTTGTGCAAACGACTTTGCTACCGTCGAAGAACCTTTTGATTGTGCAGTAGAATTCATGAATGATGCAGCAGACAAAGGCAACAAACAGAGGTAAAATGCAACAAACAGAGAAAATCCAACAGAGAACAACGCAAGCACAAGAACAACATATCACAACCCCAAACAACCAGAACATAAGCTAGCAGAAAACAACCAAGAAATTGAAATCCAGAAACACAGAAAACGAGTATAACCCAGAATCAACGAAAAACTCAGACAAACCTTGGTCACGACGGTCGGAACCCCAAAAAACAAAGCTCCGATGGAGATGCGCGTGGACCAAAGAGGAGAGGCTCCGTATCAAGAGATGTAGACGCAAGGCACAACCACCGGCAAAATCGCGGAAAACCGGCCGTAAACCACCATGGAAATTTCAAGGTTAGGGATTGCTACAGTGTTTCATCGCGTGAGAGAGAGAGAGGTTCACTTTTTCCGTTTCCAAATCAACAGTTGATGGGATTGCTAAAGTGATATATAATCTGATACAATATTTTTGTCAAAGTGACTTACATTTTAGAACAGATGGAATAAATAGAGAGGGCTCAATGCCCAAGTCCATACTAATAATATCATGTTTTTTTTTTTTGGTTTTTACCACCAGTTTAATCTGGTTCGAGGGCCAGTTCTGACATCAAGTGGTTCCAGCCCCCTCCCGATCGCAGTTGCGGGGGATCGAACCGTGGTCCTCCCTACCAAGTTCAGCACCAATCATCACTGAATCAACTAATGATTGGTAATAATATCATGTTTTAGTTAAAGTAAAGGAACAAAAAGTGTATTAATTGAAGCCTATTTTTAAAAGTGGATCTATAATTTTAGTTTATTGTCGAAAACTACTAGGTAAAATCAATGAATGTATTAATATTTTAAAAATATTATGAAATTATTAAAATTTATGGGTGTGTGTATGTTAATTTAGTACTCACTTAAAGAAAATAAATAAGTAAATTGAAAAAAAACAATTTTGAAAAGGGAAACAAAACTTAAATGAATGACCGAGATGAATTGTGATTGATGTGATTGAGAATTTTCAAAATCAAAGATGACATTAAAATTTTATTAATTTTGAAAACCAAATTAATAAATACTACTCCGTAAAGTAAAATATAAACAAAAATCTACTTTCTAGGTATGATTAATGTATTTGATCAATATATTGTCCAGATATATATATATTTTTTTGGTTACAAGAGAGAAATAAAAAAAAGAAAAACAACGAGATTACTCTCGAACAAAGGCGTCCAGATATATTAATTATACAATAAATCTAAAAAATGAATTTTTATTTATATTTTGTTACGGAAGGAGTAGTACTATATTTTTTTGGAATAAATTATTAATTCACTCGATTTTTCAATAGAGAAAGAGAAAACTTAATTTGTACCAAAAATATAAAATAAGAGAAAACTTGATGAAACTTAAAGCCATGGTTTCCCTTAAATTTTGGCCTTGGTTGGACCAACCACACATGGACCTCAATTCGTCCTATAGAAATTTCTTTAATTTATGTCTCTGCTTTATAGTATTCTCGTGAAAGTGACCTTCGTTTTGAAATATTCTCAAGGTTTTGACCATTGTTGATTAGCAATTGATTAAGGATTTTATTTTAATTAGGTAAGCATATTATTAATTTGTTGAAGAATGACGTGGATGCCCCCAGATTCCGCAAGACTTGATGGTTGAGAAAATTGCATTTAGGACTATTTGAATTAGTTTACTTTTGAGTTTATGTAAAACAGTTTATACAAATAAATACAGTTTTATGTATTATTATAAGTTTGTCAAGGTACTTTTTGATAAAATGACTTATAAAAATAAAATTTTTGTTAATAGAAACTTAGAAATTAAAATGAAACTTTATTTGTTTGCATAATATATTTTGCATAAGCTCAAAAATAAGTTAATTCAAACGGATCTTTTATTATTTAAAATATGGTGAATGTAAAATCCCGAGACCATCTTAGGCGGTCTCAACACTGCGTTTTCCATAAGAATCAAACCATATATCCTGGAGTTTAAGTACATGTTCAATTTATTCTCACTACCAACACGGAAGACAAAAACTTCATTAAAATAATAAATATTATTATGAATTTATTAAAAGGAGGTAAACAGTTCTTATTTTCCAAACTACTTTACTGATCTTCATCTTCATTATTTTTTATCGAAAACTTAGGATCCTGTCTATATCATACTTTATGTTTATGCAACTTTTTTATTGTTATAATCTTAACCATCAAATATACATTAAAAAATCTGGCCATCAAATCAACCTTTAGTAAATAATTGATAATTTTTTGAGAGGATAACCCTTTGAATATTTGAATTTCTTTTTTACGAAAATGCGAACATATATTTTAAAGACAAATATTAATGAATTAAATATAAGCATAATCTCGTAAAACTTGTACATGTAATCAACTATTTAAAATTATTTAATGCAATTTTTTCTATTAATTTAGAAACTTTAACATGTCCTCTACATATTAGAATATCATCTTTTTGGTAATTTTTTGGCACTCTAAGAGTACATGAGTGTGCTGGGTCATCATCACCGAGCAGCTGTGGATTATTTATATTGAGCTGGCTCTCATTTATAAAGTGTTTCTCACTTATAAATATTCAACATCCACTTTTATTTATGCTAATCATTTTTGTCATAAAAACTTTCGATACAAAGAGCTGTGAGTTACCATGAGAGGTAGTCGGTGGATAATCCACATTTGGCTTAACAATGACCATACAAGTAAGTTGAACACCACACTTTAATCTAAAATCTTAAATCATTAGATTTATAAATTATCCCACTTATAAAATGTTCGACCTCCACTTTTCTAAACAAGCTGAAACTTTACTCACACTTGTCAAAATATATAAAAATATGTGCCGTGTTTCAAGAAACTACTACTAATCTCAACAATTATTGTAGTCATGATTGTTTATATGGTTGTATATATATGTCACAACATATCGAGCATATATATCATTGGTAAATACATACAATCACATAAAGTCCAGGACCAAATCTAGGTTGGCAATAATTAATAGCTTTGACACAAATAGTAGTAATAAAGTGTTAATAATCACAATGTAACTACAGTGTACACGTGGCAAAAGTGATAGCATGGGGTCCATGCTCATGTGGAAGCCCATACTATGTCCATGTGAGTGTTGATGTGGCATTGTAACTTGTAAGTGTTAAGTGATGGAGTAGTTTATATTATTGCATGCAAACGAAGAGAAAGGGAAAGAAAGGGCAAAAAAGGAAAGAAAGAAGGTTAGAGAAGATTAGATTTCCAACTAAGAGGTAGGGACTATGGAGAATGAAGTTGAGCAAAATTATGTTGTAGATTTTGAAGTTACTCTTTTAGACATTTTCTCCCTTATGAGTAAAAAACGAATTGAATGGACCCCAATTTTGACATCATCCATCACTATATGATAGGCATTAAGGTCCTACTACTCCGAGTATATAAACTAAATAAAAATACCAAATCAGATTTGATGCAGTAAAGATTTTCCCTGTTTTCACACAGTTTTAGTTTAAGTTCGATTTGATATGTGGCTGAGATTGTTTTGAGCGATTTTATAATTTATTTATTTGAATCGTCTGATCAATAATTAGTGACCAAGATTAAAATTGAGTTAAAACTGTGTTTTACTTTACGGTAGCAAATCATAATCCATGAAAATACACCTTCTAAAACTTGCATGCAATTCATAATTACGAGATTATGAGTTCGAACTAGTAAATATGGTTGATATAATATTATCGACATTTGAACAACAAATTATGATGGTTCTAAAGTACTATCTGCAAGTTGACTACCTCCGTCTAACTGCATTTAATCCAAATTCACAAGACTGATGAAATTTTCAAAACAAATTCTGTATTTGTACGGAACACAAATTCAGACATTCAAAGTGATATGGATCGTCTCATCTTAATCGATTTTTTTTTCCTAAGAAAAGACAAATTTAATTTTTATTTTATAATTTAAATATTAAGTTTAAATTTGAACCGTTCGATCAAAATCAGACGTTCTCTGTAGGGTAACCTGATCTTGAAGTTGTACTGGTTGTTATACTATATGTTAAAATGTGATTGATGCATTGAAAGTGCAAGTATTTGATCAGAACACAAATCATTTAGCATGGTGATATCTATAATTCTTTTTCTAGCAATTTCTTTGATAATATCAATTGAAGCTTCAATTAATCATGTGTCTACAACCCCTTGGAGTTTTGCAACTATGTTTCTTTTCCTTTGTTTTTGTTCTCTTTTTTCCTAATTAGTCATATAGACAGCATTCAAAGCACCTTTAGTTACATCTGAATAGAAAACTCCAATTGAAAACATATATTTCTTCATGTCAATTGAAGTAGACTTATGATCACATATATTGTCCATTTGTTAAAATCCTTTTTGGTATATTTAATAGAAAATATTCTAATTGTCGATTGTCTATTTCTAATTGCTAGCTTTCATGTGAGTAGTTGGTTAAATATAACAATCAAATATAACTCTTTAATGTATGCATTAAGAATGAACATATTTGTCAAATTAATGGTCAAGACCATACTATCATATAGAAATGATTTTGATGTTTTAATATAATACATTGCACCTATGCGATAACTTCTATTTATGGTCAAGAAAATGCATATATATATGGTGCTACCCACGTGTGCGTGGCATTACATTAGAGCATACATTGGGACCATTCTTCTAAAGTAAGTTCATCTATGGTTTCAATCAAAATCCGATCTTGGGCCTGAAAATGGTATGTATGAGGGTCGATGGTGTGGACAGTTGAATAAAAACATAAAGTGAAAGATATTTACTTGTAAATACTTCGACGATTAAGTAAGAAAATGCCGTGAATGTGAGGTTTTTGGGTTTGAATAATACATATTTTAGCTTAAAACATGAATTAGGTTTAGATCTGTGTTTTGGTTCTAATAGTCCTCGCAAGTCTTGTTTGTTCTGCTTCAGTGAGCCTCTAAGGCGTGTCTACGATGTGGTCCATCCTATCACATAGTGACTGAGGACCGAGGTGACTTGATCCGATATACAAATGAACTTTGGCACAGTTGGAAACAAATTCTTTATAAATTTTTAAAGAATTTTCATAACCATGGGCGGTTCTACAGCCCGACAAGCCTGGGCAGCTGCTCAGATTCTCGCAAAAAAATTGGTATTTTTAAGGATTAGTTTAGGGCGAAATTCAAATTTTTAGGGTTTAGTTTATAGCGAAACTGAGATAAACTGAAATTTTTAGGGAGTAACCTAGGGCAAAAGAGAAATTTTTTTTGTTAGACTAAGTTTTTTGCCCATGCTCAATAGAATTTCTGACTCCGCCACGTCCATCACTAACGCCGATAAGATATTGAGTTTGGATTTTATGCGATTATAGATCCAACACATGTATTCATACAATCACCACATCAATGATCATTGAATCGAGATTGCACGTCTAATTTTTAGCGTAGGTTCTGATATTATTTTAAAAAAATATAAAACCCAATTTAAAATTGAAGTGTCTTATCTCAATACAACAATCACCGATGTGAGTGAATTCGTGATCAAATTCCAAGCAATCTGAATTCTAAGATATCCATGTACGTACATGTCCATCTCTTACAAAATTGAGTTATTGGAATTTATTCAGGTGAAAAGAAAATGTGCTTATTTTTCAACATCATATATTTATGGATAAGATATAATCGGGAGGATATTACATTTTGATGACAAGTGGGAATTTGGACCAAAAAATATTGAAGGCCGTGGTTTAGATGAGAGTAAATGCTTGCAAACAAAATCCAAATTAAAGCAAAGAGAAAAGGAGAGGGAGAGAGAGAAAGGTCATGATCTTTGTAGGGTGAACCACGAACATTAGCCAAGAGGGGTGTGGACCATTAATAAGGGTGGTGGGTTGAGTTTGACAATGACAATGAAAAATAATTAAAGGGAAGAAAGTTCCTTTTATACAAAGTTATTATATAGTACTACCCTTGATTATAAGACCACTTTCTATATATCTTGTACCTTAATATGAGACTCTTTCTAATTTTTTCATATGTATCGATGATTTCTTTATAAAAGCAGCCCTATTAAAATTACATTATCAAATGCAAATTTGGCTTTTCTCTCCTATTATATCAACAATAATTGTAAAGATAATTAAACAGAGTAATATTATTATACATACTAGTATTTATAACCTTATTGCTACAATAATTTTTCTCAATATTTATAAAATTTGAAAGATTGTCATATAATAAGGGATGAAGATAATATATAAACCATGATTTTCTCTATCCATGATTCCCGATTTTAATTATAATTATTTTGGGAGGTTTTATATATATATCCTTACTTTATACAGTATATAATTGTAATTTAAAGATTAAAAGTATCCACAAAATGCTGGATTCTCATAGCCATCGGTAAAACCTAAAGTGAATATAACTATCAAATTATATTATAGGCTAAACTACACATTTGGTCCCTTACGTTTATTTTAGGTTTCAATTTGGTCCCTTACGTTTAAAAAGTTTCAATTTGGTCTCTTACGTTTATTTTAGGTTTCAATTTGGTCCCTTCCATCAGTTTTTGCACATGTGGCAGACGGTTTGCTTACATGACAGACGGTTTGCACACGTGGATTGACACGTGGACACCTGGACACATTGACACGTGTCCAATTGAAACAATGGAACAGTGGAATCTGACGGAAGGGACCAACTAATGCAAACGTTGATAACGTAAGGGACCAAATTGAAACTTTTTAAACGTAAGGGACGAAATTGAAACCTAAAATAAACGTAAGGGACCAAATATGTAGTTTAGCCTATATTATATGTAATGTGGCCTTAAACAAAGTTGTATTTCATTCATATATAAAGCTATAATAAAAAATATAAATGTTGTAAGCCAAAAAAAATATGGATTTTGTGGACTTATAATGGAAATGTTTTATTTTTAAAAACAAAATACTTGCTTTATATAGTTGTTCAACGAAACTGTAAAATAATTTTTATTTATTTTTGAGACCGGAAGTATTACTTATGAGATTTTGGTATCATTTGACCTAATATTTTTAGATTTTAAAAGCTATCTGAAAGTTAAAAATGAAAATAAGAACTTTTAGAAAAAAGTTAAAGTTGTTTGGTAATTTGTTGTTTTTTAGTTTCAAAAGTCATTTATCTATATATTTTACTCATAAAAATTAAGCAATTTTTTTTCTATCAAGAACTTTCTTCAAAATCAGTTTGGTTTAATTTCACCTTTTGTTGAATAAAAAAATCTAAAATAAACTAATTCAAATGGACCATAATGTCAACTCGATCAACTTTACCATGTCACAAAGGTTGATTATATATATTGTTGTCTCACCTTATATCTGAAATTTGACCGATCAAAGTTTGCTATTAGTAGCAATTCAATAGAATTTAAGTATATGAAGTAGGGAAATGTATCATGATGTGTTTTTATTTAAAATGTTATAATATTTTCATTTGTGAATATTAAAATGTTATAATATGAAGTTTTTATTGTTGGACACAAATGATTTCTCTCCTTTTATTTTTAATATTAAAGGCATAGATGCCTTTTAAAATTTAATTAAAAAGAAAAATAAAAGAAATTACAACTATTGATGGACTAGACCAAAACGCAATTTGAACAGCTAATGACATAAATAACATCCGCCTCATTAAAAAAAAATTATTAGAAAAATTCAATGGGATAAAAATATGGTGAAGGAAAAATAGTGTAGAGCAAACAAAGGAAAGAAACCTTGGAAATACATAACATAAACAATAATGAAGAAGTCCTAATCTATTATGACTAAATAAACTAAAAACACTAGAGGGTATAAAGTCCCACCAGATAAATCCATTACTCTTTAGCCTAAGAGAAACAATTTTGTCTGCACAACAGTTGTTGAGGAAGTCTTGTGTGGGTACAAACATAAATAAATAGTGTTTGGACACACATACATAGATGCATAAAAATAAAAGATAAAAGAATTCAGTAATGAATATTTTTATAATTAATAAATAATGTTAATGTTTATGTGTGTGTCCTGATGCATGCCTTATGCTAGGGGGTGTATTATTTTTAATCTTAGTTTTTTTTGCCTCTTCAAAAAAAAAGTTTATGTGTGTGGTTAGACACTATTTATTCGTGTTTGTGCTTATATTAGGCTTTCTCACAGTTGTGTTCTCTGAAGATATAAGAAACAATGAAGCACATCATGTTCTTAGCTAATTCAACACAGTTCAACCACCTATTTCTCAATCTCCAAAGAACAAGACCGCCATTCTTAAAAGCAAGAGTAACTAATTAAGAGTCTTTTTCCAACCAAAGAGACAACCAAATTTGAAGTTATCTCAACATGTATAATCCCCGATGTCAACCCACAACATCAATATTGTTATCTATGAAAATATCACCACACTTTGTTGGTCCATGATAACTCATTGATATATCATCTGTGTTGTACGTGATCCAAAAAACAATGAGAGAATTTCATATAACCTCTTTAATTCGTGATATATGGCATTCAATTTTACCAACTCAATTAAAGAAATACTTAAAATTTAATTGTCATGTTACCAAATGAACCATTTATTTAAGCATTTTTTTACTCCAAAATTTTGACTTTGAGTCGTAAAACTTTTACTTGAGCCACTTGACCCTTCAGTCGGCCCTGTGTTATAGTTAACTAACTTATGAAAGAAATTGTTGGAAAGTGGAGCAACACCGAAACTAACAATATACTAATCATTCAAAACCACCCTTGATATTATCCCAAAAAAATAACCACCTTGATATCAAACACGACATCTCCACCACATCTCCACCAAAATTTCAAATCATCTCTTATATATTTAACATTTAATTCACTTATAGTTGACGTGACACTAACTAGTCATACTTAAACCTCACCGACGCGAATCTGGAATCTAATATAGTAATACCATTATTTGGAGAGTTCAAAGAATACCTAATGATCCTTGCCCACCACCAAAAGAGATTGAACACTATATATTTACCTAAAATATTAAATATATAATATGAATCATAACTTTTTATATTCAATATTTAACTCATTTATAATAATAGTTAATCAAGATTAACCATTTGCAGTTGAATCCAACACAATGGTGGGTCTATATGGTAGAGAAGTAAGCTTATCATGAAAATAATGTGAGCACCCAAATACCTGTTAACATGTCTCACAAAAATGGTAGCAAGTAACTGTCAACGTGCACGTTCCATTTCGGTCCCCAATTTCAGAATTAATTTAGACACTTCATCATCCTTTGTTTGTACGTGCGCATGTTTTCTCTATTCATACATCATTTATACAATAATTTATTTAGAATGTATCCGACCACAACATGTTACCTTTTGGTGGTTAGTGTTGATCAAATCCTAGACTATGTTTGGATTTCTCTTTTCTATTCTATGTAGACCCTCACTTATGTTTTCCTCTTGTTTTATTTTCACCAAAGATATCACATTTGTAATTTCAATTTTAGCATTTAATTATACATCTCAATTTGAAATGAAAGGAAATGGAAGAGTAGTAGTAGTAGCTGTTTTTGCAAACTTCAATCCTAATTAAACTTTATAATTACCTTAATATACGATTAGTCATTTCAATTCTTAAGTTATACTAATAATAGAGTTTTACCTAACGAATATCGAATCGGACCAACATTATAGAACTAAATTCAAAATAGGAGTGACATAAATTGACATGCTCTAATATAATACTATATTTTTATATTCATTCTTAAAAAAATCGACTTGTAAGATAAGAAATCTCAATCTTTATATTCTCAATTATTTTTATCCAATGTGGGACTTAAGTTTTTTTTCTAATAATGGTAACATGTTAGACTTTTTTATTTTTGTTTTTACTAAATTTGTAGGGGGTGTGGATATTAAAATTTCACCATTTCTAATCCACTTGTACTTCTCTGACACGGGCCTTAATTAGTTTTTTTCAATATAGCTTTGTTGTAATTTAAAAATAAATAAATCCAAACAAAATAAAAATAAATAAATTATCAATATCTTATAAATTTACATTAAATCAAATTAAATTTTGAAGTTCTTTTGTACCAAATTTTTTATTTATTGAAGTTCTTTATTCATTTTCGATTGTTCTTCCATTTACTCTTTTACTTTTCATCTTAGTTGTTAAATTATTTGAAAATAAAAGAGTGGTGTGAATATTGAAAAAAGGAGGTCGGAATAAAATTTCCTCGTTTTAAATATTTTTAAATGGCTGTGCGATCCACCATAAGTTGGGCTTTAGAGACAAGTCTCACTCAAGCAAAATTTTGAGGCCTCGGGTTTTGTACCTTTTATTCAATCTTTTGCCCTTCCAATTTTGAATGTGACCTGATTTTTCTCCAATAATTATGAATTTATTGATACGATCTAATAAACAATAAAACAAGAAAGGAGATACAAACAACTACAAAATCACTTGATTCACCTTACTCCCCAAGTTTGAGAACACCTAAAAGAAGAAACCAACTAAGAATGAGACTTGATATTTGTTCATCTATATGAAAATGAGGACATTTAATTGATGCACTAGTTTAGAGAGAGTGCGCCAAGTTATCTAGGTGATGCGGAAATTCTGCAAGTGCACAGATTTACCGTGTAGTTATAAAAGATTATCGTTCCCACGAGGACTATTTCTTCAATACTTCGCTTATGTTTTTAATATTTTATAAGGTTAAGGCTGAAAGTTAATTAAAAATAGACTTTAAATAAATAACTTGGCTTTGTATGAAATAATAATACTTGAGGAACCGGAATGTGAATTTTAGTCGCTTCAAAGGATTTGGTAATTAATTTGTGTTTAGAGAAAAGGTTTAGTTTCTAACAAATTAAATAACTGACCCCCGAACCAGATTAAACTGGTGGTGAAAAACCAAAAAAATAAATAAATATTGATTCAAAGACATGCATCTCACACTCTCGCGCTGTTGAATTATATCATATAGAAATAAAATAAATGCTTCACTCGCTCTCACATTTACTTATAAAAATACTTTTTGAAAATCAATTTAATTTAATTAGAAACAATCTAGTTTTCACAAAACAATATTAGTTTAAAAATATAGGTCTCACGCCGTCGCGCTATTGAACTGATATTATATTATATAAATCAATGCTTTGCTGTCGCTCACTCATTTATTTATAAAATACTTTTTGAATACTAATATAGTTTAATTAACTTCAAAGAGCTGTCGCGGTGTTTAAAGTTAGTGTCCAATTTTTACTATCTAGTATAAATCTCACATTGTCGCGCTATTAATTTATACTTTAGTTAATTTTCACTTTCGTGCAAAATTATTGATTTAAGATTAAAAATTGAAACAAAAAACTAGATTAAAAATTAAGTTCACAAATTAACCATCGAATCCAAATCAGCTTCCTATTTCACATTCCGGTTTTATTAATTTAGCTAGACATGGTTATAAATAAAACAATCATGATAAAATAATCAACAATTAAATTTAACATGAAAAGAAAAAGCAGCGAAACAGTAAAGAAATAAAACAGTACTAATATAAAATTAAATAGAAACTAGAATTGAAATAAAGAAACAAGTAATAAACCTGAAAGCAAACTGGAATTGAAACTAGAATTAAATCTGCAGAGTATGTTGCACGGAATACTGACTGAAAATAAATTGCTGAAGAGTTTTACTGATTTCTCTTAATATCTAAAGTTGCGTAAAAAAAAAAACGAACTGAGAGAATACATGTATTTATAGGCGTCAATTTAACAGCCTTCCCGATATTTTCTTCACGTATTCCATTCCGCTTTTTAAGCATATCGATCACAAGGAAACGGTTGGAAGTGGATTGTGGCGAGCGTCACGATAGCTGTGGGTGGCAGTTGCCGCGTTTGAACAACTTCACATGTTCCTAATAAAAAGGGGTAGCGGGCGCCACATAGATCATGGCAGGCGCCATGCATTCTTCACGTGCCTTCATTATAGAATGTAGCAGTTGCCACACAAGTCATGGCAGGCGCCATGCTTTGTTGGATTGGGCTTTTGCTCGGTCCTTTAGCTTTTTTTGTTCCATAAAATTCATATTTTGCTAAATTTCGGCTGCATTTGTATTTTCATAAAAAGTAATAATTATTTTATTAATACTATGATAATTCAAAGAAAATATTAAAATACTAGGCTAATAATATTAAATAAATAGTGTATTTTTCGGTGTTATCACTAAGAGAAGGTTCTAGGTCCTCCTAAGTAAAACTTTACTCTTCCTATATAATTTATATTCTTTGAGCTAGGTCAGATATGTTTTATCTAACTTTAAATACCTCTCATATTTAATATCTACCAACATGATTTCGGAACATGTGTAGTTACTATCATCTCCTTCACAACAAAGTACAACCACCAACGATTTATAAACTACAGCCACCATAGTCTAGCATCCAGATCTTAGGATCGAGTCCTTTAGCACATATTGTATTAGATTATTAATGTTAGAATCAGAGATGCAAATTAAGAGAAAGACAAAGACGGCTAGGATTCCAATAATATTTGAATAACATTGCTTAACAAAATAAGGATTACAAGAGAATTTATAATAATACCTAATGGGCTATTAGACTACTAACTATAAAGCCTAATACTAAAAACTCTAATATATCTAACACTTCCCCTCAAACTCACGATGCATTAACGAATAATCATCGAGAGTTTGTCAAACAAAAAACGAAAACATACTTAATACTTAATAATATAAACTTAACATTTTATTTCTAATACTACCCCTCAAGCTAAAGCTTACTAAGCTTTACGCTTGTTACAAATTAACAAGGAAAATAAACCAACCCAACTAATAACCAAACAAGAGAAGTAATTCACAATCAACAGAGAAACCATAGAAGAGAGGAGAATCAAATCAAATTAATCCAACATCCAATCCAGTTCCAAGCTAACCAAAACAAGAATCAACCAATCGATAGATGCAATCAAATAAAATAAACCAATAGGGAGAAGTGCAACCAATCAGAAGTGCAATGCAATCCGAAGAAGTACAATAGGGAGAAGTGCAATCAATCAGAAGAAGTGCAATGGGGAGAAGTGCAATGCAATCAGAAGAATCAAGAGGGAGAAGTGCAATCAGAAGAAATGCAATAGGGAGAAGTGCAATCAATCAGAAGTGCAATAGGAAGAAGTGCAATGCAATCAGAAGAATCAATAGGGAGAAGTGCAATCAATCAGAAGAAGTCAATAGGAAGAAGTGCAATGCAATCAGAAGAACCAATAGGAAGAAGTGCAACCAAACAACCTTACCATAACCAATCAAGTGGACCTAAAAGGATTTCATTGCTCTACTTGAGTTGCCATATTTTCCAGTAAGTCGGTGCAGAAGTTGATCATATACGGTGGTCTTCAATTCCAAAGTTCATGTGAAGCTACTTCACAAGTTTCTATCACTCTGACAACAAATAAATAGAACAACACCAAATCCAATAACCTAAGCACAAAGCCAAAGAGAATGGTGGAACAAATTCAATCAATTTGGTTACGCGACACATAAATCAAACTCAACGGAAGGACTTTTTTTTTTCAATAGAACCAATCAACAAAAAGAAAACAAACACATTCCAATCCCAACAACAATTTGCGATACAAAAAAAAAACAAAAAAAAAGACGGCTAGGATTCCAATAATATTTGAATAACATTGCTTAACAAAATAAGGATTACAAGAGAATTTATAATAATACTTAATGGGCTATTAGACTACTAACTATAAAGCCTAATACTAAAAACTCTAATATATCTAACAATTAACACCAAAAATAGATTAGATTGAATAGTAATTCCAAAACATTGGCTTTTTGTTAACACCACCACCACCAACAACAACAACAACAACAACAACAACAACAATAATAATAATAATAATAATAATAATAATAATAATAATAATAATAATAATAATAATAATAATAATAATAATAACAAAATTTATATGCACAAATGGTCGTAACAACTACACATATATTAAATCAAATCATGACATATAAATATTTTTAGGAATATTTTAAAAACTAATCTATAAAAGGGACATAGTGATTTTGTTAGATACATTTGTATGTGTGAAAAAACATTTCTTTGGTTCATAGAAATTAATATCTATTATAAAAAAAAATTGAAATTAATATCCCATAATAATACTATATATTTTTTTTGACAAGCATAATAATACTAATAATTAAATATCCAAAAATTATACAATATCAAATTGTTAGGTAAGGAATATCATAGGCTTCCGACCCGCTAATTCTCTATTTATTTTTTTTATCAAATAACATAGTAGTCAGTAATTCTCCACTTTATGTGTGAGTTTGAAGTAACTTATCATTTCATATACTATATAAAAAAAAACAAAATATTGATAATTGATAATTAAATGAATAAAATAAATTTATACAAAAATATGTTTATCCTTTTGAAGAAGCCCAAGCTCACTCAACTCATGACTTCATAAAACAAACCCAAAAAAAAAATATGCAGTCGCTGCCGCTTTGGCCTCGTATCAAAAACAACTTACAGTCCCACTGAACTCAACTCACCGGAAAACGCTCCCGGAGTCGGTCATCGGCGCCAGAAACAGTAACAAAGTCCTCCAGGTTTTTCTTTTACATTTCATTTTCATTTATTTTTCCAATTTTTCTTCACCTTATCCTATACCAATACCAAGTCCTCCAATTTTTCTTTTACAAAGTCCTCCAATTTTTCATTTTCTGAATTTTGAAGTCTGATTATATGAATTTTGTAGATTCACAGAATGAATTCTGCTCAAGTAATAGCATTTCAACCTGGAATTTGTGTGCAAAATTATAAATCACATGTTTTGCCAAAGGGAATTATCAATTCTTTACCTCAGATTCAGTGTATTGGCAAAAGAGATAAACAACACATTAGGTTCAAATCTCTGAAACCTATCTGTGCTGGTGGAAAAGGAAATAACGATGAGGTATTGTTTTGCTACTTGTTTTCAGTTATAATTTTAGTTTCTTATTGTTGTTGTGATGGAAAATAATGATTTATGCTCTTGATTTTAATCATCAGTTTGCAAAATGAAAATTTTGGTGTTTTATCTAAAGAAGCTTTTGCTAAGAAGTCTCAACTCGGATATGAGATGGTCTGAACGTGAGTTTATAAGTAGAGGCAATCCTCACCTTACAAGCCGGATTTTTAGGGTTGAGTTAGGTCAAACTCTAAATTCTAAGAGCGTTTTTTGGTGTAAAGTGGGTATCCTCCGTTGTTGCATGCCTAAGATAGCGATCGAACTCAGGATCTTGGTTAAACTAGAAGCGACCCTTAATGGGAAATTATGTAGTGCAAATATTGAAGGGGACAATTTTTTTTTTTTTTTGACAAATGAAGGGGACAAATTGTTATTGCTATAATAAACAACCTAGGATAAGCAAAAATGTTTTGAAAATCGAACTAGAAGTGAACCGGCAAGACCTCTGAGTTATGGTTCAATTGCTTTTAGTTTTGTCGATGACAACATTGCAGTCTATGGTGGGTATCTCTTCATAAATTGCCAATGGTGGTTGTCCAAAAATCTGCCACTCTTTTCCGCCATGGCAGCGCTATGGCTGCCATTTGACAATATTGCTTTAAATTGCTCGAATTGAGGCAATGTGATCAAACCACCAAAATAACAGAACTGCTGTTAAAAGGGTTCAAGATTCAACTGGTTGAATAGTCTAATTTGGTTTGGTTTGGTTTTTAAAACATTGGCATGCAACATGAATCTCTGCAAAGTAAAGGAGAACTACTCTTTTTTGGTTTGGAAATATTCCTAAATGTTGCTAACGTCATAAATGTAATTATCAGAATTCCCCATGGAAATCTCTTACAAATGCGATGGAAAAATTTAAGGGACAATCAATAGAGGAAGTGTTACAGAAGCAAATTCAAAAAGGTGAATATTTTGATAGTGGTGGAAGTGGAGTAAAGCCACCAGGAGGAGGAGAAGGAGGAGGAGGTGGTGGTGGTGGTGGGATTCCCGATGGATCTGATGATGATAACTACGACACTCGCCAAGTGATTTTTGCAACCGGTGCCTTAATATGTCTGGTACACTCTTTCTCTTCGTTAGATGTGTAGTACATGTAGATAAATATGTGACTCATCAAGCATTATTTATTGGAAAATGCTAACTAGTGTCCCGGGACACTAGTTAAGGATACTAATTATAGTATAGTAATCTAGGAATTTGTGTAGTCAATACATTTGAAATATGAGTAATGGTATTTTCAAGGCAAAATTTACTACTTTTGGCTCCTTAACTAGTGCCCCGGGGGCACTAGCTAGCATGACCCTTATTTATTTTGTTGCAAAACTCTGAATTTTGAAAAATGAAAGGAGAAAATTTTAAGCGGAAGTAGCCAAGCGAAAAAGGGTTATACACTTATACTGAATGTTTCTGGTTAATGGAAGAAGACTTTTAAATTAAACTGCATTAATAGAATGTAAATCACTGATAATAGTAGTGTCCTTAGGATATATGAGGCTCTTGAGCATGTAATTTGTTCACATGCAAACTTATGATAGGATAGGAATTACCCTTGACATGATTAACAAAGTTGATAGAACATAGGTCATTCCTCAATTCTTAATGCTCAACCTCTGCATTATTTTTCCAGTATATCTATCTCATCATGCGTCAGGATCTTGAAAGGTTAATTCCAGACTTTATAAGGTATATATTTGGCGGAACTCAGAGTGTTCGAATCCGGCGTGTCATGGAAAATTTGGGACTGCTTTACAGGAGTTTGAAAAGGAAGAAAAGGATCCATTATCCTAACTATTTGGAGAAGGTCATTTTGAATACCCCAACATGGTGGTATGATCCTAGGGATTTTCATCGAGCCGTTAGGAATTACTATGGAATATATTCGAGATGAATAATTTTGTACCATCCTCTACTGTCCTCCCTTTCATTTGTTTTCTTATCTTAAGCTTAATGATGCTTTCCAAACATTGTATTGTATCATCCTGTTTTTAGTGTATTGTCTTTCCCTGCATTTGTTTTGCCCTTAAAGCAAGGAAAGCTGTAAGGCTGCTCTGTATGAACTTGATCTGCTTCTCTATGAACAATTGAACCATCATTCTAATCCCAAAGGGACTAACACGACTTGTATCCGGCATGTCGTGGGTCGTAATCCCTGCTAGTTTCACTTTCATAGTGAGTTAAATGTAGTTTCTTTTGCAAGTATCAATGAGTGGAGTTATATATCCCTCTTCTTAGTGGGTAGTAAATTAAATTTGTCCACTTTATATCTAAATTTTTCTAAAATTCTTGGTGTAACTTTAACTTTTCATTTTTCTAAATATAGAAGCTTATATTTAGAGACAATTTTTGAAACAGAAATTATAATTAGAGACGGAGGTATTGCTATATAACATTAGGTTACGTTTGGTTCGATTAGATATTTTAAAATGGTTTTTCAACGCTATTTTATCTATATATTGTGGTACACTAAAAAAGTCTCACCACTTTGAAATTGAGATCAATGATGGATTATAAACTGTCTCAATTTACTGGGACGTTTTTTAAAGTCAAAATTGTGAAGGTCCATAACTATGAATGTCAACATGCACAATGCTTTTGAAAATGGTGGAACTTTCAGGTCGAAACAATGACTAAAATATGTCGTAGTTACAGATGACAATTGGCATACGGACTAACTTTGACTGGAGAGCTACGATTTTGATACACCAAAGAAGTCACTCTTTTTTTAAAATAAAAATCGAGTCTAGTGAATATTGATAGATTTTATAAACACCCCTTTTTTCAACTTAGTGAAACACCTTTTCAATATAAAAATGTCAAGATCCACAAGTGTGAAAAAATAAAGAATACTTCAAAAATGATCAAGCTGAGAATACTTTTGAAATAAATTATTTTGAAAGATGAATTTGAGTGGAAAGTGGAACACTATTTGTATTGATATTAATGATTCACCACAGAAGTAATGAAATTTTTGTCATAGTAATTGGTAAAAGAACAGAATTCGGGTCAACAAACTTTCGTCCCAAGTTAAATCTTTTTTTTTTTTGAAATAAACTTTCGTCTCAAGTTAAATCTTTTTTTTTTTTTTGAAATAGTCTAGTTTTTAAGGTGAGTATGTGAAAAATTCAGAGTCCAAATGATCCGTTGGTTTTAATCTAGTGGTTGTCAATCAATCCTCTCATTTTAAAAGTCCTCTCATTTGAAAACTTCCCTATATATATATATATATATATATATATATAGTATGATTTTTCTATTAAGTACCAACTGAACTATGCTCATAGTAACTAAATGATATTGATTTTAGTTGATAGGATTACCTAATTTAAAAAAGTTCATAAATTTGAATCACTATTCTTTTTTATTATTATTATTGAATAGAAGTGAACATATAATTTTATGGAAAATTCTAACATGGACCACTTCTTCAAGTGGTCCATGGTGGACCATTCATGAAAAACCCTATAACGAATACGAATTTTACAAAATCCACCGTTGGATTGAAAGTTTATATCATATAGATCATCTATAGAAAATTTTAGAAAAATTGAAAATTATTTGATATGTTATTGAGACTCATCAAAATTAACGGTTTATTAAATACTGTAAATCTTGATAAATCCCAATAAAATATCAAATGATTTTCAATTTTTCTAAATTTTTTTATGGACGCTCTATATGATATAAACTTTCAATCTACCAATAAATTTTGTAAAATTCGTATTCGGTAAATCACTTGTCCACGGTAGACCACTTATGAAGGTGGTCCATCATAACATTAGCCATAATTTTATTTCATTTTTTGACTTCAGAAGTGAACAATATAATTATTAGTTTAAGTATAAGTTCACTTTTAAGAGTCAAAATAAATAGCTCCACTTTAAAATAGTAGTTTTGATTTTACTAGTTCTGAATTATGTAAATCCACAGATTTTGATTCATGATACCACCAAACTACAGTAATTTATGTTTCTGGTGTTTCTACATCCAAGTTAATTTCCACAAAATTTTGTCCAAATTATTTATTACAATTTACGACCCCTCATAGGTCAAGTAATATTCCATTGATTATGACATTCAGGCACCTAAGAGCCGTGCACAACTTGAATTTTTCTTAGTTGAAAAAATGTGATAAGGTTGTCGGAAGATACATGAATTTGAAAACGAGAGTTTCAGAAATAAAAATATTATTTTCTCAAAACAAAAAAAATCTTACTAGTATTAGTTCCTTGATTTTCTTATAACCATAAGAGGTGTAAAAAGTAGCCATTGTGATATGTGACAGCATGTTTAAATCTACTTTAGATCCTCTAAAGATTGGTTTAAGTACCCTATGATTGCTAAAATTTATATACACCCATCTGGTCCTTCCAGGTGTTAATCTCCATTATCCTTTAATTATCTACTATATCTTAATCATAATTAACAATATAAAACTCTAAAATCAACTCCAATGTGACTTGTGAGCAAACTGCGGATCCCATTAAAAAAAGGTCACACCGACTTTAGTTGGGTTGGTGATCCACATGCATTCATGATAATTCATTCACACTCAACAATTTTGTGACTTTGAGTAATACTAGCGCTCTAATAAAAAATTAGTGTAATAGTACTCTTAAAATAAATTAGTGTAAACCTTTCAATTTTAGACGAAGGTGATTCTGATAATTTGAAATTCAATTTGAAATAAATAAAATTTGACTAATATTATTTTTTAAAGAATTGAACTTGAATACTCTTCCATTATAACTAATTAAGAATTTAATTTATATTTTACACATCAAATAATTGTCAAATCGTTTAAGGTGTTTAATACATTGACATATTATAAAATCACAATTTCTTTGCATATGTATTAAGTCCAACCAAATGCAATAAAAAGTCTTGATCCAACGGATTTCATTGAATCAGATGCACATAAGCCACCAATCCAACAGTTGAGATTTAGTTTAACCGAATTTTGGCTGCAAGATAATCTTAATTAAAAAGACTAATACAAATTTATTACTGTACTTTCTCTATGGTACAGAAAATTTATTGTATTAAATAAACTACACAAGAACAAAAGTAGAAAGGAAATTAAGTATACATGATCAACAAATTGGGATCATATATTAACAAAAGCATATAGAACATGTTAAACACTAAAATTTGAGCACTAAGTTCTCTTGCCTCTTACCTTAGTACATATGTATTCTCTTCTACTCATTTGTTGAGAAATTTAATCTCAAACTAATCACCAATAGGCTAGAAGGCTCAACAAACAAACCAAGAGTGGTAAGAATCCGGAGAAACTCCCTTGGCCGCCAAGGGTTGCTCCTGATCCACTGAAATTCACATCAACTGGATACAAGTTCCCTGGCGGTCCAGTCATGTATATGTATGGTGACGATTGCGAATATGGTGGTGGAGGACAATTCGATGAGGGCGTTTTCTTTGGTGAAGGTGGTGGTGGTGAATAGTATACTATTGGTGGCGGTGACGGTGATGGAGGTGGTGGTGATGGATATATAATTGGTGGTGGTGGTGAATTGTATATAATTGGAGGTGGTGATGAAATTGGATTGTCACCACATGGTGTACACTTCTCAACTAGCTTCCTTGATTCCATAGCTTCAATTGGAAGAGTGACACAAACAAGTAATAAGATCCAATTAAGGATCCTTAATTGTATTTTACTTTGAGGATCCATATATGGATTTGATGAAAATTAATGATGATTTCAATTGTTTGGTTATAGTTTGATGTGAGAATTGTAGGGATTAGAAGAAAGTGAGGATAGTAAAGGATTTGTTATGTGGTTAGGTACATATGGAAAATGTAAAGTATGTATAGGTAAAAGGACCTTTTGAGTTTAGGAATATTTAATTATGGTTTGGGAAAATTGGAGTGTGTGACACTTGTTCTAATTGTCCTTTAATTGGTGAGGTCTATCTCTTTTGGAATATATAAACTCCAATAGCATGTGGGTGGTGTCAACTGTGGGGTCCACCATGCGAATAAATCCATTTTCCATTACACCTCAATATCAATAATTAACCTTAATCTTGGCTTCTTTTGGTGGTTGAATTTTGGCACATTTGGTTTTAATCTTGGGTTAAATAAGAAATAACCCCATACTCTTTCTTATTTCTGACGAATAATAATTACCTCCATATTCTATTTGCATAATTTATATGGTCAGAATTTGCTTCCAAAAGAAACTTCTATGCTCTGCACATGAAAAGTTTCATATGAATTGGTATCATAATTCATCTCCTTTTGATTACTTTTTTGTCCTATTCAAGATGTATTGCATGGATTGAATGTAGTAGGTTAAAATGCAATCAAGGTATAAAGGCGTGTAATCTATTACTATATATAAAAAAGATATAAATTTTTGGGATGACTTTTTCATTATACATATTTTACCCTTAAAAAAAACTATAAAAAAAACTAAATATTTGTATATGTTGAAAAATAGCTTCCACATAAAAATAAATTTTCAGTTTTTTTTAGTAAATAAATTTTTTTTTCTCTTAATAACTAAGCACAACTTCCACATAAAAGTATGTTTTCAGTTTTTTTAAAGTCAATTTTTTTTTCTTCTTAATAAATAGACACAACAAAAAAGGATGTTAAGTTTTTTTTTTTTTGAACGGCAAATACATTATTAATAATAATCGGGTCTCTGCACAAGACGAACAAGTAGTTATCAATTAACTAAGTCCAATAAAAAAAGAGATTAAATCGTTATTTATATTTGCACAATAGAGAATTTCGATTACAGCAAATAAAAAAGAGAATATCGATCACACAAACGGGCACGGAAGGCGACTAGTTAAAATAAATGGTTTAAATTTAAATGTAATATTTTAATATAAAAATTATAATTTTAAATGTAAATTATTTAATTTTGATCCAACAATCTCAATCTTATTGACCGCATACAGTTATGAGATGATGGTTGCACCCAATTTAAGTCATTGTGTATGTAGAATCCAAGTTTAAATTTGAGTTCATGGCATCATAAAAATTTACTCTCAATTTCTATCCGAGTTAAGATTTTTTACTTTTTTATTTATTTTAATGAATACTTTGCTTAATTTTAGTGTAGTTTAGAGATGCAAAATAATTTGGAGCAAAGTATAGTTAATGGCGAAGTTACTCTAATAGAGGACTCTTTTAAATACGCCTTCAATATTTATAAATAGGAATATTTTCATCTTTCAAGACAACTTTACAAAATTAAATCAAACACAAAATTATAAGATAATATTGGAGTCTTCTTTAAGATGCTTTCGACAATTGCAAGTAGAAACAATTGTTATCTTCTAAATTAGTTTTGTAAAATTAAATCATATAAATACAAAATTCTAAGTTTTTACTATTTTCTCTAAAGTGAAAAAGGAATTCTTTATTGCATATTCTATTTCGTGAAGGTTCTATTCTATTCTATCACTTCACATGGTACATGTACATCGCTTTCAGATTGGCATTCTACAAGTTATACCACATGGTTTTCAGTGCTAAACATATTAGCCAAATCATTGATCATAGATTCATAGTGTATTCTAAATATCTAACTGCTCAAAAATTTAAATATAAAATTAGTTTTTTGAAGGAAAATATAAAATTAGTTATAGATGCCTCCTGTCAAAAATAAAAAAAATACTATAATTTTACCTTGTGTCTTTTGATTGATTGTTTAAATTTTTATTACTATTTACTCGTGACAATGATATTGAAATATTTAGTCTTTATGAAAACAAATGAGAAATAGAGTACGTCAAAAAACATAATATAATTATAAGTCATCAACAACGCACTCAACCAAGGTCAAAGTCATAATAAAAATAGGATTTCGAGCACAAAATAAGATTTGTTCACCATTGATGAAGTTTAAAAATTAACGATTATATTTGAATCATATGAAATAATAGTAATAAGCAATTTACACCAAAATGAATATAAAAGTCCGAAAAATGAGAGAGATGAGGACTAGGAATAAGTTTTAGACAGTCAGAAATGTATCAAACGTTGTCCTCACATGTTTGGTTGTAGCTCATAGAATTGACCCATAAAATTGATGCTAATTAATTATCATATTTTAACCTCAATGTAGGGCTTATCCCTTTCTACGGCTTATTTTCTACCCTAATAAAAGGGGTAGGTGTGCTCATTACAGACATTACCCACAATTGAAGCTATTGAGTCATCAAAGTCATACAGCACTTTCTTATTATTTGCATTTACCTCCTAATTTCTACAACTTCTCCCTATTTATTTATTTTTTTCTTCAAGTGAGGTAATCTTATTCAAAATAATTTTAAGATAAACTATATATAAGATAATATATAAAATAAACTATAAATTCGTGAAAAAAAAATGTTATTAAACAAATCTTGTTTTCTTTTAGTGTGCATTTATAAACTATAAATTATAAGGTTAAAATTTAACATTGTCATATAAAACTATAATAAATTGATAAATAAATCAAAATTCACCAACATAGTGCGACAAAAATAGCATATTAGTTTACTTAACTATTTGGTCTTGAGTTTCATAATTTACACCAAATTGTTTTTACTTTTTACGTGCTTGTCTCTTATTTTATTTTTTTGTTCTTGCTTACGTTTTATACGCTTGTCTCTATCATAATTTTAACATTCAAAACTTTTGAGGTCAAGAATATGATGGATCTAGTAATACGCTAATAAAGTTTGATGGTTTACAAACTTTGATTCTTAAGGAATGTCCTTATGCATGTTATGATCATTGTATGATTTATCCATCAATTCTAGCTTGTTCTTTTTTAATCATCTAAACAAGTAACTGGCGTTCTCAAACATTGAATATAATTGTCAATGTCGTGTGTTCTTCTTGTGAATGCAATGATGAGTTGTAAGTTGTGCATGAAACTGAAACTTTCTGTTTGGTTGAAATTATCCTTTTTTATAATAAAAAATTGGTATATTGTTTACATTTTAAAATATATTTTTTCTTTATTAAATTATACTATTAAACTTGATCCCCCAAAGTTGAATTCCTGGCTCCATACCTGATGCTTGGTTCTTTAAATTTGAATGTTCAGAACAAATCAAGAGAATAATGTCTGTATTTTATTTTTTAAAAAAACCTTTAAAATTATTTAAATATCACCCTCCTTGGTTTTTTGTATGTAAAATTATTAATAATTAATTCATAATTAAAATTTTAAAAAAAATTATTTTCAATTGAAATTAACGCAAAACTGTTTAATCTATCTTCTAAGATTAAAAAAAACTATCTTGTGATCTAGAATATCTCAACTGCGAGAAGCGCTAAATTGGGTAAGAATGTATGTTCATTGACTGTGAGTGCATACATATATAGTGGGATTGAGAAATAACCGTAATGGTGGAGTCCTCATTGTGTAAGGAATGAATCACAAAAATCTTCTGTGAGTGTCATTTATTCAATGTTCGATAGCATGTATTAGAGCAATGCACCTTCACATACAATTGCACTTTTATGGTATTTGGGCTTTAGCCAGTCCGAAACAAGCCCCTGCTATGAATGTAGTAAGGATTTGAGTTATTTATATGATTTTGAGGACATTGGCCCGTTATTGTTAATTCCTGTGGAACGAACCTTAACACATTTTAAGAGAATAATTTCATAACGGATGTAAACGACTGTTTGTTTCTCTTTGAACGATTTTCGCTATGATGGATTTGATGGCGGAAATATGGAATATCATTTCCTGCAAAATAAGTTTGTGAAATATAAAGAATTTCTATTATGACGGAAATAGATTATTTATCCGTTATGAGGATGACATTTGAAGGTTTGATTTATCTTCAGTGGGAGCACAAAAACTGGCGATCTCTGGACATTTATGTCCGTGCTCAGGTTCGTTTATGTGAATGTGATATGAAACCTTTGGTATGGTTAGTGCTTATTGGCGTGTACCTTTGGCAGAAATGAAGAGACGTTTATTTAAACAGTTACTGCCACATGTCTGACCTGCTAGTAGGTGTATTGTTATGTCACACGCCTAGTATTGAGTTTGGTGTTGTTTCCCAAGCCTTTCTCGAACCGTTGGATTGAACTTTAATCCATTCTTTCCCTCTCATTCTGATGTGAATTTCGTTTGTTCATATGCCCTTTTTTTATTGTAAGCTACATGTCTTGTGCGCCGGCAATCACTCCCCACCCTTGTCAATTGTCAGCGACACATGCCCACCAACTTCTGCTTGGTTCATCCCCGAACCACATCTTATTGGGAGAAGTATGGTCTAATACCATTCTTAAACCAACTATTAAGAATTTCATAGTTAAATGTGTTTGATTTGAAGCACTCTTTAAATGGGTAAGCAATTCATGAAACGGTCTGGGATGTTACACTTGGGTCAGTCCAACAGTGCACTCTAGAACACAATATCTGAATTCATATCCTGCAGCCATAACATCAATATTCCAGCTAATCTCTCATAATGAATCTAAAAGGATGCCAAATTAATAAATTTCAGTTTGTTTAAACACAAAAACCAATTTAGAAAACATAAATATTGAGAATACCTCCAAATTACAAGAATTTGAAATTGTTGGAGCTTACAACTATATGGCATTTTGGTATCTTTTTTTGAAGAACTCCATCAACTACTTCATATTCTCTAATTATCAAGTATTTAGCCCTCAATGTTGGCTGCTATGGATGTCAATCATATCCGGTGTTACCATTTGTAGGCTTAAAAGAAGAATAACATTTTCAACCAATAACCGTAATAGCTTTCATATTGTACACATAACTCAATTTTATAATTGTTGAGATGAGATCATACAGTTTAGCTTATTAGAGAATCAAGCAATATATGATATCCATTTGTAGAAAAATCTGTACTTGGAAGAATAATTGAACTATATTTACAATTTGATCATAGGATTTCTATACAACTTTTGGTTAGTATTTAAAGATGTTATACCAACAAACTAACTTGATCTCAATTAGATTCCAATTTGATATTTAATAGCTCTTGGTCTATTTTTAGGTAGTATTATCACACAATTTCAAGGCAGCTAATTATCCATATACTTATATGATGACATAAAGCATTATCATTTTTGAAATGACTTATTTTTAGACTTATGAGAGCATAAACCTATTAAAGCCAGAGTCGCTTATCCTTGTAACCCTCTTCCAAAATCCAAAATCAACCATACATGCCATAAAAGTACCACTTTCGCTACTACTTATTTTCAAGTAATTGATCAATTTTTAAACAAAGTATATTATAACAGAACTCCTGTCATACAACAACCGTCATAATGTAATCTCGGTATCTCGATAATATGTGATCATTGAAATTCTCAAGAAATTCTCATGTTGGCACAGATACGAATTGTGTCCTTACAAACATAAACTGTGTAAAAACAGCAAGTATATATTCAAAAGAATCCAATGTTATAATGTCAATATTATTTAGTTAATAAGCATAAAAACAAGACTCCAGCACAAATTGTGAAAAAGCAGCATATCTATAGGCTGAATAAGTTCTCAAAAACGAAAATCAACTACATTCAGCACCAAATCTCCCAAATACATAACATAGTAAAAAAGATCCTCTTGTTAAGCTAATTACAGAGTAGTAGTTATATAGCAACATCATAAATTGCATGACGCATAGGTAATTGACAGCAAGTGTTAATTTCATAAAGAAAAACACATCAGTATAGTCATTATACCAAATGAGAAACATTTAAAATGATTAAATCACTTGTTTTTCCTTCATTCTGGAAGCGCATTTACAACTATATTTGATTCTTTACCATACATATTAAGAAAACTTGTTCCCACATTTACTTCCAACATAAAAAGCTTGCCCGATTAACAAATCGACCTTATTGTTGAATTTTGAGTTAGTGGGCTCATGTTTACCGCACCATGGTTTTATATATAATGGAAAAAAATTCATCTCTGTGACAGTTTCACGATTACGGTCATACTGCATTTTACTCTGAGGTCATTGTCTCATTGAGGTAATCCATTCCTTAAAACTTTTGAAACATTAGGGAATAGAGTCATTAAGATAATAATGCAAAATTAATTGCAGTTGCAAAATTTAATTTAGGGACGGTCATCAAAGCACAATAGATATTCATTCATGCATTATGAATAAAAATTCATATATATTTTTTGACAAAAAAGAGGACACCATAGAGACAATTGCTTGAGTGGCAATTAAACCAACAACTAGCTTTCACATTCAGGGACTAGAGTTATTAAGTTCATCCAACATTTTACTCTATGGTCATTGAGGCATCCGTTACAAAATTTATAAAACAAAGTATATTCATCGTTTCCAACAGTCAAATTTGGGGTTACTAGGACAATATACTCCTCCCCTTTTTCAAATAATGAAAAAAGATTCTGTCACACAATGATTCATAGTCTTATAGGGTTTTTATACCCTTTTAAATTTTGATTTACAAAATTGAAGGCTCACTTTTTTCTCAAGCAGAAGATCGAATGTTCTTGAATAATCAAGAATGAGAAAAATAGGCAAGTCTCTATGTTTTTTCAAGCAGAAGATTGAATATTCTAGACTAAATCTAAAATGAAAAAAATGGGAATCTCAACATGTACCAATGCAAATATATTGAAATCAAAGTTCCAAAATTACCTAAGCAAACAAAAAGAGTGATAGAAATGGTGAGGTGTACGTTACGAGGGACAGGGAGGTGCAGCAGGGGAACATTCAATATCTCAACAGAAATCACAACCTACTTTAGCCATAAAAGCATAGTGTTTCCCTGGGTCCCATGGTATTATCTTTACTGAGGAATTTAATACCACTATTTTCACATTGGCTAACTGAAACAACCCCTCTAAGCAACAGGCACTGAGAATCCAAGCAAACATTAAGAATACTGGAAATTCTCAACTGAAATATGTTTTCATCATTGGCATGTTCTATACTTCTTTCCGACAATTCATACCACACCAGAAAATCAGAAAATACTGTAGTTGCAAGAGCCAGAGTTTCAAAGATGACATAATCCTTTTCTATCTCAAAATTTTGTGAAAGTGGATCAACAATAGTATTGATCAAGTTAAAGTTTCCCTTTGTTTGCATACCCACAGAGTTTAGAATCCTTATCTATATTCAATTGAAAAGCACAAAAGCATGAGTGTTGCAGCTTGACCATATTGTCTTCCATAAGGAAGTGATTTTGAGTAAGTAAAACCTCAATTGAAGACATAGATGGCTGTTTAATGATGAGAGAAAAATTGATGATGAACATTGACATCCCATTGTTATATTCACCAATTGAAAAAGTTTCACCATTCTTTGCAGCAATGTATCTCCAATGTAATGGGTGTGGAAACATCGTCCAGTGAGCAACACAAATTAACTCCATTCGAAAATCACAAGTAAAAACATAAGAATGCATGTTTTTCACATTTTGCAAGACATGTTGATTAATGCACTCGTCTATCCCATATTGTGTAAAGTCCATGGATTCCAAATTGATGATTTTGGCAACACATCTTCAAATTTCATCCATGGCTACACATCAATTCCCTCCACTTGTGCCTTCAAATTGAGAATTACAGAGAGCCAAGCTTTCAAGTTCCATATTTGCCTTTCATTGAAAATATCAAACACAAAAGCCCAATTAACACACATGAAAAAGGTATTAACAATTGCAAGCACTTCCCTATCCTTAGTACCCTCTGGAGGTATTTCCATTTGCCACAACATAGGCACAAGTGGTTTCAGCAAGATGAGTATCGTCTCAAATAAAGTGACACTTTGAACTGGGATATGTGAATTCCCCTTTTTCTGAACCCATGTGTTGTTAATTTTGAATTGGGTCAAATCTCTTATTTTTACCCAAGCCCAAATGGTGAATACCCAGAAAGATAAAATGCACAAATGTAAAGATAATAGGCACTTAGAGAGGCCTAAGCTCTCCCAAGAATAGCAACCAAATTGCAGTCTGAGCACTACTAACACATGCTTCTACTATATATATATACTATCAGCTCTATATTCTCTCCCCTCACAACAAACAACACCTCTGCCACCTCATCAAATTAGTTACTACACTAGTGATAATGTTCCCCTGCTGCACCTCCCTGTCCCTCCTAACGTACACCTCACCATTTCTATCAAAAGAGTAAATTTCATCTTTCAAAATATCAGTACCAAATAGGGTTTTGCAACAAAACACATTTGCTCAATTATTAAGTTTCTTTTGTTTTTATCAAGACAAAGATTGGATACCTGTTACATAATAATATTGTCTGAAAGAACCGTCATCAGTCACCACAGCAAGTTTGTAGGCTGCATACTAGAGAGATTTCCTCCATTGATTGCAATGCAAGCATCCTTATATGACTTAGGTGGTCTGCATAATGCCATATATACCAGATAAATACTGTGAGAAATAGTTAAGACACCAAACAGTTAATTTCTTTGTACTTGGCTTTAGTTGATTTGTTTCTTCCTTAGAGAATTCCTTTGAAAGCCTTATCAATAGGCTAATCCAACACAAGCATGCACTCACCATTTTGCATTTGCAAAATCACTTCATATTGTAGTTGCAAAATTGCTAATATTTGTGCCGTATATTATGAATAAAATTTTATATTAAAATTGTATTTAAGGCAACTAGCTTTCACATTAAGGCATCATCCAACATTTTTGGATTATCATGACAATTCCTTACAAAAATCATGGAAAAAAGTATAACCAGCTTATTATTTAATTTGGAGTTAGTGAGCTTAGTGACAGCTTCACAATTAGGGTCATGATAAGACAAGTTTCTTTAAAGGCCACCATCCAACTTTTCCTTTGAGTAAAGAGTTCGTAATTCATTTTACTCAAATCATTGAGGCATCCATCTCTTACAAAACTTATGAAACATTATGAACTAGGGTCATTAAGTTCATAATGCAAAATCACTTCTAGTTGCAGTTGCAAAATTGAATTTAGGGACAAAGGGTCATCAAAGCAGAATATAAATCCATTCATGCATTATTATGAATAAAAATTCATAATTTTTTTAATAGAAAAGAGGACACCGATAGAGACAATTGCGATAACAACAATTAATGCAACAACTAGCTTTCACATTCAGTGACTAGGGTCATTAAGTTCATCCAATTTTTTGGGCAAAAGATTGAAAATTCTTGAATACTCATAAATGAAAAAATCAACAACCCATCATTGTTCCCGATAGGTATTGATTATAAACCAAATGGGGCAAATATGTAGGAATGAAATTTCCAATAAGCAGAAGATTGAATTTTCATGGGACAGAACATGATTCCTCAATTAAAATTTCTCTTTTTCAAGCAGAAGATTGAATGTTCATGAATTATCAAGAATAAAATCGGTATCATAACAAGTATCAATCGTAAATCGATAGTTTGGAACTAAAATCCCATGATTTTTGGGCAGCAAGACATTCTCGTACAAAAATTGAATGTTCATTTTATTCCAAAGCAGAAGATTGAAAATTCTTGAATACTCATAAATGAAAAAATCAACAACCCATCATTGTTCCCGATAGGTATTGATTATAAACCAAATGGGGCAAATATGTAGGAATGAAATTTCCAATAAGCAGAAGATTGAATTTTCATGGGACAGAACATGATTCCTCAATTAAAGTTTCTCTTTTTCAAGCAGAAGATTGAATGTTCATGAATTATCAAGAATAAAATTGGTATCACAACAAGTATCAATCATAAATCTATAGTTTGGGATGAAAATCCCATGATTTTTGGGCAGCAAGACATTCTCATGCAAAAATTGAATGTTCATTTTATTCCAAAGCAGAAGATTGAAAATTCTTGAATACTCATAAATGAAAAAGTCAACAACCCATCATTGTTCCCGATAGGTATTGATTATAAACCAAATGGGGCAAATATGTAGGAATGAAATTTCCAATAAGCAGAAGATTGAATTTTCATGGGACAGAACATGATTCCTCAATTAAAGTTTCTCTTTTTCCAGCAGAAGAGTGAATATTCATGAATTATCAAGAATAAAATCGGTATCACAACAAGTATCAATCGTAAATCTATAGTTTGGGATGAAAATGCTATGATTAGCGTAGCAAAAAAATAAAACTTTCAAAATATTCTTGGGACAGAGCGCATTTGCTCAATTTAAAGTTTGATTGAATGTTCTTGAATATCTAGAATGAGAAAAATGGGTAAGGTTCTACCTTCTTTCAAGCAGAAGATTGAATTTTCTTGACTAATCAAATATGAAAAAAATCTAGGGACAAAACACCTTTTGCACAATTAATAAGGTTCTTTTGTTTTTCTCAAGCAGAAGATTGAATTTCTTGAATAATCAGGAATGAGAAAAATGGGCAAGTCTCTATCTTTTTTCAAGCAAAAGATTGAATGTTCTTTTGACTAAATCAAAAATGGGAATCTCAACATGTATCAATGCAAATATATTGGATCGAAAGTTCCAAAATTACCATAGCAAACGAAAATGTTCCATCTTTCAAAATACTAGTATTAAACATGGTCTTAGGACAAAAGACCTTTTGCTCAATTAGTAAGGTTATTTTGTTTCTATCAAGCAGAAGATTGAATGTTGTTGAATGCATCAATGCAAATATGTGGAATGAAAATAAAATAAAAAATTACCATAGCAAACGAAGTTTATATTTCAGCTGCATGGTCTCGGCACAAAACATATCAGTTTCTTTTGAATGTTCTTGGGCTCCGTTTGGATTGATGGAATATAACGGAATGGAGCGGAGCGGAATGGAATAAAATAATGTTCCATTGTTTGGATTTGAAAAAAAATAATGGAATGGAGCGGAGCGGGATGGAATAGAATGGAATAAATTTCATCTCATACCACTACATGCCTTCAATTTTGTTCTTCTCTTTCTTAAAATATCCAAACAATGGAATGGAATATTTATTCCATTCCGCTCCATCCCATTCCATTTCATTCTATTCCGCTCCGCTCCGCTCCATTCCATTATATTCCATCAATCCAAACGGAGCCTTGAAAAAATTGTGTTTGATCGTCTAATATCTCATAAGGCTGAGACTCAAACAATTATTATGAAGAAAAATTTCAATAACATAACCACCACTCATGAAATCGAAAGATAAAAAATTGTGAAGGAATCATATACCTCTTAATCTGACTTTTCATTTTCAAAGTTGCTCTAATTCATACATGAAGCCACGTCAACACCAACACCTGAACCATCAACGTTCCCTTTACCCACCAACATGCTTTCACCAATGAACGGTTTTCAAATCGCCATTGAACCTTGGAAATTTACCACCTTATTAGCATGCTGAACCTGAACACCGCTATGTTCACCAATAAAAGGTTTTCTATTTCTTAAGCAGAAGATTGAATTTTATTGAATGATCAAGAATGATAAAAATGGGTAATGTTCTACCTTTTTTCAGTGGCTAGATCCAAGACTTACATTTAATTATCAACACAAATCTAGAGTTATCTGATTCGTATACCAGCGGCAGCACCCACCAAATTTTATCAGATTTCCCAATAGGTATGCAGAAAAAAGACCAACAGATACAACCTCGCTATGGTTGTCTGCATAATGCCATGTATACCAGTAGTCTAATCAATCAAACACAAGGAAGCACTTCCATTTACATTTGTAAAATCACTTCATACTATAGTTGCAAAATTGCATTTAGGGACCAGAGGCATCAAAGCACAATAGATATTATCCATGCCTTATATTTGAATTAAAATTTCATATTAAAATTGTTTTGCTTTGAAAGCCACCATTCAACTTTTCCATTATGAATATAGAATTCATAATGTATTTTCCTCAAAGGTCATTGAGGCAACCATCCGTTATAAAACTTAGGAAACATTAGGGACAAGGGTCATTAAGTTCATAATGCAAAATCACTTCTAACTGCAGTTGCAGAATTGAATTTAGGGACTAAGGGTCATCAAATCAAAGTAGAATATATATAACCATTCATGCATTATTATGAATAAAAATTCATAATTTTTTTAATAGAAAAGCGGACACAGATAGAGATAATTGTTTAAGTAGCAATTAAGGCAACAACTAGCTTTTACATTTTACTTACCGTACGTGAGCAGTGTCGCCGGCGATGATGATGCCTAGGGTTCAGAAGACGAGAAGAGAAACGGCGAGTGCGATCTCCTTGATCGGTGGCTAGTTGTTGGCGGTGTAGGATGTTTCCATCATATCTCCTCATCGGAAATCGAGAATACGTGTTGTTGATCCCTCTCTCTCTCTCTCTCTCTCTGAATTTTTAGATTAACACGAGCAGCGTGTGTGTTTATTTATTGATTTATATAAGACTCTAGCGTAAGACTCAAGCACACACTTTTAACTTGATTAAAACTGATTTTCTCCTCCTTTCGCTTAATGGGCCGTTTGTTTTATTTTTATTTTTGAAAAAATATTTGGTTTGTCATAAATATTTGGATATATAATTTGATCACATGTACATAATAATATGTCAAATTTTATGATATATTTGATAATTTCAAATATACCGGTAATAACTTAATAGGAATGAAGTTGTCTTATCATAAATTAATATATACTACCTCTGGTCCTAAATATAAGAGAAAAACTATTTTTTAGATTCATTGAGAATCCAATGTATCTAGCCTATATTATTAACTAGATACATCAGATTCTCAATGAATCCAAAAAGTAGTTTTTCTCTTATATTTAGAACTGGAAGGAGTAATAGATAATTTTGAATATGTCCCGTTGTTTTGTCATAAATTAATTTTTTTTTATAGAAAATACAAAAAAAAAATAGTGTAATGCTTTTCCACTTTTTTTTTTATAGATAGGCTTATCCAAATTTTTTTTACTCCGCTTAATTTATGAAAAATAAATTTGGCAGAGTCTACCACATTTTTTTGGAGTATGTAATTTTCTTTTGTGAAGTAACATATAATTAATTTAATAATTATTATTTTAATTTCGGTCAATAAAATAGTAATTTGAGAAGGTGTATAAAAAAATATGTAAATCTGACATCAATTTTGGTGGACTAGTTTATACATAGTAAAAAAACCTTCCCAAAAAAGAGAATACTTAATATTTTATTTAAATTTAAATGAAACATTTTACAAGCATTTAGTAGTGCAATTTAAACACACGAAACAATTTACAAACATTTAGTTGCCATTTATGATTTATCCATTGCAACAAAGTTTATTTAATAATAAGCAATAACACTATTGCCAAACACACTTCATATGTTTTGTTGCTATTAATCCTTGACAAGATGAGCATCAATTTCTTTTGTGACCTTTATAGCAAAGTCCAAGATTAATTCAGGAGATAAACCAATAATATGCTCCTTTAGCTTCTCATATTCATAATTCAATTTCACAATCCCACCACCATTTTCCTTATCAACCACTTGTATTATTGCCTTCAAACTCTTGTAATTCTCACTCACGTCCCCATCAAATATGGTATATGTAATACCTTATTGTCATCATCTATACTCTCAATTTTTGCTTTAGCACTTATTTTTTTCCCATCTGATGCATGGATTCACAAGTATTTAAAGTTAGATAATTAGATTGATGTTTTAGGAATTAAAATCAAACTTTTTTTTTACATGAGATAAAATCAAAACAATGTATAATTGCAGGGACCGCTTTCATATTTAAGCCAATTTAAAATAGTAAATTTGTATTGGAAGATGTGAATTTATATAAAATATATAACTTTTTAAGAAACAATTATTGTTTTTCAATAAAAAAAATATTTTTTTAGTTGTTTTAACATGCACAGTATTATAAATATTAGACAAACCCATAAAATAAAACTTTGAAACATGACCATATGAAACATAACAAATTAATAACTTTTGTCAAAATAAAATAAAATTAATAACTTTAAATAGTACCTATTGTAAGTTCCCAGTGTTTGACAGAACCAACATTTTCTTCCCAGTCACCTTTATGCACTTTAGCTCCATTTACGTGTGTGGAGATATTAGGAAGATGTTCAAGTTGCTTTCTAAAAACATTATAGTACTTAGCAGCAGGTGCTTGAATCTCTACTTCACTCCTTAAAGCCTGCATGTCTCTTTGCTCTCTAATATTGTTTCTACGATCATAAGCTGGAAATACATTCCCTTAAATAGAAGTTTCAGCTTGATTGGAATTTATGAAATTGATCTATTAATTAATGTGACCAAAGTATATAGAATACGAATATATGTACCAAAAATAAATTAAATATAGAGAATATGAATATAAGGCTGGACCAAAATTAATAATATGCTGGATTCTCTCAAAATAATAATAATAATAATAATATGTTGGATAATATTATTCGCTGAGGGACCAGAGTATATAATAATTCGTCAACATATATATTTTGAAAAAATTCGGATAAAAATAAACAATAGTTTATTTATAAAAAATTTGTTATCATTTTTTTTTAATATACTTTATAAAATAAGCATGTGGTTTAGAGAAACTACGTTATGATTTATGTTTAACTTTTTTTAGGAAGTAGTATGATACTATGATGACTCATTTAGGTCAATGTATAGTTATATTCCTACTGACCAAGTAGGCTAAGGTTTTATGAATTGATTATTGATAACAAAAAAAAAAACTAATTTTGATTTGAGTGGTCCATAGATTATAAGAGTTTTGGGTTGTTGAATTCTCTCAAGTTTATATAGGTTTTCAAGAGAGTTATTTTTCGCATCTCTAGAATCTCATACACGCACCCTCTGTCGTCATGGGCGATTCTACACATGGGTAAGCCCGGGCAGTTGACCAGGCTCTTGTCAAAAGAATTTATGGATTTGTTTAGGGCAAAATTAAGATTTTTAGAGGCAATTTTAGCGTAAAACTTGAATTTTTTGTTCGACACTGAAATAAACTAAAATTTTTATGGGTCAATTTAGAGCAAAACTGTGAATTTTTTGTTAGACTAAAATTTTGCCCATACTCAAATTGTTTGTTTCAATATCAAACATCTATATTATCCAAATTTAATTAAAACTTTTTTGTTTGATAATAATTAAAATTTAGATTCAATATTCATGTGGCATAATATTAAATTTAAATTAAGAAACTACTTTTTCTTTTTTATAATAGTTAGAAAACTACTTTATTTTTAAGAGCAAATTTATACAAAAAATAAAATAAAATAAATGAATAAACATCCGGAAAAAATTGATAATAATTGTTTTCAAATATCTTTATGTCATATTTTAGATGATCTTTTTCATTAAATTTAAAACAAAAATAAATAGTAAAGCATGTTTTTTCATAATAAAATAAAAATCCAAGTCAATTAAAACAAGGGAAAAAAATAAAATAAACCACCTTTTTGTTGGAGGAGTGTATGATAATTTCTCTTCCAGCCCCCTATGATTCTTTTTCACCCCCTGAATTTCCTGTTTTTCCCTTCATAAACCCGAATTTTTTTTGGCCTTGAAATACAATTTCGGTTTCTAAAAACAGCAAATTTCCATTAGAAAAATTTCGGTTTCTGCGAACCGAATTTTTTACTAAGGGCAAAATCGAATTTTTGGGGGGTAAAAAAGAACCACAAAGACCGGAAGAGAAATTTTAGGAGTGTATTCAACTTGAGACCTCTCCATAATTCTATATTTCTATGGCATCCGCGCCAACTGGGTTGTGTACTAATTTATCATATCATTTGTGGGTGAGGCCTACATATCACTAATTTAAAAATAATATTGGGCTTTTAAAAATATTGATTTTTGGTAGAAGTTTGCTATTTAGGCCCCCTACTATTATTCGCAGGCCTCCCGTCGTTACCAAAATATCCTTATAAGCTTTCGTATCCTAGGAAATGAAGAAAGCGAATTTCGTCATCTAAAAACCGAAATTATGTTAAAACATAGTAGGTCTGTATTGTTACGCATATCTGGGCACAAAACACGCAATTTCGTCTCGTAATTACCGAAACGCCGATTTTTTGAAATTTTGTCACCTAGAAGACAAAATTGTGTGTTTTGTCACCTAGAAGATGAAATTTTGGTTAAACATAGTAGGTCTGCCTTGTCGTACACATTTAGGCACAATACACACAATTTCGTCTCGTAGTTACCGAAAAATCCATTTTTTGAAATTTTGTCACCTAGAAGACGAAATTGTGTGTTTTGTCACCTAGAAGACGAAATTTTGATTTTCTGCGATTTTGTTTCTTAGAAACCAAAGTGGGTGCAAAAGCGGGGGTATTTTGGGATTTTTGAGGGGCCTGAGATCTACATGGAGGACCTAGATAGTTGGTGGCTTGGCACAATGGTCGGCCCTGTTCAAAAGTTAAGAATTTGATAAGGCTTGTTCTTACTTGGTGTATTTGGCAGATGAGGAACAGCATCTTTCATGGGGAGGCGGCAGATAATCCATGGTCAATTGATAACATCATTTGAATTTGGTTTAGTGGAAGAGTTAGGTATTATTTTTATTTTTTTCTAGTTTTACATTGAATTATAAGGAGTTGAGTACCTTTATGCTCCTTTATATTTCAACTTTGTTTATAAAAAAAAATTCCTTTCATTTATATATTTACTTTAACGGACATGCAAATACATTTAAGTTATATATATTCAGCAATTTAATAAAATTTATTTTAGTCTCTTCAAAAAAAAAAAAATCAGCAATTTATTTCAAGTTATTTAATTTTCAGTCTTTTAAATTTTAGGTTTTTACTTCGAGTCTTTTTAATTCATTTTTTTTAATATTCATGGTCAATTACCCATTCACATATTTTCAAACAATTTAACCTTTAAAATCCGAAATTATTTTGGTGATAACTTTCAAAATTACCCATCAATCCATATGTAAATGTACCTATTAATTTGTCCTAATTTTTTTTTTGGCATTACCCCTCTGATTCTTGAAGGAAGGAGTTCCGATAATCTAGAATTCGGCCATGAAGTTAAGAAAGTCTGATCAAAAATTATTCTCACCAAAAATTAAATTCGAATTCTCTCGAACGATCTGCTTTAGAACATTTATAATATTTTGAAATTGATTAACTTCTATAGACAAAAAATCAACTTAAACAACAAGTTAATTAATCTTTTAATTAAATAAAACATTTTACAAACATTTATTAGCCATTTATACACATCAAACATATTTCATTCGGTTGCCTTTTATCCATTACGATAAAAGTTTATTTGATAAGCAATAACACTCTTGCAAAACACACTTCTTCTTCACCTTTGTTACTATTCCTTGGAAAGATGAGCATCAATTTCTTTTGTGACTTTTATAGCAAAGTCCAAGATTAATTCAGGGGATAGATGATCTGAAATATGCTCCTTTAGCTTCTCATATTCATAAGTCCATTTTACAATCCCACCACCATGTTCCTTATCAACCACCTGTATTATTGTCTTCAAACTCTTGTAATTCTCACTCATTTCCCCGTCAAATATGCTATATGTGATTACCTTATTGTCATCATCTATACTTTCAATTTTTGCTTTAGAACTTGATTTTTTTCCATCTGATGCAGGGATTCACAAGTATTTAAAGTCAAATTAGATTGATGGATTAGGAAAATAAATAAATAAATAAATAGAAATTAGAGAAAACAAAAACATATTTAATTTTCTTGTGTAGATATATAATGCACAATTTTTATTATAATTTTCTATCCACTAACAAGTGCCCTAAGGACATGTGTTAGAATTTCACTTAAAAAAAATATTGAAGAGTGGAGATGGCTCCATTTGGTGAAAATCTCACCGAAGAGGATCCTCTTCTATATGCTCTTCCATATATAATAATACTTGTAAATATGTAAGGGGTATTTTCCTATTTAATCAGAAGTTTTAGGTTCGAATACAGTTCGGAGGTTCCAAAAATATTGTTAAATTCTCTTGAGAAAGAGCTTTGTCACCCTCTCTTGTCCTACCCCACTCAAAAGATTAGTCATTGTAGTTGGGCGCAGAGGGTACTCGGTTTATATCAAAAGGAAAAAAATATAAGTAAAGTTTAATTAAACGATGTTATCATATTTGGTGTTAACAAGTCAAAACTTAACAACTCAAAACTTGTTATGTCGGGAAATATTAAAACGGGTTCGGATCGTTTTTAACCGTCTTAAGACAAAGGCTTTTTTGTACTAGTGCATACAGTTTGATTAAATCTTCTATTTGAACCACCCGATCTTAATTGAACGATCGGATCTTCGTCCCTGACTTCATGCAATCCAAATCCTTCAAGCAGTCCTGAGTTAAGGCCCTTTTTTTGGTCAACTATTACTTTTATATGAGTCTAATCATCGAATAAACAACGAAATATCCAATTTTTTATACAATATTGGTAATAATAATTAGCTAAACATTTAATTGACAATTTTTTATCATTATTTTACCAGAAACAAGCAAATTAACATCAACAAAAGAGTGTTACAGATCTCTTCATTTGTTTATCTCTCCAATTTTGGCATTATTAAAATTTTAAAAATATAAATACAATGATGCATATCAAGTCCAAATATTATATATATATATATATATATATATATATATATATATATATATATATAGGGGAGTGATCAAATTACACCGGTGTAATATTTGAGTAATGTTACACCGCTCAATAACGCTTTAACGAATTCAAATTTTACAAAATCCACTATTGGATTGAAAGTTCATATCGTATAGATCATGTTGAGAATCGTGAAATCATAGCGATGAAGATCATACTCATAAGCAAGATAGAGAGCATAAGAGTATTCATGAGGAAGATACTTAAAGAAATTCATATTGAATGAATATAGATTGATAAAAGAATTATGAAAATGGTACAATATTGGCTCTTATATAGAGCAATTTGGGACTTAACCAACTAACTAACTAACAACAAACTTTAACAAACAAATAGAACTCTAACTAACTAATAGAAGCTTCTAGCAAATTATCAATATTCTTAACAGCCTCCCTCAAACTCAACATTGGGAAATTCACCAATTTGAGTTTGAATTACAAAACTAAGGACAAAGAAAGAAACAAAACATTGAATTTTGGCTTGCAATACACCAATATCTGCTTCACAAACTGCTTGTCCACATATACAGCCCAACCAAAAAGAACAATTGTGCATAACCAAAACATGAACATATGTGCTTCTATATTGTAATTGCCTCCCTCAAACTCATAGTAAGAGAATTCAGAGGCCAGATTAATCAGAAGCAGGAGCTGTCAGAAGCTCTGTCAGGAGCTCTATCAGAAGCTCTATCAGAAGCTAACCAGGATCAGAAGCTGGATCAGAAGCTGGTGCTATCAGAAGCTCTGAGTCAGAAGTTTGTTATCAGAAGCTTGTAATCAGAAGCAAGATCAGAAGCTGGTAACCAGGATCAGAAGCTCTGAGTCAGAAGCTTGTTCAGAAGCAGCATCAGAGGCTCTGAGTCAGAAGCTTGTTCAGAAGCAGGATCAGAAGCTGATGCTATAAGAGGCTCTGAGTCAGAACCTGGTGCTATCAGAAGCTGAGTCAGAACCTGGTGCTATCAGAAGCTCTGAAGCAACATCAGTGACCAGAAGCAAGTTGAGTTCAGAAGTCAGATCAAGTTCATAAGCAAACTTGAGTTCAGAAGCAAATAGCAGTGAGAGACTTCAATTGCGAACGTGATTGCCACCGGGATCGAAAATTGTGATCACATAGCCTGTTTCTCCGTCGTTCTGAAATCGAGGTTCACGGCGAAGAATTTCACCGTACTCATCAAGAACCTTCGCGACGGAAAGAAACTCAGTGTCGCCGCTGGGATCGAAAACAGTGATGCATAAGCCACGATGCTGAGAAAAGAAAGTAATGCTCTCCGATGAACATAGTAGCAAATCAGAAATCATCTCACCTTTCTTGTTGTTCTGATCTTGATTGTGCGAGAATTGGACGTTGCCGTCGTATTGACGCTCGACCTTGATCAGAGAAGAGAACGCTTTAACACTAGATCGATTCTGCAATCTCTGGCTCACTACAGAAAGCACAAATTCAGGTTCAAAATTCTTCGATTGTTTGTCTCCTTCCAAAGCAGTGATCGTGAAATCGACATCGCTGCAGCAAGAATCACCAAGAAAACAAGTAATCTCACCAATCTTGATGGAGAATCCATCAAAATCTGGTGTAATTGAAGGAATAGAAACCGGAATGATTGGACTAAAAAAATAGAATCTTGTGAAGTAGAAGATTCCAGATCTTGAGTGCTGGAAATTGCAACATCATTGGATTCATCTTCTTCACAATTTTCAGAATCGTATGCAGAAGCACAATCTTCATCTTCATCCCTCGGGTATCGCTCTGATACCATGTTGAGAATCGTGGAATCATAGGGATGAAGATCATACTCATAAGCAAGATAGAGAACATAAGAGTATTCATGAGGAAGATACTCATAGAAATTCATATTGAATGAATATAGATTGATAAAAGAATTATGAAAATGGTACAATATTGGCTCTTATATAGAGCAATTTGGGACTTAACCAACTAACTAACTAACAACAAACTTTAACAAACAAATAGAACTCTAACTAACTAATAGAAGCTTCTAGCAAATTATCAATATTCTTAACAGTCTCCCTCAAACTCAACATTGGGAAATTCACCAATTTGAGTTTGAATTACAAAACTAAGGACAAAGAAAGAAACAAAACATTGAATTTTGGCTTGCAATACACCAATATCTGCTTCACAAACTGCTTGTCCACATATACAGCCCAACCAAAAAGAACAATTGTGCATAACCAAAACATGAACATCTGTGCTTCTATATTGTAATTGCCTCCCTCAAACTCATAGTAAGAGAATTCAGAGGCCAGATTAATCAGAAGCTCTGTCAGGAGCTCTATCAGAAGCTCTATCAGAAGCTAACCAGGATCAGAAGCTGGATCAGAAGCTGGTGCTATCAGAAGCTCTGAGTCAGAAGTTTGTTATCAGAAGCTTGTAATCAGAAGCAGGATCAGAAGCTGGTAACCAGGATCAGAAGCTCTGAGTCAGAAGCTTGTTCAGAAGCAGCATCAGAGGCTCTGAGTCAGAAGCTTGTTCAGAAGCAGGATCAGAAGCTGATGCTATAAGAGGCTCTGAGTCAGAACCTGGTGCTATCAGAAGCTGAGTCAGAACCTGGTGCTATCAGAAGCTCTGAAGCAACATCAGTGACCAGAAGCAAGTTGAGTTCAGAAGTCAGATCAAGTTCATAAGCAAACTTGAGTTCAGAAGCAAATAGCAGTGAGAGACTTCAATTGCGAACGTGATTGCCACCGGGATCGAAAATTGTGATCACATAGCCTGTTTCTCCGTCGTTCTGAAATCGAGGTTCACGACGAAGAATTTCACCGTACTCATCAAGAACCTTCGCGACGGAAAGAAACTCAGTGTCGCCGCCGGGATCGAAAACAGTGATGCATAAGCCACGATGCTGAGAAAAGAAAGTAATGCTCTCCGATGAACATAGTAGCAAATCAGAAATCATCTCACCTTTCTTGTTGTTCTGATCTTGATTGTGCGAGAATTGGACGTTGCCGTCGTATTGACGCTCGACCTTGATCAGAGAAGAGAACGCTTTAACACTAGATCGATTCTGCAATCTCTGGCTCACTACAGAAAGCACAAATTCAGGTTCAAAATTCTTCGATTGCTTGTCTCCTTCCAAAGCAGTGATCGTGAAATCGACATCGCTGCAGCAAGAATCACCAAGAAAACAAGTAATCTCACCAATCTTGATGGAGAATCCATCAAAATCTGGTGTAATTGAAGGAATAGAAACCGGAATGATTGGACTAAAAAAATTGAATCTTGTGAAGTAGAAGATTCCAGATCTTGAGTGCTGGAAATTGCAACATCATTGGATTCATCTTCTTCACAATTTTCAGAATCGTATGCAGAAGCACAATCTTCATCTTCATCCCTCGGGTATCGCTCTGATACCATGTTGAGAATCGTGGAATCATAGGGATGAAGATCATACTCATAAGCAAGATAGAGAACATAAGAGTATTCATGAGGAAGATACTCATAGAAATTCATATTGAATGAATATAGATTGATAAAAGAATTATGAAAATGGTACAATATTGGCTCTTATATAGAGCAATTTGGGACTTAACCAACTAACTAACTAACAACAAACTTTAACAAACAAATAGAACTCTAACTAACTAATAGAAGCTTCTAGCAAATTATCAATATTCTTAACAGATCATCTATATTAAATTTTACAAAAATCAAAAATCGTTTCACATGTTTTTGAGACACATAAAGATTAACGGTTTATATATATATAAAAGGAGGGCTCAAATTACATAAAACTATGAAACATCAAGCAGTTAACCATATGAAAGATAACAAATTAACAACTCTATTTAGTACCTATTGTATATTCCCAGTGTTTGACAGAACCAACAGTTTCCCAGTCACCTTCATGCACTCTAGCTTCATGTACGTCTGTGGCGATATTAGGAATATGTTCATGTTGCTTTCTAAAAACATTATAGAACTTAGCACCAGGTGCTTGAATCTCTACTTCACTCTCCACTTTCCCAATTAAAGCCATATCTTTGCTCTCTAATATTGTTTCTACTCCTATAAAGTGGAAATAATTCCCTTAAATAGAAAATTTATTGTGACTATAAAATTAATAGTTAAATCCACAAGCAAATTTTCAGATTGTGATACTTTTGAAGAAATTAACCAAATAATTGATTGTCAACTAGCAAACAAATAATTGATTAAATATATTCAAATTTAACTAGTTTTTTCATGAATGGGGATGTCGACATTCAATTTGAATATAAAATATTAACACTTATTATTTAGTGTGCGAAAAGTACTCGCTTTCTAAATAGCAAGGGGATACTATTGTCATTTCAGGGGGTGGAGAAGGAAATCCGGGGGATGAGAAAAGAAGCACTCATTTATTAATACTATTATTCAATAAAAATAATTTTAAGGCCCTTATTTTTAGGAGGTCTGCTACCACAGTACATGTTACACATGTATCTGAGCCGGGCCTGATTATGATAAGGAAAATGTTAACTAGTGTTCCCGAGACACTAGTTAAGAAAATCAAAAATGAAAAATTTGATTAAAATTTGTATAGTCGATGTTTTAAAAATATAAACAACACAGTTTCCAATGTAAAAATATACTTTTATTTTTCTCCTAATCGGTCTTGATAAAGTTTTACATTTTTAACAATTATGTCAAGTTTTTAGGTAACATTTAGATTTTTAAGTTTTTTAGGTAATAAATAGCTAGGTTATTTACGTCTCTAACTTGTTGTACTATTAAGTCCTTTCAATTAACATATGTTGTCTTATTATACCGTGACAGTTAGCTTTGATTTCTACCATGCATGATGGATATTTTGATGAAAAATGCGTATAAGTTGGAGTTTATTAACTAGAAATGTAATGCAAAAAAATTTTATAACGAAGAATAGTTGAAGGGGTAATAGTGCAACAAGTTGAAAATTTAAAGAATTTATTTGTTACAAAAAAGAAATTTAAAGGACTTACAAATGCATTTAGTCTATAATTAATAATTAATGATTAAAATTTATAGTATAATCTAAAATAATTACTTTTCATAAAATTAATACCATTAATTAAATTAAAATTATAAATTTGAAGCCTAAATAAATATAGGCCAAGGACAATGGCCACACTCCCCACTTCCTTGGACCTGGATTCTGTGATGTAATCACAGCACGCGGTTCTGTGTTGTTCCAAATTATAGCCTTTGATTATAGATTGGATGGTTCAGATTAGTACAATTATAAAATTGTTAAAAATAATCTCAGCCATACGTTAGATTAGACGGTCCTGGTCTAAAATTGTGTAAAAACTGTGTTATTTTCAACTGTATTAAATCCAGTTCACACTTCTTTGGGCCTGGCCCTAAGACTTTGTAAATGACACGTACAAAGTTTGAATATTTTCACCCTTTTTCATATTTGTTATTCAATTCAATTAGTTATTCAAACATTATCAACCCATTTAACCTTTAAAACACAAAATCATTTTGGACATAATTTTCAAAATTACCCCATACATACATAAATAAGGCCCCGTTTGGATTCAGCTTATTTTTGAGCTTATGAAAATAGTTTATTCAAATAAATCAAGTTTTAAGTTAATTCAGAAGTTTTTACTGATAAAAATTGTATTTTTATAAGTTGTTTTTTCATAAACTACCTTAAAAAGTTTATAATAATATATAAAAGCTGATTTATTTGCATAAGTTATTTTTCAAAAGCTCAAAAATAAACCAATCCAAACGAGCCTTAAGTCTATCTATTAACTTATTCGAACTCTCGCATCGAAAGTGATTAAATATTCATCCGTGTTCTAGATTTGATTAACTTTCTTTGGACCAAAAATTACCTTAAACAACACGTTAATCTTTTATTTAAATCAAACATTTTACAAACATTCATTAGCCATTTATACACATCAAACATATTTCATTCAGTTGCAATTTATTCATTACAATAAAAGTTTATTTGATAAGCAATAACACTCTTGCAAAACACACTTCATCTTCACCTTTGTTCATCTTTTTTACTATTCCTTCACAAGATGAGCATCAATTTCTTTTGTGACCTTTATAGCAAAGGCCAAGAATGATTCAGGAGATAAACCTGCAGTAATATCCTCCTTTAGCTTCTCATATTCATAAGTCCATTTTACAATCCCACCACCATGTTCCTTATCAACCACCTGTATTATTGCCTTCAAACTCTTGTAATTCTCACTCACTTCCCCATCAAATATGGTATATGTGATTACCTTATTGTCATCTTCTATACTCTCAATTTTTGCTTTAGCACTTATTTTTTTTCCATCTGTGATGCAGGATTCACAAGTATTTAAAGTCAGATTAGATTAATGGATTAGGAATATATATACACACAAATTTTGCACATGTTAAAGAAGTTTAAAATAATAAATTTGTATTAGAAATTGTGTATTTTATATTAAATTTAAATGTATAATTTGTTAATAAATAATACTTGTTTTTCAATAAAAAATAATTACGTACAGTTACTTTAACATATGCAATATTACATATATTAGACAAACTCATAAAATAAAACTATGAAACAAAGAAAACATGACTAAATGAAACATATATAAGAAATTAACAACTTTAATTAGTACCTATTGTAAATTCCCAGTGTTTGATAGAACCAACAGTTTCCCAGTCACCTTCATGCACTCTAGCTCCATGTATATGTGTGGATATATTAGGAAGATGTTCAAGTTGCTTTCTAAAAACATTATAGAACTTAGCAGCAGGTGCTCTAATCTCTACTTCACTCTCCACTTTCCCAATTAAAGCCATATCTTTGCTCTCTAATATTTGTTTCTACTCATAAGTTGGAAATACATTCCCTTAAATAGAAGTTTCAGCTTGATTGAAATTTATAAAATTTATCTATTTTAATTAAATGTGACACCACAATAGCAGTAGATAGAATATGAATATATGTACCAAAAATAAATTAAATACATAGAATATGAATATAAGGCTGGACCAATATAATGCTAATATTATTCGCTGAGGGACCAAAGTATATAATAATTCATCGACAAACCATGTCTCTTGTACTCTAATATTTTTTTTAACAACAAATATATTATTAATAAATCAGATCTCTGTATAAGATGAATAGAGACCGATAAAAAAAAATTACAAAATAAAGGTGTCGTATTGTCTCTAATATTGTTTCTACTCTTCATGTGGAAATAATTCCCTTAAATAGAAGATTTATTGTGACTATAAAATTAATAGTTAAATCCACAAGCAAGTTTTCAGATTGTGATACTTTTGAAGAAATTAAACAAATAATTGATTGTCAACTAGCAAACAAATAATTGATTAAATATATTCAAATTTAGTAGTAACTATATATACATATAAGTTGGCATTTGTGGATTGTTGTAATATAATAATGCTTGACCAAATATTTGCTTGCATAATATTGATTGGACAATGTTTGTTGTAATTCACGAGATAGATATATATATATATATATATATATATATATATATATATATATATATATATATATATATATAGTTGCTTTCACGTTATCTTTGTCTAATATATACCCCCATACCACAAGAGTGGATCCTCTCCAGTCTAATTTTAATTGCACGTCTTACTTACATATGTCTTACTTACATATGCATTGGTGCATGAAAGTTGGATAATTCTGATAAATTTACAAATAGTATTTATTAATTTTTAGACTTATTAAATTTATTCACCTCAATAATATATCCCAATAAAATATGTAGCAAAATATTCACCTCAATGAAGATCTTAATTCATCTCACAATTGCGACAACAAATTTAGAAAAGACAACCCTAAGCGAGACTGCACAAATAATAAACATTGTTTTTGACAATGTTTTAAAAATTGTATTGGCCTGGTCTAACAAGAAACCAAACCCTTGATAACGGTTCAGTCATAGACTCGTAGCTTTGAATTTGTTATGCAATCAAACTGACAATTTTTTTGTTCTACCAAATAAATCCGCTTTGAATTTTGGTTTTTTTAAGAAATCAAAAGTATAAATAATGATATTACTTTTATCATTTGTATTCTTATAAAAAATTAAAGGCTAAATTATATATTTGGTCTCTTAACTTAATTATTAATTTCATTTTGATCCTATAACTAATTGTTATTCCATTTGGGTCTCTTAATTATACATCCGTTAGTCAAATTGGTCCTTTTCCACTAATTGTTAACCCCAAATGTCTTTGGCAGTCCAACATTGTAAGTGATTCACCAAAGATTTCATTAAATTTCACAATCTTAGATTCCTCTTGTCCTAATATCGAATGCTTGATTTTGATGTCATTGGGATTCTTTCTATTACTGAACATTTTATTTTTGGACATTTTGGGTTGAAGTATTAATGTGTTTTGAAATAAAGCGGATGAAGATTAGTTATGAATGTGTTCATTGCCTCTTTTTTTCCTTGATTTGGTGATGAAAATGATAATTTTTTAGGTTTGTTCAATTTTTCGTTTGCTGGGCTGATGATGAGTATTTTTTTTATTGTAAGTCAACAGTATAACTTAAACGTTTTTTTTGTTAATGGAAAGGACACATTTGACACACAGAAAGAAAGTTAAGAGATTTAAAAGGAATAATAATTAGTTATGGAACTGAAATGAAACTAATAAACAAATTAAGGATTTAATATGTAATAATTTAGTCAAAATTAAAAGTGTTTATTAAATGATTTTTTTTCTTAATAAATTAAGAGTAAAAATAACTTAATTTATCTATGTTTCATTATTTCTTAAATCATGTACAAAATTTTAAAAGGGCCAAAGATTTAGAATAGATAAGGTATTATTAAAGTCATGAATATTTTATTATAGACAGATTAACCAACGATCCGATTTTCTAATAAGATCAATCGTCGATCCGAAATTTAAAATATTGATTTTTGGTATAGTTTCTCATGCTGTTGTGTTGGCCAAGTCATGCATATTTAAAAGGCTAAATTAGACTTTTAATCCTTTAACTTATTTGTTGATTTTATTTTGGTCCCTTAATTAATTATTGTTTTATTTTGGTCCTTTAACTATATGTATGTCAGCCAAATAAGTCATTTCCGTTTAATTTTATGAAAAAAGTTAATCTTCATCTTCATAATCATCATCTTTATCACCAAACCCAGAAATCTGAAAAAAAATTCATCATCATCTTCACCACTGAACTCGGAAAACTAAAAATATAGTTAAATGATCAAAATAAAACAATAATTAGTTAAGGGACCAAAGTAAAACCAACAAATAAGTTAATGGACCAAAAGTCTAATTTAGCCTATTTTAAAATAATCTTACCAAAATGTATTGGCCTAAGGCTGACTTTGTGCCATTGTGTTGAAGAGTGACCATGAGAATAAATATTTTGGTTACAGATATATTTATTATTTCTTCACTTTCCTTTTATAAGATTTATTTTTTTAATTTTATTGAATAAATAATGTATATAATCTATATACATCATTTATTCAATAAAATCTTAAAGATAAAAGGATTAGAGAGAATAATTTGTTTAAACTCGTGAAGTCTCACATATTACACATTTATTTGTGGTTCGAAATTTGTCAACTTTCATTAATTTAAACCAAAAATCACCATAAACACGTTATCTTTTATATATATAAAAAAATTATATCAAACATTTAACAAGCATTCATTTAGCTGTTTATATATTACAAGAAAACGTTTATTTGATGAACAATGGCACTCTTGCCAAACACACTTCATGATCTTCATCTTTTGTTGCTATTCCTTGACAAGATGAGCATCAATTTCTTTTGCTACCTTAATAGCAACATCTAAGTATGAATCAGGAGATGCACCAGTAATGTCATCCTTTAGCTTCTCATATTCAAAAGTCCATTTTACAATCCCACCACCATGTTCCTTATCAATCACTTGTATTATTCCCTTAAGACTCTTGTAATTCTCCCTCAATTCCTCATCAAATAGATATGTGATTGCCTTATTGTCATCATCTATACTCTCAATTTTTACTGCAGCACTTAATTTTTTTCCATCTGCAGTGATTAACAAGTATTTAAAATCAGCTCATGTGATTGATTAGGAAAAATAATAATAGAAATGAACGGCCAAAAAACATATTTAATTTTGAATATAAGTGTTAGGAACATCAAAATCAGTGACTAATCAGTTCTGTGATGACAAATTATTGATTTTTCTTGTGTATATACTTGAAATATAAGTTTTAAATGATTTAGTTATCATATTTAATGATGATAATATTCTTGAAATATGATTAATCAATTAGTAGTATGTTTTTTTTAAAAAAAACTAATATTTTATTTGAGTGAAATTGCAGAAACTAATCTCACTAATCTCTATCGAGATGATAACTGAAATCCATTTAAATGGTTGACATTTACAAACAATTTTTCTCTTACGCATCGGTTAATGGTCAAACTCTATTATACTAAAAATTAAGTGACCTAAATATCTATAATTTATGGCACACATTATGTAAATGACAACTTTCTCTAAATTTATTTTTTTTAACAGTGAGACATCCAATTTTTTACATGGAAACGATAGTAGGAATCAAACTCGAGTTTTATTTATGTACAAAGTCATGTTATCTACTCTAATACAATATTGATAATAATTAGCTAAATTTTGAGTTGACTATTTTGCTTATAATCAAAATAGGGGAGAAGAATAATAATTATCTAAGTTCTATAATATTAATATGTACACTACCTTTGAGCAATAAATAAAATAAAGCTATGAAACATATATAAAATTACCTATTGTATATTCCCATTGTTTGACAGAACCAATAGTTCCCCAATCACCTTCATGCACTCTAGCTCCATGGATGTGTGTGGATATATTAGGAAGATGTTCAAGTTGCTTTCTATAAAAATGATAGAACTTAGCAGCAGGTGCTTGAATCTCTACTTCACTCTCTACTTTTCCACTCAAAGCCATGTCTTTGCTCTAATATTTATTTCTACTCGTAAGGTGGAAATACATTCCCTTATATAGAAGATTTATTTGTTGTGACTATAAAATTAATAGTTAAATCCACAAAAAAGTTTTCAGATTATTATACTTTTGAAGCAATCAAACATATAATTGATTGTCAACTAGCAAACAAATAATTGATTAAATATATTCAAATTTAGTAACTATTAATCGGAGATGACAAACAGCTGCAGTATATTGTTGTAATATAATATAATATGAAAATAATGCTTGACCAAATATTTGCGCATAATATTGATTGGACAATGTTTGTCGTGATTCACGAGATACTGAATTTCTTTTCTTTTTTGTCATGTAGCCTAGTAATTAGAAATTTCACCTATAAGGTGGATAAGTGGGATGACCGAGATTCGAACTCCGGCCACTTGTATATATAATGCAATGTCCTACCAACTGAGCTAAGCTCACGGGACGATGTACAGAATTTCTATTATATAACCCCATGCCACTAGGAGGAACCGGAGATTATTTTTATAAAGCTAAAAATTTATTTAAGAAAAGGAGAATAAACAATTAAGGGACATGAATCTGACTTGATAAAGAAAATTGAAACATTTTTGCAATATAATGAGAATAGTAAATCTCACAATTTTGCAATTATGCTTGCCCTCGGCGATTAATAATAATACACAGAATTCTATTTTGGTGGAATTGCCCTATTAGCCGTTGAATCGTATACGATCTTTAAAACATTTTTGCAATTATGCCTTTAAAAAAATTATACAAGTATAGTGTGATTTAAGGTTTTATTTATCTTATTGTGAACTATACTTATGAATTTATAAGAATATATTGAGTTTTATGAATTTTACATAATCTTATCATCGGTGTTACGCTTCCACGATTTATGATTTTAATTTCCCTGCCCAAATTTGCGTAAAATCTCAAATTGAACTACCTTGGTTACACCCAGTAAACATCTGATAAGACAACAAAAAGAGAGGAACAAAAACCTGATATAGAATTGGATCGGAGCACAATATAAGAGTTGTAGCTGGAAGCAACTACAATCTGAAAGCGACTATAAACTGAAAGCAGCAGCAATAAAATAGAGAAGAACATCATGCACCTGAATCCTGAAAAACTCACAAAAGCCAAACAATAGAGCCTGGATGTAAGAAACTTAGACACAATAAGAGGCAGGAAAGTAGAAAGGCGTTAAGAGAAGGTGAGGTGATAACAATCATATCGAAATTGGACCATTCCTTTTTTGCTACGGAAGATATCTTCCGTTGTGTGAGCAATGCAGAGGGAGAAGAGTAACCACCACATAAATTTCCCAAAAGGTAATGCAGATGTGATGCGACACAACACGTTCTAACTCAGACACTAGTTTCAGAACATATTTACAATATAAACACAAGCCAATGTATTTTTTCTTACAAGATTAATTAAGCATCAAATCCCATTTGAGTTAGTACGCTTGTTCAAGCCAAAACATTCAACTAGCATAGAACATGCTCAGTTTCCATCATATACTTGCATGTAACTTCCATTATTCTCATAAAACTTAATATAATTATGACCAACCACAGATCGTCTTTTGAGCCAATAAATAGGCCTAAAAGAGATTTTATTTCATACCAAATTAAGTTCACAACGGAATTAGTATAAGACTAACATGTCATGAACACAACCAGTAGCATTAAAGGATATCAAACTACAGTATTACTTTAATAAAAAGCAAACTATCAAATAAATTAACTTTTATTAGATAGTAGGAACAAAACCACCACCCTCATTTTCTGAAATACAACAAAAAAAGTTTGAAGGTTAGAAACCTCAACAAATCACAGGTTTGTTGTCAAAGGCCTCTCTTGCTTCCAACAAGTCAGGGCAGAATCTCTTTGTGAGAATTTCAACCTGCTCAATAAATGGCTTTCTTGCATGCTCCCCAATATGATTGACCATTAGATCCCATCGTTTTCTGCATACGTCACCAGACCTATGCTCAAGTAGCTTGTCCCAGTTTACCTCCTCCATGCAACAAGCATCCAAAGTATATAACGCATTTATCAAGCGGAAGTCGTCAGTATCACACCAATCACCAGTAGCAACCATTGGCGATGTTAACTTATCATACCACCTCAGGCAGCAAAATGCACTGTTTCGGGTTTCCAATTTGTGAGCAATTGCATCCCAACTAATATTATCTCGCAACATACCATGTTTTGATTTTCTATAAGGCTCTGAAGACCTTGCGCGCAGATCCAGGTTTACTAAATTAAATAAAGTTTGATACTCTTCTTGGGACCATGGTCCTAGTTTTGCATTTTCAAATTTTAATCTACGCCACGCACTTTTTACTTGTTCTCGACTTTTACCCAAAGCATCAGCTACTAGTCTGAATTTAGCTCCATGTTGCTCGTAGGACTTCCGTATAAATTTAAGCTCATCAGGTGTCCATCTACACCTCCCACTAGTTTCCAATAACTTATGAGCACGTAGACACACACTACGGATGGGCCTATGAGGTAGGACTTTTGCGATTATTTTCCAACAGCCTCTAGTCTCGGCGTGTGATTTGGAATGAAGAATCTTATCCAGGCCGTTATCTCCCAAACCACGAGAATCTATAAAGTCAAAAACAGACTCTTTGATCTTCTCATCTTCTTCGGGTGTAAACCTTTTCCCACGTAATAAGCCATCACAACAGACCATTTCCACTTCATCAGAAAAAGTTACATGTTTGGGTTTGCATGATCCATTAGGTTCTAAGTTAGGAGATTCATTATGTGCATAGTTAGGAGACTCGCTTGTAACCGCCTTTGCTTCCTTTTTTTTCTTCTTTTTGACTTGATCATTATTCTCCTTACTTTTCCTTTTGTGACTCAGTTTATTCTTCTTCATCGTCTTGCATTGGTCAGCATCTCCACCTTCATTGCTTATAATGTCATTATACTCCTTATGTTTGCCTTCCTCAATTAGTTTCTTCTTCATTTTCTTTCCTTGGCCATCATCTTCACATTCATTGCTTCTAAACTCGCTATACTCCTTATGCTTACTTTCTTCACTTAGTTTCTTTTTCTTCATCTTCTTGTCTTGCCCACCATCTTCACCTCCATTGCTTATAAAGTCATTACACTCATTAAGTGTGTTTCCTTCAATTAATTTCTGCTTCTTTTTCATCTTCTTTCCTTGGTCATCTTCACATTCATTGCTTTTGGACTCACTATACTCCTTATATTTGCTTTCTTCACTTAGTTTCTTCTTTTTTTTCTTCATCTTCTTGTCTTGCACACCATCTTCACCTCCATTGCTTCTAAAGTCATTACACTCCTTCAGTGTGTTTCCTTCAATTAGCTTCTGCTTCTTTTTCATCTTTTTTCCTTGGTTATCATCTTCACATTCATTGCTTTTGAACTCCTTATACTCCTTATGTTTGCTTTCTTCACTCAGTTTCTTCTTTTTATTTTTCTTCTTGCCCTGCTCGCCATCTTCACTTTTATTGCTTTTAACCAAATGTAGATCATCATTACGTTTGGCCAAAGGCAGATCATCAACTACATTGCTTTCGGACATATATGAATCACCTTCTCCATTGATTTTACCCTTGTTGTCTTTAGTACTTTTGTTTTTCTTGCTCGGAGTCTTCATCTTCGTTGTTTTCCCCTCCAAAGAAATCAAAAGAAACACCTTCATTATAGAACATGGCATGGTTATAAAACATTTCTTTAAAATTAACAGAATAATAGCAACAAAAAAAATTAATAACAGTATAATATAAGGACCACAAATTACCCGCGAAACCAATTTATATTGAATTATTGATAAAACTCTACCCGAGTAGAAATCGTACCCGAGCAAGAAACAGAGATACAACTACACTGCAGATGCAGGAAAAGGACTAGAACACTAGTACTACACAACAAGAAACAACAAAAGGGAACCGAAACAGAACCAAAAAGTATAACAGCATGCATTGAGTACCAAAATCTACTACAAATACATATGAAACTACTGCAAAGAATAAATAAATGTCTGAAATAATCAAACAACAAAATTATAAGAGTTTAATTTCTATGAACTGATGGTGTAAAACTTGTTTGCACATACATTCAATCAAATTACATGTGCCACATTTATAGATTAGTTCCTAAAGTATCTACTCAAATATCTAAATGGCTTGATTTCATTTTATGCACGTGTAAAAAAAAAAAAAGCACACTGTCGGTATATACAAATTAAATGATGCAGTGAACAAAAGAAATCGCAACCAGAAACAACAACTAGAAGCAAAGATGAAAACCCTAGGAGCTGAAGTATCATAGAAGCTTAGAAATCAACCAAATTTTCAACATTCAAATCAACACTATACGGAAAACAAATAAAGAAGGAAATTGACACGATTATCAATGAAATAGGGGAAATAGAAGAACAAAGATTAAGGAAAGTGAAAGGTATGTGTGGCGATTCATTGATTTGATTCGTTACCTGAAAAAAGGAGATTTCACGGGAAGCTGAAAAATTGAAAGTTCCGTGAGTGAAAGAGAAATGGAGCGTGCGGCGGTTCAAGAGGGAGCAGAGGCGGCAGCCGCCGGAGATTTGTGGTGGTGGGAAACTGGGTTCAAGAGGGAGTGAGGAAGAAGGTAAAAGATTTGGTTTTTTTTTAGTGAATGGTGAATGAAAGGGTTTTGTTCTTAGGGATGGGCAAAGTTATTATGCATAAGCCCAAACCTTATGCAGGGTGCATAAGCCAATGAAAACACAATGATTTTACTTACACACCCCGTAATTTACTACGCGCGCCCTCCACCCCACCGGCTTGCTACGCGCGCCCTCATATTACTACGCGCGCCCCCCATCCCCAGCCCCCCCCCCCCCCCACCCCCCACTCATTTTTTTTGAATTTTTTTTTACAGTTTTTTTTTTAATTGTATTTTTTACTTTTTTAAAATATTTTTTATTCCTTTGAAATACATATTATAACAATCTATTTTCGATGTTTAGTCTTATTTTGATTTAAAATTGCATACTAAAACATGTACTATAATTATGGCTAATTTTTTACAATTAACATAAAGACTATTTTTTTCCCGAAAAAAGATTGGAAACTTTTTTTCCGGAAAAATCAGAAACTTTTTTCCGAAAAAAAATCGAAAATTTTTCCCGAAAAAAGATCAAATACTTTTTCCAAAAAAACTGAGAACTTTTTTCTGAAAAATTTTTCCCGAAAAAAAATCGAAAACTTTTTTTCCAAAAAATAAAAATCGATTTTTTTTTTAGAGAGTTAAATGGTTTCTGAAAACCATTTATGCAGTATTATTCTGGAAACCATTATGCTAGTTAAATGATTTCAGAGAGTTAAACAGTGAAACCATTTGTTTTGTAAAATGGTTTTATGTGTTTACTGAAACCAATATTGTGTTTTTATGTTTTTAAAAATTCTGGAAACCATTATGCTGGTTAAATGGTTTTAGAGAGTTAAACAGTGAAACCATTTGTATTGTAAAATGGTTTTATGTGTTTACTGAAACCAATATTTTGTGTTTTTATGGTTTTAAAAATTCTGGAAACCATTATGCTAGTTAAATGGTTTCAGGTAGTTATACAATGAAACCAATAGTATTGTTAAATGGTTTTATGTGTTTACTGAAACCAAAATTGTGTTTTTATAGTTTTAAAAATCCTGGAAACCATTATGCTAGCTAAATCGTTTCAGATAGTTATATATTAAAACCATTTGTATTGTAAAATGGTTTTACACTAAATGGTTCAATGATTTTAAATACCGATTATTACTGAAACCATTACTAAAAAGTCTAGTATTTAAAATTGATTTTTTTTTTTGGAAAAAAAGTTTCCGATCTTTTTTCCGGAATAATTTTCGATTTGTTTTTTCCGAAAAAAAAGTTCCGATCTTTCAGGTAAAAAGTTTCGACAATATTTATGGTTTTAAAGATCCATTATGAAATTATTCCACCTCAAAAAAAGGTTTGGGCATGATTTTAGTTTAAAAATAACTACGAAAATATTTAATCATACATAATAAAAAAAAAAATATAAAAAAAAAAACTAAAAAAAAAAATAATAATTTAAAAAAATGGGTTGGGGGGGGTGGGTGGGGGGGGGTGGGGTGGGGGGGGGGGGGGGGGGTGGGCTTATGCACGCTGCATAAGCTTTGGCTTATGCAGGATAACCGATCCCCTTAGGGATGTCAATGATATTAGGGATGGTAAAAAGGGTCAACCCGCTCCGTCATTAGTCCGTCAAAAAAGGGGCGGAGCGGGACTGGTAAATTAGAGGTGGCGGATTGAAAATCTTACCCCGCCCCATTTTATGAGGGGTCCGCGGGTTGGCGGGTTACCCCGCTAATTATTTAAATAAAACTTTATTAATTAAAAAATTCACAAAAATAATGTAAAATTATTAAATTAAAAAATATTTTATGTAGTAAAATATGTATCAATTGAGTTAATATAAATTATTATTCAAAATTTTATAATACAATAATAAAATATTTAGAATAAGCCAACGAGACAACAAAAATAAAAATATAATGAGTTCATCGATTAAAAAAATACTAGATACATGAGCTTAAAAATCATACAACTAAAGTAATTTATTTAAAAGAGTCATATATAACAGAAAATTTTGAAAAATATTGTGACTTATACATAAAAAGATGTGGGAAAAATAAAAATTTATTACTATTAGACACGACGGGCCAACCCGCCCCACCCCGTCATCGCCCCGCTTTTTTAGCAGGTTAGGCGGGGCGGGGCACCTACTAATGGCGAGTTCAAAATCTCAACCAAACCCCGCCAAAATAACGGGCTAAGCGGGCCGGCCTAGGGATGACAATGGGTAGGGTATGAGTAGGGTACTATAGTCCACATCCCCATACCCGCACTTTAAAAAAATACCCGTACCCATCCCCATACCCGTGTGGGTGACAATCTTTGTCCCCGTCCCCATACCCTCTGGGTACCTAAGTACCCATACCCGTACCCGTTACCCGCATTTTTGCTAAAAATAAGTTGATCAATTATAAAATATCATATCATTTTAATATAATTAAAAAAACTCAAAGGTTTTAATGTTGACTCATGAAAATCATAAACAAAATTATTAGTAATATCATGCTAAAGTTTATTTCTCTGTTGATATATTTGCTTTATATTATAAATAAACATTTTTTTATTAAAAATGTGTAATAGTATAATAATGTTGTATTTTATATAATTGATTTACATATATTATTATATAATAATATAATTAAAATAAATAAATATATATCATATGGGTATATGGGGTGGGTACTAAGGTACCCGTACCCGCACTCATACCCATTCAATTTTGTGGGTAATTACCCATACCCATGCCCATACCCAAAATGCGGGTTTTTATCCTACCCATTATGGGTATTTTTTATGGGTACCCACGGGGTATGGGTAAATTGTCATCCCGGCCCAACGGGCCCAACCCATTTTGTCATCCCTAAATGATATACATGGACGCAGACAGTGCCATATCCGTGTCCGTTGGACAAATATAATATTCATATTGGCTCTATATTTATCCGGATATCTGTTAAGCAGGTAATCCACGAATATAGAGGTATTTGCGGGTATTAACAGATATTGATGAATGATATTTTTTATATAAAAAAAACTAGTTATTAAAAAGAAAAAGTTAGTTTTTTTTTAATACAAAATATTAACACATATATTGGTGGCGTCTAAGGTGTACCACCTATTAAGTCCCTCACCGGTGTAACACTCATTCTAATCACTGGATTAAATAATTTTACATGATCTTATTAGACACTACCACACCAGATCTTGCACTCACTTTCTTTCTCTCCGCTCCCAACTTCTTCATCTTGGCAAATGGCAAAGAAGTACACGGTGCACTCTTTCTCTATCCTCCAAATTCAACCTTCAGATGCAAATTAAATCTTAAAGAAAACATTATAGGTTTGGTTTGTATTTAATTTGTGTGGACAATTTCTTCTACAAAATTAAAAACTTGATTTGGGTTTAAAGGAATTTGAGGGAAGCATGAAATGAGTTTTCAGAGTAAAAAATATCATATGCAGCAACACTTTGTCCTCCACTCTTTTACTCTCATGGCTATAAAAAATTAATCAAATCTTCACTCCTACACTCCTTGCAGGGGACACCATCGTATAAATATATATTCTTCACTTTTAGTTTAAACAATGAATGGATAAAGCAGAACCTACAAAAGTCTATTTATCATTTTATCTTAACTCTCTTTCAAACATAAGAAGGAAACAATGTACTACCCAGGAAGGAAAGTAAAAATTGTCCATACAATTCTCCAAATAAAAATTATACCCAAGCAAGATCGAATAGAAATTGACTAAAACAAACTCATAATGCTTTCTTTAAGGTTGGATTTAGATATGAAAGTTGGATTTAAATTTGGTTATGTAGAATTATTTAATCTAGTGGTTAGAATGAGTGGTACACCGGTGAGGGACTTAACATGTGGTACATCTTAGACGCCACCTAATATTTATATTTTTTTTATTTCTTTTATTTTTTTTAAACTGCAAAAGAGAATTTTAATAGTAAAAAGAAGATGAGAAATATGTAAGAAACTGAAATATTTTCTCTCAAAAATGAAAAGGGAATGTGAAAAGTTTTCTCTATATGAAAAGAAAACATAAAATATAAAAATGGTATTTTTTTTATACTACCTCTGTCTTAAAATATAAGAACTAGTTTGACTACTACACGTATGGCAATACACAATTTTGATCACTGATATCTTTAAGTCTCTATTAATAAAATGAAAATTATAAAAATTTGATATTTTGAAAATACTCATCAAAACAAATCAAACAGAATCTTATATGCATATATTTATATCTATATATTACTAAAAAGTATGGTCAAAGCAAGAAAAGTAAATAGTGTCATTTATTCAAAATAGCTGTTATAAAATGGGGCGGAGGTAGTACAAGAAAAATACTAGAATTTATATTTAGGTAGGGACATTTAGGTAATTTATTAATTATTTAGCGGGTATGAATATTCGCGGATGCGGATAGTATTAAACTCGCACCCGTATCTATTAAATACAGATAATTGAAATATCCACTTATTTTATCCATGTATATTCATTAAATTATCTGATTTGTGCCTATGACGGATTTTATCCGCAGATATCCGCTGTACAAATTTTTTTGTCATCCCTATTTGATTTTGGTGAGTGAGGGATAAAACGGGGTGAAAATTAAGACTAATTGTTTTTCTTTTGTTAAATACAGTACTATGTTTTTTTGCTAAAAAAAAAATACTATGTTAAAGTATTTATAAATATCTTAAATTTGGTTTTTAGTGCTAATAAAAATTGAATTGATCCTTTGTAAAATAAAAAATGGTCCAAGTGGAAAGGTTCTGGTCCCCTTAAGTATATGATTAGGGGTTTGAATTTTGGTTCATGTGGACCGAGAAAATTCGGTTGAGTGGAAGAACCCACCTTATGTGTTTCACAGATTCCACCTTATGTGCTTCACAGATTCTCTGACGGAGATTAGTTATCGATAAGATACAATACAATATTGTGTGGTCCAACGTAGGGGTGGACAACGGGCCGGGTCGGCCGGGTTCGGGCCCAAAAACTCCACCCGGCCCAATCCACGGATGAAGAAATAGAGTCCACACCGAACCATTTTTGGATCTCGGTTTAAACGGGTTCGGTTCAGCGGGTCCCGGATTAAATGGGTGGGTTTTTACGGGTTGAGTCATTAGTAAAAAAAAAATTGAAATCTCTTATTCACATCATCTTTATACAACAAAGAAGAAAAGTTTCAGATGTAACAGATACAAATCAAACAGATCCAGATCTAATATAACCAAATTTGTAAATAACAAAAAAAACTAAACATAAATCAGAAGAATATCTTAAATAGAGGTAGAGATGAACAAGATTGTTTGAGAGCATGTTGAGAGATACTTGAGAGAAAGTTAAATAAAAATGGGGAAGAGAGTAGAGTTTAACAAGGGAGAAGATAAATTTGTTGTTCTCAACATAGAGAAAGAGAAAGTAGAAGGAGAGAGAATGTGAAGTTAGTGTAATAAATTACTAGATGAAAAATTTAGCAGTAGATATGATGACCTTTTACTAGTTTCCGGTAACTAGTGGAGTACTTTTTTTCTTGAAAGGAGTTTTAGCAGTAAATGCACTAAAATACTCCATTATTAGCCGTAAAGGTATGAAATATAGCCTATCCTAAGAAGTCACATCACAACAATTCCTAGAGATGTACGCATAATCACTTTTTCTCTAGTGTAAAGACATGTACTATTCTGGATCGGTTCGGATACCGACGGTGAATTTAGTTGGACCGAACCGGACCGGATCAAACCATATAGATCCGCGTTTTTGGGCTTTTTCACCCGCTCATCCATTTTAACCCAGCCCACTTCGGTTTTTTTGTTTCGGATTGCTCGGGCTGGGCTGGTTTTTCGGGTCCTGTCCACCCCTAGTCCAACGGGCACGTTCTGTGTGGTCCAGTTTTTCGATGTTGCTAACGGTGTAAACACACCAAATCGAAAAGATTATTTATTACTAGTATTATTATTTTTACAAATGTATGGTGGAAGAAGAAGTTCTGGGAAGGAAGTAAAATAAAGTGAAAAATTGATTCATGGAAACCACTACGTTGTAGATATGTGTAGTGTCTCTATCTACGCGATTATCTTTTTTTGTTTATTGTTATTTTTTTTATCTTTTATATAGCGTACAGTTATAAATTTTGTTACTATGTAATCTCTTTATTTATTGCACTTAGTAGTTATGAAAGAAATAATACCATCGGCAAAACTTTTTTATAAAATACAATTGATATAAAGTTTTGACCGTTTGATCTTAATCCGACCATTACATATCGCGCATGCCGTCTCTGAAAGTGCACATGAACATAATCCATATATATTCTCTATCTAGTCTTGTAACCTTAGTCACAATATTGAACAATAAAGTCTCAAATCCAAAAAACCCATATTTTCGAAACTTAACCATGTCAATTCACTTATCCAAACACTCTCCTATCATCTTCTTCGCGCTCATCCAAATTTCATCCCCAATTATCAAAATCCTCGCTAGAAACTCACACATCGACAATTTTCGATCACCAAATCTCCATCAAGAAAGCCTCGCATAGGACTCCAAAAAACAACATTTTCTCGCCGGATCCCTTCGTCACTGTACCATCTCATAAATCTCATTGACATATTAAATGATTTTTGATTAATGTCTTATTTTGTAAACATGATATATGGTATAGTATCTTTCACTCTAACAGACAATTTTTTAATACGATTATCCGCTAAAGAAATATTGGAAGTGTCATATAAAAAGTTTGACACATTGGTGTCATTTGATATATATATGGATAATCGTATTAAAAATAAAATTTTAGATTATGATAGAACTATATTATAACATAAATTATCCAATCACTACTACAAAATATACATTTGGTTTAGGCTTTTTACATCAGGTATTGATATATCATATGTGAAAAGGGACACGGTGGCAATCCTGTAATTAACAGGAAAATAGATTATAAGGGTTTTACATATGTCCAAGGTTCCACCGATGTAAAATCCTTCTTTCCCAAATATCATCTTTCCCAAATCCGATCCAATCACTCAGTCACCCACTCTAGTGCAAAATCACTCTTTCTCTCTCACGCGAAGAACCCTAACCAAAATTCTCACTCAGTCACTCTTTCTCTCTCAATCCTCACCGACCCTCACCAAAATTGTCTCTCAATCCTCACCGCGACCCTCTCTTGTTTCTCTCAATCCTCACCAAACCCTCACCGCGATTTCGCATCGTCTCTCAATCGTCTCTCTCATTCACGAAATTGAGTCTCTCAATGTCTCTTGCTTTAGGTTCGTGAGGTTGATTCAACAACAACGACAGATTTGTGTTCATCTGGATTCAACAACAACAACAACGACAGTCTCTCAAACCCTAGGTAAGTAGCTTTTTGTATTTTCATTTTAATTTTTATTTGAGTCAAAATGATGAACTTTGTGTCTGACATATGAGAAATCTGTAAGAAAATTGATTGTGAAACTTTGTGAAATCTGTAAAATGATGAACAAGCCAAAGTTGTATCACCCACCGTAATGGTCTTCTTAGATTGTATGATACTAAGTGTTTAGATATATCATAGATGTTTGTGTATGTATACATAGATGACAAACCCAATTATAAACTATGAAAACACCAATAACAAATCAAATTGCATGCCATTTGAATTTGTCGTGCAATGGTCGTGCATAAGCCTCGTGTCATCTAGCACTACTCTATGATAAAATAGTTGTTTTGATATGACACTATAGCATTTATGTTTTTGGTTGTGCTGCTGCCTGTTTTGGTGTTGTTTTGGCTGCACTGTGCCTCGGTTTTGTGTTGCGAGTACTGCTGCCTGTTTTGACGTTGTTTTGCTGCACAGTGCCTTGGTTATGTGCTGCTGTTGTGTGTTTTATTTCTGCTTTGCTGGTTTTATTTCCGTTCCCTTTTCTTTTTGGATTTATCTTTTCCCTTGTAGCAGCATAGGTATAATTTTTGGGCATCCTATGCCATCTCTTTTCAAATTGCACTCTATTACTCCATGTAGCAGATGCAATTGCTTAGGTTGTTTGCATCATCAAATCATTGAACCAGTTTGTATATGTCAGGTCTGCTGCATGTGTTTGTATTTGAACTTTTTCTGTGGCATCTTCCTCATGATGCTTGAACAATTTATCTTGAATAGTTCTATGGCCTAGCTTTGGATATTGTTATAATTCTATTTTTGTTGGACACTTGTAAATATTTTGATGTGAAAAGCAAGGTGCTGATTAGTTTTATACCATATTTGTGTGCTGCAATTTTCTAGGTACGGGATCAGATCCACCAAGCAGGGTATTACGTAGATGCTGATACATTGAATTTGTTATAAAGTAAGTAATTTTGTATTCATCATACTACATTGAATTGTTAAATATTGATATGATAACTCATATGAAACTTGATTCTTATTCCTCTCTTTATGAATAAGTAACAAACAATTCTTATTCCTCTCTTTATGAATAACTAATATGTTATGAATTTTGATTCTTATTGCGTTGTTTATTTTATTAGATCAGGGCAGAAAATCTTAAACGCGAATCTCTTTCACGAAGCTCATTCACCAAGTTCAAAGTCAGTCTCTATTTTGCAAGGTACAGATTCAATTACACAGTTTCTATTTCACAGTTTCTGTTTTTATTTTTCTTTCTATTTCTTAGTTTATATTTCTTTGTGTTGAATGTGATGGATTTTAACGTTTAATGTGTGTCTGTCAAGTTTATATAATGTTAACGCCTAATAGTAATACCTCCAACCTTTTGTCATAACTAAATTTTTGTTAACGCCTAAGTTTATATAATGTTAACGCCTAATATAATGTTAACGCCTAATAGTAATACCTCCAATATAGGTAAAAGTAACCTCACTTACTCTTCCTTTCACCACATATATATATATATATTAAATCTAAAAAAGCTTCATCCACATTTAAATGTTACTCTACTTAATTCTCAACCTCACAATAATGTGAAATGTACTTTTTACCGGATGTGGAATCGCTTTCCGGAACTAGTGATTTATATGTGTCCTCATAGTTGTTTTGGCAATTTAGTTATGGCTCAAGCATGTTCCTTTGTAGGATATCTTGTCCTTGAATAGTTTCTAGTCACTTAACTTTGTAGGAGTGACAATGCTTTAACTTATAATGCATTAATTTCGGAATATAGGTATGGATCGTAGTTGGATGAGAGCTAATCGATTAAGTTCTGAGTACAAACAAGGAGTGATAGAATTTCTAGAGTTTGCTGAAAGTAATATTGAAAAAGATCTTCCTCCTCCTAAAAGTAATGCTGAAAAAAGACCTCCTGTGCTTATTCTATGTCCCTGTGTTCATTGTGGAAATCAAGAACCAAAACGCAATAGGAAAGAAATCATGACTCATCTAATTGGCTTTATCCCAAAGTAAGTGTGGTGTAAATTTTAACTGAGTTACTTTTTTGATAAGTATTTACTATAATTATGCATTTCATTTGTAGACGAGGCGACAACCTAACTCGAACGACTGTGGATACTATGTAATGAAAAATATGTTGGACATTGTCTCTGCTAATATAACTGATTCTTGGGTGGAGGTAATGAAAATATGTTTGGACATTATTTAACTTAATGTGTATTTTCAAAGAATAACTTTATATTGTTATTTATTTATTGTAGATATTTAATGACCCACAAATGTTAACAAATGATGAATTGTATGATTTGCGACTCCGTTGGGCAACATGTTTTCTGGAGTTATATGGAGATTAAGATTTATCTGGTGAGTTATATTAAATTGTCTATATATGTCCGATTTGAGTTATATAGGTAATGTAATTTATGTGTCGTGATTAAATTGCAATTGTGAATTAGTAAATTGCAATTTATGTCTATATATCTTAGACTGTCATTAAACCATGCATGAGGCTACTATATTGCTATTTGCAAAGCACAAGGCTTAAGGAAAGAAATGTTTTAATTCCTAGACTGTGCTGTGTTTTCTGGTTTTTAGGTGCTGCTGGTGTGGTTTGGTGCTGTTTTGTTGAGCTATAGCAGACATTTGATAGTGGCATCTGCATTTTTGCTTTCCTCCCTGCTGCTATCACAGTTGGTGCTGTTTTTATGGAGAATTAATGTTCTTTTACCTTTTGTGTTGCATTGGTCTTGTGTGTAAACCATGCATGTTGTTTGCTTTTTGTATTAGGGAGGACTTAATTTAGTATTGCTTCAGTTGGATGTAATTCTGGTGAAATTTTAAATCACTTGTGTTTGTAGAAATCTTATAACCTTTGCTAGCTATTATTTTGTTGCAATGATAATTGAGTTTCGAACAATTATTATTAGAGTTATATATATGTTTGTGGTCTGTGCGATGATATGGAAAAAAATTAGGTACCAAATTGTGGTTTGTGTGATGATATGGAAAAAAATTTAGGTACTCTGTTTATGATAAATTATGTGCCAAAAACGGAAAAAAAAAAAGGAAAGGATTTCACATCGGTTTTACTACAGCACCGAAGTGATATCATGGCTTTTAACATCGACATAAAGGGGAACCCGATGTGATATATACATTTGTTTTTAATAAAATAAAATTAAAGGTAAGATTTCACATCGGATATATTTAATAACGCATGTGATAACTTAGTTTTCACATTGGGTGGCCAACCGATGTGAAATGTGTCAGACTTATGACATCAATGGGCTTTACATCGGACCATGACCCGATGTAAAATGTCATATTGGCCCGATGTTAAATCCCTTTTCTGTAGTAGTGAATGTTGTCGTTGTTTCAGCGTCCAACACATTCACAGTTTCGACCATCGACCCTATTCCAATGGTTGTTTTACATTCAGCGGAATATACACAAATTTTTCGCGTGTGCTACTTTAGAACCCAAAAACAAAATTGATCCTGCCTTTTAAAATTTCAAAACTAAAATTGTACTGAGAGAAGTGTAATTCATGCATCTCTCAGGGGAAAAACCTACAAGTAACTTAACATAGATTTTTACTTCTCAAAGATATGAATATATATTTTAACAAAAGAGAGGAGAATAATATATTTAAGTTTCTCTTAGAGAAGAGAAGTGTAATTTACTTAAATAAAAAATAGAAAAATGTAAAAGACTTGATGAAGATAAATAAGAGATAAAAGAAATAATTTATGTTTAAAGTATGGTAACAACAAGAACTATAATTTTTCTTAAAAAATGAAAACGTTACAAAATTTTATATGACTATTTATATATAAAAAAAAGTTACGCTATATAATATAATAAGAGTTTGAATTTACAATCATGTTGTATTTCTAACTAACATATAATATATATTATCACATCACATATATGTATAACTCCAAGATTCATATATATTCAAAACTCATACATGTAATTAGAGCTGTAAAAATGGGCCGGGCTATCGGGCCGGCCCAGTAGCCCTATAGTTTTATACGGGCCGGGCCGGGCTGGGCTTCCCAAAAAATGTTATTGGGCCTTATTGGGCTGGGCTGTCGGGCCTATGGGCCATCATGGGCTGGGCCAGCGGGCTTTTGGGCCGGTCCAATAAAGAATTGAAAAAAAATTCTAAAAAAAAAATTTACCTAAAAATAAGGAATTTTAGTTAGTATAAAATCTTTAGATAAAGTAAGTAACAAAAGATGAGATTTGTTTTTTTTTTAAGGAAAAAGATGAGATTTTGTTAGTTAGGAGATAATTATTAAACCAAATTTGTTATGATTATCTTTATTTAAAAAAAAATAACAACTTAATCATTCATTATAAATAGAGAAGTATAAGAAGGAAATTATAAGTTTTATCTGATCTAAAGCACAAAGATATAGATTATAGTGCTACTATTCTCAACAAGGTATATGTCTTCTACTACTTTTCATCTAACTAGTTTCTTGCTCAATAATGGTATTTGTATGTCTATATGTCAATTTATATGTCTCGAATATTTTATAACTGTATGTTTTATTTTTAACTTTGTTTTAGTAGGTTTCTTAGAAGACATATTCAATATATACCGCAATATTGAAAATCTCGCAAGTATAATCAGCCAAATAATTGGCTTCAAACTTGGTTAACAAGGGAGAGAATCATTAGAGCTCTAGAGGTAAGGTAATGTATTAATACTTAGTGGTTCGGTTCATTCAGGGACGAACCCAAAAATTTTGAGAAGTGGGGGCAATATGTATATTATACTATAGTCTATAATATAAGTAAAAATTAGTCAATTTTTTAAAGAGGGGCACATGTTAGTGAACTCAATATAGAAAAATCATCTTAAGAGATGTGTATTTAATTTTTTAAAAGTCTTTTTTTTTTTCAATGTCAAATTTCTACTTTTGTGTTCTTAACACGTGAAAACCTTTTTTAAGGGTCATATGCTAACTAGTATCCTATTTGATACTTAAAAAACTTAAGAGACCTATCTGATGCTTAAAAAATTTAAAGGACCTATCTGATACTTATAAAATTTAAAGGATCTATTTGATACAAACGTAAAATTTAAGGATACCAAAAGAAGGAATTTTTGTATTAAAAAAAACATTATTTATATTTTCAAAAAGTAGATTACACATTCTAATCCTTTCATACTTTATTATAAGAGTTTTAAGTCTGTGTTGATTGCTTCGTTATGTGAACAGTATGAGCTACATAAAATTTGACCATCTTATCTTATATACATAATGTTATAATTATATGTCCAATGTAAATTGACCATGATTTATATATGTTTGATATAGTGATATTGTCATGTTCGGTTGAGTGTATTATAAGCCAACAAGATAGAAAGAAACAAACATGACACTTGATTTATATATGTTAGATATTGTCATCTTATATAGTTATATACCTCCTTAACATTTGATTGCCTCTTGTTTCTTTCTTGTGTATAACTTATAAGTACTTCTTGTGCTTATCTTTTATAATATAATTTAAATGCTCAATTTAATTTTAATGTGTTTGTACTTTGTAATGTAGTCATGGAAGATGTTGATCCAATTTTGCAAACTATTAATGAAGATGGTGATTTGGTAATGTCACAATCTCCTCCGGCTGCTAATACGAAAAATGTTATTGAGGGAGACACTGTTGAAAAAAATACTAATAACAAAAGGGTAAGGAGATCTAATGTTTGGAAACATTTTACAAAGATTGGTAAAGTTGATGGGGGGCAAAAATGTACATGTAATGGTTGTAGGGGTATGTTTTCATGTGGTGGAAGCACTTCTCACTTAAAGCGTCATATAAAGCTGTGTCATAAAATTCCAAACAGTGATGATGAGGAACTCATGTTGGATGATGAAGAAACATTATTGAAGAAGTGGCAATTTGATGATAAGGCTTACAGAGATTCACTTGCTAGAAGCATTATACGACATGATCTTCCATTTAGCTACGCCGAGTATGATGCAGTTTTGGCTACAAACAAGATATTGAATCCTGATTTTGTTCCCATTTGTAGAAACACTGCAAAAACCGATTGCATGCTTGTGTTTTCAAGTGAAAAGGAAAGGCTAAAGAGTGTGTTAGCATCCATTCCAGGTAGAGTTTGTCTAACTTCTGATGTATGGACAGCTGTAACAACACAAGGTTATATGACTGTCACTGCTCATTATGTTGATCAAGATTGGAAGTTAAATAGTAAATTGCTTTCATTTTGTCACTTGGATAATGCACATACAGGGGTCGAATTATCTGGAAAATTGTTTGGTGCTCTTAAGGATTGGGGAATAGATCGTAAAATATTTTCACTCACATTGGACAATGCCTCTTCAAATGATAACATGATAAAAAAATTGAAACAGAGGCTTAATTTGCAAGATGCGTTGTTATGTAAAGGTAAATATTTTCATGTCCGTTGTTGCGCCCACATCTTGAATCTCATTGTTCAAGATGGTTTGAAGGCGGCGGGTGATGCTTTGCATAAAATTCGAGAGAGTGTCAAATATGTGAAGGCCTCAGAGGGGAGATTGAGGGAGTTTAGAAAATGCATCCAAGAAGTGCATCTAGATAATGTAGAAGGTGGATTCTTAAGGTTGGATGTTTGCACTAGATGGAATGCCACATATATGATGCTTGAAAGTGCTATTAGGTATCGACCTGCATTCATTAGCTTGAGCGATAATGATAAGAACTACACGATTTGTCCAAGCACTGAGGAGTGGGAAAGAGCACAAACTATTTGTAATATCTTGGCTCCATTTTATAATATTACATGCTTAATTTCTGGGTCATCTTACACAACTTCAAACTTATACTTCATGCAAGTTGCATTTATAGAGATGGCTTTGAATAAAAATTTGAATAGTGAAGATGAAGTGATCAAAGATATGACCAAGAGGATGAAGGATAAGTTTGACAAGTATTGGAGTGAATATTCGGTTACTCTTTCACTTGGAAATGTTCTTGATCCAACATCAAAGTTAGAATTTTTGAAGTTTTGCTTTAAGAAACTTTACCCAAATAATTATGAAGACAAGATAAAAAAAGTGAAGGATGGTTTGCATGATCTCTTTGATGAATATAAAAAAGACATGGTTCCAACAAGCTCATCTTTAGATAGTTCATCAAGAAACACTCAATCTCACTCAGTTGGTCAATCATTGAAGAATACATCGTTTTTTAAGGTAAGATTTATAAATTGTTTCAAATTTTTATGAAAGTACTTATAGTTATTTCTATTGATGTAAGTCAAATAATAAAAGTTTAAATAATAGTGCATGTGCTAATTCTTTAATTAAAGTCTAAGTAGTAGTAAATGTGTCAAATAATTATTGTGTTGCTGTCATTAATATGTTAATATGGTCCCCTTAGAAAAGTTAAAATAAGGTAATATAAGTTAATTCCACTGTTATACTTATTTCTATTGTTGTTGTCAAATAATTGTTGTGTTTCCCTCTTAGTACTGCTTGCATTTATTTGTTTGCATGAATGGGGCTGATTATATTCTATTCAAGCTTAATTTAAATAGTTTTTGTTTGTCGAATTCTAGGAATACCGTCAAGAAATGATACAAAAAATGTCAAATGATGGTAAGTCTGAACTTGAAATATACTTGGATGAAAAATGTCTTCCGAATGATGATGTGGATATTCTTCAATATTGGAAGTTAAATAGTGTTCGATTTCCTCAACTTGCAATAATGGCGTGTGACATTTTAAGCATTCCAATCACAACAGTGGCTTCTGAATCTTCTTTTAGTATCGGAGGTCGTATCTTAAATAAGTATAGGAATTGCTTACTCCCAGAAACTGTGCAAGCTCTTATTTGTACACGTAATTGGTTGCATGATTTTAAAGAAATCGGACCTTCTGGTAAGTTTAATTAATAATCCTTTTGTTTTATTTGCAATTTGAATTTGCTTTTTAGTTGATGACTTATCAAATTATCGTGTATTATGAATTGCAGATATACCTGAAGTAGAGGAGATACAATTGTATGAAAAATCAAGTGGTCAAGATCAAGAAGAGACTTAGGCCGAGAAGTTACCTAATTTATAATTTACTTTTTTTTATAATTTATAATTTAATTTATGTATTTTGAATGATTATGTTAAAAGTTTAGTGTCTGATGTAAGCTTGAAATTTATTAACTTTGAGGATGCACTTTATGAATCATCATCCACAGATCTCTCGACTTTTGCGTGGATATTTTGAAGTATTTATTATTTCATGAAATCATGACACTCACTTTTTTATGGATATTAATTTTTGTGCGATGCATATGTAGTTTTATTGTCCATTGATTTTTTTTTTTATAAAAAATTTGTCAATATTTTATAAAAAAAAAATATTAAAAAATTTGTCGGGCCTGGGCCGGCCCATCGGCCCATACATATTGGGCTGGGCTAAGCGGGTCGGGCCTTGGGCCTTAATGGGCCGGGCCACTTGAGCCCAATAGATGTCTTGGCCCTATGGGCCCGGGCCGGGCCGGGCTGGGCTGGCCCATTTGACAGCTCTACATGTAATTAGTTGGTTGTTTTTGTTGATTAATATGTATGTAGTTGGTTGGTGGTATTTTCGGTGAATGATATGCAAGACTCATAATCATATTTAATACATGAGAATGAAGGAAAATCACATGTCTATAATTCATCTCATATTTAAAGTTTAGTTTTTTATTTAAATTTAATAAAATTCAACAATATTCAATAATACACTATTTGTATTTTCATCACTTTTTTAATTAAAATTTGTAACATTTTACTTTCTAAATCAAAAGTAATTTTAGATTAAACTCAAAATTAATTCTCAATCAAGAGTATCCAAATTTGATATCTAATTATAATAATATTTGAAATGTTTTACTTGCCATAGGAATGAATTGTGAAATTACCAAAATCTTTTTTCCATAAAAATTTGAGAGAAAAAATTAAACCTTAAGGTTTCATCTAACTTTTAAATTACCAGCACTATAATAATATACAAAATTTCTACAAAATCATTGTAGCAAATCCTAAATTTTATGGGTTTAATTTCCAGTTCGTTCATAATAATCCCAAATCGGATTCAGGTATGTGGTGTTTGCATGACAACACCAGTAGCACAAATCTGGTTCACTCTATGAACCCTAACCCTTTCAACCTTCTGCAATTTTTTTGGTTGATTATGTATAAATGTTGATTTTATTTATTGAAACCCCGTTTGAAAAAAATTGTGTTTTTATTACAACTGTTGTTTTTCCTTCTTACCCTAAATTTTCAGATAGGGTTTTGGTTATGTTTTCTCTCTACTGTTCATTGTCTCGAAGGTTATAATTTATTATAATTTCACTTTGTTTCTTGTGTTAATTTTGATATATGATTGTCTATCTTTTGTAATTGTTTGCATTAATATGGGAAAAATTTATTTAATTTATGATGAATATGTACATGGTTTATGTAATTGTTGGAATAACTCTTTGTTCATTGCGGCAAAATTATTTCTGCATCATGATGCAACAATTTTTTTTCTTGCAAATATTTGTTCATTGATTTTTAATTGCGGTAAAGAATTATTGAAAATGTCATATAAAAACTTTGATACGGTGTCATTTGATCATGACTTTTATATATATATATATACAAATTTCAAATTATGGTACAACCAGATTATAACATAAATTATCCAATATTACCGTTGTTTTAACGTCCAACACATTCACCCTATTCCAATGGTTGTTTTGTATTCAGCATAATACACACAAATTTTTGGTTTGTGCTACTTTAGAACTCAAATACAAAATTGTTTTTATCTTTTAAAATTTCAAAACTAAAATCGGTTGAGTTTTGAAAATCTACCCCAGACAAAACCTTACTCGAACATGTTTTAGATTCAAAATTGACTTTCAAAATTAAAAACAAAAAATTGACGACACCTCCAACAAATCCTTAAGCATCAAAATTCAATATTTATGAAGTAAGAAAAGAATCCATACCGAAAATGATGAATTTTAGAAGCCATTAAAATTGATTTACAATCTCTTAATAAAATATTAAATATTTCACATGTATCTTTATCTTTATTTGAAACTCTTTATTAGGTTATGAAAAATTAAGATAAAATTGTACAAAAAAGAAAAATTAAGATAAAAAATTACTCTTAATATCCATAGCAGTGTTTTAAAAAAAAAAAAACAAACAAATTTGTTACAAAATATATAAGTTAAACACTCAGATACAAAAAGTTTGATCTCAATCATAGTGTCACTTTTGTCACTCCTGCGGTCTCAAATAGTCCTGTCTCGTAACTTTACGATATTGAGTTTCAAATCCAAAAACCCATTTTCGAAACACCATCATGCCAATTAAATCATCCAAACAGTCCCTTGTCATCTTCTTCATCCTAATCCAAATTTCATTACCGATTATCAAAGTCTTCGCTGGAAACTCCCACGTCATCAATTTCCGATCACCAAATCTCTACCCAGAATCCCTCGTATGGGACTCCAAAAAACAACACTTCCTTGTTGGATCCCTTCGTCACCGCACAATCTCATCAATCTCAGATGCAGGAATCGTCGAAACCCTAATCACCGACACATCGTTACCAGAAAACGTCACCGTTTTAGGTCTAACCGTCGATTCACGTAATAACCGTATCCTCGCTGTAATCCACGCTCTTCAGCCTCTTCCTCCTTTCAACGCACTCGCCGCTTATGATATCAACTCCGGCAACCGTCTTTTCCTCTCGATTCTCCCATCCGATGAACCCGCTCTTGCTAACGATGTTGCCGTTGACTCTAAAGGCAACGCTTACGTCACAAACTCATTCGGAAACTTCATCTGGAAAATCAACGATAAAGGAGAAGCATCGATTTTCTCGAAATCGCGGAGGTTCACTGAACATCCAGTGGACCGCGATACACCTTATAGTTTCTATGGACTTAACGGAATTGCTTACGTCAGCAGCGGTGGTTATCTTTTAGTGGCGCAAACCAATACGGGCAAGATTTTTAAGGTTGATGTGGATGACGGTACTGTTAGGCACGTGCTTCTTAACAAAGATCTCACGTGTCCTGATGGTGTCGTTTTGAGAAGTGATGGTGTCGTTTTGGTGGTTTCACCGGAATTGAACAAGTTGTGGCTTCTAAAGAGTAATAATGGTTGGGGGGAAGGTGTGGTTTATGACGAAATTGACCTTGGTGATGAAGGGTGTCCTACTTCTGTTGTTGCTAGGGAGAGGGATAAGATGTATGTTTTGTTTGGGTATATGAGTGAGGGTATTTTGGGAAAAGTGGAAAGGGAAAGTTTTAGAATTGAGGAGATTAAGTCACCTAAGGAAAGTGAAGATGAGAATATTTGGATTTATGTTATGATTGGATTTGGGTTGGTTTATTTCTTGTACTGGAGGTTTCAAATGGGTCAGCTTGTGAAGAATATGAACAAAAAGATCAATTGATTATTTCTAAGTTTGTATTAGGGGTGGACACAACCGACCCAATCCAATTGAAACCGACCGGCCCAAACCGAAACAGAGAATTCGGGTCGGTTTAGTACGGGTCGCGGGTTGAAACGGGCCAAAACGCGGGTCCAACGGGTTAAAAAGGGCGGTTTCCGGTTCAAGGGTTTGGACCCGTTGGGACCCGAAACCGAACCGATATTATTTATTTTATTATTATTATTATTATTATTATTATTATTATTATTATTATTATAAGTACTCATGAAGCAGCCCAGCAAGGATCTAAAGCCCAAATCAAAACTGACCCAAATAAACCCTAGTTTTCTTTATCTTTATTTAAAGTCAATGTTGTCTCTTTCCATCATTTGTAACCCTATCAAAGAAACAACACACAGCGGCGGCCACAAATCTCTCTCACTCTTGTGGTCGATTTGTTTGTTCTGAGTTCACAGATCTATCTCTCTTCAAGCCAAGCATACATTTTTTCTCTCGTTTCATGCTCTCTCTTTGGGGTTTAGTCTTTGTTTTCTCTTTTTGTTCCACTTCTTATTTCATAGATCCCTCCCTCTTTCTTTTTGTTTATGTTTTTTTTATGAGATTATGTTTTTGTTAGATCTTTGTTTATGTTCTAACTTGGTATTATTTTTTTCTAACTTGTTGGATCTGGTGTTTGTAAATCCACAATCTGTAATATTTAATTTAATTTAAATTAAGTTAATTATGTTCCTTTTGTAAATTTATTTTATTGTAGTTTTATTTGTATTTTTATATGTACTTTTTTGTGTATGATGTAATATGACTAAATATAAGAAACTGGAAAACAATGTATATAACTACTAACAGCACAACATAATCATTTAAAAAAGAAGTAATTAAAAATTTATACCAAAGATTTGGATAAAAAATAGAAAATAATGTGTTAACCGTATGGAAAAGTTTAAAGGCCCAGAAAATGTTATGAAAAAAATAAGTTTGGAAAAAATTACGTAAGTAAAGTGTATTGGGCCAAAAGTTTATAACAAGCCCATTTATTGGACCAAAACGCTAAAACCGAACCAGAACCGAACCGGAACCGAACGAACCCGTGAACCCGAAAACCGATTAAACCGAGCTTACATTTGGTTCGAAATGGGTCTGAGTATCCCAACCGTCAGTTCGGCCGGTTCAGGGGTTTGGGCCCGAACCCGAACCGACCCGAACCGATGCCCACCCCTAGTTTGTATTTTAATCCCAACATGTTGGGTATAGTGTAGCTCAATTCTGTTTTTATTTATGTGTTAGGTTTCTTAGGAATGAAAATTGTATCATTTTGAGGATTTGTACCATACTCTTAATAAGAGTTTAAGGTGGTTAATTCTAATGCTTTGTTCCATATGAAAAAACTTGATAGGTATGAATGGTAGATCATTTGCAATGTGGTTTTATATTTTTCTATATATAACAAGGTCATTTTAAATCGAATTATTTTTGAGCTTTATGTGAAACAGTTTATGCAAATAAATGCTCCATTCGTCTCAAATTATAAGGAAAAAATAAAAAATCACACTTATTAAAAAAAAACCATAACATAATAATTTGGAGTATGTGTTTTAGTATTTTTCTTGAAATAAGTATTATGGGAAGATATACAAATAATTTTCATCGATTATTGCTTATTGATAAAAGTGGAGAAAGAGAAAATTATGAGAATAAGTAAAAATAATTTTTGAAAAAGAGAAATTTTGGTTTTTTCTCTCATAATTTGGGACAAAGAAATTGAATTTTTTTTCCCTTATATTTTGGGACAGAGGAAGTAAACTTTTATGTATATATGATTATAAATTTTTCAAGGTAGTTTATTAAATTATTTGAATATGAATTTTTTGATCAATAAAGTTTTAAATGTAACACAACAATGTTTCAATCTAACTCATAACAATCGATCCGTTATAGTCATCACCAATATAACTTGACACATGAATAAATCGAAAATATAAACAATGGAAATTGGATCAAAATTAAGTAATAGTAATTTTTAATGGTTTGACAATTTTCCATCCAAAATCAACTTAGATCTGTGTAAAAAAAAAGTATTAACTTAGATTGAATAAAAAAAGTATATTAACTTAGATGGAAGCTCCCTCAACAATCCAAGTGGACATGACTTGAGATATTATGTGCAACATTGAAGGCGACTGACTTCTTGGTTTTTAATGCTTTTTATAGGGATTGCTTCTAATTTACAAGCCATGCTTCATGCCGTTTACAATTGTTTTTGTTTGTTGGCAAAGACATGTTATTGAATCAGATTCCACAATTGGTTTGGTAGCCTGGCTAATGATTCTCTTCACCTTTATGCTCCTCTCATCAAGAAGATTAGGCAATTTGGATTGGATGAATGTTTTTCATCATACTTTTAAAGAAGGCAAAAATATTCCCATTTCATCATAGAGAATTATTTCAATACACCAAAAAATACGAGGTTTACATTTGCATCCAATTAAATCACACGGAATAGACATTTATAGAGTTAATTATGCTATAAATTAGCAAAAAAAGTATTATGGTATAGTTTGATTTATTGCAAGTGTAAAATAGTTACAATGTCAATATATAGAAATTAAATCATATTTTATAAGCATAATAAAAGGACAAAACTAACAAAAATGCAGGAAAAAATCAAATAAAAAGTCAAGCAAAAATATCAAACAATAAAACAAAAGAAAGAAAAAATTGAAAAAAAGGTCAAACAAAAAATAAGGTAATACGAGGCCTGAAATATTGACAAGGGACTCACCAAAAATAAAATTTGCATTAATATAAAGAAAACGTGATGATATACTAATACAAATATGTTTGTAAATTGGGTTCACTAATTAATACCCAATTAGCCATAGGGTTTAAATTTCTCAAAAGTGTGTACAATATTGAGGGACATATTCCTTTCACACCCCACTATATTAATCTTAAAATTCAACGCACATTACATTACTTGTCCTTTCCTCTCAGTTATTATTATTATTATTATATGAGTTATGCTAAACAGTATCCCCGAGACACTTGTTAGCATACCCAAAAAAGAAATAAAAAAGAAATTTATTGTTGGGAAGACAACTTTTTATACTTTCAAAATGTTGAATACACATATTTCGAGACAAAATTCCCATATTAAAATTATTAACAAATGTCCGGGGGCACTGTTTAACATTTTTCTTATATTATTATTATTATTAATCTTAAAATTCACACCCAATTTTATTAATATTTTTCCCGACTCCCCAGTTCTTAAAGAGAAAATGTTCTAATGATTTAAAGTTTAACTAAGAAAAAAGTAAAATTTCTCAAATATTATTTTAGTCAGAATTCGAACTCAAAATCTTTTAAATAATTCATCGTCAACTGAAATTTATTAACAACTTGATGTCAATTATTTAGTTACCTTTGAAATATCATTGAATACTAAACTTTCTAAACATCGATTATGTTCCTTATTGCATGATAAACATGAGTTCCATTATTGCTTTGCCAAATATTGTTGCTTCCAGTTCTAATTGAAGTTGCTTCAAAAATAAAGGTTCTAATTGATATGTTGTACTACCATTTTGTGATGACAGAAGGAAACTTATCTTGGCTAGCAACAATACATTTGCACAATCTCTCACCATTCTTTTCATTTCAATGAGCATTTATACAAATCAATGCTTACATTTTGTTCATGTTTTCTCTTGCAACAGAATGTTTTTTTTACCTACATCACTACATGACTCTATAAGGCTATATACTTGTTTGTTTGTTAACACCATAAAAACATATTAAAACGCTCAAGCTATTACTTGACATGAATGTTATAAAACAATGTAACAAAAATTAGAAGACTAGAAATTATATTAAAAGGCTCAAGCTAAAAAATTAACAAACCAATTCTAGGTAACAAAAGAAAAAAATGTTGGCTAGTAGAGCATAGATGAAGCTAATAAAATAAATTCATAGTGCTATGATCAATTGATCATCATGTATATATATAATCACTAAACAAAGAAAATAAATTATTGAAACTCAAACTAACATTGCTTAAGCTGATTTTGACCTCATACAATTGTAGGATTTGAGGACACAAAAAAAAATGGCAAAACTACACAAGAGTGCTTATATGAAATAATTCACGTCTCTTTTGGCAACCAAATGTCACCAGTTCAATTTCGACTTTGAAAATACAACAAGATTAAAACTCTGAAGAGAGTGTTTATCCATCCATTGTGGTCATGCTCGAATTGAAGAATTGGTCTCTACAAACGTGTTGAAGATACCCGATTTACCAACATAAAAAACTATGTCCCCCTACACATGTTGCTTATACATCTTCATCATGGACACCTAATATAGTAATCATCTGGAAATGAAACTTTGTTATCTTTGAAAGGGTTAAGCTTATTGTGGCATTCAGAAGGTGCAGATGGTGGAACTGGCCCTTTTGGTAATTGATTTTCAAATAAGCTTTTGAAGTCTCTAATACACTCAACTCTTGAAACAATTAGCAATGCTACAACAAAAATAACCAAACATGACTTTAAAAACCTATGATGATTCAACATGGCTAGCTAGCTTGTTGCTTTATTTCACTTCTCCTAAATGAGACAAATTACAAACTCTATCAATGCTTTATGATGGAGCTAGCTAGAATATGTAATGTAATCTAATTATATATATACACATGAGTAATTAAATATGAAAATGTTGGATGTTGAAATTTTGTTCCATCATGGAACACAAAATAAATATGTTATAATATTAATCTTTTTGCAGGTTTTCAACGCCGTATGAATGAAAATTTATAAAACATCATGAAGATGCTTTTACTAGTGAAAAATTACTAGTTTTTTGGAACAAGAGTGTGTGAAAACAATTATTTAAGTTGAATATAAGAACAGCAGCAGCCGTTTTAGAAAACATGACAAAATGGGACTTTTGAAATTCAAGTCCACCAATATGTCAGAACTTGAAATACATGTTTGTTTATACTACTCCTTACCAAAATAGGAGTATAAGTTATTTTGGTTATATTACACAAATTAATAAATGTAATTAATATTGTATAGAAAAAGAAATTATGAATCAGTTTACAAAATTTCCATATATAGTCGATGTAGGATTTAACCACTCAACACTTAAAACCGAACATATTCTCCCCCCAAGTGTGAGTTCCCACATCATATAGTTGATCCAATACCAGGATTCACTCCCGCTCTCCCACCAAGCCAGACCACAGCTCTGATACCACTTTTTGGGGAGTTCGGGGGAGCTCGGAAGAAACAATGGGTCAATGCTCCATGACCACAAGAGAAGGAAGACACCACATCCCTACCAAAAACCTTAAGACATTAGGTTAATGAGTCACTTCTCTTATAAATCAAACATTCTTCTTATACATAGTCGATGTGAGACTTAACCACCTTGAATCCCAACAAATTATTCTTCCAGGATGGCTGCCATAGACTACACTGCTTGTCTTCATAGCGAGGTGTTTGTCACAACTCAGTGTGGTAACTTCCCTCATTTTCTACTGGGCCACCAGAGATACTTGTATGGTGGACACTCTAAGACAATAAAGCCTGATAAATGCAAGTTGGCATTACTCTTCGATAGTACCACTATTGGGTATGTATTGTCAGTATTATATACGAGAACTCCTTTTGCCACCCTATGGCTTACTCGCGCGCCCTACGAATTGACCAAAATATCATTCCGTGGCTTAAGTCATGGATGAAGGAAAAATGAGTAATTTTGAAAAATGACATTTTTTCTACATCCGTGACTTAAACCACGTATGTTGTAAATGTAGGGTGTTTTGGGGGGGTGTCTGTAGCACAAGTCACGAATATGGGTATTTTGACATTTTTTTCTACATCCGTGACTCAAGCCACGAATATTATAAATGTATGGTGTTTTGGAGGGTGTCTGTAGCACAAGTTACAGATAGGGGTATTTGATCATTTTGTAGGGCGTGTCCCAGAAACCATAAAATGGCAAAAGTAATTCTCTGATATATTTCTTTCCGTTCAATTTTGCTATGATAATTGTGACATGAATACAAATAGAAGGCAAATGCCCAGGCTTTGTTGTTTTATCTTACTATTTGTAGAAATAATCGGACTCTAATTTGATTTCTTCATAGATGGAAAAGTCTCAAACCCAATTGTCCCCCCACCCACCCCCCCCCCCCCCCCCCCCCCCCCCCCCCTAAAAGCAACAAATATATCTCGTTCCCATATCTAAGCCACCACTTTGTATTTTGTTTTTCTGTTTAATGAATGTTGGTTTACTAAAAAAAAAAAGTTTCACAATGTAACAAAATATATAGCAACATATATATTTAATTCTTTTATTGATAATTTTTGTTAGGTTTTATATATATGTAAGATAGTTTTGCTCTAGCTTTTATCTTTGGTTTGGTTATATTGGTTCTTAATATTCTTTTTTTATAATTATTTTGGTCTATGAAATTTCTAAGGCTCCGTTTGGATTGATGAAATGTAATGGAATGGAGCGGAGCGGAATAAAGTGAAGTGGAATGAGATGAAGCGGAATAGAATAAATATTCTGTTCCATTGTTTAGATATTTTAAAAAGGAGATAAACAAAATTGATGGTAAGTGGTGATATTATATTAAATTCATTCCATCTTATTTCATTCCGCTCCGCTCCGCTCCATTCCATTATTATTTTTCAAATTCAAACAATGGAACATTATTGGACTGGACTACGGCCCAAAAATAAATAGTATAGGCCCAATAGCAAGATGGCCCAACTTTTCAACCCATGTAATTCAAATAAAAGATTTGGCGGGAAATGAAAGAAGAAGGCGCCACACCTAGAGGGCGTCGCCCTCGCCAGAAGGAGCAACCTATATGAAACCGCCACCATGATCTATCGTACAAGAGAAGTAACCACCCACCACCACCATGATGACACCATGGACAATAAGTAACCACCCATCACCACCATGATGAGATAGTGGTGGAGGAAGAAAACCACCACGATCATAGAAAAATTCTCTATAAATATGAGAACATACTTCATTGTAAAGGGATCACATTTTTCTTGTATACAGAAATTATTCATATTATCTATTGAATCAACACAATTATCACCCCCTTAAATGTTCACCAGAACAATTATTATATTTCATTCCGTTCCGCTTCATTCCATTATATTCCATCAATCCAAATAGAGCCTAATGGAAGAGATATTCAAAAGATTTTTTTATTTTTTTATTTGTATATTATTATGGTGCGGGTAATTTCAAAGTTGGATAGAAATTTAAGGTTTAATTTTATCTCTCAAATTTTCAAGGAAGACAGATTTTGGTGATTTCAAAATTCAATCTAGAGGCAATTAAAACATTTAAAATATTATTATAATTTGATATCAAATTTGGATACTCTTGAATTGATTGAGAACTAATTCTGAGTTTAATTTAAAATTACTTTTGATTTAGAAATTTAAGTGTTATAATTTTAATTAAGGAAGTGATAAAACACAAATAATATATTATTAAATTTTAAAAACATAAACTTTAAATATTAGATGAATCATACACATAATTTTTGTAACAAAAAAAATACACATATGATTTTCCTTCGTTCTCATATATTAAATATGATTATGACTCATGCATATCAATCACTAAAAATATCATCTACGGTAGCAATTACGGACATATCAATTTCCAAAAACCACCAACCAACTAAATACATTAATTTTGAATTTATTCATTCAAATTCTTCATTCATTAAATATGAATCTGAGTTATATATACTAGCCGTCAAATGGACACGTTTGTGTGATTGATATTCTCTTTTTTTTATTTGCTGTGATCGAAATTCTCTATTGTGCAAATATAAATAACTACTTAATCTCCTTTTTTATTGGACTTAGTTAATTGATAACTACTTAACATCCTTTTTTGTTGTGGCTAGTTATTAAGAAGAAGAAAAATATATTTTTTTTTTACTATAAAAAAACTGAAAACATACTTTTACGTGGAAGTTGTGCTTAGTTATTAAGAGAAAAAAAATTATTTACTAAAAAAAAACTGAAAATCTATTTTTATGTGGAAGTTATTTTTCAACATATACAAATATTTAGTTTTTTTTTTGGTAGTTTTTTTTAAGGGTAAAATAGGTATAATGGAAAAGTCATCCAAAAAATTTGTATCCTTTTTATATATAGATAGATATATACAAAATGATTTGTAAATTCTAACTCTTATTATATACCATCTATTAGGTAACTTTTTTTAAAAATATGAAAATAGTCCCTGCAAATATAGAGTTTTGATTTTAGCCCATATATTTTTTTTTTACATTTTAGTCCTTGCAAATAAATAATATTTTGCTTTTAATCCTTGTTTTTTTTTTTTTGAATAAAACTGGATATGTATTATAAAAGGTCCAATTGGACGAGAGTTACAACGGATTCGTGAGTTTCCTCTATCCAAACATAGTTGGGAACATTATGGGCCAACATAGCTAACTGGTGGGCTACTTTATTGGCCCTACGACTAATGTGAGTGAAAGAACAAAACCTAAACCTCGCCCGCATCAGATTCATGCTATCCAGCAGGTTATTCGCGTACGTTCTCTGGTTCGATTGGAAGAGATTCACTCCTTTGATGATGCTTTCACAATCGCTTTCAAATTCCACCGACGTGAAGCAAAATTCCGCTGCCAATTTGGTCATGAGATAGAGGGCACAAGCTTCCGCCGTTTGAGGGTCATTGAAACCTAGAAGCAGCCACGTAGCAGACGCTAGAGTTTGACCGACACGATCTCGAAAGATGGCACCTACCCCCCAAACTCCTTCAACAGACAGGTTAGCATCACAATTTCCTTTGATCTCTCCTTGTTGAGGTTTCTTCCACTTGTGATTTCCCTGTTGAGTCCTAGAGCGTTGGTTATTTACCTGGATCAATTCCAATATTAATCAATTTTATAAAGTTGAACAGCTGGCAGGTTGATTGGATTGTTGACGTGGTTGTTTACAAATGCCTCGTGCCAAAGGTTAACTTGGAATTTGGTCCTCAAGTAGGTAAGTTTTGCAACAATTGTTGTAGAGGTCCTATTGGAAATTAAGTGGTTATAGAGATCAATTTGATTAACGTTATTGCCGGAATAGTGCATCCCCAAATACGAAGTAGCAATTTCTGTTTGAATCCAGCGACTGTTAGCGGGCCTTATGACCACAACAGGTTGGGTGAGGGCTAACATATCGAAATTAACTCTTTGGATGAGATATTGGATCGATAGATTAAGGTTGGACCAAACCTAGCACTATTTTTAACATCATGTAAATTGAGGAAACCGAAAGTTCGAAATCCTTCGTATAGACATCTGACTTGATTTATTGACATCATCTCCATTTCTGCCCATGAAAACACACAATTAAGAACAATTATTAAATATGCTTGAAAAATTAATTCAAAAATCAAAATTTTAACGATAATAAATCAATTTTTAAAATTCTTAAAATTAATAGGGACTAAAACTGAAGACCTAAAAATTTTATATGAACTAAAACACGGTGCTTTTTTTTTTATGGGGACCAAATACAATATTTTGAAGAAAATGAAATAGGAATTGTCAAATTTAGGAGTTAAATTAAGGAAAAACAGTGGTTCCAAAATTATGAACTGTAAATAAAAATGACATCTAATTTTAAAATCAATCAAATTGGTTTCTAAAAACGTAACCGAATACATGGAAGAACGCATGACCAATTAACATTGCACGTCAACACCGTTAACAATTCAAGTTATCCGAAAGACTAGTTATTAGAAGTAGCTTTCACAAATTCATTGATGTTTTAGTATTTTGAATAATTTAAGAACAAAATTGATTTACTAGTAAAAATTCAATAACAAATTTGCTTATTTATTCATCATGTCATCTTAAGTAAAGATCAAATTTTTAGAAGATTATTATTAAGAACATTAGGAACCACGTGACTCGGAGAGTGTATTTATGTAGCATGTGAAATTATTTTTGTTTTTTATATGCAAAAAGGAAAAAGGAAAGTAGCTGGATCACACAAATTAATTAACGAAGCTTTTGAGTAAAAAAGCAGAATGAGAATCGAGTTCCAACCAATTTTCCAACTTATTTGCGCATTGCTTATTATTATTCATCCACAAAGTTTGTGTTCCTGAAACTGTCTTTGATTATGATTCTTACGTACAAACCATTTCACATCAGAGACATAACCACAAAGTTTCCACCACTTCCACTCAGGTTTCATTTTTTACTCATTCAACATTTCCATTTTCATTTTATTTTTTTGTGGTCTTTATTTATTCTTATTTCTTATCCTTACTAATTAATTTTACAGATTCTCATGTAAACTTCAAGACCAACCAAAACTCAGGTATAATCCTTCAACTAGTTATAAACTCTTTAATTTCTAATTTCCATTTTAAAATTAAGGTTATTTTTTTTTTTCTGTCCTTTAAAATTTGCTAAATTTCGATTTTAGTGAGTTGCTTAGAGGTTATAGGTTTGTTTTTTGAATACAAATTATACAATATAATTTTTTGTGTGCCACTTGTAATTTTTTAGGTTTCATGAATTTAGTGTGAGAGTTGCATGTTTTAAGGAATTTTAAAAGAGGGTTTTGTAACATTTAAATGTTGTTGTTTTTTTTTGGTTTCATTTGAGAGTGTAAAAGTAGAACAGAAAATATGTGATCTTAAAAGAGAGACATGATGTTTGAGAGTTAATCAACTTATGGCCTGTTTGGATAAACAACTTATTTGCAGCTTATGGAAAACAAACGCTTATCATGATAAGCACTTCTCTGTATAAGCCTGCATAAGCAATTTTTATAGCAAAAGATAAAATAAAGATAAATTATTTTTATATATATTCTACGAGCTATTTTCATAAGTTATATCAGAGAACTTATGAAAATAAGTTGGAAAAACCTATGAAAATTGTCATGAGTTGTTTTCATAAGTTATCCTAAACATTCTCACAAAACTTATGCCATTAGATAAGTTCGAATAAGCCAAACAAAACAGGCCCTTAGTAGTCAAGATAGACATGATGTTTGAAACTCACATTGAAGTGAAAAATGAGCTAAATTGTTCTAAATTGTGTGAGACTGCAGAAGGGTTGTTAAAATGTCAGCAACTGAAGTCACGAATCCGACGATCTCATATGAGTCCTTCGCAATAAAGCCTCCTGTGCACCCTACTTATGATTTGAAGGGTATTATCAAGTTGGCCCTTGCAGAAGATGCTGGGGATCGAGGTTTGCGTCCAAAATTTCTTCTAATTTCATGCTATAGCTGCCGCGTTTCTTCATGAGTTTTATTTTTATTATTTCTATCTATTTTCTTTATTTTAGAAAATGTAACCTTTTTCTGTTCTGTTAAATACAGATTATTACCTGTTATTTGACAGTTATATTGTATGCATGACATTGAATTTAAGAAATGTTTTGACTGTAGGTGATATAACATGCTTGGCAACCATTCCATTTGACATGGAAGTGGAAGCTTATTTCTTGGCGAAGGAGGATGGCATTGTTGCTGGAATCACACTTGCAGAGATGATATTTAATGAGGTTGATCCATCTTTAAAGGTATGAAGCAATGAGCGTATACCCTATCATTATATTTGTGGTCAGTTCTTGGCTGAATCATTGAGGAATGAATGCATTCAAATATCAGGTGGAATGGTCTAAAAAAGATGGAGATTTTATCCATAAAGGAATACAGTTTGGGAAAGTTTACGGTAAGATAATCATATCAAAACTTAATTACAAAAGCAAATGTTATAAAGTTCATTGCTAGTTTGCAACTGGTTTTATGAAAGGCTTCTATAAATCTTCAGCTATTCACATGTAGGACGAGCACATAACATTGTTGTAGCTGAAAGGGTAGTGCTAAACTTTATGCAGAGGATGAGTGGCATTGCAACTTTAACCAAGGTATATATGAAAAACAAGTTGATTAATGTAACGAATTCAGATTTGATAAAAGATGGTTGTGTTGCATTTCATCGTGCCTAATGATTTGCAAAATTATCATTGTTATCTTATATTTATCATTTGTTTTCTTGTATCATGTTTTTCCACAGGCAATGGCAAAGGCAGCATCCCCTGCATATATATTGGAGACTAGAAAAACTGCTCCGTGTTTACGTTTATTGGATAAGTGGGCGGTCTGTATTCTGAATCACTCCGTTGCTTTTATTAATGACCATTTATTTGTATTTGTATTTTTTTTGTGTAAAATTCACTCAATAAACTATGGTAGATCTCGTTGTATAGGTAATAATAGGTGGAGGTCAAAATCATAGGATGGGTTTGTTTGACATGGTTATGATAAAAGATAATCATATCTCAACAGCTGGAAGTGTTACAAATGCTCTCAAAGCTGTCGACCTGTATCTCGAGAAAAATAGCCTTCAATTGGAGGTTGAGGTAGTACTTTCTTTCATCGTTTCACATGTTCTCTTCTGTTTTGATTTTTTTTGTTTGATTGGTCTTTTCTTCATTTATGACTTCGCAAAAATCGTGATGCCTGTCATAGTCCAACTGACTTATTTACAGTTACTTCAAGTTTTTATATTTTACGAAGAGTTCTTACTTGTCTGTTTGGCAACTTGATGCCGATTTGTTTATCAAATGATTTGTTGACAAAGAATTAGTTCTGGTGTAAATAAGTCCAATGTATGTGTAGATTTGGCTATCAAAGAATTAGTTCTGGCTGCAGCTATAATGTTATAAGGTTGTGCTTTTTCTAGGTTGAGACAAGGACTCTTGAGGAAGTGGAAGAAGTATTACATTATGCATCTCAAACAAAGACTTCTTTAACTCGAATAATGTTGGATAATATGGTTGTACCTTTACCAAATGGAGATGTGGACATATCGATGCTGAAAGAAGCTGTGCAGTTGGTCAATGGGAGGTTTGAAACTGAGGTATTCATGATTGAATTTCTTCATTTAACCTATATCGTATTATTGATGTCATTTGTTGACTAAATGCTTCAGATTATTATGATATTTTTTCGTGTCAAATTAATCATTTATGTTTAAAAGCATAAATGATTTCCTCTTCATGTTCTTAACTAATTCCTATTGTCATATTTTTATTGGCAGGCATCAGGCAATGTTACTATAGATACGGTACATAAAATCGGGCAAAGTGGAGTAACCTACATTTCTAGGTAAACATTTTCTTTCACTACACTTCATAACAATTTTCCTTCAACTTCTACCTGTATTGTTGAATTTATCGTATGGAATTATTTTCATGTGAAAGTAAAACAGAATCTGATGAATCCAAGACATAAATTACCTCATTTAGAGAGATGTTGTTTTTGGAGTTTATGTCTCAAGTAGTGGTGTCCGAGATCAAAATGTTTACAACTTCTGCGAGAGACACTTGCAATGCACTGTTTTTAAGTGACAAATCGATATAAAACTTAAAACTATGTCTTCATGTGACCATAAGTCTTTCTCAGTTTTTGTAACTAGAATATGTCTTTCTCATTTTACACCATATGTGTAATTGTTTTGACTAAATCTCATGTTCTCATAATATTCTACACCATATGTTGGAATCCATTTTGTACTTTCTTACCATTGCACTGATATGGCTTTTCTGCAGTGGTTCCTTGACTCATTCAGTGAAAGCACTTGATATCTCCCTCAAAATTGATACTGAATTGGCGCTTAAAGTTGGAAGGCGCACTGGAAGAGCTTGATTATGATATATTCATGTATTCTTCCTCAATGGTGTTCACTATGCTGCATGCATATCTTTAATAGCCTTATTTTAGAATCTGATCTGTTAACATGAAAGGTTAAAAATTTGGGATGAAGTACTTCTTTGGCCATCAATTTGTTAGACAGTGGCTAGAATAACCAAACTGCTGTTCCACCAGTTAATATGATAGAATAATAAGCAATGCTCTCAGAATTGGAACAGTTCAATGTAAACATTGAACATGGAGAGCTGAATAAGAGTAAGATGTAAGTTAAGTTAGATTTTATTCTAACCTATGTATGGTAAGATGTTGTTTGTTCTAATGTTGTATGCATCTAATAATTCGCCGAATAATATGTCATGTTATTGTGTTTGTAGTGGACAAGAAAATAGTAATCTATGATATAAATATATTTAAATGACAAAGTCACCCTTTCTATTTGGCTTGGTAGTGGTGATCGATAGAGGTAGGCATCTCATTGTGGTCTAGGGTTATAGATGGTGTTCGGCGATGGTAATAGTGGAGGAGGGTCTTTGATTGTGGTGCAGTTTGTTGGATCACGGCGGTTATGAATAGTTTAGACGGTGGCGGCCATAGAGGTTGAGGTGAATGCAATGATGATAATATATGATATAATTTTTATTCAAATAACAATATTATCCTTATTGCAAGAAGGAGCATACCTAGGATTGAGATGATCCAACAAACTAAGTCAACATTAACCTAATTTTGAAAGCTTCTTTGTTGTACATTAAGACCACAAATTGTCCACCACTTGCAAGTGCATGATAGAACTTTAGAATGGAATTAATGGAACTTATGATTAAGAAAATATCTCTTGATTAGTTGAAAAGATTAACAACAATTTTTTTTACCAATACACAAATTCAATTTGTACTTTGGAACTCAATAGGTAATGCATCAAGTCATTGTTTTCTCAAATATTTTAGTATTATTATTTAAAGACTAATGTTAAATCATATACACTACCAAACTACTAGTGCATACAGTGATACAACTATAATGAATGGTGTTGTATTAATAATGCACCAAGACTTACAAACACCCATGTTTTAATTATTGTAATATAATAATAACCACAGTATATGTGATTCATATATTCCAGTCTTATATATAAACAATTTTTCATTTTTTAAATTCATTCAATTATTAATGTATCTAACCCACAATATAGACCAAATATATTAATAATTTATTGAATCTTAAAGTAAAATTTTGCTTATATATATTATACTAGAGGGAATACTATGTAAGTACACGAGTCACACATTGAACTAAGCATTAAAAAAAAAAGCTTTAGAAATTTCATTCATTTTGCAAGATACTAGCTGCATAGCCTAGCACTAGGAGCAAAAGTGAGGGTTCCAAGTTTATCTTCAAGGTTAGGAAACCACTGCTATGGAACTACTTCCTTCATTGATTGGCATAAAACTCACCCTTTTCTGCAAAAAGAAACAATTTAGTAGGTGCAAACTATATATTCTAATCATGTTGATTTGATTTATTACCTAGAAATTTTATAGATAATGAATGCATGATTGTGCATGGAATAGTAATATTCAATTCTGCACCCACTTTTTCAAAAATAATAGCAATCAAGGCTAATAATATTTTTAACTAATTTAAATTATAAAATATCTATTGAAGAATCTTATCCTCTGCAGGACTAACAAATTGAAAAGGAAATTGTTATGTCAAAAATAATAATTGAAAAGGACATTTTTCCTAAATTAAACTTTTTGGTTTAGACATGCAGTGTGAAGTAAATATTCTTTGTTAAAATTATTTAAATGTAATTACAAAATGTAATATGCATGTTATTGAACTTGTTACATAATTGCAAAATATTATAAATGTTAACCAAATGAATTAATAAATAGGTGGCTAATTATTATATTAAAAATCAACATGTATAGAGTAATATATTAATGAGTTCGTGGTATATGATGATTTAACTATGCTTCATATATTTAGATTATTTTTTCTTTTTGAGAAATTATATTTATATGTTATGTCACTGGTAGTTGGCACTGGTAGTTGGCACAACTTTTTAATATGCTATGTTATGCCACAAGTTAGTTGGCACAATTTTTCATGGAAACAAAAAAAAATCAAGATAAACATCCATTGAAATATTATTTTAACAATTTAATTATGTCAAAATGTGTATCATCTATATTATCATTTTAACATCACAGACTCATACTCTGATCCCTCTCTAAACGATGATAAGAAAATAATATTATGAATAATTGATATAAATGGAGCTAAAATTTTATGAGAAGATATCATGAATAAATTATACTAGAATAATTTTCTTATGAATATATTCGAATAACTATTTGTCGACCATTGCTGAAATTATACTATTTGTTTAAAACGATATAAATTATAAATTAGAAAGCATAACAACATGAAGGGGTGGTGGCGCAGTTGGCTAGCGCGTAGGTCTCATAGCTTCTGAGTTATCCTGAGGTCGAGAGTTCGAGCCTCTCTCACCCCAAACCTCTTTTTTTTTCTAATTTATTTAAACATATCTAAGTGCATCGTATCTTGAATTTTATTTTTTATTTTTTTTTACTGAGAAATTTTTTTTTTTTGAGTATCTATATATCCATATTCCATACTGTATCGCACTTACAAATCGTATCTAGACTTTATAATTTAGATTAGATTGACAAGTAGGAATTTATTTTGATGGATGATATATATAGAACACAATATGTTGTTTTGCTGGTGAAACAATGTCTAACACTCTATCTCTAGACACTTTCAATTGCACCAATTTGAGATTTTTATTTTCAAAAGAAGTGATTGATGATGGTACCAATTCAATTTTATTCTAATAGAATTGAGGTATGAAAAGTTAAAAATATAATATAAATCGTAAGATAAAATTGAAGATCTAGTACAAATATAAAAAACAAAATTAGTGTTTGAAGAAAAAACAAAATTAGTGTTTTAAGATTTAGGCCCCGTTTGGATTAATTTATTTTTGAGCTTATGCAAACAGCTTATGCAATATAAATTATGTTTTATGCTATTTTATAAGTTCAAACTAGTTAAAATTGTATTTTTATAAGCTGTTTTATCATAAATTACCTTAACAAACTTATAACAATATATAAAAATTGCATAAGCGTTTGCATAAGCTCAAAAATAAGCTAATTCAAACAGAGTCTTAATCGATATTAGTCCCTTGGTTAGTTACTTAGCTCATTGGTTACTTACTAAAACTACTTTCAAAGTCTAGAATATATATTTTCTTGGTTATTTTATAAGTAAAATTTGAATTACATACAAGAGGTATTTCAACCCGATAGAAATTTAAAATTCATAATAAAACAATGAAGCACTCGAACAGAATAAAATATTCTTGCACCTCACCACCCAAAAAAATCTAAGTATGAGCAAAGAGCACACCACATTCAGCCACCACTTTTTGAAATAAAATCATATATTTCTTAATGACCAAAACATCACATAATTTGTCCTCTTATCATGTATTTAAAACACTAATTTATAAGATATAAACAAAATATACATTCAAGAGTTGATTTAAGGATTTTAACATAATTTTGATTATTAGAAAAATTAATAATTCAGAGTTTAATTGTGAAATAAGTAAAATTTTATTAAGTGGTCATTCCAACCAAAAATCAAATTCATATGTTATTCAAATGATTTCACATTAGCTTAAATGAACATTTGCTTCCTATTACTCTCTTATCCAAAAACTAATATAAAAACATTATCACTAAAACATGTTTAGTTTTTCTCTAAATGGAAATTAATAACTTTTGGAGATTAAAAGTTTTCTTTTCTCAAAATGAAAAAAAGATAAAACATTGTTTCTTTCTAGCATACCTCATAAGCCTTTTTGAATTCACCATCTCCTTTGCTACCCTTCCAAAGCATTTCCTTTTTTTGTTTTTTGTCATTGCTACCTTTAGCCACACAAAGACTCATAATCTTCTCAGCAGCTTCAGCCTCATCTTTGCTACTTTGCATCAACCTCTCAACTTCTGCCTTTGGAAGTCTCATTTTCAACCTCAACCCGCCATTCTTCAACTCTTCTCTCCCCTCGAAGTTATTCGTTGATTTAATAATCGTAAGGTCAGAAGCTGACCTTCGTGCTAAAGACAGACTCTCGAGCCTGTCTTTAGCACTCATATTAATCACCGAACGAACCCTTCTTGTACCTATACTTTCCTTTGGAAGTTGCACAAGAAAATAAAGTCTTTTCGGCTTTAACTCTTTGTGTGCTTCCATCGGCTTCGCTCTCACTCCATAATGCTTCACTTCCTCGGATTCTAACAAGACAAGACCGGGATGATCCTTAAGCACTTCACCGACTTTCACCGGTGTCTTTAGCTTGAATGTTTCACCATCAATTTTCATCACCTTTGTGGTCTTTTTCCCACCTAAACTATTTCCCATTACTAGAATTTAGAACTATACACAAAGTGGAAACCAAAATATGAGAAATTGGTTCCTCACTTCTTTGGAGAACTAAAGAGCTAGCAAAGTTGTTAATTAATAATAAGAATTAATTAACAAATAAATATGTTGTTGTTCCGGGTAATGCTCACAAAGAACCAAAGGTGCAACATTTACATGTGAATTGGTTGTTGTGAGATAATGACATGGTTGTGAATATGTATGAGTGGTTGTGGATTTTTTGGCTCCATGGTCAAATAAATAAGGCAAGGTTTGAAAACCAGACAAAATTTTGACAAAGTGCTTAAACTAAATACACTATACTAAGTAGCATTTCGCTTTCCTAATGACAAATAAAATATACAAGTTAATTGGTAAATATAAAATAGAACAACCAATTTGGTGTGACTTTTTAAGTAGAAAATAGTATTTTTAAGTATTCAATTTTAGTGTGATGAATATAAAATTTAAAGATCTATGATAGAAATATTAGTCTTATATATGAATCTCAATTATTTCATAGAATTAGTTTTAACAAATACATGTAAAAATATTATTGAATCATGAGAGAAGCCCCATAATCTTTAAGTTGGAGTTTGAGCAGCATATTAGACATTATATCTTCACTCAAAATTTTAAACATTATATATATGAATTCTCTCATTTTTTATCTTACTTAACATTCACATTTTTGTAAATTATGAAACTTTCAATTCATGTTTGACTCATGACATCTGATGCTTTATTTTGTTTATGAGACTAAGTATACAAATTAGTCCGACAAAAAAAAAAACCTAAATATGTAGTTTTTAAGGACTAAGTTGAGTATTAAATTTTATTAGAAAATCTTTTTCATACTTATCGGTCAGGTATCAAGCTCAGAACCAAATAGTTAAGGAAGTATCTATCACTTACGTCACCTGTTTTTGGTAATTTAAATATTATTTGTTATAGACTAAAATTAATCAGTTGCATTCAAATTGTTAAGTACCAATTTTGATATTTAGTCTTCTTATAAAAATTAGAACAACCATGGTTTTCTACTATAGTGCTACTTGTTATAGGTCACGTCTTTGTTTAAGTTTTGTTTTTCAACAACCATAGTTATAAACTTCAAATTGAGGTCCCAATTGACATTTTTTTAAATGTTAAGAATTTGGTTTGGTTTTCTTATCTTTTCAACGATGCTACAAACGGTAATCAAGGTGGAGATTAATTCAATTTTTCAATTAATTTTTTTAATTAGGTATAAGCCATTTTGTAGCACGTGAAGTGACATCTATCTTGACTTAAGTTAAATGTGAAACGCACTAAAATTTCACCACCAAGCAGGATTGTTCCTAATTGGAAGTAGTTGAAAAGTTATTTAAGTTCAAATTAAAATCAAACTTGCATTATTAGGTAATAATCTATATATCCAAGTTAGTTAAAGTACATATTGTATGGACCATAGCATTTGACAAAATATAAGTGAATAAAGTTGTGACCAATAACGAAGAAATATTGTAAACAATGTTTAAAGTTTGATTGAAAAAACGAACTCCTAAAGTTTAGTCCAAATTGATATACGTACTTCATGACCTTTCTATGAAGTGATATTCAAAAAAGTGTAAATTTTAGGTACCGTTTATTTTTTCATCAATATTGTAGTATCCTTAAATATCATTTAATGATTTATTTATTCTCTATTCATGAGGCCTCGTTTTGATTTATCACCAACCATCATCATTCTTTTTGCAAATAAACTGTGTTTTTATTTTAGTCTTTGTAATTTTTTATTTTATTTTTTATGTTTAGTCCTTGTAAATATAAGTTTTTTTGTTTTGGTCCTTGATGTTTTGTTTTAGTCCTTACAAAATATGTTTATGTTCAAATTAGTCCTTGTAATATTCATTTTAGTCCTTAGTTTAAGGGATTAAAATCAAATATTTTACATCAACGGTTTCAATAAAAATTAAAATTGCAGGACTAAATAAAACAAAAATTACAAGAATTATAATTTAAATCACAACACACACACACACACACACACACACATATATATATATATATATATATATATATATATATATATCATTTTCATATTTTAGACTTATATTTTGAAAATTTTTGAAAATGTTAACACTGTTTTCAATATTATTAAAAAGTTGGTAGGAAAATATTGAATATCTATATTGTCTCATGTTTATAAATCGAGCTCTGAATATAAAAAAGAGGAAATATTTCTGATGTAGTTTGAATATTTCAAAAGGACACCCCTTCTTTCATACTACATATCTAGGTTGCTAGGCATATAATTGTAGTTTGAATGATAAAGTATATGGAATGTATTTAGGTAAGCAATTTGTTCAAGTGTTTATTGAATAATACAAGCACTTATGTAGCTATTTTTATTTTTACAAATATGTAGCCATTTTTATGGTTAAGATTAAATAATGTTGAACTATTTCATTTAAGTTATATGGTTTTTCTAAATTATCGCACAATTTATTGTTTTATTTACGTTATAAGTTCAAAAGAATTTATGAATATGTCATAAGCTATTTTTATAAGCTCACTCAAATGCTTATATAAATGTTTTATGTTATATGAAAACTCACATTAAGTTATTCCAAATGCACAATGTAGGTACCAAACTTGTCAATTTTTTTTTCTTCTTTATAATGGAGTAGATGATCAATCCCAAAACCTCATGCATACTATTCAAATTCCTTATCACTAGACCAAATCTAGTGGCTTACTTGTCTAATTTAAACTAACGTGTTTATTTTAAATGGTAAATGTAATAAAGAAATGTCAACTTTTGAAATTGTAACAATATATGAGTCGCCAATTTATAATTAATAATAATTATAACATTTAGGATAAATAAAATCAGAAATGTACGCATTTCTCCATATTGGAAAATTCAGTATATAATATAGGATCAAACTCCATCTTACGTGCTTCATTTGTTGGGTTCCTAGTTTTCAATTGTATCAACATACATCATAGACAAGGATGGCACTAGTTTAATGTGGATGGAGAATCTAGTTTAATTATTGCTTGCGTAAGAAATTATCAAAATTAGATGATTAAATTAAATTAAGAGTACTTTTAAATTTTAATTATATATTTTTTCCTACAAATTTCAATTATAATTTTTGTAATGACCAATTGACCATTAATGTAAACTAGATTATGACCCACATATGCACGGGCGTGGATTTGTTTTGATTTTCGATTTTTAATTAGAGTTATTTTGTATATAATTTTTTTGATTAAGACATTTTTTTGTTATTGACTTAAAAAATTTATTATTATTGAGATATAGAGATGAGATTTAACTATTTAAGCGTAACTAAGTAATCTCTTTTGCAACAGAAAAACTAAGTAAATTAAATTTTGCGCCAACAATAATTTTGCATTTGTAATTTTTATAACTAAAACTAAGTAAATTAATATAATTATTTAATAATATTTATTTTTATATTTTAAAAAGAAAATTCGATATAAAATAATTGAATGTGGTTGAGCAGAAATTAAAATGAGGGAAAATCGATTTTATTCATCAACACATTCAATATTTTTTTTTTGCGCAAATCCTTTTTGGGGTGTTTTTTTTTCTTTTTATTTTTATTGACAATTTTCTCTTTAACAAATAATGGTACTTGTATTTATTTGATGAAATAAAATGTAAGCTCATAAATCAAAATGTATAAATTGGTTGAATAAATAATATTGTTTTATTTTAACAAGATACAATTATATCAATAGACAGATCCCACCATACAATAGGATGGGGTGCAGATAAAAATTGGGAAATTATCAAACCCATATAGTGTTGGGCTTACTAATTGACAACCTAGCAAGCTGATGAGCAGCTCAATGATACTTTCCACTAACATATACTATTGAAAATTAATTTTAGTAAGATTCATTTCATAAAATAAAATAATTGATTTGAATCCTCTCCAATTTGTTGTCTTCTGTTTTTTTTGTGCAATCTCAACCATTGAATTAATTTATAATTGAGAGTTATGCACCAAACTATTTTTTGTCGGTCAACTAGTTGATCAAATCTAATGATAAAGAACTGCACTGAATACAAAACTAACTAGAGAAAAAAGACGACAAAAATTCCTTCTAATTCAAATTGACACACACACGCGCGCGAGCGCGCACACACACACACACATATATATATATATATATATATATATATATATATATATATATATATCCTAATTAATTTTTCCTTGATGTTATAGAACTTGGCAAATAAGAGAACCATATGAAACTATGAAAAACTCAAAGTTAATTTGTGTCACATTTTTTCCTATTAAGGAAAGGTAACCTATTATAATAAATTTTGGATCAACGTACATAGCTTCTTATATATCGAGAAAACACCACTTTTACAAACACAATTAGATTGTCTAAGTTATTCTCACATAAACATAATAAAAAAAACTATCAACAATACATAAATTAAAAATCCTCCTTTGTATGATTTTCATCTTTGGTATTAGACTCTGTCACCAATGGAACACCATTTTCTTCATCTATCTTTGATTGAGTCTTATCCTCTAGTTTCTTCCTCTCCTTTTCTGCCTTTGCTACATCATAAGATGCATGTACTCCTACAAGCAAGTAATATACAACCAAAAATCCACTCCAATAACCAAATCTCTTGAATGAAGCCTTATCTAAAGTTCCGAGAAGGAAAATATTGATACCAATGGACGCGGACGGTAAAAATGGAACAAGCGGTACGCCCCAAATTTTCGGCTTCTTTGCAAGAGGAACAAAAAACCAAATGCCGAGCGTCCCCACAAACCAAATAGGTACTAATATAGTGTAACCAAGCCACCCTTTGGTTTCTTGTGACCAATAAATCGAACATCCAACCGAAGAACCTAGTATGAGAAAAAGGAATCCCACAAATTTCATAACATCAAACCTAGAAGTCACACCTCTAACACAATATCTCCTAACCAATAGAGCAATTGCCACTAGTGAAAAAAGGAACAAAGTTGAAATTGAAAGTAAATTAGCAAGAACATCAAGACTAGTGAAAAATGCAACAATTGCAGTTGCAACAAACATAACAAGAGTTGCATTAATTGGTGTCTTGGTTTTTTCATTCACTCTTGCAAGCCATGAAGGTAACAAATGTGTTCTTGCAATATGTGTTAGATACCTTGCTTGACCAACAGCACCAACAAGTAAAACACTAGTCATTCCTTTCAATGCACCAAATGCAACAATATATTTAGCCCATTTCATTCCAACTGCTTCGAACGCAACCGAAAAAGCCGCGTTTTCATCAACATTTGAATATTTTTGCATTAAACAAATTGTCACACCCATCAAGCAATAAATAAATGTTATAAGTGTCATTGAACCAATTAGACCAATAGGTATATCTTTTCCGGGATTCTTCGTTTCCTCGGCCATTGTACTAACCGCATCAAATCCAACATAAGCGAAAAACAAAACCGCAGCGGATTGAAAGATTCCTCTTGCTCCAAAAGGTGTAAAATCAGAATAATTTTCAACTTTGGCTTTAGATAAACCAGCAATTATGATGAACATTAGGACAATGACATGAATTATTGAGGCAATGTAGTTTAAACGTGAGGAACCCTTTGTGCTGAAAACTGCAAAGGTACAAATGATTGCTAGAACAAAAACAGCAATAGGGTCAAGTTTGTTGTAATCTTTTGCAAATGAATTTACTATGATGACAAATTTGTCTGATGGTTGATTGCAAAGTGTTGCAAAATAAGATGTCCATGAACGTGAGACTGCAGCACCACCAATTACATATTCAAGAATAATGTTTCCTGAAGCTATGAATGCTACAAATTCACCAAGCTCAACTCTTAGGTAAGCAAAGGAACCACCTATATAATAAAGGCATGAAATTATCATTTAATATTAGTCAAAGGTTTCTATATGAAATTTTTTAATATCAAATTGCTATTTTTCAAATCAAATGCACAACTCACACAAGCCATATATATTCTAGTTACAAATCAAATACACAATGCACATGCAATAACCCAAAAATTTTGTATTCAATTTTGCAATAGACTTAGGTAGAGATAACACAATTTCGTAGGTCCAACTCAGTTGGTAAAATATTGTATAGATATTTGATATGCTGAGTCGCATATTTGAATCCACAATTCTCCACTTCTTTACACTTAGTATGTGTGTCAGTTTTACCGCTAAACTATTTGAAATAAAAAATAAAAAATAGATGACTTAACTATAAATAAATAAAAAGCAAAGCAAAAAATGTACGTACCAGCAACAGGAATTTCCACAGCAAATTCAGTGTAACAAAAAACAGACAACATGGCAGAGATGCCAGAGACAACATAAGATAGCACCACAGCAGGTCCCACAGTGTTCCTAACCTCAAGTCCTGTCAATACAAAAATTCCGGAGCCAATGACACTACCCATGCCGAACCATATCAAATCCCACCAAGATAGTGTTTTCTTCATTTCGTGTTGACTTCGCTTCTTGATCTCAACCAACTCTGTTTCATCGTTGGATCGGGCTGTAACCCGATCCAATAGTCGGCACGGTGTATACAAGAGTGCCCTACCGTAGTTTGATAAGCTCTCAAATGACTCCAATTTTATTTTTGGAGGGGCAACATTTTCTTCTCCTATGCTTGAATTGTCATTCGCTTCTCCCATTCTATAAAATGAATCAAAGCTTAGTAAAAAAAAAAATGAATCAAAGTTTTGTTCTAACAACGTAAGTAGATTTGAATATACACATGTATATATAAATTAATAACACATGGTCCTCACATAAATCCATATTAAAAAAAGAAGCTACGTAATCCATTATTGTTCTTTTCATAATAGATTTGAGACATATGCATGCATATATTTAGTAATAACACATTGACTCACATATGGGTTCACACATAATGACATAAATCCATATATAAAAAGAGAAAATAAAATATGCACAAATATTGTAACATGAACATTTTGTATTATGCCAAATAACGGAGTTATTTTGAAATTAGTTGTATGATATTGTAGAATGATGATTTCTTATTGGATGATTATGTAAAATTATTCTACATCGTCAGTGTACATTTATGAAGCACGAACACTCCTCGGATTAGGCGTATCAGTGTCGGTGTGACACCGGCACTTATAATTATACATTATTGTTCTTTTCATCAATTATTATCATGCATGAGTCTCAGCTTTAGTAAGGTCGTTAAAATTTAGATTTTGATTTGTTAATGTTATATTGTCAACTGAAAGTTTTATATGTATCTTTAGTGAGCATTTAAGTATCTTCATCTCTTATATTGTATTTATATCTTCATCTCTTGTTTTGTTAACATATGAAGGAATGAAGTTTATTTTATTGTCAAAATAAAAAACCATGTTCGAATCACCTTTGTTTATAAAAAAAAATTGTTCTACTCAACCAAAATGCCAAGTAAGGTGTAACCAAATTAAATAGAATTTCTTCAAATTTCAAATAAAAATATATCTAGCACAAGTGATAGATGTGTAGTGTAAGCAAGTGTTATAAATCTCACAGTATATACTCATAATAAATTTTGCTATAAACTTTATGTAAAACCATTTGCACTATCATATAGGAAATTATTGTATAATCTCCTAAAAAGATCTAGAGATTAAGTTTTCAAATAAAATTTGCAGTATTTATTTTACACAAACACTAAATTGTGTAACTATGTTACATACCGGTATGAGTAATAAAATCAACCATTAAGTCTTTACTTTCCTAGCTAGCTATTCATTTTTTAGAGGAATAAAATCAATATAAAATAGCGTGCACTATGGCCAAAATTTATAAACACACAACATTAAACACTTTACCTCTTCTTTCTAAGAGTTTGCACCCAAAGTGAAAATGGTTTCGAAGTCACGTTTATTTTCAAGCTTTGAAATAATGGATGGAGAAAACAGCATTCAAAACCTTTGTTTCTTTTTTGGCCATATATAAAAGAAATATCTTATTAGTAATAAATAATTGGAAAATAAAATGGCTCTTTTCGTATGTGACCGGCCGGCAATACAACACCACCAATTATAAAACGACAAAAACAAATACAAGAATAAAATGACGAGTCTCCATATAATTTAATGTAATTTTGAAAAGAACCACAATAATAAATTTAATATAATTATTTCTTTTTTTTTGACAAATTTTTTAATTATTTATTGTGAACACTCTTTCCACTCTATCAATTGTCATTTTTAAACTAAAAAAAAAAGTTGTTCTTGTTTACCAATCATTTCCAAATTATATAATTACATATTAACTATTTTTTATGAGTTACAGTGTTACCTTATCAATAATTTTACACTTAAGAGGTAAAAGTATATTTAAAATTTACTTTTTTTTTTTTGAAACTCGGTATCCGACCCAAAGACCGACTAATTCGAGTGGACCAATCCCACCATCCACTGGCTTAAAATTTACTTATTAATTGAAGTTATATATATAACTTCGATTAATAAGAAAAATATGAAACTAGAGAAAATGAAATAAAAAGAAATTTAGCGCAAAAGTCAAGAAAAACAAAATAGACAAAAATGAGAGTCCAGAAAAGAAAATAGACAGTTAGTTAGTGTATGTAAAAAATTTGTTGAAGTAAATAATTAAATAAAGAAATAATATTTTGATATTAAAATTTTGAAATGCTTGTTAATTTTTTTTTTTTTTTTTTTTGGCTTTCACCACCAGTTGAATCTGGTTCGGGGGTCAGTTCTGGCATCAAGTGGTTCCAGCCCTCTCCCGATCGCAGTTGCGGGGGATCGAACCGTGGTCCTCCCTACCAAGTTCAGCGCCAATCACCACTGAACCAACTAACGATTGGTAATGCTTGTTAATTTTGTATTGAACTAAGATTGGCTTGTAATTATTACGCATTATATTACACTTTAAAAAAAAAAAAAATTACCGTCAATTTGAAATTTAACAGTTTAAATTGAGAATTGGCTTTTCAATTAGAATGATCTCAACCGTTAGTTTATAATCGGACAACTAAAATCGATTACCTATAGCAAATTCTATTCCGTTTGTATTTTGATGTTTAAACTTTAAATAAGCATGAGTTTTTAAAGAGGGTGTAGTTTTCAATGAAATGAAACAATGTTGCTGATGTGTATGTGTGTCCATTAGAACTCCGTGAACGTTAAAGTGAAGTGAATTTTTATTAAGAAAATAACATTGAATTGATGGCTTGGAATCTTTTGTGGACGACTAATCAACATTAAGCCAAATGGATACGTCAATTTATCCAGTTGTATTGCCAAGCATTGAAGGATACGAAACTATCTAGGCCAGAGGAAACAATACAATACCAAAATTCTTAGGAAAGAGACATGGACAAAGTTTTATTCCACAACAAACAAAACAATCTTTGTTTAACTGAGAAAAACTAGCTTCTTCCTTAACATAATCTATTTGTATGTATTAATAGAAGCGTCGCAGTTAAACTGTTATGAAAAGCACCTAGAGAATAAACAACACATACCCATATCGGTACATAATAAATAAACCTGTGTTAATTTTAATAACATACATATATACTACAAATACCCATATCATATACTACAAAACTGATTATACTTAAATCACTACCAATATACATAATATAATATCCTTTCCTCTGCTAATTCAACAAAACTCAAATAGGTGGATTTCATTTAATTAAAAAGAGCAGTTGATGAAAAATACAATACCACTGTGTGATACAGAGTTTTGACACTATAGTACATGGCATACAAGAAAAAGTAATCATAACACTAAAATAATAAGCCCAAATAAGTTAAGGAAAGAAAAGCTCACATCAAAAGAAGACAGGCATTCTAAAAAGAGGACTAACATTAAATTTACATATCACATCCCTTATATTCCATGTAAAATCAAAACTCAAAATTTGTTAAAATCCCATATTACTTGATAAAAAACTAGACGCCAAAACCAAGTTACCAAGTGTAAGTAGAACATCATGTTGAGATACAAACATGGCCATATCAAGACTCAGTTCTTGCTTAGTCTTCGTCCATGCCAGCAGGTTGCTCTCTCTTGCCAGGTCCCCCAGCCGGTTTCGCCATAATAATCTGAAGACATCAAAATACCATAACAATAAATATATGCAAAAGGGAAAATGGATGAAAATCATGCATCCAATTTCAAAGAAGATCAATACCCAACATCAACGTCAAAAAAACAATACATAGGAATGTTCATTTCACCCAAGCAAGTCATGTCATCAAAGTAACTACATTGTCAATACTTAATGTCCATTTAATATTTTTTAACATGGACCATTTTCAGTAATGGAAATAAAAAGTCAAATGGCTTTAACCATTCAAGCACCCAAGAATTTCTTGGAAGATTGAATATGGAAGCAATCACCACTCGCCAGTCTATTTTATTGATACTAATGACAGGTTCGCATAACACAATAGAGTAGAATGATAGTGAATTGAATTTAAGATTGATAATGTGTACAAGTAAATAATTTCTTTCTAGTGGCCCAACCCTTAATAAAGCTCTATCAACAAACATCAAACATACTGTTATCGACAAGCCCCAATTGGGGAAGTACATGTTAGAAGAAGAATGGCTCTAAACGCCAAATGGGGCGGCTTAATTAGGTCTTGTAAGCTAAAGGTGCTAGAGAAGTTGTTAGAATTAGTGAGCTCTCTAAATGCGGTAACAGAAGTAGGATATATAAGTAGAGAGGGAAAATGCCGGTGAATTCTGTTGTTTGGTTGTTGAGTGGATGTGGAGTGACCACAGTTTCAAACACCAGAAGAACTTGTTGTAAGTTTTCTGATTCTCTGCATTTTGGATTTTCTAAGCTCAACATACCTACAGCTAAATTGAGATGTATTGTTCGTAACTTACAACTGAAATTTTGCCAAGGAAAAGTCTTGTATGCTCATTGTGTACAAATAATGCCATTTGTGCACCTCAAAATTAACTGTTGATTTTTGGTCCATGAAAAAATTTCATTTTTGTGATTATTCCCTATTTACTTTTTTCCAATTGTAGCCCTTAAAAGAATCACAAGTTTAATTTTTGGGAGGGACTAAAAACGCTATTCTTGTTAAATATATTGGGACCGGAAACAAATAAAATTAAATAGAGACTAAAATTATCAAAAACTTGTATTTTCAAAGACCAAAAACTTAGTTGATCCTATATTTATTAAACCTTGACTGTTTCTGAGCTTCTTTGCCCAAAGAAAAAATGTGCTTTTGAGATACGTAATTATTAGACAATCTGGAATTAAAAGGGAACATTCAAAAACTAATTACTTCCAATTGATTACCTGATCCACCCGTAGCACAGTGCATGCAGCATCAGCAGCATATTTAAGAGCAAAGAGCCTGAGCCAGATAAAACAATAACCACACTTGTCATTGAATGGTATGAGGTAAAGCAATTATGTCAAACATAAGCAGTTGAAAAAATGCTCCACATTTGTCACGAGTACCATCAGTAATTGTATTTAAACTTATATATGATAGCTAGAAAAAGCCACAATTCCAACAATGGAAAGCAGTTCCATCATTAGCCTTAAGTACGGGGTTTTCCATCATAAAGAAATATGCATGCACTAAAAAGAAAGTAGTTTACTTGGTCACGTGGAGATCCCAAACATGTGTGGTTGTGACATCCTTACAAACACCCTCTTCCAAATCAATGCCAACTTTAGTGTTTCCTGAAGCATGTTCTGCGTATAGAGAAGAAATTATCTCCATTGCATTTAGCCCAGCATTCTCAGCCAATGTACGCGGAATCATCTCAAAACTTTCAGCAAATTTTGCTATAGCATACTGATCCAATCTGCAAAGCCGTTTAAAATCTTTAGTACTTTCCTTTCATGCCTGAATTATCCAAGAAGCATTGAACAAACAAAATACTGAAACTTTATGGCAGTGCATTTACAAAGGAATAGCAAAACAATCCAAACTTTATGTAAAATTTGTATGAGAATCTCAGAATCCTCTAACTTGCAAACAAGTTTTGATTTTATAAGCTTTAAGGCAGGGTGCCATTTAGACCTTACCTCTAGTCAATATGGGACTTGAGTTTTACCCTATACACCTCTCAAAACCCATTCCAGGTATTATTGAACTTGTTTTGTGGATAATATGGTGGGCAGGCAGTCCGATGGATCTTAGATAATACCGGGCAATAATGAGTGGAATGACAAATAAATATAGAATAGAAATCAACTCTAATATTATTATAGGTTTTGGGTCTAACTCAACTTCTAAGGTGAAGGTTGCCCCCCACTTATAACCACTATTCAGACAATACCATTATCCAATGTGAGACTCTCAACAAAAATTAAAGGTAAATACAATGTAATATACCCTGTCTCCTTGTAAGAAAATTCTTTCACCCTCTTGGCTAACTCAATTTCAGTTGCCGCAGCTCCAGGCACAATACGGCTATCCCTGCACATGGCCTGATAAATAGTTGCATAAAATAAGACAAATCAGTATTATTTCTAAAAATGAAATCCCTTCAAAAGAGTAACCCTAAAAGATGCTGTACAACCCACATGTTTGCAGAGGCCACACATTTAATTTTAAAAATTATTTTTGCAGGGTTAAGGTATAATCGACTTGGTTAAGCAATAAAAGCAATTACCTTGTAAGTGTTCACTCCATCATCAACTGCTCTTTCAATATCATCAAGTATACTATCAGTACTTCCTCTCAAGACAACAGTTGATACAGAATTGCCACCTTCTTCATTTCTAACGATGGTCACCTGCATCATTATATAAAGAAACAAATAGAGGGAAAATCATATGCTACGCTTAAAGATGAGAAAATACTGATGCAGTAAAGGACACACACAAGTAATGAACCCTCACTATAACAGAAACCCAAACAATTCTTTTAACATACCCTTGCACCACCAATTTCCTCTACTGTAATAGAATCGACATATCCAAGGTCATCTGGGTTTGGTTGACTAAGCTTCAGCTGTTGCAGAGAAACAAAATAAATTAGAAACAAGGTATGGTAAAAAATTATTATTTAAAAAGTGAAACATAAAAAACATACCATAGCAACAGCACCAGTTGTACGACAAAATCGACGCAGTTCAAACTTAGAACTGATTTTCAGAACCATAAGCCTACAAGAATGAATTTTGAGTAAGAAATCGCATACATAGACTCATAGCATGGCTTAAAAATGCAAATTGATACAGTGAAAATTTTACAATTAATTCTTTGATGAGAGATAGCATGAAGCAATTAAAAAGCACCAAATAAGGTAAGAATTCACTCACTTGTAACGCTCACAAAAATGCAAAGCCATCTCTCCTACTGCCCCTCCACTTACAATCACTTTGGCACCAGAATCAACTACTGCCTTGATGAGCTCCTCTACTTTAGCCTCTTCAGTTTTTGAATAATTTTCTAGCTATAAAAAACAATAATTAAAAAACAAGAGCATTAAGCACAAAAAGATGTTGTACTAGTTAAAAAAGTATAAGTAAATAATCCATGAACTGCACAAGGAAAATCTCAGTCCATCAGATCATAACAATATCAGTATCAATAAAATAGTTGTATTACAAATTTACAAGCATGCAACAGTTGAAAATTGAACTAGAAGTTGTTGCCATGAGTTTTGAAAGTTTAAATTAAAATCCTAAACAATTTCCAAACAATTACCAGTACTGGATTTTGGGGGGCCTACTACCCTAAATTTTATCATCAATCTCTTGTCCTTTTATGGGGAGAGAGGAATGAACCTCTAGATCATTTAAATACAATTGCATAGACCACACTTAGATAGTGAGTAAATATTACAATCTAATAAAACAGAATATAAAAATAGTATAATCAAAATTAGTCAGTTTGATATACCTGCTCAGCTGAATGTATGAGAACGGTTCCTTTAGTTTCAGTTGCAGATGTATCAACACCACCAGCAAACACAGCAACCTAAAAGAGCATTGTCAAAAGAACTCAGTACACAGGAAACATTATGAAGATCTGTAATAGCATATCATGGTGAGGCAAAATTCTTGCCCTAATGAAATAAAATAGCAACAGATCAGGCTCCTTGATAATGATATTCTGCCCAAAATTTTCTTAGGGAAGTATATGGAATTCGACGAAAAGCACAATAGAACAAATAACTTTTATTTAAAATTATTTCAGAATCACAACTGAATTACAAAATTTCCAGATGGGATACATTAAAACTGGTTTGGTAAAAAAAGTAAGCAAAAATGAGCTGAAGATATATGTCAAAACAAAGCATCCCATGCACAGATTAACCTAACAGCTACTACTAACATTTTCCTATCCAAAAAACAATAGCCCATCTATAGTATTGGAAGCAAACACAGATCATAGTTTAAAAAATAACATCCACGCGTGAATTTTACAAAATGGCAGCTTGTACAAACTCCTAATAATGATTTTTTAATGAAGCAACAACTAAAAAAATGACACTCCAATTCAACTCCTTTTCGTTCAGCTGCTCCATCTTCCAGACTTTGCTACTTTTATTGTCATGCACTTTATTTATTTATCATTTGTCTATAATGATAGATCATTAGGTAGGAAAATGTACTGGGAAAATAAAATAGATTAGAACCAAGAGTCCAGCCTTGATATTAGTCAAAACATAGCAAAACTAAAAGTATAGCCTTGATACAGATAAAAAATTCGAAATAAGAACTGCTGCAATGCACGCTAAGGTTTATCATGTAGCTTGTAATCGTCTAGCATACAAGAAAAATGACAAAGTTGCAAAGAATCCCAACCAATAAACAATATAGTAGACAGTAGACGCCCATCCCAACAGTCCCAAATATATAGAAAGCTAACCTTTGCGTTTTCCATTCTCTTTATACTACCAACAGCATCATTTCTCAGAACCATTCCCCGAACAACTGTACTGTTACGCAAGCCTCCTCCCACGAGCTTTGCAACACGAATATTGTCCACATTAAAGTTTACAGGGTTTTTTGGGCACACTTGGATGCATGCCTACATTGTCCAAACAAAGATCAGAATGTCAAGTGCTGCATCTACCGAGTAAGTGGTAATCATAGTAAAACCGGGTAATGAGGATATACTCACATCAGCAACAAGGGAGCATATAGTATCTTCTTGACCAAATTGCTTGCTAGCAACAGCAGCTTTCATTCGAGAAATAACTTGCTCCTTATTACGGACATCCATTTGGTCTGAACCTTCCTCGACAAGTGTGTCCAATATTTCAATAGTCTGAAATAGAATAAGGACTTAGAGAGAGAATAAATATGACATTAAAGGATTATTAATCATTAAACTATCTTGGATAGAGAAGTTTGCCAGGAACAGAGAAATGAGGCTCAAAATTAAGGGGATCCATTATAGTATTGAATGGGATTGTATGCGTCAACATATTTTTTTCATCTGATCCCTTTTATAAACAATACAAATGACGTGAAACTCATAATTAGTTTTATAAAATAGCAGATATAGCGGCACTATAGCGTGGCGGAATTTTAACACCACTATTGTTCCAAAATATGCAAATTTAGGACAAAGTGTTAACAAGTAGCAGTTATAGAAGCAGAATTTGAACAAACACCTATTTTCCGCAATCTGTGATATACAACATTGCTAATAATATCATTAATTCTATTTCATTCCATTCCATTAATTTTGGATCAATTCAAACATAACCTAACAAACTAACATACCTTAGCAATGGCTTTGGTATACCCACTAATAATCTCACTGGGATGCAAACCCATCCTAATAAGCTCCTCAGCACCATGAAGCAACTCGCCGGCAAAAGAAATAGTTAAATTAGCACCATCACCAATTTCCTCTTGTTGAGCTTTCCCAGCCAAAACCAAAATCTTAGCAGCAGGATGTTGAACTTCAAGTTCATTTACAATCGTAGCAGCATCATTTGTCACAAAAAGCTTGTCCAAATGATTTATAACCATCTTATTCATCCCTAATAGCAAAACAATAACAATTAAAGATAAACTAAAACAAACTAGGAGCCTATTTGGATACTAACATAATTTTTGTGAGACTATTTGGGAAAACATATGAAAACAACGTACAACATTGTTAATAAGTGGTTTTCAACTTCTTTTCAGAAGTTCTCCAATATAGCTTATTAAAACAGCTTAGACCTTATACAAAATCAATTTAACTTTATTTAATCTTTCACTATAGATATAACTTATAATAAGTGTTTATGATGATAAGCGTGATGACTGGTGATATAAGCTGCAAATAAATTATTTATCCCAACAGAGCCCTAAATCACAAACTAAACTTCACCATTTGGATCAAATTACTTGAACTTACCTACTGACATAAGCTATGTGAGACTGTTTGAGAGAACTTGTCTAAACAGCTTATGACATTGTTCATAAGCTATTTTCAATTTATTTTCGTAAGTTCTCCAATATAGTCTATGAAAACATCCTATAGTTTAAACGAAATCAGTTTAACTTTATTTTAACGTTTGCTATAAAAATAGCTTATAATAATCAGTTATCATAATAAGCTATAACCTGTAAATAAGTTAAGCAAAAACAAACTAGGAATCTGTTTGGATCGACTTATTTGAACTTATCTACTCACATAATTTTTGTGAGACCGTTCGAGAGAACTTATGAAAACAACTTATAACATTGTTCATTAACTTTTTTCAACTTATGAGAAATCAATTTAACTTTATTTTGCCTTTTGCTATAAAAATAGCTTATAATAAGCGCTTATCATGATAAGTGTTTGTGCTATAAGCAGCAAATAAGCTATTTATCCAAACAGGAACTAGATCAGAAACTAAACTTCACTACATCTAAACAGAACACTTAATTTCAGATTTAACATGAACGCGAAATGAGAATGTAGTTGATGTTAGGGTTTAGTTACCATTAGGACCGAGGGAAGTGCGAGTGATGGTGGAAAGTTGATTACAGGCGTCGATGTTTTTGAGAACGGCTTCATCGAGACCGGAGAGATGTTTGTGACCTTCTTTGAGCATGGATTGCATTCCGTAGGGTTGAGTATTGAAACCTACCATTTTTCTGTTCTTCGATTTACGGTGGCTGCGATGAACTGTGATGTGTGAGAGAGAGAGAGAGTGGGAAGAGAAGTTCAAAACCCTGCAGTTATGTTATGTTATGTTGTGTAACGAAATGAAGTGTGTAGTGTAGGCGTAGGTCTAGAGAAATTCGAGAGCCCTAGAAAGAAACCAGGGTTTATTTTTGGAGGAAATTTTTATTTCTTTTTGGTAAGTGGAAATGTTTTATGCATTTATCCAATTAAATCATATTTGATGCAATATTTTATGAAGAGGTCTATAAAAGTGGCGATAATTTTATTAGATGCATGTGTAAAAAAAATTATATTATCGGTACATACTATATAGTAATTAATCTCGTTAATAATTTCTATTTTTTTATAAAGATTAACCGGTATACTTTCATAGTGTAAATTGTTTTACACATATATTCAATGAGTATTATTTTAATGATTTGTTCTTAAAATATAGTAGCTTCAAATGTCTAGGTGTCATATAAATTAATTTATTTTTTTTTGATAGAGTAAATTAAATCTTTTTATAGGTGATCACACTATGAAACATTTTTATTATAATGTCATTTTTATTTCTAAAATATTTTTATAAATATCTATTTTGTTAGAAAAAAAAAAAACTCTTTACAAATATCTTATATGTTGAGATGTGATAGCATGTGTGTATAACCAAAAATTGATTACGTTCTATTTTGTATTTTTTTCAATCATCTCATTATTTTTCAATTATCTATATACAATTAGTTTTTTTTCTTCTTACAAATATACAATGAAATATCATGGAAGATTTATATGAATTTTGAATTTGTTATTTTTCGAATAAATAAGAGCTTATTGTTTGTAAATTTTGTATGAAATTGTTCATGAGGTAAGTGTAAACTTAGTGGTAAGAGTTTAACTTTGTAATTTTAAGAGACGGATTCAAATCTTATACTCCCTCCGTTTCTTTTTAATTGTCTTTTATTATCATATTTAGTGTTTCTATTTAATTGTCCTTTTTGTATTTTATGTGTATGATTTGTCAATTATACCCTTTGTCAATTGCTCTTATCTTTTTCCATAAAACCAATTAATGCTATATATTTGGAAAACTAAATCTTTTTTTTAAAAAAATTTGTTGGTACATAACATATTAAATTTTGTTTTTTTGGTACATAATATATTAAATTTATTGGAAAGAAAAAGTGTGGGCAAAAAAATAGGAATTTATTGGTGGATTAAAACGAGGGTATAATAGAAAGATAACATGCAAAAATACACTTTCTTAATTTGGTGTTATCATTCTAAAAAGACAATTAAAAAGAAACGGATGGTGTATTAGATAGTTCTAAAATAATTGTTAATATCATTGTTTTTAATAATAATTTATTCTCCTCCAATTTTTCTTTTTCTTAAAATCTAAAATTCAATATATCAAATCTCAATCATATCAAGTGAAAATGATGTGGCCGTTCAAAAAAAAAAGTGAAAATGATGTGGAAGGTTGAATCCTTTATATGCTACACAGTTTATATTGGCAAGACATTATGCAGCACCATCACTTGTTATAGGTTGGATAATAGCTCAACAACTAAAGCTTAAACAATTAAAATGTCGGCACTGTTTGGTAAATTTAATAAGCTAGCTTATACTTTATTGAACTAGCTTATAAGTTTGTATGGAAAAAATAGAGATGTTTGGCAATTAGCTTTTTTAATTAGCTTATAGCGTTTTTTGAGATGCTATTTCAAGTAGCGTTTGAGCTTATAGATTTTTACAGTTTTTTCCATTTTTAATCTTGAATTTAATTTTATTATTTTTTATAAAATAAAAAACTATCCACTATAAAGAATAACTACCCACTAACATACATATTTTTTATGTCATTTTATATTTATCAACCACCTTAAAAGCTAATTTTATCAAACACTTTAATTTCAATCAGATAGTTTTTCAACTATCAGCTATAAACTAATTTTTTAGCTATCAGCTATAAGCTAGCTTATAGCTTAATTTTGCCAAACAGAGCCAAGGTGTAAAATTGAGTTAACTGTTAACTTTGCTTTGAAACCAATTCGGTATAAACTGTAGACTTGATCCTACACTATTACAAGATAGTTAGAACTTAGAAGTAGAACAAACACTACTTGAGTTAACGCGTATGTCTTCTTGTAATTGCAACCACCGTTACACTTTTGTTCTTCTTCAGTTGCAAATTTGAGAACCAAATCAAAGGTTTTTAGAGAACCAGGGAAATGCAAAATTCATAAAATTTCAAAAGGCAGCACCTGAAGAAAAACGGATTATATATACTTTCCGTTTGCTTTTTTGACCTGATCGTTTTGTTCCCCAGGGGTAGTTTAGGTATATTGGGGGGAGATAAATTTTACTACAAAAAATCCCTACACAAGACTCCAAATAGTGGTGACGGGCTGGGCTGGGCTTGGCATGGCTTGTACAAGAAGACACACTTTACCCAACCTATTCACTTATTTTGATTATTATACACTTAGTTTGTGAATTTGGTTTGATAATCAATCGAGTATCAGGGTTTTGATTCCCAAATGATTTGTTTTTGGAATGCACTGTTTATTTGTTTTTGGAATTAGGGTTTGATTACAAACAAACAATGTCTCTATCTCATCTTTTGAAATCTGCAAATCGTCTCGGTCTCTTGATACTCCAGAATCAGCAGGGAAGGATCTCATCTCCTGCTTCTTATAGAGCAATGCATCACCGCATCATCGGAAACAAAGGATCATCACCATCACCATCATCATCATCACCATCATCATCATCATGGCTTCCCAGGCTACTACGTGGAGGCCCACAACAGGTATTTCTTTCAAAGTTCTATTTCTTAATGGGCAAACCACAATTTTAGTATCAAAATTGCAAATGCCTGCCTCTTTAATTTGTTAGTAATTTCTTTGATTAAAATTAGACTAACCAAAAACACATTTTAGGACCAAATTATTATGAATATATATATATATATATGTGTGTGTGTAGAGAGAGAGAAATGGTAGTTTGATACACTTTTTCTTACACAATACATACACAGGGATAGTTTTGTAATATTTTTTCCCTTCATCTCTTCTTCTTCCTTTGATATCTCTCTGATGTATATATATTGTGTCATGAAAAGTGTATCAAAATATCACTTCTCATATATATATATATTCAATTTGTGTGTGTATGGAAGATAATTAGACTTGAATTGAAGGTAAATTGATTATTAAAAACAATTTGAGGACCAAAATGTTTAATAAAACATACCTTTGTTGACCTAATTGCAATTTCTATGACTCGGACCAAAACTCTGGTTTGCCCTTTCTGAAATTTATGTATTATATATTGTATGAAAGGTGTCTTAGTTCTGAATCTGATATAATATCTTTATTGTTGTTTTTTTTTAATCTCTCAGTCATGCAGTGATGTTGCTCTGTTTAAACAGAGTATTACCATGATTGTATTACCATTGGTGGCTTCAAGTATGGTGCTTATGCATTTGAATACTTTGACTTACAATCATGAGGTCTTAATGCCATACTTGGATAAAGTATTTGACCTGCATATAGATGGGAAACCAGTATATTCTGCTGATGAGGTAAGGGAAGCACGGTCATCCTTCCCTTATTAAATGGTCACATGTATGTTTGTCGTCAACTCACAACCAGAATTTTGTGAGATTATTTCATTTAATAATTTGATTAAAAGCTTATTTTACAAGAATAATTTTGTCATTTAAATATGATATATATCTTAACATATTATTTTATGATAAAATAGTTATCATGTTTGTTATTATGTGTGTACCAAATACATGATAGGATAACTGTTATCCTGCTTATTGTTCGAAATTTTGTATGAAATTGTTCATGAGGTAAGTGTAAACTTAGTGGTGAGAGTTTATCTTTGTAATTTTAAGAGACGAATTTAAATCTTATATTACACGGTTGTACAATAATCATTAATATCATTGTTATTAATAATAATTTATTCTCCTCCAACTTTTCCTTTTCTTAAAAACTAAAATTCAATATATCAAATCTCAATCATATCAAGTGAAAATGATGTGGAAGGTTGAATCCTCTATATGCTACACAGTTTATATTGGCAAGACATTATGCAGCACCATCACTTGTTATAGATTGTTGGATACTAGCTCATAACTAAAGCTTAAACAATTAAAATGCCTAAATGAGGTGTAAAACCGAATTGTGTTAACTCTTAACCTTAGTTTTGAAATAAATTCAGTATATACTGTAAACTTGATCCTACACTGTATTACCAGATAGTTAGAACTTAGAAGTAGAACAAACACTACCTTCTGAGAAATACATATGGATGCATGCAATACCTAAAATCCAAAATACAATATACTAATTATTTCCCCCTCCAATGGCTAATTATATAACAAAAAAATTATATACTATCATTGACCTCTCAAAATTGTAATCAGTAGGTAACTCTTTCTCTTGAACTGGAGTGACCATTGACAGGCAAGAAAGACGTGCGACCAATGTTATGAATTTTATTTCTTCTAAGTGAAAATGGATCTATCCCTGCTTTGTGAGCTGCAATAACTCCAATAGCTTCCCAGTAATTCGATACATGCAGCTGCAGAAGACGTAATTTCATCAACCAAACTGCTTTCAATTTCATTGCAAAACATTTTTACAGTTATCCAATCAAATCTGGCACTTTGATATTTGTTGCGACATTTTAGGAAATAATATAACAAAATGGCATCATGATGAGATTTGGTTATATTATTGTGTAAAATGGTTTTACATTGGCAATGTGTAGTTTGTAAACTTAATGAAATATTACTTACCGCTTCAAAACCAAGTTTATATGCAGTATCATCCAACACAGTTTCATTTTCTTCCACGGTAATGATAAGTGGCTGCAAAGAAATTGTATCGTCATACATGAAAAGACGGCATCATAAAATTCTTAAATTTCATCATGAGGCAATTAGTTGTTGGTTGCTTTTGCTGATCAAATTTAAAATTTAAATAAATTAATGCATCCATTTATACCTTATTTTTTGCTTTTCTTGCAAAAGCAAGAGTCGCATCTCCTCCACAAGCATCTTTAGGAAGGACAACAGAATCCACATCACTTGCCAATATGCAACCGTTTTCCATTGAGTTGGAGCGTATGACCGAGTATTGTGGAGCTTTACTGAGGCCAGCTAACACACATGGAAGGAAAGTGTAGCCAATCTATTTGACAAGAAAAAGTTATCCACAAGTACTACTATTACGGTATTACCAATCCAAATGCAGAGATCGAGAAATATCTAGCTGATGATGAGAACATAATCTTTTTAATAAAATTAAATTAAATACATGAAATGTTCTAATAGCATCTTCTAAAGGTGTTAAATTTTCATTCATTAATAGAGGCATTGATTTTTGCATAAGAATCGCATGGAAGATACTCCAATAAAAGGTATAGAGAAATAACGAGGAAAACTTTAGCACAAACAATCTTATTCTAAATGGATTTACTGAAAAATTGGTCAATGATAAAGCCTTATTATATTTAGCCAACTTCATTGAGTAATGATATTAGGACAAGGCTTAGTTACCTATGGATGCAAGTTACAATTAGTTCAGATGTGGCAGCTACTCTATTCTTATGAAACACTGACACAGACATGATTCTGACACTGATAATAACTTCAAAAATTAGAAGTGATTGAATGTATCTACACTTGTCGGTGTTGTATCGGTGTCAGATACCGATACCTGTCTATGTCAAATACTAGGCATGCCTTAAATCCGAACTGTTTGTACTCCATAGCCCTATTCGGAAATAGTCGAACCGAGAATCAAATTAGTTGTTGTCTAGAGTTTACTAACCTCCTCAGCTGCTGATTTGGGACTTAGAGACGAGCTCAGAGGAATTGGAGCCATTGCGGGAGCATGTGCACAAGGAATTTGGAACTCCTTCACCACTAGATGGCTTATAATCGCCTCAACTCCCGCCAGTAGGTCTACTCCCTGTGTAAGGCGAAAATAGGAAGCAAATGTCAATAACAAAATGATACAAAAAGACTAATTCTAGAACCTCTGACCATGTAAAGGTATGATTGAGAAAACTTCAAAATTAAATTTGATTAAAAACAAAGTTATGTACTTGTGTTCATATGCAAATTGAATCTTTTAAAATGAAGTTAAAATCTGAAGACATAGATAAAGAAAAAACATAACCATCCATGATTTCTTTTAAGCTAATATAAACTTGCACAATTAGTCAAATTATATTATGTTGTATTTACATCATGGTCATATAATTTCAATAGTTTCCATTGCCATACCAATCCCTGCCGATATTCATCAACGTCATCAGTATCATCATCTGGGAAACGTCCAACGACAGCAACAGCATTCACTTTTGACCGATTCAATAAGGTCTGCACGGCTCTAAGTAATGAATCAGGGTGCTTAATCCTCCCTGTTGATTTGCCAGTTTTGGGATCAATCCATTTCTCTACCTGTAAAATGTTTTGCAAGACAATTTGCATCATGTATGATGTTAAGTTTGTTCTTACTTTGGCTTAGCATTTTAAATAGCAACAGATCATGAATTAGATGCTACAAATTATAGACATGGCTAAAGACTTTCTGCTTTTATCAAACTTCAAAAAGTAAATAAGTTCAAGACGCAGGAACAAATAAAATACAATTTTAAAACATGTCCGAAATGAGTAAAAGGTTGTCTTGCTTTTCGTTCCCAATTGGGCTAAGGCTAAACCGGAAGGAACTTTACACCTGAAGTCCATCAGCACAAGCACATAACACCTCCTAGTATAATCATTGTCTGATGAAAATCAAAGGGTGATGCTCCAATCATGGCAGAAACCAAAGGGTGTTTGCAATTACAAAACCTACAACTTTGATATGTATAATATGTTTTATTTATCTTATTCTTTAAATAAGTATGCACACACATGCCGAAAGCTTCACAATTGTTTGGCGTAAAATAACTTTTACGCAGTCCAAATTGTATGATTATATCACAAAAGATATGTCTAACAAGGAACATTGGCTGGAAATATATGATGGTTCACATTTCATTTCATTATGCTTGTTAAAACAAGATGAAACTTGATACCTCAAGTGGAGTGTCTGTGACAATATATTCTACTACAGGCAATCCAAGGGAAGCCCTTGCCGCATCAGCTACTTGTAACTGGCGAATCCGAAGCTCTTCCTCTATACCAGCATCAAGAACTATTCCAACCTAATTTACACAATAAAGCTCAGTACATTATTTTAATTGGAAAGAATAACCTTCAAATAGTATAGTTGAGTGTTACCCTATTTTGATGAACAGGGTGTAAGGCCCATGACCCTTCTGCAAATCTGTCTAGAGCATAACCTTCAACATATAATGCATTAGGCATTGGCCAGTATAACATTGCTGCATTAAGTACCTGCAAAATTTGACAAGTCAAGTAAGCAAGTAAATTACATGCATATTTTTTCCACATTATCATTTTCTTTTGTTAAGTAGCCTAATGGCTGGAAGATAAATAAGTAGAGTGTCCAGAATTGGAACTCTGATTTCTACATATAAAATATATGTCTCTGTCAACTGAACTAAATTCACGGGGACTTTCCACATTCTAGAGTGTCCAGAATTCGAACTCTAATTCCTGTATATAAAATATGATGTCTCTACTAACTAAGTTAATTATTATCCTTATATAACTCGAAATAAAATCATAAAAAGTAAAAAGACCATATTATCCTTACATAAGAGAAGAAAAGATAGCATTGCCAACAAGTAGTAAATTTAGGATAAGATAGTAATTGTGATAGAATTAGCATTACATTAGGGTGAGTGATAAGGCAATCAACAACAGAAGAAAGAGCACGAGCAACAGGCAAAGAGTCACCAGCAAATCCACCAATAGTGGCTCCAATTCCAGTGGGAACTATCATCACACTTGTGTATTCTCTCTTACACTGCACCCACACACAAAAACAAGTAACGAATTAGTACTAGTATATTTACACGAAGTGGTAGAAGAAGAAGAAGAAGAAAGGATTAGAGAGTGAGTGACCTTGAGAGATTGAGAAGAGAAGGAACATGAAACTGTTGGTTTGTTGAAGGATGGAATGAGGTAGCGGGTAGGGAAAGATGAGGTTGGAAGGTTGAGAGTGAGTGACATTTCTTCGCATTTGAGAGAAATTAGGAATGTAATTAGAGGACCATATGTTCAAATTTCAACCAAACAGTGTTGTATTGTATTGTATTGTACACTCCAATTTGTTCTAGTTACCAATCCTTGTTCCCGGTCTTGTCCGGTTTTTAATATTATTTTTTTTAATTTAATGTAGACTTAATTGCAATTTTGGTCCATGTTTTTATTATTTTGTGGAATTCGTTCCCCATTTTAATATTTAACATTTTTGATCCGCAATACATATGTTGTCTAAAATATAATAAAAAAAGTCTGGTCCCATGAGCTTAGCTCAATTGGTGGACATTTGCATTATTATGCAGAGGATCGGGGTTCGAACCCCGGTCATCCCACTTATTCACCTTAAGGGTGAAATTTCAAGCCATTAGGCTACTTGACCAAAAAAAAAAAGTCTGGTTATTTTTTTGTGCTTTTTTTAGATCCAACCCGTGTTAAAATGCAGTGCTAATGGGTGGGTCGCCTCGATAACCTGACCCATCTTGACAACTCTAGCAAGTAGACATGGCCTAAGTTGTCACATTTGATATTGCTAATCAAGAGTTTGGTGTCAAGTGTTGTGTGGAAAATATATGGGTGTGACGACTTAAGTGGAGCGGTTTAAATTAGTTCAAATTAGAGCTATAGATTATAGCATTTGGAAATCAATTGTAAGGTTAAAAAATTATATCAATGGATATAATTTTAAATTTTTGGTCTATTGGTGACGGACTGACGGTACAAATATAGAAGCTTAAAAAAAAGTTTGAATCTATGAAATATGTTTACTTTTAAAATGATAAAATACTCATACCAGATACGTATCAGTATCGGGTATGCGTATGGTACTCGTATACACATGGCCATCCAATCTATAAGGTAATATGTGGTTGTGAAGTTGACATATATATTGCTTCAAAAAAAAAGTTGACATATATATTACCTTAACTTTCCATCCTTAATCATATTTTCACGGTGTTGATTTAATTTTGAATTGACAACTATATTTTAAGTTGCACTTGTGTTGAACTTTCTAACTTCTCCCATTACAACCCATAATTAATTAGTAATTTGTTACTTCTTCAGTTCTTCCTCTTGTTTCTCTCTTTGCATTTGATCTAGTAATGATAACATTCACTTAAAAAAAGGTATGGGTTGTAAGGGAGGGAATACTGAATAATTTTAATTTTTAAAAAAAAAAGTATATTTATGCTCCAATTCCACTTTTTCTTACCCACAAGCAACCCAGAGAGGACCACACTCTTCATGTTCTTCCATCTCTCCACGAGATCCTCTTTCTCTACTACTACTATATTAAAAAGATAACATAAGAATATGTCATAAGTATTAAGTATTAAAAAAATATAAAAGCAATCGTATCGAAAGTTGAGGTTGCAATGTCAATTCCATAATGGACTTTTGACATTTGGAGTTTTCACCTTTAAAAATTTAAAAGGCGATGTTAAAATTCATTTTAGATTTCTTCTATATATAGTTCTATTATTTTGGATTATTAGAAGACATAATGATATTTATCACAGAAATAGGTTTGATGGGTAGCTCAACTAATTTGAGTTAAGGGTGAAAAATGTTAAGAAGGTAAAAGTTCATAGTTCAAATTTTGACAAGATAAAAGAATTAATACTAACAACTAATTATTAATTTTGGCCGTTTTCAAAAAATTTATTACAAACAAATTCTATAAAAAGTTTAATCAAATCGGTATAGTGTGATCTATGCATGGAAATATAGTGTGATGATCTATCATCATTGAAACTTACTTCATCTAATTAATTTGTTATAAGTTTATTTCTCATGATTAATGATAAAATATTACACTTTATTCTTTCATGTGAAAATTACATATGAGAGGATTCATTATTCTCAAATTGCATATTCTAGTACCAACGTTTCTGTAAACAAAATAGTTTAGTGACACATAAATTTGAAATAAAAATATCCAACCCAAATTTTAATCTCATATTTAAATATAGATGATATATATAATTTTATTTAAATCAACCTTCATTTGTCATTATTGATTTGAATTAGTTAAAGAAAAATTTATTAGTTGACAAATCTTAACTCAACTAGTTGAAATATTGAAATTACTAAGTCAGATATTATGATCAGGTTTGAACTTCGGTCTCTCCACTCCATTTTATATGTGTGAATTTTGACCATCTAAAACAAAACTTATTAACAATTAGTTTAAGACATTGTACATAAAGGTTGTATATATGCCATTAACCCATATTTCAATTGATATTGATATTCATGATTTTGTTTTCCTTACTATGCCCATAATCATCCAAAAAAAAGTATGCACAATGTCCATAATCATCCAATTTCTTTCTTTCTTTATTGCTAAGAAAAACAAAGTCAGTGAATGTCATTCACTTGTTCTTTTTGTTCCATGCCAAATGTATCCAAATTTCTATTTGTATTTTGAAGATTAGACTATATAAACTATAAAGGGAGTTCTGGATTTAATATTGTATTTTGGAGAATTGTTTTATAATATTCTAAATATGTGTAGAAAATTCATTTAAAATTAACTTAAAAGTAATATTGTTAGCTTATCAATCTTAAAATCCTTTAAAGAAAAGATGATTCAATTTTACTTTTTTAAATCTAAAGGTGATTCAATTTTGAAATCGAATATTTGAATCAAGGTTTTACGGGGTCATGGATAATTTTTTTGTTTAATATGGTATTTTGGTACGAAGTTTAGACCGTCATTATTAGTGATGATTAATCTCTGTCAAAAAACTTGTATGACATGCAAAAAATTCTTCTTTTTCAACCGAATTTTTTAACTAACAATCAAACCTCTATCTATATAAAAGTATTTAAGAAGACCAAAATTCTTACTACTTGAATCAAACATTGTTGGTGACGTCTTGCATAATCTATCTTGTTTATTAGATAACAAGAATCAGTATCTATGCTTTTAGTGGGGAATTAACCGGTGCTCCCTTCTTTAAACTTTACTAGATATGAGTGCCGATGCATTGTTAGGGATCTATAGAATGTTCCTTTGATACTGTCTTCAACACTTGCTGATAATGATTGTTGAAGTGGGGTGGAATGGAGGTGATGAGGACAAGTTGATCTTGAAAGAAATCTTTCTTGGGGGTACCCTTGATGACAAAAGATATTAGAAACTGAAACTACCATGTAGTAATTGAATTAATTTATTAAATAAAAAATTTATGTTTTTTGGGAATTCAATTTTTTTAGACTTCGTATTAGTTAGGGTTTAAATTTTAGGCCTGTCGTTAGGCCATCAAAATCTTAGAAACGGCCATGTTCATAGTGGATTTAATTTGATATTTATTTTGAGTTTCTCTAGATTCTCCAACAAATGGGATCAGAGTTTGGTTCGGGTTGGTGAGGGAGCAAAATTGTGGATCATGATATTTTATCAAGTATAAGATGTGAGAACTTATACTTAGAGGAAGATTGTTGGGTTTCAACCGAGATCAACTGCAAGATGTGAGAGCACTTGTGGAGAGATTGTTGAATTTCAAGTGTGAGTAATTAAGTCTCATATCAATTATAAATGAAAAAAATGTTGAATTTATAAAAGATGTGACTCATTAATTTAATGTCTTAAAATTTTACATGAAAATATAACATCTTCATCTTTAAAAAGATGATCAGATATTTTTCTTAAGATCATCAGATATTTTTCTCCCGAGTTTACTTAAACTCCCCCCAAACATAAACAAGCAGCTATAAGCTAGATTTTTAATTATTAGCTAGTTTATGACCAATTTTGTCAAATAGAGCTCTTCTATGATTGTAGAAGACCCTATGATACCATTTGAGATTGAGCTATAGATGCACGTGAACCCAATAAGTATTGCTTTGTATAACTTTTTTAAGTAAAAGAAAAGAAAAATGCATTACTTTTTCAACTTTTGTTCTAATATTTTTGGCAAGTTTTTGTTCAAATTTATCTTTCACCAAAACTTGGAACAAAATACAACATTTGAATCATGATATATGCAAACTTTTTTTTAAGATGTAACTTTTTCTTTTTTTTAAAGATGTTATAAGTACAAAATGTTTACCGCCATTTAGGCGTGTGACTAATCTTCGTTAAAATACTTGTAAAGCGCATAAGATGAGATATTTTTTCAATCAAATTTTTTCTATGCACGAGAGTCAGAGATCAAACGCATAATCACTTAATTAAAAGACTTGAGTCTTTGTTCACTTCGACCAATCTATTATTAGTTATGATGCTACTTATTTAATGCATTTATAATAAAAATGTTCCAAACATATTCATCCAAAAAAGAAGTTCCAAACATTGAAATAAAAAAGAGTTTGATGATAATGCTAGTGTCAAAAAATTTTATGATAATTCAATAAGTATATTACTTCCTTCATAAAAAAAAGTGTTACATTAAATATTACTTCAAAAACTCTTCAACAAATATCTATGAAGTGAAAAAATTAGATAACTAATAACTCTTTTTTAATTAAACTCACAAAACAATAAAATTATACTTTGTAATATAAAACAATAAAATTATACTTTGTAATAAAAACAAACAATAAAATTATACAAGATGGGCACTAAGTATAATAGTGGTTATTAAACAGAATTAACTATCCTCTTTTATTCTCCTAGCTCAACATCAAAACATCATTCCTAGTGTTCTAAAATCTAAACACACTTTGCATATAAAATTTATTCTAAACCTAGTAACTGAAGTAGTCCCAAAAATTGATGATCCATGTGAACATCAAGATGCCGCGATAACCATAGACATAATATAATATATATCATATATGTTTGAATTTCCGACAAGTTCAACAAAATCATGATGACACTGACATTGTGATTTTCTAAAACTCAAAAGTGAAATTTTTATCTAAATCACATCACTATGATTCTGTTAATTTCACCGTTAATTCAAACATATATGATTATATCAACTTATAACTAAGACCTTTTACATTAATTACCATAATTATAGCATTATTATTACATAATGGAACATGCATTAGGGTTTTCATCACTAAACATGTTAGTGAGTTTCTCATCCATTGCATTTGGACTAGAAAATGCTTGCATTGAGTTTTTCACATAACCAGCCGGTGCCTTTTTATCATATGCTTGTGATATGTAAGGATAAGCCACTAAATTGTATGGAATATAAGGCCAAAATTCTGCTCTTTTTCCAGTGTTTTGTATTTTCTTTAATACCCTGTTTCGGTCAACATTACCACTAACTGTTACCTTGCTTTGCTTTCTATTTATCTCCACTTGCTTCACACCTGCATGGTTCAAAAATGATTAAGACTTTGATTTACTTTTGAGAGTAAAAATAATTCAATATACATATACATAGAATTTATTTTAGTATGTTTTAAGTGTTTTTTAATAGAATTAATTTTGCATCACAAAATGGATTAATTCTAAGATGATGTTGAGATTTGAAATATTTGCTTTTAAATGTAATTTTTTACTTTAAATTTATTTTCAACCAATTTTTACATAAATGTATCTCAATATAAATTGATCTATATTTAACTTACTTTTAACCAAAATTAATTTTTATCACGGCAGAGTCATAAGCATACAAACTAAGTTTTTTCATATTTTTCCAAAAGGTTAGTTCTTCAAAACAAATAAAGGGCCTTAAAAAAATGTAAATTGAATATCTTCTGTGCGCAACTGCAACGACTAATCTTTTGAGCCTTGTGAGATCCAATTTAGGAGCAAACTTTTCTTAAGAATTTTAAATTTGCTGCATCGATTAAATTATAAGAGATCCGTGTCATCTCATCTGAGCGTTGTTGAATGATTGGAAGTTTATTTGACAGCACTATGGTTGATACTTATACACAGAACATCAAGGCTACAGTTAGGCTGACCGGTATATATGTTCCATATGCTTCCATTTATTATGTATCTTTGTGTCCTTAAATGATTGGTAAAACATGAAAAAGAGTTGAAAAATTTATGCTCAAGTTACTCTATTCTCATGAGACATCATAACTTTTGTACAACAATTACAGTATAGCCTATAATATTTTTTTGGGCAAGTTAGTCCTATAAAATTTTAATAATGTCCCATGCTAATGTTAGGTGTACTTTGCTTTGTGAAAAACATAAATGTAGTTGTCTTTCCACCTCTCACAAATAATTTCATGAACCTATATTAAATGACTCTCCAACCTCACCAAATTATGTCATTTTGGTAATTCAAGAATGTAAACACTAAATGCAATAGTACTCATTTGAGAATACACGTTGAGATTATAAGAGGAAAAATTAAGATTCAATCTTCGCTTATATAATTTAGATTAAAGGAGACACACTTTATGTAAGGTTAGCGAGAATCACCGATCTCATTAAGTATTTACAATGAAATTTACAAGCATGATTTATTTTTTGCAAACTTTTAAGCTAAAATTTAAGTTACACCAGATGTAAGTGGACAATTCAATCATTTGCGCCAACCGCAATTGGTAGGAACAAAGAGTTTTAATTAAGATATAAATTTTGAATTAAAAAATTATTATCATAGTTGATCCACAATATCAAAGTTGTATTAAGAGCCAAATATCTTAATTCCAAGATTTACACAAAAAGAATGTAAATATTGAAGTAAGACAAAACATAAAATCAAATGAGAAGAGATTCAAATAAAAAAGTATAGTTTATATTTGTCTATTAAAACTAAATGATAAAAATAATATATTTATTTCATTTCTGTTAAAAAAAAAAAAAACCACCAAGCTTGAAGTATGATTTTTTTTTCTTCTTTCATATAATAACTTTGTATTTTTAGAAGATAGTAATGTATAAGATTAAGAATGAGACAAAAATATGAACCTTTCATGTGAGCAACAGAATTCCTAACTCTTCTTTCACAACCATCACAATCCATTTTCACCTTGATTTCAACCGTCTGCAACAGAAAATAAGAAAAAAAACATATAAATATATTATATTAATTACATATAGAAGCATGCATAAATTATATAAATAAATCAAAAGAGTAAAAAAGAACTAATGAAAACCTGCATTGGTTTGCGTCTCTTTCCAGTTGTTGTTGAAACAGAAAAATAATCTGATAGTTTATCAAGAACACCCATGTTTTTTCTTTGGTTGTTATGTTCTAGCAAAGAAAAAAACAGAGCAACTCTGTTTTTGTGAGAGAGACAGAGAGAAAGAGGAAAAATGCTTTATATTATTATATCTTGTTTAATTATGACCAAAGAAATCTTGGTACATAACTTTGTACGTTTAAAAGGGAAGTGTTACCCTTATATAGGGGTCTATATACAACAAAGTTGTGTGCTTATATTATGTTATGTTAATAATATTATATTTGATATAAATAATGGTTAGCTTATATTCTATGTTGTCCCCACTAACACAGATCATGTATGTGTGTTCTTAATATTCCAATGAACAAAGAACATATATCTCTCTCCTCAATACCAACTTTCTCAAGCCGTGTGATTTTGGTTATAGCTGGATGTGAGCTCAACCAATATGGCAAATACAGATCATATATATTTTATTTGAATTATTAACCAAGTTAGTTTTTTTTATGAGATGAAAATTAAAAACAAATATCACAGGAACACAAAGATAAACTATGCTCGCCGACGAATGATACCAACAACATTAGTTATCAACACGAGATTGAGTTGAGGAGGACAACTATTCCAAATCTTTAAAGTATTGTTGGAGGAAGCTTTAGTCTTTGCATGCCAATTAGCACATTTATTACCCTCTCTAAGAGTATGTTGAAAGGAGACATTTCAATCTCCCATGTGGAGGTGACGAATTTGTTGGATAAGTGATGCCTAATGATGAAGTTGAGAAGTTCCATCAGAAGCAAAATTAACTACTAGAGTGTAATTTGGTTCAATGATAACATTTATAAATCTTTCAAGCAATCTTGATACCTTTTAAAATTGCATGGAGTTCAACACATAGGAAAATGGAGATTCCAATAGCCATTATTGTCCCGCAAGATACTGTCGAAGTTCGATCTTCCAGGATTGTTGAATAAGCTGCCATCTACATTAACTTTTATGGTGCCTTCTAGAGGGGGGATCTAAGTGACCGCGCACCGGTTTCTAGATGGTAGAAGTGCCTAGGACCTATAAGAAAAAAGCTACATATAAGAATGAATTTATTAAGAGATTGTCAGATAGTTCACTTACCATCATTCAAAACAATGTCATTTTGAATCTGCCAGATAACCTAACAAGTAACAATAAACATAATTCTGATGTACGATGGTCAATGAACCATTCAAGGAATTGTGTTATGGATATAAAATTTTATGTGGGAAAGATAACAACATCTCAAATTGCCACAGAGAAAGGTTAATCTTTGAACAGATGAATCAAATTCTTCCTCATGCTCAGTGTTAATATGCAGATTTTTATGAAGGAATTAAAATTGAAATATAGTCAAAGCTTATGGTGTGAAATTAACAAAAATTGATTGAATTGATTTTTTAATAAATAAATTGATTCACTTCTCCTTAAAATCATTCGTTTATTTACCAACAAAAAATCAGTCATTTATGGGCAACTATTCTAACTTTTTTGAGGGAAAGTTAGAGTGGTTTTGTCTCTGTCTCTCTTCTCTTTTATCTTCTCTCTCATTTTTTCCCTCAAAAATTTATTCATACTTTTACAAAGATAGAGAAATGAAAGTTAGAGAATATTTTTCCGTCATTTAATGGAAGAAATACTCTTATTTGAATGGTCGAGTAGAAGGACGAAAAAACTTCTAAACACTATAGTTATTCTAGCGTTCCATTATCAACCAAAACAAGACAAAAAAATGCAGTTAAGATCCATGTAACAAATCCAACCCCTTCAATTTGCCTCTAAATGATTTATATTTGCAACAATCCACAATCCAATCTCCACGGATAAATATGGTTGTTAATTTACATCCACCTAAAAACATTAAAGAGTAAATTAGCAATGCACACATTTTTCAATTGGACAAAAAATCTTTTGAAAGTTAGTTTACACTAGAAAATTAAAAGTTAGTTTGATAAATTTTATTAAATTATGTATACCCACTTTACTAATTTACATCCAATAACATCACAACCTAAAAAATAAAAAATGAACAACTTGAAAAAACAAATTCAATGCCATTTCCACTATAACTAACCTTGGGCGTTAAATAGTTCAATGGTTAACTAAATACAAACACTTTAAATTAAATATTGAAGCAGCTATATTTTTTTGCTAAGAAATACCTAAATTGCAGCCGCAACTCACCTATTTTCATTTGTCCCTACAAAGGGTTAACGTTTTGAAGTCACACAAGTGTTTCCTATATACCATTTGATTATTGATTTTGTCAACAAACAAAAATGATTGATAAAACAAAGCTTTGTTGTTTGTTTGTTATTTGAGAAATGCAAAATCTTCCATCTCAAGCCGCAGATTAATTAATTAGCTGTTTACTTCTGTCCCAAGTAATGCAAACTGATGTAAAGTTTCCTTAACTTCTGTCTTTTTTTTAGTTAGATTATTAATATAGATACAAAATTTCCAATGTGTGTATCTATTATTAATTTCTCGAAAAACTTGTGAAATATATAAGATGACTTTTTTTATTTTAACTATTTTTTTTCTATACATAACTTTTTACCACTTACTTAAAGAATCAAAACTTGAATTCGATTTCTAATAAGAACAATTTTTAAACAGATATTATTTAAAGAATCAAAATTTGAGTTCGGAAACTTTTTCCCTTAAAACTAGAAGATTGAAAAAAAAAACTCAACTCTTATTACTTAAATCAATTTATTATTATTTCTTAACCTTGGTTTTATACATACACAATAAAAAAAACTAGAAATAGACTTATTTACATGCATGATGTTATGTACAGAGGCGGAGCTAGGGGTGGCCAGGATGGGCCATGGCCCACCCCAAAAAATTGAATATTAGTAGGGTACCCCTATATATATAAATTAAAATTATATGGTATATATATTAATTGAGGCGATAAAATATCATATGTGTACTCCTGGCCTAGCGGATAAGCGTTATACCTACAATGAAGTGGTGCTGGTTCGATTCCAGCTTGCTTCATTTTTTCTTATTTTTCTGTTTTTTTTTTCTTTAAAAAATTCAACTTCATTGTGGCACTGGTTTGAATCCAGCTTGCTTCGTTTTTCCATATTTTTCTATATGTTTCTTTAAAAAATTCAACTTCAATGTGTTTAGTGGATTATATTGTTTATTTTTCCACTTTTTTCTTCAAAAAATTCAATTTTATTATGTAAAATGTGTTTCAAATCCATGGAAATTGAGACAAAATTAATGTATTATGCCACTAAACCAATGACACTATTCCTGCAAAGTTTGTTTTTTCCTTTCATATTTTTGTGTGAATAAAGCACAATTTTTTATTAATCAATAACAATTATTCTCTTGTGATTAATCTTATTTATTTTGAATTATATCATTCTTTTTATTTATAATTATATCATTCTCTTTTTGGTATATATTTGTAATATAATAAAATATTTAAATTTTTTATCATCAATTTTATACAAATATTAATTCAAACTTAATTATTGATTATTTCGAATTACCTTGTACACGTAAATATCCTCTTATGGGACGTAATTTAATTTTTTAATGATGAACTTTTTTTACGCGATTAAACTTATAATATTTTATCTTGAGTGATCAACTTTATACTTATTATTACAACTTCAATTATTGTATGCAATATAATTTCTATATTTAATTTATATGTTATAAATTTTCAGCGGCCCACCCAAAAACAAATTCCTGGCTCCGCCACTGGTTATGTACATCTGTATCACAGAGGGATTTGACTTGAAACATTAAATCCCGCGGTTTCATGAGCTACATTGAATTTAAAACTTATTTCAATCTTGTAACAATGATTAAAATATGTACTATAGAATATAACAGCACTAGTTATATAGTATTTATTTTATCATGATCATACGAAAATATCATATCTAATAACGACAAGGAAATGAAAATGATGTGTCAAATAAAGAAATGAAAAACTTAACACGTTTATCTTAAGTGATACGTAACTGGACAAAAATCTTAAGAGAAACGAATGTGTCGACATATTAAATTTAGACATAAACACCGTATATTTATATGGTTTATGAATTTTAAATTATCGTTTTTATCTCCTTAAGATGATGTTTACACTCAATAATATAAAGTGTCAGAAATCATGTTCAAATAACACAGTTGAATAAATAGTAAGTGATTGTATTTTTTGTTTTTATATATGTTGGTTCACTTCATAAAATATAATTTATATATATTTAAAATGTGTCGGGCACTAAATATTAACTCAATCGAGATTCAAACTTTTATCCTTAGTATTGTAGGAATCAACCTCTTATAATGGATTCAACATTCATTGGTAGTGATTAGATCTTTAAATAAGAACTTTTGTATTTGTTAAAATTCTAGTTGGAAGAAAAGCTAAAAAAAAATTCTAGTGTTGGAAGGGAAAATTTACTATGCATCAAACAATTTTTTGATGAAAAAGAATCCGCTAAATAATAGTTGATACTTTGTATGATTAAAAAAAGTCTTCAATGGAGAAGACTTATCTTCTTATGTTAAACTAGGGGTGGGCATAAAAACCAAAAAACTGAACCAAACAGTTAAACTGAACCAAACTAAACCATTTAAAATCAAAACTGTTTTTAAAAAAACCGAACCAAACTGTTTGTGAGACAACAGTTCAGTTAACTAGTTTTTTTAAATACAAAACCAGTTAACTGTAAACTGAACCAAAAACCGAAAAATTACTAAAACCCTAAAATCCAATGAATTGACACTTTTTAAAAAATAATAAAATTCTTTAAAAAATAAATAATAATAATAATAATAATAATAATAATAATAACACTAAAATAAGTAAACAAACAATCGGCCGAAAAACCGAAAATCGGCCGAAAACACAAAAATCGGTCGAAAAACCGAAAATCGGCCGAAACATAAAAATCGGCAAAAAGATCTAAAATCGGCCGAAAACACAAAAATCGGCCGAAAATCCAAAAATCGGTCGAAAAACCGAAAATCGGCAAAATAATCTAAAATCGGCCGAAAACACAAAAATCGGCCGAAAACACAAAAAATCGGCCGAAAACACAAAAATCGGTCGAAAAACCGAAAATCGGCCGAAAACACAAAAATCGGCAAAAAAATCTAAAATTGGCCGAAAACACAAAAAATCGGCCGAAAACCCAAAAATCGGCCGAAAAACCGAAAATCGGCTGAAAACACAAAAATCGGTCGAAAACCCGAAAATCGGCCGAAACATAAAAATCGGCAAAAAAATCTAAAATCGGCCGAAAACACAAAAATCGGCCGAAAACCCAAAAATCGGCCGAAAACACAAAAAATCGGCCGAAAACACAAAAATCGGTCGAAAAACCAAAAATCGGCCGAAAACACAAAAATCGGCAAAAAAATCTAAAATCGGCCGAAAACCCAAAAATCGGCCGAAAAACCGAAAATCGGCCGTTTTTTGGGTTTTCGGCCAATTTTCGGGTTTTCGGCCGATTTTTTGAGTTTTCGGCCGATTTTTTGTATTTTCGGTTTTCGGCCGATTTTTTGTGTTTTCGGCCGTTTTTTGGGTTTTCGGCCAATTTTCGGGTTTTCGGCCGATTTTTGATTTTTCGGCCGATTTTTGGGTTTTCGGCCGATTTTCGGTTTTTCGACCGATTTTTGTGTTTCGGCCGATTTTTTGGGGATGAAATTGGAGATTAGTAGCCGCCTAAATATCAAGTTGTGTTTGGAACCATAATTTTCTACTAATATATTAGTAGACGCCTTAATATTATTTTGTCAATTTTTTTATTTTTTATTATTTTTATTATTATTTTACTTATTTTTTATTATTGTTATATTATTATTAATATTATTTTTTATTATTTTGTCAATTTTGAAAGATTATTTTTATCATTTTTGTATTATTTGAAAAAAAACATTTACGGTTAACTGATTAATTGAACCGGTTAACTGGTTAACCAAACTGTTTGGTTCGGTTTATATTTTTACTAACAGTTCAGTTCAAAAAAACTGAACTGTAGAAACGGTTCAGTTCAGTTTTTATGCAGTTTTGGTTTTTAACCAAACCATGCCCACCCCTAAGTATTGTGTTGGGGAAAACAAAAGAGGAGCTATAGAGAAGAAGAGCTTTACTAAGCCTTCTCTATGTAGATTCCACACAATTTTAATACTAAAATATGATATTGAAATATGATGATAATGTTAAATTTTGTGTTTTTTTTTTCTTCTTCTGTTTGTTGTTTGCCCAATACAAGTTATAAAATGCCAAATCACGAAAAGTTCAAAACACGCTGCGGATCCTACTGCAAGGGCACGGCTGGAATTTGGGAGAAACTCTCATATTTTTTTTATTTAAGAAGGTTTCTCTTCCTCCCCCAAGACACTTTTTCTCTCCCCGAATTTTATTTTTTTCCTTGAATAACAACTTTGGAATGTGTTTTCTGAAATTTTCCTAGTTAAAATTTGGGAAAAATTCGGAATACATGTTTCGAAGTTGTTATTCAAGAAAAAAAAAATCCAAAAAATGCATTCCAAAATTTTTATACAAGGAGAAAAGTAAAAATTTCAGGAGGAAAAAAGAGTCATGGGAGAAGAAAAGATAATTTTTCTCTATTTAAAACTCATGGGCTCACCAGCCCACTCAACAACAAGCCTTAAAGGCCTAACCCATTCCTCTTCCGTAATCTAGATAGAGACACAATGTTGTAATTTCAAAATTCTTTCACCATAAAGTTGTATTGTTTCCATAAGATATAAAAGTTATTTTTTAAGCTCCACTAGCTTAGTTCAGTTGGTAGAGATATTATATTATATATGTATAGATTGTAGTTCAAACTTTGAACACTCCATTTATTTACTATATGAGTGAAGTTTCTAACTATTATGCTACTTTATCAATTTTTTTAAAAAAATATTATTTTTTTTTATCATTTTTGTTTTGTTTTTGTTGATAGTTGGCCATTTGTTTTTGGTTGATATCTCCTGTTTATGTTTATTCTCTTTGTGTGACATTATAAATCTAATTAAATGGTTAATAAACATTTTTTATTCCATAGTTTTGTTTATGTTCAAATCAACTCAATTAACCAGTAATGAAATATTTTTAAAGCAATTGAATTTATGAAATGAACATGTTCGATTTTTTGATTTAGTGACCTATTATAGATTGAGACCGTAGTTCATACTTACATGTTTTGTTTTTAATTTTTATTTCATGTTAACACTTTCAGCAAAGGTCGATAGAATATTGATATGAGATTAGAGTTTTACCAAAAAAAAAAAAGAGTATGAGATTAGAGTTAATTAATGAAATGTTTAAGTTAGATATATAGCTTTTGTTAAAAAAAAAAGAAGTTAGATATATAGCTTTTATTCGTTGAGCTTTTTATTAATCAAGCCTTTTAGTCTGACTTTGGTTGATTAATGGGCCTATTAGTTTTCTTTGGACTTTAGTTTATGAAAATTGTTGTTTAGACCCCCTTTTTAGTCTTCAGACTACCAGTTCAGCAAGGCAGCTGCCCGGACCGGTACTAGGTCCGATTCCCGGTCCAACCAGTTGATCCGACCGGTTCGTTCCAGTTTTTAAAACATTGGTTTTTACTCTTTCTGATTAGAAGCTCTAGTTTAATTCATAATTTAGGATGAACTTATTATTAATTGGCGCATTCATTTTTGTTCTCTCTGAAATAGTTCCCTTTTATCTCTCCATATTACAATATGGGAAATGCTACTTGATGCGAAAACGCGGATCACGAATTTTTCCGAATGATGTGGCAACTGCTTGTGGGACCCTTAATTTAATAAACCTTGTTTCTCTGGTCTCTCTCATCTCATCCCCAACAACAACACCCCTTGTTTTTGTTTTTTTATGCAATTTTCTCTTATTTCGCGCTTTCATTAAGTAACCAATTCAGATCTCTTTCTGTTACCTCTCAAGGCCAGCTTTTGTTTTTTCATTGTTTGGAAGTACTGTCAAGATGGGGTTTTTTAAAGTAAAGGTTTTGACAACAATTTGATTTTAAAAAGTCTTTATTTTAAGGGTGTATGTATCCATGGAGATCATTGGGGAATTGGTTGGCTATAGAAGAGATTACGAATTTGAAGCTTTTAAATTGTAATACAATCGATTGTTCTTACTCTTTGTTTTTTTTTTTTTTTTATTGAATACTCTTTGGTTCTTTGTTTGCTGGGTTGTTCAACAAATTATTCTTAACATGTGTTTGAGAAAAAAAAAATTAGTGGCAGTAAAAGCAGAGTTCATAAAAAAATGTATAAATAAAAAGCACAGAGTGAGGTTTTTTGGGGAAAGCGGTGACGGAAATGCTAGCAAAGTATATCTTGATTCAAGATGACATTGTTTTAGTAGAAATTAAATTAAATATACAATAAATGCTTTCGTGATGAATTCGCGAGATTTCCTTCGCATGATATAGCACTGCTGTTACAATATTTATAGTGATAATGATAATAAATGAAAGAAAACTATGCATTATGAGAATTTGAAAACTTTTAAAAGTATGTATAAATTGATAGAAAGTTGATTCTACTAAGACCATGAAACTAGGGTTTCTAAACAAAATAAAGTATAAAAAAAAGGATTTAACGACATTCTTCATTTCATTGATAATGATAGAAGATAAAATCATATTAAATAAAAAATTTAGGAATTTAAGTTAAAAGATTTAATTGTTCTTAGTGGAGCTTTTTAATCTTATGGGTCTACAAAAACATTATTCATCACAAGCTTTATTTATAGTGTCTTAGAGACACTTTATAAGACACCCAAAATGAATTGAAATATTTTATATTTATCTTATTTTACTTGTCTTTCTTTATTTTTTATTTTTTTTATCATTTCAACAAAGTAATTTTAGCTCTTTATCAAATAACTTGAATTATCTCATTGAAACTACATATATTGATGTAAATGAATAATGAAATAAGAGATCCAAAGACTAAAAGGTCCAACTAAAGGCTAAAAAGTTCAACCAATAAAAACTCCATCTAACTTAAACATCTAAATTATTAAATCAACTTTAATCTTATACAATTTTAGACCATCTAGATTTGTTATGTTTCTAGATATTGTCTTAAGTCTTGACATGTTTGTAGATGCAGAAAACAATGCAAATTATTGTTCCTTTTATGTTCAATAAAAAGAAAAAGGATAACCATGCTTGATAATTATCGCATGATCAATCTTGATTTATTGGTGTATAACATGAGACATCTAATCCTTTGTCACAATTCTCCACATCATTTTCTTGATCTATATATCTTGTTACAAAAATATAACTATTGTGATCACAATATAGTAGCCATATTTTGGCCACATCTATTTCCAATTTGTGAAGGATGGCAGCGCCATGGCGTTTTAAGCAAGAAATGGCTGCTATAATGGATTTTTGGTTTTCAGCAATCAATGACACTATTGTTGTGAAATTTACTTTTGATGTTGATTAATCAATTATCACAAGGAAATCATTTGGTTATTGCTGTTGATTTTTTTTTTTTAATTGCATCTCGCATGCCTAATTTGTTATTGATATTCTTTCATACCTTTTTCATTGGATTTCTTTATATTAAACTTTTTTATTTTTTTGGTTTTCACCACCAGTTTAATCTGGTTCGGGGATCAGTTCTGGCATCACGTGGTTCCAGCCCCCTCCCGATCGCAGTTGCGGGGGATCGAACCGTGGTCCTCCCTACCAAGTTCAGCGCCAATCACCACTAAACCAACTAACGATTGGTTATATTAACCTTTTTTTATTACAAGAGAGTCGAGTCCGAAAAATTAATAACTACTACATAATAAAACATGAGTTTTTTGTACAAAAAAAGGATATAGAGTTGACTGACCAATAAATTATGTTAAATAAAATGAATTAATTTGAGCAAGACAATACTCATATAAAATCAAAGTAGAACTCCTATCACATGCACAAGTCATCTTAGTTATCACATCAACACAAAAATTAAGTGCCTGTTTGTTTTGGCGTTTTCACGCTCAAACGTGAGTTTTTTTTACCCCAAACGCAGCTTTTCAATTTTCAGTGATGTTTGGACAAAACCTTAAAGCGATTCTGTAAAGGTGCAAACGCGAGTTGGGTTGAAGCTACAAATCCGAGCTTCTGCGTCAATCAAACGTGATTCTAAATTTTAACTTTTCTGTGATATGTATACTTACCAAATTACCCATATCTTCTTCTCCAATTTTCTACCCATAAGCATCTTTCTTCCTCATACTAATCTAATTCGCAGATGAAACAGAGAGAAGAGGAGAAAAAAACATAACAAATCAAACTGAACAAAACGAGTGCAGCATCGGCAGTTTGCAGATCCATATTTCATATTTGCGGTGGCCGGTGGATGCTGAAGCGGCGGTATTTGTTTGCAGTGAGTGCTGCATCGTTTATGGGTTGTAGAAAACCTAAATTATAGTGGGCTAAAGGGTAAAGGGCCAATTTCAACAAAAATAAGACAAGGCCTGATATATTTGTTAATTATTTTTCCCCTTACAAATGATATATACTATTCTATTTATGATTCAAAAAACAAATGATATATTTAAACAAAAAATTATAAATTCTTTTATTATAATAAATAGGCCCTGTTTTATTAAATTTAAATAATTATCTATAATCTAAATGAATTGTATAGTTTTAATACAATTAAAACCCATTTTGGTAATTATATATCTAAAAGCAATTTTGATTGAAACTATCCAAACAATATAAATTGATGAGAATCACTTTTATATGAATGTATCCAAACACAAATCAATTTAACTAAACTCACTTTTAATTAAAATCAATTCTACCAAACTCAATTCTATCAAAATCAATTATAGTCACCGCCAAACCAAACACACACTAACTTATATGTAAAACGACTCAATCTTGCCTAAGAAGACCCAGAATCCTATGCACTAGGCACCAACCTACCGCCTCTCCCACCATGATTTGCTTGCAAATTTGAAACGACCCCAAAATTGTACATCCATCGTCCCCAAAAAAATTGTCACTATTAACTGTGTTACTGTGTACACTATTCATATAATCTATTTTGATTATATTTTATTATTAAAATATAAAGATAAATATTAGCATATAAGATGTCTTTTGATTTGTCTCAATGAGTACTTTTAAAAATATCAAATTTTCATGATTTTTAATTTTAATAGTACATAACAAAAGATATGAATAGTCAAAGTCACGCTTCAGCATATGTGCAGTAGTCAAAAGAGACAATTATTTTAAGATGAAGGGAGTACGAAAGAGCACAAAATTCAAAGACACGTGGAGGCTCAAGCTAGCGTGAGCAAGTCTAGCATATGGCTCAATGTGGGTGAGTCTATCAACTCTTCTCCATCCCAATTTCTACATTGATACATTGCGCGATCGCCGAATATATTCCACCATTCAGTCGCCACTAATATTCTGATAACCTTACTCAACCACTTTCTACCGACCCACTTCTTCATCCTCCCCCCTCTCTCTTTCGATCTTATATTTTGCGAGATCCAAATTTATTGCAAATTTTGAGTTTGCACTTAACCCCCGTTTAGTGTTTTTTCGACCAAACCATAAAACTTATCCTCCTAATAAAACCCTTATCTCCACTCACGCACTCACAAACAACCGTGTTGAAAAAGTTCATGGTAATGTAGATTAAATTACTTATTTAAACTAAAAAGTTTATATGCTCCCAATAGTAGATAGTAAATTGTACAAGCAGTAACCACTAAGCACCAAGAAATTAGGATGATGAAGGAAAATAAAGGATGATACAGTACATAGTATTGACAACTTGATTATGATAAGTGATAACGTTTGGCTGAAAATGAATTAAACCGCATTAAGCATATTGTTGAGGAAAAAATGTTGTACCATTTTTGTACCCCATCGTGTACTTCCACTTTCAAACTTTAAAAGTTAAACTTTATTTATAAACGTCAAAACCCACTATTAATTTAAAATTTAAAATTTCAACTTTTTTCTTTGCTGGAATATTTTGAGTCAGCTATAGCCTCAAGCAATTAATCATATATACCAAACAGTGTTTATCATGTCTGCCACGACAACACCTTCACTGTTAATTAAAAAAACATTACGACTAATAGTAATTTATATTTTATTATTCTTTTTTATGAAAAGTAATTTATTAATATATTTTAAGCATGTTTTAAGCATGTTTTTACTTATCAAAACTTATTTTTGATAATCACTGGTAGTGTTCATATAAGGATGTCACTGCAATGGAGATTTTGAACTTTGTAACTTCATGCAATTCAAATTTTATATAAGATAATTGTAGCGGACACATTGTGTTTCATAAAATTTCAAATAAAGATTAGTTATTCTAATAATACCAATTTTTTTTTTCTTTTTTTTTTTTCCGCATCGGTTTCCAATCCATTAAAGATGGACAACTAATCCGATTCGTGCGTAGAGGCATGCGCACTGGCGCTAATAATACAAATTTCGTATATATAACATTTAAAAGAACACATCCTATATAATTAACGAAATGTTTGTAAAAATGATAATTGATACATTTAAAAAATTGGATATTTTTTAGAATAAGGTCATGAAAAAAATTCAAGACAGCTTTATATTATATTCAAAAATAGTGGTCGTAATAATTTTCACTTCTGCATATTAATTAAATTGATTCTAGAAACCGATATTTCCCCAAAGTTTAACCTCAAACAAAAGTCCCAAACAAGTCCAAAATTAGGACTATATCTATTCGACATGGGTGGCATGATTTGACGTGTCTTTAAATAGTGTTATGTTAGAGGATTTAAAAGCTAAAGCCTATCGATAAGTAGTAAGTAGTAAAAAGTGATATGTATAAGATCAATGAATTAACCATTAAGTCAAATTAAGGGACAAATTAACCACTACTCATAAAAAGTGATAAGTTAATGACCACTAAGCAAACCATTGTTTCCGCATATCATATTTACTTTTACGAGTTCTCAATGTGGTGTTTTATCCAATATTTCGATAATGAAAGCTCATGTTTTTGTAATATTTGAGATGGAATTCTTGATAAACTAATAATTTCATATTATATATTTGCTTTTACTCTTTTCTTTTAATAACAAAAAAATATTATTAGGAGAGGCACAACATATGTATAGAGAGAGAATTATCAACTTCATTAATAATTTATATTTTCTTTTTATCTTTTATTAGATTCGTCTTAAATTATAAGAAATACAATTGTAGTAATAAATTTGTCAAAACATTATTAGGCTATACTTTTACACATATATAATTTTTATAATTACTAATTATATTATAAAAGATAAAAATATATCAACAATAAGTTGATCTAAATAGTAAGAGTTTTGGACCTTTTAAATATGTAGTCAGAAATTTGATTTTTAACTCCTATGTGAGAGAATCTACTTTAGATATACTTATATATTTTTTATTGAGAATTGGTGATAATCACACCAATAATATTTGATGCATGAATGATAGAGAGCTAAAACTAGTCTAAGAAAAACATAAAATAAAGGACATTAAATTTTTTTAAGAAAATAAAGATTTCATTTCATTTTGAGTGATTTGCAAAGTGTCACCAAGACATTACTTATAGTGTTAATTTGCAATGGATATTACTTAATGATTTAAAATCCCCTAGTATTGTACCAAGAGAAAACTTGTTTTGTTTCTCTTTAAAACCCTATCTTTTGTGTTGGTGGAAAATTCTAATTCTATTCTCTACATCTTGCTTCCTTTGCCCACTCTATTATTTTTTTTAGCATAAAAAAACATTTATTTATAGAAAAATAAAAGCCTTAAAATTAGGAACAAATTTGCCTTAAATAGAAACATAATCAAAACAGATATTCACAATATCCGCACCGGTATAAGCTAAGGGATCATTTGCATTGGGTTTAAGATCAATTTTACAAGTGAGTTGAATACCACACTTTTACTCAAAATCTTAAGATGTTAGATTTATGGATCATTTCATATATAAAGTGTTCAACCTCTACTTTTCTAAAGAATGCGAAACTTCTCACTTACACTTGCTGCAACACTCTGACTATGCATGCACCGGTTCAAGACTCTATACAACGGTGCATAATTTCCTGTTTCTGCAATCTTGCACATGTTCAACTTGTTCTTGCACTTATACATTCTAAAACTAACCTACTCTAAAATTTTTAATTTTAAGTTAATCCTCGCATTCTTCAACATAAATAAGTCATTAATAATGGATTTACGGACTAAAATTTAACTCACAGCTAATGTGAGCAGAATATATCTTACCACTGTGACACCAAAAATTTGTCATATTTGCTTTTAGTAGTTGTCAATGTTGTGTTTTATCCAATATTTCGATAGTGAAAGTTTTGTTACGCACAAGTTATAGAAAATTCTTCTTATATTCATTTACTAACGGAATTTCTATTGGAGGAATCTTGTAATGTCTACTGAATGAGCAAGCATTAACGAAATGATGATAGTGATATATACATATAATAATACACACAAAAATAATAGTAATAATGCAGTAATACCTAGATAGAGTGCTAGATTATGAATTTGATATATAAAATTTAAAGATCTATTAGTATTGCTGCTGATGTAGTGAAGTTGTTTGCTTAATTGATTGGGAAAAAAACTAATTTGTTATTAGAGAAAAGTGAATCAATCGATGTTTTAAAATAAGTTCGGACATCCGATCTAAGCCAAAGTTGTCGTAAGTTGATTTGATCTCAATTATATCAAGATAGATGATATATAATTCTGCAAGCATAATGTCATGTTACTTAATAATTAAAGTATGGTTGAGCTGGATTAATAATAATTACAGTAGAGAAAGCTTGTTTGTTCAATTAGGTTTTTTTTTCCTATTTTTTTTATTATAAAAAGTTAATAATAATCATATTTATTTGTCGTTGGAATAATTAAACCAATTGAATTAAACACGAGTAGGATTCATTGTATTTAAATAAATAATTTTTTTTCTAAATCTAATGTTTTCTATGGGCACTTCACCTCCCAACGGTTTTAAAATATGTGCTTAAAATGGATCTTTGTAAATGCATTTGTTCGTGTAGAACCATCAGATTTAAACCGTTAAATATAAAATCATTCTTGATCGCTTTATTACTCTTTGCAAGTCTTTTCTCTTTTTTTTTTTAGATAATGAGTCTTTTCTCTTTTCTATGTGGGATTTGGATTTTTCCATGCATTTTTTTTGGATTACCATATATGTTAATTATATGTAAGAATTTTTCACGACCATTTAATTTAACTGTGACTAATATTTATTCATAAATCTATGAGAGATATAAGGTGAGTTTTTTTATTTCAACCAAATATTTTTCATACACAAAAGTCAAAAAATCAAACTCGATCAATAGTATATCTACTTGTTGATTAGGAATCTAAATCCTTTTAGTTAGATATGAATTTGTTGTTGATATCAACACTTTTATCAAGTCTTCTTATTTATTCGTTAGTTAAGTTTAAATTATTTTAGCTTTATAAAGTTAATTATGATTAAAAGGGAATTTAACATGGGAGTGTTTTTAGTAATGATTGTTTGAGAAAATTAACACCACTCCTTTTATTTTATGCAATATTTCATTTTCCATACACAAAACAGATATTTTTGAAGTGGTTTTTGTGCTGACATATGAAGTATTTATCAACATGATTAAATAAAATACACAATACCAAAATGAACTATCTTTTTTCATATGTCATACTCTGATAACTCTGATAATTGAACACAACACTATTAAGTGTTGCTAAATTTTGTCCTACTTTCATTACCTTTCACGGGAATATATATTCATTCCTATTCCATATATATCATACAAAAAAAAATTGATGACACACTTAGTTCCATTTCTTTAAAGTCACCAAACACCATCATAATATGTTTGCTCAAGTTTTCACCAAGTGAAATTGCACCATGTATGTCCAAGAAAATTGTTTTTAATTAATTCGTCATCAAAAAGTTAGTAAAAGCCACGTATCAATCCAAATTATTCCACAAAATTCACCAATATGTCACCACCACCATTCCACTCTCTCAAGTGGACATGGACACAATAATGTTGAAGTTTTCCACACCAATGCCCCCTAATTACGGTAGTGGTTATAGTGCATAAACTTTTTCCTTATGCACCATGCATAAATAATGAAAATTGTTTAATGCACCTTTCAGATTGTTTAGCGCACCCCCCAGATTGTTTAGAGCACTTCCAAATTTCCAACACACTCCCCATATTTCTAGCGCACCCCCTAAAAATCTGGGGGTGCACTAAGCAATCTAGAGGGTGCGCTAGAAATCTGGGGGATGCACTAAGCAATTTGGAGTATTTATGCATGGTGCATAAACATGGCTTATGCACCATAACTTGTGCCCTCAATCACGTCACTCTAATTTAGTACCATATCCTTAAACAAGAAAGAAAAATCTTCACTACTCTAGAATTTTGTTGAGCCAAAAATCTAATTTACAATTTATATTAGTAAAAAAATGATATGATGTTAAATGATTTAATGATAAAAATGTATCCAACAATATTTGAAGATATTAGAGGTTCACCTAGAAGAAAATGAGATTTTGTATCCTCTATTTATCTTCCTACACTTTTTTTCTTCTCATTTTTTCCTCTATTAGAAGAAATAATTTTTTTAAAATGCTTTTTTTCTTCTCATTTTTTTTTATAAAAAAATTCAGCTATATTTAGTTAATTTGTTGCCAAGTAAATTATTTGGAGAATCTCTTTCGTAACGTATATTGGAATTTGATTTGTGGGTCATTCTAATGGATTCAAGGGTTTAGATTCAAAACAAGAAATCTTTGCCAAGAATATGATACAAAGAAGACAAATCTTGGTGGATATACCTAAGCCAGATCATATACTAGACGAGGATGTATCACATGAGAATGACAAAGATATATGAGAATATGAGAATGAATAATAGCCATTAGATTCAAATGAAGGACTATGATTAAAAAAATACTCCACTTAATTCTTATATGGCTTAAACATCATTTTCGTCCCTGTAAATTCATAAAATTTTGGTTTTAGTCTCTGTATCTTTTTTTGTTTCAAATTAGTCCCTGCATGTGCACATCTTTTTTATTTTAGTCCCTAAAGCTAAAATCCGCAGAAAAATCTGTAGGAAAATTCGCTGGTTTCCTACAGATTTTCTTGCGGATTTTAGTTTTAAAGGACTAAAACCAAAAGATTTGAACATAAAGGGACTAATTTGCAACAAAAAAAGATACAGGGACTAGACCAACTAAATTATTTAGGGATGATGAAATAAATAAGTATTAAACTTTTTTAATGAGTATGCACCGATAATTTTTTTTTAATTATATAAATTCACTTATGACCCATTTGTTACGAATTATTAAAATATTTTTAAATAAATTCTCATTTAAATTTTTTAATAACATTTTTATATATAATCCAACATTGTTATTTTTTTACAATTATAATTCCACATTGTTAGGTACTTCATGATGAAACATCTTGGATATCTAGCTATAGTTTAGGATACTATTGAATTTACATATAAAACTTAGCTACACTTAGGCGCGGTTTTGGGCCAGTGCAACCAGGTCTACTGACCAGGGTCTTCAAAAATATGAGGTCTTAATTTTTTATTTATTTTAGTAGTCATATGTAGGGGTGTAGTAATAAACAGGAGGTCCAACAAAAATAAAGACTTAAAAAGTAAATGTATACTAACAAAAAAAAAGCAAATTTATAATTGGGTAGTCATATGTTTACAACTTAAATGTATTATGTTCTTTTTTTTTTAAAAAAAATTATATTTTCTATAAGGGGTCCATTATTATTATTAGCACACACATTTCAATACTCACGAACGACCCTAGCTACACTATGTATATCATCATTATTGTTTTACTCATAATTATTAAATTCATTTTCCAAATGCCAAATTCTTAAATAACATTTCATAAAAAAAAGTAAGGCAAGTTGTTTACAGAAATTATATTTCTTTTACTCTGTAAAAATAAAAAGTAGTGTATTCTTTTATATACGAATTTTTATACGAAATAATTACAAAATTATTATGTCATCACATATATATATAGGTCAAACTTCAAATAATATTATAATATGATATGATACATTTTTCATCAATAATGAGATTGATTCTTATCTGAACTGAATTCCACTTCCCGTTGGGCAGGGATATTAAATTAAACAACAAAGAACGCACTTAAGCCATTGAACAAACATGTGTGCGCAATTTGCCAACCACGAATATGACTGCATTTCTACTATACGTACTCCATTTTCATTTTATTTTCATAGCTATAAAATTACTATACCAATCGTTACCAATCGTTAGTTGGTTCAGTGGTGATTGACGCTAAATTTGATAAAAAAGACAATTCAATCCTCCGCAATTGCAATCGGAAGGGGCTGGAACCACTTGATAACATAATCCGAATCATATTAGATGGTCAGTGAGCCGGATAATAGTGGTGTAAACAAAAAAAATTACTACCACTGTTTAACTAATTTTTATCATAAAATTTATTTGTGTTGTTCTGATTGAAGTTTTTACGTAACAAGAATTAGAAATCATACTCTTTAACTTTCATCTATTTAAGAGTAGGTCCAACATTTTTACAACATGAAACAATTCTTTGTTGATTTACTTACTCCATTCTTGTAATTAGGGATGACAAGGTTTAGACTAGTAGTGTGTTATCCCATTGAGATTTTTTTAAGTCATTTTTGTTTAAACCAAGGTTCATAAATGAATTTCATGTTAACGGAAGAATCGTGAAATGGAGGAACAATTTTTTCATTATCCTGATTTCCAAAAAGGACAACCAACGAGCAAGGAGATTACAAACCTATATCTTTCAGTTAGATATATGTACAAAATTTTGTCCAACATCCTAAGGTTGACGATATATTATAATTTATAAGGTTAAATTGTGCGAGATACGATAAAGTTCTTGAGTTTTAGTAAGTAATGAAGAAGATGGATCAACAAATACTAGACACAATGTCAACGTTGGTCAACGGTAGTTCCACGGATGAGTTTGAAATAGGAAGAAAGTCGAAAGAGAGTGGTCCACCAATAGTTGCAGTAGACTTAAGGTCCTTAATGAAAAGTTCTTATGAGTGTGGCATGCTCGATCGCTATAGAAGACTAACCTCGTCATGAGCCTAAAAATAAACCTTTGTAGTTAAAAATTGCGGATCAAACTCAAGTATTAAAACTTTTATCAAATCAAATTTAAGCCTAACATATTTCTACCCAAATCTAGTTAGCCTTTTGTTAAAATAAACTGACTTAAAAGCTCCTTATATCTTAGTTCTCTTTCCAATTATATATTGGAACAAAGGTATATAAGCTGTGTCTAAGTGTGTCCAACGTGGACAAATTTTGTCCATGAGTTTGCTAGCATTAGCGCATTGTGGATTAAATCGAGATTTAAAAATGAAAATATGATAATGCATGTTCAACACATTTAAATAATGACATGGCCTAATGTTTGAAAAAGCCACTTTAAAATCAATTCGACTTTTGTGGCAAGAATTAGAAGCTCGGAACTATAGAAGATTAAGGAAATCCAAATTATGTTACGATACACAAGACACTTAAAAATAGTTGATAAGGCAATGGTACATTGCAACTTAGAGCACAAATACTTATTATGATAAACGTCTATGTACAAATATATATATATAAATTATTTTTATAGTAAAAGATAAAATAAAGATAAATTATATATTTCATTAAAAAAAATATTCTTGATTAAGTTAGTCTGTAATGTTCATGATAATTTTTTAATCAATCTTTTTAAAAATATATTAATAAATCACTGCTTTTAAGATCGATAAAATCAATTAAAGATAAATTATTTGGAAACAAAATGATACAATTTTTACCCCATTTTAAAAAAATTATAATTTAGATGAAAAATCGTTTATTAATTGTAATGAGCCTTGTTCACGTGATTAGTTAAATATTAAGAGCTCAGCAGCTAGAGCTTCTCTAAAATGATGTGGTTACATCTTTTTGCTATTGCTTATCCATTAATTAATTGCATGATTAACTAAAACAGGTAAAGCAATTAGGTATAGAGAAAGTACATATCTCTAATAAAAATATTAATAAGGATTTGTCCGGATAAGGATTAGGATTATGTAGACACATAATTGAGAATGTTAATTAGATAATTAATATTTGTAGCTAACACGGATGAAAGTATACGCATTATCAACATTGCTAATTGCTAAGTAATTTCAAATATGGATTTGAGTTGGAAGGTTGGGGAAATAATATAATCCTCATTTTATATACTCAACAACGAATTAAACTCTTGTTATCTCAATCGTGCAATCAAAATAAATATATGGTGGTGAGAACATATGTGTTTACTTGGGATAGACACTTGGTTAACTCTAGAAAAATATTGGATTAACTTCCTAGCCACATAAAACATTTCTATTGTATGTATTTTAAATGGATAGATTTTGAATTCAATCCATTAACTATTAGTTTACTTGGTGCGAATGGATAAATTGAATTAAATCCATTTGAATTCAGATGACAATTTGATCCACCTATCCATTCCCACAAAGTTACATGAGTTTACATACAGCTTGTACTAACTTCATTTTTATCAAAAAAGTTTATTTTAGTCTTTCAAAAAAAAAAAATAGAAAATTGTCTCTCTGACGAATCTTTATCATATAATTTCATGTACATCGATTAAGGTCGAAAAATTTCATACAACATTATAAATAAATAAAAAAATAAAAAATTTCATACATCTATCTCCATACTTCCCAAATCCGACCTAACACTTAGGCTTTGTTTGGGAGTTGAGTTTTGGAGGGGAAGGGAGGGGAAGGAGAGGCTTGGGAAGAGGTCAACCCTTGTTTGAGAGTTTTAAAAAAATAAGGAAAGGTTTTGGGGGGCTTATTTTATCCAATTTTAAAGTTCCCCCAAATTGGGGGATTTTGGAGGGTTAACTATATAAATTGTCTATTTTACCCCTTACAATAATTCAAAATTCCAATTTTAGCCCTAGCCTAATTTCATTCCAAAAGATAAAAAACTTTTTTCCGGAAAAATCGAGAACTTTTTTCCGGAAAAAATAGGAAACATTTTTTCCTGAAAAAATCGGAAACTTCTTTTCGGAAAAATCGGGAACTTTATTTCCCGGCAAAAATTCGGAAACTTTTTTCTGGAAAAAATCGGGAACTTTTTTCCGGAAAAATCGAGTACTTTTTTTCCGAAAAAAATCAGGAACTTTTTTTCCTGGCAAAAAATCGGAAACTTCTTTCCGGAAAAATCGGGAACTTTATTTCCCGGCAAAAATTCGGAAACTTTTTTCTGGAAAAAATCGGGAACTTTCCTGGAAAAATCGAGAACTTTTTTTTCGGAAAAAATCGAAAACTTTTTTTCCGGAAAAATCGGAAAATTTTTTCCGGAAAAATCGGAAACTTTTTTTGGAAGAAAATCGGGAACTTTTTTCCGGAAAATCGAGAACTTTTATTCCGGAAAAAATCGGAAACTTTTTATCCGGAAAAATCGGAAACTTTTTTCCGGAAAAATCGGAAACTTTTTTTGGGAGAAAATCGGGAACTTTTTTCCGGAAAAATCGAGAACTTTTTTTCGGGAAAAAAATCGGAAACTTTTTTTCTGGAAAAACCGGGAACTCTTTTTCCCGGCAAAAAATCGGAAACTTTTTTCGGGAAAAAATCGGGAACTTTTTTTCCGGAAAAAATTGGAATATTTTTTTCCGGTACAATCGGAAACTTTTTTTTCGGAAAAATCGGGAACGTTTTTTCCCGGCAAAAAATCAGAAACTTTTTTTGGGAAAAATCGAGAACTTTTTTTTCGGTAAAATCGGGAACATTTTTCCCAACAAAAATCAGAAACTTTTTTCTGGAAAAATCGGGAACTTTTTTTTCGAATAAAATATTAGATCTTTTTTCCCGAAAAAATATCGTAAACTTTTGTTCGGAAATTATTTTTTATCTGAAATCGAAACTTATTCTCAAAAAGGGCAAAATAATATAACACAATGTATTAATTTTAAGGGAAAAAAGGGTAAAATAGTAAAATCATCACATAAGCCCCCTATGTCCTTCCTTGTTGGTTTTTCAACTCCCAAACAAGGGGAATGATTTCGCTCCTTTATCCCTTCCCTCCCTTTCCTTCCCCTCCCCTCCTTAACCTTTCCTTTCCTTCCTCTCAAAACTCCCAAACAAAGCCTTAGGAAATTTTTGTCTAAGCTTTATTTTATCAAAAAACATTTTCTTACTATGCTTATAGGCATCGATAGAAATGTTATTTTTGACAAGTCAATTCAATATTTTTCACATATAAGACTAAAATCTACAACATTCACACTAATTTAAATGTGTATTTAATGAGAAGTTCGGGGAACTTGACAGAAATAACACTCAAATATTCTAGAACTACAAAATAAAAAGCTAAACGATATATTTCCATCTAAAATCTTAAAACATTAGGTTAACAAGTCAGATCTCTAATAAATTCAATATTCTTTCCATTCATAATCAATATGAAACTTAATTACTCACATTTTAAACTTAATATTACAACCTCACAACAAAGTTTTAAGTTAAGGATTCAAACTTCTTAAGTGGGAGAGAATGTCTCACCATATATACCATGATCAATTTGGATGAAACGTTCTCAATTGAATACCATAAATATTCAATTGAATCCCATTTCAATTTGCACTCAAATTTATTGGTTCACATGAATTCCATCTCCACTACAGTGGCAAAAAAATGGTACTCTAGTATAGGGTCGATAGGATTTTTCGAACCGGTTTGAATCTGACATAACCGATAAAAGAAATTGAATATTGGATTGTAGTGAGTCGGGTCACGGGTTAAACGAGTTAACAAGTATAGATTTAAATGGATTGCGACGGACGTTTGTTCGGATTGGATTTTCAGGCCCAATAAAATCTGAATTTGACCGATGTAGTAACTTTTCTGACTGCATAGTATAATTACTCTAGTAGATCACATGTGTGATTTTGACCAAAAGTTTATGTGAATTTTTTTTTCCACTTATTTATATTTTCAATGAGTTGGTTATACACGATCATTTGCCAAACTTGTCTTATATTTCCATGATTTCATCATGTTCATCATCTAGAGTTCTCTCAAACTTATCTCACACCTAATCCCTCCATGGCTACTATATATTTTTAGGATTTGTGAACAAAAAATGGTACTCAAACTTATCTTTTTAATTTGTGAACTATTAGATTAACAATTGGAGAAAAAACATGAGAGAATAATTGGAGAGGATCCAAATCCATTAGTTTCTTGCAAACTAGCATTTCCCTTTTAAAAAAACTTGAATTATTATATTTTATTTATTTCGCGACCTAATTAAATTTTACTTTAAACACCAAAGTGTTACGTTAATGCAAACAAAAAAAGCATTCAATTATAGTTACTTACTTTCATAATTGAATTATGTGAATATTATACCGATTCCAAGTAAACCCAAAAAATTGTTTCAATAATTTAACGTTTGACATTACAACTTTTTTAAATGGGAATATTATGTCAGTGTATTTTTTATAAGAACGACGTACAATTCAATTTTGAATATAAATAAAGTATACACGGGTTTGAGGATTATGAAGGTATTAAAAAGACCAAAGTTTTAGTCATGAGCTTATATTATAAGTTATAAACTAGGGGTGGACACAAATTACCGAATCGATTCGAATCCGACGAAATCGAAAAAGAATGGCTAAACTATATATTTGATCCCTTACGTTTATTTTATGTTTCAATTTGGTCCCTTACGTTTAAAATGTTTCAATTTGGTCCCTTACATTATCAACGTTTGCATTAGTTGGTCCCTTCCGTCAGATTCCACTGTTACACTATTTCAATTGGACACGTGTCAGCGTGTCCAGGTGTCCACGTGTCAATCCACGTGTGCAAACCGTCTGCCACGTAAGCAAACCGTCTGCCACATGTGCAAAAACTGATGGAATGGACCAAATTGAAACCTAAAATAAACGTAAGGGACCAAATTGAAACTTTTTAAACGTAAATGACCAAATTGAAACCTAAAATAAATGTAAGGGACTAAATGTGTAGTTTAACCAAAAAGAATTTGATTGTTGGGTTGTAATGGGTCGGGTTGGCCGGATAAAAAAAATTGAGTTTTAATAGATAGAAATGGGCGGGCTCGGATTGATTTTTTAGATCCAACGAAATTCGAAACCGACCGAGTCCAACCCATATTAATTTCCATTATTATTATTATTAATATTATTTTCTACCCTCATGTATATTTTTTCCTCGTAAGAGATAACCAAACTGTCATATATATATATAAATATATTTTAAAAATTTAAGTACAGCACTTTTCTACTTTCATATTAAGACATGAAAATGTAATATATATGTCTGATCTTACATGGATGATCAAATGATGTATTTAGATTATAAGACAACTTAATTACATGTATGAATCATGAACGATTTATGTATTTAGGTTTTTTTAAGCAACTTAGTCTTGTATGTTCTGATAAGTAAATATCCCTAATTTGTTTATTTCATTAACTACTTGAAGATTTTTGCCAAGATTTTTTTATTATTAAAAAAAATTGAAAAAAGTTGTTGGGTATAAAAAATCTATGTTGGCTCAGAGATAGCTCAAACCGAACGAATCCAACCGTTTCATCCGATTAAACCGTATAACCGAAATCCGACCAAACAATTAGCTTAATTGGGTGAAATTGGGCCTTGATTTCTCACCCATAATTTGAATCGGGTTGGGCATTTTGGACCCGTACTCACCCATAATCGACTGATGTCCACCCCTAATATAAACTATAAGACATAAGCTCAAAATTTGTCATTGCCAAACAGTGCCTAAGAATCTGTTTGGGAAGACATAAAAATGAGCTTATAGTTTATAAGATTATTTGTCTAAAAAAGACCTATTTAGTAACAATTTCTCAAAAAGAGCTTATAGCTTATTTTTTAAATCCTATTTCAAGTAGCTTATGAACTTATAATTTATCAGCTTATAACTTATTAAAAGGAACTGAGGGAATATTCATTTGGTGCTTTTGGGCCACGTCCACCGATGCCTTATCCATTACATGTGAGTTACTTAATTTCACTCCTTAATTGGATTTGACATGTGCCTCTCCCATGGTTGCATGAGGTGTTGAGGTGTATGTCCATCCAAAGATGCATGTCCACATGCAAAAGGTGATTATTTGAACAGCTCGTGTCAAATGTCTCAATATTAAACCCTGCATTAGCTTCCACTTCACTCTTGTTATTATTATTTTCCCTAACATGTGTCTTTATCTCTGAACTCTCCCCTTCATAAAAGTGTGCCCCTGCATAAATTCCCATTGAAGATGTGTCCCTAGGAGAGTGAATTTTCTTGATAAGCAAGAATTGAATTATTCAGCCCCTTACTATTATTATAAGTTGTAATATTTTCAAATTTGGGCCCGAAATATTGCTTCAATAATTTAACGTTTGACGTTAAAATTTCTTTTTAATAGGAATATTATGTCAGTGTCTTTTTATAAGAACGACGTACATTTCACTTTTGAATCTATTACTATATATAAAGAGGATACAAATTTTTGGGATGACTTTTTCATTATACCTATTTTACCCTTAAAAAAAACTACAAAAAAAAACTAAATATTTGTATATGTTGAAAAATAACTTCCACATAACAATAGATTTTCAGTTTTTTTTTAGTAAATATTATTTTTTTTCTTTAAATAACTAAGCAAAACTTCCACATAAAAGTATGTTTTCAGTTTTTTTATAGTAAAAAAAATATATATTTTTTTCTTCTTAATAACTAGCCACAACAAAAAAAAGATGTTAAGTAGTTATCAATTAACTAAATCCAATAAAAAAGGAGATTAAGTAGTTATTTATATTTGCCCAATAGAGAATTTCGATCACAGCAAATAAAAAAAAAAGAATATCGATTACACAAACGGGCACTGGCGGCTAGTATAAATAAAACTTACACGGATTTGAGGATTATGAATTATTAAAAAGACAAAATAAAAATAAAACAAGACATGCAAATAGTGATATGATATTAATATGATAAAGATGTACTATAAAAGTAAAATATATATTCATATTATCCAGAAATTTCCTCTTCCTATTTTTTATTGAATGACAAATTAATTATATGTATATTTACTTCTCCTTATATGACATAAGAGCTTATCTCAAAACTGAAAGTTGCAATATGCATGTATGGCTCTAATTAAGTCCTAATAGTTAATCTACTCCTTTCTTTTTGGGTACAAATTTTTCTACTCTTTCTATCAACATCAATCTATTAAAATTGATTCCGATAATTTGACTAATGCTAGCTTCCATATACATCGATAACCATGACAATATGATCTAAATTAAAATAAAATGTGATGTCTTTATTTTATGTGAATGCTTCCCATATATATATGCATTTAAAAACTTGATAATTTTTTTTGCAAGTGTTGCCACATAGATCGAAAAACCAAAAATGGCATCTTTACCTCTGCTATATACCAATTATGATCCCTCTATTTTTTTCTTCAAAAAAAAATTAAGAGTTCATTTGAAGAGAGATATAAACAAAAAATAGGCAACAAATTTTGAGTTAGCATCCTCTTCATTTTTTTAAAAGAATTAGAGTGTTACATTTATAGATAAACTTAAATAAATTTAAATTATTTTAAAATATATTTAATTATGGTAACTCGTGAATTCTACCATGAGTTCCACTATCATTAAATATTTTTAAAAAGAATTTAAACTTGTTTTTGTTTATCTTTCTTCAAATGAAACTCTTAATATTTATTTTTCTGGTAGATAGACAAGATAAGTCATTGGAAACTCAAAAACACACACATAAAATGGAAGAAATAGGGTTCAAACTCCAATCATAACATCCGACTATAGTTATTTTAGTATTTTTATTAGTTGAACTAGGGTTTGTAGACAACTCTTAGTTTATTCTCAGCTCAATTGGTAAGACATAACATTATATATACGTTTGTAAAAAAATAATAATTATATATGAAGAGAACCGAAGTTTGAACTCCTGTCAGTCATCCTACTTATTCACCTTAAAAATAAAATTTTTAATCACTAAACTATTTAAAAAAAAAAAAACATCATCAACTGCTAATAAAATTAGTTTAATAAAAGTGTCGTATTTTAACAATTGTATTACATTTTTTAATAATCCGTGTTAAAAAACTTTAATCTACCATTACTTTGAACCGATATATTGCTATTTTTACTTTTGCGCCGCCCCCAACCTCGTTTTCTTTTTGCTACATGTAATAATGCGCATCTTGTGTCATTAGTGGATTTTCGATTAAGTAATTCATTCATATATAATTTATATTATAATAACTTGACATTTATGTTAAATTTTGGGTATAAATATAGTGATGGATAACCTTACTCATTCATTCATTCATCCCACGCAAACATATTCAAGTATACAAATTTTCTCTTCCTCACAAAACATAGAAATCTAGAGAGGGAGAGAGATTAATATACACAACATAAGATGGGTGAATTAACATATTTTGAGAAAGCTAATGCATGGTTAAGAAATTCAAAGTCATATTTGCTAATAATTAGCTTACAATTTGGCTCAGCTGGCATGTATGTTCTTACCATGGATGCCCTTAATAAGGGCATGAGTCATTATATTTTTGTGGTATATCGTAATGTCATCGCCACTATAGCTCTTGCTCCCTTCGCATTTTTTCTTGAAAGGTATTTTCTTGATTATAAATATCAATTATCCTTCATGCATATATGCATGTTACCTATACATGCTTACAATATTGAAAGAAAAAAATTCATTGTTGTTTTTGACCAAAATATTTTCAATATGAACTATTTGCAGACCTTAAAAATAAATTTTAATATAATAATATATACATGTTCTCCATTTTTTTTATATTAAAAATAGTAAGATTTACTTCTCTATCATTTTTAATGGTTCACAGTAGATTTACCATAATTTTAATAATAATATTTTACTAATATTGATAAAATTATTTTCCGACGTCTAATTTTCATATTGCACAATTAGTCATTTTGTCTACTATTATTTAAAAAAAATAACTAAATTGTTCTGCTAGTTAGATTAAGAACTAACAAATGAATTTGGTTATTTAGAGAATCTATTGATTAATTATTTCTATTGTGTATTTTTACATCTTTTTTCAGGAAAATTAGGCCCAAGATGACAGTTCGGATATTCTCAGAAATATTTGCACTAGCTTTTGTTGAGTACGTAATATCATCTTAATAATTCATAGTTATTTAATTTTGATATATTATTGATTTTTTATTCATGTATAATAATTATGTTTTTTATTTATTATATACAAAAAATAATTATGTTATTTATTATTTTTATTTATAGGATAATACTTGATCAGTGTTTCACGTTCTTGGGGATGAAGCTAACATCAGCGTCATTTGCATCTGCCGTGATGAATTCCGTACCATCTATTACCTTTGTACTTGCAATCATTTTTAGGTAATAATAATATTAATTCAAACTATATAGTAAGAGTATTATTTAAATTATTTAAATTTTAATCATAACTAGCTACTATGCATTGCTGACGAACTTATATGTGTGTGTGTGTGTGTGTGTGAATATCCTTCAGAGATCCCACTTCCAAGAGCATGGGCACTTCTAAGTGCCTCTACAACATATAAATAATACCATATATGAATTATGGTATATGTCATCACCCCACTCACACATGCCATTAATGGAGTTTGTTCATTTTTTCGGTCACTCCAAAAAAATATTCTAGAGACATTTCTAGAGGAATTCTATTTTTTCTCTCACTAGTTTTTGTTGTTTATGTATTTTAGAAATGTATATTCATTAAATTAAATTTATATTTAATCTCTTTATAAAATTATGAATTTTCATGTTTGGAATATTTTGTTATCGATTTCATCTAGTTTGTTCTCATAGAGACTAATTTATTTATTTGGATAGAAGAGACTATTTTTGTATCACTAGAGTCTAGACTACTAGTGAGACTAAACATATTTATTTTACTTTAAATGATACAAAGTATATGATGATAAAAAAAACATATGTTGTATGTATTGATAAAGTTATTAATTAGAGAGACTCATACATATAAGGATATTATTGTTATGTTTGAGCAGATTGGAGCGCATGAAAATTAAGGAGATAGGATGTCAAGCTAAAGTGATTGGCACAGTCGTGAGTTTGGGAGGTGCATTTCTAATGGCTTTATACAAAGGTCCAGTTCTACAAATTGCTGGGTCATCAGCAGCTACTCAAGTGCACCAGCCTGAAAATGTGAATGACCCTAGTGGTTCACATTGGCTCCTTGGTGCATTGTTCCTTCTCATTGGTTGCGCCGGCTTCTCTGCTTTCTACATTTTACAAGTATGTTCACATAGTTGAAATAGCGACAATCGTTTGTCAAAAGAATAAATTTACAATCTCCTTATCCTTATAGTTGAAAGAGCGACAAAGTTGGCGTCAATTTAACAAAAACATTGTGCAATAAATATACAAAGATTTTTTATGCATAAAGATCATCTTACTTTTTTTTTGTTGTGAAATTGGTATCCATCAAGTCGTTGTTTCAACCGTAGCAATAAGAAAGATTGCGAACATCTATTGATGTCGGTTGTAGTTAAAGTTGCAAACAATTTTCAAACATTGATTTACTATTTAGGGTTGAGATGACCTAACTAACATACAATATCAATTGCAGGCCATAACATTAAGAAAGTATCCAGCAGAGATGTCACTAGCCACGTGGGTTTGTTTTATTGGTGCACTTCAAAGTAGTGCTGTGACAATTTTCATGGAGCGCAAAAGCCCTGATGCATGGGCTTTGGGCCTGGATTCAAGACTCTTCGCTTCGGTCTATGCGGTTAGTAAAAAAAATTATTGATGGGCCAATGAGCCCATTTAAAATCAAAAGCCCAACCCAATAGGGCAATGAGCCCATTTGAACTCAAAAGCCCAACCCAATTTACAACATTAAATAAATATCCAAAAAATTGCTTTTGACATTTTTTTTGTTCTAATGTTTTACACAGGGAATAGTAACTTCAGCAATTCAATTTTATGTGCAAGGCTCAGTAATTAAAACTATGGGCCCTGTTTTTGTGACTGCTTTTAATCCACTGCGTATGATTATAGTCACAGCCTTGGCTTGTATCTTCCTCTCGGAGAAACTCCACCTCGGAAGGTATATTATAGTGACAGAAGTAGATTCCTAGCACTCTTCGCATTCTAAGATTTCATTAACCTTGGTCATTTCGGATCATACATATTGTTCGCCAAATAATTTTTTTAAAATGATTAACGTGATCAATGATTTTCAATTTAAATACGTGGATTAAACACTTAGCATTTTAAAGACTAAATTGATGATTCGGCATACTTCTTATTCTTACCACTTATTTCTTTTCTATAGTTTCATTCATTAAAATCAAATTATTTCATTAAGAATGTGAAACTCATTTTTTTTCCACTTTGTTTGATTTTGTTTTATGTACATCAGCATTGTTGGAGGAGTGGTAGTGGTTACAGGGTTATATCTTGTTGTATGGGGAAAATCCAAAGAACAAAAAAGAATAATGTTAGAAGAAGAGGCTCCACAAAAAATTTCCCAACAAGGACAACAACAACTACCAATAACTGTCCCCAAAGTTGATGTCAATGATAATAACAATAAACATCAATTGGTCATAGTTGGAGACCAAACAAGCACATAGAAGCAGTGACCATTATCAAATTAAGTAGTCACGTTATTGTAGTGTGACACTGGTCTAGAATTAATGTGTTGAATTGTTACTTTGCATGTTGAAGAAAAAATCCAATTCTATATTTGGATAATTTTGTTTTAATTTTGAGTTTTAGTTTTGTATTTAACAAAACATGAAATGTATATCTATGTTTTGTATTGCATTGCTGACTTTAACAAAAATAAATAAAAGACAGTCGTAACAGTTATGTTCAAGAATGTGTCAATATTTCTCTATTACTATATGCCATTAATCTTCTACGGAATTAGGGATGGCAACGGGTGCCCATAAATACGAGTTTTACACTACCCAAACCCACACCCGAAATATCGGGTGTCACCCGAACCCGGACCCAAAGTCTATTTGGATGGCAAATTAACACTCACGCTCACACCCATTGGGTTTGGGTTTTTCCACCCAAACCCGAACTCGTAGCAAAAAAAAGCAAAAAATACAACAATATTGAAATTCCATCAAGGTCTCTCAAATAAATTAAAATTAAGGTATATAATTGAAACACAAGCATTCCAAGAACATTGAAACATGGTAACATTATAATTAAAATTACAACTTTCCAACAACAATATCGTAACATAGTCTTCAAGACTTTTAAGAAATTAAACTACAATAAAAATTAAGGTCTTTCAAGAATACTTAAGGGCAATTAGGTAATTTAACATATAAGCGGGTGGGTATTCGGGTTTCGGGTGTGGGTTTGATACTACCCAAACCCGCACCCATATATTCGGGTGTCACCCGAACCCAAACCCAGTCAACTCGGGTTTCGCCCGTTGACTTTGGTTTGAGTTCGGGTGGGTCTATCGGGTTTGAGTTTTCCTGCCATCCCTATACGGAATATGTCATTTTGTAACTTCGCTTGTGCTTTTGTCTAAACAATGTGAACTAAGGTCATGAGATTGATCTATGTCAGTCTTGGGAATGTAGCAATATTATAATTTTTAGGAAGAATTTGTCATTCAATGAACTATACAAAGCATGAAAGATTAGTCTCTCCAATTGAGCGCGGAGACAATCTAATTTACACCCAAAAAAAAGTGAACAAGAGAGCGAAAAACTAACCTTCTCAAGTTGTTTGGAAACAAATTAATACATCAAATTGCATAAGGCAACCCAAGCAAGGCTTTAGGCCCTCAAAAAGTAAAAAAATATTAAAAAAAAAAATACCCTTCATAAATCATAAACTCATTAGTTGACAGTAGAAAAAATGTCACAAATAAAACCAAAAGGCTTTTGAGATGTTTTTATAAAATTGAGATAACAACTATACAACTCTTCAAGAATTCAAACAAGTATAACCTTTGAATCTCTACGTTTCAACGAAGATTAAATATATTGGCTTTATCATCAATTAAATAAGAAATGAAAATAATTTTTTTATGATAATTAAATAAATGATTTAATGAAATAAAATTTATTTTAGGCCACGTAATTTAATGTTAGGCCGACCTTGGCATAAAGAAATGTATTGGTAGAAAACTAGAAACATATATTTTGGCATACAACTAAAAAGAATTACAAATTTTGATAGGATTCTGAGCTATGTATGAAGTATGGATACTTCTAAAATGGTGAAATATATTAGTATCAGATATGTGTATGGTATTCGTATGGTACACACTAGTCTGTACTTATTTTTATTTAGTTGATTTGGGATGATGAATACTGAAAAAAATATATCGGCAGTTGAAAAATCTCTTAAAATAATTTTATTTTTTATTATATTTCAATTATCTCTTTCACTTTTGATGAAAACAATAAGATAGTGGACTAAAAAAGTAAATCTCCAAAGCTTAAAGATAATAATTCACTAAAAAAGAATTTCTAATATTTTATATTTGCGCCGTATCTTAAATTTTCTAAAAATACCCTATTATGTACAAATACTCGTACTAGATATCAGAACCATACCCGCATCGAGGCAACATAGATTGTGAGCCTTCATCCCGGTCCAGTTTCGAAGCTATTACACACCTCATTGGAACATACCAATCCTCCACCATAGTTATTGGAAAATTTTTACCTCTAGTCTCACAGGTTGATGGGCAGGGATTTTTAGATGTTTTATTGGGGTCTGCTGCAAATGAAGATGGTGATTGTAGATAAATTTTAAAATGTGTGTGAACACATAAAATTTTAAGTTTGATTCGCTCCCACCAGTTTATATAAATAAGATAGTCGATGAATTTCTTTCAGGATATTTTGGAACTTTGATGTAGATTGCATAGTCTCATGCATTAGAGAAAAGAATAAATATTGACTTAAATATTTTAGGCTAAATTTTGACTCATGGAAATATGATTTTCTGATGTTTATTTCCCTTTAGAATCACTCTATTTGTAGCTAGAGAAACTCATATAAATTGATGTTGAGAAACAAGCCTTAAAAAAACATTCAGAAATATTAATTTACCTATTATTCACTTCTGTTCACAAAGGATGAAAGACTAAATCTAGACACACATTGTTTCATATCCATCCTATTATGATTAATTAATCATTGCATCTTTCAAGTATATTTTGCGAATTATCTTCAACAGAGACGACTCAAGGGCTAAACCAAAACTTACAAAATTTTGAGTTAAGAAAAGACTTCTAAAAAAATTCAATTTAATTATAAATATATAATATGGTCAAATAGATTTCGGATCATCGCAAGGTTTCAAATCATTAAATAAATCACCGAACATAGCAAAAATAAATAAACATATTGGTAAAAATCAAAATTTGCAGAAAAAAGTAGGTTTTGAACATAACAATCTGATTTTAAAACATAGAATCTAAACTGGTTCAAAAATTTTGAGTTGTACCAATATATAATAGAAAATTCACACATTCAAAATGACTTGGTTCGAAACTTAGAATAATCAAATATACAAAATTCTAGAATCTGAATCCAACATTTAGTTTAAAATGCATAATCCAAACTGTATCAAATGAACAAAAATAGGCAAAATCAACCTTTATTTTTTATTTTTTCAAATGGGCTCTAGGGCCTCCAATTTAAACACATATTTTATGGAGAAATCTTCGCGGTATCCCCTCAAATAGACGGGATTGGATCCCCTCCTGTGGTATCTCTCCTGTCATCTCTCCAGTTTCCAATCTAATGGCTGAGAAACATCACAGCAAAAAATAATAAAAAAAGACACTTTGAAGAGAGAGAAAAGGAACATAGAGGGTATTAGATGAAATTTTAGCGGGAATTTTACAACTTCCCTGTTCAACTTCCAACTTTCACCGTATGTAGCTTTTCAACTACACATTTTTAGGGGTGAGCATCGGTCGGGTTCGGTCGGATTCGGGCCGAAAATCGTAAAATCGATAAAAACCGCGGCCTCTTAATTTGGACCCGTTTTCGACCGTCTACATCTTCGGTTTGTTCGGGTTCGGGTCATACGGGTGACGGGTATAGCGGATCGGTTTTACCGGGTTACATTGAAACTTTGTTGTTACATCTAAAATTTCATTGATAAAAAAAATATTATTCTTCAAATAGTTCAATATTTTGTACACACTGCAACAAATGATACAATAAAAATGATGAGATGTAATTATTTTGTTTCAAATTTGTTAATCCAACGACGATAATAGACAGTAGATGAGAAGTAAAAATTAATATAAATCTAGAATATTATCTTTCACATCTCCTTTATCAACCTATTACAAGCATAAACTTGTAAAATATAACATTTTTCTTCTCTATCAAAGATAGATAAAATTAACAAAGCGAAGAGTATAAGAGATTAAGAGGTGCTCAAAACTAAAAAATAAAATAAAATTATATTTTAGTAATTGTTCGGTCGGTTTCGGTTATGAAGAGATAAATTTTAGAGACCCGCACCCGCCCGTATACAACCGTTCATGACCAATTTTTCACAATTGTTGACCCGAGACCCGACCCGCACCCGACCGAGTGCTTCCATATGTTGGCGGTTATGTCGGTTTCGAGTCGGGTTGCGGGTTCGTGCTCACCCCTACACATTTTCATTGCTTCTCATCCTTGTATTTTCACCTCCTATTCTTCAAGTAACTCCATATCATCAACAACAAAACACAACGGGCCCACACCATTGTCATTGTGTGTGTCTACAACTACAAGGTTAATTTCTTTTCTTTCTTTTTTGACTAATACAAGGTTAGTTTTTGTTTTCCTAATTATGAATGGGTAAAAATATATTACAAATAGTCATTAATTAATATGTAGGGAAATATATTACAAATAGTCATTAAAAATATATTACAAATAGTCATTAATTAATATGTCTCAACATGGTAGTTAAAAACTACTATCAGGCATCATACAAAACTGAAGGGAAATTACTCCAACAAAAACTAGTATATATTTTATTTTGATTTTCATACAGTACTGTCAATAAAATGCAGGATTTTTTTTATAGAAAATGGATGAAGATTGGAAACCGAAGTTGGAAATGATGTTTGATAGTATTGAAGATGCTTGGAAATTTTGGGATGATTATGGCGGAAAAGTTGGATTTAGCGTGAGGAAACAATATTCAAACAAGAACAAACATGGCATAATTACTTCTTATAGGTTTGTTTGTTCTAAAGAAGGTTTGAGAAAACCAGATAAGCGAGATTATAAAACAATTAATCCAAGGCTGGAGACCAGGACAAATTGTCAAGCATGGTTGGGCAGATGCAAGTATGCTCATTGATTATGAATGTTTTGGTGATGTGATTTCTATTGATTCAACATATTGCACAAATAGTTCAGATAGACCGCTAGCAATATTCTCGGAATTTAACCACCATCGAAAAGCAGTGATTTTTGGGGCTGCATTGTTGTATGACGAAACAACGGAGTCATACAAGTGGCTCTTTGAGACATTTTTAGAGGCTCATAAGCAGAAAATGCCTCAAACAGTTTTTACCGATCAAGCTCAAGCAATGGCAAAAGCGTTAGGTGAGGTTATGCCTGGAGCTTACCATGGCTTATGTACGTGGCACTTGATGCAAAATGCAATCAAACACTGTGGCAATTTAATGAAAGGTGGAAATTTTTTTCTTAGTGATTTGAGTAAGTGCATGTATGGTTATGAAAATGAAGAACAATTTGAAGAAGGCTGGAGTACTTTCCTTGTGAAGTATGATGCAAAGGAAAGTGATTGGTTGTGAAGTATGATGCAAAGGAAAGTGATTGGTTGTGAAGTATGATGCCAGAGCGTGTAGAACTCGCCAGGGCGAGCAATGCTAACACGCCAGAGCGTGTGCAGGGCGAGTAGAGGCAGAGAGCATCAAAATGGAAAAGAGGCAAACACGCCAGGGCGAGTAACAACACGCCAGAGCGAGTTAACTTGGCTTTTTCTTCATTTTTTTCATTTCCTGCATCAAAAGTTGGGATTTAGAAAAACTTAACAAAAATATAACTTAAAACAAATATATACACTAAAGTGGGGAAAACCTAAAGGATATCTTACAAAATAAGTTAATAAGTGCTTAAAATATATATGACTTTTTACTACTTTTGAGCACTTATCAGTTGCAAAGATTATACACTTTAAAGGAGAAATGGGCATCATGTTACATGAATAAGGTTTTTACATTAGGAATGCAAAGTACTCAACTTAGTGAAAGTGTGAATGCAGATATTAAAAGTTTTATGAATGCCAAGCTGGATATTATCAAATTTTTTAAGCGCTTTGAAGATGTTGTAGAAGAAAAGCGGCAAAACGAATTGAAGTGCGAATATGAAGCACGACAAAAGATTCCAAGACTAAAGAACTCATATTCGAGTATCTTGCAGCAAGTGTCTAAGGTTTATACTCCCGCTATTTTCGACAAATTTCAACACGAGTATGAGTTGTTTGAAGCATGTTTTGTTAAAAGCATTAACATACAATCACTCTTAGTTGACTGTGTTATTGCCATGGAGAGTGATTTGGAAGAGTGCAGAGTGTCATTTGATTTGGATAAGAATTCTATTTCTTGCTCTTGTCACAAGTTTGAGAGTTTTGGCATACTTTGTTGTCATTGTCTAAGATTATTTATTCATATGAATGTCAAATTAGTGCCTGAACAATATATCTTAAAAAGGTGGACAAAGTTAGCAAGAGGTCAGACTTTATCTAATGTTGGTGTTAGTAATGTGGTAGAAGATGTTGATCTATCCCCAACACAACGCTACAATATTATTTGCCCCCGCCTTATTAGGATAGCCACTGAAGCATGTAGAAGTCCAGAAACGTTCACACTCCTTTGCAAAGTTGCTAATGAATTGAATAGACACATGCTTGAGTTTCAAAACAATCCAACAAGTATTTGTGAAGTGAATGAATTTATTGCTAAAGTTAAAGAGATCGGAAGTAGCAATGTTGGTTCGTCAAAAGCAACAGGTTTCAAAAAGAGAGAAGGAAGAGGGGGTACAAAACGTTTAAAGGCTTGGCCAGAGCGCGAACTTTCCAAAAGCAAGAAAAAGGGTGGACCGAAAGCTTCAAAAGTTCAGGTATTATTAAATTATTGAATATTATTGTTCTCTTTCTCAAACTACATATATCTACATTTTCTATTCTTTAATGACATGCAGAACAATAGAAAGCAGACACAAGACCAACTCATCAAAAAAGATAAAAACTATGATGAATGTGATTCACAAAGCCAAGTCCAATATGAGGTTCCTAACACAATTGCACCCATTTGCCTCAATCATGCAGATAGTGTACCATCCATGGTAAGCCAATATCAATATGATTATGTGAAGGAAAACAATTACACTTTTGTGCAGGCAAACAATAACACTACAAGTCAATTTGGTGTCACTAGTTTTACTAGCTTGTTGATGGTAAGTCAATTTGGTGTCACTACTTTAATTCACTTTTTTATTAAGTTGATTTATTTTTAATGTATATTTAGATCAAATTTTTGACTTATGTCTTTGCAAATTATAGGAAAATTTGGATGAGGATGTCACAATATTGACCAATTCATAAGGATGTGAAGCAAATATATTTTGGATTGTGCTTAATTTTGGTTATGAATTTAGCAACAATTATGCAGAAACTTTGTTAGATATATTGACTCTAATTATGCGGCAAGTATTTGGAATGTTTTGGTTTTGGTTATGAATGTAGTAACAATTATGCAAAAACTCTTTTAGATATAGTGACTCTAATTATCTAGCAAGTATTTGGAATTGTACTTAATTTTGGTTATGAATGTAGCAATTATGCAGCAACACTAATTATGCAGCAACTATGTGAGTCCTTGTACTTAATTTTTGTTATGAATGGTGGCCAATTATGCAGCAACAATGACACAATTATGAATGTGAAATGTTATGAGATACACATGGTTCCTTTAGTGTTGTGATTATGGTATTTGGTTAATGACATATATGCACAAGATGCACCATATCAGAGATGAAACATTACAATATCTGAAACATAACAACACAGAAAAAAAAACCAGAAAACATCACCAACAAGTGTCAAAGTATTATCAGAATAACATCATTTTATTAATTCAATTTGAAATCATTACATAGTAGTAGCCACAAGTAAACCCATAAACCCCTTTTACAAGTACAACCATTGACCCAATGCTACAACAACAATGACAAATTTTACAATCCCTAATTTCAGAACAATTTCAAGTACAAAAACTCAGCAATTACACTATTGGACTATGTCAACAAATTTAAAGTGACGGGAGATTCTATTGCATCGTCGTTCTACGAAAAATAGGGCTCGAACCATCGTCGTTGGCATCTTGAACTCGTACAAGATCGTCGTCGTTCCATCGCTATTCAACCATCACTATTCTTCGTTTTCTTCGTCGACGTTGTCAGTGACGAGTTTGGATAGGGATAAGGCAGTGGAGAAGTGGTGGTGCGGTGGGTGGGATGCGGTGGAGATTTGAGAAAAATCGGTGAAGTGCAATACGGCGGAGAAAATTTATGTCGTGTTTCTCTCTTCTTTGCTCGTGGGTTCACTTTCTCTCTCCTTTTAATTACCTTCTTTTCTCTCTGCCGTTAGATCAATCCAAAGGTTTACATAGCCACAGGAGGGACAACAGGAGACAAATAACAGGAGAGGATCCTGATCCCAAATAGACCTCCTAACACCCCACCCCAAACTTTTAATAACTTTTTTTTTTAAGCCCAAACTTTTAATAACTATACTTTTTTAAAATAGTTATACATATTAAGTTATGTATGTATTGCAAAACTCATTTTGATATTTACGGAATACCACTATTTGGAAAAATTCAAAATTGAGCTTTTCAAAAAATATTAGATTTCGTGAAATATTTTAATGAACACAAATTTTTTATTTATTTGCCGGAAAAAATCTGTCTATTCGAATTTTTGCTTTTACAGAAAACTCAAATAAAGAATTTAATTTTTATTTAAAAACAATTATCCGCAGTTAGGTGTGGCTATTTGAAAATTTATTCCAGATAATTATGTTTTCTAAATATTCAAAATGGTCATTTTTTTTCTTCATTAAAGTGACGATTTTTGCTATTCACACCTCTAAAAAACCTGGTTACACCCCAAATTGACCAAAATACCCTTAAAATAAATAAAATTTCCAATGAATAAAAAACTTTTGCGCGTTTCTACTTCCTTTCATCTCCGCCGTTACCGTCTCTACCGCTCAAAACGCATTCATCTCTGCCGCTCAAGCCTAAGTTTTGCAATTACCAGTTCATAATTCTGTGATTTATTCGAGTTTGATTGTGAATCTGCTGCAACTTCCTTATGAAATTATGTTGATTTTGAGTTGTGTTTTTATTTTCTGGGTTTGAAGTGGTTAACGTGAATTTATTCCATGTACAGACGTTAACTGAGTTTTTTTGTTTAAGTTTACGTAAACTGACAATTAACGTAAACCTTTTAAACCGTCAATGTAAGTGTGAATTAAGTTTACATATGGTTGTGTGAATTGAGTTTACTTATTATATGTAACTCAATTTACATAACCTTATGTAAACTCAGTTTACGTAAACCCCTTAAACCGTCGAATGTAAGTGTGAACTAAGTTTACATAAGGTTATGTGAATTGAGTTTAGTTAGTATATCTAAACTCATTTTACAATTCCACTACCTGGATTTAGATTATATCAGCATTAGCGGTTCACTAAAAATAAAACATAAATTGCACAGGAAAACATAAATCGCCCAAGAAAACATAAATGCAATAGAGTCTTGATAACATATCTTGAAATTCAATCTTTAATTGAAATTAATGACAAGTTAATAGGTTTGAGAGAGAACACATTAATGGAGTTTATGATGGAGAAAACCGTGAAGTAGGAGCGAGATAGAATAACGATGGAGAAAACTGTTTTTTATATAAGGAAGGGCAATTTTGGTATTATGATTAAGTTTTTATGAAATTTTGGTGTAACTAGCATTTTTTAGGGTGTGAGTAGAAAAATTCTAAAGTGACATGTGAGGTTAAACTATTAGGTAGGAATATAACGAAGTTTTTTCTTCCTTTTTCTTTCTACTAGACCTACTTATCTTTATTTACCATTTTTTTTATCAAAAAACAAAACAAAACAAAATGAAAACTCAGAAGAAGAAAAAAGCCATTAGGATACGTGGTCCACGATTTTGTATTATTTGGAGACACAATATGAGCACGTTCAACTAATAATTAATTAAAAAAAAATCATAAAAATCAAATAGTAATATAATAATAGTAATAATAATTGTATAAAAATGTAAATCAACTACTTTTATATATGACGCGTCACCCCATGATTAAATCATTGTTATTATTGATAATGTCTGTGGAATAGAGCACCCCTAGTTGGTAATTTGTCTAATAACAACCTCCAACCAGAAATGCTAACTTTCAACAAAATGTTATTCTTCCAAAGTTGCTTTATAGCTGTCGTTGTACATGATTCGATCGCAGCCATTGTGTGCCTGTTCCGCAGAACCTCATGAGCGAACTGAACAGAGAAAAGATCAACAATGATATACAATATATAAATACATCATTGTTAATGTATTTCTTTGCGCATTTTGTATTTGGGTGTGATTAATTAATTAGTGAATATTTAGACATGTATCGAAGAATTCTTGACTCATTCCTTTTGCTTTCTAAAGGACAAGAGTAAAATCTTACAACCTCTCACAATATATTTTTTTTTCTTTTCCATTTATAAATTTCTTTTTGTACCTTTCTTTCCTTTTAACTGTTTTACTCCAGAGTAAACAATACTTAATTTGATTTGTAACCAAATGATCGAAGGAAGTCTCAACTATTGTTGGTGTCTTGTCTACTAGTACTAAAGATTTTAGAAGGATCGATTTGTATAATACTAGCTAGGACAAGGTACAAACAAAAAGGATGCCATTTTATCTTCTAGCTCTTTTGGCCTTGTAGTCTTGTAGATATATTTCCCTTCCAATCAATCAAAACTGATTTGAGACAGATTGATACATTCCAACAGAATATGAATCAATTCTTAAAAGGGTGACGCATGTTATTATTTTTCTGTCCGTCGTACTATATTAAAGGCCATTTTAAATTTTTCAAAAAAAAAAAAAGCCCATTTAAAGTTTGTTATTACGTGAAAAGTGAGTTAGAACTAGAAGTCATGGAAAAGTGAGTATATTTATTATTGTAAAAATAAAAAATATTTATTTTTTTCTACGTCATTTTTGGTCTTTCATTAATTAAATTTGTATATGATTTTTCAAACTTCAAACAATAATTTATTTTTTAATTAAAAAAACTTAGTAATATGGAAAAAGTAGAAGAGGCACTTGACCCACCCGGTAAGATTACATTAAAGTACTCAGACCAAACACAATTCCATAAGTGATAGTTACGCTACTTGTATCGAAAATTTTTCCGACATTAATACTGGTTGAGCGGCATGGTATATTGATGTGAGTGTCAACAATGGTATAGTGTATGGAGAAGAAATTGGGTTGACTCATACTGGGGGGGGATAATAGAAATTTATTCATGAAGATATTTTTAACTTACATATTTTCCTCAAATTATGAGAAATTAACACATTGGAGAGGATGAGTAATGAGTAGGATCAACAATTGTAGGACATTGTTGGGTAGCAAGGGTATCTGAAGACAAAAAGGGAATAAAATACTATGTTCTTTAGAAACGTAACATGATAAAAATACAACTTTTTACTAGAACTAGAAGGATCATCACAATGACAATTCTTTTGATCATCCCTATAATAAAGAAAAACACACATTACAAAATTATTGTCACCTCACACCAACAACTTCATTGTTGCACCATATATACTATCACTATATGTTGTTTGTTTCTTCCTCCAAGCAGATCACAAAAACACATTCCATGAAATAATGTTTCTTGATTAACAAACTTTTGGTTGTCAAAGTATCGTGAATTTGAGAAATTTTTTTAGATGATATACTATATATATATGGAGGGTAGTTTAGTATTTGTGACTTTAGTATTTATAGTAACTCTTAATTACTCCCATGCGAATATTTAAGGGAGTTTCATACATCACACACTTAGAGAGTGAAATCAATATGTAAATTTATTCGTTGAACTCGCAGTCTCATCAGATGTTGACTTCTTAACTCATGCTTCTCGAGAAAGTGTTTGTGATTTTCTTAGAAAATTATGCAACGAGACTCTTCTTTCTTCGTGAATTGTTTTTCTTTTTAGTTTTCATTTTCTTTAGCTTCGTTACCAAAAAAGAAATGCTAATAATTTGTACCTCACTACAAGAAATATTATTTTTTGCAATAATTTTTTTTGTTAAAAGTTGTCACAAGTCGTTGACAAAACTATCAAAAATAGTTTTTCCAACGACATGTAACAAAAAAAGTTGTTGAAAAAAATAATATTTCTTATACTGCCTTATTTTTTCTTATCATCGGAGCAATCATAATGTGATATAATAAGTATTTAAAAATAATTCAAGTACCTTATTTAAGGTATCGTATTATAAATTTAATATTGATTTTTTTATATATGATATTGGCTTATGTAGTGGATCATATACAATATTTTATATATATATATATATATATATATATATATATATATATATATATATGAGTTGCATAGTTTTGTATCATTAAAACAAAATATTATAAGTTACAAAAGTATTACATTATATTATAAGAACCATTATTAATAATGTATAAAATTCAAAGTGATAATATCATTGCAGATACTCTCAAATGAGTTAAAAAGTATTAGGGAATCATGTCTATGGAGTAAGAGATATCTGCATTAGTTTTCATAATATTAAATTTTTTTATGGTGTAGTTACACAATCAAATCTGAGTCACGTATATGCACCGTACTGTTGCTATTTACCAAAAGAGAATATGATTTGTTTTATTTATACCTACCCACTTATAATAACATCATTTTTTTCACATATAAACATATATGTTTATAGTGCTTTGTGCTTCCACAATATTATTTATGTATATTATTATGCATTGTGGATTCCACCAAACTCAGCCTAATTGCATGTTGGAGTCCAAACACGAAACCACAAACTTTAATTCCTTTGCGCGTTATCCATATTTTTATTTTTATGCTCGATTCGTTTTTGTACTTGCATAAATAAACAAACTTTTACCATCATCTTAGTGATATTTATTGGATAAAATCATTAGCATAAATAATGTACATTTAATTTTTGAGCAATAGATAATGTAGAATTAGAATCATTATTATAAATAATGTATATAGTTTAATTAATATTACAATTACTTTATCTTTCATCAATTTATGATTACAATATTTTTTTCAAGCATTATTTTTATTACAAAAGAAAATAGATATTGGTAATTTGAAAATTTTTGGTTGACTAAAATATATGACTTGTCAGCTCATTACATTCATATGACCTTGAATGGACATTATTTATGCAAAAATATGACACATAACAAAAAAAATGTGAATATAAATTATAATTAACTTAATAATTTATGAAATATATTATTAGAAATCTATTATATATGCACATTTTTTTGTTATATGTAAATTATAGTAAATTTTTGCATTCAATATGACCTTAATAAGCTGAAATAAATAATGCACAAATTGACTTGTGAGCAAGAACTCTATTTAAGTTTTTTTTATTTAAGCAAATATTAGTAATAATTAATTAGGAGAGGGGGAGATACTAGTAAGAGTGGTTTTTTTTTGACAATCCAAATATTAACCTCCAAACTTCGTGCATATATTTATTTTGACGTCCCAATCCAAATATCGAATAACTTCTTTAAAATGTGTTTGGATGTAGTAATTAGAAATTTGGATAATTTATTAGAATTCTAAGCAATTCAAATTATTGTATTCATCATTTTTAAATGTGTATTTGATGGAGTAATAGAAAAATTTCATTGTAAACATTTTGGGCACTTTTAAAAATTTGAAAACTTTTTGGGTCAGATTTAATATGTAAAAAATAAGTACTAATTTGCAATTTTTGAAAGAAAATTAGAGGTTAGTTTGCAATTTTAAAAAAATTATAGGGGTCAATTTAAACTTTTTGAAACATCTGAAAGGAAAAAATTTTAAATCCCTGGCTTTTTGTGTCATTTAAATTTTCTTAAATTTAACTTGGTCAAAATACTTCATAATTGTTAATCATTTAAAAATACAAATTAATCATCAACAAAAGAAAATTTAGTCAAAAAAATTTAAATTCTCTTAAAACATCAATTTACCTCAAAACATTACTTCATCCAAACTTATTGAGAGATGCTCAATTTTTACTTACACAATTGGATAGAAATGAAGATCTTAACCCAATTTTTTTTGTTCTAAATTCTTCGATTTTCAAGAAATCTTAATTCTCGAGAAATTAATTTCATCTATAAATGAAAAGGATTAAATGTATTTTTTTTCAATAAAAAAGAATTTTGTTCCTTTTACTATATATAATAACAAATTTTTTTAAAAATAAAAGAGAGCGTAAACCTAGAAGAAAAAGATTACTCCGTCCCAATTTAATTGACACGGTTGACTATTTCACGTTTGTCGATGCATAACTTAGATGATTAATATTTTTAATTGTATAATAGTAAAAATTATAAAAATTTGATATTTTGAAAATACTCATCGAGACGAATCAAACAACATCTTATATGCTAATATTTATTTTTGTTTATTAGTAAAAAATTAAGGTCAAAGCAACATGTGTGAATAGTGCACAATAGTTGACTGGAGTACAAAAGAGTTAAAGGCTAATCCAAGCAACAAATAAAGGTAAATTAATTTAAGAAGAGGATTACTCATAAAACATCAACAAAAAATCGCCATCACTTCCTATGATAGCATTACACATTTATTTTTTTCATGGTATGCATGACGAATCTTTACTTCCCAGTACTTTGAATTTGAAACAAACACAATCAAACAACATTACCATGAACATATGAGTGGATGTTTAATTTGAACCACCAGCTTTGATCCAAAATGTAACTTTACCGACATAAAACCACATTCCTTAGCCGTCTTTAAAAAAAAAATCACTTTTAAAAATATTACATCTGTTTGTTATAGATTTATAAAAAAATCAAAATCTAAAAATAATCAGAAAATAGCTAAAAATGAGAAGCTACTAAGAGTAGCTTCTCAAATAATTGATTTTTTTAGAGACGAGAGAAAACAAGTGTGATTATTTTATAACTAAAAAAATTACTTTTACAGGTTGTATCCAAACAAATTAAAAATTATTTTATTAAAAAATGTGATTTTTATTTCAATAAACAAACACAAAGTAAATTCTACTTTTCTATAAAATCTCTAAAAACTAATCTCTAACTTATTTAATATCAAAATCACTAATTTTTTTAATCTATAACAAACAGGCCCTTAATTAATCCTTTAAACACTACAATATCCACAAAATTTTTACGAAACCACCAAGCCTTTTGTTTTTAATAAATTATAAAATTTCTTCTAACTTTTATATATCTCACATATTTTATGTTTTCAATTTTAGTTTTTTTTGTTGATTAAATAGCCTAATGACTAGAAAATTCATCTTTAAGATGGACAAGTAGAATGACTGCAGTTCGAACCTCAACCCCTGCATTTAAAATACAATTGTCCAACCAATTGAACTAAGCTTACAGAACTTCAATTTTAGTATACTAACTATAATAATATCTATATATATATATATATATATATATATATATATATATATATTCCACGTGATGCGTCATGTCACTTTTTTTCATTACATATTGATAAAGAAGGCCAGCTTATATCAATTGAAAATACTAGAAATTAGAAAGGGAAAAAAGCTATATCCAGCATCCTTCTCTCTCTAAAAAACTTTACTCCTCCTTCTCTCTTAAAACCCTAAGCGCCGCCGCGGTTCCCTTTCCCCAATATCCAAACCAAGCCGCCGCGATGTAGACCTTGCCCTCGTGGTGGTGCGACGAGCCTGGTGGCTCCGTATCACCAGTCTTCGTCCGTCTCTGCGCCTCCTTCCTCAACTCCGGCCGGTTGTCCCCTCTCTTTTCCTCTGTTCCGTTTTGTCTTGCGTTTTGGCTTGGTGTTCGTATTCGCGTGATTCGTTCGGTCTGGGCTACTGTCTGCTGCTGCTGTTTGTGTTGTTAGGTTCTGGCTTGCTCCTCGTCGGAGCTCTTCTTCTCCGGCGGTGGGGATCGGTTTGGGAGCCTTTGTAGGCTATGGTGTTGGGAGATGGTGGGGTTTCGCTGCTTCTGTGGTTTGGGTGTTGTTCCTCGCCGGAGTTTCTCCTTCTCCGGCGTTGGGTTTCGGCGGTATTGGTTTCGGGTGTTTTGTGTTGTTAAGGTGTTTGGAATAGGAGGTGGCTTGGTTGTGATGGGGTTTTGTTGGAGGTGGCAGCGGAAGGGGCAGTGCAGTAGTCGAGGCGACTCGGTGTTGTGTTGGGACAAGTGGAGGAGGAAAGAAGGGGTTGCTGGTTTTGGTGTGGATGGGTGTGGATGGATGGGGTCGAAGGTTAGTGGTCGAAGGTTGTGGACGGTTCTTTGGGTCTTTGTTTGGTGTTGGTGCCGTTGGTTACGGTGGAGGTTGTTTGGAGCTCTCGGGCAGTGGCGTTGGTGGTTGGCGGCGGTCCTTCCTTGGACTGGGTTTTTGTCCTGGCTTGCCCGAAAGGGCGAGGTACGTAGACTCTCCGTGTTGACGGACGATGTTGCTTTATCGTACCTCCAGGACGTTTCGGTGATGGAGTGGTGTAGGATGGTTAAGGTCGAATGTGTGTGGATTCTCCTGGATACAAGAGTCTCTGACCATTTTCAAATCTGGTGAGATTTGCAGGACTCGTGGAGTCGCTGAGGGGTGTTCAAGTCTGTTGAGACTTGCAGGTCTCTGGTATCTGGTCGAACTCTCATGCATCAGGCGTTGACCGTTGATTCTCTGACTACTGGGGTCCCCCAACCGCTGATTTCTGGGACTACTTTCTGGAGCTGATGGGCCGAGTAATTTTAATTCGAGTTCGGAAGTTAGAGCCAGTTGGTGTCTTCTAGGGTTAGTTAGGGGTTTTCTCTGGGGGTTTTTAGCGAATCATATTTGTTGTATTGGTGTATGGGTGTTGGGGTGTTGTGGCTTGGTGTTGGTAATTGTGTTATATCACGTTACCGTTTCTGTATGTTTCTTTGACAATTCTTTTCACTTCTTGTGGAGGAATTGTCTCTTAATAAAATTTAGCCGTTCAAAAAAAACAGAAAAAAAAAAAAACTAGAAATTAGAAACTCCAACATCGATTACAATTTACAAGAGAAGGTAAGCATCATATATACTTCCCAATTTCCACTGATTTTCTCATCAGATTCTCTAGATCAATTATGCCAGCGACATCGTTTCAAAAATAACTTTAAAGGAAGATAATTGGAAAATAGAATTTTCTTTTTCTTTTTTGATAAGCGAACAGCTTTTATTAAAACAAGGACAAAACTTATGTACAGTTCCATATACACAGTTCTTACTGTGCTAGATACAAGGAGGTAGTTATTTTTATTTAAAAACAGTTTTTTTCTATTTTTTTAAATTAAAAAGAAATAAAAAACCACCTTTTTGTGAGAGGAATAGGACAAACCGCATCTAAAGCAATGCATATAAGTTTTGTCCTTAAAACAATTACAAAGAGTACTCAAATCTGATACAAAATAACCAAGTATCATACGATGGCCTAGTTTCAAGCCCAGATACATTGATCCGTGCCCTCCATTTACAAAATAACTGCATCACACTGCAATTACGGTGTAATTTTCATTCATGTGTACGACTGCATCGTAACTGCATCAGATAATTTCAGTCATGTTCGTTCAAATTTCCTCACAAAAAAATAAAATTTTTGAACCTCAATCCTAATCTTCATCAAATCTAATGAAAAAATTTATTTTAAAAAATCTGTAAATTGTGTATTTTATTCAGTACCGGAGACATCTTCATCCCGCTCTGTGTTACTTCCTACGTAACTGTATATCCGATTGCAAATAATAAAATACAGCAAAAAAGACAGCCCTTATCGGCAGTTCCACCGGTAGCTGTTCCGTCGTCGGCTGCCGCAAGATCCAAATCTGAAAGAGGTGGTGAAGAACGATTATATGAAGGTTCTGTCACAAGGGAATTGATCTTGTGGTTGTTGATTGAGGCATAGAGATTCTTATTAAAAAAAAAGAATGAATGGAAGACGGAAACAATAAACGGCGTTAGTTTAATTTTAAGTGAATTTAAATAAATAATACACGTGTTAAATTTTGAGTGGAAAACAGTATATGTAGAACAATATATAAGTTTTGTCCTATCTTTTTTTTGGATTACTCCTGTAATATTTTTTTTCATGGAAATGATGAGGTGGCATATCCAAGGAGGGGGTAAACCAAAACTCGCTAACATTACTGGGGCTAAATAATAGAATATTAAGCCCACATATTTAATTAGGAGAGTAAATTAAAAAAAATACATTATAGGGATGTAATCCATTTTTTTACAGGGATAAAACAAAACACGCCTACTTTACAGGAGATTAAAATCTATTTACCCAAATTTATATTATTAGATACCGGTATTTTTTTGGACAAAATTCATTTAAAATATAATTTTTAAAAATATAAATAATATGAAATTATGATATAATAGTGATTTTTGTTGCCGATAACTAACAATATAAGTTTCATAAAGAAAACTAACAATATAAGTTGGGTATCGAAATATTCTACATAGAAATTAGACGACCTTCTAAATCTTAACAAAGGAAAAAAAAACTTATCTTCTATACAAGTTTAATATTTTTCATAATTGTACAAGTTGTCATTTATAAATATTATAATTATAACTATTAGAAATCGGATAATAATTTTATAATGATAAGTATAACTTTGTATCGGAAGTAAATTCATACTATATAATTTACGTTCTAGGATAAAAAATCGCGACAATGCCACGACCATATACGGTTATTATGCTTGATACATTTGTGTCTTCAATTATAATTCTATAAGCTGAAAAACGTCATGGGCTATGTTGATCAAGTTGAAATTTTTCATACGCAACTCCATTGCAAAAGCGACATAAATGAGTGGATAATATTTCCTTGGTGGGAACCATAACTCCATAAGCAAACTGTAATTTTGAGTAATTTGAAATCCAGAGAAGCTAGCATTAATTTACTTTTGATTAGTTATATATACATCTTCAAGGTAAACCAATTAACCACTCGTCCTTTTTCTTTTTTCCTTTTTAAAATATATATCTTGATTATGACCCATCTGACGTTAAAACACGTACTATTACCCTTTTATTAAGTTTTTAATGATAACTCATTTTAATCTCTAACAAAAAAAGGAGAATAAATTAGTTCTCAACAAAAACTAACTCATTTTAATGAGTCAATAGTTTGTTACTTTTTACTTGAGTTTTGGTATGATCTTCCAAGTTTTATTTTTCATTATTTCTCTTTTATAATATTTGCATGCCAGCCTTATTTCTCTTTTATAGTAGTTGTACTCCGGAGTAATGCTTTTGTTTAATTTTGAGTAAATGAGTCTTTAACCTTCTGCAATGTAGATGAATTTTGTTTTTTCCCCTATAAATTTTTTTTGGTGACTCGCCCCTTTGTAATATTGAATTTTTTTCTCCTAGTTCATTTTTACAACCCTGCAGGTGAGTAAATGCCAACATTGCAGAGGCGTAAAACAAATTAGGAGAAAAAAAAATTCATCATTGCAAGGGGCGAATCACAAAAAAAAAAAATTACAGGGAACAAACAAAATTCGCCTATATTGTAGGGGGTATAAGTTTATTTACCCTTTAATTTTTGAGTCATCACTTTACTTAAAAATAAATAAATAAATAAATAAAGGAGCAATTTGGGCTAAGAGGATTTTTATTTTTATTTTTATTTTTATTTTCATTTTTAAAGCGTGGCTGAATTATGTGATTGTCTATATGTCAATGGTCCACGTGTATTTTAAACAACAATAACAGAGAATTTAAGTCCACACAACAATTTGGTTTTAAAAAATATAAAAATCCAAAAATCCAAAAATCAGTAAATTTCAAAAAAAAAAATTATTCTTAATTAAATTGCATTTTTTTCTTCAATCATGAAATCATTAACTTTTTGAGCTCTAAAATAACAAATTGGTACTTTCATATTTTGTAAATTATATTGATGCTTCTAATTGCACTAAATTACATTCTCAAACTAACTAAAGTAATAAAAACACTTCCTTTCATGATCAAAGAAGTAATTGTGCAATTGAAAGAAGAATGAAAAATATTCCATATTTTCTAATTTTTAAATTTATTTATTTTAGGGACCAAACTCCTCTAAAAACTTGTTCCTTGACATACATATATCTCCTTTTTTTTATATTTTTAAAAACACATATAGATCATAATAAGACATAGGAATTGTCACATAATCCAATCACAGTTCAAAAATTGAAGAAAAGAAAATCAATTACAAAAATAATTTGACAAAAAACTAAATTGTCTCGATTTATTTTTTAAGAAACTAAAGAGAGTCAGTGTTTTGATCGGAGACTAACTTATCATTTTTTTTATTATTATGGACCAAAATGGATCTTTATTTTAAATTTTTATTTCTGATTAAAAGATTTTATCGATAAACAATAATTAATCTTAATTTATTTAAAATATGTCTTACACTAAATATAAATATATATCTCATTAAGTCATGTTTAAAATATTAATTTGTTTTGTTTCTTTAGGAGCCTAGCATCTTTTGTTGGACATTAACCCATGTTGGTGTATATAATTACTAAATATTACTAATATATGTTAAATTATTGATGCTTTTTTGTCTTTAAAATTCAAACTCATCCACTATCAATTCTGTGGTATCTCGTGAATGACTACCAACGTCACTCCCACTAATTAACTTTGTAGCAAGCAAGCAATACATAACCTTGTTTTCCTATTACAGTTCATAATTGATCGTGACTCGTGTAATTATACCAGCCTCAACAAAATGTCTGCAAATAAATATCAATATCAAACTAACATTGTTTACCATGATATGATCTCCTTATTAATTAAAATTGATGTTGAAATATCAAACAGATAGTAGTAGATAATAATGAGTTTCTAAATCACACAGTAGACAGAGTTGAGTGTGAGACACATGTATTTCAATTTAGAATATGACATCACAACTTGATTGGGCCCAAAACTATTTTTAATTGGTCATTAAGGCCAAAAAATATATATACTAAACTTCTTATTTATTTTCCTGCAACAGAAAAATACTTGTATAGGCAAAAATCTTAATCAGTTTATCTCAGGCACACTCACTATAAAACAAAAAAAAATTAAAGAAAAAAGATATAAATTAGCTAATTTTTACTTATTTTCTTACTAAACTTCAAATTACTAGAACCTCTTTCTTTAATAAAAAATTAGTTAACACACAAAAATAAAATTAAACCAAAATATATTATTAATTATTATACACACAAAGTTAAACACATTTAATTCTATCACTGAACACGTAACAATTGCGTTTCCAGTTCCTCTGGCCCTATTGTATCCCTTTCTCTTTGGTGGTTTTTTGTACTCCTTGTGCATAAAAACCCTTATGAATAAAAGTTTGCTTATTCAAAAAAAAAAGTATTATGTATGTTTATATATGATGAACAAGAAGGAGGGAGGGGCCTAAGCCCTAAGCCCCTGCTTGCCCCTGTGTAAATCTGTCCATGGACTTATTTCCCACAATGACTATATAATTAACTTCGATGTTGGATATATATAAGAATGATGAACTATATACCTAATGTTTTAATATCTAGGGTAGAATATGGTGTCTCCCTCTCTAGCTTGTAGTTTTGGAGTATTGATTTGTTGTTATTAGCACCCCTTTAGACTTTCTAATAAGTGGTATTATAGAGCATAGTCCGACTAGTTGGGGACAGCGGTGTAGCTAAGAACAAATATGAGGTAGCTTTGGCTACCCCAAAAATATTGTTTTCTTTGTATAAATTAGTATATGTAGTGTTTAGCTATCTCAAAAATATATTTAGCTATCTCAAATAAATTTAATTGTCAAATAGAAGAAATAAGAATGTAAAAAATCATTACTTGTTTGATAAATTTATTTTATCTTATTTTATCATTTTCGGTATCTTTAACAATTACAAAGAGAGTTTGGTTTGCAAAAAGATTATCAAATCAAGATTTAAAAATAAATGAACAATAATTTTATTGCAAATCTATTAATTGTTTACATTAAAAAAGACAATACAAATCAATTCGACTCTTTATTGTGTGGTTGAACTCAATATTTTATGTTAATAAAATTATTGTGAATTGTTTTGCTTATAAATTTAATTAATTTATTATTTTAATTTAGAAATTATTTTATTTGTATATATACTCGGGCCCCTTAGGCAATGTGCTAGCTTCACCGCTGGTTGGGGATCTAGTGTTGATCCTGATTTGGATTAAGTTCGGCCAATGAATGATTAGTCTCCTATCGCCTATGAATAAACCAATTAAATATAGTTATGCTTTAAAGTTTTGGATGAAAATTCAATATTTCTCTCTTGTAGTCATCGTGTATTGATATGTTGTTTTACTCTCGGTATTCCCCCAAACTCTCCATCAACAATATCATAAGTTCTAATTGAATTTCAGTCTAAAATTAATTATTTTAGACGGCATTGTATCTTTAATAGACTTAATTTATAAACTATGAAGATTAGTTAAATGTATTTATCTTTTTTAAAATTCATCGATCATATAAAAAAATTAAATTCATCACTTAAATTACTTTGATGCTATTTATTATAGGTCTCACTTTTTAAAAATTATAAATGAAGTGTATAATTTTAGAACAATGATATTGAATAGAGCAAATAACTAATCCTTTGTCATGTTGGGGATTTAGCACATCAAAGAAATTGCTCTACTAGTGGAGGTATTCAACCCAATATTGGAGCATGTATATATGATGTTGCAACATCAATTATCATGCTGTTTTGTTGGCAACAAGTGAAAGTCAAATGACATTTGTTGAGTAATTTTGCCTAATAGAGTCATTGATCTTGTCATTGTATCAATTTAGATCTTATGTTTGGTTTTGGTGTCGTTTGTTTTTCGAATTTAAATATAAAAACAGTTTTCAAAAAGCACTGAAATAAATTATTGGCTGAGTCGCGGACTAGGTCGCTTTCTTTAAGACGTTTCGCGGCACTACCCAAATTGTGCAAGGTAGACTATCAACCGCGAAGTCCCCGGGATAAAACAGCCGATTTCAAACTGAAAATACCGAATCAATACTGCACTGTAATGATCGGTCAGAAATACACCTTCTATTGTTCTATGAACAATTCTGACATTGATATACGAATATCAATTCTGTATGGTAATGAACCACTCGAAATTGAAACAACAAAGTAATTTGCGAAGAAGAAAAAATACGAGAGAAAGAAAACAGAATGATTTCGAATTGTGAAATCAGAAGCAAAAAAAAACTGGAAATACTGATACTGTATTTATAGACAAAGTGGGGAGCTGATATCAGAGAATTTCGTGGAGCCAAAACTGCTCAGTCAATGGAAACGTGGGCAGAAAAATCAGGCCACGTAATTTGACCCATTTGAAATTCGAATGGAGTGTAACGGATCGGACTGACTCAGCAAAACCGTTTCTGACTTGGTCATGAAGCACAATTAACATGTGCAAAATAAAGTGGACACGCGTATAAAGAAAAAATAATAATTAATTTTTTTCTTTTTCTTGACATTAAAAAATTAATATATCACCAAGCCCAAGCCGATCCGATGCGTGGTGTGCCGTTTACAAAACGGGGTACCCCTTGGGGCACACCCCAAGAGGCCACTTTTCTCTATATAAACACTACCCCCAAGTGTGTTCTTAGCAATGTGGGACTCAATAGAGCCTTTTTTCAATTCACACTTAGCTTGGTTCAAATACATGTGTTTATCAACATACCAAGTTTCCCTCCAAATTTCTCATCATGTTCCAACAGGAGTGTTATTTACAAGTTTTTGCTTTATCTTTTAATTTTATTGTGTACTTTTCCATCCTTACACACTTGTGCTTCGGTGTGCTTATTTAATACATTCATTTTGCTTTTGTAAAAAAGAAAACAGAGCAACTTAATGTCTATAATCACCCACTGCACGTAACCATGCAATCAGGAGATTTGTAACCGTTTAGATCTCATGCAGTTTTTTATTTTCTTTGAAAATAAAAATAATTGAATTTGAAATTTAGACCGTATGATTTCAACCAAACCAATAAATAATTTTTCATTGCATGCGTGCAATCAATTATTGTAGAGAATTTGAATTTGTCGAGTACCCATTATACTTAATCCCGACTAGCAGGTCGAGTATCCTTTATACTGGATCTCACTTTGTGCATGTGTATATTGCATGTAAAAATTGACTAGTAATTATCCTAAGAAGATGTAGATAAAAGAAGATGTAGATAAAACAACAATCCTATGACCATGTACAATATTACGTGTTACATGAAATATATATCATATATATATATATATATATGAAGATGTATATGAACAATAACCACTATGATAATAAGATTATATTTTTAAGATGAAGATTGTCTTTACTTTATAAATTAAAGTTCAGACTATTTCATATTTGATGTAGGATTTCTTAACACATACACATCCAATATTATAGGGCTTGGTGCATAGATATAAAAAGTGGGTGTTCAATAGTGGAAATCTGATAGCAGATGGGGTCAACAAATCTTAGAGAGACTATGATACCATCTTAAAATTGGGAGATAAGTCTAACTCAATCCTACAAAATTGATTTGTAAAGTGAAGAGTATCTCGACTTTATACACTTATTATGTTTAGACAATCTCACATTTGATGTGTGACTTCTTAACATTTTATCCAAAATGAAGATGAATAATTGAGAAAAGGTGCAAAATTTAATTTTGAGGATGGCACATAAAGAACAATAAAAGCAAAAGACCATAAAGAACAAATTAAAAATAAAAAGATAGAAGAAAGACAAAAAAGAATTGGAAGAAGACGCCACATGTTGCATGATTAGTTCTGCAATAGTACATAATTGTGACATAACAAGTGAATGTAAAGATCATTCACAAAAAGTACTGAAATTATAAAGATTGGTTTCTATTAAAATAGAACATCCGTTCGTTCTTTTTATAAACAAAATAATTGAAGGTAGAGGTACTCCAACTCAATAGACCAACAAAGTTTTACAAGAATTGTAAACACCCTAATGAAGTTAAGATTGATGATGAATATGGCACTAAGACTACTCATATATATGATTCAACTCCTTCCATCTTCTTATGAGCATATCAAAATTGTTTTAATTTGATATATTGGAATAAAAATTTTGAGCTTTCAAGAACTTGTGAGCAATATCTTTTTTGAAGAAAGACGATTGAAAAGTGAATATAGCACTTCATCAACCTCAATTTTGGTATCTAGACGGCGATGTGGCATCTTTTGTTATTTAAGAAGAAAAACAATGGAAGATATTGTATTGAAGAAGATATCGTATTGAAAGATATCGTATTGGAAGATAGTATTTTTTCTTTTTGCTTTCACCACCAGTTTAATCTGGTTATGGGGTCAGTTCTGACATCAAATAGTTATCAAGTTCAACATCAATCATCATTAAACCAACTAACAATTAGTTGAAAGATATTGTAAAATGTGAAAAATATGGGCATGTAAATTTATTTTTTTCTAAGAGAAACAATATCAGAAAAAGGATGTTTTTCATGTGATTTTGTCTTGGAAGAGATTTTAATATATTTTTAATGTTGCATGTTTATTGTGGATACAATGCGATACTTTAAAAAATATTTATGTGAAAGACTGTACATTACTATTAATTACTCATGTCATGTATATATGTCTTTTTTGCTTTGATGATCACATGCATGATGAATAGGGGTATCATATCATATCTATTAAATTTTTGCACAAATAATTTAAAATTATTTATTTTACGTTAATTTTGACATTCCTATATATTAAGTGTATCAAGTTATTTAGATGAAAAAAATTTGACTCATTTTTTTTATGAGAAAAATATGTATATGCACAAACAATATAAACTAATTTCACACTATCAATCAATATATATCAACTGTTTATTCAGCCAAATCATCTCACTACCCTACGCAATTGTATGATATGAATAAATGTTTGATTTTTATTGAATGTCAGTGTAAAATTAATTTACACTAATAGAATATATCTATTAAACTTTTTTTTATTAACATCTCATTTTTAGAAGAAAGGGACTTAATAATTCAGAATTTGACCATTTTAAACCCATGATGTTTTAAATATAAGAGACTTGCTACAAATTATTGAAAAGTTAAGGAACTCGACGACAATTTATATATTAGCAATTTGTTCATGGATGATTCACTTACAATAAGTTGATGGTACTGTATATATTTTAAAAATTCTCAATAATTTAAGAAACCTTCTGAAAAATAATCATTACTTTTAAATTAATTCGGATCAATAATGAGAATATAAAAAAGGTAAACAATATGACGTACGACAATTTAGTTGATAGATATTCTTAAAAACCTTGTTTTATCTTATGAAATTCTCAGAATAAAATTATTTATTTATTTTGTAAATGGATAAGGGAATATATCTGTGGGAATGAAAATTGAAGTGAGAGAGTTAGTGGCATACGCTATTATGAAAAACTGTGGCTTTCTTTTTGAGTTTTGTATTATTTTTTTAAATAGATTTTCTTTAAATTTTGCTTTTTGGGCCTATAAGAAGGCAATTTCTCATTTTCTAGTGTGTCATCCACAAACTCACAAGTCACAAAGCAATTCTTCCATTGTGAGAGTTTGTGAGTGTGTCTTCTCTTTGTTTGTTTGTGAAGCTTAGAAAAGACACACCAAAGGAGTTAGATATGACGGATGTATGTGAAAAAATGAGCAAGGGGCTAAAAAATATTAAGCCCTACCTTGCTATGGTGTCCCTTCAATTTGGCTATGCAGGAATGTACATCATCACTATGGTTTCATTCAAGCATGGCATGAGTCATTGGGTACTCTCTGTGTACCGTCATGTTGTCGCTACTATCTTCATGGCCCCTTTTGCCCTCGTCCTCGAAAGGTCTTTAATCTAATCACCGTCGTCATTTTATATACTTCAATATTAGAAAATATTGTTAAAAGGGATATTTAAAAACTAATGGGCTAGATGCCAATGACATGTTAAGATTGTCATCGGCTAAAGCCCAGCCCACTAAGTCAGGATGCTAATGACATATTGAGACTGTTGTCGATTGAGGCCATATATTCTTCATTGCACAACTTATAACACATGTTTGGTTTATAATATGAAAAATGGCAAACCATTATTTGGACAAACAAATATTATATTTTAAAAAAAAAATACTTTATTTTAGTCCAAATTAATCATATATGCTCTATCTATAAATATCAAACTCATAATCAAACACACTTCATGTACACAAAAGCACATATTTTCTTATTCTTTCCCTATGCTAGTGTAATATTTTAATTAAGTTTTCATTGATCATCAACTAATTATATTTTGTTGCATCATCTTTTTCTTACAGAAAAATTAGGCCAAAGATGACACTCCCCATTTTCTTGAGGTTGGCGGTTCTTGGTTTCCTTGAGTAAGCTCTTCGATCCCTCTCCAATATTTAATTATCACTATATTCGCGGTATACAGAATCCTACATTTTGTCTTGTTTCTTTTCAAATCTCTACATGGGCCCATGTGAAAATTATTAATTTGAACTATACATGCATGAATGCCCTTCATGGTTTAAATAACCTTTATCTTTGTTAAATAGTTTGGAAAATGCTAACCAGTGTCCTGAGGCACTAGTTAAAAAAGGAAAAATATATAATAAAATCTTTTTTGAATTTGTATAGTCAACTTCTAAAAAATATTAAAATTGTTATTTTTTATGCATAATTTTTTCTTTTTTGTATCTTTAACTATTGTCCCGGAATATTAGTTAGCATAACTCATATAGTATTCATTATTACCCAACTTATATATATATATATATATATATATATATATATATATATATATTGACAAAATTATTTAAGAGAATCTGTGAAAATAGCTTATTATATTCTCTTGAATTTTTTCCAACTTATTTTCATCGTCTCTCTATCATTAGGTTACAAAAATAATTTTGAGTTTATTTTATGTTTGTTATAAAAATAATTTATATATAAAATGAAGAGGAAAAAAAAACAAAGTGAAAAAACTTTATTAATTAATTAAAGAGGTAATAATGATTATTTTACAACCGAGGGATTCAATCCATAATTATATTTCATTCACTCTTTTAATTAATTTGAGAAATATTTATAAATTTTAATATAAAACATTTATAATATTTATAATATTTAGAATTAACTTATAAATTATAATTAGATCTCAACGTGTTAGTAGGCCTTACTAAAATGAGATCATGTTTCTTGCAAGCAATATAATTGTCCTATAAATTATTGGTTCTTTTATGTGTATGCATCCTACTAAGAGCCAAATAATTAAAAGAATAATATTGTGCGTGCATACGTAATCCATAATAATCTCAAAAAATATGCGACGACAAGACAATGGTGCTACTGATTCACATTTTGTCTGAAGTAGCTATAATGCTTCTTCATATTGACGTGCCTTTTCTAGTGGACACTTCTTAGGAAGAAATTAAGCTACCCACCACAAAAATAATTAATAAAAAGCAAGTTTTGCAATTAAAAAAATATTTTCATATAACCACCGACAATATTAATGTTAAACACGTGTTTTCACTACAACTTAAATAATCCGAGTGATTTGTTGTATCATTATCATTACCATCTTTTAGTTTCATATTAAGAAATTAAGAAATGTGAAATTCAAAATAAGTGATTCTATATTCATTATATTATTCATGCTTTAAGTCTAAAATGGTTTATTTATTTCAAAATAAATTTATTTACAAAATAAGTGAACCTGTTCATTATTTATGCACTATTTTGGAAATTGTCGTTTGTACTATAAAATTATTCTTATGTACTATTCATTTGATAATTTAATTTTTTTAAAAACCAATTAATTCATGATAATTAATTCGTCTATTATTTAACTTTAATTAATCACCTTATGAAAATAAGTATTAAAAAATCAGAGTTGTACTACACTACTTTAGGGTTCTTAAGGTCTAACTAATACTTCATCCGTTCCTTTTTATAAGAGACAATTCACTTTTTAGATTCATTCAATAATTGATGTATTTGGTCTATACTATAGTTTAAATACATTCATTATTGAATGAATCTAAAAAGTCAACTGTCTCTTATAAAAATGAACAGAGTGAGTATAATGCCATCAACAATTATTGAATGTGTATTTTATATACAAATATATCAATTTTATCAATTAAATGATCGTTTTAAGTGTTAATGAGTTTAACTAAAGAACGAACTATTTGGAAAAAAATGGAGTTTGACTGATTTCTAAGTAAAATAATTCTTAAACATACTTTATTTATCTCCGATCAAACTCCAGATTACCAGAACTATATTTATGAAAAACAGAGAATTAATAGCAAAGAAATATCAATAACTCGTGGTATAGTTTTTTTTTATATTTTTTTTTTGTGAATATATAGTACAAATTATAATTTGAAGAAGATTCCCTACTTTAATTTGGGATGGGCTTTAAAATCTAAGTAACACATGATGAAGAGCATCAAGCTAGAGACTCTAAGGAATCTATCATTTTAACCCAATTAGGAAATTAAGCACATATTTTGTACTTTGTGATATACCGCACTTTATAAGTGATAACTAACTTTTATTTTCATAGATATTGTTTTGATTTCATCCGGCAAAATTGTATAAGAAGTTACATATTATTATTATTATTACATATATAGTTTTTTATTCATTTTATTTAGGCAATTTATATTCTGATATTTACTTAATTTGTTTTGAACAGGCCAGTGCTTGATCAAAATTTGTACAACTTGGGAATGAAGAACACATCAACAACATTTGCATCTGCCACCGTTAACATTCTTCCAGCTATTACTTTTATAATGGCAATCATTTTCAGGTGACATAAAAGATTTAATCACTTAACCATAATATTATTAATTAAAGGATGCTTGTGCACTTAAGCAAGAAAAAGCTAGTTGCATTTTTAGCTACTTGCACACTCTGCTTTGCAGGGGACCCTCATGAAAATTAATGGATTGTAAATAATCAAATTAGAGGTTTTCCTTTTATGACATCAAATTAATGTATATTATAAATAATATATAATTAGTATTTTTGTCTCACAAGTATACAATAAAAAGGTCTCTACCAAAAAAAAAGTTATTGAGACGTCCTCGTGATCTTAGCTCAATTAGTAGAGACATTGGTTATATATATAGAGGTCTGGAGTTCGAACCCCGGTCATATACTTTGTGTATATGAGTTTTGCTGCTAGATTATTTACAATTTAAAAAAAAATCAATAATTAAAATTATGGAGTTTAATTCATATGTGCATATAACACCACCTATATTTTTTTTTTATCAAAACATTGGTGACTAATTACTTTATTCTCTTAAGCAACTTCCTCATTATAGAGGTTAAATTCAAAATGATGGTTAACATATTTGAATGTGTATTTTATTGTCTAATTAAATTAGTCCTCATGTTATGTACCCAAAAAAAAAAAATAGTCTTCTCAAGTTAGTTTTTGTAGGATTGATTTGATCAATAAAATACATTTTTGATTTGGAGACAAGTCATGACATAAAATTCTCATTCTTTAGAATATTTTCCAAACTCTTAAAAATAATAACAGTATCTATTTTGTGTCACACTCACACTCTTTAAGAATATGTTCATGTTCTTGTCACACACACAAAAAAGAATATGTTCATATTTAGGAAAATAAAAAAAAATGTTCATATTTTTAGAAGTTGTATCTATGCAACAAAAACAATTTCATTGAATACGGTTGTAAAATAATTATATCAATGAATTAATATTGTAATTAATTAATTGATCTAAATTTTCAGGTTAGAAACGGTTAACTTCAGAAAAATTCACAGTATAGCAAAAGTAGTTGGGACAGTTGTAACTGTATCAGGAGCAATGGTTATGACATTATACAAAGGCCCTGCCTTTCAGCTCATTAAGGGACAATCAACAAATCAGCATGAAAGTGGAAGCACTGAACCCTCTGAACAAAACTTTGTGGCTGGCACTATAATGCTCATTTGCAGTTGTGGTGGTTGGGCTAGTTTCTTTATCTTGCAAGTATGTATACTTAATTACTAACAACATATTGCCATTCAAAAATAAAATAAAATAAAATTACTAACAACATATTCTCTAACACATTTTCGATATTCTACTCTAAATTGTTAAAACTTACGTAGATCTAATAGTTTGAAAAATTTACAAGTCGTATATTTTACCTGAGATTCATGTCAATTTTATTAAATTATACATATTGCTCTTAGAAAATATTGATTTTTTCATAAAAATCAAAGTCGAAGAAAAATTATAGAGGAAATATCTGAAATCCATCTGTAACTCGCTCTCTAAATTTAGTATTGATGATTTTAGATTATTTTTTTTGTCTTTAATTTTTGTTTTAATTTTCTTTTTTTTAAGCTGTGGTTTTAATCAAGTCCAAGATATGAAATCTAATTAAATAAAGAAAAAATGTACATGAAATAATAAATGTGACTTTTGGATTTTCAGTCTTTCACTTTGAAGATGTACCCAGCAGAGCTCTCTATGACTGCTTGGATTTGCTTTTTGGGTATCTTTGAAGGTGGAATTGCAACCTTCATATTTGAACGTGACATGAGTGTTTGGTCCTTAGGCTTTGACTCTAGACTTCTTGCTTGTGTTTACTCTGTAAGCACTTTTAATTATTTTTTTTCATAATATATGATATGCTTGTTTCTAATTTCTAATTTGTTAATTATCTTAATTAGATAATTATTAATTAATGTAACATTTAATTTGTGATATGTAGGGTGTGGTGTGTTCTGGAATGGCATACTATGTACAAGGAGTTGTGACTAGAGAACGTGGGCCTGTGTTTGTTACTTCTTTCAGCCCTTTATGTATGATCATCACAGCTGCATTGGGTTCTATTGTCTTAGCTGAGCAAACTCATTTGGGAAGGTATCCAATATTTGATTAATTTATTATTTATACCCCTTTTTATTTTTAATTTGAATTATCAAATCACATGTCCTTCTTATTATACGTGGTTGAAATTAGAAGTGGGCCAATCCATAACAAATTTATGGTATGTTTGGTATTACGATGGGTATCCTAGAATCACGGTGATCCATCGTGATTTTGCAGAAGTTTGATTAATTTTACTGCAAAATTATAGTATGTCACCGTGATTCTGATGCATCTACCGTGATACCAAATATAAGTCTAATAATTTGTTATTTTGTCCAAATGATGTTGACCTAGATAGCAGCGTAAATCAAGTTGAAAATATGTTCAAGTGTTTTTATGTGTGTCAATATCTGATACTCATACGAAACAAATGTATGTGATTGTATTTAACATTATTTATTTTTTTATGAAATTTGTAGTATTATTGGGGCTATTATCATTGTGTGTGGACTTTACACTGTGGTATGGGGGAAAAGCAAAGACAGTGTGAACAATACAACACAAAATGAGGGACAAGAGTTGCCAATAAAGGATGCTACAAAAACAGGGTCAGACATTTTTGAAAGTGTTGAGGTCAATGTTCCTAATGACATTAAGCTTGGAGGAAAGAATGTCAAAACATAAGCAAGATCAAAGTTCCTTTATTAGAATTAATTAACATCACAAATTTTCCTACTTAAATGAAGTCAAGAGAGATTTTGTGCACTTGTACTAATCTTTCCCAATGCCCTTCTGGCTCCATTTTCATATATTTTTCCTTTTCTTTTTTCTTTAACTTTTTGTTTATGTTTCTGAAACTAAGAGTTTAAATAAAATAATGTTTCTCTTTATTATATTGCCATTTCCTTTCTTATTTTGTTTGCATATGATAAAACAAGGATCATTTCAATATGTGTCTGATTTGATCTAATCCAACTGTTGGTAATGGTTTAGATCTCACAGAATTTTGAGTTCGAATTTCAATATTGATATAAGAATATTGTTGATAGATAATACATAATTCGCTTAAACAACTTTTCATAAGAAAATAAATAAATTTAATTATACTTTTGACCCCAGCTTATTGAGGCTAAAGTCGTCAAAACAATTCATGACTAAAGTCACACAATCGTGTAAAAAACTAGAGAGTTAGAAAATAAATAAATTTAATTATACTTTTGACCCCAGCTTAATATAACAATCTCTCTTCATTAAAAAAATAAATAATAACATTATCAAGAGAATGAGATTAAAAGAGATATAGAGAGTTAGAAAAGAGAGATGTAGATAACAGCGAATAAGAGGAATTTTTTATTTTTATAGATTTGAATAATTTTTTTTTGAATAGGGTAAATTTTATTAATAAACAATTCTTAAACAAGAAGTATAAGGAATTGTTGAAACATACATCGAGAGGCAAAGTGATAAGATAAAAATACCTTAACCACTCAAAAAGTACATCAAACAGCACCTCAATCCACCCCTTACAGTACATCAATTGAACTACACCAATGACCACCAACTCAACCTATAGAGACGCCACTAGACACTAACTCTCGAACTTGAATCAAAATTACTCCACCAATCAGAATTAAACATATAGATTTGAATAATTGAATCATCTCTTTTCACCTTTCTCTTTATCTATCTGTTAACTCTTTATCTCTCTTAATCTCATTCAACTCTCTTCATCATAAAATCATTTTATAACAAAGAGAGAGCATTACATTAAGAAATATTAAAATTTAGAAGATATATATATAGGATCCTATTTAAAACTTTATATACAGAGAGAAAATAGAAAGAAAAAAAATGACAAAATTCATTGTATTCACTAGGGGTGATCGCGGTGCGGTTTGGTTCGGTTTTGAGCATAAAAGTCATCCTAACCGCGAGATAAAAATGCATGCGGTTCGGTTTGGTTCGGTTGGTTTTTAAAAGGTCATCCAAACCAAACCAAACCAATACGATTATGATCGGTTCGGTGGTTGCGGTTTACAGCATAACATTTCAATACCAAACAATTTTAAACATTAAAAAAAAAACTTGAATTTCCTAAATAACATTAAAGTACTAATAAATAAAAGTTGTTTATCCAAAATAATATCACACTACCTTACAATTTTAAATATCCAAAAAAAATAATTTAAAGTTTCAAAATAATATCATAGTACCGATAAAAGTTGTTGATCTAAAATAATATTACAACACCAAAGTACATTACAATACAAAAAATAAGAATAACTTAAAGTTCCATTAATTTGGTGGACTGACTTGGTAATTGGACTATGTATATTGAAATATAATAAAAACTTAATGTGGTTTTGGTGGTATTAGAATATAATAGAAGCTTAATGCGGTTTTAGCGGTTAACCGCGGTTTTTACGGTTTGCGGTTTTGCGGTTCGCGGTTCAATAGAAAAGTCATCCAAATACACCCAAACCAAATGCGGTTTTTGCAATTTTCAGTTTAGATTGGTTCGATTTGCGGTTTTACTTTTGGATTGGTTCGGATATGATCACCCCTAGTATTCACAATAAATTGATGAGGTGGGATTAGTTTTTTTTTGGGGTACAATAGAGGGGCAAAGCCACCATGAGGTGATATTAGTTAGTCATTACTAAACACTAACAACACTTGACACTTGCTTTGAAAGTGCTAAAGTAAAGATTACATCTATAAACGGAAAGAGAATATTAACATAAATTGAGTGATTGATGGATAGATGATCCAATATATGTCACACTAGCTAGCTGATGTTTTATTTTGTACTATCAAAATTATATTCTACCATTTCATGATGATTAGGTGGATGGATGTGTGAGTGTGTCAGCAATTCCATTAAGCCTCCAACTCTATTATGTACCGAACAACATTACAACGAAGAGAATCAAATCAGATTCTAAATTGCAACTTGTGTAATCATCCACTTCTAAACAACATTCTAGGACACTATGCAAGAGAAATATAATCCATATGAGTCAGCCTATTGTTCAAAATTTGGTACTTTGAAGTATATTCATCTTAAAATTTTAGGTTCCAATTTTTTCTGTGTTACTTTTTCTGTTGGATCAGTTCATATAAAATAAAAAAACTTTAATTTTAAATGGACACTTCTACAAATGTTGTCCCTTAAATTAGTCAATTTTTAAGTTAAGTAAAAGAGTTTAAGTTTCCTCCATTTATTATCCCTTCATTTATTCTTCATTTGGAGAGAGATAGATACATTAAAGATTAGTGGGACTCATTGGACCCCGCTAATCTTCGATTTTGTCTATCTCTCTTCAATGGAGAATAAATTGAGGAATAACAAATAGAGAAAATCTTTGTCAAAAAAAAAAAAACAAATAGAGAAAATCCAAACTCCCACTAACGAATCTTAAAAAAAATAATGTAAAAGATATATCAATATTTTTTTTTTTTGAACAGCAAATATATTATATATAAATATCTGATCTCCGCACAAGATGGACAGAGACCAGTAAGAGAGGCTACAAAACAACGGCGCCGTATATAAGCGGAACACCAATGAGAAAACTAAAACATACAATGCCTAAAAGAGGTCACTCTAATCTCATACTTAGAGGGACACTCCTCAACTCCCCGACCACTAAAAGACCTCAACCTGACCCAAAAAGACTCCATTAGACTCTAACTCCCGATCTCGAATTAAAATTAACCGGCCCATCAGTGTCCAAAATGCAGCTCCGTAGGTCAAAGGATAAGGGACAACAGTAGACAGAAAGCATACGCAGAGACGTCTCAGCTTGCAGCCCACCTCCAAGCAGTCAACATTGACGAGATAGGGGTTAACCAGATAGCAATAAACCTGCAAATCTCAGCAGATTTGGACACCGTCAGAGACTCAAAAGAGTCCTGCAAATCTCAACAGATTTGAAAAGTGATCAGAGGATCAAGTATCCGATAAAACCACCCACTCACAACGTCAACCACACAACATCGGCACCAAAACGCAACAACCACCACCACCACCTCACGAAAACCAACCCACCGAACCTACACAGTTCACCCCAACCTTATCCCATCGTCAATTCCTCCACCCCCCAGCAGCAGCACCCATCACAAACAACACTCACTGCCACCTCTGAAACAACAACCCACCGAACCTACAACATAACACCCCAACCCCCTCCCGTCGTCACCTCCTCCACCCACCAGCAGCACCATCCTCCACCAACAAAAACAACCGAAACAGTGAGTAAAGAACCTCACCACCCAGACAGCACTTCCAGCAACGGCCAACAAAGCACCCAACAAGACATCCCAACGGCGGCGCCACCTCCCAGCAACAGCAACACCACCGGCGAGCCCCAAAACCAGAAACAGAAACATGAAAACGTAGAACCGAGCAACAACCAAGCCCAAAAACTAACCTTCAACACGCGAAATAACGAAGTAGATCTGGCCGCCGGAGATAAAGGAGGAGAACTAACATGCCGGAGAAGAAGGAGGAGCGTGACGGTGGTGCGGAGGTGAGAAACCTCATCGCTATTGTGAATTAAATTGTAAGGCAAGTTTAAGAAAAAATAATCTTCTTTCTCCATACATTAGTTTATTTAATATAAAAGAGAACAAATACCTTTCTATAAATAGTAGTAACTTGATGAGTTATTTAAAATAACGTTTAAAGATTTTTGTCTCTGCTTAACAAAAAAAAAAAGAGTTTTGTCTCTTTCAATAAGTTTTTATGTCGGATGTTAATAACAAGTTTTGAGAAAAAAAAACAAACGAGAAAAACATAAATTGAGATTTGGATGATGGATTGTTACTTGCAGCTTATACTCTCTTTTATCATACCCTAAAAAAAATAATGCATTTTATAAAAGATTTAGATCTATTAAGCATGTGGTTACAAAGTTCCATTTTTTACTCTTGTACATAAAAAATGTATATAAAATGAAAATCAAATATTTAACAAAGATTAGTTGCTCTTTTACGACAGTAAAAATCTTGTATTTATAATAAATTACTCCCTTCGTCAAAAATTATCAAGAAAAAAAATCATATTTATTAAGAAAAATCAATACATAATAATTTGAATTTTTTTTAAGATAAGTTTCATAGAAAGATATAATAACAATTTTCGTTGGTAATTATTTATTAAGAAAAAATAGAGAGGAAAAAAATTAAATACAATTTACATTTCATTTTATAAAAATAAATCTTTGAAAAGAGGTAAGTTGATTTTTTTTTCCTTATAATTTAAGACAAAAAAGAAAAAGTGAGTTTTTCCTTTATTTGGGATGGAGGAATAATACAAAAGAAATTTGTACACTGTGATTACATCATAGCTTCAACATATCATCAAAATGTAAAATAAAAATTTTGTTGATCATAGAAACAATCAAGTGCACTTTTCAGTTTACTTTTAGGTGGATTATTTTTCCCCACTCAATATTAGCTATCTCATGTCATTGATGTCAACGTTCGCCGTTGCCACCACTCAACAAATACAGACAACAATTACTATTAAGATTATGTGCTTGTTCCTATCATGGGAGTTTAGTGGTGGCCTAATCATGTTCCATGTCATTACCAACTTTACTTGTTTTGATCCATCGAAGGTATGTAAAATTAACATAAATCATTCATTCAAAAGTATTTTCACTTTTTCTATAAATTAATTGCATAGTTTTTCAAAAAAAAATCTCATTATTTTGTCTTTTTATTGTAACGAAAGTTACATATATTTAGTGCTGAAAATGAGAAATTACAAATTTCGACTCTCATCCAACATATCAAATATTTCTTGTAAAAAAGTCTCACATCGAGTGAGATGAGTTTATAAAATAGAGGTAATTCTCACTTTATAAGTTGATTTTATAGATTTAGTTAATTTTAACTTTAATTTTTAAGATAGTATATCAAAGCTTTTTTAAAATTTGTTGGACCACCTGCTATCAGACTTCTGTCATCATCTTACCCACCATTTATATCGACACATCAAACCTAATAGTTAAGGCGTGAGCATGTGTGTTAAGAAGTCTCACATCAGATGAGAGATGGTCTGAACATGAATTTATAAAGTAGACACAATCATCATCTTATAAATCAATTTTATAAGTTGAATTAGGCTTAACTTCTAATTAATTTTAAGATCTCTACATTATTTTTTTATCATCTTAGTTATGTTTACGAGACACTTTATATTTTAATTTTTAACTTGGATATTATTTCATTTGTGTGAGAACAATATTATATATAGGTTTATGAAATTTACCGCAAATTAACGCCAAGTAATTTCTATTTATATTCTTGTTGGATATATAAGGTAGATTCTTCTTTCTCTCTATAAGACTTTACTTGATACAACACTTGAGTTATGTGATTTTGTACCTCTAATCTATTATTAACAAAAGTCATTTAGGCACATACAACAATATATATCCTTTAATTATTTCAAAAATTGTTATAAACTGATATAAACAAGAACAATAATATAGAGAAGAAGAAAGAGGAGAGAAAGAATAATATCTGTTATTCATCATTAGTATTAGGGTTCAATTACAATGATACATAGGTCATATATATAGGCAAACATAATGGGCCAAATATATGGGCCGGTGATCTATATGGACATCCACTAAAAATATTCATAACACTCCCCCTTGGATGTCCATCGAGAATGTGCCTCGTTAAAACCTTTGCTAGAAAAAACCCAGTGGAAAAAAATTCTAGCTAGCGAAGGAAAAAGAGTACAACATCCTTTGTGTTTAAACTACCTCGTTAAAAACCTTACCAGAAAAACCCAATGGGATAAAACCATGGTTAAGGGAAAAAAGAGTGCAGAACACAATTATATCTCCCCCTCATAAAGACAATTATATATGAGCCGAAGAAGCTCAATTAATCTTCAATGTAGTTGATCATAAGCTTTACTTGACGATTACTGAATTGTAGAAATATCTTATTCATCTCCTTTAATATAGCCTTCTTTGCATTAGCCGTATTTGCGATATTATCTTCTTCAAGTTTCTTGTATATGTAGAACCACAAATCTCAACAAAACCACATTCTGAACTTTCTGGATGTAGAGCTAAAACTTCCACATAATTGGAAGATATTGTTGTATCTCCAAGATACAAATTATATACATAATTAACAAAATGCAATAGTGTTCTCAACGAAACTAAAATATGGTACTTCAAGACCAATTCAAATAACTGATCATTTTCTTGAGACATGAAAAGATCTTTGTTCACATCAAGTGACAACAAATTATATTTCTTAATATCAAACTGCTTTTGTACCTTTGATATATAAGTTTCTCGATGCACAAAACCTTGTTGAAAATACAAAGTTTGCAATTTCAAACAAACTTTTATCTTCAAACATATTTCATTTCAAACTTTTCTTTGATCACAAGATTTCAGAAACTCTTCAGGAGTTCTGGTCAAACTTTTACCAATATGCTTGAATAACAAGTCAAACTTTTAATATTTGTATTTCAACATTTTCTATTCACACGGAATTGATTTGTATCTCATCATTTTTATATCTTCCGGTGTATGGACTGCTGGTCCAAAAAATCTTTCACTTTGCAAAGTGACTTTAATTACATAGCAATTGCGTATTTTCATTTAGACAATCAATGTATTGTCTATAATTTCAATAGACTTTAATTCATGATCCTCATTGTCATCTATCACATATAGCGCTTTATTATGTGTAAAGATATTGTCAACGTTGACTTCACCTCGGTTCCATCGTATTCCATTCATGACATAATTTCCATAATTTGTCAATATCTCTTTATTTTTATAACTTTCAAGTATTTTTATGACTTCACCTCACTTGGGTCATATTTCATATTAGCTCATTTTCTTATTTGAGGATTTTTATCTTTGGAACCGATTGGCCTACCACACTTCAGGGTGGTACCAAAATTCATTTGCAATATAAGACCGTCCAAAAAGGACATCCATTTTGACTGGAGCATTAGCAGCTATTAATCATTTTATAAACTTTGCAAATGTTTTATCTTATGAACTTCTAGTTCATACTGATTTCTAAGAGGATCGATCAAGATGAGATAATGATAATAATATAAAATCAAGTGATTCATATGAACTTCTGATTCACAATTTCAGCTGCTTATTCCCTCCCCTTAATATTGGGAAAACTAATTCATCACTTGATAATTAGCCTACATGGCTGTAGATAAGTCTCCAATTTTTCTATCTCAAAATACTTTATAATGTATGAAGATTGATATCAAACATATTTTCCCAATATTGTTTAATAATTTATCTTAGTGCATTATATTGGAGCAACTGGAACATACCAACACATCCAAAAATGCATATATGAAAAATATTAGGTTATAAACCTAAATTTAATTGCAAATTAAGGGGAGGACTTTCATATTATAACTTATTGGCATTGATGCGAAACAATATCTCAACATACACGTTTGAGTGTTACCAAAACATAAATTAGATGTTTTGATTTCATAAGTATCGTTCATGTAATTAACTTTAGATGTCTAAAGAACGAATCTTCAATTCCATTTTTTTTATGAACATATACTTCAAGATGTTCAATATCAACTTTGATTTGAAATACGATACTTCTCAAATGTTTTATATAAAAATGAGTTCTTAACCAAATCAATACCTCACAAACTTCTGGTTGTGAGTTGACAACAAACGTACATGTGATCATTTAATTGATGCATCAATTAAAATTATAAAGATCTAATTGGTCCACATGATCATGATAATGTATTGATTTACAAATATCACCTTTCTATTATTCTAAAATAAAAGATGCTCATTTACTTAATTTATCAACTTCTTTTGGGAACTAGTAATACATAAAAATTACTAGAATGAAGGAACTTCAGGCCCTTCAATATCTATAAAATTTCTTTTTAGCATCATAATAATCCGGGATGACCCAACCGGTATTGCCAACGATAAATTTAATATGATTTATAAACTTCTGGTTTACAATATTTTGTGCTTCAATTGCACTAGTATATTTATAAGTGTAGTATAAACTTCTGGTTTATAACTTTTTCATTACACTTATTTTACTTATAGCTATGAATCTTCGGGATTCATATTTTAAAAAACAATCTACGGTATTTCTAAAAGTGTAGGCTTATGAATCTTCGGGATTCAAAATTTTCATCATGATGCTTCTGGATCGTATCTTATGAATCTTCAGGATTCATATTTTAAAAATTTTATTATGGTACTTCTGGACCATAAATTGCGAATCAATATTCTTCAAGAACTCTATAATAGTTCTTATCAATTATTTATTCATCCTTCAGGGATGTAGGAATATTGAATTCTTCAGGAATTCATAGAGAATATAAATTGAGTTTGTTAAGTTCTTCAAGAACTAAACTATTGAATTTTTCGGGAATTCGTAAATTAAATTTCTTAGTTCTTTGGGAACTAATATTATTGAATTTTTCAGGAATTCATAGATTAAATTTATAAGTTCTTCAGGAACTTATTTTGTTGAATTCTTCGAGAATTCATAGATTAAATCTATTAGTTCTTCAGGAACTAAGTTTATTGAATTCTTCGGGAATTCATTAAATTAAATTTATTAGTTCTTCGGGAACTAATAACAATATCGTTTTCTCTTTCAAAAAATAACAATATCTTTTGCGATCCTTCAAGGATGCATAAATATATTCTTCTAGAATATATATGGAATAAATAAATTACCGAAATAAAAAAAACATAATTTAAGATAATATTGATTCGCTTGGTTTGAATAAATTATAATCAAAATTGCATCGTATAATACTCTTTCATATATATGGAATAAATAAATTGCAATAAAGTACATGTTTTTAAGAAATCGAGATTGCATCGTGTATTACATATTTGTTTGATTCATGGTGTGTATTTATGCAAACTATCAATTATAATAGATATAATGGTTTTTTTTTTGACACAGTAATAGATATAATGGTTAAAACGCAACAAAAATTGAAATGAAATTAAAGAAGGTTTCGCTTTACATACCTTGAAATGAAAGAAGGTGTGTATTCAATGGCGGTGCTCGGACTCTGGTTCAGGGGGTGCAAAATTTACATTGTAATAAAAAAAAATTACATACATATGTTTTACAACTATCTGCTACGCAGTTTCATATTTTTAATTCGCTTAATAACTAACTAATTTTTATTTATATATATTGTTGAACAAATCTCTTTAAATATAAGCATTGTTTTTAAAAAAACATAAGTATTGATTATCTATCAAATAAAAAGATATCTAACTATAAAACAGTGCATAAATATTGATATAGTAACAACAAAAATACACAATTTTGTGATTAGTTTTCTCATTGCTCGATGTACGTCAATTCTTTTTATCTATCACTTGAGTATATACAGACTAATAACTAATCAACACAAAAATTAGCTTCATAAAAACACTGATTTTCAAATGTCTAAAATTGAAACTAATTTGTGTATGGTTTAACTAGAAACTGTAAAACATAAATCCAAAGATACATTTGGACCAAATTAAAAACTACAAACAAGCAACCCACAAAGCACACAAATATGTTATTAGAACTACAGTTGAATAATCAATCAACCAATTTATCAATATTGAAGTTGTATAAAAAATCCTAAATTTTTAAAATGCTAAACCACAGATTTTTTTTATTGATTACATTAGTGTTGTTTCAAGGATATTTGAGGATTTTTCACTATTGTATGTATTTGGTTTGATATTTTGTTTGAGAAGATTTAATTTTAGAGAGAAGTTGGAAGAAAAGAATAAGAGAAGTAAAAAGTGTTTTGAATTTTTGAATAAGCGGTGCAAAACAAAAAAATCAGAGAGTGCAATGTGCAAAAAACATAGACATAGTAGTAAAAGAATTGAAATTCCAGGGGGTGCACCTACACCCCCTCACTACTATGAGGCACCGCCCCTGTGTGTATTTGTGTAGCATTAGCATATTATAACAAAATCATATTGGTATGACGTTACAAAATAAATAAATTGAAAAGGAGTTACACGTACATACCTTCCAATGATAATTTGGTTGAGTCTCGTGCTGATAACGTGTTATAAACTGATATAAACAAGAACAATAATATAGAGAAGAAGAAAGAGGAGAGAAAGAATAATATCTGTTATTCATCATTAATATTAGGGTTCAATTACAATGATACATAGGTCATATATATAGGCAAACATAATGGGCCAAATATATGGGTCGATGATCTATATGAACATCAACTAATAATATTCATAACAGTTATTATTAAATTATTTCTATTTCACTTTTTTCTAATTTGGGGGAATGTGTCTAAATCGTTTACATTTGAAGTTGTAACCACATAAATGTTCCTTTTATTTAAAGTGTATGATGAGTCATTTGCCACTCGGGCAAACTAAATTAATACAATATATCAATGTAATCAATAATTTGAAAGTTCAAAATACTATTAAAGTATATTATTAGAAAATGTTGAAATAACTACAAAAATTAAAAACATATAAAATAAAATTGGTCGGATTGCCAATTATTTTTTTGGTACAACCGAATCGCCAATTTAATTATATGATTATTAACACTTAACAATCAAATTGGAGAAAGATTTGTCATTTTTTCGTCTCTAAGTTTAATTATTTATCGAAAATAAAAATTTATAATCCATCCAAATTCTAATGAATATGTATAAATTGATATCGATGCATTATTATTTTATGTATAAAATGAAATACATCAATATTTTAAAAATTTATAGTATAGTAGATAGTGTATTTTGATGATTACTTTTACTATGATTTATGATATTAGATAAACATTAAATATGTAATAGGTTATGTCTGTAAGGTTTGAGACATCTACTTACACTTAGCCGTGAATAAACTTTTTTGGATTGGTGGTGGTTTTAGCAAAACTCCGGTATGTATATCGTAATTTTTAAAACAATAAAGTGTAGTTTTTATAAAATTGCAGTTGCTCACGATAGTTTTGACAATTTTACTGTTAATAATCTAAACTTATACAATACTATTATGACAATCATTTTTGCCACCTTATCCTTTTTCTCTTGCGTCCTACGAATTTACCAAAATTTCTTTGTCCGCTACTTAAGTCGTGGACACCCCTAAAACATCCTACCAGATTTCATTTTTATAACGTCCGCTATTTAAGTAAAGGACGACATTTACAAAAAATATTTTTTTTATAATGTATGTTACTTAAGTAACGGAAGAGTAAAATATCATTTCGTAGGACGCGCGATTAACTATAGGATAACAAAAGTAATTCGTCTGTTATGATATGTTTAGTTTATACAAGACCAACAAAAGTAACTTTTGGAGGTTATGTTGGCGCCGGAGATTATTTGAGTGGGAAAAGAATTTGCAAGCAGATCTGCTGGCCTTGTGCAATTCGGTTACCGTAAGGTTGGATGAGGAGGATCGGTGGGGTTGGGTTCCGGAGCGAGGAGCACTTTTCACGGTTAAGTCGACTTATCAGACGGTTTTTGCTCTGTCCTCTCGGCACTGTGTGGTGGAGCCGTGGAATACAATCTTATTCTCTAGGATTTGGAAAGGTCTGACACCGTCAAAAGTGAGTGGGTTTGTTTGGCAATTATTGCATGGAAGAATCCCGACGCGGAATAATCTGGTTTCTAGGCGCGTGCTGCAGGCTAGTGGTGATGTGTCTTGTGTGTTGTGTGAAGAGGAGATGGAATCGGAGCTGCATTTGTTTTTATATTGTGAAATTGCTACGTTGCTTTGGATGGAAATCTTCCATTGGCTTGATATCCTCTTCTGTCTACCCCATAATTTGTTTTCTATTTTCTTATGTTTGATGGAAACAGGAAATAAAAAAGGTAGACAGGGTATGTTAATGATTGGTGCAGCGGTGGTTTGGATCTTATGGAGATGTCGTAACCCTATACTGTTTGATAATGGCATTGGGTCGGTTTCAGAATTGGTGGATGCGGTCAAAGTTTCATCGTGGAAGTGGTGGTTGAGTCGGTCGTCAACGGCGCAATGTATGTTTTACGAATGGTGTGCGGAACCTCGTCTGTGTTTAATGCGCTAGGGGCTGCTCTATTTTTGCTTGGTTTTTTCGGATTTGTGTTGTGTCCTTGGCTGCTGCGGGCTGTTGTTTAGCTTAGGTTGCCTTGTTTTTTGTTGACAGGCTTGTTGCTTGTTTTTTCTTTTCCTGGGTGTTTGTTTTTTAACCTTGTCCTTTATTTGTAAAACTTTTATGTGATAATTTTGGCATGTCTTATGCCTGATTATCATGGTTTATTCAATAAAGTTAGCAGTATTAAAAAAAAAAAGTTTATACAAGACCAACATGGCAGCTTCTATTCTATGCATATATATCAAAATAAATTATCACAATTTGTGTTAAATGGTTTTTTATCTCCTAACTTAATTTGTTGTTTCATTTAAGTTTCATAATAATATTTTGTTTATGTTGGTACTTTAATTGTACTTTTGACTTTCGTTATTTAAATTGTTCATTTTTTATAAATTTTAACATTAAATTTTTAAGATAAAATTAACGTTATATATGGATTAATTAACATTTAAATTGTACTTCTAATTTACTATTCAATCAACGCGTCCACATATTCTCAACATTTAAAAGATTTACCGGCCTAATATCTCCAACAAACTCCTCCCCAAATCCTCTTTTCAAGAGAAAAAGGGTGTCACCACCGTAGATCCCAAAACTGCCTTGTATTTTCTATTTTCCCAAACACCCATTTATTGAATGGTAAGATATGATTGAAGAGAGACTTTATAAAAGCGAGGGAAAGCCTCCCTAAAAGATGAGTTACCAATTCAATTATCATGACAAAAACTAATCGGAACCACCATTACCAATACTTTAATTTTGCTAAAAATGTCATCAAGCCAATTTCTCTAAGGATCATTTTATAAGCCAATGTACATCAAAATTTTCCACCAATTCGACCATCCTTTTGTTCTATTGAGATGGACCCGATCCACCACTCCATACCGAGGAGACAAAACTTATTTCCATAATAAATTTAATTTTGATAATAATATTCTCCGCCAATTTGTCAAAAGTATCATACTAAATGACCTCATATCATTAACTCGAATCCGCCATCCCTCTAACTCCTACAAATGTCCCCCCAATCAACCTATGGAATTTTACCACTCCACGAAGCTCCTACCCACAAGAATCGCCTATGAGACAAATATTGATGCCAAGACCATATTAATAAGAACTACTTTTCCACCCAAACTGGCATATCTGTTCTTCCAAGATTGTAATTTACTTTGTATTGTCCTCACTACTGGATCCCACATTCGTCAAGCTATCGAGCAGCTCTTTCAACTGCTGCCTAATCTCCTATCCCAATATGCTCAATCAAGAACCGAGAGTCGCCCTAGTACAACCGTTACAAATTCTTCCAATCAAGCTGGTCATGCACTTTTTTAAGATGCGGAATCTGGGAGTTTTTCTCTTCAAAATAGGGGTACATTTTTCATAGAGGTCTTTCGCAGATTAGCCCCCACAAGAAAAGTAGTTTTTTTTTTTTTTGGTATTCATCGCATACAATTTACTTTTTGAAAAAAGTAGTTAAAAGGACATTTCCCCACCTAATAATTAAGGAAGTCAACGACCACCCCATGAAGCTTGAACCAACATTCATTGCATACAATTTACTTTTTGAAAAATTTAGGCTAAACTATATATTTGGTCCCTTACGTTTATTTTAGGTTTCAATTTGGTCCCTTACGTTTAAAAAGTTTCAATTTGGTCCCTTACGTTATCAACGTTTGCATTAGTTGGTCCCTTCCGTCAAATTCCAATGTTCCACTGTTTCAATTGGACACGTGTCAACGTGTCCACGTGTCAATCCACGTGTGCAAACCGTCTGCCACATAAGCAAACCGTCTGCCACATGTGCAAAAACTGACGGAAGGGACCAAATTGAAACCTAAAATAAACGTAAGGGACCAAATTGAAACTTTTTAAACGTAAGGGACCAAATTGAAACCTAAAATAAACGTAAGGGACCAAATGTGTAGTTTAGCCAAAAATTTACCTTCAATTCTAAAATTAATTCAAACTGCCTTAAAATAACTTTGAGTCTCCATAAATTCTCCACACTTGCCCCCTTTAGCAAAAATCAAACTAGTCAAATTACATATATGAAGATATATATGATTTCAAATGAACATTCCCACAAAAAACAAAGATAAGACTGATGTCCCTCAAATTAGTCTGTACACAACACCAAGTCTTAAAAAAAACCACTAAAATTACACAATGAGTAAATTATTTATAAATTATTAATCTCATTGATTTGAAATCAAACGGTCCAAATCCCTCTTCCTACACTCTCACCGAGTCGTTCATTGTTCACTGATACGGTGACTTGCTCACTTCATAACATACACCTCTTCCTACACTCTCATATATCCAATGGTTCAGATTCAATTTTCCTCTCCAGATTAAATCTAGACCATACGCTACCACTCACTCACACACGCACTCTCGTTGAAGAACTCCGTTGACGCCACCATCTTTTTCCGGCGAGCCAAATCGTCACCAGATTGCATCCCCATCGCCGCCGTGCAGCTCTCTGCATTTCTACGGTCTTCCTATTTCAATAGGTATAATTTTCCCCAAATTCTAAAACCCTAAGGGTTTAAATTTGTTCCTTTGTTATTTTTCTGTTTGGTAGTGCTGCTGTTATGAACAATTGTGATTTTTGTCATTGTTTGTGCACTCTAGTTACTTTAAATTGTTCAAATGTGATGAAATGTGTGCATTTAATACTGTGTTTTTCCAAAATTTGTTCATGTTTTAAGTTAAACTGTGATGATTTTTGTCAAAATTAAAATATATAGGTGTTCCAATATGTGTTTTGATATTGCATGTTAATATTGGGCATTTTTATGAGTTTTACTATGTGAAAGAAATTCTGGAATATATGTAGTGTTTTTTTTTTTTTTTGACAAAGGAATATATGTAGTGTTAATAGGGTATTATTGCTGGAAAATCTGGTATAAATCAGTCTCAGTATTTTTTTTATTTTTATTTTTTTGAATTCTTGGCTTTTATATGTTTTCGGACCACTTATATGTTTTTTATATGTACTATCACATGTATGTTAGGGGTGAGTGTTCAGGTGTGGTTGGAGTGCTTGTTTCTGCTTCATTTACATACCATACTGTAAACTATGTTCTGTCTAGTATTTTTCGTGTTCCTTTATGTTAAGATTTTGTGTAGTCTGAAACATAAATTTGTTCCTTTGTGTCCTTGTCATGGCCTTGCTAGAGAAAACAACTGAAAAAGCTGTGATGTTTCTCAATTTCGTAGGAACTGTGGCAAAAAATATTGAGGCAGAGTAGGCAAAGTTATACAGCTTCATCAATTTTATATTATCATAATTTTTATAAAAGATGCAGTTATTTATTCAATCCTTGTAAAACATCACTAAAGAAATATACTTGGGAATATCTTAGTTTTAGCTATATTTTTGACCAACAGTCTTTGACCTTTTCAAAAAATCTATACTTCTTGACTAACTGTCTTTGATCTTTTCAAAAAATATTTCTTGACCACCAGTCTTTGAGTTTTTTCAAAAAATATATATTTCTTGACCAAGAGTGAATTTTCTTAGAGTTCCTAAGTTGAAGTATCATATGATGGTTATACTTGGGATAAGTAAAAGAGTGGTTCATTAATGTCACCACTCACTCTTTTCCCGGTGTATTTATATCAAATTATCAATAATCAATGTCATATCTTTATAAATTGGACATAGGCTTTTTTTTTTCATCACTTAATGTTCCTTCCTCGGGGCAAAATTTTTATGGACTGAGGAAGAAAGGGAGAGAAAACTGATTCTCCAATAACCGTGTTACAGATAGAAGTGTCGTTGATGTAAACTTGACAAGTATTATGGGCTTGGTGGCAGTCACATGGCTGAATTGTCTAAGAAGGCGTCTTCCACAAAAAACAAGGTTTCTTCACACCTTGAAAGACCATCAATCAGACCAAATTTTAATGTCTCCTTCTCTTGCATCTTTGGATGTTCCTGACACCTGGACTCCTAATTCTTCATGTCAGAGTATTCCAAACATACATAAAAGCTGTAAGCATCTCTTTCCCTTGGTTTGTCAGTTCTTTTATTGCTATTTGTTTGAGAAAGAAGCAAGTGAGAAAACATCAGTTAATTTGCATTTTACACATTGTAGGTATGTTAACTATTAACTAAATTGTAATAACACAAATACAAATATTAACATCATCCTACTTACTATATTTACATGATACTCCTAGACCATAATTACTTCTTTCCGCAAATTATATACTCTGCCTCTAGGTGGAGAATATAGATCACACCATTCTCATAACTATAGTCACACGGTTCGTAATTCGCTTCAGTATGTGGTACGGGTTCGGGTTCGCCGTATGCGGTTCACAACTATCAAAATTAGGTACATGGGGGTATCGGTACACTGTTTGGGTTCATGGTACGTCCAAATATAATACTCGGTACATTACGAATAAAAAAGTAGTATTAATTAAAAAATAAAATATATGATGAAAAATATTAATACTATCAATAAAGATTAACTTTTTTACAATATTAAAGTCTCAAAGTTAACTTCTTTTTTTTTCATCAGCACCACAACCAAAGACATATAGCAAAACCAAGCCATCCTACAAAATAGTAGGCACCACTGCAAAAAGGGCATCCTACACCCAACACCCTACAACTATACAACAACATAAAATAGAATAAAAATTTTCTACAACCACAACCACAACAAAGTAATAGCAGCACCATAAACACAAGGAATGAATACATGGCCAACATGGTCTCAAAGTAAATACTGAAATTGAAAACAAACTTCAAAACATAAAAAGTAATTTGCTAAAATCAACAAATATAAGCTCAGTTTTTATTTCTTTTTTCTCTCTTGACCGCAACCCTCTCATTGCATTTCTATAATCATTTACTTCATTAATTTCATTGTCTAATTGCAAACTTTATCTTGCCATCTCATAGAAGATTCTCCCAAATAAGTGTCATCATGATCTATATCCCAATTTTTTAACTGCCCACTCTTGTAGCTCTCAGAAAATCGTGACTTTAAGCGGATATTTGAGTGAATATAAACCAATTTGTCCGCTCTTGCACAGTTGAGTCGATGTCTCTATACACTGTTAATATAGAAATAAGTACTCCAAAATCTTTCAGCAGAAGAACTACTTATAGGTTAAGAGAAAACCTATTTTGCCACCTCAGCTAGCTCGGGAGTGTTTGATCCATATGTTGACTATCAATCAATGGCATCCATGGTTACTGCATCCAATTGAGTTGCAGTCATTGCATATATTTCACACAAAGAAAGGAATATATGCAATGGTTGCGGCTTAATTGGATGCAGTAACCATGAATGCTATTGATTGGTGGTCAACATATGGATCAAACACTCCCGAGCTAGCTTAGGTGACAAAAAAGGTTCTCTCTCAACCGATAAATAGTTCTTCTGCTGAAAGATCTTGGAGTACTTATTTCTATATTAATAGTGTAACAAGGAATCGACTCAACTATGCAAGAACGAACAAACTGGTTATTCACTCAAATATCCACTTACAGACACGATTTTCTGAGAGCTACAAGAGTGGGCAGTTCAAAAATTGGGATATGGATCACGATGACATTTATTTGGAAGAATCTTCTATGAGATGACAAGATAAAGTTTGCAATTAGACAATGAAATTAATGAAGGAGTGGATGATTATAGAAATGCAATTAGAAGGGCAGCAATCAAGAGCGGAAACAGAAATAAAAATTGAGCTTTTATTTGTTAGTTTTAGCAAATTACTTTTTATGTTTTGATGTTTGTTTTCAGTTTCAGTGTTAACTTTGAGACAATGTTGGCCATGTATTCTTTCCTGGTGTCTATGGTGCAGCATTACTCTGTTGTGTTCTCGTGTTTGACTACATTGGTTGTGGCAGTGTTTTTTCACTTCTGGTGTAGGAGTTTTATCTTCTTTTTTTTCTATTTTGTGTTGTTGTATGGTTGCAAAGTGTTGGGCTTATGATGCTCTGTTTGTAGTGGTACTGGTGTCTATTGTTTTGTGGGATGACTTGGTTTTGTTATGTCTTTTTATGGTTATGATTTAAAAAAAAAAGTGTTACCTTTAAGACTCTAATATTTTAAAGTTAATTTTTATTGATGGTATTATTATTTTCCATCATCTATTTTATTTTTTGTTAATCAATAAGTTTTTAATCCGTAAAGTACCGAGTATTATGTTTGAACGTACCACGAATCCAGCAAACAACATCTCTAGAGGAAGAGGAACAAGGTTCTAAGTCCAATTTTGCTCTCATAATGCTTTACATGCAGTCTTGGAAATAGATACCGAACAACCAACAATTGGCATCCCATTGACACAAACTGTTTTGCTTCTATTTGCTACAGTTAATGAGCAAACTCCTATGGTGATTGATGGAAAGTTGATGGCAATGGAAATCAGATCTAAAATAGCTGATCAGGTAAGACAAATGAAGAAATGTCTTGGAAAAGTTCCTGGGTTAGCTGTTATTTTAGTGGGCCAGAGGAGGGACTCTCTTACTTATGTTCACAACAAGATAATTGCCTGTGAAGAAGTTGGAATGAAGTCCGTGGTGACTGAATTACCTACTGATTGTGCAGATGATGATGTTCAAAATGCTGTCATGAGATTTAACAAGGACCCATCAATTCATGGGATTCTTGTCCAGCTTCCTCTACCACAAGTAATTTCTGGATCTGTGACGTTTTATCATTCTATGATGAATTTTATAATTTTAGTCTCGGCTTGGTTTTTAGTTAGATAGTCTCTTAGGACTAGGAGTGGCTTCTAAATTTAATTATTTTTCTTGATTTGTTTCGTTATGTAACGTGTTTTTCCTGTGATTGTTTAACAACACTTTTTTCTTGTACTTTGATTACATTGCACCACCAACTAAACAATGTTATGTTTTTTTTTTGTTCATTTGTTTTGATCTGCTCTTTTCTTCTTGTTTACATTCTTTATACTATTTGGTGATGGCTATGGATCAGCGTTGTAAACCATGGTAGTTATGCAACTTTACTATTACTTTGAAATCCTTGAAAATAATTGACATTACAAATTTATGACCTATCTTTATTTTCCATGTCTCCATCACTTCATTTTTCTATCGACTGACTAAAAAAGATCAAAGACTCCTCTTCCTTCTTTGAATTAGAGTTAGACTCTTTCTCAGACACTTTTTTTTTATCTACCATCACTTGTGAGCATTTACATAGAGACTCTGTTAGAAATAACGTATATAAGTAGTTATGGTCCAATATTATCATGTAAATGTGGAAGAACAAAGATGAAAGCTGAATTGTTTTCTGTCGTTCATTAAATGAGATGATCAAAGTAAACCAATCTACTACAACCCAGGAGTAATTTGCAGATGCAATATTCTTCTATTTTTCTGAATAATAAGTTTACATGTTGTACATTCATAACAAATAATTAATCAAATGAGGATTAGCACACATGTTCAAGATTCGGAGCTGTACTGTGACTGATATGTTGCAAAATGTTTGGGACAGCATCTGAACGAGGAAAAGATTTTGGATGCTCTATGTCTTGAAAAGGATGTGGATGGTTTTCATCCTCTTAATATGGGGAATCTTGCTCTAAGAGGAAGGGAACCATTGTTTACTCCTTGTACTCCAAAGGCCTGCATTGAGTTGTTGATCAGATCTGGAGTTAAGATTATGGGGAAGAAGGCCGTGGTGATAGGAAGGAGTAATATTGTTGGTCTTCCAACATCGTTATTATTGCAGGTAATTAAAATAATTTAATTTGTATGTACTTTCAGTGTATGGAATTTTTATACATGCATTCAATCATATCTCACAATTATGTCACTTTGTTATATATATTTAGACTGACAGTGCATACAAATAATGGTTTCGCCACATTTTTCATTTTACGAGTAACACATTCTTTTATATTGGCAGAGACACCATGCAACAGTCACCATCGTACATGCATTTACAGAAAACCCTGAACAGATCACCTCAGAAGCTGATATTGTAGTTTCAGCTGCTGGAGTTCCTAGCTTGGTCCGAGGGAACTGGATAAAGTCTGGTGCAACTGTGATCGATGTTGGAACAAGTCCTGTTGAGGTGAGCTTTCAAGTTGCCACTTGATATGTTTTTTTCACATTGTGCTTGCTGAATATCAGTTAACCAAGCTTGAGGCTAAAATGTGACAGGATCCTAGCTGCGAGGATGGTTATCGTCTAGTAGGTGATGTATGTTTTGAAGAAGTCATAAAGGTGGCATCCGTTATTACTCCTGTGCCTGGTGGGGTTGGACCTATGACAGTTACTATGCTTCTAGTTAACACTTTAGATTCTGCTAAACGCATGCTTAATTTTACTTGATCTATTCCCTTTGTGTTATTTTTTATTTTTTGAAAGGGTTCCCTTTGTGTTATTATAGATCATTTTGTTGAATTTTTCTCTTTAGAAGTGAAAAAAGTGTAAATTAAAGTGAGAAAATCAATGATTTGGCTCTTTTGAGTTTGTTATAATGTATCTACAATATCAACTTTTAACTTGTTAATCAATGATTGAGAAATTGGTCTCCAGATCCTTTTTTTTTTTGGGGATTAGGTCTCCAGATCCTTTTGTGTGGAACAATATTTTACCATGAAAAGAAACAAAATGCACCTATAAATGGAGGTGAATCCTGTTTTCTTGGGAGGAAGAGCAAGTTGTTGCACTAGAGGCTGTCCTTGTAGGGGTCAAATTAGTAACAATAAAATCAGCATACAAAGAGTTGTTTGAGATTGGCAGACAAGATCAAATGATTCAAATTATTTTTTTACTGAGTCAATAATTTGATAGGGTAAATATTATTATACTAGAAAACTCTAGTCTTTGTGTTGTCTCCATCATAAAAGAAAATCAAATACTAGAAAATTCTATTCTTCAGACACTACATAATGTGACGTGCACTTTGTGCAATAAAGTTGTCCGTACATGTTTGTTATGTGCAATTAATTTAAACCTTACACGTATGAGTATTTATATGTGTATGTGAGTTGAGAATCTTATCATATCCATATATACTCTATTGGTGAATCTTTGCCACTATGTGTCCCCTAACTCCCAAAGAATTGGAGCTGATTTTTGAGAAGCTAGACATAAATAGTGATGGATTTTTAACCCTTGAGGAGCTGAACCTTTTGTTAGAGAGAACAGGTTTCAAGTTTAGCATAGAGGAGCTAGAATCTCTAGTGGGAAAAAAGAGTCTAGACTTGAATGAGTTCATGTTATTTTATGATTCCATATTGAATCACAAAAATGATGTTGATGAGATTGAAGAGATAGAAAGTGACCTTTTGAAGGCTTTCAAGGTGTTTGATTTGGATGGTGATGGATTCATCACTAATCAAGAATTGGAATGTGTGTTGAAGAGACTTGGTATGTGGGATGAAGAAAAGGATAGTAGATCAATGATTTACTCATATGACACTAATTTAGATGGCAAGCTTGATTTCAGGGAATTTAAGAACATGATGTTAACAACATGTTTAGAATTTAGCATTTGCTAAATTATGAAAAAATCTTGAATATACATGTTCGTGGGTTATGTAACAAAGTTTTTTTTTTTTAGAGTCTAGTGGAAAACTCACTCATATTAAATATTGAGAAGTAGATAATTCAAACTTGCATCCCAACATATCAAATGTACTTATAATTTTTTATAATTTGAGTATGTATATTAAGTGTAGCTTGGCAGCTATTGTTTGAATTAAGTACTATTAGAGTCAATTCTAAATAAATAAATAATGAAAGGTAGCCTTAGCACCACAGCAGCCAAATATACATAAAATAGAATTTGGATTGCATGTGGTCAAAATTGCATGCATTCGGGAAAGATTTGACCGTCTGATTAAGATTGGACAATTCAAATATAAAGCAGTCATTCAGTTTGATTAAAACTTCTTTATATATGGACCGTCCAATTTTAACCTGACGACCAGATCTTCACTTACTGCATGCAATACGGAGCCCATAAAATGAGGGGAAAATGAAATTGTCAAAAATATCACTCATTCACTCACTGAGCTAGAAATGTATGACACAACAACTGTTATATCATCACGTTTTCCGCCAGGATAGTGGCGTCCAGCCTTGTGAGCGGCAGCAGAAAATGGCGACCACCAGTTCTTGTCGAAGGCCCGCTGTTGAGCCAATGCTGCTATCTTCTGAGCAGTTACTTGTGGTTCTAATCTATCTCTAATTGCAATTTCAACCACAACAGTTATATTTTCGTTGTACAAGTTGTCAAATAAGCCATCTGTTCCGGCAACAACGACATCTCCTGGTTCAACAGGTACTATAAAAACCTACACACATATAACAAAAGATATTCTTAGTTTGTTTTAACTTGTTTAAAAGGAAAGAACAATGAAATTTGATCCATTATTACTAAGATCATGATGTTAATGAATGAACTGTACCTCGCCAGAACTTGAATCATCACATTCTTTCTCACTGCCTAATTGATATGGGTGGTTGAAGCTATGTTGTTGAACAGGAGACTTGAAAACGACGCTTCCAACCCGAATTACAATGAATCCGCTGTCACCTAAATTAATAGCATTTAGTGCCTGGACCAAGAAAGATTGTATTCAGTCAATCATGATGCAGCTAAAACAGTAATCAGAGATTATACTTAAGAACTTAGGATTCATGAAATTGTAGAAAATGTAATACATTATCGTTAAGAGCGATGATACAAGCAGTTGATGAACCCTTTGCATTTGTTTTTGAGTGAGCCTTCTTTAACACCATTAATGGATTTAAAGAACGTTTGGGTTTCTTTTTAATTCTTCTTACTAAATTGAATACAAGTTCACAGGCATACACTCCTGCATCAACGCCACGTTTTTTCCAGCCACCTACACCATCTGCAACACCGATTACTTGTTCATCTGCGCAAATAAAATGAGCATCCTCTCCTCCAGTCGCCACCTTATCTGGATGTGGTAGGTAACATGATCCTGATAACATCTTCAAGGGCTCGCGATCGAGAGCAGTTCTGAAAATACAAAGTAAATGGGGGCTGTAAGGCATAGTAGTATAAGTACAATCTTCCGCTACCAAGCCATATATCTAATTAATCAGTGACATTGTGGAAAATAGAAATCATGGCGCAACTGCAGCCACAATATAAAGGTTTTGGAGGCGCACAAGGCTATAAATACCCGTGCTTCGCAACCACAATTGTGGTTGCATTAGTGTTCAACTTTATGCAATATTAAGCATCACATAATCCATAGATCCCTAGATCGTAATCAGGCTCTGATACCATAACAACAAGATGTTAAAATATAAATAATAATAAAATCACATACAAGTTAGACGAAGTGGAGGAAATTTCCAGTTGTTCATCAGCAGGGCTGCTAACATCTAAGCTCTTCAACCTACGTCCATGAAGCAAACCCGAACTATTACGAGTTTTTTCTTTGAAGTACATAGAAGCATGCTTTGTGAAGTTTTGACCACCACCACCACCACCACTTGAGATTAATTCATCAACATAAAAAAAAACCAACAAATGTTATTGTTTTTCGAATTATTTTGGAATGAATGTATATAATTACGACATGTTGATTTATCATACTATGAATACCAGGATAAATAAACCTTGATTGTGCCTATCAATATAAACCCTGAAACAAAAATAGAGGCAAATAACGGATACTCGTTAACTTGTAGTTTTTCCTCGAAGACATCTTTTCTCCCCATCTTTTTTATTTTATTTTTTTAATGGCACCTTTTCTTCTTATCTAAAGAGTGCCGAGAGTATAAGGATTAAGGAGTATCAACAAATTCTACCCTAGTAATATATACGGTACTAAATATATTTGTTTCGAATAATATCGTCTTAGTAAAAATACTATTCAATAATATCTTTCTAAAAATAAGCATATTTTATTATTAATAATAAATAATAAAATATCTTCTGTTTTTTAAAAAATAAACCCGTGTTATATCAAACAAATTAGATCCAAGGAAATGTGAACAAATTATATTTGTTATTTGAGATCCCCAAATTAAATGTGGAGAATATTAGTTTTGAAGCTACGATGTCTCGCTCAAAGACTAGCTCTCACAAAGATAGAGTTGTGTATAGACTCCCAGACAGTTATAGAAGTTATTTCTACAGGGAAAATAAAAGGAACGGTTGGCAATGCTTTGATTAAAAGAATTAAAGGCTTGTTGGCTTTGAATAATTGGGAAGGTCAAATTTCGCATGTTTATCGAGAAGCTAACAGATGTGCTGATGTGCTGGCCAATATTGGATGTTCGTTAGATCATAATGTCATTTTTTATGATACTTGCCCGAATATAATTAGCGATATCATGTTAGCTGATCTTATGGGGATCACTACCCCTAGGATGATTGTTGTTTAGTATTTTTTTTTTTTGGGCTTTAGCCCTCAATTATATCAAAAAAAAAAAAAGGAATGGTGATCATGCTTTTTTTTTATTTTTTATTGTGTGATCAATCATGCTGAAAATATAAAGATTTGTTAACTGATATATTTTTTTCTAATCGTTTGAAAGATTTTTGTTTTAAATGAAATTAGTTTAAAGACCCGTGCGAATGAAACTAGTTTATTTAATATTTAAGTTCGTCATTATATTAACATAAAAATTTATTTAGAATAAAATATTTAAAAATTTGTTATAAAATATTTTAAAAATATAGGTTAAACTATTGTGCTCTTTCTTTGTAAAACTTACTAAATATGTTTTTTTTACTAAATAAATTTGTTTTATTAAAGCTATGGTCCCGAGTATATTTTTTAAATAAATTATAAATTATAATTAGTATGTTCCAATTATTTAAATTTTTATTTAGAAAATGTCAAAACGTTAATAAATTTAACTTAGTGATTTATGATAAACGCACGCCCTGTGTATGAATTTTGTAATAAATTGTAATTACCAATGACAAATATTTATCCAATTTCTTTTATGTATTAGTGATAAATATTTGTCATGTGCTCTTTAATTTATCATCAATGAAAACTAATTTTGTTGTTACTTATAAAAAAACTATTTGTGGATGTACATGCTCATTGATTTTTTTCTTGATATTTAAGTTTGATATTATACTAAAGTCAAAAATTTATTTAGAATAAAATATTTATAAATTTGTTACAGTATAAAATATTAGAAAAGGAAAAACTGTTATATGTTTGATATGTTTCTTACTTACTATTCTTATTTTCTATAGTATTCTTCGTAATTTTGTTTGCATATTGTCTGTTGGTTCCCATTTTCATCTGTGGGCTCGTTTGACCTAGCTTATTTTTGAGTTTATGCAAATAGTTTATGCAATTTTTATGTATTATTATAAGTTTTTAAGGTAGTTTATGATAAAATATAGCTTATAAAAATTCAATTTTCACTAGTTTGAACTTATAAAATAGCATAAAACCTAATTTATATTGCATAAGTCGTTTGTATAAGCTCAAAAATAAGCTAGATTAAACGGATCCTTACACAAAGTTTTTATTTTTGTGTAGTAGATTGATGTTTTTTTTCAATATAATAGTAACTTATTTGATGATATTAGATTTGATTCTTATTTTTTCGTGTAAATTTTTTTGCAAAAAATTATGTAAAGATTGAGTTCATATTTTGATACATACTTATATTTCATTATCGTTTCTGTTTCTATTTTTCTATTTCATGCATTAATTTTTTTTCGTATTAATATGACATAATCTAATTTGTTTTTTAAAATTAAAAGTTATTATATGTCAGATTGACTTTATCGTTGACTTTATTTTTCCTATACATTCTCAACCATTGGATTAAAACATCAAAGATGACAGAACACACTGCACGTGCAGGAGAGATGATCCAATGAAATGAGTGTGTGTGTGTGTTTTTCAATATTAACAACGAAAGTAAAAATTGAAAACCTTAAAAAACAAGATGGCAATATGGGTATTTGGTTATGGTTCTTTGATCTCTAAAGCTGGTTTTAATTACGATGAACGTCTTGTTGGTTTCATCAAAGGTTATCGACGTGTCTTTTACCAAGGTAACTACTATCATTCATTCATTCATTTTTCTAATTCTTCACCTGTTTAATTCTTTAATTAATTAATGGAGTTTTCAATTTTTAGGTTCTACTGATCATAGAGGAACCCCTGACTTCCCTGGAAGAACTGTCACATTAGAGCCTGCTGAAGGAGAAATTTGTGTAAGTCAACCAATTTTTATATTATATATAAATAATAATTGATTTCTAGTTCGAATTCTCTCTGTGTCATTTCATGTGTTGGGTCAGTCCATACAGTGTAAAAACTATAGCTTTAAATGGGCCCGCAGCTGGTGGCGGTGGGATTGATGTCACTCAGATTAGTCTGTCCTTTGGTCGGATACTGAGTTTTCAATTATTTTTACTTTAGCTGCTTAAATGCAATTTTTTTTCAATTTATTTATGTGGATCTCCTAGTATGTGTATCCAAGAAAACTATGATGACTTTTAAATCAAGGTGCAAATCGATGTTTTAAATTCCAAACTTTACATTGAACGGTGAGACCTCCGAGTCATGGTTAAACTACTTTAAACTGTTTGATTCAAGAAAAAATTGCAATTGAACCATTCATTTAACCGAACCGTAGTATAATATAGTGTTGGTTCACTGTTCAATAGGTTGAATTGTTTAGTTCGGTTTTGAAAATGACAAATTGTTGCGTTTTAAAGCTGATGTTGTGCAATATAATCCCTTTTTAATCTTTTGCGAAAAGGTTAACTTAGATTGAGGGAAATGGATTGCCTCCAGTCATGTAATCACATGTCGTGGATTTGGAACTTTGCAAAGTAAGAATACAAGCAGTCTGATTATGGTCAAAAGGCCGAGGTCGCGTGACTACCCGGTTATCTTGACAGTAGGGAATCCAGATTGTGTTGGCTTTTGAAAAATTATCAATTGGCCGGAAACATGTTGATATGTATATTTTGCTTACCGTCTGTTGAAGTTAAGTGAATGCTATAGCTGCTTTGTTAATTATAGTTGGTCTTTTAAAGTTATCGAAACAAAATTTAATTTGTTTCGCTATTGTAAAACTAGAATTGCATTTCATCTTTTGTTAACTCTTGCTTCAACAAATAACTTTTATATCTTCACTTAGTGTTTCTTGTTTTATTGCTTTAATTATTCTGTGAATTTATCTGCTAATATAGTAATTTGCAACTTTTTGATGAGTCAAATAATTTCGAATGCAATCAATATTTGAAATGGATACTTACTCTATTTTGCAAGGAGATAGTGGGGAGCTGCTTACAAGATCTCAAAGGAAGAAGATCAAGAAATTGCATTGACGGTAAGTTTTTAAAATATCTTTACACAAATATTTTGTTTGCTTCAACTGAAGTGGCCAAGGGTTCGAACTTTCGCTCTTCTTGTGTATGAAGAAACCCAATTAACCCAAAAAAAGTTCAAACTTGTGTTTAAGTAGTCATTTTGTTGTAATCTTACGTAACAACGATGTATACCTCACACCGAGGTCCATACTAGAAACTAGAAACACTGATAAATAAAGGTTTATTGTGTGTTTACTTCGATGTAATCAATTTAGTAATAGAGGTTTAAGTCTCGGTTCAAACCTGAAATGCTTGAATCAGTATTATACTTTCCCTAACACCGGGCACTACCAAGTACCGAGAGACTTTCTATGTCTCAATTTTTCTTATTTTCTTCATCAAATGTCACTATATTAGTGCCTTACATTGTTGTATTTGTATGTAATTACTGCACAGTATCTTGAAGTGAGGGAGAAACAATACGACCGAAAGGAATATGTGGATATTTTCACCGTAAGTGTCACGGCCAAGATATTTTAAGACCTACGAGTTCCATCATTTTGTTCTGATTTATAATAGCAGTAGTTATTCCACTAATGAAGGTTTGCATCTACTGAATCTTTTTTCAGGACCTTAATGCTTCAACACCAGCCATATCTGGGGCATTGGTGTAAGTGAATGAAACAACCTAGCAACTTTTTTTCGCTTTTTGCATGTTTCGATCAAACTAATTCGATCTGTTTGGTCACTCTACAGATATATAGCATCGCCAGACAAGAAAGTCAATGTAAATTATTTAGGCCCTGCATCTGTTGAAGAGATTGCAAGGTATTTACTATTTATCTTTCTTCCAGAGTTATTAGTTATTACTATTTACTAGTCTCAATTTGTGGCATAAACTTAAACTTCACTTGAGTATTCGTAATTCATTACCGAAGTTATTTACTTCTTTCTTTTTCATATAACAGGCAAATTGTTCAAGCCGAAGGCCCCTCAGGACCTAATCGAGAGTATCTATTCGTACTTGAAAACGCTCTCCTTCAAATAGGTAAGGATCTTTAACTAAAGTTTCGGCGATCATTTTAATATTACTATCTCTGAATTTCTTTTGTGGTGATAACCTCTTAGGAAGCAAAGACAAGCATGTTATTGATCTTGCGAATGAAGTCAGGCGTATAATTTCAGAAGAAAACTGAATGATTCAAGTGTTATTAGCGCCCGACCAGACATTCCGAGACTTTTGAGCTAGCTCTTTATTTAAAATCCATTGGAAACTTCAATTCTTTCAAGAATGTTATTGGGAGATAATATTTATCTTCAGTCATGCCTATTATCTTCTCATGTAATATCTTGTATTCTCTACAAACATTGAACTCAATCTATTCTATGTAGTCTTGATCAAGGTTGGTAATGTTTATTGAAAAGAAGAAAACTACAAATAACACACTCTCTTGCACAAACTCAATTTACTGCCTAAAATTCTTGCATGAATAATTTTATGGTAAGATTGAAATAATCAAATAGAACCCATTTGAGTTTCAACTAATAACAAGTGTATATTGAATAAAGTGGATTAGTACTACTAACAAAATTAAAAATTATTTGAAAATCAATTAGAAGTTTAGATCTTCTCTATCCTTTTTTTTTCACCGCCCATAATTGGTCCATTGGATTGTCTAATATGATTCGGAGGTCAGTCCTAGCATCAAGTGGTTCCAACTCCACCTAATCGCAATTGCGGGGTCGAACCGTGGTGTTCCCTATCAAGTTCAGCATCAATCACCACTTAACCAACATCTTCTCCATATTTTTTATTTTAAAAAAATTAGGCTATATTACTTAATTGATAGCAAGTAGCTAATTGGTTCCTAGCTTGGGAGCTAAACATCAAAGATTTGTAGTGCTATTCCGACTCTGAGACTGCTATCAAATTGATTACCGAACCTGTTGATGAGCGACATCACTATGCAGCTATCATTCTTAATATCAAGGACATCATAGCTAGAGACTGGAGAGTCAGAATTTCTCACACATAGGACAATATTTGTATAGACTACTTGACTAAGCTTGGAGCTCCTTACAATGAAGCTTTTTCCATCAAAGCCAGCCCTCCTTCTGGAATAAACTTGCTCCTTCTTGCTGATGCAAGTGAGACTTGGTTCTATAGATAGTTAATTTCTTTTCTTTTTCTTTTGCCTTTGTACCAAAAAAAATTAGCTAATTTGTGGTTTATTTTTCCAAAAAATTTTCAAAACAATATTATATTACTATATTTTAGCATTTTCTTGTAACAAAAAAAAATTAGTAATTTTTTTTATAATAGTTAAAGGCATTGAATTTTACATAATGATCCTTTGCCTAAAGTGGATATCCTACAAAATATTTCACAACAACACGGAAACGACGACGTCCCGTTTCCTCCGACAAATTCATATCCGATTTAGGGATTTCACAAATCCAATTCCTAAAATTCAAATCAAATCATGCGAACTCACAACGCCGTAGAGGTTGCAAAGACGGTGCTTGAAGTCGCCGACGTCGCTTGGTCCGCCGTCGAATGCGGCCACCATCTCCGTCACCGGAATCACACCGTCACCCCCAACGATAACGATAATTACCCTTCCGACCATGACTTAGAGTCTCTCCAATCGGAAAATCGACGCCTCAGGAATTTGCTTGATCAGAATCTTAAGCTTCTTTATAATCTCTCCGAATCAAATTCCTTCATCAACAATTGTCCTCCCGATGTATATATTCCCTTAATTTTTATAATTTTTGTTTCAATTTTTTCATAAATATATTAATTTTATAGTTTAATTAAATAAATGGTTCTTAAAAAATCTGTTTTTTTGAACTGGGAGCTGATAAACTATGGAAAAATATAGGAAATAAGAAACTATTTTGTAATTTTTGTTGTTGTTGTGGAAATTGGGTGCTGTTAGACTAGTTACTTTGTAATAATAATTGGTAATCATGTTGTGCAATTTTATTTTTTTAGGAAATGTTATGCAATATTGAATATTTTTTCACCTACAATTACAAAATAGGATGCATTTTGATTCCAAAAGGTTGTTTTTTAGTTTTAGGAGCATTGTGTTTTTTATGTTATGTAGCACTGACAATCTAGATACAAGGCGTGCTGGCGTCTGACATGTGTGAGTGTTAGACATGTGAGTCATGCATGTCGTTATGTTCAATATCTTCTATTTTCTTAAATTATAATTAGCAGGGTTTGTATTTGATTGTTTGTGTTCATGCCGGTGCTTCTTAGAGTGTTTCCAACTTATTATCATGGTTTCTAATTAGAACATTTATGTTTTGGTTGGCTATTTGGTTGTAGTTGCACGTGCGATTAGCTGCTACAGTGAGGTCTGATGAGTACTTGACTCGGCTCAAGTATCTACAGCAGGAAACTGCTAGTGGAGGAAATCAATTTCCTTTTAAGGAGGCTACTGGTATTTAGTTAAATTTATCAGCTATTGTTGATGATATGACATGCCTTGTGTGTCATGAATTATTTTGATAATGACTATTAGTTCTTGTGTTTTTTGTTGGCATTTGATAGAGGTTGATTATCAATCCGCTGATATTTTAATCAATGTGGACTCCCAAGAACCCAGTTGGTGGGTTTGGGTTGCTGATGAAACAGAACCGATTAATTACGAGGAATGTAGTGGAATTGATGATGAGAGTTACTTGATCATCAGCGAGGAACATGTGGTTGATGGAGTTGCCAACTTTATGGCACGGTGCATTATGTCAAACCCAAAGGCCCTGGTATTCACACTCACTCGTCGACACATACACTAAAAATTCATTTATTATAAATTTGATATGGTGTATCTTACATTGTTCTGCCTCATTATAATTGCAGAAGTTGTCACCAGAGGAACTACAACAAAGTAAGTTTTCTGTCAGATTACTATACCTTGAATGGTTTTTACCTGCACATTTCACTTCCTAAATTGTAAGAAGGATACGTAATTGTATCTTGTACTATGCTCATGCTTAAATGGATTTGCTAAAGGCTCTAAAATCCATGTTTTCTGTGCTGGATGTGTTAAACTCTTTTTTATAGCAATTACTATAATTTGTTTAATCAATTCGTCATCCGACTTTAATCGTTGAGTCAAAGTTCCTTTTAAACGTGTTAGATGAGGCAAATGCTATTTTATCAGTTAATCTTCCAATGTAATGAGTTTCACCTGAGGAATTGTTGTAAATTATTCTTGTCTGGTTTAAATTAGGGAGGGGAATGCAAGGGGCCAAATTCTATCCTCATTCAGACAACAATTTCACCATTGCTGACCCGCATGATCAAGCTCACCTTTACATCAGAGAAATTAGGCCCCATTAAGCTCACATTTTCCACTTCTTCCATTTTTGCGACCACACACGACCCTTCTACATCCTTAATAGCATTCTTCTTCTTACTCAAGCCGTCACTGTCTTCTTTTGCTCTCTCCAAAGCTGGGAAAAACAAGCCAAACAAATCATAAAAGAGTAAATTGTTTTTGTTTTCCCTCCTCGCCACTTGCAAATCAAACAACGAGAGAGGGTTGTTTCCCCTTTTGTCGCCTCTTCTTAATCAAATAGAATGTCTAGGGTTTTCCTTACCGGTACACTTTTCAACCAAACACTTCATTAACGAGTTTATAATTATATCAAAACTTCTGATTCACTGGGGTTTGGCAGCTGGGAACCACTGTCGTACTTTCTATGTCTGATGCTTGCTCGGTAGACTTACTAATTATTTTGTTCATTCAACCAACAATGTTTTACATTCATGTGATTTTGCTGTTATGATAAATTAACAAAATATTTCTATCTCATGTTTTAAATTTTCTGATATCAGATCTATCAAAAGCTTTTGCTGGTACAAGCAAACTGGAAAGGGTTTTAGATATTTGGAATGCTGGAAAGTTGTTCTATGCGTTGTCTACCTGGGGACTTGCTTTGGCAGGGTAAGTATCTCTCTCTCTGAAACTGTTGTCATGCTTTCGAGTTGTTTTTCATATAAATTAAAGTCGCTGTTTTTTAGCCTTAACTAAATTTCATCAAGATAAAGTGCTACCAATTTACCAAAACGTGTGTCCATATTAAAATCCCTGTTTTAATCTTTCATTTTTTTATATATAATGTTTTGGTAACAGGCTGTACCAAAGCCGGTCACTGATAAAAGTTGCGGCCAAGGGTGTTCATTCCGGCGGTAAACTCGCTCTCAAGTTGAAGGCTCTAAAGATGGCTGCTCCATGAACATGGCAAATGTATAATTCACGGAGCTTGTAGTGCCCTTGTTTGAATAAAACCAATTTGTTAATTCATTCCTACAAGTTCTTGCTCTTGTATATAATATAATTTGTAAATAACACTGTTCTTTGTTATTTGTTGCTACAAACCTTGCATTGGATTCCAACTTATGTGCTACCTCGTTGGTAAATTGTAATGAATATTTAAGGAAATTAATGAATGATTTAATGCTCGTTTTAAGACTTCGATTGAGTGTTTTGGTTAAGTTTTTAGACTAAATTTGGAATCTAGACACGACAAATATCTACAAATTTAAGTAGGACAAAACTAAGTTGATCTAATCTAAGACATGTTTAATTGATCGTGTATTTATTCAAAAATATTTTATGCAATTAGTAAATATCCAAATGTATTGTATATAGGATATAGGATTTGGATCCTTCAAAGTGTTAAGTGTAAAGTGAGTTATTTAGAAGTTGTTATTTAACAAACTTATTCTTTAATTTAATGATTCATATTTTTTTTCTTTTATATTGATAAAAGAGGAGTCTGATTTATATACATAGGGTCCGTTTATAAAAACAACTAATGCAAATAAGTAAATTTTTATGTTATTTTATAAGTTTTCACTATCAAAAATTGTATTTTTATAAGTTATTTTCTCATAAAAGAACCTCGAAAATCTTATAATAATACATAGAAACTTATTTATTTACATAAGTTGGTTCAAAAATAAGTCAATCCAAACGCATCTATAATTTTAATAAATTATTCATCTATGCTTTTTTTATGAGATAAGTATCGATTAATGGTGATAGTATTATTACATAGTACCAATTAAATTTTTATGTTTGTACTTCTTGATGACACCTTGCAAAATCATATTTTAAATAATATCTTCCTTTTATAATTCTACATTAGATGGTGCAATTGAAAATAAAATAATAATTCTACAATATTTTTTTGTTAAAGTAACACATAGACACTAGTTTAAAAAATAAATATAATAATTTTTTTTTTGGTAAATTTTTTTTTTAGTTAAAAATATTTTAAAACTGTATAAACTCTTAAAAATAAAATTTACTACTCCCTCCGTTTCTTTTTAATTGTCTTTTATTATCATATTTAGCGTTTCTATTTAATTGTCTTTTTTGTAATTTATGGATATGATTTGTCAATTATAACCTTTGTCAATTGCTCTTATCTTTTTCTATAAAACCAATTAATGCTATATATTTAGAAAACTAAATCTTTTTTTAAAATTTTTGTTGGTACATAACATATTAATTTATTTTTTTTACATAATATATTAAATTTATTGGAAAGAAAAAGTGTGGGAAAAAAATAGAAATTTATTTGTGGATTAAAACGAGGGTATAATAGGAAGATAATGTACATAAATATACTTCCTTAATTTGGTATTATCATTCTAAAAAGATAATTAAAAAGAAACCGAAGAAGTATTTGTTTTTATTATATTAGGTTCAGGGACACCGATTAACATAATGATTTTTAACCATTGTGACCTTTTTTTTTTTGACAGTTAACTATTGTGACTTTGACAAGACATATTTAAGGTAAGTCCTAAGTAATGATGACTTGAGGAGTTACAACATTACATGATACTGTTTTTTTTATTAATTAATAATAAAATAAATTTTAACTTAACTAATTTCAGTTTTCCGTTACATTCCCAATATATACCAAAAACCCTAATTCCTCAATTCCCCAAATTGAATCCAATTTTCTCATACCATGAAGAACCCCATCGATCTCGGCACTCCGAATCAACAAGCACAGCTGCAAGGATCATGTACGCCTGAAAACAACAACAACAACAACAACAACAAGAAGAGAAAATCCCCTGCAAAATCCACTCCCAGAAAAAAAAGCTCCAAGGTAATAATCATCACAATTATCACTATCATTGTGTTGTTATTGCTGTTAATTACTGGTGCAATGTGGTGAATTGGAGTAATTCACTGTTTGATTCAACTTATGCCTTTATTTTCGACTGTGCAAGCATTTATTTTTTTAGTATAATTGAGGTTTTTGTAATGCATGTTTATTATTACTATATGCAGAATAACACGCCGAAGAAAAATGCTTCGGTTAATGGAATTAATGGGACTACTTTTCCTGATGTGGCTCGGAAAATTGATTTGCGGTTGGAGGCGAAATTGTCAGCTGAGGTTAGTTTTCGATTCATCGGATTTTTGGTTAATACGTCTATTTATGAGATCTTACCACATTGAACTTTAAACCTTTTATTATTGGTTATGACTGTGAGTGTGTGCAACTTGGGTTTATTTGTTGTTTTTGTTTTATATGATATGATATGTCCCTTATAATGAGATTTCTATCTCTATTTGGATCAGGAAAATTCACGGATGTTTGCGGGACGACAAATACATCCGTTCTTTTCATCGTGGAAAGTGGAGAAGAAAAGTCGGGAGTCTGTTGATTCGAAGTGCAGTTTGTCTGATGCTAAGAAGGAGAATGGAAGAACTATTTGCGGTCCTATTCATGTATTTGAAGATAGTCGGGTATGTAGTTCTTTCTATGATTTAATGTGGCAGACTGATTTAAGATTAGGTGTTGAATGTCAATTCCGCGAAAAGCACGTGCATTTTTTGTTTTTGTTTTGGGTTTTGTCTGTGTATAGAGGGAACGATTTACTTTAGAGGGTATAGTAAGGAATCTCATCCGTTGGTGATGAAATCAATTGATGGTGTTATAACTACATGTACATGCATAAGAAACACAGTTGAGATTCCATATTTTAGCCTTTAAAGTCAGAGCTCACTCACTTTATGTGTGTGAGTGTGCGTATCCCTTCTCTCTAGGTTTTAAATTCTGTTATTTGATTTTTGTTTGAGTTAGCCATAAAATTTGCTAATGCAGGATGATACTTCATCACTTGACTGGAGTGACTGGAAATTTTTAGGAAATACCACCGTTGTGGATTGTGGTCCAGAAAGTTCAAATTTATCTGTTATGGAGGGTTCTGTTGAACCCTTAAATTTTGATAACTTTCTTAGTGGTGTAAAACCCTCAAGCACTTCAATTTCTCAGAATGCCTTGTCTTGTTCAGATAAACTATCTACACAATCAGAAAATATGATGGAAATGTCCCCCGAAAACTCAACTGTGCTAGCTAATGAGCAGGCAAAATGCACTTTAAAGCCGGAAGATGCCATAGTGGTATGTAATTTGTTGTATAATCTAATTAACACCTTCTGTTCTTAGTAACTTGCCCCTCCTGTGCACAACTGTAAATAATCAGTGGCAATGACTTGTTGCTGTTTCCAAAAATTATTTTCAGGACTTGGAGGTGCATGAAGTCAGTACTGTATCCGGGCAAGCATGCATTAACAGAAAATCAGATACTGAGCCACTGAATAGGTTTCTTCAAGAAAGGTTAACTATGGTCCACGCCCAATATCTTCTTGGAAAATTTACGATATCCAATCATGCTAGTTTTTTTTTTTGGGTGATTTAGTATTTATGTCATGCACATTCCCTTTATATGGCAGATGCTATTAACAACCTTTTTTGCTGAATGTGTTGTGCATCATTTCCTTCTGTTCATTTTTCTTTTTCACCGACACAATAGTCACCAAAATTTTGTTTGTAGCTCAATTATTTGACCCTTATTATGTCTAGAAAAGATATACGCCATAATTAATCGGTTTATTTGTGAATAATTTTGCTTGGAGTAGTGTGTAGTCATGAGATCATTTTATGGTACATCTTGATATATGTGGTATACTAATTTTATTTTATTTTTGGTTTTCACCACCAGTTGAATCTGGTTCGGGGGTCAGTTCTAGCATCAAGTGGTTCCAGCCCCCTCCCGATCGCAGTTGCGGGGGATCGAACCGTGGTCCTCCCTACCAAGTTCAGGGTCAATCACCACTGAACCAACTAACGATTGGTGATGTGGTATACTAATATTAGCTATTTATTTCTGCTACCCATCTTCCACGTCGTTTCTCCTAAAATACTTAGTATGGCCTGGTATACTTCATTCCCGTCAGTAGTTTAGCAATGGGGTTTATTGACCATATAAAAGAAAATGTCTGTATTTTTGCTTGTTTTTCTAATGGCATTTGCAGCATCCATGTGCAAAGCTCGGCTAGCAAATTTATTTCCCAATAGTGAGGTTTTCCCTTGTATTATACATTGCAGGATGGGATCTTTCTACCATAGTTGTGAAGATAAGGCTGACAGTAGCTTATGGATACACAAGTACAAGCCAACAAAAGCCTCAGAGGTGTGATCTTACTAGACAGAAAATTCTTTTTTAAAAATTAAGAATTGAAGTTGCATGCTTTGATTCTAAATGTTCATACTTCCTGAATCATACTTTTCTTGTTTCATGATATTTATTTAGGTATGCGGTAATGATGAATCCATGAACTTCTTGCATGACTGGTTAAATCTTTGGCGCGAAAGACGTTATCAAAACAGAAAGAATTCCTCTAACAAGGATCAAACTGACATGCCAAATGATGATGGTGATTATAACTGTCCTGATTCTGATCATGATTCAAAAGATGTTGATGAGGAGGGTTCCCTGAAGAATGTTCTTTTAATTACAGGACCAGTTGGGGTATGTGGAATTATATCTGTCACAACTGTGATGTACACTCGACTCGATGGATCCATAACCATTTTAGAATTGAATTCTTTGAATCTTCTGCCCTCTAAGGATCATTTGATTGAAATCTCAGTCTATTATATTCATTTGCTTTTTAAATAAAAATTGACTAACACCTATGTCTTCTATCGTACTTTTGAGTATTTGGTTACCTCCAGTCAACTATGTATGATCGTAAAATATTCATAAAATTTCAGAAATTTAATTGAGTTTATAATGATAATACACCACAATTATCTTTGTTTTTCTTGGTATTTTGATTTCAATGAAATAAGTGAGTGTATGAAGTCCAAACTTTTCCATTTGTGCTTTCTAAAATTTCCTTGGCATGAATTAGTGTAACATAGTTGCACCTCTGTTCAAATTGCATAATAGCTATCAAGGAAAATTCTTTAAGTCTTGAATCTGGTTTGACATGATACTTGTATGGAATGATTTTCGTGGCCTTTTTTTGGTATTCTGATCAAAGGTATGTGTATACAATTTAAACCGTCCCATGTGTGCATTTTAAAAGTTACTTGTTATGGTTAAGTCAAACGTAGTTGTTGAGAATTCAGAGTTATAACTCTCTGTGCTCCCAGATTCAAATTTTCTGTGTATACACTTCTTGTTCATAACTTCATTTTGGTTTCTGAATCATAAGTCTGTCATATTGCAGAGTGGCAAGTCTGCAGCTGTTTATGCTTGTGCCCGGGAGCAAGGGTTTGACGTTTTAGAGGTATCACAATTTATACATCTCTATTTTCAACTGATCCACTTATATGTTTTAGAGGTGACTATGCTTCAGCATGCGTGACTGTTTCAACTGTCCTCATATTCTTCCCTTGAGTCTGTAAAAGCTGATTCTACTTAAACCTCTTCAATTGTATTCAACTTGAGTGCAGAGAAAACTCTACTTAAAGCTCTTCACTTATTCGTTCCTAACAATATAGATAGAGTCTTGACTTACTTTCTTAACAACCCTGTTGTCTCCTTTCCTAACAATATAGATAGAGTCTTGACTTACTGGCCTAATCTTTGATAGGAAGTATATTGAGAAAATGACGTGGCAGTCTTGGCAGTCCTATGAGCATCCTTTCTAAAAAATATCTTTAAGTTACTAAAAACAATTCCTTTCATTGTTTTTATACATCTGTAATTTCAATTATCAATTTAACCAAAAAATTTAAAGGTTATCTCGCATTTCAACAGCTCAATACATCAGACTGTCGAAATGGGGTTGCTGTCAAGCAGTATTTTGGAGATGCTCTTGGATCACATGGTGTCAAAAGGTTTGTTAACTTTCCTGTCAATGTTTACTAACTATTGCAAAAAAAAATCATCTGTAGCCGAGTGTTTTTTTCAGATAGTACATTACTTGATAGTCTGATACCTGTGCTTTCACTTTTCTGCATTTTTTATTGGATTATTTTGAATGCTGAATAAATATGTTACAAAAAAATTCTTGAGCAACAAAATCATAAATTTCAAACTATCACCCATTTTTATCCCCACATGCCCATGTAGAAACTCTATAGGAAATTATTTTTATGTTGTATTTATTTTAGTAATTTTATATTTTTAGCCTCTGGTATGGTGATTATCCAATTGAATATAGGAAAACAAATTTTAGATGTTCAGAATTTGTAAGCAAATAGCAATTACCAAAACAAATGGAGAGGGAAAATGCAATTATGTGACATTTGGTGGGTCCAATTATTTAATATATATCCTAAAACTCTTCAAAACTATAGTAATGGAGAGGCGAAATGGAGAAAACAAATGGAGAGGATCCTAACTCCCAAAACAAACATGAGCTAAGCATTATTAAGTGTTTTTGGAGTCCATAGATGTCCATGTCCTAACTCTCAAGCTATAAGCTTTTAATGATGGCTGAGCTGGTTCTGGTATTCATTCTTCATTGAGAAAGAGTCCTTCCTTAACTCAATTCAATTTAAATAAAATCGAGTTATTTGTTTTAAGAAGCACTTCTATTAAGCTACAGTGTAACATATTTTATATGTTGTATATCTCAGATTAGTGGAACACACTGTGAGTTCACAGAAGAAAACTGTGAAACTGCTCCCAGCCCCAGCTTCACCTAATGTTAAAACAGCTGATGAGAAGGATGATGATGTGATTGAAATGATAACCATATCTGATGATGGAGCTCATAGTCCTGGTGGAACATCTCGGAAGTTACATCACACAAATAATGCACTTATATCTAATTCTGTCCAAACTTTAATTCTAGTTGAGGATGTGGACATCCTTTTTCCCGAAGATCGTGGATGTATTGCTGCCATACAACACATTGCGGAGACGGCAAAAGGGCCAATAATACTGACCAGCAACAGTGAGATGGCTTGTTTCAATATTACATTATTGCTCAACATATAGCTTTTATCAACGTGTTGATGTTAATTTGTTCAATTTTGTAAATTAGGTAAAAATGCTGGGCTGCCAATTAATTTCTGTAGACTACATGTTTCTTTCTCATTGCCATTGCCGGATGAGTTGCTTTGCCATTTGTTCACGGTATGTGCTTTAATTTCTCCAACCCGTAAAAAAGACGGGAAAATGAAAAGATTGAAAGTGAATTTTAACTATTCGGTGGATGACCTGCAGGTTTGTGCCGCAGAAGAAGTCAGCTTCGATCCTGTTTTATTGGAGAAGTTTATCCAGTCTTGTGACAGGGATATTCGTAAAGCCATTATGCACCTTCAGTTCTGGTTCCAGAATAAAAAACATAGCAAAGGTAACATAGCATACCCATTTAAGGGGAAGATCTTGTTTAATTGATAATCATAGATTTATTTGATAATCATTCCGATAAATAGATCCAAATATATTCTGTTAACTATATTCCTTATCTTCAAATTATTATGTGCTTTATGTTTAGAACTAGATTGCATATATGCATGTATATGACTTACAAGAAAACCACGACTCTTAAAATTTTGGATCATTACTGTGTTGCTTTGATTGTTCTCTTACAATTCCCTTTTATCTTATTTCCATTGGAATGGCTTGGTGAAACTTGTGATTTCTTTCTTTCTTCTCTATCCAGACAAGAAAGTGCAGACAGTATATGGCTCATTACCTTTTGATCTTGAGGCTGGTCATAAGATACTACCAAAGATAATACCCTGGAGTTTTCCCTCAGAGTTATCCAAACTAATTGAGAAGGAAGTTGCCAAGTCAATAACCATAATGGAAAACAACTCAAACTGGGAAGGGTTAGCTATTGAAGAGCTTTGCATAAATGACAAGCAAAATAACTTAGATGTGCAGTGTATGGGAACTGATTATTTAGATCCCAAAGTAGAGCTCACGAAGAGGACTGCACCTATTACGGACAGCGGTGAGTTTGAAAGTCAATATAGTGCTATCTCTGAGCTTTGTAATTGTTCCGGATCCTCAGTAACATCCTCTTGGCAAACCGACCAAAATAAACTTGTAGATATGTCCTCGGATGCTATGGATAATGATCCATATAATAGACATTCTGTAAATGTTCATGATGAAGCTTACAAGAGACAATGCCTTGAAGGCAACGGTGAATCTTCCTTTGCATTTCTATTGAATCAAAGCTATGCCAGTATGTCATTTTGCGAGCTGCTGCATTCTGGTTTGGAAAATTCAGAGGACGAGAAGTGTAAATATTTAGAAACAACGTATGATGCCTGCTTAAACAAAACACCTAAATCACTTGATATGTCTTGTTTTCCAGAATCAAGATTTGTTTCCGAGACTGCAATCCAAAATAGAATAGAAACAAAGTCTGGAGTTTTGTCATATGGTGACCATCTTGCTTGTCCGATAAATGCTTCTCTGGATAATGAGATGACACCATTCTCTTTTGGTGTTTGTCAGCGCTTGGCCGAAGTGCCTCGAGATCGAGATTTGTTGGTGAATACTGAAATTCCCAAATCTTTTCCAAGAACAACAGCACAGGATTTTATTGATGAGAACATGGAAATCCCAAATGTGTATAACACGTTGGATGAGTGCAGTCAAACTGATATTAAATTAAATTCAAATTTTGTTGATTCTAGTCAATCTACGGAGATATATTTGGTGCAAAGTTTGTGGACGAAACTTCGTGATTGTCGAACAGATTTAAAACAGCATGCCGCCTCAGAACAGATTGGTGCTATCGAGGTTGTTAAACTTGCTAGTGGGCTAAGCAATCTAATTTCAGAAGCTGATTTGTTGTTTCGTAATCACCAGCAAAAACAATGTGTAAGTTCTGTGATGAAATATTTTTTCTTTGATCGTATTATATTCGAACTCCCGTTATGATAAAATTGAACATGCAGGGTATTATGGAACCTCCAACTTTCCTGTCTGATGAATCCACCTTTAGTTGGTATGATGAACAAATGATGATGTCAACTGTTGCTGCACATGGATTTTGCTTTTATGCCAAGCATATAGTAGATGCGGGATCCAAATTGGGTTTTGCGAACATGGTCGACATAACTTCAGAGATGTTGACTTCTACTACAAATATTATGGCTCTGGGGAAGTTATCAAGACAGGACCACACCAAACCCATGAGCAACTTTACTAAAGAGCTTTTAGAGGTGAACAACCCAAGGAATGATAAGAAGAGGTATATATATAGTCACAGTTTTCAGTTTGATAGTTCTCTACACCTGTTGGGCACTCTTATCCTTTTTTTTCGTCATTCTCAAAATCTTATTTTTCATTATATCTTAATATCGGCCTCAATTTCGCAGCATACAATATGAAGAAAGAAGAACATCTCTGTTCAACGTGATCAGATCCATTGTTCCTGCAAGATCATCAACAACGGCAATTAAAGGCATTGCATTTAGTGAATATCTTTCTTCACTGCGCCAAATTTCAATTTCAGAGGGTTTCCGCATTTCACAAGGTGTTAAAAAGATGAGGAAAGGAAGGTACATGTTTATGAAGGAAATTAAGTTGTTTTCGGTCTTTCGAATGATTGAAAAAGTTAACCAGAAAATTCTTAAACGATTTGCTTAATGTTTTTTGCTGCAGACGGAATGCTGAGCATTATTTGAGCAGAGGTAAAATGGTGTTGTCTCCTGAAGATATATCATTGGTGTGTGAAGGTGATTTGTACAGAAAGATATCTTCACAGTATGCTGCTAACATGGAAAGCAACTGCACAGGATTAAACATTGTAGCTCAGATTTAATTTAATAATAATAGGGCCATTCATTCTTGACATATATTAGTTGCATATACATGAATCTTTGTCTTCATTGATGATTGGCATAGGACTAGGCTCATATAGTTTATTTTCCCCAAAGATTGTGGGTCGGGATTGTAAATTAAGTAGAGCAGTGATAGGATTCGAGTAAGATAGGATTTAAATAAGTGGAAATAATAAAAACGATTCATTATTTGCACACTATAATTTTTAAAATAATCTTATTTTCACTAGAATTGTATATCAGCTGCCTTTGTGTTTGTGTTTTAACATTCCTATCATAGAGTATGTTGATTTGTTCGTCGAAAGGGAACTTCAAGTCTTTAATATGTTCTGGTTTGGCACTTCATTTTGAGAGTTTCAACAGCTGATATATGCACTTCTTTGATAATGAACTTGAAAAATAGATCAACCAATAGAAACTAGTTAAATCTCATCTCTCTTTGAATCCATCATTGATAGCAGAATCATCTACAACATTAGGTGCAATGTCTGACTTCAAATTAGTACAATATTATGAGAAATATCAATATCTTGAACAACATAAACAACTTATAAAATTAGAACTATCTCAGTAAAAACAAGTTTCAAATATTATTCTATATAGAAATTCTCCTAATTAGTGCGATGTACCGGTACATTATCATGTAACCCTCGTATTTGCTAAAAAATATATGATTGAATCTGATAATTTTAGTTGTCTGCGTTTAATTATAAAACCGTTTCTTGGATTGGACAAATTAAAGGTAATAGGCTAGACAAAAAAAATATTCGATATATATATCTTAAAATTTTATCTTATTTTGTGCTATCTTATTCTATCTTGTATTATTTTGTACCGTACTTAATTTTACGGATCACATATACCCTAATATCCTAAAACTACACAAGGGAGACCAAGCTTTTGGCAAAAAAAAACACATGTCAATCTTTGAGACATCCCATTTCAAATATCTATGTGTCAATACTTCCAAATTTTTATCTTCTTATAGCATTCATTTTGAATCTAGCCAATCAAAAGCATTAGTTTATGTAACAACCAATCAAAATGTTGTGTTTGTTGAATAGCAATTGGTGGACCATTTTCTAACCAGCCCATTCCATAAGCCCAACCTATTTGGTTTTGTTCTGTCACTTTCATTGCACAATTCTGAATCTTTCTTTTTCACAAAAGCTAAGTCCTTGAAGGAACAAAAGCTTCACTCCAAACAAAAAATGAATCCTGCTTCAGCAAGCATGCACCCGTCACTTTCACTGTCTCTCTCAAAGCAGAATAGATTCAGAATTCATTTTTACTTCTTTGTTGAATGGATTTCAAAATTCAAAATTCAATTTCTCCCTCTCTTTTTCAATATCAAAACTCACTTTCTTACTCATCTCACTCCATTTTTGCTTGATTCCTTTAAACTTCTCTCTCCATGAATCAACCTCCACCGAAAGCACAAACTGAAAATCGTTTCTGGGTTTCAAATTGCTTCTCCATCTGTTATTTCATGATTTAATTTCATCAATCTAATACTTCGATCTGTTTCAAGACCCATTCACAGGTAATTTCAGTTTCGTTCCTTTTCCAAATCCCTGATTTTCTTCAAACACATTTTAATGCTTTTTTGTTTTGTGCTTTTTGCATAATTTTGAAATTCCTTCATCTCTCTCTTGACAAACCCAGCAACGATGAAGCACCGAACGTTACTGCAGTGAAGGTATGCACAGATTCGTTTTGATTTTCGAGTTCAATATTTATTCTATTGTATGTCATTTAACAATATTAGGTAACAAATTTTTTCTCTCTTTGTTTTCACTTTGTTACCGATTAACTACCACTGTTAATGATTAGTTAATATATTTTTTTTTTCTTTCACAGATTCACTTCCATCACAATCTTCAGGTAACGATAATTTTTGATTCGTCAATATGCAAGCAATCCCCTTTTTATCGTTTATATGGTTTCTCTGATTTATTGATTACATTCATCTCATGTTATGAATTGTTTTATTCATCTCCTGTGTTATATTTTTTGTTTTTTGTTTCATATTGTTTCTATATTATTGATAACCATCTATACTACAATGATTTTTATGATTATTATTTGTATATTTGGATTCAGAACAAATATTGATAGAAACATCTTTTAAATTTCATTTCTAATTAGCAACTAATATCAAATATCCTATCAATTTGTTTTTAGCTATTGTTGCTTAGTTGTCATATTTTGCAAGATTTGTTTCTATCTTTTAGCTAATAATCCCTATTGTTTGGGAGTTGATTGTGGGATATAGATGGTTTTCTACCCTCATGATTTGTTTTTATTAAAATTTCAGATTTTTTTTAAGATTTGAATAAATTTGAATTTGTTTTATTTGGTAAAGGGATGATTTCAAATTCAAAATTGATTTCATATTCAAAATTGAAATCCACACATTCAATCTCTCACTCCCTTTCTTATTCCATTATTTGATTTCATATTCTGATATATTTTTTATGTTTTGTTCTTTGTTCAGGTTCACTAATTGGGGTTTGATTGAGTAAGTTTTCTAAACTTTAATTGATTGTCTCATATTTATTTTTTATCATTGTCAAAAGTTATTGCTTAATTTTGTTGGTAATGATTAATATTTTCATGTTTATTGATCAAAATGTAGTTTCTAATCTTCTTTGTACAACATCCTTAAACTACATAATTGGGGTTCACAGATTAGAGTTTCATTCAGTACGTAAATATCAACAGTCTTGCTTAATTCTCAAATTATTGTATACTTATCAAGATGTATTCCATGATGTAGGCATATGACAAGGGACTGATGATTGCTTTTATTCCATTTACTTCAAAGATAGATTTCTTATTGTGATATTAATCTATTGAGATTATTGTATTTAATTTAGTGCTAATTTATTGTTCAATTTCACGTTATAGGCCCTTGAACCATGCCAATGGGAATATACGATAAAAATGCTTAAGGTTAACTAAGGAATATGTCATCTAAATTGATATCATAAGAAATTCGATAAGTTTTAAGGTTAACTAAGGAATATGTCATCTAAATTGAGAGGGGAGATTTAAGAAATATTAATTTCTCATTTGATTGAAAATTGTTATATGTACTACATGCTTTTGATTGAAAATATTAATTTCTTATTAGGGTTACTGTTAATCCCTAATCACTGTGTCATGTCCCTTTTCGTTTTCAGGTCATATTGAAGTTGTCTAACTCATGAATCTGCACCTTCATTTTCCCAGGTTTGATCTTAATTTGAATATAAATCTTCTGTGATAGAATTTTTTTTCATTGTTAGTTGTTTGAGAATCCACTGATAGTATTGGTACCATTGGTTTCAGATTACATTGGATCTTTATGCAATCAATATTCTTTTTCTTTTCTTCTATTTTTTTAAATAAATTTGTTAACATCAACTATTTCTTTTGTTGTCAATCAACTAAAACTATAGATGTTCTTACTATCTATATTTTCTGTGTCATCGTGTGTGTATTCTTAAATTTGTAATATGAATTTGCTCACTTATTTTACTTGCTTTGGTTGATGCTCACTTATTGTACTACTATTTAAGGTAAGTCCTCTTAAAGATGAGTTATCACTGGAGTTGAATTACTAACTTTACTATACCCTATAGTGATATTCTAATAGTGGTTGCCTCTTATTTTACTTACTACATCTTATTATAATGACAAATAATGAAAATGGGATCAAATGAGTTTGTCTATCAATACAACAAAAATTTCTCAAATGTGGAAGTGAGATTGCTTAACTCAAATTTCTACTGAATTTATTATTATATTAAGTGAAATAATATTGTTATTGACAAGAGTGGGACAATGTGCATTGGCCCAAAATTATTATAAATGTATTCCTACAAATACACCTTAACTATTTTATAAATAAACTATATTCCAGGTTGCTTAAAATAGGTTGTTATAGTTTTAAAGACTTTGTGTGTATATATTTTTGTTACTATAATCATTGTTAAAATAGACCACTATGATTCCAAGATTTTGAGATTTGAGGAATACCATACCTTCCATTTTCAACAAAACCTTCCATTTTGGTGAAAAACCAAACCAAAAGTGTTCTCTGCAAGCTTTGACTAATTTAATGATGCTTTCAAATTTCAAAAATCCCTCCAAAAACTACCGAAAGAATTCATTTAGCTTAGTCTTTTTGATCTTCATCATGTTTTCAATCAAGGTTATTTTAGTTCTTGGTTTGCAGACTTTTCCTATCTCAAATTAGATAATTTCAATGATTTTGAGTATGCATTGGCTTTGATTTGCTTGAAAGAAAATGATGAAATAGATTTGATTAGGGTAAATATAGACTTAATTGGAGTTCAAAGATCGCATATTAGTTTTCAAATTTTTAGGTGCTGTTTATCTGAGGGGTTTAATAAGCTTGATTTAGTGGATGAAAGGCGGAAAAGTCTCCAGGGTTGAAAAAGATTAAGAGAATAAGTTGTTAGAATTTGATGAAATTGATTTGATTCGGGCAAGTATATAGACTTAATTGGAGTTTAAAGATCGTTTGTTAGTTTTTATTTACTGCTATTTTTTCAAATTTTTTTATGTGCTGTTTATCTGAGCTAGGTTTAGTTGACAAGTGGACGGAAAATTTCGGTGGTTGAAGTTTGGGTGCTTACTCTGTGTGCTTGTGTTTTTTTCGTCGCTTTTGAGCTTATTATATAGTTTAGTTGCACATGTGATTGTTTAACACACCCATATACAGAACAAATTCTAACTTGGTCACATGGTTAGTTGAACTTTTCTATTTTGTGAGAGTGTTGAACTACATTTCCTTTAGTGCATTTTTTTTCTGTACTAAATACTACTATGGTAGTAACATTCCCTTTTGGTACTGGTGCCTTGTGCGCGTATAGTCGTTATTTGTCGGTTATGTAATGTTAATTGCAAGGTAGGTTTTTTCTACGTCATGGGTGCCTGAATTAGGGAATCGGGTTTTGAACTTTGGACTATTTGTTTGATCTCTTTTGGTTTTAGTCATTTATGACTGCCAAATGGTCAGGTTTGTTGATTAGAATTAGCAAATCACTTTTTCTTTCACGCATCGATTCATCACCGAACATGTAAGCTGATGCATAATAAATTTATTCCAAATGGTAGCTTTGACAGATTGTAGAAAATGTCTTGCATTGGTTTACTACTGTTTTGTCTATTTTCATTATACTCTGTTAAATTCTTTTTACCTTTTGTGTCTTATTTGAAATTCCTGTATTTTTATAATTGGTAAGAACTGATTCTCATGAATGGTTTGATATTATGACATGCTTTGGTTATGAAGTTAGATGTAATTGTGAATTCTTTTACTTTAAATCAGGGACAGACATGAGCTGGAATTGGATTTCAAGAGATTCTGGGATGAGTTTCGGTCATCCAGCTCTGAGAAGGTTCTTATTATTGTTTGGTTTCTTTGATGATCTAATGCATGTTTGTCCTGCGATGTTTAAGGGGATTAGGAGATGCTAATGCTCAATCTCATTTTGTTGCAGGAAAAAGAAGCGGCCTCTAATTGGAGTATAGATGCTTTTTGTAGATTAGTAAAGCAGCAGGCTAATATAGCTCAATTAGTTACAGTGTAAGGAAACAATTTCTCCTTAGCTTCATTGCATTACTATACGTCTATACCTACCTTTCTATATACAACTTCATTGCTGTGACTGTAGGCCCATTCATGCTTTTGTTAACAGTGAAAAACCAAACCAAACTGAAAAATCGTATTGAACCGAAATATTATATTCACTTTATATTGATCTGGCTGTTGTTGTTGGAAGGTAAAACTTCCTCCCTGTTATTTTAATTAATTTTCTGTCATGATGAAATGTTTCTCCTTTGACAAAAAGTCTAAATTGACAGATCAATATAAAGTTTGTTCAAATGCAAATGAACAATGACTTTATTCAATAAGTGTTTCAAATCACAAGATCTTAGAAATTGAATGTCATTTCTAATTCCAGCCATAGATTTAACTCTTCTTGAAAGATAATTTATAATATTTGAATGGTTTGTCTATAAGCATGACCTCTGTTTATGTTTTCATTTTTTTTTCCGTTTTGATTTTGATTTTAGTACAATAAAAGTGTATGTTCATTTCGATTTTGATGTGTGGAGTAGAATCAATTTGTCTCTAGAATGGATTGTAACATGAAGCTACAATTTTGAGCTTTTGCTTTATATTCAACTCACTTTTAGCCAAAAACAATTTTGTTGTCATAGAACCAAACACCCATTCAAGTATGCTAACTTCTTTTTATCATGGAATGTGCTTCTTTAAGATGACAGTTCTTCATCTTGATGTATGATTTCATTTTCTCTACTTTGATTGTAGGGGAAAACTATACTTTTGACTTTCTTTGAACTAATAGTTGAAGGATAATGTTAGAACTAAGAAACATTTGGATTTTGAGTTTCTTTGAAGTTCTGTTATTTTGACTCTGAATTTATTTCCAGGTGCGAACCGATACTACATCTCTTTGAGTGATTTACTTGGACTTGGTGGTAGATGGATATTCGTAAGTATTGTTCTAATATAATGCAGTTTAGTTTCTTTTATTACATTTTGGTATTTTACTAATAGTTGAAGTACTATTTCTAGGATTTTTCTTGACTACATTATTTAATAGTTGAAAATACTATGAATGAACACAAGGGTTTAATTATAAGACTTAACTAAAAGTACACCAAAATTGAGGTTTGTTTCACTAACTATGTATATATTGGAGGGAATGCTTGGTGGTTTGACTGGTTTCTGGCTCAACATATTGCAATATTTTCTTATTTCATGACAATTTTAATGTATGCAATAAGCCCATGAATGACATGTAAGTATCATATAATTTTTGTTTTGTAATGATCCCTGCAACATGTGAAAGATTGATAAAAAGAAAATGAAGAAAATAATTTTCAATGCTCTTTTGCTTCTATGGAAACATGTTCAGCTTGACAAAGTCTTGATCCTGTTAGAAATTTTAGTATGCCATTATGTTTCAAGTATGATATTTTTACAGAATTATTTGCCAATTCATTATGCTTTTGTTGCTGATCTTATTATAGGTGGTGTGAATTTGAAAAATGTGTTAACATAATTGACTTGATTTGATCTATCCTCATCAAGTGTAGTAATTTGTATAAGAACTACTATTAGTGATGACTCAAATGTTGCTACATTTCTGCTTCTCTCATCTCTTTCAAAATATAACCTCATTCCTGCATTGTAAATCGAATCTAATTTTTAAATATAGAATGAATTTCAATTTTTATCCAAAGTGTTGCAGAGACGGGATTCAAGGACCAACCAAGGGTATAGTCACTACATGATATGTAACTCTTGAGAGATATAATTTCTTACGTATTTTTGTTGAAGTGGGTTATAGTTAGACTGGAACATGGTCTGGTAGTTGTATTTTGATTTGTTCCTATTGTTATTAAAGGGAAGAAACATTAGTAAAGAGATAGTATGAGTTTATAATTTCGTCTTGTGTGACTCATTTGTATGATTTCACTTAGGAGATTCAAAAAGTTATCTGAATATGACAAACTGATGGCTTTGTGGTCTTATTTTTGTGTTTTTATCTTATATTTGATTTGATATTTGCGGTTTTATATGAAATTATATTTGCAAATTTCATGATGTGTATATGTATTAAGTAAGATTCATCTTGCTTCAAGAACTTATGAATTAGTTACCCATATTTGTGCTTTTAACTTGGAAATTTTACTGGTTTGGTGACAATGCTATAATTTGATTTGGATTTCCTTTGATATTCATATTTTGCAGGCTCTTAAGAGAAACTACTGCAGAGTTATAAAGTCAAAATAATAAAGGAACCATAGTTGTAGATGTGGGTATGTGTACAGGAATTGAGGTAAGTGAAGTATATTTTTGACATGTCACTTATATTCCAAAAGACTACATCAATACCAGCTTTTATTTCACATTTCATTTCTTTTATGTAACTTTGCTTTATATGCATTTTCCCTAAGTTAGCAAGCCTGACTTTTTGAATCCTAAGTGACATGGTGTATGAGGGTAAACTATGTCTATTAGCTCTGTTAGCATTCTCTTTTTGTTTTTTTATACTTTGTCTTAAACATAACTTTTATATAGCTTCTATGTTTTATTTTGATTTGAGGTTTAATTTTTCAGTTTAATGTGTTAAATTGTGAAGATGTATATTAGAACTAAATGATAATTGTATAAAAGAAGACCTTTTTGGTTCTGCAGGACATAATCAATTTAAATATGTCAAGCCATTATAATTTGGTTGATGCTATAAATGGAGAAGTTACTTTAACTAAACATTAACCTTAAGCATCTCATTCTTAAAACGGAACTATAAATTGATTATGTCATTTGCCTCATATGTACTGTAAATAGAATATGTATTTATTGTAAGTGCAAAATGTATTTACTATTTAGTTATTATTTAGGACTGTGGCATAGGGAATATTTTTTCACAGATACTATAAAACTTATGAAGCTTTGTTCTATATATTTGATTTGTGTCTAACATTTTTGTTTCTGGAATGCATGAATAATTTGCTAATTTGTTCGCTATTTCATTTAATCTGCTACCATTTGGTGTAAGTCTACCATTTAATTTCTCCTGTTTGAATATATCATTACTTGAACTCATGCTTTCTTATTTACTGGAATATATCACATGAAAATATCATTGGTTGAACAAATGTGATCAAAGTATTTGTAACCGAAAATTATTGGTTTTGATATTTATGTTTCCCATGTTTGCATGTTTTGAATGGTTTTTTATTTGCTACAGTACAACTAATTTGTATTATTTTGATTTTTAGGTCCGTGTTTTAGTTAGATATTCATCACTTCTTTCTATTAGCCCAGAATCCATCAAATCAGTGAGTTTTGTTCTACAAGAATGTAATTTTTATTTCTCTTTATATTTCTGTGGCTCTAATTTGAACATAGAAAATTCTCTTAAAAAAATTTAACATAGAAAATTATCATATGAGAAATTATCTTTAGTTTTAAGCATATGTTTTGTGTACTCAATCTGTTATCAGTGAGGAAGAATATTTTTATATGTATAGGAGGAAGTTACTGCAAGGATGAGGAAATAAACAAATGAAATTAAGTATAACTTAAAAAGTGAGTGCAAATAAGAAGGAACGAGATAATTGAAAGGATTAGTTTTCTTTGGATGCAGTAAAGTGGCTTACCAATTTTCAAACTAGAGGAATTCATTCACTATGTCATAAATCATATTTAATAAATTTGTTTACGATGAAATGCTTATGGGCATATACATGATACTTCATACTTAATTTGGTGTTATAGTGTTGTGGAAAGATTTGGTAGTTCGGTGAACATCAATGTACATTCTTTTTGTGATATTAAACACTAAATAGTGTTTTTTGGTTTTGATTGCTAGGCTACTCAACGTAAGTGTGGTTTACCTAAGGCTGCTCTCCTTAAATTTATATTTTGTTTTCAAGCTTCAGTTTTAATTGCTTTTTAATTTTTGTTATCATTTGGCTGCTCTGTTTGAAGTATGGTAGTGGCTATTTTTCATTGTTCCTTGACTCTACACTTAATGTTGGAAATTTGCTCTGTAGAAACATTTCATAGGATTATGTTCTCTAATTGTAGTTTTTTTGGAGTTTTAGTTTGAAAATCTCATTTATTTAGTTAAACTTTCATTAATTAAGGTTATACTTTTTAAGTCTAAATGATCCTTTATTTTATTGTAACAAAGCAGGTACATTGTTATGTCTATTGCAACCAAGGTCTTCTTGAGTATCGATGATCAGAGAAACTTACATTTATGAGGAGTTCAAATAGGTTTCACTATAGCTAGACTAACTTTTATTAGTGGACTATTTTTGTAACTTAGGAGTGGTAGTAAAGAGTTGTAGGAAGGTTGCAAGAGAAGTCTATTTGGTAGAAAGTGAGTTGCATGACTTTGAGTGGTAAATTTGTAATGAATTGAAATATTCTTTATTTTAGTTTCTACAAGTTTGTAATTTAAGTTATTTGTCATTTCTCACTTGAAAAAAATGTCTTTAAGACTCAAAAAGTTACATAAAAAGATATATTTGAAGAGGACCAATAACATTATTTTCCATTTGGGTGAATATAGTTTATATAACATGCTTTCACTTAGTCTTTAAGTAACTAAGAAATATATCATCTAAATTGATGAGGGTAAATTAAGAAATATTAATTTGTCATTTGATTGAATATTTAATATATGCTTTGGGTTAGTCTTAAAAGTAACTTAGAAATATGCCTGCGAAATTAAGGAGGGAAAACTAAAAAACATTATTAGAGCTTTTTAATGAACAAAAATATTTGTATTACATTAAAATTAGCTAAAGGAGGACACTTAAGAAAAATTAATTAGAAAAGAAAATTGAAAATATGTACTACATTCTTTCAGTTAATATTAAAGGTTTCTAAAAGTATGTCATCTAAATTGAGGAGGGAAAATCAATAAGCATTATTTTGGAGAGTCTTTCACATGGTAAGCAAAAGAGGCACATTATTGTTCAATTCTTATAAGAGGGAGACTATAGTATAACTATTGTTCAATTTTTGTCACTCTTTATTCTTCAATTCTTATAATCCGGGAGACTATAGTATAGACTATTGATTTTATATAACAATTTTTCATATAATCAAGTAATTTGTTCCTTTATTCCGTATCATTTCATTGTATAGTTAATAGTTAAAATTTTTGTCACTCTTTATTGGTCAATTCTTATAACACTCTTTTTCTTAATAATTTTATTAAAGAAAAATATATATAATTTAAGAGCATAAACAAATTCTTTCGGATCCTCCTGAAAACTTGATTATTGCCATAATAGATCCATAGCTATCAATCTATATTTCAATGTTGCTTTCATGTATCATAAATTTAACTTCAAACTTTAGGGGGGTGTATTGGATTGAGATTTCATGAGACAATTTTGGCAAAAAAAATTTTGATGATTTTATGAGATTTTGTTGGACTATATTGATTTCCTGAGACTTTTTTACAATCAAGATTTTTAACAAATGATTTGAATGGATTTTAAGAGATTTTTTTCAAAAGACTTTTTACAATCAAGATTTTATAATACTTTATATATTAGGAAACTTTTGTATATTAGGAAAATTTTAAAAGAATCAATAATTTGGGAATCCAAATATTAAAAAAAAAAAACTCTAGGTTCCCTTTTTATGTTTTTACGTATATGAAGCAGATGAATGTGTGGACGAAAAAGACCATATTGACTGCCGGAGATATCAATAAGGACTAAAGTAGAACTTATTTTCTTTAAAGGACCAAAGTGAAATCAAAAAAGTCTTTAAGGGACCTGCAGACTAATTAAGCCTTTAAGTTATTGTTTCTAATTTATATCAGTAGTAATTGTATTACTGTAATATTGATTATCATATTATGTGTCTAATTTTATGACAATGTTCGCATTCAATTAATTATGCCTACTGTTATTCATTATATTATTATTTTTTAAATAATAATCTTAAAGCAATATTCCTATAATTTATGACCATAAGCAAATTGTTTCCCGTGCGACGCACGGGTGTGAATACTAGTTTTAGGACATATATAAATACAATGTGGTAGTTACAACTTAGAGCACACAACACAATATGTCCCCAATGGAGTTTGCTAGCATAAACAAGTTTGATACTATCTCACATGTGTTATTTTTTGTAGTTTTATACATAGCTACCATAAGATTGATCAATCCTGTGATTGGAAGTTGCAACAATGGGTGCAATTTTCCTGCCATCATTAACTTTGGTGATTCATATTCAGATACTGGTGGTTTGGCTGCTGTCTTTACACAACGACCACCACCATATGGAATGACTTATTTCAACAAATCTGCTGGAAGGTTCTCTGATGGCCGTCTAATCATTGATTTTATTGGTAATTTCAGCTAATTTATTTGAATTTATAGGTACACCGAATTTCACAGTATACATTTTATATGAATATGTATCGGTACACCGTTAATTAAGATAGATAATTCTGGTAAGTTTACATATAGTATTTATTTATTTTTGGACCTATTAAAATTATCCACATCAGTGGTCTACCAATACATATTTAAATAAAATGTGTTTCAGAGCGATCATTTATTTAATTTTTATAATACACCTATAATGTAAAACTTTTCTAGCGCGTACAACCAATCAAATCACTACAATGTAAAAACTTATTTAATTCCTAAAATATCTCTCCATTTATATATTTGTGTTATAATTTGGTTCGTGTAAGAAAATTATACGGTTGTTGTATAGAAATTAATCTTAGTAAGAATTAGTATGGTATTAATTCTCCATATATAAAATTAATTATGTGAATAATCAAGTACTCTAAAGTTAAGTATAGTATCGGTACCTTTTAGGCAAAATTTAATGTCATATCCTATTTTCATATTAATTTACCTTAAAATCAATTTTGTTTTTAAATGAATTTTCGCTAGAGAATTGGATACCTAAGAAGTTGCCATTAAATGAATCTCTATAGTTTTCAGCTAAAACGTAGATCTAGATTGCATATGCAGACCTACAATAAATAAAATTCTGATCATTCGATTAAGATCAAATATTTCAAATATCAAGATCGAATTTTATTGCATTAATTAATTAAATCTAAAATCTATTTTGAAATCTAAACGTTTGATATTAATTGGATAGTGAGGTCTCAATAATGCATGCAATTCATCATTTAAATCTCTAAAACATGATGCTGTTATGATTTTTTTTTTTTTACATAAAGATACTTATAGCATTTCATTAATAATAATACGTTCAATACAATGGGGTACATCAATGTAAATAGTGGGACTAGCAGAGAAGGGGGCAACCCGCGCAAGAGCGTGAGCTACCTCATTAGCTTGTCGCCTGCTGAACTCAACCCGAGAGTTTGTAAAAGACGAAGTGAAGAGACTTCTAATAACCGACATAACCTGACCAAATTTAGTAACATCCGGCCGCTGAAGATGAAAAGCTTCTGTGACGATTTTGGAGTCTGAGACAAAGTCAATGTTATCTTTTCTCAAATCGCGAAGCCACTGCAGCGCATACAACAAACCCAAGGCCTCGCCGAGGGGAACCGAACATTTGGGGGAGAAGTGGATAGTTTTGGCCAACACAAAGGAACCTTCATCATCACGAATGCACACACCAATACCTGTCCTATTCAGGGAATTAGAAAAAGAGGCATCAATATTACACTTCAACCTACCCGATAAAGGACGCTGCCAGACTGTGTCGGTCGAGGCGGACGATGAGCTGTTGTGATGAGCATGAACCACCCCACGTTGAGGTGCACTAGGGGGCGCCAGATCCTGAGTGGTCGAGTTGGCAGAGCTTCAGTCCTCAATCAGATGAAAAGCCCGATCCATCACTTGGGCCACCGTTTCATTACCATCTTGCCAAAGCTTTAAATTTCGGTGCTTCCATAGGCTCCAGAGAGTGGCAGTGAAGTGCTGCGATTTTGCTATATCGAAATGTTGAAGTAGAGGAAAAATGCAATCAGCCACCGACAGTGGCGGTGCTCGGACCCTGGCTCAGGGGGTGCAAATTTTTAATCGATAATTTAATATATATAAATTAAATTGTACTAAACAAATTACATTTATATGTTTGACGATTGTTCGCTACGTGGTTTCATATTTTTAAATTTCGAATAATCAACTTATTATCTATGTTTTTTGACATAAGTATTGATTACATTAGGAATATATCAAATAAAAAAGAAATTGAACCGGTGTATAAGTATTGATATGGTAACAACACAAGTAGACAATCAAGTGGTTAGTTTTTCTATCTATCACCTGAGTATATACAAACCAATAATTAAATATTAGCTTCATGAAAACACTAATTTATACATGGCTAAAATTGAAACAAATTTGTGGATGACTTAGTTAGAAACCTAGAACAAAAATCCAAAGATGCATTTCGACCAAATTATAAACAAGCAACCAACGAAGCACACATATATGTTATTAGAACCCCCTATTGAAATCAATCAACCAATTTATCATCATTGAAATTATATAAAATAAGGAAAATGTTAACTAGTGCCTCTGGAGCACTAGTTAAGAAACGAAATGTGATAAAATATTTTTGGAACTTGAGTAATTGACCTTTTAGAAATATAGAGAACACCATTTTCAATGCAAAAATTATTTGTTTTGGTATCCTTAACTAGTGCCCCGGGGGCACTAGTTAGCATAACCCATAAAATAAATCTAAAATTTTAAGACCCAAAGCTATTGATTTGTTTTTATTGATTATATTGGTGTTGTTTCAAGATTGGTTGGATGACAAAATTGAGTACTAGTATTAAATGACAAAATTGAAAGTTGAGCACTTGTTCCAAACTGTAAGTGGAGGGTGCAACAACATTACGTCAGGGAGTGCAAACTTACATTTCAATAGGATAGTAGGAATAATTATCAAAAGTCAGGGTGTGCATATGCACCCCCTCATGACTATGTAGCACCGCCCCTGGCCACCGACTCCGAAGTAAGATAAGCTTGCTGGATGGAATTCCACAAACCCATTCTTTGCCAAACCTATACAGAAAAGGGAAAATTAAAACAAATATGATTGAGATCCTCCTCGGGTCCATTGCAGACAACACATGACAGTGGACACTGAACTCCTTTGTCCTGTAACCTCTCCTCCTAGTAGGAACCATGTCTCTGCAAATGCGCCAAACCAAATTCCTGACCTTAGATGGAACTTTTAACCTCCATATACCCTGCCAATAGCCTCCCCTCCGAAGGTGAGAAGAGTCGGTCAGAACATCAACACATGATGCTGTTATGATTCTTATTCTCCCTTGTAACATGGTGTTGTTCTAGAGAATCTTTGTTCAGCATGAATACTATTATACCACTTATAGCTTGCAAAAGTAATAGAATATTTTTTCTATCATAATTTTGTAATTTCAGCTCAGAGTTTTAGGCATCCATTTCTAAGTGCATATGTTGATTCCTTGGGGGCCAATTATTCAAATGGAGCAAACTTTGCAACAGCATCATCAACCATAAGAATCCCAAGTAAATGCTTCTGTGCCTGAGATAGTCAACAACAATTTCTCACCAATTGTTAAGGTATGTTCAATTTCAATTCCCTTTTCCTATACTTTTTTTTTTTACTTTTATTAGTGAGAAATATCCATCGGTTTACGGATGTGAAGTTTTCGTCGAGGAATTTGGTTGACTATTTTTAGTGGATTAATGAACACTGCTTCCAATTTTTTACTTATTATTATTTATCCATAAACCTGATACATTATTTAAATGATATGAGTTCAGTTCTATTCAGACCAATGTATATATATTAGTTAATATTTCTTAAGTTGTTTTATTGTTCTAAGTTGTTTAACTTTTTTATCAAGGCATTATACAATTTGGGTGCTAGATCATTTTGGATACACAACACAGGACCCATTGGATGTCTCCCTTATATTTTGGTGCCTTTTCCATCAACCGAAAAGGATGAAAATGGTTGTGCAAAGCCATAAAATAAAGTAGTTCAATATTTCAACCAAAAGTTGAAAGAAGCTGTAGTTCAACTTCGTATTGATCTTCCCCTAGCTGCAATCACATATGTAGATATTTACTCAGTTGCATACTCTCTTTTCAGCAATTCAACAAAATATGGTGAGTCAAATTTAAATAATCATACTACTTAAAAAAAATGAAATACCAATAGAAATTTGGAGATGAAATTGAAAAATGTGAAATTTGTCAATTTTGTCACAAGTTAAGTGTTAGAGAAAAAAGTTTAATTAATTGTATTTTTGCTGTCTATAATTTCCATCTTTATTTCAATATACTTTACATTCTTAATTTCAAAATTGCCTTTAATCTTATTGCTACTCAATATTTGAATCATTTATATGTGTAGGATTTGAGCAGCCACTAGTTACATGTTGTGGCTATGGTGGGGAGTACAATTATAATGGTATTGCATGTGGAAGAACCATAGTGGTCAATGGATCTCAAATATTTGTAGGTGCTTGTGAAAGTCCATCTACAAAAGTAGTTTGGGATGGAGTTCATTACACAGAAGCAGCTAACAAATTTATCTTTGATCAAATTTCTACTGGGGATTTCTCTGATCCTCCTATTCCATTGAATATGGCATGTAACAGAAATTCCACCTATAATATTTTTTAGATGTAGTTTTTCTTGAAGAAGCAAAAATAACTTATTAAAAATAAATGTAATCAAATACACTTTGAGATGTAGTTTATTATCAATGCACCAATTTGGTATTATAAAAAAATTAGTGTTATTACATACTTTACTTATTAAGAAATTACTCCCTCCAACCTTATTTATAAGCAAAAATTAACAAATTTTTTGGCTTCAAATATAAGCAAAAGTTACCAAACTTTACTTTATTTAATGGTATTCTTTCAAAAATACCCTCATTAATTTTTCTACTTTTTGACATGATTGTAGAGTCCCAATGCAAATTTAATATATTATAAGGTCATTTTAGGAATTGTAGTAGATTTTTCACATAAAACCAAGACAAAAAAGTAACTCTTTAATAAGTGTGCAAATAGTCCGTCAAAAAAAAAAGTGTAAATAGATAAATTTGCTTATAAAAGAGGCGCGACAAAACTACTCTTCCATTTTTTTTAAGTGTCATTTTAATTTTAAAAATGTGAAGGAAGAGTTATTGAAAAAATAAGAGTATGATTGACAAATTGTAACTTTAGTGAGTAATAGATGAACTATCGTATACTCATTATTGTAATGGATAAATGAAATGCTAAAAATAATAATAAGAATATAAGAAATAAAATTTAAACTAATATTGCAGAGCCCTCAATAAAGAGAACTCTTCCAAAAACTAGCGTATGCCGCTAATTGTAACGCTCACACGGTATTCTTTAATAAAAGGCGAAAGAATAGTTCGTTATGTGGTCATCAAACGGCTCCGTGGTTGTAACTCTTAGAGATCCTTTCATTTTATATGTGAGCAGCTTAGTTTCATTTATGGATTAGTCGATATGGGGCTTTAGTCACACACTCACTTGGCCCCTTCCCTTTATTTCTATCGAAAATTGCTATTTAGGCCCCCCATGTTTGCTCAGAGGCCCCCCAAAGTAACTAAAATGCCCCTAAAAAGATGTTTCGTTGCGTGGTTGACGAATGAACTAAATTTCGGTGCGTAGTTGACGAAACTAGAGAAAACATAAGATAGCTAGCATTGGCAGGCACCATATGCGAATGAAAACTTACTTGCGATTTCGGATTTTGCGAGACGAAATCCCCTTTCTCTTGAATGCGACTGCAATTGCGATGGAGAAGACGATTGATTGCGATAGTGATGATGTTTGAGCAATTTCTCCTTTTCGAACCCTAGAAATCGCACAAACTCGTCTTAATTTTGTTTTTGTTGAATCTGAAGCGTAAAGAATAATTTGATACACATATACACCGGTTTCGTCGCGTAGGTACCGAAAACCAGCGTGTTCGTTTCGTACTTACCGAAATTTTGGTTTCGTCGTTTACGAGGCGAAATGTTGGTTATTCTGGTGATGTTGTACAGCAGCCCTACGATACATATACATTAGTAAGCCTGTTAACATTATTTCGTTGTCTATGATCCGAACCAAATTAAATTTCGGATCCTACGTGACGAAGTTTCTGCACACCATTTTTAGGGGCATTTTAGGATTTAAGGGGGGCCTCTGAGCAAACATGGGGGCCTAAATAGCAATTTTCATTTCTATCCTCAACAACGTCTCAACTCAATCTTTATTCTTTCCCTATTCACTTATCCATAAACCTCTGTTTGGAATGTTTAAAATCATTTTAGATTTCATCAATATCTTAAATATAAGACTAAACATTCTTGAAACTTTGCTAAAAGACCAAGATATACATCTGTGCTTGGCTTCTAACACTACAACCACCACCATAGACTTACTTTAACAGATTTATTCGAAGGTTCTCTAATGGCCATGTAATCATTGATTTCACTGGTAATTTGAGCTAAATTCAATATTGTATGTGCCGTTGAATTTATCTACTGATATAAATTTATAGTAAGAGGCGGTTCTTCGATGCATTAATTAAGGTTGCAACTATATTTGTGACGAGTCATTAAGTATCCCTCCCAGGATGGAAATGAATGTGGAGGCCGCGAGTAGAAACTTGGAAATATGATGGGAATAGGAATATGGGAACTCAAGTAGTCACCAAATACAATGTTGTCTTAGTTTATTTGAGCTTAATCGGAAAGGAAAAAAAAAAGACAGAACAATGTCTAAATTGAAATCCTTGGCTCCACTTCCGGGGCTTCAATTCCAAATCCAAACCAAAATCTTTCCATTCTCTGCCATTACCTCTTGGTACCACCACTTAAGCTCAAGATTCAATTTCTTTTAGTTGTATGCCACAATGTCAATTGTCGACACACAATTTGTGCATACATCATATCTATTTTTATGTTTTGGTGACATCCATCTCAGGTGTTTCTTCCACTTTCGATATCTCCATATCATTCCAATTGAACATGTAGTGATCTTTGCCGGATAGTCTTGACTGTTGTGTGAAAAGAGGATGGGAAGGCAAAGATACTAGGGCATTCTTGTTGGCATGCCAACATTGTTTATTTCAAACATTGTAAACTCCAAGCCCGCCTTTTCGGCATTTACTTTTAGAACTTTTGCATACAAATTGATTTAACTCTTGTATATTTAATACAATTATAGGTTTCCGTCTTTATAACTCATCCAAAGTAATGTATTGGCCTCCTAATAATACCATGTAGGGTCGCATATCTATAATTAATATGATTTAAGTACAGCATCAAAAACCTATAATTAATATAAAAAAATTCAAAATTAATACAAAAGTGTTGCTAAAATTAATATAAAAATTGTTAATAAAGTTTGCTAAAGAAAAAAATGAGTTGTAAATTTTACATAGATGCTTTAAGGAATAATTATTGCAATCGATCGATAAAAAGAACGCATGTAACTTCTAGAGAATGAGAGAAGTTGTGGAACACACGTAAGTGTTTGGCTCAATTCCTCACGGCTAGGGGTTAGATCATCGAGCGGTCAAAAATTGTGAACGCCCATGTCTTGCCTATCAATCCCCTGAGTGCAGTGTTAAAGATGATAGATTGACTTATGATACTCCTGACTATGAAACCAAAGATACTGATGTTTTGGCAGTATTTCGAGTAACTCCTTCCAAATATGAACTTACCAAACCATGAGTATACCATGAAGTTACAATGGTGGTAACCAACCCCACGGCAAAATAGGCGCAATAGACCGGACCATCCAAAAAACAATCCTTCCATGTTAGGTAAGCTTATATGCCATAAACCTAAAGGCAAATAATTTTCGATAAAGCAGGTGACTTTGGTTCGGATAGATTATTTAAGTAAAGTGATTGTGTATGTCGCGACTTAAACTAGAAGTTAATAATGAACAGGCCTTCCATTCCTTTAGGTATTGTTGGTTAGAAGAGAAGTCTTCTCAACGGACGGAGAATGGACAAAGCACAATTATTGATAAAAGATATCTATCCTTGCTAAAACAATATGGAAGATAGCTTAACATTTTCCAAATAAGGACTGTGAAAACTCAAAGTTGCGAAATGCAAATTCAGTCAAACTACGATTTATTAATTTCTGATATCCATCAAAGTCCTCAAAACTTTTGCGAGGACAATGATCAATTTTACTTGCTCCGAAAATCGGAAGACAAAATTGTCATCGTGGAAGTATTGGTGTGGAACTTCGGTGTAGGAATAGAAGGCTAACATCTAGTGCGTGAGAGGTAGGTAAGGTTTAAGTTCCGTGAGAGAGGATCCATGTTTTTTTTTTTTTAATAATTTAAAATATACTTATATTTAATTATTATATATTGTAAATATCATGGCCGGCCCAAGGGCCAAGGCAGGGGCTTTAGGCCCCATACTTTTGGACTAAAAAAACCTGTTTTTTTTTTTTCATTTGGTTATATATATATAATATGACAATTAAATTTGAAATATTAATTTAGTTTAATTGTTAAAGAGTAAAGTTCAATGTCATAAATCCTCCTATACACAAGTTTAACCTTTGATCTTAGCAATATTTAGTTTTTATTTACTAGCATATTTTCCCGCGTTGCCCAGGTTAAATTTATAAAAATTTATTATTTGTGTTTTTATTTTTGTACCAAAATTATGTGTTATACATAAATTTTATTTATCAAAGTTAAAACAATAAATGTTTAAAATGAATAAAATGAGTACATATAAGCATAGAAAATATTTATATATATATTTGTTTTTCTAGTAGCAATGTACTGCGTAAATTTGCAAAATTATCTTTTTCTTTTTTATTGATGTATGCAAATAAGATGAAAGAAAAGAAAAAGAAAAAATATGAAATAAATAAGAGATCAAAGAAATAGTGATGCACGTAGTATTACATGAAAAATTAAGAAGAAAATAAATTCTAATATAGTTATGGTGTTATGCATGTAATAACTGATTGTGAGTGTTTTGGTGATTGATATGTATGCCTCCAACGGTCGTATTTAATATATGATAATGAGAGAATTGTTTACGATTTATTAATATTTTAATTTTAATGTTTAATTTAAATTTCATAATTGATTGGTTGTGTCATGCATGTAATTGGTTGTTGGTGTTCTTGGTTATTAATATATATGACTTCAAGAGTCATATTTAACACATGAAAATGAGAGAAAATAAATTGTGTGTTATTTATCTAATATTAAAAAAAAATTAAAACGTTATGGTATCTTATTTGTGTTTTCTTTATTTCGTTTTATTAAATTATGCAACATTTAAATTCAAAAGATATTAAAAAGTAATAAATTTATTGAAAATAATTTATTGAAAATAAATTATGATAAAATTAAATTATACTTTAAGTGAGTATACCAAAAATTAATCAGAAAATAAAATAAAATACTTAGTGAAAAGTGTCAAATTAATATATATATATATATATATATATATATATATATATATATATATATATCCCTAACAATTATTGGTCTTTAAATATGTTGGGCCCGTATTAATATGAAATGTTTATTTTTGTCCAAAATAATAAATTAATATGAAATATTGAAATTTGTGTTTGTTCTTAAATATTTTTCAAGATAAAATTGAAATTTATTTTTTCTTTAAATTGGCTTAAATATAAAATAATATAATTGATGTTTAAATATATTAATTAATGTAAAAGTACTCTATCAAAAAAAAATGTAAAAGTTGATAAATAAATATCGGATAGTAGATGAATTGGTTGAGAGAAAATGAGGTTTAAATATGTTTATTGCAATAGATTACTACATTGAAACCAAATTTATTAAAACATGCCATCAAATTGGAAGGCCAAAATCATGAATTGATAAATTGCCCTAAAATTACCAAAACAGAAAACATAATGTAATTATAATAAAATTAATAATTAAACAAATAAATGAATAAAATAAAACTTAAACTAATATTGCAGAGCCCCTCATAAAAGAGGGCTCTTCCAAAAACTAGCGTATGCCGCTAATTGTAACACTCACACGGTATTCTTTAGTAAAAGGTGAAAGAATAGTTCGCTATGTAATCATCACACGGCTCCGTGCCTATTAAGCAAAAGAGGTCTTTCATTTTATAAGTGACCAGCTTAGTTTCATTTATGGATTAATCGATGTGGGGCTTAAGTCAAACACCCAACTTTCTTTCTACCCTCGAGCTGGACAATGAACAACCTGTGTCACAATCTACCCCCCTGTCCACTCATCCAAATACTTTGGAATGTTTACAATCATTTTAGCTTTCTTCAATATCTCAAAGCTATAAGATTAAATTTGATGAAGCTTTGAGGAAAATTTGGGTCTGCTAGTTGCTTGGAGGAAATGAAAAGCTAGTGTCTTTTGAGGCAACGTAAGTGTTCTATTGTAAGGTGGGAAAAGTTTCTTTCAGTTCTCAAACTTTGAAGATTCATACTCAAAATTTGGTTTGAATTAAAACAATTAAAAATTTAAAACTTTGGTATATAAATTAATTTGTGCAGTCAGAGTGGAAGCAGTACTGGCAACAGCAGCGACGAGTTTACTGAGCATTGCATATTTGCTTTAACAGTAGAAGCGAAGAAGAGAAGTCAAGTAATAAATGACTACCTCATTAGCACAATGTGGCAGAAGAACTTCTGGCCCGGCGAGAAGTTTGGTAAGTGGTTGTTTGGTTGCACATTGCGTCCGCATTTCTAGCATTCCTATGCAGTTTGGATGTGACTTTAGTGAAGCAACAAAACCGAATTTCAGTCAACCGCACGGTGGAACTGTGACTTTCCAAGTTTCCAAACAAGTACGAAATTTATTCCGGTGAAATCATATACTATATATCATGAGCCACCGCCTAAGGCTATAGATTCAATACCACACAGCAAGTGTTAGAAGAAATCATTTCACCTGATTCTAGGAGTTGTTCTGATAATTGTACTACCAGAATGTAAGGGAGAAACAAAAGAGTGCAAATTGACAACAAAATTGATGGTTTTACTCACTTGAAGAATGACACATCTAAAATGTATTGTATTCACAACATTCTGGAGAATCACATGCAAGACAAGACACTGTTTTACACAGTATTTGTGAGTTGAACTGCAAACAATTTGTTGTGTAACAATTCATTTTCACTCGCATAAAAAGAGAATAATCATGATCTATCAGCACATGATTGTTGGTTGCAATCATATCTTGCAACAAAATAGAAAAATAGAGAGATAGGAGTAACTATCACCACTTTCACTAAAAATTGAACTAATATTGCAGAGTCCTCAATAGAGAGGACTCTTCCAAAAACTAGCGTATGCCGCTAATTGTGACGCTCACACGGTATTCTTTAGTAAAAGGCGAAAGAATAGTTCGCTATGTGATCATCACACGGCTCCGTGCTTGTAAACAATTGAGGTCCTTTCATTTTATATGTTGGCATCTTAGTTTTGGTTTATGTATCAGCCGATGTGGGACTTTACTTTAGTAATAGACCCAATCACTTTCTTTGTACTCTCCACAATGAACAACCTGTTGTCACAATCTACCCCTATTCACTCATGCATACACCTCTAGTTAGAATGTTGAAAATCATATTAGATTGTTTTAATATCGCAAATCTATAAGATTAACACGTGTGCTTGGCTTCTAAATGGAAAGGTTGTGTCTTTCAGAAAGAGGCAACATAATTGTTCTATTGTAGAAATATGATATGATGCTACTACCAAAGTGAGGGTGTCACCCATGTTGGATGTTGCAAATAAGGGTGAAATGCTCACTCTTGTTTTACTCATCTTGTCAATTTCTCTTGGCCTCTTGTGCAAAGATTGCAAGCCAGAAGTAATTTACTGAATTTTAATTATTAATTAATTTTCTAAAACATCCCAAATAGATAGCTCAGTTAAAGGACACTACCAAAGAAGTTTCAAGCACAAGTTCGGAGTTTTAACTCCAAAAACTAACATAATCACTAACTAATAGACATTTGCCTATCAAAACAAATTATTATAACTTTTTACTCAGATTTCTTGAGGTGATAGAGGGAAAAGCCTTTGGTATTTTTTCACTGTCTTTCCTATTATAAAACCTCTCATTTTTTTCAGTGTATTTCTGAAGGGCACAAAATTAGGGGTGTGCAATGGTTTGAAACCACACCACACCAAACCAAACCATAAATTAGGATATGGTTTATAACCAAAACCATTTCAATGACAAACCGGTTATTTTATAAAATCAATTTGGATATGGTTCATAACCGGTTAGTAATAAAAATTGGATTATTCAATTGAACCAACTTTTTTCCTAAAAAATCAGGAATTTTTTTCAAAAAAAAAATTAGAACTTTTTTCCGAAAAAATATTAGAAATTATCACGGAAAAAATCGGAAATTTTTTTACGGAAAAAATCGGAATTTTTTTTTCCGGAAAAATCGGGAACTTTTTTTCCCGGCAAAAGATCAAAAACTTATTTCCGGAAAAAAACGGGAACTTTTTTCCGGAAAAGTCGAGAACTTTTTTCCGGAAAAAATCGGAAACTTTTTTTCCAGAAAAACCGGAAACTTTTTTCCGGAAAAATCGGAAACTTTTTTTCCGGAAAAATCAGAAACTTTTTTCCAGAAAAACCGGGAACATTTTCCCGGCAAAAAATCGAGAACTTTTTTTCCGGAAAAATCGGGAACTTTTTGTCCCGGCAAAAAATCAAGAACTTGTTTCCGGAAAAATCGAGAACTTTTTTTCCGGAAAAAATCGGAAACTTTTTTTCCCGCCAAAAAACAGAGAACTTTTTTTCCGGAAAACCGGAAACTTTTTTCCGGAAAAATCAGGAACTTTTTTTCCCGGCAAAAAATCGAGAACTTGTTTCCGGAAAAATAGAGAACTTTTTTACCGGAAAAAATCGGAAACTTTATTTCCGGAAAAACCGAAAACTTTTTTCCGGAAAAATCAGGAACTTTTTTCCCGGCAAAAAATCGAGAACTTTTTTCCGGAAAAATCGAGAGCTTTTTTCCGGAAAAAATCGGAAACCGGAAAAAAACCGGAAACTTTTTTTCCGGAAAAACCGAAAACTTTTTTCCGGAAAAATCGAGAACTTTTTTCCGGAAAAAATCGGAAACTTTTTTTCCGGAAAAACCGGAAACTTTTTTTCCGGAAAAATCGGGAACTTTTTTTCCCGGCAAAAAATCGAGAACTTGTTTCCGGAAAAATCGAGAACTTTTTTTCCGGAAAAAATCGGAAACTTTTTTTCCGGAAAAATCAGGAACTTTTTTTCCCGGCAAAAAATCGAGAACTTGTTTCCGGAAAAATCGAGAACTTTTTTTCCGGAAAAAATCGGAAATTTTTTTTCCGGAAAAACCGAAAACTTTTTTCCGGAAAAATCAGGAACTTTTTTCCCGGCAAAAAATCGAGAACTTTTTTCCGGAAAAAATCGGAAACTTTTTTTCCGGAAAAACCGGAAAACTTTTTTTCCGGAAAAATCAGGAACTTTTTTTCCCGGCAAAAAATCGAGAACTTGTTTCCGGAAAAATCGAGAACTTTTGTTCCGGAAAAAATCGGAAATTTTTTTTCCGGAAAAACCGCAAACTTTTTTCCGGAAAAATCGGGAACTTTTTTTCCCGGCAAAAAATCGAGAACTTGTTTCCAGAAAAATCGAAAACTTTTTTTCCGGAAAAAATCGGAAACATTTTTTCCGGAAAAACCGGAAACTTTTTTCCGGAAAAATCGGGAACTTGTTTTCTCGGCAAAAAATCGAGAACTTGTTTCCTAAAAAATCGGGAACTTTTTTTCCGGAAAAAATCGGAAACTTTTTTTCCGGAAAAACCGGAAACTTTTTTCCGGAAAAATCGGGAACTTTTTTTCCGGGAAAATCTGAAGAAAAAACTCCCGCTGAAAATCGAGAACTTTTTTTCGAATAAAATATTGAAAGTTTTTTCGGAATTGTATTTATCTGAAATATCGAATAAATGGATATGGTTTACAATTGATTTTTTTTTATTGGATTGGTGTGGTTTTCTTATAAAATGGATTTGGTTATTAAAATTGGATTTGGTTTGGTTAGTATTTTGGTTATGGTTAACCAGATTTTTTGCACACCCCTACACAAAATTAGTATTTTATTTTTTTATATATAGATATGTACATCCATACTCATATTGAAATGTGGGAAAAGTTTTTCCTCTGTATCTTATTGATATTTATTTAGATATAGTCATTGTTCCTGTTAGATCTTGATTCAAGTTGATATGTGAACCTTCAATGCTCTTTCACAACAAAAAAAGTAGGAAATTCTTTCCTACCAAATGAGACTGATTAAAATGAGAAAGACACCGACGAACACAAATGCTCAAAAATTCAAATTTTTGTCCTTGTAAATGGAAAAATCTTATTGAGGGCACTATCCACTGTGTTCTTTAGATTTTTTTGATAGACATCAGTTCTCAAACTTTGAAAATTCATACTCAAAATTTTGTTTCAATTAAAACATTCCAAATTTTGGTATATAAATTAATTTGTGCAGCCTGTGTGGAAACAGCGCTAGCAGCATCAGCGATCATTTCTCAAAACAAAATAGAAAAATGGGGAGATAACAATCATGTTGAAATCAAGCCAACATATGCAGGGAGAGCGGAGAGATTCGCGGCTCAAAAAAGAACTATATGTATTAGAAACTGTGAAAAATCTAACAGAATAAATAATCGAATCGAAGTCACTTTTATATTTTTTTTTACCTTTAGCTATTACTGTAATTTCAAACAACAGAAACCTCATTAGTAACTAAACCAATTAGACCTTGTCATCTAATTTATCATTTACAAGAGGAAGCAACTCCATCTTACTCCTAGGCGTCCTGGGTGTCCGAGGAGTTCCCGGAACTGGTGGTTGTTGAGAGAGCATGTGCCTAACATAACCATAGAATGTACATCCAACAAGAGTTATGGCACATCCAACCGCATTCATATATGAAATTGGATTCCTAAATATCAGCCAAGAAACAAGGACAGCAACTGCAACCTGCACAAGAAGCATGATTACTGTTAATTGGTATGTGCAGAATCACTTAAGACATCATCACGCATACATCCCGTCAATGTGTAATTTACATGCAATTTTGAAGCGTATCATTTGATGAAACTATATGCAAATATGTGGCAGGGGATTAAAATTAACTAAGGCAGAAATAACATAATATGTGCATGTTAAAGGAATAATGATAAAGTAGTTCCTCAAGTACATGAAATGAACTAATTGTCAACAAATATGATGAATCAGAATTTAAGACCAGATAGTATAGTGGATTTGAATATGCCTCATAGATCTCACCTTAAGGTTTCCAGCAACATTAAATGTTACAGCTGTGGTGGAGTGAATCACATAAAAAATAGAGAAATTAAGGCAGAATGCCAAAACACCGGAGCTGAAAATAATGATCATGGCCGCCCAAGGATATGGATGAACACTGAACCACTCAAGAATTCCATTGCCTTCAAGTAAGAAAGCAGGTAATACCATGATCAAGGTTGCAAAAGGTGCCATGTAATAAACTGTATTTATGCTACAGATACAAAACAAGAACAATTAGTCTATGTACTGCAGAAAAAGTATGCCAAAGTGAAACCTATACAACAACAGAACAGAAAAGGTATAGCATAGCATAGATAACTATAAAGACCATCACTTACACACTAGAAAGACTTTCTTTTTCTTTTAAATGTTGAAAACAAAGTACCTAAGTGGATTTTGATCAGAATATTTTTTATACATGTTACATACAGTACAGACAGACTACAGTAGTAAAGATGTTCATACTCTAGAGTTCTGGCAATCTTTGAAACAATTTGGAAACTAATTGACACAAAAATGACCATTTAATTGATGAATTAACAGACTATTCCAGAAGCACAGGATACAGTATTTGAAGGAAATAAAAAGTCAGAAACACTGCCAATGAGCTTGTAGCTCAGTTAGCATCGTCCTAAGAATTGAATGTGCAGTTGATAATGGATGTTTGTTCTTCCACGACTTTCACCCCTCTCTACCAAGGTGATTGATTCTCTTCAAAATGTAACCCAATAAAAAGAACATGACTTGAAAACTTGCCTCATCATAAACAGAGTAATAGAAAATAGGGTATAAGTTGAACAGTTCAAAAGTTTTTGGAGTTTACATCCAACGGTAACATCAAGATAGCCTGAAATCGTTTAATCAACCGTGCTAATTTTCAACCTACCTAACTTATAACATTTTTGTATAAAAAAAATCTGCTAGTACAGTATTTACTTCTCCAATTAATATGAAAGTGCTAATGGAACTGTCAACTGTGTCATATCTAGACAGCATAAACATTTGTCTACTTTAATCATATCATATAACAAAAACATCAAGCACTAGAGAAGGTGTTTGTTGCGAATAAGTGCAACCTTAAATTACCATATGCACGCGCAGGTACGAATCAGGAGAGACAATAATGAAATTTTAGTTGCGTAAAATCCAGAAGATTTTTGTGTGCATATGTTGTCATGTTTCATTGTTGCTACATGCTGGTTGGTAGCCAGTGTTGTGATCAAATTTAACAGCACACAAATTTTCTTAGCTTTAGATTACATGGACTCCAAGAATCAATTGTAACTAATAGGAACAGATTATTTCACAGTTAGTTAGTTTAGGTCATAACTGTTCAAGCAAGCAAAGTCAGATAAGAAGCGAAGAGAGCTGCAATTTGAACTGAGAGCCTGGGTTTGCTTCAGGCCGAACCATACAGGCTGAGATCATTTGCACAAAGGAATGAGAAGTTGGACCCTAGATACTATGGCCCTTCCAAATCCTAGACAAGGTGGGGAAAGTAGCATACAAGTTGCAGCTGCCAACCAACAGCAGAATTCACTCTGTACTTCATGTTAACAAGATGAAGTTGTCCCCCTACTGATCATCAAGAATGTGTCCTATTGTTATGTCAAAACAGTGGGAATTACAGCAGCAACCCCCAGAGGTCTTGGCCAATTGTTATGTCAAAACAGGGAATTTGGAAATCATCATAATTTGTCCGAATTTGAGAGTTCCTGGGAACCAGCTTCTAATGTGATCCACACTTTCCCACATTTTCACCTCGAGGACAAGGCAAACTTTGGGAGGAGTATTGATAGGAGCCATTCAATAAGAAGGTCTATGTGAGAAAGAATAGGAGGGAAATATAATTGACTTATCTGTTGGCTAACAGCGCTAACTAACTAACAGGGTGTAATAAATAGGAGAGGAGAGGCGATAAAGGGCTTGTCACAAAAAGTAAGAATTGAGGAGAGTTTTGGGACATGCTCAAATTAGCCCAAGAGTTTATCATCTTGATCCAGAGGGTGTTTACTTAATAAAACATCATTTTCGTTGACTTTCTATTGAATCGGTCTGGTTGAAAGTTGTGAAACCTATCAGAATTTTTTAAAAAAAAAAAAACAACAAATAACGAATACAAATAACAAAGAAAAGGCTAAGTATAAATTACGTACCTGTCAAATTTGTAACCATGCAACAGAGCCTCTGCAAGGATGGTCTTTGTAGAAGTAGCCAAACACCCAAATAAGGCAGCACAAAATCCTAACATATTAAAACTTAGCTCTGTAATAGATGTCAGAAGAATCCCTCCAACAATGGGTATGAGAGAAGCCCAAATGCGCCAGTCAAAATATTTTCTCCATACTAGCCACTGCAAAACAACTGTGCAAGTTCACCAATATCAGATGAAATTGTCCTTAAAACTACATAAAGCAGGCGGCAGCTAAGTAACCAATGAAAGAATATTACCTGTTGTTGCAGGAGTGAATGACTTTATTGTTTGCATAAAAGAAACTGGTATGTAGCGCAGGCTCACATTCCCCAAAACTATGTTAATGCAGAACACAAATGACATAGGAAAGATTCTTTTCCAGCGATCTTGAGGGTCAACAGCTATGAGTGGTTTAAGCTTCAGCACTTTAATTACCACATATGCTCCAATGGCTGAGCAGATAAAGTGGATACAGGATACCGATAAGGGAAACTTGAAATCCAATTTCTGCAAAAGAAGAAAAAGTACAAATTTAAAGCCTTTGTTATCATCCATACATGTTGGATTGTAACCAACATGAAATATTGCAATGATTAGAATGTTACGGTGGACAACAATGACTATGAAAAATTATAAGTAAAATCATTAAGAGTTATTTATATTCAAATGGTTTGTAATTAGACAAGATCTATTATTTACTATATAATAATGTTGCATCTTTTGATCCAACCTAACCAAGTCCACTTCGTGGAAAAAAGCTTTTACTGTTGTTATTCATTATAATATATGAAGTCTGGATACTTCAAAATTGGGGAAGTATCCGTATCGGATACTGATAACCCACTGATACGTATCCTAGAAGTATCATAATTTTGTTTTTAATTTAGCAAAAACGTATGAGATACTTAATAGATACGCGTAGATGCGTATCCTAGGAAAGATGAAGGGTATAAAAATGTGAGAAGGTTGCGGGACATAATGAAGATGTACATGATGAACTTCAAGATGGTGATGGACTTCTTCAATTGGCAGAGTTTTTTAATGGTACTTTTGTTGATATCTTAACATAAGGGTTTAAATATATTATGAAAATTGTGATTATAGTTATATATTAATGAAGAACAGTCAATGCCTCCATCATTAAGAAAATGACGAAAATTGATAAGCCTTTTCCCTCACAGTCGCAGATGGAACAAGAACATAAAGATCTAAGTAATCTCGGTGATCAGAATCATTTAATATCTTAACTAAAAAGCTTCGCTCCACACGTCAAAGTCATAATTAAACAAATACTACGAGAGCCTCAAATATAACAAAATTAGAACATCGGTGGATCTTGGATCTTTCCTAAGTCCCAGCAAAAGTGGCCAGAACAGCCAAACTCCATGCGATGAAAAACAAACATTTTTCCAAACTTAAAAGCTAATTGCATAGCATTTAAAATTTGTCTAATATCTTCATATCTGCATTTCATTTTAAGGAATCACTAAATATAATACATCCTGGTCCACCACATCACATCTAAATTATACGATTTTAAATATTCATATTATTAACTCTTAAATTTCTTATTACACACACAATAAACAAAAGAATTCTACAAGTTTCACCAAAAATTGAATGTAGCTCAAAAGGAATAAAACATTTCATTAACAAAAACATATATAAAACTCACAAATTAAGTAAATCAAATTCAACAAATCCACACTCTTATCAACTAAATAAATAAATAAACACAAATTAACGTACAGAAACAAACAGCACATAGACAGAATCATAGATCAACAAAAAAGAAAATCCACAGTTTAATGTTTCAAAACAAACAATACTACAAATCAAAAGGTATAACATGAAACAATAACAATAGATCTTATGATAAACAATATTTTTCAGACATGAATTTTAAAATAATAATAATAAAATAAACTCTATTTATCATCATTGTTTAAAAATAAAAAATAGATTTGAAAAAAGAGAGAGAAAAAGGAGAAACCTGAAAGATCCACTTGTTCATAATAATGACAGTGACATTGAAAGCCCACCATTGAAGAATTGCCAAAAGAGATCTAAAGACGCTCCACTGGCAAACTAGGCCTTCTTCCATCACCACCACCACCACCGTTATTATTATTACTTTCTCTGATGAGAGAGTTTCTCGTAAGAGATAGAGAGAATATATAAGAGAGTTTTTTTTTTTGTAATGTTGTTATTTGTGAAATTGTAACGGTGAAGAAATGAATGAATTGAAGAAGGATTGATTCAACAAATCAGATTGTAGCGTACCTCTTTCTTTCTCTCTACACTTTTCTGTTTTCTCAATCTCAATTACCTCACTCCAACCTTTTTTCTTCTTTTTTTTTTTTACCTTTTTTTGACACACCTTTTTTCTTACTGCCAAGAAGAAATTACTGTTCCATTTTTTTTTATTAAATTTTTAATAATTTTATATTTGTAAATGGTCAAAATTAATAGGCCGTTAATATTAATATTTTTCTTTTTTACCAGATGAGCTACCAATCACACTTTTTATTATTTTTATTACAATAATATATTATAGTTTTGAAGTTACATTAAAAAAAGAAAAAAAATGTGAATTTTCTCTTTAGTTTGATTGAGGAAAAAGTTAAACAAAATCATAAGAGATATTTACATTTAGTAAATCATCTAAAAATTTCAATATGAAATTAAATTTTATATATTATTATATAGAAAAAAAAAACATTCTAAAAAGTAAGTTTGTTTTTAAGTTATTATTGTATTACTTATTAGTTATTTGTAGCCCTATTTCTTTCTTCTTTTTTTTTTAAGCAAACAACAATATATTAAATAAAAAAGGAAGTACAAAGAAAGTTGGGGGGGCAAGAACCAAACCCAACATTCACACAAAAAGCATATATACAATCCAAAAAGGGTAAAGCAAATTCAACCGGACCAAAACCAATGAAAATCCAAATGTGAAGCAATCGAAGACACATCAAACACAATCCAGCAAGTCCAATGCGGGACCCGAAACTAAATTGCAAAAAAGAGATGTGTAAACGATTCAACCATTACAAGTAAAGATAGACTAAAAAATCAATCTATCTCTTAGAGCACGGTGAGTGAATCCGACCGTCAACACGGAAACAGAGACAACAACCGACAACTCGCTACAGTAGGAACGAGTACAAGACCATTTCTAGCCAGAACTGTCAGCCTTCCCAACTTCTCTAGCGTCGTGGATGCAAAATTGAAAGAATTGATCCCTGCAAATCTCAACAGATCTGAAAACAAACCAGGAAACCAAAATCCAAAAGAGCAAACAAACAATGCTAGAAAATAGGAAAAAAGCCACACAACAGAACATAAAACCAGCAACAAAAAGAAGCCGGTAGTTGAAACAGCAAATCAAACCAAAGAACTGCACTGACAGCTACGACAAACAGCCACACGATCTACAAGGAACCAGAACCGAGAAATCAACATCACCGTTGACGAAACCTTGAGCAGCAGAACCTTTAAAGGAGGAAAGTGGTCTGCAGCGGCGGAAAACACGCCGGCAGCCACTGTAACAACCCCGGAAGGGGTGAGAACCACGTCGAAACTAACGGAGTCTACAAATCCATAACAGATCGCAAACCTAGATACAGAAACGAGTTCCAAACACTGAAAAACCAAGGCGGAGCAAGGTTGAAGACAGCCCCAAACGGCGGCGACCACCGCGAGGTTAGAAAAGGAAAAAAACAGCCCCCAGGTGAAATCGGTAGTGCCGGAGCAGGGGAAACTCGTCGCACTACCACCTTAAGGTCTACATCGTGTTGTCTGTGTTTGGATTGAAAGGGTGTGAGGGCGGCGGTGATTATCTAGAGAGAGGGCAGAGCGTTTGGGTTGAAGAATTTCAATTGTAGCCCTCTTTCTATTTTGCTCACAAATTGGGGATAAGTTTTCTTTTCAAACATATTAAAAGTGTATTTTCTTTCTTTTTGTTTTTGTATAAAATTATATTTTTTCCTTTTTGACAAGTGTCTGCAAAAAAAAATAAGGATCATAGTATATTCAATGAATTTTTGCTCATATATATATTTTTTTCCACAAATACTGATATAACTTTCTTTTTTTCTTTTTTTTTTTTGGTACAAAATATAACTTTCTATTTTAGTAGTAATTTTTTCTTGAAATGTACATTGCGTGAGTTCTATGGCATTTTAGATAGCGGCAAACTTTAACCTATATTAAATTAGGCCATTTTTCCTTTCTTTTTGGTACTAAAAATTTGTTCCATTTTAATTTGTCTTAATTTCATATTTAGTCCTATGAATATTACTTATACTCACATTTTTTCTTTAGACTTTTAACTCCTTACGCTTTGTTATTGTTTAGTTGTTCACATCCCCATTTTTTTCAAAATTCAGTTGAGGAAGTATCAATTATTGACTTAACATCAAAGTCTCGTGGACAATGTGAGTTTTCTTTGAAACTATAAACGGCAAAAATCAGCCCGAACACGTGAATTGAATGAAATCTTTAAGTAGGATTTTTAACTTTTTAGTTTTTGTTTAAGTAAACTGCATATCCTTTGTGCACAACCATAAATATTAATTCATTGAACTTTGTGAGATTCAAATGAACGACAAAATTTTTCTAAAAATTTTAACATGACAACATCCCCATATCAATGATTGAAACCAAAGTCTTAGTTAAACTAAAAAAAGTCGAATTGACCATGAGAATTGAATGTAACGCCAACAAATAATATCTCACCTCATAAAATTTTTGAAGAAAATTTAGGTGAGAACTATAAAATGACAATAGAGTAAATATAAAAGATACTACCAAAAAAAGAGTAAATATAAAAGGCTAACACCACCACAAAAAAAAGAAGACCAATATTGAATTACCACGACAAAGACAATAACTTTGATTGTTATTCCTTTCATTCTTTGTTGTTTCATAATTACAAATATGTTGTTGTCCAAAGAGATTAGATGTGTTAAACCTTAAACCTCATTTAAAATATAATTCCTAGTAGATCTTGGATCACCTTACCAAGGGTAAGCGTTTAACGACATTTCCCTACTTAGACTAAGGTTGAGTGGTTAAAAATTACGAAAGGCAAATAGTTAAGAAGAACAATAATAAAGCAATTAGGAGCACAAGAAACACTTATTATGAAGCATATTATGGTGCCTAGTATTTGTGTAAGGGCATCTATATCAATAATATCATCAATCATGTTAGACCATGTACAATGGTCAACACATCTCAACACCCTCAACACCCACTTTTTACACTCCACATCATCTTCTCTCTCTTCCACCTAATCATTCAACACTCCATTCAACTTTTACCTCTCCAATAGTTTTTTCATTCAACACCCTACCCCACCACATTCTCTACCCCACCACTTTTTATTTCATATTCTTATTTAAATTTTTATTTTTTATAATTAAATAAAATTATAATTATCGATTAAAAATAAATTAAAATAATAAACACTTAACAAAAAATTTTTTAAATAATTTTTTTATTATATTATTAATTTAAAATGTAATACATCACACAAATAACGTAATTAATAGTGAAAAACTTGGTTTTTTTTTTCTGTGTCCAAATCAAATGAACCAAGTCTCTATTTATAGAGAAAAAAAAATTACGAATTTTGGTAAAAAAATAAAAAATAAAAAAATTAATTTGCAATGAAAAAATTGAGTTTAAAGATAAAATGAGATAAAAATTCAGACAACCAATGAGAAGCTGCCACGCGTCCCTTTTAATTCAACAGATTCTTCTCTCTCCGCGTTTTCCGCCTACCCACGCTCCATGTCCGCGCGTGTAACGCACACGCCTGAAGCCAGCAAATGATCTTCGTCCGCGTGTCCCCTGTGTGCAGAGTTCAACTATGTTGAATGCTTTCAACACTTCTCTCCGCCAGCTCATCTTCAACACTCCATTGCATACAAATGCTATGTTGAAAGAGACATTCAACACCCCCATTGTGGGTGGTCTTAGTCATTCGGTACGGTACATAAGAACAAGTACATAGCATGGTATAAAAAATGAGGAGTGTTATTTTGACACTTTTTTTAAAAAAAATTTATTTTGACACTTTTTTGTTACACAAATTGTCAAATTCTACATATACACTATTTATATATACTTTTTTTTATAAGAAAAAAAAAAGATAAAAATTACACAAATGTCCTTATATAAATATTGTGTATGAAAAAATATATAGGAATTTCATTTCTCATTTGTGTTACTATTTAATCATATATTTTCGTCTATCATATTATATTCAAGTAGCTAGAGACATATTTATAGCTAAACAAGTACACACACATGAGATAATAGAAGATATTTTCATTTAAATAATATATAATCACTTGCACCTTTGTGGCGAATTCTAGGGTTGTCTTGCACCGTGCACTAGTCATGAATATTACTTTATGAATTTTATAAAATCTATTGTTGGATTAAAAAATTATACCATATAGATCATCCGTAATTTCATTTAAAGAAATTGAAAATGATTTTATATGTCATTGAGATCAATAAATTGTTATTGTGATCAGTCTGAATAACATATCAAATGATTTTCAATTTTTTTTTTAAAAAACTTATGGATGATCTATATGATATAGGGTGTGTTTGGTAACACAAATAAGCTAACATCTAGCTTATTATATTAGCTTATAAGCTTGTTTCATAAAATTAGAGGTGTTTGGTAACAAGCTTTTTTTCATTAGCTTATATATTTTTTTTTTCAAATAGCGTTTGAGTTTATAGTTTTTTACATTTTATTCCAATTTTAATCTTATTATTTTAATTTTATTATTTTTTTACTTTTTTAAATTACTCACTCACAAAAATAACGCGGATCGGATCTCTCCTTCAAAGTTTGTCTCCTTCTCTCTCCTTCTCTCTCCTTCTCCAAATTTTAGGCAATAGATCAATCTAAAGGTTGAAAAATTGAAACAAGAAAAGTCAAAAAACTCCAAATCCCTAATATGAAAAAAATGTGTCAAATAACTCCAGTGAATTGCAGACACGACGCATGACGCCAACGACGAGAATATGGCGGTGGCAATGCAATAAAAGGGTTGGGAAGCACTAGACTCTTTCAACCTGTGACCGTCCACAGCAATGACACAACCGTTGAGTATAAGACACATGAATTCATTAGTGCAAATCTATTTCAGAAATTTTGTGCATAACTCAAATTACTCAACTAGAATTTGTAGACTTGATTTGCTTTATGGCTTTAATTGGAGTGTGAATTTGTTACCACAAAAGAAAACATGGATATTAAAATGGTGAAAACCACCACAGTTACACTTTGATGTGTGTGGTTCTTTAAGGGTTTGTTTTGTTCAACCGAGGAGGATGAGAGGTAAGGGGAGGGATTTTTAAGGAGGGGGCAAGGTAAAACATAATTTATTATGTTGACAAAATTACCCTCACTTTTTTATTAAAATTCTAAATTATCCTTATTAAAATATTAAATTATAGGTTTTATTTTTTTTTTTACAACAAAAAAATTTAGGTTTTCTACTCATTAGATTTTTTTTTGTATATATCCATTAGATTTTTTTTTGACGTAATATATCCATTATAATTTAATCCTTATTTTGAGTTTATAAGGTTAAGGGTAAAAGAATAAATTACTTCTCTCCTTCCCTCCCCTCTCCTCGTTAAAAAGTTGAACCAAACATAAAAATTTAAAATATCACCTCCCCTCCCCTCCCCTCCAAAACTCCCGAACCAAAAGCCCCTAATAAAAGTTGTTGAGATTTAAAATTTTAATTTTTTTGAAATATGTTAGTTAACCATTGGATTAATCCAATGGTTTAGATTTAGAGAATGAGAGAAAAGGAGATAAACTCTACGGGAGAGGATCCGATTCCCAAAAATAATTACCCACTCATATAAAATAACCATGTAGTTTTATGTTATTTTGTATTTCCAATAACTAAATTTAGCAAACAATTTAATTATATTAAACTAGCTTATCAATTATGAGCTAAAAACTAAATTTATATACGATGTTATTTACTACCCTTGCACATGTAAAATTTGATTAAGTCTTCCACGCTAATACAAAACCCATATTTGTACCAAACGACAGATGTTAAATTCCCATCTTCTAAAGACTTTTGTGGTAACTATTTTTTTATTTCTGTGAATAAACAAAATAACAATATCTACCTTATTTTGAGATGATCTAAATCTTACGGACACTTTTGGAGTCATTTGGAGTTGCATTCTAGTTCTAGTAGTACTTCTATTTCTACCTACTCTACTCCTATAGCTTGATTCGCAGCTTTGTCCAACGAACTTTCTAGAACTATCATATTATATATAAACTCCAAACAATAATATATGAACACTTTCATAATCTAGCGTTCTTCTTCTCTTCTTCAATTCCCATACTCATGTCTCACAATCGCATCACCACCGATTCCCCTCTCTCTCGTCGCATAGTTCGTTCTTTCCTTCATTTCCTCAACCATGGTTCGTCAATTCTCTCTCTCTCTCTCTCTCATTACTCTCCCTTTCGCATTTTAGGTTCAAATTTACAGTTATCATTTCATTTTGATCTATTATTTGTGTAACACTGAGATAATTTTGTTATATGATTTTCTTTTCAGCTGCAATTTTTGTTGTTTTGGTTGATTTATTGTTATTAATATTGCAATGAATAGTAATAGGTTTTGATTTTGATTTTGATTTTGGTTTTGGTTTGTGTTGAATAGTTGAACCTAGTCCTGGTGTTGATGCTGAAGGGATTGAAGTAGCTAAAGAGTGTTTGGTAGAGGCTTTTAAGATTAACAGCTCATCTTCTGTAACTGGTGATCCTGATTCATTGATTGACATTTTCAAGTCATTTGATGCTAACAAGCAATGTGAAAGAAGTAGGTCTGATTCCGTGAAAGCTTCAAGTTCTGCACCGAGTGCTCCTGATGCGTCGAAATCAATGGTTAATTCTCACTTTCCTTTTGTTTTTTTCTATTCATCGTTATGATAATTTACTCGTGTGACGTGTGGTATGTTGATTGTTTAGGTTTGTGTCTAGGATGGACCGTTGGTGACGGGTAAATTACCGTTGAATATACTAAAACCTAACATGTTTATTAAAATAATATAAAATTAATGATTGCGAGTAATAATTGACCTTGGACCACGGTTCTCCCTAGAAGCCGCCATTGTCTATTTGTTTTTATTAACTCGGGGTTTGTTTTTGTTCGTTGACGGATTCGATGAGTAAATGTGTTTTCTCATACTTGTTTGGTTGATTAAAACTCGTGTTTGTCCTTCTTTCTTCATGTTTTTTCTTGAATTGTTCTTTATGATTGAAACTGGTGAGCATGCAGTACGTAGGGGTAAATCGTAAATATGTATAACTTCTAGTTCTGCTACTACTATTTGATGTTTAATGACAATGTAATGGCTATCTCAGTGTCCAACTAAATCAGGTTTTGAAAATGGATACGTTAAATGTGGAAAACGGTGATTGCAGTAGTACCTACCTTTCGGTAACAATATAGTAGAATAAATATTTTTGTTATACACATGCTAACTTTTTAGCGGTTATTATGGAGCCCTTCAATTGTTATTTAGTGAGAGAATATTTATAGAAATAAGTGTTACCTTTGTAGATGGGATAGCTATTTAGGATATTGAAATTTTTAAAACGTAAAAGCATATGTATAGGGCACACTGACATTGTGTTGGCTGTACCCAAGAAAGAAAAAGAATAGGGATTGCGTGTTTTACCATGTACCCAACTCTTCAAGTATGCCATGTCTGTTTTCACACGTGTTTTCTATTCTACTAAATAGTTTCACCGTTGAAGTTATATGAATTTAGGTTGAGCAGTAGGAAAAGAGAGAACAAAATTTGAATTATAGAATATTATATTTATATAGTGTGTAATACATGTTATAAATCAATGTTGTCAAATAGTGGGGGATCGGCGATAGCAGTGCTATGCATAGCGGATTCATCAAAATCCGCTACAAAAACTGTGACGCTATCCTAGTTTCGCTATTAGGGCAATAGGGTATTCCAGTTTCTGCCAGCTGATATAGCGGCAATAGCGGAAAAAATTAGAATTTTAGGGCTTTTTACAATAATAAAACCGAAGAATCTGCATTTGTGCCAAACATGACCGATTATGAAAATTGAAAAACTAAAGAGTCGGTAAAACTCCTATATTCACCGTAGTAATACGTAAACCTTCAATATGTAAGCCACACTCTGTCTCCATTCCCTTTTTTATTTGTACGCAACATGCCTTTAATTATATATAATTGATGTATTTCAACCACTGTGTGTGGCTTCCGTTGTTTGCCTGCAACACTAAATTCTATTTCACATGACTGGTTTTTGGCGTTTTGCTATGTCCTGCAATCCTCATTGATAACACTATAAAATGCAATACAATGCTACGATAACCCTATTTGTAGAGTTAAGGTGTACAGCTGTGTATATACTTTTTCCTTTATCTCCTGTTTTGGTTATGAATTAATTAGAATAAATGTATTTATTTATTTTTTAATATGTGAATAAATGTATTATTAATTAGCTTCTTGTATTATTGTCCTTATTAGAATTAGAATACCGTAGGAGTCTGTACTCTCTAAATACTGTTGAGACATATGGAAAAAAGTTATTCAGTCAACTTTTGAATTTCATATCACAACTTTGGGAAAAAAATATTCTGTTGCTATCTTTCACTGCGCAGTACCGTAGACATCCAGTAGTTACATCCTCTTAGTGCTGACAAGATACCCTATATTAAAAGCACTAATCAGCTAGCCGATAGATGACCCACACAGTCCATACTGGTCCATTTGATTCAGTTATGTCCAAGTTGGCATGTGCGATATCTATGCACCAACTTGAGGGGAAGAGTTGATGTGTACAGCTGTATGTATATTGTTTCCTTTAGTTCCTGATTTGGTTATGAATGTATAAGAATCAATGTATTATTAGATTGATTGTATAATTTCCTTTTAGAATACCCGCCGAGTCTGTATATTCTGTAGATGGATATGTGGAACAAAGACATTCCAACTTTCAATTGTATTCATACTTGACTATGAAATCCTTTTTAAATAAGGAAACAAATAATGAATCATGGAAACACTTCTAAGATATAATAAGGACATCATGAGATTTTTGGTACCTTAAGCTTTAAGCTAGTTACAAATGTATGTCACATTGATGCTGAAGTATTTCATGATTTGTCTACTCTGTTTTCACTGTTTTAGAAGTACATTACTCTATCACGTCAATTTCAAATTGTATTGAAATTTTGATTTTTTGGTTCTGATTTATCTCGCAATGTGTCTTCATTAGGATGAAGATTGGATGCTGGACCCTCACATTTCTGGTAGGCAAATCTGTTCCCTTTATTTTATTTGAAATTTGAGCGATCATAAATAATTATGTATGCAGAGAATTTTCTGCCATTTATCATCTCAAGCTTCTAACTGAGAGGACATTTATTGCTGGAAAAGTTTATAGTTTGTAATATTTTTTTTTGGTAAATTCTTATAGTTTGTAATATTAAACTCATTTATTTGTTTAAATGTTATAAAACTATTCATTTATTTGTTGTACCATGACTCCATGAGCATGCTCTAGTGTTTGGACCGGTTTGACAAGCATTACTACAAATATTAGTAAATACTGTAAATCATTTTCTGTTTGTTTACATGTCAAGTTTTCTCAACCTAATAATATTTCCGTTGGTTGGTGGTACTTTTGGGGGTCAAAATGTTAAAATTTTGTACTGTATTTTGAAAAACAATTTCTTAATGTATTATATTATTTATGCTTTATCTGATTGTGAATGATTAGAATTTCAGAATATTGTACATAGAATGATATTTTTTACTATAATTTTTTTGCACAATAGTTGGTTTCCTCTTTGGTCTAATTCAATGGTATATTGGATTTAGTTGACTTTTGTATAGTATTTCGTAGAAGAAGGCGAACTATCTTGATATTTGCTTATAACTTTTGACAGCAGTGTCTAAAGATGAACTGTGTGGACAATTCTTTGCTGTTCTGGAGAAAAAACGCTATTTCAGGACCAATATTGATGGAGGTGATGACATTGTGCAATTGGAGAAAGCATCTCGCTTATTTGATGATAGTTTTATGGTATGATATTATACATCATGAATATGCATATATGGCTTGGCTTTTATCATGATAGTGATTTAAACTTTTACAACAACAAACAAACAAAAACATTTTCCACTTGGTAGGGCTCTACATGTACAAACTAAGAGGCAAAGTACTGTTGTGTGCTATTCAGGTGAATATACGCTGCTTAAACAGAAGAATTACATTGATGTATGTTCCTTGATGGATTGGTTGTATAAAAAAGAAAAAAAATATAAACCGATCTTTAATATCAAAAGTTAAATCAAATACTGATTTTCCCAATCAATGAGATTTGTAATATCTTCTACACCTCAAGTTGGTGCTTAGATACATATCACGCCTTTATAACTTGCTTGTAAAATGTTCAAAAGTCCGTCTTGCTAGGCTATTGGTTAGGATGTTAACTATTTGTTCAGGGTGAGCAGATAATTTTAGATTCCAATTTCTTTTCAATGAAGTGGCAGTCAAATTTAATGTACTTTGTCCTGTCACAATATAGCTTCAATAGAAGTTCTACTGTTCTCTTGAATTTCTCTATGACTCTGTAAATCTCAAATCCTTTCTTGAATTCCTCTGCTCATTGCTCTAAATTAGAATTTTGCATCACTCCCTTGTTCTTCTGAAGTGGACTTTCTATCTGTAATTGACATTGTCTGGACAACAGTAAGATAGACACATTCCTCTCACTAGTTTTTTTCTTCTTCAAAAAGAAGACCTTTTCTAGCAAAGCCTTTAAACATCTCAAAATTTTGTAGATTGCCTCTTGGTGTTCTTCATAAAGAAGGGGAGTGCATGAATTGTCTTACAACACTCACGGGAAAGGCAATGTATGGATGAGTATTAGCCAAATAGATTATTTTTCTAATTAACATCCGGTATCTCCAAATATCAACAGGAACATTTCCTTGCCCCCAAAGTTTCACATTGGGGTCCATGGAAGTCTCGGCTACAGTTGTTCTAGTTCCCTCCAAGAGATCTCAACCACAATAATCCAACAAGTTCAAATCACAAACAAACATACATGCTTCAACTCACAACTCACGTAGTTATTAATATTAACTAACATCATCATGCATATTCATACTTGTCAAATGTTCAGTTCACGGGTATCATCAACTCAAAATTTACACAATATTATAAACATTAACAACATTTCAACACACCCAACGCACAACATCAATTTTAAACCAAAGGATCGAATCTCCAAACAGAGTTTCATCCACATCAAACATACAATACATGGAATTATCTAATCTTATTATTAGTGGTGTTACCCTTAACTTCTTGTAGTTTCTCATGAAAGAGACCCTTGCTTTGCACTTCACGACACTTCCTTTCAACTATAACACGATGCTCCGTGCTTCCAACTATGGCATCATCAATGCATTCCAATTCAACAAGCAAAATAATGCTGTTGTTATCCATGGTGAGTCATTCCTCATGCTCCTCCCAGTTCAGGTCTGAAGCCTCTGCTCCTGCTCTTGCCTTGAACTACGTAAACTAGGGTTCAAATGAAATAGAATTTCATTCTGGAACTAAAACTCAATAAACACACCTCAAACCACTCAAATAATTATTTGATCTATTACTTTCACTTCTGGGCCAAATCTGGCTCTCCCAGCCATGTAATTCTACCCTGCCAGTCACAACACAGTTCGGACTCCATGAATTCCAAACTCAAATTTGAATCACTGGAACCGCTTCTTGTCATATATCTAATAATAACTATAAAATTTAAATTTAGTTTTCTATTTTTTAAATTAGTCACAGATAAATATTTATGAAATACTAGAAAAACGCGGTGTTACATTTTGCTTGGGTGTAAATTTAATCTGTGCATTAAAATGAGAAGAAATGAATGAACTGTGTCCCATTCTGTGTTTCATTTCTTCAACTTATGTCAGATGCTAGCTTAGTACATGACTTTCATACTATGAATGTACCTTTATCCATTTTATTCCATTAGATTCTCATGTCAGTTTCTATCTCAAGGTAATTGATGATATGCATATTATAATTTCTTCTTCTACTACAACTGCTGCTTGTTGTTGTATGTAATTTTTCGCTGATAATTCTGTTCAATTGTACATTTGCCATGCCTTTAGTCACTAGTTGGGGTTGACTACATGGATCTATCAATACGATTGGCTGATGGATTTATCAAAACCAATTTTTTAGTAAAACTGTTTAAGTCTGATGTAGTCTGCTTCTATGTAGGAGATGGAAAGATCTGGGTGTCAGCAGTTTAATTTGAAGAATTTGGCTGAATCACTAAAATCACTAGGTATGACAAACGAATTTGACTTCAAGAAGCTTTCTTTTGCCTTGAAATCTCTCTTTCTCCCTCTCTTAGTTCACACTGTGGCATACATGACACAAATGATCCTTCACTGCTCAAAGTTGAAGAATGCAAAAATGTCTTTATACATGAAAGCTTTCAAGTTAGTGATGGATTTGCGTAAGGGTATCTTCAGTGATGGATTTTCATAAGACCATTTAATACATGAAATTTGGTTTTTACTCAGGTAACAAGGCAATGCAATCCAAGCGATACTATGATGCAATTGAGTTGTATAATTGTGCAATTGTGATATATGAAAAGAGTGCTGTTTACTACTGCAACAGGTATTCCACTTGTTTATACTGTTTCTCAATTATATTACTATCCTTTTTTTAGTATATCCTTGTGTGTGTAAGTTCAATGTGGAATGTTAATACCCTTATCACTGTTTAAAAAATGTCTCTAGTTCTAGTTTTCTTTATTTTTAATAAATAACTAATTTCAAGTGCTAGTTGTGGGTAGCGTTATGCTTTTGACCAGACACCTTTTTTTGTGGGATACAATTTCATTGTTTAGGGTAATTTTAAGATTTTTTCGGATGGAAATTTTTTTATTGAGAAGTATTCTTGTTATGCTGTACCAAGTATGTTCTACCAAATAATTGTGAAAAACAAATTCTGGAAGGTTCTAAATATTTATTATTGATGGAGTGTAGAAAAAAACTTAGGAATACTAAGTTCAAGTGTTCAATCCCTCAAAAGAACAAATAATGTAACTACATTATGGTCTCATTCATCATCCCCAAGATCAATGTCACTTAGTTCATTATCATCCTCGAAAGTTTATGCTCCTTTACCTCTGCATCTCCAACTAGCATTTCCATTTCACTCTCCTCCTCTATTATGATAGATTTTCCCTTCTTGTCAACCTTGGCAATTAAGTTTCTTGGACCTATCTATTCAAACAAGACAAGAGGACCAAAGTAACAGAGGAGAGAGGCGCAAAAGAGTGTGGCCGGTAAGAATAAAAAAATGCACTGTAGGAGGTAGTGCAGGCCAAAGACACAGTGTTCTAGCTCCTCAATGGCGATTTAAACTTGGGATATTTGGAATATTTGTTTTAGGCTGATTCTGTCCCTTTTCTCCGGAAAAAAAATGAGGTAGAGGGAGTGGATCGCTTGACCCCAATCCCCACTCTCAATGTATATAGGCATTTCTCTATTTTTAAATGTGTTGAAAGTAAAATACAATCGTATAATTCATATAGAATATCATGTAATTAGGAGCAGAATATACTGTAAATATTCCCGTCAATATTTGCATCTATTGCTTTAAGTCTATATAAAGAGACACTTCAGTATAGCCTCTCTTGTTTTTTCCCATTCAACAAAATGTATCTTTCTTTTTCTGGTGTGTGCAAGCCTATGAATATTCATATTTAATAGTTTTTGGAGTGGACAATTGTCAGGCTCAGAATACCTTAGGGACCTATTTATTTGACTGATGGAGTTGCGTTTGTGACATTTTTTTAATTTTTTTAAATATAATTCAGGGCAGCTGCTTATACTCAAATTAACAAATATACAGAGGCAATCCAAGATTGTCTTAGATCTATCGAGATTGATCCGAATTACAGCAAGGGATACAGTCGTCTGGGATTTGCTTATTATGCACAAGGAAACTACAGAGATGCTATTGATAAAGGGTTTAAAAAAGGTCTGTGAAGTATTATATTTTTTAGTTTTGTTTTTGTTTTTGTTTTTATAATCTACTTGATATACTTACTGGGACTCCTCCTGAGAATGTTGACTATTGTCATCTGGTGTTACATATCAAGGTAAATGGTGCATGTCGCCTAATTCAATGTTAATAAAAACTGGTTTTTCTACTGATTAGCTTCTATTTGCTATTTGAGTTTCCTACAATTGCCGGTGCATGTTTTGAGCATTCTAGTCAAAAGAAATATTAAAGAATTGTTTTGACCAAAAAAATCATTCTGTATTAATCAAAATTATTATTAGAAAGTGTAAAGAATATCAACACATTATTGATTTATTCTACTGTTATGAGTATCAGATCAAAGCTGGTTGGAATATGGATGCGTTAAATCTAAGAATTCAAGCTATTTATCGCTAACATGAATCTATATATTTGCAGCCTTGCAATTGGATCCCAACAACGAGTCTGTTAAAGAAAATATGAGGGTTTGTTCTGTTTTTCTATTTTCCTTTTTCTTATCTTTATACTTTTTCTATGTGGTCATAATGCTCTTATTAATCACAGGCAGCTGAGCATAAATTGATGGAAGAGCAACATCGTGGACATCACAATCAGGTATTATTATTATTATTATTATTATTATTATTATTATCATTTCTTTTAAATACAGTTAGATATTATATATGCTGTGTGTCTGGAATACATATCATACCAGTACTAATTAACGAGTCTTCTCTTTTTTCAAAATAATTATTTAGTGAAGAAATTGTGGGAAAGCAATTATGGATAACCTTTGGCGGATGTTATGTAACACATGATCTGGTCCTAGTGGTTATTGTTGTGTTCCACAGCTTTGTTTCATTTTAACCCCCACAGTTTACAGGAGTCGTACAAATGATTTCACTTAGTTAGTCATTATTTTATGCATTATTATTCATTTACCTTTCTGTATCAAATTAAATCTATGAATTCACTCTAGCTATTTGCTTTTCATATTAGAAACTAACATGTAGTATTGGAATGCAGTCTAGCTTGTTATCTCACTTCAATGTCCTCTCTCTATTGTTTCAATTTGCTTTTGTATATCAAAATCTAACATTTTATTTTTTAAAGAATTCAAGATCATCTCAAGAATTCCAAAACCATTCTGCAAGGGGATCAAGAAGCCATGCAGCTCCGCCTCCATTTTCCTCAATGCCATTTAACCCCAGCAATCTTGCAAGCATGTTCATGGCGGCCACAAATGCGTATCAGAGGTCACGTTCTCAGGAAAGTCAAGAAGATGGCAATAGTAGTGGAGCTAATGAACCGGAAATTCAATTTGGGGGCAATGCCAATGTAAACCATGATCAAATCCCTCAGGAACTAAGAGGTGCCTTCCAATCCGTGATGGACATGTTATCAGGAGGGAATGTACCTCCTGGGCAACCACATGATCAAATGAATGGAAGTCAAGAAGATGCCAATAGTAGTGAAGCTGACGAACCCGAAATTCAATTTGGGGGCCATGTTGATTTAAACTCTGTTCAAATCCCTCAGGACCTAAGTGGTGTCCTTCAGAATGTGATGGGGATGTTTTCAGGGAATGCACCTCCCGAGCAACCACATGATCAAATGAATGATAGAACGGCACCAAACTAAGCTATTTAAGCATTCTGAGGCTGTAAAGACTCTCCGATTACAGAGCTTTGAGTTACTATTGTTTTACCGAGGCAACCATACTTTTACATGTTACATATCTTGTGGTTTGGATGTGTAGTTTACTAAAGTGCATTAATGCGACTTAAGTTTAGATAATTATTAATTGCAATTCTTTTTTGTATATGCTGTGATGCAAAATTTCTTGTGGATCTCACCAAGATAGATTTACAAGTTGAAGTAATAGGGAGGTTGTTAGAGCATGGAAGGTGGTATAATGCTTCTAGTTTTTTTGGTAAATATTGACCCAGGATTTGCTATTATGAGGGGAGCGCACATTTGAGCACTTGTCTAAACTTCATAACAGATCATATTTGACAGTCCACTTAAGTTATTTTCTAAACTTGTGATTAAATTCTGATGTTGGCGTACAAGTCATATGGTTTAGCTTCTAATGTATAGTAGTTTTTATTTAATAATTTTGAAATTGGTTTCTGTGACAAAATAGTAGTGCTGCAAGTCTGCAACCCCTACCAGAAAACCTCTGGGTAGAGGGAAAGATGGGTTGGAGGTTCTAATGGAAATGGAAGTACGGCCATATGTTTCTTTTTGTTATAAGAGCTTGGGAAGCAAGCAGGCACCTGTTACGAGGGAGAAAATGTATTACTACATCAAAATCTTGTTTGAAACATGTAAGACTATGATGAGAGACGCCTTTCAAGGGTCTATTGCGATAAATGTTTTCTGGTAAGGTTCATCAAAACACCCTAAAGATTGAACATTAGAGGAGATTTGCAAAAGTTTGTGTAGAAATGGATCTAGCACAACCAGTATTGAGGAAAGAATGATAGGTTTTGTGTAGAGTCGCCAAAAAAGTTTGAGAGGTTTTCGTAACATTCAAGTTGTGTATTCTCTCAGCATTTTATCTTCGCATTCACTATCCTTCTCGTACATCTCTTTGTTTTCCAAATATAACCTCTTACATTATAGAAAGCAAGCGTTGGAAAATTGTAAAAATTGGGGAAACACTGTTCACATGGTAATATGCGAACGATGCTCATATTATAGGGTGCAAATGTTTTTGATACAAGAATTGGTACAAAAAGCACAAACTTTTTAATAACAAAATAGTACTACATTGGAATGAAAATTAACAACATTAATATAAATTAAAAACATAAATTAAACCTAAACAAAACTATAACATAATGACTTCATTTCTTTCAAGTTCAACTATGCACGCCTTAATTTTATCAAAAGTAGTTGGACAACTCAACCTTCAACAAATCTTATTAGGGTTTAACTCGATCAGTCACTTAGTACTATATTGAGAGAAAATAGAAAACATGGTTCTCACATCATCGTTATTTCATATTGGTTAACCTAGCATGTCAGTTTAAATCGAACAAAGGACGATGATATTCAACACCGGTCACCCTTCTTAGATTATCGTAGTTGAGGCAATTAATAAGTTGGTCCAATTATTGGTACTTCAATATGTATAGTGTAACATCAAGTTGATCCAAAACAAAGTAAGTTTTCTCTTGTTGTATTAAACTACAACTAGGGTAGAGTTTATTTCAACCGTTAATGTCAACATATTTTTGCGGTTCGCCGTTTAGGGTGCAAAATATCTGCTATTTAGGGTACGTGTAGGAAATTTTGAAAATTCCACATGGCACATGAAAGGTATGAAGGGGGAAAAAAGAAAAATCCTTGTCTCCAAGTGTGATATGCTAGTAACACCTTGTATCATTATGCATTACTTATCTAACAAATTTGTCATCTGTATCAGATGAACTAAAATGTCTTTTTCAGCATAGTAGAGAGAGAGAGTAATGAATGCGTCGATTGACTTGCGAAGATTGGAGCTTCGTCCAACGATACTTTAAATATATAAATTAGTTGTTATCCTCAACTCAGTCTCGTATTATTGATTGATGTTGTAGGCGATGTTGTAGGCGTTTGTATGCAAATTTAATTTATTTTCTTGTTCATGAGTTTTGATTGTTTTTATTTTTCCATCTCATGGAAAAAAAAACATGTACTCTAACTTTTAGGAGTATCTTTTAAATATATTTTTAACCCTTTTTTATATACAACCCAACCTAATCCAACAGAAACCAACCATCAAAGAAGGAAAAAGAAGATAACCAATAAAGACTCATGTAACCAATCATTTCAATCTAAAATCAAACGAGTAAGAAGAAAAGAACACACTTTAAACTAAAATTTCCACTGTGAGTCAAAACTCTCTCTCTCTCTCTCTCTCTCTCTCTCTCTCTCTCTCTCTAAGCTACAATGAATCCCTACATTGTCGGCGTCATTCTTCCGATTCTCGCCACATTCATCTTCCGCACCAACCATCCCAAACGCCGCGGAGTTCCGATCACCGACACAAGCGACGAATCCGGAGTCACCATTCGTAACAGACGATTCGATTCACCGGTGGAAACAGCATGGGAAGGAGTAAGCACTTTAGCGGAGCTATTCGAAGAAGCTTGCAGGAAGCACGGTGAGAGATTCTTGCTTGGAACGCGTTTGATTATATCGAAAGAAACGGAAACGAGTAGCGATGGTAGAAGATTCGAGAAAGTTGAATTTGGAGATTATGAGTGGTTATCATATGCTGATGCGTTTGAAGATGTTTTGAGATTTGGTAGTGGATTGGCTGCATTGGGACATGAGAGGAATGAACGTGCTGCTATCTTTGCTGATACTAGAGAAGAGTGGTTCCTTGCTCTGCAGGTTCGTTATTACTACTGCTATTCTATAATCTGTTTTTTCTAGAATGCCAAATTTTTAGCTTATAACAACTTATAGCTTATAAGTTCATATGAAAAAAAAAACACTGTTTGATAACACTTTTTCTTATTTTTACTAGTTTATAGCTTATTTGCAGATCAATTTTCTTGCATTTTCATTTTTATATATGTAATTCAATTAGCTTATAACTTAAAACTTATAATTTGTCATTTTTTTTTCTTCCAATTTTAATTAAAAATATTAAGATTAATTAAAAAAATTAAAAACATTATCCTTGTCATCTTACTTGAAAAAAAATTAAATATTAATTAATTCTTTTTTAATGTCATTTCATATTTATAAGTTAGTTCAATTGCTACCAGTTAGCTTACCCACTATAAACTAGCTTATAAGTTAATCTCTGTAAGTTTTATAAACTAGATTATCTTGTCAAACAATGACTTGATTGATTTTAATAAATTGTATTTTTCAGTTCGAGTCTGTCCCTTGTTAGCGCTTTAGGTCTCGAATTTTTCGGATAAAAAAGCCTCAAAAAAGTTTCATCCCGTTTGGATTTAGCTTATGAAAATAGCTTATGCAAATAAATAAACTTAAAGCTTATAACTTCTCATTTTTTTCTTCCAATTTTAGTTTACCCTTGTCATCTTACTTGAAAAAAAATATTAATAAAAAATATATTTTTATGTCATTTCATATTTATAAGTTAGTTCAACTGTTAATTTTACTAAACACTACAGAATCAATCAGTTAGCTTATCCATTATAAACTAGCGTATAAGTTAATCTCTATAAGTTCTATAAACTAGATGAATAGTTATCTGCTATATTTTGTCAAACAATGCCTTAATCAATTTTAATAAGTTGTGTTTTTCAGTTTGAGCCCGTCCCTTGTTAGCGCCTTAGGTCTCGAAATTTTCGCATAAAAAAGCATAAAAAAAGTTTCATTTAGTTATAAATATATAATATAAGGAAATTTAATTATAAATATTTTTTTTCTAGTTGAGTTGGTAAAGTTGAATGCCTTATATTCTCTTTGACTAAAGTTCAAACTTTGCATCAACAAAATCTATTTTTTTAAAAAAAAAATTTTAAAAAATTTTTTCATTAAATTTTATGTAATCTTTTTTACTACAGTTCTATCTATTTTTTATTTTATTTTAAAAAAACCATGGAAGTTAGTTTAGGCTTCTAAACATGTTAAGCTCGCCGATTTCAGTTTTCTATAACAAAGAGTTTGTAAATTGACATATATGCATGCATCTAAAATGTGAGTCCACTCTTCTAAGTGAATCTTCAAAATAAGGGGAAATTGCATTGACAACCTATGAGATCTCTTGAAATGACACTTCATTTAGTTTTAAAAAGCACCAACCTTCCATGTACGTACACATTTAACGTATGGTTATATTCTTCTTGAGGAGCTGTTGGCTTTGATCAATACGGTTACTCTGTCAACAGAAGAGGATAAGTGGAGATGGAGGCCGGATGCTAATGGTGAGTTTTCGGTTAAATCGACTTATGTGTTTGTATCGACTATGTTGGTGGGTCAAGGGAATATTGATGATCAACAAGCAGCGGCTTTTAAGGCTATTTCGAAGTGTCCGGTGCCTTCAAAATTTTCGGGTTTCTCGTGGTTGCTCCTCCATAATAGGATTCCGACGAGAGACAATCTTCTTTGGAGGCGCATAGTCGTTCAAGGAGCTGACCAGCTTTGTGTGTTGTGTGGAGTGGAAGATGAGACCTCGTCGCATTTATTTCTCTACTGTAACTTTGCTTTGCAAGTCTGGGAGAAAATATTTAGCTGGTTAGGGCTGCGGTTTATGTTACCTCAGCACCTGGTGTCCTTGTTGATGGCTGAACCGAGTGGTAATAAATTGCGTAGACAGGGTTTAGTTTTGATATGGAATGCAGTAATTTGGGCTCTCTGGCGACAGCGTAACAGAATTATATTCGAAAATGAAGCAGGAGATGTTCATTGTTTGGTGGAGGAGATTAAACTCTCCTCATGGAGATGGTGGATTGCGCGTTCAAAGTCCCCCCGTGCTTGTTGTATGAATGGTGTCGGGAACCGCTGCTTTGCTTGGTGTAATTTGGTTATCCGGTTTTCTGGTTTTTCGGTTCTGGTGTATGCGCTTTTAAGGCCTATTTTTCTCCTTTTTCTGTTGTTAGTTGCCTTTGGATTGGAGGTTTTTGCTGCAGTTTGGCAATTCCCCTGATTCTTTTTCTGCTCTTTTTTCCTTTGTTTGTTCGGTCTATGGTGGCTTTCTTGTGCATCTTTGCCATTTAATAAAAATTTGCTGATTTAAAAAAAAACACGCATGGTTATATTCATAGTTTCAATATGCAATTTAGTTTGTAAATGTACACATTTAGTTTTAATATGCAATTTCAAAAGTATATGGCTATGTTTATAGTGACACAACCGGAGTGTGTATTCTAGTGACTTTTTGGTGAATGAAAGAAATGTATGTGTGACTGATAAAAATGTCAAGTGCGGTTTTTGATGAGTACAGTGCAAGCAAGTGCATCTTGAAAATTAGAGGTGTGAGTGTCATTTAAAAATATTTTAAAGGAGGTCAATGCAAATTTATGTAACCTTCATAAAATTATTTTGAGACTTAGGTGTCGGAGTTAATTATTTGTATGCAAATTTATGTGTTAAAGTTTTACACATGCCCCTGATCAAATTTCACAACAGAGATGTGATTGAACACTAACATTGTATATCTGTTAAATCCTTATTATTTATTCGAAATTATTTAAACTAAATCTTATAGCTTCCTCTTACACTCACTTATCATAAAATAACAACTCTACATTGGTTCTGCAAATTATTGGGCCTCAAAATAGTATGGACAAAGAATTTGAATTGTTTTCTTTTCGTTCTTTCCTTTTATACTTAAGTTTTCTGCTTCAGGGTTGTTTCAGGCGAAATGTGACAGTTGTAACTATGTATGCATCGTTGGGAGAGGAAGCTGTATGTCACTCACTGAATGAGGTCATTTGTTTTTCCTCTGTCTCACTGAATGGTTTACTGAAATGTTTATGCATTAGCCAGTAAGTTATGCACTCTTTGCTGCTTTGTTTCTTTGTGAAGTCACTCAAATTTTGTTGTTTCAGACAGAGGTTACAACAGTAATTTGTGGGAAGAAAGAATTGCAAACACTTGTGAATATTAGAGGACAACTTGACTCAGTAAAACGTGTGATATGCTTGGATGATGATATCGCATCTGATGCCTCATCTGTTGGACTTGGCTGGACAATTATATCCTTTGCTGATGTTAAGAGACTTGGTCAAGAAAATCCTGTTGATGCTGATTTACCTCTCCCAGCAGATGTTGCAGTTATAATGTATACTAGTGGAAGTACCGGATTACCTAAGGTTAGAAGCTTCTGAGATACATGTAGCTCTTCCAATATTAGTTTATAATTCCTTTCACTGAATTTGAAAGTTTAAAATATTATTTTATGATGGAAATTTTTTATGTACTTTGTTATTTTAAAAAATAGTAAATTAGTCTTCAAAATTGAAGTTCCTCAATCAATTCAGTTCATTTCCCAATCAATTTAATCGATGAATTTGGATTACAAAATTATCAACTCAGTATTTTATTTTATAATATGATATACGGGCTGAAGTGCTGAACCGATTGACGGTCTTCAATTTTAGTGACCAATTTATCTTTTAATAAATTTGAGGACTACATTATCTGATATATGCAATTTTGAATACCAAAACCGTGATTACTTTTATACTATTTTTCTACCTTATTTCTTTCTCTTGTCCGCTAAAGTTTCTTTCATTCTTTGTTTTGCACAGGGTGTGATGATGACACATGGTAATGTTTTAGCTACTCTTTCTGCTGTGATGACAATTGTTCCCAAACTTGGGAAAAAGGATGTATATCTAGCATACTTGCCACTGGCTCATATCCTTGAACTAGCAGCTGAGGTATGCAAAGAGATAGATATGCATACTTTTATGAATAGATTCAATAAATGTTTCAGTTTTAGTGTTTAACATTGCATTCTGTTTCCATTTTCTTGTGTTTTCGTGTATTGACAAACTCGAATTCATTTTAGAATTTGATGGCAGCTGTTGGGATTGCTATAGGATATGGATCTCCTTTGACTCTAACAGATACATCAAGCAAGATAAAGAAAGGAACAAAGGGGGATGCTACTGTGTTGATGCCAACTTTATTGGCTGCTGTACCTGCAATTCTTGACCGCGTTCGTGATGGAGTGTTTAAGAAGGTATTTTGATATGCTTCGTGTATGTGTTGGTTGGTTAGCTAGTGACATCAAACCTCCATTTAAACAAGAAAATCACTATTTTGTTCCTCTACATTATAGAGATTGAGCAATTTGTTCTCCAAATTTATGAAATAGCAAATTAGTCCCTCAAATTGAAGATCATCAATCAATCTAGTCCATCTGTCAATTAATTTAATCAATTCTGATGAATCTGGATTGTAAAATAGAAACCAACATAAACCCTAAACACATTTCTCGAAACATGCTTCAAATGAGCATTCCATAAACATGTCAACTGCACATGTCTGACTCTGACACTGTTTAACATATTAACTGAATTAGTTGATAACTTAAATTTGAAAACTAATTTGTCATTTTTTAAATTTAGGGATCAAATGAAATTGTCTTTTCCAACAATTTTGAAGATTAACTTCATCAGCTTCTATCAGTAGTGCAAGACTGAAAAACTCTTCAATGCAGGTAAATGCAGCAGGAGGATTATCAAAGAAGTTATTTTATTTAGCCTATGAGAGGAGGTTGCAAGCAATTAATGGGAGCTGGTTTGGAGCTTGGGGCTTGGAAAAGGCCCTCTGGAATTTTCTTGTGTTTAGAAAAGTTCGAGCAATTCTAGGCGGTCGTATCCGTTTTATACTGTCTGGTGGTGCTCCCCTTTCTGGTGATACTCAGCAATTCATCAATATTTGTCTTGGGTCAGTCTTGTATATATTAGTATTTTTCAATTAGAAAATGTGATATGGTTATTGAAAAAAAATGAGTGAGGAAGATCAGAGGATAAGATATCCTCCTAAAAGAAATCAACATATAAATTTAAAAACACAAGCTACACTAGACAAGAAAGACACATTAACTCAAAATGCTAACATGTTAAACAACCAAGAATCATCATTGGTTTCCTCTCAAATCATAAGCACTAATAGAAGACAGCATGGATAGACATGTCAAACTTTGAAACTTTTATGGAAATGTTTTATTTAGTCAGAGGTCACAAGCAAAAACCTTATCATTGTGCCAAGGCTTTCTCTCCTTGTGGAAAGGAAAATATTACTAGATTTTATTCTCTTATTAAACCATTTTTGCTTATTATTTTTTCTTTTTTACAATTTATCATATTTATATTGTATAGTCATTTGCAGTGCTCCAATAGGTCAAGGATATGGTCTCACAGAGACTTGTGCTGGTGGGACATTCTCTGATTTTGATGATACATCTGTTGGCCGTGTTGGACCACCTCTTCCTTGCTCATTTGTTAAGGTAATAATTGATCACACCAACTTTACCTTCATATACTTGAAGGACTCGTTTTTATATGTAAAGATCTATTTTGCTTAAATCCAAGGGATGCGTTTTAGAGAATAAAAGCGAAAGTTATAATAGTTGGTTTAATAAAGTGCAAGTTGTGAGGTATAATAGTTAGAGAATTGACATTTATAACTCCTCGTCTTAGAGAAATCTTTTTGGTAACATGGTGGTTTGATTACCTCTAGCAAATGCTTAAATCCCTCACCTCTAGTACACTCCTATCCTAGTAGCTTAACTTTAATTAATCTTATAGTACTATTGAAGTAAGTTTAATTTTTATTCTTTCTTGTGAAATTTATTTGTGTTTCAGCTCATACTTCTGTTTACTGGAATCATACTTCTTGATTTGGTTTACAGCATCCTTAATGCTTATATCATGGCACATCATAAGCATAGTTAACCTGCATTTCTGACTTAGTTTTCATTTAGTGATTTAATTGGTATACATTATCAGTGTTTAACAGTTTTACACATTCATACTATTATTAATTTTAACATATTTCCACGATTATCTGCATGATGTGATGTGATAAGATGCAAGTGTAGAACCTTTTTATACAGAAAGTGCATACTAATTAAACCCGTCGTTTAAATGAATAAAAAAACGGAATATTATTTCTCAATCATTATTATTACATATTTTCATTGCAGTATATTGAATTGGCTAAACAAATGACTTCCTAACCAATTATCTTTCTTTAATAACCTGTCATTATTTTTTACTCAAAAAAAATCCTGCCATTATCTTATATATGACAATTTGTTTTTTTAGTTAATCGACTGGCCTGAAGGTGGATATTTAACTAATGACTCACCAATGCCTCGTGGTGAAATTGTAATCGGTGGTCCAAATGTTACTCCTGGGTACTTCAAGAATGAAGAAAAGACAAAAGAATCATACAAGGTAAGCATCTGCTTTCTTTTTTCTTTCTTTGAGAGGAAAAAAGATAAGACGGGATAATTATCGTAGAAGATCATTTTACTATAAAAATTAGTATAACCCATAGTCTTTTTTTTGAAGCGCACATAACTTTAAATGACAGATAATATAAGATGGGGTGAGCTTGATTTTCTGCATAAATTGCTGTAATGATTCTGTTTTAGCGAATCTGAAAGTTGTATTTTCTGCACTATATATTATCGTTATTTTTATTATTTGCTTGGTGGGGCTAGGTTGATGAAAAAGGAATGAGATGGTTCTACACTGGTGACATAGGGAGGTTTCATACAGATGGTTGCCTTGAGATCATTGATCGGAAAAAGGACATTGTTAAACTGCAGCATGGAGAGTATGTCTCACTGGGAAAGGTATGAATATTAATTTGTAGAATATACATCAATCTCAATTATTTTTCAAGTTAATTATATAATGGTTCTCGAAATAGTACTCTCCAAACTATTACCAGAAGAAGAATTCTAATCAATAAATATTGACATCTTTTTAGTTCTTGTTAGCAACTAACGCTGATGTTAATCCTACTAATGATGTACACGGAGTGACTACATTGATTGACAGTTTTTAATTTAATAGACTATTACTGTTTCGTAAATCTAAGAGATTAAATTGTCAAATTCCTACAATTTTGAAGATCAAAATAGTGATTCCCTTGTAATTTTCATCTGTAAATCATTTTTGAAATACAGGTTGAGGCAGCTCTTATTGTCAGCCCCTATGTGGACAATATAATGTTGCATGCTGATCCTTTCCATAGTTACTGTGTGGCACTTGTTGTGACTTCTCAGTCCACATTGGAAGAATGGGCTTCAAAGCAAGAAATTCCTTATTCTAGTTTTTCAGAACTCTGCTCTAAAGAAGAAAGCGCGAAAGAGGTGCATGCATCACTAGTAAAGGTATGACTTCATATCAAAATCCTATAACAACATTGCTAATGTTTCAGAAATTGTTTTTTCAGTTTTTAGAGTATGCATGTATTTTCCAACTATGTAGGAAATTGTTTACGCTTTCGGTGCATCATAGTGACAACCTGCGATGTGTTTGTTGCCTTTATTATGCAAATATGATTAATTTATAGATTATGAAACAATTTGCAGGAAGCAAAGAAAGCTCGTTTGGAGAAATTTGAGATTCCAGCAAAAATAAAATTGCTTTCTGATCCCTGGACACCTGAGTCTGGCCTAGTCACTGCTGCTCTCAAGATCAAGAGAGAGGTCATCAAAAAAACTTTCCAGGAAGAACTTGTGAAGTTATACTCTTCATAGGCTAACACTAACTAGGTATTTGGATGTATTGAGGTCCTTGTTTCTTACATCAAAGAGATGAGAAAAACTATCAAGAAATTTTGGAATCCATGCATGAAATAATAGTTTTCAAAACAATAAGGATTGTTTCATGCACCATAGACTTGACCTTAAAACTAACCTTTTTTTCTTCTTCTTTATGAAATTAAAAAATATATTGCATTAAACTAATAAGTTTTATAAAATAAAAAATTTTCCAAAATGTTATCAAAAAAATAAATATTAACGTTTACTTTAGTTTGGATTGGTTTGCGGTTAGGACCAATTTAAATATAAACACTCTTAATAGAGTGGGATCAAGTTTCCTTTCAACTATTTTAAGGTTGAGGGATATTATTTAAACCCTTTTTCCCACCTACGACTACATTAATATTCCAAGATGAACTTTATGAAAGTAGGATAATTATTTTGAAGAATGTCTGTAGTTAAAAGGAGGTGATTGGCTCAACAACAATAAATGTCTAATATAGAAAGCTTTATTCAATTTATACCACATGTTAAATATATTGATAATAAGGTTCACCTTATTAATTAGTTTACAAAGGTCTTATTTCAAGTGAATTTTCGGTGACATGCCATATTTAAGGGAATGGGAGGATCCGTGAATGCTCCAGTAGAGATTTGATCAAAGACGAATTTGTTAGCTGCCTCTGTGTAATGGGTCCCATCCCATATCACTCTTTTAGATGGATTTTTACATGAACCCACAACATGTTTTGTACCATTTATGTGTATGGATTCTCCACATGTATTAGTACCGTTATTGTTGTACTTCCCTCCATAGCCGCAACATGCCACCAATGGAAGCTCAAATCCTATATGTGTTAATGAAGCTTTCAAATTAATAACATAGATATTATTGTTCATAATTTTGGATTTGCGGTGACATTATATCAAAATCATGGTTATTCACCGTGATCTAGGCAAAAACTATGTTTTAAAGTTTCATCAAAATCACGATGTTACTATAATTTTGTGGAACTCACAAGCAAATCAAATGTATACTAATTTGAAAATGAGATTATCTTGATTTTGCTCACCGTATTTTTTTGGATTTTGAAAAAGTAAATACTTAGGAGTGTAAATATCTACATATGTGATTGCAGCAAGAGGAAGATCTTTTCGAAGTTGAGCTAATGCTTCCTTCAACTTTAAATTGAAATACATAGATACTTCATTGAATTGCTTTGCACAGCCATATTTATCCTTTATAGCAAATGGAGAAATAGCCAAAGATATAGGAAGACATCCATTTGGTCCTGTGTTGTGTATCCAAAATGATCTGGCCCCTAAGTTGTATATGTTCTAGGTCACCAACAAGTTTCATCAAATTTGAACAAGAAAGTGAGAAGCCATAAGCAAATTAGAAATTTATGGTAGACTATGAAATTGGCATTGGAAAGATATAATATCGATTATAGGATTTTTTTTCTTTTGTGGTACATTCTTATAGGAAAATTCTACAATAGGTTACTTTGACACAAATACAGACACAAACACAGACATCTAGCTATGAAGCACAAACACAAACATCTGACATGACACCGATAATAATTTAAGAAAATGATATAATTAAGAGGAATCATAAGTGTTGGTGTCGTATCTGTGTCCGATATCGACTATCGGACATGGCTAATTTGAGTAGTCCGTGCTTCATTGATCTTTAAAATTTTAGTCAATTTTTTAAATATTGATCGATTTATTAGTAGACCAACCCACCTCGGTTACAATATTTAAATAATTGAAATTACAATAAAGTCCTCAAAATATATGTTTAAACCAAAGATGAAGTGAAATAAATTCCATGAACAAAAGTGAGAAACTGAAATTGTAATTGATAGAAAAATGTTACCAAAAGTATTTGAATCTGATATAGTGAATGAATGCACTAAAACTATATTAAGGAAATGAATGAACATGTTACTTAATATTTGGAAACTGCTCGACAATTCAATAGACACAGCAAAGAGGAGTATATCATTTAGAAAATTATAAGTTTTATTTTCTGACTAATAAATGTGTGTTTTATTGTTCAAAAATTAATTTGATTATTATATGTAAAGGCATTCAAATTCAAACCGATCTAAATTAAAATCGCAAATCAATCAAAAAAATTCAAAAACCGTGCAAATTTGAATATTTTTGAATGTGTTTTCATATCCTTTAGTAAAAACCACTAAATCGGATTAAATTTTGAATTGATTTATTAAACCAAACAAGCCAATCCAAACCAAACAATTTATCTTTTATTAGTATGATATACTGCACTAACATATTATTTATTGCTTTTTAATTTTTTTAGTACTAATTATTATTTTAATTTAATCTATATTTTTTTAGTAATTCATATATTTCAAATATAATTGACGGTTGTTATTTTGTAATATTAAATTTTAATATAATATATGCTAAAATTTTACATTAAACGTATTATTCTACTGTATCTTTATAATATTAATATTTAATAAAAAAAATTAAGATCCAAATAAAACTACACTAAATTGGCTGGATCGAGTCAGTTGTTTTAAATTAATCATAAAAAATTAAATTGAACAAAATTGCGAGTATATCTATTAAATTTTTACCTCAAAATTGATTAAAATCGAGCCACAAACACCCCTACTTATTTGTATACATAATTTATCAAAGAAGGGTGTTCGATACCTTGATATTCTCTATGAAAGTGTTTACTATATCAGGTACAGTAGCATTGACTTGTTGTAAAGTCATATTACTACCCAATCCAGCGGCAAAATCATTTTGACCAATATCGAATGTGTATAAAGCTTTGGAGAAATAATCTTCTTTGGGCATCAATGTTGCAAAGACACCTCCTACAAGAAAAATTTGAAATACAAGATAAAAAAAAAATCAATTCGTGTTCCTTATTAAAATCACAACCACCAAAATATATTTGATGAAAAAAATAAATCAATGAAAATAAATTCTTAATTTACCTTGATCTCTAATAAATTTTGTTTTAGGTATGAAATCTCTGAATTGCATGTACTGAATTATAAGGGAGAATGGACTAAACATTCCCCGAGGTAAAATACTACTTGGGATTTTGATTGTTGATCCCGCTGTAGCAAAATTTGCACCATGTGTGAAGTTGGACCCAAGAGAATTAAGATATGGACTGAGATAGGGAAGTCCAAAATTTTGCGCTGAAAATACAAAATTATACAAGTTCAAATTAAGAATTAAAATTTACCGTCAAAAAAATTAAGAATTAAAATCTTTTTTAAAAATAGCAATAATCCTTCATTGATTGAAAACCATGTTTGTTTGTTATTGGGTTTTTCAAACAACAAATATTAATATCGTTAGTTTTTATTCATTATCTCTTACACCCTAGCCATCAAACCTTTCTTATATCTTCTAAAAGAAAAGAGTATATTATTACTTATTAGTACGTTTGATTTGGATATAAAATGAATCAGATTTTATAGTGAAACTTGCACGTCATTAAACTATTAAATTTAGATGGAGATGAGTCCTGATATTTTTTTGTCTCTTTGCCCCTTTATTAGTATATTATCCGTTGACACCAGGTGTGAAACCTTTTAATCGTTAAAATTAATTTATCCTATGGCTCATAAACTCCCAACAAAACAAAAACAAACAAATCTTGAGAGAATCACATGATCAACTTAGAAAACGAGAACCTCTATTTTTGGAAATCACATTTTGTCATAGGTATTAAATATTCTTCTTAGCAGTTGAGTCTAACAAATTAATCCTGATACACTTACTTTTTTTTTTGTCTAGTAGCATAATGACTTAAAATTCCACCCTTAGGGCCCGTTTGATGGCCAGGATAGTGAGTAGGATATGATAATTATATCATATCATGTTTTAATTTTTTGTTTGATGCACCAATATGATATGATAAATTATTCCCTTTTCTAATTATATCCTATCACTCCTTTGTAATTTATATCCTATGTTTAGGCTGGGTTAGAAATTATCCTGTTGTGTTATTAAGAAAGTAAATCTTTATTTGCCAAAAATAAAACACCTACAATGGAAACTTGTTATTTAATTATATTTAATTGAAAATAAATAATGATATCTTGTTTGTTATCATATCCGCATCAAACACATAATAAGATAAATGTTATCATGTTAATATCATATCCTAACTTTATCCAACTCCATATCATATCCTGTATCTATCATATCCTGGCCATCAAACGGGCCCTTAAGGTGAATAAGTGGGATGACCGGGGTTCGAACCCCGATCCCCTGCATAATAATGCAAATGTCCACCATTAAAAATGAAATTTTAGTCACTAAACTATGTGATAAAAAAAATATTTTTCTCAACATTGAGTCTCACATTCACATATCTCACAAAATTGTAATAGTCAAAATTGTTGTGTTTAATAATAATATTAGTGAACAATAATTCAATGTGAGACTATAGTAGTTGAGCTAAAATCTCTTAATGTAGTTGTAGGATGCAACAACTGTGAATACAATTTGATTTGGTGAGAATAATTCTCTCACCAAATCTATCAATTTTCACGGCTGCCTAGCTATTGCATTATGAGATGGATCTCATTGAGATCCATCCACACAAACAGTCTTCTTTCTCTCTACACTATCAAAAGTGATATAAAAGCTTTGTCCTTGACTACTTACAAAAAGTGATTATTAACAAAATAAAGCATTAGATTAGATATGTTGATAAAAAATAAATAGAGAAAGAAATAACATTATTGTTACCTATGAAATCAAGAATGATTCTGCCATCAGAGTACCTTCCAGTTGACCTATGAAAATAAGTCTTTCCATATGGCAACGGCAGTGCTTTGAAGGCAGCAGCCAATCCACCAGTATCAGAATTTGAAGCACCAAAATTGAAAATGGCAGGAAAATCACAACCCTTTGTAGCAAATATTGGAACAGTAGTTGTGCATAAAATAAGCACAATCAAAGACACAAGTGGCATGCGCCTAAGAAACTCAATTTGTGCCATATGATATGAATTTGATGAAGCTAACACAAAGGAAAATGATCATAGTATATGGTTATCAAAAACTTGAATATATAGCCATTATGATTTGTAAACTGGAATTCAAAATTAGCAGCCTTTTGGTTTGACCAGGTGTTGCGGTTCAATGAGCTGGAATCTATCTTGGATGCATGTACTATAATATTATAAAATATAAATAAAGATTAGATATTTTTTATTCTTCTAAATTTATCAATTTTTATTTTTATTTTTTTTATAATTATTTTTAGTCCAAAAATTTTAACAAAAAGTACATTTAATTTATAGTCCTTATTAAAATTAAATTTATTTAATTATTCTTTAATTTTTTTAATGATATTTTGCAGAAAAATACTAAAATTTAGAATTTTTTTAATATATGATGATAAATATGATTTTTTTTTTAAAAAGTTAAAGGTTCAAACTAAAAGTAACAGAAGTTTAGACTTAAAAATCAAATATTGAGTTCATCTCTTGCAAAAGAATTTTTAATAATGTTTAAATATACATGAAAAATATCCGAAAAATACATTTTGAATCAACAACATGAACTAAGATCACATCACATGTAGAATAATTTTCTAAAAACGATAAAAGTTATAAAAATTAAAGTTTAAACGCAAAAATTCTCAAATTTCTAATAATATATTTAATCTATAAATATATATTATATTATTGTGTGTGCGTGGCCTTGACGGATAACGAGCACAAGACTTAATTGCTACCAGACGACTAAAGGAAATTATTTGTCCAACTATTAAGATATTTTTCATTGTATTGATAATGATAATATTTCTCTTACCAAAAAAAAAATAATAATGAAAATATTTCTTAGTTTACAATTTTTGTAAATGCTCACATAATTTTGGTCTCGTATTTGTTGTGGTCCATGTTGATTCCAAGGTGTACCATTCTGTATAGTTGTCGGCATATTCTTGAGTTTGTATCTATACTAATTATCTTTGATTTTTGGAGAACAAACAAAGCATTTTTGTTATACTGGAAAATTCTAATATGCACTATAACATCTAATTTGCCACTTACTCCGTGATACTATGCCTAATTACTATTAGTACAGTTAAGGTCATTTGAAGCTTCAAAGTACATCATACCATGGCATTATGCCAACCAAAATGATATTGAAGGCATATGCATGAATGAGCTGTGGCTAATACAATAGAAACACAAATATATGTGAAGAATCCCCTCGATCTTCGTTGTGCATGGCTTTCTTTACTTTCACACTTTCTGTTTAGATATTCCTACACAAATACAAATATATATTGATCTGTTAGTTTATGTCTGATACTCTAATTAATCCTTCAATAACCAAACACTGTATAAGAAAAAAGATTAGTTTACAAGATATGGAGACTGTTAGTATTCGAAGAGTTGAAGGTAGTAGTGATAGTTTAAAATATAATTGGATAGTGTATATGGTTTTAGTTGATAGTTGAAAGATAGTTATAGATAGTGCAAGGATCACTTATAGCAAGTATACATTGTATTGCTCTTCACTTTGATACATTACAAATGAGTCATGGTTACATATTATAGATGTGGAAGGTAATCTAGATAATTCATTCTAGATCCTTCATGATATGTCATACTAAAATTCTAGTATTTACTTATTCTACTAACTACTCAAGTAATCTAGAAAGTTCTACAAGTTGACATCATCATTTGATAACTAATAGTTATATATTCTACAAATTATTAATATATTCTAGAAACTTCTAGAAATGTGCATCATATTCTAATAGAGACTAAACTAGTAAACAGTAAAAGAATGTTTCATTGCACATAAAGTTTCAATTTAAATTAGGATTGTATGCAGTATATGCTCTTACTAAAGAGTGAATGGGAGTTGATTAGTGAAGGGAAATTTTGTACTTATAATATTATAATATATGTTGCATGAAAAGTTACCATATGGTTTGATTACAATTATAGGCGTTCTAGTAGTGGTCGGGTGGAGAAGTGATTTGTAGTAATAGTGTGGTGGAGGTGGGGAATGGACCGGAGGAGGAGGAGAGTGATACTTATAAGGCTTTTTGTGTGGTGTTGGATGAGTTAGGTTCAATACTCAATTCTAAGATTGCCTTATCTTTACAAAACCGACTTGTAAGGTGAGGATTGTCTCTTACTTATAAACACTTATTCAGGTCATCTCACAACCGATGTGGGACTTCTTAACAGTAGACAGGTGAGAAATGTCAGTTCATTTATGCGGATATTTATGTATGTTATCCAGATAATATTTTTGAGCTTTTTACATCCATGTGGGATGGTACTTCCGCATATAAAAGTAATATATTACAACCAAACCAACAACAACAACGATAAAAGCAAGAAAAAATCCCCAATCATCAGAATTCCAAGATCCTGGTGACCCAAACTAAAAAAAAAAACACAAATCAAAATAAAGATGGTGAAAACAGGACCAGTGTCCTCAAAAAATTAATACGCCTTAAAGGAAGAAAGTATAGGAACAACACTTACAGTGTCATTTGAGGCAGGAGAATATGATATAGATGCATCACCACTGGTCGAAACTGCAGCTATAAGTTGTTTGTTTGTTTGAATATATGGCATACGTACTGAATAAGAGGCATCACCACTGGCCGAAACTGCGGATAAAAATGCGAAATATCTGAGTGTGTAAGAATAGTTTATGGCATATAACAACAAACAACAACAACCGCCTAAATGTAAATTTTTAAAACTGGCCTGTTTGTTTGAATGTATGCTATAGAATTAGTGGCCTAAATGTAACACTTACTGGAGGGCGAAGAAAAAATGGCTTGTTTGTTGGCATAGGTATACCTTGTGATACCGGATGACCGGGCTGAACTTGTTTTGGATTCACTTGTTGGATTTGTTGAAAATAGTACAATTGTTGACCCTGAATAACAGGCGCAACTGCAGATAAAATATCCAAGTGTAAGGAAAAGTCCACAGTTTTTTTTTAATATTTGTACTAGTTGATCATAAAAAATGTTTTTCTTTCATGCAATTGTCAAATGCTACAAACATTTTGACAAAGTTGGCATAATAATAATGATGATAAAAGCGGTTAGTGCCATAGTGTGGCAATATAGTGTATGAAAATGAAAATGTACACTAAATACAAACTTTGTCAAAATGTTTAATAAAGAATGCTATGAAAAAATATTATCAAGATAACAACATAAATATCCGCATAAACGAACAGACATTTCTCACCTGCCTATATCATTTGATTGGAGGGATTATGGTGTACTGCCACCCGTCTGTGATCAGGGGAGGTGTGGAAGTTACTATGTTATAGCCTTCTATGAGGTTGTGCAAAGTTTGTTTGCCATCCTCGTCAGAATTAGGCTAAATCTATCACCTAAGTAGTTGGTGGATTGTGATGAAGAGAACATTGGGTGTGTTGGGGGAACCGCTGCAAAATATTTTCAATATATTATAAAAGGAGATTGGAATGGAAGTGGACTATCCATATGCACCAAAGCAGAAACCATGTAAGGTTGATAAGAAAACCCGAGGTTCTTTATAAGTAACATGACGAAACTGCAAATAAAATATCTAAATATAAGAAAAAGTCCACAACTTTTTTTTTTATATAAAAAAATGTTTTTCTTTCATGCAATTGTCAAATGCTACAAACATTTTTGACAAAGTTGGCCTAATAATAATGATGATAAAAGCTGTTAGTGTCATAGTGGGCAATATAGTGTATGAAAATGAAAAGATACACTAAATACAAACTTTGTCAAAATGTTTAATAAAGAATGCTATGAAAAAAAAATTATCTGGATAACAACATAAATATTCGCATAAACGAACAGACATTTCTCACCTGCCTACATTATTTGATTGGAGGGATTATGGTGTACTGCAACCCATCCGTGATCACGAGAGGTGTGGAAGTTGCTATGCTATAGCAGTTTGTGAGACTGTGCAAAGTTTGTTTGTCATCCGCACTGGAATTTGTCTGAATCTATCGTCTAAGGAGTTGGTGGATTGTGATGAAGAGAAAAGTACACAGCTAACCCTAACATAGGTACAAACTTCTCAAAGGTCTTATACTTCTCAATAGCTCCTCCAACACGATGAGATGATGAAACATAATTTTATCTTAAATATGTCAGTTGTACACCTCCTATGTTGAATTTGGTTTGAACTAGCTCAACACTTCATTGTTTAGTATTTTATGACTGTCAAACAATAAAACATTATCTTGAGAAGAAAATAAAACATGTTCTATGTTTTTTAAAAATAAATGATTTAATCACATTGTTTAAACATTTTTTTCATTTTACTTGTTTTATTTGTGTGTATCCACTCAAACATCTTTTACTTAAAGTTGTGTCCAAGTATGTATTTCTCCTGCTAAGTATCCCATGGTCTAAACATAGGGGAGTATCAAGTTTCTCTTAACATAATTCACCGCATTAATGACTCAACTATATTATAATTTTACATTTATATATTCCAATATAGTTTTCTTCACTAAAAACTTGTCTATACTTTATTTGTATATAAAAATATCATACTCTCTATGCAAAGAATATGTTATACTGGTAAAACAATCACAGGACATACATCAAATCAATAACTCCTACATTTTGCAAAATATGCTGAAACAAGGGCAACACAGAATCTCATCATAAAAAATTTAGAACTAGAAGTTTAATAAGTACAATGTTCTCCATCGCATGTGTCTGTAAACTTAAATCAATTTAGTACCACTTAAATGTATAACATTACAAAACAAATCAATAAGTAATGTTTCAAATGTATCAAATCAAGGTGTACCATATAAAACACAATACGGAACATTTTGTACAGTTGCAATACAAAGAACTGAAGATTAGCGAACCTAATGAAGTGACCCAAAAAATGTGCATTCTCAATTGGACTTCTCATATATATTTACACTGAATCATTTTTTTTCTTTTGTGGTATATGATTATAGGAAAATTATACAATAAGCATTGATTTGTTGTAAAGTCGCATCACTACTCAATGCAGCGATAAAATCATTTTGCCCAATATCAAATGTCTATAAAGCTTTTCAGAAATAATCTTCTTTGTGTTGGGGTTGATTGTCAAGTACCACATCGCCTAGTTTCTTAAGTAAAGAATGAGGTTAAAAAACTAGTTATTGGAAAAGTCTCACATCGCTTAGAGTGGTGAAACAAGAGGGAAACCAAGGCTATATATTAGACCTAAGTTCTTTGTTTATAATTGCACCAGTCAGTAGCACTTTAATTTTATATCTGACTCTTAGTTTAAGTATTTGTTTTGTGAAAGTGTAATTATATTGGGGCATTGGGGTGAGAGTGAGAGAAGTCTATTTGTTGTAAAACTTTCACATAGTAATAATTCTCTAGTTGTCGGTTTAGAAAAACTAATCTGAGCTGATAATTCTACAAAATCTCAATGTTAGTTAATAATTGTTAGCACCTTTCTTAGGCACCAATTAACCATTAAACTACTAAGAGTAAAGTCTTGGTTTGTCTGAAGTTTAATTTGTTTGTGGATTGTGGAATTTTTATAATTACGTAACCATTCTCTTTTGGTTTAAAAAATTTATTTAGACTTTTGCCAATGTTAAAAATTAACTTACAGCTCTAGGCTACATGACAAAAAAAATTAACTTACGGCACTATCAAGATTTTTTGCTAGATTCTAATGTGACAGATGAGATATATCTGTTGTTTAAATTTTAACGAGCTCTAATAGTCATCAAAATATAAATAGGAGTTTAATATATCAATTGTAATAAGAATTTCATATCACTATCACTATATATTTCTCAAATTTTGTTAGTAAATTTTTTATTGAATGATGATAGTTCATTTGCAAAATGACAAAAAAAAAATATTATCGATAAATTATTGTAAGAGTACACCACCGTCTAATTATAAAATTCATCCGCGAGCTAAGTACATTGTCTAATTGCGAGAATTGGAGCACAAGGCTCAATGGAAAAAGGTAACTATATGAAGCTGGGATTATATGAAATTATTCTAACTAGATTGTTTGAAACTATATGCAACTAGATAATTTCCTCTCTCTATCTCTCTCATGAAATACTTCATTAATATTGTAATGCGACTTATAAAAGACAAAAAAATTCTTAAAAAAACGTATTTGAAACGGAGTGAGTATGATTGTTGTTGTAGTACAAAAGTAAGTATAGATTTTATCGTCTCCACAGGGACTGATGCGATATCGATGCCGTTCAACAATCAATATAATTCTAAGTAAAGTGTTTTGAAAATATTTGTTATGAAAATTTGTGAAAATAAAGTAGTAAGTGCAATAAAAGGAATTGTTATCAGAGAGAAAAGTTTGGTGGGATTAGATTTCACCGACCCAATCGCATGTATCATTCGAATCAGTTACACAGGTTCTAGCTATCAGTCAATTCTATCACATATCACTCACGTACGTGTCCGTTTCCAGAGCACGATGAGAATCCCGCTATATTCATTAACCCTCGATGTCTCGAGTGATCGATCAATATACCGGCTATATCGTATTGCTCAAACTCCGATGTCTCGGACAATTTAATCAACACAATAGTTTTAAAACTTGATATTTAGAGTGAATATTAAACCTAAATCTATGTCTAGAGTTTAGAGTTTAATAGATGATTGTTCTAGGTCTCGGATTCAAAAAGCATACGTCTATACCATTTCAAAACCTAGAATTAAAACATACAGTTCAAGAACAACATCAAGATTGATGAATAATCTAAAACCATATATAATACCATGATCAAAAGAAATACATACACATAGAGTCAATTACACCTAATCCCAACAAAGAGAGATTAGCTACTCATTTTCATGGTAGCTTTACAAAGATTAAGGATAAAAGAGATGAACAAACTTATCAATGATGATTTCTCAACTATTGTAGTGAATCCACCTTCAAATCCCCTTGAATCTGGCTCCTAGGGTTTCCCTCTGCTTCTGCTACTCTATTACAAGTTATATCCCCAAGTTCTCTGACAGCAAGCTCTATTTATACTATTTCTGAAAATTAGAACTCGCTGAGCGAGCTCCAACTCGCTCTGGCGAGTTGACCTTTCTTCACCAGAGGGTTACTGCCACGTCATGAGTGAGTTTGAACCGCCTTCACTCGCCCTGGCGAGTTGTTACTCGCCCTGGCGAGTTGCTGCTCGCTCTGGCGAGTGTATCAGTTATCCAATTTGATGCTCTCTGCCTCTACTCGCCCTGCACTCGCTCTAAACTCGCCCTGGCGAGTTAACTTGCAATTTTTCTTCAAATTTCTGCACAAATGTTGAGATTTAGGGAAACTTAATTGAAAGAAATGACTTAAACAAATATGTACAATAAAGTGGGATAAACCTAATGAATATCTTACAAAACAAGTTAATAAGTGCTTAAAACATATATGAATTTTAGCTACTTTTTGGCACTTATCAACTCTCCCCAACTTAAAACTTTGTTTGTCCTCAAACAAAAGTCCAAAATAAACTTTGAAAACATGGCTCAATCATCATTAGTGCACATTCAAGCTTTGTAATCAATCAACACTTAGGATGTAAATTGTTTCAAATTTGCATGATTCAATATGTTACAAGTTCAAAATCAATCATTAATAATCATCAAAGAATCAAAGCATGAATTTGAAATAGTTTCGAAACTCAAGTAAGATTTCAAACTTTCCAAATTAACAACATAATCAACTAGAATCACAATCCTCACAAGTGTTTCAACTCAAGGGTGAAGTGTATCTCTCAATCCAAACAATGTGTTCACAACAAATCAATTCAAACATACATCTCAACATAATCACAAAACATGTTATCAATCATGGATCACTAAGGACTTTCTTAAGCTTGTAATGGGGCTAGGCTACAAGAAATCATTGTTTTTCTTTGGATTCAAAGAGCCTTAAGGACAAGAGAGCATAAACTTTGAGTATCTTCATTACATAAACTATTACTCCTCTTTCACTTTCCCCATTCTTTACTTTTGGTGATTCTTTTGTTTTGACACAATTTCTTTTCATTTATTTTTCTTTGATTTTCAATTGTGTGTCAAATGACTTTCAACATTTTTCTTTTTCTTTTTCAATCACCATTTTCAACTACTTGTTACTTTTCTCAATTTGATCAAATAACCTCTTTCTCCCCAACTTGTTTTCAACCCTACATAAATCCAATGCTCAATCATCCTAAGACAAGGGTCAAGTCATTGTTTTTCTTTATTTGTGGTTCAAGGGTTCAAACAAACAAATTTTCAAAATTTTGGCTCAAGGGGGGGTAACAAAGGATCACACTCTCACAAGGTAGGTTATTTTAGGCTTAAGTAGTTGCACTCAAATAGAAACATGGCCTTGATCATTTCCATGACTTCAAACACATCAAGTAATAGCAAGATTCAGTTAAAATCAACAGAGTTAAACACAATTGTCGGCTCTCAAATATATAAACAATTGAAGGTTCACACCATCTCACCCGGCTAGGTCTACGTGATTCATCATCAATTAATCATGTTAAAAAGGAATGAATGAAATCAAATTGAATCAAGCTACTTAGTTCAAATTCATCCTATCATTCAAAGATAATCACAAAAGGTTGATCTCAAACTATAGCAATTGAAAGAAAATCATTCTAATCATGCATTTGCTTTTGATTGATCACAAACCTAGACATTTCATTTCATATGCACATTACCAGTTCAAGGACTTGTTTTTATAAGAGGCTAAACATGTTCAAAAACTATTATAACATATAAGTAATTAAAAATGCTTTAAATAAAAGAAAAGGAAAGAAAATTGGGTTGCCTCCCAACAAGCGCTTGGTTAACGTCGGTAGCTCGACGCCTTTTTGGTTAGGGTGGCCAAAATGAGACGGAAAGCACATCATCCGTCTTTTTCCTTTGATTTGGGAGGAACTCCATGAACTTTAGATATAGATGTTGCGGAGTCCATATCCTCCCCAATTCGTTCTTCTTGAATAAGGCACATATTTCATCTATGACCCGATCAATCTCCGCCTTGTTCTCTATCTCCTTCTTTTGTTCATATGTTATTTCCTTGTGAAGTAATCCTTCAATTACCTCTGCATCCATCATCATTTCTTCATTATCAACATTGTCGTCCTCCTCAGTAGATGGAAATTCTTGAGGAATTTCTATTTCGCGTGGTGTCTTTGGTTCCTCAGCTATTTTCTCTACACCACATCCTTTGAACATTGTTTCTTCCTCATGTGTTTCAACACATTCTTCAACACTCTGTCCACATTCTTCATTCTTTGTCAGAGTATCATCTCTCTCTTCATGAGTGGTTTGAGTGTTGGTTTGAATTTCCTTGATTTGGTTTTCAGCCATTTGCTTGAGCTGAATTTCCATATTTTTGCTCCGTGCAAGACTGTTTTTCATAAATTGTTGGTGCTGGTCTTGCATCTGTTGCATTTGGCTTATTTGCTGCTGCATTTCCATGAATTTAATCATGGTCTCCTCCAATCTAGCCTCTGGAGTTTGCCCATAATTATCAAGAGGACACTGTTGATACGATTCATACTCATCCGGAGTATAGAAGTTGTTATAATCACGGTCAGTCATGATTTTGTTTCTGATGGTGAATCTGAAAAAGGATTGAACTAAACAAGAAAAATGTTTCTTTGCCTAACAAAGAAGGATTAGTGTAGACCACAACTATATAATATAACAAATATATACAAATACTTAAAAGAATACAAATTGTTGCAATGCTCCAATATCTAAACGCCAGTCCCCGGCAACGGCGCCATTTTGTTGTAGTACAAAAGTAAGTATAGATTTTATCGTCTCCACAGGGACTGATGCGATATCGATGCCGTTCAACAATCAATATAATTCTAAGTAAAGTGTTTTGAAAATATTTGTTATGAAAATTTGTGAAAATAAAGTAGTAAGTGCAATAAAAGGAATTGTTATCAGAGAGAAAAGTTTGGTGGGATTAGATTTCACCGACCCAATCGCATGTATCATTCGAATCAGTTACACAGGTTCTAGCTATCAGTCAATTCTATCACATATCACTCACGTACGTGTCCGTTTCCAGAGCACGATGAGAATCCCACTATATTCATTAACCCTCGATGTCTCGAGTGATCGATCAATATACCGGCTATATCGTATTGCTCAAACTCCGATGTCTCGGACAATTTAATCAACACAATAGTTTTAAAACTTGATATTTAGAGTGAATATTAAACCTAAATCCATGTCTAGAGTTTAGAGTTTAATAGATGATTGTTCTAGGTCTCGGATTCAAAAAGCATACGTCTATACCATTTCAAAACCTAGAATTAAAACATACAGTTCAAGAACAACATCAAGATTGATGAATAATCTAAAACCATATATAATACCATGATCAAAAGAAATACATACACATAGAGTCAATTACACCTAATCCCAACAAAGAGAGATTAGCTACTCATTTTCATGGTAGCTTTACAAAGATTAAGGATAAAAGAGATGAACAAACTTATCAATGATGATTTCTCAACTATTGTAGTGAATCCACCTTCAAATCCCCTTGAATCTGGCTCCTAGGGTTTCCCTCTGCTTCTGCTACTCTATTACAAGTTATATCCCCAAGTTCTCTGACAGCAAGCTCTATTTATACTATTTCTGAAAATTAGAACTCGCTGAGCGAGCTCCAACTCGCTCTGGCGAGTTGACCTTTCTTCACCAGAGGGTTACTGCCACGTCATGAGTGAGTTTGAACCGCCTTCACTCGCCCTGGCGAGTTGTTACTCGCCCTGGCGAGTTGCTGCTCGCTCTGGCGAGTGTATCAGTTATCCAATTTGATGCTCTCTGCCTCTACTCGCCCTGCACTCGCTCTAAACTCGCCCTGGCGAGTTAACTTGCAATTTTTCTTCAAATTTCTGCACAAATGTTGAGATTTAGGGAAACTTAATTGAAAGAAATGACTTAAACAAATATGTACAATAAAGTGGGATAAACCTAATGAATATCTTACAAAACAAGTTAATAAGTGCTTAAAACATATATGAATTTTAGCTACTTTTTGGCACTTATCAACTCTCCCCAACTTAAAACTTTGTTTGTCCTCAAACAAAAGTCCAAAATAAACTTTGAAAACATGGCTCAATCATCATTAGTGCACATTCAAGCTTTGTAATCAATCAACACTTAGGATGTAAATTGTTTCAAATTTGCATGATTCAATATGTTACAAGTTCAAAATCAATCATTAATAATCATCAAAGAATCAAAGCATGAATTTGAAATAGTTTCGAAACTCAAGTAAGATTTCAAACTTTCCAAATTAACAACATAATCAACTAGAATCACAATCCTCACAAGTGTTTCAACTCAAGGGTGAAGTGTATCTCTCAATCCAAACAATGTGTTCACAACAAATCAATTCAAACATACATCTCAACATAATCACAAAACATGTTATCAATCATGGATCACTAAGGACTTTCTTAAGCTTGTAATGGGGCTAGGCTACAAGAAATCATTGTTTTTCTTTGGATTCAAAGAGCCTTAAGGACAAGAGAGCATAAACTTTGAGTATCTTCATTACATAAACTATTACTCCTCTTTCACTTTCCCCATTCTTTACTTTTGGTGATTCTTTTGTTTTGACACAATTTCTTTTCATTTATTTTTCTTTGATTTTCAATTGTGTGTCAAATGACTTTCAACATTTTTCTTTTTCTTTTTCAATCACCATTTTCAACTACTTGTTACTTTTCTCAATTTGATCAAATAACCTCTTTCTCCCCAACTTGTTTTCAACCCTACATAAATCCAATGCTCAATCATCCTAAGACAAGGGTCAAGTCATTGTTTTTCTTTATTTGTGGTTCAAGGGTTCAAACAAACAAATTTTCAAAATTTTGGCTCAAGGGGGGGTAACAAAGGATCACACTCTCACAAGGTAGGTTATTTTAGGCTTAAGTAGTTGCACTCAAATAGAAACATGGCCTTGATCATTTCCATGACTTCAAACACATCAAGTAATAGCAAGATTCAGTTAAAATCAACAGAGTTAAACACAATTGTCGGCTCTCAAATATATAAACAATTGAAGGTTCACACCATCTCACCCGGCTAGGTCTACGTGATTCATCATCAATTAATCATGTTAAAAAGGAATGAATGAAATCAAATTGAATCAAGCTACTTAGTTCAAATTCATCCTATCATTCAAAGATAATCACAAAAGGTTGATCTCAAACTATAGCAATTGAAAGAAAATCATTCTAATCATGCATTTGCTTTTGATTGATCACAAACCTAGACATTTCATTTCATATGCACATTACCAGTTCAAGGACTTGTTTTTATAAGAGGCTAAACATGTTCAAAAACTATTATAACATATAAGTAATTAAAAATGCTTTAAATAAAAGAAAAGGAAAGAAAATTGGGTTGCCTCCCAACAAGCGCTTGGTTAACGTCGGTAGCTCGACGCCTTTTTGGTTAGGGTGGCCAAAATGAGACGGAAAGCACATCATCCGTCTTTTTCCTTTGATTTGGGAGGAACTCCATGAACTTTAGATATAGATGTTGCGGAGTCCATATCCTCCCCAATTCGTTCTTCTTGAACAAGGCACATATTTCATCTATGACCCGATCAATCTCCGCCTTGTTCTCTATCTCCTTCTTTTGTTCATATGTTATTTCCTTGTGAAGTAATCCTTCAATTACCTCTGCATCCATCATCATTTCTTCATTATCAACATTGTCGTCCTCCTCAGTAGATGGAAATTCTTGAGGAATTTCTATTTCGCGTGGTGTCTTTGGTTCCTCAGCTATTTTCTCTACACCACATCCTTTGAACATTGTTTCTTCCTCATGTGTTTCAACACATTCTTCAACACTCTGTCCACATTCTTCATTCTTTGTCAGAGTATCATCTCTCTCTTCATGAGTGGTTTGAGTGTTGGTTTGAATTTCCTTGATTTGGTTTTCAGCCATTTGCTTGAGCTGAATTTCCATATTTTTGCTCCGTGCAAGACTGTTTTTCATAAATTGTTGGTGCTGGTCTTGCATCTGTTGCATTTGGCTTATTTGCTGCTGCATTTCCATGAATTTAATCATGGTCTCCTCCAATCTAGCCTCTGGAGTTTGCCCATAATTATCAAGAGGACACTGTTGATACGATTCATACTCATCCGGAGTATAGAAGTTGTTATAATCACGGTCAGTCATGATTTTGTTTCTGATGGTGAATCTGAAAAAGGATTGAACTAAACAAGAAAAATGTTTCTTTGCCTAACAAAGAAGGATTAGTGTAGACCACAACTATATAATATAACAAATATATACAAATACTTAAAAGAATACAAATTGTTGCAATGCTCCAATATCTAAACGCCAGTCCCCGGCAACGGCGCCATTTTGTTGTAGTACAAAAGTAAGTATAGATTTTATCGTCTCCACAGGGACTGATGCGATATCGATGCCGTTCAACAATCAATATAATTCTAAGTAAAGTGTTTTGAAAATATTTGTTATGAAAATTTGTGAAAATAAAGTAGTAAGTGCAATAAAAGGAATTGTTATCAGAGAGAAAAGTTTGGTGGGATTAGATTTCACCGACCCAATCGCATGTATCATTCGAATCAGTTACACAAGTTCTAGCTATCAGTCAATTCTATCACATATCACTCACGTACGTGTCCGTTTCCAGAGCACGATGAGAATCCCGCTATATTCATTAACCCTCGATGTCTCGAGTGATCGATCAATATACCGGCTATATCGTATTGCTCAAACTCCGATGTCTCGGACAATTTAATCAACACAATAGTTTTAAAACTTGATATTTAGAGTGAATATTAAACCTAAATCTATGTCTAGAGTTTAGAGTTTAATAGATGATTGTTCTAGGTCTCGGATTCAAAAAGCATACGTCTATACCATTTCAAAACCTAGAATTAAAACATACAGTTCAAGAACAACATCAAGATTGATGAATAATCTAAAACCATATATAATACCATGATCAAAAGAAATACATACACATAGAGTCAATTACACCTAATCCCAACAAAGAGAGATTAGCTACTCAATTTCATGGTAGCTTTACAAAGATTAAGGATAAAAGAGATGAACAAACTTATCAATGATGATTTCTCAACTATTGTAGTGAATCCACCTTCAAATCCCCTTGAATCTGGCTCCTAGGGTTTCCCTCTGCTTCTGCTACTCTATTACAAGTTATATCCCCAAGTTCTCTGACAGCAAGCTCTATTTATACTATTTCTGAAAATTAGAACTCGCTGAGCGAGCTCCAACTCGCTCTGGCGAGTTGACCTTTCTTCACCAGAGGGTTACTGCCACGTCATGAGTGAGTTTGAACCGCCTTCACTCGCCCTGGCGAGTTGTTACTCGCCCTGGCGAGTTGCTGCTCGCTCTGGCGAGTGTATCAGTTATCCAATTTGATGCTCTCTGCCTCTACTCGCCCTGCACTCGCTCTAAACTCGCCCTGGCGAGTTAACTTGCAATTTTTCTTCAAATTTCTGCACAAATGTTGAGATTTAGGGAAACTTAATTGAAAGAAATGACTTAAACAAATATGTACAATAAAGTGGGATAAACCTAATGAATATCTTACAAAACAAGTTAATAAGTGCTTAAAACATATATGAATTTTAGCTACTTTTTGGCACTTATCAATTGTGTATTGGAAAAGGCTTGGTTTTGTTTGAGACTTAATTACAACTCATGAGGTTAGATTCTAGGAGGTTGAAGGAAAGGGCCGGCATTTTCTAACTTGCGAGATTGATGTGTATCCTCATGATAGTACTTTGTAGCTTGTTTAATCTTCTACTATATTGTTATTTTCTTGTTTTTCAATTTCCTTCGAATTGATTTTCAATCTATCCTCATGATATACTTTGTAGCTTGTTTAATCTTCTACTATACTGTATTATTATTATTATAAATGCAAAGAGGTCGAAGTCCAAAAAAGAAAAACGAAGGAACAATCATCTTATATGCAGAGCCGACTCCAACTATTTGGAAGTTTGACTTAAATATTAAAAATGGGCCCTTATAGTAAAAACGCTTAAAATATTTTAAAAAATCATTCTCGATTTAAATCGTAAATAATTATCATAAAACATAAAAAAAAAAGACATGCACTAATCAAGAATTAAATTTGCAGTAAAATTTGAATTTGACTTTTTAATTTAAGTTGAAATGACTAGATTTAAAATTATACAAAAAATTTACAATGTATTAGCGAACAAAATAGAGCAAAGACAAGCATGAAATAAACAACAATTATGTTCACATGTACAATGATAGATATTAGATTATAGCTAATTAAATAATTTATATATTGATAAGATGCATGTAGTATTTATATTGTTAGATAAACTCTTATTGGATAATAGACTAAAAGGGTCCAAAGGTCAAAAAGGCCCAACTAAACAATTAAATAAAAATCCAGTTCAATATATAAATATCACCTCTTACTAATAACTAAATTATTTAATTAAATATACAATCTAATCCTCTATCATTATTCAATTTATATCACATGTCAAATAAATTTTTAAATTATAATAGGGTTCACCTTATTTTAAGTTTACAAAGCTCCTCGTTTTAAATGAATTTTTGTTGACATGCCATATTTAGGGGAATAGGAGGATCCGTGAAAGCTCCAGTAGAAATTTGATCAAAGACGATTTTGTTAGCTGTCTCTGTGTAATGTGTTCCATCCCATACCACTTTAATCGATGGGTTTTTACACGAACCCACAACTGTTTTTGTACCATTTATGTTTATTGTTTCTCCACATCTATTTCGAATGTTGTAGTTGTACTTCCCTCCATAGCCGCAACATGCCACAAATGGAAGCTCAAATCCTACATGTTAAAGAAGCTTTTAAATTAATAACATATATACAATATAGTACATAGATCTGAATTTGTAGAAATTATCAGAATCTTGGCGAGCTACCAAGATTTTGACAAAAACTACACTTTGGAGTTTTAATAAAATCAATGTGTGATCATAATTTTGTCAAACTCACAATCAATCTAAATATACACTAGCTTGAAAATGGGGTCATCTTGATTTTGCTCACCATATTTCTTTGGATTTTGAAAAAGTGAGTACTTTGGAGAGTAGATATCTACATATATGATTGCGGCAAGACGAAGATCTTTTCGAAGTTGAGCTAAGGCTTCCTTCAACTTTAAATTGAAATATTGAGATACTTCATTGTATTGCTTTGCACAACCATAACTATCCTTTATAGCGGATGGAAAATTAGCCAAAATTAAAGGAAGGCATCCGATTGGTCCTGTGTTGTGTATCCAAAATGATCTGGCCCCTAAATTGTATATGTTCTAGACCACCAACAAGTTTCATCAAATTAGAACAAGAAACTTAGAAGAAATAATAAAGTTAGAAATATATGATAAGACGAGGAAATTATTATTGGGAAGATATAATATTGACAATAGGCAAATTCTCAAAAATAGACAATGTAACTTGTTTTTGCACAAGTATCCATTCAAATCACGACATGTAGGCATTTGTTGAGATGTTTAAAGAATAAACTTAATAAAGTGAAACTATTATATAATTTGATTGGATACATGTGTAAAAATATTTTACACCGTCAGTGCATAACAATTAATCTAATAGTTTTAAATCACCTTAAATACTAGCAACAACTCACAACACTTGGTAGAAGTAGAAACTCAAGATTTTTTTGCTCAAAAAAAAAAAAGAAGAAACTCAAGATTTTTCTAATTCTAACGAGTGAGACCGTGTTTTTACTAATTTGAAAAGAAAGAACAAAAAATGATATAAGTGCTGCAAAACTTAACTTATAGTATTTTTTTTCTTCCTTACTACTTTTGACATGTATTGTGAGTTTCTGTTATAGTTTTGGTTGGTTATTAAGTATTGATTCATTAGTATACAATTTACAAAAGTTGTTCACCCTAGAACCCACCTCGATTACAGTATTTAAATATATGAAATTACATTAATATTTGAACATTTAATATTTGAACATTATTAGACAATTAATTAACTATAGAAATTGTTTTTTGACAAATTATTTAATTATTTATGTGTTATTGTGTATATAAATTTATGAAAGAAAGGGTTTGATACCTTGATATTCTCTATGAAATTGTTTACTATATCGGGTACCGTAGCATTGATTTGTTGTATAGTCGCATTACTAAAAAAATCAGCAGTAAGATCATTTTGACCAATATCAAATGTGTATAATGCTTTGGAAAAATAATCTTCTTTGGGAATCAAGGTTGCAAATATACCTCCTGGAAAGAAAGTTTCAAAATTTAGAAAAAGATATAAAATAAAAAATAAAAAAAGAGAGAGTAATTTGTGTCCTTAATTAAACTCATAATATAATCACCAAAAGATATTTAACAAAAACAAAAAAAAATTGAATCTTTTTTTCTCAATTTACCTTGATCCCTAATGAATTTTGTTTTAGGTATGAAATCTCTGAATTGATTGTATTGAATTTTAAGAGAAAATGGACTAAATATTCCTTGAGGTATAATACTATTGGGGATTCTGATTGTTGATCCTGCTGTTGCAAAATTTGCACCATGTGTGAAGTTTGACCCAAGAGAATTAAGATATGGACTAAGATAGGGAAGTCCAAAACTTTGCGCTGAAATTACAAAATTTTATAGGTTAAAGTTAATAATTAAATTCTTTCAAAAACATAGCAAATATTCTTCATTGATATAAACCATGTGTCTCTATGTGTGTGTTTTTTTTTCTTTATACAAAACAAATACTAGTACTATTAAGGGTGATAATCAAATGAATTATTTTTCATACCACTGATTTTGTTAGATTTAAGGGGAGATTATTCTTGATATTTCTTGTGACTTTTCCCTCTATAATTAATATTAATTATTTATTTTTATTGGGAAAAATGTTACATGTATAGTAAGTGCCTTTAGACTTCATGTGGTTCTAACTAAAATATAATGGAGTGTATAATAAATATCATATGTATTAGTTGGAAAAATTGTATAACTTCCGTATATTGGTAATAAGGACTTCAAAGTATGTGCACTGCTTCACAAATGAAGTCTACTTCTATGCACCAAAAAAAAAAAATGAAGTCTACTTCGTACATGTTACATTTATAATTGTCTGACTATGAAGGACAATGACAATCCACCTATACTCAGGAGTTTTAGTTGAAATAGTATCCAATTATCAATTATTTCAAATTGTTGTTGAAGCACGTACATGTGATTAATTGTGTTGATTTTATTATAATAATAAAATATATGTTATTTCTTAAAACATATTAATTATAACTAATTAATGAAGTAGTTAGATATGTTAAAACATAATAAATAAGATATATAAGTGAAAAAAAATTAATGTTTCATTGATATTTTATAATGATAATTATATATTATTTTAAAACAAAAAAATTGCAAATAAGACATTTTTATGAGACAAAAGTAGGAAAATAAACATATGCATCTTTAGATGCAGTAGTCAAAATTATGGTGTTAATAATAATTGTAAACAATTTACTTTCAATTTGGGCTCCAACCCAAAGTAAAAGCTTTGAAAGAAATATGTTCTTTTTTTAAAGTTAATACTATAGTTTTGACTACAATATAATTTATTTTATTTTTTTTACAAAACAAAACAATATGATTTTTTTAACATTCCTACTACAACTTAAATCATGAACATATTTTTAACAAATATGTTCATCAATCTAATAGTTGGACTTAAATCTTTTACAACAATTATGAAACAGTTATAGGTCTCGTGAGTATATATAATTTCTCTCACAAGGTCTAACGGTTTCCACCGTTATTGAACATGCAGTTGTTGTAGTGATCCAAATTAAACTCATTGTCGTGTGACTATAGTTCTCTATACCAAAATGATATAAAATCTTTTTTTTTTTTAACTATTTTTCAAAAGTGATTTACAAAATAAAGCAATATATATATGTTACTATAAAATGAAATAGAGAAAGTAATTAACATTGAATATTACCTATGAAATCAAGAATGATTCTTCCATCAGAAAACCTTCCAGTTGATCTATGAAAATAAGTCTCTCCATATGGCAATGGCAGTGCTTGGAATGCAGCAGCCAATCCACCAGTATCAGCATTTGAAGCACCAAAGTTGAAAATGGCAGGAAAATTACAACCCTTTGTAGCAAATATTGGAGAAGTAGTAGTGCATAAAATAACCACAATCAAAGACACAAGTGGCATGTGCCTAAGAAACTCAATTTTTGCCATGTGAATTTGATGAAGCTAGCACAAAGGAAAATGGATCATAGTATGGTTATAAAAAACTTGAATATATTTATAGCCGATTAGATTATTATAAGACTTGACCAAGCAATCAAAGTAGATATTTGAATTTAATGATTAGCCTTTTTTTGGTTTGACTGTGTATGGTGTTTAATTAATTTTTTTATTTAATGAGGTGGAGTCTATCTTGGATTCATGCACTATAATATATTCTATAGAAATTAAATAGAAAAAAATCTTATAAAAAAAGTAGAAAAAAAAAATCTTACGTGTTTTGGTGATTGTACTTCATCGGGTTTATTATAATAGGAAACTCAAACAAAAATCACAGATATTAAGAACAATTGTTAGAATAATAATTATTATTTTTTTTGGCAAAAAATAATAATTATTTTAATTTATCTGAAATGTGTGTTAGTTTTAAGTATTTATTTCTATAATTATTAACATCTTAAGAGGGAACATATATTTGGATTTACAAGTTCAATAGGAATTAAACATTTTGACCGTTATTTTTAAATTGAAGTTACAAATTAAGCTTATGTAAAATATCACGACTTACTATTGAATGATACCAAGTGTTTCTCCATTAAACTAAAAAGATTGCATATGATATTAAAGTTTTTTTTGAAGCACATATGATATTAAAGTTAGTTGCTCATATTTTACTAATTTTTTCAATATTTTATATTTATAAATTTATTTATTTTTGCCAAATATAAAATAATAATACTTCTACTTTATAAGAAAATAAAAATGTACGACGTATGTTGGCCATGTTTGAACCACCTCTTACTTGCTCATTTATTAGGGTAATAATTGATCACACCAACTCAACCTTCATATATTTTTATACTAGACTAGATCGGGTATTCTTTTATGTGTAAGGATCTAGCTCTTTTAAAGCAAGGGATGCATTATAAATAGGGTTATAATCGTTGGTTGAATAAAGTGCAAGTTAATTTTACTTTAAGGGATATAAATTTATAGGAATAATCATTTTGGTTACATGTCACGGGGATTGCCTCTCTAACAAATGACCTACTCCCTCCGGTCTCATATATAAACAAAAGTTATTTTTTAGATTCATTAAAAAAGTTATGTATGTGGTATATAATAATAATATGGACTAAATACATAACTTTTTCAATGAATTTAAAAAGACAATCTTTAGTTATATATGAGATCGGAGGGAGTAAATTAAATACATAAGCTCTAATTAATGCACTTCTAGTAGCTTAACTTTAATGAGTCTTATATCAGGAAATGGATTCAGAGCAGTCAGGTTGCAGTCAGCTGCTCTGAACCATTTGATCAAAATGAAATGGTTCGGATATTAATGCAATTTTACCTTTTTAAAATATAAATATTTTAATTTTAAAATTTGAACCGTCCAATCTTAATCAGACGGTTGCGATCATGCTGACTGCATGCAGTCACAGTCATTGACTGCACTGAATCTATATTCCTTGTATCTTATGTCCTTGAAATAAGTTCATAAACCATTAATTCGAATTCAATATTTTGGTTAGATACATTTTTGTTTGTTGGAATCATACATGCATATTGATTTTGGCATTGAACATTCATTAATGCTTTTTTTTTTCTCTAAAGTTGAGAATCCAACTCAAAATTTCTAGCATAATACTCTTTACCCCAAAATCAAAGCTAGTGACTTTGCATTCCTTAATGCTTTCCTATATTAATTAATGATTAAACCTTAACCTACATTAAAATAAAGATAATATTAACATGTGTCTGTTCTTAAGGCACGTATTAAGAAGTCAAATGTAATAAAAGTTTATTGAAATTTGTGTTTTTAACTCTCTAAATATTAAATGTTTTATATCATAAAATACTAAATTACTCCCTCCGTCCCAATTTAAATGACACAGTTGACTATTGTGAACTATTCATATATGTTGCTTTGACCTTATTTTTCTACTAATAAACAAAAATAAATATTAGCATATAAGATGTTGTTTGATTCGTCTCGATGAGTATTTTCAAAATATCAAATTTTTATAATTTTTACTATTATACAATTAAAAATATTAATCATCAAAGTTGTACATCGGTATGCATAAAATAGTCAACTGTGTCATTTAAATTGGGACGGAGGGAGTATTATTTTTAGACAGCTTAACATGTACTTTTATAGCACATGGTAACATAACCCTTAAAATAATTAATGGAATCCTGATTTGGTTTGGAGTAGCATTAAGCATATATACATTAAATTATGAATTAAGTATTCATTTAATTCAAAATGTCAATCATAATTGTATCATGTTATAAGTACAAAATTTCTACCACACATGTAAAAGTGAGTAATCTTTATCAAGGAATCTATAAGACACATAGGGTAATTTTCTCACACCGACTAAATTTTCTTTATATATTAAAGTCGGAGAATAAACCTTTAATAACTAATTAAGAAGTCCAAAACTCATTTGGACCTATTTATTGTTGAATCATTTGATTCATAATTTAACCGGTATACCATATCCAATTTTAAACCGTTTTACACGTTCATACTATATCACTTTATTTTAGTTTTTTGGTACACCTATGTCACTTTAATTATTAGATCTAAAATGTAAACAAAATTATCTACATGATGATGAGATGGCATAGGATGTGAATGTTTAATATAGAAATTGCATTTCAATATTTAAATTCTTCTTTTAAATGAATACTAAAGCTGAATATTATTTCTCAATCACTATTATAAACAATTTCAGTGAAGTATATTGAATCGGCCAAACAAATGCCTACATAACTAATTATCTTCTTTTTTTGTCAAACTATTTTTTTGACTAATAGGTCAAACTAGTTATCTTTTTTTAATAAGCTGTCATTATATATCTTATATATATATAATGTGTCAATTTGTTTCGTTAAGAATGTGGATATATTTAGTTTAAAAAAAATAAAAATAAATATAAAAAGAATGTGGATATCTAATTGAGAAATACTTTGTTGTTAACCGTAAATAAAAAATTTAATTAGATATAGTTTTGGTTCTCAAATTTTACAAAATGAGCAATTTTGATCTCTATTTTATTTTGTACAATTTTGGTCATCTTATTTTCTTTTGCGCAGTTTTAGCCCTTAGCCCCTATTTTAAAAAAATTAGACATTTGGTTCTCCATTTTCATTTATCCTTCGATTTTAATGGCATCGCACATTCTTTAAATGAAGTGGCACATGATGCATGTTTAGAGGACTGTCACGTCATATTTAATTTTTTTATTTATTATTTAAATCATATTTTATCATTTCTTAAATTAAAAACATAATTAAAAAATATAACCTAATAAATTAAAATTAATTTTAAGAGTATGTTCCTAAACACAAGCATATATCATGTGCCATATCATTTAAAAAATATATATATCAAATCATCAAATTAAAGATTAAATAAATAGGGAGATCAAATGTTTGAATTTTTCAAAAATAAAAACTAAAATTGCACAAAACAAAATTAGAAGATCAAAATTACATAAAACAATAAGAGACCAAAATTGTGCTTTTTATAGAATAGGAAGATAAATCTACATTTAAGCCTAAATAAAATCATTTAGATACACATGAAATCACACATCATTAAATTATTTAAATAATATACCTTATGTTTTTCTTCTATCCTTGTTGTGTGTGTTCGATCGTATCTAAATTTTGCATCTAATGCCTCATGTGAAATTGTGTAATTGGTGGCCCAGATGTCACTCTTGGGTAGTATTTCAAGAATGAAAAAAAATAAGACATAGGTAAGCCGATATTTTATGTACTTATTATCAGAAAAGAGATAAGACAAGATAAATATCTATAACTGGTAAAAATAAAATGCAACGATTTTGAATTATTAAAATTTCAACCTATATTGGTGAAAACAAAAACCTATGTTTGTACACATTGAAAAATTGCTCTTCTGGCCTTTTTATATTGCTCCCAGGTTCCATATTCTGACCAAATTACTCTTGAGCGTGTTTTTATGAAATTAACCAATTTTAGAATGTACGTTTCGAAGTGGTTTTTTTTCATTTTTTTTATATTTCAAAAGTTATAATCCGAAATTCACTAATTTTGGATTGTAGGATCCAAAATTAACAAATTTTAGAACGTACGTTCTTAAATGGCCTTTTTTTTTCAATTTTTTTAATATTTCAGAATTTACAATCCGAGATTAACTAATTTTGGAACGTACGTTCTGAAGTGGCATTTTTTTTTCAATTTTTTTGTATATTTTGAAAGTTACAATCCGAAACTAATTTTAGATTATAGGATCCGAAATTAACTAACGTTCCAAAATTAGGCATTTTTGGATCGTAAACCTATTTTTATGTGAGCCCATATGTTGGCCCATTTGGCTTTATGTGAGCCTAGCAAAGTGTCGTTGGAGGATATTGAAAAAATTTCTTTGCTCTCAATGATTCTCTCAAGCTCCCCAATTATTATTTTTTGCCCTTTAAAATAATTTGGAATCTAGTTTCTAAAGTGAAAAAAAAAATCAAAAAATTTCAAATTTTAGAATCCAATATTCTTTTTATTTTCGTTTATGTTTTATTTATATTTTTTCATCTAGATAATGTATTATGTCAATTTTTGTTATATAACATTATGAACTTGTATCATTTAAAATTATTTTTTTAATTGGACATGTTAAAGTTTTTGTTGAGTGTGTTTTAATGAAAGATCAATTTTTTATAGGGTTAATAAGTCTTTACTTCCGGTAAAGTAGGCGAGTTTTATCTTACCACTTGTAACTTTTTTAAAAAAAATGCTCAATTGCAATGTTGACGAATTTTGTTTTACCCCCCCTCTGTTGACTTTTTGCTAATGTGGCAGGAAAAAAGTGACTGCCACTTAAGCAAAAGTGCACTGGCACATCATAAAAAAGTGATTTTTGTTGACGTGACAGTGACTTTTTCATTGCCACATTTGCAAAAAGTCAACATAAAGGGATAAAACAAAATTCGTCAACATTATTAGGGGGCATTTTCAAATTTCTTTTTACAGAGATAAGACAAAACTCACATACTTTACAGAGGATAAAGACTTATTAATCCTTATATATATATATATATATATATATATATATATATATATATATATATATATATATATATATATATATATATATATATATATAATGTTTTGGTTTCTAGTTTACAAATTGATTTAAAAATTAATTTATATTTTCAATTGTTTCAGAACTCTAATAAATACATACTTCAAATTCTATTTTTCAAAATAACACGGGAGTGGTTATGGTGCATAAGCTTTTTCCTTATGCACCGTGCATAAATAATGAAAATTACTCAATTCACCCCCCAAATTGTTTAGCACACCCCCCAGATTTCTAGCGCACCCCCCAGATTTCTAACGCACCCTCTAAAAATCTGGGGATGCACTAAGTAATTTGGTGGGTGCACTAGAAATTTGGGGGTGCGCTAAGCAATTTTGGGTATTTATGCACGGTGCATAAACATGGCTTATGCACCATAACTTGTGCCCCTTGAAACTATCGTTATTCAAGGAGACCATAATCAAACTTCCTTTTACCTATTTTAAGATAGAGAGATTTTTTAAACAATATTTCTTGCTACTGCTGAACACAAAAAGGTGGCTGCAAAACCATATTTTTTACTCCCTCCGTTTCTTTTTAAGTGTCCATTTTGAATAGTAATACTCCCTCCGTTCCTTTTTAAGTGTCCGTTTTGAATAGTAACATCAAATTAAGAAAGTTTATTTTTGCACCTTATTTTCCTATTATACCCTAATTTTAATTCACCAATAAAATCCTATTTTTTTGCACATACTTTCTCTTTCCAATAAATTTAATATATTATGCACACACAAAAAAAATTAATATGTTATGTACCAAAAAAAATAAAAAGATTTAGTTTTCCAAATATATAGCATTAATTAGTTTTAATGAAAAAGATATGAGTAATTGACAAAGGGTATAATTGACAAATCGTACCCTTAAAACATCAAATGGACAGTTAAATAGAAACGTTAAATTCGACGTTTTTGGACACTTAAAAAGGAACGGAGGGAGTAGTAAATTAAGAAAGTTTATTTTTGCTCCTTATTTTCCTATTATACCATAATTTTAATTCACCAATAAAATCCTATTTTTTTGCACACACTTTCTCTTTCCAATAAATTTAATATATTATGTACACACAAAAAAACAAAATTTAATATATTATGTACCAGAAAAAATAAAAAAAATAAAAAGATTTAGTTTTCCAAATATATAGCATTAATTAGTTTTATTGAAAAAGATATGAGTAATTGACAAAGGTTATAATTGACAAATCGTAACCTTAAAATATCAAATGGACAGTTAAATAGAAACGCAAAATTCGACGTTTTTGGATACTTAAAAAGAAACGGAGGGAGTATTTCTTAAAAAAAAAAAAACATATTTCTTATAAGTAAGAATTTATTCAATTATTATCATATATTCAATACATTTATTTTAGAATGATAATAAGGGTTGGTTTTATTTTTAGCATACAAAGCTCATTAACTTCAAGTGAACTTTCTTTTACATGCCATATTCAAAGGAATGGGAGGATCTGTGAAATGTCCGGTAGAGATTTGATCAAAGACAATTTTATTAGCTGCCTCTGTATAATGAATTCCATCCCATATCACTCTAGTAGATGGATTTTTACACGAGCCCACAACACTTTGTGTACCATTTATGTTTATCCTTTCTCCACATCCAACACGAATGTTATAATTGTACTCTCCTCCATAGCCACAACATGTCACAAGTGGAAGTTCAAATCCTAAATGTTAAACAAACTTTCAAATTAATAACATATATATTATAATCCACTACTTAATAGCATGTTTGGATTTGGGGTGATATTAACAAAATCATGGTGAACCAAAGTGATTTTAGCAAAATTTAGACTTTAGTGTTTCAAGAAATTCACAGCGTGACCATAATTTTGCCAAACACAACTCTAATCCAAACATACACCAACTTAAAAATAGGGTTATTTTGATTTGGCTCACCGTATATTGTTGGATTTTGAAAAAGAGAGTATTTAGGAGAGTAAATATCTACATATATGATTGCAGCAAGATGAAGATCATTACGAAGTTGAGTTAAAGCTTCCTTTAACTTTAAATTAAAATATTGAGATACTTCATTATATTGTTTTGCACAACCATAACTATCCTTTATAGCGGATGGAAAATTAGCCAAAATTAAAGGAAGGCATCCGATGGGTCCTGTATTGTGTATCCAAAATGATCTGGCCCCTAAATTGTATATGTTCTAGACCAAAAAAAAAAACCATCAATTTAGAACAAGAAATTAGAAATCAATAATTAAGAAATCTACGATAAGACAATAAAATTAATCTCAGGAGGATATAGCATCAATTATAGTTAAACTTTGTTAAGTGATTATAGTAAGTAAATCACTTGAAAATCGCCTCAAAATATTCCAACGATGACCCACAATACTTACTAGATATAGAATTTTTTACGATCCTCCTAATTCTAACAAGTGAAATGGTGACATGATCAATACGAGATTGAAAAAACAACGCAAAACAAATATAAGTGCACTAAAACTTAACTCTTATTCATTATCTTTTAACATAACCGATATCAATTATACCATTTTCACATTTGCGTTTGATATGCTAAAAAACAGAGGATTGGATTGGACAACTTATATTATATCCTGTTTGATTCAGAAATTGGTTATGATACTGAACAAACAAAAAAACATGACAATTTTTTGTCCATGATACAACTATAAAAAAAAACAAAAATACTCATTTTATTTTCGAATATAAAAAATATTATCTCTCTTTTTCTAATCGGTGCAACTTTATCCTGTCATATGTTCTACCTTGTTCTGTATATATTGTTCTGTCAAGTACTTATTATTTTGCAAATCAAACGCACTATCTTCCCCCCATACTTCTAGCAAGTACCATGAGTCATGGTTGAAGTTTGGATTATTTTCTCCCCACTACCTTCCCCCATACATACATACGAGTCAGGCTAATCAGTGCACTGAGGCATTTGTTAAGAATTTTAAATAAAAAAAAGTTTAAAAAGTGTCTGTATGGCAATAGTTAAAAAAAAAAGTAGAAAAGTAATCTTAAAATAGTGTATTCAATCCATTTATAAAGTTAAGGTATGGTATGGACTAACTTTTTTCTTTTAATCGAAAAAAATTTGATTAAAGTATGGCATGTACTAACTTGATTATTTGTTTTTAGATAATTTATGAAAGGAGGGTGTTCAACTACCTTGATATTCTCTATGAAACTGTTTACTATATCGGGTATAGTAGCATTCACTTGTTGTATAGTCGCATTACCAAAAAAACCAGCAGTAAGATCGTTTTGACCAATATCAAATGTGTATAGGGCTTTGGAAAAATAATCTTCTTTAGGAATCAATATTGCAAATACACCTCCTAGCATAAAAAATTGAAATTAAAAATAATAATTTCAAATTTGTCTTTAAATGAACTCCAAATTACCAAAATATATTAATGAAAACAAAAAATACATTAAAAAATGTATTAACTTACCTTGATCTCTAATGAATTTTGTTTTAGGTATGAAATCTCTGAATTGATTATATTGAACTCCAAAGGAAAATGGACTGAGTCTACCTTGAGGTATAATACTAGTAGGGATTCTAATTGTGGATCCAAATGTTGCAAAGTTTGCACCGGTTGTGAAGTTGGACTCGAGAGAATTAAGATATGCACTGAGATAGGGAAGTCCAAAGCTTTGTGCTGAAATTACAAATTTAAATTAAAATAAAATTTCTACATAAATATCTTCTCCAGTCCTAAATACAAGATAAAGTATGGTTAACAAAAATAAACAAGTTTCTTACTAAATAGCATTTTCTCAATTGAAATTGAGCCGTGTGACACTCTACGATAATTAGTTCACCATAACGATGCAAAGAATGTAGTAAAAAAACTAAAAAAAAAATAAAAAAAAAAGGCTTAATTATAATTTTGATCCCCTTATTTTCATCATTTTCCAAAATTAGTCCCCCTATTTTAAAATTTGACAGTTTTAATTTCTCCATCAAATATTTTGTTAATAACATAGTGATACGACATATTTTAAATTAAGCTTATAAATGTTTTTTTCTTACAATTTCATCAATAGTAATATTTTTTTTCATCATGGGATCATACATCATGTTATTTAAAACCAACACATCACTAATTTTTAGACAAAATATTGGATAGAGAGACTAAAAAATTGTCATACTATAAGATATGGAGATCAATACTTATTAGTGGAATGATAAATGAGACACCTCCAATTTGACTTTAAAATTGTACTTGTGTGGTATGAATATTTTTAGTTAGTTTAGTTTTAAAATATATTTTTTATTGATCAATTTAATTGATAAAAATGCAAAAAATATTATTTAAGATTGAGTTATAATTTTCTACACATTCATGAACTAAAACCATCGATAACTTTTTCTTTGTTACAAATGTCGTAGCATACAAATTTATATATTTGAATGCCTAGACAAATGTCATTTTGTAATTTATCTAAAACAGTATCCCTTTTGTGTAAACAAAAAAAGAAACAGTATATCCCTTTAAATAGATACTAGTTAATTAAATTTATTAATTTACACTTAATACATATAATTAATTTAATTGAATATATAGTTAATTAAATTTACTCAGTAGTTAATTATATTATTTACAACTTAAGTAAATAAAGTATTATTTATTTTTTTACTAAAAAACAGATGAATACTACTATGGTTATATAATAAAATATATAGTTCAATTGGTAGTGACTAGAGGTGGGAATAGGCTAGACTGAGCTAGACTTTGTCAAGTCTGAGTCTGGTATATCAAAAAATCAAAGGCCTGAGTCTGGTCTGTTGTCTATCATAGACTTATCTTTTAGGTCTGAGTCTGCCATTTTGAAAGCCTAGTAGGACCTGTTATCCTGTTTAAATTAGCCTTCTTCACATGAAGATATTTAAATAAATAATTATATTTATTTTTAAAATACTTATAAACTAATAAATCAACGTCCTTTCAATATTTAACATGATATTTTAGAGAATTTGACTATATATGTCATCATATTTCAATTCTAGTTTATAATAATACATTTATATCTGTGAAAAACTAATGTAGATTAATAAACTTAAACTACTGAAAAAGTTAATAAATTTATAATTTAATCAAAGTATAAATTTTAATATATAAATAATAATAGTATTAAAAATATTATTCATATTAATTTAAATAGGTCGGCCTAATAAGCTAAAAAGTTTTTTTAATGGCCTGCGGACTGACCTATTTAAGTAAATAAGCTCATAAAAAAGCATTGGTCTGCTCTATTTAGAGAAATAGGTCGGCCTGACCTGAGCCTATGTAGGCTAGGCCTTAAGGCCCCGTAGGTCGGTCTGGCTTATTCCCACTTTTGGTAGTGACATCACATTTTATATGCAGAAAGTGAGAAAACACTCCACTTATGATTTATTCATATTAAGAGTAGAATTTGTAGCCACTAAGTTGGCCGACAAAAATAAAAGTATATTAGAAACATAGGTGTGGTAAACACGAGGACATTACATTCACTTGTGGCTAAAATAATCTGTAAGTGATTATAATTTGTAAGTGTTAAATGTTATCATATAAGAATTCTTCTTTTTCTTTTTTTTAAAGAATTTCTTTCTAAAGACCATTTTCTATTTTTTAATATGATTAATTACTCCTCTAAATATGAATATAATTAAGCAAGAAAAAAAAAATTAGATTCATTGAAAAAATGTGTTTAAATTATTTATAATCCAAATACATGTTTCTTTAGTTTTTTTCTTTTCTCTCTCTAAAAACTTTACTCCTCCTTCTCTCTAAAAACCCTAAGCGCCGCCGCGGTTCCTCCTTCCCCAATATCCAAATCAAGCCGCCGCGATGTAGACCTTGCCCTCGTGGTGGTGCGACGAGCCTGGTGGCTCCGTATCACCAGCCTTCGTCCGTCTCTGCGCCTCCTTCCTCAACTCCGGCCGGTTGTCCCCTCTCTTTTCCTCTGTTCCGTATTGTTTCGCGTTTGGCTTGGTGTTCGCCTTGGGGTTTTGTTTTCTGGTGATTCGTTTTGGCCTTGGTCTGCACTACTGGCTGCTGTTGCTGTTTGTGTTGTTAGGTGCTGGCTTGCTCCTCGCCGGAGCTCTTCTTCTCCGGCGGTGGGGATCAGTTTGGGAGCCTTTGTAGGCTATGGTGTTGGGAGATGGTGGGGTTTCGCTGCTTCTGTGGTTTGGGTGTTGTTCCTCGCCGGAGTTCCTCCTTCTCCGGCGATGGGTTTCGGTGGTATTGGTTTCGGGTGTTTTGTGTGGTTAAGGTGTTTGGAATAGGAGGTGGCTTGGTTGTGATGGTGTTTGTTGGAGGTGGCAGCGGAAGGGGCAGTGTAGTAGTCGAGGCGACTCGGTGTTGTGTTGGGACAAGTGGAGGAGGAAATAAGGGGTTGCTGGTTTTGGTGTGGATGGGTGTGGATGGATGGGGTCTTGTGCAGGGGTGGAGTGGCCGGAGACGAGGTGGTTTGTGGTCGAAGGTTGTGGACGGTTCTTTGGGTCTTTGTTTGGTGTTGGTGCCGTTGGTTACGGTGGAGGTTGTTTGGAGCTCTCGGGCAGTGGCGTTGGTGGTTGGCGGAGGTCCTTCCTTGGACTGGGTTTTTGTCCTGGCATGCCCGAAAGGGCGAGGTACGTAGACTCTCCGTGTTGACGGACGATGTTGCTTTATCGTACCTCCAGGACGTTTCGGTGATGGAGTGGTGTAGGATGGTTAAGGCCGAATGTGTGTGGATTCTCCTGGATACAAGAGTCTCTGACCATTTTCAAATCTGGTGAGATTTGCAGGACTCTTAGAGTCGCTGAGGGGTGTTCAAGTCTGTTGAGACTTGCAGGTCTCTGGTATCTGGTCGAACTCTCATGCATCAGGCGTTGACCGTTGATTCTCTGACTACTGGGGTCCCCCAACCGCTGACTTCTGGGACTACTTTCTGGAGCTGATGAGCCGAGTAATTTTAATTCGAGTTCGGAAGTTAGAGCCAGTTGGTGTCTTCTAGGGTTAGATAGGGGTTTTCTCTGGGGGTTTTTAGCGAATCATTATTGTTGTATTGGTGTATGGGTGTTGGGGTGTTTGGTTTGGTGTTGGTAATTGTGTTATATCACGTTACCGTTTCTGTATGTTTCTTTGACAATTCCTTTCACTTCTTGTGGAGGAATTGTCTCTTAATAAAATTTAGCCGTTCAAAAAAAAATCCAAATACATGTTTTATCTAAAAGTTGGTTTTTACTTATATTGAATAACTCGAGAGTATGTGTTACGGTTGTAAAACTTCATCTGTTTTCACTATAAAATCATTGTCTTTGACCAATTTTAAAAAGTGATTAAAATAATAAAGATATTATATTACCCATAAAATCAAGAATGATTCTGCCATCAGAGTATCTTCCAGTTGATCTATTGAAAAAAGTCTGTCCATATGGCAACGGTGGTGTTTGAAATGCAGCAGCCAACCCACCAGTATCAGCGTTTGAAGCACCAAAGCTGAAAATGGCAGGAAAATCACAATCCACCGCAGCAAATATTGGGGATGTACTACATAATAAAATAAGAGCAATAAAAAATTCAATTAGTGCCATGAATTTCATGATGAAGCACGTAGATATGGTTATAATATGCTTATCCAAAACTTCTATTTATAGCAGATTATGATTACTACTACTATTATTATTATTATTATTAGATGTATATCTAAATTTAAAGGTGAGACTTTTTTGTTTGCTTGTTGAGATAGGGTCTATATCTTGAGTACTTGTGATTGCATTTAATATTAGTGTTACATAACCTACAAATATCTTCCCAAAGAAGAAAAAGGAGAAAATGGGGCATAAGTTGAAAAAACAATCTGCATTTGATTTGTTAAAAAAACAAGGGATTTGATAGGACAATTTTTGTTGAATTATGCTTGATTCAAAATGATTATAGTACTGGACAAAATAGGCAGGAAGGGACAAGACAAAAACAAAAATTTTTGTCCCTCACTAAACCACAGGACAACTTTTTATGCATGGTACAACTACAAAAAAATACAAAAATACCAATTTTATTTTCGAATATAAAAATTATTATCTCTTTTTCTCTCACCGATGCAATTTTGTTCTATATTGTTCTCTCATCGATACAAAAATATAATCATATTGTAAATACAGAGACTATTGAATTGAATTTTGCATGTCCATGGAATATAAAGGTGCACCATTACCAACTAAATTATTTTCTATATTTTCATTTTCTTCCGCACACTCTTCTTCATATTCATCATAAATTTATTAATCATTTTCAAATTTTCTAACAACTTCAAACAATCCATAAGTTTCTTCATATCCACCTTTACTAACATACCCATGAATTTCTTTCCCTCATTGAGCTCACACAAACAACATAGTAGCTATAGCTTCAAGTAGATACCTGAAATAGGAACAAAAATGAACACAACAAGGAGAAACATGTACACAAAGTTAACAAATCACTACAAACCAAACGATCTTAGCAAGAAGATTAAAAAAATAGAAGACCACTAAGCAAGCAAAAACACGAAGAACACGATGAACACAACAAGTAGATTTGGGATTTCACTGTTTTCCTATGGGATTAGGTAGGAATTTGATGTGGTGATATGAGATTTTGGAAATTTAGGGTTTTTGTTTCAAGATTTAGGATTTTATGAGAAGTTAAAATTTTAGAAAATTTTTTAAAAAAGTTAGTTGGTGATACGAGATTGTGAAATTGGGTGGAATGGGTAGCTCAACTGGTTAAACCAATTGAGGTAAGGGTCAAAGAGAAAAACTAACATAATATTATAAATATACTAACAATTTGCTATTAAAAAAAAAGTAAAGATTTACAACCATAGCACCATAAAAACAGTAGCGCTTTTCTCTCTAAAATTCAAAAACTCCCACCTCTCTCTAATAACCTAATCGGCCGCCAACCTTCTCTCTTTCCAATCAAATCCTTAACTTCAAAATGTAGATCCCAAACCGGTGGTGCTTAGCCTCTCACGGACGCACCACCGTCTCTCCCGGTTGGTAAGAACCCTTTTTCTTTTCTGGCGGCCGTCACCGTTTCTGTGTGTTTTTCCCTCCACCGTCGTTTTCTTCAGGTTCGTTGGAGATGTTTTCTGTCATGGGGGGTTGGCTTTTCATATGGTGTTCTGGTTGTTTTAAGGTGTGGATCTAGGTTTTTATGGTCGTTTTTGGTTCGTTCGTTTTTCTGTTGTGGTTTGAAAGAGGGCGGCGCCTCCGCGGTACTGTTGTGGTGTTTTCCAGTGATGGTGTTCTTTCTTGTCCTCTGTATCATCTCTTTCTCTCTTCTCTCTCTCTCTCTCTCTCTCTCTCTCTCTCTCTCTCTCTCTCTCTCTCTCTCTCTCTCTCTCTCTCTCTCTCTCTCTCTCTCTCTCTCTCTCTCTCTCTCTCTCTCTCTCGGCGATTCTGTTCTTGTTCGTTTTCGCCGAATTTGGTGGTCTTTGTTCATCTTTGGTTTTGGTCGTGTTATGTTCGCGTTCTTCTTGGAGTTCGCACCAGAGATTCGTGGTGGTGGTGGTTGGGGTCTTGCCGGAAGGTTGAGGGTGGAGGTTTGTGTTATGTTTTGCGACGGCCAGATAGATGAGGGTGGAGGTTTGGGTGTCGGTGTCGATTATGTGTGTTGGGTGTTGGAGCTGTCGACTTGGATCCCGTGGTAGTTGTCACGGTAGTGATGGTGAGGTGATGTGGTGGTCAAGGTGTGTTGGAGGTGAGGAGGTGGGGAAGTGGTGGTGAGGTGTTGGCGGCGTTTTGGATCTGACTTGTTGAGATTTGACGTTGGCAGTGCGGTTGATATCGTGCGCGTTTAGTTTTCCCTAATATTTGATTCTCTGACTGTTTCCAAATCTGTTGAGATTTGCAGGATTTTTTTTGAGTCGTTGAGGGTTTCCAAATCTGTTGAGGTTTGCAGGTTTCTGGTATTTGGTTGAACTCTACCGCATGAGTGTTGACTGTTAGTTTCGCTTTATGTCGGCGTCCACCAACTTTCGACTTAAGGAGCTGCTTTTTGGATTTTGATGGGCCGAGTAATTATGATTCGAGTCGGAAGTTAGTGTCTAGTAGCGTCTCTATGGGTTGGGTTGGTGGTCATTGGTGTATTTCAATTGATGTATTGTAAGGGTGGATTGGGGTGTTGTTTGATGCACTTTTTGATTGGTTAAAGTGTTTTCATCACTTTGCATCTCGTTGTATGATTTAACAATTCCTTATACTTCTTGTTTAGGAATTGTTCATTAATAAAATTTAGCTGATTCAAAAAAAAATATTGTGAATTTTTTTGGAAATTAGTTTTGAAACTCGGCACTTCAATAATGAAATTATGAATAACATGATGAAGGAATGGAGGAAGAAGAAGAAGAAGAAGAAGAAGAAGAAGAAGAAGAAGAAGAAGAAGAAGAAGAAGAAGAAGAAATAGAAATAAAAATTAGTTGGTGCTGGTGCTATGCTAAATTTGGTGGACATGCAAAATTTAATAGTTTGTTTTTCTTTTAAAACATCCAATGCTTAAGATTAAAAAATGTATTGAGGTGTATGGTGGACCACCTACAATGTTGATCTACTTAATATATTTGAGGTTGATAAATTAGCGAAAGAGACTGATATGGCAAATAGTGATATCTTTAAGGGACCAAATTAAAACATTTTTATGATACTAATATGAAACCAAAAATATATTTAAGATTTCAACACGCTAAACCCATTAAAAATCACACGTTTTTAAAGTGGAATGGAGTTTTGACCATTATAGTTTTGACAAGTCAGATAGGCTGCTCTGCCCAATTCAATGCAATGGGTAGTTAAGAATTTGCCTAATTTTTTAAAGAAGTTTATTGGTACATTAAATATAGAGAAGAAATGTATTGTTTGTTTGTACGAATAACAATACCTTATCATGAAAAATGCTTTATAGTGCGAATACAAAATTCGTGAAAAGCACGCGAATACACTTTTTTACTTCTTTTGTTTTTTATATTGGCTATTTTTCTTTACTATCATTTATATTTATGCCTTTGTTTATAGCATATCATCACCGTTGCCGCAAAAACCAACGTGTGACCGACCTGCAACTTGACCTTTTGGAAACCTGTATTTTATGTTGAACAATCACAAAAATCTGAAATACTTGTAGTGTGTCAAAGATATTTTGATTATATTGTTTTTTTAATTAATAAACAACAAGCTGTGGGTTTGTGAATTAAGAGCATTTCTAAAGTAATCATTTGCATGCAAACCAACGTTGTCGTGATTATTCGTGAATATAATTTTCGCACCATATAGCATAGCTCCCTTATCATATTCAATACATTAACAATACCTTATTGGTAGTTAAGAATTTGCCTAATTTTTTAAAGGGTTAGGGCACATGATAACCATCCAAATAAGCTAAAGAAATTAATGTCTAAAAAATGTATTACACAAGTACCAAGAAGAATATTTCTATATTAAACTACTTTTTTTTTTTGATAAACATGAGGGCATATGCCCAATATATTAAACTACGTACTTAACATGTGCCCTTAAGGGCACAAGTTAACATTTTCCTTTTTTAAAAGGAGTATATCTTTAACTTTTGACCTTATGAATTGTAAGTACTAGCCTATTAATATTTTATTTATTTCTATAGAACTAACTTTTAAAGTTTCTTATAGTTACGCAACTATGACTAAACAGGGATTTTAAAGGGTGTTCGAGAAGAGCGGTGGCACACAACACTAAATTTTTAAGGACACTAGATTTCTTCAAGCATATAATGCTAGTATAGCATACTACTGATGTATGTTTAGATAGATTGATACATAATGTATAACTATTTTGGTTATAATTCTATTATAGTTTTAATTTAGTGTAAAATTTTCAATATTGATGTAATGTTTTATTTTATTTTTTTACAATCATTTATACTAATAATTATATGACTTATAAATTCATCATAATAAAATAAAATTGTGACGTAAAAAAATGGGGCAACAAATTCACAATTCCAACAGTGCATTCAAAATATCGGGGACAACCCTTTTACTAAATATGTAAAGCTGAAAATGACATACCAAAATAATATATTCTAGGCCAAATACATTTAAAGGTCTTTTAAGTTTCACGTTTATAATAGTTAGATGCTTTAAATAAATTAGGTAACAAATATGCATTTTCAGTTTTTTAGTTAATAAGTGGGTCATTTAAATTTCTAACTTATTGCATTGTTACTCTTCTTCAATTTATCATTTCTTTTAGTTGGAGTTGAACTGTATAGGGCTCATGGTTCAAATTAGAGCCTCATATTCATCATGGCTAACATTATAATTAACGGTCACGTCGGCATTTTTGTTAACGTAGGTTAATTGGAAGGGTAACGGTGCACCAAGTTAGAAACTTAAAAAACCTATTAGTTATCTGAAAAATTTAAAGAATCTAACTATTACAAATACAAAACTTAAATGAACCACCTCTAAATAAATTTAAGAATCTAACTATTACGTCTACGTCTTAACAGACTTGACGTGTGGTGGACTGTGGATTGGTATGGAGGACCATACCATGTGAACTCTAATATACTTTGATCATTCATGTCACCGTATGCCTAGCTAAGATCAAGCAAGGACCATTCCCTCTGCATGCTCAGTTAAGCCCAACCGTCAGCATGGCCAGCTTAGCTCGACTACGAGCTTCTCCTTCAGCTTGGTCAGCTCAACTCGGCCATGAGCTCCTCTTCCAGCATGCCCAGCTCAGCTCGACCTTGAGCTTCACCTTTAGCTTGTCCTACTCAGCCCGACCTTCAGTATGCTCAGCTCGAACATGATCGCTTCCTTCAGCATTCTAAGCTTAGCTCGACCTTGAGCTTCCCCTTTAGCTTGTCCAGTTCAGCCCGACCTTCAGCATGCTCAAGTCAGCTCGAACATGATCTCTTCCTTCAGCATGCTAAGATCATCTCGGTTAAGGGCTTCCCCTTCAGCTTGGTCAGCTCAGCTCGACCATGAGCTCCTCATTCAACAAGTCTAGCTCAATTTGACCATGAGATCAACCTTCAGCTTGCGTAGCTCAGCTGGATCACCCAAGTCATGTTAAGCCCAACCTTCATCTCGACAAGCTCAGTATGGTTATGTAGGTCATGCTGAGTTCCTCCCTTAGTCTTCCGTGGATCATGTACGAACATAGTGAGGTGAGTAGGGTGAGCTCTAGCTCCACGTGATCTGCACAGACGAGTAACGTATTTCACATGTGCTTTAGCTCCATGTGTCTTGTATGGACGGGCTGCAAATGAATATCAGAGTTATAGCTTATTGGGCTTAGACATCTAAATCTTGTGAAAGACCCATTAAGCCAATGAATTGTGGACTATAAAAGGAGACACTTAGAAGGAGTAGTCATTTTGAAGATAAGCTCACGGCGAAACCATGTGATTTCATTCCAAAGTCCAAACCAAGTCAGGTCATTTCTCGTTTCAATTCCTCAAAACCCTTTTCCATTCATCTTCTAGAAAACACTACCCTTTTCCGTACATCTTCTAGGTTTTCATTCCACTTCACATTACATTTTCTCTATATCCGCCATGACAAAGAAAGCTTTACTAGTTGGCTTAACTTACCATAATTCTCCTCCTGAGGAAGAGTTAGATCAATTACCTGGAGCTCAAAATGATATCGTTGTTATCAAGCATTGCTTGATTAACAAACATGGTTTTCATCCAGAGGATATTCAGGTGATAACAGATGGTGGCTGCCCCATTTGCAACTCAGTTCCCTTCTCCTGTAGAAAGAAGAAGAAAAAAGAGAAGAAATAAGGTCATAAATGCTGAAGTAATTCTGAAGGCTCTAAGAAAGATGATTTTGAATTCAAAATAAGGAGATATGTTGATATTTTTATTTGGGGGACATGGAGACCACAACAAAAATGGATATACATGGCTGATTGTATGACCAAGAGAGAATGATGTAAAACTCAAGTTCTTGGATGGATTTCAATTGCGCAATCGAAAGGTGTTATGTTTAGAATGTGTGCGTGTTCCTCTGGAGGAGTACCAAAATCAATCAAACTTCACCGCCAATTTCCATTTAGAACACTAGGTGAAAACACCCGAGTCGGTGTAATTTACACCTCCGTGCATACATAAGGGCATGTTTCTTGTGACATGTATTTTCCGGAATTTCGATGTGCAATATCCGAATTTGTTTATGCAATTTTACATATTCTTGAGAATGATGAAGAATCTACCCTTAGTAATATGGTGTTCATAAAAAAGCTTAATGCCATAATGAAAAATATTGTTGATCGCATGGAGGAATTGGAAAAACTGTTGGATGCGGAAGAATGTGATCTACATGTTAGGCAAATCCCCGGTTTGTTTTGCTCCAATGCTCAGCGGAAGCGCCAGATGTTTTCCAGCCAGCAGCTGAGTTTCCGTCCAATGGCCGAGATCTTACCCACACCGAAAATTGAGTTTGCTACGAAGAAAGTTTCTAAGAAGCAACATGAAATCACAAAGGGAGAGCTTCCTCACGGGAAGAAGCCAAAAGCATTTAAGGTTGCTAAGGAGTAAAAAAGTGGAAAACAAGAGTCTCAGATGAAGAAGGCAAAGTTCCGTTATAAATTGAAACTCGATAAGGGATCAGTCGCAGACCACAAAACTTCAAAGATGGAAAAGTTGAAGGCTGATATGAGCTCGGAACATGACTTCTTGAAAGAAAGAGGGAAGAAGAATTAGAAAAGGAAAGAGCCAAGTTGCTAAGAAGCAACATGAAAACACAAACATTTTAACATGCTTGGCTTTCAACATGCAATAACATTTTAGGAAGACCGAAACAAACATTTTAACACTAATGTGAGCTCAAAAAGCCTCACAGACTAGTGTGTTTGATTACCAAATCAAAACTTTAAACAATTTCTACCGCAGGAATAATTTGTTGCTTGGTGTTAGATTTCTAAGGAATTATGGTTTGTCTCTTTTGCCTGTTTTTCCCATGCTCATTTATGGGTAAATGCAGCTTGCAGTATTGTATTTCAGCCAGGTATGAGGTGACTGAATCTTCCTAAAATGTTTCTGAAGGATTGCGCATATTTGTTTGAGTAAATATATACTGAATTTTGTTTTATCAGATAAAATACTGAATATTTGTTTGAGGAATTGATTCAGTGCCTGCAAAAAAAATAAAAAACAGGGAATCCATTCTATGGTAAATAATGTATTTTAACCTTAGTCATTTTCTCAAGTACTCTAGCAATCTCTAGAGTAGGGAGGGCAAAAATATCCATACCCGCGGATATCTGCGGATAAAATCCGCCATGGATACGGAGCGGGTAGTTTAATGGATATCCACGGATAAAATAAATGGATATTTCAATTATCCGCATTTAATGGATACGGATGCGGGTTTAATACTATCCGCGCCTGCGGATATCCATGCCCGGTAAATAATTAGTACATTACTTAAATATCTCTACTTAGATATAAATTCTAATATTTTTATATTTTTATCTTTTGCAGTTTGGCTATTTTATATAAATTCTAGCTTTGTTTGGCTCTTTTGCAGTTCTGTGAGGTGAGTTTTGTTTGTAGATTGGGTGTTTTCATTAAAAATAGAGAGCAAAATTTATGAATATTATGTGTTAATGTTTTGTCTTAAAAAAAAATTCAATAATTAGTTTTTTTTTAATAAAAAAATATCATCCATGGATATCTGTTAATATCCGTGGATACTTCAATATTCGTGGATTATCCACTTAGCGGATATCCGCACAGATATGGAGCGGGCACGGATAACATATTTGTCTGACGGAGCGGACACGGATATCACACTATCTGCGTCCATGGATATCCATTGACATCCCTACTCTAGAGCAGCTCATCTATTGTAACTATACTATGTTTACATATGTGTTTTGTTAATAAATATAGTTATACTAATTATAGCAATGAGAAAATATATATAGACAATATCTGGTCAAGAGAATGACAATTTTATAACTAAGAAATTACAATAAATAATCAAGTCGTTGAACTCCAATAGTCAATGAATTTCGGTTAATGCCCAATGATTTGGAATATCTCAAGTTCAAAATGTGGATGAAACAATTGATAATACTTTATTTACCTTTTGACTAAAATATTAATGATCAATACCTCTTTCCTCTGAAAACTGTTAAAAAAAAAACACAAATTCCTATTAATATAAGAGAACGAATATTTTATATAAAATCATATTAAAACTTTATATATGCAAGAAAAAAAAAATCAATTGTATAGTTATAGTAATGCAAAGATTTTTGAACCATATACACAATATTCGTTGGCTGTGCATGGCACTATTCAATTACACTAAATTTTAATATACAAGAGTCCTTAATTTCAAGTGAATTTTTTGTAACATACTAGATTTAGGGAAATAGGAGGGTCTGTGAGAACACCAGTAGAGATTTGATCGAAGACGATTTTGTTAGCTGCCTCTGTGTAATGGGTTCCATCCCATATCACTCTAGTAGATGGATTTTTACATGAACCCACAACATGTTTTGTTCCATTTATGTTAATAATTTTTCCACATAGAGCATGATCACCATAGTTGTACTTCCCTCCGAATCCACAACATGTCACATGTGGAAGCTCAAAGCCTACATGTTAATGAAACTTTCAAACATAACATATATACATCATTGTACACATAGCTTAAATTGAAAATAAAGGTATTTTGATTTGACTCACCGTATTTTTTTGGATTTTGAAAAAGAGAATATTTGGCGGAGTAAATATCTACATATATAAGTGTAGCATGAGGGAGATCCTCGCGAAGTTTATTTAAGGCTTCCTTCAATTTTGAATTAAAATGTTGAGATACTTCATTGTATTCCTTTGCACATCCATAACTATCCTTTATAGCGGATGGAAAATTAGCCAAAATTAAAGAAAGGCAGCCAATTGGTCCCGTGTTGTGTATCCAAAATGATCTTGCTCCTAAATTGTATATGTTCTAGATCACCAACAAGTTTCATCAATTTAGAACAAAAAATTAAAAATCAACAATTTAGAAATTTATGATATATGACAATGAAATTAGTTTCAGGAAGATATACTATCAATTTGAAGTATATATGATTATTCTCTATAAAGAGTGTTAAACTATACCTTGATAATCTCTATGAATTTGTTTACTATATCGGGTATAGTAACAATCACTTGTTGTATAGTCGCATTACCAAAAAAACCAGCAGTAAGATCATTTTGACCAATATCAAATGTGTATAAAGCTTTGGAAAAATAATCCTCTTTAGGGATCAATGTTGCCAATACACCTCCTGTAAAAATATTTTGAAATTAAGAGAAAAAAAAATGTCAAATACATATCATTAATTATCATTGGAAAATATCAATGAATGAAAACAAAAAACAAATTAGAGAAAAATTATTGTTCTTTTACCTTGATCCCTAATGATTTTTGTTTTCAGTATGAAATCTCGGAATTGAATGAACTGAATTGGAAGAGAAAATGGACTGAATCTACCATAAGGCATAACACTATTAGGGATTCTGATCGTTGACCCAAATGTTGCAAAGTTTGCACCATGTGTGAAGTTGGACCCCAAAGAATTAAGATATGGACTTAGATAGGGAAGTCCAAAGCTCTGTGCTGTAAATACAAATTATATAAATTAAAATTAGAATCCTCCGTAAAGGTAACAATAATCCTGTTGTAATATTTTTAAGATATTATTTTCAACACTCCACCTACACTAAAATATCTTGTTCAACTTTTTTCTTTTTATTTTATTTATAATGTCAATATCATTTTTTTGAATGAGCCTGCATCTACATTTGATTTCTTTGTTTTTTGGGTCTGCAATGCACATATAACAAACTTATGTTAAAGTGATCTTACATAAACCCTTTGTGTTTTCCAAGACCGCTATATATCTTTTAGAAAATGTTACAAGATTTGTTTCTAAAATTATGCAATCTAGAAATTAAATAATCATACCTTATTAGTATTACCCTATAAGCCTATAATTCATCTGACTATTCCTTAACCATCTCATCATTTTTCATTCTTTGTAACTCGAACTCCCTTATTTAAGATATGAACTCTACGGATCATTTTATTTATCTTGCATATTCTTTCTTTAGGTATTTCCAAGTTGTTTTTACTATTTTGAGAATCATAATTCTGGTGAATATAATTTGTGAGACATTTCCAAACAAACATGGTTTTGCCCTGCTTTCTAGATTTTTTTTTATGTATTTTTATAAAATTATTTTGGAGATAATAATAGAGATATATTTTTGTGACACAAATACACGTTTATGTCATTAGTCTCTTCTATAATATTTCATTAGCTATTAAAATGTACTAGTATCAATTAATCACTTATCAACCTTTTAAAATATCTCATTAATCACTTCTTTTTTTTTTACAAAATCCTTAATCACATTTAAAAAGTGATTATTAACAAAATAAAATATTAGATATGTTAATAGAAAATGAAATAGAGAAAGAAACCATATTAATTACCTATGAAATCAAGAATGATTCTCCCATCAGAGTATCTTCCGGTTGATCTATGAAAATAAGTTTGTCCATAAGGCCATGGTGGAGCTCTAAAGGCAGCAGCCAAACCACCAGTATCAGCATTTGAAGCACCAAAGTTAAATATGGCAGGAAAATCACAACTCTTTGCGGTAAATATTCGGGCAGTACTAGTAGTAGTAGAAGTACATAAAATAAGAACAATCAAAGACAAAATTGGCATGTGACTAAGAAATTGAATTAGTGCCATGAATTTGATGTAACACAAAGGAACCTATTAAATTATCATATGATCATAATATGTTTATCAAAAACTCGAATTTATATCTTATTATTACTTAATTATTAATATTAATTAATAAACTTGGTCGAGATTTTATTATGATCCAAAATATAAGGATGATACACCTAGCATAAGAGAATGTGAGGAAAAAGTGAGACAAGTGTCAATCTATTCATATATTTAGGAATTAAGGAGGATCAAGTGAGAAAATATTCTCAGCAGGAAAATATGCTCTTGATTGGGCTTGAAATTTTTTTACCCTATACCTCTACATTTATATTTTCATCCCTATAAATTATAAAAGATGTCAATTTTTTTATTATGGATAGAGGCAGAAATATAAATGTAAAGATATATGGTAAATATTTCTATTGAAAATGAATGAGCCCAATTTATTTTAGGCGTTTTGAACCTACTATAAAATTAAGAAAATGGATTCATAGCATGCAGTTAGATTGTAGTCAATTCCTTTAAACCATTTGATCAAAATCAAACGGCTCAAATTATAAGTTAGTTTCTTCCGTGCTTCTAATTCCCTTCTACATGTATTGAAGTGTAGAGTCAATATACAAAGGCAGAGAAGCAATGATTGTTACATTAGACATAGAAGTCTATGTTTAACTCTATTTTTTTACTTCTAAATTTATTGTTTGAGATAATTATACTAATGAAAAGAAATATAGCTTTTTGGTTTTTAATGTAATATATAAAGCTATATTGAAATGGTGAAATACAATACTTCATTTCTTACTACAACATTTACTTATGGTATGACTTTGGTTATGGATAAGCAACTAAAGCTCAATACATTTTTATGGAATTTCTGTGGCATGCCATGTTCAAGGGAATGTGTGGATCAGAAAAAGCTCCAGTAGAAATTTGATGAAAAAGGAACTTATTAGCTGCTTCTGTATAGTGAACACCATCCCAAATTACTCTAACAGATGGTCTTTCACATGAACCTACAAAAATTTGAGTGCCATTGACCTCTATGGTTCCTCCACATCCAACATTAAAATTATATTTCCCTCCATAGCCACAACAAGCAATTAGGGGATGCTCAAATCCTACAAATCAATGAATTATAATTTATACTCAATTTTATAAGGTAATAAAAGACAAAACACACATAATTTTTTTAATAAACAATTCTAACAAATGGGCTATTAATTTGGCTCACCGTATTTCTTTGGATTGCTAAAAAGAGAGTATTTAACGGAGTAGATATCTACATATGTAATTGCAGCCAAAGGAAGATCATCACGAAGTTGAACCACTTCTTCCTTCAACTTTTGGTTAAAATGTTGAGCTACTTCATTATATTGTTTTGCACAACCGTTTTCATCCTTTTCGGCTAACGGAAAACCCGCCGAAATATAAGGGAGGCAACCGATAGGTCCAGTGTTGTGTATCCAAAATGATCTAGCTCCCAAATTATATATGTCCTTGATAAAAAAAATCATCAAATGAGAATAATAAATTAAAAAATTAGCTAAACAATTAAATATTTATAAAGGATATTATTAAATTACCTTAACATTTTTGGAGAAACTATTGATTATCTCTGGCACAGATGTATTTACTTGTTGTATAGTCTTGTTTCCAAAAAAGCCAGCACCAAGATCATTTTGACCAATATCAAATGTGTACAAAGCCTTAGAGAAATACTCTTCTTTAGGCATCAAGCTTGGAAATATGCCTCCTACAAAGAAAATTTAGAATAAAATTAAAGTAAATCATACACCCTTAATATTTAGAACCACAAAAATATATGTAAATATTGAATTTATGAAAGTTTTTCTTATACCTTGTTTTGTAATGAATTGTGTTCTTGGTTTGAAATTTTTGAATTGAGTGTATTGAACATCAAGGTAGAAAGGACTAAATCCACCTTGAGGTATAATGTTGGGTGGGGGTCTAATTGTTGATGCTGATGTTGCAAAGTTTGCACCATGTGAAAAATTGGTCCCCAAAGAATCAAGATATGCGCTTAGATATGGTAGTCCAAAACTCTGGGCTGAAATTACATTAAGGATAAAAAATTGAATATAAAACCATTTATTTTGAATTAATTAAATTGATTAAAATAAATTGTGCAAGAGGCATAGTATGGTATGCAGGATTAGACCATCTACAATGCTTTAGAAAATAATTTTGCACTTGAGCATGAAAAAAAACCTTCATATTTTTGGATTAGTAGAATAAATTTCTCAATCATATTTCAACTAATGTTATTCAAATAAAAATTTCTTAACCTCAGAATAAAGTAATGTAAATCAAAATAACTTTCTCCGCTTTACATTTTTATAAAACAAATTTTAACTAGGTTGGATGCTCTCCTTCCCTTATTCTTCCTCCTTTAAAGATAGAAGTGTAAGAAGAGATAGAAAATCAATTTAAAAAAAAAAAAAAAAAGATGAGAGAGAAAATATAAGAGAAAGATAGAGACAAGTCAATGAAGGAGAGAGTGGGAGAGAATTCATTGAAGGAGATGATCCAAGTCCATTAGAAACCATAGAAATTTTCGTAAGTACATATATTGTTTCGAACTTGGAAGCATACTTTCGTATGGTAAAAAAAATTAAAATTAATTGTCGCCGTTAGTTGTAAGCATAGTTCATTTGATGGATGTATTATAAATTTATAATGTAATATGCAGGAACTGAGGTTTAAATTTGAAATTATTCATTTATTTATTATAAGGGATGAAATTCTGACAACTAAACTATTTTTTTTATAAAAAAAAAAGTTTTTATCAAATATATATCTCCAAAGTGATATTGGGTTGGGAGTGGATAGTTAATCTCAAAATATAGTAGAAAACAATACTATTAATTATTAATTACCAATGAAATCAATGACTAGACGGCCATCAGAGAACCTCCCTTCAGGTCTGTGAAAATAAGTCTTTCCATATGGTGGTGTTGGTGGTAGAAGTGAAGCAGCCAGGCCACCAGTGTCTGAGTTTGAGTCACCAAAGTTAAAGATTGCAGGGAAATTGCACTCACTATTGCTTCTACTTCCAATCACTATGGTAGTAGTAGTAGCTATAGATAATAAAACCACAAAAAATTTCACACTTGAAATATGAAACATGTTTCTGCTACCAAACTCCATTAGGGTACAGGACATTTAGTCATGAACAACAATTGAGACTAAGAAGAACAAACATTTGGAGACCATGATACCATATATCATATATTGTACTTTTGATTTAACTTGTTCCAACCACGTGTCATACAATTTTTCTACATCTTTAACTTTTATTTTAAAAAAATAATAATAATGTGCGGTTGCTAAGTTAAGCCTATAGCACTATAGGATAATTCTCATTTCTGATTTCTGATTTCTCAAACAATGATAAGACATGGTCCATGGATTTCTCTAGAGTTTTAAATTTTCAGCTTTTGATTTATACCATAATAACAACTCACACGTAATTTCTGGCAAATTCTAATTCTACTGTGAAGCAGATGGGTAGTTTACTAGAAACAGTTGATCTTTTGAAATTTCAAGGATGGTTGATGTTGCCTTCAAAAAATAGAAGATCATGATCCTTCTTCATATCCTCATAATTGAAATAATGATTTTATCAATAAAACAGAAAACTAAATACATGCAACAAAATTCAACTCATGTTCATTTCTCATTGTTTCGCGAATTGCTTTTGCGAAATAGACACCGATCGATCAAGTTAGTGTCTCATCCCTACAAGAGTAATTGTTAAGCTTCTACTCTTTCAAGGGTGTCAGTCAATTGCCGTTGTTTTGAGTAATTTCTAAATGATATCTTCCGATAATATAAATCTTACTAAGAGATATCTTTCAGTAGTGTTTTTTTCTAGTTTGAACAGTTCAAGAAGAGCAAAGAGCAACCATCTAATATTTACATCACAGTAGACATTCTAGTTTGACAAAATTGAGAAGGTTGCTCTTTTCACCATGTTAGGCAGTGATATTAGAATACTAATTTGCTAATATCACTTGCCTCACAGATCTTTGATCGGACAGTTCTTATTCTAGTAGTCAGATTTACTTATTTAATCTCAATCGTTTGATTAGATCGGACGGTCAGAAACAGTTATTGTGTCACACTGTAACTGTGTGTACTGTAACTGTGTGTAATCCAAACCCCTTTTAATCTGGTTTTTGTTACAGTTTTCAAAACTCGTGACTGTACACATATTTCTTATTAATCGGACAATTTCAAACACTCAAAAACTATTAAGAATATGTTTAAATTGGCTTATGAACAAGCTATTTAGGCTTATGAACAAGCTTTTTTTTATCTTAAAATTCTCTTTTTCTTCCCACCAATATAATTCTAACTCAATTATTGCAACATTCACATATAGCTATTATTCACATTTTGATGAGGGAAAATACAAAGGAAAAAAATACAAATAAAAAAATAAACCTTGCCAAACCGGGATCATTGTATATATCAATGAATTTCCAACCACCACACCGCCTATGACTACTATGTAGGACTACTTTGTATGAAAAAAAGTGTACAATTTTACCAGGCATTTCGAGCTAATACAGGGGTTCCAGATTCGTCGGAAGATGAAGGTTGTAATGACCGAAGGCGAATGTCATATTTTACACTATTGGCCGCTTTGGAGCTAGGGGGTGATTCTGCTCCGTTTGACACGAGAGGGGAGGATGAAGTATAGCCATCGTATGCATTTCCAATATGGTTGCCACATTTTCGACAAAGTAGCTTAGTTCTTCGGCGGAATAAGCCCCATGAACGCTTATGAAAATGTGGTACACACTTTATCTCATCAACTTGGGTAAATCTACTATCATCAATATTGAAGAATGGTATGATACCTCGCTTTATGGACTTCCCGTATTTAGATCCAATGGATGTTGTGTTCCGGTTTGAGGAGGATAGGTTCAACTCATAACCACAAGCGCCACAGCTGCAAAAAATATAAAGATTGGGTATTGTAAATAAATGCAACAGTAAGAAAACATAATACAGTTCCACCAATTTGACAAATCATAATCAAAATAACAAGCTCAGTCTTCAATTCATCGATATTGATATATAAAAGTGATAATAAGTAATGACTGAGTACATAAAGCATTTGAAATGTTATGTGGTTATCATCACAACATATCATGACAAAATTATTTGGCTGTGCATCTGATAATACCCTTACATTGAAAGGGAAATGGTTAACATTTGTAGTGTTCTATTTTAAAGTTCCAAAGGCTCAAATTATAGCACATCCCATGCTGTATCCAATCATGAAGCTCTCCGCCATCAACCAAGTGTCGGGATATGATGAAAAGAAATTGCTAAAAAAGTTTAGAACTTAGCGTAACCAAGTCCTGCCTTTTTTCTATTTAAATTATATCATATCTCAGTTCTTGAACCTAACAAAAAGAGATTGATCGTATTACTCATGGCAATTGGATTATATTCAAAGTAACACTACTTTTCCTTTACAAACATTTTATCCATGAAAATCCAAAGGGAAGCTTGGCGCAACGGTTTAAGTAGCTGATGGCCAGATGCGTGATTTGAAGAGGTCAAATCAACCTCGTGTAAATGTAAGATAAAGCTGCCAACCGATGATCCATAAAAGGTCCAAGCATCCAACCCTTCTCTGGACTCTCCCACCACGGAAACTCTATAGCACCAGATGACTCTTTATGACAATGCTATATATAGCAAAAAAATATCTGGCGAATTCATCATGAACAGGGAGCAACTATTAAAAAGCTCTCACTAACATACATTAGCAGTTACAGTTAGTGTTGAATAAAATAATTACTTTTAAGTGTGCCACGTTATTCTCGTGATGGTTCACAATACAATCTTTTGCAATAAAAAGCATTTCCCTTCTCTTTATACTGTCAAAAAATTTGTATCAGTGTCAAAATTCAACTTTCAACACTTTAAACCTTACCATTGCGCCATACAGCTCAAAGGAAGGTTGTGTACTCCAATTCTCAATAGGACAAAACTTAGATGTTGTTCTACAGGTTTTGTTTTTATTTTTTACAAATGAAATTTGTTTTTACTTTTCACAAATGAAATACTATTATTTATACTATTGAACACATGTCTACAAAATTCAATGTCAAATCAACTACAAAATTCAATGTCAAATCAAATGCAATTCTTATTAGTGTACAAAGTTTCTAAGGAAATCAAGAGGCAGAAAAACAGTCACATCCAATTTCCTTATTTTATGCATCACATATCATAAAATGTTTCCTTAATCCTTATGATAGAACAAGCAAATCCAAGTTATGAAAGTGACTGTGTACCCAATCTAATGTTGTATTACCAACCATGAAAATTTCTTCTTAAATCAGTTAGCAATTTAAAGTTACTCCCTTAAAATGCAATTTACTATCATCCCAATTTGTAGTTACTGATGTGACATATAAAGTGAAACACCAATTCAGTATCAGTATCTCAAAATAGTTCGCTAAATACCGATTTTTTAAAAACAAAAAATCTTTAAATTGAAAATCATAACAATCCTCAATGTAGCACCGTCAGATTGAACGTTGGTCGGTGGCCTACACCGACACAACATCAATGCATTCAATCACTTCTATATTTTTCAATTTATTCCTAATGTTGACGTATCAGTGTCAATGTTATATCATGTCAATTCTTAAAATTGAAAATCATAATAGTTCTCAATGTAGCACAGTCAGATTGAAGGTTTGTCGGTGGCCTACACCGACACAACATCAATGCATTCAATCACTTCTATATTTTTCAATTTATTCTTAATGTTGATGTATCAGTGTCAATTGTGTCGGTGTCGGTGTCAATGTCATATCATGTCATGTCATGTCAGTATCCGTGTTTGTGCTTCATACATAGTTTGTTCGATCAAATAGTCGGTAAAGGACTAATATAATTGAGAATTTTCAAATTAAGAGATTATTTTGAAATTCCCTTAATTACATATACATCAAAACCACAATTCAAAACAATTTCATGAATTAAATTGATGAATTAAATTGGTGATTCATGGTATGACATAACATAGGTTTATAATTGACAATAAATTGTGTCATGTCATGTGTGTTGAAAGGGACAAAAAAAAAACATCCTTGCCATGATCAACAACACAGAAAACCTCAAAAACAACCTCAAAAACCCAGTAAAAACCTCGCAACCATATGCAAAAAAAATGAAAACCATTAAGAAATCAAAGAAACGAATAATTGAAGAAAACTTAATCAAGAATTATGAGAATTAAACCTGTAACGGACATCTCTCTGGGAAGCAGAAGAATAAGAAGAGAATGTTCGGTTAAAGTTGCCATCTCCGTTAAATACTGATGTATTATCCATTAAATTGTATTCTCCGGTGACGGCGTAGAAGCGGTGGTGGTGGCTGTGGCGGTAGCGGCCGATTGAGGAAGAGCCACCGTGGCAGCGAAAAGCGCGTGAAAGAGAAATATATGTGTTGTGGGAAATTGGAATTGTTGGGAGGACAGCGTGTACCGAACGAATCGGAAGCGCGCGTTGACCGAAGAAAGAACAGGATCGAAACGAAGCCGTTTTTCACAAGTGACTGTACTTGTATATAAGCGAAAACTGAAAAGGTTTGGATTTCAGTTTCAGTCGCACAAAAAGGTATCAGAATCCGGGGATAACAATTGAGAAGGGAGAGAAAGGTACTTAAGAAAAAAATATCTTAAAAAGATTAGTTCATTCTTTTTTGTCTAGAAAAAAGATTAAGTAGAAAAAAATTTAATTCCTTCTTTATTTTTTTTGAACAAGTAATTCCTTCTTTATTATAAAAAAAAAAGTGGTATTATAAAAAATAATTACTTGTAAACCAAAAAAAAATTAGTTAATAAATACACATTTTATTTAAATATATATCCATAATGTTAAAATTGATAATTCTTATAGATCTAAAAATTAAACAACACTATTTGTGAATTTATGATAACTATCCTCACCACGTAGATACTGTTATAAGTAATTTATATTTTGAGGGTATTTTAGTATTTTGTTGTGTTTGTCTTTATGACCTAGTTTTTGTGTATAAATAGACTAGTAGTTGATGTCATTAAAAAACATCTTTATTCTCCTTTTGTAGCCGTCATTGCAGAGCATTCAATAATATTCTCTTTTTCTATTCATTTATCACCTTTGTGCACCAACAATTGGTATCAGAGCTCCGGTTCGAATCCACGGGAAACACGAGTGAAACGTGAGGCGTTGTGTGATTGATTTCGTTTCTTGAATTCGAGTTGAATCTTGAACGAATTTGTAACAGAATCACATTTTCTGATTCTGCGGGATTGGGAAACACGAGTGTTTAGTGAGATTTGAGTGAACGTACAAAGGTTGAAGATGAACGAAAACGGTGGTATGAGTACCAAGCTTCCAGTGTTTGATGGCAAAAACTGGAATCGTTGGATGAAACAAATGCTTGTTCTGTTCGGTGCTCAAGATGTGCTTGAACTTGTCATTGAAGGCTACGTTCCAGTAGCAGCAGATGCAACAGATGCACAAAAGCTCGCACAGAAGGATACGAAGAAGAAAGATCAGAGGGCGTTGTTCTACATCCATCAGTGTGTGGATGAAAACGTGTTTGAGAAAATTGCTGATTCAGCAACGGCGAAGGCTGCGTGAGACACACTGGTCAGATGCTATGGTGGCGATGCATCAGTGAAGAAGGTGAAGTTTCAGTCCTTACGAAAGCAGTATGAGAATCTCAACATGAAGAACAACGAGAAGGTCCCTGAGTACATCTCCAGAATGATTCTAATCACTAATGAGATGAAAGCTTGTGGAGAAACACTTTCAGAACAAGTAATCATTGAGAAGGTATTGAGATCTCTTACCCCTCAGTTTGATTACATTGTGGTAGCTATAGAACATTCCAAGGATCTGAGTTCCATGAGAATTGAAGAGCTACAAAGCAGTCTAGAAGCACAAGAGTTGCGTCTGACTGAGAGAAACTCTGAAAGAGAAGTAGAGCAGCAGGCTCTGAAAGCATCCTCTGGAAAGAAGCATCAGAAGCAGTCTTGGTCAGAAGCCAAAAGAAGATCTGATGGAGTTCAGAAGCCAGAAACTTCAACCTCTGATAAGCAGAAGTATCAGAAGGGAAAGGAGAGATTTGACAAGAAGAAGATCCAGTGTTACTGTTGTCAGAAGTTTGGCCATTTTGCTGCTGATTGCCGGTCAAACAAAGAAAGAAAGTCAGAAGAAGCAAATATAGCCAGAAGTTCTGATGACTCTGATGGTGAATCTGTGTTACTAATGGCTTCTGAAACTGATGATATGAATTCATCAGAGTGGTGGTATATGGACACAGGGTGTTCAAACCATCTTACTGGAAACAAGAAGTGGTTGGTTGACTTTGACTCTGGGAAGAGTACAAAGATCAGATGTGCTGATGATAAATACCTTAATGCTGAAGGTATGGGAAATGTCAGAGTTATTCTGAACAATGGAAAAGCAGCATTGATTCAGAATGTATGGTATGTACCTGGCATGAAAAGCAATCTGATGAGTGTGGGGCAACTGATTGAGAAAGGTTTTTCAGTTACCATGAAGGACAATCTTCTGAAGCTGTATGATCGTAATCAGAAGCTGATTATGGAGTCAGAACAGGGAAGGAACAGGACATTCAAGGTGAATGTCAGAACTGCAGACTCTGAATGTCTTAGTGCAACAAGTGTTGAGAAGGATAGTGAGCTGTGGCACAGAAGATTTGGTCATCTGAACTTCAGAAGCCTGGAGTATCTGAAATCAAAGAATCTGGTACATGGAATTCCTACAATCAAGAAACCTGAGAAGTCATGCAAGGTGTGCATGGAAGGAAAGCAACCAAGACTGTCATTTGCATCAGAAGTAGCTCCAAGAGCAAAACATGCCTTGGGAGTAGTACATTCAGATGTGTGTGGTCCATTTCCAGTAGCATCAATTGGAGGGAATAAATACTTTGTGTCATTTGTAGATGAATTCACTAGAATGACATGGGTATCCCTGATAAAGTTCAAACATGAGGTGTTTGCTGAATTCAAGAAATTCAGAGTAAAGGTTCAAAATCAGAGTGGTCAGACTCTGAAGATTCTTAGAACAGATGGTGGTGGTGAGTATAACTCCAATGAGTTCAACACTTTCTGTGAGGAGAATGGAATTGAGCATGAGGTTACTGCTCCTTATACTCCTCAACACAATGGTCTTGCTGAAAGAAGAAATCGCACTTTGCTTGATATGGTGAGAAGCATGCTGAAAGAGAAGAAGCTTCCTCATAATTTATGGGGTGAAGCTGTTGCAACTGCATGTTATGTGCTCAACAGATGTCCAACGAAGAAGCTGAAGGAAATAGTTCATATTCAGAAGTGGACTGGAGATAAGCAAAGTGTTAGTCATCTGAAGGTATTTGGTTCTGTTTGTTACAAACATGTCCCAGAAGCCAGAAGACAGAAACTTGATGATAGAAGCAAAGCAATGTTATTGGTGGGGTACCACAGTACAGGGGCGTACAAACTCTATTGTCCAGAGACTAATAGCATTGAATTCAGCAGAGATGTCATTGTGAAGGAATTAGAAACTTTGGATTGGAGCAAAACTCAATCCAATTCTGATGTGAGAATTCTTGAAGGAGATTCTGAAGGAGATTCAGATTCTGAAGGAGATTCAGACTCTGAAGGAGACTCTGACTCTGAAGGAGATTCTGAAGGTGGTCCTGAAGGTGACTCTGAAGGTCAAGGTCCTGAAGGAGCTTCTGAACATACTTCAGAATCACAAGCCTCTGAAGGTGAAACTTCTGAAGATAGCACTTCTGGAATCCCAACTTCTGAAGGAAATTCTGTGGAACAAGATCAGAGACCACAGAGAATCAGAAGCATCCCAAGAAGATTTGCAGAGTTTGATATGCTGCAAGACACTGAAGTAGACTCTGAGGGAGAAGTTATTCAGTGTGCAATGTTAGTAGACTCTGAACCCGTGAGTACAGAAGAGGCTCTTAAGCAGCAAGTCTGGTTGCAGGCCATGAAAGAAGAACTTGATGCTATAAAGAGGAACAAGACTTGGAAGCTGTCAGAACTTCCAAAAGGCAAGAAAGCCATCAGTGTCAGATGGGTTTTCAAGCAGAAGCTAAAGCCAGATGGATCAATTGGCAAACACAAAGCGAGGTTAGTAGCAAGAGGATTTCTGCAGAAACCTAGGCTAGATTATTCTGAGGTGTTTGCACCTGTAGCAAGACATGAAACAATTAGACTGGTAATCGCAATAGCTGCTAACAGGAATTGGCCTCTGATGCATTTAGATGTGAAATCTGCATTTCTGAACGGTCCATTACAAGAAGAGGTATATGTGTCACAACCTCCTGGCTTTGAGAAAAAGAATCAGGAAGGGATGGTGTATAGATTACATAAAGCCTTGTATGGATTGAAACAAGCACCCCGAGCCTGGAATATGAAGATTGATTCATTTTTCAAAAAGCATGGGTTTCAGAAATGTGAGTTGGAATATGGTGTTTATGTTCAGCACACTTCAGAAGGCAATATGATTCTGGTATGTTTGTATGTTGATGACATATTGCTGACAGGAAGTTCTGAACAAGAGATAGCTAAGTTCAAGAAGGTTCTGATGAATGAGTTTGAGATGACAGATCTTGGAAAAATGAGTTACTTTCTAGGGATGAAATTTCTGTATTCTGAGAAAGGAATCATTTTACATCAGATGAAGTATGAACTTGAGCTTCTGAAGAGATTTAAGCTGGAAAATTGCAAAGTTGCTATCACACCTTCTGATACGAGAGAAGCTGGACTCTGATTATGATGGAGAGGATGTGGATGCTACAACCTTCAAACAGTTGGTTGGTTCTCTGAGGTATTTGTGTAATACCAGACCTGATATTTGCTATGCAGTTGGAATGGTTAGCAGATTTATGAGTAAACCAAAATGGTCCCATTACCAAGCTGCTGTCAGGATTCTGAGGTATATCAAGGGGACTCTGAAGCGTGGAGTGCTATTCCCCTCTGAAAGAAAGACTGAATCAGAACTTCTGAGTTATTCAGATTCTGATTGGTGTGGAGACAAAGTTGATAGAAGAAGTACCTCTGGGTACTTGTTTAAATTTCTGGGAGGTCCTATTTCTTGGTGTTCCAAGAAGCAACCTGTTGTTGCTCTATCAACCTGTGAAGCTGAATATATTGCAGGCGCTCTGACTGCATGCCAAGCTGTGTGGATTCTGAATTTACTACAGGATCTGAAGATTGAGGTAAACAAGCCTCTGAAGCTGATGATTGATAACAAGTCTGCAATCAATCTTGCCAAGAACCCAGTGCTGCATGGGAGAAGCAAACATATTGAGACCAAGTATCATTTTCCGAGGAATCAGGTTCAGAATGGAGTGCTTGAAGTTGTGCACTGTAGCACCCAGAAGCAGCTGGCAGATGTGTTGACAAAGGCTATCAAGACTGATCAATTTCTTCGTTTGAGGGATGGAATTGGTGTTGTCTGTATTGGTGTTGTCTGTTTTGTGTAAATATAAATTAAGGGATGGTGTTAGAAGTAATTTATATTTTGAGGGTATTTTAGTATTTTGTTGTGTTGTCTTTATGACCTAGTTTTTGTGTATAAATAGACTAGTAGTTGATGTCATTAAAAAACATATTTATTCTCCTTTTGTAGCCGTCATTGCAGAGCATTCAATAATATTCTCTTTTTCTATTCATTTATCACCTTTGTGCACCAACAGATACATTGATTTATATTCAAATGAGATATTCACTTTCAATCTTCGATCCCCCGCAATTGCATTTGTGAGAGGAATGAAACAATTTGATGTCAGAACTCGCCCCGAATTCTAGATTAGTAGGCCCCCTTTCTCTAGGAATCAAAGGGTAATAACCAAAAATAAATAAAAATGTATCGAAGAATTTAGATATGGGATCAATTAATCATTAAAAGCATTTAACCTTTTTTTTTTGGTACAAAACATTGACTTTTATCAAGAAAATGATCATGCTAACTAGTGCCTCCGGGGGACAGGCACTAGTTAAGGAAGCAAAAGAGAAAAAATTTGTATTGGAAAAAACATTTCTTATACTTTAAGAACATTGACTGCACAAATACCAGGATAAATTTTCTATATTTGATTTCCTTAACTAGTGCCCCGGGGGCACTAGTTAGCATTTGCTTTATGAAAAATACAAAAATGACCTTTTTTTTGTACAAAACATTGACAATTATGTCACTATAATTAAAATTGTAATAAGATGGCTTGCCTCACCTCCCCTCCTCCCCAAATCCTCTAAATTTGGAGAAGCAAAAATTGAGTTTATGAGGGATTTTGCTCCCCTCCCCTTCTCCCCCTCTTAATAATTGGACCAAACATATTTAATAAAAAATATTCATTTAGCTCCTCTCCCCTTCGTTTACTCCGAACCAAACACACCCTAAAGCATTTTTAAAGTTTCATTTCTTCTCTATTTTTTTTTGTGGGCTCGTTTCTTCTCTATTTTCATATTTATTGCAAAAGAAAATGTGATATATGGCCTCACTTTTGATTTTAAAGATAAAATATCACTATCAAGATTCACTATTTTTTGGGCATAAAATATGGATTAAGATCGAAATTCTAACAAAATAGGATTTTTCACTTAGTATGTATTTGATTAAGGAAAATGAGTTCTCTTTCTTTTGTAGGCCGTGTCATTCTAGCTCAGTCTTCTTTGGCTAGTATTCTTTGTAGGTCGTGTCATTAAAGCACATAGTTAGCAGTTGTTTTAAATATCGGTTGTTGATCTATAATCTAATAGCTCTAGTTATGGTGTACAAATTTCTATAATTTCTTATAATTTAATATCTCAACCATTCATTTCAAATCAAAAGATCATGATCAATTACTATGATAAGCAGTTAATGCGTGGAATCCTATTTTAAACACTAGTATTAATACCCGTGCGACGCACGGGGAACACTGTGTTTTTGTAATTTCGTAAACAATTTTTAATTTGCAAATGCCATATCAATTTGTGATAAAATTAAATAGATTATTAAATATTATGAAAACAAATCATGTCAAAATGTTATAGTAAAAAATCATGTGCAACAATTTTCTTTAAGTCCCCCCGTATTTTTGGAGGCAAATTCAAAAGTCATCCTAAAAAATATGTAAATAAAGATTTATATGCAATTCCAATAAACCCCCATATTTCTTGGAGTACAGATTTAAAAATGATCTAAAAAAAGGGTAAATAAAGATTCATATGCAACACTTTTCTGTAAGTCCCCCATGTTTTTGGAGGCACGTTGAAAACTTATCTCAATGAATATGTATATAAAGATTTATATACAACATATTTCGGTAAGCTCTTTTTATTTTTTTGGTGCAGATTTAAAAATTATCCTAATAGCTTCTCATGCAACACGTTGAAAACCATCATTATGAAAAACACATATCAACTTAGCTTCTCATTGCTCTTAAAATTTTATGCAGACAATGTTGCAAACCCAACCACACAGATGGTTATTTTGATTGGCTAATATATCTTAATACACATATCAATTGTCACTGTAACATTACATCTAATTATTCATGAAAAGACTCATGAAAAGCCTAATGTAGTAAAATAGAAACAAAAATATATCAACTGATCATCTAATCTACTACAATAAAAATTAGTACAATATAGTAAGTAGAATAGCTTTGAGAGTCAAGTGGCTTATTCTTGCATAATTTTTTTTGTTCATACTTGTGAACAACCTTTTGTGTAGTTCATCTGATATATCCAAAACTGATGATTGATACGATTTCCATATAGAAATAGGAATTCCAAACAACAATGAAAAATAACAAAACCAAAATCAATAGGCATATTTTGCTATATGTTCACTAAATAATAGAACATAGCCTAAACTTGAACCTACAACTACCACCCCTAATTCTAATAGAATTATTAAGGCTTAGGTTATCCACTACAATCCTTCAACTAATCTTCAAATTGATTTTGAACAGCTTCAATTATTCAAGCTTAATCCTCATAGGTTGTTTCATGAGCCTTCAAATTAAGGGAAACATACCCTTCTGTTGCGGTAGTTGCTGCACTGAATCTCTCAACCTTGTTAGATTCTATGTTTATCATATCAAAGGTATACTGAGAACTATAGTCTTTCTTTGACCTTGATAGTCATTTTATTGACACAATAGAGAAAAAGTTATCAACAATAGGTGATAGAAAATTCAACTGCCATCCAATCACTAATAATCAGAAAACAAAATTCAACTTCTAATTGAATGCCCAATCAGTCTAGAAATCAGTTATCACATCATGAACCAAATCTAATCAAATCATGAACCAATTAAATATAGAAAATAAAACCAATATGCTCCAAATTTGATTTTTTTTTTTTTTTTGCCTTTGCAACAAACACTTGAAGTCATTAAAAAATTAGATACTCTTTATTCACAATTGGTGAAAATCTAAACAAAACTAAATCAAATCTAATGAAATGCACAAAACTAAAAAGAGGGAAAGAGAGCAAGCAATGAGCGCTTTGCTGGGGTGAGTATCTGTGAACCTAAAGCCCTCCTTTTATAGCCCAATTCAGCAAACTCACCCAAAAGAAGGGGGAAAATTCAAATTTGAATTTTTCTTCCAACTCAAGCAACCAAGTTGGCACCCTAAGCTTAAAATGGCAAAAATTTATTATTTTAAATTGATGATGTGGCAAGAGGGTGTTTAGAAGTGGACAACTAAGCAAACTTTCCCTAACATGTGCTTGCATTTGTATACTATTAAGATTAAGATTAAGATGGAACATAATTTCGTGACACAGTAACCGATCTGAACTGTTTGATAAAAATTGGTGGTTGAAATTATTTTAATACATAAAACTGTGTAACATTAGTACTGTCCAATTACAAATAAAAGGTTGCAAGTTGCAATCTAATACTGCGTCGAACTGTAGAAGCATGTTAATACTAATGCATAGATGATAGAACCACGTTTATATATCATCGCCATCATCTAATCCTAATGACATCGACACTCAACCCCTAATCCTATTTCCAAACTTATTAATTTCCCCTATTAATGATATCTCGTTAATTGTTCATATATTTACTTATTAATTTTCCCTATTAATGAGGATAACATTTCTATTAACGAGGATAATATTTTTCATAAAAAGTGACTTATGTTACTAGACTCAAAAGACATGTTTTAATAGTATTAAAATTTCTGTGGTGCGATCAAACCATTTTGAAACTCACTCAAACCGGACCTATAAACAAATAGAAAAACAAAATATCTCACATCATTTGCCTTCTAGACATGTCCACATGAGATTGCAAGATCCATAAGAAATGTGGTTGATTCTAAGCTTTGCATAACACAAGCAACGACCGGACCAAGATGTCTATTTGAAGTTGATTTAAAAAAAAAAATATGATAGCAAAAATGGAGTGTGTAAGCCGCATGGAATGATTAAAAAATTGAGTATATCTCAAAATAAGTGGTGACCAAACGGAGAATCAAGTGAGAAGAGAAGAAAAATAGACGATATAGAGATTGTGAGAGAGTGTAGAATTCAAGGTATAGGAAGTTGAAAAATGAATATGAATGATATATGTCATTGTTATTGATGGTCAGTGCTACGGTCATGGGCAGTGTTGTTGTTGTTCATGTGTGAGGGGATGCAGGAGGTGTACCCCCTGGAATTTTAAATTTATCACCAGTACCCCTATATCTTTTATATTTTGCACCCTTGACTTTTTGGTTTTGCACCGGTTATCCAAAAGCCCAAAACATTTTTCACTTCTCATTCTTTACTTTCAACCTCTCTCTAAACTTCTCCCTAAAATTAAATAGCAACATATCATTCGGATGTTCAAGAGACAATATGGAGAACATATTTATAAAGAGGACCATGTCAACCTACTCAACCTAATTTTCCTCAAAGAAGATTTGGAAATTCAATGAGAAGATTGTGAAGACTGGATTGCATAATCGAATGGGTGATGCATTTTTGAACGATTGTCTCACGATTTATGTTGAAAGAGATGTGTTCAACAATCCAGATAATGATTTGATTATATTATTATTATTATTATTATTATTATTATTATTGTTATTATTATAATTATTAAAATATTGATTAAAACTTTGCACCCCTTATATCAGGGTCCGAGCACCGCCACTGGCTACGGTGCACCACTTTTATATGTAGCTCACCATGGACTAGTGTTAAAAATTATTAAAAATTCTAATGACTGTTGATAATACTATTTAAAATAAAAAAATTCATGATTTTTATAGTTTGTTCGGTTAAAAAAGTGACATGATTGACATAAGTTTCATGCGAGTTACATATTTATTCTTCGTTGTTGTACTTAAACCGATGTCAATTAAGTCATTATTTTATTCTTAAAAATAAAGATAGTCATCAATTTATACTTCTAAAAAATAATACATGTCGTCAATATTACTTTAAATATTTTTTAAATATCGATCCATGGTGAATCACTCGTAGAAGTGGTTCATGTTAGAATTCTCTTGTAATTAATATTATCAATTCCCAATAGTAGAATAGAAATATAGATGTATAAGAAAAGAGGGAAAAAATAGAAGAAATTTCAATTTTTTAAGGAGGAAAGAGAAATGCTCACATTTTTTATTGGTATCATCAATTTTCAATGTTAGTGAGAAAAAGACAAAATACCATCATAGTAATTAATGTTATTATCAATTTCCAATGTTATTGAGAGAGTGACAAACGACTATATACAAAAGAAATACTATAATGGATTTCAAATATATCAGTAAAAATTCATTTTTCAAATATATGCCTTTAATTTTTTATGACAGTAAATATATGCCATTAATTTATCAAAAAAATAATATATGCCATTAAATATATTTGAAACCGAGAGGAGTACATGCATAAAGTTGAGTTTGGACTAGCGAGGAGTCAATTTTCAATGCAGGAATTAAATATGGTTAATCACTTAATTCTAGTCCAGTAGCCCTCACATAGGAGGAGTACATGTGAACATAATCTGGGTGATATTTGCATAAAATTATAGTCTGGATTAAAGTTTCTATACTATTCAAAAATTAGAAGTAAGTGATGTATCTGACAATACAAAAAAATGAAATGAATCCCATAAATACATCTCGGTTGATAGATGAAGAAACATTATTTGTAGAAACAATGTTCGAATTCAGAATTTTTCTATATTTAAAATGTACGAATCTAATTACTAAATTATTTGACTAAAAAATATTTATATGTTCAGCAAGTCAAACTATTGTTTTGGAAATTCAAAATAGAGAGAGACAATGAAAAAAAATTCAAATTTACGAGAAACTAAAAAATGACTATTTTAAAAATTCAAATTTATAAAAAACAAGATGGAGAGACTAAAATGTCTCTCTAAAATATTTTAGTGACTAAAATAACCCTTAATTATTATAGTGCATTTTCATGATAGATGAAAAAATTTCACATAAGAAAAAAAAACCCAATTTTAGATGATATTCATTGAAGAATTTGAATGTTTTGATCTCTTGAAAGAGTATTAGCCGTGGGCGGGAATAAGAGCAGCTGAAGTTCAAATATAAACAAAAAAAAACATTTTCGTGAAAAGCTGAAAAAGTGTTTGTGGTCACACACCCCCACTACCACAAAGCACACCCTTCAATTTCACAACTCTTCTGACTCTGACACAAATATTCAACATCACATGCACCTCTTTTTCACTATATTATTAAAATTAAAAATAAATATATATTTCAATTTTCAATAAAATAAATTAATAACACCCAGCAGGTAAATAAAACAAGAAAAAGAAGTCCTAATCCAATCTATTACCTGCTACCTTTGTTGTTGTTTACACTTTACAATACACACAAGTTCTTAATGTAAACACTCACTGTTACTCTTATGACACATTCTGCATATTTTATTTTAATTAATTAATTAATAATACATAAATTTTTGTTGTCAAATAATTCAGTTACTAGAATTCTACCGTTTATGTAAATAACTGGAGTGTCCAAAATTCGAAATTCAAATTTATTTAAATACAAAATGTGACATTTCTTTCGACTGAATTAAGTTTACGTAACATTTTAATATTTTATTAGAATTTTTTACTACTTGGACTATATTTATTTATTTATTGGAGTATCATTTAATACACACGCTTCCTTTTCTTTCACATTAACACACTCTTTAAATCTCTAATCTGTACTCTCACCCTTTTCCATTGCTTCCATTTATTGTTTTGTTGAGTTGAGTTGGCATCATCACTGGTCAAAGGTATTTCATTTTCATCTCTTTATGATTTCATTTCTTTCTTTAACAGTTCATAGTAAAGATTTATTAAATAACTGTTTTTTATAGTAAAAATTAGATTTTTTTTGGGAATGTTCAATGTATTTAAGTTGAATGAGAAATTGACAGTAACTATCCACTGTTTTATTATATTGGGTCAGTAAATTTGCTGCAAAAAAATTGTGTTAGCTAGTATTTGGAATTTTGGATTTTTAAATTTGAATTTTTGTGAAGGAAAAATGGGTTTTGATGATTTTTAGCTCAAACTTCTCTTAAAGTTTATTCTTTTATTTTTATAAGCAAATTTGGTTGTGATTGTTAAGTAAAGTTGTATTTTTTTTTTTTGAATTTTTGAAATTTTCTTTTGATGTATGAATCACTGAGATTGTTGAAGAGGAAGTGTTTTTTTGTTTCTGGGTTTTTGTTGTTTCGTAAAAAGCTTAAGTCTTGGCTAGGGTTTGTTCATGTTTTCTATTCATTATATAGTATTGTGAAATTTTGAAATTTTAGGATTTTGCATTGGTTTTTGACTGATTTTGTGAAAATTTTGGGTACTAATGTTTGCAGATGAATGCTCTTCTGTGTTGATGTTAATGTTTGATTGGTAGACAAAATGACGGATAAGAAGAGATGGTTATGGAAGCGAAAGTCTTCCGAGAAGAGTTCGGGCGAAGCTGAGAGTTCGGGATCTGTTTCCTCTCATTCTGAGAGGTATTCCGATGAACAGGTATGGATGATTATTTGTGTTCTTTGGATATTTCACAAGTGCTAGTTGCGAGATTTGAATTCTTGCATGGTAAACGCGCGATTCACTCGCTGCGAAGTTAGTTTTGTTTTCTTAAATCTGATGATATCGACATTTGGTCATAGTCATATTTATAATATAACTCGTATTATTAGCAGCTCCGAAAATGAATACGTTGTGGCTATTGAGTGCAGTCAAGAATGTATTTTTACAACTTCATTGCTAGACATTAGTCTAAGTCAAGCATAAATATCATATTTTTATTTATTTTTCTTCCACGAAATTAAACTTTGATCCATTTAGTTTCAGCTTGTATTGGGCGTGTTGCTATATGTCACAAACACGACAAAGTTTTCTTTGCCTTCAACTCATGTCTTCCATTCCTGATTAGTGTTTTTGTGTCACCGAAACTTGAAAGCAGGAAGTATCAAAAGAATCTTGTAATGGAAGCAGTCATTCACCTGATGTCACCTCAAAAGTTGTAGCCTGTGCCGAAGATGTAGACGATGGTTCAGTTGTGAACGAACAGCTGCATGATGAAGTTGTGCTCACTCCTCTTTCTACATGCATCGAAAATGGCGGTTCATTAGAGGTAGATAAAAATGGAGATGATAGTTCAGTTATCAATGAACAGCTGCCTGATAGAGTTGCATCGACACCTCTATCTACATGCATCGAAAATGGTGGTTCATTAGAGGTAGATGAAAATGGAGACGATAGTTCAGTTATCAATGAACAGCTGCCAGATAGAGTTGCATCGACACCTCTTTCTACATGCATTGCAAATGGCGGTTCATTAGAAGTAGATAGAAATGGAAAAAATGAAAATATATTAAATGGAAAAGGTGATCTAAACGACGGGTCGAGGGATATATCTGAGAAGCTATCTACTGCTCCTGTTAATGTCAATTCCAAAGAAGACTTGGTTAAGCAGCATGCAAAAGTTGCCGAAGAAGCCATAGCAGGTACAACTAATGTTGTGAATAAAAAGTTCATTCCTCTATTGTTTTCTGTAATTTTCGAAAAGAAACGCCGACTATACTCTATTACTTGATTACCTTTGTATCCTTTCTTGGACATGTGTTGGTGTTGACATGTTGTGTGTGTCTACGAATTATTCAGTAGCTCATTGTTGAATAAGAAAACCACCCTTTAAGTTTCTCCTCATAAATGGGGGTTAGGTTAGGACTTAGGTAGGGTTTATCTGAAGCCAAATTCAAATTGCTTCTGAATTATGTCAATATTATATTAGATTTAGAGGCTCATGTGATATGTTAGAATTAGAATTATTTTTGCACATATAGTTGTGGATTTAATTCATATACACCTTCAGTGTAAAGATTTTTCACACTGTCAATTTATTATAATTGTCGGATCATTAAAAATATTTGCCTTTAATCATAGCGATTTTTAATGTCACACATATGATTGGTTGTGATTTGCCGACAGTGTAAAACTTTTTATACTAAAGGTGTATCAAAATTAAACTCTACAGTTATCTGTTTGTATGATTCCTGGATATATTTTTTGTTTTCCTATAATCTTTCTCCCTTTTTTGTATTCTTATTGAGCCTTTTTGTTTGCTTAGGCTGGGAAAAGGCTGAAAATGAAGTAGCAAATTTAAAGAAGCAACTCGGCACAGTCACCCTCAGGAATTCAGCTCTTGAAGATAGAGTCACACATCTAGATGGAGCACTTAAGGAGTGTGTTAGGCAGTTAAGACAAACAAGAGAAGAGCACGAAGCTAATATTCAAGATGCCGTAGCGGAAAAGACTCGCGAATTGGAATCTGACAAAATTAAACTCGAGAGCAAGCTCATTGAGCTCCAGAACAAATTAGATGCTTCAAATGCCAAATCTTCTATTGAGCGTGATATGCGTCAAAAGGTGGACTGGTTGGAGAAAGAGAAAATGGCACTCAGGCATGAGATCTTAGTTCAATCAGAAGAGCTGAAAATCAGAACTATTGAGAGGGATTTAAGCACTCAAGCTGCTGAGACAGCTAGTAAGCAACATTTAGAAAGCATAAAGAAAGTTGCCAAGCTTGAGGCCGAGTGTCGGAGACTAAAGAGCATTGCTTCTAGAGCATCGTTAGTTAATGATCATAAATCCATTGCTTCATCCTCATTTTGTGTTGAATCTCTCACAGATAGTCAATCAGACAGTACAGAACGGCTTACTGCGGTCGATTGTGATATCCATAAAATGAGTGGTTCAGAGCTAAACAGGTGTGAACCAAGTTGTTCCGACTCATGGGCATCTGCACTGATTGCTGAGCTTGATCAGTTCAAGAATGAAAAATGCTGCCGACAAGATCCATCCGGTTCTGTTAAAATAGATCTAATGGACGACTTTCTTGAAATGGAACGAATCGCTGCATTGCCTGAGACTAAGAATGAAAACATTGTTGAGGAGTCGGTTGTTGCCAATCAATGCGTTGACAAAGAAAGCGCTCTCAGAGCCGAGTTTGACATCATGAGTCAGCAAATGGATGAACTAAAAATGAAGTTAGAGAAGGTGGAAGCAGATAAAGCTGAACTTGGGATAGCTTTGATGAAAAGTGAAGAGTGTATTGAGGAGTCACGACTTCAGTTGAGTGACGCAATAGAGAAACTGGAGGAGCTTCAAACTGAGCTAGAAATTGCGTACAAATCAAAGCAAAAGTTAGAAAATCGCCTAATGAGCATGGAGACAGACACTCAAACACTATCTTCCAAGGTCGTTTCGTTAGAAGCAGAGGTTGATAAGGAAAGGGCTGTGTCGCACAAATTTGCAGTGAAGTGTAAGGACCTTGAAGAAGAGTTAGAAAGCAAATCTGCAATGCTTGGCTTATTAGAAGCTGAGGCCGATAAGGAGAGGAGCGCGTTGCATGAAATTGCAATAAAATGCGATGGCCTTGAAAAAGAGCTAGAAGGAAAATGTGCAAAGGTTGATTTGTTAGAAGCAGAGGTTGTTAAGGAGAGGATTGCGTCACATGAAATTACAGCCAAGTTAAAGGACCTTGAGGAAGAACTAGAAAGCAAATCTGCTAAGGTCAACTTGTTAGAAGCAGAGATTGTTAAAGAAAGGGCCGTGTCAGATAAAATTGCAGCCAAGTGTAAGGACCTTGAGAAAGAGCTAGAAAGCGAATCTGCAAAGGTTGTCCTATTAGAAGCTGAGGTTGAAAAGGAGAGGGCGATGTCTGAAGAAATTGCATTGAAGTGTCGGGAAATGGAGGAAGAGATACTCAGGCCAACAACTAGTTTGTACGGAGAAAAGAAAATCAAACAGGTTGGTCATCATTGACATTTATCTACACATTAACGAAACTTGATTTTTATATTCAAATTTATCGTTCAACTCACTTTTCGTGTGAATGTATCGAAGCATAAACCACTTCACATTTAACCAACTTTTTTTAACTAAAGTCAATTTTGCAAAATCAAGTAATCTCATTCAACTGCCTTGATGCATGCGATAAAAAATATGATTTCATTCCTCAAACTATACTTCATAGTTATGGACTATTAAACTTTAGTTTTTGTTGCTTATATTTGAAATCAGAAGTATACATTCAGCACAACTGAACTAATGCAATGAATTTGATCTTTTCTATGTCAGGAGGACCTAGCACTTGCGGCCGGAAAGCTTGCCGAGTGCCAGAAAACAATAGCATCTTTAGGGAATCAGCTAAAATCTCTGGCTGCACTTGAGGATTTCCTTATCGACACTGCTGGAATTCCTCCAAGTCCATCACTCATTGCTCATGCTGGTGGAGAGTTGTGGAAGATGCATTCAAATGTCACTTTTTCACCTAAAAGAGATTCCACTTCTTCTAGGTTGGCTGATGGTAGCTCTGGTGGTCCATCCCTAAACCAAAATGAGGAAAGCTCACCACTTTCATCGTCTTCTTCAACTTCATCATCAGCCTTGCCGAATCATGCTAGTTCTGAGAAGAGTCGCAATGGTTTCGCTAAATTTTTCTCGCGAACCAAGAGTGGTATTCGGTTAGAAATTTAGATTAAATGGAAGTAGTAATTCTTTTACTCCAGTTGTAGACAGGTTCATTTTGTCATTCAATGAAAAACCCCAATTTCACTCAGTTTGCATCAATTCTATCTTCTTTTTTCAAATCTTGTGTTGACTATTATATGCCTATTGACATTTGTACTATGAAACACCGACACATGCACGAGATAGGACATTGATACCAATGAGTAGAATATATCAGTATTGTACACCAATATGTATCAGACACTTGACACACTTTCGATTTGAAATGTCGGTATCAACTGTCAAATACCATTTGAACAATAAAATTGAATGTCTTTCGTTCAAATAAGCGATGCCATGCCAATCTTGTATGCTAAAACAATTAAAGGCTTAATGCCAAGAAATGTCATACTTTTAGTATAAATGTTAATCAAATGTTCTACGTGATTAATCATAATAAATTAATAATGGATAAGAAATGTAACATGGCATAGCGTGGCCTTTTACTTTTGTTTCTATGGAGACTTTATTGATTGATTGCATGTGTTGGAAAATATTTTGAGAAAATTAGAAAAGAAGAGGTTTGGGGTGAGAGAGGCTCGAACTCTCGACCTCAGGATAACTCAGAAGCTATGAGACCTACGCGCTAGCCAACTGCGCCACCACCCCTTGATGCTACTTGTCCACAACTTAAATATATGATTATACGCAAACAATAAGAATAATATTCCGGATATTGAACGAAATGATCTGGGTTATTGAATTCTTTTCATTGAATACATCTTTTTGATAATTTTATTATTTTTTTAGGATAGGGAGTGAAATTAACAGAAACATAAAATTTAGAGAGAGTGTAGAAAAGCAGTAATGGAGAAGATCAAATGTCGATAGTGTATAGCCGATAGAGTGTAAACGGATCAGAAAAAATTGATTAAACTGACGATAAATTTAATATTCTGCATTTGTTGCATTGGCGATTCAAGTGGGAAAATAATTGGAATTTTATTTTAGTTGTATTTTATTATTTTATGTTGAACTTAATTTCATATATAGTTGTATTTTGTATTTGATGGTGAACTCAACCTATGAATTGTATTTTGTATTTGAAAACCTATGAATTGTGCTTTGTATTTGAAAATCTATGGATTTATTATTGTCTACTTTGTTTGAATTGAAACAGGTATTTGAAAACCATCTCATTGTCTTTTCTTTTATGTATAGTGATAATTGATCACATCAAGTGTTACGTGTGATTGAAAAATAATACTTCATTCGTTCCTTTTTGTTTGTTGTTTTATAAAAAGAATTTGTTTCAAATTGTTTGTTGTTTTGATGATTTAATGTTATATTTTGTCTATTATACCCTCCTTCCTAATTTTTTTTATTGACTAAATTTTATATAATCTTTTTATTGTATTTTTTTTACTAAACTTCATATAAAGTGTGTGCAAAAAAATAGGAATTTTTTGGTGGATTAAAATTAGAATATAATATATTCCAAAAAAAAAGTATAATAGGAAAATAAAGTACAAAAATACACTTTTTTAATTCTACCTTTTTTTTCTCAAACAACAAACAAAAAGAAACAGAGGGAGTAGCAGAGAATACATCGAGAAACAAATAATAGCAGGTAATACATAAAAAAAATGTTGCACCCCTAGACGGCATAACTATCAAAATCTTCTTTTTTTAATTTTATTTTTTTGACACAAACACAATCAACTCATTTCATTAATAATAAAATGTTCAATACAATGAGGGACAATGTTAAAGTAAATGCGATTAGATCAAGAAATGACCGCCCTAGCTAATGTGTGAGCGGCCTTGTTCGTTTAGTGAACTTAATTTCAAAGTTCGTATTACATTGCAACAATAGTTTAATTGATGTAATAATAGAATTCAATTTTGAAATTCCTTGAGGAGTAGCTTGTATGGCGTCTACCACAACTTTGGAGTCACTGTGAAAGATCATGATGTTGGCGGGGGGGCACGTGTTCCTATAAGGATGCGGAGACCGGGTCCAAGCATATCCTTTTGGAGATCGTGGGTGTGACCCATGCTAATGGGCCGACCAAGTAAATAGTTGGCAGGCCCAATAACGACTATATGGCGACCAATAAACTTTCGGAGCTAACCCAGTCCACCCCCGTTCTTTTTTATTTATCGTTTTAGATTTATGCACATATGTTAGTACACAACTTTGATCACTAATAGCAATATCTTTAATTATCTTTTATAAAAATTATGAAAATTTTATATTTTGAAAATACTCGTCGAGACAAATTGAACAACATCTTATATGCTAATATTTATTTTTATATATTAGTAGAAAATTACGATCAAAGTAGATTATATGAATATTGTGCATGATTCCCAAACGACAAATAAAAATGAAGGGATGAAGTATAAATAATTGATGCGGTCTAATATAGACGCGGTCTAAAAGTGAATTTTATTATATTTAATACAACTTGATAAAATATCATTTTTATTTTCTATTTTTTATTGTTATGAGATTTATTTTTAAAATATTTATATTAGACACCTTTAAAAAAGTTTATGTAATACTCCCTCCGTTTCTTTTTAATTGTCTTTTTAGAATGATAACACCAAATTAACGAAGTGTATTTTTTCACGTTATCTTCCTATTATACCCTCGTTTTAATCCACCAATAAATTCCTATTTTTTTGGCCACACTTTTTCTTTCCAATAAATTTAATATATTATGTAAAAAAAACAAAATTTAATATGTTATGTACCAACAAAAAAATTTTAAAAAAAATTATTTTTCCAAATATATAGCATTAATTGGTTTTATGGAAAAAGATAAGAGCAATTGACAAAGGGTATAATTGACAAATCATACCCATAAAATACAAAAAGGACAATTAAATAGAAACGTTAAATACGATAATAAAAGACAATTAAAAAGAAACGGAGGAAGTATGTTTTTTATAATTTCAAAAAAACCAAACCAGTGATTCTTTCCTAAAATATCTCTAGTCACATTTCTACCCAACCATTGAAACTCCAAATCAAATTAAATTATTGTCAACAACAAATTCATTTTCAAGGACTTCTTTTCGTTTTAAAAAACACAAATCAGAACAACCAATAACCAATTAATACCCACTTAATTTTCTTAAATAAAAATCAAAATCCCACAAAAAACGACAAGAGACAGAGCGCAAAGAGGATAGATAATATATCTCCAAAATCCGAGCTGGCAACATAATGGGTCCCACACTTACAACAATCATGTGGAAATAACACACGCCACGTGTATACAAAGAGTTTCCACACTCTTCCACGTGGCATTCATTAGAAGGAAAACCGAGATCGCGAGGAACAAGAACCTCTTATCAACAAAAAAAAATCATCAAAATAAATGAAACAAATTTGTTTATGTTTCTTTTCGTTTCTCTTTCCTTCTTCTCATTTTCATAGCCATGAATGCCATAGCTACTGCTTCTGCTTTATCTCTTCCTATCTTTTGTAGAACTTCCAAGCTTGACACCAAAAGGGTACCTCTCTCTCTTTCTCTCTCTATATACTTTTTTGTTAGTTCAATTTGTTGATGATCTTAATGCAAAAGATTGAGCTCAAGATGAAAATTTTGCATGTTGAACTTTGCTTTATAAATTATAGTCTTCCTTTTTAGGTAAACTTAGTTTTTTAGTCATATATAGAATATAATTTGAATTTTGGCCTACTTATAAGGTAAGGGATACCCGAGTTATAATCATTATTTAGGCTACATCACTATTCTATGTAATACTCTTAAGCTACATCACTTTCCTTCATGCTTTAGGCTGACATCTGAAGCGTGACTCGAGTGGTCTAATAATTAGGTGGCTCGGTTGATGTAGGATAGACTCTGATACCATTATAAAATTTGAGTTTGAGTCTAACTCAACTCCGCAAAATAGGATTAGGTGGCTCAATTGATCAGGATAGACTTCGATACCATTATAAAATTTGAGTTCGAGCCTAATTCAGCTCTGCAAAATAGGAGGTGTGGATTGCACTTGACATTATTGCTATAGTGCATTTTGGTTTGTGTATATTTTTGAAATATGTGCAAGTTGTAAAAGATAAAGGGATTGGGTTTGGCTGTAGTAAAAAAATCTGTGCCGTCATGCAGTCGTGAGTTCATAACCATTAGACGGTTTAGATTTCGACCTTCAAATTTTATATTAAACAAAAATTAAAATACTCTCTCTAGTCCCTTATATTAGAAAACTTTTGCGTTCTAGATTCATAAAATGATTGATGTATCTAGTTCACATTTTAGACCAGATGCATCAATCATTCCATGAGTTTAAAAAGTAAAACTTTTCTTACTATTTTAATATCTGAACCGTCCGACCATATGTGACTGCGCCTTAATCCATCTCTAAGATAAAGAGTGAGTGAGAAGTAGAGATGACTGTCTTAAAAACAATCATCTTAAAAACCATGAATTCAACGTAGCAAAGACCCTTAGGGAACAAGTTAGCAAGACCGTTAAACTTATTATAACTATGAGCGGTTATTAGTATAGCAAGATGCAAGAGTCTCCTTTTGCAAGGTCTACATTTTCTGTTCCAGCCATACATGAAAGTGTATGGTCACTTAATCTTTAGCTTATGCTCTTGTTTTGCATGTTGTTTTTCAGGTTTTTAAAGGTAAATTTGGAGTGTTTGCGGTGTTTGGAGAAGCAGACAAGAAAAATACATGGGGTGCAATCTTTGATATAGAGGACCCAAGATCTAGAGTAGTACAAAGTAAAGGGAAAGTTTTGGATGCATTTCAAGCCTTAGAAGTGGCTAGGCAGGATATTCAATATTGTGATTGGCGAGCTCGGCAAGATGTGCTTACCATCATGCTCCTCCACGAAAAGGTTTCAGCTAACTTATGTTATTGTTATATAATTTTTATTTGAATCCGATTCTTCGTAAACTTGGACATATACGAACTTTGTTGTTGGATCAAATTTATTGTTGAACTCACTTTTACACGAACATATTCATCCTAATATAAATCAACTCATATTTAGTTCACTTTTAGTGAAAATCAATTTTGCATAATCAATTTATTCAAAACCAATTGTTGTCACTGCAGAACCAAACACACACTAAATGTGATATGCAATACTCCCCTCCACATGTTTATTTATAAAATCAGAAAAAAATATGGGTGTAGGTGGTTGAAGTTCTTAACCCTCTAGCTCGTGAATTCAAGTCGATCGGCACCATGAAAAAGGATCTAGCTGGATTGCAGGACGAATTAGCAGAAGCACACAGACAGGTAAATAAATAACTACGTATTAGCAGAACTAGACTAGCCACCAAAGCTTCGAATATAATATAAGGTTAATGAATAACTGCAGGTCCATATATCTGAAGCAAGAGTTTCCACCGCCTTAGATAAACTCGCATACATGGAAGAATTGGTAAACGACAAGCTATTACAAGACAGAAGCACGGCTGCAATTGCTGAGCCATTGTCTTCTCCAAGTACTTCTGAAGAATCTGTACATACTGAAAGACGAAGGAAGCCGAGGAAAAGCTTGAATGTATCAGGTCCAGTTCAGTCATACCATCCTAATTTAAAGAATTTCTGGTATCCTGTTGCTTTCTCTACTGACTTAAAGGATGATACCATGGTAAGTCAATATCAGTCATTGTAAAATTTGTTCATATCGAAATTGGTCCCTGTAATATTCATTTTAGTCCTTACTTTGAGGGACTAAAATCAAATATTCTACTTAATACATGGACCAATTCCAATATGAATATATGACTAACATAAGCCAATAAAATCAGCCTAATATCATAAGTGTGTTGCTCGTTCTATATTTCAGGTCCCAATGGAATGTTTCGAGGAACCGTGGGTTATCTTTAGGGGTAAAGATGGCAAACCTGGATGTGTCCAGAATACCTGTGCACACCGAGCGTGCCCCTTGCACCTTGGTTCTGTAAACGAGGGTCGAATTCAATGCCCCTACCACGGTTAGTATTCGTTAAAATCAAATATTTCTTTAGGACATTTTGGTTTGTAGCATGATTTTTATATCCTAGTAATGATTTAATTCTCTGAGTCAGACTCTAAAATTAGTTCATGGTTGGATATTATCAGGCTGGGAATATAACACTGACGGAAAATGCGAGAAAATGCCATCTACTCGAATGCTAAATGTAAAGATAAAGTCAATTCCATGTTTTGAGAAAGAGGGGATGATCTGGATTTGGCCTGGCAATGAACCGCCAACAGCAACAATTCCATCTTTACTACCTCCTTCGGGTTTTGTAGTCCATGCCGAGGTATGTAATAAATATGGTCTATCCTAATAGTTAATCTTAACTTTGCAAGAATAACAAATTACAATTTTATGATTGATAAAGAAAAAAGAAGATAAAAGTCGAGGTTTCTTACCCGGTAACTTTTCACATAACAGATTGTCATGGAACTTCCAGTTGAACATGGTTTACTTTTGGACAACCTTTTGGATCTTGCGCATGCACCGTTTACTCATACTTCAACATTTGCTAAGGGATGGAGTGTTCCTAGGTTAGTTTGGTTTATACATTTTAAACATGAGATGATTCCATATGTGAAAGCGAAATTGATTAAGTTCTTCAAAATAGTCAATTTGTTATATTAACTCTTAGAAGCCTTTTTGTTTTGACAATTTTATGGTAAATGTTATCATAACTTGGGGACTTTTTGAATTAACTTATTTGAACTTATCGACTGACATAAGTACTTGTGGCATGGTTTGGGAGAGCTTATGGAAACAACTTATGAATGCCATGTCTATAAGTTGTTTTCACCTTGTTTCCGTAAGCTCACCAAGATAGCTTATGAAACCAGTTCATAGTAATAGTTCAAGTTTGAAATATGTAGGCTTAAGTTGTTTTCAACCGTGTCATCCTTAGATATTTCAATCGTGTTTAAAATTGCTCAAGTTTTAGTTATAATTCAGCTTTATCTTATGAAATAATACACTTATATGTCACTCAATCTCTTTAAATGAATTTGAACTTGCAGCTTCGTGAATTTTTTGACACCTGCGTCTGGCCTACAAGGATACTGGGATCCCTATCCAATTGACATGGAGTTTCGACCACCTTGTATGGTTCTATCAACCATTGGAATTTCGAAGCCCGGTAAACTAGAAGGACAAAGCACTAAAGAATGTGAAACACACCTTCACCAACTTCATGTCTGCTTACCTTCTTCAAAAGATAAAACAAGATTGCTATACAGAATGTCACTGGATTTCGCTCCCCTTCTTAAGCATATACCTTTTATGGAACATCTATGGAGGCATTTTGCAGCACAGGTAGATCTCTCTCTCTCTCTCTCTCTCTCTCTCTCTCTCTCAAACAGTTATTCTACATGTTTAAATGGATATGACTTACCAACCTGTGATTAGTTCGAGTGGTAAGGGGACTAGAACACCCTAAGAAAGTGCTAAGAAGTTTGGTTCCTAATTCTTGTGTATGGTGAAAACCTGGTTGAGATGGGAGAATCAACTTTGTGTGCGCTATAAGTTCTATAGCCGATATTAGTCACAACTAAATAGTGGTTGATATTTTCTACTTATAGGATAGATAAATTTCTTCTTATTGCATTTGTATGTGAATGACACTCAATATTGACTTCAACTTCTAATGTTGTGATAATATTTTCTTACTAAAGGTTTTAAATGAGGATCTACGACTAGTAGTAGGGCAACAAGAGAGAATGAACAACGGTGCGAATGTATGGAATGTGCCGGTTACCTATGACAAGCTTGGAGTAAGGTATAGACTTTGGAGGGATGCATTGGAAAAAGGAGATAAGCAACTACCTTTCAACACACATAACTAAATACACAAATTAAACAATGCTTTTTGTCTCACTTAGTGATGCTTCTTAGATCCAAATAAGGATCTTTTTTATTTTTAGTCAAAACTCTTACACAACCTTGCATTAGAACTTCATGGCTTTGCATCAACCTAGTGAGGCTACCCGGGAATGTTGTATTGATATCTGAGACTGTTCCTTTGTAGAATGATGACAAGGTTGTAGTACTCTTTTGAGTCTTGACAAATTTTTTTTTCTTCTTAAATTTGTGTACAGTGTTAAATCCATTTTATGGTTCACCATCTTAGATGGTGGTTTAACCACACCCTTGATGAAAGGGGATTGTTGTATGAAAATATATTAGTCCAATGTTAATTAAGAATTCTTGATTGGATCAGAGTATTTGTTTTTTCTTTATGTCAAAAGACTAATTACATATTACTACATGATGCATCAGTGTAATTATTTGTATTTGTATTTGTATGATGCATGTCACCTTCCTTTTGAGAGAAAATCTTCATATTTCTTAACTTCCAAATTGTTGACCAGACTATGACAAACGAAATAAACATCAACCTCTGTCTTAAGTACTCTTCCACCATTCATCAAAACTTGATCATAAAATGGCAAATGCCTCTCCAAATAGAAGTTATTACACAACAATAGAATTTTGAAAATCAAGAACTGTATTCAACTGCGTTACAAACTACAGAAGCAACATTCAAAGGAAGAGCATGACCCAACCAAGCCATACAACCAACTTAGCACAACCAACTAATCTATGAGCTAAAACCAATGAAGCACAAACATTCTTCATATTATCTGTGTCCCGTGTCGGACACACGTCGATATCCGACACTGACACATATGATTATATTGAAACATGTCATTTTTTAAAATTATTATCGGTGTCGACGTTTTAGTATCTATGTCGTGTTCAGTATGTGTCCGTACTTTATAAGCTAACACACATAAGATACGATATTGGCTTAATCAAAGGCATGACTGTTAGAACTTAGAACAACAACTAGTAACAGAAGATTAAAGAAACGTAAATCGCAAACAACATAACACAATTGTTTGTTCACGCTCGATAATTGCTCACTGAGTCTCCCGCCTCTTGCCTCTCTTGCGTGACTACGGGTCATACTCAATAATACTTCCGGAACATACATACTACATAATTTTAGTTCACTATATATAGGGGAAACAATTAGCTACATATAACATGATTATTTGTTTTTAAATGTAACATAACAAAATAAAAAAACATAACATTACACCCTATATTAATCACATTATCTTCGCTTAGAGTTAGAATGTATACATTTTATTCATTTAAAATTTCTAAACCCATTAAACAAACACTAATCAAACTCCATGACGACTCATTAAAAGTAAAACTATCTTTATCTGTTCACAGTTGTGTGCCGCAGTAAGGACAGAACGCAAAATCAGCCGCCACATCCCGATCACAATACCGACATCTCAAAGCCTCCGGCAACGCAGAACCACCGTTAGACGGCGGAGGAGAAGGAAGAGAATAAGATTGAGGAAACAAAAACTTACAATCTTGACAATACAAGCGATTATCTTTCCCTGGACAACGCCAAACGGGAACGAAAAAGAGTTTCAGAACTTTGTCGTATTCAACAAGATCAGCGCGTGAATTGCAGTTGATGCACCTTCCCACACCGGATTTCACCACCTGTCGTACTTGTTGTTCTAACCCTCCTGCAAAAAAGAAAAACATCGTTAACGTTAATTAACCTTTGGGGTTTTCTCTCACACTCGTGTTCGTTAAATTCGTTCGTTAACGTTCCTTTTTTCTCTGTTAATCTCGGTTCCAAATTCCTCTGTCTCGTGTCTGGAGTTTTCCTGACACTTCTGCAACTATGGGCTTTATTCAATAATATATGGGCTCGTTGTAAGCCTTATTACCCAATGTTGCCTTATTTTTTAAAAGAAAATAAAAAAGACATTTACTTTTCGCATCCCCAAGTCTCACAAGCACTCCATGGCGTAACTTTTTTACCTCCTTACTACTTAGGAAGCGAATGTGTAAAATTGCAAAAAAGAGAACACCACAGTTCGCATCCTAGGATGCGAACCTTACACAAGTACAATTTCTTTTTCCTCTTCACCATTTTTAAAGTGTAAACTGACTGCGCTCTCTAATTAGTGAATTATGTTTTAGTTCGCACTCTAAGTAGCGAGTGTCAATATTTTATACTCAACTGGACGCCGGAACCCCCCATAGATGAAAAAAAGAGTTCGCTTCTTGAGATGCAAACAATGCTCGCTCCCTAAGATGCAAACTCTTTTTTTTTCCTGAATTATTTCATCTAGGAGGTGTCAGCGTTCAGTTTGAGTATAAAATATTGACACTCGCTATTTAGAGTGCGACAAGTACTCGCTTTTTAGATAGCGAGGGGGTACTATGGTCATTTCAGGGGTGAGAAGGAAATCCGGAGGTGCGAAAAGTACATCTCGTAAACTATTTTCTTTAGCCTAATTTTTTTCTTAATTTTTAGAATAGGAATTAAAAGTAATAAAAAAATATTGACCCAATGAAAATAAAATTTAATTTTTTTTATTCATTTCTTATTTTTGTAGTTAAAAGACAATTTTTAAAAACCAGTCGTGATTCAATTTCAAACCACAAGTGTGTCTTCTTTATCTAATGTACTTTATGCTACTCCTTTTTTCCATTTCCATGTAAGTAATATATATTATTAGGGATCAATTTGAACCTCCTATAAGTAATAAAAACAATCTCCTCAGCACAAGATGTATCAAGGTAGACTACACCAGTTTACGAAGAGTGAAAGATAGAGAACCATAAGCAAATCATACAAGGCCAAAACAAAGCAAGAGATTATACCACCATCTAGGGTAGTTTGAAGGTAAAGTAACACTCGTTGTCTTCAACCACCTATAAAAAAAAGCTTGATCTTCTCCAACAATTGATCAGAAGATATCTATACGACTCTGACACTTATGATTATATTGAATTATGTTATTTTTCAAATTATTATCGGTGTTGATGTGTCAGTGTCTATGCCTATGTCCATGTTTCATTAAAACTCGTAAATGCTTGGTTTTTTTTTTTTGGGTTGGAGGTTTGTTTTGGCGTATGAACATCTAAAGAGTCTCCATTTTCAAAGAAATCCAAGTTCCTATACAAATATTAACATTTGATGTATACTATAGTCTATAGCATTGCTCAATAACATCTTAGATGATTAATGGTTATATATCTGCTGATTTTGTAGCTTCTGCTATTTTACAAAATACTTCAAATTCAAATATTATTTATAGGAATAATTATAATACAAGGTTGTAGCAAAATAAATCATTGATTTACTCATTGAAGGTGCAGCTAAATGAATCAGTTAAGTTTGTAGTTTACTCCAATGATAATAAAAGACTACATATTTTACCAATTATTTTCTTACATGAAGAAACTCCTGATAGAAGTTGAGTGCTCACTAGTACTCTCTCCGATCCTATATATAAGAAAAAATTTACATTTTAGATTTATTGTAGAAAAAGTTTACATGAAGAAGCCCGTGATAGAATTGATGTTTTTAGATTCGGTTGCTGATCATAGTCCGCAGTTGAGAATCCAGATGGGCCCGTTTGGTGCACATGATAAGATATGAACAGGATATGATAAGAAATTGGATAAGGACTATGAAGCCCCGATACGGGACACGACACGGATACGATACGATACCGATACGCCGATACGTGAAAATTTTTAAAATTTCAAATCCGATACTGCCGCGATACGTTATTTAAAAATTAAAGTTAAAATTAAATATATAAATACACAATATATAAACATACATAAAATCAATAATATTAATAATTAAAAGCAGAAAACATCTATTCTTATACTAAAATTTTGGAACAAGTTCAAACGCTTAACTACCTATTACAGTATATAGTAGGATACCATAGTGTTTTTTTTTTTTTGGAAAAGTAAAAAATTATATTGACAAAGGAAAAACAGAAGTGCTAAAGATACAAATAAACATGTCTGATACAGGAGAATCATAATAACCCAAAGTCAATTAATACTGGAAACTCCCAAGGTCTGATACATAAGAACATCTTAAGTTGATCCCCAAAACATAATGATTACAGATACATCTTAAGCTATACGTCTTATTGTAGTATATTATACAAAAAGAACACCATTAAAACTATCCAAACAAAATCACAAATATTATCCAAAAAATAATCTTTGTATCGGACACATATCAGATATTATTTGTTTATTTAAAAATAATAATATAACCGATACTTTTCTGATACGTGTATCGGGACGTATCGGACACGTGTATCGGGTATTATTTTTAATTTAAAAATAATGATTTAATCGATACTCTTCCGATACGAGTATCGGGACGTATCGAAAGAGTATCGGTATCGAGGACGTATCGGACACGATTCGTCACCATTTTTTGAGTATCGGGGCTTCATAGGATAAGGACATGATATGATAATGATATGATACATTTATCATATCACGTGTTTGGTGCACAGATGATATCATCATGATAAAATAGTATATATTATATTTAAATGATAAAATTACCCAAAAACAAATCTATAATTGTTTTAAAACAAAATTCTTCATATTTTTATTTGATTATTTTTTGGTACGTGAAAAATGCAAAACCAAATTTTTATTTGACATTAAAAAATTATTATTGACAAAAATATAAAAATAAAAACAACACGCTTACAATTGAATAGTGGAAAATAACAAACTGTAACCAAAATAATAATACTAAACAACAAACCATTCTAAAAATAAAAATCAAAATAAAAAGTCAAAATGGGTTTTCATTGTTTCCAGTTTCACCCACCGTCTTCATCTTCATGCATTTGATTCCTAGAACTAGAAGTAATTGCAAGCTCTTTCAATTATTGGAGTACCGGTGTTAGAAATTAGGAACAAAACTTGGAAACAAAATAGAGCATCGATTAGCTCTTTCACTGATTGTAGTATCACAGGATTCATAGCACGACAATGATCAGGAAAAAAATTAGGGATCGAACTTAGAAGTGTCAATCAAAGATTAGGAAATTGAAAGGAAGAAGCACCAGAATTGGGAGCAGAAAACACAAAATAAAAAATATGCGGTGAGTGAGAGTCGAAGAAGGGTCTTTGAGGAATAGAAATCACGCGTGCTTATCAGGTTGTTATCCCAGCCTAAACTAAGGATTAAAATAACAAAGAGTGAATAGGATAGGATTAATGATAGGTTAAGTTTATCCTTTCCTATTTGTGCACCAAACAAAAAATTTAAACAGGATAGGTTAATTTTATACTATCCTGTCTCTCTATCCTGCGCACCAAACGAGCCCTAAGAGTTTTCTTCACAATAAGAGTTTATCATTCACAATGGATTCTTCCCCCGTTTCAATAATAATTACCAATTGATTCTTTTCATTCAACAATTTAATACTAGTCCTTTGAAAAAATAAAAATTTAAGACTAGTAGTTTTTGTAACATTTCTTAAACCGAGTGTTACCCCATTGTAAGTTTTTCATGTATCACTTTTTGTGATGAAAAAAACAAATATTCTAGCTCTCTGATTCCTTGAGAAACATCCTCTTACTCTGCCTCCCTCTTTCCTAGGTTTTTCTTTACATCAAGGTCTTCACATGCAAGAATGTACTAATATTTCAACGAGGAATTTTTCAAACCAGCGGCGTAAATTTTTGCCAAGTATACACAATGAGAGAAGTATTCCAACACTTTCCCTTGTCGGGTTCCTTAGAATCAGATAGTCAAGAACCCAAAAATGAGTTTATTATATACAGAGTTCAGGTTCATAAACCGTTAATTTTGATGAGACTAAATAACAAATCAAATAATTTTTAATTTTTTTAAAAATTTGTGTGAATGATCTGTATGATATAAAATTTCAATCAAACAGTGGATTTTGCAAAATTCGTATTCATTATAGAGTTATTGACAAGTGATGCACAATGCAACACTTGATCAACTCTTTCATGTGTTTTTTTGACACATAAACGATATTCATTCATTTAAATTGATAGAGTAAATCGATGCAATACAAATTTAAAATCTTTAAAAACAAAAGGATAAATCTGCGAATAAACTCACAACATCCATTTTAATAGCTTAAAACAGTAGATTGTTTAAGAGACACATTAAAATTCACCGTTGGATGAAAATTTATATCGTACAGATTATCCATAAAAGTTCTCATAAAAATTGAAAATTATTTGATATTTTAATAAGACACATTAAAATTAACGGTTTATGGAAAAAAATTAATACCGTTAATCTTGATACACGTTAAAATTTTCCTATAAAGCAAACATAATTGACTTGGAAAAGATGTCCACTCAATTAGAGTAAACTAATGGATTTAATTGATATTGATTCAATTAAAACAAATAAAAAAATATACAACCTTCATATACTACCAGTACCAATGATATCACTTGGAAAAGATGTTCACTCTATATCACTCACCTTCTCAACAAATACTAACCTTGTACTATATTGACTTTTACAAAAGAACTTGCTTTGATAATTTTAAAGTCAGCCTTTTACTAAAAATTGAAAGAAAAAAAATACTTTGTTTACTTTCAAATGGCTTTCAATGCATGGATCCAGAAATTCCAACAAGTGGGGTCAAGGTTGAATATTATAAAGGGTAAAATTATTTTTAGTCCCTATTTTTATAGTGAATTTTGATTTTTGTCCCTATAAAATAAAATCACTTGTTTTCAATCCTGAAATTTTTTTATTTTTTTGTTTGTAGTTCTTAATGAGTAAAATTTTGACATGTTAATGTTAATATTATGAGTTATGACACTTTTATGTTTAAAATGGTTTATATATCATGTCAAAAATATTAAAATTTTGCCCATTAGGAACTACAAACAATTTTTTTTTTCTTATAAAAGATGAAAACAAAGGATTTTATTTTATAAAGACAAAAAACCAAAACTCAGTATAAAATAGAAACTAAATGACATCAACACGGATGAACAATTTCTGGAACATTCAACCAAAGATATAGCAGCACAACTATTCGTTAATTCTTCGTCGATTTAATATTAAACCTTATCCAAATCACACTGGAGCAGCAATTTATGATAGAAAAATAGACTTTGATTTCCATAAATTTTTTCCCCACGTTTTAATGAGCTCATTGCGCTGTTCAGTCTCCTCAAGTTTATACATGCTGAGCTCATATTTTCCAATGTGTGACACCCCTATACACAAATTTTTTTGAATTTTAAGTGACGTCATACTATATACAGTACTTATTAAAAAAAAAGGTGTTTACAATGAACCAAATATTAATTGAATGTGAAATTTTAAAATTATTATAACTATTGGAAAAGTCACTATATTACAATTTGCCTACCATGAAAAAGAAAACTTGGAACAAGTCATCGAGGTTAATTTATTGAGCAGGGTCATGGATGGGTTAATAACCAATATTCTAATTATCATTTCTATACAAAAAAAAATCTAATTAGCAATTTTTGCTTGAAGTTTTTGCTCTATAAATATTGGCAAATACCAACTAAACACCATTCTTCAAATTCTTTAACCTTGCTAAGGAATCACTCATAATAAATTTTTTCTTGATGGATACCAATACCAGTACTTGTACCTTTCTCCACCTTCTCTAATAATTTTTTTAATTTACTGTTAAGAAATACCACTCATAATCTAATTCATATCATCCATGCCATCCTCTAGTGAATCCTATTTCATCTATGTTGAAGAATCCCAACACACCATCCCACAAAGTTTTTATTTACTTGATAGTTTCTACATTAAATTTCACCACTTCCACTCCACTTCATTCAACCATTATTCCTTCTTCATTCCTTGTAACATCTTGTGTGATTATGACGAATTTGAATCCTTGGATCCCGATAGTTTTACTAATACCTTTTTGCGTGACACTTTGTCGTCCGTGCCTATTTCTCCGGAAGTGTTGGAACAAACTCTACTCCTTATTGGCGACTATGCTAGGCATATGATCACTATGAGTATTGAAGGACATCGCATATTGGAAATGGATGTGTTCGTTAATGTAATGCCAAATATTAGTGATGCGAATGTTTTTGATCACCAAAATGCATATCTTACATTTACAACCCTTTTGAATTCGTTGGAGAAGGTGAAATTGGACAATATTGATGCGCCTTCTTGTTCAACGGAACAATGTGCAATTTGTTTGGAGGAATTTTCCGATGGATCAAAATCGCACATTGTTCGTACAAAGTGCATGCATGTTTTCCACGAGCTTTGTGTTGCTAAGTGGCTTGAACATTGTGACATTACCAATCTACTATATTCTTGTCCATTGTGTCGTTCCTAAATTTAATAATCACATTTTCATATTATAATTTGGAGATGTCTAACTGATCTAAAAGTGAACCATACTATTTTTAGTAAATTTTAATAATTCTATTTTGTCAAAAATTATCAAAGTTCACCTTTAGATTATTTTTTAGAGGTCTATATTTACGATAAGTTAGAGATTATGGGTTTTCAAAGTTTTTTGGTTGATCAAGCTAAGGGTATCGGTTTATGGTTGTGTACTTGGTTGATCATCGTTTGAACTTTGTCATAATTTTTCCTTCCTTTTGCCTATGTTGTCTTGTTGCATTTTTATTAGGGGTGTCAATATTATCTGTTTATCCGTTATCCATCCAATCCATTTATTAATTTATCCATTCAAATCCATCCACAAGAAAAATAATTAGTTAACGGATTAGATTGGATCTGTCCATTTAAATAAATGGATGGATCCGATCCATCCACTATAATTTTAAAATCCAATGGATCATTGACTATTATCAACTTTAAATCCAATGGAAAACCACTTTTTTAAAAAATAAAATAAAAGAAACAAACAATTCAAAAAAAAAATTTAATAAGTAAAAAGTTAAAATCGTTAATCATTTTTAGAGATGGATCATTACCAATTTTTGTTAATTCAATTCATCGTTACATAATATTTATTTATTTGTTTTTATATTTATTGAATTTTTTTTATAGTACAATAAATTTATATAAAAATAAAACATAACTAATTTATTGTCAAAAAGTATAAAAAATTTGAAAACAAACCAATAAAAAAACTTAATAAAAACTATTTTTTTAAATTAATCAAAAAATTAAAACTGAAAAAAACTGGAAAAAAAATCCTGTTTTTTTTTAAATATAAAAAATTAAGTATTTAATTTAATATAAATATAATATTAAAATATAATATTATTTTATAATTTAATAATTTTATAAAAATAAATTAAAATAAGATTGTGGTGGTCAACGCTCGGAGCCATCGGTCAACGCGGAGCTCCGTCGGCCGCCCGCCGTGGATCGCTGTAAAATCCGATTCCGCCGCCGCCCCTGGAGCTCCGCCGTAGGCCGCCGGTGGTCCGACCAGTCACGACCACCTAATTTTATTAAAATATTATTATTAAATTTCTAATATTAAAAAAAGATTTTTAAGTGGAAAATTTTTTGGGAGGTGCAAAATGAATATAGTAGGCTCACAAATGGTTTTGGGCTTAACAAAATAGAAATTTTATTTTATTGGATTACTCATCATTCCATATAAAAAAAAGATGAAAAATTATGTTTTTAAAAAATAACTAAATTTGTTTTAATAATCAATTAAGAAATATTTTTTTAAAAAATTATTAATGAATTAATAAAAATGTTTTTTAAAAAATAAAAATAGTTTAGTAGATGGATCAGATGGATATTCATTCATTTAAAAGATGATAATTGATGGATTAGATCAATTTTATCTCTAAATATATGGATGAATTGAATTGGATTGTTTGATTGAGTTTTAATGGATATTTAATGGATTAATAGATTACTTTGATCCATCCATTAACAATTCAATCCAAATCCATTCAATCCATCCATTTTGACACCCCTAATTTTGTATGTTTTCTTCTAGATGTTAGTAGTTGGCGCATGAATCATTAACTCTATAATGTGAAATTTGTCTTTATTTTACCCTGCCAATGCATACATCTTGTAATTGGATTAAGTTGTCTTAATCCTGTGAATTTTTTTTGTCAGGTAGCTAGTCTACTAATTAGAAATTTCTCCTGCCATAAAATGGACAAGTGGGTATTCAGGATTCGAACTTCGACCTCTAGATATATAATACAATGTCACTATTGGACTAAGCTCATGGCGACTTGCGAAATTCAATTAAGATAAGAAAATATTTTTCATAAAAGACAATAAAATTATTGATATTTAATTAACAATTTATTACATATTTATCTTTTCTTTTTTAATAACATATTAAAATATCTCTTGATATTTAAGAATATGCATATTTTTGGGGATTGTTTTGTGGAGTAATTTTTGTGAGTTTTTTTTTTTGATAATTTAAAAAATATCATCTTTTAGTTGAAAATATATAAAAATAAAAACTTTAAAAAGTCTCTCGGAGAGACTTTATTTTCTTCTTGTTGTTATAAAATATACAAGCTTATTTTCATTTTATTCCATGCATGTGTGCCGATTATATTGCTCATTGTAATATAACTTTAGAATTTCAACCCACGTGCACAATTTCAACGTATACTTTTCCTTTATTGAGGTCTTTAACTAAATTATTAATTATTATTTACCCCCTAAAAATAAATAACTTGTTAATTAGCTGAAATCAACATACAACCAAATTTATGGTCAACTGAGTTCTCCTCAATCAAAGAAATTATTACTACAAAAATACTCACTCCATTTCAAATCTGTGGTCATTTTAACCTTTTAGTTTTGTCCCAAAACTTTTGTTCTTTCAATAAATCAAGGTATAATTAATGATATGATACCAATTGTGCCCTTACAAAAATTAAAACATTTATTAAACGAATTTTCTATTTTTTAATAAAGTAAGAATAAAAATGATTTAACTTATCAATCTTTATTATTTCTTATGTAAAATTCTAAAATGACCAAAGTTTTGGAATAGAGGATATATCATTTACTATTAGTCATGCTAAAGGGTAAAAAATTGACGCTAACACTCCCTTAGCATTCAATTAGCGTCAGAGTCGAGGTCAAGGCTAAATTGCTCGATTATAAACCATAGAGCCATCAAACAACCATCTGGCTCTACTGTAGTGTTGTCAATTGGTAGTGAGAACGCATTGAACATATACTTGAACCCTATGGTATATGGTTTTATTCTCACGAAAGGTAAAAATTCCACTAGTGAGGGGGATGGAGAAGATCGTGAAGTGGCAGTGTCGGGACCACCTAAGACCGTTTTTGAGCTTTTGGTAGAACTTTGCGCCAGTCGTGATGTAACCTTCAACATACATTGCGCCAGACATCATATTTATGCGCCAGACATAATGTTCCAGTCTTCATTTTCATCATTCTTTATCTCATTTAGCAGTAAACATTTCTTCAACTTATTTCGGACTCAACTAAAACGTTTCGATATTGACTCCATTTTAACTCAATGACATTAAAAGACACTAAAAAGACTCGAAATATATGATATAATTGGGAGTCATCAAAGTCCTTCATTATTGCTGCTAAATTTGCATAAGCATGTTGGCTCATGATACCAAATCGTTATTCTTAATTGCAAGAGTATCTTTCTTTTTCGACTTATGATGAAGGTAGAAGCGGACTCGTCCTTTACAAAGTTTATTCTTGAATTATTGATCATTGGTACATATATCTTACGTACTATAGTTTATCGTATACTTATTAATATAATATCTAATTATAATTTATTTGATATGTTTGTTTTTGTTTTTTTAACATCCATCGTCTTTATAATTAACATCCATTTTATTTAAATTCATTTACAATATTCAATTTATTTAGTTTTATATTGTATTAGAATTGATTGTAAAATTAAAATAAAATTAGAATTTGAAGAAGAAAAAAGTATGTTATTAAGAGAAATTTGAGAAAGAAAAATATTCAACTAATTAAAATAGGGTTAATAGGTCTTTACCCCCCTGCAAAGTAGGTGAATTTTGCGTTACCCCCCTGGAATTTTTTTCTTTGAGATTACCCCCCTGCAAAATTTATTTTTTTTATTTACCCCCTTGGATGCACTTTTTAAATCGGTTATTTTATTCAACCGATTTAAAAAGTGTTGTTTTTAAATCGGTTATTATGTTTTTTTTTCCTGCCACGTCAGCAAAAGGGGGGTAAATCAAAAAAATAAATTTTGCAAGGGGGTAATCTCAAAGAAAAAAATTCCAGGGGGGTAACGCAAAATTCGCCTACTTTGCAGGGGTAAAAGCCTATTAACCCATTAAAATATATAGTTTTGTTATAATAATTAAAATATATACTGTAGTTAAAAATAAAGCATAAAATAAAAAATATATTTAGAAATAAATATATTGAATGGTAAAAAAAATAGTTCATAAAATAATTAAAAAAATAGATTGAGTCATCATATCATATAATGTAACAAAATTACGTCAGTTATTCTTGATAAGATTTTTTTTTTTTTTGGAAACATTTTTCTTGATAAGTTATGGCATATAATCCCACCAGTCGCCATCATCAAATTAAAACAGGATTTTAAATTTGCATTTTAATTTAGCCAAGATTTTAGTTCTCATCTCAATCTTTGACTTCTATAAAAACATATAGTTCTCAATATTGGGTTGATTTGTTTTCTCTTTGTTGACGGAACTTAACGGCATGAATTTAAGATTAGAATGAAATTGAATTTTCATTGAATATATCATTACACAAAATAAAAGTCAATAGAAATTTCAAAATGTAGTTTAAAAAGTTTTCACTCTCCAGCACCGTATTTATATCCTAACTATAATTGTGCTTGAGTCAAAAAATTAAAAACTATAATTGTGCTTTAAAGTTCAAAATAAAATCCTAACTAAAAAGTTTTCTAATTTCTCAAATCAATACTTTTGTGAGTCAAAAAAAAGAAAAAGGAAATCTAATTGTTTTCATTGACTAATTCTCTTGAAATTCACCACTATAAGAAAACCAAATATACAAACTAATCAAACACAATTCTACAAATTCTTTAACCTAATTGTGCTAAAGAGTCACTCATAATCTCATTCATATCATCCATGTCCTCTAATGAATCCTATTCCATCCATGTTGAAGAATCCCAACGCACCGTTCCACAAAACAGTTATTTACTTGAAAATTTCTACATTAACCTTCATCACTTTCACTCCTCTTCATTAAGCCATTATTTCTTCATAGTTCCTCGTAACATTTTATTAGATTATGATGATTTTGAAGCCATGGACCCCGATAGCTTTAATAGTACCTACTTGCACGACCAATTCTCATGCGTACCTATTTCATCTGAAGTGTTGGATCAAACACTACTTCTAATGAGCGATAACGCTAGGTATATGAACACGGTCAACATCGAAGGATATAGTTTATTGGAGATGGACGTGTTCATTAGAACAACGTCGAATGAAGGTATGAATGTTATTGATGACCAAAATACATCTATTACGACCCTTTTGAGTTTGCTAGAGAAGGTCAAATTGAATGACATCCCTTGTTCAATGGAACAATGTGCAATTTGTTTAGAGGAGTTTTGCAATGAATCAAAACCAGAGATTGTTCGTACTAAGTGCATGCATGTTTTCCATGAGCAGTGCATTGCTCAATGGCTTAAGCAATGTCACATTACCAATCGGTTGTATTCGTGTCCCTTGTGTCGTTTACAAATTCCATAATCACTTTTTTAGATAATAATTTGATGTATTCACAGAAATTTGAGTTGAATTGACATGGATTTATCAATAAATATGTCCTTTTTTTATAAATATTTTAGTCTTAGAATTTTATCATAATTTAGTTCTTAAAAGTTCATAACTCCGTATTAATTACATGTGGTTGATTATCATGAATCATGAATATATATGTAATGGAAATTTTAAGTGTTGCTTATTTTAATGCTGTAAAACATTCTCTCTTTTTTTTGTGTTGCTGTAAAATATTCTACTATGGTCTTAGTAATCATTCCATATGTATATTTAATTTTGTTTTTAATATGAAAATAAGTTAATTATATGAGTTTAATGGATATATATCACAGTGTAAAATAGTTTTGCATTGATATTCAAGAAAAAAAACCACCATTTTTCCATGTCATATAAATAGTTTCAAAATAATCATACAAAAGTGGAGTGATATAGCAAATTAGCGAATTTTTATTATATGTTTATGTAAAACTGTTTTACACTGACCATAAATATCCTTTAAATTCTAATTATATATCAACTTAATGACGAGTGCCTTACCAAAAAACTTAATGACGAGAGAGTAACTAAAAAAAATTCAATGACGAGATTATTTGTCAAAAAGAAAATCCTGAACAAGATAAAAAGAATAAGGTCCGTTAGCATGAAAACTTTATACCGAGCCAAATGATTTTTGGTGTGATGTTTTGAGAGCAAAAATATACTTGTAATAATCTTTTGGAATTTGTCTCGTGTAGGATCTTTGATTTGAGTCCTTTTTTTTCCGAAGTTACTAAATTTTCTTCACACGTATGAGACAAGAATCGAATCCATAACTATATGTTTAAGAGAATCAAAACCTTTATTACTTAGACCATTTTATTGTTGGTAGTCTTTGAAAGACTTTATTAAAATATTTTTGAAATATAAATGAGAATATTGTGCAGTTTCATGTAAAATTTAATAAAAGAATTATTTTTTTAAGGAGTAGTTTTTGTTAGGGAATAATCTCTTTTGTTTTCTTTTTTCTCTCTTGTTAATAGATATTATTAAAAGAGTAAAATTACAATGAAAGAAATGTAAGAAAATTGCAATATTATTAAAACTGATAACCGCAAATTAGTAAATTTAGTACATAGTAATAAATTAATGCTACTGTAAACAAAAAATTAATTTTCTATTTTGATGCGTATATATTTCGTACCTTCAAGGTGAAATTACATTTAACGATAGTAAATTTGAAATATTATTAAATTTGATTAGGACAAATTATACTATTTTTATGCGTATTCATCTTATTTCTTCTATTATCTTTTTATTTTTTTGTTTTGTTACTATTTTTATTTTTATGCATATATTCATGTAAAAGTAAAATTACAATTTGAAAGGTAAAAAATTTGAAATATTACTAAAACATATGAGGACAATTTTGTAAGTTTGGTTGTACTGTAATTAATTTTATTATATATTACTAGTGTCTCGTTTGTGTGATCGACATTCTTGATTGTGCTAATGTAGATAACTACTTAACCTCATTTTTTATTTTGCTTAGTTAATTGATAACTACTTAACCTCCTTTTGGTTGTGTTTAGTTATTAAAAAAAAAAAACTTTTTTTTTCTTTACTAAAAAAAACTGAAAACCAACTTTTGTGTGAAAATTATTTTTCAACATATACAAATATTTGAATCTGTGTAAAAAAAAAAAATTGAATAGAATGAAGGACAAAAGTGGCAATAAAAAAAATTCACACAAAAAATGACATTTTCTTTATATGTATATTGGTATAGAAGAATAGATATAGATTATAGTAGTAGATATTTTTGTGAGTAAAAAAAAAACAGAAAAATCCCTAGTTTTCATTGACCAACCAGGACTCTTGAAATTCTTCCCCTATAAGAACACAAAACATACCAACTAATTAAACACAATTCTTGAAAATCTGTAACCTAATTGTGCTAAAGTATCACTCATAAATCTCATTCATATCATCTATGCCGTCATCTAGTGAATCCTATTTCATCCATATTGAAGAATCTCAACACACCATCACACAAAATAGTTGTTTACTTGAAAATTTCTACGTTAAACTTCACCACATCCACTCGAATTCATCAAAACATTATTTTTGCTTCATTCCTCGTAACATCTTATGTGATTATGACAACTTTGAATCCATGGATCCCGATAGTTTTACTAGTACCTTTTTGCGTAACATTTTTTCTTGCGTGGCTATTTCTTCCGAAGTGTTGGAACAAACTCTACTTCTTATGAGTGACTACGCTAGACATATGAATATCGTCAACATCGAAGGATATAGTATATTGGCGATGGATGTGTTCGTTAGAACAACATCAAATGATGGTGGTAATTGTATTGATGACCTAAATACTTCTATTACAACCCTTTTGAGTTTGTTGGAGAAAGTTAAATTGGATGATATTACTTGTTCAATGGAACAATGTGCAATTTGTTTAGAGGAATTTTGCAATGAATCAAAACCAGAGATTGTTCGTACCAAGTGCATGCATGTTTTTCATGAGCATTGCATTGTTCGGTGGCTTAAGCAATGTGGCATTACCAGTCGATTATATTCGTGTCCTTTGTGTCGTTTCAAACTTCAATGATCTCATTTATAGATAATCAATTAGAATTGAATTGACATGGATTATCAATAAATTTGCGTGTGTTATTTAATATTCTAGTCTTAGAATTTTATCATAATTTAGTTCTTTTTTTAATTTATTTATCTTTTATCATAATTTAGTTCTTAAAAGTTCATAATGGTCGATTTTTTTTTTACATATTTTACCTTTTCTTATAAGAATGAATACCCTGACTCTTATTTTTCCTTTTAGGTTTTGCTTATTTTAATGCTGTAAAATATTCGTCTGGTTTTAGTAATCATTCCATATGTATATTTAATTTTTTAAATATGAAAATAAAATAATTATATACCAATTTAAAGACGCTAACGGTGGTAAAAACTTCTTACCGATATCATGATAACAAAAAAAAAGTTTTTAAAAAAAAAACATAAACAAGATAAAAAAAATAAAGTTTGTCCAAATTTATATATGTTAATTTTAATATTTATTTTACTTGGCTAAATTTTATTAACTGACAAATTCAAGGGATTGTTAGATAAAACAAACAAAAGCAAGGTGATAAAAATACCTTTACCGATCTAAAATTACAACAAACAACCACATCAACTCACCCCTTAGAATAGTTTGAGTGTCTAAGATCACCAACAATAAAATGCAACAAAACAAAACCAACAAAAATCATTCCACGCAAACAACCTCATCGAAAACTTCCGCTCTAATGATTCACTATCATTCTACTCCAACTCCAACCTAAAATTAGAACAGAACACTGAACTGAAGTAGAATATAGAGACATATCCCACGGAAAACACCATTACAAGAACCTTCCAAATAAAATAAAAAAAGTCGTCAACTAAATACACTCCATACAAATCTGAACAAATAAGACATATGCTTAGGCATGGCAACGGGGCGGGGCGGGGCCGGGTTTTGCCACCCCCGCCCCCGCATCCCTGTACCGCACCCGCCCCCGCCCCCAAACCCAGTCGGGTGTAAAATTTGACACCCACCCCTGCCCCCACGGGGAACGGGTCCCCGCCCCCGCCCCCACCCGGTTAAGAAATTTGTATTTTTTATTATTATTTTTTTGAAAAAATCCTATGTTAAAGCACTTTTTTAAAAATAAATATAAATAAATAGTAAATATATAGATAAATATAAGGGTAAAAACGTAAGTTTATGGAGGCGGGGCGGGGCGGGGGTGGGTGCGGGGACGGGTTGTATCACCCCCACCCCCGCCCCCGCCCCCGCATTTAAAATTCGGGTTTTCCCCGCACCCGCACCCGCACCCAGTCAAAACGGCTTTTCCCCACTAAATTCGGGGCGGGGGCGGGTGGGATTGCCATGCCTACATATGCTTAGGGCCTCTAAAGCTTCATGCTTAGGGCCCGTATGGCCTAGCTTTTTCAGGTCTTAGAAGCTATCTGAAAGCTAAAAATGAAAATAAGAGCTTTTAAAAAAGAAAAAAAAAAAACTAAAGTTGTTTAGTAATTTTTTTATTTTTTTAGCTTTAAAAGTCTTTTATCTATGTATTTTATTCATAAAAATTAAACAATTTTTTTCTATCAAAAACTTATTGAAAATCTGTTTAGCCTAACTTTTCCTTTTTTTGAGTAAAAAATTTTGATATAAATTAGATCAAATAGTACTCTAGAGTTAGAAGTGTGTAGTTGAGGTAATAGTCCTCTATAAAAGTGATAGTGTTTCAAAAAAAATAAATTCTTATTGATAAATAAAAAAAGAATTAGCGGAGCAAAACTTGTGTGGTCAAAAGGGTTTACTCTCTCTATTTGATCACACATACAACTTGATAATAAAATGTAGATAGAGAAAGTAATTAAATTATGTGTATTTAAAATAATTAAATAATATATATTTTTGGAAAATTCTATGGTACATTTTATATTTTTAAATGTACCGGTACATTAACTTATTAAAAAATAGTTAATTTTTATTTTGCAAAAAGTTTACTTTTTATATCATTAAAAAATAAATAACTCTATTATATATATATTATATAAGCTGAGTTGAGCAAATTTTCATTAAAAAAAGTTTTAAGAGAATATATGATAGTACATATTTGACCTTTATTCATTCATCTACTATCAAAAAGTTAAAGATAATGTAATCAAAATGATCCTTCATTGATCAACATTATTGTTTCGACACATCTTTAATTCTTGTAATATGTCTAATTAAGGAGAGTAGAAACAAAGAAAGCAATAATTTTTTGGGGCACTTAACCGATACATGTTGTACAAGTATCTTATAATTAAGTGTCGGACACCGATCTAATTAAAGAGTGTCGGAGTAAATAAAATTTTTCTTTGGACACCTATCCGACATGTGTCATACGAGTATCGGACACCGCAATACGTCTAATCATAGAGGTGTCCATGCTTCATTGTATACATAGGTCGAGTTCGAATTTAAGATTTTCAATTTATTTATAGGTTGAAATTTTTATTCTTATCTTTTTTACATGATATATGTTTCAAATTAATAAGAAGATAAAGACCAACTTATCAATAGTATAAAATTCTGTTATCTATTTAATTTAAATATGATATATATAAATCAAATTATAGTTTGTTGAGATAAAGGTGGATACGAGCTAGCTTGTTGGAGAATTAAATTATTGTTGTCATAGTTGCATTCTTTTCTAATTATATATATAGTCATATTTAATTTTCGAGTTAAAGTTAACTTTCATCAATCTTGATTAAAAGAAACTGAAAAGAATCGTACAGCCTTTCCTCAAATATATTGTCTCTCTATTCAATTGTTCGATTTCAAGATGAATATGAGTAGTGTTGTTGTTTTTCATGTCAATAGCAAATCAACTACAACAAAGTATTGTCCTCCCCATATGCGGACTACTGGATCACACACCGAAATATCGTCCTTCTCATATGCAGACTATCGAGTTACACTCAGAATTGAAGAGCAACCAAACTACAAAGTATCGTCCACCCCATAAGCGGATCATCACGTCACGCTCAGAATTGAGGAAGATTGCGACATGTGGGGCTCCGTATCCGGTTCAAGATTAATGATATGTACCGTAACATTCAAAATATGTACTACAAAGTTTGTAAGCAAACAGTGTATTTGAGTCCCTTTATTTTTAGGATATGTTAGAATGTTTGTAGGATGTCAAGGGAAAGAGAAGTTGATTTCACTGTAACATTCTTTATGATAGAAATTATACTTTGTGACAACATGGAAATAGGTATATATATAATGCTTTTATGTAAATTATGAAACTACTAAGAGGGAGAGTGAATACTACTATTTGTGAACCATCCTTTAGTGTTCGATGCATATTGATGCTATATATAGAGATTGGATTTGTTTGCTGCATATTAAAAATAGTGATTTTAATATTTAATAATTTAGAGATTAGTTTTGTGGAGTTTTTATAAAAAATATATGGGTGTACCTCTTATTGGCCGTGGTGTAGGGGTGATTGCGGTTCGGTTTGAATGGATTTTGAGACAAAATTTTATTCAATTCAAAAAAAAATTTATTCGCGGTTCAGTTTGATTTTGGATGATAAATAAAAAAATCTGATTCAATCCAATTTTATGCGGTTTAATTTGGATCGGGTTTTGGTTATCCAAATTATTAATTATAATTTTAATTTAGGATATTGATACTAATAAAAGATAAATAAATATTAAAATATATGCATGCGGTTTAGTTCCTTTTGATCAGTTCTAAAAAATAAATCTAAAATTCGATCCAACGGTTTTCATAAAATGACATCAAAAAATATTCGATTTTTTGCAGTTTTCGATTTTTTATCAGTTTGCGGTTTTTCTTTGGATTTGTTTGAATTTGAGCATCCCTACAGGGGCGGTTCCATGTACAGTTGAGGGAGAGAGGATCCTCTCCAATCAATTTGTCATGCACTGAATTATGAGCCATTGATTTGAAAATAAAAAATTTAAGAAAATTGAGAATATGTTGTTTTAATGGTATAGATGACCACTCTCCCTCTGCAGTGAGATATGCAATTGAGAGAATCTTGTAAGAGCAGTGACACACCTGAATTTAAAAAATTTGTGTATACCATCCTGTATTTTTTTCATTTTTCATTTTGAATCTCCTAAAAATTAATTTTGCACCGAAAATCCACTTTTCATACACACTCAGAAGCAAAAGATAAAAAAGAAGCATGAAGAACACAAGAAGTATTATGCACACAGTGGCTGAAGAATAGGAAAAGAAGTAAAGAATGAAGCAGACAAGTAGAAGATACGGTAGCAGCAACATTTCTCTAATTTATATATAAAGCACTCATTTAGAGTTATGTATCTATTTTATTGTGGCTTGGGTCATGTGTTTGTGTCAATTTTGACCACTTATTCAAGCATAGTTTTGGACACTAGGATCAAGTAAAAAATAATAATTGGGAAAGTTATGCCATTTAGTGGCTAAACTCACACATCATAAACATAAATAATAAAAAATATTAGGTTCAAATTTAAGCCTTGCAAAGCAGCGTGCCTATGAATCTGATATCAAACTATTGACCACTTAAAATTAATAAAGTTGTAACATGTGTTTTCTTAAACTGCCACATTGTAATTCCAGTTTTTTATTTGAAAAAACTTGTATTGTCAAGTGTGTCAAAAAAAAACTTGTATTGTGGAGATAAGTTTACATGTGTTTAGCCTTTAGGGACTGTCCGGTAGTAATGCCGCTTTGGTGAGTGTTGTGCTTCTTGAAGCTCGGACTCAATTGTTTAATAGGAAGCAATGTTATTGGATAAATTATAATCTTATTTTTGTGAGATAAATGGTGTTCATATATTGGCGATATTATTAGGCGAATGTTATAGAGTTTGGACGTGGCAAAACAAAGAATTTGACGATGATTATTTTCAAAGATTGTATATCAACCGAGATGTTTCAAGAAAAACCTAATTTTCTAACTAAATTTGTTGAGGGTTTTAGCCTTCAACAAATAAGAAAAACTCTCAACAATATTATTGTAATTAAAGAAATATGAAAAAGACCATTGTGGCAGTATGGACCGCCAACAATATATATAGGCCAATTTTAAAAAATGACAAGTAACTTGGTGGCTTGACCACCAGCAAATTTGAACCATTTCAAAAATAAAAGGACGGGTAACTTTTTGGCGGACTGAGTTTCCAACAAGTTTGCCCCATCACATTGTAAGGGTTTTAGCTGCCAAAAAGTACCGACCATTTAAAAATAAAATTGACCACTCAATTCCAACAAGTTACCCAAAATGATGCAACAATTAATTGCTTTCCTCTCCTTCTATATATTCATCACTTCTCATTTCATTTCTACACAATCATTATCTCTAAATTTTTCAAATTTTTCTCTAAATCTTTCCTCTTCCTCTATATATTTATGTTCTACTAGGCTTAGGCCCTCATTTTTATCCAAAAAAAGAAGCGCATGAGATGTGGTTCCCATATATTTCTATGATAGTAGTGAATTCATCGGGTCTTTATTTTGTAATTTATAAAGAGAAAATGGATATATTTTTGTCTATACGAGAATAGATTGGTTGTTAATTAGAAACATTATGATATTTAGAAGTCGATTTTGAATTTAAGATTTTCCATTTATTTATAGGTTGAAATTTTGAACACTATAAACTACTTAGCAGAAAACATGGATATGTTTCAATTTTTATTCTTTGACAAGATATGATTCAAATTAATAATAAGACAAAGACTAGCTTATCAATAGTATAAAATGTTGATATCTAATTTTAAATTTGAAAGTATATTCTGATCGAGTCGAAATGATTACTATTTGATGAAATAAAGCCTAGCATATGAAGAGTATAAAATTTGGATTTGACTCCTTTAAAGTGAGTGATTTATTTTATAATGTATAGTAAGTAATATCAACCATATTATGAATAAATTAAAGGTAAATATTGCACGTACATCATAACTAATTATGAGGGTGTTACAATCACAATTTTTAATTTCCTCATTTTACACTTTACTGATTTTAGAGGATCCAAATCCATAAAATTTTGATATCTATCAAATTTAAATATTTTAGAAATTGAATTATTATGTATAGTTTGTTGAGAGAATTAAACATTATAGTTACACTTTCTAATTAAAAAAAACATTGTAGTTACATTCTTTTTTAAATATATATAGTCAAGTCATATATATTTGCATTCTTTTCAATCTTAATTAAAAGAAATTGAAAAGAATCCCTTAATTCCCTCCAAATTTGTCTTTCTATCTTCTTGAATCAATTGTTCTCTTCAAGATGAATAGTGCTGCTGATAGTCACCTGATTCGCAATTCATTTCGGTACGTAGTACGAGTTTGGGTATGCAGTACGTAATTTTGAAAGAATTCGGTATACGTAGAGGTATACATAGTCGGTACGCTATTTCAGTTCGTGGTACATTCTAATATATTACTCCCTCTGTTCCTTTTTACTTGTCTTTTTTCGTCAGATTTAGCGTTTCTATTTAATTGTCTTTTTTGTATTTTAAAGGTACGAAAACAAATTATATGATGACAAATATTAACATTATCAGAGTAGTGAGTTTGTAAAACAAATTAGTTTATTTAAGAAAATTAGTTTGCGAACGCACGAGTCTATTGATTTTTATTCGATATTTAAGTTCGTCATTATATTAACATAAAAATTTATATATTGCATTTTTGTTTCTATTTTTTTTGTTCTTAATCTTTTATTGGAGACATGATATTCTTTTTTGGATAAAACTTAGGTGTATTTCTTTAGATGCTTTTTTCATGATTCTTAACATAAAAACTATGATTTCCTCAAATTCATGATTTTCTCAAAGTTTGATATATCCACAAAATATGAATTTTATGTTAAGAACCATACAAAAAGCACCCAAAAAAATGCACTTAAGTTTTGTCCATTTTTTATATATATAAATTGACCTAATCTTTTCCTTTTTCCCCCACACATCTTCTTTTATTAGGTTCTTCTATTTTTTGTAGTTGTTATAACTTTCTTTTTTATTTTGATAAGTTGTTATATAGACTGGGTTACTATTTATTATGCCTATCTTTTATCATGGTTTCTATTCCTATTTTTATATGTAGATTTCCTTTAACTAATTTTTTTTTATGTGTCGTATCTTCCTTTTTTACTTCTTATTTTTTTAATTTGTATTTTTTTTCTTTTTATTTTTAGAGTTATAGGGCCAGCCCAAGCTCTAGTTTTAGGCCCCCCAAAAAATACATTTTTTCTAATGGGCTTTAGGCCTCCAAAAAAGTATTACAATCTAGTAGTTAGCTCAACTGGCTGCATGAGGTTCATTTATTTCAAGGGAGCGGGATCAAGTCTTGTGGGCAGCATAACTTTGTCTTTTTTCTTTTCTTATTATCATTATTTACTTTTTGCGGTCAAAGATAAAATAAAATTCCTTTTTTTTAGGAATAAAAATCATTTCTTGACAATACACAATCATGTTCGAATTAGTCATAGTGTTATTTTGCTAAGCTTAAATTATATAAAAAATATGAAATTAAAAATAGATTAAATAAAAATAGATAAAATAAATATTATACACACTAAAAATCATGTTTGTCTTTAAATAAAAAAAAAATTGTTTTTTGCCCGTTTATATTATATTATAGTAGAGTTTTTGTTATTTTGCTTTATGTTCAAATAATAAATTTTAATTAAAAAAAAATAGAGTTTTATTAAAAAAAATTATAATACATAATATAATTGATACTATATTTTAAACTTTTTTACCAAAAAAATATTCAGTTTATTTTTTGTGAAATAAAATATTTTATTATTATTTCTTAAAAAAAATCATTTTTTTGTTAGGCCCCATTTTAATTTTCATTTTAGACCTCACATTTTGTTGGGCCGACCCTGAATTATTTTTTTATTATTTGGTACGTGTGTACGAGGTAGAACAAAATTTTGATATTTTACACATGCATATGCCATTATTAAAATAACATAGTTGGTATATATACATACCTTGATTTCTCAAATATTAGATGCCAAGGGTTCATCTAGGCTCAAAATGGAACAAACATCTACGCCATCTCTGACATAACAGGCATACCCCAGGGTATGCTGTGATGGGACAAAAACATATGAAATATCCTAAACATCATACAAGCAACATTGTTAATCATACAAGCAAGATAAAATTAAAATTAAGCAAACAAATATTTAATCATTCTCCACTTCCCATTGTCCCTTGAAGATGGCCTCACGAACAACATATAAAATCTTTGCACACAGTCGATCATCTGCCAACGGGTAGGGCTCAACACTCTCATCACTATTGTTAACCTCTGAAATGAAAAACATATAGTCAAAAAAGAAATTGGTGTGAATTTTAAATAAAAAATAATAAATTAGATGATTTTGGTATAATAATCTACTTTTTAACCCAAATTTTCAAATTTGGACTTTGATAATACAAATATTTTTTTACCAATCGATAAAACAACAATGTTAAAATTAGAGTTTAAAACAAATTTCAAAAATTAAATAACTCTTTATTCTATTTTTAGAAAACAATTTTTAAAATTTTGATTGCCAAACAAATTTTCATGTTTTCTCTTCTCTAAAACAATTTTTAAAAACTAGATTAACAAACAATTTTTTTTAATTCTTTTCTTGAAAACAATTTTTAAAAATGGATTTAATTACAAAACAGATTTTAAAAACTAAAGTGATTCAAACAGGCCCTTTGTACTCATGACTTGTGCGCATTATATTCTTAAATCTGGACAACTGTCAAACTCTTCAATTACCATTCCCACAACCTCTTTTAGTAATGTTAGTGTATAGAAGTTTGACAATTGTCAAACTCTCCAACTACCAATTCGACAACCTTCCCTTGAGTGTTGAAAATCGGACCTACAGAGCAACCCTTTCGACACAAGAAACCATTACATTGTATAATGGGAATCGAAGGGTCAAGATTCTTCTCAAATGGAAAATCTTCCCAAGTTTTAACAGGACCAAGCCGAACCAAATCTTTCACACATGAGTATGCAGCACGTCCAACAAATATAGATCGTATCAAGTCTTTTGAATGGCCTACTTGTAACAATGTCTGACAATCAGATATCGAACCATCATCGGCAAATTCAGCATAATTATCACAATTGGCACGTGCTGCATACCCTATTCGTAATTGATATGGTATGTATTTGTTGAATGTTTTGCACCTGAAATATATTTTCAAATGAAATGAGTTTTTCCCATGATAGGAATCGTTTGGTTATATAAATCGGTTTGTTTAATTGCTTCGATGTTTTTGTTAAGGATATGCAATCCCAAGTACACTGTAGCTACTTTGACCGAGATCCAACGAGAGTGAGCATTCCTTGTCACCAATGCTAATTAGACCGTGTACTGTAAAATCATTAAGTGGTGGACCAAATACTTGGCTTTTTTAAAAGCGGCGGAATTATGTGGTGGACCAAATACATGACCAAATGTCCTTAACCTTCGTACAGACAGCCAACTTGAGCATCAGACATATCTCCATAGCCGAAATCATTATCAAAACAAAGTAAATTAAACATTAAGTTTAGTTTATTAGAGAGGATATGGGGATGAACTAATGCTATAAACATGAGTTGAACAAAGTTTTGTTGAAACCCTAAATATATATCTTAAAAGAAACATACATCAAACCTTTTAAATACAAAAGATATGATTTTTACTCAGAAAAACAGATAATAATTAGAAACCCTAATCCTAATTGTATGAAAAACATAATCTAATAATTAAACAAAATTTTGTTGAAACCCTAAATATATAGGAGTATCTTAAAAGAAACATACATCAAACCCTATTAAATACAAAAGATATGATTTTTACCCAGAAAAACAGATAATAATTAGAAACCCTAATCCTAATTGTATGAAAAACATAATCTAATTGAACACAATTTTGTTGAAACCCTAAATATATATCTTAAAAGAAACATACATCAAACCCTATTAAATACAGTACAAAAGATATGATTTTGTATGAAAATTTTGTTGAAACCCTAAATATAAACCCTAAAAGAAACGATATTGTCAATTGTATATTTACCAAAACAATGATTAAGATTTGTTGGACGATACAAAAGTTGTTGTGGTTTTCTCAAACTGACCACACTAAGTCTCATGTGAGTTATTTCTTTGAAGTACACACCAGCATGTTTTGTCAAGTGTTGAACACCACAACCTTGCAAGATAGCATTGAAAGTTGAAGAAGCCGTTGACTTTCTACAAATCTTATTGCTTGGAGATGAGTTGCAGCGAGAAAAGACGAGAGGAGGGCTGCGGTGAGGAAATACGAAGGGGTGAATGTTGATCGAGGGAGATATAGGAGACAATGAGAAACTGTGAATCAAGGGAGATATAGGAGACAATGAGAAACTATGATTGAGGGCAAAATAAGGATTAGTTTTGCTCTTTAGTTCTTGGAGTGTGTGACCTACTCGAATTGGATCATATCAATTTATGATACAGTGCTCTCATCATCTTAAATGTCACCATCGGAAATTAAGAGAATCAAACATAGAGGTAAGCTATTTAGACACATAAAATTTGGACACTTAATTAGACATTATATAAAAAAACACAATATAAAAGTCAGAAACCATATATATACATACATACAGTTAGGGTTGGGGATAAGCCAGGTGGCCTCTAGGGGCCTGCGGTCTGGCCTGTCTTAGGCCTGGACTGAACTGGCCTAACCTGTTTATTAAAAAGGCCAGACTCATGCTTTGAAAAAAGCTTGTTTATATAAATAGGTCAGGCTCGGACTTTTAAAAAGGCATGTGAAGCCTGATACGCCGGCCTGTTTATATTTTATAATTATTATTTATATAATAAATATTATTTATATGATAGCCTTATAGGCTTAGGCTTTTACAAAGTATTTTTTTTTTTTTGACAAAGACATTTATATTTTTTTTTTGACAAAAGACATTTTTATTTGCTAACTACACTGATTAACGTTAGTGTTTAACAAACAATTTGTATCAAGGCATACTTAATAGACTATATCGTAATCGTATTTGTTATTTTATTAGCTTTTAATTCATGTGCTAATCATTTTATTAGCTTTTTCTTAATGTTGTAGAAATTATAAAAATTTAAATGTGAAATAAGCTTTAAGGCCTATTTAATTAGCCTATTTAAAAAGACTATATAGAGCCATTTATGTAACACAGACTTTTAAACAGGCTACAAGGCCAGGCCAGGCTTTAAACAGGCACAGGCCAGACCGAAAAAAGTAGCATTTGATAGGCCGTAGGCCAGGCCTAGGCTTAAAGAAAAATCGTATGTCATACTCAGGCCTGTCAAAGTCTGGCCTGTTCTGTTCCCAACCCTAGTGTTGATTTAGGATTTTGTGTCCAAAAAACATTCCTGTTAAACATATATGATATGATATGATATGATATATGATATGAATATGAATATGATATGATATGACCTTGTTTGTTTATATTGAGATATTTACCTCTTTCTTGTAAGCATGTAGATAAGCTAAGCCTACATCAAATGAAATGTAACAACTCTAAGAAAATATTTAGGAGTTTTAGAAATCATGATATACAAAACAATTTGACATCAAAATAAAAAAGACAACTCAGTAGGTCAAAATCCTAAGATAGTTAAGTTGAAGCTTCCCATGACACATTACTATTTGATTAATTTAAGAAGAAAACAAAAGAATATAAAATCAACTTGCCGTTTATATATCTACATAACAATGTCAATGTGCTCCCTCATTTGACATTTTAACCACTATGTTGTTAAGAGAGAGTAGATTGGTACTATCTACAGAATAATATAATCCAGTACTATATAAAGTAAGAACATGATTATAAACATGGATCCATCATATTACAAGATACAAGAGTGCCTCTACAGTTCAATGAGATAACCTATTTCCAAATTGTAAGCACTTCTTGAAACATCTCCTGCATTAGATCCCTGTCTGCATGACGAAAAAATGTATTTATTTCTTCTCTAACATCATATATCTTACCGAAATCAAATAAGAATGTGAAACATCCTTTCTTTAACTTTTGCAGCTGGTACAACCAGGCCTCATTCAGCCTCTCGAGTACATTTCCTGAGTTAAGATCTTCGAGTAGGCTTTCCTCACACGCATCTTTGAGATCGCCAATGTCGTATTTATTGGCTGCTCCAAGCAATGCAAGCCTGTGTTTCCAGAAATCTCCGGGTTTTATTGTGCCGTACATGTAACTTAGAAGGGCCATGCAGGATTCTTGTGACATGTCCTCTATGTGGATTGTAGAGGACTCTTTCTCTTCGCTGCTGTCATGATATGAGGCCTGGAACGCAGCAGAAGTTGCGGACATGACTGCTTTATGTGCCTTGAGCGTACCGTCTGCTGTTATAATGGTGAGGTCAGCATGTATAGCTTCATCAAGCATGCGAGAGAGGCATCGGAGAATGTTTTGAGTTGCAACAGATTGCAGTTTTCCGTCAGATGGCCATATAGAACTGGCTTCTCCACCCTGACTCTCCGACAGAAAGAAAAATAAAAGATCAAATGTTAAGAAGCAACAATCTAACAATGCTAGTCGTTGGATAAAAATCTCGATATGCTACTAAGTAAATCGAAACAATACTTTTTATACAGATAGATAGTTATAGAAGAAAAAACATATATATTTATAAACAAGTCATATTTTATCTTGTTGCATCAACATCGTATTAACATAGTGATGATTATCAAAATTAGAGACTCACATTCAGAGGATGGATCTTCAGGTCAAGAAATTCAACATCAATAATCAAGCGACCAAGGAATGTAGTATCCACAGGCCAGACAAAGTCGTCACATGTTCTAAGGACCCTTTCATGAACTGTGACATTTTAAGCACAGATAAATACAACCTCTATCAGCAATTCATCATAGTCATAGAATCTTGAATTTGAATAATACATATGAATGCAATATTCCTTATTGGTTGCAAATTTAAGGTGCTGACACAAAATTATCCCTGTATTTATTGGTGCTTACATGTACTTCACTTTGAAGACTTAACAACCAATTGTGCATGAGGTTACCGCAGAAACTTCTTTTTTTGTTGATATAGAAACTACAAAATGTCAGACTAAATGTGCATCACTTTATTTGAGAATTATCTATTTAAACATAGCTACGACATTTCCTAATTTTGTCGTGTATGTACATATTTCCTCGGAATATTTCATAGTTCATAGTTCATGTCAGAATATGAACTGACCATATGTTATGTATCTCAATTTATGTACTTTATAATATCCTTGGCATATTTCCTATCATTATCTTCACTCAATTAATATTTAATACCCACAAGCTTTGATTTTTCTCCTCTAAAGTAAGTAATATCAACTAATGATGATTACATTTTCTTAGTAATTTTCACTCTAACCCCTGCCAATCCAATATATTAACCCTCTGGTTCCTGGGGGAAGGTATCTGGTAATCCAGAGTTCGGCTTAAAGTCTGACCAATAATTGTTTCTACCAGGAATAGAATGATTCGTCCTAGGGGGGTCACATTAATGATTTTCAATTTATTTAAAGAATGATTTTTCATTTCCTAAAAATTAAAGAGACTAATCCTTAGAATGATCAAAATAGTGATTCACTAATATACTCCAAAAGATGATAAAACAAGAATAAGATAGCATACCAGGGGAAATGTAAAATCTGCGGGAGGAGGAGGAAGATGAAGCAGTATTAGAAACACGAAGAATGAAGCGAGCAATAGGAGGTTGTTCCTTAGAAAGTCTAGAAGGTTCAGGAAATAGATGTATATATAGATATCTATTTCTGTCTATCGACAAATACCTGAAATTAATCAAACCAAGAACATCATCAAAATAACACAAAAGTTGAAATTCATTGAACAAAGTTTGTGGTGTGGTGTTGTGTGGTTACTTTACCAATTCCAGATACCGATTTTGAAAGGGTCGGATTTCTTGTAAGAACAAGGTCCGAAGTTGTCAATTTTCCATTGAGCTAATCGGGAAATTGTTTCTACCTTGGAATCTCCCATGTATTTTCTCTCGTTGCTACTACGTTTCACAAATTCTTAGATAATTAGATAGTTAACACTATTTTCTTCTTCATTCATCTAAAGTCAAAGAGTTAGTTTTCAATAAGCTGGATACTACACCCTTCACCCAAATTAAGTCCATCATATTGGCATATGGCATGTAAAAAATTACTTCCTCCAGACTTATTTATAAGCAAAAGTTATTTTTTAGATTTATTGAATAATTGATGTATTTAACTAAGATATAGACTAGATATATCAATTGTTTAATAAATTTAAAATGTAACTTTTGCTTATAAATAAGTTTGGAGGAAGTATAAAGTTATGGTATATACTCCAAATTTCCTAAATATAACTTTTTTTTTAATTAAAAAAAAGAAAAATACTAACTGGTGCATGAGCATTAGTTAAGAAAAATATAGAAAAATTATTTTTATATTTGTGTAATTAATAATTTTAAAGTATAAGAAATATTGTTTTCAATATATAATTTTATTTTTTGCTTTTTTAACCGGTGCTCGGAATATTAATTAATATGACGCTTAAAAAATATGAGAAGGTATTTCTTGGTTTGGAAACATTAGGATTAAAAAGTAAATAAAGCAATTCAAAGATGACAATTATCCAAGCATTTGTGACACAATGACATATGCTATTGTGAAAATATGATTTTTTTTTTATATAAAAGAGGACTGAAGGCCCAAATAAAGCAGTTTAACTGATGTGTATGTTTTAAAGCTACACATTAATGTTTTCTTTTAATTTATTCTCTCGCAATTTTTATTTTTGATACATAGGCTAAATAAAGAAGAAAAATAAGTTCTAGGGTGAAGCACTCTTAAAGCGTCAAACATAATAATACTCTTCAATGTCGGGGACTCGCATATGGCCAATTTGGTATCGTTCGTCAAACTCAATATAGCAGAAAATTAGCATTGAAGTCTCTTCAAACAGAATGAAAAAGGATGATGTTCCGGTTCAACTATTAGTCAAAAACTAAATTTACTAAACACTTTAATTTCATTCTAATAGTTTTTCGGCTATCAGCAAAAAGCTAATTGATAGCTATCATCTACCTTGTAACTTAATTTTATCAAACAAAGTCTTAGTGTTTGTTTGGCAAGTCTAATAAGTTGGGTTATAGTTTATTGCACTAGCTTACAAGTTTATTTGATAAGAATGAGATGTGTTTCATAATAAACTTCTCTAATTATCTTATACTACCTTCGTCCCTATTTATAAGACCCTAGTTTGACCTTCTCTAGTTTGGCAAAAAGTTTGTCTCTTTTTATAAGACCATTTTACAATTATCAATGACATTAATTATTTATTTTCCAAACTTACCCTTATTTACTTTGTATAGTTTTTTTAATAGCATTAAATTCTCTTTTGTTTGACACAAAGCACTACAATTTATTGTAAGGGTAAACATGTAAGATCAATATAATTTGCCAATCAATTTAATACTAAAATCCACTTTCTTAATATCCGTGTTTTGTCAAACTAGCTCTTATAAAAAGGGACGGAGGGAGTAACATTTTTTGAGAAGTTATTTCAAGTAGCGAGTTGGGCTTATAATTTATAACTTTTACATTTTATCCTTATTATTTTCATTGTAATATTTATTTTTTATTTTTAAAGATATAATAACTACTTACCAACTGTGTACGTTTATGTCATTTCATGTTTAACACCTAAATTTGGCAAACATTTTAATTTTATTATATTAATTTTTCAGCTATAAGTTATCAATTGTTAGCTATCAATGATAAGATAGGTTTTCAGCTAACAACTAACTTTTTAGCTATAAGTTTAATTATAGCTTAATTTTACAAAATAGAGCCTTAATCAAATCTTTAGAGTTAGACATAATTTATTTACTTTTTTTAATAAAAATAATTAAATATGTCTTTGGTACTATAAATATCTCAAGTTTCATTTTTATTCCCTATAAAAAAATTCAGTAAATTTTGGTCCCTCAAATATTTCCTATTATTTGTTGTATTTGCTTTTCAGTCAACTCACGTGTGTCATTCGAATTTTTTTTCCATCTTTGTGTTTAGTATATTATAGGATTCTCTCTTGTAAAAAATTTAAATATTTTTAACAAGTATGAATTAAATACGAATTTTTAAATTTTTTGCGCTTAAAAATTCATAAATAATTAGTTTTAATTTATGTTAAAAAGTTCTAAACTTTTGTATGAGAGGTTCTTATATTATAATATACATGAATACAAAAAAAAACATTCTAAAACATGAAAGTATACAATAGTTAATTAAAAAATAGGGATTAAAAGTTGTGGCAGAAAATATTTGAGGTTCAAAAGTTATTGAATTTTTTTATACGAACTAAAAATAAAATTCAAAATATTTATAGAGATTAAAAACGTATTTAAACCTAATAAAAAATTCATCTAATAATTTATTTTTTAAAACTAAGAATCACTTGAATGTGGCCTTAATACACTGTTTCCAAGAAAAGGAATTTGTAATATGTATATATGGCTACTAGCTAGGTAGAAGACAAACTCCATTGATAAATTTGTATTTTACTCTTAATAGTATTCAACAGCTTCATATACATATATGATATATCATTTACTAATTACTATGAAGGCATAGCAAAGCTAAATTAAGATGGCATCATCTAAAGTCAATAAGAAAGTGTTTGATCCAGAAGAAGCTTTAGCAACGGTTAAGGATCTAAGAACAACGTTTGACTCTGGTAAAACACAAAGCTATGAATGGAGAGTTTCTCAATTGAAAGCACTTTTGGAGTTAACTGAACAGAAGGAGCAAGAGATTGTTAAAGCTCTCTACTCTGACTTATCCAAATCCGAAGCTGAATCATACATCCAAGAGGTATGTACTCAATTTCTCTCTATAAATTACTAGTAAAATTTTACTACAATACCATTTAATTGAATTTTATGTGCTTTATTTCTTAAGTTTCTGTTTTTTCTATATCTTTATAAACTTTTGATTTAATTTGCTTTTTTCTGGTTGACTTTTGTTTTTAAAACGGTGAATGTTAAAAAAAACATATATATATATATATATATGAAAAGAAAAATAATTGTTGTAAAAATTGGACCTACTCAAATAATAAACAACATATATAAGTTTAAGTAGTCAAACAAATATAAATAAGAATAAAATAAATAGAGATCACAGGAATTGATGTCGGCAACCGCATACAAAGAGTGATGACTGCAAAGTAATAAACGAACAATACATGAGGCGTGCTGATCGCACTGTCCTTAAGGATTTATCCGCCGCATAAGCGCAAATCCCCCAGGATTCAACAGGTCCCTCCCGAGTATAAAATCATATACGAGGTAATAGCAAGAATCAATTCTTTGAAACAAGTTGATATTAAACACAGAGACTCAAAATATAATGGGGGAGAAAATAATGAAACAATGGAAATTCATTTTGAGAGTGAGATAAATTTGTTCTGCCTCCTTTTTTTTCTTAGCCTGATGCTCTACTAATTAGTGTGTATATATATGTGGTCATATGGAGTCATTGAAACTGAACGTTTAGGTCCTATATTTATGGCAGCAAACAAGTGGTGGTTTCCCTATCTATAAGGAAAATAAAAACATGCAGTGAATTAAAGGGAATTGTAACGGTGCATGACCAAGTAAAACAACACATGTATAATAACTTTTTTTTTGACACAAACAAAATGATATTCATTCATTCAAATCGATAGATACATTAAATACAACCACATATTCAACTTCGCTAAAAACGTAAAGGATGAATCTGCGAACAAACTCACAGCATCCGAGTTAATAGCATACAACGGCATAATGCCTACAACAAATAATATGATAAAATTAAAATCACCGGAATATCCATGCTTCCGGATCTGCAACGTTGATGCCCAAATCATTGATTGAATCTGTAATTGACCGAAGATAATCTTTCGAGAAGAATCAAAGAACACCGCAACAAAACGAAAAATCAAATAACGCCGCACAAGACGACGATCAACACAACGCCGCACTTAGACGACGAAATCACAAAAAAACACAAAAGAAAAACTTAATCTGTGTGAAAATCACTTATTTAAATTAAAAGAAAAGAATAACTTTTGAAATATATATAATAATTATTATAATGATAATAATAATTATACAACAATCCCCCACATATTTCAAAAGTTGAATGACAAAATTTTCTCTGAGTTAACATCTTAGATGCAATGCATCAAACTGGTGTAGCAAGCTATATGAACCAGTCCTAGATTGATAGTACTTAACACACAGTAACATTGGTGTAGCAAGCTATATGAACCAATGAAACTTAACGTATGTTAGCGGTCTACCAATCGCATTACACCCCCACAGTTCTTGATGTTGTCGCTGTGTTGCGCGAATAGGCCATGCGCGTGCCTGGATTCTTTCTTTAGTGCTCTAGAGATTTCGCCAAGATCTCATACAAGCGGCCCCACTTGACACTCATATAGGTGATTTCATCAAGTGTATGCTGCAAATCATACACCACCCATAAGGGATATGAATATCATTAAAAGCTTTACAGCTTACCCTCTCAATAATGCAGTATCTAGCACTTTCTCACTTACACCATAGAAAAAGGACTAAAACAAAAATTAATTGGTGCTAGCAGATCTAACAAGTAACTTGTTCTTACCCATATGAACCTTATTCATGGGATCTCCAATCACAAAGGTTGGGTTCCTATCACTTGTTGATTTCAATTGGCTTAAGTCCAATTTACCTCGATGCGTCACAATATTAATTCTTCCCAGGGGCTTTGTTTAGTACGTACTTTACACAAATGATGAAGACAATTTTCTTTCATCAAAATAATATTGACTAAGACGTCTCTAAGTCAATTAATCTCATATATTTATTCAAGTTTACAACAATGAATTTCATCTCTCCACTCATATTTATACACATCTGCTTATATGACTATTAAGCAACAACATTCACGCGATGAGTAAAATAACTCATATAACTTTATTCTCATTTATATTATTTTAATATAATATAATGGCTCATCGATATCTCATATTGTCAAACTGACTTTCATAATGTATTTCATCAGGTCTACTTAGATGAATTCTAAGCGACAACATCTCCACAAAAAGAAAAAATTAAATCTATGATTAGATTTATTAACAGGTCTACTTGAAAGGCTTAATTTCAAGCGACAACACCCCCACATTTTATAATATATGTGAATTTTTGTTCAGGTCTACTTGAATGATTTCAAGCGACAATATCACAATTCATAACTCCACATTTCAGGTCTGCTTGAATGATTTCAAGCGACAATACCTTCACATTGAAGACAATTTATAAGTCTTCGTATAGATATTTATTTTCTTACTAACAAATTTAATTAAACATCATTGTATTATTTTAATACAATGGATAATCCACAATATACAATATAATAGTATATAGTATCTCTCAACTATTTCACGATTCTACCCTGCAATTTTTTTCTTTTTCATAAATTTATCAATAAAATGTGTCCTCAATTCTTGACCAAAAAAAAAAAATGTGTCCTCAATTTTCCTCTGAGAATGTACAACATTTTTCATGAAACAACACCTTACTTCATCACTTGAATAACATATACACATGAAGATTCAGTTTAAAAAATCTTCTCTTAATTCTACACATTTAAATCAATTAATCACTGACAGTAAATAATATTAGAATCGGTAGAATACCAATAGACAATTGATCACAATAATAATATGCAATCAACAAGTATGAACATACACGTTTAAGTTAAATTCTCCAATATGAATATGTCCCCACATAAAAATACATTTCACATAAATCCAAGTGAACATCAATTTGATTTTATACCGAATAAAGTTTCAACTTTAAAAATCACTAGTATCAATTCTACACATTCAACTCAATTAATCTACTAATAGAGTACACAAAGCCAAAATCAATCCACATAATAAATAACCATTTCAAACTCAAAACCATATTAGTCTCCAACAAAACCATGTTCTTAAAATCTAACTATATGCTTCAAAGAAACATATTATTAATTCTCACAATAAAAATTATAAGTTCCGATAAAAACAACTCAAGTATCTTTACTAGCTAGGTTAAAAACGACACAAGCATCATACCTCTGGGAATTTCTATGCTGCCAATTACCATTGCTAGTATTTTGTATAAGACACCTCAATTGTCTCTCCTGTAGTATGCGCTATATACAAAATTATACGACAATGATTTCCACGCTTTCATCAAAATTGAATTGTGAACAATGATATCTGACTTTAAGTCACAAAGAAATATAATTGTTTAATAAAGATAAATCCTTAAGATTGTTGTAAAAACCGGACCTGCACAAATAATAAACAACATATATAAGTTTAAGTAGTCAAACAAATATAAATAAGAATAAAATAAATAGAGATCACAGGAACTTATATTTCGGTGAGTGTAGTAATTGATGTCGGCAACCGCATAAAAAGAGTGATGACTGCAAAGTAATAAACGAACAATACCTGAGGCGTGCTGATCGCACTGTCCTTAAGGATTTATCCGCCTCATAAGCGCAAATCCCCCAGGATTCAACAGGTCCCTCCCGAATATAAAATCATATACGAGGTAACAGAACTAGCAAGAATCAATTCTTTGAAACAAGTTGATATTAAACTCAGAGACTCAAAATATTGTTGTGAATTCGATTAATAGAACCACACCAATAATCCTTTAGTGTGTGGGGCAAAACAAACAATTGGCGCCCCACGGTGGGCGCCAATTGTTGTGAATTCGATTGATATCACACCAATAACCTTTAGTGTGTGGAGCAAACGGTTAAAGCAACCACAAATTGAGAACAAACAATAATAATCACGAACAAGAATAAAACAACGAAAGCGGTAAAGAACACAGTAGATTTGTTTACCCAGTTCGGTGTTAATGAACCTAATCTGGGGGAGAGAGCAGCCTCTCTGTTCCACTATCGATAGAAACCTTGATTACAATGAGATTCTCCACAAGAGTTACAAGAATTAGAGTTTTCCTAATTCTACCCTAGTCCCGAATCTCTCCCCGTGACCAAGAGATTCAATCAATAAGTGTTTTCAAGGTGATAGAATGTTTCTCCCAACCCTAGAGTCTTCCCAAGATGTTCTCTATTAACCCTAGTATGTATGTTGGATATTGCCTTGAAAACAAATCAGAAAATCAAGTTTGGAGCTGTCTGTGGCTACTGCCCTCTCACGCCTGGGCGTGGCAGGCTGCGCCTGGGCGTGGGCAGGCTGCGCCTGGGCGTGGGAGGCTGCGCCTGGGCGTGGGCACGCGGATATAAAATGCTGTTTTGCGTTTTCTGAGGTTTTAAGGGGTGTTTTTTAGGGTTTCTAAGGTCAGCATACATACTAGGGTTAATAGAGAACATCTTGGGAAGACTCTAGGGTTGGGAGAAACATTCTATCACCTTGGAAACACTTATTGATTGAATCTCTTGGTCACGGGGAGAGATTCGGGACTAGGGTAGAATTAGGAAAACTCTAATTCTTGTAACTCTTGTGGAGAATCTCATTGTAATCAAGGTTTCTATCGATAGTGGAACAGAGAGGCTGCTCTCTCCCCCAGATTAGGTTCATTAACACCGAACTGGGTAAACAAATCTACTGTGTTCTTTACCGCTTTCGTTGTTTTATTCTTGTTCGTGATTATTATTGTTTGTTCTCAATTTGTGGTTGCTTTAACCGTTTGCTCCACACACTAAAGGTTATTGGTGTGATATCAATCGAATTCGCAACAAATATAATGGGGGAGAAAATAATGAAACAATGGAAATTCATTTAGAGAGTGAGATAAATTTGTTCTGCCTCCTTTTTTTTCTTAGCCTGATGCTCTAGTGACGGAACCAGAAAATTTTGCTAAGGGTGGCGAAAATTTTATTGTCCTTGTTATGTTTGAAATTATAAGCACATGTTTTAACTAGTTTCTGCACATATTATATTTGCACGATTTATTATTTTGAAAAACAAAAGAAAAAGAGTGCAAATGCATCAATCATATGACAACTATGACATCTCAATTATGTTGACACTCTACAAGTGATGCATATCATTTGCACAACCTTTTAAGTAGATTAAAATAAAAATAGGAAAAATACAATTGCAGGACTAGGCCATAATTCAAAGCAACTGTAATTGAGACAAAAAGCAATTGCTTCACTTAAAATCTTACTAGAAAAATCCGTAAGATAAAATTTATGGTGAAGGAAAAAAGAGAATAGCATGTTTAGTTCATGTCGATGTCAAACTTGCTGGAGATCGATGAGTCACATTAAACTCATTTAATTTATGAACTAAGTTCAACGAGTTAATTGCTCATTTGATTTCCAAATTATGTTCGAATTGACTCGGTTAATCGTAAGCCCTAACTAAAATCTTAAAAAGAGAATTGCTTAATTTTATTTAAATGCAACTAATTTGAATATAGGGGCTGCCAAAATTAAAAAAGTGCTTGGAATTAGATGATATGCAGCGAGAGAATTATTTAATTTTATTCAGATTACTAATTACTCAAATAATGTTTCACTCACCTACAAACAATATAAATTCTCCTACCGACATGACAACTAAAGAGCTTTTTCTATCTCTACCTTAGGGGGCGGTTATGTAACCTCAATGTACATGTATAAGAAACTTATATATTTTGGGGGTGGCGACTGCCCCTAAATGGATACACCTGGTTCCGTCCCTGTGCTCTACTAATTAGTGTGTATATAAATGTGGTCATATAGAGTCATTGAAACTGAACGTTTAGGTCCTATATTTATGGCAGCAAACAAGTGGTGGTTTCCTATCTATAAAGAAAATAAAAACATGCAGTGAATTAAAGAGAATTGTAACGGTGCATGACCAAGTAAAACAACACATGTATAATAACTTTTGAAATATATATAATAATTATTATAATGATAATAATAATTATACAACAATAAATTGTATCAAAATGAAAGGTTGTATCAAAAAAAATTATACAACAATAATTATCTCCCAGTTAAAAGAATACATATACATATATATATATATATATATATATATATATATATATATATATATATATATGGGTTTCTTTTTAGAGTCATATGTTAATTATTTTTTGAAAACTAAAAAAAAAAACAAAAGTTTTAATATAATTTTTAAGGCTGGCCTGATGCGTTCTGAGTCCCGAGGCAAACGAAAAATTGAGGCCCAATAAAAAATAAAATTTAGTAAAATTAAAAAGTTTTTTTTTCAAAAGACAAAATTGTTAACTAAAAATTGGGTCTTAAATTAAAAAAACTAGTATTCAGACCCGTGCCAAGCACGGGTAAAAAGACGTTGTAGATTTACTGACTCATAAAAAATATATTTTAATATATTTTACTTTAGATTGAAAACTAAAATTTTTTATTGCTTGTGGAAAAATATTTATATAACGAAACAAATATTTACAATTTTATGTAATTAAAGTGATAAAAAACTAATGAATATTTATTCAAAATTATAAATATATAAAAAAAAATATAGTCTATGTGGACAAAATAATATCAAAGAGTTTGTCAAATCTTTCAATAATATCACGCAATGATATAATTATATTTTTGACAGTAATATTATAATTATAGCATCAATCTCATTTTTTTTAGTGTCCAAACTCGTGCCAAGCACGAAAAATAAAAAATATATATAAATATTAAATAAAAATTTAATGTAGAAATTGTAAGATAAATTTACATCAATTAGTGTATATTATGTTTTTTGACATATAACTTAGTATAAATTTAGAATAAATTCAAAATAAACACAAAAGTTAATAGTATATTTAATATTTTAAAAATTGGACCGGTTCACCGATTGAAAGATAATCGGGCGGGACAATTTCAAAAAAAAATTGGACGAATAGGTTGTAAATGTGTGAAATTTAATTAATATTTAATATGAAAAAGTGTAGAAAAATCATATAATTTTATAGGTTTGTAGGTCTAATATACAGATAATATAAGAAAACGTTGTATATTTGTCAAAAAAAATAAATATATATATATATAGTAAAAATATATTCTATATTAATATATAAGTATAAATATAGGCCACTTGTAAATTATCTTTTTTTTTTAAAATAGGCTCCTCTATTAATATATGAGTATAAATATAAGTCTCCATAAAAATAACAAAAGTATCTCTCATATTAATATATGAGTACAAATATAGGTCAGCGTATATAAATTACAGACCACACGTTAATTTGTGAGTATATAAATGTTGGCATGTATAAATTACAAAGTAAAATAAAAAGGACCCATAGATTAACGTATGGGTATAAATATAAGTGTTTGTTGCAATTATAAAAAAAAACCGTATTAAAATGAATATAAATTTAACTGTTGTTTAAATTATAAAAAAGTCCCCAAAATTAATATATGAGTATAAAGATAAGCCTAATGTCTCATATAAAGATAAGCCTCATATTAAGCAAAACAAAAATGTCTCGTATGAATTACAAAAAAACAAATAGACCCCTATATAATTAAAAATGGTTCAATTGTCAACTTTTACTTAAAAACATGAATGAATATAAATATGTTTCTTCATAAAAATTACAAAAACAATAATGATTGTATTAATATAAGCTCCTGTATTAATGTGAGTATAAATAATAGTTTTTTTAAGTATAGAAAAAAAAGAGATGATCTCGTAGTAATATATGACTATAAATATAGGTCTTATATAAATTAAAAAAAAATAAGTCATGTATTAATATATGACTAAAAATATAGGCTCCCGTATAAATATAAGTCCCGCTATTAATATATGAATATAAAAATATATATATATATATATCTCATATAAATTTTGAAAAATAGATTCATATTAATATGAGTATAAATATAGTCTCCGTATGAATAACACAAAAATATTCCCACGTATTATTATTTGAGTATAAATAAATAGAGGTTATTTATGCATTGAAAAACAAAAGAGCCTCGTATTTTTGTACAAAAAAGGATCCATATTAATGTATGAGTATAAATATAAATTTCATAATTTTTTTAACAAAAGAAACCTATTTTTTGTTTTTGGTTACACAAAAGAAACCTATTAAGTTTGCATAAGCTTTTGAAGGAATTAAAAAATATTATAAAGTTAGAATCAATATAATGCTATTAATGTGTAATAAATAAAATAGGCAACAAATCACACAAAATTTGTGTAAAAAATAAAATAAAAAACAAATCAAACAAAATATGGAAATAATTTGAATAGAAAATAACCTTAAAAATCATGAATGAAAAGAAAATAATAATTTATGAAAAATATGATTTTACTAATAAAAAATAATTTACTATATTTTTTATCACTTAAATTTAATTTTGCAAAAGATTTTCATGGAAATCAAGAATATTATAAAAAATTACAGAATATTAGAAAATTGAAATGAATTTGTTTAATACAAAATTGGAATGATTTTGAGGCGTGATAAAGTAATAGAATAAATAGTAAAATTATGGAATTTTTTTGAATAAATGTATAATTTCATGAATAATTTTTATTATATTATATATTAAATTTAAAAACAAAAATTTCAAAAAAACTAAACAAAAGATAATTTGCTATATATGTTTTTCATATTTTCGTGGTGTTTTAGTAAATAAAAAATTATATTTTTTCACTATCAATTATTTTCTTACTATTTTCATCTATAAATTAAATTTTACCTGAAAGTTATATTTAATATATTCTTTGGCTTAAAAAAAAAAGTTTCTGCGCATATTATTTTTTATGTATTTTAATTTTAAAATTTAATTTTACATAAACTTATGAAGGAATTCATCAATATTTTAAAATTGGAAAGATTTTTTTATACAAAATTGGAAGGATTTTAATGCTATTAATGTGTGATTAAGTAATAAACAATATAGTGAAATTAATTATGGAAACAATTATTTTTGGGTAAATTATGGAAACAATTAGAATAATAAATTCCTATCAAAAGAAAAAATTGAATAACAAATAATCTTGTGAATAACCTTTTTTTACTAAATAGGTTATTATTAATCTAAAAAATAATAATTTCGTGAGTAATATTTTTACTACAATTTTTTACTTAATTAGTAATTATTTAGTTTTTTTTTAGAGTGTCAATTTTTTGTAGTATTTTAATTTGTACATCAAATTTTTCATAAAAGTTTTATCTAAACACAACTAAATTTTTATATTAAACTTACATAAATATATTTTGAAATCAAAACATTCTTACATTTTTATTTTAAGTTTATATATATTCAAAAAAACGAAATAATGAATATAATAATTAAAATTTTGTATTTTATAAATAGTTTAAATTTAAAATAATAATATTTTAAATATGAAAATTGAATATTTCTTTTTAAATAAACGAATTAAACGCAAAAGAATAACATTCATTGTGTTGTGTGTCATGTGTATGGGAGCAATAATGATGCTTATAGAAATAGTTCTCAAATTGAACTTGGTAGGGAGGACCACGGTTCGATCCCCCGCAACTGCGATCGGGAGGGGGCTGGAACCACTTGATGCCAGAACTGACCCCCGAACCAGATTGAACTGGTGGTGAAAACCAAAAAAAAAAAAAAAAATAGTTCTCAAATGTAGAATGTATATAGATGAAACTCTTAAGAAAAATCACAATATATGGATGAAAGTTAGTAATGAAAAAATAAAGTACACTAAAGCAATAACATAGTCATTCAACCAAAGCAACACCATATTGCTTAACTTGCAAAATATGATTTACAATATACATTAAACTCTTTCACTAAAAAAAAATCATACAATACATATTTTAAATTAATTTACATTCATACTTGTGAGAAAGAATAATCATCACTTAAAACTCATACATTATAACCAAACATGTCTAGTCCAATTCATTTAGAATTGACATATCATTTATATTCTTCTTTTGAGATTCATCTGAAAAAATTGAAAAGAATGATGAATATAGATTAAGATCAATATAGATAAATTGAAAATAATACAAATAAATACAAAGAAAATAACTAAAGAGAAAAAAGTTGAAAAATGTGTGATTTCAAATGTTCAACCAAAGACCTTTTATATAGGGAAAAATCATGGGTATATAAGTAATTTTATCTATAATATGCAATTAAACCAATTAATAACAATATATTGAACCTGCATTAAGGAATTAAGGAATATTCTTTTTATTACAAACATCAATTGAAATAAGTAGTAAAAGATTTTATTTTAGTTTTTTTTATTTATTTTCGTTTTACAATTTTTTTACATGATCTTTTACTAAAAAAGGAGTATTATTTTTACAATTACTTATATGCCGTTAAAAGAATCAACCGAACTCCATTAAGAAATATTCTTTTTATTATAAACATCAATTATGATTACAAACATCAATTGAAATGAATAGTAAAAGATATTATTTGTAAAAAATAGTTTTTTTTTATTTGTTTTCGTTTTCCAATTTTTTTATATGATTTTTTATTAAAAAAAGGATTTTAAATTATACATGATAAATTTTTTCATCAATTTTTTTAAACGTCAATCATAAAAATTATTTGTATATACGTTTTATTACTCTTCAATGACAAAAATTCCTTATGTTTTTTGTTTTAGATTAAAATCGTTTTTTCTTTATGTCAATGGAATCTACATAAATAAATAGCATTAAAGCGTGATCAACTTGTCAAATAATATCACATTTTTTTTGTAAGCTAAATTATTGAATCATTAAATCATTAAATGCTAAAACAATATGAGAAGAGGATGATTGTGGGAATGCCACATGTACAATTGCATTTGAAAAAAGGCTCCTAAATAATATATATATATAGATATAAAAACTTCATTAAATGAGACTTGAATACATTTGGATTTTGTACTTTTCTCAAATGAGACTTGAATACATGAACATATACATATTATTTTAAACAAATGACAAAACCACCGAACTATAAGATAAATTGCATCATATTTTACAATTAACTAACACATAAATAAATTTTTAAAAAATACTTGACAAACCGATTTCAATGTTTTCTTAATTATCCTATAAACATTATTTAACATTTTGCTTCATGCTAAAAAGTTAAGAGGATAATGTGGATTCTGTTCTTTATTTTTTTTCTCATACCATTGATCCCATCCTAACTAAATTCCAAAAGTTGTAGGAACCATAGGCAACTCCGTCCATTACCTCCCTCTTGCGCTTAAATAATTTGTTGTTGACAAAAAGAAATACTAATACTTTTCCTTTTTTCTGACCCAAATTGCAAATTATGAAATTTTGAATTTTTAGTGATCTGCTATGCAGGTTGGCCCAAAAGAATAGGACATAAATAAAAAAGTAAAATCCATATTTGCTCATCATAATAATTTACGGTTTGATTTAATATTTATCAAAATATAATACTACATGGTAACTTCATATAGAGGTAAATTAGTCTTATTTACGATATATGAGTTCAAAAACTGATCGAATTGAACACTATAAAAATATCAAGGATTAATTTAAAGATTGCGTTTTTGTCAAAAAATAAAATAAAATAAAATTGAAGATTGAATTAGACAAGAAAAAAATTATAAATTGGATAATGAATAAAAAAAAATGAAATTGGTGAATTGGCACTTTGCATGTGATAAATTGAGAAAATGATGTTAATTTTTACTTTGTGCAAGATAAGTTTTCTCTTTTTTTTTCATGAATATAACTTAGTTGATAAAAACATAATATATTTTAGGGTGGCTCACACTTAACTTCCACATTTTTGGTTCAAAAAAAAAAAAATATATATATATATATATATATATATATATATATATATATATATATAAGATCCGATCCAAAGTTCGAACTCAAAACTATCAATTTATTCATATTAAAAGGAGAATTTCTAACTATTAAACTAATTTTTTTAAAAAAAATTGTCCCGTCCTTGAGGAGTTTGAGTTTATGAAAAAATATAAAAAAATACATTTAATAAAAATGGGTGCATTGATAAAAATATAAGAAAAATAAAATAGAGCGGTATATATAATAAAAATTCTTCTTTACTATTGTTCTGTTCTAAAATTTACGGCTTTATGTCATTTTAAAAAACGTCTCGTTTGGAATGAGGAGTATTGATGTTTCTATATAAACTTACTTTGATTCTCAAATAAAGTGAGATTTTTAGGTGTATCAAAATATGTTCTCAACCTGTGGACAACGCCAATGTTATGTTCTCAACCCACGAGACGTCTTCTTCTTGTATTTTTTTTTATAAAGTAGATTAGTGGTTAGAAATTCCACTTTTAAAGTGGATAAGTGGGATGATTGAGGTTCGAATCTCGGCCTCCTACATATATAATGTATTGTCCTATCAACTGAGCTAAGCTCACGGGACGTCTTCTATAAAGGACAAAATCATAAAAGACTCGCAATTAAAACAAACAATACTTCAAAAAGTGATATGGGGTACTAGAGTAAAAATATATGAGATAGTTGAATCAATAACGTTGATGTATTTTGAACCAAAATATATATTGATTGATGTTTGCGAACTCAACTAATGGTAACAAGTATCTCTGAGATACTAGTTAATAAAACAAAAAAATATTGGAAAGACCATATTTTTTATATATATTTCTAAAGTAGATTATAGATCTTTTACTTGCTTTTCATATGATTCTTAAAATTCTTTCAAAAGAAGTTTCATTTCATTGACCTCTCTCTAAAACATCCTTTTCTCTGACCTCTCTCTAATCTCTTCAGATCTGCGTTCCTTCCTCCCTCTCAAATCCAAACCCTTTCCTTCACAATGTAGATCATCCAACGGTGGTGGTGCGATGAGGTTGCGGTCGGCCCTCCGCACCACCTTGTCCTGATCGGTGCCGGCGCCGGAGTCTCGTGGTGGCGTTTTGGGGTTTTCTTGGTGTTCGGCCGTCCACCACCGTGTCGGTGGGTAAGTTTCTCTTCCGCGCTGGCGCTCTCCGCTGGTTTTTCGGTCTGTTTGTTTGTGTTCTTTGTGCGTAATGTTTTCGTCCTCCGTTGTTTGTTTGTTTGTCTTCTGTTCTTTGTTGTCCTTTGTTTTCTTTGTTTGTATTTTTTGTTTGCCGTGGTTCTGGTTTTTGTCCTCTGTTTTTGCTTTTTTCAGCAGGTTCGGATTTGGTTGTTTAAGCTTGTTCGGGGTTGGTTTCCGTTCAAGTCGCCATTTTACATCCGTCTCTTTTTGTGGATTCATGTTGTTTCAGTCACCACCGCCTCCCTTGCGGTGGTGGTCGGTGGCTTTTTTCTGTTCTTCTGTTTTGTTTGTTGCTTTTATTTAGTTCTGATCAGAGATTGGGTGGTTGCATTTGGTTTCGTTAACCCGCTAGGGTTTGGTTCTAATTACCCCGTTGGGGTTGTTTACTAACGTGTTCGGCTCATCCCTCGATCTGAGTTTGATTACGTCTACTCTTGTTTTAACGTGATGGACTCATCCCTCGATCTGGGTTCAGTTACGTCTGTTCTTGGTTCCGGTTTGTGTTGGTTATCCTGTGCCCTTTGTTTCTCTGTTTTTTTCAGGTCTGTTGAGATCTGCAGGTCTCAGGGGTTAGGTTTTCCTGCACTGTTTGCTCGAAAGAGCTTTTACGCCTGCTGCTTGTTCAGGGGGTTGTTGGCACGTGGGTCTGATTCCGTGTTGGCGGTCGATCCATTCGCTAAGCTTAGAACTCTGGTTGATCTTGCTGGTGCTCTCACTTTTCACATTTTTTTGTAACTTGGTTTCGCGCCCGTACGCGGGTTCGCTGGGTTGCGCCTGTGTTGAGTGTTTGTATCGATAAAATTAATTAGGGCTGTTGTACCTGGTTTTGTTTGATCACGTTGTATTCAAAAAAAAAAATGATTCTTAAAATAAAATTATGATTTTCTCAAAGTTTATTTTACCAGTCGGGTCCCACTATCTTAGGTGGTCCCGACACTATCACCTCACAATATTCTCCACTAAGGTGGAGAAGATCGTGAGGTGGCAGTGCAGGGACCATCTAAGGTGGTGGGGCCCGGACCGTTACATTTGTTATATCATAATAAAATATTAATTTTATGTTAAGAATCATACAAAAAACACCTAAAGAAATGCACCTAAGTTTTGTCCTATTATATAGTATTATTTTCTCCGTCCCAAATTAATTGTCATATTTTGATTATATATATTGTTCACATAATTTTTTTTTAATTTTCATAAGTATTTTCTAGACATTAAGTTTTATAATTTTTAATTAATACTCCATCCGTTTCTTTTTACTTGTTGTGTGCAATTCTGAACTCTGTCCTCGTTGTTTAACAGAGACGGAAACAATTGACCACTGTTTATTTTTCTGTGGTGACTCGGTTAACATATGGAATTTATGTGGCTTGCATAGTATCCCCTCTTCCTTACAGGGGATGGATCGGTTGGTTGTCGTGGTGTAAGCAGCTTGGGAAAAAATACGGTAACATCGTCTTTGTTACTCTATGGGTGATTTGGTGTGCGAGGAATGATTTTATTTTCAATACTCACCGGGAAAGCATGCACACTAGCGGGGCTAAAATTCATACTATGGTTAAAGCTAGCGCGGATGCGTTTATGTTACCAGCGGAACCCGCCCCGATAGTTTTGAACCACAGACGGGTCAAATGGTCTCGTCCTGCGGAAGATTTTGTCTGCCTAAATGTGGATGGAAGCCTGTTGGGGTCAAATAACAAGGCAGGTTATGGAGGTTTGTTGCGGAATAGAGATGGTGATTTCATTTGGGGCTTTTATGGGGTTGCTGCGTTTCCGAACATCCTGCTGGCAGAAACTATGGCTATATGGCACGGCTTAAAGCTGTGTTGGGACCGTGGTTACCGCAAGGTGTTGTGTTACTCAGACTCTCTACTCTCCATTAATTTCATCAAAGAGGGGGTCTCAACACATCACCGGTTGGCGAACGAGATTCTTCGTATTCAGAAGCTTCTAGCTAGCGAATGGGAGGTGATCCTTTCACATACGCTTCGCGAAGGAAATGCGTGTGCGGATGTTTTGGCTAAAATGGGCGCTAGTTCGAGTTCGTCTTTGGTAGTTGTTGCTACTCCTCCAAATGAGCTCGCGAGACCACTCCTGGATGATGCCTGGGGCGTAGAGTTTGTTAGGGGATGATACCCCTGTAGCTTTTTCTTTTCCTTTTTTTTTTCTCTCATATGTAACCAAAAAAAGATTTAACGTTTTTATTTAATTGTCTTTTTTGTATTTTACGGGTATGATTTATCAATTATACCATTTGTCAATTGCTCTTATCTTTTTAAATAAAACCAATTAATGTTATATATTTGAAAAACTAAATCTTTTTTTTTTTTACTTTTTTTTGGTACATAACATATTAAATTTTGTTTTTTTGTACATAATATATTAAATTTATTGGAAAGAGAAAATATGTGCAAAAAGATAGAAATTTATTGGTGAACTAAAACAAAGGTATAATAGGAAGATAAAGTGCAAAAATACACTTCCATAATTTGGTATTACTATTTTAACAAGACAAGTAAAATGAAACGGATGAGTAATATATAAAGAAAAATATTAATGATCACATTTGTACATTAGAGGCCGTTTTCGTGATACTTTTTTCAAACGGAAGATTATTTTGTATAGTGCAAGTTAATGATGGAGCAATCGGATTAGTTAACCAAAAAATATCCAACAATGAGATAAAGATTAAAGAAGAAGAGATGAGAAGAAACATTCACACGCTACAAACAACTTTCATGCTACGCCATTCATCCATATATTGCGTGTTCAACGCTATCCTTTCTATCACACTCACACACCAACTGAGGATCAAAGATGTAAACAATCGTTGTTGATAATTTCTACAGTATTTTCAAATTCAATAAAAAAAGTGTAGAACAAAATTAACAAAATCATCTAATAAATTCCCTCAAAAATATAAATAAATCGAATACATATCCAAAAATAAATAATTTCACCATTTTTAAAGTAAATAAATAGAAATACCAGAGTTCGAACTCCGGTCACTACATATTAGATGCATATATCACTTTTCGGTTTTGGATGGAAAATCGGTCTATAGTTTTTTTTTGTTGGACTCTAAGGTCTTTAGGCTTTAAACTTATAATATTTATTGTCATATTGATAAGATGTTGAAATTAAATGGAAGATGGTTTGATGAGCTAACTAATTGATGTCTAAAGTTGATTAAAAGGATCATATAGTTTATAATAATTCTAATAATATAGTTTCCTTAATAATATTTGTTTTAATTTATTTCTCATTTTAATTATTTATACTGGAAATGATAAAATATTTTTAAAGCAAATATTTTTTTAAAAAGAAACAAATAAAATAAGGTACTACTAGTAATATTTTTACGATGATCTTTTTCTTTTCTATTTTTGACAAAAAGATTACCTTTCTTATTTGATGAAAAATTTGAATATATGTCTTACTTTTACATATGGAATGTATCAAAAGCTTTCAAACAAGAATTCTAATTTCCTTACGTAGTTCTTTTAAATTCCTTAAGTAGATATATCTGCTAAAAAGAGAAGAACATCTCGAGAGCTAAAATTAAAGCACCTAATGTTTTTCATGATTAATCTTTCTTCTTAACGAAAGATGGTTTACAAATTTTCATATGCATTAATGATTTTATTAGAGATATTAATTTTATTTTATTTTATTTTTGAAACAAATAATTAATATTTTTTTCTCTTTTGTTAAAGTTTGAACTCTAGACCTCTCCATTGAGCTGATAATCTAAGCATAATAATAATATATTAATATGTAAAAATAGCCAAATTCAACTAACTTATAAATGTGTATGACAAAAAGAATGTTTAATTAATATTTTATTTGTTAAAAAGTAAAATGACAGTGATAAAATTGAGTTAAAGCTATGAACTAATTGAATATTTAACTTATAAAAAAAATATAAGGTAATAAAAATAAACTATATAAATTAGTGAGAAGAATATTACAAAATAGTTTTATTTTGTTTTATCATATTGAGCTTATAAATAATAAAGTGTAAATTTAAAATGTAATGTCGCCATAAAGAACTACTCTCCCTCCGGTTTTATACTCCGTATAAGTAAAATTTAACTTTTTATATTCATTGAAAAAACAATATATCTTATCAATAATATAGACCAGATATATTACATTTTCAATAAATCTAGAAAGTAAAATTATTATTGATAAGATACATTACTTTTGTAATGAATTTAAAAAGTAAAATTTTATTTATATATAGAACGGGAGGAAGTATAATTGAAGTGATGCTTTCAATTGATAGCAATCAAAAACACCTGTTTGTGATGATATATACAACAAATTTGATAAAAATCTGAACAAGCCTCATATCCATTTAAGTTTGACAGGGAAAAATAACAAAATTCCCATCGATACCAACATAAAATCACCAAACAGATTTTTGGCGTCAATTGCTAAAGAGATATTATAAACTAAAACAAATATTATTAAGGAAACTATATTATTAGAATTATTATAAACTATATGATCTTTTTAATCATTTATAGATCTTTAAGTTTTTTAAGTATCAGATAGGTCTTTTAAGTTTTATGTTTGTATCAAATAGGATCTTTAAGTTTTTTAAGTATCAGATAAGTCTTTTAAGTTTTACGTTTGTATCAAATATGTCCTATTTCTTAAGAACATTTAAGGACCTATTTGATACAAACTTAAATTTAAAGGACCTATCTGATACAAACGTAAAACTTAAAGGATCTATTTAATACTACTAAAAAATTTAAAGAACTTATCTGATACTTAAAAAACTTAAAAATCTATGTGATACAAACCTAAAACTTAAACACAGTAGATGTATCTCGCCATTATTTAAACGTGCTGCACATGAAAGGAAAAAGATATATTTTATTTTAATGGAAATAATTAAATTGATTAATTGCATCAAGGGTGAGGAGTTTACGCAATGAAAGTGTATAGTATATATAAGAGTCAAACCATCACCACCACCACCACCCTGCAACTCAATTCACCAACCCTACCATCTCACATCACAATACAACGTAATACAACTTTGTCTTCTTCTCTTTTCTTTTATCACGCTTACAAAATCATCAAATTCACCTTGATTACATATACACACATCTTATCCTTGGTTGTTTCACGATTCATCAGTACGGATTCAATGGAAAAGTTCGACGGTGAAGCTGGATCCATTTTTGTGAATGAACTGAATGCAACATTTGCTTCCGGTAAAACACAAAGTTACGAATGGAGAATTTCGCAGTTGAACCAACTTTCTAAACTTTTGAACTTTCACGAACAAGAAATCATCGATGCTCTTCGTGATGACATCGATAAACCCCCGCTCGAAACTGTAGCTTACGAGGTTGGGTTCTGTTCCGTTCTATTTGCTTCAATTATCTTTTATTACTCCCTCTAATTATTAGTATTATTATACGCAATATTTACTTTTCAGATTCAATAACTGATGATATATATCTGTTATTCAGTAAATTTGAAAAGTGAATTTCTTTTAACCATCGGTATCCGGTAATCTGATTTGGGGTCGATTCTGGTATCAAGTGGTTTTAATCTCACCAGTTTACAATAATAACCCAGAGGAGTACAATTTTTTATTATTATTATTATTATTATTATTATTATTATTATTTTATTCTGTTTGATGAATAAATGAAGTGAAGTGAATTGATGATGATAGTGCTACGTGTTGTGTTCAATTTATCCTCGGAGTTTCCGAGTGGATGATTTAGCTGTTTGTATGATATGGTGGTTGAAACCTTGCCGTATGGGATTTTATGGTTTGGTGTGAGTATTAATGAGCAACTTCCACTTGTGGGCCAAGGTTGTGTTCATATTCTGTGTTCTGTTCTCAAGTTTTACAGTCACGCATTAAATATATTAGGCTAAAAAGTGTTTTATATTGGAGGATATTTTTTGGAGTTTGATTTGTGGTCAAATGCTTAAATTCAATGCCTTTAATTTTAGGATTGTACGAGAATCGAACATATTTGTTATTGGCCTCTTGGAACACACTTTAGATGTTTGATTTTATGCATGAGTGGTGTTTGTTGAAAGTCCAACATTAATTGTGATATGGTGTGGAAAATGTGTTTATAAGGACTAGGAATACTTAATCATTTGATTCAAGTTTGGATCCGTCATAATACAGTACTAATGTATGTACTAATGTATACAATAACATTAATCTTCTGTAATTGTATTGTAGATTTCTATGTTGAAAAACTCATGTAAAAATGCAATCAAAGAATTGAAGCATTGGATGGCTCCAGAAAAGGTATGTTTTTTACGTGAAGTTCTTACATTGACATTAGTATGCATAATTCTTTTCATTCATCATTGAATTCCCCTTTTAATGCAGGTCAAAACATCACTCACAACTTTTCCTTCTTCAGCTGAAATAGTATCTGAACCACTTGGAGTTGTTTTGGTTATCTCTGCATGGAACTATCCATTTTGTACGTTAAAATATTTATGCTTTGGAATTGAAATCCCCCTTTGTTTTACTTCTCTTCATTCTAGTGTTGTCAATCGCTGATTGCGGAAAATATTGTTTTGTTCAAATTAAGTGCTATGAGCCTATAATGTTCCTATATTTTGCAACACTTTGTACTAAATCATGTATCACAGGCCACAAATGGTTTTTGAAAACTTTGCTGCACTATAGCCACTATTTCACAATACTGCTCAATCTCTATCCTAAAAATCTATAATGATGATATTGTTGCATTCTTTGTTTGTGTTTTTAGTGCTATCACTTGATCCAGTCATTGGAGCTATTGCAGCTGGTAATGTTGTGGTCTTAAAACCATCGGAAATTGCTCCAGCCACATCATCATTGCTAGCAAAACTATTAGGGGGATATATGGATAACTCAGCTATAAGAGTTGTTGAGGGAGCAGTTGATGAAACAACTGCATTACTACAACAAAAGTGGGACAAAATTTTCTACACAGGTTCTTGTTGTTTCTCATACTCTTTTATGGTTTGTAAATTTCGAATTGGTTTTTCTATTTTCTCATAGATAAAATTTTCTTTATTGTTTGAATTCTTGTTGATTATCCATGTGTAAATTATATATCCTTTTTCGGATGATTCAAAAGTGCATTATTTCACCTCTGATTTTCTATTATTTCTCTCATTGTAGTTATACATATCTGATAAGCATGAATGTTTTTACCATCACTACTTTGAATTTCAACAAAAACAAATAATTGATATTTGTGCATTAAAATTATGTTTGTAGTGTTCAATGCTTAAAGAAGGCTTGTTTTTTTTTTTTTTCCTTTATGAAACCCAACCTTCAATTCTACAAAGTTGTTTTTTGAAATGTTATTCTCTACCTCCATTTCTAATTACAAACTTTTTCCTCACCTTCGTTTTCTCGACCAATATCTATCAACTGCTAATCTTAGTTTGTCGAAGAAATTGTCACGAATACGACTTCACGTTTGCTTGGAAGTTTGTTAAAATGATAATTAGATCTACTCAACATACGTATGTAATTTGTTGGTTTCTTAGGTAATGGAAAAGTGGCACGCATAGTGATGGCTGCTGCTGCTAAGAACCTTACACCAGTTGTGTTGGAGCTTGGAGGAAAATCACCGGTTATTGTTGATTCAGATATCAACTTACAGGTATATTCTTATTCTCTCTTTTTGAATTTAGCAAGTAACACTGACACCGAATATGACATGGACACTAACATGTCGACAATGATAATAATTTGAGAAAATGTCATAATTTAATGTAATCATAAGTGTTGATGTTGTATTGGTGTCGGACACCGATACATGTCCAACAATATAACACGCATAATCCGAGGAGTGTCCGTGCTTTATAGCTCGCTATCACCGTAGCTACTTTTGACCTCATCTAAGAATTTTAAATTTACTTCAATTCAAAATTGCAAGGTGGCAACTAGAAGAATAATTGCTGGAAAATGGGGTTGCAATAATGGACAAGCTTGCATTTCTCCAGATTATATTATAACTACAAAAGATTATGCCCCTAAGTTGGTAATAAGCTTTTTCCTAAGTGTAAATAGCATTCTAAATAATAAATGTCTCTTTGTTTAGTGTTTGGTGTTTGGTGCCTGCCATTTCTAGGTGGATGCTCTGAAGACTGAATTGCAGAGTTTTTATGGAAAGAATCCATTGGAATCAAAAGATTTGTCTCGTATTGTAAACTCAAACCATTTTGCCCGCTTGTCAAAGCTTTTGGATGATGATAAAGTTTCTGGTAAAACTGTTTATGGGGGTGAAAAGGATGAAAGCAAATTGTAAGCTCTATGTTTTATTTTTTTGGAAGTACTTGAGGTCTTGATTTAGTGAAATACAATATTGACATTAAGATTTATCTTTCTCTTTCTTCGTAAATTACAGGAGGATTAGCCCTACTATTCTATTGGATGTTCCGCGAGATTCTCTGATAATGAGCGAGGAGATATTCGGTCCATTACTTCCCATCATCACGGTAGGAATTAAGGCACTACAATAAATGTTTCTTTGATATTTTCTTCCATGTGATTTTTTTTCTTTTCAAATGGATTTTAAGCTGCGAGAATAAATGATATGAACAGAGTGAAAATATCGGTAAAAAGAAAGCGGCAATTTTCAACACGAAAAAGGAATGAAAGGAAGTTTCCAAATTCCACCTTTTATTAACCAACCTGAAAATATATAAATTGTGAAGTATGCATTAGTAAATTAAATTATCAATTATATGCTTTTTTACCTCATTTTTTCGTTGTTTGAAACAGGTTGATAATCTAGAAGAAAGCTTTGATGTGATAAATTCAGGACCAAAACCTCTTGCTGCATATTTATTTACAAACAATAAGAAACTCAAGGAGCGGTTTGTTAAGTCTGTTTCTGCTGGTGGTTTGGTCATCAATGACACTACTCTGCATGTAATTTTCATCAATGACAACTTATAGACTATTAAATCTATAGTGCAAAATCTTAATGCCTTTAATTTTTATGTTTATATTATTATTCATCTTTGCTTTTTTCACTTTATGCTATGCAGCTTGCAGTTAAAACTTTGCCTTTTGGAGGAGTAGGAGACAGTGGACTTGGTGCATACCATGGAAAATTCTCATTTGATGCATTTAGCCACAAAAAAGCAGTTTTGTATCGAAGTTTTTTTGGTGATGCTTCTATAAGGTATCCACCATATACCAAGACAAAGATGAGATTGTTGAAGGCTCTCATGACCGGTGGCTTACTAGCTATAATTAATGCCATATTTGGAAAGTCTTAGAATTCTTTTTGTCTTTGTATCTTGCATATATTTGTATTTTGCAAGTCTTTTATTCTGGCTTGAATTTTATTGTCCAATTTGTTTGCTTTTAAATTAATAAATTATAATTTGTGCTTGAGAATAAACTAAGTAATGTATATCTGCTTATATAAAAAAAAAGTAGTGCTGTATCTGTTGTTTAATTATTTTTAGAGGTAAGCTGATATCCTTTACTGATGGCATACTCTTAGTCAAATATCAGTTATCATTAAGTCAGTATTAATGTGCTCAATGACCATTACTTTATTTTTAACTTTTTTTTTTCTAATGGCTAAGAACTTAATGTTGATATGTGTTTATTTCAACTTCCACTTTTGTTATTTTAGCCATCAAAGTAGCAACTGAAAATTATCGCGGAAAATTTTTCAAAGGTCTAGAGATAGAATCCATGATTTTAAGCTATGAAGCACAAACACTAACACGGACACCGAGACACGAAACAGATACTGACACTCCGTCACTGCTAATGAAAATAATATAGGACACTGACACCGCTACATATTTATAAAATATTTAATTTGAAAATCAAAATATATACATGTGCATATAAGTTGAGCAAATTTTTCATTAAAAAAAGTTATAAGAAGTATACAATAGAACATTTGATATTTATTCATCCATCAACTACCGAAAAACTAAATACTAATATAATCTCTTTAATGCACACGATATACTTTGTATTGAACTGCTGATCTCACCATAAAGGTTTGGACAAGTTGCCACTATGTCAAGTTGGTCATTTGTAAATATTTTTACTTTGTATTTTATATATTGCATATATTCTTGTATTACCACTATTTTTGTATGAAAATAAACTTTCTCGCAAGTTTTAATTTCTTTTAAAAGCACATTTGACTTTTTTATTTTTTTTATTTATTATTTGCCTAATGTTGATTTAATTGTTCAAATCTCATTTTCATTTATAATAACTAATGCTTATGTGGTAAAAAAAAACTAATAATTCTAATTTATTATATTTAAAATTAAAATACATATGCTACGATTTTTTTTTTAAAAATAAAAATAAATAGATGCATGTCGTATGATCGGTCCGGTTTTTAAAATACACCATAGAGAGCTATAATTGAACTGATGCTTTCAAATTCAATTGATAGCAAACGAAAAAACCTGTTTGTGATGATGTATACCACAAAATTGATAAAAATCTGAACAAGCCTCATATCCATTTAAGTTTGACAGGGAAAGATAACCAAACTCCCATCGATAGCAAGACAAAATCACCAAACAGATTTTTGCGTCAATTGCTAAAGAGATAGTTTCCAACTTAATTATACCACTGCCACTAAAATAGAAACCTACCTATGCTACTACCAAACTTTAAACTTGCAATGAAACAAATTGAATGTACATTATTTTTTTTAGTATATTACCTGTTGGGGATAACTCACAAAGATGAACAACAAAGAATACTAAGAACACTAAGAAATAATAGAGAGAACTATGAATAAAATTGAAAAGAATGAATTAAGGGAAAAAGTTATCTTTATTAATCACTAAAATCACCTATATATAGGTGTATGTACAATAGGTGGGAGAGGTAGCTTGTAACAAGCCAACTAACAAACTTAAACCTCTCTAACTAACTAACTGAAATACAACTGTACAAACAAACTATCCTAACTGACTAAACAGACAAACTAACTGAACCAGAGGTTCAGAGCCTGAGGTGCATCAGAAGTTGTGTTAACTGGTTCAGAAGCTGATTTGCTTCAGAACCTGTTGGCGTGAGAGTCTGTTACAGGGTCTGTAGTCATCAGAGGCTAAGTGAGTACAAGAGCCTGTAACCTCTCAGAAGCTGAAGTGAGCAAGACTGCTTCAGAGGCTGCACCCTTCAGAAGCTATTCTTGTCAGAAGCTTGAATTACAAAAACTAACACTCCTCCTTAATTCAAGCTGTCAAAACTTACAACTCCCATTTCTCTTCTGAGTTTGAGAAATTGGTCTCTCTTCACAGCTTTGGTTAGAATATCAGCTTGTTGATTGTTAGTAGAGCAATACTCCAGTTTCAACTTTCCTTTATTGACTTGGTCTCTGAGGAAGTGAAACCTTGTCTCAATGTGTTTGCTCTTCCCATGGCTAACAGGGTTCTTAGCCAAGTTGATTGCTGACTTGTTGTCAATCTTCAGCACAACTGTGATGTCAGCAATAATGTTCATCTCACTGAGAAGTGATTGCAGCCAATTTGCCTGACATGCAGCTAGGGACCCTGCTACATACTCTGCCTCACAGCTGGAGAGTGATATGACCGACTGCTTCTTAGAGCACCAAGACACTGGTGCATTTTGAAATTTAAACAAATGACCACTGGTACTCCTCCTGTCTACCTTGTCACCACACCAATCTGCATCTGAAAACCCACTCAACTCAAGTTTTCCATTATCCTTAGAATATGGAAATACAACACCATAGTGGATTGTGCCATTGATGTATCTAAGTATCCTCTTAGCTACCAATAGGTGACACTTCAGTGGTTTACTCATAAACCTGCTTACATAGCCAACTGCATAACTGATATCAGGTCTAGTTTGACACAAATATCTCAGAGAACCTATCAATTGTCTGAACATGGTAGAGTCCACTGCATCACTACTTGCATCTTCTTCAATCTTGGCTCTTGTATCTACAGGTGTGACTGATGAATTGCAATCAAGCATCTCAAACTTTCTCAGTATCTCAGTGGCATACTTAGCTTGATGCAATATCATCCCTTTTGGAGTTTCTAAGAGCTCTATTCCTAGAAAGTAGGTTAACTTTCCTAGGTCAGTCATTTCAAACTCACACTTCATCTGTGATTTGAAATTCTATATCTCTATAGATGAGCTACCTGTTACTAACAGATCATCAACATACAAACATAAGATTAACATGTGTTTGTCATCACTGCACTTCACATAAACACCATACTCTACACTGCACTTTCTGAAACCTTGCATAACAAAGAATTGATCAATTCTTTTGTTCCAAGCTCTTGGAGCTTGCTTCAGACCATGCAAGGCCTTATTCAGTTTCAGGACTTTGCTTTCCTTGCCCTTCAATTCAAACCCTGAAGGCTGCTTCACATACACATCTTCCTCTAAGGGTCCATTTAGAAATGCTGACTTCACATCTAAATGAAATAAGGGTCATCTTCTACTACAAGCCAATGCAATCACTAGCCTTATAGTTTCATGTCTTGTCACTGGAGAGAATACCTCATCATAGTCCAAACCTTGCTTCTGAAGGAATCCTTTGGCCACAAGTCTTGCCTTGTATTTTATCACTTTGCCTTCAGGATTTTGCTTGACTTTGTACACCCATTTCACACCAATTGCCTTTTTATCAGAGGGCAATTCACACAAGTCCCATGTCTTGTTCTTTTCAATTGACTTCAACTCATCAATCATTGCCTCCATCCAAACTTTACTTTTCAGTGCAGCTTTGGTATCCAATGGTTCAGTATCTGCAAGCATTGCATAATGCACAATTTCTCCTTCATTGTCTACTGCATTGTCTGACACAATCTCACAGTCAACTAACCTTCTTGGCAATTGAGTGTTTCTCTGAGGTCTTGGTGGTACAACATCATCATCATCATCACTTGAAGTATGCATGTCTTCATCACTTTCAGTACCTTGATACTGATTCACAAAAGTGGGGGTGTCATTGACATTGCTTGTTTCACCACCTAAGTCCACTGCACAAGTTTTCTTAGATGAGAGCTTCTGACCCCAATCCCAACTTTCATTCTCTAGTACCTTCACATCTCTGCTAATCTCTACTTTCTCACTTATAGGATTATACAATCTATAGGCACCAGTTCTATGATATCCAACAAATATCATAGGGACACTCTTGTCTTCCAGCTTCTTTCTCTTAGCATCAGGTACATGTTTGTAGCACAAGCTACCAAACACCTTCAAGTGACTCACACTTGGTTTGCTCTTGGACCACACCTCTTCAGGTACCTTATCCTTCAGCTTCTTAGTTGGACTTCTATTCAGAATGTAAACAGCTGTAGCAACAGCTTCACCCCAGAACCTCTTGGGCAGATTCTTCTGCTTTACCATTCTTCTGGCCATATCTAGAATACTTCTATTCCTCCTTTCTGCAAGACCATTGTGTTGAGGAGTATATGGTGCAGTAACTTCATGGATTATGCCTTGATCTTTACAGAAGTTCTCAAATTCTGTAGAGGTATACTCACCTCCACCATCTGTTCTCAGAATCTTCAATGACTTGTCACTCTGCTTCTCAACCAGTGTTTTTAACCTCTTAAACACTTCAAGAGCACCACTCTTAGCTTTTATATGATATAACCATATCATTCTAGAGTACTCATCAACAAACGTCATGAAGTATTTATTTCCACCAGTTGATAACACATCAAATGGTCCACAAATGTCAGAATGCACAACATTTAGCACATCACTAGATCTCATAGGCAGATGACTTTTAAATGATGATCTATGATGCTTTCCTAACAGACAAGTAGTGCATGTATCTACTGGAGTTATGACACTAGGCAATCCTAACACCATGCATTTTGAATTAAGCATTGACAAGCTTTTGAAATTCAAATGCCCATACCTCTTGTGCCATAGATCACTATCTTTATCTTCAGAGGTTGCAGACAAGCATGTAGCTTCAATAGCTTTAATTTGAGTCTTGAAGATCCTGTTCTTGCTTTGTGCTGTTTTGAAAATCAGTCTCTTCTTGGAATCAAAGAGTTGCAGAGTCTCATCTTCAATTACTATCTTGAAACCCTTTGAAACCAATTGCCCTATGCTCATCAAATTACACTTCATACCAGGGACATAAAGAACCTTTTCAATCACAGCTTTCTTGCCATTTGACCTCTGAATCACAACATTACCCATACCTTCTGCTTTAATGGAATCACTGTTGGCCAATCTGATCTTTGTGTTGAGACATTCATCAAAATCAGTCAAGATGCTTCTATTACCAATCATGTGATTAGAACATCCTGAGTCAAAGTACCATACCATGGAATCTGCTGCTTCATCAGCAATTGTCACCATGAAACTGGTTTCATCATCAGAACCTGAGCTATCATGTGCTACCTTGGCCTCTTCTTCATTTTCTTGACCTTTCTTTTTCTTTGGATATTTACATTCACTGGCATAATGCCCATATTTGTCACAATTGTAGCACTGAATCTTGCTCTTGTCCTTCTTCTTTGACTTATCTTTCTGTTTCCCTCCTCCTCCATTTGAGGATTCAGGCACTGTCTCAGCATTCTCCTTGCTTTTCTTGGAGTCTTTCTTATTCTGCCACTTCTTCTTTTCACTTTGATACTTCTTGAACTTTGAGAACAGAGCTTGCTCATCTTCTTTGTCATGGCTCCTCTCACCATGCTTCAACTCATGAGCTTCAAGAGTGCTTTGCAGATCCTCTATCTTGATCTCACTCAAATCTTTAGTCTCTTCTATAGTCACCACTATATGCTCAAATTTAGAAGTCAAAGTTCTTAGTACCTTTTCCACCGTTTCTTGCTCATTAAGATTACCTCCACAGTTCTTCATCTGATTGGTGAGAGTCACCAATCTTGTGAAGTAATCAGCAATTGATTCATCACTCTTCATCTGCAACAGTTCATACTGTCTCTTCAAGGCCTGAAGCTTTACTTTCTTCACCTTTGCATCACCACCATAACTCTTTTGCAAGATATCCCATGCATCTTTGGAGGTCTCAGCGTCTGCAATCTTCTCAAACACCTTTGAATCAACACATTGATGAATGAGAAACAGGGCCTTGTTATCTTTCTTCTTTGCTTCTCTGAATATTGTTCTTTGTTCTTCATTTGCATTTTCTGGTAGAGGAGTGATTGCTGCATTCACTTGTTCATACACTTCTTGAACATTGAATATCACCTTCATCTGCTTCACCCATCTATCCCAATTCTTTCCATCGAAAACTGGCAAATTCGCATGGAAATTGTTGTTCCCAGCCATGGTTGATTCACTTTCAACCTGATTCTTCTTTCAAGAACGAATCAAGATCCATTGGATCGTACGAGCTCTAGATACCACTTTCTTGGGGATAACTCACAAAGATGAACAACAAAGAACACTAAGAACACTAAGAAAGAATAGAGAGAACTATTAATAAAATTGAAGAGAATGAATTAAGGGAAAAAGTTATCTTTATTAATCACCAAAATCACCTATATATAGGTGTATGTACAATAGGTGGGAGAGGTAGCTTGTAACAAGCCAACTAACAAACTTAAACCTCTCTAACTAACTAACTAACTGAAATACAACTGTACAAACAAACTATCCTAACTGACTAAACAGACAAACTAACTGAACCAGAGGTTCAGAGCCTGAGGTGCATCAGAAGCTGTGTTAACTGGTTCAGAAGCTGGTTTGCTTCAGAACCTGTTGGCGTGAGAGTCTGTTACAGGGTCTGTAGTCATCAGAGGCTAAGTGAGTACAAGAGCCTGTAACCTCTCAGAAGCTGAAGTGAGCAAGACTGCTTCAGAGGTTGCACCCTTCAGAAGCTATTCTTGTCAGAAGCTTGAATTACAAAAACTAACATTACCAACATATAGCCTTGAGTTTGAGTAAAATGTTGTAGATATATCCACCTTAAAGAGGAAAATTTCTAGCTATTAGGTTATTTGACAATAAAAAAAGAATGCTATAGATAATGTACACAAATTCATTAAATAAGTAATTATTTTGTTTATAATATAAATTATATACATAAAAAAAATTCAAAAAATATATACAAAAAAGTTATTCAATTAACTTAAAAAGTCAATTGTTCTCTATAAAAAAAAAGTCGATTGTTTCTTATAAAAATGACTAATAATTTTGAAGTAATTACTTATTTTATAAAAGTAATCACTTTTAAAAATATTGCATCGGTTTGTTACAGATTTTTAAAATAATCAGAATCTAAAAATAATCAGAAAACAACTAAAAATGAGAAGCTGCTAAGAGTAGCTTCTCAAATAATAGATTTTTTTAAAGGAGAGAGAAAATAAATATTAAAAGAAGAAAGTTATTTTGTAATTAAAAAAATCACTTTTACATGTTGTATCCAAACAAACTAAACATTATATTAGTTAAAAAAATGGTTTTTATTATGACAAACAAACACAAAGTAAATTCTACTTTTCTATAAAATCTTTAAAAATTAATCTCTAAATTATTGAACATCAAAATCAATTTTTTTTTAATCTGTAACAAACGGGCCAAATCATAAAGAGCAAAAAGAAAAAATCTTAAGCATAACGTGTTACCTAGAGGCAGCCTAAGCTAGCACACAAAATATATTTTTTCTTTGATGATCGATCAATTCCAATATGGCCCGTGGAAGGACCATACTAAACAAATTAACTAGAATTTGTATAATGTAGCATATATATATGTGTGTGTGTGAAGATGTTTTGATGTATAATTAATTTATATTATATGAATTGTAGGGCCTACTATAGGTGCACAGATCGACACTGCAATATAAGAAAACAAGTGGAAAGAGATATACAAAATTTAAAATATTTAATTGTGTTTTATGAAAAGACATAATTAACCATGAGATTCCCCCCAAACAAAGAAGCTTAGCATTCTTAATCAATACTACTCCAACTATAGTATTTAAGAATGTTGGTATGCCACACCACCATTGGCATCTCCTACATCTCTCTCTCTTTTGGTCCCTTAAACCACGAGCAAAAGAGAGACTTGTAGGCAATGTCAATGGTGATAGTTGCATGCCAACATTCTCGGATATTACAGTTGTAGTTGTATTGATTGAGAATGTTAGACTTCTTTGTTTGGGGGAGCCTCATGGTTATGTCTCCCTTCATAAGACACAATTACATATTTTGGATTTTGTGCATCTCTTTCTACTTGTTTTCTTATATTACAGTTTCGATCTTTGCATCTATAGTATACCCAACAATTCATAGAATATAGTTTAATTATACATAAAAAAACATCACACACACATATGCTACACAATACAATATGTTAATTTGATTTTTACAATCAAACCTATTAATTTGATTTTTGGTTTTTTCTGATATTGCTTTATTCATAGCTATTAGCTCTCCTAATAAAATAGGTCATGTCTAACAACATAACAATCAAGAAAATTCAGTTCATTCAGTTCATTAATGGATCCATAAGATCAGGGACGAAACTAGAATGGGACGAGCAGGGGTCATGGTTCTCCTAATTTTATTAATTTTTTATACAAGTATGTTATTATACTATTGGTTTAATTTCACTTTTGTTCCCTCCTATTTTGTTAAACTCATGAAAATAGTTCCCTTTTTTAATTCAATTTTTTGGACTATGTTTATAAATTTGTTGTAAATTTTTTCTCGGCGGATATTTGTTCCACTAAAAATGGTTTTTTTTTTTTTTTCAAACCAAAAAAGTGAGTTTTTTTTTTATAAAAAAAAAGTGAGTTAGTAGTCCAATACTAAATTGGCAAATTTATATCGAGGAAGAAAATACTCTGCCTCCCAAAATAAATGACCTGTTTGACCAGCCTTACGTTTGTCAATGCACAACTTTAATCATTAATATATTTAATTATATATTATTAAAAAATAAAATAATTGTATATTTTAAAAGTACTCACCGAGACAAATCAAACAACATTTTATTTGCTAATATTTACATGTACATATTAGTAGAAAAATAATGTCAAAATAGATCATACGAATAGTACGTCAAATTTAGGTCATTTATTTTGAGACGGAGGGAGTAAAACCTTATCTTTTAACTAGGACTAGGATTTTACCTCTTATTTAATTCTGATGATCCTGTTCAACAAACACCCACGCGAATTGATCAACGGTTCAGTTATTGGCCGTCTCATCTATTACAATTGGAGTACCAATTCCTACAACAATATGACAATTTAATTGAGTATAGACCATTCTGTCAAAAATAAAATAAAATTGAGTATAGACCATAAGATAATATGATCCAAAATCCATAGATTTTTGAGAAATCTACACTTGAACTGAAATTTCATCAACATTTATTTAATTACATGTACTATAAATTAAATAATTGTGTGCACTTGTGCTAGTAAACTTACATTTAAAGCTTTCTTTCACTATGAATGATGATCTTCTATAGATAATGTTCAATTTTTCAGTGAAACATAAGCACCACGGATCACTGCAAATATTCTGAGACCAAACAAACAAATGTTAGTAGATAATTTACAAAGTAAAAAAGATAAAGACATATATATATGTCTTAATTAACTAGGTTGTAGACATATCATCATGATCATGTATACATAAATTTAAAGGATATGTCAGAACATGGAAAAGTTAAAGGTAAGAATCTCAACAATAAATATTATCAAATTATAGATCAATGAATACAACAAGAAAAAATTGGAAACCATATACTCTCATTTTAGATCTATATTGGATGAGTTTATTTAAGTTTTAAAAAAGTAATTTTATTTTGAAAAAATTTAAAGATTTTTTTTTAAAAAAAGAAACTATTCTCCACTTGTTTATTATCATAAAAGTCAATTTTTTAAAATATAAAGCTATTACACATAATTTCTTTATTTTTAGAATAAAAGTTTTTTAGAAAAATTATTAGGATTAACTTTTCATTTTAAGCCTAAAAGTAATATTTTAACAAAAAGATTTTTAGAAAAAATCCAAAATAAACACTATCAAAATAATAAAAATTATTTTTTTTATAAAAAAAAATAAAGTTTTTTTTTTCTCAGAAAATCTAAAACAAACGCAGTCATTATAGATCGAGTTATTCGACTATTATCTATTTGATAATTGCCGAAATTCGCTTTCATTGCTCAAACTCTTGCCACAAATCTGATTTGATTGTGTTATGATTTGGGGGGAAAAAATAAATTGATTAGTCACACACAATCAGACATAACAAGATTTAATTAGTATTTGATGTTGAAAATCAAATCAAAATTATAAGAAATAAGAGAAAAAAATATAGATCGGAAAGATACAAGTCTACCTTCAAAGAGAGAGTGAGAGCACAAATTTGAAAGGATTAAAGAGTAAGATAAAAATAGGAGAATGAAAGTGAAATTGAATACGTTCAATATCTGATTATTATTATAGATTAAAATGAAAGTGCATACAGGTGAGTGAGTGTTGAATGTAAAGTCCCGACTCGTGATATGAAATTTATAACAAATGAAAAATGTCATTTATCACGATTGAACCACGCACAAACTTGTCACAAATACACATGTCACGTTTTGATTGTATCATTACTTAGTAATCTACGTGTATTCTATCAAATATCGTATTTTGATTGATTAGTTTTTTAATTGTGACGTGTTCGTACACATGACATATTTTGATTGTATCGTCTCTAAATAAACTTAGGAGAAGAGATACCTACAAAAATGACTCTATTAACCCATTCCAAATTATTGACATGTGTTTTTTTTTCTTCCCTTTTTTATGATGTCAACCAAGTATGTTGACTGAAGCGGTGCTCTGTATCCCAAGTTCAAGCGAAATCCCTCAATTTCTCACATGTAGACTAATTTTCTACTACTCCGGTTTTGAATATAAACAAAAAATTATTTTTTAGATTCATTGAATAAAGCATGTACCTAGACATTAAAAGGGTCCATATACATGGTTTATTCATTGAACCTAAAAAATGATTTTTTGTTTATAATACCTCCGATCATTATCATAAGAAAAAGTTTATTTTCTAGATTCATAAAATATTTGATGTATCTGGTTCATAACATGATCTAGATACATAAAACATATTATAAATCTAAAAAGTAAATTTTTTCTTATAATAAGAACCGGATGAAATATTAAAAATCGGAGGAAGTATATTATTTTAGTGTTGAACCCCCCTCAAATTTATGTCTTGCACTCTCTTTTAGTCTTTCACCGGTTAAAGCTGTTGCACAAGCTGATACACCGCAAACCAATGATCAACTAGTTGTACAACCTACAAAGTTAAATCAGATTTTTATTTTAATTAATCTAATTAGGGTGTAACTAGTAATTCAATCTAGAGAGAGGCGTAAAAGAATTTTGTTTAGGATCATAAAGTAGGACTCCGTATATTTTTTATATTTTCCTAACTATAAAATTAATCCCTTTTATAATAAAAAAATTTACTCCCTTTTGTACAAAAAATTGGTTAAAACAAAGAGTAATTCTTATACAAGTATAACCCCAAATATAAATTATTTAGAGACACACACAAATAAAAAAAAAATTAAATATAAAATAATTGAGTCATATCATTTAACATCACTTCATCATATTTTTAATTAAATTTTTATAATTTTTGTCTGTGTGCCTAAATAAAAATTGCTTATGGTTGTGCCAATATAAGAACTACTCTGAAACTAATATTTCAATTGGAAATTTCAAGTTTGATAAATCTAGGGTTCAATAGAAATTCGAGATTTCAATTTTAAAATTTAGAAGATGAGAACACATGGTTTAATAAAAAATTGGGGATTTTCGTTTTGGAATTTAAAAAAAGACGGAATAGTCTGCAAGTTCTAGCTCAATTGGCAAAAAACTGCCAAAATTGTTAGGTCGGACGCTATGAGCGGGGTTCGAACCCCGGGTCCCTCACTTGTGTGTGTGAGTTTATAATAACTTTTTCATTTCGTCTATGTACCCAAAAAAAATGGAATAAACAAAGCACATAAATTTATGGTATTTTGATGTAACTTTTTAGTCTAATTTATGATACTCTAATGAAGATGATGATGAAGATTATCAAGAACAAGACGAAGATAATTAACATTCATATCATTTTTGGATTTTTTTACATTTAAATTAAAAAGATATTAAAATAAATATATCCTATATGTCCAGCCAAATCATCGTCTTTTTAATAAAAAAATAAATAAAGAATGAATTTGTGCATATTGATATGTAAGAATAAAAGACTAAAGTGTATGTTTTTTGAAAAATAAAGGACTGAAATGTTAAAAAAAAATTAAAAAATTCGTGGTGTAATTTTGTCTAATTTTGATATTTTTGTGTTAGTTGGACCATTATTTGTGTACAGACAGTGGCGGAACCAGGAAATAAAATTCCAGGGGGCCGTTAAAAAATTATAATTATAATATAGAAACTAAACAAAAAATTATATTTTATACAAAAATTTAAATAATAAAAAGTACAAATTTGATCATAAAAATATTAAATTGCATATCCAAAATAATATTCTACGTGTGCTAAGTGATTTGAAATTATCAATAATAATTTACTTTAAACTATTATCAATGATTAAATTGCATTTTGTCACCAAAGTATTGATTTTCTTTTAAAAAAAACATAGAAAAAAACAGAAAATGCCCCCTCCAGGAATCGAACACGGGACCATGTGGAAGATGGGGCGCTACTTATACCACTCGGCCACAGTTCTACAATGTTAGTTTTTCGCTGAAATTAATATATGTAACATACCTTTGTAATTTTATAATAAAAATATCAAAAGTATACTAGTAATTTTTTATTTTTCCGGGCCAGCCACCCCCTTGGTTCCGCCACTGTGTACAGACTAATTTTTTTAGGGAAAAATTTAGTGACTCTTTTGACTAATTTTAATTTCTGTAATCAAAGTCAATTTCTAGAGGCATTAAAACAAGTTTCTTCTATCTGCCAACTGCCACCGGTATCAAATTCAAAACCAGAGAGAGAGAGAGTTTCTTATTTTCTTCTTCACTTTATTTTCTCATTTTCATCGCTTTCTACTTTTCTTTCTTAATAAAATCATTACAACCTTTTTCTCTCTTCTAATTCCATTTTTCTTAACAAAAAACAAAATGGATTTTAAAATCAAAATACCATTTCTCACACTTTTTCTTTTTCTGCTATTTTCTTCCATTTTCCCACTCACTTTCTCAGCTGCCAATAAACCCCTTAACACCGATAAGCTCCACCGACTTGGTTCCTCTGCCTTTTTCCGTGTTCAAGGGAATGTTTACCCTCTTGGGTATGTATTCTATGATTATTCCTTTGATTCTTTCTTCTTTTTTCAAACTTCATCATCAAGTAATTTCAATTTGGGGATAATTGTTGATTTTCTTTTTGGTTACTTTGTTTGAGTAATTTTGTTCTGATTTGACCTATGCTTGTTGTTTTTGACATTTTTTATTGTGTAATTTTGTCTATGATTAGTTCTTATAGGTTTGTTCCTTTTTTAGGTTTAGTTTCTTAGGGTATTTTTAGATATAGATAATTTATATCATGTTTATTGATTGTTGAATTTATGAAGTGAATTACTCTTTTTGCCCCTTATTATATGAATCTTTAGCACCAAAATTACGAGTATTAAGAAAAGTCGTTGAGTACTAAATTTGTCTGAAATATGTGTGTTAGCATTTTCGTTCTCTTGTTATAGGAACCTCTAACAAAAGTCACTAGTATTAAGAAAAATTGTTGGAGTAATAAATTTGTCTGAAATGTGTGACTATTTACTAAAATAGCCTTTGTGTATAAATGCATTCATTATTGAGTTTTTATATTCCAACACAAAATGAAAGTATTAATAAGGGGTATATTTGGGAAGAGCAATAAATACTTCTAGAAATTTATAGAGGATCTTGTATTTAGGGACAGCTAATATTTGTAAAAGGGTTTTATAATTAGGGATGAAGGGAGTAGTTTTTACTATTGTTTAGTTTAAATTATATTGATGTTATGGAATGAAAATGATTTATGGTTACTATTTATGTAGGTATTATACAGTGTCTCTCAGCATTGGCAATCCTCCAAAACTTTATGACCTTGATATTGACTCAGGTAGTGACCTCACTTGGGTTCAGTGTGATGCACCATGTAAAGGTTGCACTAAGGTAAAGTCGAACTTGGATTAGGCCTCATTATGAATACTGAAGAGTTCAGATTCTCTCCATTTTTCAAAAGAAATTTAAGGCTCAACGAGGGAGAGAAATAAACACAAATGTTTCGAATAGTATCAATACTTTTTAAATGAAAATGATTAAAAAAGTTTGATAAATACACCAATATCTCCTTTGTGTTTATATGTTTCCTAAATAGAGTCCTATTTTTTTTTGAGAATACTGGCCCATCTTTAACATCTTCTCTTCATATGGTTTCAATCTCTGCAGCCTAATCATCAGCTTTATAAACCCAGCAACAACCTTGTGCAATGTGTGGACCAGTTGTGTGCTGGAGTGCATTTGACATCAGACCATCACTGTGATACCCCAGATGATCAGTGTGACTATGAGGTTGAATATGCAGATCATGGATCGTCTCTAGGGGTCCTCGTCCGAGACTACATTCCCCTTCAATTTACTAATGGATCTGTGATACGCCCTAAGATAGCCTTTGGGTGAGTCTTTTGTTTCCATACTTGTTTATGTCGGTGGTTGCATTGAATCTACTAATTACATAGTTTGTAATGATGAAATTTTGCTCATGGTCTTAAGTTGCGGTTGCTGTTATCCTACGAACACTTTATATTGTGAGAAAATGCGGTTGAAATTGTGGTTGCTTTGCTGTTGTGGATGTGGAGTGCTCAAATATTTATATTGTCGTTAGACTGCAATTTAAAACCATGCTTATGATGGCTAACTAAAAAAATGAAGTTATGGTTAACTTGTGCTTAATAAGATATCTACACATCAGTATGTAAATGTTACCATGACTTCGACATTTTACTGCAATTTCCTATTCACCTTCCTGAATAATTGAAATTAGATTTTCTTTCATTGATGCATGGCTAGATGTGGATATGATCAAAAGTTTTCTGGTCATACATCCCCACCTTCTACAACAGGAGTCCTTGGCCTTGGCAATGGAAAAACAAGTATTTTGTCCCAGCTTCACTCTCTAGGTCTGATTCGCAATGTAGTAGGTCATTGCTTAAGTGGTCAAGGAGGAGGGTTTTTATTCTTTGGGGACGACCTCATTCCATCATCAGGAATTGTTTGGACACCTATGTTACCTAGTTCTTCAGAGTAAGTTTTAAGAAAATGTCATTTGTTTTCTTCTGACATGTTTTAGGTTCATACATATATCATCTGTTGCCTCTCATGAGAACTTCCACCCGATTGTTGCTTCAGAAAACACTACGTTTTAGGACTAGCAGAGCTGCTTTTCAATGGAAATCCTACTACTGTTAAGGGTCTTGAACTTATTTTTGATAGTGGAAGCTCTTACACATACTTCAATTCCAAAGCTTACCGCGCAATTCTTGATCTGGTAAGATGGTAGCCTCATAATATTATTATAATCATCAATTAATTTTGCTTTATATGTCCTTAAAATCAATTTCTTGATCCATGATTCAGGTAACTAATGATATAAAGGGAAAACAATTGACAAGAGCAACCGAGGATCCATCCCTTCCAACTTGCTGGAAGGGTTCAAAGTCTTTCAAATCTGTAAGTGACGTCAAAAACTATTTCAAGCCCTTAGCATTGAAATTCAAAAAAGTGAAGAATTTGCAGATGCTAATACCGCCAGAAGGCTATCTCATTGTCACAGTAAGTACCTTTTAAGACTATGAACAAGATCTCTACCTCTGTTGTGAAGTACAAAAATTGAAATTGCATCTTACATTCCTACATGCTGTTGCCCTTTTGTAGAAGCATGGAAATGTTTGCTTGGGGATTCTGGATGGTACTGAAGTAGGACTAGGAAATCTTAACATAATAGGAGGTAAGGCATTCCGAATTGCTACAAAATGAATATAAGCAATCTCATTTTCATTTGATACTTTGATTGTAATACACTTTCTACATTTTTCTCTTAACAGACATATCTTTACAAAATAAAATGGTAATTTACGACAACGAGAGACAGCAAATTGGATGGATTTCTTCCAATTGTGACAGGATTCCAAAGTTATAAACCTATCTATACCTTTTCGATTTATTTTATTATTTCGAAGTTCAAACACCGGTAAGTCTTACAAGGATTTTCCCCCTGTTCATTAACAGCATCGACCGTGACTTTGAAGGCGATGCTTTTCCACAGCCACATGCAGCCAATTTGGGTATCTTTGACGGCCGATGCCCTGCAGATTCTGAATTGTAAGACAGATAGTCAATAAGTTGCTTGGAAGAGGATGTTGAGATAAGTTGGTTAGCATATATATAATTCTACTCCGTACAACATTTATATACATAGATTTTTTTGTCAACTTAATACAATGTAAATGCTTCATAAGCTACCGATTAACGATTTTGTAAATGATATTCCAAACCCATATTTGTATGGATTGATACCAACTTTGAAATTCCCATGTAAAATTTACCTCAGTTGATATGCGAGTTGCAAAATGATTTTTATCAGTCATGGCAGGTTAGTCCCTTGAGATTACAATCTTTGACAGAAAAGCGGGCATATTTTCAAAATACAACCTGTGGAGTATTCTGTTCATTTCTTTTTTTTCCTGCATAAACACTTTCATTAAGTGGAGAATGAAACTAATCCATTTTTTTAGCTTTCAACATGACTTTGTAGTAATACCAAAAAAAAAAAACCATGACTTGCATAGGTTATCTAATGTTTGATATGTGGATCTGATAAGCACGAAGAAAAGCCATATCTTAATCTTAATCTTAATTATTATAAATGGTATGTTGTGCCTCATTCTTTAAACCCTAATTACCTCCTAATCTCTCTCTTAATCTCTTGGCAATTTTACCTCCAAAACCTAATCACCTCCTTCTTTAAAAAATAAATCTGATAAGCAGGTACGGCCCATTAAATGTTGTGTTGATCCATGTGTTTTCTTTTTTCTTTTGCTTAATACCAATGCACATTAACTGATAAAGCAAATACATCTCATTAATATCATCAGCAGGCTTGAAAAAGTGAGAAAGAAAAGGTTCTTCCACTAACACACTCTCAAAACCAACACCTATTACCACCCAACCACCTGCTAATTACCCAGGCCCTCCACATATTAATCCCTTCCTCTCAATTTGAAATTTGAATTAACCATTATTAATGGTTTTTAGAAAGTGGATGAACAAGAATACAGAAACCAAAATACAAAGAAAAAGAATGAAGAAGAAAGAAGAGTGAAAGAGCACATCGCCGCACACACGAATCGTACTGGACAACCACTGTCCCCGCTGCCGCTACCATCTCCGGACGAAATCCAATCACCACCGCACGCTACCGACCCACTCCCCCGTTAGTTTCTCTTGCTCTTTGATATCCGAAAGTTGCAAAGGATCAAAATGAATGACATAAATAGCATATCTATTTTTTTCCTTTTCTTTTCAAAGTCTAAATTTCATTAAGTGAGGATATATTGATGAAGTTATATTTTATTTAATGTTATTCACCAATTTTATTATTCTAATTTGCTTGGCTAAGAATCAAAATGCAATGTACTCCTCAATGGACGTTTATGAACACATACTTGATCTAATGATTTTAAATATTTTATATAATTCTATTTATATCGGCTATTTTCAATTTCAATATATCAATATTTTGATTTTTTTTGTAATTGCAATTTTAATCATAACAATTTAAGTCATATATCTACACTCCACATAACCTGTGCATCGCACGGGTCGGAGTCTAGTATCATTAAATTAGGATGATCTATGGTTGTATTTTTTTGTTTAAATTGAAGTTGTTATTGTTTAGGTTGGAAAATGGAAGCAACCATGGATGAAAGTATTTTATGGTGAAGTAACCATGGAGGGTATTATTACTTTTACAATTTGTGGTGATCTTAACATTTATACTGTTTTTTTTTGGGGAACACATTTATACTGTGTTTGTTTGTTGTATAACTATATGAATGATTTTCTTTTGGGTTAAATATGTTTTTTTTGACAGAGTTAAATATATTTTTAGTTTCTATAAAATTACAAATTTTTAAGTTTAGTTTCTCAAAAAATTATTCACTTTAGTCCATATTTGCATTTTATAGGAACTACTATTTTAAAAGATTAAAACTATCTTTTTTTTATAAAAAGTTTTTAAAATATGGATTGTTTTTACAAACTATAATATTATAGAGGATTGAAATTACTATTAAATTTAATAGGGATTAAACTTAAAATGATGCAATTTTATAGAGATTAAAAATATGTTGGATCCTTTTTCTCAACTCAAGAAAAGTTCCTACATTACAATAGATTCACGTCCTTGAAGTTGTAATAATGGACAAACAATTTAGTCATTCAAAATTTCAAAAGAGCAAATTAGTTGTTGAATTAAAGAACATCAAATTGGTAGGATATATCGATTAATAACAACACAAATTTAAAAATTACTAAAACTAAAAAAGATAAATTTGTGAACAAATTCATATTACACATAACACTAACACAACGGCAAAATACATATGAATATGTTAAAATCTACAAATATGACAAAATTAAAATGTTCAAAATATTTGTTATGTTTTCGGATTTGTAATATTGATGACGTTGAAATAATTGATTTAATTTGCATTGATGGGATGTAATATGTCAGAATGGATTGAAAAAAAAAATCACAATAAAAAAATGTCAATATGGATTGAAACATCACAATAAAAAGATAAACTAAAATAACGCACCAAGATGATAAATAAAATGCCGCACTAAGACAAAAAGAAATAATTAAATACATGTGACAATCACTCATAAAAAATTAGGACAAGAAATTGGTCCTAAGCAACTCTTAACTCTTTTTTTTTAGTTATTTATTTATATATTTTAATTACAATGGAGTCAATAAAATTTTGACATTAAACTATAGAAACTCATTCATACTACTACTCAAACCTCTGAGTAGCTTATGTCCCTTATTACAAGTATTCTTGACTTTTTTCATACTACATATTAAGAAAATCGATTAGTGAATTTAATAGATTATTATATTGATCTTTTAAAAATATCCTTGGAATATTAATATGTACTTAAACTTTTTATATTTCCAGATAAATTAGTAATATATTAATAAAAGATATGTTTTCATAAAATGAATAAATACAGCTAAAAATAAGTTGTGCGAGAGACAATTTTTTTTAGAAGTATTTATATTTAGAAAAGGACAAATTATTTCATTTGATTCCTTAAATAATGCTGAAGAACTGTACTCATTTTCAAACAATTAAGACACTGATTTGGTGATTGTTACATTAATCCATTTCCAACGTACCCTCTCGTTACTCGTTGCAAGCCAAAATGCACAAATCCCACCAAAAACAAAAAAAGAACAAATCCCAAGCAACAAAATATAGAAGGTTAGAAATGGACTCGTGGTCATAATCATAAACATAGACTGATAGACATATTGATCCAACTGTATTCAGACTTTCATTACAACCCGATTCTGACATCTATTTTACTACCATCCAACAATATTCACGTCGTCAAAAATCAAAATTATAAAAACCAAAAGTTTTTTTTTCTAATTTAAAGCAACCCTTAAAATTTGATTTGATAATAGGAGTATTATAAAAAAAATAAAGTATTATAAAAAATGGAAATTAATCCAAGCGGTAATGGTTTTTCTCTCCTTAAATAAAAAAAAATATTAAGTAGAAATAAATTGTTAGTAATATTTTATTTATAAAAAGAAGGTTCCATAGAAATAATTATTTATTATTTTAAAAAAAAATTAAACTATTTATGGCTATTTCATACGTTGATCTATTACTATTATATACAATAACTAAATACAATATTTTATAGACGAAATATATTAATTAGCAGTATAATATATTCGAATGACAAAGCTCCTCTATATACAAATTAAACTTTCAGCATTGGTAAAAAACATTTTTAATTTTTTTTGGATTACATATAAAAAGTACAAAATTTTCATCAACATTAAAAATAATTAATTTAATTGTTATAAGAATCGAACTTTTAACCAATTAAAGGATTTAAGACCTGTGTAACAAAAAAATAATCTAAAATCTAACCACTTGAACCATTTGTTGTTGGTATATCATGTTAACTTGTGCACCAAGGGCATATGATAAGCTACCTAAAAGTAGAAAGTTAGCATTTAATGATGTAAAATATTTAATGTTTTGAAAGTTAAATATACAAATTTCAAGAAAATATTTCTATTTTAGCATTCTTATCATGTGCCCTTGATGCACAAGTTAACATTTTCCTATTTATAATTGTTTTTTGACTAGTTTCTTTGACTGAAATTAAATTTATTACTATTTTTAAAACATGGGCCAAAGTGAAAATAGTGAGAATAAACATTGGACAAAGTAAAATAGTGAGAAGAACGAAAACAAAGCAGACATAGAAAGTTAAAGTGGAAGCTTGAGTCACACTCACAACACAACACAATCACACACTCATTCAACTCTCTCCAATCCATTCTGTTACTATTTCATTCTCTCTCTCTCTCTCTCTCTCTCTCTCTCTCTCTCTCTCTCTCTCTTCCACCTTCTCAATTTTCAATTACTGTAATAAATTATAATTATTGCTATTTCCTTTTGCATTTTAATTTCATTGCAAGTTTTGATTTGTTCTTCTCTCTCATTACCCTATCTTCTGATAACGATCCATTTTTCGTTGATCTGTTTTTCGTGATTCACTTTCCTTTTTATCCTCAAGATCTGAATTCTGTTACGCGATTGTGATGTTTTGCTTTGTTGGATCGGTTTCTATGGAATTGGTTGCCAATTGAAGCTGCAGCAGTGTTGGAAGGTAGTTTATAAGGAAGGAGGAGTTCTGCGGCATTTGCATTTCAGCCAGCGAGGTACCTTCCTTTTTTTGGTTTTCATGAATTTTCATTATTATTGCTTGTGTTGTGTGTTTGATGCGAGCGTATGTGCGCATTATGCTGATTCATGAAGTGATTACTAGACTGTAAGTGATTTTGATCGAATTGATTTTTGTAAAACTGATTATGAGTTGAATGTTAAGTGATTTGTGTTTTGATACATTTAAGTACAAGTTACTTGAATGAGAAATTTAGTGTATGTTTGGTTCCACTTTTGGAATTGCTAAATTGATTCTAGATGTGTAACATGGATTTTGACATGTTTGGATGGTTTTTAGTAGTATTTATTCTAACGCGAGCCAAGACATTAAACTCAAGTGGTTAATGAGTCTCCCTTAGGATGGATGTTTAGGAGAACCCGAGTTCGATTCTTGGTGGAGACAATTCTTTGCCTGGCTTTCCTAACCTCGCGGCCGAACTCTGGATTACCGGGCCCCCTTCCCCCGGTAACAAGAGGGCTAATGCCCAAAAAAAATAAAAAAGAATTGATTCTAACTCGAAGCTAGTATTTGTAGCTTTTGACTCAAAATGTGATTTTACCATCAAATTTATAGTTACAAACTCACTTTTACGTAATGTATCCAAGCTAATATTTGTAGCTTTTTACTCAAAACATGATTTTTATACTCAAATTTACCATTAAAAACTCACTTTTACGTGTATGTGTCCAAGTTAGTATTTGTAGCTTTTGACTGAAAATGTTATTTTTACACTCAAATTTATAGTTAAAAAACTCACTTTTAGTTTTACGTATATAATTCTAAATATAAACCACATTATATTCAACTCACTTTAACTCAAATCAATTCATATCACCACTGAACCTAAAATGACATTTGGAGTCAAAAGATACAAATACTAGCTTCAAGTTAGAATTAATTCTAGAGGCAAAATTAATTACAACGACATCATTCTAACTTGTCAATCAATTATGACTCTCCCACTGTGAAATCAAACACACTAATGCGAGTTTGGTTCAACGGTGGCGGAAATTGGTTTAGTTATAAGTGAGTTGAATGTAAAGTGATTTATGTTGGGATACATGATGTGAAAGTATGTTGAACGATAAATCCGAGGTTAAAAATCAATTTTGAAGGCAACAGTGTAAGACCTTTGTACAATATGGAACTTGGAAACTTAAATGTTGGTTGCATTCGTGTTGGGATCACTCAGTGTAAAATATAATGCAGGCCATAAGCCATTAATTCGATTTGCATTTGATAGAAAGGGATTTGTTATAGGAATTAGGTGATTCTCTAATATGAATGTTTTAAAACAAAGATTTTTCATGGAAATGGGTCCTGTGTGTGATGTAATGTAGAACAAAAAACGAAGTCCTTCTCATATCTGTATTTTCTATTTCAACATTTTGCTGGATGTCAATTTGGGGTGGACTTTTGGTATGCTGAAATTTTAGAATGTTTAAATTTTCAGGGGTCCTACAAGGAGGATAAACTAGCTTATTGGTGAAAATGTCAAAGTCTCCTTCTTCTGAACAACAAAGATCCATTTATTCTGATTCTCAGCCCATGTCAGTAACATTGTTTTTACTTATTATGAATTTATTGTGCCATATAAACTCGAAAGTATATCATAATGATGGAGGCTAAACTTTTTTGTAACTAATACTAGTTTTTGATCTGTTTGGAATTTGGATTTAATGTTATACTGATGGCTCAGGGCTGGTTAGGACTCATCTAAATGTTTTACATGCAAATATGAAAATAATCAAAATACTAACAAGTGGCAGTTAAATATCCAACTATATACAGGGAATACAATGAGGAAACAGGAATGGACGATCCAGAGTTTACAATGGCAACAGTTGCTAATTTTTTGGAGCAACTGCACGCTAACATGTCATCACCACATGAGAAAGAACTTATAACAGGACGATTATTAGGTGTTTCCAGGAGAAGAAAGGAGGCTAGAGCACTTATTGGTTCTCATGCCCAAGCCATGCCGTTGCTCATAAACATTCTCAGAAATGGAACCCCTCCTGCTAAAGTTAATGTAGCTTCCACTCTGAGTATCCTGTGCAAAGATGAAGACTTGAGGTTAAAAGTACTTCTTGGTGGTTGTATCCCACCATTACTGTCAGTTTTAAAATATGAATCCACTGATGCCAGGAAGGCAGCAGCTGAAGCAATATATGAAGTTTCCTCTGGTGGTCTTTCAGATGATCATGTTGGTATGAAAATTTTTGTTACAGAAGGTGTAGTTCCAACCTTATGGACTCAACTAAATCCACAGAACAAGGAAGACAAAGCTGTGGAGGGTTTTATTACCGGAGCATTAAGAAATCTATGTGGGGAAAAGGATGATTATTGGAAAGCAACATTAGAAGCTGGAGGTGTGGATATCATTGTGGATCTCTTGTCTTCAGATAATTCTTTTTCTCAGTCGAATGCAGCTTCCCTGTTGGCACGTTTAATGCTGGCTTTCAGTGATAGCATCCCCAAAGTAATAGACTCTGGAGCAGTCAAAGTTTTACTTCGACTTATTGGTCAGAAAAATGACATTTCTGTGCGAGCCAGTGCTGCCGATGCCCTGGAGGCTCTTTCTTCAAAGTCTACCAAGGCTAAAAAGGCTATTGTTAATGAAGATGGTGTTCCAATCCTTATCGGAGCTATTGTTGCCCCTTCAACAGAGTGTATGCGAGGTGATGGTGGTCGGGCCTTGCAAGAGCATGCCACTCGAGCTTTAGCCAACATCTACGGGGGCATGTCTGCTTTAATAATATATCTTGGAGAACTTTCCCATTCTCCTCGCCTTGCTGCACCAGTTGGTGATATAATTGGTGCACTTGCTTATGCGCTCATGGTCTTTGTTGAAAACCCTGACGTTGGTGAGGAACATTTTGATGCAACTCAGATAGAGGATAAACTAGTAACTCTTTTAAAGCCTAGAGACAACAAGCTGATTCAAGCGCGTGTTCTCGAGGCCATGGCTAGCCTTTATGGAAATGTCTATCTCTCAAAGTGGCTCGTTCAAGCAGATTCAAAAAAGGTTCTCATTGGACTTATAACTATGGCTGCTCCTGATGTGCAAGAGTATCTGATACTTTCACTGACAAGCTTGTGTTGTGAAAGGATTGGAATATGGGAGGCCATAAAAAAACGAGAAGGTATCCAATTGCTGATATCATTGGTGGGATTATCCAGTGAGCAGCATCAAGAGTACTCAGTTCAATTGCTAGCGATCTTAACCCACCAGGTTGATGACAGCAAATGGGCAATCACTGCTGCTGGAGGGATTCCGCCATTGGTGCAGTTGTTGGAGACAGGATCACCAAAAGCAAGAGAGGAAGCGGCTAATGTTCTTTGGAGTTTGTGCTGCCACAGTGAAGATATCCGTGCCTGTGTTGAAAGTGCTGGAGCCATACCAGCATTTTTGTGGCTTCTCAAGAGTGGTGGATCAAAAGGACAAGAAGCTTCTGCCATGGCACTGACAAAGCTTGTCCGAGTAGCTGATTCTGCCACAATTAACCAGCTATTAGCATTGCTCCTAGGGGACTCTACAAGCTCAAAGGCCCATATAATTCGGGTTTTAAGTCATGTGCTTTCTATTGCTTCACAGAAGGACCTCCTTCAGAAGGGATCTGCAGCCAATAAAGGACTGAGTTCTCTTGTTCAAGTTCTCAATTCATCAAATGCGGAAACCCAAGAATATGCAGCTTCAGTCCTTGCTGATTTATTTATCACAAGACAAGACATTTGTGATAGTCTTGCAACGGATGAGATCGTTCTTCCTTGCATGATGAAGCTTTTGAGTAGCAAAACTCAAGGTGTTGCCATGCAGTCTGCTCGAGCCTTATGTGCTCTGTCTCGTCCAACCAAGAACAAAGCTGCAAATATGATCTCTTATATTTTAGAGGGTGATGTTGAGCCACTAATCAAATTAGCTAAATCATCCTCTATTGATGCTGCTGAAACTGCTGTTGCTGCATTAGCCAATCTTCTCTTTGATCCTTTTATTGCCGTTGAAGCTCTAGCTGAAGATGTTGTTTCAGCTTTAACACGAGTTCTGGCAGAAGGAACCTCAGAAGGTAAACAAAATGCATCACGCGCACTTCATCAATTACTGAAGCAGTTTCCAGTAGGTGACGTTCTCAAGGGCAATTCTCAATGCCGTTTCACTGTGCTTGCACTTGTTGAATCATTAAGAGTTATGGATATGGATGGAACTGATGCTGCAGATACTTTAGGAGCAATTGCACTGCTCGTCAGGACTAAACAGGGTGTCAACTTAACTTACCCTCCGTGGTTAGCTCTGGGTGAAATACCGTCAAGCTTAGAACTTCTCATCTACTGTTTGGCCGAGGGACCTCCCCTTTTGCAAGACAAGGCAATTGAAATTCTCTCTAGGCTTTGTGGGGATCAGCCAGCTGTTCTTGGTGATTTATTATTTGCTAAATCCAGATCAATTGTTTCATTGGCTAATAGAATAATAAACTCCTCAAGTTCAGAAGTGAAAGTTGGTGGAGCTGCCTTACTAATTTGTGCTGCCAAAGAGAAGAAAGGGCTTTCAATGGATTTACTCGACTCTTCTGGTTATCTAAAACCACTAATATATTCATTAGTTGATATGGTGAAGCAGAGTTGTAACTGTTCTTCATTAGATATTGAAGTATTCACCACCAAAGGTTTTATGGAGAGAAATGCATTTCAAGAAGTTGACGTGTTTGATATTCCTGATCCGGCTACAGTCTTGGGAGGTACTGTTGCACTGTGGTTGCTCTCAGTTATTGCTTCTTTTCATTCGAAGAGCAAGCTCACAGTTATGGAAGCTGGTGGACTTGAAGCTCTCTGTAGCAAACTTGTGAAACATACTTCAAATCCACAGGTGTAATTTAAACTTAAGTTTATTTAATTGATCGTTATCCCTTTGTCTTTTAGCTTGTTAGTGCTATAGCTCAGGTACTGATATTCTTGTACATAGGAAAAATGAAATATGGCATCTTGGGCTGTGTGATGGCAATGCTTTTAACTTGCTGGACAATATCTCTTTGCAATTTGACAAGCAACAATAACTCGGAGTCTGTATAAATTTACAATTTAAATTTCATTATGAATTGATCAAACTCTTGATTGATTTTTTATTTTTTTGACTAACTCTTGATTGAATGTTTAAAGAAGCATATTTGGGAAGAAAGAGGAATATGCAATGAAGAAAAAAAACCATTCCTAACCTAACATTTTTATCAAAATAAATTATTGGAAATAATATTTTCCAATAGGAAAGTGAAAATTGGACATTGACAAATCAGTATTAAGCTTAAGCCAGCTACAGAATACAAGTTGGGATTTGTGAATAAAATCTTGGCCATGCCTTGCCAGACCTGAATCTATTAAATATGTACTAATTTAATTTTATATTAGTATGAATCAAAATTTTTAATATAAAAATCCCATATCTCAATTATTATATGCTTTCCTAAAGTCTGTATTATTATTTTAAATAGATTTTGTTAATTTCTTCCCTTTTTTCTATTAAAGCTTAGCTTGTGCCCGAATTCTGTAGAATGAATCTGAATGATTAGTGAAAAGACTCAAGACTAATAATGTACCTTGTATTTTCCCCCAAAGTACTAGATTTTGTTCATTTGGTTGGTGATTTATGTTGGTGATGTACATGTCTGGATTGCACATTTGTTTCAGTCTTGTTCTAGTATGCTAAAAATTTAGTTGCTGATTCAAATACATTTCCCCCCCTTTCCTATTGACAGGCAGAATATGAGGATACCGAAGGAATATGGATCAGTGCCTTGTTCTTGGCCATTTTGTTTAAAGATGCAGACATCATTCTATCACCTGCAACAATGAACATTATACCTACTATAGCTCTTCTGCTAAGATCTGATGAAGTAATTGATAAATATTTTGCTGCCCAGGCTATGGCTAGTCTTGTTTGTAATGGTAACAAGGGGATAAATCTTGTCATTGCAAATTCTGGTGCTGTTGCTGGATTGATAACTATTATTGGGCATATGGAATCAGATATGCCAAATCTCGTGGCTTTATCAGAAGAATTTTCTTTGGTGCGAAACCCTGATCAAATAGTTTTGGATACCCTTTTTGAAATTGAAGATGTAAGATTAGGGTCTACTGCCCGGAAATCTATACCCCTCTTAGTGGACCTCTTAAGACCAATACCTGAAAGGCCTAATGCTCCACCAGTTGCTGTTAGACTCTTGATATCCATTGCAGATGGAAGTGATACAAACAAATCAATTCTGGCAGAAGCTGGAGCTCTGGAGGCTTTGAACAAATACCTGTCATTGAGCCCTCAAGACTCAACTGAGACTGCTATTACAGAATTACTGAGAATATTATATTGTAACTCTGACCTCATTAATCATGAAGCATCAACAAGTTCATTGAACCAACTCATAGCTGTTTTGCGTCTTGGATCAAGAAATGCTAGATATAGTGCAGCAAGGGCAATTCATGAACTCTTTGATGCCGACTATATCAGAGATTCAGAATTAGCTAAACAGGCCATTCAGCCATTGGTTGACATGCTTAACACAACATCAGGGAATGAGCAGGAAGCTGCTCTCATGGCCTTGATCAAGTTAACATCAGGAGATTCGTCAAAAGCATCCGTTTTTACTGACGTGGAAGGGAATCCACTTGAAAGTTTATACAAAGTATTGTCTTCTGCTTCTTCCGTGGAACTGAAGACCCATGCTGCACATCTCTGCTATGCTCTTTTTGGTAATAGCAAGATCAGAGCAAACCCAATTGCCTCAGAGTGTCTGAAACCCCTTATATCATTAATGCAGTCTGGTTCTGAGACAGCAATAGAATACGGGGTTTGTGCTTTTGATAGATTGTTGGTAGATGAACAGCAGGTGGAGCTTGCAGCAGCCTATAATGTTGTGGATCTCCTTGTTGGCTTGGTTTCTGGTGGGAACTATCAGCTTATTGATGCCACTATATCTGCTCTAACTAAGTTGGCAAAAGACAGGACTCCTAGCAAACATGACATGATCAAAGCTGGCATTATTGATAATTGTCTCAAGTTATTTCAATCAGCACCTAGCTCACTATGTTCCACAATTGCTGAGCTTTTTCGCATTTTAACTAATAGTGTTGCAATTGCTGGAAGTTCAGAAGCTGCAGAAATAGTAGAACCCCTTTTTAATGTTTTGCTCCGTCAGGATTTCAACTTATGGGGTCAGCACAGTGCCTTACAAGCACTTGTAAATATATTGGAGAAACCGCAAAGTCTTGCATCCTTAAAGCTTACTCCTAGCCAAGTTATTGAACCCTTGATTTCTTTTCTTGAATCACCATCGGCAACTATTCAGCAGCTTGGCACAGAACTGTTATCTCATCTTCTTGCACAGCAACACTTTCAGCAAGATATTACAACAAAGAATGCAGTTGTGCCCCTTGTACGGCTTGCAGGAATTCGAATTTTAAATTTACAGCAAACAGCAATAAAAGCATTGGAAAAAATTTCCACGAGCTGGCCAAAGGCCGTTGCTGATGCAGGAGGTATTTTTGAGCTTGCAAAAGTTATTATTCAAGATGATCCTCAACCATCACATGCTCTCTGGGAATCAGCTGCTTTAGTTCTCTCAAATGTCTTACGTTCCAATACTGATTACTATTTTAAAGTTCCAGTGGTGGTTCTTGTAAAACTCTTGAACTCAACACTTGAGAGTACAATTAGCATAGCGCTAAACGCTTTAATAGTTTATGAAAGAAGCTATGGTTCAAGTGCTGAAGAGATGATGGAAGCTGGAGCTATGGATGCTCTGTTGCACCTTATAAGATCTCATCAATGTGAAGAAGCGTCTGGTGGCTTACTTGAAAATTTATTTAACAATGTGAGAATACGGGAGATGAAGATATCTAAGTATGCTATAGCGCCTTTATCCCAATATCTGTTAGATCCACACACCAGATCACAGTCTGGCAAGCTTCTTGCTGCCTTAGCTCTGGGGAATCTTTCCCAGCATGAACGCCATGCTAGAGCTAGTGACTCTGTATCTGCATGTCGTGCATTGATAAGTTTACTAGAGGACCAGCCAACTGAAGAAATGACGATGGTGGCTATATGCGCGTTACAAAACTTTGTCATGAACAGCAGGACCAATAGACGTGCTGTTGCAGAAGCTGGGGGCATACTGGTGATTCAGGAATTGCTACTGTTTCCGAATACAGAAGTTGCTAGACAAGCAGCTCTATTGATCAAATTTTTGTTTTCTACCCACACATTACAAGAGTACGTGTCAAATGAGCTGATCAGATCTTTGACAGGTACATTATTATTGTCTCTATTTACAGTGACCACTGCATTATACTTGTGCGCTCTTTTGGCAACTACTTTTGGCATGTGTCCATGTTATAAAACATTGCCTATTGTTCTATACAATGGAAAATCAGTGAAAGAGTTATATTTGAAAGGCTCCTCTATTTTTCTGTTTGATCCAATATGGTTAGATTGTCAGAATTTGAACTGTTGTCTTGAGTTGTGGTTCAGCTTTTATTTTGTTTTGACTTTTTGGAACCACAAAAGCAGCAAACTTTTGTTTATTTGGATGGGTCTTGAATTTCAGAGCATTTAGATTCCTTCCTGTTATATTGTCTTTCCTAGTATAAATCTCTAGTTCCATTATACGTGATTCTATTTCTGGTTTCATTTTAGAAATCGCTAAATAACTTCCTTTTTTTTATCATATCAATTTTAAATTCTCATTATTTTTCAATAAAAATAAACATTCATATAGATTTTGGTGTGTTGTCCGTTTTTTCATTTATATTTATTAAAAAAAATTATTTCATTGTATTGTTGCAGCTGCACTCGAAAGAGAGTTATGGTCGACTGCCACAATCAACGAGGAGGTTTTGAAAACACTGCATGTGATATTCATCAACTTTCCTAAGCTCCACATATCTGAAGCAGCAACCCTTTGCATTCCTCATTTGGTAGGGGCACTTAAATCAGGGAATGAAGCAGCTCAAGACTCTGTACTTGACACCTTTTTCTTGCTAAAACAATCATGGTCGACCATGCCAATAGATATAGCAAAATCTCAAGCCATTATTGCCGCTGAAGCCATTCCCATCTTGCAAATGCTCATGAAATCCTGCCCACCAAGTTTCCATGAAAGGGCAGATACTCTTCTGCATTGCTTACCTGGTTGTTTGACTGTCACCATTAAACGTGGAAACAATCTCAAGCAAAGTATGGGAAGCACCAATGCATTTTGCCAGTTGACAATAGGGAATGGCCCTCCAAAACAAACCAAGGTACTCACTCCCACGAATAACTGAAAATTCTGTAGAAGCACCAGGGATATATCTTAGGCTTTATATTTGGTTTTTTCTTGCCTTATGACGTGTGACAGCATACATTTACGTACTCTACATCTGTCTGGGCAATATTCTTTATCTGTTATAAAATGTTTTCTGTTTGAGCTGTCACAAGCTGATTGGTTATTAGGTTTAGTTAGTTAGAATCAGTTCTATCTATAAATACTTACCTGAAGTTTTTCAACTGTAAATTTAATATCAGTTTCACAATCAATAACAGTGGATTTTTCAGTTTCTTGTCGAATTCCAACATGATATCTTGTGCCCTCTGATCAACATGGCTTTGCTAGGAGAGCTTAATAAACTCTCCAACTTTCTCTAGCTGGGATATGATAGACCTGATGCATGCTGCAATAATAATTCAGATCGATCATGGCTTTGCTAGGAGAGCTTAATAAACTCTCCAACTTTCTCTAGCTGGGATATGATAGACCTGACGTATGCTGCAATAATAATTCAGATCGATTCTTTCATCTTTGATTCTTTTTATATCTATGTCCTTTTCCTCTTGGTCGTGTTGATTCTATCAGACTCTAATTGGCGACCCATCAAATTGAAAATGTTAATTTTCATTGTCCAAACTTTTTTTTTTTGGTTTTCACTACCAGTTGAATCTGGTTCGGGGGTCAGTTCTGGCATCAAGTGGTTCCAGCCCCCTCCCGATCGCAGTTGCGGGGGATCGAACTGTGGTCCTCCCTACCAAGTTCAGTGGCAATCACCACTGAACCAACTAACGATTGGTCCAAACTTTGTTTATGTGATTAATTGTTTTATCTGTTATCTCTAGTGAGGATTAGATTTTATCATACTAGATTACTGATACCCTTTTTTATAATTTTGTATCTCGTAGATAGTGAACCATAGTACTTCACCGGAATGGAAAGAAGGTTTCACATGGGCATTTGATGTACCTCCCAAGGGCCAAAAACTCCATATCGTATGCAAAAGCAAGAATACTTTTGGAAAGGTAATTACATACTCATTCCATAACTCGTTCTCTATTTGACTATTTTTCTGTATGACAACCGTTAAGTGCGTGCTTACAGTTCTTTTTTTTTTTGGTGGATGTTTATACTTTGTCAATTACCGAGAGGATCTTTGCTTATTTCTTTCAAAAATTGCCTTTGATGGTGTGTATAGTCTGTGCATGTTTGAGTATGTGAAAATTGAGCTGTTGGAAAATGAAATGTGCTTCATCTCCGTTTGAAAATAAAATTTTACTAGGCTCCTTTTTCACCTCCGTACTAACTAAACCAAACCATACTCCAAATCTATTGTAATTACTGATTTGAAGTGTTGTATTTTTTATCCAGTCAAGTCTTGGAAGAGTCACCATCCAAATTGATAAAGTTGTGACAGAAGGGGTTTATAGTGGATTATTCAGTCTTAATCATGATAGCAACAAAGATGGTTCTTCCCGAACACTTGAAATCGAGATTGTATGGTCTAACAGAATTTCTAATGATGACATTTGAAAGGAATAGTGAGCTACTATTCGGGTTGGAAGTGTAGAAAGTAATCTGCAGCATGCATGATATATTCAATATGGTTTTTTATTTGTAATTATCAACATGTTTGGAAGATCCAATTTTGTAGTCTGGCAGATAAAGTTAAAGTTGCTTCATTTTTAACTGTAAATTAAATTATAAGCATTTTGGGAAAAAGGGTGTGTGCGACAAAGGAGGTTCCCATGGTAAAGGGAAACAAATTTGTTAGAATTGTACAGGTCGGTTCATAGGAATCAGAAATTTGAATCATAGGAAGAATGCCATTTTAAGTCAAGTGTTTTTCTTCTTTTCATAAATAGTTGTTTTCTTTTTCATTAGCTTTTGATGTAAAGTGGCCTTGTTTTATGTTTGTAAGACACACATGAGATGGATAAATAAACTGCCAATGTCATTTTCCATTTCTATCAGCAACATGCTATTCTTTTCACATTAGCTTCCGACCAATACCATATCTATCAGTGAAACCCTAATCCATATTATATTCTTGCATTTCGTAGTAGTTAGTGCTTCAATTTAGACAGTCAGTCTGATAGATGGTTTAACTCTAGGCGATAAAATTTGACGGGTACTGACGCCAATGTAATGTAGTTTTATTTCATTCTTCTTTGTTTTTCATCCATGATCTTGTTTTGGGTTTCGATTCTCTACAAGATTGCAACTTTGTTCGAGCTCAAATCCATGATGAGTGGAGCGAAAGAAAATGTTATTGGACGATGTTTCTAATTTTGTTCTTGATGTTCATCTTTGTCACTATAGTAAGTGCCTGCCAGACACGAGGATAACAAATTTCAAATTATGTGTTAATGATGTGTATTTTAATTTTTTTTTTTTTTATATTCATATGTATGTATAATTTTATTTGATTGATTGAAGTTGTCAAAGAGTTTTTTATTGTGCTTAAGAAAAACAAATATTGTATAAATTTTATACGTTGAAAATATATTAATAGTTTTATCTTGAATATAGTATTTTATTTCCTTACAATATTTTATGTTACTCTCTCTTTAGGTTGATCTCTCTTTACGTGTAAGTTGATAATCCATTTTTGTGCGTCATAGTTCGTTAGATTATATCCTTCTCTTTTCTCAAAATGAAGTTGTCTAAATCTTTAACAGTACATTTTGTCAGTGGCGTCGCCACATACATCCGAGAGGGTTCAACTGAACCCCGTGGACTTAAAAAAAATACACGTATAATCCTATATAATTTATATTTTGAACCCCCTCATTTTTCTATATTGAACCACTGACCCAATTAAACTCAAAACAATTTTAACTTACTTATTTTCAAATTATATTCTCTCTTTATTAGGGCTGACAATGAACCTAAATAAGTCGAATAAAATTTGAGATCGATTTGACAATTAATTCGTTTAACTTGTTTGGTTCATGAACTAAATGAGTCAAACTTAAGCTAAATATTAAGTTCGTTAATTAAATGAGCTGAACTTGAGCTATATATAGTTCGGCTTGTTTGATTTTGAACTTGGTTCATGAACCAAATGAGTCGAACTTAAGCTAAATATTAAGTTAGTTAATTAAACGAGTTGAACTTGAGCTATATATAGTTCGGCTTGTTTGATTTTGAACTTGGTTCATGAACCAAATGAGTCGAACTTAAGCTAAATATTAAGTTAGTTAATTAAACGAGTTGAACTTGAGCAATATATAGTTCGACTTGTTTGGTTTTGAACTTGGTTAAAGAACCAAATGAGTCGAACTTAAGCTAAATATTAAGTTCGTTAATTAAATGAACTGAACTTGAGCTATATATAGTTCGACTTGTTTGGTTCACGAGCTGACTTGATTATATATATAACACTTAAAAATATATTTTTAAATAACTCTTCAAAAATAATTTAAAATTTATATAATTTAAAATGGAGAATAAATATAATGAAAAAAAAAATTCATATCGAATTCTTGATTTAGTTACAAGTTGAAAATTAATTGAACCTAATGAGCTGAATCGAACTGCTCGTAAACTATAAACGAGTCGAACTCGAGCTGAAAAAAGAGTTTATGTCAAACTCAAGTCTAGTTTCTAATCGAACCAATTCTTATCGAGTGTAGTTTTGATGTATTGACTTATGATGTTTTATGTTTTATATAGTATGAAATTATAAATATTATCTAATTTTATTTATTATTATTTTATATAGTATTTAAAAATGTAAAAAAAATATATATATTTAATTAAAAATAGTTCGATCTGTTGACCTCCGGTCCGACCTATTGAACTTTGAACCGGTATGTACATCTGTTCAATAATCGATCCGATTCTGATTTGCTTGGTTAACTAACCCGACTATTAATTTTGATAGAACATTTTTTTGGATGAATTTAACCTTAGGATAATCTTTTTTTAAAATATTTTCTATTTTTTTGTAAACTATTTCTTAATTTTAAGCCGTTTTCAATAAAAAAAATTCATTTAGAAAAACAATTGCTAACTAGAATATAAAAAATATTTTGAAGCAAAAATTTTCTTAAAGGAAAAATAGTTTGAACCCCTGGTCCAGGTTCCTGGAGACGCCACTGCATTTTGTCTATATATTTGACGTGGCTCTAAGCAATATACTGATACCTTGATACTGTTAATGTTATTATCAACAATTCTTTCCATGAACTTGAATGCAAACAAAACTCTTTTGTTGATAAACATGGACACAAACACCTCATTCATCAAATTCCTTACAATCGTTGCACTTGCACATCACAATGACACATCTTAATCAAGAGTAGCCAAATTCTTGTGACATTGCATGGACAATGAACGGAGCAAAATCGTTTATTTAAAGTAAGTTTTTCCTTTTACACGTTGCTTGCCAAATATTGCCACAAAAGACTAATGATTCTTATAGATATTTTTATTTATTTTTTTGTTCTTGATTTTAATTTTTAATATTTTTTAAGTGGAAAATATTCTTAAAAAAGGTTATATACAGTACCTAAAAAAAGACATTTTCTATCATAAACAGGTTTTGAATTCCAATTAGAAAATGAAAGGGGTATCGCTTTTTTTTTTTTTAAGCAAACAACGATATATTAAATAAAAAAAGGAAGTACAAAGAAAACTGGGGGGGCAAGAACCTAACCCAGCAACCACGCAAAAAACGTATATACAACCCAAAAAGGGTAAAGCAAAACCAACCGGACCAAATCCAGTGAAAGATCCAAAAGTGAAGCAATCGAAAACACATCAAACACAATCTAGCAAGTCCAACACGGGACCCCAAACTAAATTGCAAAAAAAGAGATGTGTAAACTGTTAGTAGCCAACACTCGGTGGGATTTAGTCCCACATCGGATAGATAGGATTCTTGATAAGAGTTTATAAAGAGGAGGCAATCCTCACCTTACAAGCCGATTTTGTAAGGATGAGTTAGGCCTCGATATTCGTGACATGGTATCAGAGCCTATCAGGTCTATCGTTGGGCTTCCTCCATCGTCCACGCTTCAGGCCCATTCGGCCGGGCTGAAGCGTGAGGGAGGGTGTTAGTAGCCAACACTCGGTGGGATTTAGTCCCACATCGGATAGATAGGATTCTTGATAAGAGTTTATAAAGAGGAGGCAATCCTCACCTTACAAGCCGGTTTTGTAAGGATGAGTTAGGCCTCGATATTCGTGACATAAACGATTCATCCATTACAAGTAAAGACAGACTAAAAAATCTATCTATGACTTAGAGCACGGTGAGTGAATCCGACCGTCAACACGGAAACAGAGTCAACAACCGACAACTCGCTACAGCAGCAACGAGTACAAGGCTATTTCTAGCCAAAGTTGTCAGCTTTCCCAACTTCTCTAGCACCGCAGATGCAAAATTGAAAAAATTGATCACTGCAGATCTCAACAGACCTGAGAACAAACCAGGAAACCAAAATCCAAAAGAGCAAACAAACATTGCTAGAAAAAAGGAAAAAAGACAACAGAACACAGAACACAGAACCAACAATAAAATGAAGCCGGTAATTGCAGAACTGTAACCACCATAATCACATGGAGACGGAACCAAGCAGCAGCAACCATTCCCCTCCTTTCTGTAGTAAAACCAACAGCAACACTGTCGGTGAGCCAAACGACCGATTTGAAACACCCACCACCACCGCAAAACCCGAAAAGAAGAGAATCACGGCAGATCTGTGTAACAAAACGCAGTGATGAAACGCTACCCAACACCGGCGGCGCGGGTTTGAGACAACCCCTATGGACCTCATGTCCAACGAGGTGAAGAGTGGCGCCGCAGAGAAGCTACATCTTGCAGGTGGGAGGTTGGATTTTAGGGAGAAGAAGATGGCGGTTTAAAGGTAGAGAGAAGGCAGAGAAATGTGTTAGAGTAAGAGTCTGATTTTTTTTTCGGGGTATCGCTTTTTATTAGATGTAATATACGCTTATCACATAAATTTTGGAACATTTTCAACTTTCAAACTGCCAAGATTGTTTTATTCTTTTAACCTAAATTAATTAATTTTAGTATTTTTTTTTTGGTAGTTTAATTTAGTGAATATATAAGTGAAATGTCTGGGGTTTGAATTTTGAATTTATATATATAAAATATGATGTCCTTACCAACTGAGTTAAACTTATTAAACATTTTTAGTACGTTTTTAACTTGCCAAATATTTTTTTCCCACCATAGCTTGATATTTTCTTTAGAGGTTTAAAGTATTCAAGATTCTTACCTATGTGAGTTGAATCTACTATCTAGCGAAAGAAATTAGAAATCTTACCAATGAGAGTTGAATCTAGTAAAAGAGGTTAAACTCTCACAATATAGTGAACCAATGTTTAAATCTCGACTATGAGAACCGAGAAGTATAAATATTTAGTATCCGATGTGATCGATGTCTTATAATCACCTCAAGTGGAAAGAGTCAATACAAAAAGTATCTATGATTTTGCTGATAATTAATCAACATTGGAAATTTTGATGTCTTTTTGGTCGGATTTCCTTTTAAAATAGAAAATTTGGGGAAGAATTTTATTTTTATTAATTAAAATAGGACTAATGACCTATTTTACAACTGTCCATAAAAAAAATTGAACTATATATCTTGAGATTAAAAAAAAATTGAGTTCATACCACTAAACTAATACTTAATGTTTGGAATTTTTTGTTTTGTTTTAACCATCTCATTATCACGAAAAATGAATCTTTTAGTAATTAAGAGTTCGATTATTAATTAAATAAAGTTCGATAAAATATTATCTTAGTCAAAATTTAAACTTATAGTAATTTTTTCAAACAATTTGTTTTTGACTAAAAACGATTAATCATTTAAGCCAAATTTAATCCTACCTTCTACTTCTTGTTCAAAAAATCCTACCTTCTACTTTATTGTGTATGAAAGGGAATCTTCAAAGTTTTCCTACAGAAGAATTCAAGTGAAAAGTTAAAGACACATTGAAAATTAAAAGCAATGATTGTAAATGTGACAAAATGTGTACTAGCTAGGTAGCAGCATACCGGAAGGAAGTTTCGGTTTTCAGTTTAACAGAGAATAATCAATCGGTCAAAAGTAAACTTACGTGCACGCAGCTAATATGTTTGAAATCTTAGGTTTGTAAGGTGTGTTGGTAGGTAGAGAAAGTTCTTAGAAATGTTTTAGTGCATGTACATATCACAATTTTTAGGTTTGATTATAACTAACTTATAAACCTTTCAACTGTATTATTTTATTATTTAATTTTAATTCGCACTGTGGTTTAGTTTTTCTTGAGCGATAAATAGTTATAAATAAATAATGTCGTCTTGTAATTAAAAGAGTATGATGGTCATCTGTAAATTTAATTTTGTTAGTAGGAATGTTGTATTATATATATGTATAAATTGACGTTCGAATCATGAACACTTTATTTATTCACCTTAAGATAAGACTACTTGAAAAAACAAATGTGATGGTCACCTTTAACTATTAAGAGTAAAAAATTTCACCAAAAAATTATTAATAGTAAAACACATACAAAAGAGAAGGATTAATGGAAAAATGTGATGCAACTATTAAGAGACTCATTGCATCGTACATCCAAACAAACTATATGTTTTTTTAGGGTGTGCTACGAGTTCATGTGCGCTTTTTTGTTCATGTTTTTTGTGTTCTTCAATTTGTTAATGTGTTCATATGGACATATCAAAAATTTTGTTTAGGCCATCTAAGTTGAATCGATGTGCTTCTTCTAAATTTATTTATTCTAATTTTTATTATTTTTGTAGTTCCTTTATTTGAATGGTTGGGGGATATGTTGGAAATAGATTTTTTTGTCATGGTAAAGATTGCATATATTATAATCTCTAATTAATAAACCATTAATTGTAGACTGACACAAAAAAAAGGATTTTGATTCTCTCATACCTTCTATTCAATATTAATCTTAACCATTCATTTATTTTATCTCTCTTCTAAACTATTTTTTTTTCTTTTTTATGAATCCATCACCTTAATTTGGATAAAGAAAAGAAAAGAGGGCTAAACCAAAAGAGTATTAGAGGATCCAAATCCAAAAAAAAAAAACTGCTAGTAATATCTACTAAATGGAGCATTGATTTGGTTTGTGTCAATGGCAATCATTGCTTCATGAACCAATGGTGCATAAACATAGAATAATGGTGCAAATGCATAAATTAATGATGCAGAAGTTAATATCAATTGAGAAGCAATTCAGACCAACCAAGTAATGGTAAAAAGACACTAAAATAGATACATGAATTAGAGAAAAAATTATTGTGTTTAATTATAATGAGTCTCACATTATAATGAGAAAAACAGACACTAAAAATAGACCTAAAGAAGACATTAATTGAGTCTCACATTATAATTCAACACACATTCTAAAGACAATCGAGTTTTTTATAATTCAACACTCGCACTTTCATCTAATGCATGTGAGACTCAATTGTCTTTACCACATAAATATCTCAAAAGTAAAATAATGTACTATTTTATAACTAGCTAGTAATAACTACATGCAAATAATTCTTGACAATTAACTAGTAATATCTACATGCAAACAATTATTGACAAAAAAAACTACATACAAAGAATTAAAAATGTTTTTAATTCTTATAAAATACAATAATTTTTTAACCGTAAATGAAAAAGAAATATTAAATATCTTATTTTAATTGATTAATGATAATGTTTCTCACAAAAATGGATTTATCAATTATCTTCGGTCATTTCTTTCATGTTTTCTATTCTATCATACTTTCAATTATTCATCCATCTTTTTTTTTAATACATTTCCTTTCTTTGTGAATTAATCATCTGTCAGATTGAAATAAAAAAAAAGTTGAACAAAAAAGGCAGAATATGATCTATTTCTAAATCCCACAAAAACATAATGGTCTCTCTTTAGTGTAGTAAGGAAGCCCATTACTAGTATAGGAATAATCATATATTCGTGAAAAACATTTATTACGCATATTTATTGATCTATCTCACATTGTGGAAGATTTCTCACAAGATAGCTAGTGGATTGGGAACCAATCAATCAAGTGAAAGAACATCATAAAGAAAAAGGAAATTAGTGATCATGGAGTATTTTCAAAAACGTTTTATAAAAAGGGTGTTGCTAACGAGTGCTCCCAGAGCACTCTTTAAGGATACTATATTAAGAAATTATTCTTTAGAAAAGTGAAATAGTTCAATTCCTAATGTAATAAATGCACAAACTTTTATTAAAACTTACCATTTAAGAGTGCCTCAGTGGCACCCGTTAGCATTTTCCTTATAAAAATTGTTCTTGAGTGGTGTACGCTTTATAAAAAAATTCATTAATTGTATTAACTTTAATAATAATTTTTTTTAGATAATAACTCTTTAATTTTTAGAAAAATATGACCTTGATAATTAGAGTTTTATCGTGAGATAAATAAAGTCTAACTAGAATTGTTCTCGCTAGAAATTAAATTGGGGTTCTCCCAAAAAATTGTTCTAAAGAGAGCTCGTTATCCACCTGAGCACTCAATATCTTAGTTAAAATTATATTATTTATTAAAACACTTATTAACCGTAATTAGTTGAGTAGTTTAGTTGGGTGAAATTCAATAAATATAAGAGTATATTAGCAGAAAAATAAATAATAAAAATGGCATTAATTATCCAAAATGACAATTATTTTGAGATTAAAGAGAGCTCATTAACCACATGTGTTTAATATATTAGTTAAAATTATAGTATTATTTATTAAAATACTTATTAACCGTAATTAGTTGAGTAGTTAAGTTGGGAGAAATTCAATAAATAAGAGTATATTAATAGAAAAATAAATAATAAAAATGGCATTAATATTCCAAAATGATAATTATTTTGAGATTGGAAAAAAAAATGCACGAGACATTTTTTATGAGACGAAGAAATTATGCACTTAAAATTGTGTATTTATATTAAATTGCTAACGAGAAAAAAAGAGACAATTTGGAAAAACATACATTTGCAGTAACAATGAAAACTATGCGTAGTTTGACATTTTCAAAATTATTTTGAAAATGCTAAATATGTTTGTAAGAATGTGAGGAAAAATAATTATGTGGAAAATATTAAATGTATACAATCTTATGTTTATAATATTAGTTGCGAAAATCATAATAATTTTTTTGTTAAACTTTATTTATATTCATATTATTATGATAATTTCTTCTAGAAATTGAAGGTTAAAAAAAGGTTCCCATATGTGGTGGTCGAACCCTTTTGTTTGTCTGGACATTGGCTGACTGATGATTTGACTGTTGTAGACATTTGCTAGTCTGTTTGGTATACCTTGTACTAATCAGAACTAGTTGTGATTTTTAATATAATTTATTTTTGCTTGTTCAAAAAAAAAATTAAAAATATATTTTTAAAAATTGTATAATAAACACCTTAAAAGCTTAATTTTTTTTTCAATGCATACCTTCTTCTTTTACTTCAATTTTTAATCCTTAATAAGTGTCTCGGCCTTTAAGATATTTCATCCGTTCCTAATTATAAGCACTCTTTCAAATATAAAATTTGTTCTTAAATATAAGCTCCTTTTCAATTTCTTAGGCACATTTATTATTTTTTCAAATATAACTCTATTTTGCATTAAAATATAAAAAATCAACTACAAATATATATTTTCATCAAGGACAATTTAATAATTGTGATTCTCAAAAATTACACTATTAACTTTAATATGCATGAAAAAATTTAATATGAACTTATATAATAAGAGACAGAGGGAGTATTTAGCCAAACCCAAAATTAATTTATAATAAGAAACATGCATGAGAATTAAACGGACCCGATTTTCCACTAAAATCAATCAAATGAAGTTGCAAATAAGGACTTTGAAGATACCCTAAGAACTTTCACTAATAACCTTTCTTTCTTCAGTTGTATGGCTTATACAAGATAAGAATTAGATACCAATTGTCCACACCTATTATAAGAGTTTCATCAGTATGTGTATTCTGAATGAGGATAATTCTTAGCATTTATACTTATATATCATTTCAATGTCACAATTATAGAAAAAGAAACATTTTTAAATGAAATAGTTGATAAATATGCTTGCAAGATAGCACTTTATTAAGAATTTCAGTGAATAGTTAAATAATAAAAAAAAAAGAACCTTATTCTCATTCAACAAGGGTGGATGATAAACATGGACATTAAAATTTGATTATTTTTTTCCTAGGGTGGTGATTTAAAGATATAGACAACTACATGTTGTAGGTTATACTATAACATACTGTGTTCCACTATATAAAGGAGACAAATTAGTCCAAGAAAGTCACAAAAGCTAGAAGAGTAATATACTAAAATTATTTATGTATATACTATATATATAGCTCCTATAGCTGTTGTTGAAGTTAGTGAGTGGTTCAAAATTGAAATTGTATTTTTTTATTTTATAAATAATTTGTTACAGCCAAGTCAAACACAGGACAAAGAGAGAAGGTTCTGCATCTGAAGGTATAAGAATTCTAAATTTTTAATTAATTTAGGAAAATGCTATTGGTTCATAAAATGCTCTGCTTTTTAGTTATTCTTCTATCATATTATTTTATTTTTACAGTGTTTTCTATTTAATTTACTATATTATTATATAAGAGAAACTCAAACAACTCTCCCTCTATTTTATGTGATTTTTATTTTCTAAAAAAGAAAAGACTTGTTTTATATAGAGCTGTTAATTTATACAAGTCCATTCAATTTTACCTGACCTACATCTCTAACTTTTTTTAGTTGTACTTTGTCCTTAACCGTATATAATAAACAATAGACAAATGCTAACTAGTGCTCTGCCTCTGGGGCACTAGTTAAGGTAACCAAAGATAGTAATATTATCTTGGAATTTGTGAAGTCAACATCTTAAAGATATAAATTTATTTTTTTAATGCATACTTTTTCTTTTCTTTCCCTTTTTAAAAAAATAGTATTTATGTTTAATGTAATAATGCTAATTTTGAGTTTTTAATGTATGTCTTTAAAATACACATGAATAAAACTCATTAAAAATTTACATATATATTTAATGCTAATTTTGAGTTTTTAATGTATGTCTTTAAAATAGTATTTTATGTTTAATGTAATAATGCTAATTTTGAGTTTTTAATGTATGTCTTTAAAATACACATGAATAAAGGAGTTTTACATATATATTTTTTTAATGATAATTATTTAATTATTTTTCGTTCATATGTAATTATTTATAAACACAATCAAAAACCAACCTCCTAGTATTTTTCTAGATATTTAAAATAATATTATGACACAACTTCATTTTTAAAAAAAATCCATATATTATGTACTAAATCCGTTGTATCTCCTTGTTTATGTCCCCATATATATGATACATTATCTTTGCCGTTTCAAAAAAAAATATTATGACACAACTAAATTTTTAGTCCTTATAAATATTTTAAATTTCATTTTTAATTTCTATAAAATATTGTGATAATGCAATGATGCCCGATCTAAGATAGTTATTATAAAAATCAACTTCATATTTTTTGTTTAAAGTTTTCAATTATTTTTTGGATCATGATAACTTGTGCCCTAAGCACACATGTTAAGTTACTTTAATATAGAAATTCCACATTTAATGATGTAAGAAATTTAATGCATGAGACATAAAATAAACAACTAATTTCAATAAATATTTTCTATTTTTGTTTCCTTAACATGTGTCATAAGGGCACATGTTAACATTCTTTTTTTTTTTTTAATGATCCTATGTTAACTAATTAAGTTAATGTGTTTTTTGAAATACATAATTTTCATAACAGTGGTAACAAAAATGATATACAATTATTTATCAATAAATTTTAGTATGGTCATTGTTATGAAGAAAAAGATGCTGTCTGACTATTTTAGTGTATAATTGTACTCCATATGGATGCAAATGCAATTATGCAAATTCTCAGTTGTTACGAACTTCATGACAACACAACCTGTCTGGGTATTTTAGGTAGTTAAAGGACCATTCTATATAACTAATAAATAAGTAGTTGTAGTTATGAACTATCAGCATCTTTTTTTTTTCAAGGTGGTGGTGAAATTCTGCTATGAGCTTATCCAAAACTTTCTTTTTAATAATATTTTCCGCGCGCAATAAATATTTTTGTTTTGATTCTTTTATTTTTACCATTTTATAGAATTTGCCGTTCTTTGTACCAAAAAAAAAATAAAAATTGGCCGTTCTATTCTAAAATTTTATAGTCTTAGTCTCTTTATCAAATATTTTGTCTAAAATTGATGATGTGATATGTTTTAAATGATGTGGTATACAATTTGATGGTGGAAAAGTATCAATATCGATAAAATTGCAAGAAAAATTATATATAAATTAAAGAGTTTAATGGATATGCTCTGTCAGTGTAATCCAATAGGAATCAAGCATTTCTCCATGTCATACAATTGTAGTGGGGTGATTTGGCGGAATAAACGGTTGGTATTAATTGACAGTGTAAAATTAGTTTACATTGTCTGTGCATATACATTTTTCTCTAAATTAAATTTAAAACATGTTGTATTATATTAGACAAAATATTTTATTGAAGGACTAAAACTGTTAAATTTTAAAATAGAAAGATAAATTCTGAAACTTGTAAAAATAGAAGGACTAAAACTAAAATCAAGTCAATATTTTTTCATACACAACGACGCGTGTAGATTTACTGCTATGATAAAATCCTGCACTAGAGTGCAACTATATTTTTTGTGAGAGAGGATATTTTTTTTATAGGAGAGAGAAATACTGTCTTCAACAAAAATAATAAATAGTGGTGACTTTGTGTACTAACTTTGAGTGTAGAGAAATTAAACTGCACTGAATCTTAATCTCATATCAACCGAGAATCAAACTTAAAACTAAAATAATTACGTGGTCCAAATATCTACTATTTGTGCCGATTACGTCAGTGTTTTATCCACAACTTTTTACCAAAGAGAGCTTACTCTTTGAGGTGTAATTAGGATGTTTTTATGATAATTGTTGGGGAGTCTAAGGAAGTTCGAAAGAAACATTATGGGTCAATACCCCAGGACTACAAGAGACTTTGACACCACATATATATTCACCTAAAACCTTAAGGCGTTAGGTTAATGACTCATCTTTTTTTTTTTTTGAAATAAAATAAAATAAAATTGGGAAAAGGTCGATGTGGGACTTATTGAGTCAAAAATTGAAAAGGTCGATACATAAAATTGGGAAAAAAGAAATTTGAAGGAAACCAAGTTGAGGAACACTTAACACAACACAACACGGTTTGAGTCAAAGCGGTTTGTCTAATAGCAGCAGCCATGCATATAGTTACGCGTATTACTAACCGGCCCTTCCTTTCTTCTATCAAATTTTGGGAATTAATCATTTATTATCAACAAGCCAAACCTTATCTTATAGGTGGGGTTTGCCATGTTTATCAACATTATATGTTCTACCAATTTTGTATAAACAGTTTAATCAAATTTTTTTTTTTTTTTTCAAAAAGTTGATGGTTTATAAGTACCACCAACTTGTTTACAAAGAAAATACTATATTTGCTGCTGCCAAGGATCGAACCCCTGAGCAACAGCCTACACCCGCTCAGTCAGCAAGTGCCAACTGAGCTACCCCACCCACCCCAAACAGTTTAATCAATTGTTAAAGGATAAACTTTAATTGTATATACCATTTCTTTCATCAAAGAGAATATATTTAAAGTTAAATTATTTTAGTATAAGTTGTAAACTATTTTTATAAATTATATTTTAATTTTATAAAAATTAATTAAAAATAGCTTATAAACATGTTAGAAATTCTTTTGTCAAAAAAAGTTATAAATTATATTTAAGTTTAAACATGTTAACAAAGCTTAATTAAGTAAGAAATGAAGTAATTTTACTTTTACCCTTGCTTTGTTAAATTCATGTAAAAAATTAACTAATGTTGAAAATGACATTGTTTGACTCATCACACCAAGTGTCAACAAATCACTTCTAAAGTCTTGATGTTAAAGTGGCATGTGAGTCTGTCCAAAAATATTTTCCTTTTGTAAAATTCTAACACAATTTTTCTTCCTCATATGCTTATTTATACCCCACACACCCCTCTTCATTTCAAACTACAACACAACCTCTCCCCAATAATCTATTCTCAACTCAAGACTTATAATCTCTTTGACTTCAAACAACACTTGTTTGTTTTCTCACTACTTTTTATAACTCTTATAAGCTATAAGTGTTATGTGCTTTTCTTGTGTCACAAATTTGTGCTAAAGTTTGGAGTTTAATTTCTTGTGTTGATTGTGTCTTCATTGTGAAGCATAACTCTAACTTGGGTTGATTTTGGTTTGTCATATAATTATAAGATGACTATGGAAAAAGGTGGCAACAATAACCATCAACACCAACCATTTGAAGTTTCCATTGACACTGCTGGTTCCAAGTGCTTTGATGATGATGGCCGTTTAAAACGAACTGGTAATTCATTCACTTTTATTATTAATCTCTTATTTAACTCTTTTCACGTAATTAGAAACATAGTTCATGATATTTTTATTAATCTCAGATCTTAACTTTAGAGAGTAAGACAATTTAGATGAGTTAATTTAACTTCTTTAAAAAACTTCAGAGAGTAAGAGTTTAACCTTATAATTTTGAGTAAGGAAGCACATATTTGAATTAACCGTGCGCATAATTTTGATAAAAATTACTACACTTTAAAACTTCAATAAAATTACTGCAGTAAAAAAATGAAAATTACTCATTCATTCTCTCTCTATCTTAACAGGAAATAAATGGACAGCAAGTGCACACATAATAACAGCAGTTATAGGTTCTGGAGTGCTATCATTGGCATGGGCTATAGCCCAACTTGGATGGATTGCAGGCCCAGCAATGATGATTCTTTTTTCATTTGTTACTTACTACACCTCCACTCTTCTCTCAGTTTGTTACCGTACTGGTGACCAACTCAATGGAAAAAGAAACTATACTTACACTGATGCTGTTAGAGCATACCTTGGTGGATTTAAGGTCAAGATTTGTGGAGCTGTTCAATATGCTAATCTTTTTGGTGTTGCAATTGGATACACTATAGCTGCTTCCATAAGCATGATGTAAGTTTTAAATTATAATTATGGAATAAATAACATGTCACAAAGTTTAATTCGTGAACACTCTGGTACACATCTTATTTGTATATGCACTGATACACCGCTAAAGTGTATGATTCTGATAGGTCTACAAATATGGTTTAATATAAAAAAATTAATAAATATTATTTGTTAAACCTATCAGAATTGTCCACTTCAACAAATATACCGGTACATATCCAAATAAGATGTGTACCGAAAAATTCATCATTTTAAAAAAATTTATTATGAAATTGTGCTAATTATTTTTTATTTTTTTTTATTTTATTAACAGGGCAATCAAAAGGTCTAATTGTTTCCATAGCAGTGGAGGAAAAAATCCATGTCACATGAATGGAAATATTTACATGATTTCATTTGGTATTGTGGAAATATTTTTCTCCCAAATTCCTGACTTTGATCAGTTATGGTGGCTATCTGCTCTAGCTGCTGTTATGTCCTTCACATACTCAACTATTGGACTTGGCCTTGGTATTGGTAAAGTTATAGGTATGAATGATTCTATTCATATTCATGTAATAAATAAGCCATTATTACCTACTTTATATTTTGCTTTTGCATGGATTTATAAAAAACGGTGTTTTAAAAACCGAACCGAACTAGACGGTTCCCAGGGGCGGAGCCCTTCATGGGCTGGACAGGGCCATGGCCCGCCCCAGGATTTTTAATTTTTTTTTCATAGGTATACTATTTAGCGGCGGTTTTAAACCCCCGCTAAATAGATTGCGTAATATTACTTCTTTCTGATTTGCGGGGGTTTTAAACCCCCTCTATTTGGACGTCCAGAATTTTTTTATGCTTTCTTTTTTGCTGGGGTTTCAAACCCCCTCTATTTTGAAGTTGATATTTTAAATTTACAAGATTATTAACCTCCTTTAAATTGTTCCAAAAAAAAATTTCTATTATTAATTATTCAAATATTGTTTCTAATTTACTTTTTGAAGCATTTCTTCTAATGTTTTATTGTTATAATTTATAGATGTTTTAAAATGTGTAATTTATTTTTTCAAAGTATTCAAATATATTTTTTTTGAGAAAAGGTACTCAAATTTTTATTCCAAATAGAGTTTTAGTGTATAAAAAATTATATTTGATCAATTTTTTGTTAGAAAATTCAAATTTTTGTTTGAGAAAACTAAATAAAAAGTATGAAGTTTACGCATGAATTGACATAAAATATAATTCATAATATATTTTTTTAAGAAATTTTTTAGTATTCGATTTATAACTATAGCGGCCCCCCCTAACTTTTTGAGCTAGCTCCGCCACTGACGGTTCCACCAGCTGAACCATGTACCGTACTACCGTCTTCGGTTAATCTAACGTTTCAAACGTGTTTCGACCATGTTTAGTTTAATTTTTAAAATATTTATTAGACGTTATTCTATCTAGGCGTGTAACGGTCTGGTTTGGTTTTTGGAAGAAAAGAAATTTGAACCAATAAAAATTAGTCGGTTTGATTTTGTTCCGTTTTTGCAATTTCTTTTCACGAAATCCGAACCGAGCCAACTACACTTGATTTTTTGTATTAAAAGCCCTTTATTAAACTAGTACTTGTGCTGATTTTGATTTGAATTGGACATGTTGCAGAAAACAAGGGCATTAAAGGAAGTTTAACCGGCATAACTGTTGGTACTGTGACAGAAACTCAAAAAGTTTGGAGGAGCTTCCAAGCTCTTGGTAACATAGCTTTTGCTTACTCCTACTCAATGATCCTCATTGAAATTCAGGTAAAATTAATCAATTTTCATGATGACATGTCTTAAATTGAAGTTTCAAACTCAAATATTGGTTATGTTATTATGTAACAGGACACAATTAAATCTCCTCCATCGGAGTCGAAAACAATGAAGAAAGCTACTTTAATCAGTGTTATAGTCACAACAATTTTCTACATGCTATGTGGTTGTTTCGGCTATGCTGCTTTCGGAGACATAAGCCCCGGAAACCTTTTAACCGGTTTCGGTTTCTATAACCCTTTCTGGCTCCTTGATATAGCCAATGCCGCAATAGTCATTCACTTAGTCGGCGCTTACCAAGTTTACTGCCAACCTCTCTTCTCAGTAGTCGAGAAAACCGCAGCTGAAAAATTCCCAGATAGCGATTTCGTCAACAAAGACATTGAAATTCCGATCCCTTGTGTCGCCTCTCCGTTAAAAATCAACCTCTTTAGATCGATTTGGAGGACAATTTTTGTGATCATAACAACAGTAATATCAATGCTTCTACCATTTTTCAATGACATTGTTGGATTAATCGGAGCCGTTGGATTTTGGCCTCTAACCGTATATTTTCCGGTAGAAATGTACATTGTTCAAATGAAAATACCAAAATGGAGCACAAAATGGATTTGTTTACACATGCTTAGTGCTGCATGTCTTGTGATTTCTTTAGCTGCTGCAGCTGGTTCTGTTGCTGGTGTTATTGCTGATCTTGGAATTTATAAGCCATTTCATGCTATGTACTAATTATTAACATTAATTAGTACTTAGTGTTCACTATCATCAAGGATTTAAGTAGCAATAAAAAAAAAAAGATTTAGTTCTTGCTCATTTGAAACCTCTAGGATGATGGTGTTCTTGTTAATCTTGTGTATTTTTTATCTCTTCTTATGTAATCTATCTTAGTAATTTGCTCTGTATTATCAATTTCAAATGAGATAAATGGAAGAAATGACACAAAGTCTTTCAAATTTTCAAACCTATATGGAATTATGTAAAATTATCACAAGACAGTTTTTTTTAATATTAATTTAAGTGACACAATTTACAATTTTATATCTGCTTTTACGATAATTTAAATATCAGAGCGTGTTTATTCTTTCCGGTGAAGATACTTGGATATGTTGACTCGGTTAAATTCATATATTTTTATCTCTGTCAATTTTTTTCTCCCCCCTCCTCCCTCAGTCTAGATAAATCAGTGGGGCTATAGAAAAAGTTTGAGTTAGTTGGATTGTGAGTAAACTACACTTGATTTTTTGTATTAAAATTATGAGTAAAACTTTTTTCATGGTTTGAATTTGTATATAGTGGGACATTATACTAATCCATGTGGAGGCAAAAATAAAAATAATTAATGATATGTATCAAAATCTAAGAGAGCGGTGGGGGCAAGTGCCCCCAATTTCTTTGTTGTGCATCCGTGCCTAATTTTGATGGTTTGAAGTTATTTCGGTCTTGCCAGAAAACATGATGTCTTTGTTACAAAGCTTCCTTCTTCCCTTCCATTGTGAAAAGAAGGGACGTATTAGAATGTCACGGTTTGACATGCGGTCATTTGGGTTATTTGAAGAGTATTATTGATTGTTTATCATTTCACTCCACCTATTTTCTTTTTATGTGCAATAAATACTTAAGAGTGTTTTATTGATAAAACAATAAATAATAATTATGACTTTTTTATAATATTCTAAACTATTTATTAGTATTTCACTCAAAATTTATTTTTTTCAGTGCAAATACTTACTAGTATTATCGATAAAAACATTAATATTGCAATAAACTTAAAAATGACAAGAAAATAGAAATAAAATGTTTTATAAAAGTGACAAGTTATTGATTGATAAGAGAAGAGAAGACTAATGAATGAGAGATATGATAAGAGAATGGGAAAAGAACATTGTTGTTATTGATTGATTATAAAAGAAGTGCTTGGGGCAATGAGTGGGGCTACAAGACAAAATATAAACCATTGAAAGTGCAAAACGTAACTAACATACAATCACAAATTGAGAATCACGTTGATGTTAGACTATCTATATATTTTTATTTTTTTGACTAAATAAAAGATATTCATTCATTCAAATTGATAAGAGTACATCGATGCAATACAAATTCAAAATCGCTAAAAACAAAAAGGATGAATCTGCGAACAAACTCACAGCATCCGTGTTAATAGCATAAAACGGCACATTGCATAAGCCTACATATTTGACTATATTGAAGTTTCCGGAGTATCCATGCCTCCGGATCTGTAGCGTTGATGGCACAAAAGTCATTGATTCGATCTGCACTGGATCAACCGTAATCTTTCAAACTGAAACAAATGAACACCGCACCAAGACGGGACAACAATACTCCGCACTAAGACGGGACAACAATACTATCAAAACAAAGGATGAAATCAAAAAAACAAACGAAAAAAATACTAAATATATGTGAAAATCACACTTATTTAATTAAAATAGAAATAAAACGATTTGGAGGGGTGATTTTAGGCCTAAATTGACCCTAAATCACCCCTCTCTAATATATCAAGAAGAAAAGAAAAAGTGGGCGATATCAATGTCCACCTCTTATTCCCTGGAATTGGGACAGCACAGGATTATTACTCACATGAATGTGTCTTGAAAGGGTTTTTTTTTTTTTTTTTTTTTAAATATTAAATGTATTGATAACTCATTGAGCCATGTGCTCCATCAATTCAAATTCGTATAATGAATTCCAAAATTGTTTAGTCGACTTAGAAAAAGTAGTATGAGTCTCTTATAGAAATATTAGATCAAGCTTGTATTTCATGCACGTGACAAAATGGAAAAGATAATCATCAAAATGGAGTTTCCCCCTTTGGAACTATGGAATAGGCAGCGCTCAAAGCCGCTTCAAATAAAATGGTCAAATATAAGAAAATGTGTTTTGATAATTAATACGTTTTTATACCGTTTGCATTCGATATTTTTGATTTTCTAGCACCAGAGGCTGTAAATCTTTGGAAAAAATTCAAAAGATCAAACATAGTAATATTGTGTCGCCTAGGTCTATGAATGTCGTTTTGAGTTTTGCTATAAAAAAAAATTTATTGCATGAACTATTTGTCTTCAATACATCCTTAATCTATCAATTTCAAAGTTCAAGATTGCATAAACTATGAAAAAATGAACTATCAAAGAGTTAATAGCCAAAAAAACTTATAATTATATCAAAAAACAATAATAAAAAATTGATTTAATTAGTTAATAATGTAAGTGAACCTTAACAGACAATTAAAACAAAAAACAAAAAAAGTCCCTCAAAAGTCATATAGACTCAAAAAGTTGTTAGATGTCCAAATTAATCTAACTTAAAGTTGTAGTTTGCCTATGAGAATTGTGGTGGCTTGGAAGTGGAGGGCCTTCACCACACATACTTAATTAGGGTCAAAATATGATGAATGTTTGTGGGTTAGTGCATAATAGTGGTAGGCAGTTTCTTAGACCACTATATATCTTTCAATTTTGACTATAAATAAACAAGTGGAAGTAAACTTTGTACTTCAGTCTAATTTATTTCTATATATATTTTGTATTGATAAAACAAATATTTAACTTGTAAATGGGGGATCAAAGAAAGATTCCAAAAAGCAAGGGAAAGAAGGATTCTTAGTTTTAGGTACAAGATTCCACTATAAATCATGTGATGATTTACATCAAAGACAAAAGAAAAACTGTGAAATGATTGTATGGTTAGACTTTTCTTTCACCCATTTTTGCAAATTGGTAATTTATTTTGAACAAACAATTGAATATATGTTGGGATCTTTTATCTTTTGTAGAAGATATTGTAATTGAAAAGTGAAAAAGATATTTGAGTACTAAATCAAAACCAAATAATAAATTTGAATCAAGGGGAAAAATAACTGCATTTTTACCCGTCCTAAATCAACCCTACATCTTTACATTATACATTTTGTATTAATATTTAAAAGTATAATTAAATTTTAAAATAAAATATCATACTCAGTTGATAGAAATATTGTATGTTCTCATGCAATGGTTAGAAATTCTTGACAGTGTCGAGCTAGAACAATCCAGTACATTTTTGTAGTGGTAAAAGATTTGATCTACTATTTACGTTAATCCTCAATAAAGAATCATCATATTGACCAAAAGCTTCAACAATAGAAATGAACACATGCATTCAACACCTCTCTATATTTCTTCTTTGGCCTAAGGCTAGAGATGAGAATAGGTCAGGCCGGCCTACGAAGTCTTAAGGTCTAGCCTACATAGGCTCAGGTCAGGCCGGCCTATTTCTTTAAATAGAGCAGGCCAATGCTTTTTTATAAGTTTATTTAGTTAAATAGGTCAGGCCGCAGGCCATTAAAAAAGCCTTTTAGGCTACTAGGCCGGCCTATTTAAGTTAATATGGATAATATTTTTAATACTATTATTATTTATATATTAAAATTTGTACTTTGATTAATTATATAATTATTAACTTTTTCAGTAGTTTAAGTTTATTAATCTACATTAGTTTTTCATATATATAAATGTATTATTATAAACTAGAATTGAAATATGATGACATATATAGTCAAATTCTCTAAAATATCATGTTAAATATCAAAAGACGTTGGTTTATTAGTTCATAAGTATTTTTATAAATAAATATAATTATTTATTTAAATATGTTCATGTGAAATAGACTTTTAAATAGGCTAACAGGCCACATCAGGCTTTCAAAAGGCAAGGCTCAGACCTAAAAGATAAGCCTATGACAGGCCACAGACTAGACTCAGGCCTTCAATTTTTTGACAGGCCAGGCTCAGGCTTGGCAAAGCCTAGCTCGACCTAGCCTATTCCCACCTCTACCTAAGGCCTCCTGGGGCTTGGAAACTTCTGGTGCTTGACTTTCGAAGAAAAGTCTCAAAGTCTTCATCCATTCCATCATTCATATAATCCATAAACATTTTTGCAAATTTGTAATCTATCACAATTGCTAACGTAAGCTTACATCACACAAGTATCAAATAAACAAAATTGTCATCTTAGGTAGTGCACTTGAGTAAGATTATAGGGAAATAAGTTAAGAGATGTGCATTTATAAGAATTATTTAATTTCCATGCACACCTCTTTTTTTTTGTTACAATTCCATGCACACCTCTAAAATGTGCAAATCCAATCACATTTCACCATTTTAAATATTTGTACTGACACTTCAAAAAATAATATTATTACATATCTTAATAATGACACTCAATAGAAGTATAGAACGTCTATGTAAAAAAAAAATTATACAGTCAATAAATACAAATCAATCTCTCAGAGAAAAAAAAATCCATTTAGTAGGGATTCAACATTGATACAAAGTATAGAACTAATTCTTGAATAAGAATGCAAAGGTTGTTACATTTCTGGTGGCACTATACGTAGATTACAATGATTATCAATTTCTGGTTGCATGATCGAATATATGAATTTCAAGGTTACCAATTCAATTGAGCAATTCAAAAGTGGATCTTCTTTCTTTAATTACATATTATCCACCAACAAGATTCTCACATTAGCAATGGGACTCGAACTCAGATTCTTGTGAGATGAGTTGAATCCTTACCAACTGGACCAACTTACGTTAGCATCAAAAGCGCTTCTCACACCTTAATATCTTCCAGCTTGCATATGGACCTTCTCCTACATCTTCCCGGGTAATCGCCCATCCCAATGCTTTTGCAATTTCTTCAAGTTCGATAATAACGTCTAACGCGTCACGTATGTATACATAACCACCTGGTCTTAGCATTCGATCCATCTCGAGCATGATTGATGAAATATTACACTTTTGCCTGAAAATTTAATTATAATAATTTAACAAACACAGGATTGCATGTGCCTATAGAGAAATATAAAGCTTAGAAGTTAGAATTATGATTAACCTCTTTTTTTCAACAGAGAAGAGACCTGCTGCATGTAGCAGATCATATGTTCTTGGGTATGTATCGAACGGCTCACACCTGCCAAGGTGAAAAAAGTTCATATCAGAATTCATTTATTATTTACCAATCATATCAAATCAGAATAAAAACAAAATGCATAAAACATAAGCAAATTTCTCTTACCAATCATGCATAACTCCTATTAGCCCTCGGTCATATATAACAGGTAAGGTATTGAATCCACTAACAGGAACAACATTCATAACCCAACAGTCAATCTGGAGATCATGCATTGATGCAGCAAACCTGCCATTGTCAAAGTGAAAGTTACCTCATCATACACACAGAAGACTGCAAGGTTAGACAATCATTTTTTTTACTTAACCCTCCTGCTCCCAAGGAAAGGGGACCCCTCATCGTTCGGAGTTCGTCCGAGAGGTAAATAAAGTCTAGCGAATGATTGTTCCAGAATAATTTTGCAACTAGTAACAGTCAACTGGATAAAAAATAGAAACGAACAAAAGCAAGAAAATGTGCATAGTCATACCCTCCAAATCCTGCCCTCATGTCCAATACATTTCTTAAGTTTAGCTTCTTCCAATGGAACGCCCGCACATAACTGTCTACTATTTCATTCCAATATTTTGATTCGGCCTTTAAGAGCTCCTGTCTGGATATAACGGCATCCATTTTGATGCTTTGAAGCCTGTCTGGTATTTGATGGAGGCGTGAGGGCCAGTTAGTAACATTCGCTCCATATCCATTATTAGGTAATTGAGTTATGCATGCCTTAAGACCAACATACCTGCAAAATGTTGCATAGTTATCAGAAATTTTCATATTTATTTCAGTCACCAAACAATCAATCTCTAACATCTTTCACTCTTAATACTATTAGTCATTGCGTTTCAGTTCAAGCAAACCATGAACACCACAAATGAAATATAGGTAATGTAGGTGAATTTAACATTTATAAGAGGTCATACCAAACATCATCTGGATCATCATTGGACTCGCATAATGGAGGATGCACAGCAGTGTCACGACCAAGGTAGCAGGTATTATTCAAAGGTTTCCGCCATATAGCAATATAACCCTCTTTCCGTACAAGTTCCCAACACATACGAGCTGTCAGGTTCTCCATTTCTGTTAAAAGTCCAAAGATAATGTTGTTCAGAGTTGACATCTCGCCATATCAAGATTAAAGAGATTTGATACAAAAAAATATACAGTGCTTGAGCAATTCCAGAAGGAGGATTCTAACATTGCAGTATCATTCAGCGCGTTGAAAGATATATATAAGCGGAGAAGCTTTTTAAAAAAAGAAGCAAATATTTACATCTGTTACTACTGTTATGTGTAACAAAGAAATTATGAGCTACCTTTCCATTGTTCTTGAAGACTCTCTTCATGTTTGTATACAGGCTGTGCTGCCCACACAAAGTAACGGCCGGCCCTTAGAATCCTGTTTGCCTCAAGAAGCAAAATTCCATCTTCACGAAAACAGGATATCAGTACAAAAACTAAAGTCTTTAAACATAATTATGATTGCAGTTTTTTCCATATTGTCTTAAAATCACCGAGTTAAGATATGGAAAAATCTAAAATAATGTTTTCATCTACCATACACACAACCACTCATTATGCTAGACCATCAAGAGTGGATCCAGGAAATAAAAATCTATACAAAACCTGTGGACAAAGTCAATTGAAATGAGTGATAAAAAGTTTAAACAGAGTAGGAAGTACCATCACGAGTCCAATTAATTCGGCATCTTGAACAATGAATGAGGTCAAATGCCTGGCTTGGTAACAACAAACGATGTGTAGCCAATACTGCTACATGGGCAGGTACACCGCGCTCAAGGGCAAATTGAATCTGGTTTTCATGAACGTCTTTCGGTGCTATTGAGAGAGTGATCACATTACGTTGCATCAAAAATGCACCAAAACTTGCCACTCCACAGCCAATATCTAAAGCAACTCTTGTGTTCTTACCAAATGCAATGTCGGGAACCATCTACACATTCAAATTCAGCAAACCTATCAGTGTCTAGGCCACAAATTTAAATATGAAATTTCTTAGAATTTAGATAAGCTATAACTCAACCTCAAAGCTAACAGAAAGGACTGGACATTTAGAGCCTAAACAAGTTGGATGCTATATCTTAACAAAAACGAACAAGAGACTAACCTCAGAAATCTGATCCAAGTATTTGTCTGCGCCGTGTATAAACTGTGTTCCGCCTCCGGGAAAAACAAACTTATCCTTCTTTATTGTTATCCAATTTTGTCCACCTTTATCCTCAACCAGACGTGTATGGGGTACATTACGGAACCAAATCTGTCATTGTATATAAGTTAGAGAACCCTTTCTTCCCAGTCTGAAGTCTGAACCAATTGAAAAGTGTCACATTCAGCCATTTTAATATGAAACTAATTTATATTTTACATGTTTGTTAAAATCAAAATGCAGGAAGTTGATGATACTATTGGATTCTGCACCTATCACAATTCTTACCTTTCCTATTCACTTTCTTCCTTACACCTCACAAACCCTTCTATCCATAGACCCTGCAGATTACAAATTAAACTCCTAGAATGCAATTGTTCAGTGGCACTAACAAGTTTATCCTTTTTTACCTCAACACAACCTTAAAATACCATACACTAAAACTACTACTGCAGTTTCCACTTTATCATAAATACAACACAATTCACAAAAATGCTTTGTTAGTAAGTTAGAACTTTTCTAGAAAAATGTAGCAAAATTCAAGTGAGTAGATGTGCAAATCAACTACTTTTTTTTGTCAGGTAGCCTAGTGGCTAGACTCACACACCTTCAGAGTGGAGAATTGGGAAATCCTCAGTTTAAACTCAGGCTCCTACAAATGAGCATATCTGCAGCTACCAACTGAGTTGTACTTACGAAACACAAATGAACTATTTTTATTACTATTCATTCTTCACACATTAATAATGTAACTCACTACTCTCTAGTATCTATCATTGCTCCCCAACTAAACACAACAACCACCACATTCAAAACGACGCGGTCAACTTGGTCCCTAAAGTAAACTAACAAATTTCAACCACATTAGTCACAAACTACTAATTGACTGGTCGTAAAGAACTAACATGATCGAAGATTCTCGAATTAAGAATCTTCGAAACACTAATATCTTTAAGAACTAAACTAAATTGACAATCCTCTACAATATCATAGACTAAATTGACAATTGACTCAAACAAAAAATAAACATTTTGATTCTTATACAATGCAATGAAATGAAACTTACAGAGTCAAAAACCTGAAAAGTAGTAGTAGTAGCAGTACCTCATCTCTACTCTGAGGCCAAAGAATATGTTTTTTATAACCCTTAGGCCTAGGAACAATGCAATTCAAACCCTTCTCTTGTTGAGGACAATGTCTTTCATATTTCTCCCCTCTTTCACTTCCACTAAACTTCAAAATCTCTTCCACATTATCCAAACAAGGTATATAATCCACCATTTTCTCATCACCACAAATCTTATACTTCTTCACCACAACCTTCTCCATCTCCTTCCCCACAAGAATCGTTTCATTGTTGTTCCAATTGAACAGTAAGTCGTCGTCGGTGTAGTTACCGACGGTGAAATTGTCGGTCATGACGCCATTTTCGTCTAATAGTCCTAGTCGTTGTTGTAATGGTAAGGGAGGGATAATGAAAGGTTTTGGTGTTGGAGACGGAGGAGAAGGTGGAAGAGGTGGTTTGTGGTGATCGGAAGAGGGAGGAGGAAGAGGTTGTTGGTGGTGATTGGAAGAGGGAGGAGGTGGTTGTTGTTGTTGTTGATCGGGAGAGAAAAAGTTGAGGGAAGAGATGGTGGTAGTTGAAGAGGAATAACGAGTGAAGAGAAAGATGAGAAGGGTTAAAGAGAAAAGTGTGAGAGTGATGATTTTAACTGAAGAAGGGGTTTTCAGAATATCCAGAGATTTCATCATCGACATGAGAGAGAGAGAGAGAGAGAGAGAGAGAGAGAGAGAGAGAGAGAGAGAAGAAAGAAGAGAGTGAAAGTAAAAGAGAGTGATGCGTGTGAATTGTGATGGTGCGGTGATGTAAGTAAAAGACGCACGAGACGATGACAAGAAGCATTTGTTATTCTTAATTTTGGTGACATGCACTATGTCGGTACCATTGACCGTTCGTATTTGCAGCTGCAAATCTGGTGTTTGTTTGGTCATTTACCGGCTCTAGAGCATAGACTATACTATACATCAAATTCGTCCCTAATTTTAATTTTTTTTTTCCCGTCGAGTAGTCTGATGGCAGGTTAAAATTTCATCTTTTTAAAATGAATAAGTGAAAATTTTAAATAAATGTATTTTACATGTAATATTCTTATCGACTGAATTATACTCACGGGACAAATTGATCTCTACTTTATTAGAGACACTTTTAAATTGCAAATTCTAAAATGGATCACTTCATCAATTGGTCCATGGTGGACCACTTATGAATAACCCTATAACGAATACGAATTTTATAAAATCGACCGTTAGATTGAAAGTTTGTTTCATATAGATTATCCATACAAATTTTTAGAAAAATTGAAAATCATTTGATATGTTATTGAGACCCGTTAAGATTAACGGTTTATGAGTTTTATTAAATACCGTTAAACTTGATAGATTTCAATAACACATCAAATGCTTTTCAATTTTTCTAAAAATTTGTATGGATGATTTATATGACACAAACTTTCAATCCAACGGTGGATTTTGTAAAATTTGTATTCATTATAGTAGTTAGGGGTGAGCATGAACCCGCACCCCGACTCGAAACCGACATAACCGCCAACATATGGAAGCACTCAGTCGGGTGCGGGTCGGGTCTCGGGTCAACAATTGTGAAAAATCGGTCATGAACGGTTGTATACGGGCGGGTGCGGGTCTCTAAAATTTATCTCTTCATAACCGAAACCGACCGAACAATTACTAAAATATAAATTAATTTTTTTTTCAGTTTTGAGCACTTCTTAATCTCTTATACTCTTCGCTTTGTTGATTTTTCTATCTTTAATAGAGAAAAAAATGTTATATTTTACAAGTTTATGCTTGTAATAGGTTGATAAAATTGATGTGAAAGATAATATTCTAGATTTATATTAATTTTTACTTCTCATCTACTATCTATTATTGTCGTTGGATTAACAAATTTGAAACAAAATAATTGCATCTCATCATTTTTATTGTATCATTTGTTGCAGTGTGTACGAAATATTAAACTATTTGAAGAATAATATTTTTTTGATCAATGAAATTTTAGATGTAACAACAAAGTTTCAATGTAACCCGTTAAAACCGACCCGCTATACCTGTCACCCGTATGACCCGAACCCGAACAAACCGAAGATGTAGACGGTCGAAATTGGGTCCAAATTAATAGGCCGCGGTTTTTATCGGTTTTACGATTTTCGGCCCGAATCCGACCGATGCTCACCCCTAATAGTAGTAATGATCACTTCACCACGGTGGACCACTTGTGATGTGGTTCACCGTGGACCACTTGTGAGGTGGTCCACCGTAGCATTAACCCTTTTAAATATGTCAATAATTTTATGAATATCTTAAAATGATCTCTAACTTTATTAATTTGAAGTTACTTTTTGTAATTAAAAAAATATGGGATGTTTTTTTGACCTTTTTTAAAATATAGGGACAAGTCTTGTATATTTTGCAAAATGTAGGGACTAAAATTAAAATGATGGGTCCAGAAATAAGCATTCCGTTGAAAAAATAGACAGAATGGACCATTCTTGATAACAGAAAAACTTATGGGATTTTTTTCGACTATTTTTAAAATGTAGGAACCATTTTTCACAATTTCGTAAAATATAGGGACTAAAAATATATTTAACCCTTTTAATAATTTATAGTATTAATTTTTTTTGACTAAAAATAGCAATATTCATTCATTTCAATAATCGATAGAGTACATCATATGCAAATACAAATTCAACATCGCTAAAAACAAACGGGATGAATCTGTGAACAAACTCACAGCATCCGAGTTAATAGCATATAACGGCAAAATGCCTACAAATAATATAATAAAATTAAAGTCACCGGAATGTCCAAGCTTCCGGATCTGCAACGTTGATGCCCAAATCATTGATTGAATCTGCAATTGATTGGAAATGATCTTTCGATATGAACTAAAGGAACACCGCAACGAGACGGGAAATTTAATCTCTTACTTTATCGACTTACAACTAGTTTAGTTTTTAACATATTCTTATAATGACTAATATGAATATTAAAACATAAATTGTAAATTCTAATGATATTTTAAATATAAATTTTCAAATATATTAAAATTTAAATTTTTTTAAAAATTATTTAGGTATATTATTATGGAGATAATGATTTAATTAAATTGAGAGAATAAATGTTTAAATATAATTTTCATGTTATTACAAACAAACAAAAAATCAAATGTTTGTTGATCAATAGATCACCTAACTGTAATTTAATGTATTTGGTTATTGATGAAAGTCTGACTATGACTCCTTTGATTAAGAAAAATACTATAACTTGATTTTAGAAATAGGCTAAATTACATATCCAGTCCCATAACTTATTTATTGGTTTCATTTTAGTCTCTTAACTATTTGTTGTTACATTTAAGTCCTTTAATTACATTATGTTAGTCAAATTGGTCCTTATCAGTTAATTGTTAACTATAAATGTCTAAGGTGTAGCAACACTGTATGTGGTGTACCATAAACCTCATTAATATGTTTAGTTTTAAGCATGTGATCTTTTTGTCAAAAAATATACCATTGGATCATGAAAGTCATAAGATTTAATGATAAACCACCTGCAACTAATTTTAGTTTACTCTTTGTTCTTCCTTTCTTCTTCATTTTCATCACCATCTTCATCCAACCTTCATAAAAATTTCAAAAAATAAAAAATTTAAAACTCAAATTCATTTCTTTTAATTAAAGAGTTCTTCCCCCAATTCAGATTCAAAACAATTTCCAGATCTGCACGATGAAAGAATGAATGAATTGAGAAAATCAAGAAAAATTGAAAAAAATTCAATGTTGAATTTTTCCCCAAATTAAAAAACCTAACCCCTCTTTCTATCCATGAAGGGAAATATGGCAATTAACATAGTGATATTGTTCGAACATGTCATACTCTTCCTGTAACAACAACAAGAAGAAAACCATTGATTTCATCATGATTTATTCAATAATTTCTATTCATTTTAATCGAAATGCTCAAGATAATGGAACCCCTCCATCAATTTGTGATTTCATTGGAAAATAATTGAGATTAGAAAAATTATTAGTAATAAAGGTGATGAAATTTTATGGGTTTGGAGATGAAAGTGATGAAGAGATGATGAAGGTGATAAGTTTTGCTGGGTTTTGCTATGGTTTTTTGTTTGCTGCGTTTTTTTTTATTTTCTACCAGGTGTAAAAAGTTAACGTTTTTCATCCAAAGCTAACGGAGAGGATTAGATTGGCACACAAAAAATAGTTAAAGGACTTAAATGCAACAAAAAATAGTTAAGGGACCAAAATGAAACCAATAAATAAGTTAAGGGACTAAATATGTAATTTAGCCTTAGAAATAAGTATAAATATTTTCCTTTATTTTTTTAGTTGGATATGTGTTTTTTCTTTTGGGTTACAGGAAGAAAAAAAAAAAGATAAAAAAAGCATGTTTTTATCAAGAAAAATAGACTGTTTCTCTGGAAACTTAGTCTCTGACCCATTTTACACATCACTCATAGGAATAAATTATAAAATGTATCACAAGTTTATTGGCATTTTTTTTAGGTATCTATCATATGTGCGCAACTGCAGAAACTAATCTCACGAGTCTTATGGGACACAAATGGACGGCAAACTTTCTCTAAGAGCTTTAACGTTGTTGCATATTCAAAGCAGAGATTGAATCCAGGATCTTGATTAAGTTAGAAGAGACATATATCATCTCATCTAAACGTCGTAGTTAATTGGCTTTAACTTGTCAAGTAAAAGTTTATTGGTTAATGGTTATATAATTGGACCAGAGACCATAGGTAGTAATTAATTCTTAATCTATCTATCATTTTCAAAAGAACATAGGAGTACATTATTTTTACTATCACATTAACATAACTATAATGTCACATATACATACATCCCAACAAATTATGAACTTAATTGACCATTAAATTGGTGACAGTATACAAAATTTTTCCACTACACAGAAATACATTGATAACTTTCTTCCTTGTTGCATACCTTCATGAGCTTTCATTCTTATCACCTACAGTATAACGATTTTGAATATCACTCAAACCTGATGAGTGAAGTTGCTTTCTTTTCTTTACAAGACGTAATGCAGTTTTTCGATCATCTTGTGCTTCTTCATAATCAGGCTGCACAGTCACAAAATAGGCTAAACAGTGTTCAATATCATTTTTATCAGAGAAAACGGACACACAAACACACGTTAGTGCTCGTCTGCATGCTAGTATTCAAATAATGTCAACGGTAGAAAATGAGGAAAATTAAAACCAACTACAAGCTTTGATGAAGACCTGACCTTGAGAGCTAAAGCTCTGTCAAAGCTTTCAATGGCATTATCTGGCTCGCCATAATTCAGCTGTGCTCTGCCAAGTGTGACCCAAGCCTGCAAGGATTAATATTGGAATAAATGCTTGAACTGAGACTTTGTAATGAACTACAATTGCTCTAGTATTACAAGGCATGAACATTGGTACATGCAACTTAATTAAAATAATATTGAAAAAACTTTCAAATCTAAATTATAAAATAGGTACATGCAACATTTTGTGGATAATTATCCATGAACTCGGAGCTATTTTATGCGTAAACTAAAAACCCTTTACATTGTTCATAACTTTTTACGAATAACGATTGAGATTTTGGTCTAATTTTCATGCCAGCATCTAAGAAGCTTTACAAGGGGTATGAAAATAGTAGTGGCGTACCTCAGCCCACGATGGTTTCAATTCCGTAGCACCTGCCATGCAGAGACCGTCAATTATCATATGTCAAGTGTAAAACCATAAACAATTTGAATTATATAAGAAACATCAGGAGCAAAATACCAAACAAATAAATACAAATGTTGGCACATAATAGATCAACTTCATTGCTAGAATTAAGTTCATCGCATCTGAATATAAAGGTCATATAGGAAAGACGAACTTTTTAAATGTGTCGGTTGTTACTAAAAACACAACTTGCTAGTTACTATAGTAAATTGAAATTACACATCATGAAACAGTTAATTTGTTATCCTTAGTTTAGTAATTCAAATATTTAAGATCTCATTTAAACAAACAAGCTAAGAAGAATATAACAAAAGACGCACGAATTGCAGCCTTTAAAGCATTCCATGCTTCTCCAATTTCTAGTAAAACTTGGGCCTTTTGTTCATGCAAAACTGGAACATCAGGAGCCAATGTAATAGCAGTTTCCCATTTACCAAGTGCTTCCCTATATTTCCCCTCCTGCACGAAAAATCGGGTATTAACTATGAAGCATAGACACTATAATGGCATATATGACATGACATTTGAGACACTATTCTAAATCTTACAGGACATGAAAATCATACATACATAAAATTGAAAATTTTGGGAAAGACATTCATAATAATGTATGACAAATTGAAATGAAGATATGGAGTATGAAATTGAAACATGGAAAGATCTATGCAAATAAAACCAAAGTAACAGCTGCACTGGCAAGCCTTTAACGCCCAAATTTCACTTGTCAAGATGAAGTCAGAAATTAACTCAACTTAAGACCCTTCCTGTCATGAATCTGATTAAGCTATTCCTTCTTTTTAGAAATTAAATTAATATGTTATCCAAATTACAGAAAACATGTGTAATGAATATGTTGATTTGAATACAATGAACTTTGATTATTAGTTATGATTTATGAATGTGTCTTTAATTTTATATGTTCTTCTACTTTTGATCTTTAATATATTTATGGTACTACGGTATAAATTTCTAATATGGTTTCCCTAAACTTCGGCTAACATTATGCCACCAGAATTTTTAAAAAGGTCTGCGACTTCAATTTGGGCTAGGATATAACAGTTTTATGTTGGCGAAACCACAATGCAACAGTAATTGAGACAGAAATGGCTGCATTTAATTCTCTGCAATATCAAGGATCACGACAACTCGACGAGACCGCAACCATTACTGCGACTAGGTTCCTATTTGACTACATAGGACTCAAAGAGTGTGGTTTAGATTTGGACCCAAGTAATTGTAGCATAAAATACAAAGCAAGATATAACGGAGCCTAGTGGTAATTCAGTCATAAAAATTGCAAGAAAATGATTTGAAATAAGCCACACAACGTATTTGGGCAAAACACCATTTTGATCCTTGGAAGTGTAACTTGTTGTCACATCACAATATCACATTGGTCCCTGAATCGAAATTGCAAACAAAAACACATTTGAGGACTAAATTGACTACTTAAAAACATATTCGAGGACCGAAATGACTAATAAAAGAGACATTTAAGGATGTGTTTTGCAAACTCTGGACGATGATTATAACAGCGAGTTACACTCTTTAAAGTACCAAAAATATAAGTATAAACCTTCCCTGTTCATGTTTCATTTCAAAGAACAAAACTTTCCTGTTAATGATAAACTGGGTTAACCTTAACTACTTCAATTAAGAATTCTATATAAATTTCTGTTCCTAACAAAAAAAGAAAAACAAAAACATATGTCATGTGTGATGATTGTGTTAAATGATAATACCATAGCAAGGTTGTCTCCTTGAGCTTGAAATTGCATAGCTAATTGTGTTGATTGATCAGAATTGGGAGAACGCACTGTTCTTCCATCAGAATCATCATTTTCAGGAGTGTGATTGTTAGGGTCGTTGTCGTGCTCAAAGGGAAGGTCAGTGAAGTGTGATAACGGAGGTAGAGAAGGTTTCTTCTTCTTGGTTTTCTTCCATGTCACTTTCATTTCCACCGCCTCTTCTCTCTTCTTCAACCACCGCAACCTCGCTCTCTTTTCTTCTCGGCTCGTAAGCGAAACTTCGTTCACAGTTTAAGAAGACACAGAACATAAGAAAAATTTATTTATTTTTTTAGGTGACTTTGTTTTTAAAAAAATTAGGATTTTAGGATAGTTAGGAACAATTCGAATTCAATTTTTTGTGTAAATAATTTTTGGTTAAATTTTATTTATCCCGTGGTTGAATAATGAAAAATAAAAAATATGTATTAGATTTTAGAAGAGTGAAACAAACTTCTTTTTTGTCCGCTCAAATAGTTCAGTGATTACAAATTCTACCATAAAAATGAATTAGTGAGTATCTGAGATTCGAACTTCAACTCTTACATATATATATATATAATGTAATGTCTCTGTCAACTGAGTTAACCTCACGCAAGTGCCAGAGAGAAACTCTAACATGATGTACAAAAGATATGAATGGACCAATCAATATATATTTGATAAGGCTTCAAGCTTAGCAAGAAAAATAATACATCAATTTCCTTCGCTAAGGATGTGGAAAATATGTACCTCATCTTTGATGTCTTGGATTTGAGTACATACTTGTTCATGAAGGATATCAACACTAGTGAAGAGAGTCTATGTAAAAAAGTAATGTCCTAGTAATTCATCTGGTTAACCAATAACAACCCATGATGAATAGTATGGTGCTCACCATGATGAATATCAGAGGATCTTGGGAGGAATCCCAGAAAGCAAAGATCCAAGTCCTGGAAAAATGACAAATAAGGCCTCTGAACCCACCTCGAGAATTAGAAAACGAAGGTGGGCGTCATATTGCAGGCTTCCATGGTAAGACGATAGTATTGGAGAAGTAGAAAGAGTTGCGATAACACCAAGACCACCAAATACATGCAGTAAAAGTATTAGAGATATTCAACGATAATCACGTCTTAAGCCAGTTGGTCGGATCCACGGTGACAGAGAAATTTGTAGTGGAGAAACCAAGGGTCTGTCGGAGATTTTGAGAGGTTGAACAATCTCTAATGCAATGAAGGAAAGACTCCTCTTGAGTGTTGCACTGGAGACTAAGATCAATCGGGACAACATTACAAGGAGGACAAAGCTCGGACAAGATCATTGTAAGTGAACCAAACAAGAAACTTGATCTTTCCTGGAAGATGGAGACGTCAAATCCAAGACTAGGATGAAGTTGTGATATTCAAATTTCTTTATTTCAAGAGCCAAGTGAAACTAGTCTTGTAGTGCAGGAACCATTGATATTTCCATACCAAGTGAAAGTGTCCTTAATGTTGGGGTTGAAGTGAAGATTGAGTTTGTTGATTTCATCCTGATGGCTTGAGGAAATCGAATATAAAGGGTAGTAAGGTTTACAAAAGAAGAGTCATAAACTTCATTAATTTTCAGAGCAAGGTCATTGATGTGAACAAAAGGGACAACTGTACATAGAAGGCCTAAGGATGTCCAATGGCTATACCAAAATGATGACTTACTTGATTCAGCTCACCAAGTGAAACCTCCCTTGAGGATATTTCTGGCTTTGATGATGGAGCTCGAAGTGGAAGAACTAGTGGTATTGGTATGCAAGAGGATGCAAGCATCAAATATGTATTTGTGCAACGGGATATTAACTAAAGGTTTGTCAGTCTCTTGAAGCATGTCTCAAACAAGCTTGCCTAAAAGAGAAGTATTAGCATCTCTAGCATTGCAAATTTTAGGCCACCCCAAACTTTGAGTCAAGTGATTTTGTCCCAGCTCACCAAGTTAACACCAACATTATTTTGTCCCTTCATGAAGTGGTGATAAAATGATAAAATGGAGATGGCAAGAGCCATTCTTCTTTGCATTTTCTCGATGATGAAATTAAAGTCAGCTTTTCTTGGAGCTTCCTTTGAGAATAGGGACTTATTTAAAGAGGTGCTGCGAATATTTGATGCGATGAATCTTGGTATAAGGGCAATAAATATAAGATTGTTTTTACAAAGTTTTCATAAATTTTCTTAAGATAAGCAAATTCTTTTTCAGTTTAAAAATAGGCTTAGCCTAAAATAAAAAAAAAATTTAAGCCCAAAATAATATATCTCAAACTTTTTTAACCTTTAAATCCATTTCAGAAGAATACATACAAAAATATATGTTGAGTTATTCGAATGTGTATTACTGAAAGAAAAAAAACGAAAAAAAAAATTGTCTAAACATACACTTCTGCGATTATGTATGATTTTTAGAAATATGGAGTGGGTAAAATTACCCTTTATATATCATATGTCCAATGTCATATTTGCGTAAAAAAAAAACCTCAAATGTTATAATTGCCAATTTTGGCTTGGCACAATAGACTAGTCTGATTGGAATAACCCTATATTTTATATCAAGGTTTTTTTAAGGCTCAATTTATATCAAGTTAAACAAGTAAAACGGCATCAATTTTTTTTTTGCCTTTACGAATATCAATCATGTAGGAAAAAACTCAAGTTTGAAGGCTAAGAATTCTCATAAAACCCATCCTCATTAGAGCAACAATTGTCATACAATTTTGTACAATGTTATACACAAGTATCAAGGGGGTGGGGGAAAATGACCTATATTGTGTACAATAACAAGAGAAACTAAAGATAAATAAGCTCAAAATTTTATGAAAAATGTGTGAAAACTATGTTTTACCTTAACTACCTCCTTTAAAACCGCCTTTAATCTCGGCCACTTGCCTAAGCTTGAAGGCTTCTAGACTGAGATTGCAAACCAAACTTCATTATTATAGAAACAGGTTTGATGAGTTCATCACAAGTATCCAACTGAATATCTGTGGTATCATTGTCACAAAATGTTGATAGCTCAAATGATTCGTCAACCGCATCTTCCTCTTCTTCATACGCATCAAGACTGATGTAGTCGGTTAGTTCACTTTCATGTTCCTCATGCTGTTGAGGAAATTTGGGAGCCACCATAATCAAAGGTTCAGAAACATCGGCAGAAATAGAACCGAAGTAGCGTCCTCTACCGTTGTTCTGATCACCGGATCTCTTTCTTTTCTTTCCCTTGCTTTGTTTTATCGGGTGGTGAAGCTTGCATTTGGTTCCTTGAGTACAGGTCCCTGTTGCTTCAAAACTTGGACAGACGTAGCTGTGCTTCTTCCGACACTGAGAACAAACAAAATTTGAGGGTTAGCATAATCACAACACCAGAAGGAGGTGGAAGATGGTAGCTGAACAAAGCAAAACTTCTCCGAAGATTGAGCTTTGAGCCGGAAAAATACAAACTAAGCAATATTAGAGAACACCGTTAGCATTAGCAATCGAACAATCAGGGAAGAGTTACAGATCCAAACTGATAATTCATTCTTAAATATACAAACACAATTTGTCGAAAGTCCAGATTGGCCTCTATAGAACCAAAGCACGTCCATCCTGTTCTTGGAATACGGACCCTAAATCCCTAATAAACTTCCACCCACACAAATTGACTCATTGTGCTAAAAAGGAAAGTCCAAAATTCAAATTATCCAGTAATTTAATGAGAAATTAATTATAGTTGACTAATACCTCATTCCCATCAGCACAATAACCTTTAAGAAATCCTTCACAAATAGGTGCCTTAGGGTTCACATTGACATGTCTATATGGACAATTTTCGTTTGAGCATAGGCCTACCAAAAAAAATTGTCAGAATCATATTTTAATATTATTTACTTGATGAAAAACAACATTCTATGATGCACCTTGCAAAAAGTATGAACAATCGGGCATTCTCTCCGGAATAACCTGCACAAAAAATCAATTAAACTCAATATTTAGTTTACAGATCAGTAAATGCAGCGACCACATTCAATTCGTTGGACCCCATATATTACAAAACCTTATGAGTCAATTTGCAGTTTGGAGTGGAACATAAACCCTTCAGAAATTTAGTACAGACAGCAATTTTTGAGGGATCGTGAATGTAAGGACACTTCCCTCCATCATCCTTGTTACATTTCCCAAATCTTGTGAAAAACTGACAGTACTTCTGCTTACGAGCCAACCGCTGTCTGGCAGTGTGCAAGCTCCATCTAACTTTTTCATTTGCCAATTTTCTAGTTCGTTTCTTTGGGTCTCTGATAAGTTGGTTCCCATTGCCAATTCGAACATATCTGCAAATATATCGACAATGATTCGAATAATTCAATAGAACACAGGACTCCAAATTACATGATCACCTCTTATTCACCTACTTTCTGCAGAGCTACTTGTTAAAAAAGATGACCAACAATAACATCGACGAAATTTGAACAATGCACTTACTCATCATTTCCAATCACTAATCTCCTTGGAATGTAACCTTTTTTCGAAGCCAGACCTGAATTGATTGAGGCAGAGGACAGGGATTCATCATCTACAAAGAAAATTAAGGTAAACTTTGTAATATCAATATAGTTATAAAACCTATTAAATTGCTTGGAAAAGAGATACAAGTATTCAAAACAATATAAAGATAGGACCAGCAAAAAATAAATAAATGAACTTAATTATTTTATTTCATGTTAGAGTATTACAACCCTCCTTGTCCAAACATACAATCTACAATATAATGCACCTTAATCATCAGCATACTAGACTAACAATCCCTTTAGGGAGAACATAGCAGCAGCATTTTCAGAGTTTGACTGGCCACTGGCTCATAAAATGATAAGAAATTTAAAATTGTCATTCACCTGCAATCCTCTGAAGCGTCCGCCTGGAAGGATCCATTCTGTAGCGAACTGAACCAACACGAAATATTCGTTCTCCTACACAATCAACCGCTACTTCCAATGTCAGAGTAACAGACAATAGTAACTAACAGCATACATATGTCTTGTCTTTATATAAGCAAGCATAAAGATGATTTAATAATAACAAAAACAAAAGATAGTCATCCGCATTTTGATATGACAAAAACTCATGGAAAGAATTCTTCCTACTCTTTGTCTGAGGACCAATACGAGCTGGGTCTTTCTTCTCTCTCTTCTTCCTCTCAACAGCAGCAACAGCAAGTGTGGCTTCCTAAAATGATAATGAGAAATTAAAAGAATAATAATTATTAATAAAGGCATATTATATTTCATATAAATATACCTGACTTGGAAAAGGAAACTTCATGGAAATGCGTCATATTATCAAAAGCAAGACTAACCTCATTAGCTTTCTTTGAGTGCTTCTCAATGGATTTTGACCATTTTAAACTAGACCCACCAACACCTAAAACTTTGGATTTCCAAAGTGAGAACCCACGGTTTGACCTGGTGTATACAGTATCCCTCTTTCTCAATTGAAGCAATTTCTTACTGAAAGACAAACATCAATTAACAATTGCAATTGAATATCATTGAAGAACACAATCAAATTAAAGAGCAGAAAACATAGAGGAAGCAGTAACAAATGCTTAGGTACCCGACTGCAGATAAGGAACCACTATTGAAGCTTGAAGCAGAATTATTAATGAAGCTTCTTAAATATGTCGTTCTTTTCCATGGAACCAAGTGCGGTAAAACCTTTTGATAATTCCGGGAGTTCCTGTCATTTCCAGAAGAATTTTTGCTACCAAGTGTCCACACTAGTGATGCTCTTGAAGATTTTCTCGAAATCCCAGCAACTGCAAATGCAATCTACAGTTAAGTCTTTCTTTAATCACAGATGTGTAAAGGAATTAAATGGAACATCAGCGTTCCAGAATTCTCAGCTAATGTGAGCTAAAACACAATGGTTAAGATTGACACGACATTAGCTCAAAACATACAAAGTGTCTAGGGTTATCAACCATGCATTATAGTGGCAAAACCAAACTGCCATAGTGCACTTCAGATGGACAATGATACAGATCTCATTATGCCGAGCAATTTGATGCTGCCCCATGATTTACATCCCTTCCCACTGCTACTGTGTTGAAAGGTAAAGCCCCATTACCCACCTCCTCCTATTGACTTAAGATTTTTATAATTTTCCTTACATATATATGGCATCAAAGAATTTGAAAAACTCCATTTCCAACCATTATTAGCATTTGTAGTAAACCTTCGTTTCATCCACCTTTACAAGCTCAAGGCCATCAACTCCAATAATAATTCTGATCATTCCTGATATTTACTGCATCCCACTGGTTACCGGCATCACCTGCTACCAGTATTATCAACGGCAGACTATAGCGGCAAGCCAAAATACTGCCATACAAAGATGGGGTAGTGGCCTATAGCAGATATTATAGGTATTGCTGCCTATGGAGGCTGACACAAAATTTCCCATGATATAACAATGCCTGCTATTCAACCGTATGGTCTCTTCATATGCTACTGCTCACCTGTTCACATCCCTTTCTCAAACTAGCTTTATTCTGTGTTTTCTTCACTCTCTGTTTTTTTTACTCAAGTCCTCGCTGTTCTTTATATAGACATAATAATTATGGATATTTAAAATTGGGATAATTTTCTACGTTGGAGCATGCACATACATCATAAATTATAGGGTTAAATATACTTTTGTTTCTATACAATACTCTTCTATGTTGAACACCCATTTTGTGATGTTGGTGAAAATTTTCAATGATGTTTATCCCTAAAATCATTGAATGAGGGACTAAACATAGATGAAAATATTTGTAAGAACTAAACAAGATAGGAGTATTTATAAGGACTGAAAAATATATTTAACCCTCAATTATAAGTTTTGCTATCAAAGCCATCCTAGTCTTCCACAGGGTCTAAACTTTTTGGGGCCAGCCACTCTTCGCCGCAATCCAGGATGGATAACTAAAGTACTCACAGATATAAACAACTAAAGAAATATAACAAAAAAGGAAGCATTTATGAAAAGCTTAGTAATTTGCATAGCTTATATTTGGAAGAATATTAAATATCTAAAATTGTATGTAATGTAATATGTAAAAGAAAAAAATTCATAAATAAACAGTACAAGCATTACTAGGAAATAGCAAGTAGCATTGACAGGCAATAACAACAGCAATTTACTTAAGTTCTTGAAAAATAAACCACACTATTCAACATAATTAATATATACTGGAGCCTCAATCACAGAGAAGTATGATAGTTTAACATACTTTTCCAATCCTAATGTAACTCAGCATTTCATTCAAATAAGTATCGCTTGAAGAGATTAAATTAAGCAATAAAATAAGTTCTTTATCCATACCCTTATGTGACCGCCTCTTGGTAGACCTCCTCTTGCAAAGTACTTTACTGTCACCTTGACCGTCAGAATTTACAATGTTATTGGGCATTGCAACTGTCTGGTTGACATGGTTTTCAAATGTAGTCCTAACCAATTGATTTTTTTTCCTCTTGTAATAGCTATCAGAGATGGCTGTTTGGCCCTTGTCATCAGTAGAGACAATAATATCACAAGAACTCGAAGTTGCAACCAATTGATTTGTTTTTGGCTTTACATAAACTATTCTTTTTGAGTTCAAAGAAGAAACATTTCCATCATTTGCTTCAGTTTGAAAATCCCCATTGCTAGATGGACCAGTTTGATTTTCAGGAGTTTCATATTGTTTTAGTACATCTTCAGAGGAAGCTGATGCATCATTAGTTTCAATGAACTTCCTAGGATCAGATGCATTTTCACAGAAGCCACTGGAAGGAGGTTCTAACAATGGGGAAGATATGTTTTTCCCCTGATTTGAGTAGATTGGCTGATCTGTTAAATCAGCCCTGCTTTCAGGTTTAGTACCCTTGTGTATTTCCCCCAAGCCCAAAGGTAGCGGATTGATAGAGGAGATTTGAGGTATAGCAGAAACTGGAGTAAGTCTCCTCACAAGACTGGTAGAGAAGATTTGAGGTATAGCAGAAACTGGACTAGGATTCCTAACAAGACTGTTACCTTTACGGATGTAAGAAGTATTTTGAAAGTTATTTTTCCTTTGGAGAATTGGCCTTTTGGAAGCATCTATTCCTGCTGAAAGATTGACTCTAGGAAGAGAAGCGGGAGGATTATTATCTGTCCGATGCCAAGTTCGAGATTTTGATGCATTGATTGAAGAGGCAGGAGTCTTTGACTTCGGAAGGGCAAAAGAATGACCCTTGGAAGCTTTAAGAATGACACCACCTGGCTGATTTTTGCTTCCATTTAATCCAGAAGATGATGAATTTAGACCAAGAGGTGTAACTTTAGAATAAACTTGGGTTGGTTTTGGCATTATATTCCTTGAGATTTGGTCACTACATTCAATTGCATGATCTGATTTCGTAGTTTTTTCAGTATGCTGTATTGATGAAGTATCCAAGTCAGAACCATGTTTGACCATAGATACACAATCTGGATTTTCTTCATTGCCACAAATGTTTTTATCAATATCCATTTCTGTAGAATCAGTAATCATTCTATCTGGCAATTCAGATGTCATCCCGTGAGAATACATATCTGATAAAGGATCAGGCAAATCCTCAGGCAATTCATTATTTGAGTTACTGATAGTGACTCCATCACCATCAGCAGGGCAGGGCATAAGGTTCTCCTGAGCAAGAAGATCACCCTTCATATTGAGATCATTAGATAGCATATCAGCCGTTGGAGACATTTGCACATCTCCATAATGGTAATTGTTTTCAGCAGCCGGTGAATCTGTCTTTTCTCCCATGATATTTCCAATAACCAAAATGTCAGTTTGAGTATTACTTATAGGCACGATTGGAGTAACATTATCTTTCTGCTCTGAAAACTGAACATTTGGAATTGCCAAGTCCTCACATTGTGTAGAGACCTGCAATTCCAAATGCTCAGAACTCTTGGTTTCCCTATTTACATCTGTAGACTCAAATGATCCTCCAGTGAAAATACAGTCAGGCGATTTAGCAATATCACCTGAATAAGGCATAGACTGGGCATTAGACTGAATATCCATGCCCATGCTTGACAATGCAATGTCATCTTTCATATGTTCATGGCTATCACTGAAACTGATAGGAACTTCTGCACTAGATGTGGTAGCCACAATTGAATCACTAAATTCCGTTTGAAATTGAGTAAAATTTGGGTCACAAGAAGTGACTTTTTTCCTCTTAGAAACGGGTGAAACCTTATTTTCATCATCACTGTCATTATTTGCAACACAAAACTCAGCCTCTGAAAAAGCTCTTTTCCCATGTAAAGCAGTGTCCCCAACCTGGTTGGATAGTGAGTAAAAATCTAGGCTTTGAATAGAATCATCCAAGACTTCTGAAGCACATGGATCCTTCAATAAAATTGTTGAGCCTCTATCAGTATCATTTGAATGGTTAATTGGAGTAAGAGATATATCATCCAAATTCAAACTCAAAAAATTTAAACGAGTCTTAACATCTCTCTTTTCTATCTTACTTGTATCCCTTACATCAAATCCGAGTGAAATATTAGAATTTGGAAATGTTTTATCTATGTCACAATTCTCAGCAGATAAGGGGACTTCACCAGGAGACACTTGCTTTTCAGCATCTTTAATGATATCAAATTGGTGAACAATGATACCCTCTTCCAAACTAGACGATCTATCATCAAAGCCCTGATTCAGTACACTGGTATGTTGTTGTAGGCAATCTTGACCATCCTGAATCCTAGTATCTCCTAAACTTGAAAAAGCAACCATTCCACTACTTGGCAGAGGGATGGCTGTATATGAATTTTCTTCAGACGTAGAATTTCGATTGATCACAGGAGCCATCTTTTCACAATAAGCCCCTCCATCAATGTCGTTATTCCCACTGTCATTGACAGTAATTTTCTCTTCTGAACTTGTAGCATCATTGGAATTGAAGCCGTAAACACTGTCATCAGCAGAATCCTGTGTACTTATAATATCTGCAGAAATGACATTGTAATTCATTTCATTCCCTACACCTACAAGATTCCTATTCCCTGAGCATCCTACATCTATATCTTTCCCAGGTGATAGAGATACTTTACTCTGACATAATTGCTTGTTCCCACAATCCAAGTGATTGATTTCAGAAGTACTTCCATTTAATGACTTAGTAGCCATATCAATAGTTGTCAAGCTAAGCAAGTCATGGACAGAATTACACACATCTAAACAATCAGAACAACTACTTTTACCTAAACTACTAGAAACACAAGATGGAGTCTCTGGAATACTTCCACCTTTTTCAAACCTGGATTCTTTCCCAATATCAGAATCTTCATCGTTCTTACCTTCTTGTGAGCTGCTTTCTGGCTTCGAACTTAGCAGGGACAAACCCATGTTTATATCTTCATCCAATACACCACCTTCATCTTCTGGCACAGCCACCTTATCAACAGCGTTGATTTTCTCCTCCAAACAAGTTTCAGTTTCGACAGTTCCAGACGCAGCATTGGACGAGCTCCGTGCCATGTTATCTCCTTCCACAGTTCCAACAACTTTATTGGCCAACAAAGGTGAAGCCGGCACATTCGAAATAGTACTTTTTACAGAACCTTTTTTCACCACTCTTTTAACAGTTTTCTTCTTCTTCACAATCTTAGAGGCCAATTTACGAGTACCAGTGCCACTAGCTTCAACAGAAACTTCCCCCTCATTTTTCTCATGAGGATCACAAGCATCACCTACATTCTTCTCTGAAGCATCGCCTTCATTAGCGATTCTAACAACAGAAGACAGTTTACCAGAAACCGCACTGGAAGTGACAATAGGCTTTGCCACCAGAACATTTGATTCCAAAGAAATGTCAAATTCTTCAACTGGGTTTTCTTTTTTTCTATCTTCACCACCACCCTTTGTATAACCTCCACGTTGATCTTTACTATTATTACCCCTGAAGAAATTAACGTTAGAATCAGGAACATAACGTAACTGTTCAACATCACGGTTCCTATGATTAGGCTTTACCGTTTGGATTCTAAGAAGAGCACTCTTCTTTTGAATCTGTTTCTTCGGCGGTGTTCGACTGAATTCACGGCCATGATTGTGATTGTGATTATGATTACACTCTCTACTATTGGATCTACTACTATTGCTACCACCATTAAACCTAACCGTTTCAGAACTATGATAATCTCGTGCAGTTAATTCATCATGCACCAATTCAAAAGGTGAATGAGGAGGTGAAGAATTGTGTAGTTTTCTATCATTCAACCACCTTCTGTTATCGATTCTATCATCGTCGCGTTCTTGATAAGCTAGATTCAATGGGGAAGCGGAGGCGGTAGTAACGTGGTGGCGGTAGACGAAGGTTTCCCTAGGGTTTGCTTCGGTGTTCAATCTTCCGTAAGAGGTATCGTGTTCGTATCGGATAGGTGGATAAGAAGGCAGAGGACGATGGTTTTGGTTTTGGTGGTGGTGGTGCGATTCGCGGTGGTAATCGATTGGAGGATAATTTCTGGAGGATCGATCTTCGGGATTAGGGTTCCAAAGGGGTTCAGGGATGAGACGGCGAGGGGGATGATCTGAATGATAAAGAGGGATTTGAGGAGATTGGTGAGGTAAAGGAGGGTTGTAAGGTGGTGGAGGACGGAAAGAGAGAGGTGCAGGATGAGGAAGAGAGGGTGGTTGAGGGAGGAGGTGATGATGTTGAGGAATTGGAGGAGCGAATCGTGTACGGTGGTCTTGATGGTGGAGGAAGTGTTGATGATGATCCATAACGACGGTGGCCGGCGGCGGTTATGAGATGAGATTGTTGTGTGTGAATTGGAATTGAAATTTAATTGAAGTTTGCATAAACCTAATTAGTTACAGTATTTATTTGAATAATTGAATGATTGTTGTTGGATTTGAGATTGAATAATAATTGGGATGAGTTTTGAGTGGGTGGGCTTTGTTGCGGTAACAGATATCATATGTCTGGTCTCACACGTAACGCAACACAACTAACTGTGTTTGTTTCTTAAAAATAAAAATAAAAATTAAAAAAATTAACTGTTGTGATCGGTTTGTTTCTTGAAAAAAAAAAAAAAAAATTGCGAGTTTTAGGTCGAGTGATTAGTGATATTAATTTGCATTCGTTGATGGGGATTTTCGTGGGATTTGTTTCATTTGGAGTTTCAAATAGAGATTTTTCTCCTGTTGGGATGAAAATGGAGAAAAAAAATCTTCCGCAGATACTTCGGGGCGAGGATCGGGGAAGAAGCATCCGTCCCTCCGAATCCACCGCTATACTTAACTCTTTTTTATAATATTTAACTATATATATTTGATTTAATTATTGACCACTCATCAGTTCTCATTGATCACTCCTCTCTACTCGTCATTTCTGTCTAATGTTTGTTATTCTATTTGATTTATCATTATCTCTATTTTTGTAGAGTTACAGGGTTTTTACTATGACTTGAAATATTTTGGTTATGAGTTTTTGTATGATTATTAGTCATCAAATATTTTTACATTGATGTTTGGTTATGAATGCATTATGTGTTGTTTTGGATGCAAAATATTTGTTTCATTTTTTAATAATGAAAAAAAATAAAATCATACTACTGTCATAATTTTGACCAAAAAGTATAGAAATTTTACTAATATTTAATATCCATGGATCTCCATAGATACCGTGGAGATCGGGTTGGGGACAATTCCCCAATGGCAGAGATCGGGGACGGAGAATAATTTGGGGGGCAGAGAATGGGGGTAGCTTCATCCGCATATTCCTCGCCTTATTGACATCCCTAAGTGATGAGGGATTTGAGAGGTCTAGGTTCGATGTAAATAAAAAAATAAATAAACCAACTGATTTTATGATTATAAGATAAGATAGAGTAAAACTTGTGTCAAAAAAAAAAGATAGAGTAAAACTAACTCTATATTCTTGACCAAAAAAAAAACTAACTCTATATTCTACAAACAAACAAAAAATTAATCCTCATTCACATTTTATTGTTGATTAATGTTGTTTAGTGAGGAGCTATTAAAGATATTATTAGAGTACTCTAAATTTTTCATTTTTTCACGCGTATAGTGTGAGTCTAGATACTAGACAATTATATCCCAATTTTTTTTAAAACAATTGGCAAAAAACATAAAGATACAAAATAAAATCAACAAAAAATCTATAATAAATTAAAAAGGAGAAAAAATAAAATTGTTGTTGTGCATGATAAAGAGTATCCAAGTCCAACTCGTGGCAAGTTCGACTGTATCCACGAACCTTGAAATGTTGTGAGTTACTCGACAAGCTTTGATGTTGTGACTTCATCCCATACTCCTCATCTTTCTCGTGGGATCTCTTGGCTGCATGATGATGTTGAGAGTATGGTTTTTAATGTTGATGGGAGTGCGTTTACAAACCTTGAAAATGTTGGTTTTGGAGGTTTAGTTAGAAACCATGAGATCTCATTTTAGTTTTCCTTCTATGACAACTTAGGTATTTCCAATGGCGGAGCCGTCGCCCGGCCTGCCTGGGCGCGTGCCCGGGCTTCTTGGCCCAAATTTTATGTTATCATATTCGGTAGAGCAAAACAGATCCAAACTATGTGTTGTGTTTTTTAAGAAGATGAAGAGAAAGTGTTTGAAGAAGGAAGAGGAGCTTGAGTGAGAGAGTTTGGAAAAGAGTGAAAATGTGATCGGAACAGAGAGAGAAGGAGTGAGAGACGCTGCATTGATTGTGGTCTGTGTGGGAGAGAATGAAAAAAAAACCCTAGTTTTGGTCTTCTTTCAATTTGACATTGTGGACTGTGTTTTATTTGGGCTATATAAAAAAAATGGACCTAGATCCAAACATGTAAAACCACAATATGGTATTCTTTTTCTTTTCTTTTTTGATCTTGAGTCGGTAGATCATGATAATAATTGTTTTGATTTTTAAGCTTGTTGTTTGTAGTTTTTTTTTATTTTGAGTTGATTTTGGAACTGTTGTTTGATTTTATGACTGTTATTTAATTTTGAGTTGATTATTGGTGTTGACAGCATTCGTTGAAAGAGCTTTTTCGTCAATAAATATTATCAAGTATAAATTGCACTATTAATATATTTGTCACATGTGAATTTGTAGCTTGCGGAAATTGTGGACAGACTCTATAACAGCCTTGGCTCCGCCCATGGGTATTTCCAATGTGATTAATGATGAGATAAAAGTCTACTCCTTTCGTACTATTGAGTTGGTTACTTCATATACAAACAAATTTTACCACTATGTTAACCTTCCAACAACTATTACAACTTCTAGAGAATGATTGATATGTTAATAATAATAATAATAATAATAATAATAATAATAATAATAATAATAACAATAACAATAATACAGTGGTGATTGGCGCTGAACTTGGTAGGGAGGACCACGGTTCGATCCCCCGCAACTGCGATCGGGAGGGGGCTGGAACCACTTGATGCCAGAACTGACCCCCGAACCAGATTAAACTGGTGGTGTAAATCAAAAAAAAAAAAAAACAATAACAATAATAGACAACTTTTTAAATGTTTCATCAAACTTTATTTCAGGGGGAGCTTAAGTAGAAAAGATTCGGAAAGTGATTCAAAGTTTCGGAAACTGATTCAAAAACTTCAAAGAGTTGACATCATCAAAAATGGGAGTTTGTAGTTTAATCTCTCGTATTGTTTTATTGATAGTTTATTATTAAGTTTTTGTTTCCTACACTTATGAATAATTCTCAAAGTTAATTTGTTTGTCCAAAGATTAGAGAGAAGTTTTGTTTTTTTTTTTTTTAACGCAAACAAAATTAACTCATTTCATTAATAATAATTGGTTCAATACAACAAAGAATACTAGTGAAAAACATGCGATTAGGCCAAGAACAAGCCGCCCTAGCTAAAGTATGAGCCGCCATTTAAAAACTTATAAACATGTAAAGGGAACAAATGACCTAGATCATTTGGTCCTTCATAAGCAAGTGGTCTTTTTTGTGTTTTTTTTCTTTTTCTTTTTGTCTCTAGTCTTTTTTTTTTCTTTCACCACCAATTTAATCTAGTTTGAGGATCAATTATAGCATTAAGTAATTCTAAAGTGTTTTTTTTTGTGTAATGTAAAAAAAATACTAGAAAAAATTATTAAAATAAAAAGGAAAAAATAAATGTAAGAAGATCGATGCATTTTTTTTAATTCTCCTATGTGAAATACCTTTTTTTACAATGGTCATTTGCTTTTATAATAGGAGAAATAATTTAACCAATTGTGTTTTCTTATGTTTTCTCTCTGGATTATATCCTTCCCACACAACAAGAAATTTGTGTTTTCTCTTATTCCACATTTCCACTACAAACTAGTTGTTCTAGTTTAATTTTATAATGAATTATTGTGCTTTCTCTTATTTTTTTCTAAGTGATAGTAGTCTTGAAATGAAACCCTTAAACAATAGTTATAAGTTCAATTCTTAGCTCCTACATACGAAAATGATTCACTTGAGAGGGGAAAATCCACTTTATGTACTTCACAGGTTCCTCGATGGAGATTAATCATTACTAGTGTTGGAAATTTCGTACATATATCATGATAACCTAATTTTTTCGACATATATCGATATTATTAGGTTGAATACCCTTATCCGAATTCTAGCAGTAACATGGGACCTCATAGATATGAACCCCAATTGTGTGTACATGATCAAGACAAGATAGTATCGATAAAAAGATTGTCTAATTTTTTGTTTGTGCAATTCATTAATGTGTAATTATCTTAAATGTATATAAAATTTGTCACTAGGTAAAAATAAAAAGATAGACTCTAGCAAACGATGTGACCAACCTTGTTCAAGCATGAACCACCTCATTTGTCTACCTCCTAATAAACTCGACACTAGAGTATTCGAAAGAAAACAAGTTATGTCTGCATAGGAATAGTTTGAAACTATCCACAAGTAAATCATGCACCCACTTAATTGCGGATAAAAAATCACAAACAAGTTTCACCTTCTTCTACTGAACAAACAGGAGTATACCATTCTGTTTTTGCAAGAACAAAACTCCCACGCTCATCTCGAGTTAAAAGACTTGTCGATATTACACTCCATCCGCGACAGAGCTGATTTTTTCCACAGCAGAGCAGTTGATATGTCTGCATCAGATCTGGTTGGCCGTGTTTTCTGCATAACCTGTTTGTTGGCAACTGGAAAACATGTCTGCGAACTTGTTGATATGTTTGTTAGATATAATAGGACTTTCAGTATTGGGCTTTATACGGTAGTAGTCCAGTATTATTATATATTCTCTTTGTAATCCTTATTTTGTTAAGCAATGCAATTTTGATATTATTGAAAACCTAGCCGCGATCTCTTTTATATTTTGGTATCTCTGATTCTAACATGGCATCAAGAGCATGGTACGATCTGCCTTGAATTATTTGTGGCTTCCGTTGTTGAGTTCCCAAAATAATTTAGGAATATGTTTGTTGCCGGAAATCTGATGAGAAAAGAAATTGATTTCGTGTTGTCTGTTTGTGTTTCTTTTTCGTTTGTGGTTGACACAATTGGGTCGTAGGGATTTGTTTAAAGTGTAGTGGGTGTGGTATTGTTTTTGATTTTGTAGTTTTGGTTTATGATTCAATTGATCTGTTCTGGTACGTATGGATAATTGGTTGCATAGCTTTCATATGTAAATGGGTTTTATATGAAACAAGTGTCGGATTGATGTTTATCCATGTATCTTCATTGGCAGAAGTAATTTAGTCCGTTTTGTTGATCTGTTTAGTTTGATCCGTTTTGTTTTGTTTAGTTTCAGTTATGTCTGGTTTTGAAATATGTTTGTGAGTCGAGAGAATACTCACATCTGAAAATCTGAATCTGAATCCGGTGAGGAAATACTCACATCTGAATCCGGTGAGGGAATACTCACATCTGAAAATCTGAATATGGTGAGGGAATACTCACATCTGAATCCGGTGAGGGAATACTCACAATCTGAACATCTGAATCTGGTGAGGGAATACTCACAATCTGACGTCTGAAGATTGAAGCTGAATTTGATATTAGTTTATTTTCGGGGTTGATTTTGTGACAAGCTCAAAGCTTAGTAAGCTTTAGCTTGAAGGGTAGTATTAGAGATTTATTTTATTTGTTATATGTTTTTTTGTATTTTGTTTGACAAACTCATAATACTTCTTGTCGATGCAACATGAGTTTGAGAGGAAGTGTTAGATATAATAGGACTTTAAGTATTGGGCTTTATACGGTAGTAGTCCATTAGGTATTATTATATATTCTCTTTGTAATCCTTATTTTGTTAAGCAATGCAATTCTGATATTATTGAAAATCTAGCCGCGATCTCTTTTATATTTTGGTATCTCTGATTCTAACAATGTTTTCGTGTTATTCTCCCGCACACGAATTCCACTTTTTCTCATCTTCCTAAATCAGAATCAGATTGGAGATGCCATGCCATTTCGATTTTAAATAATTGATGTAAATTGTAAGTAACAATAAGTTCTTATACCGAAGCTGTCCAAATATTGTAGAAAAAGTTGACATTAGCTTATTAAAATGCATGTGCACAAACGATATTTTTGCAACTGCAATACATCATAACACGATTAAATCGGGATCAATAGATTATATAGATTTGTAAATTACAAGGCATAATTTCCAGGATGAAGGGAAGGAGGAGGGAACACACAAACAACCTCTCATCCTAACCCATCAATGAATTTCCATAGAAAATATCTAATTATGATAATTGACAATTTGACACTATATATTGGTTTTCCACATTTACTTTTTAGCAGAGGCAATCTTATTCGACGGATTATCCGATACTACATGTGAACGCCTCTAATTATTGGTTTTCCACAAGTTCCTTCCACCGGAGGCGGAGGTGTTGTTCGAGCACTTTCGAACATTAAATATGCACACCTCTTTCAGTATGGATTCGAACTTTGGTTCGTCACGTTGTGGTGTGACTCAAACCCTGTGGGACGGTAACATATATACGCAACACACATGCACAGAAGATTTAGATAAAAAAAATAAACAAAGCTTCGTCTAGCACTATGCTAGGAGTTTGCTCAATCAAAGCTCGATGAACGGCTCCACCTGCCTCTCAAGTAGTCCTCCAAAGAGACATTTTGGTCAACGCTGTACAACGAGAGTGTGTCATCCTCCACGTCAAGCAATGCAAGATTAAGGTGTGACTGTAAGTTAGAAGGTGGACAAGCTTCTTCATCAAGCAACTCTGAAGCTTTCAAAGCATTAATTTCTACCCTTGCGCGCTTTATTACATCAGCATCACCTTTAAGGACCTTTGAGATCTGTAATCCAATGGAACAAACATGAGATTTTAAGTTTAACAAATAAGATAATGAAATAAAACTACTATAGTGTTCAAGTGTGTTTAGGCAAACAACTAAATTAGAGGCTTCTTGCATAAGTGCTTATTGCTTATCATATAAGTGTTTATGTATAGACTATTTCTGCAATCAAAAAAGGAAAGTGACTAAACTGTTTTTAAAAAAGATAAATTCATAAGCTATCTTGAAACACTTATTATATAGCATAAGCCATTTTCAGATAAGCCTGAATAAGTTGCAATTTGAAATCAAGTAGTGCATGATATAGGAAAAGCAAAGCATATGAATCACTTACAAGGCTCATTTGAGGCCTAGCTCCTGGAGTGCGTCTGATACAAAGGGTGGCTGCTAAAACCATCCTTTCCATCTCTTCATGATCGTAGTTATCGCCCAAACTAGGATCCAACAATTGTGAGAGCTTCCCATTATTTAGAATTGGACTAGCCTACAAATGATATATTTTTCCGTTATTTTTTCTTCCAATACAGAAGACAGTGATGAAATGCCAGATCATATATAGAGTACCACCGCGGTCTAGCGCAAGTGTTTGGTGCGTAATGTGTGTAAAGAACATATATAGAGGACATACCCACATTACAAGGCTCTCTTGACCCTTAGGATAATCACCACTTATAGGCTTTCTCCCGGAAAGAAGCTCAAGAAGCACCACACCAAATGCATAGACATCAATCTTATCATTTACTTTACCATACATGAAGTATTCAGGAGCCAAGTAACTGCATAGAATCAATAGATAGTACATAGTTCAGAATCATTACAAGTACGATGTTTTCCTACAACATGTATGCAGAAGAAGTGATGGTACAGTTAAGTGGAAGTGGAAATACAAACCCAAAAGTTCCGGAAACATCGGTGCAGGTTATATATGATGACGAGGTCGATGCCCATTTAGCGAGTCCAAAGTCAGAGAGCTATAGAAAATCGACAAAACAACATTAGGCCTAAGGAGTACAAATAGTTCAAATTATTTATTTTAGTCAATAGAGATGAATTACCTGTGGTTCAAAATCCTCAGATAATAACACATTTGATGATTTTACATCACGATGGATCACCGGTTGGTTGCCATTATTATGCAGATATTCCAAAGCCTCGGCAACACCCATCGCCACCTTGTACCTCTCAGTCCAACCAAACTCAATTGGATTTTTCTTATTACCTATTTTGGCATTCAACAAAAAGAAGTAAACAGTAAGCTACATAGTACCGTAGCTTCAAGTTAAAAGCGTGTTTGAGTGTATGACACATGTTAGTGTCCAACACTCGTACGACACTAACGCATGTGATTACATCCAAGAACTTCCATTTTTTAAAACTATACTTGTGTCTACATGTCAATGTTGGCGTTGTGTCTGATGCTCGTGTTTGTTTTAGTGCTCCATAGATAGTAAGTGAGCAACAAAGGTGAATTTAGCAACAATGTAGATTATATTGCGTTTGAGTGTACGACACATGTTAGTGTCCAACACTGTACGACACAAACGCATGTGATTACATCAAAGCACTTCCATTTTTCAAAACTATACTTGTGTCTACGTACCGTGGAGGTTTTGTTCAAGACTCCCTCTTGATAAGAAATCATAGACTAAAAGAAGGTTATCATCCTCAAAGCAGAATCCAATGAGGGAAATGATGTTTTTGTGATTCAAAGCAGTGATAATTTCTATCTCTAAAACAAACTCCTTCAAAACATCATCAGAAGGCTTCAAGATCTTAACAGCAAGTTCCTTTCCATCAGGAAGGCAGCCTCTATAAACCTCACTACTTCCTCCTTTACCGATCAAATTTTCTGAAACCAAATCGCAAATGTCAAAAATAAAATCACTTTTGAACAAATGGAACTCATACTCAAAAATCAAAATACACACCAGGCAAGAAATTTGATGTTGCTGATACAAGTTCTTGGTAGTTAAATAATCTGCAAGTAGATGAGTATTTCTCATGAAGGCCCTCCAATTCTTTAGGAACGCTTATCGATTTCCGGTCAGGTGAAGCAATCGTCCCTATTTCGGCATCCACAGGAACAAGAGCACCACTTTTGCTATCTAGACCAAAAAAATTATCTTTATTAAAGGAAATGTTTCTAGAGGGTAACTGCATTGCCCATTGGACTACAGAAACCCGGCGAGACAACGATCTTTCAGAAACTTTCTTGTCTGATGATGAAATTCTGCCAAGTAGTGGCCAACCAGGTTTCAAATAATTTGATTCTCTGTCATGGAGAGTGTTAGTAATTGCCTTGAAATTACATGATCAAAGTGAAGCAAAGTGCAGAAAATGGTGAAGAAGCAAGGCCTGGCTATGCAGGTGGCGCGGGGCGCCCACACGCCACTGGAAAGGGCTGTGGGATCTGTCCAGGTGGCGCGCGGCGCCGGTCCCTGGCGCGCGGCGCGGCCGCGATTATATATATGGCTGTTCTGGTTTTTCTGCACCGAGAGAGAGAAGGAGGCTAGGGTTTTGAAAGGGGTTTTTCCAATATCAAGTCTAGGATTAAGAGGGTCATCTCTTAGGTTATTTCTAGTGTTTGGAACTCCATTCTTTCACCTTGTAATCACTATTGATTAAATCTCTTGGTCACGGGAAGAGATTTGGGAAAAGGGTAGAATTTAGGGATTGTCTAAATTCTTGTAACTCTTGTGTAAATCTCATTGTAATCAAGAAGAAGGAGCTTTGATAGTGGATTGGAGAGCTGCTCTCTCCCCCAGACGTAGGTCAATTTTGGGCCGAACTGGGTAAACAATATCGTTTGTGTTCTTTATTGCTTTCCTTAGTTTATTATCTTGTTGTTGGTTTGGTTGATTATTAGTGCATACCCATTGTTGTTATAGTTGATTGCTTGGTTTGTTTTTGCCTCACACTAGTGGAAAGGTTATTGGTGTGGTTATTTGGTTCGAATTCACAACAATTGGCGCCCACCGTGGGGCAAGGGTTTGAACAAATTAGGCATCAATGGGTTCTAAATGGGAGATTGAGAAATTCACCGGTGATAACGACTTTGGGTTGTGGAAGGTGAAGATGAGGGCACTATTAACTCACAACAAGTGTGTTGAAGCTTTAAAGGGGGTGACACAAATGTCGGCTACTCTCTCGGATGCGGAGAAGACCGAGATGGATGAGAAAGCATTGAGTTCGATTATCTTGTGTCTTGGTGATAAGGTATTGCGAGAGGTAGCGCGAGAGACTTCGGCGGCGGCGATGTGGTCGAAGCTTGATACTTTGTATATGACAAAGTCATTGGCTCATAAGCAATGTTTGAAGCAACAACTATACTTCTTTCGTATGGTTGAGAACAAGTCTGTGGTGGAGCAATTGACTGAGTTTAATAAAATCATTGATGATTTGGCGAATGTTGACGTGAATTTGGAAGACGAGGACAAAGCTTTTCATTTGTTGTGTGCTTTACCTAAGTCATATGAACACCTCAAGGATGCATTGCTTTACGGCAAGGAAGGTACTATCACCTTGGATGAAGTCCAATCGGCTTTGAGAACCAAGGAGTTGACTAAGTTCAAAGACTTGAAAGTTGATGATGGTTCGGAAGGCTTGAGTGTGGTGAAGGGTAGAAGCGAGAACGGAGGCAAAGGAAAGTGGAAGAATGGGTCCAAGTCTAGGCCAAAAGGTGATGGTGGTGGCAAGTTCAAATGCTACTATTGTCAGGAACCGGGTCACTTCAAGAAGGATTGTCCTCGGAGAGGGGGCGGTGGTAGTTCGTCGGCTCAGGTTGCGGTGAGTGATGAAGTTTATGAGGAAGGCTATGAGAGTGCGGGAGCACTCATAGTCACATGCTTGGAACCATAGATGGTTGTCGGCCTGGAGAGGCGGTGAAATAATACTCAACATCGGCCTGGAGAGGCGGTGAAATAATACTCAACATCGGCCTGGAGAGGCGGTGGAATAATACTCGGGTGACTGTTGAAACAACAACTTTGTTATAAGAATTCGAAGATGCTAGTGAAAGTTGGGAAGCGGTGGAGTATTAAGTCATGGACTTTGATGCTCCTATCACATGTGTTGAGAGAAAGAATATTTTTTTTTTGAAGCCCAAAGCTAGTTGAAGGTGGAGTTGTTCATCTTGAAGACGGGAAAGCTTGTAAGGTTCAAGGTATCGGTGAGTCTCTTTTACATGATGTGAGGTATTTTTCTTGAACTTAAAATGCATAGATAGTTGGTTCTATTGTTGGTTATGCATTTGCTAGTGGTGATTCTCATGATGTGGTTAAGTTGTGAAACTTCGGTTTGGTAATTGTTAGTGACATAGGTTTAGTGTGACTAGTGAAACGAGGTTTGCTAGGTGTTGAAACTAAACTGGAAATGTTGGATACTAACAATGGCCTGAAGTGTGTTTCAGAGCAATTATTGACAGTTTTGCAGGTGACAAGGTGGGAAATCATAGTGGAAATACCGGTTTGAGACTTTGGTGGAGTAATCTCGGTTTGAGGTGGAGGTACACCGAAGTGGTATGGCTATGGAAACCTTGTGGGTTTATGTTCTGATTGTGTCTGAAGAAGTGCAAAACTTGAAAGATCTTCAGGGGGGCAATTGGAAGCAACGGTGATCAAATTCGGGAACTTGTGGGACTATTAGAGATAGTTGGATACAAGAGAATTTGAAGTTGCGGCTTGTGGAACTTGCCTAAAATTCCAAGGCTAAGTTGAGGGCAAGCATTTTTCTTCGAGAGTACGGAAGGCATTCCGGGGTTCGAAGGTGGTGGAGTGACTTGTAGGATTGTTCTAAAATTCCAAGGACAATTGGAGGCAAGTATTTCTTTGAGAGTACGAAGCGGTTCACTTCGGGGTTCAAAGAAGGTGTGGTGAAATCAGGTTGGAGAGAGCAGCATGATGGTTGATGGGAAGTTGGCATCACCATGAATTTAAAGGCAAGGTGGAGATTGTTAGTAATTGCCTTGAAATTACATGATCAAAGTGAAGCAAAGTGCAGAAAATGGTGAAGAAGCAAGGCCTGGCTATGCAGGTGGCGCGGGGCGCCCACACGCCACTGGAAAGGGCTGTGGGATCTGTCCAGGTGGCGCGCGGCGCCGGTCCCTGGCGCGCGGCGCGGCCGCGATTATATATATGGCTGTTCTGGTTTTTCTGCACCGAGAGAGAGAAGGAGGCTAGGGTTTTGAAAGGGGTTTTTCCAATATCAAGTCTAGGATTAAGAGGGTCATCTCTTAGGTTATTTCTAGTGTTTGGAACTCCATTCTTTCACCTTGTAATCACTATTGATTAAATCTCTTGGTCACGGGAAGAGATTTGGGAAAAGGGTAGAATTTAGGGATTGTCTAAATTCTTGTAACTCTTGTGTAAATCTCATTGTAATCAAGAAGAAGGAGCTTTGATAGTGGATTGGAGAGCTGCTCTCTCCCCCAGACGTAGGTCAATTTTGGGCCGAACTGGGTAAACAATATCGTTTGTGTTCTTTATTGCTTTCCTTAGTTTATTATCTTGTTGTTGGTTTGGTTGATTATTAGTGCATACCCATTGTTGTTATAGTTGATTGCTTGGTTTGTTTTTGCCTCACACTAGTGGAAAGGTTATTGGTGTGGTTATTTGGTTCGAATTCACAACAGAGAGTTTTCACGCTAGAACCAGCGTCAGTTACCTTTACAGGCACCATAGCCAATGAGTTCTTGTCACTATCACCGTAAGATGAATCCAGTAACATCGATCTGTGCATATCGTCATTTAGTACTTTTAAACTCATACTGAATTTCCACTGAAAAGAACCGAGAAACCCAATTTGGCGACCTGCAACAACTCATAATCTCAGAACCATTCTATCTCAATAACATACACATTAAAAAAAAGGGCAAATTAAAGATAGATAATAAAAAATAAAACAAAAAACCTTTTAAGTCGGTGTGATTTTCCGGCGATCCATCTCTCTTGAACACAACTTTCCCATTATCAACAGCAAAAACCCAACAATCCTTAGATAGCTTCTTAGCACAATACTTATGTATAGAAATAGATGGCCTAATTTTACTAAGACCTTGAGGTTTTCCAACTATAACATGACTTGCACAATATTCATTTGCTTCTCTAACCAGAATTCTTCTCACCGATGATCCCCGGCAAATTTTTAGCTTCAAATCCACCTACATAATTGTCAAAAAAAAATCCAAATTAAAAAAATTAAAAAGAATGCACTTGATATGTTTCTTTAATTTTTTGTTTTGTCTTAACCCTCTGAAGCAAGAAGCCCTGGTAATTCAGTGTTTTGACCAGAGTAAGTGAAGTCAGATCAAGAATTTTTTTCCTCAAACTCGGATGACTATTTTCGATAATTTTCAAACATGAAATTTCCTCAAAATTAAGGCTAAGAACTAATTGGTAAATTATATTCTCTAACCTGTTTCAAATTGCAGAATCCTTCATAACCAGAAAGAACAGTATCAAATGCTTTGACAAGAGAAAACAGAGAAGATTTCCCATCTTGATTCACAATTTCTACTCCAACAACAAATAAAAAAAATCAAAATTCAATCCAAAAACAAAAAGATAGAAAATTGCATTTAAGTAACTTAAAAAAAAAAATGAATTACCATCATTTCTAAGAACATGAAGAGCAAGAATAAGATCACCAGGTTGAGCAACATTAACCAAAGACCAAGTAAGCAACTGAGTACTATGATGACTATTAGATTCCATCTTGACACCAACCACCACAGTACGGCCAGTACTGGAGGCTCCGCCTCCATTATAGGCGGAGATCATTTTAGTGATGCCACGTGGCAGTAGATATGAAAGTTAGTTGGTTGGTTCGTTATATTATAGTGTCGGTGATAAGACAATAAGTGTCGGTGATGAAGTGCATGCAATGCAAAAGAGTTAACAAGTGATTTTTAGAGAGAGTGTGAGTGTAACTGTTGAACCAATGACAAAATTGATGATGATTATGTTCAGCTTCTTCTTCCTTCCTTCGTTCCTGACTGTGAAACGTTGCTTTCGGAGATATATATGTATATGTGTATGTATATATACACGTGGGATTAATAATGACGGATACATTGACTGTAGGCCCTTTTTAGGAAATTAGAAAATGAATTTTTGTGTGTAAGGTAAAAGGTCAACGAGATATTTATAGTTGGATGGAGAAATTAGTGCCACTAGATGATATATATACTGCAACAACATATTTAAGTACCGGAAAATGAGATTGAATCTTAATTGCCAGTTACTCAAACAAAATAGTAAATTGACAACCATCGCTCTGGTTTTCAAGTGGTAATTAGTGCTGAACTTGATATGGAGAAGTATAATTTAATTTTTTGTAAAGAAGCGTTTGATTTGCTAAAAAATAAGAGTCTGAACAAGACAACTTCAATTGTATTGTGTTTGATTTCAAAACTGTTCTTGTAACTGGACAAACTGGAGACCAAGTGACTCGATAAAAACCTAAATTTTTGTCTCTCACTAAACCACGGTACAACTTTTTGTCTTCTGCACAAGTTGTCTAAAATACCAAAATAACCTTTTGTCTACTAAACATCGTACAAAGACAAAATTTGTTCAACATCTTAAATTTTGTCTTGTGCTGTTCTCTCTTGTAGCACTGATTTTCGAATAAGATGAGATAGTCCATTGGTCCGGATACTGATATTGAAAACAAACAAAAATAGTAAATTGACATAGGACAACACAAAGTTTAAAGTATTCAACAAATTTTGTATGTTTGGTGGGTAAAAAGGTTATCTTAGTAACATAGGACAAAGTTTAAAGTATTGAACGAATTTTACTTTGTAGTATTTTGGTGGACAAAAAGGTTATCTTAATATTTTATAGTATAATTTATGGTGAAAACAAAAAGTTGTCGTGTGGTTCAGTCAGTGACAAAGTATCTTGCTCTCAGTTTGTGCAATCACATAAACAATTTTAAAATCAAATGCAAAACAACTGAAATTGTAGGTTCAATTCCTTATTTTAGGAACTCAAACGTACTCATATAAGTCATGATACAATAAATTTTATTTATATTTTGTCGACCAAGTCATCTCATATTAAAAAATCCATAAAAAAGTAATTATTTTTCAATAATTATAACCGACAATTTGCTTTAAATCATATACTTATTGCCTTAATTTATTTTACGCCGTCGATATGTAGCCTAAAATTCAACCACAATGTAGGTTAGAAATGTTAGGCTCAAGACAAGATACACGCAAGTTTGTGTTTGTGTGAGGCTTGTGTGATCAATAAGCGCAATATTGAACTTGAACTCATTAGTTGTTGAATTCACACTATTTTATTTTTGATAATTTTTAAATTGAAATTCGTTAATATTATAAGGCACAAAATATTATTTAATCATAAAATATATATATATAAAATAAAAGGTCATGCTAAACGGTGTCTTCTGGACACTTGTTAAACATGTTAAAAATAAAAAATAAAAGACATTTTGATCGTCTGATTAAAATCAGGCGGTCTAGATTTTAAGTAATTGTTTTTAAATATGAAATTTGAGCTAAATATTTTGATCGCTTAATCTTTATTACAGTCTAGATATAATCAACTGTAGTCCAAAGAGTTTTTTTAACCATACTTTCAGTTGAGTAAAAAATTCATATTTTTGGCTGTTCTATCTTCTACCGTAAGGAAAAAAGGTATGCTTTGGAAGCAGTCAATTGATTAAATAATTTGTTTTATTAGTTCATATATTTATGTTTTATACATTGTTCTTTTCACAAGCAAAAACAAATTAAAACAATACAGATACTCCTACAAATTTGTAATTGTAGGAAAATGCATACATAGAGCCGTCATATAATTTGAGCCTAATATACTCTATTTCTAAGTTCAGTGAACATAGTTAAAGAATTATCAATATCTTTACTTACATGTATGTGACATGAGCTCATAGCTAGTTTTTCTTCTAAGAAATGTAATTTCCACATTTTAAGTCTTTTATATATATTGGATTGAATCCGGACCACGAAGACGCAGGTTGCTTGAATTCTTTGTTAGTAGCTGTATAGGAGTATATAATTGCTCTAATTTGAATCAGATTCTTAAATAATATATTTGAAATTCTAGTAACAATTTAACTTTAAATAAACATACGGTGAAAGCTCAAATCAGATTAAATCGGTGGTGAAAGTAAAAAAAAAAAAAAAAAAACTCTATAAATACAATTATTATAATTGTTATTATTTTGGGACATTGAACCGATTTGTGTCATTGTATGTGAAGTATGAAGTATATGAACTGTGAAATCCGAATCAAAATCAGTACAATCGATGGAGGATGCTTCTCGGTTTTTATCTTGTACTATACTAGTACTTATTCAAATCTGTTATTTAATGTGAAACATGTTTTGATAAATAATTTTGACTGAATTTAGATAAAAAAGGATCTAGTGAACCGACAATATCAAGATTAAGATATGAAAAACCGGCCTTGTTTGTTGTGGTCCTCTCTCTCTCTCTATTGCAACGTGGTGATCATTGTGATCCATTGGTTCTCCTTTCTTTCTCTAATGCAAGATGCGTTTGATACAAAAAGGAAAGAAGAAATGGACAAAACAAGGTTCTCAACCACTACAATTATGAGGCACACTCCCATTTTGTAATTTGTTTGACACATCTTCACTAAATAATTTATCTATTGACAATAATATGGAATGTAGAATTTTGGTTTTTCGATTGGATGGGGTTTAGAACCACTTGACCATCAAATCATATTAAACCGGTGGTGAAATTAAAAAAAAAAATGGTTTTAGTCTTATAAGAAAAAATTATATGTTTTTATCTGAAAAAATTCCTTGTATTTTGTTTTTAGTCTTGAAAAATTAATTTATGAATTTAATAGAGATGCATTGCTCGTGTAAAATACACGATTATCCAATGAAAATTATCAATTTATCAGATTAAATCAAAAAAGTGGGATGAAGCGAGATAATATGAAAAAAAATATATATAGTTAGTATTCGTTGACAGTGTAAAATTAATTTTACATTGCTGGTGCATTTTCCTTTTTCTCCTTTTTCATTTAAGGTATGTTCATATATTATATTAAACTTATATAAGTCTATACTTTTAAAAAAAGGTCTAAATTTTGTCTATGGACTTGAAACAAAATAAAAATTATTACTTGATGTTAGAACTGACCTTCAAACTAAATTATGTGGTCCGGTGTGTCGGATACTGGTGGTGAAAATCAAAAAAGAAAAAAAAAAGGATAAAAATATATGATTTTTTATAAAGACGAAAACTAAATTTCGTTAATTTTATAGGAGAAATCATATTAAATCTTAACTAAAAATACTAACATGTGATTAGTTTTGGACACAACTTTTCCTTTTTAATTGTACTTTTTTGTACTAATTTATTTTAATTGCACCTTTTTAATTTAGTTTTGCTTAAATTTTGATTGATGGGTAAAATATTTTTTCGTCCTTCTTTATTTATTTTGTGCTCAATTTTAAATTCTATTTATCTTACAATTGCACTCCTTATTACTATGACACTCTTTTCCAAAGAATAGGATATTAAACCATAAGAAAATTAATATTGTTTGAATTGCCAAAATTAAATAATTGAGATGAAAGATTAGATGTGTGAGACCAAATCCAAAATGGATTTTGTTTTTATGGTCTCAAGTCTCAACAAAGGCACATGTTCCATAGCATAACATGGGTAGGAAGACAAATCTAATCCTATTAGATAGAAATATTTCATATTTCATTTTCAGCAGGGATGTGTAACCATGATGTTATGTTGGATGCTGTTTGGCAAATATTTGTAGCCACCACTTGTTTTACCCTAATTTTAGGTTGACTTGACTCACTTGTTTGCAGGGCATGTGCCACTGCCATGTCATTTTATTATCGGTTACTTTTTCCGCCCCAAAATATAAACAAAAGTTTGTCAACAAAAATGAATGTATTTGGTCCAAATTCTTAATCAAATACATCAAGTTTCTTTAATTTATTTTTGCTTATATTTTGGGATGGAAGGAGTAACTATTTAATTCCTTCTATTTTTAAACTCAACCTGTTTGGTGTAACAAAAAAAATCTTGAATTCGAAAGATTTTGAGCTTGAGTTTCTTTAATGTCACGTCATTGGAGCGAGTTTGATTTTTTGTTTTTTATTTTATAAAATGTTATTGGAGCAAATTAAAAATAAAAATAAGAGTTTTAAAAAAAAACTAAAGTTATTTGGTGTGATTGTTGTTTTTTTTTTTAGTTTCAAAAGTCTTATATTTATGTATTTTACATATAAAAATTAAGCAATTTTTTCTATTAAAAATTTCTTGAAAATCTGTTTGGTCTAACTTTTCCTTTTATTAAGTGAAAAAAATTGAAATAAGTTAGGTCAAACGATATATATTTAGTTTTATGAAAATAACTACTTATTTTTGTTGGATCTTTCCTAAACTAAATTTATTCTTTTTTTTGACGCAAATATAATAAAGGGAACTTTAGCAACTTTCATAATTTCAATTTTTAGTCCGGCAATATTCTGTTACAATTTTTTCCTTAACACAAATTTTTATCCAATTTAAATTTTAAAACATACTATATATATATATTGACAAAAAACATACTATATGAATATTGATGCTCAAAATTAGGTAAGTTTAAATAACTTAAAAGTTATAAAACTACATGCTTAATTAAATGAAGTTTTTGTCTATCTATTTTCCGTCATTTACAAGTTACGCCTCTATTTCTAAATCTAATTAATTAGACTTTAATTTTTGTTTTTAATCCACAAATTAATTACGTGGTAAAGTGGGATGTTTATGGGGCAATTAAATTATGGCAACTAGCTTGGATCCCGCGCTTCGCCAAGCACGGGTAATTAACATTTCTTTCAATTTTAAATATAAGTATTTATCGTGACCTATAAAGCACGAATACACATATGTACATTGGACACGACACAGATACTAACATGTTGACATTGATATAATAATTTGAAAAAAATAATATAATTAAGTGTAATCATAAGTGTTGTTGTCTGACACCGGACACAATTAATCTGAGTAGTGTCAGTGCTTCAAAGATTCTGACTCATATCCGCGTTTATAACAATATTTGTACCCGTATCATACACGTACCATTTGGGTATCAGAGTTCTCATACTCGCACTCATTACCTTCAATTTTACTAAGATTAAATTAATCAATTAAAAAATAAGATAACATTTTAATATAAATAATTTTTAAAGAAAAATTTAATGTTGACTATTGACAATTATAGAAAAAATTATTATTAATCATACTAATATTCATATATATCTTTGTTTACATATTCACATTGTGTTTCCATTATGTTATAAATAAATATACATTTTTTAATTGCAAAAGTGTAAGTAGTGTTGTATTTTTTTAAAATTGATATACATAAATATTTTTATATGATAATATAAATAAGAAACGTAAATATATATTTTTAGTATCCACCTCTCCCATACTCGCATATTATATATATATATATATATATATATATATATATATATATATATAATATGTGAGTAGGTGGATACTAAGGTATATCCAAACCTGTTTATTTTTGCGGATAATTACCAATGTGTATACTCATTTTTTGTGGATACCTACTGTATATGGGTTCACTTGCCATCTTTGAGAAAAAAATAAATCTTCAGATTCATTTAAAGTTGCTTCGAGCAATCAATATGAACTTTATAATAAAAAAAGAATGGATTAAAATTTAAAACATAAAATTTAGAGGGACCAAAGTTCAAGGAAATTTATAGAGGGGCAAAATATAAAAGTTGATATATTTTATAGGACACAAAACATATTTAACTTTAAACTAAAATTAGTGTGGTCATTGAGTCAGTTCGCCAATTGTGAACTTTTACATTGTTTTATCTCTTTGTAATCTAGTTATTTATGTTATCCGTTTTTCAGTCATAACTCAATAATGGTTTTTATCCATTTTTAAATGTTTGGATATGATGTTTCTAAGAGATGGTAGTGAATGTTTCAGTGTTTTTGTTGTTCTGGTGATTTTTTTTATGGTCATGTTAATGCATTAACGACATTAACTCTTTTAAAGATACAGTTTTAGAGTTATCAAAATGGGCTAGCCCATATAGGTCAGCTTGTAAAGTCGGAATAAATTTAGAGATTGAACCTTAAAATATTAGCCCGGATTTTTTTAGTGGTTTACCTCAGTCCGAAAAAATCCAAATTTAAATATGAACTTATTGGCTCGGCCAATTTTAATAGCTCCGGAGTTGTCAAAATGGGTTAGACCATATGCACCGGTCTGTCGAGCACGGATAAATATAGGGCTTGGGCCTTAAAATATTAGTTCGAATATTTTTAGAGTTTTTTAGCATGGCAAAAAAAACCCGTATTTATATATTGATTTTTGGCCCGGACCGATAAGGCTCGAAGCCCAATCGGGTCGGCCCGTTGAGGGCCGGATACTGTTTGGATAGCTTTAGTTTTGTCCAACAATTAAAGGAAAATAAAAAATAAGAGTTAACTTATAAACTGAATTTCACTGTTTTTGTTATTCTAATGATTTTTTGATGACAAAAGAAGTATTTTTATGGAGCTCGTGCCAAGCTCGGGTAATTAAGACTCATTTCAGTTTTAAATAACTTTGTATTATAACTCATACATGCGTGAGTAACAATATTTGCACTCATACCTATACATGAACTTTTGACGTATCATAGTACTCATACCTGCACTCATTACCAGGGGCGGATTTAAGTATAAGCTATTGGGGGCTTAAGCCCCCACCAAAACAAATAGTTTTCCTTTAATACTAATATTATTATTTTATTAAGCCCCCATGATATATCTATTATCTACTTACCATAACTTTATCTTCTTAGTTTTTAACTCTTCATTACTCTATTTTTTTAAGGAAAATATTAAGAATACAATTGTAGTAATATTTGAATATTAAATATTTTTGTAGTATTAAATGTAAATTTTTTATCTTTAGATACCTTGACGGGCGCATGTTAACATGACCCATTTTTTAATTTGCACATATTTTTCTCTTAAATGTACTTTTCTTTACTCTTAATTCATCAAAACATCAATTTTTTTTTTCTCTCAATCATTTTTTTGTCTTTTTCTCTTATTTTTATTTCTCTTGAATGATCGTTTATAGTAAAAGAGTGACAAATTTTATAATGTTGGTAGTGAAAATATCATCGGACATTTTCAAAATATAAAAAACCTCATAGATGACGATTGTAATTTATAAGTTTTTATTTATGCATTGAGTTTCTTCTTTGTCACTATAATTATATATTTTATAAAAATTTGTAATATATTTCTTAATACACTATTTTTTAGCCCCCATCAGCAAAAATTTCTGGATCCGCCACTGCTCATTACCCATAATTTTACTAAGAATAAACTGATCAATTAAAAAAATATGATACTATTTTAGTAAAACATAAAATTTGTCAAAAAATTTAGGCTTAAATAGGCAGTTATTCCATATAAGTTTGCATTTTTTTAGTTGGCAATTAAGTTGATAATGTGACATTGTCTACGTTGATTTATACATAAAAACTTATTTTCTTTTCATCAAAATGTATATATAAATTTATGGACAAAACTTACATGCATTGCTTTACGTGCAGTTTTTATTTTTCCTCTCACAAAGAGGTAGTTTTTTAATTGAAAAACAGTTTTCTTTTATTTTTTTTAAAATTTAAAAACATAAAAAACCACATCTTTGTGAGTGGAACAACAAAAACTACATATAAAGCAATGCATCTAAATTTTGTCCTAAATTTATTTCTCAAAAATAATGGGAAACGCTATCAAAGTGAATTATCATTTAATATCTCATTTCCAAGTCATCTACTCTACACAATTGTCACGTATATGTTTCTCATGTGTCAAATCATACAAAATTAACCCTAAATGCAAAGGCGGAAAAAATGTCAAAAAATTTATAATTTGGAGGACTAAATTGATGGATTTAAATATGGGTTGGACCAATGCCATAAATGCAGCAAAATTGAAGGACTAAAAAAAACAAATTGTATTAAAACTAATAGTATAATATATCTACAACAAATCACAATAAAAACGAGTGGATGTCTCCGTGAATATAGCTAAATTGATAGGGGTATTGTATTTTATACGCTTAATCTTAACTTTCAAATATGATATAATCTTTTAATCAATATGAACAAAAGAAATTTAAACTATTCCTAATTCAAATTAAAATAAAAATTAATATATTAATATATTAATAAAAATAAAAATAACAATACCATATGATAGAATTTCTTTTAAAACTCCAAACTTAATTTTTGTTATGATGAAGCAGATTATGATCACTTCATTTGTAATAAAATCACATAATATGACATTCATTATGGATGAATAAAGTAATGTTTTGGAACAGTGAGAGTAACCGACATATCTCATTTTCCAATTAATTAGTCATCTAAGCTGAGATATCAACAAACTGAATGATCTCTCTTAAATACGATGGATTGTAATTTGCATTTGAATATGCAACTTTAAGCAACAGAGAGAGGAATAGAGAACATAGTATTGCTGAGAAAAAACTATTGCTCACTCCATTCACGTAGTCCTTCCACTTGTGTGAAAGAAAAATAGAGATTATAGTCAACACAAATTAGTTCAGTTGACAAGAAGTTGATTTATATTCTGCAAGAGTGTGAATTCAACTATTATTATTAGCTTAAAGATCTCGTTGATGGATAATTTGTACGTTAGTGCTTTGAGTTTTAAAGTCTAGCCCCTAGACCTCTATCTGGCATAGGGAACTTCTCTAAGCTCGAGAGCTCCTATCTCCTCAAAGTGTAAGCGGCTCACCCCTCTCCAGAAACAAGTTATACCAATTATCAAAAGCGAACTAATAATGAGAAAGATTTCGATGACCTTATGAACCTCTAAAATCTAAAATTCAATTTACCTAAACTTTCTAGCTTCTATAAAAAATAATAGAGGGTGGTAGGTATATCTATCTTATGTTGATTAAGTTATACTACAATATACATGTTCAGAATTATTTTTTTTATACCCATACATTTATACCTTTACCCTTACAAACAATTTTTTCCCAATTTTACCCTTTTGCATTTGACTTCATCCCTCCAAAAATATTTCCGGAAAACTTTATCTAATTTATCCGGTAAATCAAATTTGTTCATCAAATAATACATATGTTTTGAAAATATATACCGGAAAACATTCAAAAACTTTTCCGGTTGTTAAATCACAAGCTCTCTGTGCCTTTGATAAATCGATTGCTGCTTCTACGTGTTTATCACTTGGCCCCATGTTTGAATATAGGTTCTTCACCTAGAAAATTACATACAAGGAATTAACCAATTTTGAAATATCAATTAATCAATTGATTAATTCATCAACTAAACCAATCTGGATATGTTTTACGGTAATGCACTCACCCATGGATGAATGACAATTTTTTTTTTTAAAATTAAAATTCAGAATTAAAACTTAACTGAGTGGCCTTGGAATTGCTTCATGGTAAAGAACGAATGATTTTCTAAATTGAATAATTTCTTTGCATTGTTTTTTTTTTCTACTGATTCATGATTTCTTCTACATGCGAAATTTTATTTATGAGACGAGGTTTCATTTTTACTGATTCATGAGGCCATATGGTTGTCGGTGGGATGATGCTTGAAACAGTGTACCGGAAAACAATTTCAAAGTATTCCGGTGTTAATAGTTTTAGGAATGTACAATTGTTATAATTACCGGAAAACATTTTTAAAGTGTTCCGGTTTATAATTTTGATTATTGGAAAACTCAATTTTCTAAAACTTTATTCAAATTCAGAAAAAATTTGCATACCGTAAATATTTTGGTGGGGTGAAGTCAAATATTAAAAGAGATAAAATCAGAAAAAAAAAAAAAAAAATATAGTTTGTAGGAGTGAAGGTATAAATGTGTACAAAGAAAGTTTTTCTGCATGTTCTTATCGCTTAATTATGGCCTTTAAACATGCTTGAACATATGTAGCGTGTGACAAGTTGCCACACCACAAATAAAATAATTTTGGTTAACTTATTGACCAAACAATCGCTTAAATGATGTTCAAATACTGCCTAATACTCCTCCAAGGGAAGCAAGCTAAGTTAAGAGTCATTGTTTATGTGCAATGATGCTCAGACACAAAACAATATATTTAGTTTTGAGTCAGTAAGTATCAATTAGTGCCGGACAATTATTATAATTACCGGTTAAATTGGGTTGTGAAAACCAAGATAAATAGTGCTGCTTTTTCCACAAGATTCTTTAAGAGAAAGTTATTTTTCTACTTTATCTATTTTCTCGCGCGTCCAACAATTTTACTAAAAAATCTCTGTTCGCTATTTATTAGATAGCGGATATACATCCAAAAATATTTTACTATTATAACATTCGCTACTTAAGTAGCAGATCACATTTTTCAAAAATTACTCATTTTTATAACAACCACTACCTAAATAACGAAAAAGTAAAACGAAAAATGCATAGGTTGCACGAGTAACTTGTAGGATGTCGAATTTCTCCTCGAGAACCCCAAGTACATTCAAGTACAGCGCAATTGAATTTAGCCGGATCAAAGTACTGTTTACTTGAATACCAAAAAAAAAGTACTGTTTACTTAAGGTGTGCACCGGCAAACATTGAAATTTTAGGTTCACCCATTTTGAACTCGTTCAAAAACGGAACGAGATAGGTCAATTTAGATGTTCAAGTTTAAAATTGAAGATTTTTTTATATAGTTTTATAGTGGGTTATTTTTTAACAAAAAAAATAACTCAAAAGATTAACAAATTCAAATTATATAATAAATTGTAATGATTAATTATTTAATATGGAATTAAGTTGCTTCACGTAACTTATTGCACTAGTTTTTTTTGACACACTTATTGTACTAGTTAATTTGGTTTTAATTTGCCATGTTCCTGAACAATATCAACATTCAATGTCATTCTCCAATAGAAAGAAATCTCAAAATAAAACAAACAAGGAGACCCTGACCGATGGCATAAGGGTGGAAATAAGTCAGGCCGGCCTACAGGGTATACAAGGCCTATTCCCAACACTATCCATAAGAAAAAAATGAAAAATATCAACACCTATCTTGTGAAATTAGTTTCTATGCGCAAAAGATACACACAATTTCATTATCCAACAAAACAAATAAATATCCAATGTTGCTGAAACCTTCTATGTATGTGAAGAATGTTGTACACATGTTTCTAAATTTTCTTTTAGTTGCTAAGCACTTTTCATACTCAATCCCATTCATGATTCATGATAACTTCTATAGTAATAAATAAATCAAAACAGCATACTAATCACCACCACCTTGGATCACCAACAATGAGCAAAGCTATCTATATTTAACAGAGCTTTGCATGGACGTCTAATTACAAAAATGGTAAGGATACAATTTGATCCGGTGAGGGAAGGTTTGATGGTGGAGAATCAGGTAAAACAAAAAATTGTGATACGCACATTCTATTGTTTGAACATCCTAGCTGATACCAGGTTAGCTTGATTGTTCAACACCGGGTTGTGATGCTCGGTGAAGGTTTGATTTGGAGGGAACAACTGCAGACTGCTTCGGGGGCCTAGGCCTTTCTTCTCCCTTCAAAGAGGCCAGCTTCTCAGGGAGAAAATGAGTTCCTTCCAACTCATTTTCTGTCTTTCTCTTCTTAATCAAAGCACCGCCAGCAACCCTGACATCATCCGGGGAACGGCTTGAACTCCCCTTTGCTTTCTCTTTTCTCGGACCATTCACAGGGGGGTGGAGAACCCGGACATCTGTAACTGCATTAGAAACTCCCTTATTCAATGGAGAATGACTGGTGGATTCTGGAGCTAATCGCTTTCGCACATTCTGTTGTGAACTACCATCAGATTGAACATTCTCCTCCTGCTTAGGTACCAATAGCTTTTTCTTCTTAATGTTTTCCTGATCCTAACAATGTGAGTAAAACAATGAGATAGAAACAAAATTGAAATATAGTCTTGAGTCCTGACAGTAAAATATCAAATCTGTTTGTCATCATTTACACAGACAAAGAGCAGAAAACGAGCCCTCCTCCCATTCTTCTGATATTATCAATGGCCAAGATGAATTTAAAGAATTTAAATCATACAATAGTCATTCAATAATCATTTAGCTAAAGGCATACCTTATTTCTTCTGTGTAGTGCTCTGCGCCTCTCTTTTGCCCTGCAAATTCCACGTTTGATTCCGTGGCTGTCCATGCCACCATTTGGCCATAGTTCCGCTAGCTGAAGACACGGGACTTAAAGTTAGAAAAAATTATATTGTTTATATTTGGACACCGAAACACTGAACATTGAACACACACACAAATAACAAACAAACATGATGTAACAGACTCGAAATGTCATAATGGTACCTAAAAAAATTTAATTGAGGGCACTTCTCATTTTTAGGGTCTTGTAGTACAGTGATGTAATTTTATATTCAAATAAGTAACAAGTTGAGATCAAAATCCAAGTTGAGCATAAATTCACAATACAATCCCACATAATAATTACCACAAGTAATCCAATAACTATCCTAGACCAATATTGAGAGGAAAGCATGGAGATTCAACTCACCTCAGAATACAACTTTCTGACTAGGGGACCTGCAGTTTCATCCAATCCCTGTAGCAATCACAAACAAGATTCAATCAGAACAAGAATTTTCAAACCAAACAGGATCTTCAAAAGAAGTAATTAAGGAAAAAGTCTTATGTACATCAACAAAAAGGTCATAGAGATCACAAATATTGTCTTCCAATGCAGCATCCATACTAAAATTACTTTTAGGTATTGCTTTTCCATCAGGACCCAATTCTTGATCACCAGATGCTCCAGCTTGCTGCTGTTGTTGAAATGGCAGGAAAACAAACAAAAACACCGCAAATTAATTGCTGAAATGATCCAATAACCAAACTCGAAATTGCATTGAATTCTCAAGAGACACATCCACATAAAAGAATTAAGTATAGCACAGATTAATATAATGGCAGGAACTAAATGAATGTAATAGTGAACCAAATATGATAAGCAGCATTGAGTATGGAGTTGGCACAAATATAACAAATTCAAACGATATTGAATGAAATAGAAAGTCAACTAAAATAAACCTCAGATTCATTAGATGGCGTCTGCATCTTTATCATCTCAACAACTTCCTTCTTTTTTTGTTGAAACCTATCATCTTTCTGTTTCTTTAAAGACAAACCCACATTGATCATAATTTTTAAGTTTCTCTGCAGCAGGAAGACATTACATAAGATGATGTCATGATGACAAGATAAATAATTTCATTCATTAAGGGAAAGTAAATATGCATACACATCATTGAATTTAAACAAATATAAGAATAGTTCTGAACAAATGGCAAGCTATCAAGTAGATGTAAGAAACTCAGAATTATAGGTAGTATTTGCTAGAATGAGATAGAACATATGGCTTCTATTTTATGTTTGATGCATTTAAAAATAGAAGGAAAAAATGGGACACAAGAGTAAATTTTGATTCCACTAAAGAAAAGGAGCCAAACATGTGTTTCATTCAATTCTGTCTCAATGTCAAATGCTACCAAAGTAACATCACATTGAAGTACAGAAAAAGGAGAAATAAAAAAGCAAAAATGATATGTTCCAAAAGGTCGCAAAATCTAAGTTCCCAATGGTATGGAGAGCAGCACAACTAATTTGAGAGAGATACAACCTATAGTCTCAAATGTACATAACCTTTTTGAGTTCGATGACCAATAGTGTTTAATGGCTTGCAGCCGGCAGTTTTACCAATGGCAAAATAGTAACAAATAGTACCAGGATGAAATAAATTTATTATTCATCTAACTTATAACCAATGGTTATGGTGACAATTATAAAGCACCAATCACTAAGAACTGGGAGCGGGAGCGATATAAGAAAGCTATCATCATACCAATACCAATCGGGGGGGGGGGGGGGATATCATGGTTAGAAACAGAAACGATAAAGGGTCATATATGCTGAAACACCTTTAGTGTTCTGAGCTGAATCAGGTGCCCAAGAATACTCATAAGACGATTAATTAACTCCTCTGATACTTTCCCTTGGCTCGCCTGCTGACAAAGAGCACAAGTTAATATTACAATGCTTATAATTGTGTGTATTTCTCGATGCACAACATCAGGAATGCAGAGTTGTCCAGTACCGCTAATCTCGCAACTTTAGCAAGCTTTAGCTTTATTTCCCTGGGTAATCTCCGTTTGATAGCTTGGGATGTGCTATCAACCTCCTGGTTTTCCATAGTTGGCGGTCTTGCTGTAATAATATTTGAAAAAAGGAAAACATACATTAGCAACAAGCTTCTCACATTACCTATTTATGTGATATATATAAACTTCAAAATAGTTTCTGAACTTACATTCTGCGACCGCTTTCTCCAAATCTTGAATAGCTTTCTCAAGAATTGTAGATTTTGGCCTCACACTGGAGCTATCTTTTTTCAGTATGTTCTTAGATTTCTGCATAAAGATTCAACCAATCTCATTACTAATACAGTATCTGCTAAGCATGTAGCATTCTATTGTCACATTTTCAACATCAAAAGTCGCAGTAAATAGAAATGTTACGCTGCCAAGTGTACATTACACGGTATAACTAAACAAAATTTCCTGTAATATCCTTGTTTCAGAGAAATTAAACCATACACACAACTATCCTTAAACTAAATAGCTATATTTTGAATAATAAAAAAACATGCCCCATGTCAGCCTAGATAACAAATCAAGGGAATACAAACTAGCAATGAAGATACACAATTTAGAATTCATAAGCAGAAGTGTTCATCATAAAAAATAGACAGAGAGGCAGCAAATCATTACTTTTTACTGTTTGGGACTTATTTTTGTTAAATGTAGCACACACTCTGTCTAGCACAGAGCATGCCATGTTTCATGTAAGATTGATCTGTTGATTGGAATGGAAATTGACTGCAAAGGAAGTTCTTATTTGATGGCCAGTTCCATCGTGCTTCATGGGGTAACTATGATGTGTGTGGTAGAAACTATTATGTCCAAATCCAAGAGGTACAATAGGACACACATAAAAGGATATGAAAATCCTCAAGATCTTAATATAAGATTGGGAACTAGATATATTAACACAACTTTATTTAAAAATACATGCTTTGCATCAATGCATGATATTTGTATTGATTTGTTAATATTTCTCATTAACAGGTAACCATCATAACCAAGGTTGTCAAACTCGAGATCTGACATAAGATCTGGGAGGAGTTGCAGGATTGTAGGTCGTAACACGGATAATAAGATCCTACCAGATTCAAAAACTGACATATATATGCATATAAATTCATGTATATGTATAAAATAGAATATGTACAAGTTAAAAAACACTTCAAAACCCCACAATTACTTAATCGATATTATAAACAAATAAATTGTATACTTATTAATTAAAAAATAATATCAAAAAATATTTTCATTTATTATTATGTTTGTCTGACAGCTTTAAAGCACATAAGCAATTATTAATATTAATTATTGAAAACAAAAAAGAAAGCAAGTTGTAGAACAGAGAGAGATTTGTACCCAAAAAAATGATTAGATCATTAGAAAGGAAAGCAACAAAAAAATGATTAGATCATTAGAAAGGAAAGCAACAAAGTGGGTTAGAAAGTGACTGTCACAGCCTTTCACGTGTTTTAAACATGTTATTTTAGGTTTTTTTAATGCCAACGTCACTTTTAAGGAACTGGATCACAGACCAGACCCGCAAACCGCATATGTGCGTAACACAAATAGAATCAGCTAACGCGCAAGATTCTACCATTTTTACAACTTTGCACGGAGATCCTGGCCGCTCCCACCAATTTGTGATTCTTCCCATGCGCGAACTCGACCAAACCTAGCAAGATCACAGGATTTCACGCATTGGCGCACCATTTTGACTCTCATGATCATAATTAAAAAACCACGACACATATTTTCCCTTGTTCTTATCGAAATGTATTTTCCCCAATAAAAGTGTCACAAAAAGTACATTTTCCTCCAAACAATGTAAGAATGTCACAAGCAGTCCTACTTAAAAGAAGTTCTAGCAGCCCAATACGGTTGCCAACTATTTACCATCTAATATTAATTGCTTACTTTCTTCCCCTTCATTCCCATCATCCAAAAAGCACAAGTTCTACGTCTAGTTCATCAATAGAGAACTCCGCCAATTCAAGAAATCCACCATCATCGCCAAGTAGATGATGTACATCTCCACCAATGTCCCACACAGACACATAATTCGCTGATATCCCTAGGGAACTGCATATTGGTTTGCGGGTACCAATTTGTGGTACTTTAGAGAATTGGTACACACAAATTCGCAAAGAATTCGCAGGAAACCATCTACCACACGTACCAGTAAAAACCGGTAATAAAAACTTAACATTAAACTACTCGATTGAGCACTGGGAAGTGATTCTCACTTTATAAAAGTCGAAATATCACTAGGCCTACCAGTGCAATATACTTGTACGCTGCCACCTTGTTGTAAGCTGCTAATTTATAACTTAGTTTACCTCTCTCTATTTGCCAAACTTTCGATGTGGGACTAGTGCTATCTCTCTATTTATGTTTGACGACCACATATGCATAGCAATTTGTTTTATAACGGAAAGTATAGAGAGTAAGTTTTTTTGGCGTGATAAAGAGAATGAAATTAATAATTAAGATTAATATAATCCTGGCAATTGTGACTAAAGGACTATCTCTTTTTGTGACATTTGTTGGAATGGGGTTTTTAAAAGGAAATAAGAATTGAACTTTTATTTTTGTTGTAAGCAAATTATGTTTGTCGAAGTTTTTTCGGTGATTAAACTGGGCTTAGGCCCAAAAGAAGATAAACATCAACAACAACAACAAAAAAAATAGCTCGAGAGTTAACCAACCCTGGCCAAATCCATCCTAACCTATATTGTCAATATCGCGGTATAGCAAAACAGTTTAGCATTTGTAGGGTGGCATAACGCCATCTCCCTGCAAGCCGCCCTCAGCAGTGGCGGTTGTAGAAGCTGCGAATTGTGGCAATCCCGCTGTCCACTATAGCAATCTAGACTCACTATAGCTGTGCCTAATGGAGATGAGGAATTGGAGGTGGAACAACAAGAGTTCGGATCAAATGATGAACAAGATAATATTGGTGTGGTGGAACTTAATATGATCCTGGCAATTGTGACTAAAGGACTATCTCTTTTTGTGACATTTGTTGGAATGTGATTTTTAAAAGGAAATAAGAATTGAACTTTTATTTTTGTTGTTAGCAAATTATGTTTGTCGAAGTTTTTTTGGGTGATTAAACGGGGCCTGGGCCCAAAAGAAGATACAAATCAACAACAACAACAACAAAAAATAGCTTGAGTTAACCGATCTAGGCCAAATCCATCCTAACCTATATTGTCAATAGCGCGGTATAGCAGAACAGTGTAGCATTGGTAGAGTGGCGTGACACCATGTCCCCACAAGCCGCCCTCAGCAGTGGCACTTGTAGAAGCCGCGAATTGTGGCAATCCCGCTGTCCACTATAGCAATCTAGACTCACTGTGGCTGTGCCTAATGGAGATGAGGAGCTGGAGGTGGAACAACAAGAGTTTGGATCAAATGATGAACAAGATAATATTGATGTGGTGGAACTTAGAAGTGATGATGAGGCAGACGCATGCATAAGCATGATTTTATTGCCATTTTGAATACTATGTCATTTGATTACATTTAGAACTTATTTTGATGGGAAATGACAGTTAATTATAATTATAGAGTATGATTGTCACTTTAATTGTGTATTTTTCTATTTTTAGTATTTATGTATCTTATTGGAATTTATGTTTACTTTGTAAATTGTTTTTTAGTCTTCCCAACAGCAATCATCCGTCATCCGCAGGCGCAGCTATTTGAGATTAACAACATAGATCCTAATAAGCTTTCCAAAGTTGATTTTTATTGATGATATTAATATTCCCTCCGGTCTCAAATATAAACAACAAAAAAGTTACTTTTATTGGTCTAAAATATAAGCAAATATTGACTATTTATACCATATTTGATGATATTATTCCTAATTTACCCTTCAATTTAAATAGATTGTAATTTCCAATAACACTTTTATTTTCATGGAACAAGTTTCCGTAAAGGGAAATTTGGATATTTTTGGCAAAATTAAATGAGTTTAACTATTGTTCTTAAAGGGTGTGAAATATTTTTGTTGCTTATATATGAGACCAGATGGAGTATTTTCATTTACTTTGTTGTTTCTTAACAAAATTATTTTTATTCGTAGAGTACCAATTATTATATTGGAATGTACCACAAAACAAAACAGAATACCAATTTATATACTTTGAGAGTTGTGTACCGAGTAACCTAACTCGTACCGAAGAGAAGTGCGAACCAAGTGACTATGGTCCCACAACCTCGTCTCTCTAGACAAGATTCTAAGGTTGGGGGTGCACTGACATAATATCCTTTGCCTATCTTGGATCCCTTATGTTTCTCTTCAATGAACTAATGAAGGAGTATCTTAGAACGTACCACCAAACGAAATGTCATACCGGTTATATATACCCCCATGTACCTAATACTTTGAGAGTTGTGTACCGAGTACCCTAACCCGTACCGAAGAGGAGTGCGAACTAAGTGACTATGGTCCCACAACCTCGTCTCTCCTTTACAATCCTAGACTAGATTCTAAGGTTGGGGGTGCACAGCCATCATATCCTTTGCCTATCTTGGATCCCTTATGTTTCTCGTCAATGAACCAATGAAGGAGTCTCTTAGAACGTACCAAAAAACGAAATGTCATACCGATTATATATACCCCCATGTACCAAATACTTTGAGAGTTGCGTACCGAATACCCAAACCCGTATTGAAGAGAATTGTGAACCAAATGACTACTTTGCCTATTTTGGGGTTCACTTAAATCATATCCTTTGCCTATTTTGGATACATTATGTTTCTCTTCAATGAACCAATGAAGGAGTATGTTAGAACGTATCACAAAACAAAATGGCATACCAATTATATATACCCCGTCCCCCCACACATACCTAATACTTTGAAAGTTGTGTACCGAGTACCCAAACCCGTACCAAAGAGAATTGCAAACCAAGTGACTATGGTCCCTCAACCTCGTCTCTTCTTTACAATCCTAGACAAAAGTCTAAGGTTGGGGTGCACTTAAATCATATCCTTTGCCTATTTTGGATCCATTATGTTTCTCTTCAATCAACCAATGAAGGAATATGTTAGAACGTACCACAAAACAAAATGGCATACCAATTATATATACCCCCCACATATCTAATACTTGTGTACTGAGTACCTGAACCCGTACCGAAGAGTATTGGGAACCAAGTGACTATGGGGTGCACTAAAATCATATCCTTTGCCTATTTTGGATCCATTATGTTTCTCTTCCATGGACAATTGAAGGAGTGTGTACTCCCATTTCTCTCATACATAATGAAGAACAAGGTTGGGCAAAAAATTTCAAGGTATGTTTTTAAAACTGCATCTTAAACAAACTGAATATGTATTCCAAGCAAATTGTTCAACAAGTTATAAAATTAAAACAATATAATGAAGGATACTCCTTGAATAGGTATCTAAACATATTGTAGCATATCAGTATTTAATACATAAATGACATCAATACTATATCTTAATAGGTATCTAAACATATTGTAGCATATCGGTATCTGATACACAAATGACATCAATACTATATCAATATTCTTTATTCAATGCAGAAATGAAACCATATCAGTGCTGCAAAGTTTGGGATAACTTGTTTAGTTAAATTTCAATATTGAAATTAAAACAAGACAGCAGAAAAGCAAAAGAAGTTAACTTACTGGTCCTTGCATCACAGATTTTCCCTTGGACAAGTTAAGATCTGGTAGTTCATTGATGCCATTTTTATCTTTTGATCCATCTGTATTTTCTAAACCATCAACACTACTTGGGGTTCTTCCAGGTTGGGATTTGGAAGAAACACCTTTTTCTTGGTACTTCTGATGAGAAGTATCATGCACTCCACTTGCATCGTTATATTTATCCACTCTGTTCTTGGATTGAAGTACTCCTGTTGTCTGTTTGTCAGCAGCTTTGACTTCTGCCACAGAAGGCACATTCAAACAGACAACCACAGAAGGGACAGCATTACTTGATTCTTTCATACATACAGACGGATTTGAAATTGGTCTACTATCAGTCGTTTTCTTTTTCAAATCTTCATAACCTTCACCAGGTACAGCCAAATTCTGTGAGGAATTAAATGTATTCTTCGCAGATAATGATGCGGTCTTTCCAGCAGCTGTCTTGCCCACTTTTGCATGTTTATTTGATACATGTCCATCAACGTTCTCCCCTGGATTCTTCAATGTATCTTTCCGGCACCTTTTCTTTGCTGGCTGATTAGGTAAAACCGGAGGTTCACTTCTATAGAAAGATAAAATCAGTGAGAATTATCAAGAATCGATATGAATCTTTTATTTACTGTAACAACCAATTTAATAAATTCAATCATAAATTCAGCATTTGATTGGGTAGTCTTTCACCATTCCATTCATTTAAAGAAGCCAAATATGAACGTAAGATAACTGTTTAGCAACAGTAGATAAGCCAGCTATATGTTATTTTGTTTAATCACTACAAGTTAATGAATTGCGTAAAAATGCAGATATTCTTCCCTTTTAGGCAGGCAATAAAACAAATTTTAGGATTACCTAAATTTAACAGACCAACAGCCCCAACTTGGACCCCAAATTTAATATTGCAATAAATTAGTATTCTCCAAAGGCTACACCAGACATTATATACAAATTTGTTTTTGAAGAAATTTTATAGAAATAATTAAACAGTGCAAATTGCAAAATTTAAGGTTCACTCAAGCTGCCATGACTAAAGCTCATTTTCAAGTCATGAATTAAGGCAATAACTCCACCCTCCTGCCTTGCAAGCTAGTAATTCAAAACCCTTCTAGGATTCGTTTAGAGTTACATGTTGATCAAACATTCAAGGATCCTGCTAACCCAATGTCTGCATAAATATTTATTAAAAAGCAAAACAACTAATCCATTGTCTGCAATAAATGCTACCCTTTGCTAAAATTCTTTTACTTTTAATTTATTATCCAGTATCTTAAAACTGGTTACCACTTGACAACTTTTATTATGTGTATACATTTTGTCATAGCATTGACACATAAAGAAGAGGTACGGGGTTCTTCCTTCCTTTATATGGCAGCTATATTGCAGTAAACATTACAAGCATAAACATAAAAAGTTTTATACAGAAATTATAGTATTAGCTGCTGTCACAACTCACAAACTCAAAAGAGATGGCTATGAATTATAAACAATCTCACTTCATGTTCATGCAACACCAAAAGCACACATAAAGGACCATTAAATACAATCAATCACTGTGTCAATATACCTCCATTGACATATGTAATTCACTCACATACCAGAAAGAAAAATGTGTAAAGGCTTGATAAATTTAAGTAGTTTATAAACGACAATTAAGAAATACTTCAGGCAAATTTTTAATCAAAACAATACTTACATGCGTTCCAATTTCCCCCTATTAACAAAGAAACCATCATGTTTGATAGCCGAATTATCAACCTCAAAATACTCATCCTGCAAAAAGGACAACTGAAAAATATAAGTGTGTGTGTGTGTGTGTGTGTGAAAGTCCATAATATAGAACAACAATGCTCCTCTCAGCAAGCAAAGGTCAAATCATAACAAACAGCAACAATACACAAATACACCAACCAGCTCAGCATCGTCAATGAAAGAGTCTTCTGTGTCATACTGATCATCAGGAACAACAGGTAGATCCTCCTCATCACTACTATCATTACCCTGAAAATGATTCAATGCACATCTTTAATATGAGTTTACAGTAGAAGTCAATTCGTGCAGGCGCAGGTCATTGAGTAACAAGCATAGTAATATATACACACACACACACACACACACACATACCATGTAAAGCCGTTCAATTTTCTCTATTACAGCACTGAACCGGTTTGTCTGGGGAGCATCTTCTTCTTTCTTCTCAGTTTGTCCCTAAAAATGACAAGTGAGGATAGCAAAAATAGTGAAGAACAACACCATATACAATTTAAAAAAATATATATATTGGTTCACATCACAACTACCCAGATGAAAATAAAATAGTGAACCATAAACACGCTGGAGTCAACCATATCCAAGATTACCTTGACTCCACATATTGCAATGTCATGTTATAAAAACAAGATTCTCTACAGTAATTGCATGTTTAGGAATTGAGAGTAAATTCAAAACAATAACAATACTGAAGGTGGGGGATGAAGTAGGTGCCAGATACTGGTCAACTATGGCATGTTTACATGCACGTGTCAGCTAACTACCACAAATTGTATGTTACTCATATTAGTAAATACCTAGATAAGAAAGGGAAATAACAAAAATATCAACAAAAGAAATATGGGTGGAAAAGTCAGAAAATGGGGTTTACTCTCCATCCAGCAGCAGCACAGATATATTCTTTTAGCTGCAAATTGCAACATACAGATGCTCCGCAGGCGTAAGCCAAATTTGGGAGTGGGGCCACCAGCCATGACGCCACAATTGAGGCACTATAGTATTCAGTTTTATCAACGGCAGAAAGTCAAAAAAGGCCATCAAATGTGTCATGGCGCCGCCATCCTTCACAAATTGGCCGTGACAGTTGTCATAAAATCCGCAATCCACCATAGCCAATATTTGACAACACTGATAGTATTCAATTAATAACTTTGCTATCTAATAATCTCAATACAATATTCAGTTAAAAAATCACAACAAACAAGAATACTAATAAAGTAAATAACATAATTGATAATACACAAAACTAGTCCATATTACTCTTATATATATTGTTTTAATAAACACAACTGAAACTAAGTTCCATCAAGTCCACCAAAATTAAAATAGGCAAAACAATCAGTGATGTCAAAACTCAACAATCAATTGCGGACAACAGCGGTTTGTTCATATTCCACTATGCATTAATGCTATACTATAGTCGTTATCTAACAATATTTTTTGTATGTTTGGTTCCACTTCTAGAGGAGCCAAAATTGATTCTAGAGATGTAAAATTGATTTTGACATGTTTGGTTTCTCTAAAGTAAAATTGATTTTGCCTCCCGAATTGATTCGACTTGAAGCTAGAAATTGTAGCGTCTGATTCTAGAATTGATTTTTACACTCAAAATTTTTTATTCACTCACTTTTACATGAATCTATTCAAATATGAATCACTTTACCATCAATTTAATTTTAGTCAGAACCAATTCACTCAAAATCAATTTTTCTTACCGCAAAACCAAACATACACACTTTGTACTAATTACCCTGCATCAGAAATTTGCTCAAATTACCCTACAGTTTATCACTAATATATGTACTATTTAACAACACTAACAGCTACTAAACCTAATAATGTCGAAGTCTAATAGAAAAACATCAAAGAGCAATTCCAATTTACGATAAAAAAGAAAATTGATTGAGCAATGTTATTCAGCTAAAACGATTACTACGAAAATCATTACAAAATCAACAAACAGCTACATTGACAGAAAATCACAGTATATATGCATAACAAAACCTAACAAAAACAATAAAAATTCGGCAATGTGAATGAAGAAAGGAAAAAAATCTCACAGGAGCGATTCTAGCTTCGAGCGCAGGGTTCATCTTCGGAACTTGCTCAGGAGCAGCAGAAGTGGATCCAATGTTATCCTTATTGGCGTCTTTGAGAAGCTTCTTCCACGATACGATTGTGGTCTCATCTGGTCGGAGCTCAACTTTGAAAAGTTGCCGATCACCTATTCGGATACACGTGGATGAAGGTCGCGACGAATCGCTAGCGGCGGCGGAGTCAGCGGGATTGGAGTTGTTGTCCGTCATCAGAGCGGTTGTTGATGGTAATTGGTGTCGCGGCGATGGAGAATTAGGACACGAGAAACATGAATGAAATGAAACGTCTTAAGCCCTAAGATTGAGATGAAGAGAATTGGTATTGAGAGAGAGAGAGAGAGAGAGAGAGAGAGAGAGATTGCGCGGGATTCAAATATCGGGAAAAAAAATCCCTTTTTTTTTGTGTGTATTGAGATCTCGATCTTGTGTAATCATTGACTGTGTGTGGTCATGCATTTCTCACGGTCCGATCTTGATCATGTGGTTCAAAATTTAATAATTGTAACTTTACTTTTTATAAAATCAAAATATACCTTTATTATAGACCGTTTGATTAAGATAGAACGGTCGGACAAACATGATTGCATAGGATCCAGATTTGTGTTGTTATCATAGTTCAGTTAGTAAGAACGTTGTTGCTATACAAAATGATAAACATGGTTCAAATTTTGGACTCTCGTTTATTCACCTTAAAAGTGAAATATTAACTACTAGACTAATTTATTATATTATATATTTATATATTCTAGATAACACATGAATTAAAAGTAAGCGGACAACAAGTTGTGCCGCTGAACCTTTTTGGATGACAAACTCAATCCTCTGAAAAACCACATTAAAAGACCTAGGAGACACAATATTATTATGCATAACTCCTTGAACTCTTTTAAGAAGGTTCACTACCTCTGGTGCTAGGAAGCCAAAAATGTCGAATGTAAATGGGATAAAGACATGTTGATTATCAGAGCACGTTTTTTCATGTTTTGCCACCTTGCTTGAATTTAAGCTGCTTTTAGGGCTGCCTGTCCAACAGTAAAATCTCCAGTCCTTAGTCCCACAAGTGGGGAAACTCCATTCAAGTCCACACAAGCATGTTTGCCTCCTACCCATCCAGCATCCATGCACCAAAACATCTGCCGGCCGAAATGTCGATCTCCCCTCTAGTGGGTCAGTCAAGAAGTTCACAGGTGCTTCTTTCTTAACAGATATTCCTGCCCGCCTGAAAATATCAAAAAGAACATCCATAACCGGGTCATGCATGTATTTGAATCATGTGAGCTCCCTACAATGAGCTGTGTGCTCTCCGAAAGTATATAGGCACGCCTTACGACAAACTGGACAAACCTCATCAACAGGATATAATGGGATCAAACCTAAATAGATCAAAATTTTAATTTTTGTATAGATCAAATATCATCGGTGCTCAACTATAAAGATATACTTAAGGGGTTAACTTTTCACAACAAATATTTTTTCATGTGCGCCAGTTAGGTTGTTAGACATCAAATTTAGTACCAATTATAGTTAAGAAAGCGCAACAAATACAAGATCAAATAGTTAATAAACTCAAATAGTTGGCACGTGCTATTGGTATTTCGTATTTGTTTCAGAACGATGTTAATAATCATTGCAAGATTTGATAAATTTACTAGAACTTCATAATCATTGCTACTCAGAACTACATAACTTTGATTCATCCATTGCACCCGGAGATACGTAGGAGCGAGATTCAACATTTTGTCAAGCACCCTAATAAAAAATAACATTTTCCCCCTCTTGTAAATATTTTAATTGGGGAGGGATCAAATTACACCGGTGTAACATTTGAGTAATGTTACACCACTCAATAACGCTTTAACGAATTCAAATTTTTCAAAATTCACCGTTGGATTGAAAGTTTATATAGTATAGATCATCTATATTAAATTTTACAAAAATCTAAAATCGTTTCACATGTTTTTGAGACACATGAAGATTAACGGTTTATGCGTTTTTATTGAATACTGTTAATCTTCATGTGTCTCAAAAACATGTCAATTGATTTTAGATTTTTGTAAAATTTAATATAGATGATCTATACTATATAAACATTCAATCCAACGGTGGATTTTGAAAAATTTGAATTCGTTAAAGCGTTATTGAGCGGTGTAACATTACTCAAATGTTACACCGGTGTAATTTGATCCCTCCCCATTTTAATTAATAATTAATGAAAAACACACCAGCAGTTTAAAACACTTTTTTCATCCTAGGCTAACTATAAGGTTCCCGTTGAGTACAACGGATGTGACGAGTGCTAATATCTTCACTTTGCATAACCAACTTCCGAACCCGAAAATGGTTGCAACGACCATCTTTCCATTGTTTTTCAAGATTTTATCGATATTTTCCTTTTCCTTCGAGAAAGAATAAAGCTCGGTGGCGAATCTGTAGTCATTTCGAGCGTTCGCGCGCCCGGACGTTTTTCGCGGCGCAACAGTTACGTTTGGTCCATTTTTTTAGGTTTAAAAGTTACTTTTGAATTGTAGTAAACATAAAAAACTTTAGCAATAAAGTTTAAGTTGTTTGGTATGGTATATTTTAAATTTTTTAACTTAAAACTTTTTTGAGGTAAACTTTTTTTTAAAAAAATTCTAATTTTTAAATGCCACATTTAACCTTACAAATTTAAGTGTTTTTTTTTTGTATTGATTTAAGTTTAATATGTTAGTATTTTTACAAAAAAATGAAGTGTATTTCATTGGACTTTCTTACTAAGTTTGTTAGAATGATATTACTGATGCTAAAATATTATAATTTTGTTAAAAAAATAAGGGACACCGCTTTAGGTGGAGGTACTTACCTTATTTTGCCATTTAAATCGAGTAATGTTTTTTAAATAAAGAAATTGAGATTTTTTTAAATCATAAATTTCATATTTTTTTAGGGGCTATTTCAGAAATTTGCAAGGGCACGAAATAATAAGGGGGAGACGAACAACAATCTTTTAAACAAATTAACCCGGAAGCAACTGAGAAGACAAGATGGTGTTGATGCTACTTAAAAAGTGTTGGTGCTGCAAGTTTTCTCTCGTGAAAACTTCATCAATGAGAGAAAAGTTATGTTGCTTCAATGAAGGGTTGATGCGAATATTTCAATAGTACTAGATTCTCATCCAATATTACTAGTTTCCAATAATGTTACTATAAAAGTCAACATACCTCATTGCAGTTAACTATCATATGCAGTTTCCGATTGTAAACTAACAAGTTACAACACCCGTGCATTGCACGGGCTCCTGAAATTTAATCCTACAATTGACTCAAACATTATTGTCATTGTTTGTATTTACTTTGTTGGGTTATTTTGATTGAGTACTTAAATTACAAAATTATATTCCATATAGTGAATGTTATTTGAAAACTGTTTTTAGCATATCAATATAAGCTATTTGGTTGTAAACACATTACTTTATATTCTATGTGAGGTGCATTTCTAGAGTGTGTAAGAACTCAGAACATAATATCATGTGATATACTAACACATAATACTATAAATTAAATTACACCACAAATGAAAAACACAAATATCTTAATACATTGTCATTGTCATAAACAAATAAGGGAACTAATGACCATGACTAAATAAGAGATAATCTTGATAATCATAATTGAATACACCTATTACATCTCACAAAAAAATAATTGAAATATTATAAGCTATAATAATTCAAGATAGAATGCAACGGATGAAATGCCACCAAAATATTCATTAGTCCAATAGAGCTCCCAATTTCCTGTAAAAAATAACACAACTTTTAGGTAAAAATTAAAGGAAAACATTGTTAAAAAACATAAATAATTTTACTTATAAAAATTATAATGATGATAATAATATTAATAATAATAATAAAAATCACATTTGTCAAGAATTAAACAAAAACCTAACATTATTTAACACCCCCGATATTTGACAAATAAATTAACTGTACAACGCTAATCTTCACTAATTTGAAGAAAACTACAAATTTACAATCTTAATTTAAAAATGATAGTGTACAATTACAAAAGTAGATTCATAGAAAATGTAAATCAAAAAATATTATTTGGAAATCAAATGAGAATCCACAATGTTTCCTTCCACGACTTTCTTCCTTACACCAAAGGAATTGCTCTCCAATCCTATTTGAGATACCATCAAAGTACTTAGGATTTTCTAGGCAACATCACATCCATTTATTCAATGAAAACATGAATGATACAAGTTTAAAACTTGATAGAACACAAACAAATTAAGAAATTTAGAATCATACTCAAACTAATAAATGGTTCCAAAAATATGAACAGTAAAACATTGGTCAAGACTATTCCTATGAAACATTACAATCTAGTGAACAAAAAGTAATACATGAGCCACTCTTTGTTGAAAGCCTTCTTGCTTTTGCTTGCAAATGTTGAAAGCTAAAAATGGCTAAATTTTTGGAATCTTATGAAAAGGAATCTTATGGCTAATGGCTAAATGGCTAAGATCCCATTATGCTACAGAAAAACAAATTATATGTATAGATGAATAAACAATTGAGGAAGCCAGAAAATTATATTTGAAATTGAAACTGAAACTTACATATAATATTGCAGAATCACAAGCATCTGTGTTGATAATCCTGAGAATGGAAAGAACTCAGAGATGCTTCAGGAATCAAATTTGAATTTGTTGATTGATGATAAAAAAGGGTAATGGAGAGATGCTTATTTCAAATTGTGATAGAAGATTTAGCTTAAGATCGGCTTGTTTTGGGATTCTAAAATAAGATTCCACAAAGCTTGAGCCCAATTTGATAAAAGTTTACCTAGGGATAAGGCAGTTTGTGGGAGAAGATGAAAGGGAATCGCGTTTTGCAGTCATGTCTGGCAAAGAGAATCGCGTTTTGTTTGTTTGTTTGTTGTGTGAGACATTTGACCATGAAGCGGATAAAAGGGAGAAAGAATCTGATTTCTTTTCCTTATGGGTATGGAAACCGAGTAGGTTAACTGTTGGGCCGGGTCATAAAAGGCCCAAACAACAATACTCTTCTCTCATTTGCTCATTTGAATTTGGCTAAAAATGGCTAAAAATTTGGATTGTTGTGAAAAAGAATATATGATGTGTGGCGGCTGATTGATGGACACGTGTAAAAAAATACCCTATCTGCCTTCTCCAAATGTCTAATATTAAGATATTGTGTTTTTAGTATCACAATAGTCTGAGAGTTAAGAAAGTCATTCGGATTACACATATAATTGTTAACATCAAAACAATTATGCCTTTAGAGTTAGTTTACTTCCCCGACGCTGCTTGAAGGCCGAACCCACCCAAAACATGAGATATGGCAACTTTAATCCTCATGTTAAACAATGCTTTCAACATAAAAACCAAATTGTTAAGCCCAGGCAGCAAAAGAAATACCACACAGATCCCTTATGTTGTATTATTGTTACTATTATAAAATTGATGAAAATATAACATTCTCAACAAAGAAATTCTTCGACTCTCTCCGAGCTGTATCATAAAAGTGTTAGATTCTCATCTAACATTCAATAGTGTTAGATTCTCATCAAACATTACTAGTTTCCTATAACGTTACTATAAATGTCAACATACTTCATTCATCATATCCAGTTTTCGATTGTGAACTAATACTGTCTTTTTATTATCAGGATAGTATGAGAGTTAAGAAAATCACCAGGACCACACATATAATGGTTAACATTAAAACAATTATCCTTTAGAGTTAGTTTACTTACCGACCTCCAGTGCCGTTCCTGATATTTTATGGGCCTTAGGCCAAAAAAAAAAAAAATCATTTAATATAATAGCATACTTCTTAGGTATCTATCATTTTGAAAACAAATTTTTCAAGAGAGCCCCTTGTTGTCATTTTATTAGCTCTTCTTTTCATTTTTTTTTCCAGTTATTCATTACCCACATAAATGTTTCTTAGGCAACCTCTTCCAAGCTTCAGATAGAAACAAAAAAAAACTCAAGTAAAGAACAATAGCACATGGAAAGTAGAATGCTGACTTCGAAGAACAATTGAAAAATCGTAAGATCCAAATGGATGAAATTGGATGCAAAAAATAACATGTTAAGTATTAACAATTCGTAGAAAATAGATTAAATAACTTGTTAATAAAATTAGGAACACAAAATAAAACAACGCCAAAACCTAAAAAAAACCTATAACATTCTTATGTACCTTGCAAGAGTGCAAGAATTAGAAAGAAAAAAAACAAAACAAACTCAATAGGAATTAGGAACAAAGACAAGTGGTGCCGTCTTTTTGTTATTCTGCAGGGTTCTATTTTAATCCTATCATTATGCCTAATTATTTACTAGGTATAAAAAACAATTGGACCACAATCACATTTTAAATACCACATATTTCGTAGGCTTAATCATATTTTCTTTCCTTAAATATAATTGATTTTTTATTTTCAATAATAGTAAGTAGGTATAACAAAATATTTTGGGCCCCTAAAAATAATGGGCCTTAGGCCATGGCACTTATTGCCTACCCTCAAGGCCGAGCCTGCCGACCTCGCTTGGAGGCTGAACCCACCCAAAACATAAGATATGGCAACTTTAATTCCCATGTTAGACAATGCCTTCAACATAAAAACAAATTGCCAAGCCTAGTCAGAGATATCAGACGGATCCCTTATGTCATGTTACTATTATTATTATTATAAAAATGATAACATTCTCAACTAAGAAAAACCTCTTCGACTCTCTCCGAGCTGTACCATAAATTCAACAGAAAACAAATTAAGAAAATGAAATGAAAAACATAGATATTTAATAAAAATAAATATTTTTTTGAGAAATCAAAATAAATATTATTCATGTAAAAATTGATCGTTTAAAGTTTATTTTTGTTTATTAGTAAAAATATTGATTGTTTAACAGATGTGTCGCGGTGATTTTCGAATATCAAAACTATTGATTAGCTCTGACTCACAATTTTATGATTCACCACCGAGCTTTTATTTTTTCAAGAAAAAGGGAAAAGTTTGAATAAACCTTATTTTTAATAGATTAAAGGTTCGGCGGTTCGTTACGTTAAGGGAATGTACTAACACCCTAAACGTCTACAGTACTCTACGGAACCTCTTATTTTTATTTATCTTTGTGCTAAATTACTCGCTTATTTGTAAATAAATGCCTAAAAATGTATAAAGTTGGGGTGATGATTGAAAAAGAAAAAAAATGTTTTTGTTATTTTTATTGATTTGGGAAGACGCGAAGTCTTTTGCACTACGTATCCGTTAGAGATCAAAATCTCGTAGTTCTTTATATGTGTGTCAATAGTCCTATACTATAAGATAAAGTATGAACTAAATATGTAAAAAACCAAGAATTTGTTTTCCATAAACGAGAAAGAAACGTTATGAGATTAGAAAAGATAAAAAGTTATTGTGAGTTTGACGAAATAATGATCCATGCTTAAATAGTCCAATGCTATAAGATGAAGTGTGAACGTCCTGTGATTTTGTTAAAACTCCTAAGTTTGGATTTTGTCAAAATCCAGCACACCGTGATTCTACCGAACTCACCACCAAATCAAACATGCACTATGTTCAACAATACTCAACACTAGAAACTAAAAATCAAGAGCAAAAAAAGAACCTTTGAAAATTAGACATGAAAGCACTGAGAAAATAAAAGAGGAGCCAAACGCGGAGTCTTTATTTGAACGTTTTTGATTTTTCATAAAAAGAGTTAAACGCAATAAGAATAAACTAGGCACGAAAAACTAAACCAACGCGATGAATAAATTAAGCGCGAGGGATTTCATAATGACGTTGGATCAAAATGAAAATCCCATTTTCCTTGGATTTGTTACGCTACTACGGCATAAAGCGAAATAAATAAACATGCATGCAATTCAAATTTATCATTTATATTTACATTTGTCTAAGTATATTCTAATTCCCAATAATAAAACAAAATGAATAATGATGCAAATAAATAACTATGTATGCAATGCAAATTCTCATTTATATTTACATTAGTCCTAAATATATACTAATTCTCAATAATTAAATAAAATAAATAATAATGTAAGCAATAAATAAATGGACAAATAAAAATGCAATAAAAATAAACTAAGTCCTAGTAGACAATAGAACAAAATAAGAGATGTAATAAAATAAATCAAAGCTAAAACAAAGCATAATAAACTAAAACAAGCTAAAAGGAAAAAAAGATAAAAAAAACTTAAAGATAAATGGACCAAAAATTTCTAAATAATTATACAAAATACTTTCAATTTATAAAATATTTAATATACCTTTCACATCTTCAATGTGAAAAGGCTAAATTTTCATAATCTCTGCTCAACTCTTAATTGACATTTTTTTCCATGATAAGCTGTATACTCTGAAATATTTTCTATTTTTTTTTGTGTTGAAAAAGTATTTAACACACACGAACCAGTCAAAAAAATAAATCTGTGCAACATTATTATTATTTTTTCTTTCAATGTTTATTTTCTCGAGTCTCCGCCTAGGGAGCTTCAGAGTCTTCTTTTTAACGATGTATTCAGGACTTGCATGCCTAAGAATGTCCGTCTAAATTTGTAGTTTGTTTTCTTTCGGGCTTCGGCTCTTTTTTTACCAAAAACAAAAAATTCTGTAACATAGCCACCCCTACTACAGTAGCTGCATCTAAAATCTGAACCACTAAACCCACATTCCCGCGTCTTTGTTTAAAACCTACTTTCATAAATTTCTCTCACCAAAATCATCTTCTTCACTTCACTTTCTTTCCTCTCTCAAAATTCAGTGGAAGAAATTGCGCTACCAGAGTAATTTAATCAAAATCGAAGAAAATGTCGAAGACAAAGTCATTTCAAGGCGTAAACGTCTTCATGTCGCGAAACCTAGTTCCGCCGGAAGTCTTCGATACGCTTCACGACGCCGTTAAAGATAACGGCGCTCAAATTCACCTTTGTTGTGATCCTTCCCGTAATGGTCCCAACGATTATCATATTATTTCCTGCAGCAAACACGTAATTCATCAATTTCACTATTCAGTTTTTTGTTTTTTGTATTCTTAATATTTTTTTTTCTGATTTATTTATTTGATTTTTCAGGAGAAATTTCTAGATCTTAAATCAAAGGGATGTAAAATGCTCGGTATGTTTTGTCAATTAATCATAACATAGATCCTCATGATTATTGCGTTTTTTAGAAATTTAATATTTAATATTCAATTTTCAATTGATGTAGTGAAATAACAGTGTGATTAATTTCTGAAACAACCTATGAAATTTAATATTTAATATTTCAATTTTTTAATTGATGCTGTTAATAACTTATGAAGCACGGACACAACGCAGACATGTACGTAGACACTTGTAATAATTTGAGAAAATAGAAGTGATTGAGCATGTGTTTGTTTGCACGGTCACCCAACGCCTCCACACCGCACGTTGAATTAGATGCTAACAATTGTAGTTTCTCACTCGCCGTGCCTCCGGATGTGAAAAGGGATGTTACTGCAAAAACAAATAGCTACTAATTGTAACTAAATGTGTCGGTGTTGTGTTACGTTTTGGATTTGGATACCGTACATGCCTTCCATCTGAATTGTAGTTGCTATATAGGAAACAACTAGTAAAGATCCCATGCTTTTGCACAATTTAGGAAAAAATGGCAGAAAATAAGAGATGTGAAATTTCGTCACGTGGTATTAGGGAAAGGCTTTTCTTATGATAGATTTTTATTTTAGTGTTAGACCGTACAATTAGAGTGTTGAGGTTTCGTCTTTGTGATTTGATAGGGTTTAAGTATTTAGTGATGGTCTACATACACTTAGACACAACCACACACACACACATGCCGATGTGTTGGTTGGTTTTCATTGTGGAAGTTGAGGTATCTTTTGTTCCTCAGTTTTGTTTCATTTATTACTGAGCAGGTCCTAGATGCGTTCTTTTATGTGCTAAAGAACGAAGGGCTCTGCCTAAACAAGGCTTCACTTGTTGCTTTGCTATGGATGGTGTCAAAATACTCGCATCTGGTTTTGATGCGGATGAGAAGGTATTGTGTGGTTTTTTGTCCATGTTTTCATTTTCCAGTACTTTTTGTTTTACGAACAGAAGGTTGCTGTGGTATATTAATTTTTCCTCTTGCTCTTCTTTTCCATATGGTTTACATTTTACAAGCACAAGTACCCTTTCATGCTCACTTTTTTTTGTCAATTTTCCATGACATAGGGAAAAGACGGATAAATAATTATTTCTAGGAGAAATATTCTAACTTCAAATTAGAGTTATAAAATTTAATTTTTAACATAAATATTTTACGTATTATTAATTATTGTTGTTTTGTGATTCTATATTTCCATTCATATTTTCAGTTTTTTTTCCCTTTTCATTATCACACTTTGATATTTCTGTTCTCTTCATTGTTTGAACTTCTATAGTTTTAATTAAAATTTTGTAAGCATTGTGCTGAAGGCCCATAAGTTTTCCTGTTATTTTATCTCAGTATTTTATCCTTCACTCATTCCTTCCTAGTTATACTCTCAATTGGCAGTACTATTGTATGTGACCCTGCAGGTTAAGATAGAAGAATTAGTGACTGAAATGGGGGGAGCTCTGCATACTAAACCATCGTCAGATTTGAACTTTGTCATCGTGAAAAATGTTTTGGCTCTAAAGTACAAGGTCTGGTACATGATGTTTTTGTTCTATATTTTCATACAGTATTATTCTTAACCGTGACATACACTTTTTTATTGTTCCATGCTAGTTGGTCTTTCCTTCCGTTTCACTCATATTCCTAATCAGCTTATATATGTTATATTCTCTGTTATACTATTATCCTGTCCCCCAATTTAAGACTGTTTAGTATGTTACATGCTTTACTCTCTCTCTCTCTCTCTCTCTCTCTCTCCGGATTTATGTTCAAAGTTGATGTTTTTCCGTGTTGGATTTATCTTGTACTAAAAGATGAATTTCATTTCTAATTTGAAGCTTATGTTGGTTCACTGGTTGTAATATTTTATGGTATTGTAAAATCAGTAAAGGATCACAGAGTGAAAATCTTCATCTATGTAAATATGTATAATGTAAGTGTAAATCATTGTACATCTCAGTGTTATACATCACTGATAAAGAAGCTATATACAATTTGTAGTACAAGTGTGTAGTAGAAAAGCGCATGTATATACAATAGATAATGCAACAATAGTGGCAAAATCATAAGTCTATTCCTTCATGTGCGGTTGGCTACAATAAACAGTTTCTTTGGTTGTCACTTTGTTTTGTTTTTTGCTTGGTTTATGTCCCAAATTGGTGGGGATTTGTGGTGTCTAATATAGCTCTTAATGGGGCTCATCTGTTTTGTTTCTTGGCCTATCTCATTTATTTCTGGTTTAGATACATCTCAACACTGCATCTAGATAAGTTTATCTTCCTATTGTAAATATAAAAAGCGATCTGTTTAGCTTGCACTCTTATCCAATCTTTGTGGAGTTTTTGATTATTGTTATTTTACTTTTATGTCATACAATCTAATATACACAATGTTATGTCTGACAGTGGGCTTTGAATGTCCTGAAGAAACCAATAGTTACTTATGAATGGTTAAAGCAATGCTCAGATGAGCACCGTGTTGTTCCTCAAGAGTCATATAAGGTTCTTCCTTTCTCTGGGTTAAAGATCTGTGTGACTGGAATCTCAGCAGGTTGTAAATTATATGCCTGTTAGTATTGGTCATGATAGAATGCTTTTCTGTTAGATGCTAATTTACTTTGAGTTTTTTCAGATAAGCGCAAAGAAATGGAAAAGCTTATTTTACAAAATGGTGGAAAATACTCTGCCGAACTGACAAAGAAGTGCACACATTTGATTTGTGATATATCCTTTTGATAGTTTCTTTTGGACTTGCAAATATTCAACTGTTCTTTGAGAAGAGGAGAGAAAATCCTCCTTGATATATACCAATTTATTTTTCCACAGCTTCACTGTCAGCTGCTTAAATCTTTTTTCTACGCTAGCTGCTAATTGAAGTTGAAATTTCGATTAATAGTATCTGCATAGCGAACCTTTTGTTTGTGGAGACAGACAGGTTTTTATACATAATTTTTTTTGTAAGGTGTTATTTTGAATTTTGCTTGTCATGATGTCCTCTATTTCATTGCCTTTGGGATTAGCATCCCTTCTGTACTTGCAATTGTTTGTTATTTTCTGTGCATATTATCCTCTATGACTGAATAATTCAGTATTTCAACTCAAAGATCTGTTATTGAGGTTTGACCATGGTGTATATTTGTGTTCTTGACTGTTCTTACGCTCCTGAAGGTGATAAGTATAAGGTGGCGAAACGTTGGGGCCACATTCATATTGTAGCAATAAAATGGTTTGATCAATCTATTGCTCGAAGAGGTAACTTTTATGCTTTAATGCTGTATGTTGTGGTACCTTTTCGGTTTCGAAATTCGAACTAAACAATAGGACTGCATTTGTTAGAATAGGTTTCTGTTATTCTTTCATTTCCTTGTTTTTTATTTTCTTGATAGATTTTCTCCGTTACCATATATAGGCTAGGCTGACTGATTTGATCCCAAATTTCAAGGATCTTGAGTCTCTACATTTTCTGATAGATTCCTGATAATATTAATTTTTTTGGTTATGTATTGCCGATACCCGTTTTAGGAAAGGAATCAACACAACAATTTGGAGGGAGAGTGAATTACAGTTGAATGCAAACATATTATATATAAGGAAATTCATAGGGAGAAGGATATATATGAATTCCATAATAAGATCGTAAGCCATGAATCATAACTTGGATCATAAGATCCTACCTTTAATGCGGCAAAGTTATACCAATTACAAAAATAACCTCCAAATCACAATATTAAACTAAGAAGTTAAAAATTCATAATCAAAAGTTCATAAACAAAATGATCAAAATCATAACACACAACTCTGTAAAAGCTCATAATACAATCCCACATAAGTTCTCACAATCAATGTAACTCCAGAAACTACAGTTCTAGATATCATTCACTCCACATTCAGGATAGTCATCCTCAGTATGATCTTCATCCTCACATGCAATCTCCACCTCCGTCATCATCAAAAATAAGAGGAACCTTCAAATCATCTAAAGGTGCACCGTCACTACTGCTAGCATCTTCTCCAACTGCAATTATGTAGTCTTCATCTAGAGTTTCTTTGAATTTTGATAATTCCCCACAATCAAATCATCATCACAAGAAGCATCTTCAATGTTATAGTCATTTGCTTTTCCAACACCACACTGCATCTTGATGACCATTGACCACTAATAAGTTCATCTGCCATAATTATAACAAATTGAACTAACTATAAACTAACTAGGTGGGAAAATATACTGTACAATAATAGGCCATGATAAGCAAGCTGTATTCTCACAGACAGATGTTTGGTGAAAAATGCCATGTGAAGCCATAATGGTTTGAAATGTTAGAGAAAAAGTATAGTTATTCATGAGCATTATCACTTTGCATAGTACAAATGGGAACACCAAACTTTGTTTTTGTCTCATGATAAAATTGCTGAAAATGGAGAGCAATCCAGACCTGTTTTTCATAAAAAATAACCATGTACAATGTGACCAGTCATCAATAAATGTAATTGTGAAAATTTGGTCGTTCTACAGTCACAAAGTATTTGAATGGACCAAGGCAAAGGGAGACATAGCTCTACTACTATGGACCCGATTAGGGAACAAACTACAAGTATGATTCCTATATTGACAAGACTCGCAAGAAAGATTTGATAACTTGGAGGGACTTGGCACCAACTTTTGTAACTTTGCTAGGCTGTTGAGCTGACTAGGGAATGAGCTACGAGCGAGTATGATTCCCAAATTGACAAGACATACAAGGAAGATTGAATAACTTGGAAAGACTTGGCACCGACTTCTGTAACTTTGCCAGGCTAGTGTGACCAAGTTGAACATGTACTAGAAGGAAAAATCCATGGCAGTGCTTATATTATATGAGAGTGGTCAGGGAGATGGTAGAGGCCATTAAACTCACATCTGACGCTAATCATCTGGCCTGAAATTCGGTCTTGCAGAAAAATATAATCTTCAATGAAAGAGATAACACAATCACTAAGCCCCTATCTTCTGAACTTGTGCTTAGAGATAATCTCAGGGTATTGATATTGACTATGCCTCAACCACCCTGAGCTTAACCGGGTGGGGGGGTTTGGGGGCGAATGCAATGAGTATATAGGAGTATGTGGATAATGTGTTAGTGGCAGAGTTCTTGAGACTAGAATACTGTTGGACTCGGCACTATATCAACTAAGCCTTGAGCTTTTAGTGTGGGATTCAGTTAGTGGTGGTTGTCAACTATTTTATACACTTGTGTGACACACACTATAATTGTAAAAATTACGTTTGAGAAAATAGTTTCAGATTAAGCTTTTCAGTTTTCTCTTTTCTCTCAAACTCTCTTTTATGGAGTTTATTGGTTTTTTTCACTGACTTGATTTGTATTTTGTTACGGATTAGCATGTCTGAATGAGGAGTCCTACCCTGTTCAGAGCGGATCTTTATCATCACGTAAGGTGACCAGGCACTTAACAATGCAACATAGCCAGGAAAAGGGTATTGGGAAACTGCATTCTGACTCATTCTCAAGAGCTGCGGATTCAAATATGCTAGTTTCTAATTGCGCTGAGTCTATGTATATAGATTCAGAAGCTACACAGTCACAACATACATCGTCTGTTTCAAATGTTTCATTATTTGTTAAAGAGGCAGATGCTGAAGCACCTCCGTTACAGACCAGCAACGGATTGAACTTTGATGGTGCTGTTGCCAATGATTCGGAATCTGATGACAATGACCTGTACTTAGCAGAGTGCAGAATATCACTTGTTGGTTTTGAAGCTTCTGAAATGCGGAAGCTAGTTAATTTGGTGCGTAAAGGTGGAGGCTCTCGATACATGTCTTTGAATGATAAGTTGACACATATAGTAATTGGGAATCCTACAGAAATGTAAGTCTATTCTGATATCAAGAATGAACTTAATGGATGCATATAATGTCTCTGTATCTTGATAGTTTCTCTGAATTTATTCTTTAGTTTTTTTCTGCTATATCAGCGTAGATGATTCCTGGATGTTAGTTTCACAAATATGGCTTTCTTATGGATTTAATTTGGCAAACCATTCTCCTTTTCCAATATTTATTTATGATTTATCTTCACATGCATTTCTGTTTTTACAGGGAAAAGAAGGATGTAAGGAGTATTGCTGCTCTAGGTGTTGTTTATGTTGTTAAAACCTCATGGCTTGAAGATTGTGACCGTGAAAAGAAACAAGTCCCTGTTCTTCGACGACACATTGCATATGATCTCGTTCTTCCAAAAGGTGTGCTATCATGATGTACTTATTTGTGTTGTGTCTACTTTTTGGTTAATCTATTATATTTTTTTTAAATAGTTTGTGAATATGCTTCTATGGAGTTCATAGCTTTAATAGTTTTCTGATTTCTTAAATTCATCTAACATAGTAAAAGGAGCGGTTAGTTGCGTTGTGCCTATGGATCAAAGTAAAAGCTCAAGCTTTCGCCAAAGCTTCCAGACTGATCAGGTGGTGGGTATTAAGGACTTTGGAGTTACAATGCCAGAATCTTTGGATAAAAACAAACAAGAGAAACACAATATGGGTATGAATGTTGTCACATTTGGTAAAGCATCGGGTAGAACTATGTCTCAAACTCAACCTCCTGATAAAAAGTTGAGGGTCCAAAAGATTACGCAACATGAATCCAATGTGCATGTGAAGTCAACAAATGTTTTCAAAGGGAAAACATTTTGTTTCTCAAATTTATTTCCCGAAGAACAGGTAAGATATATGGAATTGGAATGAGTTTAATGATGTATTAATATTCTTAACGTCTTAACTGTTAAATTAGCATTATATTGTTTCACTTCTCTCTTTCCAGTTTCTGCAATTAATAGTTGCTGTCTGTAAACACACACACACACGCGCGTGCACACGCGCACACACACACACACACACACACACATATATATATATATATATTATTTTTTCCCAAAAAACATTACACATATTTCAGATTTCAGTTAATTTTTAATTTAGTTTTTATCTCTTTTGGCAGAGAGGTGAGATTGTTCAATGGATAAATCAAGGGGGAGGAGAGATAATAAGTGGGCAAACAACACAGAGTATCCACTATACTATTGAATGCCATGGTGTAAAACCGTCGATAGGTGATTATGGAAGTACCTATATTTCCAGTCACTGGATACGATCTTGTTTGGAGGTAAGCCTGACTGGTCACAAATGCAAGTTTTCATTTTCAGTGCAGTTATCTTCTTTTTAAGGTGTTAATTATTATTATTATTAGGGTTAATAGGCTTTTACCCCCTGCAAAGTAGGTGAGTTTTGCGTTACCCCCCTATAATTTTTTTTGAGATTACCCCCTTGCAATGTGTTTTTTTTTCTTTTCGCAGTTCATTTGACCCCCTTGTAATGTTGTTTTGTTTTATCCCCGGGGTTTCAAATGAACTGCGAAAAAAAAAACATTGCAAGGGGGTAATCTCAAAAAAAAAAGTATAAGGGGGTAACGCAAAACTCGCCTACTTTGCAGGGGTAAAAGCCTATTAACCCTTATTATTATTATTAATAATATTATTATCATTATGGCTGAACTGTTTCAAGATGTTATCTTCTAAATGCATTTAATATAATAAGTAAATAATGTTGGAAAGTTATACTAAATGACAGGTAGATAGAAGCAGATATTAACCATAGGAACCAAATAGAGTGGATCAAATGGAGGAATGCTTCTAATGTAATCTGTGATAGAGAAGTACCATTCACAACCTTAATTGTGTGCATATTGCAATAAAATCGATAGGATCAATGTATAGTAGAAATAATTAGGAAACAGATGAACAATTAGGGCTAATCACCCCGGGTCTTTTTCAAGTATCCCTTGTTACAATGAGGTCTAGACTCTAGAGGTTGAATGCAGCTACAAGAATGCTCAAATTCAAGTGTCACCATCGTGGTAACAAGAATGATTCATTCCCAATTATCTAATTATAATGAACTTCCCTTTCCTTCGTAATAATAATAAAGTCTAATTACAGTTAGGAACTCCTCCTCACATACACTCTCCTAGTTACTTGATGTCTGTCAATACGCCCCGCGTAACTTTGACTTTGTCCTCAAGGGGAAACAAGGGAAAAGGCTGTTGCAGTGCCTCAAATGTCGCCCTAAAATTGTCACAATTTGAGCAATCTCTCCACTTAAAAAGCACCTCTGTAGATCCACTTTTGTTGCAATGAAGGTAGATAGCATCATGAATCCCGGGTTGCAGTTCCCAAATCGTCGAGGCTGATAGATAGTTGGTACTGTTTTTTTGAGCTTTCTAACATGGAAAATAGCTTGAATGTTACTCTCTTTAGAATCTGTAAGCCATTCCCCCTATTCCTTCCATAGTAACAAAGGGTTCATATAAAGGAGGGCTTACTTTCCCATTTATGTGTCTTGCCCAAGAGTCCCACATGTAAGGAGCGGCCTTAAGATAAACCCAGTTACCCAACAACACATCTCTTCTGTGTTTGTTCTTTTGATGCTTCATTTTCTATTGAGCCACACCAGATTCTGGTGCAGCTGATATAGAAATGCATCCCTAGTTTCCAAAAATCTCCTTTTCTTATTTGTATAGGTTTATAAATCTGCATAGGAACTGCTAATCTAAATCTCAGTTTTTCTTGACTGATAAAATTTAAATCATAAACAGAGTTTCTTTTTATTTGTATATGTTGGAGATTCTGTGATTTTCTCTTTTTGAATAGTGCAGATGTTCTGTTTTTATTTTATGATACGTTTTGCATCTGTCTCAGACTGATGAATATAGCATAACAGCATTACCCTACTTTTTCTACAGTACAGTTGTCATCTAATTTGTTTCCTTAGTGTATTAGGTTTCTTATTTATGTAGTTTCTAATATTAAATATTGTAAACCTTGTGTGTGTGTATATATAAAATTGATTGTGGTGAGAGATTCCTCAATTAATTCAGTAAGTTATTTGTGCATCTTGAATAATAATGGTAATAAATTGTTTTTGTGAGATGGATTCTTTGCAGTTTTGTTTGCTTGCATACTAATAATGTGATTATGATATTTTTGTTCAAGGATGGATCATTGCTGGATGTTGACAGTCATATTCTTTATTCTCCACTTCCTTGCCGTGCTCCCTTGCCTGGTTTTGAAAGCCTCTGGTTTTGTGTTTCACAATATGACGAGAAAGACAGAATTCTACTTTGGAACTTGTGTAAAGCTCTAGGAGCTAAATTTTCTGTTAAATTGACTCAGAAGGTGACCCATTTATTGTGTAAATTCACCAACGGACCCAAGTACGAGGCTTCTTGTAAGTGGGGGATCCGAACAGTTACATCCGAGTGGATATTTGAATGTGTCAAACAGGTATTATATTTATTTTGGCTACGTACAGGGCAGTGCAAACTTAGATGACTGCTTGTTCATAAACATTCTGCATGCATTTTCTATGTTAAGGACAAAAAAGCCTTTATCTATATGCTTTTTTTCTTCCCTTCTAGAATGGAGTTGTTGCCATAGATCAATTTTTGCCCAAAGAAGTCACCACTCAAGACCGAGAGGCAGGAGTTTGCACAGTGAGTCAATTTCCTACCCAGGCTGTTCGAATGATAAATGACATGCCGTCCCAGTTTCCAAGTCAATCACAAAGTTTGAGAAACACGGCAAATCAAAATGTAGATGGTGGAGTTGACAATCACGGGACTCGTTCTAAAATATCAAGCATTAATAGCAAAAAGGCAAGGCTCATGGAAGAACCTGGCCTGTATAATAAGGTGCCTTCTACAGTAAATCCAGGTATTCATGTCTCTGACTTGAATTTGTCTAAAGACAATATGCTCAAAGATGCTAGGGAGGCAACCCATGCTGTTCCTGATGTTGCTGCTGCAATTGAGGACTTGTTAGAGCAGACAAGCAAGGTAAAAATGCTGATTTGTTAATGGTAATGTATGCAGTGCAGACATTTTGTTTTTAAAAAATTTCTTTTACTCCACTTTTTCTGAATTATTCTCACATAAACCGCTGTTTTTCTTCTTATCTCATAGATGCATGATCAGAGGTCTCCAGGGAATACAGGGTGTGAGAGAAGTGTATCCTTTAAGTATGATCAATTCAATGAAGGTTCTGTTCTGTTTTATATTTTATGTTTTGTATGTTTTTATTTTTTTTCCTTATATATTTTTGTATGTAGTAGTTGTCCTTTACAGTGTAATAGATTTACCCATCTGATTGTTCAGTCATTGGTGAAGACAATCCAAATCCTCATACTGTCTTCGGATTATCGAAGCCCTGGCTGAATAGGTTGGTTTGCCACGCTTCCCTATTTAAAATTTACCTTGTTATTGTCATCTAACAATATATGTTATGTTCGGTAAGTAGGCCTATTTCACCGGTTTGTAGCATTTTTTTCATTTGCTACTGGTTCAATCAAAGTAGATATATTTGGTGTATAACTTGTTTGGAGCACAACTCTTGTATTTTTAATGAAGAGTTATCTTTTGCGCACTAAAACTTATTTGTTAAGACCAGCATATGGCTTCTAATTGTGATGCACATAATCTTTTACTTCAAAGTGGATTCCTTATCCCCCAAGCTTTTTGCAATTTCTTCTCAGTCATAATGAAATTTTTGCATGATAAAAAAAGGTGATGTCTTGGGTCCTACCCAACAACTTATCAATCTCCCTCTCATACTCAGGTGTGCTAGCACCCCAAATTAGCCGTAACCCGAAAATGGAGGGAGGTGATCAGAAGTCTCTCCAATTTTCCTTTTTTTCCCCCCAGCTTTAGTGTCAAAATTCACATGTCTACATGATGGCTATTTAACTTGGTCAACAAGGTTCATACTGTCTTCTATTCCAAGCTAATAATGTATCTGTTAACATATCAGTATAAACTGTAGTGGACATATCATGCATATTATTTTTCAATTTTGTATAAACCAGTACTAATCTTATGCTTTTCAGAAATGAAAGAAACGATAATGATAATAATGAGACTTCTCAAGACCGAAGAGCAAGAATGTATGATGCTTCTTTTAGTGAAACACAAACAGAATCTCAGGTCAGGTTTTATCATGTGCAGCTCCTTTTACTTTTAAGTTATGTTTTTCATGGGAAAATGAATTATTCAGCCTCTGCACAAGTTTTGACTAATGAAAATTTACAGTATACTGGATGAATGCCATTTTACGTCTGTCGTGACCATATCCGGATTACATCTGGTTATTGACAAGTTTTGTATACTTCTCATGCAGGTTGTTAGTTATGAAGAAGACTTGTCTGGAAGGCAAATGCTAATAGATAGAGTTCTAACTAGAAGTAGCATGCAGTGAAATCCAACCCTCCTTGAAGGAAGATGAGTAGAGCACTCTCCAGATTTGATGATCTGATGGTAATATTTGACCATACAAACCAATGCACAAGAATATGTTGTCTTTCATGATCAGCATATGATAAAAGTATACCCAACCTTTGCCAGCTAATAGAGGAAACTTAATAGCAGGTTAGCATACAATGTTGATATCAATATTTACGTCAGTTTGGTTTGAGAAGCAGTACTCCTACTTCCTTAAAATTATTTGACAAGTGTAAAATAATGGGCAGGGGTGCTTGAATCGATTCTTTGTAAATAGCAAGTGGAAATAAGACTCGGCGAAGTGAAAAAAATGTGGTCATTTAATCACGTCTCCTTTGTACAATTTTAACAGATTGTCAAGTAAATTACAGAGTAGCTCTCTTTGTTGTTATTTAGTGTAAGGGGAGAAAGAAAAAGGGATTTCCGTACGGCAAAGTTGTTTGGAGGAGCAATTTCTGTTGGCATGCCTTCTGATTGGATAAGTAGGATGCTTTTGGCAAATCAGAAATCACATTGCATTACATACAATGACTCTCAGCAAGAGTCCGTTTTTAGGTAGATGCCTGGAAATAGTGTCCCAAAGTGGATGTTGAGATTTGTTGGATTTTTAACGAATGTAGTATTTTGTTTAGTTTTGACCTATTAAGTTAAATGTAAAAAAGATATGTTGCCCTAATGTTGTGCTTAATACATGGAATGATAACATATATCAAATTCTGAACAGAAAGAGTAAGAGATGGTAATATTGCAAGCTACATGATCAATAGTTGCATATACGGTCAGAAGCAACACTGACATTAGTTGTGAGAAATAACTTAACTCTCTTATACCTTTCACTCTCCGTGTGGTTGAATCAACATTCATGACTGATTGTTGTCATGAAATGGCAACTGTTAGATAATTTCTTTATGCTAATGAGTGTTTTATAAGGATATTGTTTAAAGATTTCTAAAGTAATATATCTCTTCACAATGTAATAAAAACACAACTTTTCATAAAAATTTACTTCTTTAGACCTGTTAAACAATGTCCTTCAGATACAAATCAACATTTGCCTTTCTTTAAACATAATGTTGAATCTTTATGCAGAAGTCAATAAAGTTATCTCATAAACAAATTACTTATAACTATAGAATCTTTGACATGCTTCTTGTTTTGGAAGAAATCTATAACATGCTGGAATAGTGTACATAGAGTAAATACAAACTACTAATTTGGTCATTGAAAATATATATCTAAAAAAATATTCAAAGATTAATATGTCTAATAAAAAAGAAATTTGTGGATCTATTTGTAATTTTGATATTGATATATTTAGAATTAATGTGACATTGAGTCACACATTCAAGGATCAAAATGTAATATTAAGAGCAACTCTTCTTACCTGCGTTCTCTGTTAAAATTAATAAATATAATTAAGTTTTTTTTTACAAAAGTACTCCGTATAATTAAACTTTTTAATAATAAATGTAATTATAGTATTAACTTATAGTTATGAAAATATAAATTTCCAACCATATTTCAATTGGGCAACATATATTACTTTTAAATTACTTTTAAACAATCACCGGTATATTGAAATAATTCTTAATCATACTATGTATTAACAGAACCATTTTCATTGAGAATATGATCTTTAAGAAAAGAAAAAATTAGTATATCATAAATCTTTAGGTGAACATTCATACTATATTTATCTTAAAAAATATTACTATCTTACAATTTTATTCAACTCATATACCAATAATAAAAACAGCAATTTCCACGTCAATTCATTCAACGACATACACACGTCAAATTACAGATGTGGTAATAATAGCGATTTTAGTGTAAGATATTGTCAAAGAAGAAATCAGAATAAGATGAATTGGTGGTGACGTGGACCAATAAAAAAATAGAAAATGAAAATGGATAACAAGAATGAAAAAACATGCAAAGCCACATACTAACATTAACCATCACATCACATCAAAGAAGAAACTCAACGCAACACAAATGTCCGCCAAACAGACTTGACATGTTACCTCCACCACCAAAATTTAATATTATCTCTAACTTTTTTCATCAAACCAAAATAAAAACAAAAAATAAATAACATTAATTAATTTTCTTAAAAAAAAGAAAGATCGTTGGTTGTTGAACTTCAATCAATGGTAGCATGTATCGACATGGCATTCTCCGTAATTCTTTCACCTTCTTCTTATCCATGTTTCTTCTCCAAGCCCGCTTCATTCTTAAGCAGCAACACTAGAATACTGGGCTTGGGCCCGGGCCTGGGCTTGAGCTTCGAGTTTCAGAAAAATGGAAGAAGGATATTACGAAGACAGCTCAAGTTTGTTATCTCCGCTCAGCTTTCTAAGTCATTTTCATTCACCTTCGGACTCGACTCTCCGGTATGGTTTCTCTATTTTGTGCAATTCTTATTACTAAAAAAAAAATAAAATAAAAATTTATGTTGCAAGTATTTAATTTTAATTTATTTTACTTTGTTTAGTTTCTGTCACTTGAGAATTATATTGCTTTATTTGGACCAGTTTTTATGAAATGATAAAAAATATGACATTTTGCGGCCTAGTCTTTTTTAATATAGAATTTATTATAAATAGTGTGTGTGATGTATCCCGTGAGCTTAGCTCGGTTGGTAGGACATTGCATTATATATGTAGGGGGCCGGGATTCGAACCCCGGTCATCCCACTTATCCATCTTAAGAGTGGAATTTCTAGCCACTAAGCTACTTGACAAAAAAAAATAGTATGTGTGATGTTGATCATAAATTATAGTTTCTCCTTGTGGAGGAAGTAATATATATATATATTTTTTCTTCTTTCTATGAAATGAAATCTTCAACCGGTTTGTGTGATCATGTTTTTTTGTAATAGAAGTGTTACTTTTATTGGGTTGGACGTAACTCAATCTTATAAAATCGGCGTAAGATGATGATTGACCCCACTTATAAATATATGTTCAGGAATTAGGCCACACTCATTCTAGGTGGGACTTTTAACGCACCCTCTCATGCCTAAAACTTGGACATTTAGTCCGTAACCAGAGTGGTCTGATAGTGGGAACCTAATAGCAAGTGGCCAACAAATCTTTAACTTGGCTTTGATAACATCTTAGAGATTATGAACTTTTGTCAATTCTAATGAAACCATAGTCTCCCTTTCTCTTATCTCTCTTCTCTCTTGCTATGTGAATGTCTATTGTTAACAAAAATCACAGTATTGTGTTAGGAGAGAAGTTTGGTGTTGTTTTTGCTATTCATAATGTAGTGGATTTTAAATTTTCCTTTAAATTTGCAATGATTCGTTTATACTTTTATACTATTAGATACATTATTCATGTGTTGAATTGTGATTAGAGAACAGTTAAAACAATACATAATTTTGTCCGATTGTAATGTGGTTTCTCAAGACTTGTTGGTAAACTCTCATATTGGTATGGTTTCTTAATTATGCTTGCACATAAGTTAATCATTTGTCTCCTCTGTGCATTTTTGTTGCTTTTGTTATTCTTTTAATTCATTTTTTTGGAATGTAAACTTGACCAATCTTCATGCATGCTATTGGAGAATCATGCTGGTGTTTATGCATTATTTTGTTTATATGCATTAATGAATGTACTATTCAACTTAATTTCATGGACTAACATTAATCTTTCAAATTTGCATTTGATATTTCCTTTTTTAGAACTTGAATTCCTTCCAATCCCATGATCTATCAAAGTTGTCCTGGAGGGGACCAGTTCCCGGTGATATTGCCGAAGTCGAGGCATATTGTAGGATCTTTAGGAACTCTGAAAGGCTTCATTCCGCATTAATGGATGCATTATGCAACCCGATAACCGGGGAATGTACTGTCTCATATGAGATTCCATCAGATGAGAAACCTCAACTCGAGGATAAAATAGTTTCAGTCCTCGGATGCATGGTATCCCTTGTGAACAAAGGTAGGGATGATGTTCTTACCGGAAGGTCCTCAATTATGAATCCCTTTCACGATGCTGATGTTAGCGCAACAGATGACAAGCTCCCTCCACTTGCTGTTTTCAGGAGCGAGATGAAAAGGTGTTCCGAGAGTTTACATGTTGCCCTTGAGAATTATTTAATACCTAATGATGATCGAAGCTTAAATGTATGGAGGAAACTTCAGAGGCTGAAGAATGTCTGCTATGATTCTGGTTTTCCACGCAGTGACAGTTATCCTTGTTACTCACTATTTGCTAATTGGAGTCCTGTATATTTTTCTACTTCTAAAGACGACATTGAATCCGAAGACTTAGAAACGGCTTTTTGGACTGGCGGTCAGGTGACAGAAGAAGGACTAAAGTGGTTACTTGATAAAGGATTTAAAACGATTATAGATATCAGAGCCGAGACTATAAGAGATAATTTTTATGAAGTGGCTGTGAACGATGCTATTTCATCTGGAAAAATTGAGTTAGTAAAAATCCCAGTTGAAGTTATGACTGCACCGACAATGGAACAGGTTGTAAGGGTTGCGTCTTATGTATCGGATAGCAGCAAGAGGCCTATCTATCTTCATAGCAAGGAAGGAGTTTGGAGATCAATTGCCATGGTCTCCCGATGGAGGCAGTACATGACTCGCTCTTTGTCGCAGAATGTTTCTAGTCCAACAATTGTTCCCTCAAACATGTTATCACATTCTACAAATAGCTCCACAAAACTGCAGGATTCTTCTGTGATTTCGGCAAGATCCTCCCTCGAAAACGATATCACTTCACTGCAAGACAGTTTCGACGCAACAAATAGTTCTGTTGGAACTTCTGACAGAATTATCTCCGAAAAGAAGTATGATGAAAAAACACAAGGTAATGCAGCCTTAAATGGAATTTCTCCCGATAAGGAAGGATCTTTCCCGAGTTTTTCTCGCAAGATTAACCCTTTAAAAGCTCAAGTTCCTCCTAGTGATATATTTTCTAAAAAAAAGATGTCAAAATTTTTGGGTAGCAGGAAGATCTCACCTCCTGATTATATCGATTATCAAATCAAAAGGGCGAAAAGTTTACCACAATATAAGAACACGCCAATTGGAAGATTTCAGGCAGATGTGATTGTTTCGAATGATACTAAACCTGTGCCTAAAATTGTAAGTCCTGATAGCTTAAATGGATCGGCCGATGTTGATTATCCATCTGGAGATCCTGAAGTTATTGTCAGTGGCAATGGGAAGGTAGTGAATGGGAATACTTCTAGTTCTGGTAGGACAACAGTAAACGGATTTAGTCAAGGGGAATTACAATATACGGCTAATGCCAATTCTTCTGGTGTTGTGAATAATGATAGTGTGACAAATAAATCTCCAAGGGTTGAAGATGGTACAGTTAAGGCTGGCTTAACTTTACACGACGAAGAGTTGAGATCCATTGAAGGCGATATGTGTGCGTCATCAACGGGAGTTGTAAGGGTGCAGTCAAGAAAGAAAGCGGAGATGTTCTTGGTTCGAACAGATGGATTTTCTTGTACAAGGGAAAAGGTCACCGAATCTTCTTTGGCTTTCACTCATCCTAGCACTCAGCAACAGATGCTTATGTGGAAGTCTACACCAAAGAATGTGCTGTTGTTAAAAAAGCTCGGGGATGAACTATTGGAAGAAGCAAAAAAGGTAATGATTACTTTGTTTTCTTTTTTAAAAAATATTATTGGAATTATTAGTACTAGCCGCAACGTGCCCGTTTGTGTGATCGATATTTTTTTTTTTTTTTGATCAATATTCTCTATTGTGCAAATATAAATAACTATTTAATCTCCCTTTTTATTGGACTTAGTTAATTGATAACTACTTAACCTCCTTTTTTGTTGTGGCTACTTATTAAGAAGAAAAAAATATATATTTTTTTTACTATAAAAAAACTGAAAACCTATTTTTATATGGAAGTTGTGCTTAGTTTTTTTTTTGTAGTTTTTTTTTAAGGGTAAAATAGGAATATTGAAAAAGCCATCCCAAAAATTTGTATCCCCTAGGGTAAAATAATTGATAACTACTTAACCTCCTAGTTTGTTGTGAATTCTTTCCAAAAACACACCAATAATCCTTTAACTAGTGTGTGGGGCAAAACAATTAAAGCAACCAACAACAACAATAGATATCCAAGCAATAATAATCAACCAAAGCTAAAACTAATGAAAGTAATAAAGAACACAATCGAAATTGTTTACTCAGTTCGGTGTTAATGAACCTATATATGGGGGAGAGAGATCTCCTTTCCACTATCAATCATCTTCCTCAAACTTGATTACAATGAGATTTACAAGAGTTACAAGAAATTAGACAATCCCTAATTTCTACCCTTTTCCCAAATCTCTTCCCGTGACCAAGAGATTTCAATTGATAGCAATTACAAGGTGTTAGAAAGAATACCCAACCCTAGGATTAACCCAAGAGAAACCCCCTTGAACCCTAGCCTCCATATTGGTGAAATCCCCTTTCAAAACCCTACATTTTCTCTCTCTCACGTTCCTCTCTCTCTTGCTGCAAAAAACAGAAACAACATTTATATACACGCGGCCGCGCCCAGCGCCAGCCACTGCGCCCGGCGCCACTTTGGCAGAACCCACAGGCCAAACGAGCCTCTCCTGGGCGCCTGGCGCCAACCCCAGCTCCTTTGACAGATTTTCTGCATCAACAAGTTTTCAAGGCAATTCTCAACAATCTCCACCTTGCCTTTAAAATGATGGTGATGCCAACTTCCCACCAACCACCGTGCTGCTACACCACATCCTCTTCGAACCCCACGCCTTCCGTCCTCTCGAAGAAACTCTTGCCTCCGACTATCCATGGAATTTTGGCATAGCCCTACAAGATTCACCACTCCCTCTTCGACCCCCAGAGTGAACCGCTCCGTACTTTCGAAGAAACACTTGCATCCAACTATCATCGGAATTTTAGATAGTCAGACAAGTTCCACCATACCCTCTTCAGCCCCCGGATTGTTCATTTCCGTCCTCCTGAAGAATTGCTTGCCTCTCAACTTAACCTTGGAATTTTAGGTAAGTTCCACAAGCTGCAACATCGGACTTTCCTTGTATCCAACTACCTCCAATAGCCTACAAGTTTCCAAGTCTCAACACTGTTGCTTCCAATTGTCTCCCTGAAGATCTTCCATGTTTTGCACTTCTTCAGCCACAATCGGAACATAACCCACAAAGTTCCCATAGCCATACCACTTTGATGCAACAATACCGCTCTCCTCCCTATCTCTCATTAGATAGCCAAGAGCTATTGTTGACATGTCTGTCTTCCTCTAGTCTCACTAGTAACAAACTCCACCTCAAACCGAGATTCCTCCATCAAAGTCTCAAACCGGTATTTCCACTATGTTTCCCACCTTGTAACGCAAAACTTTTCAACTACTCCGAAACACACTTCAAGCTATTGTTAGTTTTCAACACTTCCCGTTTAATTCTACCACCTAGTAAAAATCTCATTTCACTAGTTCAACTAAACTTATGTCACTAACAATTACCAACCGAAGTTTCACACAACTACACCATATGAGAATCACCACTAGTAACTTGTGCATAACCAATAGTAGACCAACTATCCATGCATTTTAAGTCTAGGAACATACCTCACATTATGTAAAAGAACATCACCCATACCTTGAACCTTACAAGCTTTTCCGTCTCCAAGATGAACAACTCCACCTTCAACTAGCTCTAGAGTCCAAAAGTATCAATTCTTTGAACACATGTGATCGGAGCTTCCAAAGTCCATGACTTAGTACTCCACCGCTTTCCAACTTCCACTAGCATCTCCGCATTCTCATAATAAAGTTGTTGTTCCATAAGCAACCCCGAGTATTATTCCACCGCCTCTCCAGGCCGAGACCGAGTATTATTACCACCGCCTCTCCAGGCCGACCTTCATTGCAATCTCCTTTAGATTTTTACCTTCAAGGCACCGGATAACCACACTCCATGTTTTATCCATCATCCCGAACATTAAAATTGCTTCCATCTTCACTTTCCACAATTCAAAATTGTTTCCGGAAAGTCTCACCCATGGTGCCTTAATTTGTTTAAACCCTTGCCCCACGGTGGGCGCCAATTGTTGTGAATTCTTTCCAAAAACACACCAATAATCCTTTAACTAGTGTGTGGGGCAAAACAATTAAAGCAACCAACAACAACAATGGATATCCAAGCAATAATAATCAACCAAAGCTAAAACTAATGAAAGCAATATAGAACACAATCGAAATTGTTTACCCAGTTCGGTGTTAATGAACTTACATCTGGAGGAGAGAGATCTCCTTTCCACTATCAATCATCTTCCTCAAACTTGATTACAATGAGATTTACAAGAGTTACAAGAAATTAGACAATCCCTAATTTCTACCCTTTTCCCAAATCTCTTTCCGTGACCAAGAGATTTCAATTGATAGCAATTACAAGGTGTTAGAAAGAGTACACAACCCTAGGATTAACCCAAGAGAAACCCCCTTGAACCATAGCCTCCATATTGGTGAAATCCCCTTTCAAAACCCTACATTTTCTCTCTCACGTTCCTCTCTCTATCTTGCTGCAAAAAACAGAAACAGCATTTATATACACGCGGCCGCGCCCAGCGCCAGCCACCGCGCCCGGCGCCACTCTGGCAGAACCCACAAGCCAAACGAGCCTCTCTTGGGCGCCTGGCGCCAACCCCTGCTCCTTTGACAGATTTTCTGCATCAACAAGTTTTCAAGGCAATTCTCAACACAGTTTCAATATCTAATCTGCAGGTTGCTACTTTTCTACATAACCAAGAGAAAATGAATGTTATTGTGGAACCTGATGTGCATGATGTATTTGCTCGAATTCCCGGTTTTGGATTTGTGCAGACCTTCTATAGCCATGATACAAGGTAACGGAGTTTGAAACTGTAAATTTGTTTGAACTCACTTTACTTCTAAGCATTTTTTAACTTATAAAGCTACTTCTTTGATTCAGTGATCTACACGAGAAAGTAGATTTTGTGGCATGCTTGGGGGGAGATGGTGTTATACTGCATGCATCAAATCTATTCAGAGATGCAGTTCCGCCGATTGTATCATTTAACCTTGGTTCCCTTGGTTTTTTGACTTCACATAGTGTAAGTTTTTCAAATCATAATTATTTTTAGGAAAAACTATACCAGAGGTCCTTTAACTTAATTCAAAGTTTCAAACAGGTCCTTTATATTTTTTCATGTCAAGCAAGTCCTTCATTTTTCATCTATGTATGTTACCAAAAAAGTCATACTTGATTTTTCATCTATGAAGGACTTGTTTGAAACTTTAAATTAAGTTTAAAGACCCTGATGTAGTTTTGTCTTTATTTTATCATAAAATAATACAAGTAGCTTCAATGTCATATGTTTTGACTTCGGTTCTGCTCTTTGTATGTAGTTTGAAGAGTATAAGCAAGACTTAAGACAAGTCATTCATGGAAATACTTCACGAGATGGTGTCTACATTACTCTTAGGATGCGTCTCCGATGTGAAATTTTTCGTAAAGGTAAAGCAATGCCAGGGAAAGTATTTGATATTCTCAATGAGGTGGTTGTCGATCGGGGTTCTAATCCTTACCTTTCAAAGATTGAATGCTATGAACATGATCGACTCATAACCAAAGTGAGTTCTATTATATGTTTTTATAGTTTGTGCTCTAAATGTTTGTACATATTTTGTATTCCATGTTGGAATAGTCAATGTTTGTACCTTCTATATGACGACAAACGTAATGTCTTTCAGGTACAAGGTGATGGAGTCATCGTTGCCACCCCTACAGGAAGTACAGCCTATTCTACGGCTGCAGGAGGTTCCATGGTAAGCTTGTAATAAAGTTTTATTCGCTTTGGAAATATTACATTTTTGACCTGGTATTGATGCAAATGAATGATATTTTGAGTTATCACGAAAGACCGAGTATTGAATATTATTTATGCTAAACTACTAATACTAGACTCTTAAATCCTAATTCAATACAGAAACAAATAATGATGTATAAAAAAGAAGGGGTACGAGTAACGCATTAGTAGTACAATATATGAACCGATGATACCGAAAACTGGAATTTGTCATTTTTTCCTTGATATTACTATTGAATGATTATATGAACAAACGTAGCGTTATACTGAAATCTATCATTTCATACCTTGATGTTATTATCTAATGACAAAAGAAAACTGCAGGTCCATCCAAATGTTCCCTGCATATTGTTTACCCCGATCTGTCCGCATTCACTGTCATTTAGACCAGTCATACTTCCAGATTCTGCTCGATTAGAATTAAAGGTGAATTTATTCATTCTCTGCGTAAAAATATCGTTAATATTGTAAGGTTTAGCTAAGGATATACACGGTGTTTGTTAATAACAGATTCCAGAAGATGCTAGAAGTAACGCGTGGGTTTCGTTTGACGGAAAGAGAAGACAGCAGCTCTCAAGAGGAGACTCAGTCCGAATACATATGAGTGAACATCCGCTTCCAACTGTTAACAAGTTTGACCAAACAGGCGATTGGTTCTGTAGCTTGATTCGCTGCCTAAATTGGAACGAGAGGCTTGATCAAAAGGCTCTATAATGCATGCGAAAATGAAGAACACGACAAGACTTGTATAATTAATTACTGTACAGATTACTGAACTAAGAGCAGATAATTACTACCATTATATTGCATTGGCTTCCATTGTAAAGATAGGGTTTGCCAATGATTTTTCAATATGTTATAATGGCAATATTCAGTTGTATATACAAACTTTGAAGCAATAAATTGTTGATATTAGAAGCAGCTCATTGTTCCATCTGAATAAATATATGATTTTCACTGCTTTGTTAGCTGAATGGATTACTACAAATTTTAGCCAAGCATTTACCATATCTTTGTCATGATTTTAAGATTTATTAGTGCTTGTCTGTTTTGTAACCTTTGAGGTATAACCGGTCTACTTAAAATGTATGACAGTTTATCCAAACATTATTTCCGAGTGGAACTGGACTCAGATCCCTTAAGTAAAGTCTCTGATTCAAACGTTGCAGATGAAAATAAAAAAACTTAGTTGGGAGGGAAGACTTCACTAACGATGGCAAGCTAGATTCTTCAGTTAAGATTAGTCATCAGCAAAACGGAAAAGTAACTCACACCAATGACATGGTGAAAAAAAAAGTACCAGGGTATAACCTGAACCAATCCTGAAATGATAAAAGTGACTATAATAAGGCTTCGACAATCGGCAAATGGAAATGTAATTTACTGGAAGAAGTTGATAAATTATAGGCTTAAATGTAGTTTTGGCCCCCCAAGTTTCATAATTGTGCGATTTTGGCCTCCCAAGTTTCAATTGTGCGATTTTAACCCCCCAAGTTTCACAATTGTGCAATTTTGGTCTCCCAAGTTTAATTGTGCAATTTTGGCCCCCCAAGATTACCCCTTTTGCATTTTGTTAGCCCCCATTGACTTTTTTTACTACAAATTGATTATGTGGCATTTTAATTTAAAATATATTTTTAAAATAAATTAAAATTAAAAATAATTTTAAAGAATATTTTTAAAACAAATTAAATTAAAAAAAAGTTTAAAACAAATTAAAAATAAAAATTGATTTAAAAAATATTTTTAAAACAAATTAACATTAAAAATCAGTTTACCCCCTTTTGCGTCAATAAATGATTGTTTTTTCTTACCAAAAAATAAATGATTATTTTTTTTGTTATATGTAGTTGATGAAATAATTTTGTTATAAAAAATAATTTACAAATTTTTTTTATGAACTATTTTTTAATTTATTTTTGAAACAATAATTATTAAATCTTTTATTAAAAAAGTTTTTAATAGATCTTTAAAAACAAATATTTTTAAATATTTTTTAATTTTTTTTTTAGAATTTTAAAATGCCACATAATCAATTTTTTGTTAAAAAATGTCAATGGGGGGCAAACAAATGCAAAAGGGGGTAAACTTGGGGGGGCCAAAATTGCACAATTGAAACTTGAAGGGCTAAAATCGCACAATTGTGAAACTTGGGGGGTTAAAATCGCACAATTAAAACTTGGGGGGTCAAAATCGCACAATTGTGAAACTTGGGGGGCTAAAACTGCATTTAAGCCTAAATTATATTTAATTACATCCCAATTTCTTGTGTTTTCATCTTAATCTTTCATTAAGGAAATAGTTTGTCGAAAAAAGTGAACATATTCTATCTAATTGGTAGATTCTGGTTGTTTTTTTGTTGTTAAAGTGACGTTTCTTGTTAAAATTGTGATACATGACATGAGGCCCCCTTTGTTGAAATTTCATATGGGTTGCCACATTGGAGCATTGTGATAATTGGATGCTAAACAATCAAGTAAATTAGTCCTTGTGAAAGTGAAAGCTAGGTCTGTTTGGTTGACAATCTAGAAAGTGGAACAAGGATGTTGATGCAAAAGTAATACATTTCCTTCACATGCTTAATCATAAAAAGAAAAAAAATTCTTAATTATATCTTGTTTATTTTAAAACAATTAAAATTTTAAGGAAAGAAATAAACTAAAACTAAATATTAAAGACGGAGGAAGTAAATTATTTTTTTATACAAAGTTATTGTCTAGTCGGTGTTTATCTACTTTTACTGTATCCGGATTCTGCTTATACATAAAAGTTATGAGTCAAACTTTTGACCACTTATATATCGGATTAAAATCTCTTACCACTAAAATTAATTCATTACTATATTGTTTTCTTTCTTTCTCCTCAATATAAAAAACTAATTAGCTTGAAATTAGTAGGAAGGTTCCCTTAACCACTACTATCATTAACTAAATTCACAGAAACAATTTGACTAAGACCAGCATCAAGCACATGTTAATTAATTTCATTATGCCATGCATTAAATATCAACATTATAGTTATGTTGTTATCCATTAAATATTAATATATGAACCATGTCTTTTGACCATAGTATGCTTAGGTTGACTAGTAAACCAACCTCTTCTCTCTAAAACATATCTATTATAACCCTTCAAATTCAACCCTTGTGTCTGTGTCTTCAACACAAATCCAAAAATGATTCATAACCAATTCATTTTCTTCTTCCTTTTCACCTTTTTCATAGCTTCTCATGGTGCTCCTCCTCCTTCTGAAGCATCATGTCCTATGGATCTTAGCTATGTTGAAACCTTTCCATGGGACACATCAACATGCAGAGATCCAATTGACTCAGAACACTGTTGTCAATCTCTTCTAAGTCTCTTTGGTATAGGACTTGCAAAACATCTCAAAGAAACTTCAATCTTTCAACTTCCAAATGAAAACATTTCCACAAGATGTTTACAAGATTTCAAACTCAACCTTTCATCCTTAAAAATTCAACCATCATTAGTCCCTAGTTGTTTTCAAAACTCAACTCAGTTTGTCACAAACACATCAAGTTGTGCAGGTATAACAAACATGACAGATTGGAAACAAAAAGTTGGTATGTTAAGTCCTTTAGATACTTCTTGTAATGGTGATTTGAGTTCTGAAACTAGTTGCAATATTTGTACTGAAGCTGGTTTTAAAGTCACTGCTCAACTTAGAAGTATGTCTCCAAAAAATTCATCTAAGTGTTTTTACTATTCAATTTTATATGCTATTGGTATTGTGAATCAATTTGGTCCTACAGATCCTGTCACAGCTGGTTGTATACTTGGTATGGCACTTTCATCTAAAGGGTCATCAAATAATGGAAAAATTTTGAAACTTGTTTTTGGTTTTTTAGGTGCTGTTGTTGGTGTTATTTTAGCTTTTGTGTTGATTGTTATGTATAGAAAATGGAATAAGATGAGGAGAGAAAATCTTTATCATAGATCAGTTGAAAATAGTGTTAGAGATAGTGTTTTGCCTAATACAGGTGCTAAATGGTTTCATATATCAGAACTTGAAAAAGCTACTAATAAGTTTTCACAGAAGAATATGATTGGTCAAGGTGGTGATGGAGTTGTTTACAAAGGAACACTTTCTGATGGAACTTTGGTTGCAGTGAAAGAAATTTTTGATTTAGATACAAGAGGTGATGAAGAGTTTTGTTATGAAGTTGAGATTATAAGCAAAATTAAGCATAGGAATCTTCTTGCTTTAAGAGGATGTTGTGTTACAAGTCACAGTGTTAAAGGTAAGAGAAGGTTTTTGGTTTATGATTATATGCCTAATGGAAGTTTAAGTTATCAATTATCAATTAATGGTGCTAATAAGTTAACTTGGCCACAAAGAAAGAATATTATTCTTGATGTAGCTAAAGGGCTAGCTTATTTGCATTACGAAATCAAGCCGCCGATTTTTCATCGTGATATTAAGGCGACTAATATACTTTTGGATTCAAAAATGAAAGCAAAAGTTGCTGATTTTGGATTAGCAAAACAAGGTAATGAAGGACAATCACATCTTACAACAAGAGTAGCAGGAACATATGGTTATTTAGCACCCGAGTATGCGTTATACGGACAATTAACGGAGAAAAGTGACGTTTATAGTTTTGGCATTGTGATTCTTGAAGTAATGAGTGGTAGAAAAGTTCTTGATACAATGAATTCACCTGTTGTTTTGATAACTGATTGGGCTTGGACACTTGCAAAAACAGGAAAAGTTGATGAAATATTTGATGAAGCAGTTAAAGATGAAGGGCCAGAGAAAATTATGGAAAGATTTGTACTAGTTGGAATTCTCTGTGCTCATGCAATGGTTGCATTAAGGCCTACAATTGCAGAAGCACTTAAGATGTTAGAAGGTGATATTGATATTCCTAATTTACCTGATAGATCTGTTCCACTTGGTCATGAATCATTTCAATCTTCACTTTTGCAAGGAAGTGGAAGAACAACACCTTATACTTCATTTTATTCTTCTTCAAATATTAGCACAATTAGTAGAAATTGAAAAATCAGTTTGATTTGTTTTGTGCAGTGCAGTGTAGTTAATTTGTAGATTAGATTCATTAGGATTGTTTAGAAATTATTTGAAGGTTCAAATTAAATGAATCTTCCACAATTCCAAATTCAATGTGATGTAGTCATAGATAGATACCTTGCATTTTTGTATACTTTTGTAATGTGATCATATACCATTGTGGAAGAAAATGTTTGATTTTGTTACACAGAATTATATTATGTTTGAATCTAGTTAATTAGTAGCTATTTTTATTATGGTTCCATGATTCATAGATAACATGTAACAAATTCTAGAATGGTAATCCAGAAAGGCTTAAATGAGATGATACAATTCTCTTCTAGCTTTAACTAAGGTCCTAAGTTCGATCATTGGCTTGGGCACGTAACAATATTAAAACTCTTAGGGAGAGTTCACCGCCAATTTGGGTCAACAAAACTTGATGTATTAGTCTCTATAATTACGCGCAAAAAACACTCGATTTACACAAAAAAATATATTCTAAAATGGCATGGTCTTAAATATAAGCAAAATTTAGTAAGAAAAGTTGATGAATTAGAATTTAGATGCATAAACTTTTATACTCCAAATTTTATTTATATTTAAGATTAGAGAGTAACTCTTTATTAATACATGTTATCATATTAAGTTATAAAAGTCCACCTTAAAAATCTCCATTGAAATAAATAAAAATAAATCAAGTACACTTTAAAAACACCATTAAAAGAGTAAGTACTAAAATTATACTACACAAATGGTTTACTCCACGCAAGTGTTTTTTTCTTCCATTTTATCCCATCTATTTATGTATGTGTGCAAATATAAGTTGTAAAATTATTTTATTTAATTAATTAGATACTTTTCCACTAAAATCTAATTATAGTTGCTTAATATGACTTAACTTAGTTTATTAGCTCTTAATATTTTGGTGAGGTATACTACATAAGTTGTCCAAACTTCACAGCTGCCATAAACAATGACAACTTGTCTTTCTAGTGGCCGGAAAAGCTGACCAACTACAAAAAAAATAATGTATATACTTTGTTAGGTAGCAGCCTAAAATATTGTTCCTATAGCTATTTCAATTATGTCCAGCTAAGATTCCAATTTTTTTCATACTATTTTATCGATTTGCGACTATATGTTTATGTTAGTTAGTAGTGACTAGAGAATCCAGAATACTGTATTTAATTTGATAAGAAAATGTTTTTTTATACAAGAATTTGATAATAAAGTTGAAGCCGTTTAGCATTCATTATTTTATGAATTGTGTCAATGATTTTTTTTGTCCCTTCGATATGTTTGAAATTTGAAGTGGTTGTAAATTGTAATCTCCGACCTATTGTGTTATTAATCCTTCCGTTTTAAAATAGTAGTTTATTTAAAGTTTTTATACTTAAATTAAAAAATATAATGATGTTGTAAAAAGTTTTGAAAATATTTTTCGTCAAATTACATTAAAAAATATAATGTCTTCTAAGTTTTCACTATCAAAGCAATCCGAGTAAAAAAAATCTCCTACAAATCAACAATTCAGTATTCTAAGCTTTTACTATCACCAATTTTACTCTCTACCAGTGCGGGACTCATGAATTAATTATGGGAGTTGATTGCAATGTAAGTCTCACATTGTGAAGGAAGAAAAAAAGATTATAAAAATTATAGTGGAGAAGTCCACATTGTTTAGAGAAGTGAAGATTGAGAGAACTCAATGCTATATATAGAGACCCCAAGTTCCTTGTTTCAACACACCAAACAGTAGTGCCTGAAAACACTTTAAGTTTATACTCCCTCCGGTCCTTTTTATAAGAGACAATTTATGTTTTAGATTCATTCAATAATTGATGTATTTGGTCTATATTATAGTTTAGATACATAATTATTGAATGAATTTAAAAAGTCAACTATCTCTTATAAAAAGGATCGGAGGGAGTATTTGTGTATTTTTTTCTCTTATGCTCTTGTTTTAGAGTATTGTGAGATGTAGTTCAAATATTTACTTTGGAGAGAAGTGTGGGTGTACTGGGATGATTGAAAGTGAAGTCTATGTGTTATAACAAATTTCACATAGTGTTTATTCTCTGGTTGTCGGTTTTGACAACAATCGTAGTTTTTTATCCGATTTTAGAATTTCCACATTATATTCTTTTGTTGTTGATTGTACTTCTGTTTTTATTTTTCTTCTTCAGACCTGCTATTTCCTAACATTAATATCACTATACTATACATGATGTACAATTGGATAGAGAACTATAATTTGAATCATTAGACCTTTCCATTTGATGTAGCAAGAACATCATCAGTTTTCAAGATTGATGAAATAGTATAGTGTTTATAACTCAAGAAGCGTGTTATTTGGTTTTCAAAATGAGTTATAGCTTTTGAAACAGCAAAATGAGTAGCTTTTGAATGGTTCTTGTAGTAGACATGTTGAGTAATGTAGGGATGTTGTCAACTTGTTTGTGTGGAAAAAGGGGAAAAAGATTTCCTGCCATAACTGTCTGACGCAGTTACAGCTCTGAACCGTCCGATCTTATAGATAGTTCAAATTATTTTACTATGTGAGTGATCTAGACCGTCTAATCCCGAATAAACAATATTACTGCATGAAACGGTGTGAATGTTAAATAGCAAGCAATCCTGAGTTTTCTCTTCCATGGGCTGCTTTGGGAGTTTTGCTGGAGTTTTCGCGTCTGGTTCCGGTATCGGCGGCGATCTTTGCCGGAGCTTCGCGTTGTCGTTTTTTTGGGTATGTTGTCTCTGTTTCTTTTTTCCGGTAGTTATGTGTTTCATTTTCCGGTAGTGGTGTTTCTCTGTTCAATCACTGCAACCGTTTGTTTATGTTCTGTTTTCATTTTTTCCTCCTGACTTGTCTGGATCTGTTTCTATTTTCTATGTCTACGTTCATTCTGTTTCCGAAAATCCGTTCTTGTTCTGTTTCTGTTCTGTTTGCTCTGTTTATTTCTGTTCTTTGTGTTTCTTTAGTTCTGTTTGGTCGCCGGCTTTTTTTTGTTTTGGGTTTTTGTTACTTTGTTCTTTGTGGTGGTGGCAACACCAACGACGGTTGTGGTCGTGTTTCTCTCAGCCGTTTGGTTCGGCGCTGGCGAGATGGTCGCGTGGTGGTAGCACCGGCGATGCAGTAGGTGTTTACCGGTGGATGTGGTGTTTCGGCACGAATTTGGACATGGTGGGTTATTGGCGCGAATTTGGCCATGGACATGGTGGTGGGCTATTGGTGTTGAGGTGAGGTGATGGTAGTGGTTGGGGGAGATGAGATGTTATTGGGGTAGGGAGATGTTATTGGGGTAGGGAGATGTTGAGATGGTGCCGTGATGGCTTTGAATATGGTGACGTGTGGTTGATGCCATGTGTGTTTTTGTTTTCCTTGATCCGTTTTCAAATCTGTTGAGATTTGCAGGATTCTTTATGAGTCGCTGATGGTTTCCAAATCTGTTGAGATTTGCAGGTGTCTTTGTATCTGGTTGACCTCTACTGCATTGGTGTAGACCGTTTGGAGGCGACTGCGAGCTGAGACTTATCTGTCTAGATTCTCTTTCTATTGGTGAGCCACCAACTTTTGACTCAAGGAATTGTTTCTTGGATTCTGATGGGCCGATCACTTTTGATTCGAGATCGGGAGTTAGTGTTTAGTGGCATCTCTGTGTGTTGAATTGGTGTTTTCTCCGGTGGTTTGGATGTTGAGGATGTATTTCTAAGAATGGGATTAGAAGTAGATCTTTATTAGATGATATTGTTTTGGTATTTCATTGGTGTTCCGCTTACATACGGCGCCATTGTTTTGTAATTCCTTTTTTATGGGTCTTTGTTCGTCTTGACCAGAGACTTAATTATTATTAATAATATTTGCCGTTCAAAAAAAAGCAAGCAATCCTGGTCTTACAAAAAAGGGTATCTAAACTAATGGCAGACAATTAGGTATTAATAATGTATTAGAGATAATTCTCAGCTTTTTAGCAAGCCCATGTCGTTATATTCATTGTCTAATGCATTGCTAGATTATGTTATTGTACTTGTATCTGTGTGGATTATTATCATTTTGTTCACGGCAAATGAATATATATAAATAGTGAAATAAGTACAAGTACTAGATTCACAGAGTGGTCGTATATAATCGAGTTGAACAATACATTTTTACCTAATATTTTAAGATATTAGATTTATAAAATGTTCAATCTTCACACTTTTCTAAAGACGAGACTTTTAACCTCACAATTGTTACACAACAATCTCCATCTGAATAGAATATATATAAATAGTGAAATAAGTATAAGCAGTGTTAGATTCACATAGCGACGAGTTGCACACCACGCCACATATTTACCTAAAATTTTTAAAGCAGAAATTTATAAAATTTAATTTTACTTTTCTAAGCAATATGCGAGACTTTCAATCTCACATTTGCTACACAACAATCTCTACCTCGAAAAATCCATGCCTACCAAAATTTCTTTAGTTGGCAACCAGGAGAATTTGTCAAAAGGAAACTAAAATCGTGTGGATTAATTAATATACTACTAGTTAAAGAATATTTAAATATTCATTTGAATAATTTACAAGCATATTCATGTTATCTGAACAACAAATTTAAGAAATTGTATTTGACACCGTTTGTGTTTAGCCTTATACCAAGCTTCAATTTTCTGAGTAAAAAATAAGCACTTCATTATTTTGTGTACATTAATAAAAATACCATCATAAATATAAACACTTCATTACAAATATTTTTTTGCATGCCTTTCATTTTAGGTTACTATCCAATCCCTAAGCTATTCTATTATATGATAACTTTCAATCATGCAAAACATGAGAGTGCTCTTTCTCTAATATAGTTTCATGTAGCTGAAAAGCTAAACAAAGTTACGTTAAGTAAGGGAAAAAGTTGGGTAGCTTTGATTGAGTTCAACTCCAACAAAAGCAAAATATGCACTAATTCTTACTTGATTTACACCACACAGTAATCTTCTAGTGACTATAAAGGAGTAGCACATACATGGTTTCAATTATATAGTCACTACATTATTAATTATGGTTTAAATGATCACTTTTTAAAATATGCACTTATTAATGATATGAAAAACTAAAATTAAACAAATTAAAGAAAAAGAATAACAATAAACAGTTGTAAAAATTTTGTGACAAAGACTTTTTTTTATTAGAATGGCATATATTGTGGACATAGTAATAAAAAAAGTCATGTAATTAATTAGTGCTCCGAAACAGTAATTAAAAAAAATAAAAGAGAAGGTAAACAAAAAAAAAAAACTATGTGAAAAAGAGCCATTTTATAACTTCAAAACATTGAACAAACAATTTTCAAGAATATATTTTCTTTCTTGTTTGATTAACTAGTAATTCAGAGATATTAGTTAGCATTTTTTTATTAAAAAAAAAACTATTGGAAACTATTATTGAAAGAATGTAATGTAAATATGTAATTGGGTTATAAAAGTTACGATAGTTGCTGCTTGCACAGCTGGAAGGTGCATAATGCATTTCCATGTCCCAAATTAATGGTAGCTAGGGACAAATTTTTTTCTCAAACTTTTTTGGTTTCCACCAACCACCACTTTATTTAATATTTACATAAACTCTTGTATTTATATCAATTAGCAATGGGACACAATCATCCATATTTCTCATCTTCTAAGTCACCATGGACCACAAAGAAGATTATAGTGGTTGAGCCTTTTCTTTGTTGCTCTCATTCTCCTTGAAATCAATAAGGCTATGTTTGGATTGATGAAATAGAATGGAGCGGAATGGAATCAATATTTCATTCCATTGTTTGGATATTTCTATTTCATTGTTTGAAAAGTGGACGGAACGGAACAAATATTAAATATTTTATTACATTTATACCCTTACTTAAAAAAACACAATTACATATAAATAAACAACATATTATTATATATATAAAAAATATTATCTTATAATCCTATTTCTTATATTAATATAATACAGTACATATTACTACTGTATAATGTCAGACCAAATAAAAATAATATTGTATTTAATTTTTTTTCTTTACTATATAGTAATACGCTATAATAAATAGTAGTATACTAGTAGTTGAATATACTAGTTATTTACCTCAATCATCCTTTTATTTTCTTGCGATGAACACACACCATTATTCCATTTGAAAGCTTCATTGCTATTTATATTTTCTATTATGATAACTAGCTGAACACAGTGGGAAAAAGAATTTTTATTGTTGTTTGACAATAATGAGAATGAAATTGGAATTTTACAAAAAATCTAGCCTACCAAAATATGAGAATTTTTTCATATACTATAATAACAAGAATAAGGGAAGGGAATACTTTCATTCTATCATTATTTATTTTTTTGCGTAAAAAAAAAACAAGAATAAGAATACTAGTTGCAAAATAACAGTAAATAGAAGACTATGGAGAGGGAAGAAACAAAGTTTAATAAAAGAGAAAAAAATAGGGACAAAATTGTATTTATGTTATTAGTTTATTCCATTCCATTGCATACACCCCAATTTGGGAGGAATGAAAAATTGGATGAATGAGTGGTATTGGATGGAATGGATTCCATCATGCTCCATTCCATTCCATTCATTATTTACAAAACCAAACAATGGAACCTAAGCATATCTCACTCCATTCCACCACTTTCCATCAATCCAAACATAGCCTAACTTTTCTTTTTCTAGGTTTAATTTGAATTCAATAATTCATATCTATATACTTTAATCAAAGGATCCTAACAACTCATCCAATCTTAGAAAGGATAAGGCTATTTCCAATTTCTATTTCATCTTTAAAACTTGATGGTACACAATAAGATAAATGACATATGATTTGTGGAACAAATTCACATTCAGATATATCTCAATTCAGTGTTTGATGTGTCAGCTGAATATGATACATGCATATTAATTTCATACAATATTTCAAATGTTGTATTTGCCTACATGTTTATATGCTCTCATGTTTAAATTCAAAATAAGTATAACATAAGTGCATTTTCATACAATATTTTCAAGTTTAAAACATCAAAGACAACATTTAGCGTGTGTTTGGTAGAACGGTGAACAACTTTCATTGTGATTAGATTTCGCCAATCATGATTTGTAGAAGCTTCAATGTGTAGTTTCCGATCAATCCACCATTACTTTCCACCACGATTTTAATTTTTTTCAAACTCACTTTTTTTGTGATAGGATTTCGGACTTCCATAGGAAAGGCCAGCAACTACTAGCACTCGTTTCATGTCTGCATTGCATCCAAAACTTATTAGTACTATTAACTCAATCACAATAGTGAAATACTAAGTTAGTTTTTGAAATTATAATTAAACAAGGTCCATTTGATCCTAAATCAACAAAATTTTAAAATTACAATTGAATTTGAAATGTACGTTTTTCTCTAATGACATCTCAACCACTTATTTCATTTTTGCAGTTACTATATTGAGTTATACGAAATACAATGATCATTCTAAATTGGTTTGATTCTTTAAGTATCTAATCATAAATGAAATAATCCATGAAACATAACCAAGGGACCTAGATTTACCGTAAGATTTACACCAATACACGCACTATTATATTATAACTAATTGCAACCGTTGATTTAAGATCAAACAGTTACACATCAATTTTAACATAGTTAAATAATTTAAACGGAATGGTTCAAAGCAGTAACTATGGCGAATACGATTCTCCCATAAGCTAGCTGCACCCAAATTTTAGTTACCAACAATTTGTTGTCTAATGAAAAGAGTGTGAGACAAATTAAAACAGCACCTAACTAAGAAACAAAACTGTAGTTACTTTATCTTTATGAAGTCATGAAGTGCACGCCTTGAAACTTTGACTTGATTTTATTTAAAGTTCTAAAAAGAAACGCCACAATATACTATTAATTAGTACTTTATCTATTTGGTGGTGTCTTTACTTTTAAGGCTCCTTTAACATCTGTTAGTACATGTTTAGTTGTTCACATTCACTTATCAACAACATTGGCCAATTTGGCCTACAATGTTAAAGTAATGCCAATTAATCTGCCACAAAATTCCCATACTCTTACTTCCATTATTATTTTGACTGTTTTTACTCCCTAAAACATAATGAAGCATAGATACAAACAACAACAAATACACCATGAACATGCATAGTGACACGCCGAACTAATAATTTAAAAAATAACATAATTTAATATAATGATATGTGTCCGTGTTGTGTTCGTATCAGATATCAATACATATTCGGTATCAGAACACGCCTAATCTGAAAAAGATTCATATTTCAGAGGCAGAAACTTCGAAGATTACAAGTGCGTGCTATGTTAATTAATTTGAAAAATAAAACAACTAAGTTGTTTAGTTAAGTGCGTGTTTGAAATTATGGTAGATTTGACGAAATTACAGTTTTTCTCAAAATTATAGTGAATTCAAACATTAAAGAAGCACTTGATTGAATATCTACAAGCCTGAATGCAAGAATGTGCATAGTTTTGGACATTTTTTTTCTTTCTCAAATCTCCCATTTAGCTAGCTTCTAGTCCCTCTAAAAAAGGCAGGACATTTAGGAAACTGCCACAAAAGAATTTGATACATATAAAATCCAGAACTTTAGTTAATTTTCACTCTTCAAAACTACTACTAACTAAACTAAACATTGAAAACTTTTTGATTAAATAATCATTTGAATGGTTTTAAATTGTAGTCGCAATTGTACTGTTATATTACATACCTACTACTATAAAAAATTGCAAATTTTGCAAATAATCATTGTTAATTCACAATAAGCTCAAAACTCAGATGAGTAATGAGAATGCATTTAGTTTTTATTGAGACCATAAAATCAACTCATATCATTAATAATCAAAGACAAAAATCAAATACAAATCCGATAATAACCAGACATGAAGAGAGTCTCCTTTGTTAGAAATATCATTCAGTGTCGGTGAATTCGTTTGACGCCTAACAAAACTCATACTATAGTTTGAAATGATATTAGTTAATTGAATTTCTACCTATCCATTCAACATATATATATAAACTCATCCAATATTATATTTTTATTAAAAACATATGTTAAGAACAAACCTGCTATTACTTGTGCTGCTGTTGGTACTGCTGCTTCCATATCTTTTCATGCTATGATCACATTCTAAATGACCAGTACTAGAACTCTTCTTCTTCCACCAATCCTTAGATCCATCACTAACCGACGACGATCGAGGCGAAACCTTTGAAGTACTATTATTTTTAACCAATGATTCTTTCTTCTTATTATGTTTCTTAGATGAAGAACCTAAAGATATAGGAAACCCCATTTTCAAATAAAATCCTCCATTTTCCAAGTTTCTACCATTATTTCTACTACTAATATTAATACCTTCTCTTTTTCGTCCATTTTTGTTGCTAAAATCATTTCTTTGATCTCTAATAACCCTCTTGTTGGTATTTTCTTCAACATCATGATGATGAACTTTATGCTCCACAAGATCTTTCAAAGTAAGTTCATAACTTGACTCAGGCATGTTCTTCACCATTTCCATTAACTCTCTTTGTCCTCTTTCAATTGCTTCTGTCTTTGATTCTGGAGAAAGATTTCTATAGTTGTTTTTGATTTGTTGATGTTGTTGTGTGTTCCATAAAGGAGGAGAACACATACCAGAAGATTCATCATCTTCAACATGATGATTATGATAATTTTTGTTGTTTTTTGTTTCACAAATGTTGTGTGTTTTTTTTTGTCCTAATGATATATTATCATCAGAAACTGGAAAAGAAATTGTGGGTTGGTAGTATCTTCCATGATCAAGCATTTTTGTGTATATATTATATTTTATAATATATGCTTTTTTTTTTGGTACAAAGATGAATGAAGAGAAATATTTCAAATTAATGTGAGTAATGTTTTGGTTTTGAAAGCAAGGGAGGGTGAATGGATTATTTATTTATTTGTTAATGTAAATATGTAATATTAATATTAATTAATATATGTTGATTGTGATATTCACAACCACTAGTACTACTACAACACATTGAAAGGTGACAATGAAGATTTATTAATTTCTTGGTGACTAAGTTTATTTAAAGAAAGGAATTAGAAAGAGTGATTGGTAAGAGTGAAGAGAGGGTACAAAAAAGTCTATGGATTCTAGAGAGATTGCCACATGGGTCCAATTCCTTCCTCATTTGTGGATTTTTTTATTTTTTTTTTCAATTTTCATTACGTCTTGCTTTGTCTTTTCCTTTTTATTAATTGTCCAACGACTAAACGTGATAATCAATGATCGTTTTTCAAGGATTTTTTTGTGATTAAAATATCCAAAAAAGAGTGTTCTTTCTTAATACGTACTAAACAAAATAGACTTGGTGCATGTTTGGATTAGAATCGTGTTTAAGAAAATCATGACAAGAAATAACATCAATGTGAAAGTTTTGTTATAACTCCTATGCTTAGATATATTTTTTATCGAAATATAATAAAAACGGTAACAAAAATTGCTTATTAAATAGAATTTTGACGTTCGTATGAATTGAACTCAAAGAGTGGTATTTAAAATAGACTAGCATGTATTGAGTGTGTTATGGGTGTTTGAATATTCAATGAGGATTTTCACTTAATATGGATGTAGTTTTTTTTTTAAACATCAAATTTTATTAAAGCATCTTGGTATAAGATGAAGATAATGACCAATTGATTATCAAAGTAACAAATGAAAGGAGAAAGGAAAAACAAACATGAAATAAGTTGAGAATATGAAGAAGATGCCACAACCTAGAAGAATGATATAACTCATAAAAATTCACAATAATGGTAAATATGTTATTGGATTTTAATCCAAAAATTAAAAGAAGAGTTGTTTTCACTCAAAACCTTATTAATAGAAAATTTCATTTCACTTGAAGTTTTTCATATATACCTCCTTACTAGAGTTCAAATTCTGTTTTTTAAACTAGTGCTTTATACACACTAGCTATTACCCAATGCACTTCAGTACTTCCTCTTCTTCATTTATACTCAACCTAAATTTCTCTAAAAAAAAAATCATTTTTGGTTGGATTGGGTTTCTAAAACCAACATTAAAGCATTTGCAAGGGGTTTCTACACTCATTTAGGCTTTAAATATAAGGTAATCTTCGTTTTCTATTGATTCATTTGTTCATTCGTTGATGCTATTTTCATACTAGATACTAGTTTGGTTCGGAAACTAATCAATATCCCAATTTCGAATCACAATCTAATAAATTTAAACCATAATAAATTTACTTGTATATCACAAATGTAATTTGAACAAAGTTGACTTGATCAAATAACAAAGATTTTGTTGATTTTAGTTCGAGAAAAACGAAATTTTAATGAAAAAAACGCAAATGATAGAAGCGGTTTTCATTCTGCTTTTACATCGCCTCGGTTTGGTATCTATTTTTCAAACCCAAGCAAGTGAAATTTATTTTCCGAACTAAATAATTGTTCGAAACGTAGATTCCAAACTTTAATTTTAAGGAAAAAATGTAAATTTGGGGGTTTAAGAGAAAGATAGGAGATTGAAGAGAAAATTTTGAATATTAATTTATATGTAAAATGTCTATATACAGAAAAAGGCCTTAAGACAATATAGGCCCATTATACGAGTCATCATCAATAGTGAGACTATCTTTTGATATTCTATCTACTTCTCGTGTGCCATACATGTTTTTCGTTTACTCTTCTGCTATTTAAGTAGTGGACGTTATAAAAATGAGAAACTTTTGTAAATGACGTCCGCTACTAAAGTAGAGGACGTTATAAAAATAAAATCTAGCTAGTAGAGTGTTTTTGGGGTATATCCCTTACCTAAGTAGTAGACAGATGTATTTTGATAAATTCGTAAGGCACGCAAAAAAATGAGTAAAGTAAAAAAAAAAACTCAAATTATACTAACGTGAAAAGTCACGACTTAAAATAGATCATGTGAGAAAAGGTGTAGACCATAGTAGAAGCAATTCATTAAAAGACCAGATGATTGAAAGGTGTACCCATGATAGTGGATGCAGAGGCTTTGGATTTAAAGGAAGCCATAACTTGTAGACTTCGTTAGCTTTTTATCCAAGCATTAAGATAAGTTTTACACAAAGGTAAATAAATTGATCAGTCACTCATAATTTAGTAATGGCATCGAAATTGTATGCTAGTCATCAAATATTTGATCATATTTTATTGTGTATTTTTCTTATTATAATGAATGAAATGATGAGTTTGTTTTCGTCAAAAAATTGTACAACATCAAATATTGATTTTTAAGTGTTTTTATTAAATAACATACATTTAATAAAAAAATAAGTCTTTTATGTATGTCAAAGACATTAAATAGTTTCAAGTGTATGTTAAATGTTAAATATTATTGCGGCCTCATATGCGGAATTCAACATTCTTCTAATAACCAATCGTTAGTTGGTAGTGGTGATTGACGCTGAATTTGGTAGGGAGTACCACGGTTCGATCCTCGCAACTATAATCAAAGGAGCTGAAACCACTTGATGTCAAAACTGATCCGAACCAGATTAAACTGATGATGAAAACAAAAAATAAAAACATTCTCCCAATAAAAATAAATTAGTACAATGGTAATGGCACATAAATTTTATTTTTTTAAAAAAAGAGCCAATGGTAATGCTGTGCTTTTGTACTATGACAGGTTTGCTATTCAATCTTTCTTTTAGAAAAAACCATTTGAATTTGAACCGTGTATAATTCTTTGTTTTCATTGATAAAAAATGTTTTTTCAATGGTTAGAGTATTGTATTTTATATACAGATGTCAGAGTTTTAAAAAATAATTTAATATATATTACATTTTTTCTTTTCAAAATATAGATTATCAATTGTTTTTACAGAAAAAAGTAAAATTATTTTAAAAAATATAAAAACAATTTTCCTAAATATTCTCATTAAATTCTGTACCAATATTTATGTCACTTTCAAGTCATTTTTGGTTCCACTTTTAAGATTCTAGAATACCCACCTTATATTTTAATTCTTATTCCCACCGTCTAACGTCCACTCTCCATTTCTCTTCTTCTTTATCTTCATGTATTGGCATGGCTATGACAAATTTTATATATTTATGTTATATTTTGTATTATTGGTGGTGAAAAAAAAAATACTAATTAAAAATATCAAATAATATGATCTCATTTAATTATATTTTAAGGATTAAATATGTTTTTCATTTTTATAAATTTATTTATAACTTTTTTCATGCAAAATTGGATGGCCGGATTTTGTTTTTAGTCTCAACGAAATTTTCTTTACTATCTTTATCCCCTCATATTTTCTTTAATCATGTCTTCACTATAAATCTACAATGACACTTTTCTAATATGTATGATAAGTGCACATGATTTTTTTTTATGATGTAGTATACTATACCCTCAAATGCCATTTACTTAAAAATTTAATCATTTTATTTTTTTTTGGTCAATCATTTAATCTTTAATTAATATATGATCTTTATTAATTTGTCCATAACTCAAAATTAATGATGTATTTTTGAAAAATTCAATGAAATGTCTCTTTTTACTTACGTCATGGTTCTCCTAGGCTAGCGCAGCCTCATTATTCTTCTATTTGGGTGAAGAAGTAATTTATTTGTATGATATTTATGATAATAGAATTACAAATATATCTATGCATTATTAACAGAAATTTGGATTAAAAAAATTAAGTAATGAACTATATTAAAATGATAACTATCAATTTGCATAATTTTAAATGATGTGGTGTGAAAGAACAATGGAAAAATCTATACACCTGACAAATCCGGATCAATAAAAACGCACTGTAGATTACTTCTAGTGTGCCACATAGGTTTTTTTTTTTTTATAAATTATAAACCATATAATTCTTTTGTAATATACTATATTTGTATTTATTTATTCAAAGTTGAATTTAATAATACTTCACCGAATACAGAACTTTATTGTAGGGAACTAAACTTATAGGGTAGCTGAATACAGAACTTTATTGTAGGGGACTAGCCTTATAGGGTGGCGTTAGCTATTCTTTTTCTTAGCTTGAGAATAGCTACAATTTATAGGTCGCGTATAGCTATGGTTGGGCTCAGCTTCTTTGTTCTTCTTGCCAGGATTTGGGTTTTAACTCTGGTAAGTTTAACTGGAGTAGGTTTTTTCAGTTATATAAATTCCCCCATTCCATATTTCACCGCCTAATTAAAGGTGCTTGTTTTTTGAATTTTGAATTTGGTTGTATATTTTATTAATTAATATATTGTTTCTATAAATTGGATTCGGGGTCGAAGAAGTCGTCATTTCAATTTTATATCCAGTTAGTTGCCGAGAATATTAAAATGGTTCATATGGAAAATCGTCCGGTTGATGATGGTTTTGATAACCTAGCGGATTTATTACTGGGTAGAGAAAATGTGCGTATTAAGGTTCGTGTGATTCACTTGTGGAAAATACCTGCATTCCTCAAGCCATCTGACTATAGTTCTCTTGAATTCGTTTTGGTTGATGAGAAGGTTGGTGTTGCAAATTCTGTTTTTTTTTTCTATAGTTGTGTGGTTTTTTAGATTTTTAATTGGCTCATTCGTAATTCTATCTTTATAGGGTGGAAAAATTCATGCTTCAATTAGGAAGCAGCTCATCAATGTATTTGAATCCAAAGTTGAAGAAGGAGAAGTTTATGAATCCAAAATTGTGGCTTTGATTCATTCCTCAAAACCTCATATATATTATTCAACTGTTTTTGTTGGTGTATAGGTGGGAATGTGGGATGAGTCATGTGAAATTATTTTCGAAGAAATCCTCATTCCTCAAATCTTGATTTCACATACTGTCTTAGTCTCAAAATTTAAGAAAAATTGGCCATTAAGCTTATTTGACTAATCTTTTCTTATTTTTTGAGACTGTGAAAGTATTTGAATAAATTTGTTGAAGTTGCATCATTTGGTATGATTATCGACACAACAGAGTAAATTACATATTATTCAATTGTCTTTGTTTCTATAAGTTTATTTACTTGTATTTTGCAACTTTAATTTTATGCAATTGGTTATCGGTTTAGACTTTACAAAGGTTATGTTATCTCCTATCATGGATTGAGTATTATTAACATGGTAAGTAATTTTTTTATCTTGCAATTTATTAATTTGTTTGATATGATTCCAAATAATTGATTTCTATTCATTAACATATGTAATTGGTGTGATGTATGGCATGTTTGTTGGAAGGTTTCAGCCCTTCTTAATACTCTCACTCAAGTTATCTTGGAATAGTGTTGATTGATGAGAAGGTTAGATTTTTGCTACAATTCTTTTAATATTGTGTTTACAGTTTTTCCTTTAATTTGATTTTGATTTCCTATTTGTTTCTAGCAGCATATGATGTTGTTGAATTGGACTCTGATGGATTTTTTGATGATTTGGTAAGGTCCATAGCAGTATCCCTCTAAAAAAGGTTAACATTTGGTTATGTCTCTTTAGGAGAATTAATGTTGTAGTCCTTTTTCGGATCATGGCCATAGTGAGAAAACAAAAACTTCTACCGTAAATGCTGTATATCCTAAAGTTTTTCAGAAAATCTAAATAAAATATATTTGTCTTATAATTCTAATCAATTTTTGTAATATTAAGTATTTATTTTGCAATAATTTAGAAAATTATCACTCATTTAAAATTCAGATTGTTATTTATTCATTGATATGCATTATTTTACAATTTATACCGTAGATTTCTATTAAAGTGGGGGTGTTGGTATGCAATTATATTCGTTATGGTATTTGGGTAGGTGCAGTATCATGTTTTCTATATTTGCTAATTGGGGTATTCTGTCTATTAAATGGGCTTTATCGTATAATTATTACATAAACCCTCTGTTTTAGACCATGCAGAATCAAGGGTCAGACCAAGATGTCTCATTTCCATTAATTATTTTTTTTGATACATTTCTAATACATATATAGTTAAAAAAAATCAAATATAAGTGTTAGAAAGAAAAAAAAAAAGTCGACCGTGCGGGAGCACGGGTTAAAAAACTAGTAGAATCACAATTACATAAGCTTTCGTATTGAGATAATGAGTCATAGATTTATGTGATTAATGTAACGTGAAAAAATATTACAAGAATGACATGACAAAATAACTTTTTCATTGAAAGTATGAAGATTAAATTACATTTTTTACCCTCTAAATATTGAGATTGTGATTCTGAATGTTAACAAAGTTACACTCACATTTTCTTAATGATCTAAGCCTCTCATGTCCTTCCCCTTTTCGTGTATAAATTTACGCCAAAGAGACATTATTTATGGATATAACACTCATATCTCATAACAAAATTGAATGAAGAATAAATTGTATTTGTACCCGCATCCATATCTACATGCATCCATTTAATTTTGTATAGATATAATTACTTACAGTTAGAATAATATATCAATCGTCAGTTGATCCAATGATGAATGACGTTGAATTTGATAGAGAGGATCATTATTCGATTACGTGCAATTATAGCTGAGTAGAGGCTAAAACCATTTGATATCAGAACTGATCCGAATTAGATTAGACGGTATAGTATTGCGGATTTTTATTCCATCTATCGCATATACATTTTGCAGTACCTAATAAATCTAGATCAAATCAGCATCCTTAATTGATACTTTGAACCGAAAATGTCTTTGTTTTACTTATGCTGTGATTCCCCTAGACTCCTACTTGTAGCCTCTTTATTCTTATCTCTCTCCACATTTGAAAATGTAGTGGACAATGAACGTTCAATGCCTAAATTATTATTCCTAAATTCATGTTCATAGGTCAAGAGAAGAAGCATGTGGATTCTTTTATACACGAAAAATATATGAACAAGTTTGTGCTAGCATTAAAGCAATTTATCCACCAATGCTCAATTATCTCCACTACTCACTAGTGACTAGACATATGGTTCTAATAAATTCATGGCTTTGAAATTGCGTTTGATTCAAAATAAAAAAATAAAATAAAAATTCAAGACTTTACCAACACCGTTCATTATATATGCGCTACATTAAACTATGCACTACTTTTTTCTTAGAAAATACGTAATTCTGTTATGCACTACATAGCATACGTGTAAGTGTACCATTGGCTTGGTTAAATATGTTCTATGATGACATATATATGCAACACTGACCTTTTATATTCAAAGTGCGTGCCTTCGGTGTTCAACACAAATATGACATGACACTGACACAATAAATGAATTCAATTATATTACTAGTGACATGTAAGTGTCAATATCATATTTAATATTTGTGTTTATGTCGGTGCTTCATAGATGCTGAAAATATGTAATAGTGCTACAATATCTTCCATTAAATTGGATCAAGATTCATGAACTTTATTCAATTAGTTTGTTTTTTTTGTTATGCCTTGCCAACCCCCCAACTCAAATAAATGTTCCATAGTTTGTCATTCTTACGTGGATAGCACAATACAAGTACAAAGGTAGAATTCTCCAAAAGGGCTCCTATGTTATGTTTTAATTATTTTTCATCTCTTTATCTATAGATATTTCTCAGCCTTAACTGTGGAGGATGTGAATGATTAATTAAGAGCTGTTGTTGGTGTTGAACAAGGTATGTGTTTTTCTGCTACTCCTTTTTGTATTGTGATTGTTTATTTTATGTAGCATCAATTCAAATTATTTATGTAGCTTCAAATTATACTCATTTTTACTTGAAGGGCACATAATTGCTTTAATAAACGCTTCAAGTTATCAAGAAAATTGTCGTAAATCTCTTAACTTCTCCAATGAATTTTCCTTTCAATTTTATCCATCCATTATTTATGCCAAAGAACAAAGTAACTATATGATGCTTCTGTAATATATATGCATACACGTTGGTCTTTGGTTTCATGCACTTGATGATCATCTTGTAAAATATATTTAGCACTCCTCTTTGGAAATTAATTAACTTTTTTCTAGACTCAAGGCATAAGACCAACTTGTGTTAAAAAAAAAGGCAAAAAACAAACATTAAGTTGGTTTGAGTACAAATGGACTTATTGCTTTAAATAAAGTGTCGAGTTTGTCCATAAATCCTAGCTTGAACGCCATGATTGGACACTATGATTGGGGTTTGAACTCCATTATCTCCATTTTATGTCCATAAATCAAAGGCAAAAAAATTTAGTGTCGGACGCCATGATTGAGGTTTGAACTCCATTATCTCTACTTTATACGTGTAAGTTTCCAATGGTTTGTCATTTCGTCTATCTACAAAAAAAAATCTTGACTTTAAACTTTATGGATGAAAAAAAGAAATCGAAAAGAAAGACATCATCACATATGATCGTCGAATTTCATAGCAAATATGTATCATTAATAAAGTTGATGAATATTTCATACTAACAACATAACACAAAAAAGTTCATGACATAAGAATTTAAGAATTTGGCTCCTCAAAAGTAACTTGGTAAGGTTTGATATTTTAACTAATCGCGATTTATGCACATGTATATAATATTTATCATTGATTTTTTTTTTGTTAACCATTGATATTACTCATTTTACTTTCTAAAACCACTTGCTTTAGAAGAATCTTACACACATTTCTATTTCTAGATACCCGACTCCTCTACCATTAACATTTTCCGCATTCACGCATTCTATATATCAGTAGTCTTTCAATAAGGCTCAGACAATAGAAATTCAAGTTTGAATTATAAAATTAATTAAAGTAAAAATCTACATTTTTTTTATTGTTCGATCAAGATCGGAAGACCACCGATGTCTCCAAAATGTGTGAACGTGGGATTCCCTGACCATAAGACCAATTGGATTTCAAGTTGTTACTATAAAAAAATATGGGTTGTTCAATCTCAATCTCACACAACTTTGACCCCTCTATCAAAATTTTGTATTTAAAAATGATGATATAATATATTTTAGGCAAAATTACATGTTTGGTCTTTTATCTTATTTTTTAGTAATATTTTGGTCATTTATCTTTTATTTGTAACATTTTGGTCCTTTATCTTATATATTTGTAACATTTTGGTTCTTTATCTTTTATTTATAACACTTTAGTCCTTTATCTTTTATAACATTCACATATAAACTCTTTTTTCATATTTTTTTTTAATTAAAAAAATGCTGAATTTTATTTGTTAAAATACTTTTTTATTAAAATTAAAGAAAACTCATAATTTTGATGAATATGTTCATCATCTTCATCAATTCATGTAATTTTGCCTATATTTTAAATGATACGACATACAACTTTATGATAATAAATGATCAAAAATCATGAAATCACAACAAAACTAAAAAAAATCAATTTTAATTTAGAAAATATTCATTTTTTAAAAATTTATTTAACGAAGCATAAATAATTAATACACTCAGATGAATCTAGATAATCAAATCGAATGTCATATCATATAAAATATATTAAATCACAATTTTTAAAAATAAAAAATCAAAATTGAGTAATTTTAAAATAGGGATATCATGGATTAAAAAGCCTTATTATTATTTTAGAAATCAATCGATATACTTTCACAACATTTTTTACCCGTTAGATGATGAGACTTACGGGATCTTATGGTAAGTAGGCTGCATCAAATATTTACTTCTTACTTCTCCTCAACCGCACCGTCATGTTGAATGAAAAACCACCACCACCACCACCACCACCATCTTCTTCATCATCACCAACTCTACATTGATCCACTTAATATATGCTTCCGTGGTATCAAGAAGAAGAAATCAGTACTAGTAGATTCACATTCCGACGGTGTTGCGGCTGCTATTTTCGCGAACAGCCGAACACCGCCATCACCGCAATCACCGATGGCCGTAATCGTCAAACTAATGTTCTGTAGAAACATTTAACAGAATACAAATATTCAGTAAATTGAATTCATGAAAGGTAAGAAAAAACCTCGAAAATGGTTTCAAAGTTAGTTGTTTCTTTATGATCATCATCAACTATATAGTCTAGGGCCTATTTGGATTTTCTTATTTGAGCTTATCCACTAACATGAGTTTTGTGAGACTATTTGAGAGGACTTATGAAAATAGCTAATGACAATTTTCATAAGTTTGTTTCAGCTTATTTTCTCATAATAAGTTCTCCAATATAGCTTAGGAAAACAGCTCGTAGCATATATAAAAACAATTAATCTTTAGCGGTAATAGTATATGTAAGCTTATATACCTAAGCGCTTATCATGATAATTGATAAGTGCTTCTGTTATAAGCTGCAAATAAGTTGTTTATCCAAACTGGCCCTAGTTAGATTAGGCTTAGCTTGTTATTGTTAGTTCATAACATAATCAGTTTTTGCTATAAGATGTTTGCACAAAATAAAACTTGTGTTCAGCATCTTTTGTCACTTTAAAGCATGATAGGAGTTCATTTTGGTACCAAATTGAAGGCTATTTAGACAGATGGAAGGGGTGAATTTAAGGGCCTTAGCCTTGTACTTAACCACCAATGGTATGGTATCATTCATCGTTAGCTTGTACACACACTCATCATCATAATGGCAGCTCAGTGGAAAGGAAGCACAAACATATTGTGGCTTCTTTCACAAGCAGGTCTGCCCTTCTTCTTATTGGGATTTCGGATCATGTCTTCTTAACTGCAACTTACCTAATTAACTGCATGCCCCTAACCCCAACCGCTCTTTGCAAGGAGTCACCCAACTCCAAATTGTATAATAATTTTTTTACGATTATATATTCTTAAAGGTGTTTCGATGTGCTTGTTTTCCACGTCTTAGACCCTATATCAGTCACAAGTTTTCCTTCCATTCAAAATCATGTGTATTCCTAGTATATTCCCCCACACTTAAAGGCTATAAGTGCCTAGTCTCATATGGGAGAATTTACATCTCTAAGGATATGATAATCAATGAAATCTGGTTTCCATACCCGGATCTATTTCACAAACAACTCTCTCAACCAGCAGCAGCCCTAACACCTTCCTCCTACTTAGCCACACCTCCATGTTTTCAACCTCTCACTGGCACAGCACCCTTGCAGCCACAGTGCTCATGCCAATAACTCTTCATCTGGTGACCCTTTATCTGGTAACACTGCATCTTGTGACTCTGCATTTAGTAACCTTGCATTTGGTGATCCTGTATCTGATAACCCTGCTCCTAGAAATCCTGCATCTTGTGATTCTGCATTTGGTAACTTTGCATCTAATAACCTTGCATTTGGTGGCTCTGTATCCGGTAGCCCTGGATTTAGTAATCCTGCATCTTGTGACACCACATTTGGTAACCTTGTATCTAGTAACCCTGCGGTGGAGAACGGTCCTATGAAGTGCCAACAGTGGCAAGGCAACCATGGGCTAGTGTTGCAAACAAAAGGAACAGTGAATCAGTGATAGCATTTTCACGGGAAGGGTTTTTTAGAAATCATAAACTTAGATAGCACTTTCTTGTGAAAACACTATCGAAGTTAAAATTCTCCATAACATTTCTCCTAGATGCACTACCTATTGTTTAATTATTTTGCAAAAGTTAGTGATTTGTCTTTTTAACAATTTTAGATTGCATACTCAAGAAATCATTACCAATGCATCGAACATAGATAATGCTTGCTTACATATGCATTATCTCAATGCTCTACGTTTTTGTGTAGCACATCTTCAGGCAAACACTACTCATAATCTTTGAACCCATAAACAGCAATATGATTTCTGTTGTCTTTGTCACATAGTCAGGGATAGGGACACTGATAACCTTTGGTTGTGGTCATACTCCTATATAAAACCTTATTTCATTCATATGGTAAAACATTCACTTTGGTTTCTTGCTCTAGAAAATATTGCTTTGTTTTTATTCATCTATGTGCTTATCGTATCTCACCGCAATAATGCAGCTTGAAATCTGCAGATTAGGATAAGAAAGTAATGGTTCTGCTTCCCCCTCTAACTAGACTTTTTTGGTTTTATTTAAGGAATTATAAGCAATTTGTTTAGTGGAGAAGGTGATTGAATGGCAAAAGTTTGTTGGCCGTACTTTGATCCCGAGTATGAGAACTTCAGCAGCAGAATCAACCCTCCAAGGTTCACTGCTAACTTCCCTAAAAATACTATACTTGTTTTCTTTTCAACTGATCTACACAAAACTGAAACTCTAAAAAAGTGCACTGCATTTTATTTTAATAAATAACAATATGACAATTCTTAGTATTGGCATTTGTGGATATTTATACATAATCATATTTTTCAAATGTTATTTGACTGCTTAACATAATCTTTAAAGTAAAAAAGCAAAAGAACAGCACAACATAAATTTAAAAGCTTCTTTTAATTCATCATGAGTCATGACTAGTCCTTGTTTTGACAAAAAAAAATTAGTCCTTTGTTACAAGGTAGATGTCATCAGTTCAATCCATAGTGGTGTCATAGGTTAAACTCCTTGTGGAATTGAGGTATATGGTGGGAATTTGTAATATCCAGAAGAAGTTGCTCGTTTATGGTAAACTGTTTCCACTTCGCAGGGTCTCTATGGACAATGATAGTTGCCATGATTGTACACTGATCAAGGTATAATTCCTCAAAATAATTAATTAATTCTAATATTTGTCATGGTCTCATACTGAGTCTTGATTTGCCAGCTGAGGATCTTAGGAAACCTTGCCACTGTGGATTTTTAAGTCATTTGTATGCTGTGGCTTTTTGTTGACCAAAATCAGAAAAAACCTTTAACCTCATTTTTACCTAACTTAATTAAATTTAACTTTCTTGGCCTTCCAGCATTTCTGATACACTTTCAGGATTTCCTATGAATACTGTGCTTTGGAAGAAACTTATCTGTAGCAATATTTTCTTTTCTAAAAACCAGTTGCAAATTTGTATTGAAAGTATGTTGAGTAGATAGAACCCCTGTTAAAACATTAGGCTACCCCAAGTGGTCATCATCATCCGATCATTTAATTTCCATGGTTTTCACATGGAGATAATTAAGTTGATGCAATATCCAATGGATTCTTTTTTACAATAATGCAGATTGATAGTGTCAATAAACCTGGAATTCTGCTGGAAGTCGTGCAAATCTTGACAGATCTTGACTTCATAATTACCAAAGCTTACATATCTTCTGATGGTGGATGGTTTATGGATGGTACGTTTGCAATTATATTCAAACTTGATCCGGCAATGCATTGACTAATGTTTCATCGATGTGTCTTGTTCTTGCTTGGTATTTACTTAAATAAAATCTGGTTACTATTTATTGCATATGCAAATATTGGTTGCAATATACACATGCTTAGAGTTAGATGTACCAAAACATTCCATATTAAAAATTGTAGTTAATGTGTTTTGTTAATGTAATAAACAGTATTTCATGTTACGGATCAGCAAGGAAAGAAGATAACAGACAACAAAATTATTGACTTCATTGAAAAGGTATAAATCTTCTTTCTCCTCCATTTTTCTCTGACATGCTTTTAGTAAATGACAGCAATGCTTTTAGTAGGCTTTGTCTTCGTTTTGGAAAAGGAACCAGGCATTGATAGGAGTAGAAACCAGATAAGCACTATGCCTGTCTCTCGTTTTGAGTGTATAATGCACTTCCAATCTTTGGAGAGAATTTATAAACACATATAGGAACATCTAAACTCACTAAAAACCTCCTTACTGACAGTGTTCATAATTCTTAAAGAAACGATCGAGTTCCTGCTTGTAACTACCCTGCTATTTCCTGAACAGAATCTGAATATCAATGTTTCAAAAATTACAAAAATAGAATGATTTAATTAAATTTAATAATTACATATAGCAGAATCGCACCCTTGTACCAACTAGTTGTGAACATTTAAATAGGCTCTAGGACCAAAGGGCCGCCAGAGCACAGAAAGTGTGAAGAATTGGGCAGGCAAACGGGTTGGCGTGCACTCCATTGGGGATCATACAGCCATTGAGCTCATTGGTAGGGACCGCCCAGGTCTCTTGTCTGAGATATCAGCTGTCCTTGCCAGCCTCCAATTCAATGTGATTGCAGCTGAAGTTTGGACTCATAACAGGCGAATAGCATGTGTCCTTTATGTGAATGATGCTACAAAAAAATCTATGGATGATGACTCAAAAAGATTGTCTATTATTGAGGAGCAGCTCAACCACATTCTACGTGGATGTGAGAATGATGAGAAAGTGGCTCGGACCAGTTTCTCCATGGGTTTCACCTTCACCCACATGGACAGGAGGCTCCATCAGATGTTGTTCGCTGATAGGGATTATGAGAGTGCTGGATTAACCACAACAAATGTTGATTGTCATCCATCTTTCAGGCCAAATATCAAAATAGAACGTATTGAGGAAAAAGGATACTCCGTTGTTAGTGTGAGATGCAAAGATCGGGCAAAATTGATGTTTGACATTGTCTGCACTCTCACTGACATGGAATATGTTGTTTTCCATGCCTCAATCTCATCTGAAGGCCCTTATGCATCACAGGTTTGCAAATGTAATGCATGCACTAAATTAATTAATTGAAAAAGTTTGAAATGTACTAAGTTGTTGATGTTGTAATTTTTAGGAGTACTTCATCAGGCATATGGATGGTTGCACACTTGACACTGAAGGGGAGAAAGAAAGGGTCACCAAATGCATTGAAGCTGCTATTCAAAGAAGAGTAAGCGAGGTAATGTAACGTATGGTTTAAATTTGATTTTTAATTATATGCTAGCTACTTTATCCCTTACTAAAAAAGGGTGAACTCCTGCTTCTCAGCTCTTATTAGTAAGTCTTTCAAGCTTTATTAAGGAACTTGTTTATTTCTCTTGACATGTACTACTCCCCATAGCTTCATATGAATTTGTTCTTCTAGCTGAAGTCAGCGATCTACTATTCTTTTCTGCTCATTTTCTTTCCCTCTTTCTGCCCGTGAATATGTGATTCTTCAGCAGAAAGTCTTCTGAGTTTGACCAAATTAATACATTTTGAACCTGCAGCTATCTGCTTGTATTGTTGCGAACGGTACGGTATACATACTTGGTGATAAGTTCCACTCAGATTGTATCTGACCATCGTATCCACCAATGAATCGGTGACGGTTGATGGTCTTTTGTCTTCACTAGAGCTTAAGATTCCTTATGCTCCACACGTAATATCATCCACATCTCTATAATCTCAAAATAAAAAAAATGTTAAACATATTTTTAGTCCCTATGAATTCATGATTGTCTAACTTTAAAGTCCTTATAAAAATTTTATTCATTTTTAACCTCTATAACAAAAACTGTATAATTTTAATTAGTTCTTAACAGGACTAAAAACAGTTTTTATATCTTACGGGACTATAGATGGTAAAAAAAAAATTAGACTCAAGTTGAACTGTCATGATTTTGTCGGGACTGTAATTAATTAATAGTGTTAAATGTGACAAATGCATGTCACCATCAGTCATATATATGCTGCACCCTCTGTAATACATATTATCACCATCTTCTAAATTTGACATTAATTATTCTTCATACATTAAATGAATTAATTAATGAATGATGAATAAACTAACACAGAGAAGATGATAGTGTCATTACCATTGATTCTGGATGATGGACACAGGGTGTGAGCCTTGAGCTATGTGCAAAGGATAGAGTGGGCTTGCTGTCTGAAGTGACAAGGATTCTACGCGAGAATGGCTTGACAGTTTCTAGGGCAGGTGTGTCAACCATAGGAGAGAAAGGACTAAATGTTTTCTATGTGAGAGATGCATATGGAAACCCTGTCGACACGAACATCATTGAAGCGTTGCGTAAAGAAATTGGTCAGAGTGTGATGGTGAATGTGAAGAAGGTACCAGCCAACACCAAAGCACCAGAAACGTCCCGAGGATGGGCTAGAGTAAGCTTCTTCTTTGGGAACTTGTTGGAAAGGTTCTTGACTTAGAAAGACTTGAGAATAATGCACCTGATTCTGATTCTTGTTGCTTGATTTGTAAATGACACAACACGAATGTATGTATGAGAATAAAGCTGTTGTGTGTCAAACTTGGACAGTGCTTGAACTTGGTCCTTCTGTTTTAATTTTAAACCAAACAATGTTTGTAAGATGTAACTTGTATTCTCTCTTACCTATCATGTCCATCTCTCATGCATCCTACTTTGATATCAGTTTTTAGTGTGTTTTATACATGATGTATAGGCAACTTATACAGATGCCAGAAAACTTAATATTGACCATACAAATTACAATCATAGTATATGGTCAAGATTAGATTTAATAATTAAAACAATCTTGATTATTAATCTATGATTGTATAATCAAGATCTATGAAGTACGGACACTCCTCGAATTAGTCGTGTCCCGGTGTCCGGTGTCCGGACACCGACACAACAGTGACAGTTATAATTATATTGAATTATGGTCGATGTGTCAGTATCTTGTCTTGTCCGATGTCCGGTATGTGTTCGTACTTATTGATCAAATATTAGCTTTTCTTACCTCTAGAATGGCATATGACAATATGGCTTCCGCTACAATATTTGAGTTCTACAAAACATATCCCTGTACTCCGGTTAGACAAAAATGAAAAACTGAAAAATAGATTAGGTGCATTATATAACTATTATTATATTTTCCACATTTAAAGTATGGGAGTCTAACCATTAAACTATTATACAATTGTTTTTTTACCTATTTTAAATAACAACATATTATTATTATTATTATTATTATAATATATGCATACATGTTTAAAATATCTTTACGCTAATATTAAAATTAAAAACTACTATAATTATTAGCAGTAGTATGAGTAGTATCTTATTCTTATGTTTGTTTATATCCGGTAATTTTGGGGACGTGTATGTTTTGGTCACAACATGTAAGTTCTAGAACTTGTTAGCCTTATCCATTTACCTTGTATGACGTCACATGTACAATGATGTTTTTTTAACCTTGTACCATGTTTTATTATTATTAAAAAAAATGAGTTTAGTAGTAATTTGGTTTTTTCTCTGTCTTTATATAAAAGGCGGTGAAGGTGGAAATAATTAAAAAGTATTTGAGAGCTTATGAGGAACTGAACTTGTGCTTAATTTGAGAAGCTTATTATGATGGTTACTTTCTGTGGTGGTAGTGAAACTTTTGGGGAAAAAATGGTGAAGATGAAAGGTGGTGATGTGAGTGTGATGATCACAGAGTGGAAGGATATTCCAGTTGAACTTTTGATGAAAATTTTGTCACTTTTGGATGATCAAATGGTGATTACAGCTTCTCATGTTTGTCATGGTTGGAGAGATGCTATTTCTTTTGGTCTCACTCGTTTATCACTCTCATGGTATATACTATTTCATTATATACATGTTCTGTTTTCTTTTCTTTTTCTAATGTTTTCTCTCTTGAATATTGCTATGATTTATTATTATTTTTTCTTCCTCACTTCACAATAAATAAATAGTTGATATATGATTTAGATTTTGAAATATATGTTTTTTATGTGTTTATATATCAGAATGTTGACTTACTAGTTAGCACTTCTCATGTTTTTTATGGAACTTGCATATTTTTCAATACTTTAAGAATAGTTTAGGAATTTCACATGACAATTTTTTAGGTAAACATGTTATGTTATTGGTGCAAATACCTAGTGGCTTTGCCACCTTTAATAGTAACCATACTATGACTTTCAATTTTTTTAATCGGAGATTCTGACTGACCACCTTTAGTGGAGTCTCTACTCTTGATAATGTTTGTTATTCACAAGGTTTGAACTCGAGACCTTGCTTAAGAAATTTGAGTTTGGTTCAATTTGGACCAACTTAATATTGGCAACCATGCTAAACTTTTTTCCGGTGCTGACCATATTTAGTGGAGTCTCTACTTCCAATAACCTTTGTTATTCACAAGGTTTCAATATTTTACATAAGATACTTGAGTTTAGTACCATTTTGACCAACTTAATATTGGTACATGATAGTGTATAAATTGGTGTATAAATTGGAGTATTATTTTACCTTGATGAAGTGTTTAAGTCATGGTAAAGGCTGGTTTTGGATCAATTTGGTACATAGATAAATTACAATGACCTAATATGGCTATGCAGAGTACCATGGTTAATTGACATGAATTGTTCTTTTACGAAAAGATGATGCAGGTTTTATTATAATTATGAGTTTAATTTTGATACACATCAGCGTAAAAAAAATTATACTGTCAACAAATCACAACTATTCATGTGATTTTAAAAGTAGTTATGATTAAAGTCAAATGTTTAGTAAGGTAAAAAATCTTTACAATGATATATGACCTACTAAATTATTAATAACTGTATCAAGTTACTTTCTCTCATTTCAGGTGTAGCAAGAATATGAATAACTTGGTTCTATCACTTGCTCCGAAGTTCACAAAACTGCAAACTCTAATCCTTCGTCAAGACAAGCCTCAACTAGAGGACAATGCTGTTGAGGCTGTTGCGAAATTCTGCCGTGACTTGCAGATTCTGGACCTCAGCAAAAGTTTCAAGCTTACCGATCGTTCGTTGTATGCTGTTGCCCTTGGTTGTCGTGATCTTACAAAACTGAACATTAGTGGATGTTCAGCCTTTAGTGACAATGCTCTGGCTTACCTAGCCAGTTTATGTAGAAAGCTGAAAATTTTGAATCTGTGTGGTTGTGTTAAAGCTGTATCAGATACTGCATTACAGGTATGAATATGATTGAGACTAGTTGGTCATCAATTTCAAAAGAAGAATTAGGATATGTTTTGGATTGACTTGTTGAATTTATTTACTGGCACTTGTGAGACTGTTTGGTAGAGCTTCACAGCTTGTTAAAATAGCTTATGACACATCCATAAGTTGTTTTCCGCTTATTTTCATAAGTTCTCTATGATAGCTTATAAACACAACTTATAGCTTATATAAAAATATTTATGGTATGCCTTTATGTTATAAGCACTTAATTAAGTTTATTCGTAAACGCGTATATGATAACCATTTATGATATAAGCACTTAATTAAGTTGTTTATCCAAACATAGTCTTAAGATGGTTATGAACTGTGCAGGCAATTGGACATTACTGCAATGAGTTACAGTCTTTGAACCTTGGATGGTGTGAACAAGTCAGTGATGTTGGAGTGATGAGCTTAGCATATGGATGCCCTGATCTTAGAACACTTGACTTATGTGGTTGTGTCCTTATAACAGGTATTTCATTCAAAATCACCACAGTTTATATCTACTTACCGTAATTGCCAATTCGTTGTGGTGTTCTTAAGTTTGGTGATTCTACTAAGTCCAAGTTTCATCTTTCATTTCGTTCCATATTACTCATTTACTTGAGTTTAGTCTAGCATATAGATGCATGCCATTCATCTCATGTAGAATTAACACTTCTAATTAAAGGTGTGTCCGGTGTCCAACACAACACCGACCATGTAATTACTTCGATTATACATTTTCTCACATTGTTATCAGGGTCGTATCTATGTTAGTGCTTCTTAGCTTTCATCACATGATTTCCGACAGTGCAACCTTGACACCAATGTTGTTTGTTGCAGATGATAGTGTAATAGCCTTGGCAGATAGGTGTCCTCATTTGAGGTCCCTTGGGTTGTACTTCTGCAAAAACATAACCGACAGAGCAATGTATTCATTGGCACAAAGCAAAGTGAATAACAAGATGTGGGGATCTGTTAATGGTGGAAATGATGAAGATGGTCTGAGGACTTTGAACATTAGTCAGTGTACATCACTCACCCCTTCTGCTGTTCAGGCTGTTTGTGACTCATCTCCTGCACTTCACACATGCTCAGGAAGACATTCACTCATAATCAGTGGCTGTCTTAATCTTACATCCGTCCACTGTGCATGTTGTGTCCGGCCGCACAATGCTATCAGCCCTTTCCCACACTCAGCCCATTGAACCAGATAGGTTTTGATGTATAATGAAACTGTAGGGAAGTGCCTTGAAGGGACTAGAGAAGTGAAAAATAATTTACCTCTATTAGATGTTTTATGTTGAGGGCTGTATTACTGTATATCATGTAGAAGCACTTTAACTTGTCTAGTTTAGGACATTTTGGTTGTAAGTATTAGTTTAATCCTAGCTTGGCTATAAACTTATGGTAAGATATTAGACATGGACTTCTAAAATTGTGTGGTTTTATGGAAGGATGCTAAAATGAATATTAGATTTTCTAATTGGGAAAGGTACTTGTTGGAATTGCTTTTGGTAAATGTTTTTTTCTGGAGTAAATTGAAGGAAAGTGGAATCTGTGCTGGTAAAAGGATACTATGTTAAAGATGGCTATTTTGCAAATTTGTAAATTGAAGTTATTATTTATATTATTACTCATTAAGTTCCACTATGAAATTTTTCTGTGGTCCTTGCCAGTGAAAGTGAAGAGGTTCAAGATATAGAATAGCAGAAACAGGAACTGATTTCAGCTTTGTTTTTTACTCATTTCAAATTTTAATCTCCACATTAATATAAGTCAAATAATATAACGAGATAGAGCAACGTCTAGTCCTTTCACTTAGAAACATTATCACTATGGTTAATCAATCACATAGTTTGTCATAATTTCCAATCTAATCCCATTCAATTGAGTAGCAAACAAAAGAGGAAATAAGTGAACAAAAGAGGTGTGTGGAATTGACTGAAATTGACATTTGATAAAGTGTTATGTATGCCCATGTAAATTTGATGACAATGTAATTACAACAAACAACCAAATATTTAATGGTTTGCACCATTGTCTTCACAAAACTACGTTCAGTATATCATCCAATGAAATATTGACAAGGGCTGAACTTTGGTTTCATATAGTCCATACGTATATGTATCATTTGCCTTTGTAGACTATCTCTTCATCATCATCCACATCAAATGCTGGATTACAAAGGCATTTGAAGAGCCTACCAATACCCTGCAGAAACATTTACGCATGCATGTAACTGAAGTATCCATACAAAAACATTGACACAGACACGGACATATAACTATCAATATTAATTTGAAAAAATAGAAGTGATTAAATAACCACGATTTATGTAGGTACCCAACACAGACACGTTTTAGATGCTTAATACACCATCCATTTAAAATGTGTTACATAGATTAACATCTTATGCATGTGTGCATGCGTGTGTCTTCAATTCATCTATTCATATGAAAATATACGCAAAATCGCTGTGAATAGGTCAATATAGTTTTATCGTACCTGATTGAAAAAAGGAGTTCGATAGGTAAGTGCTCTATGTGATTCATCGTCTGATGAATCAGAGCTGCTACCTTCGTCATCAGAATCAACAGCGAGTTTCTTCTTCAGTGTTTCTCCTTTTGCATTCTTTTCCTGGAGGAATCACATCACATTATATAATACATCAGGCAGTTTTTATAAGTATCCTTTTGTGAGTGTGCAGAAGGTGCTTATAAAAGGGACGGAAGTAATAGTTACCAGACAAAAAAAAAAGCAGTTTTGTTATCACTGTCATTATATGATAGCCTGCTGCACTCTCGTGTATTTGAGTGGAGGATCTTTAGAAGTATACATTTTTTTTTGTTTAATAAAGATTATAATACTTGAGGCTAAGTTAAAATGTGCACCTGAAATATCTTCCCAAGAATTTTAAGAGCGGTAGCTCGAACTTTAAGTTCTTCTCTCCGAACATTATTTTCCTTTAGCACCTGCAATGACAGATTTATGAGTTTTTTCATTTAATTTATTATGCTAGTTAATCATTAAACAAAAAATCTCATAAAAGAAATCATATCTGCAGTTCACTATCACTCGTCTCAGATACATTAAGCTCAGGTCTTCTTAGATGACAAAAGGCACTGAATACAATCTGTTTGCTGATCAACTAATTATATCAGATTACACAAAAGTACTCACCATTTGACACACATGTGCAAGGGTTACTTCTATGTCCACTACATTTAACTTCCACAAGGAATTCAACAGAGTATCCTTATTAAGACGAATATGGGAGTCAACATTTTCAGGGCAACTACCACCGGTTTTAAATTGCTTGCTGAGTTCATCTTGAAGTTGGAGCAACTGAAAAGCACCTAAATTATGTGCACACATATAATCAGACATTGTTTGGAATAACTAACTTCCAAGAATAAGAAATTGATATTTAAAGGAAGGTGTTGCTAATGGAGAATGGAGATATCTGTCATTATACCTTTGGCAGCTGTTAACTGTGATTTCCAAAAATGTCCTTTGTTGCGAACCCATTCAGCTAGAAATGGCACTCCAAGATAAAGGGCCTTTTTCCCTAGCTCTTGTGCTGCTTGTCTTGAGTATATATAGCCGATGGTATGTAACATGTCAACTCCAAAGGCTGCAAACAGAGACACGGGTAACTAGTTAGTAATGTCTAGTGTTGTCAATCGTGGAAAAGTAGTGGTTTGTTCAAATTCTAATATACTACAGTTTCACTATAACCACTATTTAACAACGCTATTTGCCAAATAATGTATCGCATAACAATAGCGATTTGTTCAAATTCCTCTATGTTATAGACCTATAGCCGCAATTTGACATGGTAATATCCTTGATACAATAACATGCTATAAAGCAATCCAGTTTTGATGGGAAATGTAAGAGTCAACTCGTTTAAAATTTCAATAAGAGAAGTGTTAAGTCAAGGTTTGAAGTTTCGCAGTATATACAGATTTCAATGATAAGCAATTGCAGGCTACAGCAATTGTTTGGCCCCGAGGAATGCAGTTAGAATTCACTGACCTGCATGAGAAAGCCGTCTTGCTTCAGATTCTGCTCTCTGGAAGAATCCCTTTTGGTCACCACAGACATATTGGCCGAGAAAATCTTTCAAAAATCTTGCTAGCTTTTCTTCCCTTTCTTTCTGGACAGCCTATATTGAAGCACAACATAATGCAAGATTTCAATAAAAAAATCCTCTTGACATTTTCTTTCATAATAAAAGAAGTTGTGGAATCGGGGTTGTGCTACTTATTGTGTTCTAGTAACGTAAAGAAAGAACATTGACAATATAAATAAGTCTCCAAACCTAAATTTACAATGACAAAAATAAAGTTACAATGAAAACTGAATTTCAAAACACGCTTGCCTTTAGCTTTTCCTGCAAATCCTCACTTTCATCGGCTAGTTCAGAAGCAGCCATCGATGCAACAGCTAGATGTCCAACATAGTCCTCAAACAATTCACTTCCAAAGAGCAGGGCAAAGACAGCCATGGGGTCAAGCATAGTTTCTCTGTCAAGGAATCCATATAATAAATTAATATTTTGTGAAAACAACTTCACCTTCAAGGAAGAAACATAGCAATTTAACACAGCAAAGGAAGGGTGTATACTGATCATCTTGGATTTTTATTGATAACAACCTAGTTATATCTTTTTTTTCTTTCTCTTTTCGTATTAATTATGAGGAATTCGGATTTGTACTTTGTAACTCATAACATGTGATGTCACCATGTTGAATGTCTGTGTCATGGTTATAGATTGCGGTCTATAACATTGCGGCCAAAACTTTTAGGTTTTGGGGACTGCACCTCGAGTTGTAATCCTATTCATCAAGAACCACACAACACAACCAAACAGGCTACTGTAATTTAAACCTGCTGTGTCCCTAATCAGGCAAATAGAATTGTGACTCAGACAACGCCAATCTATAACAAATCTGTATTAGCGAAAAAGGCTCTTGTAAAAATTAACATTATTGTATTGAACAGAAACAAAAATAGAAACTCTGGTACTGTGTTTTTAACACTTATGCAGGTAATGGAATGCTGCATGATGTTATATACACCATACATTGCACGTTCAATGAGAGTATACAAGTCATGCCTAATACTCAAAAAGAGTTTAAAAATTATATACATGTGATGTGACATAAAATTTTTCTATACAACCACTTAATCATATCTCGTCGAGATATATATATATTTTAGAAAATAAAAATACAATAAAGTAGCATAATCATAAAAATTGACTAAATTATCAGCATAGTTTATAAATTCATACTACCTCCAATTCTAAATGGAATAGAAAATCGGATCAACAAAAATTAATGTATCTGGTTCAAAATTTCCAATCTAATTAGTCCTCGTGATTAATAGAAAAACACTATAAAAGTTCCTCAAATTAAGAACTCGATTAAATCGAAAAGCATGATGATATATACCTACCTAGATACAGAATGCTTCCCATTTTGATCATAGCCATTCCTCTGTACCGGATCACTCAAAACCTGATACGCTTCCCCCAAAATCTACCAAAAACATCACTTCAATTACTACAATTTAGGTCAATTACTACAATTATCACAACTAAATGAATTATAAACAACTTAATACCTGGAACTTTTGTGCAGCATTCGGATCGTTTTGATTTCGATCAGGATGAACTTGCTTTGCCTGTAAATAAAAAATCAATTGCAATTTCAATTTGAATATATTGATACTAATTTGAAAAGAAAAACAAGAAGTGAAACCTTGTGATAATAAGCCTTGCGAATTTGATCATCAGAAGCAGAAGGAGAAACTCCAAGGATATCGTAATACTCAGTTTCCTTCACCATTGTTTGTTGTAGATGGAAGATGAAGGAATAACGAAGAGAATAGAAAGAAAGAAAGAAAAGAAGAAAGAATGAGAAAGTGAAATCTCACGAGGTGTTTGGGTGTGTATGTATGTAGCTTTACAGTTCTAAATGTGTGTATAATGATTTTGTTATCACGAGAAGTGCTTTTTAGCGGGAATAACTGTTTTTTTAAGTTGTTTTGTGTATCTTTCATCATCATAGTGTTATTTCGGTATATTTATTTTTTGTGGAAAAGTTGGAAAAAGAGAGTGACTTTAGGAGCTGTCAGTGGGGCTTTAGGTTCAATTCTCAGGTTAACTTTTGGACTTGTTGATGGAGGGTGCTTTTTCTTGGTTCCTTTTTTTGTTAGGGTCGCTCTCCTTCGGGAATGGGGGTGTGTGAGTGTGTCATGTTCAATAATAATTACTTTTTATGATGATGAGTAATAATAACAATAATGTTTAGTACGTTTGTTTAGTTTAATCGACAAATATCAAAATTATTAGACTGAATATTTATAATATTTCATGTTCAAATTTGGGTTATTTTATTTGTGTGTATGACGCTTTTTGTAGTTTTGACTATTCATTCTAACACAAAATCATCATCATTTCCTAGATATGGATTATATGCGGTGATAGTTATGCAGTCAGATTAAATCTGAAGTGTCTAACCTTAATCAGACGGTCAAATCTGATATAACTGAATGATTTCATGCAGTTTTACAGCATGCAATCCAGATCCTCATTTCTTCATATACATATTTGGGGGTTGATTTTATTCTCCCCATATTTTCTTAAAAAGTGGTATGAGCCAAATATACCGTTTCAGACAAGAAAAACAAAATTTTGTCCAAATTCACCCATTTGAAAATGAAAAGGAGGAGTTTTTTTGGTCTTAAACAACACTTTTGGACGAGATTAGTTTTTTTTTTATATCTGAAAAGTGAGACATAAAAGCAGCTCTTTACACATTATACTAATATTATAATTAGGATCATCTCGTTTTCTCAAAAGAAAAGAAAAAATTTCATTTAGAGAGAGATGAACACAAAATAGATAGTAGACTCTACCCATAAATAGGTCTCACTATCATTAAATAGATCGCACTACTTTTTATATATTTATCTTCTCTTCAAATTACCCTTGTTTGTGGACCTCAAGGCCAAGCAAAATGGAATTAAGAAATTGTTCTCTCCAGTATTCAGTCAATGGCTCTAGCAGTAGCGAGATGCACAATATAATTATTTAAGTATTTTCATTTCAAGTCTTTTTGTGTGTCTCTTTGCTATTAGAAAGATTCACATTAGAAAGGATAATTTCTCAAACGAACTACCAAATTGCTTTTAACAAATCCCTTGTTACACAAGAAGAATCTGCATCATTACCATATGGGGTTATGTTTTGATTTGATGTTTATTGTTTCGTAATTATTATAGAAAACGTAACAAAAAATTTACGGTTGTAGGATCCTGGTGAGCCACAGAAAATAATTGATATATGTTTCATTATTTATGTAGAGCATGTCCAAATATAGAACCTAGTAGGGACCTATGGCACCATTTTTGAGTTGCAGCTACCACGTTGTAGATAAGGACCTCTTGTCAGCTTTCACTAAGTAGTGTATAGAGAATTAGAGATTATTATCAATATCTTGGACAAATGATCATCACATAGAATGATATCTTGTGCTAAACTAGACCTACCGATCGTTGATGTTATCTATGTATCTCATGTCCGAACTCTAAGTTATCGGGGCCCTCTTACTCTAAAAACTAGAAAATTAACACCAAAAAAGGTAAAATAAGTGGCTCAAGGTGCACCCATTGCAGGAAAACCAACAATAGAGATGAAAACCACAAGAGACAAGAGTGTTGGAAGAATTAATAATGAAACAAATGAAAGCAGGGAAATAAAGCTTCCTTTTGGGTCGCATAATATTGGAACTGAAAGTAAAATGGCAAATTATCCAGACTATTTTGCCACCATCGCAGAAGAAATCAAATTCAAGTTCTTCCAGAAAGGTGAATGAATGATCATCGAGGGTAGAACTCTAGGACTAGTGTATAGTTGTTACCAATACCATGATAGTTGTTGTGCTTCTGTAGAGACAGATATAATTTTAAATTTTCTCTATCATGTAAATCTCACCCATCATCATGTTGAAAGATCAAAGCATAAATATAGATAAACATCATATTTAGAAGAATGCAAGAAATTCCCAGCTGATAACTTGCTAATGCTCACACTCAATAAAATGGAAGGGATCATTAAAAGGTAGGCAAATTCTGAAGATCAATACAATTACAATATACTGGCTCTAACGAAATTAATTTTTTTGGTACATGCAATGGAATTTCATGCACTTGAAATCCACATCGTACTAAAAACTGGGTGACAGTTCCTTACTAAAAACTAGAAGGTGACAGTTCCTTAGAAATATTATAATCACCATGAGCAACAGCTACTAGTTGATGCATCAGATTCTTGGGGTTTCTGCTTGAAGATGTTCTTTTTCACACCAGACGATCCCTCGGCCAAGAGGCTTGGTGTATCCAAAACCTGGAAATTAACAAACAAATACACAATTGAATCATTACTTCCATTTTCTGAAGGTGCTGAATTGTACTTTATGCAAATGGATGCTTGGATGGTGGGGAACAAAACCATTTTTTAATCTTATCATTTGGTTCAATTTAACTCAACAGCAAGAATTGGATTTATTCTAAAGGGTCAGGATTTGTTTGATATTAGGGTTTGTAATAGGTTTAATAGCTAGCCAGAAGACAATCTCTCTTTCTCACATGCTTCTCTTAATCACTAACATAGTTGAACTACCTTTGTAAATATGGAATCCTCTTGAGATTTTTTCTTGCCACTAATTTTATATCTTTTTCTGTAATCTGTAATACTCCCTCCGTCCCATTTTAAATGACATTTTTTTGACTTAGTGTACTATTCATTTGATCTGCTTTGACCTTATTTTTCTACTAATATATACATGCAAATATTAGCATATGAGATGTTGTTTGATTTGTCTTGACGAGTACTTTCAAAATATACCATTTTTATAATTTTTAATAATAGATAATTAGAGATATTAACGATTAAAGTTGTGCATTGGCAAACGTATCAGTGGTCAAACAAGTCATTTATTTTGGGACAGAGGGAGTAAATACTATCACTGTGATGAAAACATAAATTAATTCTCTCGTGGAGAATAAACTTGCAAAACAATACTATGTCAACAAATTTGATACTACTATCAACTTTCTTTATTTCTCATGATTTAATCAACAAGGTCCTATAAAGAAAAGGTTTTGTTACAGAGTGGTTTTATTACTTGAAGGTAATATTTCTTAAAATGTACAGTAATTCACAACAAAAAACTTCAAGGACTGAAACATAAAAAAGTTTAGTATCCATTGAATTTGAAGTCCTTCTGTTACAGGAGAACCCCAAGAAAGGTCCAGGATTAGCTAAATGTCTCAAATACCAACATTCCGCAAGCTTCAGTTTATTTATTTACTTTCTTAATTTTGAGGAGATGGTGAGAATTGAATATGTACCTTCATTACAAGCTCCTCAAAACACTGCTCAACATTTACTCGAGTTTTAGCACTGCATTCAGTATAAAGGCATCCATATTGCCTTGCGAAGTCCACCGCTTCCTTTTTGGTAACAACCCTTTCACTTTCCTGAAATATGATATAAGCAAATTTTGTACTGAATCAAAACTTAACACACAATTTGGTAGAAATAAAGTATTACACATGAAAATTCATAAATGGTGTACCTTGTCAACTTTGTTTCCTACAAGCATCTTGATGCAATCTTGATTTGTTGAGTATAGGTCAATTTCTTTAGCCCATATGTCAGATAGATTTGTAAAGGTGTCTCGCCGTGTTACGTCGTAAACTGTATTCATAACTCAGGCTCACTGATAGGTTTATAATATAGACTGATAGATAAATGAGGCTATGGTATAGAGATCAAATATAATATAACAGGACACTTAAATGATATTTTAACCAGACTATGGTATAGAGATCAAATATAATATAACAAGAACACTGAATTATACTCAACCAAAAGATGAAATCTACCATGAAATAACTTTGATACTCTAATTACAATTATATTTAATTTATGATATTGTGAGCTGAAGAAAAAGCTTTAAGGCTTGAATATACTCGGGATTTCAAATTGTCAATATTTTCAAATCAAAGGAAATTTTATCGAAATTAATAGGGCCTCTGAGTTGGTCCAATACAAGAGACCCATCGTAACCATGGCTGGCCACTGCCAAATACATTACACGTATTGATTATCTTAATGCCGGTATTGTCAACGGAATTGTTAAGTATAGTAACCACTTTCGCTAAAATATCTTAAAATCACTCTTCAGATTTCATGCATTTGAGTTAACCATATACATATTGTTCCATAGAAACCATCTTTTGTACCTTCACCCGACAGTTTAAGCTTTCAGAGTATTTGATCATGACATAGCATCCGAGCCTCCCAACCTTGAGCTATTAAATTGCGATATTTGTTTCCCTCATTCTTTTATATATAAATTGAGTTTAAGCACAAGTATCTCCCACCCAATCTATATCCATATACGCAATGATATCAGTATGAACCAAATCATATCAAAAAGCCTGTTACTAGGTGAACCTTTAATGTATCATAGTATCCGAACATGAAATGCAATGTAGGTGTAGGTCTAGTCCTAGTTAGATAATTTAATGTCGCAACCAAGGTAGTCAGAATCGACATCCTGCCCGGGGTTAAAAAGGGATCACAAAATCGTAGATCGGGGGATCATAACAGTTCTCGCACTCTCGCATAACAGATTTAGGGTTTTTAAAACCAAAAACAGGCTTTTTGCAAACGGTTCAGGTCGCACGCATAATGGACGAGTTCATGTTTGCTGCTGGAATGGCAAAATCACCCGATTTCGGTGACTGTGGATAAGTGTGGTGATCCTGTTAAGTCCACCGAAATGCGATCTTTAGCAAGGACGGACACAGTACGGTGGCAAGATCGTGGAAGTTCCTGGTTTTACGCTCCAGATCGCGATTCTTACTACCACAATCACAACAAATCTTCTGTATCTGCTTGGATTAGGATAGGCCACTCCTGGTTAGGCAGAAACTTCACATTTGGGAGAATAGGAGTACAAAAATGTTTACAATCAAGTATCCATGTTTCATCCAAAATAAGGAAATAGTAATACTGCCTTTGACCAAGCCTCTTCAATCTCAAGAAAGTGTCGCAATCAACCAACTTTAAAATGAATCTACCAGTGTTACTTTACAAGAAAATGTACATGAGGAAATAGTATCGCAATCCCAGAATTTTGAGATTAAATCTATTAGCTTAGGCTATCTATGGTAACTATGAAACTTAAATAAGACGCAAGAATTATAACAGAAATGCTAATAATAACAATCAAAATCATCAAAGTAATCTATTCTAATCACCAATTTTGCTATACAGTTACCATAACAACATAAAAGGGATAGAATAGAAATGGGTATGAACTGAAAACATAGCCATGTTGCATGATTTAGAGCTCAAAAAGATAACAGACTTCAAACAAATCAGGAAAAAATGTACATCATATTCATGGAGTAGCAAGCAAGAAGCATATGACTAAGAAATGGAGAAAATCAAGGAGCATACCCATAATTATTCCTTGTGCACCTCTATAATATGAACCAGTAAGTGTTCTGAACCTTTCCTGTCCAGCTGCACGACAAGAAAATACAATATTAGAAATGCTTTATCCAGCACATAGCAGCTAAAGCATTACACTGCGCAACATGTTTTCTTAACTACACACAGAAAACTTTCAATCAGCTGTTCGATTCAACAAAACAGATTTGATAGTGGCACTGTGTGCAAACTAAAGTTTACTCAGTCTTTTAACATGAATATAATATTCTGCGGTTACATGGCATCCTAAGATATGTTCATAACCAACAGTCAAAATTCAAAAATATTTTTTTAAGATTGAAATTTATGGCATACATTGAAATTATAGCTCAAAACAGTTACGTAAATGAGAGCTCTAGCACTTCACACTAAATTTGCAGCACTGGGATTTGCAATAAAACAAAGAAATCCCACACCATAAATACTATGCAATTTTGAAAACGTTAGATAATAAAAGAACTTTGACCTTCCAAAAAACTAAATCAGCAATAGTAGAAAGAAACTCCACACCTTAATGAATCCCATAAATAACTGAAAAATAACAGAGCTTTGACTTTCCAAAAACTGAATCAGCATGTCACGTTTACCTGTGTCCCAGATAGCAAGTTTTAACTTTTTTCCACCAAGTGTGACATATTTAACTTTGAAGTCTACACCTGCATTATGTTGAAAAGAGTCAATGCAAATAAACGACGAAAGGTGCACTTTACACCAATATTTGGCTGGTGGGGAGTAGGGACGATAAAACATCATCATGAACCACACACAAACCATCCCATTTCATGAGTTATGACTTCTTACACCAATCACAAAATGAGAGAGCTTGAACTCAATATTACAGATAGATAATGAAAGAGTACAGTAGCTAAACAGAAGGGCATGTGAGACAACAAGAAAATACTACGAAAAGTCTTCCACTAAAGACATATGGTGGAATTTTAAATCACTTTTTCCCGCCACTTATTCCCTAGATCCGTGCAATCTTACATGTGGTCTTTACTAGTTTGATCATATACAATTACCCTGATCCAACATAAACCTTGCTGGTAACCCTCAATATTCCAACACGTCCCAAGGGCTTTTCTGTGAAAAAGCAAAAAAAATCCTCACCTACGTTCGTTTCTACATCTAGACCTCCTAGAATCACGTTTCGGTTAGTCAACATGATCTGATCACAAATTCATTATGCTTGACTTCTTGCCTCAAAATAAATTCCGTCCCCAAGGTAAGATTTCTAGCTTCAGTAGTAGAACAGAATCACTTTGGTTCTACGGTGTCGAAAACCGATTTTGATTTAATTGATTTTGTAAAATTAATTAAACTTCAATGTGAATTTAAGGTAACATAATGCATATTTGGATGTTGTCGTGAAAGTGAAATAAATAATAAATTTGAGCGTAAAAATCACACTTGGATTGGATGGAGACAAAAGCTACAAATCTTAGCTTTAACTTAGAATGAATAACCTCCAAACATACGAAAATCAGCTTTTAAAGTGTTGAGAATCCAAACATGCACTAAAAGTGGCAGACATATATATACAGACAAAAGCAATTTGAATGCAAACTATTAAAACATAAATTGATAAAAATCAGTTTTAAGTTGAAGTGACTTCAAAGCACATACATCTAAACCAAAATGAATGAATAATATATATGTTTGATTTAATGAAATGAAAAAATGGAAGTGGAAATAAGGGTTTATTGAAGAACAAACCGATGGTAGGAGAAAGATCCTCGAAATTATCAGAAGTGAATCTGAGAAGCAGCGTGCTTTTGCCAACTCCAGAATCACCAATCATGAGAAGCTTGAACAAGTAATCGAATTCAGCTTGACTCGACGAAGAAGAAGAAGAAGAAGAAGCGTCCATTTCAGTCAGAGTGGGTTTTGTGTTTTTCGTTTGGTTTGTTATAGACACTTTGTGTTGAATGAATTCGGAAAAGGAAAGAAGAATGGAAGGTTGCCGAAAGTCAAAGAAAAGTTGAGATTTATTTATTTATGCTTTGCTTTTGCTTTCCTTTGCTTGCTGCGGTGTCAATCGGTGCACAAACCGTTTGTTTGGCTTTGTCGACTAAAAATAATATTCCCTTCAATCTTTAATATTAGAAAAAATTTATTTATTAAATTTTTAATATATTTAATCTATAATATAGTCAAATACATTCTTTCGTGTTTATAAAATGCACTTTAAAGGTTAGTAAAAAAAATCACTTTAAAGGTCTTTTTGTAAAGTTTTCAAATTTTAATTCGATATATTCTAAGAGTTTAGTTTATTTCACTAAAACTCAATTTATATTGGACGTTCAAAGTTTTTATGACCTTTTAAATGTAAAAGTTTTTTTTACTGCTATATAAAGGCTATTTATCACTATTGATATGAATTTTATATAAAATTGGATTAAAGTGCAATATACATTTATTTCTTATGAGAATGCATAGAAAATTTTAACAAAATATTGGAGAAAAAAAAGTGAGTATCACTTAAAGTCCTTTTTATTCAACAAAGAAAAAAAGGGAGGGGAGACATCTTTTACTAATAAAAGGAAGCTCTTACATAGCTCATAAGTCTCCATTTTACCTATGTGGCATGCTTAAGAAAACTTCTCATATTTAATCAAAATTTGTCCAACAATTTATTTTATGTGTCTATTCATCCTCCAAATGTATGTCACAATAATAATGACTACTAATATTTTTTGAAAAAAAGTTAAACAAAAATGCTACAATTGATGTTGATAATTATGCATGTGAAAGTTCAAGTGACAAGTAACAAGTAACTTAAATTAGTAGAGAGTGTAACATATATCATAAATTAATAGTAATAATATATGAAAAAAAATTATAAAAGATAAATGAATAAATATATGTGCTCCTTCCTCTTTTAGACTATCAAACATAAAAAAATAAACCATGCATGCGTAATTATAATTTGAAAAAGTTTACTTTAAATAAATATAAACCAAATAAAAAATTTACCCCATAAAAAAGTTTGACCAGCTAAATAAATAAATTTTATGAAAAATACTTTAGTTATATTGTGTATTAATTACAATTGTGCTATTATTCTTTTAAAAAGTAAATAACTTTGTCTTACCACCTTTTAAACTACCATTCTTTCATATTCTTTAACTCTTATTCCTTAACTATGACAAATAAATTTATCATACAAATCCTTTGAAATGTTATCTTTTTTACTAATAAAAGGAAGCTCTTACATAGCTCATAAGTCTCCATTTTGCCTATGTGGCATGCTTAAGAAAACTTCTCATATTTAATCAAAATTTGTCCAACAATTTATTTTATGTGTCTATTCATCCTCCAAATGTATGTCACAATAATAATGACTACTAATATTTTTTGAAAAAAAGTTAAACAAAAATGCTACAATTGATGTTGATAATTATGCATGTGAAAGTTCAAGTGACAAGTAACAAGTAACTTAAATTAGTAGAGAGTGTAACATATATCATAAATTAATAGTAATAATATATGAAAAAAAATTATAAAAGATAAATGAATAAATATATGTGCTCCTTCCTCTTTTAGACTATCAAACATAAAAAAATAAACCATGCATGCGTAATTATAATTTGAAAAAGTTTACTTTAAATAAATATAAACCAAATAAAAAATTTACCCCATAAAAAAGTTTGACCAGCTAAATAAATAAATTTTATGAAAAATACTTTAGTTATATTGTGTATTAATTACAATTGTGCTATTATTCTTTTAAAAAGTAAATAACTTTGTCTTACCACCCTTTAAACTACCATTCTTTCATATTCTTTAACTCTTATTCCTTAACTATGACAAATAAATTTATCATACAAATCCTTTGAAATGTTATCTTTTCACATTCCTAACCTGCATTGTGTGTATAAATATATGATTTTTCATCATCACTTTCCTCAAATAACAATGGGATGATAGCTCTTCAATTTTGTATTATAGGTTTTTTCTCTTTTTCCTCTTGATCTCTTCATCTCTTCACAATTTATTAGTTTCTATATAGCAACTTATGTTTCTCTTACATTGTGTGAAAAATTTAGACATTTTTATTTTTATTATTGATATAATATTTGTTAGCCTATTTTTCTAACTTATTTTTTAAATTTCTTAATGTAGATAAGGCCAATTTTTCATGTGAGTTAGGAGAAGAGAAAAGAAGAGAAGGGAGACTTCTATTTTTATCTTTATTGCATGGTTGATGCTCGAGAAGTCAATGAAAAATGATAGTTACAAGAAACTGGTGTGACCCTCAGTTGCATTGCTTTTCAAGTGTTCTTAGAATTAATCATTACTTTGACATCTTTTTTTTTTGTGAAAAATGAAAAGTAGTTCACATGATCATTGTGCAAATGATATTATCGTGGAAGTGAATATACTCCTCTGCTCTGAAGAAAATAATGGACAAGTTTTTGTCATTTTTAGTTGTATATATCACATCTCTTCGTAAAGGTAGTTGTCATAATATTAAAATTTGAAGGTTATTTTTTCTTAATTTTTATGTCATTTTTTTCGTTGATTATGTGTCGTAGAAATCAACCTAACTTTTCTAAATTTAGATATGATCAACAACATATTTGAGATGGTTCTTCTTCAACAAAGTATTTTTCTTTTTTTTTGTTACTCACCTTTTTAATTTTACATGCATTTTAATGAATGAAACTCAAAAACTGTTTGAATTCAATAGTTACATTTCTACATGTTACACTCTTTAGAAAGAAATAAAATATTTGAAAAATTTAAAAAATTTCAATACCAACATATGTCATCTTGCCTCTAACGATCGAACAAGTTTTGAAGGCATAATTTTAACTTACTGCCATGCAATAATATCACTTATTTTTTAGCGGAATGATACTAAAATTGTTAAAACAACAAAATCGTCATTTTGAAATACATATAATTTGCAATCACACAATTATTCATTTATATATCAATATATCTTTTGAAGTAACCAAAAATAAAACCACAAATCCACGTTCATTTGTTATTTACAATAAGATCAAATGTCTTATAACAATAATAAATCATTTTAATTTTGTAGCAGAAAATATTTTACATAAGAGAGATATGTTGTAATTTGATGATTATTATCGAATTACACTAACAAATATCTTAATTATTTATATAAGAATGTTCCGGTTCTTATTAATTAATTGTAAAAAAAATGTAATTAAGACTGGATTACAACAATGTGGACAAAAATTATACAAATTAAAATTAAATAATATTTTATCTCTTGCGCAGATACCACCATATTGTGCACTTAGATAAAATTGTAATAATAATTTAGGTTAATGAAACTAAAAATTAGAATTCAAAGATGTTATCATTAAATAGTATGGCAAAAAAAAAAATCTACACCCAGAAACAAATGTTTTTGTAAATTTTATATATCAAAAAAAAATTGGGGGACATAAACATCACAAAAAGAATTAAACAAATAAAAAAATAGTTAACCAAACAACATAATAAAAAAATTTGGACCAATAAAAGTTGGGAAAGTTTGAGAGAAAACTCTAAAAGAAATCAATATATCAATACATAAATTGAGTTTTTGTTAGAGACTTCAAATTGAATAAGAAGAGTGGAAACAATTATATTATTTGTTAAATAAGATAGACAAAAACTATAAATTTTTTTTTGAAGGGACATAAACTAGCTTCAACAAAAAAAAACAAAAAATGATGAAGCAAATAAATAAATGCAAACCAAGTAACAAACTAAAAAAACTAGGACTTATAAATCCGGGATAAAATCCCACCCAATAAATATATGAAAAGAAATTTTAAAAGAAGTCAATATATCAACACAAGAATTGTATTTTCGTTGAATATAAAGACCTTAAATTTCTTAGAGAAAAGTATATTGTTAGGCTATTTGATACGTAATTTTCAAAGAATGATATCATATCATAAATAAAAACCACCATATATTAATCATTTTATATTTTCTCATGACCAATATTGTAGGCAAGTACAAATATATATATATATATATATATATATATATATATATATATATAAGCAGAATGAATTGCGTATATACAACTACAACTCAAATAAAGAAAACTAAGTTTTTATACCATGATTAAATTCAATAAAAATTGAATTTAAAATTATTTAAAAATGTGAGATGCGTTGCACGGGTTCGATTACATCTTTTATATTAAAATATATTTAAAAATAAAAGTTAATAATTGTGATAAGTATATATATACAGTTAAATGATATATACTATTTTAAAATATGATTATATTTAATATTAATGTATGCATAAAATAAAACAATGACACACATTTATATATATACGAATAATGCATGAAACAATATAAGCTAAATATTTTAATGTATACACTACAAGAAAAAAGTCATATAGCGACAGATATACAGTGGCTGTTGAAGAGTAACCGCCGCCGCTTCTCCTTACACCGGCGGCTACCCCGACGGTTACGAACTGCCGCTGCATGCTCAATAGATTCTCTTCAAGATATCGCGAAGCCAAATTTCGTTCCCTCACTTATTTCCCCTATTTTCAATCAAACCAACAAAACAAATTTTCACTATTTTCACAAACTTTCATCTTTCGCAAAGGTTACGTTTCGCGAATTTCAGTCATCTTTCTCACTATTTCGTAAGGATCGATAAGGAAGGGTTCACAAAAAGGTTCCGTTTTGCAATGCTTCCTCTCAGTCCTCCAGCTTCCTCTCTAATCAATCGTAAGTTCAATCAAAATTAGGGTTCATCGTTCTTTGTATTTAACCTTCAAGCTTCAGATTTGTTCTCTAATTTCACCTTCATTCTACCTTCTCCTCAGATTCGTTCAACCTTCAGCTTCAATCTTCAAAATCTAGGTCCAGTTTCTCATTTATTTTTTGTTAAATATTTTAGGGTTTTTGAAATTTTAGTATGATTTTGAAATTAGTTTTATGAAATTTCAGTATGATTTTGAAATTTAGATATTAGGTTTTTTAAATTTCAATCTTCGTTCAACCTTTAATCAAGCTTCAATCAAGCTTTCAATGTTTGAAATTTGTATATCAAAATGAATATGAAGTTCAATCAGTGTTTTATTTTTTGTTTGTACCCTTGATTTGTTTGTTGTTTGACTAGGTGTTTGTAGGGGTAGTTGTAGTTGTGTTTTGCGGCACTGTTTTGTATCAGATTTTGGTGTTTTGGTGGGGGGAGTAGGCTTGTTGTGAGCTGCTGCCCTTGGCCTTCCTCTGTTTCTCGTTTGCCCTTGCTTGGCTCATTTTGAGCCTTGTATTGTGGATTAATTCTTTGATTTGCTATTATTAAAAAATGAATATGAAGTGAATGTTTGAAATGAAGTTTTCAAAGTTTTTTAAGCATGTAAACATGACTCTGAGTTGTGTTTGTTATTGGTGTAATTCCCCTCTGTGGAATTGTTTAATAATATACTTATATTTAAACATGACATGCTTTTCTGAATAATATTTAGATTAAAAATTTGGTGTTTGAATGAAGTTTATCATCATAGATTTAATTTTAGTATGATTTCATTGAGATAGTATATTTGAGCCTTGAGAGCTTATCCCTTAATTATTTGATTTGTTTTATATGATTATATCATGTTAGTCACATTATTTGTGAGAGTTCTTTCAATATCATGTTTTTTGAGATGCCTCTCTCAACTTGCATTATGGATGTTTTGACTATATGCTGATCATAGAATGATACACAAATGACTCAAATTACACTACAAGAAAAATTGTTGATTGTGTCAGTCAAACAGTGGCGGGTGACTTCAACCGCCCTTGCTTCCATCTTTCCCGACGGGTTTTCGGCGTTTCTCAGCCGCCGCTGCATGCTTTAAAAGGTCATATAAATAGGAATATTCAGACTATAATAATTTGTAGAAAGTCCAGTTTTTCATAAAGGTAGAAGAAGCTAGTAAAAATGGTATAAGATGCATATTTTTAAGTGTTTCTACCCTACACACACTCTGTCATATACACTGCACTAACTATGTAGTACACACCCAAACAATAATTAAGTGTTTCTACCCTACACACACTATGTCATACACACTGTGTTAAAGGGTTTCTACCCTACCCTAATCTATTATATATGGTGGATTCATAGCAGAGTTGATGATGTGGTGACTGATTTTTTACAATGAATCAATGATATCAAGCATTTGGAATATAGATTGTATCCGGACACTATGGTAATAACAATAACTTGAATTATTAATTTAGACTTTGTTCTTAATTTTAGTTTTTTGATTTATTGATTGTTGTCTAATATAGAGTAAAGCAGATGATCAAAATGCAAAAGGACCACCAAAAGCAAGGTATTCCCCATACGTTGATTGTTCTTAATGGGTATGTTCGAGGAGTGAGACTTGGTGTAACACCATCTCCGATGTTTGGACTTGGTGTAACAATTTTTATCATGGCTAATATGAAGAAGAAAAAAAAACCCATGTAAGAAAATCTTCCTATGTATTCATTATATAATTTAACTCTAAATTAGAAGTTTAGCTTCCTATGTATCATGGCTTTATGATAACATAGCGTGTAAGTCTGTTTAGCTCCTTATGAGTGGATTATTACAATCAGAGTTCTAATTTGTGCTTTGGTTGTTGGTTCTCATTTGTTGCCCCTAAACCAAAAAGTTGAAACAGCTGGTATTGGTGTGACTTGCTTGGTTGCCAACCATTATCCAGGTTCCATAATGATATAGAAATTGTCTAAGTTCTTATTATGCTATTTTGTTTATTAGTCCCATGGCTAGTGAATACTAGAAAGTGAATGTATTTCAAATGGTAACTATGTTAGTTTGTTTCATTCATTCTCAATTTTGGGTCTAGTGAATACTAGAAAGTGAATGTGTTTTAAAGGCTTTTTTTTAGTGTCCCTTGTATGGCTATATCAGTATTTAACTATTTGCTTTTTTGAACAGACCACTAGACTGCTCAAAGGAATAAAGCATACTGAAGTTGAGTTTATTGTAAGTCTTATTGTTCTATTTTTCTAAAGTTTTGCGTATATACTATTACTAATTTACTAATATGGAAGCAAGTATGTGTTAATTTGGTGTACATTTTTCATGTAGCGATTGAAGTTAAAAGTTTGAATTATTTCAAGTTTGAGTTAACGTTATGTACGATCAATGTCTGATGCACCCGAATTTATGGATATGCATACAGTGTTGCACTTTTTAAGCTTGCAGGGATGGATTATTGTGGCACTGCAAGGTATTTAGTATCTGACAGATACTTATTTTCCTCTCAATATCTGATAGATACTAATGGTGATAACACTTATCTTCCTCTCAGTATACGAAAGATACTAATGTTGTTATGAAAAATATGATTACTTGAAATAGAAATTTGCAAAGAATTCCTCTATAAGATTGAATCAACATTAGATTTAGTAATTCTTTTCATCTCCATATTTATAATTATCAATCAATTTTACAGTTTGCAAAATGTGTTGAAATTGGGCTTCCTGCATTAATTATCATGGTTTTCATCTCACAAGTAAGTAGTTATTCTTGTACTAATAGGATACCAAGAAACTAAATTTGTTGACAATTTGTTTTCTTTTGTATTGGATAAATGCATGTTTGATGATCTATGTTTCTTTCTGCAGTATCTTCATCGGTATATTTAAACTGTGAAGCATATACATGACTGATTCACAATGCTATTTATTTACTATTACAATTGCATGGTTATTTGCATAGTTCTAACTTCTTTCACTGCATATAACCACAAGTCAGAAAGTACATAGACAAGTTGTCGGACGCACTGATTGTGCTGGACTCCTTAGTGCCGCTGCATGGTACGATTAAGCGCAGGCTGGTTTCCTTAACTACTGGTCATCATTTACTTAAATGCTAATAAAGAATAGGTATCTCTCTACTGAATTTTATTCTTTGAAGGTAAATATGGTTAAGGAAATTTCTTCAATTTTTGATTAAGTACAGGCTGATTTTATTCTTTGAAGGTAAACATGGTTTCCAAAATGTTGTGGAAGTTTTTGCTATGATGGCTGCTTCTTTAGTTTCTCTTTTTGAGGTAAGCACTTAAAGCCATAGCATATTTATATTATGCATGTGACCAATTAATGCAACCACACTAATTTAGTCACTTGTTTAAAGGTAGGAAGCAGAAGAGTAATTCAACAGTTGGCTGACTTTATGATTTTCTTCTCTGTATTTGGTACTTTCTTGACTCTTGACCAATATAATCTGTACTAATTCATATTTTCAGCATCTTGGCATTAGTATAATTTACTATTCTAGTTTGTCTGTGGGACTTAGAACCATCGAAGCACAAGTATAGACATCAAACACTATAGTGAGACATATACACTGGCAATAAATAATTGAAGCAACATATGTCAAGGTTTCTATTAGAATTAGAATTCAATTCAAATTGCAAATCGAGGATTTAAGCCGAGTATATGTGTCTTTCAATTTTGATTTTCAATTCAAATGTTTTGAAGAAGTTTTGTTTTGGTATGGTAATTATTAGAATGGATTTGGGATTTAAGCTTGATTAGTTCAAAATTGAGTTTGCTGAATATTTTGTGAATGGCTTGGCTTATGTGTTTATTGTTTCAGTTATAACCCTTTGGAGAGTAGAGAGGTATGCAAGGGGGGAGGAAGAGAAGTGAGTAAAAAATCTGCACACTCTCAACCCTTAAAAAAGGGTGGTTCCAAATGATCGCTACTCTATCTGGCTTGATGGAAAGCTTGAGCTTGTTGTTGATCCGTATCAAATTCTTGAAAGGTACATCTCAGAGAATCTCTTCGAGGCTATATGCAATTTTGTTCAATATACCTATTTATTTTATATGTGAAAGTGGTGTTAAACATTTTGTTTCAGACCCTTTACCATTATTTATAGTTTGGCATGTGATTCACTGTACTGACTGAGGCCTAGGCTCCTGCCTAGTGTCAGATTATTTTTGTGAACCCCATATTATAAACATCTAATTTATCATAATGAAATTTACAAGAGTGGTTATTCATGCATTTCCATAATTGTTCTATATTATATATTATATATGTATTATGTATATGCTATACCACTTTCGACAATCTAGTATGTAATTAGTTTGCCAAGACATAAGTAGCAAATTTCACACTCATCTGCATATTATGTGATTGGTTATCCATAAATATCCCTGTGAATGTTATGGCCTAACACGGTGAAGTTTTGAAGCCCTAGTATGCAATTTCTTTTCATCCAACGTGATCCATATAGACCACAAAGTCTCTATGTATTGTTTCCATATGAACAATCTTGCATTACTATGTTAGAGTTGTATTTGTTTTAGTTTACAACTTCAATTGTGTTATGAAAGTTGCACTGTGACCAATGTTGGTTGAGGGTTTTCTTAAAACCTCTTGTAGTTTTGTTTATCAATTAAATAGTTTTTCTTTTCATTCATGTCTAAAATAACTTATTTGCCTTCTTAGTTGATGAATGTGTTTTTTATTTCATTTCTAAATGTGCTCTTTGTTTAATCAGTAAAGATTTAGATTTGTCTTCAAGCTTTGTTCAATCCCTAAAGATTCGTCCTCAAGCTTCAGACTCATTTTTATCTTCAAGCTTCAAGTAGGTTCGATTCATCTTCGTTTAAATATTCAGCTTCCGATTCCTTCAATGAAGCTTCAGATTCGTTTTTTCCTCGGATTCCTTCAAATATTCAGCTTCAGCTTCAGCTTCGTCATTCAGCTTCAGCTTCAGCTTCGTCCTTTTGGTTTATATAACTTTTGTTGCCATGTGTTAGTTTATGGTTTGTAATCATAGGATAATTATATAGATACATTTGAGATGACTTGCTTTTATCTTAAAAATTTAGATTGATTTGTTATAGAAGTTTATGTTTGAGCAAGAAATTATGCATCTATAACGAATCTTGAGTTAATGCAATTCTTTCGTACATTTGCTTTTATGAGTTGTAGGATTAGTTTTTGTTCTTGAAAAATATGGGCAACAGAAAAAAAATATTAAAAAAAATTCGCAAAAAAAAATTTTGTGGGAAACAAAAAAAAATATTTTTTTTAAAAAAAAAGCCAAATAGCGGCGGTTCAAACCGTCGCAAAAAGCTTTAAAATATTGCAAAAATAGCGACCAGTAGCGGCGGTTTTGAACTGCCGCAAAAATAAACAGAACCGCCGCTAACTGCCTAGCGGCGGTTATTCCGACGGTTCACTCGAACCGCCGCTGAATGACCTAGCGACGCCGCATTTAGCGACGCTTGCCAACCGCCGCACTTGGCATTTAGCGGCGGTTTGAACCGCCGCTAAATGCCTTTTTGAACCGCCGCCGCTTGCTGATATTGATGTAGTGATACATTCAAATGTGATGAGATAAACCATGACACACATTTATATATATACGAATAATGCATAAATATATATATTTCTAAATGTGATGAGATGAACATGAAGTTAAATAACACCTTCATCATAGTTTTTGTCTAGAGATAAACCCGTGCGTTGCACAAGTTCGATTAAATATATATTTAAAATATTTTAATAAATAAAAATAATAATTATAATAGGTATAATTATACATGTAATATATAGTTAAGTGATTGATGGATATTATTTTAAAATATGATTATATTTAATATTAATGTATGTTAAAAATAAAAAGGTTGTTTAGTAATATTATGAGATTTTTATTGTATCGCAGATTTTTTTTTATATACTAATGATGTTTTCCACCCATTATTGTGAAGACTAATTCTTTCGAGGTAACTACAATTCATTTAAAAGGTTAATCTCTTCCGATAAACACTTCGCTTTAAGAATGAATAATATAGTTTACAATAAATCTCTCATAATATTTTATTTAATAGTGGTATATTAATATTTAATATAATGATATTTTAAAATATTATCAATCATTTGACTATATATGTGATTATACTTCTCACATTTTAAAATCATTTTTAATTTAATTTTTGTTCATATATATTAATATTTAATATAATCATACTTTAAAATATCATCAATCATTTAACTATATATGTGATTATACTTAATTATTATAATTGTATATTTTAACCGAGCCCGTGCAACGCACGGGTTTATTCCTAGTTTTTAATAAAGGGAAAGAAAGAAGGAGGAGAGATTTTTAATGTAGAATTTGGTATAGCACATATAAATTTCAACCAATGAAAAAATGTTGTTTGCTGAAGAGTATACAAAACAATGTAATGCTATTTTTTAAAATTAAATGTGAGCATGATTAGATTCAAACTCTACTCGCTAAAGTTTTGTTTGCGAGTTTGGAGGGGATGGGAGGGGAAAGAATGATTTTGAAAAAAAGGAAGAAACAAGTGGAAGGAATAGAGAAGTTTGGGAGAGAATGAATTTGAAGGGTTATTTTTTCTTCATAACACAAAGCTCCCCTAATTTGGTGGAACTCAAAAATTGTATTGGTTGGGGGTTTGGAGGGTTTATATGAATTCTTCAAATTTAATTAATGTTGTTATAATATTCTTAAATTCATAATATATTAATCATAAGTATTTATTTGTCATTCTCTATAAAAAATACTTTTTCAAAAAATGTAAAAAATTTCTCTAATTTTCTCTCTATTTCTCTCCCTCCAAAGCCCTCTCCTCCCCTCCAAACTCACAAACAAAGCCTAAGTGAACCTCCTTCTAATCCCCCTTCAAATTTTCATTTTTGCCCTTGAATTATAACTTCATATTGTGTTTTTCAAATTTGAACTAGAAAAACTTAAAAAAATATGTTTCGAAGCTTTTATTCAAAAGCAAAAATGAATTTTTGAGGGAGAAAAGAGGGTCATAGTGAAGAGAAAATTACCCTAAACATAAGACTTTATACCCTCAAATTATTAAGATATATTTTGCAACCCTATTCATTTTCTCGCGCATCCTATAATTTTACCAAAATATCATTGTCCGCTACTTAAATAATAAACGATATTTTTCAAAAATATCACATTGTTATAACGCCCATTACTTAAATAGCGGAAGGATAAAACAAAAAAGATATAGGACGCATGAATAATCAATAGAGTGACAGAAGTAAATTTCCCAATTATTTAAGCCTTATATTAGACTCCAAAACTTTTAGCTAATATTTCTAAGTCAAAATTCGGAGACATGTCCACACCTGCCTAGTTTAAGTTGTTTTTAAATAGAAAATTATAACTGAAGTTGTCAATTTGATCCTAAGGCCGACTATTTTATTAGTTATCTGTATCAATCTTTTATTTTTTCTTCATTTATTTATTGATTTGATGTTAGATGTTTGAAATATATTAAGGTGGTGTGCAATCAAAGTTTGCAAAACTAAAAATGGTAATTTATACTATTCTAAAGTCTAATAATTGGTAAATGTTGAATATTGTTTTTAACATATATCAGTAATTAAAGTAAGTTTTTTTTTAAAAAAAAATCTCGTAAAGATGGTGTTGGATATGTATTGAAATCTGATGATTAGAAGTCAGAATATTGCAGATTTTGTGAAAAAAAATATTTTTGAAGAATATCTGACTTGAATTCTGTTTGTTTTTAAACTGTATATATTTAAAAATAATAAGAGATTTGGTTTTATTTTAAAAGATTGCTTTTAAAATAATAGGCATATATTTTTCTATAAATAAAGGTTGTTTATTCATAGAAAAATTGGGAGAGCAAAGAGAGCAAACATGTAAGGGGTTTGTGATACACCTTGGGTAGACAGCTCAAATTGAGTCTCTTGGCCACGGGAAGAGATTCGGGACTAGGGTAGAATTAAGATTAATTCTTGTAACCTTTGTCTGTGGAACGAAGAGTTGCTCTCTCCCCCACACGTAGGTTAATTAACATCAAACTGGGTAAACAAATTGATTGTGTTCTTTTCATTCCGCCGTTTTATTGTTTGGATTATTGCATCATCATCTCTATCCCGCTTATTATTTGGTTGCTTATTACGATTGTCTCACACATCAGTTTATTATTGGTGTGAGTTTATCGTCAAATTCGAATTCACAACAGAAGGGGTTTATGTTTGGCAGAAGAGATTAGATATTTATAACATGACAAATTAATGATTAAATTTTAATCGAAAGAGATATTTATATTTAATATCTGACACGTTTTATGATTACTTCTTATTTAAGAATGGGAAGATTAAAAAAAATAGCTATACTTTTCTCTCCTCCCATCCACTGTGATTCTTTTGAAAAATCAAATTAAACGACTAAATTTCTCAAATATTCATCCACTCTCATTCTCTCCCACCATTCTTCCTCCAACCAAAGTGAAGAAAGTAACTGTGAGATTAATACATGGTCAAATGCTTAGTTGAGACAAGCTTCAAAATTTCTAATTTTTCTTAGCCACCTATTCTAACGCTAAAATATCTTGATTGTTAATGCTAATAAAAAAAAGGCTTAATAGATTTTTTGGTCCCTGTATGTTCGCGAATTTTTGGTTTTAATCCCTGTATATTGTTTTGATGCAAATAAGTCCCTAAATGTACAAAATTTGTTGGTTTTAGTCCCTAAAGTCAAAATCCGCAGGAAAATCTGAAGGAAAATTTGCACGAAAACTGCAGATTTTCCTGCGGATTTTGACTTTAGGGACTAAAACTAACAAATTTTGTATATTCAGGGACTTATTTGCAACAAAATAAGATACAGGGACTAAAACCAAAAATTCACGAACATACAAGGACAAAAAAATCTATTAAGCCTAAAAAAAAAAGTCTTAACTAGTCATGGGAATAAAAGTCAGAGCCTTAATTTTGATTATAATATCTCAATATAATTTACAATAGCAGCCAACCTTGTTATTTTAATACACAGTAAAACATATGATTAAATCTGTAGATAGCATAGTAGTCATTGGAATTCACTTCATACCTCTCTTAATTTCATACAAAATAAAAATTTATTTTAGCATCAATCAACAAACTTCAAAAGATGTAACAACAATATCATCAATCAACTTACATATATATTAATGTTCCATTGTATTATGTAACAATCTAATATAACATATAGTATTTGTAAACCTGAAGTACCCGAATTCGATTCCTGATCATATACGGTAGTTCTCGAGCTGAACATCTTTAGCCGTCAACGGCACATACTCTCCGAGATAAACTTCGAGGTGATCGGCCAACGCGGACTTATCAATATTCTCATGATGATAACTCTTGCAAACCAAGTAAAGCACAGTTTGCAAAACAAGCCCAAACAAGAACAAAAGAGACAATAACAATAAACTTAGTATCCCATAAGCTGTTCTGTCCACATAACCAAAACACCATGTTCCATCCACAACCACAACCTTAAAAACCAACCTTATCAAAACAAATGAAACATTAAGGACCAAAAATATAAATATTGATAGCCCCATTTTCCCCTTTATTAATTCTTTGCTTTTCACCATAGATTTAAATCCATATAAATCTTCTAACACTGTGACAACACTAGCTAGTTGCCAAATCAAAGTTAAGTAAACAAATCCAATGAAATAAAATATCATAATAAAAATAAATAAAATCACCCCACCATTTTTTATACCTATTGATATTGCTAACAAAATTATAACAAAAAATGTTATAAAATTGTAAACAAAGAAAACAGCATAGGCACATAAAAATGTTACCATAAGTCTCTTCCAAACCTTAGGGACAATTTTCATGACCTTTTTGTATGAAACATCTTTGGAAGTGAAAATTGATGCTGTTGTGTAGACAATAGCTGAGGTAGAAAGAAGAGAAAAGATGAGAAGAAAAGTGAAGTAAAGTAATTTGAAAAGCAAAAGAGTGATGAATTGTGAAGAGATTATGTCGGTGAGTTTTTCATATTTTGGTGTGCCTTGTTGAGTGTGATCTATTTGTTCTTCAGTGTGTTGGATTTTCTTGAAGATGAGATTTGAAACTTCTATATGGAATAGGAAGATGAAGGAAAGTGGTAGGAGAAGAGTTAAGGTGATTTGTGTGAAGATTTTTCTCCATGAGAATATGATCTTGAAGGATTCTTTGTAGCAACCAAAAAAACCAAGAAATTGCATGTCTTCTTGTTCATTGTCCATGGTTTTGGTTTTTGGAGTTTGATTTTGGAAAAGAGATTGTTGTGGTAAGATGAAGAGAGACGGAGAAGACTATATTTTGGTAAAAGAGAATGAGTCAATGATTTATTAAGATTCAAGACTTTGGACTCCACAGAATACAAATATACTCCCTCAGTCCCAAAATAAATGACCTATTTGACCACTGACATGTTTGCCAATGCACAACTTTAATCGTTAATATCTCTAATTATATATTATTAAAAATTATAAAAATGGTATATTTAGAAAGTACTCGTCGAGACAAATCAAACAACATCTCATATGCTAATATTTGCATGTATATATTAGTAGAAAAATAAGGTCAAAGCAGGTCAAATGAATAGTATATTAAGTCAAAAAGAGGTCATTTAAAATGGGACGGAGGGAGTAATACTTATTCATTGAATGAGTCAAACAAAGACTCCTTCGAACCTTTCATTTGTTCACAATGGTTTTATTACCTTACATGTGAGACATACATTTATTAGTTTTGTATTTTTACCGATAGATCAACAAATACGATTTAATAAGAAAAATGTTAAACAGTGTTCGGAATATTGTTTAAAAAAGTAAATATAATAATTTAGTATTTCAGTGTGTGTAATTAATTTTTCAAAAGTATAAAAAGTGTTATATTAACTTAAAACTTTTTTTTGGTTTTCTTAACCAGTGCCGCGAAGGTATCGGTTAACATGACCCTTAATATATTCCTACCGTCTCATACCCTCATATCCTAAGATAAAAAAAATCACATTTATTAAGAAAAGTAAAAAGTGTTAATTTAAAGTATGACTTTTTGTATTTTTCTTAAAATGAGTTTTATGAAAAAATGTAAAAAGAATTTTTATGGAAAATAAGAGAGATAATACATAGATGATCAAACATTAACAAAATATTGCACGGATTAAAATAAATAAAAAAATCAACGCCAACACTGTATTATTTTATAGGTTTAATTTAACATTCAGTCTTTTATGTTTATTTAAAGTTTCAACTTGGTCTTTTATGTTTTAAAAGTTTCAATTTGGTCCATTATGTTTCCAACGTTTGCATAAGTTGGTCTTTTCTGTCAGTTTTGTCATTAACACCATTTAATTTGAAAACGTGTCCAAGTGGCGAGGTATCCACGTATGCAAACTGTTTACTACATGTAACAAAGCTGACGGAAATGACCAAATTAAAACTTAAAATAAATATAAAAGATCAAATTAAAACTTTTAAAATATAAGGAACTAAGTTGAAATCTAAAATAAATATAAATGACCAAATATTAAATTAAGCTTTTATTTTATACTATCGATGTGGTGCATGGTCCACCTTTCCTCCACCTCAGAATGCATGCATAGGAAGGGGGTGTGGTGTATGGCCCACCGATGACAATGTTGGCTTGTGATCCAATAATGCTCTAAGTTCTAAATTTTAAAGGTGCCTTAGCCTCCTCAACGGTTAAGAAAAGAATCGTGTTATTTTGACAACTCAAAATGGACAATCAATGGATAATTCATTCTTAATGCACGTAGTTTGAGATGTAATAAAAAATTGAAAAAGATAAATAAATGCACAAATAAAAGTTGTCCGACAACTAAATAGTTGTCAAAATAAACTTTGCTTTTTCGTAACGGCCGATATCAGAATAATTTGTATTTACAGACAATTATGAATTTTCAGCATGCTGTTTTTCTAGAGTCATTTGATATCGAGGACATCAAATTTGTCCTCCTATTAATGGTCTTGATTCCACACAGGAGCTATATAAAGTCTTCTCATTCTCATGTAGAAGGTATATATACATTCTACCTATTCTTAAAACATTTGCTTCACGCATTTTACTAACGTGTGTGTCGAAGTACCTGCAGGTATAAAACACCCCTCCATACTGGTGCTGAAGAGGAGCACTATCGGACAAGTCAACCATGATCGGGTAAGATCATATCATATGACTGATTTGATATCTCAAAGATTAGTTCAAGATTATCATTTAAAATAAAGAAGAAATAGTAATAAAAGAAAAACAATATTCATTAAAATGAGAAGAAAAATTGGTTCCATTTTTTCTCATGATCCTGTCTACAAGCTTTTCGTTTTGAGGAACTGTTTACAAGCTGGACTAACGAAGAACAATTATCCTACGTTAGGGATCTAAAATCATAATTAATCTAAAATAATAAAGATGTCCGTATATACAAAAGAGACAAAAAAAATTACCAAAATTAAAAAATATCAATTACAGGAATCTTTTTGGAACAATGATAAAACCAAACAGAATTTTCCATTTTCAATAACTCAAACAATTCATACGTTTCTGAAATTAGCTTTTGGCTATAAGATAACTTATGGAATATAGATAACATCTAGATGCAAAGAAAAGTATATTTTTTAAGACCAAATAGGATTATATATGGAAGTCTAATTTCTTTGAGGTAAAGATAACTCTATCCCTGTACGAAAAAATAAAATAATTCTATCCCTTGTACCAACAAAAAAAATAAAAAAAAAAAAAATTCTATCCCTTGTACCAACAAAAAAAAAAAACTATCCCTGCTTGTATCACTCACGGGTGAATTATCTAATTTTGGAAGGCTAAGCACGGATGGATTGGTTCATGCAACAAAAATTCTATGAATTTAATTGACTCATACAAATGCATATTGAATTTCTGTGTGTTTTACTTTTATTTTATTTTTTTTTGACAAAGTGTGTTTTACTTTTATGTAATGTCATTTTTTTTAAAAATAATTTAGTGACTAACTGACTAAAATTCTATGCTTAAATAGAATGTTCGGAATTTAAATTCGACTGACACACACTCACACAACAAACACACACAAAATACAATTTTCATTTGTTTAGTAAAAATTATGTAATGTAGTGCCATTTGTTACATTTAGTAACTCATGATAAAACACCAACAATTAATTGTCCAAAAAATAAAGATTTTGAATCCTTAAGTAAATAGTCCTTCGAACCATTTTCTCAATAAAATAAAATAAAAAGTCACATTGTTCGATCTATGATTTTTATGTATGGGGAAAATTGAATTTGATGAAGATAATTCATCTTGTGTGCCACATAGATAGTGGTGGAACCGAGAAAAAAATATACGGATGGAAGAGAATTCATCTTGTGTGCCACACATATATGATATGCACACAAATATTGTACTTTTGCAAAAAAATGATTTAATGTATGTTGTTAGAATAGAAAATATATCTTAAGATATGCTTAAGTTTTATGTTATAGTTTGTTGAGAAAATATCTCAATGATTAGGTTTGTTTACTCTAATTTAGGGATTTAGTTTATATTTAGATATATTCACTTGGCTATAATACCAAGTACTATCACACTATTCAGTATGTAAATATTCTATTTAGTTCATTATCAATAATATTTTATTATTTCCCCATATTCTTTCCCCCTAAATTCCACAAATTCAACATGGTATCACAACCATGGTATCCACCTTGAAACACAATTCCGCTGCAACTTTTTCCGAGAAAAATTAACTCTTGGTTATTCTCCGCTTTACCTTTTTTTTCTTCGTATAAACCCTAGCCGTCATTAGGATTTTTTTTTATTTTGTTTCACCTTTATGATTCTTGTTTATTGTCTTTGCTTTCTATTCTAACCTTATTCATATGTTACCCTGATATATGCAGCCCACATGCCACTTTTCCATGAATCATTTACCTTTACCCACCGTGTTTTTATCCAGATTGATCGACAGTCTCTCTTGGTCTTTGTTTTGGTGGTCCTAATTTCCCGTTTGCGATACTTTAATCTGCGATTCCCGTTTGCGATGCTTTAATCCGCGGTTCCCGTTTGTGATGCTTTAATACGCGGGTACCGTTTGTGATGCTATAATCCGCGGGCTTCCCGTTTGTGATGCTTTAATCCGCGGGCTTCCCGTTTGTGATGCTTTAATCCGCGGGTACCGTTTGTGATGTTTTAAACCGCGGGCTTCCCGTTTGTGATGCTTTAATCCGCGGGCTCCGTTTGTGATACTTTATCCGCGGGCATTTTTACATAATTTGATACGGATTAATTGCTTCGGCCGCTGCTCTACTACTTCTTTGGTTGCTGCTCTTCGTTGGCTATGGTATCAATGGATTTAATTTATTTTCAGGGTTAATTTTGTAACAAGCTTAAAGCTTAGTAAGCTTTAGCTTGAGGGAGAGTGTTAGAATAGAAAATATATCTTAAGATATGCTTAAGTTTTATGTTATAGTTTGTTGAGAAAATATCTCAATGATTAGGTTTGTTTACTCTAATTTAGGGATTTAGTTTATATTTAAATATATTCACTTGGCTATAAATACCAAGTACTATCATACTATTCACTATGTAAATATTCTATTTAGTTCATTATCAATAATATTTTATTATTTCCCCCTATTCTTTCCCCCTAAATTCCAGAAATTCAACATATGTAATTTTAGATATTTATTTTTAGTGATTTTTAAAATAAAACTACTTAAGAAAGGGTGCAAAAAGTAAGTAAACAGAATTTAATACAAAAATGTTTTATTTTTTAAAATGCAAAAGTTTTTCTTTTTTAGGCTATATGAGATAACAAAGCAAAAAGGAAAAAGAAATCAACAAAGACTAAACATGAGATTAAGGAACTCTTGTTGCATCTACAAAAAGGGATAATCGAAGCTCAACCAAAGGATTGTTGAGATCACCGAGTCATTAGAATTTCTGTTTTGAAATTTGTGCATTCAATACATTGAAAATGTAAAAAACTGTCTTTAAAAATATTAATTTTATGTTTTATTTCTATTTTTGTATACTTAACTATTACACCAGATACACTATTTAACGTGACTCTTTAAACTTTAGGATGGACACACTCCAAATGTTTGGAAATGGATTGGATGCACTAATAATCACTTCCTTTGTGCTGTCTCGAAGTTTGTGACAGTATAATCATGACCAGATGCCTAAAAAATGCATGTTTTATTTTTATGGCAAATGATAAATAGTGTTCTAGGGGCACTTGTTAAAGTTTCAAATTTAGTAAGTTTTCTTAGAAATAGTGTAGTCAATGCAATAAAAGTTCAAATATTGGTATTTTCAATGCAAAAACTTTTATTTTCTTTCTCTTTTTAGTTCCTTAACTAGTGTTCCGGGACACTAGTTAACAAGACTCTATTTTTATTTCATAATTCAATGCATAAATTAGGAGTGGACAATTACTAACACTTGACTACATAACTGTAACGACTTTATAACTACACCCAATTCCGATGTCAAATGTTTATATACAAATACAACTACATAAATTGTCCAAATATTTACACCCATATAACAAGTCATTCCACAATATGAATAAAAAACTTTCAGAATGAAGTTGATTATACATGATTCAATTATAAAATTTCAACTGGGCTAGTAGTGGCACTGATCTCTACAATTTTAATTTATCAAGAAATAAAAAACTTCCGGAAGTTTTCTGACAGTGATGCTTCAAAATAAATGGAAGCACTCTAAAATTAAAGGGAGTGTATCAGAAGACTTGGTGAGTGTGAATAGCAGTGCTTATAAACTTTTTTGTTAAGAGGATCAATGACCAAAACTTGTTGCTGAACGATACTGCATATGTGACCAGTAAAAATACAAGGCGGGTGCTAAATGTAGCCCTACATCTTCTAAGTATACCCCTACATGTTACTTAGTATTTTATTTTATTTAAATGGCTAAAGTTAATAATTAATTGTTAGTGTTTGATTTTTTTACCTCGCCAGGAAGTTAACCCTGCACCTTTATTCCTTAACTTCTTTCATCCTTAGCTCAAATCAATTGAACTACGCACTCACTTTTGTAGAAGAATTTCATTTTTATCTATTGGTTATTATCAAAGTTCGAGACAATATTAATTATCATTATATTAAATAGGATCATTATGTAAAAAAAAATATTTATATGGTCTTATTATCTTATTTCTCATTTGACTTTTTGTAAATTTTAGTGATTTTTTTTATACGCTTTGTGCTAAATAGACTACTTTGTTGGTCTTAATATAATTCATTTTTCCCCTAAAAAAATATATAATTCATTTGTTGTTGTTAAAAAAATGTAGAATGAAGTATACAATTTCAAAACACTTTAAATTTGTTTTTTTTTTTTTTTATAAAAGCAAGGTGAGCCTGCCCTAGCAAGCTAAGGCAACACCAAAAGATAAATATATAAAGAAATAAGTCAAAATACAAAGAGGGGGGACATAAACCGAACCCTCAAATTAGCAAAATCTAAAACAAGGAAGACCTAACCTATTCCTAGAGTAGTCTTCCCTAATTACAAGAGGAATATCAACCCACCAAACATAGTTTTGCAACGAAAAACCAAGATTGGCTAATTTGTCTGCACAATGATTACCCTCCCGAAACACATGAGTGATCATAAAATTCATACTCAAAGTCTTGAACAAACAGTTTTCCCAACGGTTTCTTAAAGACCAAGGCACCATATTGGGAGACTTAAAAGCTAAAACCGCAAGCTTTGAGTCACATTCCACCCACATAGAATGCCAACCTCTATCAAACGCAGCTTCAATGGCACACATGACACCATGAAGCTCTGTAGCAAAAGCATTAGAATTCCCAAGAAAATCAGCAAAGCTACCTAAATGCACACCATGACAGTCTCGGAATAAACCACCACAAGCAGAAGGACCCAGACTACCACGCGCTGCACCATCAGTATTACATTTAACCCAACCAAGCAAAGGAGGGTGCCAAAGAACCTCAATAATTCTATGAGCCTTAGGAAGTGAGTCTTGACCTTGAAGGCTTTAAGAATAGAGAAATCAGAAATAGAGGAGCTAGTTGTCAGAGAAGTTTGATTACCTGTCAAATTAACATTTGTAACAATCCAAGCAATGACAAAATTCCAAGCAGGCTTAACATTGTTAAATCTCAAATTATTCCTACTAAGCCAAATAATGTTAATAATATTTATAAAAGCAGCAGTAATAACCAATTTGCATTGAGGACTCCAACCCCTATTGCAAATTTCGAAAGCCTCAGACAAGGAATTTAAATTGATGCTTAGCTGAGTAATAGATCCTAGCCAATTCCATAAAGATAAAGCAAAAGGGCATTGAAGGAAAATATGATGAGAAGATTCACCTTGATTGAGGCACAAGCTGCAAATTGAAGGCAAGTTGCAGCCTCTCAAGATCAAGTTATCGTCAGTTGGCAGCTTATTATGAAACAATCTCCAAAGTAAAAGAGACTTTGAAGGTGGAATAGCAATGTTCCAAATGAGCTTAGCCCGGACATATAATTGATCAGGAGGTCTTTCAAAGTTGTAAGCATCTTTAAGAGACAAAGAACCAGAGGGAGAATGCTTCCAAATTAACTGATCATCCTTCTCAATAAGGGGAATAGAAATGTTCTGCAGATAAGGCAAAAGATTAGGAAACTCCAATTGCAGCTCCATGGGAATGAGCCAATGAGAGTCGACAATAAAATCTTGCACCCGATGATGTAAAGAGAGCATCCTATCAGGTGTAATGTTCAGAAACTGCATTAGAGTGGAACCACTCCAGTCATGAGTCCAAAAGTTAATACTGCTACCATTACCAATAATCCAACAAGAATTATCAAGAATAATCTGAAGTTTTGATTTAATACCACACCAGATGGAAGAAAAGATGTGATAATTGATGACATTAAAATTCTTAAAAACTCTATGCCTGAGGAGATGAGCCCATTGATCAGTAGATACCATCATCTCCCAGCAAAGCTTAAGATTAGAGGCTTCATTTAAGGTGGAGAGCCTTTAAATTTGATTTCTTATGTAATATATTTTAATATGTGTCAAGTGTGACTAGACTTAAATTTTGCTGACTGATCAAAACACATATTAACTTAATTAACAATGTTATGTTTGTTTGCAATTATTATTATAAAAAAAAAGATTTTGCATTACCCCCTTCAGCTAAAAATAAGTATATTCACAAGATAATCAATTTAGCTTTTCATTTTAACATATTTTTGTACATGAACTTTTCATTTTAACATAAAAATCATCTTTTGACGAAATGATTTTAAAAAAACTTTGGATAACTTCTCTTGTAGCTAAGGGTGCTTTGAAGTTGAACTTAAAATACCTTGTTTGACTCCAATGGTCTTAGGCCATATTGCTTATTTTCTACATTTCAAAAAAATAATTAAAATATTGATTTTTTTATTTATTTAAGAATCTTACATAAATGGATATGAATCTTCTCTCTTTTCCTTTTCTCTCTTCGGAGTCTCTCTCTCTCTCTCTCTTCATTAAAAAATATAATAAAAAAAATGAGTGATATTGAAAGAGATATAAAAAGTAGAATAAACCTTTAATTTAATCCCTGAACTATCATTCTCTCTCCAATTTGGTCCATAAACTATAAAAATATACTAAATAGTCCTTAAACTATCACTAGTACATCAATTTAGTCCTCAACTTTTTTAAAACCATGAAAGAAAATGGTAATTCAAGGACCAAATTGATGGATTATTAATAGTTCAGGAACCGTTTAGTATATTTCTATAGTTTATGGACCAAATTGAAGAGAGATTGATAGTTCAGGGACTAAATTGAAGGTTTATTCTAAAAAGTAAGAAGAGAGAACAAAAGAAAAGAGAATAAGTGATCCAATTTATTTATAAATAATTAGATTAGATGGATAATCATTTTTGGAGGTGAGAAGCCCATTAGACCCTCATTTCTTTTTCTTTTTTTATAGAAAAAAATTAGAATGACAATATGATACATCAATTCAAGACAAAAAAATATTTTATAATTCTTAAAATACTTATAAAATCAATTACATTTAACGGCAAAATACAACCTTCTTGCAGTTTCATTCATGATCTCAACGGATATGATTTGTGTATGATTAATTAAATTCTTTGGTTAGGTACAAACCAAATCTTGAATCATGAAGCCTATGACTTTTATATGATGTATTGCTAAAAATCAGTGTCTCTAAATTGGATGCCCCCAAGCCAAACAGGCCATGTTGTAGCAATAAAATAAGTCAACAATTATGTATGATGTGGATCCTACTTACATATTTATACAAAAAATTCAAAAAGTAATTTGATCATAGCTAATTTCGGGGCAAATCATACTAAGACTATTTTTATAGGTGATCCCATGCATGTTGATCAATATTTTAAAAATTGTTAGAAAATTTAACATGACATACATTGCTTTTTAAAGGTAGAAACCTCACAATTCTATTATTTATCGGAGTTGAAACAACATTTTAATCTAGGTATACTGCAAAAAAAAAAAAAAAAAAGGAAAAAAATATATATTAGAGAATCCTCAAAGTTAGAGATCTTACTTTTATCTACTACTACTGGGCAGAAATGGCTGACGCCTTAAGAGTTAAGACGATAATTACCGCAAAATTTAGTTCTTTATGTATTAATAATGAATTAATCAAAGTGATAAGAAATTTGGACCATCATGTAAATGGTCAAAGATTTGGACCATCAAATATAAATGGACAATGCACACCTTTTCTTTTATTGCCCCTTTAGCAATGGGATATGGAATGTTGTTTTCGGTTGGTTAGGAAAGACTTATCAAACAGGCGTCGAAGGCTGGAATCATTTTTAAGTTGTTTGGTAATTTAGTAAGAGTTAAAGACGGTGGGCGTGTCCGTCACTTGATTTGGTTGGTGACGACGTGGAAATTATGGAATCTTAGAAACAATGTGATTTTCAATGGGGTCATTCCAGATGCGTCTTCACTTTTGGATGATATCAAGACAAGTTCTTGGGTGTGGTTCTCTAGTCGCTACGGGCGTAAATTTTGTACTCTTTTTTCTAATTGATGTTTAGATCCTATGACTTGTTTACAAAGCACGTCTTAAGTTGCTTTGTTTTGTAAGGGATTGAGTACCCCTTGTACTCCCTTATAATAAATTTGCTTATAAAAAAAAATTAAATGATCAAAAAATTGGTTGAGAGAAGTGAATTCACCCTATATATTCTCCACAGATTCGTCGATTGAGTTTAATCACTATTAAACAACAATGAATCATTGGTTGTTTGTACTTTGTAGGGACGAGGAGGATAGTAAATTTCTACTTAGTGACACTTATGATGACAATTTGTTACATACATTCAAAGAATCAAAGAGCAACTAAACACATCTAATGATAAAAAGCAGAAACTAAGATAATCATTTAGGTAATTAATTACAGCTTAAACTAGATTAACTTTCAAACAAAATCAACAACCAAGCATACATATTTTCCCAAAAAATCATTATGTCAACTATTTTCTTGTGCAGCATTCCAACTCTTTTGGTTTGGTCAATTGTGGATAAGATGAAGCGACAACGATTAAGACTTCATAATAATATATATAACTTATGTGGATGTTAACCTATTGGATTCTTACTAATTCCACATAATAGTGATAAAAAAGATGAACGTGATTAGTGACATATTGATTCGTTTCACACAATATACACATAATTAATTTAATACTATACTATAGTCCTCCCCCACTAGATGCACGTTTAGATAAGTTAGCAAAGTAAATATTTTAGGTAAAATATAATAAATAAAGTATTTTTGGTTTTTTTTTTTTACAAAATAAACGATATTCATTCATTCAAATAAAAAGAGTACATCGGTGTAATACAAATTCATAATCGCTAAAAACAAAAAGGATAAATCTGCGAACAAACTCACAGTATCCATGTTAATAGCATAAAATGGCAAATTACATATGCCTACAAATATGACTATATTGAAGTGTCCGGAATATCCATGCCTCTGGATCTGTAGCGTTGATGACACCAAAGTCGACATTGATCGAATCTGCACTAGATTGGATCTACTACTTTAACGTGAAACAAATAAACACCGTACAAAGACGGGAAAACAAACACACCGCACAAAGACAGGACAACCAAATACACCGTACAAAGACAGAAAATCAAAACAAACAAATATGTGAAAATCACACTTATTTATTATAACGAGAAAGAAAAAAAAAAACAAATTGGAGGGATGATTTTAGGCCAAAACTGACCTAAAATCACCCCTCTTCAATGGACTAAGAAGAAGAAAAAAAGTATTGACGGTTAGGGTTGGAAGAGAAGAAGGAAAAGGAAAGTATTTTTGGTTTTAAACAAATGTTACTTTAATCTTTTTTGTTGAAATATTTGGTATAACTTTATCCAATAAATATGTGTTGGGAGGGGCTAAATTGTCATTTTAATTGAGTGTTATTTGAGGACTTAACGCGTTAGAAATGATTTGGAAAAAATTGTCAACTCTTGCCTACCAATATTGGTGTTGGTGGCAAGTATTTATGGTTTGAACAAAGAAAATAATTTGTTCAAATAGAAAAAGAAAAAAGGAAAAGGAGACAACTTTAAAAACTTCGACTTAGTCAAAAAGTACAACGATTTCCTATTTTCTTTTTTTGTCTTTTGAGTTTGAAAAAATATATATTTAATTTGTATTTGTATACATAGTTTTACCTAGATGTTCAGCAAGATCTTGTTATTTAGATATTTATTAGGTATGTTTGAAAAAAAAAATACTATTACATATATTTGATTACATTTATATGTAAATTTAACTTGTTTTATAAACTTTTTTTTTATCTCGATGGAAAACTTTCTTTGATGTTGTTGGAAGTATGGAAACTTCTTTTATACACAACAATATTGAAAACAATTTTAAAAAAAAATATTGAAAATTAAAACTCTTTTAATTGAACTTTATTTTGGTAGTTAAAACTTTTAATTGAATTTTTTTCCACATAAAAGCTAAAAAGAAAATTAACCATGTGTTCACAACACCATTTATATATTAGTTAAATTTCATTCGGATATTCCACGCCGTATTTTAAAATAAATTATTTATTAGGTGAACCAGTTCCTAGTACGGTTTGATTGTTTTATTAGTTTGCGTAACTTTGTCTCAATTCAAACGATTTATGGTAATTAACTTATTGGAACTTTTAAAAGAGCCTATACCAGAGTAAATTAACACATTAGGCTAAAAACAATAACACAAATGAGTTTAAATACTACAGCTTCACAAAAAAAAAATTAAAATATTACATATACGAGTCTTTTCACTTAAATGTGATCTGCTACCACTTTCACTCCCACTCTATCAAATTTTCATCAGTTGAATTAGACTCGAATACCATTATAAAGACTTCAAAAGAGTTTTAAAACACTTGACAAATCACCGCGCTAAAAGCAATCGCACAAGTGATTTTAAATGTGACATCTTGACTTTTTTAATGTATATATGATCAACATTAATTTACTCTTTCATATTTAACTCACATCCATGGTTTTTTACATGATGGTTTGCTAAGTTGTTTCACTTGCGAAAGGAAAAAAAAATGGTAGTGTGAGTTATAGTGATGATGATGATGAAAGGTTGTACGTCATGAGTTGAGTATATTTACGTTGCATTTTAAGAATGTAAACAAAACAAACATGTGAGTTGCTTTAATGCTATTTGTCCCGTCCCACTTCATGATAGAGTGCTCGCCGGGTGACCTGAACTTTCTTAAAGGAGAGAAAATGCCACATCAACCAAAAGCAGGAAGAACCACCTTTGCTCCCTTTAGACGGAGTATGTGTTCGAAAGAAGATTGAAATGGAAGGTGAAGAATCATCACATATTTTCTCATAATCTAATATATGTTTGAGTTAGGACATTCGTTGAGACCATTTTTAATTTTATTTTTAGTCTTGTACGGCCCATATTAGTCATGTACGGCCTATTTTCAAAATTTGTATTCAAAATTTCAATCAAATTTGTTCAAATAGCGAGTTAAACATGATGATCCGACTAAAACTCTATCTATTTTGTCGCCCATACTTGAAAATGGAGAGCATGATTGCAAGCGGGCAGTCCAGAGTTTCCATTTGCTGTTTGCACCGCCCACAATGGGCAGACACCTTTGTCATTGAGTACCAAACTTTTGTAAAAAATAATCGTCAACTCTTATGTAATTTTCCACTTACTTTCCAACTTCATCATATTGGATTCCAGAAGTTCTTATTGTTGCTTCCAGGGACGGATCTAGGATTTTATTTTGGGTGTGGCCAAATTTATTAACATAACAAAATTTAAATAACAAAAAAATTAGAGACAAGGGAATATTAAATGTTTAGTATTCTCTTCACCATATTTAACATTAAACTTATGTAAGTGAAAATTTACAACACTAAATAATTGTGCTTCTCTTTTATTTATCATTTTTTGACATGATATGTATTTAAATATGATTTTTTAAAATGACAACAATTCAAGATAAAAGTAATGAATTTGTCAAAAAAAAAAAAAAGATAAAAGTAATGAAAATTATGACCCAAAAATCAAATATTTTGTGCTCTTTTTTTCTAGATGAACTTTTTTTAAACATGCCTACGAAATAATCTTTAAAAAATACAAGTTTTCTTAACAGTAGAGATTAATTTCGGGTGCATGATATTTTTTTAGGGATTAAAACTTTAATAAAAATTAAGTAAAGACTAAATTTAAAATGTCACTATTTTATAGATACCAAAAATATATTTAACTTTTTTTTTTGTTTAGAAGTCTAGTGTATAAGTGGGGTGTCCGAAATTACAAACCCTACTCGTGCATAGTATATGTGATGTCCTAACAAACTGAGTTAAATTCACGGGGACAAAACATATTTAACTCTATACATACATATATACAATGCACCCGGTGTATTTGTTAAGCATATCAAAAATAGAAACAAAATATAAAGTTAATATTAATAAAGACAATTTTTTATATTTTCAATGTATTTAATACACGAATTTCAAAACAAAATTTCCTTATTATCTATACTAATTAACTAATACACCGAATGCTCTATTTAGCATTTTCCTTATATATATACAAAAAATTTGAAAATTTTGGTGTGGCCATGGCCACACTTGGCCTTAACATACATCCGTCCCTGGTTGCTTCTTGTTCAATAAATCAAATAACTAAACGGGTCTCTTGAATTGGGAATATTGGTATATATGTTCCTAAATTTGTATTCTTTCTATTATTGGGTAGCTTTTAACTTACCTCCATAGTCCATATTTTTCTACTAAGCTACGGATCATTATGGTTAGGGGTGATCGCGGTGCGGTTTGGTTCAGTTTTTAGTATAAAAGTCATCCTAACTAAAAATACATGCGGTTCGGTTTGGTTCGGTTGATTTTTGAAAAGTCATCCAAACCAAACCAATGCGGTTAGGGTTGGTTCGATTTGTGCGGTTTATCGCGATATAAAAAATATGACAATATTACCAACTTGTTACAAAATAAACGTAAGTAATTTTAATTTATTTTATTGTTTACATGATATAATATGCATATACTACATAAGAACTTTTTTTTTAATATCAACAATATAGTTCTAGATCGCGTAAAATCATATATTTTGACAGTCTACAATTTTATGGACTCAATTTTGGTTGGGCTTGCTAAGTTGGACTAGGTAATAGGTTGATTGCTACTAGTTGATAGAGTTAAGTTATATAGTGCGGTTTAGTTCGGTTTGGTTCGGTTTTCTGAAATGAAAACCGCAAACCAAACCGTGCGGTTTAGAAAAAAAATGATTCGTGCGGTTTACACTAAATGCGATTTTTTGCGGTTTTCGGTTTGGATTGGTTCGGTTTGCGATTTTACTTTTGGATTAGTTCGGATATGATCACCCCTAATTATGGTGTAGAATTGTGAATATTATGGTGTATAATATTGAATGAACAATTTTTTATCTAATAGGATAGTTTGTGGATAAATTTATTTTATCCGGGACATATTTTTGGGTAATTTTAATTTTAGTATTTTAGACAATTTACACTCGGAACATAAAATTATTCTATGGTTTAGTGAAGAACAATAATCTCATATTTTATGTACCGTTTATTGTCCCAATATTTATTCAAAAATAGTTTTAAAAGCAAATACAATATATTTGCGGTTGTAATGTATTGTCTTTTACAATTTGTATTGAGTAGAAGTTAGGCCAAATCCTTTTACTTTCTATTTTAATTAAATAAGTGTGGTTTTCAGATATATTTAATTTTTTTGGTTTGTTTTTGTGATTTCATCACGTTGTTTGTTTTGATTTTTCCGTCTTAGTGTAGAGTATTGTTGTCCCGTCTTGGTGTGGTGTTCATTTGTTGCAGTTTGAAGGATTAAGTTTGGTCAAGTGTAGATCCAATCAATGACTTTTGTGTTATCAATGCTACAAGTCCGGAGACATGGATATTCCAGACACTTCAATATAGTCAACTTATACAATATGTCATTTTATGCTATCAACACGAATGTTGTGAATTTTCTCATAAATTCATCCTTTTTGTTTTTACCCGGCTTATTTTTTACTTTTTATTTCAGCTTAAACGAAATAGAGAAGTATAAAATTATATTTGACACTATTTCTCCTTAAAAGTATTAGAAAAATAAAGTAAAGAAGTAAAAAATAAAGAAAAGTGAAGTCAAACACAAATTTTTCCTTCTTTACTATTTTTAAGGAGAAGAAAAAAGTAGAAAATAAGCCGAGTCAAACAGAGCCGTCAAAAAATAATTAACTACACAAATTTTAAAATACTTTTATAATCTCTCTCTCAAATATTACAGTTTCCTTAACTAACCGGTATTAAGCATTTTCCTTAAACAATTTCTATATCTATCTACGCATCGTTCCCAAAACGCTCCTCAAATATTATATACCTAAATAAATAAATAAAAAACTCCTGGTATATTTATTTATGTAATTTATATAATAATTCATTGATCGTTGATTTTCACCAACCAACCAAACAAACAAACAAAAACAGATAAATATATGAATGAGTCATATGAACAAGTTTTTCTTGATATAATCTCTCTCTCTCTCTCTCTCACTTTGGTCAAAAGCTTCAGCTCAGTTTCTTTCTCTCTTTCTATTTCAATCAATTTTTTCAGGTTGATAGCTTCATCACTTCTTCATTTCTGGTTACAGCAGCAGCAGGTGCATCTTCTCTCTTTTTTATTCTTTATTTCTTCATACTTTTTCTTTCAAATTTCTTGTTTTAAACACAAGTTTTGTGTCCTCTCTCAAATTAAAAGTTTAGTTGTTTTTTTTAATTGGGATTTCAAACAAAACATATTCATATGTTTCTGTTTTTAATCTTTTTTGTTTTGTCTTAAAATAACGTTGTTAACGTGTGGTTTTGTTCTTCCTATGCTAAACACAAAAAACATGGTCAAAGGTATTATCTAAAAAAAAATTTTTTTTTTTATAAAAATAAAATAAAATTTCAGCTGTGTTTTTCATAGCAAGAGGTTCAATCTCTTCATGTTAGAAGAGAATATATTAATTTTGTCAACCTTGTAAAAAAAATTCATCCTTTTCTTGTGGAAGATAAGTTTAAAAGATTAGTGTCTTGAGAATTGTGTATGTTCAAAATCTTAGTGCTGGTTTATGGATCAAGCAGCAATTAATTCTCTTCAAGTCGAAAGTCCATTTTTACATCGGTTTTCTTCAATTTCGAGATAAAATCTTTTGTGAATTGAATGCTTATTAATAGAAATTGGCAGAGAAAAGATGATCCATTCATTCCTCATGGTGTCAATAGTGTCAATATATACAACTTGTTTCACATAGAATTTGCCTACAATTTCTCCTATCATTGATTCTACGAGATTCTGTCATTACACCTAAGAATGCACAACTAATTATATATTACAACCAATCATAGCAAGCAATGATGAAAATAATTATATACATTAATTGACTATATCACTGATTTACTTATTTCCTTATTACCCCCCCTCAAGTTGGAGCATGGAGATTGTGAATGCCCAACTTGCCAAGCAGAGAAAGAAATTGAGATCTTCCAAGTGCTTTTGTGAACATATCAGCTAGTTGAGCAGCAGTAGGGACATATGTAGAGCGAATGTGATCTTTGACTATCTCATCTCGGATAAAGTGACAATCAACTTCAATATGTTTGGTTCGTTCGTGAAAAACTGGATTTTTAGCTATATGGAGTGCTGCCTGACTATCACAGTAAATTTGCATTGGTTGAGTATGAGAGATACCAAGACTAGACAGAAGACCTTTGAGCCATTTCAACTCACAACATATGGTAGCCATAGATCGGTATTCAGCTTCGGCAGAAGATCTAGAAACAGTGTGTTGCTTCTTGGTTTTCCAAGAGATGGGAGAGTTACCAAGAAGAATAAACCAACCTGTTAGTGAGCGCCGCGTTAGAGGACAGCTAGCCCAATCTGAATCACACCATCCATACAGTTGCAATGAACTGTCATGCCGCAAAAAAATGCCTTGCCCAGGATTTCCTTTTAGATAGCGCACTACCCGCAAAGCAGCCTCCCAATGTTCTTGCCTCGGTTGTTGCATGAACTGAGACAAAATGTGAACACAGTACGAGAGTTCTGGTCTCGTGAAACATAGATAAATAAGACGTCCAACTAACCGTCGATACTTCTCAGGTTGGGCAAGGATATTACCGGTAGCAAGAGCCAAGCGATGGTTTTGCTCGAGAGGTGTAGAAGCAGGCTTAGAACCAAGAAGGCCAGTTTCAGAAATTATGTCTAGAGCATATTTCCTTTGACAGAGAAGGATTCCAGTTGGTGACCTTGCAACTTCTACGCCAAGAAAATATTTCAGAGTTCCCAAATCCTTCATATGAAAACAAGTATGCAAATAGGTTTTGAATGCCGAAATCGCAGTGTGATCATTCCCGGTAATAATAAGATCATCAACATAAACTAATACCGCAAGAAAAGAGTCTTGTCGTTGTAGCACAAATAAAGAGTAATCGTATAATGATTGTTTGAACCCATATGTTTTGAGTGCAGTGGACAGCTTGGCAAACCAACAACGTGGAGCTTGTTTGAGTCCATACAAAGATTTATGGAGTCTACATACCATTCCAGGTTGTGTAGTGTGAAAGCCAGGCGGTGGTTTCATAAAGACTTCCTCCTGAAGATCCCCGTGAAGAAATGCATTATGTACATCCATCTGGTGTAACTCCCAATTTTTCGTTGCAGCTACTGCCAACACAGTGCGTACTGTCACCATTTTAGCAACGGGAGCGAATGTTTCATTATAGTCTATACCTTCAATTTGGTGATTGCCAAGTATCACCAAGCGAGCCTTAAATCTTTCTACCGTCCCATCAGATTTGTGCTTAATCTTGTAAACCCATTTACATCCAAGTGTCTTCTTTCCTGGAGGTAAATGGGTGACAGACCATGTTCCATTATTTTCAAGTGCTTGAATCTCACTTTGCATTGCTTCCCTCCATCTATGGTCTTTTACCGCCTCAACATAAGAGGTAGGTTCTTTATTATGATCAAGACCTGCAACAAAAGCTCGATGTACAAGCGAAAACTTTTCAAGATTAACATAATGTGCTATTGGATAAGGCATACCTGAGAATGACGATCGAGAAGGTAATTGGCTGGATGGGCTTATCTTTTGAGCAGTGTGAGTGACAAAACCTTTCAATTTAGTAGAGGGAAATTTTTGTCTCTGTCCTTTTCCCAAAGTCTCTATAGTTTGACTTGGCAATTCTGCTACATTTTCTGACAATGCTTCCAAGTTCAATTGATCTTCCACTTCAATTCCATTACCCCCCCTCTCATCTAAGGTAGGATGACCTTGGTCATAGCACAAAGTCACCTCCCCAAGTTCAACACCCTTATCCAACTCTTCCTCATCTAAATTAGCATCTTCATCATGCGGCACATGAGTTAAAATTCTCTCGGATACAACTTCAGCCGTGCTAGCAAAAGGGTATTCAGTTTCGAAAAATTCTACATCTCGAGAAACAAATTGTTCTCTATTTTCAAGATCAAACAATCTCCATCCTTTCTTTCCATAGGGGTATCCAATAAAAATACATTTTCTACTCTTACTAGCAAATTTATCTCCTTTTCTGTTCAGATTATGTGCATAACATAGACATCCAAACACTCGTATGTGTTCAAGTGAAGGTGCTTGTCCATGCAACATCTCATATGGAGTTTTGCCATTCAAAATTGCAGAAGGGGTCCTATTCAACAAATATCCTGCAGCTAGTATGCATTCACCCCAAAAGTCAATAGGAAGATTACTTTGGAATCGCAAAGCCCGCGCCACATTAAGGATGTGTCTATGCTTTCTCTCAACTCTCCCGTTTTGCTGAGGTGTACCAACACACGACGTTTGAAATATGATCCCGTTTTCGTGAAAATAACGTTTCATGCAAACAAATTCGGTTCCATTATCGCTTCTAAATATTTTTACTTGTTTATCAAATTGTCTTTTGATCAAGGTGAAGAAATTTATGAGTGTTTGTGAAACTTCTCTTTTATCACCAATTAAATATATCCACACAGCTCGAGAATAGTCATCTACAATAGTCACAAAATAAAAAGCGCCACAAGATGAAGCTGTTCTATAAGGACCCCATAAATCACAATGAATTAATTCAAATACATCATTAGCTACATGTTCACTAAGAGAAAACTTATCTCTAGTTTGTTTTGCTCTTAGACACACATCACAATTTTTATTCAACTCAACATGATCATTATTCTTACTAGTGCCTGAGACTAGTTGAGTAACCTTTAAAGAGGGGTGTCCTAGCCGCCGATGCCACAACTCAAGCTGATTTACTCCCACAACACTGCATGCTCGCATTCTTTGAATTGTTCGGAAGTAATACAGCCCATCCTGCCGTTTACCCGCTCCAATCAGCATCCTCGAGGTGCGGTCCTGCATAACACACAACTTATCAGAAAAGTGAAAAACACAATCTAAATCATCCATCAGTTGAGAAAGTGATATTAGATTGCACTTGAGATTTGGAACGTAGAGAACATTATATAACTTCAACCCCTCATCCAACAAGACAACTCCTTCCTTAGTTGCGCTTGCATTCTTCCCGTCTGGTAAACCGATGGGGCAGGTTTGTATATCATGCAATTCATGCATGATTTCTAAGGTCCCTGTCATGTGATTTGATGCTCCACTGTCTAGTATCCATTCGTTACTTTGTGATTTACCTGTCATTCTTTCTGTCGTGTCTGGTTGTATGTTTAAGATCTCCATCAGCTTCTGCCACTGATCAGACGTTATTCCTGGAAATCCATGGCTTTCTGCCTCTCTTGCAAAAGAATTTCCACTAGCTTGAGCAGCATTGGCACGTACAATAGCAGCTCCTTTTCCTCGACCTGCTCCTCGATTTTGGTTTCTACCTCGTGTACCGCTTTTGCCTTCACCTCTCGGCCTATCACCCCACCAATCGGGATATCCAACTACCTCAAAACAATTAGCGGCATCATGCCCACCTCTGTTGCAGTGAGTGCAAGGTGTTGACTTGTCTTTGAACTCAACACGTCCTCTATTCTTTCCTCCAATTTGGACAGCGAGTCCCATAACATCTCCTCGCTCTTCTTTGTTCCTTGCGATAGTTCTGACTCGTTCTTCTTGTATCATGACAGAATAAATTCTATTCAGATTTGGCAGCGGATCGAAAGCGAGCAAATTGGAACGCGCTGTTCCATAGACAACATCATCGAGTCCCATCAGAAATTGATGCACTCGTTCCTCCTCTCTGCGCTTCTCAAGTTTGGTGGTTATACCACAACTGCAGCCCTCACAACTACACACAGGTACTTGCTCATAGTTTGCAAGTTCATCCCATAACAGTTTCAGTTTCCCATAATATGCCGCTATAGTCATTCCGGCTTGTTTACATGCAACTAGATCTGCTTTCAGTTGGTGAATTTTAGGACCATTAGCAACTGAAAATCTTTCCTTAATGTCTTCCCACAAATCTCGTGCATTCTCCATATAAGTCATGGTAGAACGCAGATTCGGTTCCACCGTGTTCAGGATCCATGACACAAGCATGGAGTGAACAGTCCACCAATCTTCTATTTCAGAAGTGCCTTCATCTGGTTTCTTTACGGTGCCTTCAATGAACCCCCATTTTCTTCTTGCACGAAGAGATGTCTTCATGGCACGCGTCCATTCGTCATAATTATTTTCGCCTCGCAGCTGCACTTGAGTAATCAGATTCCCAGGATTGTCATTTGAGTTAAGATCAAAAGGAGAAGATTTTCGCTTCCCTTGGTGTTGATTTCCAGAAGACTCTGGTTTTTTCTCATCTTTCGGATCTTTTTGCTCTGATGCCATAATAGAAATTGGCAGAGAAAAGATGATCCATTCATTCCTCATGGTGTCAATAGTGTCAATATATACAACTTGTTTCACATAGAATTTGCCTACAATTTCTCCTATCATTGATTCTACGAGATTCTGTCATTACACCTAAGAATGCACAACTAATTATATATTACAACCAATCATAGCAAGCAATGATGAAAATAATTATATACATTAATTGACTATATCACTGATTTACTTATTTCCTTATTACTTATCAACTAGCTTATTTATGAAAATCTTAGTTTGTAAAGTTCTAAACTCGAAGTGGATTTAGTATGTTTTGATATTTTTTATATAGATCGGTTTTTCTAACTGAAAGCATCTTCTAATATTGTTTTCTGCTTTTGTTTATCGTATCTCAGAAAAGGTATCCTAGAAGATTCAACTAAACTTAATCGGTGAGCTACTTTGGCCTATTTTACTATTTCTTTAATGTGTGGAAAAAAGCTTGGTTAATGGATTGCAGAATTTATAGCGTTTTCGTGACTGATCTTCTTTCTGTTTTGTGCGCAGACTGAAATTTTATGTGAGCTGACTGAATAGAACGCAAACTATGTCATTGATTATATCTCCGGAGTTGGCTGATGCATCATACAGGAATGCCAAGCTATACTCGTTAAAGGGAACCGATGTTACACCTGGCTTGTCCTCTCATAATTTTGCTCCGGATAAGCACAGAAGTATGTACATGAATGATTCTTACTCGAGTGAGAGTTATGAAAAATACTTCCTTGATTCACCGACAGAAGAACTGATAGAACCATCTAGTTCTGGTATATCAGGAAATTCGGTTCATGCTGATAGTGATTCTTCTTACCAGCTCAGAGCTAATTCTGGAGGTTCAATGGTCACTGATAATCCATTTGATACTTATGTATCGTCTACAAGGAAACGTGATGCCTATCAGTCAAAATTTGAATCAGATTTGTTTGAAAATGAGAGCCCAGATTGCTTTGAATTTGACGGTGAAATGCGATTGAAACTACAAGAATTGGAGAGGGCATTGCTTGGTGACAATAATGATGATTGCGATGACGATGGGGAAAACATATTTAGGACTGTACAGAGCATGGATATTGATCCTGACTTTGCTGAGTGCGCCAATCCTGCTCAGAACATGTCACTTCACGACTCACCAAAGGAATCTTTGTCATCAGATTCCAATCTTAGTTGCAGCAGCAGCTGCAAAGAAATATCGCAAAAATCTCCTCGGACCCCGAAGCAGTTACTCTATGAATGTGCTAGTGCACTTTCAGAAGGAAATGAAGTAAAAGCCTCAGCTATGATAGACGATCTCAGGCAAATGGTTTCGATTCAGGGAGATCCTTCCACAAGAATTGCAGCCTACATGGTGGAAGGACTTGCAGCTCGTTTGGCTTCATCTGGAAAATCTATTTATAAAGCTTTGAGATGCAAGGAACCTCCTTCTTCCGATCGTCTAGCAGCAATGCAGATACTATTCGAGGTGTGCCCGTGTTTTAAATTTGGATTCATTGCTGCAAATGGTGCTATTGCTGAGGCTATTAAAGATGATAAGAAGGTTCACATAATAGATTTTGATATCAACCAAGGAAGTCAATATATAACCCTAATACAAACACTTGCTTCTAGGCCGGGGAAACCGCCTTTTGTGAGATTGACCGGCGTTGATGATCCTGAATCGGTGCAGCGGTCTGTTGGAGGCCTAAGTATTATAGGACAGAGACTTGAAAAGCTAGCAGAAGTACTCGGATTGCCATTTGAATTCCGTGCCGTAGCGTCAAGTTCTTCAGTTGTTACTCCATCAATGCTCAACTGTCGTCCCGGGGAAGCAATTGTGGTGAACTTTGCATTCCAGCTTCATCACATGCGTGACGAAAGTGTATCAACAGTAAATGAGCGAGACCAGCTTCTTCGAATGGTTAAGAGCCTTAATCCAAAACTTGTAACAGTTGTGGAACAAGACGTAAACACAAACACTTCTCCGTTTCTCCCACGATTTGTTGAAGCCTACAATTACTATTCTGCCGTGTTTGAGTCGCTCGACGCCACTCTTCCGAGAGAGAGTCAGGATAGGGTGAATGTTGAAAGGCAATGCTTGGCAAGGGACATTGTCAATATCATTGCGTGCGAGGGCGAGGATAGAATAGAACGGTATGAGGTTGCCGGAAAATGGAGGGCAAGGATGAAAATGGCTGGATTTACTTCATCACCAATGAGTACAAATGTGGAAGAAGCAATTAAGGAACTCATTAGGCAGTATTGTGACAAGTACAAGATAAATAGAGAAATGGGGGCACTTCATTTTGGATGGGAAGACAAAAACTTGATTGTTGCTTCAGCATGGAAGTGACCATGACAACCTTTTTTTGTTAGAGTAAACAGTCATTTTGGTCCTTAATGTCGAGTCGCTATCAATGTCACTATAGTCCATGAATGTTTCAAAATTACAAAAACATATCTGAATGTGTCTTTTAATAGTCTGTTTGGTCTTTTTCATGTGTCTTTTGTTAATTAGTTTGATCTTCCGATGTGTCTTTCGTTAGTCAATTTGGTCGATACAATTATTTACAAAAGACATACTCGTATGTTTTTATAATTTCAATACTTTCAAGGACTACAGTGACATCGCCTCACACATTTAGAGACCAAGATCACGATTTACTTCTTTTTGTTATATAGACTCTTTGGTATTTGTCTGTGTTTGTTTAGTCTATATATTTAGCTGTGATTCAGAATCTCCAGATCAGATGTATTACTACCGTGCAATCTTAAGCTGATATGAACTTTCTTGTAATCTAAGTGTTTAATGTGGCTGGAAAACACTATTGTATATGACAGCATAAAACAGTTATGGTTAGGTTGTAATTATAATATAATGTTGTTTGCTTGTTAACATGGTTTTGCATTTCTTCTATTTAAGTAACTTAACTTTTAAATAATTTCTTTGAATAAAAGTAAATAGCATATTATATGTTATAAGCTCTTCTAAATATCTATACTATGGTCTACAAATAAACTCTTCAAAGCACACCTTTATATTAAAATAAAAAGGTTTTGACAATTTGAGAACTTACAAGTGTCTTCATGATGAATCCAGATGCTCTCATCAGGCTGTTCCAAATTAGTTGAGTCAAAAGTTTGACTATGGGAAAAATGGTAGTATATTCAAAGACAATCATAACAAGAATATATGTTATTTTATTGGATCATAATTGAGGTTTAAAAATTGTACATAGTTGTTATGTTCAATGCTGTAAAAACTTGTTCTACTACAATGATGTGAAAAACTGTAAATTAAAAAAAAATTCAAAAAAGAAAGATAAAAAGGAGGTTAAAAAATAAACAATAAATTAATTTGCATGTTTGTATTTTCCTAACAACTGCTTTTTCTTTTCTTTTTGATAAGAATTTTCTCAACAACAGGTGAAAGGCATTACCAAACAGCTTTTGCTAAGTACTTTTTTCAAATATGTCATCCAGCAGATTTTGTTTACTGATTCTTAAAAATAGTTCCTAACTTCTTATAACTTCCTCCCTTGGTAACAAAAATAAAAACAAAAGACGATAAAAAATTAAATGTTTTGTCCAAATTTTGGATCTAATAAATTTGACTTCTTGAATCCATTTTTCCTGTATTGTTACTTGTATCGAAACTAAAAAGGATAATGCTTAACATTGCAAAGAAGACAGATCACGACAACATCATGATCGAGCGATGTCAAGCTACTTAGTTGAAAGCTTAGAAATTTTCACTCATTACCTGTGTTTTCCGGCAATAACAGGTAATGAGTAAAAAAATTGTGAATCCTTCATATGATCAAAATCTCTTGTACATAGTATAGTATAGCTCAACTGTAAAAAAAAAAGAGCAAACATACTGACCAATACAACTCAATTCTTTTCCAACCGTAATTGTTAAATGTTCACGAATCACAAGTCATATGGAGATTAATTACGTTTTGCATTTGAAGATTATTTACTAAATGCAAAATCAATTTATGACCATAACTGCACAGATTAAGGTTAAAACAGTGAATAATTTTAGAAACAAAAAGCAGAATCAAATACAACATTTTGGGACTCTTATCTTCAAAATTTCCCTGATATCGTCTTGCCAGGTGACTTAACAAATATTTACATTTAAAATGTTAACAATCAAAATTATGGCTAATCGCCACATAGGTTATATAAATTAACTTAAGTTCATTTTGTATTCTTCTATAATCAGTGTTTTACACCTACAAAACACAAGGCTACTTCAGCTCTAGCCTGAAACTCTTCCAAGCTTTCCACAATCTTCTCACGACCAAAATTAGTTTCACCCTCCTCCGTAAGCATTTTCCTCAACCTTCAAAAAGGGAAAGGAAGTTAAAAACCATCAATTTTCATCCAAATCATAACACATAACATTAACATCGGCTAAGAAGTACAACCCTAGCTTTGTCAAATTCAAGACCACTCTTAATCAGAAATGAATAAAGCTAAATCCTCATGGATAATTACATCAATTTGTTGATAGCTCAACATTTACGTTATGTAATTTGTTGATGGTTCAACATTTACGTGTTGCCATAGGTAAAAAAAAGGCATGCATATCTTACCTACGGACAACTGCCGTGTCACCATGACCGGTGCAAACTATCAACATAGCATTTGTTGGTAATGACTTATACAGTTTATGAATTCTATTATCCACGCGTGTGAGAATTTCCTTCAGTTCGGCAGATACATTCGACTTGAGGCCTTTCCCTTTTGAAGAACTCTTCTCACATGTATGTAATGCAATCATCTCTGCGAGTTTTTTGTTCAAGCTATCTGAATCCTCAGCTTGTTTCTTCAAGTGTGTGTGTAACTCTGAAAATTGAGTCCAGATAAAATGCACCTTTTCATTCTTCAACTGAAACAAAAAGGCAAGAAATAAATAGACCATTTGCAACTATTAACTAAAAAGGATAACACTTGCAAATATAGGGGCTTATTTGGATTGCCTTATTTGAGCTCATCTACTCTACAAATATCAACACTTGTGAGACACCTTGGAAGATCTTAAGAAAACAACTTGTGATATGTCCATAAGCTGTTTTTAGCATATTTCCATAAGCTCTCGAGGATAGTTTATGAAAACGGCTTATAGCTTATATGAAAATAATTTAACTATTTTATCTTTTGTTAAAGAAATAGCTTATACATAAGCACTTATATGATAAGCGTTTATGCAATAAGCGTCTAATTAAGTTATTTATCCAAACAGGGCCTAGCCAGCTAAGACATCTATCACCTCCTTGATGGTTTTTGCAAGTGCGTCTTCGTCAGAAGTCACTGGAATTGCATTAGAGGACTCGGAGGCAAATCGTTTTACAATTGATATATCATCAATCATTGAAGAAGTTTTGCCAGACTCGCCCAAAATTGAAAGAAGTTTTTTCCGCATAAAGGATGGAGGAGCACCAAAGCCAGGCCCTGTTTCAAGAGTAAATGCCAACAGCATGTCATACCAGTTATGCTAACAACAATGCAAGCCATGCAAAGGTATAGGGATAACACAAAAACATAAAAACAATAAATAAACAAAAATCAAAATAATACTTCACCTGCACTCTTAAATTTATAAGATGGTGAAACCACAGGTGGTTGACAAGCACGATTAAGCATAACCATATGGAATAAAGCTTAAAGGTAGTTTATTGAAGCGTGTTAACCCAAACAGTAGTTCAAAATGGTGCATGGTAAAATACAAGCTTAAAGGTAGTTTATTGAAGCGTGTTAACCCAAACAGTAGTTCAAAATGGTGCCTGGTAAAATACTCTAAGAGTAAAAAATTATTACTTAATATAGTACAAACATGGTTATGTGATATGGACTATAAGAACATCTATTTCTATTAATAAAAAATAAGACAACCACACAAGACAGAAACTATTTGAAACTAAGTACCAAGTGTTAGTAACTCAAAAATTGAAAAGTATAGGTAAGGAAACATGCTTATATTTCCAAATAAAGAATTAAACTAAATGAAAGATTTGAAATTGCACAGGAACAATGAAAATCATAAATCTAATTGTACCCAAGACTTGCTTTGCCTGTGACACAAATCATAATATTTTATGACTGTTTTCTACATCTTTTTTATTATAAAAAACTTTCTGAATTTTTAAGATTCCTAGTTCCTTTCACCATTTTCTCCGATAACAAAAAAAGCAAAATGAAAGAAGCAAAGAGGATGACCACTGAAACTTGAGTATAAAGAAATTAAAAAGCCATAATTATGCAAAAAACAGATGTTTCAACTGAAAAACTGCACCGTCTATTGGCTACATTGATCAAATCATGCAAAAATATCCTTGATGAATCATGTATAATGACAAACCACATTTAAATTGAAACTTTTTCTGACGGTTTAACCCATAGTTTTCCTTGGTATCTTTCAACACAAAGCCGTAATTAGTTAAGTAACTTTCACACAAAGCTTGCAATAATAATGCATGTAGAAGAATTACTTGCCATTTCTGATCTTCAATAATGCTAATTTCATGGTAGCTCTAGCATCTTCAATGCTGTCATGTCCATTCCCTGATTGTTGGATCTCCCTTGAAAGAAATCTTTTAGTAAGAAACCGTAGAGCGGATTTATGGGAAGACCCTCGGGGGTGTTTATATAATACTGCTGTGTCAATGACTAAGTCATGTGATATCTTCAATGCTAATAAATCATTTTCCAAAGAATGCCCGACAAGAATAGTTTCTTTATAAACCAGTTTTCGGAACTTTTCCTGAACATGGGAAGCAATAAAGTTATGTCAGCAAAACACAGTTTCAACTGAAATAGCTCAGCACTGCAACAGCAATTTGATCCAAAAACAAATCAAGACTATTCACGCAACACAACCTGAATGTCTGTCAGATTTGTCGTCACCCCATCTAACATCTCGGCCGTTATTCCACTAAATCTGCACGACATCAAATATTACTAGCTGCGGGCAATTAATGTTCAAGTACAAAAAAAAAAGATCATAGGGGAAAAAACTTTTCTTTATTTCTCCCGCCTGTATATGTCTTTTTAAAAATAAATAAATTATCATCATTTTCAAGTACAAAACACCAAAACAGATTAGCGGAGGAAAAAACTTTTCCTTTTTTTTCTCCCGCCTATCGATTTCTTTTTTAAAAAAATTCTCATCATTTTCTTTTAACTTTCCTTTGAAATATAAAATTATAAATATAGAGAAACAATATATTAGAAGAAAAGAGCTCACCTTGTATTGTAATCAGTGATATGATTTGAAGGTTTAACCAATTCATCTAACAAAACCTGAAAAGATAAAATTTAATGGTTACAAATATCTTGAAAACAGTGATAATTTTCATGAGTTGATCGAGTCTCACTATGTAAAAAGGTTAATAAAGTTCTTAAGCTTGAGAGACAGAAAAAAGGACACCCAAAAGAGACTATCAATTCAATAGCATATAACTTTGTCCTCTACGAATGGCAAATTTTCCTCCAAGGCCTAAAGGCAATAACAATGATAAAATAATGGGCTTAAAATGGATTTAGTACTGTTACAAAAGAGTTTGTGCAGGTCTGTGATGTTTGTTGAAGACCAAAACACACAACTTCCTCCCCAGGTGGTCTACTACAACCTTAGCAATCCCTTCTTAAATTTGGCAGGATAGTTATATTGAATTTGTCAGTGGTCTTCCCAAGGGATGAGCAGCATGATGTGGTAGAACCTGACGAGTGTACCTGCCATGGAAGTCACTATGGCTGGAGAGAGACAACAGCACATTATTTGGGTTGGTGGGCTAAGGGACATTGAAGGAGTTTTACTTTTACACATGAGGTTAACATGAACATAAAATATAAAATTAAGTAAATAGTGATAAATATTTATTGAATTTATTTTTGAAAAATGGTCATTCATACTAAAATAAGTAGTACAGTCGTATATACTACAAAAAAAAAAAATCAGTTCAAAAGAAAAACCAGTGAGTACCTGTCCTTTGACATCCACTAGAGTAACTCTTGTCAGCTCAAACCCCTCACCTGTTATGCACTATGTATAAAAACAAAGAATGAGATTGACCAAGATTACATTAATACATAATACTAGATAAAATTTCCATAACTAAATTTATATAAAGAATTAAGCTATTAAAAATATTGTGTATTCTGATAAAATCTGGGTTAATGCAACTTAATTCCATGAATATGAAATGAATCCATTAGCATATAGTTTTGCCTAAGCAAGTAACACTTTGTGTATCATCAACGGCTAATCCTAGTTAATCATGTCATTTTGCATTAAGATAAACTAGCTCAAGATAACAACAAAAACAAAAGAAGAATTAAAACAATGGGAGATAAATAAATCATTAACAGTAATTTCATTAAACCAAACAGATATTGATTGACTAACCATTTCACAGTCAAGTGCTACCATCTCATAAAAAGGAGATCCCAGAGGAGCAGGAAGAGTAGATAGAAAATCTGTACGAAATTGCCGAAGAAATAACTGTTTAGTATGCAAAAGGTCATAAGATTAACATATAATTTATATAGCAAAATAAAAATCACCTGGCTTATTAACAGGATATTCATTCTCTTCCAAATCTTTTTCTGTAAGTGTATAGTATGCAACAGGGAAAGGGATATCTTTTGTAATCTCCTTAAATGATAGACCGGCAGCACCACCGCAGACTTCTTCTGCACAAAGATGTCGAATGTTTCAGAGAAACCAAACTCATACTGCTATTAACTTATTTCTTTGAAAAGAAACCGATGCAAGAAACAACACACTCGAAGCAGGAAACTTATAATAATGTTTATTAACTCTGCATTACTGCAGTAAAAGGAATCACAAAAAGCCTTCACTTGCATATGCATTGTCAGATTCTAATCTCTTTTTTTTCATATTTGAAGTACAAAGAGGGTGATTTTAAAATAAAACCAAAATTCAGAAATATTCTACAGACCTTGTTGAGATGTCAGAGTAGATTTTGTCGTAATTGAACCATCTTGATCCCTTTTTCTTTTCTGCTTGCATGTTAGGAGTGCGTCTATTGTTTGCATACTATCTGATACACAACTAACCAAAAAAAGAAAGAAAAAAAAGAAAAAGTTGAGTGCAGGGAAACAACATTTAGAGGGGAAATAATAACTGAGTGAAATTTCTACAGACCTGAGAGCAAGGACTGGTCTTGGTTTGCCACATGATTTTTTTAAATTGGGAAGCGCTTTGGACAGTGACATGTACAAAGCTGCATCCAGGCCTGGCATATAGAGCATAACTACTTTGAGAATAAGAGGCTTATTCTGCAATTCATATGAGTGTTGCATTAGAAATGTTAGAAAAACAAAGACTAATACACCATATAGGGGTTAAAGTTGATTGTCTAACACTATTTTGTATTGACAGGAAATGAAGAATTCATTTATTGGGCATAAAGGAAGGATTAGCTCACTGGTTTTTAATCTAAAATCTTTTTAAGGTTGTCTAACAACTTTTTCTACGTTTACCAACACATAATACCTTACTTTAAGAAGTATAAAGATTGAGAAGACTTGTCTTTTTCTTATACCACTCAATAAATGTAGTTTAAAATACAGCAAGTACTAAACAATTTGAAATAAAATTTATTCGGTCAATCCTATTGCAAAGATATTAATTGCAACAAAAGAAAGGAAAAGATGATTTGTACCTTGATAAAAACCCATGATGGCATGAATCCTTCGCCAAGCACCCAAGTTACAAGTCCTTGAATGTCCTGTAAATAGGTCCCAGTCATCATTATTTAAAATTAGAACTTTAAAAGTAACACAATGGTGGTAATAACCTACAGCAAGATTCAGATTTGAATTATCGTTTTCCTTGAAGACAACATCTGCTTTGGCCTGCAAAAGCATAAGATATTAAGCAACTCGAGTTAAACATATATACCAATAAAACAAAATTGCTTGAATAAGGTGCATATAGCTAGTGACAGTCTCGTGTCAGAGCTATATGTTGTGCTAAGGTGCATATAGCAACATTGCACTTTTGCATTTCAATTGACTGACCTACGAAGAAACTTGGGGTAAATTTCACTCACCTTCCATCAGTTATGCCTAAATAACGCGTGCCCCTTCTATTTTTAAAATAAATACTTACCAACCTTATTTGACGGGAAAATTTCCAAACACCTCTCCTAAAAAAATTTAGTAATGCATCAATGATGTCAACCGTAGATACCTCAATAGTGCTATAGAGCCACTATAGCAACTAGTTGACAACATTTTGTACTACACAACGTATTGCAAAACAATAACAGTTTGCTCAAAATGCAAAACAATAAATTTCTAAACACACAAAAGGGGAAACTTTAAGCCTTTGTTTGCGAGTTGGTCATTTATCGCGTTCTTCTTTCGATTATTTAAAAATATTAACTATATATCAAAATATAGATTTAACCTTTTAAAACCCTTCCTCCAAAACCCTCAGAAACCAAGTCGCAAACAAAGCCTTAAAAAATGAAGTTTTTTACACTTTTTCATCCCCAATTAGGTCGCAACAAATAAGCCATAAACCTAATTAAACTATAGAAAAGAAATAACGTTGGCGTTAAAGTAAAAATAGGAAAAATGAAAGAATAGGTATATACTTGGGGACCATAGATATCGTAGAAATTATTGCATTTGTTGGAATCATCATCTTCTTCGACGCAAGATAGGGTTTGGTATTTATTCTGAGAGGATTCCATTGTAGCGGAAACTGCTACCTGCGAGCTCGACAGAGTGAGTCGCGGCCGAGAGCTGAGAAAACGAGTATATGGGAAGAAAGCGGCAGTGAACCGTGTATATGCTACCGGATATATGTTTAGTCCCCAAAGTAAACTATTTTTTTATTTTTTTTTAAAAGCTCCTAAACTATTTCATTTTATTTTATTTTGCTATGACCTAAACTAATTTATTAATTAATTAGAGTGAAAAAATATTGCAAAATCTAGTAGTAGTAAACTGAGCTCGCATAACGAATTTTATAAAATTTAATATTTTTGTCGTCTTTTTTTTCATCTCTATAAGATTCGTTAATTAAATGGCAAATAAACTCAAATTGTTATTTAAGTAGCGAACTGCATTTTTATTTCTTTAACACTCGCTAGTTATATTGTGAGGGGATATTTTTAGAATTTCAGGGGGCACGAAAAAGAAACATTTTGTTTTGCAGTGATATGTATGAGACTAAACAAAGAAAAATTACATCCCTCGTTTCTTTTCCCACTTCCATAATTTCAATTTTGCCCATGCGTAAAATTTGAAAAAAGAATTTCAAATTTTTTTTGTCATTGAAACCATTTATTTATACTAGAAAAAGTTGTCAAAAAAAAATCAAAAATATTTTCCAAACTTTTACGTATGGACAAAATTGGAATTTTCCAAGAGAAAATAGATGGGTGGGTGGGGGGAAGAGAAACCTTCCTAAACAATTCAATCCAAATAGTAATTGGGTCAAACATCACTGAGACATGGAGCCCAATTTAAATAGTTTGTACGATAAATTATTATTATTAATGTATTTTAATTTTTTAAAATATATTTTCAAGAGGCATTAGTAATTAGAAAAAAATACACATTTCTCTTTTAATTTAATCCGTAAAATAGCACAACTCCACGCAATATAACAAGTTGTGGTAAAAAAAAAGAAAAAACACAAGTATAAGAGAAAATGGGTGTTACAAAACATCGAATTGACATATCAATCACAGCTGAGGAAGATAGTAATGATGCTGAAGATGAGTATGAATTGCCAATAATTTTGCACTCATCTTAGACCATATTTAACATTAAGCTTAGTTAGATGAGTGCAAAATTATTGGCAAGTTATGAAATTCAATGATAGTTATACATGTCATAGGACACTTGGATATACACTAATTAATATTGAATTGCTAGCTAATAGTAAAATATATATATAATTAAAAAACATTCATGGTTTTTTTTACGCACATTTCATGGTTTTTTATGTTTCATTTTCATCTATAACACTTTAAAAAATAAAATAAACTTCCGTATAAAAGTATCAAATAGATAAAGCGAAAACAATAAGAGATTTTTAATAGAACTAGAATTTGAAAATTAAAATTAGACAAGTAAAAAATAAAATCAAACCAACATCCTACAAGAGATTTTTAATAAATATATTTAATTAAATAAAATATAGAGAATGAACAACATCTTACAAACAAATTTAGATAATTTAAACCTTAAAGCTGAGAATTTAGAGAATATTAAACAACCAAATAGGATTATGGAAGGAAGAGGAAATATTTTAGTTGAAAACGACGAAAATGATCATCTTAATGAAGCCGAATATTTTGATAACATATCCCTACTTTTATTGATGAAAAACCTAGTCAGTCTATTCTTATACTTCTTCGGTCTATTCTTATATTTTATTTTTATAATAATTGATGTATCCGGTCGATAGACGATTAAGCATAAACCATATGGAATAAGCCTTCCATACTGAAGCATGTTAACTCAAACAGTAGTTCAAAATGGTGACTGGTTAAGTAAAATACTAAGAGTAAAATATTACTTAATATATTCCAAAAATTGTTACGTGATATGGACTATAAGAACATGTATTTCTATTAATAAAAAATAAGACAACTACACATGACTGAAACTATTTAAAACCAAGTATCAAGTGTTAGTAACTCCAAAATTGCTGCCATTTTTTTGGATAGACAAATGTTGGTAAGTTGGCGCTTTTGTTAGTTTTCAAAGTTTGAACGCTAGACCCTTTTTCGATGTCCCTTAACTCACCAACCGAATTATCTACATGGGAGGCATAGTAATTTGGCTTTGTATGGCAAAAACGTCGATCACTTAGTCATACACAATATCACAACATCTGAGTTGTGTTCAAAATTTCCTTTAGAATTGGGTAGTACTTTTCTATCACTAATTACACCAAGAATAAGAATCAATTTCAATTTTATCCACCAAAAGGAATAGTGAAAAAACTGCATATGTACTAAAAGCCGTAATTAGTTAACACAAAGCATGCAGAAATAATGCATGTAGAAGAATTACTTGCCATTTCTCATCTTCAATAGTGCTAATTCCATGGTAGCTCTAGCATCTTCAATGCTGTCATGTCCATTCCCTGATTGTTGTATCTCCCTTGAAAGAAATCTTTTAGTAAGAAACCGTAGAGCGGATTTATAGGGAGACCCTCGGGGGTGTTTGTATAATACTGCTGTGTCAATCACCAAGTCATGTGATATCTTCAATGCTAATAAATCATTTTCCAAAGAATGCCCAACAAGAATAGTTTCTTTGTAAACCAGTTTTCGGAACTCTTCCTGAACATGAGAAGCAATTAAAGCTATGTCAGCAAAACATATAGTTTCAACTGAAATAGCTCAGCACTGTAACAGCAATTTGTTCCAAAAACAGATCAAGATGGTTCAAGCAACACTACCTGAATGTTTGCCAAACTTGTCGTCACCCCATCTAACATCTCGGCCGTTATTCCACTAAATCTGCACATAATCAATATTACTAGCACACCTTGTAGAGAAACATAGAGAAACAATACAAATATAAATTCATCCAGTACACATATAACTCAAAGTGGGGAGTAAATATTAGAAGAAAACAGCACCTTGTATTGTAATCAATGATATGATTTGAAGGTTTTACCAATTCATCTAACAAAACCTGAAGAGATAAAATTTTATGGTTACAAATATCTGGAAAACAGTGATAACTTTGATGTGTTGACCGAGTCTCACTATGTTAAAAGGTTCATAAAGTTTTTAAACTTGTGAGACATACTATCAATCCAATCACATGCAGTTTTTTCCTCTCCGAAAGGCAATTTTTCCTCTAACATCTAAAGGAAATAAGAATGATAAAATCATATGGGCTTAAAATGGACGCTGAAGGAGTTTTAAGCAGGAGGTTCCAGGTTGGATCCCGAAAACTAACATTTGCCCATAGAAAAAAACAGTAGATGGTTAAATGATTTACCCAATGAAAATAGACACAGAAATTAACATTAACAATCAATCGGATAGATATTTATTGAATTTATTTTTTAGAAATGGCAATACATACTAAAATAAGTGGTACATTCGTACATACTACAAAAAATCAGTTAAAAAGAAAAACAGTGAGTACCTGTCCTTTGACATCCACTAGAGTAACTCTTGTAAGCTCAAACCCCTCACCTGTTATGCACTACGTATAAAAACAAAGCAAATGAAAAACAGACAAATGGTTCTACGCTTCACTAAACATTGTCATTGTAAGATCCTCATTATTAATTTATTTTGCACATTGAGAAATTGAAACAAATCTGTATGTTATCCCGCTAAGATTATGACACCAGATCCACCAATTTAAAAAGTTTATTCTCACTCTCACAAGCAAACACTCTAAAGCTGGAGTATCATATTATGAGCACATTTCCCTAAGCAGAGATATTCACTCACTCTTGCCGACAAAATATGGAAAGTTTATCAATATAGTCATTAACAATAATTTTATTAAACCAAACAGATATTGATTGACTAACCATCTCGCAGTCAAGTGCTACCATCTCATAAAAAGGAGATCCCAAAGGAGCAGGAAGAGTAGAAAGAAAACCTATAAGAAATTGGCGAAAAAAAAAACTGTTTAGTATGCAAAAAGGTCACAAGATTAACAATATAATTTGTAGCAGAATAAAAATCACCTGGCTTATTAACAGGATACGCATTCTCTTCCAGATCTTTCTCTGTTAGTGTATAGTATGCAACGGGGAAAGGTATGTCTTTTGTAATCTCCTCAAATGATAGACTGGTAGTACCACCACAGACTTCTTCAGCACAAAGATGTCGAATGTTTTCATACATAGACCAAATTCATACTGTATTAACTTATTTCTTTGAAGTGAAACTGATGCAATCATGTTTATGGCCAACAATGCTCCATGAAACAACACACTTGAAGCACCAAACTTATAATAATGTTTATTAACTCTGAATCAGTGCAGTAAAAGGAATCACAACAAGCCTTCACTTGGATTTGCGTTGTCAGATTCTAATCTTTTCTTTCAAAGAGGATGGTTTTAACATGAAACCAAAATTCAGAAATATTCTACATACCTTGTTGAGATATCGGAGATAATTTTGTCGTAATTGAAATATTTTGATCTGTGTTTCTTTTCGGCTTGCATGTTAGGAGTGCGTCTAATGTCTGCATACTATCTGACACACAGCTAACCAAAAAAAAAAAAAAAAATTGAGTGCAGGGAAACAACATTTGGAGGGGAAAAAACAACTGAATGCAATTTCTACAGACCTAAAAGCAAGGACTGGTCTTGGTTTGCCACATGATTTTTTAAAATTAGGAAGCGCTTTGGACAGTGACAGGTTTTGTGCTGCATCCAGGCCTGACATATAAAGCATAACCACTTTCAGAATAAGAGGTTTACTCTGCAAATCCTAAGAGTGTTGCATTAGTAATAATTGTAGTAAAACAAAGAATAACATGTCATATATAAGGGTTAAATTTGATGGTCTAACACTATATTTTATTGACATGAATGATAAATTTTCATTTATTGGGCATAAGGGATTAGCTAGCTGGTATTTAATTTAAAAAAACTTTTCAACATTGTCTAACAACCTTTTCTAATTTTAATGACATACATAAACTCACTTTGAAAAGTATAAAGATCGAGAAGAATACTCTTTTTTTTATACCACTCAATGATTGTAATCTAAAATACAGTAAGTACCGAACCAAGTCTTTTTTCTTATACCACTCAATGAATGTAATTTAAAATAAATTAAGAACAGAACAATTAATTAGACATAAATCTATTTGGTTAATTCTGTTGCAAATATATTTATTGAAACAAAAGAAAGGAAACTTACCAAAAAAACAAAAGAAAGGAAACTATGATTTTACCTTGATAAAAACCCATGATAGCATGAATCCTTTTCCGAGCACCCAATTTACAAGTCCTTGAATGTCCTGTAAATATGTCCCAGTCATGATTATTTAAAATTAAAACTTCAAAAGTACACAATGGTTGTAAGAACCTACAGCAAGATTCAGATTTGAATTATCGTTTTCTTTGAATACAACATCTGATTTGGCCTGCAAAAGCGTAAGAGATTAAGCAACTCCAGTTAATCATATATACCAATAAAACAAAATCACTTGAATATACAACTGGCAAAAGCATGACAAGGTAAAGTTATTATTGTAGATGGCATCTTCATACAACATTTAAAACACCAACTATTGGTTATATGCTATGTAGCACAACTATAACTTAGATTGAAGGTGTGTCGAGTGCCCGACACCAACACGGCCCTAACACAGACAGACTGACAGTCTCGCACCTGATGCTCGTGTCAATGCAATATGTGCTAAGGTGCATATGTGTGCATATAGCAACATAGCACTTATTTTGCATTTCAATTGATTGACCTATAAAGAGACTTACGGAAAATTGCATTTACCTTCTATGAGGTATACCTATATAGCGCACACACACACACCCCTTCTATTTTAAAAATAAACACTCCCCAACCTTATTTGTTGGAAAAAATTTCACACATCTCCCCTCAATTTTTTTAACAATCGAAAAGAAGTACATGGAATATACGAGAGGTAAACGCAATTTCCCTAACGACTTAGTAATGCATCAATGCAGATATCGGATTGTTAAAATTCTGCTATGCAATAGTGCTACAAAGTCACTATAGCAGCTATTTGACAACATTTTGTACTAAATAGCGGTTCGCCCAAATTCCGCTAAGCCATGGCAGTATAGAACAACTATAACTTCAACTTAACAACATTGAAAATGCATAATATCACAGAAACTTACATAACAGAAAACAAATAATACATAACAGAACACAAATTTTACTCAATGTGAAGTTTCACACAACAAAAAAATTGTTAACTCTGAAACTATTATTTAATCCCAATTAGGTTGCAATAAACAACAAATAAAGCAGCTAAGAACAAAGGTTTCTTAAGACAAAAATTAAAAATAATTAATCAAATGAATAGTTTAGCTTCAATCAAAAACTATAACTCTATCTAGCCTAAAGCTACAACTGAGAGGATTCCATTGTAGCGCGGTAACTGGTACCTGCAAGATAGTGAGGGAAGAGTCGCGGCGGAGAGGTGGGGAACGAGTATGGGAAGAAAGCGACGGTGAAGGGGTTGATTTCTACGGCGTTGGCAGCTACTACGTGTTCTTGTATGATAGGTAACGGTATCAACTGTGTATATATGCTACCGGATATAATTACGGTGAATGCATTTATTTTTTTTGTTTTTGGCAATCTGGTTTGGGGTAGTTCTATTATCAGGTGGTTCCACCAGTTCATATCCGATCGTAGTCGCGGGAATCACACTGTGTCATTTCTACCAAATTCAACGTCAATCACCACTGAAACAACTGCCGATTAGTAGCTGAAAGCAATTTTGTCACAATTAATAATTCGGTCTTTTAACAAAATAAAATTCAAATTAATTACTGATGTTTTCATATTTATAAAGTAGTACTTTGATTTGTTATATTTTTTATAACAGAGAAATTAAATTATATATCACCTGTATAAAAATGTTAGTCGGAGATAGGGATGTCAATGGATATCCATGGACGCGGATAGTGTGATATCCGTGTCCACTCCGTCAGACAAATATGATATCCGTGTCCGCTCCATATCCGTGCGGATATCCGCTAAGCGGATAATCCACGGATATTGAAGTATCCGTGGATATTAAAAGATATCTATGGATGATATTTTTTTATTAAAGAAATAGCTAATTATTGAAAAAAAAAATAGTTTTTCTTAAAGACAAAATATTAACACATAATATTCATAAATTTTGCTCTCTTTTTTTGTCAATTGTAAGAAGTTCAAAAGTTTTTTTTTCTCAAAACTTAAAATAGAAAGATAAAATATAAAAGTACAATTTTTTTTATATATAAAAATACTAGAATTTATATGTAAGTAGATTTATTTATTTTTTAATCGGCAAAATTTATTGAGGCATCCAACCTTTCAAGAAGAAAAGTGGAGCTAAAAAGATATATTTAAGTAATTTTACTAATTATTTAGCGGGTATGGATATCCGCGGGCGCGGATAGTATTAAACCCGCATCCGTATCCATTAACTGCGGATAATTAAAATATCCATTTATTTTATCCGTGGATATCCATTAAGCTATCCGCTCCATATCTATGACGGATTTTATCCGCAGATATCCGCGGGTATGAATATTTTTGCCATCCCTAGTCGGAGATTTAATCAACCATCACAAATTTTAGGGGGTTCAAAATGAAATATATATATATACATTTTTTTTCAAGTTTACAGTGTCAGTGTTCAGTTGAACTGTTTACTATACTTTGTTTGTGCCACTGTGTATGATCTTTCACGTTTGTATCTTAATTCTAACATAAATTAATAATCGATTTTCTTGGTACCATCAAACCAATTCAATTTCAATGATTGGATTTAGAAAAATGATATTTTGACACACTTTTTCTTACATAATACATACACAGGGGTATTTTTGTAATATTTTTCTTTATCTATTCTTTTTCCTTTCATTTCTCTCACCTATATGTATGTATTGTGTAATGAAAAGTGTGTCAAAATATCACTTCTGTTGAATTTATAAGGTCATCCCTGTCAATACACCAAGCTTTTAAGTTTTTCTCTTTTATTTTTGTCTATGTCATGTTTCTCAACATGGTATCGGAGTACATATCATATCCTCCATGAACATTTATTTTGGTGCTTTCGATTTTTCTTTTCTTTCTTTTTCTCATTTCCATTTGTGTTTTCTCGTAGAAGCAAAAGTCATGCTTTGTTCTTCTCAAACCTATTTCTCTTTTGTTTACATTTAAACTCCTTTTTCTCTTTCAAGAATTGATGTGATTGACGATTCACTGTAAGATTTTACGGTTCAATTTGATATTTCTCATATTCCGCAAGTTATTGCATCCAAATTATAGGATTTTCAAATTGATTTCAATTCTTGATTTAACACTTGATTACGATTAATTCAATTTGAATCGTATTCAACTTTTTGTTTCAATTTTCAACATTCGTCTTAAATTAATTGTATTTGTTTTGTTACTTATTGTGATTGATTTCTACAATTTTGTCTGTCTCCAAACGCATATAACACGCGAAGACGAATTGTTGTTGCTTGTGCTTCAAATACTGTTAATGTTGTTCTTGAAGTCTTCGATTTGGATTTTGCAACTGTTTGGTTGCACTTTTCATTCTCGTCTACGAGTTGCTTTGAGTTTGACAACGTTGCTTTGAGTTTGTGCAATCTTTGGTTCATCTCATCAATTATTGTCTGATTTTCTGTTTTAGGTTTGTGCGTGTCAATTTACCGCATCAAATTCAATTCCTCCCGCATGGAGTGACGAAAAACTTCAACTAAAAGTTGTCATGATTCTCAACATTGTCACTAAAATGTTTCTGGTAATCAAGTCATTTACTGCTTCATTTCCAAAAGATAATTTGATCGTCAAGTTTGGTGAATATGAAATTTAAAGATAGATTTTGATTGTTCTACTCTAGGAGTATTTATTTTTTTACATTATTATATAAAAATATATACATATGAATTTTTTTAAAAAAAAATGCTACTAAATTATGACACATTTTTAATAAAAAGTTCATTTATGTATCATAATGCAAACACGAGATGTCTACAATCTTGCAAATTTATGAATTATTATTTTGATATTTGTCATAATATCTACTTATTTAAAATGTTTAGATGTTTATAATTTTGGATAAGTTAAATACTTTAGCTTATAACTTAATAACTTATTTATTTTTTTGTTAAAATGATATGATCCTTTGTGATTTGTGAAGATGTCTACAGACACGGGTATGAGTCAAGAATACAAATATTTATCTAAACTCTTGGTTCGAGGACGAATACTAAAGTACTTTATCCAGACCTAACCATTGTTATCCCTATAGCTCATCCCAAGGTGAAAAAGTGTTCCGAACACCTTCCAACTTGTGAGATGAACTCTAATATCATATAAAATTTTATATTATGTCTAACTTATAATTACAAAACTAACATGGAAGGTGATGACTAGTATTAACCCAAGCCCCACATAGAATAAAGATTTGGTCAAGAGTTTATAATAGGCTCTCAAAAGAACTAATACGAATAAAATTTGATAGACTTTCTAGATATATTCATAATTTCAAGAACCTATTTAAGAGCGGCCTACAAAATCAAAGACAAATTTGATGGTTTACTCTATAAATTGCATGCTAAAAGCTTAAGAAACATAACTTTCCCAACATAGTCACACAGTGAGGAACAAGGAGCATACCAATTACCAACTGTTTTACTCTTCAAAAATGGAGGGGGGTGTTAAGGACCACCTTTGCAAACTTTAAAAATAGTACTTTGTATCCATACCTTTTTCAACAACTTGTAGTAAAAATTACAGTTCAAATTCCTGAATCCTGATGATGGAAAACAAGTCCTACTTTTCTTCACAGCTGCTCATCAGAATTCAATGTCCAATTGGGATTACTATAACTCATCAAATATTTTTGCTTTAAAATCAGCTTTGAGCCAACCTTATCCACCACTGATGAACATATGATCCCAAACAGTTGCAGTTGGCACCTCAAAAACATCACCTCTCTTGCATGTGCGTAATGGATAAGGTTGTGTACTACATAAACATATTTTAAAAATACAAAAAGTAAAAGTTACAACTGAATACAGAGAAAAATCAGCCCCATCAGCCAAACAACCAGCCAACAAATTTTCATATTCTTATATTTATATATATATGTAAGAAAAGCAGATTAGTACAAAGACCTATGACTACCCGATTGTGGACCTGCGTTCTGCCATCATCGGATGAGTGCTGATAGCAAAGGTAGCATTCCCCATGCTGCACAAGAAGCTTCCCAAGAACCACCCTACATCCAAAAGATTATGCCTATGTTTGGACACACGTTGCCATACTTAATCTTCGCATTCCTAAGCATTTTTACTGTAGTTTTTCAGAAGCAAGAAATTTTAGTGGTGAGTGCATGCACGGTTACAATGTGATAACAAACAGGCACTAAGGCTCTTGTAGACACGGTTTCTAATCAAATTGAAGATTATTAAAACCATTTACTGCTCCTAATCCACTAAGTAGTTGGCTTGACAAATCCTGTTGATGATTCATTGCCTGTTCGCGAGCCATAGACGCCATTCCACCCCTTCCATTCATGACTGAATTATTTCCCATTCCAGGCCTCATGCCATTCGGTAAACCAGATGGACCAAGACCCATTGTGCCATAACCACCAACCCCAACACTAGAATTATTGTTCACGCCTCCATTAACCATCATGCCATTGCCACCGTTGAGGCCTGTATTAGTACTCCCTGGTAGGATACCATTTACATTCTTCATGTCATTTCCGAGAGAATTAGAGCCTACCATTCCACCTGTTCCGTTCATCTGGGAAGACATCATCATCTCGTGAATGATTTTGTGCATCGAGTTCTGAGCATCGTTACTAGGGTCAGCATCACCAGAAATTGACGTCTGCTGTTGTTGCAAGGAAATATTAGCCGGCGAGTTTGCTGTACTCATGTGATTTGCAGATGTTATGCCCGGGTGAGAAGTTTGTGGGTTGTTAGATGAGGACGGTGTTGGTGAATGAAAAGGGGACGAGTTTGGTTGTGCTTGTGGCACTGTATTACAAGAACCCGGGGATGGAATATGCGCTGAACCACCTCCATATGGACTGCTTGCATTATTCATTGAGTTTTGCTGTCTAGCATTCATTGAGTTCTGGTGGAGAAGCCCAACAATGGTGCTTGTGGTGGTCGATGCAGGTGCTGAGCTGACACTGCTATTTACATTAGCCACACCATTGTTAGAAGGAATTTGCATGGTAGCATTTTGTGAAGAGTTTTGGTCACCATTTGAGTTATGGGCCACCATATGCTGTTGTTGCTGTTGTAATTGATCTTCAGACTGTTGCACCTGACTATGAAGCGCAGATGATGAATTACTTGTTCTCCGAGGGAATTTGGCTAAGCTGTCTGAGAGAATACAAGAAAAATAAACATTTCATTATTGGCATATCATTATAATAAAACAGACGGCAATATCTTCCATGAATATTGAGTATTATTTTAATTTGTCAACATATACAAATTTGGAATAGCGGTAATCTATATTTAAGTTTAAAACACAGTTTGATTTTCAAACTACTCATTTGTCCCTCCATTTTAAAGCAAAATACAATTTAGATTCAACAATTCAAAAATCAATTAGGTTGACTCTGTAGTTTACAAGGAGAATGATTAATAAGCAAACAGCAATACCACATGGCAAACACAATATTTTAATATTTGGTGGCAAGGAGCTATATGCAATATGCCAGTTCACCTTGGCATAAATGAAAAATAAATCCAATCAATGACCACAAGTAACTCACATGGACACTGACATGTGACCTTTTTGCCACCACATCATTAAAACTACATATTGATGCCTATTAATAAAGCATGACACTATTTCATAACAATATACATTCATAAATGAGCTATAAAAAAGTAAACAGATCATTAACTTACCCATAGGTCCAGTCCCTGTTTCTCTGCTATAATCTATTAAGTCTTTCATACTATTTACCACTTCTGATATCTGCAACATAAAGAAGGAAAAAAAATTATCTAGTTAAACTCGGCAGACCAAACCCTACTTCAAAAAATATTGGAAATCATATTTAAAAAATAATAATTTTTCTGATAACTTCTCTTTCACTTTAAATACACTGTCATCCCTCGCTAACTATCTCAAGAAACTAATTTATTTTAACCAAAGTAATTGGATAACTAGCTTACTGGGAGGGGGTCATAGTATAGGAAGTTGCCAAGTATGAACTTGGACGGCACATTTACACTAGAAATACCTAACAAAGAGACTATTCATGCAATCTTATTTGAAGTACTAAGCTAGCGTTTGGAGGCAAGGCTTGGTAGAACTGGACCAAACATGTGTTCTGTTTTATGTTTGGTGCATTTCGAAAACAGAACAGGACACAAGTATTAAATAGTAGCAAATACCTAGAAAGGTGGAAAAAAGAATAGTCTATATTCCATACTATTCCCTCCATGTGCCAAATGCTAAATGAATCTTAATTGCAGAAAGATTTATGAAATCGAAGAAAAATGCTATATGTTGATCAACTATTAGGAGTAGAGTATAAAATTGGTATAAACCATTTCGCAAATGATGCTTCACAATAGACATTACCCTATTTGTAATACACTACCTAATGTGGAACTATCTCAACATAACATTCGCTGACCACTGAATGAACACGCTCAAGCAAAATTTGCCAGTATATTTAGGTAAAGTAGTTAAAGTCACAATGGCATTCAACTATACTAATTAGTCTCCTGGTATCATATTAAGCGGCGGAATAAGGTTATGCACATTTCTTAAGAAAATCATTGTGTTCTAAGTAATTTTCATGATAAAATGAGCTTCACTGACTAAAATACTCCTATTAATAAAGTAGTTAGTGTAGTAATTAAATGGATCGAAATGCAATAAATAAGAGTATTAGTGGAAAAAGATAAATAATGTTTCATTAGTATTTTAAAATGAAAAATAATACTCTACAAGACAAGCAAATATCCCAAAAATGACATTAATATTAGACGGAAGGAGTACTAAAATCGAAAGAACATGTCTCAATAATTAGAGTATTACCTGCAGGCACCGCACATATCTCTTTGTATATCCTAAATCATTAACCAATGGAACTTCTAAAGCTTTTGCCAGCTGACGGGCTGATGCAACAAACCTGGAAAAGCAACGATGTAGCATGTGAAATTAGACAAAGAAAACGAGAGAATTTTAAAAACAAGTGAAGCTAATTTAAAACACACATATCATGAAAAAGTAGTGCAACCAAATAGGAATAGGAAGTCAATGAAACAGTGCATGCAACCCACGTCCCTAAGCCCGAAATATATACGATGAAACCTAACAAGCAAAGACACAGATGCTATAACCCCAACAATGACACGTGATTCAGAAGTCCTCAAAAAAACCCAGGAACAAATTTATTTTTGGAAATGGATAAAAGAAAAAGGTTGCATGCAATTGCAAATGCAAAATTATCAGTCTAGGACATGTGCAATGGTGGGAGAACACAAATAAAAAAGTCTAGCCATAGAAATTTGATTCAACAAGGATAAGATGAATGTCTGTATCATCTCCAAGAGTAAAAAATCTGTAAACAGCAGCATCTGAAAATGTATTACACAAATTAAGATGTAAACAAATTAAAAATAAGATTTCATTAGAAACCACTATGAAGCCTCCCTATCAGAACTATATACAAGAAGACCTAGCAGGACAAACCAAAAAGAAGGGTCGAGAGAACAGAACAGATTGCAGACTGAAATTTAGAAGATAAGTAAAGTGAAAATTAACATATGAAATCCCTACTCAAAGGGAGAATAAACCAAGGCCCTCTCTATCATCATGGAAGAAGAAATTACATGATAATTAACAAACTTATAAGTTTTAAAGAAGAGTAGTTTTAGTGTTTTACAAAAGAGTGGAACTAGAGATCAGAACTAATAATGTATAATATATGGAAAAAAGGACTCACAAATTGCAATTATTTTGTAACTCTGGAACGGATAGATTGGGTGCTGCATTTTGAGTACATGACTGATATTTTTGAGCAACTTGTCCAAGCTGACTAACCTGATACAACAATTAATACACAAATAGTTAAGAATAATGTATATAACACTTTATTGGAAACAACAATTTAATTCCATAAGTACTACTCTGCTAAAACCTCTATAATCCATGCTAGCAAATAATATAACTACCAACCAAGGGTATATATAGAAGGGCGGTGCGTGGCATATATATTACCATATGAAAGTATGCTATAGTAATATCAAACTATCAGCATAAAATATCTGTCAACCATCATAGCATAATATCTGGTGATTTGATTTGATTTGATATGCTCATGTATTGATAATTTGATATTGATAGTTGATACAAGATCAAGATATAAAGGAAGTGTTTAATATGCAACCTGAGGTATTAACAATCTTCTGGGGATGAGTTCTTCATGGCGCCGAGCGCAAAACTCCCAAGAGCATATCTAAAAAAGAAAGAATGAACAAAGGAATGTCAACTAAAAACCCTGTAGGATATATAAAAGATAATATCGAGAACAATGGAAGCTCAAGATAATTATTCATATCCCTAACCTTCAGGTCTGGAGAGAAAACTATTCGAAGTTGACCATCACGAACAACGCGAAGTTGCTCAAAAACACTTTCTTGAATTGCTTTTGCATAATCTAGAACAATTTGGCCAGAGGAATTATGATATTCACGAGGCATGTCAACATACAGTAGCTCTTCTAAAGTACCACTTTCATACTTTATTTTGAAAAGCCTGGGAAGAACCTCAGCAGTTGCCTCTGAAAACACGTTAAAAATTTCAGAAAGAGGTTAATACAGTACAATCATGTTTTTAAACTGCCAAGTGCCAACAGGTTTTTAAAGTTTATAACGTCAATATTTAGAAGTTAAAGAACCAAAAATGGATAAAATAACAGAAAAAACTTACCAAACCCACGGCCCGGTTTGCGATTACATATTTCACAGTGCCATATATCCTGAAAATATTTCAAAAAATAATATGTTAGCTTGAATTAATGTTTGATTTCATGAACCTAACATGGCAGTGGCTTAAATCTAATAGAATATTTAAAACTAGCTGATTGAGATATAACATTACGGCAATCATAACAAGATGAAGACGCTAATAAATGAATAAAGTACAATTAAGAACAGACGATGTACATCATTCAATAATCAAGATACCAACTTAGATGGGAATATACAGGGATGAAAATATGGTTATTCTTGCAACAGACCTGAGGGAAAACTCCAGTTGTTTGTCTGCCACTTCCATACATGGAAACACACCACTTCTTTTTGGCATTAGGAGCGAAATACTCGGCAACAAATTTCCTCCAGAAATCGATGTTGTTATCCTACATTAAATCAAGTGCAAATGTATATAAATATGACAGATACTATATAATATACATATTTAGAAGGAAGAAAAGTAGTGAGAATAATTATTACTTCAGGTCTATGTTGTTGCTGATACATGTAATGTGTCAGCCGCCTAGCGCACATCCCAGGTTCATATGCTGGTTTCACGGGAGACCTTACAGGCATATTCTGCTGTTGAAACTGCTGCTGTATCTGGGACCGTTGCTGCTGAGGCATAGCCTTTAAGAGTTGTTGCTGATGTTGCTGCTGTTGAAATTGCAAAAGTCTTTGTTGTTGCAAAAGGTTCATCTGTGCAGCAGTAGCCTGGGTGGTTTGCCTTGACATATGGAGGAGTTGTTGTTGTTGTTGTTGTTGCTGCTGCTGCTGTTGTTGCTGTTGATGCAAAAACGGCTGATCGCTATGCTGAGGCTCCATTTTTACAGTAGCCATACCTCTCATTGATTGAAGTTGTTGCGGTTCTAATTTTACCTGAGCAAGACTCCTCAGCGATGATAATTGCTGCTGCTGCCCAAACTGATCGCTGTTTACCTGTGGCTCCATTTTCACCGGTCCAATACCACCTATCCCTCCTCGCATTGATTGAAAATGCTGTTGCTGCTGCTGATGATGTTGCTGTTGTTGTTGTTGAGTGTTCATTGGAGCCGAAAACTGCTGCGCTGACTGCTGCTGATTATGTTGGAAATTTTGAACATCAAGTTGTTGTGAATGTTGTTGATCCGACAACAACTGGTTACCAGAAGGGTTTGAAAATTGCTGACCCTGACCTTGGCCTTGACCGGATGAACCAGGGTTAGCAACATTAGCTTGCCCAAACGACGACGAAGGATTACCAAATCCCATTCCATTACCAACACCAGACAAAGGGTCCTGTTCAGCCCCAGCATCCATACCACCCCTCTGACCACTTCCCAATCCACCGAGCCCCGAGTTCGGAATCCCATTGGAAAAAGACTGATTCATCATGGAAGCAACATTAGACATATTGCCCAACATATTCATGTTATTAAACTGATTTCGCTGCGAAACCAACGAAGGAAAAGAAGCTTGTCCTCCTTGACCACCCATCATCCCGGAATTCGTTCTCATAAGCGAAGGCGACAAAGATGGGGCACCACCAATCGGATTCGGCTGCCCCGGAGGCACCATTCTTAACAAATAATCACTTAACAACACTAAGCACAACAACAATAACTAACTTCACTAGACATAAATTCACTCAAGTTACAACAAATTACCCACAACAAACTCTTGATAACCAAACACTTCACAAAAAAATCCCAAAAAAAAGAAAAAGCACTTAACTCAAAATCCTTCAAAAACAAACTGATTAAACCACAATTACACTAAATCACCAGTAAAATGCTCAACCTTCAATCTTCGAACCACTTCAAAATGAATCTCTGCACGAAACACACGAAAACACAGATCCAAATCATTAACCAAAAACCACAAAATCACTACATAATAAACAAAATTAAAAAAAAAGTTATCAAACACTTTAAAATTTTCTCTAAGATAATAGCAAATCAGCTACTACTTCAAAAATTCTACCTCAACAAATTCTGAGCTCAATTGAAAATAAAAAATAAAAAAATTGAAAAAGAAAAATGAAGTTAATTAAACAAAACACTTCAAGAAACAAATATAGTAGCTAAAGATCGAGTTCTAGTTGAGTCGAATTGAACGATCCATAACTCGGACGAGTTGAACCGGAGAAAAAAACTTACCAGAAGTTGAAATTGAAGAGAAAATAAAAATGAAATGGAAATGAAATTTGAAGAGAGAAGAATTTATGAAGAATTTGAGTTAGAGTTTTTCTAGGGTTTGTTTGGTTCTTCTTCTTCTTCTTCTTTTCTTCTTAGTAGTGAAAGAAGAAACTGAGACCCTATGGTTCTGTTATTATCTCGCTGAGTTTCTTTTTTTTTTAGAGAGAGAAAGTAGAGAGAGAGAGAGAGTTGTGTGTGTGTTGCGGACGTGAAAATAGAATTAGATCTGATTTAATTTTTGCTTTTTTATTTTTATTTTTTTGTTATCGTTGTTGTTGTGTTGTTAATGTAACACTTGCACATACATAGACACACTCTGTCTTCTGAAAACAAGTCAAATCTTATTCTTCTTTGTGGCCTGTCTGTCTTCACCACATGTATGTATCATGCCTTTATTATTTCATACATACATGCATTACCATTACTTTTTTAATATCGCCGAGAGCATTCATGGTGTGTTTGATTTGAAAAAGAAAAATAAAAAAGAGAAAAAAAATATGAAAATCAATAAATAAATAAATTTGGATCAATTTTAAAGTGTGTTTGGTTTGAGAGAGAAAAAAACACAAAAATTGATTAATGAATCTCGATCAACTTTTAATCAAAATTTATTTATCGATTTATATATTTTTCTCTCTTCTCTATTTCTCTCTCTTAATTAAACCAAACATGTCATTAGATATCATGAGACAAATCAGACATACATCACCATTATTTCCCTTCAACTTTTTAATTTTAACCCTTTATGTTCAGTTTGGTCTGATGGAGAAAAAATGGAAGAAAATGAAATTACAGAAACTAATGATGAACTTGGATTAGATCTAGTCCAAGTTCATTCATCGATTTCCGTACGTAATTTTCTTTTCTTCCATTTTCTTTCCATCAAATCAAACAGACTCTTAGTTTCTAGGGAAAGAAGACCTTAGTAGTTTAGAATTCAGTTGCGAGATAAGTAAAATCTAGTAAAAAAATATAAAATTAAATTCTCCCAAAATCCATCTTTTATTGAAACTCATTAACTATTTGATTTTAATGACTTGGTTTATTTCCCATCAACTTTCATTTTTTAGATTTATTTGTCCAAAAAACTAAATACATTAATTATTGAGAATGAGGACAAAAAAACTTACTTATAGTTAAACTCTAATGAGTATTCGAACTCTGCTAATGTCTTTAAAATGAGATAAATATAATTATCTTTGTAAGTGTTTTGAATCCTAAAATCTTCTTTGTCTTGGTCTGAGACATTGTCTCCTCATCCTAAATTTTCATTTAACCAAAAAAAAATTAATGACTATTCATGTATGGTATATTTGATGGTCACAACAGTATCATTAAAAAGGATAACATATTAACATCCATCTTTGCATACTCCATACAACATGAATGCATCATACAGACATACACATTCATACATACAACATGCATATGGTCTAGTAATTATGAAGACATGTGAGATAAGAGACCCGAATAAAAAGGGTAAAAGCAATGTAAACATCATAAATTCTTATTCATGTGTTTCCTCTTTTTTTTTTTATTCAACATGTTTTACTAATAAAATTATTATATTTGTTTTATGGTGTCTTCTTTAGAAAATTATAAAATACATAAGATGAATTTCATTTTTTTTTATAAAATTTTCTTTATACATAAAAGTTATAAGTCGGCCAATTACTCAAAAGTTCTAAGAATTTTACTATTTAAATTAATTTATAATCGGTTATATTAATCAATTATAAAAAGAAGAAAACATTTGGTTCTAAAAGATTACAAATAAATTATCAAGTCAAAGTTCAACAAAAAAATAACTTGGCAAGTGAAAGTAACTTAAATACACCACGAATTCATAATTTTTTTTGCAAGTGATTTTTTTTGGTACATACGCGAAATCATAATTTGAATACATGTTAACCTTTAAGTCTTTTTTTTACTAAATATTGATCTTCAAGTTAACTAGTAGAAACAATCAAAATATATCTTCAACATAGTAAGAAGCATCACTTTCATCCCAAAATCATATTCTTTGCTGAGGTATTTGTTAAGATAAAAAAAATTATCACTAAATTATTTAATAAAAAATAATATAAAAATTGTATTAAATAGAAATGAATATTTTTTACCAAAGAAAAGAGAGAAGGAAACAATGGGATATTTCTTCCTTTTCCCAATTTTGATTTTGGAAACACTATTGCCAATATTCAATTTATATCATGATTGGGATATTTCCCTTTGTTGGTTTTGCTAGTACACATAATAGTTTTATCACTAAATTACTTAATAAAAAATAATATAAAAATTGTACTCCGTATTAAATAGAAATGAATATTTTTTACCAAAGAAAAGAGAGAAGGAAACAAAGGGATATTTCTTCCTTTTCCCAATTTTGATTTTGGAAACACTATTGCCAATATTAAATTTATATCATGATTGGGATATTTTCTTTTGTTGGTTTTGCTAGTACACATAATAGTTTTCCGTGCATTGAATCTATACATTCTGAAATTTAATTTTGAATTATCACAAAGAAAGAGTAAAATACATTGTATTTTTGTTCAAAAAAAATATATACTATATTGTATTTGATGTCATAATTATGCATGAAGTTGTTTTATTTTTAGCTTTGTTATGTTATAGTACTAGTTTGTGCTAGTACACATAATAGTTTTACGTGCGTCGAATCTCTACACCAACACTTTGAAATTTAATTTTGAGTTATCAAATAAAAAGAGTAAAATACATAATACATTGTGTTTGATGTCATAGTTGTACAATCCTTCAAGGATATGTGAATATTGAATTTTTTGGAAATTCATAAAAAAGAAAAATTTAAACAGTATAAAACCATTTCTATGTGCAATCCATCACGATGCATGATTATTGAATTATTCCAAAATTTATAATAAAAGTTGAGACTTTTTACGTTCTTTAGGAACTATATTAGTGAATTCTTCCGAAATTCATAATAAATTTAAGTTTTCTAAGTTCTTCAGGAACTTTTGTCAAAAAAAAATTCTTCCGAAACTAATATTATTGAATTCTTCAAGAATTCATAGAATAAATTTCAAAGTTCCTCGGGAACTATATAATATAAATAAACATGGTTATATTCTTTTAGATGATCGAAATATCGATGTTTCACCATACATGTGTCGGTCACGAAGCATAAGATGCTTCATCAAACTGTTGTCGGTCACGAAACTCGAACAATATCGAACATCCAAATATACATCATAAATAAACAAGCGATCAATATGTTTATGTAATATGAATTATCAAAGTATTATGCTTCACCATACTAATGTCGGTCACGAAGCGTAAACAACATCGAACACTCAAATACATAAAGATATGATGCCAAATTATTTATTTATTTACTTTTTTTTGTTAAGTTCTTCGGGAACAATATGCAATCCTTTAGGGATGCATATATATAATTCTTTTATAACTCAAAGAAATAAACAAAATGATATATACATATATAAGATTAAAATAAATAAATAAAATTATATGAGTTCATTATACTTACATTTGATTAGAGCTGCTTATCAAAAAAAAAAAAAAACATTTGATTAGAGCTTCATGCCGATAACAAGTTATGGATGAGTTATAAATAAGAATAATGAATATATATGACAGAAAGGGAGAAGAAAGTAGAATAACAAAGTTGTATTATTCACTAGGAATATGGTTTACATTATACATGAGTTAGCATTTATAGGCAATGTAATGGGCCAAGAATCTATATGGACATCCACTAATAAGAAGATTTCTCTTTCCACCCCCCGTATATCTTTTTAACCTCCCAAAAATCCAATTTTACCCCCCTAAACTTCGGTAAATGAAAACCGAAATTTTTGAAACTTCGGTCTTTATTTACCGAAGTTTTCCGATATAGAAAAATATGTGTTTTCAACCGTTTATTTTTCATTAGAAGTGGTGTAAATGGACCATAACTTCGCTTCGTGTTTACCGAAGTTTTTTTTTCATAGGTATAAACGGAAACCTGGGGGTGAAAAAGAGACGTGGAGTGGGAAAAAAAATCTTCCACTTATTCGTAACAACATTTTATTTTTTGTACCAAAAAAAATACAATGTACTTGATGTCATAATTATGCATAAATAAAGTTGTTTTATTTTTTGCTTTGTTATGTTATCCTAGTTTGTGCTAGTACACATAATAGTTTTACTCGTGCATCGAATCTCTGCACCAACACTTTGAAATAATAAAAAATTAAAACGTTGTATAAGTATCCAGCTTAGCAAAACAAACATAAATTATGTTTTAAAGAAAAATATTCATCCATTTTACATTGATCTTTCATGTTGATGATTTATAATAAAAGTGATTTTATATTATTTTTTGGTTTTAGCTTAGATAGTTTTGATGCATAGCAAAAAAAAATTAACTTTCTAACAAATGAAGGCTACACAGTACACACTCTTGGTTAATGCAGTCATATTGACAATCTATATCTAGTCTAGATATAATAATCAAATAATGTGTCGTCTATTGTATTTTTAATCAAGTAAGGAACATGTGACGGTTGCAAAAATAGTGTGTGAATATTGAAAAATACCACAATTATACGGTGCCATTTTAAAGATCAAAAGTTTAAACCTATACACATTATGGTCTCTATTAAGCATTCATATCGGGAGGCTAATATTTTGGCGGATGCTTTAGCTAAAAATAGTTTCTCGATGAAGGATAAATTTTGTTCCTTCTAGATTTGTCCGGATTATTGTAAGCATCTTTTGGATGCCGATGTGAGAGGGGTCACCATCCCCAGAAGTGTTTCGTTGTAGGTTTCCTTTTTCCGGACTTTTAGCCCTCCTTGTAATAAAAAAAAAAAAAAAATCAGCAATTATTATGTACTTGCATATCACAATGAGCCACGTAGAACATGCAAAAAAAAGTTTTATAGGTAAAATTTTGTTGCTAGATGTTGTGGCCAGGTTGAAATATTTCTTTTTATGAATGATCATCTAACAAAAATGATCAGTGCCAATAGAGTATCACGGACTCTAAAAAATAAAGTTCTAAATTGTGAGAAAAGAGGTTATAAGATGGTCGCATGCAATTAATCATATTTTATCAACCATAAAAAATGTATTGCCAAGAGAATATGTAGAAAAGAAAATATTCATTTAGCAAGATAATACAAAGTCTCGTGTTGGTAAAAATGATGAAGATGTTTGTCGATCAACAAATGGAGCTGGAATTCACATTAATTGTCTTGACAATTACCATATTCTTCTTATTTAAATATATTGGACTTATAAATTTTGATCGTCATTCGACCTTAAAAAAAAAAACTGGTCCAATGTAATATGTATATCTTTTCTTCAAAATGTTGAACTCTATTAATCTAGCAAACGAGAATGAATTGCCCTCTATTTACAATGTTGTACGTGCTACTTTCTTTTTCTGTTCACTAATGTATTTTGTTATGTCTAAGTTTCAAAAAAATTATCAAATAGAAACAAACAATATTAGAAAATAAAAGAATTATTTAGGAATATTTTTTTATTTACTATACGAGCTATTTACATATATAGCTATTGCGCAATCACTGTACAAATTCAATGGTCCATTAACTAATAAAGAAGAAATTTAACCTCAAAATATGAGTTATACGGTTGGTACAATTTGAGATGGAAAATTATAAATTAGATTTGATTATTTGATCATGAACTAGTTTTTTTTTTGACACATTAATCATGAACTAGTTAAAGATAGGAACAAATATCAAATAGAAATTGTTGGAGTAATTTGATAATAGAGAACGAAAATGAATTGAATAGAAAGATTAGAGAAAAAATGAAAGTTGTTATTCATCCACTAGGGGCAAAGATATTTATATACAAAGGAGGCTTGCTTCACTACCAAGCAATTGTAACTAACTACCTAGGATGAAATCAAAAATTTAACTAACTAACTAACAGAGTCTCAGCGCTCAGAACCTGCGTTTGTTCAGAACATGCGTGATCAGAGCCTGAGTGGTCAGACTCTGAATGTTCAGAACCTGAGAACATGAGCTTCTCAGCTTCTGAACCTCTTGACTCGTTAGAGTTTCTGAGCCTAGAGCTCAGCTTCTGACTCTTTTGAGCTTCTGAAGCTCAGCTTCTAAGGACATGAGAACTTGGATTATAAACATCACACCTCCTAATTCATGTTCTCCAACGATCCCATTCCTATAAGCTGCTTCAGAGTATCAAACCTTGCCTTAGCCATAGGTTTGGTTAGGATATCTGCAAGTTGAATCTCAGTATTGCAATATTCCAACTCAAGTTTCTCCTTGTTCATTTGATCTCTCAAAAAGTGAAACCTTCTTTCAATATGCTTGCTCCTGCCATGACTCACAGGATTGTTAGCCAAGTCGATTGCTGACTTGTTGTCCACAAGCACCTTCATCTTTGTTACTTCAACTGCCTTAAGTTCTGAAAGTAACATCTCAATCCAATTTGCCTGACATGCTGCAAATGAAGCTGCAACATACTCAGCTTCACATGATGATAATGCAACTATTCCTTGTTTCTTAGAACACCAAGAAATTGGTGCATTGCCAATCATGAACAAGTAACCTGCAGTGCTCTTTCTATCATCTTGATCTCCTCCCCAATCAGAGTCTGAGTAGCCATAAGCCTCTAACTTCTTACTACTGTTCCTTTGGTTTGGAATCAAAATGCCATAATCATTAGTACCCTTTACATATCTGAGCACTCTCTTTGCAGCAGTCAAGTGACACATCCTTGGTTGATCCATAAATCTGCTTAGCAGACCAACACTGTGACATAAGTCAATCCTAGTGTTGCACAAGTACCTCAATGAACCTATAATCTGCTTGTACAAGGTTGAATCGACCAATTCATCATTTGTATTCTTGCTCAGCTTCACACCAGTTTCCATAGGAGTAATTGCTGGGTTGCAATTGCTCATATGAAACCTCTTCAATATGTCTGCAACATATTTCTTCTGATGCAAGAAACAACCTCTGCTTGTCTTAGCAAACTCCATGCCAAGAAAATATGATAGCTCACCTAAGTCAGTCATCTCAAACTCCTTCATTATGTCTGTTTTGAACTTCTCTAACACAGCTTTGTTTGATCCAGTGATCAACAAGTCATCAACATACAGACATAGTATTATCATTTCTTCATGATTTGAACCCTTCACATATACTCCATGTTCTGTTGTGCATCTAGTGAATTTCAAATCAATTAGGAAGCTATCAATTCTCTTATTCCAAGCTCTTGGAGCTTGTTTCAAGCCATAGAGGGCTTTCTTCAGTTTGAACACTTTGTTCTCTTGACCTTTAATCTCAAAACCTGGTGGCTGCTTCACATAAACTTCTTCATCTAGAGGTCCATTTAAGAAGACAGATTTCACATCTAGCTGATGCATAGACCAGCTCTTGTAAGTGGCTATTGCAACAACTAATCTAATGGTCTCTATCCTGGCCACAGGTGCAAACACTTCATTAAAGTCAAGTCCATGCTTCTGTAGAAAACCCTTTGCTACTAACCTTGCTTTATACTTAGCAATCTCACCATTGGGTTTCATCTTCAACTTGAAGACCCATTTCACATCAATTGGCCTCTTGTTGACTGTTTTGTGCATTAACTCCCAAGTGTTGTTCTTCTCAATAGATTTTAACTCTTCTTTCATGGCTGCCTTCCATTTAGAGTCATTTAAAGCTTGTTCTAAGGTAACTGGCTCCAACTCAGCTATCATAGCTTCATTGATCAGTTCACCATCTTCTGTTATTGCTTGATCAGGAACACATCATACTCATTCAACCTAACTGACTGCATTCTTTCTCTTGTTGATCTTCTCAACTGTTGATTAGGTTGATCATTAGGCATGTGAGTGTGATTACCAGCTGCATCATCTTCTGGTTCATCATCTATTTCTTCAAGCACAAGCTTTCTATTGAGCATTGAACTAGTGTCCTCAGCACTAGTACTTCCAATCCAGTCCCAACCCTTTGATTCATCAAACTTAATGTCTCTGCTTATCACAACTTTATTCTCTTTTGGAGCATAGAGCTTGTAAGCACCAGTGGGGTGATATCCCAATAGAATCATTTGTTGACTTCTATCATCAAGTTTTCTTCTCACTTGATCAGGAACATGTCTAAAACAAAGTGAGCCAAAGATTCTGAAATGACTTACACTTGGTTTAAGACCTGTCCAAGCTTCATAGGGAGTTTTGTTCTTCAGCTTCTTAGTGGGACTTCTATTGATTATATGCACTGCTGTTGAGGTTGCTTCTCGCCAGAATTTATGAGGCATGTTCTTACCCTTTAGCATGCTTCTGGCCATGTTCATTATGCTCCTGTTCTTTCTTTCAGCAACTCCATTGTGTTGAGGAGTGTAAGGAGCAGTGACTTCATGCACTATACCTTCATCTTCACAGAATTTTGCAAATTCTAGTGAAGTGTATTCACCACCTCCATCTGTTCTCAATTTCTGGACACTACAGCCACTTTGCTTCTCAACTAGTGCCTTAAATTTCTTGAACTTAGTGAATACTTCACTCTTCCTTTCAATAAGATAGAGCCACACATGTCTGGTATAGTCATCTATGAAAGTTAAGAAATAGCTATTACCTCCAATGGACTTTACTTCAAAAGGTCCACACACATCTGAGTACACCATTTCTAACTTCTGAGTTGATCTCATGGGCAATTCATTCTTGAATGAATTTCTAGTTTGCTTGGCTGCACAACACTCTTCACACACTGTACTTGGTGTTCTTATCAGAGGCAAGCCATGCACCATCTCTTTTGACTTCAACAAGCTCAAACTTTTGAAGTTCAAATGCCCAAATCTATGATGCCACATCCAATCTCCTTCAGAGTTTGTAATTGAAGCGAGGCAGTGATGATCAATTACATTGATTTCAATTTTGAAAGTCCTATTGTTCGACAGTGGAGCTTTCAAAATTAATCTACTCTTAGCATCATAAATTCTCAACTCTCTATTAGCCATCTTCATTGTATAACCTTTCTCAAGTAATTGACCTAAGCTTATCAAGTTACTTGCCATAGAAGGAACATACAATACCTCATTGATGGTTGATTCTTGACCATCTTTTCTCTTCACAAGAACAGTTCCCATGCCAGCACTGGTAATCTGACTGTTATCTGCAAACTTGATGTTTCTCTTCACTGAATAATCAAGCTTCAAGAACCACTTCTTATTACCAGTCATATGATTGCTACACCCTGTATCAAGATACCACAAATTTGACTTGTCTGCTTCTGTATTTGTGATTGCCATCAGAAGTGAATCATCAGAATCACTACCACCTCCATTAGCATATTGGGCTTCATCTTTGTCTTCTCTGGCCACCTTCTTAGAACGACATTCTCTTGCATAATGCCCAAACTTCTGACAGTTGTAGCACTGGATTTCTTTCTTATCAATCTTCTTCTTGGAACTCTTCTTGTTCTGATTTGAATCTTTAGTGGAATCTGCAGTCTGATTCTTTGAGTTCTTGGTTGAACTTTCAGAATCTTCTTTCTTCTTTTTCCACTTATCTTTCCCTTTCTTGTTCTGAGTCTTGGCCTGTAATGCTTGTTCCACAGCCTTGTTAGAACTCCTCTGTTTCACCCTCAGCTCATGAGCTTCTAAGGATGCTTGCAGCTCTTCAATCTTCATAGTTGCCAAATCCTTTGATTCTTCAATAGCAACCACTATGTGATCGAATTTCTCAGTCAAGGTCCTCAAGATTTTCTCAATCTTGGACCTATCAGTCATGGTTTTACCACAAGACTTGATCAAATTTGTCAAGGCCAACATTCTTGCCAAATACTCAGAGATCGTTTCTTGTTCATTCATCTGTATCATCTCGTATTGCATTCTCAAAGCTTGCAGCTTGATACCCTTCAATTTCTCATCACCACCATAGATTTTCTTCAATGTATCCCAAGCTCCCTTTGAGGTTTCTTCTTCTATTATCTTCTCAAAGATATTAGAATCCACGCATTGATGAATGATGAACAAGCCTTTAGCATCTTTCTTTTTCAATTCTTTGTGTTGAGTTCTTGCTGCATCATCAGCATTTGCAGCCAATTCTTCTACTCCATCAGTTACAATTTCAAGAACATCTTGAAATCTGAAAATCACTTTCATTTGTGCACACCAACGATCATAGTTATCACCTTTGAAAACTGGAAGATTTGCTGGAAATTGCGAGGAGGTTGTACTATTGTTCGTCATGATTCTTGATCAAGGAATCAAATCAAAACGATGAATACGAACCGGGCTCTGTTATACCAATTTGTTGGAGTAATTTGAGAATAGAGAACGAAAATGAATTGAATAGAAAGATTAGAGAAAAAATGAAAGTTGTTATTTATCCACTAGGGGCAAAGGTATTTATATACAAAGGAGGCTTGCTTCACTATCAAGCAATTGTAACTAACTACCTAGGATGAAATCAAAAATCTAACTAACTAACTAACAGAGTCTCAGCGCTCAGAACCTGCGTTTGTTCAGAACCTGCGTGATCAGAGTCTGAGTGGTCAGACTCTGAATGTTCAGAACCTGAGAACATGAGCTTCTCAGCTTCTGAACCTCTTGACTCGTTAGAGCTTCTGAGCCTAGAGCTCAGCTTCTGACTCTTTTGAGCTTCTGAAGCTCAGCTTCTAAGGACATGAGAACTTGAATTATAAACATCAGAAATAAAGGAAGATATCTTCCTTTTCTAGCTTTTCCTCGTTTTGATTTAGGAAACACTATTGTCAATATAGAAATTATGTCTTGACTAGCGTTTTTATTTGTTATTTTCTTTTTTGCCATCTTAATGATTTTGCATGTTTTGTCAAAAAAAATAATAATGTTTCTGCCTGTTGAATTTATATAACTATTATAACTAACTACTCAAATATTTAACTTTGAACTATTACAAACAAGAGTGAAAATGTATTTTACATTATCAAAAAAAAAAAGTGAAAATGTATTTTACTATTTGATATCTTAATTGTACATAAATGAAGTAGTTTTTATTTTTTTTCTTTGTTATAGATGACTAATGAAGGTAAAAAATTTCAAATATTTGAAATTTCTTCAAATGATGGCTATTCAACTATTTTAAAATCATTTCCTATATTTATTTAAGTATGTCAATCATTTTGTATGGTCCGACAATTTTTGCTAAATATACTTTAAAAAAATAGTTTTCTTTATAAGAAAAAATAAAGTTGTTATCATCGTCACTAATCCTAAAATGAAGAGAACTACTCACACACATGAATACGTGAACAACTGCAAACTAAACTAAAAATAGAAAACATAAAAAACAAGAAAGTAAAGAAAACTTAGAATAAAATTGCTAGAACTTTAAAATAGTTTACAAGAGTGAGAGATAGTTTTTTTTGGCATAATGTCCTCCGATTTATGGCCTAGAGGGTCATCAACTTCATGTCATCCAATAGCCACTAATTAAGTACATATTAAATACATTAAATCATGAAATTCAGAAACATAATTAAATTGACAAACTTATACTTTTTGCCCGGCACGATTGTGGTAGGAGACCCCAATGTATGATAGAACTTTACTTTGCTCATGTGCCTTAATTTTTTGTGATAATTTTTTTACTTCTTGCCTCTTGGCAACGCTCATACTTGATTTGCATTGATTTTCCATAATTTTTTTTAAGGGAGGTTTTTCAGTACCATAATACAAATCCTAGACCTTAGGACATTTTTGTATACATCAAAACCACTTTTTTCTTCATATTCTATAAATTTATTCCCGATGATTAAAAAAAACTAAAACAAATAAAATATTCTAATAAATTTATTAAAAGCGTTTTTTATTCAATTTAAATACTACTAAAAGTTGTAGATATTTACATATATCATCAACAATACTGAATTAATAACTTAAACTCAATTGCTTCATCACACCATCTATATGAACTTAATCTCAATCTCATCTAACAAAATCAGTCAAGATTTTTATGTCAAACTATTGGTTTGTTAGCATCATTTATCAAACTGTTAATTAATTGTGCAATTAATTTGTAAATTGATTCGATTCACTATTTACTCCTATAAATATAATCTTCTAGCTTTGTATTTTTAATTTAATGAATTTTGAATTTTTAGTCCATGGTTTAATATAGTAGATTGCTTTTATAGCTTTGTATATTTGGTCATTCAAACATTTAAAAAGGATGTCCCAAAGTGGAATGGTGGATTCCATGTCATTGTGTGGTAGATACAACAACATGCATCTTAAATACTTTTGGATGATTTTTTTTTTCTTGCTCAATTGATTTTCCTATTTTATTACAAATTAATGTTGACCATTGCAACACAATGTGGCTGTGGTTCAATATCGAGAGAGGATTTATAGAATTTGAGTGCATCTAATAAAACAGTGTCTTTGTTTTTCTTTTTAATAAACATAGCGTCATTACAATATGATTATTTAAACATAATTTTCTTTACAGTTTTTATCATAGAATTTTTTTTTGAACAGGTAGGCCCCTCAACACAAGGCGTGTCGAGAAGAGCTACAAAAATTTACAAAAGGGTCCAAATTTTTTATCATAGAATTATTAATATTTCTTTCATTAATGATTTGCAAATTCATTTTCACATGTTTCTATATTTTTTAAAGTAGCCAATTAAACTTTTTACTAATTCTATAACCACATCAAATACAAATATTAATAAATTATTTTTATTTTGGCGCCAATATAAAATGGGCTTTGGGAGGTTGATTTTTCGTTCACCTTCATGACAACCACTAACTTTGAAAATAGAGAGTAAACGAAAGAAGGGACCTGAATCTACTATTGTACTGCTTCACGCAGTTACACGCAAAACATCTTAGCTACAAATATTTGATCAGACGATTCTTATACAAGCAGTTATGTTTTACATTATTAAATCTGCTACCCATTTTGATCGGGTGATCAAATATAGTTACTCTATCACATAGTAACTGTGTTAAATTAAAACCCCAAAAGAAGAGAGAGGTTGTTATATGTATGGGATCGAGAGTTGAATGTTTGTTGAGTCTCTAGAAGAAATAGATTGACATTGTTTGGTTTAGAATTTATTTGGTCAGAACTTTATAAGTGGACAAAGAACCTTCCCCTAAGGAGTCAAAGTCATAATACAAACTATATCTTGGTGGGTGTATTTTGATGTTTTAGTATTGGAGGTAGCATTTTGTATATTGTAATTAGTTGAATGAATTTGACTTTCGCATTTGTAAAAAAAATATTCTCTCTAATTTCAATTATAATTAATATTTCATTATTTAGATTTATTGAATAGTTATTGTTTTAGTCTGTAATATAAATCAAATATCTTAGTTAGACTATAAATTTTAAAAGTAATTTTTTGTTTATAATTAAAATCGGAGAAAATATATTGTAACGAGAGTGTATTTTTTGTATAACATAGATTTTTACATTATAAACATCACTGCCAGAAATAGAGGAAAGAAATTCAATGAAAAATTAGATGGTAAATAATTTTTTGCCATAAATTTGATAGAGTTAACAAAAATTATCAACATATATTCTTGATTTAATAACAAAAAACACAAGTAATAATTCATGACATCTACTTTTTCCACCTTACGTTTTTTCTCGCACGCCATACAATTTTACCAAAATACCCCTGTTTGCTACTTAAGTAGCAGACACCCCCAAAAACACCCTACAATTATTACACCCGCTAATTAAGTAGCAGACGACATTTTTTAAAAAATTTCATTTTTATAACGTCCACTACTTAACTAGCAGAAGAATAAAATGGGAAACACGCAGGGCGCGCGAGTAATCTGTAAGGCGGCAAAAGTAATTCTCATAATTCATTGAGGTTCATTTTGGGCCTAGACCTTAATATAGCCCATATAATTCCAACGTGGGCTCAATATTCAAGACTTGGGCTTAACCAAAATTCCAACTTGGGTAGGAATTTAGCTACGAACCAAGTTCATTTAGTCAAAATGGAGGGTGTAAGTTTTTTCCTTCACAAAATCAAATTAAAAAATTTATACACATACTTGATTTTGTTTGTGAATGGGAACATAAGGAGGACAAGGGAAGATGGTGATTGTTGTTGTCATCGACTCTGCCACGACCACCACGACGGTGCTATAGGTGGAGGTGCATGCAAGACACTCAAGGTTAAAGTTAAATCTATGAATAGTGTAAAAATATATATTTGATTACAATTTTAGTCTTCTATTTTAATTCATTTGTAAATTTACTTAAAAAAATAATAATTTGTAAAATTTATCCTCCTATTTTAAAAATTCATTTTCTATCAGATTTTTTTACTTGAAAAATGATGAAATTAAAGTTGAAATTGAAGTTTTTAATATATTTTCTTGTAATTTCACGAGTATTGATCACTCAACATCATTAAGTTGAATGTCACGTCGTTAAAAATATATTAAATCATAATTTTCAAGTACGAAAATATGATAGAGAGATTAAAACGAGTGATTTTAGAATGAAGAGACCAATCTTTTTTGGTTACCATAGTATTGACATAAAGTTTTTATCGCTGTTAACGATAACTAATCTCCGTTGAAAAATCAAGTGAGTTTTCCCTTATCATTTGAATCGATTCATTGTTGGTAAAACAAATCGGTTGTAATTAAAAGATAAATGTTATGAGTGAGTAAAAATAAAAGAACTAAAACTATAATTAAGTTGAAAAAGAAACAATATTTTTACATTAAGAGTAAAGGATATGCGATGTCACATTTTATTTAAGAAACCAAAGAAACAAATTTTAGTGGATTAAATATTAGGAACGTTAACTAACAATGATTCAAGTATTAAGAGATTTGAGTCTTAAACTGTCAGAAGTTCGATCAATGTATCATGTGTATGGAAAAAGTTGTTTGAAAAAGGAGAATTCAACTCATGTATCGAGAAAATTCTTCTAGAAGGTAGAAACCTATCTCGTATATTCGAGAAAATTCGATTAAGAAAAGAATAAAATAAATTAGGAATGGTGTGAGAGAGGTTTGGATATAGATACAATTCACTTTTCCAATCTAATATTGTCCCCATCTCTTACTAGGAACCACTTGAACTGATCATGATAACGTGAAAGATGATGACATGAATTGATAAGCTATTTTGTCCTTCTTGTTTGGATCATGTCATCTTCAAATCAAAGTACAGTATTAATTCAAAGACAACAATACCACCAAAAACTTACTCACACACCTAGGTCCTTTTCCACTAATTTTTTCATTGCAACACGACAATATTTCAGATTCTTTTACCTTAATTTGTTACACTTACACATTTTAGCTTTTCACTTTTCCGCTAACTATATACACATAATAGAACGAAGTAATAATGTCACGAGATTCTGTCTTCTTAACCAGCAGAACCATTAACGTCATATATGTACTATACTATATATAGTAATTTTTTTAAAAAAATGTGGTTAAATTCAGTTGAGTAGATTATTGATTCAATTCACAATAAAGTTGTAGTTAATTTAACTATATAATTAATCACAATTTTTTAAGTGTCCATCAAATATTTTGTACGTTCTAGTTATCACATACTTTTTAGTAAGTGCTTTTCTTTACAGAATAAGAGGGTTGAAATTAAAAAAAAATTGTATGCAAAATTTTATTTGTGCAATGTATGTGACTTGTTTTTTTTCCCCCACATATATTACGTATTTTTTTAAACATTTTTTAGAATTAATTTAAAATATGGGAGTCTTACATTGAACATGAGACTTCTTAAGAAAAAATTGAAAGGGTATCAAAAGTAACTTTATTTTTCTTTTTTTTTTAAACAAAAAGTAACTTTCAATTTATTAATGTCTCATTCTACCAAAAATATTATATAAAAAAAAGTAGCTCATTTTCAATGTGAGACTTGACCAATGCATGTAGATAATTTGTTGTACCATGAGACTTCTTCTACTATCAAGTTTTATTTAAGAAAAAATTGAAAGGGTACCAAAAGTAACTTTTCAATTTATTAATGTCTCATTCTACCAATGCATGTAGATAATTTTGTTGTAACCTACACACACCATATTGATAAATTTCAAAGCATACATCATTTGATAAACTATAAATCTAGATCATAACCATTGTCATCACAAAGAAGTAAAAATTACAAACAAAAACATTGATGAACATCATCATCATAATGTCACTAACATATAGAATACAAAATAAAGTTCTACTACATTAATTGGTATGAGACAAATAGTGACAAACATAACCGAGGATTATTATATATGTTGATCTTAATTTGTATTTTGTAAACTAACACGTGTCCTTAACTAAGACGTGTCCCCTTTGAGTTCTTCATCTCCCATTCCATTTTTGGATGGTTTTGCGGTGCCCATTTCCATTGATTCTTCTTGTGTTGTTGTTGTTTTTGTTTTTGCATTATTCCCTTTATTTTTACGATATATGAAATACAATATTAGTTGCAATGTCCCTAATGCTGACCCTACACCATTTGGTACCTACAAATAACAAAATTAACACATCAATTAAATACCAAATTCATTAATGCAACAATATATAATCAGTGACATGTCATTTCATTTTTCCTATAACATAATAGTACTTTTGTCTTTCTATAAAAATTTAGTAATTTTTCATTAATTTTAAAATAAGGTTATAAAATAGATAGATTTTATGTAATGTATTATTGAATGTTGATGTAGATTAATCAATGCTGATAATAGATTTTTGTTAAATTTTTACTTTTATTACTATTAATTAATTACACTATAAGATTATGAAAGTAATAATTGAAGTGATTATTGTGTACTTACTGCAATAAATGGGTCACGGCCTAATAGACCAAAGACAAACCATGATGTACCACAAAGAAACACAAATAGTGAAAGGAAGAATGGCATGAACTCCACACTTTTGGTTCTGATCACTAATCTCTGCACACATGAAAATTAAGAAATTTAATACATATTCATAAAAAAATAAATAAAAAATTAGATAGCTACAAACTTTTTATATGGTAATCATTTTTATAAAACAATTATGCACAAGGACACATTTATATATATAAAATGAATTTTGTATAGGGTATATGCACATAGGAGTAGATTGTTCTAAAAATGAATGAACATATGGAATTTTGTACAATAATAATGAAAATAATAGAAAACAGATTCCATGCACAAAGCATAATGCTTTATTTAGCTAAACACTCAAACTTAGATGTCTCATTCATATTAGATTACTCTTACAGTCTTATTTTGACATTGTAAAAATTTTGAAGTTAAAATCCAAATATACATTACTTGATAATCAACTCGTTGTAGCTCGATGATTAGTCTCATAACGAATCAAAATGGCTTAAGACATATTAGTATAGATATTTTGAAACGCCTACTAAGAGTCAAAGATCTTAATTACATTGATAAAAAATATCAAATAATATATATTTTTTATATTATTTTCTATAGAAAAGATAAGAGAAGATACATGATTTCAATTCCAATGACAAGATAAGGATAACAAAAAAACAAAAGACACAGAATAATTAACATAGAAAGTATAAACATAACTTACCATAATTGAGAGTGGTGAACCATACATAATGATGGAGAATATTGCAGCAGCAAAACCACAAAATACTTTCCTTGAATTACCATGCAGAGCAAACAAAGAGATGAAAACAACAGCTGAGAAAATTGTCATCACAATTGCAAATAAGCCACTTATTTTCAACTTCTCCTTTTTAGGTGCAAACAAGATAAAAGTGAAAACATATATGATTTCAATCACTGCTCCTGCTCCATTGATAATTGTTACTAGTAAGTTGTCTGGTGACACAAATGGTAATCCATACCTATAAATTATAAAATTAATACTCAAATCAGAACATGTTCTATATAAGTTAATTACATAATAATTAATAATAATAATTAATAAATAACTAAACTATATACTAGAAATAATACTAGAAATTAAATATATAGAATCAACCCTCTTGCAATTTTCCTTTTTCAAATTCAAATGAACTTGCTAATTTGAAAATTAAGAAGAAAAATTTTGTCAAGAAAAAACTAACATAACCGCCAAAAACATAACAAAACCGCCACAAAAAATGAAGAAAATTATATTTGAATGATGCAAAGAAAGAAGAATTGAAGGAGAGAAAGTTACCAAGCAGAAAGAAGACAGTTGAGAAGTGTCATAGTGTAAGGAACACCTGAGAATTTCTCTGTTGATTTGTTAACAATAATTCTCTTGAAAGTGATTCTACACACAAAAAGATTAAATTTTTATAAATGATAAAGACCAAGAAATGAAAAAGATTAAAAGGGTCATTGCAAAAAGTTGAAAAGTTTGAAGAAATGAATGAATACATTGGAGCCAAGAAGAGAAAAAGGCCAAAAGCATTTCCTGCAGAAGAAAAAATGAAGAAAGAAAATGAGAAACAGAGAAAACAGAATTACAAAAAACCAAGAATTCAAAACAAGAGGATCATGAACATACCAAATAAGCCGAATACAAAATGAGCAATATCCATGATCTTGATGATGATGATGATGAAGCTATGAAGATATTAGAGAAAATATCCTTTTGAGAAGTTGAAGAAACTTAGAAAGTTTTGTGAAAATTTTGAGAAAGTTTTAATGAGAGAATGAATTGGTTTCTTTTTGTTCTGTGAAATGAAAACTGACACTGATGAGTGGTAATGTGCAGTTAGAATAGCAAATATTTATAGGAAAAATGGCAACATTATTTTATATGAAAAAATAAAATGAAATGAAAGAATTGAAAGGTAACTAACTAACAAGTTGTGTTTGTGTTGTGGGAGTAAAATATAGAGAAGTGTGTGAATACAGTGAGAAAGGTTTAAATTATTATTTTTTTATTAGGTTCATAAGTTCATTTGAATTGCATCTTTGTATATTAAATTGTAACAATGCTTTATATGCCTTTAAAGATATTTATTTTTTCAACTTTTTTCCTTAGTAATATATCAATAAATTCAATATTATCATGATATAGAAACATAAATTTTAGAGTTTAATTGTTGTGCATTGTCGGTATAATTTTTTTTTACACATGCATCCGATGATGTATTGCCACATCATTTAATGAATGTGACATATTATATGTTTTTAAACACAATACATAATGCGTTGGTATATTATTGGACGTATGTGTAAAATAACTTTACACAGACAGTATATATAAATTAAATTCCAAATTTTAATATCATTTAACGATAACTAATGGATTTAATTTGTATGCACCGACAGTGTAAAATAATTTTACACTGTCAACCAATGACATCCATGTATTCCGCCACGTCACTCCACTTTACCCCACTTTCTTCATATGATATGGAAAATTGGTGATTTCTTATTGGATGACTGTGTAAAATTATTTTACACCGTCAGTGCATATCAATTAAACTCATAACTAATTTCTATCAAAAATACAAAAAATACCACCTTTTATTATACGAAAAAATCAAAAGTTAAATTTTTGACGACTTATTTGAACGGTGTTATAAATATCTTTTATTAACAAGAAAAGAAAATAGTTTTGTGTTAAATTACAAATATCTTTAATTAGTCACATAGCAAAAGATACAGTGTATTATAATTACAAAGCAAAAAGTCAAAGACATGATGCACCATTAAAATATTACTAGTGTTTTATGAGTCAAACACATGAGACAAAATATAGAACATTGGTTGATTTTAGAAAACCAAAATGGAACCTTTAAGACCTTTATTTTTGTACCTGCAGGCACTTCGTGTGAGACACTCCTAGCTACTACTAGTATCTCATCAACTCAAAGTCTCAAACTCAAATAAATGCAGTCTATTACGTAATTTAAATCTTATATATTCACATTTTTATTACTTAATATCTACTCAATTATCAATCACACAAATAAACCTATAAAATACTCAAATTAATTTCATTAACTTTTAAATTCATCTACTCTTAAAATTGAGAGTTGAGCCTAATTCAACCATACAAAACTGTCTTATAAGGTGAGAGTTACCTCTACTTTGTTAACATATATTTAGGTCATCTCGCAATCGATGTGCGACTTCTTAATACACTCTCGTGCTCAGCGCTATTGGGCTTGAGGTTCCAGATATAAATGGTAGATGGCCAGCTCGATCAGAAACCTGATAGACGATCAATCGGATCGTGAAGTAGTCTGTGATACTATCTTAGAATTGAATTGAGAGTTGAGCTAAAATCAACCCTATAAAATCGATTTGTAAAGTGAAAATTGTCTCTACTTTATAAACATATTCAAACTCTTATAATCGATGTGAAACTTCTTAACATCTACAACAAAATTTTCCAAAACATGGCGAGGCCAACATACAAGTAACTAAAACATTTTCAAAATAGCTTAATCTACTAACATGGATCATCAAAGATAACCTTAAAAAGTTGCTAAGAATTGTAATGTTAGTTAGAGTTTCAATTAGTCAGTTAGAATTTGTTAATTAGGTAGTTAGTTTGTTATCCACTAACTCTATGCATGAATATCATATGTATTCATTTTACTATCTTTTATCGAAATATTTTTTTATGAATTTTACTATCATTTAAGTTTTTAAAGCTCTTATTAGGCGCCTTCTACCGTGGGCAAGCTTTTCATATAGCTCACGGGTGCATCACTTGATTATTCAATCCTAACCGTTTATTGATAAAATTTCATGGTATATGTATCACACTTTATCATTGTCATGCTCCTCTCACATCTTTAGTATTTAAAATGTTATAAATTCAACGTTTTATTTTTTGCAAGGCCTTTTTTTTTTTTTCATCGCCAGTATCTGGTTCACTGAACCGCCTAATTTGATTCGGCAATCAGTTGTTGCTTTAAGTGGTTTCAACTCATTCCGATTGTAATTTTGGGGAATCAAACCGTGGTCCTCCTTATAAAGTTCAACGTCGATCATTACTGGATCAACCAACGATTCATATAATTTTTAGAGGTATTTAATATTTATCGATCAATCAATGAGAACAAACCATATAAATAGATTTGCATGTGGTTCCTACAACTAACTTCTAACAAATTTTTATTTCGCATGCATATGATTTTCGCTCATTATTTGATGGATAAATACTCTCAAATTATAAATGGATAATTTATAATAAGCATTTATTTTTACAGCATGGATTCAACAATAAATATACTAAAATAACAACAAGAAATTTGGTAGATACTAAAATAACAAAATTGATTTGACCAAAAAATTAACAAAAATCGACAAGAGTCTTACTGGCGATTGTCTCCTAGGCATTCTTTAAGAATGCATTGGGGGCGCTCGCTAGCATTTTCTAATTGACAAATGCATATGTAAATTTAGGTAGGTATCGGTATGTGTAGAAAAAATTTATTATTATACCATATTTTTATATTTGATCAAATAATATCATATTTTTATATTAATTTGTTTTTAAATAAATTTAAATTTCAAATAAATATTACTTACAAGATATTGGTACCCAACCAAATTCCATGTACTTAAGAATTTACCCAAAAGAAAATATTTGTTTATGAGCATTTCTATTTAGTAACAAATATTTACACAAGAAAAAAAAAATCTTAAAAATAGAAAATTTAATCAATAAAAAATTGGCTAACTGAGTTCGATTTCTAGTGAAAATGATTTTTTTACCAGATCTTACTTATCTTGCAATCGTACTCTTAATTACTAAGGCCTCTTCCTCTGAGAACCAAGGGTTAATGCCAATTTTTTTTACTAATTACCATACATAAAAGATGGAGTGGATTTAATTTGTAAGTGTTAAATGTTACCGTATAAAATTGTTATATCTCTAAAAAAATTCTCACTAAATAGTATTTTGTCTTATTTATCTACATTGTACAAAGATATATACACATGTGTTAATATCTTGAATTCCCATGCTAATTTTTTGCTTCTTCCTCGACTTTTATTTAAAAGGTTCTTCCGCATTCATTGTTATCATAAAAGAAAATTAAAAAAAATTAATTTAAGAGTGATGAAAATAATATTAATTTGAGAGTATAATTTTTTTTTGAAAAAATTAGAAAGTACAAATTTTAAAAAGTAATTATTACTGAATTAAAAAAAATTATTTATTTTGGAGCAAAATATTTTTATATTGAGTCACTTATTATAAAACGGGGAAAATAAAAAGAGTTAAGGTGAAAAAGAACTTAAAAAAGACAAAAGAGAAAAAATCTGATATAGAAAGCTTATAATAAAATCCATAAACCCTTTAATCTAAAGGCCCTTAATAGTTGCTCATAGGTGAGAGATATGATAGGCTCTCTCACCCTAGCATGAGCCCTCTTATTGGATTCAATTTTTCTGAATTCTCAAAATCTCAACAAAAATTATACTTTTATATTTAGTACAGTAATGATACACAAGTTTTAAAAATTAAATTTTATGCCGTCACACATTTATTGCATGCAGTTGGGACGTATGAGATCGTTAGAATAAGTTCGTCAAATCTAAATTTTAATATAATTTTTAAAATAAAATACTAAATTTAAAATTTAAACCATTCAAACTTAATAATTAAAGATGTACCGAATATGTGAATGCGGCAAAATTGTTACAAGAAATCTGGTCCCAAATTTCAAATAGAGACTGGAGATTTGGGTGAGTAAAGACTGAAAACAGAGACAGAACAAGTTGTGTCCTTCAAAAATAAATATACTTGTATTGTAATGTAGTATAAATGTAGGCACATATACCTAAAATGAATCCTCTCAATACTGGCGGTGCAATTCCAACTTGCCTTCAGGGGAGGCACCCTTCTCAATGTCCACTGCATACACTATAACTATGCCCATCTCATACTACAATATGATTCAGTAATATGATACTATGAATATAAATACTCTTACCTCATTCGGTGATCATGTATAGCATATTCAAAGCATGAATACTCTTAAATCTTTTGATGCCGGGTCTCGAACCGAGTTTCTCGAGATTGAGGATCGAAACCTCAATCAGGTGACCTCTCGGGAGATAAGCCGAATACTCTTAAATCTTAATATATATTGATATGTATTTATTTTTATTTGTTTGATTTGGTGGTAAATACGGCAATATAACCCGGCGGTAAAAAAATTATTTCTCTTATTTTTAATGAAAAGATTAGAAATGGTGGACAAAAAATATAAATCTCTAAAGTATAATGATGGAACAATATTAAAAAAAAAGTATAATGATGGAAGTTTAATTATTTTTTTTGTTGACAAAATGATGGAAGTTTAATTAAACACTTGGTTAAAAACAAATGATATTATACTAGCTATTTTTTTATCATAATTAATTTATTCCTTCAACTTACATTTTAAAACAACAACGGTAGTAGTTCGTTATATTTTATATATGTACATACTTTAAAATTTTAAAAAATGTTGTATTTTGTACCGGCATCAATACCGAATACCGTATCTATACTTATGCATCAATGGTCCCAAATACATGCTTAAATAGTATATTGGTATAGTCTTTTTTTGAATCAATGTAATTTTTTTTTTTGGGAACTTTGAGAATTTGTAGTTATCATCACTAGCAAGAATAAATAAAAATATGGTAAAAGATTGTTGCCTCAATTTAGTAGAATATGTAAACAATGAATGCAACTTTTCACTATTTCTTTTCTTACCTTTTTATGCCTTTATATACTTGGATACTTGATGGAAAATCAAGATATATACATTAGGCAGTTACTTGATCAATTTTGTCATCGAAGTATCTGAAATCGGTTAATTAATTTTTTAATTAATTATTTAGGCCTATATAAAGTTTAAAAATACAAGCAAATCATGCCTTATTGCCACCATCCTTGGGATACAACTAATAGCAAAGGCATGTAATGTATGACAGCAGGGTTAAAAGGCTTCAACATAATCTTAGCTACAAAGTTATAAAACAAAAAATCATACCTACAAAAATAAGGACGGATTAAAAAAATTGGCTAGTGGGGACGATATGATTATTATATACTATAAATATTTTTATACAAATATTCATGATTGCAAAATTTTACTTTTATATTTGATTAATTTAGATTCATCAATATGATGATGATTTGTTAATTTGCTTTGTATCTAATGGCCAAAATTAGGCATGTCACTGACACAAGGTAAGGAAACTAATATACAAAATAGATTCCGGCATGGCGCTGAACTTGGTAGAGAAGACCACGGTTCGATCTCCTGCAACTGCGATTGAGAGGAGGCTGAAACCACTTGACTTGATGTCAGAACTGATCCCCGAACCAGATTAAATTGGTGATGAAAAAATAAAAAAAAATTAGATGTTATGATACCGTGGATTTTCATTTTTTTTGTCAAATAATTTAGTGATTAGAATTTTACCTCTTAATATAAATAAATAGAAAATTTTCAATTTACTATTATAATATATTTCTACCAACCGAATTATGTTGATCCAGTTTTTGTGACTAAGTGAATTTAAGATTCCTACCTTTACGAATCTGAGTTCATTAATACAATGTTGAATTCTTTTTGTTCATATTTTCACACAGTTTAAGAATTGTGTAATTTGCCAAAGAAAAGAAGTGTTAATATCAAGGTCCCACGAAATAGGATACCTAAATTTGTTTGTTTCTATTACTTTTTATCATTTTTCATTCCTAACTGACAAGTACATACACTTTTCAGCTGTTCTCTGGTTTCCTTCACCTGGTGGTGGGGTTTGTTAACAAAAATGAGAAGGTTTTCATTCACCAAAATAAGTAAGTATCATGTTTATCATGTTGATTTCGTGTGCAATAAAAATTAGTAGCAAGAAATAATTGCAATATATGTTAAAATGAAAATTACATATTCAAAAAGAAAATGAAAATTTTGTACACAGCAAGAACACTGTGCACTAACATAATCACCAGTTTTTTAATGTAAAAATATTATTAACTATTACAAATATAATAGGAGCACAGAAAGTGGGTGGTATGGTTGGCACTTGGTGGTTTTCAATAATCTATTATATCCCTACCAACAGATAAACTTTCAACTTGGAGCAACATGTTGGAGAAAATTATTTAGCAGAGGAAAAACAAACAAATCTTTGTTAAGATCACATGTGTATTAATCAATGAAAAGTTATTCTGTTTTATATATACTATATAGGAGTAGATTACTAGACGACAATGATGAACTAATATAGTATGCTTGTAAAGAATCAAGACTAGAATAATAGTGATACAAAAAATACTTTATACAAGAAAAACTATATGCCAAGCTTATCAAGGCAAAGGTACAGGGAGTTTCCATTTAGAAAATTCGACCAAGTTTCTGTTTACAAATGATCCATTATGCAGCCAAAATGTTTCAGCTGATTGATGAAACTGCATTACTTTCCTTTGCAGTTCCCACATGATTCCACGCATTGCCGAACAAGGTTCTGAATCTGAAGCATAGACCCACATGCACCTAACTTGTCGACCGCGAGCTATTATTGCCTCTATGTCTTTATCTGCACAAATCAAAACAATACATTCGAAGGTAAAAAAAAGGCATGATGGGTATGGTTATTGAAACTGGGAGGTAAATGGTAGAGTTTTGACCTGGAATGGATTCCAAATACTCCAATAGTTCCGGACCTATTCGACTGGATGGCCACTTTATTGATATTTGACTGTAATCGATGACATTCTGGAATGGCAATTCTATTTGATCTGACAATATAACTGGAACACATTCCTTTGAAATGGAAATATATGGTTATTTCTTTTCATTTAGACCAGTCTTTAGGATGAAGAACAAAGAGGAAGGGGAGAAACATACCACAAAAAAGGACTCATAAAATCGAAGGGTCCAAGATGACTCCCCACGTGGAGCGAGGCAAAACTTGGAGTTGCGCAGGTGTTCAAAATAATCTTTCCTTCCCAGCTTTTCACCTCCACTAAATTTCAAATCTGGACATTCCAACTGTTTATACCATCAATATATGTTTCATAAATTTTTTTGTATGATCGCATAATATTTAAGTATAATTCTCCTGTTACAAAAAAACAAAATTTAACCTACATTGATTTAAGTAAATGGATTACTATCTACCAGCCATTGCATTTGCTTTAGGATAACATTCTGAATGTAGGTAAATTTTTCATTTATTAGAACTCAAATTAAAACAAAATCCTGAAAGACAGTATTCTGCCAATAAGATAACTTCACTAATAGAACTAACCAGTCACTATTTAAGATGACATACCTTCTCTGGGAATTGTTTTGAAAGCTCTATTAGCTGAAGACGGCCAGCTTTTCCTTGTGCACGTCCTAAATAATTTGCCAAGTACTTCCGCTTAGACAGAGGCAAAGGCTGGACCATGGGTGACCCAGTCTTGGTCATACCATCTTCGACATTACCTGGAATGATTATATCTTTCCATGTATTAAAAGCACTAGTATCTCTCTTATCAGTGCGATCCCCCTACATTGATTTGCAAAAAAACAAAAACTTTCAGAACAATAACCTTTCATTTCATGATAACTTCATGAATTTAACCTTTCATTCTTGGGTGATTCAAGCCCCAATAGTTAAAGATGTGAAAATATAGAGATTTTTCAACTAACAAATATGAAGGCAAGTTTTGAAGAATAAAAATAAAGGTTATATTGTACTTTTGTCCCCTTATCTTAATTTTGGTTTCAATTTGAACTCTTTTTTTATTCCGAAATGGTCTCTTATTTTTCAAAGTTACACCAATATGGTCCCTCTTGTATCTTTTATTCCAAAATGGTCTACTGTTTTACAAAATTTATACCAAAATAGTTTTTGGTTCTAGAATAGTCCATTATTTCGGTAGAATTTATACCAAAGTGATACTCTCCATACCACAATTTAAATGGATAGAACCAAATTAATATATTAACTAATGTTTAGTTTCTGCTGTACTGGATTACTACTTCTGTTGATCACTAGGACTTATGTAGTCTCCGTTGTACAGGATTATTGCTTCTGTTTTGTTAGAAGCTATTAGAAGTTATATAGATTAGGCTTCAGAGTATCTATGACTCTTGTATTACATACGCAGGTTCTCTCATAACTCATACTAAGAAACCATTTAAAATTCAGAAAGTCCTTTCAGTTTCTCTCTATTCTGAAACACTAATAGCCTCCACAAGTACAGAGGACCATGTATTTATGCAATGCTGTAGCAGACAGAAGGGAATTGAGTCATTTCTAGGACGCATCTGGCCACCTAGGCAACCAATATAGACTGTTGGCTCATTGATAAAACGATCTAGTACTACACCGGTAGATCAGTTGGTTCAGAATATAGAGATGATGAGAAAGAGAAAAAAGAAACTTTATTGTATATCCTTCTTCATCTCTGGATTATGGGTATCCCGGGTGAAAAGAGCAGGAATGAGACACAATGATGTCTTGCACTCTTGCCCAAGAATTCAAGAGGTTAGAAGATAGTCTCTCTAACTCAAAACAAACTAACCCACATACCTCTATTTCCTCTGCCTCTATTGATAACAACCTAACTATTTTTCTGTCCTACTAGCTTTCCTAACATGGCCTGCTCTTAACTGCCTAACAATCCCTAACTTGTAGGGCCTCACTCACTTGAGTCCTTGCCCATCTGATGTAAGCTTTCCTAATCGGGGACTCTCCCTAACAGTACAATCTTGTAGCTCCATCCCGATGATCAGCACTGCTTTGTTGCACAAAATTTCAAAATTGACATGGCCATAAAACTCCCACCCGGGTCATATTGCTGGAAGTGTCAAGACCAATCTATGCTTACAGCGTAGCAGTGAGTCCCCTGAATTGCAGAAATAACTTCCACCAGGGCCCCATTGCAGCTGGAGTAACAATTTGTTGAGCAGGGGAGTTATTATTAGCTTGATGTTGTTGTTCAGCCTTTTACCTCTCAATTTTGCTAAGGAACTAATCCATTTATTTAATCAACTGAGGTTTGTTTAATCGTACTAATAACTATCTTATTTAATGATTTATTCTTCTATTCTAATTTCATCTAACTTGATTCAATAAATATTCTATATCTACAAAAGCGATCACAAACTAACATATTGAACACACAAAAGTGGCCATGCGTAGGCACGGGTTTTTTGCTAGTTCAATATCCCAAAAATCGTCTTAAATTGCTTGACTAAGATGGAGCGAATATTAAATCTTCCAAGCAAACCCTTCCTGGTTGAATATTGAATGAAGTCTTCCCCTGACTGCTCTCATACATCAAAGTGTATCCTTCAGGGACTATTCCCTAATCCCTGTAAAATAATACCCTGCATCCGATTTTTAGTCCAACAACAGCTTCGGGTCTGATCAGTAACAGCATTCGACATCTTATATTTATGAACTCTTGTGTTGTGAAATAGGCCAGCATCCAGTACAACAAGTTTATAATTTGCAGATCCATAAATGTGGCGGATGCTTTTCCACCATTTTGGTACTTCTTTCCTCAACTTTTGAACAACGGATATCCATGATTGAGAGCGGGAATAAGAATCAACAGTGTCTTCCCTAGGAATGAGAGAACCTAGTCTACCACCCAAAACTAACTTACCAATCATCTAACTCCCTGTAATTTCTCTACTTTTGTTTATAACAGCCTAACAAATCAACTATTCCATCAGATTTCCTTACAAGGCTGTGTCTTAAGTCTTAACTAAATCTGCCAACTTGATTCCTTGGCCCATCTTGATGTAATCAATTCTTTCCTAATTAAGGGCTGAACTTAACAAACAAAAGAGTGTGTGATTTAAACTTTACTTCTTATTTCTTAACTACTCCAATGCTTATATTTAATAAATGTAACATTGCTAACAAAATAACAATACACTATTCTACAATGAAATCCTCCAGGGCTTTCACGTTCATGGCCAGGACAGAGGAGTGTTAAATTCATTTAATCAAAGGTGAATGGCCACAGGACAGAGGAATGTTAAATTCTTTTAATCAAAGGCGAGTAATCACTACTCAGTTCATGAAGACTTAACTTTTCCCCCTAGTTGGCTAGTTCAACAAAAAGAAAGGACAAATCTAAATGAAAACCAACACTGTAAAAGTGAAGGTTGAGATATGTTCAAGTATTGCCTCGTTGTTATATCCCTGCTGTTTCACATCACATGCATTACATTTGGTACTTCTTTACTCAGCTTGTTCCAAACTTTACATGATTCAATCTCCTAATTACTAAAGACATTATTACACCCAAACACACAGTTTAAATTGTGGTTCACGACCAAAACACCTAGATTTCAGTGTTTCTGGTAAACATACAAAACAAACAATTTAAATTGTGGTTCACGACCAAAACACCTAGATTTCACAACTACAATTGCAGCCTAACTAACCACATTTTCCATGATTTTCATCAAGCAAGCAACCATAATTTAAAACCTTTGATAAAACCTATAAAACTACGAGGAAAAGTAAAAGTTCACCTCAGGGGTAAGAATAATAGAGCGATTTATATATGTTGCCCAAGACTTGAACAAGTGAGCACCAGCTCCACTACAAAAAAGCAATTAACAAAGCATGTAACAATGTCTAAATTCAAATAAAGAAACATAACATTCATACTTGTATTAACCTGTTAAACACAATTGCCACATGCTTTTCATAGTGCAAAAACTAAAGCCCATTATTACCTTGGGAAAACAAATATGTGGTTCCTGCCTCCAGATAACCGAAAATAAGGCATTTGGCTAATAACCTAATCATCACAGAAACAGAATTTCAGCTAAGTAATTTCTAAGATTCATTTAAAACATTAGCTATACACTTTAAATTGAAATGAAAGAGTTTTTTACTTTAACATAAGTGTGATTAATTTCTTTGTCGTTAAGTCCACCCATCATACGCGCACATTTAACATAAGATGGAACAAAAAACAGATCCGCTTCCTCCTTCTTTTTTGTCCTGTATCTTGATTCTAAAAGTAACTTGTGTATTTTTACCTGCAATACAAAAGTAGTAATTAGTAGGCCTTTAGAAAGTTATAAATGATCCCAAAATGCAACATTTAGGTTTTTAATGTCGAGTTGTGTTATTTGATCATCAAAATACATACACCGTATGTGCTACTATATATGTCTCTCTCTCTTATTTTTTTACTTCTACAACTTACACACATTTCAAAAATACACATCAAAAGCAAAGAACACCATATTTGACGTCAAAATATCATTTCTCTTAATGTCTCCACAACTACAATCACAATTGTGGCTACAATGCTACATCAAATTCAAGATGTATCAACCACATTTTGAGCGTGATTTTCCACAATATCTAATGTCCATATCCAGTGTCCAACACCAACACAACACCGACCTAGTTATATTCAATTACTTTCATTTGCATATATTATACTCCCTCCCGCTTTAATTATAAGCAAATATTCACTTATCAGATTCATTGAATAACTGACGTATCAGTATCTTGTGTCGATGTGTGTCTAGGCATGTTAGATACTAATGCAACACCAACACATGTGATTACATTCCATCACTACCATTTTCACAAATCGCATATGCAGTTACATTCAATCACTTCCAATTTTACCAATGTATATATGTCTAATGTCTATGTCGGTGCTTGGACAATTAAAAAAGGCGGTATGGTGTGAAATTACCTGACTACCCCACTGGCCTTTCAAGCAAGCTTCAGGCGCAATCTTACCATCTCTTCCTTTCAAAAGATCATTCAATCCATCGATTTCATTAGCATCATAAACATAGATCTTGATCGAAACATCTTGAGATTCCGGCAACCGAAGAAATTTCCGTTGCGACGACGCGGTGGAGGAGATGCTACAAGGAGCATCTAAGAGTCTGGTGAAGAAGAAGGTTGCGGCAACTAAGAGTAAGGCGCCGATCTGATGCGTGCGTGTGCATAGTGGATGATGCTGATGCATTGTTCGTGATTTGTTGTTACTGCTTGAACTCCACATTAGATTAGTGAAGGAAGAAGAAGAAAGAAGGTATGAGAAGTAGTGAATCCCAGGGAGATGCTAGTACTAAGAGATGATGAAGATTCATTGTTGTTAAAATCGCTTAGTTTAAGTTTTTAGGTATGAAAAACTAGTTGACTCGGTATGTAAATTCGATTTTAACCGAGTTAACTCGGTGTAAAAATGCTAAAATCGACTAAACTCAGACGAGTTTATTTATTTTTTCGAGTTTACTTTTTTCAAATTTTTCAGGTCCAATTTCAAATTTTTGGCCCATTAGACACATTTTTCTACACGTTTTGAAAAGAAAAAAAACTCCCTAAGAATATAATTAAGTTAGAAACCTATAAATCTTCTTATTTTTGGACGGTTATTTGGATGTTTATATGATTTTGTTGAGATAATTATTGTATTTTATGGAAGTTTATGGACATCTGCTATTTATATGGAGATTTGGTCTATTTTGGCTTTATAATTAAGTTAATTTTTTGAAATATTAATATTTTTATAGTATTATATTAATATATATGTCATATACATAATAATTTTAATATTATTTTAATTTTAGGTAAAGTCGCACGAGTTTACGTTCGAGTTTACGTGTCAAGTTTACCTATGCAAAACGAGTTAAGATAAAAACTCGATTCTAACAACCTTAATGATTGCTCCGCTTGTTTTGCGGAAGTTGAGGATGGCGTTGAAGTTGTTGACGTGGTAGTCAGGGTCGGTCAGTCCATCATACGAGGGGAGATTAGGAAGTTTCTCGAGCCCCGCGGGGATAGGTGCCCTCATAATGTCCCCGGAGAGGGGGCAGTCGCTATCCTCCTCATCACTTCTGTTGAGGGAGTATTCAGGAGAGTCATTGTATCGCGGGATCGGTGTCGAGCAGCGATAGTCGCCATTTTCACGAGCATGGCAACTTGAAGAGGCACCCTGTTTTGCCATGTTCCGCAACCCCTGAGGGGAATGGCGAGGTTGCTCGACCGTTTTTCCCTTTTTTGTTGTCGGGGAGACTCTGCCCTCGTGGGGAGGTGGAGTCCAGTCCCTTTTCTTGCCTTGCGGCTGGATCCTCTCAAGGGCAGGACGCCGTTGGTAGGCTGGTTCCTGTCGAGGAGGGGACCTGGAGTGATGATGTCTCCGCGTGGGAGAGTTGGCTGCCCGCTGAGGGCGTTGATTTTTTTCCAAGGCTTCTATCCTGTGATTCTGTTGTGCCATTACCTCCGTATTTTTCTCGAGGGCGGCGAGAATCCTCAGAAAGTTTGTCCTAGTTGGCTGGTCAATCGGCTGTGCGCTGGCCACCGGGATTTCCTGCGTGTTTTGCGGGCGTTTCCCAAATTGGCCCATAGTCAATATCTGCATGTCGTTATCTTCCTCCGATGACACAGAGACTTCGCGACCGTCTCTGGGGTCAGTTTCAGGTTGCGGTTGAACGTTCGTGTGCACAGGGCTGAGAATAGTGTCTTGCTCCACGGGGGAGGAAGGCAGCGGGACGAAATCGCGATTGTTGTCACCTTGATCGCCGTTGTTGCGAGTGTTGGATCCACCAGTTGTTATGATGAAAGTTGTTGAAAAAAGAATTAGTTTTGTACTTTAGAGTTTAAAGAAGGGGAAAACTAGTTCCCACAGACGGCGCCATTGATCTAACCTGTGATCAGAAAGGATGATGGACCGACGAATCCTTCACTTGATGAGCAATTCCGTAACGTTGAGCAGTAAATCACCACCGGAGATGGGGTTGTACCTGCAGGCGCTCCGATGCTTAAGTCAGAAGAGTGAACAAGTACGGGAGTGAAAGTATGAGAAGAGAATTGAATACCCGACTCTCTAGTGAATGAGGGTATTTATAGATCCCCAGCGCTGGGCCAAGGTCTCCCTAATGGGCTGTGCAGGACGGTCCAATAGGAGAGACCGCCAGGATTTCCCCTTTGTTGGAGTAAGGAACCGTCATTTAATCATTATCCTAGTGATGAGATGTCCCTCATCGTGCGAAGAGGTAGTTGCCTCATATATATCATGTCCTAATAAATAGGAACACGTGGGAAGTGTGGCGGCGTATTGATTCCGAACAGGAGAACTCGTTAGCTATCGAGCACAGCTCTTAGACCATGGTGTCGAGCAAGAGCTCCAAGCTCCTTATGTTGAGTAGAAGCTGAATTGGGTCAGCTATCGGCCCAGTCCAGAACAAATACCATTCGTAATGGTAAAGACACAAAACAAAATAAGAAACTTTTACAAATTAAAGAAATTTGAAGAGCAGCAAGTGATCAACCATTTTTTATATGAAAACGATAAGACATGTATATTTTTTTTCACAACCAGGTAGTTTTGCACGGTATAAGTTATGGTGCATAAGTTATGTTTATGCACCGTGCATAAATACCCAAAATTGCTTAGCGCACCCCTCAGATTTCTAGTGCACCTCCAAAATTATTTAGCGCACCCCCCAGATTTTTAGGGGGTGCGTTAGAAATTTGGGGGGTGCGCTAGAAATCTGGGGGTGCGCTAAGTAATTTGGGGAGTGTGCTAAGCAATTTAGAGGGTGCATTAAGTAATTTTTATTATTTATGCATGGTGCATAAGGAAAAAACTTATGCACCATAACTACTCCCGTTTTGCACCCCATTTCATGCAACCACCTTTGGCACTTGACAATTTGGCCTCTCACTTATCTTGTAGAAATCCACCCACAAATTAAATCTATAACTAAAGCACAAAACATTAGCAAAAAGAAAAAAGTGTTAATTTGAATAAGAAAATAAGACATTGGAGAAACAATAGTGAAAACAACCGAGAACAATATTGATATAATTGTTAAATAAACCAAAATAAAAACAAAAAATAAATTCAAATAGAATTTTATAAAATCCCAAAATATTGCGCGTGTCTATTTTTTTTATAATTTCTACGAGGACCAACATTTCTACTCATATGAATGCGCGTTCCAACTTTTTTATAATTTTTAGAGACCAATGTTTCTATTCATATATTAATACAAGTGCCTATTTTATAGAACACATATAAAAAATTACTACTATTAAAATAAGAAATATAATCCCAACAAGTTTAATATTATTTATATAAGAACAAAATTTTACTGATAATTATTACAAGGACCAAACTTATGTGCAGTGCTTTATACACAGTTCTTACTGTGCTAGATACAAGAAGGTAGTTATTTTTATTTGAAAACAATTTTTTTCTATTTTTTAAATTAAAAATAAATAAGAAAACTACCTTTTTGTGAGTGGAACAGGACAAACTGCATCTAAAGCAATGCATATAAGTTTTGTCCTTATTACAATTACTACTATCATACACGACCCGTAAAAAAACAAAAAAACTATCATATATGAGATAACAATCTTGCAGTGACGAATAACTTTGTAACGAGAAACTTTGTAACGAGACTAATTTCGTACTATATAATATTCGACCAATTATAATAGAAAAAGTGTAAATCAAAATTAAATCAAAAGTGTAAATCAAAATTAAATCACATAATGCAACATTAATAGACAGAGTGTAATATTTTTTTGCATTATCTTAATATAAAAAGTGTAAATCAAAATTAAATCACATAATGCAACATTAATCATTATTTTTACTCATAAAAATATCACACTATCCATGATTAAAAAAATCAAATATCATACTATCGTAAAAAAATCACAGCAACGCCGCGACGCGTGCGTACACACAGGTATGATACTAATAACTCATTCCGTCCCAAAATATAAACATAAATTTGTCGGCAAAAGTGAATGTATATAGTCTAAATTTTTAATCAAATATATTAAATTTTTTTAACTCACTTTTGTTTATATTTTGGGACGAAAGAAATATTATTTTAAATGAGCAGCTGCTAAATATAGCAAGCTGAGAGAGATGGAGAGGTTAGTGACATCTAAATACAAGGAGACAGAAGCCGAAATATACTGATCATATGAGGTCCTCTTGATAAGGTTGTCTATCTCATATACAATGTTGCCACAAAATATAATAAATGGAAGACAGCCATAGATCATATATGACAACTTTCCAAAATGAAACAACATCTGCAAAAAAAGATCACAATAATTTTAGATATCAAAATCACTATTAATTAAGGGTAAAGGTGCCTATTAATTATTATGCACTAAACATAATAAGTAAAATACCTGAATGGGGGCAAAGAGAATAACTAACAAAGCTCCAAGCCATAATAATGGGTATAAAAAATTGAAATCATAGCCTCTTTTTGCAGCCCAAAATGTATAGAGAGTCAAATTAAATATCACCGCAATAGTAATCAATATGACTGCTTCTAGAATTATTTTTCCTAGATCCAAGTTGAAACCTCATTAGAATAAAAATAATTGGACTAATAAATATAGTTTAACAAGTAACATCCGGTAATAGGAATTTGGGTTCGAACTTAGAATTCCCTACTTCTTTCGAGTCTAATCACAAGGCATAATTGATCAGAAAAAATTGTCTTTCAAAAAAAATATTTGTAATGTAATTAAGTTCATCAAGAGCCCACTTAATCAATTCTTTTTCTCTCTTCCATTGAGAAAACATATTCGGAGAAATTTACGAACAAGCAAATCAATTATTATATAATATAAACATATATAGTAATATATAGTTGTTGGAGAGTCCAGGGAAGCTCGAGAGATACTATGAGTCAATGCTCCAGGACCACAAAAGAGGAAAACACCACATCTCTACCCAAAACTTTAAGGCATTAGGTTAATTTATTTTTATAAGTAGACTATTGTTGGGTTTCAAGTGTTGAGTGGTTAAGTCCACATCGGCTATGTATAAGAAGAATATTGGATTTATAAGAGAGGTAACCCATTAACCTAATTAATCAAATATTCTTCTTATACATAGCCGATGTGAACTTAACCACTCAACACTTGAAACTCAACAATAATCAACTTATAAAAATAAACCTACTAAAATTCTAACTTTAGAACTCCAACACAAAAATTGTTAAACAAACCACCAAATCTCACATTAATAATAATATACCTATCGCTAAAAAGAAAAAGACCAAATCTCACATACTATTAAAAATTATTTTGTCCACCCTAATATAATTTAGTGGAAAAAAAAAACATAAACGATCATCGTGAAAAGATATAATTAATTAAAAACAAAAAAATTAAAGGAGTTAATTACCACTAGCCAAGACACAAAGCAATCCAACGGGTAAAGCAAGAGAGACAGTGGAAATTATGAGGAGAAAGTAATTGAGAGGATGCTTCTGATGATAGCACCCAACTGAAAATAATGCTGGAAGCAATCTTAAACAAATCAATTAGTTAGTTAATTAATAAATTAATAGGAGCAAACAAGAGTGTTACAATGCTACTAATGAAGAAAGTTATTGTTCATATCCGAACTTAAGTCCACATCTTTAAAATATTGGGGTTGACTCGTAACGGTTTTATCCTTTGTAGAAAAGGCATCTCGGTTGGTTTGAAAGGTGTGAGTGTTGTACATAAACTACTCTTTGCCTCGAGTACCAAGCGATGTGAGACTATTTTAATATATCCAAAATAGTTATGACGATGAAGATAAAAGATCGGAAGACGTACCAAACATAACGACTATGGTATGAACATAGAGCGATAGGTAGTTGTTGAAGAAATTAACAACGGGAGGAACGAAAATAAGGATGTAAGCAACAACAATCGTGAGAAGCAACTGAAAGGCAACGATCGAGTAAACTTTACGAATGAATGACCATCTTATTTCAGGATTCTCATGAATCATATTCATACTATTCACACCTTTTAATCCAGATATTAATTTTTACTATACAACTTGAACAATAGAAGACTAGGATTTTTGAGAAAATATCCTATTATATATATATATATATATATATAGCCTTTGTTGGATACTATTAGCGGCTTTCACGTACTTATCAACTTATGGTATCGGTTTTCATAATAAAATTAAGTAAATCCAATTTTGCAACAACACTTATCCAGTTTTCAATCCAATCTTTCATCCCTGTTTTTGTTTGGACGATTAATTCCTCCTTATATATACAGCAAGATCCCCCTTCCTTCCAGTATGTCGTGAGATAGGAAATTGATTTTGTTAGGAATTTTTTTGAAATATAGAAATTATTATTGTTTTGTTTTTTTTTTAAAGTAGGAACTAGTGGGCCGGTTTGTGTGATACATGTTTTCTATTATATTAACTTATATGTTGAAGATGATTATACATTTTTAGCACATTTTTTTATATTAATAGTAGGGTTTTGAAAAACAACAAATTAAGTCACATAGAGACGTTAAATTAAATGTAAGAAATTGTTAAATGAAAATGCGCACATCTCAATGAAGGGACTATTTGAGATATACACATTAACGAAATAGAAAATGTGGACAATCGGCCAGACGAACACGTCTATGTGACCTGCTTTTTCTATTTGCTAACGTATGTTGAAAATTATTTTAACTTTATTGTGTTCTTATGAAAATTACAAAATAAAATGTATTTATGAAAATGCTTCATGTGTGTTCCGCTTTTTCTATTTTGTTAAATTATGTAAAAAATTATATTATAGATTTTTCATATATCTTTTTTTATGAATATTTGGTGTTTGAAAAACAATTAAGTCACATAAACACGTAGAACTCAATGTTAAAACATCTTAAATGAGAAAATAAGGACCAAAATGTATATTCCATAAAAAAAAGGACCAAAATGTATAATAAAGATGGACAGGTGGGTCATTACCGTATGAGAAAATTAAATAATGGTTTAAGAAAAAATCTGATTATATTTTATTTAATTTACATTTTATTTTTTATTCACTTAATTAACATTAATTTCATTTTCTTTTTGAATAAACCATGCATAGGTATTGGCCATGAGGATTTAATGAAAAATCAACATAAATTTCTTTTGAAATTTATAAAAAAAATTACTAAAGACATGTACCTGTTCTTCCCTTAGGAAAAATTTCCACACCCTTGCTCATACACAATATTTTTGTCACACACACACCAACCTAACAAACTCATGCACTAATTGAATAGAATATTAGAAATTAAATGATGTATATGTGACTGTGTATGGTCGAATAATTTTATCCCTGTGATTTTCCTTCGATATTGCCCTCTCTTTTTTCTTTTATTTCCTTTGTATATAGTAATTCAAAGCACTGCGTCTCAATTCATAATGTATTGACCCAATTTTTGGTTGATCCATGCGAACCAAATTTCGTGATTTCATTCTGAAAGAAAAAACGACATGTTTGTTACCCCTTTTGTGTTGTAGAAAACAATAGTCATTCTTTAAAAGATATTCTTGTCTCGCCATACACCATCATCTGAATATTTTTTAACAGAACTTGAACATAAATACAAATAGGATAAATAATATAACATTCATAAAAAACAAACATACAAAATATGAAAGAAATACCTATATATTTGCCTATGCCCTTTCTTGGTTCACTCACTGCCTAAGAATAGAAAAATGATACGTAAATGCAAAAACCATAAAAACTAAAATAATAAATTAATGAAATTCAACCAATGAAAGTAAACATATCCACTTTCACAATGACACAACAAAAATTATCGGACAATTTTTTTTTTTGTGGGATAGAATTATTCACTTGGATATTTGATGACATAATGAGAGTTAAGAGACACTTTTTTTTAAAGCAAAATCACATAAAATAGAGATTTTATGGAATATTAAGTTGGTAACTACCCGTTTGGCAGTTATTCATATTTTTAAAGATTTGATTTTTTTTTAAAAATAACCGATTACTTAAGAGGGGGAGTGAAACAAAGTTAAAAGTAAATTGGGAAAATAAAAAGTCAACCCAAAAACTTATATCTCCTTTATGGAGTATATTATTATAGATATATAATTGTCTAAATAAATAATTATGTAAAAATATGATGTCAACATCTCATCTCATTCTCACAATAGTCAAATCTTATTCCCACAAATGGGATCATCATACATTATAGAGGAATCTGATTAAATATGCCCGCATGCTTTGATATATGTTTTCATCTCTATTATTCCCAAAAAAAACATAACATTGAAGGTCAAGCTAATTGAACAAAAAGAAAATGTTTTATTTAATTTTTTTTTAAATAGTCTTATTTAAATTATACATCCTTGAATATATTGATCAGAATCAATGCGCCAGGGATCTAATCTCATCCTGGCGCCAAACATCTACCATGTGCTCAAATGATGCCCTTCTCAGATCCTTGTTCTTTTTATTTTTGCATTTGAGACACCTTCTTCCGTTACAAAATAGAAGCTTTTGAAGACTCGCGAGACTCAAATGGCTTCGTAGATCACGAATAGTGTACAATTCAAATACACCCCCTACTCTATCCCAAATCAAACTGTGACAAATGTTTACTTCCACCAAAATTTGCAAGCTAGTGAGTATTTTGATCAAAGCTGTTAAGTTCACCATAATATTTCGGATGCTTACGCGCTTCAAATTTGGGGTGTATTGAATCATGAGATATGCTTCATATACGTCAAACTTACTAGTGAACTTCATTTGAGAGATGTTCGCACAATATTTATTGATGGCAGAAAAAACGTTACATGGCATGACCATGTTTGTAACAACGATTGACTCAAGACCTCTCCATAATTTCATTGCACTTTCAATTCCATCCTCGGATACACTGCCTTGGAACGGAAACACTAATCGTCTGAGATTTGGTGTCCTAAAATATATATATAAAACACATATTATTCAATTTTTTCAATCATGAATCCTAAGTTAAAGAGATGAACCAAACAAGATAAAAAACAACTTATCTACAATGGTAAGTGAAAATCATACCTTTCAGCAATGGTGATTAATTGTGAATCTGTCAAGTACACAAAGTAATTGAATACTAAACAAGTTGTATTATAATTGCTCAAACTTAGAGCATACTTCAACATTGTGGTCAGTTTATTGATGGAATTCATGTCATGTTTCCAAGCTCCAAAAACAAAAGGTATATTAAAAGCATTGGAGCTCAATTGAGTTAGATCAAGTTTTGCCCAAAGTGAAGGGGTACGGCAAACTTCATTCCATGATTTGCAGACCATGGAAGCGATTGATAGTTCAACAAGATTAAGTTTCATGAAAATGGTGATCAAAATTTCATAATGGAAATCTTCTATGGAGATGCCACTCCCATGTTTCTTCACTCCCATGTTTCCTGCACAAAATATTAATTAAGATATTAAAAAATTGATTCAATAAAGGTTTTATTCAAGAAATCACAATTTTGAAATAGCATTCTTAGTTAGTTCCTATACAATATTTTGCAGTTCCGAACTCAATAGCACTTATTGTTAAAAAATCCAGCAATAGATCCTTTTATTTACTCAAACAAAATATACTTTTAAGATAACACAAATTAATTAAGCAGACCTCTCATTCAATCTTAATCAAACAACTTGAATTTTAGTTTCAATAATAGATCTATAACACAATAACATTACACACTATTTGATCTGAATTAGATGATCCAGATCCACAACAGCATAATTGTATAAATAAAGACAATCAATTTTTGATAAAATCTAGGATAAAAAAAATATTATTTGTTCTACCTATAGAAAAACCCAACATTGATTATAATTTCAAATTCTCATAATCGTACATAAAACCACAATGTTCGTTCTTTACAAAATATATTATATTTTAAGTATACCTCTTTCTTTCAGCTTTCAACGAAGGTTGATGAACCTAGAAATCGCTCCCTAAAATATATGGGTATAAACGGAATAATGTTTGTATTACTCTTCTTTAAAATATATATATAGTCAGGAAGGGTTTGACTAATATGAATATAAAACAATACATTAAGTGTTTGACTAATATGGGTTTGACAAATAATTAATGGTTTGACTAATATTTTTATTTGCTAGTCATAATTGAGGGTTTGACTAGTATAGTTCACATAAAAGTTAAAATGTAAATTACTTTATGATTATGATACTTTTGACTTTAGTTCATATTATCAACTTTTTAGTCAAAACAATTAAGGGTTTGACTAGCTAATATGCACATTTAAATATAGACTAAATTAGTCTCTTGATCCCTTAACTAATTTGTTGGTTTCAATTTAGTTCCTTAACTATTCAAGGTTACATTTAGGTCCTTTAACTTTGTTTCCGTTAGTCGATTAGGTCCTTCCGTTCAGTGACGGAGCCAGAACTTTTGAACAGTGGGGGCACCATATACTTAAAATTGCAGCATTAAATATATGTGTGTAGATGGATGAATAAATATATTACATTTTATTTTTAGAGCATATATATTCATTACAAATATTCTCTACAACTTAATATCTTTTGGTCTTTTGAAAATATTGAATAATTTTTTCATTTTCGATCTCAATAAAAATATTCTAATCTTGTCAATATCACTTGGATGGTAATTTGAAATTTTAAGCCTCAAATTAAATAAGAATCATTACAAAGCATTTTGAAATATCATTTTTTTTATAGATGACACAATTTTATGTTTCTACATTCATCAAATATTTGAGGATTATGAGTTGATGATTGCTCCGACTTTCTTTTGAAAAATATTTTCATTGTTCATTACGAAATAAAATAAGGGTCGTGCTAATTAGTTTTTCTGGGGCACTATTTAAAGAAAAAAAAATTTACTTTGAAAATAATACTTTTTATATTCAACAATCACTTTTTACAAATGTTTCAATGTAGTTTAACTATATTAAATTTCTTTAACTAATATCCCTAGAGCACTAGTTAAAATTTTTCATAAAATAAAAAACTACAATTGGAACTATGTTTAAAGGGTCTTGTCAACGAGTGCCCCCGGTGTACTCTTTAAGTATTCCATTTAAAGAAATTTTTTATTTAAAAAATTAAACACTACAATTTCTAATGCGTTGACTTAAAAAATTCCCATAAAAATTCAATAAAAAGTTACTATTTATGGTCTTAAAGAGTACTCGGGGACACTTATTAGCATTTGTCATGTTTAAATCATACACTAAACCAAAAAAATAAAATAAAATCAAACAACAGGTACACGCACACTCTTTAAATACAAAGAGAGGGTACTATATTATCATGAGCTGCCACACTATACAATTCTACAACAAACTGAACCTCCAACACCCAAACAAAACAACACATATGCTCTATATAAAAAAAATTCCTAAAACTTTTGTGCAGGCATGTGCCTTCAGTCTCTACTATGTGCCTCCGTCCCTGCTTCCGTTAGTTTTAACCCCAAATATCTATAGTGAACAACATTATATTTGGTCCATCAAAGACCTCATTATTTTTTAAAATTTTAACTATTTAATCTTTTTGCCAAAATTATAACCATTAAATCTTGCATGCCTTCTGTATCTAATAATGAACCATCATCAACTAATCATTTTTACTCTTCTTCATATTCTTCCTCTCCTATTTTACTTCATTCTCACAAACATTCATCAAACAAAGGAAGAAGTGAGATAGGAATTTTTTTTTTTTAAGGTTTTGCTCTCCTTTTCTCATTTATTAACAAATAGGAGTAATAACGACCGCAAATACCAAGATTAAAGTTTGCTGCTGTAATAGAATCACAAAGTTTCACATTGTTTTTCATCTCGGCCGTCGATTTAAGATCAGACGATTTAAATTAAAAACCATATCTTTTTGTAATAATAATCTCAGCTATTGATTTTTGATCAAACAACAAAGAATCATTATTGCGTGTTACAACATACTTTTCTGACAGCAGCAAATCTTGTTCCCAAATACCACTAACATTAAGCAGAATACCTCAAAAGTGAATTTAAGAATTTTCTAAGGGCAAAAAAGTCCATGAATGTCCTATAAAAAATATACTAGCCTCTATATATATACATTCTCATTCTCCCTACCCCTTCATTTCCCAACCATAGCAAAACATTACAATAAAAAAAATCTTATAAATATACACATCTCCCTCCCACCATAATTAATCAAAAGATGGTGACAGGACAAGATTTATACAACGTGATGTGTTCAATGGTACCTCTATATTTTGCAATGCTAGTTGCTTATGGTTCAGTAAAGTGTTGCAAAATGTTCACTTCAGATCAATGTTCAGGCATAAACCGATTTGTGGCAGTTTTTGCTGTTCCAGTTCTATCTTTTCATTTTATTTCTCTCAATAATCCTTATCAAATGGACATTAAATTCATCTTAGCAGATACAATTTCTAAGCTTATTGTTCTCTTTTTTCTTTCTATTTGGGCTATTTTCTTTACTAAAGGCTCATTGGATTGGGTTATTACTTTGTTCTCAGTTGCTACCTTGCCTAATACCCTTGTTATGGGTATCCCTTTACTTCAAGCTATGTATGGTGATTTCACACAAAGTCTCATGGTGCAACTAGTTGTCCTTCAATGCATCATATGGTATGTAATATCACCTAGTGATATTTAATTTCTTGATTTTTTTTTTTTGTCAATCCTCTGGTTATCAGGTCACGAGGTAAGTAAAATCTAGATAAGAATGATTCATCTTATAAATTGAACTCGGATTATCTCGAATAATAATTTTTTTAATTTAAATAACAAACTTCCATTCAATAACATATAGTATATGTTTGTACTAGAGGACAAACAAATGGATTGAATCTATCAAAAAGAAAAGAAAATCTATCAAAAAGACAAACAAATGGATTGATTGAAATTACTAGTTTGTATATTTCTTTATCAATTTTCTAATTGCAACATAACTTATTTTAATCAAATTCTATTATACAAACATACATTTTCTCTTAATTTATGAAAACGAAGAAGAAAGAAAACAAGTGAGATAAATTCCCAACAATTGATCAAAAGTAAGAACAAGTTTTTCAAACATTTTTAGAGATGTATACCACCGTGTAAAATGAAAATAGAGAAATGTAAAATGTTCATAACAATTGGACACTACCAACAAATGGATTTTTTTTTTTTTAAATAAAATTGGAAAATGGAGAAATTATTGAGCTAACATTTTACAACCATCACCAAAGAAAACAAAATGAGATTACAATGTTTCTCAAATATTGAGCTAACATCTTATGAACGAATAAATAGATTGAAAAATTACAAGTTATTAAATAAGTCTCTCTATTTTTTTAATGAAATAAATAATTTTTTATCTTTCATTTTCTTTACAACAAAAAATGACCAGTGGATTACTCGTACTAATTATTCAATCAAATGGTGTTTGGCATTTTTTGAGTAAAAATATCATAATATAAGCTCGTTTCAATAACTACATTTTTTTTGTCACAATATAAAACTAATTTACACCAAAAATGAATACTCTCTTTTTTTTTTCTCTTAATTATTTATCAAGTTCTTCAAAATATTTTTAACAATTGATTGCATTATATTTTTATTTTAGTTCTAATTGTTTAAATTATTAAATTTTGAATTCAGGTATACTTTGCTTCTCTTCCTATTAGAATACAGAGCTGCCAAACTCTTGATCAAAAACTCATTCCCAGGAACCACGGCAGCCTCCATAACAAAATTCGAGCTCGACAGCGACGTAATTTCCCTCTACGGCCAAGACGCGCCGCTCACAACTCAATCAGAAACCGATGAAAATGGACGAATCAAAGTCCGAATCCGCCGATCCATTTCTTCAGCACCACCAGAATCAACCTCATCAATAACCAACACCATTACTCCTACAAGACTCTCTAATCTTTCCAATGCCGACATTTTCTCCATCAACACACCGATGAATTTTCTCGACAATGCTAGTCCGCGACTCTCCGGTTATGCTTCAACCGATGCTTATTCATTGCAACCAACGCCTCGGGGGTCTAATGTTAATGAAACAGATGTGATTGGTACGCCGGTGTTGGAGAGATCGCCGGTGGGTGGAGGGAGGGGTTTACGAGGGAATTCGCCGGTGGTGGATCGAGGGAGGGTGGTTTGGGAGTCACCGGAGAAATGGCGGGTGGAAGAGAGACAAGGATGCAAGGACATTACTATGTCAGGTACGTGTTTGTTAAAATGTTCCTTAGGACAATTTAGTGAATGAATATGGTGTGGTCCAGCAGCATGCTAACAAAAATACAAAAAAGTAAATGTTTTTTTTTTTTTTTTAAGCAAATGGGGCGCAGATGAGACTGCGACACCCTAAGTAGATTAAAATAAAAAGATACAAAACAACTGGGGGACATAAAACCAAACCCAGTGCGATATAAAAAGACAAACAACCATAGAAGGTTAAAGATACACAAATCCTAATCTAGAGCAGTCAACCACACACCCCTTGCACAATCCAGCGAGCCCGCGCACGAGCCCGAAACCAAATTGCAAAAAAATGAGGCTTAGTAGATGAATACCACCAAAGAGGATCGTCTCTGACGAATCAAGTCTAGTTGGTAGCAACCCAAACCCAATCAAAAGCCAGATCGTGGGATGGACAATCAACCGAGCTGAGCACCACGAGCACCAGAAACACCAAAACCAGTCAACTCGGTGGCACGACAAACGACTGCTACCGCCAACACGGAGAGTCTACGTACCCAGTCCTTTCGAACAAACGAGCTAACGCAAGATGTGATGAGACGAGTGCGTAGAAAGCTCCCAACAAAAATGATTCCTCCAACAGCCAATTAAAATAATCTGCAATTAAAATAGGCTGCAACAAAAACACCGGCACGGCGGACACAAATCTGAAAGCATTGGAACCTGCAAATCTCATCAGATTTGAAACGGAACCAGAGGACCAAGACCATCAAAAAAGCAAACCACCAGCCAAACCAACAATGGGTTAGACCACCCACTGTTAAGAAGAACAGCGAAGATCTCAAGATCCGAAATGAACACATCTGACATCTGAGAAATCTCCGTTGACAGAGCCCACCTGAAACAGTAAATGTTAATTTTGTCTTTGAAATTGTAAAGTAGTGGCAATTTTTTTATATTGATTTAATCTGGTTTGGAGTCAGTTCTGGCATTAAGTGATTTCGGCGCCTTCACGATTTCAGTTGCGGAGATCAAACTGTGGTCCTCTCTATCAAGTTCAACGTCAATCACCACTGAACCAACTAACGATCGGTAAAGTAGTGACTATTTGATCTATACATTAGGTGACACTATACAATACCCAACTAAATTTTGAACTACCGTGTTCATCTTATTAATAAATATTTAATATATAAACTAAGAGTTAAACGTTTGGTTCCATAAGTTTAGCCCAATTGGTGGACATTTGCATTATTATGCAGAGGATTGGTGTTCGAACCCCGTTCATCTCACTTATTCACTTTAAGAATGGAATTTCAAGCCATTAGGCTACTTGACCAAAAAAAAAAAGTTAATCGCTTAAGATTATTTATTTATTTATTTATTCTGGTCAAATAGCCTAGCAGCTAGAGCTAGAAACAATGTTTTTTCTTTCTAAAAGTCATACAAATGATGTTTTGTGTGAAAAATGTTGACTTATATCAAATTTAATCTCTTTTTACTATATTTTTTGTTTATCTCTTTAAGTTTTTGTTGTCTTTTCATGTAATACATTTTGCACCACTATTCTAAATTTAATTGAAAGATTTAAGTTGAAAGATGGTTGGGGAAATTTTTTACTTGTTTGATTTATTTATAAATTCTTAAATTATTTGTATATATTGTGCATTTAAAATTTACTTTTTTATGAAATTATATTTGTTGGATTTGGTCTTCAAATTTTAATTTCTGGTTCCACCTCTATTAGTATGTGTAGATAAACTTAAATTGAAACCCAAAATTATTGAAGATGGTCTTCAAATTATGCAACAAAATTTTGGAATGATTTACAAATAGATCCATATAGATTTGTGTAATAATCTTTTAAAAAGTCAATAAAAGAATAAAGCCTACCAAATAAAATTGTAAAGATGGATCCATTAAATTATTTCAATTGTCACGTGAATAAATGTTGTCATTCAGTAAGATTGGCATGAATAAAACATCTATTCTTCGTCTTATTATAAGTGTCACTTCAAATTTAAAATAATGTACATTTTATCAAATATTGATTAGTTATTACGAGAAACGATCCCCTCCCATCAAAACTGTCCCTATGTATGTATTACTTTTTTTTTTGGCGCAATGTACGTATTCATTTAGTCACCCAACATTATAATAAATCAGCCCTTAACTCGACCATTTGACCAAACACAAACATAGTCTATATACTCACTCGGCTATCGCTGCTTATTACGAGTTCGGTCTTATAGATCAAAATACTTGAAACCAAACACGGCCCTGGGCCCAAATAGTGAAGTCAATTTGAACTTATTGATATTTCAAGTGTGAGTTGAGTGTCCTGCATTAAATGGAAAAGTGAATATTGAACACTTTATAAATGAGAGAATTCATAAACCTAATGTTTTAAGAGTTTGAGTTAAGATATGGTATCTAACTCGTTTATATAGTTGACTCAATGTCCAACGTGATGATGCCAGACCCCTGATGACCCAACAGGTGAAGTCACTTTGAATGACATTTTCTAGGGAGTATTTGAATGACAGTGTTTGGGCAATAATACAGTATATTTTGGCAATAATACAATATATATCAGAAAATGTAAGTATGTGTTTGTTCTGTAGTGCATGGCCATGCGACCTTTTATTTATAGGGTGTACGTTTTGTCCCCGACCATTGTCTGTGTCTTTGTCGTATTCTCATCCATTCATTGCTAGTGTCATAATTTGTTGAGCATGTTTATTTTTAGTGCAAATTCAGTATCTATGAATGTGATTATTATGTGAACATATGCATGATCAACAAAGTGTAGAGACTAATTTTTTGAGCTCGGTGGAACCATAATGAAGCAAAGCTCTCTCTTAAGAGATTTAACACTGTGGCATTCTTAGGATTGAATTTAAACGTAAAATCTCTGATTAAATTAGAAGAGATCTTTTACCATCTTATCTGAGTGTTCTTGGCCCGTTGCAGCATGATTTTTAACTGAGGAAATAGTAATAATTATAATTTTAGTAACTCTTGCCAAATTGTCATTTCTATATATATGTTTCATCATAACACAATTGCACGTGAGAAATGAATATATATGCATATAAACACTGCAAAATGATTTAGTAAGATAGCATAATAATTTCTTTCAAAAAAGATGGCTTTATAATTGATTTTGTGAATCTATAGATACTGCAGAACACTAGACAAGTGGTCCCTCTCACCCCCACGCCATCTTCTTAGAGTATAAAAAACATTCACCTAATTAAAAAGTTAAGAAAATAGTAAGTGATAAAAGCAATGTTGAAATATTAAGTTTAATATAGTTTATATAAATTTGTTACTTTACTTAGTCTTAGGCTTAATTGATAGTAGCCATCATTTGGTAGAGAGCACGTGTGTAATGATGGTCAAGGTAATATATGATTTCCTATATTGTGGTGAAAATAGGATCTAAATTTCCCCTTAGAGAAACTTGCATTTACATGCAGGAAATAATCTCAATTTTTAATTTTAGATCAAATGATTCAATAATAAAATCGGTTTTAAACGATCTTTGTTATTAATTTAGAATTTTAGATCTACCATTGATAGTTTAAGTTGTGCGACCCAGTTACACCAAGAAATCTATTTCTCTGAAAATATTAATAGTCGACATTATTTGGCTTTGAAGTCATAAAACTGAATTATTGTACCAATTTTTTTTTCTTTTCTATATTTGTTACCTAAGTCTTCTTTCATCATTAATTCACAATCAATTATGTAAGTGGTTGAGAAATGTGAGCTTAATTTACTAGCACTATCTTTTGTCTTTTATTTGTTTCTTAACTCATTGATTAATAGCTTTTGTAATGTTTTTGCTATTATATGATAGATAAGGAAATTAGCTTCAGAGACAGCATCAAAGTCTCAGTGGTAGGGGAAGCTGTGGACCCTAAGAGTTACCAGAAAATGCCATATGCCTTTGTAATGTTAAGGCTTATACTTATTGTAGTTGGAAGAAAACTTTCTCGTAATCCTAATACATATTCTAGTCTATTAGGACTTCTCTGGTCTCTAATCTCCTTCAAGTAAGTGAACAGGTGATACCAGGACTAACTTATGAAGCATGTATACAAATATCAGACACGACACTAATATGTAGAAACTGTTAATATTTTAAAAAGAAAAAATGATTGAATACATGTGTTAGGGTTGTGCCTGATACATGTGGTGTCAGACACCAAATTAACACGGCTTTAATCCAAAATATCGGTGCTACAAGAAATATACTTAAGTCATTTACCGCAATCAGTAAGTCAAAACCACTTAGTAAAGATACGGTGGTGAGCCATTGATTTTCAACTAACGGTTTTGATTTACTTATTGTTGTACCAGTGACCAAAGTGATATAACTATTTAGTCATATCCTAAATTTTTATTTGTAAAAAGACTTTTTTTATATATAGTTTTAGGCTATATTTTGCAGTTTGCACATTTTCATACACATTTTATGATGTAAATTTGCAGATGGAATATAGAAATGCCTAGTTTGATCAAATCATCTATCAAAATCATATCTGATGCAGGTCTTGGGATGGCAATGTTTAGCTTAGGTAACATAACTACAATTATAAAGACTTATATAATGATTTAACACCCATCCACTTGCACACATGGTGTTTCTTCGATACTCCTTTCGGTCATTATATTATAAGCAAAAAACCATTTTTAAAATTTATTGAAACACTGATGTATTTGGCCTATATTATAGACCAGATACATCAGTTTTTTTTGTTTATAATAGTGACCTGAGGGAATATATGAATACATCACAATACAAATCCTAAAACCTAATATCACAGTGTGAAGGAAGACAGGAACAGGTGAAAAAGAAAACACATGCATTGTTATGTACTAAGGTGTTTGTGGCAACCCAAGAAAATAAATGTGATGTCTTACTAGCACATGATAGTGATATATTGTTTGATTGAAAATGGAAAAGTGTGAAATGGAAGTAACTATTTTGCTATATTTATTGTTAAAATGGTTACTATATCTATCTATACAATAATAGAAACTCATTGGAAGTTAATTATGCAGGGCTTTTCATGGCACTTCAGCCTCGTATTATTGCTTGTGGTACTAAAAAAGCAGCCATGGGAATGGCCATCAGATTCCTATGTGGTCCTCTTGTAATGTCATTATCATCCATTGTCATTGGATTGAGAGGAAAAAAACTGCATACAGCCATTGTACAGGTACTTGTGTTATCCATATTTGTGGCATGAATTCATATCTTTCTTTTTTTATAGGCAAATATTAGTGAAGTTAGTGGTTATGATAGTTTCTATGGTCGAACTCAGGACCATGGTTTTAAATTGTGGATACAGTTGCAGTTGTTGTGATTGCGGTCATTGCAGTTGTTGTGATGCACATTGCGGCTTTTGCGACGTGAAATCTTTTTTAATTTTCACAAACTATACAAAGTGGCACCATCGTCACACTACAATAGAGTCTCAGTTTGCTCCATAAATACTGATTGAGAGGTTCTTAAATACAAAGTTAAGAGACTATTAAAAGTAAGACTTAAATCAAACATGTTTGAAATCGTCTTATGCAGTTACATTACAGTTGTACATGTGATTAAAGATAACACCGCAATATTGTGGTGCATTAATGCGGTTGTGGAGACTACTGCATTAACAATATTACGGCCGCAATTATTGATGCCAATTGCAATTTGAAACAATGGTCAGAAACTCCTCCATATAACTTACAAACCGAACTACCATGATGGTGAATTCATATCTGTATGTACACATGCAGCACATGGAACTTATATCTAAATTGTTTATAGAGGGAATATATTAGACATAAGATAAAATTGTTGTATATATGTTGGTACTTAATTAAGTTTGACTTCAATTCAATTGCTTCTCAGGCTGCTCTTCCACAAGGGATAGTACCATTTGTGTTTGCAAGAGAATATGGGCTGCATCCTGATATTTTGAGCACAGGGTAAGTTAATTTCTAAAATTTATTTGTGACAATCTTCCAAAACAAAATTCTTTTCAAATTCACTTTTGCAAAACTACTTATGGGACAATCTTATTTCCATTTAATTCAATAAGTAGGAATAAGTTTATCAATTTTTTTAGGCTAAATGCATCTATAGGTCCTTTAAGTTTAACGTTTGTAACAGATAGGTCCTTTAAGTTTTTTAAGTAACAGATAAGTCCTTTAAGTTTTTTAAGTAATAAATAGGTCCTTTAAGTTTGTAATTTGTAACATTTAAGTCCTATTTTTTAAGTAATTGAGGGACCTATATGTTACAAATTACAAACTTAAAGGACCTATTTGTTACTTAAAAAACTTAAAGGACTTATTTGTTACTTAAAAAACTTAAAGGATCAATCTGTTACAAACATAAAACTTAAAGGACTTATGGATGCATTTTGCCATTTTTTTATTAGGAATAAGTTCCTCTAGTAATTTTATATGATTGGAGATATAGTGCATAGAAGAAAAATGATGGTAACACAGAGCAAAGCGTGTTAACATCACATTGAACTTTTAATCTACTTATCTAACCCACTTAATAAGTTGATCAATTATTATACATCCCTAGCTTGGATACTAAATCTATCAAACCGATTATTAATTGTCTATAACAACCAGGCATTTATAATTTGGACAAGCATAATTATGCATATAATGATGTTTGAAAATGGTCACTAATTTGCTTTTTCATTGCAATCTTCTAGCAAAATTGTAATCCTCATTTACCTTATTTGCAAGTAATCATTATTAGCATAGTTTTCTATGCTAAAAGATAGTACTAATTAACCAAGACATTAGGCTCAAGTGGTTAATGAACTTCCCTAAGAGAAATCATTCGGGAGAATCCGAGTTTGATTTTTGATAGAAACAATTCTTAATCAGACATTACTTACCTCATGGCCAAACTCTAGATTATCGAGGACTCCTTCCACCGAGAACCAGAGGGTTGATAAAAAAAAACATAGTACGTACTAATAGATGCATTTTTGCAAAGCTTGACTAAATCACTAAATCACATAGAGGCTACATTTCTAGTGATGCATAAATTAAGTTAAGAGCATATTTAATTTCCTTGTATGATCCATAAATAGATTTAAAAAAAAAAGTGCTCTTCTTTTGGTTTGCAGGGTTATCTTTGGCATGTTAGTTTCCTTGCCAATAACTCTCATTTACTACATATTTCTTGGTTTGTGAAGACTCGGAAAAAAAAAATACAACTTGAAAGAAGAATCAATGGATTGAAAAAAAGTAAGTTTTATCCAAATTCCAAACTATGATAGCATGTGCACTAAACCATGTTGGAATTCATCATAATTATGTCATCACCGACCACCATTATATAAGATGGTTTTCCATTATTATAGACACTACTAGCAGAAAAAATTGACTTGTGTAAAGCCAACATTTCAAAAGCCAAAAAAGGGTTGTAAAAATAATAATTGACTTGTTTTTGAAAAATAGCAATTTCACAAAAAAGTAGTAAATTTATATGATTTTTTATTTCATTGTTTGATGTTATCCTTCACATTTTCTGTGAGTGTTATGATATATATGTTTCGTAACTTAAAAGAATTCTCTAATTATTATTTTTTTGTCAGTTTAAACACTCATTTATGTTATTTACATAAATAAAAGTGAAGAAAAAAATATGACGGAAAATAATGTAAAATAATTGATAAGTGTATATATGATTGATAAAAAATAGTTAACGTAACCTTAAAATTTAAAACTATCAGCTAAATAGCACAATTTTATTATAAAATTTGGGCACCTAAAACAGTATTGAGGGCTTGTCAAAAAAAAAAAAAAAGGTATTGAGGGATTACATAAATTAGTGGTAGCCGAAAGGGAAACAAGTCTTATCACAACCAATAATTCTTGTTGGAAGCTGGGGAAGGAAAATATTGTGGGAACAATGTTGATCCTGTCACCTCAGATAAACAAAAAGTGTATGAAAGCAACAAACATTTGAACAAATTTATGGCATGCTAAGGTGAAGATTTTTTGGTCTTCAATGAGATCATATATTTAAAACAAAGGCCTCATTATTATAGAATTTATAAGTCATTGAAAAGATAATTGTTTTTGAAGCTCACGAGTTATTGAAGCCAAAATTCGATATTCAGCTTCATAAGATGAACATAGATTGCTTTTTGGAACGCCAACTAATGAGGCAATGACTGAGGAAGATACAATACCAGGCGAAGTAATGACGAGAAGGGAACAATAGACCACACTCAAGGTAACGAAGCACGCAAAGGGTTGCAAAATGATGATTAATAAAAGGTTTGACATAAACTGACTCGGCTGTTCAGTGGCAAAATTAATGCTTGGACGGGTTGTGATCAAGCATAAAATAAGTCCAACTAATCTGAAATAAGTAGCAACATCACTGACGGGAGGACAATCATCCAATCCGAGGCGACAAGCATAGTCATTAGGGGTGTTGACAGGTTTGCAAGATGTCAAACCAACATAAGAAAGTAACTTGAGACAGTATTTACGCCGACCTAAGGATAAATCTTTAGTACAATGAGCCACTTTAGCAAATCACCCAAGCAATATGCAGTTCGTATATGAGCAAAGTTGTGAAGGAAGGGGCGGAAGCGTGAACCAATAGGGCGTGATCAAACGAGACTTGTACAAACCCAATTGTAAGAATAAGAGAAACGAATTTCTAAAACCAATGTTTGCTAACTTGTTTGAGACCAAATAAAGACTTGAGATAAGCTTGCAAATTTGATCAGGTTTCCGGGAGAAACTCCTTGAGAAGGGTGCATATATATGTCCTCCTACAAATCACCAATGCAAGAAAGGCATTGTTGAAACCTAAAAGGTGGAGGTGCCAATGTTTAACAGAAGCAACCATGCCCTCAATTTGGTTGTAACCCTTAGCGACGAGGCATGCTTTGTAAGCCTTTGACAACTCTGCAGAATCCTAAGAAAATTCTCTTATGTGCTCAAGGATCAAACTTGGATCTATTGGTTATTATTGTAGAGGAGTAGCAAAGGCATCCAAATGCATAGACTAATAGCATATCATTATTTTTTTTTAAAAAAATTCCATACATTATAGCATATTTTAACTATTATAAGTCCCACCTATTTTCCATCCACACAAAAAAGTAATATAACATATTGTTCATTCTTGTAGCATCATATTTTCCACTTCCCAAAGTTCCTTGTTTCGTATCAAGATAAGTTGTTGTGAATCTTAATCTAACGTGTCAAGTAATAAAAAAAAAACTTACAAAATAACCTCATTATTGAAAATCCAACTAAACTTAACCCCATGTGGTTTCATCTTACGAGCACGCGCATCAGCACGCTCTTGCAGCCTCCTAATCCTCGGCGCTAGCCCACACACGAAACCCTGCGCCTTTTTTGCATCAGCTGTTAATCCTTCAAGCTTCTCCAATCTCCACCGTTCGATTAAAAACTCCAAGATATCAGCATAATCATTAGCTGTGTACACTCCGGTACGCTGCGCGACGGCCGCAAAGTGCTCGAATAGCTTAGGGTCTTGTCCATCATACATAAGGTGTGCCGGCATTGTGATTTTTTTCTCCATCATATCACCAATGGCTAGCATTGCTCCATTAGGGTCCACTTCTAGAAGCTTCTCCACAATTTTTGAGTATGCATTCTCATGACGCTTCTCATCTGCCGCAATGGTACCACATATGCGCGCAAGCACGGGATCACCACCTTCTTTCGCTAAGCGAGCCGTGTTACCATGTGATACGAATGTCGCTCGCTCTTGGAATGATGTGTATACAAATCCCAAGTATGGGTTGTTTTCAGTCCCTGGGTCCTGTCAAATGCAAACAAAATACAATGTAGACATTATTTTCAACTTAGAATAAATCCATTTTAGAAATTAAAAAAAGAAGAAAAAATCTGCATACCATTTGATCAAAATTTATTGTGAAATATATAAAAATGTTATTATATTATAAAATTAATCTCTTCAAAAAATTAAAATATATCACCTCATTCATGTAACATAGTTAAAAAATTGACAGAGTTAAATATGATACTTTTTTGTTTTCCTAAAAAAACAAAATGATAGTTTTTTTGTATAAACAGAGGATTCTCTGTGATCAAATGACAACATTTGTGATCAAACAAAAACAGATGATTCTATTTAGATAGATATATAAACAACATTTCCCCATCATACATTTATTTTTATATAATATGATATGACAATTGATACCAATGGAAAATGACATTCTAAGAGGACAAAAATCATAAAGACCCAAATTAAATACACACACCGAATCCCGTGAGGTAGATTAGTCGGTAGCTATTAAGGGATATTATTCGAGGGGTTGGAATTCGAACTTCGAATTTCTGAAATTTTCACACTTACATTGTATGAGTCTTGCTATTAGAAAAGAAAAAAAAATCAATTCACAGAATAAGAATGGTATTAACACATACACTCATACATTCTGTGTTACATTATAAGTGTAATTTTTAAAATAATTTTCAGTCTCAATTTTTATATTAACTTAGAATGCCAATAAAATCTTTGTTTTTTTACAATAACCAATACAATGTTTTTTTTGGTGGTAGAACCAATACAATATTTTTCTTAATAATACTTACATTTATTTAAATATAATCCACCTAAATACTCCTACTACTACCAACGACTTTAATTAATATATGAATATTTTAATTTTATTTCATCACTATACTTAATTAAAGTTTAATTTCTACACATTATCAATATTAAATGTTTAACACTGTCAGTAAATTAAAATCAGGCAAACATTTTTAATCATCAAACAATTACTATTGATTTGAGAGGATAAAAAAATCAATATAGCTAGAGTATGTATAATATGAATCAATATTGCTAGAAAACAATTTATCTAATCATTTTCTTAATCATCCTACATTTTACCTTAAAATGTACAATTAAGGAAAATAAGGAAAATAAAATCTCACCATGCCAGCTCCAATGAGGTATTGAACAGTTTTCTCAATCTTCTCCATATCAACCCGACCCGAAAGATACAAATAAGTCCTAAGCAAATCTCCATGTCTATTTTCTTCAGCAGTCCAAGCCCGTGTCCAAACGGCCCACGGACTTGGACTCGAACCAATCTCATCACCAACACCATCAAGACCATTAATCATACTTTGATATGTCGGAAGTGCGTCTTCCGTCACCATATCACCAACCAACACAACAAAATACTCATCAGGAAGGTCCTTCGTACGATCACGAAGGGCCTTCACCTGATCAGTAAATTCATCGAATTTCAACGAAGGATCAGGGAGAAAATTCTGTGGCTGCCAACATTGTTCCACAGGCTTAAGTAATGGTAAAACAGATTCAGATGCCCAGTTTTCTAGTGATTTGAAAATTTCAAGTTTTTCTGGTGGCATTGTGTGAGTTTTGGAGATTTTTAGCGACGGTGGTGGTGTAGCAATTGCTGTGGATCTTGGTGGTGGTAATAGGTGGCGATGTGGTCGATGGTTTTTTGGAATGTTCCATGTTAATGGAAGTGTCTTAATTGAGTGACAAGTTTGAATATGCATTGTTTTGATTTTGATACTAGCTTATGATAGTGTGTACTATGTTGTACATGTGAAAAATAATGATGTTGTATGAGATATATTTGTAGGAAATTAGAATAATAATGACCCTTGTATTTCTAATAATTTACAGAAATGCCATGCTATTTTTTTGTATTTATTGATGTGATTAGATGTGAGAGGGTGGAAATTTGTAAGATTTTCATGAATTTTGCTTATATGGGTTGGGTGTATTTGGTTGAGAAATTAATGTTGAGATAGTTTTGGAAAATTATTGATAGAAAGAGAAGGGTATAAATGTCATTGAATATATATTATGTGGCATTGGGAAGACCATGTTTCAGTCATATAGTAAAAAAAGGGGGATTTGTAAAACAGGGGGTGCTGTGGTTTTGGTGGAAAGAACTGTTGGAGAATGATGGTACATGTTATATTGATTCTGTGGATGTAATTGCCAGCACATTTCTTCAAGATTTATTATTATCTTTTTTGACAAAAAAATAATTAATATTTATCTTTAGATCTTTTCATTTTTCTTTTGTAAAAGATCATTTTACTTTTTAATTTTACTCAATTTAAATTTTTAGAACCTGTTTTTTTACCACTAGACCAAACCTTTAAAGTTTTTTATTTTCATTTATTAATTCTTTTTTTTTGAAAAAATATATACTAGTGTTTATCATTTTTATTTTTCTTCATAGTTTTTTCATGTAACCCAGAAAAAAAAAATTTAACTATATATTTTGTCGAATTTTTTTTTTTTACTCGCTTTCAATCTTTTCATAGCTCCCTGAGTTATTAAAATTTATGGTTAATATATATTTAAAGGCAAAATAATAAAGGTGACAATTAAGACGTTCAAATTATGGTTAATATATATAAATATTAATAATAAACATAGGAAAAAAAATAAACAGACGTGATTGGTTAATATATATAAATATTAATAAACAATACGAAACAACGACAAACATAACTTATTTTATTTTATTTTTTTATAACAAGAGTTGTATTTTTTTAATGTCCATTAGATTGAATTGGCCCAATAAAAAATTAATATTTAAAATATGAAATACAAACTCATATTTATTTTTATAATTTATATTATTATTTATTCGAGATTCAAGCTACTCGTAACCTATTTGGACTAATCCATAATTTAAACAGGTTTAAACGGACCAGACTAAAAAACCCAAAAAAAATGTAAGCTCAAATTTCAAGGCCTAAATCCCAAAAAAAATCGGATTATTTGGACTAACTTATTTTAACAGATTCGCACAATTTAAAAAATTCTAGTCCTATTTTATGCTTTAGAAATAGTAAACTTTTTCCTATGAGTAAGATATTATTTTTGTCCTTATATTCAAGACTCTCTAGTAATATAATAATATAATATAATTATAATGGTTGTTAATTAAGCTATAAAATTCCTTTAAAAAAAATTAAGCTATCAAATATAACTTAAGATGAATGTAACAAAAAAAAAAAACTTATGAGGTATAATAACCGGATTTGAGAATGGATATTTAAATTCAAATTGAGATATTCGAAATTCAAATTATTTACTTTTGTTAGAAGGAGATGTAACAAATGAAGGGTTTATAATTAAACCGAAATGAACAAACAAAAACAAATTGAGGTTATTTATTCAATGAAATTAATTTAGATGAAATAGGATCCTTGTTTGGAGTCCATGCACGAGGATATATAATATATATCTCTGTGGGAATATACACACAACATTTCCCATCATCAAGGCTTGTTCTCAATTTGTGGATGAATATGATGATGTTCATGACCAGCTGGAGAAGATGTAGTTGCCACTTCATTGCTACTAGAAATATTGTCTTGATTTGATTCAACTTTTGATGGTTCAGCATGTAAACCATGACCAACTTCTTCATTCTTCTTAATTACTTCATCAACATGAACATCATCTTCAACCGATATCACGACAGTTGGTGGTTGTCCAAAAGGACCGGGAATAATTGTTTCCGTAACCTTTTTATGTTCATCGATATGAACAATATCGGTTCCTTGTGTCTTCTTCTTCTTCCTCTTCTGAATGCAACAAAATAATGCGAAAGCAAGCAAGGCAATGCCACCAAATCCGATGATCACAATGACAATGACTGTTGGATGGTATGGAGTGGGAGAAGGTGGAAATGGTGGTGGTGGTGGTGATGGATGGACATGCGGCGGTAGAGGAGGAGCAATGGGGTGATGTGGAGACGGTGGGGGGTGGACGTGTGGTGGTGGAGGAGAAAATGGATGGGATGGTGGCAAAGGTGGTGGAGGGTGTCCGTGTGGCGGTGGAGGTGGAAGTGAATGAGGTGGTGGTGGAGATACGAAGGAATGAGGTGGTGGAGGGTTGAAAGGGCGGAAAGGTGATGGTGGAGGATAGAGAGGGTGAGAAGGTGGTGGGTTGAGGGGGTGGGAAGGTGGTGGGTTGAGGGGGTGTGGAAAGTAGAAGTTGGGTTGAATTGAGGCCATCTTGGTTCTTTAGTATACAAATTACAATTGACGATGTTTCTAAAAAGTTGTTTGTTTGGAATATGTTGTGGCTTGAGTCAGTTGAGTGTACTATTGACTTGAAGTGTGGATTTATTTATAAGAAAAAAAATATGTTGGTACTTTCTTGCAAAGTTTCTCAAGGGTTGTTTGTAGTAGAAAACACTTCTCATTGGACTTTCTTAGCTTATTTTACTTGTATTGCTTGTTCTTATTTTGTAGACTTGGCTTATTTTGCTTTGTAATGCTATTTTTTATTATTATTATTTGAAATTTGGTATGATCTTTGCTGTATGTGACGTTGGAAAACTTTGTGTATCCTGGGTAATTTATAACAAGTTTAATTTTGATAAAATTTTCATTATTTATTTGTTTTTAATATCAATGTTTTTTTGTCAAATAGCCTAGAGTGGAAAATATCAATGTTATTTCCCTTTGATAAAATAATTTCATCGTTAAAAGTTTTATTAAAAAAAGGGAGTGGTATGTTTTTTGAGCACTTATTTGCTGTCCAGAAATATATTTCCTAGAAGTTTAAGTGTAATGGAAAAATAAGGGTCCTACAAAGAAAAAAGGTCTCAATACTAACGCACTATATTCACACTTATGAATATCAAATCTTACAAAACTCATTGATTAGTTACAAAACAATAATAGAATTAGAAACTGTATTCATAATTGTGCATATCTATAAGATATAAACCTCTGAAAAACTATAATAATGAGCTATCCATAATACTGGCCCAAATACAAACTAGCAATCATATTTTGTACTAACCAGAAAAATCACATTGTGCAAACATGTGAATATGTATGGGAAGTATAAAGAGAAGTAAACTCATAAAGAAGATAGAGATTTGGTTGTGACTGTAGGTGGTAACTTGTTAACAGTAGAATTATCTGTCCAATTCTTTTCACCCCAATGCCATAACATACTCTCCCAGAAGCAGAAATCCTCGAAACATGTTTTCAAACGCGGGTCTTTTATCTTAATTTTCCAGTGACCATCACTGTAGTTTCCTTTCTGGGCTTGTCTACGATCCCACTCTAATGCAGCCTTCTGTTTCGATCTAAGTAAACAGAACTTCTGCAAGTTTTCTGGCATGGCGTCATGAACCTTCCACCACCTCGTATGAGCTACATTGCTTGCAAATTCCTGAAGAATGTCCACGTTCCAGTTGCAGTCATAGTCTCGGAAACAAAGCCATGGTTTATTACCTAGATAGTGGATGACATAAAGGATCGGTGGATCAGCTCCAAAGAGACGAGTTTTTGTCGCCTTCTTCTCTTCCTCGTCACCTTCCCAGAAGTGCTTCAAGTAGTTCATGTGTTTTGGAATCCGATGCCACCAGGTGAAAATTTCATTTAGATAACCCTGGTCCCCACCGTTGTATGACACAATCTCATTAATGTGATCCATAAGGAGTTGAAACGTACAATTTGACGGCTCAACCACCATTACACCTGAGTTGAACAGTGTAGCATTGTTTCCTATGGCTGATATTTCAGGCATCTCAAAAAGGAAATCAATATTTCTGAGTATAAGAAGGTCGGCGTCGATGAAAATGATTTTGTCATAATCTGTTAACTGCCAGAGACGGAACTTGCTGTAGTTCCACTCATTATATGCATCTGGTTCTGCTTTCGGATTCCTGATTCTTTTAATCGTGTGGATCTTCCATCCAGCTGCTGCCAAGCCCTCCCTATGATAATCAGTGATTGTTTCGTCAACAAGAATTACAAGATCCCGTGTTGAACCAGACATTCGAATACTTTGAGCTGCAGTGATGGCTCCACAAACATATATATGTGCAGAGTGCAGGATGGTTGCATAAGCTTCTCGGTGCGCCCTTTCAGAGTGAAAATTTTCTGTTGAAGGTAAGAAGTCTCTGATCAATATATCTAGTTAACTCCATGCATACTGGAACTTCAAAGGAAATACAATATACACTTGCAAAAGCCATATTGGCTTTTTGGAATCCATCAAGACTATAATGTACTACATACTAACCTAAAGACATGACTTTTATGCTTAAATAAATATACCAGACAATGGGATTCAATTAATTAATTTTAAAGACCGTGCTTTCTCTGTTATTAAGCACTAAACCTATTGAGATATTATAAGGTAATTAGTTAGCGACATGGGGTGTGCAGTGTAAATAAATAATAATTGAGGAAAGGAAAGGATTTTTAGAAATTTGAGAGGTAGAGTCCTGATCTTTTGAATGAATACCCTTCACTGGTCATTCTCTCATTTAGCAACACCTCCGAGAGTTGGGAAATACTCACCAATAATACATTATTTTCTTCAATATTAAGATCTGGTACTTAATAGACACCCTGATTAGTATATCTGGTGTTCATTAACATTGAAAAGAGTATTACTCGAGGCATAGTTGTAAATTGTGGTCTACATCCGTAGTTATGTCTGCAATAAAAATTTTTATAGATCTCCACAACGGCATCCCAATTGCAATTGCGGTCACATCACATCCGCCACATTTTTTCAAAATGTCAAGCTTCGCAATGAGAAGTGCTAAAAGAATAATGGCACAGAGTAAACACAACTTAGAAATACAAGAAGTTCGTTGGAGCCTACCTTTAGCCTTCAAAGGAACTGATAGTTCACATGAACCAATTGGTAACTGCAGCTTCTCTCTGAGTTTATGCAGGTCAGGTTCGTAAAGCCAGACATTTCCGTCACGCTGTATAACATCCTTGCAAGTAAAGAGATTTGGAATTGGGAAACAATCAGTCACAAAAAGCACACGCACTGGATGAAACCCTTTGGAAGTGGCGGCAAGTCTCGCTGCTTCAATCTGCAGGTGCAAACGAGCTACATCTCTTGACCAGCGCCCTGACTTATCGCAGGGAAGCTTAACAGCAATAAGATCAAGCCGTGGTTTTCCTGGTGCCTGAATCCTAGGTAGTGTTGGACACATAGGAAACTCGTATTCTTCTTCTTCGTCGATCCATTCTGGATACAAGTCCTCCCAAGTAAAGTTACTAGAAGCATAGTTCAGGTGAAGGACTACATGCTCTGCTTCTGGTACTAGCTGCTTCCAGTGGTCAATCTCACTGCCATTGAAGTTTAATAAGCCAACACCCTGATATGTGTCCTTATCCTTCAAATTTTCAAGAACATTAGTTATTTGGTTCCAGTCGATATTTAGAAATGATGCATAACGGGGATCAGTTCCATCGAGCTCTCCATTCAAGCTGTTTATAAATGTTGTCCTGCAGCCCAAAAAATAAAATCTCCATAATAAGATGCAAAGAGATGTAAACAAATAAAAATCACTCTCTACTATTTGGACAAATCAATTGTCATTTAGAGTTGTCAATCGTGAATCGCAGAAAATAGTGGTTTGTTCAAATTTGTTACACTACAGAGCTATAGTTACACTATATATGCTATTTGAAAATACTGTGTACTAAATAGCTTATTGCAGAACAACAGTGATTTGTTCATATTCCTCTATGCTATAGCCGGTATTTGACAACACTGTTGTCATTGTATTACAAAGTGAGGAGACAACACATAATCTCATAAAGGGATGCATGCATTGAAGAATTGTATTTGCAAGAAAGGAGACAGATACATTCTAACAAGTGTAAATTAATGCCGTGCTTAAAAGGGATGGATGATATTTATGAGAAAGAGTCCGTGGTGCAAACTACATTTTCAAAAAAAACCAAATTTAGGAAAATGAACGCTCCATCCACCAAATTTAGGCATACCGTGATATATGATCAGTATTATAAACAGCTGGAGGATGGAAAATTGTAAGCAAGGTTCCCAAGACAATAATAACCAAAACAAATTTCCAATTCGGCCTGCAATTTATGCTTCTATCTAGGAACGGAACATGTGATGCTTTCTCAACATCTTTAAAATCCTTATTTTTCGGAGACCTTCTCTTGGTAGTATCTTCACTGCATCCAATAGAGAGGAAAAAATCAATACGTTGTATCAATGATAGAGTCCAAGTAGCAACAAAGGAAACAGGTGCAAAGTAAGTTTTAAGACAATAAGAATCGATGTAAGGACAGGAAATTTCTTTATTTTTACTGATAATAACATGGTTTGAGCTAAGGGTTGGGTAGCTCAACTGATTTGAGCTAAGGGTTACTAGATTTAAAGAACTGAGATTCAAACTCGTTTGAGCTAAGGGTTACATTACAACTACTAAAATTTGTCTATCAAAAACTAATAATAACATGGATACAAGAAAAGAAAACAGAATCCCAAATAATTAGAAAAATGCCCATATCCCCTTTTATAAACTCACTCTTCTAAACCTTTCTTCAAATGTATATAATTGGATCTAAATCAATTCAAAATCCTTGATATAACAAGATACAAAATCTCTAAATCTATTTAACAGCTTTGATCTTGCATCCTAGCACTATTTAGAACTAAAAGTTTGTATTTTCCACGCTTATTCCTACTATTCGGATCAATCTCATGATTCATCCAATCAAACAACCTCATTTAAAGTTGAAAGTTAGCTGATTTCCACATACTACAAAGTGCCAAATTCAAATACAAATTAACCATAATAGCATTAGTTTCCATACAAAAATATATAATGAAAATTAAACAAATAAAACAAGACCGGCAATGACAACCATTTAGCAGCTCAAATTGCTATAAACGATTTTAAAACTCTCTAACTAAAATTCCTAAACAAGCTCTCATATCTAATAAGGAATTTAGTATGAACCACAAAATCAAAACAATTACATAAATGTTAGAACAACAAATCCAACTCTAAAGTAAACAAATAAATAAAGCACAAAAAAAATACAAGCAATTGATCACGGAGTTCAGTCAATTGTGCCTACGTCTCAGCTCAGACGACAGAGTGACCGATGTAGTTTAGTTTTTCGATTGTACAATAATTAGGGTTACATAATACAATCCAAAGTCTAAATACTACACTCATTACGCTTTCAACTCAACTCAACTCACTCTGCTATGCGCTTGAGCTCGAGTGCGCACACTTATCGGTAACTATGAGTCATGCTCAACATATACGCAACAATTAACACGAAATTAAGCACCTAAGATAAATCAAATTAAGAAATACAAAGGAATTTCAACTAAGATAAAATCTAAATCAACAAACATAAATACAAATCAGGGTTCATTCATATTTATCATTTTGGATCAATAATTGAATATAATCAACCTGAATGAAGTTGATAATCGGTGACGTGGCTCAACGGTGTTCGGGGTAGGACCCCTCATCTTGGATTCAGGTCAAGCCAGTTTCTAATAGAACGAAATGCGAGAAGTCAAATGCAGAAAGAAAAAAGCGAGAAAAAATTTTGATCGGAATTGAAAAGAGTTGAAGAGAGGAGAAGAAGGTTGAGGTGGATTTGGATCAAGAATGAGGGTGGCGGAGAGTGGTGGAAACAACCATCATGAGTTGGACTTGAAACGGTTATAAATTCTCGCTGACCAGTAGAAATATATTGTTGTAAGATGAAGTACAAGTACACTGGTAAATTCTAAAATGTACTGTTATTAATATGGATCATTTTTGTTTCTATTATCATGGATATTTAAAAAATATTTAAAATTTTAAAAATAATATACATTGTCTGTGTACCAAACAAAATAATAATATACATTGTTTGAAAATATAAATTAATAGTCATTATAATTTTATTGTTGAGATAGTGATTTAATTGATATTAGTTCAATTAAAATAATTGAAAATAAAAAATGAAATTGCTCACTCCATGTTATATCATGTGCTCATGGACTCTTTTTTTTTTTTATAAGCAATTTTTATTATAAGTGAGTATAAGGGGTGTTCAATCCCTTACAATAAATAGCAAATTATAAAGTGCTATTAATACAATCCAAAGGATCAAGACACCAATGCATAATAGAAGAACTAAATTTTCGACCATGTCGATTCGAAAACCAAAACCACGAAATATATTTGATTTCATTCACCAGAGTTTTTATGTCCGGATTGGCTCCTTGAAAAATCACATGATTCCTATGCTTCCAAATACCCCACGTAGTTGCTAACCATATCAACCGACTAACTCGTCCACCGTCTTTTTTCAATCTAACCAATTCACCAAACAACAAAAAATGGTTCCAGCCATCAGCTCCTGTTGGAATATCTTTGCCTACCCAACTAGCAATAGCAGCCCAAATTCTTTTACTAAAGTGACATGGGAAGAAGAGATGACTACTATCCTCCACATCTGGAGAACAAAAGACGCACGTCAAATCATGAGAATTGAGATTATTGCTGATCAAAGTTAAAGAACGTTCTGAGAGATATTTCAAAAAATTATAAATGTTTGATTTGTAATTAATGATTTAATCAGATTTTCTTATTGAGATATCCCACGGAGAGGATTAATTTTGAATAAGAACTCTATCTTCTCTTAAATCCCCAACAATTGTAATTTTTTTAAAAGCATATTTGATTACATTATTTATAATTTAAAAGTGTACTGTTCTATTTAAATTTTGTATTTTTTTTAATTAAATGATTCATTTTTAATATTCGTGCAGGACCTCCAAATTATCGGGACCAGCCCTACATGTACATGGTTTAATTGGATGACACTCAAATATGTTACGTTTCCAATTTCCAATGTGCGACACTCTTCCTTTATAAATTCAAAAGAGTATAGACTAAAATTTTCATCTATTCTTCCCAAAACTAAATCTCATCCATATTTATCGATCAAAGTTAAGTTCTAAAGAAGTGTGGAGACTGAAATGTCCTCCTTTAACCAGAATTGTTCATCACAACCAAACTCTAGCAAGCACTCTAAACAATACAAAAGTAATCACACTCATATTTCCATATAATAAGTTGCGATTATCTTATTTCTCATATTTTAAATATTATAAGTTTTTTACTATAGTGATTATCACATATTTTAAATAGTTTTTGTCAAAAAAATCACATATTTTAAAGATTATAATTTTTTTACTTTGTAAAAGCCTAGGTATACTGTTTTTATTTGTATATATTTTATCAAATACTCCTCTATGATATTTTATAATTAAAATAAACTTTTTAGGTTCACTATATACTTAATGTACTTAGGCACCGTTTGATTTAACTAATTTCAAGATTTATAAAATAATTTTCTTTCACACCAAATTATATATTGCTTTGAAGAGCTAAAATTGAGTGAAATTGAACGATAATTTCTTTTTGTAAAATACTTACATATGAACTTTTCATGGATTTAGTCCCATTCTATGTGTACATTACTTAGCTATGTACTTTCGTATGGATTTAGTCCCATTGAAGGCAGGGAATCTGCCCGAGAACAATTGAATCTGCAAAGAACACAAAATTATAATTTTCTAAATTTTGTCCTTACTTAATTTTTATTATATTTTTAGTCCTTGAAAAATTATCATGCATTCTATTTTGATCCCTATCGTAAAGTTAACTTGTATTTTTATATTCTATTTTTTATTATTACTTTTGCCACCCTATGGTTTGTGGGGTGCGCCCTACGAAATGACCAAAATGCTCCTGTCTGTGACTAACATCTGTGGCTTAAGTCACAGATGTAGAAGAAATGCTATTTTTCAAAATTATACATTTTTTCTACATCCATGACTTAAGCTACGAAAGAGTTTTTGTTCATTTCGTAGGACGTACGAGTAAGTCATAGGGTGGCAAAAGTAAAAATCTCCATTTTATTATGACTGAATTCCCACTCACTCGATTTAACTAAGGAGAACTGGGCCATCGTAGTGGATCAAACATGGACCGGCCCAATAAAACGAATTAGGGTTTCTTTACCCTTTCGATTATAAAACAAACGCCACAACCCTTCTCTCTTCATCGTCTTCTTTTCAGTTTTTTCAATCTCATAATAACTTTCTCTGTTTTTGTTTCATAATTTCACCATTATTTCATTTTATACATTAATTTTATGGGCTATGATGAGTCATAGAGATAGTCATGCACCACTCTGATTTCCAGTGCTGATAATTTTCTCAAACCCATTATTTTTCTGAGCTCTTTATCTTTTGAATTTATTTTATTTGATTTTTATTTTATGTTGATGAGTATTTAGAACCAAGTGATGCGGGGTTTTATAACCTCAACCATGATGCGGACCGTATTAGCTTTATAGCTTCTGGGGATGAAATTTGGTTTCTGATGGTTCTATTTTAAATCTATATTCAATTTTGTGTTTTTCATTATTTCACTTTTTTTTTAGTGCTTCACAAATATTAATTTTGTTCCTTGTTCATTTTTTTTTTGTTAGAAGAAAATATTTTTCGTCGAAGAGAATTTACGAGGTTAAGGAATCCACAAGTACCCTTCAATGTTTTAAAATAATTCGATGTTTTGTAACAGCAAAATAATTTAGGGATATTTTAAATTCTTAAATATCCAATTTTAAATCTTAGTTGATTTTCTTAAACAACAACAATCATTTAGCGGTATTTTAAATTCATTATTTTGTATATAACATAAATTTTTTTTAAAAATATATATATTATATCATTCACAAAAATATAATTTATTCGAATTTGATTTTTTTTAATTTTATTATTAGGTGAATTAAGTATAATAAAATATGAAATATGCCCACCAAAAAAAAAATGAAATATTGTTGTGATAGTTGTGTGTCCGGATCGAATTATTATATGTCTTGTGGTGATGTCAAATTTAATTTTTATATTGAAAAATAGTTGGGTATGTGTTATTCAGGGACAAGGAAGAGTTAAGTTTGACATGATCAAGTTAAGGAAAAGGGTAACTATTGTCTATGGACATTAGTTAGGAAGTCAACTGTACTTATTTGTCTTCCATGAAATAATAACTTACAACTTAATTCCCAAATTTAACAAATCAGACCAGAATCATGATGCATGAAAGTTAGTTGGATAGAAAATGATCCTCAAAATAGAAACCTTAAACATGCTGTTCTGTGCTTACTATTGATGGCACTGCACAACTTATATTCATATAATGATTCGATGCAATGCAAGCAATAAGGATTTCAAGTCAAACGTGCATGCATATGAGGTCATTGTGTAGAGAAATATTAAATTTAAATGAAAGTACAAGAACAAGTGCAAGAACTTTCATAAATTATCTTAGGAGTGTAATGTGATGACCATCCCATACCTAAGACTGAACATATGAAATGTGATTCTTTAATGGATGGCCAAATGGATTATAGATAGACTCCTGGTACTATCTAATGGGGCCAAATAGATCATAGATACACATTTCAGTGTTTTTATACATTTTGAGCCTATTATGACGACGCGTCACATATTTAACAACTGAAATACTCGGTCCAAAATGTAATGTAATGACCAAAATAAACATTACATAATTTAGGAGCTTATTCACCAATACAATTACATAAACTCAGAACCGAATGCATTATAAAAATAAGTGTCATTATCTCCTATACGAGTTCATAATCTACTAAAATGAATCCAAATGTAGAAATGTAAAGCCTGGCCACAAATGATCGTGATCATAATATTTGTAACACAACATAATGGACTCAGACACCTAAAACAAGCGGTTAGGTGTTTGATTTCCGACTCTTGTCTTGCGTGCTTCTAGAAAACCCGATTTGAGGGGAGGACTCACCTCAGGTACCCAGCAGGTTCGTTGATAGACAAGATACAGTTTAACGGTATCTATAACAGTGTTCTGAAAAAAATACAGCTTAAGATTTCATATTGAATGTTGAGAACACCAAGAATTTTAATAAATCCACCGTACAAAAACCTTGATAGACTTTTTCTACCGAAAATGCAACAACAGTTTCATAATTCCTCTCTACACAGTTTATCAGCACCTTAACAAAAAAAAAAATCTTCATATAATCAACAAATTCATGCAACATCAAGTTGTTGCACTGTATCTAATCTCTCTACATTGTAAGTTTACACTTGTATAATTTCCCGAACCAACGTAACTACGCCCACGGAAGTGCACCGGGATATGGAGTTGGTCCACAATATCTGAACAAAGATTCAATTTCTGGACAACCATTAGGATATGGAATCGACCGATGAAAAGGGTCGCGTTTTAGTTTCTTGTGATAGAGTGAACCTCGACATCCATATGGATCTCTTGAGAATTGTGTTCTCACCAATTCCTCGCCTTTTAGAGCAGCTTCTTTTCCATTTGATGTAGCAGGTGTGCCGGCATAGAAGAACCTTGACTCCGGAAAGCCAATCGCAGATCGATGTAAATTTGCAAATCTGTCTTCCTTGAAATCATAACTTACAACCTGGTTCCCAGATTTAGCAAATCAGAATAAACTCATGATGCAACTGAAAAAACAATGCAAATCATCATTCAAATTATATTTGTATTGAATCATGAAACTTGGACAGAAAATGATCCTCAAAACAGAAAGTCTAATTGTGAATGCAAGTCCAACAACTTCTCTAAATCTATTTGTTCTTGAGATGGAACAAAAGTATGGCCACCGATTTTAATATATTTTTACTCTTCCTTTACTTTGCTAATTCCACAAATATGATGACATATGTTTTTGTATAGAAAGGAACAGAATGCTTCAGAACTCACAGAAGTAAGGCTTACATACAGTAATATTTTGAGGATAGGTGCCGGTAAGCTCTCGGAATCGACAGACACTAAATAGAAGATTTTCGAAGCTGTCTCGAGCATGTTCCTCTGTAAGTGCTCTCCATTTTACACTTTCTTCCTTACCTACACAGACAACCTAAGGGAATGAGAATGTTTCAACAATAGCAGTTTATGTGGAAAGCATATGCAGATAAATTAAAGGTGAAACACTTTCAAGTTATCCATATCAGATATACCCTGAGGAAACAAAGATAAGCGATGCAACGGAGACTCATCGAGCTAAAATTTTAAGGGAACATTTAAGAAGCCAAAGATTAGAAGAGGCATTTTACTATGAAAATAAGATCCCTGAATGCTGTATCGCTAAATCATGACTAAGGCCAAGAAAACAGTTCTGTTATATAATAACGAAATCCCTGTCTCTGCATGGTTTTGAATCACCACAGTTGGACGCAACTGCAGAATTAAGATGAAAATATTGGAATTGAAGATGCTTTCTAAATGCATGGTCATCTTTTTTTAATTTACATTCCTAATTAACGCACTAATCCTATTTGTGCACTGATTAGTGAGCTGTAAAATGTTTTAAAAAATGCATAACATTAAAAATATGAAACATAATTCTTCTAAGAGGTAACATGTGATATTTCAATTATAAAATTAGAACTTCTCATAAAGGTGTAACCTCGTTGCTAATAAGACAAAGCGACAAGACCGCAAGGATTGCAGAAATGCATCTAAATACGAGCACAATTGGTTACCTGATCTATACCATGTTTGATATTCTTTTTTCATGTTAGTAATTTATGATGGAAACTGCATTTTTTTTAAGGAATGACTGAAAATGCATGATACAGTAGACAGTAATAAACTACATTCCTAAAGTTGCTATGCCAAGCATATGATAAATATAATAGTACAATCAATCAAATATCTAGGTCATGCAAATTGAAACGGATTCATGAAAGGGGCGTAGAAGAATGGAATGAAAATATAACATATTCCATAGTCTACATGACTTAAAATAGGATATAATGAAATGGAATTTGAATCCATTCTATCCAAACCTTCTTTCTACTCCCCTCCAATTTAAGAGTATGAGATAAAACAATTTTTTTATCCAATCAATAGAATGATGATAACTTCAATCTATTTCATTTCATTCACTCGTTATCTGAACCAAAACCATAGTTTTAAATTGCGACACAAGTCAAGAAGGATATCTACAAACAACCACAATTACAGTGGCAAATTATCTTCATTATCACAACATAACCACAACCAACTTTCAAAAATGGTCCCTTATATCGAATGTACCTACAACATCATGGCTTTTTATATATCTGCAACCACAATACTATTGCAAAAACAACCACATCAGCCATATTCTCTGCTATATCAAAGATGACAACACAACCTACATTTAAAACCTTAACTGTGCCCGCAACCTAAAAGCCTTATCGAGAAAACATTGAATTCTAACAAAATTTCAGTAAACAAACATTTGATTCCTAAATGTGTAAGTTCTATCATTATAGTCCCTGGATGTATCGAAATTACAAAAACATCACTAAGTGTGTCTTTCATTAGTATCTTTCTAGATCAAATTGACTAACACAAGATACATTCGAGAATCAAACTAATAACTACCACAATTAGTAGTGAATTATCCGCATTTGTCAGCAATCTCCACAATATATCAATTATCGCAACATAACCGCAATCAGATTTTAAAATAGTCTCCTCTTGCAAAGGTACCTACAACATCATGGTTTTTCTATATCTCTGCAAACCACACGGCAAAACAACCTACATTAAAACCTTATCCCCAACACCAATTTACAACCTTAACAAAAAAAACAACCTTTATATCTAACAACTAAACTTTAATTTTAAGAACCAAATTGACTGATAAAAAAACACATTTCAGAACCAAACTAACAAACTAAAAAAACATTCTAGGACCGAAGTGATTATCGAAAGACGCATGTTTTAGTAATTTTAATACATTCGGAGACTATTGTAACAATGCTTCACACATTTAACAACCGAAACACTATTTGCTCGATAAACTATGAAAACTTACTAATTACTACTACCAATGCTCTACAATAATCCATTATAAGAGCTCAACAAAAACTCACCAAACCATCCTTTATAATCAGCAACAGCCCAATAACTCTGCGCCTCGCTACGCGGACCAGCGTCTTTCCTCGTCTCACCACCACTAAACAAAAGCAAAGCATCCTGATCTCTATCAACAATCTCAATCCCTTCTTCAATATGCTTGACAAAAGTAGCAGCTTGACCAGGGTTCTTCTGATAAGATTCCAAATACCAAGAATCCTCTTTCTCAATCTTCCCACAATCACTACTCGTATAAATCGAATGACCAGCAACCATTACCAAATTGTTGAGTTTAGAAAACGGGTAATCATCAAAACCCGAATCGGATTTCGGGTACCCGGTTAATTGGGTTTTGTTATAAGAGAGAAAAACGAAAAGGGTTATAATAAAAGAGAAAGATAAGAGTAATAAAGCTAATAAAGGATGAAGTTTGAAAAAATGATGAAATTTTTTGATCATGTTCAGAAATGGTGAAGTTTTGGGTTTTCTGGTTCGTTTGATTGTTGTGGTGGTGATTCCTCCGGATTCTAAGTCGAAATCGGATTTAGGGTATGCGGGGAAAGATTTGATTGATTGAGATGGAAAAGGGTTCATTATTATTGTGGGTTGAAGTGATGATGCAATGGAATCATTGGATCGTGGGATGGAATGAAGTGAAAATGTTGCAAAGGAGATCCAAAGTCGGAGGATCTTGTTTTGCCTGTTTGCTACTCAAATGTCAAAAAGAAAGGTATTTGTTCTTTATTTGGCACTGCTAGCTCCTTTATTTCAAAAAAAAAAAAACACAAAAAGATATATTTTTAATTATTCTATTTTATTTTTCTTAATAAATATGATTTTTTTTTATAATATGGGACGGAGGAAGTACAACTTTATACTCGCACTCGCGAGTCTCATGCAATGTTATATGAAAAAAAAAATTATGAGTTAGTTTCTAAATACACTCTAGAGTTTTTGTCTATCTAGGCAATAATTTTTACTTTTTAGGTACAAAAGAGTTACGCTCACCAATCAGTGATATAGAGGATCCAAGGGTTGGGATTGTGTAAGTTTTGAGAGGAAAAATCACCATGACTTTTCCACCATAAAGTTACAATATCCTAATTTGAGGATCCAATTAAAGGAGCTTCTATTAGTTTTTCCCCCCTAATATGAATGGATGTTATGTTATGATCAAATAGTAATACACATCGAAATACATTGTTAAATGAGAATCTAAATATGTTTTAGAATGCAAATTTGTATATTACGTAAATTATTTAACTTAATAAAATAGGATAAAATATATTTTTAGTCCTTACTTTTCTAGCGAATTTTAGTTTTCATCATTCATGTAAAATAAAATCATTTGTTTTCATTTCTACAAAAAATTTCTTTTGTTTTTAGTTCCTAATGAGCAAACTTTGACCTTTTATTGACATTGCATGAACATATTTTACCCAATAAAATATAAACATAAACTTTTGTTAAGATAGAAACAAAAAATTGTAGGTAAAATATTTCTTGAAGCCCAAATATAAGGGGGAAAAAAACTTTGATGTTCCTTCAAACCTTTAAGCATATATATACGCGATATTTACATTGTATATTTACATAAAATCAACTGGAAGAAGCAAGAAAGAAGCTAAAATACACAGATGAATTATTATAACTTTTATATTGACTTCAGGTAGATTTTAGCTTGTCCAAGTTATACAATCTCTGCAAGACAAAACACACGTAAATTGTTAGTAATATATAAAAATTAATTTCATGATGACCAATTGATAATATTATTTGGGAGAAGAAATGGAGCTTACTAAAATACAGTGGATATCTTCAAGAAAAGGCACAAGTAGAGAAACCAATATCTGCATTTTCTGCTTCAGAGTGTCACAATCTTCATCTTCAGTCTTAAGGAGATCAATGAATGTTTTACTTTCTGGAACTAATTTTAGAGCCACCTGCATAAAAATCGAATCTAAAATCTTATGCATATTATTCAAACCCCTCACTAGTATATCAAACTTAGTGGCTTAAATGGTGAAAATTTTAGTTTATACTCTTCTGGATTTAAAAAGGAAGAGTAACTTACAAATTAGATGTCATCCAATTAGTTCATGTACACTCTTTTGTAATAGAAATTAATAAAAAAGTATAGTAGATGACACACTCGGTTTATAGGAAAATTATATGCAATATGTAAGAATTGGAGTTCAAATTCTGAGACTCCCTTTCTTTGACATTCTCTCTTATTTATTTTAAAAAGTAAAATTTTAGCCACTAAATTACATATTTAAAAAAAATGGGTCTGTGACCAAATATGATTGAGCAGAAGCAAACATACTATTAGTATCCATTTAATAGCATAAAACATTGAAAAATGGGAAAATTAATTAATTAAATTGAACGTGGTTAATTACCCTGGAAGCAGTTGATGAGATCCATCCATGCCAAGGTCTTAATGTTACATCATAAGATTCTTCAACTGCTTTTTCCATTTTCTTTTCAGGATCTTTTGATAGTATTTGTAACAATGACGAGGTGAAATCCAAGGTCCTGCATAATATATATATAGCACCTAAAATTAAGATAATTTATTCATTTGTAGTAATTTCTACGTCACTATGAGGGTCATATTTAGATCAAAGTAAAAATATATACTTGCTTAAGTTTAAATTTCTTATTTGAGTTATTAAAATTTGAGTTGGATATAATTCATTTAGATGAATATTATTTCTACTTATAAATATATATTTAGAGTTCGTTTGAATTAACTTATTTTTAAGCTTATGCGAAATAAGTTATGTAAATTATTATAAAATTTTCAAAGTAGTTTATAAAAAAAGTTTATAAAGATACAATTTTTTGATAGTGAGAACTTATAAATTAACATAAATGTTTATTTATTTGCATAAACTATTTTTATAAGATAAAAAATAAGCCAAATTCAAACGAGTTCATTCAAAGTGAGACTCTTAAGTTACTTTCAGCTTATTTTTGTGAGTTCTTGAAGATAGTTTTTTTTTTTATCTGTGTAAATAAACCCTAGAACTCTTATATTTTGGAGTTCAGCCTAAAGGTAAATAAAAATTGATTAAAAATGATTTCATCTAAGAATTCATCCTAAAGAGAATTTATTAACTATTGGAGCATAATCACTTGGTTTCTCAAGATAGTTTTGAAAATAACTTTATAATTTATACAAAAGTAATTAAAAGATCATTGCAGTGTTATACTCCATCCGTTTCTTTTTAATTGTCTTTTATTATCATATTTAGCGTTTCTATTTAATTGTCCTTTTTGTATTTTATGGGTATGATTTGTCAACTATACCCTTTGTCAATTGCTCTTATTTTTTTCCATAAAACTAATTTATGCTATATATTTGGAAAACAAAATCTTTTTTTTTAAATTTTTGTTGGTACATAACATATTAAATTTTGTTTTTTTTTTTTACATAATATATTAAATTTATTGGAAAGAAAAAGTGTGGGCAAAAAAATAGGAATTTATTGGTGGATTAAAACGAGGGTATAATAGGAAGATAACGTGCAAAAATACACTTCCTTAATTTGGTGTTATCATTCTAAAAAGACAATTAAAAAGAAACGGAGGGAGTATTATATAGGTATTTCACCTTGTGAGCCAAACAAAGGCCTTACTACAGCTAGACCCCTTCTTTGCATTGCCTTCTCTTGCTTCTAATTTTAATATTTCAACCAAATTTGAAATCATTGTTGGATTCGATTCATGTATCAGTTCCAATTTCTGCAATTTCAAATGGAATTTAATACACAAGTACTTAATCATTGGTAGTTGACCAATCATCAATATTTTATAAATTAAGAGTACATATCAAACTCATATAATACAAGCTACTCAACTTAATATACACTAAACTATGACTAATCGGTTAACTAACTTAGTTAAATAACAGAATTGTAACAGAAAGTTCCCTTAATTGGATGGTTATTAATTAGTTAATGTTTCATTCATCCCATATTTAATATTTTGTCACATGAATTAATAAATCTAATTAATATTAAAATTAATCATAACCGTCAGATCATTAAAAATATTTGAATTTTAACCTTACTATTCGTAAAATCATACATTAATAGTTGTGGTACACTTACAGTATAACTATATATGAAAATTAAACTCTTAATATTATAGGTTTCATGAAATTGTATAACTTCCAAAACTACCATTTACCCTTTCATATAAATTATTACAAGAATTGAGAAGTAGACATTAATAATGCTTAATTAAGGATATAATGGAGAAGTAATTATAACAATCCCATAAATACAACTCATAGTAAAAGGTTGCAAAAGATATTTGATATATTAGATACAAATTCAAATCTACAATTTTCCACTTTATCCGCACTTATAAGTGTGTGAACTTCGCTGCTAAACTCTAAAAAAGTACTAATTACTTATAGTGTCATTAACAATTGGGGAAACTACATATGTAAAATGAGAGAGTAATATGGAAGTGGGAGAGTAATATAATTAAAAGTATATAATAAGCTGAATTAAGAGATTTAGCTATGTTATATATTCTTTTTACCTTGATATTTTGGTACACATCTTGTCTCAAAACAGCCATTGTTGGCCCAATTTTATCTACAACATAATAACAATTAATGTATCAATATAAATATTAAAACTCACATCAAACTTTGAATATAAACATAATATTAAAGATTTGGAATAAGAAAACCTACCAAGAACTTGTAGAACCAAATAACATATAGAGAGGAATGGCTTAATGGGAATATGAGCAGCTTCATGATTTTCTCCAGAAGGTTTAACTATTACCACCATAGAAAGCTCTTGAATGACACAACTTATTTCTGATTTCTTCTCCATTTCTCTCTTACCACTCTTCATATTTCACTTTCTTAATTTCTTCTTTCTCTACAACAAAGTACTCTTTCTATATATATATACCTCTAGAATGGATATTTCCATCTTCAAAATTTATCTAGTTTCTTCTTTAATGAACAAAGTCTTGCAGCCTCAACTATTAATTAATTATTATTCTACGATTCTCTTATCAAGGCTTCTTAGGCTTGAACTCTTTATTTTATTTTCATTAATTTATTTGGTATGTGATAACTTTGTGCTTTGTCAATTCTTCCCTCTAAATTATAGATGGTGACCTATATATTTGACCTTTTATTTATAATTTATTCTTATAATGTTTTTTAAACATTATTTTAGTAAATAAAACATATGTAGGTCCCATATTGAAATTGACATGTCTAAAAGAATATAGGAGGAATCATTTTGCCATGTTGATGTAATTTAGAGTTCACATTTCTTAGCACATCATGATCTATGGTCATACGTATTAAAATTGGCATTAAGAAGTTATATGTTGTTCTCTTTACTATGCAAATGGGGTAAGACATGCCACTCTTAATTTTGTCCATGGAACCCGTTGGTACTTATCCAAACTCTCTTTCTCCCAAGAAAATTGGAAGTTTCTACCATGTTATTGTTAATTTTATAATTTAAATCGAGAATAATGTAGTCCTATAAAATCGACTTGTTAGGTGAGAATTATCTCTATTATAAATATATGTTTCCTTCTTATTTTATCCAATGTAGGAATCTTAATACACACCACTCACTCATGCCTAGTATCATACATTTGTAGTGTGACCCGTGCGGCCTGATGGCGGTGATCGTATAGCAGGCGGGCTAACTGATTTTGGATGTATACTTTTTTTTTTATACCATTTTAGAATTTTGATGTCTGCCTCACTCAACCTTATAAAATTGGCTTGTATGGAAATATGTGTTTCTGTTAGTATGCATCTATAAATGGTCAGATAACCGATTGATGAGCTATGAAACAATCTCTTAACACACACACACACACTCTCACTCTCTCTCTCTCTCTCACGTCCATGACTATACATCTGGAGTATGACCTGAGTAGTTAGATAGAAGGTGATCAAGTTTAGTTAGTAATTGTTAGGTATATTGATTTGCAGCATACTTCATTTAAATTTGTTGGCATTCAAATTGTGACGGAAATCCTCACCTTAAGTATGAAGAAATGGAGAAGTCTTATATTGAACTATAGTATATTCCAACACATTAAATGTTACTCTAACTATCAACTGAACTATATATTTTTTTTATCAAACAGTTGTTGAATTCGCACATCACATTTAAGTATGAAGGTACTCATATCCCAGTTACATATCAATGTTTTTCCAACTACCAACTAACTAAATTGTACTCCCTCTAGTCCTTTTTATAAGAAACAATTCACTTTTTAAATTCATTCAATAATTGATGTTTTGGTTTATATTATAGCTTAAATATATTCATTATTAAATGAATCTAAAAAATCAACTGTCTCTTATAAAAAGGACCAGAGGGAGTAATTATTAGACAAACCGAACTATACTTAGAAAACATAATTCATTTAATGTAATGTATTGTGCTATGACTTTCCCATTTTCATGATTTTTAATATTTATTGTATTTCATATTCATCCGGTGTGTATTTGTTGGTACATGGTCAAATGGCCCATTTTCAAACATAAAAGGCCCATTTCGGTTTAGGCCAGCAAGATTGACCCGAACACAAAAATTTAATCAATGACTTTTAATTTTGCCACCCTATTAATTACTCGTGCACCTTATACTTTTTTTTATTTTATTATTCTGCTACTTAAGTAGTGAATGGTATAATAACGAGTAATTTTTGGGAAAAAACATCCAACATGAAAACACCCTACATGATACTTTTGTCCAGTCCGCTAATTAAATAGCGGATGTTATAAAAATATGAAATTTGAGAAGAAAAAAAACACCCTACATTAAAATTTCTCATAGTATCGAATGTTATAAAAATCAGAATTTTGAAAAGAAAAAAAAGAATACCCTCCTAACATGAGACTTTTTAGATTTTAAACGCAGAATCTGCTACTTAAGTAGCGGACAAAGGTATTTTGATAATTTTATAGGGCACGCGAAAAAATGGAGTGGAGTGGCAAATGTAAAACTCTTCATCAATTCTCAAGATGTTTTGAAACAATCTTAAAATGTTTCTTTAAAAATAGACTCCAAAAACTGACCCAACGTAAGTTATTATTCTCCCGATCTTTTTTAAAAGAGACAATTCATTTTTTTAGATTTATTAAATGATTAATGTATCTAGTCAATATAGATTATGTAGATTAATTATTGAATGAATCTAAAAAGATGAAGTGTCTCTTATAAAGAGGATTAGTGAGAGTAGTTCTTAATTACAAGAAGTTTCTTTTATTTCAATTATTAGTCCTTAATAACAAAAAAAGTCATTATTTATAAATAAATAAATAATAAAAAAGAAAGAAAAAAGAGGGAAGTTTATCTCCAATTCACATAACCTTATTCTACTCCTACACCACAAATTTCATGAATTCCAAAACTAAAAAATAAAAGAGTAACTAACAGGACATGCATGGAGAAATTGAGACTTGAGATTGTCTTCGAACTATGAATGTTTTTAGTCCAAATTTTATGATAGAGTTTTTTATGAAACAAATAATTAATGTTTTCGCCACTTATTAGTCAGAGTCACTATATATATTATTTGTTTTCTCTTGATTTTGATATTACTCATAATCTTAGAACACGTATAATTTGGATCATGATATTAAATTTCAGCCGTCCATTTTAGATCAATCGATTCATATTGCATCTTAATACAATTAGTACAAATTAATCTTAATCATTAATATTAGATCGAACGGTCCTAACTAACACAGCGTGAAAAATTGACAGCAAAAAATCTTGTTCCATATAATTTCTAAAAATATGAGATAAGTTTGCCTCGTTAAAATAAAAAAAATGCAATGCAATTTATTTGTTTTTGCCTCGTTAAACTCATGTTTTTGTTAGATTTAACCTGATCAATCTTTATCAATCAGATCAAGCTAAACTCAAGTTGATTGGTGCAAATGGAATTTTTTCAAAAAAATAAATGGTGGCATAAAATAAATTAACAAATAACTAGAAGTGACTTTGTTGCACTAAACTGAGTCAGGACTCAGGAGAGAGTAAGTAGAGTCTTTTCTTTGCTGGAGTCTCTCCTTTGACCCTGCACTGAAATTAGTCTGGCTTAGTCAATTGGAACTTTCTCTCTTTTTTGCTATGAAGTCCATTTGAAACTTTCAACTTGAAATGACAAAATTTCTACATGCATTCACTTTTATAGTTGCCAATCAAATCTAACAACTGAACAAGAGGAATTTCAAATTACAGAAACGAAATACTTTCTTTAATTTTGGATATCAATGTTTTATTGCTTGAATATGTGTAAATATATATAGTATTTTTTTTTAGTTTAATACATGTCATTTTTTTTAGTTCAATCTTACAAGATTAAAAACATTGTTTTTAATCTCTAATACCATTGTATTGGATTAAGTAGCGTGATTATATTAGACAACATACATCTTAAAGGATTAAAAATAACAGATTTAATTTGTAGAAATAAATTCAAATAAAAGGACTAAATAACTAATTTTATCTCAAAGCCCGTTAAAAAATACTATATCTTATATTTATCGTGAAAGAAATTAATGTGCTTATGAAGTTAGTTTACATATTCAATAATACTTTTTTAGGAATAGATGTGATTTACTTGAATATAAATTTTTTTAATTTATGTTCTAAGAACATTTAAATAAATAATTATATTTGTAAAAACGTTACATTCTTTTTTTTAAACCTGATTTTTCTCATAGAATTTTACAAAAAAAAAAGTTTTTAATGAGACATTAGCCAATGTCTTTGTTCTAACTCCTACTTAGATTTCGGCCTAATACCCCTAAATTATTTGTATTATTCTTTTCAGTTTTAATAATACTCGGAACTAGCATGCATGTTAATTAAGTATAGCTAGACTTGAAGAGATCATGTCAACCTAATTAATTATAATGTTTTTAGTTCCCTTCATACTCCTATAACCGGTTGTTTTTGTTTAAAAAAAGAAAATCTAAGCCATCAATTATTTAAACCATTATTTCAATGATTGCATATTTTCTATCATGGAAAAATTATCCCATCTCCCTACCATAAACGTTACCTTATAAAATATAAGAATTAAAATAACTCAAGTAAGTTTCATGCACATGGACACAATCAAATAGCCCCCATGCCACGTAGGCATAACTTTGTCAACTCATTTTTTCTAAGTAATTAATATCCAAAATCCACATGAGCAGCCAACTCCTCCATCATACACTACCTCATCTATGACATGGTCCTACTTAAAAAAAATGAGAAAATCAATGCATAGACAAATTCAGACCACCAACCTAAATATAATTTACCGTAGTATAGGAGTCATATTTTACCAATGTAGTATGTTGCATTAAAATAATCCCTATTTACTATATTGACCACGTCTCCGTACACATTCCAATTTGTTGTCAATATATATAAATCACAATTCACAACATAAGTTATATTCTCATCATCATTATATATTTCCCCACAATATTTGTTCACAAAATTCAATATTCATTCATTATATCTTCATTAGCAAGATGAACTTTTATAGCAATATTGGTGATGGAAGTTCATCAAAGAAAGAACTTCAACTACAAGGTCCTCGCCCTACACCTCTAAGGATAAACAAAAACTCTCATAAGATCAAGAAACCCCCATTAGGCCCACAAGCCCAAATTCGCCAGCCGGTTATCATATACACCGTCTCTCCGAAGGTTATCCACACCACACCGAATGAATTCATGAGCCTTGTTCAACGCCTCACTGGTTCTTCCAATTCCTCGAGTATGGTATCAATGTCGAATGATTCTTTAAACGGCATTAATACTAGTTGTGAAACAACAAAGCTGACCGATGCACCATGTGCCACAATAGAGAAGGTTAGAGAACATAATCAAGAGATCAAGAAACAAGATCAATATGATGAGAATAGCGGTAATGAAAGTCCAAGTTTGTTTCACAAAATCTTCTCACAATCATCTCCGTTATTAGATCCGAGCATGGTTAGATTCATTAACGACTTGAGCCAGCCTGATCTATCCAGTAATAGAAATTTGGAGAATAATTTCTTCATGCAAAATCTTTCAAATTTCATTTCGATTTCGCCTCATACTCCATCGATAGACTTGTTCAATAATTTCTTAAATTAATCAATTTGATGTGTTTTTAATGTTAAACTTAGAAGCATACATCATACATTTATAGAAAAGAAAAAGGTAAGTCTACTTTATTTGATAAACTTATGTAGTGGGAGTAGGTTTCATGCTGGAAGATGACCTAGAAAAAGTATTGAATGGAAGGAAATTTGTTACTATTCTTTGATGGATGCATAGCTAGTTTAAAAAATAACTTTTTTTAAAAGCCAAATATGTTACTCCTTTGATTCTTTTCCTTTATATTTATTTTATTCAATATGTTTGGTGAATTTATTTATTTATTTATTTAATATTGAGCCATTTATGCTCAATATTGTTATTCGACTTTTAGGGTCGAAATAATTTATAGCAAGTTCCTACAATGCATTTAATTCCTATTCCTACTAGTAGTTGATACATTACATATGGGGCTGCATATCTTCTCCCACAATTCTACATTTCCTTATATCACTTTGCAGAAATAAATCTCAATCATGAAACTAATCTAATACTTGGAGACTGAAAAATAAAATAAACAACACTATCTAGTATGAACATCATTTGCACTGCCTTGTAATTACGCTCCAAATTTAATATTTCATACCAATTGCGGACGAAAAAAATTCTATTTTAAAATAATTTTTAAGCACCTTTTTAGTCGGTTATGTAATCGGTTTAAAATCTCTTGTCTTAGTATGTGAAATATTTTAAGACGGTTTTCAACCAACTTAAAATAACATTCCATAAAAAAAAAACCAACTTAAAATAACATGTTTTTTTTTACAAACACTTAAAATAACATGTTATAAACCGGTTGAGATAAATTGGCTTCCAATCACTTAGTTAGTTTTACTCCGGCTTTTGTTGATAATTGACTCAAAGAGTTATAAATTTTTTGCTTAAACATCATTTTCGTCCCTGTAACGGTAAATTCATAATTTTTTTGTTTTAGTTCATGTATCTTTACTTGTTGCAAATTAGTCCTTACATGTGTAAATCATTTTGATTTTAATCCCTAAAGCTAAAATCCGCTGAAAAATCTGTAGGAAAATTTGCTGGTTTGCAACAAAAAAAGATACAGGGATTAAAATAAAAAAATCACGAACTTACGGGGACAAAAATGATAGTTAAGCTAAATTTTTTATTGTTGGAAACTACTTAATATGCGGATAAAACATAACATCAAAATTATAATCAATCAAACAAAACTTTTTTTATTTTATTTTTTCACAAAAACTCATTTTTGTGTCTTTTGTTGGTTTTTCTTTTAAATTATGAACTTTGCTAGAAATTGCATTGAAACATTTTTCAGCTCGACAATTCATATAGAGGATGATGTTGTCCTTTAGATTTTGAACTAGACATTTCATGATATCATATGTTAGAGTATGCGGCAGCAGTTGGATTGAGTATGCGGCGGTGGTTATTGTTCTCTTTTCTCACAGACACTTCTGTTTATACATCTTGATGTATATTTTTTATTAGTTTAGTAATAATTATTATTCATTAACTTTTGTTATTATATCATATGAGAACAAGTACGAGGATTAGTATAATCAATCAACTATATAGTTATTAACTTATTATATATCATTGGTCTAATTAAGCTATTAAAAATACGAGGAAATAACTCAAACCAATTTTCTCAATCAACACTTGAGTTCTTCATGACTTCCTTTTCCTACTCTTGTTTCTTCTCTCTTATTCAATTTTTCATTTTCTTTAAAATTTCTCATTTATAAAGGTCTTGGTGTTTGAAAATAACTTTAATTTCTTTTATTGCATAACATTTTATAATTTTTGTCTATTGTATATATACAACTAAGAAAAAATACATTAAGAAAACTATGGTCCAAATTGTACAATCTCAACAAGAGTAAATTCGGTATTTTGGAGGGTTTTTGTGAACATTGAGGGGTGGAATTTTTTTTCCAATTAAGTTGTGGTGTGATCCAGCTTATTGAAAACGCCAAGCCCACAAGCTAACTCAAACTCAACAAATTCGCCACATCCCTCCTTCTTATGCATCACACCCCCCCTTACAGAGTTCAAAATTTTCTCTGCCCTGCTAATACCAATATCACCATTTTTTTAACTTATAGTATTATTCTTTGACGGAAATGGTGAATGTGAATCCAAAACCACCTTGGCCATTTTTATTCAAATCATTATATTTAATGCCATTAATAGGTGACAACTCCTTGTCATTACGAAAATCATGTAGTACGTGAAGAGGAGAATCACAAGTTCGAACATGCGCTTCAACATACTATTTAGTATATGTTTGGTTTTACTTTTGGAGCAGTCAGAATTGATTCTACTTGAAGCTAGAAATTGTAACTTATGATTCTAGAATTGATTTTTACACTCAAATTTTTTGTTCAACTCACTTTTACATGAATATATTCAAACATAAACCATTTTATCTTAAAATCAATTTTGGCCAGAATCAATTTTACAGAATCAATTCTATCAAAATCAATTCTTGTCACCGCAAAACCAAACATACACTTAGAGTCTTGCCATTATGTGATTCCTTTTTTATGAAATGAAAAATAAAAACAAACAACGCAGAAACAAGAAAAGAAACTATGCTCGCAGATGAGTAACAATTACATCATCATTCATCAACCATCAACACGAGACTGAGTTAAAGAGGACAACTATTTTAAATTTTTAAAGTATCTTTGTAGGAAGTTTCAGTTTTTACATGCAAGTTATGTGATTCTAAAACTGTGATGAATTTAGTAAAAAAAAAACTGTGCATGAAGTATTAATGTTCTTATCATAATTTTATTTTGGAAACATATTTTATATTGTCTGTGCTGATACAATTTTAACATTGTTTTACATCACAATTGTCTGATCTAAAATATGTGGCTGAGATTATTTAAGCAATTTTATAATTATATTAATCTAAACCGTCCGATCTATAATCTAACGGTTTATATTCAAAATTGGGTGAAACTTTGTTAAAACTTGCAGCAGAGAATCTGCATCCTTTTATTTTAAGCATCAATTTATGCTAGTTGACTTTTTTGATAAAGCTTTATTAAGGCACCTTCAATTCAGCAAGAAATTCCCTGCCCTATGGATTGGTTGTTATATGATAACATATTTTATTTGGTTATCTATTGTGTGGCTTTAGATGTTTTGGCGGAAGAAGCAGTTCACGGATGAATGTATCACAATATATAATTGTCAATAAAAAATGTTCTGGTCATAATTTCATATATGTTAATAATAAGAGTATTTCTTTGACAATGAGGATGGGTCTCATATAGACTATATTTTAGTCTTTGATATTTAATTTATGCGAGTTATTTTAACACTCAAACGAGAACAAATTATATTGAAATTAGATTCCATTTACACGACCGTTTCAAAAGATGGTAAGATACAAAGGATATTGTACACAAAAGATGTTGTATTTTTTTTTTTCAATAGGATTTTTTTATTGGATTTCTTATCCAGTAAGATTTTATGAGGCATATTCTCGATGATTATTCAATGGAAGTGTTATGAATAATATTAGTAGATGTTCATTAATTAGTTATAGACTCATATCATTGATCCAATATGTTCTATATATGAAGATGAGCTAACACACTTGAGAATAGAAAATACAAGAAGTTATTCTTCTCTCCTTCATCCCTATTATTTCTCATGTTTAAAAATAGTTTCATACATAATACTTTTACTATATTATAATTTTTTTTAATAAAAAATGTTAAAATTCTTATCTTTAAAGTATTTTTTTAGTGTTCATATTTAAGCAAGGCCGGCCAAAAGAAGGTGCAAGCAGGTATCCCCCGTCGGGCCTTCAATTTATAAGGGCTCCAAATTTTAATTATACGGTATTATGTCCATTAAAAAAAAATCATGAACTTAAGTTTGATATTCTAATTTATTTTATCCACCCTCCAATTACTCTTATTTAACTTTTATTTTATTCTTTTTTGCTAATTTATTGATCGGAATATGACTATTTTTTATATTAGTTACAATTTTTTTTTTAACTTATTTATAGAATTTTTTTATGAATTCATTTAAATATTCAAGTAAGTCTCTAAATAGTTAAGAGTGGCCCTATATATGAGACATCAATGATCAATATCCATAAAGTAATTATTGTAACCATTTTGATTTGATAGAGAAGTTTTGAAAGCACACGTGAAAATTGAGATCAACGGACGCAATTGGTTATGAAAATGCAGACAAATGATTGGTGCTTAATTACGGGATTGTGCCTAATAAGTAATAACAAACAATGTTGAATCCCTTCTTTCGGTGAAGCATACATCAACATACATTTTATGATGTTGATGTTCTCCTAATCCAACCCAAATTTAGTCAACTACTCTTCAAGGTTAATACATGTAAACAAAAAGATAAATCAACTACGTACTATAGTACCAAAAATATGTCAATCTCTCACGCATGAAGCATCGTCGATACTTTTAAAATGGTGAAATATTTGAACCAAATATATCCATCGTACCCTGTACCCATGCATCATATAGTTATCAACTTATGTTTATAGAATTTTTTAATCTTCATCGGTATCTCTACTATTATATATTGTTATTTTCTAATATAGTTGTTCATAATTGGTGTTTCACCGATGCTTCGAAAACATGTTCAAACATACAATATCTTATATCTTTAAAAACTAGTAGGAGACCCGTGCAAAAAAAAGGCCGCATATATGTTTTCAAACTGAAAGGATTATTATAGATATTTACTTATTTATTAGTGTTTGTGTCTGAAGTCCGCATATATGATTCATCAGGCAACCAACTCTCGTGATATAAGTTCGAAGTGTATTTACTACTATTTTGATTATCACAAATTAAAAAAATCTAAAGCATTGAAATCCCATTAATTAATGTCAAAGAAGCACTTGATTCAAAGGAGAATAAATTAATAAAACTAATTTTTTGACATGAAATAATTAAATGAAATATACTATAGGCTATTCTATGCATAAAAAAAGTACTATAGGCTACTCTATATGTAGTTGTAGGATATGGGGAACCTACGCATGTGTAAACCAAGCTCAAGACAAACCTCATGAGGTAACCTTTCAATGTTGTCTATCAATCTACACTTCTCTTTCCTCACTCAAATCCTTATAAGCAGAACCATAGAAAGTTTTGTCCATAAAAGCTAGATACAAAGGAAAAGGAGAAGCAACAAAGGTATGAGTTAAATTTAAGGTTCTTAATTAAGGTTTTCATTAAGTTTTTGTGTTTGTGACATGAAAAACTTATGTATAGGATTTCATGTTTGTCTTATTGCTTTATTCATGTGGTTCCTTCGCATGCCCCCTCCCCTCCAATTCTTGTGGCAAAAGTTATCTTTAGCCTTTGGTTTGTTAATGACTAGGAAAAGGGTTTCTATCTTTCTTCAAGTTCATGTTAAGTGACCACATAAGAAATTAGTTTATACTATTGTTCATAGTTTTAAAATGATATTTTGGTACTTTTGATAGTTTATACTCTAGACAAAAAAATTATCTTACAATTTAGCAAGAGACGTTTTTATATAAACTCTTGTTACCTGAATACTTGTTTTATCTTTGTCCAGGACCAATTTCTAAATCAGAGTACAAAAAATTGTTCAATCCAATTCTCGCCTTTTTTAGCATCAAACGCAACCATAATATAAAACTTGTGGATGTTGCTGCAAACGCAATTGTAGTCACAATTTGAATTGTCATATTTAATCACAACTTTATACTTTGGAGCGCTACGCTAAGAATTACATAATAGAAATGTAACACTATGCAAAGAATTGCATAATAGAAAAATACGATAATAAAAAATATAAACACAATTAGTCGAATTTCGTCATTACTATTTGTTCCTTTTGTGCCTTTATTTATCTATTTGCTTTTGAGCCAAGTCTTCTATTCTAATAAAGTTTCAAAGTTTGGTATACATCATTTTGATTACACTCCCTAGGGAAACAAACAAAAAGTAGCTGAACAGGAAAAAAAGCTAATAAGCTTATTTTCCATTTTTCATGTCAAACAAGTGCTGCTTATTTTGACCACAAAGTCACTTTACTAAATAGTTGTTTATTTTTTCATCCTTTAATGTCAAAAGCTAAGAAAATAACTCCAATATATCTGCTTACATACATAAGTTACATAACATAATTCTATCACATGCTTCTCACCAAATTTTCTTTGTTATTTCAGCTTTCATAACATATCATATACTTCAAAATTTCTCTATTCAATCTACAAAAATGAAAAACAAAATGGCCCTTTTGTTCTTCTATTCAACAACTTTCATGATTGGAACAATGTTCTTATTTTCTGTTGAAGCTGAACCAATAGCAGATAAACAAGCTTTACTTGATTTCCTTCACAAAATGAACCATTCCACACATCTCAATTGGAACAAAAATTCTTCTGTATGTCGAAAATGGACACGAGTTATCTGCAACAAAGAACAATCAAGAGTTATATCTCTTCAGCTACAAAATGTTGGATTGAATGGTTCAATTCCACCCAACACTCTTAGTAAACTCTCAGGACTACAAAATTTGAGTCTTGCATCAAATACTATAACTGGTTTTTTTCCTTCTGGTTTCAATAAGCTAAAAAATTTAACCTCTATCTTTCTCCAATCCAACAAGTTTTCTGGTTCATTGCCATTAGATTTTTCAGTTTGGAAGAATCTAACTTTTATTGATTTTTCTAACAATGGTTTTAATGGTAGCATACCTTTATCAGTTTCAAATTTGACTCATCTTAGTTCTTTGATTCTAGCTAATAACACTCTTTCAGGTGAAATTCCTGATATTAATATTCCTAGTCTCAAAGATCTCAATTTGGAAAACAATAATCTTAGTGGTTTTGTTCCTAAATCACTTTCTAGATTTCCTAGTTTGTCATTTTCAGGTAACAATCTTACATATGTAAATGTTTATTATCCTCCAAATGTTCTTAAAAAAAGGACAAAAAACAAAGGACTTAAGGAACCAGAATTATTAGGTATCATCATTGGTGGTTCTATGTTAGGACTTTTAGTCATAGGAGTTTTCTTGATTGTGTGTTTATATGAGAAACGCGGCGAAGATGGAAAAATTATTAAGTCTCAGAAGAGCAAAGAAGTTTTTTCGGAGAAAAAAGAAGCTTCGGAGAGTCTAGAACGAAACAAAATCGTCTTCTTTGAAGGTTGTAATCTGGTATTTGACTTGGAAGATTTGTTGAGAGCTTCTGCTGAGGTTCTTGGGAAAGGAACATTTGGTACTGTTTATAAGGCTGCTTTAGAGGATGCAACAACGGTCGCGGTTAAGAGGTTAAAGGAGGTTACGGTTGGGAAGCGCGAGTTCGAACAACAGATGGAGATTGTAGGGAGGATTAGGCATGATAATGTGGTTGCATTAAGAGCTTATTACTATTCAAAGGAAGAGAAACTTATGGTTTATGATTATTATGAACAAGGCAGTGTCTCATCAATGTTGCATGGTATGTTATTTTTTACACTCTCTCCTGTCTAATAATTATTGTTGAAAAAATGATTAAAGATACTTCAATATTTAAATTATATTCCTTTCAAATAGTTAGTATCTTACAAGATACAATATATTTGAGTCGTATCTCAATTCGATACTAAATTGAACCTAATCGATATGCATATGTACTTTGTATCTATTCAAACACAAATCTCATCTTGAAGCCCAATTCATTCTAATGGATCGTTGCCCGAATATATATTGTAGCCTTGTAGGCACTACGTTTTTTTTTGTCAATTTTATATAACCAACCACTTTTCTTTCGTCATTTGTATATGACTTAAAATTTTATTATGCCGGTTATTTTTACTTTGAAGTCACTTTTTTTTTACGATGTACCATACGATTTATGATAATATTCAATTCAAATTTAATTAAAAAGTCTTCCAATCACGATTTGAATCACGCTCAACTATGCAGGCAAAAGAGGGGCAGAGAGGATTCCTTTAGATTGGGAAAGTAGGTTGAAAATAGCAATTGGTGTAGCAAGAGGCATTGCTCACATCCATGAAGAAAAACTAATCCATGGAAACATTAAAGCTTCAAACATCTTCCTCAACTCAAAAGGATATGGTTGTATATCTGACATTGGTCTAGCAACAATGATAATAAGTCCAATATCACCAAGAGCAAGAGGATACCTTGCGTCGGAAGTAACCGAAACTCGAAAAGCAACGTCTGCATCCGATGTCTATAGTTTCGGTGTATTGTTACTTGAACTTTTAACTGGAAAATCTCCCTTACATGGAGGTGAGGAAGTTGTTCATTTGGTTAGATGGGTGAATTCTGTGGTTAGAGAAGAATGGACTTCTGAAGTGTTTGATTTGGAGTTATTGAGATATCCTAATATAGAAGAAGAAATGGTTGAGATGTTACAAATTGGTATGGCTTGTGTTGTAAGGTTACAAGATGATAGACCAAAAATGGATGAAGTTGTGAGAATGGTTGAGGAAATTCATAGGGCTAATAGTGGAAATAGACCTTCATCTGAATCTAGATCAGAATGTTCTACTCCAACTCCTCATGTGATTGAGACACCAACTTCTCTTGCAGATTGAGATTTTTAACCATTTATAGGTACGAAGTATTGGATGCCGTTTAGCAGTAATTTATCCTCGATGAAAAATTTATTTAGCACACAAGGTAAATTTTCCCTTTTAATAGAGTTTTCTACATAGATAAAAGTTAGAGATCGAACATCTAACCACTTGTTTAAGGTGTCTGAATCCATGATGTTAATGGTCGTTAAATATGTAATTTAGTCAATGGTTGTTAACACTTGTTTGGTTAAGATTCTTTTCTTTATTTAGTCAATGGTTGTTAAATATGTAATATATAGTAACTCAATTAATTTGAATTTTTTACTTAATAGTAGAAATGATGTTTGAGCTAGATGTGGTAATAGATTTGGTGGTGTAAGTTGTTAAGTAATTAAGTAACCAAATGTAAGTACTTTCAAGTTGGGTCCCTTAATTTGGTATTATTTGGTAAGGGAATCTTCTTTTGAACCATGATTGGGGGGTGGGGCTCCACAATTGTCTTCTCCCTAGAGGATCACACTTTAATTAGTCAAAATTAAGTGAATTAAAAGAAAGAAAAAATAATGTAGAGTTTAGTATTTGGATGAGTTTATTTTTGTTTTATTAAGCATGCACAAGTATATTACTAATTTATTAAAAAAAAGTTATGTGTTTAGACATAAGCATACTTTGTTTAGACAAATGCATACTTTCCTGCAGTTTAAAAACAATTCAGTTTAACGCTGTATTGAATCTAGACCACAAATTTTACATCTAACGGTTTAAATTATACATATTCTAAAATAATATTTATTATCTAATTAGATCGGACGATCCACACTGTAACTGTGTTAATGCAGTTACAGTAGTGAATCTTTTTCCATTAATTATAGAGGTTGAAGATTGTGTGCTTCAAATTTTTGTCACGGGTCTGAAGTATGAATATGAATAAAAGTAATGAAACTTTACTCTTTAGACGTACATATGAATTTGGTCTTGCATGTAGCAAAGGTCCACAAAGATTGAGTTTGAGATATTGAGAGAAAGAGATAAATTGTTGCTGTGTGTTCAAATTGAAGGAGACACCCACCACAAAAGCAAATTATTCCTGAGATATAAAATATTGCCACTTAGCTAAACAAGTGTGCTATATTTCCCCCACACATAATTTGTACAAAATTATAAATATTTCATTAAAGATTATTCGGATAACCGATGAGATAAAACATATCTCTTCTAACTTAATTAAAATTACAGATTTGAGTTAAATTTTGACTTTGAGCATTCAGCAATGTTAAAACTCTTGAAGAAAATTTGTAATACATTTGGATCCCACAAGACGTGTGGGACTAGTACTGTGTTGGCCATTAACAAGGGCATACAACGTGGAGAATCCCCTCCCACCAAAATTTCAATTTTGCCCATGCATTAAAATTTTAAAAATTTTTTTTGAATTTTTTTACTGTTGAAAATCATTAGTTTGCACTAAAAAAAATTAGGGAAATATTTTCCGAATTTTTACGCAAAGGCAATATTGGAATTTCGAAGAAAGAAAAGAAACGTTGGAGGTGGGGAGAGAAACCTTCGTACAATGCTATGTTGTTATGCCTCCATTTTCTTGGCCCTAAAAAAATGTATTATAAGATAGTAGGCCTTTAAAAAATAAATTAAAAGACTCATCCAACTCTCTCAGCTATGAATATTTTTATGTTAGTTACTACAAGGATAATTATTTTTTTATGTTAATGGTGTTACTTACAATTTAAATTAGAACTACTTTTTTTTTAAAAAAAAATTCTTGCATTTTTTAATTATTAAAAGTTCATTTTTATATTTGGGGTCGGGCCTCCAAATAGTGAGGACCGATCCTGGAAATTAGTCACCACAATTATGAGCGGAAGATAGCCGATTTTATACAAACAAAAAAAAAATCAAATTAAACTATTTTTTTACAAAAATGAATTCAATGTCTACTCTTTTGACTTCGATGGTTTACACAAATTATCAAGTGCATTGAGTGTCATCTTTTCTGTCTTCCTCTAATTTCTTATCTCTTCGAATTGTACCAAAAAATTACAAATGACGAATCCCAATTACAAATATATAAGAGCCAAATCTGCAGGTTCATTGGACTAAATAAAGGAACAAAAGAAGACAAATCGTTATGTTAATTCGAATGAAATACGAGTATCTTAATAGTGATGGGAAAATAGGTCAACCAAGTTTGTTGGATTGGATATAATTAGCTACAGTCACTTATTTCCTCTAATCATTGCACTTGAACAAACGGAATTTTTTTTTCTACCCCAACATTTATTCCTCTACCCCAACATATCTTTAAATATTCCCATTTTACCTTTATTTTATTTTAGTATATTTTTTATTTTGTCGTTTTATCACTTTTTCGGTAAACTGTACACCCCTGAAACACTATTCTAGTATTATTATTTTTTTCGATATATTAATTTTACCGGAACAGTTTTTATAAAAGTGTACCGGTTTGTATTGCCTGAAAAATTAATTGAAATATAATACCGGAACATTTTTCACAAGTATACCAGTTTTGATGGAATTGCCACCTGTACACTTTAAAAATGTACACTATGTTGAACAAAACTGAAAGTGCACCGGTATTATAAAAGGTGTGCCGGTATGTTCTGTACCGGTATTGTAAAATTTTGTAGCATCAATTTATTCTATTTGGAATTTGGGAAACATATTTTAACAATTTTGATATTCCTTCAAAATCGAAAATCATGTGGTTTAGCAAAAAGTCACTCTACAACTACAAAATCGTGTGACTTGTGTCAGAGCTAGATATGCATATAGCAAACTAATTGGAGATACACAATACAGCACACTGAGACAAATTTTGAGATGCATGTTACTTGGTTCCTTATATCAGAGAATCAGATAATATAATGTACGGACAACATTACATTCACTCATTCAGGGTGCAAAACATGAATAAGTAAACAAGGGAATTGGATACCGGCACACTTTTGTTCAACATAGTGTACATTTCAGAATTGGATACCGGCACACTTTTATAATACCGGTGCACTTTCAGTTTTGTTCAATATAGTGTACATTTTTAAAGTGTACCGGTGACAATTCTATCAAAACCGGTACACTTGTGAAAAATGTTCCGATATTATATTTCAATTAATTTTTTAGGCCATACAAACCGGTACACTTTTATAAAAAGTGTTCCGGTAAAATTAATATACCGGAAAATAAAAAATACTAGAACAGTATTTCAGGGGTGTACAGTTTACCAAAAAAATGATAAAACGACAAAATAAAAAATATACTAAAATAAGATAAGGGTAAAATGGGAATATTTAAAGATATGTTGGGGTAGAGGAATAAATGTTGGAGTAGAAAAAAAAATTTCCTGAACAAACCTACACTATTGGATGAATATAACAATACAAAAATTTCCCCCAAAAAAATTAATTAAATGAGGCACACACAATGTATCAATGGTATCCCTAATTGTGCGGAGCATACAGTGACCGGAAAAAGAATCTTGATTGTGGTTGTGGCATGACCGTTTGTCTTTATCATGGTGGTAGGTTGGCGCCGTGTGGTCTCTGTGACGGAAAAGCGCGGCATGATTGTATAAGTGCTAAAATTTCCCAACAAGGTGTAAAACTATGAGACAATACATGGCGGTATCAATGAATTTTCTCTCTTCTCAATGAACAACTTTGGATTCCAATTCTATTTGAATTTCTCACGACCGAACCCTAAAAGTTTTATTTCACAAATTATGACTTACTAATTAACTTAAGTGTAAAGTTGTAAAGGCTAGTGATGTAGAGTTTGCATATAACTTTTTCTTGTCACCTAAAGACTATGTCTTAATTTAATGTCCAATGAGAATCAATCATAATTTACGAGTGGACAACTTTTTATTCCTTCTTCATTTAGCACAAAAACCAATAAAGTGATAGATAAAATGAGAGAGAGTAAAAATATAATGTGAGTATGAGAGAGAGAGTTGTACAACTTAGTTGTCCAAAATGGATGTCAAAATATCATTTCTTTTTTAAAATAGCGGGGGTATTAAGTTTAGATTTTAAGGATGTAAGCAAAACAAAACATATGTTTTTATAGATAAAGAGGTAAACATCAATGAAATTTTCACTCTATAAAATTTTAGATTCAAACATGGCTTAAAATGTGCAATTTAGTAATTTTGAAATTTTCGGTTGAGTTACAATTAAAGACAATAAATTATAATTAGAGAATGTTAACATAGGCCATAGTTAAGAAAGCAAATAAAAGATGGTAGGAAATGTCCTCCATTTAAATTGGACAATTTCATACCTTCCCTTTTTTAGTTTTGTATTAGGTGTTAGTTTATGAGTTTAATGGAGATGCACTGACGGTGTAAAATAGTTTTACACGATCAACAAATAAAAAACTATCATTTTGCCATGTCATATTAAGAAGGTGGGGTGTAATGGGGTGACGTGGCGAAAAACATGGTTGATATTGATTGACTATGTAAAATTATTTTACACTGTCATTACATATGTCTTTTTCTCTCGGTTTATTAGCAATTTAGTTTTGTACTATAAATACAACTCATTTTAAAATAAACAACTCAAAGTTAAACTTGCGCACCAAGTTTGTTGCCACACGTGTACTATTGTACACCCAATTACACGAAGGATATTGCCAAGTAGTAACTGATAACTTCTCCAATACTCTTCTTATCTTATAATATTATTATTTACTCTATAAATTTCAAATTAATATCATTCCCTTTTCCACTTCTCCTACTTTGCTGGAGTCTGTCCTAATTGGCTTCATAAATTATTTCTTCAATCTTGGACAGTTACGCTATCAGATGACCTTCCATTTTGTGGTATGCCCTACAACTTCTTCTTCCTCCTTTCTCATTCTACTTTATTTTACATTACATTATTTGTTTAGGGTTTTCATAGAAGCTTCTTTTTGTAAAACTACATATCCTTACATAGTGATAGTGATGATAATGTTAACTATGCCCTTTACACATACTAGGGATGCATTGTTAAATAAAATAATAATCATGTCCAAAATTGTTTCTATATTTTTTTGGGATATTACTTTGGCTTAGTGTGATTCATGAAGATAAGTTAAAAAGTGATAAAAAAAATTCAGTTTTGAACAAAAAATTTTAATTTTGCCCTAAACTAACTCTTAAAAATTTCAGTTTTGAACAAAAAAATATCAATTTTGCCCTAAACTAACACCTAAAATTTTTAATTTTATCCTAAACTAACCTCTAAAAATACAAAAAAAATGTACCGAGTGCCCAGGCTTGCCGGGCCTTAGATCCGCCCATGCTCGCCCCCATCATATTTAGGCATGATAACAGAATCCGTACCGCTGGTATCTGTATGAAAGGGTGCTTATAATTAGGGACGGAGGGAGTAATATTTTTGGTAAATTACCTTTTTAGTCAATTTTTTACATGAATTCAATATTTGATTTAATAAAATTGGTTGATTTTGTGAAATTCTATGATGCAACCAGGGTAAGAAAGTTATAAGAGTTGAAATTTGAAGCAAAAACAGATGGCAAAATCTTGTTTTGCAAATGTAATTGAGATAATTGATAGCGATGATGAACCTGATATTTCTCACAATGTTGGGGCATTTACAACAACCATTGGTGCAAAATCTAGTTCAGTAAATGTAATTGATATCATTGGTAGCGATGAAGAACATGATATTTCTCAGAATGTTCCGCTTCATAGGCAAGGTAGTGGAAACATTTCTGTTGCAACATGTTTTGCGGAAGAAAAAGGAAAGAACTTTGATAGCAATCATGCTGGAAACAACGAGGAAAATTTAGATGTTTGTGAAGATATCTTATTTACTTCAAATACCAAGAGAAAACGGGCTTGTAATGTCATTATGAGCGAGTCTGAAAGTGATTGTGATGATGATAATATGAGCAACTCTATATCTGTTGCTAATTTAGAGGCTGATAAGGTCACTGATGACATTCGAATGCCAAGGTGCCGTCTAAAGACTCTAAGAAAAATCGGAAGTAAAAAAAGTCGGGGTGATGAAACATATCAGCAAAGTATTCTAACAAATGGTGATGATGAATTAGAAGAGGATTTGTCATACAGTGAGGAAGGTAACATGAGTGATTTTATTGATGATTTTGACATATCTGATCATGAAGACATGTCCAATGAGTCTAATAGTGACACGGAATCTAATTCTGGTAGCTTGCAAGATTTACAGGATTATAACAAAGATTCTCATTTGCAAGATGTATCTGATAGGAAAGGTAGTGGAAATATTTCTCTGTCAACATGTTCTGCAGCAGAAAAGGGAAAATATTTTGACTCTAATTATGATCAAAACAATGACGGAAATTCTGATTTGGGTGAAGATCACTTTTCTGTTGTAACTTCCAAAAGGAAACAGATTCGTAATGTTGTTATGAGTGAGTCTGAAAATGATGATGATGATTTGCCAATTAGTAAACTTATAAGAAATCATGTAAAGGAAATCAATGTTGTCGAGTTAGCAAATGCTGTTGATGATGATGCTGATGGTGGTGATGATGCTGATGATGACATACCAATTAGTCAAGCTATAAGGATGAAGAAAGTGCGTAGGCGCCGTCTAAAGCCTTTAAAAAAATGTGTAAGCAAAAGTGGTGATGATAAAACAGCTTCATGTATTCCAACAAATGATGATGCTCATGATGATGTTGAACCAGAAGAGGACTTATCAGAAACCGAGGAAGGAAACTTGAATGGTTTTATTGTTGATGATTGTGATGTTTCTAATTGTGAAGTCACCTCTAGCGAGTCAGAAGATGGAGGATGTAATGGTGATGTGGACTCTGATGATTCTAATAACTCACAGGATTTACAAGATCGTCGTAGCAAGGATTCCGATTTGCAGGATGTATCTGATGAGGAATTAGACATTGGTAAGATAATGTCCAAAATTCGGAGGGAAAAAAAGCATAAAATTAAGTGGGAATTTAAAGGTGACATGCTTGCAGATTTTGCAAAAGATCCAGTGTTATGCATGAAGGCTGTCTGCGTTCTTAATCGAGAGCAAATTGCTAAGGTAAAGATGTACAAGTACACGGAACCATTTTGCTATTTCGGGCGTGGATTTAACAGGTGTGATGTTGCCAGGTAGGAATCTTGCACTTTGTGTTTTTGTTTGGAGCAACCTTCTCCCAAATGGTAGCTTTACTGTTAAGACTTATTTTATTGCGTATTGCTATATGTCACGAAACATTCGTATCACACAACTCACAAAATAATGCACTTTCTAAAAGAGTAGTCAAATTTTCAGTGTTTGATGGAAAACATGGAAGGATAAAGGCAACGTTGAGCAATTATATGAAGTTCCTTTTATTTTACTTGGCCCTGTTGGAAGTAAATAACCGCAGACTATCAATAAAGTGTGCAGAATTCATATTCCCTCATATTTTATTTACTTCCTATATAATCTGCATCGAACATTATCTTACAGTTACGCTGCAAACCTATATATTGAAAATGCAGCCAATGTGGTCGAAATTGTCATTATGGAGACCTCAAAAAATTATATTACATCCAAAATTTTAGTTGCGGATCAAAATTTAAAAGCAGGCACCTCTTTAGATTTATTAAATAATTGTTTAAGGGTCTCATGACTTTCTCAATACTATGTGGTAAATTTCTTATTTGCAGGGTTCAAATTTTGAACTTATTGTGTAACTTAAAACTCAAGTGATGAAGAAAATCTGAATATATATTATTTGATGATTGTGCATATTCTTGGTCAACTATTTTATATCAGTTTTCTAAATTTTTTATCCAATTTTTACAGAGGCAGTACTTTGGCTCAGTTCATCACAGATGGCGATCCTGAAGGTGATATAAAGAAGACCGTGAAAGAGTTGCTTGAATTCAATTCCAAAGGAGTTGAAATTTGCACATTACTTGCTCAACGCTACTGGGAACAACTATATGCGATTTTCAAGAACAAATCGGATCCCTTTTTCCCTTGATTAGCGCAGCAACAGGTTCCTTCTCAAAATGTTAAGAAATGGAATCATGTTTATTAAATTTAGCAAACATTAGTACATTAGAAATGTAATCATGAGATTCATGACATCTATATTATTATTAGGCTGCCTTTATATATGCATAATGCATGTGTATTTTGAAATTTGCAATCTGCTGTTGCAAATTGTTGATGGTGATTATTAATTTATTATCATTAGAGATATGTATCTTATGCCTTTGTTCTGGTGCTTTGTGTTTATTGTTTATGTTTCTTAATTTCTTTCTATTTGGCATCATGCTTTCCTTTTTTTTTTCATTTGTATTCAGTAACTACTAGCTTAGAGGTGTCAACTGTCAATTTCGGTAATGACCAAATTTTTTCGGACTTGGATGCACAACTGCAGTATGGTGCTGCAGTTGTAACGACAGTTAGATTATGAGAAAGATTAACAATTCTAGGAGCTTCTCTCTATAAATCTAATGGTCTCTACAGCTGTACACCATATTGCAGCTGTAGAAGAAATAGGTCGGCCTGGCCTGTTGGCTCGTAGTGAGGTCGAGCTTAACAATTTATAGCCTAGTAGCAGGCGGACCAACTCAAATTGGCCTATTTAGTCTGTTGGGAGGGGCTAGGCTGGACCGGGATGGACCATTTGAAACTATCAGTATATTTGATTCATTGTTGAAGGAGTTTAAGGAGATCCATAGTACTGCCACGTTATCTTGAAACAATTCACTCATTTTTTACTACAATGATGCAACTCGTATGGTAGTGTACATATATATTTGATGCATTCATATATGGATGTGTATTTTGAAATGATTTGGTCCTGCTGTGGCAAACTATTGACTATGTTTATTATCATTAGAGATATGTAGCTTATGCACTAGCTTGAAGTGTATTGTATATGGTGTGTGGCATACTTCGGTTTTTTGTAACAAAATAACTGCTCTTTTATGTTTATGTTTCTTTATGTCTTTCTATTATGCAGCATGCTTTCCCATTATATATTCCTTTGCATTCAGCAACTCCAGGGGTGTCAAACTTGGTCAGGCCTAATGAACCAATTTTTATTTATGCGAGCTCAACCAAATCTGATTTTGGGATTTACTTTTGCCACCTACCCATTTTCTCGCGCGCCATATGATTTTACCAAAATATCCCTGACCGCTACTTAGGTAGCGGATACACCCCAAAAACATTCTATCAGAATTGTTTTTCATAATGTCCGGTACTTAAGTAGCGGACGGTATTTTTTAAGAAAATCTCATTTTTATAATGTCCGCTACTTAAGTAGCGGAATGGTAAAACGGGAAAGGCGAATAGATCAATGTAGGGCGTGCGAGAAACTGGAAGATGGCAGAAGTAAATCTCTCTGATGTGAGCCGGACGAATAGATGAAGGTGCAATAGGCCCGTAGTTGTGCAGTAGGGCTTTTGACAATTTATGGCACAATGGCAAGAGGACTTGCTCGGCAATATCCTTCACACCATATCAACTCAAGAATCTTGAGAAATATCAATAGGAACATCAATATCTAAAAAAGTATAAATAACTTAAGAATATGAAATTGTCTCAATAAAAATATAGGTTTCATGCACCTTCTACCTAAAGGATAAGTACAAAGATTTATAGAACTTCACTATCAATTAAGTTGTAGCTCAATTGGTAGTGAGTTTCTAAGAATCTTTGTACTCATTTGGGTTCCAAAGAAGACAAAACTCGCTAATTGGTTAACGCATTATTGAGGGGCGAGAAGTATTGAGCCATGGTCCATTATTTTTTTTAAAAAAAAATTAACCTGCTGGTTTCCAAGGGAAAATCTCCTGGTATTCCGAAGTTCAATGTAAAGTAAATAAAATCTCACATAAAATTGTTTATATTAGAAATCAAACTCAGGTTCTCCCGAACAATTTATCATAAGGTAGCTTATTAACAACTTGAGTTCTATGTCTCGATTATCATGGTCCCATATGTTGATACAATCAAAATGTACACACAAAACAAAAGCATCAAATAGAAGAGGTTAACCCTTTAAATAGAAGTATTTATTTTGTGCATAATTAATTTAAGTTACATGTATGTTTTGAGAAAATGGAAAGTTCAATTAATTATATAAAATTTTATTTGGTAAAATTAACTGACTATTCTATTAATTATTAATTACTATGTGAAATAATAAAATCATTACAATAATTGATCAAGTATTTACCAAAAAAAAAAACAATAATTGATCAAGTAAATCATTTTAGACCATCATATCAAAAGTAAATATATTTACAGTTTACTTATTCTATCTATACACATATTTTAATGCTAAAGATTCATTTCATTACGAATATTCTCTTATTGTAAATCACAAAAATAGAATGATATCAATTATTAGACATGGATACAATCTGTCAGTCCTAATTACAACTCCAAATCAATGATACATTACAAGGATACACAACACACAACCAACTCATCAAATTCTAAAAAATGATAAAAATGCAAACCCTTTCCCTCTAAACGTGCGGCTACACCTCTAGTTTTACATCTCAACATTGCTGGCTCTCTCATAGGAAACTTTCCAATCTTCTTATAAAAGGAACACATAACTCTTTGTATTCACCACCCGCCCATTGTTCGATTCTATTCTCTCTCCTTTTTTTCTCTCTCTTTTAAATCTTGAAAAGAAATTAAAAGAGAGAAGAAAAATTAAGGAGAGGGAATTATTACGAAAGAAATGGCAATTTCATCTAGGGTGGTCGTCTTCCTTGGTCTTATTTATGCATCTCTTATGTCAATCGCTTGCTCGCAATCCATGGCTCCAGCACCTGCCCCCACAAGCGATGGTAAGCTTTCATGTAGATTTTGATTTTTAACATTGTTTGTCAAATAATTCATAAACTTCATTCTTCTATGTTGATCTCACCATATTATATGGTTCATGGATGAAAATCTAGTTTTTTTTTTTGGAATCAATCTTGCGAGTTGAACAATTCTAAAATTATGATTTAATGTTTTTTTCTTGATAATAATATCTATATCAAGAAATTAAAAAAAGGGTTTGTGATTGCGATTTAGGCTGCAACATTTGGTATTTGATGTTTCAATGACCACAATATGATTGTGGTTAAGGCCGCATCAATTGTGTTTGGCTGCAATCATGTCTTATTCTCCTTTGATTTTGTGTTTCTTTACATGGTAGATTAAACTATTCGGAGTTTGTATGTCTAAAACACTGCTTGATTAGGATTGTAAAACCAAAAACATGAATCGAACCGCATCGATAAGTAACGAAATATGGTTATAGTTCACAAACTGAAATGAGTTAATTCTGTTTAATTTGTAAACTATCCATTGGCCGTTATGTTTTTTTCGATTTGATATTTAGTTTTTCTAAACAGGCCTAATATTCAATTTGGTTTGATTCTTGATTCTTTTTGCCAAACCTACTTATCGATTGGTAATAATAATATTTTGATATGGATCAGTTCGAACAAGTACAATTTAGTTTTTTATAAAAAAATAGTCCCGGTTCAGTTTAATTCAAGATAAACCATTAACGGTTTAGTTCAACTTTCTTCTAGACCAAACCATAAATAGTTTTGTGCATAATTATATTCTGACCATTGTTGTTGTTTGGTTGCATAATGCATGGCTAATAATCAAATTATTCATTTAAATTTGCAGGCACATCAATTGACCAAGCAGTAGCATATGTCCTAATGCTGGTGGCCTTGCTTCTCACTTACATCATTCATTAAGGCATCAACATTGGACTATTATTTTAGTTCTAAAATACAGATCTTTCAAGGACATGTAACATGTAATAGGAGGAAGGAAGATGTTTTAATTATATTATTGCAAATTTGAATAACTTCCATTACTCCTCGAATAGTCATTTTGATTTTTCACTTGTCTATTTATTGTGCTTGTTTTTCTAAATCGTTGTTAGTTTTTTTTTTAAACTATATTATTGGTGCGAGATATCCAACAATTTTGTTGATATTTAATTTATGTGGCAGAAATTAACTGGCCACTTTTATCGAGGAATTCCCTTGTAACCAGGGTTTTATTACTTTCTTACTGGGATAGTGCAATATTTGAAATTTCAATTAAACTATATACTCCATAATGTTCAAAACTATATGAATTAGCCAAAATATTAAGTTTGTTCAAATTAATTCATAATTCCATAATGTTGTTGATGTTTTAGGTCAAAATATCACCATTTAAATTCTTTGAAATTTCATAATCTAACAATGGCAACAAGAATTGTCTCACTCATATATTCTTTAAAAATAGAGTTCGATATGAGTTAAGCCCAATATAAAAACTAATACGAGAAGACACTCATTTTTACATCAACCCACTTTAATTCTGCATGTTCCCCTCTCTGTGTTTATCCAAAACTCAGTTGAACTTATCTCTCTCCCCAACCATTGATCCTGTATCCAACATTCCTACTTTTAGATAAGATAAACATGTCATATTAAAATCAAGTGTGAGAAATCATAGTAAAGACAATAAAATTGATCTTCTAATAAATTGTCATGATTGTTTAAAGGTCATTTCATTTTCTGTTGTATTAGATTTCATGTGTTTCACCTATGTGCAGAAATATACCCGTTATTTTTGTTGTATTAGATTCGATCCCCACAATTGCGATTGGAAGGAGGTTGGAATTATTCGATGCAAAAACTAACCTCCGAACCAGATTAGGCGGTCCAGTGGGCTTAATACTGATAGTGAAAACAAAAAAGAAAGAAATATACCCTGTTATTTTTGTTTGCCTAGAAGTTTATTAAAACTGGTAATCAAGGACTAAAATTCAATACGACATTTTCATTACTATACTTACAATTTAGTACACTTGTCAAACAAATGTAAAGTTACGGTTGTTAAAAACGACCATATTTATTAACTAACTACCTTATTAAATCATTAACTACCTTATTTTCTGTCATTATAAACAACTCAAAAATACATGTTCGATGTCCATCGAGGCACCACATCCTTTGAAATTGTTATGTACCGAAGGTCCGGTGACGCTATTGATGTTATAGTAACTTCTTTTAGATGTAAATGTTAGTTATACCAATTAGCTACACTAATTAGTTAATTGATCCTCTCATTTGTTAGACTAATCTTTATATTCATTATCTTATTATCAATAAAGTTTCCATTTTACTTTTATTCATTGTCTTTTATTCAAGAATAGTGTATTAGCTTATTTACACACTGAGTTAGACAGTTTTTCAGTTACTATAGCTTTCCCAAAATATACACGGGCCTGATTGGGCCAGGCTCCTTAGCGGCATAATCGACAGACGACAGTAGTTGGGCTGTTTCTTTTCGTGTGTTCTTTCGATTTTCAAAAATACTCCCTCGTATGATGACCAATGAGTGTTAAAGGAGCACAAAATCTGGAAAATTAGAGTTCGCCACCTACAGTAGGAAGTCAAGGGGGCGCAAAATCTGAAAAAACACAATTTGTTACTCAAAGTGTGAACTTAGTCCGCACTTTAACTAATGGACCTTATAAATTCTAATAATTTTGTCCCCCTCACCCTTCCTTCACCCCATGAAAGTATTTTTATAAGGTTCGCTAGTTCACACTTTAGGTAGCGAACTATGTTTTTCAAATTTTGATCCCCCTTCAGCGCTCATTTGTTATCATGCGAGGGGGGTATTTTTGAAAATCCAGGGGACGCACGAGAAAGGCATAATTCACTTTTATGCTAATGGTTAATTTGTTAATATTTGAGGCGGATTTGAACCCGAGATCACTCTTATCATTCAACTTTTTAACTTTCTCTTCTCACCCACCAAATCTACATTATATTCCCTTCACACACATATATTTTTGCACATGTATTCGATCAAATTATATTATAGTGTCATTTCTTAAATATCTACACGGTGCAATTTAATTATATGTATGTGTGAAAAATTTATATAGTCCGTCCATATATAAAAATTAAATTCATATTTATATATATATACTACTACTGCACACAAGTGTTTATAGTTCTATTTGGTGCTAACTTTGTTTGTTTTCACATCATTTGAATTGCATTTGCCTATTGTTATGTGAGCAAGCAGCTAAAAAACAAAACAATAATAACACATAGCTCACTCTTTTAACACCTAACTGTAACCAAAACAAAACTAGTTCAACATTTTTTAACATTTCCAATAAGAATATCCTAATTAATTGATCAACACAAGGTGAATATCCATATAAATTAGCTAGCAATATTCCTAATTTTTCTTGTTCACATCTCCTAAGCTAACTTAGGACTAAACGTTCTATGTTACATGATCAAACACATATGAATAATGCATAGATATAATAATATATATATAAGAGCACACACATAAAAGCTTTTGAACCAAATCAACTCCAAAAACCAATTTGAGAGTCTTTTTTTAACCAAAATGGCATTAGAAGTCCTTGAGGCTCTTGATTCAGCTCGAACACAATGGTACCATGTAACAGCAATAGTAATTGCAGGCATGGGATTCTTCACTGATGCTTATGATCTCTTTTGCATTACAACCGTTTCAAAGCTATTAGGACGGTTATATTACTTCGATCCAAGCAATGGCAAACCGGGGAAGCTCCCACCAATAGTTAACAACTTTGTCACCGGTGTGGCCCTTGTCGGAACACTTTGCGGCCAATTATTTTTTGGCTACCTTGGAGACAAACTAGGGCGCAAAAAAGTCTATGGCATCACACTCATTCTCATGGTCGCTTGTGCCCTTTGCTCCGGCCTTTCCTTTGGTTCATCACCAAAATCCGTTATGACAACCCTTTGTTTTTTCAGGTTAGTGAAGGATCCAAAGACTTTTGAAACTTATAAAAATAACTCAATGATAAATAAGCTCCGGTTTTTATATGTATATGTTTATTACTTTATCCAAAAAAAAATTAAAAATATGATGAATGGTAATTTAAAAAAAAAATCTGAATTCCCTCAAAAAATTACATTACCTCGTAATATTTCTCCATCCAAACACTCTGGAGTCTTTTGCTTTTGCATCTATCTATTGTTTATATGCATATGATTTGAAACTACGAAATCCTTTTGATTATTAATATGGTATTAGAGTCTGGTTTCGAACCAAGATCACATGTAGGTTATAGGCCCAAGACACTAAATGTTTAATATGAAGATTTCTATGTGATTTAGGTTCTTTCTTGGATTTGGTATTGGTGGAGACTACCCTTTATCTGCAACTATCATGTCAGAATACGCCAACAAAAGGACACGTGGCGCATTCATAGCAGCTGTTTTCGCGATGCAAGGTGTGGGAATTATCTTCGCTGGGTTGGTTTCTATGGTTTTATCAGCTGTTTTCAAAGCATATTACGATGCTCCAAGTTTCTCTAAAGACCCAATTTTGTCAACACAACCCGAAGGTGATTTATTGTGGCGATTAGTTCTCATGATTGGTGCTGTTCCGGCTCTTATGACTTACTATTGGCGAATGAAAATGCCTGAAACTGGTCGTTATACTGCAATCGTAGAAGGAAACGCGAAACAAGCTGCAGCAGACATGGCAAGAGTTTTAGATATTGAAATTATAGCGGAGCAAGATAAGTTGGCTGAGTTCAAAGCCGCGAATAATTACTCTCTTTGGTCGCGCGAGTTTTTTGACAGACATGGTCGTCATTTGATTGGTACGATGAGTTGTTGGTTCTTATTAGATATTGCATTCTACAGTCAGAACTTAACACAAAAAGATATTTACCCTGCAATGGGACTAATTGATAAAGATGTTGCCATGAATGCTATTAATGAAGTTTTCCAAACTTCGCGTGCCATGTTTATTGTCGCCTTGTTTGGAACTTTCCCCGGTTATTGGTTCACCGTTTTCTTCATTGAAAAAATGGGACGACACAAGATCCAACTCATTGGTTTCTTCATGATGTCTTTGTTCATGTTTATTATTGGTGTCAAATATGATTACTTGAGAGACGAAAACAAGAACCTATTCGCTCTTTTATACGGGCTAACATTCTTTTTCGCGAACTTTGGGCCTAATAGTACTACATTTGTCTTGCCGGCTGAGCTGTTTCCAACGCGGGTGAGGTCTACCTGTCATGCTCTCAGCGCGGCGGCAGGGAAGGCTGGGGCTATGGTCAGTGCATTTGGGATACAGTACTACACAATTGACGGTGAGACACCGAAGATTAAAAAGGCAATGATAATTTTGGCCTTCACTAATTTGTTAGGATTCTTCTGCTCGTTCTTGGTCACCGAAACTAAGGGACGATCTTTGGAAGAGATTTCGGGTGAGGATGGGAGAGAAAGTGAACTCACTGCAACACCAAATGATAGGGTTACTGGGACTCATCAAGAATCAAGAACAGAGAAGATGTAAAGGAATGCAGTGAATTCAATTACTTGTTGCAACATCTATATATGTTTATTTTTATAATATATTAATTAATGTAATAATAAAAATAATAGAGCCATCAGCATTGATGTGTTTTGCTGGTTTATGATACTAAGATGAAACAAAAGTTATATTTTGTTATGCACTTGAAAAGAAAAAGAAAAAGAAAAAATAGTTGTTGTAATGTTTATTTTTTAATGAAATGAAACTTGGTACTACTTACTTGTAATGTTGTACTTGTTCTATTTCCTCTTAAATTTCAAAAATTAAAAAGATGATTTTAATATGCGTGTTGATTTCACATATTTATCTGGCAAGTTGTGAGGATATTTTATGTAGAATTTTGAGTTCGATTTCGGAGTCACCATAGTTTTCCCTTCACGATGGCGGTGTTGTGTGTATGTGACGGGTGCAGGTGCACTTCCTGGAATTTTAAAATTTCCTGGAATTTTAAAATTTTCACGAATACACTATGTCTTTTATACTTTTCACTTCCTTATTTTTTTATTTGCACCACTTATTTTGAGATTCAAAACACTTTTCACTAGCGATAAATTGGATGCATGATAGTCTATTCAATTGGGGGTTCTAATAACATATATGTGTGCTTCATTGATCACTTGTTTCTAGTTTGTAATTTGGTCCAAATGCATATTTGATTTCTGTTTTAGTTTTCTAGCTAGGCCATCCACAAAATTTGTTTCAATTTTAGCATATAGAAATCTATGTTTTCATGAAGCTGATATTCAGTTATTGGTCTGTAAATCGAGCAATGAGAAAACTAACCACTTGATTGTGTATTTATGTTGTTACCATATCAATACTTATGCACTAGTTTGATTTCTTTTTTATTTGATATTTTTCTCTTTAATCAATACTTATATTGAAAGAGATTTGTTCAACAATATAAATAACGTTGATTATTTGAATATTTCAAAACATGAAACCGCACAGTGAACAATTATCAAAAAATTTAGTACAATTATCAATGGTAAATTAAATAGGAGTAATTTTTTATTTTTTATTTTTGGTAAAAAAAAAGAGGGCAAAGCCCAAATAGGGGTAATTTTATAAAGAAATCATTAATATATGTGAAAGTTTGTAAATGTCTTTCTATTAAAAGAAAAAAAATGGTGAAAAAGTACTATCTTATAAATAGGAGGGAAGTGAGTACGAGATAAAAGAGAGTTTAATAACCATGCATTTGTACTTTGTTGTAGTCATCATAAGCCAACGGTGAGTTTTGTAAATTTATATTCGTTATAATGTTTTTTACAACTTGTGCACAATGGAAGACTTCTGTTAGCCAAAGCTTACAAATATAAAGATAATTTCTTATTCTCAATGTTGATGTATATAATTTTAGAGTTAATTTTAACTTTATTCAAAGTGAAGTATCGCGATCACAGAAATGTGAGATGAATAGCAAAAAATGTGGTTATGTGATCAATTATTGAAAAGAAAAAAAGGTTTAATTACAATTTTAATCTTCATATTTTTGCTCAATCATTAAATCAGTCCCGCTTAATTTAAAATTATTCAGTTTTAGCTCTACATTAGATTTTTGTACCTAAACTGGTAATTTGACATATTTTAGACGATGTAACATACAACCATGATTTTATTTTTAAACACATAATCTGATAATATTGAATGATAAAAAAAATGTGAAATTACATGAAAATTCATTAAAAACTGTCATTTCCATTTTAAAAATTATTCATTTTTATAATTTAATTAATAAAATATAAATAAAAATCTATTTGAATTAATCTACATCATAATATCGTATGGCGTATGTAACGTCATTTAAAATACATTATATCACAATTTTTAAATATAAAAATGTGATAGTGGACCAAACATGTGAATTTTAAAATGAAAAAACTAATTTCTTAAGTGATCGAAAATAAATAAGTTAAAATATCACAATGGAGAAACATAGTTATCTTCGTCACGTTGCGGAAATATTATTTAAATTTAAAAAAGTAACTGTATATCTGGATTACATAACTACTTTATATTAAAAAAATAGTAAAATACCGCATTAAAACTAGGTATCAAAGCATAAAACGACAACGTTTTGGCTCAAATTCTTTTCGTTGTCTCCAAGTATATACGAGCCATTTCCTTTTGTTCTTCATCACACACACTTTTTGAACTTATACAACAAATCCAAATTTCACCTTCTTCACATTTCACTTTCATCGTTTCCATTCTCTCTTTTTTCTCGATGAAATGAAATGGAATATGCAAATGGAAGAAGTAGAAGCGATTCTCGAGAAAATTTGGGACTTACACGACAAATTAAGCGACGCTATTCACTCTATTTCACGATCTCATTTTCTCACTTCTATTAAAACTCTAACTAATTCTTCGCATAATCAAAACGACACTGTTGCTACTCAAACGACACCGGATGGTAACGGTTTTGTTTTTGTGAAGGAATTTCGTCCTCAATGTGATGAGGTTGATGATGCTGTTCATGAAGCCAAGAGTCTTAATGCTATAAGAACCGCGCTTGAGAATCTTGAAGACCAGCTCGAGTTTTTCCATGTGAGTTTTTTTTTTTTTTGAATTTTTTTTAGAATTATCAGTTGTTTGAATCTTGATGTAGATGGTGTAGTTGCTTTTATGTTTGTTTTGTTCGTAAATCGTAATTTTATTTTCTAGGGTTTGGTTAATTGCTAATTAGGCGTAAAATTGTTTGGCTGTTTTTTCGATTGAAGGTTTATTGCATTGTAATAATTTGAAATTTTGTGAAACTTTGATGAAATTGAATGTTTATTTCAAGAGAAAATTAATGATGCACTATAGTTAAACTAGTTTTAATGTAGATTAGCTTTACGAGTAAACCACCGAATTGGTCCCTGGCTTTGTAAGATACTCTCAAAGTAGGTTCATGACTTTATTAATATTTCAAAAAGGTCTCTGACTATGTTTATGTTAGGAACTAAATTGAGAATAATTTTTAAAATATAAGAACTTTAATTGATAGTACGTGGTTAAATATAGAGGCCAATTTGACAGTTTAATAGAGTCGGGGACCTTTTTAGAATATCCATAAAGTCAAGGGACCTATTTGAAAGTGTCTTACAGAGTCATGGACTAATTTGATGGTCTCCTCTTAGTTTTACACTGACATTCAATGAGAATTTAGTATTTTGTAATCATTTACAAAGTGGATTTATGTGATAATCCAATTAGATGTTGTTTTGAAACTGTTTTACACTAATAGATAATGCATCTCATTTAAACTCTAATTTGGATTATTATTACTTTGCTTCTCAAATTTTGTGGCACAAACGCTAGATATTTTATGGACCTTGAGATTAGCTTGAATTACTCTTTGAGGAAAAAGAATGATAGAATACAATTGTGTGTAGGATTATTTCACCATTTTTAATTCAAATTGATAGACCAATTATTTAATAGGGTGAAATGTAGAGTTGATTCTGGTATACTGTATACTGTTTTTTTCTTCTTAAAACAGACTCAGCAAATATTTTGTTTGAGTATCATACATGTGTTAGGCCAGTTTAGTTGAGTTGGACAATACTAGCACATGAATATATGATACCAGGGAGTGACCATGTGGGCTGGATAAACGAACGGAAGGATGAAATCTTAAAACATGTTAATAATCTGATCTCATTTGATTAGTTAGGTTACATTTGACTGTCAAACAGCAGAGTGATGTTAAAAGATATTGCTGGCGTTGTTTCAATAATATTGTATGAATTTTTTTCAGTTCAGTGAGTGATATATTGTTCAGAGATTGTTAGGCCTTACCAGATTAGGTCGGCTTTTTAACCTCAGTTCAGATTCAATGGTATATGCAGTAAATTTATGAATTGTGATAATCAAAATGCTTGCAATCTTCCTTGTTATGCCATTCACAGTGCCATATTGTTGGTTCTGAAATTCAATTTTAAGCAATAGAGAAATGAAGTTTGTCTGATAAGTGGGACCTCTGATATTTCACATGTTAATCCTATTTATACTGAAAATAGAAGTCAAGTACTTGTGTAGTACAATTCCAACTCAATGAGATTACCAATCTTACAAGAGTAACATGTGAATATGCCAAATGTTCTTATACCCATTAATACTTCTCATTAGTATTTTAACAGTCAGGATGAAGCCCTCATATCACTTGTATCACACACACACACACATACTTTGTTTTTCCTCTAGTTTCTTTTGGAACAAGAGAAGGTTTACCAATCAGTTAGTTTCATGCTTAATTTTTTTACCATGATATCTTTTTTGCCTTATCTTGTTTTTTTTTTTGTATATGGTTTTGTTCTAAATTTGAATTTCATTCTGCATGATATGCAGACCATTCAGACTCAGCAACGTGTTGAGAGAGATGCTGCAATTGCACGTCTGGAACAGAGTAGAATTGTTCTTGCAATGAGACTGACAGAACACCGTGGTAAAAAATATAAAGTCATTGAAGAAGCCCTTGCTTTTGTTGGAGATGTACAGGATGCTAGCTGCCTTGGTTCACCTAAAGTTTATGGACAACCAAAATGTACAGCTGAGAATTTTGTAGCTAATAAAGGGAAGAGATCTAATTTCCTCATCAATGTTTTTGTCTCAAGTTTCAATTTTGTCAAGAAAACTCTTGGGTTGGATCATATGGGCGGAATAGTTGGCAATGCTGCTTTGGTCGCCGTTAGTATGATTGCTTTGCTTCAATTACATCAGGTAACTAATCATGAAAATCCATTTAGGGAAGAAAATAGAGTTCACAGCAACAGAACTATTAGAAGAACAGCTCAATTAGAGGGTTCTTCGTCCAGTGGTCATTCCGGTAATCTGGATGTATTGCTGGCTAGAGGTTAGGATTAAACCTCTATCATTGTGGTGAAATTGTGAGGGTTATGCTTTCAGTCTATCGATGATGTGTTCATTTTTTTTCTTTATTTTATTTGTTGTCGTTCTTTTTGTGCTCTTGGTCCTTTGTTTTATCTTGGTTACAAAGGATGGCTGAAACCTGCTCTGAGGAGAGTAGAGAATATGCTCAAAAGGAGGTATAACTACTTTAGTGGGTGTGCCCGAAGGGAGTTGGTGTCATTTGATAGATGATTTTTGTTGCCACCGAAAGTCTGCACTACTTGTGTAATAGTCGATCTGGTGATGTGTGAAATCGAAGATGTAGATTCTGTTTGCGGATTCTCACTTGTGGTGCGGCTGCTTATACTTAGTTGGATAGTGTCATCAGTGATGGATTCCTGCACCTATTTTTGTGGGGCTTTAGTCTAGTTTTCGAAGTAAGAATTCCTTTTACCTTGTTTTTCTTGTTCATTTTACTTCCCACGTAGTAGAATCTTTTGTGAGAATACTGTTGCAATGAAGGAAATATTTGGTGTCAAATTTCAAGAAATTGATTATACAGTCTGTATTGGTAGTTGGTAGTTGTTGCCTGTGGTTCCCTCTTTAATCCAACAAATGGTTTCCTAATTCTCATATGTGGGCCATGTGTTAAAGGAGATAGATACATGTATTAGTGAACAACTGTCTGGTACCTTTTGACAAATAGACTTGGGATATGGAGTCATAGAATTGAATCCTTCAATTTTAGCTATGTTTAGAGTACAGATTGGAATTGAATTCAGAGTTCAATATTGTGGAGGTGAACATTCACTAGTTTTTACTAATTTTATTTGTCAAATGAACTTTAAGAATTATAACTTTTTTTTTGGAATATACAAGTATAATTTTAAATATTGTTGGCATTGACCATGTTACTGTCAATAGAGTTCAGCTATTGTCGCGAACGCCTTTTAATCATGGTTTCACATCGAATCCTTTTTTAAGGATAGCCATGGCTCCCACAGATATTTGATAATTAATTCAGAATCATTATTTCAGTTTATTTTTAACATTCAAATAGACCATTAGACTTTCTCTAATCTTAATGATAGTTATAGATCAATATATAAATCTGGAATGTGTTCTCTGATTGTGGTCTATCACTGGCATCCTCCCTCTTGGAATAAAAGATGAGGCAGGTCCAGTTTTTTATATTTGGATGCAGATGAAAGCAGTTAAAATTCTCTTGTTTATACCCACATAGGTGGCAAAATAACCACCCACCACAAAGAAAGTCTCTTGTGTTGCAGTTTGAAAGTAACTCGAGCGTTCATTTGATCAATCATAATGTTCTCATAAGTCATGGTCTAATATAGTCCATTGTTGATCAACATAATGTTTCAAATCATCATTGAAGAACCAACGAAAAACATCGACTAGAAGATAATTGCAAGAAGACAAGAGAGGAGGATGAATGATAAAAATGTGAAAGAAGGACAATATATATAGATTTGAGCAAAACAACCGATACACCGCAGATAAGATGTAACACCTCTACAAATTAGAAAATGTTATTGTCGAAGAATCAACACTTTTTGTTGTTTACATTAGTTATTCAATGAATCTGAAAAGTTGATTTTTACTTATAATTAAGAATAGATTGAGTACATGTTAAAAAACTACAAATTTTTCCAACAATTCATAGCATCTGTAAATATACTTCCAAAAATAGGTAAAAGAGGGAGTAGCTAATAAAGTGATTACCCAATTGGAGAAAAATGTCAAAGGTGGAATAGCCTAACAGAAGGAATGTCGGAATATTATCTTCATTTCTTCTTCACTTTGCCTTTTAGAATTTGTGTCTGCCTTTTTTTGTAACTATAATGTAAACAGCAAAAAGTATCCTCACAAAATAGGAAAGTCCTAGTCAAGAAAAAACAATATACGGAGTATATATTACTTTTGACTTCTCATTAGATGCATGTCTCGCACATAATCTCTATTATATACATTACGATATTTTTACGGAGCTTTCTCGTGCATTCTCAATAGTAATTATTTATGTGGCATTCAATTAGAGCTTCTCTTGCTTAGGTGTCATATAGAGTTTTTAGTTTTAGGTATGTTGTTTGAATTCCACCGGCAACTATAATTGAAATTTTATAATATCTCTATTCTATACATCTATATCTCTATTATATACATTACGAGATTCCCACGGAGCTTTCTCGTGCATTCCCAATAGTAATCGCTTATGTGGCACTCAATTAGAGCTTATTTTCCTTAGGTGTCATTCAGAGTTTTTAGCTTAAGGTATGTTGTTTGAATCCCACCGGCAATAATAATTGAATTTTTATAATATTTTATGGAAAACTACATTTCTTTTTGTAGAGAAAATTACCTTATAATTACTAACAAAGGTATGTTGTTCGAATCTCATCGACAACAATAATTGAATTTTTATAATTTTATTTTTTTTGTAAAAAGTCTTTCAAATATTATATTTTTTTGTTTTTTTTAAAAAACTTTTTCAAATATTATATATTTTTTTAAACTCTCAATTTATTTTTTTTGTGAAAACTCTCTCAAATATTATATACTATATTTTTTTTAGAAACTCTTTTTTATTTTTAGAAACTCTCAGAAATATTATATTTTTTTTATAGAAACTCTCAAATATTATATATATATATATATATATACACACAGGTTTTTTTGGTAAACAAAATGTATCATCCGTGCGCAACTGCAGAGATTAATCCCTTCGATTTAACTGAGATCTATTTAAGGGATTGACCTCTCCTAAGAAATGATTCTCCATATGCACCGGTTAGGATCGATCTCAAGACCAAATGGTTAAGGGGCCCAAGTATTTCTACCACTTGTGCGACATTATCTTGATATATTTTTAATATTTTAATTTTGTAAAATGAAGGAACATTTATATTTAGATTACTTTGAAACAAATTGAAATAAGAAAGTACACTATTTTTTCATGGATAAGATCACTCGAAGCATTGAAATCTTGAACCCAAAAAATAGCTTATGACATATCTGTAAACTTTTTTTTTACGTAAAAACATTTTATTTTATTGTGAAGAAAAAATTATGTTCATTAGAGACAAAAACAAAATAGAAGATTTTGAGAGAGAGAGAGAGAGAGAGAGAGAGAGAGAGATAAAAACAAAACTCCCAGTGTTAGAGAATGAGAAACGGCAAGTACTTCCCACCCCACTATTAAAAATACACATTGATGAATTAAAATTTGAATTCCATCTGCGAGAATTATCCTTATTTTCATATTTCATATTTTATCATGGGGAAAATTTATTCAAAATTTTATATAGCACGAAGAAACGTGATCCCCGTGATGAAAAGCGTGTGTAGATCATAGTGAGAACTAAGCATAAAATTTATTTTTTTAACAAGCCAAAATGAGATATATATATATATATATATATATATATATATATATATATATAAAGAATCACAGTCACCCGAGCACAAGGTGTGCCAAGGTAAACTATCAACGTCTACAAAAAGTCACAGAATAATACAAAAGTATAGAAGAGTCCTCCAACAAACAGTTCAAGCAAGATCCAAGCACAATAAAGGACTAGACCACCAGGTATGACAGTTAGAAGCTAAAGTAACATTTGTCGCCTTCAACCATCTGAACGAAAATAGTTTGATTTTTTCCAACAACTGATGAAGAGAGCTTGCCGAGTCTCTGAACAATCTGTGGTTTCTCTCCGTCCACACAACCCAAACACAAGCGAGCCAAATGAGCTGCAGAAAGGAACAACTAAACACAGAATAATACAAAAGTATAGAAGAGTCCTCCAACAAACAGTTCAAACAAAAGTATAGAACGTCTACAAAAAGTCACAGAATAATACAAAAGTATAGAAGAGTCCTCCAACAAACAGTTCAAGCAAGATCCAAGCACAATAAAGGACTAGACCACCAGGTATGATAGTTAGAAGCTAAAGTAACATTTGTCGCCTTCAACCATCTGAACGAAAATAGTTTGATTTTTTCCAACAACTGATGAGAAGAGCTTGCCGAGTCTCTGAACAATCTGTGGTTTCTCTCCGTCCACACAACCCAAACACAAGCGAGCCAAATGAGCTGCAGAAAGGAACAACTAAGCACAAAAATTTAATTGATATTCATTAAAAAAATATAGAATTAACAACTATTTTTTGTTGATGAAGTCTCTATAGAATCATATAATGGAGACGAAAGTGAGATAGAAATAGAGAGAGAGAGAGAGAGAGAGAGAAAAAGAAATCTCTTAGTGGTGTAGATTCTCAGTGGTGTAGAATTGAAGACATAGAGCACTTTCCACCCGACTATTAAAATTAGACATTAACTAATTATATTTTGAATTCCGACTGCGGGGGTTATCCATATTTTCATATTTAATATTTTATCACGGGGATCATTTATTAAAAATTTTATTTAGCACGATAAAAAGTGGCCCCCCATGATGAAAAGTGTATGTAGAAGATAGTGCTAACTTAACACGAGAATTTTATTGATATTCATTAAAAAAAATATAGAATTAGCAACTATTTTATTGTTGATAGAGCCCCTATAGAGTCTTGTGACGGAGACGGGAGAGAGAGAGAGAATCTCTCAGTGGTATATAATATCAAACAGGTAACACTTCTCACCCCACTATTAAAAATACACATTGACTAATTAAAATTTGAATTTCGACTAAGGGATTTTTTCCATATTATGTGTCCATCGCACTTTCATTAGATTACATATGACTGATAAAATCTATGGAAAATCTAAAATAAATTAATATAATTTTGAATTTTTATAATTTATGATATTTTAAACTTTCCATAACCTTCGTTCGGACTTATTAAACTTTCCACAACCTTCGTTCGGACTTATTAAACTTTCCACAACCTTCGTTCAACTTTTTTAAGAACCTTAATTTATTAATGTGAGCGGAGAGATTCACAGATAAGTTTTCTCATTTGACGCTCACGCGTGAAGCAATTCTTTGTGGCACGGTGAAAAAAAAAAAATGAGAATAGCAACAGGGTCAAAGTATGTTAATATTCATTTAAAAAATAGTATAAAATTTACAATTATTTTTTGTTGATGAAGTCTTACAGAGTCCTGTGTTAAAGATATATTGTATTTTCATACTCAAATAAACTAAAAGACATCAATCTCATAGACAATTGAAAAAACGTAGATAACCTAAATAATATAAAATGAAAAAAAAGACATAGACAATCTACAAAATAAAAAATAACATATGGAAATAAAAATTATCCTGTGTTTAACAATGAACCTAATGTAAATTTTTTATAAAGAGTCGGCTTGAGATGAAAAAAAAAATGCTATATTTCAATTTTATGGGTACGGTCCCAAAAAATCTTAAGACCATGAAAAATCAAAGCATATTTTTCTTTGAGAATGTGTCTCAAAAAATCTTAAGACCATGAAAAATCTTAAGATGAGATAAAGAATCTATCTCATAATAGTGTAAAATGGGAAGCGAAGTAATACTCTTAATCTCGCTTTATTCTGTAACATCGTTAAATCTATATCATGCAAAACATATCGATCTTAATTTTACCTTAGAATTTTAAATCAAATTAATCAAATAATATATCAAAATAAACATATAAATAATATTATTAATATGAGGCCTAAAGCTAATATTAAAATGAAGCCTAACAAAAAAAAAGAATTTTTTAGTATAAAAAATGTAAGAAAGATCAATATAAAAATTATATATATTTTTTATAGATAGACGAAATGACAAAATCATTTTAAATTCGCACACAAAAAGGAGAATCCGGTGTACGAACTCCGATCATGACGTACGACCTAACAATTTCGGCATTTTTTACCAATTGTACTAGAACTTGTAGACAAAACATAAAAGTTATAATTGTACAAATTTAGATAAAAAAATTCTAATCAAAATTTGTAGTTATTTTTGTATTCCCTATTTATAATTTTTGTTTGAAATAATTAATACTCTCTAAATAATTAAAACAGTATTATTTTATCCAACAAAAAAAACGATCACTTCTATCAAAAAACGTAAAAAATAAAAGAGCAATTATAAATATAATAAGGAAATGAAAAGAAAAAAAAAACAAGGGTTTAGTAAACAAAAAATAGTACAAACTACAAGGGTGGTTTAGTAAACAAAATAGAAAATATATAAGTTATGATTATGCACGGGTTTAGTAAACAAAAAAGAGAAATAAGGTACTGATCACATGGAATTTAAAAAAAAGTGAAACTCTGAGAGTTTCAAACCCTTGACCTTTTGCTTCTGGGCATTGCAAGCGGCCAGTTGAACTGGTCACAAACTTTTGAATATGCGGCCTTTCTTTAATACTAATACTATTCAAACGTAAATTTTTGGGGCCTATTGGGCTTTAAAAAAATCAAAATATTTTGGAGGCCTAAAGTCCTAGCTTCTGCAGCTTTGGGCTTGGGCCGGCCCTGAATATTAAAAAAGAAAATAATTCCGTGCACGGCACGGGTTAACATACTAGTTTGATTATTATTTTTTAAAATGGAATTAAGCATTTTAAGCATTTAGGAATGAAAGAGATTACTCTTGGACAAATAGAAATACCCCTACTTTTTGTACTCAATCCCTCTATTATTATTACTTTTGCTTGCCAACTGAAATTTATATGTGTTAAACTAATGATCTCTCATGTGTCAAAAAAAAACTAATCTCTCAACATTAAAGGCAATATATGTCTGGCTCCATTTTCTACTATGCATGCGATATATCTAAGAGATTGCAGTAGTTTTGTGGACAAAATGAGTCATATTAAGCATTTATTTGTAGTTGATGGTATAAATATTATTACCCCTCGGTTTGATTTCGATGTAATTTTCCTTTTACTTAGGTCTTCATTGTTATAAAAAAAAAAAAATCATACGTTATGGTAATTTTGTACCCTTTTAATATAATGGTTTCTTCTAAACATACTAGCTTCTATTTCAAATCAAGAAATTAAAAGAACATCAATTCGTTTTGGTGTGTAGAATTTGTGTTGGCCTTGCAAAAAGGGTCAGACTAGACTAGATTGTGATAGACTTTGAATTAATAGGCCAATAACATTACTTTCTACTTTGATGTCGAATTTGACCTTTTAGAGAACTTAAATAATCCTATATGATATAAACTACTCTTTTTTCTTTTTGTTGTCGATGAAATATATGATAAACTATTTTAGTTCTATTTTACAACAAGACGTTTGATCATAAAATTGATGTGTTTCACAATGCTTTATAAATAGTAATACTAATTAAAAAAGTAACAAGTATATTATTTTTTTTTTTACAACAAGACGTAGGGAAGCTAAAAAGAAAAAAAAGGAAAAAAAAAAGTAACAAGTATATGATTTAACACAATAGTATCTAATATTATTATGATAATAATAATAATAATAGTAATCCTTTCAAATAATAATAATAATAATAGTAATAGTAATAGTAATAAATTATTGTTTATTCTTACTTAAATAAACTTGTCTCGAATTGCTTAAAATATTCTCTTATCACCTCAAGTCGTAAATACTAAATAAAGATCTAAAACTTAAATTTTGGTATGAAATTAACCAAAAATACATCAAGTATAGAAAAATAGGGATGAAAGAGAGAAAAATATAATCTACATTATACTTTTCAAGATCTTCTTTACACTATTCCAAGAATTCTATTTATAGGACCTAAATCAAACATCTTTTTAAAGTATATGAATGATCTAACATAATCTGTTGTTAGTATTCAACTACATACTATCAATGATTATTATTCTTACTCATAGAAGTTGTAAGAGAATTATATATGTGCAAAAAAATGGATGCTCACCAAAAATTAAAAATACTTGTTTCTTACTTACAGTTCTCTTACAATTTTTCTACGAATAAAAATCATAATAATTGTTTACCAAAAAAAAATCATAATAATTAATTGATAGTGGAATGCTAAAGACACATTACATTATAGATCATTCATATCCAACTTTAAAAGTAGAATGTTATAGCCGTTCGATCGTGATCGGACAATTTAAATAAATACAGTTAATAAAGGCTGTTTTTAAATCACGGTAGTCTGATCTTGATCGGACGGCTATAAATAGACCGACTGCACGACTGCACGAAAAAAACGAATGCACGGAATCCGGATCCGTACTTTTAAATACTCCGACAATTAAATAAATATGTGTTGCGCAATGTAAGATAAAAGATTTAGAATTAATAGTGTGTATCTATTCCTAGACTATAAGTTAGACTTTATAATAATAAAATTAGCTCCCAACATCTTAGAACCTTCTGTTTTACGGTTGTCCTCTTGAGCATAAGTAACCCAGATTGCTTGAAACCCTAATTTAACGGTTCAAAATGATCCATAAGTGATGATATATATCAAAGTTAACGATAAAAGATGACTCAATCCAACACAAGAATGGACTTTGGCCAAATTCAAATCACAATATCAATATTCTATTTTTCTCTCTTTCATATCTCTATTAGTATCTTATTGTATTTTTGTTAGTCATAACAAAATCTTGTCTACTTAAAAGCAGAATTTGGTCCAGCCTGCCTCTCACATTGATTACATCAGATACCCATATAGAATGATCTCACCTATTTCTTACTTAGAAATATCTACTTAAAAAAATCCATAGCACCGTAAAATAAAATCACATTGCATTGCACTGCACATGAATCTAATCTTCACACTCACTCTCTTGACTCTTTGCAAATCTCTCTGCTCTTGCCAACACACCCTCCTTCCTTCCTTGTCTCCTGTCGGTAGGTGACTATGAAAATAGGAGCAAACTACTATCACTCTCTTTTGTGGGTCCTTTTTCAACTTGTTACACTGTTCTTTGTGCTCTGAACAAAAACACATGACACTCATTAATGTTATCATCAACCCCACCATGCCACGTGTTTTCTTATTAGCATGATGACACACTCTCATGTTTGCCACGTAGATAATCACTTTATTTAAAAATTATGAGACAACACTTGCTTACCATACGCATTTCACGTGCTTTCCCTAATCTTCCACACTTCTTTTTCTCCTTTGAATTTTGATACTTTATTATGAAAGTGGTAAAGAAATGTAAGATAGAAAATTCCATTGCATGTGAGAGCATTGTAGTCTTTTTTTTTATTGAAGAATTATATCATTTCTTATATTCCCCTAAATTTTAAAGATGAAAAAAATTAGTCCAAGAAAATTTAGTCCTATATCAAAGTTGTGCATTAATGTAGTGATCAATTGTGTCTTTTTTTACCGCTACACATATATCTATATACAATTTTGATTAATAACATTTTTAATTATTTATTATAAAAAAATTATATTTTATAAATATTTGTTAAGACAAATCGAACAATATTTTATTTACTAAAATTTCTAATTTTTTTTACATACATTGAGGGGGCAAAGCCCGCTAACATTTGTATTTATATATTATTAAAAATTTGTAGTTAAAATAAATTATGTAAATAGTGTACAATAGTAAAAAACAACACTTTTGTTCCCAAAAAAAAAGTAAAAAACAACACTTAAAAAAAATTAAGAAAATATTCTTTTTTCACATTCATTATATAATGGATATACGAAGAATATTAACATGTACTTTAAGAACGTGTGATAAAAAACTTTATATAATAATTTTTGTTTTAAAAGTTGTACATCAATTTATTAAAAATCAAAATATCATTTTATTTGATGAGGATTTTTCCTACTTTAAATTTCTTAAACATTATGATACATGTTAACTTAAACCCCGGATATATTTAAGGGTCGTGCTAATTATTGCCTTGGATACTAGTTAAGAATACTAAATTAAGAAATTTTTGTATTAAAAATAATACTCCAAAATCAAATAAAATTGTGCATTGGCAAACATGTTCAAACAGATCATTTATTTTGGGACAGAGGGAATATTTTTTATTTATTTAAAAAGTTAATTACATAAGTTCCAAAATCAATTTACTATATTTAATTCTTTAAGATACTAATTAGCATTTTTCTATATTTAATCTCATTTCCTCAGCAGGTTGGATCTTTTAATTGCACACTCGTGATCTAAGTCTAGTATCCATGACTCATACCCAATAATAATGGTAGTAACCCAAAGGTTCTAAATTTGTGGGTCCAGAGGGGATTGTGTTAGACTTGCACGGTTTCCGTACAAAGTGACACGTGGCTAATTTTGAACCCATAATCTTGCTTTGAGTTTGAGGGAGACACTATTTGTTCGGAAATGGAGTTAAACAAACAAGTTGGAAGTTGGTTCAGTGGTGATTGGCGCTGAACTTGGTAGGGAGGACCACGGTTCGATCCCCCGCAACTGCGATCGGGAGGGGGCTGGAACCACTTGATGCCAGAACTGACCCCCGAACCAGATTCAACTGGTGGTGAAAACCAAAAAAAAAAAAAAAAAAACAAGTTGGAAGTAGTTTTACACAAATTGTGCATTAGTAGGTGGAGACCGCATTGATTATGTCGGATCAAGAAAGGTTCTGGTGGGGTCCACATCTTCACAAAGTCATAATATGGACGGCTGTGATTTTGTTGAAAGTGGTGCTGGCAACAACTTATATGGACCAAAGAGGCAGTTCGGGATGGCCCAATCCAGAGAGGCCAACTGTTGGGCTTTTGACTTGACTGCTGTTACAAAAGTAAAACATGATTTTTAATATAGCAAATGTCTATTTTTCGAACAAAAAAAAGTAGCAAATGTATATATTATTTCTAGCATTGCAATTTAAAAAAAAAACAAAAAAGAGAATAATTTATAAAATAGTAAAATTTGATGAATCATAAATTAGCTAATCATGCATAAAAGAAAGAGTAGTTATAATTTATGTGTCGAATGTTGTCATATATAATTCTTCTTTTTTTTTTTGTAATTTTTTTACTAAGCATCATTTTTCTTAATTATAATATTAATAGTAAATAAATTATATGTTGCTTCCCTAAAAAATTATAAACATTACTAAAAGTTGTTGCGAATATTAAGTTGGTTTGGTAATTGTGATTGAAAAGTTAAAAACTATAGTGATAAAGACAATTTCGAGTTTAATTTGCGCTTCTAAAAAAACCATCAATATTGGTTGTTTTAAAAAATATTAACATTGGTTGTTTAAAAAAAATAAAGTTACCTTTTGTTTATTTGTTCTTTTTATTAGCAAAAAAAATTGTTTGTTATTTCATACGAATTTATTTGTGTATAGTTGTTGAAGTTCTTTTAAAAAATTAAAAGTATATAAAAATTGATTAATTATTTCTATATTTTGCAGAATGTGTTTGATTAATTGAATTAATTATATTTTAAAAAGTAATTGTCTCTACATTATTCTCTTACCTAAAGTTACTAAGAGTAGTTTTCTATTAAAAAAATGAAACATGCATTTGATATAATTTTATAAATTTCAATTCTTCAAAAACCAACTTCAACTAATAATTATTAAAATTTGAAATTTGATATCTACTTACAATATATTAAAAGGAACTACTACTAAACTACCAAATTTGTCCAATGAAGTTTAATAATATTTCAGTATTTCTGCCCTTAAATGTAATTTTAACTCTAAACTAAAAATAAAAAGATACAAAACAAAAATAGGAAGAAAAAAAAAGATAAGCATAAAAGAAATCTTCCCATAAAAATAGCATCCGAAACCACCTCTAAAAAAATATATTAATTCAATTAATTTAACAAAAATGATTTAATTAAAAGAAATTTACACATAAAAATATGAACAAAAATCAATATAAAAAATACGCATAAAAAAAGAAACAAAAACACAATAACCCGTTTGGATTGATTGATTATAAGTTTTATAAGGTAGTTTATGAAAACAGTTTATAAAGATATAATTTTTGTTAGTCAAAACTTATGAATTAACATGCGTAAGAAAAAACTTACGAATTAACACGGCACAATTGCTGTAATAAAAAAATTAATCACACACGAGACAATTGCTTTAATTAAAAAAGGAGTTGAATAATAAATATTTATTAATATTTATTTTATTTTATTACACAAAAATCAAATACGGGACAATTGCTTTAATCAAGAAATATTAATTTAATAAATTTTACAAGAAAGAACACAATGACGTAACTTATATTTTAATAATATTTTATAACATTTTTCTGAATATTTTATTCTAAATTAATTTTATACTTTAGTAGATAACAATCTTAAATAGAAAAAAAAAATCAATAGACATGAACTTTCACAAATAGTTTTTTTTTTACACAAGAGAAGAATGAATTCTCATCAATGATAAATATAAAAAAACACAAGACAAAATATTTATCATTAATACATTAAAGAAATTGAATAAAAAATTCATACACGGGACAAATACTTTAATAAAAAAAATTAATCATACACGGGACAATTGCTTTAATAAAAAAATGAATTGAATAATAAATATTTGTTATTATTAATTATAATTTATTACACAAAAATTATATACGGGACAATTACTTTAATAAAAAAATTATTAATTTAATAAATTTTACAAAAAAGAACACAATAAATTTCTTTATATTTTAACTATATTTTATAAATAAAAGTCAATAGACCCTGAAAACTATGGTACTAGCTAAAAGCATGTCAATGTCATTGTTAGTTGTTACAAGCCTTACATGCAATCGAGGAGAGGGAGAGATGGTTACATAGAACAAACAAAAGAAACCTAGGATTTCTTGTAAAAAAAATGAAAAAGTAACCTAGGATTAATGATGTTGGAATGTGAATTGATTTGACCAATAGCTGCATGCTTAAGCTGATCTTCTCTCTTTTCCACGTAAATAAAGGAATGTGGTACTCTTATACTGCTAGTACTTCCCTTAAATTATTTTATCATATGGGTGTCTCAATTTATAATAGAGTCATGCTAACTAGTGTACCGGGGCACTAGTTAATGAACCAAAAAAAGAAATTTTTGCATAGGAAATATCACCTTTTACACTTTTAAAAAGTTAACTATACAAATTTTGAAACAATTTTACTATACTTAGTTTCCTTAACTAGTGCACCAAGACACTATTTAACATTTTCCTTTATAATATAATTAAACACTAATCTTAAATTAGTTTATCTAGTTGAAAACACAATTATGGTATGAGTGGATTATGGGAGAATAATCAGAATATAGGAGTATACAAATTGATGTTTTGTGAGATTCAGGTGAAAGAGCCAGCGCATGAAATTAACCAATCATATATAGTAATTGGATTTGTGTTCATATACACTTTTAAATTTTAAATTAATTTTGATATTGATATTGCTTGCGAATTACGACATAATAATTCAATGGGCCTGTTTATCACATATTCCACTTTTCAATTTCATTACGCTCCTACCATGCGTTACTATATAGTATAGTGTGTATATATGCAATATTAATGCATGTGTAATTAAAGTGATGTGGAGTAATAGCCAAGCAATCATTTGTATGCACACGAGTAATAGCCTCACTCGGTCACTCTCAGTCTCAGTAATCACAGTCCCACAATAGACCATTATTTGATTTATTTCTCTGACCCGTGACCACAAATTTCCTTTTTTTATTTTTTTCCTATAATTGTTATTATTAAAGTTATGTGTGTATGTTAAAAAGGGTAAAAAGGTACTATAAAAAAATGTAATAAAATCAGTAGTTGGAAATTTCATCACATGTCAAATTGAGAAAATATAGCTGTTTCAGTCTCATATTGTTTGCACCACAAGAAAATGTTCAATGTTATGAAGTTGTCTAATTTAATGAAAGTTAAATTATTTTTTTCTCTAGTTTTAGTGGTAACAATTAGTACTTTTGGTGGAAAATTCAGCACTGAAAGGTTACATTAAATTATTATATCAAATATTGAATGTGGGTGATGTCGTAAAAAAAAATGATAAATATTGATAGAGTGAAAGTCATTGTTAGTAGTCTTACATTAGGTACATAAAAATATACCCGTATAATGTTATCGTATATGCCTCTAGATCTCACAATTAGTTACAATTTGATACTAATCCTAGTTGTTCCTATCCTAATCATTGTTGTACATCTGATTTTGACTATTAGTTTAGCTTTCCTTTAGATTAGCTTTTCTGTTAATACTTGTACTCTATATTAACCTACGATTCATTCATCAATATATATAGTAAAGAGTTTTTATTCAACTTGCTCTCTGCATATTCTCTTTACATATAATACTTGATTTATGTGGCACTCCCTCACCTAATAGAAAAATATTTTGAATTGGCTTTCTCCCACCCGCATCATTAACTGAGATCCATAGATTTTATTTTAATTTTTGGTCAAGTACCTTAATATTTGTTAGAAATTTACCTCTAAGATGAATAGGTGAAAGATCACAGAAACTAATTTAGTTATATTTATGGGAACCATACATTTTATTTAGTAGGAAAAATATACTAGTTTATAATAATTTAACATGAACAATTGTTTAAAGTAACTCTTACAAGAAAATAGCGGGAAGACATGTTTATTTCTTGAGGATTCAAATAATTACAGTATTTCTTAACACATTTTCTTAGATTTTGGAGATGAAGTTGATTGTTGAAGGTAGTTTTGGAGATTGTAGATAGATTCTGAGTCTTACATAAATCTGAGATCAAAGGCAATTTGCAATTTGACAAATTTTAAAACATGTTTGGCAATTTACTCCCTTTAAACATGCGGATAATATGGTTAAATGTGCGCAGTTGATTGGATAATATATGACTTGACTAATTTCAATATAGCATGAAAGAATTATTTTTTGTATTAATCCTAGAAATTAAATTTGATTTCTTCTGAAACAATTTATTTTAAGAGTTCATTAATCATTTGAGTTCAATATCTTAGTTTGTATTGTGCAAAAGAACATTTACTACTTAATGATTGGATATAAACATCAAAAATTGATTGAGCTATCAATTGGCCCGCCAAAGCAAGAAGTGATTTTTATACATAACTTAGCAAATGTGGTAATATGTCATTTTTATGTGTTGATCATCATGTTGAGAATGTCCACACAGCCAAACTCCATAAAAGTAGAGTTATATGTAGTAGTAGTACATGGTCACATGATATTGAAAGTTAACAAAATGTTTTAGCCAATGCAAGTAATTTTGTATTGTAATTTACGGATTTGGATTCTTTACAGCATTTTTTTTATGTTCCTCATGCTGCCATAATCTTAATCATCCATTCACCACTTTCTTTCTCTTCTTTTCTTCTTTATAACTAAACAACTATTAGATTATAAAAAAGAGAGAACTGTATATAAAAAATTGAAGATGATCCAAATCAAAAATTTACCTTAACGGCTCAACCATTTCTTTTCACTTTCCCCAAAGTTCTCACTTATATCCCCTCCCAAACTATCTAACATAATTAAGGGTGCCTATGGAAGGACTAATTAATCTCTTTAGTGTCATGAATCATCCATCCAAAAGCTTAGTGTCCCTTAACACTCTCAAGAGTTCCTCATCATGAACCATAGTATCTAGAGTATCTTATTGGTGGTGGTCAGCGGTCACCGTGGTTTAAACATATGTTTAGGCATATTATACATGCTAGTGGGACTTATTCTAATTGAAAGAAAGAAAAAAAAAAATGATTTTGATTTGGCAGCAAAATTTTCAAATAGGAGAAACTTTTTTGTCGTTCTAAAGTTATTTAAAAAAAAAATAGCAATATTTTTACAGTAAAAAATTTATCTCATTTCATTTATAAGAATATCGTAGATATATGGTGGAATATCGATAAAATTATGAAAACTAACTAAAGATGTAGCTACTCGAACAAGACTATTATACTATATCATATGAATGTGTATTTTCAGACAAAAATACAATTTTTTTAATAAAATATTAAATATGTATATAATTTTTTAAAAAAAAATATTGAGGATGGATAAGTAAAGTTACACTCTTCTCAAATAGAATCGAATATCTATATAAAGCTCAAAAACTATGTAAACTTTAAAATCTTTTTTCACATGCAGGCAATTATAGAATTATAGAATTTCTTCACTTGTATTTCTTCGATATCAATTATAGAATTTTCTTCGTGGCAACAAATATAGTACTTACGCACATACCACTTACTCCAAACATTTACTCACACCGACGTTCACTGAAACACAAACATTAAACTAGTATAGTTTTCAGAAATGTACTATACTTGGAAATTAAAAAATTTCTACCCTTGATTCTCGAATTCACATCCACCAAATGGTAACGACCGCAATCACCGCCTGCAAATGGTGACTCATGCCGTTCACCATTTCACATAACTTTGATTAATATATTCACACACACATAACAAAAAATTTAGTGCAGACACTCCAAATATAAAAACAATAAGAATCAAACCTTAGTTACCTTATTTCATTTACAATAATAGGATAGGATGTATCAATATATATATATATATATAAACATGTATCTGTAGCTTCTGGATTTTGTGCAGTCATAAATCAGTTCGTACGATCAAGATCAAACGATTGTAAGAACTGTTTTTAAATAGAGACGATCTTGATGTATTGACTGCAGCCGACTACATAAAGCAATGAATTCATGATCAGAGATAATAAGGACCTGGGTTCTGTGCAATCGAAAATTGGTGTAATGATGTAATCATCAAGTTTCAGGTCGTTCCATCTTAATTAAACAATTCAGATATTTTATCTGAATTTTGAACCGCCTGACTTTAATCAGACAATTCAAAATTGAGACCGCATGTAATCCAATTCCGAAATTATAAGACTAAATATACTTTTATAAATTGTTAGAAGTAATTTATATTTTGAGGGTATTTTAGTATTTTGTTGTGTTGTCTTTATGACCTAGTTTTTTGTGTATAAATAGACTAGTAGTTGATGCTATTATCTTATCTTTATTCTCCTTTTGTAGCCGTCATTGCAGAGCATTTAATAATATTCTCTTTTCTATTCATTTATCACCTTTGTGCACCAACAATTGGTATCTAGAGTTCCGGTTCGAATCCACGGGAAACACGAGTGAAACGTGAGGCGTTGTGTGATTGATTTCGTGTCTTGAATTCGAGTTGAATCTTGAACGAAGTTGTAACAGAATCACATTTTCTGATTTTGCGGGATTGGGAAACACGAGTGTTTAGTGAGATTTGAGTGAACGCACAAATGTTGAAGATGAACGGAAACGGTGGTATGAGTACCAAGCTTCCAGTGTTTGATGGCAAAAACTGGAATCGTTGGATGAAACAAATGCTTGTTCTGTTCGGTGCTCAAGATGTGCTTGAACTTGTCATTGAAGGCTACGTTCCAGTAGCAGCAGATGCAACAGATGCACAAAAGCTCGCACAGAAGGATACGAAGAAGAAAGATCAGAGGGCGCTGTTCTACATCCATCAGTGTGTGGATGAAAACGTGTTTGAGAAAATTGCTGATTCAGCAACGGCGAAGGCTGCGTGGGACACACTGGTCAGATGCTATGGTGGTGATGCATCAGTGAAGAAGGTGAAGCTTCAGTCCTTACGAAAGCAGTATGAGAATCTCAACATGAAGAACAACGAGAAGGTCCCTGAGTACATCTCCAGAATGATTCTAATCACTAATGAGATGAAAGCTTGTGGAAAAACACTTTCAGAACAAGTAATCATTGAGAAGGTATTGAGATCCTTTACCCCTCAGTTTGATTACATTGTGGTAGCAATAGAACATTCTAAAGATCTCAGTACTATGAGACTTGAAGAGCTACAAAGCACTCTAGAAGCGCAAGAGTTGCGTCTGACTGAGAGAATCTCTGAAAGGGAAGTAGAGCAGCAGGCTCTGAAAGCAGCCTCTGGAAAGAAGCATCAGAAGCAGTCTTGGTCGGAAGCCAAGAGAAGATCTGATGGAGTTCAGAAGCCAGAAACTTCAACCTCTGATAAGCAGAAGTATCATAAGGGAAAGGAGAGATTTGACAAGAAGAAGATCCAGTGTTACTGTTGTCAGAAGTTTGGCATTTTTGCTGCTGATTGTCGGTCAAACAAGGAAAGAAAGTCAGAAGAAGCAAATATAGCCAGAAGTTCTGATGACTCTGATGGTGAATCTGTGTTACTAATGGCTTATGAAACTGATGATATGAATTCATCAGAGTGGTGGTATATGGACACAGGGTGTTCAAACCATCTTACTGGAAACAAGAAGTGGTTGGTTGACTTTGACTCTGGGAAGAGTACAAAGATCAGATGTGCTGATCATAAATACCTCAATGCTGAAGGTATGTGAAATGTCAGAGTTACTCTGAACAATGGAAAAGCAGCATTGATTCAGAATGTGTGGTATGTACCTGGCATGAAAAGCAATCTGATGAGTGTGGTATGTACCTGATTGAGAAAGGTTTTTCAGTTACCATGAAGGACAATCTTCTGAAGCTGTATGATCGTAATCAGAAGCTGATTATGGAGTCAGAACAGGGAAGGAACAGGACATTCAAGGTGAATGTCAGAACTACAGACTCTGAATGCCTTAGTGTAACAAGTGTTGAGAAGGATAGTGAGCTGTGGCACAGAAGATTTGGTCATCTGAATTTCAGAAGCCTGCAGCATCTGAAATCAAAGAATCTGGTACATGGAATTCCTACAATCAAGAAACCTGAGAAGTCATGCAAGGTGTGCATGGAAGGGAAGCAACCAAGACTGTCATTTGCATCAGAAGTAGCTCCAAGAGCAAAACATGCCTTGGGAGTAGTACATTCTGATGTGTGTGGTCCATTTCCAGTAGCATCAATTGGAGGGAATAAATACTTTGTGTCATTTGTAGATGAATTCACTAGAATGACATGGGTATCCCTGATAAAGTTCAAACATGAGGTGTTTGCTGAATTCAAGAAATTCAGAGTGAAGGTTCAAAATCAGAGTGGCCAGACTCTGAAGATTCTTAGAACAGATGGTGGTGGTGAGTATAACTCCAATGAGTTCAAAACTTTCTGTGAGGAGAATGGAATTGAGCATGAGGTTACTGCTCCTTATACTCCTCAACACAATGGTCTTGCTGAAAGAAGAAATCGCACTTTGCTTGATATGGTGAGAAGCATGCTGAAAGAGAAGAAGCTTCCTCATAATTTATGGGGTGAAGCTGTTGCAACTGCATGTTATGTGCTCAACAGATGTCCAACGAAGAAGCTGAAGGAAATAGTTCCTATTCAGAAGTGGACTGGAGATAAGCAAAGTGTTAGTCATCTGAAGGTATTTGGTTCTATTTGTTACAAGCATGTCCCAGAAGACAGAAACTTGATGATAGAAGCAAAGTAATGTTATTGGTGGGGTACCACAGTGCAGGTGCGTACAAACTCTATTGTCCAGAGACTAATAGAATTGAATTCAGCAGAGATGTCATTGTGAAGGAATTAGAAACTTGGGATTGGAGCAAAACCCAATCCAATTCTGATGTGAGAATTCTTGAAGGAGGTTCAGACTCTGAAGGAGACTCTGACTCTGAAGGAGATTCTGAAGGTGGTCCTGAAGGTGACTCTGAAGGTCAAGGCCCTGAAGGAGCTTCTGAACACACTTCTGAAGGTGAAACTTCTGAAGAAAGAACTTCTGAAGATAGCACTTCTGGAATCCCAACTTCTGAAGGAAATCCTGTGGAACAAGATCAGAGACCACAGAGAATCAGAAGCATCCCAAGAAGATTTGCAGAGTTTGATATGCTGCAAGACACTGAAGTAGACTCTGAGGGAGAAGTTATTCAGTGTGCAATGTTAGTAGACTCTGAACCCGTGAGTACAGAAGAGGCTCTTAAGCAGCAAGTCTGGTTGCAGGCCATGAAAGAAGAACTTGATGCTATAAAGAGAAACAAGACTTGGAAGCTGTCAGAACTTCCAAAAGGCAAGAAAGCCATCAGTGTCAGATGGGTTTTCAAGCAGAAGCTAAAGCCAGATGGATCAATTGGCAAACACAAAGCGAGGTTAGTAGCAAGAGGATTTCTGCAGAAACCTGGGCTAGATTATTCTGAAGTGTTTGCACCTGTAGCAAGACATGAAACAATTAGACTGATAATCGCAATAGCTGCTAACAGGAATTGGCCTCTGATGCATTTAGATGTGAAATCTGCATTTCTGAATGGTCCATTACAAGAAGAGGTATATGTGTCACAACCTCCTGGTTTTGAGAAAAAGAATCAGGAAGGGATGGTGTATAGATTACATAAAGCCTTGTATGGATTGAAACAAGCACCCCGAGCCTGGAATATGAAGATTGGTTCATTTTTCAAAAAGCATGGGTTTCAGAAATGTGAGTTGGAATATGGTGTTTATGTTCAGCACACTTCAGAAGGCAATATGATTCTGGTATGTTTGTATGTTGATGACATATTGCTGACAGGAAGTTCTGAACAAGAGATAGCTAAGTTCAAGAAGGTTCTGATGAATGAGTTTGAGATGACAGATCTTGGAAAAATGAGTTACTTTCTAGGGATGAAATTTTTGTATTCTGAGAAATGAATCATTTTACATCAAATGAAGTATGAACTTGAGCTTCTGAAGAGATTTAAGCTGGAGAATTGCAAAGTTGCTATTACACCTTCTGATACGAATCAGAAGCTGGACTCTGATTCTGATGGAGAGGATGTGGATGCTACAACCTTCAAACAGTTGGTTGGTTCTCTGAGGTATTTGTGTAATACCAGACCTGATATTTGCTATGCAGTTGGAATGGTCAGCAGATTTATGAGTAAACCAAAATGGTCCCATTACCAAGCTGCTGTAAGGATTTTGAGGTATATCAAGGGGACTCTGAAGCATGGAGTGCTATTCCCCTCTGAAAGAAAGACTGAATCAGAACTTCTGAGTTATTCAGATTCTGATTGGTGTGGAGACAGAGTTGATAGAAGAAGTACCTTTGGGTACTTGTTCAAATTTCTGGGAGGTCCTATTTCTTGGTGTTCCAAGAAGCAACCTGTTGTTGCTCTATCAACCTGTGAAGCTGAATATATTGCAGGCGCTCTGACTGCATGCCAAGCTGTGTGGATTCTGAACTTACTACAGGATCTGAAGATTGAGGTAAACAAGCCTATGAAGCTGATGATTGATAACAAGTCTGCAATCAATCTTGCCAAGAACCCAGTGCTGCATGGGAGAAGCAAGCATATTGAGACCAAGTATCATTTTCTGAGGAATCAGGTTCAGAATGGAGTGCTTGAAGTTGTGCACTGTAGCACCCAGAAGCAGCTGGCAGATGTGTTAACAAATGCTATCAAGACTGATCAATTTCTTCGTTTGAGGGATGAAATTGGTGTTGTCTGTTTTGTGTAAATATAAATTAAGGGATGGTGTTAGAAGTAATTTATATTTTGAGGGTATTTTAGTATTTTGTTGTGTTGTCTTTATGACCTAGTTTTTTGTGTATAAATGGACTAGTAGTTGATGTCATTATCTTATCTTTATTCTCCTTTTGTAGCCGTCATTGCAGAGCATTTAATAATATTCTATTTTCTATTCATTTATCACCTTTGTGCACCAACAATATAACTCCAAATTTAGATACAACTTATTTTCTATAGAATTCACATACAACTTCAAAAGTGAAATAATACACTTGCATTGATATTTGAACAATATATATTACATTCTCATAAACCTCTAATTATTAAGCAACAAAATATAATAAAATTAAACAAAACTTAACTCAACTCTCATCCTTAACTAAATAAACAAAATTTCATAAGTTAATATATTTAACAAAATAGATAATATAAACTCATCCTAAATAATTTTTTGAGATTTTCTTGTCACCGGAATCAAAATCTGCTGATGAAAATCAACAGGTCAACGACGACTTCTGAAATTGAGATATCATGAACATTCAAAGCACAACAAGAGGTTCTAATCCTAACAAAATATCATCAAGAATATCATCTCCTTCACATAAAGCTGCCGATGATAATGACAATGATGAAGGTGAGTGCGTTTTATCAAATTCCACATGATCACTTAAACGACACTCATTAACCAAAACCTCTGTCGTTTCATCAAAAAATTCCATAGGAGCTTCATTAAACATACTTGAAAAACATTCATTAGTTGTTGGAAAATTGAAAACATCATCAATTTCTTGTCGAAAAAACTCATTAGTTTCTTCGAAAAACCTCGTCTCACCTTCACATTCACCAAACGGTTCAACCAGTTCAACCGGTTCAACCTGTTCAACAGGCTCATCTTCATTAAAAGATGTTTTCACATTTTCATTCATTTCCTCCCGTCTAAACCGGAGAACAGACGTCGGAGAGGATAGATTAACAAATTCATCGCCGGAATCTTCACCGGAACCGGAAATTTCCGTCTTCACATTATTAATAATGATTTTTGTTTTTTCCTTAACAACTTCCATTTTTTCAGCATTTTCAAACTCCGGTACACCGAAGTTTGTAACAGCATCTTTGCCGCGAAACTTAATCGCGGCAGCATCATAAACCATAGCAGCTTCTTCAGCAGTGTTAAATGTTCCCAACCATAACCGGACTCGAGTCCCCGGATCTCGTATCTCTGCCGCCCATTTCCCCCACGGTCTCATCCGAACACCGCGGAATTTTCTTTCATCTCGAGCAGCACCAGCAACAGCAGCAGCAGCAACTTTCTTCTCCGGTCTCCGGGAATTTTTCAATTTAGTTTCTCTTGAAGACCTTTTCTTAATTCCAGAAACCGTTGTTGAGGCAACGGTTTCAATTTCAATCTGATTAACATAGTGTTTGATTCTCCTACGGGGAATCAAACACTGTGTTTGTGTTTCTTCATCGCTTGAGGAATCAGTAGCATCTGCATCAGTAACCGTTAATCGAATCACTCGTGGTAATTCGATTTGGTTACTATTAGTGTCATTTCTCTTGTTTGGTTTTGTGAATTTCTTAGTAACTGTTTGGTGGACAGTGGTTTTACATAGGATACTCTGTTGTTGATGTTGTTCCATGATTCTTTGTGTTTTTTTGTGAGAAACTGTGTTTGTGTTTTGGGTAAAGAAATAGGAAGAGATTTTAATTTATTTTGGAATAAATGAGAAACTTGAGTGAGAAGATTGAACTTTGAAGAGTGAGAGACTTTTGGAATGAAAAAAATAAAAAGACATTAAAAGGGGTGAAAATGAAAAGGGAAGGTAGTAAATATGTAATAAATAGTATTAAAATGTGAGAAAATGGAATTGGTAGAAAGAGATAGGAGAATAAAGTGTGAAGAAAAGTGCTTTTAACATCGTGGGGTGATGTTGGTGGTTATGGTTTATATGGTATGGTAAGAGGAAGAAAAGCTGAAAATAAATCACAACAACACTAGAGGATTAAAGTGATTAATTTGAGACGGTGGTGATGATTCTATAACAACACTAGAATAGAAGAAACTTTCTTTGAAACTTCTTTGTGATTTTTTTTAATAAAAGGAACAAAATCTAGAGATTCAAAGAGAAGAGATTTTAACCAAAAAAAAAAGTGTAGATTCTATATGGGGGGGGTGTATGTAGTAAAAGTAGTTGAATGAGTATAATGAAACAAGTGTTTATAAGTTGTTGAAAAGTCCGAAACACCAAAATCGCTTTTTTATAGGATCAATCAGCCGAAATTGGAAAGCTCGTTTGTGAATTTTTTTAATGAGAATTTTTTAAATCATTCAAATTCAAATAAAGTATTTTTTTCCTTTCATTTTAATGAGATTTATTTAGAAAATAATGATGCATTGCATAAGAATTAAGAAATCAATATGCGAAGCGCCGCATAATTACGATTTGGACAAGTTGGTTTTAAATACTACTGACTTTATGTTTTTTACTAATTCAAAATTAAGAAAAAATCAAGGCTTAATTAGTCTATAGGTCCCTTAAAGATTTTTTTTGTTTAATTTTGGTCCCTTAAAGAAAATAAGTTCCAGTTTGATCCTTATCGATATCTCCATCAGTCAATTCGGTTATTTTCATCCATTTTTTTCAAAAACCGTTAATTTTTGTACTGGTGCCACAAAACAACTTATTTTGCCACATGTACAGAAGTTAACGGTTTCTAATAAAAAATGACAAAAATGACCATATTGACTGTCGGAGATATCTATAAGGGACCAAAGTGGAACTTATTTTTTTTAAGGGACCAAAGTGAAACCAAAAAAGTCTTTAAGGGACCTACATACTAATTAAACCAAAAATTAAACGGTCGTGAATGAACGTGTGTGTGATAAATCTCGAATAACGAGGTGACAGTCACGTGAGCCAGATACTCGGGTTATTAGCATTAATCAGTCAAAATTTGCTTTGACTAATCAAAAGTATCTTTTGGTGGTTAGTTAATTTGAAGATTTTTTGGCCCTTAATATTGTGCGGCTTGGGCTTCAAGTTTACTAGTGCGTGAGGGTAATTTAGTAATGTTGATGATCTTAAAAGTCTGAAAATGGAAATCTTTCATTTTTTGCCAGCCATTTGCAACCATCATGTTTGTGGCTTCTATTATGTTGGTGAGTAAGGATTTTATTTAGGGAAATTCTTTGTAACATTTTTATATTTTTTAATGAAAGCTGAAATATATTAATGGATGAAGTCCATACGTAAAAGGGGTATATTGGAATTTAAATGTATCGGTGCATTAGCTTAAAGAAATAATTTTTTCTATTATTAAAAAATTATAATAATCAAATATTATTTATTAGAACTATCAAAAATGTAAAATTTGATGTTTTTTAAATTTTTATTTCTTATAATAGTCAATATTAAACTATTTTAATGATAAAATGTTAAAAAAATTGTGTAATACTTATAAACAATGAAATTATGTTTTTTCTTGTAATATTATTGTCTCTAAAAAACAATAATCGGCTAATAATTTTTTAATTCATAAAAAAATTGTTAATTCAGAAATTTTGTGACTTATGTACGGGTACGTAGAAGCTCCCTTTTTTTATTCTCTATTTTTTTCATTTTATTATACTACGGAGTATTATAGTTTTAAAAATATAAATATAAAAGTAATATATTAAATGAGTTTAAATTTCTTTTATACATTTTAAATGTTTAAAAAAATCAGCAGTAAAATAAATTGAAATGATAAAAAAAATGAAAAAGATTTTAACTCTTCAGGTTTTCTTTTTTCATGTTGTACATTCTACTTTAATTTCAATTATTTATCTTGATTATTTTTTTATCATTTGAATGAAATATTTTTGTGTGAATTAAACATTTAATTTTAAAAAAAAAAAGAGAAATTAATAGAGCACCAAGCAAAAAGAAATAAGTGAATTCAAATTCATAATTATTTCAAATGTGAGTACTAGTTGTCCCATAACGAGTAATCTATTTATACAATTATCTAAAATGAGTGACTATGTTAATTTTCAAGACAATATTAATACATTTTTCTTTCTAGTTTTACCTTATAGTTAACATTTTTCAAAGGCCTTCACTCAGTTCATTCTACTACAAGAACTCAAACATAAATCTATTACTATTTTGGTCGAGTTTGTTTATCTGTTTTTTCAAAACTCACACTTCTTATCTCAACATGAATAGGTAGCACTCTTTTCCCGGCATAAGATAATCTAATCGTGACTTTTTCCTCCACTTCATTCTCAAGTGCTATAGCTTATTCGCTTGAATACAGTAAGTAGGAAATGACAAGATATTACTTTTCGATTCTATTCGCCGGTGGTAGCTCTACTATGAATTTCTTTCCACTCATTTTGGCTCTGTTCTTTTTTTATTCATGTTTGCTCCACTAGCATCAAACTTCATTCCCATTTCGAATCAACCTGTTAGCAAAACTTGATTAGAGAAGACTTTCTGCTTAGCAAAACTTGATTCTCCTTTTAATATATTTGATCTCCCAATTCGTGTAATTTTATTTTATTTTCATATGTTTGAAAGAAAAAATAAATACATATAATTAATTGCAAATGGGCTATCTCTATGAATTTAACTTAGTCAATATAGTTAACGCATTTTCTATGCAAAAGTCGGAGTTCAAATACTTAATACTTCATTTAGTCGGTGATCTGACCACAAAAAAAAAGTATATATGGACTTATATTTACTACATTTATCACGTTCATATAATAATTGCATTAATATAGGAGATAATTATGTTAAAATCATACTTTCTCGCGTCAAAAAAAAAACTTTCTCAAATCTTTATTAAAAGAAAAAATATTTTAAAAAAATCCTTTAAATAATTTATGTATTTAAACTATATTATAAATTAAATATATTAATTATTCAATAAAAAAATGGATTAACTATTTTAATGAAAGGTATAGTATGTAAAATATGTAATTTAGTCTTAAAAATGTTACTCACATGGTGGGAGTAAAAGGTTTTTTATTTAAAAAAAAAAAGTCAGGATTTTTTATTTAACTTTTTACAACTAGCTAGCTATAGATAGAAACTAACGTGGCGGGCAACTAGGGTTGGGAATAGGCCAGGCGGCCTCCATGGGCCTTCGGCATGGCATGTCTTAGGCATGGCATGGCATGTTTAGTAAAAATGGCAGGCTAAGGTTTTGAAAAAAGCCTATTTAGATAAATAGGCCAGGCTTAGGCTTTTAAAAAAGCCTATTAAACCTATTAGGCCGGCCTATGTATATTTAATTTAATAAATATTTTTTATATAATATTTTTTTAATGTTAGGCTAAGGAATTGATGTTAGGCTAAGGATTTTAGATGTGTTTTCCTTACACTTGAAGAGTCTGGATTTGAAGATCTAGTGTTTTGCTAACTTATGGTGTATATTTTGGTTGTTGCTGACTACACCGATTAACATTAGTGCTTAAGAAACAATTTGTATTATGGCATACTTAATAGACTTTGTCGTAATCGTATTTCTATTTTATTAGCTATTAACTATTGTGCTAACAGTTTTATAAGCTTTTTCTTAACATTGTAGAAATTATAAAAATTTAAATGTGAAATAGGCTTCAAGGCGTATTTAATTAGCCTATTTAAAAAGATTACATGGAGGCCTTTATGTAATGCAGGCTTTTAAACAGGCTACAAGGCCAGGCCAGGCTTTAACAAGGCCCAGGCCAGGCAAAAAAAATAGCATTTGATAGGCCGTAGGCCAGGCTTAGGCTTAAAGAAAAATCATAGGCCAGGCTCAGGCCTGTCAAAGCATGGCATGGCATGGCCTATTCCCAACCCTACGGGCAACCTAGAATTCGGCGCCATTTACAAATGGATTCTACTCTCTCTTACTCTGGGTTTCTTTCTATTTAACTGTTACTCCCCAATCAAAACACGCGCGCCAAACACTCGTGTGGAACACACTTTTCTGATTGTATTTTTTATTTGTTATTTTTCTAATCTTACCCTTTCATAATTTGTGGTAAACCTATTTGTTCTTATTGATCGATGGATAAATAGCCCCAAATCATAAAAGAGTTGAGTAGGTTTCACTTTTTTTTTTTTTATAATAATAGTAAGATTAAATGAGGATCGAACCTAAGACCTAATGCATATTATTTAAATTCTTCACCACTAAATTGAACATAATAGCTTTCTCCCTTTGTATTTTATGATACTACTGATATTTCTATTTATTTTATTTTATGTTTTTTTTTAAGAAAACTTATGAAATTGTACAATTATTAACTAGTTTTACAATACCGAATCGTTTGAAAGAATCAAAGTTTAATTTCTTGTGAGAACAGTTTTAGTCTATGTTTTGTTTACCTCGCGATTAAATTTTAAATTTCGGGACTCTATTTTCCTAAAAACCAAATGATTAGCAAAAAATTTGGTTTTGCAACGCGCAATTTAATAATAGGCTCAAATGCTCAATTATATCTTTGGTCTTTTATTAAGGAAAATGTTAACGAGTGTTCCGGGACACTTTTTAAGCACCTTAAATAGTAAATTTTTATAAAAATAATTATGGAAATGTGTAAAATCAACGTATTGAAAATTGTAATTTTTATCTTTTTTAATAAAAAATTTCTTTAAATAAAATGCTTAAAGAGTATTCGGTGGCACCATTAGCAAGACTCTTAACTTAATTAAGAGTTTTATTTTCATCGTTTAAGTGTTTGGAGTTTTAGTTTGGACATTAAATTATAAATGTTAGATAATTTGGTCCTCTTTCATTTTAATCCTTTAAGTTATAAAGAAGTTTAAATTATAAATATTAATATACGTGGTCTTTAACAAGAGGATTAAATAGTCTAAATTTTGTAAATTAAATGGTCAAAGTGTCCAACTATTGTAACTTAAGAGACTAAAATGAAATGAAAAATATTTACAGAACCAAATTGTATATTATTTGTAACTTAAGGGATTAAAATGAAAAAAAGAAATTACTTAGGGATCAAAATAAGACTTAAAATTAACTTAAAGGACAAAAAGTGTAATATATCCTTAATAAACAATTTTATTTATGGAACAAAAATGAAACAATTTTTTTTAAGAGATTAAAATTGAAACTTAAAATAAACTTGATTGTTCACAAAATTATATGGTTGAAAAATTGATTTCTCAATATTCATTATAGAAAAACTACTTTCAACTGATCAATTGTTGTAGTGTCATTCATAAAATTAAAACTAACTTCAAAAGCAAATATATAATTGACAATATAATTTGTTTAAGCAGCACCTAATTTTTAATGAGATACAAATAAAATTATTCAACTATTAATATTATAAATAAAAAAATAAGTTAGTGTGTGGGAGCTAGCTGCCACCAATGTATTCTACTTGAATATGCATGTCCTTCTGAAGGACTCCTTCATAAGGTACTATGATAAAACTTTTTTTCTACATTATGTTCAAACTATATTTTCTCCATGAAAAGGAAGTAAATTAACAAACAAATAATTCTAAATTATCACATGTTGTTGAATTTAACATTCCAAGCAAAACATAAACCTTAACAGACAAGGAACACTAATAATTAAGGGAAATCATAGCTTGTTATTTTCCTAGGTCTATATAGGTACAAGATTTGTTAAATGCCAAAATAAACTTGAAATTAAGCATATTGTTAGATAATAATTGGAACCAAAATGAGTGGATGGTTATGTCCAAAGTACTCTTAATTTTGTCTTTTCATTTTATGATATTGATTAGGCTATGGTTATAGCTTTTGTCCGGACAATATAATTAGTGAAATTCAAGTAATGTATATGACTGCATTGGCTTTACAATACATCTTAGTAATTGTTTTCATTTGTATTTGTATGAATGCTCCAACAACAAAGGAACTCACTTAGCAAAGTTAACACAACAATTCAAATAAGTAATTAAATACAACTTATGCTAATTTGTTTTGAAGCAAATTCATTATATAGAAACATACAAAATCAACTTTAGCCAGAGATATTATGCTGTTCAATAAAGTATAAGACAACAATTACTAACATTTTTTTGGCTTTTATTTTGTCTAATTTTGTTAAATAAGTTATTTAATAATTAGGAATATAACCATATGGGCCTAGTCCGGCCCTGTGAAAGGACCCAACAGGAAAATTAAAACAGTGTATAAAACAAAGAGGCCGACCTGTTTGGTTCTATATAAGGATTATTATATATAAATTAATTAAGCTTTTTTTTAATTATCAAAAATAAAATTAAGCTTTTTTTATACAAAATAAGTTAATAAGACATTTTCGTGTGTAAATCTTCCGCATTTAAAAAAAAAGTTCTGAAAAAAAATTTCTCGATTAAAATGTGAAAAAAAATTGATCAAAAATTGTTTTAGGCAAGAATCAAATAGACAAACACAAATTTTTAGAACATTTTTTTTATGAAATTTGTTAACCACTTAAATTATAAACCATTTCGGTGAAAATGAATATAGAAAAAATGAGAAGAAAAAAACCATTTTAAATTAAGGAGTCACAAAATAATGCTTTTGAGCTGGCTCTCATAAATCCAGCTAGGATAGACATTGTTATGTGTCTTCTAATGATTGGTTGTTGGACCAATTATGCTAAGATGGGAGGCTGCTATGGCCGTTTTTTTTATTTGAAAGGCTGTTTTGGTTTATGCTGCATCCGTTAGTGGCAAGATGACATAATTTTTTTAAGGTGTAGTTCGATTACATGTAACTTTTATTGGTATGATGAAAATTTTATCGCTACGTGATTAATCTTTATCGTGGAACTTATAAGATATAGAAGATAGGTTATCTTTTCCAATCATTTTATTTTCTATTTGTAAGAATCAAAAATCAAATTTCTTCCAACTTAAAGAGCTCAAACCTTTATACTTGGGCTTATTTATTTTTGGTAGTTACGTGTAGAATTCAATTTGTTGTTAAATTAAAAAATATTTGTTATAGTTGGAAAAATTAATTTATCTATTTCGAGAATAAAAAAGACTCCTAAAAAAAGATAAGATGCGTTAAAAAAAATTAATTTTTTAGGAGATGTCTTATTTCACTAATTAATTTTCTGATCATTAAGTCACTATACATATATTCTCACCTAACGTATACATTACATTACACATATTGACATGAATGTAGTAGCTAATAGGTATGGCCACAGGAAGGGGAGTATGCTTGCACACTTCACGCCTGCAAGTGAAAACTGAAACAAATACATTATTTATTATATGGACCTAATTATGGGATGATGGTCCATCACATGCTCATGTGTTCCCAGAAAATTTAATTTTTAGGTTCTTCGAATGAATGACACATGTATGTATTTAATTATATTATATTATATTATTGATTAATATTATTATACGCCTAGCTACCACAACCATTTGTATTTGTTGGTCTGTGCCACAAGATTTATGAACATACTAATATAAGAAGCTTGTTTCATGTGACTTCACTGTTTTAGCACAAAATAGGTGGACATAGTTAAGACTCTTCCCGGACTGAGATCTTCATAAATAAATGCTTATATTAGTGGATAGATAGACTTTATAGTCACTACCTATTCCTAGCATTTATAGTATGGTCAAGCCTATTTCTAACATTAGTTTCTACTATTTATTATTTTGTCTTTAGTTGTTTGTTATAAATAAAGTTGTTAACGGGTTAACTCATATGAATCGGTTGCTAAATCTACAAAAGCATAAGATTTGAACTTAATGATTTGATTCCAAATTTATTTAGGGTGTTTTAATTTCTCCCAATAAATAATTTTCATAGCTGTGATATTCAATGTCAAACTATTTACACTCTCTACAATGACGTAGTTGAAGATGAATTGCACCTCATTATGGATTGTGTCCACTCTATTTTGTGTTGGAATAAAGTACATCTTTGACAAAATCTCGAGCATCAATTTCATAAAAAATGTAGTTTCTCCTCTATTATTTTATCCATTATTTCAAGTATGGAAGAGGCTAAGCAACCTCTCTTTGCTGCCATACTTTGGAATATTTGGTGCGCGCGTAATGAGTGTATTTGGGAGAATAAACAAGTGAATCCAGTGACCTCTTGCAGGCTTGCTTTAGACATCATCCGACATTTTAATTGGTGCTGCAACATGCTTAATACAGATCCTAGCTACACTTACTCACGTGCTTACTTGGGAGAAACCTTTCGCAAATTTGCTGAATTGTAATGTTGATGGAGCTTTTTCATTTTATCCACCCGTTATATCTCTTATATTATATTGAATGAAATGCAATGAGTTCACTTTGCTTAAAAAAAATATAAAAATAAATTTTTAAGTATCTTTTATACTATTTTATTAGTATTTTTCTATTACCTTATACTAGAAGTATTTAAAAATAAATAAAGAATCGGTCTGTTTAAGGACGGGAAGCCAAGAACGTGTTTAAGGTTGGAATCTGTTTTAAATAGGGTTCTTATAGCCCAACCCGATAAAACATGTGGCCTGTTAAGGCCAACTCTAAATTTGGATAGTCTGTCCTGACAATTCTAGCTAAAAAACATATCATTTTGGCTTTAGGTCTTTAGAGCATCTCCAACAAAAGTTTTATTATTGGGTTTTAAATACAATTGTTCTATGATTTTTGCTTCCTTTGAAACAAATCTATTTTGATATTTATTTTTTAACTTTTTTTTTTTGACAAAATTTTTTAACTTTTTATTAATATGATATATTGCATTAACTTATTATTTGTCACTTTTTAATTTTATTTTAATATTAATTATTATTTTTATTTAATCTGTTTTTTTTATAAAAAAAAATTCATACGTTTCAAATATAATTGATAACTATCATTTCAAAATATTAATTTTTAATATATTATATGTTGTATTTTAAATCAAATTTATTATTTTACCGTATCTTTATAATATTAATATCTAACAAAAATTACAATTTGTAATTTGAATATCCAAAAATCGATCCAATTTAAACCGCACAAAATTAAATTAAATTGGATTTTTTTAATTAGCCATCCAAAATCAAATCGAACCGTGAATAATTCTATATTTTGACTCAATGAATTTTTGCCTCAAAATCAACTTAAATTGAACCACAAACACCACTAAACTTAATAATAGTCGGGTCATTCTAGCTTTGATTAGCTCGCCAGAAAAAGTTGGAGCTATATTCTATGGGATTTTTTTTGGGGGACAATGTTTTATGGGATTCTAAAAAAATATATAAAACATTTTGTGATTGCTCTATGCAGCATTAAGCACGCTTGTGTATTTTGATAAGTTTGACCATATAACTTTTAAAATTGAATATTTTGGTAATCATATGGTCTGCGCCGAAGTGTTTTTCACTATACCTCAAAATTGGTCTCATTTTTTGAGAGTTTCTTTTAACGCTTTAGAGTTTCTCAAACACAATCTGTTCCTTAAGTAGTGAACCGTGTTTTTTCTCAAATTTTTCATTCTATAATATCTGCTGCTTAAGTAGCGCATGGATAAAAATAGAGCGCACGGAAAATTCATAAGGCGGAAAAAGAAACTCCCCATTTTTGGATAATCATTTGCCACAACCCATTTTGACACCTTTTCTGTTGTAAATGTGAGGAGGGGTCTTGACTCTGATCACATTGCATTTCAAGATAGGGGGAGGGTGGGGCAATGAATGGGAACTGGGGTCTGGTTAGGTAGCAATATCCCATAAATTATCTTTTCCATCTATATAAATTGTGTAAATTTCATTGTTATTTAATTATATATTCTTGATCATTATTGAGAAGTTGAGATGTGGGAGGCTTCCTATAATTTCAATAGTGTATATTTTTGTCAATTAAAATGCTATCAATTTTCTACGATTCACTTCAAAGTGTTTTTTGCACGGCGAAGCCCAATTTTTCATATGATTTTACTATCAGAGAAAGTTAAAAACAAAACTTGGTCGATAACTATGTTTCTCTAATAAATTCGTAAAAAATTAAAAATATAATTAATGTTTTTCTTTACAATAATTAACTATTGATGAAAAACAAATATATATAAGCTGATAAGAAAACAAACAAGCCAAACAATATCTTAAGTGCATCATGAAACTATTAATAATACATAGGGTAACACATTGAACAAACTTTAATTGGGTTAAATTTCGTTGTTCTAGAAGTAGCATTTTGCCATGCATAATACAAACAACATAAGAAATTTTCCCCAATTCATTCTTAAATCTTAAATGGAGGGGACCTTAATTGAAGACAACAATGTTTCATACAAAGGCTGTTAGGCCTAGACGTTTTAGGTAAAATGGCTCTCCCTCAACACACCATTTGGTTAATTGTTAGCCCATGGCATATTTCTGGGTCCAGCTTCGTGCAGTTGATTCATACTTGTTCTTGTCTGTCTTGTACATGTGAGCAATTTCAGGAACCAAAGGATCATCGGGATTTGGGTCCGTCAACAGGGAGCAGATAGAGAGCAACACCTATGGATGTCAAAGAAATAATGAAAATGTAAATAATGATTAGATGTAATCCATAACCAGGTCCTGATACGAGTACCATTTGTGCCTTAGTAAAAAAACTGCATCAAATATGTATTCTACATCGAACCACAAAGTGTATTGCAAATTCTTTCCATATAAATTATAAAATAGAGTTTAGTGAGTTAGGTGAATCGATCTGTTCGGTAAACAATGCAAAAATTAAGACTTCAGAACATTCTTTAAGGATTATTTTTTTATGTTGTGTTGTGGAACTTAGGGGTGGGCATAACCGTTCAACCCATTACAAACCGACCGGCCCAAACCGTTATAACACATTCGGGTCGGTTTTCGCGGGCCCACGGGTTGAATAAGTGTGAACCGTGGATATTTAATGGTTCAATCGGGCGGGTCTCGGATGGAGGGTTTTGGCCCGTTGGAACCCGAAACCGAACCGAAACTAATAATGTACAGTATATGTTATACATCATTTTGAACCAAGCCCAATTATGCTAGCCCAAACTAAACATGACCCAAGCCAAACCCTAACTTTTTCCCTTTAAAATGAGCACTCACTTAATTCTTCCATTCATTAATCAGAACGGCAGCCACTCTTTCTCTCCCTTGTTCATTCTGTTCTTTCCTTCCTGGTTCAACCTCTCACAAAATCGCTACTCACCCTAAGCAAGACGGCAACAACCTCTCTCTCTCTCTCTCTCTTTCTCTCTCTCTCTCTCTCTCTCTCTCTCTCTCTCTCTCTCTCTCTCTCTCTCTCTCTCTCTCTCTCTCTCTCTCTCTGTTTCGTTGTATTTTGTTCTTGTTATGGTTTTCGTTCTTGTGAATCTGCTTGTTTATGTTCTAACTTTTAGATCTATGTTTATTGTTTTGGTTGCTGCAGTGTTGCTGTTTGTTGGAAAGAAATATGGAGCAACAAACCATGATGTAGTGTTTACTCTGTTCATGTGATTTTTTTTATGTAATTTTCACTAATGAACTATACAGCTATAATGTTAAATGTTGTATTTTTGTGTATTATTTTTTATCATGTATATGTAAAATAGATATGTAGTTGTGTTAATATTTCTATTTGCTGTAATATTTTATTTTTAAATTTTTATTAATATGCATCTATAAAATAACATAAACAATAGAAAAATATGAATTTTGACAAAGTAATTATACTGTAACTTACAAGTAATAAATAACATTTTTATGTTTTATTTTTCTTGCTGTAAAATAATCATAACATAATTTTATTAGAGGAACTTGGTCCAAAATAATGTTTGAGCAATAATAAATGGCCCAGCTGTGAGGCTTAAGGCCCAAAAATTGAAAGAAAAAAAATAAGTTTGGACAATAAGACATAAAAGTAAACAAAAATTAATTGGGCAAAAAACAAAAAGCTGGCCTTAAAACTGGACTAAACCGATTAAACCGGTCCGAACCGGACCGGACCGAACAACCCGTAAACCGAAAAAAACCGATCAATAAATGGTTCGAAATGGGCCTGTATTATCCACCCGTCGGTTCGACCGGTTTAGGGGTTTGGGCCCGGAACCGAACCGAACCGATGCCCACCCCTAGTGGAACTGCACAACCTTCAAGGTTATTGCATTGCAAGAATAGGAAACATATTTTAAGGAATGAAGGCTTATCTCACTATCTGACAAATCGATAAACAAACCTTGGAAATGGTTAGAGCAGGGCTCCACTGCTCCTTTAGTATATCAAGGCAAATACTTCCGTTGCTATTAATGTTTGGGTGAAATACCTTTGTCCTGAATGCAACCTGAAAGATCCATCACCATGCATAAGCCATTAAGCATGCAGATATCAGATGTAGTTATATTGTGTTCATGACTGCCCACTACATAGATATGTTCATATACATATTGAATGAATATAGTCCTAACTAAAATTTTCAACTGAGTTACACACTTATGACCTATTCCCTTTCAAGAAAAGAAATTGAGCATGTGTAAGATCCTGATCATGGTCAATAAATGAATGCTTAAATGACAAAGAAGCAATCCAACAAAATATTGGAAAATGCAAAGCAGCATTTTTTAAAATAAATAAAATAGCAAGAACTGAAAACAACTATAGTCTATAGTCGACAATAAACATACATACATGAGATAGAAATACAAACCTTGGGTGGCTTAAAGGGATAATCTGGGGGGAAATGAATAGTAACTAGGAAAACACCTCCAGAATAAGGGCTGTCTGCAGGACCCATAATTGTTGCTTGCCAATGGAACATATCTTCGGCAACAGGACCTGCCACATATTGAATTTGAAACAAAATGAAAACAAGAAATAAGCATAAATTTTATTCTTTGTGCCAGCACAAATAGTGTACCTAAAATGACAGAGTGCTGCATAATGTCCCATTACTCAGCATGTCGATGTCAATTGGTATACAGATAAATTAACTTATCCGAAATTAAGTGATCTTAATATCCAATAAAGTAGTTTCAACATACATAACCACTTATACAAAAAATTTGCACATAACTACTAGTTGCCACAACCAGTTATGCCAAGTACAAAATAGGAAATAAGTTTAAGAATAGTTGGCACTGAAAAATATCCATGGTCAAATATTTTCCTGATTCAGGCAAAAACTGGACCACAGTCCAGATATAATATAATATGTAAATTTTAAACATTAATCGGTACACAACTACAGCAACTCCAACTTCCATTTCTACATAATCTGGTCACAAAACACACAAGCAACAATAGATGCATAATTTAAGCAATACCACTGTCAGGTAAAAAGATATTAATATTGCTTGATATTTCTATAATCCAAAAGCCTAAATAGACACCAAACGACGAAAACATATACAAATCCACTTAATCCAGATTCTTCAGCAACACTACGGAATCCTATAACCTCGCGCCAGCATGCAACCAAACAAACACAATCCTAGAGGCTAGAGCTTGGATTGACTTATTAGAGTTTATATAAGCATTGGTGAGACTGTTTGTGAGAATTTATGAAAACAACTTATGACATGTTCTTCATAAGTTCTCCAAGATAGTTTGTAAAAACAGCTTACAGCTTATACGAAAAACAATTTTATTTATTTTTTGTTATAGCAATAGTTTATACATAAATACGTTATTATTTTTCAGGAGAATCCGAGTTCAATTCCTTGGATGAACAATTTTTGGCCATACTTTACACGCTTGCAGCCGAACTCTGGAAAACCAAGCTCCTTTTCCCAAGGAATCGGAGGAGGGTTAACACAAATAGCTTATACAAAGCTCTTGTCATGACAAGCAATTATGCTACAAATTAAGTTGCTTATCCAAACAGTCCCCTAATCCACAAATGAAAGTAAAACCAATCTCAAACAACATCTACATCTACTACAACAAATTAAAAGCAATCTCAAACAAAAACGAAAAACATAAAATTCTCAAATGAAGTTACAATATCATAATTTATCGTCAAATCACAAACTATAAACACACCCAAACCGAACTTAAAATCGAATCTAACAACAAAAAACAAGCAGCAAATATTCAATTCCAATTATAAAAATAAAATAAAAAAGCAAAAAAATATACATATAAATCAAAATCAAAATAAATAAATAAATAAATATATACCAGCACTGCAAGAAGTTGGAGGATCCTTCTGCAAATCCTTGAGTTCTTTCAAGATCCGCTTTGAAGCCATAGCAAAAACCTAACAAAAACAGATCGAAAACAAAAATCAGCTAAAAATCAAAATGAATAGATCGAAAACAGATAATCGTGGATAAGATTGATTGATTCATTACCTAGAGAAAACGCAAGATAGATCCTCCTTTGAATTTGCAAGGATTTTGCAAGGAATCGAAGAAAGAAAGAATGAAAGAAAACGAGTTGTTGGAATATAAATGGTGTTGGTGCTTGCTTATTAGAAATTTTGTGATTGGTAGATAATATTAATTCTTTTTATAATATAAATGACTTTATTAAAAGAATCAAACGTAGGTCCACGCGGAAGAAACGAACCGAGTGCATTATATATGGTGCCTTCTATTTTGCGTTGCTCCATTTTTTATGAAAAAAATAGTTTATTTAATAGTGATAATGTATCTTGTCAAATCATTTAATTGTATTCCATTTAAATTATATGATATGGAGAAATATTTGATTTTTTTTTTTCTTGATATAAAACAAATATATTAAGAAAAGATTACAAAAAGAGATATCTTTTTCGATAAGCTCCATAATACAAGGGGTTCATTTATCCAATTCCTATTGGGCTCAAAGGAAACTCATTTCGTTGAACCCAGTTGACGTTGGAGAGAGGATGATGGTCGATGAAATCACCAACTTGTCGCGCGATCTTGCCCCAGTAGCTCCTAGTGTACCGTCGATTCCTTACCGCGTTGACAATCGTTGATGAATCCAGCTTAAAGTAACCCAATTCAGGCCGTGTGACTCTACACACTCAATCGCTGCCTTGAGACCTAGTGCTTCGCCTTCCACAACATCCTTAGAACCTCTTACAACCCTTGTTGCGGCTCCAACGCATCTCCCATCCTTCGTACGCAAGACAAGCCCTAAATCTTAACGGCCATCACCACAAGGGTTGAGCATCAACGTTGATTTTCAAGGTGCCTTTTGCCGGAGGACTTCAGAGCTTCGAGGAGGCTTTCTTTGGGAATTACAAAGCTTTCGATACTCACTTGTTGAGGCAAAAGCTCGTTTCACCACTTCCATGATTATTGAATTGATTGCCAATGTAAAATTAATTTACGAGTAAACCATCAAATCAATTCATGAGTCTGTAAGACACTTTCACATAGGTGTCTAACTCTATGAAAAGGTCCCTGACTTTGATAAATTTTATTCATATTAGTCCTTCAAAAAATAAGTTGGGGCCAAATTAAGAATAAGTGGATAAATTTAAAAACCAAATTTATAGTAAGTTGTAAAATATAAGAACTTAATTGAAAATAATTGGTTAAACATAGGACCAATTTGACAATTTAACAAAGTCGTGGATCTTTTTGAAATATTTGTAAGGCGAGGGACCTATTTGAGATTGTTTTACATAGTCAGGAAATAATTTGGCGGTTTACTCTTAATTTACTCTGATAAAGCATATTTATTAAATTGATTTTTTATTAGAAAATGTTAAATAATATTCCAAAGTAATGTGATATAATTTTGAAAGTAGTACAATTAATATATGAATACACTGTTTATCATGACTCTTATTGTATTTTTAATAATCGGCTTAAAAATCGATTAACTTTTTAAATTCAATTCCATTGTCAATTTGTGGAGGCGGAGCAAAGTTTTATATGGACTAACTCACTGAAAATAACACTAAGAAAAATTAAATTTAAAACTTTGAAAGGAGCATACTCCAAAGTCTCAAGTCACCAATGAACTAACTCAGGTGTATTTTTATGATGAAATTATTAGTGAGACTCACTTAATTTTTTTTATTATTTCGAGTTAAAGACTCTGTTTGGTAAAAAATAGCGGATAGCTGATAAGCTAGCTTATAGCAGATAGCTTATAAGCTAGTTTTTAGCTTATAGCGAATAAGCTAGCTGATTGAATTTGCAGTGTTTGGTAAAATTAGCGGTTGGACTAACTTATAAGTATGAAATGACATAAAAATGATATATTTAATTAATATTTAATTTTTTTCAAGTAAGATGATAGAGGTAAAATTGGAAGAAAGGATAATAAGCTATAAGCTAGTAAAATAAGCTATAAGCTCTTTTTTAAAAACTGTTACCAAACAGAGCTTTTAGCTTATAAGCTATAAGCTAGTTTATTTGGCTTACCAAACATAGCCAAAGTGATTGAATATTTATTACTACTAATATTTTCATTCTTAAATTAAAGACCCTTAATTAAACAAACTCTAGATTATATTATTTTTTGTTGTTGATTATTACATTCATATTTTTAAGTTGATTATTAAACAATTTATTTTCTCTATTTATTTTCTTTGTATAAATATTGTTGAAACAAAATAATATTTTACTTTTAACTTTTTTTTCAATAAGAACGGGATACCTGAACTTCTTAGAGTATGAGTTTAAAGTTTTAGTTTTTATCCCCGTTAAGAATTGAGACGGATATAAGAATACCCATAACTTTACGTATTTGGATATGGAAATACCCTAATATCCAAATATCCAATTGACACTCAATTTGAGTTGTTAGATTTCTATCTCCAAAATCAATGCATACTCAATTTGAGTTGTTGGGACACTCAAGATCACACAGTCCACGTCAATTAATTAGGCTGCATTTCATTGTGTAAAAAGTAGCTTTTGCATTTTGCAATACAAACATCATAAGAAATGGTTTGCCCCAATTCATTCTCAATTCCAAGGGCCTTAATTGAAATATTGAAGACGACAATTTTTCATACAAAGGCTGTTAGGCCAAGACACTTTAAGTAAAAGTAGCTCTCCCTCATACCATATTAGCCCATGGCATATTTCTGGGTCCAGCTTCTTGCAGTTGACTCATATTTGTTCCTGTCTGTCTTGTACATGTGGGCAATTTCAGGAACCAAAGGGTCATCAGGATTTGGGTCCGTCAACAAGGAACAAATGGAGAGCAACACCTATAGATGTCAAAGAAATAATAAATAATGATTAGATATAACTCTACAAGACTACAACCATATCAGGATACATATGAAGTCTGAACTCTATACTGAACAACATTATGCCAAACTTCAACCAGAACAGCCATTCGAGATTCTTTGCATATACATTACAAAGCAGGGATAAGTACATTTTGGAGATCCCACAGTTCGGCAGATACTGCTGGATATCAAATTTTAAGACGTAACGTCACTTCAATTTTGGAGATCCCACAGTTCGTCTTGGTTTAGATATGGATTGTATTGAGAGAATAGGAAACATACTTGAAGGAATGAAGGTTTATTTTACTATCTAATAAATTGATATAACAAACCTTGGAAATGGTTAGAGCAGGGCTCCACTGCTCCTTCAATATATCGAGGCAAATGCTTCCATTGCTATTAATGTTCGGGTGAAACACCTTTGTCCTGAACGCGACCTGAAAGTTCAATCACCATGCATAGATATGTTCATACATACTACTGAATGTATAAAATCCTGATTATTGTCAATAAATGAATGCTTAAATGACAAAGAAGCAATCCAACAAAATAAGGGAAAATAAAAAGCAGCATTCTTTAAAATAAACTAGCAAGAATTGAAAACAGCTATAATCGACAAAACAGAAACAGACATGAGATCGAAATACTAACCTTGGGTGGCTTAAAGGGATAATCTGGAGGGAAATGAATACTAACTAGGAAAACACCTCCAGCATACGGACTGTCTGAAGGACCCATAATTGTTGCTTGCCAATGAAACATATCTTCAGCAACTGGACCTGCAATGCATTGAATATGAAACAAAGTCAAAACAAAAATATAAGCACAAATTTTCTGTGTCAGCACAAATAGTGTACCTAAAATGACAGAGCGCTACATAATGTCCCATTACTCATCATGTCAATGGGCATACAGATAAATTAACTTATCCAATAAAGTAGTTTTCATCATACATAGCCACTTCTACAAAAAAATTGCATTTGCTATATACAAAATAGGAAATAAGATTAAGAATAATTGGCATTGAAAAATATCCATGCTTAAATATTTTCCTGATTCAGGTAATGACTCGACCACAGTCCAGATATAATATGTAAATTTAAAACATTAATCAGTATGCAACTACAGCAACTCCAACTTCCATTTCTGCAGAATCTGGTCACATAACACACAGCAGCACCAACAGATGCATAATTTAAGCAATAGCATTGCCAAGTAAAAAGAGATGAATATAGCTTGATATTTCTACATCAAAAGCCTACATACCAATGTATGAAAACATATAAAAGTCCAATAATCCATTCTTCAGCAACATCGTGCAATCTTTTGCTATAAGCACGGAACCAAACAAACACTGTCGTAGGGCCTATTTGAATTCGCTTATTTGAGTTTAACTCCTAACATAAGCACCTGTGAGACTGTTTGAGAGAACTTATGAAAACAAACAACTTATGAAATGTTCATATGTTGTTTTCAACTCATTTTCGTAAGTTCTCCAAGATAGCTTTGTGAAACCAGCTTATAGCTTATACGAAAAAAAAATAATGTTATTTTATCTTTAATTATAAAAATGGATGATGTATAGAGTGGACCATCAACTATTGTGTCTCGTGGTGAACCGTGAATTAAAACCATCAGATCAAATAGTTCTACAAGATCTTGTGATGTACCACTCACATAGAATACTTTTCAACCTTCATCTCTCTTCTCTCACGCTCCCAACTACAACTACCACCGTCTTCTACTAAAAGGGTTTTTTTTTTACAACTCTACTCAAAGGTTTTGAATCTTGATTATTGGGACTCCATAAGCAACCTTAAACCCATGTTCGAGCACTATTGCTCGTGAAAGTGAAGTTCCAAAGAAAACTCTTCCAAAGGATGAAATTATGACTTGATGGGTGGTGGATGTTGCTCTAATGATGCAATTGTATAACCAAGGAATTGAGGAAGCAATTGTATTGGTGGTGGAATAAATGGGCATGGTATTTTATTTCTTATGTGAACATTAGTAGCAATAAGAAGAGGATGCAATTGGGTTTTGAGGAATTCTATTTTTCATGTAAATTTTTAACCAAGCAAGCAATTGGTGAACAAAGATGACAACTATGGAAATTGTTTTGCAGGCGAAGCATAAAGGAGATATGGAGAAAACGTGAATGTTGGGAGGAAGACCGTATTCGGTGTGATAATAACTAATATTATTATGTAGACTCATTTAATTTAACAGTCACATAAAGTGGTACACTGGTGAGGGACTTAATTGAGCCCTCACCCTAGAAGCCACCATAAAAATGGCTTATACATAAGCACTTATCATAACTAGCATATATGCTATAAGATGCAAATTAAGTTGTTTATCCGAACAAGGCCCTAATCCAAAGATAAAAGTCAAACAAATAATCTCAAGCAACATCTACTACAACTAGTTAAAACAATCTCAAACAAAAGCGAAAAACATAAAATTCTCAACATGAACTTGACAATATTGAAATTTATCAACAAATCACAAACTATAAACACGCCCGAACCGAACTTAAAATTGAATCAGTAACAAAAAACAAGCACCAAATATTCAATTCCAGTTAAAAAAAGCAAAAAATATACATATAAATCAAAATCAAAATTAAAAATAAAAATAAAAATAAATAAATAAACATATACCAGCACTGCAAGAAGTTGGAGGATCCTTCTGCAAATCCTTGAGTTCTTTCAAGATCCGCTTTGAAGCCATAGCAAAAACCTAACAAAAACAGATCGAAAACAAAAATCAGCAAAAAATCAAAACGAATAGATCGAAAAGAGATAATCGTAGATATGATTGATTCATTACCTAGAGAAAACGCAAGAGAGATCCTCTTTTGAATTTGCAAGGATTTTGCAAAGGAATCGAAGAACGAATGAAAATGAGTTGTTGAATATAAATAAATAAATGGTGTTGGTGCTTTTTTGATATTTTGTGAATAAGATATTATTAATGGCTGTTAATGATTGTGATTATTGAATTCATTTAGATTCCAAATGATGACTCGTCATTCAACGAATCTTTCACTTAGGTCCACGCTGAAGGGGGCGAGAAGAAATGAATCCATGGTATTTTGTGATGATTGATGCAATGAATTTAGGAAAAGGATTTCCTACCTTAAGAACATGATGGATTATTAAATCTGAATCGTTTGATTAAGTTTAATGGTTTAGATTGTTTTAACTAAAGCATATTATTTTTAATTTAAATTATCTAATTTAGGATCGATTATTGAGAATAAATATTACTGTTAACTGCGTGTAATAGTTCCAACGATAAAGTCTAACCTGTAAATTTAATGGATTTAGATTTAACGCAATTATTTGTCTTACGTATTTGATTTAAAAATCGACAAATAAAATTAATTGTAGTTAAGTTTATGAGTTTTTTTATTAAACTGTTAAAATTATGTAGAATTTTTGCTCTTCAAATAAATTTTTTTGGTAGTGGAACTCACTCTCTACTTTTTCTGTCTACTATTCAAATAAAATTTTCTATTCTTTTTGAGAATTGGAGAGTATCTTAATTCGAACAATATATTGTTATTAGATAGCATCCTTATATATACACACACTCTCTCTTCTTTATGATGCGCAGGTCATACAATTAAAAAAAATGTAATCATTGTTCTATCCAACCACCATTAGAAAAATTTGAGTGGTAACAAATCGTTAGTTGGTTCAGTAGTGATTGACACTGAACTTGGTAGGGAGGACCACTGTTCGATCCCCTCAACTGCAATCAGGAAGGGCTGGAACCATTTGATGCCAGAATTAACTCCCAAACCAGATTAAAGTGGTGGTGAAAGCCAAAATAAAAATAAAAATTTGAGTGTATGATTTCCTACGCATTGAATTGTGGGACATATATCTAGATTTAGATATAGGTTAGAGAAAGGGTATTTTATAGGTATAGTTATAGATAATTGCAAATTTAGTGGGACAATTTCCATGTAGGTTCGCCCTATTCGATTTTTTTTAGCTTTGAATTTGTGTTCAATTTTGATCTCATTTGGAGAAGTTTCAGTCTCAGTTTGGCAACCTATGTAATCTTAACTTTTTTGATATTATCTTGTATGCAACAATTGGGAGTAATGGGATAGTGTATAATAGAAAATTTGAAGATGAAGACATACCGTCTCCCATCTTCAAATCATATTTGTGCACACCCTTGGAGACAAACTGCGCTGAAACGATTGAGGTAAAAAATTGCCAAAAATAAATGAGTTATTGTTGAAAAGAAAATGAAAAGATGGGATACCAAAATAAAGAGAGATTTTTTTCCTTCTTTATAAATCAACGCCCTTAGATGAGAAAAAGGAGACAATTTATAGTATCTCGTTGTCTCAAAATTAGATTAGATGGAGTGAATAGATCAATTGATCTAAGTTAAGATTTAACCATGCAACATCCACTACAAATATATATGTATACTCCTTTCATACTCCTTTCGTCTTAAAATATAAGAAGAAAAAAAATCAATTTTTTAATCCTAAATTATAAGAGGAAAAAAATCAAATATTAATCTTTTTCAAGAAAAGTTTCTGTTTATTCTCATGAAATTTAATGCAAACTATATTTAATTTCATAGCAAAAACTTTTCCATAACCAATAATTTTTTTTTTCATCGTTTCATGAAACCTATTTCAAGAAATACACACAAAAAGATGTATATCTGTCTCCCGCACTGCCCACCCTCAAGGCCACCATTGCATAGAACAGGGATTGATAAAACAAAAATTAATGTTTTTCTTACAAATTAATTATTAATCAAAAACCAAATATAAGCTGATAATAAACAAGCCAAACAATATCTAGGTGCATCATCATACTGTTAATACATTGGTTAACACATTGAACAATCTTTTAATTAGGCTACATTTTCATTGTTCTAGAAGTAGCTTTTGCATTTTGCAATACAAACAACATAAGAAATGGTTTCCCCCAATTCATTCTCAACTAGAGGGGCCTTAATTGAACTATTGAAGACGACAATCTTTCATACAAAGGCTGTTAGGCCAAGACACTTTAAGTAAAAGTGGCTCTCCCTCACAAATACCATATTAGCCCATGGCATATTTCTGGGTCCAGCTTCTTGCAGTTGACTCATATTTGTTCCTGTCTGTCTTGTACATATGGGCAATTTCAGGAACTAAAGGATCATCAGGATTTGGGTCCGTCAACAAGGAACAAATAGAGAGCAACACCTATAGATGTCAAAGAAATAAATGATGTAAATAATGACTAGATATAACTCCACAACCAGATCAGGATACATGTAAAGTTATTGCTGTACTCTATACTGAACAACATCATTATGTCAAACTTCAAGCAAAACAACCATTCAAGATTCTTTGCAAATCAATTATGTAGTAGGGATAAGTACATTTCAGTGGAAGATACTGGTGGACATCAAGACTGTGTAACATTCTTTGAGAAAAATTTTAGTTGCTGTATTATTAACTTCTCGCACGGGTGTTGTTTAAAACTAGATGCCAAACTTCATGAAAACCAACCTCTAAACTTAAAATGTTTAACAACTAGGTAGAGTTTAACAACTTCAAGTGTTTATAAAGTATTATATGGTTTTCTATCTTGTCTCACAGTGTAAACAAATTTTAAGTAACATTATAATGTAGCAAGATAAATATATGATTAGACGTTTGTGTAAAACCTGCTGACATAAGTTAAAAATTCACAGCATAAAATTAATAAACAGGGATTATATGTTGTGATGATCCCCCTGTTCAGTTAATAATGTTGACAGTAAGAAGAATAGGGGAAAATGGATTGCATTGGTAGAATAAGAAGCATATTTTAAATCGGCAGAATAGGTGAAAATGGATTGCATTGGTAGAATAAGAAGCATCGGATTGAATAGGAGAAAATGGATACATTTAGGAACATATTTTGAATCGGAGTGATCCAAACCTAATCAGATTATAGACAACAACAACAACCATGCTTGACATGCATAAAGTGATGCCATTCAAACATGAAGACAAAAGAATATCAAATGTAATAAATAGGGATTACTTCACTGTGATGAATCCCTTGTTCAGTAAACACAATTTGTCTTGTCATCAAGTGTATGGAACAGTCATGTCTTGGTTTAGATATGGATTGGATTCGGAGAATAGAAAATGTGCTTTAAAGATTGAAGGTTTATTTAACTATCTAAGTATCCAAAAAATTGATAAACAAACCTTGGAAATGGTTAGAGCAGGGCTCCACTGCTCCTTTAATATATCGAGGCAAATGCTTCCATTGCTATTAATGTTTGGGTGAAATACCTTCGTCCTGAATGCAACCTGAAAGATTCATCACCATGAATAAGCATGCTAAGAGATCAGATGTACTTGGATGGTGCTCATGACTGCATGCTACGTAGATATAGATATGTTCATACACACATAACGAATACAGTCCTAACTCCTAATTAAAATTTCAACAGAACAACAAATTTGTGACCTTTTACTTTCAAGGAAAGAAAAAATGGGCATGCATAAGATCCCGATCACTGTCGAAAAAATAATGTTTAAACTATAAAGAAGCAATCTAACAAAACAAGGGAAAAGCACTGCAGCATTCTTTAAAATAAACTGCCAATGAATTGACAACAGTCATGATTGACAATATATAAACAGACATGCGGTTAACATACAAACCTTAGGTGGCTTAAAGGGGTAATCTGGAGGAAAATGAATAGTAACTAGGAAAACACCTCCAGTATAAGGACTGTCTGGAGGACCCATAATTGTTGCTTGCCAATGAAACATATCTTCGGCAACAGGGCCTGCAATGTTTTAAAACAAAGTCAAAATAAGATATAAGCACAACTTTTTTTCGGAGTACCAGCATAGATGATGTACCAAACATCAGTAATACATTATATCCCATTAACTACCCATTATGCCAATTAGTATACTGACAGTTAGGCCTAATCACTCGGTTACTTGGCCTAAGGTTAAAAGAATCTGTATAATTTATTACCAAATTATGATCTGCCCCGTATCTCCTCAACCACAATGCGCGTTATCCAATTTTCTAAAACAATTGGAAATTCGTGTCCAAAGTTTACTGTCAAAAATCCAAAACATCATCGCCCTCATCTTTCACTCCCATCTCTCTTGCAATTTTGCAATTCAACTAACGAACAACAAACCCTAATCTCTCAAGAATTATTATCCTTTGTTTTTCATTTTCTCCCCTTCTTTCATTTCTGAACTCCCAATAGTGCAAGCAGCTCCAACTGACTGTTTCTTTCCCAGGAAAATAAAAGTGACTGCGCATTAAAATCCCAAATATTCAGGGAAACAGGCAGAATAGTTTTCTAAAAAACACCAATTGGACTTTCAATTACGGCTTAAGTGATTATATTCCGATTCTTGGAGCCACCTTCACTGTCTCTTTCCCGGTCTTCACCTGGCCCACAAAGGACTTGAATGCTTCATTGAATATCGGGTCTATTTTACAGATTTTTTCAGCAACTGCGTTTTTTTTTTTTTCCTTTTCAGATTATTGTCGGTACGCCCGATTGCTTTTACTTATCTGAATTTTCAGCTTTTAAGATTTATTGTTTTGTTTCCTATTTCACAAAAGCAATTTAATATTATTGTCGACTGCCCTTCTTTCTAATTGTTAAGAGTTTATATTGCAGAGAAAATTAGGGAGTGTAATAGAAAGATAACGAAAATTGGAGAGTTAACTGATATTGTCAAAGACTAGAATTGTATTATTGGATGCTTAGAAATGAGGCAGACGTAAGTTACTTATTTATCTGATAAAGTAGTTTCATCCTACTTGGCCAATAATACAAAAACATGCTACACAATTGCCGCAATTAATGTATTGTAGAAAAATCCAAAAGAAGAAATAAGAGTAAGAATGTTTAGCACTTAAAAATATCGATGACCAAATATTTTGCAGAGTCAGGTAACGTAACGACTAACTAGTTCTAACAACAGCAACTCCAACTTCCATTTCTGCATAATCTAGTCATAAAACACACAGCAGCACCAACAGATGCATGATCTAGGCAATTTCATTATCAGATAACCAAAACATGAATATAACTCGATACATGCACAAAGAGATGTTACAGAATATGCATTCTATCTACCTTAAGACACATGAAATGGAAATTGAGCAGACCAATACAAATAATCCAAAAGCCCACATAAACCCCCAACTATGAAAACCAATAGAAGTCCAACCAATCAATTTTTCAGTAAAATCACAAAAGCAAACAAAACAATTTCCTAACCTACAAACAGTAAGACCAATCTCAAACGGTATACATTTTTTTATTTTAAATTGAGGAAGAGAAAATTATTATTAATAACCGACACTGATGGCCATTTTCTGTTTTGGTTCAGTCTATATAGAGCGGATCTGGCTCCTCTAAAGTGAGTCACTCACTTTAGAGTGTAAAGTAAGTAATACCAATTGTTAATTAATAAATCGAAGGTATAATCACAACAAATCATGGGGTTGTTATAATCACAACCATTAATTTTCTCACTTTACATTTTACTCGCATTAGAGGATCCAAATCCATAAAGAGCAGAGTTCTCACTTCAATTGGGCCAATACAAGTGGACGGTGGGATTGGTCCCCCCTGTATTAACCGGTCTCGAGGTTACAAGGTAAAACTCTTACCACCGAGTTGACATCTCATGGACAAATGACATACATACAACAAATTGCAACCAATCAAAAACAAAAACGAAAGACATAAATTTCTCAACATGCATTTACAATATGTAACTAATCAGAACCAGACTTAAAATTGAAACAATTACGAACAAAAAAGCACCTGATATTTTATTTTATCAACAAAAAAAAAAATAAAATCAAAGTAACAAGAAAAAAATAAAAAATAAAAATACCAGCGCTGCAAGAAGTTGGAGGATCCTTCTGCAAATCCTTGAGTTCTTTCAAGATCCGCTTTGAAGCCATGGCGGAAACCTAAGAAAAATCAGATCGAAATCTATAATCAGCTAAAAATCAAAACACAAAACATGAATAGATCGAAACGCGAGCTCAAAAAATAGATCAAGTAGATGATGATGATGATGATGATGATGATGTGGTTACCTAGAGAAAACGCAAGAGAGATCCTCCTTTGAATTTGCGAGGAATAACGCGATCAATGAAGGGAAAGGTGTTTGTGAATTTTGAAGAAAGAGAATGAATTTTGGCGTGGCTTCGGATTTATGCACTTTTTTCTCTTCGATGATTGGGTTTGGGTTATCATTGCTGTTATTTTATTTATTTATTATTTATATTATTTATAGGAATTTATTTATTTTGATTTGTTGTTATTTTTTTTACTTGAAAAAGAATGACTTGTCAATGAAGGAATCTAGGGAGAAAAAAGGGACTACAATTCTACAAATGAGGGCGGTGCCTTACTAAAAAACTGAGGGCGGTGTTTTATGCTTTTTCATTCATGCAAGGCTATGAATGAATAATATAGAGGATCAATTTATAGTGAATAATTTATAGGTTAGTTTTTGTCTTATGATTAATAAATTAGTTGATTGAATTTTTAGTGTTTAATAACTTATGGTTGAATTAGTTTATTTGAATAAAATTATACAAAATAAATATATAATTTTTCAAATAAGTTGGTAGAGGTAAAATTAAAAGAAAAAATGATAAGCTATAAGTTCATAAATTAATCGAAATATCGTTTGAAAAATAAGCTATAATTAGTAAAATAAGCTATAAATTTTTTTCGAAAAATTGTTACAAAATAAGTCTTTTTAACCAAATGAACTTATATTGTCAAAAAAAAAAAACCAAATGAACTCATATGCTCTAAACTAGCTTCATAATGAATTCAAATTTAACAAATTTTTTTGGTACAGTTTAGGGTGACATAAAGTTGTGTCTAATTCAAAATAGAGAAAACCTTAACTCAAAGAGATCTTATAAATCATTTACATTTACTTCAAAGACACTGGTGGCACTTTATAATATTTTTTTGACAAAGATACAGGTGAGACTTAAATTTAGAATTACTCTTCAGATTTTTTTTTTTAATTCACGTGTATATTTTAATCACTAAGCTTTGAAGGGGCTTATGCCCTCTTATTTTCCAAAAAAAAATAAAATCAACAAAGTAGTTATATATGGATAGGGATGAGCATTTTAACCGGTTACCATGGATTAACCATAACCAAATCCATATTCAATTTTAAAAACCAGTTATTTATATTTGAGTTTTATAACCAAACCAATTAGTTTTTTATTTAGATATCCATAACCATGACCACAACCAAATATTATGATAAAATTAGTCAATGTCCAAATTTTATCCAAAACAAAATTTTTTATTTCTCCCAAATTGAAAAGATGAACCCTAATTCCCAAATCCATTCACTCTCTCAAAATCCTCTCTCCGTCAAATCCCAAATCCATCACCCACTTCCGTCAAATTAAATAGCAAATCCTAAAATCAGCCGAAAACTCAAAATTGGCCGAAAAACTGAAAATCGGCCAAAAACCCAAGAAACACCCGAAAATCCACAAATCGGCCGAAAACTAAAAAATCGGCCGAAAACCCAAAAATCGGCCGAAAAACTGAAAATCGGCCGAAAACCGAAAAATCGGTCGAAAAACCGAAAAATCGGCCGAAAACTCAAAAAATCGGCCGAAAACCCAAAAATCGGCCGAAAAACCGAAAATCGGCCGAAAACACAAAAATCGGCTGAAAACCCAAAAATCGGTCGAAAACCCAAAAATCGGCCGAAAAACTTAAAATCGGCCGAAAACTCAAAAAATCGGCCGAAAACACAAAAATCGGCCGAAAACCCAAAAATCGGCCGAAAATCCAAAAAATCGGCCGAAAAACCGAAAACCCAAAAATCAGTTTTTTGGCCGTTTTTAGGTTTGTTGGCCGATTTTTTGTGTTTTCGGCCGATTTTTGGGTTTTCGGCCGATTTTTGGGTTTTCGGCCGATATTTAGAGTTTTCGGCCGATTTTCGGTTTTTCGGCTGATTTTTTGGTTTTCGGGCGATTTTTTGAGTTTTCGGCCGATTTTTGGTTTTTCGGCCGATTTTTGTGTTTTCGGCCGATTTTTTGGTTTTCGGCCGATTTTTTGAGTTTTCGGCCGATTTTTGTGTTTTCGGCCGATTTTTGTGTTTTCGGCCGATTTTCGATTTTTCGGCTGATTTTTTGGGTTTTCGGCTGATTTTTGAGTTTTCGGCCGATTCTTTGTTTTTTTATTTATTTTAGTGTTATTATTATTATTATTATTTATTTTTTGAAAAAAAAAACCAGTTATTAAACCAAAAACCGGTTTTTAAAAGCAAAAACCAGTTATAAAAGTGGTTATGGATTGTCCAATTTTATAACCGGTTATGACATTTGGTTTTAATGTCCAATTATAAAAATGGTTATGGATTGGTTATGAACGGTTATTTTGGATTGTCCAAGATATTCATCCATATATATGGATAAATTTATACATGTACATTTTTCATGTTAATACATTTTTGCTTTTATCTTGAGTAAGTGGCGAACATCTTTTCAAATAACACATTTTCATCCACAATAGAGGTGACAACAACTATGATTTAATAGTTTTTAAATGATGAAAGAAAATTGACGAATCAATATTAAGGATTCATTTTTGCAAAGAAAACCCGAGTTCTTGTGTATCGTTGAAATATCATGAGTAATATTCCTATTGAATTGCCGCACAAAAATAGGACTACATAACATGTTATGCAAGTGTTATAATTATTTTCATAGTGGTAATGAAGTATGTTACTCTTAAATCTAAATACCCTATTGTCCGAACATGAGGAGTTGAATATTTTAATGCCATCGAACACTCTTGATAACAAGACAATTATAAAGACAGTTAACAATTGGACATGGGTGATCTAGAGTAGATTTGTCCCTCCACATAACATAAGTAATATTTATGAGTCTCTTGATAAGGTGTGACCTAAATGAAATTTATCCCTCTTATATAATTGATATATTTTTTATTTTTATTTTTGGTTAATTCTCCAGTTGCAACGATGAAAACCTTAGTAATATATGAGCAAGTAAAACATGACAAATAATCATTCATTTTATAAATTGTATTCAAACTCTTTCGAATAATTCATATTTGTATCGTGGTTTATGTAGTTAAAGTATAACTCAAATCAAGTATGACCTTGAACTAGAGCAAGCAAACCCACATCACAAGGTCTCTAAAAATCAGGTGCCTCAAATTTTTTAATTTTAGGTATAATTAGAAAATTTTCCCTCCTGCCACTACAATTATACTTTTATCCTTACAAATATCAAATATTCCAATGTTATAAATTTTATCGAACTTTTTACACTTCTAATTTTTCACCCTTCTATTTAACTTTTCCGATCACCTCAAATCAAACTATTCTGATATGTATAAAATGTTCTAATTTATTAAAAAACTACTAAATTCTTTTTAATAAATGTTTTGATTTGCTAATTTTTACGAATTTTAAAATTGTACACCAAAATATATAATACAATTTTTTTGTAATTTTTTTTATATAATTTTTTTTATTTTTCAGTAAAATTTTACAACCAAAACACTTAGAAAAGTTATACATTTTGTAGGATTAAATCAATTGCTTACAAACCGGAAAATAAAAAAAATACTTAGGATTTATATTTCAATTTTGCTATTTAAAATTAATTTATTAAAATAAAATTTTAGTAAAGGTGTCCTGTGACTTTTTTTTATTTTATTTTCACCACTAGTTTAATCTGGTTCGGGGGTAACTCTGACAATAAGTGGTTCCAGCCCCCTCCTAATCACAGTTGCGGGAATTGAACCGTAGTCCTTCCTATTAAGTTCAGCGTCAATCATTACTGAATCAACTAAAGATTGATTGACATGTAACTTATTTTTAGCCATTTGGTAACTTCACAAAATAAGAAAAATAGTAAAGACAGGGAAGGTAAAATTTTAGTAGAGGAAAAAAAAATCGATCTAAGAAAAAAAAATTAACCTGAAAAAAAAATAAAAATCAACGAGCTCTTCAGTATCATTCTGTCAACCAACGGACCTTATCCCGGCATCGCATCTCGCCGCTGCTGCTGCCACCACCACCGGTGACCGAAAATAGGGAGAACGAAATTCAAGGTTAGTTTGCTAATTTCTTCTTCTTCGTTGTTTATTTGCTAATTTGTGTAAATGTTTGGTACAAGTTGAAATTGAGATTTGATAATGCTTAGTAAATAAGGTTGTTGTTGATACTTCATTGTTGATCCTTCGTGTAAATAAGTATTTAAAGAAACTAGTGTTTAAATAGCATACATAAGTGATTTACAAGAGTTTAAGCGTTGTGTTCCAGTAATTAGTTATGCAGGAATGTTTCCATATATACAAAGAATTTCAAATTTGTGAACAGGGCTAATGTTAAGTTGTGATTGAAATTTAACAGAATATTGGGACTAAACAAGGTTGTTTTTGTTAATGCTTCCTACAAATTGAAATTTGATAACAGAATGATGGACTAATTGCAATTGCCAATATTTGATTGAAATTGAATTAGTTTTTATTTTATTTGCTAGTTATCTCTTAATTTTTTATTCACCGGTTCAACTTTAACGTTGCGGAATTGATCAAGAACAATGAGAAATTTCAGGCTCTAAATTTTATGTTAGTAACAAAGATGAATGATTATTTTTTATGTTAGCAACAAAAGTCAATGACAATTTTTTTATGTTATTGATGTTATTTACAAATTAAATAGAGAACTATTTTTTATTTTATTTTTTAACTTTTTGTGTTTTTTTTATTAGGGTCCATTTTTATTATTCTAGTCAGGACCGACCTTGGCTCATATTAAAGCAGCGCAGGGACCTGAGATTGATTCCAGGATTTCCCACATTACGTACTATTTGACACCAAAAAATGAACGTCATCGGCAAAGCGCGGATGAGCACTGAGCAGTGCTTCCACAGAATCCAGACTTTCACCTCATGTGTTCTTGTTACGACCAAGTAAAACCTCATCACTTCAATCTCTGCACACTCACCGTGCCTGCGCTTTGTGTTTCAAACATCATGCTTCTACACTTCAAACCATTTCTGTTGTCATCATCACGAAGAGGAATCACGAGGAAAGTTTGTTCCATACGAACCATGTGTTCATACCAAGAGGATCTAGAAATGAAAGATTTACTTGATTACATTGATTCATTGAAAAATCACGAGAAATCAGGGGTTCCCACAGGGGCAGGCACTGATTCTCACGACGGGTTTGATCTTGGTAGAATGAGACGCCTAATGGACCGATTTGGGAATCCTCATTCCAAATTCAAGGTTCAATCTCCCACTTTCTCTATACAGGAAATAATTCTTTAAAATCTAAATTTTGATGTCAAATACTTTGATTTTTGTTTGTAGTTTTGAAATGTGTGTATGTTGTAGAATACAAAAACTAAGTGAGAGATAGAGATATATTGTGTGTCTGGATTTTTATGTTCAAATAGCATAATGTATTGCATTATAATTTTAAAGGATTCTGAAAGAGTTTTTGTGATAGAAGAGTCTTGTATATTCAATCAAGATTTTTATGTAATCTAAATTAGTCGTCGTATTCAATTAGGACAATTACAATTTTTAAAACTAGGTGTACAAAACTAGTGATTTTCAATTAAGACTTACAACTTACAATTTTTTTTTGTAGTATTAGTTTTTTTTTTTTAATTTTTGAAGGATTGTTTTGTGAAGTGCATTTTATAACATTTTGTTGGACCTTTTAGTGATAAAACATCTAACCATATCACGTTGGGATCCTTGATATTGCTAGTATCAAGATCAAATGCAGGCTCAATCGCAGCTGTGTTGTAGTCTCGAACACATAGAAACCCTGATGTTGATTTGGATTGCAGTCGTAGACCTTTATTTCAAACCTTGCCTGCTACCAGTGAAACAGTTTGTGATTTTGACCTTTGCAGTAATTGATAGGACCCATGATCATAAAAGCCCAATTTGATATGGAAGTGCTGAGCTGGCAAGTTAGTTGGAGGGTGTGAGAACATACACGTGAGAGGGAGTGTAAGAGAGGAAGAGCAATTCATTCAGTATCGATTGAGCCTTGATAAAAAATGCCATTAGTGTCTTTGCCATTAGCTTTGGTGTGCTCCTTTTAGCTGTCATTTTGGGCCAGGAAGAAAATAAACCTTATTTTTAAGGGTCATTCATGCATATGTTGTACGTTCATTCAATTTTATGCAGTTGAAGTTATAATAAGTGTTTTAGTTACTGGCATTTGTAGGCTGTTCATATTGCTGGGACAAAGGGAAAAGGATCAACGGCTGCTTTTATTTCTAATATTCTGAGGACTGAAGGCTATTCTGTTGGTTGTTATACTAGGTGAAGTTTCTTTATCATCTAAGTTTATTTTATTTACTTTTATATAACTTCAACATCTTGCAATTTTGTCTTCAAATTCAAACCATAATTTCTTTACGATTGGTATATCATTGACGGGCAGGCTTTATTTTTCTCGAGCAGTCCACATATCCAGACTATCAGGGAACGCATTCTGCTAGGAAGATCGGGTGATCCTGTTTCGGCGAAATTGCTGAACAGTCTGTTTCATAGGATCAAGCAGGATCTTGACCAAGCAATGAAAGCGGAAAATGGTTGCATAAGCCATTTTGAGGTATTGAACTGTGGAATATTGTTATCGAATTGTTGTGCTAAGGAGTTAGTTTGATGAGATTTTGTTGGAAATTTTGTGTGAATGCACATTGATTAAGAATAAGTTAAGCATGAAAAATGTAAGTTAGTATGACTATTGTTATACTGTAGTTGCAACTTGCAAGTTCATTATCATGGTTAGTCACAACGTAACAAGTGATTCCATGTGACCAATTGAGAGTTTAGGATTTTGTTTACTCAGTTCTACTGGCCACTTTAGCTCTCCTATTTGTTATGTTCATATGATTGTTGCATTTCTAATTCTTAATAGTTATTAGTCACCTTTACTGCTACAAAATATTGTATTCTAATGAAATCCAGGTTGATATTTTATCTTGTTTCTATGTTTACTCTGTAGTTTTATATGGATATTTAATACGTCGAAGTTATGGTAACTTAAACCAATTAGGGAAATGTTTCAGGTTTTCACTGCCATGGCATTCATCTTGTTTGCTGATGAGAAAGTTGACATTGCGGTTATTGAGGTCCGTTATATATTTTACTTCTTCCAGCAACTTGTCACAAACTTAATATCAAATGATTCTTCTGATTTTTCTTTTGTTATCTCTCCCACCAAAAGATTCTTGAGTTGAAGTTCACTTTTACTGGGTCAAGCTAGTGCATTGGGGTTTGGTTGAGTTGGTTAACATTGGCCAGATCAGTGTTGTTGATGGTGGACCATGGTGGGGAGCCAAAAACCTGTCATATCGGTCGACATGTTGCTTCGCCATATATGGCGCCATTTCGCCGCCTCCTTCACAAAATTGGCCATGGTGGAAGGCCAAATACCTGCCATAGCCGACATTTGACAACACTGGGCCTGATTGGAATCTGAGCTAGCTGTGTAGGCAAAAAAGGAAAGGAGAGGGGGAGGGGGATGGTAGGAAACAAATAATGTTGAAGAATAAAGAGACTCTGAAATTTCTGTTGCACAGAGATGCATGATCAGAGAGTTAATTCCCTTACAACATGTGGTCTTTACATCAAAGTAGCGAAGTTAACTGACTTTTATTCCAACATGTCGCTCATCTGTTCAATTGCTGCAATATAAAACCCAACTCCTAACTGACTACTGATGCAACCATTTTGTTTACCGACTAACCCGCATGCCACTTTGGTGCTTACTCCTTTGTGTACTGACCTTCAAAGCCTTATTTTATTGTACAGGCTGGGTTAGGAGGTGCACGGGATGCAACAAATGTTATATCAAGCTCTGGACTTGCTGCAGCAGTAATAACCACCGTAGGTGAGGAGCATTTGGCAGCTCTTGGGGGTTCGTTGGAAACTATTGCAACAGCAAAGGCTGGAATCATAAAAGAAGGTTGCCCAGTTAGGTGTATCTCTCTGTAGATCTCATATTCATGTTAATGTTATATGCTGAAATTCACATGGTATATCCATTTCTTGTAGTCATGAATGAATTTTTGTTATTACAACAACTTTCTTAGTGAATGTTTCTTATGTTTATAAAACTAGCTGTTTTTGTCTAAAGAGGGGAGCCAATAATGATTAGTTTGAAATATTATTTTTGTTAAGTGTCCTACATCGGATGCGAGATGACCTGGACATGGGTTTATGAAAAGAGGCAATCCCCACCTTACAAGTCGGTTTTGTAGGGTTGAGTTAGACCCAACTTCCAAAATTCGAAGATAGTATAAGAGATTCCTCTAAGATCCATTGGGTCACCCACCATTTAACAACACTATCTAAATGTTAGGTAAATTATGCATTTTTTAATGTCGTGACAGCTACATTTTTTAAGAATGAACTCATGAAGTCAGTCGTTTCTTTTCTTGTATTGTTTTCCATGTAATGTATAAATACATATTTTGAAATTCTTTTATTATTTTGAAATTCATTTATTAAACAAGCAGAAAAATTGAAAACCCATATTCTAAATTTACTTTGTTCCTTTTTAACTAATTGTATTTGTAAATTACTTTGAAAGAGGCTCATTTTCTCCTTTAAACTTTGCTGACTAAAATATACCTTTCAGTTGGTGTTGGGTGGGCCGTTTCTCCCTCATATTGAGCACATTATTCGAGAAAAAGCCGTTAACATGAACTCCCCTGTGGTGTCGGCATATGACTCTGGGAATAACTTAGCAGTAAAAAGTTTCAGCATACTCAACGGCAAGCCTTGTCAAATTTGTGATATAGAAATACAAACTGTCAAGGACTTGAAACTGGTAAGAGCTTGTACTCCATAGCTTTCAGTGTTTTTCCAGTTTAGCTAATGCAGTGCAAGCCACATAGTGCTCGGTCGGCATCTTGGCAACATGTTGTGCAAATTTGGATTTAGCATTCTTTAAATTTGATGTAACTAGGTAGTGTTTAGTGCAGGGCATATTTTGTCTCCATTTAGACCACATTTTTGGGAAATTCATTCTTAGGAATAGAGTTTGCAGGAAAGTTTTAACAATTGTGTTTTGTACCATTCAATTTTTTAGAATAATATTATTTGTAATCAATTTTTTTCCCCATATCTGGTTCAAGTGAATTATTCTCAGGATTATAATCAAACTTTGTCGGAAATACAATTAAATATTAAAGTCTTGATGAGCTATTTATAAGTTGACGTGTTTGCTGATAAATGAGGATAATATTGAAGTTGCAGTTGTGTCCCACATTGCCAAGAATCCCAGGCTAAACAATGCTTATTTGTGTGTTTCTGCACTGTTATCCTGTTAGCTTGGTTTTAGAAATGAGATCCAAACACGTAACATTGTATCCGAGCTGGATTTTGCAGGCAATGTGATTTGACCCAGACCCACACTGTGTGTAAGGGTAGGTGTTGAAGTTGCATTTGTGCACTATATTATTAAGGTTTCGAGGCTGTGCAATGCTCATTTAACAGCTTATATGTGCTTGAGCATCCTCATCCTTTGATATAGTTTTTGAGGGTGAGATCAATGTTCGAAGCACATTTAATTTAACAGTAATATAATAACTTGACGACGTATATTTTCCTATTTGCACGTGAATGTTTTCTTTCAACATTAAGGTTTTATTCCTACAAATGAATGTGGTCAATGAAATTTTATATTTCATTCACAAATTTACTTTCTTGGGATTCCTCTGTTATGCATCTGAAGCCTTTTTTGTCTCTTGTACAAAGCATGGAAAACTTTTATTCTTTCTTACATTTCCCAATAATGTAAAGTGTAATCATTTCTAATACCAAATACCATCTTAAACATATTCCGAAAATAACATATTGATAATGTTCCATATCATTACAACTTTTCTTGGAGTAATAGTCCCACTAGAATGTGATAATCTACAACAAAAGTAGGGAGTCCAAAATTATAGCCCAGTAATAGAGAACTTTTTGAGCTTCAATTGTCATGGCATCACATGCCTTATATTGCACCATATCACTCATCTGAATGTTCAAAGAAGTGCAGCCCATCTCTCTACCACTTTGCTGTGCTATTTTAACCGATTTTCCATCTATATTTTATTTTTGATAACCGGCAAGTTTATGAGCAATTTACTGAGTATAGCTATTCATGTAGTCCTGTAAGTTACATGATTTGAAGCTGCAAATGCCTGGTGCTCACCAACTTCAAAATGCAGCAACTGCAACTTGTGTGGCACTCTGTCTTCGTAATCAAGGTATACCTTTTTTAACTTATTCTTGGCCGTTTCTTTTCTTATAAACAGAATATATGGCTACTCTAGTTCAGAAGATTCCTTCTTCCCTGGCAAACCTTTTCACATACACTTGTGTGTGCTATGCAGTATAATTCCTCTTGTATTTTTGTGCTGGCATTGCTTAAGTATTTTTGATTGCTCCAAATCAGTTATTTTAAAGTTTTTCCCCATGGTGCATTAATTGGGCCTTAGGTTGCATACCTTTAAAATTCTACATTATTATGTAATCAACAAAAATTTCTAGTAAATTACCAGTTCATATTTCATAATGTTAAGCATTGATTTTCACAATTTTCTTTGCTTTGGTAATATGCTTCATTATCCCCTTTGGTATCTGATGATTAGGATGGAGAATTTCTGATGATTCTATTAGGCGTGGTTTAGAGCGTACATACCTCCTTGGAAGGAGTCAACTTCTAACATCTGACGAAGCCAAGGTCTTAGGGCTTACTGGAGCAACAATACTGCTTGATGGAGGTTGACTACTCTTCTCTTTTTATTACAATGGGGCATTAACTGATGACTTGGTTTTATTAGCAACAAAATTGGGCTCATTTGCTTCGGAAAATTTTATAGAAATTGTGTAAATTTTTTAAGGAAGGACATGCATGAAATCTTATAATTTTCTATTGCAGACTGGACACATTGTTAATATTTATTTTCATATTGTCTATTTCACGAGAGTGAAAGTGAAACCATCGGTCATCTCACTTCAGCTCTTGACCCGAAGCGTGTGATTTTTGCTGGTTTGCTCAATTTACTTATTTTCTACTTCAAACTTTCTTGGGTCTTCAATCATATGATTTTCCTTAGTTAAGGAAGTTATTTCTACATGAAACAAGAGACAGACGCACAGAGCAGTAGTTTGAACAAAATATGTAAAAGCTTTTAATGAAGCATGCCAAACTAAATGAAATTTGAATGCAGAAATCATGAAAAATCTGATGCAAATTCAAATGCATCTCCTGTTTGACAGTTTATGTTTGTAAAATCATGTAAAACGTGTTAAGATTGTGTGAATTCATCTTGTAGCCCACACCAAAGAATCTGCCAAAGCACTGATGGATACACTAAGGATGGCGTTTCCCAAGGCTCGATTAGCTTTTGTTGTTGCAATGGCGTGTGACAAAGACCATGCAGGTTTTGCTAGAGAGATCCTCTCAGGTAAACTTATGTTAATTTGACCTTGTAATTAACTAATATAATTTCATAAAGTGGGGACCGACAGACTTTTAATACGATATTAAGTTTGTTGATTGGGGGAATAAATATCAATTTGATTTGATTCATGACTTCTTGTTTGAGCCTGCCTGTAATGCCTTTATTGGGAAAATGGTTTAAACCATTGATTCGAAAATTAGTGAGCATAGATATATCAAACCATGAAGTTGTAATTTCATTCAGTTGATTTTCTAATTACCATTTACAATTCCATACTTCTGTCTTTGGAGTACACTCATTTTAAAGAAGTCAAATTACTTAAGCATACAAATCTAGTGTGAAATGAATGTCTAAAACTAAAATGCTATCGCATTTGTTCAGGTTCATATGTCGAGACTGTTATTTTGACCGAAGCTGCTATAGCTGGAGCTGTAATTCGAACAACACCAGCTTCTTTGCTGAGAGATTCTTGGATTAAAGCTTCTGATGAACTTGGCGTTGGCATTTGTCACGAGGGAATGACAGAATACAGAGAATTATTTAAGGAACAGCCGGTAAGCTCTGAAAGCAATTTGAGCGATGGTAAGACCATATTGGCAACTGAGTCTTCTTTAAAGTGTTGCTTGAGAATTGCAAATGAGATTCTAAACAGAAGAAGGGATGAAAAAGGTGTTATTGTCATCACTGGATCACTACATATTGTATCCTCAGTCTTAGCTTCTCTTGGTGATTAATAGCTTTCTCATAAAGAAGCTATTCCTTGCAATAGAAAACCAAACTAAAGGAATCTTGGATGTCTTCGTGTCAACACCGCAAATCTTTAAAACTTTGTAGTAATTTTCAGGAGCTACTTCCGCGATTCTTAAAACCTACTCCTATATGGATTTTATCTATCCGGATAGAAAAACAACGCTTTTGTCTGGATTTACTCATCCAGATGCGAGAAAAAAAGTGTTTTTACCCTGTCTAGATTGGTAAATCCGGAGGGATGCGGTTTTTAAGAAATCATTGAGTAATAAAAGTAGCTGATAGAATTTTGTAGTAAAAAACATGGATCATATGCATAACTACTACTATATTTGGAGATGTCTGGCACCAAATTGTAGCAAGGGTTCTGCTATCTGCACCCCAATTTTTTCCACACGCACTCCTCTCCATTTAGGCATTTACAATTTAAAATACCAAAATTACTCTATGATCCACATAAAGCACTTCTTTTATACATGATTGCACACCTCCTTACTCTTCCCTTACCCCTCCAGCCCACCCCCCTACACCTTCTCCATGGAGCCCAACCCATTATACACCGTCATCGGTGCTTCGGAACCACATGTTATTAAAATATATTTTTCTTTCAGTTTTATACTTTCTGCAAATTAATAGTAAAAAAATTAATTATTTGATTTATTTTTTAAACTTACTTTTCGGACATGTTATTTTTTATTTAATTTGATGTTCGTACAAGAAACATGTTTCCCAGGGTTAATTAAACAACAAATTTTAGAAACTAATTTGCAAACCTGTATATTTGTGCAAGAGTTTATTGATCATACACTATAAGTAATATAGTTTATGTTGCTGTAATTAGTTTATACCAACACATTCTTTAGATCATTTGTTGTACAAGTCCACAAATTAATATGCAGATGTAAATATTCTAGAAGTATTTGTGATAGTAAAAAAGGAAAGAAGGATATTATTATCTATGAAACAAAGGGGGAGATGGGTAAAAGTCCCTGCATGTTATTTTGAAACATTAAATTCTATGGCTAAATGTGGGGCTAATACAAAAGCAGAAAACATCAAATATGAAGAAAAGTTGTAGTCACTATCATGAAAAACAAATACAATTCAAATTTTGGCTTTGTATGAAGTACATGCAACGAAATGCTATCAATAATAATAGCATTCAACGTTAATGTTGTGCTAAAATGTACGTAACGCTTTTATTTTTCATATATAAGTAGGCCACATTGGATTTATGTCGTTTGTACAAGATTGTTTTTTTTTATATTTATGTGAATATATTAAGACACAATTTGTAAAGGTTCACTCACTCTGTCCTATTCTCATAACTCTATAATATATATTATTATGAAAATGAAAATGAAAATTAATAGTATGTGAAATGGTTGCACATGAAATGTCAGGCACCTTTTCCTATATATATCATGAAAGGGACTAAAGATCTTCAAAATTAATAGTAGCAACTATAAGACAAAATAGAACAACGAATGGATTCTTTTTTCTGGGGTTATTAGTATGTTGCTTCCCCTGTGCCCACTTTTATTGTGACTGCATTTTCTCAACTACTAGTGGTAGTTTCATAATTGCTGATGATCATCAATATAGATTAGCATATGCAGCATTCACCATTTCATTTTAACTTTATATGTTTCTTTAGCTTTTAATGAATCATGAAATATACTGTATCAGTTTAGTAACAAGTATTATTAACCCTATAATGAGGGATGAGTTTCAAATGTAGCTGCTATAAAAGACATGTCGACTCAACGGTCAAATTAGGACTTAAGACTTAAATTTTAGACTTAAAAAATTAAATACCTATAGAACAATTTTAATTTAGTTAAAGAGGATTAATTTGTTCGGGTTTTACAATACAATTTGTTTTTTTTATAAGCAATTAGCAGTACAATTTGTTATTATGTTGCCTTTCATTTTTGTTTAATTATCTTAAATATACATAAAAATTAATAAGTATTTTCTATAAAAAAATTAAAAATATATTAGATGATAGATTAATCATAGATGTCAAACTAAGCTACTCAAAATGAGTCTGTATCCTTTCCTAATCCAAATTTTGAAATAAAAAATTCTTTTCTTCTTGAACTGGTGTTGTTCAATAGTACGATCAATCACCCATACAAAAAAAATCCCATGTAATTGATTTAAAAGCATTAATTAACTACTGAATTGATCTAAATAAAAATGAAAGGCAAGTGATTAATGTGCACATAGTAGTTTAGTTACATTACATTACAAATTTCTACCACTAAAGTAGTTTAGCACAAGTGATTAATGTGCATAGAGTATGTAAATCTTAAAATACTTTAATAATAAAATAATATTTAGAATATCTTGTTTTAAAATATAAAAGAAATAATCAAGACATTGAGTTCAAATGATTAATGGACTTCTTCTTAAACAAATTATTCGGTAGAATGCGAGTTATTATTTTGTAGAAACAATTTTTAACCATAGTTTTATTTGCCGGCTAAACTCTAAAATTAGAGAATTAAAAAAAATGTAAAATAAATATTATTAACTATCGAACAATAACTGCTTATAAAAATAAACTCGTTGAATAATAACATATAAGAATAAATAATAATAGAGGTACAACATAATCAAACTTGATTTTCTTTTTTTGTTTTGAAATAACAACTCTTATTTTTATTTAAAACTTCACTCACATTAGAGTATAGAATGCAAATCGAATTTAAACATGCATGATTGAAGCCACCAAATTTAGCCGCCAACTGTCAAAGGAGAGACATGGCACAAGCAAGGGTCATATCATATGGAAACATTACAGAATCAACAATGTGATGTGGGACTCCCTGTGGCAGAGAGAGAAAGAGTTTTAGAGCAGTAATGTTTTGCTCACACACATTTCGTGGGTAGTAATCAATGTGTTTTCAGATTGGGAAATCAATGTCTATGAACTTAGATATATATAATTTTACAATTTCTTTTTTATTTTTGAGATATGTTTAACATGTCTTACAAGCTTATTGAATGTAAGGTTAGTTATCCAATAAAAAGGATTAAGATGTTTATTATCTTTAAACATCAAATTGAGAATTTGCCTCAACAAATTGATCTTTTGATTTAGGCAGTGTTAGACATAGACTTCTTATCCAAGGGATATGGAATAAACTCATTTATGAAATCTAATTGCTTGACATAGGGTTAGTTTCATAATCACATATATTATTGAATCGTAATAAAGCTATAATTGATTATTTGAGCGAGATATCAGTTATAACTGAACTTGCGCCATTTGCTAGACATGGAAACTTATGAAGAGCGAAGGTGTAAACATATTCGAAACATATGGAGTTTATGATCGATGCCATAAGTTATGTTAAGTGATTAAATAATGTTATCTAATCTCAACACAATTCTTTCATTGCTATTTTCAAACTCTTCACTATAAATCAAACTCTTAAACCAAGTTTAAAAATATTTAGATCTTGCTGAAATGAGACTATTGTCAAGTCTCCGTGAATTCGACATTTTTTTTTGTTGATAAAAACCAATATATTTATTGCTATACTCGAGGTGAGATTGATAAAAGAAAACCCATGTTCCTCGTTTATAAAAAACGTATAGTCAATTGCACAGTAGATACTCTAGTAATTGAAATCAGTTAGATTTCAGCAAAAATCCTTCAATGTGAAGGTATTGGACATAGTTGTTGACGTGGGTGTAAACCAGTATAAAATCTTTATGTCTTTCGCTCTATTTTTATATCTTTATCATTGTTGCTGCTCACTCTACATGGTTGATGAATATATGGATTAAGTGTGATTCTATATTGGTGATTCAAGTTTTTATCATCTTAAAATTGTCCATTGACTCTTCAAAATAGATGAATTCATTGTCTTGGTATCATAGGGTTTTGTTTTAAGGTTTCTCACATTGATAAGAGAATACTTATGTCAATGGTTTGACAAAGAGTGGTTTTGGTAGTAATGATTTATTTGGTGGAACTCTTTACCTAGTTGTATTAGAGAGGTTTTCTCCGCAATAGATTTAATCTTTTTAACTGTTATTTTAATTAGGGTTGTTTCGAATTTGTACTGTACTATTTTTACCTCCACCATAATTTAATTTTATTCAATTAACCATGTAAGATTTTTAATGAGGCAATTAATTTTCATTTGTAACGATTGTTACCTTGGGAATTGACATAGTCCCCTAAATTGTACCATCTCTTACATTTTATTATTTAATAGTATATATTTCTAGAGGTGTTGCACATAATATGTGAGGGGTTGAAGTGCCAACATGTTTGAGGTAACTTGCTTCGTAGTGATGCCGATGAGCTAGACCTGCAACCGCATTCACTCGATTTCCATCCCATTAGCCTTAAAAAAAGTTACCTACAAACTTAGGTTATATATGTTTCTCGTCCCTATAAAATTATTTAATTTAAATATTTTTCCCATTAAAAAAATGCATTTTTTAGTCCTTACAAAATTTTCATGCAAAATTTTTTAATTCCCCATTGTTAAGTCAATATATATTTTTGAATTATTATTTTTTTTTTTTGCAAAAATGTTTACAACATTATAAAAAGTTCCTCCACATAAACAAATGACTCACAATTTGATTTTTTAACTCCAAGTTTTTGATATTTTTATCTTGAGCTTTTGTTGTTTAAAAATTTCATATTTAATACACCCTTGTTAAAAAATTCTAAATTTTGTCCCCGTGAACTTAGCTTAAGTGGCAGGAACGTTGCATTATACATGTAAGGGGTCAGAGTTCGAACGTCGACCATCTCACTTACCCATCTTTAGGATGTAATTTCTAGCCAATAGCCTACTTAGCAAAAAATAATTCTTAATTTTTTTCAAAGAATTTTTTATAACGTTCTAAACATGTATGCATGCAAAAAAAATCATTCATAAATTTATAACTTTTATCATAGACTAAAATTGTTTATTAGATAATTTTATAGAGAATACAAATATATTTAACCCTAACAAATAGTAACAAAACTCTAAATAATGATACTATAATTCTCTTTTTTTTTTTGACACAGATACTATAATTCTCTTAAAACCATATATGATGCTATTTAATAAATCCAAATACAACAGTTTGTGCATTTATTGGAATTCAATATAAAGTGCATGATGTTTTTAATTAATTTTTTTTAATTTCTATAAACAAAAAGAGGGTTTCATCGCCAATACACGTCTATACACGTGTACCACTACAAGAAAAATGGGCTCTACCCATGGCTATTTTTGCTATTACCCACGGCTTAACCACAGGTAAATGTAATTTACCCACGGAATACCCACGGCCTGGTGTCGTGAGAAAAAGCCTCGTTGGTAACTCATTACTGGTAAAAATGCCGTGGGTAACGTTACCCACGGCCTATCCCATAGTATTATTCAGGACTTCACAGTGGATAGTTATCCACGGAAAAGCTATGAGTAAACATTACCCACGGCATTGCCATGGGTTAAGTTGATTTTATAAAAAAAATAAAATAAATGTTTACTATTTTCCAATGACCACTAGTACCACTTATAAATGCCTCAATAGCTTTAAGCAAAAAGCTAAAACATATAAAACTCTTATCAACGAAATAATAATTCATAAACACCAAAGATCAACATTTATAGAAAAAAAATGCAAAGCGATACTACAAGTCTCAAAATAAGCTTGCTTATAACAAAATGTCAAGAATACTCAAAATGAACATACCAACCAAACAACATAAAAAGAAACAATTGTGAGAAAAAATATGCTATCACTGAATCTCCTACAATTAAAGAAGTGTGCGAGTTATCAACTCTACAAATATATACGATTCAAAAAATGGAATTAAGAAAAAGATAATCAAAACATGAATTAACCGGTGATAGAACCAATTATCATAAAATTACACGTTTTTTAGAACATCCCTAGACTTCCAGAAGCAAATTATCACATTTCTCAAACCATACCTTAGGATCCCTTTTTATCTCACAAGTGAGTGCTTCAATTGATCTAGGTATGACAATATACACATAATCTTTCTTTCTGTTTGATGTAGTCGGCTATTTTTAGCGCAATTTCCATTGGAATTAAGTTGTTTGCACCTGTGAATAAAACGAAAGGAATTAATATAACAATGATGAATGTTGCAACTTGTATAATATTTTTAAATACATCAATAATTGACAAGGTAATTTAGTAAAAGTATTATTCTCTAATCTCTCTTGTAGTGATATATGTGACTAAACCATACCACAGGTCCGAGAATGAAGATCGATCAGAATTGAAGAGGCGACGTCGATATAAGAGACGATGGACGATAGCGACGTGATCGAAATAAAAAAATGATAAAATAGGAATAATATCTCTGCATATGCAATTCAATATTACTAAGAATTTATTGATGGATAAGAATGTATTTAAGTCTACATTAGACTGAAATATATCGATGGATAATATTATAACCAAGACAAAAGGTAAAAAAAGATTTATAATTGTAGTCATAGAGGCTTAAAATCATTTACATTGCATTACCTTAGAGCGTTTGACGATATTCATGAATCTATAAGTCCTTTGTTTAGAATTTTCATGGTTTGTTGTTTACTCTTTTGAACTCACTTTTGATTTTGTCCACCTTGTTGAATGAAGACTTGAAGCCACGACTGCATGCTTATTTTATGTCATCAAAAGAATCCATCAGTGCTAATTTTCTTCTTAGCATTACCAAAAATTAAAACAATGACTAAGAAGAAGACTTAACTTACCGCAATTAGGTTTGTTCCAACGAAGCAAATGACGCATTCTGTAAACGACTCATTCCTCATGAGAAAATGGCACATGCAGAAAAATTACTTGGTGGTTAGTTCATCACAATTCTCGGCAAATCCTTTCATTCACATAATAAATCTTTCCTTTCTTGGTATCTATGCAAATAACACATTGCAGCAACCAAAATTTAGTATTGCCAAAGAAAAAAATCTAATAAACTATGCTACTTAACACTTATTTACCAATTTGGTTGCAACATAATGCATGTACCTTAGATGTTTGGGTGAGTCGATCAATATGAACTCACCAAATGTTGAGGAGTTACTCAGAACTTGTTATTGCTAATTCTTCAATTCTGGTGCCATAGCCTACAATAACAAAATGAAGAAAAAACTTAAATTGCATCAGCCAAGCAACAAAATTTGCACTAGAGAGATTATTTTTACTTTTATACTAAGTACATATTTGCTAAAAAAACTTAAATCACTTTTCGTTTCTTCAACTGATCAAATAAGGATCCTGCTATTCACTTCTTTTTTTTTAACATCTAATTTTATTAAGACTCACAATAGTGGAGTACACATGTGGCCAAGGCAAAGTACAAACAAACCAGGTTTGCCAAAGCAACCCAACGCACACCAGCAAGCCAAAACAGAGGCTAAGAACAACAAAAACAAAATAGCAGCAAAACCAGGCAATAGAAAAACAAATAACAACAAGGAAAAACGAGTCCAGCAACCTGAACCGCAACACCAAGCTCCGCATTCACCATCCACATCACCTTAACAGGAAATAGGAAAACAAACATGAATCAATCAAAGAATAATAAACCATTATATTTCACACAACACAACATGAATCAATCAAAGATCTATGAAATTGGGGGTAAAATTGAGGATTAGGGTTTTAAAACATAAACCATTATATTTCACACAACACAACATGAATCAATCAAAGAATAATAAACCATTATATTTCACTAACACGTTAACCACTCACCAAAAATTCACTTCATCGCTACAATTAGAAAGCGTGAATCTGAACAATCTCAGAGAAGTGGAGAACGTAAACTCACTGTTTCAGTTGAGAGGAAAGAACAAGAAGGTCGACGTAGACAAGATGGTTGTCGGAGATGAGTGGCTTGCCAGAGAAGAGAGTGAGATGGACGTCGGAGATGGGTTGGGCATCGGAGATGGTCTCTTCTTGTCTCTCAGCTCATAAACAAATGAGAAAAGTGAAATGGGAATGGAAAGGTAAAGTTAAAAGTATTAGATAAAACAAATTATAATTACATTTTATATGTATAGACGGAAATGCCGTGGGTAGAGGAAATAACTTTTCACCCCTACACGCGGCAATGCCGTGGGAAACATTACCCACGGATATGTCGTGGGTATTAAAAGTTATATTGTTGGCTTATATACGGATATGCCGTGGGTAATTGCATTTTCGTGAAAAAATTTGTATGTAAAGAAATAATTTTCTTATTTTAACTTTATCCATGGATAAGCCATGGGTAATACCCACGGAAACGAGCCCTGGGTAAAAAAGCCCTGGGTATATGCAACTTTTTAATTCCCCATTGTTAAGTCAATATATATTTTTGAATTATTATTATTTTTTTTTGCAAAAATGTTTACAACATTATAAAAAGTTCCTCCACATAAACAAATGACTCACAATTTGATTTTTTAACTCCAAGTTTTTGATATTTTTATCTTGAGCTTTTGTTGTTTAAAAATTTCATATTTAATACACCCATGTTAAAAAATTCTAAATTTTGTCCCCGTGAACTTAGCTTAAGTGGCAGGAACGTTGCATTATACATGTAAGGGGTCAGAGTTCGAACGTCGACCATCTCACTTATCTATCTTTAGGATGTAATTTCTAGCCAATAGCCTACTTAGCAAAAAATAATTCTTAATTTTTTTCAAAGAATTTTTTATAACGTTCTAAACATGTATGCATGCAAAAAAAATCATTCATAAATTTATAACTTTTATCATAGACTAAAATTGTTTATTAGATAATTTTATAGAGAATACAAATATATTTAACCCTAACAAATAGTAACAAAACTCTAAATAATGATACTATAATTCTCTTCTTTTTTTTTTGACACAGATACTATAATTCTCTTAAAACCATATATGATGCTATTTAATAAATCCAAATACAACAGTTTGTACATTTATTGGAATTCAATATAAAGTGCATGATGTTTTTAATTAAATTTTTTTAATTTCTATAAACAAAAAGAGGGTTTCATCGCCAATACACGTCTATACACAATCCAACATTTGTTATTTCCAATAAAGTTTTGATAATAAACTGCAAGTTTTAGTGGCACACTGCACCATCTAGACTTTTGCATCTCTATTAATTGTTGTTTTATCTTCTCAAACACATAATTTTTAATATATATATTGCTTGATGCAACATTTTCCAATGCAACATTTGATGTTTTAAAGAAACTATTGATAAACAAGCAAACTTTAATGACAGACTAGTTTTCCACATTATTTTCCAATGCATATATAAACTTTTATATTTTTTAATGTTCATTTTGGCTTTTCTATCCAACATTTAATATTTTTAATGAACTTTTATAAATGTACAATTTTTTTTTTGTTTATGATAGAGTTGATAATCGAACCCATAACTTCTAGCATACTATATCCAAATCCTCCATCACTGAACCAAATCTAGTGACTTATAAATGTGCAAATTAAACTTGAATGAGATGCTAAATTAATCATTATTTCCAATGTAACATTTGATTCCTGATAAAACTTTGATATTTTTAAAAAATCATCGATAAACACGCACACACTTTAATGTTACACTATCTAATTCGCTATTTTCCAATGCATTTCTAAACTTTAATGTCACACCATCCCATGCATTATTAAATGTCTTTTAACTTCTTTTTTTTTGTTGACAAAAATGTCTTTTAACTTCTAAATTAAGCTTTTGATGTTTCAATCAACATTTAAGTAACACGTAGATTTTAATAACATTTTATTTGCACCATCATTATCTTTTCACATTTTTAATTAGGAACATGTTAAACAGTTCCCTTAGGGTAATGCTTAAAGATAAAAATGGTAGTATAATTTTGAAAGTAGTGCTAATGTGCTTAATCCCTTTTAATTATTAGCATATCAAGCAACAATTTTTTTTTTGTCATTTTGTGTCAGTTGAACTGTATTATTATATTATTGTATTAAATTATTAGATATTTTATATTTTTTTGTCAGTCGAACTGTATTGTTATATAATTGTATTAAATTATTAGATTTTTTTTTGTCAGTCGAACTGTATTGTTATATCATTGTATTAAATTATTAGATATTTTATATTATTTTAATTATTTAAGTATAATAAAATTAATTAACACATTATCAATATGCATATTATATGATTGAAATTGTGACCGGTCCAAATATAAAACGGCTTAAGCGCTGGCTTTAGGTGCAACAAAATCATTTTAGGCCTAAATTATTAGATATATTAAAATCAATTTTTCAAAGGCTTTTAGGCCTGAAAAAAAAAACTAAGTCGTAGTAAGATATACTACATATTTAGGCCTCTAATAACAAATATATTAGGCCTCATAGCTCAATTGGTTGTTATGAAATTTTGTCCTCACAGGTCACATTTGAACGATATCTGATATGGTTCACATTCCCCCGATTCTCATATTTGAACCGAATTTGCAGTCCATCATTTTCTTTTCCTTATTTTTCCTATAGGCTCTTTTTATTTTTGGTTGGATAAAGTTGTTCTAGTTATTTAGAGAGTAAAACAAAATTATCATCATATCAGTTTAGCTCAATTGATAGAAACATTGCATTTTACATGCATGAACCAAAATACGAGTTTTGGATATTTCACTTATTCATCTTTAAGACTGAAATTTCTTACCAATTAATAGATAAATTGTGTTCCGTACCTACTCATAGATAAATAGTGGCCTTATTTAATTTGTTGTTGAATTTTACAAAATTTCCAAATATATTACTTATCTAACAATTTTAATTATTAGTCTTTGTCTTTACAAAAAAATATATAAATTATAAAAAATATGACAAAACTATTATCTTAAATTTTTCTTTTGTGGTTATTCAAATTCGAACACAAAATATCTCATTTCTTCATCTATGGAGAAAGAGAAATGCACATTGCATATTTTTCCTCCTACGTATATGAAAATCCAAATATACGATATTGTTATGGAATTGTGCTTTGTTACTACTTGAAGTCATTAATTAATTTCTACTGATCAATTAGAGAAACACACATCTCATCTGTCCAAATTTTGTCTTTCTTAGCTTTTGTCCTATCATTTTAATTTCATTTACCACTTATATATTAATTCTGCTAATTTTGTTTTTTTATATATGAATTTCTTGCTAAATTGTTAGGTGCATTAGTACTATCTTGCTTGTTCATTTATATACAGTAGGTATAGTACTTAATCCGTTCCTTTTTAAATGTCTAAAAATGTCGGATTTAATGTTCATATTTAACTGTCCGTTTGATGTTTTAAGGGTATGATTTGTCAATTGTATAATTTGTCAATTAATCATATTTTTTTTAATAAAACAAATTAATGCTATATATTTGAAAAACTATTTTTTTTTTTAAAAAAATTGTTACATATTTTTTTTTGTACATAATATATTAAATTTATCGGAAAGAGAAAGTGTGTAAAAAACAAGAATTTATTAGTGGGTTAAAATTAGGGTATAATAGGAAGATAAAGTGCAAAAATATACTTTTTTATTGGAAAATTATAATGTACTCCCTCCGTTACATTATATAAGCAAAAAACACCTTTCTAGATTCATTGCTTTATTAATGTATTTGGTCTGTAATATAGACTAAATACATTAATAAAACAATGAATCTAGAAAGGTGTTTTTTGCTTATATAGTGTAACGGAGGGAGTAGATCAGGTGGTCCATTGTAGACCGACACTTAGAAAATATTTAAAATCTTAAAGACGAGATGTTGTTTTGAGGTACTAATATAAGTTATTATCATCCTTTTTACCATTGAAATAATGACTAATTAACCTTGCACGACGATTTTACATATTTTTATGAGATCAATGTGAACACACGTGCTTTAATTTTCAGATATTAAACATAAGGAAACTACAGTGGCAAACACATTAATTAACAACATGCATTTAGTATTTATAAGTTCAGTGCCTTCACTGCCCGGGCATTTGTACACTGAGATTTCATATATGCACAACATTCTCTACTTTCAATTTGGCTTTGCAGCAATGGGTGATGCTAACTAGTACCTCCGGGCATTACTGGGGGACACTAGTTAAGGATGCTAAAAAAAGTAATTTTTATATTGAAAAATGTATTTTTTATACTTTTAAAAAGTAGATAACACAAGTTCTAACACTTTCATACTCTATTTAGTTTCTTAACTAATGCCCCTGAAGCACTAGTCATTTTTTTTCTTCCCCCAAAACAAGGTAACTGCGTAGATAGTACATTGTCTTAAAATCTTCCCCAAACTACTAGTGGCCAACAGTAACATTAATTAACAACATGCATTTAGATACATATATAGATAAATGAATGCTGTTATATTCTTAACTACACACCCTTCAAGTTAAAATAAATGTAAGGATGAATGGAAGATATAAGAAAAGTTGTGTGATTTGAACATGAAATCACTCTCTTCATAGTATAAATTTAATTTGTATACAGTATACACCGATAATGTAAAACTATTTTCCAAGTAATTTGTGGAAATATTTTAGAAACCGACGTATAAAAATGACACTATAGTACTATACTATAATTGGATGAATGCTTAACAAAGTATTATGTGTATATCAATTATCAATTCAACCCTATGTTTATTTCTATCTTTTTTTCTTCTACAATTTATACATATTGAAAAAAATATGTATAAAAACTAACTAACAATATTTTATTTAACATCAACATGTTGATATCAAAATATTATTTTTCATACAAGAAAATAGTTATTGCAAATGTCCAGAGTTTTAATTATTTTTTTTGTAAATTTATTTATTTATTTTTAATTTTTGGAAAGATATCACTTTTTTCTTTTAGGCTTTGTTTTGCTTTAGTCCCGGCAAAGTTTATCCATATTAAAATTGGTCTTTATGATATTTGAAACATTTGTTTTTGTCCTCAAAGTAAGGACAACTAAAATGAATATTGTAAGAACCAAGTTGGTTCTAATATAATGGATATGGTTGTTTTGGATTTTTTATGAAAAAATTATTTTCTTTTTTTAGAAAAGTCATTTTTATCATTATAGTAGTGTTTGTTATAATATTTTTTTTTTTTAAAAATTCTTAAATTTATTTTAACCTTAATACGAAAAGAGGATGTAGTATATGTATTTTAGGGTCCGTTTATTTGATTTTTTTAAAAATAAAATCTATTTTTTGTAAAAAAATCTATTTTATCATTTGAATAGAGTTTTTTATAGATGTTTTAGAAAATTATTTTGTAAAAAAAATAATATAATTTTAACCCTGAAATGAAAAACTATTCTTAATAGATTTTACAGAATTACTTTCTTTTTTTTTAAAAAATAAATTAAGAAACTTAAGTGTAGGAGTTTAATATTTCAAAAAAATAATTTTTATAATAATAATTAAACGGAGAATCTCTAATTTTTTCTAATAAAATCATTTTTTTAAAGCTTAACCAAACACACTTACACACCCTTATTTTGTCAAAGGTAGTGGGACTACAGTGTAGTGGTCGTCTATAAACCCATATCCAAACCATGCGGGGATATAAACAATGGGTAATCTGATAGCGAAAACTTAATAATTAATAGATGACCCAACGGATCTTGCAAAGACTCTGATATCATTTTAGAATTGGGAAAAAACTATCTTTTAGGGTGATGTTTGCCACTCTTTAAAAATTATAGCCAGATCTTATCTTTAAGGAAAATAATTGTTGTTACGAGAAGTGAAAGAGAAGAAACACAAGAAGACAAAATTAAGGGAGCAATTTCAATACCAACTCACCCATGATCTCCTCAAAAAGGGGGGGGTTATATTATGACCGACCACTAATAGCATTACATGTAAGCATTCTTGTTTTTCTTGCTCAAATTCACCCGTAACAAATAGCAATGCTCTATCTTTAACTATCTTTAATCAAACGTGTAACTTGATTTTTCCAATACACACAAGTTGAATTGAACTCTACATCTTAAACTAAAATTTGAAAGAATAAGATAAATGAGTTCTCTCACATATGTGAGACTCTTGCTCACACTTATAAATATCCCAACGATTTTTTCTTCAAGTGTGACTTCATTCATTCTTATAGATATATGCTCCCGCTAAAAAAACATAAATATTTTGAACAAAGATGCGATGTTCAATTTCACTTGTAGAGTTGCTCTTTCTTTGCTTACTTTGATGATCCTCCGAACCCAATCACAATTCACAACAATATCATATATAAGAAAATAGATTGAGAAGCCTGAGCAGAACACACTAATGACCAGGAAAAGCAGTTGGTACTGGGTAACTATTCTCTGCCTTTGTGGCGGGAAAAGTCACCTACCTTTCTCTCTATCTCTCCCCTACAATTCTTCTCTCTCATCTTATTTTATTCTTTTTTATTTTTTTCTCTCACATCAAAAATGTCAAAATTTGTCTAAAGTTAGGGAAAGGTAGAGGATGGAAAGTTAGAGAATTTCAATCCGTTGGTACTCTAGGATAGTCAACTTCATTCAGTGACAAGAAATCAGAAATGTGGTTGGAATAGATTAACACTATAGTGTAAAATTATTAATTAGTATTTCTTATCCAAACAAAAAAAACATTATTTTCAATAACTGAAATTTTGAACTAAATTAGTTTAACTGTTCCTCTGCCTCAATGAATGATAGCAGAGGTATTTATGAATGACAACTTTAATGCAGAGTACACGATGATCCTCCCTCAGCCTCTTTCTTAAATTTTGCTAAATTATAAAACCAAACAAACCCTCGTTGGGAATCCAAAACTTATAGTAACCCTAGTTGTACTACTCACTCTTATGGTCCTTGTAATGATGATGAATAAGAATAACTAATAACCTCATCTAAATTTAATTATTTTCATATTAACCCAACAATAACATTTATATATGCTAAAATATTCTATCCTACAATATTTATCACAATTTAAAATTTCACATAGATTGAAAAAAGGTGACAAATAAAAGAAAAGAACAGTAATTTTACTAATTTATCTTTATTTTAGTATTCCTTATTGGTGTATTTTAATTACAATAAATACAAGTTGAGAATAATAATTTGGAAGTTGAAAATCAATAGTCACAATCTTATTTATGATAAATATTTTTTTATACAAATGTGATAATTGTTGATAATATGTTTAAGTTTAGGATGATGATGAAATTCATGTGTTTTAGGTTTGTCATGGTTACTACAAATTGCAGCGTACCATCACGGGGCAGTCCGGGCAGTCGTAGTCAGAGTGTTTGCAATGTGTAGAAACGTGGATGGTGCGACGGTAGGTAGAGTAGTATCATTATTTTGGTGCATTTTGCATAACTGGAACAACAAGATATGGAATGACAATATTCAGTCACCGAGCCAAGTTGAAAGAATGACACTTGTCGTCTGGAACGAGTAGTTTACTGTCCACCAGCTGCAGCGTTGAAAGAATGATCCTAGGCTGATTCAGTGGGAGAAACCAGGAGTAAGATGGATAAAATGTAATGTTGTGCGTGTAGTAGATTCCAATGTGACTTCTACTGCTCTTTGTTTTCACGATACCAATGAGCATTTTTTGGCTGGCTTGACACAATGGCGGCGACAACATGTTTACTCCGTAGTGGAAGGCGAAGCATGGACTCTATACATGCTATGAAAGAGGATATTCATCGTGAATTTGAGCGAGTTCAATTTAAAAGCAATTCAAAGTTGTTGATTGACGCTATTCATTCGAGAAGAACAATACACCAAATTAACAATACACACCTCTGATTACTATTATCAACGAAAAAGATGATTCAAATTTTGGTCATTAATTTAAATAAAATTTAATACTTTTTGAGTATTTAACGCTATTATTCCTCGTATACCCTTCATCAAAAGTATAATTTAGTAATTTTGACTTACATTTTACATGAAATCTGAAAAAAACAATTGCACTCAACTAAATTCCATAGTCACCATGCATGTGATTGTTTCTTTGCTTATAATCAAGACATTACATAAAGAAACAATTCTGATTTTTTTGACGAATCATTCAGGAGAATCTGAATTCAAATTTTTATGAGAATAATTATTGGCCAAACTTTACTTATATAGCGGCTGAGAACTAGAGGATTAATAAAAAAAAATCTTTACTTATAATAATAGTAATGGGAGTAGCATTACCATTGTATAAATTTCGTAATTCCTGCCAATTACCGTACATTACTACACAATTGACAATACTATTATCTCTCTCTCTCTCTCTCTCTCTCACAACATGTTTCTCTAAATTTGAAGTTTTAAAAATTGATTTGGTGTCTGTCACTCTGCTTTATTGCTCTGCCTTCCTGGAATCTTCCTTTCTTTCTTTCCATTTTTAAAAACCACATTTTCAGAGAAGTACAAAAACTGAAACTATCATAAATCCTTCATCATTTTCCTTATTCAGTTTTCTCTTTAAGTACAAAATGGAAACTCAAAAAGTTCCAATAGATGATGACACCTTATTATTCACTGATATTTTCAATGAGACAGAGTTTGGATCAGAAGATCTCTTTTCCATTTTGGAAAATTTCAATAACTTTCCTCCCATTATAAATGAGCAAAACTCAAAAACAACTTCTTCAACTACTCTTCAAGATTTTGAAATTGAGGTTGCTGAAACATCACAAAAATGCAAGAGACAGAAGATTGTTCCTAGTTCTATAGAGGAACCAAATAACAATAACAATGATGGACAACCTAGAATGTCGCATATCGCGGTGGAGCGCAATCGAAGGAAGCTAATGAATGAGCAATTATCTATCTTGAAGTCACTTATGCCTTGCTTTTATGTCAAACGAGTAAGAAACATATTTAAATTTTTTTATTTTCTTTTAACTAACATGTTTCATTGTTTCGAATTAAATTACAGTTGCGGCGCGGTCGTAGATACATCGCAATTTTTTATATTGTAGACAATTGTTTTAGGGAAGATTTGAATTTTTCCTTTTGAGTTTACAAAGTTAAACTCAAGGCGACAAACTATATAAATGGATAATAAGAGTTTATTACACCTTCTGTTACTCCACATACATTCATGTTAATGCACAACTCTGATTATTAGTATATTTAATTATGAGCGCTACAGCGACAAAATTATCATGAAAAGCTCACAAAAATTTAATTTTCCAATTAAAGCATGTTTTTGCCGGAAAACACGATAGGTTGAAAACTTTTTAATTCTTTAACTAAGTTGCTTGATATCACACGATCGTGAAATTTTCATTATATGTCTTTTGCTATGTTAATCATTACTCTTTAATTATTTACCATAAAAAAATTATGAAAGGTTTATATTTTGAAAATATTTGCCGAGACAAATTGACCAATATCTTATAATATAAAAATTATGATCAAAGTAAATTATGTGAATAATACATATAATCAAACTGCAACACTTAAAAAGAAATGGAAAATTATTTTTATCTGAAAATTGTGATTTTAATTATGTGGTAGTAATTTATGTTTATTTTCATGCCAATTAATATATCTTTTGCTTCTTTAATTTTTATTTATTTTTAAAAATCCAACTAATTACTTTCCTATATGATTTAGGGAGACCAAGCATCAATAGTTGAAGGAGTCATTGATTACATAAATGAGTTACATCAACTAGTACAATGCCTAGAATCCAAGAAACAGAGAAAAGTTTACAATGAAGTACTAAGTCCAAAACTATTAATTTCAAGTCCAAGACCATCACCACTAATTAGTCCTAGAACAATCTTACCAATTAGTCCAAGAACTCCACATTCACAACAATGGTTACAACAATGTGGTGGTTATCTTTCATCTGAGCCATCTCCTACTTCTTCGGCATCTTCCATCAACGACAACATCAACGAGCTTGTTGCGAATTCAAAGTCTTCGGTAGCTGATGTTGAGGTTAAGTTTTGTGGTTCACATTTGCTTTTGAAAACAGTTTCGTCGCGAATTCCCGGACAAGCTTTGAGAATAATGTCTGTTCTTGAAGATCTAGCTCTTGAAATTGTTCATGCGAGTGTTAATACTGCTGATGAAACCATGTTAAACTCTTTCACTATTAAGGTAACATAATCTTATTCTTTTGTTTATATGCTTAATTAATTACAATTATTTACATTGATGATCCTTGTGCTAATAGGAAATATGAATGGAAAAAACGCTTGGTGCATAACCTTTCCATTTTTCACATTTATTTGAGGCAACATTTCTCACGTACACGAAAAAGTTGGTAGAAAAATTATTAATTTTTGAATTATGGATATAATTAAAATAAAAGCAATAAATTCATCTGGTAATTTGAAAGAGATGTTATATTTAGAGAAAATTATTTTTTGAATGGTCCTTATACAAAGGACCCATAGGAGTTGTTCACTAGGTATATTTTGAAAAGAGGAAGAAGTGAAAATATTGGTCCCCAACACATACATTAATAAGTGTTTTTTTCCACCTAAATTTGAACTCGAATTTAATGTTTTAAATTAAGGTGGCAATCACAAAAATGGTCGTGATTGTCTCAATTGCAATTGTAGCCATTGCAGATTTGCAACTATATCGGGTTGCAAATCTTTTCATAATTTACAAACACGATACAATTGTAGGTTGATGTCGTTGTGGATACTACTGCAACTGCAATATTACGTCTGCAACATGTTATGTTATGAAACCTATTATTTTTTGTTTTCACCATAAGTATCTGGTCCATTGGACTGTCTAATCTGGTTCGGGGGTCAGTTCTGACACTAAGTGGTTCCAGCCTTCTTCCGGCCGCAATTGAGAAGGATCGAACCGTGTTCTTCCATGCCAAGTTATGAACCCCATTATGCTACTGCAATATTACGACAGCATCATTTTATGTTATCAAGTGCATTGTGTCAATTTTTGTTATTGAAAATAAAATGACAACCTAGATAAAAATGAATATTGAATAATATGGTAATAAATTATAATGGTAAAAAAATTTGCTAGTACCCTACAGTAGTGAAGTACATTACTACTGCAAAGTGTAATAATAATCAATGACATATACAGTACACATAGCATCTTTTCCCTACTGATCATTTCTGAGAAGCCAGGGATGTATATCATAACTTCATTCTGGCATTATATGTATTTAGTGGTAAAAAAACAAAAATGTCTAATAAAAGCATGTCATTTTATTTATATATATGGTCCAGTATTGTTTATTTAATTCATAGCATCCAGTATGATGTATCATTTGTGTTATTTATTTTTTCAATTTTGATCCATTGATAATAATATTTTCTTAAAATTTCTCTTGTATAGATTGGAATTGAATGTCAACTCAGTGCTGAAGAACTTGCTCAACAAATCCAACAAACATTCTGTTAAAGAAATGTTTTTACTAGATCAAGACAATACCAAGAATTAATCAATGAACATCCCTTATTTTTACCTTTTAACAGTTTTTTTACTTTTTTGCACTTTAGGGTAACAATAGCATTTTGTTATTTTCTTGTATTAGTTAACTATAGTAAGTACTGCTAGTGTAATTGATCATGACTTGTTTTGGTTTGGAATTTTGTGTGATTCTATTGTAGCTGACCCATTGCTAATTAGAATTCGCGGTTTATGTATGCTCGTTTGACTTATCAGAAATTTAATATGGAACGAAGTCGTTAGAGAAGATGCAACCCTTGATTATTTAATAGTGCACCTTTTTTTTCCGGGATTTTCAAGAAGTATAATAGATTGTGATGTCATTTAGGTTATCATAGATCGATTGATTAAGTCGGCTCATTATTTTCATTTTATGAATATGGGATTTTCTTTGAGGAAGTTGACTAGATTGTGCATCAAGGTGATTGTGAGGTTATATGGTGTACATGTACTTCTTGGACAGTGTCAAATAGAGATCTTAGGTTCACGTCTAGATTTTGAGAAAGTTTGCATAACGCGTTTGAAACCAAGCTCAAGATGAGTTCGGCATACCATATCAATGGACAAATAATCATAGAGGACAATTCTATCTTTGAAAAATTTACATTGAATGTATGTTTTGGAGGAAATTTGTTGACATGGAGAAGTTCTTACTTCTTATAGAAATGACATACAACAATAGTTTCATTCAAGTAACTAACTTTTATTCTCTAGAGCTCAATATTTGCATGCATTTTTATGTTTAGAAATGATTTTCATGATTAAGAAAGTATTGTAGTTTGGAAGAGATTTTCTTTAAAAAAAATCTTGCTATCCGGTCTATGGACCGACCGACTATAATATTGTTCTTGCATTTCTTTTTTACCCCCCTTACTGACGTCTTTGCCCCTTCGCAGTGTTTCGGTTTTTACGAACCGAATTAGTTATAGTTTCGGTTTTTCCCATTGATTACTTCGGTTCGGAAAAACCAAATTTTTTTGCTCAAATTTTACACAATTTCAGGGGGCAAAATGGGATTTAAGCGGGGTAAAAAAGAAACGCAGGGGGCCTAAAGAGAAATCTTCATATTGTTTAAGTTAAGAGATTATAGGAAAATAGGGGTGCAAAAACTGTTCAAATAAAGTGTTGTTATTAAAAATGAAGGCCCTGTTTGCTCGTATTAAGATTGGCCCATCACTTTTTAAACAAGTACTATATGCATATAGATACAACACGTGAAATTGGATAAATCACGCTGTAATTGCTATTCACACTCTCCTTTTAATTTTATTACATACATAAATCACCATATCTGTTTATTCACTTTTGAATCTAGAAAATTTCAGAAAGTATTATTATTATTATTAGGGTAAATAGGATTTTATTCAACACAGGGGGTAAAATGAATTAGAAAAAAAATATTACAGAGAGATAATCTCAAAAAAAATAAAAATTATAGGTGGTAAAACAAAACTCGCATACTTCGCAGGGGGTAAAAACCTATTTACCCTTATTATTATTATTATTTATTTTATTTTTAAGTTAATAGTATAATAAATTTGCATGTGTCCAGATTAAGGAGCGTTCATGGATACAGATGATCTGTTTAATTCGATAAGTCAAACTAACTTAATCCGCATTTTACTTGAATTCGTACAAGTTGATCAGGTTCAATCTAAGGAATTCAATCCACTTCAATATCTTCCTTTGTGATCTTTTTCCTACAAATAAGCTATTCTTGATCTTGGTAGTAGGTTATACAAAGGAACTTCTACTTGGTACATGATAGATACTTAGGGATTTAGTACGTCTTCAACCAGGAAAATGGGTTATCGATTCTCCTTAAATATACAAAATTAAAATTTCAAGTTTGATGGGTCGGTTAAGATTTTTAAAGCCCGTCTTGTTGCTATGATATTTTCTCAACAATGGAGGGAGTATGGATTGTGGAGAAACATTTGAACATATGGTGAAGATGACTATTATTCGTGATCTTATTGTGATAGTTTATGTTAAAAATATTTCTTAAATGAATGTTAAAAATATTTTTAGTGGTGATGTTCAAAAGAAAGTTTATATGGTATCTATGTGTTTCTCATGATATGAGGAAGTGTATAAGTTGAAGAAAGACATCTAATTCTAAAACAAGCTCAAAATAATTGGTTGAGACGTTTCCTACTATAATTACAACTCTATATTAGTACAAGAAATCAAGATTACTTAAATATAGAGTAATACTTGTTGACTGGATTGTATAACATTTTAAATTTTCAAGTATTGACTTTCTCAAAAGTTTATGCGTTGTAACAAAGTTTATTTTGGGTAGATATAGAAGAAATAGAAAATCATTAAAAACTCACACACATAAAGTGGAGAGACCAGAGTTTGAATCCCAATTATGACGTCTGATACTAACAATTTCGACATTTCTGTTACTTGAGCTAGAATTTGTGAACGTAACAAAGCTTAGATTTAATTTCAAAAATGCTCAAATTTGTAGTCATGTAGTCGTTGGAAATTAACCGGCCAAAAGAAAGGAATTAATTGGAATGGAAGTAGTAATATTGAGAAAGGAATTATATATATCAAAAAAAAAAAAAGAGGAATTATTCTTAGGGAAAAGTTAACATGTGCCCTTAAAATATATGATAATGATTTAAAAAAGAAAATATTTTATCATAATTCATGTATTTAATTCACTTTTTCAACTTGATCACAAATTAATTGTATAAAATTTAAATTTATGTTGGCTTAATTGCAGTTTTGGTCCCCCAATTTTCAATTTTTTGCAGTTTTGGTCCCCTTATTTTAAAATTCGACAGTTTTGGTCCCCCTAACACATATTTTGTCTAAAATATGATGATACAAAATGTTTTAAAAGAACTTTATGAAAGATTTTTCTTACAATTACATCGATGTTGGTATTTTTTCATCATCGAATCATATACCACGCCGTTTAAATCATATCATATCGTCAATTTATAGTTAAAAATAATGATAGGGGGACCAAAACTGTCGAGTTTTAAAATAGGGGGACCAAAACTGCAAAAAATTGAAAATAGGGGGACCAAAACTGCAATTAAGCCATTTATGTTTCTATTTTTGGATTCTTAATATGTGTCCTTAGTAAATTTAAACCTAAGCTTTACCGAGGAGACCTAAAGCAAACTTTAAAGTGAAACATTTTTACTTATTGAGAGGAAGAGTCAAACAAACAAACAATACAAAAAGTTTATTTTTTTAATACAAAGACTCAAATATTTTTACGTTATTAATAGAATACAAAGTCTCGCATTATTCTATATATACCGTAGCACACAATATTTTTTTCTTTTTCGAGGACTTTTTTCTTTATTCTGATGCCTTTTTTTACCGTGAACTAATGAACTTATGAGAGTTATTTTCTCTTGATCATTTTTTTAATATTTTTGGGGACCTAAAGTCGTTGCTTGAGTTGTCTTACCCTTGGACTGGCCCGTAGCTTGATAGTGTAAAAAATGTTGATATTATAAGTCGACTAAAACACAAGAATATAAAAAATTGGAGAATTTCTACGATATATTTGATATGAACAGTACATTTATTTTCTTTTTTAGCTACTTTTGAAAAATAAAATTGGATTATCCTTTTGTATTATACTAGTCTTTATTGTTAATTTTCTACAAAAATAAAAGTAAAGTAATTGAGATACTTTGATAAAAAATACTCCCCCCGTTTTTATTTTTATTTCGTTTTAGAATAATATTTTAATTCTTATTTACTGCTATTTAACAATTCAAAGTTACATTAATTATACTATTACTTTCACCACATATGCATCTCCACTTCATATTTTTCTATACGATTAAGGTCTTGCTAACACGTGCCCTTAGGGCACATAATAATGATTCAAAAAAGAAACATGTTCACGAGACCTTAGGACACATGTTGAGAATCCAAAAATAGAAACATTAATTTAAATTTTATACAATTAATTTGTGATCAAGTTAAAAAAGTGAATTAGATACATGAATTATGATAAAATATTTTTTTTAATCATTATCCTTAGCTTTTCCCTAAAAATTATTCTCCAATAAAAGTTTGACATCTTGAATAAAAAAAGACATATATCGAAATGATAGAGGCCATGTATTTAGTATATTGTTTTCTTGACTTAAAAAATAATAGGGTCTTTTAGTCAAAATCCATATAAGTTATTGGCAAATAATTAAATTCAACTGCTCCCATTGATATAGCTTTTGTTGTCCGACATGATCGATCACTCGTAAAAATTTGAGTTGTTATTATGTTAATACTGTTTGTGTCCTCTACTAGAGTTGATGAAGAAGGGACCAATTGAGAATCGATATTGAGCTTAAGTGACGCATTCTCAAACATTCATTTTACATGACAAAGAATCATTTTCATTTTTTTTATATATTTTGAAAATAACATTATTCATTATTTATTTGGCTAAATTACATATCCAATCCCTTAACTTATTTATTGGTTTCATTTTAGTCCCTTAACTATTTGTTGTTACATTTAAGTCCTTTAATTACATTGTTAGTCAAATTGATCCTTAACAGTTAATTGTTAATTATAAATGTCTAAGGTGTAGCAACACTGTATGTGGTGTACCATAAACCTCATTAATATGTTTAGTTTTAAGCATGTGATCTTTTTGTCAAAAAATATACCATTGGATCATGAAAGTCATAAGATTTAATGATAAACCACCTGCAACTAATTTTAGTTTACTCTTTGTTCTTCCTTTCTTCTTCATTTTCATCACCATCTTCATCCAACCTTCATAAAAATTTCAAAAAATAAAAAATTTAAAACTCAAATTCATTTCTTTTAATTAAAGAGTTCTTCCCCCAATTCAGATTCAAAACAATTTCCAGATCTGCACGATGAAAGAATGAATGAATTGAGAAAATCAAGAAAAATTGAAAAAAATTCAATGTTGAATTTTTCCCCAAATTAAAAAACCTAACCCCTCTTTCTATCCATGAAGGGAAATATGGCAATTAACATAGTGATATTGTTCGAACATGTCATACTCTTCCTGTAACAACAACAAGAAGAAAACCATTGATTTCATCATGATTTATTCAATAATTTCTATTCATTTTAATCGAAATGCTCAAGATAATGGAACCCCTCCATCAATCTGTGATTTCATTGGAAAATAATTGAGATTAGAAAAATTATTAGTAATAAAGGTGATGAAATTTTATGGGTTTGGAGATGAAAGTGATGAAGAGATGATGAAGGTGATAAGTTTTGCTGGGTTTTGCTATGGTTTTTTGTTTGCTGCGTTTTTTTTTATTTTCTACCAGGTGTAAAAAGTTAACGTTTTTCATCCAAAGCTAACGGAGAGGATTAAATTGGCACACAAAAAATAGTTAAAGGACTCGAATGCAACAAAAAATAGTTAAGGGACCAAAATGAAACCAATAAATAAGTTAAGGGACTAAATATGTAATTTAGCCTATTTATTTTTATTTTATTGGTTTATGGATGAAATGATAATCACTAGCAGAAATTAGAGGCGTCTCCGATTTTTTGGAGGCCCTGTGAAATTATTAATAATAGACCTTCGAAGATCTGGTATAATTATTAAAAATAAAATCTAATAAAAGAAAAAGTGCAAAAAATTTAAAATAATTATCATTGATTTAAATTACAAATAACATCAATAACACTAAAAACTAATCATTTTTTCACTGATATAAAAAAAAAAATTGATAAACAAGCCGAGCCGACTCCGATTATTTGGAGCTCAGCTTAAATATTAAAAATGGACCTATAGTAAAAAAGAAAGACATACACTAATTAAGAAATGATTAAAACTAAAATTATGTCAAAAGAATTGCAATGTTGAAATTTGAACCAAAAACCTTGCACACACAAATATCTATTGATGCACATCTAATATTTAATGAAGATTGAAAATATATAACTACTAATGTAGGAGGAGTGGATGACCTCAAAATTTAGAGGCCCTACAATTTTCCACAAATTTGAAGGTCCAATGCCGTCGCACATATTGCACATGTGGTATAGCCGCCCCTGCCAAAAACATACATAACCGTGAGGTTTTTTAACATCATATAAAGATGTTTAGTCTAATAATATCAGTATTTGTTTGTTGAACCTAAATCTTACGAATAAATATAAAATTCATTAAATTTGTTTAAAATAAAATATAATATATGTATATCCAAATGAGAAATGATCAGAAAATGCTTGGTGAGGAATGATCGAGGAAATGCTACCTCAATCAATATTTGATTATTAAATAAGAGAATATATGCATTAACTTCAGATAGATTCGAGTGCTTTATTAGATTTTAATACCTAAAACGCTATTGCATTTAATTGTCAAGCTAGTCCAGTAAGTTTACACTCATAAAAGTTGCATATACTATTTTGGATAGCTACAAACATACATATATAATAGTTATAAATTTATATCTAAATATTAAATAATTTTAATTTGTCTGTAGATTTATTGTAATTAATTTTTCCTGGCTAATGGTTCTATATCTATCCAAAAAAGCGCAAGTACGTATATCTAACATGTTATATATACTATTGACTTCTGAACCAGGTTAGACTGTTCAGTGTACCGAATATTGGTGGTGAAAAAATGTGACTTTTACTGGAGCTAAAATATATCTAAATAATAAATAATACTAAATTTATAATATTTTTGTCACATATATACTGGAGCCAAAATGTTAAATTTTGAAAAGAATGATAAAAACAAGTATAATTGAGCATGATATTCTAACAAGTTGTACATTCTCTTTTTTTTCCATTTAAAATGAGATTTTGAAATGACTTTATTAAGGTAAAATTACATTTGCAGTCATATAAATTTCAATATTTTTTGAATTGGTGTTTATGTATTGGTCGACCTTAGTAGGGACTGAGGCAGGCTGCTCAGTCGTCAATTTGTTTTGATAAAATCTTAGTAGTGACAATTTTTTTTAACAAAAAATAAGTCGCAAATTTAATTTGATCTTTAAAAGTGATATTTTGACATTTCACATATGTCTTTTTCAAGACATAAATCGAAGTTTCAAAGGGCAAAATCTAAGATTCGAATCACGTTTTGTTAGACTCAAAGATGCTAACCATTTGACCAATTTCAATTACATTTTTTTTGAACAAGCCAATTTTAATTACATTAAATATTGTATAATCCATAAAAAAATTTATTATATTCATATATATATATTTAAAAATTTGTTTTGTCCTCTTACACCGTTGTCATTTATGTTCTATTTCGTTTCCTAATTTGTATATTATATATTAAAAATTATTGGAAAAAAGAAGATACATAATGATTAATGTATATAATTGATCAATGACATAGCTAGGTAGATCAATTAGGTTTGTCATGTCAAAAAAATTCCATTATCATGACATACATGACAAGTTATATATGCTATCAATAGTAAAGGATATTTGAGTATCCATTTGAAATAGTACTCTATAATGTAACCGCGATATAGAGACAAATTAAATTAAAATTATACATAAATATTGTTAGGTGAGTCAATAATATATATTGTAGATATAGTATATACGAATGCATATAATTTGGTGTATGCCCACTTTGTTCAATGCTGCGTAATCTGCCTATAGAAATAATCATGCATCCTACTCGAGAACTACTTGGCAATGACAAAGATCCAACTAAATTGATTACTATAGAGCAACAACAATATTGCTTCCCCAATTGGTTATTATAACAAGGTCAAAATTCAACAAATATTCTAACTTATTTAGTGGTTCAAATTAAAACCGTACATATATATGTCCACCAAAAAGTGTTGATCGAGTGAGTGGCCCATCAAGAATTTATCATAAGGTCCAAATCAACGGGAAAACTATATACTTATTAAATTAGAGCGGTATAAACTTTATGAAATATATGTTTTTTAAATGTTTGTGATAACTAGAGTTTGTTTCCATGAAGCTATTTTTTCTTACTTTGAGGAACTATTTTGCTTTGATCATTTGATATCGGTAAAGGGTGCAAAATCCAGCTAGGAAATGACGAATTCTTCTGCCTTCCAACTGGCTCTCATAACAAATCCAGATAGGAAATATGACAAATTTTGGATTCAGCTTAGCTAACTCAACATTTAATTACAAAACTGACATGTAAAATAATAATTACAGCGTCTTATAAATATATTTTCAAATTATATTTAGTTTGTTATTGGACTTTTAATTAATACAAATAAAACGGATTTAGTTCAGTTGATATGATATTGAATTATATATATTAGGGCGGGTTATAATTCGAACTTCGATAATCCCACTTATCTGTCTTAAAGGTGGAATTTCTAACCACTATATTATTTGACAAAAAAAATAGTATATATATAAAATGAATTTAATCTGAATGACATAATTGCAAGTGGTTTAACAAATTTTCGATGTGTTTTGATATATATCATCTTAAAATCAAAATTGAACCTAATTTAATCTTTAAAAACCGGCTTATAAAATGGAGAGTTTTTATTTTTCTCTCTTTTTTTTACTAAAGTTTTAAACTCATTTTTATGGCATATCATTATAAAGTTTTGGGTTGAACTCAATAATTTAACGTTTACAAAATCTGTTTGGTGAGGTGGGAAATAGTCACCACTTATAAATATATTTTCAAGTCATACAACATCTAATGTATATATTTAACAAAAAAAAAAATACAAAAGCTATATATTGTTAGTCATATGATTTTTGTTTTTTTAATATGATATAGATATGAATATTTCTCTATTTTTAATGGTGACTAATTTCTGTTAAAGAATCTATTAGATACGAATTCTCTCTTCTCAATTAGAATTTTTACATACTCAAAAATTAAAGGTCGTACTCATTATCAATTTACTTAATAGGTCCAAATCACTTTAACCGATTTAACACTAAATAGTAAAAAAAAATGTCAAATAGACTATTAACTATATAATTTCAATTTTTATAATGAATAAAAAGATACATCAAATTTAAAAACTCAGCCCATAAAATTTAAAAGCAATATTCCTGTCAACTGAATCATGTTCATAGTTATTGTACAATAGTTAAAAAGTTTTACAAAGGGAATACTACTCAATAATTGGCTTTTATTTATATTAATCTTCCCATTGCACGTTGTATTGACGCCGTAAAAGCACGGATTACGGAAAGCGCTTCCAAATTGTGCTTGGATAAAATTTTATAATAGTTCCACTAACTAGGGAGCTAGTGAGCTATTCCATAATTTTATTTTATTTTTTAGCATAATATTTAAAATTCATCTATAGTGAGATATATGTTTGCTAGAGATGACAAACAATGATTTGATTACATATGCAATTTTAGGTCTCTTTTTTTTTCCAAAAAAATTATACTTCTTTTTTCAATAAATAAATTTAGGAAAATGCTAACTAGTACCTCCGAGACACTAGTTAAGGAATCTTAATATAGTAAAAATACTTTGAAACTTGTGTAGTCAATGTTAGTAAAATACTTATGTTTGATATTTAAGTAGCAGATTTTATATTTAAAATAAATAAAAAAATTCTTGTTAAAAGATTTTTTTTTCTTTTCAAAATTCTTATTTTTATAACATCTGCTACTTAGGTAGCAAATGTTATAAAAAAGAGATTTTTCATGTTGGGTGTTTTCAAATAGGGTATTTTATTTTCAAATTTCGTATTTCTAAAACATCCGCTACTTAAGTGTCAAACATAAATTTTATGTAAAGTGTTTTTTTCATGTAGAGAAATTTCATATTTTTATAACAAGTGTTTTGATTTTCAATCTTCATCTTCAAATTGATAGAAAGTTAATGGACCAAATAAAAATTTGGGCTTTTTAAAATTTACAAAAAAAAATATGATCAAATTATCTCAAAGAGTTAAAACCTACGATTTTACACGATTTCAACGATTTTAGAGCAATTTAAATCGTGTTAAATCGTTTCAGCCTACGATTTTATCCAAAAACGATTCTATATCAGTGATTTAACTCGAATTGCTAACCTTAAAACGTTAAATTTATTGTTTTTACATTTTAAATCGTGATTTTAAGAATCTTATAATTTGGTCTGTTCACTTTCTTTTAAAAAATATTTATCTAAACAACTTGTTAGATCTTTTTCCCTATTCTCCTCCACAATAATTGTAATGAATTGATCGATCCTAAAGAAGCAAGAAGTGAGAACTCCAAGAGTAGTGCGCGCATGGCCAATAAATGAACGAACAGCATGGTTTGTAGTAAGTGAAAGTGAAAAGAGTGATGCAATGTTGCACTATATGCTTGCATGTTTAAATCAGGACTATACGTACGATGATTTTACTCTTAATGTGTAACCAAAAGTCCCTTGAAGTAGAAGAATGAATAAAATAAAATGATTGATGTCATCTCTATTTTATGATATGAATGAATAGTTATATTGCCATTTGCATATACTTTTCGGTACATTAGACATTAGTTATCTATCGATGTGCTATCTACCTTTACTATGTCAATGATTTTCATACCTCAAATAAATTGATTTGTCAAAGTGGTATGTATGCATATGGTTTTTTTTTGTCAAGTAGTCTAATGGTTTGAAATTCCACCTTTAAGATGAATAAGTGGGATAATCGAGGTTCGAACCTCGATCCCTTGCATAATAATACTAATGTCCATCAATTAAATTAAGCTCATGGGATTGTATGCATATGGTTTCTAACTCTAACATTGTGTATCTTAAATTCGAGCTTCATAAAATGGGGTGATCTGACTCAACCACATTAAATTGGACCATCAAATTTTGATATATTATCAGGATTGATGGTTCCGATTATTTGGATACCTGATCTCATAAAACTGTTTCGATCATTTAATCTCTTTAATAAAAAAACAAAAAAAAAATTATACAGAATAATTCTAATTTAAATTGTAAATAATATAAAAATAGTTATCCTTCTCACTAATAACATACAAAAAATATTTTTATGATACCAATCTTGTATTGATAATCCTTTAATTGAAGTAAAAATTGATTCTCAATGAATGACAATAGTTTTGTTACGATTAGCATTTTCGCATAGTCCATGGACTTGCAAGAAATTGTATCAGACTCGATCCATTCAATTTTTCCTATATTGCTCACCACTTGTTCGAAATTTTGTCTGCACCAAGCTTGGGGAGGCAACATGTTATCGATAAATTTGATGGAAATGAAGTTTGAGGTTTGATCTTAATTCTCCTTCATATTAACTATGTCTTTCCTGTGGAAAGAACTAACTTGCTATTGGAAATTGATAAAGCGGCTAGAAGATTTATATGGTGTGTACAAATTAACTTTCGCAAACTATACTGTGAATTTTTTATTTTATTAGAAAAGAGAAACTTATAAAAAGAGTTATTTAAATAAAAATATTTGGGTTAATACAAATATTTTTAAGAATAATTAAGGAAAGAGACATTTTTAGAAATATGGATTGATAATTGAAATGATTTGATGTAGAATATTGAACCGATTAATTTGTGTATAAATATATTTGTCTTCCTAATTTGGATGTAATAATTTTGATGTCATTAATTACATTCAAATAAGGAAGGCCAATATATTCATGCACAAATCAATGGGTGCAATATTCTACCTCAGATCGTTTCAATTATCAATTCATATTCCTAAAAATGTATATTATCCTTAAAAATATTTGTAATAACTCATATATTTTTATATAAATAACTCTTCTTATAAGCTTCTCTCTTATAATAAAATAAAAAAAGTCACATTATAGTTTGTGATAGTTAATTTCTACATAACATCTGATCTCACTAGATTGGAAAGTTATGGAAACTCTTAAAAATTTTCCTTTAGATCAATTTTTAGTTTATTCAAACTTATAAAAATCTTTCTACATAACTTATAAATTTGTTGCGAAAAATCTCAAGTCACTTTCCAATTTTTTTTCCATTACTTATGATACGCATTCATTTTTTTTCTACACAAAAACTACTAAGCAATCAATAATATATATTTGAAATAAAAAATTTCAGTACTATAATTTGAATTTTGTCAAAAAAAAATTTAAAAAAAAGTTTGAAAGCCTTAATTTTTTATTTGATAATAATTTAAAACCTTAATAAATTGCAAGGTTTGAATATAATAAAAAAAAGTAAGTCAACCCATGTCGAAGAAAAATATAGAAACATTGTCAATCGATTTTTTATTGTTACTCATATTATTTCAAATTTTCAATCCTTATTGGTGAAAACTATTAGCCTTCCTACTTTGTATATAATAATTTTGACTTCATTAATGCAAAGAGAAGCTGGAAGGTTATTTGTTTCAAAAATATTTGGGTTAGTGCAAATATTTTTCACCAATAAGGATTGAAAGTTTGATGATATGAGTAAGAATAATAAACCGATTGATGATGTTTCTATATTTTTTTTTTACATGGGTTGAATCAAACAATTTTTTTGTTATATTCAAACCTTCCAATTAATTGAGGTTTTAAATTATTACCAAATAATAAATTAAGGTTTTAAAATCTTATTGTTTTTTTTTTTGACAAAATTCAAATTATGACCAAAAAAAGTAAAATTCAAATATATTAATCCACAGTATAAATAATGAAGACATTTGGCTCAAGTGGTTAATGAACCCCCTTAAAAAAATCATTCCAAAAAATCCGAATTCGATTCATTATGAGAATAGTTCTTGGTCAGGCTTAGGGTTAAAAACAACAATAAAAAAATTATATAAATAACCCTTCTTAAAGATGTCAAAATGGATGGCCCGACCTATTTCGGGCCGGCTAGGACGGGTTAAGGACTGCATAGGGCCGGGCTGAAAAGCCTGGGTGGAAAAAAGGCTTTCAAAAACATTGCCCGAGCCCGTCCCAGTTCAGGCTTTCGAGCCAACCTTTAAAAAAAAAAAAAACTCTTATGCTCAACATTATATCAAACAATGACAGCAAAAAAATAATAAAATTCAAGCCACTTGATTAATAATACAAATTAAGTATAAATTATTGAAATTCCTACAAATCCACCAATATAACATAAACTAAGTTAAAATTCTTCAAAGCAAAGTTCAAATTCTGATTTTTTTTAAAAAAAAAAAGTAATTTCAATGTCTCAATCAATGTTCACAAATTCCGCAATGTTGGTTGTTTGTAACTTTCCATGAGTTCCATCATCTTTATCCAAAGATGTTTATCTATTTTAAAATTTATTTTTTTTATCCCCCAAATTTAATATCTTTCACAATTTTGGTTTTCATCTCATTTTAAAGTCAATTTATGTGGTCTATTCATTTATGACGTGACAACACTTAATAGGCCACATTAAATATTCATGTCAACAAAAATATGTTTAACCTTTGTCACAAATGAATTATTTTTTTTTTGATAAGCGAAGATTTTTTATAAGGGAGTACAAGGGGTACTCAATCCCTTACAAAATATAGCAGATTAAATAGTGTTATTGATACAACCCAAAGGATCAAGACACCAATGCAAAAAAGATGGACTAGTGTTACAACCATAACGATTCGAAAACCAAAGTCAAGAGGTAGTTTTGATTTCATTCACAAGTGTCGTTGCGTCCGAGGTGACTCCTTTGAAGATCACAAATGAATATGTTACATTATTAAAAAATGACCAAAAAATGAAATGAGAGACCAAAGTTCTAAAAAATGTTAAATTGGGGAAACAATAAAATATTGTTTACAAAAATGCCTTTTAAGGTAAATGTTGTCACTCTTTATATTGTTAACCTTATATTTAATTTTTACCAACGCATTCCTCCACGTCCATCACTATTTCGTTTGATGTGCAGATATAAATAGTTGGTAATCTTGTTCAAAAATAAATGGTTGGTAATCTGAATCGATAAGCAAAGATAGCATACTACATTTTATCTCTATTCTTTTTTTTTTTATCAAGTAACCTAGCGGCTAAAAATTCGACATTCGTTTTATTTCTATTCTATGTAAGACAATTAAGCTTTCACAATATTGACGTGTCAAGCCTGTTGTCCACTTTAGAATAAACGAGTAAATTGTCAATTCATCCATGAAATTATAGGCAGAAAAGACCCCTATTTTAAATTACATTGTAACTTGATCATTTTGCTAATGTGTATCTAATTTAATGCCAAATTAATTATTCCATGAATTATATCACTTATTAGCAAATTAGACCATGAATCACATTATATTGCTTGCTAGCAAATTAGCCCGTTACTTATTTCAATTTATTATCTATTCGCAAATTTTAGAGGTGTAAATATTTTTTTTTTTACATCAAGAGGTGTAAATATTATATCCCTATAATTTCAGACAAAAAATCAGTCTTTTATTCAATTTGAAATCTTTTAATTTATTCCCTCTTGCAACTAGTTTTCATCTTCTTATCTCTTTTTAATCCCTATCACTAGTTACACTAAGATTTAATATAGTGAATCTTGGTGATAAAACAAGAAGAAAAAACACTAGCCATATATAATATATAAAAAGGTGAATTCTTCATTAAGTATAAATGATAAGATTGGAATAGGCTAGATACTTAGGTTTCCTATACTTGATCGTGACAAATCAAATTATGTCATAAACTTATAAGTTCTCACTGTCTTTCAAAAATAAAATGCTCAAAGAAGCTATTCTATCAATGAATGAATATATCTAAATTTGTGGCAACTTTTTGGGCTGGGTTGGTGACTGCTCTGGTAGTCTAAAATCTGCGGGGATGCCTTTCTGATTTGAGATTAGGAGATAAATCTTGATTAGGTGGTGTTTGTTTAGGGGTTTTTTTTTCTTTGGTGTTCCGCATATATACAGCACCTATGTTATGTAGTTCTGTTTACCGGTCTTGTTCGTCTTGTGCAGAGACCTGTTAATAATATATTTTGCCATTTCAAAAAAAATGAATATATCTGAATTTCTATTTTTCGTTGGAGACCCATGTGCCAATTAAGGACGGTATAGTATCAAAAACATTGTAGATTTTGTGCTTGCAACCACAAAAAAACAAACAGTACATGTAAAATAAAGCAATGTTTTATTCGGGTTTAGAATTAGAACATATTCTATGTTTTTAAATCTTAATAGATATTACATTTGTGTGGTAAAACATTTTGTGTGTTGTTGCTGCTGATCCATCCATTCCTCTTATCGAATATGCACAAGCCATACACCCTATTTGGAGAGTGATACACGCTTAATGGTGCAGATAAAATTGTGGATATATATTGTATCAATTGGTCATTTTGGGTTTTAAATTTTTTATCACAATAAATTGATAAAGTTTTTTTTTTTTTTAAAAAAAAGCTAAATTGACAAAGTTCATCAAAATAATTATCTTCTCTTTTCTTTTTAGCAACAAATTGTTGGAATTCAAGTGTGATTGATTAGTCATATGTTGAATACAAATGGAGAAAATATTATTAGATATATAAAAGAGCTAAATAACTCGTATTTTTAATATTATAAAGTTTTGCATAAGTATATGTAGTGTTGATGTCTGATATGGATTTTGAATATTTAATCTGTTTTTTTTATAAGTGAATATTTATCTGGTTGATATTTTTGACATTGGTCCTTACTCTCCAATAAATGATATAAGAATCATGGTTCAACTTAATGGGGGAGCTGGTGTGAAATCCTAGTGTGTGATCATAGAGTCAAATGATGTGAACAACTATGTGGACAACTCATACTTGAATTATTCGAGACTCGTTTATGTTAATGAAAAATTTGTTGGGAAAAACCGGCATAGAGAAAATAAAAGAACACAATCACAACACAAGAATATTTTGATCTAAACATGAGGTCAATCACAAATCATCCTCTCTAACCAATATTTTGATCCCACTTATTTTGAAGTTTGGGTGTTAAAATAGACTAATGATCCGTGATTGCCAAGAGATGGAGATCCACATTTTCGCAAATTAAAATTAAAACATTGAGAAAACGCATGAGTTGCTTGAACATGTTCATAGTCAATTGCGAGATTATATAATTTGATGATATCTCATCGTTCCTCTAAATCAAGGTTCGTTTCGAGTACTTTAAGTGGTTTTTGCAAATAAAAGTAAGCTACAAGTGGTGAAAAATGAAGGTTTTGAGAGATTACTTGATCCACAAGTCAAGGTCAAAAAGGAGGGAAAGCATGGCCAAAATGTGGTTAATAGAAGTGAAGTTCGCGCAGGCGAAAATTATGATTAGCGTGCGCTAAGTTGATGAAAACGAGGCCATGGCATTCTGCCCTTTTAGCTTGCGCGAGCAAGGCACTAGCTTGCGCGAAAAAGGCTCTAGCGTGCGCGGAACCAGGCAGGACTTGCGCGGAAGCTGCGCGAGACAGGCTTAGCGTGCGCGACAGCAGGCATAGCGTGCGCGAAAACAAGGAAAATTATAAAAGCCAAATTTCAACACTTTGCCCAGGTTCGGATTTTGAAGATTGGAAGCTTAGTATTGAGGATTTTCTACCTCCAAGGACCAGATCTGAGAAGGTTGGAAGAGAAGATTGATGATGATGAATGAAGATGAAGAATTCCACTTCAATTCCACCATGATCATTGGCTAAGACTCTTTAGGATTGAATCTCCATGTAACTTGAACTCTATCATGTTGTAGCTAAGTTTCTTGTTGAATTCAAAGTTTATGCATCTATTAATCTTGTGTTTAATGCCTATCTTTCCTTGATCAAGTTAGATTTGAATTTAGTAATTGAGTTTCTATGAGAATAGCACTTGAATTATTGATCTAGATTGATAGAACATATGTTTATGCTTAAGAGATTTTGTATGAATGTGTGTGATTGCATGATTAACCATTCTTAATCCTCTATTAATGTTGAATTAGTTAAGAGATTAAGTAATTGGCATTCTCTAGAGAGTGTAACTAGCAAAGAGATTTGTAGTTGCAACTTAGGTTAATCAATCTTGCATGAAATTGATTCAATACTTGTGAATTTAGCTGCTTCGCCTTTATGAGTTCATGGAAGCATGGAGATTCAATCATTTTTAACTTCGCACTTGAAAAATTCGTTGATAATTGCATGTGTTTTGAACTTGATACTTGAAAACCCCCCCCAATTATGTGTATGTTAGATAATAGTTTTATAATTCTAATTGCCTTGAAATTCGATTAAAAACAATCTCCGTGGATCGATAATCTTTTATTACTTGCGATATTCGTATACTTGCGAAATATCCCATCAAGTTTTTGGCGCCGTTGCCGGGGATTGTCGTTAATCGACAAGGCAATTGGAACCGTGTTTAGTTTTAATTTGTTGTTTTTAGTTGTAATTTTCATTTAAACCAAAAACCAAAAAAAAATAAAAATTAGGATAGTGTTTAATTTTCCATTTTACTTGTTGCTTGTTCGGAATTACCTTTTCTTTGTTTGAATTGTGTATGCAAGGTAATAGGTCCTTGATAGCAACAAAGAGAGCAATTCGTTTGGCACACTTAGCTCAAGGAGAGATAGAAGTGGAAGTCCTTGAGATGGGAGAGCCGAATCCACCACCACCACCTCCACCTAGGAGGACTCTAGGCGACTATGGTCAATGGGATGACGGACAACTAGCAAATTTGGGGTTCCAACCGGCAAATCCGGTTAATTTTGACATCAAGAACTCCGTGATCAATGCTTTGAAAGAAGACCAATACTCGGGGGCGGAAAGCCAATGTCCGAACCTCCATCTAGGACGGTTTTATGAAGCGTGTGACTATACGGACCCACCGGGTGTTACCGATTCTCAAAAGAGGTTGAGGTTGTTCAAGTTTTCACTCACCGGGAGAGCCAAGGATTGGCTAGATACGTTGCCAAGTGGTACTATCAACACATGGCAAGAACTTGAAAGGAAGTTTCTTGAGAGGTATTTTCCGATTCATAAGTTTCTTGAAAGAAGGGCCGACATCGTTAATTTTGAGCAAGGGGATGCCGAGTCACTATATGATGCATGGGAGCGATTCAAATTGTGTTTGAAGAAATGTCCCAAGCATGGTATTGATACACACGCTCAAATGCAACATTTCACTCAAGGATTGAGAGCTCAAACAAGAATGTTGTTGGATGCTTCGGCGGGTGGATCCTTGAAAAATAAGGATGAGCAAGAAGCAATGGAATTGATTGAATCTATGGCTCAAAATGAATATAGGGCCAACAATGATCGTGGAGCCAAGAAGAAAGGTGGATTACTTGAGTTAGACACCCAAACGGCGCTTCTAGCCTCATCAAAGCTTATGAACACTCAAATGTCGACATTGCTCAAGCATTTGACATCTACTCCCTCTACTCAAGTTAATCAAGTGCAAGGACTCCGATGTGATTTTTGTAAACAAGCCCATGAGAATGGGGAATGCATGCCTAAGGGGTCCGAAGAGGCAAAATATATGGCAAATTTTAGGAGAAGTAACCCCTACAATCAAGGGTGGGGTGAAAACCAAAATCAATCCCCGAATCTATCTCAACAAAGTCGTGCTTCACCATTGGAAGACACACTCACACAATTCATTAAGATGACACAAAGCAATTTTGAAACCATGAGGATTAACCAAGAGACGTCTAATGAGAATCACAAAGCATCGATCAAGAACTTGGAAGTCCAAATTGGTCAATTGTCAAAGCAAATGGCTTCGTCATCTAGTGGAGGTTTTGTAGGGAACACTTGTGAAAACCCTAAAAAGGAGAGTTGCAATGTGGTTGAGTTGAGATCTAGAGTGCTTCCTCCACACCCGGTAAGAGAGCCAAGAGTGAAAAGAAAGGTTGAGGGAGAAGTTGAAAAAAATGAGAAAGGTAAAGAAAAAGAGGGCGAAGTTGAAAATGAGAGAAAAGCCTTGAGGAAGGAGATTGATAAACGGAGAAAGCAAAAGAAGAGGGATTTGGTGAATGATATCGGTCCTCAAGAAGTGTCTCCATATGGTAAGCTACCTTATCCTCGTGCACCGAAAAAAGAGAAGAACCAAGAGGAAGCTTTTGGGAAATTCATGAAAATGTACCATAGCCTACAAGTTGACATTCCTTTTGCCGATGTGTTGGAGCAAATGCCGTTGTTTGCCAAATTTATGAAGGAGGTGTTGACGAAGAGGAGAAAACTCAAAGAGGATGAGTCGGGTTTGATGAATGAAGAGTGTAGTGCTACTATCCAATCCAAACTCCCTCAAAAGAAAAAGGACCCCGGTAGCTTCACGATTCCTATTTCAATAGGGAATTTGCATGTAGGAAGAGCCCTTTGTGATTTGGGAGCTAGCATTAATTTGATGCCTCTTAGTTTAATGAAGCGCATTCCCGGTGCCGTGGTCAAGCCAATTAAGATGCAAATCACCCTTGCCGATCGATCCATCACACACCCTTATGGGATACTCCAAGATGTATTGGTGAGATGTGCCGAATTCGTCTTTCCGGCCGACTTTGTGATTCTTGATATGGATGAGTGTGTGGATACACCGGTTTTGTTGGGAAGGCCATTTTTAGCAACCGGTCGGGCATTAATTGATGTTGCCATGGGTGAATTGATGTTAAGGTTGGAAGAGGAAAGTGTAAGCTTCAAAGTCTTTGAAGGAATGGAGCCCTACAAAAGAAAGAAGCCTAAATGTTTCCAAGTGGAGGCAAATGAAGAAGTTGTGAAGGATAGCTCTAGTGATGAGGCACCTATGCCTACCGTTCCGGAATTGAAAGAACTTCCACCCAATTGGAAGTATGTGTTCTTGCATGAAGATTCCAAGGATCCGGTTATCGTTAGTAGCTCTCTCACTCCCTTGGAAGAAGAGGTTTTGTTGAAGAAATTTAAGGAAGGTCAAGGTGGCCTCGGTTTTGATTTGAATGGTGTTATTCCGGTCCTTTGTGTGACCCCGGTCAAGAATGAAGAAGAGCCCAAACCGGGTAATGTGCCACTTGAGCCTCCTAACCCATCTTTGGAGGAATTGGTGCGGAAAGAGGTAATGAAGCTTGTTGAGTCCGGAATGCTTGATTCGGCTCAAGTTGTCCAAAGGAAGAAGAATGTTGTGAAAAAGGCCAAAAAGGTTCTTCCCAAAGCCAAAAAGAAAACTAGAACCAAAGGGGAGAACAAGTGGGAAGAATTCATGAGTCCTCCGGTTCTTGAAAAAGTTTTGTGTGTTGCTCAAGAGGCGATCCTTGTGGAGAAGCTCAAGAGGAGCCGGGTGGAGTCAAAGATGAAGTATCCTCCCTAACACGGTGATGATACGTCAAGCTTGAGACGTCAACAACAAGCGCTTCATGGGAGGCAACCCATGGTTTGGTATCTCTATCTCTCTTGTGGAAATAAGTGGAATGATGTGGTTAAATCATTACTCTTAATTTTGTCTTGTTAATTGTTGTTTAGGCACACATTTATCCTTTGGAATATCTCAAACTTTTGATAGCATTTTTGAATTTCTTTGATGAATAGTTTGTTTGGTTTTGACCTTAGGCATGGATTTGTGGCGCTTGAAGTGCAACGAGTTTTTGCAATGCATGGATTGAAGCACAAGCTAGGGGACATTCACGTATTTGATGATCTAATGATCCGAGCCTTTAAAACCGTGAGGATTTGAGCCTATACACTCTATTTGCTTGAATATGTGAGTCCACTATCTCTCTCGACTCTAGAACTTGCTTTTATTCTCTTGATTTATTGAGTAGCATTGATTAGCACACGAGGCAAGTTTGTTGGTACCTAGAGCCTTTGTAGCCTACCTTATCATGTTATATCCTTTGCTAACCCACTTTTGAGCCGTAAAACAAATTTTCTTGGTTGATTGTCTTCTTAACCCTTGTTTTTTTCTAAAAAAATTGTTTTCTTGGAGTTAAGTTGATTGTTTTTGTTTGTTCATATGGCAAATGCATAAGTTTGGGGTTGCTTTTGGAACTAGCAACCATTTAAGTTTGGGGTGGGTATACTAGAGCAATCAATGTTATGAAATTGTTGAAAAAGAATGAAAAAGAAAAGGTTGAAAGTGAAAAAAAAGAAAAAAAAAAATATTGTGAAAAGTTGTGAGAAATAAGAAGTCCAAAAGTTGAAAAGAAAAAAAAAAAAGACTTCTTCAAAAAGATTGTGAAAAGAAAATCTTTAAAAAGTTTGAAAAAGAATGTTTATGATTGTGGAAATAAAATGCTCTCTAGTATAGCCTTGAAAAATGGAAGTTTTGTGTTGAAAGTTGTGTGAAAAGATTGTCCTTAACTCCAAGTTTTTAACTCACTTCCCAAAAACATCCACCTTACCTTAAGCCCCGTTACAACCTTGAAAGTCCTCTAATGTGTGTGTTTTATATGCTATTTGATTTATCTTTAGAATGCTTGCAAGCTTATGGTAGAAGAGTTAGGTATGTGTTGATTGAGTGATTAGCCTGCTATAAAATTGAGTGAATGTGAGTGGTGTGAAGTGATCATTGTTTATCAAATATTGTGAATGTGTCCATGGTTGTGTGAATTGAAGTCATTGTAGGGAAATGTTGCATGGAAGGTGGAGCAATTGAAGTGCTTGATGAAAAGATCAAATGAATTGTGTGTTGAAGTGATTTAAGAAGGTTGTCAAAGGTTTGTGGTTTTTCGTTTGATAAAAGTGTTCCTTGAGGACAAGGAACGAGATAAGTTTGGGGTTGTGATGATATCTCATCGTTCCTCTAAATCAAGGTTCGTTTCGAGTACTTTAAGTGGTTTTTGCAAATAAAAGTAAGCTACAAGTGGTGAAAAATGAAGGTTTTGAGAGATTACTTGATCCACAAGTCAAGGTCAAAAAGGAGGGAAAGCATGGCCAAAATGTGGTTAATAGAAGTGAAGTTCGCGCAGGCGAAAATTATGATTAGCGTGCGCTAAGTTGATGAAAACGAGGCCATGGCATTCTGCCCTTTTAGCTTGCGCGAGCAAGGCACTAGCTTGCGCGAAAAAGGCTCTAGCGTGCGCGGAACCAGGCAGGACTTGCGCGGAAGCTGCGCGAGACAGGCTTAGCGTGCGCGACAGCAGGCATAGCGTGCGCGAAAACAAGGAAAATTATAAAAGCCAAATTTCAACACTTTGCCCAGGTTCGGATTTTGAAGATTGGAAGCTTAGTATTGAGGATTTTCTACCTCCAAGGACCAGATCTGAGAAGGTTGGAAGAGAAGATTGATGATGATGAATGAAGATGAAGAATTCCACTTCAATTCCACCATGATCATTGGCTAAGACTCTTTAGGATTGAATCTCCATGTAACTTGAACTCTATCATGTTGTAGCTAAGTTTCTTGTTGAATTCAAAGTTTATGCATCTATTAATCTTGTGTTTAATGCCTATCTTTCCTTGATCAAGTTAGATTTGAATTTAGTAATTGAGTTTCTATGAGAATAGCACTTGAATTATTGATCTAGATTGATAGAACATATGTTTATGCTTAAGAGATTTTGTATGAATGTGTGTGATTGCATGATTAACCATTCTTAATCCTCTATTAATGTTGAATTAGTTAAGAGATTAAGTAATTGGCATTCTCTAGAGAGTGTAACTAGCAAAGAGATTTGTAGTTGCAACTTAGGTTAATCAATCTTGCATGAAATTGATTCAATACTTGTGAATTTAGCTGCTTCGCCTTTATGAGTTCATGGAAGCATGGAGATTCAATCATTTTTAACTTCGCACTTGAAAAATTCGTTGATAATTGCATGTGTTTTGAACTTGATACTTGAAAACCCCCCCCAATTATGTGTATGTTAGATAATAGTTTTATAATTCTAATTGCCTTGAAATTCGATTAAAAACAATCTCCGTGGATCGATAATCTTTTATTACTTGCGATATTCGTATACTTGCGAAATATCCCATCATAATTAATTCTTGAATACAAATGGATTAAACTTTGCACGAAATTTTATTCAATTGGGTTAAGACAAAATAAAAAGTCAATGTTGTTCAACAATTTTGAATTAGAGAAATTAAAAAAAAAAAATTAGTGAAATGTTCATTTAATCTCTAATAATTTTATACTTAAACTAACTTTTCTATGATTCCTTATAATAAAGAAACTAATTTATCTCTGATATGAAAATATCATAGAATAATTTTTTTTTACTTTCACCACCAGTTTAATCTAATTCGAGGGTAAGTTCTGGCATCAAGTGGTTTCAACCCCTCCCAACTGCAATTGTGGGGGATTTGAACTGTGATCCTCCCTACTAAGTTCAAGAATAATTTAAATTTTATATTTGTTAAAAACAGAATTAAATCATAAAAAATTATAAAAATCAAAATAAATCTTCAATTATTTTCCAAAAATAAAATACAATTTCATCAAAAAGCATATTGAGCCGACATGCATTGAATTGAAGTCAAAATAAAGGCTCCGTTTGAAAGAGAGGAAAGAAAGAGGAAGGAAAGAAAATTACGCAAATCAATGAATGAATTTGGACAAACCTTTGTCTAGATTCATTCATCGATATCCATAATATTCTTTCCTCCCTCTTTCTTTCCTCAAAACCAAACAGAGTGAAAAAGTGATGCTTTGAATTTCACACTGTATCCCATAGCAAGCAAAACAAACCATTGGAGGGGATATATTATTTGTATGAACAGCAATGCTAGCTAATACTATAGCCTATATGATCTGTGTGTCATAAAATATTATTATTATTCATATTTGCCAATAGCATCACATCATAAAATGTAAAACCAAACATACGAAAAGAATCAGAAACCAATTGCTGCGCTCATGCTTTAGGACATTGAATTTCCAGTCTGTTAATTAAGCCAATTTGCTAGTACTAGTAAGAATCAAAGAGTGTCACTTGACATGACTAACAAAAAAGGGTGTTTAGGATTACATCTTTCTATAAAATTTCTTGGCTGGTTCGCATTCATTCAAAAGGAGAAATTTTGCACCACAATGGTCTCCCACATCCTTAGTTTATGTTTGGTTTTGCGGTGAAAAAAATTAATTTTGATAAAATTAATTTTGTAAAATTGATTCTGGCCAAAATTAATTTGAAGATAAAGTGGTTTATGTTTAGATATATTCATGCAAAAGTGAGTTGAACAAAAAATTTGAGTGTCAAAATCAATTTTAGAATCAGAAGCTACGATTTCTAGTTTCAAGTAGAATCAATTATCAATTCTAGGGACAGAATCAATTCTACTTTTAAGAAATCAAACAAACCAAAATTAATTCTACACATCTAAAATCAATTCTGGCTATTCCAAAATTGAAACCAAACGTACACTTAATAATTTAAATTGAAATCACTTTTGATGTGTCTTATCATATCACATTAATTAACCTTACCCTACAAAACCGTACACATTAATTTTAAGCAAATTAGCATGTTAACGAGTCTCACTTTTGATGAGATATATAAAATTTAAATATGGAAAATGCTAAATAGTGTATCCGGTGTACTAGTTAAGGAAACTTAATATAATAAAGTTATATTAAAATTTGTGTAGTTAATATTTTTAAAGTGTAAAAAATACAAATTCCAATGCAATGTTTTCCTTTTTTGATTATTTAACTAGCATGACCCTTTAAATATATGTAAACGTTGAATTATATTTCTATGATGACATTAAAGTTTATCTAAAATTCGTTTATATTATTAGGTCATTGCCTTTAAATCACTCATGTACGTTACACTATACATATTCACTCTTAAGTTTGAAAGATTGTGTTAAGAGTCTCGCATATGACATATGTGTCTTCAAAAAAAGTAGTGGGTAGACATCATCACCTTACAAGTGTTGGTATTGGGTCATAAGAGGAGTCAGAGGATCATCACATTTGGATAAAAGCGATCACATAAAAAAAATTGATGTTGCATTTTTACAACAACATAAAAAACTTAAGATATTATGTATGAGTGTTCTCACTTTGATATTGCTCAACATTTCTTTTTCCATTCAATACGATTTCTCCTCGAGTGCGAGTCTAACTCTTCATATAGATATGTTAGGGATTATCATGTCTCACTTATATACTCCCCCATCTCAAATTATAAGAGAGAAAAAAATCAACATTTATCTTTTCCAAGAATTAATTTCACTTATATAATCAATTTCACTTAATCTCTTAATCTCATAAAATTAAATGTTAATTGCATTTTATTTTCTTTCTCTCCTCTTTTCTCAACAAATAAATATTACTTTTACCTATTTCTATTATTTATGAAACTTATTTCAAGTAAAAGACAAAAAAAAAAAACCCTCCAAATTATGATGTTTTTGTTTTTCATAATATAATAAGTGTGATTTTAATATTTTTTTTTCTCTTATAATTTAAAACAGAGTATTGTTCACCACTCATTTTTTTATTTAATATGATCTATTCCTCAAGTGTAAGTCCGTCCATATAAATATGTTGAAGATCATTGTATTAGACAAAAAACAACCATATAAAGATAATTTGACATTGTACCATAAAAAAAAATAACATTAGATCTTCATTCAAAATTTTAATATTTTAGATATATGAATCATCTCACTTTATACAGTTTAACATTTTTTTATTTAGTGTGAAATTTCTAACTCACACTTAACTCTCATTCTCAACATCCATATCGGTTTTTGTTTAAGATTTTTGGTAGAAAGTGGTGTCAAGGTTTCTTAATTAATACTCCTTTTCCAATCCTATGATGAGACCCAATTAGAGTTCTTAAATAAATTATTTGAAAACAATATTGCATAGTGGAACAACTTGACAACTTAGGATGGATTATATTGGAGCATTACCTTCGACAAGTATAAACCCCCTTTCTGAGCATTAAAATAGGACATGTTTATGCTAATGATTTTTTTTATGCTAATGATTGTTTATGCTAATGATTATTTTAGTAACGGCATATCGTTGAATTTCCTTTCACAAAGATGAGTTTTATTCCACACTAGCAATTGTTTTTTCAAGCAACTTTAAAGAAATATTGGTTGTGCATGAATGAGAATATATAATATAATCCTATCCCCTCTTATTGGGTAATATTATTATTGTCTCATTTTTGTGCTGTTTCTATTAGGTTGACTTAGCTAATGATTAATTTTCGTACACGAGACGAGAGGACTAAATCTAATTTTAAAAAAATATGATTAAATTTAGAGAAAAAAGAATATGCAGTATGAAATAATTTTACATCATCAACTAATTACAATTATATGTTTTCCGCCACATCACCTCACTTAATGTTATTTTCTTGATATGATTTGAAAGATTGAAACATTTTTATTGGTTGTCAATATAAAATTAATTTACACTGTCAAAGAATCTTTTTTAAACTCTTAAATTTATTTCACTATCGTGATTGTGTAATATTAATTTTTTCCTCTTTATTTTAAGCGACTTTTTTCCCCTTTTTAATTTGGTACTTCACATTTTTCTTCAATTTACATTGTGGTGACATGTGGCTAGAGGTGTAAAACGAGTGATTCGGCCCGTTTCGGACCGGCCCGGACAGGCTAAAAAGCCCTGATGAAATATGGGCTCCAAAAAATAGTGCCCGTTGCCCCCCCCCCCCCTCTAGATATTAGTGCTCAATTGAAATAGATGTTGTTTTTCTTTCATTCCATAAACTCAACATATTTAAGTTACAAAAAAATAACATAAAAAATCAAATAGAGTTACTCATATTTAAGTTCACATATAAATTCAACACAAGAGAACTTAGAAATACTAATTCACATAGAAAAATAAATCAACAACATATTAGATTGACTTGGCCCAAATAAAATAAAAAATTAACACTTAAAATGTAACATACTAACTCAAATTTATTTTATAATTTTTTTATTATAATTTATTAGGGCTCGGGCTGCCCGTGACCTATTCGGGCTGCCCATAGTTTAAACGGGTCCGAAAAAAATCCGGGCTCAAATTTTAAGGTCCAAGCTGAGAAAAAAATCGGGCTATTCAGGCTAACCCATTTTGACAGCTCTACATGTGGCGCTCTCTATTCAAGAGGAGTGCTAGGGTCACACCCTCTAACACACTCTTTTAACACAAATTCGGGCTAACCCATTTTGACATCTCTACATTTGGCAAGAGAGTGTGTTGATTTTACATCATAATCAACACACTCCCAGATGTTGATTTTACATCATAAAGTTTTGAGATAAAACTATAAATAATGCAAACATTCTTCACAACTTGCGCAAGAGATTTTTGAATTTTTAGCTGGTTATTATTAGGGTTTAGGATTAAACATGTTCTTGAACTCTGGGATACATGTACTTGAACCCCATAATACATGGACATGTACTTGAATCATAGGGTACATGATTTGATTCACATAAAAGGCAAAAACTCTACAGAAAGAGAAGTAAAGAATATCGTGAGGTTCAGTGTCGGGTCCAACACTGCACCTCGCGGTTGTTAGATATTTGTAACTCCCCGGCCCCTTCTCATATGGATTGTAAGATATTTGTATTTATTTTGTTGACAAAGTTATATTTCTATTTTAAATAAAAAACAATTGAATTTATTTTTCTGCATTATGTCAATTTAATTTTTCTTGAAACTTTGAAAAAAACGAAAAATATTATAAAATTAGAATCAATTTAATGTTATTAATTTGTGTTCATTCTCATATTCAAATTTGGTATCAATTTTAATGCTATTAGTTTGGGTTCATTTTCTTGTACAAAAAAAAATTTGGGTTCATTTTCATATTCAAATTTGGGGTCAATTTTAATGTTATAAATGTGTGATAATTAAGGTTTTTCTTTTCAAAATTCAGTGAATGACATTATTCTACCTTTGCAAGAGGTGTATTTAGTAGGGAAAAGTTTCGTAATCCGTATTCCGAACTTTAGATTTTCGACCTAGGGAACGTTTTGGTTCGGTCCCCCCTCCCCCTCCTCATGTATTCTCTTTATTTTTAGATTTCTAATATATTTCTAGGGTTCTCGGCATCTTGCTGATGCCCTATTTCTTTTTAAAAAAAATGTTATTAATGTGTGATAAATAAATTGACAAATCAAGCATTTCGTAAAATATTAAACAACTAGTATAAGTGACATGTGCAGATGCAATGCACGGTTTAGTTTTTACTCAAAAAAAATAAAATATATATATAGTTTTTTATTATGATGTGAAATTTTCGAAAGTATTTTAATATCAATAATAATCATATTTTGTTGAAAAAATAAAATAATATTTGAATATATTTTCATGTAATATGTTTGTACTTGTGTGTTATCTAATATGTGATGATATATTTTCATAGATATGAATATATACTCATGTAAAATGTTTCTATATCTCATGTGTTAACTTATTAATTTTAGATTATCATGTGGGCTCTAGTATTATTTCGTGTAACAAATGAAAAATGTTGTAAAAAAAGTAAAAGCTTGAAAGAAAAGAAACAAAAAATAGTGGAGACCATATATTTAATGAGATTATAAATAACAGACTTCCAATTTGACTTTAATATTATACTCGTGTGAATTTATTACATGTTTCTGAAGTAACTTGTAGAGTCCAAAAAAAAATATTGTACTTGTATATGCTATGAATATTTTTAGTTAGTTTAGTTTTCAAATACGTTTTTTTATTAAACAATCAAATCGATAAAATTACTGAAAATATTATTTAAGATTGTGTTATAATTTTTTGATAAAAAAAGAAAAAGAAATGAGGTACTAATATAGTGATAGTTTCACACAAATTCATGAACTAAAATCATGGTTGACATTTTCTTTATTACTAGAATATAAATTTATATATTTGATAACCTTGACAAATGTCATTTTGTAATTCATTCTCATATTCAAATTTGGGATCAATTTTAATGCTATTAATGTGTGATAATTTAGGTTGTTTGTTTCAAAATTCATGTATGACAGTATTTTACCTTTGCAAGAGATGTTTTTAGTAGGGAAAAGTTTGGTATTTGCAACTTTAGATTTTCAACCTAGGGGACATTTTGGTTCGGTCCCCTCCCTTAATATATTTATTTTCTTTGTTTTTAGATTTCTAATATATTTCTAGGGTTCTCAGTATCTTGCTGATGCCCTATTTGTTTTCTAAAAAAAATGCTATTAATATGTGATAAAGAAATTGACAAATCATAGTAAATAAAAAATTGACAAATCAAGAATTTCATAAAATATAAAACAATTAGTCAAAACAGTAAAAATATGAATTTTGTGAATTATTTACTAAATAAAAAATAATTTACTATACTTTTATTTACTTATTTTTGTGAATTTTAACTAAATAAAAAAAATAATAAATTTTACAAATACTTTATTTTTTATATAATTACTTTATGGATAACTAATTACTTTATTTTTGTGAATTTTAACTAATTACTTTATTTCACCTCATGATTCTTTTATTTTTTATTGATGAAGTTTGTCATGTTTATCATAAGCGATGTATGGATAACTTTGGGTAGCACGTAGTGCATTGTAGAGAGCTTTCGAGCTTCAAATACATACACGACTTTGTCCGAGACGTCCTTTTTGATATATGTGAAAAAAGAGGTTCATATGAACTTTTTGACCGACCCACGGGAAGAGCGGTCGACTCTTAGACTAGCATATGTACGGTGTACGAGTGGGTAGGCGGATGCATGTGTGGATTTGACTGGAGTTTCATTACTTGTTAGATTGAGGATTGAGACTTTTACCATGAGATAGACAATTCTCAAAGCTGTTTCAAGTAAGTTGTCAAACATGAGAGCGCATGTTATGACAATCAACATACTTTCATACCACTTGCATTTTACACTTTCGGCTTACTAACACCAGAGATTGTAAGTCTTATATAAAGAATTCGAAAGATTATGAATAACAATATTGTGTCCCATAAAATTATGAATGTTGTTTTCAAGAGAATTAACTTTATCATTAAAAAAATTAACAGCGTATCTTATTATTAATGAAAATAAAATATATATAGATTATTGAGTTTACTAGTGCAATTTCTTTTTTCTTAATTACTAGTATATCTAAAATTGGTACATCATGTGCACTTATACCTTTTGCTGTAGAAGTCAAAATATGTGTGATAATTATAATTATAATATATGATATGATACATGTCTGTCACACCTCATTCATGTAAGAATAATGAATAAATTTGCATTGGCTATCTTCTTTACTATCTTAAAATTTGAGGGAGTAGAAGAAAATAAAAAGTTATCTTTCTAAACATAGAAAGCCACAACAGTACATTTCCAATGAAAATAATCTGTTTCTTGTCAAATGAATTCATATATATCAAGAAAATGGAATCCACATCATGAAGGGTAAGAGCACTTGAATTAGTAAAATATTTTTTAAGGCATTATTGGCATCTATAATGCTTTACCAACATAAAAGCATAAACCACTTATCACATCACATTGTATCCATAAAAACAAAGAAGGAACATAACAAACATATTCTAATCTTACTTAAAATTTCAAATGACACGCAGGAATTATGTCAAAAAGAGATGGTGCAAATCTAGTGCCATCTTCCAATCTAAATTCTCTAATCAGAGTTAGTAGCAAATGTGTATTTTGTCTCTACCTTACATTAACCTCTAAAACAGGAAATAAAAAAGAAATTCAGATTACAGCTCATAGCTAGGGTTAAAATAGGCTAGAGTAGACATTAGATTTGTGAAGTTGGTTTCTTAAAAATGTTAGCTATGACTATGAGTCTGACCTAGTATTATTGATTAGACTTAATTGCAATTTTGTTTTCTTATTTTTGTCATTTTGTAGAATTTATTTTTATTTTAAAATTTGACAATTTTAGTTCTTTAGTTAATCAAATATTTTGTCTAAAAATTAGTGATGTGATAATATGTTTTAAACGACGTGATATATGATCTAATAATGAAAAAATACCAACATTGATGAAATCGTAAAAAAATTAATTTATAAATTTAATTTAAAACATGTCATATCACCTTAATTTAGACAAAGTATTTGATGGAGAGATTAAAACTGTCAAATTTTAAAATAGAGGATCAATTGCGCGCAAAATAGTAAAAATAGGAGACATAAAATCTAATTAAGCCTATTTATTAAAAGCTTTTTATATGCTCCCTCACTTCCCCCTCTCCAAAAAATTAGATTTGTCAACCAAAATATTGAGCTCAGGTGTTTAATGATCTACCCCTAGAATGAATCATTCGGAAGATCTAGAATTCCATTTTGGTAAAAAAAACTGTGGTCAGACTTTATTTATTTCGCAACTAAACTCTAGATTACTAAAACTCTTCTCTCCTAAAAATCAAAAGGTTGGTAAAAAAAAAAATTTGTCCAGGTTCACTTATTTATTCGATTGAAGCAACAAATTTGATTTTAAGAAAATGTGGAGTAGACAAGAATCTCACTTACTTATTATATATGCTCACTTTTGATGCCTGACCTAGCTTTTTTGAAATTCCAAAATCCTCAAAGTTTGTTTAAAAATCCATTCTAGTAATATGTCAATGTGATTAATTTCTATATAACAAATTGATGGAAGTCGATATGTTTAAATTACACAAGTTGTTAGAAAATTATAATTTAACAAAGATTACTAAATTGTATATAATAATATTTATATTACTTAAGTATGACAATAAGATTGTATTTATTCGAGTTAAATTTGATCAGATATATACTTATAAAGTTATAAATACAATCTTATTGTTATATTTTTTAGGAAGTGTCTCACACGAAGTGCCTGCAATTTGCAGTTATTAAGTAAAAAGGTTCCATTTTGGTTTTCAAAAATCAACTAATGTTCTATTTTGTCTCATATGTACTTGACTCATGACCAAGCTGTAGTCGATATCTAATACTACCTATATGTGGTAGAATAAGAATAAGCTGTATTTTTTACCCAAAAAAAAAGAGAAGGAGCTGTATTTGAAAAAGTGTATTATATGTTTAAATGAAATTACTTCATTAAATATTTTTAAAATTTTATGAAACTTTACAAATTTGATCTAGTACTTAATAAGAACTAGTTGGAATGTCTTATTTTGTCATATGATACTTTTGCAATTTCTTTTATTTTAAAAAACTATTTATTATTCTTAAGAGCCGGTTAAACTAACAATGATGATTTATTAGGTTAAATATTTTCACCTGATTCTTTTTTTTTTAGATAGACGAAATGACAAGTCATTAAAAACTCACACAAACCAAATGGATGGACCAAAATTCCAACTCCGGTCATGGCGTCCAATACTAGCAATTTTGACATTTCTATCAGTTGTACTAGAATATAAGGATATTTTTCACCGGATACTACTAACTCAAGATTTCATAATTTGTGTGTGTTTGTAACTTCATCAACGCTCTACATACAAAAAATAGAACTATTTTTTAACAATTGAATCAGTAAGACATAATAATGTCTGCAAAAAACTATTAAGCAAGAGTAATTCTAAAAAATTATTCTTAGAGGGGACAACTTACTCCAAAAGTAATTTATCATATAATATTTTGTCTATTATGCACAAATAAAATAAGTTTATTTTTACCATTCAATTAATATGTCACATTACATTTCATTTGATCCAATAGTAATAAAACTTATTTATCCAATAATAAAAAAAAATTATACATAAAAAAATATTCTAACTTGTAAAAACTCACACAATTTTCACACAGTAGTACTTAGGACCGTCCGATCTGACACGTGCTGCTAGAATAATTTTAAACGATTTTATTATTTTATCAATATAAACTATCTGATCAATAATTGACAGCCGAAATTGAAAACTACGTGCTTATCTACCGTAACAAATCTCGATCCATCTTTTCATATGGTTAAAGAAGACTAACCATAATTTTAACCATTGTTGGAATAGTTTCTCAAGTTTAACTAAGAACCTTTGTTTTTAATTAAATTCTCTATATTCTTTATTCATATTCTTTTTTTACCTTAATACTTTAAGCATACCTCTACTAGCTAGGTGTTGAATAGTACTCATAAAGTACTATAAATAGAGCATCCTCAAAGTGTCTTCTCACTCACCATTACAAAATATCTTCATCTCATATCACTAGATAGAGCAAATAATAACTCCAACATGGCAGAAAGCCTTCGTATGGCTGTTGCAGTTATTGGTACTTCTTTAATCCATTACATAATCCATACCCTCTTAACATTATCATGCATTATTAATTACTATGATACATAAATCCTCAACACAACAAAAAAAAAAGTGACTCATTTAAATGTTAATTTCTTGCAGGAAATGTTGCCTCAGTGTCCCTTTATGCTGCACCAATGTATGTTACATAACATTATAAATTTTTATTATAAATCACAAACTATTTAGAGATTATGAATCATTAAACATTTTTTTTCTATCTTGATTTGATTTTGCAGTGTTACTTTCAAAAGGGTCATAAGGAAAAAAAGTACTGAGGAATTTTCATGTGTTCCTTATATTATAGCACTATTGAACTGTCTCCTTTTTACTTGGTATGGATTGCCAATAGTTAGCTACAAGTGGGAAAATTTTCCTCTTGTTACTGTTAATGGAGTTGGAATTGTTTTGGAGCTAGCTTATGTTCTAATTTATTTTTTGTATTCTACACCCAAAGGAAAGGTATGTACAAAATAGTAAAATACCTTACCAAATTTTACATCTTATTATTATTCTAAGAAAATAATAATTATGTGCATATGTTTTCTTAGTATTTTAAGTTTTGTCATATGTGCATGAAATGAAAATTTGGAATGAAAAAATAAATAATCGAGCTCAACTGGCTCAAGATGAAGACAAATCGTTCAGAAGAATCTGAATTCGATTCATAGAAGGGAGAATTTTTTATTAGACTTTACTTTTTCTGACTGAACTTCATATTATCAGAGTTTCTTCTCCCGAGAACCGGAAGGCTAACAAAAAATAAAATTGAATGCAAGAGTTCATGTATTTTTAATTTTTTAACTAAACTAGAAATTTCTTCATTAGTCAAAAATATTATATTATACCATTAAATTTGGAAAAAAAAATTAAATCAAAGAAACATGTGAGTTAAGAAACATATATGGATCAAAGAACTTTATAATTATGTGAAAATATATCATAAAAAGTAAGAATTTTGTGAAATTAATTATGAAGTTTTTTTTTTATAGGTGAAGGTAGCTATGATAGCTTTACCAGTTCTTCTATCGTTCTGTGCCATTGCTCTTGCATCAGCTTTTGCCTTCCCTGATCATAGTCACAGAAAGTTACTTGTTGGTAGCATTGGTTTGGGAATTTCAATAGCAATGTATGCTTCCCCTTTGATTGTTATGGTGAGTTTTCTCTTTTTCTTCCACTCAAATTTTATATGCAATCTCTCTGTTTACAAAAGGAAACAGAGGCACCACTAGAAAGAAAAAAACAAACAGAGGAACAGAACAGAGCATAGTTCAAATATATATTGGAGTAATTAAATACTACACATTTTGTTTATTTAAATTATAAGAATAATTTTTTCATTTACATTTTTTTATTCTAAAATTATATTTCAATTATAAAATATTAATCAGATTCGTTCATTGAACTAAATCTGCTATCAAATACTAGCTTTATTCATAAAAAAAAAAAATATCGATCGTCAAAAGTTGATGTATTTAGTTACTCACTTTCTTTCAAATGCATCTCCGATTTAATATGTGTGGATATGTTTGGTAATCATATAATTGGAGGGACATGCAATTATTTATTTTTTATAGTTGCAATTGTTATTTTGAAATATTAATAATGAGAATGAGTAAGTTCATATGGTTTTATATTTTCATAGTCTTAAAAGTTGGTTATTGAAAAAGAAAATGAAATAAAACACTTTGACATGTTTCACTATTGTGAATTTATTTGTCTTCAACGCAATAAACTTGAAGGGAAAAAAATTGAAGTTATAACTATTAGTTAAAATACAATGATTAAAATTTTGAAAAACTCAATTAAATTATAGAAAAATCATAGAACTAAAAAAAAAAAATTATCAACCATTCAACCGTAGTTAATGATCAAGTAGAAAGAGCTATACTCACTATGACGTGGAAAGTCATGATCTGAATTTTTTAAAGAAATATTCATATTTACTGTCCAACATTTTTTTAAACAATATATTCTTCCATATAGTCATTAAAAAAATATTATTATGCAAAAAGAAATTGAAAAAAAAGTGAGTAAAAGGGTGTAACTTCATATTTTATTTTAATATAGTGCCTCTAAATTATATTAATTATCTTACATTATTTTGATTTTGATTATTGCAGAAGAAAGTGATACAAACAAAGAGTGTGGAATTCATGCCACTACCCTTATCATTGTGTTCATTCTTAGCTAGTGTATTGTGGCTTACATATGGACTTCTCATTAGGGATATATTCGTTGCGGTTAGTGTAATATATTTAGATAATTTGATAATTGAAATTTACAGAATAATTATCAAGATAATCTTATTGACAATGATGTTGTTTGTTACTTTTAATAGGGACCAAGTGTGATTGGAACTCCCTTAGGAATCCTCCAGCTGGTTCTCCACTGCAAATATTGGAAAAGAAAAGTTGTTATTGAAGAACCAAACAAATTGGATCTTCGTAAGCTGGGAAACCTAGAGAATTTGGACATGGAAAAGGGTGGTTTAGAAAAAGGGAAACTTGGAAAAGAATGTGACAAAACTACAACTTGTGATGTGTGACAATGTTCGAGACCTAAGAGGATGATTTACACTAGTTTTTATTATGTTTGTTTATTAACACCCCCTCCCCCCCAAAAAAGTTAAGTTATGTTCTTATTAGTTACATCTAATTTGTCAATGGATGTATTCATCACATAAATTCAAGTTAGTTTGTTCGTCCCATAAAAATTATGTTCTTGTTAGTTGCGTTTTCTTTTCGTGGAAACAAATTTGTGTTTAGTGAGAAGAAAAACCTTATACATTTTTTTTTTTTAAAAAAAGACATCAATTTCTTAATAAGATTCTCTTAAATCGGTATCAAGTCTAACGACCGATTAATGTGAGGAAATTAATCCAATTGCTCACTTGTGATGGCCGCATTTAAAACTAGAGTTTTTGCTCTATATGGATTATAGCCCGCCGAAATTGACATAAAAGAAAATTGAACTTGAAACTTTGAGATGAGCAAATTCTAAAGTCTCAAACTAACACCACTAAATCGACATAAGGGGATTACTTTATACGAAATTAAATTTTGGTATCATTTAGATTTATTTGATTATATGAGAGGAATAGAGACTAACAAAGTTGATGTTAATTTATTACCTTAATTTAATTAGACATTATTGTAGCAAATTACTTTTTTGAATTTTGGTCTAGCTAATGATAAAATATCAAATACTAAACATAGGGTTTGTTTTCGTCTAAGAACGGATTAAAATCTAATTGGCCCAGTTAAAATTTTAGTGTGTTAGGGATTAATATAATCATCTCAAATTGTTTACAATGGATATTTGTTTAGAATTAGATATTTGTTGAGATATTTTAGAAATTAATATAAAAATAATATTATGAAATGTTTTAATTGAATATATTATATATATCATATATATATATGTAAAATTACACAATTGGTTGTATGCAAATTACATCATTACTTAAAATATGACATACCAAATGTGAAACTTATGCTCTAATCATTGAATGGTGCATAATTCTTAGATTTATGTCAAAGATGGGCATGCAACTTTATGAAGAAGGACTAAGGAGGTATTATACTTAAAACATTATGTATAAATGTTACAAGTCTCCTATTGAATAGATAAAACAGCTCAATGTGATATTTCTCTAGGTTGGACTATATATCTTTATCATGTGTTTAATTCCTAGCAATAAATATATATGTTGTACATATAGTGATTATTGTCATTTCTAACCCTCCAAAAAAATAAACTATAATAATATATAATTCAGCTGAAAAATAAATAAAGACTTATAAAATAATATAACATGACTTATATACCGATGTCAATCAATACCAATTAAAAAATAACTATCAATTATTTTCTATTTAAACATAGTTATATTTTTTTTTTATTTGGAAATAATGGCATCACTTATCTCAAAGAAAGGTTAACTAGGTGAAGAGTGTGAGCTCAAAAATTGTGGGGATACTTACACCTCATGCCTTAACTGAATAATATGTATGTGTTCATTCGTGGTCCAATTATATGTCATGCAGTACTCATTCCTCAAATGTCGCAATTTTAAGCTTAATTATAAAGAAAAATGTGGCAATTAACAAATAGGTAAATTATTAATTACCCATCCTAAAGTTAAAGGTACCCAACTTAATTGTCAATTTAAAAGTGTTCATGCTATTTTTAAGAATCTCACTTACTTATTATGGGTGCGTTGGTCCGTGTACGTACACCTAATTTCTATTATCATTAAAAAGTGTGTAATTTTTTAATATTGGAAATTTGTTTCATTCTATTTCATGCAATTGCAATTCAACCCTTTCCATTAATGTTCTTCTATTATCAAGAACAGAAGAGAGTTTATTTTTGTAAAAAAAAATAAAACAAAACAAAAGAGTTACTATTTTTATTTTTATAATGAGAGTTTACTATGTTTTTTTTTAACCAAGATAGTTTATTATATGAAAAATGCTATTTAGCAAAAAAAATTGATGTAAGAAAGAGAAGAATCTGAGGTGGCAACATTTAATTGGTCAAATTATAATCACTCTCTCTGATTAGCCAAATTTTAATTAATCAAATTTCATAATTTTATGGATTATTCACTTTCTTACATCAATATTTCTTGTTAAATAGCATTACTTTTATTATATTTTCAAAGCATTAAATTGTCATAAGCATATATTTAGTATCTACTATCTACTATAGTACCAACCTAAGTTTGATTTGAAAATAAATAAGTAAATAGTGCCACATAACCTACAATCTCAATATACTATACTAGTCTTTTATTCCACCGGGCACGGGCAACTAGCTTGCACGTTTTTTTTACGAGACACATTACTAACTAATTTTAGTCTTTTTATAATAAAAACGAATTAAACGAGAAATGATAAACTTTTTTTTCTCTTTATGCATTTCATATTTAATATATTTATTATATATTATAACTAGTACATTTTCCTAGCATTATCCGAAGAGACATTTAATATTCTTTTATAATAAGGAATATGAAAAAAAAAATTGAATTAAAAAATATTTTAGAAAAATAAATGCTTTTTTTTTTCTGGTAAGACATTTAGTGTAAAATCATTTTACTGTTAGAAGTAATTTATATTTAGAGGGTATTTTAGTATTTTGTTGTGTTGTCTTTATGACCTAGTTTTTTTGTGTATAAATAGACTAGTAGTTGATGTCATTAAATATATTTTATTCTCCTTTTGTAGCTGTCATTACAGAGCATTCAATAATATTCTCTTTTCTATTCATTTATCACCTTTGTGCACCAACAATTGGTATCTAGAGCTCCGGTTCGAATCCACGGGAAACACGAGTGAAACGTGAGGCGTTGTGTGATTGATTTCGTTTCTTGAATTCGAGTTGAATCTTGAACGAAGTTGTAACAGAATCACATTTTCTGATTCTGCGGGATTGGGAAACACGAGTGCTTAGTGAGATTTGAGTGAACGCACAAAGGTTAAAGATGAACGGAAACGGTGGTATGAGTACCAAGCTTCCAGTGTTTGATGGTAAAAACTGGAATCGTTGGATGAAACAAATGATTGTTCTGTTCGGTGCTCAAGATGTGCTTGAACTTGTCACTGAAGGCTGCGTTCCAGTAGCAGCAGATGCAACAGATGCACAAAAGCTTGCTTAGAAGGATACGAAGAAGAAAGATCAGAGGGCGCTGTTCTACATCCATCAGTGTGTGGATGAAAACGTGTTTGAGAAGATTGCTGACTCAGAAACGGCGAAGGCCGCGTGGGACACACTGATCAGATGCTATGGTGGTGACGCATCAGTGAAGAAGGTGAAGCTTCAGTCCTTACGAAAGTAGTATGAGAATCTCAACATGAAGAACAATGAGAAGGTCCATGGGTACATCTCCAGAATGATTCTGATCACCAATGAGATGAAAGCTTGTGGAGAAACTCTTTCAGAACAAGTAATCATTGAGAAGGTATTGAGATCCCTTACTCCTCAGTTTGATTACATTGTGGTAGCTATAGAACATTCCAGGGATCTGAGTTCCATGAGAATTGAAGAGCTACAAAGCAATCTAGAAGCACAAGATTTGCGTCTGACTGAGAGAAACTCTGAAAGAGAAGTAGAGCAGCAGGCTCTGAAAGCAGCCTCTGGAAAGAAGCATCAGAAGCAGTCTTGGTCAGAAGCCAAGAGAAGATCTGATGGAGTTCAGAAGCCAGAAACTTCAACCTCTGATAAACAGAAGTATCAGAAGGGAAATGAGAGATTTGACAAGAAGAAGATCCAGTGTTACTGTTGTCAAAAGTTTGGCCATTTTGCTGCTGATTGCCGGTCAAACAAGGAAAGAAAGTCAGAAGAAGCAAATATAGCCAGAAGCTCTGATGACTCTGATGGTGAATCTATGTTACTAATGGCTTCTGAAACTGATGATATGAATTCATCAGAGTGGTGGTATATGGACACAGGGTGTTCAAACCATCTTACTGGAAACAAGAAGTGGTTGGTTGACTTTGACTCTGGGAAGAGTACAAAGATCAGATGTGCTGATGATAAATACCTCAATCCTGAAGGTATGGGAAATGTCAGAGTTATTCTGAACAATAGAAAAGCAGCATTGATTCAGAATGTATGGTATGTACCTGGCATGAAAAGCAATCTGATGAGTGTGGGGCAACTAATTGAGAAAGGTTTTTCAGTTATCATGAAGGACAATCTTCTGAAGCTGTATGATCGTAATCAGAAGCTGATTATGGAGTCAGAACAGGGAAGGAACATGACATTCAAGGTGAATGTCAGAACTGCAGACTCTGAATGCCTTAGTGCAACAAGTGTTGAGAAGGATAGTGAGTTGTGGCACAGAAGATTTGGTCATCTGAATTTCAGAAGCCTGGAGCATCTGAAATCAAAGAATCTGGTACATGGAATTCCTATAATCAAGAAACCTGAGAAGTCATGCAAGGTGTGCATGGAAGGGAAGCAACCAAGACTGTCATTTACATCAGCAGTAGCTCCAAGGGCAAAACATGCCTTGGGAGTAGTACATTCTGATGTGTGTGGTCCATTTCCAGTAGCATCAATTGGAGGGAATAAATATTTTGTGTCATTTGTAGATGAATTCACTAGAATGACATGGGTATCCCTGATAAAGTTCAAACATGAGGTGTTTGCTGAATTCAAGAAATTCAGAGTGAAGGTTCAAAATCAGAGTGGCCAGACTCTAAAGATTCTTAGAACAGATGGTGGTGGTGAGTATAACTCCAATGAGTTCAAAACCTTTTGTGAGGAGAATGGAATTGAGCATGAGGTTACTGCTCCTTATACTCCTCAACACAATGGTCTTGCTGAAAGAAGAAATCGCACTTTGCTTGATATGGTGAGAAGCATGCTGAAAGAGAAGAAGCTTCCTCATAATTTATGGGGTGAAGCTGTTGCAACTGCATGTTACGTGCTCAACAGATGTCAAACGAAGAAGCTGAAGGAAATAGTTCATATTCAGAAGTGGACTGAAGATAAGCATAGTGTTAGTCATCTGAAGGTGTTTGGTTCTGTCTGTTACAAACATGTCCCAGAAGCCAGAAGACAGAAACTTGATGATAGAAGCAAAGTAATGTTATTGGTGGGGTACCACAGTACAGGTGCGTACAAACTCTATTGTCCAGAGACTAATAGAATAGAATTCAGCAGAGATGTCATTGTGAAAGAATTAGAAACTTGGGATTGGAGCAAAACTCAATCCAATTCTGATGTGAGATTTCTTGAAGGAGATTCAGATTCTGAAGGAGATTCAGATTCTGAAGGAGACTCTGACTCCGAAGGAGATTCTGAAGGTGGTCCTGAAGGTGACTCTGAAGGTCAAGGCCCTGAAGGAGCTTATGAACACACCTCAGAATCACAAGCCTCTGAAGGTGAAACCTCTGAAGAAAGAACTTCTGAAGATAGCACTTCTGGAATTCCAACTTCTGAAGGAAATTCTGTGGAACAAGATCAGAGACCACAGAGAATCAGAAGCATCCCAAGAAGATTTGCAGAGTTTGATATGCTGCAAGACACTGAAGTAGACTCTGAGGGAGAAGTTATTCAGTGTGCAATGTTAGTAGACTCTGAACCCGTGAGTACAGAAGAGGCTCTTAAGCAGCAAGTCTGGTTGCAGGCCATGAAAGAAGAACTTGATGCTATAAAGAGAAACAAGACTTGGAAGCTGTCAGAACTTCCAAAAGGCAAGAAAGCCATCAGTGTCAGATGGGTTTTCAAGCAGAAGCTAAAGCCAGATGGATCAATTGGCAAACACAAAACGAGGTTAGTAGCAAGAGGATTTCTGCAGAAACCTGGGCTAGATTATTCTGAAGTGTTTGCACCTGTAGCAAGACATGAAACAATTAGACTGGTAATCGCAATAGCTGCTAACAGGAATTGGCCTCTGATGCATTTAGATGTGAAATCTGCATTTCTGAACGGTCCATTACAAGAAGAGGTATATGTGTCACAACCTCCAGGTTTTGAAGAAAAGAATCAGTAAGGGATGGTGTATAGATTACATAAAGCCTTGTATGGATTGAAACAAGCACCCCGAGCCTGGAATATGAAGATTGATTCATTTTTCAAAAAGCATGGGTTTCAGAAATGTGAATTGGAATATGGTGTCTATGTTCAGCACACTTCAGAAGGCAATATGATTCTGGTATGTTTGTATGTTGATGACATATTGCTGACAGGAAGTTCTGAACAAGAGATAGCTAAGTTCAAGAAGGTTCTGATGAATGAGTTTGAGATGACAGATCTTGGAAAAATGAGTTACTTTCTAGGGGTGGAATTTCTGTATTCTGAGAAAGGAATCATTTTACATCAGATGAAGTATGAACTTGAGCTTCTGAAGAGATTTAAGCTGGAAAATTGCAAAATTGCTATCACACCTTCCGATACGAATCAGAAGCTGGACTCTGATTCTGATGGAGAGGATGTGGATGCTACAACCTTCAAACAGTTGGTTGGTTCTCTGAGGTATTTGTGTAATACCAGACCTGATATTTGCTATGCAGTTGGAATGGTTAGCAGATTTATGAGTAAACCAAAATGGTCCCATTACCAAGCTGCTGTCAGGATTCTGAGGTATATCAAGGGGACTCTGAAGCATGGAGTGTTATTCCCCTCTGAAGGAAAGACTGAATCAGAGCTTCTGAGCTATTCAGACTCTGATTGGTGTGGAGACAGAGTTGATAGAAGAAGTACCTCTGGGTACTTGTTTAAATTTCTGGGAGGTCCTATCTCTTGGTGTTCCAAGAAGCAACCTGTTGTTGCTCTATCAACCTGTGAAGCTGAATATATTGCAGGCGCTCTGACTGCATGCCAAGCTGTGTGGATTCTGAACTTACTACAGGATCTGAAGATTGAAGTAAACAAGCCTCTGAAGCTGATGATTGATAACAAGTCTGCAATCAATCTTGCCAAGAACCCAGTGCTGCATGGGAGAAGCAAGCATATTGAGACCAAGTATCATTTTCTGAGGAATCAGGTTCAGAATGGAGTGCTTGAAGTTGTGCACTGTAGCACCCAGAAGCAGCTGGCAGATGTGTTAACAAAGGCTATCAAGACTGATCAATTTCTTCGTTTGAGGGATGGAATTGGTGTCGTCTGTTTTGTGTAAATATAAATTAAGGGATGGTGTTAGAAGTAATTTATATTTAGAGGGTATTTTAGTATTTTGTTGTGTTGTCTTTATGACCTAGTTTTTTTGTGTATAAATAGACTAGTAGTTGATGTCATTAAATATCTTTTATTCTCCTTTTGTAGCCGTCATTACAGAGCATTCAATAATATTCTCTTTTCTATTCATTTATCACCTTTGTGCACCAACATTTACAAGTTATAAATAATTTTTAAATGCATGTAACTCAGAAATAATAAAAGAAAAAGACGTTATTATCCACAATTTATTAAAGGGAAATGCTTAACATAGCGAAAAAAAATTCGTGAAAAGAAAGCGAATGATGTGGCTGACTTAAAAAACTCTTTCATTTTTTTTTCTCCTTTATTATTTTGTTTTAATTTACTCATCTCTTTCTTCCAGCATAGAACCGACAGCAATCACTCAACACCACTTTTACTCATCTCACCGATAACATTGCCGCCACACCGACGAGTTCCCGCGGCTGTGTTTAATTACTGCAAAATTAACCCCTATGGCAGTGGCTTGGTGGGGATGAATGATTAATATCTTAGGATTACAAACTCGATGAGAATATATATTTAAATTTAATAGAAAAAATGGAGTACATAGAGAAGAGTTTTTGGATTTGCAGTTGTTTTTTGTTTGTTTTGGATTTACAGGTTTAATAGACATGGAAGTGGAGCGGCAAACAATGGTACTTAGTTAATGCCTTAATTTTTATGAATATTTAATAAAATTATTTTAAGAAATTATACAAAACATAACTAAAATTGTGTTAAAGTCAAACAAAAAAACACTACAGCAGTGTTCGTGATGTTTCGCGAGGATGTAGGATTCTCTGCAGTACTTTACTCCCTGCAGTTGAATCCTGTCCATTCATTTTTTTCACTATATTTAATTTTATTAAACAAAATAATTATGAATGGTGGAGATGTAAACTGGACTTTCTCCAGTTATATTTCAACTGGAGGGGATCTGCTGTCCCTTCGCGACATATAGCACCACTCTTTATTGAATAAACTTTTATTTGTATGCGTAAAATACAAAATAAACAAATCATAGTTATCTAAGTTGAGATAGAAATCAACAGTATATACTATAAAAAAAAAATCAACAGTATTTTTAATTCAATAATATATGTCTAAAATGAATATAATGAGCAAACGGAAACATAAAAATTATTTTTTTATAAATATATAAAATAAATTAAAATAAATAATTTAATCAAATAATTAACTAACAATTTTCCTATCAACATATATCATTTAAAAGTGAATCATATATGCTGAATTAAATATAATGATATTGATGTCTAATGGAAAACATGGATGGTGATAGTGTTATTCTTAATTTTTGTTAATTAGTCCTTCCTAATAACAAGCATTTTCCTAAAAAAAAATCTACAACTTAAAAAAATCTAGCATTCTTTAACTTGTTTTCGGTTGTAAGGGATTGAGTACCCCTTGTACTCCCTTATAATTAAATTGCTTATTAAAAAAAAAGGATGTTTCCATATACATAAGGGAGTTCACATTTCTAAAACAAAGAAATTAAACTAGCTAGCAAATTCACATGCAACATGCAATTCATATAAACCCTTTGGTTACTAAAGAGCCACCAAACAACATTGAGAACACCTGGATGAACATCATTTTCAAGACAACAACTGCTTCTTTTTATTTCTTGTCGTTTCTTCCTTCACCAAAGGAATGGGAATTATGGAATTCTTATTGCTTTATATAATGTATTATTTGGGGAACAAATATTCTGTTTTGGATAATTTTGACATACAAAAATATGTGGCTACTCTACTCCCTCGTCCTGATTTTAAGCTTTGGCATTTATTTGTTCAATCAAAATCAAATGTGATGCAGAAGCAAAGTCACATAGAAACTAGAAAGCATGAAAAATTGTGTCAAGTAGAACTAGTCCAAAGAAAAATGAGATAAGAAAAAATAATCAATTTCTACATACAAATTTGTTAGAGTAAATAGGTATTTTAGGCTTTTAATTAGTCATTGAAATGGTAAGGATTGATGATTGATCAATTTAATATTTAAATTAAAAAAATTAATCAATTTAGTCCTTCTATATAAATATTCATTTAGTTAACATTCAACAAAATTGATCCAAAAAAAAAACATATTAATTTCAAATTTCAATGGTCTTTTATTGTCCGACTAAATTGTTATCTTATAAATTTAAATGACTAAATTGACCGATTTTTATACATTCAAATACTAAAATGGTTCTTCTAAAAAAATATTAAAATGTTAAACTTTCAAATTTATGAATATTTTGGACTATTGACGGTGAATAAAATTCAAAGAGTTGAAAATGCAAAATATGCTAAGTCTTAGATTTTTATATTGGGATTTCTTAACACACCTCCTCGCGCTCAGCGCTATTAGATTTTGAGCGTGGATATAAATAGTGGATGGTCCGACCAATAATCAGATAGTAGACTGCCTAGTAGAACGTGGAGAGGATCTAATATCATTTTAGAATTGAGAGTTGAACCTAACTCAAATTTACAAAATCGGATTGTAAGATAAAAATTGCCCTCATTTATAAACACATATTCAAGTTATCTCGTAATCATGTGTGATTTTTTAACACTAATAATAATAATAATAATAATAATAATAATAATAATAATAACTTCATCAAGAACTTTAAACAGAATGAGAATCAAAGTATATATACCCCGACAATACAGTCAAAATTACAACCATATGCACTAAACAATTATCACTACTATATTAAGTTCTGATGTCTTTACTGTGTACTTTATTGGAGCACTGCACTCTTTTTCCCTTCACCTGGTTTTACCCATTGGGTTTTACAGGTAAGGTTTTTAACGAGGCAGTTGTTATCAAGCTCCCACTTGGGTTTTGGTCTAGTCCCCCCAAGTTCTTTGATGTATTTCTCTTTTTCTCTTTAATAATATTTTGGGTTAGCTAGTCTGTTGAAGTCTTAGGGGGTGCCAACATAGTTGGGATGTCCCTACTTCTTCAACTTAGCTTTCTCCCTTTTACTTAAAAAAAAAAAAAATTATCACTACTATACCACACACCACACAACAATTTTTCTTAGTAATATTGCTATCATATATTAGACCCTAATCCTCAATAAATTCATCCATATCCCATTAAGATAAATGATTCTTGAAAAATTAACACCAACATTCTTTTCTTATGTATAAGATTTAAATAACATTCGTGAGAATCCTATATACTATCTTATCTTTGCCTTTTTAATTTCCAATTTGGTCATATATGAGTCACTAGACTAGAAGAAGCAGAAGCCTATCACCAAAATCATGTGCTTGGGTGAGAGACAGAACAGAGAGCATTCTAATTTTAAACCTTTCAAACTATATCTCACATGGTGTTATGGGGTCACATTACATAAATAAATTTTCACAAGCTCCTTGGCTTATGATGATTCATCAAATTAACTGACATCATATTAAGTTCAGAATCACATGGCTACTCATATTAAAAAGTACAACCGTGTTACTCTATTTCAATGTTTTAAAAATTGTCACTTAACAATAAATGGTTTATGTCCGAAATCATAGTTTAATTGGCAAAAAAAATTAAAATTGTTAGGTCAGACATTATGACTGGGGTTTGAACTTCAATTCCTCCACTTTATGTTGTGAATTTCCAATAACTTGTCATTTCATCTATGCACAAAAAAAAAATAGTTTCTAAAAGCTTTGATAATTCTTTCTAGTCGACTTTACTAAGTAGTTGGTTACAAATTGCTTTTAATCGATTGTTTAACAAGATTATTTAAGGAATTGATTCTTTCCTCGATATTTGTTTATACACATTAACTTGTTATCAAAATTCTAATAATAATATACCAATCGTTAGTTGGTTCAGTGGTGATTGGCGCTGAACTTGGTAGGGAGGACCACGGTTCGATCCCCCGCAACTGCGATCGGGAGGGGGCTGGAACCACTTGATGCCAGAACTGACCCCCGAACCAGATTCAACTGGTGGTGCAAACCAAAAAAAAAATTCTAATAATAATATGCTTATACCGTGAGGATTTTATTTACCATTTTCAATATGTCTATACCGTGAGGGCAACAAAGTTATAGATATTTTTGTAAAATTTGAGTTGAATATGGGATACTTCTTGTATGGACACAACTTTATATTTAAATCAATTAGTCACATTCACAAAAATCAATAATAATAATAATAATAAAATTGATTTTTTTTTCTTTCTACTTTTTCATTTATGTAATTGTGTGTCTAAATCTTTTTAATTTGTGTTTGGGACCATACAAGTATTACTCTTGAATAAGTTTGATGGCCTTAAGACTTTCTTTGTAGTTCATGATTTTGCCTCTTATGTTATGTTGACTGAAAAGAGCTATGCACCCCTTCTGGAGTTTTTTAGTTGTTTCTTGTTTCTTATATCTTGTTAAGGTAGCCTTTTTATTAAAAAAAACAAACTCTAATAATATTATTAAAGGATTTTGTTTTGACACTATGTTTAAAGGATTTGATTATCTAAAAATATTGTCACAACATGTTGATTAGTTTTTTGATGCATATTGTGACTAAATTTTTTTATCTTAATTTTATGTGAGTTAATTCTCCAATTCGTAGAAGGAAAAAAAAACGATTTTAATTTAATCTTATGGGAAAAGATTGTACGGATGATAACTTCTACGAAAAATATTTAATAATATTGATAAAAGAGAATTTTCTCTAATCTTACATAAAACAAACCTCGTGTACTAAAAATAGAATTTTTGGTTGTCTGAAAATGATATTTTAAACCTAAGTTCGACTGATGTTCAATTTCTAGTGCCTTGGATCATGCCCATCAACCATGGTCCATGAAGCATGTAAGAATAAAGATACATGTTTTTGCACATTATATATGTACCATTTATAAAAACGAAATTGGTCCCAAGCATATGATAAATGTTTAATTTACATGTTAGAAATTTGTTAAAATGGCACCTCATTCACGGAAAATGTGGAAAAGTTAATTTTAACATATACTATATTTTTTGTAAAATAATTAAAATTTGTAATATATTAAAATGCATGGCACATATATAACTGATTTCCCACTTAATCATTCCTACCATATTTTTTTGTAAGAAAATAAAAAAAGTTTAACCAAAATTCAGAATCATTTTCAAAAAGGTATATACTACTATAACTTTTAGTTAGATCCCAGCATATTCGAACACACAGAGTCACTTTTCAATACTGCCATTTCATCGTGTAAGAACTATATAAAAGAGTGGAAAACATTTTTGTGGTTTTTTTTCTGATAAAATAAAGTGATATCATATACCATACTACTACGGTACACGTTAATTATATTGTAGCAAAAAAACAGTACTACTATGTATGTACACTTATTGATGATGATAGTAACAAAACTAAAGTATCATGTTTTCTTGGTTGTGTAACGTGTGTTATTTGAATACATGGAAATTGACATCAAATTCGACATTGTATACAACAAAACTCAAATGTACCTTAACGTCGAAACCAATATTATGAGAATGAGAATCGCAAGGAGAGAACAAATATTTAAAATTTGAAAACTACGTATAATTACGGTGTTAATTTTGAAAAACGTGTTAAAAAAAAAATTCAACTTTGTTTGATTTGTTTTTAAATATGTCTATTAGATAAAAAATATCTTAAAATGTCCTACTTTTTCAAATATTTCTTGTACCGTTGCACTTTTCTGCACATTCTGCATTCAGCTGCATATGGCAGAATGGCGTCGCTACCATTGTCACCGTGGAACAAGGGATAAAATAAAAATAAATCAGTGTCGCCATCCTGCCACTTGCAGAAGATGCAAAATATGCAAAATATGCAAATAAGTTTAGTGCAAAGAATATTTTGAAAAATAGTGCATTATGGTATAATTTTTTGTTTGCCGGGATATTTGGAAGAAAAAAATCTACTAACTTGTCTACTAATGTAAATGTATAATTGTGTCCAATCATTTATTTTTTAACAATTCAAATACATTTTTATAAAATTACAATGAATCGGCGTAATTTTGACATAAATATCTAACTTAAAATCAAATGTACTAAATTTACAACCCATGTGAAATGGTCCTGAAACAATGAAATTGTTACAAACAGAATAACACGTCATATCCAAATTGAGGTGTGAAAGAGAAACTGGCATCTCATATACACATAGCACAAGCATTTGTTTCCCTTCTAGTGGCTTTAACTTACTGAGTTACTATATCAAAAGGTGTACACTTCAGTTTCTATTTTCAATTTTAACTCTTTTCACTCAACGATTCCCTACACACTTTTCTGATTTTTCAGTTTCACAGAAACCAAACCAAGTAAGTTCACAGTTAAAGTTTTTTCAACGTGGCAACATTGTAGTAGGGGATGCCAAAAAAGTGTACTTTATGTGCATTCTTGTTCCTCCCATAGAATTGTCTTTTTCTTCATTACTTAAGATTTGGAAAGCATGGAGGTGTCTTCAAAGGACACTTAAAAGCTGCTATGTATGTGTTTCATATCTTCCCAAGACACATGATCATCATCAATCATCAATAGTATATATCAGGCGATTTTTTGTTGTATTGATTTCACATGTCTATCAATATATTGTCCTACTAGTTTTATGTGTGTAAATAAGATAAGTTTTGTATTAGATCGGTTAATCATATTGTTAAATTAAATGAGATATAAGATTTATTAATTCAATTGTGAAAAACACCCTTATACATGATACAATATTATCTTACTAGTATATATTAGACAAAATTTATAGTATTGATTATATTGAAGTTATGAGGTCAATGATCTTTGAGACTAACATGGTTTACCCGGTAGTAATTCTAGCAAGAAAACACTTTTAGCTTAACATGGTTTTGAGTTCAAATTCAATTTTGAAAATCCAATATTAAATATCTTAAAAGAGGGTTTTGCCACTCACTATGATTCTACTTGACTCAAGAGATTAATCTTTGCAATTACATCCAACGCAAAGAATATCAGATAAAAAAAACATTAACAAGAGTTTTAGAGAATGTTAGGAGTCTCACGTTGAGTAAATCAAAATGTTCAATACTTCTATGTGATACTTAACTTAAGCCATCAGACTCTCTCATCAATTTTGACATTATTTTTTTATTGAATTATCTTTATATGTTGAAGTCCTAACATAGTAAACTCGTAAATCCTCGCCACAAAAAGAGTAAGCTCGTATATCATTAGATTCTTGGGTGGAACAATTTATTGATCAAACTTTACTTGCCTCGGAACTAGAGAGCTAAAACAAAATAAAACACAAACGATGCAAATTTATAACGACATAAAACAAAAATTGACATAAAAACATAAGATCTAGATGAAAAAACATACTATCTAAATAAAAAAAATTGGGTTATAGAATCCAAAAGTTTTTTAAACTTTTTTCACTTTAAAAAATAGATTCTAAATAATTCTAAAGGGAAAAAAAAATGATATTTTGCGGGGTCTAGAAAAAACATGTGGTAAAGAGAAATTTTCTTTTCAGAGTTAGTATTGGGCCCAATTTATGCAGCTCGTTTTATCGATTTTGAGGTGGAACAATTTCTTGGTCAGAATTTACTTACCTTGCAGTCGAACTCTAGACTATTAAGACTCCCTTCCCTTAGGAACTAGATGGTTAAAACTTAAAACAAAAACAAAAAACAACTGCAAACGATACTAGTTTATAACAACATACAACAAAGATTGATATAAAAATATAAGATCTCGATGAAAAAACATAAGATCTAAATAAAAAATTGAAAAAAAATTCACTTCAAAAAATAGATTTCAAATAATTCTAAAGGGACAAAACGGAATTTTGCGGGATCCGAAAAAACATGTGGTAAAGAGAAATTTTCTAGAGAAACTTTCTTTGAAGAATTTTTTCCCCACCCCCGTGTCTCTTTTTAACCCCCTGAAAATCCAATTTTATCCCTAATTTTACTCCCAAAAAATTCGATTTTCATTTACCGAACTTTTCCAATATAGAAAAATATGTGTTTTTCAACCGTTTAAAATTTCGGTTCGCATTTACCAAAGTTTTTTTTAGGGGTAAAAATGGAAATCCGGAGGGTGAAAAAGAGACAGGGGGAGTGGGGAAAGAATTCTTCACTTTCTTTTGAGAGTTGATATTGGGACCAATTTATGAAGCCCATTATCTATTTTTCTAAACTATTTTTTTTTTAAGATTTGAATTTTGCTCTATAAACCTCTCAGATTGCTCACTGGTCCTCTAAGGTTTTAAAAACACCTCTCATGATATTTTGGAAGATACATTCCAAACTTAGATTTTTTTTTTTTTTCCAGAAAATATCTAAAATATGTTGTGTGTTGTAACATATCTTCCGAAAAGCACCCTTTTAGCCCAACGGTTAGAATAGTGCTTTTATTACCTCTCCTGCACTCCATCTCCATTGTTACGAAAAAGGTGCAATTTTTTGACGTTTTGAAATTGGCTAATAGTCAAAATACTCCAATTTCCTTATGGTTTTTTATTTTTTAAATTTATATAGATAGTTGTAGGCATGGTTGATCTTCTAGTTGATTTGGAACTTGACATTGATAAATCCGATATTGTTCAAGCAGTCATTATTGAGCTTTTGATTGTCAAAATTTACATTGCCAAGTATTTTTCTTACATAGAAAAAATATACAAGAGTTTTTTTTTTGACAAATACAAGAAGAATTTATCAATTGGATTCTCCCTAAGACGTGGAATAAAAATATAATATTATACATGATAAAAAAATGATATTATAACAAACAAGATTTTTTGAGACTTTTTGTATTTTTTTTAAAATAAATTTCATCGAGAGATTTAAATAATAATTTTTATTAATTATTAATGAGGAAAAGAACCTAATGAAAACAAATTATATACAATTTTATTTAATTTTATAAAAATAATAAAAAATTATTTTTTACTTATACTTTTTTTTTTGAAGCACTTTTTACTCAAAGAAAATTGATTTTTTTATTAGACTGTGAGAGAGGGTAAAAATAGGAAAGAATAAATTATTAAAATATTTTAAAAAGGAAAAAATAAATTGTTCAAAAAAAAAAGTTTATTTTCTTGGAAAAAACAAAGTACCACATCACACGCCATCATCGAGACTCATCTTTAACTTCAGCTACGATATACAGCGCCTCTTTTGGAACCCTAATTTTCACAAATCTCTAAATTCACAATCCCTTTCCCTCCGTATTCTCTTTCAGGTGATGTTTATCATATCATTGCTCTTCAAGTTTTCTTCTTTCTTTTTATTTTCGTATCTGAATTCTGATGCATGTGTCAATTGCTAGATATCATTTAATTTGATGCGAATTTCAATTTCTGATAATACTGTTTGTTATTATCTTAAATCATAGCGTTTTATTCCTCGTTTCTTAATATGAATTGTTATGGATTTTTATTTTAATTTAAGTAATTAGCACATAATGGAATCTATAAATGTCTAAGTAGAATTCCATGCAGATTTTATGACCAGAGTTTTGGAATATGTATTCATTTTTGGTTTCATGCCTTTGCTGTAGTTTGTATATGTCCGTGAATTGGATGTTAGCATGCTGCTAGGTTGTGAAAGCACAATGCTTTGTTGTGGATTTTTTTTTGGGAAGGGGGTTTTGTATGATAAAGCCTGCATCTTGTTATAGTGACTTGGAATTTGTGTATCTTGCAAGATTTGGGTTTGAGAGGGAACTTTCTTGGCCCATTGGCAAGTTTTGTTTTTGAAACAAGCAATGTTAGTTGTTAGTCTAAATTAGTCTAAATGTGTTGAAGCAAATGGTTTGGCTATCGACGTGATTTATGATAGAACAATATAGTGTTGTTTGATTCATATAGTTGATCCCACCTAGAGGGATAAGGCTTGGTTGGTTTTTGTTGGAGATTGGGGGTTTTGGTTATTCATCTTGTCGACTTACCTTTTAAACACGCACACAATTATGTTCTTGACAGTTGATACAATTAATTTAGATAGGATGCTGGTGGGACAGAAAGTTTGAACCTTTATAAAACATGCTGCCTAAATTGATCCTCTTTTTGGAAATTATCTAGATAAAGACATTTTTTCGTAATACTTGTACTTCTCAAAACTTCTATATGATGGTTTAACTGATTTCGAAATGGATATTGTAGTCCAAGGGACTGCATATTTTTGTGGTTCCATTTAACAGGTTTAAGGTTATAGTCTGAAATGGCATCAGTGTCTACTCAACCACAGTTTCGTTACACGCAGCCACCATCAAAGGTGCTTCATTTGAGAAACTTGCCATGGGAGTGTATAGAAGAGGAGCTAATTGAACTTGGAAAGCCATTTGGTAAAGTTGTGAACACAAAGTGCAATGTTGGAGCAAATCGAAATCAAGCTTTTATTGAATTTGTAAGTAGCATATGTTCTTTTTCTTCTTCTATTTTGCTTTTCCTTTCGAATGAAGCTACTGATTTTAGTTATAAATCATATATTGTAACCTGCAGGCAGATATAAATCAAGCCATTGCGATGATATCATACTATGCTTCATCATCAGAGCCTGCTCAAGTACGGGGGAAAACTGTGTATCTGCAGTATTCCAATAGACAAGAAATAGTGAATAATAAAACTGCTGCAGATGTTGCCGGAAATGTACTGTTGGTAACAATTGAGGGTGCAGATGCACGCCTTGTGAGCATAGATGTTTTGCACTTGGTAAGCAATTGCTTATGTGTCTATGCTATATATGCTAAAAATGTCATAATGTGGATGCTGTTCTTTTAGTTTTGTGATTAGGTTTTTGTCTTTGTCAAACTATGGTAATTTTTTTGACATGTATGTAAATAATCGGCAGGCCCATATCAAGGCAATATCTTCGATGGCAGCTTAGTGCTTTTGGAGAAAGAGCTTGTGTGTGTTTGTTTCCTTTCTCCTTTCCTTAGAACTGCCTCTTTCTTCCCTACTCTCTCCCTCAGCTCCTACATTGTTGTAGTTTAGGTTTTACTTTTACCATTATTTTTTTTCATTTGTGCAAAGTGAATTTTGGTAAGCAATTTTCCTCACAAAGCATTTGTTTGAATATAAGCGACAAAGTGAATAGCACCTCTCAGTATCTTTGGAATCTTTAATATAATAATCATTTTAGTTTGTTAAAAAAAATAAATAATCATTTTAGTTTTATGTTTGAAGTTGTCATTCTTTTAAGAAAACCATCATCAAAATTGAATCAGCCATATTTCCCCCCATGCCTTTCCCCAATTTTCTGCAGTTAATGCTAGCACTGTTGAACAATTGTTGTGGTGGAATGTTTTCTTCATGTTTCAATAACGCCCACAATCTTTGCTTACAATAGTCTAATTCATCACCCAGCAAAATATGCGATAAGAACAGTATCCTATTAGCATTTCACGAGATATATTAATTTCCTCAAACACGCCGTTAGGATTCCCCAAACAGCAAGATAGTAATACTAATAACAGTTGTATAAACATATACTATAGGATCGAAATAGAAAGTGCAACTGTATTAAGTTAACACTGAAAATGTAAGATCACTATTAACCAGAACCCATGGCTCCCTCAGAGAGTTTTCTCAGTCCAAAACTACGTAAGAAACTCCTGTGCTCTCGCTCTCTGCATCTGCCAACGCCTACCTCCAATTCCTACTAGGATTCACACTTGATTATCTCCCTACTAGCCAAGACACAACTGAATCTTCCAACGCCTACCTCCAATTCCTTAGGTAAAGCATCCTTTAGGGAAAAATCACCAATTACCTTCTTCAGCTCGGAGACATGGAAAACTGGACAAGTCCTTGAATCTGCGGGTAATTTTAACTTTGGTTTATATTGTTCTAGATTCTGAGATGAACCATTGTAATGAGTATCCAGCTTTTGATTAATTCCCATATGCAAAGACTGGCGTCTATAAACTCTTAAGATTGAAAACCTATCTTAGAAGAGTCTTGAGCACTGTTAATCCGCAGATTGTTTCATTTGGATCTGTCTTATCCAGTTTTGCTTGAGGTGATTAAGAGCTTCATCCAGATCCACTCATTCATTGATCCACTGCCTCAACCCTCAAGTTTGGTCTGATTGCATTCAAATTTAAATTAGTGTTGTAGCCTTTCTTCCATAGACAGGTGTCTATAAGGTCTAAGATTGAAAACCTATGTTAGAAGAGTCTTGAACACTGTTAACCCGCAGATTGTTTCATTTGGATCCGTCTTATCAAGTTTTGCTTGAGCTTATTAAGAGCTTCATCCCGATCCACCCATTCATGATCCACTGCCTCAACCCTCAAGTTTGGTCGGATTGCATTCAAATTTAAAGTAGTGTTGGGTAGCCTTTCTTCCATAGACAATTTCAAATGGATAGAGGCATCGAAGGATGCATTGTACCACACTTCAGACCACCGTCACCATTATGCCCAATTTTTTAATTATTCGAATGCAACGGATGTCTCGTTTTCAAATGAGTGCCTAATATGAAAAGCTCCTTCCAAAAAATTGCTCAAGTACAAGGTGTCATATATAGTATGAGGGACTCCGTGAAATCTAAACTCCTGGTCAAAAAGTCTGGCCACTATCATTGCTGAATATGGATGGCAAACGTAGACAACAGATATTGCTTCATGATCCTTGGATTGGGATGACCTATGATAAAAGCAATAGAAATATCCTCCCAAATCTGATTTGGAATCCATAGAGGCTTTAGTAATCCTGCAGCGGTTGTGGCTGCATATTTCTACCTTTGACAAACATCACATGATGATGGACAAAGTCCAGCATACAACTTTTCATTCCCAACCTATATTCATTTCCAGCAATGCTTCTATATGTGCACAATTAACTAGAAGGGCCTCTAGAAGGAGAAGAATGGTACTCCAACAATAAATGGACAAAAGAAGTGGTTAGTATGACAAAACAATTCTTCTAATGGAACAAGACACTGGATAGATAAATCTTGATCTTAAAGATTGATTTTGCAATACCATGCAAGCAATTCTAATGAGAATGATTTGCATCAATTGCTTGATTTTGCAATACCATGCAAACAATTTGATCTCCTTCCAACCAAATCGGGTATCAAAGATCAGTATGTAATTCGCCAACTTCATGCAAACGAGGCCATCAGCTGCCTTATGTTAACCAAGGGCATCTCTTGTAACAAAACTATGACTACTGAAAGAGATATTTTCTCATGACTATTTTCTCTCAAAGCAACCTGTTCCATCTTTACTGAAATGTCATTGTCATGTTATTCCAATCCACTTAGACCTTCCCCAGTTTCCTCAACCAAGCTACCCCCAAATTGATGTCCATTCCTCCCAATTCCAGGACATATGATTGTCTTGGAGTTGAAATACTAACTAGAGTTTGTGTTAAATATGTTGAGTTAAAACTGTGGGTTGCCCTACTATCAGTAAGCACTACTACCTCCTCCCATCACATACAATACTTCAGCTATTCACATTGTTTTTGATTTCCAATGTTGTGACTTTCCCATTAAAATTCATTGTTTCATTCTCGTTAACGCAAGCATGTTAAGTTATTTCTCCAGTCAATGGTAAATGGATTAACCTTCCCTCCACAACAGTAACAGTGTAACACAGACTATTTTTTCGATCTGGCAGCTCTAGGTAGGAGATATGACCCTCCAGACTATTCTGACACTAGCAACGTTCTTCCTCAGTATGATGAGACACAAACGTTGGTTTCATGTTAGGGCTAAGTAGTGGCTGACCCATAAATGACAAATTGGAGTGGATTTGGGTATTCCCATAAGTCCCTAACCCCCAACCCAAACTTCCTCTGGGCGTGACAGATGGATGATTGTAAGACACTCATGAAGTACCAAATATACTGCACTTTAGATAACCCTGTAATATGAGACAAAATCAGCGGAGGTCTTTCGATGTAGTACTTGGTCGATTTGTCTAAGAGAACAAGCTGCTTAAATGAATTTTCAAACTTCCGACCACCACAATCAGCATACCCCTTACACTTTTACTTCCCCCATGTCAAATACCAAATGGTATTTGCTCTCTCAGAGAAGATTAACAATATGTTTGGGTTAGAATCTCCAACGCACAAAGTGCATTGGTCCAAAGTTGCATAAGGAAGCTTCAGTCAAAAGTGCCTTGGGTCCTTTGCCTTGGGTCCTTCCATGCTATTCTTGGTTAATTTGAGCTTCACTTCTTCAAAGGTGTTATGTACTTCAAAATAAATTTCAGTTATTATAATCGATCTGTCTTGGTCTATGCCATCAAACATGGGTAGCTCACCCTTTTCTCATTGATATTAGATACTCCTCTTTGTATCCCTTCCTTTTTTTGTTTCATTCCTTCAGACTTTTTTACTGCCAACTCACCCTTTACTTACACAGTACCTCACTACCATTTTCTTTTACCCTAGAGTTGACTCCATAATATTTCCCTACCAACACCACCACTAGTAGGTTCTACAGTAAAACCATCCTAATGGCCTCTAGCAGATGCATAGTGATAGTTTTTTCCAATCGTGAGTGTTCATTAATTCTTTCTTGTGTGCACGATGATGTTTGTTAGTTTATGTAAATTGGCAGCTGTTTTAATTATTATGAATTTCTAGATTTGTTAAAGTTCTTATGCAGGTTTTTGTTAGTTTTAGGTTCCTAGATTCGTTGATTCTAGAGTTAAATCTTGATTTTAGATTTGTTAATTTTTTAAATTCTGATTTTATTGCTCACATATGCAGGTTTTTTCAGCCTTTGGATTTGTGCATAAGATTACTACTTTTGAGAAGACAGCTGGATTTCAGGTTTGTTGATTAGTCATCCTTATCTATTTTGGCTTTATTTTTCAATGGGCACAAGCTTATTCTAAATACAACTTTTTAGGCACTGGTGCAATTCTCAGATCAAGAAACTGCCACTTCTGCAAAGGATGCTTTGGATGGAAGAAGCATACCTAGGTGACAGTTGTATTACTTGTTTGGCATAGTATTTTGTTCAACTGTGTTTGGCTTTTGTTCAACTGTGTTTGGCATGGTATTTAATTCAACTGTGTTGAATGTGCAGTTGTTAATGTGGTGCATTTCTTCGTTAAATGATAGACCGTTGTAAATAGTCATGTTTGTCGATTTCTGGAGTTTATACACTACTTTTGCGCTTGTTATAATTGTTTGGATTGTTGACTGTGTGAAATATGGTTAGCTACATCATTCCAACTGAACCAATCACGAGTAGAAAATTTTTGTAGTTATTTGCATCTTCATTAGCACTGCTGAATCCTGATAACCTATATACATTAAGCATTATTATTGCTCAATTGTTGTTTGTTTAAAATGATTGATTTTCAAATTTTTTCTCCCATTGTATCAGCTACCTGCTCCCTGGGCATGTGGGACCATGTACCCTTAAAATCACATATTCTGGACATTCAGACTTAAGTGTCAAGTTTCAAAGTCACAGAAGCAGGTATTACTGCCTTCTTTTATCACCCTTGATATATAGTGTTTTAGCCCTTTTAGTTGCACGGCAGTAACCATATATATTTTTCTTTTCTTTTTAATTATTTAACTTTTTTTCCTTGTTTCAGGGACTACACTAATCCTTACCTTCCTGTTGCTCAATCAGCTATGGAGGGAAACGGACAGGTAACCTTCTTGAATGTGCATAAGGAAGCCTTTTAACTTAATATGCACTTCATTCACATTGGTGATGGGTATCTACTCTTACACTTTGCGGCTGCATGCTGACATCCTTACAAAGGATTATGGTTTTCTAAATATATTTATGGATTTACAATTTTTGCAGTCCGTGATGGGCTTGGATGGGAAGAGACTGGAAGCCGAGAGTAATGTTCTTCTTGCATCAATTGAGAACATGCAGTATGCTGTAACCTTGGATGTCTTGCACATGGTACTTTGAGCTGCAGTTGGCAGTTGTCTATTTTTGAAATGATGGGCTGACATCACTGTTTAGCTGATATTATACTGCTTTTCTCTGTTATTTTTAACAGGTTTTCTCTGCTTTTGGACCCATCCAAAAGATTGCAATGTTTGATAAGAATGGTGGTTTACAGGCTCTAGTTCAATATCCAGGTTAGGGTCTTTCAATACCTTCATTCATCTTTGTTCAAATCTTCCTATATATTATGTTTCTATTGTTTGATTATTTGTGCATACCAGTCTCACTGTCAATATCGATCCTCTATCTTGCTTTTGTTTTAAATTGTTTATTTGGCGATAGTATTCAAATCTCTCTCTCTCTCTCTCTCTCTCTCTCTCTCTCTCTATATATATATATATATATTAGAGTTTCTACCCATTTAAGCTAAAAACTAATGTTGCTCGCCTCTCACTTAAAACAAAAGCTTATGTGTGTGTTTGAGTCTGAATAATTGTGATTTTCACCTGGTTGGTAATTAGAAACATTTTACCTGTTTTATAATTACAGTTAATGCTATTGTTGAGATATTAAATTCTATGGATTACAGATGTTCAAACAGCCATCGTGGCCAAGGAAGCCTTGGAAGGACACTGCATCTATGATGGGGGATTTTGCAAGCTTCACCTCTCCTATTCACGTCATACTGATCTGAGTATAAAGGTAATCAGCCTACGCTGTCCATATAATAGGTGCCCCATATGATCTATTAGTGGTTGTTATTTGTTAACGACATTAAACAAATTATATTTCTAGTATGGAGTTTTGGTTGTCTTAGACTCTTAAGATTTGTGTTATTACAGGTCAATAATGACAGAAGCAGAGACTATACCATGCCTACTGCACCGCCACCAGTTATGAACATCCAGCCCTCAGTTTCAGGGCAACAACAAGCTCCCATGACTGGTCCACCTTCTCAACACTACAATACCGCTCAGTACGCTCCAAGTAACAACCAGAATTTTATACCTCAATCTCAGGCTGGATGGGGAACAGCTCCACCAGCACCGCACCCTATGCAACAACAACAACGGATGCATCATAATCCTTACATGCCACCTGGTACAATGCCACCACAAGGTGGCCCTGGAATGATGCAGTATCCCGGTCACATTCATCAATAGCCTTGCTCTTTTGCTTCAACTAAGCCGAAAATTGGCTAACAGTCAACAGATTGGCAGAAATGAGGGCTGCCATTTGAATTACGAGTTCTTATGTTTGATCATGTAATTCTGAATCTCTGTTTCCACTTTCCACCATATTTCTTTTCAAATTTTTGGATGTAATCAATTTTTTAAGAACACTTTTAGTTGGCTGGTAGCATTTGTAAAAACTATGCAAATTTCTGATCTTATCTCTTCATGATTTCTATTGGTTTCTCGTAAAAAAGGGTACTAGCTTGGAATTGTGTTTCTATAGAAGTTGCCTTTGAAATAAAATGTCTTGTAACTTGTTAGTTTTTAAGGCAACATGATATAGCCTATACTTTATTTTCTTCCAAATACACCCCTAATTACTACCACTTCATCTCCACTTGAAAAGGCCAAACTGCTAGCTATAATTGATACTTGTAGTTTATAGTGTACAATCCATTCCTATCAGAATCTCGATTCAAATCCTAAAGTTCTACAATTTTACGATCTTACTCACCCCCCAACGATCCAAATCTTGTGCAGAATCAAAGGTGAAGTAAAATTGTGTAATTTTGGATGATTCTACACGATCCTGGTTGAAAATTTTGGACCATTTTTGCCAGGGTCAATTTTGACCCGATTATATAGAAATGACAAAAAACCCTAATTTTTTTTTAATTCTCTTCATCGATTATCACTCTATTAAGATTTGAAACTTTGAGTAGTTTATGTTTAAGATATGATTATTGGTTGTTTTATGTTTAACATGTGAACTTATACACTATATATTTAGAATTATTTTTGTTTTGGTAGGATCTTATGATCTTGCTACTCCCTCTTGATCCTACAAAATTAATTGGGTAGGATCATCTAATCTTGTTAGTTGCGATCTTATGTTTTATGATTTTGTTATCACCTTTCAATTAGGCATGGCAATGGGGCGGGGCGGGGACGGATTTTGCCTTCCCCAAACTCAAACCCATATAGTTCGGGTTTTCCTCAAACCCATCTCAATTCCAAGCGGGGATAAAAAGTATAACCCCAAACTCAAACCCAACGGGGATCGGGTATCCCAACGGGGTTCGGGTATCCCCGTTATACCACTTCCAACATAAATTTGGATTGCATTTTAATATTTTTTTATTAAAAAAAAGAAGTTAAAGGCCCAAAAATTCTTTTGTTTCAACGATATTTTTTAAATAGAGAAAATAGTTTGTTTAATACTCAAATTAAGGATAAAAAATAAACATATGAATGTAATTTAAGAGATTGTTTAAGGATTTAAAATTTAAAAGAGGTAAAATCTAATTTTAATATAAGTGGGGCGGGTTCGGGGTGGGTATCAATGTCCCCATTACCCGCCCCAACCCCGTCTTTTGAAATCGGGGAAAACCCAAACCCAGTCAACTCGGGTTTTCCCCGTCAAAGCGGGTATGGTTTGGGCGGGTACCCACGGGTATGAGTTTTATTGCCATGCCTACTTTCAATCTTATGCAAGATCCCGATTTTGACAACCTTGGTATAATATGATATGATTGAAGCAAATATGTTTGGTAAAAGACTTCTTTCATGAGTTTAAAATATTTTTTTAAAACTATTTATGATATTTTCACGAGTTTAAACTACTTTTAAAAATATACATATCATCCTATTTCTATGTACTTTGACCGTTTTAATTTCTTTTTCACCCTTGACCTAAGAGGCTCTCACTTAAATGTATGTAACTCTCATCTAACTCTTTTCTCCGCACACTAATCACATTCTGCGTCATTATAATCAATTGAGGTTAGCCTCTTGGTCTTAGGCCATCCGCACAACCCACCCTTTGCCAGTCCTTTCTCGCAATCTTGCATGACCGTGATTTACTTTTTCTGTCTTGCGTGAAACCATATATCTTCTTTTTCCATGTCACGCGTGCGACCCTGCTTCTCTTCCCCAACTAAAAAACAACATATATTCTTTATATCTCTGTTTTCTATTTTGAATCTCCACTATTAGAGTTTTGAAATCTTAGTTTGAGTTTTTTTTTTTTTTTTTAAATTGACTAGACTTATTTTTATTTTGGTTGATTGATTGTCTGATTATGCAATTAAGACTATGAGTGATATACTCCCTCCGTTTCTTTTTAATTGTCTTTTATTATCATATTTAGCGTTTCTATTTAATTGTCCTTTTTGTATTTTATGGATATGATTTGTCAATTATACCCTTTGTCAATTGCTTTTATCTTTTTCCATAAAACCAATGAATGCTATATATTTGGAAAACTAAATCTTTTTTATTTTTTTTATTTTTGTTGGTACATAACATATTAAATTTTGTTTTTTTTGTTACATAATATATTAAATTTATTGGAAAGAGAAAATGTGGACAAAAAAATAGGAATTTATTGGTGGATTAAAATAAGGATATAATAGGAAAATAACGTGCAAAAATAAATTTTCTTAATTTGGTGTTATCATTCTAAAAAGACAATTAAAAAGAAACGGAGGGAGTATTTATGTTTGTTCTTAACTAATCAAGGCCTAATTCATCAACAATCTCGATCACCATGAGTCACTAGCTCCTGAACAGACCATAGCATAGACACACCCTAGATACACACTTATATATACCTGTCCGTGGAAATAGTTGTCCAAACTGGAGTTTTGGGTCCTAAAATCCTAATCCTCCCATTATAAAGTCAAATTCATGTTCTATACTTGTGTGCACAATTTTTCTAACCTTACCATGCTTGTTTACTTGGTTGTCAGAGTGTTTGTATGTACATCTCCCCTCTCTTTGGAGCCGTTACTTAACATCCACCATTTTCATCCTTCATCACTCTCCTGGGTCTCATATCAGTGCTTCGGGAACACAAACATAGGTGGTGCATGACTGTCGTCAGCTCGTGCCGTGAGGTGTTGGGTTAAGTTCTGCAATGAGCACAACCCTCATGCTTAGTTGCCAACATTCGTGGATGGATCAGTGTTATAAAATATTTTTTTACATGTCTAAAATTGGAGTATTTTGTGTTGTTTTTGTTGTAATACTCTTCCAAATTATTGGTTGTTGTTTTTCATCTCCTCATTGTTAGTTGTTGTGTGAAATGATTGATACTAATCAAAAAATCATTATTGTGTTAACTGTAGTTCAAAAACATTGATGTTGTTCCTCTCTTCAAAATTAGTTGTTTATTCATATTGTTTTTGTTGTTATACGATAACGTGAATGAACTTTTAAAGAATAAATTACTAAAATGAGCAAGAATATGATCCTCAAGAACAACATCAACATGTTTAGTTTTATTTAAAAAAAAAAAAACATGTTTAGTTCGGAAAGGTTGCCATCCAATTCTAGAAAACGAGTGATTACCTTTTTGTAGTCATGATGAATCAACTAAAGTAACTTCCTTAAAATTTTTAAATGACTCATAGAGAGAAAAAAAGGAGGCAAATTCTAATGTACTCCTAAAAGTCATCAAATGATTGATCCATGGATCAAAAAGACATTGTTATTTGTTGCAACTTTTGTTTGGATATATTAGTCTAATAGCTAGATTCACACACATATAATTGTAGAAAAATAAATAATCCATAATTTAAACTCAATCTTTTCAATAATATCCCTAATAACTATAAATTATGCAAATAAAATGCATTTAAACCTAAACTAGTTTATAACATTGAGTTAGAGCCCAAATTCTTCAATTATGTCTTCATCATTCCATACCATACTATAGTGATAGTGACATTTCTTTTTTTTTTTCCTTCCGAGGTTAATTTAATTCGCAAAATATAAGTATTAAACATAATAACACACAACAAATATTTAATATATTGAATAAATTTATTTTCATATGATATTTGCTTGACAAAAAATTATTTTAATATTATAAATAACGACCGGAACAAAAGTTGTCCATAGAGATAAAATTATTATTTTCCATTCTACTCCCTTCGTCCTAAAATAATTATCACTTTAGAAATAAAATTTTGTTTCAAAATAAATGTCATTACCACTTTTCAATATAGTACTTTCCAATTGTAACCTTAAAGACAATTATAAGCCAATAACTTTTAGCAAGCGCCCATTTGGATTTACTTATTTTTAAGTTTATGCGAAATAAATAAATATTTATGTATTATTATAAGTCTTTTAAACTTAGTTTATAAAGAAAAACAGTTTATAATGATATATTTTTTTTTTAATTTAAACTTATAAATTATTATAAAAATTTATTTATTTAAATAAATTATTTTTATAAATTCAAAAATAAGCTAATCCAAACCGATCCAAATCAAAGACAACTTTGCTTTATAAAATCTCAATCTCAAAATCAAATCTACACTTACACACAAAAATCTGAAGCCGGCGCCAATTTCATTGTCGGATAAGGTTTACGTGCATCTTCTCCTACCCTCACAAACACAAACGAGGGAAAGGAAAGAAAGAAAAACCATGGCAACACTCCAAACCTCTCTTCTCTCCAAACCTCTTCTCCCATTCCTCATTCCAAACCACAATCACTCTATTCTCAAACCTCACCACCACTTCAATCCCACGCGCCTCCACCCTCGCGTCCCCTTCACTCCCCTCTTCTGCACATTCCACCCTGACAACACAACACTCCCTCACTCCGAACCTAACCCTAACAACCTTCCCGAACCAAATACCGAACCTGTCTCCGAACCTATTTCCGATTCTGCTGACGTGGAACATATAGATTCTTTAGAAAGCGATACGGTTACGGTTTTAGATTCGAATTTGAATGAATCGAGATTTGAAGGTGTTGTTGATGGAGAGAGTGAAAAGAAGGATTCGAAATTGGTTGAGAATGATGGTAGGTTACCGATTGTGGTGTTCTTGATTGGACTTTGGGTGAGAGCGAAGAAAAGTATGGAGAGGGCATTTTCGGAATTGTTTGATTGGTGGCCGTTTTGGCGCCAGGAGAAACGGTTGGCGAAGTTGATTACCGAAGCCGATGCCAATCGGGAGGATGCTGTTAAACAGAGTGCACTTTTTGTTGAGCTCAATAAGCATAGGTTTGTTTGTGTGGAATTTTTCAATTGGAAATTTCAAATTGTTGCTAATTTTTTTTTTTACTATATGAATGAATTTGGAAAATTGAATTTTTAGTGTTGTTGAAGATTGTAGGACATGTAAACCAAGTGATTGGGCTCAAGTGTTAATGAGCTTTAGTTAAGGATGAATTGTTCGGGAGAATCTGATTTCGAATCCTGGCACAAACAATCCTTGACGAGATTTTACTTGCCTCCCAGCTGAATTATGGATCACTAGGACCCTAGGAACCGGAGGGTTAAACCCGAAAAATAAAGATTGTAGGACATTTAACAATTTACATGGGAAAATTGGAATTTGACATTAGGGGAAAATTACCTAGGTTTACTATAGTACTGCTTAGTTTTTTTTAGATTTTTTGTCTTATTCAATTTTCATTTATGTTATTGCATATGTTTTTACTTTTTAGGAAGATTTTTATTGTTGCTATGAAAATTAGGGTTCTAACTGTAAGAGACTAAGACTAAGAAAGAGAAGAGGAACATAAATTAGCTACAAACTAAAACATTTTTCTTCATTGAATGATTCATTTTCATTGACACAATACGCCTAATAAACTATTCTACATGAGTGATAGTTATCCATGTGTTAGCCATCTTAGAAAAACATAGTAAAGTTCCAATAGAAATAATTATTTTCTGCTGAGTTTCTAACGCTAGTTCTTGAGACTTGAGCTGGATTTCACTATTTTATGTTTTTTTTCATTTATTTATTATAGTCCCGAGTCTGTGATAAAGAGATTTGAAGAAAGGGACCGAGCTGTGGACAGTAGAGGAGTTGCAGAATATCTTAGAGCTCTAGTGATCACTAATGCTATTGCAGAATATCTTCCTGACGCGGAATCTGGAAAACCTTCTGGCCTTCCTAGCTTGGTAATCACTTTGAAATTGAATCTTTCATGTTCTTGTTGTTCATTTTGTATTTTGAATCAATTTTCAGTCTTTATTCCTGACTTTACAGTGCTTCATTGTTCATTAGTGGAGGTGGAGTGCAACTAGGCATTATGTTTACGTATCTATTGTTATAGGTCATTTACCTAGCTCTATTGTAATAAGTTGTGAGAATGAGATGGAGAAATGTCTGAAGTTGACAAGTTTTAATTCATAATTGTGGTAGAAAATGTTTCTTAACCTCAAAGGAAACTTTTCTCACGCAACCACAAAAGTTGTAATTCTGTGTGGTGCTGAGGTTTGGTTCCTAAAATCCAATGAGACCATAAGCTCAATGTTGATAAAATGAGGATGCGGTGTGAATCTGTAGGCATACGCTAGGATAAGAAGTGAATGCATTTGAGAGAAAGTAGGGGGTAGCATAGCATCTGTTGAGACGAAGATGATTGAATCTCACCCAAGGTGGTTAAGGAATGTAGAAAGATGATGAATAGAGTACGGAGTAGGCATAGTGGACAGAATGCAGGATACCTTATATTTAGAGATAGAGGGTGACTGAGAAAAACTATAGAAGGAGAAAGCATTAATTTGTACTTTTTGAGGATTGGTTCTTTCTTGGCAGAAGTACAAAAAATATTGACATTGTTTGATCAATCTAATGAGAAAAAAGATTTGCTGGTTTTCTTTATTTCTACTAAATTTTTTGGATAATTATTATTTTCATACTTCTAGAAAGGGTCATGCTGACATGTGCCATAAGGGAACATATTAAGAATACTTCAAATAGTAATTGTGTCTTGAAAAAACAATTTTTAACTTCTAAAACGATAAAATGCACAATTTTCAATACCAAATTACTATCTATAGTACACTAACAAGTGCCTTAAGGGCATGCTAGCTTTTCCTTCTAGAAATTATTAGGTAGTATTTCTCCGATATATGCTTCTGGACCTGAAGTATTTGATTTGTGTTCTTATCTTAAAATACTTGATAGAGTTTATGATGAGCTTAAAACATAGTTCTTGTCTAGTGATTCTTGCAAGTTTGCCTTTTGATAACATGAACTTTTTCTCATCATAGTAGCATCATCATTTGACAATTTCAGTTCATAATTTACTTGTATTATGCTTTGGAAACTTATGGTAAACATATATTTTCAGTTGCAAGACTTGAAACAACGGGCGTCGGGTAACACAGATGAGACTTTTCTTAACCCTGGAATATCTGAGAAGCAGCCGTTGCACGTGGTTATGGTAAAAAAATTATCAGAAGACTTTCTTTTTATGCTTTGAGTGGTTAGCCTAACTACATAAATAATTTGTTCAACTTGCATCCCAGATTCTATTGTTTGATTGTTCTTGGAATCTCAAGATGCTGCTTCATTTTTTAGGTTGATCAGAAAGTATCAAACAAATCACGTTTTTCAAATGACCTTTTCACAACTATTATGTGTACTGTAGCTATTGGATTGGTCTGGTATGAGCCTCTAGTTTCCCTATCTCACCCTTTTTCTCATTCTGGTGTATAACATCCACCCTTTGATTTTTGTATACTAATATTCCTACCATATGTCTGTCAGGTTACTGGGTAGTTTTGGACTTCAAAAATACGTCGGAAGCTTGGGTGGGATTGGTTCTTCAGGTGTTGGTTCAAGTTCTTCCTATACCCCAAAGGAGATAAACAAGGAAGTAATGCCAGAAAAGGTTAACCCAGTGATATGCTTTTATTTCTATTACAATATATGGCAATAGATTGTTCTTTCTTTTCGAAAATACATGATTGAATAGTTTAGGGGTGTAGTATTAGCAAAGAAATTTGGGTTGTCAGTGAGTATCTTGGATGAGATGATTGTAAATGCAATGGGTTAATGAACAATAGCATGTCATGATAAATGTAATACATGAACAATTATTTTATTATCCAAACAAGATAGCCCCCGCTAATCATGCCATTACTAAATATTTCATTGACCAGTCAACAATAAAGCTGGGAAATATGACCACCTCATTAGTCTTGACGTATATCTAATACTATCAAATGAGTTATTATTTCCTTATTTGTCATATTTAAGGTCTTGCATATACGATACATCCGAAAACCAGAAATTCTGCCATGCGTTATATAATCATAAACTAATCTGTATCTTTCTTTGTCTCACCTTGCAGAATGTAAAAACTTTTAAGGATGTGAAAGGCTGTGATGATGCAAAGCAAGAGCTTGAAGAAGTTGTGGAGTACCTAAAAAATCCATCTAAATTTACACGCCTTGGAGGAAAGCTGCCTAAGGTCTACAGAAGTTATTGGTCTTTTTGTTTTTAATTTACTTATTCCTTTTGTTCATATCTTTCTACTCTACATGTATGGATTCTCTATTGTTAGTAACGAAGTCCTTATTCCCATCACTGTTTAGGAACTGATAACATATTTAGTACATCTCTTTATGCACATTGTGCTGTGCACACTAACAAACATGTTAAGCTCTGGTTGTCAATCATGATATTATGTATTCTTATTATTTTTATTTCATGCCATGCTGATGAACTTGCTTTTATTGAAATAATATGTCATGCTGCCTTTATATGTATATATAAAAAATAATCATGCTTGTTGTTAGTGCAATATAGTTGTAATATATTGTTTATGAAGTCAGGCTAAGATGGTCCTCTTTTCAGGGGATTCTTCTGACAGGGGCACCTGGAACTGGAAAGACTCTGCTAGCCAAGGTCAGTTAAATTCTATAGTCAGACATTTTTGGGAAGTTCTTTGAAGGGCTTAAATCTGAACTCTCGTTGTGACATTGATATTCTTTTTACATTCTTTGCATAATTCTAATGTCATGCTTTATTGCAATGTTCATTATAAGCTAATCCATTGAAATTCATTCTGATTATGATCTGATTGTTTGCTTGATCTGGGACCTTGAAGGCTATTGCTGGAGAAGCCGGTGTTCCATTTTTCTATCGTGCAGGGTCAGAGTTTGAGGAGATGTAAGTTTCTTTTGCCAAACTATGTTGAGAAGTGGCACATGTTATATCAGAATGGGGGTACATTTTGTTATTAAAAAAGGTAAAAATCTGTTGTTATTAACAGCTAAGTTGTCAATCCGGGATAACGGCACAATGTGTCCAACCCAAAAACTGCGATACCTGGATAACGGCACAATGTGTCCAACCCAAAAACTGCGATACCAGGATAGCATGGGGCGGGATGGCCTCTATTTGAATTTTTTTATGGACAGATTATATGATTAAAATTATAAAAACATAGTCACTGTAAAATTAACCAAATAATTACCAATTCATGAAATATTCATAATTACCAATGAGTAGTTACTGTAAAATTAACCAAATAATTACAAATTCATGAAATATTCATAATTAGCAATAAATTAAAAAGTGACAAGTCCTCACCTCAGCAAAACACAGATAAATACCAACATAAGTCAAGGAACAAACAAGTTTAAGTCTTTCTACTTGAAGTAACTCAAACATACTTTTTAGTCAATAGTAATCAAAGATCATCATCAAGACTGGGATGAATTTGACATCGCTGAATTGGGGGGGGGGGGGTTTGGTTGGGGGGACACACACCTGTGGCCTTCTCTGTTCTATTTGCACAAAACCAGGGAAAGTAATTAAAACAAGGCATATAAGTATATTGAATCACGCCGAAAGTGTGCTGCTTGGAGAATAAGATGCAGCGACAGGGTCGGCTTGACGGTGGCTAGGTTGAAAGTGGCTGCTTGGAAGAGGTTCCCATTTTTGTTCTGCTTGTGGAGAATGCAAGTTTTAGCAGAATAGAGAAGGAAAGGCAATGCTAGGGTTTTTAGTGTGCAAAAAATCCGAAAGTGCCACTAAAAATTGTCTCTATCTTAAGGGTATTTTTAGGTTTTTGAAATACTCATTGTAGCGGGTCTGTTGCACTGCAAGGAAATAAGTCCAAGACAATTTGAACATTACAATACATGTAACATTGTGATGAGTTATAAACGTTCCATAATATCTTATTTCTTTTAGATCCGTGGCATTCTTCATTGGTAAATTAGATGCTAAAATGTTTTCATGTAACCTCTTAACAAAATTTTGAACTTTAATCTGTGTCTTCTGGCAGTTGAAACTTTTAAGTCAGTGGATGGGTATCTTGTGCGTGTATACTGTAGCCATTATAAAGTCAAATTCATGTTCTATACTTGTGTGCACAATTTTTCTAACCTTACCATGCTTGTTTACTTGGTTGTCAGAGTGTTTGTATGTACATCTCCCCTCTCTTTGGAGCCGTTACTTAACATCCACCATTTTCATCCTTCATCACTCTCCTGGGTCTCATATCAGTGCTTCGGGAACACAAACATAGGTGGTGCATGACTGTCGTCAGCTCGTGCCGTGAGGTGTTGGGTTAAGTTCTGCAATGAGCACAACCCTCATGCTTAGTTGCCAACATTCGTGGATGGATCAGTGTTATAAAATATTTTTTTACATGTCTAAAATTGGAGTATTTTGTGTTGTTTTTGTTGTAATACTCTTCCAAATTATTGGTTGTTGTTTTTCATCTCCTCATTGTTAGTTGTTGTGTGAAATGATTGATACTAATCAAAAAATCATTATTGTGTTAACTGTAGTTCAAAAACATTGATGTTGTTCCTCTCTTCAAAATTAGTTGTTTATTCATATTGTTTTTGTTGTTATACGATAACGTGAATGAACTTTTAAAGAATAAATTACTAAAATGAGCAAGAATATGATCCTCAAGAACAACATCAACATGTTTAGTTTTATTTAAAAAAAAAAAAACATGTTTAGTTCGGAAAGGTTGCCATCCAATTCTAGAAAACGAGTGATTACCTTTTTGTAGTCATGATGAATCAACTAAAGTAACTTCCTTAAAATTTTTAAATGACTCATAGAGAGAAAAAAAGGAGGCAAATTCTAATGTACTCCTAAAAGTCATCAAATGATTGATCCATGGATCAAAAAGACATTGTTATTTGTTGCAACTTTTGTTTGGATATATTAGTCTAATAGCTAGATTCACACACATATAATTGTAGAAAAATAAATAATCCATAATTTAAACTCAATCTTTTCAATAATATCCCTAATAACTATAAATTATGCAAATAAAATGCATTTAAACCTAAACTAGTTTATAACATTGAGTTAGAGCCCAAATTCTTCAATTATGTCTTCATCATTCCATACCATACTATAGTGATAGTGACATTTCTTTTTTTTTTTCCTTCCGAGGTTAATTTAATTCGCAAAATATAAGTATTAAACATAATAACACACAACAAATATTTAATATATTGAATAAATTTATTTTCATATGATATTTGCTTGACAAAAAATTATTTTAATATTATAAATAACGACCGGAACAAAAGTTGTCCATAGAGATAAAATTATTATTTTCCATTCTACTCCCTTCGTCCTAAAATAATTATCACTTTAGAAATAAAATTTTGTTTCAAAATAAATGTCATTACCACTTTTCAATATAGTACTTTCCAATTGTAACCTTAAAGACAATTATAAGCCAATAACTTTTAGCAAGCGCCCATTTGGATTTACTTATTTTTAAGTTTATGCGAAATAAATAAATATTTATGTATTATTATAAGTCTTTTAAACTTAGTTTATAAAGAAAAACAGTTTATAATGATATATTTTTTTTTTAATTTAAACTTATAAATTATTATAAAAATTTATTTATTTAAATAAATTATTTTTATAAATTCAAAAATAAGCTAATCCAAACCGATCCAAATCAAAGACAACTTTGCTTTATAAAATCTCAATCTCAAAATCAAATCTACACTTACACACAAAAATCTGAAGCCGGCGCCAATTTCATTGTCGGATAAGGTTTACGTGCATCTTCTCCTACCCTCACAAACACAAACGAGGGAAAGGAAAGAAAGAAAAACCATGGCAACACTCCAAACCTCTCTTCTCTCCAAACCTCTTCTCCCATTCCTCATTCCAAACCACAATCACTCTATTCTCAAACCTCACCACCACTTCAATCCCACGCGCCTCCACCCTCGCGTCCCCTTCACTCCCCTCTTCTGCACATTCCACCCTGACAACACAACACTCCCTCACTCCGAACCTAACCCTAACAACCTTCCCGAACCAAATACCGAACCTGTCTCCGAACCTATTTCCGATTCTGCTGACGTGGAACATATAGATTCTTTAGAAAGCGATACGGTTACGGTTTTAGATTCGAATTTGAATGAATCGAGATTTGAAGGTGTTGTTGATGGAGAGAGTGAAAAGAAGGATTCGAAATTGGTTGAGAATGATGGTAGGTTACCGATTGTGGTGTTCTTGATTGGACTTTGGGTGAGAGCGAAGAAAAGTATGGAGAGGGCATTTTCGGAATTGTTTGATTGGTGGCCGTTTTGGCGCCAGGAGAAACGGTTGGCGAAGTTGATTACCGAAGCCGATGCCAATCGGGAGGATGCTGTTAAACAGAGTGCACTTTTTGTTGAGCTCAATAAGCATAGGTTTGTTTGTGTGGAATTTTTCAATTGGAAATTTCAAATTGTTGCTAATTTTTTTTTTTACTATATGAATGAATTTGGAAAATTGAATTTTTAGTGTTGTTGAAGATTGTAGGACATGTAAACCAAGTGATTGGGCTCAAGTGTTAATGAGCTTTAGTTAAGGATGAATTGTTCGGGAGAATCTGATTTCGAATCCTGGCACAAACAATCCTTGACGAGATTTTACTTGCCTCCCAGCTGAATTATGGATCACTAGGACCCTAGGAACCGGAGGGTTAAACCCGAAAAATAAAGATTGTAGGACATTTAACAATTTACATGGGAAAATTGGAATTTGACATTAGGGGAAAATTACCTAGGTTTACTATAGTACTGCTTAGTTTTTTTTAGATTTTTTGTCTTATTCAATTTTCATTTATGTTATTGCATATGTTTTTACTTTTTAGGAAGATTTTTATTGTTGCTATGAAAATTAGGGTTCTAACTGTAAGAGACTAAGACTAAGAAAGAGAAGAGGAACATAAATTAGCTACAAACTAAAACATTTTTCTTCATTGAATGATTCATTTTCATTGACACAATACGCCTAATAAACTATTCTACATGAGTGATAGTTATCCATGTGTTAGCCATCTTAGAAAAACATAGTAAAGTTCCAATAGAAATAATTATTTTCTGCTGAGTTTCTAACGCTAGTTCTTGAGACTTGAGCTGGATTTCACTATTTTATGTTTTTTTTCATTTATTTATTATAGTCCCGAGTCTGTGATAAAGAGATTTGAAGAAAGGGACCGAGCTGTGGACAGTAGAGGAGTTGCAGAATATCTTAGAGCTCTAGTGATCACTAATGCTATTGCAGAATATCTTCCTGACGCGGAATCTGGAAAACCTTCTGGCCTTCCTAGCTTGGTAATCACTTTGAAATTGAATCTTTCATGTTCTTGTTGTTCATTTTGTATTTTGAATCAATTTTCAGTCTTTATTCCTGACTTTACAGTGCTTCATTGTTCATTAGTGGAGGTGGAGTGCAACTAGGCATTATGTTTACGTATCTATTGTTATAGGTCATTTACCTAGCTCTATTGTAATAAGTTGTGAGAATGAGATGGAGAAATGTCTGAAGTTGACAAGTTTTAATTCATAATTGTGGTAGAAAATGTTTCTTAACCTCAAAGGAAACTTTTCTCACGCAACCACAAAAGTTGTAATTCTGTGTGGTGCTGAGGTTTGGTTCCTAAAATCCAATGAGACCATAAGCTCAATGTTGATAAAATGAGGATGCGGTGTGAATCTGTAGGCATACGCTAGGATAAGAAGTGAATGCATTTGAGAGAAAGTAGGGGGTAGCATAGCATCTGTTGAGACGAAGATGATTGAATCTCACCCAAGGTGGTTAAGGAATGTAGAAAGATGATGAATAGAGTACGGAGTAGGCATAGTGGACAGAATGCAGGATACCTTATATTTAGAGATAGAGGGTGACTGAGAAAAACTATAGAAGGAGAAAGCATTAATTTGTACTTTTTGAGGATTGGTTCTTTCTTGGCAGAAGTACAAAAAATATTGACATTGTTTGATCAATCTAATGAGAAAAAAGATTTGCTGGTTTTCTTTATTTCTACTAAATTTTTTGGATAATTATTATTTTCATACTTCTAGAAAGGGTCATGCTGACATGTGCCATAAGGGAACATATTAAGAATACTTCAAATAGTAATTGTGTCTTGAAAAAACAATTTTTAACTTCTAAAACGATAAAATGCACAATTTTCAATACCAAATTACTATCTATAGTACACTAACAAGTGCCTTAAGGGCATGCTAGCTTTTCCTTCTAGAAATTATTAGGTAGTATTTCTCCGATATATGCTTCTGGACCTGAAGTATTTGATTTGTGTTCTTATCTTAAAATACTTGATAGAGTTTATGATGAGCTTAAAACATAGTTCTTGTCTAGTGATTCTTGCAAGTTTGCCTTTTGATAACATGAACTTTTTCTCATCATAGTAGCATCATCATTTGACAATTTCAGTTCATAATTTACTTGTATTATGCTTTGGAAACTTATGGTAAACATATATTTTCAGTTGCAAGACTTGAAACAACGGGCGTCGGGTAACACAGATGAGACTTTTCTTAACCCTGGAATATCTGAGAAGCAGCCGTTGCACGTGGTTATGGTAAAAAAATTATCAGAAGACTTTCTTTTTATGCTTTGAGTGGTTAGCCTAACTACATAAATAATTTGTTCAACTTGCATCCCAGATTCTATTGTTTGATTGTTCTTGGAATCTCAAGATGCTGCTTCATTTTTTAGGTTGATCAGAAAGTATCAAACAAATCACGTTTTTCAAATGACCTTTTCACAACTATTATGTGTACTGTAGCTATTGGATTGGTCTGGTATGAGCCTCTAGTTTCCCTATCTCACCCTTTTTCTCATTCTGGTGTATAACATCCACCCTTTGATTTTTGTATACTAATATTCCTACCATATGTCTGTCAGGTTACTGGGTAGTTTTGGACTTCAAAAATACGTCGGAAGCTTGGGTGGGATTGGTTCTTCAGGTGTTGGTTCAAGTTCTTCCTATACCCCAAAGGAGATAAACAAGGAAGTAATGCCAGAAAAGGTTAACCCAGTGATATGCTTTTATTTCTATTACAATATATGGCAATAGATTGTTCTTTCTTTTCGAAAATACATGATTGAATAGTTTAGGGGTGTAGTATTAGCAAAGAAATTTGGGTTGTCAGTGAGTATCTTGGATGAGATGATTGTAAATGCAATGGGTTAATGAACAATAGCATGTCATGATAAATGTAATACATGAACAATTATTTTATTATCCAAACAAGATAGCCCCCGCTAATCATGCCATTACTAAATATTTCATTGACCAGTCAACAATAAAGCTGGGAAATATGACCACCTCATTAGTCTTGACGTATATCTAATACTATCAAATGAGTTATTATTTCCTTATTTGTCATATTTAAGGTCTTGCATATACGATACATCCGAAAACCAGAAATTCTGCCATGCGTTATATAATCATAAACTAATCTGTATCTTTCTTTGTCTCACCTTGCAGAATGTAAAAACTTTTAAGGATGTGAAAGGCTGTGATGATGCAAAGCAAGAGCTTGAAGAAGTTGTGGAGTACCTAAAAAATCCATCTAAATTTACACGCCTTGGAGGAAAGCTGCCTAAGGTCTACAGAAGTTATTGGTCTTTTTGTTTTTAATTTACTTATTCCTTTTGTTCATATCTTTCTACTCTACATGTATGGATTCTCTATTGTTAGTAACGAAGTCCTTATTCCCATCACTGTTTAGGAACTGATAACATATTTAGTACATCTCTTTATGCACATTGTGCTGTGCACACTAACAAACATGTTAAGCTCTGGTTGTCAATCATGATATTATGTATTCTTATTATTTTTATTTCATGCCATGCTGATGAACTTGCTTTTATTGAAATAATATGTCATGCTGCCTTTATATGTATATATAAAAAATAATCATGCTTGTTGTTAGTGCAATATAGTTGTAATATATTGTTTATGAAGTCAGGCTAAGATGGTCCTCTTTTCAGGGGATTCTTCTGACAGGGGCACCTGGAACTGGAAAGACTCTGCTAGCCAAGGTCAGTTAAATTCTATAGTCAGACATTTTTGGGAAGTTCTTTGAAGGGCTTAAATCTGAACTCTCGTTGTGACATTGATATTCTTTTTACATTCTTTGCATAATTCTAATGTCATGCTTTATTGCAATGTTCATTATAAGCTAATCCATTGAAATTCATTCTGATTATGATCTGATTGTTTGCTTGATCTGGGACCTTGAAGGCTATTGCTGGAGAAGCCGGTGTTCCATTTTTCTATCGTGCAGGGTCAGAGTTTGAGGAGATGTAAGTTTCTTTTGCCAAACTATGTTGAGAAGTGGCACATGTTATATCAGAATGGGGGTACATTTTGTTATTAAAAAAGGTAAAAATCTGTTGTTATTAACAGCTAAGTTGTCAATCCGGGATAACGGCACAATGTGTCCAACCCAAAAACTGCGATACCTGGATAACGGCACAATGTGTCCAACCCAAAAACTGCGATACCAGGATAGCATGGGGCGGGATGGCCTCTATTTGAATTTTTTTATGGACAGATTATATGATTAAAATTATAAAAACATAGTCACTGTAAAATTAACCAAATAATTACCAATTCATGAAATATTCATAATTACCAATGAGTAGTTACTGTAAAATTAACCAAATAATTACAAATTCATGAAATATTCATAATTAGCAATAAATTAAAAAGTGACAAGTCCTCACCTCAGCAAAACACAGATAAATACCAACATAAGTCAAGGAACAAACAAGTTTAAGTCTTTCTACTTGAAGTAACTCAAACATACTTTTTAGTCAATAGTAATCAAAGATCATCATCAAGACTGGGATGAATTTGACATCGCTGAATTGGGGGGGGGGGGGTTTGGTTGGGGGGACACACACCTGTGGCCTTCTCTGTTCTATTTGCACAAAACCAGGGAAAGTAATTAAAACAAGGCATATAAGTATATTGAATCACGCCGAAAGTGTGCTGCTTGGAGAATAAGATGCAGCGACAGGGTCGGCTTGACGGTGGCTAGGTTGAAAGTGGCTGCTTGGAAGAGGTTCCCATTTTTGTTCTGCTTGTGGAGAATGCAAGTTTTAGCAGAATAGAGAAGGAAAGGCAATGCTAGGGTTTTTAGTGTGCAAAAAATCCGAAAGTGCCACTAAAAATTGTCTCTATCTTAAGGGTATTTTTAGGTTTTTGAAATACTCATTGTAGCGGGTCTGTTGCACTGCAAGGAAATAAGTCCAAGACAATTTGAACATTACAATACATGTAACATTGTGATGAGTTATAAACGTTCCATAATATCTTATTTCTTTTAGATCCGTGGCATTCTTCATTGGTAAATTAGATGCTAAAATGTTTTCATGTAACCTCTTAACAAAATTTTGAACTTTAATCTGTGTCTTCTGGCAGTTGAAACTTTTAAGTCAGTGGATGGGTATCTTGTGCGTGTATACTGTAGCCACTTAAGGAAAGTTTAAAATGTTGGCTGTTATGGGTGATTGGATTTATATTTCTTTTCATGCTCAGGTTTGTTGGAGTTGGTGCTCGACGTGTAAGATCCTTATTTCAAGCAGCCAAAAAGAAGGTTTGTTGCTTTTTGTCGATGATCTCACAACACAGTTTCCTATTATGGTTTACTCTAACACAGGACTTTTACATATTTCTGATTGTGGAACCTGTTTTCTCTTTTATCTTTTGTAGGCTCCTTGCATTATTTTCATTGATGAAATCGATGCTGTTGGATCAACCAGGAAACAGTGGGAGGGCCACACCAAGAAGACATTGCACCAACTACTTGTTGAAATGGATGGATTTGAGCAGAATGAGGTATCTCTGAACAGTGTGGGTTGCAATTTGTTCGTCTCTTCTTTTCCAAATTTATTTATCATTTTTTATGCTGCAGGGAATAATATTAATGGCTGCAACAAACTTGCCTGATATTCTTGATCCAGCTTTAACGAGGCCTGGTAGATTTGATCGACATGTAAGTTCTTATAGTCATTGTTTCCCCTATAAATGAATTTATGAAGAGAGAGAAGAGCAGTAGAAATATGAAAATAAGGCCTATCTCAAGAATTAACAAACTAAACAAAAGGAAAATAAAAAAACATAGGTCAAAAGTACTTTCCAGTTCCTCTTTCAATCCAGGTCATTGTACCCAGTTAATGTGTATAAAATATAGTAGAAGATAAGATGACTAACAATTTTGAATTCCAGATTGTTGTACCAAGTCCAGATGTACGTGGTCGGCAAGAAATATTGGAACTCTACCTGCAAGATAAACCTATAGCTGATAATGTTGATATTAAACAAATAGCTCGTGGTACCCCGGGATTCAATGGGGCAGGTGAGTTAACATTCAAATATTTTTGACCTGGACATAATTTCTATGAATGTATGAATCTTCATCTGAATGATGTTCTCTGTAATTATATATTCACATAAACTAGATCTTGCAAACCTGGTGAACATTGCTGCCATTAAAGCTGCGGTTGAAGGTGCAGAGAAATTAACAGCTTCTCAGTTGGAGTTTGCAAAAGACAGAATAATTATGGGTACAGAGCGAAAAACAATGTTTGTATCGGAAGAGTCAAAAAAGGTATGTATAGGAATTTGTGTCAAGAAATTCAGTTTGGTACTTAAGAACTGTGGCTTATTTTATTGGTGTACTTTCTAATCTTGTTATCTTTTCAAAACTTTTGAACATGAATCTTCTGTGCTGCATTATCTTAAAACTCCACAGTCTTCCCTGTAGTTTTTTTTTTGACATATATCTAAAATTCTAAATATAATAGTTTTAATCATAATAGTAAACATATGTCTTATGATTGCAGCAGGCTTAACATTAAAATACTAAAAATAAATGCACGAAATTTTTCGGTAACTTGACCATTCAATATACTATGCAATGAAATAGACTGAGAAAATACCAGTCTTTTATATTAATGAAATAGAAAATTGGATGGCCACGTAACGATCGTTAGATGCTAAATCAGTTGTTAGATGTTAGGTTGATATGATAGGTAAATTAGTTTTTGTAAAAAAAGTCTATGTACCTTAAACCAGTATCCCAGAGTAACACCTGACGACCTACTAGTGCTAAAAAAAACATTTTATCAGTTTTTTGGGTATCTTTTTAGTCCATTTTATTTAGTATAATTAGATTGTGCTGGTATTATGAAACATTATTCTCTCTGTACCAATGGCCAACAGTAAATAACTTTCAAATTCAAATAATAACCTTTTGTTTACAATTAATAAAATATTCATCCATTGATGTACGCTCATTATGTTGTTAATTAATGGTTGTAAATTTTCAGCTTACTGCTTATCATGAGAGCGGCCATGCAATTGTTGCGCTTAACACTGATGGTGCACATCCAATTCACAAGGCAACTATCATGCCACGTGGATCTGCTTTAGGAATGGTCACTCAGCTTCCCTCAAGCGATGAGACGTCAATAAGTAGGAAGCAGTTGTTAGCACGTCTTGATGTTTGTATGGGAGGAAGAGTTGCAGAAGAGCTTATCTTTGGTCGTGATAATGTCACTACTGGAGCAAGTAGTGATCTTCAATCTGCTACCGAGCTTGCCCAATACATGGTATTGTTTTGCTCCCCTGTTTTGTTGATAGTGCAGTTGTGGCATTTGTTAGTTCTTTACAAAAGTTATTCAAAATTTTATTTTTGCATATTCCTTTTGTTGATGTTCAATTGTTACTTGGAATATTGAAAAGTAGTAACTTAAATTCCGGACATATCTTAGTTTCTGCTGAAATTCATTGCTTGTGTTTGTTGTATTTTAACCTCTCACAAGGTATCAAGTTGTGGGATGAGTGATACAATCGGACCAATTCATATAAAGGATAGACCAAGCTCTGAAATGCAATCACGCATTGATGCAGAGGTAAGTATTATAAATCATATTTTTTAACATTTAGATAATTGAAATCATTTTTGGATTAGTTGATTTTCTCTTCTAAGAATATTGATAGTAGAATTCATGGTTGGAGCTGAGCTTTTCCTGTTTTGCAGGTTGTCAAACTCCTTAGAGATGCGTATGATCGTGTGAAAGCTCTTCTGAAGAAGGTTTGTTGAATATTATTGTCTAAATCGTTTTTTTTATTATATAAAACGGGAAACCTCTTGCTTTCATTGAGATAAAGAGAAGAAATTACAAAATGTTTGGAGATAAGGAGTTTTATTTTTAACTCAATGGTACTTTTGTATGCGCACGCAGTAATGATTAGTTTTGAGAAGTCTTGTAACAGAAATTATTTAACCCACTAGTAAGTCCAGTGAGTCAAGCAACTAGTAGACATTAACACATTTTTGTGGTGAAAGTGTGGTTGGTTTTTAATCAAAATGAACGGGTGTCAAATGGATCCTATTGATTTTGAGCCACAAAAAAGGTTTGGAACGGCCCATTTAAAAAGCAAGGCAACATTATCTGAGCCGCGAGGATCATTGAAATTAGAAAATTAGAATCAAAAGAAACTTTTTGAAGTGTATAAATTCATTGAAAAAAGTTGGCAACCTTGAATTATGCAATGTTTGATATGATATCTATACCATTCGGCATGTAAAAATATAACTAGTTATCTTTTACATTTTTTTAGCATGAGAAGGCATTACATGTGCTGGCAAATGCATTATTAGAGTGTGAGACACTAAATGCAGAAGAAATCAGGCGATTACTTCTCCCATATCGGGAAGGAAGACTGCCAGAACAACAGGAACAAGAAGAAGCAGAAGGAGATCTTGTACTGGCGTAATCTTTCTCTCTACTTCGTGTCTATTATTGTACTAATTATAGGGGAAGCTCTGTACAGTATATCTTGAAGTCCTACAGGTAAATTTTGTTAATCTATTCTGCAGTTTCCCTCCTTAGCTCATGCTATTCTTGTCATAAGATGATCATAGGAAGTAAGTTATACACCTTTGAATATCAACGTGTAGCAAATAGTCCTGCTAAAGATGACAAAGGTCAACTATTAGAATACTACAGCTCTTGCCAAGGGCAATAATTTTTTTTTGGAGAGAACCTTGTAATTTGTAGACATATATTTATTGGACATGAATAATTCTGTTTAGTAGCTTATGCATTCTTCATTTTTCTTAAGAATTTCTTATTTGTTATGAGATTGTGACCCGAGTGTCTGTTAGCAAGGTTAAATTGTCAATGTAAGTGTTGAAAGAAATAAGATGCAACTCTCTGAAGCATCATTGTTTCCCAATCCAAAGATCTTGAATCCTGCTCCCAGTTACTGATGGTTGAATGAATAATCTTTGGCTAAATTTTGTAGTCTTCTACATAGTATTAATTTCGACAACTTTTTTCAACCTTATATTTACTGTTCACCTTAATTAAGGGACCGAGTTGTTGGGAAATTCTCATTAAAAAAAGGGGGAGTTGGAAAATGGAGATTTTAAATTGTTTGCCAATTTCAATGAAAGTTCTTAATAAGTTAATATTAAAATCTTAAAAAATGTCAAGACTAATGTGGATGGATCTCATCAGTAGACTACAGAGATGATGAGAGGCTCTCATGAGTGAATCAACTTCATTGATTGATGAACGAATGGTGTTACAAGGTGTTTATATATGAATGAATGAATGAATGAATAAAAGAAGCGTTTAAGGTATTCATCGTGAATATGGCTTACGCCCAGGAAAGAAAAAACTATGGAGAAGAACAAACTCCACAAACACCAGCAAGGTTTGGGATGATTAATTTGTGTAGGATACGACTCAAACAGTCATCAAAGATTTCTGCTATTACAACTCATATTCGCAAAAGCATCAGCACACACATTGACCTATGACATTATTGTCTACAGAATATTAGGCAACCTATGACTTAGAACTTGAAAGATTCCAATCACTGTTACAATCCACAAGATTTGCAACTCCAGCATTGTTTAGATAGCTTGGAGCCATTTCTGCCAGTCTTGGGAGCTTTCCTCGCACTCGCACCTCCATCAACTAGCTCACAAATGAGACGTGAGAGTTTGTCCATACGACGATAGTGTGCTATTAATCAAATTAATAAATTAATATATGTTAATCTAAATTTCAAAAAATAAATAATATAAATTTAATGATGACATATAAACTCTGACATATAAATTAACTCGCTCACGAGCCTATGTTAATCTTATTACAATTTTAATTTTATAAACTCTTATGTTGAGTTTGTTAAGAGAGAAGCGGTTGTAGTTGCTCACTCCTTAGCACGGATATTTTTATAAACTATTGCGTTTTCCATGATGCTCCTACATGTATAACCTCTTTTATTATGAATAAATCACATTGATTTTTCCTTGGTGAAACACAAAATGGTAATATGGAATAAAATAATAGTAAATTACTTGCTCTGACAATAGGCTAGGAAGAAGGAACCAAGTCCCCTAACCCCCTTGACACAATTAACAAAATTGTAATATATGCAAACCACATTGATATTGTACAAATCTTCAACATTCACCATGTAGCCCCTTTTCTATCTCCTATCTTCCACAATTACCACACTATAATTTTAACATTTGATGAAGATCAAAGAGTTCAGATTGAGTTCCTAATTTGTTGAAGTCATGATGGGAGTGATCTAATCTCTACACAAAAACTTCAGTTGATTGCAATGGCTACCGAAATTATTGTCTGCAGTGAATCCAGGTCCATCTACAGTTTTTGTAGGACTTACCTTAGTAGAATTTCATCCCATGAAAACTATAAAGAAAATAAAGAAGGAACTAAATTATGTACAAAGGAAACACAAACTCAAATCATGTTACAAGAATGAACCTCAGCTACCACAAATAGAAACTTCAATGGACCAACCAAAACAAATCTACAAACCATGTTTAACCACCACCTATATACATATACAACAAATAACATTCTAAGAAAACAAAAAACTTTAAGACATCTTCAAGAAGCACCTGATCTATCATCACTTGTTACTGCACTGGATGAATCCAATCACATCTCAACTACTGTTGTTCTTTTACACCAGAAAAGAGAATGATATATAACAAAGGATAATCAATAGAGCAAATGGAATCAAATCACTCAGTACAAATTGCCAGTCCGTCTCCTAAGCCTCCGAGAGGAAAACCGCTGAAGCTTCATCCGTGGCAGCTATATGTCCTTGGAAGCAACTTCGTATTAAAAGTTTTATACCCGATCAATTGGTTCGGTGCGGTCTTGCAAAGCAAGTCCTTCTGAGATATCGGCAAGTGATTTGAGATTGCACTTAATTACAGCTTCAACGAAGTAGCAGGTGTCATCCTTAGTGTTCCCTTCAGGTATATCAACCACAAAAGATTCAATTACTAGTGTACCTGGCCTTCCGTCAATAATTTCAGGGTGGAGAGACATCACAGATGAGTAGTTCTGAAAGATGAAATATATCACTTAGATTAAAGGTTCGAATTTTGCGGTGTGTGAAGGAAATATACCAAATATATATTAAACAACCGTTACAGAAAAACAACCTGATATGGAGAAAAAACCATCACAGATCAGACACATATTAGGTTAAAATTTTAAGCAAAAATAAGTAAGTTAGAAGAAGATTCTGGTCATTTGTTGCAAAGTTATATTCATACCGTAAGTCTATGATCGCCGCCAATAATTCGGATGCTGAGAACATGCTCATTGTCATCAAGGAGCTCTAATCTTTCGGTACTTGTGGTAGCAGGAAGACCTGACTTAACATCAACTTCTCTTAGACTCCCAATCTCAAGGTTTCCCCTTACAACACATCTACTTATAAATGGTTTGTACTTTTGCGGTTGATCGAACCTTCTTACCAAAGACCATACCTAGATAAACCAAATGTAAGCATCATAAAAAAACATCATATAGAGAGGATATATAGCTACTAGAAATGCATAAGCGTTTCGCACTTGACACTTCTGCATCAACCAAACCAAGCTGGTTGAACATTTGTTGTGCTAAAATTGCAGAATGTAAAAGAAGAATCCCACACTCAATCAAAAACAAAAGTTCTACAATAAGATTTTTACACATTCCATGCTAAAATACAATAAGAACAACAATTGGTCCGAATCGACCAGGATTATGATTTGACTTCTCTAAAGCAAGCAATTATCTTTCGAGTAATAAAACAAATAATCCCAACCGTTAATTTTCTCATCAACGATTGAGATAGCTAAATCCAAGATCAAGCTATGCTTCACAAGGATCATCTACTACCATATTTTTTATTAATTGTCAACAAATAGATACTTCAACATAAGCTCTTGTTATAACACAAACAATTGTTACCAAAACCTAAAATTAGAAACAGATCAAATCACATTGTACAGCCAAGCAAGTCAACCATAAAATAGACCAAAAACAGTATCAAAACATTTTCATACTTACTCTTTACCTAAGTAGCAGCAATTCGTCGTATCAAACTGAAGACAAGTCCAGTATCCGACACATGTTAGTGTAAAACTCATACACAACAACACCGACTTATTAGTTACGTTAATTCACTTTCATTTTCTCAAATTACTACCAGTATTCTGTGCCAGTGTCGTGTCTGATGTATATATATCTTTCATAGCTCTTCACCATAAATAACCACAACCTTCCCTCCAAATCAAACCACCAACCCCAACATTAAAACACCATAACTATTTATTTTATTTTATTTTATTTTTATAAAAAAAAGATACTATTTAAGGAAAACAAAAAAAAAACAGATTCCAACAACCGTAACTGAATATTCAACACAATCACAACCATATATCCAAAACATAAAATCTTGACACCCACTCACACAGATTCAACTCAACAAAACCATAAAATAAAAAATAATTAAAAAAATAAAAAAGAAAAGAAAGAAGGGTAACCTGAGGAACCGGTGCTCTAATATGCTTAACAAGAGCAGAAGCACACTGATTATGTCCAGGTTGGTGTCGGTGATGTCTTCTTATATACTCCATCTCTATGTTACTAAACCTTCCACTTCCAACTCCATTCATTTTTTTTTTTACTCTTTTCCAAATGAAACTTCTATTATTACTATTCAGAGAAGCTTAAGATTTCAGAAGAAGAAGATGATAGTGTTAGATTGAATATTCAGAGTGACCAGCAACATGGATCGTGGAAACTACTTAGCTAAGAAATATTTGTTATTATCCCAAAAAAGTAAACGAATTAATTTTTTATTTGTTATTATCTATTATCATCATCACTTGTTGTTGTTGTTGTTGTTATGTTTGGTAAGTTCAGTTGTTATTATTTTGATTAAAAAATGTAAAATATCTTTGTTAAAATAGTGTGTATTTATGTGAAAATGGGGTCCATTTTATTATTATTACAATTAAACTAACAGTTTGCTTGTCTTTTTGTGTTTCTCTTGCTTTCATCAGCCGCCATTACCATTAGCTGCTTATTTGTTTGAGAGATGAATATTCTTAGTGGTTTTCTTATTTCATCATGTGCCATTTTAAATTTTTAATTTATCTGCACTACATCAAAAACAAATCTCATTCAATTCATTTATTTGACGATGACAAACTTATAATTTATGATATATGGGTTATAAACTTGAGAACCGATATTTTGACATATTTTTTCTTATATAATAAGAGATGAAGAGGAAAAAGAAGAAATGAAGAGGAAAAATATTACAAAATTTTATATTGTATGATGTTTTGTGGATAAAATTTTAGTTTGATATTTTAGACAACTTGTGCATATGATAAAAAGTTGTTATGTGATAAGTGGAAGACAAAAATTTTATTTTTTGTCATGTGTCTTGACTCCAATTTGTCCGGTACTAAAAATAATTTTAAGATGAGAAACCTCTCCTAGCCGGCCCTAATTTACAAAAAAATTCTTGTCTCCAAGCTCTCTTTATTCATCATAGAGGGGTGATTTTGGGTCACTTTTGGCCTAGAATCACCCCCTCTACACCTTTTTTTCTTTTCTTTTAATTTAAATAAGCGATTTTCACATAGATTAAGTTTTTCTTTTGTGTTTTTTTGTGATTTCGTCGTCTAAGTGCGGCGTTGTGTTGGTCGTCGTCTTGTGCGGCGTTATTTGATTTCCCGTTTTGTTGCGGTGTTCTTTGATTCTTCTCGAAAGATTATCTTCGGTCAATTACAGATTCAATCAATGATTTGGGCACCAACGTTGCAGATCCGGAAGCATGGATATTCCGGTGATTTTAATTTTATCATATTATTTGTTGTAGGCATTATGCCGTTGTATGCTATTAACTCGGATGCTGTGAGTTTGTTCGCAGATTCATCCTTTATGTTTTTAGCGAAGTTGAATATGTGGTTGTATTTGATGTATCTGTCGATTTGAATGAATGAATATCATTTTGTTTGTGTCAAAAAAATAAAATAATTTTAAGATTAAATAGAGTAAGACTAAAATTATCATATACAATTCCTTATTTTGTTATCACGTATTGCCCTTATTTTTCAACAGATCAAACACATCCTAAATAAGTTTTTATACCGCATAAGTTTATAGAGAAATGATATTTTGATACACTTTTCTTACACAATGCAATTAGATTTGAAAATAGATAAATATGTTTTGTACTCTTTTTTCGATCAGAGATTTGAAAATAGAATTAAATTAGATTGGTAACTTAACCGTCAACAAAGAAATTCAAAAGTTATATTGTGGAACCCGACAACAAAGAAATTCAAGGTCATTTCTTTGCATAAATCTAATCATCTTTCGAATGTTTGGGCTCATCATTATCAAGTTGGTTATGATCATATTAAAAATGACTATAAGATGATTCGGTGTATACATTATCTTCCAAAAGCTCACTGCCATAATATAGTATACAAGTTGCCTCCTTTTGGGAGATATATAGCCTAAACAATAACTCTTGGAGGAAAATTAACAACGATGTGCCTCATTCAGATAGATGCGGTGAAGAAGTGTACGTGAATGGAGTGTCTCATTGGTGGGATAAAAGTGAAACACAAATATATTTCGTATCATTTGACTTCATCAAAGAATCTTTCATTACAACACCCATTTCCTCTTATGGAAGCGACCCTTTTGATTTTAATTCGACCAGGAGGAGACTATTGACGATATTAAATGGATCTATTGCTTATATAGTAAATTATAAAGAGAAAGCCACATTTCACATTTCCATTTTGGGTGAACTCGGTGTAAAAGAATTATGGACTAAGCTCTTTATTGTTGGACCTTTATCTTGCCTTGAGTATCCAATTGGAGCAGGGAAGAAGGGGAATATATTGATCAGACAATAAACTAGCTTGGTTTGATTTAAGTACTGGGATGATTGACGAGATTGGTGTTAGAGCCGGAGTTCATTGCAAGATATTATTCTATAAAGAAAGCTTTCTTCCAATTGGAGGAATATATAGCAATTTTTCTTCTTGTTTTCACCCATGACCTATTTGATGATGGCATTTTTTCAACTCTATTTTGTACACAAAGTGGCTTGTCAAATGCCTATATCATTTCCCAAATTAGGAAACCGTTTGATCATAAGGATTTTGCTCTATCAATTTTATTTTGAAGGCTTATTTTCTTAGTATATTTCTATCTGCAAACTGATATATGATTTTTATTTCAATTTCAATTGTAAGAATGATCTTTTGCCTTTACTCAATTGCCTTCGATTTTATGTAGAAATAGTTTATATACGAGAAGCTTGATAATCTAATGAGCAACATATCTTTGTTTGAATTTCATTGCATTCTACTTTAAATCAAAGTATACCAGACCAAAAGGTAGAATCTGAAATGCAGAAAGCACACTGTGTGCAAGTATTTAAAGTCAATTAAATGTTGAGACACCTCAATTAAATGTAACAAGAGCATTGTTGTTTCATTCTCAGATTCCAAAACTTCTTTTGAAATTCTGTACAATCAATCAAAACCTCCTACCTTTCTTAATCTTAAAGTGCTTATTTGTAGAAATGCTATCTTATTTGAATTTAATCTTCCTTATCCATCAAATCATGTATCTTCCCAACAGGACAATCATGTAGTTGATGATTCTGAGAAATGTTTTATGTTTGATTTTCCTAACAAATTCTTTTGATCCTATTGGATATTCACAATGCTTTTTTACTAAAAACAGTGGCACTTCTGGTTTATGTCTTTAGCATATAAAGATTTAAAATCAGTGGATAATACTTGTCTTTAGCATATTTTAAAATTCAAGTTTTATCTGTGTGAGTGGGGTGGGCACCAACAAGGCTGGTTCAATATGCACTATGATGAATTACTTTTTATTATTTTACATAGGATATTCCTCGTACTTAAATTTGTGAAGACTAATCCTTTAAATTTTATGATTCAATAAATCACAAATTTTTCCCCATTTTTTTAACACTACTACATGCTTAAATTTAAGTTTGAACTTAAAACATTAATTAAGAAAGAAGATGGTCGTCCAATCTAATCCAAATGTTCTTTGATATTGAATTAGTGTAGCATCTATACTTTTATTTTAATTTAATAATTAAGTTTTTTAGACATCTATACTTGAATATCAAAAATACTAAATTTTAGTGTAGCATTTTTTCTTTCATTTTTTTAGGTTACCATGTTATACTATCAAGGGACTTGTAGGATATATAAAATGGATTTTCTCCTTCAACTAAATTTTTTACATATACAAGAATCTGACCATTTATTTTAGTGGTCCAAAATCAATGACAAAACCAACGACATTGATCAATTCGTTGTTTGTTTATCTTTTAATTTTACTCTTGGTATAAACTTTTTCATGTTCTTCCAACTATCAAAAGATATCTCTTAATAAAATTTACACTACTGTAAACCATCAAACTTTTTTAATATATCATTTATGACCAATTAAATAATTTTTAAAACAATCACTTTTTGTTACAATCATCTTTAATTCACGTAAATTCCTGAACAAGTTTTATACTCCCTCTTATCCTTATTATAAGAATACATTTACTTTTTAAATTAATAGAATATTTGATATATCTAACCCTATAATATTAATCAGATACATTTAGTATTCTATGAATCTAAAAAAATAAAATTTTTCTTATAATAAATATCGGACAAAGTATTTAAAAACAAATATATTTGTCCTTTAAATATAAGATCTTAAAATTAATTAATTTTTTTTTGTCATTTTTATAAAATCTTTTCAAATTTTAAAGTGAAAAATAGTAATTATTTGTCACACTTAATTGGATTTTCAACAACGTACTTGTTGACCCAAACGGACTGCAAATACCAACACAGACAAAACTTCTCTATTTTCTTTCAAACCTTAAAAGTAGGACCCACACCCACTCACATGAATAATTGTTTCTTTCTTCCTCTTCACCATTTTCACACTTACTCCCCACTCACTCACTCACTCACACACACTTGTCTCTCCATTTGTTTCTTTCCACCCACCTTCCTTCCCTCCCATTTCCTTTCCTTTCCTTTCCCCGTGTTTTTGTGTGTGTCTGTCTCTCTAACCCCCAACCCCAATTGGCCAATTATTACTACTTCTTCTTCTCTCTGAAGTTTTCATCTTTTTTCAAAACCATAACCCGTGACTATTATTTCAGTTTCTACCATCTGTCACTTTCTTACTCTTTTTTTTTTTGTATAAACTTTCTTACTCATTTTCCTCGAACCTTCCTTTCTTCTTTTTATTCATATATATATCCATTTCACTGTTTCTTTTCTCTCCAATCGCTTCTTCTCTTCAGGTATCAATACTATATTCTATTCTTTTGTTACTGCACTGCTCTCAATAATACTTATCAAAATCTCTCATTATTATTTTTATATATATGTTTCTTCCTGTTCGATGTCATTCATTTTGGGTGTTCTACTAAAATAATTTCAACAAGTTTCGATTTTTATTTTAAATTCAAAAGGGGAGGACATTTTTATATATTGGGTCAGTGTTTAATCAATGTGTTAGTTAGTTTCATCATTTGGAGTTTGAAAGATAACATTTTTATATATTGGGTATTTAGTCAATGTGTTGGTTTCATCAATTTTGGCTTTGGATTTTCAAAGGGGACATTTTTGTATATTGGTTGTTTAGTAAGTCAGTGTTGGTTTCATCAATTTTGGCTTTGGATTTTCAAAGGGGACATTTTTGTATATTGGTTGTTTAGTAAGTCAATGTGTTGGTTTCATCAATTTTGGATTTGGATTTTCAAAGGAGACATTTTTTGTTTTTTATTCATTGGATGTTTGTTTTTATATGGAAATATGCAATCTATGGGAATGCACTCATCATTTGGAATTATATTTAGTGGTTTGTCAAGGTTATATTGTTTTTACTAATCATATTTATGATGATGATGATGATGATTGATGTATACATTTTTGTGTGATGATGATGAGTAAGTTAATTTGGGGTCAAATTGTAGTTTTCTTTTTGCTTCATTTTGGGGAGTTTTAGGAAAGGAATGAAGCCATTGTTTTAAGTTTGAATTGATTATTTGTGTGTTTAGTTTGAGCATTTGGTATACATGATTTCAATCTGAGTGTTTTAGTCTTATGCAAGTTTGATGTAAAATTTAGTGTACATTTTCAACTCAATGAAAGATCCAATTTTTATCATTTCTTGTAAAAAATGAAGACACACTTAATCATTTTTTGTTTTATATATTTACATGGATATTTGGTTATTTGATAAATGGAGTATCTAATATTCTAATTTTCAATGTCTCTTTTTGTTTCAGGCGGTAGTCAGTAAAATTCATAAGGCCAATTCTCCATCTTCCTTTGTATTGCTTTTCGACTAAGCTGCAGTCATGAGTACTACTCAGCAAGAGAAGATTGTTAGGTGCGTTTGATTATGCATGCCTTAATTTACATTCTCTATGATCTTTTGTTGCTGTCTCAGGCAATGTTAGAAGCATTTTTTGTTGATTAGACCATTTTGTGTGGATAAATATTAGAATCTATAAAACATTGACACAGACGCCGATAATAATTTAAGGAAATGGAAGTAATTGAAATGTTACCACATGTGTCGTGTTGGACACGAATACGTGCCAAACACTAGACATGCCTTCAATCTGAAGTGTCAATATTACACAGATTAGAATCATACATTGAGTTTGGTTATTTATTTTTTTGCAATGTTCAGGTTTCGGGCTTCGGATTCAAATGTTTGAGAGAAATTATGCTGCATTTAAGACAACAGAGTCAGGGAGATTTAGAAGTAAATTAAGTTCATTTTCGGAGAAGTTTCAAAGAGGACTGGAATCTGGTTCTGAGAGGATAAAGAGGTTCAGAACAACATTCAACTCTTTTCACAATGACAATGCTCTTTCTAGAAACTTTGGTTCTAAAAGGAAAATCCTCGATCCACAAGGTCCATTCCTTCAACAGTGGAACAAGATATTTGTCTTGTTATGTGTTATTGCTGTATCATTGGATCCTTTGTTCTTCTATGTACCTGTGATTGATGGCGAAAATAAATGCCTTTCATTAGACAGAGGGATGGAGATTACAGCCACTTTTTTGAGAACTTTCTCTGATGTTTTTTATATAATCCACATGATTTTCCAGTTTCGTACTGGATTCATTGCTCCTTCTTCTCGAGTATTTGGAAGAGGTGTTTTGGTCGAAGATTCTTGGGTCATTGCTAAGAGGTATCTGGCATCATATTTCTTAGTCGACATTCTTGCGATTCTTCCCCTCCCACAGGTATGTCCCTCTAGTATGTTAAGCATTTATGAGGCTTAGATTCAAAATTTTACATTGTGACGTGTTCACTTGTAAGCTTATTGATTCAACCCGATAAAATATTTCCAGGTGGTGATTCTAATTATCATCCCGAAGATGAGTGGCTTTGAATCGCTCAATACAAAGAACATGCTGAAAGTTGTTGTTTTCTTCCAATATGTGCCTCGGTTATTACGAATAGTTCCATTATATAAGGAAGTTACAAGAACATCTGGTATTCTCACTGAAACAGCTTGGGCGGGAGCTGCATTCAATTTGTTTCTTTACATGCTTGCAAGTCATGTAAGTCCTTGCTACATTCTTATGTTTATGGAATTATTTTTGGTAATATATTACTTTCTATTATATGTTTACGTTCGAATTAGTCACATTCTATTTCCATATTTACATTCTATTTCCATGTTTACAATTTTGATGCATGTTTGAAATGATGTCATCTTCGTATCTTTCACATTGCTAAATTGTTAGTTTTGTTTAGGTACTTGGTGCCTTTTGGTACTTGTTTTCTATAGAACGAGAAACCACATGCTGGCAAAAAGCCTGTCGAAATAATCCCATGTGTAACAAAGCAGATATATATTGTAATGATCGGGGAGGGTTTAAGTCAATTTCGAACTTCTTGAATGGTTCTTGCCCAATACTGGAGGAAGATAAAAATAAATTTGATTTTGGGATTTTCCTTGACGCCCTTCAATCCGGTGTTGTGGAGTCAAGAGATTTTACTGATAAACTCTTCTACTGTTTTTGGTGGGGCCTAAAAAATTTAAGGTATGCTTCCTTTATTCTTTTTAGTATACTATATAATTTTACTATAAGCCATTGTCTTATATTTTGTAATTGTTTGTTCATCCTTTTTTGGGAATTTGGATGCCTTTATTGCAGTTCTCTTGGCCAGAACCTGGCAACGAGTACCGATTTTTGGGAAATCAATTTCGCAGTTTTCATTTCCATAGCTGGTTTGGTTTTATTTTCATTCCTCATTGGAAATATGCAGGTATGTAGACACGTGATCCGTTCTTTTACTATTAATATTCTTCTAGGTTTTGACTGATTATACTTGATTTGTTTTGGAACAGACATATTTGCAGTCAACAACGACAAGATTGGAGGAAATGAGAGTAAAGAGGAGGGATGCAGAACAGTGGATGTCTCATCGGTTGCTTCCTGACAGCCTGAGAGAGCGAATCAGGCGGTATGATCAGTACAAATGGCAAGAAACCAGAGGTGTAGATGAAGACAGTTTAATTCATGATCTTCCCAAAGATTTAAGAAGGGACATTAAGCGTCATCTTTGCTTAGATTTGCTGATGAGGGTAAATTTTTTCAACTTTAATTCTGGATTCATTTAATCAAAAGGAAATCTTATGGATTTTAATGACAACCCTTGAAATTCAAACAAAATATCATTGCTAATTTACTATAGGAACATCAAAGACTATATAGTTGATTTTTTATTTAACATTTGTTATAATAACATGTTTTTCTCTCTTGTATATGAAATTTAGGTGCCAATGTTTGAGAAAATGGATGGACAACTTTTGGACGCAATGTGTGACCGTCTCAAACCAATACTTTACACAGAACAAAGCTACGTTGTTCGAGAAGGGGACCCTGTTGATGAGATGCTCTTCATAATGCGAGGAAAGCTATTGACCATAACTACCAATGGCGGAAGAACCGGCTTCTTCAACTCCGAGTTCTTAAAAGCTGGAGACTTCTGTGGAGAGGAGCTTCTCACATGGGCCTTAGATCCTCATTCCTCATCCAACCTTCCCATCTCCACTAGGACGGTCCAAACCATTGTAGAAGTCGAAGCCTTTGCCCTAAAAGCTGACGATCTGAAGTTTGTGGCATCTCAGTTCCGACGCCTTCACAGCAAGCAGCTGCGCCACACTTTCAGATTCTACTCGCAACAATGGCGCACATGGGCTGCATGTTTTATACAAGCTGCGTGGCGGCGCTATAGCAAGAAGAAGCTTGAAGAGTCTCTTGTTGAAGAGGAGAACAGGCTGAAAGATGCATTGGCAAAGGCTAGTGGTAGCTCAGCAAGTCTAGGTGCCACCATATATGCTTCCAGGTTTGCTGCAAATGCACTCAGATTATTGCGACGAAGTGGCACTGCAAGGAAGACAAGGATGGCGGAGAGAATACCTGCTATGTTACTTCAGAAGCCTGAAGAACCTGACTTTACTGATGAAGAACAATAGTATATAATTAATGAGGTTGGATATGTCTGGTTTATTGATTAGGAAAGGTGAACATGCAATGACATTTATGTAAAATATGGTGTCCATATTAAATATTTAGTTGTTTATGTAAATATATATAAGTTATTGTTATTATTAAATGATTTTCAGGTTAAATTTTGATTTCCATTCATTTTCTTCTTGAATGCTTGGTCTGAAGTTCATGAATGTAGAGACCATATATAGAGATTTTCCTAATTGTTTGATGCCATCCACCTTGGGGATCAAACCCCAATCATACTATCATAGGAACAATGAGAGTTAATCCTCAAGTTTTTAACTACCTGTGTCGACTCATATAGGCGCGCTTATAGAAAAAACTTCTTAGGCGCAAGATGAGTTTTAACATTCTTGTGACTTGTGAGTTTTTTTATTTATTTATTTTGGTGTAAATCAAGTATCCTCTAAGTTTAATACTAGTAATAGGAATGAGCGGTGTTATTCGAGCATTACAAATTTGACATATCATTTGTTGACACCGTATAAAAATACACTCAGAATAACTATTGAAGCAACTATAAGATAGAAAAACAGTAAATAAAAATACAAAATCATTTGCAGAATAAAAAAATAATAATTAGGCCAACAAAAATGACCAAAATTAAATAAACTCATGTATAGGATATTGGTATAGATATATAACTGATCAAAACTGAGAGTTGAGGGCCTTCAAATTAATGCAAATTAACATCCATTGTTATTGCAATGTGATACAGATGCAGTGTCGCGCAGCAGTCTCACCTCCCTCTTCAAAAATGCTGGTAAAGCAAATGCAGCTTTGTGCATCTGCAGAAAGAAACACAAAAACATTACTAGAATGCAAAGAAAAATTTATTTATAATAAGTATAAGGGATATTCAGAATATAAACAAAACAAATAAATTTGTAGAAGTAACACATATCTTTGGATCATATATATTTACTAACCTCTGAGTTATAGAACCTAAGTTCTCTTATGTGTTTAGCAGTGCCTTCAACTTTTTCAATAGGATTGATAGGGTTCACAAAATCAACATATGATCCCTCTTTTGAGCATAGGATAAAGCCTATCAAACCACTGCATACCAAGCAAGGAAGAGAACAAAGAAGATTCAAAGTCATAAATGTCTTAAAGTAATAGTATATAATAACATGAATGATAAAATTGAAAAGTGTAACTAACTAACTAACTAACTAAGTAACTACCTTGGATATGTTGGAACACTTGTCCATGCATAATGTACAGAAGAAAATGTTTGTTGACAAATTGAGATCATATCTTGAATAAGGTGAGTATGAAGCCACATACTTTCTGCCATATTACATAGTACTCCACCAGGTCTTAATGCCTTAGCTAATGTCACAAAAAATGGCTTCTCTACAAGTTCTTGAGCAGGCCCTAAACCACCAAACAGATAATAATTAAGAGATCATTTGAGTAGTAACAAGATGAATCAACAAGAAAAATGAAATGACATACATACATACCCACTGGATCAGAGGAATCAACAATTATTGCATCATATTTTCCTTCAGAAGTACATTTCAGAAATTCAACAGCTGCACAAATTTGGTGAAAAGAAAAAACATTATATTATTTATAATATAAGTTTATAAGTTATAGAATTGAAAACTCAATCATTGATAGTAGCAAATAATTAGAAATAGATACCATCACCAACATGCAGGTGTACTCTTGGATCTTCAAATCCAACAGCTAACTCTGGAAAATACTTCTTAGATACCTAATGAATCAATGATCAATGATGTCAATGAGTTTTTCACATTTAGAAAATTAACTATATGATTGATGAATTACATTTTGTTTTTCATAACTTACATCAATAACCATTTTATCTATCTCACAAATATCAACATGAGTTACGGAACCGTGGCGGCATACTTCCCTTAGAACTCCACCATCTCCACCACCAACAACCAAAACCTGAATCAACAACATTAGGAATATAAAAAAATGTTTGATGTACCAAATGCTAACTTTTAGTTTCTGATGTGCTGAATGCCAACTTTAAGATCAAAAAGTCAACATTCAGTTCATCAGAAACCATTTGATCAATATTAGACGTCAATATAAAAAACTTGGAAAATCATTTTTAAAATAAAATTAAAGGGTTGTCTGATCAAAATCAAACGGTTTAGAACGTTTGATAGTAGATTTTCACGACTTAATATAATCTAATTTCATAATGATGATAAGATCAAACAACATAACATACTGTTTTGGGAGACTGAATTGAACAAAGGGGGAGATGAGTTATCATCTCTTGGTAAGCACATTCATCCTTCTCAGTTAACTGAACAATCCCATCAAGTACAAGCACTTTTCCATATGTTAATGACTGAAAAACAAAAAAAAATGGTGTTAATAAATTAATTATTATATTAAGAAAAAGAATCTTGAGTAACAAGTAAGAGGAAAATATGTCAAACCTCAAAAACCAAAACTTCTTGGAACTCTGATTTTTCCTTGTACAATATTTTTTCTACTTTTATTGAATGTGCTTCTCCTAATGATAGATACCAAAACCATTAGCACTAACAATACACAAAATATCAGTATGATTGTAAATTAATTTTTGTATAAATAATTGTAAAACAAAAAAGTCCTATTTTAGTAGTTAGAGAAATAGATATTTCTCCAAAATGTTTTATACAAAAGCAAGCAAAATATGCTTAGTATTAAATTGCTCCAAAAATAAAAGGTTTAGTAACTAACCAACAAACATAATATATATTTTTTTGTCTTAACCTCCAATTCAAAAAAAAAATGGAGAAATTTCGGTAATCTAGAATTCGACTAGAAAATAAATAAGTAAAATTTAATCGAAGATTGTTTCAGTCATAATATAATTGGAGCTTATTAACCACTAAACTCAATCACTTAATTAAACACGAAACATCTAGTTCTCTATCCTTAGCAAAAAGTAATTACCAACAATATATTATCAATGTTAACCTTATAACTATTTTAGATAATATGCAATTGAACAAACCTGGCCACATTGGATTGTTGAAATAAACAACATTACCTGTTTAAAAAAAGACAGCAAAAGAAAGAAAAATAAGTTATAATATTTTTTTTGACAATTATAGTAAACACATAAACATAGGTGTGTGATGAAATAAATTCAAGAATACAAAAAAAAATTAAATAGCATGATTGATGATTGACCAGATGATGATTGAGATTGTGAGAACCATCCAGAAACAACAGTAGAATGACACTTTGCCTCATGTTCAGGGACTGAAACCTTAGCCTTCAAACAACATGAAGGAATTTCCTTCTCTTTATCTTCACAATTCATATTTCTTTCTGTTCCGACCTTAAGTCCATTGCACTGTGTTTTCGAGGTATTGTCCATGGTGTTCTTGCTATTGTATTCTACAAATTACTTCTCTATATAATAAGGAAGTATTTTATGAAAAACAATGATACTAAGACTAAAACATCAAGTCCTATATATATATAAAAGATTATAAAAAAAAAAATCCATACAAGGAATTTCAATTAAAAATCACACTATGGAATCTTTATTTATAAGGAAATCTCATATTTCGATTTTCCATGCGGCAAAAGATTGACTTCTTTTTTTATGAAAGAAAAAATTGACTTTAACTTTATTAAATTTATAGTATTTTATTTGATTGCTTAAACAAATTTATGCCTTGTCAAAGTCAACTATATGCCTCGTGTGGTAATGGACGAAGTGATTTATAATCAAGCAAAAAAGTCAAATAATTAAAAATAAACCAAATAAAAATACAAAAAATCTACATGATATATATTCTGAAACAATAAAGTAATCATTAACTGCGGATGCATATTTAGAATTTAGAATTAAAAGATCAATGTGCAATAGTACAAAACTAACTTGTGAAGAAATTAGGCAAAACGATTGCATCTTTTATAAAATATATATTATCCATCAAGGAGTGAGAGGTGAAAGATTTGATGTTGTTAGAACTATATAATTGAAGGGTATAAGATGCTTATAGTGAGTTCTAAGTTCTAACAAGGGAGTAAATCATGAGAATATGAAACAATCTTGAATGCGCATATATGCGGATATCGTCCCGTTAATACATTACAGATGACATATACTAAAGGACGATATTTTTTGAAAGCTATATATCTAAAAAAGTTAGATCATAATCCCTCCTCGTTTTAGAAGATCGGAGTTTTGAATATTTATTAAGAATGATTAGTCATGTTGATTAATTGTGTCGATTTCAATGATAAAAGTTTTATTTACTAAGATATCCTTATTAAAAGTACTTTGTGAAATCAGTGGCGGAGTTAGAAGGAAATGTTGGGGGGCCGCAAATGTACTAAAAAAAAATTATGGGCGCTAAAAATATATAAGACCATGTACAATGGCAAAAACATTCAACATCCTATTTTTCCACTTTTTACACTCCACATCATCTTCTCTCTCTTCCACCTAATAATTCAACACCTCATTCAATTTTTACCCTCTCCAATAGTTTTTTCATTCAACACCCTACCCCACCACCTTCTCTACCCCACCACTTTTTATTTCATATTTTTATTTAAATTTTAATATTTGTTTTTTATGATTAAATAAAATTATAATAATTGAACCAAATCAATTGAAAAACTTGGTTTTTTTTTCTGTGTCCAAATCAATTGAACCAAGTCTCTATTTATAGAGAAAAAAAAATTACGAATTTTGGTGAAAAAATAAAAAAAAAAACAAATTTATTTGCATTGAAATAATTGAGTTAAAAGATAAGATGAGTTTAAAATCTCGTGAGCCAGTCGCGTGCTGCCATGTGGCGTGATATCTTTCTCTCTCCGCAGAATTCAACATGTTGAATTTGTTCATCTTCTCTCTCCTCCAGCATATATTCAACAACCTCATTCCAAAAATTTTTGGGTGTTGAAACTAAATTCAACAACCTCATTGCATATGGTCTAAATCATTAATTTTTATGGATTTTAGTAACATATTAAATAAAAGAGAAATTCAAAAAAATTAGCACTTTCTACTCACATTTTTAATTAAAATCAAGTGAAACTCGGGAAATTATAAATACCATATTTTTATAATTTTGTTACACTTAGTCTCCAAATTACCAAAATATTGATTTGGAGAATTATAAATACATTGATCTTGTAATTTATTGAAAAAATGCAATAAAAACTATAAAGCTGCAGTCTAGAGGAGTAGAACTAAAGACCTCTTAGCTACAAGTACACTACCAATCCTGCTACGCGTGATCTTGTTCAAAAATATAACGTTACATCTATATATAACATACATACCTATAAAAAATGAAAAAAAAAAGCAGGGGCAGGCCATGGCCCTGTCCAGCCCACAAAGGGCTCCGCCCCAGTGAAATAGTAGGTAAGTGATTTGAAATACGATTAAGACCGATATATTTCGGTGGAAAAAATTAATAAATATTATATTAATATTCTAAAGCACGAATAACTTGAGATATAATTTTTTTTTAAAAGATATCTATATCAAATATATAAAGAGAATACTCCCTTTGATGTGGACTTTTTTTATTGATACTTTTGCCCTTCACTCTATTCAATTTTTTTTTTGACATAGATTTAAATATTTGTATATGTTAAAAAATAAATTCCACACAAAAGTTGGTTTTCAGTTTTTTTTAGTAAAAAAAAAGATTTCTTTTTTTTTTCTTCTAATAACTAAGCACAATAAAAAAGGAGGTTAAGTAATTATCAATTAACTAAGCACAATAAAAAAGGAGATTAATTAATTATCTATATTAGCACAATAGAGAATGTTGATCACACAAACAGGCATGGTATCTATAATGAGATGGAGGGAGCTAACAATTTTAAGATTTGAGTAATTGTTTTTTTAGTCTTATAAAGTTTATTCTAGCTTATTTTCAAACAATTGACCAACTCTTCATCTGTTTCAAAATAATTAATTCACCTGATTAATTATTTTACACATATTAAAAAAAGTGTATAAATAAAAGACATTATAATATTTTTACTAAAATAATCTCAATAAATATTAAAGTATTTACGGTTACAAGATAATTTTTTTTTTATATATAGATGAGGGCTAAAGCCCAAAAAAAAGAAAAACTAAGCAACAATCAATCTAGGGAAACTATGTCCCAGTTCATCATCTAATAAAATATGCCTAATTTCAAGAGGGCATTCCACAAAAAAAACCACATCTCGATCAAGCGAGCATCCTATATTTGTCAACGTACCGGCACACTTGTTTGCTCCCCTATATTTATGCGAGATCTCCACATTCCAATCTAGAGCCAACTTGTCACGAATCTTTTTCAAGATAGTCATTCCATGTTTGCTATACACTTTCCCACCCTTCAGCACCTGCACAACTGCTTGTGAGTCAACGCTGAGTTCCACATTAGAGAATCCCATTCTATGAGCAAGGCACAACCCTTCCAAAACTCCCCACAACTCCCCACATTACAAGATGTTTTTTTTTGAAAGTATGATAACAAGATGTTGAATTAAGATTGAGATATAGTACTAATTAGATGTTAAATTAAAATAATTAAGTACACCTTTAGAATTGGACATCTGACTAGGACATTGCAATATTATATATGCAGGAGATCGGAGTTCGAACACCGATTATCTCACTTATCCACCTTAATAAGAGTGGAATTTTTGACCACTAGATTATTTGACAAAAATAAAATAAAATTGGACACATGACTGAGAATTAATGAAGTGAAAATGGTGCTTGCCTGATCATGTTAATGGAAGTTGGAGAGTGTATAGTTTTGTTGATCAATCAAAGTCAATTTCTTCGCCATGTCCAATTGTCCATGCATTATATATGTTCTTTCTGTTTCTTTGCTAGCTAAGCCAGCTTACTCTGTTTAATTAGATGAAAATGGCGTTTTCTCTAATAATGACATTATTATTTTTCTTAATTAAGCACACCTACCGTTCTAATCGTCAAGCATAAGAGATCACCTACCCACGTTTGCATTTTAATCCCTAAGTTCCAAAATACCAAATGTAATTTTATAAAATACATGTTGGAATTTTTATAAGAATATGTTTAAATATTAATCACTTGTACGTAGTTGTATTCACAATATTAATTGGGAGTAAAATTAAAATAAATTAATGTTGTACTTAAAAAAAGGATACTTATTTTAGAATGAAATGAATATTAGAGAAACCTCAACTAGGCGCAAATATATACATATCAATGCAGAATAACACAATTGATAATCGTTGTTATCTCATTTTATAAGAGTGTGAGTTTAATTCTGACTATTATAAGTATTTTTACTAGTATTGACGAGCCTTAAAACTTATCCCGACCCTAGTGAGTACATCTTTAAAACCCAATTCACCTTTTTTATTAGACGTCAGTAAGGATGTCAATTTAAATTCGTATGTGGGGATCCATGCAAGGGTTATTTTGTTCGAGGATCCATGACCGAGGTATTTTTTCCCGCAGCAGGGACATGGTAGAAAGCCTCTTGAGGAGTAGCTTGGGGACGGGGAACATATATCTTTCCTTGTAGGGACCCATTCGAGAAAAATTACCAAAATTTATTATATATATATATATATATAGGGTCAGGATCAAATGACACTACGGTGTCAAACTTAGTAACATGACACCTCCGATAATTCTTTATCGGATAATCGTATTACAAAATCAACCGTTGGATTCAAAGCTATTATTATATAGATCATGTCTATAAAATTTAACATCAATCGGAAACCATTTGATGGGTTAAAGAGAAGGATAAAAATTAACGGTTTTGACGAAGTTTTGTAAGACGTTGGTTTTTATGCATCTCATTGACATATCAAATGATTTCCGATTGTTGTTAAATTTTATAGACATGATCTATATAATAATAGCTTTGAATCCAACGGTTGATTTTGTAATACGATTATCCGATAAAGAATTATCGGAGGTGTCATGTTACTAAGTTTGACACCTTGGTGTCATTTGATCCTGACCTATATATATATATATATATATAAATAGTTTATATATTGTTCTGAACTAATAGAACTATATGGTTTCTTTGGTAAGATAAGACGTGTATAGAAGGTGGTTGCGAGCTGAAGACATGGTGAGGAAAATGACACCTGCAAAAATATTAGCACCTCAATGCTCAAATCAGTAAAAGTTCAATATGAGTGTCAATGAATTGAGTAAAATGTGTATATCTTACGAGTGAGTGCATATGCAAATATATAGGTGTGAGAATGCATGATGATATGCACAACAACCTTGTAGACCTCCTTACGTGAGTGGAGTTGAGGATAATACATCTCATCCAAGAGTCATTTATCCGCTATGGATGGTGTAGAACAAATAGTAGGAACCTTTAAGTGGATATGGATGAGTCATTCGACTTTAATGCATATTGAGCCTTTAATTAATACGAGCTTTTAAAAATGTTAAGTTGACAGAATAAGTTGTTTATTAAGTATTTAAGGGCTTGTTTGGATTGACTTATTTTTGAGCTTATATGAAATAATTTATGTAAATAAATAAGTTTCTATGCATTATTATAAGTTTTTAAGGTAATTTATGAGAAAATATCATATAAGGATACAATTTTTGTTAGTGAAAACTTATAAATTGACATAAAACTTTATTTATTTGCATAAATTATTTTCATAAGTTAAATCCAAACGGACCTAAGTTAAAAAAGTTAAGAATTTGTGTACAACAAGCAAACCTTAAATATCCAATTGAGAATTGTTAGACAGCAAATGGTATAAGGTAAAATTAAATTCAACACTACACTTTGATGTGTTAGAAAAGAAAGGAATATCTTATGGACCGTTTTTTACCAACACTAGTACTAATATATTCTATCCCTTTAGCATTTCAATCATATAAGACATTTAAAATAAATATTTAGTACTGATATATATGAATTGAGGAATATTATGTCTTATCATATATTCATATTTAAACTCAAATATGTCATCATTACTTGATTATGTTAACTTAATTTCTTCTTTAGTCATCAAAGTATTGTACCTGTGTACTATTTTGGTCTTTAACTTTTATTTGCTTTATTTTGATCCCAATGTTCTTCTCTTGTACAATAAAGGAATCACCTTATTTCTCTCAATTTCCTCCATATTTTTTCCACTTAGTATTGTCATTGTGTAATATTGCTAGTCTTTTAAATATTATAAATACTGCGCAATTTAAAATTTAGATATTGATGAAATATTGGAATCCAAAATTAGTGAAATCGATTAAATATTGGGAGCCAAAATTGTGTAAGTGGAAAACCATGAGAGATTTTTTTAGAGTAATGTTATGTAACACACTTTAGTGTAACAAAAGTTATACAAAAGTGACACATATACCATATTAAGAATGGAAATGGATATATAAAATGATATTTATATTATTATTTGTGTCACTTCTGTTACAAAAGTGTATTACTATATTTTAAAAAAATTAGAGAATAAAATCAAAATTCAGAATATTAGAGATATTAAGTAACATTGGGGAGGGGACTCTTCTCAAGTATTTTTTTTTGGCCATCGATTAGGGGGAAGAGAATGAAGAAAAAAAAAGGAAAAAGGTAGATAATGGTGATGATTAGAGCAATTGAGAAACATGAGAGGAAAAAAAATGAGACAATTCATTTCCATAACATTGGCATGTAAAATTGGACTTTCTCTGATTTATTCCGTGTTGTTCTCGATATTTGTTTTATAATAGAGTTATAAAGGTAGATAATATATAAATAAAATTATTTATTTACTTTAATAAGAAAATACAAATGGATTGATTTTTGCTATTAAGGGAGTGTTTTTATTTTGATTTTTTATCATAAAAAACAGAGAATTTAAGCCAATCATATACTACTAGCTAGAAAAAAAGTTCCAAATTATGAAATTAAATTGTTGTAGCATATTTTATTTACGGAGGTATTTTTCTTTTTTTACTATTAGATTAAATACAATAGCTATCCGTGGCGGAGCTAGACCTAAAAGTTTGATGGGGCCGCTATAATTTTTTTTTAAAAAGGCAAGCTAAAAATGCATAAACTATTGATCTTAATCAATATCAAATGAGAGAGAAAATCAAATAAGATAAGACTTTCAGCTCACACTTTTATTTGAAATAAAGAAACTATAAACAAAAAAAACATTGTTAAACTTGAACTGTTTAATAAGCCTAAATTTGTAGATAATCATGTAAAATTTTAACGAAATCTAAAATAATTTAATATATTACTGAGACCTATTAAAATAAATGATATTTAATAAATATGTTATTTTCTTGACAAATGTTAGAAATATATGTGGCCGACCAAACCATACCTTTAGAAAAAAGGCTATTAAAAAGCCAAAATAGTGGCCATTGGAATTGAACTCAGGATCTTTTGGTCTCAAAAAACTCACCACACCATATGGAATATTATGTCATATTTACGCGTTTATTTATATATATACACCAAGATAGTGACAAATATATGAAGGTGGAAAAACACAAGAAAAGGGGGGGGAGGGGTTGAATTGTGTTTTAAAAATTAAAGCTTTTTGCCAAATAGAAGCTAAGTTTGCAGCGGATATAAACACAAAACTAAAAGAGGTGCTGAGAGAAAGAGAGAAAGACACAAAATTTATCCTGGTTCCTCTCACAAATCGAGAGTACTCCAGTCCCCTTGTTACTAACAAGAGATTTTCACTATAATCTACTTAAGATTACAAATTGCTCAAGCACACTTGCAAGAGACTTCTCGGATGCTCAAGTTTCACTAAACAAGAGACTTCTCTAATGCTCAAGTTAAACTTAACAAGAGACTTCTCAAACAAACTTAAGAATAAGAATGAATGATAAGGAACACTTGATATACTATCAGAGGTGTTTACAAAATACAACTCAATTTGTTTTAAGACTTTGAATGACAGATAGAACAATAATGTCAGAATACTTCAGAGCCTTAAACGCAGTAATAGAACGGTAGTCATTTCTTCCATTTGAGTCTTCTATTTATACTTGGAGGAAGATGATGACCGTTGCAGAGAGCTTTTTGCCAACTGGAATTTACTCGTACAATTGATAGCTGTTTATTGCCTTCTTTGGTAAGGAATTCCAATTCCACTACCTAGCTATTCAATTTATCACTCATCCATTTTGAGTAATAATAGTACGATCGTACAATCCTCAAATGCGCTTCACTTATGGATAAGGTTAACGTTGTACCAACGAATATTCCTTCCTGTGGATGTGACAGAGCCTTGAAATAGATTGTTCTTCAATCATTGGTTCTGATTATGTCAGTTCTTGAGTGACGTAAATTCTTTTTGCTTCAGATGCTGTTGTCATAGCTTCTTGAGGTCTTTTAGCTTCTGAGTCCTTCAGAGCCTTGTTTTATCCTCAGAGTCACTTTCTTCAGCATTCAAAATTCAAGCTTCTGATGAACAGTGTCGTGCTTTCAGAGCTTGTTTTGACTGGCTTCTCTGCTACTATTCATAGTGCTTCTGAATGAATTTTAACTTATAATTCTGCACACTAGAATAATCATTAGTAATACCAATTGCAATTTTAATACTTTGTTATCATCAAAACTACTTAAAATCTTAGAGGTTCATGTCAGACCCGCTTTGTTCCAACAATCTCCCCCTTTTTGATGATGACAAACTAAAGCATTAAAATTCAATTGTTGTTGATTTAATTTAATTATGTTGACTTCAGGTTTCAAAGGTTTGCAATCTCCCCCTGAGTCTAACAATCCATAGGGTTAGGTTTGTAAGCTCCCCCTAAGTCTTATCCATAATTAATTAAAACAGTTTAAGAGCCAACTTATTAACTTAAAATAAATTTTCATATTTGTCTCTCAGAAGCAGAGGTTTGTAAGCTCTTCTTCTCATAGTCTGATAATGCTTCAGAAGAGGTTTGCAAGCTCTTCTGACATTGTCTATGAGATTTATTTTAGGTTCTTAAGTTTTCTCCCCTTTCAATAACGTTCAGAATGAGAAGGAAACAGAAGGGATAAAAGTTGATTCAGAATGTATATAACATAACAGTTTCAGATCTTTTGAGCAGTATTAGAATCAATCAACATTAATTTTAACGCTCTATCCTTACTCCCCCTTTTGGCATCAGTCAAAAAGACACAGAAAACCAAGCAGTCAAACGCGTCATAACAAGGCAGTCAAGTCAAAAAGGTGGTGACAACTGATTCATTTAATGAATTGTGTTGAATAACAGCCTGACAAGAGAGCTTGATGACACTATAAAAAGGGATGATTCCTCTCATTTTACTCATCCAGAGTAATCAAGTAACATCAAAAGAAAAACATACAATGGAAAGGCAGGTTACCAAGGATGCTTCAGGCTCAAAAGGAGAGAGCAAGAAGGAAGCAGAGCCCTGGCGCTGCGAAGAAAACAGGCTTCGTTATGAGCGAAACAAGCAAGAACTTAGATTGACAGAAGCAGAGAGAGAAGAATTGGGCTCTGATCTGGAGGAATTCTTATGGACATACGATGATGATACTTCATACGAAGAGTATAGAGTTGAGGTTCAGAAGGCTACTGAAGAATTGCTCGCAGTTCTTAGGAAGAAATATAAGAGACTGGATGCAGAGGCTTCTGAGTCCAAGTCTAAATCTAAGTAGAGTTTCACTATCTAATGTAATAAAGATCCCTCTTAATTATAATAATAAAAAGATGTTCCTGCTATAAATTTCTTTCTTTTTGAGCATGTTTCTTTTATATACTCTTGTCAAACGTCAGAAAACCAGTTACCAGACACGCCTCATACGGTATTGTTGTCCAGCTTATAAACAGGCTATAATACTAAGAAGCTATTTCATGAGTAAACAGGAATACTGATGTGGGGGAACCTTAGGTTTTCAAAATCCTATATAAGTTTAAAAACAAGATGTTCTCCAACATCTTACACTTAGGTTCAGAATCCACAAGAGTATCAGACATTATCAGAGTATATGATTTTCATTTTGAAAAACAAAATAAAATTAAACAAACAATCAAACAAACAAACATACCAGAAAGGATAATCAATCTTTAATTAAGGAACAGAAAAAAATTACATAATAACCAAAGTCAAAATAAAAACAAGATAAGTGCTCAAATATGGGTTTAGGGCTTCTTAATATCTGATATGGCCTTAAGAAGAGTTTGCATCATGGTATCCATTCTTCTGTGAGTAGCTTCCTCAGATGCAGCAATAGCAGATGTCAAGTCAGATCTTAAATCAATTCTGAGTATATCTATCTCATCCTTTATATCTTCAGCCAACTCAGATTTTATGTTGTCTAAGGCCCTTTGAACAGCAGGAGGAATAGGAGTTGATGGAGAGCCTGATTCAAACTTTGGAGAAGCAGGAGGAGTTGTGTCAATTATAGGATCTTTTCCCTTATCAGAAGCTTCACCAACTTGGTTCTGATCAGGCATCTCAATGTCTTCTGCAATATGAACAGCTTGATCTACCAATATCTTAAGGGCTTCTTCATCAGCAAGCCTCTTACTCTCCACTTCAGCAGCTATCCTAGCCTGCTCATCTTCAACCAACTTAAAATATGCAACCTCTTCTGAAACCAAAGTATTAGCATTTGCACTAGCAGTTCTGAGACTTTCTTCTATGGCAGTCAAAAGATTCAGTTTGTTTTGCTCTTCCACATGATTGTAAAAAGTGAGTTTTGGAGCACGTGATCTTTCAATACAGTCAAACAGATTTCTTACTACAGCCATTCCTCTACCCTGTATCTTGCTCTTCAGATGAGTGCCTAGAATCTTTAAGGATTGACTGAATAAATACTCCATCTTTCTGACTTCAACATCAATGTCAGAAGGAAAGACAAGAACTTCTTCATCCATCTGTTTAAATCTCTTGAACCTAAGACTAATAGCATTATTTAATAGCTCAAGATTTGGTTCAGAAGCAGAGTTGAAGAAGGGTTTGGTTGGGTCAAAGGGAATGGTTGGTTCTGGTTTCTTTCTCTTAAGTTCAATGATTTTGATTTTACTTAGGTTAGGTGGAAGTCTTGGTTCATCATCAATATCTATGGCATTTTTCAAGATCTGCTCTTCTGCTTTAAAGATAAAGTCAGTAAGCTCATCAATCTCTTCTTCATCCAAAGGTTTATTAAGTGGTCCATAGATAAGTTCTGGAGAGGGTTCAGGGGAAGGTGCAGGAGTGTGAATTTCGATTGAAGGTGATGGTGGTTGTTGTTCATGCATGTTGTGAACTGGTGAGTGATGAGGTGATTTTTGTTGTGTTTGTTCTATAGAATGAGCAATTGTTTCATCCTGGGCTGGTGTGAATGTGGGTGGATTTTCTTGTGAAATGTTATCAAGGGATGAAGGTGGAGTTTGTATGGTTTGATTAGGTGGTTCTTGGATTGGTGGATCAGCAGTAGTGTTGATAAAAGGAAAGTGAGGTGGTGAATTTGGATTGGAGTGAGTGAATGCATCTCCAGATAGATGTTGGGTGAGATGGTCAAGGACAGATGGGGTGTTGGCAGGCTGATCAAGAATTGAGGTATCAATAATGATGGGGGATTCTTCATCAGAAGTGATGTGGATGGGCTTCTTGGTGGTTCTTTTGGTATGTTTCTGCACAGGTTTCTTTTTCTTTTCTTTCACTTTCTCTAATTTATCAAGTTCAGCAATTAACTCAGTAGAGTCAATGCTGGAGTCAGAAAGAGTTTCTTCAGATGATGATGATGATGATGATGGTTTAGGATCAGGCAGAACTACACTAATGGGTTTAGTGAAGTCTATGGGAGATGGTTCTTTAGAAGGTTGAAAGGTAGAGGTTTGAGCATTAAAAGTGCTATTAGTATTAGGCTTAGAGGTATTACCTTGGAGTGTGTCAGCAGCCTTTCTTTTCGTAACTATTTTTGTTCTTTTAGTGGCTCTGACTGGTTGATCCTCCTCAGTATTAACAGGCCTATCACTTCTTTTCTTTGTTCTCTTTTCCTTCTGAGCAGCTACATCTTTCCCTTCAGCGGCCATTCCTCCAGCACCACTATCTCCTTGTTCAGTCTCAGCATCATCAACCTTTTCTTGATCCTGAGAACCTTCTTCAACTATATCTTGTTCAGTGGTTCTTGGTTGTTTTCTCGACCTTGTGATTTCTTTTGGTCCTTTGAAGATATCCCAGTTTGGGACACTGACAACAAACCTTCTGGGCATCCTTACCCCAGTTTTTTTTCTCACAATCTCCAAAAAATTCTTGATTACCTCCTCATTATCATGTTCTGATATGGTGGGAAACCCATCACACCAGAAGTACTTTTCATATATTGCTTGTAGAGGAGTCTTGACTTTGATGATCTCATCCTTGGTTTTCTTCTTCATATTTACCAGCACATTAGCATCATACTTAGCAGTATTAAACACTCTAAGCTTTTCTCTTGCACTTAGAATGTCAGTGAGCTTGGTTTGCCTTATGAGTTCTGAAATCAGTCTTGGATGATGAATGTTTGAGGGTGACTTTGCTCTACTCTTGGTTATAGTTAAGCACAGATGTTCAAACAGGGTCTTGGCAAGATTAATTTTCACTTTCTTGTATAAGAACCAGATGAAGTGTTTGTGTTGTATGGAGATGGTGTCCAATCCTCCTTCTCTGGTAACAATAGATGCAAGAAAAACTCTGAAAGCAAAGCCAAACTGGTGCTTCATAAATTTAAGTTTTCCAAAATCTCTATTAGAGCAACCAGACATGAATAGGTCCTGGTTAATTGCCTCCAGATGCTTGCTCTTTTCATCATACATATCCACATCTTCTCCTTTATTATCCAATCCCAGCATCTTAGCAATGTGTTCTTGTGTGATCAGAATGTTGATTCCCAGAATGTTTGACCTTATTTCCTTTCCCCTATAAGGTTTCAAACCCAGTTGCTGTCTCGATTTCCCTTGTAGAGACTTGTCCTTTGCTACTATCTTTCTTACTTCTTCATCAGCACATGCCCTATCAAAGACGGTTGCCTTTTGCCAAAAGTATTTGACAATGTCATAATAGACAAATCCATTCAGCATCTCAAAATAATTCTTCCATTGTTGGTCGAAGAAAAGACTTTGAACATCAATCCCGTTCGCTTTTAAACTCTCAAAGTCCACAAATTTCTCAGTGTTGAAAACAAAAGCATCAGGACCAGCGTCGGTTTCATTATCTTTGTAGACGAGTTTTCCTTGAGCCTTAAGGTCGATAATGGGTGGTAAAACAGGATTGAAGGGTTCTTGAACAATCACGGTTGATGATCGTGCAGCCATTGTTTCAGAATATTAAGAAGAAGATAATTTGGGATTTCTGTAAGGTCTAGGGTTGTGTAGGAAGTGATTAAGTGTAAAAGTTGTGCAATGTGAGTGAAGTGACTTATAAATAGTAACTAGCACACATACACAGAGAAAGCAAACATTGGGAGGGAGCACGAGCAGTTTAAAATTAATTTTAAATTGCATAACTGCATTTTCATCATTAACTGCTCTCTACCCATCAGGATCTAGACACGTGTAGGATAGACTTAATCAAGCTGACGCGTGTACAGACAACTGTAGTACACTTACTAGTACTAGACGTTTCGTTTCCGTTTAGTTCAGAGCCAAACTCATTTGTATCTGACATCTCATCAGAATCTGTTACTCTTCAGAACCCATTTTATTCAGAGCTTCCCAAAGGAGACTCTAAATTACCAGAGGTTCTGAAAGGGCTCCAGAAGCTAATTCTAATTTGCATCTCAGAGCTAATTTTCTTCAGAGATAAAGTGCATGTTCAAATTCTTTTTAATAAAGTCAAATCTTTCAATAGTTAAAGGCTTAGTAAATATATCAGCCCATTGATGTTCAGTATCAATGAATTGAATATCTATTGTGCCTTTTTGAACATGATCTCTTATAAAATGATGTTTTATTTCAATATGTTTAGCTCTGGAATGCAAAATTGGGTTCTTAGACAAATGAATAGCAGCAGTATTGTCACAATAAAGTGGAATACTACTCTCAGCTATATTATAATCCTCCAACTGATATTTCATCCAGAGAAGCTGTGTGCAACATTTTGCAGCTGAGATGTATTCTGCTTCTGCTGTAGACAAAGCAATAGTTGTTTGTCTCTTGCTGGCCCAAGATATGAGATTTTCACCAATAAATTGGCAATTTCCACTAGTGGATTTTCTCTCTATCTTGTCTCCAGCATAGTCAGCATCACAGAATCCAACTAGCTTACTATCTAGGGATTTTTTATAAAGGAGTCCTAGATTAGTAGTTCCTTTCAGATATCTAAAGATCCTCTTAACTGCAGTTAAGTGAGGTTCTCTAGGATCTGACTGGAATCTTGCACACAAGCATACACTATATAAAATATCAGGTCTAGAAGCTGTTAGGTAGAGTAAAGAACCAATCATACCTCTATATAGCTTCTGATCTACTTTGCTTCCAATTTCTTCCTTGCTTAGGCTGCTTGAAGGATGCATGGGTGTTGACATTATCTTACAGTCTTCAAGATTAAACTTCTTCAGAAGCTCTTTTGTATACTTGCTTTGATGAATGTAAGTGCCATCTTTTCCTTGGTTGATTTGAATTCCAAGAAAGAATTTTAGCTCACCCATCATACTCATTTCAAATTCATCCTGCATAAGCTTGGAGAAATTCTTGCAAAGAGAAGCATTAGTTGAACCAAAAATTATGTCATCTACATAAATTTGAATAATTAAGATGTCTTTCTTAGTTGTCTTTCTGAACAGTGTATTGTCAATTTGACCTTTTTGAAAACCATTTTCTAAAAGGAAATTACTCAGTCTTTCATACCAAGCTCTTGGAGCTTGTTTGAGACCATAGAGTGATTTCTTAAGTTTATAAACATAATCAGGGTTTTTCAAATCCTCAAAACCTGGGGGTTGTTTGACATATACTTCTTCAGAAATGACACCATTTAGAAAGGCACTCTTAACATCCATTTGGTATAAGGTTATTCCATTATTAACTGCATATGATAATAATAACCTGATTGCTTCCAGTCTTGCCACTGGAGCAAATGTTTCAGTGAAGTCAATGCCTTCTTGCTGACTGTAGCCTTGTGCTACTAGTCTAGCTTTGTTTCTTACCACTTCACCTTGTTCATTCAGTTTGTTCCTAAATACCCACTTGGTTCCAATGATGTTCTTGTGTGTTGGTCTTGGTACTAAATCCCACACATCATTTCTTTGAAACTGATTGAGCTCATCTTGCATTGCTACAATCCATCCATCATCAGAAAGAGCTTCATCAACATTCTTAGGTTCTATCATGGATATGAGTCCTAGAAGTGAATCATGTTGTCGATAATCTGATCTTGTTTTTCTTGGACTCTCTTTGTTTCCAAGGATAAGATCTTCTGGATGTGATGATCTGTATTTGAATTTTCTTTTTGGAGCTTCATTAGTTTCAGCACTTGTTTGGGTATTATCTTCTAAGATATCATCATGTTCTTCAGATGCTTCTGTTGGAGGTGCTTCTTCAGAGGCTTCTTCCAATACTGCGTCTGAAGTTTCATTTGCCTCTGATGCTTTCTCAGATTCTGAATTGTTATATAGATATGGAATACCTGCATAACTATTATCTTGCTCTGACATTTTATTGTCAGGCTCTTTGTCATCAAACCTCACATGTACAGATTCTTCCACTGTATTGGTTTCAGAATTATACACTCTGTATGCCTTTGAGCGTTCAGAGTAACCTATAAAGATTCCCTTACAAGCTTTGGCATCAAATTTTCTTTTGTAGGCCTTATCGTTCAGAATGTAACAGGTACATCCAAACTGATGAAAATAAGATATGTTGGGCTTTCTTCCTTTAAAAAGTTCATATGTTGTTTTATTCAATATAGGTCTGATATAGATCCTATTTTGAATATAACAAGCTGTGTTCACAGCTTCTGCCCAGAAGTGCTTAGCAAGTTTAGTCTCATGCATCATGGTTCTTGCCATCTCTTGTAAAGACCTGTTCTTTCTCTCTACAACACCATTTTGCTGTGGTGTTCTAGGAGCTGAGAACTCATGGACAATTCCATGGTCTTCACAATAAGTTGCAAAGGGTTCGTTTTCAAACTCACCCCCATGATCACTTCTGATCTTTAAGATCTTGAGACTCTTCTCACTTTGCACTTGTGTGCAGAAGATAGTAAACACATCATATGCATCATCTTTCACTCTAAGAAATTTAACCCAAGTCCATCTACTGTAATCATCAACAATAACAAGTCCATATTTCTTTCCATTGATTGAGGCTGTACTAACAGGACCAAACAAATCAATGTGAAGCAATTCAAGAGGTCTTGAGGTAGAGACAATGTTTTTAGGTTTAAACGAAGTTTTTGAAATCTTTCCAATCTGACAAGGACCACACAGAGCATCTGAATGATAATTAAGATTGGGTAGACCTTTAACCAAGCTTAGTTTGCTGAGCTTAAAGATTAATCTCCAGTTAGCATGTCCTAAGCGTTGGTGCCAGACCCATTTCTCATCATTCAAAGATAGAAGACACACTATCTTTTGCTCTGAGAGTTCTGACAGATTGATTTTATAAACATTGCCTTTCCTTAAGCCTCTGAATACTACAGACTCATCAGACTCTTTGATTACAGTACATGCATCTTTATTAAACTTAACAACAAATCCACTATCACAAAATTGGCTAATGCTTAGTAGATTATGTTTGAGGCCATCAACTAACCAAACATCTTTGATAGAGAGAGAAGAATTACCAACTGTACCAGTACCAGTGATCTTCCCTTTTTGGTTTCCTCCAAATCCCACAGTTCCTCCCTCTTTCAGAGTCAGGGTTTGGAACATATGCTTGTCTCCTGTCATATGACGCGAGCAGCCACTGTCCAGGTACCAAGAATGCTGCTCTGGCCTTCTTTGAGTGCAGATCTGCTACAAAGACAATCTCAGACTTTGGTACCCATACTTTTATGGGTCCTTTAGAGTTAGTCCTCATTACCTTAGATTGTTTTTGTTTATAAGGCCTATCAGGACCTCTAGAGTTATTGAAGCATTTTGAAAAACTTTTAGGCTTTGTATAACTCTTGTGCTTAGCTTTAGAATATACCAGAGTTTTATTTATTTTGACATTGGTCTGAGGTTTGGAAACCTTAGGCTCTGAAGGTTTCAGAGTCTGAGGCTTCTTGGCCTCTGACACACTTATTTTTTCAGGTTCTGATATACCTATTGCTTCTGATTGGCTTTTAACAAATACAGCCTTAGGTTTTGAATTATCATTTTTAGAGGGTTTAGAAAATAATGGATTATCTTTAAAACGTGAGAATCCAAGACCTTCACCTCTGTTTCTACTAACATGGTATATCAAAAAAGCTATCTTACTTCTCTTCATGCCATTGATAAGAAATTCTTGCAGAACAAATTCATGCTCTGGAGGAACCTTATCATCATAAACATAATGAGTTTCCATAAATGAGTTTCTACTACTTAGAGACTCATTTTCTTCAACTATTATGTTCATTTTCTCAGTTAGGTTATTGTAAGCCTTTTTCAATACCTTACATTCACCTGCCTTTTTAGTGAGCATTTTTAAGGCATCTTTAAGAGAATCAACTAATTCAGTTCTAGATAGTTTAGCAATTACCTCTTCCTCATCTTCCGAGTCTGAACCTGCTTCAGAGTCTTCTCTGTCAGAGGTAGTTGCCATCAGTGCTAGATTTGCTTCCTCATCACCCTCTGAGTCTGAGTCTTTGTCAAGATCTTCCCATGTTGCCAGAAGGCTCTTCTTGACTTTACTCTTATACCTTTCCTTGCTAGAGCTTTGCTTTGATGATCTACTTTTGTTTTCTGTACAATCAGCAATGAAATGACCAGGCTTGTTGCATTTGAAACACTTGTTTTGATCTTCCTTCTTGTCTTTAGCAGAACTAAGTCTCTTGGAAGATCCTCCAAATTTGCCTGCGTATTTCTTGCTTCGTTTTGCCCATTGTTAAACCTTAGCAGCCATCAGTACCATCTCTTCTTCATCATCAGACCCATCTTCTTGACCTTCTTCAGAAGCCTCATCTTCAGATTCTATAATTTTAGCTTTCAGAGCCTTTGATGAACTTTTGGAGCTTAAGGCTATCCCTTTCATCTTCTTGGTTGATTCATCAGTCATTAGTTCCATCTCATGACTCTTTAATGAACTAATCAAGCTTTCAAGGGATACTGTGTCCAAATCCTTAGATTCTTGAAAAGCAGTCACCTTGGGTCTCCATTTTGGTGGTAGGCTTCTGAGTACCTTTCTCACATGATCAGCTTCAGTATAACTCTTGTCTAATACTTGAAGTCCAGATACAAGAATTTGAAACCGTGAAAACATAGTTTCAATGTCCTCTCCATCCTTCATCTTAAACAGCTCATACTGATGCACCAACAAGTTAGCTTTTGTCTCCTTAACTTGTTTGTTGCCCTCATACTTGGATTTTAAGGAATCCCAAATAGATTTTGCAGTTCTTTTATCTCCAATTTTAAGGTACTCATCATGTGAGATAGCATTAGTCATCATTCCTTTTACAGAGTGATGCTTCTTGTACTCTAGCTTTTGAGTAGGTGTAAAGGCTTTCCTATTCTGAGAGCTGACAACACCTTCTAAGTCCATGTTTTCAAAGTTGACTCCATCTTCTACCATGTCCCATAAATCACAATCAATACTCATGATATAGCTGTACATATTTGTTTTCCAGAAAGGGTAGCTGGTTTCAGTTCCATTGAAGAAAGGAACCTTATCAGATGCCCTTCTTTGACGAGAGTTTGAATCATAGTCAAAAGGAACTTCATTGAGATTCTTCTCAGCAGACATGTTTTTCCTCCTGGATCTTTACTGTTTCACTGTAAGGTGAGTTAGGCAACAGACCTAGCTCCTGATACCAATTGAAGGTGGAAAAACACAAGAAGGGGGGGGGGGGGGGGGGGTTGAATTGTGTTTTAAAAATTAAAGCTTTTTGCCAAATAGAAGCTAAGTTTGCAGCGGATATAAACACAAAACTAAAAGAGGTGCTGAGAGAAAGAGAGAAAGACACAAAATTTATCCTGGTTCCTCTCACAAATCGAGAGTACTCCAGTCCCCTTGTTACTAACAAGAGATTTTCACTATAATCTACTTAAGATTACAAATTGCTCAAGCACACTTGCAAGAGACTTCTCGGATGCTCAAGTTTCACTAAACAAGAGACTTCTCTAATGCTCAAGTTAAACTTAACAAGAGACTTCTCAAACAAACTTAAGAATAAGAATGAATGATAAGGAACACTTGATATACTATCAGAGGTGTTTACAAAATACAACTCAATTTGTTTTAAGACTTTGAATGACAGATAGAACAATAATGTCAGAATACTTCAGAGCCTTAAACGCAGTAATAGAACGGTAGTCATTTCTTCCATTTGAGTCTTCTATTTATACTTGGAGGAAGATGATGACCGTTGCAGAGAGCTTTTTGCCAGCTGGAATTTACTCGTACAATTGATAGCTATTTATTGCCTTCTTTGGTAAGGAATTCCAATTCCACTACCTAGCTATTCAATTTATCACTCATCCATTTTGAGTAATAATAGTACGATCGTACAGTCCTCAAATGCGCTCCACTTATGTATAAGGTTAACGTTGTACCAACGAATATTCCTTCCTGTGGATGTGACAGAGCCTTGAAATAGATTGTTCTTCAATCATTGGTTCTGATTATGTCAGTTCTTGAGTGACGTAAATTCTTTTTGCTTCAGATGCTGTTGTCATAGCTTCTTGAGGTCTTTTAGCTTCTGAGTCCTTCAGAGCCTTGTTTTATCCTCAGAGTCACTTTCTTCAGCATTCAAAATTCAAGCTTCTGATGAACAGTGTCGTGCTTTCAGAGCTTGTTTTGACTGGCTTCTCTGCTACTATTCATAGTGCTTCTGAATGAATTTTAACTTATAATTCTGCACACTAGAATAATCATTAGTAATACCAATTGCAATTTTAATACTTTGTTATCATCAAAACTACTTAAAATCTTAGAGGTTCATGTCAGACCCGCTTTGTTCCAACAATATATATATACATATACCAGTAAAAATAAATATTCTGGGGCGGGCCGTGGCCCTACCCGGCCCATACCCAGCTCCCGCCCCTATAATTTATGTATGAGAGAGATTGAGATAAATAGAAATGAGAGAATTCAAATTCTGTAAACTTACAATATACTCACTTATTTGTGTGCAGTGTTTCCAATTTTCAGACATTGCAATACCTAATGAATTTTAACATAAAACTATATATTGTATAAAGTATTTCAATGTTTATATCAAAATTTGTTTATTTTTTAATGATAAAAGTCCTAATATTGTATTTTTATTGAATGTTAAAATAAATTAAACAAAAACATCTTTTTTTTACAAAAGATATGTATTTCATGTCCAAATCAATGAGTGGGTAATACAATCAGAAACTTTATAAAGCATATACAAATTTAGCTTTATTTTTTAATGCTTCTAAAGGTTTTTACTTGACAAATACATTTGAATGATTTTGTACCTTATTGCTTCTGAAAATTACATAAGGATCCATACCTTGCTTCCAAGAGTAACATAAGAATCTAACAAATTTTACATAAATAAGGTGGCTAATGACCAATCATAATGCAACATTCCAATACTTACATCTTCAATTCAAACAAAGTGTTTCTAACTAACCAATGGCTACTTCCACATTTCTGTCCCTTTCATGCACTCCTCAAAGCATTTTGCATTCCAAACATAGGTCACAGACACAATCCTCAACCATGTCATTGTTGTCACCTCAACTAGGACAAAAATACCTCTATAACCCTCTAAGACACAATGTGTCTTCTCCAATTCAAGTGAAATCTAAGAGAATTCATGTTGCTGGCTTAGTTAAGGCATCAATGAATAACAACAAAGATGTGCATGTGCTAAGCAAGGAACATCTTGCTGTGTCTTTGGCCAAATATGTTTCCGAGCTCTCCGAAAAATACATTCAAGAGAAGGGGCGTTTCACCGTTGTTTTGTCTCCCGGTCCCGTGAAATACCTCAGGTATATTGTTTCCTCTTTTTCCTGTTATCTTTAACTTAAATTCTCGATGGTAACACAAAGTCAATATATCTCAAGGTTGGATGAAAATCCGCGACTTGAATTTTGACTCCAATAAATAAAATTTAAAATACAAATCGTCCAGTCTTTATCTGATAGTTGATAATCATAAATGGCCGACTACACATAATCTAAATTTCATTTACTCGAGTTAAGGAATTGGCAACACATAGAAAATTTTCCTTTTTAGTTCACAATTTCAAAGTAAGCATGGAGATTTGCAAAGTTAATTATGACTGAATTCTTAATGTTACAATTTTAGGAAGCTGGTTGAATCTCCATACCGTGAGTCTATTGATTGGTCTAAGTGGCACATATTTTTGGTGGATGAGAGAGTTGTGCCAAAGACTAGTGTAGATAGCAATTACAAACTTGCTAACGATGGATTCATCTCCAAGGTATACATACATACAACTCTGTTTTACATTCATGGATATTTAATTTAAGTGTAATTTTCTTGAAAATATATAGAAATATATAATAAAAAAAAATTGTAACAAAATTTACACATATATTTAATCACATCTCGCAATATATAGACATGAAACATTAGTATAAATGATATTATGACATTATACCACAATAAAATATGATTGAGTGTCTGTATAATTTTTCTTTTTATTATACACATTGTATAGTTATACGTATCTTTTTGAGGTGCAAGTAATCAAAATTGAATATTACATAATTATAATTAATTGACGGTGTAATTTTATTTTACACAATTTGTGCATACTAAAAAACATTTTTAACAATCCAACGATCATAAGAATTTATTCACATTTTTGTATTGTATTTGGAAGGTACCAATTCCCCCTCTAAATGTGAGCACAATTGACGATGCCTTATCCGCCGATGGAGCAGCTGATGTTTACGAAACAACTCTTCGACGCTTAGTGACAAGCAATGTGATATCAAAATCATCACAATCTGAATTTCCAAAATTTGATCTTATGCTATTAGACATGGGACCAGACGGGCATGTAGCTTCACTGTTTCCAGGGTACCCTGCCCTGAACGAAACTAAAAAGTGGGTTACATATCTCACGAATGCGCCTAAACCACCACCGGAGAGAATTACTTTTACATTGCCAGTGATTAATGCTTCTTCCAATATTGCAATGGTTGTGACTGGAGCTGGTAAAGCTGATGCAGTTTATTCTGCACTTGAGAAATCTCCTAATGCTGATAAGCTTCCTATTCAAAAGGTGAATCCTGAAGGAGATATTAAATGGTTTTTGGACAAGGGTGCTGCTTCAAGGCTCTATAGGTAGATGAGAATATATGATTAATGCTAGCAACATTCGCTTTAACGCTCTTTTCCAACACATTTTCTCTTATCGAGTGAAATTCTAGTAGATTTGGTCACTTTATGTGAGATCTATTTTTAAGATGAGTTCAGATCAGCTCCAGTTCACTACGCTCCAGTTTTCCCAGTTTGCTTTATTGATGTGCGACATGTGGCAACAAAGATTTCAACGGTTCAGATTAAGTGAAAATCAATAAAAATATTTAAAGACAATTCAACAAATCTGCTCCTCTCTTCCCGTTCTTCTCCCTCATACCCAGATTTGTTTTTTCCTCACTCTTCATTCTCAATGTCTGCAAGTGATTGAAAAATACTTGAAGTTGCATATATTGGAAAATTCAAACTACCCCATTGACCATTTCTACTTTTATCATTAATTCCCAATTTCTCTTATCGCTTGATTTCCAATTTCGGATCTTCACCGTTTTGCATCCATTTTTGTGTCTTCTCTTTTCTTCTTGCTGAGATTTATTTAGGGGAAAGGATTTTGCTAAAAAAAAATTCACCACTTTGCAAAAACTTGGGAACAAATCTTGCAGAATGATTTGAATGAATAAAAAGACACAAGGTGGGCTGATGAATCTCTTCAATCTTCAATTTTGTCCCAAAACTGGAAGATAAAAAACAATAACAACACAAGCAAAGCTCCTTCTTCTTCCTCTGAAATACAGCGTTTCCGTCTTCCCCTCACCGCCGATTGACACTGTCTTGCTCTTCCCTCTCTTGTCATCGCCGATTGACATCTTTTGGTCGGAAAGGAAGCAAGCGTTATCTCCTCTAGAAGCTTGTTGTACTATGTTTTACTGTGTTTCAACAAAAAGTGGGTTTTATTAAATCTGAACGGTTGAATGGTTTTTTTCATACGTGTCACTTATCCATCTATTGAACTGGAAAACTGGAGCGTTTATGGACTGGAGCAGATCTCAACTCTTTTAAGATGGTGTGAGCGACATGAATTTCATCAGGTAAAAGAGAGGGTTGAAAAGAGAATGTTAGAAGATATATTGCTACGTTATATATATTTAAATTGCTACTAAAGATAAAATAAAGCATATGATGGGACTACTCGTCATGATTCAAAATTAATAAAGTTTTCTAAGTGATGTTATACTATTATTGTCTTGTTTGCAAGACAATAAAAGGTGTTTAGAATAATTGTTTTTTTTTTTCTCACTTTTTGAATGTAATTGGATACTGTTTAAGTATCCTAAAATGTGTGTGCGCTTTTAAGGAGCAAAATATGTATGGTTAATTGCAATAATGATATTTATCTATTTAATATTTTATTAGATGGCTCAACTGTACATACTGGGCTCACTTGGTGGTCATCTGCCCTCGTTTGTATTACGGATTATCTTGCTAAAAATAATGACAAGGTGTATAATAAAAGATTCAATACTCAATCATTTATAAAAATAAAATGGTTAAATAAAAAGTAAAATTTACTCATCATGTAATGTAAACTGCTTACATTTTTTTTGTCAGGTAGTCTAGTGGCTGAAAATTCTACCTTTTAAGATGAATAAATGGAGTGTACGGGGTTCGAATCCCAACTCCTGCATATAAAATATTGATATCCCTACCAACTGAGCTAAACTTACGGGGACAATTGCATACATTTTTATCACAGAAAAATAAATAATGTAAACTCCATAAAATTAATTAAATTACACAAATTTATGGCAAAGATTGTTTCCTTTTAGAATTTATCATTATGGGTGTTTTCTTTCGATGATCCAAATCCTGCAACATTTACCTTTAAAGCACGTCATTGATCCTGGAGCAGCATCTGGTTGGTATTCATAACATTGTCTATCACTATGGCACTTCCCTTTATTTTAAAAGAAGAATAAAGAATTATTACTAAAAGGGTGAAAGATTGTGCATAAAATAAATCAAAATATATTACGATAAAGCTTACTTTGTCCATAATGATCACGAACTACTGCAACGATAAAAAAGGAAACAAAAAATATCACAATATAGACAAACTTGAGAGTTTTATTAGTCATTTATTGTTTACCTTTGCATATACTATAAATATAAAATGCTTTGATTACTTTTATATAGTAAAAACCTCTTGCTCTGTTTACATAGTACTTATGTACCAAAATGTAATTTACTTTGGCTCTATTTGGTAAAAAATAGCGGATAGCTGATAAGTTAGCTTATAGCGGATATGCTTATAGCGGATAGTTTATAAACTAGCTTTTAACTTATAGCGAATAAGCTAGCTGATTGAATTTGTAGTGTTTGGTAAAATTAGCGGTTGGACTAACTTATAAGTATAAAATGACATAAAAATTATATATTTAATTAATATTTAATTCTTTTCAAGTAAGATGATAGGGTAAAATTAGAAGAAAATATAATAAGTTATAAGCTATAAGCTAATAAGCTACTTGAAATAGCATTTGGAAAAAAAAGCTATAAGCTAGTAAAATAAGCTATAAGCTCTTTTTTAAAAACAGTTACCAAACAGAGCTTTTAGCTTATAAGCTAAAAGCTATAAGCTAGCTTATTTGGTTTACCAAACAGAGCCTTTGAGGAAAAAAGTTTGTACCAGATTATATGTTACTTTACATTACCAATTAAGTATTTAATGCTCTTTTTCCTATTATACCCTTAACTATTTATTTCTCTTTTTTCTTTTTAATTCTTCAATTTATTTTTTTCATACCATTAATGAGGGATAATTTTGTAAACTAACTCATAATTTCTCTTTTCCATACAACAATGATTACTTTTCATAATTTGTATAAAATGGCCAAAGTGATTTATATTTTGGTACGGAAGGAGTAGTTTTTAATGATTATGTTTTTGCAACAAGTCCTTTTTTAATATTTTAATATTAGAACAAGTATTAAATGTTTCAAAAGTACAATCATGAATAATATTTGTCTCTTTAGCTCATTAAATGTTCCTCTAAATAGATGTCACATAATAACTTTACATGTAATTATAGAGTTATTTTTCTTACCAACCTTTTATCATTATCTTTTATTTCTTATTGAGCCTTTCAAGAGAGTGAGGGGAAAACCAAAATTATAAATGATTAATTATAGTGAGAGTATTGATAAAATTAGTTGTAGGAGTAATTAATACATCAATGTGGGATGATAAAATCATCTTTATTATTTTATGAAATAGATAATAATAATAATAATAATAATAATAATAATAATAGTATTTTTATGTATTAATTAGAAGTATCGATAACTCTTCTTCATTAACATATTTTTGTTTTTATTATTTTCGTCTTCAACTATTTAAGTTGTCTTTGGTCTTCAACTACCCTTTCTTAGACCATAATATTAATACTACCCATACATAATTTCATGTGTCAAGCAACTACACATAATAATAGGTGAATTCTAATGTGAGGGTTCAACTAAATCCCTCGCCTAAACTATGGGTAGACCATGATTAAAAGCCATCAGATGAAACAACTATGGGTTCCCAAAAACTCACTACAAAAAAACTATTACACTAACTGTAGGAATTAAACCCACGCCTTCCCTTACGGTATGTAAACCAACTCTTACCAACTTCACTATAACTTCCATTGTATACACTTGTCCCTAGGATATGTATTCAAGAGAAAATTATAGGTTCTCCTAAAATATAATTCTCCACCTATATAAATTTGCTTAATAGCGTCATGTATGTCACTTAATAAAATACATAACAAATAGTATTTACAAAAAGAAAATAAAAAAAGCCATAATAAATATTAAATAATCTTATGTTAAGTTTCTTTAATTAATTAATCAATATATTATTAATTCCCTATTTTACTAACACTTAATATAACAACGATATTTATAAAAAACCAGTGTAAAAATACAGATATTTTCTTGGTTTTATAGATAAAGGGTCTGTTTTATAAAATTAAGCTATAAGGTAGCTGATAGCTGAAAAGTTAACTGAAGTGTTTGGTAAAATTAGCTTTTAAAGTGGTTGATAAATATAAAAAAGGACATGTATGTTTAGTGTATAGTTTTTATGTTAAATAATAATAATAATAATTATGTTAAAAAAATTCTACTATTCTTTTTAAGTTAAAAAATATATACATCACAATATATAATTAAAAATATATATTAATTTTTCGCTACTTTTTTAACTTTAAAGATTTTTCTTTACATAAAATTACTATCATTTCTCTACTCTTAAAATGTGTGTGCGTTTTTAAGGAATAAATATGTATGGTTAATTGCAATAATGACATTTATTTTATCTATTTAATATATATATTACTAGCATAGTGCCCGTGTCTACGCACGGATCACGGGGTTGCCCTTTTTATATATTTTTTATTTTACATTTACTAACAAAATTATATAGTTACTACTTATTTCCATGTCATAAAAATTTCTTGGATTATCAAAAGAGCATTGCTATTTAGTAAGAATGATTTAAGAGAAGAAATGCAAGAATAATACATGGCAAAGGATGATGTAATTTTAATGTCCTCTTTTAGTGGAAATCATGGGGGGTAGTTGATGTAAACAAGGGTGAAAATTTATTTTTGCAACTCTTTCGGTGGAATACATGGCATCATCTTATTAGAATTCAACACTGCTATATATAGGACACTGCTATATGAAGGAAATTCTCACAAGTCGATTATTTTTCATTTTTCATCTAAAAGATATTCAATGTCATCTATCTCCAAAATCATCTTCATTTCCTTCATATGCTTTCCTTTCATTGTTGACTTTAGTCCCAATAATAGACTATTAATTGTCTAAAGACAACTGCTTCACAATATGTCATCACTTTGAAAAATGTTGAGGCAGTGCCTATGCAAGTTATAATTTTGGTGTCTAATTGAATATATAAGTTGATCATATAATTATAAATATATAACATGAAAGAAAAATTAAAGATTATACTTGTTGTTAGAATCTCTCTGATAACTTTTAATTCTTCAGATAGATTTCGCTATGAAGATTATAAGGACTTAAGTTTATTTTATAATTTAGTTATAATAATTATATAATTTATTTATTTTAGCGTACATAGATGCACACATGCACGCACACTCGAGTACACGAAAACACACACACACACACACACACACACACACTATGCAATAACAAATTAATGTCTATGCAGTTGCTCCTCTCTAACACTCTCAGAGGATATATTGCACGTCGTATTCATAACATTCTCTATCATATTGGCAAGCACCCAATAATGGCTAGTCAAATTGTTTTGAAATTGAAAGCCACTTATTGACGGTATTTATACACTATTGAGGGCTTTAAGCCTTCAATACATTATTGAGGGCTCAAAACCCTCAAAACTTTCCGTCAATGAGGGTGGACATATACAGGTTTGTCGATGATCCAAACCCTACAACAAATACCTTCAAAGCACGTCATTGATCCTGGTGCAGCACCTGGATAGTATTCATAACATTCTCGATCATATTGGCACTTCCCTTTATTTTTAAAAGAAGAATAAAGAATTATTACTAAAAGGTTGAAAGATTGTGCATAAAATAAATAAAAATATATTATGATAATAAGCTTACTTTGTATACGAGTACCACCTTGACCAACTACTACAACGATAAAAAAATAAACAAAAAGTATCACAATATAGATAAACTTGAGAGTTTTATTAGCCATTTATTTTTTACCTTTGCATGTACGATAATAATATAAAATGGTTTGATTACTTTTATATAGTAAAAACCTCTTGTTCTGTTTACATAGTAGTTTTTAATGATTATGTTTTTGCAATAAGTCCTTTTTTAATATTAGAACAAGTATTAAATGTTTCAAAAGTACAATCATGAATAATATTTGTCTCTTTAGCTCTTAGAATAGATGTCACATAATAATTTTACTTGTAATTATAGAGTTCATTTTTCTTACCAACCTTTTATCATTATTTTTTATTTCTTATTTCTTATTGAGCCTTTCAAGAGAGTGAGGGGAAAACCAAAATTATAAACGATAAATTATAGTCAGATTGTTGGATATGCCTTGAAATCTCAGTTACAAGAAGTCAGAGAAAATCAAGTTTTGGAATTGTCTGGCGCCGGGGCGCAGGCCTGGGTGGCGCCTGGGCGCAATTCACTGAAGGGAGGCAGTAGCTACTGACCTCCCGCGCCTGGGCGCAGCGCCGGGGTGCAGGCCAACTGATCAGATTCGTTTTTGTGCAGATTTTGTGGAAAAATTTGTTTCGGAAAATATCTGACTTGGATTCTGTTTTATTTTATAAGATAAATCTGTTTCTGTTATTTAGTCATATATTTTTCCATAAATATGGAACTCTTTATTCATAGAAAAATAAGAGAACAAAAAGGTTGAAAGCAATTAGGATTAGGGTTTGCCACACTAGAGTTTTAGAGAATTCATTCTTGGTATAATTCTAGGGGTTTGGGCGAATCATCCTTGTTTCACCTTGGGTAGCTAGGTCAAATTTGAGTCTCTTCATCACGGGAAGGGATTCGGGATTTGGGTAGAATTAAGATTAATTCTTGTAACCCAATTGGGATCACTTTGTGTAAAGTGACTCTTTGATCATAGTGGAACGGAGAGCTGCTCTCTCCCCTCCCCCCACTACAAGAATTTAGCCATTTTGTGACGGCCAAAAGCCCTCACTAAGTGGGAAAATCCGTCACAAAGTCAAAATTTAGTGACGACATTGTGACAGCCGAAATCCGTCAGTAAATAGCTCGTGGAAAAGTTTTTGACGGCTCAGGTCGTCACAAACTTAGTGACGAAACTTTGTGACGGCTCAGGTCGTCACTAAGTGACAACGGCCACTTTTCTGACATAAATTTAGTGACGGCTGAGGTCGTCACAAAGTTTTTTTTAAAAATAATTATTTTAATTGTTTTATTAATTATTTTAATATGGTATTTTTTTAAATCAATAAAACTACCTGAATCTTTTACTCTCTCCCTAGAACGATGACCATGGTCCTTGAGACAAGTCATCTGTCACAATTCATAAAAATCAAGAATCTGTGAGAACCTTCTGTACAAACATAAATATATTCAAAACAAAGCCAATGTGAAGGAAGTGAAACCACCTCAAGATTTAAACCAAAGTTTTATTGGATATCACATCATATTGATAAATTAGTTGACATGTAAAACTCTTCATTTATTGTGATTCATAGTATAAGATGGCAAGCAAACCACCGAAGTGAAAAACATTTGCAAGAAGTACCCTCCAACAAGTTTAAGTGTGACTTGTCATAAAACATTATCATGTAAATCAATGGCATAAGAGGAAGGTTCAGTCTTTGAAGATAATTCTCTTTCATGCCAACAGAAATTATTCATGATCCAATTATCATCATACCAAATTATTTATTTCAGACATCACATATTTTTTCCCTCCTACTTAGCATCAAAACATGTAAAATGAAGTTTACTAATTGGATTAGTCCAATATGAGGTAATGCTCTAGTTTTATGGATCTATAGTCAATATATATTTGGTATTGCTATGAGTGTTTAACTCAATATGATATAGAGAACATACTTTTCATTTTAGATACTTGGTATCAAAAGATAACTTTTAAAGTTGCAGTACGTGCATGAGATATCCACATAAAGTATCAGATAGCCAAATAAATCACCATTTGATACACACACCTAGAAAAAAGGGTTCAAACATATCAATGAAAAAGCAGTTCACAAGTTGAAATATTCAGATAGTATAATCAGTATTAATATCTCCCAATTGTTTGGGATTAATCATGACTTTCATATTCAACATACTTTTTTAGGGAATCATACTAAACATGTTGATAATGATAACAATAGTTAACATTTGAAATGTGTTAACTTAAATCAGTTCACAAGTTTAAATAAATTGTCTTGTTTTCACCTGAATGACCAGCCCCTTGTGTAGTACTTTCACACACACACACACAGAGAGTAGGAGAGAATGAATCATGCCACTCAACTGTGAACTTGTTTACAAAAAATCACACATAATACACACAAAAGTTATCAATGCTAATAAATACAATAGGCATGTGGAGAACACAACATGAAGCTAAAAGAAAATGCATGATGACACTATGACGAAAACAAAATGCATCATATTGTGCCATGGATGCAGGGTCTAGAACAGTTTATTTATGGTGTGACTCAGTAGCTTACCAAGTCCTATATTTGTATTCACCCTATTTCCTTTCTATGATAAAAATTATCTATCATGTCTATATGAAAACAGTCACCAAACCAAAGAGAATAAACACTTAATTCAAGTTTATCTATCACGTCTAAGTTCTTATACATGTCCTAAAATAAGATATGCAAATAACTTACGAGTTAGAGACAACCTCAACAAATATAGCTTTTCTCCTATCATGAGATCCTCCACTTGATGGCATTGACGTTGTTTCTTGCCTGAGTGATTTGTTGATTTTTCCTCTTTCGAATGACTTGCATCCCTTCATCTTCGCTATCATTATCGGCATAATATTTATCAGCCTCAGTCAATCCTTGACTTTTTCTTTTGCTTTGATCATTCTTGACACTTGAGAAATAAAATGTATTTAAATTTAGATAAAAATGAGTCACAAAATCAAGAAATGAAAGGCTAAGTTTGACTCACCCATTGTGACAAAAGCATCAACCCTCCGACAGAAAGTGGCACTAGTTGAAGTTATATTATATGACACTAGTTGAAGTTATCAAGGGTATGGAAACAAGTATGTAGAGAAACAGAGGCTGCACTCTACAACTCTTTACTCGACCTTTTCAGTTAGCCCATCCATAGGTATCCCTTCTTGAGCCATCGGCTCAGCAACCAGTTCCGATATCAATCGATAAGTACATAAACACTTAGTGAACCCTCCTCCCTTAAAACTTAAAAGCTAGCTATCAAGTGGGAGGTAAACCCACAATCACAATATGAATTCTCTAATGTGTTATGCACACTGAAATTCAAACACCACTTTCACAAAATCGAATATCTTATACAAGTTAAGTGGTGTTTAGTTTTTGGTTTTTTGCTTACTATGATTAATCTAAACTCAGTCACCCAATGGCAAGTTTCATCACCTAGCTTATAATAGTGGTTACTTTTTCTGTTCCAGTCCAACATTGTATAACCCAATATGATCATAATTGAAATAACATCACATATCAAACATAGTTGCTAATTGTGTTATTTATCAACATGTCAATTTCTCTTACATGCTATCTTATTCCCCTTGTTACATGTCATACACATTTGCAGAAGAGTGAAGCATAGAAACAACAAACATGTAATGTGAACTATGGCATGCTTCACATAATCAAAACAAAACCAAAACAACTCAATGAAAAACTACACAGCCATTAGAGCACAATTGAAAAACTAAATGAAAACTAAAGCACAAGTTCATTTTATGGATTGCAACCTTACCTAGGTTATCTCTTCAACATAAGTTGCCTCCACCATATCTTCGTTGCATGCTTCTCGGAACAATGATCAACAACCAAGACCAAAATACAGTAATACTGACAATTTCGCAAACCTGAATCGAATAAAAAAGCACGATATGAAGCAATTTGGAAATACAAATCCGAAAATTGAAATAGAGTTCAAGCTAAGAACGTACAAAAAACATGTTGAATCAAAGAAAAGCATCAAGTTAAAAATGATAATCTAAAATTAGGGTTCAGGATTGGACAAATTTATCAAAATGTGAATCAAAAGCACGAGAAATCACTACAAAAACAAAATCATTGCAGGTCAATACTAGGAAATCTATGGAGAAAGGAAGAATGAGAACGTCAATGCGAGATTGAGAGATTGACGATGATACAGAGCGTGTAAAGCGTATTTCTGAGAGATTGATGATGATACAGTGTAGTTCGAAAGCGAGATTGAGAACTATCCCATGTAGATCGAGAACACTTTGAGAACCGGTGAGATAAGCCACAACGGTGGTGCATGATCCACAACGGCGGTGACATAAGTGACGAAGGCGGTGACAACGGAGATCAATCGAGTGGATACGACGGTGACATCGGAGAGTAATCGAGTGGCAACGGCGGTGACATAAGTGACGAAGGCGGTGACAACGGAGATCAATCGAGTTGATACGACGGTGACATCGGAGAGTAATCGAGTGGCGACGGCGGTGACAATAGAGAGCGAGTGAAACGATGGTGGAATGAAAACGGTTAGGGGAAGAGAGAGAGAGAGAGAGAGAGAGAGAGAGAAATTTTGGGGAAAGGAAATTAAATGAAAATATCATATGTATTTTATTATTTATTTTGAGACAATGTTTTTTTAATTATTATTTTGGCAAAAATTATACATTACTACAGTGTATTTTTTTTTGGAAACTGTCATTCCAGAAGGAAAATAATGAATTGGCAAAGGAAAATCTGTAATTGTGGCTAAGTAACTACAAATTAACTTGAAAAAATATCTGTAGCAAGGTTTTGGTAGCTAATCTGATCTTTTCTTGTAGTGTAATAAATGAGTATTTCTCATTTACTAAATTTTTGGGGTATTACAAGAGTCTCTCTATAAGATCTATAGGAGTAGCCGTTATTTGGGCAAACCATTATTGTTTGATCCACGTTTCAGCTTGTTCAGTTCTGGACGTGGGGACTACAACAAAATCACGTTTTAGCTTCAAACTTTTAGCGTCCGCCCCGACGCTGACACTAGTTGTGTCCAATTTGCTTCAGTTAGATGGACGCTAAGACGAAAAATAGTATTTTTTTTCTATTTTCTAACTTTAGGGTCAGCCAGACAGACACTAATGGTTGATGCTAGGTTAATATAAAATTTCAATTTCATTAGCGTCTGCGTATATTAACTAAAGTTTAATTTTTTCATTTTAATTTAAAAATTCATTTCTCTCTAAATGACCTAAAATTCTCTCTACTCTTTTTCCCCCTATCAATATCAATTTGAAACCTTCTTTCGTGTTCATCGTATTTTTGTTCATTCTCTACCCTAATAAACTTCAACTCCAACCATTTTTTGTTGCTGAAATCTTCTGGCCGCCTTATTGTTCACCGCCGTAGTCTGGTTGTCGCGTTCTATGGACATGGAGCTTAAACTTCTTCTTTGCAATTTCTACACCGCCATGGAAATACCACCGTAGGTTGCTCCGTTGTGTTTTACCACTTCATGTAAGCTCTTTCTCTCTTTTATCCTCTCTTCGTCTTGCAATTTCAATATCTTGCTTTTGGTTTTGCGCCATTTATGGTAGGTACCCAATTTCAATTCAAAACCCTATCCCATATTTTACCACATCTCAATTTGAAAACCCTACTTTTGAGTATAACCCGTTACAAGTGTTTATAAGCAAGTGATAATCCTCGCCTTATAAGCCGGTTTTGTGAGGATATGCGTTAGGCCCATACTTATTTCTTAAAAAAAATTATTAGAATATAATATTAGAGTTTAATTGAATTTTACCTACGCAATAATATTAAAATATAATATTAGAGTTTCTAAAATAAAAAATATCAATCCCCACAAAAAGATATAATATCGAAGATTCTACAAAATAAAATTTAGAGTTTCTACAAAAAAATATATCTATTACTATATATAAAGAGAACACAAATTTTTGGGATGACTTTTTCATTATACATATTTTACTCTTAAAAAAAACTACCAAAAATAAAAAATTAAATATTTGTATGTGTTGAAAAATAACTTCCACATAAAAATAGATTTTCAGTTTTTTTTAGTAAATAATTTTTTTTCTCTCTTAATAACTAAGCACAACTTCCACATAAAAGTATGTTTTCAGTTTTTTTATAGTAAAAAAAAATATTTTTTTTCTTCTTAATAACTAGCCACAACAAAAAAGGATGTTAAGTAGTTATCAATTAACTAAGTCCAATAAAAAAAGAGATTAAGTAGTTATTTATATTTGCACAATAGAGAATAAAAAAAAATATATCAATCACACAAACGGGCACGTTTTGTGCCCGTTTGGCGGCTAGTAATATTATAGTTTTTACAATAAAAAAAATTAGAGAATCTCTAATTGAATGGCAAAAAATAATACAAACTCGATAAAAAAAAAGATAAAAAAAAAAACTCTAGTTTAGTTGTATATATCCAACCATTTTTTTTAAACAATAAGGTTGTTTTTTCTACAAAAAGAATAGTAGCTTTCCATAACATTAAAATATTATAAAAATTATATTATAGTTGTCAATGAGATTCGAGCAACAGACTTTATCTATTACTATATATAAAAATGATACAAATTTTTTGGATGAATTTTTCATTATTCATGTTTTACCCTTAACAAAAACTACCAAAAAAAAAAAGTAATCACCGTTCCAAATTATTAGCACAATTGATGAATAAAATCACCAAATTAATAGAGATGATTTGTTATCTATTACTATTATCTATATCTATCTATACCAATATATAAAGAAAATACCCCTTTCGCATGGAATTTTCTTGTTGTCATTTTTGCCCTTCACTCTATTTAAATATTTGTATATATTAAAAAATAACTTCCACATAAAAATAGATTAAGTAGTTATTTATATTTGCACAATAAAGAATATCGATCACACAAACTGGCGGCTAGTACTAATAATAAGGTAGTTTTCTCTAATAGAATTCCATATAATATTATAAAAATTGAATTATTGTTGTCAGTGAGATTCGAACCACATACCTCGTGCTAAAAGTTCGGTATAAGTAGAAGCTCTATAATAATGCCACGTAAGATTTTTTTCTTGAAAATGCACGAGAGAGCTCTATGAGAATCTCGTAATATATATAATAATAATAGAGATAGTACTTCTCAATGTTCATATATCACTATGCAACTATGATTAGAAGAATATATAAGATATGAAAGCCATATGCAAAATTTTCCTTTTCAATGAAATAAAACCACAAACCAAGGATTTCTTTTTCCTAGTGCTCTGCTAGGGTTTTGGTTTATCTTCTCCTAGTGAGAAGCTTGTTGCGACTTTCTTTCAATATTCACCAATACAAATTTTTTATTTGACATCACATAGCAAAAATCCAGTGTTCTATTATGGCTAGTCCTAATCTTGAAGGCCTATCTATTCATGATGAGGAGGAAGAAGGCTTTACTTTCGACTTTGAGGAAGAAGGGGATGAGCAAGTTGATCTCAAATGGTGTTTGGTAGGTCGTTTCTTATGTGACAGACCAATCCATTTCAACTCCATGAAGGTAAGAATGGCGGACTTGTGGAGACCGGTGAAAGGAGTAACCATCAAGGAGGCAAAGGCGGGGTTGTTTTTGTTTTCTTTTGCCCATCCACTTGACATGGAAGCAGTCCTTAACGGAGGACCATGGACTTTTGACAACAACATGCTGATTATGGATAGAGTTCGACTCGGGATGCAAATTGACAGTATTCCTTTATTTCATGCGGATTTCTGGGTACAAATTCACAATTTACCTGCGGGATTCATGAAGGAGACTGTGGGTGTAAAGCTTGGAAACTACATCGGGACCTTTATGGAATATGATAAAAACAACAATTCAAGTTTCTGGCGTCAACATATGAGGGTGCGAGTTAAAGTTGATGTTCGTCAACCGTTGAAGAGAGATTCAAAAGTGCGTGACAAACAAGGAGCATGGTGCACGGTCAATTTCAAGTACGAAAAATTGGGGGTATTTTGCTTTGTATGTGGAATTATGGGGCATGCTGAAAACAAATGCGAGGTCCGGTTTGCAATGGAAAATGATGATGGCCGGAGAGAATGGTCCGGGGAACTCAGAGCTGATCACCGACGTGGAGGAGGAAAACAAACTTCAAGGTGGTTGCGGGAGGAGCGAAATGGTGGAGACGGAATGTTCGGCGGCGATCGGATGAATCAAGCAAGATCAACGGTGGAGATTCCCTCCACGGGGCCCACATCTGCTGGCATGGCAGCCACTGCATCAGGCACATCACGTCCCATTCCTACGACCTTAATTACCAATAATTCACAATTTATGATGAGGAACGGTCAGCCATCAAGTTATGGGGAAACCGTTACAAATAATCACATCAGCCTATCCCACATTGAGCCTCAAACCGACATAATAAATTCCACCAGCCGTCACCCTTCTTTAGTTTCTGTAACCGATGCAAATCAACAATTATTGCCTAAGCCTTTCAATTCAAACCTGGTAACCGAGATGCCTCAAATTTATTGCCAATCAACATCCACTCAAAACCTGTCATTAATTCCACATAAGCCATTATTGTCCAATAATTGCCTTGTCTTCAACAGTCAGCCACAACAAACTATCCCACTAAAAACCAATAACCGCACACAATTAAATGCTCACCATACCCAACCCACTAAAAAACCAAATCGCCCCGACCCACATATGACCCGGATTCTGTTAAATTCTGACCCAACCGAACCGGTTCAATCACTGAACCCTAACCCAACTGAACCTGTTCTCACAATGAACCGACCCGGCCTGGAAATTCAAACCCCCACACTGAACCGTGACAATGCAGTAGCTATGGAGTTTCAGACCGAGAAAAAACGCAGGAGGCAGGAGAAGAATCAACCAGAGAAGAATGATGAACAGTTAACCCATCATTTTTTATCGGCAGGTCCTGGCAGTCAGGACTGCCGGGAGCAATGAAAATTCTCAGTTGGAATTGCCGGGGGCTGAGCACTCCGAGTGCAATTCCTAACCTCCGTAATGTTGCTCAAGGGTACCGCCCCGATATTCTTTTTTTGTCAGAAACTTTATCTAAAGCTCAGAAAATGGAGTCTATACGTGTAATGTTAAAATACGATGCGTGCTTGTCTATTGATGTGGAAGGTAGAAGTGGAGGTCTCTCGGTCATGTGGAAAGAAAATTTAAAGTGCAGAATTATGAATTATTCAAGAAATTTCATTAACTTAATTGTATCAGATGGAGATAAAGGTGATTGGAGGTTAACATGTTACTATGGCTATCCAGAACGAGGCAAACGAAGACAAGCTTGGGATTTGTTACGGGAACTTAGAGATATGTCAGCATTACCTTGGTGCATCATTGGAGATTTTAATGACCTTTTATCTCAGGAAGACAAACAAGGGCAGAATCCTCATCCGAACTGGCTTTGTGAAGGTTTCAGAAGCGCCGTTGGTGATTGTGATCTCACAGATATCCATCTTGATGGTTACCCGTTTACTTGGATAAAGAGTAGAGGCTCTTTGCATGTTATAGAAGAGAGACTTGATAGAGCCTTTGCAAATACAAATTGGCTCATGCTGTACCCGGAAGTCAGACTTCAGAACCTGCTGACATCGCATTCTGACCATAGTCCAATAATGTTACAAACCTCGGTTGTGACTAGAAATGGAAATACTTACTCCTTCCGTTTCGAAAACATATGGTTGAAAGAAGAAGATGTGCATGCGGTAGTAGAGGAAGGGTGGAATGGGAGGCGTGATCTTGATGTTACTAGCAAAGTGTCCCATTGTGCTGATAGATTACAAGAGTGGGGTAAAAGGAAAAGAATGCGTTTCAAACAAGAGGTTAGAGATTGTGGTGAAGAGATGGAAAGACTTAGAGGCAGGCATGATAATGATAGTGCCCGACGGTTCTTAGAATTACAGGAGAAGCATGCCAGACTACTAGTGCAGGAGGAGACTTATTGGCGGCAAAGGGCAAAAATGCATTGGCTACAACAAGGGGATCTAAATACGAAATTTTTTCATGCTTCAGCAACTGTTAGATCCAAAGCCAAAAAAATAGAGAAGATCATGAATAGTGCTAATATTGAAGTAAAGACTCAACCAGAGATATGCGAAGAAGCTAAAGCCTATTTTGATCAACTATTCAAAGTTAACCCTTGTAATCATGAACCGGTCCTATCCCTTATCACCCCTATGATCACGCAGGAAGATAACGACAGGTTGGTGGCCCCTCTTACAAAAGTTGAAATTCATGAAGCTCTACTCCAGATGCATCCTGATAAGTCACCGGGTCCCGATGGTTTTAATCCCGCCTTCTACCAACATTTTTGGAGTGTATGTGGAGATGATATTTTTGAGGCAGCTAGGGAATGGTTGGAGAGAGGTTATTTCCCATCCTCTCTTAATGATACAAACATATGCCTTATTCCCAAATGTGATCAACCGAAATCTATGAAGGAGCTTCGTCCCATCTCTTTGTGTAATGTCCTTTATAAAATGGTGTCGAAGGTGTTAGCTAATCGGTTAAAAGTTTGCCTTGATAAATGTGTGGGGGAGGAACAATCTGCTTTTGTTGAAGGACGATCTATTCTAGACAATGCCTTGATTGCTATTGAGGTAGTGCATGCTCTTAAACGTAAAAATAAGGGGTTACGTGGTGATCTAGCACTTAAAATTGACATTAGTAAAGCCTATGATAGAGTTCATTGGGGTTTCATGAGAGGTATGCTAGAAAAGATGGGTTTTGCTGAAAAATGGATACATTGGATGATGCTATGTGTAAGCTCAGTAAACTATTCGGTGTTGGTGAACTTCGAGAAAGTCGGTCCTATTGTCCCTGGTAGAGGTCTTAGACAGGGAGACCCACTGTCTCCCTATTTGTTCATTTTAGTGACGGAGGGTCTATCCAAGCTTATAAAAAATTCCGTTGCTCGTGGTGACATTCATGGTGTTAAAGTTTGTAGAGGGGCACCAGTGGTGTCCCATCTACTTTTTGCTGATGACTGTTTCTTATTTTGCAGGGCAAATCTTGATGAAACTAGAAAGTTGATGAGTATCCTTAAAACATACGAAGAAGCTTCAGGCCAGGAAATTAATTTGTCAAAGTCTGAAGTTTTTTTCAGTAGAAATCTTAGCATGGCGGCTCAAGAGGATCTCTCACGGCTTATGGGAGTTAAGCATGTTCTTGGTACTGGCACTTATTTAGGTTTACCTTCTATGGTGGGGAGGAGTAAGAAGAGCATCTTTTCTTTCTTGAAAGACCGTATTTGGAAACGCATCAATTCTTGGAGAGGTAGAGCTCTTTCAAAAGCGGGTAAGGAGATAATGATAAAGTCGGTTTTGCAATCTATTCCCTCATATGTCATGAGTCTTTATCTTGTACCGGAGACGTTAATTAAGGAGATTGAGAGAATGATAAATTCATTTTGGTGGGGAGGAGGATCTAACAATGGAGGAATTAAATGGCTTGCATGGGATAAAATGACTTTTCCTAAAGATTGTGGTGGATTGGGATTCCGAAACCTACACCTTTTCAACAAGGCAATGGTTGCTAAGCAAGGGTGGAACTTCATCACTAAACCAAATACTCTTGTGGCTAAGGTGTATAAGGCGAGGTACTTTCCTAATTCTTCTCTCTTTACTTCCACTCTTGGTCATAATCCTAGTTACGCATGGAGAAGTATATGGAGTTCGCGTCATGTTATTATGAAAGGTTGTAGATGGAAGATTGGTGATTGTACTAAAATTAATATAGTGAATGAGCCGTGGTTAAAGAAGGATGATGGGAGGTGGATTCAATCACCGCAAACGCAAGGTGTGGCTAGTTTATATGTGCATGAGCTCTTGTGTCCTAATGAGAAAGTTTGGGATAGTAACAAAATACATTCTATTTTTCCTACATGTGTTGCTAATTCTATTCTTGCAGTGCCTCTTTTTGATGATGTTGTTGAAGATCAACTAGTGTGGGATGATGATTTGCACGGAAACTATAGCGTCAAGTCCGGTTATAATTTGCTCCTTCACACAACTATTGAAGGTGTATCAACACAAGAAAAGGCGGAATGGAAGTGTTTATGGAAGGTTCATGCTCCACCGAAATCTAAACATTTATTGTGGCGAATTTGCAAAGGTTGCTTACCAACTAGAACTAGATTAAAGGAGAGACACGTTCCATGTCCGACGACTTGTCCGTTATGTGATTCTCCAGAGGAGGATGATTGGCATTTTCTTTATGGTTGTGAATATAGCAAACACGTGTGGCAAGCTGCAAGCCTTAATAATACAGTTGCGATGCATGTGCAGCAAGTGAACTCGGCAAAAGAGCTTATCGTGAAGCTCTGTCAACATTGTGACAAAGACGAAGCAGGAAAAGTTGCTGTGCTGATCTGGTTTTTATGGCAAAACAGGAATAATTGTGTGTGGAACCAAGATAAGGAACATGGACAACACCTAGGCTTCAAAGCGCTGCATGCTTGGCAAGAGTGGAAATCTGTTCAGCATGTTTTCAACAATGGAATGCATCAGGTTCAGCAGCAACATTTATCATGGCAGCCCCCTCCAAGAGGTAAATACAAGTGTAATATTGATGTAGGTGTACACGAGGATGCAAGGAAGACTAGTGCCGGTTGGTGTGTTAGAGATCATAGAGGCACCTTTGTGTTGGGAGGAAGCTCTTGGATTGATGGTAGATGTTCTTCCAATGAAGGGGAGGCTTTAGCTTTGCTTGAAGCAATGATGCAATTACAACAAAGAGGTTTTAGCAATGTTATTTTTGAAACCGATGCTCAAAATTTGGTTGGAGCAATCTCTCGGCGAAATAGTGGGGTGTCCGAATTTAGTACTATTGTTAGTAAAATAAAATGTCAGTTGTCTTTATTTTCCGGCTTTGAGGTGAAGCCCATTAGGCGTCAAGCGAATAGAGTTGCCCATACTATAGCTAGAGCGGCTCTTTCTTGGTCTCGTCGCCATGTCTTTGATTGTATACCGTTTTGTATTCATAACTTTTTACGTAATGAAATGATATGAATTTCCGCTTGTCAAAAAAAAAAATAGAGATAGAAATAAATTGTGAATCATCCAAGCACACATCTATCTATCTATATAAATACATAGAATGAACAGTTGCTTTACAGTAACTTGTAACTGATTTGTTGTTTCATGCATCGGTATTGTAGAGATTCAAGAAACAATAAATGAAATTTTTGGAAGATGAACCATTTCTGTTGAAAATATATTAAATTCACGCGTGAAAAAAGAGAAGAATTATTGCTTTTTTTATCAGTCAACAACAGAAAAGCGTACAGTATCATGAAAAAATTTAGTTTCTCTTGAAAAAATAACTATTGTTTAGGATCAATTGATAACTATTGTTTAGAACAATAAAGACTTAAATGAATAAATTCATTATCTCTGTATCGCCAACATCAATTCTCCGAGCAACGACCATTCTTTTCCATTCGCCACCAATTTTGAAATGTTTATACGAAAAAAGAAACATAAATAAGCACACAACACCAATGTTGCCACATTCATCTACAATATTAATTGCAGTAGTTCCCTTCTCAACAACTTTCCCCTTCATATGGAATCATCTACATAATTGATATTTGGAAATATTAATTAGTAGAAAAAAAAACATAAAATTTAGAACAATTTAGTAAGAGACTATAGTTGCCAAAAACTTACCAAAAACCCGTAGTAATGTCACACCTGCATCCTAATTACAGGAAGAAAAAAACACAAACATTACGGTGAATATCAAAATTGAAAGTTTAAAAAAATGTTCAGGCATCTAATCTACAAGTATTCAACTGAGAACAAATATTTGTGAGAAGTTTAAAAAAATTCATAACTTTCTAAGAACAAATATTTATAGATATGTAGAAAATAATGAAAAATCTTGGATAAAGAAGAATTACAAATTATTAGAAAAGGGTTTGCATAAAGAAATTAAGATGAGAAAGAAGAAAGAAGTCAACAAAATGGAGAGAAAAGAGGGGGAAATTTGAGAGAGAAAGAGATAGAGACCCACCATATATAATGAACGTAGTAGTAATTTTTTTCCCTTTTCTTTCTGATATCGGTGCATTTAATTCCTTCTTTTGGTTTCAATGCATAATGGGGCGGCCCTTGCATGCACCATATATTTATCTGCTTTAATTACACATATTTGCTTTCATTACTAATACAAATCACTAAAGTATATTGTTGGCATTGATAACAGGATCAGTAAATACCATAATTAATCTTAATCTTAATTATTATAAATGGTAAGTTGTGACACCTAATATTATTATTATAAATGGTAAGTTGTGACACCTAATATAAACCCTAATCAAGCTTGCTAAACTCTAATTACTTTTGCTTAATTTCCCTCCAAAGAACATTATCTACCTTTTTATTTTAATTTTAATAAAAAAAAACAAAATCAATATCAATTACTGATGTACATAGAGCCACTAAAAAGTATTCATCTCTTAACCCTAATACCTATTTTCTAGGCTAATCAATATCAATTTACAAATACCAATCGTTAGTTGGTTCAGTAGTAATTGGCGCTGAACTTGGTAGGGAGGACCACGGTTCGATCCCCCACAACTGCAATCGGGAGGGGACTGGAACCACTTGATGTCAGAACTGACCCCCGAATCAGATTCAACTGGTGGTGAAAAAAAAAAAAAAAATATCAATTTACAAATCCCGCGTGAAAACTTCTTGCATACGCGTGATACACCAAAACTCCATTCTCATTTTCCCATACTTCCTCTTCAATCTCCATCTCCATTGTTCCTGGTTTGCTTCTTCAGATCCGTTCCTTTATCCATTCTCTTGCCATTTTCTCTGTCCTTTCCTTTTTCCTTTTCCACTTCTTTCCCTTCAATCTCTCACTCTGTTTTTCAATGTCTCTAAAACCCTAAAACAATCTCTCGATTTGTTTCATTTTCAGGTTGTTTCTTTCTCCCTCTCTTTTGACATATGTGATTGACGATGGGGCTGAATGATCGTACAACACACACAACGGCAGCAGCAGTCTCCAGCACAGGGATTATTTTGTGTATGACATTTAACACTATTAGTTTTGCCTTGAGATTGAGTTTTTGCTTCTTTTTTATTTTTTTATTTTGTTCCTCAGCCCCTTTTGTATTTTGCAGAACTTTCTTATATGAGAGAGATTTTGGGGGTTGGTAGTTTTTTTTATGGGTTTAATTTGTAGTTTATTAAATCATTGTGATAATAATAAAGTATTGAGATCTCTAATTTTAAGACTCTATGTTCCTCAATCTCACATATTTAGCATGTATCTTCAAACCCTTAATCCGATGATGACAATATATAATAATGATAATTTTAATTATAATAATGTTCTTTCTTTTTCTTGGCAGGTTGAAGAATCTACATTCTAGGCGGTGGCTGCTATTTGGGAAACCTAACATTGTTGTTCAAGATTTTTGTATTCATATATTGCTCTGATTCTTCCCATTTTGTATGTAGACTTGACATTGTTGCCCAAGAAAAATAGGTAGATATATATAGATGAAAAACTGTTTTTTTAAGGTAATGGTTAATGCTTCATTGTATATATTTTTCTTGATTTAGTCTTTAGAAATGTAGATATACATAAATGATTTAGTCTCATTTGATCAAGCAATCACATCTGCTGATTTCATCTCACTCTACATTCCTCTAACTCCTACTACTAACAAAGTCTTCAATGACACCACTTTTTTTGCTAGAGGTGGTGTTATTGATGAAGATGCTTTATTCAAAGCACTTGATAGTGGAATTGTTGCCCAGGTTAACCCTTTTTTAGACAAAATACTATATATCTTTGTTACTATATATTACATGTTCCTCAAATTATTATATATATCATGATTTCTATTATGTTGCATGTGGAGCAGGCAGCTCTTGATGTGTTCTCTGAGAAGCCTCCAGCCAATGATATTAAGTAGTGCAACATGAGAATGTGATTGCTACCCATCATCTTGGAGCAAGCACTAAAAGAAGCATGTGGATTCGGTTTGAATGTGATTGCTACCTATTTTAACTCAAGAATACTTCTCTAAAATCTGCCGTTGGAAGCAATTTTCACCAGGCATTTAACATTTGTTTGGTCTAAGGTAAGCTCTAACATTGCTTCTTTATGAATATTGATACTTTAAAGAATGCATTTGATGTGTTTGATAGAATGTTTGATGGCTTTGTAAAGAACTGATACTACTTTAAAGAATGAATTCTCTTTGTTGTACTAATTTTATCTATACTGTCTTTGTAAAGTACTTGCAGGTTGCAGACATGTGTTATCGGGTAGACATTGGTTTTAAAATTGCAGCCGTCTTTATATCTCAATTTCAATTGACTTTTGATTTTACTTTTGATTTCATTTATATGCTTTTGAAAATATATTTGATTGAATTTAACTATATGATGGAGAATGTCAAGTTTAATCAGGGCATTATTTGTACTATCACACTAGATGTGAAACTATTGGTTTGAGAGTTTAGAGGTTTTTAAATTGGGGATTTCACAATTTTTAATTTTATAGTTTTTTTTTTGTCCAGATTTGATTTGTGGTTTCTTGAATTCATCATTGTAAGTGTGATATCATTACGAGTATCAGGTCTCAATACTACAAGTATCAAGATGCGTTCTTTGTGTGCTCATTATAAATAATAGTATTAAAATTATTAAAATGAAGAATTTTATAGTTTGTTCTTTGCATTATTCGACATCTTTGTTTTTTACGCAACACTATGCATGTAGTTTTCCCCTTTAATTATTTAGGTGAGAAGCATTTTTTGACCTGGTATGTGTTTGTCTATGTAGTTTTGTTTGACCTTTGGGATTTAAATCTTCTGCATGGACTTATGAATTACTATATGTCTTTGCAATATGCAGTAAAGAGAAGCATGTGAGGTATATTATTTTTGTCTTAACCTTTGGTTTCCAAACTGTTAAAAGACTTTGTGATACTAGACTAATTCATTTCTTTATTTATAGGCATTGGCACGAGAAGAGAAAAGTTGAAAAGCCTCCTCTATTATAGGCATGGCATGAGAACAGAAAAGGTGATTAACAGACTTTCACTCATTCTATTCGTAGTTGTGCATTGGACAGCAGCATGTTGGAGCTATTTGTGACAAATTCTGCAGAGCTAATACACGTGTGGTGCAGGACTGCAGGTGGAAGAACTGTAAATGTAGGAAATACATTATAATGTAGTATGCGGTGAGCATTTTAAAATGCAGGAAAGACCCCATATTAAAACAAACACTATTGATCACTATGCATGTTCAAGCAAACCTGTTAAATACATAAAGTTATAAAATCAATTGTTTTCTAATTACTATCTTCTAACATTAGATTTGCAGGAAAGATGAATGAACCTATAAAACTTCTTTTTGCAACTTTATTATCAGTGTATATAATTAGAAGGTATATTAAAACAAACACTATTTGTCACTATGAGCATGCTATTTTTTATTACTACTTGATGGTACTTAATTTCTCTTTCTCTAATTATCTAAAGAGGTAACTGAAGATCTAAACTTAAGAGCTAGAGTTAATCTAAGTCTATCTAAACACAGCTAAAGATGCAAAAGCAAAGAAAAAGTGATTACGAATACCCTAAACAATTAATTTTCTCTATTTGCTTCACTTATATCTCAATTATTTGACTATTTTTTTTGCATTTTTCTTTATTTTTTTAGTATTGATCTAATGATTTCAACTATCTTTTTTAGTTTTTTTTTTTTGGTAAAATCTTTTTTAGTTTCATTTGTACTAGCTATTTTAAATTTCAATATATTTATCTTTAGATTTCGTTTTTTTTTATTTGCAATTTTAATTATAGCAATTTAAATTGTATATCTATCACTACATAACACCTGTGCAATGCACGGGTCAGAGTCTAGTAAAGTTAAATAGTCTGCAGATCATTCATTTAATGCAATTTTCCCTCCATTTAGCATAAGCAATTAGGGTTAAGGAGTTTTTTAAGTAGTAGCTTCTTATTCTCACTTAATATAATAAAGATAAAGATAAAGATAATCAGATTTGCGAAACAATTAATGCAGGGCCCCATTTTTTTTAACCCTTAATTTCTTGGAAAAATGCACCTTCTTTTATACAAGACAAGACAAGATAAGCAGTCATAAATATTTTTTTAAACCCTTTCTTGGAAAGATGCACTTTCTTTATACAAGATAAACAGTCATAAATATTTGTTACTGCTATGCATTTTTTAAGGATAGTGTGCGGCTCATTAATATGTTTGGTTGCTCTATGCAAATTTTTATTTTATTTTTATTTATTTTTGAATTGGTGCATGATTTCCAGTTATTTGTTTTCTTCACATATGGTTGTTATTGAATTACTTATTCATATAAAAAAGTGTAATTGCTTGGATTATTGTTGCAGTGTTTGGATCAACACAGAGGTTTAGAGATAGTCGACGATGAGTGACAAAGCTGTAAGACGGTGGTCGCAGCAGTGTTTCTTCTTTGCGCGTACTTTTTCATTTCAATCCTCCCTATGCCGCCACAACCCTTCTCGCCGTCTCTCTTCTCCGTGCGATACCTTGACGTCATCACCAATACATCCTCTCACCTTCATCTTGCGATGCTAAACGTCTTCACAGCGGCACATATCTAAACGTCAATTGTTTCCTTTCCTTTAATGGCACCCAAATATTAATAGTTTTCTTTGCAATCTATGCACCCAAAAGAAAGCTTTTCAAAAGCTAGATTCACAAACTTCAAACTGAATTTCATCTAAATTTTTTTCCATTATTAATTTTTACTTTCAATTTCAAATATCATAAACAAAAATGCTAAGAATATGAAATGTTCTTGAGGCTAATTTTTTTATCATTTTTCTTATATCTGTGACGATGGAAAGACATGAGGCAGGACGACGCGGTGACAGGACGTAACTTTCTGTTTCAATCAATCAACAGTGTGGTCGTCGACAGCGCGGCAGCGGAGCGGCTGTGTTCAAACGTTGAAGAGAGAAGACATAACGAAATCTGGGAGTTAAAGAGTGTGAGAGGTTAACAAAGAGAAGACCCAAGCTAAGTGAAATTTTGCTTTTTTAATCCAAGCCGTTGAAATTTTGTTTTCCAGGTGTCGAACATCCATGAAACAGACTGGAAAAACTGGAGGCTAAAAATCTGGAGCTGATCTGAACCCATTAAATGAACACACATCACAAATATTTCATCCGTCCAAAAATATAAGCAAAAATGAGTCAAAGAAATTTGAAATATATTCAGGACTGTTTTGGGCGAAATCTAAGTAAACAGAGAAAAAAGGCAACAAATTGTATGTGTAGTATATCATAGTTATACTGATGGACTAAGACGATTTTTTTTTTGTTGACAGATATTGAGATGATTTTATGTATAGATACAATATTATTCATTAATTAAATTAATTAATTAATTAAATATCTACAATTAAAAATGAACAAATCTTGGATACTTAATTCGCAACTCGTTTATGAGCCAAAACATAGGGTTTAGCCGTTTTGTTCTCCTCTCTTCTATGCTTGGAAACTTCAAATCAAATAAATAAATATTTGCAATTTAAAAAAATAAAATAAAATAAAAATATATTATTTGTTTTATTACTTTTATTTTCGTCAACAATATCCTATCCTTGAATATAGCAATGAGAATGGTAAGCATATATTGGTTCTCTTCTATGTTGCCTACACTATAAGAAAAATTGATTTTACTGGCGAAATTATTTAATGGGTACTGGCGGCTTGGGCCGTCTATAAATTAGTGACGGCCAGATCCGTTAATAATTGATAAAAATCCGTCACAAAATTAAACAAATATTAAAATTTGAAGGCAAATCCGTCAATAACTTATTGACGGACATATCCGTCACAAACCAAAGCATTACTGACGGCCGGGACCGCCAGAAACTCCCAACGAAATTACCGACGGCTAAGGCCGTCACAAACTGTTCGCAGATTTCAAAAAGAAAAAACTGTTGTGTCTTGGGCAGAGGACCAATACATACAACTTGTTCTCTTCCATTTTCATTTCAATTTCTCCATCCACTCATTTATCTTTCTAATTCATAGTTCAGTCACCCATTTCATAATCAAGATCTGATTTTTATCTCAAAAAATAACAAGCACCGATCTGTAAATGGTGGCCGGCGCAATGGAGGTGGACGATTGGTGTTGCTGAAACGAGGAAGAAGAACAGATCTATTTAATTAGTCACATCTGGTTTTGATGGGAAAGTTACTTACTAGTTTTGAAATTGTTGGTAGTGAGTGATTTTTGTAAGGTTGCTGGGTATGAAGAGAAAATGTGTATGAAGAGTTTTGTATCTATTGAAAATGGAGAAAAAATTGGCCTTTCACATGTGAGGTTGATGATGATGAGTCAGCCTTCAACAAACAATAAACCCCAATGTTTGGATTTTGCCCCTTTCTTTTATTATAAATAAACATATTTGATTTTAATTGTTAGCAATGTTTATTTGTTTTAATAAATAAGGGGGGTGTATTGGATTGAGATTTTGAATGACTATTTTGACAAAAAAAGTCTTGAAGATTTTGTAAGATTTTATTGATTTTGTGGGATTTTAAAAGATTTTTATTAAAAGACTTTTTACAATCATGACTCTTGACACAAGATTGTAATGGATTTCTAAACAGATTTTTAAGATTTCACGGCATTTTATGGATTTTTAAGATTTTGAATAGTTAATGAATTTTAAGCAAAAAAGGAAATTATAAAAGTGATTTATTTTCGTAACGTTTGAATAAAAAAGAAGAAGATGGGATTAGTCAAAATTAGGGATAAGAAAAGTCCCAAATTGAACGAAGAAACAAATGAAGAAATTGAATAAATAGGGTTTATGGATGGAGTACTGACAAATGAAAAATCCCAATTTGAAGGAAGAAACAAATGAAGAAATTGAAAAATAGGGTTTATGGATGGAGTACTGACATATGAAAAAAATCTCAATTTGAACGAAGAAACAAATGAAGAAATTGAAAAATAGGGTTTCATGATTATGCTAGAAATCAACAAAAGAAAAAGGAATGAATCTAGGTAGGGGTGAGAGGAAAGAAAAGGTGTAGCCTTTGAAGAAAAAGGAAAACGCAGGGGAGGGAGAGAAATAGTGTAGCCTTTGAAGAAACAAAGAGAGATAACAAAAAAAAAAAAGTCTCATGAATTTTGGTGGGATTGTTAAATGAGTGTGTTCTTTGTATTTTTAAGTAAAAAGTCTCACAAAATCCATTTCATGAAAAAATCCATTGAAATTTGTAGACTGTTAAATACCAAGAGACATTATAAGAGTCCTGAGAAATCTCAATTAAATACCAACGGATTTCGGTGGATTGAAAAAAAAATCTTAATTGTCCTGATTGAATACCATAAGATTTATTTAGATTTTATAAAAGTCATAATTGAATACCACAATATTGTTTTATCGTAAAAAAGTCTTTTAAAATCCTTTGAAATCTTAATCCAATACACCCCCCTAAATCTGTTTTATAAATTAATTAACAAAACAATTAAAATAAATAATTTAATCTAGTGAATTATTTAAAAAAAATTGTAGGTTTCAAAGATATTTAAAAAAAAATACCATATTGTAAAAAAAATACCATACTTAAAAAAATACCATATTAAAAATAATTAATAAAACAATTAAAATAATTATTTTTAAAAAAAACTTTGTGACGGATTTTGTGACGACCTGAGTCGTCACTAATTTGGTGTCAGAAATTTGACCGTTCCCACTTTGTGACGACCTGAGCATTCACAAAGTTTCGTCCCAAAGTTTGTGACGACCTGAGCCGTCACTAACTTATCCACAAGCTATTTATTGACGAAATTTGGCCGTCACAAAGTCGTCACTAAATTTTGACTCTGTGACGGATTTTCCCACTTTTTGAGGGCTTTTGGTCGTCAATAAATCCTGTTTTTCTTGTAGTGCTAGGTGCGGGTACGGTACCGGCACTACATTAAATAAGGCAAGCGGCGGCGGTTCGTAGAAGCATTTAGCGGCGGTTCAAACCGCCGCTAAATGCTTAATGCGGCGGTTGACAAGCGTCGAGAAATACGGCGTCGCTAGGTCATTCAGTGGCAATTCTGGGAAACCGTCGGAATAACCGCCGCTAGGTCAGTTGCGTCGGTTGTATTGCACTTTGCAGCGGTTACCAACCGTCGCTATTTGTATATATTTTTCACATTTTTTCTGAACGTTTAGCGTCGGATGAAACCGCCGCTATTAGCTTCTGTTTTTTTTTTCCACAAATTTTAATTTTTTTTTTGTTTCTCACAATATTTTTAAACATATTTTTTTGTTAGTTTCCCTCATAATAAGTTTATAGCCCATAATAAGGTTTGGTGAATACATCAAACCAAACAGAAAAGAAAGGCAGACAAAACCAAGTATGTAGAATCATTAACTCACCTTGTATATAAATATATGGAAGAAGTTGTGATAATTACGCAAAAAGCTAGCACAAGAACAATCCATCCATTGCAGAAATAAAAAATAAAAAAAGAGGAATCAATTGATTGCAAACCAATTTCATTTTAATAAGAGCCCCTCCTCTGGCTCTTGGCATTGCAGCAGCTTGTTGTATATTAACCTTAAGTTAATGTTAAAATTTACTAGGAATGACTATCAAATGTTGAACTACAATTGATTGGAAGTAAAATGCAATTGATTGGAAATAATCATATAATTACAAAATGGAATATTTGTCGCCAGGATCATGCTTATTGACATACTTGAGAAGATTGATCTCATCAAGGCTTTGATCAAATAATTCATGTGCAAATCATGAGCAAAGAGTGCTGGAAAAATCTTCTTTGGCCAATGAACTTCCAGCTAAACCTGCATAAATATTTGAATATACAAATATATGACTTTAGCTAAACTTTTTTTTTGCTGAAACACTATAACTTCAATCAAATATTGCACTAATAGTTATTAGTCATATAAACACTTATTGCAAACAAGTAAATGATGAACACTGAATGATGTGATCCAATGACAAAACAAGTATGACTAGCTATTGTTTTCAGTGTGATATTAGCTAGCAACATAACATTGTTAGTTTTTTAGAAATGGTGATTATGATATGATCTACCATTTAAAGTGACACAATCAGGAACACAATGTAATTGATATGGAAGAATCACAAAGGATCATAGATCATTGTCCTTTCACACTAGATTAACCAATCATAAAACTCAATTTTGGAAATTCTTACTTCTTAGATAGCGGCCAGCTATTATAGAATTTAAAACATGGAAATTCTTGTCCTCCTCAACTCTAGTGCTGAACAACAAGACTTGGTTTTACAAGATGGTCTTTTTGAGCAAGGAGAGAATCATTAGCTGCCAGAGAAATCAATGTCCAAAAGTAAGTCATTGTCTTACAATGTTGGCTTTGCATAATTACAACCCACACATAACAACACTGTTAAATCTGAAACTAAAAACGAGAAATTCAATCTATATCGCTATTGTGCCACAATTAGAATTATATAAAGAGAAAATAGAAGAGTTAAAATAAAGACATCAAACCTTCCCATAATTGGAGAATTCCAGAGCAGAACCCAAAATGAACTCGATTATTCTTTCTTTTGTGGCCTGATCAAATCTGAAAAAATGACATGTCCAGAAATAAAGCAGGGAAAAATATCGGAAGTATATACAAATGAATATTCTTTTTGAATGAAGATAATGAACAATCTTGCAGGGGGAAAAATTACCAACAGGAAACAGCCAAATGAAAAAGTATAATTAATATAGAGGAAAATATCAAAAGACACATCACATAAATTTGCATCAACTAATAACGAGCCAATCACAACAGAATATCCCTAAAACCTAATATATCTCCCCTTATACTTGTAAGGAGCTCAAATACTTTTAAGAAGCCAGACCAAACAATCTATCTCAATATTTTAGACATATAAGGAAATAAGAAATAAAAGATTTATCCAACTTCCCCTCTACACATTTGAAAGATCTGGCAAATTCTAACAACCAAAGCAGGAATCATAGCAATAAAGTTGATAAGCAGCTAAGTCAATGAATATATCAAATTGTTTTGTGGTGATAAAAGTGGAGCCGTTTAGATGAAAATAGTCATAGTAACATTGTACATGTTCTTCATATTTTGAGGTACTAAGATATTATGACTGAAAATCTCAAACATATGCAGGTGCGAGACAAATGCATAACTTATAATTCCATAATAATGTTATGATGCCATATGATTTGGCTAGCTATAACCTGGAAATAAAATTCCATTATTGGCTTAACTTTAACATACATAACTTGGAATATAGTAATTTTGTATATGCAAGGATATAAACAAATAGTAAATCCGTTTTAGAATTATATCTTATTTTTTGACAATAACCTCATCTGCTGAGGAGTAATACCAGTAGTCGAGTTACACTTGAAGGATCCTCCCTGCTTTTTGCTTCCAGTGCGGTTGATATTCATAGACACCTCTTGCTTCTCAGAATCCGAATATCTAAAGGAAACTACAAGAGAAAACTAGAAATGTTAATGAATCTCCCATAATTGTCTCAAATTAACCTATGTGATATATAGCAGTCATCCATAAAGCAAAAAGCATATATAGAAGTCATCCATAAAGCAATAACCTATGTGTGTATTCATTCAACTATGGATTCCCAATTCCATCATATTCTGGTGATTAAATTGAAATCAGATATGTCAACGCTTACATGCATATTCCTCAATCATCGCTCCATCCACCCAATCATCGCTCCATCCACCGCTTCACATACACAGAATAGAAGTGTTTTCAAGTATTTCTTTTGTAAGGCATCATACACACCTGGAAATGAAATACAACACAATGAACAAATTAAAATAATCATTACAAGTTGCAAGCAATTCAAACTTGTTTCTACAAATTCAGTCAGGCAATAGCTCAAATGTGCCTTTCTCCATCCAGTAAGAAAAGAGTTTATGAACAACTAACCATTAACAACAAGTCTTGGGGTAGGTCATCAATCATTGTCTTCAATTTGGTCAGATGCATAAATAACAAGCTTAGGAAGGGCACTCCTTCCAACCGTCCGCATGATATTGTCACCGGCAGCCAACAATACAACTAGCACAACTTCACTTGTTGAGAATATTCTATATGAGAATATTCCATGTCTTTGGGGGTTAACTCCAAACTTCAAAGTTTTATAATTCAAATTCATTCAAGGTGCAATCTAATGAAATATCAAGGAAGAACCTCATAAAAGCTCATAGAAATAATCATCCAAGACCTTACCATTAGAAAGGAAATCCTGAGGCAGGAGGAGTGCCTTGGCATGCTAGTCAAGAACAATTGATTCAAGTTCAGTTGCATCAGGTGAAGTTATCCAGCTGAAACCCACAATGTTGAGACCATAACTAAGCATCTCTCCTAAAAAACCGGGAATGCTGTTATTGGATGGAAAATATGCACAAAAAAAAGTTCTGAGCACTCCTGTCCTGTATCAAGTCATAATCAATACGAATGATTTGTAGGTTTCTATTTACATGCTTGTAGTTTGTATTTTCAAGTCTCAATGTTACAGCTTAATTCGTTGTCTAAATGTGAGCTTATCGTACTTAATTTGCAGGCCTCTCAAGTCATAATCAGAGCACTGTTTAGCATAAACTCCACATTAAAAAAATTCATATGCTGCCTAATTGTAATCAAAATCAGAATAAGATGTGTTTGGCAAAGAGTCTTATTAGGTGAATGGACTCTCCTAATTTGAGTGATCGAAGGGAGCAATTTTTTACACTCGCATATTCTTAAAAAACCACACATGTTTTCGTAAGTGTACTTTCGGATGATATATTTTATTCGGAAGAGTATTTTCAAATGAGTAACATTTTCGAAAGTGGACATTCAAAATATATAAAAAGGAGATACTGTTCATTATTATTTTCATGAATTGTGTGCATGATGACTGAGGAACTATATATGGGACTGATAGGGATGATGTTAAAGCCTGATGAGAATCTATGATGAAAGGCCAAATTTGGTGGGATTGATCAGGATACTCCATGTCCATATATGTGGAAGCTAGTGAACTCTTTGGCAATTTAATCAAGAAAGGAAAATGAAGTTTATTATTGTTGAATTATCTTCATTGAAAAGCTTTTGGATAATTACTAGCATATATATTTTCAACATAATGTGAGCAATGAGAAAATGAGCCTTTTATTGTATACTATGTTTCTTCAAGCAATCTCTCATCAAACTACAAGTTTGTCTTGTTTTTGTTGTGACAATCAGAGTTTCTATAAAACATATGAATGCAAAGCTACCGTATAAGTTAAGTAGTAATTGTAGCACTATTGAGGAACATTGAGTGACTTAATTTTGATGTTTCTTCTGATCTAAAGTCTTAAAAATTTGTCAGATTATTTAACCATATAAAACAATTTCAAGCATTGACAACAACATACATTTAGGATTCAATCTAATTATACATGCATAACAAATTTCAAAGCTATCAATATTTCTAATAAGCATATTATAGACATTTCATGACATATCGGTTCAACTCGGCAAGTCACATACCAGCTAATGTTACAAATGCAGTCAAACATAGCCACCCAAATTAAAACACTATCCACAAGGATCTAAAAGTTAACAATAAAGGATAAACACAAAGATAACAAATCAAACTAATAATTTTGTATGTAACCAAAATCCAGATTCTGAGTGATAGAGTTTGGGAAGGTTTTGAAAGGTTTAATATTTCATTTGAGGCTTTAATTCAAAAAAGATATGAAATCAAAGAGAATTAACAAACTATCAAAACCCTAAAAATCAAACTATAGAAGAATCCAATAAATTAAACTACTAAACTCAAAAACCCTAAAATCAAATTGCAGGAGACTATAAGAAATTAACAAATTATCAAAACCAGTGAAGAATCATGATCAAACACTACTCAAAAATCACCATAATCAAGTTAACAACAAATTAACAAGAGAGTAACCAGAGATAGAGAGATACAGCGAGAGAGATAGGGAGAGAGGAAGAGAGAGGAACCTGGAGAGAGAGCAATCGCAGCTACAAGAGGAACTAGGGCGGATGTCGACGTCGAAGAAAGGCGGATGGTTATCAGAATCAGAGCTGCGTTAGTTTGTAGTGAAAGAGGGGGAACTTGAAAATAAACGACGGAAAGCAATTGTTATTATAATTTATCACGCCATATCTTGAAAGCAAACAGGGGCGGTTTAAACCGCCGGCAAAACCGCCAGTACATGTGGTAGCGGCGGCGCTTATAAACTAACTGCCGCTATTTAACTGCCGCTAGATGCCATTTTCCTTGTAGTGCGGTATCCGGTACCGATACTGGTACGGGGTACGCCATTTTTAGAAAAATTAAGGTACGGGTAAGTCTGTAAATTTTTTTTTTAATATATTTATATAAATAAAATAATAGAACTATATTGTTAAAACAAATAATTAAACATAAAAAATACCACACAAGTAATTCAAATTATTCAAAAACATCAATACATCAAGATTGTATGAATAAAATTCGATTGAGTCTATTCATTTCCAATGAATGAGTGAATAATCCAGCTACTACTTTTGTTATTGCTTATTAGTAAAGTTGCTACTCTTATATTAAACAAATAAAAAACATAAATCTTCCTATAAACAAAAAAAATGAATAAAAGAAAAAGAAAAAAAATTGCATTTTTTTGGATTCGTGTACCAGAGAAGTACCACGCGCGTACCACAGGAGTACCATGCGTGTACATGTTGCAAAATAAAAAATAAAAAAATAGGTACGCCATCGGTGCGTACCAAAGGAGTACCGTACGTGTAGCGGTACCCGATACGTACCCGGTACCAGTACTCTCCCTAAAATGGAGTACTCATGCTTCATAGGTTCTCTTGCAATTGCGTCCAAAACAGATTGTTTTTTTTTTTACATAACGTTTGCGCCCAAAACAGTCCTTTATATAAGCTTTTAAAAAAGGGTCATGCTAACTAGTGTCCCCGGGGCACTAGTTAAGAATACAAAAGTAGTAATTTTTACATTGGAAACAACAATTTTCTTACTTTTCAAACATTGATTGCACGCACTTTAATGTATTATTACTATTTGAAGTATCCTTAACTAGTGCCCCGGGGCACTAGTTAGCATTTTCCTTTAAAAAATAAACAAATTAAACTCTGATGTGTTTTGAGCCTTGGAAGTGGAGTAGTTTCTTTGTGTACTTATCAGTACCTAAACACTTATAACGATGACAATGAATAATTAGAAAAGTGTACACAATTTGTTAATGGCAGTTGCACAAAACACTGTAATGAATGATTAAAACGTGGGATGCTTACTTTATATGAGTACATTGGCCTTATGCATTGGATTGGATGCTAAACTAATTCTTTAATTAACTTTTAGCCACTATCAAATTAAATATAGTGTGCATGCTTATTGATAGCCATGAAGAAAACAAAATTAAACATGGAAATTTGAAAAGTTAATCTGATTTTTATTTTCTAATATGCATTTTATTTTAAACTAAAAAATAGAAACTTTATTAAGTGTGTTTTAGTAATTAGTTAAGTGGTTAACCCACTTTTTTTAATACTGGGGAACTCTAATCGCTATATATATATATATATAGGTGGAATGAAACAAACTATCTACATCAACCACTAATCCATTGCATATTAGCGCTTGAAAATTTTACATTTTTAACATGTTTAGGAGAGGTATGCATTATTGCTTTTTGCTTCTTTCTTCTAACAAATTCTTTCTTTCAAATTATATTATTATACTTAAAATCAAATGTGTTCTAATTAACAATGCAAAATATGTTTACTTTTGCAGTCACACTTTTACATGAACAATTATATTATGATACTTAAAATCAATTTTTTCCTAATTAGTAACAATACCAAATATGTCTACTTTTGCAGTCACACATTTACATTAACAATTCATATGATTATTTTTTTTTTAACTAATTGGTTTTAGTAACAATTTCAATTATTTGTTTAGTACCGTAGGTTATTGAATATAATATAACAACAATATTTTACTATCTTCAATCATTAGTTTATGCGTAAATTAAACTTCAAATCTGTCAATGCAGTCATGCCTATTGTCCCGTCAACTCCTCTCTCTTCTATGTGATTTTCATGTAATTTTATAATGCAATGATATTATTAATGCTTATTTTGAATTTTGAATATGATCAGTTATCTCTATCAATTGGATTTGTTTATATTGCAATTATTTGACCGAATTTTGCATTTTTACTATTATTTTAGTGTTGATTTAATTATTTCACAAATTTTATGTAGTTGCATTTTTATTGAATACTTTTAGTATAGTATTGCATCTTTCATTTTATTTATTTATTTATTTTTTGACAAAATTGATTTCCTTTTGTTGTTCTTTTTTAATTCTATTTTACTTTTCATTAAAAACTAAAAATATAAATTAGATTTTTTTTTGTTTGCTTAAATATTTTGATTTGTAAAATATAAGTATTATTTTTTAAGCAAAAATATAATATTATTGTCGTTATGGGAAAATAGAATATGCATTGACATTTGAGAGTGTAAAATTAATGTACACCGATAATATTCTTGGTACTTCATAAGGCCTTGATTCAAATCAATATTATTCTTTGATAGATTACTTAAATTCGGTCGATATTCTTGAGTACCGGCAAAGTAACCTCGTGAACTACTAGGATGATGGCGGTGGTTGGATTGTTGAGGTTAGGAAGATGATGACCATTTTGTATTATCATTATGAGAGGTAAAAGACCTTTGTGTTGCTCCCTGCCCCGCCATAGCTGCATCTCATTGAGCTTGGAAAAGTTGATGCACACGTTATTCCATGTCGTGTTCCATTTCTTCTGCCACTAACTGTTTTGCTTCATAGTAACTTTTTGGTAAATCATCATGGTTGTCTTTTGTTATATCCAACATCAACTTTGTGATCAAATCCATGACCAATTCTTGAACTAGATGTTGAGACTTTAAACCCAAAAGTCTAATGCACATTGTTAACTTCGAGTCTAGACAACTTTCAAACAACGGTTTATTCGCCTCTTTCAAAAGATCAAAAAACTTTTGGGCTTCCTCATTTGGTCGTTAAACGTTAACATCAGCGTCATATTCATTGTCATTTGGGTGGTCGACGTCATTTGGAGAAAAATTCGGCACATTAAATCCAAGGGTATTCGTTATCATATCGTTCATCTCATGGAACAGATCATAATGCTGATAATTTTGTGGCATTACTAACGGCTCATGAATACCACTGCTTGAAGCACCTTAATTCATGGGTGCAACACTCGTCGACTGTAACACCCCAAATCTTATATTTTATTATATTTGACTAACTGATGTTATTTAATTAATTGTGTATGCTAATTGATATGTTTTATATGTATTAATTAATTGTTGCATTTATGTTTGTTGATGATGGGCTTTTATGAGTATTGGGCCTAATTAGAATGAATAAGAGTTTATGGTAGGATTAAGGGTAATATAGTAATCTAGTGAGTTAGTGGGTTGTGTAGAGATAAGAGTGGCACTTTGGTTATTATCTTAAAAGGGATAGAGTGTCTTGGAGAGAAAGTAGTGGCAATGGTGTAAATAGTACAAGAATTTGTGGTAATAGTAAAGTGGGGATTATGAGTGGAATTAGTAGTGGAATTAAGGGTAGTATGGGGATTTGACTATAACCTAAGTTGGGGTTATATATAGGAGGTTTTTGTGAAGAGTAGTGGTGTGATTTTATTATTATAAAAATGAGAGAAAGAGAAGTTAAGAGAAAGAGAGAGTAGAGAAAGAGAAAGAGATGAAGGAGAAGATCAAATAAAGAATAAGCCATGGTAGATTAAAGGAAATCAAGTGGTGGAGTAAAGATTCCAACTTTATTAAGGTAAGAGGCTTAGATAATATAACTTTGAGATGATCAAAGAGGGGGGAGATGTCTATTCTCCATACCCAAACCCTCTCATCTCTTGGTGGGGATTGGAATGTTAGGGAATGTGTTTTATTAATGCTTGTTGTGTTAGCATGATATGTTTCAATGATTCTACTCTTGCTATTACATAGATTGATGGATTGATTTCATGATTTAGGAGAAAAATGGGGTTTTGCTCAAAAATAGGTTTTATGAATTAATACATGAAAAATCCATGCTTTATTGTATGAAATGATGTTTGATGATGTTTTAAATTGTACTTCTATGTTTAACATGATTTTATGAGCTTAAAGTTGATAACTTTCTGTATTTTGGGTATTGGATGATGAATTTCGTGTTGATTCACGTTTAAACCCGAAACAGAACATTCTGACTGGGCAGTGGTCGCCCAGCGACCACCAGCGACCACCAGCGACCAGGCTTCGCTCTGAGCGATGACCACGCTGCCTTTTTCACTTTTTCGTCGCCGGTTCATCGCTAGTAGTCGCTAAGCGACCAAGACCTGATTTTGAGGGATTTCTTTAAGTTGTATGATGAGTATGAGATTATAACATGATTAGATTTGGTCTTATAACATGTTATATGTTTGGATTGATTGAATCTTGAGTTAGTATGATGATGATATGCTTATATGTGTATGTTTGATTGAAATTGAAGATGATGACTTATGATTAACTTAGATGTTGTGTGTTATTGTACATGCTAATTAACTATGGTTAATGTACATGTTGAGATGAGATTATGTTGATGATGATAGATAAATAGTAATGATGTGTGATGATTAATGATGTATGAGGATTAGTTAATAATGTATGTTGATTAGCTAATGATGTGTGATGATTAGAAGTTAATTAATGATGAGGAATTATGATGTTCATGTTTTATGATGATGAGCGTGTTGTTGTATCTTGCTTGAATGTATACCTTAATGATGATATGATAATGTGAATTTGATGCGAATTGAGAAGGAGTAATAGGGTTGAGCGGCCTATTATTCATGAGTAGTTGTTTAGGGTATCATCATTATGTGGTATGTGTACATTCATGCATTCATGAGTCAACTTGATGCGAGTCCCCCATGACTTAAAACTGACTTGATGCGAGGGATATATGTTTATCCAGAACATTGAGACTCCAAGGGCTGCGGTTACTTGGGGGGTGTTCATTGTTTTGATGCGGGTACCACATGCATTTAGTTATGTCTAGGGTGACATGACATGAGATTTGTGACATTAGTTGCATTAGGAATATGTGATTAAATGTGATACTTGGTACTTGGCATTGATTGATAATCCTTAATAAAATGATTAAGTGTATTTTGAGATGTGTAACATTGATTGATAATTGATGACGATGTATATACTTGTCAATTGATTGAGAATGTGACATTATTAGGATGCATTGTATTTTATGATTATGAAATATGAATGATATGAGATTGATATTTGTTTGTGGATGAGTTGTTAGACATGACCATGCTATGTCCTAAGTATTAAGTGTGTGCTTGTACTTAGTTTCTTTTATGGTTATATTATCTAACCCTCTGTTTTGTGTATGTGCTGGATTTGGGTTCCAGATCTTCAGGTTATGTTTGTGATCGAGTTGTCAGTGAAGCTCCGCTCTGATGTGACACGGGGATGGGATTATTTCAATAATGTATTATTTAGAGTCTTGCTTCTTATTTCCAATGTATTTAAATATGTATTTTCTTATAAACTTATTTGTACAATAATCGTTTACTAATTAAGTTATTGGTAAGCTTTTATGTGTACGATGTAATACTCGAACCAAACCTTTTGTAAATCAAATTTTATTTCCGTTGCGTATTCTCGAGTAATATTTTATAAAGGCATAATTTATATAATTATGGGTTTGGGTGTTACAATTTGGTATCAGAGCTCCGGTTGTCCTCGGACATAGTGAGCTAGTTGTGTGTCGTGTGTCAATCAGAGCAAGTCTGTGCAATCAGGCTAAGTGAGCATAGTGTCAGTTGTGTTTGTGTATGAGTTGTGTTCTCTTGTGATGTAATTTTATAGTTACACTTGCACATTAGTCACTATTAACCATTTTGCGGATATATGATGAGTTTATTGAATCTTGTTTTATTGCTTATTGGCATGTGTTTTATTTGATCCTTAAAACTTGTGTTTTAATTGGTGTTAACTTATGAATCTATTGTTTCATAAATGTTGATGAGTTGTGATGCATTTATTTTATGAATATACTTGGTGATTGTTTATTCATGAACTATGAGTAATATGAATTGGATTATGTTTATGTTATCTATTCTTTTGGTGAGTATTTGATGAGATTGATAATTATCTTAGTTGTAAGTTATTAAGTCAAGTAATGAGCATGTATTCTTTAATGTTGATTCATGATGAATGTTATTCTTTTATGATTAAAATAGTGTATGTGCTTAAAGTTATAATCTTTGTGTAGTTTTGACATGATTTTATTTATTTACGATTTCATGATAAATGAGTGATTATAACATGATATAATTGTGCATAATTGACGATGAATATGCATTCATGATTGTTGTTTTTATTTAAAGGTAATAACTTAAATGATGATATGTATGTATGTATGTATGTATGTATTTATATATGTATCCGTGGAATTATTTGAGAATTTATGTGCATGAATGAAATAATGAAATTACTTGAATGCTTTAACATGACGATTATTGGTGAATATTCATGAAAAATTGTGATCTATTAAGATGAACATGTATTGTTGAATTCTATGTATTCGAATAACTTATTGATTATGTGTGAGGTTGATTTCATGAATTTTATTGTTAGTCCCTCGTTAGTATGTTGTTTTACTTGATTCTTGGAACTTGTGTTTTAATTTGGCAATAACTATAGTATCTATAATTTTTACTTCATGTTTGGAAGTTAATTCATGATTATTACTATGCTTGTATGTTAGCTTATAACTTCATATGCCTAAATTAGTACAAGATGTGATTGTATTCTCGTTGATTAATAATAAATGATGTTTTGCTTTAGTTGCGTGAATATGAGACTATTTGTTTTCCTTGTATGTTATCGTGAGTAGATTAAATGCAAAGATAGTAATGATTTTGATATTTGAACTTGTATAGGGTAATGAAATTTATTTTTATACAACGTAGATTCAAATAGTTCTTGAGTATGTTTTATAGTTTAATTAAACTATTATAGTGGAGTTATGTGTATTCTTGAACATGCTCTTATGTGTATTATTGTGCATAATGCTTTATGACATATGATGATTCTAAAACTAGTAGCTATTCCTTATGATGTGAATGATGTTGAAAATCTATATTATTTTCTTTTGATTGAATGAAACTAGTTCTTCATGAAAATGGAAAGAGTAGAATATTAATGAATTTAATGATATGTTTGACGTATGTTTTGCCTTATATGATTAAGCTAGATTATTTCTCTTGCATGAATATACTTATGTGTGTATGATTCGTTGAGCTTTAGAATTGGTGCTATGGAATACTTATCTTTTCTTGTTTTGATGTGATTGTAATTTTCTAAAATTTGGAGAAGACTTGTATGTTCCTTAAATGCTTTCATGATTTTGTGTAGATGATTGAGTGTCGAGTTAAGTTAATTATTTATCTTGTATGATATGCTTATGTGAAATGTTATACTCTTGTGCAATGTTGAATAGACACTTGTGCGTTTGATTTGTCTTACAAATATTTATTGTTAATCATTGTTGAAGTATTTTGAAATTATTTAAGTGATAAGTATGCTTAGAATGATTTGTGTTTGATGGATAATGATATGTACTATATTCGTAAATTGTTGCAATGTCTTTTAAGGAGTTGTTAATTGTATCATTCTTTCTTTTGAGAAATTTTGAGAATGAGTGAATTCAATGTGATGCGAAATTTGATGATCTTATTTGATTAGGTTGATTACCATGCTAAGTTAAATGTTTCGTTACATGATTTATATATATGTATGTGAATCCTTGAGTTACTTAGGATTCGATGTTATGAGATGTTTGTTCTTTTACCATGACCCAACTCTTAGATTGATGATTTAAGAATGAGAGGTTTCATGTAGGTATTTGTTGTGTGTCCTTGTGTAGTTATGCATTTATTGGTGATGTGTTATTTTTGAATTATTGAGATTTTAGATGAATATACCATGATAGATTAATTGTAGATTATTTGAATATCCTTTACCAAGATTCCTATGTGAGTAACTATATGAATTGTGCATTTTGAATGAACCTCTCAAATGTGCTATTTTCATAAACATGTTTTCATGACTGTATAGATTTGTCAAATTGTGAATTCTTCTTTTGATGAATTTTGAAATGTATGAATCTATGTGTGAATGATCTATGTCTCCATAATTGTTTCTTTTATTAGTCATTACATGATTTTAAATGTGATGTTTTGGTGAGAGTGTGCTTGTTTGGTAAGAATGGTTGAATTCTTAAGATTTATTGTTGTGGAATATCTATCTTTCTCGTTTTAAGTTGATTCTTGACTTTTAAGTTTAGAGGTAATGTATGCTAATTAAATGTTTATGCAAGACGATGTGATATGCTTTTGTATGCTCATGTGTAAATGTTTTATATATTTATTCGGTTATGCTACCTCAATATTATGTTTACTTATTGATAAATGCTTATGTGTTTCGTGATTAAGAAAACACTATCGTAGCTTGGTAAGGATGGTTTGAACCACCATCATGATCGTTGCCCATTTATTAACAAATTAAGGAACTGGCCGTCCTTGATCTCTTGTTAATGGATAGACATGATTGTGTTGATTGGATGATACTAATCTTGTCAAACTTTGGTAGTGTCTAGAGTTTGCTAAGAGATGAGGAAAATGATTTTTATAGAATGTATTGACCGTGTTTTGTGAACATGAAATTTTGCGATGAATATGTATATGTGATGATTATAAATGATTTTATGAGATTGAGTTATTTGGTAATCCATGATATGTTTAGGGTTATGCTAGTTTCGTAATTTTGTATGACTTTATTATGTGCGCATCAATGACATGTGAGTTTGTATTTTGTGAAGTTAATCTTAGTTTTAAATTATGTTAAAGCTATAACTTGAAGTGTGAGGCATGTTATCTTGTTGATTGAAATATCATATCATTTTATGTATATAATTGGTAATAGTATGAGGTAATGCCATGATTAGGTCTTGTCCATTTTGGTATTGTATGCAATTGGTGATGAATATTACATTTATTTGGTATGGTTATAACCGTTGATTATTATTGATTGATCTTTGATTTTTGAACTTGAATGTTGTAACTTTTGCGTGAAATTTTCGAGGACGAAAATTCTTTAAGGGGGTAGAGTTGTAACACCCCAAATCTTATATTTTATTATATTTGACTAACTGATGTTATTTAATTAATTGTGTATGCTAATTGATATATTTTATATGTATTAATTAATTGTTGCATTTATGTTTGTTGATGATGGGCTTTTATGAGTATTGAGCCTAATTAGAATGAATAAGAGTTTATGGTAGGATTAAGGGTAATATAGTAATCTAGTGAGTTAGTGGGTTGTGTAGAGATAAGAGTGGCACTTTGGTTATTATCTTAAAAGGGATAGAGTGTCTTGGAGAGAAAGTAGTGGCAATGGTGTAAATAGTACAAGAATTTGTGGTAATAGTAAAGTGGGGATTATGAGTGGAATTAGTAGTGGAATTAAGGGTAGTATGGGGATTTGACTATAACCTAAGTTGAGGTTATATATAGGAGGTTTTTGTGAAGAGTAGTGGTGTGATTTTATTATTATAAAAATGAGAGAAAGAGAAGTTAAGAGAAAGAGAGAGTTGAGAGAGTAGAGAAAGAGAAAGAGATGAAGGAGAATATCAAATAAAGAATAAGCCATGGTAGATTAAAGGAAATCAAGTGGTGGAGTAGAGATTCCAACTTTATTAAGGTAAGAGGCTTAGATAATATAACTTTGAGATGATCAAAGAGGGGGGAGATGTCTATTCTCCATACCCAAACCCTCTCATCTCTTGGTGGGGATTGGAATGTTAGGGAATGTGTTTTATTAATGCTTGTTGTGTTAGCATGATATGTTTCAATGATTCTACTCTTGCTATTACATAGATTGATGGATTGATTTCATGATTTAGGAGAAAAATGGGGTTTTGCTCAAAAATAGGTTTTATGAATTAATACATGAAAAATCCATGCTTTATTGTATGAAATGATGTTTGATGATGTTTTAAATTGTACTTCTATGTTTAGCATGATTTTATGAGCTTAAAGTTGATAACTTTCTGTATTTTGGGTATTGGATGATGAATTTCGTGTTGATTCACGTTTAAACCCGAAACAGAACATTCTGACTGGGCAGTGGTCGCCCAGCGACCACCAGCGACCAGGCTTCGCTCTGAGCGATGACCACGCTGCCTTTTTCACTTTTTCGTCGCCGGTTCATCGCTAGTAGTCGCTAAGCGACCAAGACCTGATTTTGAGGGATTTCTTTAAGTTGTATGATGAGTATGAGATTATAACATGATTAGATTTGGTCTTATAACATGTTATATGTTTGGATTGATTGAATCTTGAGTTAGTATGATGATGATATGCTTATATGTGTATGTTTGATTGAAATTGAAGATGATGACTTATGATTAACTTAGATGTTGTGTGTTATTGTACATGCTAATTAACTATGGTTAATGTACATGTTGAGATGAGATTATGTTGATGATGATAGATAAATAGTAATGATGTGTGATGATTAATGATGTATGAGGATTAGTTAATAATGTATGTTGATTAGCTAATGATGTGTGATGATTAGAAGTTAATTAATGATGAGGAATTATGATGTTCATGTTTTATGATGATGAGCGTGTTGTTGTATCTTGCTTGAATGTATACCTTAATGATGATATGATAATGTGAATTTGATGCGAATTGAGAAGGAGTAATAGGGTTGAGCGGCCTATTATTCATGAGTAGTTGTTTAGGGTATCATCATTATGTGGTATGTGTACATTCATGCATTCATGAGTCAACTTGATGCGAGTCCCCCATGACTTAAAACTGACTTGATGCGAGGGATATATGTTTATCCAGAACATTGAGACTCCAAGGGCTGCGGTTACTTGGGGGGTGTTCATTGTTTTGATGCGGGTACCACATGCATTTAGTTATGTCTAGGGTGACATGACATGAGATTTGTGACATTAGTTGCATTAGGAATATGTGATTAAATGTGATACTTGGTACTTGGCATTGATTGATAATCCTTAATAAAATGATTAAGTGTATTTTGAGATGTGTAACATTGATTGATAATTGATGACGATGTATATACTTGTCAATTGATTGAGAATGTGACATTATTAGGATGCATTGTATTTTATGATTATGAAATATGAATGATATGAGATTGATATTTGTTTGTGGATGAGTTGTTAGACATGACCATGCTATGTCCTAAGTATTAAGTGTGTGCTTGTACTTAGTTTCTTTTATGGTTATATTATCTAACCCTCTGTTTTGTGTATGTGCTGGATTTGGGTTCCAGATCTTCAGGTTATGTTTGTGATCGAGTTGTCAGTGAAGCTCCGCTCTGATGTGACACGGGGATGGGATTATTTCAATAATGTATTATTTAGAGTCTTGCTTCTTATTTCCAATGTATTTAAATATGTATTTTCTTATAAACTTATTTGTACAATAATCGTTTACTAATTAAGTTATTGGTAAGCTTTTATGTGTACGATGTAATACTCGAACCAAACCTTTTGTAAATCAAATTTTATTTCCGTTGCGTATTCTCGAGTAATATTTTATAAAGGCATAATTTATATAATTATGGGTTTGGGTGTTACATCGACATTGACTCGCCATGACTTGACCAAAACCCAATAATTGGGTTGAAATCCTTTATTATATAAAGGGTTAATAGACTATTATCTCCCTGCAAAGTATGCGAGTTTTGAATTATCCCCTGTAATTTTTTTCTTCAGATTACCCCCTTGTAATGTTGCAGAATTTTTTTTTTAGTTCATTTTATCCCCCCGGGGGTAAAACAACACAACATTACATGGGGTAAATTGAACTGAAAAAAAATTCTGCAACATTACAAGGGGGTAATCTCAAAAAAAAAAAAATTACACAGGGGTAACACAAAACTCGCCTATTTTGCAGGAGGGTAAAAACCTATTAACCCTTATATAAATGAACTCTAATTTGGACAGAAAAAAATTACAACTATTTTTCTCTACTGTTTTTTTAATGTAGTAGCTAATAAAAAAAAATCATTTTTTGTCTTTAAGTTTCAATATTTTTAAGTATTATACTGAGAAGTGATAAAAATGTGAAAGATAGAAAGAAAAAAAATTAGAGTGAGAAGGAAAGTGTAGAAATGAAATAAATTGGAATATTATTATAGAGATGATTGGAAATGTTACAGTTTGAATTTGGTCATGTAGGAAGCATTATTGAGGGTCATCAACACTCAATAATGACTGGTCAAAGTGCTGCAGATTTCATATCTCCCCATATGCATTATTGAGGGCCATTAGGACCCAACAATGGCTAGTCAAATTTTATTGAAATTGAAGGCCACTTATTGACGGTATTTATACACTATTGAGGGCTTTAAGCCTTCAATACATTATTGAGGGCCTAAAACCCTAAAAATTCCTATCATTAATGATCCAAACCATGCGACAAAAACCTTTAAAGCACGTATATGATCCTGGTGCAGCACTTGGGTAGTCTTCATAACATTCTATATCAGATAGGCACTTCCCTTTATTTTAAAAGAAGAATAAAGAATTATTACTAAAAGGGTGAAAGATTGTGCATAAAATAAATAAAAATATATTATAATAATAAGCTTACCTTTTCTACGAGTTGTATTTACTACAACGATAAAAAAAGGAAATAAAAAGTATCACAAACTTGAGAGTTTTAATAGCCATTTATTTTTTACCTTTGCATGTACTATAATATAAATGGTTTGATTACTTTTATATAGTAAAAACCTCTTGTTCTGTTTACATAGTAGTTTTTAATTATTATGTTTTTGCAATAAGTCCTTTTTAAATATTAGAACAAGTATTAAATGTTTCAAAAGTACAATCATGAATAATATTTGTCTCTTTAGCTCATAGAATAGATGTCACATAATAATTTTACTTGTAATTATAGAGTTCATTTTTCTTACCAACCTTTTATCATTATTTTTTATTTCTTATTGAGCCTTTCAAGAGAGTGAGGGAAAACCAAAATTATAAACAATAAATTATAGTAAGAGTACGTATCGATAAAATTAGTTGTAGGAGTAATTGAGATGATAAAATCATCTTTATTATTTTATGAAATAGATAATAATAATAATAATAATAATAATAATAATAATAATAATAATAATAATAATAGTATTTTTATGTATTAATTGGACCTATCGATAACTCTTTTTCATTAACATGTTTTTGTTTTTATAGTTTTCGTCTTCAACTATTTAAGTTGTATTTGGTCTTCAACTACCCTTTCTTGAACCACAATACTACCCTTGCTTGCATCACATAATTTCATGTGACAAGCAACTACATATTATTAATATAATAATAATAATAATAATAATAATAATAATAATAATAATAATAATGTTTTATTACATTTACATTGATAAATTGATTTTATGCCACTTTTTTATAGTAGTAATTTTTATGGGCCTATATTTCTAAATATATATTAATACATGCATCCATTTTTATTTTTATTTTTCTACACGGAAATTTCTATTCATGAAAAATATTAAGAGGATCTTATATTTAAGGATGGAGGTAGTAATTTCTACGATGATATATATTTCTACTTTTATATTAATATACTCTTTTTTATAATTTTTGCACGGATCTATAATTTTACTCATATAATAATATGCGTGTTTACTTTTTTGTAATTTCTACGCGGACCAATATTTTGAAGGTGTGAAAAACACAACACAAAATGGGGGGGGGTGGTGTTGAATCGTGTTTTTGGTGGTTTTAAAAATTTCTTTTAAGTTAATAAACTTATCATAATATACAGCAGATAAATAACACAATCAACACACAAGCAAGATAGAGAGAGAGATAGACACATAGATTTATACTGGTTCCCCTCACAATCCGAGAGTACGTCCAATCCCCTTGCACTTCCAAGGGAGTTCACTATAATCACAAAAGATTACAAATTGCTCAAGCACACAACAAGAGACTTCCAATGCTCAAGTAAATCCTTACAAGAGACTTCTTACAACTTACAAAATAATAACAAAGTGTATGAACACTTGATACAAATATCAATGTTCAAAGAAAAACAAATACGACTCTTAACAAGACTAACTTAGAATCCTAACAAAAGAATGCTAAGGTTCAACTACTGAGATGATCAGAAGCTGAGACAATTGTATTGAATTTTCAAATGAGTTCAAGTTGTATTTCAAGTGTTTTTGTGCTTAGATGATTTTGACAGAGTAACAACTCTTGTTTTCAAATAGTTCAATGTACACAAAAACTTCAATTCATCCTCCTATTTATAGGCGAGGGTGGAGCGTATGGATTTGATACCGTTGCAGTGAGAATAGCCAGTTGGAGTTCGTACAATTTCCTTCACATGATATTTTAACCAAATCAGGTAACGTTTGCAAAAATTTCATTCTTGTGAGGGAAGATTCGCTCATATCAGGTAATGGTTCGTACAATAGTACTAACATCATTATCACTGATGATAAGGTTGATGTACTATGATGATTCTCCAATTCGAATTTGTCAGAGGATGATGAATTCCAATCATAAGAAGCAGAGAATGTTCTTTTGACAAAACGGCTATAACTGCTCTTATCAGAACCTTGTGTCTTCAACACTGGAGAGCTTCTGATACGCTTTGACTTGTAGCTTCTCATAGCTGCATCTTCTTGTGCTTGTCATCAGAGCTTGCTAGAGTCATCTTCTCATATATTTTTAGACTGCATTTCAGAGCTTCTCAAGTACTCATTAGTGTATATGAAATTTTAACATATATACATGCACACTTAGAGTAAATTATCAGTGTACCCTATTGTATATTAATACTATTGTTATCATCAAAACTTAATTAGGTCATGTCAGAACCACTTTTGTTCCAACATATTTGTCCTTGGTAATTTGAAATGAGTCTTATAAAAAGGGACAATAAAAAATCTCAAGAGAGTCTTATATTTACGGACGGCGGTAATAATTTATATGAGAACCTATATTTCTGCTCAGAGGATATATTGCAAGAAGTTATCTTTGTGCTATATGAGCTTCATAATATGTTGATGGTTTTGAAGACTTCCATGTTTCAAATGCCAAACATGTTTAGGATTGCTTAACATGTCGTCGATTGAAGAAATCAGGTGGTTACCCTCAGCAATTTAGCAGATCAAGGTACTGTTATTATTGTTTCGGATTTCATGTAAGCCTATCCTCTAGAGATTTATGTATCGATTTTCTAGTTTCCTGCTTGTTTCTTTTGTTAACCATCGTAACTACCTCGAATTTTACCATTGAAATCATTATTGGAACAAAATTTATTTGTTAATCTTTCTACTTAGTTTTTATGACAATAAAGTATTAAAAGTTCAATTGATTTTATCGATGTATATTCAAGTGTGCAAGATTCCAAGTTAAAATTTAGATAACTCTGAATCTATGAAGCACGGGTACTCCATTTTAGGGAGAGTACTGGTACCGGGTATTGGTACACGTACGGTACTTTTTGGATACGCACCGATGGCGCACCTATTTTATTTTATTTTTATTTTGTAATGGGTACTTGTCTGGTACTTCTATGGTACGCGTGTGGTACACGAATCCAATTAAACATAAATTTTTTCCTTTTTCTTTTATTCACTTTTATTTATTTATTGGAAGATTTATGTTTTTTATTTGTTTATAATATAAAAGTAGCAGTTCTAGTAATAAACAATAATAAAGTAGTAGCTGGATTTAATCATTTATTCCTTGAAAAGAAATATGTCCAATTCAATTTTATTCAAAGAAATCTTCATCTGCTCTTGAGAAAGAAAAATGGTAATACTTATTAGGAGAATGCTAACTAGTGCCTCGGGGGCACTAGTTAAGGTAACCAAAGATAGTAATTTTATTTTGGAATTTGTAAAATCAACATCTTAAAAGTTTAATGTAAGGACAAACAAAAATATGTGATATTGGTAGAGATAAATGAGATCTATTTTATGTAATTGATATTCTTGAAGTTGCAAGTCTTTCTTGCGAATAATCTGAACTAGACGCCGCTTTTTTTAATAATGATGGAGAGGGAAACAATTTGACTTAGAATTATTTGGTTTAACAATATAGTTCTATTATTTTATTTATATAATTATATTAAAAAAAATTATACGGACGTATCCGTACCTTAGTAATTTAAAAATGGCGTACCTCGTACCAATTCTGGTACCGGATACGTACCCGCACCTAGGTCGTGAGGTGCTTCTTTTTTTAACATCCTGAGCCTTCGGCGATCCCGGCACTGCTACCTCACGATCTTCTCCACCATCCTCACTAGTGGAGTTTTTGTCTTTTGTGAGAATCGAACCATGTACTCTGAAGATAAGTACATCTTGTTATTTTTTCCTTTTTATTTAGTTTTGTTCTTTTCCTTTTAGCTTTCTTTCAAATAAAAAATAACTTTTATCATCTTATCATCTTATTAATATTTTTATTTGAAATGCAGAAGATGTTTTTTTTTTTCTTACTAGAGCTTTTAAAAATTATTGTTTGACCTATCTTCTTACTTCTAAGAAAAGAGAAGAAGAAAAAAAGTTAAGCCAAACGGTATCTAAAGCAAAAATATGTCATGAGATTGGACAATATGTCCATCTGCGAACTAGAATGGGCCAAACTATGTCGAAATAAGGAGACCGTACAATAGACATGTCTTAAAACACACATCAAATAATAAAAGTACCGTCTAATTACTCACTCCATCCCAATTTAATTTACACATTTGGAAAATAAATTGTCCCATAATACTTGATCCATTTCAATTTTCTATATTATTTTTCCATTTCTACCCCTTATAAATGCTTTTGCAGATTATGCTTTTCTAAATTAGCTAATAATTTAATATTACTACTCTGTATTACTCCATTAATCAACAACCGTTCAGCTTAGTTCTCGGTGCTTTCCATTGCAAAACTTTTAACTACTCTAGGTATCCCATGCTTAAATTCTATTGGTTGTAGATAGTAGTACTCCCTCCAGCCACAAATATAAGCAAAAATGCACTTTTTAGATTCATTAAATAACTTATGTATCTGGTCTGCATTATAGTTCAGATACATCAATTATTAAATGAATCTAAAAAGTGAAATTTTGTTTATAATTGTAGCCAGAGGAAGTACTCCGTAGTAGACATGCATAGAGCGAGCTACTAGTAATGATGGGAGCAAAAAAGTTGTCAGTTTTTTTATCAATGCTTTGTTCTAACAATTCTTTTTTATAATTGGATTTTAGTATAAAAAAATAACATAGAAGAGTAATTTGGTAAAATTAATATTATCTTTCATTCAATTATACACTTTTCTTATGTGTAAAATGGTCAAATGTCTCAATTAAATTGGGACGGAGGGAGTAACAGCCGACACTTGTCCCTAGGATATTATGTATTCAAGAGAAAATTATAGGTTCTACTAAACTCTAATTCTCCATCTATATAAACTTGCTTAATAGGGTAGGTTCTACTACACATATACCAAAATACGGAAAACAAATAAATTTTTAGCATTTCCTTCTCAGCAAGTATCATAATTCAAATGCGCACTTAGACTATCAATGCAAACTCTACAATGATTGTGATCACCCTACCCGTGACTGTTTCACATGCATGAATTTCGGAATCAACCTCTCCGCAGAGAGTCGTAGGTCCAACCCCTACTATACCCCGCAGGGCGTCAATAAAATCATGTGGCCCATCACGGTCACCACGTAGGATTAGAGTGGATCCATTCCCTATAATCACACCCGTGGTCCATTCCCGATAACCACGTATTGGACTCAATAAATCCCGCAGGATTAAGGTGGATCCATTCTCGATAATCGCACCCCGTGGTCCATTTCCGATAACCACTTACTATGAATGCATGAGCGTACGATTCCCCTTATATGCTAAAACAACAAATACATACCTCTCAAGCGTATGTAAACCAATCACAATATGTACATATATTCTCAAAATCATATGCACGTCATTCACATGTTCATACATATATTCTCACAATCATATGTACATCAATCACATGTTCACACATATATTCTCACAATCATATGTATACAATCACAACAATCATACATAGATTCTCAATCATATGTAAACAACGCATGTATTATAAACACTTTCTCATCCCGAGAATACATCACACATACATGTCAAGCACTCAAAACACACCACAACAAAGCATACACACATGCCATTACGGAATTAAGACAAAAAGAAAGGTGCTCTTACCTCGACTAGCTTCCAACACAAATAACTTACGCTACGCAAGCAATATCCGTCTCTCTCGACGAAATCCCGAATCCGGCTAATCCTCTTAACCTTTTACAACACATAACTTATCTAAGTTAATACCACAATCTAATTTATCACTCCAATAGTCCTAGCTCGGTTACTAATGGATTCGAGACCTACGGTTGTTCCCTCACAACTAACAAGCCCGACTCATTTTCAAAACGACTCTTGAAAATGTTAACACTTAAATAAAATAGTTTCTCAACACGAAAACATATTATAAATAAATCTTGACTATTTTAAAACACTTCTAAATGAAAATCTCTTTTCAAACAACTTATGCCTTAAATCACAAGTTTCAAAATCTTTTAAATTTAAACAAGTTCGAACTATAACTTTTCTTGTACGACTTATAATAAAATACTTTCAGCACGTACGTAACTAAAATATTTTTAAAACGCAATTCTCGACACAAGAATTTTCATTTCAAATAACAAATTAATTTCCAAACATTTATCTCTTTTCATAGAAAAATAATCTCTATTATTTTTCTATTACTATACTAAAATTTCAAAACGGCGATAAACCAGTTACAAACTTGAAACGACCATAACTCATTCAATTTTTATCCGATCGAGACGAGTCATACACCGAAATCTTCGTCTCGAAAAGATGGATCAAATAGTTAAGTTTCCAGGTCACATAAACAATTTTAAAGTGACCTATATACCCTTAAAGATTTCGGCCAGAATCTAAAACACACCAAAATCACTGTTTTCGGAAATCAAACATAGCTAAAACACTTATACAAATATTATTTTCACATAAACCAACTCAATTTGATTTAATTTAAAACTTAACAACTTTTTCAAAACCCTAACTTCATAAACTCATAGAATTTTAGGGCTTTTCAATTCTAACATTTTCCTTTTAAAATTGAACCATTAAAACAACTAAGGACAACTTTAATTGCAAGAAAATGAACTCAATTGAACAAAATCATAACTTACAAAATATTTCCTCAAAATCATTTTCAAAATCACAAATCAAATCTTTCTAAATTTCAATGTTTCTTTTAGATCTATTACTAACAAGCATGGAACTATACCATTAAAGAAAACAAAAGTTAAAATTTGGACAATCATAGTACATGAGTGTCACGGCCACTTGAAGAAAATGGAGAAAATATTTGATTTTCAAATCATATGAATTCATAACTATAGATCCATGTCTATTAAGTCAAGGAAATTTGGAACTAATACTCTTTCATGAAGCTTTTAGATTTAAAACAATCTCTTTCAAAGCAATAATGTTCCTAACAAATATTTTCCAACTTAAATAAAGAAAATGTGATTCATGATTTTACATAACTTCATGATTACTGAAGTAGTGATTGAAAACTAAAATCAAAATAATCTAACTCTACCAGACATGGTTCGGCTAACTAGGAACAAAAGGAGATAAAGACATTTGATCTCTCTAGATCTAACATCACAAGGCTTGGAACTATAACTAATATGAAGAAAATTGAAAGCTAAAACCCTATCATCACAAGGCCACGGTTTTTGAAATGTAAAAGAGAGAATAAGATTTTTCTTACCAAAAGATTTAGCTCACAAGCACCGAAATCATGAGAGGAACAACTTTGATTCCAAGCTTCTCTCCTAATTCTTTCTAGATTTCTCTTAAGGTGGAGATTTGTGTTATATCAACACTTAGAAAAATAAAATGAAAGAGATGGAGGGAGTTCACGTGAGAGAAGAGAAAAGGAATGGAAAAGTCTCATGACTTTGCTTCTTAAAGATCTCTTCATAAATTCCTAACCATTGGATCTAATAGTGTAAATGTTTCATGATTAAATCTTAGCCCTTCATCAAGTCTTGGTCACCAAGACAACTCAAAATAAATATCTAGATACTTTCATGTGATCTTATCCCCACTTGCTCACTCAGTCTCCGCGCTCGCGCTAAAACGAGCCGTATCTCGCGTACGGATAAACTTTACGGAAACAGAAAAATTCTACCGTAAACCACTTAATTAAAACAATTCACAATTTTTTGAATAAACTTTATTCCGAATAAATTTTCGCTCCTAAGCTCGGAAAAATATAATGAGATCAAATTCTCATCACAGTCGGTATATAAAGTCTCCATTTAAATTTTGACGGAAATCGGAAACCGTAAAATTTTCAAACAGCGGGTATATCTTGCCCGTTTTCTCAAAAACCACTAGAAAAATATTTTCAACGTTTCGACGAGACAAAAATGTTTCTAAACTCGTTTAAAGCTTATAAAGTCATTGTGCTCATTTTCCAAATGTTAAACTACGCGCAGACACAATCTCAGCAAAACTTCTTTCAAAACGAACAATTTAAAGATAAACCGATAAAACCAAATATTAGAAACTTATTAATATAACAAAAATATAATTTCTGCTACAGTAATTCTACGGTTCTTACATTATCTCTCCATATGCATTATTGAGGGTCATTAGCACCCAATAATGGCTAGTCAATTTTTTTTGAAATGGGCCACTTATTGACGGTATTTATACACTTTTGAGGGCTTTAAGCCTTCAATATATTATTGAGGGCCTAAAACCCTCAAAACTTCTGGTCATTAATGATCCAAACCATGTGACAATAACCTTCAAGGCACGTAAATGATCCTGGTGCAGCATTTGGATAGTGTTCATAACATTCTCTATCAGATTGGCACTTCCCTTTATTTTAAAAGAAGAATAAAGAATTATTACTAAAAGGGTGAAAGATTGTGCATAAAATAAATAAAAATAGGGTTAATAGGTTTTTACCCCCTGCAAAATAGATGAATTTTGCTTTACCCCCTATAAAAAATTTCTTTAAGATTTCCCCCTTGCAAAATATTTGTTTTTGGTTTACCCCCTTGGGTGCACTTTTTAAATCGGTTTTATTACTAAAAGGGTGAAAGATTGTGCATAAAATAAATAAAAATAGGGTTAATAGGTTTTTACCCCCTGCAAAATAGATGAATTTTGCTTTACCCCCTATAAAAAATTTCTTTAAGATTTCCCCCTTGCAAAATATTTGTTTTTGGTTTACCCCCTTGGGTGCACTTTTTAAATCGGTTGAACAGAAAAAACTGATTTAAAAAACAACACTTTTTAAATCGGTTGAACAAAATAACCGATTTAAAAAGTGCACCCAAGGGGGTAAACCAAAAAAAAATATTTTGCAAGGGGGAAATCTTAAAGAAATTTTTTATAGGGGGTAAAGCAAAATTCGCATATTTTACAAGGTGGTAAAAACCTATTAACCCATAAAAATATATTATAATAATAAGCTTACATTTTCTACGAGTTGTATTTACTACAATGATAAAAAAGGAAACAAAAAGTATCACAATATAGACAAACTTGAGAGTTTTATTAGCCATTTATTTTTTACCTTTGCATGTACTATAATATAAAATGGTTTGATTACTTTTATATAGTAAAAACCTCTTGTTCTGTTTACATAGTAATTTTTAATGATTATGTTTTTGCAATAAGTTCTTTTTTAATATTAGAACAAGTATTAAATGTTTCAAAAGTACAATCATAAATAATATTTGTCTCTTTCGCTCATAAAATAGATGTCACATAATAACATTACTTGTAATTATAGAGTTCATTTTTCTTACCAACCTTTTATCATTATATTTTATTTCTTATTGTGCCTTTCAAGAGAGTGAGGGGAAAACCAAAATTATAAACAATAAATTATAGTGAGAGTACGTATTGATAAAATTAGTTGTAGGAGTAATTGAGATGATAAAATCATCTTTATTATTTTATGAAATAGATAATAATAATAATAATAATAATAATAATAATAATAATAATAATAATAATAATAATAATAATAATAATAATAATAATAATAATAATAGTATTTTTATGTATTAATTGGACCTATCGATAACTCTTTTTCATTAACATGTTTTTGTTTTTATAGTTTTCGTCTTCAACTATTTAAGTTGTATTTGGTCTTCAACTACCCTTTCTTGCACCACAATACTACCCTTGCTTGCATCACATAATTTCATGTGTCAAGCAACTACATATAATAATAATAATAATAATAATAATAATAATAATAATAATAATAATAATGTTTTATTACATTTACATTGATAAATTGATTTTATGCCACTTTTTTATAGTAGTAATTTTTATGGGCCTATATTTCTAAATATATATTAATACATGCATCCATTTTTTTTTCTACACGGAAATTTCTATTCATGAAAAATATTAAGAGGATCTTATATTTAAGAATGGAGGTAGTAATTTCTACGATGACCTATATTTATACTTATATATTAATATACTCTTTTTTATAATTTTTACACGGATCTATAATTTTACTCATAGAATAATATGCGTGTTTACTTTTTTATAATTTCTACCGGACCAATATTTGTCCTTGGTAATTTGAAATGAGTCTTATAAAAAGGGACAATGAAAAATCTCAAGAGAGTCTTATATTTACGGATGGCGGTAATAATTTCTATGAAAAGTATTTCTACTCATATACGAAAGAAAAGTTAAAGATTATACTTTCAGTTGTTAGAATCTCTCTGATAACTTTTAATTCTTCAAATAGATTTTACTATCAAATTAATAAGTAAAAACAGATTATTATCATATGCAATCGCTCCTCTACGTATTCAATTGCAGCTCTTACTGTAACAGAAAAGATTAGCACCGGCTACTCTCACAGAAGATACGATCACACCAACAAGACCTGAAAGACCGGTTAATGGAACACTTACCTATACCTATGATGATTCAATTGCGACAACAACTCGAAACGCAAAAACAGCTAACACCTCAGGGACTCTCTTGTGTAGAGGATATATTGCAAGAAGTTATCTCTGTGCTATATGAGCTTGATAATATGTTGATGGTTTTGAAGACTTCCATGTTTCAAATGCCAAACTTGTTTAGGATTGCTTTGATGGCCATTTCAATTCTTTATGAGTTTGTTGGTTTTTTTCCAACAATATCCACAGATCTAACAATATTCAGAGATCTAACTTCATACAATATTTACAGGTTGAAGAAGAAGAGAAGTTTTTTAAAGACTTTATTTTTTATCGATGAAGAAGCTCGATCAAATCTAACAAGAAGAGTTTTTTTTAAAGACTTTGTTCTTTTACCGGTGAAGAAGTTGTTACTTTGAGGTGCTGTACGGCGGCAAGCTGAGTTTACTTTTTTTTTTGCTGAACAAGCAAGCCCCAAAACATATATATAGAAAGCAAAAACAAGTACACAAAAGGAGGGGGGCAAAACCAAACCCTCAAAAACTAACAAAATCTAAAGCAAGGCCAGCCTAGTCTATTACTATCAAGATCTGCAAAGAGAGAAGGAGGTGAAGAAGACCACCAACTATGAGTAGTAGAGATAGGCAAAGATAGTCCAGTATTAGCCATAATGTCAGCACATTTGTTTCCCTCCCTAAAGATGTGAGATACAAAGAAATTCATTTGAGAGATAAACAAGAGACAATTTTTCCATCTATTTCTAAGGATATAAGGTACTGAGGAGGATGATTTAAAAGCACCCAAAACCAACATGGAGTCAGTTTCCAACCATAGAGAACTCCAACCTTTTTGATGAGCAATTTCAATAGCCAACGTTGCCCCCATTAATTAAGCAAACAGAGAGGATTGAATACCCAAATTAACTGCAAAAGCACCACAGAAAATAGCATGAGAGTTTCTGAACACACCACCACAAGCAGAATTACCAGGGTTGCCTGCTGAAGCACCATCACTGTTACATTTTATGCAGTCTAAGATAGGAGGCTGCCAGAGCACCTCTTTGATGATAGGAGCATTGGGAAATTTCAGAGGAACATGCAAAGCTTTTAGAATCATAAATTCAGAGACTGAGGAAAATGCATGAGCTTTAGATAACTTGCCAGAAAGAGCCACATTAGCAATTATCATATTGATTGCTATTGAGATAAGAACATTCTTTTCAGCAAATCGTTTTTGATTCCTAGAAAACCAAATGATATTGAAACAGTTGATAATGACTGCAGTGATTGAAACCTTACATAGAGGGGACCAGCTCCTATTGCAAAGAGAGAAAACATCATGAAAAGTGGCAAAGTTGCAAGGGATGTTGAGCAAAGTAGAAAGCCACGACCAAATCCTAGTAGCGAATGTACAATCTAAGAACAAATGAGAAGAAGTTTCACATTGTTCACCACACATACTGCACATAGAAGGCAAGTAACAACCTCTTAGAGTAAGATTGTCATCAGTAGGCAACTTCTCATGTAAACATCTCCACACCAACAAGGATTTAGCTGGAGGAATGGACTGATTCCAAATCAATTTAGCCCAAGACAAGGACTGAGGAGGGGGACAATGAAAAGAGTATGCATCTTTTAGTGATAAACAACCATCAGGAGATTGCTTCCAATACAAGTTATCATCTTCAGGCACTAAAGGGATAGCCACCTTGTCAAGTAAAGATTGCAGCTGAGGATAAGCATTTAAAATACACAAAGGAATGGACCACTTAAAATACTGTATTTAATCTTCAGGCACTAAAGGGATAGTCACCTTGTCATGAAGAAGAGTTTTATAAATACTAAATTTTTAGAGCGAAACGTGAGAAATTGTTGTGTTGTGCGGTTCAAAGAGATTTGTGTTGTGTGGTGGTGTTATTATATTTTAAAGACTTTGGTTGTGTTTTGATTTTTGAAGTTTACATGAGAGTGAGAGAGATAAGGGTGAGAGAAATGAGAGTGAGAGATAAATGTGAGAGAAAGTTACGGTTTAGAGAAATGTGGGTCATAGGAAAAAAGAAAAAATAAAAAGCAGTTTTCTTTATTGATGGTGGGTTGGACTGTCAGAATTTTTTTTCTCTTAATTTATTGGCGGTTTAAGCCGTCAGAAACTTTTTTATTTTATTTTTTAAACTTTGAAAATACTTAGTGAGGGCTTTCTATTACTTAGTGAGGGCTTAGGCTGTCAATAAATTTGTGAGGGCTTAGGCTGTCAATAAATGTTTTATAAATTCGTCAGTAAATTAAGATATTCTTGTAGTGACACATTTTCACTTATCTCACATATTTGAACAAGAGTGAGATTCTCATATGAGCTCAGAGTATATAATATTATGTACACACTCTCAATGATCCCACATATATAAACAAGAATGGGTGGAATTTTCATTAGTGATCACTGATATACAAATATTATAATCATGTAATTTGACAGTGGGATATTTATTTTCTAGTGCAAAATTATTTGTATATATGTGTGGTTATCATTTTATTTTATTTCATTAATAGAGTTTCACAAACTCAACCACATATTTTGCATATGAATATAGCAGATTTACTAATACAAGTGGTAACTCAATGATAATATGAAATCCAAGATATATATAATTTTTCAATGGCGGATTTTATCAAAATGTGGATTTCATGGTTAACCACATATTCTGCATTTAGAATTAAGGAGAACGTAAGTTTTCTACTAAATAATTTATAACAAAAAATCTACTTATAACAAATTAAATAAAATTCTCAAAAGAATTTTTATAAACAAAGTAACCTTCATATAAAATGTAAAATTTACTCATCATGTAATGTAAATTGCGTACATTTTTATCACAGAAAAATAAATAATGTAAACTGCAGAAAATAACTTGAATTACACAAATTTATGGCAAAGATAGTTTCCTTTTAGAGTGTGTTTGGATGGGTCATTTTAAAATTCAAGGGATTTTGAGATTTCATGGAATTCAAATGCTTTCATTTGAATTCCCTTCATTTCAAAATTCTTTGTTTGGATGACACATTTGAATTCCCTTCCTTTCAAAATTCTTTGTTTGGAAAAGGTAATGAATTACTTCAAAATTGTCATTTTTTTCGATATTATTTGAATTACTTCAAAAAACCCTAAAATCGGCCGAAAACCCCAAAAATCGGCCAAAAAATCTAAAATCGGCCAAAAATCCAAAAAAACTAAAATCAGCCGAAAAATCTAAAATCGACTATAAACCCTAAAATCAAGTTTTCGGCCGATTTTAGGGTTTATAGTTGATTTTAGGGTTTTTTGTCGATTTTGGATTTTTCGGCCGATTTTAGGTTTTTCGGCCGATTTTTGGGGTTTTCGGCCAATTTTTGGGTTTTAGCCGATTTTTGGGGTTTTCGGCCGATTTTTATGATTTATAGTCGATTTTAGATTTTTCGGCTAATTTTAGATTTTTTGATCAACTAGTATTTTTTAAAAGTTTATAGAGAAGAAGGAATTTCAAATTCTTAGCTTTTAGGTGTCATTTGAAATTCCTTAAATTTAGTTTAAACAAAATACTCCACAAATTCCCTTTATTTTTAAAATTCTCCAAATTAATTATCCAAACAAGGAATTTGGATCAAAACATTTGAATTCCCTCAAAAAATTACATTACCTCAAAACATTCCCTCATCCAAACATACTCTTAGAGTTTATTATTGTGTGTTTTTTTTCAATTGTTGTATTTTATCTTCTCACCATTAAATTAAATATAAGGAATATAATTTATTGTCAGGTCGGTCGATGATCCAAATCCTGCAACAATAACCTTCAACGTATTAGAAATTAGTATTGGGCCTAACTCATCCTCACAAAACCGGCTTGTAAGGTGAGGATTGCCTCTTACTTATAAAGTCTTGTCCAGGCCTTCTCACAACCAATGTGGGACTTCTTAACACACCCCCTCACGCCCAGCACTATTGGGCTTGGTGCGTGGATATAAACGGTAGGTGACCCGATAACGGGTGGCCCAACGGATCTTGGAGAGGTTCTGATACCATATTAGAAATTAGTATTGGGCCTAACTCATCCTCACAAAACCGGCTTGTAAGGTGAGGATTGTCTCTTACTTATAAAGTCTTATCCAGACCTTCTCACAACCAATGGGGGACTTCTTAACACAACGCACGTCATTGATCCTGGAGCGGCATTTGGTTGGTATACATAACATATTTCATCATTTTGGCACTTCCCTTTATTTTAAAAGAAGAATAAAGAATTATTACTAAAAGGGTGAAAATTTGTGCATAAAATAAATAAAAATATATTATGATAATGAACTTACTTTGTTTACCAACTACTACAACGATAAAAAAGGAAACAAAAAGTATCACAATATAGACAAACTTGAGAGTTTTATTAGTCATTTATTTTTTACCTTTGCATGTACTATAAATATAAAATGGTTTCATTACTTTTATATAGTAAAAACCTCTTGCTCTATTTACATAGTAGTTTTTAATGATTATGTTTTTGCTCTATTAGAACAAGTATTAAATGTTTCAAAAGTACAATTATGAATAATATTTGTCTCTTTAGCTCATAGAATAGATGTCACCGAATAACTTTACTTGTAATTATTATAGAGTTATATTTTTTGGAAAATGATACTCGGTGCGAAACCCTTGCCAACGAAATTGGACGAAAGTTGCAAAACTGCTTACATGTTGCAGCGTATGCTTCTTTTTCTTTAATTAAATTAAATGGATTATATTAAATTAAATATGGATTAATAAAATTATGAATTGAAATACCAATTAAAAAGGTATGGATTTGCTGACGACAAGAGTAGGCATAAAGGGTCAAAGTTATTATACATAAGCAATATTCTTATGCATGGTGCATAAGTGGATCTTAGCCACCAGATTCAACGGACACGTGTCATAATCGTAGCACGGATTTAATATACATATCGGAACAGTTGAGAAAAAGTGTTCCGGTATGCATTAAAGTGTTCCGGTATGCATAAAAGTGTTCCGGTATAGTTGAGGAAAGTGTTCCGGTATGCATAAAAGTGTTCCGATACAGTTTGAGAAAAGTGTTCCGGTAACCTTATGCATACCAGAACAGTTTATAGAAAGTGTTCCGGTATAACCTTATGCATGCACCATAACCGGACCCGGCATAAAGGTTTTAAATAACGGTCGCAGTCGCGTTTCGGTTATGTAAAAGTTTTTGCGAATTCGGTCGGTACAGGTGTTACGACACTAATTACGGTTATCATTGGCGGAGCCAGCAATTATATTAAGCCGGGCAAAATTTTTGTCTACAAAAAAATCTCAGTCTTTCCTTAAATTAATCTCTAAAAATTTCAGTTTATTTCAGTGTTGAATAAAAATCTTAGTTTTGTTCTAAATTAACTCCTAAAAATCTCAATTTTGCCCTAAACTAATCCCTAAAAATTTCAATTTATCTCAGTATTAAATAAAAAAAAACTCAATTTTGTCCTAAACTAACCCTTAAAAATCTCAACTTTACCCTAAACTAACCCATAAAAATACCAAAATATTTTTGCGGGAGCCCGGGCAGGTGTCCGGGCTTGCCCTTGAGTAGCTTCGCCTATGGCGGTCATCGCGGTGTGAATCAATCACAATTTGTTCATTCATATAAAAAATGGTGATAACGGTAACGATATCGGCACCTGCCAAAACTGTTTTGTCGCTGCCGTTTTCACGGTCGCGGACCTTGATTTAAAACCTTACGCATAACGAAGCGGTGATCAAATACAAAGTCCATTTAAGTTTCAACTAATTTTAGTATTACTATATGATATCCTTGAAAAGAAAAAAAATTGAACAGCAATGAAATCTTGAATTTCCAAGCAAGCAATGATAAGTGAAGATCAAAATATCGGTACACATGCAAGCTTTGAAGTGAAGCGGTGTAATGTAAAAACAATTTTTAAGGCTTCGTCGAATTTCGTTAAAAAGATTGTCGCACTATATAGCATTCCTCATATTTTTTTATCAACCTTTTATCATTATTTTTTATTTATTATTGAGCCTTTCAAGAGAGAGAGAGGGGAAAACCAAAATTATAAACGATAAAGTATAGTGAAGAGTATTGATAAAATTAGTTGTAGGAGTAATTAATACATCAATGTGGGATGATAATATCATCTTTATTATTTTATGAAATAGATAATAATAGGTGGATTCTAGGGTGAGGGCTCTATTAAGTCCCTCACCGGTGTACCACTTAAATTTACCGTTAGATTTAATAATTTGTGACCACACTAGATCCAATTTCTTCCTCTCTCTTGGTCAGATTTAGCAGAAATAAATGAGAACATATGCATCATTTTTACTGCCCCAACATCCTTCCAACCTGATAAACATGGCAAAATACCTTCTTCTGCTTTTTTTTAGAGTAAATTTGAAGATGATTGTTTGAAAATTAAAGAATTACAAAAAAAAAAGGGGCAAATTAACTTCAAACCATAAAAATTGATAACAAAAAAAGACATCAACCACAAACCTACAATTAAATTTATGGAACAATAATGGATGACATATACATCCAATTAAAGACCATTACAGTTTTATGAAAAATGTAAACCGCCAATCAAAGCAATTGCAGCAAGAGAGACACTAAATATGCCAACTTCCCATCATCGAAAAAGATCAATTTAAGAGTACCAATTTTGTGCTGGTGGTGGAGAATGAAATACCAGAGAAAGCAAAAGTGCAGGCGATAGAGAAACTGAGATCTATCAAGAGAGAGAAAAAAAAAATTGGATCTAGTGTGGCTATGAATTATGAGATCATGTAGACTTATTAAATCTAACGGTGAATTTAAGTGGTACACCGGTGAGGGACTTAATAGAGCCATCACCCTAGAATTCACCATAATAATAATAATAATGATATTTTTATGTATTAATTGGAATTATCGATACTATTCTTCATTAACATGTTTTTGTTTTTATTGTTTTCCGTCTTCACATAATTTCATGTGTCAAGCAACTACACATAATAATAGATGGATTATAATATGAGGGTCCAACTAAGTCTCTCACCTAAATTATGGGTGGACCATGATTAAAAATCATCTGATGAAACAACTCATCAGATCATATATATAATGGGGAAGTCACACTTGATTGGACCTCGCAATTTTTTTCTTTTCTCTCCCCATATCGCTTCACTCCTCATCTTCTTTCAGTCACGACGGTCTTCCACAGTCTTACTTATATATATATATATATATATATATATATATATATATATATATATATATATATATATACTTATATAATACTATAATGCATTAATAATTTAAAATTTCAACTTAATTTCAAAGTTAAAATATACTAAATCACCATAATAAAATGTAATATTCATAAACTTGAATCAAACTACACAAATTATCTACCAAATCATCAAAGTAACATTCAAAAAAAATTATCCAAAAAATAAAAGATTCATATTTCCTATGTTTTCCAAGTTCAGAAAAACAAGAAATAAAAAAAATAAATTGGAGACTAGACAGGAGACATGTCCTAAAACACACTTGTCTCCAACTATATAAACTTGCTTAATAGGGTAGGTCATGTATGTCACTTAATAAATTAATACATAACAAATAGTTACAAAAAAGAAGCTACATAACAAATATTAAATATTCTTATGTTAAGTTACTTTTATTTATTTATTTATTTTTTCCGCAAAGTTACTTTAATTAATCAATATATTATTAATTCCCTATTTTACTAACACTTAATATAACAACGATATCTATAACAAACCAGTGTAAAAATAAAGATATTTTTCTGGTTTTATAGATAACTAGTTTTGAGACCCGTGCATCGCACGGGTCTATTGACTTTTATTAATAAAATATTGTTAAAATATAAGTTAAGTCATTGTGTTATTTTTTTAAAACTTATTAAATTAAGAATTTTTTTATTAAAGTAATTGTCCTATGAATTAAACTTTTTTTATTAAAGTAATTGTCCCGTGTTTGAATTTTTGATTCAATTCCTTTTATATATTAAAAAAAACTATTTGTGAAAGTTCATGTCCATTGATTTTTTTATTTTTTTTTATATTTAAGATTGATATTATACTAAAGTATAAAATTAATTTATAATAAAATATTTAGAAAAATGTTATAAAATATTATTAAAATATAAATGATGTCATTGTGTTCATTCTTGTAAAATTTATTAAATTAATATTTATTGATTAAAGCAATTGTCCCGTGTATAATTTTTGTGCAATAAATTAAAATTAATAAATATTTATTATTCAATTTCTCTTTTTTATTAAATCAATTGTCTCGTGTATGATTAAAAAAATTTTATTAAAGCAATTATCCCGTGTTAATTCGTAAGCTTTTTTGACACATGTTAATTCATAAATTTTCACTAACAAAAATTATATCTTTATAAACTTTTTTCATAAACTACCCTATAAAACTTATAATAAGTCAATCCAAATGAGTTCATTTTGTGTAATAAATTAAAATTAATAAATATTTATTATTCAATTTCATTTTTTTATTAAATCAATTGTCTCGTGTATGATTAAAAAATTTTATTAAAGCAATTGTCCCGTGTAAATTCATAAGTTTTTTTACGCATTTTATTTCATAAGTTTTCACTAACAAAAATTCTATCCTTATAAACATTTTTCATAAACTACCTTATAAAACTTATAATAAGTCAATTCAAATGGGTTCATTGTATTTTTATTTCTATTTTTATGTTCTTTTATTTTTTATTTTTTTGGTTTGCATCGTTGTTAATGAGGATCGAACTTAAGAACCCATACATATTATCCAAATCCCTCACCACTAAGTACTCCCTCCGGCCTTAATTATAAGCAAATTTCACTTTTTAGATACATTGAATAACTAATGTATCTAGTCTAAAAAGTGGATTAGATACATTAGTTATTCAATGTATCTAAAAATAACTTTTGGTTATAATTAAGGCCGGAGGGAGTATCTTCTTTATTTCTATTTTTGCGTTGTTATATGTTAGAATGAGTTATCATTCATCATTCAAAAAAAAATTACTATTTTTTAATTAAAAAAAAGTTTGCACTATTTTTTATGTGTATCTTTTATATTGATTTTTGTTCCTATTTTTATGCGTAATTTTTTTTTAATTAATTTCTTTTTGTTAAATATATTTGATTAATATCTTTTTTTAGAGGTGATTTCCGATGCTATTTTTATGGGAAGATTTATTTATGCTTATCTTTTTTTCTTCCTATTTTTGTTTTGTATTTTTTTTTTTAGTTTAGAGTTAAAATTACATTTAAGGGCATAAACTATGAAATATTATTAAACTTGATTGGACAAATTTGGTATTTTAGTAGTAGTTCCTTTTAATATATTGTAAGTAGATGATGATTACTTTTTTTTTTTACAAATAGATAATGATTACTCGAATACAAAAAATATAATTAGTTATTTTAAATTTTAAATGAAGGAAAACATTCTGAAGAATTTCACATTAACTATTTACTTTGCAATTGTAAAAGAGAAGTTTTGATCCTTGCTTGTTATTTACAAAAGGTGATATCATTTGTTTCTTCATTTTTTGGTATTCTCCGTATGATTTTCTTTAATAGCTTACTTCAGCGGGCGAAAAAGAATATAAAATATCACAAGCATCATAAACAATACTCCTACTATTTATGTTAACTCTAAGGATTTGCTGTGATAAAAAGACAAAGCTTGGATCGGAAGGTTCTGAGTTTAAGCTCCGCTATAGTATTTTTTAAGGGAGGTAAATTTAGTTGGTAGAGATATAATATTTTATATATAATGTAGAAATCATGATTCGAACTCCAAACATTTCACTTATTTAACTCAACACACTAAATTATTTGAAAATAAATAAAAATATATTTAACATAAACCCATGTGACTCAACACACTAAATTATTTGAAAATAAATAAAAACATGTTTAACATATAATTTTAACTAATGCCACTGAATTTTTGTTAGACTAATGCCACTTTAATTAAAAGCAAAAATAGAATCTGTGACATAAATTACTTGAGACGAAAGTTTGAAGAAATTTACTCTTATCAACATGAAAGTAGGGATATTTATAAAATTACAGCTTAAATGACAGAAATATCGAAATTGCTAATGTCGAACGTTATGACTGGAGTTCAAATCCTAATCCATTTTATATGTATGAGTTTCTAATGGCTTATTATTTCGTCTATTTAAAAAAAATCACCCAAAATAATTCAATAATAAAATGATCCAGAACAAAAATACAGAGATATTTATGAGTAAGACAAATTATATAATCTAAGGATAAAAGGTTATGCAAAAACTTAAAAAGTGAAGTAATGTTTTCTACCCCTTGTGTTTGATTTGATTCTTGCCGTGTAGTAACAAAAGGATCCGTACAATTTGCTTTACTTCTAACATTGAAATAAGAATATAACATTGAACATATAAATAACATGATAAACAACATAACCTATACTTGCATAGCATACTCAAATCTTAATTAAGATACAACAAAATGGCCTTCTCAACAACTTTGTCTAATTCATGCACTCTCCAAAGTAGTTTATTTTGTGCACAAAAATCAAATCCACTATCACTAAAGACATCAATTTTACCAACTCAAGTTGGGAACAAAATTGCTTTTCAACCTCTAAGGTATAATAAAGTTTTTTCACCTAATAGATGTGTTGGAAAAATTGAAGCATCACTTAAGTGGGAAAAGGGGTATAAGAATGTTGAAGTTTTTAGTAAAGAACATCTTGCTGTGTCATTAGCTTATGATGTTGCTCAACTTTCTAACAAATATACCAAAGAAAGAGGTGCTTTCACTGTTGCTTTGTCTGGTGGATCATTGATCAAGTACCTTAGGTGAGTATAATTTCATAACACTTTCTGCATGTAAGGTTTTTAGCAACATTTTATTAATTAACAATGTTACATTTGACAAAATATTGCTAATACTAGTAACATCAAGGAATTTTTGTCTCTTCAATTGAACACGGTCGTGATTAAAACTGCATTGAACATATTCTAGACGGTGTACATGTTTATGATGCAACTACAATTCAAAACTTTTTCTGAAAAGATGCATATCAATTAATATCTCTAGTCTCGAATATAAGCGAATTAAATGGAGCAATTTAGGAACCTTAAGCGCTTAAATTGCCACCTTAATTATTTATTTGTAGCTGTGATATGAGCAAAAAGCTTTGTCAATATTTTGTATTTTGAGTTCAGGAAATTGGTTGAATCTCCATATGCTGAAACCATTGATTGGGCAAAATGGCATGTTTTCTGGGTTGATGAGAGAGTCGTCCCAAAGGATCATTTAGAAAGTAACTATAAGCTTGCCAGTGATGGATTTCTCTCCAAGGTAATTCATTCATGTGCCAAGTTGATTATTATACTAATTGTTACTATTGCTTTACAGAAATAAAGAGTATGAAATTACTAGCATAATGCGACATGTGTGGTAAATTCTCGTGTCCCTTAACAATTTGGTCTGATGTTCGATCCCTGATCAATGCAACCTTTGGAATGATGTCTAGACCATTTGTTTAATTACAGTATCATTCGTGCAAATAATATACCAAGTTCACGGATAGTTAATTCCGGGCAAAAAATCATATTGTCTATCTTTAGTGAGGTCTCTTGTTATTATAAGAGCAAATTTTATTATTCTTTTGGCAGGTTCCAATTCCTAATCTCAATGTTTATGCTATCGATGATTCCCTACCACCTGATGGAGCAGCTGATGTTTATGAAACAACCCTAAGACGCTTGGTTACAAGCAATGTGATAACATCAACCAATGGATTACCAAAATTTGATCTCATGCTCCTAGGTATGGGTCCAGATGGACATGTTGCATCTTTATTCCCAGGTCACCCTCTTCTCAATGAGGATAAAAAATGGGTTACTTTCCTAAATGACTCACCAAAACCACCACCAGAGAGAATCACTTTCACATTTCCTGTGATTAATGCTGCTTCCAATGTTGCGATGGTTGTTACCGGCGCAGGTAAATCAACTGCAGTTTACACTGCACTTGAGGATGATAAGAAAACTGTTATTTTGCCTGTTGAAAAAGTTTCACCTAATGAAGGAGAATTGAAATGGTACTTAGACAAAGGTGCTGCTTCAAAACTGTTTAAGGAGTAATAGATGCATATGTGATTATACATATGCAAATAATAATTAATATGCTTTATTTATTTATTTATTTATGATGCATTTTGAACCAATTATGCAGGCTTTCTTGATCTTTGGAAAAATATATATAGATGTATTGTGTTATGTCCTTGAAAAATTAATGATGGCATTATTTATTAGTCAATAACAAAAGGATTTGTTCTTTCTGTCAAGAGTTTTTCCATTTTTTGACAACTTTCTGCTAGAGTTATAAATTAAAAATATTTTTTTACAGGAAAAAATTAATTGTTAATAACTGCAACATGATTAAATATACCAATATTTTGGAAAATGTTACCAACAAAATATAATATTACTACTTGCATTTGTAATAACAATTGTAGTATGAGGGAGACAAAATCATATGTTGATAGAAGACAATCGATTTCAAAACTCATAAATCTAAACATTTAACCATTGCAAGCAAAAGCAACACACTGCACTTCTCCTTATATATCTATTTTCTTTCAAAATAGTTGTTAACCAAAGAGATCTAAATAAACGTTTCAATTATAAACTTAAACATAAAAGAGATTATCCACGCAATTGATTGAGTAAACTGAACAAACCAGCTTCTCATGTTCATGACTAGTTTTAATCCATAAACCAAAAATACCTCCTGTCGGATTACATATTGAGCACATTATGTCGATAGTGCATGAAAATAAGTTAAGCTTCAGAGTTTGAAAAATCATCCCAGCGCCAAATTGTCCCATCCTCACAGCAACTTAAAATAGTACTGCAACGTAGTAAAAAGAAAAGCTGCAGTTAAGAAAAATTATTCCATCAAATTTATGAGTAGCATCACCAAAAATATTAAGAAATCACCTTCCATCAAAGGACACAGCAGTTTGCCTGATTGGAGATTTTGATTGAACATGCGACAACCTGAAGATGACTCATACTTAGCATAAAAATTTGATCAAATACAAATCAAATCCATTAATACAAGTTTTTAGAAAACGAACTTTGCAATAAGAACAGGAGGACTTGACTGCAATTCCCAAACAAAAATTTTCCCTTCCCTGTTGCCTGGCAGGTCCAGAAGAAAAAAACACGGCAAAAGCACAAAATTCAAAACTTGCTAACAAAAGATTAGTTAAAATTGTTACAAATCTGCAATGAACAAAATGTGTACTACATACCTCTTGTCACTATAGGACTAAAGCTGTGCATATTAGAAAAATAAAAATATTGAAAATATAAAAGTTTGACAATTAGTTACCCTTACCTATTGCAGCTGAATTGAAATGGAAATCACAAGAGAATTTGATGAACCATATATCGCACTCAGGAACAGGGTATTTCTGAAGTATGTCAACTGAGCCCTAAACACCAAAAAATAGAAAGGCTTAAGCTAAAACCAGAACTTCACACATACAAATACAATGAAACAGATGATAGTTCTAACTAACCTCCCCTGCAGATTGTTCCTTCACTTTTGGCTCCCACAAGACAATTTCATTGTCAACGCTCTGGAAACAGAATGTATAACTTTATGAAATCAGAGAATATTCAAATCACTGATGCACGGCCAAGATTTCACTTAAATGGACTCACCTAAAGCCTCAAAATTTTCTCCCTCCCAACTATTGAATTAGTTTTATTTATTTTTTTAAGAGGTTGCAGACAAAAATCAAGTATGCTTAAACCAAACAAAAAGGAAAATATATAGGTACATGAATTTTAATATAATAAATTGCATCTCTACCAAGTCAATAAAGCTCCATTAATTCCCATATACTGAGCACCAAAGTGATACCATAAAATGGTCAAAAAATAGTTTTCTGTGTAGTAATAGCATTGGAAGCTGATGATTTTATAACTGATTTCATGAGGCTGATAGCATGGAAGCATAGAATTTCCAAACTTCAACCAGATTCTAACTTCATAAAGATTGTGTAAACAGTAATGGGAATCATGTAAATTTCAGCTAGGAACATTTTTCTACAACAAATCAAACTCTTATTTTCCAGCAGCAAGTAGACTGACAGTGGAATGAGCAAACACTCACCTTTGAGAGGATAAAATCACCCAACCATCTATTACAATCAACATAATTTGAATGAACTGAAGCAGTGAATACCTGAAATTAGATACTATTAGACAAGATACGTGATTGATATATGTGATATGAAAATAAACTGTTACTTACAGGAAACTGCACATATTTTGTGGGAAACTTAGAAGGGATGTCTGTCCATGTGAATGATTTTTCTACATAGCCCCAGAAATCTGCAATAACACGAGGGCAAAGAAAAGAATACATTAGGTACACTACCACTGTTATATCCCTTCATAGCTAAATCTAATTTTGAGATTGACTCTAAGTAGTAGTAAAGACTAAAGAGTGCACAAATTTTACAAATTTATACTTTCTGAATGTGATAATCGAGAGTGTTTACAATACATAGATAGTCATAGTTATTTTTGAGGAAAATTATGCAACCTTTCCTTGTGTAATTATCATCTTTTCTATATGGTACCATCCATTAAAAATTACATTATGGAAGATACAATGAAGCTCAACTATATGGTATAAAGGATAAACAAAAGGAACCACTGGAATAATAGTGGCCGACATGAATCTAAATGCCTTACCCTTCATAGACCATATCTTTACAGTATTATCCATGCCACATGTGGCAATCTTACATATATCTGATGGATGAAAATCCTACAGTAAGAAACATAGTTACTTAGGCAAGTAAACAAATGTCAAAACTTCGATTATCACCACAATTTGGTAATGTATCAAGTAAAAGGGGTGATATATTAGATGCATAATACACTTACAACACTTAACACTTCATTTCGGTGTCCTCCAGCTCCAGCAAATATCAAAACGCATACTCCAGTGTGAATATTCCATATCCGAACAGATTCATCCTGGTCAACGTTATAAGTTATTGCATGAAAAGATAAATGATTCTTTAGTTAGTGAAATAACACAGAGAGGTGACATTTACTTTGCTAGCAGATAGCACAAGTGATGGCTTCAACGTTTGAGTCCTGATTTCATTTATGGAATCCCCATGGCCAACAAAACTCTGTAGAGAGAACAGTATCATGTCAAGGAGCAAGAAGAATTACTTTACTAATACTTTTGAACATTATTAAATTAAAACAAATTAATTTAAGGCATTTAGCTAGTATTAGTTACCACAAAACTCCAAACTAACAAGTTACCGATACTAAATTTTAAAAATATAATAATCTGATTCCTCTCCTTCAAATATATTGAACAATAACTATCATTATTGTTACTGCAAAAATACCTTGTGTAACTTCTCATTGCCAGCATCAATGACTCGAATTATACCATTGATTCCTCCAGCCACAACAAATGGATTCCCATCAGTATCGCATGCCCAGCTCACTGTATAAAAAGATTCATCCTTCTGGACTACAGAAAAAATAGATTAAAACTGATGCAGTTTCTTATGTAATAATAATAATAATAATAGTAGTAATAATAATAATAAAACAAAAATAATTGTTAGCGCAGAAAATAGTAGAGTGTTGGCTTACATCTGCATCTACATAAGACTGCAATACAGCAATAACTCCTCCTTGAAGGCAATGATAAATGGTAACCTAATAAATGAAAAAGAAAAAGGGTTAAAAATTGAAACGTTCAAGTGCAAGGAAAAAGGCTATGATAGAATTGAATGGAAAAGAATAGAAAAAGGAAGAGAACCCGATTGCCACCAACAGTGGCGAAAACATTGAAGTAGCGGGAGTCGATGAAGTTGAAAACAATAGCATATAGAGGACGCTTGCCCTCTTGGAGGCGATTGGTGACTCTATACTCTCTCTTCTTTACAGGATTCAAGTTACCAATCACTGGTTCAGATCCCAAATTAAACAACTTCACCATTTCTAACAACCAACTTAGTTTCAAATATGCTGTTTCAAAATAACAAGTTCTCTCCTCTTCCTTCTGAAGAATTGTTGTTGTCTCCCCACCTGCTATTAATAAGAAGTGTAATTAAAAACAACACATCAAATTATTAAATCATAGGATTATTGATCAAATCAGGAAACCACTTCAATTAAAATCCAAGAGGGCCACAAAGCCCAGCCCAAGGATGTAAATTGGAGCAAACAAAATTATCCACTATTCAATTGACGTGATTGGCACACTCCACAACTGCCTAACTCACTTTTTTTTTAAGACTCGGTATCCGGCTAAAGGATGACTAATCCGAAGAACACCAATCCTACTGTCCACTAGTGGCGAGCCCATTTAAAGCCAAAGTTTTTGCTTTGTATGGACTGGTCCACCACGACACTGGGAGGATTCAAAACATGAGACCTTGAGAGGAGCACACTTCAAGGTCTCAACTCTCAAGCCTTCATCACCATGTGGGTTGACTGCCTAACTCACTTACTTTAATATATTTACAAATTTTATACAAAAAATAAAAAATAAAATAAAAAAATACCCATTAACAAGTTCATTGACATGACATAAAATAATGTACTCATTTTTCTTTGTCTGTTTTCCACTTTTATCGGTGAACATCATTTTGCAGAACAAATATATGCAGAAACTGCACACAGAACATGGACAAGAAGTAGCTCTTGAACATTTTCATCTTGCTATTTAGTAAGTAGGATTAAGTACTGGACTTGAGATGTATACACGTGGTAAAATAAGCAATCTACAATACGATTTAGACTCGGATGAGGAATTATTATAGACACGAGATATGAAATTCTCAAGAATCCGAATCTCATAAACCCTTGGAGTTGACAGCCAAATAAAAAGCTGCGAGTTGAATTGAATATAAAACTCAATGTTTTCTGTCTCGATCTGGGAAAGATGAAAGAAAGAAAAAAGAGATAGAACATTAAGTTTGGTGATGAAATCAGAACCCACATGAAACTAGCCCAGAGAACATGATAATAACAAGTAAATGAGACATAATAATCCCATCAAATTTCTACATGATGTTATTACCTAAAAAATCTCAGCATTAATAATTGCCCACTAAAAAATGTCAATCAAGAAATATATTGCATTGCGTCTTTCATAACCTAAATTCCTCAAGTTATTCTGTTAGTACTTAACAACATCGATGATCCTGAAATTATCAATTCTAGTAGCAACTCACAAAATACAACAAAGCATATGCAAATTGGGGTTAGTGCAGAAAGAAACAGATGCAGAATATGAAAGGATACCAATCAAGGAAGCCTGTGTGAAAAAATACATTAACATTAAACTATAAACTGTCAAAAATGAAAAATACCATGAAAATAGAAAAACATTACCACTGCGACAAAAACAGATTCAGCAAGCAAACGATAATAATCTAAGAAGGAAGGAAGAAATCAAGTACGCAGGAGCTTCGAATTAATTCAACAACATCCGAAGAGAAAACCCTAGGCTAATATATATACAGTTAATATTGGATCAACCGAGGACGGCCCATTATTGATTGGCCTCATTCCTAACCCATATAATAATCATTGAAATTTGTGAGTTAGGGTCAAAATAGCTATATCATTCACGAGGGTGTATTGGGGTAGTCATACTATGGGCAAAATGTGATGGGCTATCCAATTGAAAAAAATAAGAAATACAAAAAATTAAAAAATTTGAGAAAATGAAAGATGTGGACACTGGATTTTAATTTATTTTTAATTAACAAAAAAACTAAGACTTTGGTATAATTCAATAATGAAAGTTGGACCCAATTCCAAATGATAAATTGAAAATAAGACAATGCAAGGGACAAATTAATAGTAAACAAAGTCATTTTGAATCCATTCACACATGGTCTTCCCACTCATTCAAAACATATCAAAGGTTTCCCAAAAAGGTTGCAGCAATCTTTTTCAGTTTTGTGTTTCAAAGGGAGAAAAATCACAGATAGCTTTCCTTCCTATTGCACTCTTCCAATTATATTCTCATAACCAATTGGATGTCAGACCTCTTCCTCATAGAAAATTGATGGAGTAAGATTTTCTGAATATTTCTTCTTACATACTAGTGCTTCTAGAATTTTTTTATTGAAACTAGCTCTAAGTGGTTGTTTGAAATCGGAATAACCTCTCTTCTAAACTTGCGATGAAACTAAAGCTATTAACTGTAGCGTATCTTATCTTGTCTTGTCAAAATGTGTGGTGAAACAAAAGCTATTGGCCTATTTGGATTAACAACTTATTAGCAGAGTATAGCACAAGCGCTTATGTACAAGCTTACGTAAGATATTTTTATAGCAAAAGATAAATTGTTTTTATATATATTACGAGCTGATTTCATACGCTAATATGGGAGAACTTATGAAAATAAGCTGAAACAAACATATGAAAATTGCCATAAGTTGTTTTCACAAGCTCTCCCGAACAGTATCACAAAACTTATTTCAGTATATAAGCTCAAATAAGTCAACCCAAACATGCAATTATAGCATCTTGCCAAAATGTGCGATGAAACTGAAACGACCGCTGAACCAAACACTTACCAAGTCTTTTAGTTTCTGACTTGCAAGAAAAATATAAAAACTTTGTACCAAATTGACATTTCATCAAATACTAAGTGTGCAACCAAAGAGGAGACAAGGAACATATTCTCTCATAAATTCAGTGTCTAGCAATTACTAATCGACATTTCGAATCAAATGCAATGATGGATGATTTCATTAATAGTAACTATATTTTAAGAGAACTAATTGAAAATAATCATTTCACAAAATGTATAAGGAAACATTGAGATTTTTACAAAAATGGAAACTTTACTACATAATAGTGTAACTAACGTTGCAAAGTGAGCACAAATATAAAGAAATAAACAACTTTGAGAGTGAGAACAAGATTGAAACCTGAAATTGAGAGCTTGAAGTGAAAGTCTGAGGGAGAATATGAAAATGAGAAGTGATCAGCGTTTTTCGCTACTGGTGATGGGCGATTGTTGGGTTCTAAGAGTTAGGGTTTCAAATTATCTCAAATTTTTGAAAGTATTTTGTATTAAATCAAGAATTTAGACATTAAGACTTCAAAATTGATTCTTGAGCTATAGGATGATGGTGAAATGGTTTTTTTTAGTAGAACTGATTTTGCTTCGAAAAAATATCAAAGTTATATCTGTTTGTTTGATATTGCAATTTGCAATTGTAATAAATCTAACAAACTCACAATGTCAAGATTTTGTTCAATCAACCACCTATTTAAACAAACGGCTTATAATGCAATAACTTATTATAATAAGCACTTATATTGTAAAGTTAAGTTATTTTCGGATATGTTATAGCTCATTTTCATAAGCATCATTGAAAGACATATGAAACTAAGTTTAAAAAATCTATAAAAATTATTATAAGCTATTTTTTAAAAAGTCTCTTAAATAATTTGAGTAAACTTTTTTTGATGTTGACAAAAAATAATCTCAGTAAAGTTACGTGAATAAATAAATAAGTTCATGAATAAATAAATAAGTTCAAATATATCAATTTAAGGAATAATTTTTTTATTTCTATAATTAACTTTTAACTTAATATTTTTTTTAACTCACTTTACTTTCAATTCAATTTTAGCTAAAATCAATTTATGTAACAATACATTCAATATGAACACATTTTTAAGTGACGAATCAACAACTTTCCCCATCTCTTATTTTTGGTTCTTTTAACTTTTTACTTTTGTCTCAAAACTTTGATTCTTTTAAGAAATCAAAATACATTTAATAATATTTAAGCATTTGTACCCTTACAAAAACTATAAAAAAAAACATTTAGATAAATTTTTCTCTTTCATAATAAAAAAAAAAGGTAAAAATGACTTAACGAGGAGTATTTCATCTTTGGTCCTTTAAACTTTTATTGATTTTTAATCTATATGAAAAACTAGGGATGTCAATGAGCGTGGAATGAATGAAAAGTATTTTGCCGCACAATTCCCCAACATTTAAAATGATCTTCATTCTCCGTTTCGGAAAGTATTCTTCCTTCATCCCCATCCCCGCAAATTCACAAAGTTCTCACAGTGATCGATCAACATTAAATCTTTTTATTCAATTTCTATTAATTTCAATCAAATTAGTTGTGAAAATAGTTTACTCATAAATAAAAGAAATAAAAAATTAAGACATATAATGTGTGTCTTGTGAGTTGTGATAATAATAAACATCACATAAAAATGAATTTATTGGGCTTAAGAACAACTATACAAGCGAGTTTAACACCACACTTTAACCCAAAACTTTAAGGTGTTAGGTTTTTGAATCATCTCACTTATAAAATGTTCAACCTCCACTTTTCTAGGGAACATGAGACTAACTCACATCACACTTGCCACAACAATCTCCGACGCAAGTGCGAATCATTCAACTCATTATGCTCCCTCTCAAGTGGAAGATTTCCTCATCCATATACATGCAGCGTTGTTGGCTACACTAAACAGGACATGCCGTCTGACCACCATTGTCAGAAAGACTTTCGATATAAGGAGTTGGTCGAACCATTTGTTGACCATCGACTCTTATATCACTGTTGGATCATGAGGGGTGTCCGGGTCGCCAAATGAGCAATCCTCACAGGGCATTTATAGATCAAATTGATATCTCCGTGCAAAATCGAAAAGGACTAAAAAATTGGAACATCCGAAATATTTCAAACTATTTTTTTTCACAAAATTTAGATTTGGGGGGACACCATACCCTATACAATGCGAAGTAATAAAAATCTAAGTTTTAACATAGAATTAAACAGAAATCTAAGTACTCAAGTGCACATTGCATGGAGGAAAAATGAATAAGTGTGCCTCTGTGGAAAAAAAAAAATTACGATATTTTGTTTACAAGTTTTCCACCATGGTAGTTTATGGAGATTTTAATAGGTACTGTTTTTCAGATATTTAATTCGCTTTAGATAACATAAAGATAATTAAGTACTATCAATCAAATAAATTAATGCCAAGAGAGAAGTATGTTTTGAGCTTTAAAATAGGCAAAATGTATTCATAGGTCCTTTAAATTTTATGTTTGTAACAGATTGGTCCTTTAAGTTTTTTAAGTAACAAATAAGTCCTTTAAGTTTTTTAAGTAACAAATAGGTCCTTTAAGTTTGTAATTTGTAACATCTAGGTCCCTCAATTACTTAAAAAAATAGGACCTAAATGTTACAAATTACAAACTTAAAAAATCTATTTGTTACTTAAAAAACTTAAAGGACTTATTTGTTACTTAAAAAACTTAAAGGATCTATCTGTTACAAACGTAAAACTTAAAGGACCTATTGATGCATTTAGCCTTTAAAATACAAAGCTTTAGCTTGTTTTTTTTTGGTAAACATGAGGGCATAAGCCCAAAAAAAAGCTTTAGCCTTTGATTGTGCATCTGTTGTGTATATGTGTATAATGGGTAGACATGTTAATTATATATACATTTAAAAGGTGAATCTAAGTAACAATATAATAAATCTCATATAAAAATTTATTTTGACTCTAGAATTAACATTAGTTTCTTAATTACTGATTTCATTTCTTCTTAAAAAAAAGGTAAAAAGATTTTCATGGTGTGGTATATAGTACGGAGTATATAATAATTAAAAGAGTTAACAACAAGTTCCTATCATAAGATATGAAGATCTATTCTATAAAAAAAATCATTGATTTGCAGAAAATGGATCCCTAGAAAACAAGATCACTTAAATTTATCAAAAGATCATTAAAAGAGTTAACAACAAGTTGTTAGCTAGTTTTGCAGAAAATAGATCCCTAGATCACTTTTTTTTTTCCTTTCAAATTGAGAAACAATTATGTACAAATTTTCAATTAACTTCAATTTCACACAAATTCTCATATCAATTATGATAAAACAATGCAACAATTTACATCAATTATTGGATAATCACTAACACACAAGTCTCATTCCTAATGTAGCGAAATCGATTTCAAATGCGAAAAAATTCACATAAATTTCATCTAACAAGATAGAATGCGTTTTTAAAGAGTGTGTTAGAGATTATATTTTGTACGCTAATTAATTACCATTATTATATATACCAAATAATATCTTGGGACAAAGGGTGCACAACCTTGATTGAAAATAGAGGCATTAATTAACTAGATGTTAATGTTCCTTAGGTCAACTACTATGACACTTGTATTGTCTCTGCTACCCTTTGCCAATGCTATCTCAGATAATAGTGTTGCAGCTTCAGCAGCACGACTACTTTGATTCCCAACCCCATGACAAACTCTCCTAATTTGGCCTTTGAAGCATTTTCTTACAATTTGGCAAGCAATTTCACTTGACATTACACCCCATAAGCCATCACTTGCTAGTATGAGAAATTCATCGTCGTTGGTTCGCTTTGTCACAGTGACTTCAGGTTTCGATATTACATATGGTCGAAGATATTGATCTCCTGCATGCATCAAATTACATAGTTAGAATAAATAGAATGGATTTGAATCATTTGATACAATACATTCAATTCTTTGTAATTATTTTCTAAATTTATTTCACAAACCACACTTGTAATTGATTTAACTTGTGATTTGTTGAGAATAAATAAATCATTGATTTGATTTTTATGTTCAAAAGTCGATGTTCATGACTCTGAGCAGAGAAATAAGAGTTTAATCGAGCTAAATACTTTAAACTTGAGTTTAACTAATGAAAAAAATTAATTATTTGAGCTTAGCAAATAATTGGGCTTAGCTAAAAGCTTTATAGATTTAAGTTGTTAAAAATTAGTAATATTGGACTTGCCATGTTAAATTCATTTATATCTACACTTTTTTAATTATGCACATTTTTCTTAATTTTGAATACAATAAAAAAATTAAATTAATTTAAATTTTATAATTTTAAGTTTAAATTAAGCATCCTATAGTATTATAATATAAATAGGAAAGACTAGAATAACTTAGAAGAATTTTGGACTTGATTTTTTTTCCTAGACTTAGAGAAGTCTACAAACTATTTTTTTTGTCAAGTATCCGAAACCTTATTTATATACAAGATATTCGTTAAATTTTTACGCAGCTCATTTAATTAATCAAGATTAAATGATAGTATTAAACTTAGATTTATCTATTTTGTTGTTTTTCTGATAAATTAATGTATATCTTAAGCGACAATTGCAGAGATTAATCCTTTAAAAAAAATTGGTTAAATAACTTTAATTGCAGTAGAAATGTCAAATGATTAAAAAAAACTGGTTTGATCAAATATTTAATGAAATGGGTCTGAATAATTTACAAATAGCTTTGTTGATTTACACCTAACTTTTAGAAGTTTTCCATGTAATTTGATAAAAGGATTCCTCTTGAGATCAAACATATTTTTATACGACATTCTTAGAACATTGGAAATTTCCACGTGTTTGACCATAAGCACACACAAGAAACAATTAGTAGTACTTTTAAGAACAAGTCAAAAATATTTGATTGTTATTAAAGAATAAAGAGAATAGATAAAGAATAATAATACTATATATTTAATCATTTTTTCCGTCCATTAATCTTCAAAGAATTTAATAATCAGACACTTTCCTAACAATTTTAAAATTCAAACATTAGTCTGATCATATACACAAAACAAAACATGTGGCAAACTTCTTTTGTATTAAAAAAGGAATCATATTCTACTAGATTCCTCTCCATGAGAGTTAAGAATAAAATCAACATAGTGTCACATCTTGATTGGTTAAAGATTTAAAACCAACCAACGCACATGATTAAACTACTATAAAAAAAAACTCTCTTTTTCTTTGGTCAAAAAATTTACTCTGCTATTCTAAAAAAGGAAGAGCTTTTTTGATGGGTGATTAGAGAAAATGGTCGTTAAACAACAAAAGGAAAAGATATATTCCCAATCCCATAAAAAAGGATTAACCAACAAATCCATTGATTAATCATTATTATATCATGAAGACTTAAAATTTGTGAAACAAACCTATAGATCGTGAAGTGGCAAGAACACCAAGAACACGGTGGCCATTCCAGTTTATGACCCTTCCACCAGCTTCTTCTATTCGCATCAACTCATCTGGCCTGTTTGGCTGTGCACAGCAAGGAAACTCATTCATTATCATACATTAATAAATTTCTTTGGGATGAAAAGATTGATCTACTAAATTTAATGCAACCCATCCTACAATATAAGATCTCAAGTCTTGAAAATAAATAATAATAAACGATAATATTAAAAAAAATAAAATTGATTGACTATAAACATACATGCGAGTGACAATGTATAGACATTGCACATTCACACTCCTAATGTACATTAGTTAGCAACAATCTTTTTTTTTTTTTTGACAAAAGTTAGCAACAATCTTAAAATTATCAAATTGAAAATTAAAGTGAATTTTTTTTAAGTTTGAACTCTTCAATATACTCTACATCCGTCAATGTTAACGATTTACACACAATTGAATACAAGATATTTATAAGGTAATGTCAAAATTCTCCAAAAAGAAAAAAGAAACGTTGTGCTAGCTTTAAAATGTAATAGACTAGTTCTTCTAGTCATGGTTGTCTTCTAGTCATGGTTTAAATTTGTGTTGATCACAATACCGCACTTGCAAACACAATATTACAAGTAAAAATTTTCTCTACTTTTTTAAGAAATAAATGGATATCACAATATTATTATAGTTTTAGTGTATAAATACTCAAATAATGCTACTAATTTTAAAAAGACGTATATTTATATCACTTATTTAATTTAAAATTATAATAATGAATATCTCTATTTTTTATATCGGCTACAATATAACGGGTTTTGTAGTGCATTTCTCTACCATGGTATGGCTATGGCATATGCAATTGTAATTGTATCAACTGGATTCAACCATATCTTTTAATACAAGTTTGTAGTATAATTACCATGACCGCAATTTAGAACCATATATATAGTTATAAATCTAATCTAAATTAGAAAATAATTGATTAAATACGAAAAATACTATTAAATTTTTATCTAATGATGATATCAAAACTAGCTGCGTTCGAGCTTAACTGCTTAAAATATCGCATAATTATATAAACTAGTTTAGAAAAAGCAAGTTTATACACATACTTTATGATCAGTAGACAAGTCCATAGTTTCGCCGGCTCTTCCCATAACCGCTCTAGAATCACCACAATTTGCAACGACAATATCAGCCTTAGCAACAACAGCTACGACAGCCGTGGACCCCACAGTCCTAACGGCTGCATCACCCGCCAGTTCTCTGTCCATTTTACCAAAACACCCTTCCATCACTCTTTCCCAATCCCATTCCTCATCCTTTCCACACCTCTCCACTTCCTCAGCCACAACCCGATGCAACCTCTCCTTACACGCCTCCGCCACCTGTACTCCGCCGTGACCGTCATAAACACCGAAGAAATCACACTTCTCATTATCCTTAACCGCAAAACCTATTTCCACACTCACTGCATCTTCCATCTCCTTCCTCGTCCCTATCGTCGACACCGTACCGTACGATAGAACTTCTGATCCATTTCGCTTCGAGGTCCGATCTTCTTCCTCCGATGATGAAGAAGAAGTTGCTAAAGACAGTGATATCTCAACCGATTCATGAATCTCTGGTCGCTCATTCTCCGTCACTGTACAGCCGTCGGAGTTATTTCCGACGTGGATCTTCGCTTGACAACTATACTTCATTCTCCGAATTTTCAACCTCCTCCGGTGAACATTCTCCAATTTCGTAACTGCCTCAACAGAATCCACTCGTCGGAGAGTAGATTCCGACGAATGTCGTTTCGTGTCCTTCATCGTCGTTTTTGCATGCAAAGAACAAAACAAACGGGAAAAAAAGAAAAACGAATAATAATTTTGTGAAGTGTTGGTAAAAACGGCGGTAGTGGTGAAGACGCAAATTTAAAGTGGCTGATTGCGAGATCTGAAGGACAATGAATCGGATCCGTTGATTTTAAATGAGTTGGTTAATCTGGTAACAGGTGGAATTTTGATGGACCAGTAAACTGGATATTTGTGAAGGAGACGTGGACGGTTTAGATTAAAAAGGTGGGTACGTGGAAGGTTGATGTTGGGGGAAAGTGATACATTGTGTTTGTGTGGGACCAGTTGGTAAAGAAAATGTAAATCGAAGAAAACAAAAGAGTTATATATGCGATTTGTCAAGAAAAAATTTGTGTTTGATTTTTTATTAGAAAATGCTAAAGTAAATAAAATATGATAAATATTAAATAGTGTCCTGGATACTCTTTAAGTCTTCAAATAATAAGGTTTTATAAAAGAAATCATGACAATATATGAAGTTAACGCATTTGAAATTGAAATGTTCAACTTTTTGAATAAATTATTTCTTTAAGTTGAATATTTAAAGAGTGTCTTTTGTGCGGTAACTCTTCAAAAAATGTTATTTTTAAATTAATTTTTTTTTATTTTCTTAACCAATACTTCAGGGCACTATTTAGCATCACTTTTTTCTTTATTTTAGAATTAACTCTTTGATCTCATGGTAAGGGAGAAAGGATTCTCTCTATTACATGAGGAAAATAGTAGAATCCTAGCTCTTGATTTGTAAGGAGATAGAAAAGAAAAAGAGAAAAAATGTGAATTAAAAGGTAGAGATTGAAGAAATTGAGGAAATTAAAATTGAGAGAATCCTCTCTCCATGGCAAGGGGAAGGAAATATGATAATTTAGAGTTCGACAACAAGATAAGTAAAATATGACAAAAGATTGTTTCAATTAGAAATTGAACTTATGTTTTATGAAATTATTTGATTTACCGGAGCTTATTATCCATTTAAGTCTAATGTATTGGTTGTATTGTTTTTCATTTTATAATTGTTTATAAGTCTGAATAAACTAAAGATCAATAAACTGGATTTGGATTCTCTGTTTTTTTCTCTCATGTCTTCTTTCTTATCCCTTTTATGTGTCTTACTCTCTCATCATGATTTTTTTTTATTTCTCCCTCTTCACAGTCACAAAATAAAAGACAAAATTTTGTGCTATAAATAAGTTGTCTAAAACAGGAAAATAATATTATTTTTTTCATCAAACATTATATAAGAAAATTTTGTTCAATATGTTAAATTTTTGTCATGTGTTATTCTATTATATATGTCTTTTATTATTATATTTAATATATACTCTATTCCATCTGATTACTATTATAAATAAATTTAGTTTTTTTAGTACATCAAAAAACTAGTGTATTAATCCATATTACTCCTACATTAAATAAACCACCCTTTCAATATATTAAAAAAGTCAAAATTGCTCATGAATGATAAGGATAGTAGTACCATTTAAATATTGTTGGGCGCAAAAAATATCTACTCTCTCCGTCCCAAAATATAAGCAAAAATAAATCAAAGAAATTTGATGTATTTGGTTAAAGATTTGGACCAAATACATTCATTTTTATTGATCAACTTTTACTTATATTTTGAGACATAAGGAGTACTTTATTTTATTAACATTAATAAAGTTTTTACCATTGTTAATGACTATTAATTTTTATTGGAGAATTTGTAGAATACACAAAATTGACTATCCCTTCTATTGAATTCTTTCTAGCAAGCGAGACAAGAATCAAACTTCTAACATTTGCTTAAAAAGTTCAAAACTTTTATTAATTGAACGTATGAAGTTTAGATACGTGACACAATATCGATACGATACCGATATGAGAAAATTTTCAAAATTCCGGATACGATAAATCCACGATACGTTATTTAAAAATTAAATATATAAATGCACAATATATAACTTAATTAAAATTAATAATGATAATAAATTAACATTTAAATTACTTAAAATAAGAAAACAAGTGATAGTTACGTATAAGCTAAGTACTACCCAAAAAAGACATAATTAGTACCAAAAAAGATCTTAGTATTATTCGAAAAAGACATATTTGATTATCCAATAAGAACATCACACTTTAACATTTACTACTTAAGAAAAAACATAAATTGTATTAGTATCCTCTTCTCTGTTTTCATCATCAAAGAATATTAATTGACTGATACCTCTCTGATACGCGTATCGGAGAAATGATCTAACACGTATCAGTCATTTTTTTAAAAATAATATTAATTATCCGATACTTCCCCGATACACGTATAAGAAGATACACGACACAGTTGATCTTTTTTAGAGTATCGAAACTTCTTAGAATTAAACTAATTTAGTCCCATAAATCCTAACTCAACTGATAGAATATACCGAAATTGTTAGGCCGAACATCGTGATCCAAATTCGAATCCGAGATCTCACAATTATGTGAATTTAATTTCAGATTACTCATTTCATCTAAGAAAAAATAATTAAACTGTATGGAAATATCTTAAGTTAGACCAAGATAAAAGAGAAAGAGAAGGGTCGTCGTCACGGTCATAGGATAGTTTACGTGGCAATGTATATGTTGCTATCCGTAAATTATTATGCTTTTGTTGAGGTTAGCGAGGTTGAAGGACATGTGTTATGTGGAGAATGGTTACGTCTTTGATTTTGGACCCCTAGCATAGCAAGAAAGACTAGATATAGTACCATTGAACCTTCCTAACCACTACACACAGTATATAGACACGCACGCATTCTTCTTTCTTTCTCCATGCTTCATATTTGGCGTGGCTACCCACGTTAAGTATGCATCTTGTTTTCTTTATATTCTTTGAATTTTTTATTTTCAAAAGCAAGAAACAGGTGGGGTTGAAAATTAACTACTGATTTAGTAATTTGCAATGAAGTACTAATTAACATAACATTTGAAATTTGTTTATAAATAATGCCCTTCATTAATTGATATGTGTAATGACAATCCTAAACATGTTTATGGTGTGTGACACTGTAAAATAAAATGTTTATGGTGTGTGATATCACTTATGCAGTTGCATTTATTTAGAAGAAAATAAATTTAATTGAAATCGTTAAAAATTTAATCGGAGTATATTATTTTACATTTGTATATTAAAAACTTGGTGAATACTTCAATATATATTTTATTTGAATATGTGTATATCAGTGTACTGTTGAAGTAGACAATTAAAATAAATCGACAAATAACATTTAATATAAAAAAATTAATAAATATAATTTGGGAATATATTATATATAATTGTCCACTTCAATAAGTGTATCAGTACATATTTAAATAAATATATGTATCCAAAAATTCACCTATTTTTTTTGCTTTAACAACAATATTAGGTTTTGATTGTCAGCAAAAATATTAGGCCTTGCAACTAAACTGAAGTGAATTAATTTTTATATTTAGATAGAAATATATTTTATTTAATATTAGACAATATCTTGAATATGATTATTCCAATATATGTGAGGAAGAACCCACCATATAGGGTTGTGTGGGTCATAACCTACACTTGTTATTATTTCTTAATAAGTAAGTTTTTTTTTTTAAAGTTTTTATGAAAATATGTGAAGTCATGTCTTTGAAATTGACATGTTTTACTTTTCAGATTAATAATTTATATAAATAGAATGTTTAAAAAGTGTCTCGAAAATATTTGTTAACAAGATCCGTAAGTAAATGATATGACAAAAAAGAGGATTTATGTCTTCATCTATGTTTTGATTTTATTTTTTAAATAAGTGAGATATTGTATTAAAATTACAAAAAAACTTACATATGTTATCAATTGTTTTGGTCCTTATATATGTCTTCACTCCTTCCGTAAAAAAAAATATGTCTTCACTTAACTAGCTAGATAATTGAGTTCAAATGGTTAATCAATGAGTTTCTCTTATAAATATTTTTTTTGAGAAAACTCGAGTTTAATTTTTTGTAGGAACAATTTTGGCCAAATTTTATTTACCAAAAAAATATACCTTCAATTAGTTAATCCAATATCAAAATGTTCTTTTCGGTATAATTACATAGACTAATCTCTCAAATCGGATAGTTTACAATTATTGAATGACAAAAGTTTCCCTCAAAAGATTTAACACTACTATATTTTTAGAACACATTTCAAACTTAAGAACTTTGATGAATCTAGAAGAAATTTCTTAGTATCTCATCTAAATGCTTTTGAGTTATTCTTATATATATTTTTTGTTACTCAATTTGATAAATTTGAATAATATATTAACAACATATCATATATTTAGATAACAAATGACTATTTTAATTTTTTTGGGTACCTTGTATACATGTACATGTGATAATATTAAGTGATATATTGTACCCTCACTACTCAAAATTTCTTACGTTTTACTTTTACTTGTTAATTATTTTACAAAATACTTTCTCTGCTGATATCTAGTATTTTATAAGAAAAAGATCACTTAAAAAGTTTATTTGATAATTAATATACTCCGTACATTTATTATTCAATTAACTAGTTTTATGACACGTATATCATCGCAATCGAATCAATTATTTTTTGAGTTGTACAATTCTTTTCTCTATATGCAATGCTTGAAAAGATATCACGAATCTTTCTTGTTTGTATGTTGTAGTTATCGATATCGAATGATCAATATCATACTATAATCAATTTTAATTCATGTTTTTTTTTTATTCTTTGAAGATATTTTATGTTGGACTTTATGATTGAGTACTTGGCAATTTATTTGGAACAAATAATATCATGATATGGTATGAATGAGAGAATGGGTTCTCTCCATTTGAAAAAAATTTGAGAAAATAATGTTTGGATTTAGACCATTGGATCAAAAGTATGTGACAATATTTTAATTAGAAAAAATAAAAAGAAAGTTGGTGAATGGTTAAGATGTAAGAATTGAGGAAAATTGAGAGAAAAAAAATTGAGAGGATCCTTTCTCATATGAATGATGATATTTATTTGGGTACATAACGTTCTGTTTGGTGAAGGAGAGTACTATTAATGACAAGTTGTAGCTTTGTAGAGTTGTGGGGAGAGAGCTACACGTAAATATGTTGGGGCCATATGCGGTTTTCTGCTTCCCGTTCCAAGTTTCCATCAAAAGGACATACGTAACTGGCAATCGCTACATGCTTTTGCTTCTTTCATAGACATGTGGCTCTAGATTACGTGTTGTCTGTACTATGTGAAATATTGTCTTTTTATTTATTATAGTAGTATTTACTATTACTATTTATTTAATCATTATTTATGTGTAATAATAATAATAAAGCTGTTCCGAAGAGAAATTAGATTAGAGAAAACAACCATCTTAATCTTTGAAACAACCATTAAAGAAATTAGATTAGAGAATACAAAATAGTAATATATTCCAACTTGCTGTCCATGATTAATAAATTATAGAGTCAAAGACTATTTTATATTTTTTATCGAGTTAAAGACTAGAATTAGAATGACAACGAGTTGCACATTCATGGATCAAAATAGTTGTTTCCCCGGTTAGACTATGCTCTAAAGAGAAATTCTTACCTAGACACAAATAATATAGGCACAACCTAGGCACACTCACATAAATTTATAAAATTAAAAGAAAAATAAAATAGTCAAATCAATCAACATCACTTTAATTATTTTATCTTTAATTTTTTATAGTTAGTGTTAGTGTGCCTAAAAAAAATTATTTGGGTTTGTGCCCACATTATAATTTCTCTGCTCTAAAAGCTCATTTCAAATAAGATTTGTCCACATCGACGGTTCATCCTTCTAGCAGATTTCAACTAACACAAATAGACAATACTCATAATGTATGGCACCGGTAATGCACTAAGGATCTTTATTCTCTCTCCCTAGAGATGATAATCTTACAACTAGGGGTAGACAGTTGTTCATTTCGGGTCCAAATTTCTAAATTAGTCGAACCGACATGCTTCATACCTTTTTTTGACTGGTTTAGTCGGGTTTGATGTTTAAATTTAGCCGGGCGTTTAGTTCAATTTATTCAAATCCAAAAAAAAACCTCAAAAATAAAAAATCCAAAACATTTCCTAAAATTCCATGAATGCAGCCAGCAACAGCGTGTGATATTCTCAAAAATCACATTAAAATGACCTAATAATTGAGTTTGTGAATGAGTGAAACATGCAATGGTATCAATTCTTAGGTTTTCCAAAAAAAATTATCTTATCGCTTCTAATTTAATTAAAATGACTATAACTAAAGTAATGTAGAATAATTGACAATGTGGTGATTTGAACCAAAGATTTTGCACACAAACAAATATCACATTCTACCATTACCCTTGTACACAAATAAATATAATATTTTACCACCATTGATGCATATATGATATTTTATAAATATTAACAATATATAACTAGTATTGTAGTACCTCAATTTTGAAAATGAGGACCCCAAAACTTTGAGGACTGATGTCTTCGCACACCCGACACATGAGTAGTGTCATCCAACAGACCAAAACTTAACAAAAACTCTAAAAAAAAAATACCCAAATAGCTAGGAGTAGTGTCATCCAACGTCCCAACCCTAGGAAGGGAGGGCCACTTTGCTGTCACCGATGGAGTCTCCGAGAGTGATTGTACGGTGGACCTGCAACGGTGGACCTGGTGAGGAACCTCATTCTAACAATCAATCATCAAATGCATATCATCGAGGATAGGGGTGTGCAAATAAACTGGTTTCTACTATCTAAATTGAACCAATTTTTAAAAGGACAAAACTTATGTACAGTTCCATATACACAGTTCTTACTGTACTAGATACAAGGAGGTGGTTATTTTTATTTAAAAACAGTTTTTTTCTATTTTTTTAAATTAAAAAGAAATAAAAAACTACCTTTTTGTGAGAGGAACAGGACAAACTGCATCTAAAGCAATGCATATAAGTTTTGTCCTTTTTAAAATCCAATCCAAAGTCTAAAAACATAAATCAGTGACCCATTTATAATAAACCATAAAAACCGTTACCCAAAAATTAAGTTTTGGTTATCCAATTAGTATCCATTCTTTTACAAAAATATGTTAAACTTTTTTTTAAAGTATATTTATTATTTGAATGATAAAATAGATTTATATATTATTTCAAAAACAAATATTTATTTTATGAAATGGTGTGTAAAAATCACAAATTTCTTTTTCTAACAAAGCCCAAACATTCTAGTCAAAGAAATAAATAAAGCCCAAACACTTTTTAGAGCCCAAAGTCTTCTTTCCACACCTCCTAAATAATATAATAATAGAAAATAATAAATAAATAATTAAATAAATAAGTGGTGGTGGTCAACAGCCAGGTCAACGCCGGACCTCCGGCACCGGCACGGCGGACCCACGGCGGCGACCGACGGAGCTCCGGTGGCCGGAACGGCGGTGCACGGCGGAGCTCCGGTGACCGGCGCGGCCGACGGTGTCCGGTGGCGGAGCTCCGGTGGTCAACCACCACCTCCACCCCCTATATTATTAATTAATTTAATAATAAATATAATATAATATTTAAACATTTATTTTATTTTAAAATTTTAAAAAATAGTTTTCTTAATTAATAAAATCTGTTTTTTATTTAAACAATTATTTATTTTAGTTTTTTTTTTATAAAAAAATCTGTTTTTCTTTTCATAATAAAAAACTGTATTTTATTTCAAATAAAAAAATGTAATTTTAAAAATTATTAATTTTTTAAATAATATAGTTTAACAAAATAAAATCATATTTTGCTACCAATTTTAAAAAATCATATTTCATAAAGAAAATGATTTTTACTATTACAAAAAAATTAATTTTTATTTATTAATATGGTTTAAAAAAATAAAATCATATTTTGTTACCAATTCAATAGCAACAAAGTTTAAAATGATTTTTTTTTAAAAAACTGGTTTTTTTATTATAAATTGGTTTTGAACCAATTTTAAACCGAACTGAACCAATTTTATAAAAAAAACCGGTTTTGGATGTAAGTGGTTTTAGTTTGGTTTATGAACCATTTATTTCAATTCAATTTGGTTTGGTTATGAACCATTTTTTTTTTCGAGGAGCAAAACACACCATTCAAGTCATCAAGGACATGCACTTTTCAGCAATCTCATCGTAGAGGTCAGCAAGGTTGAACAAAAGGAACAACACTCCTTCTCCTCATGAAATTAAACTCACACACGTAAGTATATAAAGTGTATTTTAGGAAAATTTGCATACAAAATAGACACATTAAGCTCATCATCCATTTTTTTAATATATGTAAAAAAACTAAGTGGAACATATAACTAGAGACAAAGAAGGAGTTCCAATATTTAACTTCAAACATTCAAAGGTAGTAAATGATTGGATGGATATGCAATCCAATTCTAAGGTTCACATAAGAAATACGCAAAACACATGATCATGATATTTTTTTAGCTATCTCCATCGATGTGTTAAGCCAACAAATGCTCCTGGTAGAGTATCATATTATTCTTAAACACCGTCTCGTGATTTCATTATTTTCTTTGCCCTGTTTTTTGTAAGACGTGCCTAAATACTTTTGGGGAGCACACAAGCTTCCAAGATTGAATTACAAGCATCACTTGATCAAAGATGTTTCTTTTTGATATTTTTAGGTGTGCTGAAGTTTCTGTAAAGAAAGATGTATCGATGAACTTCTTGACTGACCCACAAGAAGGGAGATCGATATTTCGCTCAATGGATGTTTTGGTGTATGGATGTGTAGGAAGAAGTTACAAGGAGCATACATAATAATGGTATAGGAATTCCTCAAAGCTGCTTCAAGTAAAATGACCAAACATGAGAAATTGTGCTATGCACAAACAACATATTTTTATACCATTTGCATTTGTCACTTTTGACTTTCTAGCACCAGAGGTTGTGAATCTTCTGAAAAGAGTTTAAAGGGTCATACACAACAATGTTGTGTCTCATAAATCTATGAATGTAATTTTTCGTAGGATTGATTTTGCCATACAAAAAGACTTAGTGTTAATGACAGAAGAATCAAAACTAATAATAACAATGAAAGAGGATAAAGCTTATGAAGTAATCGAAACTAATAATAACAATGACAGAAGAATCCATCACATAGAGTACCTGCAAACACTCTAAACCTAGTGTTAATGTTTGATTAAGATGATGAGATATAAGCTTTTTGCAATTGTGGCTATAAGAGTTAAATGAGTTCACATCTAACAAAATCAACTTTGGCCATATTAAAATTTTCATGGTGCCATACTTATCAATTATCATATTCATAATTGAGTTCCACACAAAATTGATTGTAATTTTTAACAAGATCAACAAATTACTTATCAAATATATACATATGAAATTAACATTTATAATCTTTAATACAGTATACATATCTAACATAGTCCATAGTAACATGAATCATCACTCTCTATGAAGGTGCCTTCCAATTAAACTCACATTCATTATAGCAGGATCAGCAGAAGCAAAGGGATTAGGTGGCATACTTAACTTTTCTCCATCTCCTTCCAACATATGAACAACAACTTGCATTGAAGGACGATCGACTGGGTGCCATTGAATACACCAAAGTCCCACAATCGCAAGTTTCTTCGCTATTTTCGCGTATTTCTCCACCTCAATATGCTCGCTCAAATCATCCCCTTGTTCTAACAAATTATAAATCCATTCCGGAAAATACCCTAAACCACTTTTCTTTTCTACAACATCGACGTTTTGCCTTCCCCCAACCATTTCAAGCAACAACATTCCAAAACTATACACATCAGATTTATACGATACATTCCCAAAATTCCTAGAAAAAACTTCCGGTGCTATATAACCAATAGTCCCTCTAGCCGCAGTCATGGAAACCGCACTCTTATCCTTAGAACAAAGCTTAGCCAAACCAAAATCAGATATCTTAGGAGTGAAGTTATTGTCAAGTAAGATATTGTGCGGTTTTATATCGAAGTGAAGTATCCTTTGGTCACATCCTTGGTGAAGATACTCAATCCCTTTGGCTATTCCAAGCGCAATTTCTTGTAACTTCTCCCAACTCAAAAAATGGTTTTTGAAATCCGTTGTGGAAATGAATTTCTGCAACGAACCATTTTGTAAATACTCGTAAACTAAAGCTCGTGTGTGTCCATCAGCGCAAAAGCCTACTAAGTGAACAACATTGACATGATGAATTTGACTCATTGTTCCTACTTCGTTGATGAACTCAGGTCCATTTCCTGTCGAAGTTTTGAGAAGTTTGACTGCAACATATATGTCGCCAGATAGTTTACCTTTGTACACCGTTCCGTATGCGCCTTGTCCAAGTTCATTCTTGAAATTGTTTGTGATCCTTTTTATGTCTGAATAGGAATACCTTGTAGGTTTTAATGCTCTATAATCTTCTAAGAACTTCTCTATTCTTGCTTCATTTTCTTCTTTTCGAGTTCGATATCGAACATGATATAATATAGTGACTAGTAGTAAAATTCCAAGACATGATAGTATTGGTACTGCTCAAAACAGAGGAAACAATTAATCCTTAAGCCTACTAGATATGTTAATTAAGTTTAATTTTGTTTAGTAAAAAAGTATTCAATTTTGGTTGCAATATCAAGATTTTTTTTTTATGTATTTCGGACTGTGGTTGAATTCACAAACACAATTGGTTACATAAGAAACCACAAAGCAATTGAATAATAACAACAAAGAAGTTATAAACTTAGGAGTAAGTGTTACCTTGAATCTGCTCTTTTTTCCTTCCACCTGTTAAAAAATGAAGGAAAAGCTGAATTAATAGATTTTAGATTACAATAACTTAATATAGAAGCTAATAATTATAGATGTAAACCCACTTGGGTTGGGTTGGTCTGGTGGTATTGGATTGAGACCTGAGAGTGTGCTCCTACTTAAGGTTTCAGGTTCGATTTGATGTGGTGCCAATTTAGGTGAGCTAATTTAACTTCTTAAAAAAATAAATTATAGATGTAAAGGCTAATTTTTTATTTTATTTTAAAAAGTCTAATGACAAAACTCATGCAATAAGTGTAGAAAAAATGGATATTTGGGGTTCAAACACGCGCCCCAACACATCAAATATGAAATATTTCTGCAGTCTTTTACCATGAGTCTCATTTAATTATAGGACAAGGCTAAAACAATTGTACGCTACCATTACATGTAAGTAATGCTCAAAATATAGTGTATGTAAAATCACTATTAGCAATTCAAATATGCACTTATTTGATATTTTAAAATAGACTTAATTAGTATGTAGGTCCCTTAAAAACTTTTTTTGGTTTCACTTTGGTCCCTTAAAGAAAATAAGTTCCACTTTGGTCCCTTATAGATATCTTCGACAGTCAATATGGTCCTTTTTGTCAATTTTTTATCATAAACCGTTAACTTCTGTACATGTTGCAAAATAGGTTGTTTCGTGGCACATGTACAGAAATTAACGGTTTTTGAAAAAAATGGACGGAAATAACCAAATTGACTGATGGAGATATTGATAAGGACCAAAGTGGAACTTATTTTCTTTAAGGGACCAAAGTGAAACAAAAAAAGTCTTTAAGGGACCTACATACTAATTAAGCCTTTAAAATATAAAGTAGAAATAAGAAATTTATAAAAGAAAATACCATTAGATTCGTTGACAATGTTGTAACAATCATGTTCTGTTTTACTTCCATTGCTACAACTTGTATCCCATCCTAAAACAAGATCAACTCCATTGCTAAACACAACATCTTTTGGAACAAAAGACATATCATACAACTTTGTACAATATGTCAATGTAACATCCTTAATTTTAAGTGTAGAATTCAAAGCATAAACTTGGTATCCATGAGAAGAAAGACATTTAATGGGAGAATAATGAGATTGTAAAGCAGTGTTCATGGATGAACAATTGACGAGGGTATAATTGGAATTTGAATTATCAATGAAATGAAAAGGAGTAGAAGATACATTTAGATTTGAAAGGAGTTTTGGAACACATCCATTTGGGTTGGTCACATGAATCTTTTGTGACTTGTAATCAATTTTGTTGATAATAAAATTGATTGAATTTGGTAATTCTAGTATGGTTTGGTGATTCTCATTGCATGAAATATCAAACCCAATTTTTCCACAATTTTGTGATTGAATATTTTGAAGTCTAAAAGGGTATTGAATAATTGGAGCATCTTTGTGATTGCACCTTGTTCTCATGCATTCAATATTAGCTGAAGCAAGGTTAGTGTAGTAATTTACACTAAAAAAGAAGCAAAAGAATGGAAAAACTAGTGTAGAGTAATATTTACCCCACATTTTGAACTATAATTAAGTTTTAGCTATGGATTCATTATGTAGACTAAATTTGTATATGAGATTCAATGAGGTGGAATAGGATTTAGTTGTTCTGTTTTTTATTTTATTTTATTCAATGATAATAATATTACTATTAGTGAATTGTTTTTTCCTTTAAAAAATGAATTGTTTTTGATTGTCAACAATCCTTTTTAGGGTATAATGTGTCATGTCAACCATTTTGTGGTCACAACTCACAACATATGATAGCATAGAGGAAGCGAAAGTCAAGGTGGTGAGGGAATTGCAAATAAATTCTTCTAAACCAAATACGTAAGAATTTATGTTGCTTTTTTTTTTATAAGATTGAAAAATAATAGATGTGTTATTGAATGGAATCATTTTATTAAATTATCTTAGTAACTATTATCTTATTTTCATAATTATATATAGGAAAATATACTTCATATAATTTCTCTATACATAACTCAGTTGATATGAACATTGCAATATGCACAAGTTGCATGAAACATTTTTTCTTATCAAATACCTAATGACTAAAATTTTACCCTTAAAATCTCAGGTTGTCAAAAAAAATAATTAAAATCTCAGGTTCAAATAATTTCTATAAACTCTCTAAAACATCATCATAAATTTTTATGCAATAGATGAGTTTAAATAAGACAATCCAACAAACAATGAAAATTGTAATGTCATATTTGTAATGTCAACTTACTACTATTAAATGAATGATAAGAATATCACTTCGATGTGTAGCTGACTTTCAGATAAATCTTTCAAAAATTTTAAAAATTAACCATTGAATTTCAAATACAATATACTAATCCCACAAACACAATTTAATCAAAGTCAACACTATTTATTACACTTAAAAAAGTACAAAATAAAAATTAAAATAACAAAGAAGCCCCCAAGCATGGGTGCATACGTATGAATTTGATGTATAAGTTATGAAATTTTGAAATTAAGAAGCTTTAGCACCAATCAAAAATCAAAATTAAGATTCAAAGAATCCTAAGTGCAGCATATTCGCATAGTAATGGCATCAATTTTTGTCAATGATGTTAAACAACACAGCACCAATAGGATCCTCTTCTCATGTCTCAACTTTATGTTTATATCACATCTTCTCATAACATATGGACATAATCAAAATTGCAATGTAAGTGTCATACTCACCAAAATCAAATTTACTAGTTGTTTTTTCACTCAAAGGAAAATATTTCAAACTATAAAATATATTCAACACATATCAAAATATAAGTAAAGCTTATTTTATACTTTTCAAAAGGGTTTCAAAATAAGGTCCGTGACCGCAATCTGGACCGCAACATCAATGTTATCGATGTTTCCGCAACCACAATCTGAACTACAACATCAATGTTTTTTTTATGTTTCCAATGACCGTGATTGAGGTCATATCAACTGCACTTGACGAAAATTCTCCGTAATATCAGGGATCACGACTCAACTGCAATTAAAAAACCACATATTCCTTCGTTTCTCAATAAGTCCAAAACTTCGTCTTTTGATATCTCTCTCATTCTCTCCTTCAATCATGTCTTGGAAAATGCTTGTTAATCTAATTCTAATTGCTATTATGATCCTTCTAAACCCTCTTCTTTGCCTAACAGAATCAAATCACCAATGTCACCTTTCATCTTGTGGCAATATAGAAAACATCACCTACCCTTTTCGTCTAAAAGGCGATCCCGAAAACTGTGGAGATCCAAATTATGAACTTTCATGTGAGAGAAATCAAACAATACTAAATCTATACAATGGAAAATACATTGTAGAATCCATCAACTACAATAATTCCACAATAAGAGTAACAGATTCAGGTCTCAACAAAGAAAATTGCTCTTCAACTCCTCTCTACACTTTAACAAATGAAAATTTCACCACAGAAGAACCTTATAGATTGTTAGATAATAATAACTTAGAAACCATAGCATTTATAAACTGTGCAGCTTCAATTAATTCTCCTCTATACATTGATACTTCATCTTGTATCAAAGGATTAATCAACTCTTCCAATTATGCTGTGTTTGGTGAGTTAAAGTTATCTGAGTTGGAAGATTCATGCAGCATACTTGTGATGGTTATGATGATGACTTCAAATTTGAACAAAGGTGACAATAAATTTTCATATGTGAATATTCATCAACAACTTGTTTATGGATTAGAGCTTTCTTGGCATGAGATATTCTGCAAAGAGTGTCAAGGTAGAGGGTACTGTAAGTTGAACAATAACAATGAAGTCATTGGTTGTTCAAGAACAAGACCTTGCAGAGATGACTATACATCCTCTTTTAAATGTAAGTAAAAATCTCTCTCTCTCTCTCTCACTCCCCCCTTCACTTTACTTGCAGTTTTTGTGAAGTTTCTCCTTTAACAGTTTGATGAAATATATTTCTCTTTGGACTGGTTCAGGTGCTTTAAGAGCGGTTACCGATACAATCGATGACTTGGTTGAAGGTGATGTATTTATTCTTTGCTATTTGTAATATAAGTTAATGCATAAAAGATCATAGACAAATAAGATATGAATCCAAGGAAATCATTCCTTTTTCTGATATTAACCTTTAAATCTCATTTCTGTTATACAGGTCCTAACAAACTTGGAGCTATCATTGGTATGTAAAGCTGCAATTTTTTTTTAAGATTCTAATTATATGATATAATAACTCTTTTGAGTTTTGACATTAATGTTTAGATAGATCTTCTTAACATAGTTGTTTTTTCTTTTTCAAATTAGGACTAATTCTTCTGATAAGAATCATAGGAGGAGTACTATTTATTCCTATGTATATGATATATAAATGGAGAAGGAGACATTTATCTGCATATGATTCAGTTGAAGAGTTTCTTAAAACTCACAACAATCTCATGCCGATACGATACTCTTACTCAGACATTAAAAAAATGACAAAAGGATTCAAGGATAAACTTGGTGAAGGCGGCTATGGTTCTGTTTACAAAGGACAACTTCGCAACGGTGACCTCGTAGCAATCAAAATGTTAGGTGGAAAATCAAGAGCAAATGGACAAGAATTCATCAATGAAGTTGCTACCATTGGAACAATCCATCATGTTAATGTTGTTCGGCTTATTGGATTTTGCGTTGAGAAAACGAAAAGAGCACTTGTTTATGAGTTCATGCCTAATGGTTCACTAGACAAACATATTTTTTCTAGAGAAAGAATGAATAATCCTTTGAGTTGCGAAAAAATGTTCGATATAGCTCTTGGTGTAGCGCGCGGTATTGAATATCTACATAGAGGATGTGACATGAGGATTTTGCATTTTGATATTAAGCCTCATAATATTCTTCTTGATGTGAATTTCAGTCCAAAGGTTTCGGATTTTGGACTAGCAAAGTTATATCCAATTGATAATAGCATTGTGTCGCTTACTGCTGCAAGAGGAACTATGGGATACATGGCGCCGGAATTGTTCTATAAGAACATTGGAGGAGTATCGTACAAAGCAGATGTTTATAGCTTTGGAATGTTGTTAATGGAAATGGCGAGTAGGAGAAGGAATATGAATGAGGGTGAAGATCATAAGAGTCAAGTTTATTTCCCTTCTTGGGTTTATGATCAATTTAGCGAAGGGAAGGAAATAGAAATGGGGAATGGTACGGAAGAGGAAGAGAAGATATTGAAGAAGATGATAATTGTTGCGTTGTGGTGTATACAGATGAAACCTAGTGATCGTCCTTCGATGAACAAAGTGGTTGAGTTGCTTGAAGGAGATGTTGAGTCCTTGGAAATGCCTCCTAAGCCATTTCAAACTCCAAAAGGAATGCCTGTACAAGGCATTGGACAATTCAGAAATCTACCTTGGTTACTACCTGGAGATTCTACAAACTCACTTACAATTGTTGTAAATCGACGTTAAGCTAGATACAATATGTTTGGATTTCAAACACTCGCCTAGTAGTACTATGCATGTGAATGGAATCTCCAACTCCAAGCTTGTACGCACTCACCAGAATGTCAAATTAAGCATTTGTAGCGTTGAGAAATGTTAAAGTTAAAACAATCAAGCTTGTACTAGTTTGTTAGAAGCAATTTAATTTTTACATGTTTTTTAATACATAAATACCCCAGGCTCAGATTGGTTATCGAGCTTGGTTATTATTCGATGGATCTCGACCTCCCAAACCAGTAAATCAGAAAGATTCACCTGTCTTTAGTGAAGCACAAGCACCTGAAAGCACAACACTTGAAAAGTGTTGACCACCGGCTAGATGCGTGAGATTCACTTGTCTGATAACAACTCAATTTTATTTTCTTGCGTAACAAGTAACACTCTTTATAAACCAGTCAATACATAAATACCCCAAAAATCACACAAATATAACACAAGTCTCAGTTCAAACATTAGCAGAAAGACAAGAAAAATATGTATTGTTTTTACTTTTTACATATTGCACATGCAATAATTACAATTCAGTAACTAAAGTGACAAATTCATATTTCATATTTTACAAATAAAGCAAACAGGACACTGATATATTAGGCCATAATTCTTGCAATTATCAAGCTGAATACTTCAATAAAGGATTAGTTGCAATTTCCTCCACATAACTGGTAGAGCCAACATCTGATACAGTTTCCTTTGAGTTGATATCATTCTCTTGAATAGTTTCATGTGGATATAGTAAAGGCTTTGGAGGCATTTCAATATTTTCAATATCTCCTTCAAGCATCTCCACTACTTTGTTCATTGAAGGCCGATCAACAGGTTTCAACTGTATACACCAAAGCGCAACTAGGAACATTTTTTTCAACACATCATCAATTTCCTCCATGATAACATCTTCCATTTCCCTCTCTCTATTTTTATACAATTGATCATAAATCCAAAAGGGAAAGTAAAGTTGACTTGAATGTTCAGCATGGGAATTCAAATTTCTTCTCCTACTTGCCATTTCAATCAAAAGCATTCCAAAGCTATAAACATCAGCCTTATATGATATTCCTCCGATATTATAGTAGAACAATTCGGGAGCCATGTACCCTATAGTTCCCCTGGCTGCTGTCAAAGTGACAATGCTATTGTCAGTAGGATAAAGTTTTGCAAGACCAAAGTCCGAAACTTTGGGAATAAAATTTTCGTCAAGAAGGATGTTATGAGGCTTAATATCAAAATGTAAAATTTGCATATCACAACCCTGATGAAGATAAGAAATTCCACGAGCCACTCCAAGAGATATCTCATATATCTGGTTGTAGGTTAAAGATATAACTCCTTCTTTGTTGAAAATATATTTATCAAGAGATCCATTAGGCATGTATTCATAGACAAGAGCGCGTTTTGATCCTTCGACACAAAACCCAACGAGTCTTACAACATTTGAATGGTATATTCTTCCTATGGTTGCAACTTCACTTATGAATTCTTGCCCATTAGCATTTGATTTTATCTTCAACATCTTTATGGCTACAAATGGTCCACTTATTAGATTTCCTCTATAAACATCTCCATAGCCTCCTTCACCCAATTTTACCTTGAAACCTTTTGTCATCTGCTTTATCTCTTTGTATGAATACCTTATTGGCATGAGAGTATTACCTTGAAGAAAATCTTCTATATTTTCATATATTGATGCATGTCTCTTTTTATATCTATAGATCAACAACACAGAGAAAAGTATGATGCCCAACATAATTCTAACTGTAATGTAGGGTAAAACATGTCTTCCTGTAAATATTCCAACTTCATTTGCGTTTCGATAGACACTACTATATTCCTGAAACTTATTCATGCCTGCCACCTCACAAATTCCTACAATTCACATCCCAATAATAAAAGATATTGTTTGTTTCCACAAAAAAGAAACTTAAAAGATATTGTTTTTAGGTTAGCTTGCAAGAAAAAGAAAATAAAAAGAGGTAATGGTAATGCAAATTATTCGTAAAATAAAATAAACGATGAATGCATGATATGGAATCCATACCTCGTAAAATGCCAAAGATATAATCTGCAAAGAAAAACAGTAGAGTTTATTCTTTCGGTTACAGAATGAAATTTATATTATAGTTCTTTTTTTTTCTTTTTCTTACAATATGAGATTTGAATTTAGTTCTTTGAGGTTACATTTCAAAGGGGGATTTGATGGTTGGAAAGAAGAAAGTAAAAGGAATCTTAGGGGTGATTTGGTTCGCGAACATCTTTGTAACTTGGAAAGTTAGAAAAGCAGTGGTATTTAGACAAGAAAATTTCCTTGGAGGAGAAAAGTAGTAAAAGAGGCGAATTGTTGTTTTTCAGACCGCTTTAAAGGTTTTATTTTTCCTCTTTTTCACTGGATTAGCAATCCCTTAGCATGTTTTGGGATGGTATGTTGTTAATAATTAAGGAAATGTTCAGTTACATAAGGTGGGTGAACTTGAAAATCTACTAAATTTTGAGTGCTGCTGTGTGACTGCTTGTGCTTAGCTTAATATTTTATAGCAGGTTCTGTTTTGAATTGCAGCGTCGGTCTGTTTGTGTGGCGTTTGCGAAGATATCCTGCTTCATTTTTGGTGTTTCCAGCATTTTATTCGGCTGGTGTGTATTGAAGTTGATAATCCATGTTTTCAGAAGCTTAAGGATCAGAAGCTCGTGTTCAGAAGCTTAAGGTTCAGAAGCTCATGTTCAGAAGCTTAAGGTTCAGAAGCTCGTGTTCAGAAGCTTAAGGTTCAGAAGCTCGTGTTCAGAAGCTTAAAGTTCAGAGGCTCATGTTCAGGTGCTGTTTTCAGAAGCCCTGAGAGATCAGGTTCTGATAAAGTATCAGGTGCTGCGAAAGTTCTGATACGTCTTGAGTCTGTTAACCAGTCAGTTAGTTAAAGTTTGTTATAGTTTGTTTGTACTAGGTAGTTAGTTAGTTAATTACTTAGTAGTTTAGAGTTAGTTGAAATGCCGTTACTTGCATTGAAAGTAACCTCCACTTGTATAAATAAATGGTTTTGCCCCTTGTGGATGAATAAGATTTCATTTTTTCTTACTCTGTTTTCAATTATGTTTTCGTTTTTGTTAGAAGTAATTTATATTTGAGGGTATTTTAGTATTTTGTTGTGTTGTCCTTATGACCTAGTTTTGCTTATAAATAGGTTAGTAGTTGATGTCACTATTTTTATCTTTCATCTTTATTCTCCTTTTGTAGCCGTCATTGCAGAGCATTCAATAATATTCTCCTTTTCTATTCATTTATCACCTTTGTGCACCAACAATTGGTATCTAGAGCTCCGGTTCGAATCCACGGGAAACACGAGTGAAACGTGAGGCGTTGTGTGATTGATTTCGTTTCTTGAATTCGAGTTGAATCTTGAACGAAGTTGTAACAGAATCACATTTTCTGATTCTGCGGGATTGGGAAACACGAGTGTTTAGTGAGATTTGAGTGAACGTACAAAGGTTGAAGATGAACGGAAACGGTGGTATGAGTACCAAGATTCCAGTGTTTGATGGCAAAAACTGGAATCGTTGGATGAAACAAATGCTTGTTCTGTTCGGTGCTCAAGATGTGCTTGAACTTGTCATTGAAGGCTACGTTCTAGTAGCAACAGATGCAACAGATGCACAAAAGCTCGCACAGAAGGATACGAAGAAGAAAGATCAGAGGGCGCTGTTCTACATCCATCAGTGTGTGGATGAAAACGTGTTTGAGAAAATTGTTGATTCAGCAACGGCAAAGGCTGCGTGGGACACATTGGTCAGATGCTATAGTGGTGATGCATCTGTGAAGAAGGTGAAACTTCAGTCCTTACGAAAGCAGTATGAGAATCTCAACATGAAGAACAGTGAGAAGGTACCAGAGTACATTTCCAGAATGACTCAGATCACCAATGAGATGAAAGCTTGTGGAGAAACTCTTTCAGAACAAGTAATCATTGAGAAGGTATTGAGATCCCTTACCCCTCAGTTTGATTACATTGTGGTAGCAACAGAACACTCTAAGGATCTGAGCACCATGAGAGTTGAAGAGCTGCAAAGCAGTCTGGAGGCGCATGAGTTGCGTATGACTGAGAGAACCTCTGAGAGAGAGGCAGAGCAGGCTCTGAAAGCCTCTTTTGTCAAGAAGGACCAGAAGCAGAACAGACGTGGTAGGGCTCAGATGTCAGAATCGTTCTACTCTGATGAGAAGAAATATCAGAAAAGAAAAGAGAAGTCTGACAAGAAGAATGTTTAGTGTTACTGTTGCAAGAACTTTGGTCACTATGCCAATGATTGCTTGTTAAACAAAGAAAGGGAGTCAGAAGAAGCAAATATGGCCAGAAGCTCTGATGATGAACCTGTGCTATTAATGGCTTATGAATCTGATGATGATGAACCTGTGAAGTTGACGTTTTCTGACTCTGAAGAAGTTTCAGAAGATGATTATGAAATTGGAGTCAGACTCTATGACTCAGAGTCAGAATCTGAGGTTTCTGAAGATGAGTCAGAGTCAGAAGATGACTCTGAAGATGAAGGATTAGACTCTGAAGGATCAGACTCTGGAGGTTCAGACTCTGGAGGTTCAGACTCTGGAGGTGACTCTGAAGGAGATTCTGAAGGTTCAGAAGATGAAGTAAGTCAAAGTTCTGAAGGTTCAGAAGATGAAGAAAGTCAAGGTTCTGAAGGAGGAAGAACTTCTGATAACAATTCAGATGCAAGAGCTTCTGAAGGTGAAACTTCTGGGTCTCCAACTTCTGAAGAAGAAGAAGACCTTGAAGGCAAGTCTGATTCTGAATCAGATGGTGGTGATGATTCAGATGGTGCATCTGATTCTGATCCAGAATCTAGTGGTGATTCAGATGGTGGTGATCAAGATTCTGAAGACGTAGGTTCTGGAGGACAAGCTTCTGAATCTGATCATGACTTTGAAGGTGGACCTTCTGAAGGAGGAGCTTCTAAAGGTAGTCCAGCCTCTAACAATGGTCATGTTTCTAAAGGTAAAACTTCTGAAGGCAGAGTTTCTGGGAGTATTCAAGACTCTGGTGGTCAAGACTCTAAAGGTGGAGCTTCTGGAGTTGGTTGTCCAGCATCTGATACTGTTCCAGAACTGGAAGAAGATTGTGACTCTGGAATAGACTATGGAGCAAGTTCTGAGGTCCGAAGTTCTGAATTTGTTACTACTGAAGAAATTCTCGAGAAGCAAGTCTGGTTGCAGGCCATGACAGAAAAACTTGAGACTCTGAGGTATGATTTTTTGGGCCCTTCTGGTGTTAAAACTAAAGCAGAGCTGATAGACTCTGATTGGTCTGAAGACAAGAATCTGCGAAAAGGTCAAGTCCAGAATGAAGTGTTAGAAGCTGCTCACTGTAGTGCTCAAAAACAACTTGCAGATGCTCTGATGAAGGATGTCAAGGCTGAACACTTTATCCATTTGAGGGATGGAATTGGTGTTGCAGAAATTGAATTTGCTGAATATGAATTAAGGAATGGTTCTGGAAGTAATTCATATTCAGAAGCTGTTAGAAGAAGAAACTTTTGTGGCCATTACTCAGAAGCAGTGTTGCTCAGAAGTAGTAGAGCTTCTGAGGTTATTAGCCAGAAGCAAAAGCTGAAGCTGAAGCAGAAGAAAAGGCCGAAGCAGAAAGAAAAGCAGAAGCTGAAGCTGAAGGAGAAACAGAAAGCCAGAAGCAAGCACAAGCTTCTGATGAGGATCCAAAAGTCCAAAAGTTTGTTTAACTTCTGGAGCGTTAGTTTGTGTGTAAATATAAATTAAGGGATGGTGTTAGAAGTAATTTATATTTGAGGGTATTTTAGTATTTTGTTGTGTTGTCCTTATGACCTGGTTTTGCTTATAAATAGGTTAGTAGTTGATGTCACTATTTTTATCTTTCATCTTTATTCTCCTTTTGTAGCCGTCATTGCAGAGCATTCAATAATATTTTCCTTTTCTATTCATTTATCACCTTTGTGCACCAACAGTTTTCATCTTCATTTTCCCATTTTCTCTTGGATTGTTCCAACAAATTGGTATCAGAGCCTGGTTCGTATTGTTAATTGCTCTCTGATTCCTTGATCAAGAATCATGACAAACACTACAACCTCTTCGCAATTTCCAGCGAATCTTCCAGTTTTCAAAGGTGACAACTATGATCGTTGGTGTGCACAGATGAAGGTGATCTTCAGGTTTCAAGATGTTCTTGAAATTGTAGCTGATGGAGTAGGAGAATTGGCTGCAAATGCTGATGAAACCGCAAGAAATCAACACAAAGAATTGAAAAAGAAAGATGCTAAAGGCTTGTTCATCATTCATCAATGCGTGGATTCTAATATCTTTGAGAAGATTATAGAAGAAGAAACCTCGAAAGGAGCATGAGATACTCTCAAGAAAATCTATGGTGGTGATGAGAAATTGAAGGGTATCAAGTTGCAGGCTTTGAGGAGACAATATGAGATGATGCAGATGAATGAACAAGAAACAATTTCTGAGTACTTGGCGAGAATGTTGGCCTTGACCAACTTGATGAAGGCTTGTGGTGAAGTTCTGACTGATAGGTCCAAGATTGAGAAGATCTTGAGGACTTTGACTGAGAAATTTGATCACATAGTGGTTGCTATTGAAGAATCAAAGGATTTGGCAACTATGAGGATTGAAGAACTACAAGCATCCTTAGAAGCTCATGAGCTGAGGGTGAAGCAGAGGAGTTCTAACAAGGCTGTGGAACAAGCATTACAGGCCAAGACTCAGAACAAGAAAGGAAAAGATAAGTGGAAAAAGAAGAAAGAAGATTCTGAGAGTTCAACCAAGAACTCAAAGAATCAGACTGCAGATTCCACTAAAGATTCAAATCAGAACAAGAAGAGTTCCAAGAAGAAGATTGGATGTGGCATCAAAGATTTGGGCATTTGAATTTCAGAAGCTTGAGCCTTCTGAAAACAAAGGAGATGGTACATGGCTTGCCTCTGATAAAAACACCAAGTACTGTGTGTGAAGAATGTTGTGCAGCTAAACAGACCAGAAATTCATTCAAGAATGAATTGCCCATGAGATCAACTCAGAAGTTAGAAATGGTTTATTCAGATGTGTGTGGACCCTTTGAAGTAAAGTCCATTGGAGGTAATAACTATTTCTTAACTTTCATTGATGACTATACCAGACATGTATGGCTCTATCTTATCGAGAAGAAGAGTGAAGTATTCACCAAGTTCAAGAAATTTAAGACACTTGTTGAGAAGCAAAGTGGGTGCAGTGTCAAGAAATTGAGAACAGATGGAGGTGGTGAATACACTTCACTGGAATTTGCAAAATTCTGTGAAGAAGAAGGTATAGTGCATGAAGTGACTGCTCCTTATACTCCTCAACACAATGGTGTTGCTGAGAGGAAGAACAGGAGTATAATGAACATGGCCAGAAGCATGCTGAAGGGTAAGCACATGCCTCATAAATTCTGGGGAGAAGCTACCTCAACAGCAGTGCACATCATCAACAGAAGTCCCACCAAGAAGCTGAAAGATAAAATCCCTCATGAAGCCTGGACAGGTCTTAAACCAAGTGTCAGTCATTTCAGAACATTTGGCTCACTTTGTTTCAGACATGTACCTGATCAAGTCAGAAGGAAACTTGATGACAGAAGTCAGCAGATGATTCTACTGGGATATCACCCTACTGGTGCTTACAAACTCTATTCTCCAAGAGAAAATAAGGTTGTGATAAGCAGAGACATAAAGTGTGATGAATCTAAGGGTTGAGACTGGATTGGAAGTACTAGTTCTGAGGACAGCAGACAACTTGTGCTTGAAGATACTGATAGCGTATCAGAAGCTGATGCAGTGGATAATCAGAACCTCATGCCTACTGATCAAACAGAACAGCAGTTGAGAAGATCAACAAGAGAAAGAACACAATCAGTTAGGTTGTTTGATTATGATGTATTCCCTGATCAAGCCATTACAGAAGATGGTGAACTGGTCAATGAAGCAATGCTAGCTGAATTGGAACCAGTTACCTTAGAACAAGCTCTGAATGACCCCAAGTGGAAGGCAGCAATGAAAGAGGAACTAAAGTCTATTGAGAAGAACAATACTTGGGAGTTAATGCACAAAACAGTCAACAAGAGGCCTATTGATGTGAAATGGGTTTTCAAGTTGAAGATGAAACCCAATGGTGAAATTGCTAAGTATAAAGCAAGATTAGTAGCAAAGGGTTTTCTGCAGAAACATGGACTTGATTTCAATGAAGTATTTGCACCTGTGGCAAGAATAGAGACTGTCAGACTAGTGGTTGCAGTAGCTACCTATAAAGGGTGGACTATGCATCAGCTGGATGTGAAATCAGCTTTTCTGAATGGACCACTAGAGGAAGAAGTGTATGTGAAGCAGCCACCAGGTTTTGAAATTAAGGGCCAAGAACAGAAGGTATTCAAGCTAAAGAAGACACTCTATGGCTTGAAGCAAGCTCCAAGAGCCTGGAACAAGAGAATTGATAGTTTTCTAATTGATTTGGAATTCACTAGATGCACATCAGAGCATGGAGTGTATGTAAAGGGTTCAAATCACAGAGATATAATGATGATATGTCTGTATGTTGATGATCTTCTGATTACAGGTTCTGACAAAATTGTATTGGAGAAGTTCAAAACAGACATTATGAAGGAGTTTGAGATGACTGACTTAGGAGAACTATCATATTTTCTTGGCATGGAGTTTACTAAGACTACCAGAGGCTGTTTCTTGCATCAGAAGAAGTATGTTGCTGACATACTGAAGAGGTTTCATATGAGTAACTGCAATCCAGCAATTACTCCTATGGAAACTGGTGTGAAGCTGAGCAAGAATTCAGAAGATGAATTGGTTGATCCAACCTTGTACAAGCAGATTATAGGCTCTTTGAGGTACTTGTGCAACACCAGAATTGACTTATGTCATAGTGTTGGTCTACTAAGCAGATTTATGGATCAACCAAGGATGTGTCACTTGACTGCTGCAAAGAGAGTGCTCAGATATGTAAAGGGTACTAATGATCATGGTATTCTGTTTCCAAACCAGAAGAACAGTAGTAAGAAGCTGGAGGCTTATGGCTACTCAGATTCAGATTGGGGAGGAGATATGGATGACAGAAAGAGCACTGCAGGTTACCTATTCATGATTGGTAATGCACCAATTTCATGGTGTTCTAAAAAGCAAGGAATTGTTGCATTATCATCATGTGAAGCTGAGTATGTTGCAGCTTCATTTGCAGCATGTCAAGCAAATTGGATTGAGATGTTACTATCAGAACTGAAGACAGTGGAAGTAACAAAGATGAGATTGCTTGTGGATAACAAGTCAGCCATTGACTTGGCTAATAATCCTGTGAGTCATGGCAGGAGCAAGCACATTGAGAGAAGATTCCATTTTCTCAGAGATCAAGTGAACAAAGAGAAGCTTGAGTTAGAATATTGCAATACTGAGATTCAACTTGCAGATATTCTGACAAAACCTATGGCAAAGGCTAGGTTTGATACTCTGAAGAAACTCATTGGAATGGGAGCATTGGAAAATATGGATTAAGAGGTGTGAAGTTGATAATCCATGTTTTCAGAAGCTTAAGGATCGGAAGCTCGTGTTCAGAAGCTTAAGGTTCAGAAGCTCGTGTTCAGAAGCTTAAGGTTCAGAAGCTCGTGTTCAGAAGCTTAAGGTTCAGAAGCTCGTGTTCAGAAGCTTAAGGTTCAGAGGCTCATGTTCAGGTGCTGTTTTCAGAAGCCCTGAGAGATCAGGTTCTGATAAAGTATCAGGTGCTGCGAAAGTTCTGATACGTCTTGAGTCTGTTAACCAGTCAGTTAGTTAAAGTTTGTTTGTACTAGGTAGTTAGTTAGTTAATTACTTAGTAGTTTAGAGTTAGTTGAAATGCCGTTACTTGCATTGAAAGTAACCTCCACTTGTATAAATAAATGGTTTTGCCCCTTGTGGATGAATAAGATTTCATTTTTTCTTACTCTGTTTTCAATTCTGTTTTCGTTTTCATCTTCATTTTCCCATTTTCTCTTGGATTGTTCCAACATGTATGATCATAATAGTGTTCCGTTTGCAGGTACTATTCAGGTTTCAAATCGTTCGGTATGGGTGCAGACAGATTCGCTTCTCGTGACTGCAGCTAGATTCGCTTCTCGTGCCCAAGAGTCGGTTAGTGGCAATGTCGAGAGATCCATTTCATTGCAATATAGGCTAGGGTAATGCCTTCCATCGTTTCCGTTATTGCAGAGCAGTTGTATCGTTTTTGTCCGCGCTGCACTTTGGATGGCTAAACTCTTGTTGATTTTTGCAGCCCCTCTGCTCTTCTTTTTTTTCGTATTTTTGCATAGGGAATGGAGGATAGTTGTGAATTCGTTATACTCACACTACACACCAATACTTTGATGCTTGGAGCAAAATTAATCGCAACCAAAAACCAACGGGATAAAAAAATAATATTTTTCAAATTGATTTATAATTTAGTGGCAGCCTAAGTCGCCGATAATTTAGTGGCGGCCTAACGTGTGTCAACTTTTTCAGAAAGTGATGGCTTTAGCCGGCAGTAAAATGCCTAAAGTTTAGTGGCGGTTTTGACTGTCCCTAAATGTTACAAAATTAAATAATTTTTTTTTTTTTACAGAAACAAAGCCTCTTCATTCCCTCTTCATTCATGTTCCCTCTTGTTTCCCTCTTCCCCTTTTCGTTCTTGTTCATCTCTCTCTAGAGCATAGCCTCTTTCACCTCATTCATGAGCAAATCCTCTTCATGAACATCTCAAACAACACAAAATTAAAATCAAATCCTATGCTTTTTTTTAGCTAGCTATAAGAATCAAACACACCAACCTCAATCAAATATAGAAAAATCCTATGCTTTTCTAGGTCTCTCCTTTTTTGCTTCTACATTTTACACTTTATTCTTTCTCTTCAGAATGCCAACTATCATCATCTCACAACAACAATCACTGTGATTATGTGAACTTCATTTTCTTCATCTGTTGTGCGTTTCATTTCATCCATGTCCAACATTTTTCTAACCTTCATTCATACTTGTTGTTGTTTTGTTTATACCAAGTGGTTGTGTTTTTTTTTTTGGCGTTCTGAGGCCGCCAGTAAGCTACCAATATATATTGATTTACTAGCGGTTTTGGCCACTTAATGAGGGCTTATGGTCACACAGTTACAATAGCAAATCTATTTCCATAGTTCCTTTTTAGTATAATATTTCCATAGTTTTATTCTTTATGGCATCAAATTTGGTATTGTAACCGTGTTAATGCTGATACTGTTCTCAACCGTCTACCGATCTAAAATGAACAGTCGAGATTGTGTTAATGAGTTAAAACTGTTATGCAATTCTCAGATCGTTCGATTTCAAATCAACGAATAAAATTAAACACTGTATTGAACTGTGCGATTATCTACGGCAACAGATCTCAATCTTAAATTTTATTTATATTATATATTATATGGGTCATGATCAAATGACACGAACTAGTTTGACACAAATGCTACACCGCTCAATAACAATTTAACGAATTCAAATTTTACAAAATACACCGTTGGATTGCAAGATTATATCATATAGATCATCCATATTAAATTTTATAAAAATCTAAAACCGTTTAATATATTATTGAGACTCGTCAAGATTAAGATTTATGCAATTTTATTGAATACTGTTAATCTTGACGAGTCTCAATAACATATATCAAATGATTTTAGATTTTTATAAAACTTAACATAGAAGGTATAATCTTCCAATCCAATGATAAATTTTGTAAAATTTGAATTCATTAAAAAATTATTAAATGGTATAACATTTGGTATCAAACTAGTTGATGTCATTTGATTCTGATCCATCACGTTCATATCATATGGACTCAGTTTGTCTAACTGTTACCAAAAGTAATGTTATAATATTTTTAGATGATATAGTATTATTAGACGTGGACTGTATATATAATTTTACTATACACTTAGTACATGATTATTAAACATTAAAAATTAAGAAAATAAATTAAAAAATAGAATCTTACCAATCAGAAAGGTGGCCAATTTCATCCACCAAGTCCAACTATCTGAAAGTTGCAATAAATAAAAAAAAGATTAAAAGATATTTTAATAATGATATATGAAAATTGTAGAGATGCCAATAAAATAAGTCATTTAGAAATGGTATTTGAACTTTTGTAAGAAAGAAGGGACTAAAATTAATGTTGGATATATCTTGAAATCTCAGTTACAAGAAATCAAAAAATTTGGACATGAAACTGCCCCCCGCGCTAGGCGCGGTATTCCCTGCGCTAGGCGCGATCGACAGATGGTGGAGCTGAAGCTTCTGACAGTGGCGCTAGGCGCAGACGCACGTGTGACAACATGTGATGTTGTGCAGATTTTGTGAAAAATTAGTTTTCGAATGATATCTGACTTGAATTCTATTTTATTTTAAAATAGATTTGTTTATGTTATTTAGGCATATGTTTTTCTATAAATAGGAAATACTTTAATCATAGAAAAATAAGGGTAGAAAGCAATTAGGATTAAGGTTTGCCACACTAGAGTTTTAGAGAAATTGTTTTTGGTATAATTCTAGGGGTTTGGGCGAATCATCCTTGGTTCACATTGGGTGGCTAGGTCAATTTGAGTCTCTTCATCACGGAAAGGGATTCGAGACTTGGGGTAGAATTATGTATAATTCTTGTAACCCAATTGAGATCACTTTGTGTAAAGAACTTATTTGATCATAGTGGAACGAAGAGCTGCTCTCTCTGCCAGAGTAGGTTAATTAACAGCCGAATTCACAACAATTAAAACTTGAAAATCTAAAGTACCAAATTTTATAGAAATTTTCAGAGAATTGAAAATAAATTTCAATATTTTAAGAGGAATTAAAAATATATTTAACCTTTAAAAATTTCTCTAAGAAATAATGTATGAGATATTTTACTTTCTTTTAACGTTATTAAAATGATTTATTGATTTTTTTCATCATTATTTGTATTCGTTACTTGTTGATGTTGATTTTTTTATTTTTCTTTTTGTGTTAACCATTCGATTATTAAGAGAAGGGGACCCTATCTACTAACTTGTAATTCGGAGTTCGGCTGTAAAGTAAATAAAGTTCGACCAAAAAATTATTCTATCCAAAAATCGAACTTGTACAAATCTTCACTAATGAAATGGGAAATAAGAGTCGGTTTGTGAATTTGTTGTGCACAACTAGTAACAAAATGTAATAATAACGAAAGCAAAACGATGATGAACACGAAGAAGTTTGATAACGGAGTTCCCCTTAGGTACGTCTCTGACTGTAGAATTCGCTACAGCTCGTTTCTATTGGATGAATGAATAAGGTTTCAGTGTTACAAGCGGTATTTATAATAATAATAATACTGTCGAAAATACCCCTGAACCATACCGCGGCGGCTATCGCCCCCGCACCCCCTAGCTCCCCCCAAAACATATGGTCATAGCCCATATCCTTTTGCATATAAGCCATACTCAACAATCTCCACCTTGGCGAATATCAAACCCTTATGAAGAACCACTGTATGACACCTGCATCCTTAGCGCTAGGGGGGTCGTTTCCTTCTTAACACTGAGAAACATGTAACAAGTCCAAGCAATGCTTGAACTTGTCACTGGTGACTGGCTTGGTCAACATGTCAGCTGCATTCTCTGAAGTATGAACCTTCTCAAGTAATATCTGTCCAGTTGTAAGTAGCTCTCTGATCTTGTGAAACCTCACATCAATATGCTTAGTTCTGGCATGATACACTTGATTCTTTGCCAAGTAAATGGCACTCTGACTATCACAATGCAGTTGAACTCCACCTTGCTCAACACCCAATTCCTTCACTAACCCTGTAAGCCATAAGGCCTCTTTGGCAGCTTCAGCTACTGCCATGTACTCTGCTTCAGTTGTTGACATAGCCACTATAGATTGAACTGACGATTTCCAACAAATAGGTCCTCCTGCAAGAGAAAAGACATAACCTGTAGTAGACCTCCTGTCATCCATATCACCGGCATAGTCTGAATCAACATATCCTACAACTGAAGGCTCACCCTTTTCACGGCTAAACATAATACCATGACCTGTTGTACCTTTCAAGTACCTGAAAATCCATTTGACTGCTTCCCAATGATGCTTTCCTGGCTTGGACATAAACTTGCATACTTGACTTACAGCTTGTGCCAAATCTGGCCTAGTACAGACCATAGCATACATTAAACAACCAACTGCACTGGCATAAGGAACCTTTGACATATACTCAATTTCTGAATCTGATTTCGGACACTGATCCAATGTGAGTTTAAAGTGATTCGCCAATGGAGTGCTCACAGCCTTCGAATTACTCATGTCAAACCTGTTTAAAACCTTTTCAACATAGCTTTTCTGAGAGAGCCACAATTTTCTAGCTCCCCTGTTCCTGTGAATTTCCATCCCAAGAATCCTCTTAGCAGCACCTAAGTCTTTCATGTCAAATTCTTTACCCAGCAAAATTTTCAGTTCATTTACATCATGTAAATGGTTAGCAGCAATTAACATATCATCAACATAAAGTAACAGAAAAATAAAAGAACCATCATCAAGGCTCCTGACATAAACACAACAGTCATACTCACACCGCTTGTAGCCAATCTGAAGCATATAAGAATCAAACCGCTTGTACCACTGTCTGGGAGATTGCTTTAGACCATATAGAGACCTCTTCAATTTACAAACTAGTCGGCCTTTTCCAGTGTCACTGAAACCCTCTGGCTGCTCCATGTAAATTTGTTCATCTAGATTACCGTGAAGAAATGTTGTCTTCACATCCATCTGTTCTAAATGCATGTCTCGACTGGCTACCAAGGCTAACACTGCCCTGATAGAAGTATGTCTAACGACCGGAGAGAAAATCTCATCATAATCAATCCCTTTCTGTTGTGAGTACCCTTTTGCTACAAGTCGAGCCTTGAACTTTTCCCCTTCTTTTTCTGTTACTGCTGGTTTTCTCTTGTACACCCACTTGCAACCTATAGCCCTCTTGCCCTTAGGAAGCTGAACAAGCTCCCATGTCTGATTTTTCTGCAAGGACTCCATTTCTTCCATCATAGCACCCATCCACTTATCTTTCTCCTGGCTAACTATAGCCTCTCGAAATGTGGAAGGGTCTCCAGAACTAGTAAGAAGTGCATATGCTGCCAAGTCTTCAAACCCATATCTTTGTGGTGGCTTAATGGAGCGGTGCTCTCTATCACGTGCAAGCTGATAATCATTTTCCCCACTTAAGTCTTCAGATGCTCCACCTGAATCTTCAGTGTCATGATTAATTGGTGTAGGTTCAGGTAGTTGTTGATGTACCGCTGGTGCGTTCTTGTTTGGTGTCGGCTCAATTTCTACCTGAATCACTTCTTTACCAGAACTTCCTCCTGCTGATTCTGTCACTTCTGTTTCGAGAGACTGCTTCAACATAAACTGCTCGTCAAAAACAACATCTCTGCTGAGAACCATCTTCTTTGAAACCGGATCCCATAACTTAAACCCCTTCACACCTTTAGAGTAACCGACGAAGACACATTTCTTTGACTTTGGATCAAGTTTGGATCGATCTTCACTGGATATATGCACAAAAGCTGGACACCCGAAAATCCTTAAATTGTCGAGATCAATGGGTTTACCTGTCCATACCTCTTCTGCGACTTTCCCCTCCAAAGAAGCTCGTGGTGACCTGTTAATAAGATAGCATGCCATGTTAATAGCCTCTGCCCAGAAACCCTTTGACAAGCCTGCATTCAATCGGAGACATCTTGCCCTTTCAGTTAGAGACCTGTTCATTCTTTCAGCAACACCATTTTGCTGCGGTGTCTTACGAACTGAAAAATGCCTCTGAATACCATGTTGTTCACAAAATTTCTCGAACTGTGAATTAGTGTACTCTGTCCCATTGTCTGACCGCAAATACTTGATTTTTCACCCTGTCTGATTCTCTACCTCTGCCTTCCACAGTTGGAACTTTGAAAAGACTTCAGATTTATGCTTCATGAAATAAACCCAAAGTTTGCGAGAAAAATCATCAGTAAATGTCACAAAGTACCGTGACCCGCCCATGGATGCCTCTCTAGTTGGCCCCCACACGTCAGAATGGACATAGTCAAGTATCCCCTCTGTTTTGTGCTTCCCGGGTTTGAACCGAACACGACACTGTTTCCCAAGAACACAATATTTGCACAAATCCAGTTTGCAGCTGTGAACACCCTTCAACAGACTCCTCTTATGAAGTTCCATCATCCCACGTTCACTGAGATGACCCAGACGCAGATGCCAGAGTTTTGTTGCATCATTATCAGACTCAATTGACGCAACATCACCGACAACAGTATTCCCCAACAGTTTGTAGATATTACCTGCAGTCCTCTTTGTTCTCATCACTGTCAATGCACCCTTGCTAACCTTCAAAATATCCCTATCTCCATCAGACCTGTATGAGTACCCATTTGCCTGTAGAGTACCTAGGGAAATCAATTTCTTTCTCAATTCTGGAATATAGCGAACATCAGTCAATGTCCGTACGCCACCATCATCCATAGCAATTTTAATCTGCCCTATACCAGTGATTGCACAAGCTTTATCATCACCCAAATAGACAAATCCAAAACTGCCTGACCTGAATGTAGTAAACCACTCCCTAGATGAAACACAAAGAATATCACCTTCACTGCAAGAGTCATCAGTTTGAACTAGATTTGCAGAGGTTGATGACCCTTGCTTTCTGTTTGGACAATCCCTCTTCCAATGCCCGATCTGTTTGCAGCTGTAGCACTCTGCTGTTTTCCTGTTCTTAGATTTTGACCTCTTCTTTCCAGGACCTGCTTTACCCTTGTTCCGTCCACGATCTGAACCTCCATGTACATACAAACCTTCCCCCTGACTCCCTCCCTCCGCGTTCTGCCTCCTTTGACCATGAGACAACAGTGCAGATGTAATTGAAGTGAGAGTAATATGTTCTTTACCGTAAGTAAGGGTAGTCACCAAATGGTCGTAGGAACCTGGTAACGAGCATAACAATATGATTGCCTTGTCTTCGTCATCCATCTGAACCCCAAGTCGCGTCAGATCGGTGAGAATGTTTTGGAAGACGTTGATGTGTTGTTGCAAATCGGAACCTTCATGCATCCTCAGACCATAAAGCCGCTGCTTCGCATATAGCTTGTTCATGAGCGACTTCTCCATGTACTGACTCTCCAATTTATCCCAAACTTCCTTCGGGGTTGTTAGATCAAGAATAAGATGCATCACCTCGTCTGAAACACATAGGCGTATCAAACCCGCAGCCTTCTCCTTCATCTCTGCCCAATCCGTATCATCCATGTCTGCCGGTTTCGTCTCGCGCAACGCCTTCTGTAAACTCTGTTGAGCCAACAGATCCTTAACCCTTCTCTGCCATAATCCGAAATTGCCCGTTCCGTCGAACCTTGCCACTTCGAATTTCGCTGGGTTAATCGTCATCTGATACCAATTGTTGTGCACAACTAGTAACAAAAGGTAATAATAACGAAAGCAAAACGATGATGAACACAAAGAAGTTTGATAACGGAGTTCCCCTTAGGTACGTCTCCGACTGTAGAATTCGCTACAGCTCGTTTCTATTGGATGAATGAATTAGGGTTTCAGTGTTACAAGCGGTATTTATAATAATAATAATACTGTCGAAAATATCCCTGAACCATACCGCGGGGGCTATCGCCCCCGCACCCCCCCTAACTCCCCCCAAAACATTTGGTCATAGCCCATATCCTTTTGCATATAAGCCATACTCAACAGAATTTGATTGATTTTTAATTGACTTTAGTGAAAATGGGTAACATTTTTTATAAAATGTTACATGAAAAATGTTACTAAAAGCTAAATATGCAGTAGTATGTATTCTTCTGAGCAATCTATCCTTTTATGTAGCTCATTAATTACTTGAGCATAATATGTTTGGTGTTTTTCATTTTAACTATTCTCAGAACTCCTTCTGCTAATTAATATTTAATTGTTCTTCAGTCTGCAACATTTTTAATTGTGTCCCCTATAATTTTTTTAGAGTAATTTTCACTACTCATATCTGCCTCTTTTCTAATTTCATAGTCCTTATTCTTTTTTCCCAATATTACACTGAGTTGGAATTTTTTTATTAGTGGTGGCATTGCAATTATTATGCCAATGTGGATTTTAATAAAATTAAAATATCAAAATATAACATAAAATTCTCCAAATCTTCTTCTTCCTCGATCTAAAATAAGGATGTAAAAATAGATAGGATCAGGATTTCAATTTATGGTCTTAATCTGCAATTGTATCGATAATATTATTGCAGTAAACTATGCAACAGTATTACAATTGCGGTGTGATCTTAAATTACATGTGCGGCAACATCGTAAGGGCATAAATATATATCGGTTATATATTTCTTCAAATTTTCTCACCAAAAAAAAAAAATTAAGATTTTAGAACTCGAAATCTCAATCTACTCGAGATCTAATGAAAATTCAATAGTCTCCCAACTTTTAGTATTTTATATAGAGAAAATTGAGACTTTGTTATGATGATGAATAAATAGAGTATAGCTTCACGGTGGTGCTGATTTAAAATTATTTAATTTAACACTGTAGCAATTGTAATTGCAACGACCACAGCCACATATACAATTATAATTTTAAACTACGGATAAGATATAGTGGAAAGGTTTGACCAATCACACTTAAATAAATGTAGGCTCTGTTTGATAAAAATAGTGGATAGTTGATAAGTTAACTGATGATTGAAAGTTTAAAGTTTATAGTTGATGACAGATGGCTGATAGCTCATAAATTAATTGAAGTGTTTTGTAAAACTAACGGGTAAACTAAATTATAAATGTAAATTAAAATGACATAAAAATGAAAATCTTAATTTATAATAAAATTTAATTCCTTTTGTAATAGGTTAAAGTACTCCTTGTACTTCCCACAAATGCAATCTTATTTGATTATGAAAAACAATTAAAAAAATAAAGTAATTAACAAGAGACTACGGCTCTTTTTGGATTGATGGAATACAATGCAATGAAGCGGAGGGAATAAAGTGTAGTGGAATGAGATGAAGTGGAATTGAATAAATATTTCATTCTATTGTTTGAATCTTTTAGAAAGGAGAGGAACAAAATTAAATGTAAGTGGTGGTATAAGATGAAATTTATTCCATCCTATTCAATTCCATTCTATTATTATTTTTCAAATACAAACAATAGAATATTATTCTATTTCATCCCGCTCCGCTCAATTCCATTATATTTCATTAATCTAAACGAAGTCTACTGGTCTTACCGTAATAGAAATACATGGGGTTGTAACAGTGAATCTCGCCAGCAGAGCCGTTGAGGTAGCAATGATCGCAAGGACAAGAGCCTTGCATCCACGAAATTTCAAATCCATAACCTAGCGCCTTGTGAATATCAACGTAGGAAATGTTACCTATAACAGCAGTGATATTTAGACACAAAAACTAAAATAGACATTATACAAAAATTTATAATATACTCGAATTCAAATGCTGATTTGATTGTAAGAGATAAAAAATTAATATTTTTTTTTGGCATAAGGAGAGAAGAAATTAATTAAAAAAAACTATTAATGTAATTTTTATGTAAATTATGACAAGTTAAATTTGAGCCTTTCTTTGTATATTTTCTGTAAAAATTATTTTGATAAATTCTTTAGTACCCTTAGAGCATTAACAATGGGAACTTAACAATACATGAATTGCTTTTGTGAGCTAAAATTGTCACATAGAACCTAAACAATTCATAAACAATTTTAACCTAATGACAATTTCAATACACAATTTATAATTGACCCCACTAATTTATACTTTTTATTTTCACTTATTTTTATTCAATTTTAAATATTAATTCAAGGTTTCTTTGAATGTGTATTCAACCTTTGATACCAATTTTCATAAACAAAGAATTAATAAAAAAATTTAAAAATCACCAAGTTCTTATTTAAGGAAGTTTCATATGCTAATAGTTCTTGGCTTATTTTTTCTTATGATTGGAGCACGAATTATGTGACAGAGTGAGTATTTAAAAATTGATTCAAACATTTTATTTAAGATACCGTATTATCAATTTAATATTAACTTATTTTTTATATTTTGTACATAATGTTGGCTTATTTAATGGATTATATATATGAGTTGCCCAAGGCTTTGTTTGGGAGTTTTGAGAGGAAGGAAAGGAAAGGTTAAGGAGGGGAGGGGAAGGAAAGGGAGGGAAGGGATAAAGGAGGGAAATCCTTCCCCTTGTTTGGGAGTTGAAAAACCAACAAGGAAGGACATAGGGGGCTTATGTGATGATTTTACTATTTTACATTTTTTTTTCCTTAAAATTAATACATTGTGTTATATTATTTTGCCCTTTTTGAGAATAAGTTTCGATTTCAGATAAAAAATAATTTCGGAACAAAAGTTTACGATATTTTTTCGGGAAAAAAGATCTAATATTTTATTCGAAAAAAAAGTTCCCGATTATTTCCAGAAAAAAGTTTCTGATTTTTTGTCGGGAAAAATGTTCCCGATTTTTCCGGGAAAAAATTTCCGATTTTAACGGAAAAAAAGTTCTCGATTTTTCCCAAAAAAAATTCTGATTTTTTGGCGGGAAAAAAGTTCCCGATTTTTTCGAAAAAAAGTTTCCGGTTGTACCGAAAAAAATATTCCGATTTTTTCCGGAAAAAAAGTTCTCTTTTTTTTCCGGAAAAAAAGTTCCCGATTTTTTGCCGGGAAAAAGAGTTCCCGGTTTTTCCAGAAAAAAAGTTCTCGATTTTTCCGGAAAAAAGTTCCCGATTTTCTCCCAAAAAAAGTTTCCGATTTTTTGCCGGGAAAAAAAGTTCCCGATTTTTCCGGAAAAAAGTTTCCGATTTTTTCCGGAAAAAAGTTCTCGATTTTTCCGGAAAAGTTCCCGATTTTTTCCAGAAAAAAGTTTCCGAATTTTTGCCAGGAAATAAAGTTCCCGATTTTTCCGGAAAGAAGTTTCCGAATTTTTGCCGGGAAAAAAAGTTCTTGATTTTTTTCGGAAAAAAAGTACTCGATTTTTCCGGAAAAAAGTTCCCGATTTTTTTCCAGAAAAAAGTTTCCGAATTTTTGCCGGGAAATAAAGTTCCCGATTTTTTCGGAAAAAATAATTTCGGATTTTTTCCGGAAAAAATGTTTCCTATTTTTTCCGGAAAAAAAGTTCTCGATTTTTCCGGAAAAAAGTTTTTTATCTTTTGGAATGAAATTAGACTAGGGCTAAAATTGGAATTTTGAATTATTGTAAGGGGTAAAATAGACAATTTATATAGTTAACCCTCCAAAACCCCCCAATTTGGGGGAACTTTAAAATTGGATAAAATAAGCCCCCCAAAACCCCCCAAAACCTTTCCTTATTTTTTTAAAACTCCCAAACAAGGGTTGACCTCTTCCCAAGCCTCTTCTTCCCCTCCCTTCCCCTCCAAAACCCAACTCCCAAACAAAGCCTAAGAGTTACATAATTTTATATCATTTGAGCAAAATATATATAAGTTGCATAATATTGTATGACATTATAGAAATCACTTATTAATAATATATGAAACTCAAAATAGTATCACCATTGAATATACTCTTAGAATTTGGTTGGTACCAATACCCTATCAACTAAATTTTAAAGTGTTGGAGTATTCATCAATTATTTTTATGGATTATGCTAAATAGTGCTCCGGTGTCCGGACAGTTGTTAAACATATTAAAAAAGAAAACTAAAAATAAAGTTAATATTAAAAAGACAATTTTTTATATTTTTAAGATATTAAAAATACAAATTTCAAAATAAAATTTTCATATTAATATTCTTAACATTTTCCTAATTTTATATATCAAATTTTATAAAATTTTCAACAAAAACGAATGTTTTTAGTCTAGTTACATACAATTTCTTTGATTAATTTTTTCTTAAAATATGAATATATTTTAGCCAACAGTTTAATACCTTCAATATTCTGTGGACCGTAAGTAGGTCGACTAGGCCAGAAGGATGTGAGAGTAACATGCTTAACACGGCACTGAGGCTCCAGTATTCCAAACTGTGGGTCCCCAACAAGAACGTATGTGTGTTGATCCAAGCATGAAGCAGTATCCGTCGCATAATATCTATCCACAACGTTTCTGGGTGGACTTGTACACTTCATGTATATTACAGGCCTAGATAAATCAAATTCAAATACATTGTAATCATCATACATGGAAGTCGATCGATTTAAGGTGTACTGGTATGAATTATTTTTATAGTAAAAGAACTCGTTGAACAGGTATGGATTATAATAAGTGAAATTGTGGCGGTATAAGAAGAACCGGGGGAGAGAGGAGCAATTGGTGGGTTGAATGTTAGGATCAACAACTCGAATTGTGTAATTGTTGTAATTGATTGATTCTACTAAATATTCAGCTTGAAACAACTTCAATACCGTAACGTTGTTCACACAATCCAACTCGTACTTATTGTTGCCACAGTGGGTTGGGTCGTGTTTTAGCCGAAATGGATGGGTTATGATTGAAATTTTCCCACACGAAGAAAAACATGTGTGGGAGTGGGAGTGGGAGTGGGTATCAGTTTGGTGTGGAAGTAGAAACAAGTAAAGCAACATTATTGCACATCTTGTATAGCAATAGCAACATCTCGTTTTTCCTCCAAAAACAGAGGCTGAAACCATTTTCAGTTCTACGGTGCTACTTCTTTAATACTGGATCGAGTACAGTTTTAAAGGAATTTTTATAGACAAATCCTAACGAGTGCTAACTAACGAGTTATTTCAGGGCACTCTTTAAGACTTTAAATAATACTGTTTTTATAGAATTTTTATGAAAATTTGTAAAGTTAACGCTTTGAAAATTGTAGTGTTTAATTTTTTAAATATATTTTTTTAAATGGAATGTTTAAAGAGTGTTTCGAGTATTCGTTAGCAAAACTCTTTTTTAATTAATAATTTAATGGACAGACTCACACAAATTTGAAGAAGTAAAGAATCTAGAGTTCAAATATCATCGACTCTAATGTTTGGATTGATGGTACAAAATGGAACGAAGCGGAACGAAATATAATGGAATGAAACACAAATTCTGTTCTATTGTTTGGATATTCAATGATGGAATGGAAAAAAATTACCACTCCATCATTTGAAAAATAAACGGAATGGAGTAAATTAAAACATTTTTATTCCAATTTTACTCTTATTTAAAAATTATTATTATTATTATTATTATTATAGAAAATATATAACATTATAATCTTATCTCCTTCAAAATTAATATTTGAGTAGAAAAACTATTATATGTGTTGTGAATTCGACTAAAAACTCACACCAATAATAAACTGATGTGTGGGGCAAGCGAAACAAGCAACCAAATATAAGGACGATAGAGATGATGATGCAATAATCCAAACAATAAAACGGCGGAAGAAAAGAACACAATAATATTGTTTACCCAGTTCGGTGTTAATGAACCTACGTCTGGGGGAGAGAGCAACTCTCCGTTTCCACTAGATCAAAGAAGTCACTTTACAAGAGATTCCCATAAGGGTTACAAGAATTAATCCTAATTCTACCCAAAATCCCGAATCTCTTCCCGTGGCCAAGAGACTCAATTTTACCTAGTCTACCCAAGGTGATCCCACAAGATGATCCCAAGAATGATTTGCCCAAACCCCTAGGATCCTAAGACCCTAGCCTTGTGTGGTGGCAAACCCTAATTCCCTACATCTTGTCTCTCTTTGCTCTCTTGTTTTTTCTATGAATAAACAACCTCTATTTATAGAAAAATATATGCCTATTATTTTAAAACAAATCTTTTAAAATAAAACCAAATCTCCTGTTATTTTTAAATATATCTAATATTTAAAAACAAACACAATCCAAGTCAGATATTCTTCAAAACATATTTTTCCACAAAATCAGCAAACCAACACGAGCCCGCGCCCCGCGCCAGCCCGCCCGCGCCCCGCGCCAGTCAACAGAACTCACAGGCCAAACGAGGCCTCTCCGGGCGCCGCGCGCTAGCTGTCAGGTTCTCCCAGGATTTTTCTGACTTCTTGTGACCGAGATTTAAAGGCATATCCAACAATTCTCCACCTTGCCTTTAAATCGATGGTGATCCAATCAACCACCGTGTTGCTCTCTCCATCTTGAATCTTCTATCCAAGATCACCGGCCAAGTCCAAGTCCCACTTGAACCTCGACATAGGCACCATCCTCCACTTGCTTCCCGCAAGCTGTACCTCCCCTTCATCCCTCGGAATGCCTTCCGCCCTCATGAAGATCTTGTCTCCCACTAGCATAGGATGTTTGGTAGCACCCACAAGATTCACCGCCTCCTCTTCAGACTCCGGAGTAGCTAATTCCGTACCCTCCTGAAGTAACGCTTGTGCCCCGCTATCACCGGCCTTTTTGGATAGCTCAACAAGCTTCACCACCCTTCGACCCCCGGAGTGCCCCCCGTCCTCTCGAAGTATTGCTTGGCTCCGAACCAACCTTGGAATTTTAGGCGGTTCCACAAGCTGCAACATCAAACTCTCCTTGTATCCAACTACCTCCAGCAGTCTCACAAGTTACCAAGTCTGATCACTGTTGCTTTCAATTGCCTCCCTGAAGATCTTCCAAGTTTTGCACTTCTTCAGCCACAATTGAAACATAACCCACAAGGTCTTCATAGTCATACCACTTTGGTGCAACAATTCCACTCTCCTCCCTACCTCTCATTAGATAGCCAAGAGCCATTGTTGAATGTTTGTCTTCCTCTAGTCCAACTAGTAACAAACTCCACCTCAATCTGAGATTCCTCCACCAAAGCCACAAACCGGTATTTTCACTATGTTCCCACCTTGTAACCTGCAAAACTGTCAAACTGCTCTGAAACAAACTTCAGGCCATTGTTAGTATCCAACAATTCCAATTTAGTTCCAACACCTAGTAAACCTCGTTTCACTAGTCCAACTAAACCTATGTCACTAACAAGAATCAACCAAAGTTTCACAACTCAACCATATGAGAATCTCCACTAGTAACAAATGCATAACCAAAAGTAAACCAACTATCCATGCATCAAAGTTTAGGAACATACCTCACATCATGTAAAAGAAAACACATGATTTGTCAAACATCGTAAGACAAACCAAAACCATACCTCAAACCTTTCAAGCTTTCCCGTCTTCAAGATGAAAAACTCCACCTTCAACTAGCTCTCGGATTTTTCACGGTATTCCTTCTTCAAACACACGTGATAGGAGCATCCAAAGTCCATGACTTAATACTCCACCGCTTCCCAACTTTCACTAGCATCTTCGGATTCTTATAACAAAGTTGTTCTTTCAACAGTCACCCGAGTATTATTCCACCGCCTCTCCAGGCCGTGCTTCTCCCTTCAACGCCTCCACACGTTTTGAATTAACACTGCCCTCATCTTCACCTTCCACAACCCGTAGTCGTTACTCCCGGTGAACCTCTCAATATCCCCCTTCAAACCCATGATACTTGAATCGACTGATCCCCTTGCCCCACGGTGGGCGCCAATTGTTGTGAATTCGACTAAAAACTCACACCAATAATAAACTGATGTGTGGGGCAAGCGAAACAAGCAACCAAATATAAGGACGATAGAGATGATGATGCAATAATCCAAACAATAAAACGGCGGAAGAAAAGAACACAATAATATTGTTTACCCAGTTCGGTGTTAATGAACCTACGTCTGGGGGAGAGAGCAACTCTCCGTTTCCACTAGATCAAAGAAGTCACTTACAAGAGATTCCCATAAGGGTTACAAGAATTAATCCTAATTCTACCCAAAATCCCGAATCTCTTCCCGTGGCCAAGAGACTCAATTTTACCTAGTCTACCCAAGGTGATCCCACAAGATGATCCCAAGAATGATTTGCCCAAACCCCTAGGATCCTAAGACCCTAGCCTTGTGTGGTGGCAAACCCTAATTCCCTACATCTTGTCTCTCTTTGCTATCTTGTTTTTTCTATGAATAAACAACCTCTATTTATAGAAAAATATATGCCTATTATTTTAAAACATATCTTTTAAAATAAAACCAAATCTCCTGTTATTTTTAAATATATCTAATATTTAAAAACAAACACAATCCAAGTCAGATATTCTTCAAAACATATTTTTCCACAAAATCAGCAAACCAACACGAGCCCGCGCCCCGCGCCAGCCCGCCCGCGCCCCGCGCCAGTCAACAGAACTCACAGGCCAAACGAGGCCTCTCCGGGCGCCGCGCGCTAGCTGTCAGGTTCTCCCAGGATTTTTCTGACTTCTTGTGACCGAGATTTAAAGGCATATCCAACAATTCTCCACCTTGCCTTTAAATCGATGGTGATCCAATCAACCACCGTGTTGCTCTCTCCATCTTGAATCTTCTATCCAAGATCACCGGCCAAGTCCAAGTCCCACTTGAACCTCGACATAGGCACCATCCTCCACTTGCTTCCCGCAAGCTGTACCTCCCCTTCATCCCTCGGAATGCCTTCCGCCCTCATGAAGATCTTGTCTCCCACTACCATAGGATGTTTGGTAGCACCCACAAGATTCACCGCCTCCTCTTCAGACTCCGGAGTAGCTAATTCCGTACCCTCCTGAAGTAACGCTTGTGCCCCGCTATCACCGGCCTTTTTGGATAGCTCAACAAGCTTCACCACCCTTCGACCCCCGGAGTGCCCCCCGTCCTCTCGAAGTATTGCTTGGCTCCGAACCAACCTTGGAATTTTAGGCGGTTCCACAAGCTGCAACATCAAACTCTCCTTGTATCCAACTACCTCCAGCAGTCTCACAAGTTACCAAGTCTGATCACTGTTGCTTTCAATTGCCTCCCTGAAGATCTTCCAAGTTTTGCACTTCTTCAGCCACAATTGAAACATAACCCACAAGGTCTTCATAGTCATACCACTTTGGTGCAACAATTCCACTCTCCTCCCTACCTCTCATTAGATAGCCAAGAGCCATTGTTGAATGTTTGTCTTCCTCTAGTCCAACTAGTAACAAACTCCACCTCAATCTGAGATTCCTCCACCAAAGCCACAAACCGGTATTTTCACTATGTTCCCACCTTGTAACCTGCAAAACTGTCAAACTGCTCTGAAACAAACTTCAGGCCATTGTTAGTATCCAACAATTCCAATTTAGTTCCAACACCTAGTAAACCTCGTTTCACTAGTCCAACTAAACCTATGTCACTAACAAGAATCAACCAAAGTTTCACAACTCAACCATATGAGAATCTCCACTAGTAACAAATGCATAACCAAAAGTAAACCAACTATCCATGCATCAAAGTTTAGGAACATACCTCACATCATGTAAAAGAAAACACATGATTTGTCAAACATCGTAAGACAAACCAAAACCATACCTCAAACCTTTCAAGCTTTCCCGTCTTCAAGATGAAAAACTCCACCTTCAACTAGCTCTCGGATTTTTCACGGTATTCCTTCTTCAAACACACGTGATAGGAGCATCCAAAGTCCATGACTTAATACTCCACCGCTTCCCAACTTTCACTAGCATCTTCGGATTCTTATAACAAAGTTGTTCTTTCAACAGTCACCCGAGTATTATTCCACCGCCTCTCCAGGCCGTGCTTCTCCCTTCAACGCCTCAACACGTTTTGAATTAACACTGCCCTTATCTTCACCTTCCACAACCCGTAGTCGTTACTCCCGGTGAACCTCTCAATATCCCCCTTCAAACCCATGGTACTTGAATCGACTGATCCCCTTGCCCCACGGTGGGCGCCAATTGTTGTGAATTCGACTAAAAACTCACACCAATAATAAACTGATGTGTGGGGCAAGCGAAACAAGCAACCAAATATAAGGACGATAGAGATGATGATGCAATAATCCAAACAATAAAACGGCGGAAGAAAAGAACACAATAATATTGTTTACCCAGTTCGGTGTTAATGAACCTACGTCTGGGGGAGAGAGCAACTCTCCGTTTCCACTAGATCAAAGAAGTCACTTTACAAGAGATTCCCATAAGGGTTACAAGAATTAATCCTAATTCTACCCAAAATCCCAAATCTCTTCCCGTGGCCAAGAGACTCAATTTTACCTAGTCTACCCAAGGTGATCCCACAAGATGATCCCAAGAATGATTTGCCCAAACCCCTAGGATCCTAAGACCCTTGCCTTGTGTGGTGGCAAACCCTAATTCCCTACATTTTGTCTCTCTTTGCTCTCTTGTTTTTTCTATGAATAAACAACCTCTATTTATAGAAAAATATATGCCTATTATTTTAAAACAAATCTTTTAAAATAAAACCAAATCTCCTGTTATTTTTAAATATATCTAATATTTAAAAACAAACACAATCCAAGTCAGATATTCTTCAAAACATATTTTTCCACAAAATCAGCAAACCAACACGAGCCCGCGCCCCGTGCCAGCCCGCCCGCGCCCCGCGCCAGTCAACAGAACTCACAGGCCAAACGAGGCCTCTCCTGGCGCCGCGCGCTAGCTGTCAGGTTCTCCCAGGATTTTTCTGACTTCTTGTGACCGAGATTTAAAGGCATATCCAACAATATGTGCGAGCAAAAATTTAACAGAAAAAAAAAAGACCAATTAAAACACATTATATATTGGCCACAAACCAAACTGGAAAAGCTTTTTTCTTTTAATAATATAAGAAAACTACCAATTTTAATTATATTTGCATTACGCAAACACACATGCTATAAACCTTTCCTTTATCTCTATTTGAAACTTTGCAAAAAATCACGCATACACATCAAGAAAGAAACATAGACCAGCAACAATACAAAATATAACACATACACATAGCAAGAACAGTTATAGCAGATGCAAGGAAAAAATAAGCATAAGAAAAAAGACATATTAGATAAGGGTAAAAAAGTAACATTTTAAATATAAAGTTTCATTCTATTGCATACACCTCAAATTGGAGGGAATGGAAAATTGAAGGAATAGATGGTATTAGATCGAATGAGTTCCATTGTGTTCCATTCCATTGATTCATTTCTTGCAAATCCAAACAATAGAATCTAATTTATTTTTTTTTGAATCGGCTAAATTTTATTAAATAACAACTCATCCACAAGAAGTGAAAGGAATTGTTGAGAAACATACAACGAAAGGTAACGTGATATAACACAATTACCAAATAACAGAACGCCTAATCAACACCCCAATCCACCCGTACACCAATAGTGATTCGCCAAACCCACCAGAGAAAACCCCTACCCGACCCCAGGAGACACCAGTAGACACTAACTTCCGAACTCGAATTAAAATTACTCGGCCCATCAGGATCCAGAAAGCAGCCCCAATTGTCGAAGGTTGAGGGACACCGGTAGGCAGAGAACCGACAGTCAACACCTAATGCAGTAGAGTTCGACCAGATACCAGAGACCTGCAAATCTCAACAGATTTGAACACCCCTCAGCGACTCAAAAGAGTCCTGCAAATCTCACCAGATTTGAAAATGGTCAGAGACTCTCGTATCAGGGAGAATCCACTCACATTCGGCATTAGCCATCCCACACCAATACGTCCTGGAGGTACGATAAAACAACAACAACATCCGTCAACACGGAGTGTCTACATACCTCGCCCTTTCGGGCGCGCCAGGACAAAAAACCAAGGCCAAGAACAGATCCAAACAACCCAGGCCACCAATCCACCATTCCACCTCACCCACCCTAGCACAAGACCCCACCTTACCACGATACGACGCCAACACAGCACAACACCACTTCCAACACCAACACTGCAACCTCGCCGACACCACCACTCTGCATCACCTCCAACAACACCCACCATGACCACTTCAACAGCACCACAACCTCCTCACTATATCTCCTCCAATCATGACAGAGCTACACCCGAAGCAGCGGCTGCTCCGCCTACGCCTCCACCCAAACCAAAGCCGCCAACAACCCAAAAGAGGACCACGAACAGATCCAAACACCAAAACCAGAAAAAATCCCGCCGGCGAAAGAGACAACCGGCGTCGGAGACGAAAAAACGGACCAGACCACTTCCGGTGGAGCACAGAGAAACAGGAGAAGGAGATCGGCAAAAAGAAAAAGCCCCAATCACAAGAGGGGAGTGACCGTGATGCGGCCAAGAGAAGGCCAAGCACCCCAACGTCACCACCACACTTCACCACGCCATCACCACCTCAACAAACAGAATTCCAAAACACCAAATCACCTAGAACACGAAACCTCCACCATCGAGGAAGAACGAACAGAGTGTCGGACCGGCGAGATAAGCAGAACACCAAAAGCTCAAAAACGACCTAAGCAGCGGCGGAGAAGGACCCGGCGGCGAAGGAGACAACCACACACTCACCCCAACTCCAGTGCACCAAATCAGACCACCAACACACCCGATACAACACCAAACGGTGCCGAAATCAGTCACCAACACAGTAGATCCATAACCACCTCCGGCGGTGCGGAAACCGGAGCAACACCTCCACCACTGTAACAGAACGAGAAGACAAACACAACACCAGAAAAAATAAAAAATACCAGAACCAAAAATCAAGGACTCCGGCGCCGGAAAAACGTGGTGCGGAGAGCCAGCCACTCCGTCGCCGGCGTTAACACTACCACAACCACCACAGGGAAGACAAAATCTGCTCAGGAGAAGAAGAAGAAGAAGACAACGAAGAAAAGAAAAAGTAAAAAGGGACACGAACAGAAGAAGAAGAAAGCTAACGCCGATCGACGTGGTGGTGCGGAGGGCTGACCTCTCCTCGTCGCACCACCATCACCTTTATGTTTACATCGTGAAGAGAGAGTTTGGATTTGGGGGAAATGGTTTGTGACAGATCTAATTGTTTATTGTTTTGTTTAAACTGAATTTGTTGAAAAGAGTTGGGTTTGTGACAATTTGATGAATAAACAATAGAATCTAATTATTTACCACTCCACTCCATTTTATCCAATATCACCAATTCAAACATAACATAATAATATCTTAATAGCTATATGACAAACTAATCTCAAAAAGCAAGAAATGAATTATGCACTTAATCCAATGGCCTAGTGTTTTTAAAGGAGAGAAAAAAAAAATAAAGTTGAGAGAGAGCAATGGTTGAGATTACGGCAGAACAAATGACAACAGATGGTCCACAATAAAGGATCAAGATCCAATAAATCATGTTAACTTTCCCTCCACAAAGTAACTCATTATCCCCCAAACATCTATAAGAGCATCCGCAGAACTCTCATTTTTGAGCATTTGGTTAAGTCTCACATGTACAAATCATTTATTTATAATTTGTTTTAATAATAATAGTATTTAATATGCAATACATCATTTCAACCCAACTCCTTTATAAAAAGTTATAAACGAGTCTCATTAATAACTCTACATCATTATATAAACGTAAGCAAGTTTCAAAAACAATATATTTTATTGACAATTAAGGTGGATCCTAAAGAAAAAAGAAAAATATAAAATCAGTAACAATTATATACTCAATTTTGTTTTGCTTAAGTACAAATGCTTAAAAAACAAGCAATTGTTAAGAATAATAAGATCAAAGTGTCATAGATCATATTCATGAAGTAAAAAAGATCATATTAAACTAATAAAATATGATAAAATGAGTGCGGTAGTGCTCTTATAGAGCTATTAGAGATTTAACTAACTAACTACCTAATAACAAACTAACAACCTCTAACTAACTAATTGAACCTCTGACTAGTCATATATAGTTATTCTGAACGGTAATCACCAATCACCATTTAATTATGGTTTGGTTCCTTTTCTCTGTAGCAGCGTATGAACCGGTGGACTTTTCAACCGTATGGTTCACGGCATGACCAAATAATTCAATAAATTATGCAAGTATTATTTTCCACAAAATGAAAACTTGGCTCTTATCTCCTCCCAACATATATTATCATCATTCTTACATTAACTCGCGTCTAATTTTTTGACGGATCCAACATAGCTTAAATTCTCAGGGAAATAATAATAAAATTTATTCATACAATCAATCTCTAGTAGCGTTTGAGTATATAAAGAAAACTACAAAAATGGTAACTTCTTCAAATATTGTGTTGGTCGCGATTCTAATCATGGTTTGCAATTTAAACACAGTGATGTGGAGAGTTAATGGTTGTAGCGGGAGGGAAGTCAGGTGTGGACATCACGGTCCACTGATCCGATTTCCCTTCCGACTTAAAGACAGGAAAACAGAACTTGGTTGCAGTTATACTGGCTTTGAGCTTACTTGTTCAGACACACACAAAACACTACTTGAGCTTCCTTCAGATTCTGGTCCAATTTTACTCGAAGTTACAGACATATCTTATGAAATACAGAGTCTATTGGTATCTGACCACGAAAATTGCCTTCCAAGAAAGTTTTTAAAGCTTCTTCAATCACCAATTTCAATTTCTCCTTTTCAATTATTAGTATCATACAGTTATAAGTATAACTTCACTTTGCTCTATTGTAGTTCATTATCCTGTCCGGTTTTTGTTGTTAATCCTACAGATACACTCCTTGATTCGGGTTTCGACCCAATACTTTGCACCAAGACTCTAGATATTTCTTCGGCAGTGTGCCCGCCGTATCAGTATGATGAGAGTATGGCTTTGACATGGTCCAAACCCAATTGTAGCAAATGTGAAAATGAAGGAAAGATGTGTAAACTTAAAAACAACGGAACTGAAGATGAGATAGAATGTTTTGATCATCATCACAAACCAACTAAGAAGATACTTCTATATGCCACAGGTCAGAGATACTTCTTTACAATTTTTTTCTTCGGATTTAAGTAGTATATCATTTTTGTTTGGTAAAGTAGGTTAGATTTCAACCTTTTTAAGCATTTTTTTTTAATTATTTCTACTATCCTAAAAATAACTTTTGGCCTTATATCCAAACCGCCAAGGCATCCTTGTGGGCAATTTTATGTCGTGAGAATCCCCAAGGCATCTTTCACCATCGCAATTTCTTTGTGGTTTGTTTTTTCTGTTGGTGTTTTCTCTTGTTTGAACTTCGAATTTATTAACATTGCAATTTCCTTACTAATTTGTGAAGTGACTTTGCCGGGAATATGTGTTAGATAAGAAGCTATAGTATTTAGCTTCTCTATTAAAGAGAGAGTCCCTCAATACACAGTATAAACAAATAAGGTGACAATAGATCACCTTGTCTCAGGTCTCTCTTTGAGACATATCCTACACTCTCGCTATTTACCAAAACTTTCTATCGAACACTCTTCGTACACATATTCATCCAATATTCACCCACTTATCATGGTACCCCATATCCCACTCAGGAAAGAATTACTCATAAATGAATTAATGTTGTTTTGTGCAGGTGGGTTTGTTGGTTCGGTTCTGGTGGCATTGATTTTTGCAGCATGTTTCCATCTTTATTTCTATTTTAAACTAAAAGGTGAAGATGAGGTTAGAATCGAAAAGTTCTTAGAGGATTATAGGGTGCTTAATCCTGCGAGATTCTCATATGCTGATATAAAGAGGATTACAAATAATTTTAGGGAAGAGTTAGGTGAAGGAGCTCATGGAGCAGTTTTCAAAGGTAAACTATCTAATGAAATTCTTGTGGCTGTGAAGATGCTTAACAACACAGAGGGAGATGGAAAAGAGTTCATTAACGAAGTGAAAGCTATGGGAAAAGTTCATCACATCAATGTCGTTCGTTTGGTTGGATTTTGCGCTGATGGATGCTATCGTGCTCTTGTTTATAATTTCTTTCCCAACGGTTCGTTACAAAACTTCATAACAAGAGCTGATGATATGGATCGTTTTCTCGGTTGGGAGAAGCTACAACAAATTGCTCTCGGCATTGCCAAAGGTATTGAGTATCTTCACATGAGTTGTGATCAACAAATTCTTCACTTTGATATTAATCCACACAATGTATTATTAGACGACAAGTTTGTTCCAAAAATTACCGATTTTGGTTTGGCTAAATTGTGTTCTAAAAATCAAAGCATAGTGTCAGTAACTACTGCGAGAGGGACTTTGGGTTACATTGCACCTGAAGTATTTTCGAGGAACTTTGGAAATGTATCGTATAAAGCCGACATATATAGTTATGGCATGTTACTCCTTGAAATGGTTGGAGGAAGAAAGAATACTAGTCAGTTGTCAGAGGGAAATTTTCAAGTCCTATATCCAGAATGGATTCATAATCTACTTGAAGGGAGTGATGTACAAGTGAAAATTGAGGGAGTAGATGATGATATAATTTTAAAGAAACTTGCAGTTATTGGATTATGGTGCATTCAATGGCATCCAATAAATCGTCCATCTATAAAAGTTGTGCTCCAAATGTTAGAGGCTCTGGAGGAAGGAAACTTGGTTGTGCCCCCAAACCCTTTTATCTCGACAAATTTTAAAATTGCTGAAATCCCGACAAAATATTCAACCTTAGAGTTGGAATGTATACATGAATGAGATAAGGTAGTCACATTAGAAAATCTCAAGTGCGTCAAAATTATCCCGACAAAGGGGTTTTCTCTTGGTTTAATTTTAGAGTTGGACAAAAAGTTATTGAATTCATCAGGTATATTAAATCATTGAGTCTCTTTACCACCTGTAAAAGTTCAAGAAAATGTTAGAATAAGTATTTAAGGCTAATTCTTGTAATAGCTTTTTAAATTTCTTTGTAATGAAACTCTTTGAATTAGTGATATGGAAGGATGCTCTCTTCCCCCAAACGGATGTCGTTAAACAAATATTGTGCTTCTTCTTCTTCTTCGAGATAGAAATTAAGCAGAAGAACAAAATTTCATGGGGTAGAATGACTATGTTTTTCCAATGAAACCTTTATGACTCTATATTACAAAAAAATAATAGATAGTTTGATAAGCTAACATATAATAAATGAGTTTATAGGGCTTGACAAGAGGAAATTGAGGATGAATGAACTCCCATCTTAATTTTCTTTTAGAGAATGCTCAAAAGAAAATACAGACTAAGAAGAGAATTTTTTTATTTACAAAAAGAGCGAAAAATGAAGTAAACAAGAGCAAGATTACCTGGTATTATATGGATGCAACAAGGATACGTGAGGTGAGGGGTAAAGGCTAAAAACACTCAAAATAATAGTGTAAATGTATAAAATTTGAATAAAAAAATCATATTCCAATTATAAACTGTTTATTGGGTAAGGTCACGTTGAGGGAATCCAACTCCTCGCAGTTGGGTTACATACATTCATGTATTTAAGATATCAATTGTCGTTTGATCAAAATATAATGGTCTAAATATAACCTCAATAATTTTAACGATAAAATAAAAGTAAATATCTAAATATTTTTAAATCTGATTAAAAATAAAAGAAAATCTTTGACAATTGATAAACAAATAAATTCAGTGATTGAAGATAAGTTGCTAGCTTTGCCACTGTGTAGTGTAGCTGTGGACCAATTCCTAAGAAATAGCGTAGGAAATTTACATCACATGATTTAAGAATACATATTTCCATGCAAGTTCCTTTCCTTTAAAATAATTGAATTGAATATTTATCATATTAAAATAATGACTGAATATTTTGAACCGGTCTGGTCAACATCACATCAAAAAAATATAACAGATATTATGTGTATTCAACATCATATAGTTTAAATTATAGTATTTTTTTCATCACAAATTATAGTCTTGTCACTAATACATCCGTTCTAAAAATGAGTCAAAAAATTTGATGTATTAAATTTAAAATATTTGTTATTTATTAAGGATTCAAAAACAGAAAATTTTATATTAAATTAGCATTTTTCTTATTTTAAATATAATTATTTATTGGGTAAGGTCCACAAAATCCCCATCGAAGATGGTATTAGGAGAGAAACACTTACTTGGGCACAAACCCAACAAGTGTCATTTGGGCATACATACATAATTTTAAAAAATTTAAATATAAAAGAATTGATTAATGATAATTGATGTGATTTAATCATTAATTTTAAAATTTTTTTCTTTGATGTGTGTGCGCCCAAATATTTTAGATTTGGGGTTGTACCTATGATAGAATTGCTCGTATTAGGAAACGTAGCTTATGAAAGTTACAGATTATAATTTAAAAATGCAAACTTCTATGTAAATTCCTTTAAAACTGCACTCGATTCAGCATTAAGAAAAGTAGCACCGTATAAGTGAAAATGGTTTCAGCCTCTATTTCTGGAGGAAAAACCAGATGTTGCTATTGCTATTGCTATACAAAATGTGTAATAATGTTGCTTTACTTGTTTCTACTTCCACAGCAAACTTATCCCCACTCCCAACCTTGTTTTTCTTCGTGTGGGAAAATTTCAATCATAACCCATCCATTTCGGCTAAAACACGACCCAACCCACTGTGGCGACAATAATTACGAGTTGGATTGCGTGAACAACGTTACGGTATTGAAGTTGTTTCAAGCTGAATATTTAGTAGAATCAATCAATTACAACAATTACACAATTCGAGTTGTTGATCCTAACATTCAACCCACCAATTGCTCCTCTCTCCCCCGGTTCTTCTTATACCGCCACAATTTCACTTATTATAATCCATACCTGTTCAACGAGTTCTTTTACTATAAAAATAATTCATACCAGTACACCTTAAATCGATCGACTTCCATGTATGATGATTACAATGTATTTGATTTTGATTTATCTAGGCCTGTAATATACATGAAGTGTACAAGTCCACCGAGTAAGGTTGTGGAAAGATATTATGCGGATACTGCATCATGCTTGGATCAACACACATACGTTCTTGTTGGGGACCCACAGTTTGGAATACTGGAGCCTCAGTGCCGTGTTAAGCATGTTACTCTCACATCCTTGTGGCCTAGTCGACCTACTTACGGTCCACAGAATATTAAAGGTATTAAATTGTTTATTTGATTTTTCTAAAATTAAAATATTTATTTGTTTATTTATTTTAACAGCTTCTTTTTTAGTTTTTTTTTTTTGAATCATTATATGCAAATTTAGTTTTAAATATCATTATATACAAATTTTAGTCAAAAAGTCAACGGGAGATTGAAAAATATAAAAGGGGATAAATTTAAAGGATTAAATTAAAATTAAGCAATTGTTAAACTTAAAAATTTAAAATCAAACAATTAAAATATGTGTAGCCAAAATTAAATAATTATGTGACTTGAGGAGGCAAAAACTCTAGTATTTATATCTTTTATTTTTTATATCAATTTCTTACATTGATATATTATGCGCTTTGTTAGGTAATCTTTCCTACATTGATATTCACAAGGGATTACGCTATGGATTTGAAATTTCGTGGATGCAAGTGGTCTGTCATTGTGATGAATGCTATCTCAATGACACCATCGGCGATATTCAATGCTACATACCCTTCTGTCCTTTTGACTCTTGTGGTAAGACCAATTTTGATAGATAATAAAATTTTTAATTATGGGATTTTTATTTTAGTAGCTTAATTTAGAGTCTTGCTAACTAGTGTACTTCGTGCACTATTAAGGAATCTAAAAATAGAAAATTTTATATTGGAAAAAATATAATTTACATTTTTAAAAAGTTGGTTATACAAATTCCAAAACAATTTTATCACTTTTGGTTCCTTAACTAGTACAAAGGGTGCAATGTTTAACATTTACCTTTAATCTATAATGTTATTGAAATATTATTGAAATTTTAACCGTTTTATTTTTTCTTTTCTATTTGATTTCTTTATTCTTAACAACTTTAGTCCAGAAATAATTTTGATCCTATGATTAATTTATGCTCTGTTTGACAATAAATGATTTGAAATACCCACGGTAAAAGAAAAATTTGACAATGGAATTTTTTTTTTCTTTTTCGGAACAATGGAAATACTTGTGTTGTGTATATTTCTCAGCATCATGTAAGATTTTTATTTTATCTTGTTTTCATTTAATAATTCGAACATATGCAATTTTTTGTTGTTGTCGATTTTATCTTTTCAGGATATTGGTCAAAGAAGGCCCGCCTTTTGTATGGTAAGATAAATTCTCATATATATATTTATTTTATTTGATATTTTTTTTGACTTTTTAGTTTTTTTTTTATAGAGGACTTTTTAGTTTTTACGTACAACAAAGACATCTAATATTATTGAGAGCTGCTATACGAATAATTTTTTTTTTCAAACAAAGTATAGACACCGTACATCTCAGCAGTCTTTGCACTCATCCCAAAATATGTGAAAAAATATTAAAAAATGGCAAAACGGTAGGTAGGCTGTACTGTTGTCGTATTTTTGTTCAAATATCTTTTCTATATGCTATTTTATCAACTATAGATTAGGCATGACAATCCGGTGGAAAGAACACGAATTTGCCATATTTAACTCTGAACTTAATAGGATTCGGGTATTCCCCTATTCGTCTGGATCTTCGACCGGATAAAAAAACATAAGCCAACGATTACCGAGTTTTTACTTTTCCATCCCTGAAGAGTTTAGCATTTTATATTCATTTCCTGTTAATTAACTGAATATAATTATTTAACCAAAATACAAAACTTCACTGTAATTTTTTTATTTTTTTTTTGCAGATTTTGTTGGTGGCATTTATGACGGTATGAATTCCATTTCATTCATTCATTGCTGCTATATATATATACATGATTGAATTGAAAAAAACTTGAGGGGGACTATAAAAACATGTAGACTAAATAACAGAGATCAAAATTACAGGAAAGAAAAATGTAGAAATATATATGCAATGTTTGTAGTGACAATTTTCTTTTTTTAAACAACCAATGTTAGTTAGTTTTTGCAGGGGTCGAAATCAAATCCCTAATCACTTCATCGCCACTCCTTGACACATCCACGATCCACCCCCAACCACTAAGCCATCCTTATAACTTCCCTTAATGGTGACGAATTAATTATATGATATGTATTTTAGGACTTCGGGAGCTGACAGGCATGGGTAAGTTAGGACTTCAGCATCTGTTAGGCGGTGATAAGCCAATATATAAGTCAAGTATTTACCTATACAAAGCGGGAATAGTTATAGGAAGATATGTTTTACCATACCTTGCATCTAGAGTCATATTTGGTATCATACTTTTCTCTATGCTGTTGATCTATACGTATCGAAGAAGACATGCATCGATATATGAAAACATTGAAGATTTTCTGCAAGGCAATACTCTTATGCCAATAAGATATTCATACAAAGAGATAAAACAGATGACAAAAGGTTTCAAGGTGAAATTAGGTGAAGGAGGCTATGGAGATGTGTATAGAGGAAATCTAATAAGTGGACCATTTGTAGCTATAAAGATGTTGAAGATAAAATCAAATGCTAATGGGCAAGAATTCATAAGTGAAGTTGCAACTATAGGAAGCATATACCATTCAAATGTTGTAAGACTCGTTGGGTTTTGTGTCGAAGGATCAAAGCGTGCTCTTGTTTATGAATACATGCCTAATAGCTCTCTTGATAAATATATTTTCAACAAAGATGGTGTTGTATCTTTAACTTACAACCAGATATATGAGATATCTCTCGGAGTAGCTCGTGGAATTTCTTATCTTCATCAAGGTTGTGATATGCAAATTTTACATTTTGATATTAAGCCTCATAATATCCTTCTTGATGAAAATTTCATCCCTAAAGTTTCGGATTTTGGTCTTGCAAAGCTTTATCCTATTGACAATAGCATTGTCACTTTGACGGCAGCTAGAGGAACAATTGGATACATGGCTCCTGAATTGTTCTACTATAATATCGGAGGAATATCATATAAGGCTGATGTTTATAGCTTTGGAATGCTTTTGATTGAAATGGCAAGTAGGAGAAGAAATTTGAATTCACATGCTGAGCATTCAAGTCAACTTTACTTTCCTTTTTGGATTTATGATCATTTGGTTGAAAACAGGGTGAAAGAAATGGAAGATGTTATCATGGAAGAAGTTAATGATGTTTTGAAGAAAATGTTCCTAGTTGCACTTTGGTGTATACAGTTGAAACCCATTGATCGTCCTTCAATGAACAAAGTAGTGGAGATGCTTGAAGGAGACATCGGAAATATTGAAATGCCTCCAAAACCTTTACTATATCCGCATGAAACAATTCAAGAGAAATTTGATATCAACTCAAATGAAACTGTATTTGATACATGTTCTACCAGTTATGTGGAGGAAATTGCAACCAATCCTTTATTGAAGTATTCAGCTTGATAATTGCAAGTAAATTATACTTTACATCATGTCTACTATTATATGACCTAATAATTCAGTGTAATATTTTCTTCATTTGTAAAATCTGAAATATGAATTTTTTACTTTAGTTATTGAAATATAAGTATTGCATATGCACAATATGTAAAAACAACACATTTATATCACTAGAGTGATATATAACCTAATCATTTGTCTAATTTATATAACTGTCATTTAGCTTCATTATCTAAGTTAGAGCTCTTAAAAAGTTAACTCATCTTAAGATGTATGGTATGGTGTTTTTCATGGAAATCAAGAGAAAGGAATCACAATTGTTTAGATAATAACATGGTTGTTGTCAGTTGTAACATGGAAGGTAAAGGTAGAGTTTGTAATGCCCCATTTGTCCCTGTCTTACGTGCTAATGTTTCAACTAGCACTTGGTGTTATATTCGTGTGTGAATTGGAGGTATTTCTGTATTGGGGCTGAAGAAAATTAGGAGTTTTCTTGAATGCTTAGAAAGAGTGTTACTTGCTACGCAAGAATAGAAAATGAGTTTTGATCAAATGAATTCGTTGAGTGGATTTGACCTCACTAAGCGAGATTAGTAAATCCCACGTGTTGAGACTATGGTCAGGGTACATTTTCCAAGTATATTGTTTTGAGGTGTTTATGTTTGACTAAAGATATGTGGCTTGTTCTAATTGGCTGAATTATATTACGTGGTAGAGACCCATTAAGTAATTAATAACCAAGCTCTCTAAGTGAGTGCATTTTAGCCTTTTTAGTATTATTGAGTGCACAATGTCTCACTTAAAAAATAACTATATCAAAGAAAAAATGACACTCTACCAAAAAAAAAAATGACACTGATCCAAAAAAGTGGACATAAAACAAAAAAATTTAATTTAAATTAAAGAAAAGAAAATGACAAAAAGTAAAGAAATGACATAATGTAAACATGAAAGAACTTAAGAAAATAGCAAAAATACAGAGTGCACTGCAGTGAGAGTGAAAAATTTGTCCCGTACAATCTTGAATTGATGTAGGCGGTGCAACATTAAAATAATCAGGGGTGCAAAGTGAAACTTTCAAGGATTATTGGTATGATTTTTAAACACCCGGGGGGTTCAACTACACCCGCCACTGCCTGCAAAGCAGGCATAACAATAGAGTGGAGACAAATTTTGCTCTTTCCAAATTCAAACTCATAAAGTTCGGGTATCCCTATATTCATCATCATTTTAAGCGGGGAAAAAAAGTAGAATCCCAAACCTATATTTGATGGGGTTCGGGTATCCTCAATTGGTTTCGGGTATCTCCGTCTCGCTTCTTTCCACATCAAATCGAGTTGTATTTTGATATTTTTTAATTAAAAATGATTTAAAAATCGAAAACTACTATGTTTCAATAATATGATTTTATTAAAAAAAAAAAAAATAGAGAACACAATTTATTTAATACTCAATTTAAAATAAAAATAAACTATGAATGTAATTTAAGAGTTTTTCGTACATATATAATATATTTTTGATACATAATTTAATTTAAAAAAAGAAAAATATGATGTTTATATAAACGGGGCGGGTTCGAGGGCGGGTATTAATGTCCCCATTACCCGCCCCATCTCCGTCTTTTAAAATCGGGGAAAATCCAAATCCGAACTCAAATCCAGTCAACTCGAATTTTTCCCGTCAAAACGGGAATGATACGGGCGGGTACTTGCGAGTATGGGCTTTATTGCCATGCCTAAGGCCCTAAGCACAACATCGATCACCATATAGAGCTGAATCATTGTCATATTAATCTAACAAACCTAACCCACGATTTTAATGGTCCAATCCCCAAAGCAAAAATTTAAACGGACAAAAAAAATAAATTAAATCTCCACAGACTATGGGTTAAGAAAGATTCTCTTCTTCCTCCTATGACTCTTTTTAACCCACTAATATTCCGATTTTACCCTTGAATAAAAAATTTCGGACCGTGTTTTCCGAAGTTTTCTAGTTCAAATTTGTCAAAATTTTCGGGAAATACATTATGAAGTTCGTATTCAAGGCAAAAGAAAATTCGGAAAATGTGTTCCAAATTTTAAAACCAGGGGTCAAAAAGAAAATTCGAGGGGGAAAAAGAGGTGTGGTGGGGGGGGGGGGGGGTGTGGTGGGGAATGTGCCCAAAAACCTTATCTTTTTTCTTTACATACTTCATTCGTTCCAATTCAAGCAAAATGGCTAAACATGAGAAAGTATGCACTGACAATCAACATATTTTTATACCATTTGCATTCGACACTTTTGGCTTTTTAGCACCAGAGGCTGTTAATCTTTTGAAAAGAGTTCAAAAGGTCATGCATAGTAATATTGTGGCACCTAAATCTATGAATGTAGTTTTTCAACGATTAAGATTTGCTATACAAAAAGGGTTAGCGGCGCAGTTTGTTGCCCGTCTACCTTTTATTAATGTGTAATTATTTTTTATCTAAATTGAAATATAAACAAAAGTGAGTAAAAAAAGTTTAATATATTTGGTTCAAAATTTAAACTAGATACATTCATTTTTGTTGATCAACCTTTTTTATATTTTAGGACGGAGAGGGTATTTCTGTCTTGCTTTAGTCTATCTTGACTTGATCCTTTGAGTATTTCAAAGTAAATTAACTTCCACCATTCTCTATGCCAATAGCTAAAATTAGAACACAATTTGTTCTCACTTTTCAGCACATAATTTAGTGGCCAATCAATCTCCCTTTCTTATCTCTTTTTTAGAAACTTCACTAGACTCGTGAACTTTCAATGTCTCTATATAGTCTTCTTGCAACATTAGTAAATATATATTGATAAGAAGATAGGGTTGGTCCTACATGTGATTGTGAAGTAATTACGTGAGTCCATAAATATAAAAAACAATTAGACGGTTTTGAAAACAACGGTTTTGAAAAACAGCGTTGAGGGAATTACTAACCGAGTCGCAGATCAATACGCTCTCTTTAAAACATTTCATGGAACTATTCGAAATTGTGCAGTATAGTTCTAAATAACCGTGAAGTTCCCAGGATAAAACAGCAAATGCAATTAAATACCTTTTTCAACTGCACAGAAGAAAAATGGACAGAAAGACATCTTTCGATGGTTTGAAGAACCAGTCTAATATTGATATACGAATATCAATTCGAAGTGGCAACAACCACTCTCCGAAACAAAAGAACGATAATAACATTTTCCTGATGAAAAATAATTAATAATTATTTTTCCACTTCTAAATAATAAAAAACTAATATATCACCAAGCCCAAGTCCGGCCTAACGGCGGCGGTGTGCGTGTGATATTCAACAAGTTGTATGTGGTGTGCCGTTTACAAAATAGGGTACCCCTTAGGACACTCCGCAAGAGGTCAAAATTCTATATATAAACACCTCTAAGAGTTGTATTCTCTCCAATATGGGACTTAGAAAAGCTTTTTTCAATTCACACTACCCTTAGTTCATAACTCGTGTTTATTTCTTATACGAAATTTTTTTCCAATTATTCACATCATGTTCCAACATGTTTCATGTGCTTGACGATGGTATTGCTTAGCTAGGATATTGAATCTGGCCTAATAAATTAAATGCTTGAAGTTTTCTAAGGAAGAGGAGACATTTCAATTTACAAATATTTGGTTTAGTATGAGATACCCACCTTTGTTAGACATGTATGTATTTTTCATTTTAATATATATTGATTTGATTATATAGCAATTAGTACTTTAGAAACCTTTGGAGGAACATTTCCTTTTTCAATATTGTCTGATTGATCCTAGTTTACTAATGATATGGTTCTCTGATTTGATCATATAGTAAAATAGATTATGTAAATAGTCAAACTATGTTACTTATTTTGGGATGAAGACAATATTTTGTAGAAACTTTCTGCTTTGCTTCATGCGAAGTAAGAATTATGTGGTATCAATAATTTTGGGTGTAGGAATTGGACCGATAATGAATTTTGGTTAGTTCTGTCACAGTTGTCCATTTGTTTGTTTCTTTTTTGGTACAAGTTGTCCACTTGTTTTAATAACAGCAAAAATATGAAAATGAAACATTGGCATGAAGCTAATTAGAATTGGAATAGTATTTGTTTGGTTGTTGGAGCTTTTATTATGGCCTCTTACAAAGCCTTTGATATTGACACAAACTCAAAACAATATTAATTTGAATTGTAAAGTACAGGGACGAAACCATAATTATATTTTTTAGTGGTAACATAATAGATTGTTAGAAAGTAATACATGTTTAACTAGGATAGATCTAATCTAATTCTTCAATCACATCCAACTCCAAATTCATACGTTCTACAGCAATATTACCAATTGTAGTTGTTGTAATTGTAGGTCCGAAAGGATTGCTTGGTACTTTTAACTTGTCCCCTTCTCCTTGAAGCATTTGTACCACTGTTTTCATTGGCGGACGATGCAAAGGTTGCCATTGGATACACCAAAGTCCCACCGTTGCCAATTTTTTTGCAATTCTAAAATCTCCCTCTTCGTCAATAGGGATTTGTATATCTCCTCCTTCAAGCAAATTATGAATCCATTCTGGATACTCAATTTGAACATTTTCTTCGCCACTAGTTGTTTTTGTATTCTTTCTTCCTCCAACCATTTCTAATAGCAACATACCATAACTGTATATATCAGACTTATATGAGACATTTCCGAAGTTTCTTGAAAAAACTTCGGGTGCCATGTATCCCAATGTTCCCTTAGCTGTAGTCATGGATACGATGCTTTGGTTTTTCGAACATATCTTAGCCAAACCAAAATCTGTGATTTTGGGAGTGAAATTGTCATCTATCAAAACATTATGAGGATTGATGTCAAAGTGTAGAATTCTTTGATCACAACCTTGGTGGAGATACTCAATGCCATTAGCTATGCCTAGAGCAATTTGTTCTAACTTATCCCATCCAAGGAAATTATCTTTGTTGTTCAATGGAGAAATGAATTTCTCCAATGAACCATTTGGAAAAAAGTCGTAGACTAAAGCACGATGAAATCCATCTGCACAGAAGCCAAGCAAACGAACTACATTGAGATGGTGAATTTTGCCCATGGTTCCCACTTCATTTATGAACTCCTTCCCATCTCCCTCTGCATTATTAAGAATCTTCACAGCAACCAAAATTTCGTTCGACAATTTACCTTTATAAACAGCTCCATGAGCCCCTTCACCTAACTTATCTTTAAAATTATGTGTAATTCTCTTTAAGTCTGCATAAGAGAACCTGGTTGGTTTTGAAGCTCTATAATCCTTCAAAAAGTTTTCAATTCTTTTATGATCTTCTTTATTCATCTTAATGTAGTGATATATTTTGAAAATGGCAAATAGAAGTACAAGCATAGTTGAGCCAATGATTACACCTGCAAATTAATCAATCATTCAATATCCTTAAAAAAATCCTCAACTACATAAAAAAATAATTTCTTCTTGAATCTGAACCAACCCCAAAATCAATTAAAATAAAGGATAGAAGTAAAGGTTTCTTACCTACAGCGGATAAAATAATCTTCTTCTTTGATTTGTGCTTGCATTTGAAGCATCCTTTGTCAAGATTTGTTCCTGACCAAGACAATGAGATAGAATTTAATCGTATCCCCATTAGAGATTCATCTGAAAGAATAAGGGGCGGAACTGGTTGGGACAGTTTGGTGCAGAATACAAGGTTAGATTGAACCATATTTACATTTAATCGTTGGATAAAAATAGGACAAGAAATCCCGCTTTGAGTAGTTCCACCATTTTGGTAGTCTGCTATCGAATCAAGGCTTCCTAGCGAAGAACAATCAAAGAAACTAACATTAAAACTATTATTGGTATGGTCGCCCAATGCCCAACCATGCCCATAGCCAGCACCATGAATCCGAAAAGGAAAAATTGATGAATAGACGAGTCGTGAAAGACAATTCTCAGGATCATGTGCTTCTAATACTTGAGATGTGTAGTTAATGTCATCTATTATGAGTTTTATAGGGAGTGGATGAGCAGGTATTTCAAGAATCTTGTTACGATGTTTACAAGATATATCGAAGGGACACCCCCTGGATGGGATATTATGGGCATTCCCAAGCTGCAGTATTAGCATTAATGTTATTGCTACTATCATGAAGGAAGAAGTAAAGTGACTACAAATCATTTTGTAGGTTTTCTATATTTGATTGAGGTTGGTGTGTTTGTTTCTTATAGCTAGCTATATATCATTTGCATCCACCTCAAAGGGGCAATCGAGGTGGTAGATAATAAAACCCAAATTACCAAGTCCAAGTACAAGTCAATGATGGTATGCTATGCGATTATTATAAATTTAAAATGGCAAAGAATGTATGGAACTTCCAAAGTCCAAGTCAGTGCTATAATGACTTTTTGACTTGAGCAAGGCAGTATTCTATTCTACTTGGTATTATGCCTCATTAATAAAGTCAGTCCAAAACAATCTCAACAATTAATTTCAGATCGGACAGTTCTGATTAAAAACAACGTGGATAATTACTGCATCAAATCCTATTCCGAATACTCTCGGTAACAAACCTAACTTTGTAAGACCAAAATGATAGAATGAATTGTCAATATACTGTGACACATGTGTCAGATATTTGGCCCTTTAATGATTTAGTTGAACGTTCGATATTTTAATTATTTTGAATGATTAGTATTTGTAGTTGTGAGTGGAAAACTTTTGTCTAACAAAAAGTAGAATGATTTTTTCCATTTAATAAAAACTTCTACTGAGGAGAAGCATCATAGTAACTTCTACGAAATGTCCTCTTATACAAGTTCACTTTCAGATAATCCCGAAACAAGAATAGAAAATTAATTTTCAGCAAAAAACATGAGCAGAGGGAAATCCTTCTCCTGTTCTGCGGAATCAATGTCACTTTTATGCTTCCTCCAAATTATGCTAATTGGTCTGCTATTGCATCATCAAACATGTGATGCAATTTCAAATACTAATAACCAAACATATTGTCCACCTTCTTCATGCGGCGAAATCACAAACATAACACATCCATTTCGACTTAAGGGTGACCCAACATCATGTGGTGATCCAAGATACGAGTTATCCTGCGAAAACAACATGACAGTGTTAACTCTTTTTTCCGGTAAATACTATGTGAAATCAATCAACTACGAAAACTACACAATTCAAATAGTTGATCCCGGAATTAAAGAGGGTGATTGCTCTTCCATTCCTAGTTATTTCTTAACCTCATTCAACTTCACAAGCTCTTATACCGTTAATGGTAAGGTATTCACTGGAGATCCATATCAAATCGATTCTTATTTTGAGTACAACAAATACCAGTACATAATATACTTGAAGTGTAGCAAAGAAGTGAAGGACGATCCTGGCTATGTGGATACATCTCCGTGTATTGTCAATTCCGACTCCAAAAGCTATGTTTATGCTTTTGTGGAATTGAACTATTGGGAACATCCATATGATTCTGATTATGTGGAAGATTATTGGGAGAGTAAGTACTTGACGGTTGAGAGATTAAAAGATGATTGCCAAGTGAAACTTGTTGCTATCTCCTCATCATCAGATTTTCTTCCAAATGGATCCCTTTCATACGAACAAATTCATGGAATGCTAGTCTATGGATTTCAGTTATCGTGGATAAGTGGTTCTTGTATACCAATTATGCGGAGATAATCAACGGTGCTACTTCAATGCAACCACCAGAGATGTTGAATGTGAAAAAAATATTTATTTTCCACCTACTCCTGAAACTGGTTATTGCCGTTATCCATGGCGACTTGGTGAAGGCTGCTGTAAGAATTGCTTTTTTTTCTTTTTCTTTTCTTTCTTCAATTTAACAAATGTTATTTTATTTTTATCAAATAACCTCATTGTTTCTAGGAATGTCGATAGATATTCATGGACGCAGATAGTGTAATATCTGTATCCGTCTCGTTGGACACAAATATGATATTTGTGTCCACTCCATATCCATGCGGATATCCGCCAAACGGATAATCCACAGATATTGAGGTATCCGCGGGTAGTAACAAATATTCATAAATGACATTTTGTTTTATAAAAAAACTAAAAATGAGATGACAGGGGTACGAACCCCGATCTCCTGCCTTTTGATTCATACACTTTAAATGTAAAAAAGTGTAAAGTTTCATGTTCAAACTTCAATTTCTTCGTAAATAAAAAATTTCTCACCCACCAACTATACATTAACCATGTTGGTTACTATTTGCATAAAATAATTGTTCATTGTTCCTATGAACTATGATAGAGATATTGGACATAAAATGTAAGCATCAAGTTGAAATCTTAGTACATCCATTTATTTATCTTTAAAAGGTAAAATTCTAACTACTAAATTACATGAAAAAAATTATCAGTTATTTAAAATTCAAATTAAATAGGAGAGGGTTGAGTATTGCACGAAATTATTGAAAATGGACAAACAAAATATTCATTATTTAATAATATTAAAAATATATATTATGTACTTATTTTCTTTTTGTGTACATGTGTCCAAATAAAGTGTCTGAACTCTTCTCGACCACACAAGAATTGGTTGCTCCAAGATATTAACATCTCATTTGTAACATCCCATGTGAGAGAAAGTCTTACTTGGGCACAGACCCAACATGTAACATTTAGGCACATCCAGTAAAAATTTGACAGCACATTTCTTTTTAAAAATAAAATAAAAAAGTGTTTTTTTTTCTTCTTTACACTCTTCTGTCTTCTTTCTCTTTCATTGTCGGTTTGTCTTCTCTAATCTCTCTGCAACATCTTACCTTCTCAACCTGTGGGACTGGGTTTTCTCTGCTACATATTCATTTTCATGTTCATCGCCATTCTTCAATAATGAAAAACAAATGAGTCATGTGTTGGGTTGAGAAACTTGGAGAGCAGAGGAGGTCGGTGTTGCAAAACTTGGAGAGGCAAATAGTGCAATCAGCGGCGGTGACGGCGGAGGAGCGGCGAGTATCGAAGAATAAGTGAACAGAGGAAGTGAGTCGTCGATTACTGATCGAAGGAAGTATGATCTCCGATTCGGTTGGCTTGAGCGATGATTCGATCGTTGTTGTTGGTATTGGATCGGTGGTGAGATGGTGGAGATAGTGGCACTTGATCTATCATTATTCACTAGATTTTAATTTTTCCAATCCTTTTCCATTTAATTGTGTTGTTGTTGTTCAAACTTTTTGTTGATTTTCTGAAATCTTGGGTTTCTAGTGAGATTGGAGAGACATGAGAGATTATTGTTCAAGTGCTGAGAAAGAAAACGGAAGAGCAAAGAGAGAGAAGAAAAAAAAATCTTTATTTGATTTAAAAAAATAATAATTATTGTTTAAGTGCTGTCAAAATTTTACTGGATGTGCCTAAATGTTACATGTTGGGTCTGTGCCCAAGGAAGACTTTCTCCCCATGTGAGCACTCTTGAATAGTATAGTTATTATTAGTCTATTGTTTTGTTAAAAACAATTGATCATTATCACACCTAAGATTAGCATCCTGGCGTTGATTGGTGAGTTTTAGACGGTGATATGGTTGAACGATAGCTCCACGATGAGTGTGAAGTTTTTAAGATTAGAAATAGTGTACTTAGACCTAACTAATTAGATTATAATTAGAAATAGTTTTTAAGATTATAATGGAAGGGTTATGGTTTTAGGACCCAAAAACTCACATTTGGCTCGGATCACCACTATAGATTAAACAATTCTATGCTCTAATTTGATTTCCATTAAACAAAACCAAACATAATGTGATCCCAATTAAACAATTCTAATTTGATCAACAGTTGCGAGTCTATGCTGGACACCGATTTTCTAACTTTATTGCGCGAAAGGCACCTGACTTTCAAACCTTTTTGTCCGCGCGATTGATCTGACGTTATCAATGAAGCCACCTGTCCCGATCTTTACTTGTGGTTTTTGCTTCTGATCCTAACTTTTCTAACAGTTACAAAAACATATCAGAAAAAAAAAAAAAAACTCCACCTGAGCAGACGAAGGAGCAGCCATGGTGGCTTGGCTGGTCGGAAAAAAATATAAAGACAGATCTGATGAAAGAGATAAATTCCGATCGAGAGAATATATTTAGTGTCGCCACCGGGAATTGTTGTACATCGCCATGAACAGCGTACAATGGTGACTAAACCGATTTGTGCGGCGGAGTAACATGACGTCTTCCTCTTCTTGTTTATTTTTTTCGTTGTGTAAGCCTGTAACCTCCATGTTTTTTTTGTTTGAGGCAACAAGGCACCAAAAAAAAACCAAAAGTTAAAACAGCAGGCCACGTGGCTCGACGTCAAGCATTAGATTCATCAAATAGTCCAAAATTCTTCAAAGTTACGGTGACGTTCCAGCGCAAACGTTAGACAATATTGATCCGTCTATGCTCTAGTCCATACTATAGCATACAGGTTTAAGATGGCTTGGTCCGTAAATGGAGCCTTGAGCTAAAAACATCTACAATGGTGATACCACCTTGGGTATCATACATCACTAAAAAGTGGTCCCTATAATGCCATGTAATAATTATACAACTGATACATAATTTGCTTCATTGGTGAAACCACTTTGGGTATCATACATTATTAACAAGTGATCAATTCTATTTAATTTTTTATATATAAAAAAGGTAACATTAAATTGATGATACGGTACCTTAAATAAGGTACCGTATCATCAATTTTGATACTCTCTGTGCCACGTTATGGAACTCCAATGATAAAAAAAAGTAAGATACGAATCATTAGTCTATGAAACTCTCTATGATACCCTTACTGGAGATGCTCTAATGGCTTAGGAACAAAAGTTACCACAAAAACCATGATAAAATATGGATTTTTCTATGCAAATTTATACATATTAAAAACTTTAACATGTGTAATATTGCACATATTAGATAAACCCATAAAATATGTGGGGTAAATAGACCTTTACCTCATGTAAAGTAGACGAATTTTATTTTACCGCTTATAATATTTATTTTTTGGATTACTCCTTGCAATGTTGATGAATTTTGATTTACCTTTTACTATTGACTTTTTGCTGATGTGGCAAGAAAAAATTCAACTTTTTGCTGATGTGGCAATACATTTTTACTGACGTGGCAGTTGACTTTTTCCTACCACATCAGCAATAAATTAATAAAAGGGAGTAAATTAAAATCCTTCAACATTGTAAAGGAGTAATCCAAAAAAACAAATATTATAAGAGATAAAATAAAATTCGCCTATTTTACGGGGAGTAAATGCCTATTTATTCAAATATTTGTTATTTTGTGATATTCTAAACAATTTATAACTTACGATTTTTCTATTTTTCTCTTCTTTCAGACCAAATGCCAAAGCTGCGCATATTAGTTGGAGGTATGGAGTTATTTCTAATTTTTTATATTTATTACCTCATTTGTCTTTAACTTTTAGTCCTTTTATTTTTTTTTCCAAGAGTTTCTTTTTGACACATTTTTCAAAAGTTTTTAAATCTCTTAAGAAATCAAGATAAAATTAAGACTTAAATGTATTTTCTTTAATTTCCCCGTGCAATACCATATTACCACGGTTGAGGTTTTTATTATGACTCATGGAATCGTAGGGATAAAGGTCATAGTGATCGGCAAGAAAAAGTGCATAAAAGTATTTATATGGGAAATATTCATAGAGATTCATAATAGAATAAATATAGATTAATAAAAGATAGTAAAATGTGTAGATTAACATTTTATTTATAGGATTGAATTAACTAACTAATTGAATAACCAACTATAACTAATTTCTAACTAACTAAGTAACACCAACAAACTCTAACTATCTTAACAGTTTTGAGAATGACTAAAAATCCTTCGAGCTTTTCACCACTATTTTTACTCAATCTCTCGATCTCTCTAATTTTCTTTTCACAATAAAGATATGTGGCACTTTATTGCTGATGGGTGTCACTTTATTGACCGTACGTGTAAGTTGTTGAGTTGATGTGACATTTATTTATACTAATTAAAGATTACTATATAAAAAAATTATATTGAAAAAAAAACTTATTTATTTTAAAAATAAATGTTTTTACTGAGGTTAAAATAAAAAAGGGTCACGTAAATTTAACTCAGTTGATAAGAATATTGAATTATATATGTAGGAATTGAGTTTCGAACCTCAAAATAAAATTTCTAATTACTACGTTACATGATAAAAAAAAAATAGGAAAGGATATATTAAAAAAATTAGGAAGGGACAAAAATTAGGGGTTTTATCTTCTTCTCAAGTGATTCGATAAATAGATCGAATTTACTATCAAACAAAGCTTTGGAGGACGAGATTGACAGAAAAGTAAAACAATTATTTTTTAATAATATGAAAGAAGCAGAACCATAAAGAAAAGTTAGTTAGTACTAACCAAAAAAAAATTTAGTTCACAAAAGGTAAAGGATAATCTAAAAAGGAAAATGTTTTTTATTAAGAAAATTGAAAAAGAAGAATAGTAAAAATACATCTTCATCCACCACCGTCCATGATTTTCAATAAAATAGGGAATTATAATTTTTTTTTTTTAAAAAAAGTTTTGTTGTTTTCTTGTCATTCTTGCGTAGAATCTCCCATAACATTTAGCACTTTTCATCTTAAAAAGATGAAGTGGTGTATTTTTTTTCAATAAATTTAATCAGAACCGTTCATTTTATTATTTATTTTTGAAGTAGAACCGTTCATTTTATTATAAAGACTAAAGAGTGTTATTAATTGCTCTCATTTTTCCCTATATATATAGAGCACACTAATCTTACTTTCTATATATTGTATGCATAAACTTGTATCATGTGAGCGAATCAATTTTTGACTATAAATACGATTAATATTTACTCCATTCATTCTCATATACTCCCCTCCCATATACTCTCTCCGCCTCTAATTATAAGCAACCGTTTAACAAAAGTCATGTCCTTAAATATAGATACCTTTTCATATTTCTAAACACATTTATTATATTTTTCCAAATATACCTGTATGAGTACTCTGTCATCCACTTGGGAAATATGAACCTGCATGTAATGTTATCCATTGGAGTAAGGTACTTGTAATCCAAGAAAATTTAGAATATCAATTGTTGAACATACTAGAGTTGTAGAATTGCAAGTGAAAGACGGATGTTAGTAACATGTGCTGCTTGAGCAAACGAAATTCTCACTTTTTAGCCATTTGTGCATTCAAGTGTCGGACAATTATAATGCTAACAATTCACTTAAAGGCAAATAAATAATTTACTTTTAAAATATAAAAAAAGCCATTTAATAATTTTTGTATATAAAAAAGACAGATTAAATACACTATCAGCATTTCACTTTGAAAAACATAAATAGTAAATGTTTTGTTTTTTAATGATTTCTATGTTTTGTTCTTGCTAATTTTAGGCTTGTTTGATGTATAATTTATTGCAGATTTTATCAGAGATGTTTTGTTTGGCATTAATAAAGGTAATATTTTTTTTTTGTGCTCAATTATTTAATTATATTTTCAATTGCAAACAAGTTATATAAATGAAAGAGTATATTCACTTATTTGAGCACAATTTGTTTTCCTCTTTTTCTTTCTAACCTTCATAGGAGCATTACAAGTAATTGGCAAGAGACAAAACTATACATTAACATCACACAATAAACACATTTCTATTGCTAAAATTGGCATTGAGATAGGAAGAGTCATAGGAAGATATATGTTACCACCATTTATAGTGAGATTTTCACTGGTCCTCATGATGTTCTTTGTGCTATTGATATATACATGTCGAAGAAAACATATCTCAGTTTATGAGAATATCGAACTTTTTCTTCAAGCGAATACCTTGATGCCAATTAGATATTCATACAAAGAAATAAAGATGATGACTGGAAATTTAAGAGACGAGTTGGGTAAAGGAGGATTTGGAGACGTTTATAAAGGAAAGCTACGGAGTGGACCATTTGTGGCCGTAAAGATGTTGAGTAAAACTAAGGGTAATGGACAAGATTTCATTAATGAAGTTGCAACTATAGGAAGAATACATCACACCAATGTGGTTCGACTTACTGGATTTTGTATTGAGGGATCTAAACGTGCTCTTATTTATGAATTCATGTCCAATGGTTCTCTAGATAAATATCTTTCTTCTAGTAAGGATGCTATCTCTCTAACATACAAGCAAATGTATGAGATATCTCTTGGAGTGGCTCGTGGTATAGCTTATTTGCATGAAGGATGTGACATGCAAATTTTGCATTTCGACATCAAGCCCCATAACATCCTACTTGATGAGAACTATATCCCTAAGGTTTCAGACTTTGGTCTTGCAAAACTTTATCCTAATGACATTAGTATTGTCCCTCTAACTGCAGCAAGAGGAACGATTGGTTACATGGCTCCTGAATTGTTCTACAAAAATATTGGAGGAGTATCCTACAAGGCTGATGTGTATAGTTTTGGAATGCTTTTGATGGAAATGGCAAGTAAGAAAAGAAATTCAAATCAATATGCGGATCATGCGGATCCTTCAAGCGTATTTTTCTATCCCATTTGGATTTATGATCAATTGATTGAAGAAAGAGAGATTGAAATGGATGATCTTACTAGTGAGGAAATGATTAGTGTGAAAAAGATGTTCATAACTGCGTTATGGTGTGTACAATTAAAACCAATCGATCGTCCTTCAATGAATAAAGTAATAGAGATGCTTGAAGGAAATATTGAGAACATCGAAATTCCTCCAAAACCTTCTCTATATCCAAATGAAACAATTCAGAATGATCTTGATGCAACCTCTGATGAAACTGAGTCAGATGCTGATGATGACTCTGTTAGTTTGTTGAAGGAAACAACCTCATAGCCTTTTTATAATGTATTCTGCTTGAAATTGTTGGTAATTTTCTTTCACAATTATATTTTTGTACGTTTCCCAATACTATCAAATTTTAATTTTTCAATGGATGAAGTAAAATCTTTAGGTCCTCTCTAAGTTACATGTATCATAACATTATACTCTGTTATTAGTTTGGTGCTATGGATGACAATTTTATTCACATATGTATTGATTGTAAAAATTTCGTGCTTCTGTTTCTTATGCCTCTCGATGGTACTGTTTAACTAGGATATTGAATTTGGCCTATTTTCAATCAAATGTAGAAGATATTATAAGTATACCATAACAAATTATGGAATCTAAATCACAATCCATGTGAGTTGTGTGACAAAGTCTTCTTGAGACTAATCATTTAGATTTTGGGAAAGATGTGGTGTCTCCCTCTTTTATGGTCCCAAAACATTAATTTGACCCGTTGTTTCACTCGAGTTTCCTCGTACTTCTCAACAAATATCAACTTATTATTACTTTGAATCCCTATAAAAAAGTAGGAAAGAGCTGCAACTTGGAACAAATTTTTAGAGATAACATTGAACACTGCATTAGAATGACACCCACAACAATATCTGTTAGAAGTCCCACATTGGCTAGAGATATGGCAAAGATAGCCTTTATAAGTGTAGTGCAAACCTCAACTCTCAAGCCAGCTTTTGTGGTTGAGTATAGGCCTCACAAATTCTAATATGGTATCAGAGTCTATCCTAGATCCATTTGTTGTTTGTTGTGGAGACCTCCCATATTTGGGCCACCCGTTGTTGTTGATTCCACGCACCAAGCCCAATAGTGCTGGGCGTGAGGGGGTGTGTTAGAAGTCCCACATTGGCTAGAGATATGGCAAAGATAGCCTTTATAAGTGTAGTGCAAACCTCAACTCTCAAGCCAGCTTTTGTGGTTGAGTATAGGCCTCACAAATTCTAATAATATCTACTAAAATTTTCTTATGACATTTCCATTGTACATGTCCCTATATTCACAAAGATAATATAATACTTTGTTGAAAAGCTATAAACCATTGACAATGAAAAACTATCCAATATCTAATCTACATCAAATCTAATTATTCTTGAATTACATCCAACTCCACATTCATACATTCACCAACAATATTAGTAATTGTATTAGTTGTAGTTGTTGGTCCGAAAGGATTGCACGGTACTTTTAACTTGTCCCCCTCTCCTTGAAGCATTTGTACCACAGTTTTCATTGGCGGACGATGCAAAGGGTGCCATTGGATACACCAAAGTCCCACTGTTGCCAATTTTTTTGCAATTCTGAAATCTCCCTCTTCATCAACAGGAATTTGTATATCTCCTCCTTCAAGCAAATTGTGGATCCATTCTGGATACTCAACTTGAACATTTTCATCGCTACTAGTTGTTTTTGTATTCTTTCTTCCTCCAACCATCTCTAATAACAACATACCATAACTGTATATATCAGACTTATATGAGACATTTCCGAAGTTTCTTGAAAAAACTTCGGGTGCCATGTAGCCTAATGTCCCCTTTGCTGCAGTCATGGATACAGTACTTTGATTTTTCGAACACATCTTAGCCAAACCAAAATCAGTAATTTTGGGAGTGAAATTGTCATCTATCAAAACATTATGAGGATTGATGTCAAAGTGTAGAATTCTTTGATCACAACCTTGGTGGAGATACTCAATGCCATTTGCTATGCCTAGAGCAATTTGTTGTAACTTATCCCATCCAAGGAAATTATCTTTGTTGTTCGAAGGCGAAATAAATTTCTCCAACGAACCATTTGGGAAAAAGTCATAAACCAAAGCACGATGAAATCCATCTGCGCAGAAACCAAGCAAACGAACCACGTTGAGATGGTGTATTTTGCCCATGGTTCCAACTTCATTTATGAACTCCTTCCCATCTCCTTCTGCATTATTAAGAATCTTCACAGCAACCAAAATTTGGTTCGACAATTTACCTTTGTAAACAGCTCCATGGGCCCCTTCGCCTAACTTATCTTTAAATTTATGTGTAATTCTCTTTAAGTCTGCATAAGAGAATCTAGTTGGCTTTAAAGCTTTGTAATCTTTCAAAAAGTTTTCAATTCTTTCATGATCTTCGCCTTTCATCTTAAAATAGCTATATATTTGAAAAATGGCACCAAATAAAAGAACAAGCACAGTTGAGCCAATGATTACACCTGCAAAATCAATCATTCAATATCCTTAACAAAATTCTCAACTGCATAATAAAATAATTTCTTCTTGAATCTGAACAAACCCCAAAATCAAACAAAATAAAGTATAGAAGTGAAGTTATCTTACCTGCAGAAGACAAAATGATGGTTATAGTCTTCTTCTTTGATTTGTGCTTACATTCTAAGCATTCTTTATCAAGATTTGTTTCTGACCATGACAGAAACATTGAGTTTTGTTGTATCCCATACAGAGAATCTCCCGGAAGAATAAGAGGCAAATCTCGCTCAGGAAGTTTGGTGCAAGATACAAGGTTCAATTCAACTACATCTTCGTAAAATGCTGCGACATAAATTGGGCAATAGATCATGTCCTGCTGCACCTGTTCGTAATTTGCATAATACAAATAGTCGTCTGTCAGGTGATGTTGTCGCAGTGGAGAACAATCAAAGAAACTAATATTGGTAAAATCATCAAATTGCGAAGGCGTCGAAGAGACAATCTGAAAAGGATAAATTGATGAAGTGAAATTGTGCTGCTGAAGTAAGAGTCGTGGAAGACAATTTTCAAGATGATGTGCTTGGAGTACTTGCGATGTGTAGTTAATGTAACTTACGCGGAGTTTTATAGGGACCGGATGAGCAGGTAGTTCCAGAATCATGTTGTTATGATGTGTACAAGATAGATTGAAAGGACATCCAATCGAAGGGTTATTCTGTTCGTGTTGATTCCCTAGCAGCGGCACTAGTATTAATGTCATTGCTAGCATGAAGGAAGTGGTACTGTGACTGCAAATCATTTCTTAGCTTTTTTATGTTTGATTCTTATAGCTAGCTATATATCATTTGCACCCCCCCCTCCAAGGAGCAACCAAGACAATGTTATGCTATTCTTAAAGGTAAAGGATGGATATAAACTTCTAAGTCTAAGTCAATGATATGATGACTTTAACTTTGAGAAAGAATCAGTCAAAGTCCAAGACTATCATGTGAAGATAATGGTAGAACCATTCTTCTCCTTTATAGTAATTAATAATTGTCCTTAATAATAAGACATAAAAACAAATGAAGACGCATTAAGATAGAAAATCAAACAACAGTTTTGAAAGGGCAAATTACAAGAAAGAAAAATTTAATCTATATAGAAATAAGAGGAGGAGAAAGTCAAGATTGGTGGCTAAAAAACTTTGACAGTTGGAAAAAGACAATCCCATAGCTCTGCTATGTTGACACATTCATATTGACTTTGACAAAGACAGTTTTGTGTGACCTTAATAGTGTGTATGTTATGTTCCATTTCAGCATCAGTACTCAGAGAAAAAGGATGGAATCATTTTTATGCTTCCTTCAAATTATGGTTGTTGTACTAATACTGCATCATCATCATCATCAAACATGTGATGCAACTATTAATAGTAATAATAACCAAGCATATTGTCCAACTTCTTCGTGCGGCAAAATCACAAACATAAAACATCCTTTTCGCCTTAAGAATGACCCAACAGCCTGTGGTGATTCAATGTATGAATTGTCCTGCGAAAACAATGTCACAATCTTACCTCTGTTTTCTGGTAAATATTATGTGCAGGAAATCAACTACATAAACTACACAGTTCGAATAGTTGATCCCGGAATTGAAGAGGGGAATTGCTCCTCCGTTCCTCGCTATTTCTTAAGTACATCCAATTTCACAATTTCTTACACTTATGATGACTACCACATGTATCCATATCAAATCGACTATCAGTTTGGGCTCGGGTACGGGTACATAATATACTTAAACTGTAGCAAACCAGTGAAGGATGATCCTGGCTATGTGGACACATCTCCCTGCATCAACTGGGACTCCAAAAACTATGTTTATGCTTTTGCTGTCAAGAAATATTGGGAAGATGATTATATGGGATCCAATAATTACTTATCGGTTGGGAGATTAAAAGATTATTGCCAAGTGAAGCATGTTGCTATGTTATCATTATCAGATAGTTCTAATGGCAGTGTAAGAGATGATGTGCCAGATCGACCCCTTTCATACGAGCATATGCATGGAATGCTTCTCTATGGATTTGAGTTATCATGGATAAGCGGTGCTTGTAGAGATTCTTGCGACGATAATCAACGGTGCTATTTTAATCAAACTACTGCAGATTTTGAATGTTTTGAATCAACTGATTATTGCACTTATCCATTGGGAATTGAAGTCGCCAAAAGATGCGGTAAGAAATACAAAATTAAACCTTGCAGTCATTTTGTCCAAACATTCACACATTCGGAATATTATCCGTCATCAAACATCGATTCAATGTTAAGCTGCAAAGTGTTATAACACGAGGGGGCAGCTTGGGAATCATCCACACGATGACTAAGAACATTGATATAAGTGAGTTGGACTCCACACTCTTACCCAAAACCTTAAGGCATTAGGTTTATGGGTCCTCTCACTTATAAATGCTCAAAGTCTCCACATTTTAACCAATACTCACACTTGTTTTTCTCAACACTCCTGCTCCCCTCAAGCGGAAGCTTATACCGTCGTTGACACTTTTTCAAAGTGTCCCTTCACTTGAACCAAAGGCTCATGATACCACTGTTATAACAGGAGGGGGCAGCTTGAGAATCATCCACACGATGACTAAGAACATTGATATAAGTGAGTTGGACTCCACACTCTTACCCAAAACCTTAAGGCATTAGGTTTATGGGTCCTCTCACTTATAAATGCTCAAAGTCTCCATATTTTAACCAATGTGGGACTTCCCCACACTACTCACACTTGTTTTTCTCAACACAAAGAAATGTAATCATAAACTATTTTGTTGTATTCTAAAATATTTAGTTAAATTGTTTTTGTCTGTTTTGTAGACCAAGTATCAAAGCAGCGCATATTAGTGGAAGGTAAGAAGTTATTTCTAATTAATTTGTATTTTTTATTGTTGAAAAGTTCATAGGTGAGTCAGGAGAAACGAGTCAATGTTTTAGGATCATAAGAGAGAAACACCACATCTTCATCCAAAATCTTAAGACATTTGATTCATAGGTCATCTCTCTTATTTATCAAATATTCTTTTTATTCATAGTCGATATAGACACTTGAAACACAACAATTTCCCCCATGTATATGAGTGTGAGTTTCCACATCGTATACTTGATCCATACCAGGATCCACTTTTGCTTCTCCACCAAACCAAACCATGACTCTTATACTATACCCCTCGTTGGGAAGTTCGGTAAAGTGTTTGGAGTTAACTTTTTTTTTTTTTGAATGAAGTGTTTGGAGTTAACTAGTTGTGGTTACTATGTTTTATTTTACTATTTTTGGTCAAGTAGTTAGTCGCTAGAATTTCATCTTATAAATTAGTGAAGTGTTCGAAATACGAACTCTGACTCTTGCGTATAAAATGCGATGTCTACCATGTTTTCTTTTTGGCTAATTAAATTATACTAGTACTAGTAGGCTTGTTTATTATCTTTTCTGATTGTTAACGTAAGCACTACAATTTATTGCAGATGTAATACTTGGCCTTGTTAAAGGTAATAGTAGTACTTTATATAATACTTTATATTTTTCTATGTGATTATAATCTCTACATTATTATCTGTACAGTTATATAACCATGATATATAATTGTGCTTACATCAATTTATCATTTTCAGTTTTATTTATTAATGATGCTTCCATGATATAACCATCACAGGAGTAGTACAAATATTTGGCATAACAAAAAGTTCTGAATCATCTGAGGCAGTTTTAGATTACAAAATTGCCATAGAGATTGGAAGAGTGACAGGAAGATATCTTTTGCCATTATTTATGTCTAGATTTGTCCTAGGCCTTGTGGTTTTCTTTGTGCTATTGATATATACGTGTCGCAAAAGGCATATATCGATGTATGAAAATATTGAAGTATTTCTTCGAGGGAGTACCTTGATGCCGATTAGGTATTCATACAAAGAAATAAAAACCATGACTAGAAGTTTTAGAGATAAGTTGGGTGAAGGAGGCTTTGGTGCTGTTTATAAAGGAAAGCTACGGAGCGGACCATTTGTGGCTATAAAGATGTTGAGTAAATCTAAGGGTAATGGACAGGATTTCATTAATGAAGTTGCAACCATAGGAAGAATACATCACACAAATGTAGTTCGACTTATTGGATTTTGTGTTGAGGGGTCTAAACGTGCTCTTGTTTATGAATTCATGCCCAATGGCTCTCTTGATAAATATATTTCTGTTAAAGATGATGCTATCTCTTTAACTTCAATGAAAATGTATGAGATATCTCTTGGAGTAGCTCGTGGAATCGCTTATTTGCATCAAGGTTGTGACATGCAAATCTTGCATTTTGATATCAAACCCCATAACATCCTTCTTGATGAGAACTTTATCCCCAAAGTTTCAGACTTTGGTCTTGCAAAACTCTATCCAAATGACAATAGTATTGTTACTTTAACTGCAGCTAGAGGAACACTTGGTTACATGGCTCCTGAATTGTTCTACAAAAATATTGGAGGAGTATCCTACAAGGCTGATGTGTATAGTTTTGGAATGCTTTTGATGGAAATGGCAAGTAAGAAAAGAAATTCAAATCAATATGCAGATCGTTCAAGCGGATTTTTCTATCCAATTTGGATTTATGATCAATTGATTGAAGAAAGAGAGATTGAACTGGATGAACTTACTAGTGAGGAAATGATTAATGTGAAAAAGATGTTTATAACTGCGTTATGGTGTGTGCAATTAAAACCAAGTGATCGTCCTTCAATGAACAAAGTAATAGAGATGCTTGAAGGAAATATTGAGAACATCGAAATGCCTCCAAAACCTTCTCTATATCCAAATGAAACTTTTCAGAATGATCTTGAAGTAACCTCTGACGAAATTGAATCAGATACTGATGATGACTCTGTTAGTTTCTTGAAGGAAACTAACTCATAGCCTCTTTTTATAATGTATTCTGCTTGAAAATTGTTAGTAATCATCTTTCGAAATTTTGTGCTTCTGTTTAATATGCTTCCTGTTTGTATTGAAGTTGGCCTAAAAATTAAATGCTTGAAGTCTTCCAAGGATGAGGAGACATTTCAATTTACAAATATTTGGGTTTGATCATGATTTGTTTAGTATGAGATGCACAACTTTGTTAGATATGTATTTATTTTTCATTTTAACATTTGAATTGATCATATAGCAATTAGTACATTAGAAGCCTTTGTGAAAAGCAAGGTTTATGAGTACAAAGAATGAAATAGAAGGAAAGTGATTATGGTAGAATATTAATATCACATTACTTATGTTCTTACGTATATAATAGTAATATACTTGTGAAAGCAAATAAACAACTAGAAATCATTAAGCAGAGTTCATCAATAAAGGCTCTGTTGTATCTTCCTCAATAATACTAACAGAATCAGTTTCTGATTCAATATCATTAGAGTTGACTTCTAGGACTTCTTCAATCATTTCATTTGGACAAAAAGAAGGTTTTGGAGGCATTTCAATATCTTCGATATTTCCTTCGAGCATCTCTATTACTTTGTTCATTGCAGGACGGTCACTTGGTTTTAATTGTATACACCATAACGCAATTATGAACATTTTCTTCACATTACTTTTTTCCTCATCAGTAATTTCATCCATTTCTATCTCTCTTTCTTCAATCAATAGATTATAAATCCAATAGGGAAAGAAAAGTTGGCTTGAACGATCAGCATGTGGATTTAAATTTCTTCTCTTACTTGCCATTTCCATCAAAAGCATTCCAAAGCTATACACATCGGCCTTGTTGGATACTCCCCCAATATTTTTATAGAACAATTCAGGAGCCATGTAACCAATTGTTCCTCTGGCTGCAGTTAAAGTGACAATACTATTGTTATTAGGATAAAGTTTTGCAAGACCAAAATCTGAAACCTTGGGGATAAAATTCTCGTCAAGAAGGATGTTGTGGGGTTTGATGTCAAAATGCAATATTTGCATGTCACAACCTTGATGCAAATAAGCGATTCCACAAGCCACTCCAAGAGATATCTCATACATTTTCTTTGATGTCAAAGAGATAGCATCCTCTTTAGTAGAAATGTATTTATCAAGAGAGCCATTGGGCATGAATTCATAAACAAGAGCTCGTTTCGATCTCTCAATACAAAAACCAATAAGTCGCACCACATTAGCATGGTGTATTCTACCTATGGTTGCGACTTCACTAATGAAATCTTGTCCATTACCCTTAGATTTACCCAACATCTTAATGGCTACAAATGGTCCACTGCTTAACTTTCCTTTATAAACAGAACCAAATCCTCCTTCACCTAATTTGTCCTTCAAATTTTGAGTCATCTTCTTTATATCTTTGTACGAATATCTTATCGGTATCAAAGTACTCCCTCGAAGAAAAACTTCAATATTGTCATATATTGATATATGTCTTCTTCGACATGTATATATCAACAACACAGTGAAAACCATTAAGCCCAAAGTAAATCTCACTAAAAATGAAGGCAAGAGATATCTACCACTGAATTTTCCAAATTCAATCGCACTTTTAGAATCAGCAACGTTGTCGGATAATTCATAAGTTCCACCAATTATTTGTAGTAGTCCTAAGCAAATTATATATATAAAAAAAAATTAATCCATATAATACCATTATACCATTGTTAATTGTGTGGCTTTGGAAATTTGGATAAAGAAAGACAACGAAAATAAACATAGTGAACAATTTTGATTTTAAGTGGATTACCACCTCAACTAAGACAAAAAAAAAATGCATAATTTTGATTTCCCTATTTTGGTTTATGCAATTTTGGTCCTCCTATTTACAAAATGCACAATTTTAGTTACTTATTTTATTTTGCACAATTTGAGTACCCTATTTAAAAAATTTCAGACATTTAACCCCCTTCAATTTTGATGAAATAGAGGGACCAAATCAGCTACATCACCAATCATAAAACTCCATATCAGTCTTCCCTTTAATCTCTTCTTGATTCTTCAAAGAAGTTTTCAAGAACTACCATTTTCAGCTACAAATCAACAATCCGGTTTATTATTACTTTGTTTCTTGTTGGTTTCCTTGGTACGTTCAAGTTTCGGTCTTCATGGTGAATATAATTTAGGGGTTGGGGAAGGTGATTAGTCTTCATTCTAAATTTAATTTAGGGATTAATTACCAAAAAAAATTAATTTAGGGATTGGGTTTCAGACATTAGATGGTAAAAATTGAACCCAAAGGTAATTTTTATTTTATTAATATTTTAATATGATTTATTGAAATTAAAATAAATAATAATGCCATGTGTATTAGTTTTATCAATGTGGCATCTGAAATGTCATAAGTAATTTTGTCACATCATCAAAATGACTCAAAAGTAAGATTGGGAACCAAAACCCAGAAAATATTAGAATAGGAGAACAAAAAAATCGGTTTTTTAAAATAAAAGACTGAAATTTAAAAAAAATTAAAAATAGGAAGACTTACATTTAAGTGTAATTTAAAAATGAATGTAAACAAGAAAAAAATATCATGGTGGTGAAAACCAAAAAAAAAAATAAAAATAAAAAAATATCACCTTTCATAATGCCAAGTATAATACCTGCAATAAATTATAGTCAACAATAGAAAGATATCAGACAAACTATGATTTAATTTAACAAGAAAAAAAATATGGTACTTACAGAGAATGAATTCTCTCAATTGTTTTTTGAGAATGGATTCTCTCAATTGTAAAAAGCAATTGAGAGAATAATATGTAATTTAGAGCATTTATTTTGGAAAAAAAGGATAAAATTGGAATTAGAAAAAAAAAAAAAGAGAAAAGTTGATTAAGTAATGAGATGTAAATATTGAGGAAAACAAAAATGGAGAGGATCCATTCTCAATACTCACAATTTCTTAGAATATATTTATGGTAAGAATTTGAGTACTCTTATTTTAATATCATTGTTGCTTATAAAAAGAAAAACTTGCAAGCCAAGTCTTATATTCTTCATAAATCAAGCTTAAAGGCTATAATGCTCTATTGATATAAGTAAATTTTTAGAAGAGAATTTCTTACCTTCCATTAATATGCGCAGCTTTGACAAGTTGTCTGAAAAAAAAAATACAAAATAAAATTTAGCTCACAAGTTTTGATGATATAACAATAAATTTAGATTTAGTTTAGTGGTAAAGAGTTTTGAATAATATACATAAAATTCTACAAATTTTACAGTGCTGTTTGCCCAACAAATTGTTTTGGGGCTTCACAAGTTTTTCAAATAATGCAATTTATGTATTGGTATTATTATTAGTTTAATATCTGTGTATAAATTTTTTCATAAAAAAATATAAAAGCTATTTAATTAAAAAAAATTGTATTTTTAATATGAAAAATATGTGCTCACTTACGTAAGTACTACCATAGTAAAGTACCGATAAAAATGGTTCCATGAACTTAGCTCAAATGGTGGACATTTGCATAATTATGCAGGGGATCAGAGTTCGAACCCCGATCATCCCACTTATTCACCTTAAGGATGAAATTTCAAGTCATTAGGCTACTTGACCAAAAAATAAAAGTACCGATAAAAATGTACATAAGTACTGATAATGTCTACCATAGTACATAAGTACTGATAAAAGCTTTGCTTATTCAAAAAAATTAAAAGGTGAATATTTTTTTTATTTTTTTTGGTTTTCATCACCAGTTGAATCTAGTTCGGGGGTCAGTTCTAGCATCAAGTGGTTCCAGCCCCCTCCCGATCGCAGTTGTGGGGGATCGAACCATGGTCCTCCCTACCAACCCAACAAACGATACTCTATCATATTAATTCTTTTTTTTGGTAAGTTCGTCATAGACAAAATTCAATACTATGTTATATTTTTATATTAATTTATATTTAAAAATTCAAGTTTTAAATGAATTTTGTTTATGGGGTATCGATACTCAATAAAATAAGTTGGATACCAAAGAACTCATAAAATAAATTTAAATAAATCATATTAAGGTATCTCAAATGGTAGTTAGGCGGCACCGAGATTTGATCTCTAGATTCTCTAATTTTTCATACTTATAACGAGTGTTTGAGACTGCGAGTCTAGCCATACAAATATTAAAAATAAAAGATTAAATAAATCAATTTACTAGACATTATGACATTTTTTGGATTGACTTATTTTAAACTTATGTGAATTTATCTACTGATATAAATTCTTATATTAGTGTTTGGGTAAATTTAAAGAAAAGTGCTTATCACAATTTCATAAGATACTTATGTCATATTTTAATAAGCTCTCGTAATATGCTTATTGTTGGGCTTAACATGAAGTTTATGAAAAAGGATCTCGCTTCGAATCTTGTTGGCCTCATTTTACACAATATTAATATAATTTTTAGAATTTTTTTTAAGTTAATCTTAAATTATCTTCTTGTTTTTTTTTTATGGTTATTTTTTTCTTCTTCAAACTTATCTTTTTAAAAGTATTCCACTTTTTTTTTTTAAAAAAAAAGTTTATCTTTTCTAATCAATATTAAATTTATTTATCTTTATGCAAAGTTAATGTTAAATTTATAATTGCTTATGTGATAAGACATCCAATCCCTTCAATTTATGTAAGTAATTTTTAATGAACACATCCAAATGTAAATTACTTATTAAACATAAAAGCTTATGACTTAAGCTCTCATATTAAAAACTGTAATACTATATAAATATATATATATATATATATATATATATATATATATATATATATATTTGATAATAAATTTGTCAAATGAAATGATAAATAAAGTCCTACTTACCACATATCACGGTATGATCTCCCAATGGAGATGTGCAAATATAAACTCCACATTCAAGACTTCCGGTTCTTTCACTTAAGTAGCAGTCTTGTTGGTTAACGTCACAAGAATCTTCACAAGCACGTCTGATCCACGAAACGTAGAATCCATAGCCTAACATTTCATGAATTTCCAAATAGGAATAATTCACAAAATTAGGCTTAAAAGCAGAAGCTGATGACATAGCAACAAGCTTCACCTGACAACCAACATTTAAGCTCCTCGTCTTGATGTCGCCGGCAATCGCATATACATGGCCTTCGGAATTCCATTGGACACAGGGAGATGTATCCACATACATAGGATCGTTCTTCACTCGCTTGCTACAATTCAAGTATATTATGTGGTCCAACCAAGATTGATGGCCGACTTCGTATGGATCTCCGTGGTAGTCAGAATTGTAATAACTTGTGAAATTCGATTTAGTTAAGAAATACTGAGGAATGGAGGAGCAATCCCCCTCTTCAATTCCGGGATCAACTACTCGAATTGTGTAGTTTTTGTAGTCGATTGATTTCACGTAGTATTTCCCGGAAAACAAAGTTAACATGGTCATGTTGTTTTCGCAGGATAACTCGTACCTCGGATCACCACAGGTGGTTGGATCATTCTTAAGTCGAAAGGGATGTTTTATGTTTGTGATTTTGCCGCACGAAGAAGGTGGACAATATGTTTGGTTATTAGTAATAGTACTTGCATCACATGTATGATGATGATAATGATGCAGTACTAGTACAACAAACATAATTTGAAGGAAGCATAGAAATGATTCCATCCTTCTTTTCATGAGTATTGATGCTGAAATGGAACATAACATGCCCACCATTATCAAAGACTAATTGTAAGGTCACTCAAAACTGTCTTTGTCTGGGTCAAAGTCAATATGAATGAGTCAAAGGAGCAGTGCCTGAGTTGAATTTTTCTTTAGAGCTATGGGATTGTCCTTTTCATAATGGATTGAGTTTAGTCACAGGAGGAGAGTACAGCCGAGCTGTAGTCAATGTTTTTAAACCGTCCGATCAAAATCAAACAACTCAAATTTTAATATAGTTTTACTTTTGAAAATATAAAAATTTATATTTTAAAATTTGGATTGTTTGATTTGGATTGGACGGTTGCGATCTCACTAACTGCATACAGTCATGGATACCGACTGCACACGATCCGAATCTGTCTTTTTCGAAGCGTCAAAGTCTTTTAGCTATCGCTCTTGACTTTCACCACTCACCAGTATATGTTAAATTGTCAAGGACAAATTTTTTAATTATAAAGGAAAAAGAATGGTACTACTATTGTCTTCATATGATGAGAGTCTTGGACTTTGAATGATTCTTTTCTTGACTGATTCTTAATCTATATTTCATTTTGTAGCATTATTTACAATTTTAAATGCATAGAGATAGATAGAGGTGATTATGTTAGTTTCTACTATCTTCTGTCTACTTTTTACCTCTCAGAGAGTTTGAAGTGTAATTCCCTTCAACATGTCACTGATCACAATAATCCTTTCACTGCTGCTGCTAGTGAGCCTTGCAAATGGTCTGAGTGATGCATCCATTAGATGTCCCTTCAAGCTCAACTGTACACATAACATGAAGATTCTTGAGCTTCCTACTCATCCAGTCCCTATGAAACTAATCATCAGGGACATTGATTATAGATACCAATGGTTATCTCTATCTGATCCCGGAAATTGTTTACCGAAACTCATCCTTGATTACAACTTTTCATCAATATTTCCTTTAAAGTCTTATGGAGAAAAAAATATTAGTTTCTTTGATTGTTCTTCAGTAGTACAACTCAGAAACAGCAATAATATGTACAGCGGTGCACAAGATATCAAATCTTGTCCAATTTATGTTGCTGACTCTGATCGCGATAGCATAGTTGAATCTGATCTTGTATACTGCATCAAACTGTTTGACCGCGTATCTTCATTCGATGCGGATAGTATTCAAGTCAACATAATCCCACTTTCATGGTCAGGAACAAATTTTGACATACGATGTTTGAAATGTGAACACAAATCAAAGAAGAAGATTACGCTCATTATTTTATCATCTGCAGGTAAGAGTGAGGCATCTTTGTTCTAGTCCTTTCTAATTTATTTTTTTATTTATATAGCTGAATTTTTAAGGATATTGAATAATTTATTTGCAGGTGTAATCATCGGTTCAACTTTGCTAGTGTTTGCCCTCGGTGTTATTGTACAAATTCATCTCCATTTCAAAATGAAAGGCGAAGATCATACAAGAATCGAAAACTTTTTGAAGGATTACAAGGCTTTAAAGCCAACCAGATTCTCCTATGCTGACATAAAGAGAATCACAAATAAATTTAAGGATAAATTAGGCGAAGGAGCTCATGGAGCCGTTTACAAAGGTAAATTATCGAGCCAAATTTTGGTTGCTGTTAAGATGCTCAATAACACAAAGGGAGATGGGAAAGAGTTCATAAATGAAGTGGGAACTATGGGGAAAATTCACCATCTCAATGTTGTCCGTTTGCTTGGCTATTGTGCCGATGGATTTCACCGTGCTCTAGTCTATGACTTTTTCCCAAATGGTTCGTTGCAAAAATTCATTTTTCCTCCTAGCAACAAAGATAGTTTCCTTGGATGGGACAAGTTGCAGCAAATTGCTCTAGGCATAGCTAGTGGAATTGAATATCTTCATCAGGGTTGTGATGAAAGAATTCTTCACTTTGACATCAATCCTCATAATGTATTGATAGATGACAGTTTCATCCCAAAAATTACGGACTTTGGTTTGGCGAAGATATGCTCGAAAAATCAAAGTATTGTATCTATGACAGCAGCCCGAGGAACATTAGGATACATGGCACCTGAAGTCTTTTCTAGAAACTTCGGCAATGTCTCATATAAGTCTGATATATACAGCTATGGTATGTTGTTATTAGAGATTGTTGGAGGAAGAAAGAATACAAACACAACCACAAATGAAGAAAACTTTCAAGTTTTGTATCCAGATTGGATCCATAGTTTGCTCGAAGGAGGCGACATACAAATCCCTATAGATGAAGAGGGAGATTTTAGAATTGCGAAAAAATTGGCAATCGTTGGACTTTGGTGCATTCAGTGGCAACCTATGCACCGTCCGTCTATGAAAACTGTAATGCAAATGCTGCAAGGAGATGGAGACAAGTTAAAAGTTCCCTCCAACCCTTTTGGACCTACAACTTCAGCTATTACAACTACTAATATTGTTGCAGAACGTATAAACTTGGAGCTTGAAGTGATTGAAGAAATAGATTAGATAGTTTGATTGTATAAATAAGTATTTATTGTAAATTGGCTTTCACTTTTTAGCAATGAATGATCATATTATTTCTCAGTAGAAAACCCTTGCCCTGTTTTCTCTTTTGACATGCATTAATATTTATTTAAAAATATAAATTTATTTTTATCTCTCACTAAACCACATGACAACTTTTTGTCCATAGCACAACTATAAAAAAAATACAAAAATATCTATTTTATTTTCGAATATAAAAAATATTATATATCTATCTTTCACCGATGCAATTTTGTTCTATATTGTTCTACCTTGTTCTGTCCTGTATACTGTTCTGTCCGGTCCTTGTTGTTTTGCAAATCAAACGCACATTTAATTATCTCTTGTAGTACATTGTCTTTAACAACGTCTTTAAGTAGTTTACACAAACAGATTTATGTTTTATAGCAATAGCTTAAGAACGGAACCGCTTAAAAAAATGCAGATATTTTTGGTGAATAATTTATAAGTACATCAGTAAGCAGTCTTTAAACTTTGAGGACAGATTCCAATAAATTCTAGAATCCAGCTCACCTAAATATTTTAATATACATAATTCACTTTAGAAGTGTGACCTCCTCTGCATGATTATGATTGATGATTCCATTTGTACATATAAAGTATTCAACATTGAACCTATAAAAAAAATGTATTCAATATTGAACAAACACATTAGTTACCCATGTCAACTTGTCCACATGCAAATTTTATTATAGAAAATGATAAGAATGATATTTATTTCAACCTCAATCTATATAACATCCTAAACCTGCAAAATCATCCAAAAAAATGGCCAATTTTCACAATTTCCCCTTTCTACTAACTCTATTCTTTCTCTTATTAACAAAACCAGTAACATCCAAAAATCATTGCACTCAAAAATGTGGAAAGGTTCAAATTCAATTTCCATTTCATCTCAAAAACAACAATATGAATCAAACCAAACCTAAAGGTTTTGAATTATCATGTACAGATAAAGATGAAACTGTTCTAGAATTTCCCAAACTTTCACTCAAGCTTTTCATCAAACAGATAGACTACAAATCACAAAAATTCCAAATCTATGATCCAAAGAATTGTCTTGCAAGTCAATTATTAAAACTAGGAAATTCATCAGTTTCACCTTTTCTGTTACACTTCCATGAGTATAATATCCAGCGTAACGTTTCGTTCTTTCGTTGCAATTCGAATAACGGGTGTTCGATATTGCAACGTGATTCTGGTGGTGATTTTATTGATCCTGAATTGGTTTCTTGTAGAAAAGTGAGTGATGTTTTGAATGTTGGATGGATGGTTGAAGAATGGGAAGATGATGTTACAGAGAGTTTGATTATGGAATGGTCTAAACCTAATTGTAGTTTTTGTGAAAATCAAGGGCAAAAATGTAAATGGAAGAATGGTGGAAGAAATGGTGAAGTTGAATGTTTTGTTTGTAAATCAGATGGGATTGCAAGGTCTACTGTTCTTCTCATTACTGCTGGTATGATATGTTCTTCCATGTCTCATTTGATGGCTATAATATACCTGGTCTATAATATATATCCGATGTATCAGTTATTCGATAAATCTGAAAAGTGAATTTTTAGTTATAATAGTGATCAGATGGAGTATTTAGGAATGTTGATTAGAAATATTATTAGAATTTATTCAACTAACTCAAGAATTTGTTAGCAAAATTACTATATTGGTCTTATTTATCTTAATTTCTAATTACTACTAATTTATCTTTTCTTTGTTTCATTTTTTGGTCAACATCTTTGTTTTAATTTGTTTAATTTTTTTTTTGTCAATTGGCCTATTTATAGTTTTTTACATTAATTTTAAAAATTCTAATTGGTGGTACTACTGATATAATGGATTATGTGTGTGAGAGTTGTAGCACACCTTGTTAGAATATTAGTTGGACTTTTTTAGAGGTAGGTATATGTTGATTATGATTAGTTGCATGTTAGTTTAGATTAGTCAGCTTAGTATCTTACTGTCATTGTAATCAAATTTTCTCATATAATCAATAATTTGGCTAGAATTAATGTTTTAGAACATATGAGTCTGATCAAAACAAGTTCTTAGAACAAAAGTGAGTGTATATTGAAAAAATATATGATAAAGGACTACCTAAAGATTTGGGATAAGGGAAGTAATTTTGACTTTGTTATATATGTTACATAGTGATGAAGAACAATATAGTTGGTAATAATTTGTTATGTATGTGACACGATTTTGATGAACAGGGGTTATAGTTGGATCAATGGTTTTGCTGCTATTGGCAAATGGACTACTTCGAATTTATCGCTATTTTAAGATGAAAGGGGATGACATAGCAAGGATAGAGAAGTTCTTAGAGGATTATAGGGCAATGAAACCTACAAGGTTCACTTATGCTGATATTAAGAGAATAACAAATGGTTTTAAGGAGAGTTTAGGAGAAGGAGCACATGGAGCAGTGTTCAAAGGCATGCTCTCCCAAGAAATTCTTGTAGCTGTGAAGGTACTCAATGAAACACAGGGAGATGGAAACGATTTCATTAATGAAGTCGGAACCATGGGAAAAATTCATCATGTCAATGTCGTTCGTTTGCTCGGATTCTGCGCAGACGGATTCCACCGTGCTCTTGTCTATGATTTCTTTCCAAATGGGTCGTTACAGAATTTCTTGGCACCACCGGAGAACAAGGATGTTTTTCTCGGTTGGGAAAAGTTGCAACAAATTGCTCTTGGTGTTGCTAGAGGGATTGAGTATCTTCATGTTGGTTGTGATCATAGAATACTTCACTTTGATATCAATCCACACAATGTGTTAATAGATGATAATTTGAGTCCTAAAATTACTGACTTCGGACTTGCTAAATTGTGTCCGAAAAATCAAAGCACAGTTTCTATGACTGCAGCTAGAGGAACATTAGGATACATTGCACCAGAAGTTTTCTCGAGAAACTTTGGAAATGTTTCTTATAAATCTGATATTTATAGCTACGGAATGTTGTTGCTCGAGATGGTTGGAGGAAGAAAGAATACTAATGTGTCAACCGAGGAAACATTCCATGTTTTGTATCCGGAATGGATTCATAATCTAATTGAAGGTAAAGACGTACAAGTTAATATTGAGGAAGAGGGAGATGTTAGAATTGCAAAAAAGCTCGCTCTTGTGGGACTTTGGTGTATTCAATGGAATCCAGTGGATCGGCCGTCTATGAAAACTGTGGTACAAATGCTTGAGGGTGAGGGAGAAAAATTAGTGGCACCTCCTACTCCTTTTGACTCTATTGGTGCTAATGGAACAAATGCAGTTGTTTCAGCTAGACATCTGAATTTCGAGTTAGAAGTTATTCCCGAAATTGAGTAAATGACTTTACATTCAGGTCCATCAAATGTAATATAAGCTCTTGTGACATGTTTTTCAAATTATAGCCGTGTTAGTGTTCACTTGTAACGATTTTTTTCTCTTCCTGTTCCACTGATTCGGCCTTAATAATACAAATTAACACTTACTGCAACATAATTGGAAATATCATAAGTGAACAAATTTCTGGCTATTTCTTTAAGATGTGTCCTAGTGAAGAAAGCAACTATGGTATTTTCATGTAAAGGACAGACTAATACATCATCTCACAGAAAAGATGGGATTTTTTCTTTTGTATTGATTTACATTATTTGCTGAAGTGTATCAAAATCTGTTTTAACTTTTAAGCATTCCACAAATGGATTGACAAATATGATGACACTTATTGATCTAATGGCGAAACAAAACTTGTTCATGGTCGTAACTGATTTAACTAAATTCTGTTATGACGGCTATTAATTAGTTCAAGACCTGTATTTAGTAGCTTATATTGCATAAGATATCTCTATGTGTGAACATATTCATATAAACTCTGAGAAATAGAAAGTCAGAGAATTTGAAAGAATAATGGGAGATTTCAAGCCGGTAGAGCTATACATTGATGTGTTAACAAAACAGACAATAAGGGAAGAGTTTTTGAGTTCTCCATATTTTTCCGGCTACTGCTGTAGCACCAGAAAAGTGATTAGGTTCTCACATGAAGAAAACAGTTTTTGGGAGTGTGCTTGGTGCAAAAAATAGTATCAAAGTCGATGGCTCGACTACACAGAGGCTAGTATTCAAAGCAAAATTATGTATTGAATGTCTAAAGGTTTTGGATAAAGATGTAATGTAATTGTCACTATGTTAAGATAGTAGTTTGAATGTACAACAGCGTGAAATAAATTACACTTTACACCACAAAAAAACAAGAGAAACAAATAATGAAGAAAAGAATAATGAGTCACAGAAACATAATCTATACATTTCAAAGTTTCAAACCAGAAAATCTCACACTCTTGAATAACAGCACCAAAGTTCTGCAGACATGATCTGTGTTTGTCAAGAGGAACTATCCAATGAACAATTAGTTGAGGCTTGACCAATACTAGTGGAATCACCCCATGATGATTGATCCGATTCGATTTCTTCATGATGCTTATAATTTTCATTTTGATAAAAAGAAGGCCTTGGAGGTAGTTCAATGTTTTCCGTTTTCCCTTCAAGCATCTCTACTACTTTGTTCATTGAAGGACGACCACTCGGTTTCAACTGAATACACCAAAGCGCAACCATGAACATCTTTTTAGCTATAGTCATTCCCTCTTCCGAGACATCTTCCATTATTTCGATATCTTTCTCTTCTTTAAATTGATCATAAATCCAAAACGGGAAGTAATGTTGACTCGAATGCTCTGCATTAGGATTCATGTTCTTCCTTTTACCTGCCATTTCCATCAAAAGCATTCCAAAACTATACACATCAGCCTTGTAAGAAACTCCTCCGATATTTTTATAGAACAATTCAGGAGCCATGTAACCCAGAGTACCTCTGGCCGCAGTTAATGGAACAATGCTATCATTCACAGGATATAGCTTTGCAAGTCCAAAATCTGAAACCTTTGGAACGAAATCCTCATCTAAAAGAATATTGTGAGGCTTGATATCAAAATGTAGAATTTGCATATCACATCCTTGATGTAGATAGGCGATTCCTCGAGCTATTCCAAGAGCTATTTCATATATTTTCTCATAACTCAAAGGGACAACTCCTTCTTTAGGGAAAATGTATTTATCCAACGAACCATTTGGCATGAACTCATAAACCAGTGCACTCTTTTTTCCTTCAACACAGTATCCAACCAAACGAACTACATTAACATGATGTATTCTCCAATGGTCGCAACTTCATTAATAAAATCTTGTCCATTATTAACATTTGTTTTTGTCAACATCTTTATTGCGACATCCGGCCCACTTCTTAGCTTTCCTTTGTAAACCGCACCGAAACCTCCTTGACCTAATTTCACTCTAAAACCTCCTGTCATCTTCTTGATTTCTTTGTATTCATATCTAATTGGATTTAGATTGCTTTCTAGCAAAAAGTTTTCAATGTTATCATACATTGATACATGTCTTCTTCTCCATTTATAGATAAATAGCACAAGTAGAACTATAACTCCAAATAGAAATCTGGTTGCTATGAAATATGGTATAACCTTTCTTCCTATGAATATTCCTCCATCAAAATATTCTAGTCCAACTGGATTGTCCAATTGTCTTGTGCTAAATGTGATTCTACTTCCAAGTCCTGCAATGATATTTCATCATAAGAATTAGGACAAGTTGAATGTTTCAGTATAATTTAACTTTGTTCAAATATAGAATATGATAAGAAATTCTTATGTATACAATTTGAAATGTATAACATAATAAGTAGAAAGTTCTTACCAATAAAAATGCCTCTAAGGTAAGCTGCAAAACACAAAGGAATAAATGCAACTCAGTAAGTCCAAGAAATTATACATATAACTCAAATATAAGTTCAATTAAAGAAGGGTCTCCATATTTAATCCAAGAAAGAATATAGAAGAAAATTAATCCTTACCTCGGACATAACCAAATATCTGCTGTTGAAGTTCTGAAGCAGCACAAAACAATAATATTGTTAGCTTATTATTAAAAGACTTACATGGAGCAAGAATTAAACATTGATTTGTTATCTTGAATAAATTCAGTTGTTTCAACATATTATATCAACATACTGAGGTTACCATTTACTATATGGTCTAAGTTAGTCGGCATCAGATAGTTTATTCGCTATCAACTATCAACTAATGTATCCGTTATAAACTATAACTTCATCTGCTTTCCACTACCTTACGAACTACATACTATTTTTTACCAATGCTATCAAAAAATAAAATAAATCAAAACCAGAAGAAAAAAGAAAGAATACATACCGCACTTATCGGTTGTTTGGTAAGCATAATGACAGAATCGCTTCCCACATTGAACTTCTCCGCTTTCTTCATCAACAACGTTACAAATTGTCCCTTTTCCGCATCGACTTTCACAAACCGCAGGTAACCAAGAAACCTCAAATCCATCAACAATCAACTCAAGAATCTCATCATAAGAAACGTTCCCCTTCCCAATGTCCTTAAGCCATTCCTTAGTCAAGGTAGCCACCATAAACTCACACCCAACCTTAATATCCTCAAAACGAAAATCGGACATTGATTGTTCCAAAACAGCATACACATGACTATTTCCTCGTATGGTACAACGACTTGTGTCCACGGTAACATACCGTGGATCGTTTACTGGATCAGAACAATTGAAATACACGACTTTTGTTGGATTTGCATCCAAATTGAACGGTTCAGATCCAAAATTCTGTTCACCATAAAGAATATTATGAAAACTAAGGTCGTATAGAAAGTACCGTGGTATCGAAGAGCAACTAGTATTAGTATCTTCCACTACACCAGCGTCACTTAATGAAATTGTATATCTCTTGTAATCAATGTGTTGTACGTAATATTTCCCCGAGAACATAGTTAACGATGCACCATATTTGTTGCAATCTAATTCGTACCTTGAGTCGCCACAGTGGTTTGGATCGGTTTTGAGACGAAATGGATATGATATGTTGTGGATTTTGCCGCATGATGAAGTTGGACATGGTTGGTGATGCTTAGCTAGAGAATTTTGATGGAAAAGGAGAATAATTGTTGCAAATATTGATACTAGTGTTTGTAAATATGAATATGATGAACAAGAAAATTGAGCTTGTTTTTTCATAATTAAAGTTTTCCAAGAGGGTCTGAAAATTACTAAATGAACCCTTCATGAGTAAATAGTGTGATTGGTTTGTTGTTTTGAATTTTTGAATTTTATAATCACTTAATCATTTATCAATAGGCTGCCACTATAGCTAGCTGTCTTTGCTTTTTTGCTTTCACATTGTTGACTTTTTTTTTTTTTTTTAACATCAATATTAAATTTCGCAAGTTGCAATATGGTATTGATTTAGGCGCAACAATAACGAGTCATCAATTGTAGAACATGTCTAACCAAGTTGATTGGGCTCAAGTGGCAAGGAGCTCCTTCCAAGGACGTATCCGGGAAATACCGGGTTCGATTCCCAGGGGGAACAACGCTTGGCCAGTGCGCATGCCTCTACGCACGAGCCGGATTAGTCGCCCACCTTTGGTGGGTCGGAACCGGTGCGAAAGCAAAAATAAAATAAAATTGTAGAACATGTCTAAAATCAAATGTTCTTTGATCATGACTCTAAAATCTCACTTTCGTGAATTGACTATGTGCTCTGTTTTTTTATTTATTTCAATTTTAATAGAATATTTTAGTATGATTTTGATAGTTTGAAAAAATTGAACGGGAAGAGTATAATTGGTGCTTTTGTATAAATCAGAGATTTAACTAACTATCTAATTAATAACAAACTTAGCAAACTAATTGAACATCGAAGTAATTATCATTATTCTTACTTAACAAAATATTTTATTGAGAGATTGACCTTTCAGTTTAAAGTAGAAAAAAAAATGTAAAAGTAAAAAATAAAGAGCTTTACATTTCCCTCCTCTAAAAAGATTAATTAGACTCAGATTCATAATTTTTGAATTTAAGATTTGTCATGACATATATACCGGTGATTTTTGTACTAGTGATCACCTATGAAGCCCGGATACGCGACACGATACGGATACGATACGATACCGATACGCCGATACGTGAAAATTTTAAAAAATTCATATCTGATACTGGCGCGATACGTTATTTTGAAATTAATTTTAAAATTAAATATGTAAATGCACAATAATATTAATAATGATAATTTTTTTTTGAAAGACAAAAAGTTATTATAATTATTATTATTATTATTATTATAAACGCCAATAGTTCATAGTACAAAGAGTACACACAAGCCAATTAGCTTGCACAAGAGCAAAACAGTTTGAGGCTCAACATACAATGGCTCATCAGTCCTAACTAAAGACATATAATAGCTCAAAAAACATCTAATAGTCATGACATCAAGCCTCTTCAACAAGTTCATCTTGTAGCAATATCAGACAATTATATAGGTCTTGCAGCTGACCAATTAAAAGCATAAAGCATTCATTCTTATACTAGAATTTTGGGACAAACCCAAATACTTAAACAATCTGTTATATAGTAGGACACCATAGTGACTTCAGAACAGTGACAAAGACAAAAAATACTAATTATAATAAATTAAAATCATTAATACTAAGTTAAGTATTTGTGTTTCATTAATATTGTCCTAAAAAATAATGATCACCAGTACATTTTAAGTTATACATCTTAAGTTAAGTATTATACAACATCATTAGTACTATCCAAAATAAGACATTGTTAGTTACCCGTGTAACAACATAATAGTTTGACATTCACTAGGAAACACGGATTCTATTGGATATTATTTTTTATTTAAAAATAAATATTTAACCGATACTTTTTCGATACGAATATCGGGAAGTATCGGACGCGTATCGGATATTATTTTTTTATTTAAAAATAAAGATTTAACCGATACTCTTCCGATACGAGTATCGGGACGTATCGGAAGAGTATCGGTATCGGGTGCGTATCGGATACGATACTTCACTAATTTTAGAGTATCGGGGCTTCAGAGGTGATCACTTTACCACTATATATGATATATCTATACTTACTATGAATATTCTTTGTGATTTATGTGGTTTCTTTTTGTAATTTATTTTTATTAACTAAACTATTAATTAGAATTAAAATTTTATTTTTTAAGATGAATAAATAAATATACTAAAATTCAAATTGTTTGACCAATCGTTAGTTGGTTGACTATAAATTTAGCAGGGAGGACCACGGTTTGATCCCCGCAACTGCGATCGGGAGGGGGCTGGAATCACTTGATGTCAGAACTAACCCGAACCAGAATAAACTGGAGGTGAAAACCAAAAATATAAAATTCAAATTGTTTAAGGTTTAGGGTTTTTCTATCATGTGCAAATTTACACATCTTAAATTAAACCCTTGTATTTGTCAAAAAAAAAACCCTTGTATGAAATATATGTACCCTACAAACTGAGTTAGTTATACTCGGATACTCTTTCATACTTTATGGAATTTTGTTCTTTTGTAGCATTGAACTTTTTTTTTTCTAAATACGTGTGCAAATTTGTTGAAGTACAATAATCTTGACTATGATGGGGACATTGGGGAGGCTTTGTGGAAAATATATATAGTATATTATTTCCGTCCCACAATGAGCGATCTCGTTGACTATTTCATACATGTCAATATATAATTTTGATGATTAATATTTTGTATTATATAATAATAATTTTTTTTTGATATTTTAAAAATATTCATTGAGATGAATTTAACATTTTATATGTTAATATTTATTTTTATTTATTAATAGATAAATATGAACAAAATGAATGACAATATCACCTTAGATAGTGTGGAAATGCATCCGTGTCATTTCGATTGTTACCTGAAATTGAAGTATTCAATATATCCACGGAAATGCAAGTCTGGGCCATTAGACCGCATGCAAATTTTATGATAGAAAAGAATTGATTCATATATATAAACTTTTTTTTTTTTTTAGTGTATATGTTATGCACACCCTACCACGACTCAAATGTCGAGGAGGAATGGGCTGCTAACTATGAAGACTTTGAGGATTAACTAGGCCCAAATGCAAAGGGAAGGCCGAATGGACTAGAAAATGAAAATTGCTATTTAGGTCCTCCGTGTTTGCTCTCAGGCCCCTCGTGTTGACAAAAATACCCCTAATAATGCATTTCGTTCTAGAGAAAATCAGGGAAACCATTTTCGTTTCGCAGATGACGAAACAATGAATAGTTGGCATATGGGCAGCCTAGCCAAGCCTCGTTGCGCTAAGTGCCCAATATTTTGCCTCGTGGTTGACGAAATCTGGTTTCGTCACCTACGAAACGAAAGCGCTGATTTTCGTCTTCTACGTGACAAAATCACCATATATAGCTGACAGAATAGGTACCTGTCCTATCATAATCACCTTTACCATCAAAATCCAAAAAATAGATCTAGGGCGATTTTGCTGTTAGGAAGACTTGATCTCGACGTTGATGCACTCAAACAAGCTACCCACACTGATTTGAAGTAATATAACAGGTATGGAATGCTTCAATCGGTTTATTTTTTGTTGATTTTTGAATTTGTTATGGAAGCTGAATTCGTCATCTGTGTGACGAATTCATGGTGTTCGTTTCGCAGATGACGAATTTAGGTGACGTGCAACAGATACAACATTTTTTATTTTGCTTGGCATTTCCTTTATTTTGTGCTTTTGGTGCTAAGTATAGTTATTGTTTTATGTGTTCGTGTAGGTGAAGGTGTTGCCATGGCCAAACCTCCGGCTCAATTGAATGGGCAACATGATGATCCCGACATTGGTCAAGAAGTGGTCGTCGCACCCGTCGTCACACAGGCCATAACTGTTGCGCCCTACATTCCCCAAGTGAATGCTGCTGAACCCGGAATTGATGAAGCAGGTGCTGCAACCGGTATTTCCGTTAACACAGGTCATCTATTTTTAAATGCCGCATTGTCTAAAGATAGGGATGAACTTATTGAATGGTGTAAGAATGTGGCCTTAAATGCAGGATTTAGTATGGTGATAGAGAAATCTGATAAGGGCAATGGAGATAAAAGGAAACCGTTTTTCATTTTGGGTTGCGAAAGAGGCGGAGTGTATAAAGAACTAAAAAGAAAATTAAAGAGAGAAGACACGGCAACAAGGAAATGTGAATGTAGGTTTAGGTTGCGGGGTTACTTTCTTGTAAATAAGCAATGGAAACTAAGTGTCGTGAATGGTGAGCATAACCATAAGATGGCGAAAAATTTGGAGCGTAAGTTTTGGTTATATAAGATCCAAATCCGACGTAATAGAGGTGGTATCAAAGTTTCGTCATTTACGAGACGAAGCATTTTATAATTTGTATCCTACGTGAAGAATGTTTTTCAGAATGAAATTAGGGGTATTTTGGGATTTTAGGGGGGCCTGAGAGCAACACGGGGGCCTAAATAGCAATTTTCCTAGAAAATTGCTCTCCTGTAAAGGAATTTGTCACAGATTTAACGCAGAAATGAGCATTCCATAACAAATGTACATGTAGCGACAGAAATGAGTAATCAGTCACAAAGTTAGCGACAAAACTTATCCCTCATTGAATTGATTCCGTCACAAAATATGTAGCTATTAAAGATGGAAATTTAAAGGTCTGTCTTATTTTTACTCTACCCTTTTAGTGACGGATTTATTAGTCGTGATGCAAAAATTACATCACAATTTGTGATGGTTCCTAGATTTTCTCACAAATATTTTGGGACGCGTGATTCAGATATGAATCTTGTTTGTCATTAAATGCGTCACTAAATCAGTTTGTGAGGGAATTTTCCTAAGTTTGTGACAAATTCATGTCCTACAAGAATGGGGACAAAGAGTCCCACCAATAGAAACCCACCAATAGAAAACTATACCATGATTTGCTAATTTATCCACTTTGCAATTTCTTCTCGAAAAATATGAGAAAACAACAAATTATACTATGGGAAAAGCAGTTATTCCAGCAATTACGAAGATTCCAAGGGATATAGAAAAGTCTTTTGAAGTAAAAATAGCAACTTGTGAGTCACTTTCCACCCAAAACCGAGACCAACCCTTATTTAATGCATTTTCAATTGCTAAAATAATTTCCAATAATTTGGATTACAAAACAAAATGGAAGAATGAATTCATAGGTCTCTTAAGTTTTACATTTGTAACAGATAGTGTTTTAAGTAATAAATAAATTCTTTAAATTTTATATTTTTAACAGAGTAAGTCATTTAAATTTTTTAAATAAAAATTAAGTCCTTAAAATTTGTAATTTTTAATATCTAGATCATTCCATTTATAGTATGTAATTTGATTAAACATATTTTTTCATCCATTATATATTTAGAATCCTATAAATTAAAATATTGCATTGGAAACTAAAACCGCCAATTTTTTAAGATTTGCTTCCCTTCATCAATTGGTATGAGGCAGAAATAGAGATACTCATGAGGCACAAAAAGGTACACATCCAAAGAATCATTTTCACATGAGTCTAAATTTTGTCTAAATTATATTTAAGTCATTTCTTCTTTTCTCTAGTGCATGAGAATAATCGAGGGAACTTTATTTTATAACTATCATTGATTGATATAAATAGATTGTCAGGAGGTTCGAGTTAGTCACTCATTTTGAGTGGTTAATAGATATGCAGATTTGTTGGCTAATATGACTTGTGATGGCAGGCACGGATTGAGAGTGGAAATAGTGAGGTCAGTCAGTCTCACTTGCCTATTGTAGTTTTAGTTAATATTTGTATATTTTCGGATTGAGAGTGGGGATTGACTCAAATATGATGACACTTATTGACCTAATGGTGAAACAAAACTTGTACATGATCATAACTGATTTTACTAAATTCTGTTATGATGGCTATTAATTAGTTCAAGACTTATATTTCGTAGCTTATATTGCATGAAGTATCTCTATGTGAGAACATATTCATGTAAACTCTGAGAAATAGAAAGTCGGAGAAATCGAAAGATAAGAGATTTCAAGCCGGTGGAGCTATGAGCTATACATTGAAGTGTTAACAAAACAGACAATAAGGGAAGACTTTTTGAGTTCTTCTGACTACTGCAGTAGCACAGAAAAGTGATTAGGTTCTCACATGAGAAAACAGTTTTTGAGAACGTACATTGATGCCAAAAATAGTATCAAATTCGATGGTTCAACTACGCAAAGGCTAATATTGAAAGAAAAATTATGTATTCCTCAAGGTTTTGGATAAAGATGTAATGTAATTTGCACTTTGTTAAGATAGTAACTTGAATGAACAACGGCATGAAATAAAATACACTTTGCACCACAAAAAATAATGAAGAAAAGAATAATGAGTTGAAACAAATAATGAAATAAATTACACTTTACATTTTGCCATTGGATGGAGTCAAAGAAACATGATCTAAACATTTCATAGTTTCAAACCACAGAAAATCTCACTCTTAAATAACAGCACCAAAGTTCTGCAGACATGATCTGTGTTTGTCAAGAGGAACTATCCAATGAACAATTAGTCGAGGCTTGACCAAGACTAGTGGAATCACCCCATGATGATTGATCCGATTCGATTTCTTCATGATGCTTATAATTTTCATTTTGATAAAAAGAAGGCCTTGGAGGTAGTTCAAGACTAGTGCACTCTTTTTTCCTTCAACACAATATCCAACAAGACGAACTACATTAACATGATGTATTCTTCCAATGGTCGCAACTTCATTAATAAAATCTTGTCCATTATTAACATTTGTTTTTGTCAACATCTTTATTGCGACATCCGGACCACTTCTTAGCTTTCCTTTGTAAACCGCACCGAAACCTCCTTGACCTAATTTCACTCTGAAGCCTCCGGTCATCTTCTTGATTTCTTTGTACTCATACCTAATTGGATTTAGATTGCTTTCTAGCAAAAAGTTTTCAATGTTATCATACATTGATACATGTCTTCTTCTCCATTTATAGATTAATAGCACAAGTAAAACTGTAACTCCAAATATAAATCTAACTGCTATGAATATTGGTATAATAGTTCTTCCTATTAATATTCCCCCATTAAAATATTCTAGATCAATTGGATTTTCCAATTGTCTTGTGCTAAATGTGATTCTGCTTCCAAGTCCTGCATTAATATTTCATCATAAGAATCAGGAGAAATTGCATTTTTTCAGTCTAATTAATCTTTGTTCAAATATAGAATATAATCAGAAATTCTCATGTGATACAATTTGAGATGTATATAGAATATTAGCATGTAAGACACTATAAATTGTCATTTGTTTAGTGTAACAACATCATCAACATTATCAATATACATTGTAATAAGTTATTAGTTCTCTCTAATAAGTTCATCTTTCTTCTTAGATATATTATTTCTTCTTAGATGTATATAGAAAATAATTTCCTAACTGTTGGCTGCAACAGCTACGGCTATCTGAATAGTATTTACGATGGAGACACATACTCAACGGAATGCATAACAAGATGTAATGGAAATAAGAGGAAGATTCAAAATGGAACATGTTCCGGTATTGGTTGTTGTCAAGTGGATATTCCAACGGACATGAGGAATATAAGCATCAGAGCATCTTATTTCCCTAATTCAACCGGAAATTTAGGATGCAGCGTTTCTTTTATTGTCAAACATGGATTCTACAACTTTTCAACCATTGATCTACATAATTTCCGTTATGATAAGGTCCCTTTAATTCTTGATTGGAGCGTAAGGAGCACGAAATGTAATGCTACCAAGAGTGGAGTCAATTATGCTTGCAGGAACAATAGCTTTTGTGATGATGAAGACATTGGTTATGGCTACCGATGCAAATGCAAGGAAGGTTATGAAGGAAATCCATATCATCCGGATGGATGCAAAGGTGTTTTATTCTATTATATTTTAGTACTTTCGATGTCTACTATTTAATCTCAAGAATTAACATATAATATCATTCGTGTGCACAATTAAGTTGTTCCTTGACTTTTTCGAAATTAAAACTTGTACGTATTAGGATCGAGCAATTTTATTTCTAACATTGCGGATATTAATGTTGTTATCAACTAGTAAATTAGAAACAAAAAAATTAACTTGAGCAATATCAATGATGTTTGACAAGATATACATCTGAGATATGTATTTGCAGATATTGATGAATGTAAGACATCTAAACATACATGTTTAGATGAAAATCATTGTCGCAATACCGATGGGTCTTACAAATGTTTTTGTCCTGAGGGTCAAATTGGAAAAGGAACAAAAGAAGGAGGGTGTCGTGGACGAAATGTACTTGCAAAGGTCTCTATTGGTAAGCAACTAAAAATGCTCCAAATTAATTATTTTCCTGCAAATTATAACTTTGTAAAAAACAGAACAAATAATTCTAGAATTGCTTTCAACCTAGCAGCTGCACTTTCGATTGAAGTTGAATTAATTTGGTATCCAACGCATGAAAGTACATGACACTGACATGATACCAACATGTGTGATGTGGCTACATTCAATTAATTTTGTTCTGATTCGAATTATTATCGTGTGTTACCGAGTCTATTAGTATCCATATTATCGTTTCGATTAATTTTGTTCTGTTTATGTCGATTCTTCATTACCTTTAACAAATTTTGATTGCAGGAGCAAGTGTAGGTTTCATTATTCTATTTGTGGGGAGTTCAGCATTGTACTTGATATATCAGAGAAGAAAACTCAAACAGTTAAAAGAGAAATTCTTTCAACAAAATGGTGGTTTTATTTTGTTAAGCCAACTCTCTAAAAGAGAAGACACATCAAGAACTGCTCAAATATTCAAAGAAGAGGAACTTAAGAAAGCCACCCAAAACTACGATGAAAACTTAATCATCGGTAGAGGAGGTTTTGGTACAGTCTTTAAGGGAATTTTACCTGACAACAAAGTCGTTGCTGTCAAAAAGTCCAAAATAATAGACGAAAATCAAATTGAGCAATTCATAAATGAGGTGGTTGTTCTGTCCCAAATAAATCATAGAAATGTTGTCAAACTCTTAGGATGTTGTTTGGAGACACAAGTTCCTTTACTAGTTTATGAATTTGTTAGCAACGGTACCCTTTTCGATTTCATGCACAACATAGATAATGCTAATAATGTAACGTGGAAAACATGTTTAAGGATAGCATCAGAGACCGCTGGAGCTTTATCGTATCTACATTCAGCTGCATCAATACCTATTATCCATAGAGACGTAAAAAGTACCAACATTCTCTTAGACGACAATTACACTGCAAAAGTGTCCGATTTCGGAGCATCAAGATTGGTTCCACTTGATCATACTGAAATAGCCACGGTGGTACAAGGAACTCTTGGATATTTAGATCCAGAGTATATGCAAACACATCAATTAACTGATAAAAGTGATGTTTATAGTTTTGGCGTAGTTCTTGTCGAGCTATTAACAGGAGAGAAACCTATTTCTTTTTATAGGCCAGAAGAGAGAAGAAACCTTTCTATTCACTTCCTATCTTGTTTACGAGAGAATCGCGTGTTGGAAGTTCTTCGATTTGGTATCTTGAATGATGATAACAAGGAGGAGATCAAAGAGGTTGCTATTCTTGCAGCAAAGTGCTTGAGACTTAAAGGAGAGGAAAGACCTAGCATGAAGGAAGTGGCTATGGAGTTGGAAGGTATGAGATTAGGGGAAAAACACCCTTGGACTAAATTAGAAATAAATCTAGAGGAGACTCAATCCTTACTTCAAGAAACATCATTTAACACTAATTATGAAACTGGTGATAGCAGCAACCATGGATATAGCGGCTATGACAGCTTGAAAGTTCATGCACCAATGTCCTTGAATGATGGAAGATGACTATGAGTGATATGTTGAATCTATCCCTTTAATTATGTTTTATATTAGATTATGTATTATGTATGGATGATCCAATGAGTTCTGTAAATAGACTTCGTATGATATATTATGAATAATCCAATAAAATTTGTATATGGACTTTGTATTGTGTATAAAATCATCCAATACTTTCTTAATAATTTTGAACTATTAACTTTTATTGCATAAATAAAGGGTATTAATTTTTCGAAATCTGTCTTAAGGCATCTGGAATTCTCAGTTTTGGTATTATAATTTTGTAAACGGTCAAACTAAGCTAAGCCAAGCGCTTGGCTTGTCTTATTAGGTTCCCAACCAACCTGTACATTAAATATTGAAATTCGTGTTACTGAAAAGAAATTGGATTGGGAAGACCAACTCTCATTCAAGGAAGCGGACTCTTGGTCTTATCAACTTACACTCTATGGGTTTTAGGCTTGGCTCATTGTCTTTCTCTAGGTTTCGGAGTGAGTGGTAACTCGCCTTGCATAGAAAAACCCACCAAAATCCACATCTAAAAGTGAGCCCGTGAGAAAAATGTCTCCTCTATGAGATCTCGGTGCTACTGCCAAGTCCCACCATCATTTTTTTCGAGATTAGTGGAGGTGACTAATGAGAACCTTGATTTATCACGTTATGGAGGTTTAATCAACTTTTTTGTTAAATTTAGTGGTAGTTGGGGGTAGGAGGTTATATAGGCACAAATCCAAATAAAATAATAATCATAAAAAATATTAAAATTATATCAATTGATATGTTTTTTTTTTTTAATTTATGTATGTATGTCTAAATTTGTGTCTATATTCCTATGTACAAATGGATCTATCATTCATTGCAAGTCATATTGCATGAACAATATCCTGCTCATATTAGTTCAAATTTCCTTACTGATTTTGTTGATATTTCATTTCCACACGTTGTAATGCAGTCAAGTAGTGACTGCAGATGAATTTTGACCATCCATTATTTTTATGCCTTTTATTTATTTAGCAATCTTTAAATTTGAACCAGTAAAGCATACTAACTGCATGACTGCATGGAATCCAGGTCCGTCTTTCTGATAGGCCTTGGCGGGTGTTAACCTTAATCACACCATTAACCAAATCAAATCCAATTTTAATAACCAAATTCATTTTATAAAAAAATCACACTAATCTAATAAAAAAAACCAATTGTAAAACTATGTCCATTTTTTATAATTGGTTTGCTATTGGTTTTCAAATTGAGATAATTGTAGCAAAAACCCAATTTTTCAAATTCAATAAATAAATTATATAATTTATTAAATAAATAATAAAAAAGGGTGGTGGAGGGTAGTTGGTCAATCCGGTGGTCAACGCCGGACCACCGGTGGATGGCAGTTAATTTTTTTGGGCTTAAAAAAAATCCGATTTTTTGGAATTAAGAAAAATCAATTGCGGAGTTTTTCTAGAAAAAAAATTGCCGATCTTCTTTTGGGAAAGTTTATGATTTTTTTTGGAAAAAACTTTCCGATCTTTCTTGGGAATGTTTTTTGATATTTGATTTTTTTTTCGGTAAAAAAGTTACGATTTCAAATAAATACAATTTCGGAGTTTTTTTTCGAAAAAAGTTTCCGATCTTTTTTTGTGAAAAATATTTAGATATTTTATTCGGAATTTTTTTTTGATTTATTTTCGGAAAAAAATTCCCGATTTTTCAAGGAAAAATGTTTCGATATGAAATGAATAAAATTCTGGAGTTTTTTTCTATTTCACGAAAAAAGTTCCCATTTTTTCTATTTCAATCTTTAAAATTGATTTAAATGAGTAACATAATATTTTTTAGAAACCGATTATAAATTGGTTCTGAACCTGTTATGAATTCAACTATATCCAAATTAGTTTTGCAAAATAACCAATTTTTCTTTAAAATGATTTTGGATCCAAAACAAAACCATAAATATGGTTTACATCTTACTTGGCCCTCTTGTTATTAAAATAATTGGACTAATTTAAAAATCCTATAGGCTATATGCCTGCTATGATATATGCGACTGCATAATTGTCTTTCCTCAAACAGAATGTTATGCAATTAAAAATGATGCCCCCGATATAGACTAATCTTCAAACATGTACTGTAATTTTTTAATATTTTTTGGTAATTATCGTTGGATTTAATAAGAAAAATTATTGTTCAATTCCTTACAACTGCGATCAGAAGATGCCTGAAACTAGTGAACCTTCGAATAAGTTTAAATTGGTGGTGAAAGTAAAAAAAAAAAAAAAAATTAAAAAAATAAGAGAGTAGTTTAGTCCCAATTTTATGAAACTTTCTTTTGTTTAGTAATTTTAGTGGTCAAACACACACGGATTTAAAGTATAAAGAAATGCAGAATCTCGAATTTAAACTCAAACCATTGAAAACAATGTCTCTTGCAGCTACCAACTAAAAAACACTTATACGATAATTCTACAAAACTTAACTAGCAGCCTAAAAGTCACAAAGAAATTGTATCCAACTTGCAGTTTTGAGGGCTAATTACCTAAAGAGTAATTCTAAGTTATGTGATTAATTTATAAAACAATTATTTTTCAAATAAAAATGTGAGGATATACCAGTTCAATCTTCATCCCAAGTCAACAAGACTTAATAAGCAGCCCAAGAATGCAAAGTCATAAAAAATACTATAAAATAAATTTTACAAATCACATATATAAATAAATGAAACCCTCTTCCCTTTTGAAACAAACAAAATAAACACAATGAAACAGAACACAAAGCTCACACAATTATGCACAATTTTAATCATTACAGTATCCATGGTAACAACAACATTTGCATCAAATGAATCATCTTCTACATCCCTACCCGGTTGCAAAAACACATGTGGAAATATCACAATTCCATATCCATTTGGTATAACAACTTCATCAATACCAAATCAAGGAGCTTGTTTCCTAGAGCCCAAATTTAATCTCCACTGTGAAGATGACACAAAATTAATCTTAGGGCACAATTTACAAGTTTTGAACATAAGCATCCTCGAAGGACAAGTTGAAATGTTGACTCGTGTTTCACGTTATTGTAATAACACGAATTATAGGCAATCAACTTTGAAGTTAAATTCTATCGGATTCAGTGTATCAAGCTCCGAAAATAAGTTCATTACGATTGGTTGTGACACTTACGGTTTTATAAATAGCATCTACAAAGGTGAAAAATATACAACGGGTTGCTTAACAAGATGCAATGGTAATCGAAATAAAATTGAAAATGGAACATGTTCGGGTATCGGTTGTTGTCAAGTTGATATTCCACATATGATGAAGAATATAAGTAGACATGTTGCGGAATTTCCTAATTCTACTGAACCTTATGGATGTAGTTATTCTTTTATTGTTAAAGATGGATCCTATAATTTTTCAGTTTCTCATTTGGATGATTTTCCTTATGAGAGACTTCCATTGATTGTTGATTGGAATGTTGGAAATAAAAGTTGTAAGGCTTCAATGGTTGAAGATGATTATGCTTGCAAGAACAATAGTGTTTGTTATGATAAGGACATTGATATTGGTTACCAATGTAAATGTAAGGAAGGTTATGAAGGAAACCCGTATCATCCAGATGGCTGCAAAGGTAATTTAATTCAATATTAATCTATTTAATATATTTAATTTAAATAGTATTTTTTTGCCCTATAAATAAGTGTAGAGATGTATCAAATGTGAGCTAAAGTTCCGCATTAATCGAAAAAGTGTAGGTTGAACAATATATAAATCAGAAGAATTTTAGAAAAGAATTTGGCTAAGGATATCTTTTATCTATTGTAACTCGAACTTCTTTCTTTTAATATATATTTTTCCATTCAAAAGAAAAAGTAATTAAGGGTTTGATATCTGACTCTTAATTACGTGTAAAGAAAATTTAGTTTGAAAAAGAGAATCCATGCACCTTATACAGTTTTACCTGGTGTAAAATAAAAAAATAAAAAAGATTATGTCACCAACCTACTAATCCGGTAAATATATAGTGATGTGGCTACAATATAGGGGAGTGTGTTTAAAAGATTGTATCAAAGGGTGTGATCCTAGCATTACTCTTGATAGGAATGCAAAAGATATTTAATCTATTATTTGTATCTCATTTATGTAACTTTATTGTTTACTACTTAATTGATTTATTGAAATCAACCGTTTTAGTTTAATTTTGTAATTTCATTCATTGTTTATGCTTCAAATATTTGTGGAAACAACTTACTCCTGAAATTTAATTATTTTGTAAAGTCTAGCGAGGAATTGTTCATTTTAGATGAAAACTAAAGATTGTTATAATGTTTTTTTAACATAATTAGAGCACATTAAATATATGGGTTAATAGAATTTTCCCTCTGCAAAGTACGTAGCCGAGTTTTGCGTTATTCTCTGTAATTTTTTTTGTGATTATCCCGCAATATTTTTTGTTTTTCGCAGTTCATTTTATCCCCTATGTTACGGAGGGTAAAACAAAAACAACATTACATGAGGTAAAATGAACTGCGAAAAAAAAAATACATTGCAGGGGATAATCTAAAAAAAAATTATATGGGTAACGCAAAACTCGTCTACTTTACATGGGTAAAAGCCAATATATATTAGATTTCATTTGCTTTTTCCTTTAATAAAATGTATTCATTCTTTACACAGATATAGACGAATGTAAGACATTAAATAACACATGCATAAGTGAAAAACATTGTCGCAACACCGTAGGGAGTTATGAATGTTTTTGTCCAGATGGACAATCTGGAAATGGAACATTGACAGGAGGGTGTAATAGACGAGATCTTATTACCAAGATTGCAATTGGTAAGCCTCTAACCATATTCCACATTTATTTAATTTCTATTCTAATTATTAGTGTATAAATATTTGAATTTGATCACCTACAACAATTTTTATATAAATTTATTAACTTCCTGAATAATGAAAGGGAAATGTCCGATTGATATTAATTTATAAAACAATTCATGAATTGGCTTTAACACATTTCAAATGCAGGAACAAGTGCTGGACTCATTGTCCTATTTGTGGCGATTTCATCTCTTTACTTGACATACCAAAAAAGGAAACTCATCAAACTAAAGCAAAAATTCTTTCAACAAAATGGTGGTTCCATTTTGCTACAACAATTATCTACAAGAGAAGACTCGTCGCAATCAGCTCAAATATTCACGGAAGAGGAGCTTAAAAAAGCCACCAAAAACTACGACGAAAGCTTAATCATCGGTAGAGGAGGTTTCGGTACAGTCTTCAAAGGAATTTTACCCGACAACAAAATCGTCGCTGTAAAAAAATCCAAAGTAATTGACGCAAATCAAATTGAGCAATTCATTAACGAGGTGGTTGTTCTGTCCCAAATAAATCATAGGAATGTCGTCAAACTCTTAGGATGTTGCTTAGAGACAGAAGTTCCTTCCTTGGTTTACGAATTTGTTAGCAATGGGACACTTTTTGACTTCATACAAAGTACTAGAGATAAAGCAAATAATCCAACATGGAAAACGCGTTTAAGGATAGCAGCAGAAACAGCCGGAGCTTTAACATATCTACATTCGGCTGCTTCAATTCCAATTATTCATAGAGATGTTAAGAGTACCAACATTCTCTTGGATGAAAATTACACCGCAAAAGTTTCCGATTTCGGAGCTTCAAGATTGGTTCCACTCGACCAAACCGAGATAGCAACAATGGTGCAAGGAACTCTAGGATACTTAGATCCAGAGTATATGCAAACACATCAATTAACCGAAAAAAGTGATGTTTATAGCTTTGGCGTAGTTCTTGCAGAGCTTTTAACCGGAGACAAACCTCTTACTTTTAATAGGCCGGAAGAGAGCATTAGTCTTTCTATGCACTTTTTGTCTTGTTTAAAACAAGATAAAATTTTCGAAGCTATTCAAGTTGGAGTTTTGAGTGATGATAACAAGAAGGAGATTAAGGAAGTTGCTATTCTTGCTGCAAGGTGTATGAGACTTAGAGGTGAAGAAAGACCTAGTATGAAGGAAGTGGCTATGGAGTTGGATGGTATAAGATTAATGGAGAGGCATCCTTGGAATGATACAGAACTAAATTTTGAGGAGAATCAACGTTTGCTTCATGAGGCATCTTGTAGCATTTATAATGAAACTGGTGATAGCTATAATCCAGGATATACTATTGGGTATGATAGCTTGAGGGATCAACCATTAATTCCCTTGGATGATGGAAGATGATTTGTGACATGTCAAAAAATATATACTTATATTTTTTGTTTGATTGATTTTAAAAGGATTTGTGATTAGATTTTGTATTGCATATGATTGGACCTATAATTTTTTTTATTCATGACTTGTACATATGTTAATCTTTTAATTTATCTATTTGTAATGAACATACTTTTATTTTATTTATTTGTAACATGTTCGTTTTTTTTTTCTTCCTCAAATTGGTCATTTAACTTTATAAATATATTACACGAATTATTCCTTTGTGATGGTAGCATATCTTTAATTTTATAAATATGAGTAATATCCTGTTCATATTAGTTCTAAATTTCTTACAAATTTTGTTGAAATTTCAATTCCACATGTTGTAATGCAACTTCGGCCCTCTTGTTATAAAGAAAAATGGGATATTTTAAAAATCCAATAGAATATATTTATATATAAAAAAGATACAAATTTTTTGGATGACTTTTTCATTATTTATATTTTACTCTTAAAAAAACTACAAAAAAAAGTAACCATAATTCCAAATTATTAGCACAATTGATGAATAAAATCACCAAATTAATCGAGATGATTTGTTATCTATTATCTATTACTATTATCTAAATCTATACCAATATATAAAGAGAATACCCCTTTCGCATGGACTTTTCTTATTGTCATTTTTGTTCTTCACTCTATTTAAATATTTGTATATGTTGAAAAATAACTTCCACATAAAAATAGATTAAGTAATTATTTGTATTTGCACAATAGAGAATATCGATCACACAAGGCGGCTAGTATAATATAAGCATGCTAAGAAGATACGAATATATATTTGTCTTTTCTCTTAAAAGATTGTCCCATATAGTAGTATTGTCTACATTTAAAAATGATGCCCCCGATTTAGACTGATCTGCAAACTTGTAATTTTTTAATATTGTAATTTCAAGTAAAATTATCTTTTAAGAGAGTAGTTTAAAAATATTCCAACTCAACAAATTATAATAAGATTCCAAATAAGACCGAACAACTTAATAATAAATCTTATAATAAGCAAGAGATATTGCAATTTAATTTTATAGTTAGATGACATAATTTTCCATCGTTGTCTCAAATTACCTCCCGTTATGTCACAAGTTGCTCTTGATTCGTGTAGAGGCTTCGTTATCATATTTAAGATAATCATATTTGAAATGTGTCAAGACATTAATGTGATTTTTTTTAGTTGAAATTCATATCTTTTAATCAAATTGTGAGAGTATATTTTTTGTGATTTTATTTTTCAATTTTCAATGTGATTACTTTTATGTGAGCACCCCTAGTCATTCTTCGTCCCAATTCTACGAAACTTTATTTTATTTAGTAGTTTAGTGATCAAACACACCGTACACGTTTTAAGCGAAAAGTATAGAATTTCGAATTTACACTCAAAGCACTGCAAATAATGTCTCTTACAGCTATCACCTAAGCAAGACAATTCTACAAAATTAACTAAGAGCCTAAAAGTCACAAAGAATAATTTTAGCTATGTGATTAATTTCTAAGACAATATTATTTTTAAATAAGAATGTGAGGATACCGATTCAATCTTCATGACAAGTCAACAAGACTTAATTAATAAGCAGCCCAAGACGGCAAAGTCATAAAAAAACCATAAAACAAATTCTACAAATCAAATATATAAATAAATGAAACTCTCTTCACTTTTAAAACAAACAAACACAATGAAACAGAACACAAAGCTCACACAACTATGCCAAATTTTAATGGTAACAATAGTATTTGCATCGGATGAATCCTTTTCTACATCCCTACCCGGTTGTAAATCCACATGTGGAGATGTCACAATTCCATTTCCATTTGGAATATCAAATTCATCGATACCAAATCAAGGACCATGTTATCTAGAGCACAAATTTGAACTCACATGCGAAAACGACACAAAATTACTTTGGAGCAATTTACAAGTTTTGAACATAAGCATCCTCGAAGGACAATATGAAATTTCGTTTTTCGTCTCTACATATTGTGATAGCAATCATTCCAATTATGCCTATTTATTCACTCCAAACGGGTTCAGCATATCTCCCAAAGAAAACAAGTTCTTAACAGTTGGTTGTGATAACTATGGTTATCTCAACAGCATTTACAACGGAGAAATATATTCGACCGGTTGCTTAACAAGATGTTATGGTAATCGAAAAAGAATTAAAAATGGAACATGTTCGGGTATTGGTTGTTGTCAAGTTGATGTTCCACCTATGATGAGGAATATAACTATACAAGCTTTTGATTTTGATAATTTAACGGAAAGTGTGGGGTGTGGCCGTTCATTTGTTGTTAAGAATGGATATTATAATTTTTCAGTTTCTGATTTGGACGATTTTCCTGATTCGGAGCTTCCATTGATTCTTGATTGGAGTGTTGGAAGTGAAAATTGTGATGTTTCAAAGGGAGAAGATGATTATGCTTGCAAGAAGAATAGTGATTGCTTTGATGAGGAAATTGATTTTGGTTACCAATGTAAATGCAAGAAAGGTTATGAAGGAAACCCGTATCATCCAGATGGCTGCAAAGGTAATTTAATTCATCTTGTTCTGAATAAAAATCAATTTAATCTATTTAGTTTAAAATAGTAATTTTTTTGTCCCAATAAATAAGTGTCGAGATATATCAACAATGAGTTATTTTTTAGAAGCATGTCAACAATGAGTTAAAGTTTCGTATTGGTCGAGAAAGTTGAAATTTAGCAATATATAAATTAGAGGATTCATAAATTTAATGTATTAATTTTTTTTAAGGATGCATGTGTGATGACAAAGTCATTTATGTAGTTGTTACAAAGAGAAGTCAAGTCTAAAAAATAATTTATTTGTATGTCATTTATCTAACTTTATTTTTTACTACAATTTGATTTATTGAAACCATCCTAACCGGTTTAATTGAAATTTGTAATTTCATTCATTGTTTGCACAGACATCGACGAATGTAAGACATTAAATAACACATGCATAAGTGAAAAACATTGTCGCAACACCGTAGGGAGTTACGAATGCTTTTGTCCAGATGGACAATCTGGAAATGGAACATTGACAGGAGGGTGTAATAGACGAGATCTTATTAGCAAGATTGCGATTGGTAAGCCTCTAACCATATTCCAAATTTATTTCTATTCAAAATATTAGTGTATACTATAATATAAATATTAGAGTTCAATCACCTACAACAATTTCTATACAAATTTACTTAACTTCCTGAACAAAAAAGGGTTAAAGACAAAAAAAATGTCCGATTGACAATAATTAATAAAAAAATTTATGAATTGGCTTCAACACATTTCAAATGCAGGAAGTAGTGCTGGACTCATTGTCCTATTTGTGGCGATTTCAATTCTATATTTGACATACCAAAAAAGGAAACTGATCAAACTAAAGCAAAAATTCTTTCAACAAAATGGTGGTTTTATTTTGCTACAACAACTATCTACAAGGGATGATACATCGCAATCAGCTCAAATATTCACAGAAGAGGAACTTAAGAAAGCTACCAAAAACTATGATGAAAGCTTAATTATCGGTAGAGGAGGTTTTGGTACAGTTTTCAAAGGTATTTTACCTGACAACAAAATTGTCGCGGTAAAAAAATCCAAAATAATTGATGCGGATCAAATTGAGCAATTCATTAATGAGGTAGTTGTTTTGTCCCAAATAAATCATAGGAATGTCGTCAAACTCTTAGGATGTTGTCTAGAGACAGAAGTTCCTTCCTTGGTTTATGAATTCGTTAGCAATGGTACACTTTTCGACTTCATACAAAGTACTAAAGATAAAGCAAATAATCCAACATGGAAAACACGTTTAAGGATAGCTGCTGAGACAGCTGGAGCTTTATCGTATCTACATTCAGCAGCGTCAATACCAATTATTCATAGAGATGTTAAGAGTACCAACATTCTCTTGGATGAAAATTACACCGCAAAAGTTTCCGATTTCGGAGCTTCAAGATTGGTTCCACTTGATCAAACCGAGATAGCAACAATGGTACAAGGAACTCTTGGATACTTAGATCCAGAGTATATGCAAACACATCAATTAACCGAAAAAAGTGATGTTTATAGCTTTGGCGTAGTTCTTGCAGAGCTTTTAACCGGAGACAAACCTCTTACTTTTAATAGGCCGGAAGAGAGCATTAGTCTTTCTATGCACTTTTTGTCTTGTTTAAAACAAGATAAAATTTTCGAAGCTATTCAAGTTGGAGTTTTGAGTGATGATAACAAAAAGGAGATTAAGGAAGTTGCTATTCTTGCTGCAAGGTGTATGAGACTTAGAGGTGATGAGAGACCTAGTATGAAGGAAGTGGCTATGGAGTTGGATGGTATAAGGTTAATGGAGAAGCATCCTTGGAATGATACAGAACTAAATTTTGAGGAGAATCAACGTTTGCTTCATGAGGCATCTTGTAGCATTTATAGTGAAACTGGTGATAGCTATAATCTTGGAAATACTATTGGGTTTGATAGCTTGAGGGATCAACCATTGATTGCCTATGATGATGGAAGATGATTTGTGACATGTCAAAAAATATACTTGTATATTTTTTTTGTTTGATTGATTTTAAAAGGATTTTTTTATTTAGATAATTTGGTATTATGTATGAGTGGCCCTTTATAATTTTGATTTAAGGTGTTGATATTCATGACATGTATGTATAATTCAACTGGTCTTCGTAGTGCTCTCTTTATAGGTTTAATAAAAAGACAATGTTAATTACTATTATTATTATTTTTAAGATTATAGAATCAATAAAATCATAATTTTTTTTTGAATAAAATCATAATGTTATTATTAAATTTTTAGTTGTGTTATTGGCGTAAACTTGTCTTGGATATTTAATTAATTGTTACTCATAGATAAAGATGTGAAGTTAAGTATCAACATAGTGTGACATAAGTGGTAGATATTTTGACACCTTAACCATTTAGTCCTGAGTTCAATTTTCGGCCGGTGCATATGAAAAAATATCTATAGGGAGAAGTCAACTCCTTAGATAGATCTCAGTTATTTCGAAGAGATTAGTAAAAAATATAACGTGCCTTTATTGTACAAAGTTGGTATTTAGATTTTACGTATAAAGATGGTTAATCTGTCCCTTGTGCTCAATTGAAAGAATGAAGAATTTTGAGTGTAGGTTGAACAATATATAAATCAGAAGAATTTTAGAAAAGAATTTGGCTAAGGATATCTTTTATCTATTGTAACTCGAACTTCTTTCTTTTAATATATATTTTTCCATTCAAAAGAAAAAGTAATTAAGGGTTTGATATCTGACTCTTAATTACGTGTAAAGAAAATTTAGTTTGAAAAAGAGAATCCATGCACCTTATACAGTTTTACCTGGTGTAAAATAAAAAAATAAAAAAGATTATGTCACCAACCTACTAATCCGGTAAATATATAGTGATGTGGCTACAATATAGGGGAGTGTGTTTAAAAGATTGTATCAAAGGGTGTGATCCTAGCATTACTCTTGATAGGAATGCAAAAGATATTTAATCTATTATTTGTATCTCATTTATGTAACTTTATTGTTTACTACTTAATTGATTTATTGAAATCAACCGTTTTAGTTTAATTTTGTAATTTCATTCATTGTTTATGCTTCAAATATTTGTGGAAACAACTTACTCCTGAAATTTAATTATTTTGTAAAGTCTAGCGAGGAATTGTTCATTTTAGATGAAAACTAAAGATTGTTATAATGTTTTTTTAACATAATTAGAGCACATTAAATATATGGGTTAATAGAATTTTCCCTCTGCAAAGTACGTAGCCGAGTTTTGCGTTATTCTCTGTAATTTTTTTTGTGATTATCCCGCAATATTTTTTGTTTTTCGCAGTTCATTTTATCCCCTATGTTACGGAGGGTAAAACAAAAACAACATTACATGAGGTAAAATGAACTGCGAAAAAAAAAATACATTGCAGGGGATAATCTAAAAAAAAATTATATGGGTAACGCAAAACTCGTCTACTTTACATGGGTAAAAGCCAATATATATTAGATTTCATTTGCTTTTTCCTTTAATAAAATGTATTCATTCTTTACACAGATATAGACGAATGTAAGACATTAAATAACACATGCATAAGTGAAAAACATTGTCGCAACACCGTAGGGAGTTATGAATGTTTTTGTCCAGATGGACAATCTGGAAATGGAACATTGACAGGAGGGTGTAATAGACGAGATCTTATTACCAAGATTGCAATTGGTAAGCCTCTAACCATATTCCACATTTATTTAATTTCTATTCTAATTATTAGTGTATAAATATTTGAATTTGATCACCTACAACAATTTTTATATAAATTTATTAACTTCCTGAATAATGAAAGGGAAATGTCCGATTGATATTAATTTATAAAACAATTCATGAATTGGCTTTAACACATTTCAAATGCAGGAACAAGTGCTGGACTCATTGTCCTATTTGTGGCGATTTCATCTCTTTACTTGACATACCAAAAAAGGAAACTCATCAAACTAAAGCAAAAATTCTTTCAACAAAATGGTGGTTCCATTTTGCTACAACAATTATCTACAAGAGAAGACTCGTCGCAATCAGCTCAAATATTCACGGAAGAGGAGCTTAAAAAAGCCACCAAAAACTACGACGAAAGCTTAATCATCGGTAGAGGAGGTTTCGGTACAGTCTTCAAAGGAATTTTACCCGACAACAAAATCGTCGCTGTAAAAAAATCCAAAGTAATTGACGCAAATCAAATTGAGCAATTCATTAACGAGGTGGTTGTTCTGTCCCAAATAAATCATAGGAATGTCGTCAAACTCTTAGGATGTTGCTTAGAGACAGAAGTTCCTTCCTTGGTTTACGAATTTGTTAGCAATGGGACACTTTTTGACTTCATACAAAGTACTAGAGATAAAGCAAATAATCCAACATGGAAAACGCGTTTAAGGATAGCAGCAGAAACAGCCGGAGCTTTAACATATCTACATTCGGCTGCTTCAATTCCAATTATTCATAGAGATGTTAAGAGTACCAACATTCTCTTGGATGAAAATTACACCGCAAAAGTTTCCGATTTCGGAGCTTCAAGATTGGTTCCACTCGACCAAACCGAGATAGCAACAATGGTGCAAGGAACTCTAGGATACTTAGATCCAGAGTATATGCAAACACATCAATTAACCGAAAAAAGTGATGTTTATAGCTTTGGCGTAGTTCTTGCAGAGCTTTTAACCGGAGACAAACCTCTTACTTTTAATAGGCCGGAAGAGAGCATTAGTCTTTCTATGCACTTTTTGTCTTGTTTAAAACAAGATAAAATTTTCGAAGCTATTCAAGTTGGAGTTTTGAGTGATGATAACAAGAAGGAGATTAAGGAAGTTGCTATTCTTGCTGCAAGGTGTATGAGACTTAGAGGTGAAGAAAGACCTAGTATGAAGGAAGTGGCTATGGAGTTGGATGGTATAAGATTAATGGAGAGGCATCCTTGGAATGATACAGAACTAAATTTTGAGGAGAATCAACGTTTGCTTCATGAGGCATCTTGTAGCATTTATAATGAAACTGGTGATAGCTATAATCCAGGATATACTATTGGGTATGATAGCTTGAGGGATCAACCATTAATTCCCTTGGATGATGGAAGATGATTTGTGACATGTCAAAAAATATATACTTATATTTTTTGTTTGATTGATTTTAAAAGGATTTGTGATTAGATTTTGTATTGCATATGATTGGACCTATAATTTTTTTTATTCATGACTTGTACATATGTTAATCTTTTAATTTATCTATTTGTAATGAACATACTTTTATTTTATTTATTTGTAACATGTTCGTTTTTTTTTTCTTCCTCAAATTGGTCATTTAACTTTATAAATATATTACACGAATTATTCCTTTGTGATGGTAGCATATCTTTAATTTTATAAATATGAGTAATATCCTGTTCATATTAGTTCTAAATTTCTTACAAATTTTGTTGAAATTTCAATTCCACATGTTGTAATGCAACTTCGGCCCTCTTGTTATAAAGAAAAATGGGATATTTTAAAAATCCAATAGAATATATTTATATATAAAAAAGATACAAATTTTTTGGATGACTTTTTCATTATTTATATTTTACTCTTAAAAAAACTACAAAAAAAAGTAACCATAATTCCAAATTATTAGCACAATTGATGAATAAAATCACCAAATTAATCGAGATGATTTGTTATCTATTATCTATTACTATTATCTAAATCTATACCAATATATAAAGAGAATACCCCTTTCGCATGGACTTTTCTTATTGTCATTTTTGTTCTTCACTCTATTTAAATATTTGTATATGTTGAAAAATAACTTCCACATAAAAATAGATTAAGTAATTATTTGTATTTGCACAATAGAGAATATCGATCACACAAGGCGGCTAGTATAATATAAGCATGCTAAGAAGATACGAATATATATTTGTCTTTTCTCTTAAAAGATTGTCCCAAATAGTAGTATTGTCTACATTTAAAAATGATGCCCCCGATTTAGACTGATCTGCAAACTTGTAATTTTTTAATATTGTAATTTCAAGTAAAATTATCTTTTAAGAGAGTAGTTTAAAAATATTCCAACTCAACAAATTATAATAAGATTCCAAATAAGACCGAACAACTTAATAATAAATCTTATAATAAGCAAGAGATATTGCAATTTAATTTTATAGTTAGATGACATAATTTTCCATCGTTGTCTCAAATTACCTCCCGTTATGTCACAAGTTGCTCTTGATTCGTGTAGAGGCTTCGTTATCATATTTAAGATAATCATATTTGAAATGTGTCAAGACATTAATGTGATTTTTTTTAGTTGAAATTCATATCTTTTAATCAAATTGTGAGAGTATATTTTTTGTGATTTTATTTTTCAATTTTCAATGTGATTACTTTTATGTGAGCACCCCTAGTCATTCTTCGTCCCAATTCTACGAAACTTTATTTTATTTAGTAGTTTAGTGATCAAACACACCGTACACGTTTTAAGCGAAAAGTATAGAATTTCGAATTTACACTCAAAGCACTGCAAATAATGTCTCTTACAGCTATCACCTAAGCAAGACAATTCTACAAAATTAACTAAGAGCCTAAAAGTCACAAAGAATAATTTTAGCTATGTGATTAATTTCTAAGACAATATTATTTTTAAATAAGAATGTGAGGATACCGATTCAATCTTCATGACAAGTCAACAAGACTTAATTAATAAGCAGCCCAAGACGGCAAAGTCATAAAAAAACCATAAAACAAATTCTACAAATCAAATATATAAATAAATGAAACTCTCTTCACTTTTAAAACAAACAAACACAATGAAACAGAACACAAAGCTCACACAACTATGCCAAATTTTAATGGTAACAATAGTATTTGCATCGGATGAATCCTTTTCTACATCCCTACCCGGTTGTAAATCCACATGTGGAGATGTCACAATTCCATTTCCATTTGGAATATCAAATTCATCGATACCAAATCAAGGACCATGTTATCTAGAGCACAAATTTGAACTCACATGCGAAAACGACACAAAATTACTTTGGAGCAATTTACAAGTTTTGAACATAAGCATCCTCGAAGGACAATATGAAATTTCGTTTTTCGTCTCTACATATTGTGATAGCAATCATTCCAATTATGCCTATTTATTCACTCCAGACGGGTTCAGCATATCTCCCAAAGAAAACAAGTTCTTAACAGTTGGTTGTGATAACTATGGTTATCTCAACAGCATTTACAACGGAGAAATATATTCGACCGGTTGCTTAACAAGATGTTATGGTAATCGAAAAAGAATTAAAAATGGAACATGTTCGGGTATTGGTTGTTGTCAAGTTGATGTTCCACCTATGATGAGGAATATAACTATACAAGCTTTTGATTTTGATAATTTAACGGAAAGTGTGGGGTGTGGCCGTTCATTTGTTGTTAAGAATGGATATTATAATTTTTCAGTTTCTGATTTGGACGATTTTCCTGATTCGGAGCTTCCATTGATTCTTGATTGGAGTGTTGGAAGTGAAAATTGTGAAGTTTCAAAGGGAGAAGATGATTATGCTTGCAAGAAGAATAGTGATTGCTTTGATGAGGAAATTGATTTTGGTTACCAATGTAAATGCAAGAAAGGTTATGAAGGAAACCCGTATCATCCAGATGGCTGCAAAGGTAATTTAATTCATCTTGTTCTGAATAAAAATCAATTTAATCTATTTAGTTTAAAATAGTAATTTTTTTGTCCCAATAAATAAGTGTCGAGATATATCAACAATGAGTTATTTTTTAGAAGCATGTCAACAATGAGTTAAAGTTTCGTATTGGTCGAGAAAGTTGAAATTTAGCAATATATAAATTAGAGGATTCATAAATTTAATGTATTAATTTTTTTTAAGGATGCATGTGTGATGACAAAGTCATTTATGTAGTTGTTACAAAGAGAAGTCAAGTCTAAAAAATAATTTATTTGTATGTCATTTATCTAACTTTATTTTTTACTACAATTTGATTTATTGAAACCATCCTAACCGGTTTAATTGAAATTTGTAATTTCATTCATTGTTTGCACAGACATCGACGAATGTAAGACATTAAATAACACATGCATAAGTGAAAAACATTGTCGCAACACCGTAGGGAGTTACGAATGCTTTTGTCCAGATGGACAATCTGGAAATGGAACATTGACAGGAGGGTGTAATAGACGAGATCTTATTAGCAAGATTGCGATTGGTAAGCCTCTAACCATATTCCAAATTTATTTCTATTCAAAATATTAGTGTATACTATAATATAAATATTAGAGTTCAATCACCTACAACAATTTCTATACAAATTTACTTAACTTCCTGAACAAAAAAGGGTTAAAGACAAAAAAAATGTCCGATTGACAATAATTAATAAAAAAATTTATGAATTGGCTTCAACACATTTCAAATGCAGGAAGTAGTGCTGGACTCATTGTCCTATTTGTGGCGATTTCAATTCTATATTTGACATACCAAAAAAGGAAACTGATCAAACTAAAGCAAAAATTCTTTCAACAAAATGGTGGTTTTATTTTGCTACAACAACTATCTACAAGGGATGATACATCGCAATCAGCTCAAATATTCACAGAAGAGGAACTTAAGAAAGCTACCAAAAACTATGATGAAAGCTTAATTATCGGTAGAGGAGGTTTTGGTACAGTTTTCAAAGGTATTTTACCTGACAACAAAATTGTCGCGGTAAAAAAATCCAAAATAATTGATGCGGATCAAATTGAGCAATTCATTAATGAGGTAGTTGTTTTGTCCCAAATAAATCATAGGAATGTCGTCAAACTCTTAGGATGTTGTCTAGAGACAGAAGTTCCTTCCTTGGTTTATGAATTCGTTAGCAATGGTACACTTTTCGACTTCATACAAAGTACTAAAGATAAAGCAAATAATCCAACATGGAAAACACGTTTAAGGATAGCTGCTGAGACAGCTGGAGCTTTATCGTATCTACATTCAGCAGCGTCAATACCAATTATTCATAGAGATGTTAAGAGTACCAACATTCTCTTGGATGAAAATTACACCGCAAAAGTTTCCGATTTCGGAGCTTCAAGATTGGTTCCACTTGATCAAACCGAGATAGCAACAATGGTACAAGGAACTCTTGGATACTTAGATCCAGAGTATATGCAAACACATCAATTAACCGAAAAAAGTGATGTTTATAGCTTTGGCGTAGTTCTTGCAGAGCTTTTAACCGGAGACAAACCTCTTACTTTTAATAGGCCGGAAGAGAGCATTAGTCTTTCTATGCACTTTTTGTCTTGTTTAAAACAAGATAAAATTTTCGAAGCTATTCAAGTTGGAGTTTTGAGTGATGATAACAAAAAGGAGATTAAGGAAGTTGCTATTCTTGCTGCAAGGTGTATGAGACTTAGAGGTGATGAGAGACCTAGTATGAAGGAAGTGGCTATGGAGTTGGATGGTATAAGGTTAATGGAGAAGCATCCTTGGAATGATACAGAACTAAATTTTGAGGAGAATCAACGTTTGCTTCATGAGGCATCTTGTAGCATTTATAGTGAAACTGGTGATAGCTATAATCTTGGAAATACTATTGGGTTTGATAGCTTGAGGGATCAACCATTGATTGCCTATGATGATGGAAGATGATTTGTGACATGTCAAAAAATATACTTGTATATTTTTTTTGTTTGATTGATTTTAAAAGGATTTTTTTATTTAGATAATTTGGTATTATGTATGAGTGGCCCTTTATAATTTTGATTTAAGGTGTTGATATTCATGACATGTATGTATAATTCAACTGGTCTTCGTAGTGCTCTCTTTATAGGTTTAATAAAAAGACAATGTTAATTACTATTATTATTATTTTTAAGATTATAGAATCAATAAAATCATAATTTTTTTTTGAATAAAATCATAATGTTATTATTAAATTTTTAGTTGTGTTATTGGCGTAAACTTGTCTTGGATATTTAATTAATTGTTACTCATAGATAAAGATGTGAAGTTAAGTATCAACATAGTGTGACATAAGTGGTAGATATTTTGACACCTTAACCATTTAGTCCTGAGTTCAATTTTCGGCCGGTGCATATGAAAAAATATCTATAGGGAGAAGTCAACTCCTTAGATAGATCTCAGTTATTTCGAAGAGATTAGTAAAAAATATAACGTGCCTTTATTGTACAAAGTTGGTATTTAGATTTTACGTATAAAGATGGTTAATCTGTCCCTTGTGCTCAATTGAAAGAATGAAGAATTTTGAGTGCAGAGCAATTCGCTATAAGAACCTCAAATAACTTGGGGAGGAAGAAATGGAAAAATTGGATGAGAAAACAGGGCAACGATAAGCAAGATACAAATAGCTTAGCAAATTAAGATAAAAATAAAATCGAAAATGCTAACTAGTTAGTGTTCCCGGGACACTAGTTAAAATAACCCAATATAAAAAAATTATATTGAAACTTGTGTAGTCAATGTTAGTAAAATATAAAAAGTGGTATTTCCAATGCAAAAATTACCAATTATGTATCCGTTTTAACTAGTGCCCCCAGAGCACTCGTTAGCATGACCCAAATAAAATTAATCTTTTTGAAGAGCAAAAATCGCTGAGTGGACTAAGGATTTATTTTGATTTTGTTTTTTGAATCGGCTAAATTTTATTAATGAACAATTCCCAAACAAGAAGTATAAGGAATTGTTGACAAACATACATCGAAATACAACGTGATGAAAACACTTTAATCAATAAAAAATTACATCAAACACCACCTCAATCCACCCCTTACAATAGCTTATGCAAATAAATATAATTTTATGTTAATTTGTAATTTTCCACAAATAAAAACTGTATTTTTATAAACTACTTTTTCATAAACTAATTTGGCAAAGTTATAATAATATACATAAAAACTTATTTATCTGCTTAAATTATTTTACATAATCTAAAAAATAAATTGATCTAAACGGAGCCTAATTAGCAATCTAAGATTATTTTAGTGACTTAGACAACCGACAATTTTTATTTTTTTTTGGTACAAGACAATTCATCTAGAAGGAAAAAAATACCAATTCTCTAAACGAGCATCAAAATTGCTTAGTGAATTGCCACTTACACCGCCAATGTAAAAGAAAAATTCAGATTTATTCATTTTTTTTAATCGGCTAAATTTTATTAAAGGACAATTTCTTAAACAAGGAATATAAAGAATTGTTGAATCATACAACGAAAGACAAAGTGATTAAAACACTTTAACCAATCGAAAAGTACACCAAACATCACTTCAATCCACCCCTACATCAATTGAAATTCACCAAAGATCACCAACCCAACTCGTAGAGACGCCACTAGACACTAACTTCCGAACTCGAATCAAAATTACTCGGCCCATCAGAATCCAAAAGCAGCTCTTTAAATCGAAAATTGGTGGATGTCGGTAGAAAGAGAACTAACAGTTAACATCGATACGGTAGAGTTCAACAAGATACTAGAAACTTGCAAATATCAACAAATTTATTCAAATTATTGGAGAAGATGAAAGAGAACTATGTCAAGGAGGCTTGCATCTTTGTCCACCTTATACTTGGAACTATGTCAATCAAAAGTCATAAATATAATATTAGCAATTAGCATTATTATTACTAGCAGCCAAACGGGCACGGACGTGCCCGTTTGTGTGATCGATATTTTTTTTTGTGATCGATATTCTCTATTGTGCAAATATAAATAACTACTTAATCTCCTTTTTATTGGACTTGGATAATTGATAACTACGTAAATCCTTTTTTTGTTGTGGCTAGTTATTAAGAAGAAAAAAAAAAATATTATTTTTACTATAAAAAACTGAAAACCTACTTTTATGTGGAAGTTGTGCTTAGTTATTAAGAAGACAAAAAAATTATTTACTAAAAAAAACTGAAAATCTATTTTTATGTGGAAGTTATTTTTAAGGGTAAAATAGGAATAATAAAAAAGCCATCCCAAAAATTTGTATTCCCTTTATATATTAGTATAGATGCATAAATGACAAATATAATAGTACGAAACAAATAAATAAATGAAATACACAATATAAGACGAGTAAAATACTTTTATGCGAGGATACTAGGTCAATCTTCATTCCAATTCAACAAAATTTAATAATTAATTAACCAGCCAAATACGGCAAAGTCAAGAAAAATCATAAAATAAATTTTACAAATCACATATAAATAAATGAAATCCTCTTCCCTTTTGAAACAAACAAAACACAATGACACAGAATACAAAGCTCACCAAACTATGTCAAATCCAAATTTTATTAGTAACAATATTATTTGCATTGCATGAATCCTTTTCTACATCCCTACCCGGTTGCAAATCCACATGTGGAGATGTCATAGTTCCATATCCATTTGGTATATCAAATTCATCAATACCAAATCAAGGAACTTGTTTTCTAGAGCCCAAATTTGAACTCACATGTAAAAATGACACTGAATTACTTTTGGGCAATATACAAGTTAACAATATAACAATCCTCGAAGGTCAACTCGAAGTGACAACTTCGGTTTCGCGTTATTGTAATGACTCGAATTTCAATCAACCCACTTTGAAGTTAAATCGTGTCGGATTCAGCGTATCAAGCTCCGAAAACAAGTTCATAACGGTTGGTTGTGACACTTTTGGTTATATCGATAGCGTCTTCAACAATGAAAAATATACAACGGGTTGCTTAACAAGATGCAACGGTAATCGGAATAGAATTGAAAACGGAACATGTTCGGGTATCGGTTGTTGTCAAGTTGATATTCCAGATATGATGAGGAATATAAGTAAACATGTTTTTGATTTTCCTAATTCTACAGAATCTTTTGGATGTAGCTATTCTTTTATTGTTAAAGATGGATACTATAATTTTTCTGTTTCTCATTTGGATTATTTTCCTTATACGGAGCTTCCATTGATTATTGATTGGAGTGTTGGAAGTAAAAATTGCAAGGCTTCAAAGGGTGACGATGATTATGCTTGCAAGAAGAATAGTGATTGCTTTGATGAGGAAATTGATATTGGTTACCAATGTAAATGTAAGGAAGGTTATGAAGGAAATCCGTATCATCCAGATGGCTGCATAGGTAATTTAATTCATCTTTCTTCTCAATATATTTTTTCCCGATAATATCGGTTTTTTGTTACCAAGAATATATTAGTTCCGGTGGTAAGAAATTTAAACTCTTTAAATAAGTGATGAAAATTAAAGTTGGATTATTACCTTTTGTGTATGAAAAAAAATTGATTTGAAAGGAAGAAATAATAGAATTTTGTGTATATATCTAACATGTTTCTGGATAGAATTATGAAAATTTCATACATTTTATTGATTCTAGACCTTTAATACATCAAACATTGAAAAAGTTAGTGAACTTTTTTGACTTAGTTTATGCTATATTTAACTTTGAAATAGTCAGTATTTTTTATATTTTAATCCATGAAATAGTGAGTATTGTGATTGGATTATTACACTAGAAACATATTTTATTTTTTTACAGAAACTAAAAATATATTTTATATACTAGGTGGAAAGTGATGTGATCATAGGAATATACGACAGTTATTTAATCTATTTATTATTTGAATGTCATTTATTTAACTTTATCTTTTGCTTAAAAAATACTTTATTTTTGTACTATAGTTTGATTATTGAAACCTCCTAAAACCATTTTTTTTTGTGACTTCATTTTTGACAACATAGTTTATTTCTCTATATGCCTGCAGACATTGACGAATGTAAGACATCGAATAACACATGTATGAGTGAAAAACATTGTCGCAACACAGACGGATATTATGAATGTTTTTGTCCTGATGGACAATCTGGAAATGGGACATTGGCAGATGGGTGTCACAAACAAGATTTAATTACCAAGGTTGCTATTGGTAAGCCCCTAAGTATATATATCCCAAATTTATTTTCAGTGTTCAAATTTTTTGTATATACGCGCGCGCGCACACACACGCCAATTTTAGTTAAGATCGAATAAATTGAGTTTAGTCATACACATACTTAAATTAGCAAGGTTCATTTCCTGGAAAATCTACGGGTTAAGACAACAAAAATTTGTGATTCTAGGATTCAACATCATAGATATTGATATCAGTAGATATTTGGTTTTGGAAGTATGATGCTACCGGGATTTTCTCTGTCAAATCAGCTTACTCAATTGTTGAGCTAGCCTCTAGAGTTGATGTTGCTCCCCCTGAGGTGCCCAATATTATCTTGGCTAAATTGTGGAAGTCTTGGGCACCATCTAAAGTGATTGTCTTTTCGTGGCAACTTCTCCAGAATAGGATTCCATCTCGCCAAAATCTTTTGCGGCGAAGGGTGATTACAGATATTAACAATACCTTTTGTGTGTTATGTGGGAATTCAGTTGAGTTAGTGGACCACCTTTTCTTAACTTGTGGGGTGTCCTCTACTGTGTGGTACTCTATTTTTAGATGGTTAGGGTTCCAATGTGTGTTGCCCGGGGGGGTTATAGGCATTGTAACACCCTAACCCATATACGTACACTACTAGAAAATAGACTTTTGATTTAGACTTTTTACATCAGGTAATTATATACCATATGTTAAAAGGGACACGGTGGCAATCTGGTAATTAAGAGAAAAATATGTTATAAGGATTTTACATACGGCCATGGTTCCACCGATGTAAAATCCTTTTCAATTAGAAATCCTTCCCTTAACTTAAAACACGCGTGCGAAAGAACAGAATACCCTCTCACTCTTTCTCTGTCACGAAGGAAACCCTAAATCGAACCTCACCGAAATTGAATCTCTCAATCCTCACCGAAATCGATCTTTCTCTCTTGTTTCTCTCTTGTTTCTCCCAATCCTCATAGAAATCGAACCTTCTTTCTCTCTCATTCACGAAATTTCTAATTGAACCTTACTCAACTCATTCATCTCATTCACTAACCATCTATCTTTCTTTCTCTCAGTCACGAACGAGGTTGCTGGTCGCGTTTTAGGTTCGTGAGGTTGCTAATGGCGTATTCAACAACAACGAGGTTCGTGTTCATCTGGAGTTCAAACACAGAAACCCTAAAACACAGAAATTTGATGTCGTCATTATAGGTTCGTCTGAGTTCATCTGATTCTATGTTATTTTAATTAAATATTTAGTTTTTGTTGTTGTGAATTGGTTAATCTGGTTATTAATTAAGTGAAACTCGAAAACTCTGTTCAGAGGGGTTAAGGTTGTGACTGGTTTAGCAAAATTAATTGATTGAGTTCCCTACACAAAGTCTTAGTTGTGACTGGTTTTAGATTTGATGTTGAGTTCAGTTGAGGTTAGAGTATGCTATGATATTTGCTAGAGAACAAATAAAATGTTGAAGCCTGGCTCTAAATCAAGCTCATATGCTTCAGTGGTGAAACTTTCAATTTCAAAGATTTTATGAGTTGAGTATTAATCCAAATCCTAAAATTTGGATGGATAAATGGAAAGCAACCAAGGTGCAATAATTTTTATTTTTCTCTAAACAATTCCTTTGCATATGCTATGTTGAGTTTTGGATTTCTATACTAAATAAAATTGTTCACATGTTTTGATTATGCAGAGTATGTGCAAATGAAGGCCAAAGAAATGATTGAAAATGTTAAGGTAGATGTTTTCATGGTTCTCTTTTGAAATAGAACAATAGATTTTAGGAATGTTTTTTTTGTTGTTGTGCTGATATTGAAAGAGTATGCTTCTATTTATAGGACTTAAAATGGAACATGTTTATGTGTTTTGGATCAATTTGCAATATTAATTTTATTTTATTTCTATAAATGAAGTGAAAAAAAGAAGAAGAAAGTCATCATTGTGCAAATCATATCAATTTGCATTATTAATTTATTTTAGGTGTTAAGTGTTCATAACCTATCCTATAGCTATCTCAAAGGTTCTGATATTTGAAACTAAGCGAGTCAATGTTTAATTGTGAAGGTTAACTTAGAGGTAGTGGAGTGAAGACGTGAGTCTCTTTCACGAAGCTCATTCACGAAGTTCAAAGTCAGTCTTTATTTCGCAAGGTATAGATTAAATTTCCCACTTTCTGATTGTTTCTTTTTTTGTTTCTATAGTAAACATCACTTGGAGAGGAGGAAAAGAAGGGTGGTATCAGATAATATTTACGAGGGTCGTTTTGACAAGTACTATTGGGTTATAGCCGGATTTAGTGCTCTTAGTTTACTGTATTATCTAGTATGCAGCTAGGCTTATGGACCTACAGTTGATGAAGTATCTAAGGTAAAATATTGGTCAATATATATAAGTCATGTGTATATGCTATTCAAATTAATTTTATCTATCTCTTTGGTCTTTATCTCTAGTGTAATAGCTCTAGTATTGAAGTTAATAAGAAGGCTAGGGTTCATCCATCTTCATGCCAACCACCTCTAAAGGTTAACTACTCACAAATTAATTAACACTCTCTCTCCCCATATTAATGCTATTAAACTGCTTAAAATCAACAATCTATCATATTATAACACATACTGCATTCTCATTGATTAAAAATATGAAGGGTAGGGCAGAGCTGATGGATAATTTCGCAAGTGCACGAAGTATCGCAAGTAATAATAAAATCGATCCCACAAGGATTGAGATTATTCAACAATGGCTAGTTGGCTTAACTAGTAAATGTAAAATTAAAGACATAGGGGGGAGTTTTAGCATTCAAATTTGTGAAAATAAAACTTTGGAATTTTATCAAACGGTTGGCGGGCGATTGGATTTTGTTCCGATTCATTGCATTCCACTATGATACTAGTTGGTTGATTCCTAAACATGGTTTATTCAATCACTATGACAATTTAACATAACAATTGCACCCACTCTCATGGTCATACAACTTACTACATCATACTAAAATCTCCTAATCTCTTAGGTCAATTGCATAGCATAACATAGGCAAATTAAGTGTGTTAAATCCTTGGTCTCAACCTTTAATTCTCTATCTCTAGACTAATTACAAGGTTGCATCCATTAATCTAGTTCCAATTCACACAATTAATCTCTTAACAAGCATGAATTAATCATCATCACATACATTTCTCAATGGACATGAAGCAATAAACACAAAATTAATGGAATAGTAATTGAATTAACCACGAAGAAATCAACACATAACTAGCATATGATTCATAGTTTCATACAATTATTCATCACAAAATCCAATCTAAAAACTTAGTTCATCATAGCTACAAGAGGTGAAAGGAAACTAGAATTGAAATACATGATAGTTGGAAGAAGAATTGGATGAGGAGAGATCTTCAATCTTGTTTCCAAGCCTTCAAATCTTGTTTCTCCATCATGATTCTCTTGATTTCAAGCTCCAAAATGATGCTACAAGACCCTTTTTTCCTTCCAATTTCGTAACCCCCTTCAAAATGGGTCAAGTCTTCCTTTTATAGTGTCAAAAATGGGTCAAAACTGGACATGGTTGCTGCCAAATTCGCTTGGTTTTCGCTTGGCTTTCGCTTGGGCGAAATTGGAAAAACAGCCCACTAAAAGACGAAAAAACAGCATTTTCAGCATTTCTTCCTTTTCAAGTTACCTTTCATTCTATGTCTTTTTCACCTCAAATATGATCAAAACCACTTCAAAACACCTCTAAAACACCATTGAAATGATCTTAAAATGTAGAAATGACAAGAGTCATCACAACCCCAAACTTATCTCGTTCCTTGTCCTCAAGGAATACGTTTATCAAACGAAAAACCACAAAAATTTGACAACCTTCTTAAATCCCTTCAACACATAATTCATTTGATCTTTTCATCAAGCACTTCAATTGATCAAACCTTCCATGCAACATCTTCCTATAATGACTTCAATTCACACAAAACCAAGGAAGCATTCACAATATTTGATAATCAATAATCACTTCACACCACTCACCTTCACTCAATTATATAGTATGCTAATCACTCAATCAACACATACCTAACTCTTCTACCATAAGCTTGCAAGCATTCTAAAAATAAATCAAATAGCATATGAAACACACATTAGAGGACTTTCAAGGTTGTAACGGGGCTTAAGGTAAGGTGGATGTTTTTGGGAAGTGAGTTAAAAACTTGGAGTTAAGGACAATCTTTTCACACAACTTTCAACACAAAACTTCCATTTTTCAAGGCTATACTAGAGAGCATTTTATTTCCACAATCATAAACATTCTTTTTCAAACTTTTTAAAGATTTTCTTTTCACAATCTTTTTGAAGAAGTCATATATTTTTTTTCTTTTCAACTTTTGGACTTCTTATTTCTCACAACTTTTCACAATATTTTTTTTTTTTTTTCACTTTCAACATTTTCTTTTTCATGTTTTTTCAACAATTTTCATAACATTGCTTGCTCTAGTATACCCACCCCAAACTTAATTTGTTGCTAGTTCCAAAAGCAACCCCAAACTTATGCATTTGCCATATGAACAAACAAAAACAATCAACTTAACTCCAAGAAAACAATTTTTTTAGAAAAAACAAGGGTTAAGAAGACAATCAACCAATAAAATTTGTTTTTAGGCTCAAAAGTGGGTTACCAAAGGATATAACATGATAAGGTAGGCTACAAAGGCTCTAGGTACCAACAAACTTGCCTCGTGTGCTAATCAATGCTACTCAATAAATCAAGAGAATAAAAGCAAGTTCTAGAGTCGAGAGAGATAGTGGACTCACATATTCAAGCAAATAGAGTGTATAGGCTCAAATCCTCACGGTTTAAAGGCTCGGATCATTAGATCATCAAATATGTGAATGTCCCCTAGCTTGTGCTTCAATCCATGCATTGCAAAAATCCGTTGCACTTCAAGCATCACAAATCCATGCCTAAGGTCAAAACCAAACAAACTATACATCAAAGCAATTCAAAAATGATATCAAATCTTTGAAATCTTCCAAAGGATAAATGTGTGCCTAAACAACAATTAACAAGACAAATTTAAGAATCATGCAACATTCAAGATCATTCAACTTATTTAAGACAAGAGGGATAGAAATATTAAACTCATGGGTTGCCTCCCATGAAGCGCTTGTTGTTGACGTCTCAAGCTTGACGCATCAAAACCATGTTAGGGAGGCTTAAATGATAGGAAGAACACATCATCCTTCTTCTTTCTGTTGTTTGGTAAGAATTCCATGAACTTCACATAGGGAATCAAGAGCCCCCATGCTCCAACAAATAAGCTCGTGGAATGAGCACTCTCCAACCTTGAAGAAGGTTGATGTTTCTTTGGCAAATGATCTTTCTCTTCTAGCTCCATTTGTTGAGACTCAAGTGTCACATAGAGATCATCATGGTTCACTCTTCTAATACCGTTCTTCTTGGGCTTCAAAATCTCTTCTTCTACCCAAATAACATGATGTTTGGTCCTCATCTCAACCAATTTCTCACACTCACTTGCCTTTGTAACAAGATTACCACACTCAACTTCAAATCCACCAAATGAACCTTGATGGAACTTCAAAAATTCATCCAAGAACTTGATGAGTTGAAAGTTGTAATTGATGTTGATCACTTCATGCTTTTCCTCAATGTAAGGCTTCTCACAATAGTTGGTGTGATGACCATATCTCACCTTTAATCGTTGAAGCTCTTCATTTACCCATCTTTGCTCATAAGCTAGTAGACAAAGTTGATAACGAATAATAGCAATTTCTTCGGAATCAACCAATCTATTTTCAATCCAATTCATTGCTACAACACTTAGAGAAAATAGTTAGTAGCACAAGCACAACGAAGAAGACATAAAGAGAGCAATTTTTTTTTCTAAAAATAATGAGGGTAACAAATAACAAAGAAAACCTACGTAAAAGCTAAAACTAAAAATAAAACACTACATAAAAACTAAAACAAATAAAGTCCTAACAAGCCAATTGCCTTGTTGAAATGAATCAACAATCCCCGGCAACGGCGCCAAAAACTTGATGGAATAATTTCGCAAGTGCACGAAGTATCGCAAGTAATAATAAAATCGATCCCACAAGGATTGAGATTATTCAACAATGGCTAGTTGGCTTAACTAGTAAATGTAAAATTAAAGACATAGGGGGGAGTTTTAGCATTCAAATTTGTGAAAATAAAACTTTGGAATTTTATCAAACGGTTGGCGGGCGATTGGATTTTGTTCCGATTCATTGCATTCCACTATGATACTAGTTGGTTGATTCCTAAACATGGTTTATTCAATCACTATGACAATTTAACATAACAATTGCACCCACTCTCATGGTCATACAACTTACTACATCATACTAAAATCTCCTAATCTCTTAGGTCAATTGCATAGCATAACATAGGCAAATTAAGTGTGTTAAATCCTTGGTCTCAACCTTTAATTCTCTATCTCTAGACTAATTACAAGGTTGCATCCATTAATCTAGTTCCAATTCACACAATTAATCTCTTAACAAGCATGAATTAATCATCATCACATACATTTCTCAATGGACATGAAGCAATAAACACAAAATTAATGGAATAGTAATTGAATTAACCACGAAGAAATCAACACATAACTAGCATATGATTCATAGTTTCATACAATTATTCATCACAAAATCCAATCTAAAAACTTAGTTCATCATAGCTACAAGAGGTGAAAGGAAACTAGAATTGAAATACATGATAGTTGGAAGAAGAATTGGATGAGGAGAGATCTTCAATCTTGTTTCCAAGCCTTCAAATCTTGTTTCTCCATCATGATTCTCTTGATTTCAAGCTCCAAAATGATGCTACAAGACCCTTTTTTCCTTCCAATTTCGTAACCCCCTTCAAAATGGGTCAAGTCTTCCTTTTATAGTGTCAAAAATGGGTCAAAACTGGACATGGTTGCTGCCAAATTCGCTTGGTTTTCGCTTGGCTTTCGCTTGGGCGAAATTGGAAAAACAGCCCACTAAAAGACGAAAAAACAGCATTTTCAGCATTTCTTCCTTTTCAAGTTACCTTTCATTCTATGTCTTTTTCACCTCAAATATGATCAAAACCACTTCAAAACACCTCTAAAACACCATTGAAATGATCTTAAAATGTAGAAATGACAAGAGTCATCAAGAGCCCTTATATACTAGGTGAAGTTTGAACAGAATATAATATTCTGATATTGTTGATGCCTTAATAAGGCTTACTTATACATTAATAGGAGATACCTCTCGGTAGATGGGTGGGGGGATTCTGAGCACTACTAGGAGATATCTCTCGGTAGATGGGTGGGGGGATTCTGAGCACGAAGAGAAACCATCATCATGGAATGGAACACAGTGGTCTGTTCAATTTTCGCCATTCAACATTGTTATGGCGCTGCTATAGTCGTTATTTGACATCATTTTGTGCTCAATAGCATATTGTGGAATAGCAGTTATTTGTTCAATTTCTGCCATGCTATAATACTAAATCATACTAGGATCTACATATCTTATAATACTACATGCTTATAAGCAAGAAGAAATACCTGAGATTTAGAGACGGAACCAATCTTTGTGGTGGTGGTGGTGGCACCTCTTGTTGACAAATCAAGTTGAGAGTGGATGAACATTGCCCTAAGCCAATGGTTTCTAGGCCTCTCTTTGGATGATGTTCATTCACTGTCTTCTCTTTCTCCTTTGTCTAATTATCATAAATGTAATAAAACATTAGTACTCTTATTTATGTTTAAACCCTTTCTTCTTGGCTAGAAAAGTTAGATTATTGAAATGTTAATGGGGGAATCTGATTTCTACCTTTGCTAGCTTGCTGTTTTGCTCCTGTAATGCCCTTGCTTGTCATATGCACACCAAAATATTATCTCACTTGCATTTCTATGAAAATGAAAACTGGTTTCACTTCACAAGCACAACTTCAACTTAATGATATATCAAAGATATTGGTAAATTTTTTGTGTGATTCAATGTAAATGCAAGTATCTATTACCCTTTTATGTAGCTCTGAGATGGATTGATTCATAACTTGGTTCTGCAAAAATCATATTAATTAGTCAATTGAGCTGAAAAATCAAATGTCATATGTACTAATGATAATTCTTTGATATCAAATGTTATAAGCATTCTTAACCTTTCTTGTTCGGATGCGCTTTAGCGATGTGTCAAGCTGTTGCTCCAAACTCTGGAGCTCTTTCACACTCAAAGGGTCCAGATCATTGCCCACAAAGTTCCTACATTAAAGATGATATAAGGTACATATCATTCTTTCCATATTGTTATTGATTTTTGAAGCATCTTATCACATAACTAGCATTGTGAACTCTCTAAGTACTTCAGAGCACAATTGATGAATACTATTAGCAAATGAATTGTAGCTAGTAAAAATATTAAACACTTCAGCTAAATAATTTGCAATGTTATTCTTATGCTAGCACTAATTGTTTGCATTTATTAATATTTAGCTTTGAAAATCAAGATAATATTTGGAAATAGTAAACTACTTCAAAAATTGTGTTTTTTTTTTTGTGAAAATGAAGAGAGCAAATGGATTGTCTAACTCATTTTGAGTGTGTTGAGTTTGGATCTTCTATAGAAGTTACATTGTGTAGCAGACCTCTAAAGGTTGTTGTTTTTCATGTAAGGTGCGTATTAACAGGCAGTCTAAAACTCGTTTGATAGGACCAAACTGCCCATGTATATCCTCAAGACAGATCAAAACCTTATTTTTTGCTCAGCTAGCAGACATTTGATAGTGGCAAGCTACATCTGCAATTTTGCTTTCTCCTCCTTGCTATCATAGTTAGTGTAAAATGGAGAATTAATGTTCTTTCTCCTTTTGTGTTGCATTGGTCTTGTGTTGACCATGTTGATTGCTTTTTGTATTAGGGAGGACTTAATTTAGCACTGCTTCAGTTGGATTTGATTTTGGTGATTTTGCATTAATTTGTGTTTGTAGAAATGTTATAACCTTTTGCTAGCTATTAATTTGAGTTTTGAACAATTATTATTAGAGCTATATATGTTTCTGGTATGTGTGTGATGATATGGAAAACAATTTAGGTACCAAAATGTGGTCTGTGTGATGTAGGAAAAATTTAGGTACCACAAGTCTGTTTTTGATGCAAGAAAAAATATGATAAATTATATGCCAAAAACGAAAAAAAAAAAAAGAAGAAGAGATTTCACATCGGTTAGGCGAAAGCACCGAGGTGATATGTTGGCTTTCTACATCGGCTTAACTGAGCACCCGATGTGAAATCTACATTTATTTTTAATAAAATAAAATTAAAGGTCAGATTTCACATCGTAGATAATTAATAACCGATGTGATATCTTAGATTTCACATCGGGTGGCCAACCGATGTGAAATGTGTCAGACTTACCACATCAAGTGTCTTTACATCGGGTCAGGACCCGATGTAAAATGTCCATATGGCCCGATGTAAAAACCCTTTTCTGTAGTAGTGGTAATAAATAAATAAACAAATAAACAAAGTACATGCATCAAGGTGTATTCAATTAAATAACAAGGTATATCATGTTAAACATTAGAAACATAGCAGCGGATTTAATCATCATATCATAACATCCAAAAGTCTTCATACACATACGGATAAAATCCCTAGACGAAGATCAATAATTTTCAAGATAATCCGAGTACGAGAACTCATACATAAGTCATAAGCAAGGTCATAGAAGTAAATAAGCTCAATACATCGCAAAACGGAAATAACTACCCGACACGATGTTACAAGTACCAGAGCACTAATTATTACAACCCAACTAATAAGAGTCTAGGAGAAGCATAATGCTAACTCCTTACCACTAGTAGCTAAACAAATCTCCAAAGCTACTCCTCACGGGATACGTCCTCACCCTGCACCTCTGAACCCCCAAAGATTCAGAAATTAACACAAAGTAGAGAGTTAGTATAACATTCCAAAATAGCGTAAGTATAAGCAATACTATACAACTTCATACAAATAATTAAGAGTTATACAATACTCTCATAATGGGTGCATAATCATATAGACAATAAACATGAGCAATAGATATACATATAAACCAAGATTTATGAACTAAGTACACATAATTAATCACGAAAGATCAAGGATGCACAATGATGACAATTAACAATTAGTTCATATACTTATTCACCTTCATCTCCTAATGCAATCTAAATGTCACATTCGTGCAATGCTTCCTAGTAATAAAACTAAGTGCATGTGGTACCTCATAGTTATTGGAAAACTTATTCCAAATATATCTTAGTCAACCGCAGCTACTAAGATATCTGCCATACTTTAGGATCCCCTCTAAAGTATCTGCTTATCATACGAAATGATGCATGTATGCAAGATTACCAATCACATAATTTAATCATCTCATCCCATAAGGATATCACAACATAAACATACCTCAATAACTTAATTGAAGATATACAATCCCATTGATTAAATTATATTCAACAATTCTCACAAGTAATCAAACATACATAATCAATGATAACATTATCACAATTACTCATTAATGATTCAATACTAGCTTAAGCACTCAATCATGTTATCTTCAATAAGTCATTTGTATATAAGCTATCATGTCATTCTATAATCAAAAGACCATAATTAAGACATGTTACAAGCCAAGGTCAAAAAGGAGAGAAAAGTCAAATATATGGGTTGAAAAACGTTGACTCTCGCGCAGGCGAAGTCATGAGTCGCGTGCGCTATATTATCTCGCGTGCGCGAAAACTCAAGTCGCGTGCGCGAAGAACACGACTGAAAAGAGATGTGATCTCTGCCAATTTCGCGTGCGCGAAACAGGGTTCTCGCGTGCGCGAAATTGCCCAGAATTCACCCCTGTTCGTGATTTTCATGCCACAACTCATAAAAACATCATTTTTCTTACTTTCAAAGATTAAAGGTTCCAGCTTTAAGTGTTTATGATCAAATACAACATGAAAGCATAGTCAAAAACATGATTAAACATCAAAGCATGAGAATCCATAGATTTTTGCATAACATTTCAAAACTCATATCAACACATACATTCCTTACAAACATCTACACATTCCCATTTATTATTCCAAATTCATGTAACATGATTTAGACATTAATAATAGATTCTAACATCCCTAAAGTTATCATTTTTCTTAATCAATTTCCCCCCCTTTAAAGAGAAAAGAGTGAGAGAAGTTGGGGTTGGAGAAAATAGATTTTCTCCCTTTCTCTTGATCACTCTAGAATGAAACACTACTCTCTTACCTCTTGATTGAAGCTTTAACTTCTAGCTCTACTCTTCAAATCCCTTCTACTCTCTTCAAGCTTGTTCTTCTAAGCTTTCTCTTTCTACCTCCCTTAGGGTGAAAATGAGTGGGTTATGAGAGCTCTAATTCTCTCCTCTCTCTTAGGTCTAATTCAATTTTAATTGAAATACCAATTCTATCCTTCCACTTACTTAATCAACATTGGGCTTGGCCCATTAGGTTGCTAGTTCTAGTCATATCCAAAACTAACTCATTAATTCTATCTCATTTTACTAACTTCCTCAATTCTTAATTAATTAACTCAACTAATTAATTAACTAATTACTCTTCACTTAGTCTAATTAATCCTATGTGTTTACTAAAGTACCCTTAACTCCTCCTAAGCACAATAACCATATAATTCAAACAAATAATCATGTCATTCAAATAAATAATCAAACACATAAATAATAAATAAGCATTAAAATCCTATTTATTCTAATAAGGGCGTTACAACTCTACCGCCCTAAAAAGAATTTTCGCCCTCGAAAATTACCTGAAAACAACTCCGGATAGGACTTCCTCATCTCATCCTCAAGCTCCCAAGTGGCGCTCTCACCGGCCGGTCCTCCCCAAACAACTTTAACCGACACGATTTCCTTGTTTCTCAACTTTTTCACTTCTCTTCCTTCGACTCTCAAAGGTAAGGTCTCAACCACAAGATTCTCTCTTACTTGGATATCATCCGTTTCAATTACATGAGTTGGATCCGAAACATACTTCCTCAATTGTGACACATGAAACACATTATGCAAATTTGACAAAGATGGTGGCAAGGCAATCCGATAGGCCACTTTTCCAACTCTCCCAAGAATTTGGTAAGGTCCAATAAATCTAGGAGTCAACTTTCTTGACCTCAAGGCTCTACCAACACCGGTAGTAGGTGACACTCTCAAGAAAACATGATCACCTTCATTGAATTCCACACACTTCCTTTTCTTATCATAGTAACTCTTTTGTCTACTTTGGGATGCCCTCATCTTCTCTTGTATCATCTTGATCTTTTCCGTGGTTTGTTGAACTATCTCCGGTCCTAGTACAACACTTTCTCCCGACTCATGCCAACACAAAGGGGTTCGACATCTTCTACCATATAATGCTTCAAAAGGTGCCATTCCAATACTTGCATGAAAGCTATTATTGTAAGTGAACTCTATCAAAGGCAAGTAACTATCCCAATTTCCTCCTCCTTCTAAAACACAAGCTCTCAACAAGTCTTCAAGTGATTGGATAGTCCTTTCCGATTGTCCATCCGTTTGTGGGTGATAAGCGGAACTCATTCTTAGCTTAGTTCCCAAGGCCTCTTGCAAACTTTCCCAAAATCTTGAAGTAAATCTTGGGTCTCTATCCGATACAATACTAGAAGGAATCCCATGTAACCTCACAATTTGATCCACATAAATCTCCGCCAATCTCGGTATTAGTGTTCCGGTCTTGAAAGCAATGAAATGTGCCGACTTTGTCAATCTATCAACAATAACCCAAACTGAATCATTTCCTTTTGTCGTTCTTGGTAAACCACTCACAAAGTCCATAGCGATGCTATCCCACTTCCATTCCGGTATAAACATAGGTTGTAGCAATCCCGAGGGTCTCTGATGTTCAACCTTAGACTTTTGACAAGTTAAACAAGCATACACAAACTCGGCTACTTCTTTCTTCATACCAGGCCACCAAAACAACTTCTTCAAGTCTTGATACATCTTAGTTGCTCCGGGGTGAATACTCAATCCACTCTTATGCCCTTCCTCCAAGATCATTTTCTTTAATTCGGGTAAGTCAGGCACACAAACTCTATCTCTAAACCTTATAACTCCCTTCTCATCAATCTTAAAATCGGTTTCCTTCCCTTGATTAATCAACGCAAGACGATTCACTAGACTCAAATCTCCCCTCTGACCCTCCTTTACTTTATCAAGAAAATCATTGGTGAGCTTCAACATTCCTAACTTGACACTATGAGGCGTCGTTTCACACACTAAACTGAGATCTCTGAATTGTTCGATCAAATCCAATTCTCTTGCCATAAGTGACGATATATGTAGAGACTTCCTACTCAAAGCATCCGCAACCACATTCGCCTTCCCGGGATGGTAACTTAGTCCAAAGTCATAATCCTTCAAAAATTCTAACCAACGTCGTTGTCTCATGTTCAATTCCTTTTGGTCAAACAAGTACTTCAAACTTTTGTGATCACTAAAAACCTCAAATCTAGAGCCAAACAAATAGTGCCTCCAAATCTTCAAAGTAAATACAACGGCCGCCAACTCAAGATCATGTGTTGGATAATTCTTCTCATGCACTTTCAATTGTCTAGAGGCGTAAGCAACTACTTGTCCATTTTGCATAAGTACACCTCCTAATCCCATCAAGGATGCATCACAATACACAACAAAGGGCTCATTCGGTTTTGGTAGAATCAAAACTGGTGCCGACGTCAAACGCCTCTTCAACTCTTGAAAACTCTTTTCACAAAGATTGTCCCAAACAAAGGCTTGTCCCTTCTTAGTTAATCGAGTTAAAGGTAGAGCTAACTTCGAAAAGCCTTCGATAAATCTCCGATAGTATCCGGCCAAACCAAGAAAACTTCTTATCTCAAAAACCGATTCCGGAGTCCCCCACTTCATCACCGCATCAACCTTAGAAGGATCTACCGCAATCCCTCCCTTAGATATCACATGTCCTAAGAAACTCACTTCTTTAAGCCAAAATTCACACTTGGACAACTTAGCATAGAGTTTCTTTTCTCGTAAAGTTTTCAATACTATCCTCAAATGTTCCGCGTGTTCTTCTTCAGTCTTCGAGTAAACCAAAATATCATCTATGAACACCACAACAAACTTGTCTAGATATGAATGAAAGATTCGATTCATATATTCCATAAATACACCGGGTGCGTTGGTTACACCAAAAGGCATAACTGAATATTCATAGTGACCATATCTTGTTCGAAAAGCAGTCTTCGGGATATCCTCCGCCTTAACTCTAATTTGGTGATATCCGGACCTCAGATCAATCTTACTAAACACACATGCCCCCACCAACTGATCCATCAAATCATCAATCCTCGGTAATGGATACCTGTTCTTAATCGTTACTTGATTCAACCGACGATAATCAATGCACAGTCTCATACTTCCATCCTTCTTTTTTACCAAAAGCACAGGTGCACCCCAAGGCGATACACTTGGTCTAATAAACTTCTTTTCCAATAGATCCTCCAACTGTTTCTTCAACTGATCTAACTCTGATGTCGACATTCGATAAGGTGCCATAGAAATTGGGTTAGTACCAGGTACAACTTCGATACTAAACTCAACCTCCCTCTCTGGTGGCTAATCAGACACATCTTCTGGAAATACATCGGGAAACTCACACACCACAGGTAGCTGATTCTCTCCCGATTCTCCTCCTATCTTCAAGGAAGCAAACATCACAAACATCTCTGCATGCTCCTTTAGGGACTTAGTCACTTCACTACTACCCATAAGATCTAACTCCAAATCCTCATCCGGCTTAGGGAAAACTACCGTCTTAGTACAACAATTGATATGAACGCGATTAAACTCAAGCCAGTTCATACCAAAAATCACATCAATGCTACTCAAAGGAATACATATAAGATCCATACCAAAATGCCTACCAAAAATAGTTACTGGACAATTAACACATACAAGCTTAGTAGTAACCGAGTCACTAGCGGGTGTTTCTATTACCATACATCTTGACATAACAGACGTTTCCAAATTAAGACTTTTCATGCAGTTGTAAGAGATAAAAGAATGGGTAGCCCCAGTATCAATCATGGCACGTAAAGGAGTATCATGAATGAAGCACGTACCTCTGATAAGATTATCCGTTGCTCCCGAGTCACCCCCATCCAAAGCAAAGACCTTTCCTCCACTCTTCTTAGGTTTCTTGCATTCCGGGCTCTTATGTCCCAATTCTCCACAATTGTAGCAACTCACCGGTTCGGTGCATTCATAAGACTTATGACCGGGCTTCTTACACTTAAAGCATGTGACCTTCTCCTTGTCATAGTTTCCAACCGGCTTCTTACCACTACTCTCACCAACCTTCTTCTTTGCCTTGTTGTCATAAGGCTTTCCACGGTTCGCATCCTTTCCTTTCTTATCATTAACCATCTTGTAGTGATCGGACTTGGCTCTTCCATCAACGTCACAAATTCTACTCTTGGTCACCAAGGTAGCAAAATCTCTAAACTCCGAGAAACCAATAAGATGCTTCACTTCGGGTCTTAGGCCATTTTCAAACTTCACACACTTGTCATGTTCGGCCTCAAGAGTATTGTAGTGTGGTGCAAACCTACAAAGAGACTCAAACTTGGCGGCATACTCCGCAACAGTCATGTTTCCTTGCTTAAGCTCCATGAATTCAATCACTTTGCGGTTCCTCACATCCATAGGAAAGTACCTATTCAAAAACTCCCTCTTAAACATATTCCAAGTCAACACTACTCCACCAACTCCACATCTTAGGCTAGCATGCTTCCACCAATAGTCCGCATCATCCCTTAGCATGTAAGTACCCAACACAACCTTTTGTTCTTCCGTGCATCCCATAGCCGCAAAGATCCTCTCAATGTCCTCAATCCATTTTTGAGCACCTTCCGGGTCAAAACCTCCGGCAAAAGTAGTTGGTTGATTCTTCAAGAACCTCTCAAGTCTTGACTCCACTTCATTACCCCTCCTAGCTTCCCTTTCCAATCTTTCCGCATTCCTATTAGCCGCTTCTTGGTTCATTGCATTAGCCATCATGGCCAAGGCATCCGCGATTGCTCTATTAGTAGTCATCACCTGAACACATCAAAGAATCCTACCAAGGTTAGAACTAATGCATCAACAGTGTACCCCACACATGTCTTACATACGGGCAATCTATCCTAGTTGATCTTTCACAGACCGACCTTGCTCTGATACCAATATTGTAACACCCTAACCCATATACGTAATAAATAAATAAACAAATAAACAAAGTACATGCATCAAGGTGTATTCAATTAAATAACAAGGTATATCATGTTAAACATTAGAAACATAGCAGCGGATTTAATCATCATATCATAACATCCAAAAGTCTTCATACACATACGGATAAAATCCCTAGACGAAGATCAATAATTTTCAAGATAATCCGAGTACGAGAACTCATACATAAGTCATAAGCAAGGTCATAGAAGTAAATAAGCTCAATACATCGCAAAACGGAAATAACTACCCGACACGATGTTACAAGTACCAGAGCACTAATTATTACAACCCAACTAATAAGAGTCTAGGAGAAGCATAATGCTAACTCCTTACCACTAGTAGCTAAACAAATCTCCAAAGCTACTCCTCACGGGATACGTCCTCACCCTGCACCTCTGAACCCCCAAAGATTCAGAAATTAACACAAAGTAGAGAGTTAGTATAACATTCCAAAATAGCGTAAGTATAAGCAATACTATACAACTTCATACAAATAATTAAGAGTTATACAATACTCTCATAATGGGTGCATAATCATATAGACAATAAACATGAGCAATAGATATACATATAAACCAAGATTTATGAACTAAGTACACATAATTAATCACGAAAGATCAAGGATGCACAATGATGACAATTAACAATTAGTTCATATACTTATTCACCTTCATCTCCTAATGCAATCTAAATGTCACATTCGTGCAATGCTTCCTAGTAATAAAACTAAGTGCATGTGGTACCTCATAGTTATTGGAAAACTTATTCCAAATATATCTTAGTCAACCGCAGCTACTAAGATATCTGCCATACTTTAGGATCCCCTCTAAAGTATCTGCTTATCATACGAAATGATGCATGTATGCAAGATTACCAATCACATAATTTAATCATCTCATCCCATAAGGATATCACAACATAAACATACCTCAATAACTTAATTGAAGATATACAATCCCATTGATTAAATTATATTCAACAATTCTCACAAGTAATCAAGCATACATAATCAATGATAACATTATCACAATTACTCATTAATGATTCAATACTAGCTTAAGCACTCAATCATGTTATCTTCAATAAGTCATTCGTATATAAGCTATCATGCCATTCTATAATCAAAAGACCATAATTAAGACATGTTACAAGTCAAGGTCAAAAAGGAGAGAAAAGTCAAATATATGGGTTGAAAAACGTTGACTCTCGCGCAGGCGAAGTCATGAGTCGCGTGCGCTATATTATCTCGCGTGCGCGAAAACTCAAGTCGCGTGCGCGAAGAACACGACTGAAAAGAGATGTGATCTCTGCCAATTTCGCGTGCGCGAAACAGGGTTCTCGCGTGCGCGAAATTGCCCAGAATTCACCCCTGTTCGTGATTTTCATGCCACAACTCATAAAAACATCATTTTTCTTACTTTCAAAGATTAAAGGTTCCAGCTTTAAGTGTTTATGATCAAATACAACATGAAAGCATAGTCAAAAACATGATTAAACATCAAAGCATGAGAATCCATAGATTTTTGCATAACATTTCAAAACTCATATCAACACATACATTCCTTACAAACATCTACACATTCCCATTTATTATTCCAAATTCATGTAACATGATTTAGACATTAATAATAGATTCTAACATCCCTAAAGTTATCATTTTTCTTAATCAATTTCCCCCCCTTTAAAGAGAAAAGAGTGAGAGAAGTTGGGGTTGGAGAAAATAGATTTTCTCCCTTTCTCTTGATCACTCTAGAATGAAACACTACTCTCTTACCTCTTGATTGAAGCTTTAACTTCTAGCTCTACCCTTCAAATCCCTTCTACTCTCTTCAAGCTTGTTCTTCTAAGCTTTCTCTTTCTACCTCCCTTAGGGTGAAAATGAGTGGGTTATGAGAGCTCTAATTCTCTCCTCTCTCTTAGGTCTAATTCAATTTTAATTGAAATACCAATTCTATCCTTCCACTTACTTAATCAACATTGGGCTTGGCCCATTAGGTTGCTAGTTCTAGTCATATCCAAAACTAACTCATTAATTCTATCTCATTTTACTAACTTCCTCAATTCTTAATTAATTAACTCAACTAATTAATTAACTAATTACTCTTCACTTAGTCTAATTAATCCTATGTGTTTACTAAAGTACCCTTAACTCCTCCTAAGCACAATAACCATATAATTCAAACAAATAATCATGTCATTCAAATAAATAATCAAACACATAAATAATAAATAAGCATTAAAATCCTATTTATTCTAATAAGGGCGTTACAGGCATGTTCGAGTTTCTGTTAGGGATGGGTACTGGTAGGAGAGCTCACTTGAGGTGGTTGTTAATTTGGCATGCTGTTATTTGGTCAATCTGGAATTCCCGGAATGAATTGATCTTTACTGGGGGATCTTCATCGGTTGAATACCTAGTTGATAAGGTGAAACTTCTTACATGGAAGTGGTATCGGGTCAAAAACCCTGGTAACCTCTGCTCTCTTTATGAGTGGGAGATGCTACCTATTTTGTGTTGGAACCATTAGAGTCTTGTGCGGTGGTTATTCTGGGGTCTGGTGGTCTTGGTGGGCTATAGGTTTGCTTTTTGCCATCTTTTTGTGATTTTTGATCTTTCTCTTTTTGGTCAAATGGTGATCTAGGACTAGACGCAGTCTAGTAGGAGTTTCTATCTCTTTGATTTTTTATATTTTCTTTTTTTCTTTGGGGACTTAGTACTTCTTGTACCCCTCCCCTTTTTCTAAAATTCTATTTGGTGTATCATATTTTCTCGTTATATATATATATATATAATTATATTTGCCATTCAAAAAAAAAAAAAGTAGATAAAACAATTAATGAATTTATTTCGACACATTTCAAATGCAGGATCAAGTGCTGGTCTCATTCTGCTATTTTTGGTGATTTCAATTCTACACTTGACATACCATAAAAGGAAACTCATTAAACTAAAGCAAAAATTCTTTCAACAAAATGGTGGTTCCATTTTGCTACAACAATTATCTACAAGAGAAGACTCGTCGCAATCAGCTCAATATTCACGGAAGAGGAGCTTAAAAAAGCCACCAAAAACTACGACGAAAGCTTAATCATCGGTAGAGGAGGTTTTGGTACAGTCTTCAAAGGAATTTTACCTGACAATAAAATCGTTGCAGTAAAAAAATCTAAAGTAATAGACGCAAATCAAATTGAGCAATTCATTAACGAGGTAGTTGTTTTGTCCCAAATAAATCATAGGAATGTCGTCAAACTCTTAGGATGTTGTTTAGAGACAGAAGTTCCTTCCTTGGTTTACAAATTTGTTAGCAATGGTACACTTTTCGACTTCATACAAAGTACTAAAGATAAAGCAAATAATCCAACATGGAAAACGCGTTTAAGGATAGCAGCAGAAACAGCTGGAGCTTTATCGTACCTACATTCATCTGCATCAATACCAATTATTCATAGAGATGTTAAGAGTACCAACATTCTCTTGGATGACAACTACACCGCAAAAGTTTCCGATTTCGGAGCTTCAAGATTAGTTCCACTTGATCAAACTGAGATAGCTACAATGGTGCAAGGAACTCTTGGATACTTAGATCCGGAGTATATGCAAACACATCAATTAACCGAGAAAAGTGATGTTTATAGCTTTGGGGTAGTTCTTGCAGAGCTTATAACAGGGGACAAACCTCTTTCTTTTAATAGGCCGGAAGAGAGCATTAGTCTTGCTATGCACTTTTTGTCTTGTTTAAAACAAGATCGAATTTTCGAAGCTGTTCAAGTTGGTATTTTGAATGATGAAAACAAGAAAGAGATTAAAGAAGTTGCTATTCTTGCAGCAAGGTGTTTGAGACTTAGAGGTGATGAAAGACCTAGCATGAAGGAAGTGGCTATGGAGTTGGAAGGTATAAGGTTAACTGAGAGGCATCCTTGGATTGAGACAGAGCAAAATTCTAATGAGGGTCAAAGCTTACTACATGAAGCATTTTCTAGCATTTATAATGAAATTGGTGATCATAGCTATAATGTTGGATATACTACCGGTTATGATAGCTTGAGAGATCAACCATTGATTGTTTTGGATGATGGAAGATGATTTGTGACATGTCAAATAATATATACTTACTTGTATTTTTTGTTTGATTTTTAAATGATCTGTGCTAAAGTTTTGTATTATGAATAAGATGATTGGCCCATACAATAATATTTGTAATTATGATTTATTTTGTTCATATTTATTTATTCAAGAAGACCTTGTCTGTTCACTTTTCTTAGGATTTTTTTTCTCTTAACCTTATACTACAAGAAAGGAAAAAGGAAAAAAGGAAAACATTTCCAAAATATAAAGATATATATCAGCAAAACACTTCGGCAAAAGGAAAAAATTGAAACATAAATATGGTAGAATTAAAACTTTAGCAGTAAACAAGCATTACAAGAAATGGATACTAGTAAACCTTACAAATTAGCATCTAACAAACTACTAGAAAACACCACCAAACAAGCTGGAACTAAAAACCAAAAAACTACTGGTCCCAAAATCATCTCCTTAACCAAACCAAAAACAGATACACAACCACAAACAAGAGAACCAAAAACCATACTTAAGAACCAATAACATAAAATCATAATCTGATCACACAAGAACTGAACAAGAAAACACATAAAACCAGTACCAGAGGCCAAAATACCAGCAGCCACAAGGGGAGAAAGACCGAACCAATGCGCACACCAGCTTATCCGAACCAAAACCAAACTAATTTTGTTTGACCGCTCATTTTGTCGACGCGAATTGGAAGTTAAATAGTAAGGTTCTCAATGTGTTCTAGTTGAAAGTTTGTGAGTTGATGATGAAGGTATAAAGAGAATGGCTGAAAGGATGATGAGCGAGTTTGAGAAATATTGGGATGAGTACAATGTTATTCTTGCACGGGGAGCAGTTCTTGACAAAATCATAAACAAATAAAGTGGGTGTAAATTAAATTAGCAAAGTGGATGTAAATTAAGGTAAATATGAAAGTTACAAAACTAACTCTTAAATTATTAATTTTAAATAATAAATACAATTGGTATTTTGGTCCAAAGTGAAAAGGTACACATTGCTAATTTAGACCCACATATTTTTAAGTGGGTCTAAATTAGCAAACCATATATGTATATATATAAAGAAAATATTATAGTCGTATATATAAGAATAATATGGAAGTTTACTATAAGCAAGCTCTCTAAAAACTACAAACCAAAAACACATTACTATACTAACACCACGAAAGAGCACTAATGAAAATATGCTAAAACACGTGGCTACAAACACTACAACATTTTGAAGCTACTAATTTTTTGAACATAAAAAAACTGTCTCATAGAGTGTCATAGACAACCGTTTATGTAAACCGTTATGGTAGTGTATATATTTTCACTAATTGTATGCAACAATTGAAAAAACTGTTTTCATAGATAACAATGACAACGATTGTGTATCTGAATTTTACATCAACGGATAAAACCGTACTAATAAATACGGAGTAGTTTTTAAATTTTTGATAAAGATATTTTTTCAATTAGATTGGATAAAATACAACTAAAACCGTTCCCGTTGTGTTAATCTATTAGGGTGCATTTTTGGAAAATAAATTTCCTCTAAAAAAATAAAAAGTCTTCTTACAAAAGAAAGCACAACAAACCATCTGAAGGCATCAATTCACAAAAATTAAAACACAGGAAATTGAATCAGTTCATTCCAAATTGATTCATCGCAAAATTGATTTCATCAATTCTTCAAACGATTCTGGAGAAAACATAACAAAACCTCCAATAAAGAATATTTATTGATACTGCAAAAAGTATAGTTAGTTAAAATCTACCATGTCTAGAACACTTATTCTCGTGTATTTTTACTTTTCTAAATTATTTTTCTACTTCAATTCGGATGATAGAAATTAGTTACTGAATCCATGACTCTATTTGACATCCCTAAAATTCTATAACATTAACAACTTATTTCACTTGAATATAATGGTAAGGTAATATATTATTATATTTTATAATATGTCTAAAATAAATTGTCTTCTATCTGGTTGGAATCGTTAGTCTCAATTTTTTATGTTTAAACATGTTTTCAAATCAAGGAAAAAAATATTGTGTTGAATAAACAATGAATATATTAATAATGCAGAACTTGATGATATTAATAAGATGAAATTATTCATTTCAAATTGATATTTTAACCAACACAATGTTGACATAAGTAGAACTGGATTCAAACTCTCAAGTTCGAATATTGTAGAGGGGAAAAATAATTTCCATTATTTCAAAAGTTGAATAATGTCGTAAAAAAACAAAATTCAATATTGAAGGGTTTGGATGTGATAGACCAATGTTGATAATGATAGTTGTTACTTACACTTACACGGATTCAGTTTGGCTGCTGTCAATAAATTATGTAGTTTTATGATGTTAATAATATTGGCTGTTGATTTTTGATCGGATGTCCCATATTAAATATAAAAAAATAAATACTAAACAAATCACATCTATCAGATTGTGATCGGATAGTTCTGATATATTACCGCGTGATTAGTGCGGATTTTTACTTACACCAGTATATTAGAATATAATATTTCAAACGAATATGGTGGTTACTATAATATGAAAATGAAAGGAGAAGAGCTAATTATTGAAGGACTTTTCTACAGTGGGCACCACTATAATATGTGGTCAACCAAAGACCCTCTTAATATTTAATTTAATATTATGCTACTATCCCTTTTTCTTTTCTTTTGTTTTTATATATTAGACAGTTTAATTTCCATATAATGAACATTGGACATTTCCTTGCCTTTTCCCCCTTTTTCCACCATATTTAATTTAATTGTGATTATGACGTTGAGCTTGGGAAGTTCAAAGGAGGGGGACTCTTACTTCATTCACAAGTGTGTTTTTATTTTGAAACACTTTATTATTACAAGCTAGCCAGATACATACTATGGGTCCGTTTGATTTGTAAAAAGGTAATCATCGGACAGAACAGAACTGGACAAGTGATTAAGTTACAGGACAACAACTTTTTGTGCTTCACTGTGTTTGATGATCAGTGCACAGAACAAACATTTTTGTATTGTACCTTGTTTGATATGTTAACGTACTGGACAAAATAAAATTTACCGTAATTCCTTTTGTGATGTGCAATGCTTGATTTTGCACAATATAACAAACATTTCAGAAGTTTTAAAATGATTGTTTTTTTTTTTTTTGAAATAACAAAATATATTATTAATCAAGTCTCTGCACAAGACGAACAGAGACCGATAAAAAGAACTACAAATGTGTCGTATATATGCGGAACACCCAAGGAAAAAAACCCCTAAACCAACACCAAATCAAGATTCATCTCCTAAACCCATATCAGAAAGGCACCCCCCAGATTTCACACTACTAAAGCAGTCACCAACTCAGCCCAGAAAGTTTTAAAATGATTGTTAAAATGATTGCTTTTTCCTTTTTCTGCTAAAGTTTTAAACTTCACAAATTCTAAAATAATTGTACTATATTTAATTTCCTGCCGAACATTTCAGAAGTTTTAACTAATATTTTCCAACTTTAAAATATCATTAGGTAAGATAACGATTGCTTAATATGAGAAGGATGCAAGGACACCACGTGAATCTTCACTCAAAGTCAACAATACTTACTGTAATAAGCAAGTAGTCAATTAATTTTTGCTTATCAATACATATATAGTTCCAATTTCATTCAAATGTACTAATCAAACACGTTACTTTTGTCATAAATACACTGGAATTCAATATCAAAAGCTTTTCAATATTTTATTCCAATCAATTAGCACAAGTTGGATCCGTTTAGCTTGGACCGGTGGATGTTTTGGTAAATCTTTAGGTCATGGTTATTTACTTATTTTATCTTTAGATTGATTAAATCTCTTAGAAAATAAAATCAAAAGGAAGCAAGAACAACAAGAGACTAGAATTTTTCATTAGAATGAACAAAATTTGTGAGCACAAAAATTACTCTTACTATTGTAAGTATAGATTATAGAAGACTAAACTACCATAAACTCAAATGTAACAAAAGGCCATTACATTTTATTTTTTTGAATGGCAAATATAATATATATTAATATAAAGAACGAAAAAAATATAAGAGAACGTCGAGAAAAACAAAGAGATATAAGAAGTACACTCTACCAAAATCCAACATTCTCTAAGAAGATACATAGAAAAACAAACAAACAAAAAGACTACAAGAAATAAATAATGCATACTCCGAACAAACTGAAATAATCCAAGATACCCCCACGAAAAGAAGAATACCCCTACAACAGCAAGTAGGCCATTACATTATCTAACACTTGTTATAATCCCACCAATACAAAAGGCCACTACATTATATTATAATCCCACCAATACATTATCCAACACTTGTTAGTACTTTCCAACTTTAAAATATAATTAGTTAAAGAAAATGATTGCTTAATACTCCCTCCGGTCCTATATATAAGAAACATTTCATTTTTTAGATTCATTGTAGAATTGATGTATTTAGACTATATTATTGTCTAGATACATCAATTTTATAATGAATCTAAAAAGTCAAATTTTTCTTATATATAGGACCGGAGGGAGTATGTGAGAGACTTTTTATGTGAAAGATACCAAGTACTCCAAGTCAACTACACTTAATAAGCAGCCAATGACGAATAAGTCACAAAAAGCCATATTAATAAATGAAACCCTCTTCTTCCCTTTCGCTATACAAAGAAACCAGTGAATTAAAACAAACAAAACACAATGAAACAGAACACAAAGCTCACACAACTATGCCAAATTTTAGTGGTAACAATATCAATATCCATGGTAACAATAGTATATTCATCAAATGAATCCTTTTCAACATCCCTACCCGGTTGCAAAAGCACATGTGGAAATATCACAATTCCATATCCATTTGGTATACCAAATTCATCAAAACCAAATCAAGAAACTTGTTTCCTATCGAGAAAATTTAATGTCACGTGTGTAAATGACACAAAATTACTTTGGGGCAATGTACAAGTTAACAACATAAGCATCCCCGAAGGACAAATGGAAGTGTCATTTTCTATCTCCAGTTATTGTGATAACGTAACATGGATTAAACCCTCTTTAGACACTGCCAGTTTTAGAATATCCAGCAAAGAAAACAAGTTTGTAACGGTTGGCTGTGACAGTTACGGTTATCTCAACAGCGTTTTCAACAAAAAAACATATTCGACCGGTTGCTTAACAAGATGTTATGGTAATCGAGACGGAATTGAAAACGGAACATGTTCGGGTATCGGTTGTTGTCAAGTTGATATTCCACATATGATGAGGAATATAAGTGTTAAAGTTTCTGAATTTCCTGACTCCACGGAAAATACTGGGTGTAGCTCTTCTTTTATTGTTAAAAATGGTTTCTATAATTTTTCTCTTTCTCATTTGGATAATTTTCCTTCTAAGAAGCTTCCATTGATTCTTGATTGGAGTATTGGAAGTGAAAATTGTACGGTTTCAAATGCTTGCAAGAATAATAGTGAGTGCATTGATTTGGAAATTGATTCTGGTGGTTACCGGTGTAAATGTAAGGATCGTTATACAGGAAACCCGTATCATCCAGATGGCTGCACAGGTAATTTTGTTCATCCTTTGTAAAAAAAAATTATGACATCGTCATCGGTTGAAAATTTCACTAACAAAAATTATATTTTTATAAGGTGTTTTTTTATAAATTGTCTTAAAAATTTATAATAATGCATAAAAATTTATTTATTTTTATAAATTGTTTTATATAAAATCAAAAGTAAGTCCCAGCATATAACTTGTAAAACATTGAAAGTTTATGTTAGAATTAGTTATTGGATTTATTAACCAGCTTCATGTAACACTTGATAAGAAAATAAAATGAGAAATAAGAAAAAGTTTTGTAAAATAATATTTGTTAGTATCTGTCCTAATTTTTATATGGTTCAAACTACTTTACTCCGGATGTAAGATTTTTGTGAATAAATCACAAGAATACAAAATTTAATGCGTAAATGCAAGCTATATACAATTGCAACCAAGACACACTGGTTCTTTAAAATTGCTTTTAAGGCCCTTGAATTGCTTACGGGTCTCCTAAATTGACGAAAATGTTTTTTTGTATACGATGTAAATCTAGAATCCGAAATATGTCAATTTTTTAGAGTTTTTTTCTTTTGAAAAATTAAAATAGGTGTTTCGAAAATGTTTTTTTTTTGTATACGAGCAGAAAACGTAACATTTCAGAAGTTGTCTTTCGAACTAGTTTTTTTGCTAGCAATTGCAACAACTATACTTTCACATCGTCTCCAACTATAGGTCTTTACCCCTCTGCAATGTAGTCGTGTTTTGTTTTACTCGTTGCAATTTTTTATTTTTTTTTTAGAATACCTCCTTGCAATGTTGACAATTTTATTTTACCCCCTATGTTGACTTTTTTGCTGATGTGACATAGAAAAAGTGACTACCACGTCAGCAAAATGTGACTTTGCATAACGTGGCAGTGACTTTTTCCCTGCCGCATAAATGAAATAGTCAACATAAGGGTAAAACAAAATTGTCAACATTGCAAAATTTATTCTAAAATAAAAATTGCAGAGGTAAAACAAAACACGTTATTAGCGCAGCACTTTTACACACACACTTGAGATTGAGTCACTTCAATCTCTAAGCATAACAGAAAAATCTAAAAAAGAATTAGAGAAGAAAAGAGAAGTGTTTGTTGCAATCACTTGTTCATTAGTTATGAAAAAATTCAATGATTACAACTAGTTATATACACTTACTTGCAGCACAAGTAACTAACTTGTAACCAACAAAACAACCAATTAACTTGTTAACTAACTAACTACGATTGATTTATAATTTACTTTTTATCACAACGTCATCACGTGAAAATGAATCTATATAGTCAATAAGTCATATTTAACCAAAAAAATGCTGAAATTGTTTAACCAACAACAATCTACTTTCCAAAAAAAAAAATATTGTATTTTTCTTTCGTCTCGGTATATATACATGCTTCTGTTTGGTTTATATACAAAATAGTAGAATAATTAATGAAAAATATTTTTAAATCATAATATTTTAAATAAAACTGGTTAATATCGTACTTTTTTATAAAAAAAAAACTTGGATTCAATTAATTAGATTTAAATTATTGGTGTCCGCTAGACTTGACATGTTGCTAGAAACGCTAGTTTACCAGGGTATACTTAATTCTTTACATCTCACTTAACAAAATAACTAAAAATATAGGGAAAACTATTTTCTTTACATTAACAAAAAATGCTATAAGGATGATCTTTTCTTCTTCAACATGGTGGTTTTGTTTCTGACAATAGTATTATCTCTGTTATTTACACCGGCAGACATTGATGAATGTAAGACAAATAATACATGCATAACTAAAGAGAATTGTCACAATTTGGAAGGGAGTTATCAATGTATTTGTCCAGATAGGCAACCAGAAAATGCAACATTTGCAGGAGGGTGTAAAGATCATAGACAATTAGATCTTGTTACCAAGATTTCGATTGGTAAGCCTCTAACCATATTCCAAATTTATTTCTAGTCAAGTCATTAGTGTATATGATACTAGATTAGTAGTAAATATTTGAATTCCATCACCTAAACAATTTTTAAACAAATTTTTACTTAACTTTCTAAATAATCAAAAGCTCTACTTTATCCTTCACTAGCCGCCAAACGGCACTTTCCGTGCCCATTTGTGTGATCGATGTTTTTTTTTTGTGATCGATATTCTCTATTGTGCAAATATAAATAACTATTTAATCTCCTTTTTATTGGACTTAGTTAATTGATAACTACGTAAATCCTTTTTTTGTTGTGGCTAGTTATCTCTATCTCTATTATATACATTACGAGATTCTTACGGAGCTTTCTCGTGCATTCTCAATAGTAATTGCTTATGTGGCATTCAATTAGAGTTTCTCTTGCTTATGTGTCATTCAGAGTTTTTAGCTTAAGGTCTGTTGTTCGAATCTCACTAGCAACAATAATTGAATTTTTATAATATTTTATGGAAAACTACCTTTCTTTTTGTAGAGAAAATAACCTTATACTCCCTCCGTTTCTTTTTAAATGTCCAAAAACGTCGAATTTAGCGTTTCTATTTAATTGTCCATTTGCTATTTTAAGGGTATGATTTGTCAGTTATACCCTTTGTCAATAACTCATATTTTTCAATAAAACTAATTAATGCTATGTATTTGGAAAACTAAATATTTTTTTTGTTTGTACATAACATTTTAATTTTTTTTTGTATGCATAATATATTAAATTTATTGGAAAGAGAAAGTGTGTGAAAAAAATATGATTTTATTGGTGAATTAAAAATACACTTTAAAAGAAACGGATGGAGTAATTACTAACAAAGTTACGTTGTTTCAATCCCATTGGCAACAATAATTGAATTTTTATAATATTTTTTATAAAAACTCTGTCAAATATTATATATATTTTTTCTTTTTGTAGATACTTTTTCAATTTTTTTTAAACTCTCAATTGTTTTTTTTTTTGTGAAATTTTCTCAAATATTATATACTAAATTTTTTTTTAGAAACTTTTTTTTTTTTCAGAAACTCTCACAAATATTATATTCTTTTATAGAAACTCTCAAATATTATATTTATATATATATATATACATTTTTTTTAAATCAAAAGTATCATCCGTGTGCAACGACAGAGGTTAATCCTCTCGATTTAACTGAGATCCATTTAAGGGATTGACCTCTCCTAAGAAATGATTCTCCTTATGCACCGGTCAGGATCCATCTTAAGATCAAATGGTTAAGGGGTTCATGTATCTACCACTTGTGCGACACTATCTTGATACATTTTTAATATTTTAATTTTGTAAAATTAAGGAACGCTTATATTTAGATTACTTTGAAACAAATTGAAATAAGAAAGTACACTATTTTTTCCATGGATAAGATCACTCGAAGAATTGAAGTCTTGAACCCAAAAAATAGCTTATGACATATCTGTAAACTTTTTTTTACGTAAAAATATTTTATTTTGAAGAAAAAATTATGTTCATTAGAGACAAAAATAAAATAGAAGATTTTGAGAGAGAGAGAGAGAGAGAGAGAGAGATAGAATGAGAAACGACAAGTACTTCTCACCCCACTATTAAAAATTTGAATTCCAACTGCGAGAATTATTCTTGTTTACATATGTCATATTTTATCATGGGGAAAACTTATTTAAAATTTTATCTAGCACGAAGAAACTAGATCCCCATGAAGAAAAGTGTATATAGATCATAATGAGAACTAAACACGAAAATTTAATTGATATTCATTAAAAAAATAGAATTAACAAATGTTTTTTATTGAAGAAGCCTCTATAGAGTCATGTAATGAAGACGGAAGATATATATATATATATATATATATATATATATAGAGAGAGAGAGAGAGAGAGAGAGAGAGAGAGAAATCTCTTAGTGGTGTAGAACAAAAAACGGGGAGCACTTTTCACCCGACAATTAAAAATACACATTGACTATGAATTCCGACTGCGGGTGTAGTCCATATTTTCATATTTAATATTTTATCACGGGGATCATTTATTCAAAATTTTGTTTAGCACGATAAAAAGTGATCCCCATGATGAAAAGTATATGTAGAAGATATTGATAACTTAACACAAGAATTTTATTTATATTCACTAAAAAAAATATAGAATTAGCAACTATTTTATTGTTGATGGAGCCCATATAGAGTCATGCGAGAGAGAGAGAGAGAGAGAGAGAGAGAGAGAATCTCTCAGTGGTATATAATAGAAAACGGGTAACACTTCCCACCCACTATTAAAAAATATATATTAACTAATTAAAATTTAAATTCGACTAAGGGTTTTTTCTATATTATGTGTTTATCGCATTTTCATTAGATTACATCTGACCGATGAAATCTATGGAAAATATAAAATAAATTAATATAATTTTGAATTTTTTTTTATAATTTATGCTATTTTAAACTTTCCATAACCTTCGTTCGAACTTTTTTAAGAACCTTAATTTATTAATGTGAGTGGAGAGATTCACACATAGGTTTTCCCATTTGACGCTCACGCGTGAAGATTTATTCTTCGTGGTACGGTGAAAAGAAAAAATTTGAGAATAGAAATAGGGTCAAAGTATGTTAATATTCATTTAAAAAATAGTATAAAATTTACAATTATTTTTTGTTGATAAAGTCCTACAGAGTCCTGTGTTAAAGATATATCGTATTTTCATACTCAAATAAACTAAAAGTAATCAATCTCATAGACATTTAAAAAAACGTAGATAACTTTCTAAATAATATAAAATGAAAAGAAGACAAGACACTTCAAAAGAAAAAATAGCATATGAAAATAAATATTATTGAAAAAATTAAAATATCTCGTGTTTGACAATGAACCAAATGTAAATTTTCTATAAAAGAGTCGGTTCGAGATGAAAAACAAAATCATGGTATATTTTAATTTATGGGTATAGTCCAAAAAATCTCAAGGCCATGAAAAATCAAAGCATGTTTTCCTTTGAGAATGAAGTTTATAATTATTTGATATTTATAGGATCACTATATAGTTTCGGGGATGAAGATGAGATAAAGAACCTATCTCATAATAGTGTAAAATGGGAAGCGAAGTAATACTCTTAATTTCGCTTTATTCTATAACATCGTTAAATATATCATGCAAAACATATGTCAATTTTACTATAGAATTTTAAACCAAATTAATTAAATAATATATCAAAATAAATATATAAATAATAGTAAAATAGAAAATAATCCCGTGCACGGCACGGGCTAACATACTAGTTAAGAAGAAAAAAAAATATTTTTTTTACTATAAAAAAACTAAAAACCTACTTTTATGTGGAAGTTGTGCTTAGTTATTAAGAAGACAAAAAATTATTTACTAAAAAAAACTGAAAATCTATTTTTATGTGGAAGTTATTTTTAAGGGTAAAATAGGAATAATGAAATCCCAAAAATTTAACCCCTTTATATATTAGTATAGATAATTCGGGATATTTATTCATAAATCAATGAGAACAAATCATATGATTATTAAAAAAAAATGAGAACAAACCATATAACTACATTTGCATGTGGTACCCACAACTACATTGCAACTGATTTTTATTTTACATGTATATGACTTATTCTCATTGGTTTATAGAAAAAACCTTAATCAAATGCTTAAAACCACAAAAATCTCCGATTAATTGATATTTAATAAATAAAACAATTTATGAATTTGCTTCAACATATTTCAAATTAATACAGGAACAAGTGCTGGACTCATTGTCCTATTTGTGGCAATTTCATCTCTATATTTAACATGCCAAAAAAGGAAACTCATCAAACTAAAGCAAAAATTCTTTCAACAAAATGGAGGTTCTATTTTGCTACAACAATTATCTACAGGAGAAGACTCATCGCAATCGGCTCATATATTCACGGAAGAGGAACTTAAAAAAGCCACCAAAAACTATGATGAAAGCTTAATCATTGGTAGAGGAGGTTTTGGCACAGTCTTCAAAGGAATTTTACCCGGCAACAAGATCGTTGCTGTAAAAAAATCCAAAATAATAGACGCAAGTCAAATTGAGCAATTCATTAACGAGGTGGTTGTTCTATCCCAAATAAATCATAGGAACGTCGTAAAACTCTTAGGATGTTGTTTAGAAACAGAAGTTCCTTCCTTGGTTTACGAATTCGTTAGCCACGGTACACTTTTCGACTTCATACAAAGTACTAAAGACGAAGCAAATAATCCAACATGGAAAACACGTTTAAGGATAGCAGCAGAGACAGCCGGAGCTTTGTCGTATCTACATTCGGCTGCTGCAATACCAATTATTCATAGAGATGTTAAGAGCACCAACATTCTCTTGGATGAAAATTACACTGCAAAAGTTTCCGATTTCGGAGCTTCAAGATTGGTTCCACTTGATCAAACTGAGATAGCAACAATGGTGCAAGGAACTCTCGGATACTTAGATCCAGAGTATATGCAAACACATCAATTAACTGAGAAAAGTGATGTTTATAGCTTTGGCGTAGTTCTTGCAGAGCTTTTAACAGGGGACAAACCTCTTTCTTTTAATAGGCCGGAAGAGAGCATTAGTCTTGCTATGCACTTTTTGTCTTGTTTAAAACAAGATAAAATATTTGAAGCTATTCAAGTTGGAATTTTGAGTGATGATAACAAGAAGGACATTAAGGAGGTTGCTATTCTTGCTGCAAGGTGTTTGAGACTTAGAGGTGATGAAAGACCTAGCATGAAGGAAGTGGCTATGGAGTTGGAAGGTATAAGGTTAACGGATAGGCATCCTTGGACTGATACAGAACAAAATTTTGAGGAAAATCAACGCTTACTTCATGAGGCATCTTCTAGCATTTATAATGAAATTGATGATGATAGCTCTAATCTTGGATATACCACTGTGTATGATAGCTTGAAAGATCAACCATTGATTGCCTTGGATGATGGAAGATGATTTGTGGCATGACAAATATATATGTATTATTCTAACTTTTGTTTGATTGATCATTTTAAAAGGATTTGGATTTGTGTTTAGATTTTGTATTATGTGTATGATTGGCCTAATCGTTGTTTTATGATGTAAACTTGTTTGGGCTCTTTATTTCAATTTTCCCTTTCAATTAAGTTTTATCCGTTCATAATATTCGAACTTGAGTCCTTGTTTAAGAAAATTTGAATTCAGGTCAATGTAGTATTGGTTAAAATATCAATCTCATATGAATAATTTCATCTTATTAATATCAAGTTCAATTTCATTAATATATTTTCTGCTTTTCAACACAAAACTTTTTCTTGGTGTGAAAACAAATTTAAACATAAAAAATTGAGACTAACGATTCAATCAATATATCTACTTATCTCCTTACAATATATTAAAAGAAACTACTATTAAAAATCCAAGTTTGTCCTTATTACTTTTAATGGTGTTCCAAGTTTTACGCCCTTAAGTGTAATTTTAACTTTAAGCATAAAAATAGGAAAAAAGATAAGCATAAAATAAATTTTCCCATAAAAATAGCATCAGAAACTGCATCTCTAAAAAAAAAAAAGCATCAAATAAATCTTCCCATAAAAATTTAATTAAAATAAATTTACGCATAAAAATATGAACAAAAATCACTATAAAAGATACGCTTCAAAAAAAGTAAGTAACTTTTTTTTAATAAAAAAATAGTAACTCAATCTAACATATAAAAACTTATACATAAGAAAGAAAAATATAATTACCTAATAAAAGAAGATACTTATTTATGAGCTTAAAAATAAAAGAACAGAAAAATATAAACAAAAACACAATCGACCCGTTTGGATTGACTTATTTATGAGTTTATGAGAAATAATTTATTAAAATAAATAAATTTTTATGTATTCTTATATGTTTTATAAGATCGTTCATGAAAACTATTTATAAAGATGTAATTTTTGTTAGTGAAAACCTATGAAGTCCCGATACTCTAAAAATGGTGAAGTATCGTGTCTGATACGTCCTCGATACCGATACTCGTCCGATACGTCCCGATACTCGTATCGAGAGAGTATCAGTTAAATCTTTATTTTTAAATAAAAAAATAATATCCGATACGCGTCCGATACTTCCCGATACTCGTATCGAAAAAGTATCGGTTAAATCTTTATTTTTAAATAAAAAAATAATATCCGATACAATCAGTGTTTCTTAGTGAATGTCAAATTATTATGTTGTCACACGAGTAACTAACTATGTCTTTTTTTGGATAGTACTGATGATGTTTTTTGTGATAGTACTAATGATGTTCTTTTTGTATAATACTTAACTTAAGATGTATAACTTAAAATGTATTGGTGATGTTATGACTATTATATGTTTTTTGAGCTATTATATATCTTTAGTTAGGACTGAGGAGCTCTTGTATGTTGAGCCTCAAACTGTTTTGCTCTTGTGCAAATTTATTGGCTTATGTGTACAATGAACTATTGGCGTTTATAATAATAATAATAATAATAATAATAATAATAATAATAATAATAGTAATAATAATAATTTTGTGTATTTCAAAAAAAATTATCATTATTAATATTATTGATTTTAGTCATGTTTATATGTTTTGCATTTATATATTTAATTTTAAAATAACGTATCGCGCCAGTATCGGATATGAATTTTTTAAAATTTTCACGTATCGGCGTATCGGTATAATAGTAGTAATAATAATTTTCACTGAAAACTTATGAATTAATATCCGTAAAAAATACTTATGTATTAACATAAAAGTTTATTTATAAATTATAACCATAAACTATTTTCATAAGATTAAAAATAAGCCAAATTCAAACATGTCCAATATATTAAAAGGTATTACTACTAAAAATTCTAATTTGTCCTCATCAATTCTTAAAATATTTCAAATCTTCTATTTCGTAAAAAAAATTATATTTTTTAATTTAATATATTATTATATTATATATAGTTGAGTTCTACTCTATTTTTATTATAAAAAAATTTACTCTATTTTTGTTTACTCTTATATAAAGAATACAAAAGAAGTGCATTATTGATGAATATATATTATAATAATTATGGGGTAAATATTTGTTATTGTACTTAAAACATCACAGAACAAGTATTGATCAATAATTTTGTCAAAAAAAAAGTGTTGATCACTAATATATAAAAAATCATACACGGGAAAATTGTTCTAATAAAAAAAATTTAATAATACACGGGACAATTGCTTTAATAAAAAAAAATTTAATCATACACGGGACAATTACTTTAATAAAAAAAAATAATCATACACGGGACAATTGGTTTAATAAAAAAATTTAATCATACACAGGACAATTGCTTTATTAAAAAAAAATTAATCATACACGGGACAATTGCTTTAATAAAAAAAATTTAATCATACACGGAACAATTGCTTTAATAAAAAAAAATTAATCATACACGAAACAATTTCTTTAATAAAAAAATGAAATTGAATAGTAAATATTTGTTATTATTAATTATAATTTATTACACAAAAATCATACACGGGAAAATTACTTTAGTAAGAAAATAACTTAATTTAATATATTTTACAAAAAATAACAGAATCACGTCATTTATAATTTAACAGTAATTTATAAATAAAAGTCAATAGACCCGGGCGAATACACGGGTCTCAAAAACTAGTATTTTACAAAATATATTCAAGTACAATGAGTTCTTAAGGTTATTAGTATTTTAGGGGCATTAGACAGAGTCATGGATCCAATAATTAATTTCTAACTTCTAAAGTACAAAAACAATATGAAAAAGTAAAGTTACACAAGACAAGTGTTCTTGACATGTCTAAATTGGTTGTTTCATCCGTGGAAATCACTTCATCCTGATACATGGTATGTTGCTGCTAGAAATGGTTGGAGGAAGAAAGAATGTAGATTCGTCATCTGCTGAAAATTCTCATGTTTTATACCCAGAATGTATCCATAACTTATTGGAAGGGGACATACATATTCATATTGATGATGAAGGCGATGTTAAAATTGCAAAGAAACTCGCAATTGTCGGACTTTGGTGCATTCAATGGCAGCCAATGAACCGTCTGATGGATAATTTCGTAAGTGTACGAATATCGCAAGTAATAAGAGAGTTATTGTATCCATAAGAATTGAGATAATCTCAACAATGGCTTAACTAGTAAATGTAAAATGAAAGACATAGGGGGAGTTTAGCATTCAAATTTGTGAAAATGAAACTTTGGAATTTTATCAAACGGTTGGCGGGCGATTGGATTTTGTTCCGATTCATTGCATTCCACTATGATACTAGTTGATTGATTCCTAAACATGGTTCATTCAATTACTATGACAATTTTTACCGATCTCTATTCGTCTTGTGCAGAGACCTGATTAATAATATATTTTGTCATTTAAAAAAAATCACTATGACAATTTAACATAACAATTGCACCCACTCTCATGGTTATGCAACTCACTACATCATACTAAAATCCCCTAATCTTTTAGGTCAATTGCATAGCATAACATAAGCAAATTAAGTATGTTAAATCCTTAGTCTCAACCTTTAATTCTCTATCTCTAGACTAATTACAAGGTTGCATCCATTAATCTAGTTTCAACTCACACAATTAATCTCTTAACAAGCATGAATTACTCATCATCACATACATTCATCAATGGATATGAAGCAATAAGCACAAAATTAATGGAATAGTAATTGAATTAACCACAAATAAATCAACACATAACTAGCATATGATTCATAGTTTCATACAATTATTCATCACAAAATCCAATCTAAAAACTTAGTTCATCATAGTTACAAGAGGTGAAAGAAAACTAGAATTGAAATACATGATAATTGGAAGAATTGGATGAGGAGAGATCTTCAATCTTGTTTCCAAGCCTTCAAATCTTGTTTCTCCATCATGATTCTCTTGATTTCAACCTCCAAAATGATGCTCCAAGACCCTTTTTCCTTCCAATTTCCGAACCTTTTACCATTTGAACAAGTCTCCTTTTATAGTGCAAGAAAATGGTTAAAAATGGGCCAAAACAGCTTCAGTTTGCCTCCCGTTCGCCTACAGTTCGCCTGCGCGAACTTTCCAGACAGCACAGTTCGCTTACGCTAACTCTGGTTCGCTTGCGCTAACCTGGCAGACTGGCCACTAAAAGACGAAAAATCAGCATTTTTAGCATTTCTTCCTTTCCAAGCTACCTTTTATTCTAAGTCTTTTGCACCTCAAATATAATCAAAACCACTTGAAAACACCTCTAAAATACCATTGAAATGATCTTAAAATGTAGAAATGACAAGAGTCATCACAACCCCAAACTTATCCCGTTCCTTGTCCTCAAGGAACACGTTTATCAAACGAAAAACCACAAAAATTTGACAACCTTCTTAAATCTCACTTCAACACACAATTCATTTGATCTTTTCATCAAGCACTTCAATTGATCAAACCTTTCATACAACACCTTCCTACAATGACTTCAATTCACCCAAAACCAAGGAAGCATTCACAATATTTGATAATCAATGATCACTTCACACCACTCACATTCACTCAATTATATAGTAATCTAATCACTCAATCAACACATACCTAACTCTTCTACCATAGGCTTGCAAGCACTCTAAAGATAAATCAAATAGCATATGAAACACACACATTAGAGGACTTTCAAGGTTATAATGGGGCTTGAGGTAAGGTGGATGTTTTTGGGAAGTGAGTTAAAAACTTGGAGTTAAGGACAAACTTTTCACACAATTTTCAACACAAAACTTCCATTTTTCAAAGCTATACTAGAGAGCATTTCATTTCAATCACACAATCACACAATCATAAACCATTCTTTTTCAAACTTTTCAAAGATTTGCTTTCTTTTCTTTTCACAATCTTTTTGAAGAAATCAATTTTTTTCACATTTTCAATTTTTGGACTTCTTATTTTTTCACAACTTTTCACAATTTTTTTCTTTTTCTTAGCATAGTATTAAACAAGACTTTAACTAATGCTTTTTCTTCAAAGTCAGTATTACCAAAAAAATCTCCTATTGAAAATAAATTAAAGCTTCGGTTGATCAAGGTTTTACATCATGTATCATATTAGAAGCCTCTAATGGCTTTACATCATGTATCATACTAGAAGCCTCTAATCCACATGCTCCATGATATACATTCCTGGTACTATAACTACACTTACCTGCACAAAAGTTGAGACATACAACAGTTAATTTTTAATCAATAGTCTATAAAAAAAAAACCCCAAAACACACTAGAAGAAAAAGTCCCACATCAAGACTTCTGGACAATAGATGTATACAAATTCTCTTTCACCATAATCACAACCCTCACATGGAACGGAACAGTGGAAAACAATGTTCATTATATAGAAGTGTAGAACATAATTGAAAGACTTACTTCATGTGACAATTTGTTACAACAAGTAATTTTTTTTGTAGTGTCAAAAGAACACAAAAGATCAGGCTTCAAACTTCCAAGCTGCACTCTGTCATAGTCACTATGCTCTTAGTTCTACATCTATCCATTCTTTCTAGAAACCTCTAAAATATCTGATAATACTGAATATAAGAACATACTTAAGGTAGAAGAATTTTCGGAAAAGAAAAAAACAGTTATTAAATATGATTTAAAGGAAACAGATATTAAATATGATTTAAAGGGTGCTGGCATGACATCTATACTAGGCTCAAATTTAGAATTGCAAGTATTTTTCTTCTTCAGCGCTCTCCTAGGGTTTGATACCCAGCGCCGCTGCCTTGCTCCAATGGGCCGCCGCCCCAAACTGGGCCTCCACCCTTGCGTGTTGCTGTTTGACTTCTTCTGGTGTGTGCAACATACCTAGAAGCCTTCCTATAAATCTCAGCCTCTCTCACGACAATCCTACACTCAAACCTGCTCTGTTTCTGTTGATTCCACTCGCGACTCCGATTGCGATTCACCACTGCTTTGCAACTTTCATCCTGCTGCTTCTGCTATCAACATCTTCCATCATCATGTCTGAACCAAATATCTCCTTCGACGGTCTCTCACTATCTGAAGAGGGTCTCACTTTGAATCTCAGTTCTGATCCTTCAACAATCCAAATCCTTGATCACTGTCTGATTGGTCGAGTACTCACTGATAAGCAAATTCGCTTTGCTTACTTCAAAGAACGTCTGGGTAATTTCTGGAAACCAGGGAAGAAGGTTTCGATTTTGCAGGCTGATAATGATCGATTCCTTTTCCAGTTCAACCATTGTCTGGACGCGGCTAAAGTAATCGACGAAGGACCTTGGCTCTTTGACAATTACAACATGGTGATTGAAAAAATTGCCCCTGGTGTGGTTCCGGCTAGTGTCGATTTGAATTTTCTGGACTTATGGATACAGGTACATCACCTGCCTTTTGGTTTCATACAACCAAAGGTCGGACAAGCTATTGGTAGGTTTCTTGGTGAATTGAAGGAGTATGATCATCGCAACACCGTCTATAGCACATATATGAGGCTGAAAGTTCGTGTAAACGTTAACAATCCTTTGCAACAAAACTGGAAAGTGAGAGCCAATGACGGTAACTATGTACAAATCTAGTTTAAATATGAAAGGTTAGGCATCTTCTGCTATCTGTGTTGTGTGTTGGGTCACACAGACAAGAGCTGTACAAAATTGTTTGATATGGAGCAGGACGACGGTACTCGAGGATGGGGGGAAAATATCCGACCTATTATTAAAAGAATGGGGACTGCTGCAACAAACAAATACTTGCAGGACCCTATTCCTTCCCGTCCGCAAGCTACGTCAGGATCAGAGACATGTTTTCAAGCTGATTTTCCTCGTGATACATCTCATAACTCTCCTGCTCCGGCTACTGGTAATTTTGATGGTCGCATCATAGCGGTGCAAAAAGAAATCTCTGCAATTAAAAATGGTCTCATGAATGCTCAAAAACAAGCCTTGTCAAAGTCTGGTAAGTCTCAGTTTGGTGCTGCCTCGTCTAATATCCCTCTCATAATATCGGATATATACTCCCCCTTTACCTGAAAGTAACAGTTTGCTGCATCGTTCCGTGGTTCTAGGCCTGCTGGCCGAGGAACATAATCAAGCTCAAGGTGATGGTCTCCTTTGTTTAGAATCTGTTGAAGCTGATGTTACAGGGGCTGAATTGAAGAAGAGAAAAAGATCAAAGGCTACTGCTGGTGCTCGTGAAGCTGCTGAGAACATGACAAATGGGGTAGATGGTAATGTAGGTCCTAGCTTAGGAATTAGGGTGGATAATGTAATTAATATTCATGACAATCCTATGTATGATGTACCTATTGTAACGGCAGGTCCTGATGTTCAGGCCTGCCGAGAATTATGAATCTCGTCAGTTGGAACTGTCGGGGATGTGTATTCGGGACGCCGAAGGTACTTTTGTTTTGGCCAAAACTCTTCATTTTTCCCCCAAGTGTTCAGTGCCTCTTGGTGAGGCCATGGGACTGTTCTTCGCGATTCAGTGGCTTCGTGATTTGCGTATGGATCACATTGATTTCGCCTTAGATTCTAAAATTGTCACGGAAGCTTTCCATCATCAGCGGCCAGACGTTACGGAATTTGGTCAACTTATGTCTGAGAATAGAAGACTCTTTACTACTTTCTTCACAAACTCTCGGGTTGAGTTTAACAGGAGACAAGCCAATGAGGTAGCTCACGTATTAGCGCGGGTTGCCTCTTTCTCTGCTAGTCCCACTATTTACATTGATGTACCCCATTGTATTGAACATTATATTGCTAATGAAATGCTATAAGCACCTTTCCTTCAAAAAAATAAAAAATCTATACTAGGCTCAAGACACATAATAATTTCTCTTAGGCTCTTTTATAGTCTTTTGCTTAAGCTTCCAAGGCAAATTGTGTCCTCTTATGTGTAGTTGTAGGTTTTGCTCTCTTTAAAACCCTTTGTTGCATACCTCACAAATAAACATGTTTGTTGCCATTAGGGTTTTGGGAGATAGTGCTATCACCCAAGATCCAAATGAATCTATTTCTATACACATGCAGACATTGACGAATGCAAGACATTGAATAATACATGTATGAGTGAAAAACATTGTCGCAACACAGATGGGTATTACGAGTGTTTTTGTCCTGATGGACAATCTGGAAATGGGACATTGGCAGATGGGTGTCACAAACAAGATTTAACTACCAAGGTTGCTATTGGTAAGCACCTAAGTATATCCCAAATTTATTTTCAGTGTTCAAATCGTTTGTATAACGCCTGATCACTAGTTTTAGTTAAGATCGAATAAATTGAGTTTAGTCATACACATACTTAAATTAGCAAGGTTCATTTCCTGGAAAATCTAAGGGTTAAGACAACAAAAATTTGTGAATCTAGGATTCAACATCATAGATATTGAGTGTGTTTGTTTTGGATTTTTTTAAAAATAGATTTTATAGTTTTACATAATTTAGTGTAAAAAAAATTTACAAAGAAACTTTTTATAAAAGCTTCAAATGAAAATTTGGTTTGAATAGTTATTCTTAAAATATGATTTTAGGCATTTCAACATTTTATTGAAATTTTTTTTGGATATCAAAATTTCGAAAAAAATCATTTAATTTGAAGCTATTTCAAATAGATTTTCATAAAAATCATTTTTGAAATACAACTTTTTCAAAAAATTGTGACTTTGACTATGTTTTGTTCTTCAATAATGTATGTTTATGTTATATGATGACAAAATTAGTATTTCAATTTAGAAAAAATGAATATAAAAAAATTTATAATATTTTGAAAAACGGTTTTACAAAATCCATTTTCAAAAATACAAAAAAAAAATCTATTTTTTTAAAGCTAAAACAAACGCACCCATTGATATCAGTCGATAAAACAATTAATGAATTTATTTCGACACATTTCAAATGCAGGATCAAGTGCTGGTCTCATTCTGCTATTTTTGGTGATTTCAATTCTACACTTGACATACCATAAAAGGAAACTCATTAAACTAAAGCAAAAATTCTTTCAACAAAATGGTGGTTCCATTTTGCTACAACAATTATCTGCAAGAGAAGACTCGTCACAATCAGCTCAAATATTCACGGAAGAGGAGCTTAAAAAAGCCACAAAAAACTACGACGAAAGCTTAATCATCGGTAGAGGAGGTTTTGGTACAGTCTTCAAAGGAATTTTACCTGACGATAAAATCGTTGCAGTAAAAAAATCTAAAGTAATAGACGCAAATATTAACGAGGTAGTTGTTCTTGTTGAAGTGTGTTTGAAGTCTCACATTGCTTAGGTTCCCGGACTGTTGGGTGTATAAATATGTGAGGGCAACCTCACCCTTTGAGCTAACTTTTGAGGTTGAGATCTGTAAGACCCAAGATTTCCATTGTATAGTTGGTTTAAGGAATATTAGGGTTTCGATGTGTCCGTGTGATGAAACATCGTGTAAATTATAGGATTTTGCTGTAATTGAGTTTGTTTTGTGCTCGTGCACTGTAATTGTACAGACTTTTGTCTTGTGATCCTGTTTCTTGTATAAGAAGTTATTTGTGGTTTCAGAATAACGAGTTTTGGATTATCCTTGTTTTTGGAAAAACGAGTAGGATTTTACCCGCGGATGGAAAATCTTACTGCGTCTGTTTCGAGTGAGGTTTCGGATGGGAGTTTTATATATCTGCGTGAGTTAGGATATATTCTGAGAATAATTTTCTAAGGTATGGAAGAAAATTACAGTCACGGAAAAAGATTCGGCGATAAGTTTTGGAATTGTTAGACGATAGACGTTCTTTCTGTAGGTTTTTTGTTTTGGTGAGTTTCGTTCGTCGCGGCACGCGAGAGCTGAACGTGTGAGTGTTTCTAAAAGGTGTTGAGTTTTATCTCAAGTGGATTTGGTTTGGTTTGATCCAATGGCTAGGGTTTTGTCTTGGCATTTTGTCTTTTGATCCAATGGCCATGAGTTAGCAAGAGCTATGGCATAGTAAGGAGGTTTGTTGCATTGTGGACTTAGAAAAACATCACAAATCATCTCCATTCTTTCTCTCTTTCACGTGGAACTCCATTCTAACTTTCCAACCTTCACAAATTTTCCATTCTTCACCATTTCACTCCATTTCAAGCTTTGGAGCTTAGAGGAAAGTTGTAGAGAATCACTTTCTAAAGGTAACCCTCTCTTCTCATCTCTTAGGTTGGTGGACTTCTAGAGTTTAAGAGTTTTTGGGTTTATGTTCTCATGAGGGTTTGTTAGGAAATGTTACTTTACATGGTTTTTATTTCATGAATGTTGTTCATGAGGTTTAGTAAGCATGTGTAGGCTTTGTTGTTTTTGTTTTCCATGAGTTGGTGAGAAATCTCATGAGAAAAGTTAGGGTTTTGGTTTGGTTAAGTATTGGTCAATAACATGTGGTTAAGTGGTAAGGTTTTGAAAAGAAAAGTTGTCTTTGAACATTTGAGCAAAAGGGAAATGTGTTGTATTGTTTTGTTTTAGAAAATCCGATGAAAAATATTTTGTGGTTTGTGAAAATATTTTCTAAGTGTTTTTGAGTAGTGTTTTGGGGTCAAAGTGGTTTAAAACTATTGTGACATGTGGTGTCGCTTTTTACTTTGAAAAGGTGTTTGAAAATGATTACCGGACGATTGAGGCCCGTAATAAAACTTGTGCTTGGATTTGGTTTTGACTTTGGAAAATGAAAATCAAATAACTTGCACTCGAAGCAACCAACAAGCTTTCGGAAAAGGAGTTGCTTGCTTATGAAAATGGTTTGCTTTTGTGTCTTGAAAAGATGTTGGGAACTAATAGAATCAAACTAGGCTTGGGGTGGAAAAAGGTGGTGTGAGTTGCTGTCTTTTGCTGTCATGACAGGTGCAACTCGCTGAGCGAGTTGTTACTCGCCAGGGCGAGTGTCACAGGTCATGACAACACGCCAGGGCGAGCTCCAGAGCGAGTAAGACCAGTCCTCACTGCCTTCACTCGCCACCAACTCGCCAGGGCGAGTCCTGAGAGTTGAAATTTTGGATTCTGATTTCTAAACTTGGTTTTTAACTTTCTAATCCCTTTTTATTAAATTATGGAAGTGGTTGGGTTCGGAAACGAGTTTTTCGGGTACTCGGAAAGTACGTAGCTTATAACGCAAGAAAACGGCCATTTTGCATTTCAAATTATTTAAGACTTTTGACTATTGTTTTGGGTCCTAAAAATAGTACATATAACTCATGAGTGTTGATCAATACGATAGTTTTTGGTATGGTATCCGAAAGAAGGATTTTTCCTTAGAAAACCTTTGGTTTTTGGGGTTTTAGAGTTCAATTCATTAAGGATTGATTGGTTATGGTTTTGATTGTATACTTTGCTTGTTTTAGGAAGCAAGTAAGTGTTGTGCGATCGTGTGATAGTTGAGTGCTTGACGAGGTAAGGGCTCCACTTTATTTCTGTCTTTAAAACGGTTACGACATGCTTTGTTTTGCTGTTATGCATTTGCTGTGCGCTTGGCATGTTTGTACTTATGTATTCTCGTTGATGAGAACGTGGTTATAAATTAAAAGTGCAACTTACATATGATTAGGAAAATGTATGCATGTTGTGATGGTTTGTACATAGGCTTTAGGCTATGTGATTGTTTGCATGAGCATATATGAATGCGTGCGTCGGATAGGACTACGCGGGGATTTTGTCTGTGTGACTATCCTGTATATGCCAAAGAGAATATATGCCATGCATTTCATAGTTGCGTGCCTAGGTGTATGTCTGTGTGACTTTGCCTACGTACCGGACGTTCGACTGTGTGGCTTCGCCAAATCCTTCTGGATTTATATTGAGTTGGTGTATGTCTGTGTGACTTCGCCTGGTGTTTGTCTGTGTGACTTCACCTGCCTTGTGTGGCATTTTTAGTGCGGGTACGTATATTTCTGTGTGGCTTTGCCTACCCCACGACTCTTCGAGGAGAGGTTAATTTTCCGGAAAATCATGCATGTGACGAACCAGTAATCGGTTGTCACACCCATTGTAGAAGTCTGCATTAGGATTGGTGATTTATTTATATAAACCCGTTGGTGGGAATTGCTATCGTGTTAAAGAGCTTTCTCTTGTGTATGTGGGAATTTGTTATGTGTACATCTTTCGCACCGGTTATATATATACATACTTTTATTTTGTGGTGACCCTTTCTTTCATTTGCGGGCTCATCCCACCCAGATGATGGGTTAGGTCGTGGTGACGACGGTGGCTGTTCCAGGCCCCAGTGAGCGGTTGGAGCTGTAGCCTAGAATAGTTAGACTATGCGCCGGTGTGTTTTGTGCACCGTGCTTTTTGGTTAGCATAGGGTCTCTAACTTGTTTTGTTGTAAGTATTCGAATACTTAGACTTGAGTTGTAATTATTCAGGAATACACTTTGCTTGTCGAAGCACCTTTTAGTAATAAGTTCTTTTGTATATTTGAATGCCGGTTCATTTAAAATATTTTATGCGCACTCTGAGTGTTAGTTGAAAAAGAAAAAAAAAATGCCCTTTTTGGCTTTCGAAAAACGGGGTGTTACAAATTGGTATCAGAGCACAGCTTTAAATCTTCAAAGGGAAAGTGTATACTTGAGTCGTTAGTTCAGAGTCGGTTAGAACATAGCTAGAGTAGTGTCAGTTCTAGTGGTTGTTCTGTGTCGGGTTATGTGTTAGTAGCCGTTGGATGAGATTTTCTGTTGAGACTCAGAAATGTCTGGTTAAGGAATCTAATCAGAATTGGTATTGTGCAGAATAGAATGCCTCCAAGAAGGGCACCTACAGCACCTATGGCGGATAATGTTGATATAAACCAGATGGCTTATGCCATGCATACGATGGCAGCGGCTGTGACTGCTCAGAGCCATGCTAAGGCGCAGAGGGATCTGGAAAAGCGCGAAAGGGAAATACTTGCTGCTGGATCTAGACTTCTTTCAAGTTTCAACCACCAAACTCCTCCTAAGTTTAATGGGGAGGGAGGTCCGGAAACTGCTGATTTATGGCTCCAATCTGTGGAGAGGATATTCGGGACAATTCATTGTCCGGAAGGAGAGAAGGTGGTCTTAGCTACCTATCAATTACTCGGGGGTTCTGAGTATTGGTGGAGGAACACCCGACTGATCATGGAGAATGTTCATGAAGAGTTAAGTTGGGAGAACTTCAAGAGGAGGTTCTTGGCCAAATATTTCCCTGAGACAGCTAGGGAAAGGTATGGGGAAGAGTTTCTGCGGCTGAGGCAAGCGGGCATGAATGTTGAAGCATATGCCAAGAAGTTCGAATCACTATCCCGTTTCTTCCGCTTCTTTAGGGATGGGATAGATGAGGATTATATGTGCCTTCGTTTCCAAGATGGGTTGAGGTACGAACTGCAGGATGCGGTTGTGCCGTTGGGTATTCGACAATTTCAGGTATTGGTTGAAAAGTGCCAAGAGGTGGAAGACATGAAGAATAAGCGGGTGAACCGCCAAGGGAATTCTAATGCCGGGGGACCAAGTCGCACCAATGATCGTGGTTCGACTCAGAATAGTGGGAGGCAAGGGAGTAAGCCTTATAACCGTCCTCAACACAGTAAAGGACCGGGCCGATCGGTGAATCAAGGGAACCGGGGAAAACCTGAGGGTAGTAAGGGGACTTGCTACAACTGTGGAGAAGCGGGGCATTTTTCTAATGAGTGCACGCGACCTAAGGTGGGAAACACCTGCTACAATTGCAAGAAGCCGGGACACTTTGCTAGAGATTGCAGAGCCCCGAAGACTGGGCCGTCGGCAAATGTGGCACAAGGCTCACAGGGTGCCAGACCTGCGGCAAAGGCACGTGCTTACTGTATGGGCACTGAACTGAGTGGGCAGGCTAGCAATGCCATCCATGAGAGCTGTCACATCGCAGGTAATTCTTTAACTGCTTTGATTGACACGGGGGCAACCCACTCATTCATATCTTTGGCATGTGCAAATCGTTTGAGTTTGAATGTATCTGTGCTTCCGTTTGATTTGAATGTTTTGACTCCTGCTAAGGATTTGGTAGTGAATACTGCATGCTTGCATTGTTTGGTAGTAATCCAGAATAGGGATTTTCTGGTCAATTTGGTTTGTCTACCGCTTTTATCTCTCGAGATCATCCTCGGGATGGATTGGTTGTCTTATCATTATGTGATTCTAGACTGCGCTCGGAAATTGGTTTTCTTTCCCGAGCCAGGTGTGGGAAGGTACTTGTCTGCGAATCGACTTTCTGTGGTTATGTGTAATGGAGAGCCAGAGATGTTTAGGGGTGACGTCGGAGATCCGAATTGAGGAAATTCGAGTGGTTCAGGATTTCCAAGATGTGTTTCCATCGGAGATTCCAGCTTTTCCTCCGTGTAGAGAGGTGGAATTCTTTATTGACTTGCAACCGGGTACGGGTCCGATTTCGGAATCAGCTTATCGGATGGCTCCAGCTGAGTTGGTAGAGTTGAAAAGTCAGATTGAAGACTTGTTAGAGAAAGGTTTCATAAGGCCTAGTGTGTCGCCTTGGGGAGCACTGGTCTTATTGGTTAAGAAGAAGGATGGGAAGTCTCGTCTTTGTGTGGACTATCGGAAGCTTAATAAGGTGACTATCAAGAACCGATATCCATTGCCACGAATCGATGATCTGATGGATCAGTTGAGGGGAGCCTCAGTGTTTTCAAAGATTGACTTGAAATCTGGTTATCACCAGATAAGGGTTCGAGATGAGGATATTCAGAAAACGGCGTTTAGGACGCGTTATGGGCATTATGAGTTCTTAGTGATGCCGTTTGGAGTGACGAATGCACCTGCTATCTTTATGGCCTACATGAATCGGATATTCCATTCATTTTTGGACAAGTTTGTGGTGGTGTTTATTGATGACATCCTAGTGTATTCGAAGAGTGAAGAGGAACATGTAGAGCATCTTCGTCTAGTTTTGCAAGTTTTGCGGGAAAGTAAGCTGTATGCAAACCCGTCAAAGTGTGACTTTTGGTTGGAAGAGGTGAATTTCCTTAGTCATGTTATATCAAAAGAGGGAATAGCCGTGGATCCAGCCAAGATTGATACGGTACTTTCATGGAAGCAGCCTCAAACAGTGACAGATGTGAGGAGTTTTGTGGGTTTGGCCGGTTATTACCGGAGATTCATTGAAGGGTTCGCTAAAATTGTGGCGCCAATGACACAACTTACGCGAAAAGATCAACCTTTTGCTTGGACGGAGAAGTGTGAGTTGAGTTTTCAGTTGTTGAAGGAGCGATTGACGACTTCACCAGTTTTGATGTTACCACAGTCGGATGAACCGTATGAGGTTTATTGTGATGCTTCTCATCAAGGGCTGGGTTGTGTGTTGATGCAACACAAGAGAGCAGTGGCTTATGCGTCCAGGCAACTGAAAGTGCATGAGAAGAATTATCCTACGCACGATTTAGAGCTTGCGGCCGTTGTTTTTGCATTGAAGATTTGGAGACATCATCTTTATGGTTGCACTTTTGTCGTGTTTAGTGACCATAAAAGTCTTAAGTATCTATTCGATCAGAAAGAGCTTAATATGCGACAGAGGAGATGGATGGAAACTTTGAAAGATTTTGATTTCACGTTAGAATACCATCCTGAAAAGGCTAATGTGGTAGCCGATGCTTTGAGTAGGAAGAGTGTGTCGGTTTGTTCGGCACAAATGGCTAGTCAACAAGAGTTGTTGAGGGAGTTTCGTGATTTGCACCTAGAGGTAGAGTTTGCTTTAGGGAATATGAGACTGGGTATGATTACCATCTCAAGCGGTTTGTTGGAGGATATTGCTAATTGTCAAGATGACAAGTTTCTCATGGAGAAAAGAGCGTTGATTGTTCGAGAAACCAACCGAGATTTCAAGGTGGGATCGGACAACATCTTGAGGTGTCAGGGTAGAGTGTGTGTACCCGATGCTATGAACTTGAGAAACACCATTCTAGGGGAGGCACACAAGAGTAAACTTAGTATACATCCTGGAGCAACAAAGATGTATCAAGACCTGAGGCATGATTTCTGGTGGCCGGGTATGAAAAAGGATGTGGCTGAGTATGTGGCGTCGTGTCTGACTTGTCAGAAGGCGAAGGTTGAGCATCAGAGACCAGCAGGGATGCTGCAGTCATTAGATATCCCCGAGTGGAAGTGGGATAGCATTTCTATGGATTTCATCACTGGTTTACCTAAGACCAGGAGGAAGCATGATTCCATTTGGGTGATAGTGGATCGTTTGACTAAGTCCGCTCATTTTCTACCGGTAAGGACTACGGATACAGCGGCAAGGTTGACCGATATTTACATTGCTGAGATTGTGAGGTTACATGGGATTCCGTCAAGTATAGTGTCGGATCGAGACCCAAAGTTTACTTCACACTTTTGGAGGACTTTGCATGAGGCGTTGGGGACGAATTTGAGATTGAGTTCCGCCTACCATCCTCAGACAGATGGGCAGACCGAGAGAACAAATCAATCTTTAGAAGATTTGTTGAGAGCTTGTGTATTGGATGATCGTGGAAGTTGGGATGATGTGTTACCTTTGATAGAATTCACATACAACAACAGTTTCCACGCGAGTATTGGAATGGCACCATACGAGGCTTTGTATGGGAGAAGATGTCAGACTCCTTTGTGTTGGTACCAAGATGGGGAGAGTATGATAGTAGGACCGGAAATGGTACAACAGACGACGGACAAGGTCCGAAAGATAAGGGCAATGATGAAGGTTGCTCAAGATCGACAAAAGAGTTACGCGGATAGGCGTCGGAGGCCTTTAGAGTTTGAAGAGGGGGATCACGTATTTCTCCGTGTTACACCAACGACTGGCGTTGGAAGGGCTTTGAAAGCGAAGAAGTTGACTCCGAAGTTTATAGGGCCTTATCAGATTTTGGAACGGATTGGGAAGGTAGCATACCGGATCGCGCTGCCACCGGTACTATCTTTGATTCATGACGTGTTCCATGTGTCGCAATTGCGGAAATATACACCGGATCCGTCGCATGTGATCACACCAGATGACATCCAGCTGAGGGATAACTTGTCATTTGAGGTTCCGCCGATCAAGATTGCGGATAGGAAGATGAAACGTTTGAGAACGAAAGAGATACCTTTGGTGAAGGTAATATGGAACGAAGCTACGGGAGATACCACCTGGGAGCTCGAGAGTAAGATGAAAGAATTATACCCCAGTTTGTTTGACGATGTCTAAGTTTCGAGGACGAAACTTCTTTTAGGGGGGTAGTATTGTAAGACCCAAGATTTCCATTGTATAGTTGGTTTAAGGAATATTAGGGTTTCGATGTGTCCGTGTGGTGAAACATCGTGTAAATTATAGGATTTTGCTGTAATTGAGTTTGTTTTGTGCTCGTGCACTGTAATTGTACAGACTTTTGTCTTGTGATCCTGTTTCTTGTATAAGAAATTATTTGTGGTTTCAGAATAACGAGTTTTGGATTATCCTTGTTTTTGGAAAAACGAGTAGGATTTTACCCGCGGATGGAAAATCTTACTGCGTCTGTTTCGAGTGAGGTTTCGGATGGGAGTTTTATATATCTGCGTGAGTTAGGATATATTATGAGAATAATTTTCTAAGGTATGGAAGAAAATTACAGTCGCGGAAAAAGATTCGGCGATAAGTTTTGGAATTGTTAGACGATAGACGTTCTTTCTGTAGGTTTTCTGTTTTGGTGAGTTTCGTTCGTCGCGGCACGCGAGAGCTGAACGTGTGAGTGTTTCTAAGAGGCGTTGAGTTTTATCTCAAGTGGATTTGGTTTGGTTTGATCAAATGGCTAGGGTTTTGTCTTGGCATTTTGTCTTTTGATCCAATGGCCATGAGTTAGCAAGAGCTATGGCATAGTAAGGAGGTTTGTTGCATTGTGGACTTAGAAAAACATCACAAATCATCTCCATTCTTTTTCTCTCTTTCACGTGGAACTCCATTCTAACTTTCCAACCTTCACAAATTTTCCATTCTTCACCATTTCACTCCATTTCAAGCTTTGGAGCTTAGAGGAAAGTTGTAGAGAATCACTTTCTAAAGGTAACCCTCTCTTCTCATCTCTTAGGTTGGTGGACTTCTAGAGTTTAAGAGTTTTTGGGTTTATGTTCTCATGAGGGTTTATTAGGAAATGTTACTTTACATGGTTTTTATTTCATGAATGTTGTTCATGAGGTTTAGTAAGCATGTGTAGGCTTTGTTGTTTTTGTTTTCCATGAGTTGGTGAGAAATCTCATGAGAAAAGTTAGGGTTTTGGTTTGGTTAAGTATTGGTCAATAACATGTGGTTAAGTGGTAAGGTTTTGAAAAGAAAAGTTGTCTTTGAACATTTGAGCAAAAGGGAAATGCGTTGTATTGTTTTGTTTTAGAAAATCCGATGAAAAATATTTTGTGGTTTGTGAAAATATTTTCTAAGTGTTTTTGAGTAGTGTTTTGGGGTCAAAGTGGTTTAAAACTATTGTGACATGTGATGTCGCTTTTTACTTTGAAAAGGTGTTTGAAAATGATTACCGGACGATTGAGGCCCGTAATAAAACTTGTGCTTGGATTTGGTTTTGACTTTGGAAAATGAAAATCAAATAACTTGCACTCGAAGCAACCAACAAGCTTTCGGAAAAGGAGTTGCTTGCTTATGAAAATGGTTTGCTTTTGTGTCTTGAAAAGATGTTGGGAACTAATAGAATCAAACTAGGCTTGGGGTGGAAAAAGGTGGTGTGAGTTGCTGTCTTTTGCTGTCATGACAGGTGCAACTCGCTGAGCGAGTTGTTACTCGCCAGGGCGAGTGTCACAGGTCATGACAACACGCCAGGGCGAGCTCCAGAGCGAGTAAGACCAGTCCTCACTGCCTTCACTCGCCACCAACTCGCCAGGGCGAGTCCTGAGAGTTGAAATTTTGGATTCTGATTTCTAAACTTGGTTTTTAACTTTCTAATCCCTTTTTATTAAATTATGGAAGTGGTTGGGTTCGGAAACGAGTTTTTCGGGTACTCGGAAAGTACGTAGCTTATAACGCAAGAAAACAGCCATTTTGCATTTCAAATTATTTAAGACTTTTGACTATTGTTTTGGGTCCTAAAAATAGTACATATAACTCATGAGTGTTGATCAATACGATAGTTTTTGGTATGGTATCCGAAAGAAGGATTTTTCCTTAGAAAACCTTTGGTTTTTGGGGTTTTAGAGTTCAATTCATTAAGGATTGATTGGTTATGGTTTTGATTGTATACTTTGCTTGTTTTAGGAAGCAAGTAAGTGTTGTGCGATCGTGTGATAGTTGAGTGCTTGACGAGGTAAGGGCTCCACTTTATTTCTGTCTTTAAAACGGTTACGACATGCTTTGTTTTGCTGTTATGCATTTGCTGTGCGCTTGGCATGTTTGTACTTATGTATTCTCGTTGATGAGAACGTGGTTATAAATTAAAAGTGCAACTTACATATGATTAGGAAAATGTATGCATGTTGTGATGGTTTGTACATAGGCTTTAGGCTATGTGATTGTTTGCATGAGCATATATGAATGCGTGCGTCGGATAGGACTACGCGGGGATTTTGTCTGTGTGACTATCCTGTATATGCCAAAGAGAATATATGCCATGCATTTCATAGTTGCGTGCCTAGGTGTATGTCTGTGTGACTTTGCCTACGTACTGGGCGTTTGACTGTGTGGCTTCGCCAAATCCTTCTGGATTTATATTGAGTTGGTGTATGTCTGTGTGACTTCGCCTGGTGTTTGTCTGTGTGACTTCACCTGCCTTGTGTGGCATTTTTAGTGCGGGTACGTATATTTCTGTGTGGCTTTGCCTACCCCACGACTCTTCGAGGAGAGGTTAATTTTCCGGAAAATCATGCATGTGACGAACCAGTAATCGGTTGTCACACCCATTGTAGAAGTCTGCATTAGGATTGGTGATTTATTTATATAAACCCGTTGGTGGGAATTGCTATCGTGTTAAAGAGCTTTCTCTTGTGTATGTGGGAATTTGTTATGTGTACATCTTTCGCACCGGTTATATATATACATACTTTTATTTTGTGGTGACCCTTTCTTTCATTTGCGGGCTCATCCCACCCAGATGATGGGTTAGGTCGTGGTGACGACGGTGGCTGTTCCAGGCCCCAGTGAGCGGTTGGAGCTGTAGCCTAGAATAGTTAGACTATGCGCCGGTGTGTTTTGTGCACCGTGCTTTTTGGTTAGCATAGGGTCTCTAACTTGTTTTGTTGTAAGTATTCGAATACTTAGACTTGGGTTGTAATTATTCAGGAATACACTTTGCTTGTCGAAGCACCTTTTAGTAATAAGTTCTTTTGTATATTTGAATGCCGGTTCATTTAAAATATTTTATGCGCACTCTGAGTGTTAGTTGAAAAAGAAAAAAAAAATAATGCCCTTTTTGGCTTTCGAAAAACGGGGTGTTACAAGATCCAAGCATATTTAACAGTTCTGTCCCAAATAAATCATAGGAATGTCGTCAAACTCTTAGGATGTTGTTTAGAGACAGAAGTTCCTTCCTTGGTTTACGAATTTGTTAGCAATGGTACACTTTTCGACTTCATACAAAGTACTAAAGATAAAGCAAATAATCCAACATGGAAAACGCGTTTAAGGATAGCAGCAGAAACAGCTGGAGCTTTATCTTATCTACATTCGGCTGCTTCAATACCAATTATTCATAGAGATGTTAAGAGTACCAACATTCTCTTGGATGACAACTACACTGCAAAAGTTTCCGATTTCGGAGCTTCAAGATTAGTTCCACTTGATCAAACTGAGATAGCTACAATCACTACAAGAAAATTTTGGGTTTGCTATGACACTATTTGTAGCTAATTCGTAGCTAATCTCTAGTAAAACAGAGTTAGCTACAGATTTGTTGTGAACTAGATGTGGTATAGGTCCTAGCATGGATTGGGCGGCAAATTATCCACCAAAATATTTCGTAGCTAATTGGCAACTAATATATTGGAAATCCTAGTTAATTCCCAATTAATACATAGTTAAATATTGTTGAGAAGTTTATGTTTCCAAACTAAATTGCTATGATATTGTCACAACAATTTCATAATAAATCTCTAGCTACATATTCCTAGCCATTTCACAGCAAAATTCAAGCTTTTAAGAAAAAAATTTATAATTATAATCTGCTAATTATGAAGCCATGACCAAAACCAAGCTAATTATAAATTAATTGTAATCCATTAAAAATATAATAAAAAACTAAATTAAATGTGCATGATATACACTGATTACATCTTAGTACTGCCATATGAAGCAAATATGCATATTATACTTAAAGATATTGATCATACTTTAAACCCAATCTAAACTATACATTTATGAAATTTTCAACTACAGTAATTATTTAAGGCATTGTTACACACCCAATTAAGTTCATAAACATTCAAATTAACACCAAATCACTGATTCAATTTCACACAACACACAAAATAATAAACAGAGACAGTTAATAAGCAACAATACCTTAACAAAAATTCTGAAACTTTATGACCAATTGCAAAGCCCTTTCAGATCTCTTCCACCTATTAACACCAAAATCTCAAACCAAAAACAGCCAAAACACACACAAAATCAAAATTAATTAAGTAATCAATTAAACAATATTGAGATTTGCAAAACCTCACCATATGGAACTATCACAAGGAACTATAAAGAAACTTTTATGAAGTGACATCCCATTGAACACAACCTGAAGCATCAGAGTTGGGCACTGAGTTAGCTCCAGAAACACAACATCGGCCAGAGATATACAGATCAAAATAAAGCAATCTCAGTTCTCGATCATGGAAACTCATATACCTTAACGAGTACCACAAGTAGTCACTTCTATCAGCCGTCGTATTTATTGCTCGAGTAGTCCAGGTTCACTAACCCAACTCCATCCTGAACTTGAACCGTCCAAAGAATCAACCTCTTCTTCTAAAGATTCAGTTGCGAAGCTTGAAATCATAGATGCAGAATTAATCCTTCGTACGAAAAACAACTTAAGTTTATGCTACTTACTTCCTGAACAAGAAAATAGAAGAAAATACAACGACAAACCTTTGCAGTATTGAGTAAAACATTCTTGCAGTCCGGTAAGATGCTCACGGACCATCCAGGTAAGTGATATGAATTGCCATTAAAGGTTACCGTTGCATCGGATGTGCCGGTGTTGGCAAGGAAAGCAGAGCATACAGTTCCTGTCTTGTAAACAGCAGTCATGTCACTAAATAGTAAATCTTAAGATATATATATTAAAAAAAAAAAAAGCATTCATGTCACTAAATAGCTTAAAACATAAACCAGAAATAAACCAAAAATTGTGATCAAAACTTGAAAGGCCTGTTTTTGTTGCACATTAACTGAAGAAATGCAAGATATTTTAATTGAATGAAAAAGCCTTTCCACAAAGAAAAGAGGGACACACCTGAATATTGTTGTATTATTGAGTTCTAATTTAATAGATATCTCACAAAATAAGTTAAATAATGTAATTAAGACGAAAACTCGTGCCTTCCTACTAATTACAGAATATACTAATAAATTTTTCTTAAGTATATTTACCTTATTAGCCTCGTATACCCCAAAATCAGTATAGGCATCTTAATCAGTCCCAATTATGCAGAAATCTCATAGATTTTATTCATTTTCTTGCATGAGTCAAAAAGCAAACAAACTCAAGTTACCTCTTGCATATTATTTTGCAATTTGCACAAACTCACTTTGTAACAATTTTTACTATAAGAGTTAATGATATCATCAAAAGACAAAAAAATAACCATTGCCCAAATCTGCTTGTACTGGAATTAAAATCCAATTTATTGTCATTCCATTCTTTGAGTCCTTTGACCGCAATATATTTTAGATTACAATTCTAGCTTTTACATTGCAGCATGTAGTAATTTATTTGCAAAGGTGTTGTTTCCCATTCCCCTACTAATGCAGTAAGAAACAAGATGTGAAAAACCAAAACAGAAAGTAAAATAATGCAGAAACAGAAAACAAGTTAATCAGGGACATGGTAAGTAAGAATTGAGGTACCATATAGTTTCACTTCAGCTATCGTTTCTTTTATTCCATAGACTAAGACATGAACTTTGCTTAATCTTAAAACAAGAGAATCACAAGAAAACTAAAATCAAAACACTAATGGGATTTGTTAAGAATACTATACTATTATTAGACACAACAAAGTAAATAAATTAGCAAGCATAAAGGATGAGAACTTCGAAGAAGAATCTTATACCTTTGAAGATTGCCGATGACTTTGTGTTTGAAACCATTTTGGGGATTAATCTGCCACTCGATGAGGTTTTTCTAGAGCCCATTGCAGAAAATCATACCCATATTCTGAAGGATTATAACTAGGGTTTATCCGTATTTTCCTGTAATTATATGCTTTAGTTGATTACTACTTGACTAGGAGACATGAAAAAAGTAAACAAATCATTTTTCAAAATAGTAAAGCTACAAAGCCAAACAAAACGAACTATTACACAAGACTATTATAAGAGACACCAAAGCTTCTGTGATGAGTTTTCTAAGCAATTTTGTCTAGGATTCAATTCAAGGCATATATTCTAGAGAACCATAAACCTTGTTCCATGAATGTATAGAAAACTAACCTGAAGACGTACCAGAATGTGGCTTTGGTTATGAGCCAAGTGAATGAGTTTATTAGCAATTTGAGTAATATGTCCAATATTTTTTACACGTGTCCCGTTTTCCAGCCACATGTATTGTACGCTGCACGATCACACAAATTCGGTTAACAAATGAGATTTATATTTATAATGCACAAATTCTTGAATATATATGTCCATAAATTTAGCCATTAAGGAGGAAAGTTTGACAAGTACAATTAGACAATCATAAGAGCTCAGCAGCTAGAAATGTATGTTGACTGAGTTGCATTACACTTGGCCCATATGTTCTGTTCTCCGCCGGTCAGCCCAATATGGCCTTGCTCGACCCGCTCCCCTCTAACCATAAGAGGAGGGGAAGGTGTCATCGAGTTGGGTAGACCCATGATCCCTCTAATGACTGATAGAGGACCACGACAAAAAGCTTACTGCCAGGAGAGGCCAGATTCCACTCAGAAGCAACAATACATGTCAATAATACCAAACCAAAGAAGTGTATTACTTCACATTATATGACATTTCACACACACATGTAAAGAATTAAAGATGGGATTTCCCATAAATTCTAATATCAACAAACTATAGAGCAGTAAGTAACACTCGAGCAATGAAGAATGATAAATCAAGAAAAAAAATCGCTACATGATATCGCAGTCCACAACACTACCATAATTGGAACACTCACATTTCAAATGAAATTTTGACATGAGATATAACCTGCAAATTAGATCATGAAAATTGACCAAGCAAAGATGGTAGGCAATAAAAGTTCAAGTAACAACATCCTAATCAAAGTGAAACGTAGACATGTATGTACACATAAATAAATATATAGTAGAGTGTTCCCTTCAAACTGCTACATGCATGAGATGCAATCAAGATAAAAGACTACAATCTTAAAAAAAGCTTAGATTGGATCAACAAAGCTTTACCATGTTCCTGTTGGTGGTTGACTCAATGAGAAATATTCCCATCCTCATCGAAGTTGTTTTTCCTTTTCTGTTTCCTTGCTCTTCTCATCTTCTTCCATGGCATAACAAATACAATTAATTCCAATAAGGAGATCATCCACATTCAGCATATATAGCCTAAATCGGAGACAGAGTCGAACACCATAAGCACCGACTCGAATTATCCAACCTGCTAATACATAAAGAAAAAATCACAGGCAACTGATTGATTCAATCTAAACCATTGCAATTCAAAATCACAATTAGCAAAAAACCAATTCAAAGTGAATAGTACTCCACATATACACAAGTCGCCGCATATACACAATTCGACTAAGATCTCAGAGGTGGCTAAGATCCGAGACATTGCAGAACGTCAAGGATCTCATAGATGACATATCTCTCAGGGACGATGCAATGAGATATAATTATATTTATCAATAACATTTGCAAGAGTATTACATGAATATGTATATTCAATTATATAACCTTGCATAAATTTTTCATAGGCAATTATTTCTAATATAGAGACAGAATATTCACCTTATAACAAGTCTAACCTATATGATTATTATCAATATCAAAGTCATTTGATCATTTAGTAACTCAAAATAGATGGAAGTGTATGCTATAATATCAACCTTAAGCTTTACAAATATTAATAATCAACAAGATTCGAATTATATGAGCAACATACAATTATTATGAATATATGCAGGAAATTAAGCCAATATTCATAAAACTTCATTCCCTTCACAATAGGAAACACATGAACAACCACAAAAAACCTAAAATCTGCCACACAAAACAATAAAATTCTACAAAACTATGAAACCAAAAATGAATAAGATGTGTAAAGGATAGAAAACGAACAAGAACAATTTATAGAGACGAAGGAAGAATGTGGCAAAACGGATTGGGTTGATATTGAAGATTTGGTGCGATCTGCGAGGACGGAGAAAGAACACGCGAGTGACGATGGCGGTGGCATCGGAGAGTGACGAGACGATGGCGGTGGCATCAGAGAGTGACGATGGCGGTGGCATCGGTGAGTGACGATGGCGGTGGCATCGGTGAGTGACGATGGCGGTGGCATCGGTGAGTGACGATGGCGGTGGCATCGGAGAGTGACGATGGCATCGGAGAGCGAGCGCGCTACGGTGGTGGAATCAAAAACGGTTAAGAGAGAGAGATTTGGGGAAAAATTAAATTAAATGAAAATGTGTAGTTTATTTTTATTTATTTTTGAGAAAATGTTTTTTTTTTATAATTAATATTTTGCCAAAAAATATTACAGTATTTCTTTATTGGAAACTGTCATCCGGAAAGTGATTTTTCTTAATAAAAATTAAACATTAACTAGAGATAATTTATCTGTGTTCAAAGCACAGCTAAGCAACTACAAGTTAACTAAGAAACTGATCTGTAGCAAAATTTGGGTAGCAAATCTGATATTTTCTTGTAGTGAATGGTGCAAGGAACTCTTGGATACTTAGATCCGGAGTATATGCAAACACATCAATTAACCGAGAAAAGTGATGTTTATAGCTTTGGCGTAGTTCTTGCCGAGCTTTTAACAAGGGACAAACCTCTTTCTTTTAATAGGCCGGAAGAGAGCATTAGTCTTGCTGTGCACTTTTTGTCGTGTTTAAAACAAGATCGAATTTTCGAAGCTGTTCAAGTTGGTATTTTGAATGATGAAAACAAGAAAGAGATTAAAGAAGTTGCTATTCTTGCAGCAAGGTGTTTGAGACTTAGAGGTGATGAAAGACCTAGCATGAAGGAAGTGGCTATGGAGTTGGAAGGTATAAGGTTAACTGAGAGGCATCCTTGGAATGAGAGAGAGCAAAATTTTGAAGAGGGTCAAAGCTTACTTCATGAAGCATTTTCTAGCATTTATAATGAAATTGGTGATCATAGCTATAATGTTGGATATACTACCGGGTATGATAGCTTGAGAGATCAACCATTGATTGTTTTGGATGATGGAAGATAATATAAACTTGTATTTTTTGTTTGATTGATTTTAAAATGATTTGTGCTTAAGTTTTGTATTATGTATGATTGAACCAACAATAATATTTGTAATTATGATTTAATTTATTCATATTTATGAAAATGTAATTCAACAAGTTCTTAATGTTATTAGAATTTTAGGGATATCAAACAGAGTCATGAGATCAGTAACTATAATTTATAACATCCGAAGTAGAAAAAGAATATAGAAAAGTAAAAATACTCGAGAACCAAGTGTTCTAAACATGGTAGATTTTACTAACTACATTTTCTGCAGTGTGAATAAATATTCTTTATTTTGGAGGTTTAGTTATGTTTTCTCCAGAATCATTAGAACTTATGAAATCACTTGATATCTTTTTATCTAAGTTGGTTGTTTCATCCTTGGAAACCACTTCATCCGAAGACACATGGTTGGTTCCGGAGGCATTTCAAGGCTTTTGATATCTCCTTCAAGTATCTCTATTACTTTACTCATTGTCAGTTAAAAGTCAGATATCTTTGGAATGCTTCAAGTTCGGGTATTGACTTTGTTGTAGCAAAGGTTGGCACATGATAATTTTATTGAATGTATGCTACAAAATCGGCATAAGCATCGCTGAGGCAAGAAATCATTTTTCATATTTGCGATTTCCAATCATAAACAAAGCTATGTTTTTCATTCTTAGCCCGCATACTTCTTCGGACAGTACCTTCTTTAAGAGCCTTATAAAAAGAACAAAAGACCAGTATGCTACTGAGCACTAAGTTAATGAGCACCACCGGACCTCTAATCAATAAATGCTAATTAACTAGATAATCTCTTGTTGAAAGTTTCAACTATTGTTGTGTTAATCCATAACTAACTGTTAGTTTCATAACTGTTTGTTAGTTAGAGCCTTAGCCAATGTGTGGTTAGATAGTTAGTTAGTTACTAGTGCAGTTACTTGTGTTACAAGCTACTGTATATAAATAAGTTGTCATCATTTTGTTTTCATATCCAATGAATTAGATTACAACCATAATCACTCTATCTTCGTTCTCATTCTGTTTTTCACTAATCACAGTGTGTGTATGCGCGCGCAAGAATCAAAGTGTTTAATCAAGATTATTGGCTATTGCATTAACCACGTGCAATCAGCTATTTCTGCGCCTACATCAACAACTGGCTATTGCAACGGAAGTCTCATAAATATGAACAAAACTTTATCAAGAAGTTAACTTATAGTCCTGAGACCAACTCAAATCTTCTCAATATAATTTTTAAACTCCAAAATTTTTCTCAATTCACTTCGCCAATCAAAATGGTGTCATCCGTGTATTGAAGTACATCATAAATGAGACCTTCATATTGTACTATTTCATTCTTTTGTTAGCTTCATTCTGCGAGATTCACAGTGTAGGATTCATAGTGCAAGTCTGCAAGATTTGAACGGTTTGGTTGCAGTGATGGTGATTGTAGCATATATTGGACGGGGAGATTTTAGAAGACTCAAAGAAAACAAAGGCCCACAAAGAAAACAGCCAAGCTAAACACTAAACATTAATAGTTGTATGACAATATTAAATGTAGGGCAAAATTACACCAATGGTCCTTTATCTTATTTATTTGTAACATATTAGTCCTTTATCTTTCTTTTGTATCATTTAAGTCCTTTATCTATCAAAATGTGCACAAGTTAGTCCTTTTTATAATTTTTATTATTAAAAAATGCTGAAATAATACTTTTAATAATAATTTTAATTTTTAAAATATTTTTTAATTAAAAATAAAGAAATTCACAAATCATATGAAGATCTTCATCCAATGTTCATCATATCTTCATCTTCATGTTCAAATCTTAATGAACTCTAAATTTACCAAACCTAAGAAAATCCCCAAATAATCCCCAAATTTAAATTATACTGTTTTCATAGTCGGATAATTTCCATGGCTTCTTTGTAATTGATATGGGAATCGAATCATGACTTGTAATTGATAATTTCTGCAGCAAGAAGAAGCTCATCATGACTTTCCTTTCCATTTCTCCCCTGCACCCGAGAGAAAAACAATCAACTTTCCTTTTTCCCTTCATGACTTCAAGAGTTGTTCTAGCATTGACATAGGTTGCTATCTTCATCCAAAGAAAACCAGAGAGGAAGGGGTTACTCAGATGAAGATGGTAATGTAGCCATACTTGCTCAATAATCAGAATTCAAAAACAAAGTAGCTCCTGAAAACATATATACTAAATTTAGGGAATTTTTAAATCTGGTAAATTTAGGGTTGATTGAAATTTGGGGATTTTAAATTTTGATTTTAGAAGAATGTGAATCATGATGGTAAAGATATGCAAGCAACTTGGAAATGAATTTAAGTGAATTATTTTTTTAATTTTTTTAATTTATGGAATAAGATGATGAATGTGAAGATGAAGATGATGAACATTGGATGACGATCTTCATATTATTCATAAATTTCTTTATTTTTAATTGAAAATAATTTAAAAATTAAAATTATTATTAAAAGTATTATTTCAGCATTTTTTAATAATAAAAATTATAAAAAGGATTAACTTGTGCACATTTAGATAGATAAAGGACTTAAATGATACAAAAGAAAGATAAAGGACTAATATGTTACAAATAAATAAGATAAAAGACTATTAGTGTAATTTTGCCTAAATGTAGAGACAAATCCTTCTTATCTCAGTTGTTTCACTCTCCACAAGATCACGCCAACCAAAATGTAAAACAAAACACACAAATGAAATAGTCACACAAGTATAGGACAGTGTGTTTGAATGATAAAAATTGAATATTAACTATCTCATAAAAATAGCAATACATACATTTTTTTTGATAAAAATAGCAATACATACATGTTAGTAAAAAAAGAAATTGAATAGAAAATATAAATATAAATATATATAAATAGGAGAAAAACGATATACCAAAAACGTTCACAAGATGAGTACTAGAAGTATCAAGTCTCCAAAGAAAAGAAAATTTCAATGAGGTCGTAAAACGAATACTCCTATATATGACGTCCCCGAACTAGACCAAGAGACATATTGAAAATAAGAGGTGAAGAAGAAAAATAAGCACAATCAGAACACAAGAATATAACGTGGAAACTCCAAAATCAGAGAAAAAATCACGACTGTTGTTAAAACACATAGACTTTTCTCCCTCTCACCTCAATACTCCAGGACAACCACACTCTCATAAAGCAAATATTTAAACTAAATCAAATATAAGTTTAAATTGCTACTATGCATCTAAAAACAAATAACTTAAATAAAAAAAAAATAAAAAAAATTAGGTCCAATATATAATAGTCTTGGTCTCCCCCTTGCATCACCATACTAAACAATGTGCGACTTCTCTGATAGTTAATTTCATTGTTAGTTTATATTAATTTGGTGGGATAATAATTATCTACTTTAAATGTTGATTTGATATATTTTGACTTTATAATTTACTTACTATATTTTGAAATAATGACGTTTTTATAGTATATATGTTATGTATATAATAATTTTTATATTATTTTAATTTTTGGTAAAATCGTAAAATTTTATGATTCGAGTTTATATGTCGAATTATCTATCTAAGTAAAATGAATTGAGATAAAAACTTGATTCTAACAATCTTGAGTTAAAATTGCTTTAACCCTTTTTTATTTAAGGGTTTGTTTGGTTCAATTGAGAAGGAGGGGAGGTGAGGGGAGAGATTTATTATGTTGACAAAATTACCCTCATTTTTTTATTAAAATTCAAAATTATTCTTGTTGGAATATTAAAATTCTAGGTTTTATTTTTTTTTTACAACAAAAAAATTTAGGTTTTTTACTCATTAGATTTTTTTTTTGTTATATATCCATTAAATTTTTTTTTTAACGTAATATATCCATTATAATTTAATCCTTATTTTGAGTTTATAAGGTTAAGAGTAAAAAAGTAAATTACTTCTCCAAAATTTAAAATATTCCCTCACCTCCCCTCCCCTCCAAAAACTTCGAACCAAACGGACCCTAAGAGATTGGGCAATATGATACTTTACGATCAACTTCAACAATATATAGAATAGTATTATGGATAAAATATTGGTGGCTCTTGGCAAAAGAATAGTTGGCTTATCCCATGGACTGGGTCAGTCGTTTAATATACAAATTTTTGAGAAAAAACAAATGATTTGTGTGGAAAATTGACGTCTATGCAAGTAAACAAATTTGAAATCGAAAGTGTAATAGCAATTTCCATTATTTCAAAAGTTGAATGTTGTCGTAAAAAAAAAAGTTGAATATTGAAAAGTTTGTCATGTGATAGATCAATGTTGGATTTATTGATGTCAAGTGTCAACTATTAACGCAATTTTATGTTATAATTAATCTTGATCATTAATTTAAGATCCAATGATTTAGATTTAAATTACAATTTTATAAAATAAAATAATTTCAATCATTAATAAAAAATGGAGCAATCCATATCAAATACTCAGCTATAATCGCAGGAAATTTGATTCCGTGATGCTTTGTGCCGTGTTACTTACACTTACACCAAACATGGTGGGTCACTATAATATGAGAGGAGAGGATTTTTCTACAGGGGTCACCACTATAATATGTGGTCCACAAATGACCCTCTTAATATTTAATTTAAATCTTTGAATTTTAACATGCTACCAACGTTTTAAAAACGGTTGAGGTCGTATCTTTATTACGTAAAGATTTTTGTGATTTTGGTCGGTACAGGTGTTACGACACTAAATGCGGTCGTTGCAGTGTGAATTAATTATAATTTGTTTTTAAATATAAAAAACGGTGGTAACGGTATCAGAAACTGGCAAAACTGTTTTGTCGCGACCGTTTTTGCGGTCGTGGACCTTTATTTAAAACTTTGTATGCTACTATCTTTCCATGTGAACATTTCCTTGCCTTATTCCACGATATTTAATTGTGATTATGACTGAAATAATCGTTGTTGGATGGAAGGGAGGTCATGTAAAATGGAAGGAGTTGCGAGTGAAAGGAATGAAGTGAAATTTGTTTTAAAGTTCATATATTTTTGGTCAAAAAATATTTCTTGTAAATTAATAATAACAGTGTAGAAAACCAGATAATTTGAGTGTAAAACCTTTTTGCAAATAAAACAATTTCCATTGTCTCAATAGTAGAATATTCAATTTGTCAAAAAAAGTAGAATATTCCATTGTACAAAACAAAAAGAATATTAAAAGCTTGATGTGCAGATCGATGTTGATAGGAGTTACTAGAACCACATATGTTGGAATATAACGTTTAAAATAAAATCAATATATATTTGTACATTGACGTAAAACTCTTTTTTTTAGGGGTATAGTATATTGTCATACAGTCTGAACTGAATCTCAAGAATGAATTTTCTTCATATAGTTTATAAACTATTGGACCATCAATATATAATAATATTTAGTCTAAAAAAAATTGAGAGAAGTTGATTAATAGTTGAAATAAAAAAATTTTAAAAAATTGAGATATTTTTTTTAAGAGGATCCATTCTAAAAATCCATCAGAATACCAACATCAAATCAACTATTCATTTGTTATTCAAAAAAATTAACGGCACAACTTATTGTCCGTATATATATTCATTTATATGTAATTATATTATATTTATTAATATTAAATAAAATTTTCCAAAGGAAATTTCCAAAGTAGTAGAAGCTACTGAGAAAATCAAACATTCAAACATCTTCATCACTACTTTCTCCGTACTAAAATATAAGCCGTTTTAATTTTATTACATGTTTTCAAAAAGGTAAAAATGAAGATAATATATTGTTGTGGAAGAAAAGGTTATAAAAACATGATCCATTTTTATCTTATTCAGATTTATATTAATTTTTTTTACTTTAATTACCCGGATATATAGTAATATCAAGATATAGTAACAAAACCAAACAAATTACTTAACACAATAAATAATAAAGAATTTTAAAGTAAAGTGCATGAAGGAAATAAAACAAAGTATTTGTTAACCTTAGTTGAGTGTAACGTCACTTGTGTGAACAACTTCTGGTTCACCGCCTTCTTACTTAATCAATACCCGTGGTATATCTATATAAGAATTTCTAGATATAAATTAAGACCTCTCTCACTTCCCCTCAATTACACAACCTATAAATCAACTCCTTTTATAATCAATGGCAGCACACATAAAGGTATACAAAATAAAGCACCATGTTTAACAAAGACACAAAATCCTAAAAGACTCTTTCTTTGATATGACGGCCGGCTTCGAATACTTCACAGGGATTTGATCAATTATCATTTACAAAGCCATGATTCTGAATGGACTTTTCTTCACGGGGGCTAAATTTTCCAACTAACAATAATTATATTTTTAGCTACAATCTTCTAGAAGAAAAATATATTTTTCACATACGGTACACAAATATACATGGGTTGGACAAATCTAATCGACCCGATCAATTCCACCCAAATCCAATCCAAAAAAGTGAATCGGGTCGGATAATTGGGAGGATATGAATTTCAAAAATAAAAAAACTAATACAAAAAATTAGGTTTCGGGCAAAACACTGGACCCAACCCAAAATACTCACTAATCCAATAGTGTTATAGTATTTTTGAAATACTTTTTATAAAAATAATACATATTTTGTCATTTGATAGTTAAATATTTTTCATAGTGAAAATAAGTTACACCATATTTTAAAAAAAATAAAGTAATTTTTATAAAACGGTGATTTTTCATAGTGCAAATATGTTGCACAAATTTTAAGAAAATACATTAGTTGAGCATAAATAAAAGACTGAACATCCATAAACTCATCAAATACTCCCTCTGTTCCTTTTATAAGAAATAAAAGTGAAATTTTTTTTGTTCCTTTTTATAAGAAACTTTGACTAATTTTCAAATGTTTTAAATGTTGAGTTTCACTTATGGCTGACCTTATTTATTATGAAAGAGAATATTAAAATTAAGTAAGTTGATTGTATTTAGAGTAATTAAATAGGGATATAGATGGAATAAATTTAAATTTATAAGAATATTAAATAAAAAATATATATTTATAATGTGTTTCCTTAACATGTGTAATTTTTTCAAAGCGTTTCTTATAAAAAAGAAATGACGGAGTATAATAAAAGGCCATTACATTATTATAATTCCACTAACATATTATTTAACACTTGTTATTATTTGTTTTGTCAAAAAACAAAACATTTGTTAGTATTTTCCAACTTTAAAATATCATTAGTTAAAGGGTTAATAGACTTTTACTCCCTGCAAAATAGGCGAATTTTGTTTTACCCCCTTATAAAAAATTTCTTTAAGATTTCCCCCTTGTAAAATATTTGTTTTTGGTTTATCCCCTTGGGTGCACTTTTTAAATCGGTTGAACAGAAAAAATCGATTTATAAAACAAGACTTTTTAAATCGGTTATTACCGATTTAAAAAGTGCACCCAAGGGAATAAACCAAAAAATAATAATATTGTAAGGGGGAAATCTTAAAAAAAAAATTATAGGGGGTAAAGCAAAATTCGCCTATTTTACAAGGGGATAAATTAATGTACCCTAAATTAAATATATAAGAAGGATGAAATACTTTTTATGCCAGGATATATATATATATACCAAGTCAATCTTCGATCCAAGTCAACAACACTTAATCAGCAGCCAATGACGAAAAAGTGACAAAAAGCCATATAAATAAATGAAACCCTCTTCTTCCCTTTTGCTACAAAGGAATTACCAGTCAATTAAAACAAACCAAACACAATGAAACAGAACACAAAGCTCACAAAACTATGCCAAATTTTAGTGGTAACAATATCAATATCCATGGTAACAATAGTATATTCATCAAATGAATCCTTTTCTACTTCCCTACCAGGTTGCAAAAACAAATGTGGAAATGTCACTGTTCCATATCCATTTGGTATACCAAATTCATCAACACCAAATCAAGGAACTTGTTTCCTAGAGGAAAAATTTAAAGTCACATGTGTAGATGACACAAAATTACTTTGGGGCAATGTACAAGTTAACAACATAAGCATCCCCGAAGGACAAATGGAAGTGTCATTTTTTATCTCCAGTTATTGTGATAACGTAACAAGGATTAAACCCTCTTTAGACACTGCCAGTTTCAGAATATCCAGCAAAGAAAACAAGTTTGTAACGGTTGGTTGTGACAGTTACGGTTATCTCAACAGCGTTTTCAACAAAAAAACATATTCGACCGGTTGCTTAACAAGATGTTATGGTAATCGAGACGGAATTGAAAACGGAACATGTTCGGGTATCGGTTGTTGTCAAGTTGATATTCCACGTTTGATGAGGAATATACGTGTTGAAGTTTCTGAATTTCCTAACTCCACGGAAAATACTGGGTGTAGCTATTCTTTTATTGTTAAAAATGGTTTCTATAATTTTTCTCTTTCTCATTTGGATAATTTTCCTTCTAAGGAGCTTCCATTGATTCTTGATTGGAGTATTGGAAGTGAAAATTGTACGGTTTCAAATGCTTGCAAGAATAATAGTGAGTGCATTGATTTGGAAATTGATTCTGGTGGTTACCGGTGTAAATGTAAGGATCGTTATACAGGAAACCCGTATCATCCAGATGGCTGCACAGGTAATTTTGTTCATCCTTTGAAAAAGAAAAAATTATGACACCGTCATCGGGTGAAAATTCCACTAAAAAAATTATATTTTTATAAGGTGTTTTTTTATAAACTGTCTTAAAAATTTATAATAATGCATAAAAATTTATTTATTTGTATAAACTGTTTTATATAAGATCAAAAGTAAGTCCCATCATATAACTTGTAAAACATTGAAAGTTTATGTTAGAATTAGTTATTGGATTTATTAACCAGCTTCATGTAACACTTGATAAGAAAATAAAATGAGAAATAATAAAAAGTTTTGTAAAATAATATTTGTATTTATTAATTAGTATCCGTCCTAATTTTTATATGGTTCAAACTACTTTACTCCGGATGTAAGATTTTGGTGAATAAATCACAAGAATACAAAATTTAATGCGTAAATGCAAGCTATATACAATTGCAACCAAGACACACTGGTTCTTGAAAATTGCTTTTAAGGCCCTTGAATTGCTTACGGGTCTCCTAAATTGACGAAAATGTTTTTTTGTATACGATGTAAATTTAGAATCCGAAATATGTCAATTTTTTAGGGTTTTTTTCTTTTGGAAAAAATAGGTGTTTCGAAAATGTTTTTTTTTTGTATACGAGCAGAAAACGTAACATTTCAGAAGTTGTCTTTCGAACTAGTTTTTTTGCTAGCAATTGCAACAACTATACTTTCACATCGTCTCCAACTATAGGTCTTTACCCCTCTGCAATGTAAGCGTGTTTTGTTTTACTCGCTGCAATTTTTTTTTTTTTTTTTTGAGAATACCTCCTTGCAATGTTGACAATTTTGTTTTACCCCCTATGTTGATTTTTTTGCTGATGTGACATAGAAAAAGTGACTACCACGTCAACAAAATGTGACTTTGCATAACGTGGCAGTGACTTTTTCCCTACCGCATAAACAAAATAGTCAACATTGCAAAAAAATATTCTAAAATAAAAATTGCAGGGGTAAAACAAAACACGTCTAGGGGATAAGAGTCCATTTAACTTTAAATTTTAGTATTTGCTTTCTAACATATCATGTTTCAAATTTTATTTTACGTCATGTTATTTACACTGGCAGACATTGATGAATGTAAGACAAATAACCACACATGCATAAGTGGAAATCATTGTCGCAACACGGATGGGTATTACGAGTGTTTTTGTCCGCACGGGCAATCCGGTAATGGAACAAAGGCAGGAGGGTGCAGTAAAGGAGATTTAATTACGAAGGTTGCCATTGGTAAGCATCCGAGCATATCCCAAATTTATTTTAAGTTCCAATTCTTTATATATGCGTCACTAGTTTTTTTTAGTTAAAATTGAATTAATCAAGAATACTCGAGTTCGATCATTGATTACAGAACGATATATAGATTCTATAGTTAAAATATTTAACTTTAAGTTGAACTTCAGATTCACTCTAAGGCTCTGTTTGGTAAGTTAAATAAACTAGTTTATAGCTTATAGTTTTTAGTTATAGCTAAAAGCCCTGTTTGATAACAGTTTTTAAAAAAGAGCTTATAGCTTATTTTACTAGCTTATAGCTTATTTTTCAAATGCTATTTCAAGTAGATTATGAACTTATAGCTTATTATATTCTCTTCTAATTTTACCCTTATCATCTTACTTGAAAAAAATAAATATTAATTAAATATATAATTTTTATGTCATTTCATACTCAAAAGCTAGTCCAACCGCTAATTTTACCAAGCACTACAAATTCAATCAGCTGCTTATTCGCTATAAGCTAAAAGCTAGCTTATAAGCTATCTGCTATAAGCTACCTTATCAGCTATCCGCTATTTTTTACCAAACAGAGCCTAAGTATGATTTTTTGGTTCAGCTGCCCAACAACTTGGAACAACTTATAACAAAAACAATTGCTGCCCAAAATCGTATTTCTTATAGTGATTATACAAATTCTTTTCTTCGAAAAATCAAATTGTTAAGAACACAAAAATTTGCGATTCAATATGTTAGTTTGTTGATTTTTAATTTATAGAAAATTTCATGAATTTGATTCAAAACCTTTCAAATGAAGGAGCAAGTGCTGGACTCATTGTTCTATTTGTGGCGATTTCATCTCTTTATTTGACATACCAACAAAGGAAACTCATCAAACTAAAGCAAAAATTCTTTCAACAAAACGGTGGTTCCATTTTGTTACAACAACTATCTACAAGAGAAGACACGTCACAATCAGCTCAAATATTCACGGAAGACGAACTTAAGAAAGCCACCAAAAACTACGACGAAAGCTTAATCATCGGTAGAGGAGGTTTTGGTACAGTCTTCAAAGGAATTTTACCCAATAACAAAATCGTGGCTGTAAAAAAGTCCAAAATAATAGACGCAAATCAAATTGAGCAATTCATTAACGAGGTAGTTGTTCTATCCCAAATAAATCACAGGAACATCGTCAAACTCTTAGGATGTTGTTTAGAGACAGAAGTTCCTTCCTTGGTTTACGAATTTGTTAGCCACGGTACGCTTTTCGACTTCATACAAAGTACTAAAGATGAAGCAAATAATCCAACATGGAAAACACGTTTAAGGATAGCAGCAGAGACAGCCGGAGCTTTGTCGTATCTACATTCGGCTGCTGCAATACCAATTATTCATAGAGATGTTAAGAGTACCAACATTCTCTTGGATGAAAATTACACTGCAAAAGTTTCCGATTTCGGAGCTTCAAGATTGGTTCCACTTGATCAAACTGAGATAGCAACAATGGTGCAAGGAACTCTCGGATACTTAGATCCAGAGTATATGCAAACACATCAATTAACTGAGAAAAGTGATGTTTATAGCTTTGGCGTAGTTCTTGCAGAGCTTTTAACAGGGGACAAACCTCTTTCTTTTAATAGGCCGGAAGAGAGCATTAGTCTGTCTATGCACTTTTTGTCTTGTTTAAAACAAGATAAAATATTTGAAGCTATTCAAGTTGGAATTTTGAGTGATGATAACAAGAAGGACATTAAGGAGGTTGCTATTCTTGCTGCAAGGTGTTTGAGACTTAGAGGTGAAGAAAGACCTAGCATGAAGGAGGTGGCTATGGAGTTGGAAGGTATAAGGTTAACGGATAGGCATCCTTGGACTGATACAGAACAAAATTTTGAGGAAAATCAACGCTTACTTCATGAGGCATCTTCTAGCATTTATAATGAAATTGATGATGATAGCTCTAATCTTGGATATACCACTGTGTATGATAGCTTGAAAGATCAACCATTGATTGCCTTGGATGATGGAAGATGATTTGTGACATGACATGTCAAATATGTATTATTCTAATGTTTGTTTGATTGATCATTTTAAAAGGATTTGGATTTGTGTTTAGATTTTGTATTATGTGTGATTGACTCAATAGTTGTTTTGTGATGTAAACTTCTTTGGGCTCTTTATTTGATTTTTCCCTCTCAGTTAAGTTTTATCCGTTCATAATATTCGAACTTGAGACCTTGTTTAAGAAAATTTGAATTCAGTTCTACTCGGGTCAACGTAGTGTTGGTTAAAATATCAATCTCATATGAATAATTTCATCTTATGAATATCAAATTCAACATTATTGATATATTCTCTGTTTTTTCAACACAATACTTTTTCTTGGTGTGAAAACAAATTTAAACATAAAAAATTGAGACTAACGATTCCATCAAGATAGGATATATTTTACAAAATATATTCAAGTACAATGAGTTCTTAGGGTTATTAAAATTTTTGGGACGTCAATAACTAATTTCTAACATTTGAAGTAGGAAAACAATATAAAAGGCAAAGTTACACAAGAACATGGGGTGTTCTAGACATGGTGGATTGTAACAAACTACATTTTCATAGTATCAATAAAATTTCTCCATTAGAGGTTTAGTTATGTTTTCTCCAGAATCACTTGAACTAATGAAATCACTTGATATTTTGTTTGGTCTAAATTGGTTGTTTCATCCGCGGAAATCACTTCATCCGGATACATGGTTGGCTCTGGAGGCATTTCAAGGCTTTCAACATCTCCTTCAAGCATCTCCACTACTTTACTCATTGAGGGACGATTATTTGGGTTAATTTGTATGCACCAAAGAGCGACAATGATCATCTTCTTTACTATTTTCATATCCTCCTCTATCATATCTCCAAGTTCTATTTCTCCCTCATTTCCAAATTGACCATAAATCCCAAAGGGAAAATAAACTTGGCTTGAATGCTCTGCATGGGATTTAAGTTTCTCCTCTTGCTTGCCATTTCCATCAAAAGCATCCCAAAACTATAAACGTCAGCTTTATATGACACGCCTCCAATATTTTTGTAGAACAATTCTGGAGCCATATATCCAATTGTTCCTTTTGCTACGGTCATTATTACAATGCTATTATCTATCGGATATAATTTTGCAAGTCCAAAGTCAGATATCTTTGGGATAAAGTTCTCGTCGAGCAGGATATTGTGGGGCTTAATATCAAAATGCAAAATTTTCATTTCATTTCACATCCATGGTGGAGATAAGCAATCCCACGTGCTACACCAATTGCAATATTATGAATTGTTGTATAACTTAAATTTATACTCCCTTCTTTAGGGAAAATAAATTTATCAAGAGATCCATTTGGCATAAATTCGTAAACAAGAGCTCGTTTTGATCCCTCGATGCAAAATCCAAGTAATTGCACTACATTCAAATGATGTATTCTTCCAATCGTTGTGACTTCACAAACAAAGTCTTGCCCATTGTCGTTTGACTTACCCAATATCTTGATTGCAACGCAAGAACCGCTACGTAGCTTCCCCTTGAATACAGAACCAAAACCCCCTTCACCTAACTTGTCTTTGAAACCTCTAGTCATCTTCTTAATTTCTTTATATGAATATCGAATCAGCATGAGGTTGTTTTATTGTTGTAAATATATTTCAATGCATTCATACATCGACAAATGTCTTTTTCGCCATTTGCGTATAAGTAATGCAATAAAAAGTGCCACCCCAAACATAAATCTTCCAACAAATATTGGTAGAACATAATGTCCGATTACACTTCCTATTTGATAGTACCGAAATCCTTTCAAATCAAAATATTTTCCTTTCTTTATTTCAATCAGTCCTATAGTGTCATACCAACAAAATTTAATTAATGTTCATCAACAAAGAAAAATATTTTAATTTCAATAAAGTATACAGTAGTTCTCACATATTGCATAAAATAAAAAGATATTAATTACTATACACTGACGGTGTAAAATTTGAACAATTGCTAATTTATTTTGTATAATATATCAAATACCTTTGATAATTAAAAATCAAATCATTAATGTTTAATATCTTTATTAATGAGGGCCGGGCACTTTAAAAAAAAACTTCGTTAATTAGGGCATTATATCAAAAAAAAAATCTTTAGAGCATTATTTCGGAAAGTTAAAGAACTCACCCATCAAGATGCCGACTGCAATATCTGCAACAAAAGTTTGACTTACGTGAGTAAATTGGTGATAATAGGAATGAAATTTACTACAAAATTGGACTGTAATATCCCAAATAATTTTAGATTTACCTAAAATTATATTACATGGATGATCTATTCGAAAAAAGAAAACAAAAAGGTTTGTTACAAATAAATAAAATGAAGGACTTCTAACATAATATCGTCTAGTATATAGAAAATAGCCAAATAAACGAAATCAAATTCTTACCTTCTAATGCTAAAGCTATCTTATACCATTTCCCTGTATCACAAAAACAATTAAGAGTTGTAGCAATGATTAAGAAGTAAGAAATCAGTGATCTGTATGAAAATTAGTTGTAAACACTAGTACAAATATGACTTATTAATAAGCCTTTTACTACAGTGGAAATGATCCCAGATGTAAAAAGGATTACGAAGTACTTTTTACATCTGGTTTCAATTTTACCAGTAGTGAAAAATACATAGACATAACATTTTACATCTGAGCATAATAGTCCCAGAAGCAAAACAAAACACGGTGGCAATTCTGTAATTATTAAGAAAATTGTCTAACTTAAATTTACATCTGAGAATGTTATCCCAGTAGTAAAAAGTCTTCAATTTTATTTTTGTTTTGAAAGGAAATTATAATCAATTGTCTCTTTGCCTCAGGGACGCGTAAACACATCTCTGAACCCTAGCTAACTCGCACCGCTCTCACGAACTGACTGAATCGCTCTCCTCTCTAGTATAGCACATCTCTGTCGTCCTCGAACGTGACTGAAAAAGTAGTCACTGAACTCTGTCGTCCGCTGAATCGCTGAACGTGACTGATCTATACATCGCTGAATCGCTCTCTCACTCGATTCGCTCTTCCTCTCTCGTCCGATTGCTCTCACGAAGGTACGATCTTGCTCTCTCACTCGATTGCTCTCACTGAATATCTCTTGCTCTCTCACTCAACCCGATTACTCTCTCACACTCTCACTCGATTGCAGGCAGAATCAAGACTCAGTCAAACGAATTGAAGGCAGAATTAAGGCTCACGGAACCCTAACCGAACTCACTATTACGATATTCTCAAAGGTACTGATATTCTCAAATTTGTTTATTTTTTCAAATGATTCATAGGAATTAGGTTATAATAAAGATCCTGCATTATATTTTTTTTAATTGCTTACAATGGTGTTTGTGGTTATTGACTTATTGTGGAAATATAAGATTCAAAAGAAGACACTACAAGAAAATCAGTTATTATTCATAGAAAAAGCCGTCTGTAATCAACAAAAACCGTGGATAATATGAATTAGTGACGAATTACCCATGGCCACAAAGTGGTGGGAAAAAGGCTCGTTGGTAATTCACTACAACAATTTACGCTTTCAGCAACGCCAGAAAACCGTTGTTTAAAGCACCAAAACCGTTGCCGAAACCTTTTCGCAACGGTTTTCCAGGCGTGGGATATACGGCCGTTGCCTATTTAAATAGGCGACGGTTTTTTACTTTTTGGCAACCCATCCTTGAAACCGTTGCTGTACATAAGAAAAGGCAACGGTTTTTGCACTCGTTTCTGGCAACGGTTTTCCACATGCAACAGGACATAACTGTTGCCTGAAACCTTTGTAAAGCAACACTCTAAATGTGTTGCCTATAAAGCTGTTGCCTATTCTTTAAGCTTAAAGGATTTATAATTAATAATGACCAAATTTATTTAAAATAATTATATTAAATTACTTGTAAATTGTAATGAGATTCATTTGTATCATTAGATACAAAAATTCCACCACAGACAAAAGTATATAAAGTAATATTCTAATTAAAGTTTAATATAAAACAATAAACTCTCATTCTATGAATCGTGACAACATCTTGCCTAAGCAAGTATTACACATGATAAATTTCTACTTCTAGTTTTACCGTGTTGTATACATTCACGAGCTTTCATTTTTATCACCTAAAGTATAACTATTTTGAATGGAACTCAAACTTGAAGAGTGATATTGCTTTCTCGGCTTTACATGACAATATAATGCAGTTTTTCTATCATCTGATGCTTCCTCATTCAGGCTGCAAAATCCAATTGTGAAGCACTCCTAAACAATATGTGATGAATGTATTAGACCTTCCATGATCATCTGAAGCACTGATTAACATATGAAGAAAGTTAAATATCTATGTGAAACTAATAACTGCAACTACACAAGCCTATAAAGGCCACTACAACAAAATTGGCATAACACAAATAGACCCATGGAGGCTTAACAATTTGCACAAGTGACTTAATCCCTACAAATTCAATTCATGAAGTAATAATGAGATTACAACTTGTCTCACAAAGAGAAACCTTCAACACATTAATAAGTAATGATAAAGTAAGCAAGTAAGTAATTAATGATTAAGTAACAAAATTAGTGGTGTACTTTCCACAAATAACGTATCAAAAAGACTAAAATCTAATCGAGTACAATTCCTCAAGCTTGACCTGACCTGTGGCAGCTCAAAACTGGAAGCACCCCTTTGACTCTTCTTGACATGGGAATTCATTTTTTTCTTGTTTGCTTCCTTTTTCATTTGTTCTGAAAACATTTAAGCACAAAAAATATTAGAATCCATAACAGTACTAACTAACAACCAAAACTGCAGGAAGATTTTGTATTGCCTACCCCTTAACAAAGATGACTTAACAGTTTACCGTACCAACTCTAATTGTCATTTCCCAAAAGTATCATACCAATCTCAACTCAAATTCTAGTGACTTAAGTTCAACAATTGTCTATCATATAAATTTGACAATAATAAACACTCAACTTGTAACATCCCCATTTTTTTAAAAACCTTAATTCATAAAATAATTGATAAAGTACCGAGCATTTATTTTTTATTTTTTTTACTACTCAAGATAAAATCATGAGTTCAAAAGAAGGCATTAATCCTTTTTCGAGATTTCGTCAATGTAAAATAATGATAATTAAATTGCAACAACTACCAAGGCAATGAATGACAAATCAAGTTTTAAGTCCAAAAATCCAAAAGTTACCAAACCAAATAACAACTTAACTCTTCCAACATAATGAAAGTAAACCAACATATAAACTCCAACGAAAGAAATTTATCTAACTGAAATCAAGAACATAAATAAAATCCTAAAGCTTGACTCAATTGCACTTAAGCTTATAACAACACTATTGCTATCAGGTTCTTCTAAATTCCAAATCAAGGTTCTTTTGCACTTAATAAAGCTTGACTCATATTTCAACTTTACAAGACTAATAGACCATAAGCTAATTACCGTGATGTTAAGTACTCACTAAAAATGCCATTCATTATAAATCTTATAACCAACAAAAAAAAAAAGAGTAAGCTGCACAATTTATTAAGGTTAACAAACAAGAATTAGTTCTCTGCTAGTTATGGTTGACTACAGCTTGCTCACTTGAAACAATCAAAGTTCTATCAGCTTCTATTTTTCCTAAATAAATTCCGAAACTAGTTTAAATATAAATTAACACCTAATTATCCTTTGGTTGCTACTTCCAAAACAGATCCTGTAATTAAAGGACTAGGATTGTTTCCAACAGCTCTTGTTTCTTACAAATCAGATTTTATAGTTGAGAACTCAGTTCAGCTATTTATTCTTAAATTAATATACCGCTAGTAAAAGGTCATCTCATAAACTCAACACCTAATTAGAGAAAGATGGCTGCAATTTGGATATTGGTTTGGACGTGAAAGGAGGACGACATTTGTTTATGACTGTGGGTCAAGTTTAAGCAGGGAAATTTGTCTCAGTGAAAGGGTGATTCCACAAATAATAGGGACTAGTGGAAAAATATGGTTTTATTTCTCAAGCTAAGTCAGCTTACATTGAATCCCACTACACCCCTAATTTTTAGCAACTATAAGTCATCATATTTTTACCTACATGTGTCTGACTTCCAAAAATTAAACCAACAAATTGTGTGGCACAAAGAGATCATACTTAAAATTAAACTGAATTTGAATCAAACACTTACCATTACCAATATAGATATCTCCTACTATGAAAAGATTTAAACAGTTGGAATCTTTTTAGACAATTGACCAAGAAATTGTAGGCATCTTCAGCTGATCGTCTAAAAAGGTGAGATAAAAAAGTGTTAAGTGTAAGAAAAACCAACTGCAATAGGGGACTCCACAAAAAAATAAATTGCTTCTGCATAGTTTCAAAATTTTCAAGTTAGCAACCATAGAATCAATATTCTTTTTGCAGCATTTATTGGTATAAAAATAATTGGATACAAATATAGATAGCAAACAAAACAAACAGGCGATTCAACTCAAGCACTTGAGTGCAAAACAATGAGAATTTCATTGATTATCAAGAAGAGAAAAATCTCCACATAGTAAAATATTCTACTTATCTTATGAAAAAAACCACTAAAAACACAAGAAGCGGTATTCTACATATCTACCGGGTAGGCCTAGCTACATGATTCCGACATTTAGCTATACAAAATTTTCAAATAATCAATTCATTCCCACTGGATTTGGATGTATAGAAACAAAATCTTAACAGAAACTCACAGAAAATCCACCAAAACAAAAGAGGTTTTTTAACAACAATACCACTTGAAAACCCTAGAACCACTTCATTCCATTGCTAACACACAAAGAGGTATTCATCAAAAGAAATTCAAGTTTAGGTCCACATTTTCTAACATATAAAGGGGTCTATCGACAGAAACGAACGAAAATTACAAACCTGAGCTTAGAGAGTTTTTGTTTGTTTGTTTGTTGCGAACCAGAGAGCTTCAATCACAGAGGAGAGCTTCAATCATAATTTAGAGCTTTAATCTTCGTTTCCATTACAAACATCCTTAAATCTTCATTTTGATTACAAACCTAATTGACGTTTTGAGCTTCGATTCCTTAAAATTTGAGTGATTAGGGTTTGGGTCTTCAACAGAAGGAATGGTTTGCGATATGGCAGAAGGAATCAATGGGGAAGAAGAAGAAGAAGAAGAAATCGATGGAAGAAGGGAGGGAGGGAATCGATGGAAGAAGTAAGGGAATCGGTGGTTCGCCATGTGGAAGAAGGAATCCTCGTTTTGCTTTAGTCTGCGTTTTTGTGTATCTTTGTTTGTGTTTTGGAACATATCTTGTTGTTTTTATTTTTAATAATAATAATAATAATTTTAATTAAAAAGTAAAATAAAAGGCAACGGTGTTTTAAAGAGTGGTCTAAAACTAACACAAAACCGTAGCTAAAAGATGTTTAGGCCACGCTTTGTCACGTGCTGCCTATTGAATGAGAAATCGCAACGGTTATGTTTCCCCAACGCGTATAAAGCCGTTGCTTAATCAGAAGAGGCAACGGTTTTTAGTTGACTAGTAAACAAAGTGTCGAAACTTGGCAACGCGTAAAATACCGTTGCATATGAGACTGTTGGCTACGGTTTTTAAGCTGTTGCCTAAAATGTCGTTGCCTAAAGTCAAAAATGTTGTAGTGATTTTTACCCACGGCCAAAAAGCCGTCGGTAACTTTCCGTCGGCTATACCGTGGGTTATTCGTGGATAAACAAAAAATATATTTGTCTCGAATTATCCACAACTAGACCATCAATAATGTTACACACAGATAAACCATCTGTAATGTTCGAGTTTGTTGCGATTAATTTATCCACATGTAGGCGATCTCTAATCGCCATCGGCATACATTTTAAAAAAATATGTAATTCAAACCTCAATATTACTTATCAAGGTTGTTTTAGATCCAAAATAGCATACATCAAAAAAACAATGGCATTGAAGAACTTGTTCTTTTTAATTACAAATCAGTATTGTTATTCAAACGGAAAAAAATTCCTCAAGCTAAACAATCATCCTATAAAGTGATTTACAAAATATTAAATTACAAAACCACTCATATTTTCCAGAAACCGTACAAATTTAAATTCAGCATCTCCTCTGTAGAACTTGCCGCAATCCTTCTCGTCGCTGCTGCTAAGTATTCCAAACAGGAGCCCAATGAAATTTCCATTGAAGTTGTGACTATGTCCTGCATTTTCAAATAACTAGCAGTTCTTCCTCCAAGATTCTTGCCCGTAAAACGCAAGACAATTCACCAAACACAAGAAAATTCAAATAACCTGCAAACATCAACATAAAAATGAGGAAATAATGTATTAGCCCCCATCAGAAAAATGTATTCACCAAACACAATATTGAGCCTCTGATGCAGTATGCTTGTAATGACATAAACAAGAAAATGCAGTAAACCAAGCACCTCTTACAGAACAAAATACAAGATCGCAGCAGCACTAAAACACTATGACAGAAATCAGATTGCAAAAAACAGATTGTTATATCAAGAAAACGGAATAAACCAACACTACAACATTTTTGACTTTAGGCAACGAATTTTAGGCAACGGTTGAGAAACGGTTGCCATAAGTGGTCAAAGACAACGGTTTTCTACCTGTTGCCAAGTTTTTATATTTTTGTTCCCTGCACTGGTAAAACCGTTGCCTATGTATTTTAGGCCACGGTTTTATACGTGTTGAAGAAATTAAGCCGTTGCCTTTGCATATCCTATAGGCAACACGTATGAATCGTAGAATAAACCAATTTTCGCAACGGCTTTTTACTAGTTTAGGCCACACGCATATAACCGTTGCCTATGGATTTACAAAACCGTTGCCTATGAAGTTACATAACCGTTGACCAAAGTCACCAATTTCAATTCCCCAAATTTAATTGGGCGGTAAAGTCTCCCACTCTTTTTTTTCTGGATTCCCTCTTATTTTTTTGGTCAATTCCCTTTTTTTTTTATTAGAAAAAAAAACTATAACAAAACAAAACACACACACTGAATTAAAACACACAGACAACACACCAACAAAAAACTTCTTCTCCATCGTGAACAGAAAATCAATGGAGACAAAATCTCAACCATGTTTCTTTCTCTATCGCGTGAATAAGCTCTTCCTCCTTCAATTTCTTCGTCTTCTTCCATCGTTCCCATTCCTTCAACTGAAATCATAAACCCTAATCTCACAAAAAACCCCAACCCATTTCATCGATTTACTTTGTTTGTAATCAAAACGAAGATTGAAGCTCTCAGCCTACTGTGATTGAAGCTCTCAGTTGGTTGTGATTAAATCTCAGGTTTGTATAGAATTTGTGAATAATACCTTCTTTTGAAAGATTCAACCATTATTTGTTTTCATTATTTGTTGCAAAAATTTTATTCTGAATTATAAGAAATAAGGTTGGCTTCTATTATACTAGTTCAATTCAAATAATGATAAAAAGTAGTTATTTGGAATGAAGAAGCTAGGGTTTAAAGGAATTAATATTCTTCGTACCTTCTTCATATTGGGTTTTGATATAGTTTGCTTAGACTAGTGAGCTCGGATCCCCCGTAGTCACACACACACACAAACGTCAATTTTAGTAACTAAATTGGGTGAGATATTGTTCCTTTCCCATCTCAATAAAAATCCATTTTGATTCCTCACAATGCCTAACTATTTTGTACCCAATATCATTACCTTCAATATGACAAATTCAAATACCTCACTAATAGCAAAGAGTTTGCATGCTGTAGCTACTAATCCATGCCAAGAAAACGTGTGAAAGGCTTATGAACAAACAAGAATAAAATTCAGTGTCTGATGTATGTTTATTTTCCTTTGCTGCTGCGTGTTTATTTTCCTTTGGGCGCGGTTCCTGCTGTTTGTAGTGTGCTTTGGCTGATTTGGGTAGTATTGTTTTGGTTCTGGTTTTTGCTGTTTTTTTGTGTTTTGGTTAGCAGGTCTGCTGTTGTTTATTTTCCTTTGCTGCTGCGTGTTTTCTGCTCGGCAGTTTTGGTGTTGCAGCTTTGTTCTTTTCTCCTTGTTGTTTTTTGTATCTTGTATTGGTACTTCTTGTACTAGTTCAGATTAATAATATTTGCTATTATAAAAAATAAAAAATAAAAAATATAATGCATTGAGAATTTGAAGAGACACTTTCTCATTTTAAAAAATGGGATTGCTTTCAAATTCTTGTTTAATTTGGGGCTATTTGTTGGAGCTAGAATTAGAAAGGCAGAAGTTTTTGGTTACATTAAATTAACGTATCACTAGTGGAATGAATATTAACTGAATATATATGCCTCTAACTGACTATTGATCAAGCAAAATGCAAGCAAACTATATAACTATTATACTGGTTTGCTGACAAGTGCTGCGTTTTGATATTGTTGGTGGCAGGATCATAGTCTTTTGGTGTAGGGTCAACTTCAGGTTGTTTGTTTGTGGTGGTGGCCTTTAATTATTAGTTTTTTTAGTTTTTGGGTGTGTTTGTGTGTTGTTGTGCATTAGTTAGTGCCTCCCTAATGGTGTTTTTATTTTCTAGTTTGTCTGGTGTTGCTAAGGTGTATATTTCTAGTGTAGTCTCTTGGCTTTTGGAGTTATTTTATTTTGAACTTGGTGTATTTTCTATCCATCTTTCGAGCACATAATTTTTGCCGAACCTTTTTGATATCATATTCATAGAATACTAATGGACTGTTACTCTAAATCTATTTTAGTCTAGAATCATATAAAATCATGGTTTAATTTTTTTTATAAGTCTAGATTGTAGGAGATTTTTATGGATTAATTGTGGTAGTGCTGGTGTATGTCTATGATTTTTATTATGTGTTTGTGCTTCATTTTGATTGTTAGTTAGTGCATTATGTGTTTGGTTAGTGCATTATGTGTTTGGTTGTAGCCATATGATTTCCTAATCTGTTTCTCTAATTTTATTTTGGTGTTTATATAATTTCAGAACAAATGAAAAAGGAAGCAAGCAACAAGGAAAATATGAAATGTCATGTCAAGAGTCAAAGGGGTGCTTCCAGTTTTGATCTTCCACAGGTCAGGTCAAGCGCTGAATTGGCCAAGCGTTACCAAATCAAGCGTGAGGAAGGAATGGCCAACCTTCGACAAAAGAATGCATCTGCAACTAAAGTTGAAGCTCCTAGTAACAAGCAAAATCAGCCACCAACTAGTAAACCATTAAAGTTATCTATGTTTGCAACAACCGAGAAAGCAAATTTGAATTCAACTAAGGAGCCAAACATGGAGCCTAAGCCAAAGAAAATAATTTCTGACAATGCAAGTAGGACTCATCAACCTAATGGTATTGCTGAAAGGAGTGTGGAAAGAAGCAGCCCTGAATCTTTGGTTTCAAAATTCAAAAGGTCAATCTTTGGTTTCTGAAAGGACTCAAGCTAAGGTTTCTAAAATCCAAAATCCAAAAGACCAGAGTTTGGCTCAAGGTAGAGGACCGTTACCTACACAGATTCAAGATCATCCAAAGAAGCAGCCCATGAAAAAGACAACGACTGAAGTTGAATCAATAAAAATACAGCAAGTTGCAAAAAAAAAATCGGTTGGAAATGGTAGTTCGAAGGCAAAGGAGCAGCTTAGGAAAAGAGTAGTGTCTAATGATGAGTCGGGGACAAAAGAGAAACCTGTGAAAAGGATAGTCGTTGAAGATGAGTCAATGGCAAGGCATGAAAGTGCTAGAAAGAAGTCAAAAAGAACCCATTTGTGCCCATCAATGTTAATTGATGATTTTCTTAAAGAAAATGGAAAAGATGTTGAAAAAGAGATTGAAAAGTTGATTGAAGATGAAGCAGACACTCTTGTGGAAGAACAAGAGAATGTGGATTGTGAGGAAGCTGCTGAAACAAATGGTGATGTTAATTTATTTTGTTAATCATATATTTTATTAATCTTATTTTGTGTGTGTGTATTATTTTGTTAATCTTATTTTGTTAAACACTTTCAGAGACAACTAAGAAAAGAACACGAGGACCAACACGTTGTTTAAAAACATATGCAAGGCCTCCCAATAAGCGTGAAGAAGTTACTCTAGATGACGATGGTGAGATTATTGGGCCCGATGCTAAAACTGTTATAGGTCTGAGCAATTTCCTAGGCACTATAGCAAGGAATTCAGATTTTTGTCCTTTGATCTATACAAACTTCAAACTGTTGCTAGAAAAGGAAAGGGAAAAGGATCATTTGGACCGTAGGGAGCGTATATGGAGATTTGTTAATGTATGAGAAGTAAATAGTTTTTTCTTATTTCAATAATCAAATATTTATCAACGTTTAATATCAAGTATTTTTTTTTTGTAGAGGTATTACATTATTCCCGATGAAGGAAAAAAAGCTGTGTTTCATTGCATAAATATGGCTTGGAGACGCTATAAATGTGATATCAAGAAAGACCATTTTTTGAAGTACGCAAGTATGAAGGACAGATTGAAAAATCGTCCTGATAGCATATCCGAAGATCACTTCAAGAAACTGTTGATATATTGGAAAGAGAGCAAAGTCCAAGTAAGCTAGTTAGTTATTTTGCTCAATAATTTTGTTAAGAAACTGTTGATATATTGGAGTGATACTATTTCAGTTATAGATTTTAATTTGTTTCTCGTAATGTAGGCCATTAGCCAAAAGAATGCAGTTAATAGAAGCAAGCAAAAGTTTAGGCATCGTGTGGGACCAACAAATTTTGCTAGCATTCGTGCAAAAATGGTATGATAATTTTCTGTTTTTCTTTTAGAGGACTTTACTGAAAGAGATTTGGAAAGGAAATCCTAAGATTAGGAAATTCAACTATGAAAAGTAGCAATTGTTTGGTTTAATTGAGTATATCATTGTTTCGAAAAGTAGCAACTGTTTGGAAATTCAACTAAGATTAGGAGATTTGGAAAGGAAATCCTAATAGATTATATCATTGTATAATGCAGTAGCAACTGTTTGGTTTAATTGAGTATATCATGTGCAGCTTCCTTTCATTCATATCATACGAAAAGTAGAAACAGTTTGGTTTAACTAGTATTTGTTTTCTCAATCTATGATTACTAATGTAGCGGGAAAAGAAGGGTGGAGAAGTCTCCCAAGCTGAGGTGTTTGTTGAAACTCGCAAAAAAAGTCGGAAAGGAAAAGAGGTCGATGGAGAAACACAAGTTGCTATAGTAAGTTATAAAATTATAATACTCATTTGGATTGCATACAAGGCTGTGTTTATTGTATTTTTATACCGAGTTTTTATAATTAGGATAAACTTCAAGAGTCAATTGAAAAATCAGCTGAAGCTGCAAAAGAAACATTTCACTCACTGTTTGGAAAAGAAAGGTCCGGTAGAGTGCGTTGTCATGGTAGAACTGCTACACCATCATCATTAAGGAAAAAAGAAGAAATTGCTTTAGTGAAAAAGCAATATGATGGTAAAATTGCTGACATGTCGCAGAAGATGGGAGCAATGGAAGTACTTTTAAAAAACATGTACATGCAAACAAATCCACATTTAAGTGAAGAAGATGTTGATAATATGATTAGTAATGCTTTACTTGGTGATGATAATAGTCCAACACCACGTTCATCGACATCGACCTATGCTCCTGCTCATCTAAAGGTATAACTTTATTGCACTAGTTAACATTGTTCTTGTAGCTGGTTTTTTGTGTGAAACAAAGTTTCTGCCTCTTAGCTGGTGGTTTCATTCTCTTATGCTTAGATTGAGCTTATTGCCTGAATGTAGTGAAACCATTTTTGTTTTACCAACTTGAATATTAGTTTTTGTGGGCTATTGTTGTTTGTGAATTGTTTCTGTTATTGTGATACCAATCTATTTGGATACTAGGGAGATGAATCCGGTAATATCCTAATTCTATACCAATCTATTTACCTACTGCTATAGTCGCTATATAAGTGCAAACTGTTTACAAGAATCCTATGACATTGTTTATGAACTTTAGTTTTGTGATCGTCTTTGTATTTTTTTCATACTTTTAGGTCAGAAATGAAAATGATCATAATCAAGATGATGATCTTTACGGTGATCAAGATGATGATGATGATCTTCAAGATGATCAAGATGATGATGACCAAGAAGATGTTCAAGATGATGATGATTTTCAAGAAGATGATTTTCATGATCATGATCTTGAACATGATGAATATTATGATGACCAACATTGATTCAAGATTAGAATCATGTTTTGCTTTTTGTAATTACATATAGTTAACCTCTAGTTTATATTGTTTGGATCTTATTTGAAAAGTTAACTTGTAGTTTATATCACTTGGATCTATTTTGAAAAGTTAAGTTGTAGTTTATATCATTTGGATGTATTTTGAAAGGTACTTGTTAGAACTTTAAAAATACCTATTGAACAATTTATTATGAAATTATTGTGTTTACTATAATTGTATTGAGAATGTTGCATAGATCATGACAACTACAATTGTATCAACATATAAACAAATAAAGGCAAAATTGTATGATAATTAACATACATATATAACAGGGAATTAATCGATAAAATCATTTTATTTAGCTCATTTGACTTTATAGGCAACAAATTTAGACTGTTGCTTAATGTAAACCGTTGTCTTTACTAAGGTTTCAGGCAACGGTTATGTTCCTGTTGCAACACCAAAACCGTCGCCTCTTCTAGTTTTAGCAACGGCTATAATCCGTTGCAGTTGTAAGACCGTTGCCTAAAACAAGTACAAAAGCCGTTGCCTTTTCATATGTAAAGCAACGGCTGCAAGAATCCGTTGCTGAAAAGTAAAAAACCGTTGCCTATTTGAAAAGGCAACGACCGTATATCCCACGCCTGGAAAACCGCTGCTTAAAGGCTTGGGCAACGGTTTTTGCACTTTTGGCCACGGTTTTCTGCTGTTGCGGAAAGTCAAAAATGTTGTAGTGCAAGCACCCAATGCTTGCAACATTTTCCCCCAGGTTTCTATACTAAACAAAAAAATAGATTGCAAAATTAATGCGGGAAACATGCGCAAATGATACATATCAACTCACCCAATATCCTTGCAATCAAATATCAATTTGTCAAGATAAGAAATACTCACATACTTAATTAAAAAGATATATACACTTTGTGACATCCACACTTGATGAGTGTAAAACACACCTACATAACCTGCATAAAACATCTCTTGTTTCTAGCCAATGTATAGTGAGCTATGTGAGTTATTAGAAACTCAAAACAATAGAAGATATAAGCCAAAAATATCAATACTTTTAAGCCACAACAAATGTAAAATCCCATTAATATACTATAAAAAATTAGTAATAGTACTCATAAATATTCTTTTAAAAACATGCACTTTCTATTCATGAACGGTTAATATATTGCTCCCTTTGGCAAAACCATGGTGAGTAACACATTCCTGTAATATAAAAAAGTATAGTATACAAGTGAACCAAACCTATAATATTGATGATTACCATGAATACTATCTAAACAACATCAAAAGAATAAGTAGCAAAAAAAGTAAATCCTAATAAAATAAGGGAAAAGGAACTTGAAAAGCACGGGTGTATTACAATTAAACCCAATAGAATCAAATTTTACAATGCAGAATATTAAATTAAGGTTAGGGTTTCAACGAGAATTTGGGGAAAAATCAAAATTGAGGGCACGAGGGAAACAATGACAAGATAAAGAGAACCTTACCTTCATGTTCAGATTGAGAGACAAGAGACGAGAAATTGGGACTACCACGAGATATGGTTGCGGATGACGGCGAGAGACAGAAAAACGAGTGATAGTGTTGTGTGAGAGTGGCGGTCTGGTGGTTGAAGGCGGGAGAAAGTCTTCTTCACAAGAAGAAGAGTAATCGGCGTAACTGAAATTGAAAATAAATAGGGGAAAGTTATTATTTGAGGGTTTCTTTTTATAAATAAAAAAGTAAAATGATATTTTATTATTATTATTTTTTTTTTGACAAGTGATATTTTATTATTTGAGGGTTACTTTAAAAGAATAAAATTTGATCATTTATCCACTATTAAAGGCCCGTTTATATTTGACTTATTTTTTACTGTATAAAAATAGTTTATGAAAATAAATAAATTTTTATGTTAATTCATAAGTTTTAATTAACAAAAATTGTATTTTTATAAGTTGTTTTCTCGTAAACAATTTTGAAAAGCTTATAATAATATATAAAAACGTATTTATTTGCTTGAATTATTTTTCATAAGCTCAAAAATAAGTTAATCCAAACGAACCCTAAGCTAGTGGTAAACATACCTGCGATTCTTAATTAGGGGATAATTTTGTTGGTACCGACGGCTAAGTTGTGGATAAACATTCACAACAAGTTATTAAATTTACATATGGTATACTCGTGGGTAAGTCGTCACTAATTTTAAAATTACCCACAATCACTTTGCCGTGGGTAATTGTTCGTGGGTATTTCAATAAATTCTTGTAGTGAGAGAAATCAACTGTAAATTATGTTACCTTTTGAAATTTTTGGCTAATTATGGTTTAGTCAATGTAAATAATTCAAGTTTTAGTATGCATTGCTTCCAGACCACATAATACTTGTTGACATACATTTTTCAATCGATGGATATGTATGATCTAGTAATTGAGTAATATCTTGAGCATGAATATCACTGTGAGTGAATGAAAATATTGAATTTTGACATATTCTTTTTTATAACAAAATCAAATTTTGTGCAGTTCTTCAACTTATTGCATATGTACCAGAATTGAATTTACAAAGTCTATAAATCAATATTTCCATTCATTCATCTATAAGCACATTTTTCTTCGTTGCCTTTTATGAGTTTACAATGCATTCTGTTTCGTGAATAAGTTTGTCTCGGCTGCAATGTATATAACCAAATATAACGCATTTTCATATATTTCAAGGAGAAACAATAGTTGACCTGTGTGTGATGGATCAAATGAGGTATAGTCTCAATCCTTATAGGCTAAGTTGTTCTGGATTTCCTGCAGTCAATTCCCTACATTCTTTACTTCTAAGATTGTGATAGAATTTGTAACTGATCGATGTTGTTAATGTTTCAGTCAATTCCCTGCATTCTTTACTTCTATGGTTGGGAAGATCATGCACATAGAAATTATTGAGTGTCTTCGGAAGACCAAGCTGGTTGTGCTGCATGCAGGGTGTGGTAGTATGGTTTTGCAGGTTACTTAGTTTATGGTTAGAAACTTGTAGGGAAGAAATGTGATAAACAAACAAAAGCATGTGATATACAATTTATTTAGTATAAAAAACCAGTTCATTACAACTAAGTACACCTCATCCACATGAATTTATCAATTTTGCCTTGCCATGTTACCAAAGAAAGAAGTACCTTTCATAACCAGTTTGGCTTGCATTCATCTAACAGGCATATGCTACTAAACTTTTTAGAGAAGAGCATCAAACTATAGGTCTTTCTACTGTAAGTCTCAACAATTCTTCAGTCTAATATCAGTTCTTATTTCTTAATAGTTAATACTGCATTTCCGTCATAGTAATTCAAAGTGCGATATAATTTCAGGTTAGTGCCGCTTGGGGCATTGGTTTAATTATTGGCCCAGCAATATGTGGCTATTTGGCTCAGGTACTATTTTTTTTCTTTGCCTTCTCAAGTTTAGAAATACTTCTTGAAAAAATCCATATATTTCATATGTGCACATAAGATGTTTTGAGAAGAGTAAAGCCTGAAATTTTTCTACCATTTTCCATATCCAAATAAATGGACTTGCGTGTGTTTTGACTATATTGCAACGTTTCATTTGCTTCTGTGTGTGTTTGTACTTATGTATGTGTATGTATGAAGGTAGTGGCACATTTATGACACTTTAAATTTGTGAAAGAGTAGACAAAGAAATGAGTCTACAGATGATGCTGAAGCTTTAGAAAATTGAAGCAAAAGAGTAGAGAAAGAAAAGAATGTCCAAAAGAATAAAAACCTCTTTATGAAAAAGCTTGTGGACCTATCGGCTTTGCCCGCATCACAGGGGTCAGTTTCAGTTTTCATTAAAGTGTAGCAGCCGTTATTGAAATTTCTGCATTTCCTGTCTTGTTATTTGAAATATGTCATTCTAATTTTGGTTTCCATATGCAGATTTTTTCAGACTATTGTGCTAGTACCAGTTCTTCCACAAGGGGTATTGCAATTTGGTTCATCTAAAACGGTGCGTATATTTTTTATATTTAGATTCTGAGTTAAACAAGATGTGTGTGTTACGACATGATAGCACCCACCAGTGAAAATATCTTTAAATCTTGTTACATGTTTTCCTGATACGTTTAGGTGCAAAAAATGGTTTTGTTATTAGTATGTTTTTTGGCACAATAGTGTTGGTAGAAAAGAAATTGTATTTCTGTAGCAAATATTTGCTTCATGCTTATTCATATTACATGTCATTTTAGGTTGCGGAAGACCTATAGAATTTGTTACCAATATCAAGGAGCAATTCAATTTCATTTAATGTGTGGAAGCTAATCCTACACCTTTTTCTTGGTCTTGGTAGTTGTCCTGGCGCGCCCGAAAGGGTGGGGTACGTAGACACTCTGTGTTGACGGACGTTGTCGTTTCATCGTACCTCTGGGACGTATTGGTGATGGAGAGGTGGTGGATGGTTAATACCGAGTGTGTGTGGATTCTCCCTGATATAAGAGCCTCTGACCATTTTCAAATCTGGTGAGATTTGCAGGACTCTTTGGAGTCGCTGAGGGGTGTTCAAGTCTGTTGAGACTTGCAGGTCTCTGGTATCTGGTCGAACTTTACGGCATCAGGTGTTTGACTGTCGATTCTCTGACTACCGGGGTCCCTCAACCTTTGACTTTCGGGGCTACTTTCTGGATCTAATGGGCCGAGTAATTTTAATTCGAGTTCGGAAGTTAGTGCCTAGTGGTGTCTCCTAGGGTCGGGTAGGGGTTTTCTCTGGTGGGTTTAGCGAATCAATATTGGTGTATGGGTGGTTTGGGGTGTTTGATTTGGTGTTGGTAATTGTGTTATATCACGTTACCTTTTGTTTGTATGTTTCCACGATAATTCCTTTCACTTCTTGTGGAGGAGTTGTCTTTTAATAAAATTTAGCCGTTTCAAAAAAAAAACTTGATGAATAGCTTCGACAAATCTTCATCAGCTAGTACTTCTCTCAATATGAATAAATCAACAAGATTTCCTTACACTACAAAAAAAATTGGAAATTGCAACAAATGGATAGCAACAGTTTTGTAGAACTGCCGGTAATTTTAAAACAAAATTAAAATAGCAACGGTTTTGGGGAACCGCCGGTAAAATTGCAAATTGCAACAAATGGATAGCAACAGTTTTGTAGAACTGCCGGTAATTTTAAAACAAAATTAAAATAGCAACGGTTTTGGGGAACCGCTGGTAATTTTTAAATGAACCGGCGGTTTAATTTGGTTTACCAGCGGTTTAGTTGATAAATAGAAAAAAAAAACCCGCGAACCATCTCTTTTATTATTTTTTTAATTTGCTTCTCTTCAGAGAAAACAAGCGCGCGTTCCTTCTCCATCTCCAGTACTCGCGAACCCTAACGCCACCGTCCCCTTCAGCCGTCGTTCTCCAATCTCCGGCCGTCGTTCACTAGTACAAAAATACCTTTATAGAAAAGTTTTTAAGTCAGTTAACATTGCCACCTGACTTAACAACACGCGTGGTGGCAGTTTTGTAAATAAGTTCAACTTTATTAAGACGGTTTTGTTATCAACCGACTTAATAGGAATTTAAAAAATACAAATGAAATTCCTTAAGTTCCTTGTTAAGTCACCTAAAACTCAACTGACTTAAGAAACCTTTTTTGTTAAGTCAGGTGTCCCTCAACTGACATATAAAACCTATTTTGTTAAGTCAGTTTTCACTTACTTAACCTAAGAAGTAGCATGCGGGAATCGAACTCAGTCCCTTGTTATAAAAAACAAATTCTAATTTTTTTAAAGAAAAACCAAATCTTTAAAAAAATTAAATCAAATCTTTTTTTTAACAAAAAAAAAGAAAAATCAAATCTTTTAAACTAAATCCAAATCTTATTATAAAAACTAAAATACGGAATTGTTTTTTAATAATTTCCCGGGAAGATAAGTATAACCCTCCTTCTTCTTTTTTTATATAATCCCTTCTTTATTAAAATAAAAAAAGATAAAGTTCCGCCTCTGAACTTCATCCTCGCGACGGAACCCTTTTCTTCTTCACCGTCACGAATCTTCTTCTTCTTCACTGCATATTCCTTTGAACTGTCTTCACTGTCGCAGCTTCTTCTTCACTGAAAATCCTAACTTTCAAACCCTTCAATCCCTTCACCGTCACAACTTTTGGTGTTTTCAATTCCAGAAATCAAACTCTCAATCTTGAGTAAGTATGTAATCTGCAAATCTGAGTTTTAATTTTTAGAAGTATGAACGGATTGAATGTTCTATAAGTATACATACATTGGGTAAACTAGAGGGATTTCTAGATTTTAATTTCATTATAGTTTTTTGTTCTGTATGTGATGAATTGTATTTCATCGCAAAGGAAATTAGTAATTAAGTTAGCAGTTTTATAAAAAAAAAATTAGTTTTATTTCTGCAGTTATGCTAATGTAATCATAATTACCTTTGAGTGATTCAATTCAAAGTATAATATTTTCTTGATAATTTTTGAACTTGTCTGCATAGATGAAATTTGCTTCATCTAATCATGTTCACTTCTTTAGAATATTATATGTAAGTTGCCTCTTCTAATCATATTCTATTTTGATAATTTGATAATAGAATGATATAACTAGATATTTAAGTGTTTCTTACTTAGATATAAGGTGCTAGAAAGGAAGGTGGTAGATCCCCTGGTATATGGTGAAGGATAATTATTACTGATCCATGTCTCAATTTAAAACAGACGCATGCATTCTAATTTATTCGGGTCACAGGGACAGGTGAATTGTTTTCAATGTTTTTCTATGCTCTGATAGAAAGTAGTGGTTTGAATTCTTAACCGAAAGTTTTCTGTATTTCTTGTTGTTTTGAATGAGGTTCTTATAACTTTCAATTTAACAACGATCTGCTTTTATACACTCTAAAGGTATGAAAATTGTTTCCTTAATATAGACCCTAATTAAGCTAAGTTGTAATTTATGTTGATTTCGGAGGACAATGCCATTAGTCTTTCAAATGAACTTTTGTTTTAATCAAATTATTTCCTCTTTTGTTTCCTCTGATTTATATGTTTCACTATGATATTCTTTAACAGTTGTACCACTCATTAAGAATATTTTATCCATGTTATTAGAGGATATGCCTTAAATTAAAATTGAACTATCTTTAACAATCTCCTTGTGGTAACAACCTAATAACATCACATACTTACATGGTTTAATCCTCTATAAGCACAACAATGTGTCTTGTTTTCTTGTTGGAGAAGAACTTCTATCGGAAATCAAGAAGGCCTGCTTGAGCTTTTGACTTGCAACTCGGGTAATAATGTTTGTTTAGTGTCATTGGTAAAACTTTTCAATTTTTTTCATTCCCTTATATTCTAATGATTTCTATTCTTATTTCATCTATGTTCTATTTTTTATGTTATGAGACTCATGGCATTGTCCTTTAAGTTTGTGAATTATGTTACATTTAGTGAAATCTTTATCATAGTATAATTCATTATAGGTTATGGAGAAGTTTATGGACTTGTCCATCTTTTGAATTTGGAGATAAATAAGGCAGGCCTTTGTACTTGCTTTACTTGTTTTATTACACTGCCTAATCACAAGTTTGATTTTCGATTCACCTAATATTCGAGTTACATTGTGATTTCAGTTTCATTATAATTTATATATTTTTTTAATAAAATAAAAATATTGCATTTGTTTTTACTTTCTATTGATTGATACATTCAATTAAAGGCATACTTATTTAATGCAATGAAGGAACAATTTGCTCTTATTATGGCTAATATGCTAACTAAAGAAGTTGCTGAAGTTAATGAGCTTAAAGCTAAAGTTGCTGAATTTGATGCAATGAAGGAACAATTTGCTCTTATTATGGCTAATATGCAAAATCATGTAAGACAATATTTGTGTGCCTTACATATATATATAATGTGAAGATAATGACATTGACTTGTTGTTATTGTTATATTATAGTTTTTTTAATAAGTTTTTTTTAAAATTTATTTCATGTTCAAAGTACATGATATTAATTTGAAGTGCATTTTTTATGAATGATATATATAAATATGTTGCTACTACAATACTTTTGTTTTTAACTATACTTTAAATTTTGTTTTCAGGGGTTTAACATAGGATCACCGTTTGAAGTACGACGCTCTTCTGAGTCTAGTCATAATGTTGAGGGTGATCAAGCAACTCCGGACGATTAAACTTAGATATATAAGTTTTGTTTAGGCGTGTTGAACTTTTGATGTCACGCTTTTCCATTTGTTTTAATTTTGACGTACTAGGCGCATGTGTTGTGACCTTCGTTTTTATTTTTTGTTATGTACTATTTAGGTTGCATGTGTCAATGCAAACTTTGGATGTATTGCGCATGTATTGTGACCTTTAGTTCCATATGCCGTTGCGAACACCTTATTTTTGAATCAAATGGATGATATTTTGTTTATGAATTTGTCTATATTGCATGAATTATTATAGTAGTTCAATATTTAAAAATACTACGTTTGAATATTAATCGATGAATAAAAAAACAGGGTAAAAAATTGTCCTACAAAAATGGACCTCAAAGAAATCAGAAAATAAATTAAAAAAAAAAGTAAATTATATAGCGGCGGTTTCCAACCGCTGCTAAAACTTAAAAACAAAAAAATTTAAAAACAATAGCGGCGGTTACAAACCGTTGCTAAAACTTAAATACTAAAAAATTTAAAAAAAATAGCGGCGGTTTCAAACCGTTGCTAAAACTTAAATACAAAAAATTATAAAAAAATATAGCGGCGGTTTCAAACCGCTGCAAAACTGGCTGAAAATTTTGTTTTTTCGTTTCATGTATTGCAACGGTTTCAAACCGCCGCAACACATATTGTGGCCGTTTGTGTAACGGTTTTCCAAACCGCCGCTATTTGAGCTACCAACGCTCAAATCTGCAACGGGTTGGCAACCGCCGGTAAAGATGCTGCAACAGTTAAAAACCGTTGCTAAACCGTCCCATAACCGTTGCTAAACACCTTTTTTCTTGTAGTGTGTAAAAGGTGCACGTTTTACATCTGTTTCTTATTTCAGTCAGATGTAAAAGGTGCAAGTTTCAATTTTTTTAAAAATTAAATTGGACTTTTTACATCTGACGTGCCATTTTCTCAGATGTAAAAGCGTCCGTTTTCACATCCGTCAAAATTATCCACAGATGTAAAAGCTCCACGTTTTTTTTTTTTAATAAAAATCCTGCTTTTTTTTTAAATGCTGCATTTTTTTTTTTTCAAATCCTGAATTTCTTTTTTTACTCATATGCTAGCATCAAAAGTATAACTTGCAAATAAACATACTAAACGCCATCCAAAATTAAAAATTGATAACATTATGCTAATACAACCATTAGTTATGTCAACATCCAAATTAAGTAGAAATTCCACCACATTCAACATCCAAATTAAGTAAAATAGTAATGTCATTAGTTAATACAACCATTCAACATCCAAAATTTAAAATCGAGAACATGATACATAACACTTATAGTACACATAGTACTTTGTTTTTAAAAGCAAAAGAGGCTTTATTTAACAAGGCATACGCCATTCTAAACTATGCATATTCTGCAGATTTATTATCAACATGTTTCTATCATCAAACAAGCTTCTATCAAATGAAATCATTATGCACTAAGTGAATTTTCAAAACTATGCATTCCGCACTAAGTGAATTTTCAAACTGCACTGAAAAAAAAACTAAATTTAACATTAATTCAGCCACTTATCCTAACACTACAAGAAAAAAGGTGTTTAGCAACGGTTATGGGACGGTTTAGCAACGGTTTTTAACTGTTGCAGCATCTTTACCGGCGGTTGCCAACCCGTTGCAGATTTGAGCGTTGGTAGCTCAAATAGCGGCGGTTTGGAAAACCGTTACACAAACGGCCACAATATGTGTTGCGGCGGTTTGAAACCGTTGCAATACATGAAACGAAAAAACAAAATTTTCAGCCAGTTTTGCAGCGGTTTGAAACCGCCGCTATATTTTTTTATAATTTTTTGTATTTAAGTTTTAGCAACGGTTTGAAACCGCCGCTATTTTTTTTAAATTTTTTAGTATTTAAGTTTTAGCAACGGTTTGTAACCGCCGCTATTGTTTTTAAATTTTTTTGTTTTTAAGTTTTAGCAGCGGTTGGAAACCGCCGCTATATAATTTACTTTTTTTTTTAATTTATTTTCTGGTTTCTTTGAGGTCCATTTTTGTAGGACAATTTTTTACCCTGTTTTTTTATTCATCGATTAATATTCAAACGTAGTATTTTTAAATATTGAACTACTATAATAATTCATGCAATATAGACAAATTCATAAACAAAATATCATCCATTTGATTCAAAAATAAGGTGTTCGCAACGGCATATGGAACTAAAGGTCACAATACATGCGCAATACATCCAAAGTTTGCATTGACACATGCAACCTAAATAGTACATAACAAAAAATAAAAACGAAGGTCACAACACATGCGCCTAGTACGTCAAAATTAAAACAAATGGAAAAGCGTGACATCAAAAGTTCAACACGCCTAAACAAAACTTATATATCTAAGTTTAATCGTCCGGAGTTGCTTGATCACCCTCAACATTATGACTAGACTCAGAAGAGCGTCGTACTTCAAACGGTGATCCTATGTTAAACCCCTGAAAACAAAATTTAAAGTATAGTTAAAAACAAAAGTATTGTAGTAGCAACATATTTATATATATCATTCATAAAAAATGCACTTCAAATTAATATCATGTACTTTGAACATGAAATAAATTTTAAAAAAAACTTATTAAAAAAACTATAATATAACAATAACAACAAGTCAATGTCATTATCTTCACATTATATATATATGTAAGGCACACAAATATTGTCTTACATGATTTTGCATATTAGCCATAATAAGAGCAAATTGTTCCTTCATTGCATCAAATTCAGCAACTTTAGCTTTAAGCTCATTAACTTCAGCAACTTCTTTAGTTAGCATATTAGCCATAATAAGAGCAAATTGTTCCTTCATTGCATTAAATAAGTATGCCTTTAATTGAATGTATCAATCAATAGAAAGTAAAAACAAATGCAATATTTTTATTTTATTAAAAAAATATATAAATTATAATGAAACTGAAATCACAATGTAACTCGAATATTAGGTGAATCGAAAATCAAACTTGTGATTAGGCAGTGTAATAAAACAAGTAAAGCAAGTACAAAGGCCTGCCTTATTTATCTCCAAATTCAAAAGATGGACAAGTCCATAAACTTCTCCATAACCTATAATGAATTATACTATGATAAAGATTTCACTAAATGTAACATAATTCACAAACTTAAAGGACAATGCCATGAGTCTCATAACATAAAAAATAGAACATAGATGAAATAAGAATAGAAATCATTAGAATATAAGGGAATGAAAAAAATTGAAAAGTTTTACCAATGACACTAAACAAACATTATTACCCGAGTTGCAAGTCAAAAGCTCAAGCATGCCTTCTTGATTTCCGATAGAAGTTCTTCTCCAACAAGAAAACAAGACACATTGTTGTGCTTATAGAGGATTAAACCATGTAAGTACGTGATGTTATTAGGTTGTTACCACAAGGAGATTGTTAAAGATAGTTCAATTTTAATTTAAGGCATATCCTCTAATAACATGGATAAAATATTCTTAATGAGTGGTACAACTGTTAAAGAATATCATAGTGAAACATATAAATCAGAGGAAACAAAAGAGGAAATAATTTGATTAAAACAAAAGTTCATTTGAAAGACTAATGGCATTGTCCTCCGAAATCAACATAAATTACAACTTAGCTTAATTAGGGTGTATATTAAGGAAACAATTTTCATACCTTTAGAGTGTATAAAAGCAGATCGTTGTTAAATTGAAAGTTATAAGAACCTCATTCAAAACAACAAGAAATACAGAAAACTTTCGGTTAAGAATTCAAACCACTACTTTCTATCAGAGCATAGAAAAACATTGAAAACAATTCACCTGTCCCTGTGACCCGAATAAATTAGAATGCATGCGTCTGTTTTAAATTGAGACATGGATCAGTAATAATTATCCTTCACCATATACCAGGGGATCTACCACCTTCCTTTCTAGCACCTTATATCTAAGTAAGAAACACTTAAATATCTAGTTATATCATTCTATTATCAAATTATCAAAATAGAATATGATTAGAAGAGGCAACTTATATATAATATTCTAAAGAAGTGAACATGATTAGATGAAGCAAATTTCATCTATGCAGACAAGTTCAAAAATTATCAAGAAAATATTATACTTTGAATTGAATCACTCAAAGGTAATTATGATTACATTAGCATAACTGCAGAAATAAAACTAATTTTTTTTTATAAAACTGCTAACTTAATTCCTAATTTCCTTTGCGATGAAATACAATTCATCACATACAGAACAAAAAACTATAATGAAATTAAAATCTAGAAATCCCTCTAGTTTACCCAATGTATGTATACTTATAGAACATTCAATCCGTTCATACTTCTAAAAATTAAAACTCAGATTTGCAGATTACATACTTACTCAAGATTGAGAGTTTGATTTCTGGAATTGAAAACACCAAAAGTTGTGACGGTGAAGGGATTGAAGGGTTTGAAAGTTAGGATTTTCAGTGAAGAAGAAGCTGCGACAGTGAAGACAGTTCAAAGGAATATGCAGTGAAGAAGAAGAAGATTCGTGACGGTGAAGAAGAAAAGGGTTCTGTCGCGAGGATGAAGTTCAGAGGCGGAACTTTATCTTTTTTTATTTTAATAAAGAAGGGATTATATAAAAAAAGAAGAAGGAGGGTTATACTTATCTTCCCGGGAAATTATTAAAAAACAATTCCGTATTTTAGTTTTTATAATAAGATTTGGATTTAGTTTAAAAGATTTGATTTTTCTTTTTTTTTGTTAAAAAAAAGATTTGATTTAATTTTTTTAAAGATTTGGTTTTTCTTTAAAAAAATTAGAATTTGTTTTTTATAACAAGGGACTGAGTTCGATTCCCGCATGCTACTTCTTAGGTTAAGTAAGTGAAAACTGACTTAACAAAATAGGTTTTATATGTCAGTTGAGGGACACCTGACTTAACAAAAAAGGTTTCTTAAGTCAGTTGAGTTTTAGGTGACTTAACAAGGAACTTAAGGAATTTCATTTGTATTTTTTAAATTCCTATTAAGTCGGTTGATAACAAAACCGTCTTAATAAAGTTGAACTTATTTACAAAACTGCCACCACGCGTGTTGTTAAGTCAGGTGGCAATGTTAACTGACTTAAAAACTTTTCTATAAAGGTATTTTTGTACTAGTGAACGACGGCCGGAGATTGGAGAACGACGGCTGAAGGGGACGGTGGCGTTAGGGTTCGCGAGTACTGGAGATGGAGAAGGAACGCGCGCTTGTTTTCTCTGAAGAGAAGCAAATTAAAAAAATAATAAAAGAGATGGTTCGCGGGTTTTTTTTTTCTATTTATCAACTAAACCGCTGGTAAACCAAATTAAACCGCCGGTTCATTTAAAAATTACCAGCGGTTCCCCAAAACCGTTGCTATTTTAATTTTGTTTTAAAATTACCGGCAGTTCTACAAAACTGTTGCTATCCATTTGTTGCAATTTGCAATTTTACCGGCGGTTCCCCAAAACCGTTGCTATTTTAATTTTGTTTTAAAATTACCGGCAGTTCTACAAAACTGTTGCTATCCATTTGTTGCAATTTCCAATTTTTTTTGTAGTGACATCTGACAGAGCCAGTAGTAAAAAGTGTCCAACTTACTATGACTCGTGCGTTTATGACTGACCGGAGCCAGATGTAAAAGGTGCATTTGGACAGTAGTAAAAAGTGTTTTCTGCACTAGTGAAAGATGTGTATACTTTACCACAACTATCATTGGTCCAATCTCCGGTAAAAGTACGGCACGAGCCTTCACATTGAAGTTGCTGAGTGGAATTTAAGAAGCAACGTGTTGAATCTCGGCAAAGATTCTTACATGGAAGATGCAACCATGAAATCTCGAATCCATATACCAAAGCCTTGTGAATGACATCATAAGAAATTTGATTTCTTTTCAAATCCCCAAACCAAGAAGTAGGAGCTAGTAACTTCACATGGCAACCAACTTGAAAATCATGAGCAATTAAATCACCAGCCATGGCATAAATATAATACTCTTTTGAGTTTCGATCGATGCAAGGAACAATATCGACATATTTATGATTGTTTGTTACTTGATGGCTACTGTTGGATGTTGCCTTGAAAACTCAGAAACAGGAAAAGCAGAAAAAAAAAAAAAAAAAAAAGGGTTGTTGTTGCTGTGCATGGCGCCAGGAGCATGCCAGAAATGGTTGTGGCTTCTGTTTCCCGCGCCGGGCGCAGGGTACTGGGCGCTGGACGCCAGCTCACGAAGCCTATATATAGGCGGTGCGTTTTCTGATGTTTTCTAAGGGAATTTTAGGGTTTTTGCCGTCAATTAAGGCTAGGGTTTTAGAGAACTTGTTCTTGGTATAATCCTAGGGGTTTGGGCAAACTGTTCTTGATTCACCTTGGATAGCTAGGTCAATTGAGTCTCTTGGTCACGGGAAGAGATTCGAGATTAGGGTAGAATTAGGATTAATTCTTGTAACCCTATTTGGGGATTTCTTTGTGTAAAGTTTCTCATTGATCATAGTGGAACGGAAGGGTTGCTCCCTCCCCCAGATTAGGTTCATTAACACCGAACTGGGTAAACAATATCTTGTGTTCTTCTCTTTTGTTCTTGGATTATTTCCTTTCATCAGCTCTATCACTTTAATTTGGTTACTTGGTTAATTTGCTCCACACATCAAAATTCATTGGTGTGATTTTCAAGCGAATTCACAACAATTGGCGCCCACCGTGGGGCAAGGATCAAATCGATAATCAGGTACCATGGGTTCTAAGTATGATATTGAGAAGCTTACCGGTGGTAACGACTTCGAGTTGTGGAAGGTAAAGATGAGGGCGGTGTTAGTCCATAACAAGTGTGCTGAGGCTTTGAAGGGTGCACAGATGCCGGCGAGTCTTTCCGATGAGGAGAAGGCTGATTTGAATGAAAGGGCGGTTAGTTGCATTACCTTGTGCCTCGGAGACAAGGTGTTGAGAGAAGTAGCAAGGGAGACCAACGCTGCGGGTATGTGGGCCAAGCTTGAATCGTTGTACATGACCAAGTCGATGGCACATAAGCAGTTTCTGAAACAAAAACTCTACTTTTATCGAATGGTGGAGTCGAAATCCATAACGGAGCAACTGGCGGAATTCAACAAAATTATTGATGATTTGGCTAATATTGATGTGAACCTAGAAGATGAAGACAAAGCCTTACATCTACTTCGTACGTTACCTAAGTCCTATGAAAGTTTCAAGGATACCATGCTCTACGGCAAGGAAACAGCCGTTACCTTGGAGGAAGTTCAATCGGCCTTGAGGACGAAAGAACTTACTAAGTTTAAGACTTGAAGGTGGAGGATGGTGCTAATGCTTTAAACGTTTCAGGTGGAAAAGGTGGAGGTAGAGGTAGGAGGGTTAAAAGCGGTGACAAGTGGAGTTGTTTCCATTGTCAAAAGAAAGGTCACTTCAAGAGGGATTGTCTGGAGTTGAAGGACAAGAATGGTTCCGTGCATGTTGTGGATGGTTCATCCGGTGATGAGAATTATGAAACAGCGGATGCACTTGTGGTGTCGAGTTGGGAGTCAGAAGAGAGTGAGACTCTAGACTCTGGTGGTTCTCATGATGTTCTAGAGTTGTGGGATGTCGGGGTTGTTTCAGATCAGGTGGAGTGGTTTTGCAAATTGCAAGGTGGGGTTCATAGAGGAAGTACCGAGTTCGAGACTTTGGGGGAGGAGTTTCATCTTAAGGTGGAGGATTTTCAACTTGAGGTGGAGGCTTCCGATAGTGATACTAGAGGAGGAGAAACAACACTAACTCTTGGCTGTCAAGAAGGAGATAGGGAGGAGAGTGGTGGTGTTGCACCGAAGTGGTACGACTGTGAAGACCTTGTGGGGTATGTTCCAATTGAGGCTGAAGAAGTGCAAGACCTATTGAAGAACTTCAGGGAAGCAATTGGGAACACCGACAATAGAACTTGGGAACTTGTAGGGCTACTTGAGGTAGTGGGGCACAAGGAGAGTCCATTGTTGGAGCTTGAACAACCGCCTAAAATTCCAAGGTTGGTTGAGGACAAGCAAGTCTTCGAGAGTACGGAAGGTATTCCGGGGTTCGAAGAGGGGGTGGTGAAGCTTGTAAGACTATCCAAAAGGCCGATGATAGTTGGATGCAAGCGTATCTTCAAGAGGACGGGTTTGATCACTCTGGGGGCTGAAGAGGTTGCGGTGAGTCTTGTGGGTGCTACCAAAAATCCTATGGTAGTGGGAGACAAGACCTTCATGAGTGCGGAAGGCATTCCGAGGGATGAAGAGGTAGAGGTACAGCACTACAAGAAAACTACTTTGGAGCGTCTGCCTAAAACAGACGCTAAATACCAAAAAGCGGACGCTACAACCATTTAGTGTCTACTTAGAGTCTGTGTCGTGGTGGACGCTTAAATGCCTGAAGCTAACAGTTGCGTCTAGCAGACGCTACTTTAGCGTCTGTCCTGTTAGATGCTAGGCTGAAGCTAGTGACATGCATATATGGCAGACGCTACTACCTAATATTAGCGTCTACTTTTGTTAGCTGCTATAGTTTAGTTTCTGAACGATATAGTGTCAGCTAAAAGCATACGCTAATAATAGCGTCTGCTTTTGTTAGAAGCTATAAATTCTATTTTGAATAATATAGTGTCTACTAAAAGCAGACGCTAATTATTTTTTTTATTTTTTTTTAAATAGCATTTTAGCTGATGCATCTAATATATAACTGAAGTAGTTCTTTAATGGACCTTCTATTTCTAATATATAACCATATAATGTCAACAAAAAAGGTCTACATCCATCAAAATATAACCCACTAATATATAATCCACCAAAATATCCCACAAAATATATAACCCATCAAAATAGTCCTAACTTACCATCAATCAAAATATAACCCACTAATATATAACCCACCAAAATATCCCACAAAATATATAACCCATCAAAATAGTCCTAACTTACCATCAATATCAATTCATCCAAATAACCCACAAAGTCTATAACCATCAAAATAACTCACAAAATCTACAACCATCAAAGTCCATCATCTTCCTCTTCATCAACCGATTGGTCATCCAATTCAATATCATAATGAGGATGAGAACTCTGACGAGAATGACCACTACAAGAACCCGACTCCAAAGCCATCATGCGTCTTTGGAATTCTTCAAGCTTCGTTTCCAATGATTTGTAATTCGCATTTGCTGCAACAGCTTCAGCTCTAGCAGCCGCAGCATCAGCTTTAGCAGCCTCGGCATCTGCACGTGCTCTAGCAGCCTCAGCTCGAGCAGCTTCAATTTTTTGGTTCTCGACCCTAATGTGATGTGCATCTGCCTCATCAGTCAAGTGTGTTACACCATGCCTTAGGTTGGGAGCTAAGTGTCCAACACCGTAACACCTTCCGCGAGACTTACCCCCGGAAACATCTGATAGGTTCGCAAGTGCACGAAAATATCAGTTATAGTATAAAAGATTATCGATCCCACAGAGACCAATGTCAAGTACCGTATTTCGTTGTCAAATTGTTTATCTAAGGCGATGAAATTATTTAGAAGAGTTTAATTATATTAAATAAAAAAAACTTTAACTATTTAAGTTAACTTTTTAGAAAATAATGAGAATTAAAGAAACCGGAATGTTACTTTTAGTTGCTTCAAAGGATTCGGTAATCAATTTGTGTTTAGAGAAAATGTTTAGTTTCTAACAAATTAAATATCAATTTAAAGATATGCATCTCACACTCTCGCGCTGTTGAATTATATCATATAGAAATAAAATAAATGCTTCACTCTCGCTCTCACATTTACTTATAAAAATACTTTTTGAAAATCAATTTAATTTAATTAGAAACAATCTAGTTTTCACAAAACAGTATTAGTTTAAAAATATAGTCCTCACACCGTCGCGCTATTGAACTGATATTATATTATATAAATCAATGATTTGCTGTCGCTCACTCATTTATTTATAAAATACTTTTTGAATACTAATGTAGTTTAATTAACTTTAAAGAGCTGTCGCGGTGTTTAAAGTTAATGTCCAATTTTTACTATCTAGTATAAAACCTCACACTGTCGCGCTATTGGTCTACACCTTAGTTAATTTTCACTTTCGTGCAAAATTATTGATTTAAGATTAAAAATTGAAACAGAAAACTAGTTTAAAAAAATTGAGTTCACAAATTAACCATCGAATCCAAATTGGCTTCCTATTTCACATTCCGGTTTTATTAAATTAGCCAGACATAGTTGAAATTAAAAACATACTTATTAGATAATTAACAGGAATATTAAATAGGAACATAACAATACGATTATAATAAACTGAAAGTAAAATAAAATAAACTAAACTAAAACAGAACTGAAAAAAGTAAAACAAGTAAATTAAATGAATAAGAAACTTGAATTAAGATTTAATGTTGACTTACAGAACTGAGACTGGAAACAGGAACGAAAAAAAAAAAACAATAAATTGCTTAGACTAATAGCTGGTACTTTTTTTTTTCTCTTAATTCTCTAAAGTGGCGTGAAAAAAAAAAAAGGAACAGGTTACATGTATTTATAGTGCTGAGAAAGTAACTGACTTCCTATTTTTCTCTCCCACGTTTCAATTCTATTTCCACTGGACTTATCGGTTGATTTTCCTATTAATGCGTGAGTGCCAAAATATCCGGACGGAGTGGATCGGTACGTGTATAAGACTGGCGTGTGAAGAGGAAAACAGTTTCATCTGATATTGAAATTTTGCAGAGCTGGCAGTCACCATATGTGAGTGGCGAGCGGCATAAGTGGTAAGTAGTTGCTGCAGTGATAAGTGAAAAGCATGTGCCCCTATTAATTAGGCGTGGCAGTCACCATAGAAGTGCATGGCAGTCAACATGCTTTTGAACAAAAAATATCACGTGATGTTAAAATAAGCAATGGCGGGCAGCATATGGATGTGTGGCCCTTTTTGTCCGGTTTCGCTTCTTTTCAGCCCGTTTTCGTTCCTTTATTTAATCCGTTCATTTTTATCTGTATAAGTAAAATACCAGGAATTAGCAATTATTTATAACATAAAATTACGAAATCAAAATAAAAATAATAAAAATATTATATTATATAACTAAATAAATAGTGTATTTTTCGGTGTTATCAACATCCTTCTATATTTCAATCCTTTCTGGTCCATCAACCTCTTGAGTGACACTAGTAGCACCATCATTAGTTTGTGTCGCTTGGGTCATACGTACCTGATAGTCATTCTGTAAATCAATGAGACCAACATTAATAAATCTCAAGAGAATCTATATTACTCAGTATACAATACTTAAGATTCCAACAAACCCAAAAAATAAAATTAGAATAAAACTCTAACAAAGGATTAAACCAAGTTTCAGCTAGTTCCTATTAATTAGATGTTAATTTCAGGCTAGTTCCTATTAAACCAAGTTTAAATATCATTTCAGCTAGTTCCTATTAAACCAAGTTTCAGGCTAGTGCATATATGTTAATTTCATGCTTTCAAATTTTTTTTGAGCAGCAAAAACGAATGATTTTATTAAAACCAACTCAACACATTAATTGTTATAAGGCACAAAACCGATACAAGGGGGGGGGGGGGGGGGAACCGCCCAGCAACAGCCAGCAGAAAAACAAACAAAAAACCAGCAAAAACAGTAAAAAACAGAACAAAAATAGCAGCACAAAACAGAAAAACATCAACAAGCAGGGAAAAAACGCCACCAGCACCAAAGCAAAACCGACATGCATCAAAACAACACCCCGGCAGCAGCAAAAACTCGAAACAGCAGCAACAAAATTATCTCAAACAACAATCTCCAGGATGTTTTCAATTGAATAATGACTTACATGAGTTTTCTCTGAGCGACGATCAACCCACTCGCCATTCTTCTTTTTGTGGGTGGCCACAAAAAGTTCATCACGATGTACGGGTCTCCCAAGCATAGCATTCTATAATTAAAAATTGTGTTGTAGGAATCATTAATTGGTACACTTTCATTTACATGATAGAAAAATATAATGAAGGAAAATATAGTACTATAGTGAGTATAGTGAGAACAATGTTGTAGGAATCGCTAATTGAATACATACCATGTCAAGTGCAATGTCATGATGAGCTTTACGACCCGTAGTATGGAGTGCCCCACCTTTACTTGAAGCTCGATTAATCTTATTTCGTTCTGAGCGCGTCTTGAATAAACTTAAGGATATATAACTTAACACTAGTGGAAAAAAGCCTTTTTAGGTCGGTTCCTAGCCACTTCTTAGGTCGGTTCTGTGCGTGACTTAAGTTTTCCTGACATAACAAGTTTTGACTTGTTAGGACGGGTAGGACCTGACTTAACAAATTACATTTTAGGTCAGTTAAACTTTATGCGTCTTAAGAAGTCCAGGTTTTAGTAAGCGCTTGTGGCACGTCTAGCCGACATAAGAATGTTGTTTTTTAAGTCGGCTATTAGTAACCGACTTTAGAAGTTTTTTGTTTTTTTTTTTCTGCAAGCTTTTTTCTATAATAGGACCTTTTTTTCCATCACAATATATATACTGCAACATCAATTTATCAAAAAAAATATTCATCAATATCATATTATACTTCATTACCATATATCAAAATAAAATCGTAGAAGTAAAAATATTGTCATAACAAATTAAAATATCATTGTAATCAAAATAAGTACACAGCCACAATACTACTAGGCAAGTTCAGTTGCACTAAAAGGAAAATTCAACAAATATACCTAGTCTTATCAAAAAGCGAGCATAAACAAAGACTAACTACCTAGGTGAAATAGCAACTACGTACTTATCAAAATACCATCAAAACTAGAAACCTTAAAGACTAGCCAATATCCAACACATAATTGCACCATATTTCATATCATTGTCCGTACTTGCTTCAATATGTTCCAATATCATGTTTGCACAACATTCTTGAACATTTTTAACTTCGTCTTTTTGAAATGGCTTTGAATCCCCAAATATCTGTATAAATAAATGTCGACATAACATTAAATTACTATATCAACATAAAAAATTGTACTAATTAAGTGATACATGCAACTTGTTAACATAATTCTATTACTTACTTGTGTCCATGAACCAACAAGAGTCGCAGATATAATGTTCAACATGTGAATCATGATGAAATAGCCGCACTCATAACTAGCTTTTGACTCTAAAATTTAATATGATCAAATTAATGTGAACGTCAACTAGTCAATAAATATTATCAAAAATATGAAATTATACATTTAAATATAAAGTTGACAACTTACTGTGGGAAATAACCAATCCACTTTCTTCTACTTTTTCGCACGTTGTGACTTATTATGAGCTGTCAAAGCTCTACAATTTTTAGAATCAGCAAAATTTATTATTAATGGATATATCCAAAGGCAAAAGATTAGGTCAAGGACTAAAAGGGTCATGAATAGAAAAAATAAAAAATTTCAAACCATAACAAATACAAAGCCTACATCCACAGACTCTATATGACACATAGTTTATGTACGGTATATAAATTGAATACTTACGTGTCAAGAATTTCATAGATTTTTTTATCCGGTCTATTTCCCAATGAACATAGAAAGACAACTTCAAGCTTCGTACGATTAATGATGAGCAATTGCCAATGATGACTATAAAGGCAACATACAATTTAATGTGTTAAATTAATTTCTATCAATCATAAGTGATTGACTATAACATGAAAAAATATTCTTATTTGTTAAAATAAGGAGCAAATGTATTTTTTTTTCTAACAATCTAATTATTTTCATATTTGACCGAATTAGAAACTACTTCATAAAAAAATAATTTTTACTAACTATCAATTAAAAAACCATTTTTATTAAACTACACATTTTTTACTAATAAACATTTTTTTAACAGGATATTTTACTAATAAACATTATTTATACTACCTAATATTTTTTTTATCAAAAATTATAATATAATAACATTTTTACTAATTATATTATTTTACTAACAAACATTTTTATAAAGTACACTTATTTTATCAACTAACATTTTTATTACTAATGATATGTAATATGATAACAAAAACTAACCTCCAACAATAGTGATGAAAAAAGCCCCAAAAAACCAACAGCAGCAACAACAACAACACGTACTAAGAAAGAGAATCAAAGATTAACTGCAAAAAATAATAGAACATGTTATCTTAATAACTAAATTAAAATTATATATATTTAAAATCAAAAATAAATTTATATATTAAACAAACCAGTGTTAATAATCTGATGAAAAAATAGAAAGAAAAAAAACTAACCTCCAACAATATTAGTGCGATGAAAAAAGTCCAGAAAAAGCAACAACATCAACAGCAACAGACACACACTAAGAAAAAGAACCAAAGATTAACTGCAAAAAATAATACAACATGTTATATTAATAATTAAATTAAAATTATATATATTAAAAACTTCAAATAAATTTATATATAAAACTAACCGGTGTTAATAATCTAATGAAAAATAGAATTTGAGAAACACAAAAGTATAGAAATTGGTATTTAGGAATATACTAGAATTAAAAGAATTTTGTATTTGAAGTAGATATGGAAGGAGATAAAGACTAAAGAGTGGTATATATGGTTTTTTTTTTGAGGTGAAGGAGTATATGATCAATAAGAATGATATATGTATATATAAAGAGAACCAATTATGTCCGTTGCTGCAAGCTGGCCACTTTCATTCATTGCCAAATTGAAATTGCCAAAGAATCTCTGCACACACCGCAAGCTGGCCAGTTTTTTGACGTGAAGTACCACTTATTTTCACTGACACACGCAAAACCCACTTCTCCGGTGCTTTTTCAGTCTGCCACATTTTTTTTTTGGAGGAATTTTTCCTAGGTAAGCATTTTGACTTGATCAAAATTGTTTAGTGAGGAAAAATTCCTGGGTAAATGAATCTTGGAAAATGTAATTTTCTGACACTGATTTCTTAGGAATTTTTCCTGGGAAAAAGCTGCATTTTCTGAGGAATAAAAATTCCTGGGAAATATTCGTGAGAAATATGAAAAATTCTTGTAGTGCCTTACTTTCTAATTAAAAAGTTGAAGTTAAGCAAATGGTAGGTGGACCTATGCATTATCCACGCTTCAAGCCCAAATGGACTCTTGCATGAGAGGGCGTGTTAAAAATTAATATAAAACCATTTATATGGCCTATTCACATATACCTAGATACTTAGTTCCGGTAGAATATACAAATTTGATCATTCATCAAGTATATTTCGGTATGAAATTTCAAACCGACACACTCGTGTAAGCTCTTTATAATAGAGCGAGATCTTGAGTCAAAGGAGTTATTAGATCGAAATGTTCAAGAAGGAGTAGATTCTTCAAAAACAAAACTCAACAACAAAAATAAACACAATCCAAGAAACAAAAGTAGATTTTTTTGGGTTTCTTGTTATTGAGATTTTTTTTTTGTTAAAGAATTTTTTGGTTTGTCGTTGATTTTTGTTTTCATTTTCCCAGATTTGCCGAGTTGTGGATTATAGCTGTTGGTTTGTAATTCAAGCTCTGCTGAATTCTGATGCTCATCAGAAGCTGAACTCATCAGAACCTGAAGCAACCAACTTCTGATGCTCACACAGCTTCTGAAGGTCACAGGTTCTGATGGAACAGGTTCTGAAGCAACAGCTTCTGAAGCTGCTTAGCTTCTGCTCTGTTTTAGTAGTTAGCTAGCGTAGTTAGTTAGTTAGTTATTTTTTTTGTTTTGTCCTAGGTAGTTAAGGCAGTTGCACTTTACGCAACCCCCTCTTGTATATATAACTACTAAGGCCCATTGTGGAAGAATAAGATTTACTTTTCCTTTATTCATTTCTCTTCAAGTTTTATTCATAGTTCTCGTTTTTCTTTCTTAGTGTTCTAAGTTCTTTGTTGTTCATTCTTCGTGAGAGTTTATCTCCAACAAAGTGGTATCAGAGCTCGTACGATCCAAAGGGATCTTGATTCGTTCTTGATAAGAAGAATCAGGTTGAGAGTGAATCAACCATGGCTGGGAACAACAATTTCCATGCGAATTTACCAGTTTTCGATGGAAAGAATTGGGATAGATGGGTGAAGCAGATGAAGGTGATATTCAATGTTCAAGAAGTGTATGAACAAGTGAATGCAGCAATCACTCCTCTACCAGAAAATGCAAATGAAGAACAAAGAACAACATTCAGAGAAGCAAAGAAGAAAGATAACAAGGCCCTGTTTCTCATTCATCAATGTGTTGATTCAAAGGTGTTTGAGAAGATTGCAGATGCTGAGACCTCCAAAGATGCATGGGATATCTTGCAAAAGAAGGTATGGGTAATGTGGTGATCCAAAGATCGAATGGGAAGAAAGCTGTGATTGAAAAGGTTCTCTATGTCCCTGGTATGAAGTGTAACTTGATGAGCATAGGGCAATTAATCTCAAAGGGTTTCAAGATAGTAATTGAGGATGAGACTCTGCAACTCTTTGATTCCAAGAAGAGACTGATTTTCAAAACAGCCCAAAGCAAGAACAGGATCTACAAGACTCAAATCAAAGCTATTGAAGCTACATGCTTGTCCGCAACTGCTGAAGAGAAAGATAGTGATCTATGGCACAAAAGGTATGGGCATTTGAATTTTAAGAGCTTGTCAATGCTTAATTCAAAATGCATGGTGTTAGGATTGCCTAGTGTCATAACTCCAGTTGATACATGCACTACTTGCCTGTTAGGAAAACATCATAGATCATCATTTAAAAGTCATCTTCCTATGAGATCTAGTGATGTGTTAAATGTTGTGCATTCTGACATTTGTGGACCATTTGATGTGTTATCAACTGGTGGAAACAAATACTTCATGACGTTTGTTGATGAGTACTCTAGAATGATATGGTTATACCATATAAAAGCTAAGAGTGATGCTTTTGAGGTGTTTAAGAAGTTCAAAACACTGGTTGAGAAGCAAAGTGACAAGTCATTGAAGGTTCTGAGAACAGATGGTGGAGGTGAGTATACCTCTACAGAGTTTGAGAATTATTGCAAGGAACAAGGCATAATTCATGAAGTTACTGCACCATATACTCCTCAGCACAATGGTCTTGCAGAAAGGAGGAATAGAAGTATTCTAGATATGGCTAGAAGCATGGTGAAGCAGAAGAATCTGCCCAAGAGGTTCTGGGGTGAAGCTGTTGCTACAGCTGTTTACATTCTGAATAGAAGTCCTACTAAGAAGCTGAAGGATAAGGTACCTGAAGAGGTGTGGTCCAAGAGTAAGCCAAGTGTAAGTCACTTAAAGGTGTTTGGCAGCTTGTGCTACAAACATGTACCTGATGCTAAGAGAAAGAAGCTGGAAGACAAGAGTGTTCCTATGATATTTGTTGGATATCATAGAACTGGTGCCTATAGACTGTATAATCCTACAAGTGATAAAGTAGAGATCAGCAGAGATGTGAAGGTACTGGAAAATGAAAGTTGGGATTGGGGTCAGAAGCTCTCATCTAAGAAAACTTGTGCAGTAGACTTAGGTGGTGAAGCAAGCACTGTTAATGACACTCCCACTTTTGTGAATCAGCATCAAGGTAATGTAAGTGATGAAGACATGCATACTTCAAGTGATGATGAGGTCACTACTATACCACCAAGACCTCAGAGAAACACTCAATTACCAAGAAGGTTAGTTGACTGTGAGATTGTATCAGACAATGCAGTAGACAATGAAGGAGAAATTGTGCATTATGCAATGCTTGCAGATACTGAACCTTTAGATACCAAAGCTGCACTAAAGAGTAAAGTTTGGATGGAGGCAATGATTGATGAGTTGAAGTCTATAGAGAAGAACAAGACATGGGACTTGTGTGAATTACCCTCTGATAAAAAGGCAATTGGTGTGAAATGGGTGTACAAAGTCAAGCAAAATCCTGAAGGCAAGGTGATAAAATACAAGGCAAGACTTGTGGCCAAAGGATTCCTTCAGAAGCAAGGTTTGGACTATGATGAGGTATTCTCTCCAGTGGCAAGACATGAAACTATAAGGCTAGTGATTGCATTGGCTTGTAGTAGAAGATGGCCCTTATTTCATTTAGATGTGAAGTCAGCATTTCTAAATGGACCCTTAGAGGAAGATGTGTATGTGAAGCAGCCTCCAGGGTTTGAATTGAAGGGCAAGGAAGACAAAGTTCTGAAGCTGAATAAGGCTCTGTATGGTCTGAAGCAAGCTCCAAGAGCTTGGAACAAAAGAATTGATCAATTCTTTGTTATGCAAGGCTTCAGAAAATGCAGTGTAGAGTATGGTGTATATGTGAAATGCAGTGATGACAAACACATGTTAATCATATGTTTGTATATTGATGATCTGTTAGTAACAGGTAGCTCATCTATAGAGATAGAGAAATTCAAATCACAGATGAAGTGTGAGTTTGAAATGACTGACCTAGGAAAGTTAACTTACTTTCTGGGAATGGAGCTCTTAGAAACTCCAAAAGGGATGATATTGCATCAAGCTAAATATGCCACTGAGATTCTGAGAAAGTTTGAAATGCTTGATTGCAATTCATCAGTCACACCTGCAGATACAAGAGCCAAGATTGAAGAAGATACAGGCAGTCATGCAGTGGACTCTACCATGTTCAGGCAATTGATAGGTTCACTGAGGTATTTGTGTCAAACTAGACCTGATATCAGTTATGCAGTTGGCTATGTAAGCAGGTTTATGAGTAAACCACTGAAGTGTCACCTATTGGCAGCTAAGAGGATACTTAGATACATCAATGGCACAATCCACTATGGTGTTGTATTTCCATACTCTAAGGACAATGGAAAACTTGAGTTAAGTGGATTTTCTGATGCAGATTGGTGTGGTGATAAGGTGGACAGGAGGAGTACCAGTGGTTATTTGTTTAAATTTCAAAATGCACCAGTGTCTTGGTGCTCTAAGAAGCAGTCAGTCATAGCACTCTCCAGCTGTGAGGCAGAGTATGTAGCAGGGTCCCTAGCTGCATGTCAGGCAAATTGGCTGCAATCACTTCTCAGTGAGATGAACATTATTGCTGACATCACAGTGGTGCTGAAGATTGACAACAAATCAGCAATCAACTTGGCTAAGAACCCCGTTAGTCATGGGAAGAGCAAACACATTGAGACAAGATTTCACTTCCTCAGAGACCAAGTCACTAAAGGAAAGTTGAAACTTGAATATTGCTCTACTGACAATCAACAAGCTGATATTCTAACTAAGGCTGTGAAAAGAGACCAATTTCTCAAGCTCAGAAGAGAAATGGGAGTTGTGAGCTTTGACAGCTTGAATTAAGGAGGAGTGTTGGTTTGTAATTCAAGCTCTGCTGAATTCTGATGCTCATCGGAAGCTGAACTCATCAGAACCTGAAGCAACCAACTTCTGATGCTCACACAGCTTCTGAAGGTCACAGGTTCTGATGGAACAGGTTCTGAAGCAACAGCTTCTGAAGCTGCTTAGCTTCTGCTCTGTTTTAGTAGTTAGCTAGCGTAGTTAGTTAGTTAGTTATTTTTTTGTTTTGTCCTAGGTAGTTAAGGCAGTTGCACTTTACGCAACCCCCTCTTGTATATATAACTACTAAGGCCCATTGTGGAAGAATAAGATTTACTTTTCCTTTATTCATTTCTCTTCAAGTTTTATTCATAGTTCTCGTTTTTCTTTCTTAGTGTTCTAAGTTCTTTGTTGTTCATTCTTCGTGAGAGTTTATCTCCAACAATAGCCTCAATCATTTTTTGGAATTTCATTTTTTGTTTTATTTTTTTAATTTACTAATTCAAAAATTAATGACATAAAATATATTAATACAAGTGTACCAAGACAAGAAAACAAATAGTTATCACATCATTAAAAATGTGACACATAACATTTTATATGCAGAAACAGAACTCGATCCCTAAACACTCCACTTATTCATCATATAGTTGGATTTTCAAGCCACTAAACTACTGATAAAAAAAAAGACACATTATCTAATTTGAGCTTTGAAATGTGAAAGAGAAACAAAAATCGTGTGATTTTGAAATAGAGAGACAAAAGAAGAAATTGCATAAAATTAAATATTTTTAGTTATTGCGGCAGAAAGGTTAAAGAACTCACCTATCCAAATAAGAGTGATAGTATCTGCAAAAAAAAAGAAAAGAAATCCACTTTAAGTGAATAAAAGAAATATAATAGAATGATTTAACTCATACTAGTAATTATAATAAAATCAACGTTAAAGGAATGTTAGTTATTGGGAAAGGGACCTGTACAATTGATTATGAATTTCATGATTTTGCGATTTTACTTTTCTAAAATTAATAAAATTGAGAACAATAATGATTACTTTACCGCAAGTATTGTTGGTCTGAATAATCTGATGATACATTATGGAATCGTAGCAGCTGAAATGAAGCTCAGCAAAGCATTGGAGTTCCTCGGTCGAAGTGTTGAAGGAGCATGCATATGAACCACCACAACGATTTTGACATATAAGATTCAACCATGAAATCTCAAATCCATACACTAGCGCCTTATGAATGACATCATAGGAACGTACCTTATTTCTTCGCAAACCCGGCCAAGAAGTTGGAGTAATAAACTCGACATGACAACCAACTTGAAAGTCCTGAACAATTAAATTGCCAGCCATTGCATAAATGTAGCCTTTGGATTGCGAATTTAGACAGGACGAAGTATTCACATATTTAGGATTATTAGTCACGCGATGGCTACAATTTAAGTATACTATATGCTTAAAAAGTGGCTCATAATAAATTCCTTTTGCTATGTATGGTTCTCTGCAATTGTCCATCGATGATGCATAAGTATCACAAAAATCAGACCGAGACAAGAAATAGTGAGGAAGTGGAGAGCAGTTATCTTGTTGAACTCCAGGATCAACCAGTCTGATTGTGAAATTGTTGTAGTTGATGGCTTGCAAATAATATTTTTGCGAATACAAATTTAAAGTGGTCACATTATTTTCACAAGATAGCTCATACCTGCTGTTCCCGCAATGAAGTGGATCGTGTTTTAATCGAAATGGGTAAGTTATGTTGGAAATTTTTCCACAAGAGGAAGGGGGACAAGAATGATCTTGCTCAATTGAAAGATTAATACTGCTGCTACCTTGATGGAGTAGAAGCGTAAATGGGAACAAGAACAACAATATTATTCGCAACCACCACATAGCGGTGAAACTGTTTTTGAATGTTATATAATGCAACATATTGTTTTATACTACTATGTACTAGTACTACTACTAGCTCTTATTTTTTTATTGTTACAAACGAAGACTGCACGAAATTCACACCAAACAACGCGTGGTGACTGTGTTTTTTGTTTAATCAATTTTCTTTACTTTTTGCTTTTTCATCATGTATCACATTTATTGAAAAAAGAATGTCACGTTTTTGTTGCTAAACACCGGGACATGCACTCTTTAAGGATTTCATCTAAGGAAATAATTTATTCAAAAAATTAAATATTTTTATTTACAATGCTTTGACTTCACACATTTTCATAATTTATTTTATAAAACATTACTATTTTTTTTTTGACAAAATAAAACATTACTATTTAAAGGCTTAAAGAGTATCCCAAAACACTATTTAACATTTGCCTTTAATATATTATTATCCTTTTAAATTGTAGTCTCAAACAATTTAGAGATACGAGGAATTCTATTATAGACACAATCTCAAATCAATTATATTTGGGCACACTCACATCAAAGAGAAAAATTTAAACATAAACAATAATGTCATATCAACTATCATTAATCAATCCTTTTATATTTAAATTTTTTAAAATTATGTGTGTGTGCCTAAATGATAGGTGTTAGGTTTGTGTCCAAGTAAGAGTTTCTCTTAGAGATACTATTCATTTTCTTGACTAAAAAAATGACACTAATTTAAATTGATAGAATATATTGAATTATATAAATTTTAAATTGCTGAAAAAAAATATTGTAAATTTGGGAATAAACTCACAATGCTCAAATTAATAGTATATACTTACAAAATACTTGTAAATATAGCAAAACCACTACAAGAAAACTTGCTATTTGACAGGGCTTTTTGAAAGGGGCGCCGTATACTCAATCCAACCACCACCGCTTTTTAATATTTTTTTTAGTGATAGCAGCTATTTTACACATTACATGTTGCATATATACTCCCTCCGTCGCAAAATGTAAGCAAAAGTTTGTCAACAAAAGTAAATGTATTTGGTTTAAATCTTTAACCAAATACATCAAATTTCTTTGATCCATTTTTGCTTATATTTTGGAACGGATGGAGTATATAATGACAAGGATTATTTGCTTATTTTCTAATAAGAGGAACATAATAATTGTACCTTTTTTTTTTTACAGTAATAATTGTACCTTATAAAATGCATGTTCTATGTGTGTACACGGATCATAATTGATAAACCTATTGCCAATTTTATTTTTTGACTAAATAAACCTAACGTCAATAAGTTAGTAGATAATTTACTAACGTGTCTTATTAACTACTGTTTTTGGAGCATTAATTAAGAAATAAAAAAAATTATTTTAAAAAATTTAAACTTTTAACATATTTAATTTACACCTTTCAAAACATCCGTTTACATTTACCTTCTTTATTTAGGTTTTTTTGGGTTAAGTAGTTTAGTGATAAGAAATTTCATCTTAAAAATAAATAAAATGATTAAAGTTTGAATTTCGACTCCTGCATATATAATGCGATATTTCGAACTATCAACTGAATTAAACTTACGATGACTAATTTTTTTATTTAGTATCGTGGAACATTTATTACCATATATATATATATATGCTTTTGCAGACACACATGCAGCTTAATAAAGGATCACTACTTTATAATGTTAAACTTATTTATTTTATTTTAGTTAGCTTAACTAGTGGCCGAGACACTTGTTATACATGGATTAATGTACTTTATAATTTGGAACATACGGTCAATTTTGAGATTTTTTATTTTCACACGGATCACTAGCACTGCTTTTTTATAAAAGGAACACAGAGCTTGGTTCTTTCTTATCAAGTTATCAACACTTTCTTATCTTGAACAAATTAAACTTTTGCATATATTTTTAGATGACAGTAGCCAATAGTATTTTGATTACGCTATTGATTCTTGTGAATCTCTTGCTTATAAATAGCATCAGCGTTCATGATGACAAGTGCATAGAATATTCATCTTGTGGACCTGATGAACCTCTTGTTCGATTCCCCTTCCAACTCATTAAGGATTCATCACAAGATCAATGTGTTCATCCTGAGTTTTGCCTATCTTGTAATAAAAATAGCAAAACCATGATGGAGCTCTCTACCACTTCAGGTCCAATCACACTCTTAGTTACTGACATTATCTATGAACATCTGAATATTTACATTTCAGACCCACACTATTGCTTTACAAAATTGTTTCTCGAACGAAAACTTAACAGTTCATCATTTCTACCTTATTACCAATTTGATATGGAAACGTACAGAACAGTAGCCTTTTTCAATTGTTCGTCGGTTAAGAAACGACACTTGAGAAACGAAGAGAAGACAAATAATATTCATCCACAAGATATGACCACTTGTCCAATTTACGCTGCTAACTCTGACGATAGCGTCCTCAACTTGGACCTTGCTTCGTGTACCAAAATGTGTGAGGTCAATATTACTATTAATGCGGGTCTCCTGTCGACTAATAATATCATTTTGAGTTGGCCCAAAACAAAATGTGCAGTGTGTACAGAGAAAGGCATGAAATGTAGATGGAACAACAGCAGCACCAAAGGCGACATTGAATGTTATGACTGCCGCGGCAAGCGGAAAACTATCCACATTCCAAAATCTCTCATTTTCTCTGCAATTGGTATAATATGAGACTCTATCACAATTTCATACTTTTCGTATGTTCTTGTTCTGTTTATTTATTTATATTGCAAGGAAAACTTACTATTAATATACTATTTGCAGGTTCAATTTTATTGGGGTTGGTCATCATTGCAATTACAATAATTTATCTACATTTCAAGGGAAAAAAAGAAGATCAAGTTAGAATTGATAAGTTTTTAGAGGATTATAAAGCACAAAAGCCTGCTAGATTTTCCTATGCTGATATAAAAAGAATCACGGACGGGTTTAAGGAAAAACTAGGAGAAGGAGCTCACGGAACAGTGTTCAAAGGAAAACTCTCTAGTGAGATTCTTGTGGCTGTGAAAGTGCTCAACAATTCACCGGGAGAAGGGAAAGAGTTCATCACTGAAGTGGAAATTATGGGAAAAATCCACCATATCAATGTTGTTCGTTTGCTTGGCTTCTGCGCAGATGGAATCCACCGGGCTCTTGTATACAATTTGTTTCCAAAAGGTTCGCTACAGAGCTTCATATTTCCACCGGATAACAAGGACCATTTTATGGGGTGGGAGAAGCTGCAACAAATTAGTCTTGGTATAGCAAAAGGAATCGAGTATCTTCATGAGGGTTGTAGTCATCCAATCCTTCACTTTGACATCAACCCTCACAATGTTTTGCTAGATGACACCTTCGCTCCAAAAATTTCAGATTTTGGTCTCGCCAAATTATGTTCCAAGAATGTTAGCGTGGTGTCCATGACGGCTGCTAGGGGAACCATGGGATATATGGCGCCTGAAGTTCTATCTCGAAATTTTGGAAATGTTTCTCTTAAATCTGATATTTATAGTTATGGTATGTTGTTGCTTGAAATGGTCGGAGGAAGAAAGAATGTGGACTCGTCATCTGCGGAAACAATTCATGTTTTATATCCCGAATGGATCCATAACTTATTGGAAGGGGACATACATATTCATATTGAAGATGAGGATGAAGTTAAAATTGCAAAAAAACTTGCAATTGTCGGACTTTGGTGCATTCAATGGCAACCAATGAACCGTCCATCCATAAAAACTGTCATACAAATGTTGGAAACAGGAGACTACAACCAGTTAACTTTGCCACCTAATCCTTTTCATTCCACCACTTCCATTACCATTAGTGAAGGCTCTTTGGCAAGACGACCTTTCCAAATGGAAGTTGTTAGAACCCAGATTTTAGTAACAAATTTATAAAAAAGAAGTTGAATAATAATGGAAATATATTGTATTAAATAGAAGATAAACAAGAAAAAATGTAGAAAGGAAATAATCCAATCTACCCCAGAGCCAAGCTCCTCAGAGAAGGAGACAATCCTCTCTCTGCCTAACCATAATGGTTTAACAATAAACTTGCATAATCCTTACAATTCACTCACCCACCATTTATACTACTAAGAGGGATAACAAACTTGCCAACTAAGCACCTTATCTCACTTACTAATTACTAATATAACCCCATTATACTCTTTATTACAATAATAGCCCTTTTCCTATATTTCTTAAACTCTGGTCTCTATCAATACTCACCCCTTCAAAACAACCTTGTCCTCAAGGTTGAGATTTGCTTCCACATTAATTTGCCTCTATCAAATACAAAATTGAGCAATCCATGAAAAATAAGTAAGTCACTGAAACAGTAGTTGCAAATTGTCAGTGCCATATGATTCATTCTTCTCAAAGTCCCCATAATAGTGTTCCAAAATTGTGTAAGCATCTCAATCAAAGCAGGTGAGAACAAATGATTTCTATCAACCAAAGATCTCAATGTACACCCATTCACCTCCTTCCCATTTGGTAGCACCAACGGATCAGCACATGCTATGAACCAGCTCATGAAAATTCTTGCACATATATGCAACAGAACCCTCGTGTTCCTAAAATATTTCAACACTTCCACACACATCCCTTGTTGTGCAAACTCATTGATCAGGGAGTTCCACATTGTTGTATTTGGTAACATCTCTTCGATTCCAATCCACTGATAGACATTATTAGAGGGCATGTTGCAATTACTTTCTACAACAAGCATATGGAAAAATATTTCATCATCAGTCACCTTTTTAGCTAAGAGACAATAAAGCTCATTTGCAGCATCCAATATATCAAACCTTGTTTCCTCTGCAATTCCCAGGAACATGCCCACACCATCATTTACTATACCCTTCATTGTACAATTCTTAAATTGAAGAGTAGACATCGGTGTTGTGACTTCACTTTTTCTGTTTTGATTATTCAGTGTGGCAATCCTCCTTCTACAACTTAACATAATTTCGTTTGCCAACTTAGGTGAATAAGAGAAAGAAGCCTCCAAATCATTTCTCAGGCTTGTTGTTGTTACATAAAGTACCTCTACTGATTCCATACTGGTGGGAGTAAAACTACATACCCCTTCAAGGATCAAATAACAGTTACCAAAGTGAAAGACAAGGAATGTTAGTACCTTTGCTGCCATGTCTTGAATACATGAATGCATGTTTAAAAGTGCATTAGTTGTTGGACTTGCCTCCTTCTCAACATATTTAACATCACAACAAGCCAAGCCAATTACAAAACTTAACATGATAACCACAGGCCAATCTAAGTCAAGCTTCCTAACCTCCAATCTTCCATTTTTTGATGCAAGTGCTTCTTGGAAAAATTGTCTCCTATTGATGATCTTTTCTCTACTCTCCTTGTTGTTAATGAACATAAGAACATTCTCAGCTCTTAGCAATATTTTGGTGTCTGAGAACCTTTCAACTCCTTTCCCACAAATTATGAGAGCATCATGATCATCCATTCGAATCATCAAAGAGTTAGTTGAAAGTTGACATGAACTGTTGATGGGATTTATTACAAAATTGTAATTTTCCTTATCAGCTGCCAATTGAGGTTTTGAAAAATGATCACGTTTACTAATCTTTGCCATGAACTTGAATAATAAAGAGGTTTCTTCTGCACTTGTTTTAAATAATTGTACTCCAGCTGAAAACACATCCTTCCCATAATGTAGAGCTGAAACGTAATCCTTCCCTCTAAGATTCAATTTCCCATCTCCCTTCCTTATGGCCCAATTACTATTATAGCCCAGTAAATCTATTTCAGCCCATATTACTACTTCCTTTAACCAACATTGGCCCAACTTATATTGCATTGTGTAAGCATGACCAATAACAGATGATAATGGGTTTCTATTGAGTGATTCATGAGAGAGAAGAGGGAATGTGTGCTGATATGATGAAAACACGTGTAAGATGTTACTGTGCAGAATATCTATCTGGCCCATTGAGTTTAAAATGACACCCAACTCATCAATTTTCCATTTTAACCTCACTTTATCTTCAAATGCCCATTTTACCCTTATTTCCTCCAGAACCTTCCATCCTTCTTCAACGACGAACTGAATCATCTGTTCTGCGTGCACATCACGTGACTCCGTTGGCATGGAATCGCTCTCAACTGCTCGGATGTTGGCCGTCGGTGACTGGGGAGAACAAGTATCGGGTGGTATTGGCGGTGGGACCCGCCTTGGTAGTGTCGTCACCGATCGATCAACGTCTGGTTGTTTCGGTGGCGGCGGTGATGGTGCATTATGCACCCTGACTTCCTCCTTCAACAAAGCTTGATCTCCGGTAATTTGATTCCATGATGATTTCGTCATCGACAACCCAAATGTTGTCCTTCTCTTCTCGACGCACCACTTAACATCTTTCTCTCTGTCCATGGATTTTCTAGGATAAGAAGGTTTGGGAGGTGGATCTCGTCGTACAAGGTTCGCCATGATTGAACTGCTATCCGGCGGTTCTGGCTGAGGGAGGACCGTCGTGATGGAATCGGCGACTAGAATTAGTGGCTTCGGCGTATTTGGTGATAAATCCGATGGATCGGGTGGTTTTGGCTTGGGAAGTGCCTTGGCCGGTGAACCCGACGGCGGCGATTCCGGCGACGACGATGTATCAAACACCGGCGTGTGATTCATTGTGACACTCACCCTTGTGTGCTCTGCTTCGTTCTTCTTCTCACTAAGAGCTTGTATGTAGCTCTCGCCTTCCTCTATTAGCTGTCCTTCAACACCCACACCATAGTTACTCTTTCCAAATCTTCTCACCAAAGCTACGGCAAATGTTTCCCAATCAGCATCTAGGTTCTCCATACACCATGACTGGAACCACCACATAGCTACACCTTCCAATCTCATGAATGCCCATTGCACTCTGTCGGAAGGATAAATTTGCTGCTCCACGAAAAACCTTTCTGCCGTAAGGATCCACTCCATGGGGTTTTCACCCACAGAATCTGGCAGTCCTTCATTCACAAAATTGTATGACTCTTCCATCTCACACTGGCTCTCCCTCGATAATCCGGTAGGTCGGACCATTGTTAGAACCCAGATTTTAGTAACAAATTTATAAAAAAGAAGTTGAATAATAATGGAAATATATTGTATTGAATAGAAGATAAACAAGAAAAAATGTAGAAAGGAAATAATCCAATCTACCCCAGAGCCAAGCTCCTCAGAGAAGGAGACAATCCTCTCTCTGCCTAACCATAATGGTTTAACAATAAACTTGCATAATCCTTACAATTCACTCACCCACCATTTATACTACTAAGAGGGATAACAAACTTGCCAACTAAGCACCTTATCTCACTTACTAATTACTAATATAACCCCATTATACTCTTTATTACAATAATAGCCCTTTTCCTATATCTCTTAAACTCTGGTCTCTATCAGAAGTGATCCAAGAATAAGGGAAGATAATTATTTTCGATTCATTTGATTTATTCCCTTACCTTTAGAAAAAAGATAATAAACATTTACATTTATGAAAAAGTAGCATTTGTATTTTTCGAGTAGTATGCTCAGAGTGTTGTTTTGTAAATATTTCTATCAATTTTTAGGAAAATTATGTGCAGACTTTCTCTCTCTATCTCTCTTTACTCTCTAAGTCTCTCTCATTTCTTTGTCTTAAAACACACTAAAGTCACAATAGTTGGTAGAGGATATAGTTCCCGTGTTCAACACATGGATGGATTGAAAATGTGTAGTAGAAAGAAGGAAAATAGAAGAAAAATGTGAAGTTTTTCCAGTCTTCACTCTGCATACATACACCTCAAGGTAACACTTCACGTGAGTGATATTTCACTAAGTCTTCTTTGGCCTTTGCAGAATCTAAGCCTTCATTGGGGCATACAACAACTTACAACATATATAAGGTTGTTGAATCACTGAATGGGATGCATTCATGTTTTTAATAAAAACATGATAATACTTGATTCTGTAAACATAATAACCATTTAAGGAAGGCTCGGGCATGAATTGTTTAGAACCAATTAAGGTAGTGGAAGCTGAACTATGCTTCAAACCATATATTTTAGTATTTTACTGAGTATATTCTATTCCAGTTTATTTTGACTTTGATTTGTTTTTGTAAACAATGAAAAATAAAATAGTGTAAACTAATCATGCCCGTGTTATGTCCCTGTTCTTCATGAACAGAAAAGACCACATTGTCCAAAAACTATATCTTATGATGTAACTAACCAAATGATTGAGCTTAAGTGGTTAATAAACTCTACCTAAGGACGAATCGTTCGGAAGAACTTGAGTTCGGTTCTGTTGTAACAAGTGTGAGGTGAGTTAAGTTCCACATTGCTTAGAAAAGTTAATGTTGAACATTTTATAAATGAGAGGACCCATCAACCTAATGCCTCAAGGTTTTAGGTAAAGATGTGGTGTCGTACTCACTTGTACAATTGCATATTCCGCACCAAAATCTCAACTAAACAAATATGATAACATGTAGTTTCTATAACAAAATATAATGCACAGGTCTGACATATGCATAGTTGACTATTAGTAAAAGCATGATTTATTCAATACATTAAGCAACTAACCTCTATATTATATTTTGTTTATAACCAATATTGCCACGCAGGAGACATGACCCTCAAGATCATCTTCCAATCTGTATATGTCAAATAAATCGACAATGTATAATTATTAGATAATATGAAAAAAAAAAATTGTATTGATAATATGAAAAAAGCCATTACATCAAAGAATACAATGAGACTTATATCGTTTCTGAGTATAATTAACTCCTAACTAGTGTAACTATTTTCTAACAGACTATTACTACCTCTAATAGTGTCCCTCAAGTTGAAAAGTGTTCACAACACTTCCATCTTGGGATGAAGAACACAAATGCTATCAAAGAAAGACACTCAAATGCCAATTTAGGCAATGCTTAACAACCATAGGATAGAATCTGAAATCATCAAACTTATAAGGAAATAGCTTACCCACCATGGGGGAAGAAGCTAAAATCATTAAAGGCATAAGACGAAGCTTAACTACCATAGAGCAGATGCTAACAAAAGTGCAAATGCTTAACCTAACAAAGGCAAAAGGCAGAAGCTAAAACAAAATCCAATTCTTAATCATCCATGACAGAAGCTTATATCAATACTTGACCACCTTAGACAAAAGCTTACAACAAAATAATCCAATAAACCAAAAACCTCAATTTGACTTTACTGAGAACTTTTCACAAACACCTTGTAGGTATTATCTTCACTCACCAAATCATCCAACATGGTAAACACCACTTAGTGTACACAAAAAGCTTCAGAAAAAGGCAATACATGCTTATCAAATCAAGGGATATTGATGTTAAAGGGAGTGTATTTCCATTATAGAAGATGAACTTAGAACCAACAACATCCAAGCAACACTACAATCTTTTTGGGTTGCTCTTTAGTTTTTCTGTTTTGGGCTTTCAGCTTTATGCAGCTCTTTGTATTTTTTTTCATGTTTTCCAGCTCTTTAGTTTTTCTAGTTTTACCTCTTTTATTAATAAATTCAATTTAGTTTTTTTTAAAGAAAAAAAAAAAAACACCTGTCGAGGTCTATCTTGCCATGCCTATTAAAATTTGTGAAATTCCTTTTAAAATTAAGTTTAAACATCATTTTTTAAGTTCATTTGATTTTAGTCCCAGTATCTCTTTTTATTGCAAATTAATCCGTGCAAAAAAAAATTATTTTAGTCCATAAAGCTAAAATTTACTGGTTTCCTGCGGATTTTAGTTTTAAGCGAATAAAACCAAAAGATTTGAACATATAAGAAATAATTTGCAACAAAAAAAAATACAACAACTAAAACCAAAGGTAACGGACTAAATCGAATGAATCTACAACGATGATCTTCCTCTATTATTCCTGAATCACTTCCATTTGGAAAGAACTTCTTGGTAAAGTGCTTTCACTAGTACCAATGGAAGTTTTTGAGCGTGACAGATTAGGAGGGAAAATTAACTTGTTGTAATTTATTGTTTCCAACATTTGTATGACAGTTTTTATAGATGGACGATTCATTGGCTGCCACTGAATACACCAAAGTCCAACAATTGCGAGTTTCTTTGCAATTCTAACATCACCTCCATCTTCGATATGAATATGGATGTCTCTTTCCAATAAGTTATGGATCCATTCAGGGTATAAAATATGTAAATCTTCGGTGGACGACGAATCAATGTTCTTCCTTCCTCCGACCATTTCTAGCAATAACATGCCATAACCGTAAATATCAGACTTAAGAGAAACATTACCAAAATTTCGAGACAAAACCTCAGGCGCCATATATCCCATGGTTCCCCTAGCAGCTGTCATGGACACCACACTAAGATTCTTAGAACATAATTTAGCGAGACCCAAAATCTGAAATTTTAGGAGTGAAGGTATCGTCTAGCAATACATTGTGAGGGTTGATGTCAAAGTGAAGGATTGGATTGCTACAACCTTCATGAAGATACTCAATTCCTTTGGCTATACCAAGGCTAATTTGTAGCAGCTTCTCCCATCCCATGAAGTGGTCCTTGTTATCGGGTGGAAATATGAAGCTCTGTAGCGAACCTTTTGGAAACAAATTGTATACAAGAGCCCGGTGGATTCCATCTGCGCAGAAGCCAAGCAAACGAACAACATTGATATGGTGGATTTTGCCCATAATTTCCACTTCAGTGATGAACTCTTTCCCTTCTCCCGGTGAATTGTTGAGCACTTTCACAGCCACAAGAATCTCACTAGAGAGTTTTCCTTTGTACACGGTTCCGTGAGCTCCTTCTCCTAGCTTTTCCGTAAACCCACTCGTCATCCTTTTTATATCAGCATAGGAAAATCTAGCTGGCTTTTCTGCTCTATAATCCTCTAAAAACTTGTCAATTCTAACTTGATCTTCTTTTTTCTCTCTAAAATGTTGGTAAATCTTTGTAAATGCAATGATGACCAACCCTAATATAATTGAACCTGGAATAACATATCAACAGTTAGATTTTCCTTACAAAATAAATAAAGTAAATAACCATAACAAGAAGAGACAAAAAGTAGTTTGAAAGTGTGATTGAGTTTCATCTTACCTATAGCAGGGAAAATAATATATTTTGGAATGTGGATAGTTTTTCGTTTCCCCTTGCAGTCAAAACATTCAATTTCACCTTTGGTGCTGTTATTTTTCCATCTGCATTCCTTGCTATTCGCTTCACACTCTGTACAATTTGGTTTGGGCCAAGACAACATGAGCCTATTATCCGACAGACGATTTGGATTAATAGAGTATTTGACTTCAAACATCTTGGTACATGAAACAAGGTCCAATTTGAGGACACTTTCGTCAATATAAGAATCGAAAATTGGACAAGAGGTTATATCTTGTGAATTTTCAAATATCTGATTTTCGTTTCTCAAGTGTCGTTTCCCAACTGACGAGCAGTTGAAGAAGGCCAGTGTGTTTTCTGATTCGATATAAAATCGGTATGGTAGAAATGATGTACGATTAGGTTTCAGTTCCAGAAACTTTTTCGGAAGGCAATTGTCTGGGTCCGAAATTGAAATAGTTTCAAATATGTAGTTAATTTCAGTAACAAAGAATTGAATTGCACCTGAAATGGTAGAGAGCACAATCATGGTATTGTTATTTTGAGTACAATAAAGGCAAAATGCAGGATTAACACATTGATCCTGTGAGTCTTTCGCGAGTTGAAATGGGAATCGAATAATTGGTTGGTCAGGTCCACAAGATGATTCTCTGCATTCATCATGAGTATGACTGCTGCTGCTATTGATCAGCAGGAGAAGAATCAGTAGAGTGATGAAACAATGTGATCCTGCCATCTAAAATATATGCAAGGTTTAATTTGTTCAACAAAAGAAAATGCTTTGAAAGATATATTGTGCTTGTGATCCGTGTGAAAATAAAAAATATGAAAATTGACCACATGGTTCAAATTATTTTTAGAAGTAAAGATATAATTTATTTAATCAATATCAGATATATAGATGGATAAAGACAGAACAAATACAGAGGAACAATTCTTGGGCTGCATGTGTGTGTACAGTTATCAAGCATATATTATATAGATTTTAGGGTTAATAGATCTTTACCCCTGCAAAGTAGTCGAGTTTTGCGTTATCCCCCTATAATTTTTTTCTTTTAGATTACCCCCCTGCAAAATTTATTTTTTTGATTTACCCCCTTGGATGCACTTTTTAAATCGGTTATTCTGTTTTTTTTCCTGCCACGTCAGCAAAAGGGGGGTAAATCAAAAAAATAAATTTTGCAGGGGGTAATCTCAAAGAAAAAAATTACAGGGGGGTAACGCAAAACTCGCCTACTTTGCAGGGGGTAAGAGCCTATTAACCCTAGATTTTATTAAGTAACAATCACCCATGAAGTCAAAAAAAGACCAACCTATGATCACGCTCATAGATCAAGCATATATTGTATTAAATAGTGTTAAATTCAATGTGTTCTCATAATATTATTGATTTTATTTAGATACAATAGCCCATACAGTCAAAAATAGACCACTCCACTTTGTGGTTGTATTGTGCATACATATATTTTATTCTCTGCATAAAGACATACACTTAAATCACCGTCCATACCTTTATAGTTTTTTATTTCAACCTTTATCGTTTTTTTTAATATCATTAAAAAACTAGAAATTGAGTCTCTTGTGTTTAGCTCAGTTGGCCGGAATATTGTATTGTATATGCAGGGGTTATATATATAAAAAAATTATAAAGATTGATTAAATTAAACAAAAAACAATCATCACGTTGCTCCATGTGAACTTCGTGCAGTCTTCGTTTATAAAACAACAGTATACATGACATTGAAGTCCAAAAAATTTCACCTTCACACTCTTTCAATAAAAATAAAAAAACTTGGTTTCGATCAATGTGGTGGAAGAGAGTGATATTGGTGGTCTTGCTCTCGTCTATGCTTCTACTCAACCAAGTTAATAGTAGCAATCTTTCTAGTGAGCAAGAGCATACTTGTCCACCTTCATCTTGTGGCGAAATTGCAAACATAAGATATCCATTTCGATTAAAAAATGACCCAAAACATTGCGGGGATAGCAGGTACGAACTATCATGTGAAAATAATTTGACCGTTTTATATTTGTACTCAGCAAAATATCATGTCAAGTCCATCAACTACAACAATTTCACGGTTCGATTGGTTGATCCTGGTGTTCAAGAATCGAACTGCTCTTCAATTCCTCTCAATTACTTGTCTCAATCAAATTTCTGTGATACTTATGAATCCGTGAAGAACAAAACTTGCACGGACCCATACCAAGCCCAACGCGAAGTTGATGATTATCACCTTCTTTTTAAGCATATAATTTACATGAATTGTAGCCATCAAGTGACTAAAAATACTAGATTTGTGAATGCTTCTTCATGTCTCAATTCGAACTCAAAAGGTTATTATATTTATGCTATAGCTGGTGATTTAATGGCTGAGGACATTCTAGTTGGTTGTCATGTGAAGTTAGTTGTTCCAACTTCTTGGTCGGGTTTGCAAAGAAAATATCAAGCACATTCCTATGATGCTATTCATGAGGCATTAGTTTATGGATTTGATATTTCGTGGTTGCGTCTAACTTGTCATAATCGTTGTGGAGACGATTTATCGCAATGCTCCTTCAACATTTCAAGCGAGATAATTGAATGCTTTCCGTTTCGTCGCCTCTGTTATTCAATTTTCGGATATGGGTGGTAAGTAAAGATCATTAGAATTAATTTTCATCTAGATGATAAATATTAATTAATCAATTTTTTTGGTGATGCAGATAAATTTATTCGGATTACTTTTACTGAGATTCCTTCTTATGCTAAAGGTAAGAGTTTTATATCACCTTAATTTGGACACCAAACTAGTGTATGTTTTCAAATTTGTTGCCAAGTGTTTTTTGTATAGTAAAAAGTACTCCCTCTCTCCCAAAATAAATGACCTGTTTGACCACTGACACGTTTGCCAATGCACAACTTTAATCGTTAATATCTCTAATTATCTATTATTAAAAATTATAAAAATGGTATATTTTGAAAGTACTCGTCGAGACAAATCAAACAACATCTCATATGCTAATATTTGCATGTATATATTAGTAGAAAAATAAGGTCAAAGCAGATCAAATGAATAGACACTAAGTCAAAAAAAGGTCATTTAAAATGGGACGGAGGGAGTACAACAGAAATACAGATATACTCATATACATATACATTAACTGTTGATATGTTGATGGTCAAAAGCATACATCTTCCAAAAATACACAAAAAATATTTGACAACAAATTTTTTATGTCCAAATATCATTTTTTTATATATTATTATAAATTTATTCACTTAAAGTTAATTTTTTTGTTGCAGATACTCTCACCGGTATCTTGAAAGGTGAGTTCTTTAATAAATATTTCTGCTATAAAATATATATTTAGAAGTATGATTTAATTTTTTTCAAAATATTTGTTACTGTGCTAAAATCACACTATTAAATCCTGGTTAGCATAGTGGTGTTGAGTTGGGACCTTAGAGTATATTTTATTCAAGGTCTCATGTTCGATTCTCCCTAGTGTCAATTTCGGCGGATTAGTCTATATAGAGGAAAAAAACTCTGGTTTTAAATAGAATCCTGCAAGTGGGCAGTGCAATTGGTAAAAAACAAAAACAATTACACACTGTTAACTATATATTGACATTTGAATCTTTTTACTGGATTATTAACATTTGATTTGTGAGTTTTACTTTGTTTTAAAGTTAACAACTTCAAATTAAGCCTTAATAAGATATGCCTAAATTTTGTTGTTATCAATATTTATTTTGTTTGTATAACATTACAGGACTGGTTGAAATCATAAAAGGACCAAACGACAACTATGATAATTTTACCGAATATAAAGTTGGATTGGCCATAGGACACTATATTCTACCATCATTATTGGCTGCTAGACTTCTGTTTGGGGTAACATTTTTTATTACATTACTCATATATAAATGGCGAAATAGACATTTGTCAATGTATGAATGTATTGAAATATATCTACAACAAAACAACCTTACTTCTATTCGATATTCATACCAAGAAATTAAAAAAATGATGACTAGAGGTTTCAAAGACAAATTGGGTGAAGGAGGTTTTGGCACTGTGTTTAAGGGGAACCTACGTAGTGGGCCTTGTGTGGCAATCAAGATGTTGGGTAAGTCCAAAGGTAATGGGCAAGACTTTATTAGTGAAGTCATGACTATTGGAAGAATACATCATTTAAATGTCGTTCAATTACTTGGATTTTGTATTGAAGGATCAGAACGCGCTCTTGTTTATGAATATATGTCTAATGGATCTCTCGATAAATTTATTTTCTCTAAAGAAGGGAGTATAAATTTAAGCTACAACCAAATACATGATATTTCAATTGGAGTAGCTCGTGGGATTGCTTATCTCCACCATGGATGTGAAATGAAGATTTTGCATTTTGATATCAAGCCTCATAATATCCTCCTTGATGAGAATTTTATTCCAAAGATATCTGATTTCGGACTAGCTAAGTTATATCCAGCACAGAATAGCATTATCACAATGACCGCAGCAAAAGGCACAATTGGATATATGGCTCCAGAATTGTTTTACAAGAATATTGGGGGAGTGTCCTATAAGGCCGATGTGTATAGCTTTGGAATGCTTTTGATGGAGATGGCAAGTAAAAGGAAAAACATGAATCCTCATATAGAGCATTCAAGCCAACATTATTTTCCCTTTTGGATTTATGATCAACTTGAAAAAAGGGGAGAAATAGAATTAGAAGATGTCCCAGAGGAGGATATGAAAATAGTAAAGAAGATGATCATAATCGCTCTTTGGTGTATACAAATTAACCCAAATGATCGTCCCTCGATGAGTAAAGTGGTGGAGATGCTTGAAGGAGATATTGATAGCCTTGAAATGCCTCCAGAGCCAACTATGTATCCAGATGAAATGATTTCAGCGGATGAAACAACAATCTCAAACCAAACAATATCAAGTGACTTCATTAGTTCTAGTCATGATTCTGGGGAAAACATAACTAATCCTTTACTAGAGAATATTTCTTGACATTGCCCATAATGTAATTTTTTATAATCCACCATATCTTGAACATTTGTTTTTATGTAATTTTACTTCTATATCAATTTTCTACATTTTGCTTACGGGTTTGCCGGTTTCTATTTGTCAATGTAAATTAACTTTACATGGACAACCAATAAAAATACTTCAGGATTCTTCCATATTATTTCAAGAAAGTGGAATTAGTTCATTTAATTAACACTGTAAAATCTGTATATATTCTTTTTTCTCTATTATATAAGACAAAAAACAAATATTAATATTGAATATTTCATTTATTCATACAATATATACATACATTATATTATTTATTACAACCTAAGTAAAACCCCATTTATTTATACCTAGTGTATGAGATGTTTGAGAGATATGGTGTGGTGGGAGAAATAGACACAGTAATAACTAAAAATAGAAATACTAGGAACACACTATTTCGCTCTCTCATTTTAATACAACCTCTTGTGCCGATTGAAATTCATGAGTCAGATCAAATTTATATAAAATTCACATAATTTAATTAGTGAATTCTATATTCAAATGATGAGATTGACTTCCATTTTAATCAATAAGAGATGATGTATTAAAAAAAGAGTTTTAGATAGTGTGTTGTTATTGTGTAAAAAAAATAAAAAATTGTTTGTTGTTATATGTATAAATAAAAACTTCTAATTAAAAATGTTACACTAACTTAATTTGATCAAGTGATGATTGTACATCGATTTCATTGCCTCCATTTGCTTCCAAGGATTCTTTATAGGTCATTCCAATGTACTTTTGTGGATTTTCATCATCAACAAATTCTGTAGCTGGGACAACAAATTTGTCCAGAGAAGGTCCATGAAGGTTAACTACAGAGATCCTTTGCACCTTATTGTTGTTAACAATAACTCGGTGGACATGACTCTTATATTTCCCATTGGTCAAAATCTACAATCAAACAAGTTATTTAGAGAATAGTGTTAATACTATTCAAAAGACTAGAGTTATCAAATTTGACACTTCATTTTTTTGGGTCAATTTAGTGTACCGCCGCGAAAATCACATACTTTAAATATAGAGAAATAAATAAATTTTCTCATTTTATACATTAAAGTGAATTATTTAATTTTATAGAGGGAGTTGAGATTCGAATCTCGATCATCCCACTTATTTACTCTAAGGTCGAATTTCAAGCAACTAGATTATTTGAAAAAAAAAAGTGAATTATTTATTTTAAAAAAGTCATATCCAAATTGTTTACAATATTGGCATATTAAAGGAAATTAATATATGTTGATAAAAAGTACCTCAAGATGATCACCAAGTTGAATGAGTATAGCATTATGAGGAATATAAACATTAATCCACTTTCCTTTATGTGAAAGAATTTGGAGACCCCCATTTACATCTTGCATTAGGGTGACCACAAAACCAGGATCAGTATGGTTAGGGAGACCAATGGCACCCTTAGCTTTAGAATTAGGTGGATAAAGATTCATGGCCATTACATCAAACCCTGAATTCATGTTAAATGCATTCTCTATATAGTTTTCATCAAACCCCAAATTTTTTGACACTGCCTTTGCTAATCCAGCTACAATCTTTCTCATTTCTTTGTTATAGTCTTCTACAATATTGCTGATGCACAAGATGACCAAAAGTACAATGAAATTAATTAATTTAACATTATTAATTATAGGGTGTGTCTAATATAAGAGAAAGGATAGGCCTCTTACAAATGATTCAAGGTGTGGATATTTACCATTTTTAGTAAATGAAATTTTAATAATAAAATCTAAAGAATGAAAATAATATTTTATTAAAATTCATTTTGAAAAGTAGGATTCATTTTTTATCCGGGTTCATATATATTAGATAATTCCTATAAAATATTCAATATTTTTAATCCCTGTAAGTAAATAAAATTAATTGTCGACTTTTGGTCCAAAAATATTTTTCATCGACACTTTTAACTAGTCCACAAATTTTCCAAATTCCACCGTGGAATAGTTACATAAGTTTTTGGACCATCATATATAAACAAATTCCCAAATTTTGTTTGTCGCATGTTGGAATTTAACAATAGAATTCAAAAGTATTGACGGAAATTAATATTTAGAAGATTAAAAGTCAACAATATTTTCATAAAGATTAAAAACAAATTTTGAAATTTTTATTAGAACTAAAAATTAATTTAATCACATTAGTATTTTATATATACCTGAGAGTACTTACTGTTGGGCAGGAAAAAGCTTGATCTTGAGGATGTGCAATAACTTTGAGATATTCCCTATTTTCCCCATCATTAGCAGTTAGGCCCCATCGGATTTTATCTGATGAACCCTTTTTAGTGTAAATCCTTCTCTCATCAATTGTTGTTGGATCAAAGTAATTAGAAACTCCTTTGAAAACTTTTTTGAGTGCATCATTTTGTATGGTATGGTTTACCAGCTGCAAGTACATATACAATAATAAAAATAAACATAATTATAATGAGCTTGTCATAATTTTATAAAGTCTATACTTTATAGTTTAGTGCATAATGAGGTTGTCATAATTATAATGATCTGTCTCAAAAAGAGGGATTTAAAACTGCCCCTTTTATGGAAAACCCTTAAATATATAGTTTTTTAAAATCTTTTTTGAAGGCTAATTAAATTCACTTTTAAGTTTTTTTTTATATTTTTTAAAATATTTTAAAAAAAACTTTAAAATAAATTCCTTTGAAATATTACCTATTTTCTTAAATAGTATACATAATTTTTTGTATTTGGTTATAAATATTATACAAATTTGTAATCAATAATTATAGTTTATACATGATTTCTTTGTATTTTATTACTATGCACAAAAAATTCAAAAAGAAATAATTAAAAGTGATTTTATGAGTAACCAAAAAGGAAGTGATTTTTGGCTAAACTATTTTAATCTCGCGGTCAAATCGGTATTTTTTTCTCCTGAGAACCAGAAAATTGATATAAAAAATCATTTAAGTTTTGGCTTTTCCGTATTTATTGTTTGACACGTCTCGAATAAGATCATCTCTTGCGGAGAAAATTTATGAGAAGAAAAAAAATTATTTATGTCGAAGGAAAATATTATTTTTATGTTGAAGGAAGACAACTAATGTGTGTTTTTTATTGACAAGGACAGACTAATGTTAGGTACGTGGAATCCAATTAAAACTTGTAAAAAATTGGCAAGTCAGTTTTCTGTTAGTTTGTTAACAGTAGAAGTTAGCTCATAATAATTTGAATAGTTCCCAATAAAAATTAAAATAAAATGGCAATTAATTAATAAACAAGGGATTTGTTAGTAGCGGTTCATATACGGTGCTACGTCGTTTTTTCTTTTTTTAGGCAGTGCACGATCTATTAGTATGTAGCAAATTAAATCATTCATCATATGGATGTGTTTAACATTTCTTTTGAAACATGGATGTTTTAAAATTGAATTCTCAAAAAAATGGTTTTATTGGTGGATGCTTACACTTTTTTTGATACTTTTATTTTCTCTTTAGTAACAAATTAGTTAATAACAATAATATTAATATTAATAATAATAATAATAATAATAATAATAATAATAATAACAACAACAACAATAATAATAATAATAATAACAACAATAAAGATAATATATTATAAAGATTTATTTGTTGTTGACATTATTTTATAAAAAAGTTATTAAAAATAGTAACAATCTATCTTTAAATCAGGTCATATAAGACACTCCCATTCATTATCATTTCGTAAGTAATATATTGTAAATTAGGAATTGTTAACATGTGTATTTAAGATACTTGTTAGTGTACTAGCTAAAAAAAATTGTATATTTTTAATAAAGAGTTCAGATTATTTCATTCAAAATATAATTACTATTTGTGCAATCCTTAATATCACTACAAGTCACTACAAGAAATATGATTTTTTGCAGGGACTTTTTTGCAGTGACATTCAAATTATTGACAAAAACATATATATGGCAGCAACTTATTTAAGTTGTTGTTATAAGTTAGTTTTTTCGCAACAATTACGTTATCGCTGGGAAAAATTATTTATCCCAACAATAATTATTTTTGCCACTAATCGTATAGTTTTTTTGCAACAAACCTTGTAAAATCGCTGGGAAACCAACTATTACTATTTTTTTATGCGTATCTTTTATTGTGGTTTTTGTTCCTATATTTATGTGTAGATTTCTTTTAACTTAAAATTATTATCTTTTTTGTTTTTTCATCCTATTTTTATGTTTGTATCTTTTTTTGATATCTTTAATTTTTTAATTTTGTTTATAATAACAAATTTTTTTTACAATAATAAATAATAACTAATTTTATTTGTTTAATTAATTATAATTTTTTAAAAAAAGAGAAGTGAACACGCTTCGTATTTTCCTGCAAAATTAAACCCTCTTTGACTATAGCATGAGATGACGGGGATTCAAAAACTCATCGTTACATTTTACAAATTGAATGAGAGTATTTATTCATAGCAGGAAACAAGATTACATGGAGCAGCTTTTTGAGTCGCGATATATATGATTAATAATTTTAACAAGAAAACAATTTTATTTTTTTAAAAAAAAAACATTTAACTCTCAAATAGATTAAACTTTTAACTCTCAAATAGATAAGAAACAAAACTCTAGTTTTTTTTGGCCAAAAAATTAAAAAAAACAAAAACTCTAATTAAATAGGAAATTAAGTAGATTCTATATAGAAAAAGAAAAAAAAAAGTGATAAGGTAGAAATAACTCAACAAAATAACATCCAATAAAAAAGTTTAATGGCAACTCAAACAACACTGACATTGATTTTAGGAAAACAAACAAGTAGATAAGATTAAACTTTAAATAAAAAAAATTGTTTTTTCATTTCACCCACTTTAAATCTTTAACTCCTCTCTCTCGCTTTAAATCGCCTATGATCAAAGATTACAGGTTAAATCACAAATTGTTCTATAATATTTCATTGAACAAGTAAGTGGATTTCTATATTTTCTAAATAATTTCTATGTTTTCAATTTTTTTATGGGTTCTAGATTTCTAGGAATCACACGTAAACTAAATTCACAAGGTTAGAGTTTATGTTACGAATAATTTCTTAAATCAAATCTCATTGATACCTAACAAAACCTTATTAGAAAAATATAATAATCAACAAAACCTTGGCAAAATTGAATTTGTCTTATTTCTTTGTTTTCAAACCGACTCTTTGGATAGTTGCCGTGCCTAGAGTTACATAGATGGTACTTTGTTGATGTCCTTATTTTTCTTTTTGTAACCGATTTTTTTTAAAAGAAATAACAAAAAATTCTCTTTCAATGGATAATTTTAAATCGGTGGAGCAATCAAGTTAAAATATATAATCTCTAATATGGAAATTGAATCCATCTCAATCACAAACTTTTCTAGTTGTATGTGTGTTTCTTACTTCTTAGTCAATTTCAATGCTTGAGGTCATCGACGTAATATAACAAACAATTATAAATTTAATGATCTGTAGTTGTGGCTTGGTCGAAGTAAAGAAGCATTTGCGAGGACCTTTTCATTTAATCACCGTATTTGGATACAAGCATAATGTTAATTTTTATTTCAATAACTGTTGATTTTTATTTCTTTATGTTGTTAGTTCTAATTGATTTTTCTTATGGATAGAAGAAGTAGACTGGATTCAGTGTGATAATAACCAACGGTACCATGAGTTGATTTTTTTTTTTTAATAGAATTATTTTCTCATCTCTTCTTCTATATTTGATTTTTTTCTTTCTCTATTTATTTTATTTTGACAAAGCTCTTTTTTTGAACATACTTCAACTCAATGCTAGTACCTCTTTTTTCTAACATACTTCTTTTATATTTTTTTTTCCTTTTAATAGTTATGGCAGCATCAAATCATAGTTCAAGTTTACAACTTTCAAATTCTTCAAATACTATAAAGCAACAACAACAAGAAGGTACTTATTTGATTCGCTTAACTTTAATTTTTCTTACTCATATACTATTTGTTCTTATATTTTCATCTTAATATTTCAGTTTATATATAATTCTCATAAATTTCTCATTTAAGTCAAAATGCAAAATAATGTACAAATACAAGGAAAAAGGGAAGATGAAGAACTATTGACTTAGGTGTCGAAAAAAAGAAAAAGAACAGTGCTACCGGAAAATTGCATGTTAATATTCCAATCGATAAAATTGTAGCTGTTGGACCAGGAGCTGTAAATTTTGTGTTTATAATAATTTGTGTTTATGTTTCTTGATTAAAACATTACAATGTAAAAGAATTTATTTATGCATAGTTATGACAATTGAAATTCAGTGATTGATGCTAATTTCTGATAAAAATAATATTCCCTCCGTTTCTTTTTAATTGTCTTTTATTATCCTATTTAGCGTTTCTATTTAATTGTCCTTTTTGTATTTTATGGGTATGATTTGTCAATTATACTATTTGTCAATTGCTCTTATCTTTTTCCATAAAACCAATTAATGCTATATATTTGGAAAATTATTTTTTATTTTATTTTTGTTGGTATATAACATATTAAATTTTGTTTTTTTTGTACATAATATATTAAATTTATTGGAAAGAAAAAGTGTGGGCAAAAAAATAGGAATTTATTGGTGGATTAAAACGAGGGTATAATAGGAAGATAACGTGCAAAAAATACACTTCCTTAATTTGGTGTTATCATTCTAAAAAGACAATTAAAAAGAAACGGAGGGAGTAATAAAACTATATAATTATATTTATAGTTGGGAAATTTAATTTATTCCAACAACTTTTGTTGTTGATGTATAAAAGATATAACAACAATTTATATCGTTGACAAAAATAATTTTTTCGCTGCGAAAAAACACTAGTTATATCAGCGACATTAATTGTTGTTGAAAAACACTATTTATGTCAGCGACATTAATTGTTGCTGCAAAATACTAGCTATGGCAGCGACATTAATTGTCCTTCTAAAACTTTTCGCAACGGCACTTATGCCAACGATATGCAGCGGAAAAAAAAATTGCTGCGAAAAATACATTTTTTGCCAGCGACAATAATAGTTGTCGCAAAAAATACTAGTTATGACAGCGACAATAGTTGTTGCTAAAAAATACTAGTTATGGCAGCGACATTAATTGTTACTGCAAAATACTAGTTATGGCAGCGACATTAATTGTCCTTGCAAAACTTTTCGCAACGGCACTTATGGCAGCGACATGCAGCAACAATTTTTTTGCTGCGAAAAATACTTTTTGCAGCAACTTTGCGTTTTTTGCAGCGACATTTGTCGCTGCAAAAGTCGCTGCAAAAAACGATATTTCTTGTAGTGTTAGCAGTTGTTTTTTTTGTTTCTCTTTCGTCTCTAACCCTAAGAAATTGATTAAAGTTAAAGTAAATATTTTACAATAAATAAATAAAATTCTTTTTTTAAAATAAATAGATATTTTTTTTATTATATATAAAATAATTACACCCAAATAAAAGGTAGACGGACAATAAATTATACCGTTAAACTTTGTATACCAAAATTCCAAGGGGACGGCTTTTCTCAAGTTACAAATAATAATATGAGTATGACGAGTATATATTTATCCACCATAACGTGTATCCACTCATGAATAATGCATGTTGGCTTAAATGATTAATAGTATATATTACTTGATTAAATTGTTCTCACATCACACGTATAAGTGTAATTCATTGATTCTAGACAAGGACCGTTCCTTTGCAAAACAATGAAGACCCTGAATTGCAAATTGCAGTAATGTCTTCTTTGACTAAGTTTTTATATACGTGTGATAAATTATTAAATTACTATAACAATTCAATAATGTTAAAAAATTACTATTAGATAATTAAATTATATGTGAGAAATTTCCTTTATAAAGCTCTTGCGAAATTTCCTTTGAACCCATATATATCATCATATGTTCCCCATAAGACCAGCTTTTGTTTTAATTTGAATTTGAATGTTTTTAATATGGAAAATGCTAACTAGTGCCCCGGGGCACTATAAGGAAACCAAATATGGAAAGTTATTTTGGGATTTGTGTAGTTGATATTTTTAAAGTATCAAAAATGTTGTTTTCAATGTAAAATTTTCCTCTTTTGCTTCTTTAACTAGGACCGTTCCTTTGTAAAATTTTCCTATTTTTATTAAAAAATTGACTTTTAAATATTTAATTCAGTACAGAGTAATTTATTTTAAAATGTGTTGATCATTTGATAATGTTATGCCCTTTCTTAAAAAGATCAGGTTTTAGTGAGATTATTCTATGATAGTTAACCTCTATAGTTGTTCTAGACTATTTAGAATTTGGGAGCTTATACTCAACAACAAAAATTAGCTTGAGAGTTGAGTTTTGCACTACTCTTATAAAAGTTATTTATGTAATATCTCTAGTCAATGTGAAACTTCTAACACACCCCCTCACGTCCATGACTAAACAAGCTGGAACGTGGAATCCACAACAATGGGTGACCCAAATATGAGAGGTCTCCACAACAAACAACAAATGAATCTGGGATAGACTTTGATACCATATTAGAATTTGAGAGGCTTGTACTCAATCACAAAAGCTAACTTGAGAGTTGAGGTTTGTACTACTTTTATAAAGGCTATCTATATCATATCTCTAGTCAATATTAGACTTCTAATATGGGACTTCTAACATCGACTTTGTTCACATAGAGATGATGAGAAACTTACCTATGCAAAGTCACATGGACCATGGCACACATAACCTTCTTTATATAAAAATAAAACAGTAAATATATTATAATGTTCAACCATGAGTACAAGACATATAAATGGCGGTAAAAAGTATAAACTGTAAAAAAAATGCAGTAGAACAACAACATCGTTTGAAATTCAAATAAGGATATACATTATTGTTCTTCTCCAACACAAACTCCTACCCAAAATATATCGAAAATATATTTTAATATTGCTCTCTCCGGTATAACTCTCATTCTTAGGAAAATTATTTTTTATTCTTTTTTTTTAATATCGAAAAAATCTTTTGATATTATAAATTGTATTGAAAGATATTTTTTCGTGGTATAAATTTTTTTACTTGAGCAACAAATATGTTCTTCATAAACAACCTCCTAAAACCAAAAAGATTTTGCAGTAAGGCATTGTACTTCATGAACAAATATGTTGCTTGCAATTAAATGAAAAATACATTAATGAATAATTTCAATGAAAATATGTTCAATTAAAATCTTTTTTTAAGATATAGGTTATGATTTGTGAAGTTTTGTGATACAAACAAAAAATATATACAAGTAGATCTTAGATTATGATTTATGAAGTTTTGTGATTAGCAAAATATCCACATTTAGAAACTAAAATATGATTCCTAGATTAGAGAAATATCCATATTTAGTGTCTAATATAAAATATCAAACACAATTGAAATATTAAAGAGTTTAATTTAATCTAAAAATATCATAGTATTTTATCTTTATAATATAAAATTGAGTTGTTGTAGTAGCTAATTTGGCTTGTTGTTACTTGCAACACTTTTGGATAGGCCATCATCTTAGAAATTTTCCTCATATGTATTATGGGGTCAATTTGATAATTTTTGAATTTTTTAAAAAAAGGGGCAAATGTTAATTTTGATTGATACATTTGACGAGAAATTATTTTTCCCAAAAATCTTTTTTCCCCCTAAAATTCCAATTTTGCCCATACAAAAAAAGTTCAGAACGTATTTTACGATTTTGTTTTTGCATTTAAAAAAAATATTTTACACTAAAACAGGTTTGAAAAATATTTTTCAATTTTTTTTCGCATGGGCAAAATAAGAATTTTATGAGAAAAAGAAAGTCTTAGAGGCAGAAGAGAATTTTTCACATTTGATGATGTTTGAACTCCATGGTATTGTGACCAAATTGGAATAGACTCTGGAAACGTTCTGGTCCAAACGGATAAGAATGTAGTCAATAATATTAGGCCCGCGATATAAGTGTTATAAGTTGTTGTTAACTATAAAGATTTCCTTTATTCTCAAAAAAAAAAACTATAAAGATTTCCTGCCCTAAAAATAAAAAAAAAAAGATTTCCTTTGACGTCACGAAATATAGTTGTTTGCTTTTTGACCTCACTTATTTGAGAACAAGATCCCAAATGGTTTCTCTTTTATCTCCCTAAATTGTCAGAATTTTTTCATATCCTTCAATTCACCATAAGATGTCTTTTGGTAGTTGTATTTTATTGAAAAATATTTTTTGTTAGTGGAAATTTTAATCGAATATATTTTCCGATAGTATTATTATTTCCAATGTGAGCAATGGCAAAGTGAATAAATGATAAATTAGTTAATATTGTAGCTGATAGTGAATGAATTTATAATATTTTTTTAGAAAGAATGAATTTATAGTTGATAATAGATAAATTAGTTTGCACAGTAATTGTTAGCATACAACTAATTAATAGTGTTTAATAAAATTAACAGTTAACGAGTTGATCAATAGAAAATAATATAAAAAGATATTCTTAATCAAAATTAAAATTTTTTTTACAAACAAAATTAACTATTTTTAGTAAGATGCCGATGGTTTATTATAAAAAATAGTAATAATAAGATGACGATGGTAAAATTGGAGGATAAAAAATTATAAGTTATAAGGTCAAACACTGTTTGAAGCCGTTTATAAAAACAAAACATAAAATAGTAAAAAAAATAATACTATGAGCATATGATAAAAAAATGGTTACCAAACAAATATATTTTCCTATAAACTTTTAAATTATAAATTATTGCTTATAAACTCAAAATTTGTCTTGACAAACACAACCTTGGCTATTTCCCAGAGGCAATTATAAAAAACAGTCAATTATGTCTATAACTAGTAAATGGCTCTATAATCTATTTGTTTTCTAAGTTCATATATTCGATGCTATTTTTGCTTACACATGACTTGTTGGAAGTGCCTTCTATTTTATAATTGTTAGTTGTTAGGTTTGAAAAATTTGATGGAATTTTTTTCTATTTCCAGCCTAAAGTAGAGAAACTTTGTATTTCCATTATCTTGACCTTTACCAAAAGAAGCATCCAAATAATTTTTGTGTTGGTTATAAAGATAACTATTTTAGATGTTATCGATGTTATTTACAATTTAAATAAAAAATTATTCTTTTTGAATTTTTTGTATTTTTGATCTATTTTAAACATTTGCACAGAGCCATCAAATAGTCGGACTCAATCCTAATTTTAATGCAATTGGACAAGAAATCCAACCAGTTTCTTGAACAAGTAATTCTTACTTGGGCACAACCCCAAATAATTTACATTTAGGCACACACACATAAAAGTAAAAAAATAAATATTAAATAATTTAGTCACATCATCTAACATTAACTAATCCTTTTATCTTTAAATCTTTTTAAATTTTGTGTGTGTGCCCAACACCTCTTATTTGGTGTTGTGCCTAACTAAGTGTTCCTCTTCTTGAACAACGATAGAATTCATATAATGGAGTTGTTAAGTGTTTAAAAGAGTGGTGGGGTGAGCATGGGAGAGGTGGATTCTTTGAATAAAAGAAGGTCCTCAATAGTTGAATAACAAAACACAGGATCAAACCATCATTGCTCACTAAGCAAACGATAGCAGGGTTTCATAGTTCGATTTATCATTCAACAGAACATCAACCTCATCTCACAATTCGATTTATCATTAACACAAAAATAACAAGGCCATTGGGGACATTGTGATAACTTTGAATCCCCGCAAAATTATAACCAATTCAACTTTCTAACTATTGTTTCTTTAGGTCCTCAAAATTTAAGGCTCTATGCGGTAGCCCATCCATCACGGGCTTTTGGCCGGCTCTCGACAATTTGAAAGTACACTTGAAGTGCCAACAACTAATATTTGTAAATTTTCCATTTCAGACCTTTTAACAGTGAAGTATGATTCTTGAAATGCTTGATCACAAATACAGTTTCTTCTTTCACTTATAATAAAACCAATGTTCTTAGTTAGCTTTTATCATTATATGCAAGGTTGTGAAACCCGGACCGGCTGGTCAAATCGGGAACCGGACCGGGTAGCACCTAAAACCCAACGAGCAAGTAACAGGTCATTAAACCGCTAAACTAACCGGTAAAAACTGGGAAAACCAGCAGTCTGGGTGGTTTTGCCGGTCTGAGAGTTATTTTTACTACTATACTCGCATTGGGAAGCATTCATCTCATTAATAAAATGTGAACCTTGAGAATGGAATCAAGGAAGCTACCACCATTTTGGTAAAATGGTTGACAATCACTATCCTTCCACAATGGTCATGTCTACTGAGAAAAATGGTTCCTTTCTTCAAGGGAAGGAATTAACTATCCTCCTGATAAATGCAATGAAAACACACTAAACACTATGCTCTATGATTTCTATCTTTCATGTGATTACAATTACAGTGCTTTTGTAATTGTAATTCATTCTAAACCCTTCTCTCTATTTGTAAGAAACTTACTACTTCTCTTATATTCACTATCCATTATTAACAAAAGCATATTGGAATCCAATTACAGATACTGTCATTGCACAACCGACCCTAAATTAATGGATTTCTCATGTGAGCAATGATAAAGAAAAAAATAAAGAAGAAACTAAGTTAAGATGCATAAACCAACATATACCACCCATTGATTATTGAACTGCCACATGCTAAGAAAACAACATCAAGTTACAGTGGACACAACACATGTCTTAAACCAGCAAATGAACTCGAAATTATTGAACTCCTTTCACACACTGTTCATTTAAAAACCTACAAAACTACTACAATATAAACAAAGCTACACACTTTCAAACTGCAACTGCTCCGAAAACCACTTCCTCCTTAACTAAACTGGCTTAACGTTTGTTTCAGACTAGGTCAAGGTTGAACAGAATTGGGCCTCCACATCGCAAGCTCAACTCCACCCGTGGAATCTCCCAAAAGCTCCACATACAACCATGTGACAATCGGTGATCCACACATCACGGCAAGATCCACATGTTTGGGGTAACATCCTCGACAGACTTTGCTATCTAATCATCTCAAAAGTCTCAGTCTCACTATGTTCGGGGTACACATTCATTCTACTTCAACCTCCAACTCAGATCACTAATTGAATTGAGCTTCAAAGTGTTCGCAGGTACACCACCCCAACTTGGAGACCTCACACCACAGTCCTCCACCACACTCCCAACTTTCCGGCCAGCTGTCGGGATCCACATCCACCTCTAATAACAGTTCTACAAATTCAGATCCAAACTAAACTAACCCAAACACAAATACAAATATTTCTAAGCTTCAACAAAATCACAGTGCCACATAGATTTCATCAAACATACATGTATCCAAACATACACTAAATAAAGGTAGATTTTCAGTTTGATTAACCTTCCTCGAATCAAAACTTACAAAACCAATAATCCATTCCTAGTGATTATATAAGCAACAAATTGAATCATAAATAGTTAAATACACAATCTATCACTTAAAAATCAGAGACAGAAGGAGAAATTCACATAATATCCCCAGAATTTTATTATTATGCTATAGTAATTGGTAAAGTGAAACAAAATCTTAAAAATCAGAGCAACGACCATTACGTTCCCAATCGCCATACCTTGTGGGCTCAGGCCCTTTAGGCCCACCGACTTCACCCGTTTCTTTGTTCAAATCAATCTCGTCGCCGTCATCGTCATCTTCTTCTTCTTGTTGTTGATGTTCTTTGTTTTGGGTTTGTTGATTTTCATTATGGAGAGATTGTTCGCGAACAGGATTCTCGTGGTGGTGCTGAGTTGAGGAGGAGGAGAAGAGTAGGTGAGTGAGTGAGTTGGAAACGGAACGAGTGAGGTGTTGGGATCCAGTGCGGAGGAGAGTAGGGTTGGATGCGGTGGTAGAGAGCAAACGAGAGAAAGACGTTAATGTCATTGTTACTGGAAAGTGAAAATTTCTGAAAATTAGAAAAATGAATTTGTGTTTGTTGTTAACAATTGATGTCGTGTCACGTTCTCACAAATCCACGTCCATTGCCGAATCAATGTAATCGTGTTTTAATTCTGGTTACGGAAAAGTTTGGTACCGAATCAAGAAACTGGTTTGTAACTACAAATCTACAGCAAAAAAGGAACAAAATGATTTGTGTCCAAACATACACTTATGGACACAAATTTTATGTATAGTGTGTATATAATGTGAAATTTAAATTTTTAATAAAAATAAAAGCCAAATCCATAGTAATTATTATCATTAGTTGTTTAATTTAATACTATAATAAAGGATCTTCCATAGTTTCCTCGTGAAAACTAATTGATTCACCGACATCATTATCCCATGTAGATTCACTAGAGCTAGTTACATGATCTTGAATAATTTCAGTTGGATATGGAGAAGGTTTTGGAGGAATTTCAATGTCTTTAGTATCTCCTTCAAGCATTTCTATTACTCTGTCCATTGAAGGACGATTATTGGGATTCAATTGTATACACCATAGAGCAACTATGAACATTTTCTTCACATTTTTCGTATCCTCGTCGCTAACTTCTCCTAACATTTCTATCTCCCTTTCTTCAATCAATTCATTGTAAATCCAATAGGGAAAGAAAATTTGCATTGAATCATCTGCATTTGAGTTTAAATTTCTTCTTCTATTTGCTATTTCCATTAAGAGCATTCCAAAGCTATATACATCGGCCTTATTGAAAACTCCACCGATATTTTTGTAGAACAATTCTGGAGCCATGTAACCAATTGTTCCTCTAGCAGCAGTCAAAGTCACAATGCTATTTTCAACCGGATACAATCTTGCAAGACCAAAGTCTGAAACCTTGGCGACGAAGTCTTTGTCAAGAAGTATGTTATGGGGCTTGATATCAAAATGTAAAATTTGCATGTCACAACCTTGATGCAAATAAGCAATTCCACGAGCCACACCAAGAGATATGTCATACATTTGTTTATAAGTTAAGAAAATATGATCTTCTTTAGAGGAAATATATTTATCAAGAGAGCTATTGGGCATGAAATCATAAACAAGAGCTCGTTTTGAACCCTCAATCAAAAATCCAATTAGTCGCACCACATTGGTGTGATGTATTCTTCCTATAGTCGCAACTTCATTAATGAAATCTTGTCCAGTTTGGTTACCCTTAGCTTTACCCAACATCTTTATGGCTACCAAAGGCCCACATTGGTGTGATGTATTCTTCCTATTTCTTTCCTTCTTTTTTTTCAATTTTTTTTAATTAAATGTTGAATTTGCAGGGATAATCATTGGTTCGACTATGCTGGTTGTTTTGATTGGTGTTTCCTTTTGAGTATACTTCTATTTTAGAACGAAAGGGGAAGATCAAACGAGACTTGAAAACTTTTTAAAGGATTATGAAGCGTCAAAGCCAACTAGATTCTCTTATGCTGATATCAAGAGAATTACAGATCAATTTAAGGAAAAGCTTGGGGAAGGAGCTCATGGAGCTGTCTATAAAGGTAAGTTATCGAGTCAAATTCTCGTTGCAGTGAAGATGCTTAATAATACAAAAGGAGATGGGTCAGAGTTCATAAATGAAGTGGGAACTATGGGAAAAATTCACCATGTTAATGTTGTTCGATTGCTTGGCTTTTGCGCTGATGGATTTTATCGTGCTTTGGTTTATGACTTTTTCCCAAATGGTTCGCTGCAGAACTTCATTGCTCAACCCAATAACAAAGATAGTTTCCTTGGTTGGAACTTATTGCAACAAATTGCTCTAGACATTGCTAATGGGATCGAGTATCTTCACCAGGGCTGTGATCATAGAATTCTTCACTTTGATATCAATCCTCATAATGTCTTGTTAGATGACAATTTTATTCCAAAAATATCAGACTTCGGTTTAGCTAAGCTATGCTCCAAAAATCGAAGTACCGTATCTATGACTGCAGCTAGGGGAACATTAGGATACATGGCGCCTGAGGTATTTTCTAGAAATTTTGGAAATGTCTCTTATAAGTCTGATATATACAGCTACGGTATGTTACTGCTGGAGATGGTTGGAGGAAGAAAGAATACTAAAACAATCATTAATGGTGAAGAAAATTTCGAAGTTTTGTATCCAGATTGGATACACGGTTTACTTGAAGGGGGAGGGATTCATATCCCAATTGACGATGAGGGAGATTTTAGAATTGCAAAGAAACTAGCAATTGTGGGGCTTTGGTGCATTCAATGGCACTCAATGCATCGACCATCCATGAAAACTGTGATGCAGATGCTACAAGGAGAGGGAGACAAGTTAAAAGTTCCCGACAACCCTTTCAATGCTTCATCTTCAACGAATAAAACTGTAAATACTGCTACAAGATATTTGAATTTAGAACTAGATGTGATTCAAGAATTAGACTAGATTAAATAAAATTAAAAATCGATACACAGAACTTTGTTTCTTTGTAAAGGTGTATTATTGTAACTTTATACGGTTTCTTGAGTTTGTTGCTGTTTTATTATCGTCCTTTATTCTTTGTAAAGGTGTACTATCGTCCTTTATTCATGAATCACTTCCATTTGGAAAGTTGTTCTTGCCAAAGTGCATCGATCATTATTGGTCATTGAAGTCATTGAGCGAAAAGGATTGGGAGGCACCATTAACTGCATATCTTCTCCGGTTTTCAACATTTGCACAACAGATTTTATCGATGGACGATTTATTGGTTGCCATTGAATGCACCTAAGTCCGAGAATTGCAAGTTTATTTGCAATTTTAACATCACCTTCATCCTCAATATGAATATGTACATCGCCTTCTAATAAGTTATGAATCCATTCTGGATATAACACATTACAAGCTTCTGCAGACGACATGTCTACATTCTTTCTCCCTCCAACCATTTCTAGCAACAACATTCCGTAACTGTAAATATCTGACTTAAGTGACACATTCCCAAAATTTCTTGATAGAACTTCAGGAGCCATATATCCCAAGGTTCCCTTAGCAGCTGTCATGGACACAACACTAAGATTCTTGGAACATAATTTGGCGAGACCGAAATCTGAAATTTTTGGAGTGAACGAGCAATCTAACAAAACATTGTGAGGGTTGATGTCCAAGTGAATGATTGGATGGTTACAACCCTGATGAAGATATTCAATTCCTTCGGCTATACCAATACTGATTTGTTGTAGCTTCTCCCACCCCATGAAATGGTCTTTGTTATCGGGTGGGAATATGAAACTTTGTAGCGAACCATTTGGAAAAAAATTGTAAACAAGAGCACGGTGGATACCATCTGCACAAAAACCAAGCAAGCGAACAACGTTGATGTGGTGAATTTTGCCCATAATTCCGACTTCATTGATGAACTCTTTTCCTTCTCCCGCTGTATTGTTGAGCATTTTTACAGCCACGAGTATCTCGCTTGAGAGCTTTCCTTTGTACACAGTTCCGTGAGCTCCTTCTCCAAGCTTTTCCTTAAACCCACCCGTGATTCTTTTTATATCAGCATATGAAAATCTAGCAGGCTTTTGTGCTTTATAATCCTCTAAAAATTTATCAACTTGAATTTGATCCTCTTCTTTTTCTCTAAAATAGAGATGTATCTTAAATAATGCAATGAGAACCAGCCCCGAAAAAATTGAACCTAGAAAAACATTAACTATCAAATAAAATTATCTTCCAACGTAAATCAACAAAGAAAAACATAAAATTAACGAGTCTAACCTGTAGAAGCATATATAAGAGAATTTGGAATTTGAATTGTTTTCCGTTTATTGTTGCAATCAAAACATTCAGTTTCGCCTTTGGTGCCATTGTTCTTCCATTTGCATTTCATGCCTTTCGCTTCACACTCTGTACAATATGTTTTGGGCCAACTCAAACTCATTTGATTATACGACAATTCATCTCCCACGGTGGACATTTCAACATCGAACATCTTTGTACACGATACAAGGTCCAATGTGAGGACACTCTCTTGGGAATTAGAAGCGTAAATTGGACACGTGCTTATATCTTGTGAATTTAAATAAGTCTGTTCTCTGTTTCTCAAGTGTCGTTTCCTAGATGAAGAGCAATTGAAGAAGGAAAGTGTTGTTTCGAACAGTGAATAAAACCGGTATGGTAAAAATGATGAATTATTAAGTTTTAAAAACTTATTCGGAAGGCAATTCTCTGGATCAGAAATTGAAATAAAGTATTCTTCGTAGATAATTCTATCGACAATGAAGTTAATTAGACCTGTAGTGGTAGAGAGCACAATCATGGTTTTGTTATTTTGAGTACAATATAGGCAAAATTCCGGACGAACACATAGATCCTGTGATGATTCCTTAACGAGTTGGAAGGGAAAACTAATAAGTGGTTCGTTAGGTCCACAAGACAATGGTTCAGTAACGGTTCTGCACTCGTCGTGACTGCTTCCACTGTTGATAAACAGTAGAAGAAGCAGTAGTGTGATCATGGTAGTAGTATGTGCTTCGGCCATAAAAAAATATATGCAAGGTTTAATTTGTTGAACAAAGGAAATGATTGAATCAAAAAGAGAAATAAAACCAACACTGCTTCTTTATATGTTTGACACATTTGTTATGTATAATTTTTCATGTGAACGAGCTCTTAGAATTGGGAGTTGACCTGATCGCAAATGGTTCAATGAATCTTGGAGGTTATGATGCCATATTAGAATTGAGAATTTGACCTAATTCAAGTCTACAAGATCTACTTCTAAGATGAGAATTATTTCTACTTATAAATTCATGTTCCGATAATCTTACCTCTAATGTGGAATCCTTAACTAGAGAAATGCGTGTAAAAACAAACAGCATAAAATTATCCATATGGGACAAATCAAATTTTGAAAATAAGAATAATAAAATAAAATATAACCTCGCCGGCCAAGCCTAATCCCTAGACATTAAATAGAAGTATTAATTATTTATTTAATTTTGAACATGTTGGAAATTTGTTTTACCTTTTATTTCTGGAAAAGCAAAAGACAATATATTAAAAACTAGACATAAGACATTGCCTCATAAGAATACAAACATAAAGAAGCAGGCATAGACTCTGAACTGTATGCTAACAGACAAATGAAAAAGAATACAAAGCTAATGACAGCCAATCAAAATCTTAAACAATATAATTGTTTTACCTGTTTAACACTATGCTAAACTGATTGTCATTTACACATTGGATTATTTAATAATCAAAGTCTAATGTCAATCTATTACCACCAAATTTTCTAAATTATCCTTGATATTTTCAATCAAAATTCTAATTTGAGGGTTCATTTTTTGAATCGGCTAAATTTATTAATGAACAATTTCTAGGTTTATTCTGTTGTGGATGTGTGTTTGTTGGTGGAAATACATAAGTATATCCCTACGCGGTCTTTGAGTCTTGTGACTTTTCAAATCTCAGACGAGTTTCACATATCCAATTCAAAAACAGTTTCGCTGCTATGCGGTGGGTGAGAGTGATACTGTTGCCATTTTTGCTTATACTACAGCAAGGTAGTAGCAGTAGTAGTCTTACTATTGAGCAAGAGAATACATGTCCTCCTTCTTCTTGTGGCAAAATTTCCAACATAAGTTATCCATTCCGATTAAAAGGTGACCCAAAACACTGCGGAGATAACCGGTATGAGCTATCTTGTGAAAATAATGTCACATCATTATATCTATACTCTGCAAAATATCATGTCCAATCCATCAACTACAACAATTTCACAATCAGAGTGGTTGATCCTGGAGTTCAACAGTCTAATTGCTCTTCTGTTCCTATCAATTTCTTGTCTCGATCAAATTTCTGTGATACTTATGAACTCAGGCATAATTATAGCACTGATCCATACCAAGCATCGGGATATTATGATATCAATAATGGCCTTGTTTTTGAGCATATAGTATACTTGAATTGTAGCCATCAAGTTACTAACAATCATAATTATGTTGATACTGTTCCCTGCGTCGATCCAAACTCAAAAGGGTATTATATTTATGCTATGGCCGGTGATTTAATTGCTCAAGATTTACAAGTTGGTTGTCATGTAAAATTGGTTACTCCAACATCTTGGTTGAAAAATTTGCAAAGAAATCAAGAAGGACTTTCCTATGACATCATTCACAAGGCGTTAGTGTATGGATTTGAGATTTCATGGTTGAATGTTCCCTGTAAGAATCTTCAATGTGGAAATAATGATTTATGTTCCTTCGACGCTGCCACAGATAAACTTGAATGCTTATGCTATAGTATATGGGGAGGAAATGGGATGAGACGTCCTTGTGGTATTACTCAAATTCATTTTGCTTCAAAAAAAAACATCAGAATTTATTTTATTTTATTGATGTTATATAAATTTAAACAAAAAATAAGTAACATTTTCTTCCATTGTTAGATTTTTCAGAGAAATGGTATCAGCAGGCTTTATTTGTATATGCTAAATGTAAGTACTCAACTTGCAAAAATGTTGTTATATACTAAATCAGTATTTTATCACCCATAGCCTTATTACTTCATCAAAATTTTCATTGCAGATATCATCATCTCTATTTGGAATTGGATAGGTGAGTTTTTCAGTTATTCTAATGAAGAAAAACCTTTAACGTGAATGATTAATTTCCCATGATAATGTTACAGGATATTTTGGATTGTTTCAAGGACCAAGCAAGGTCATAGGAACAGGCGTTATTGGTTTATGGCCACTCTTTGTCGGTAAATATATGATTGGGATGACATTATTTATTGCCTTGTTAATATAAAAATGGAGGAAAAGGCATTTGTCAATGTTTGAATATATTGAAATATATCTACAACAACAAAATAACCTAATGCCCATTGGATATTCATACAAAGAAATTAAGAAAATGGCTAGAGGTTTCAAAGACAAGTTGGGTGAAGGAGGTTTTGGCACCGTGTTTAAGGGGAACCTTCGCAGCGGCCGTTGTGTTGCAATCAAGATGTTGGGCAAGTCGAAAGGTAATGGGCAAGACTTTATTAGTGAAGTAGCAACTATCGGAAGGATACATCATTTGAATGTGGTGCAGTTACTTGGTTTTTGCGCCGAAGGATCAAAACGTGCTCTTGTTTATGAATTCATGCCTAATGGATCTCTTGATAAATTTATTTTCTCTAAAGAAGGAAGCAAAAATATAAGTTATAACCAAATTTTCGACATATCAATTGGAGTAGCTCGTGGGATTGCTTATCTTCATCATGGATGTGAAATGAAGATTTTGCATTTTGATATCAAGCCTCACAACATCCTTCTTGATGAGAACTTCACCCCAAAAGTCTCTGACTTTGGATTGGCCAAGCTATATCCGGTAGAGAATAGCATTATCACAATGACCGCAGCAAGAGGTACAATTGGATATATGGCTCCGGAATTGTTCTACCAAAATATTGGAGGAGTATCTTATAAGGCTGATGTTTATAGCTTTGGAATGCTTTTAATGGAGATGGCAAACAAAAGGAAAAACCTAAATGCCAAGGCAGAGCGTTCGAGCCAACTTTACTTTCCTTTATGGATTTATGATCAAGTTGAAAAAGAGAAAGACATAGAAATGAAAGATACAACTGAGGAAGAAAAGAAAATAGTCAAGAAGATGATCATAGTTGCACTTTGGTGTATACAATTAAAACCAGATGATCGACCGTCAATGAGCAATGTAGTGGAGATGCTCCAAGGAAATATTGAAAGCCTAAACATGCCTCCAAAGCCAGCCCTTTATCCAGATGACACAATTACAAATGATGAAAGAAACAACTTTGACCTAACAAGTTCGAGTAATTACACTAGTTATGATTCTGTGGAAATATCAACTAATTCTCTAGTAGAGTAGAGAATATTGCTTGAATGATTCAATATATAGGGATTCGTTCTTACTATATTTTTCTATTGTATAGCATTTCCAATGTTAGAAAAACCGAACCTCTCATTTGAAGTCCCTAGATATATGTAATAACATTATTAAAATCTCATTCTACTCTTTTTCTTTTTCAAAAAAATCTTTCATTATAGAAATGAACTGGAACAGCTGCAAAAATAGAATAGACTGAAACATGAGAGGATACTCAACTGAGTTATAATCATGAAAACAAAATGACATGATACTCAACTCATTCCTATTATGAGGAATTTAATCAATGATTATCTTCCTTTATTCTTGAATGACTTCCATTTGGAAACTTCTGGCCAAAGTGCATTCATCATTAGCGGTCATGGAAGATGTCGAGCGAAAAGGATTAGGAGGCACAATTAATTGGATATCCTCTCCGGTTTCCAACATTTGCACAACATTTTTTATCGACGGACGGTTCATTGGTAGCCATTGAATGCACCAAAGTCCGACAATTGCAAGTTTCTTTGCAATTTTAACATCATTTTCATCCTCAATATGAATATGTACATCTCCTTCCAATAAGTTATGGATCCATTCTGGATATAACACATTACAAGCTTCTGCAGACGACGACATGTCTACACTCTTTCTCCCTCCAACCATTTCAAGCAACAACATTCCGTAACTGTAAATATCTGACTTAAGAGACACATTTCCAAAATTTCTTGATAGAACTTCAGGCGCCATGTATCCCAAGGTTCCCTTAGCAGCTGTCATGGAAACAACACTAAGATTCTTTGAACATAATTTGGCGAGACCGAAATCTGAGATTTTTGGAGTGAAGGAGTCATCTAGCAAAATATTGTGAGGGTTGATGTCAAAGTGAATGATTGGATTGTTACAACCTTGATGAAGATACTCAATTCCTTTAGCTATACCAATGGCAATTTGTTGCAGCTTCTCCCATCCAATGAAGTTGTCTTTGTTATCGGGTGGAAATATGAAACTTTGTAGCGAACCATTTGGAAAAAAATTGTAGACAAGAGCACGGTGGATTCCATCGGCACAGAAACCAAGCAAGCGAACAACATTGATGTGGTGAATTTTACCCATAATTCCGACTTCATTGATGAACTCTTTTCCTTCTCCTGCTGTATTGTTGAGCATTTTCACAGCCACAAGTATCTCGCTTGAGAGCTTTCCTTTGAACACAGTTCCGTGAGCTCCTTCTCCAAGTTTTTCCTTAAATCCATTCGTAATTCTTTTTATGTCAGCATATGAAAATCTAGTTGGCTTTTGTGATCTATAATCCTCTAAGAACTTATCAACTCTAACTTGATCCTCTTCTTTCTTTCTAAAATATAGATGTATCTTAAATAATGCGATGAGAACCAGACCCATAAGAATCGAACCTAGAAAAACATATTAACTGTCAAATAAAATTACCTTCCAATTCCAACATAATTCAACAAAGAAAAACATAAAACAAGTCTAACCTGCTGAGATGTATATAAGAGATTTTGGAATTTGAATTGTTTTCCGTTTGTTCTTACAATCAAAACATTGAGTTTCACCTTTTGTGCCGTTGTTCTTCCATTTGCATTTCATGCCTTTTGCTTCGCACTCTGTACAATTTTGTTTGGGCCAACTCAAACTGAGAAAATGATAAGGCGGGCAATATTGTTGCAAGGATATGAATGAAACATCGAACATCTTGGTACACGATACAAGGTCCAACATGACCACACTGTGGTAGGAATTAGAAATGTAAATTGGACAGGTGATCATGTCTTGTGACATTAGGGATGATTGATCGTCATTTCTCAGGTGTCGATACTTAACCGAAGAACAATTGAAGATAGAAAGTTTTGTTATTGAATCTGTATAAAATCGGTAAGGTAGAAACGATGAATTCATAAGTTTCAAAAACTTTTTGGGAATGCAATTATCTGGGTCCGAGATTGACATCCGGTTCGATTCATAGTCTATGGCATAGACAAGGAATTTGATTGGACCTGAAGTAGTAGAGAGTACCATCATGGTGTTCTTGTTTGGAGTACAATATAGGCAAAACTCAGGATAAACACATCGATCTTGTGACGATTCCTTAACGAGTTGGAAGGGAAATTGAACAATCGGTTCATCAGGTCCACAAGACATTTCTCTGCAGTATTTGTCATGACTGCTGCCGTGATGGAAAAGTAGTAGTAGAAGCAGCAGGGTGATCAAGCTACTTGCTCCTACCAATGCCATTCAAAAGAAGTGATAAGAACCAAACTTTCTGCTCCTTTTTAATACTCTAATGTTTTTTTTATATTTTTAAAAGTGATTTAACTTTTTGACAAATTTAATACTACGACAATTTTTCTTGTTATATATAAATTTTGTTGAAAAACTTTATATAAATTTAATACTATCAACTACTATATTTCAACTATTGACTAAAGTCTTCTGCGATATGATATCCAACCATTTTCTAAACTATCACTATTACAATCAACTACCAACAAAGTTTGTGTCTAAACGTGTTTCAATCACTTCTACATGTTGACCTCTATTTTCATCTTTACTATAGCCTTTTTCGCACGCCAAATATGAATGTAGAAAACAAGTTTCCAACATTTAATAAATTTACTGGATCAGATATTTTTCAATCAGAAAACAGTTTGGCCACTATGTGGTGGATGAGAATGATACTGCTACTACTACTACTATTGCTGCCGTTTACCTGCCGTGCTAGTACTGAACATGCATGTCCACCTTCATCTTGTGGCGAAATTTCTAACATAAGTTACCCATTTCGATTAAAAGATGACCCAATTCATTGCGGGGATAGAAGGTATGAACTATCATGCGAAAATAATGTGACAACTTTATATTTATTCTCTTCAAAATATCATGTGAAGTCCATCAATTACAATAACTTCACCATCAGATTGGTTGATTCTGGAATTCAACAAGATAATTGCTCTTCACTTCCTCTCAATTCCTTATCTCAATCTAATTTCTGTGTTAGATACAATTATATCGATAAATATTGCACGGATCCATACCAACCGGTACAAAATCTTCAAGAACTTCTTTTTCAGCATATAGTATACTTGAATTGTAGCCATCAAGTTACTAACAATCATAAATATGTCGACACTGTTCCTTGCGTCGATCGAAACTCAAAAGAGTATTATATTTATGCTATGGCTGGTGATTTAATTGCTGATGATTTTCAAGTTGGTTGTCACGTTGAATTAGTGGCTCCTACATCTTCTTGGTTGGGAAATTTGCAAGAAAATGAAATAGTTTCTTATGATGAAATGCACAAGGTGTTGGTGTATGGATTTGAGATTACATGGTTGCGTCATATGTGTCAAAAAAGTTGTGGAGATACAAGGTCCTGTTCATTCAACACTACCACCGAGAAAATTCAATGCGATCACTTCTGCCGCAATTTCTTATCGGGAGGTTGGACTACTCGTTGTGGTAAATATTGCTCCAATCATATTCATTTACATTTAAAATTATCTACTTTCATGTTAAAAGTAGAGAGCCCAAATGTGCCGGTCCGAATGGGCCGTTTTTTTTTTGGATTTAGTCCTTAAAATTTAAGTTCAAGGTTTTTCGGATTTTTTACTCCGGTCTGTTAAAGTCCGCAAAAAATATGGGTTTGTCCGAATGGCCACGGACCGTCCGGCGGTCCGAATAAATTACAATTAAAAAAATTAAATTTTTATATGGATTTGAAGGTATGCTTATTATAGTTTTATTATTTTGAAAATTTTTAATTAATAAAAAAATTTATATCTTTATTTTTAACAATCAATTTTTTATTTTTATTTTGTAGAACTAGATGATAACAATAATATTGATAAAGATGATGGAAATTTTTGAAGATTGACCAAGTCATTGAGATGACTTTTTTTTTAAATTGGAATTTGAAATTTGCTTAAGAATTTAAACTAAATTTGTGTTATTTTGGTGGATTTGTAGGAATTTCGATAATTTGAACTTCGTTTGTATTATTAACCAAGTGGCTTGTATTTTTTTTCTTTGCCATTGTTTGACCATATCACAACTTGGTTGATTTGTTGATTTCTAATGTGTTTTGCCTTCGAGATAAAAAAAAAATAGGCAGGTTATTTAACGATTTCTCATGTGCTTGACGCTTGCAATGATTTATATTAATTTGATTGTTTAATTTTGGTATGCATAATAGTAGTCCATTTACATTACTTTGAGTTTTTGGAGGTCTGTTTTTCACCCGGACTTCTTAGCTCATGCTATTAGGTTATTACAGTCACTATTAACCTACTCAAACTACGTTTTGGAGTTTGTTTTTTTTTAATTAGCTCTTTGATTCCTAAGAGAAAAGAGTCTCGTTAATACATAGTTTAGCATTGAAATAAGAAAAGTCTAACTAAAACATACTCCCTTCGTTTCTTTTTAATTGTCTTTTTAGAATGATAACACCAAATTAAGGAAGTGTATTTTTGCACGTTATCTTCCTATTATACCCTTGTTTTAATCCCCCAATAAATTCCTATTTTTTTGCCCACACTTTCTCTTTCCAATAAATTTAATATATTATGTACAAAAAAGAAAAAACAAAATTTAATATGTTATGTACCAACAAAAAAATTTTAAAAAAAAAATTTAGTTTTCCAAATATATAGCATTAATTGGTTTTATGGAAAAAGATAAGAGCAATTGACAAAGGGTATAATTGACAAATCATACCCATAAAATACAAAAAGGACAATTAAATAGAAACACTAAATATGATAATAAAAGACAATTAAAAAGAAATGGAGGGAGTATTATTTTATGGAGAAGTCATTAACCACTTGAGTTTAATATTTTAGTTAACGTTCAATTATGAATGTGGTAGAAATATGTTAAGAGTTTCATGTTTGATTAGATAAAATTTGAAAATCAATTATAAACAAAATTTTTAATGTTTAGTTAGGTTGGAATTTTAAATATTTTATTTTATTTCTACTTACATTGTAAAACAAAAGGAATTCTTTTTTAAAACTACATGCTGAAATGATTATGAAATTGAGAATAATTTTAATTTTATTGGTTTTTTTACGGAACTTTTAATTTTGTTGTTGCGATCGCAATAAATTGAAAAAGTAACATTTTCTTCAATTTTGGGTGGTCCAGGCCGATGGTCCCAGCTGAGTTATTACGCTAAAGGTAACAATTCTATATAATCTATCTATATGTTTTTTTATGTATTTGTAATTGTATGCATATAATCGATCATATATGTGATTTTTCATTTATTTATTTATATATAATGTCAACTAAATTATTCTTATAGTTATATCACCACCAACCATTGATTCACATAAGTCAAATTTTTGTTGCAGATACTATCATAGCTGTCAGGATAGGTGAGTTCTTACCATTTCTGCTACACAAAATGTTTTACGCACATGAATTGTTTTTCAAAAAATTAGTTATACAAAATAAACCTTTTTTTTTCAGTTTCAGTTCATAAAAAAAAAATATGTACGTGTAATAAATATCTATCTACCAAAATTGTCATATTAATTAAGGGCAGTTTGTTTTAGATATTTATAAATTCATTTTTGTTGTTTTAGTAATAAGGGAAAATTGATATATTTGGTTAAAAATTTGGACTAAATGCATAAACTTTGTTGTATCAATTTTTCCTTATAGTTTGGGTCAGGGAAGAGAGTAATTCAAAATTAAAGCATTCATTAAATAAATTTTTTCTTTCATAATAATGTAAGAGTAAAAATAACTTAATTTATCTATAGAATTTTTTAATCAAATATGCAAAATTCTAAAAGAAGCAAAACTCGAGAAGAAGAAGAATAAAGAATGTGTAATGTTTCTTAGAAACACAATTTGACTTTCACACCTTTTTCTTTACTAACATTCACACCATATTTGTTTATATACTTTTTGCTCTGTATATGATTTTTTTCCCTCCTCAGATTCAAAATCAACAATAAATTTTGGCTATTATATATCTATTTTTTCGTGATAATATGTTACAGGATTAATTGAAATGATAAAAGGACCAAACCAAATATATGAAGGTCAAACTGAGTATAAAGTAGGATTGGCAACAGGACACTATGTTCTACCATCATTCTTGGCAGGTAGATATCTGTTTGGGATGACATTATTTATTGCCTTGTTAATATACAAATGGAGGAAAAGGCATTTGTCAATGTTTGAATATATTGAAATATATCTACAACAACAAAACAATCTCATGCCCATTGGATATTCATACAAAGAAATCAAGAAAATGGCTAAAGGTTTCAAAGACAAGTTAGGTGAAGGAGGTTTCGGCACTGTGTTTAAAGGGAACCTTCGCAGTGGCCCTTGTGTTGCAATCAAGATGTTGGGTAAGTCGAAAGGTAATGGGCAAGACTTTATTAGTGAAGTAGCAACTATCGGAAGAATACATCATTTGAATGTGGTTCAGTTAATTGGATTTTGTGCTGAGGGATCAAAACGTGCTCTCATTTATGATTTCATGCCTAATGGATCTCTTGACAAATTTATTTTCTCTAAAGAAGGAAGCGTAAATATAAGCTACGACCAAATTTTTGACATATCGATTGGAGTAGCTCGTGGGATTGCTTATCTTCACCATGGATGTGAAATGAAGATTTTGCATTTTGATATCAAGCCTCATAACATCCTTCTTGACAAAAACTTCACCCCAAAAGTCTCTGACTTTGGACTAGCTAAGTTATATCCCGTACAAAATAGCATTATCACAATGACTGCAGCAAGAGGTACAATTGGATATATGGCTCCAGAGTTATTCTACAAAAATCTTGGTGGTGTGTCATATAAGGCTGATGTTTATAGCTTTGGTATGCTATTGATGGAGATGGCAGGTAGAAGGAAAAACCTTAATGCCCATGCGGAGCATTCGAGCCAGCTTTACTTTCCTTTATGGATTTATGATCAAGTTGAAAAAGACGGAGACATAGAAATCGAAGATACCACCGAGGAGGAAAAGAAAATAGTAAAGAAGATGATCATAGTCGCACTTTGGTGTATACAATTAAAACCAAATGATCGTCCCACAATGAGCAAAGTAGTGGAAATGCTCGAAGGAGATGTTGAAAGCCTTGAAATACCCCCAAAGCCACTCCTTTATCCACATGAAACAGTTGTAGATGATCAAAGAACTAACTTTGACGAAACAATATCGAGTGATTACACTAGTTCTTATGATTCTGGGGAAATAGTAAATGATTCTCTTATAGAGAATATTGATTGAATGTTCTGAAGACAATTGCCTTGAAACATTTGTCTATATATTTTCCCTGTTGTGTTCTACATAGAATGTTAGAGAAAGCTTCCACTTCATTTGATGTCCCTAATATGTAGTAACAATGTTAACATGTTTTATTATATACGAATATATGATAAATGGTATTTGTTATTTCATGCTTAGTAAAATGGACAACTATTTTAATGTTTTAATGCTTAAAACCATTTTCATTCCAAGATAAAAGATTCAATTAGGATTGTATAAATCTATTCATGTTGGAGTAAATTCAATCACAAAATCTTCATTCAGCATGAACTAGTAGCATAAACGAGTCAAACCAAAGCAACAAATACATTTGGCCTCCGTTTGCTGTGTGAAAAAAAAATGAAATGCTCTAGTTTAACTCATTTATTTAAACAAGCGTAATTTATTTAATTTTTGGTATTAATCCTCTGGTTTCCAGGAGAAGAGATCCCGTAATTTAGAGTTCGACTGCAAGATAAGTAAAGTCTGCCTAAGAATTGTTCCTACTAAAAATTGAACTTCGATTCTTTCGAACGATCTGTCATAAGGGAGACTCATCAATCACTCGAGCCTAATGTCTTGATATAAACAAGCCTAATTTGAAACATTGGTTTGCCTTGTTAAGAAAGAGTAAAGTTTGAGTATGACTAGTTTAGCTGAATCATTCATAATTTTGGCTTAAAAAGATTCCAATAATTCACATCAGACTACATTTGCACTCTCATGCACTTGTCCATTAATCGATTGTCTTTTCTATTTATGAACCTCAGAAACATTCCGTGCAAGATCATTCATCATTCAAGAATAATTTTCATTTTATTTTATCTTATTTTTATGGTCAAATGACATGGGACCAACTCAGTCCAACATATCACAATTCGTTATCGTTTATGGGCATGGTCATTTTGTACTAGTCATGTGGAGTTTGTTTGCGTAGAAATTTCCATTGTGTAGAAAATTCAAAATCTTGCCGTGTGATTAGAAACCACACAATCTCTATCAACTTTGAGTGAGAATAAACGACATAGCATACCAAATTTTGTTTAGATTAATGGTCCTTAAGAAAATCACTTGCAATTTCCATTTAGCATAAATGGGGGGACACGTCATGATGTGAAATATTTAAGCTTGAGTATGACTTGTTTAGCTGAATCATTCATAAGAATCTATATATCAACAAATAAGAATGTGATATTTAGAACATGGTAATTTGAAATATACACTTATTAAGAAAAATAAAACATGGTAATTTTGAAATATGATTTTTTTTTTTTTTAATCTAGTCTAATTCATTCCCATATTGTGTTTTACATAGAATGTGAAAAAAAAAAAAAAATTCCCTTCATTTGAAGTTCCTAATATGTAATATGTTAAAATTCGCATAAAAAGGAAATGAAGCAGAAACGGATTAAAAAGTGCCAACATATAGTACACTTTTACAAAGAAATAAATTACATGTATCAATTTTTTGTTTTATTTAATCTATTCTAATTCTTGAATCACATCTAGTTCTATATTCAAACAACCTACTGTTGCAGTATTTGTAGTTCTATTAGTTGAAGATGATGAAGCATTGAAAGGATTTGTGGGAACTTTTAACTTGTCTACATCTCCTTGTAACATCTGCACCACAACTTTCATGGACGGACGATGCACGGAGTGCCATTGAATGCACCAAAGTCCCACAACTGCTAGTTTCTTTGCAATTCTAAAATCTCCCTCGTCATCAATTGGGATATGAATGTCTCTCCCTTCAAGTAAACCGTGGATCCAATCCGGATACAAAACTTGGAAATTTTCTTCACTAGTAGTTGGTTTAGTATTCTTTCTTCCTCCAACCATCTCAAGCAGCAACATACCGTAGCTGTATATATCAGACTTATAAGAAACATTTCCAAAGTTTCTAGAAAATACCTCTGGAGCCATGTACCCTAATGTTCCTCTAGCTGCAGTCATCGATACATTACTTTGAGTTTTTGAGCACAACTTTGCCAAACCAAAGTCTGATATTTTTGGAATTAAATTTTCATCTAACAAGACATTATGAGGATTGATATCAAAGTGAAGAATTCTATGATCACAGCCCTGGTGAAGATACTCGATCCCATTAGCGATGTCTAGAGCAATTTGTTGCAATAAGTCCCAACCAAGGAAACCATCTTTGTTATTTGGTTGAGAAATGAAATTCTGCAGCGAACCATTTGGGAAAAAGTCATAAACCAGAGCACGATAAAATCCATCAGCGCAAAAGCCAAGCAATCGAACAACATTAACATGGTGGATTTTTCCCATAGTTCCTACTTCATTTATGAACTCTCTCCCATCCCCCTCTTCATTATTAAGCATCTTCACTGCAACGAGAATTTGACTCGATAATTTACCTTTGTAGACAGCACCATGAGCTCCTTCGCCTAGTTTTTCCTTGAATTGGTCTGTAATTCTCTTAATATCAGAATAAGAGAATCTTGTTGGCTTTGAAGCTTCGTAATCCTTCAAAAAGTTTTCAAGTCTCGTTTGATCTTCCCCTTTCATTCTAAAATAAAAGTATACTCGAAAGAGAACACCAATCAAAACAACCAGCATAGTTGAACCAATGATTGCTCCTGCAAATTCAACATTTAATAAAAAAATTTGAAAAATTATGAACAGAAATAGAACTTTAAGGTATATTATTTTATTCACCTATTGTTTCTAAAATAATTGATGTGTGGTTCTTTGATTTGTTGTGTAGCTCATATTCTAAACATTGACTGTCAAAATTTGTTTCCGACCAATTCATGTGGAGATAATTGCCCCTTATATTAGTTACATCAACTGGCAAAACTTTATCAAACATTCTTGTGCAGCGTAATAAGTCCAACTCGACTACACTTTCGGTGGAATCAGCTAGATAAATTGGACAAGACAACATGTCTTGTGGGTTGGCATAAATTGAATATTCCGAGCTTTTGAGATAGTGTTGTCGAAGCGAGGAGCAATTAAAGAAAGTAATAATATTGTTAGAGGAAGAAAGTGGTTGAATTTGAAAAGGATAAAATAAGGAAATATTGTGTGTTGATAAGAGACTAGAAAGACAGTTTTGTGGGTCGGATAAGCGTAGTGTTTGAGATTTACAATCTATTCTTTTAGCGAGGAGTTTTACTGGATTTGGAAGTGCTGGAAACTCAAGGATCTGATTCTTATTGTTTTGAATGTTAGCCGAACAAGATAGACGAAAGGGGCATTCAACGGATGAGTTATTATTGTTCTGTCCATTAACAAGGTTTATTAGCACTAGAAGTAGCGGTGCCAATATTGTGAGTGACATGTTCAAGTGAGTTACATTTCAAACTTGTATCATTTCATATATAGCATTAGCATAGCAAGCCAATTCAAAGGAAAAGTAAATACTTTAAATTGAAATTAATGTTGCAACAAAAAAAATAATGAGACTAAAGAAAATTGAGATTTGAAAAGATATATATTGTGTGGTTAGATTAGATAGATGTGTTTATCTTAATTTTCTGTCCACAAAAAAGCAATAATTGTATTAATGAAAGTCAAGAAAGATAGCTAGAAGAGTCTTAGATACCACATGTTCCATTTCAGACAAATATTCCCTTTCAGATTATAATCACTTGAGCTCTAAATTGTGAAAACCAATTTTCAGCATCAATCATGTGCAGAGAAAAATCATTGTTATGCTTCCTCCAAATTATTGTTGTTGTGTTACTACTGCATCATAATCATCATCAAACATGTGATGCAACAAATACTAATAACCAAACATATTGTCCACCTTCTTCATGCGGCAAAATCACAAATATACAACATCCCTTTCGACTTAACGATGATCCAACAACCTGCGGTGATCTGAGATATGAGTTATCCTGCGAAAATAATATGACAGTGTTAACTCTTTTTTCCGGTAAATACTATGTGAAATCAATCAACTACAACAACTACACAATTCGGTTAGTTGATCCTGGAATTGAAGAAGGTGATTGCTCTTCTATTCCTCGCTATTACTTATACGCTTCTAATTTCACAAGTTATTACAATTACCTGGAGGAGGATCCATATGAAAACAAACAACAGCACAAAACATTTGATGATATCTATATGCAGTTACCAATGTTCCAGCATGTAATCTACATGAATTGTAGCAATCCTGTACGAGATAACCCAGTGTACGCGGATACAGCTTCTTGCATCAAGTCGAATTCCCAAGGTACTGGTCATTTATATGCCATTGCTGGGGATTTGAAGGTTGGTAACTTGACAGATGTTGACTGCCATGTCGAGTTTGTTACTGCGATATCTTTCTTCAGTTATAATTACAGCTTTAATGATTGGGATATTCCGAATGAAAAGTATTCGTACAGCGAAATTCATAGGATGTTGGTGGGTGGATTTGATGTTTCTTGGATGAGTGCTGCTTGTCAAAATCTCTGTGGAGTCCGAGATTGCTATTTAAGTGAAACCACGTTGGGATTTCACCTCAGTTGTGATGGTAAGAACAACTTTACATTTTTTTACTTTTTAACAACAGTCTATTTAGATGGGTTCAAGTATCATTTTTACAATTAATTGCTTAAGTAGTATACGTTTTGAGTTCCTTAAACAAGTGAATCAGTTTGATATTTGAGCCTTTCCTATAGAGAAAATCCACTTTGTTTGGCCTATAAATTTCCTTCATGGTCAAGTTTTTTTTAAAGCAAGATAAAGTTAGAATTTTATTGAAAGCATAGAAGTTATATTAAGCAAAAATAAAAAAATAGATGATTTGAATCCCCTCATGTTTAAAATGAACATTGTACAAGATATAACAATAGATCGAGGTAGTAAAAGTGAATTAGATAATTTAGTCCATAAAATTAGTTAAATCAGAGGCACTCGCTAAAATGGTTTTGCAATTTCAATATATTTAATGACTATGGGCTTATTTGGATTAGTTTATTTTTGAGTTTATGCAAAATAAGTTATACAAATATATATTATTATAAATTTGTTTATAAATTAAAATAAAACTTTATTTATTTATTTTTTATGCAATAAAACTTTATTTATTAGCATAAGCTTAAAGAGTTTTACATATTCATAACCAAAACTTAGAAAAATACAATTTTTGTTTTTAGAAAAATCATGTTCAAACTTAGAAAACAAGCTATAAATTAGACTTGATTCTTCAATTTTTGACAAATAAAACTTAATTCGCCTGTTACCGCCACTAGTTACGACTTGCTTCCATGGTAGAAACTATCTTTACATACGATGCAACCTCACTTGATTTCCATGGTAGAAGTTATTTTAAATTGTTAAAAATTATTAAGAAATAAGTATGGGCTTAAGTTATCCTCACAAAACTGGCTTGTAAGGTGAGAACTATCACTTGCTTATAAACAAGCAATAACGGGTAGTTCTATAGATCTTATAGAGAGGCTCTGATACCATGTTAGAAATTATTAGAAATAAGTATGAGTCTAACTCATCCTCACAAAACCGACTTGTAAGGTGAGGACTACTAAAATAATAATACTCACATTGAAGATGTTCCAAGCACTTACAAGACAGAATTGATAAACTGCATAATACAGTATGTTACTTTTCTGAGGGGAAAAGATTGGTTTATTTTGTCATATATATCCTCTGACTTATTTTGTCATATATATCCTCTGACTTTTTCTTTATTTCAATTTTAGAACGTCCATCAACACTGCTAATGTTCGTTGAAGGTAAGTTGAATTTTGACCTTTTGACTTCTTTATTTCTACACTTCCATTTAAAATGTTTACTGCATGATAACACAAAAAAAATTATTTACTAAAGTTTTAGGTTTTCATTGAAATGTTTCAATAGATTTGTTTCTCCATTAAAAAATCTTTAACATAAATAAAACAGGATTACTAGTTAATTACTTACTCTTTTGATGTCAATTTGTAGTCTTCTGAGTCATCTCTCTTATTTATTAATTCACTTATTTAAAATTGCTTGCAGGTATTGTAATCGGCATTGGATTAGGTAATTTTTTACAATAATGGATATATCTATATTTGTTGGAAGAAAAAAAAAAAAAGAATATAATGATAAGGAAGCTAATCCTATCAAAGCTATAATCTATAAAAAACTAATCTACTCGTAAGAAAGCAAGCAAAATAAAAGATAAATTCTTCATTTTCATTTATTGCCTCTAAAGTGTGCCAAAGTACTACATATATAATAATGAGAATTCATTTTGCCACATTCTATGGCTTACTCGCGCGTCCTACAAATTAACGAAAATATATGTTCGTGGTTTAAGTCACGGATGAAGTGAAAAATGAGTAACTTTGAAAAATGACATTTTTTTCTACATCTGTGACTCAAGCCACAGATGTTATAAATGTATGGTGTTTTGGGGGTGTCCGTAGCACAAGTCACGGACAGATGTATTTTGACATTTTTTTTACATCCGTGACTCAAGCCACGAATGTTATAAATTATAAATGTAGAGTGTTTTGAGGGATGTCCGTGGCACATGTCACGGACATGGGTATTTTGTTCATTTCGTAGGGCGCGCCCCAGAATCAATATGGTGACAAAAGTAATTATCTATATAATAGCTCTAATGGATCATAACTTAAATGGACCTAAAGACCATAAAGTCCAATCTCAATAACCTAATATAATTAATACTCAAAATAATAACAATATAAATTCTACTTCTAAATTATTTAATTAACTACTTATATAATAATTATTTAATTAACTAGATATAATCTTCTACAATATAACATAAAAATTTCAAATTAAAAAAAAAAAAAAAAAAAAAAAAACTCAGAGAATAACACTATGACTATCCTCAACCATATCACGACCGTGTAGTACACTCACTCTTTCCAAATAAATATCTAAACATTTTTTTTTTTTTTGGTTACACAAATAAATATCTACACACTTTAACACAAGAGTATAATAGAGAAACAATATAGATTAGATATAAGCTTAAAAGCGTTTTCGACCGATGCTTGTTCTAATGAATAATTAGAGTCTATAATTATAGAAATACAAGAGTTAATATCTGAAACAAATTTGGGTATAATAAAACAAAATATCTCTTTGTTTTAAATATATTAGACAAACATAATCTTACATAAAATATAACTCATCACTGTTTTGAAACATATCAAGTAAAGATAATGTTGCTGAAACATCATTATTTCAATCTTCAACATGTATATTTTCAAGTAACACCAACAATATTTTCATATTCACAAAAAATTATAAACTGCTGTAAATATTGTATAATTATTATTATAGATTTTATTCGGGTTTATTTAGTCTGTTAGTTAGGCCCATTAGATATAGTATAGTCTATTTAAACTCTTCAATAATTATAATCAGGGTGGAGTTTAACATGGGAAAGTATAAAACTTTCCCACCATGGACAAGTTGCTTTTTAACCAATAGATCAACTAGGGAACACAATTTTATCATGGACTGTCAACATTAAGTTTTTTCTCCTACAACCTGCATTCTCTCTCCTCTAGCAACATCAAGCTCACTATCCCAACTCTCTTTCTCTAGTACTCAAACTCCACTATTGATTGGATGAGAAGGTTCTCTCTCACCTTTGGCCTAACCTTGAAGATAGGATCAGCAAGTGCCTAAGACTTAAAATGAGTTTTTTTTCTTCTTTTCTTTTCTGATTTATAATGAAAGCAATTAAAAGTGTGCCATTAGATCAACACCTCCATCCCTAGTTCCCTGTCAACAACTTTGGCAGTAATTACTTCCACCATGGCACACGATAATGTACAAAATCAGAGAAATGATAGACACAATTAATAGGAAATTAATAATTTTATTTCACTCAAAGATTTTTTCCACTAAAAGATTCAAGCTTTATAATGATGCAGTTTCAGATCTAACAAATTGGATTTTTTTCGTTCAACATTAGGCCAATATTTATATAAGCTATTTCGAAAATTTTCGATTCCAATATCATATCAAGATTTTAAAAAAAATATAAGTTTGTATGAAATTTGGTAGTTTTTGTGACTATGAATTGTTATTAATGTAGGAGAAAAACATTAGAAGCCATGGAGTGGTGGTTGTGGCACTAGGTAGTGGGATGGGAGGCAGAGAAGAGAGAAAGAACCGTTCTCACCTTCAATGGAAGAATGGTGGGTGGGACATGGAGGAGAGAGAATAATGGTGAAGACAGTGTAAGAAGAAAAATCTAAGTGGTGAGTATCATGATAAGATTGTGTTCTTTAATTGATCTTATGGTTAAAAATAATTTGTCTATTGTGGGAAAGTTTAACACTTTCTCATGTTAAATGTTACCTGTAATCAGATTATTCTATTATAATATTACACATATTTCATTAAACTCAACATAAACAATAACATAATGCAGGACTACTGCAAGCTATAGGTGTGGAAGGAAACGGTGGTACATCTGAACTTGGTAGTGACATAGGAAATATCATTGGAAGGTATATTTTTCCATTATACATTATATTTAGGTTTTTGTTGGGTTTCATAGTTTTCATTGCAAAATTGGTACATATATATCGAACAAGGCATACATCAATGTATGAAAATATCGAAGATTTTCTTCAAGGGAATTCTCTCATTCCTATAAGGTATTCATACAAAGATATAAAGAAGATGACTAGAGGCTTTAAGAACAAGCTAGGTGAAGGAGGCTATGGTAAAGTATATAAGGGAAAGCTGCGCAGCGGGCCTTTGGTAGCCGTAAAGATGTTGGGCAAATCTAAGGGTAACCAAAATGGACAAGATTTCGTTAATGAAGTTGCAACTATAGGAAGAATACATCACACCAATGTGGTACAACTTGTTGGATTTTGTGTTGAGGGATCAAAACGTGCTCTTGTTTATGATTTCATGCCCAATGGCTCTCTTGATAAATATATTTCCTCTAGAGAAGATCATATTCCCTTAACTTATAAACAATTGTACGAGATATCTCTTGCAGTGGCTCGTGGAATTGCTTATTTGCATCAAGGTTGTGACATGCAAATTTTACATTTTGATATCAAACCCCATAACATACTTCTTGACAAGGACTTCGTTGCCAAAGTTTCGGACTTTGGTCTTGCAAAACTTTATCCTGTTGACAATAGCATTGTACCTTTGACTGGTGCAAGAGGAACGATTGGTTATATGGCTCCAGAGTTGTTCTACAAAAACATTGGTGGAGTTTCCTATAAGGCCGATGTATATAGTTTTGGAATGCTTTTAATGGAAATAGCAAACAGGAGAAGAAATTTGAACTCAAATGCAGACGATTCAAGCCAAATTTTCTTTCCCTATTGGATTTACAACGAATTGATTGATGAAAGGGAGATTGAAATATTGGGAGAAGCTACCGACGAGGAAAAGAAAAATGTGAAGAAAATGTTCATAATTGCTCTATGGTGTATACAATTGAACCCCAATAATCGTCCTTCGATGGACAAAGTAATAGAAATGCTCGAAGGAGCAATTGAAGACATTGAAATTCCTCCAAAACCTTCTCCCTATGCAAATGAAATTGTTTATGATAATGGAATTAGCTCTAGTGAATCTTTATCGGATGATAACACCGGCTCGATTAGTTTTCTTGGGGAAACTATATAGAAGATCCTTTATTATAGTACTAAACTACTCCGATTAATAATTAGTAGAGAATAATGTGGGGTTTTATCCATATGAAAGGATGATTGTATAATAGCAAGAATAATGAGAGAAGAATATTACAAAAAAGTTGTGTGTATAGCATTTTATATAGAAAATACTACAATATTAAAGAAATTAAATTTGCAACTAATAGTTTTGGCAATGCTCTTGGAATTGGTGAAGAAATTATCGACCAATTTCAACCAGAGGCAGCAACAATATATTTTAATTCGCTGATACATTGTAGTCTCAAATGAGATTGTAGTCTCAAATGTCGGAGTTTATCTCACCTGAGACAGCTGTAAAATAGTCATTGATAATTTCTCCTATATCAATTTTTAGAATGAATAGAAAATACATGATAACCAACAAAAGTAATACTTGAAATTCAAACATAGGCATTGTTGGTTACAATATGTTTAGAAATGAAACTAAACTAAATTGATGCAGAGAAATTTCTAAATAAACATCCAAGATATATGAAACATGGGAAAGTGCAATAAAAAAAAAAGTTCCAGATTTCCTATGTTTTCTAATCGCGTCTTTGCCGCTAAGTTGCTAACTATAATCTAGTCTAATTCTTGAATCACATCTAGTCCTATATTCAGACAACCTCCTGTAGCAGTATTTGTAGTTCTATTAGTTGAAGATGATGAAGCATTGAAAGGATTTGTGGGAACTTTTAACTTGTCTACATCTCCTTGTAACATCTGCACCACAGTTTTCATGGAGGGCCGATGCACGGAGTGCCATTGAATGCACCAAAGTCCCACAATTGCTAGTTTCTTTGCAATTCTAAAATCTCCCTCATCGTCAATTGGGATATGAATGTCTCCCCCTTCAAGTAAACCGTGAATCCAATCTGGATACAAAACAGGAAAATTTTCTTCGTCGGTAGTTGTTTTAGTATTCTTTCTTCCTCCAACCATCTCGAGCAGCAACATACCATAGCTGTATATATCAGACTTGTAAGAGACATTTCCAAAGTTTCTAGAAAAAACCTCAGGTGCTATGTACCCTAATGTTCCCCTAGCTGCAGTCATCGAAACAGTATTTTGATTTTTGGAGCACAACTTAGCTAAACCGAAGTCTGATATTTTTGGAATTAAATTTTCATCTAACAAGACATTGTGAGGATTAATATCAAAGTGAAGAATTCTATAATCACAACCCTGGTGAAGATACTCAATTCCAACGGCAATGCCTAGAGCTATTTTTTGCAATAATTCCCAACCAAGGAAAGCATCATTGTTGTCGGGTGGAGAAATGAAATTCTGCAAAGAACCATTCGGGAAAAAGTCATAAACCAAAGCACGGTGAAATCCATCGGCGCAAAAGCCAAGCAACCGAACAACATTAACATGGTGAATTTTTCCCATAGTTCCCACTTCATTTATGAACTCACTCCCATCACCTTCTGTATTATTAAGAATCTTCACTGCAACAAGAATCTGACTCGATAATTTACCTTTATAGACAGCTCCATGAGCTCCCTCACCAAGCTTTTCCTTAAATTGATCTGTAATTCTTTTAATATCAGCATAAGAGAATCTAGTTGGCTTTGAAGCTTCGTAATCCTTCAAAAAGTTTTCAAGTCTCATTTGATCTTCCCCTTTCGTCCTAAAATAGAAGTATACTCGAAAGAAAACACCAATCAAAACAGCCAGCATACTTGAACCAACGATCGCCCCTGCAAATTCAACAATTAGTTAAACAAAAAATTGAAATAAAAATGGATAGAAATATAAACTAAAGTTATATATATATAATCTATTCTGTTCACCTGTTGTTACTAAAATAATCGATGTGTTGTTCTTCTTTGATTTGCTGGGTAGCGGTAGCTCATATTGATCTTCTAAACATTGACTGTCAAAATTTGTTTCAGACCAACTCAAGTAGAATCCGTTATCCCTTATATAACTATATTCTATTGGCAAAACTTTATCAAACAATCTTGTGCACCTTAATAAGTCCAACTTGATGAAACTTTGGGTGAAATCAGCAGCATAAATCGGACAAGACAACATGTCTTGTGCATCAGAGACTGTTTGGTCCCAGCTTTTAAGATGGTGTTCTCGAACTGAAGAGCAATTAAAGAAAGTAATGTTGTTGCTAGAGGAAAAATAGGATCGAAAAGGATAAAATAAGGAAAAATTGTGTGTTAAAAAGAGACTAGAAAGACAGTTTTGTGGGTCGGATAAGAATAGTATTTGAGATTTGCAATTTATGCATGTAACTCGGAGTTTTACTGGAATTGGAAGTGCTGGAAACTCGAGGATCTGATTGATATCCGAACAAGATAGACGGAAGGGGCATTCGATGGACGAGTTTTTATTATTACTCTGACCATTTACAAAGCTTATTAACAACAGCAGCAGTAGCAGTACCAGTGAATGGATTGGCATCATCCTCAAAATCTGCAATATAGTTTATCACTTCAGACTTGGTATATTAAAGAATCTTGACATTTTTTGTTTATATTTGAGACTAACAAATTGATGATTTTCCTTGATCTTGCGTATGGATTTGCCTCATCTAATCTATCTAATCTAAATCAAACTTTGTTGTCAAATATAAATAGATCAAGAACTTAGTCAAAAAAAATATAAATAAATCAAGAACGACACGGCTAAAAGACTTTGACACTTTTGTCCTTGGATATGTTTAAGTACATTTTGTCCTTGTATCTTAGAAAAATCCTTCTCCAACTATGTGGAATCATTGATCACAAATTCACAATGACTTTAATACAGAGAAAAACAGTTTTTTCTTTAGTACTAGTCTCCAATAATGGTTGGATGAATGGACCCGGTGGTGTGTATGTGGATTTTCTTCCACTAGACTTTAATGTCTTATCTATGACTTTTTTTATTTTTTTTGAATGGCTATCTATGACTTTTATTATTTTTGGATTTGAAGTAGAGAAAGACAATTTTGTCCTTACAACTAGTCTTTGATAATGGTTAGTTGGATGGTTTTCATTTCAGCATCAGTACTCATGAGCAGAGGAATGGAATTATCATTCTTATGCTTCCTCCAAATTGTTATTGTTATTGTTTTGATACTACTGCATCATAATCATCAAACATGTGATGCAATTAGTAATAACCAAACATATTGTCCACCTTCTTCATGTGGCAAAATCACAGACATAAAACATCCGTTTCGACTTAAGGGTGATCCAACAGCCTGCGGTGATCAGCGATACGAGTTATCCTGCGAAAACAACATCACAACATTAGTTCTGTTTTCGGGTAAATATTATGTGAAATCAATCGACTACAAAAACTACACAATTCGGTTAGTTGATCCTGGAATTGAAGAAGGTGATTGCTCTACGATTCCTCGCTATTACTTATACGCTTCTAATTTTACCGACTCTTACAATTATAGCTACAAGGAGGGTCCATTTCAAACCTCACAGTACAGAATAATTTCTAGAAAGATTGATGATCCTTCTCCTACTTTGTCAATACCAATGTTCCAGCATGTAATATACATGAATTGTAGCAATCATATACGAGATGATGATCCGGTGTATGTGGATACAGCTTCTTGCATCAACGGTGGACATTTATATGCCATCGCTGGGGATGTGAAGGTCGGAAACTTGACAGATGATGACTGTCATGTGGAGATTATTACAGCAATATCTTTTTTCGGTTATAATTACAGCTCCGAGGATTGGGATATTCCGAATGAAAAATTTTCATACAGCGATATTCATAGGATGTTGGTGGGTGGATTTGAGGTATCTTGGATGAGTGCTCCTTGTCAAGATCATTGTGGACAACCAGATTGTTATTGGAGTGAAATCACTTCGAGTCTTCGATGCGACTCTGAACCATGTAAAACTACATTGAGATTTGCAGTTGGCTGTGGTAAGACCATTTAAACACCAAAATTAAAATTTAAATATAGAATCATGAACAAAACATTTACTTCAATATTCTTAGTTTTTTATTTGTAAGATACAATTTTTATGTTATTATTTACATTTTTTACCAAAAATAGATCGCATTTATTTTGTTAGACCTCAATGTTCGCTTTAGAGCTGATATTACATTGACCGGCTCTATTTATATATCTCCTCCAACTTTGAGAGTTAATAAGTTGGCTAACTTTTTCTTTTATTTTTAATTTTAGAACCTCAATCAAAGCTGCGAATGTTTGTCGAAGGTAAGGAAGAACTTGTCCTTCTAACTTCTTTAATTCTACACGCTCAATTTTAATTGACTTCTTTAAAATTTCTCGCAGGCATTATGTACGGAATTGCTAAAGGTAATTTTTTACTCTAATAGATATGGATGCTTATTTGCTACAGTACTTTTTAACAAAGTTTTCAACACAGCTTTCAATCTTGACCGTTGATTATAAATAATTATAGCTGCACATTTTAGATCGAACAGTTGTGCTGTTAAACTGTTTCAAAACATACTTACATTTTCATATTCATAATACTTCTTTTTGGTAGAATCGTATAGACAATGTTATTAGTATCTTACTATCGTTTTATGTTTACATTATTCCATTCATACATTATATATATAATATACTGCAGGACTGCTACAAACAATTGGTGTAGCAATACACGGTGGATCTTTCGGTATTTCTGAATCTAAACTTGGGATTGACATAGGAAAAATCATTGGAATGTATATTTTGTCATCATACATAATAGTTAGAATGATGTTGGGTCTCATAGTTTTCTTTACAAAATTGATACATATATATCGAACAAGGCATACATCAATGTATGAAAATATTGAAGACTTTCTTCAAGGAAACTCCCTCGTGCCAATAAGGTATTCATACAAAGAAATAAAGAAGATGACTAGAGGTTTTAAGGACAAATTGGGTGAAGGAGGATATGGTAAGGTTTATAAGGGAATGCTTCGCAGTGGCCCTTTGGTAGCCATAAAAATGTTGGGAAAACTTAAAGGTAAAGGAAATGGGGAGGATTTCATCAATGAAGTTGCAACTATAGGAAGAATACATCACACCAATGTGGTGCGACTTAGTGGATTTTGCGTTGAAGGATCAAAACGTGCTCTTGTTTATGATTTCATGCCCAATGGCTCTCTTGATAAATACATTTCCTCTACAGAAGAACATGTTTCCTTAACTTATAAACAAATGTATGAGATATCTCTTGGAGTGGCTCGTGGAATTGCTTATTTGCATCAAGGTTGTGACATGCAAATTTTACATTTTGATATCAAGCCCCATAACATACTTCTTGACGAGGATTTAATCGCCAAAGTTTCAGACTTTGGTCTTGCAAAACTTTATCCTGTTGACAATAGTATTGTAACTTTGACTGGTGTAAGAGGAACATTTGGTTATATGGCTCCAGAATTATTCTACAAAAATATTGGCAAAGTTTCTTATAAGGCTGATGTATATAGTTTTGGAATGCTTTTAATGGAAATAGCAAACAGGAGAAGAAATTTGAACTCAAATGCTGATGAATCAAACCAAATTTTCTTTCCCTATTGGATTTACAATGAACTGATTGAAGCAAGGGAGATAGAAATATTGGGAGAAGCTACCGATGAGGAAAAGAAAAATGTGAAGAAGATTATCATAATTGCTTTATGGTGTATACAATTGAACCCCAATGATCGTCCTTCGATGGACAGAGTAATAAAAATGCTCGAAGGAGATACCGAAAACATTGAAATTCCTCCAAAACCTCCAAATCCAACTGAAATCATTCAAGATAATGGTAGCTCTAGTGAATCTGTTTCAGGTGATAATGTTACTGGCTCAATTAGTTTTTCCTGAAAAAACTACAGAAGATTCTTTACTATATAGTACTAAACTACTAATGTTAATAGTTACTAGTGATTTCTAATTCAACCCTTAATAGATTTGGAGAAATCAGTCTCTATAGGAAAATCTTTCATAGAGAAATGAAATATAATTGTATGTAAAAAAATTATTTATACTACCAATCATAGTTATTAGTATTTTTATTTTATTTTTGTAAATTAACATTATTTACTTAGTGAGTGTTTGGAACTACTGCCCATCACTAGTGTAGAAAACACTTTTTACATTTGGACAAAAGCACATTTTACATCTGGCTCCTGTCAGTTATAAGCCTGCATTTTATTTTAGATCCTCCATTTTTTTAAAAAATTTAACCCAGAGGCCAACAAGACATATATAAACATAACTTAAAAATCAAGAACATGATAACATATACTACAAATTCCACAATCATTCAACATCCAAAGTTAAAATCAAAATAATTCACTTACAACACTATCATCAAATTAATAGAAATACATAATGACTTCACAAATCATACAAACCTATAGCTCACTGCCTCATCACCAACACTATCATCAAACCTATAGCTCCCTTCCTCAGCACGAACACTATCCATCTATCGTTCAATACGAATCCTACAAATTTCCATACAAAGATAATTGATAAATAGAAACATGTGATCACTTTGTAAAGTGAAGGTTTACAACACCAACAATATATAGTAAGATTGGATTATAACTCATCATTTACCGGCAATCCTTAAGATGATAAAATGCATCTTAATTAGTGGTTAGCATCATCAAGTATGTGTCGGCCTGCCACGAATATTCAAAGCATTGTCATGTGTGTCCTAATGTTAAAGTAATAAAAATATGACCAATGCTACATGTATTAAAATCTACCTCACATCAAAATAGTGGATATAACTTTATAAGCATACAAAAATGCTGAAGGGTTATGTCTTGGCAAGCAAATTGGAGAAAATGATTCTTACATCCTGCATAATTATAGCCCATGAAATAGAGTAAGAACATGCAAAAATAATGAGAATGAATATTTACACAATATTATAGCTAAATGAGAATGAAGTTGTGAAGCATGAAAATATTGTTCCCCTATCTAAAAAATGACCTTTTTATAATGGAAGACTATTCAAATTCAAAACTGATTTAGTTGTGGAAACTTTAGGCTGAACTTCACACGTGAGGTGAATATAAATTACTTTCCGATAAAAATAATATTCATGAGAACTGGAGGATCATCTTGGTCCTATGTTGGAAACTTCATACATCAGGTTTTCCTAAATCATAGTTTTCCACAATTACTTCTAAAAGAAAACACCATAATGCTTAATAACCAAAACCAAAATAACAATTAGCTAAATCTTTAAGAAACGAGGAGTAACTTATACAATCAAATCAAACCATCTGTCAGTGAGTGCTATATCTAAATAAAACCAGGTCTACTTGCCTGAACGATTCTGATGACATAAAAAAGTTGGCTAGCAGCAGCATATCATCTGGATGAATGGAAGCTTTCTGAGCGCCAACAAGACTAATGATCACCTGCAATTCAACCTTCATTGTGTTATTCTAAGTCATCATTATATAAATAGAAAAAATTAAGTAGAGTCAAACCTTGTGCTTGCACATCAGTGTTGCAAACAAAACACCAGAATCAGCAATGTCTTGCAAGACAGCGCCGACAGCTTGCCTTGTTGCATAAGAAAAAGGACGGCAAGTATAGGCATGAAGAAATGTAGTTGGGTTCCTGAAATAGTCAGACACTAACAATATTTACTACGAAGACATAAAATAGAACGTCGGAAACAAGGCATGCTAAGAGCAGAGTAACAAACCAACTGAAAGAGTGGATTAGAGAAGAGAAGACGACGTCTGTTCCACCAAGGGTGTCATATCAAACTTTGGATTTACTTGGTCTGCATTAGCTACACGGAAGAACCTTATAAGTCATTAAGGGGGCAGTTGGACCTAATTTATGGGCAGGTATAATTGAGTTGTTTCGTGAAATTACTGGATTTGATTACTTCTGAATTTGCTATTGCTTAATTAGGTCCTTTCACAAGAAAAACCACCTACACCATATTTGCAAACCATAATATTAATAATCATGAAGCATAAAAAATTCAAGTATAATAAAAACAATAAAAAAAATAAAAAGCATATGATCAAACCTGATGCTTTCCAGCCCTGACCCATTTGACAGAATCACCCCTAACAAGTGTCAATTGCAAAATCATATTAAAATATATGCACTAGTGTTATTATTCAATTGAATTAATTAACAAGAAAACAGAACATGTGATTGTTAATAATAAGTAAACATAACAAAACAATGCAACAAAAACAAATCAATAATAAGTTCATGTGATTGTTAAGTGATGAATGAATTAATAAACAAAGAAAAAAACTAACCTAGAATATATAGGTTTTCCAGAATTGCTAGGAATAAAGAAATGCTTCTTCCTTTTTCTCCATGATATAAAACCAAATGGCCTTTGCATCCGTACGTAATTGTTTAAGAGAACCATCAACATGTAGAGATATCACATCTTTTGAGGATCCTACATATTTCCCACCTATGAACACTGCTGGAACTGAAGCATAATTAGTATCAGCAGCAGCATTAGTAAAACACAGGTAGGATCGAGTGCTAACGGAATATTAGTTAATTGAAATACCAAATTAGCTTCATACTCAATCAAAACATACAACAAAAAGTGTATAAATTTCAAATCATGATATCCACTTCTTAATGTACTCAAAACAAATTAGAAAAATTACCTTTGCTGGAAAAAAAATGCAGATAAAGCAATACTTACCAATAAATGCAGAAAAAGCAACTCCAATGGCAAAACCAAGTAGCTTGAGAGCATACTGAGAGAATGATGAACAGATTTTTGTCACATGTTTATAAGTAATTGAAATTTTGAATTATAGCAATATTGATCAATGAGATAACTCTGATTTACTTATTTATGTACTAATAATTACCTTGTTGATAGTATTAATGGATACGGTATGTCAGAACCATCACGAGCATAATCATCTATCAAATTACCAAGAACAAGCATAGTGAGTGGGGTTCATATACCATCTCCAATGCAACCCAAAGTTCCAAAGAATACTAAGAACATGTCAAATCCATCTGCATATAACAAATTCAAGTAGAAAAATTATTTTGACAACACATAAAACAAATTCAAGTAGACATGTTTCATTTGACAGCCCATATAACAAATAACAAATTACTTATAAAATACTTAAGTATCAAAGTATCAATATTCATATAAATTAACTAGTGTTCTCAAAACTAGTCATTTTACAGCACTCGTTGATCGCAAAATCAACAAAAATAGTTAGAAATATTCAACAAAAATCAAAAACAAAAATAAAAAAATAGTTTGTGTTTTCAGTCGGAGGGAGAGGAACGAGCTGAGAGCTTCTATTCGTTTCGCTGAGCTTCGATTCAGGTTCGGTGAGCCTTGATTCTTCAATTAGGGATTGGAATTTGTGATTAGTGAAAGGGATTGGAGGTTAGGGTTCGTGAGAGAACGAGTGTGAGAGAGAACGATCGAGTGAGAGGGAATGATCGACTGAGAGAGATAGTGAGGAATGGATATGGAGGAACTGGTTCGATGTATTGGAGATGGAGTAACTGAGAGAGATAGTGAGTTAGGGTTCGCGTGCGTGAGAGTGAGATCGTGTAAGTGTTATGTGCTTTTTTTACTCTTCCATTAGTCAAACAAAAAAATTTAACTTTTAATACCTTTTACATCTGGGGATAATGTTGGTCAGATATAAAATTATTTTAGACAATTTCCACAATAATTACAGGATTGCCACCGCGTTTTGTTTTACATCTGAGGATATTATGGCCAGATGTAAAATGTTGTCTCTATGTATTTTATACTTCTGCGGACTTTGAAATCAGATGTAAAAAGTACTCCATACTCCTTTTTACATCTGACATCTCTTTCACTGAAGTAAAATCCTTATTAATAAGTTATATTTGTAGTAGTGCATCTTTTGAAGCGAGTCAAGAACAAGCAAGCAAACTTTATGGTTAACAGACACACAGTGAGCGAGCAAAGTATTAGGTGCTGATATTAATCATTTCACATAACATTTTGTTAAGAACCCATTAGAATCATTTAGTATTGCTATTGTATTATGGTATTGATTACATTACCTTATTGTGTACAATTTATATGATTATAATTTAAAAAAAATTCAGTTTGATCTCATTTGTACTAACTCCAAAGATATGCAAATCATCACTACTTCTATATTACACCTTTACAAAGAAATAAAATTGAGACAAAAGTACACCATTAGAAAGAGAGAAAAAATTTATGTCTATCAATATCATTAAGTTTTATTTAAGCAGGTGATCTAGTCTAATTCTTGAATCACATCTAGTTCTAAATTCAAACATCCTATATCAGTGTTTGCAGTTCTATTAGTTGAAGATGAGGCATTGAAAGGATTGGTGGGAACTTTTAACTTGTCTACCTCTCCTTGTAGCATCTGCACCACAGCTTTCATGGACGGACGATGCACAGAGTGCCACTGAATGCACCAAAGTCCCACAATTGCTAGTTTCTTTCCAATTCTGAAATCTCCTTCATCGTCAATTGGGATATGAATGTCATCCCCTTCGAGTAAACCGTGGATCCAATCTGGATACAAAACTTGGAAATTTTCTTCACTAGTAGTTGTTTTAGTATTCTTTCTTCCTCCAACCATCTCAAGCAGCAACATACCATAGCTGTATATATCAGACTTATAAGAGACATTTCCAAAGTTTCTAGAAAAAACCTCCGGTGCCATGTACCCTAATGTTCCCCGAGTTGCAGTCATCGAAACAGTATTTTGATTTTTGGAGCACAACTTAGCTAAACCAAAGTCCGATATTTTTGGAATGAAATTGTCATCTAACAAGACATTGTGAGGATTGATATCAAAGTGAAGAATTCTATGATCACAACCCTGGTGAAGATACTCAATTCCAATGGCAATGCCTAGAGCTATTTGATGCAATAAGTCCCAACCAAGGAAAGCATCCTTGTTGTTGGGTGCAGAAATAAAATTCTGCAACGAACCATTCGGGAAAAAGTCATAAACCAAAGCACGATGAAATCCATCGGCGCAGAAGCCAAGCAACCGAACAACATTAACATGGTGGATTTTCCCCATAATCCTTCAAAAAGTTTTCAAGTCTCGTTTGATCTTCCCCTTTCGTTCTAAAATAGTAGTACACTCGAAAGAAAGCACCAATCAAAACAACCAGCATAGTCGAACCAATGATCGCCCCTGCAAATACAACATTTAATTAAAAAAATTGAAAAATAAAGAACAGAAATAGAACTGAAGGTATGTATAAATATAATCTATTTAATTCACCTATTGTTTCTAAAATAATGGATGTGTGGTTCTTTTTTGATTTGTTGTGCAGCTCATATTCTAAACATTGACTGTCAAAATTTGTTTCCGACCAATTCATGTGGAGATAATTGCTCCTTATATAAGATGCTTTTGTTGGCAAAACTTTATCAAACATTCTTGTGCAACGTAGTAAGTCCAACTTGACAACACTTTCAGTGGAATCAGCCACATAAATCGGACAAGACAGCATGTCTTGTGCATAGGTGTATGTTTGGTCCCTGCTTTTGAGATGGTGTTGGGTAACCGAAGAGCAGTTAAAGAAAGTTATGTTGCGAAAGGGAAATTCTGATCGGAAAGGATAAAATACAGAAAAGTTGTATGTTAAAAAGAAACTAGAAAAACATTTTTTTGGGTGAGACAGGTCTAATACTTGAGATTTGCAATCTATATCATTGAGAATGAGTTTTTCTGATACTGGAAGTGAGGGAAATTTAAGGATCTGATTACTGTTAGGCAAACAAGATATATGGAAGGGGCATTCAATGGACATATTATTGTTATTCTGACCATTTACAAAACTTATAAACAGAAGAAGAAGCAGAGCTAGTATTGTGATTTGTGAGTGACATATTGAAGGGAATAACACTATCAATATCTAAAAACTCAGAGGTTCGGTTTATTGATACTGATAATGAGTGACATGTTGAAAGCAATATAGAAACATAATTTCCTCTATCTCTATGCATTAAAAATTGAAAATAATAATAGAAAAAAATACGGTATAGACTAAGAATTGGTCATTGGCATTGCAACGTCATCAAAAGGAAAATATATGAGACTGACTATAAAGTCAGTGATTAGAACCATTCAATAACTATAGAAATGCTTAGTCTAATCATTACTAGTATTATATTGTATAAGTCAAAGTCAAAGGACGCCAGCTAAAAGACTTTTGAAATTGAGAAAGACAATCTTGTCCTTAAGATACATCTTTCCTTCCAGATAGTAATCACATATTCACATGCATAGCTCTAAAGTGAACTTCAATTTGAAGCATTAATGATGTGCAGAGAAAAATCCTTGTCCTCCTCTATGGAATCATTTATGGTAATTGTTGTTCTACTACTAGTACTGCATCAACATCATCAAATATGTTATGCAAGTACTAATAACCAAACATATTGTCCACCTTCTTCATGCGGCAAAATCACAAACATAAAACACCCTTTTCGACTTAAAGATGATCCAACTACCTGTGGTGATCCGAGATATGAGTTATCCTGCGAAAACAACATGACAGTGTTAACTCTATTTTCGGGTAAATACTATGTGAAATCAATCAACTACGAAAACTACACAATTCGGCTAGTTGATCCTGGAATTGAAGAAAGTGATTGCTCCTCTATTCCTCGCTATTACTTATACACTTCTAATTTCACAAGTTATTACGATTACCTGGTGGAGGATCCATATGAATACAAACAACAGCACAGAATATTTGATGGTATCTATGTGCAGTTACCAATGTTCCAGCACGTAATATATATGAATTGTAGCAAACTTGTACGAGATAACCCAGTGTACGCGGATACAGCTTCTTGCATCAAGCCGAATTCCCAAGGTGGTCATTTTTATGCCATTGCTGGGGATTTGAAGGTTAGTAACTTAAAAGATGTTGACTGCCATGTCGAGTTTGTTACCGCGATATCTTTCTTCAGTTATAATTACAGCTATTACAACTTTGATGATGATTGGATCATTCCGAATGAAAAGTATTTGTACAGTGAAATTCATAGGATGTTGGTGGGTGGATTTGATGTTTCTTGGATGAGTGTTCCTTGTCAAAATCTCTGTGGAGCCCGACATTGCTATTTAAGTGAAATCACAGGGAGTCTTAAATGCAACAATCCTGCTGATCAATGTATAACCACGTTGGGATTTCACGTTGGTTGTGATGGTGGTAAGAACAACTTTACACTTTTTCAACAATTCAAAGCAAGTTGGAGTTGGAATTTTATCGAAAACATAAAAAGAAATAGAGCAAAATAACATAGATATTACAGAATATTGTCCTCAATGTTCACAAGATATAACAATAGCATTAAACAGAATTAGGTCAATTTAGTTCATGATTATTGTCCTCTAACTTTTTCTTCATTTCAATTTTAGGAACTCCATCAAAGCTGCGTATGTTCATCGAAGGTAAGTAGAAATTTGTCCTTCTAACTCTCTAATTCTACGTACTCCATTTTAAAATAAAGGTAAAATTAGCGTTAATTTGACAACAAATTTTAATTATACAAACATCATTTCCATTAATTTATTTGGTAACATCATTTCCATTATACAGTATCTCTTCTTTTATATTGAGTTTAAGTATCTGTTGTATAATGGTTCTATAGATTTATTTCTCCATTAAAAAATGTAATAAAAAATTATTACTAGTTACTTACTCTTTGTGTCAATTTGTAGTCTTCTATGTCATCTCTTTCATTTGTTAATTGACTTATTTAAAGTTTCTTGCAGGTATTATGTACGGCATTGCTAGAGGTAATTTTTTACTCTAATGGGAGTATTTATATTTTCATATTCATAAAAAATAATAGTTAATAACATATTCACAATGTTATTTTGATACTATTAAATATTTATATCGTTTAATGTTTACAATATTGCATTCCCATATGATAGAATAATATATTGCAGGACTACTACATGCAATAGGGGTGAGAATATACGATGGATCTGAAGGTATACCCGAATCTCAAGTTGGTATTGACATAGGAAAAATCATCGGAAGGTATATTTTGTCATCGTACATTATATTTAGACTTCTGTTGGGTTTAATAGTTTTCACTGCAAAATTGGTACATATATATCGAACAAGGCATACATCAATGTATGAAAATATCGAAGATTTTCTTCAAGGGAATTCTCTCATTCCTATAAGGTATTCATACAAAGATATAAAGAAGATGACTAGAGGCTTTAAGGACAAGCTAGGTGAAGGAGGCTATGGTAAAGTATATAAGGGAAAGCTGCGCAGTGGGCCTTTGGTAGCCGTAAAGATGTTGGGCAAATCTAAGGGTAACCAAAATGGACAAGATTTCGTTAATGAAGTTGCAACTATAGGAAGAATACATCACATGAATGTCGTACGACTTGTTGGATTTTGTGTTGAGGGATCAAAACGTGCTCTTATTTATGATTTCATGTCCAATGGCTCTCTTGATAAATATATTTCCTCTAGAGAAGATCATATTCCCTTAACTTATAAACAATTGTACGAGATATCGCTTGCGGTGGCTCGTGGAATTGCTTATTTGCATCAAGGTTGTGACATGCAAATTTTACATTTTGATATCAAGCCCCATAACATACTTCTTGACAAGGACTTCATCGCTAAAGTTTCGGACTTTGGTCTTGCAAAACTTTATCCTGTTGACAATAGCATTGTAACTTTGACTGCTGCAAGAGGAACGATAGGTTATATGGCTCCAGAATTGTTCTACAAAAATATTGGTGGAGTTTCCTATAAGGCCGATGTATATAGTTTTGGAATGCTCTTGATGGAAATAGCTAACAGGAGAAGAAATTTGAACTCAAATGCAGACAACTCAAGCCAAATTTTCTTTCCCTATTGGATTTACAACGAATTAATTGAAGAAAGGGAGATTGAAATATTGGGAGAAGCTACTGACGAGGAAAAGAAAAATGTCAAGAAAATGTTCATAGTTGCTTTATGGTGTATACAATTGAACCCCAATGATCGTCCTTCGATGGACAAAGTATTAGAAATGCTTGAAGGAACAACTGAAGATATTGAAATTCCTCCAAAACCTTCTCCGTATCCAAATGAAATTGTTCAAGATAATGGAATTAACTATAGTGAATCTGTATCGGATGATGATGTCACTGGCTCGATTAGTTTTCATGGGGAAACTATAGAAGATCCTTTATTATAATACTAAACTACTACGAATAATGTGAGGTTTTATCCATATTAAATGATGATTGTATAATAGAAAGAATAATGAGAGAAGAATATTACAAAAAAGTTGTGTGTATAGCATTTTATATAGAAAATACAATATTAAAGAAATTAAAGTTACAACTAATATTATCGACCAATTTCAACAAGAGGCAGCGACAATATTTTTCAATTGGCTGAAACAGCCATTAATAATTTCTCCTGTATCAATTATTAGAATGAATAGAAAATACATGAAAACTAACAAAAGTAATACTTGAACTTCAAACAAAAGCATTGTTGGGTACAATATGTTTAAAAAAGAAACTGAACTAAATTGATGCAGAGACATTTTTCTAAATAAGCATCCAAGATATATACGAAACTCAGGAAAGTGCAGTAAACAAAGTTCCAGATTTCCTATATTTCCTAATCGCCTCTTTGACGCTAAGTCTCTGACTATAATCTAGTCTAATTCTTGAATCACGTCTAGTTCTAAATTCAGACATCCTGTAGTAGTAGTAGTTGCACTTCTGTTAGTTGAAGAGGATGCATTGAAAGGATTGCTGGGAACTTTTAACTTGTCTACCTCTCCTTGTAGCATTTGCACCACAGTTTTCATAGACGGACGATGCACGGAGTGCCACTGAATGCACCAAAGTCCCACAATTGCTAGTTTCTTTGCAATGCTAAAAGCTCCCTCTTCGTCAATTGGGATATGAATGTCTCCCCCTTCAAGTAAACCGTGAATCCAATCTGGATACAAAACTTGGAAATTTTCTTCACCAGTAGTTGTTTTAGTATTCTTTCTTCCTCCTACCATCTCGAGCAGCAACATGCCGTAACTGTATATATCAGACTTATAAGATACATTTCCAAAGTTTCTAGAAAAAATCTCGGGCGCCATGTATCCTAATGTTCCCCTAGCTGCAGTCATCGATACAGTATTTTGATTTTTGGAGCACAACTTAGCTAAACCAAAGTCCGATATTTTTGGAATTAAATTATCATCTAACAAGACATTGTGAGGATTAATATCAAAGTGAAGAATTCTATGATCACAACCTTGATGAAGATACTCAATTCCAATGGCAATGCCTAGAGCTATTTGTTGCAATAAGTCCCAACCAATGAAAGCATCCTTGTTGTTGGGTGCAGAAATAAAATTTTGTAACGAACCATTCGGGAAAAAGTCATACACCAAAGCACGATAAAATCCATCGGCACAGAAACCAAGCAACCGGACAACATTAACATGGTGGATTTTCCCCATAGTTCCTACTTCATTTATGAACTCCCTCCCATCTCCTTCAGTATTATTAAGCATTTTCACAGCAACTAGAATTTGACTCGATAACTTACCTTTATAGACAGCTCCATGAGCTCCCTCACCAAGCTTTTCCTTAAATTGATTTGTAATTCTCTTGATATCTGCATAAGAGAATCTAGTTGGCTTTGACGCTTCGTAATCCTTCAAAAAGTTTTCAAGTCTCGTTTGATCTTCCCCTATCGTTCTAAAATAGAAGTATATTCGAAAGAAAACACCAATCAAAACAACCAGCATAGTTGAACCAATAATTGCCCCTGCAAATTCAACATTTAATCAAAAAAAATTGAAAAATAATGAACAGAAATGGAACTGAAGGCATATATAAAAATAATCTATTTTATTCACCTATTGTTTCTAAAATAATGATTGTTTGCTTCTTCTTTGATTTGTTGTCTAGTTCTAAACATTGACTCTGAAAATTTGTTCCTAACCAACTCAATGGCAAATCGTTTTGCCTTATGTAAAAAGCTTCTATTGGCAAAAGTTTATCAAACATTCTTGTGCAGCGTAACAAGTCCAAGTCGATGACACTTTCAGTTGAATCAGCAACATAAATTGGACAAGATAACATGTCTTGTGCATCACGGGTTCTTTTGAGATGTTGTTGTCGAACTGAAGAGCAATTAAAGAAAGTAATGTTGTTACTAGATGAAAAATATGGTCGAAACGGATAAAATAATGAAAAATTGTTTCTTAAAAAGAGACTAGTAAGACAGTTTTGTGGGTCAGATAGGTGTAATACTTGAGATGTGCAATTTATGAAACTGACACTGAGTTTTTCTGATACTGGAAGTGAGGGAAATTCAAGGATCTGATTATATGTATGCGAACAAGATATGAAGGGGCATTCAATGGATGTGTTATTGTTATTCTGACCATTTCCAAAACTTATAAACAGCTGAAGAAGCAGAGCTAGGATTGTGAGTGACATGTTGAAGGGGATCACATTTCAAATTAACTTGGTTCCACTATTTTTATAAAAATGAAAGAAATAATTGAAATGCATAAAAAATACAAATATTTTAAAAAATTGTTAAAAATTCTCACATCGGATATGAATTGGCTTTGACAGAAAGTTTTCAAGTTTCAACTGCCGATATGTTATTATTTAATACCCATGCTTCATAGATTGTGACGCTATCTAAAGGAAAAAAAACAAAAAGAAACTGTGAAGACAGCTGTAGAAACAACTGTAGCTGAGGATCCAAATTCGACGACAACAATAGAAAGTTTTAACAACACAACTCTAATAATTTATATTAGTGAGAATCTCAAGGACGGCATCTAAAGACTTGTTTTGTCCTTAAGATACATCTACTCTTCCAGATAATAATCACATAGCTTTAAAGTGACTCTAAAGTGAAATTCAATTTTAAGCAAATATGTGATGCAGAAAAAAATCCTTGTCCTGCTCAATGGAATCATTTATGGTAACTGTTGTTCTACTACTAGAACTGCATCAACATCATCAAATATGTGATGCAAGTACTAATAACCAAACATATTGTCCACCTTCTTCATGCGGCAAAATCACAAACATAACACATCCATTTCGACTTAAGGGTGACCCAACATCATGTGGTGATCCGAGATACGAATTATTCTGTGAAAACAATATGACAATGTTAACTCTTTTGTCGGGTAAATACTATGTGAAATCAATCAACTACAACAACTACACAATTCGGCTAACAGATCCCGAAATTCAAGAGAGTGATTGTTCCTCTATTCCTCAATATTACTTATACAATTCAAATTTCACAAGTTATTACTTTTACCTTAATAGCGACGACAAGTATCCATATCAAACCTTCCAAAACAGAATAATTTCTGGAGAAGCTCCTTATGGTGATATGATGAACTTACCAATGTTCCAGCACGTAATTTACATTAATTGTAGCAATCCTGTAAGGGATGATCCGGTATACACGGACACAGCTTCTTGCATCAATAATGGTGGTCATGTTTATGCAATTGCTGGGGATTTGAAGGTTGGTGACTTAAAATACGATGACTGCCACGTGGAGATTGTTACCGCGATATCTTTTTTCGGTTATCATTACAGCCCTTTCAACTCTGGTAGTTATTGGGATATTCTGAATGAAAAGTTATCGTACAGTGAAATTCATAGGATGTTGGTGGGTGGATTTGAGGTATCTTGGATGAGTTCTCCTTGCCAAGATCAATGTGAAGACCCATATTGTAATTTAAGTGAAATCACTTGGAGTCTTGAATGCAATCCGGCTGATCAATGTAAAACCTTGTTGGGAATTCACGTCGGTTGTGGTAGGATTATCTTTCTTATAGTTGTCTTTTTCTTCATTTTCAAAAGGGAGTTTAATTTCATTCATCCATTGGATCATTAGTCTATTTAAATTTTTAAAACGCACTCATTAGCAAGACTCATATATATCTCTGATTTTTTCTTTTATTTCAATTTTAGGACCTCCATCAAAACTGCGAATGTTCATCGAAGGTGAGTAGAATTTTGTCTTTCTTACTTCTTTAATTTTGCACGCTCTATTTTAAAATAAACGTTGAATATTTACTTATTGCACACACAAAATATTTAAAACGTCACGGGACAAGTGTTGATCACTAATACATACAAAATTAACAAATTGTATATTTAAACAAGACTATTAGTTCTTATCGATAAATATAAAAAACACGGGAAAATATTTTTCACTCATATATGACAAAATTGGTTAAATATTTATAATTGTTAATTATAGTTTATTATTAAAATATACACGGGACAATAACTTTATTGAAACAAATTTTTTCATTTACTAAATTTACTTAAAACTGCACAATTTACAGTTTAAAATTATTTTAAAACATTTTTCTAAATATTTTATTCTTAATAATTAAGTTTTATACTTAAGTATAATATCAATCTGAAATTACAAGAAAAAATTAATTGACATGAATTTTCAGAAATAGTTTTTTTTTAAGCAACAGAAGAATGAATTCTCATAGATAATAAATATAAAAAAACACAAGAAAATATATTTATCAATTATAGAATTGAATAAATATTTTATATTAATTATTATAATTTATTACAAAAATCATGCAAGGGACAATATCTTTAATAAAAAAATTAATTTAATACATTTTACAAGAAAAAGCACAATGGTTTCACTTATATTTTAGCAATATTTTATAACAAATTTTTAAATACTATATTCTAAATAAATTTTCTACCTTAATATAATAACGAACTTAAATATTGAATAAAAGTCAAAGGATCAATGTAATTTATTGTAAAAATATACATTGGACAATAACTTTAATAATATAAAATTATCAATTTAATAAATTTTACGTAAATCTACACAATAGTTTCACTTATATTTTGAAAATATTTTTATCAAATTAATAAATATTTTATTTTAAATAAATTTTCTACTTTAGTAAAATATCAAAATTAAATATCAAAGATTGAGCATGTGTGCATTCACAAATATTTATTATAAATAACAGAAGAGTTAGTTCTCATCGATGATAAATTAAAAAATACATTTCAAATATTCATCACAGCACGGATACATACAAGAAATTGCAAAAATATTTTTCATGATAATTATAATTCATTATAAAAAATTATGCACGGGACATATGTTTAACATAAATCAATAAGCTAAATTTATTAACTTTTTAATATCATCTAAATAAAAATTTGAATAATTAAAATATATTAATTATAATTTATTTAAAAAATACACACAGGACAATAACTTTAATAAAACAAATTTATATAGTGAAAAAACATATTTATTTAAAACAAATTAGAACAATAATTTAAGTTATATTTTATAACAAAATTTCAATATTTTATTCTAAATAAATTTTTATAATGACAAACTTCGCACGAGTCTTAAAAACTAGTGTAATAACAATAATAATATATTTGGGTGGCGATTAACCCACTCAAATACTAAAATATATTTATGTTTCATATCTCAAATGTAACATTAACATTGATTTATCATTTAATTTATTTTTGTACGGAAATATCATTTAATATTTCAATAGCAATGATTCTATAAGGGTAGTTTTGTGTGAGAAGCATGCAATATTTTTTCCAACCAAAAAATTTGTGTACTGATATAGCATCTGGTTACAGTGTTTCATATATATAAGTATATTGGGATGGCAATTTAATCCCTCAATCCATCATTTATTCAATCCATTCACTTTATATTCATCAAATCAAATCTATCCATTAGATAATAAAAAATGTTAATAGATTGGATTCAATCCATCCATCTAATTAAATATGGATGGATTTGATCTTTCCAACAAATTTTAGAAATACAATGATCATCTTCACTATTTAGATTTATATAAAAACAAAATATTAAAAATATAAATAAAAGTTGATTTCTAAATTAATTTAAATACTAAATATTAAAAATACCTCTTTTTTATAAAACAACACTGTTTTTTTAGAAAAAAAAAAAGAAAAAAAAATACTGGTTTTTTTTTGTTTTTTTTAAGTAAAATACTGATTTTCTTTAAAACAAAAAACATTAAAAAATCTGATTTTTTTAATTATTTTAAAAATAACTATTTTCAATTGTAGTACCTATTTCAATAAAGAAGTGGTACCTATTATGTATTATTTGAGTACCTAATATAAATATTGTTTCTCATATAAGCACACTCTCTCCTCATTAAATTTTATTTTTTTTGACAAAGTCATTAAATTTTTTTTTATGAACCTATTTATAAAGATGTGGAGTTATTGATGATGGGATGTATAGTTATTAGTGGGACTTATTTAAAATTTTTAAGATGCTATTGAGTCGGAAGGATTGAATGTTCAAGAGGAAGGTTAAGTTAAGTACTCAAATCTGAAGAATGTTCTATGCCATCTATTTCATTTGTTAATTGACTTCTTTTCCAAAAAGATAGTACAGTAATATTTATATTTTTTTTTGGTACATAGTAATATTTAAATTTAATTGACTTACTTAAAATTTCTCGCAGGTATTATGTACGGCATTGCCATAGGTAATTATTGACTCGAATGGATATATCTATATTTTCATATTCACAAAAAACAATAATTAATAACATTTTCGCAAAAAAATTTTATTGCTTAATGTTTACATTATTGCATTCATATATGATATATTGCAGGATTTCTACAACCTTTTGGTTCGACAATATATGTTGGATCAACAAACATTGATTTTGACGGTGATGGATCAATAAACTTTTCTGAATCTAAACTTGGAATTCACATAGGAATGGTCATTGGAAGGTATATTTTGCCATCATACATCTTAGTGAGACTTATGTTGGGTCTTGTTTTATTTGCAAAGTTGATACATACATATCAAACAAGGCATACATCAATGTATGAAAACATTGAAGATTTTCTTCAAGGGAATTCCCTCATACCTATAAGGTATTCATACAAAGAGATAAAGAACATGACCAGAAGTTTTAAGGACATGTTGGGGGAAGGAGGCTATGGTAAGGTTTATAAGGGAAAGCTACGAAGTGGGCCATTGGTAGCCATAAAGATGTTGGGGAAACCTAAGGGTATTGGAAACGGACAAGATTTCATTAGCGAAGTTGCAACTATAGGAAGAATACATCACACCAATGTGGTGCGACTTGTTGGATTTTGTGTTGAGGGATCAAAACGTGCTCTTGTTTACGATTTTATGTCCAATGGCTCTCTCGATAGATATATTTCCTCTACAAAAGATCACATTTCCTTAACATATAAGCAAATGTACGAGATATCTCTTGCAGTGGCTCGTGGAATTGCTTATTTGCATCAAGGTTGTGACATGCAAATTTTACATTTTGATATCAAGCCCCATAACATACTTCTTGACAAGGACTTCATCGCCAAAGTTTCAGACTTTGGTCTTGCAAAACTTTATCCAGTTGACAATAGCATTGTAACCTTGACTGCTGCAAGAGGAACGATTGGTTATATGGCTCCAGAATTGTTCTACAAAAATATTGGTGGAGTTTCCTATAAAGCTGATGTGTATAGTTTTGGAATGCTCTTAATGGAAATTGCAAACAGGAGAAGAAATTTGAACTCAAATGCAGATAAGTCAAGTCAAATTTTCTTTCCCTATTGGATTTACAATGAATTGATCGAAGAAAGGGAGATAGAAATATTAGGTGAAGCTACCGATGAGGAAAAGAAAAATGTGAAAAAAATGTTCATAATTGCTCTATGGTGTATACAATTGAACCCCAATGACCGTCCTTCAATGGATAGAGTAATAGAAATGCTCGAAGGAGATACCGAAGACATTGTAATTCCTCCAAAACCTTCTCCATATCCAACTGAAATTATTCAAGATAATACAGTTATTAGCTCAAGTGAATCTATATCAGATGATGATGTCACCGGCTCAAGTAGTTTTCTTGAGGAAACTATAGAAGATCCTTTAAGTTAATTTTTTTTTTTTTGACGAGACCTTTAAGTTAGTTGTAGTACCTATTATAGGTACACCATTTGTACCAACTCTAAATAGACAAATTCTCTCATAATTATTACTACACCCAAGTCCTTTAACTAGCCATGAAGTCTTAGAATCCATGAAACAAACTTACACTATTAATATTAACAAGTTTTATGCAGACATCTAATCATATTTTCCTAAATAGACTGATTCAAAGATCAAGTATTCATATTGACACTAAATCAATAATTTCAGATGAAAAAAACTAAACTAAACTGATGCAGATGCAGATGCATTTCTGCATAAACTCTCAAGGCATATGCAAATCATCATTACTTCAATAATACACCTTTATAAACATAAAGTTATGTGTATCAATATTTAGTTTTATTTTAGCTATAACTATAAACTAGTCTAATTCTTGAATAACATCTAGTTCTAAATTCAGACATCCTGTAGCAGTATTAGCAGTTATATTAGTTGAATATGAAGCATTGAAAGGATTGCTCGGAACTCTTAACTTGTCTCCTTCTCCTTGTAGCATCTGCACAACAGTTTTCATGGTCGGGCGATGCATGGAGTGCCACTGAATGCACCAAAGTCCTACAATTGCTAGTTTCTTTGCAATTTTGGAATCTCCCTCATCGTCAACTGGGATATGAATGTCTCCCCCGTCAAGTAAACCGTGGATCCAATCCGGATACAAAACTTGGAAATTTTCTTCACCTATGATTGTCTTAGTATTCTTTCTTCCTCCAACCATCTCCAGCAGTAACATACCGTAGCTGTATATATCAGACTTATAAGAAACATTTCCAAAGTTTCTAGAAAAAACCTCAGGCGCCATGTATCCTAATGTTCCCCTAGCTGCAGTCATCGAAACAGTGTTTTGATTTTTGGAGCACAACTTAGCTAAACCGAAATCTGATATTTTTGGAATGAAATTGTCATCCAACAAGACATTATGAGGATTGATATCAAAGTGAAGAATTCTATGATCACAACCTTGATGAAGATACTCAATTCCAATGGCAATGCCTAGAGCAATTTGTTGCAATAAGTCCCAACCAAGGAAACCATCCTTGTTGTCAGGTGGAGAAATGAAATTTTGCAACGAACCATTCGGGAAAAAATCATAAACCAAAGCTCGATGAAATCCATCAGCGCAGAAGCCAAGCAACCGAACAACATTAACATGGTGGATTTTTCCCATAGTTCCCACTTCATTTATGAACTCTCTCCCATCTCCCTCTGCATTATTAAGCATCTTCACAGCAACCAAAATTTGACTCGACAATTTACCTTTATAGACAGCACCATGAGCTCCTTCGCCTAGCTTTTCCTTGAATTGGTCCGTAATTCTCTTGATATCAGCATAAGAAAATCGAGTTGGCTTTGACGCTTCATAATCCTTCAAAAAGTTTTCAAGTCTCGTTTCATCTTCTCCTTTCGTTTTAAAATAGAAGTATACTCGAAAGAAAGCACCAAGCAAAACAATCAGCATAGTTGAACCAATAATTGCTCCTGCAAATTCAACATTTTATTAAAGAAACAAATGAAATAATAATGGATAGAAACAGAAGTGAAGTTACAAATAATCTATTCTATTCACCTGTTGCTAAAATAATGGATGTGTTCTTTGATAATTTATTGTGTTTTTCAGATTGTAAACACTGACTATGAAAAGTTTTTTCAGACCAATTCAATCTGAGATGGTTTTCCCTTATATCATTAATATAATCTATTGGCAAAACTTTGTCAAACATTCTGGTGCAGGGAAATAAGTCCAACTCAATAACACTTTCATCGGAATAAGTGACATAAATCGGGCAAGATAACATATCTTGCGCTCCGGGCCTTGTTTGTTCCCAGTTTCTGAGACGGTGTTGTCCAACTGAAGAGCAATTAAAGAAAGTAAAGTTGTAGCCACCAAATGGATCGTCTTGAAAATAGTATGAACTATAGAAAGGATAAAATAACGAATAATTGTTCGTTAAAAAGATACTAGAAAGACAGTTTTGTGGGTGAGAATGTTGGAACAAAGTGGGTCTGACATGAACCTCTAATGTTTTAAGTGGTTTTGATGATAACAAAGTATTAAAATTACAATTGGAATTACTAATGGTTATTCTAGTGTGCAGAACTACAAGTTAAAATTCATTCAGAAGCACTATGAATAGTAGCAGAGAAGCCAGTCAAAACAAGCTCTGAAAGAGTATCGCTGTTCATCAGAAGCTTAATTTTTGCGTGCTGAAGATAGCACTTCTGAGGACCAAAAGCTAGACTCTGATAGAGTTCAGAAGCTGAAGATCTTAAGAAGCTATGACAAGAGCATCAGAAGCAAAAAGAATTTACATCACTCAAGAACTGACAGAATCAGAATCAATGATTGAAGAACTATCTACTTCAAGGCTCTGTCACATCCACAGGAAGGAATATTCGTTGGTACAACGTTAACCTTATCCATAAGTGGAGCGCATTTGAGGATTGTACTATCGTACTATTATTACTCAAAATGGATGAGTGATAAATTGAATAGCTAGGTAGTGGAATTGGAATTCCTTACCAAAGAAGGCAATATACAGCTATCAATTGTACGAGTAAATTCCAGCTGGCACCTCTCTCTCTGCAACGGTCATCATCTTCCTCCAAGTATAAATAGAAGACTCAAATGGAAGAAATGACTACTGTTCTAACGACTGTTCTATTACTACGTTCAAAGACTAAGAAGCATTCTGACATCATAATTTAAATCTGTCATTCTAAGTCTTAGAACAATTTGAGTTGTATTTTGTAAACACCTCTGATAGTATATCAAGTGTTCCTTAACATTCATTCTTATTCTTAAGTTTGTTTGAGAAGTCTCTTGTTAAGTTTAACTTGAGCATTTGAGAAGTCTCTTGTTTAGTGAAACTTGAGCACCTGAGAAGTCTCTTGCAAGTGTGCTTGAGCAATTTGTAATCTTTAGTAGATTATAGTGAAAATCTCTTGTTAGTAACAAGAGGACTGGAGTACTCTCGATTTGTGAGGGGAACCAGGATAAATTCTGTGTCCTTCTTTCTCTCTCTCAGCACCCTCTTTTTATTTTGTGATTTTATCCGCTGCGAACTTAGTATTATTTCGAAAAGATTTTAATTCTCAAAACACAATTCAACCCCCCCTTCTTGTGTTTTTCCACCTTCAATTGGTATCAGAGCCTGGTTGTTGCCTAACTCTCACCTATCAGTGAAACAGTTAAGATTCAGGGAGGAAAAACATGTCTGCTGAGAAGAATCTCAATGAAGTTCCGTTTGACTATGATTCTAATTCTAAAGACAGAAGGTCTTCTGACAAAATTCCATTTTTCAATGGAACTGAGACTGGTTATCCATTCTGGAAAACCAAGATGTACAGTCACATCATGGCGATTGATTGTGATCTGTGGGACTTGGTAGAAGATGGAGTGAACTTTGAAAATATGGACTTAGAAGGTGTTGTTAGCTCTAAAGACAGAAAGGCTTTTACACCTACTCAAAAGCTGGAATATAAGAAGCATCACAGTGTAAAAGGGATGATGACAAATGCCATCTCTCATGATGAGTACTTGAAAATTGGAGATAAGAGAACGGCTAAGTCTATCTGGGATTCTCTTAAATTCAAGTATGAAGGAAATAAACAAGTTAAGGAGGCTAAGGCCAACTTGTTAGCACATCAGTATGAATTATTTAAAATGAAGGACGGAGAGGACATTGAGACAATGTTCTCTAGGTTTCAAATTCTTGTTTCGGGACTTCAAGTTTTAGATAAGAGCTATACTGAGGCTGATCATGTAAGGAAAGTACTCAGAAGCTTGCCGCCAAAGTGGAGACCAAAAGTGACAGCGTTTCAGGAATCTAAGGATTTAGATACTGTGTCTCTTGAAAGCTTGGTTAGTTCTCTAAAGAGTCATGAGATGGAACTCATGACTGATGAATCGACTAAGAAGCTAAAAGGGATAGCACTGAGCACCAAGAGTTCCTCTAAGGCTCTGAAGGCGAAGGTTATAGTATCTGATGAAGAAGCTTCTGAAGAAGGTCACGAGATGGACTCTGATGAAGAAGAAGAAGAAATGGTTCTAATGGCTGCAAGAGTATCGCAATGGGCTAAGAGAAGCAAGAAGTATGCTGGTAAGTTTGGAGGTTCTTCCAAGAAGGTTGGTGCTTCTAAGGATAAGAAGGAAGAACAAAACAAATGCTTTAAGTGCAACAAACCAGGACACTTCATTGCTGACTGCCCAGAGAACCTGAGTAAAACATCCAAGAGAACCTCTAACAAAGAAAGATACAAAAGTAAGCTCAAAAAGGGGTTCCTTGCCACTTGGGATGATTTGGATCAGGAATCAGATTCTGATGGGGAAGAAGAAGCAAACCTAGCCTTGATGGCAACCGCTTCTGACCAAGAGAACTCTGAGCACGAAGCTGACTCAGATTCAGAAGATGAAGATGAGGTACTTGCTAAACTTTCTCGTTCTGAATTAATAGATTCCTTAAAAGATGCCTTAAAACTTTTAACCAAAAAGGCGGGTGAGTGTAAGGTTCTTAAAAAGGCCTATAACAACCTGACCGAAAAGGCAAATGAAATAATTGAACAAAATGAGTCTCTAAAATCAAGAAACGAATTTATGGAAACTCATTATGTTCTTGATGATAAGGTTCCTCCAGAACATGAATTTGCTCTTCAGGAATTCCTTATCAATGGAATGAAAAGAAGTAAAATAGCCTCTTTGATTTATCATGTAAGTAGAAATAGAGGAGAAGGTCTTGGATTCTCACGTTTTAAAGATAATCCATTATCTTCAAAGTCCTCTAATAAAGATAAATCAAAACCTAAGGTTGTCTTTGTAAAGAGTCAATCAGAAGTTCTAAATGAGTCAGTCTCTAATAAAACATCAAAGTCAGAGGCTCAAAAGTCAAAGGCTCAGAAGGATAAAACCTCAGAACCTAAGATTTTTAAGCCTCAAACTAATGTTAAATCTAAAGAAGCTCTGACACATTCAAGAACAAAGCTCAAGAGCTATACTAAACCCAAAAACTTTTCAACAAGGGTGGTTAACTCTAGAGGCTCTGATAGGTCTTTCAAACAAAGACCACCTGGACCTGTAAAAACTAACACAAAAGGACCCATAAAGATATGGGTACCAAAATCTCAAATAATATTTGCTTCAGGTTTGCACACCAAAAAGGCCAAAGCAGCAATGCTGGTACCTGGACAGTGGCTGCTCACGACATATGACGGGAGAAAGGCGTATGTTCCAAACCCTGACTCTGAAAGAGGGAGGTACTGTGGGATTTGGAGGCAATCAAAAAGGGAAGATCACTGGTACTGGTACAGTTGGTAATTCTTCTCTTTCAATTAATAATGTCTGGTTAGTTGATGGTCTTAAACACAATCTACTTAGCATTAGTCAATTTTGTGATAGTGGATTTGTTGTTAAATTTGATAAAGAAGCATGTACTGTAATCAGAGATTCTGACAAGTCTATAGTGTTCAGAGGTCTAAGGAAAGGCAATGTTTATAAAATCAATCTGTCAGAACTCACAGAGCAAAAGATAGTGTGTCTTTTATCTGTTAATGATGAGAAATGGGTCTGGCACCAACGGTTAGGACATGCTAACTGGAGATTAATCTCTAAGCTTAGCAAACTAAACCTGGTTAAAGGCTTACCAAATCTCAACTATCATTCAGATGCTCTGTGTGGTCCTTGTCAGATTGGTAAGATTTCAAAAACATCTTTTAAACCTAAAAACATTGTCTCTACCTCAAGACCCTTAGAACTACTTCACATTGATTTGTTTGGTCCAGTAAGTACTGCCTCAATCAATGGGAAGAAATATGGATTAGTCATTGTTGATGATTACAGTAGATGGACTTGGGTAAAGTTTCTAAGAGTGAAAGATGATGCATATGATGTGTTCAGCATCTTCTGCACTCAAGTGCAAAATGAGAAAGGTCTCAAAATCTTAAAGGTTAGAAGTGATCATGGTGGTGAATTTGAAAACGAACCATTTGCAACTTTTTGTGAAGATCATGGCATTGTCCATGAGTTCTCTGCTCCTAGAACACCACAACAAAATGGTGTTGTAGAGAGAAAGAACAGGTCTTTACAAGAAATGGCAAGAACCATGATGCATGAGACAAAACTTGCTAAGCACTTCTGGGCAGAAGCTGTAAACACAGCTTGTTATATTCAAAATAGGATCTATATAAGACCTCTATTGAATCTAACAACATATGAACTTTTCAAAGGAAGAAAGCCCAATATTTCTTATTTTCATCAGTTTGGATGTACCTGTTACATTCTAAACAACAAGGCCTACAAAAGAAAATTTGATGCCAAAGCTTGTAAGGGAATCTTTATAGGTTACTCTGAACGCTCAAAGGCATACAGAGTGTATAATTCTGAAACTAACACAGTGGAAGAATCTATACATGTTAGATTTGATGATAAAGAGTCTGACAGTAAAATGTCAGAGCAAGATAATAGTTATGCAGGTGTTCCATACCAATACACCAATACAGAACCTGAAAAAGCATCAGAAGCTGTTGAAGCTTCAGAAGCTGTATTGGAAGAAGATGCTGAAGAAGCATCTCAATTAGAAGCATCACAAGAACATGATGACACTTCAGAAGAAGACACTCAACCAAGTGCTGATGTTGATGAAGCTCCAAGAAGGAAGTTCAAATATAGATCATCACATCCAGAAGATCTAATTCTTGGAAACAAAGAAAGTCCAAGAAAGACAAGATCAGACTATCAACAACTTGATTCACTTCTGGGACTAATCTCAATGATAGAACCAAAGAATGTTGATGAAGCACTTACTGACGATGGATGGATTGTAGCTATGCAAGATGAGCTCAATCAGTTTCAAAGAAATGATGTATGGGATTTAGTGCCAAGACCAGCACATAAGAACATCATTGGAACTAAGTGGGTATTTAGAAACAAGATGAATGAACAAGGTGAAGTGGTAAGAAATAAAGCTAGACTGGTAGCACAAGGCTACAGTCAGCAAGAAGGTATAGACTTCACTGAAACATTTGCTCCAGTAGCAAGACTGGAAGCAATCAGGTTACTTCTTTCATATGCTGTTAACAATGGAATCACATTGTACCAAATGGATGTTAAGAGCGCCTTTCTTAATGGTGTTATTTCTGAAGAAGTATATGTCAAACAGAGAAATGTATAATTGTTGAGATTGACAATCTACATCTGTAACGACGAGTTTTACTGGAACTGGAATTGCTGGAAACTCAATGGTTTGATTCTTGTTACGCGAACAAGATAGACGAAAGGGGCATTCAAAGGACGAGTTATTATTGTGTTGACCATTTACAATGTTTATTAGCATTAGCAGTAGCAGTGCTAATATTGTGAGTGACATGTTCAAGTGAATCATATTTCAAACTTTGTAAAATTTCATATATAGCATAAGCCTTCTGAAAGGAAAAGTATATGCATTTAAAATTTGAAAATAATGCTGCAAGAAAATCTAGATTAAGAAATGTTCAAAGTCCAAGGCCATGTACATCACAACGTCATATAAGTGGAAAAAAAATAAGGAGACTAAAGATAATAGAACCATTCTTCCCCTTTATTATTATATGTATAAATAGTTGGAAAGAATGGTATAATTGTCAAATTTTCATACAAGTCAACAACTACAATTGAATTTAATATTTTTAGAAGAGTGTTACCGAATACTGACACGGGTCAGGATTGTCTGTTGTAGTTACACGTAGTAAGCAATCTCGACCATACAAAACCAATCAGACGGTTCTGTTTGATTAGTGTAGTTTAAACACAATTTCAATCTCAGCCATTTATTGTTGATCGGACTGTCGAAAATGACTACTGCGTCAACGCAGTAACAACTTGAAATCCTTTTCCTTACTGAGTTTGATTCCTTGTAGAAACAATTTTTTGTCAGACTTTATTACCTCGCAGCCGAATTCTGAATTATCGCACCCCTTTCCCTAAGAACCAGAGGATTAATACAAAAACTAAAAAATGAAAAAAAAAAAAAAAAAAAAAAAAAAAAAAAAAAAAACTCATGACACTGAGAAAGTCACGAAAGGTGGCTAAAAAACATTGACACTGTAAAAGACAATATTGTCCTTAGATACAGGTACCCTTTCAAATGATACTCCCGTAGCTCAAAAGTGAAAGCCAATTTTGAGCATCAATCAATCATGTGCAGAGAAAAATCATTCTTATGTTTCCTCCAAATTATGATTTTTGTGCTACTACTGCATCATAATCATCATCAAACATGTGATGCAACAAATAGTAAAAACAAAACTTGTCCCTCTTCTTCATGTGGCAAAATCAGCAACATAAAATATCCGTTTCGACTTAAGAATGACCCAACAACCTGTGGCGATCCGAGGTATGAGTTATCTTGCGAAAACAACAAAACAATGTTAACTTTGTCTTCGGGTAAATACTATGTGAAATCAATCAACTACAATAACTACACAATTCGGTTAGTTGATCCCGGAATCCAAGAGTCTGATTGCTCCTCCATTCCTCGGTATTTCTTAACAACATCCAATTTCACAAGTTCTTATGATGATGACTACTTCGCAGATCCATATCAAACCTTCCAAAAAAAACTACCGGAAGGTGGAACATTACCGTTGTTCCAGCACATAGTTTACATGAATTGTAGCAATCCTATAGGGGATGATCCCGCGTACGCGGATACAGCTTCTTGCATCAAGCTAAATTCCCAAGGTGGCTATGTTTATGCCATTACCGGGGATTTGACGGTTGGAAACTTGAAACATGATGACTGCCACGTCAAGGTTGTTACCGCGATATCTTTTTTCGGTTATAATCGTAGTGGAGTTGAACCATGTAATTTCTATCAAAAGTATTCGTACAGTGAAATTCATAGGATGTTGGTGGATGGATTTGAGGTTTCTTGGATCAGTAGTGCTTGTGAAGATTTTTGTAAAGATGAATCAAACCCATATTGCTATTTGGAAGTAACCACTGGGAGTCTTCATTGCAACGATCATGGTGATTTCTGTGTAACAACAATGGGATTTCATGTTGGTTGTGGTAAGAAAAACAACTTAAGACACAATTGATTGATAAACAACATTTGTGTTACTTTTATGAAGACAATATTGTAAGATAAAAAGTGGCACAAAAACTTGTTTATTTGTTATATATCCTCCAACTTTGAGAGCTAAGTTGACTAACTTTCGTTATTTTAATTTTAGGAACCCATTCAAAGCTGCGAATGTTTGTCGAAGGTAAGGAGAAATTCATTCTTCAAAATACTCTTTTTACATAAGTTTGTATTCTTCTGATAATCTTTTTCATTTGTGAATTGACTCGATTAAAATTTCTCACAGGTACTATGTTTGGCATTGCCAAAGGTAATTTTTTTACTCTAATAGATATACTTGCATTTTCAAATTCACAATGTTATTTGAACATTAATTATATATTTCATTGTTTAATGTTTACATTAATTGCATTATTGCAGGATTTCTACAAGCTTTTGGTGCGACAATATACGATGGATCAAGAGGCATTTCTGAATCTATACATGGAATTGACATAGGAACAATCATTGGAAAGTATATTTTGTCACCATACATTTTAGTGAGACTTATGTTGGGTCTTGTAGTTTTCTTTGCAAAGTTGATACATATATATCGAACAAGGCATACATCGATGTATGAAAATATTGAAGATTTTCTTCAAGGGAACTCCCTGATGCCAATAAGGTATTCATACAAAGAGATAAAGAACATGACTAGAGGTTTTAAGGACAAGTTGGGTGAAGGAGGCTATGGTAAGGTTTATAAGGGAAAGCTACGTAGTGGCCCTTTGGTAGCCATAAAGATGTTGGGTAAATCTAAGGGCAATGGACAAGATTTCATTAGTGAAGTTGCAACCATAGGAAAAATACATCACACCAATGTGGTGCAACTTATTGGATTTTGTGTTGAGGGTTCAAAGCGTGCTCTTGTTTATGATTTCATGCCCAATAGCTCCCTTGATAAATACATTTCCTCCGGAGAAGATCATATTTCCTTAACTTATAAACAAATGTACGACATATCTCTTGGAGTGGCTCGTGGAATTGCTTATTTGCATCAAGGTTGTGACATGCAAATTTTACATTTTGACATCAAGCCCCATAACATACTTCTTGACAAGGATTTTATCGCCAAGGTTTCAGACTTTGGTCTTGCAAAACTATATCCTGTTGACAATAGCATTGTAACATTGACTGCTGCAAGAGGAACGATTGGTTATATGGCTCCAGAATTGTTCTACAAAAATATTGGTGGAGTTTCCTATAAGGCTGATGTATATAGTTTTGGAATGCTCTTAATGGAAATAGCAAACAGGAGAAGAAATTTGAACTCAAATGCAGATGATTCAAGCCAAATTTTCTTTCCCTATTGGATTTACAATGAATTGATTGAAGAAAGGGAGATAGAAATATTGGGAGAAGTTACTGATGAGGATAAGAAAAATGTGAAGAAAATGTTCATAGTTGCTCTATGGTGTATACAATTGAACCCCAATGATCGTCCTTCAATGGACAGAGTAATAGAAATGCTCGAAGGAGATACTAAAGACATTGAAATTCCTCCAAAACCTTCTCCATATCCAACTGAAATTATTCAAGATCATGTAACTAGTTCTAGTGAATCTGTATCGAATGATGATGCAACTGGCTCAATTAGTTTTCGTGAGGAAACTATAGAAGTTCCTTTACTATAGTATTAAACTACTAATGATAATTTTGTAGTGATTTTTGGTTTTTTATTTTCATTAAGCATTTATATTTTACATTACAAATCAAAATTGCATATTTAATTTGTCTTCACTTCTGATTGTGAACAGAAAGCATTTATAGGTGCAAACTAAATTATTCCAAACTATTTAATTTTCTTTATCCTTAGATACACACTTGTTTTGTTGCCTACGCCTTTTCAATGGAGTGGGATATGATCATATGATTATGGAATGATTATTGAAGGGGAGAGCTTACTTTTCATTTTTAAATTACAAAAACACTGTAAAATACTTTTTAAAATCAATTAAATGTAATTTGAAGTGTCATATGATTATTTATCATGTTCCTTGAAATTTTTTAAATATAAAGTAAAGTATGGATTTATCTCTCCAAAGTTCAATAAAAAATTTATTTCTTTTAATATGGACTTAAATGTCAAGTATAACATCGACAAAATGTTGTTAATTAATTAAGCAAAGACAATAAATCAAAATACCCATCAGAAGGAATAAACATTGCTTGGCAAACTTAAACACACTGGCACAAAATAGCAGAAACAATTGCACATCAGAATAAATAATTAATTACCTGACTGTACATTTCATTACTATGAAACCATAACTAAGCTAACCTTCCCAACAATAAAATCCAAATAAGAACTATAAACAACACTCAAAACTTACCCTAATACCACCAACAACCAAGAAAACCTCTTACTTTCCTTAGACTAAAAATTATTATTCTTTATTGTTTTTCTTCTTATTTTGCCCCTTGGGCTTACCAACTGCCAACCAAAAATGCCTAAAAAGTAAACCAATGAAAGTCCTCCTTAATCATTGAACATTCATTTTTCTTTTTATTATGTGCATTTGCTATAGGAACTCGAGGAACTTGAAAAATCGAAGAAGCACCTTAAGTCATAACTGTGTGTTTGCTGCTGCCCTGGTGCTTCTTGTTGAGGTCTTGTTGCCTCTTGACAAATTCATCTTGACTACCGTCAATATTCTGGTCTTTGGTGAGGTAGCTGTCAACTTGTGCAGCAGCTTGCCTTCCCTCTGAAATAGCCCATACAACCAGCGACTGACCACGCCGACAGTCTCCGGCTGCAAATACCCCGTCAACGCTGGTCGAAAAGCGGCCATAATCAGCTTTGAAGTTTGACCTGTTGTCTCGCTCCACACCCAACTTTTCTGCAACAGTCTGGCAAGGCAAAGAAAAGAAAAGCATTAGTTATGGCTTATGGAAATTGCTTTTGTGAAAGCATCCATTGAACATTGGAAGAAGATTACTACAAAATGACCGCACTTAGCTTGAATCCAGTAAAATTTACTGCTATAACTTATAATAATGCATCGTAATCGCAACCCAGTACATTTACTGTTATAACTTACTACCATGCAAAGTAAAACAGCATTAGCAACCAATTTATCTTCAATTCACATCTACCACCAAATTAATTTAATTTACATATTTGAAACTTAGGAATAAAGCTCTTTTAAATACTTACCGCCTCAGGGCCAAGGAATCCCATGGCTAGTAAAACTAGGTCAGCCTCAATAATTTCCTCACTGCCCTCGATTTCCTTAAATTGAAACTTGCCGGTTTCATCCTTCTCCCAGCGAACACGTACCACTTCAAGTCCTTTTAGAGTCCCATTTTCATCTCCAACAAACCGCTTAGTCAGTACCTCGTAAGTTCTTGGATCTTTGCCAAATTTAGTTTCCGCTTCTTGGTGGCCGTAATCAACACGGAATATGCGAGGCCACTGCAATCCAGAAACAGTGATTAAACTCATGACATAATGAACAATGTTCAAGAAAAAAAGTTATTTAAACTTCATTAGCCTTCCTAGTAATGACAAGTCAAAAACCAATTATTCAAATCTAACCTGAGGCCATGGGTTGCCCGGAGCCCTGGTTGGTGGTGGCTGAGGGAGAAGTTCAAGATTTACAACAGCAGTACACCCATGACGAATGGATGTACCAATGCAATCTGTGCCAGTGTCACCACCACCAATGACCACAACCTTCTTGCCCTTGGCAGAGATGTAGTTACCATCCTGTAAATTGCTATCGAGCAAGCTTTTAGTGTTTGCATGAAGAAACTCCATGGCAAAATGAACTCCTGATAGTTCTCTTCCAGGTACAGGAAGATCCCTGCATGAAAATATGATTAGAAACATCCTTTTATATATGCATATATTGTTCTGGCATAAAGAATTGAACTAAATCTATAGGAAAATCTCACCTTGGCTTTGTGGCTCCAACAGCTAATACAATGGCATCGTTTTCCTCTCGAAGTCGTTCAAGAGAATATAAAGGATCATTCCCGATGTTTGCATTCACAACAAAATTGACTCCTTCATCAGCCATTAGATTCACTCGCCTTTGAACAATATCCACTTTGTCAGTTTTCATGTTGGGAACCCCATACATCATAAGGCCCCCAATCCGATCAGCTCTTTCAAACACTGTAACTGTATGACCCATTTTATTTAGCTGATCAGCAGCTGCCAAGCCAGATGGTCCACTTCCAACTATGGCTACTCGTTTCCTGTATAATAAAATATTTATCAATGACACTGTTTGTCTAACAGTAACAATTAATTAATAAAATTAAAATAAAAACCAAAAGCTCTAGTTGTACAGTTGAATATTACTAATGAGAGCTAGTCATATTTGGTTGAGAAAAGGAACAGCGGAAATAAGAGAAACAAAACTACGATCATGTTTAAAAAGAAAATATAGCATACCCAGTTCTCTTGACAGGAGGTCGTGGCACCATCCAACCCTCCTCAAAAGCCTTGTCTATGATAGCACATTCGATGTTTTTAATAGACACGGGATTCTCAATAATACCAAGGACACAAGAACCTTCACAAGGTGCTGGGCACACCCGACCAGTGAACTCGGGAAAGTTGTTTGTCTCAAGAAGCCTGTCTAATGCTTCTTGCCACCTATTTTGATACACTAACTCGTTAAATTCTGGTATTTTATTTCCAAGAGGACATCCGGAATTTTCCTGAAATTTATAAGTAAATATCTTTAGTCTAAAGGCCAAATAACCTAAGGTGGTACGATGCAAGTAATGAAAACTTCAAAATGGCAATTCCCACCTGATGACAAAAAGGAGTGCCACAATCCATGCAACGAGCAGACTGTGTTTTCAAAAGTGGCCCCGGCTTTGTCTCCATCATCACTTCATTCCAATCATTCAGGCGAACATTAGGATCCCTATACTGAACACCCTCACGCTCATAAGCAACAAAACCTCTATGTTTAATAGCATCAGTGACTTGACTTGGCCTCTTGGGTGCCTGCAGATGTTCAAGGACATTATCAAGTTAAAAATGCATAAAAATTACTCTAGATGTGTGTAACTTCAATGTACATTATTCACATTTTAGAAACAGAAAGGAAAATATATATATATATATATATATATATATATATATATATATATATATATATATAGGGGAAGTTTCAAGTGAGAGGAGTTTTAAAATGAGAGGGTGAGAGCATTAAATCTCAGCCATTAAATTAATCTTTATAGTGTTCTTTCATTTTTTAAATTGTAGGCAATCTTTTAGTTCCTTTACAAGTCTTCTCTCCCCTCTTTTGTGACTGTACATTTCTCTTCCTCTCATCTCTCATCTTCCTTCTTCAAGATTCAATACTAAAATTCAACAACTCAAACACAATTTAAATCTCTCATCTTCCTTTCCGGTTCAACACATTCTCATCCTCTCCGACTTTTCATTTCTTCATTCTCATCCAGTTCACTGATGCGATTTCCTTTTCCTTTCAAATTTCACTTTTCCAGTTCTTGGGCAAGGCATTTTCGTTGAATCGTTGACCTTAATTTGTTCTTCCTCATTTGTTTATGAGCACCATTATCAAAACCCCTTTTGGATTTTAAGTTTGGTTTCATAGCTGCTTTCCCTGCCTATAGGACGTCTACATGATTAACTTCTGGAAAATCAAAGAACATACTCCTAAAACTTGAATAATTGCTATATGTAAAATTTTAAAAGGGGCACCTTTGATAATTCTAATAATTGTTCGTGAATCAATTTGATTTAATAACCTTCCAGAAATTGCCATTAATTAAGTAATAGTGAAATGTGTTGTTCGAAAATATTTTTTGGCAATCGGTGTTGTTCTGAAACTGAAACATGAGGCTTCAAAAACAAAAAATGAATACAAAAAAGAAAGGAAATTGAAACGTGAATGTGCAAAGAGGACATTTCAGAGAAGAGAGATGTTCAAGTAGATAGAGATTGTGAGATGAAGGGGTTTGGGGAAAAAATCTAGAAACTTATCTTACAAAGATCTAATCCTTTTAGAAAAATCTGGAATTTTTGTTTTTTGAAGTATCTAGAAATTAACATTGAGCAAAGAGGAAGATGAAGGGGTTTTGGGGAAAAAAAAATTGACCAGAGCGTGAGAGAAGAAGGATACGCGTGTATTGTACAAAGCTGTGCACGTGAACTTTTAAAATTAAAATGAATCATAACCGTTGGTTTTAATCAAAGGGATGAAAGTTGATCCTCTCATCTCTCACAATAACTACTCCTCTCACTTGATATGCTCCCTATATATATATATATATAAAATCCAGAATCTTGGACCTCACCAATGCAGCACAATATTCACCAGGCTAGTCTAAAATATCTTTTAAAATAGGACCTACGACTAAGAGGAAAAACACACACACTAACCAGAAATGCATTCACTAAATTGAGAAATTAGTAGTGTGAATACAACAATGAGAGACAGGAGAATAATCCTCTGGAGACAGTGTAAAATGTACAAAATATAAAACTAATAACAAATAAAAAAACTAAAAATTACCTCGCTTGGTTTCTCATTCAAAGATGCAGTAGCCAATTTCTTTAGCTCTTCAAAAGCATCCTTCTCCACTGCTTGGGCTTCATCATCTTGGTCATCTACATCTTCAGCAGCACGCTCCACTGCGTCTTTAGAGGCTGCATCAGACTTCATACTTGCAAGAACACGTTTATACTCCCGAGGGAACACCTTGATAAATTTCGGAAGAAGATTATCAAAATCGACAAGCACTTCCTTGGCAAGCAGACTATTCGTGTGACGTTGATGTTGCTGTATCAACATCCTAAGAGTAGTAATGTCGTCTTCCTCTTCAACCTTATCCAAATCTACAAGCTCCAAGTTGCACCGAGACTGGAATGTTCCATCTACATCAAGAACATAAGCAATTCCACCGCTCATACCTGCAGCAAAATTTCTACCAGTTTTCCCAAGAACAACAACAGTTCCACCAGTCATGTATTCGCATCCATGATCCCCAACACCTTCAACTACAGCAAGAGCCCCAGAATTACGCACACAAAATCTTTCTGCTGCCATCCCATTGAAATATGCCTCACCACGCGTTGCCCCATACAATGCCACATTGCCGATTAAGATGTTGTCTTTGGGATCAAAATTGCTTCCTTTTGGAGGATAAACTACAACCTTACCACCTGATAATCCTTTACCAATGTAGTCGTTGCTATCACCTTCAAGTTCCAAAGTGATGCCAGGGCAAAGGAATGCACCAAAGCTTTGGCCCGCACTACCAGAAAATCGGATATGGATGGTGTCAGCTGGAAGACCAGCTAAGTTGTACCTCTTAGTAACCTCGTGGCTAAGCATAGTTCCCACAGCACGGTTAGTATTACAGATTGGTGTTTCAATGTATACTGGAAGACTCTTTTCCAAAGCCGCATTGGACAGACTTATGAGCTTATTATCCAAAGCCATGTCCAAACCATGATCTTGCTTTTGCACACAATATTGTGCAGCTTCTGGCCGCAGTTCAGCCGCAGGTCTAAGCAATAGAGAGAGATCAATGTTCTCTAGTTTTTCATTTCCCTTGACAACTTCTTTATCAACTTCGAGCATATCTGAACGGCCAACCATTTCATTGACTGTTCTAAACCCAAGTTGGGCCATAATTTCTCTCATCTCTTCCGCCACCATAAAAAAGAAGTTAATAACATGCTCAGGTTCTCCAGCAAATTTCTCTCTAAGTACTGGATCTTGAGTAGCAATGCCAACAGGGCAGGTGTTCTTGTGGCACTTCCGCATCATGATGCAGCCAAGAGTAATGAGTGGAGCAGTACTGAAACCATACTCTTCTGCACCAAGAAGGGCGGCTATGGCCACGTCTCTTCCGGTTTTCAGTTGCCCATCAGTTTGAAGAGTTGTGCGACCACGTAGGTCGTTAGCAACCAATGTCTGGTGGGTCTCAGCAAGACCAAGTTCCCAAGGAAGCCCAGCATTCTTTATGCCAGTCCATCTGGATGCTCCTGTACCTCCATCATGACCTGAGATCAAGACATGCTCGGCATGACCTTTAACAACTCCACTAGCAATTACCCCAACTCCAGCTTCAGATACTAATTTGACACTAATCCGAGCAGATGGGTTGGCATTCTGCAAATTAACATGGGGATCAAACATAAACCGGAAGAAAACCAAATTTTGCAATACTCAAACAAAAACACATATTGAGTAAAAAAAAGACAGGATGCAGATATGAAAATACCTTCAGATCATGAATTAATTGTGCAAGATCTTCAATTGAATAAATATCATGATGGGGAGGTGGACTGATGAGACCTACCCCAGCTGTTGAATTCCTAGTAATAGCAATGTCTCCTATAACCTTGTGGCCAGGAAGTTCACCACCTTCACCAGGTTTTGCTCCCTGAGGATTACAACTATAACGTTAAGACACTACCACTCCACCATAAGTAAAAAACTACACTTTTATTGAACCTCACCAAATAAATAATGTAGGTTTCAATTAATGACGCAAGAGCACCCAGAGGTGCCTTTAAGTCACAGCATCATCTGCCATGAATATAAATTCATAAACAATAGAACCTAATTTCCAACAGGAATGCAGGGGCACCAGTTCATGAAATTGTATGGGGAGTAAAGGAAAAGGACAATAACCTTGATTGAAAGGATAAGTTACAACAATTACCTGGGCCATCTTTATCTGAAGTTCATCAGCATTTGTAAGGTAATAACTTGAAACTCCAAATCTCCCACTAGCAACCTGTTTAATGGCACTCCTTTTGGGATTCCTTGAGCTATCGGCAAGAGGCTCCATACGAGATGGTTGCTCACCTCCCTCACCTACAGATATTCAAGAAAAAATCATCAGAAAATCAAAGAAATTGAGGAGAATAATTTTATAACTTGATAGAAAGAGATTTACATAATAGTAGTGCACATGATATTTTCATGGAAAAATTGTTCAGGACAGCATGTTTTGTCAACATTTGACAATGGGTAAACAAAAACATTTATGTTACCCTCTTTTTGGGGAAGAAAAGAAAAAATGTGACTCAACATTCTTAAATAAGTTTGACAAACCTGTGTTGGATTTCCCTCCAATTTTGTTCATTGCCGTTGCTAAAGCTGTGTGGGCCTCCAATGATATTGACCCATAACTCATGGCACCAGTGCAAAACCGTTTAACTATTTCGCTAGCAGGTTCGACTTCACCAATAGGAATCTTACTTGCTGAATCTTTAAATTTCAGAAGCCCTCGCAAATTGCAAGCCTTGTTCAATTCATGGATGGTCTTGGAATACTGTTTATATGCTTCTACACTGTTAGTTCTGGTAGCTTCTTGAAGCTTTGCAATAGCAAGTGGATCATTAAGATGAACTTCGCCACCTTTTCTCCAATGATAATCGCCAGGATTTGGCAATGCTACTGCTTCTGCACTTCCAGGAGAGAAAATGCGAGAAGGAAAAGCCAACTCATGCAGATGAAGTGCATCATTAGCAAGCATCTCAAATGTTGCACCCTCAACACGACTTGGAGTTCCAGCAAAGCACTTTTCAATCACTTCTGAAGAAAGACCCAGAGCTTCAAATATCTGAGCACCTTTATACGAGGCTAAAGTTGATATTCCCATCTTGGCAAGAACCTTCTGCATTCCATAGTTGCTTGCTTTGAAATACTTCTTGACCAACTCATCTTTTGAGTGGAATTCACCACTTGCTTTTGGTGGGATCTTTCCATCAACCTGCAATCGCCAAATTGCCTCTACAGCCAAATATGGGCATATAGCATCAGCGCCAAAACCAACAAGTGTGCAAAAATGATGCACTTCACGTGGTTCGGCAGATTCGACCATTAGGGCAACTCTTGTGCGCTCAAGTGTTTTAACTAGATGTTGGTGGACAGCACCAACAGCAAGAAGAGAGCTCACAGCAACACGATTCTTTGAGAAGGCTACAAATTCAATCAAGGATTTATATATGTTAGGTGAATGTGACTAAACAGTATATTTATGCAACAATAAGATATCACAGAAGTAGAATACCTCTATCAGAAAGCACAAGGGTGGTGTAGCCTTCACTAATTGCATTGTGTGCTTCTGTGCATATCCTGTCTAAGGCTTCCTCCAACCCTTTCTTACCACGCTCCTTTGAGTAAGTAATGTCTATAACTTTGCTCCGCCATCCCCTATAGTTCATTTTTTTTATGGCTTCCATTTCCTTAGTCGTTAAAAGGGGGCCTTTTAGTGAAAGGCGGTGGCATTGTTCCTCGGTGGTTTCTGTCAGATCACCTTCTGGACCAACCATACATTGCATAGATGTAACAATTTTCTCTCGAATAGGATCGATAGGAGGATTTGTCACTTGAGCAAACATTTGTTTGAAATACTCAAATGTAAGTTTTTCTCTATTAGACATGACAGCTAATGGAGTATCATTTCCCATTGACCCAAGCGCTTCGACACCATCCTTTGCCATGGGAAGTAATAGCATTTCCAATGACTCAACAGAATACCTGCATGAGGAGAGCACAATATATAAACACTTCCTTTGTAAATAGGGCGGATAGAATGGAAGAAATAACCGGTAAGGAGGTTGCATACCCAAAAGCTTTCAATGGAGCAAGCACACCATGAATTCCCATATTTTCCATGTCCACATCATCATTAGATAGCTGTAAGTTCATGGAAGATGCAATAATTAGACTTTGTTATGAGAAATTTATAAGAAATCGACATTGGCTTTTATGTTATACTTACTGGAGCCACTCCTGATATGGTTGGTGGCACTATATCAGATTCATGAACAGAGGCAACGACGTCCTTAAGTTCAATCTTCTGATTTTTAAGCCAGTCCCCATAGGGTCTTGCTAATGAGTACTGCTCTTTTAATTCATCATCGTTTACTACTATTTGCTTCTCAAAATCCACCAGAAGCATCATGCCAGGATTTAGTCTTCCTTTCCTGGACACATCTTCTGGAGGAATATCTACAACACCAACTTCACTTGCCATTATAACCCGTCCACTGTGGGTGACATAAAAGCGGCCAGGTCGTAGTCCATTCCTATCTAATGTAGCTCCAAGATAATGACCATCGGTAACTGTAATAGTATTATATTAGATTAGGTTTCAAATCGAATACCCTATATCAAGAAGAAAATAGAAGTGTGGTCCCAGAAAATTTACATGACATAAGAGCTGGCCCATCCCATGGCTCCATTAGAGCTGAATAGTATTCATATAATGCTTTACGCTGAGGGTCCATGTTTTTGTCATTCTGCCATGCTTCAGGAATCATCATCATAACGGCTTCCGGAAGACTTTTTCCGGAATGAAGCAAAAACTCGAGGACACCATCAAAACATCCTGCAAAAAAAAATAAAATAAGTGTCATGATTCAGTAATATGACCACAGTTTAGCAAGTTAACAAAAAAAATCATAAAAATTTTCACCTGAATCTGATGAATTTGCATCAACAATTGGTAAAAACTTCTTTAAATCGTTCTCTGATAAGCCAAGCTCCTTGCATTTCAGTAGGCCCTCGCGTGCCTTCATCCTACAAAATACATCAGATTAGCTGATATATCTGCACCAGTGCACCACAGTAATCAAAAGGCAATGAGTAAAACACTAAAACCCAAAATACACAACACTCAATGCTGTTAAGCCAGCCCTTAATCAACTATGATTACATTAGTTGCACAATCGACGTGGATACTATCCACTTTGGAGGGGGAAAGGAAACACAATCATGTGTAATTCCAACAGACAATGTCTACTATCTTACTGATCCATTTCAGCAACAGTGAGACGACAATGACACAATTTAAATTTGTAGTGCAATATAGTAATCATTTGTAAGGGTCGTTCTATTAAAACTAAAGTATGGCAAAAGTTCCAAGACATACCAATTAACATTGCCTCTGAGCGTGTTGATTTCGCCATTGTGGCCCAATACACGAAAAGGTTGAGCACGATCCCAGCTAGGGAAAGTGTTTGTAGAGAACCGGGAATGTATCTACAGGGAAGTATACCAAATTGTGAGATTTCATGGTTAAGTTCTTATAATAGTGTAAAAACCAAAGTAGAAAGTCAAGTGCAGTTTTCTTCCAGCACTTCGATATAAACATATACCGAAGTGCCAGTAGAAATTACAAAAATCCTATCCACATTCACCAAAGTGATTATTCCCTCCACAACTCTGAAGAAATTGTCCTCTAGACCAACTAACGAGAGAAAGCATCAGCAGAAATTTCTGCAAACATGATTATCTTGATAATGAACTTTCTTACCAACTCAACCATTGCATCCAATCCAGCATCCAAAATCAAATAGTAATCAAGGAAGCGGAAGAACTTAAGAGATCATTCAAACCTCAATGCCTCAGAAGTCATTCCCCAACCTTGCATCCTTCAGTTACTGGTTGTTCCTATGCTGTTTGTTGGAGTATAGAGTTAGTGGAGGAAGAAGATGAGTTAATGGGCAAAATATTTACCAGGGCCATGTAGCTCGTAAACCTTTCATTGCCAAGATCTGCATAATAATATTCCCTCAACTGAGCTGGTGTTAGCTGACCTTTGTAAATAACAGTCCTGTACAAAGTAGGAGAACCATCAGAAATTTGAAATTGAATGGATAACTGCAGCTGTATCCATAATTGGCTTTTCAAGAAAATGATGATGCCTCTTTGAATACACACCTTGATGACAGTGAACAGATATAGAAATCTGTAATTCCGTCATTTTGGAGGTTTAGTGCAGATGTAATAGCTACCATGCTGAGCTTTCTTAATATGTACATCTGTAAGGAAAAATTCCAAGTATCCATTAAGCACTATTCAGTTTTCAGTTGAAATGTAATCATACCCGAGATATTATGTCTAACTCATAATGTTAACTGAAGTAATTCACTTGGTAATCTTTTTCATTGTAGAGAATTCCCAATCATTTATTCACCGGCTTAAACGTACCTGTTTCTCCAAATCAACTTTTGAGACAGAACTAGGTGTAAGAAAAACTTGTTCAATCACAGGTTCGGTCAGAACGGCTGACTTTCCCAACCCTGTGTTATCCGTGGGCACAGAACGCCAACCAAGAACCGTGTGACCAAGAGACTCGGCAACCTTAAGCAAAAAGCAGAGCAGTATTGTCAGTAGAAGACCAAATCACTATAAGGATAATAGAAAAAGAAACACAATAGATAATAGTACATAAGTAACGTCTTTGTTAGTGGATAAACTCAGCATGATTATAACTGGCATATACAAGGCATGAAAAGAGTATGGTATGCTAAAGTAAGGCAGAAAGACAATATTCTTTTTGGTGGAAAAGCAATCAATTTATCATGAAATCATCATATTTCAGAATTAAATTTACCTTTTTAAATATATTTTTGCTTTCCTTCCTCCGATTATCGGATTTAGGCAAGAAAAACATACCAACGGCATAATCTCCTTTAGGAGGAAGCTGAAAATCCACAACCTGCAACAAGGCAAACCCGTTACAATCATCATCATCTGTCAATATAAGATTTCAAAGATACAAAACCATCTCTCAATTAATCAACGGATATTATAGGCTATTTGGTCTGAAAAAATGTTCTGTTTTAATTTTCATTTCTGTTCTCACTATTGATGATTCCAAAAGTGGCAACTTTGTTTCACTTTCTTTAATATGGAAAATAAGCCCCAACTGAAAACAAGTCACACAGTTACAATTACAAGTGAAAACTAAAAATGAAATTAAAAAATTTCTTAAACCAAACAGGCCTAAGAAATACACCTAAAAATATTATACGACATGCATCCATTTTTTTTTTACAATAGCAAACTCAATTCATTTTTTTTACAATTACAAACCATAACATTTTCTAAAAACTTATTAAATAAGTTTGAAACATATTATTGAATATAGAAATTAAATTCTAATTAATCTCCACTTCCAACATAAAAAATAATAAATTTAAGTGTATAATGCATGCATCCAATTGGTATGCACTGACGGTTTTACACATACATAATTGTAGAGGATATTTTAAGAACTAGTGGCAAAATAGTGAATTAAGAATATATGAATTTAATCCTAAAAGAAAAAAGAAAAAAAAAAGTGTAAAAAGGACCAAAAAAGAGAGAAAAGAAAGAGAAAGCCAAAAAAGTATATACTGCTACTACCTGATTGGGGAGCAACATACTTTCACAAATTTTATTTTTTAAAAAACATTAAAAAAAATGAAACAGAAATTAAAAAAAACAAAAAAAAAACCTCATAAAAGAAAATTGAAATCTCGTATGATCTAAGAAAAAACCAATCATTCAAACGACAACATAAACAAAATTCAGATAGATATTTCCATTTTAAAAATAAAATATTAAATTAATAAAAAAGATACACAAACAAAAAAGAAAAAAACAGATAAATATTTATTTTTTGTACAAAAACAGATAAATATTTTATTTGGTCAAAAATAAAAAATAAAAAATAAAAAAACAAAAAATATTTAAAGACAAAAACAAATAAAAACAAACGTGCCTCTTGATAGAACCCATGAGGCAAAGCCACAAGAATCCCAGCACCATCACCAGTATTTGCTTCACATCCACAAGCACCTCTATGTGTCATTCGAACCAACATCTCCAACGCATCAGTCACCTATAAACACAACAACAAAAAATCAATTCAATCTCAAATCATTATTAACATGTTATCCCGGCAAAACACTCTGACACAGACACCGGACACCATATTGACACAGACACTATATGGACACCTCGACATCAATAATAATTTAAAATTCAAATATATCGGTCAACACGTATAAATTCAAATATGCTGATTGATGTCGCATGTCTTTAATCAGAAGTGTCTTTTAATCAGAAGTGTCGGTACTATAAAACATGAAAAATAGTATACAAAAATTCCCTAACCGTTTTTCGGTTACTTTGACCATTCAATTCCGCTACAAATCCAACCCCGCACGAGTCCTTATCAAAAGATGGATCATAAAGCCCCATCGGTTTCTCCGGAACAGCAGAAAACGACGACTTAACCGTCGCAACTCTGAGCTTCGGTAACCTCCCTAATCCACCGGATTCCCAAAACTGAATCCGCTCCGTACCACTCCGTCGTAATTTCGTCCCTAAAAAACTCTTCCTCTCAACACACGTGGCAGAACATCTCGCTACCGTGCTTCTCACTCTCGTCAAAGGACGCAAACGCGCGTTAGGGTTACTTATTGCGTTTATCTGAGGATTGTTTAACGCCGTAAACGTTAAAGAAACAGAGCTAGACATTGTTCAACCAAAATTCAAAATCAAAATTTCGAAAATTAATTTTGGTTTGTTCTATAACTGATTCAGATTTTGGTAGCTGTTGTGGAAGTATTGTTTAATTGATTCAGATTTTCGAAAATGTAAAAATTTAGGTATTGTGAAAGTTTTTCACATTAAATATAACAGATCTGAGATTATTGAAATGAAAGTGAATAAGATCCGAATTATGGAGAAGTGAGTATGTGATTTGAGAGAGTTTGAAGAGATTCGAATTTGAATCTGAAACAGAAAAAACGAGCGAAGAAAAGTAGAGACACAGAGAGGAACAGAGATAGAGAGGGAGAGAGAAAAGCGCCGTTTGTGTGAGCGAGGGTTCTTTGGTTGTAAGAGGAGAAGATGGATTTATAGTGAAAATGAGAACGAAGAAGAAATGAAATGGGGACCACCGTGTTTATGTTTGGTAGACTGAAATATTTTGCTTAAGTGTAGAGATTAATTCTGATTTAGGAATTGAAATCAATAAATTGACTTTTCTTAAAGTAATTTTTTTAATTTGCACACCGGTAAAGAATCGAATTTTAAAAAAAAAAAAATATTGGTTAAACAAAATGATCTTATTATTTTTTTTGATGAATGGGAAAGAAAAAAGACAACAAAAACAAACTAACGAGAACGCTGCCTCAAGACACCCGTTGCATCCGCAAGCAACACAAGCGCTATTTGCGGAGGGGGGAGGCCCACAACTTAAAATTAACATCTGACTGAGCACCATGTTTAGCCAACCAATCGGCACATTCATTTCCTTCTCTAAGAGTATGAGAGAACGATAAAGACCAATTTCGCGCTCGGAAGATACGAATCTGACCAAGAACAATTGTGTGAGGGTGAAAATTATTGTCATCTTCAAGGATGAGATCAATAGCTGATTTGGAATCAGATTCCAAAGTAATGGTCCGGTAGCCTAAGTCCCAAGCCAATTGAAGCCCTTTGAGGATAGCATAAAGCTCTGCCAAAAGGTTAGAAGCACGACCACACGATCCAGAGAAACCATGCATCCATTCGCCAATATCATTGCGGATAAGACCGCCAAAACCAGCACGACCCGGATTACCGAAAGAGCTACCATCCACGTTCAACTTCAAACACGGAGCCGTTGGTGGAATCCATGCCACTTGCCGAGTGATGTTCGTCCTATTGGCAGGTTTTAACTTTAAGTATAAACAAAAAATTATATTTTTATATTTAGTGAGTAATCAATGAATATAGTCTATATTACATATTAGATTCATTGATTATTGATAATTCAATAAATATAAAATGAGATTTTTTTTTACTTATATTTAAAATCAAAAGAAGTATTTTTTTTTATCCAAAAATATGTATCATGTTATTTTATCAAAACAATATTAATTAATTTATTTCAACTTTATTCTCTAGTTTAATATTGTGTACACTACTATCTAGTCATCAAATTTCACTGCTGATAAAATAATTTTTAATCATTGTACCCCAAAAAAAAAAACCAATTTTACCTACATTGCAATTAAACTCTGAATTATGAAATCTTTTTCCTTGAATTAAAGAGTTAATATCAACAACAAAATATCTATGTATTTATGATAATTATATACCTTCGACATTATAATAATTGTCATATTTGCTAAAAAAAAATTACCACTTTAGTTTTTCAATGCAACATTGATCGCTCTTTTTTTAATTCTACCTTTAATTTTAATTTATTATTTCCCATTTTAAATTTATGACACTAATAGTTAAGATGAGAAAGTCTACCAATTTTCGTAGTATTATAACGTGAGACTTTATTTTATTTTTGGACCAATGCATTCAATGTCGCGACTTGTTTAAGAAACAACAATTTGCCTAGCATAACATAAGAATAGAATTTGAAAAAAATTACTATTATTTTTTTTTTGTTATCATATTTTTATATTTACAAATTAATGAAATGAAATGATTATTATGAAATAAAGGGAATAAAAACTTATAGTTAATAGGACAATTTTATAACATCATTATTTAATTTATATATTATTTTCTCTAAACTATGTGAAATAACCTTAAACCACAGTACCACACTTATTTTTCAACTTAGAGGGTAGCAGTATTATGTGTGTGGGACCACCGGGTTTGAGTTTGTGTAATTTTTATTACCAACTACATCCTCACTGTTTTTTCTGTTTTCTTCGTTGACAGCTAAGGATTCTCTTTGAAGACACGTGTGAGATGAGTCTATGCGGCACGAGACAGCCGTTTCTGTATGTGGGTCCCACCGTTTTGGTTTAGGAAGTGTGTTATAAACGAACCTCAGTGGTCCGGGTAGGTGGTGATAACTGATAACCTATTACATAGATTCTTTATTGTTTTTGTCTTGGTATTGGTAATTTTTCAAACTAGAATAACTAAATTATGTAACAGTAAAGAAAATAAAACTAACTTTATCCAATTTCATTCAAACTATATACGTGTACTTTTGTAGGTATTTTTTTATAAAACTTACGTGCATTGCTTTAAGTGCAATTTTTGCTGTTCCACTCATAAAAAAATGGTTTTTTGTGTTTTTTAATTTTATAAAAATAAAAGAAAACTGTTTTTCAATTAAAATAACTACCTCTTTGTGAGAGGAAAAGTAAAAAATACATGTATAGCAATGCGTGTAAGTTTTGTCCTTTTTTTTTATAAACGTCGGTATTATTAATGATATTAATTAATTTTAGTGACCAGTAAAAAAATGGGAAAAAAAAATATTACCAATCAATGGTAACCAATAATTTACATTTTTAAAAAAAAGGTCATTCACAGATTCTGATTTAATAACAATACTATTTTCATCTTAATGTAAAAAAATGTATACTTTTTAAATATATTAAAAGTTTGATCTATCAAATTTATATTATAAACTAGATATATTAAATTTTTAATGTATCTAAAAAACTATTTTCTTTTTCTACTTAAGACTAAATAGAGTATTGTGCCAAATTTGAATTCATCAGGGTGTAATTGTAAAATAATTACTAGTACCATTTCATATTATAAAAAATATTTAGATGTAGTCATCAATCTATTTTTTTTTACAGGAATGTATATTTCTTTAATAAATCAAAAATATATTAAAAAATATGTACATTGACTTAATATAGAAAAAATATTTAAAAAGCAAAAGACACAAAAACGCAAACGTCGGTGAATTCGAATAAAATTTATTTTTAACACTTTTTTCAAACTAATATGTTTCCATTTATTATTAGTCAAGAGAAAATTTTGTTTATTTAATAATTATATATTCCAATTTCTTTATCATGTATGTATAAGTACCAGTGTGATTTAATAAAAATTCAAAGACATATAAAGTAAGATTATTTAAAAAAATTGTACCAAAAAAAAAGATTATTTAAAAATTATAAGAATATGATTTACTTTTATCATGTCATTAATTAAATTAAACAATTAGGAAAACAAAAATAGTCACATCAACTTAGGAAAAAAAATTAATAAATAATTATATTAGTGATAACCATGAAACATATTTAAAGTTTTTTAATCAAAAATATGTTAAGACTATCATCAATGAATATATTATTGGACAATACTTACATGCATTACTTTAGGTGTATTTCTTGCTGTTCCACTCACAAAGAGGTGATTTTTTGTGTTTTTTAATTTTATAAAAATAAAAGAAAACTGTTTTTTAATTTAAAAAACCACCTCTTTGTGAGTGGAACAGCAAGAAATGCACCTAAAGCAATGCATGTAAGTTTTGTCCTATATTATTTTCACAAAACTAATATTATATTAAAATAAAGCAAAAAACATAAACGTGAAAGGACATTGACTTAATCTAGAAAAGAATATTTAGAATAGAAAAGCAAAAAGGCAAATGTCAGTGAATAATTAAGGATAAACTTGATTTCTAATTGATTTTCTATGTAAGAATTTTCATTTATTATAAGTAAAAAAAATCACTTATTTATTTGATAATTATATATTTCTATTTTATTTATGTAATTAATTAATGTAATTATAGTTTTGTTGAAAATAATAGTAATTAATGTTGAAAAAATAATTAATGTAAGATATTTTTATTTATGTTTATAATTAATGTAATTATAAAAAAATAATAGTTTTGTTGAAAATGAATTATCTATAATTACTAATATATGAATTCATTCATTTATTAAGGTTGTGTATAAACATAAGAAAAAAAATTTGGCTAAGAAACACAAGAAAGTTTAAATTTATGTACGAACATTATCTATATTTACTTGTCAGTTGATTAAATATGAAAGAATTACAAAATAATTTTTAAAAAAAAATATAAGAGTGTGATTTTTTTCATCACACTAATTAAATTGAATAATTAGGTAAAACCGTAAAAGAAAAGGGGGAAATAGACTGTTTTTACTCAAAATGAGAATAGACTTGACCATAGAAAAAAGAAGAGAGAATAAAATATAAAAGTTAAACTATTCTAAAAATTAAGCTATATCATTAAAGGGATTTTTTTTTGTCAATACATTAAAGAGAATTAAGAGTTCTAGTTCTAGATGGGGAATAATATTTTGTCAATGCGTGCGTTGATTGTATAAATATAGTTGATGCCATTGGTAGGAGTTGTTTGAATGTTATGTTTTTGAAATTGTCATGTAATTAGAAATTATACCAATAATATCTCACATAATAAAAAAAAAAAATTTATACTTAAGTATATTTACAACTAGGTCCACAAATCTTATCTTAAATAAAAAAATGTTAATATTTTTAGATCGAATATTATGACTGGAGTTCAAACATTGATTTTTCCATTTTTATATGTGTGAGTTTTCAATAACTACTTGTTATTTCAACTATTTATAAAAAAAATTAATGCAATTTGTAGGACTTTGAGATATAGAGTTTGATAAATCAAACAATAACGTCACATAAAGATAAAAGGGAAAATGTATATTAGTATCTTAAAAAAAAAAAAAAGGAAAAATGTACAGTATATTACTATTTACTATTATTAGTTTTTTTTTTGACGGAACTATTATTAGTTAATCATATGCGGCTAATTGAATACGCGAAAAACTAACTTAGCAACCAATTACAAATGCCAACAGGATTGACTAAAAAATAAAAAATGCCAACAGATTCTAACGTTGCGAATTGATCACTTTCTTAAGTCAATTAGTATATATTATGTAATTATCAACTATCTCTTTTTTTTTTTTTTTGAGCAAATCAACTATCTCTTTTATTGCATGGATATATCCATTAAAAAAGTAATTAAATTTTTGGTTAAGGGCGGTGGAATATTGAAATTGAAGTGGTACTGTTGTGAATTCGTTGAAAATTACACCAATGAAATTTGATGTGTGGAGCAAATTAACCAAGTAACCAATAACAAAGATGATAGAGATGATGAAAGTAAATAATCCAAGAGAAAGAGAAGAACACAAAACGATATTGTTTACCCAGTTCGGCCAAATAAAGACCTACGTCTGGGGGAGGGAGCAACCCTTCCGTTCCACTATGATCAATGAGAAACTTTACACAAGGAATTCCCAATTGGGTTACAAGAATTAATCTTAATTCTACCCAAATCCTGAATCCCTTCTTCCGTGATGAAGAGACTCAATTTGACCTAGCTACCCAAGGTGAACCAAGGATGATTCGCCCAAACCCCTAGAATTATACCAAGAATGAATTCTCTAAAACTCTAGTGTGGCAAACCCTAATCCTAATTGCTTTCAACCTTATTTTTCTATGAATAAAGAGTTCCCTATTTATAGAAAAATACATGCCTAAAAATCAGAAACAAATCTATCTTATAAAATAAAACAGAATCCAAAACAGATACTTTCCGAAACAAATTTTCCGCGAAAATCTCCAAATCAACACGAGCTGCGCCTGGCGCCAGCCCGTTGGCGCCCCGCGCCAAGAAACAGAAGCGACATGCATTTCTAGCCTGCTCCTGGCGCCTCGCGCCCACGCCTGGCTGGTTTCTTCAGTTTTCTGATTTTCTTGTTTCTGAGTTTTCAAGGCAACTTCCAACAATTCTCCACCTTGCCTTTAAAACGATGGTGATCCAATCAACCACCGTGTTGCTCCCTCCATCTTGAACTACTATTCAAGATCATTGGCCAAGTCCAAGTCCCACTTGAACCTTGACCTCTTCCACTTGCTTCCAACAACTCTTGCTAGAATCACAAGCTGTACCTCTACCTCTTCATTCCTCGGAATGCCTTCCGCCCTCATGAAGGTCTTGTCTCCCACTACCATAGGATTTTTGGTAGCCCCCACAAGACTCACCGCAACCTCTTCAGCCCCCGGAGTGATCAAACCCGTCCTCCTGAAGATACGCTTGCATCCAACTATCATCGGCCTTTTGGATAGTCCTACAAGCTCCACCACCACCTCTTCGAACCCCGGAATGCCTCCCGTACTCTCGAAGACTTGCTTGTCCTCAACCAACCTTGGAATTTTAGGTTGTTGTTCAAGCTCCAACAATGAACTCTCCTTGTGCCCCACTACCTCAAGTAGCCCTACAAGTTCCGAAGTCCTACTGTCGGTGTTCCCAATTGCTTCCCTGAAGTTATTCAATAGGTTTTGCACTTCTTCAGCCTCAATTGGAACATACCCCACAAGGTCTTCACAGTCGTACCACTTCGGTGAACCACTACCACTCTCCTCCCTATCTCCTTCTTGATAGCCAAGAGTTAGTGTTGTTTCTCCTCCTTTAGTATCACTATCGGAAGCCTCCACCTCAAGTTGAAAATCCTCCACCTTAAGATGAAACTCCTCCACCAAAGTCTCGAACTCGGTACTTCCCCTATGAACCCCACCTTGCAATTTGCAAAACCACTCTAACCGTGTTTTTCTCTTCAACGCCTTGTCTGCGAGGCACAAGGTAATGCAACTGACTGCCTTTTCATTCAGAACAGCCTTCTCCGCATCGGAAAGACTCGCCGGCATCTCTGCACCCTTCAAAGTCTCAGCACAATTGTTATGGACTAACACCGCCTTCATCTTTACCTTCCACAACCCGAAGTCGTTACTACCGGTAAACTTCTCAATATCGAACTTAGAACCCATGGTACCTGATTATCGATTTGATCCTTGCCCCACGGTGGGCGCCAATTGTTGTGAATTCGTTGAAAATCACACCAATGAAATTTGATGTGTGGAGCAAATTAACCAAGTAACCAATAACAAAGATGATAGAGATGATGAAAGTAAATAATCCAAGAGAAAGAAAAGAACACAAAACGATATTGCTTACCCAGTTCGGCCAAATAAAGACTTACGTCTGGGGGAGGGAGCAACCCTTCCGTTCCACTATGATCAATGAGAAACTTTACACAAGGAATTCCCAATTGGGTTACAAGAATTAATCCTAATTCTACCCAAATCCCGAATCCCTTCTTCCGTGATGAAGAGACTCAATTTGACCTAGCTACCCAAGGTGAACCAAGGATGATTCGCCCAAACCCCTAGAATTATACCAAGAATGAATTCTCTAAAACTCTAGTGTGGCAAACCCTAATCCTAATTGCTTTCAACCTTATTTTTCTATGAATAAAGAGTTCCCTATTTATAGAAAAATACATGCCTAAAAATCAGAAACAAATCTATCTTATAAAATAAAACAGAATCCAAAACAGATACTTTCCGAAACAAATTTTCCGCGAAAATCTCCAAATCAACACGAGCTGCGCCTGGCGCCAGCCCGTTGGCGCCCCGCGCCAAGAAACAGAAGCGACAGGCATTTCTAGCCTGCTCCTGGCGCCCCGCACCCACGCCTGGCTGGTTTCTTCAGTTTTCTGATTTTCTTGTTTCTGAGTTTTCAAGGCAACTTCCAACAGGTACAATGTAAATGTTTTCAAACTTCTCATACTAATCACTCTCTAAAGTAAAAAAAAAGTCATATTTAATAAATAAAAAATTAAGTCTAGTTAGATGAAGACAATCACCGGATTTCATATCACACCACCAAATTTTAGTTTTTTGAAGTTTGAATCCGTAAAAAAAAAATTAAAAAATGCTCTTTAGTCCAAGTTGTGAGATCAATTACACATTGATCAAATTTTTGGAAAATATTCGAATTACCATGAGTTTGCTAACGTTGTTCAACAATTGATCAAACTCAAGTTTCACTAGCTAGCCAAGCATTTTGAAATTTGAAGTGCCTCAATAGTTTATTACGAAGGCGTTTTGGATCACAAATAAGTGGGAGAAGATAATGATCAAATTTATTGCACCGGCCATCATTTGCCATTGCACAATCTAGCTTTTCTTTTGTCAAGAATTTTGAACCCACACAAGGTATCTTTCTATGCGAATATCTATTGAACCAACATTTTGTTGCTTGTAATGCAAGTTTTCTATAGTTTTGACAGATGTTGGACACAATGTCTCAACATTATGTACTCTTAGTTAGCATAGAGTAGTGTCATCTGTTGTCAGTATGACAGCTGTGATCTAATTGGAGAGTTTGTTATTTCTGTTTTGTACAGCTGTAGGCGGTTAGTTAGTTGCTTAGAGGATAAGTAACACAGTGTGGTGTATAAATACATTTGTAATTCTCCAATTATAAAAAATAACACAATAAGTCATTCCCTTTCAATTTCTCTAATTCAATTTTAGATTTTCTTCATCCTCATTTCCAATTGTCCCAACACATTTGAGCCACTGCACGAAACTCGTTGATTAACCGATAAGGTCTTTCTACTCTCCTTTTCTCATAAGATGAGATATATCATTTATGAACCTCCAAGTTCTCTTGTAGATTTTCTTTCTCTTTTTTAATAAAATTGAAATTAGCTTATTTGTGGGGTGGATAAAGAGATACCAATATAGTTAAAATGTCTTTACTTTTCTTGTTAAGTTATACTGTATCTTTTTGCCTTAAAAAAAATACCTTATTATACAGCGCAACAATTAAGACAAATTTAATAATTGTCTCGACAAATTCCAAGAATCTCGTCGTCTAACATCTTTAGGGAACCTATAGAATCCGATCAATCTCCGCATATACCACGTTAGTTATCACTAACTTTTAACATCTATATGATTCAAAGAAAACCTAAGATTGTACATGTGCCCTAAAGGGCCATGTTAGCAAAACTCTTATTTTTATTAAGTTTACCGGGTTTTAAGGTTTTGTAGCGGTGAACTCACATAATATATCTCGTGAACAAGTACAACCAAACAAAAACTAACAATTTAAACATATGAGTGCGATAGACAAATCAAAACGTATAGTTTACCATATACGTGATCAACTTGATTCTTGGCACACTTCGTAAATTTCACAATTTGGATCATTATACTGAAATACAATTGGATAGTGACGTTAGAAGATTTTGAAACAAGTTGAAAAAGGTTGTATTATGTATGCTTTTTATAATATTCCTACAAAAAGGTTGTATTAAATTAAATATGTAACAATATATTGGCTTGAAATTTTGCCAAACTAGCACTTGGCACACTAAGAGGGATCATGTGCGCAATCTCACATTTGTTTTTAGTATCCCAAATGGAAGTGTGCTTAGAATACGTGTGCAAATTTGAAGTACAAATAGCAACGCAATGCTAACATATAGTTCGCATGACTTGTGGAACACAAACGCATACTTCGTATGCTTCGTTTGATTCTGAATATAAGAGACAATTGAATTATATTTTTTTTCGGTCTAATAGCCAAACCCTGGCCCCCTGCATATATGATGCAATTGTCCTACCAATTGAGCTAAGTTCATATGACTAAGAGACAATTGAATTAATATTGACATTTTTTAAGAAAATTATTTTGGTTGTCATACGATTTTATTCACGCGGTTTTGGTTTCTACTTGATTTTTTATACCGCAAATACCAAATTTGTGTTGAAGTGTAAATTAAACCAATTTTTTTGTGATTTATTTTATTACATATTCACAGTATTAGAAGAAAAAAAAACAATTACGTATATTCAAACCATCATACTAAGTAACCATAATTTTTTATTCAACATGTGTTTTTTACAGAATTGAATTGAATCCATTAGACTTTCATAAAGCAGGGATGAAATTGATCGATATGATGGTGATCAGTGGCGGAGACAGGGGTGGCCAGGATGGGCCATGGCCCACCCCAAAATCACTTGAAATTACTAAATTACCCATGGTATTTTAAAAAAATAACATTAACAAAGTATATATCTTAATACGCGCGATATAATAATGAAATTCTCAAATAGCTTAGTGGTTATTTCCTCATCAAAGCAGTGGAAGGATATGGGTTCAACCCCTGCTTCTTCCATTTTTACTCTTTTCCCTCTTTATTTTTAAAAATTTGCTTTTCTTTCTTCTTCTGTTTAATTTTTTTAACAAGTAGCATAAGAATTTGAACAGAAAAAAATGAGCAGCATAATAATAATAATACATGTCTTTAAAACATTTGCTTTTCATATATTTATGTATACTTTCTAAATTACTGCAATTAAAAATTTGAATGTATCAATATTTAAATAAAAAATTTATAATTAATTTTAGGCTTATTATAACTTAAATTTTTATATATAAAATAATTTTTGCTTTTAATTTATATGATTATTTGAGTGGTTTTCTTTCAAAAAATAAAAAATTTAACGGCCCATCTAAATATTTTTTCCTGGCTCCGCCACTAATGGTGATGTAGTCCTACTTATGAAAAAGGAGTACGTAACAGATTCCTTTACTTCAAATGGTGTTATTTTTATCTAAAAAAATTCTAAATTTATATAACTCCCGGAAGTATCATACACATGCATGTGTATAAAATAATCACTTTCTTACACATTTTTCACAATTAAAGATATATTATTATAGTTTTTTTCTAAAAAAAAAAGAAGAGAGAAGATAAATATATAATTTAGTGGTGAAATAATAACATCAGTGGTGGATATGTTCCGCTCCAAATTGTGATGGAAAGAAAATTCTCTCATTAATATTTTGCGACGTTGAAAATTGTCACGGATTTTGAGACATAACAAATTCCGTCACTAAATAGGTTTGTCACGAAAATTGAGTGAATTAGTGACAAAATTACTATCTCTAATTGTAATTCTTCCAGTAGTGTATTATAGTTTCTCACACATTATTTTTTACGAACTAAGTTCAAACTTTAAATTGTTTATTTACCTTAGCAAAGAAAAATATAATTTTAAATCTTAAAAAAAATTAAAAAAAATAGTTATATATTAATAATATTGGTCAGCACATATAAAAGATTTTGGGAGAGTCCAAGTTAAAAGACTAATTCGTCAAGGGAAATATTCTCATGACTTAAATTTATCACATTAATCATTTTTAATCACATTGGTCGTTTTTATCTACTCAATAAAACACTCAAAAGTATCTTCTTCTTTAATAGTCCGTTTGGTTGGAAAAAGAAAATGAGAAAGAAGAAAAACACAAAACTGATCCATTAACTAAATCTTAGCTAGTCTATGTTCACTCAAATTCTGAAGAGTTTAATTGTTATGCACTGTCAGTGTAAAGTTATTTTACACATGCAATCAATAAGAATGATTTAAACTTCCATGTCATATAAAGATAGTGGGGTAAAGTGGGGTGATGTGGCGGAATACATGGTTGTTATTGGTTGACAGTGTAAAATTATTTTACACTGTCAGTGCATATAAATTAAATCCAATTCTGAAATACGAAGACCATCTATATTTTTATTTACTCACCGACAAACTCCTAAAATTAAGTATGGCTATTTATATTTGAATTCAACAATTTTATTTATGGTTTTGAAACAACCAAGATCTACATGGAGCACATCATATAAATTAATCTTGATACTAGTTCAATTTTGTTTTCTTATACTTCAAGTCAGGTCATTATTGATTAATTTATTTGTCCTCTAGAATATTTATTCTAAGTTTTAAACGTGAATGGTTAAGTTTCATATAAACTATAAATAGAATAATGTTAAATTTATAAACAAGGTAATTTATTAGCCTAATATTTTAAAATTTTTAATAAAAATATGGTATTTTCCTCTTTTGTGATTTTGAAACATTTTACCTGTTATTTTTCTCGAACTTCCTCAAACACTACTAATAGTAAATGCATGCATGTTTCAATTAAGGATAAATTTGTAAAAAAAAATTACGATAAATTCATTTCAAGACAATTATTTTTACAAATAGGTTTACTCGTTGTGAAATTGATGAAGGAGTACATATAAAAAAATTAGGGACTTACACATGATGATAATGATTACAAAAAAGTTTTGTCCCCATTGTTGACATTCATATTTTCTTTGACAATCGTTGACATGCCTGGTTATTCACTTATTTGGACTATGGAGTACATATTTATATTTTATGCGGAGGGGCACGATACAAACTTGTCCAGATATTTTTAAGGAAAATGTTTTTTTTAACAAGCAAAAATTATATATATATATATATATATATATATGGGTCAGGATCAAATGACACCAAAGTGTCAAACTTAGTAACATGACACATCCGATAATTCTTTATCGGATAATCGTATTACAAAATCAACCGTTGGAGCTATTATTATATAGATCATGTCTATAAAATTTAACATCAATCGGAAACCATTTGATGGGTTAAAGAGAAGGATAAAAATTAACGGTTTTGACGAAGTTTTGTAAGACGTTGGTTTTTATGCATCTCATTGACATATCAAATGATTTCCGATTGTTGTTAAATTTTATAGACATGATCTATATAATAATAGCTTTGAATCTAACGGTTGATTTTGTAATACGATTATCCGGTAAAGAATTATCGGAGGTGTCATGTTACTAAGTTTGACACCTTGGTGTCATTTGATCCTGACCCTATATATATATATAAACAATGTAACCAAATAGACTCCTCAGCACAAGGTGTACCAAGGAGAGCTACACAAGTTTACAGGAAGATCCGCAAAAACGCAACAAAATGATACAATCAATCGAGTCCCAAACAGAGCAAGGGTCTCGACCACCAACAGTGAAAGTTAGAAAGTAAAGTAACATCTGTCATCCTCAACCATCTATATGAAAACATCTTGACTTTATCTAGAAGATGATGCATGGAATTCTCTGAATTTCTGAACACTCTGAGGTTTCTTTCGTTCCACATCACCCAAACACAAGCGAGCCAAACAAGATGCAGAAAGGACCGTCGAGCACGAAGACCCCCCGCTGAGTAAGTGAACTGAACAAAATGATCTGAGAGACCTGATGCATCCGCCGTCGAAAAACCAATTCATTCCCGAACTAAAGGCCAAAGAGAACCAAAGGTGCCGCATGAGAGAAACAAATGTTGGGCAGATTCATCACCACCACCACAGCATGTCGCACAGCGGGCCTGATCTAAAGAAATAATGCCTCGGGCTACCAAGTTTGTCTTCGTTGGCAACCGATCACACAAGAGACGCCACGCTAGAATAGACACCTTCAAGGGGACCTGTTTATGCCATACGAGATCATCAGCTTCCCCTAAAGAAACCGGGTCCTGAGAGGTCAAAATCTGATAAGCATCACGAACAGAATAACCTATAACTGGATCCGGCCGCCACTGCCACTTGTCCGGGGTCTCAACCTGCAAAGTCACTGAAAGATGTAAAATTTGGCACTCCCCCAACATCTCCTCCTCCCACGCCTTCCCTCTAACCTCCCACCCTAAGGAATACATCTCCGCTACCGTCCTCGACTTGGCCACCGCCAGATCGAACAGACGACCAAGGAAAATGTTAAATAGTGTATCTGGTGTACTAGTTAAGCATATAAATAAAAAACTTTTGTTTTAAAATTTGTGCATTCAATATATTGAAAGTGTAAAAAATTATCTTTATTAATATTAATTATATGTTTTATATTTTTGATGTGTTTAACAAATACACCAGATATACTATTTAGAATGATTCTATTTAATTTTTAATACTTTTACTATCCTGTCATATTATGAACTTCATACAATTTTTGGGAATTGGATCCTCTCAATCCAATTTCTTGTCAATCTATCTCAATCAACAAATTATGACCTCATGATCAATCTAATGAACCAAAAATCTAAAACTATCATTTATTAAAATAAAACCTAATGTATAGAATAAAACATCTGGAAATAATAAAATAATAAAATTAAAAGTCCACATTAACACAACCTAAATGATAAGAGAAATTCTACTATGGGCACAACCCCAAATATATTTTATATAGACACACACACATAAAATCTAAAAATTAAATTATAAATAAATTAGTCACATCAATTGAATCAATTAATTCTTTTATCATTTAATTTTATTTAAACTTTGTATGTGTGCCTAAATTGAATAGTTTGTAGTTGTGCCTATGGAAGTGTTTCTCAAATGATAAAACACTCAAACAAATCCTCTTTTAGTGGTATTGCTTTAAAGCTTATAACATGCCTGTGCTACGATCAATTTGACGTTGGAGGCTTTTGATCAATTTTTACACACATTCATTTTTTTATGTGCACTACTGCACATAAAGTTGTGCCTACAATTTAAAAGACAAAAAGTTATTGATATACATACAGACCACACACACACAGGTGCTGAAACATACCATCAGTAAGCTTGTAAAACTAGTGACACCAAACTGGCTTAAAGTGTCATTGTTTTCCATGGATGGTTGATGGTTTGCATCATTGATCCATGTAGGTACACTTGCATTGGACACTTCTTGCAATAGATATCGTATATTGTAGAACAATACACGAAAAAGAAAAGACAAGATGAGGAATACCGATTTACTAGAATCTGGATGAGGTCATACACCGACAACAACTGTTGACGGCATGCATTTTTCAAGAGTTCTGGAACTATTTTGTCGTCGTATTGTTCAAATCCTATTTTTAGATGTTTTATTCTATATATTAGGTTTTATTTTAATAAATGATAGTTTTAGATTTTTGGTTCATTAGATTGATCATGAGGTCATAATTTGTTGATTGAGAGAGATTGACAAGAAATGGGATTGAGAGGATCCAATTCCCAATTTTTGTTACTTTAAAATATATTTAACCATATATTTTATTAATATTTTTAGTTTTAACACAAAGTTATCTGACACTTGTTATTTTTTAATGATCAATTACTAAACTGGTAATATTTTTATAGTTTCTCTGGTCTCAACACCACAATAAGAATCTTGAATCACGAGTTGTTGTTTTTCTATTTTTATTTTACAAAATCACGAGTTGAACTTAAACAGCTACATCAAGGACAAATATTTTATACAATTTTTTATAGAGTTTTGTTAACAAATTCCTCCAAATGCTCATTAAACATTTTAAATAATAAATTTTTATAAATTGGTTATTAAAATATCTGAAGTCAATATATTAAAAATTAAAATATTTAACTTTTAAATAAATAATTTCTTTAAATAAAAAATATATATAAGTTACTATCTAGGAGTAGTATTTTACTTACTATTGAAGATAACTTTATGACTTATTTAATAATCTAAAGTACCGTTTGTCTTAATTTATTTTAGATTTTTTTATTCAATAAAAAGAGAAGTTAGACTGAACAGATTTTCAAAAAACTTTTGATAGAAAAAAAAAATTGTTTAATTTTTATGAGTAAAATATATAAATAAAAAATGTTTGAAGCTAAACGAACAACAATTATCAAACACATTTAGTTTTTTTTTCTTTCTAAAAGTTCATATTCTCACTTTTAGCTTTCAAATAGTTGTTAAAATCTAAAAAAATCAAGTCAAACGATACCTAAGTCTGCGATGTACATGATACTTATCTTTAAAAATGACATACTAACTACTAATAAGTGTCTTAAACATACTAGTTAAACATGCAATATATATATATATATATATATATATATATATATTTTGATTAAATGTTACTATTCACTTATATTGCTTTGACTATACTTTTTTAATAATATATAGATATAAATATAAGCATATAAGATCTTGTTTGATTTGTTTTGATCAGTATTTTCAAAATATCAAATTTTTATAATTTTTACTAATATAGAATTAAAGATATTATTGATCAAAATTGTGTATCGGTATACGTATAGTAGTCAAATTAGTTCTTTTATTTTAGGACAGATGTAGTATATAGGAAGACCCTATTATGCACCTCTATATACCTGTATATATTAAGGAAAATTTAAACTTTTAATATGTTGACTTTACAAGTTTTAAGATAATATTATTATCTTTAATTACCTTAAGCCCATGGTGTAATTAATTAATATGGTTGGTCAACGGATATTAATTACTAAATCAACGTCGATGTTTGGTCACACATGAATATGACTACATTAATTAAACACGACAAAAAAATGTGACGTGAACGATGTATCAAATGCGGCATATCGAAGAAGTTGCATAATCTTTATCTAAAATAATACTACTAATTTTGTGGTACCAAAAATAAAATCTAATTTTTGATACTTTTGGCTACAATATCTATGGACGACATGGAATTTGGATTCATGACATTGAAAAAATCGACCATGCTTATGAAGCTAATTTGTCTATGTGTGATAGTGGTCGGTGTCACATTGTATTGCGACGTATACGACACGACACCGTTTATACAACTTGTGGAATTTGAAATTCCTAAAGTTTCAATAAATACAAAGTTCTTTCATGGTCTATGTATATATAAGTACTGTTTGCATAAGCACTTTAACAGCTCATGTTGGATATTTATATTATATAGATTCCATATATATCTATATTAAATTCGGTGGAAGGGTTGAATTTGGCTATAGTTTAAAATTATTGGTACTATATGTTTTGGCCGTTTGGTTCGTTGAGGAGTTCACTTTGGAGTTGAGCTGGGGCCCTCAGTTATGACTCCTACTCTTTCACTGATTCTAAGAGTCACTTGTAACGTGTATGTCAAGTAACATTCACTTGTAGTGCTAGCTTGACCTAAGATTAGGAAATTGTGCTAACAAACATTCAAATATGAATACAGTATTTCATCTGTCCCAAAATATTTGTAATATTTAACTACTGCATATTTGTCGATATACAATTTTGATTATTAGTAGTACAACAAAAAGTCCTTTGAAAAGTAGAGGTTAAAAGTCGATCAAAGATCAATTCAATTTTAAGAACTTGAAATAATATTTTTAGAGTCAAGATGTGTGACATTAGTGGTAAAAATTAAAATTTCATGCAGTATTGAAGCAATTGAGTACATATTAGCTATTAAGGTATGCCTTAATTAGTATCAATGTTTCTTGCAAAACTAAACTTATAAATTATAAAATCAAGTTATTGAGTTCAAGTGGTTAATGAGTTTCACTAAATGGTGAATTTCGAGAGAATCAGATTTGATTCCTGGTTAGAACAATTTATTGGCCAGACTTTATTTTTATTTTTTATGTGTAAATTTCACGTAAAATTTACTACTCCATTTTTGCCAAAAAAAAAAACAGTCTATCTATGAAAAAAAAAAAAAGATAGAATCATTAAACTTGTTCGCAAATAGGTTATTTAATTCACAACATATTTTTAGAAGATGCGTAAATTTTTCATTACAAAAGAGAGAAAAATTATAAATAGCAGTCAAAATTAATGACGAATAAAGATACCCAAAACATCCATCATGAGAATAAGGGACATATTAAGAGGGAGTATTCTACAAAATAACGAGTCTCAAAGAAACTGAAACACCTAACTTGGACAAATGATCTGCTCGACATGACAACATCCCAATCCAAAAGAAAAAAAAGATTGATTGCTGAGATGAGACTACTATAATGTTGATGCACAATTATATTATTATTAACAAGATCAATCATATGAGTTGCAATTGAGAAGCACACAACCTTCTTATTACCAAATCCTAGCATATATAGTTGGAGCCCATAAAAAAAGAGCAAAAAATCTCTATGTAAATAATACACAATTCATTACTACTGTCATAATAACTGTATAAATAAAGTTACCCTCAACGATAACATTAAGAACACAACTCACCACCACCATTGAAAAATAAAAAATCATAAACCGAAATTTACAAACTTTAAACCCAACAAACTATGAAATTCATTTTCTCCTTCTTTCCTACATCACAAAACCCGTAAAACAAATTTTTACGGTGTGGTGCTTTTAATAAACCCTTTTCTGTAAAAAAAATAAAATATATCCCTTCTTTATTATCCACATTCCATGAAATTCAATGAAAGAAGAAGAATAATGAGGAAAGAATTTTATAGATGATGAATTTGAGACATAAATGAAGAATTTTAAAGATACGATTTTTTGGTGGATTTAACTTCATTGCCATTTGTGAGATTATGTTAGTGGTGTTAGAAACTTGTTACCAAATTTGAGTGATGACCTTGAAGCTAACAAATTCGGATTCTATATAGATTTTAATTTTAGGTTTGAAAGTTTAAACTTTATTCTAGGTTTGAGTTAGGAAAAAAAATTGTTGACTAAGGACGAGAGCATTTTGACTAACTGATTGATTAAATTGACTGACGAAAAAATAATTAAAGGATCAAAACGTAACAATTATTAATTATGCGATTAAAATAAAACTAATAAATAAGTTAAAAGAACAAGATACTTATTTAGTCTAAAAGTTAATTTGAGTCAATATTATAGATTTTCTGTACACGATAATCACATTCAGCTAAAATGATGATGGAACTTGAAATTGGATTAATAACATTTAGAATAATATATTTGCTGCACACGATAATCACTTTATACTCTAAACTAAATTTTCCATATTTAAAAAGTTGGGTCTACAAATTAATCTATAATCCACGAAAAGCGCATGGGTGACTTTATTCGTAAAAGTGATTTGATTTGCTTGCGGATTAAACAATTAAACAACAATCTCAAAGTATCTTCTATTAAACTATTCCATAATGGACAAAAGAATCATCAAAATATGAATCCCAAGCCCACCTGTCTTGTGCTTTTGGAGAGGAAAATTACATTAAGAAAACTAAGAATCTTAACCGTTTTCAACAATGTTTTTTTTTAAGAATATTGGGCTCATTTCTTAAAGTTTGTTTTGGTAAAATTAAAGTTTTATTTTTAATGATTTATATATTTTTGTTATAAATATTTTTTTAAACTAACTTTATAAATGACAAATTGGTTTAAATAGATTAACAAATCCAAAAAATAAAATAAAATTGTTCAAAAAGAAATGATTAATTTTATAAATCAATTTTAAATTCCTTAATTAATTTTATCAAACAAAATTTATCAACACCAACAATTTTATGAACTGCATGTAATTAACAGTTATGAATTTTTGTTTGGAAACCTAGTATAGTGTTGTGTTGCCTAACATGGGCTTATACAAAAAGGGAAATGTTAACTTGTGCCTTTAAGGGTACATGTTAAGGAGTTTAATATAGAAATATTCTTCTTGGTACCTGTGTAATATATTTTTTGGATATTAATTTCTTTGAGTTATTTAATATTAAGTTACTTTATTTGGATAGTTATCATGTGCCCTTAGGGCACATGTGCCCTGTGCCAGGGCACATGTTAACATGACCCATAAAAAAAATATTATTCCCTAACATGGAGTTTGTTGTTAATTAAATGAAGGTGAAGGCTTAATCTGGGGTAGATGGTAGTAGGTTTGATTAATAGTAGGTGGTTTTGATTCACATAACTAATTGATCGTGGGGTACCTAGGCATGTTTGAATCTAAGTACTAATAATAAAAGTGAAATATGTGTATCACTTACTCTTTTTTATTAATTTAAAAAGCTTTGTATAAGAAAAGTTGTGAAGTGATCATAGTTGGGGAATTAAACTATTTCACCAACCCAATTTTCTTAGTTTTATTAGCAATTAACAATAGTTAATTAAAAGAACTCAAATTGTATACTTCTTTTGACATTGCCACTTGTCTCATATGAATTGTATTATTGGTGTGCTGTCTACTTTGTCATAATACTTTAATATAATATAATAATTGATAATTGATTGATGTTAAAACCAATTTTTATTCTAATACATTTCTTTTATAATATGTAGACAAAAAAAAGTCATGAGAAATGAATCTCTCCACTGAAAATATTCAGCATTACATCTATATAAAAGAATTTTTAGTGGTACTATGTTAATTCAACTCAGTTGATAACTATAGTGACATTTTATGAAGGAGTTGAAATTTAAATTTTGAATTCTCCATTTTTTTGCATTTAAGGTATATGGTTTAATCACTAACTATTTAACAAAAAATATATAACTTTTGTAAAAAAGAAAATTTAAAAATCTGATGGTTGGTAGAGATTCTATGAGGAGATCCAAACCCCATCTTGTGAGGCCCTGACACATTCATGAAAATTGTTTATTTATTTATTGTTTGATACAAATAAGCTCAATTATGGGCAACGGCCAATGATTGTGTTATGAGATTTGTGTTTATTTTATACACATTTGAGACATTGCATCATAAATATAAAATAATATTTAAATATGAGAAAAATTGATCGATAGTTAAAATGTGAAAATTAAGAAAAATTGAGAAATTTTTTTGAGAGGATCCATTCCAGACCAATTCAACAAACATATGACTTTTTTTGTTAAATAATTTAATAATTATAATTTTATCTCTTTAAATGATTCAGGGAAAAATTTTAAATTTAAGACTCAAACCCTTTTATTGCAATATGTTAAAATTCCAAAAATATTAACACTTATTACACCACTAACTTTTGATTTTTAATTTAAAATTTATTCTTTAAACCGAATTACTCGCTTCAAAAGAAAAAGTACTACTCATGCAAACGAAATAGTAATGTGTACACCTTCTCTACCAAAAAAAAAAGTAATGTGTACAGTAATTTTCATCATTTCATTTTTTTAATAATACATAATGGGTCATGATAAACAATATCTTCAGGTACTTGTTAAGAAAATAAAAATAATTAAATTAAAAATAATACTTTTTAGATTTTTGAAGAGTTGACTACACAAATTTCAAAATCATATTTTTATATTTGTTTCCTTAAACTCCAAAGGAATATTGTTTTGCATTTTCCATATATAATAATTAAAATGAAATGTATTAGGAATCAGAATACATAAATTGCAAAATGCAGATATGTTTTATCCCAGAGGAAAAGCAAATAAAAAGATAAAAGTACTACTCACCATTCACCAACATTTTGGATCATCAATTAAAGATTAATAAATGTGGTAAGAGCAAAATTCAGTAAAAGAACACCTGATAAGGACTCAAACTCAACAATTCTAGCTAGCTACCCTTCTAGCCATGATAAGCAGGATGATACTGTTAATACTCCCTCCGTCCCTATATGTAAGCAAAAAATAAAAAATCTCGCTTATTAAGAAACTCTAAATTTTACCAAAATAAACAATTAAGTTTCCAAAATTACCCTTGGTCATATTAAAAACAAGATACTCTTGGAGTAATAATTACTCATATAAAGTTATTGGAAACCGAAAAGTTGCATTGAGAAAAAAAATGTAGTACTCCAAACACTAATTACAAGAAGGGTATTTTTGTAACAACACAAATAAAAATGATATCTTTTGCTTACATTTTGGGACAAAAAAAATGAGAGAATTTTTGCTTACATATAGGGACGGAGGGAGTACACTATTATAGCCAGCAATTTTACAAGTTATCAGTGAGAATATTCTATTAGTATAGTATTAAGAATCAAAATACATGTAATTTTTATTGATTAAAAAAATAAAATCATTTCAAATAAATTGAAACATGTAATTTTTCTTTTTGGTAAACCAATATATCATTAGCAAGTAATTGTAGAGAGATTAATTCTTCTAGAGAATTCAAATTCTTGAATCAAATAATTAAAAGATTCAAATATCTATTACTTGTATCACATGTTATTGTTTGACAACATGTAATATGCTTTGGTAAAAAAAACAAAAAACATGTAATATGCAAATAACTTTAAAAGCTTAATTCAATATTTTTTATTTCTTAGTAAATCTTTAATTCTCTAATAATTTAAATGAATTTACGAATAATGTTGAAATTACATAAAATTAAAAATCCAATAGTAGATAGTGTAGGGTAGGTGGCAACAAGAGTCACGAGGGGAGTAGCAAAAATGGTGTGAGATGCATTGAATACAAAACAGAGGGGACACTTTTTGGTTGATCAATTGTCAATTTTCATGACTTTTCATTTTCAAAGTCCATGCAACTTGAAATGAATAGTAGTACATTGTTTTATTGTCTGTTTGACCAAGAAAAAGAAAATCGTCAGTGAAAGTACATAGTTCTAAAACAAAGATAAATTCTAACGTTATTGATTTTATCAGCACAGGTAAAAATAAAATAAAAGTACTGTAGTACTAGTACTAACAATGGTTCAATTATACACGTGAAAAATGAAAATTTTAGTAAATGATTGTTTGAAATTTGAATGTTCAGGGCGTTCAAAAATCCAGTTAATTGAACCAAACTGTGGTTCGAACTGCACTGAACCATATTTTAAACCAAACCATTTAAAATAGTTTTTGAACTGAACCACTTTTAAAAAACAGTTACAATTCAATTTATAACCAGTTCAGAACCGGTTTAAATTTATAAACCAGTTTTAATTAAAAAATAAATATTTAATATTTCTTTTTGTTTTATTAACATTTTCACTTTTAGATATATTTTTCTTACCAGCATATTTTCACCTTTTCTTCATATTTTCACTCTCTAACCCTAACCCCCAAATCAATTTTTCACTCTTTCTCCAATCTCCACCGGGCACCACCGCACCGTCCACCACCGCCGTCAATATCTCCGTCAACTTCAAAATCATTTCAGTTGAGTCTCTTCTAGTTTGATTTTATATGTTGCGAGACTGTATACTAGCTGGTAGAACTTGTATGTGTTCGATGGCTTTAGTTTGATTTTATATGTTGCGATTCATTGATATGAACTCTATAGATTATATTATACCCTTTAGTTTGTAGTTAGAACCCTGTGTGTGAAATTGCAAATAGTTTGACCCATTTTTATTTAAGTAATTTTTATTTAAGTGATTAATTTGTCATAGTGATTTTATACTCGAATAGCTTTCTGTCTGTAGTAATAAGTTACCTGTGGCATAGTTGGGTATATGATAAGTTACTTTTTTACTTTTTGTTCTGCATGTTTGGTCATTGCTAATTGCCGGTAAAAACTCCGTATCATGGTAAAAAAAAAAAAAAATATATATATATATATATATATATATATATATATATATATAAGGGTAGATCAAATGGTTTGAGCTTAAGCATGGTACTATTAGATTGACATGGATAAAATGTACTGGGCTAAAGCTTAGAGGCCATCCTTTGTTGTTGGGCTATTGTTGCCTACACCTCACGTTTTACAAATCACAATTCCAAAAATACTCGATATTATTGTCTCATGATAACCACTCACTCACCACCACTATATTCAATTTTTTTGAAAATTAAGAATGTTTATTTTGGAAATATATTTTTAATTTTCAAATTTTATGTTCATTTTAAATTGCTAACACGGACCATCTAGATGCTGGAAAAAACAATACTTTTTCCCTTTTCCCCTTTGGATGGGAAAATAGCACTCTTCCTCTTTTGAATGAACAATACATAGGGATTAGAAAGGGGGAATATTATCTATCTACATGTTCAGCAAGAAAATAAGTATGGGGATATGATATGGAAAAAACACCATTCCAAAAAATGAAAAAACAAACTTCTTTGTATCCTTTACAACACAACTTTTTGTAAACAAAATTTCAATCCATTATTTTTTTTAAGTGAAATGAAAAGATTTGTCAAAAAAAAAAAGTTAGGGCCATGGAAGATGAATTCCCAATAAAAGCCAACAAGAAGCTTCATAATCAACATCAACAATGCCAACTTCTCCACGAATCAATCCAAAAAATCCAAACACTAAGCAACCATGTTTCCGATAGACGACAAGTGACATCTTTGGTTTTTTTCCCCTCTTGGTTTAGAGTTCTGTATCACATAATCTAATCATCAACTCGGAAACCATTCTTCGAGCAAAGGGGATATAACTGAGGCTATACCTGTAACAACACATACATGCTATGAAAAGATTCCTTTTGAAATGTTCTTCATTTGTAGAGAAACAGTTCAAACATGTCACAAATTTATGTCAGGAAACAAGATTATTGAAGGGAAAATTACCAAATAAGGGCTCCGATCTCAACTATGATTGCAAGTAACGTCAGCACCTTGCTATGGATCTACAAAACATGAAAAATGGATATTAGTTACTCATCAGTTTGATGGCACGAATTATATTAATAAGATTCATATTAACAATAAGAAATTATCAATGTTCATTATCCGGTGTTAAGCTCCTCCAAAAGTGAGTGGAGTGTACAATAAATAATCTTAATCATTAATAGAAAATCAAAAGTTGATATATACTCATGGTTTTGCATGCATATGTATCTCATATCAAACAATGATTTATCCATCACAAGTTTATATTACTTATTTTACACTCTAAAGTCTGACTTAAGATAAGACAAATCCCATTATCCGATGGGTGAAATAGACAAAATCTGAAAGCAGTTTATTAGTATACCAGAGAAAACTTAATATAATATGTTTATGAATATCAAAGGAGTAGGGTTTACCAAGAGAGCACATATAAGTGCTATAACTACACATCCAAGGTAGATGGCTGTTGCAAAAACACGAATAGGGTCAAACATCATTGCCATTTGTTGTGCCGGTCCAAGAAGAAAGCCTGTACTGCCAGATATACAAAACAAAACATCATTGCCATTAATTAATTGAACTAAATACAAGAATTTAGAACCATAAAAATGACCGAATCTGCCATAGTATCACATTCACTCAATGATAAACTTAAGTACATCTGTACGCATATTAGAAGAAAAGTAGGCGAATAAAAAAACACTTTCTGCCTAGATATTAGAAGAACAAATGCAAATGAAAACAACATCCAGTACAAAAAAAGAGAGGAAAAATCCCCAATATTGAAGAGGACAAATGAGGCAGAAAAGCTTTGCGGGGCTTCTCTTCTCTACATTTATTTTGTCAGGGTGTGGAGGGAATATATGCATGAAAAGAATTAGAATTTGTGAATAGCTTGAATATATATCAATCTGGATTTACCAATAATACTCTAGAGGCCTAGACTAAAACGTTATATTGTCTTTGTATATATTCTGGCAAAAGTTATTTCTAAAACTATCATGGATCAATAAGGGACAAACTAACCATCTACCTTCCAACTGCTAAGAGGTTGCCAAAGGTGAACAATATTGCAAATTTGATGAGTTTGGCAAAAACAATCATAGACTGCAAAATAGAAAGAAAACGGTTAAAGAAAGTATTTGCAAATTATCAACACAATTTGGTTGAGGTTGCTAAAATTTAAAATAAACAGAGGACAAAATATAATACTTTTCGCATTAAGTACCATAAGTTACACAAGATATAACATTAAACATCTTTTATGATCACTAATCCACTATTGCACTTATGTGCCAAGTTACCATGGTTTCTGGAGGGAAAAAGTTGGAAATGCTTCAAAAAAAAAGTAAGTTACCTGAAAAGAATGAAAGTACTTCTTGATACCACTAGACAAGGACTTTGTTTAACAGTCTTACTTAGAAACAATTACCAAAATCACACATGCTTTTATCCGTAATGGAAATACAAGTACATTTCAAAGTTTTAGGGCTTTTTAACCAATACCAGACCAGAAAGTCAAATCATTATGTCCAAAAAATCACATCACTTTTAAAATTCATCTGAAAGAAGTTTTCTAAAACTCATGGTGAGCATGATTTTGCATTGACTTGCATAAATCTAGGGAAAATATGTTCTTAGAAAAATTACCTAGATGGCAAAAAACTGGTATTATAACAGAAAGTAACCAAGGGAAAAACTTTGCAAACAACTTGGGCAGTAAGTAAAGTACTAAAGAGCCAGATGTTGAATGAATGTACTTGAGAAAAGATAACAGTATCACATTTTGAAGTAAAGATGATAGAATTGAGTATAACATGGGTTGGACAAGTGCAAAGAAGATTAATAGAGGATTGAATAAGTAGAGTTGATGACATGGAGTAGCACATATTGAAGTAAATACAGAAAGACGTAATATTCAAAAGCTAAACATAAAACAAATGAATTAAAATATTTTAAGACAGTATGTTGTAGTGAAAACATGAAGTAAAGGAAACCAACAAAATCAAACCCGTGTGCCGAACATTTCAATGCAAACTGTATTTCCCTATTCAAGTTACTCTCCTAACTCACTGTCACTATTTCATGCCTTGGAAACATCTTGAACATAACTGACATGTTAGGAACATAAAAATGGAAAACAGCTAGCCATGTCTAGAAAACGGGGTCATTAGGGGGGATAAATGGCCTAGTTGGTATCAAGTTGTATGGAAGCCATATCCGCATTAGCATACCCAGTGATAGGTTGAAATGTTCAGTTCTCTTGTCTTCTAATTCATCACTCTTTATCTGTTGTTATATGGTAGGAGTGTTAGTTAATTGGGCTTACATGCATTCAGGTAATTTGATGCAAGAAAGTCTCTTCCTCTGGTATTTTATCCACCAAATTTCCACGTCCCAATTATGATTTGTAAATACTTACAAAGGCCCCTAGGTAAGGGTACTTGTTAAGGATTCAAAAATGGAAAGTGCAAAAGAAAAATCAAGCTTTTTAAAATTGCCAATATATGAAATGTTGTATTTTTCCATTGAATACTTCCCGTTTTCTGATTCTACAAGAAGTGTCCTTTGGCACTTGTTAGACGGGCCCATTATCATTTTCTTCAAAAGCAGGTCCTTGAAAGATATAGATGGTTTAAGGTCCAAGCCTTAATAAAGATTCTAACAAGATACGGCATCCAAATAAACTGAAAAAGTAACTGTCATGATATGGAGAAAAAAGCATGATAGGAAAGTGACGCTATTCTATTGTTATGCTTTCCAGGTAGTGGGACAGTAGCCTCTAAGAGATGAAACATTAGAAGAAATCTGATAGCTCGTATTCACTGTCTAGGTGAAGTACAGTACATAGTGTCTTAAAATTGGCTTGTAAGGTTGGGGATGTCTCCTACTTATAAACACAATATCAGGTCATGTCTCATCCAGTTTAGGGAATCTCAACATAAAGAAACACCATTCAATCCCCACATCACCAGAGAAACTTTAATATCAATGGCTATAGAAAAACTATTTATATTCCATTCAACTAAATCTATGCACCTAACTTAACTATTTGATTACTTAATACGCTGAATTGGTAATATGGGATTCAGGCACAGCTTGAAATTTGAATAAGCCAAAATCTAAATACAAGAAGACAAATCAATCACATACAAAATATGACATACACATAAAATGAGGGGACAAATTTCTCTCACCAGTAACATGCAAGCCAGACCAGCAATCAAACAAGCAGCAAATCCATAAATTCTCTGTTTAATCAACACCCAAAAGTGGCATAGCTTAGAACGGAATATGCTACAGTAAAATCCCAAACAGCTAGATCTTGTGTAAAAAGTTTTGACAGTACCTGTGTTGTCGAGAGGGAGCAGAGGGCACCTGAATCCTCACCCAACCAGCTCTCCTCTTGTTCTTCATTATCTCCTGATAAAGACTCACCAAGTTTTTTCCACATTATTTGTAAGAAGAGGGTTTCTAACTATCTCTCACCAGTGCTACTATAGAATTCAGAGAGATAATAAAATCATCAACATCTAATGAGGTGTGAAAGTGAAAGAGATTTAATTGTTAAATTATACAAAATAAATAAATTCAAACACCCTTCAAAAAAAAAATCAAACATATATTTCAAAGATATCCACGAAGGCAAATTTATATCTCCATGCCATGATATGCAATTTGTTTACTCTTTGGAGGGAGGGGAAGGCTTCATCATAGCCATGTTGATTATCCTTCCTCCGAAATACTACTTTTTTTTTTTGTATTAACCCTCAGGTTCCTAGGGGAAGGGTGTGTGGTAATCCGAAGTTCGGCCGCGAGGTAAATAAAGTCCAAAAATTGTTCCTACCAGAAATCAAACTCGGGTTCTTCCGAAAGATTCATCATAGGGAGAGCTCATTAACCACTTGAGTTCAATTACTTGATTCCAAACACTACTTTTTGTCCCTAAGTAAACAGGATCTTATATTTAGCCGTCTTGTTAAATGGCGGCCATGATGTGGCAGATTTTTTTACAACTGCCATATGAAATTTGTAAAGGAATACCATGGCAGGCGCCATAGGCCGCAATGGTGAGCTTATATGGCAGATTTTTGCCATTCCGCCATCAAAAACACTGATATTTAGTAATATTTAAGGCTTAGAATAATCTTAATTCCTCAATTCAACTAAAATGCAACTACTAATCTTTCCATCTAAAATTTCAACAATCCAACAACTAATAATTGAAACAAAATTATATTCTATACTCCTATTTATATTAACATTCACTTCAGCATTTACAGATTCCCAAAATGAATAGTAATTCTTATCAATTATCAAAGATGAATATCAAAATAGGAAAAAGAAATTAAAAAGATTAAAAAAAAAATGACGAATTGGGTAAATAGAAGATTTGCTGAATCATAAATAGAAGAAATTGAAGAAAATTACCTTGAAAATTTGGTTTGATAGTGTGAAATTCAATTCAACAATGGAGAATCAAAATCTAGCGCATTGTGATGAGAAGTATCGCAGCAACTGAATGAATCAGTATTCAGTGGAGGTGTTGTTGATGAAGAGGTGTGAATAGTATTCCCTCCGTCCCATTTTAAATGACTTTTTTTTGACTTAATATACCATTTTTATAATTTTTAATAATAGATAATTAGAGATATTAACGATTAAAGTTGTGCATTGGCAAATGTGTCAATGGTCAAATAGGTCATTTATTTTGGGACAGAGGGAGTAGTTGGTCAAAACGACCCGGTCTAAACTTGATGTGTACACGTTCTATCCAATATAAACCGAAAATAAACCAAAAAATGGTTTTTCTATAAGGTTCCGTATAAATTGGACCGATGATAAAATTGGTGTAAGTTGGACCACAATTATTTACCTTTAGATTAGTCAAATTCACACAATAGTATTATGCACTCTCTACATACTATATCTCCCAAAATATTTGAATACGTTTTAATTTATTTATTAAATCAATTAAAATAAAATAAAAAATCATGCAACACCTCCTTTCTTTTTCTTTTCACCCAGAAACATAAGTTCTGTTCTTCAACCATGGTGATGGATGGAAGTCCCATTTTTCAACCACACTGTCATCGAAATTTATGGTTAGAAACTTTTTATCTCTAAAAATCTCATAAATTAAGCAAGGTTCCTTGATTTTGTGCTTAGCCTTTTACAAATATATCTCTCATTCTCATCAACGAGCTTAGTATTAACAAAAATCTAAATCAAAATATATTAAGAACAAGAAGAAAACCCCTTTCTCTTTTATGGATTTTTACGAGTTATTACAAAAAAAATTGGACTCTTCGTTGTTCTTTGTTCTAGATCTAAACAAAGATCTAAACCAGTTTTTTTTTTTATTTAAAAAAAGTGTTAATATCAATTCAAACAACAAAAAGTATAAGAGAAAGCAGAAATTTTGAAGAAGAATCGAGGAAGTGAAATGAAGAAAAGGAGGTAAAAAAATTGAGAATAAAAGGAGATAAAAAAATAGGCTTAAATATGTAAAAGATTCCTGCACTTAGGGGTCGTTTGAGTTCATGTGGAAGGACCAAAATGCCCTTATTCACTGTTGGACCCAATAAAATGACCAAACTATCCCTTCTTCCAAATTCCTGAACAGAAACTTCTTCCAAACGGACTTCGTTTCCCTGAAGTACTATCTCCTTCTTCTACACCATGCTCAGTCCCTCTAAACGCTACAGACTCAATCAAAACCCACAAACCCTATCTCCAATCACTCCTTCTCCAATCTGGCGCAATCATCATCAAAAACCTCCCACTCCAAACCGCATCTCACTTCAACGACGTCGTCGAAGCTTTTGGTTACGAAGAGCTTCCTTACATCGGCGGTGCAGCACCGCGGACCAAAGTCATCGATCGTTTCTTCGCAGCTAATGAATCTCCGCCGGATTAGAAAATCCCCTTTCATCATGAAATGGCTCTGGTTCCTCAATTTCCTTCTAAATTGTTCTTTTCCTGTGAAATTGAGCATGCTAGTGGCGGTGAAACTCCGATTGTTCTCAATCATGTTGTTTATGATAGGATGAAGGATAGTTATCCTGATTTGAGAAGCTTGAGAAGTATGGTTTGTTGAATAAGGGCATTTTGGTCCTTCCACATGACATTTTAATGACTCAGCATCTCTCTCAGCCTAGTAGGCAGTGACAAATGGCAAAAATGGTGACACGTCAGCAAAAATGTCAACCCAGTGACCTTTTTTAAAGTTGACTGAAAGTGTAGGGCAAACTTGAAAGGTTTTGGGAATGCAGAGACTGAAATTCAAACGACCGCTAAGTATAGGGACCTTTTACATATTTAAGCCAAAAAAATATTATATTAAATTAGGGGTGGGTAACGGGTTGGGTAGGGCGGATTTGGGCCAAAAAATACCACTCATTTCAATCCGCGGTTGCAATAGTGAGGTCCAATCCGACTCTTTTTAAAAGTTCGGTTTGTGCGGGTTCGGTTTATGCGGATTGACGGTTTGACGGATCGGTTAATTCGGTTTTGAACTAACAAATAAAAAATTATCAATAAAATAAAAAACTCAATTGTGTGGTGTGAAGAAAACATTAGTGCAAGTGAAATAGAATAAAATATAACGTATAATAAAATAGTAATAATAAATGTATCGTGATATTAGTATTTGAGTGAGAGAAAACTAGTAGTTTTCAACTACTAGTTAGTGTTATCTTGTTTCCACTTTTCGAGGAAACAAACAATAACAAGTTTTGAGTTTGTGTGTTTCGAGATATGCTTAACCACTCATCATATTTTATATATTAAATAAATAAAAAAGCTTACAATTTATGTAACTCGGGCGGGTTCGGGTACTGTTGGGTTTATTTTAGAAAACCGAACTTGTCCATTTCAACCCGTCTACAACCGAAAATGTTTGACTGACAACCCGACGATCCGCAGCAACCCGCCTGCTTAACCATTTTTCGGTTTGGATTATTCGGTTTGAATCGGTTTGCGGATTTTTACCCACCCCTATATTAAATAACTTAGTAAGGCCACAATGATTTTTTGAGGAGAGAGAGTAAAATTAAGAAAGAGACAAAGAGCTAGGAGAGAGATGTGGAAGGAGATGATCCAAGTCCCTACCCGACTAGTATGTTAGCACATACCATGCACAAGATTTTTTATTTTTTATTTTTACATTATTTATGTGTTTATTTTGAAATATTATTTGAGTAATTTGGTTTAAAATTTTACTATAAAATTGAGATAGTTTGTGTAGGATATAGGTTTTTTGCATGATATAGTTCCTAATGAACTCGAGGCGAGTTTCGAGCTCAACTAATTTTTAACGAGTCGAGCTAATGCGAGTTCGACTCAACTCGACTTATTTCCAGCTCTAAGTATCAAGTAAATTACAGTCTGAGATCAGGTAGAATTTTAAACCCAATTTTTTTTAACATCCAACTAAAATATTTCATGATATTTCTAAAATTACTTTTTCTTAAGGGTAAAATTTCTAACTATTAAGCTATTTTTTTCAATACCTTGCTGATAACATTCAATTTTACCAATTTTCATTCAATCACACACTTGATAACATTTTTTTTTCCTTTCTAATACACACTTGATAACAGTTTAATACTTTAATCTAAACAAAATCTACCAATCAATTTAAGTGATCAATATGATGTGGACTCACATGAAATCAACTTCAATGATCAATCAAATCGATTTTACAAATAATATAAAATAATTATATAATCATTAATCACTAAACTGAGCTATAGAGTACTTTTGTTATCTTTTACCTGGTATTCGTTTTATTCACCTGAAACAAATCTAGTACTTCTTTTGCAAACAACAAATATATGATATTTAGTAACAGAGTTCGACCAATTATATCAAGTGGTGGAGCTAGGATTCTGGATTAAGGGATGCAGACTTTTTTTATCGTGTTTTCATCACCGTTAATTCTCTTTCAACCAAATATTTTCAATGTGTAAAAGATAGAGATCAAACCCGCAACCCATTATTTAATGGATCTCGATTCCTTATGATGATTTTGAATTAATTTATTGTTGGTGGAGTATAGTACATACAATTTAAGCTCAATAAATAATCACGAGAATAATGTGTATACAATATTAGTGCAAAAATATATATATATATATATATATAAAAAAAAAGAGTTTAAAAGAGTTAGTGACTAAAGTCAAACTTTTTTTTAATAATACAATGATTATAATTGATTAACCTGTAAATATACAATTAAAAAAAATTACAAAGACATAATTTTAGTCTTTCCAAATAAAAACAAAGACATAACCTTTTTAATCGAAAACAGAAATAATTACAAAACTAGCTATTTGGATGAGTGGTGGACATATAGATTGATAATCTTATTATTGAAAACAATACATTTTATATGCAAATTTAGGATTTAGCTTCATTTCAATAAGCTTATTTGCAAGTTTAATATGCAAATTTTGGTTTGACAAAATTATTAGGTCATTTTAAGAAAATATTTAGGACTTGGGTTAAACACTTGATTGATTTTTACCATTTTTACATTTATTTAGGCCAAAATTAAGCAACATGTTAAAAGCAACTGGCCAAATTCAATGGGGAATCCCATTTATAAAAAGGAAAATGCTAAAAAGATGCCTATTATAGTAAAGTTACATTGAAAATTGTGTAGTCAACATTGATAAAATATTAAAAGCGTTGTTTTTTATGCAAAATCTATCATTTTTGTATCATTAACTAATGCCCCAGAGTTATATTAATTAGTATCTTCACAATGCTGTCAAAGAAATACAAAATAATTTTTTTTACCGAAAACAATACATTTAATAATTTTAAGAATTTAACTATGTAAGTTTCAAAATATTATTACTATATTTATTAATTTCTTAATTAACTAATATTAGGAGCACTAGTTAACATTTTCTATAAAAGTATAGCCATCTACCTTAATAGTGAGAGATGTCATTTTTTATAGAGCAATGCTATTTAGCAAGAAATATTGATGCAAGAAAGAGAAGAATTCATAAAATTAGGAAATTTGACCAATTAAAATTGTCTAACCATACATGGGAGAGAGAGTGATTATAATTTGAACAATTAAATGTTGCCACCTAAAATTCTTCTCTTTCTTGGATCAAAAAATTCTTGCTAAATAGCATTTTTTAATTTTATAAATGCTAGATGTAAGAGGAGAGAGTTAGTGCTAGGGTGCAAGACTTACATTTGAGGGGGTGCAAGATAATTTTTTTTTAGAAAAATGGGTATAAAAGAATGTAAATGAAGGGTTCAGCTGCACCCTCTGGTGGCAAGCTGGCACCGCCCCTTATATCTACATCTCTGATGGCAAAATTGTTGGAGTTCCTTTGTATTATTAGTTGTAGATAGATTTGAAGTGTACAACTTATTCTTAATAGTGTTCAAATTATAAGTACATATATGATTCATACTCAAATTAAATGTAGTAATAATAGGTATAATTTCCTGTGGTCAACTTAAACATTTGTCTACATGAAACCCTCTTCAATAAAACATAAAGTAAAATGAATCAAAATTCACGAAGATTGATCTCGGGTTCAAACAAGGATAACCATTGAAGATTCAATCTAATAATTTTGACTTTATCGGCTGAGTTAAAGCTTATAAATTGTTTATTATCTAATTTTGCTAAAATCTAAAAAGAAAGAATTTGCGAACAAACTTAGCACTCGGGTTAATAACATAAAACAACTTAATGACAAAGCTTAGAATTGATATGATAAAATTCAAATACCCAGAATAGTCATGCCTCTGAATCTACAAAGTTAAAGACGCTAAAGTCATTGAATCTACACTGAATTTGATTTGAAGCAAATCGGCATATCTCAACAAAGCAAGCAAACACCATACAAAGACGAGAAATAAAAAAAATACTGTATAAAATTAGAAAATCAAAGTAAACAACTATGCACTATGACATAAATAAAACAATAACGGGTGAAGAAATATCACAAAGAAAAAAACTTAAATGAAACCTAAAAATATATATGTGGAAATCACTATATTTAAATAAAAATAATAATTAAAAGTGATAATTTCATATCAAAGTTGACTCTACATCACTTCTCTCTAGTCAATGAACAAGAAAAAGAGCAAACAAAAATTAGATATTATTGAGGTGGCGGCTGTCCTTTTGAGTTTTGACAATAATAAACGTTAGGAGAAACCTTAATTAGGAATCACTTCATACAAGACCCAACAGAGATGGTTTAATTCTCAATGCACTACATTGGAAATAACTGTTGTTCCTTGTGCGTCGGTAATAATGATTTGAGCACGAACAGAGACCGCAATTCCAAACAGCAACGTACCAACTTCGTCCTACAAATTAGAGAGTGAACCTACAAAACATAAAATGTTAAGTAATAACCTGAGGCGCCACGAAGACTGTCCTTAGGAATTTATCCGCCGTATATTTGCGCAAATTCCCCAGGATTCAACAGGTCATTCTCATACTTGAGGTAACAGAACAGCTTGAATTTGATAAACACAGGAAATGCACTCAGGAAAATTATTTTTGTTATCAAAAGAAAATTGTTTTTATATGTGTCTCTACTTTCTCATATGTCACGTGTATATCTTCTTCACAAGGAAGGATCTCCTGTTTCTATATATACATGACTAATTTTGGAGGATTATTGTATTATCATAAACTCATCATATGCTACCGTTGGAAAATTGATAAGCAATAAGTGCAATTAAGTATCAAAATGAACCGTTTGATAATAACAAGCATAATAATGATCATAATTGAGAATCAAGTAGCAGCACATGACAACTTGCAATATCTGATGGTAGCTTCTCACATATTAACTACGCACATCATGATATGATAACTCGCACTAATTGTATAAACCAATGTAGCATATGTTTATAAACTTTTGAAATAAAATACAACAATCCCCCACATATTTTAAAAGTTTAAATTAGTAAAAAATAATTTCCTGAGTAAACATCGTAGATGTAATGCATCGGAACGGTGTAGCAAGCTATTGAACCCGTCCTAGAAAGATAAGACTTAACACACAGTGAATTGGTTTTGCAAGCAATTGAACCCAAGACACTTGATGTGTATTAGCGGTCTTACAATCACATTACACCCCCACAATTCTCGCTGTTACGCCGTTGTGCGCAAAATAGGCCGTGCGCGTGCCTGGTATTCATGAGTGCTCTAGAGACTTTGCCAAGGTCTCATGCAAGCGGCCCCACTTGACACTCATATAGGCGATTTCATCAAGTGTATGCTGCAAATCATACACCACCCTTAAGGGATATGAAAAATCGTTAAAAGCTTTATAGCTTATCCTCTCAATAATGCAGTGTCTAGCACTGTCACAACTCATAATTACATCATAAGAATGGAACAAAATAAATGTAAATTTAGTGCTAGCAGAATTAACGTGTGACTTGTTCTTACCACATTAAACCTTCTTCATGGGGTCTCCAATCACAAAGGTTGGGTTCCCATCACTTGTTAATTTCAATTGGCTCAAGTCCCATTCTCCTCGATGTTTCACATATTAATTTCTTCCCTAGAGGCTTTGTCAAAGGGTCAGCAAGGTTCACTTCTGACATCACATAATCGATCGATATAGTTCCACATTTTTGCAATTGCTTTACCACTTTATGTCTTAATTGTACATGTCTATTTTTGCCATTGTAAGATGAGTTCTTAGCAACAGCTATAGCCGATTGGCTATCACAATGAATTGACACTGATGGTGTCGGTTTTATTCCTAAAGGAATATTTGCTAAAAAATTTCTTAGCCACTCAGCTTCACTACCAGTCAACTCTAGAGCTACAAACTCTGACTCCATAGTTGATCTAGCAATTATTGTTTGTTTGGATGATCGCCAAGTAATTGCACCACCACCAAGTGTGAATACATAACCACTAGTAGATTTTGTCTCTTCTGAATCAGAGATCCAGTTTGCATCACTGTATCCTTCTAATACAGCGGGAAATCCACTATAAACAATACCAAAATTCATGGTACCTCTCAAATATTTCATAAGTCTAGCAAGTGCCTCCCAATGATCCTGACTCGGGTTATGAGTATATCTACTCAAACGACCTACCGCATATGCAATATCAGGTCGAGAAAAATTCATCAGATGCAGTAAGCTCCCAATAATTTGAGCATACTGTTTCTGGTTAACAGAATCACCTTTATTCTTTGTTAGTTTGAAGTTTGAATCATAAGGGGTACCCACAGGATTAGAGTCATAATGACCAAACTTTCTAAGAAGTTTCTCAACATAATGTTCTTGGGATAGTATAATACTATCACCCTTCCTTATGATTCTTACTCCCAATATAACACTTGCTTCGCCCATGTCTTTCATATCAAACTTAGATGAAAGAAAAGATTTAGTTTTTATCACAATATCAACACAAGTACCAAAAATGAGCATGTCATCCACATATAGGCATATAATAACATGTTCTCCATCCAAAGATTTAATGTAAACACATTTATCAACTTCAATGGAGGAGAAACCATCACTGAACAAAACCTCATTAAATTTTTCATGCCATTGTTTTGGTGCTTGTTTCAATCCATATAAAGATTTAAGGAGTTTACAAACTTTTTTCTCTTGACCAGGAGCCACACATCCTTCAGGTTGAGCCATATAAATTTCTTCTTCTAAATCACCATTTAAAAATGCCGTTTTTACATCCATTTGATGTATAACAAGTTTATAAATAGATGCCAAAGCTAGTAAAATTCGAATTGAAGAAATTCTCGTTACCGGTGCAAAAGTATCAAAATAATCAATATTTTCTTTTTGGGAAAAACCTTTTGCAACTAAACGAGCTTTGTATTTATCGATTGACCCATCAGGATTATATTTTCTTTTAAAAATCCACTTGCAACCAATAGGTTTTGATCCTGGAGGTAAATCGACTAAAATCCAAGTTTTATTCTTTTCAATAGAATCAATTTCAGTTTTAATAGCTTCTTTCCAAAATTTCGAATTAGAAGAAGAAATAGCTTCATAAAAATTTTTAGGCTCATTATCAACAAGATAAGTATAAAAATCACTTCCAAAGGATGTCGCTTTTCTTTGTCTTTTGCTTCTCCTTAAATCCTCATTATCATCTTCAAAATTAATTTCTAAAGGTTGCTTAGAGCTCTCTTCAGATAATAATTTCAAAGGATACACATTTTCAAAAAATTCAGCATTCTTTGTCTCCATAATTGTATTGCGATCTAAAACATCACTTTTCAAAACAAGAAATCTATAGGCCGCACTATTTTTAGCATAACCTATAAACATACAAACAATAATAATAAAATAATGTTTTTCTCTATTGCAACTAACTCCAATTTCATGAGAAGAGGTACATGTTACGTTAGTGAAAAGTCAAATAATCATAGAATGAGAAACGACAATCCTCCGAAAGGAGATGATATAATTATTGCGGTTGTTTCTCAAGTCAATATTGAGACTAATATAAACAAATGGGTGGTAGACTCTGGTGCTACAAGGCATGTCTGTGCAAACAGAGATGCTTTTACCTCCTACACTACTGTTGGGGATGTAGAAAAATTTGTTTATCTTAGTGATTCGAAAACTGCTACAGTTTTGGGAAAGGGAAAAATTCTCTTAAAACTCACATCGGGAAAGACTTTGGCTCTCACTAACGTACTTCATGTGCCTAGTATAAGGACAAATTTAATTTCGGTGTCCTTACTAATAAAAAGTGGGGTTAAAGTGTCATTTGAATCTGACAAGATTGTAATGACAAAAAATAATGTGTTTGTCGGAAAAGGTTATTGTGATCAAGGACTTTTTGTTCTCGATATTTCTGAAATTAATAAATTCCTAAGATTGTTGTTCCTTGTGCGTCGGTAATAATGATTTGAGCACGAACAGAGACCGCAATTCCAAACAGCAATGTACCAACTTCGTCCTACAAATTAGAGAGTGAACCTACAAAACATAAAATGTTAAGTAATAACCTGAGGCGCCACGAAGACTGTCCTTAGGAATTTATCCGCCGTATATTTGCGCAAATTCTCCAGGATTCAACAGGTCCTTCTCATACTTGAGGTAACAGAACAGCTTAAATTTGATAAACACAGGAAATGCACTCAGGAAAATTATTTTTGTTATCAAAAGAAAATTGTTTTTATATGTGTCTCTACTTTCTCATATGTCACGTGTATATCTTCTTCACAAGGAAGGATCTCCTGTTTCTATATATACATGACTAATTTTGGAGGATTATTGTATTATCATAAACTCATCATATGCCACCGTTGGAAAATTGATAAGCAATAAGTGCAATTAAGTATCAAAATGAACCGTTTGATAATAACAAGCATAATAATGATCATAATTGAGAATCAAGTAGCAGCACATGACAACTTGCAATATCTGATGGTAGCTTCTCACATATTAACTACGCACATCATGATATGATAACTCGCACTAATTGTATAAACCAATGTAGCATATGTTTATAAACTTTTGAAATAAAATACAACAATAACTCCGTCTATACAATATAAGAAAGTTGTTGTCCCTGGTAAGGACAACAATAACCTTGCTTAAGAAGCTGCCACTTGACAATATTGAAGGCAATTGATGTCCAAATTTTTAGTAACTGAACTAAATAAAATTTCAACCAAGCCATTTTCCAACCAAACCAAGTCATATTTCACCCTTTGTGAGAGACCAACTCCCTTTCATATGAGCCATGTTTGAATTTGGACCAAGCCAGTTCGGAATAAATAATAAAAAATTGAAGAAAGGACAACGGTTGTCTTTGGGAAGAGGTTCTTTCCTTTTGACAGCTCAAGACTGACAAATTCTGTGACACTGCATCAAACCAAAACTACACTCCATCACTTTTCCAACTCCATTTGTTAACTTTTGAAACCAAAAATTTCAAACTACACAGGAAGGTAATGTGTTGTTATTCTTCAACCTTTTCAAACTTCTTCATCTAAAGCTTTCAAGGTGCATTTTCTCTCATCTTCTTTTAGTTTCACGCTGCTGATTTTCTCTCGTCTCCTTTTATGCATACTCATTTTACTAACTTCTTCCTCTTTACAAAAAAAATACTTCTTCCTCTTTACAAAGTAATTTAACGCTATCCATGGTATTATAAGCTTTGTGTCTGTATTTTTTGTTAAATTTTTGGTTTGTTAACATCTTTGTGAAGAATGCATTTTTAATGTTATCGGTGGTTATCAGTTTTGATTTTCAACACTTTAGATGGTTGACAGTTTGTTTTCTTTGTGCAGAAAAATGGCCAAAAATTCGAGTTCATCAAAAATATTACTGATAGAAAAGATCTGTGGAAGATGGCTGTGAAAGTGACAAATGGACTGCAATGAAAAATGGAATGGAGTATTCTGCAAAAGTAAGTTTTTAGTAAATCATTTATTTTGTTTTATTTTTGCTAGAAATGTTCAAATGTCATACATGAAGTATATGAAAGATAAACCATAAAAGATAAATCAGGAGAGTTAAACTCAGATGATATTTTAACATCAACTTAGAGGAAAAAAAAAATAAGTTGAGGAGAAAACTATAGATCCAAAATAATTTTCTTTTGTCAATAAGAAGATAGTAATAGATAAAAACAAACAGCTCAAAAAATAAAAAGGAAAAATATAAATAAAAAATCAGAAAGAAAATTAACAAATAGATTAAAGTTTTGTACCAAAATTTTTAGATCTAGAAAAAACACAAATCCGAAAATAGAATAATTTAATAGTTAAATAAAGAAAAATAAATTCATCATATATATATAAACTAATGATTTAATTAGTTAGTTGAATTGGTTACACAAATTAAGTTAAGTAGTTAACATGGTTACAAAAAATTCATAGAGATAGCAGGTAGCAGGTTAACATAAAATAGTTAACATGGAGTGTATAAAATAGGAGGTAGCAGGTAAAGAAAGAGAGAGTTGGGGAAATGCACGTGAATGAAAAGACGTTTTGGAACAGTGAGTAATATTGTATACTGTTTTGTTATAATTAGAGAGTTGGGAAAATGCAGGAAAATATTAGAAATAATAATATAATAGCTGTAAAACACAAACAAATTTAAAATATATAGATAGAAAGATCTAGATGATTTTTTGCAATGTTTTTTAAAATAAAAAAAATAACCGGATTAAAAAATACAATTAACTTTTATTCTAACTTTGCTAATTGCCAAAAAAAAATTAAACATCTGAAGCAATTGTAACACCCAAACCCGTATTTAATAAAATACCATTTAAATATGCGCAACGGAAATAAAGTTTGATTCATGAAAAACTTGGTTCGAGTATTACATTGTACACATAAATGTTTACCAATAACTTAACTAGTAAAACAATTATTGTACAAATAAGTTTCTAAGAAAAAAATACATTGGAAATAAGAAACAAGACTCTAAAAGTACATTATAGAAATAATCTCATCCCCGTGTCACATCAGAGCGGAGCTTCACCGACTACTCGGACATCAATAACATATAACCTGAGGATCTGGAACTCAAATCCAGCACATACACAAAACAGAGGGTTAGATAATATAACCATAAGAGAAACTAAGTATAAGAACACACTTAATACTTAGGACATAGCATGGTCATGTCTAACAACTCATTCCATAAACAAATATCAATCTCATGTCGTTCATATTTCATATTCATATAAAGTACAATGCATCATAATAACATCACATTCTCAATCAATTGACATGTATGCACATCATCATCAATTATCAATTATTATTACACATGCTCAATCATGTTAATAAGGATTATCAATCAATGTTAAGTATCAAGTATCACATTATTCAACCATTCACAATCATAATGGAAAACAATGACAATTACCAAATACCAATTAGAGTGCACAATTACCCTAATGCAAACTAATGACACCAATCTCATGTCATGTCACCCTAGACATAACTAAATGCATGTGGTACCATCGTCTTTATTAGAGTATCTCACCTCTAATATCCTTCTTTATCAAATAACATAATTTGATATCCTTCTTTATTAGAATCAACATAATTCTAATATCCGACTCAATCATGAATGCATGTATACTCATGATTCTTTATCAAACTTATGATAACAACTAACATCAACGCATCATCAATATGGATAACATAATCCAATATTCTTCTTTATTAGATAACATAATCTAATATCCTTCTTTATTAGATAACACAATCTAATATCCTTCTTTATTAGATAACACAATCTAATATTCTTCTTTATTAGGATAGTACAATCCTAATATCCTATATTCATAAGCTTCAACATTATAATCATCAATCAACAACACACTCATCATCATAAAACATCATCTTAATTTATCATCATAAAGCATGAACATCATAACTCATCATCATTAATTATCTCCTAATCATCACACATCATTAGCTAATCAACATACATTATTAACTAATCCTCATACATCATTAATCATCACACATCATTACTAATTATCTATCATCATCATAAACATAGCCTCATTTAATTTAGATATATCAACTTCACTTAACACATTAAGTAACATCAAAATTGGGTATACATCACTAACTAAACACAATCTCAGAAAACGAACTCCGGAATTGGAATCTACACGAAAAATTATTGAAAATAGGTTCCGGGTGCATAAACCGTCAAAAAGTCAAAAGTCAACGAAAAGTCGACAGTCAACGCTGTTGACCATTGACCTGCGCCACTGCGCAGGGAGCCGAGAGGGCTGCGCCATTGCGCAGGATAGCTGCGCCATGGCGCAGGGACCTGATGAAAAATTGGTTTTTACGCGTTTTGAACCAAAAATCACTTATTTTCACCCAAAATCACTTATTTGAACCCAATAATACTTATAAACAGTTACCAAGCATGTTTATGGATAAAATCACTTATTTGAACACTCAAAATCACTTATCATAATTCAAATTTGAGAATCTATACCCATTTTAACAAAAACCCATTTATCACATAATCAACCAAAATCAAGGTTCAAGTAATCAACTTTATCATGGATTTTACACAACAATCATCAATAGAAGCATATTATACATAAATCATTATCAAGCTTCAATTATAAACACATTCCCAAAACCCTTTCTTTCCAAAACCCAAAAAGAGTGAAGAGAGTTTGGGTGTGGAGTCATAGACAAACTCCCCTCTCTTTGATCACTCAAAATTATATTATCTAAGCCTCTTACCTCAATAAAGTTGGAATCTCTACTCCACCACTTGATTTCCTTTAATCTACCATGGCTTATTCTTTATTTGATCTTCTCCTTCATCTCTTTCTCTACTCTCTCAACTCTCTCTTTCTCTTAACTTCTCTCTATCTCTCTTTCTCTACCATTTTATGATAATAAAATCACACCATTACTCTTCACAAAAACCTCCTATATATATATAACCCCAACTTAGGTTATATGAAATCCCTCAAATACCCTTAATTCCACTACTAATTCCACTCATAATCTCAACTTTACTATTACCACAAATTCTTGTACTATTTACACCACTGCCACTACTTTCTCTCCAAGACACTCTATCCTTTTTAAGATAATAACCAAAGTCCCACTCTTATCTCTACACAACTCACTAACTCACACTAGATTATTATATTACCCTTAATCCTACCATAAACTCTTATTCATTCTAATTAAGCCCAATACTCATAAAAGCCCATCATCAACAAACATAAATGTAAAAATTAATTAATACATATAAAACATATCAATTAACATACACAATTAATTAAATAACATCAATTAATCAAATATAATAAAATATAAGATTTGGGGTGTTACAGCAATTAACTATCATTCTTTCTCTAATGACTAATCTGACTCAAATCACAAACCTAAGGCATTAAAAAAACATTCTTTTCATTTATTTATAAACGAAGACAAATACATATATTTGTAAAACAAAATAAAAAATATCATCCAAACCCATTTATTATTTCAGATCTCTTTGATATTTATTGTTGTTGTTGTTGCTGCCGCTACATGTACCCCTGAGCTTGTGGTTGCCAACAAAATTGGTACAACGAGAAGGTGGAGGAAACACAGTAATGTTTATGGTTTATAGAGAAACAATTGAAGGTTAAAGAAACTAATACAGCATGAAGAATATGTCATATTTTTGGTGAAAAGATGCCAAACAAAGTGGTTGACAGCCGGAAAAGCATCGATGGCAGCTGGCTGGGACGGCCAAGGTTTCTAAAAGGAGAAGAGTAAAAGGCACAACAAAACTGTATGTTTTGGCTTTTGGGTGAATAAACACACACTCTTAGTGTTAGGTCTTTGAGTAGATGGGTCTTGAGTTTATTTTGTCATATTGAGCTTATATTAAGAAGCCCATTTGTTTAATGAATGGAATAAGCTCATGAAAGAAATATGACATTGGTGCTACAAATATTTTTTAATGTCATCTTGGGATGTTTTATTGTTTTAATTTAATATTACTTAATACTTATTCCCTATTGTTTTGATATTATTGATTTTATTTTATCAACTTTAAATAAATAAAACAGTATCCACATTACATAATAGTTATTTTATCAAAATAAATATCATATACGGGATAAATATCAAAACAACTATCGTATATATATTTTTTTATTACAACTATCGTATATATTAAATAAATCATATATGAGATCGAATTATCTTACTTAAATTTAGGATTTAACAATATACAACTACTTAAAATTGCAGTTGTATAAATTTATAAGGTACATATAATTTTTTCATCAAGTTGTAACTTTAAAAATTGGTAACTAAAAACAAAAAAATGCGTAATGTTACAACCCGTCCGATAGGACGGGTTATCTACTAGTTTTTCTTAAAAAGGATTACACAACTCTATTTTTTTTAACCCACTTGAGTTAGCTTTGTGATATTGGCTTCCAAACTTAAAGTGTACTCTTTTTAAGAACTTAAAGTTCAATTCTTTCTTTCATGATTCAAAAAAAAGTTCAATTCATTTTAGTACTAATTTTGGTGATTTTTTTTATTTATTTACAAAGTGCAAAGCAATTGAAGAACTTTAATTTTAGTGAATTATAGTCTATACATATAAATGGAATCCCCACAAGTAAATGGTAAATTAAATTGGATACTGAATTTACAAAAAAAAAAAAAAAAAAAACTCTAATTTTTGGTGATAACTCCATTTTTTTTTTAAAAAAAACTCCATCTTTATGAAAAGGATTACGACAACTCTCTATTTCACTATCACTCCTCTTACCCTTTCATTTTTGAAAAATTAAATTAAATTTTGAATCTCTCGATCATGTTACACAAGTATAAATTAGATAATGAAGTGGTGTAAGGAAAACCTACTAGCTAGCAATGTGGACCCTTTCATTCATAATAGTTGCTTGAAAAAAATATTGATAAAAGATAATTGATTGAAAATGGAGATAAGATCAAACATGCAAACAAAAATAAATTATTTTTAAAACTTAGAACTGGAAAGGGAATATAAATAAAAACTTAACCATGTACTACTAAATTAAGAATATTGATTAGCAACCACACTACTTTAACTTTCTATTTCTAACAGAAAGTATGGACTATTTCAAATTAGTAGTACTTTTGAAGAACCCAATCAACACCTGCAGTTTGAAATTGTGTAAACTTTCTTGTTTTAATAATATTTTTCTTGAAATGTATTTTTTTTTATGGACTAGAGGCTTAAGCCTGATTTCTGAAACGTTTTCTTTTCTTTCACCAACAGTCTAATCTAGTTTGAAGGTCAATTTTGGCATTAAATGATTTTAGCTCATCTCAATCGCAATTGTGGGGATCAAATCATGGTCCTTCTACCAAGTTTAGTGTCAATCAACATTGAACCAACTAACGATTGATGAAATGTATTTAATTTAAAATGATGCAACATATGCTTTTAATTAAGAGTCATGCTAATTAATGTCTTCGGGATATTAATTAAGGGGATAAAAAATATATATTTTATGTTAAAAATAACATTGTTTATATTTTAAAAATATTTATTACATAAATTTGAATATTTTTTTTATTTATGGTTTCTTTAATATTTTTCTTAAGAAAAAACTACTTTCATAATATAATACTATTATTTTAACAAAAATAACATACACATGTATATTAAAAAAATATGTTTTGTCTAAATCAATTTCAACAAATTTGATTCAAACACACACTTGATAATAGTTGTATCTGAACAAAATCTACTTGTCAATTTAAGTGATCCATATGAGATGGACTCATATGAAATCACATTCAATGATCAAATGAATTCAATATTATAATAATCTAAAAAATCTATATAATCAATAAACTTTGTCAAGTTTTTCTTCCATTTCTGCTCTCACATATTTTCAACCAAAAGTTTCCATATCTTTCCAGGCTGGCTATCTTTCCATCATTGAAGGGTCATGAAAAATGTGGTTTTGTTTTCATTTATTCTTTTGTTTGTTCTTCTCATCTTTTGTGCTAATAGAACATACAAAAATCAAGAATCATCATCATGGTTAATGAATGAAGCACAATCTTTTTATCAACATGTCAAAGTTAATAGTCATTCAGGTTATGAACATATTTGGCCAGTAAGTTTTTTTTTTTTTTTTTTTTTGCATCCATTACTTTGTTATATGTATTAATACTAGTATTTATACTCGTGCTAATGAACATAGAATTTTATTATTCAATTATTTATAGGATATGGAACTTGGATGGCAAATTATTGTTGGTACCTTGATTGGAATATTTGGAGCTTCATTTGGAAGTGTTGGTGGAGTTGGTGGTGGTGGCATTTTTGTACCAATGTTAATTTTGATTATTGGATTTGATGCAAAATCAGCTACTGCTATTTCAAAATGTAAGAAATCTATCACTAGATCTCTATTTATAAGCATTTAATAGATCTTTGAAATTGGTTTTGCGAATAAACCATCAATTTAGTATATAAAGTATTATTCTTTCTCCAATTTAATCCGTAAAATATATAAACATTGTCAAAGTATATAAAGTCAATTTAGTCTCTGTTAATATGTTAGAGCCTAAATTGACGAATTTTTATATATTTTAATGACTATTTATAAATTTTTATACTTTAGCGTCTAAATTGAAGATATAGTAATATTTTAGAGACTAAATTAATTGTTGAATTTTTTGTGAATTACATGATTTCTTTGAGTTTTTGAACATTTATTGTGTATTTTTTAGGTATGGTTACTGGTGCTGCAATATCAACAGTATTCTTCAATTTGAAACTAAGGCATCCAACACTTGATATACCAATGATTGACTATAATTTGGTGCTTTTAAATACACCTGTAATCATTTTTGGTATTAGCATAGGGGTTCTTTTAAGTGTAGTGTTTGCTGATTGGATGATCACTGTTCTATTAATTATTATCTTCATAGGTAATTTACTGGATTATTTAAATTTCAGGTCCACTTAAAAATTTTCACTTAGTGACTAACATAGTTTATTTGTTATTGTTGATATTTGCAGTGACATCAGTGAAGGCTTACTTAAAGGGTCTTGATACATGGAATAAGGAAACCATAGTGTTAGAGGTAAATAAATAATATTACTCCCTTGAATTTTAAATATAAACAAAAATAATTTTTTAGGTTTATCGAATAAAATATGTATTTGAACCATTTTATTGTCTAAATATATGTTAAAAGTTATTCTTTGCATATATATTTAAAATTGGAATAGTATAAATTTTACGGAAAAGCTAATATGTGTCTAATGGTTCAAAAAATGAAATGTTTTGTCATAATTCATATATCTAATTTATTTTTTTAACTTGATCATAAATTAATTGCTCAAATTTAAGATAATGTTTCTATTTTTAGATTATTAACATGTGTCCATAGTTTAGTTAATACATGAATTTATTTTGTATGTATTGACAGTCTGGTATAAAAATTTTGTGTTTAAACATTTTAGGAGATTTTGAAAATTTTTGTGGGAATAAGAAAATTATTATTAATTAAAGTGACAATAATGAGCGTTTTATAATTGTCTCTGAGAAGGAGGGAATTTGAATTATATTTTTTAAAGTTATAATGTCAGATTTTTACCATTGAACTAGCACCTCAAATACATATATTTCAAAAATTAACATAATAAAGTGGAAAAATTATGTGATTCGATTGGATGCATGTGTATAAAAAATTTATTTATCTTTTAACATAAGAATTAATTTCTAATTAAATTTCTAATCCTTGATTTGTCTTTATTAATCATTTGGAATCACAGGAGGCTGTCAAGCATTTGGAGTCTACTGGTGAGTGTATATTTAGATTGGATTTAAATGAAACCACTCAACATGGTCACAAGAAACAAAATCAATATATATATATATATATATATATATATATATATATATAAATTAGTTTAATTATTTATGTGAAATTTTTCTTCCAGCCACTAGCAGTGAAGAAGTTGACTACAAGTGGCTTCCTAGCTGTCCAGATGATGAGACTCGAAAGGAAATGACACAAGTAAGCATATTTTAATTATTTTTTTTGTTAGGAAGCATATTTTAATATTGTTTTTATCTTAATGTAATCTAACCATTTCTTAGATGTAATATTAAATGCAACTTTTTTAAATAAAAATAAATTAAAATACTCATACTATGCAACTATCCATGTAGGTAACCCAGGGGACAATTCTCAGCAATATTCGTTGGAAGGAATTTGGATTTCTTTGTTTTGTTTGGTTTGCAGTCCTTCTCTTACAGATTGCCAAGGTAAATTTCGGATCAATATTTTTGCGGTCGAAATATCTTAAATTCACGCAGTCAGCATGTTGATAATTAACATTTGAATCTAGACTAAACAATTCATATTTTAAGTTCGATAATTATATGATCGCATCACAATATTTGATATTGCAAAAAATAGTGGTCAAATGCGTGCGGCCAATGCGACCTTAATTGTTGTCGCAAAGAAATTAAAAACTATGATAGTCTCTCAAATTGTGGTCGCGCAGACCATTTTTTAAAAAAACCTTTATAAAAGTAGAACTTTATATTAATGCATTCTCTCCTTTTTTTGGTACATTTATATGAAATAATTATTAAAAGGATTCATTTTTCAACAGAATTATACAACTTCATGTTCAATCAATTACTGGATACTTACTTTGTTACAGGTAATTAATTTTGTACACTTTCTTTTACTTTGTGTCAAACAATGTGACTTAATTTGATCCATATTATGGGAAAATTGACAATTATACTTACAATCTTATGAATTAAATTTGTGTTTTATAGATACCAGTTACTGTAGGGGTTTCAATGTACCAAGCAATAGGCCTATATCAAGGGAAGAAGATTACTGTTTCAAAACAAGATCATGGCACACATTGGCCATTGCACCTTCTAATTCTATCACTTTCTTGTGCCTTGCTAGCTGGAATTTTGGGTGGACTTCTTGGTGTTGGTAGTGGTTTTGTCATGGGTCCTTTGTTTCTCGAACTCGGAATTGCTCCCCAGGTATGTTTTAGTAATACTGACACTTCTGATTGAAGGCGTATCTGGTGTCCAAACACGACACCAACACATTTCATTACATTCAATTATTATCGGTCTTGTGCAAAATATTTAATTTAAATATCATAACCTTGTAGGTAGCAAGTGCCACAGCCTCATTAGGAATGTCATTCACAGCATCTATATCAGTTGCACAATATTTCCTCTTGAAACGTTTTCCTGTTCCTTATGGTAAAATTAACTTCATTTTTCACTTTTTTATAAATGTATGGTCATAAAATTCAAATGTATACTTTTCAAGTAATACTAATACATATCTTTCATCTTGATTTGTAGCTCTCTACCTTACTCTTGTGGCTACAATTGCTGCATACATAGGACAAAAAATCATTGATAAGCTTGTCAATATTTTTCAAAGAGCTTCCTTGATTATCTTTGTCTTATCCTTCACAATTCTTATCAGTGCAATTGCACTAGGTGAGTACTTCTAATATATGTTGTAATTAGTTGCTACTTTCCATGTTTGCTTTGTCTACGAAAAACAAATGTTAGATTGCAATTCTTGATATTGCAAAAAATTGCAAACATATTAAGCAATTGATGTGGCCGCAATAACGGTCGCAGTGTGGTTGCCGAGGCCTCCTAAACCTTTATATGCAGTTGCAATTGATGCGACTAAAATTGCAGTTGCGATTGCGGACGGCAATTTAAAAAAGACGACTACGGTTAATTATTTATTACATTTTAAGCTTTCATTTTATTGTCTATGCCTATTTTTGTTTACAACATAATTTTCACTTGTATGGTTGTGTATAGGTGGAGTAGGAATATCACATATGATTGAGAAGATTCAGAGGAATGAATACATGGGATTTGAGGACCTTTGCTACTAGCTAGAATATATGATGCATAGAGGTTTATGTATTTATCTAAGTTTTAATTAGCGTTATTGTGGACTGTGTATATGTTCTTTTATATATTCAATATACAATGGTTGAGGAATTTTTTCCTGTCTAAAAGAACAGGGTTGAGGAGTTTTTTATTAGTGAAAGCTACAAATGATTAGATGTACCATACAATTTATTTAAATTTTAAACAAGGACATTATTTACCACTCATAGAGAGGAAATGACTTGTTTTAAATTTATTATTTGAACTTTTTTTTTGGTAGATTGTTTTATTTGAACTTTGAAAGTTAATAATTAACAACTACCTTAAGGGAATTCTTTTAGCATTTGTATGTCTAAACTTTTTTTTGGTAGATTGCATTTGTCTAATTTATATTAGTGAAAGCTTTGAATTTGGTCCATGTGCATATATAAATCATTAATTAATTGTATCAATTTTCTTTGTCTTTCCAGTAAGAATATTAGTATGGTTTATGTAAGTGTTAAAGTTATTTGATGATTGGTTAAACAAAAAAAATTATTTGTGAATTAGTCCAAATTCATTTTATCGATTTCCGTGTGTTTTTCTTTCTTCTATTTTTTTCTCTCAAACCAAATACTCTCTTAATAGACAATGAACGTCTCCGAGGAACAAACAAACCTCGCATGACCCCTTTTCCCAATCGATTTAGAGAATAAAAAATATATTTAACCCTTGTATTAATAAATTACTTTTTAGGGATGTTCAAATTCAATACAATTTAAATTAAAATCTCAAAATCGACCAAAAAATTGAAAAATGCATAAAGTCAAATATTTTTAGATGTCTTTTTATAAAAACTGTTGGATCAGATTTTGAATTGATTTCTCAAAAGGGTCCCAATCACATACATAAATATATTTATTTATCTTTTTTGAAAGGAATATTAATATATCTTTTAATTAGTATGATATATTACATTTTTTTACTGTAATTACATTAACTTAATATTTACTGGTTTTTAATTTTTTAATACTACTTAATAGTTTGGTTTAATTAGTCAAATACTTATTAATTTTTTTTGTTACCATGATATTGGTACAAAGTTTTCACTGTCATTAGCAATGTCTAATTTCCATTGAGGAACCTGTGGGGCACACAAGTTGAGCTCTCCCCTCCCAATCGAATTTTAATACTCCCTTAAGTCCTTTTCATAAGAGACAGTTGACTTTTTAGATTCATTCAATAATGGATGTATTTAAGCTATAATATACACCAAATACATCAACTATTGAATGAGAGGAATTCTATAGTAGGCACAACCTCAAATCAAAAATATTTGGGCACACACACATCAAAGATAATTTTTTTAACATAAATGATAAAGTCACATCAACTATCATTAATCAATTCTTTTATATTTAAATTTTCAAAAATTTTGTGTGTGCGCCCAAATGATAAGTGTTGGGTTTGTGTGCAAGCAAGACTTTATCTATACTTAGGGTGAATTCTTTGGCACACATATTAAGTGGATATGTACCGGTACATTTGTCGAGGTGGATGATTTTGATTGATTTACAAATAGTATTTATTAATTTTTCTATATTAAATATTATTTACGAACCAATCACAATCATCATCTAAACCGTATAGCGGTACATGTACCGAAGTATTCTTTTTTATTTTTTACAACAAGTATTCACTCTTAATATTAGATCAACTAACAATTGATAAACTAATTTGAATTTCATTATTTTGGATTTAATTTGTATACACTGACAGTGTAATAATATTTTACTCGTGCATCCAATCAAATAATGATATGTAAGTATTTGTTGAGATATTTTAAGAACAAACTTATTAAAGTGATACTATGATGTGATTTGATTGAATATATGTGTAAAAATATTTTACATTGTCAGTGCATAACAATTAATCTGAAAATTAAAACGCTCTTTATTTTTATTAGGTTTAATTAGTCAAATGGTCCCTTAAAGACATTTTAGATTTCACAATGGTCCCTTAAAGAAAAAAAGGTCCGGATTGGTCCCTTAAAGACATCTACGTTAGTCATTTTGGTCCTTTCCGTTAGTTTTTGACAAAAAAAGTCAAATGATGCACAAATCTTCTGAAGCTCAAACCAAGTAAGTATTGGTTGATTTATGTTCGATATCACGTTCAGAAGCTTTTTCAAATGTTAATTTTGTGTGGGTTTGCTTGAATCATGTTTTGGTCATTTTTATATTCTTAAGTTGTTGTTTCGATTTTCAAAATATAAGCCTCCACTATAAAATCTAAGTATAGATTCATGACCAGTGCAAAAAATCAAGCAAATTTGTGTATTCTTTTGTGATTTTTGAGGCAGATTTGAGTTTTTTGTGAAAGTTCCATTGGGGCTTTAATGGTGTGTTCATGGTGAAGATGAACAAGGAGGGGATGAAGAAGATCAAGAAATGGAGAGAAAAAATTGTTGTTGATGGTGTATTGCTAGATGTAGTAGACATACAAAATCCAATGGTTATTATTTTGACAAAAGAATCAAAGGTTAAGATTAAAAAATTTATTAAGATCTATGGTGGACCACATATAATGTTGGTCCACCTAATATATTTGATGTTCAAAAACTAATGGAAGGGATCAAAGTGACTAATGGAGAGTCTTTAAGGAACCAATCCGAACCTTTTTTCTTCTTTAAGGGACCATTGTGAAACTTAAAATATCTTTAAGGGACCATTTGACTAATTAAGCGTTTTTATTATTATTACCACGTTTTGTTTTTGGTCAGAAAATCTAACCACGATCTGTAGCAGTAAAACTAGAACACGCGCATATCCGTGAGTAAGGGTCCGTTTGGTTCGAAGTTTTTGGAGGGGAGGGGAGGGGAGGTGAGGGAATATTTTAAATTTTTATGTTTGGTTCAATTTTTTAACGAGGGGAGGGGAGGGAAGGGGAGAAGTAATTTACTTTTTTACTCTTAACCTTATAAAATCAAAATAAGGATTCAATTATAATGGATATATTACGTCAAAAAAAAATCTAATGGATATATAACAAAAAAAATCGAATGAGTAGAAAACCTAAATTTTTTTTGTTGTAAAAAAAATAAAACCTAGAATTTTAATATTCCAACAAGGATAATTTTGAATTTTAATAAAAAGATGAGGGTAATTTTGTCAACATAATAAATTATGTTTTACCTCGCCTCCCCTCCTTAAGGGTCTGTTTGGTTCAATTGAGAAGGAGGGGAGGGGAGGGGAGGTGAGGGGAGGGATTTATTAGGTTGACAAAATTACCTTAATTTTTTTATTAAAATTCAAAATTATCCTTGTTGAAATATTAAAATTCTAAGTTTTATTTTTTTTTTACAACAAAAAATATTTAGGTTTTCTACTCATTAGATTTTTTTTTTTGTTATATATCCATTAAAAAACTTTTTTTACGTAACATATCCATTATAATTTAATCCTTATTTTGAGTTTATAAGGTTAAGAGTAAAAAAGTAAATTACTTCTCCAAAATTTAAAATATTCCCTCACCTCCCCTCCCCTCCCCTCCAAAAACTTCGAACCAAACGGACCCTAAAAATCTCTCCCCTCACCTCCCCTCCTTCTCAATTGAACCAAACAGGCCCTAAGAGTGAGAATATATAAAACTGAAGAAAACTCTGAAAAACCCTACACTCCACTCACTCACTCACTCACCCCCACGACCTCTCTTCTTCAAAACCGCCACTCTCTAATTTCAGTTTCATCAATCAATCAATCAATGGCGATTCCTTCACTCGACGAAGAAACCACCAAGAAAGTTATACGACAGGTTTGTTTGTAACCCTCGTTTTTTCTATTTCGCTTTTCATTTTCCCTTTCTTACACTCACTGTTCATTCATTCACCCTAATTTGTTCAAATCACAGGTTGAGTTTTATTTCAGCGATAGCAATCTTCCCAGAGATGATTTCTTGAATAAAACTGTTGCTGAAAGTCAAGATGGAAGTATCCTTTACCCATTTTACCCTTCCATTGTTTTCACTGTTTCGTTTTTTTCTGTAAATTTGGTTTAATTTATTGCGTTTTCTTAAATTAATTTAAGGTTGCAATGGTGATAGTTATGCGTCGATGCTGATAATAATTTAAGAAATTGAATGAAACCACATTTGTTGTTGATGTCGGACGCTAACATGATAGTTATGTGTAGATACCGATAATGATTTAAGAAAATTGAAGTGATTGAATGAAACTGCATGTGTTCTTGTTCAACACTGACATTTTTGGGCAGTAAAATGTGTCGAATATTGGGTATGTCATCAATCTTATATGTAGGTGAAAAGTCTAGGGTTGTTGCTTCAATTTCAATTCAATTTTAGTGGGTTAGTTATATGGTACACAAGTGAGAGAGCTGTTGTATCATGCATATTTTTTATCAATAAGTCTTACCATTAGAAATTGGATCAAGTGAAATATGATGAGAATTATAGATCCAATAGTGGGAAAAAAAATTGTACATGATTCAACGTTATTTAAGTTGTGCACCATAAAATTAGTCATTTTAGTGACCTAAAAATCAGCTTTTTTTCGCAAATTCGAGATAACAAATAAATAGAAAGAAGTTTTCAATTCATTAGTACCAACAAAAGCAGGGTAAACCCTAGTAGGTGTGACTCAGTTGGTTAAACAGCTGGACTTGTGAGGAGGACTGCTATTTGATCCCCGCATATTTGGAAGGGGGGAGTTTTACGTTGCGATCTAAGCACCTTAGCAGAGATTATTCTAATAGTCTCTCCAAAAGACTAAATCTCTTTGGGGTGTTCTGTGCGGCCAACTGGGATGCCAACTGCCCCATTTACGAAGGTTTCCTTCCAAATAACAAACTAGGGCAAATATGCATTCCAATTTATTGTCATCTGATCAAAGCTTATTCCATATATTTAACGGTGCATGTTTTTGTTTTCATTGTTGGTCTTAACTAAAATTCTAACTACACAGTGGTTAGTTTGGCTTTGATCTGTTCTTTTAATCGGATGCGAAAGCATCTTAATTTGGGTGATATTAAGCCCGACGAAGTTAAGGAAGAAACTGTCAAAGCTGTTGCTGAAGTTTTGAAAAATGCTGCTACTCTCAAGCTCTCTGAAGATGGTCAGTTTCTCGCGCTTTTGACACATTCATTCCTTTTTTGCATTAAATAGTTGTATTTAGTTTTGTGATAAATTTAGTTCTTATCAGGCAACACCAATCAGTTATTTATTTTTTGCAATACATGATTAAAGAATCTGCAATTAAGCATAGTTGTGTGATTATTTCTCATGTTACTCCAATTTTGAATTGGAGAGAGTGCTGTTTTGGTTAGTTTAAAGTTAGAGATAGTGGTTTTCTTTCACCTTCCATGCTGTGGCAATTGACTAATCTCTTTGCAAAGCTCTAGTCAGTAGTCACTATATTGTATGAATCCACATATATGGGTCATGTTTTGTTTTGAATCGTGGCTGCATGTTCTGTGTTGAATGTACACATAACTTACTAATTTATTTCATTCTATTTGTGCATTTCAGGGAGCAAAGTTGGAAGGAATACTGAACTTTCCAAGCCAGAAGTGGTAATTGAGCAGGTTGAGATAAGAACAATTGCTGCATCACCGTTTGAATATACTGTGAAGCTTGAAGAAGTAGAGTCATTCTTTGGTCAATATGCCAAGGTAATATTAACATTGATGCCATGGTTGGTTTAGATTCTAACATTATAGTCTGAATGCATTATGTTTCTTCATCTTATCCTCTGAGTGATGATGCTTTATTTAAATTTATTAAATTTCTCGGTGAAAAGTTGTAGCATAATCTCCATGTTTTCGGCAAACATGAGACTTCTTTCGGATAACTCTAGCATTTGATTCTCCCTGTTAATAATTGAACTCTTATATTGTATATTCATTGAGCAAAAAATAGTTTGGAAGATAGTGCTGAAAGTAGTGGAAAGTACGTATAATCTAATTTAGCTTGTATAATAAAATATGAAGTATTTTTTATTTTAATTTCAGATCAACAGTGTGCGATTGCCCCGTCATGTTGGAGACAAAAAGGTCTTCTGTGGTACTGCCCTTGTTGAGTTCTCATCAGAGGAAGAAATGGAAAATGTTTTGAAGCAAAAATTGGTGTATGCAGGTGCTGAGCTAGAATTAAAGCCAAAGTAAGCATGCTTATAGTGATTCAATACCGAGTCTCTGACCATTGATGAATTTTAATGAAATAAAGTTTCTTTTGTTATGTATATTAGAAAGACTCTTGTAGAAGGTAAATAAAGAGTATATAATCCTGATTTCTGTCAATCCTTTCGTAAAATAAATATATTACCGTAAGATTGTCAATTAATTTTTATATTTATTAAAAAACTTGAATAAATAATAGTTTCTTTAGAGCCAGTGATTATGACGCTCCTGACATTTAGCTTGTGAAATTGGGTTTTACTAACCTGTGAATTTTGGGGGTGTAAGGCTGTCTCTTATCTATACACGCATGTGCATATTGTCTAATAATACTGTATATATTTATGAAATGCAGGAAGGACTTTGATGCAGAAAGAGAAAAAGAATTAGAAAAGCATGCAAAGTATCATAAACCTGCGGATTCAAACCATGAGGATAACACAAACTCAGAAGAAGAGTAAGATTCTTGCATTCTTTTAACTCGTACCCCAAACCATAATATACAGGCAAACTGATTGAGTTCATTTGTGTTTATCGTCATAGCTACCCTAAGGGCTTACTTATAGCCTTCAAACTAAAGAGCAGTTCAGATGTAGTTCCTTCAGAAAAGAATAGCACTGAACAACAAACCAATGGAAATAATGGTGTCACCAAGACAGATGAACAAAAGCCCTCTGAAGTTGCTGCTGAGGAAAGTGATCAAAAGTTGTCTGAAGATAATGACAATGATAAAGAAAACAATGGAGGGAATGAAGCAAAGGAGGCTGAAGGCGAAGAAAAGGAAAAAGAAAACAATGGGGTGAAAGAAGTAAAGGAGGCCGAAGTTGAAGAAAAGGGCCAAGAAAACAATGGGGTTAAGGAAGGAAAGGCGGCTGAAGCTGAAGAAAAGAAGGGCCAGGAAACTGAAAAAAAAACAGCTGCTTCTTACAAGGGCGACCACGATGTTGTCTTACGTGAGGATTTGAAGGTTGTCTTTCAGAAGTTTGGTGATGTTAAGGTAATTTTGGTTTATCCCCTTCTCCTGCTGTTGGTACTTTATTCATTCTGTTATTGTTTATAAGTTACAGCGCTTGCCTTTTTGTTTTTTATTCGGATTTTTTTGCATTTTTAAAAGGATTTATTTCCTTTTGTTTTAATACCCTAATGGTGGTTTATATATTAGACCATTTTGTCTCACTCTGATGACTAAATAAATGACAATTATCATATCAACCATTTTGAATTTGCTTAAAATTGGATTTGATTAATTTAATATTCATGCTTACTTGCACAGTACATAGACTTCAATATGGGAGATGAGTCAGGATTTATTCGGTTTGATGAACCTGAAGCCGCTCAGAAAGCACGTGCTGCTGCAGTTCTTTCTGAAATCGGGGGCTTAGTTGTGAAGAATTTTATTGCTATTCTAGATCCAGTGACCGGTTAGTTTCATTTTCACATCTAATTTTTCGATCAGTTAGGTTTCATGTGTTCTTATACTCTTTGAGGCATTGATTTATTATTTCGGGAAATATTCTACCTTACCTTACTCTCCCCTCCTCTTGTTTGAACCAATCAGACCCTGAGAGTTATTCTTGTTTGCTATGAAATTAGGTGAGGCTGAAAAAGAATACTGGAGCAAGCTTCGTGGTAAGCAAGATCAGCGCAGAGAGAGCTTTAGTAACCGAGGAAGGTAGGTGGCCCTTAACCATGTCTTATCTTTGAATTAGAATATGCCTTTTTTTGACGTGGCCACTGGAATATGGCTAAACTAGAATATTAATTTATTATATTATCTATTTTCAGGGGAGGAAGGCATGGTAGGGGAGGGAAACATTTCCGGCATAGAGATAATGATTCTGGAGGAGGTCGCCCAAATAAATTTAGAAAATTTCTGTCGCGGGATTAGTAGCTGCATCAAGGGTTACCTGATTTTGTTCTCAGCTACTTTCAGATTTTGTGGTTTATTGTAAAACAGTATTTTTGTTAAGTTGCAATTTGGCATGTAAAACAATTAAGTATATGGTACTTTCTCGTGGTACTTTTGAATTAATTTTGGTAAGTTAACAGTGGTGTAGGCACTTTAATATCCATCAATTTAGTTTGGGTATTTATGACAGTTTATAATCATGACTGAGTTTTTTAATGAATCTTTATAATCATGACTGAGTTTTGTTAAAGTACAAAAGTAAGTATTTAAATTATCGTCTCCACATGGACTAGTGCGATATCGATGCCGTTCAACAATTAATATAATTTTAAGTAAAGAGTTTTGTAATTGATTCACTAACTTAAACCTTGTGAAAATAAAGTAGTAAAAGGATTTGCTATCAGAGAGAAAAGCTTGCTGGGATTAGATTTCACCAACCCAATCGCATGTATCATTCGAATCGGTTATACAGGCTTTAGATATCGATCAATTCTATCACATATCACTCACATACGTATCCGTGTCCAGAGTACGACGAGAACCCCGTTATACCTATTAACCCTCGATGTCTCGAGTGATCAATCAATACAACGACTGTATTGTATTGCTTAAATTCCGATGTCTCAGACGATCTAACCAATACAATAGCATTAAGATTTGATATTTTGAGTGAATATTAAACCTAAATCTATGTCTAGAGTTTAGAGTTAAATAGATAATTGTTCTAAATCTTGGATTCAAAAAGCATATGTCTGTAACATTTCAAACCCTAGAATTTAACATTGAAATTCAAGAACAATATCAAAATTGATGAATAATCTAAAACCATATATAACAAATAATCAAAATAAATACATACTCAGAGTTAATTACACCTAATCCCAACAAAAGAGAGAATTTAGTTATACATAACTAGAGGAGATGGAAAGATTATGAAGATGATTCCTCTGCTCCTCATGGTCGCTCTCGATCTCCGCTGCCTTCACCCTTTGTGTCGTGATGTTCTGTTCCTATGCGTGAGAGTCTTAGGCGTCAGTGAGTGAATGAATTTATGAAGTGGCTAATGCTTCCTTTTATAGACTTGGAAACTTCACACTTAAGTATTTTAAGTTTCTTTGGTGTTAATTTAGAAGCATGATATTGCCACTTGACTGCTAACCTTTTCCACTTGAGCTAAACACCGCCCTACTTCTTTCTTACCACTTGACTTGTCTATTCTTCATTTTCTCCTTTATTGTCTTATCTATTAATTTACAAACACTAACATTAATAATAATCATAATAATATATAATTATAATAGTTATTATAAAAACCTACAAAAATAAGTGAATTAGACGAAAATAGCTAAAATACTAATTTACTGGTAAAGACTAATATTTACAAATAATTGGGGTTTTTGCTTGAAATAACTTTATAAAACAAGTCAATAAGTACTTAAAATATATAGGTAAAATCACTGCTTTTTGGCACTTATCAAGTTTTTTAATGAATCTTTATAAACGAAGTAGATGGGGAATTTTATTACTTTTTTTGAACTAAGACTTTATTATTATCGTAATAACAAGAGATATTCTATCCTACTTTAAAGGATGCGTCGTTGTGTTGCTCCAAAAAATATTCCACTCCAAGGGGTTTTACCAATCCCCTCTTTGGCGTGATTCCAATCAATTCATGCATGCAAATATAGAATAAAAGTTGTAGTCCAATGCTCTAGATGTATAATAGCAGTTTAAAAATTAGCAACTTTGTCACAATCTCTCAATGTGTGCATTATAGATTTAGAAGAATTATGATACTGATCAATAGTCATGTTCCTCTCACATCTTTTTTCAATTGTCATCAACATACCATGCATTAATCTTTAAAAAGAAGTACAGATCTTTGTTGATCTAGGCCATTTTCAAGCCAATTGTAATATATGCCGATTGAATGATGCTAATTGAATTGAAATTACATGAGTTAAGTAGATGATCAACACTGTACAAGTAGCAATCCATTAGAGCAACTCGGGTGGTTGTAACTTTGCAATAATCCGCCATGTTGGAGTTAAAAAATGTAGAGAATATTGCAAAAATTATTGTTGGAGTTCGCATGTTGTAAAGTTTTCCTGATCACTTGGAACTTTGATTAAAATTAAAAAATTATTATTATTATATTTTCTTTTTGACATTTCTTATTCAGGATAGGGTTACCCATATTTACAGCAGGACACTGTAGTAAATCAGAGCCGTCTGATTATGATCTAATGGTTGAGATCAATTTTGATGAAAAGACACAATTTTTTTTTATCATAGCCATCCGATCTCAAATTGATGGTTGAGATTAAAACAGTGTGAAACTGTGTGTAATTATTACTGCAGTAAATTCAGGTCCTTCTTATTCATATGATAATTTTTTGTGGGACCCATTTTGATTTATATACACAGAATCTATCATTGGAGTGAAAATTGAATAAGGATGAGATTCTCTAGATTTGATTTTCCTAAATTTATCTACATTTAATGTAAATTTCAACCGAAGATAGAATAGAAAGAGAAATATTAAATGTGGAATTGACTAAAAATATCATATAACATATTTTTACATCCATTGAATTAATTGCTTTCACGTAGATCAATAAGACCCATAGAGAACCAACAAATTAAGATCACCAATGGAGATTCTCTTAGTTTACAAAGTAGTGTTGTGTATTCGTTATCTTTTTAGAGTATTAAACTATGATATATCATACCATATTTTTTTTTTGAGTAAATTACATCATATCGTATGAATGATAAATCATAACGATAGATGACTTAAGTTGGCAACTTAATTATTTGATTCTGAAATGATATTTTGGAATATTAAAAAAATAGGGGAGAATACCCAAAATATTCAACAGTTCTTTATTTTATTTTTTTGAACCAATAGTTCTTTAATTTTGAAAAATGTAAATTCTCTTCTTTATTTAAAATTTTACTTGGTTGGCCGAGTTATGGTATGGTATGTAAAATTTACGGTATAAATGTGTTAAATAAATATGATCAGAGATGCACAAAAATTTCAATAATAATTAGAGAGAAGCGCTAAATAGCACAAATGATTCAAAGTAAGAATGAAAATGGAAAAAAAAAATAGAAATTTCGTTTTGATAATTTTTATAAGGAAAGAAATCGTTATTTTTTCATTTGCGCAAATATTGTCGATAGGCGCGCATAAAAAGACTCAAAAATCGCATTTCGTGTGTTTTTATTATCGCGCCTTTTCATAATCATTATTAGGGGTGTACGTGGGCCGGATTGGGTTGGGTTTGGCCAAAACCAAAACCCGAACCACATAAGGTACTATGGGTTGGGTCTAGTAAAATAACCACCCGTTATAACATAGGGCCGGGTTGGGTAAACCAACTAATTTCCGGGTTGGATTGGGTTGGGTAGTGGGTTACCCGAACTATTTTTCTATTTTTTTATATTAAAAATATAAATATCGAATCATCATATTTTTTCATAAAAATAACTTAACCATTGTATTTTTTTGAAAAATAGTGTTACTTTTTTTCATTATAAAAAATAATCACCTATTTTTTATGTATACCCACTAATTTATGGGTTGGATAGTGTGTTATCCAAATGATTTTTTTCCTTTTTTACAATATCAAATTACTAAACGAAAAATCATCATATTTTTTTATGAAAATTATTCAATATTTTTATTTTTAAAATAGTGCGATGAATTATCATATTTGTTTATAAAAATTATTTAATCTTTTTATTTTCTTAAAAAAATAGTATAACTTATTTGCAATATTTATTGATCAAATGACAAAATCTTTAGTACTTTCATAAAAATATTTCAAAAAACATAACACTAGTGGGTCAGTGGGTTTTTTGGGTTGGGTCCGGTTTTACCCGAAACCCAATTTTTTTTATGGGTTTTTCATTTTTGAAATCCATATCCACCCACTTGCCCGACCCAACCCACTTTTTTGGGTTGGATTGGGTAGGTTTGACCGGATCGACTGGGTTTGCCCAATCCATATACACCCCTAATCATTATCATTTTCCAAAGTTAAACAAGTGCATCGGTAGTAATTCTCTTTTTTTACTTTATTTGTTATCGTTAAAACTCCATTAAAAACAATAAAAACACCGTAAAAATGGAAAATAACTATAACTACTATAAAAAATGTAAAATATTCTCATAAAACACTCAAATTAAAAAAATTTAGTTTGTTGACCGATTCATTCGAAGAAAAAAAAATGTGATTTGTGTGTGATTAAGAAAAATTGTTTCACTTTTTTAATTTTTAAAATGTTTAACGGACATAAATTGTCCGTTAAAATTTTGAAAAATTGAAAAGGGAAACAAAACACAAACACACTTCATTAAATATACATTGTATATTGTTGAAGAGGAACAACCACAACAACAACTAGAAGAACGAAAAAGCATAGGGTTTGAAAACAAAAACTTGTCGAGTCCGCCTTTTTTGTTTGAACACAAAACACTCTCTCTATAACGTTCCTCTTTCTTCTTCTTCGATTCTTCTTCTAACACTGTTACATTTTGAATAACGCTGTGTTCTTGGATCTGAATATGCGAATTGTTGATTTCTTAATCTTCTTTGTTATCAAATTCTGTTCGGTGAGTTTTCATTTCTACGATTTTTTTTCTGCATTTGCCCTAGTTCTTTGGTTGTTCTGGTTGTGTTGACTCAATTTTTGAATTTAAATTTGATTTTTGTTTTTGCTTGATTTTATGATTTCTTAGCATTTTTCATATTCAGTGTTGAATTTCTGAAATCTTGGATTTGTTTGGTTTCTGATAAATAACTCAAATTTGAACTTTATTTTTTTTACTAGGTTTTCAGATAGGGTTGACTAATGTGATCTTATTATCACTGTAGCAGCTTTATAATTAAGCTATGTTAATGTGGTGTATAAATGAAAGTATTATTAGGGTTCATTTTGGAATTGATTTTTGGTTGATTTACAATGTGGAATTGTTTTGTGTTTTGATTGAAGATTATATTTTTTTATTGAGTTTATGTGTTTTTATTTTTTATTTTTTTGCAGGAGTTTGATCTGGCTGATTTTTGAAGAGTTTGTAATTATAATGATTTGTGGTAGAGTGGGAATTGGGGTATGCTTTTGTACTTGTTTGCTAGAAAATTATGGACGGTGACCGAAAAATGGCCGTCTCTCAGGTGGATGGACACGGTGATGGTGTTCAGAAAATTAGAGCAGCATTGCACGGGTAAGCATAAAGTCTGCATTCAATTTCTTGTTTTGATTGAAGGAGTTTGGAGGACAATGTTAAAACTCTCATTTTTGCTAAGGACATTGATGTTGGGGTTAAGGAAGTTTTTGCTAATCGTTAAAAATCTTTTTGTAGGAGGACTACTGGTCCTACAAGGCGTTCTACAAAAGGGCAATGGACTCCCGAGGAGGTGATGTTTTGGATACTCGAACAGCATAACTGTTCTTTCTTCCATTTGATAATTATTTTTTTACTTGTACTGGAAAATCTGAACTTGGTTTACCTCTATTTAGCCAATCAATGTTTTATTTACACAACAAAGTTATGTAACTTATTGAGTAAACCAACATTTGATTCTGTTTTTATTTTTATTTTATTTTAAATATTTACAAAGTCTCTCTACCTTGTCTTTTTTAAAAATGTGATATAGTGAAACATTTAGAATTATGGATACTGCAGCTTTTCCATTTTAATTTTGAAGATTCTAATATAAATTTTAATAATGATAAAAAAAAATGTATGATAAAGTTATCATAAGGGTTTTATTTTTAATATCTTTTTTTTTCTCTTGCAGGATGAGACGTTGCGGCTTGCTGTTCAGCGTTTCCAAGGAAAAAATTGGAAAAAAATAGGTATCATATTGATGTTTCAATTTATTCATTATGATTATGTATGAAATTATTCATGAAATGACCTATCACCACTGGCTTGCAGTACTAAGTGCACATTGCATGTGTCCATTCATTCTTAAGTTATATACCTCCAAGGTTTTCTTTAGTTACATATTGGTAGACTTAATGACAGATTTAAATGAAATAAAAATCTCTATACTGTAGGGATGGGAATTTTTGTATTGAGTGTCTGATGTATAGAGCATAAAACCAATCTTTAGGTCCTCAAAACATGTTTGGTAGCTCTACTCTCTCTCATATTTCTTTAGCTTTTCTTTTATATGGATTCATTTATCTACTTGTTAACCTTCTTAAATAAGTCTTTAGCTTATGCAAATTTGTTTTGATACATGTTTCATATCTTGTCTAATTGGTACTTATATATGTCTGAAGCGGAGTGTTTCAAGGATAGAACTGATGTCCAATGCTTACATAGGTGGCAGAAAGTGTTGAATCCCGAACTTGTAAAAGGGCCATGGTCTAAAGAGGTAATCTATCCCTTCATTTTGTCTTGTGTGTTAATCTTTTATCTCTACACGTAGAAGTGGTCAGTCTCTCTTTTAGTTCTTACCTTACCTAACGATAAACCAATATCTGCTATTAGAGCTTCTTTGAGCATGTGATCTACAATTCTATCCTTGGTTTCAACATTATTTTCATTTTGATGTGGCCTTGGATTATATCAACTTTCTAGTTAGATATCTACTAATCCAAATATTTAAATAGGAGGATGAAGTGATGATTGAATTGGTGAACAAATATGGGCCTAAAAAGTGGTCAACTATCGCACAACATTTACCTGGACGTATTGGGAAGCAATGTCGTGAAAGGTATGACCATTGAGTTTCCACTAACTCTTTCATATATCATCGGAGTATCTTTTGCTCACAATTTTTTTCCTATTGAGATTATTTATCCTTATAATCTTGTTAGATTAACCAGAGAATATCTCTTGAGATTTATAATTGTATCTTTGGAATATTTAAAGTAACTTTATCCTTATAACCCTTTTAGCAAGTATCTTAAAACTATCCCCTAATATCACTATTTTATCTATAATATTTTCAATTTATTAACTTGAATTGTCCTTCATTTCTTTTCCTTCTTTCCTAACTATAAACTAAACCTCTAAATTTTTTAACATGGTACCAAAGCCTCTTTGAACTTTTTATCAGAAGTTCAATCCCTATTGTCCTCATTTTCTAAACAAGAGTCATATTTCAGGGTAAGGTTATGGATTATGAGCTTGTGCATTGTCTGCACGTCAAGCTCTAATGTCTCTTGCACGAGGGAGCGAGTTAGATACAGTGGTCTCTTGCACGAAGACTCTCACAATGAATAATATTTTTTGACAAGCACAATGAATAATATTTAATGCCCTGTTACTTTGTAAAAATGTTTTCTATTTTCATTTTCTAAAATTAGTGTTAATTTTACTTGCTAACAAGGAGATACTAGACTCTTGAAGTGAACATTTTTAAGAAACAATCAAAATGCCAAAATATTGTTTTCGTTATTTTAAAAAATGTGTCATCTTTAACTAGCCTTTCTTCTTTCCATCACAATTGTTCATTTTATGAGTCTCACATCTTATTAGCAAGTTAAAATGAACACATTTTAGAAAATGAAAACGAAATATTTTCTCAAAGTAAACAGCCCCTGAAGTATTCCTTTTTCTCTTTCTTACATAACCATAAACCTATAATTCTCAATAGGTGTCGTTCATAAATCATATTGTAGGATCTGTTTTTAAGTATATTCGGAGGATGGTGCTCATTTTCATTAATATAATTTTCAAATCTTATTAGGTGGCATAATCATCTTAATCCTGCTATAAACAAGGAAGCATGGACACAGGAAGAGGAGTTGGCTCTAATACGTGCTCATCAGATTTATGGGAACAAATGGGCGGAATTAACGAAGTTTTTGCCTGGAAGGTAGATTCATATTTAATAATATTTCTAGAGAAGATGGAACAAGCTTCACTTCCACGTGCGGTCATAGTTCTTAATCATGTGTGTTTTGGGACTGATTTAATCAGATACCAAAGTACTGCACTGTTATGATAAAGAGACAAAATAAAAGTCTTAAATATAACTACTCCGGTTTTGAATATAAGCAAAACATCACTTTCTAGGTTCATTGAATAAAGCATGTATCTATACATTAAAATGGTCTAGATATACTGTTTATTCAATGAACCTAGAAAGTGGTTTTTTGCTTATATTCAAAACCGGAGGGAGTAATTGAGATCCCATCATTTCCTCCTGCTCCTATAGTAACTACAGGCTATCCAAATGATGTCCCTCGATGCCTGGTTTTTTAATTTTAAATTCTAGTTCATTCTCAGTCTTCTGCTCATCATTATGCATGTTCTTCTGAAATCAATGAACAATACTCGCATGAAGCTGGAATTTCCACAAATGAGGATGGCCAGTTTAATTTACATTCCTTGCCCAATATCGAACATTATGCACCCCAGAAATTGCTCCCCATGATGCATGTTCTTCTAATAGTTCATTCTCAGTCTTCTGCTTATCGACATGCTTCTAGATTTAGTGACGTACTTGTACTTTTATGGAAACAGGACAGACAATGCTATTAAAAACCACTGGAACAGTTCGGTCAAAAAGAAATTGGATTCTTACTTGGCATCAGGCCTTCTTACTCAGTTGCAATCTGCACCCCATGTTGGAAATCCTAGTCAACCAATGGTTGCAACATCTTCAAGGTTGCAATGTAAGGAAGAAGATAATGTTCTTCAGGGTACTGAAGGAGATGAATTTTTAGAGTGTAGCCACGAGTCAGCTAATGCTCTCCAATTTCCATCCACTAGAGAGATGACCAGTGTTGACTTACAAACTGTAGGGGGATATAGGCCAAAAGAAGAATGTAGTCTTGCGACCGATCGTAGTCCAAGTCAAGCATCCTGTTCACAGCCATATTATCTAGCAATTGACGCTGTTACTTTATGCATATCAGAAATGGCTAATCATGATGCATGTTCTTCTGACTTCAGTGAACAATACTCGCATGAACCTGGAAATTCCACAAATGAGGATGGCCAGTTTAATTTACATTCCTTGCCCAATATTTCATCAATGGAATTAGGGGAGGACTCTTCGCAGTTGCAAAGAGATTGTACAGATCCTAGTGGAATATGCGACTTGGTGAATGTTCCTTACCAAACTTCAGTGAGTTTAGCTGTTTCAACGCCCATGGAAACTACATCCATGGATTCTGCTAAACCAGATCATATGTTGATAACTGACGACGAATGTTGCAGAGTACTGTTTTCAGAGGCAAATACTGATAGATGTTTAATCCCTGGAGATTTTAATAAAGGTGTTGATGCTGTTGAATTTTCTGGTCACCCTGCATTTGTTTGTCAATCATGTCATATTCAAACTTCCGAAACTGGTGGAACCTCAACTCAGCCAATATCTTGTCCTCAGTGTTCTAATAACTTTAAAGGAATGTTATCCTCCCAATCTACCCGTCCAGTACATTCTGCCGAGCATGAGGATCGACAGTTTGTCTCCAGAGCACATGATGACTTCACTTATGCCAATGACACATCCAGTTCTCTCTGTATTGATGCTATAGATAGTACAGTAATGCAAGATGTTAAGCAAACCTGTTATCCAAAAGATGAAAAGCCAAACATGCACACAGAAAAGGAGGACAACAGAGCACTATGTTATGAACCTCCCCGTTTTCCAAGCTTGGATATCCCTTTCTTGAGCTGTGATCTTGTACAATCTGAGGGTGATATTCAGCAAGAATTTAGTCCTCTGGGTATCCGCCAGTTTATGATGTCTTCTATGAACTGTCTGACTCCGTCAAGGTTGTGGGATTCACCTTCTCGTGATGATAGTCCGGAAGCATTATTGAAAAGTGCAGCTAAAACTTTTACGGGTACACCATCAATATTAAAGAAACGGTGCCGAGATTTGTTATCACCACTTTCAGATAAAAGAATTGGTAAGAAACTTGAGACTGACATGGCATCCTCTTTGGTTAAAGCTTTTTCTAGTTTGGAAGCAGATATACTTTCTCCATCTTTATTGCAAAAGCAAAACTCTGGGGCTGCTGGTTTTGATGACGATAAAGAAAATTGTAGACAAGCTGATAAAGGTAAACAAGTAGAAGAGACAATTATGTCTGTAATTTTGGAAGAAAGTAAGACTCAAAGAGATGCTCTTGACAGTAATTCTCCTGGTAAGGTTAAGCAGCAGCCTTTTGATGTCGATTCTAAAATGAAGATTGATGCTGCTGAGATTGTAAGTATTATGTACAGTTCATCTCCTCTTATTATAATTGCTTGTAATCTAGAGTTACTTCTCTCTCTGTCCCCCCTCCGTCTATCTTATTTCTATGTTAGGCTACTTTTCACTCCTTTTGTTCTGTTTATCAGGTGCAACAATCTTCTGGAGTTTTGTCCGAACATGATAGGAACGACCTTTCATTATATTCATCCGACCAAGTTGGTTTTAGAGACAGAGTTCCCAGAAACTCAAACAATAGGAGCTCGGAAATAACTCCAAACCAGAGCATCCCTTCAAAATTATCTTCTGAGAACCAATGCTCAAGGTTTAGCTCTCCTTGTGTTCGTGCAAAGGAGCATGAAAATCTTACAGTTTCAGTTACTCGTGTAAAAGCTCCAGAGGAGAATTTGAGTGATCAAAGTAAAACTGATGGAGGTTTTGAAATGTGTAGCATGTAATGTTCTTTAAATTTCTTTGTTACAGTTGTTCTGTTTTAATTTTCTTGAGTTATTATCAATGCTCACACTGTTTCTGACTGTCTGCTTCTTTGATGGCAGATTTGGTGGAACACCTTTCACGAAAAGTTTTGAATCACCTTCTGCATGGAAATCTCCTTGGCTCAGGAATGCTTTTCTCTGTAGCCCCAATCCTGAATTAACAATTGAGGTACTTTAGGTTCCTGTTGGATAACTACTGTAATGATCTTCAAGTAAATTAAATACGTTTGACTTGCTGATAACAGTAAACATATTTTCAGGATTTTGGATTTTTCAAGAGCCCCGGAGGTGATAAAAGCTACGATGCTATTGGGTTGTTAAGACAAGTTGGCGAACAAACTGCTGCAACATATGAAAATGCACAGGAGATTTTGAAAAATGAAACTCCTAAAGCATTACCTAAAGATGCATCTGGAAACAATATGAATAGCGACGAGGAAAACAACAATCCTAGCAAGGCAAACAGTTCTAAATATACTTCAAATGATTTGGTAAAGTTGAATTTAATGCTTCCTTCCCTCGTTTTCATGCAATATCTAATCTTTTCATGTTACATAAAAATGTTGGAAAGAGTAGCGTTATTTCTTAATTAAACTTGAAGTGATTTTTGGTGGTATCTCTGTCTTGATCATTAAACATCAGCGAATCCTGATCGCATCCATTTATTTATTCATAACAAAAAAAATGTTGGCAAGAGTCGCAGTTAGTTCTTTATCAAACACAAAGTGATATTTGTTGGTGTCTCTCACACCTCACCATGTAACATGAGAGATTATTTCCGATAAAGCTCACATTTTGCCAATATCTTATAGCTGAATGGGATTGTTTGTTTTTCCCTCAGGTTGAGTGTCGCATGCTTGATTTTAGTGAATGTGGAACACCAGAAAAGGGTGATAGCAGCAAATCCTCAGCTAGTCAGCAATGAGCTTCTCAACCGCTTCACATTTTTCGAAGGATTGTAGATAGTTCCATTGTCAATCATATGGCTTCCGCTGGTCAGGCTTCGTTATATGTATGTATGTACCATTTGTAAGATCAGTTCATCATTATCAGTTCCTAGACTTCATTTGTACTTGACATCAAATGCGCCCTCTTATATAAAAATTCTTCTTGTAATAAGCAAATTACAATGCCAAAAAATGGTCAGGCTTTTCTCCGAATCGTTACTTGTTACTGTATCTTTTATACAGAATTGCTAAAATGTGAGAGCTATTTTTGAATCTGTGAAACACAATCTCTTCATTATTGAATTCTCACTATTGCTTCTCCAGTCGAATTGGAAGATTTTTCATTGTTTAGTAATACATTGCCTCTTTGTCATTTTTTGCATAAACTAACTGCAGATTTTTTCAACCTACATATTCTAAGAAACTTCAAGAGGGTCGTCCATCACAAGTTCTTGAAAAAAAAGATGCAATAGTGAGATGGAAAAATGTTAATTAATCTTTTAAATCATCATCAACTATACCATTTTTTTCATTTGCAAAATCAAATACAAGTTTTCATATGATTAATCCTTTAACCCACCACCCCAACCTTACAATTCATGTGACCAAAAGGAGTAAACACCGCTAACCAATTGTGCACATTGGGTACATTTTTTATGTTACTTGTTACTCCCTCCGTGACACTATATAAGCAAAAACACTTTTTTTTTTTTTGCTTATATAGGGTCACGAAGCGAGTATCTCTCAACCAATTGGCATACAACCTTTGGTGGTAATTTATTTTGCAATGAAGAAGGTCAAATAAAAACGGAAACTCTTAATGGGATTTTCTTATTCTGAACTCTCTTATGGTAGAGAAAAGTAAATGAGTATAGATATTTCCGAAAACATTCTTTGAATTTTAAAGTCTTTCTTATTTTAGATTGGACTGACATGCCATCTTCTTACTCTAAATTTCTCTAGCACAGTAACATTTTTCACATCTAGAGATTCACACCTATAACACTAGTGTATATATATAAACGATATTTCTACCAACTGAACTATAGGATGTTGGCCGCAATGGGAGACTAGACTACAATACAAGTATTTGTTGTTATTATTAAAATCACACTGTATTAGGAGAGGTACACAGTATTTGTAAACCACTTTTGAGTATTTTATTTTCAAGTAATCATAGCATCGATCGATCATCATCATCACCGTAAAACTACTACTACTACTACTGATGGCGTGTCTCCGGTTGATTCCACAATCACAAAATCTAAATTCAACTAATTTCATTCATCATCACCGCTTTTCCTATCAACCACAACAACAACATCGCCTCAATTATCCCGTCACAAAAACCAATGCTCTCACTAACTCCGATCCTTCTAGAACCTTACTTGGTTAGTTACTACTTTTTTTTTCCCTCTCAATTATCTTTTTTTATTATCTATTAATTAATGACATTCATTCGCAGATTCTAATCAAACTCAAGTATTTGATGCTGTTCCCATTTTATCTTCCTCTCAGGTATAACATTTCTTTTCACTTTTATTATTACTATTTCCAATTTTCTGTGGGACATACGTGCAACTTTTCGCAAACACTTTCTACACTAACTAGCTTATAAGTTATTTGCTATAAGTTCATCTGTTGTAAGTTAGTTTAACAGTTATCCGTTATTTTTTGTCAAGCAGAGTGTATGAGCTAAAAAATAGTCATGATTGTTGGTCTTAAATATAACTAGATTTTAAATAATTTTATCTTATTTATTGCTATTATTATCAAAATACTTTCAATCAATTCAAATTTTATTCTCATGAGAAAAATTTGATAAAAAATTAAATGAAGATACATGGTGACTTTTTTATTCTGTCTTCGTCCCAAAATGAGTGACTTTTTTGCAAACAGATTTTGTCCAAAAATAATTACTATTTAAGTCACTCATAGTTAATATCTTCCACTTTGTATAATTGTATTTATGGTATTTGTAAATATACCAATACTTATTAAGCTTTCTTTGGTAAAATACTATTCTCTCATTTATTTATACACTTTTCTTAATATGTGTGAAATGGTCATGTAGGTCACTCATTTTTGGGATGGAAGTAATTCTGAGAATAAAACCAGTACTTTTTTAAAAAAAATCAAGGATATTAACCACACTCTTAATTCGAATTTTGCTTACATTTCAGTCCAAAGGGAGTATTACAGAATAGTTCATGTTAACTTTTAAAATACTAGCCTTCTCAATTTTTATGTATTTTGATATTAATTTATTTTGTGGATTTTGATATCTTGTTAGCTTTTAAGATTTGTTTTGTTTAGTGTTGTATCTTTAATGTTATGCGGATGGCGGATTATGGCAGCTAGTAAAAAATCTGTAATATAAACATGGCATTGCTGCCTATGACAGAAACATGGTGGATATAATAACCATTGTGGCCTGTGAGGGCTAGCACAACCTCCTATATCTATATGCCATAGTGCCATTACTTTGCATATTAAACCCCCAATATATATACAACTAGAATAGTGACTTGGCTCTATAGTAGAGAAATATACTCGCAACTGTTAGACTAATCCAACGACCGACATTTGGTTGAACTGAGCTGTTAGATTAATCTTGTGGCTGAAATTTAGTTGGACTGACCTGATATAGGTTCAAATCTTATTGTTATTACTGCTTACGTAAAAACCACCAACATACATGTTTTGAAAATAAATAGAAGATAACACATGCTTTCTTCGCCCTCTTTTGCATGCATAAGACCTATGAAAGGCTGAAAACATTCAGAGAAAAGATAAAGGGAAAGCAGCAATACCTTGCCATGTATTCTAGTATTTTTGGTGGGATAACAACTGATCCAGCAGCTATGGTTATTCCTATGGATGACCACATGGTGCATCGGGGCCATGGTGTCTTTGATACTGCAGCAATAATGGACGGGTTAGTGATTTCCGCCTCATATTGGAAACTAATCTTTCTATCTGGATTTAACATGAGAACTTCACTTGGATAATATTTCGAAACTAAAATAAAAGTCTTAATTCATTATAATGAGCTTTCTTAGCTTCTTTATAACCTTTAGTTGGTTCAAATAATGTGTGAAGGAAACAAAAAATAGATGAAAATGACCTTTGCATAAGCACTTTGCTTTTTCAAGCTAATAAAAAGTAAAAAACATTCATTCGCCTTTGTGCACCCTTTAGGATAAAAATAACTACTCTATAAATAAGGTTGGTTGTGGAGTATGATTGTTAATCTGGTACTAAAGTGGTTGTCTTATCTTTTCCAACTTTGTGTTTTATACTTTGAAAACTAAAGTTGTCAGCTGATATATTTTGTGCATTACAGATACCTATACGAGCTAGATCAACACCTTGATCGCTTTTTAAATTCGGCATCAAGGTCTAAAATAGATCCCCCATTTGACCGTGATAGTATACGAAGGATTCTCATACAAACTGTGAGTGCTTCCAAATGTAGAAAAGGATCACTAAGATACTGGCTATCAGCAGGACCTGGAGATTTTCAGCTCTCTCCCTCTGGCTGTCACCAGTCAGGGCTTTATGCAATTGTAATACAGGACGTGTCACCGGCAGCGGCTTCAGTTAAGTCCAAGGGAGTTAAAGTCATTACTTCATCTATTCCGATAAAACATCCTATGTTTGCAATCACCAAAAGTGTGAATTACCTTCCAAATGTACTCTCGAAGATGGAGGCGGATGAAGCTGGTGCTTTTGCAGGCATTTGGCTTGACGATGAAGGTTTTGTTGCTGAAGGGCCTAATATGAATGTGGCTTTTGTCACCAAAGAGAAGGAACTTATAGTGCCCCACTTCGACAAAATTCTAAGTGGGTGTACAGCTAAGAGAGTTTTAACCCTTGCTGAGTGTTTGTTGAAGCAGGGTGAGCTTCAGGGGATAAGGATGAAAAATGTAACCGTCGAAGAAGGGAAGAAAGCAGATGAAATGATGCTTATTGGCAGTGGAGTTTTGGTTTGCCCTGTAGTGCAGTGGGATGACCAGGTTATTGGAGATGGTGAGTAATTTCATTTCAATGAGTAGCATATTGAAAGTTCTTTTACTTCACCTTTTTATGAGCTTATATTGATTTGGTTCTGCATTTTCTGTAGGCAAAGAAGGCCATATAACACAAGCTCTCTTAAATCTAATCATTGAGAACATGAAATCAAGTCCCCCTACCGTTCGCACACCTGTTCCATATTGACTCAACTTTATTTCCTTTCTCAACATGCATGTGATTATGAACATTCATAAGTAGTTGTGAATCCTCACAAATACCTACTCAAGCAGTGATGTGAAGTAACTTTACTGCTACTGCTCATTGGTTTGTAAAGTATGGAATGTTGTAAGAATATGTATATGAGGGATCTTGGTGTTGTCTGGTGGTTCAAAAATAAGTTTAATTCCTTCAATGGGACAAATATGTATAAAATAAAAGTTCAATGGGACAAACATTACATGAAAAATGCTTCTCTATTGTGAATTTTCAAACACTTTGAAAGAGTCATTAATGATGATGAGTTGCAATGTGAGTTTCAGTGTAGACATAAATTGCAGAGGTTGCCATAAATAAAATTGCCAAGATTAATAATTGAGAGGTCACCTTTGTTAGAAGTTGTTTAAATCTACTCATGATTAATATTGATACAAAATTCAGAATTTCAAAATTTGTACAAAATTTAGAGTCTCGTTTGACTCGTGATATATCCAACTATTTCAAGCAACATAAGTGATTATTATTTATATATCACACTTTTTTATTTTTGATGTGGCAGGATTGTCAAACCTGTGGAAAGAGTCGTACGAGTTTATGAGTTTAGGAAGCAATAGTAAGTAGATGCACATAGAATTGTTTATTGATAGAATGGATAAATTTGAGTAGACTCCTACAAACTTGTATAGGCTCACGAGTTTATGACGAGTTTACGAGTCTTTAAGTTTTTTTTAAAAAAAAACCCATAAAACCGTTCAAAATCCCGAAACTTAATTTATTTATTTTTATAAAAATCTCTTAAATTTATTTTCTATTGCTCATAACGATATGTTTAGAATTTAAAACATAAAAAAAAAAAAAAACTCGTTCATAGTCTTCTCTTTCAACAATGACGGTGTCTGATGATTTTCCTCCTTCATTGACGATTTCATTGAAGCTTTAGATGTTTGAAGTCGTTAACATATATGCTTCATGATGTTTTAGTTTTCAATTAAGAATAAACTAATACCTAATTATTTATATATGCTTCTATATTTTATTTTTTGTTTTGTTATAGATTATTTTTTGTTAACAAGTTTGTATTTATGAGTAATTGCATGTGTGTATATGTCTGCGCGCGCGTGTGTGTGAAAGTCATTTTTAATTTTTAATATATTTGTACGAGTCTACAAGTCGGATCAACGAGTCAAGTCAATGGACCGTTTACGAATTTGAGTAGACTCGTGAGTCTGACAACCTTGGTCAGACGTACAAAAGTGTTTTAAAGTCATCAATTTATATGTAACTCAAAATTTATATATATTCTTTTTCGCTAATTAAACTATCACTTATTAAAAATGTATATATATAATTGTATCATTTTCTATTTAATCATTTTTTATCACATTTTTATAATAACAATTTATTTTCTTGATACACAGCCACAACCACAGAGAACCAGCAACCCCGATATCAAACTTTGATGTAGAGGGTTAGCTTGCATAGGGCGTACCCATTCATAAATATATTAGTCATACAAGTTCTCTTTACAATTATGAATATTCTCATGAAACTGACGATATACAACGGCATAAGCAATTATGTCTTTGTTGTCTATCACAATGGAGTTGCATCTTTGGTCATCGCACCAATTGCATTTTATCTTGATAGGTAATATAATATTCTCTCATACTCTTAATTCATTTTTGCTACTAGAATTGTTAGGAGTGTTCAAGGTTTAACGATTTTATTGGAGTTTTAGATGTTTGAATTCATTAACATATACGTTTCATGATATTTTACTTTATGTAAGGTTCAATTAAAAATAAACCAATACTTAATTATTTATATATGTTTCTATATATTTTTTTGTTTTATTATAGAATTGTTTTTTGTTAACAAGTTTGTATTTATGAGTAATTGACATGCGTGTGCGCGCGCGTGCGTATGCGTGTGTGTGAAAGTCATTTTTAATTTTTCGTAGATTCGTACGAGTCTACAAGTCGGGTCTACGAGTCAAGTCTATGGACCCTTTACGAATTTGAGTAGACTCGTAAGTCTAGCAACTTTGGTCTAAGGTACAAAAGTGTTTTAAATTCATCAATTTATATGTAACTAAAAATTTATATATATATATATATATATATCTTTCTTCGCTAATTAAACTATCACTAATTAAAATATGTATATATAATTGTATCATTTTCTATTTAATCATTTTTTTATCACATATTTATAATAACAATTTATTTTCTTGATACACAGTCACAGAGAACCAGCAACCCGACATCAAACTTTGATGCAGAAGCAAAGAGCGTACCTATTCATAAATATCTTAGTCATACAATTTCTCTTTGCAATTATGAATATCCTGTTGGAACAAAGTGGGTCTGACATGAACCTCTAGGATTTTAAGTGGTTTTGATGATAACAAAGTATTAAAATTGCAATTGGTATTACTAATGATTATTCTAGTGTGCAGAATTACAAGTTAAAATTCATTCAGAAGCACTATGAATAGTAGCAGAGAAGCCAGTCAAAACAAGCTCTGAAAGAGTATCGCTGTTCATCAGAAGCTTAAATTTTGCGTGCTGAAGATAGCACTTCTGAGGACCAAAAGCTAGACTCTGATGAAGTTCAGAAGCTGAAGATCTTAAGAAGCTATGACAAGAGCACCAGAAGCAAAAAGAATTTACATCACTCAAGAACTGACAGAATCAGAATCAATGATTGAAGAACTATCTACTTCAAGGCTCTGTCACATCCACAGGAAGGAATATTCGTTGGTACAACGTTAACCTTATCCATAAGTGGAGCGTATTTGAGGTTTGTACGATCGTACTATTATTACTCAAAATGGATGAGTGATAAATTGAATAGCTAGGTAGTGGAATTGAAATTCCTTGCCAAAGAAGGCAATATACAGCTATCAATTGTACGAGTAAATTCCAGCTGGCACAAAGCTCTCTGCAACGGTCATCATCTTCCTCCAAGTATAAATAGAAGACTAAAATGGAAGAAATGACCACTGTTCTATTACTGCGTTTAAGGCTCTGAAGCATCCTGACATTATTGTTCTATCTGTCATTCAAAGTCTTAAAGCAATTTGCGTTGTATTTTGTAAACACCTCTGATAGTATATCAAGTGTTCCTTAACATTCATTCTTATTCTTAAGTTTGTTTGAGAAGTCTCTTGTTAAGTTTAACTTGAGCATTTGAGAAGTCTCTTGTTTAGTGAAACTTGAGCACCTGAGAAGTCTCTTGCAAGTGTGCTTGAGCAATTTGTAATCTTAAGTAGATTATAGTGAAAATCTCTTGTTAGTAACAAGGGGACTAGAGTACTCTCGATTTGTGAGAGGAACCAGGATAAATTTTGTGTCTTTCTCTCTTTCTCTCAGCACCCCTTTTATTTTTGTGTTTATATCCGCTGCAAACTTAGTTTTAATTGGTAAAAAGTTTTAATTTTTTAAACACAATTCAACCCCCCCTTCTTGTGTTTTTCCACCTTCAATTGGTATCAGGAGCTAGGTCTGTTGCCTAACTCACCTTACAGTGAAACAGTAAAGATCCAGGAGGAAAAACATGTCTGCTGAGAAGAATCTCAATGAAGTTCCTTTTGACTATGATTCAAACTCTCGTCAAAGAAGGGCATCTGATAAGGTTCCTTTCTTCAATGGAACTGAGACCAGCTACCCTTTCTGGAAAACAAATATGTACAGCTATATCATGAGTATTGATTGTGATTTATGGGACATGGTAGAAGATGGAGTTAACTTTGAAAACATGGACTTAGAAGGTGTTGTCAGCTCTCAGAACAGGAAAGCCTTTACACCTACTCAAAAGCTAGAGTACAAGAAGCATCACTCTGTAAAAGGAATGATGACTAATGCTATCTCACATGATGAGTACCTTAAAATTGGAGATAAAAGAACTGCAAAATCTATTTGGGATTCCTTAAAATCCAAGTATGAGGGCAACAAACAAGTTAAGGAGGCAAAGGCTAACTTGTTGGTGCATCAGTATGAGCTGTTTAAGATGAAGGATGGAGAGGACATTGAAACTATGTTTTCACGGTTTCAAATTCTTGTATCTGGACTTCAAGTATTAGACAAGAGTTATACTGAAGCTGATCATGTGAGAAAGGTACTCAGAAGCCTACCACCAAAATGGAGACCCAAGGTGACTGCTTTTCAAGAGTCTAAGGATTTGGACACAGTATCCCTTGAAAGCTTGATTAGTTCATTAAAGAGTCATGAGATGGAACTAATGACTGATGAATCAACCAAGAAGATGAAAGGGATAGCCTTAAGCTCTAAAAGTTCATCAAAGGCTCTGAAAGCTAAAATTATAGAATCTGAAGATGAGGCTTCTGAAGAGGGTCAAGAAGATGGGTCTGATGATGAAGAAGAGATGGTGCTGATGGCTGCTAAGGTTTCACAATGGGCAAAACGAAGCAAGAAATATGCAGGCAAATTTGGAGGATCTTCCAAGAGACTTAGTACTGCTAAAGACAAGAAGGAAGATCAAAACAAGTGTTTCAAATGCAACAAGCCTGGTCATTTCATTGCTGATTGTCCAGAAAACAAAAGTAGATCATCAAAGCAAAGCTCTAGCAAGGAAAGGTATAAGAGTAAAGTCAAGAAGAGCTTTCTGGCAACATGGGAAGATCTTGACAAAGACTCAGACTCAGATGGTGATGAGGAAGCAAATCTAGCACTGATGGCAACTACCTCTGACAGAGAAGACTCTGAAGCAGGTTCAGACTCTGAAGATGAGGAAGAGGTAATTGCTAAACTATCTAGAACTGAATTAGTAGATTCTCTTAAAGATGCCTTAAAAATGCTCACTAAAAAGGCAGGTGAATGTAAGGTCTTGAAAAAGGCTTACTATAACCTAACTGAGAAAATGAACATAATAGTTGAAGAAAATGAGTCTCTAAGTAGTAGAAACTCATTTATGGAAACTCATTATGTTTATGATGATAAGGTTCCTCCAGAGCATGAATTTGCTCTGCAAGAATTTCTTATCAATGGCATGAAGAGAAGTAAGATAGCTTCCTTAATATACCATGTTAGTAGAAACAGAGGTGAAGGTCTTAGATTTTCTCGTTTTAAAGATAATCCATTATTTTCTAAACCCTCTAAATGTGATAATTCAAAACCTAAGGCTGTATTTGTTAAAAGCCAATCAGAAGCAATAGGTATACCAGAACCTGAAAAAATAATTGTGTCAGAGGCCAAGAAGCCTCAGACTCTGAAACCTTCAGAGCCTAAGGTTTCCAAACCTCAGACCAATGTCAAAATAAATAAAACTCTGGTATATTCTAAAGCTAAGCACAAGAGTTATACAAAGCCTAAAAGTTTTTCAAAATGCTTCAATAACTCTAAAGCTCCTGATAGGCCTTATAAACAAAAACAATCTAAGGTAATGAGGACTAACTCTAAAGGACCCATAAAAGTATGGGTACCAAAGTCTGAGATTGTCTTTGCAGCAGATCTGCACTCAAAGAAGGCCAGAGCAGCATTCTTGGTACCTGGACAGTGGCTGCTCGCGTCATATGACAGGAGACAAGCATATGTTCCAAACCCTGACTCTGAAAGAGGGAGGAACTGTGGGATTTGGAGGAAACCAAAAAGGGAAGATCACTGGTACTGGTACAGTTGGTAATTCTTCTCTCTCTATTAAAGATGTTTGGTTAGTTGATGGCCTCAAACATAATCTACTAAGCATTAGCCAATTTTGTGATAGTGGATTTGTTGTTAAGTTTAATAAAGATGCATGTACTGTAATCAGAGAGTCTGATGAGTCTGTAGTATTCAGAGGCTTAAGGAAAGGCAATGTTTATAAAATCAATCTGTCAGAACTCTCAGAGCAAAAGATAGTTTGTCTTCTATCTTTGAATGATGAGAAATGGGTCTGGCACCAACGCTTAGGACATGCTAACTGGAGATTAATCTCTAAGCTCAGCAAACTAAGCTTGGTTAAAGGTCTACCCAATCTTAATTATCATTCAGATGCTCTGTGTGGTCCTTGTCAGATTGGAAAGATTTCAAAAACCTCGTTTAAACCTAAAAACATTGTCTCTACCTCAAGACCTCTTGAATTGCTTCACATTGATTTGTTTGGTCCTGTAAGTACAGCCTCAATCAATGGAAAGAAATATGGACTTGTTATTGTTGATGATTACAGTAGATGGACTTGGGTTAAATTTCTTAGAGTAAAGGATGATGCATATGATGTGTTTACCATCTTCTGCACTCAAGTGCAAAGTGAGAAGAGTCTCAAGATCTTAAAGATCAGAAGTGATCATGGGGGTGAATTTGAAAACAAACCCTTTGCAACTTATTGTGAAGACCATGGAATTGTCCATGAGTTCTCAGCTCCTAGAACACCACAGCAAAATGGTGTTGTAGAGAGAAAGAACAGGTCTTTACAAGAGATGGCAAGAACCATGATGCATGAGACTAAACTTGCTAAGCACTTCTGGGCAGAAGCTGTGAACACAGCTTGTTATATTCAAAATAGGATCTATATCAGACCTATATTGAATAAAACAACATATGAACTCTTTAAAGGAAGAAAGCCCAACATCTCTTATTTTCATCAGTTTGGATGTACCTGTTACATTCTGAACAATAAGGCCTACAAAAGAAAATTTGATGCCAAAGCTTGTAAGGGAATCTTTATAGGTTACTCTGAACGCTCAAAGGCATACAGAGTGTATAATTCTGAAACTAACACAGTGGAAGAATCTATACATGTTAGATTTGATGACAAAGAGCCTGACAGTAAAATGTCAGAGCAAGATGATAGTTATGCAGGTATTCCTTATCAATATAACAATCCAGAACTTGAGAGAGCATCAGATGCAAATGAAACTTCAGAAGCTGTATTGGAAGAAGTCTCTGAAGAAGCATCCCCAATAGAAGCATCTGAAGAGCATCATGATATCTCAGAAGATGATACCCAAACAAGTGCTAAAACTAATGAAGCTCCAAAGAGAAAATTCAAATACAGATCATCACATCCAGAAGATCTTATCCTTGGAAACAAAGAGAGTCCAAGAAAAACAAGATCAGATTATCAACAACATGATTCACTTCTAGGACTCATATCTATGATAGAACCTAAGAATGTTGATGAAGCTCTTTCTGATGATGGATGGATTGTAGCAATGCAAGATGAGCTCAATCAGTTTCAAAGAAATGATGTGTGGGATTTGGTACCAAGACCAACACACAAGAACATCATTGGAACCAAGTGGGTATTTAGGAACAAACTGAATGAACAAGGTGAAGTGGTAAGAAACAAAGCTAGACTAGTAGCACAAGGCTACAGTCAGCAAGAAGGCATTGACTTCACTGAAACATTTGCTCCAGTGGCAAGACTGGAAGCAATCAGGTTATTATTATCATATGCAGTTAATAATGGAATAACCTTATACCAAATGGATGTTAAGAGTGCCTTTCTAAATGGTGTCATTTCTGAAGAAGTATATGTCAAACAACCTCCAGGTTTTGAGGATTTGAAAAACCCTGATTATGTTTATAAACTTAAGAAATCACTCTATGGTCTCAAACAAGCTCCAAGAGCTTGGTATGAAAGACTGAGTAATTTCCTTTTAGAAAATGGTTTTCAAAAAGGTCAAATTGACAATACACTGTTCAGAAAGACAACTAAGAAAGACATCTTAATTATTCAAATTTATGTAGATGATATAATTTTTGGTTCAACTAATGCTTCTCTTTGCAAGAATTTCTCCAAGCTTATGCAGGATGAATTTGAAATGAGTATGATGGGTGAGCTAAAATTCTTTCTTGGAATTCAAATCAACCAAGGAAAAGATGGCACTTACATTCATCAAAGCAAGTATACAAAAGAGCTTCTGAAGAAGTTCAATCTTGAAGACTGTAAGATAATGTCAACACCCATGCATCCCTCAAGCAGTCTAAGCAAGGAAGAAATTGGAAGCAAAGTAGATCAGAAGCTATATAGAGGTATGATTGGTTCTTTACTCTACCTAACAGCTTCTAGACCTGATATTTTATATAGTGTATGCTTGTGTGCAAGATTCCAGTCAGATCCTAGAGAACCTCACTTAACTGCAGTTAAGAGGATCTTTAGATATCTGAAAGGAACTACTAATCTAGGACTTCTTTATAAAAAATCCCTAGATAGTAAGCTAGTTGGATTCTGTGATGCTGACTATGCTGGAGACAAGATAGAGAGAAAATCCACTAGTGGAAATTGCCAATTTATTGGTGAGAATCTCATATCTTGGGCCAGCAAGAGACAAACAACTATTGCTTTGTCTACAGCAGAAGCAGAATACATTTCAGCTGCTAAATGTTGCACACAGCTTCTCTGGATGAAATATCAGCTAGAGGACTATAACATAGCTGAAAGCAGTATCCCACTATATTGTGATAATACTGCTGCTATTCATTTATCTAAGAACCCAATTTTGCATTCCAGAGCTAAACATATTGAAATAAAACATCATTTTATAAGAGATCATGTTCAAAAAGGCACAATAGATATTCAATTCATTGATACTGAACATCAATGGGCTGATATATTTACTAAGCCTTTAGCTATTGAAAGATTTGACTTTATTAAAAAGAATTTGAACATGCACTATATCTCTGAAGAAAATTAGCTCTGAGATACAAATTAGAATTAGCATCTGAAGCTCTTTCAGAACCTCTGGTAATTTAGAGTCTCCTTTGGGAAGCTCTGATTAAAACGGGTTCTGAAGAGTAACAGATTCTGATGAGGTGTCAGATACAAATGAGTTTGGCTCTGAACTAAACGGAAATGAAACGTTTAGTACTAGTTAGTGTACAACAGTTGTTTGTACACGCGTCAGCTTGATTAAGTCTCTCCTGCACGTATCTAGATCCTGATAGGTAGAGAACAGTTAATGATGAAAATGCAGTTATGCAATTTAAAATTAATTTTAAACTGTTCGCGCTCCCTCCTTTGTGCCTATTTTCTAAGTGTTTATTCTATTTGATATAAATTGTCACTTCACTCACAAAGCACAACTTTTTCACATAATCACTTCCTACACAAACCCTAAACCTCAGATATTCCCAAATCTCCCTGCTTCTTAATCTCTTGCAATCATGGCTGCTCGTCCTTCAAGCGAAATCGTTCAACGTCCGTTCAACCCTGTCTTACCACCCGTCATTGATCTCAAGTCTCAAGAAAAACTTGTCTTCAAAGATAACGTAACCGACGCTGGTCCAGAATCTTTTGAGTTTGTAACGGAAAAGTTTGTTGATTTTGAGAGTTTCAAAGAGAATGGAATCGACATTCAGAGTTTATTCTACGATCAACAATGGAAGAATTACTTCGAGATGCTGAATGGGTTTGTCTATTATGACATTGTGAAATATTTCTGGCAGAAAGCTACCATCTTTGACAAGTTCAATGCTGATGAAGAGGTTAGAAAGATGGTAGAGAAGGATGGTTCTCTGAAAGGTAAAACAAGAACTCAACTTGGCATAAGACCCTATAGAGGAAAGGAGATTAGGTCAAATATCATGGGTATCAATGTTCTTATTACTCAAGAACATATTGCCAAAATTCTGGGTCTGGACAATGAAGGTGAGAATGTGGATGAATATGGTGAGAAGAGCAAACATATTGAATCCATTAAGAAGAATTTATTCCTGCCTGGCAGTACCAACAATGATTTTGGTAAAGCTAAATTCATGAAGCAAAACTTCAGCTTTGCTTTCAAAGTGTTTCTGGCCTCCATCATCACTAGAGAAGGAGGATGTGATACTATTTCTCTACCACATCGGCACTTCATCTGGTTTTTGTACAAGAAGGTGAAGATAAATTTGGCAAAGCTTCTGTTTGATCACCTATGCTTTACTATATCCAAAAGTAGAACCAAATCACCTTCAATGATTCATCATCCAAGGTTGATTTCAGAAATCGTACGACAGACGAAGCTTATTCACATTATCAGTACCAAGGAAAAACTTAGAGTTTTCAACACGGCTAAGTATGATGCAAGTGTTTTGGTAAACATGCATCTGAAGACAAAAGAGGAGCTGAAGACAGCCAAGAGCCCTCTGGAGCAAGTTTATGAGAAGTACTTCTGGTGTGACGGTTTCCCAACCATATCAGAATTTGATAATGATGATGTTATCAAGAACTTCTTGGAGTTGGTCAGATTGGACTCTGGTGTAAGTGTGCCCAGGAGTATGGTAGTTGGTGTACCAAACTGGGACATCTTCAAAGGACCCAAACAGATCACCAGGTCTAAGAGAAAACCTCAACCAATTGAACAAGATATTGTTGAGGAAGAACAATCTGAAGAAAAGAATGATGCTGATGAGGTTGGTGGTGCTGAAAGGATAGCCACTGAAGAAAAAGAAGAAGTCAGTAAGGAGCAAGTGGATAAAATTGCTCAGAAGAAGGCTGTTCAGAAAGAAAGAAGAACAAAGAAAAGACAGGATAGGCCTGCGGATGCTGAAGAGGAACAACCTGTCAGAGCCCCAAAAAGAAAGAAGACAGTTGTCTCCAAACAAAAGGCTGCTGACTCAGGTAAAAATTCTAAGCCTAATATTGATAGTGTATCTAGTGCTCATCCCTCTACCCAATCATCTCCCATAGACTATACAAAGCCAATACGAATGATCCAACCTTCCCCTAAATCATCATCATCTGAAGAAACTCTTTCTGACTCCAGCATTGACTCTACTGAGTTAATTGTTGAACTTGATAAATTAGAGAAAGTGAAAAAGAAACCTGTACAGAAACATACCAAAAGAGCCACCAAGAAGCCCATCCACATCACTTCTGATGAAGAATCCCCCATCATTATTGATACCTCAACTCTTGATCAACCTGCCAACACCCCATCTGTCCTTGACCATCTCACCCAACACCTATCTGGAGATGCATTCACTCACTCCAATCCAAATTCACCACCTCACTTTCCTTTTGTCAACACTACTACTGATCCACCAATCCAAGGACCTCCTAATCAAACCATACAAACTCCACCTTCATCCCTTGACAACATTTCACAAGAAAATCCACCCACATTCACACCAGCCCAGGATGAAACAATTGCTCATTCTATAGAACAAACACAACAAAAATCACCTCATCACTCACCAGTTCACAACATGCATGAACAACAACCACCATCACCTCCAACCGATATTTACACTCCTGCACCTTCCCCTGAACCTTCTCCAGAACTTGTCTATGGTCCACTCAATAAACCTTTAGATGAAGAAGAGCTTGATGAGCTTACTGACTTTATCTTTAAAGCAGAAGAGCAGCTCTTGAAAAATGCCATAGATATTGATGATGAACCAAGACTTCCACCCAACCTAAGTAAAATCAAAATCATTGAACTTAAGAGAAAGAAACCAGAACCAACCATTCCCTTTGACCCAACCAAACCCTTTTTCAACTACAACTCTGAACCAAACCTTGAGCTGCTAGATAGTGCTATTAATGTTTGTCTAAGAAATTTTAAAAGCATGGAAGAAGAAGCACTGATTTTTCCCTTAGATGTTGATGCTAAGATCAGGGAATTAGAGGAGAAATTCAGTCAGTCTCTGGGGCTGTTGGGAGGCTATGTAAAAAGAAGGATTGAGGGAAGAGGAATGGAAGTCTTGTCTCAAATAATGAGTGCTGCTGATCGCTCTCATGCTCTGAGACTTACTTTTTTCAACCATGAAGAAGAATGTCAGAGGTTAGCATTTTTAGCTGCTGTGAATGAAAGTATAAGAAGATCTCTGGATGATGAGCAGACTAAGATAGCTGCTGAAATGGAACGTCAGAGGCTTGCTGAACAAGAAGCCTTCAAGTTATTGGTTGATAGAGCTGTTCACATTGCTGTTATTGAGACTAATAAGATTATTGAGAATCAAGGAGCTGCAGAAGATATTGTTATGGATGATCAGAACCTTAGTGAACCAGATTCTGATAAAGGTAAAGCTCCCATTGTTGCTTCATCTCCTCCTAGATCTCCACCTGTACTTGTCCAAGGCTCTTCTTCATCTGCCATACCTTCTGTTATGCAAGAAGCTCTGGAAGTAATCAAGAATGACTTAAGAGAGGAACTAAGAAATGAAATGGATGAGTTCAGGGTCGATATAAGAGAAGACTTGAACAGATCTTGAGAAGCTACAAACAAGAAGATAGATGCAATGATGGAACTTCTTCTGAAGCTTACTCAACAGCAACCCAAACCTTAACCCTTATGTCTGAGCACTTATTTGTAATCATGTTTATGTAAATCTTTTGGATAATATTCTTTTGGTTAATTAAGCTTCTTATTATCCTCATATATGTGCTTGTGCTGGTGTGTTTATTTTTATTTTTATTTTGTTTTTCAAAATGAAAATCATATACTCTGATAATGTCTGATACTCTTGTGGATTCTGAACCTAGTGTAAGATGTTGGAGAACATCTTGTTTTTAAACTTATATAGGATTTTGAAAACCTAAGGTTCCCCCACATCAGTATTCCTGTTTACTCATGAAATAACTTCTTAGTATTATAGCCTGTTTATAAGCGGGGCAACAATACCGTATGAGGCGTGTCTGGTAACTGGTTTTCTGACGTTTGACAAGAGTATATAAAAGAAACATGCTCGAAAAGAAAGAAATTTATAGCAGGAACAATTTTTATTATTATAATTAAAGAGGATCTTTATTACATAAGATAGTGAAACTCTACTTAGATTTAGACTTAGACTCAGAAGCCTCTGCATCCAGTCTCTTATACTTCTTCCTAAGAACTGCGAGCAATTCTTCAGTAGCCTTCTGAACCTCAGCTCTATAATCTTCGTATGAAGTATCATCATCGTATGTCCATAAGAATTCCTCCAGATCAGAGCCCAATTCTTCTCTCTCTGATTCTGTCAATCTAAGTTCTTGCTTGTTTCGCTCATAACGTAGCCTGTTTTCTTCGCAGCGCCAGGGCTCTGCTTCCTTCTTGCTCTCTTCTCTTGAGCCTGAAGCATCCTTGGTAACCTGCCTTTCCATTGAATGTTTTTCTTTTGATGTTACTTGATTACTCTGGATGAGTAAAATGAGAGGAATCATCCCTTTTTATAGTATCATCAAACTCTCTTGTCAGGACGGTTTTCAACACAATTCATTAAATGAATTTAGTTGTCACCACTTTTTGACTTGACTGCCTTGTTATGACGCATTTGACTGCTTGGTTTTCTGTGTCTTTTTGACTGATGCCAAAAGGGGGAGTAAGGATAGTGTTAAAATTAATGTTGATTGATTCTAATACTGCTCAAAAGATCTGAAACTGTTATGTTATATACATTTTGAATCAATTTTTATCCCTTCTGATTCCTTCTCATTCTGAACGTTATTGAAAGGGGAGAAAACTTAAGAACCTAAAATAAATCTCATAGACAATGTCAGAAGAGCTTGCAAACCTCTTCTGAGCATTATCAGACTCTGAGAAGAAGAGCTTACAAACCTCTGCTTCTGAGAGACAAATATGAAAATTTATTTTAAGTTAATAAGTTGGCTCTTAAACTGTTTTAATTAATTATGGATAAGACTTAGGGGGAGCTTACAAACCTAACCCAATGGATTGTCAGACTCAGGGGGAGATTGCAAACCTTTGAAACCTGAAGTCAACATAATTAAATTAAATCAACAACAATTGAATTTTAATGCTTTAGTTTGTCATCATCAAAAAGGGGGAGATTGTTGGAACAAAGTGGGTCTGACATGAACCTCTAGGATTTTAAGTGGTTTTGATGATAACAAAGTATTAAAATTGCAATTGGTATTACTAATGATTATTCTAGTGTGCAGAATTACAAGTTAAAATTCATTCAGAAGCACTATGAATAGTAGCAGAGAAGCCAGTCAAAACAAGCTCTGAAAGAGTATCGCTGTTCATCAGAAGCTTAAATTTTGCGTGCTGAAGATAGCACTTCTGAGGACCAAAAGCTAGACTCTGATGAAGTTCAGAAGCTGAAGATCTTAAGAAGCTATGACAAGAGCACCAGAAGCAAAAAGAATTTACATCACTCAAGAACTGACAGAATCAGAATCAATGATTGAAGAACTATCTACTTCAAGGCTCTGTCACATCCACAGGAAGGAATATTCGTTGGTACAACGTTAACCTTATCCATAAGTGGAGCGTATTTGAGGTTTGTACGATCGTATTATTATTACTCAAAATGGACGAGTGATAAATTGAATAGCTAGGTAGTGGAATTGGAATTCCTTGCCAAAGAAGGCAATATACAGCTATCAATTGTACGAGTAAATTCCAGCTGGCACAAAGCTCTCTGCAACGGTCATCATCTTCCTCCAAGTATAAATAGAAGACTAAAATGGAAGAAATGACCACTGTTTTATTACTGCGTTTAAGGCTCTGAAGCATCCTGACATTATTGTTCTATCTGTCATTCAAAGTCTTAAAGCAATTTGCGTTGTATTTTGTAAACACCTCTGATAGTATATCAAGTGTTCCTTAACATTCATTCTTATTCTTAAGTTTGTTTGAGAAGTCTCTTGTTAAGTTTAACTTGAGCATTTGAGAAGTCTCTTGTTTAGTGAAACTTGAGCACCTGAGAAGTCTCTTGCAAGTGTGCTTGAGCAATTTGTAATCTTAAGTAGATTATAGTGAAAATCTCTTGTTAGTAACAAGGGGACTGGAGTACTCTCGATTTGTGAGAGGAACCAGGATAAATTTTGTGTCTTTTTCTCTTTCTCTCAGCACCCCTTTTATTTTTGTGTTTATATCCGCTGCAAACTTAGTTTTAATTGGTAAAAAGTTTTAATTTTTTAAACACAATTCAACCCCCCCTTCTTGTGTTTTTCCACCTTCATATCCTCATGAAGCTGGCGATATACAACAGCATAAGCAATTATGTCTTCGTTGTCTATTGGAATGGAATTGCATCATTGGTCATCGCCCAATTGCATTTTATCTTGATAGGTAATATAATATTCTCTCCTACTCTTAATTCAGTTTTGCTACTAGAATTGTTAGGAGTGTTCATGGTTTGACGATTTCATTGGAGTTTTAGATGTTTGAATTCATTAACATATATATTTCATGATATTTTACTTTATGTAAGGTTCAATTAAGAATAAACTAGTACTTAATTATTTATATATGTTTCTTTATTTTTTCTTGTTTTATTGTAGAATTATTTTTGTTAACAAGTTTGTATTTATGAGTAATTGACATGTGTGTGCGCGCTCGCGTGCGTATGCGCGCGTGTGTAAGATATTTTTAATTTTTCGTAGATTCGTATGAGTCTATAAGTCGGATCTACGAGTCAAGTCTACGGACCTTTACGATTTTGAGTAGACTCATAAGTCTGACAACTTTGGTCAAAAGTACATAAGTGTCTTAAAGTTATCAATTTATATGTAACTAAATATATATATATATATATATATATATATATATATATATATATATATATATATATATAGGGGAACTTTCAAATGAGAGGGATTTTAAAATGAGAGGGTGAGAGGAACAAATATTAACCATCTGATCAGATCTAACGGTCCTGATTAAATTTCAGCATTTAAACTTCACTTTACTCTTTTTGCACCAAACCCATTGCCCCCTTCTGAACCTGTTCTTCTTCTTCGCCTCCTTTCTGAACCGTTTGTTCTGCAGGTTCAGATTTTTATTTCTAAACCAATACCTCTCCAATTAATACTTCCTTGTGATGCATGACGTTATTGTGGTTATTTTCTCAAAATCAATTTGAAACTTTGAAAGTGAAGGGCAAGTATGAATTTTTTTTTTTAAAAAATAATTATTAATTGTATAAAGATGTGACCATTATAGAAGAACAGCATGTGAGAATCTTGTGAGATTACCATGGATGGATTAAAAAAGAAACCCATCAGTAAATGAATTAAAGCATTTGAATCAATCTCTCTTTTGTTATTTATTATTAAGAACAAGAAAATTTGAGATCTCTTTAGCGGCGGCAGTGACCTCTGATTACCATCTCTGTAACTGTCGAAAAACGTTTGGCTTGTTCGTCATCGTCACAGCTGTGACTCCCAAAACAATATTGTCGCACAATTTTTGGGAAGGAAAACTAAGCAGCATGTAAAGTTTGAAGGAAAGAAATTGTTTGCAGTAAGAAATGAGTTCGTCAGAGAAAAATACATCAATCTCAATCAAACCAATAAGCACAAAAATTTGCTTAGGAATTGAAGAAGTACGTGTTAGTGAGAATTGAAGGAGCCCCGAAAGATGAAGTGCAATGGAGAAGATGAAGTGTTAAAAAGATTAGCTACAACTATTAAAATTTAATAGCACCATAAAGATTCATCCAATGGTTATGATTTAACCCTCTCACCCTCTCATTTTAAAACCACTCTCATTGATTAAAATATGAATATATAATTGTATCATTTTCTATTTAATCAATTTTTATCACATTTTTATAACAACAATTTATTTTCTTGATACACAGTCACAAAACCAGCAACCCCGACATCAAACTTTGATGCAGAAGCAAAGGGCGTACCTATTCATAAATATCTTAGTCATACAAGTTCTCTTTGCAATTATGAATATCCTCATGAAGCTGGCGATATACAACGACATAAGCAATTATGTCTTCGTTGTCTATCGCAATGGAGTTGCATTTTTTATCATTGCACCAATTGTATTTTATTTTGATAGATAATATAATATTATCTCCTATCCTTAATCCAGATTTTCTAATAGGGTGTTAGAAGTGCTCATGGTTTACTCTCAATGAAATTGTACCAAACCTCTGAACTGAAAAAATATATATATAAAATTTACCTGAACTAATACTTGTTAACTTGAACTAAACTTAATTGTAGTTTGTACCTTCCTCTCGAACTTAAGCATGCATATCTTGTGGTTAATGTTGAGTGATTTATATAAAAAACAATGTTAAAAACAAATAAACTTGGTCTTTGGTACAAATATACTCCCTCCATTACAAAATATAAGCAAAAGTTGGTCAACCAAAGTGAATGTATTTGGTCTAAATTTTGAACCATATACATTAAATTTTTTTGACTCATTTTTGCTTATATTTTGTAACGGAGGAGTAGCTATCAAACTCACAAATCTATTCAAACTCATAAATGGTCCGTAGACTCATAAATCTGACTTAAACACACACACACCTACCCACTCACACGCACACACGTGCGCACGCACACACACATATACATTACTCATAAATACAAATTTGTTAACAAAAAAATTTATGATAAAACCCAAAAAAATAATTTAAACGTGTATAAATAATTAGGTACTAATTTATTTTTAATTAAAAACTACATAAAGTAAAATATCATGAAATATACGTATATGTTAATCACTTCAAACATCTAAAGCTCCAATGAAATTGTCAATAAATGAGGAAACTCATCAGACATCTATCGCTCCTGAAAAAGAAGACTAGAAAAATGAGAGTTCTTTGATGTTTCTAATTCTAAACATATCGTCATGAGCAAATGAATATTATATGTAAATATTTTTTATGTATTTAAAAGAAGATATACTTTTTTTTCTTTCAATTTTTAATTTTGTTAAAAAAAAAAATCACCCATAATAGGTCTGTTTGGTTCGGAGGTTTTGGAGGGGAGGTGATATTTTAAATTTTTATGTTTGGTTCAACTTTTTAACGAGGGGAGGGAAGGAGAGAAATAATTTATTTTTTTAGCCTTAACCTTATAAACTCAAAATAAGGATTAAATTATAATGGATATATTACGTCAAAAAAAAATCTAATGGATATATATCCAAAAAAAATCTAATGAGTAGAAAACCTAAATTTTTTTTGTTGTAAAAAAAAAATATAACCTAAAATTTTAATATTCCAACAAGGATAATTTAGAATTTTAATAAAAAAAGTAAGGGTAATTTTATCAACATAATAAATTATGTTTTACCTCGTCTCCTCTCCTTAAAAACCCCTCCCCTCACCTCCTCTCTCCTCCCTCGCCCTGGTTGAACCAAACAAGCCCTTAATATCTGTGAATTCTCGACTTAACGAATACTAGTACAAATATGAAATAGACAGGAATATCATATTTATCCATCCATGTACTAATTATATTATTTTTCTTCCAAAAATAAAAGAAAGATGGTCACGAATCCTCTACATGTGAATTAACTAGGCATGCCTACGTAATAACCATTGATCAAAATCAGTCATCAAAAGCAACGGCATCACGTGTCACTTTCTTTTAACAAGATCGTTCTTTTTTGTTACCTTCAAAGTTCCAATTCTTCTTTCATATACACAAAAATCTCATCGCCGGAGTCTTTCTCCGATCGTGTCGGTGGTTCGGTTTACGTTCGTCGGAAAACAACCGATCTTATTCTGTTTTGAATCGTTGACCGTAAAAGATGGTGAATTCCATGGTTGAACGCGCCACCAGTGATATGCTCATCGGTCCCGATTGGGCCATGAATATCGAGATCTGTGACATGCTCAATCATGACCCTGGGTGCGTTTTCCCTCAATTTCTTCTTCTTCAATCTTCAATTATTGCGTTTCTTGTTCACTCGATTATTGTTTCTTGTTTGATCATTTTTTTTTTTAACTTTACCTTTTTGGAAAAATTTGGTATCAATAATATTTGAGGTTTATAATTGAGCTAAGTTATAGAGTGGAATGGAGCAATAGAATATACGAGTGACTTCGTTTATAAGCTAATTTTAATGAAGTGCTTCAAAATTCTTAGATTTAGTGCTTTTGTTACATATATTTTTTGGAATGAAGCTTTTTGTTTGAATTGATTAATTAGTTGATAGATAGTGGGTTTTGCTAATTTGTGTGTGACTCACATATGCCTGTTACGGCCGTGACAAGATGCTAATAGACAGAGAATTATGTTTTTTTCGATTGAAATGGATAAAAAGTCAAATTTTTAGTACAAATTTGAAGATAATTACATAGTGTATCTCCTTTTAGCTCTAATTTAAGTTATTATAACGTGTTTGATAGTAGAAATAATTTTAATAAGACCTGTGCGATGTTGTGATTAATTCACACCATGGCAATTGTAATCTGTAACGCAATATCCGTAACATCCGAAATTGCGAAATCCTTAACGTGGCCGCGACCTCTACTTAAAACCTTATATATTAGAAATTGAATTGGAATATATGCATTTATAATATTTGTATTTTATTTTGAGGGAACTGGATGGTGAATCTGAACATGTATTTCATATTTGGAATTTGGTGTTTCAATTTCCTATGTTACGCTGGAATTTGAATACATTTTATGTATGATGTTTGTGTTTTTCCCTTGGTTTATAATTCCATATATTGAGAACTTGGTTTGGTTATGCTTATTAGGCAAGCAAAGGACGTTGTCAAAGGTATAAAGAAGAAGATTGGAAGTAGAAATTCGAAAGTTCAACTCCTTGCACTAACTGTAAGTGAAGGAGTGCATTAATACAAATTTACTCTTGTATTTATTTTCAGACCCTGATGTTAACATTGCTGAAGAAGATGATTTTGGATTTGTGTATCATTGCTTCAACTGTATTAAATTACATTTTGACCTCCTAAACTTTAAAAAGTTGACAACTTTCTATATTTTACAGGTTCCTTTCTTTCTTTTTCATCTGCAAAATATCATACAAAGTACTTTTGTGTTTGTATCAGGAACAAATTCATTAGATATTTCTCGAAAATAGTCAATCAAAATATAACATATAATAAGGAGGCTAAAATTGCAGTATATTTTTCATTCTCTCTGATTATCTAAATGAATATTTGGTTACTTAGACTACAGTAAGCAGAGAATGATACCAGTAAACTTGCCTTTGATAATTTAGATTTGTGTGTACAAGACCATTCAGAGCCCCAAAAAACTGAGTTGATCATATACTTGGAGATAAAGGGAACTTTTTGAAATTTGTAGGCAAAACCATTATGAAAGAAGTAGATTTAGAAAGATATAAAGCGGAATGGTAAATGTGTATATAGAGGGGGTCGATTCACTCTATAGTATTTTATCGTATATCGTGTTCATAGCCAAATCATTGGCCTCTAAATCTTTCTTTATAGTTTTACATATAAGTTTTTTGGCCTTCCTCCACCTCTCCAGCAATGACATTGCCCTCCATCTGAATACCTCCTTACTATGGGATCTACAAGTCTCCTCCACAGTCCACACATGCCCAAAGCACCTAAGTCGAGATTCAACTGTATTTCCCAACTACTCCATCATCTCAACTATATTACATGTCTGGTAACTGTTTGTTTAAATAAGCTTTATCAGACACCTGTCATTAAAAAATTTATGTTCAAATATGGAAACTAAACCTTCGGAGTACCTTAGTGCCTGTCCAAATGATGTTTGTTCAGCTTGGGAGCATTCTCTATAGTCCGGATAAAATTTAATGTCTATATATTTGACAATCAGAAAAACTTATTTGTTTTCCTGTTGGTCTGCTGCATTCTAGTTGCTGGAAACAATAATAAAGAACTGCGGAGATATGGTTCACATGCATGTTGCAGACAGAGATGTGCTTCATGAGATGGTGAAAATAGTAAAGAAAAAGGTATGCATAGTTTCTTAGATGTTTTCACTGTTTTCCTATGTTGTTTCTGCTTTCATGTTGTAAAATGTGTTGATGTTATTTGTCATGGAAATTGTAGCCTGATTTTCATGTCAAAGAGAAGATACTGGTTCTTATAGATACTTGGCAAGAAGCTTTTGGTGGACCAAGGGCAAGATATCCACAATACTATGCTGCATACCAGGAACTATTGGTAACGTTTACTACAAACCTTTTACATAGTTGTCAAACATTCCTCTATGGATTGCGGAAAAAAAAGAAGCTCGAGATAAATCAATTTAACACTTTTTGTATTGGTTTTGAGTGTGATTTGTTGGTCTTTGAATATATACATGACCCTTCTTGAAATTTAGTTATTTCTTTATTTTTTTTATTATTATGCAAAGGATTTGCTTATTTCAGCGTGCCGGGGCAGTATTCCCCCAGAGATCTGAACAATCTGCACCCGTATTCACTCCTCCACAAACACAACCATTGGCTTCATACCCTGCGAACATACGTGACGGGGATGCTCGGCCAGACACAGCTGAGACCTCTGCAGAATCTGAATTTCCAACACTAAGGTATGTTTCTAAGTCCTTTTCTTTGTTATCTAAAAGGTGGTTTACCTAGATTTTATTAATTTATAGTTTTCATGTAGAGTTATTATTGTGCCAAACATTAGTTCAGTCTTTGAGACGCTTTTGATGCCTGATGAAACTAAATGAAACTAGAAGCATACCTGTAAGTTGATGATTATATCTATTACCAGTGACATATTTTCTTTGTAGTTCCGATGTCACGTTTGTAACCCTCTGCTCTTCTTTTATGACTGGCCTAGCCATGCATTATTTTTAATGTCTGATGAAGAATCTTTCTTCTACTGGAATCAAATAAAGTCTGGTGGTGTTTTGGGAACCGGTGAATAAAAATAAGAAATATGCAAAATTTAACTTAAAGGAGGAATTTTAAACACATTTTCCATTCTTGTTATTCTGCCTTTTCTTTTAATTCGTTGTCATGTTTTTCACTTTATATGACGTGTGCCAACTGCTAGTCTTGATACACTCATCAGTGTCTTTTTAACTGTTAATGGACTAATTTTTCAAATATAATGAATTAAGCTGTACAAATCTCCCTGTAATTTAAACTCCCTTCACTTATTTAGGATGCAATGAGCATATTGTACTTTCAGTAGGTACTTTTATCGGTATAATTAGAATGATGATGCAAGTTATTTGTTGTACAGATTACCATATAAATTTATGCATATTTATGTTTTAATTTGTACTTCTTTCCCAGTTTGACTGAAATACAGAATGCACATGGTATTATGGATGTTCTTGCGGAAATGCTCAATGCAATAGACCCCAATAACAAAGAAGTAAGTTGTTCGATTCAAACATTCATATTATGATGAAAAACATGAATCAGAATAATTTTTGTTGGAATAATTGTGAAGCTTATGGGTATGACTTATATGAATAACAATGCATTCAAATTATTTGCTTTATTTGGTTAATTTGTTTTTAAATCCTAGACCAAATCATTGTCACAGTCACCACTTTGTTTTGAGGATCCCTAAATTGTTATAGTCAATTTAATACTCAATTGACCGACAGTTTTCTTCTGTTCCCTCTCCCCCGTAGTCTTTGGGCACTATCTGCTGATATGGGTAGTTATTCATAGGGTGGTTGTAACATGTTTATGGGATGAGACAAGGATAGCTTTATTTGAATAGTCCTATACTCCTATCCTATAGACTATTCCATCCTATTTTAAGAAATCTAAACAATATTACAATGTCAACTAATGCCCATGCATTCCTTCTACCCCTTACCATGTTTCCCTTCTGAACTTGTTCTTGAAGTCTAAATATGCTTTCCATTTAAGCTCAAGAGACTATTGATTATTATGTTGTAAATAGTAAATTCCTACTTTACATCTTACATATGTCCTTTGCTTTCTATTTCAGGGGCTAAGACAGGAGGTTATTGTTGATTTGGTGGAGCAGTGTAGAACATACAAGCAAAGAGTGGTACACCTTGTAAACTCAACTACGTAAGGCCTCATGTCCCCTTTGGTGTTTCCAGAAATGCATTCTCTCTAGTTAGCTTCCATCTTCCCTCTATCACAATTAAAAAAGAAAATTCATAATCAAATGCCATTCCACTGACCCACATACAAAGTAAAAATTGAAATGAAAATTGAATATATTGATGGAAAGTAAACAGCCCTTAAGCATTCCGGGACTCTTAGTCTTAATGTGCCTCCTAATGTAGACCTTCCACACTCTGGGCTTCTTTCTACATTAGAATGTGGGTCTACAGTCCTATCAGTTATAATGATTGATGACGACATTATATTCTGTATATGCTTGATTCATCTTAATCGTATTCTTTAGTAAAAATTATCTTTTTATCCAAACAATGTAAGAATGTTATTATTATGGTATTTTCTCTGTATTTTTCCAGGGATGAATCACTGCTGTGCCAGGGACTAGCTCTCAATGATGATCTGCAGCGTCTACTTGCTAGGCATGAATCTATTTTATCAGGAACTTCTACTCAAAATGGAAATCAGATAGAGAATTCAAAGCCTGCATCTGCCGGGCAACTTGTAGATATTGATGCTCCTTTGGTTGATACTGGAGATACTGGCAAACAAACTGATGGGAGGTAATCCTGCCTGCCTTTTCTTTACATTATTGCTTTGCTCATGTATATTATCTGCATTCGTTGACATGTTACTCTTTGTTTCATCTTATGAGAATCTATTTGATTCATTAATAATGTTTGTCCTGGCAACATGTTCATATTATTTTTACTGGAATTGTATCTTTGATGTTGGGAGTAGTTTATCTATCTGATATGGACATATAGATTGGCACTGAGTTTTAGTTGAAGCTCTGTGGAGCTCTGTGCCTTCGAGTAGTTTATTGTTAGTCATTATTATGACTTAGATAATTTGTGTGTAAAATAGCGGCTATTGCAGTTGAGAGATGTTATACGAAACCATCAAAGTCACCATTTTTGTGTCCCGCTGAATGTAGTTAGTAACATACGAAATATTTTCAACATAACCTGACTAATGTGATGGCTATGGCTCTTATCATATAATTTTACCTATTTATATGTGCAGGTCCTCTTCTGGTGCTGAAGCAGGCTCCCAAACATTGAATCAGTTAATGCTTCCTGCACCAGCTGCATCCAATGGTTCAGCTGTACCTGCAAAAGTTGATCCTAAGTGGGACCTGCTCAGTGGTGATAACTATAACTCACCAAAAGCAGATACTTCACTTGCTCTCGTTCCTCTAGGAGAACAACAACCTGCCGCTCCTGTGTCTGATCAGAATGCCCTTGTTCTTTTTGATATGCTTTCTAATGGAGACAGTGCACCTACATCTGTCAATACCCAGCCAAACCAGCAAACTAATGTTGCTGGACAATCTGATCCATTTACTCCCCAATATCAACAACAGCAGACATTCACATCTCAAGGTGGATTTTACTCCAATGGGAATGTGCCAAATGCTGGTCCACCTCAGTATGAGCACTCGCCGCATACACAAAATACAGCTCCTGCCTGGAATGGTCAGGTTCCAGAACAGCAACAGCCAGCTAACCCTTACGGTAATATTTCTTCATTGATTTAAATATAAAAATGGTTTTTAGTTAGTTCATGGAAAAATTATAAGATGCCATTTTTCCTTTCTCCACACAGGCAGTGATATGTTGTGTTGGTGCGTATTGATAATTTAATGTATAAGGTTTTTGATTTTGTTTTCAGACTTCATTGTGTCACTCATTTTTTTCTGGTTTGATAGGTGCACAAACTAGTGGTTCATTGCCGCCACCTCCCTGGGAAGCTCAACCGTCAGACAATGGCAGTCCGGTAGCAGGTGCTCAGTATCCACAACCACCTCAATACAGTCATATGGCTATGCCACATGTACAGAGTAACGCAAATCATCAAGGGCCTCAAGCAATGAGTTATGGCCAAGCTGGTGGTATGTATATGCAGCCAAATCCTAACGGCCATATGTCAGCAGCCAATAACCAGGTTGGAAGCAATCAATTTGGCATGCACCCTCAGCATATTCAAGGTGTTGCAGGGCCCTACATGGGTATGGCTTCACATCAAATGCAAGGTGGTCCTGGGGCCTCCATGTATCCACAACAGATGTATGGAAACCAATATGCAGGTTATGGTTACGGTCAACAACAAGGAGTTCAATACGTTGAGCAGCAAATGTATGGTCTGTCTGTCAGAGATGATAGTTATTTGCGACACTCTAATCAGGTTCCTACACCTTATGCTCCATCAGGGAGGCCCTCGAAGCCAGAGGATAAGTTATTCGGGGACCTTGTCGACATGGCAAAAGTGAAGCCAAAACCATCTCCGGCTCGAGCTGGTAGCATGTAAAAACTGTCTTGTTTTGCATTTTAGCCGTTTGCTAACTTGTGATGTTTTTACTTTCTATATATAGTTTTTGGTTTTCATATTGTTTGATTGTCTGGGAATTAGCATTCATGTAAATTGATTCTAGAGGAAACATTGAAAAATTGAGATTGGGGAAGGGGGGGAGGTGGTGGAAACATTAAAATATGGAGGTCTTATTTTCGTCTGCTCCATTTCTTCTATTGATATATTAAAATAAATGGAAAGACTTGGGCATTGGGTGGAATGACTTAAAAGATTTCTTAATAGTTAATGTCATGTTTGGATGTACTAAAATTATAGGAATCAGTTATTGTTCTTGCTGCTGCTCTAATTTTTGTGTACTCTTTCTTCTATTGACACTACTACTCTAAAAGGTTTTGGTGTATTTTATTTATACAAAAAGTTCATTAAAATCTTGAAAATATTTATTATTTCAATTTATATTTATTTGTACATATTTACTCTTTTAAAGAGTCATGGCATTTGCCTGTATAAAAAATGACAAATGCAGTTTTGGAGAAACACTTGTATTGAATTTGCAATTTTGATTTTCTAATTTTTAGTTTTCTAATTTTATTCCTCTATTTTAAATTGTGCAATTTTGTTCTTTTAAGCAAGTTCCCATCTAATTTTAATGGAAATGATGTACTAGTTAGTTGTTGACATGGCATAAAGGAAGGAATGATAAAACTGAACAAATATATTATTGAGAGGTTATTATAATAAAAAAATTAAGATACATTTAATGATATAGTAATAAAAAATTAAGGAAAATGAGTACAACTTAAGTAAAATGAGTAGTAATAATGCCTCAAAATTCAACTTACATGTTTTCTCTATTTTTATCGATTTCGACAAGGTAATTGTCTCAATAATAATAATAAGGAGGTTGAGGACTTTGAAATTCTTCCAAAAATTAGCAACGTCTAGTTCATTAAAGTTTTGAGCAATTTTCAAGCATCATTTGACCACATAAGACGCTTTCTCAACATAAGAAAAAAAACCAAAACCTCTTACATATATTCTATTCAACAATGTAAATTAACAATTGAAACATTTATTACACTGTAAGCATTTATTTATTTTTCAGACCATCAAACAACTTTTTAGTTGATATTAACCTATACTATAATATTATCGATGTTTCAATACAATTCATGATATTAAAAAGATAAGTGCTAGAATACTCTCTTTTTAACATTAAGTCAATAATATCAAAGACAAATGCATCGGATAAAATAATTCAAAATAAACTTTAATGGGACTAACTTAATAGATTGTCAAAAAGATTAATAGCTTACAATTTTTTTTGATAAAGTAATAGTTAACAATTTCACAAATCATTTTAAAATATTATAATATAAAAACTTAGATTAATACCACAAAAATAATTTTTTTCCAAAATCTAAATAAAAAAGGGGCCTCCTAAATTCTGTACAGGTCAGATATCAAACAAACAATGAGCTAAAACATTATCCATTCCCTCAAAATGAAGTCAAATCAGATAATGCCACGTTGGAATAACATATCTATGGCCATCTAATATCAGCATTCTGAAGCCACAAGTTACTTATGAGGATATCATTAGATTCTGTTTACATGTTACATCATAATATCATATCATAACCTTCAAAATATTTGTGTGTGAGTTAAAGTGAAGCTCAAACATAGCAAGAAAGAGTGTGATTCAAAACAAAGTTAATTTTTCATTTTTCTCTCATAGTTTGAACAAATGGCAACCTCTATGATGACAACAACTTTCACTCAATTCACTGGCCTTAGATCACAATTCAAAGGTTCTCCTGTGCAGGGTTTGGTAATAAATTAACCACCATTTTCATATATATGCAAAATTGCCATAGTTTTTTCTTAAAATCATTAACTTTAGTAGGTTTTATTTTTATATCTTTTACCTCTTTCGGTCACATCGATAGTCATAAGTGGTATATTTTTATACGGTGTTAGATTTTTATATGTTCAAATAACATCACTCGATGTGCAGGTTGCTGCACAACCTATGACAAGCCGCAGGGGGAAGGGCGCTTTGGGAGTTCGTTGTGACTTCATTGGTTCATCTACTAATGTGGTATGATTTCAAGAATTAGATTCAATTCCAATGTTTTTAGTTATTCATTTAAGTATTACTAAAATGGTTTTCAAGAAAAAGTTGTTTATACTTTTTAGAGGTTTTAAATTGCAGTTGCGTCTTGGTTGTAAGTATTTTGTGATCTTTAGTAGCGCAGATAAGACTGTAATGTAATTGCAGAAACTTTTGAAACCGTAATATTGCAGCCGCAATTGCATTTGCAGACCGTAATTTAAATGTTAAAACTATGATCCCTCTTACAATATTATCCATTTTGCATAATGGTATAAAAAATCAGCGCGTTTGTCATGTGATTTTGGAAAAAGTTAGACTTTGACACGTCAAATAAACTCACTGTGATTCCAAACATGTCACGCGCATAGTGTTCTAGCCCACTTACTGTGACAAAGTGGTGTGTGAGACTATGCTTTGATCTTAATTTCAATTAGTGAAAGTGGTTGGTGAAGTTAAACTTTTAAAACCACTTATTAGAATCTGTAACTTCTCTAATTTATGTTCATAATATGATTGAGTTTGACATGCTGAACAGATTATGGTGGCATCTACAACCCTAATGTTGTTTGCTGGAAGATTTGGATTGGCTCCATCAGCAAACAGGAAAGCAACTGCAGGACTAAAGTTGGAGGCAAGGGACTCAGGTTTGCAGACTGGTGACCCAGCTGGGTTCACCCTTGCTGATACTTTGGCCTGTGGAACTGTTGGACACATCATTGGTGTTGGTGTTGTTCTTGGTCTTAAGAACATTGGTGCAATTTAAAAAGGAAATTGTGAACTTGTGTTCTATCTGTAATAAGTTTTAATGTCATTTTATTTTAATCTCTAGTTGCTCCCTTTACCACTTAAAAACGCGCAAATATCGTACATTAAGTAACTTAGTGATACATTAAGTAACCATTTTCCTCCGTATTCTTAATGGTGCGGCAAAAGAAACAAAATTAACAATTGCAAAAAGAATTTAAAAAAAAAGAAAAAGATAAGAAAAAGCACACAAATGTGGTTTTCTTCCTCCAATAGCTAATAAGGAAGTAACTTTAACTTTAAGATACTGCAAAGTGCATAATGTATCATAGTACAGTGGTAAGTTTAATTGTACATAAACATAGTTGCCTGTGCAGATTCAATACCATTGCTTCCTAACCCTATATATAAGATAATCCAGTTTTACATTTTTCGCAATAACTCCAAACACAATCCATCCTGCCAAGGCTGAAATGATCCCATCTGGCTCACTTTCTGCAAAAACAAACAGATAAAAAGTACATCAAGATAACTTCCATCGCGAGCAATTCACAACAGTTAGCAAAAGATGTATACAAGACACTCACATATTCATCTGCCTTAGAAACAAAAATATCAAAAGTTGAATTATGAAACAATGCACCAAACAAAACTGCATAATAATCTAGTGAATTCCATGAGAAAGTTTATGCAACGTCGCGAATAATCATAACTTAAAACTACTAATTAGACAACATTCTTGGGTTGGATCCTGGGATCCATGTGTATGAAAAGAATACCATAGGGGATTCAATGTCATAGGCGAACAATCAAGCCTCAGAAAAAATGTTTACCTATATACGTGACTATAGCTCATTTCAAGAGCTACCTTAGCTCAAAGGATAAAAAAAACATTTACAACCAGAAAGAAAGAGCTCTTATTTTGAAGCCACAAAAACTCATCACCACCATGTTAACCATATGCAACATTATTGAGTTGGTTCAATCTCATAAATCACGCATATTGAATGCCTAAAGCAAACATAGTTTATAAAATTATTGCTTCAAAGGGTGCTTTATATCTCTTGCCATCACAGCGTCCAACTCCAAGGAACGGTCACACATTTCATTTGCAAGAGACTGATTCGACAACTCAACCTGATACCTCCTACGGCAAAATATTCTTCATGTATGATAAGGATCAAATAATGCAAATTATGTGAACATAAATTTATTGACTTACTTCCAACCAGAAAAAAAATCCGCGCAAGAGAAACAATACTTTAGGCTTTTCAGTGGACACTTTAGCAATAGCTTCGGTTAAATCTGCACAATTATAAACAAATATTTGATAGAGGCCTGAAATCAGATTGAGCATAGAAAGAGTTGAGCAACAATGAGAATAGAAGTAAAAGCTACCAAAAAAACATGCACAAACCAACCACAAATTAGAATATAGACCGAAATGATGTTCTTTCAGAAAAATCTAACCCAAATATAGTGATTACGTTTAATCAGTACTAGTCAGTCAAAGATTAGCCCATGCTTAAAAGGCACCATGAACTACCTTGACTACAGAGAAATCAAAGATTGCTAAACTGTCATATATTAAGTTCAATAAAAAAATTAACTCATAAGTTCATGAGCAGATTACATTTAATCACGAGCCTCTAAAGTACTCTGACACATTGTTTTGGAAATAACAAACTTTTTGCTACCGTTTTTATATGTAAAAGAAGAAAATTTGTGATGTTAGAACACGCGAGAAAATATGGACTTACCAGGGTACGTTTTATGAAACGGTGTAGTGACACCTTCCGACTGATATGATTCAACCACCCTCCGCCGTGTTTCAAAATGCCGTTCCTTTTGAGTTGTGTTACATAATTTGCTTATAAGGTTCTTATACTCTTCGTGGTCATAAGGCTTGTCAAGATGTTCCATAAGTCCTCTCCTAAATTGAGAATCATCATAAGCAGCCATTTGCAGGTTGTCTTTGGGGTTCTTTGCTTCTCCAAACCACTAAACACACAGGATAGACATGTTATGAAAAATGTTAAAAATTAACTGTTTGAAATTGTTTGTTTTAAAAAAAACTAAATTATTGAATAATGTAGATGTTTGTGGACCATTTGCAAAATTTGATTTTACAGATACATTGTAAGAAGTTGAAGACACTTACAGATGTATCATATATTTTTGAAGGAACGAAAGGGGTATCTTGACAATTTGGATAAGAATCCAAAACAATTAGATCTGAATCAGAGGAATTACTCCCATCCTCCAACTGGGATGCGCTTGCGGTATTCTTATCATGCATATAATCTTCATTGCCATCAACAATCATCACAGAATTAAGTGGTCCACAATCTTCATTGTTTTTGCCAAAGTCAACGTCAATATCCGAACCGCCACTATGATTGCTAGCACTATCAGTTTGAACATCAGGGTCATATGTGAGCAAAAAGTATTCGTAATCTGCATCCACTTCATCATCGTCATTTTCAATATCAGGATTATATATAGGCAAAAAGGATATGTAATCTTCATCCACTTCATCACTTTCATTTTCAATATCAGGATTATATGTAGACAAAAAGGATTTGTAATCCACTTCAACACTATCATTTTCAATATTAGGATTATATGTAGGAAAAAGGGATTCGTAATCTTCATCCACTACATCATCGTCATCATCACCACTATATGTAGCCATAAATAGTGCCCAATCTTTCTCTACATCATCATCTAACATACGATCATTTTTATCAATAGAAACAGTCGTATTTCCATAAATCTTCGCTCTTTTCCTTGAAACACTAGGGATACAATTCTGCTTCAAACCGTCATTCCTAACCTCCCGTCTTCTCCATAACCTTTTCCTTTTACGATCAGTATAAGAACTTTTCAAATTTTCACTAGTATGAGAACCATCTCGGTTAAACTTGATTAATGCACGCACCATTTTCCTTTAATAGGAACAATTTCCTCCTTTCAAATAGGAAAGAAAAACTCACTGTAAACATTAATAGAAAACAGATAAACGGTCAATTTATCTACATACAAACTTAAAACACGCATTGACAGTATACCTACACAATTCTACAATATATTTTCTAACATGTTTGAATGATGACAACTATGTTTTGTGGAACAAAAGGGAAATAATTGCAACAACCTGTGGAATAACATTGGATGAAAAATTACCTAAAGCCAAAGTTATCTACTAGAAATGTCTTTAATCGGCTTATGAGGGATTGTTGTCAAGTGCGGTTATTGAAATTTCTTGCTATGCTACTTAATCAAGATTAACCATTATGAAACTTGTCACACCAATTGTATTTCTAAAATCTCTAGTATCTTCAATAAACATAAGTAGTTCAAACAAACAGCACAAAAGGAAAACAAAAGTTGGATAGTCGGACACATTTAGCTCTGAAATTCTCCTAAAGCTATATGTTAATTCCATTATAAATTATATTCATGTTTGAATAAACAACTTAATTAAATGCTTGTCATATAAGTGTTTATGTTGTATAAGTTATTTCTATAACAAAAAATAATATAAAGTTAAACTATTTTCATATATGCTATAAGCTATTCTCATATAAAGTTATCTATACACTATGCAAGAACATATCATAAACTGGTTTTATAAGCTCTCCCAAACAATCTCAGAAGTACTAGTGATAGTGATAGTATATAAAGCTCAAATAAGTCAAGAGACTCAAATGGGGTTATACATTGTGAGTATACACTGTATTAGATATAGATAGATTTAGTATTGGCTAAATGCCTTGTTGTAAAGTTAGCTACTATAGCCAAACAGCTGGTGTATTAGTCTTAAGTAGATAAGAACTAATACACCCTATGAGTAGTATAAATACATGTAATCCTATATCTCTATAATCAATCAATAACAGAAAATATTGAATAACAGAATTCAGTTACAGATCAATTCATGATCTTCTCTCTCTCTTCTTACATGGTATCAGCCTAAGCTAGGTACCTAATGGCACCATCACCACCGCAGTCGCCTCCAACAATGGAGACGCCGGAACCACATACAAACAACGGCGTATTACGCCCTCCTCCGCTGCAATCTTTCCAAGAACACGACGGTGCTCACAAAACCGATCTTCATTTCACGCTTCGCATCACAGAGAAACTCGGAGAGAAGAATTTTCACCTTTGGCGTCAACAGGTTGAGCCTTACATCAATGCTCACGATCTTCTTGTTTCGCCTCAGATTCCTCCAATGTTTCTCAACGAAACGGATCGCATGACAGCTACGCTTAATCCGGCGTATCGTCAATGGCGAAAACGCGATCAGATGTTACTCTCGTGGCTTCAATCGACTCTTTCCGGCGAAATTCTCACTCGCTTTCTTGGATCGCATCATTCCTATGAGCTTTGGGGTAAGATTCTTTCATATTTTCACAAACAACTTCGCGCCAAAGTTCGTCAGCTACGAGTTGAGTTACGCGCTACAACCCTTGAAAATCGCACCGTCCAAGAATATCTTCTGCGTATTCGTCTCTTAATCGATAATTTGACCTCCATTGGTGATCCTCTTCCATTGAATCAGCATCTTGATGTAATCTTGGAAGGATTACCCCCTGATTTCAACTTTGTTGTGTCTGTAATAGAAAGTAGATTTGATTCCATTGAAATGAATGAGGTTGAGGCTCTCTTGTTAGCACATGAAGCTCGTCTTGATAAAGCCAAGAAGAAAACCATAGATGATGCTGCCTCCATCAATATTGCTCAAACCTCCTCTGAAAACCCTAATCAGGACCAGAATTTGACAAATCAACCTTCTGTGAACAATTCTTATGGTGTTGATCCCAATTCAAACCCTAATTTTGGTGGAAACCGTGGAAGAGGTGGTAGAAATAATAGAGGACGTAGTGGCAGAAATGGAGGTGGTAGATCCAACAATAACAATCCCAACAATGTTTGTCAAATCTGCTTCAAGCCTAATCACACTGCCTTGGGTTGCTGGCATAGGCATGACCAGAATTTTCAACCTCAAAATCCTCCACAATCTCAAGGATTCCCTCAAGCTCCACCTCCAGGCTACTTTCAAGAAGCTTATGGTCCCTTTTCAGGGCAAAATTTCCCTCCAGGTTTTGGCAAATACTATGGGTATGGTCTTCCTCCTCACAACATGTGGCCAATTATGGATCCGAGACTCAAACCTGCAATTCCTCAAACTGCACCATCAGCAATGCTTGCTAATTCATCAAACTTCAATGCTGCAAATGCTTGGTATCCAGATTCTGGTGCATCATTTCATGTGATAGCTGATGCTAGGAACATTCAAGAACCATCACCTCTCTCAGCTGCAGATCAGATTTTCATGGGTAATGGTCAAGGTCTTTCAATACTATCTACTGGTTCAAGTGTTTTTCCCTCACCTAATCACACACAAAATCAATTAACCTTACACAATCTCTTACATGTTCCTTCAATTACCAAAAACCTAATAAGTGTTAGTCAATTTGCTAAGGACAATAATGTTTTCTTTGAATTCCATCCTGATTTTTGCCTTGTTAAATCACAGGACAATAAGCAAACTCTTCTTCAAGGAGATGTTGGTTCAGATGGCCTATATTCCTTCTCCAATATCTCCATTGCTCCGGCTAAGTCCTCTATCTTGTCTAAAGTTCAAAAACCTTCTGTTTGTGGTGTTAATTCTAGTACTTCTTTGTTTAGTCCTAATCTGTCTTTACATTCTCAGCATCTATGGCATTTGAGGCTTGGTCACCCCAATAACCAAACACTCAAAGTAGCCTTAAAATTGTGTAATATTTCTTTTCAAAATAATGAGAATGATGTTTCTATGTTTTGTACTGCTTGTTGTATGGGAAAAGCTCACAAACTACATTCTAGTTCATCTCAAACCACTTATAAACACCCTTTGGAACTAGTTTTTAGTGACTTATGGGGTCCAGCTCCATCTACTTCTTCTCTAGGTTTTCAATACTACATTACTTTCATTGATGCTTACTCTAGATATACCTGGATTTATCTCTTAAAATCCAAATCTGAAGCTTTCACTATTTTTAAACAATTCAAAGCAATGGCTGAATTGCAGTTAGGTTACTCTCTTAAAACTCTTCAAACAGATTGGGGGGGGGGGGGGGGGGGTGAATTTAGACCTTTCACATCTTACTTAAAAGATCTTGGCATTTCTCATAGATTAATATGCCCTCACACCCATCATCAAAATGGGGTGGTTGAAAGAAAGCACAGGCATGTTGTTGATCTAGGTCTTACCCTTTTAAGTCAAGCTAACCTACCCATTGTCTATTGGGATCATGCATTTTTAACTGCTGTTCATCTTATAAACAGGTTACCAACTGCTTCACTTAGTTTCAAAATCCCCTTTACTGTGTTATTCAATAAAAATCCAGATCTACACTCATTTAAAGTTTTTGGTTGTGCCTGTTTTCCTCTACTAAGACCATACAATACTCACAAGTTTGATTTTCGTTCTCATGAATGTATTTTTATTGGTTATTCAAATACACACAAAGGTTACAAGTGTCTGTCACCAAATGGTCGCATTTTTATCTCTAAAGATGTCTTGTTTAATGAGGATAGATTTCCCTACTCTTCCTCATTCTCTAAATCAAAAAATAATTCTATCATTAACTATGTCACACCCGATGTTCCTATACAAACACTGCCTATAGGCAATCATAACCAACAAACCATACATACTCTGTCTGAACCTACCATAACCACTAACACCACTCCATCAACATCCTTGTCTGACACTATAAACCCACCTTCACCACCCCAAACTACCAAGCTTCCCTCTTCAAATAAAACCTTACCTACAATACCAACAAATGCACATCCTATGCAAACAAGAGCCAAATCTGGCATCTCTTTACCAAGACAGAATCCCAAACTATTACTTACTCACACTGAACCAAAAACAGTCAAACAGGCCTTGACTGACCCTAAATGGTACAATGCAATGAAATCAGAATTTGATGCACTACAGAAGAATCAAACCTGGACCCTTGTTCCCTTACCTCCTCATAGAAAAGCCATTGGTTGTAAGTGGGTATTTAGAACAAAGGAAAATGCAGATGGCTCAATTAATAAATTCAAAGCCAGACTGGTAGCAAAAGGCTTTCATCAAGTGCAGGGTTTTGACTTTAATGAAACATTCTCACCTGTGGTCAAACCTGTCACTATCAGGTTAATTCTGTCCTTAGCAATCTCCTACAAATGGCCTCTAAAGCAATTAGACATCAACAATGCCTTTCTTAATGGCAACTTAGATGAAGAAGTCTATATGACTCAACCTCAAGGTTTTGAGAGCACTGATTCCAGTCTTGTATGCAAGCTGCAAAAAGCTCTCTATGGCTTAAAACAAGCTCCTAGACAATGGTTTGATAAACTCACTACAACTCTGCTACAGTTTGGATTCAAGGCCAGCAAATGTAACCCTTCTTTATTCATATACTCTAAAGATAGACAAATAGTATATTTACTAGTCTATGTAGATGACATCATAATTACAGGCAGCTCTGCAGTTTTAGTTCAAAGTTTAGTTGACAAACTCAACTCTGCCTTCAGTCTCAAGCAACTAGGAGATCTGGAGTATTTTCTTGGAATTGAAGTTCATCATCTAAGAGATGGTCTATATGACTCAACCTCAAGGTTTTGAGAGCACTGATTCCAGTCTTGTATGCAAGCTGCAAAAAGCTCTCTATGGCTTAAAACAAGCTCCTAGACAATGGTTTGATAAACTCACTACAACTCTGCTACAGTTTGGATTCAAGGCCAGCAAATGTGACCCTTCTTTATTCATATACTCTAAAGAAAGACAAATAGTATATTTACTAGTCTATGTAGATGACATCATAATTACAGGCAGCTCTGCAGTTTTAGTTCAAAGTTTAGTTGACAAACTCAACTCTGCCTTCAGTCTCAAGCAACTAGGAGATCTGGAGTATTTTCTTGGAATTGAAGTTCATCATCTAAGAGATGGTCTATATGACTCAACCTCAAGGTTTTGAGAGCACTGATTCCAGTCTTGTATGCAAGCTGCAAAAAGCTCTCTATGGCTTAAAACAAGCTCCTAGACAATGGTTTGATAAACTCACTACAACTCTGCTACAGTTTGGATTCAAGGCCAGCAAATGTGACCCTTCTTTATTCATATACTCTAAAGATAGACAAATAGTATATTTACTAGTCTATGTAGATGACATCATAATTACAGGCAGCTCTGCAGTTTTAGTTCAAAGTTTAGTTGACAAACTCAACTCTGCCTTCAGTCTCAAGCAACTAGGAGATCTGGAGTATTTTCTTGGAATTGAAGTTCATCATCTAAGAGATGGTCTATATGACTCAACCTCAAGGTTTTGAGAGCACTGATTCCAGTCTTGTATGCAAGCTGCAAAAAGCTCTCTATGGCTTAAAACAAGCTCCTAGACAATGGTTTGATAAACTCACTACAACTTTGCTACAGTTTGGATTCAAGGCCAGCAAATGTGACCCTTCTTTATTCATATACTCTAAAGATAGACAAATAGTATATTTACTAGTCTATGTAGATGACATCATAATTACAGGCAGCTCTGCAGTTTTAGTTCAAAGTTTAGTTGACAAACTCAACTCTGCCTTCAGTCTCAAGCAACTAGGAGATCTGGAGTATTTTCTTGGAATTGAAGTTCATCATCTAAGAGATGGTTCACTGCTACTCACCCAGTCTAAATACATCAGAGACCTCTTAACTAAAACAAATATGATTGACTGCAACCCCATCAACACTCCTATGATGAGTAGCTGCAAGTTATCTAAAATAGGGTCTGATAATATGTCTGATGCCACCTTATACAGATCAGTGGTGGGTTCTCTACAATATGCCACTATAACCAGGCCTGAAATATCATTTGCAGTCAACAAGGTTTGCCAGTTCATGTCTAATCCCTTAGAGTCTCACTGGGTTGCTGTCAAAAGGATACTACGCTATCTAAAGGGTACACTACACTTAGGATTGAAGATCATTCCTACTAATATTCATCATCCACTGTCTCTGAAAGCCTTCTGTGATGCTGACTGGGCATCAGATCCAGATGATAGGAGGTCTACATCTGGAGCAGCATTGTACTTTGGACCTAATCTAATCTCTTGGTGGTCAAGAAAACAACAAGTTGTTGCCAGATCCAGCACAGAAGCTGAATACAGAAGCCTTGCTCAAGCTACTGCAGATGTTCTCTGGCTACAAACTCTCCTCAAAGAGCTCACTGTTCCCTTTCAAACTCCAACAATCTACTGTGATAATCAGTCAGCAGTACTGCTAGCTCATAATCCTATCCTACATTCAAGGACAAAGCATATGGAGATAGATCTCTTCTTTGTCAGAGAGAAAGTCCTTGCTAAGCAACTATCTGTCACTCACATTCCAGGTTCTAATCAGCTAGCAGATATTTTGACAAAGCCTATATCAACAGAGAAATTCCTACACATGAGAACCAAACTCAATGTAAAAGATTCACACTGAGTTTGAGGGGGGTGTGTGAGTATACACTGTATTAGATATAGATAGATTTAGTATTGGCTAAATGTCTTGTTGTAAAGTTAGCTACTATAGCCAAACAGCTGGTGTATTAGTCTTAAGTAGATAAGAACTAATACACCCTATGAGTAGTATAAATACATGTAATCCTATATCTCTATAATCAATCAATAACAGAAAATATTGAATAACAGAATTCAGTTACAGATCAATTCATGATCTTCTCTCTCTCTTCTTACATACATGAACCCTTTTGTAAAAAACAAAAATAACACTTGATCTGATATCATAAATATGAGAAAATCAGGTCAACAAAAGTTAGCATATTTGGGTGTGTTTGGATAAACAGCTTATTAGCAGCTTATAGCACAATAAGCGCTTATGTAAACAATTTTTATAGCAAAAGATAAAAATAAAAATAAATTGTTTTTATATATGCTACAAGATATCTTACAATTGGGCCAATTCGGCTTAACTCACTCAACCCTATAAAACCAGTTTGTCATGTGAGAATTGCCTCTTACTTATAAATTCATGGTCATGTCAACTCACATTCGACGTGAGACTTGTCAACAAGATGTTTCTATAAACTATATTGGAGAACTTATGAAAATAAGCTTAAAAAAACGTACGAAAATTGTGATGAGGTGTTTTCATAAGAATTTGACAAAATTTATGACAGTATATAAACTGAAATAAGTAGATCCAAACCCTTGAAAGAGTTACCGTGGAACGCAACAGTATATAAAATTGTGATGAGGTGTTTTCATAAGAATTTGACAAAATTTATGACAGTATATAAACTGAAATAAGTAGATCCAAACCCTTGAAAGAGTTACCGTGGAACGCAGTGTGTGTTGGACGGAGTGAGAGAGATCACAGAGAATGGGAGCGAGGGTTTCTTTCTTTCTTTCTTCTCCGTTGTTGCGAATTGCGATGACAGAGAAGAAATTTTGGTACTTTCCAAAGTGTAACCCTTTTTGTTTGGATCATCAATGTACTAGTACACCTTCAAATTCACTTTATATTTTCTCTCGATTTAACTCATTTTCATATGCACTAATTTTAGAGATTCATTTTTACAAATTTCATACAAATATTCAGTTTATTATGTGTTTGTTTATTTTTTTTATTTTTTTTTTTTTGGTCTAGTAGTCCAGTGGCTTGAAATTTCATCCTTAACGTAGATAAGTGGGATGACCGGGATTCGAACCCCAGCCCCCTACATATATAATGCAATTGTCCTACCAATTGAGTTAGCTCACGGGACTGTGTTTGTTTATTTCTACTGTATAATAAAAATTAACTTTTTTAATAAAATAATTTTAAGTTTGTTAGGAAATTGGATATAATATGTAAAAATGATTTTTTTATTACAAAATAACCTTCATATTTTATTTTATCAAAAAATAACTTTTTCTATCCCCTTAAGTTCTATTATTTAATATACTATTTTTAACGACTTGTCATTTGAAGCTATTTTCAGTTTTTTTTTTTATTATGAGTTTTTAAAAATCTATGATATATATATATATATATATATATATATGCAATAATTTTAAAAATGATTATTTTTATTAATTTTTTTTAAAGAGTTGTAACAAACAACCTAAGAGTATCCTTGGAACATTTATTTTACAATGAACTATCTAAATCATTAATGCTTAAAATTATTAGAAATTATAATAGCTATTTGTTGATAATACTTTTTAAAAATAAAAATTACAATTTTTTTTATTTTAACTGTTAAAACAATGATGTCTTTACAACTAAAATAATGATATAGATAGATAATGCCAATTCAATATGAGTTACATCTTTATAGTAAAAATGAAGATAATTATTAACTTATTCTTCCAAATAAGTAATAACAACGTATATATTATCAATAAAATTTTAAATATTTTTTACAATTAAATACAATTTTTGTCCTTATAAAATTAACAAATTTTATCTATACATAGGACCTCTAATTTTTTTCTATTAAATGACTCAATAATACTCTCTTTGGTCCTTATTAATCGGCTAAATAACATAATCTAAATAAATTCAAACGAACACCATATTTGGCAAAAATGTCATCAGTTGTCACTAATAGTGCCATACCATAATACAATGGACTCGTTCACCTTGAACATTCTAAAAAATAAACTTTTAATCTTTGATATTAGAACAACACATGAATCTGAAAGCTAAGAAAGCCTTTGGAGATAGCAATTTGCAAACCCTTCAAAATACCTCACAACTCCACCATGACTACATTATTCCTTGGACCAACATAACATGAGAACAAGAACACAACATAGTGCATAATGTATCATAGTTCAGAGATAAGTTTAACTGTACATAAACATTGTTGCCTGTGCAGATTCAAATAGAATTGTTTCCTAATCCTAGATACAAGAGAATCCAATTTTACATTTTTCGCAATAACTCCATACATGATTCGTCATGCCAAGGCTGAAATGATCCCAAGTGGCTCACATTCTGCAAAAATGGACAGATAAAAGTACATCAAGATAACTTCCATCGCAAGCAATTCACAAAAGTTTGCAAAAGATGTATACAAGACACATCACATATTCACGCAAATTATGTGAACATAATTTATTGACTTACTTCCAACCAGAAAAAAAATCCACGCAAGTGAAACAAAACTTTAGGTCTTTCCTCGGACACCTCAGTAATAGCTTTGGCTATATCTGCACAATTATGAAACAAATATTTGATAGAGACCTGAAATCAGATTAAGCAAAGAAAGAGTTGTGCGATAATGAGAATAGAAGTAGAAGCTACCAAAAAAAATGCACAAACCAACCACAAATTAGAATATAGACCGAAATGATGTTCTTTCAAGAAAGTCTAACCCAAATTTAGTGATGATTAGAAATAAGTACTAGTAAGTCGCAGAATGAGCCGATACTTAAAAAAGCACCATGAACCACTTTGACTACAGAGAAATCAAAGATTGCTATACTGTCATATAGTAGGTTCAATAATACATTAACTCGTACTGTAAGTTCATCAGCAAATTACATTTATTCACGAGGCTCTAAATACTCTGACACATTATTTTGGAAATAACAATCACGACTCAATCTCCAACATTAAAACTTTACGCAGACAATCATGTTTATAATTTTAACAAACACAAACAACCATCACAATATGATGAAAATCGGTTGAGAAGTTGTTATTATTTCCAATATTTCAACGCGCTCCTTCATACTAAGGCCTAAAAGTGTTCAAGAGGCCTGCAGTTTGATCAAAACCTGAGATAGGCCTGATACTTGTTTCATAATTGTGCAAATACAAATCAATGGGAGATAGTTTCAGGTTTTATGACAAGAAAGATGAAGTGTATAACCTTCTCTTAATCTTAAATCATAGAAAGCATTCGTCTTTATTGTATATTTAGGATCAAACTTTATGCTACCATTTTTATATGTGAAAGAAGAAAATTTGAGAAGTCAGAAAACTTGTCACTTGAGAAAATATGGACCTACCAGGGTACATTTTATGATACGGTGTAATGACACCTTCAGAGTCGCGTTCCTTTTGATTTTTGTTGCATAATCTGTTTATAAGCTCCTTATACTCTCTGCGGTCATAAGGCCTGTGAAGGCATTCCACAAGTCTTCTCCTAAAATCAGAATCGTCGTAAGCAGGTATTTGCATGTTGTCTTTGGGGTTCATTTTTTCTCCAAACCACTAAACACACAAAGCATGGACGTGTTATGAAAAATGTTAAAAACTAACAGTTTGAAAGTTTCTTTAAAAAAAAATGTAATATTTTTTAAGAAATATTTATATAGTCATTTGAAGTTGAAGACACTTACAGATGAATCATAGGTTTTAGAAGGAACGAAAGGGGTATTTCCACAAGTTGGATAAGATTCCAAAACAATTAGATCCGAATTAGAAGAATTATTCCTATTCTCCACCTGAGATGTGTTTGTGGTATTCTTAACACGCGTATACTTGTCATCGCCATCAACAATCGTCATGGAATTGAGAACTAGTGCGTAATCTGGATCCACTTCATCATTGTCATTGCTATTGCCAACGCCGATATTTGAACCACCATTATGATTACTAGCACTGTCAATTTTAGTAGAATTTCTCCCATCCTCCGCGACGGATGTGTTTGTGGTATTCTTAGCACACATATACTCCTCATCGCCGTCAACAATCGTCACAGAATTGAGGAATAGTGCGTAATCTGGATCCATTTCATCACTGTCATTGCTATTGCCAACACTGACACCGATATTTGAACCACTACTATGATTACTAGCATAGTCAATTTTAGAAGTATTTCTCCCATCCTTCCTGACGGATGTATCTGTGGTTTTCTTAACACACATATACTCCTCATCGTCGTCAACAATTGTCACAGAATTAAGGAATAGTGCGTAATCTGGATCCACTTCATCACTGTCATTGATATTGCTAACGTTGTGCTGCAAACTATCATTCCTGGCGTCCCGTCTCCTCCATCGTCTTTCTAACCTTAGTCTTTTATCGTCAGAATTTGGACTTCTCAAATTCTCACTAATATGAGAATCACCAAGGTTAACTTTGTTTAAAGCACGCCTCATTTTCCTTGAATGAGAACAATATCCTCCACTTCATCACTGTAAACATTAATAAAAAAATGGTCAATTTTAGGATTTTAATCGATTTCTAAACATTTATCTACAAATTGAATGCACTCATTGACTGCATTCATACATACACAATCCTACGAGATATTTCCTAAACATGTCTGAATCATGACAACTATGTTTTGAGGAACAAAAGGGCTGACAATTGCTATAACCTGTGGAAAAACATTGGATTAAAAATCACCTAATATTAAACAGAGAGCCGGAGTTATCTACAAAAATGTCTTTAATCAGTTTATGAGGAATGATTGTCATGTGCTGCTATTGAAATTTCTTGCTATGCAACTTAAGATCAACCACTATGGAACTTAATACACATATTGTGTTTCTAAAATTTCTAGGATATTCAATAAATGAAAGTAGTTCAAACAAATAACGCAAAAGGAAAACAAAAGTAGTATGGTTCGATATTTCGCTCACACTAGCTCTATCTTTGGTTCAAGTCCGAAATTCTCCTGAAGCTACACACAGATTCCATTATAAATTAATGTCATGTTGGATAAACAGATTAATTAAGCACTTATAGTAAAAGTACTTGTCCTATAAATATTGATGTATAAGTTATTTCTATAACAAAAGATAAACTATAAGCTATAGCCTGTAAGGTGTTTTCATAAAAACTACCCTATAGAGCTTAGCTTATGGACGTAACTTCATCAGATAAACTCAAATAAGTCAATCAAAACAGCCCTAATTAGGGTGCACCTCCCCCTTGTGCAAGTTTTTAATAATACTAATAGAGAAAAAGAAAAAAGGACCTTGGGGTGTGTCACATATCCGATGTAGGACTTCTTAATGCACCCAGTCACGCCCAACACTATTATCCTTGAAAAATCGGCTTGTAATGTGAAGATTGCATCTTACTTGTAAACTCATACTGAGCCCATCTGATATCCGATGCGAGACTACGAGTATTTTGTAAAGTATTTTAAATTGAACAAATGCATGAGTTTGAATCTAACAAAATTGGACAAGAAAGTGATACAGTACAGAACAAGACAACATTGTTGTTTCATGATGATGAGTAATGGGTGTTCAATTCAATGTAACAACAACATTAAAGAAACTAACGAAAGTGAAAAACAGTGAAAAGTGAAGATTAGTTACCAAGTAGGAAGTGTGTGTTGGTTGAGTTCACTTCACTTGTGCTACTGCAAATGCAAGGTGGATCCAGAAGTAAGAGGGTTTGGTGTTTTTTCTTCTTTTCTTAGTAGGAAATTTATTCTCAATGAATAGTAGTTAAAGTGTTTATCTTTGGGGCAATTATATGTTTCACAACAATGATAAAAAAAATCTCACTATTTTTTTTTCTTCTGCAAAACCACCAAATGTTAAAACTAACTTCTCGAATTTGTGAATTTAAATGGATAGTAAATTTTCCCTAAAAATTCAAACAAGGTTGTTTGCTCAAGTAAGAAATCGAACATCCAAACCTTAATTAATCAATAAATCTCACTATTTTTTAAATAAGAAAAATGTTAAACAATGATTTAAGATAATGGTTAAGAAAATAGAAATGATAATATAATTTTAAAAATATTGTATTTAATGTCTTGAAATTTTAAAAAAATAATATTTTTTTACTTAAATTTTTTTGCTTTTATTTTCTTAACTATTACACCCGGAACACTATTTAACATGACCATCGATCTCATGATATTTTTTATGTCTGGTGTAATTTTGTGTGTTTCTACAATATTTTTCTTTTGGATACACATATTCTATAAACGTGTTAAGTGATTTTTCAGTTTTGAAGACAAAAATTAATTTTTTATACCTTAAAGATCAATTTTTTATGGTACAACCCTGAAACTTTAAGTTATATAAGCCTATAGGCCTACACGCAAAGGGTTCTATAAATAAATATTTTCTATAAATTTATTACTATTATCAAGGTTTAAGAAAATGACCAGCTTTGTCAAAAAAAAAAATGATCTGCTACGACGAAAATTGCTACCAAAACGGTATTTGTAATTTCTACAATGAAAATATTATCTATAAATACTTCCTCTCGTCCTTTTTATAAAAAATAATTCTCTTTTTAGATTCATTCAATAATTAATGTATTTGGTCTACATTATAGTTTAAATATATTTATTATTGAATGAATCTAAAAAGTTAACTGTATTTTATAAAAAGGATCGAAATAAGTATTAAGTTTTAGGGTTAAGTTCAAACAAAATAAACAAAAATCAATGAAAATCATTGTAACAAAGCGTCGTTACGCCACGACAAAACTTAATTTCTTATTGTTGTATACTTTTTTCATAACAAGAAGTCTTTTGATGATTTTTTCTTATGAATTTGTTTCTTCTAAAAAACCAAATTAACCGCTCAATGGGGTAAGCTATTTAAATTTATTACTTCTTCCGTCTCAAAAAAATGTCTTATTTCAGTTGTACACAGTCCTTAAAAAATTAATTAGTTGTGTTGATGTTAATGATAATATTTGTATTATTTACTAAAACACCCTTATTAATTATAGTTAATGAAATAGTTAAAGTAGAATGAATGTTAATAAATAAGAGTATATTACGGGAAAAAAATAATAAATGTTGTGTTAATATTTTAAATAGGGATGGCAAAATGGGTTGGGTCCGTTGGGCCGGCCCGCTTAGCCCGCTATTTTTGGCGAGGTTGGGTTGAGATTTTGAACTCGCCATTAGTAGGTGCCCCGCTCCGCCTAACCCGCTAAAAAGGTGGGGTGAGGCGGGTTGGCCCGTCGTGTCTAATAGTAATAAAATTTTTATTTTTCCCACCTCTTTTTTATGTATAAGTCACAATATTTTTTAAAATTTTCTGTTATATATGACTCTTTTAATTAAATTACTCTAGTTGTATGATTTTAAGCTCATGTATCTAGTATTTTTTAAATCGATGAACTCATTATATTTTTATTTTTGTTGTCTCGTTGGCTTATTCTAAATATTTTATATTGTATTATAAAATTTTGAATAATAATTTATATTAACTCAATTGATACTTATTTTACTACATAAAATGTTTTTTAATTTAATTATTTTTACATTATTTTTGTGAATTTTTTAATTAATAAAATTTTATTTAAATAATTGGCGGGGTAACCCGCCAACCCGCGGGCCCCTCATAAAACGGGGCGGGGTGAGATTTTCAATCCGCCACCTCTAATTCGCCCGCCCCGCTCTGCCCCTTTTTTGACGGGTTAATGACGGGGCTGGTTGGGTCGGGGCGGGTTGACCTTTTTGCCATCCCTAATTTTAAAGTGATAATTATTTTTAGACAAAAAAAAAAGTGCAAATGAAATTTTTTTTTTGACTAAAAATGAAACATCTTTTATGAGTCAGAAGTAGTACCATGTAACCAAAAAAAAAGTCAGAAGTAGTACCATATATACTTGTTGCAACTCCAAACACAAACAAATCGAAGCTTACTCTATGTTAGGTAAAAAGTAACATGATTAATAAGCAACTTCGTACTCTCCTGCTGTTTGTCCCGCATTAATTACAATTATTTTTGTTTGTTTCTCTCTTCGGGTCACTTTATTTTTTTTACAATCTCAACCGTTAGATTAATTAAGGCAGGAGAAATGGCAGAATACATTAACGCAGAAGAGGACCCAAACTCATGAGTTTTTAACATTAATACAGTCAAAGATAAATAAGCTATAAACTTAAACGGAATCAAATTTCCTGCTGTAACTGCGTGACACAGTTACGGCTATTAGCTGTCTGATCAGAATGAATGACCGAAATTAATTCACTTTATAAAACTGAATCGAAATCTAAACCGTCCGATCTTAAATCAACGACGAGATTGACTAGTACGTTAAACTGTATCAAAATACTACAGTAGTCAATCTCAATCTAAACTTAAACCCAACTTCAAAAGTTGATAAGATTTTTATTTATTTTTAAAATAATTTTTAGGGATATATTTCAGAGACCAAATAGATTTTCATACATTGTTTTCTTAAGGTTCAATAAGCACTAACAACCATTTTCCTCTGATTCTTAATGGTGCAGCAAAAGAGACCAAAAAAGGATCAGAAATTGGAAAGAAATTCAGCTACTGCATAGTACATAACGTGTCATAGTTCACTGATAAATTTAACTGTACATAAACATTGTTGCCTGTCCAGATTCAAAAACCATTGCTTCCAAATCCTAGATACAAGAGATTCCATTTTTACATTTTTCGCAATATCTTCAAACATTGTTCGTCAAGCCATGGCTTAAATCGTCCTGGGTGGTCGATGTACTGCAAAATTGGACAGACAAAAGTACATAAAGATAACTTCCTTCGCAAGCAAATCACAACAGTTAGCAGAAGATGTATAAGAAATTCGCATAGTCACCCGTGTTAGAAACAAAAACATTAAAAGTTGAATTATGAAACAATCCTCAATTACCAATTTTTATATTTTCTTTTTAATTTAGTTTATTAACTAAAGAAAATATAGTGTATCATAGAGACATCAGTTTTGCAAAAATCAATGTGATCGACAAACATACCCTAAGGAGATACCCTTGGAGATTCATCGTCTAAAAATTACGATCATACCCCATTAAGGATCTAATACCGGAGATTATGTCAACATAAATTTATTGACTTACCATTTTCAACCAGAAAAAAAATCCACGCAAGAGAAACAAAACCCCGTTATGCTTTTCCTTGAACTCGGCAATAGCTTTTGCTAGATCTGCACAATTATGAAACAAATATTAGAAATCAGTACTAGTCAGTCACAGAATGAGCCAATGCTTAAAAGGTATCATGATCTACCTTGACTAAAGAGAAATCTAAGATTCCTCGACTGTTATATATTAAGTTCAATAATAAATTAACTCATAAGTTCATCAGAAAAGTATATTATTACAATATGATGAAAGTCAGAGTTTTGTAATGCTAGCGGTGAGGAATGAATCGAGGGCAATGAATCTTGATTGCATAGTTAGGACCAAACATTATGCTACCATTTTTATTTATAAATGAATGAAGAAAATATGAACCTACCAGGGTACTGATCAAGATAAGATTTGCAAACACCTTTAGAGTGATATGATTTAACCACCCCCTGCCGTGTTTCTACATGGCGTTCTTTTAAATGTTGCTTATATATGTCGATCATAAGTTGATCATACTCTTCTTGGTCATAAGGCTTGTCAAGACATTCCATAAGGCTTCTCCTAAATTGAGAATCATAACATGCAGATATTTGCATGTTGCCGTGCATGTTGTTGGTGTTCATTTCTTCTCCAAAACACTAAACACAAAGAGCATAAAATGTGTTAGGAAAAAAGATAAAAATTAAATCTTCGCTAATTATGACTAAAATACAGATACGCTGCATAACGTTGAAGACACTTACAGATAAATCATATGCTTTTGAAGAAATGAACGGAGTATTTTCACAAATTGGAATAGAATCCATAACAATTAGATCAGAATCGGAAGAATTACTCCTATCCTCCTGCACATTGGATGTGTTTGTGGGATTCTTAACACGAAAATACTCCTCATCGTCATCAACAATCGTCACAGAATTAAGGAATGCTGCATAATCTTCTTCAATATCACCTTGCATATCAGGAGTATCAAACGCCTGATCAGAAACTAGTGAAGTTCGCCTAACACTAGACCTTCTTTTTCGTAGTAACTGATCATCTTCGTCTTCTTCTATTTCCTCACTGACACTGTTGTTGCCAATGTCGGCGTCAATGTTTGAACCACCGCTATGACTACTAGCACAATCAATTTCAAAATCAGGATTAAGTGTAGCCAAATAAGATGCGTAATCTGGATCCACTTCATCACTGCCACCACTTCGATCACTAGCACTATCAGCTCCAATCTCAGGATTATATGTAGCTAGATAGGTTCCGTAATCTGGATCCATTTCATCACTGTCACGAGTCTGATTACTAGCACGATCAGCTCCAATATCAGGATAGGTTCCGTAATCTGGATCCACTTCATCACTGTCACGAGTCTGATTACTAGCACGATCAGCTCCAATATCAGGATAGGTTCCGTAATCTGGATCCACTTCATTGTCACCACTCAGATTAGTAGCACTATCAGCATTATATGTAGCCAAATAGGCTTCGTAGTCTGAATCTGCTTCATCATCGTCATCACCAGTATATGTAGCCAAATATTTTGCCCAATCTTCATCTATTTCGTCATCAATCTCGTCATCTATCATATGATCATTTTTATTGTTTGAAACCGATGTATTTCCACAAATCTTTTTAGTTGTCCGTGTAGCACTAGCAACATGGTTGTTCTTCAAACTATCATTCCTGGCCTCCCGTCTCCTCCATCGTCTTTCTAACCTTATTAGTTTATTGTCAGGATTCGGACTTTTCAAATTCTCACTAATATGAGAATCATCAAGGTTAACAATATCCTCGCTAATATGCTTCATTTTTCTTGAACGAGAACAATATACTCCTTTGAGAGGGGAAAGAAAAACTCACTGTAAACATAAAAAAACAGAGAAACGATTAATTTTCGGGTACAATTGATATCTTAAGGAAAATGTTTAACGACAAATTTAAAGCACTTGTTGTCATTGACAGAATTCATACACAATCCTACAATATCTATGTTGACTTGTTGTCATGTAGAGTTATTGAAATTTCTTGCTATGCTACTTATGATTAACCATAATGGAACTTGTCACACCAATTGTATTTCTAAAATTTCTAGAGCTATACATAAATTCCATTATATTTTTTTTTAGAAGCAACAAGACTTTATTAAACTGCTTAATTAAGCACTTATAGCAAAAACACTTGTCATATTAATATAAGCGCTAATGTATAAACTATGCCCTTGTTTGGATAAACAACTTATATAACATAAACGCTTATCATGCATGATAAGCGCTTGATATGTATAAATTATTTTTATAACAAAAGATAAAATAAAGTTAAGTTGTGTTTTGTACAAGTTATTATACATTGTTTTCACAAGCTATCTTGAAGCATTATGATGAAAATAAGCTGAAAACAACGCAAGAACATGTCATAAACTATTTTAACAAATTCTCCAAGCAGACTCACAAGTGCTCATACCATTAAATAAACTCAAATAAGTCAATCCAAACATACCATATTTATATAAACAAAAAAATATATATTTAGAATGAAACTATTGTCATATAAGCTACAAGACATTGTCACAAGTTATCCTAGATAGCTGGATACATGTCATAGACTGTTTTCATAAGCTCAAATAATATATCCAAACAAACCTTAAATCAAGTATGTTCCCCCTTGTGTAATTTTAAAATAATAATAATAATAATAATAAAAGAAATGTGATTGACAAAAACCACATACTATTTTGTTTTAAATAAAAAATTGCAATAGTTTAATTGAGCAAGAAATACAAGACTACATTGTTGTTTCAAGATAATAGAGAGAAAAAAAAGTGAAAAGGTGAAGAGTAACGTACGAGGAATGTATGTGTTGTGTTGTGTTGTGTTGGTGGTTGAGTTCACGTTACAGAGAGAATTGGAGTTTACCCAATGTATGGTGAAAGTGAAACGAGGGTTTGGTTTGGGTGGTGAAAAAGAAAAAATTGAATGAGGTAAGAGAAGAGTAAGAGACAAAAAAAAAAAAAAAAAAATTGTTTGATTAGAAGAAGAAAAAAAACAGTACTTTCTTTCTTTTTAAATTGTAACCTTTGCTTTACCCAGACAGACAAAGATAGGGTTTATAAGGCGTTATAGATTTTGTGGGCTCTCACATTAATTTTTCCTTGGTGGGCCCATGCTTGTTTGCTAATTTTTTTTTATTTTTTTTAATGTTAAAACTACATATTAAAACACAAATATAGTAATATTCTCTTAAAACTTGTGTATTATACTTTTTAGGCATTAAATTTTTGGAAAATGCTAACATGTGTTGCCTTTAGGGCACATGTTAAAGAAATAAATATAAAAATTATTTTTTGAAAGTTGTAGATTTTAACTTTTTAAGATTAAATTTTTTATAGGGTAAATAGATGTTTACCCCCTGCAAAGTAAGCGAGTTTTATTTTACCCCTGCAAAAAATTCCTTTGAGATTCCCCCTTGCAAATTTTTTTCCTGGATTCCCCCCTTGGGAGCAAGGAATGTGCACTTTTTAAATCGGTCGAAGAGAATAACCGATTTAAAAAACAACACTTTTTAAATAGGTTGAACAATAAAGCAAAACTCGCTTACTTTGCTGGGGTAAACACCTATTTACTCTTTTTTATATTATTAAATGTATAATTTCTGTGACCCTAAATTTTTTTATGTTATTAAATGCAAATTTTTAATTTTATATCATGATCTATTTTTTAATAAAATTTTGCAATCCGCTATTTTTAGTAAATTTTTGTTATTGATAGAGTAAAATAGGGATTGGGTTCTTGACAAAAGTAAATAAAATAGGGATCGGGTATGAGTGTAAGCATGCCGTAAGTGTAAGTCATCATGCAATTTTGTAGATTAAGATTTGAATTTTTTAGCTAAAATTAAACTGTTGACTATATAGTATGTTTAAAAGGACTAAAATCCTTATTATTTGGACCAATTATATAAATTAAAGATATGTTTGGATTAATTTATTTTTTAGTTTATGCGAAACAGTTTATGCAAATAAATAAATTTTTATGTATTATTATAAACTTTTTTAAGTAATTTATAAAAAAAATAGCTTATAAAAATACAATTTTTATTGGTGAAAATTTATAAATTAACATAAAATTTTATTTATTTGTATAACCCATTTTTATAAACTAAAAAATAAGTCACATCCAAACAAGCACTAAATATGTTTTTGGACAAGTGTAGAGGTATGGTTATTATAATTATACTATAAATTCTCTTTGGTCGAATAGTAAAAAAACAAGTCTTAAAATAATCTTTACCGTTTCATCAAAAAAAATAATCTTTACCTGTAATTTGATACTCCCTCCGTTTCTTTTTAATTGTCTTTTACTATCATATTTAGCGTTTCTATTTAATTGTCCTTTTTGTATTTTATGGGTATGATTTGTCAATTATACCCTTTGTTAATTGCTCCTATCTTTTTCCATAAAACCAATTAATGCTATATATTTGGAAAACTAAATCTTTTTTTTTTTGTTGGTGCATAACATATTAAATTTTGTTTTTTTTGTATATAATATATTAAATTTATTGGAAAGAGAAAGTGTAGGCAAAAAAATAGGAATTTATTGAGGATTAAAAGGAGGGTATAATAGGAAGATAACGTGCAAAAATACACTTTCTTAATTTGGTGTTATCTTTCTAAAAGGACAATTAAAAAGAAACGGAGGGAGTATCAAACAACCAAGAAAAGCCTTACCAAAAAAGAAAAAGAACAACCAAGAAAGTGTCATTATGTGAAATTCAAATCTACCATAATAACATTTTCATTTTATTTTTTTTAACTTTTGATTCACAAAGGACCCATGTAATTTAGAATTTGTTTGACTGGTAAGTAAAGTTTGGTCAATAACTGTTCCTGTTAGAAATCAATCTGAATTTCTCTCGAACAATTTGTCCTTAAATGAAATTCATTGACCACTTGAATTCAATCACTTGATTTATGTATTTATTTTAGTTCAATACTTTTTGGTTATTATGTGTACACTATAGGGAATCCTACTTTTTGGGTTAACAACAATGATTCCACAACTAAGTCCTTGTGATCAACTATGCATTCTTGTACTATTCTCTATGCATAATGTCCATTGGAGCTGGTGGGGTAAGAGCCTCTTCCTTAGCATTATTTGGCATTGACCAACTAAACAAGGAAAGAGATAAAGGAATCATAGAAGGCTACTTTAATTGGAATGACCATTTTGCCTAGTTTGAAATTCGAAATGTGAATTGGGTATGTCATATTGTCATCTGTAGCATCAACACTTTCTGGATTAGGCATATCATGTGCAAATGTTTTGTCTAGTTTGATTTTGAGTTTTGTTGATAATGTTACTAAAGGTAAGGGAAAGGAAAGTTGGGTTTCTAGTAACATAAATAAGGGACATTATGATTAGTGATTACTATTATTGGCTTATTTTTGGATTGATGTTGGCCAATTTTTTGGGTTTTGTTTATTGTTGTAACTTGTAAGGTTTATGGGATCTTTTGTAAGGGAGAAGAAAATGAAGGTCAAGAAGAAGGAAATTAGAATATGGAAGGATATAATAAAGTCTATTTTGGTTGAAGAAACTTTTTATATTTTATTGCTAGTATTTGTTCATAATTTCATAAATACTATTTTGTTTTTATTTGTTCCCCATTTCATTATTATTTACTTGTAAATATTTTTAAAAAATGACAACATTTTTTTTCCTCTACAAACTAGTGAAATGTGAAAAACTATTTTGATACAAAAGTTTATGAAGATCCAATTACGTCAATATTTGAGACTTCATTATTAGTATTTTAATTGTGTCAATATTTGAAAAATATAGATACTAATTATAAAATATCATAAAAAATGTTTTCCCAATATGAGACATAGTGTTTCTCATCCAAATATAAATAATGAGACAGAGTGAATAGGGAAAAAATTAGTATTTTTTTGTGGAATAATTAGTTAGGACAATTCAATGACTAATTAGTCCATAATATGTCAATGGACTAACTAAGATATGCTTATTTGTAGAATAAGAGAAATGCTATCTTGAAGGAATGATAAAGAAACAAAAATAGTAATATAATTTTAAATGTAGTGTATTTAATACTTTGAAATTTTAAAAAAGAATTTTTTTCTACTTAAAACTTTTGTTTTTTCATTTTGCTTCCTTAATCATCGTTCTGACTGTTTAGTATAACTCAACAAAAAATATACAGAACTAAAAATAAATGCATCAACGTGAGATTTTTTTGTTTTTGCATAAAGCAGCATGTTATTTAAATACAACAATGGTTCCAATGAGGCTTAAAGACACAACCTAATGTAAACTAAGCACATACCATTTGATTTGCAAGTATACAGAAAAATATAAAAAACAAGCTCCATATTTATTACATGTTTGAATAAATTCGATTTCTAACACTAAACCCTACTCTTAGTTTAGACTACAGAGCCCAATTTATCCAAGAATTAGGAATTGACACTTTGCTAGCATGCCAAAATGTTAAGAATCATACAAATTGAGTAAACCATACACATTGATATTTAATTTGTTTCCAAAGGTGTAGCTCAATGATATAAGTTGAGACGCTAAGGAAGTATTAAGAATGAGGTTCAGGATTCGATCCCTCCTAAAATTTGCCTATAAAATAAATCTTGAGTATCATCATATCTCCTTGTCCCAATATTATTCTCAATGTCAATTTCTTTTGAATATGATACATAATTTGAATCTTGAGAATTGAGGATGGCCTTATTGTATAGTCTTCAAGACATGAATGTGACTTGGTGAATATTGTTGTGCCTTCACTTCAAATTTGTCATACTTGCGTTTATGCCTTGGTTTTGAAACCAAGAAAGAATCAACACCATGATGAATGAGACTAATTAAAATAAGAACCAAACCCAATTCAAGATCACCCTTTATAAATTCAAAATACTCATAAAATACACAAAAATAATGGTGCAAATCTAATAGAAAAATTGATAAGAGTGCTAGAGAGAATGTAAGTAAAAGAAGGAAAAATAGGATGATGATAACTATGAGAAGAACAAAGAAAACAAATGAGGCATGAAGAAGGGCAAGGAGAATGAGATCTAAGTTTGGGAACATATTGAATGTGACTTTGATGAAACAAAGTCATGTTGGTTGTTAAAGTAAGGAAATTAAATGAGAAAGTGCATGAAGTAAATGAATTCAGAACATATTCTATACTTCCAATAACATTTAACCTCTTTTTTTTGAGGGACAACATTTAACCACTTTTTGATAAAGAAAATGTCATAATATAGATACAAGCAAAGCATGAAATATTATTTCTTTTTACGAGGAATATTTATTTGTAAAGGTTCAATATATTTTTAGTCCTAATATACTATATTATTTAGGGCACGTTTAAATTAATTTATTTTTGAACTTATAAAAAATAGCTTATGAAAATAAATAAGATAAGTACCTTACTTATTTGTATAGTACATAAAAACTTATTTATTTGTATAAACTGTTTTATATAAACTTAAAAATAAGTCAATTCAAATAGATGCTTAGCCTTTTTTATATTCTTTGTTTTTAGTCTATATATCCATTTTGTTACTCCTGCAAATTACATATTCAACTCCATTTCGTCACTTATTATAAAATCCTTCACAAAAAATATGGGTATTAAAAAAGTAGTCGTGGTAATAAATTTGTCAAAATTGATACTTTTTACAAATTTATTCTTATATTTATTGATATTACAAGAAAGAGAAAAAAAAAATATTTTTTTAGTAGTCAATTAAATAGGGTATTTTTGTAAAGAAATTATAAATGCAGATTACAATTTGAAAATAATTTTATATTAAAAGAACAAATAAAAAGTTGAAAAAATCTTATAATCAGAGATGGGCCGGGGAGGGAGTAATTACTATTTTATTTTCCATCTTTTTTTATAACAACTTTTCCCCTGTTATTTCCACTTTATGTATTTCTTTACTATGTGTATATATATTGTGTTGAGAATAATGCCTAAATATTTTTTTGAAGATTTTAGATTTAAATATATTTTATATTTAAAATAAGATGATAATTGGAATTTATGATTTATATTTATGTTTAGAATTTTTAAGATAAGCTCTTTCAAAAAAAAAAAAGAATTTTTATGATATGCTTAGAATATTTATGATTAGTATTTTTTTTAAAGATATAATTTAAAAGTTTATTTCTATATAGCTCTATATATAGAGTATATAGCTATGATTTATAATGAAAATAAAATTTGAAATTATTTCGCATAAATTAATAAATATATATCTTACCTAATTCCGCAATACAAACATAAAAAAAATAAAAATCATATTGTATGCTACATTTTACAATATTGATTGAAATGGGAAAGCTAAGGAAGAATAATCGAAGGAAAGCACTTTTTTGTTAGGAGTATTGAGAAAGCTGATACTTCTTCTTTTCAATTTTTGTAGATTAAGTCTCAAATTCAATTCAATTGATTCCTTTCTTGTAACTGCCTTCACTGGCAATATTCTCATAATTAGTACTATTTGTATTTCAATCTTTTGGTGTTGAGATGCGGCAAACATAAATTTGGTCAACCACAACAATACTCCCAATCTAGTTCTTCAAATATTTTGAAATTGATGTAACTTATTTTTAAAACTGACTCATGAAGATTAAATCCATATATAATAACTTGCTTTCAAAGTACTTCCTCTAGTCCTTAATATAAAAAGAAATTGACATTTTAGATACATTAAAAAATGAATGTATTTAATCTATAATATAGTCTAGATACATCAATTTTTAATGTATTTAAAAAGTGAATTTCTTTTTATATTAAGGACCGAAGTGAGTATATAATAGCCCTTGTACTTTTTATAATATCGTTTTGCTTAAAAAAATTCATAGATAAGTCCATATTATGTTAAAAAATATCAAAAAAATGTTAAAATTTTGTAGGAATAAAAACAAGTAATTTTATTTTACAGAGATAAAAACCAAAACTTATTATAAAAATATGAACTGAAAACATATTTTATCTTATAAAGAATAAACAATAGTTTTTTTTCAAAAAAAAGCAAAGAGGTATTGGTAAAATTAAAATAAGTTAAGTCCAATCTCGTAAAAAGAGACAAGTTAGGTCCACTTGCAAAAGAAAAACTCTATTACTATATTATGAAAAATTCTATCATCGACACTCTAAATTAATAATATTTGGACACACATATCAAAAAGAAAAATTTAAAGATAAATAATTAAATCATTTTAAATATGATTAATTAATCTTTTCATATTTAAATTTTTTTAATGAATTTTCTTTCATATGCATCAGACAAATTAAAGATCAAACCTCTCAACAAAAACACTTATTTGAATTGACAATAGTTGCAATCTCATACATTCATATATTTAACACATTAGTTATCGTCAGATCGAATGAAACGATATAGAATTTAAGTTTAATATTTTAAAATAAAATAAATTAATATCTGTTAGAAATAATATAAAACCATTGATGTGAGCTGTTATGGTAATCGGTTATTTGACATGGTATCAGAACCTCTTTGACTAAGTGGTCTAGAGTTCGATCTCCGCTCCCCTCACTTTCTAATTAAAAAGTAAAATTTAAGCAGGTGAGCCTATGCATTATCCACGCTTCAAGCCCAAGTGACCTCTGACGTAAGGGAGCGTGTTAGAAATAATATAAAATCATTGATGTGGCTATATCCTAACAGCTTAAGCTTTTGAGATAATCGGTTATTTGACAATATCTACTTGTTTCTAGAATGTTTGAAATAAATCGAGCAACCACCAATATACTATCCATATGAATGTTTTAAATTGTGAAAAAAAAAATCCAAATCCCCGATTTACTTTTGTAGTTTTATTCATTTTCTCGCGCGTCATACAAATTCATTAAAATATCTTTGTCTATTATTTATATAGTGGATGCACCCTAAAAATACCATACTAATAAAATTGTTTTTTATAAAATTCGCTAGTTAAATAGCGGATACTATTTTTCAAAAAAAAATTAAAATATTTCCTACTTAAATAGCGAGAGAATAAAAGAATGTAGTAGGAAAAAAGAATATCACAATCCCCAATAAACACAGCACACCAAACCACATATTGGTATCATCTTGATTTTCAATTCATGAATCTTGTGCATTGCTTACTTCTATTCTATTTATTGTCGTTAGTTGTTTGCTTGCACTGCACCCCACTCTACACATATACTACACCCCACTCATTTATTGTTATTAGTACTAGTCTACAATGCATTACATTTTTATTAAATCTAAAATGTTAATTTTTATTAAAGGGTCATACTAACTAGTACACCCAGTGTACTAGATAGAGAATAAAGCATAAAAAATTGTATTTTTTATACTTTAAAAATATTGACTACACAAACTTCAAGATAACTTTATTATATTAAATTTTCTTAATTAGTACATCGAGTGTACTATTTAACATTTTCCTTTATTAAATTAAATCCAGAGAGAATATATATATTAACATTTTCTGTAGTATTATAATTGTATTGTATCGAACACAATATAAACACCCTCAACAAATTCAATCACAAAAATCATAACCCCTTGAATTCAATACCCTTACACCACCACCATAATCATCATCATCACCACCCACATGGGTTTCATATGGTGGATTTTAGGCATAATTCACATACTTCCACTATTCATTGATTTAATCCATGGCCTAACCCCACAATCACCAATCCAATGCAACCAAACAATCTGCACCTTAAAAAACTCCTATGGAACATGGAACGACCGCAAAAACTGTTATGCAATCAATGTAACATACCCAACAACAGAAGAACAACTTCGTTTAGCAGTTTCCTATGTTGTTCAAAACAACCTTAAAGCCAAAATTGTCACAAAATTCTCACACACAATCCCAACACTTTCATGTCCACAACAAAATAAAAATAATGCCTTTTTTATTAGCACAGAAAAATATGATTCTGAGATTCAAATTGATGCTACCAATTTGGCTGTAACTGTTGATTCAGGTGTGAAACTTCGTCAATTGATTGATGAAGTTGAAAAAAATGGGTTTAGTTTGGTGGCTGCACCTTATTGGGAAGGTGTTACAATTGGGGGTGTAATTAGCACTGGTGCACACGGTAGTTCTTGGTTGGGTAAAGGTGGTGCTTTTCATGATCATGTTTTAGGGATTAATATTGTTGTTCCTGGTTCTAAATCTGAAGGGTATGCTAAGATTTTGAAGTTGGATGCACATGATCAAAGGTTTAATGCTGCCAAAGTTTCTCTTGGAGTTTTGGGTGCCATCTCCAAGGTAAAGTTTGTTTTATATACTTTCAATTTTTTTTCTTTTAATCAGTATTTGTCCTTGAGTTTAATAAACATGCTACGTCAATATAAATTTTATACGAACGTTTAATAGAAATTGATTATTCTTTCATATCATATCATAAAAGTAGTGTATAATGGGATGATTTGATGGAATACATAATTAATATTGGATGATTGTGTAAAAATATTTTACACTATCCCATTTTCTCTTTATACTTTGTAGGCACTAGCTAGTATGTATTTGTTTCATGAAATAAAAAATGTTAACTAATGTTTTTGTAGTAGTTTAAAAAATTAAATATAGTAAATGAGTTTCAAAATTTGTATAGTTTATTTTTTAAAAATATATATAAAAAAATATTTTTAATGTGAAATTTATTCTTATTGTGAAATTTTGTATTTTTAATGTGAATTTTTTATTGAAATATAGTATATATTTATTTTTATAGTAATTATTTTTAATGAGATTGGTTATTATTCATTATTATCCGACAACAGAGGATCAAAAAATAATTAAATGCATGTCTGTACCATCTTCTTGAATTATTTTTACCACCACTTGAGAATCAATATGTAATATGTAATTCCATCGATTGAATCTCAAATTTCAAGCATATTTTAACTCTTGCAAGACATTCCAGAATTCCGCTACACAAACACTACAACTTCCTATAAACTTAAAAAAATCTCCTAACCATTCACCGTCACTACCACGAATAAGACCACTACACCAAGCTGTCAAATAACCGATTATCCTAAAAGCTTAAGCTGTTAGGATAGGGTCATATCAATGGTTTTATATTAGTATTTCTAAGACGCCCCCTCACGCAAGAGAGCGGGGATCGAACTCTAGACCACTTAGTCATAGATGCTTTGATACTATGTCAAATAACCGATTATCCCAAAAGCTTAAGCTGTTAGGATAGAGCCACATCAATGATTTTATATTAGTATTTCTAAGACTATTTTTACTCGAGCCGTCGGTATTCAATTTTACCCAATTTATCGGAGGAGGATGGCAACTAATAAAAGCTCCAGTTCTTGTAGTAACACTAGTGAGTAACACTAGTCCTTAAATTTGTAAAGCTACACCAATAACATTGATCAATATTTGCCACACACAAAAATAGAAAGAATGCATGTTCAAATTTAAGGACTAAAGTGTCTAACACTTATAATTAAAGAGTTCAAAATGAAACAAAAAGAAAACCTTAAAACATCAAAGCAAAATCTTAAAATACAATTGAGTATTTTTTTAACCATCTGAATTTTAGGAAATAAATTATACATTCATAGTTTGAACTAGAGATAAGTAAAATTTGGTATAATACTATTCTAGTTAGAGTTCGAACGTTCTCTCAATTCATGTTCTAAGTGACCATATATATATTATTTCAAATTTTCATAAATTACAATGTTAAACTTACAGGTAAAGTTATCTCTTGAGCATAGGTTCAAAAGAAGCATAACCTTCAATTTCACTGATGATAGTGATATTGAAAATGTGTACATAGAACATGCAAAGAAGTATGAGTTTGCAGACATAACTTGGTATCCATCAAGACACACAGCAGTTTACAGATATGACTTCAGGGTTCCCTTAGATACCTCTGGTGATGGAGTCTATGATTTTATTGGATTTCAAGCTAATAACATCTTAATCTCTGAGTCTGTTAGAGCAGCAGGTAAATAATTATCTTAATTATCTTTTACTCTTCTTAAATCGTTGTCATATTTTTCTATAAAAAAAAAAAATCATATAAAGATCACGTTTTAAATTGTGTTTGTTGTCACGGTTGCTATCATGATTTTTGATATCATGGGAAATTGTAGTAGACATGTGTTGATAGGACCACAATTACGATTGCGTTCATGATTTTAACTGTAGTCTGCAATCGCAACTGCAATGATGACAACGTTACTTTTAATGTAGTTTTGGTCTCTTTATTTTATCACATTTTTTATTTTAGTCCCATTTTTAAATATACAAATTTGGTCTCTAAGTTTTTAAAATATCTTGCATTTTTCTGGGATCTGGATCCTCTCCAACTCATTCTCTTCTGCTTTTCGTGCTGCTATCATCTCAGCCGTCCATTCATACTCTCTTTCTCTCTGAAACTATTTCTTTTAATTTATTTTTTATACACTGTTACTCGTTGGATGAAGAGCAAAAGGGATGCCAGAACAAATGGGACAGTAGAGGATCCAATTCCACTTTCCTAACATGCATTTAGGGTTGATTTTTTATGATTTGACAAGTGAGATACTTATGTGACAATTGAGTTGATACTTTGAAAATGAGTTTTTTAAGTAATATTCCGCCTAGACAATGTTTTCCCTCAAAATTCAATTGTTTTGTGATATAGATTAATGTTAATTTTGGTTAAGTAAGAACCAATCTAGACAGGGTGATATCGTTAACTGACTTGCCAATAAACATCTCACTTGTCATATCATCAAAATTTAGCCTCAAAATGTATAAGCGGAAAAAAAAGTATGTTATTTTAAACACTAGAGACTAAAATCGTGGATTTAAAAAGAGGGGACCAAAATCGTAAATGCGGCAAAATAGAGGGATCAAAATTTTGCAATTAAACCATATTTATCTGTGATATTTGATAATAACAAATGTACCAAACTGCGATTGCAATTTAAAACTTAAACTTAGCTCAAAGTTTATATGAAAGCCATAATATAAAAACATTGTCATGCAGAGAAATTGCTGGAAAACATAGGAAACACAAATGGAAAATGTTTAACAGCATCTACAACATTGGCATTCAAGAAATTAACAGCCAATGGTTTAAAGAACAATGGCCTAATCTTCACTGGCTACCCTGTAATTGGTTACCAAGGAAAATTGCAAACTTCAGGTTCATGCTTATATTCATCAAGAATAGACACATCATGTGCTTGGGATCCAAGAATAAAAGGATTGTTCTTCTATGAATCAACAGCAATTTTCCCTGCTTCAAAATTTGGAAACTTCATTCAAGATGTGAAAAAACTAAGAGATATAAATCCACAAAATTTTTGTGGTATAGACAACTATAATGGAATTATGATACGTTACATTAAAGCCTCAGAAGCATATCTAGGACAATCAGAAGATTCTATAGTGATTGACTTCAATTATTATAGATCAAATGACCAATTTACCCCTAGATTAAATCAAGATGTGTGGGAGGAAGTAGAACAAATAGCATTTTTCAAGTATGGTGCTAAGCCACATTGGGCTAAGAATAGGAACTTAGCATTTTTAAATGTGAAAAATAAATATCCTAAGTTTAATGTTTTTATTGATGCTAAAAATAAAATGGATCCACAAAATGTGTTTTCTGGTGATTGGTCAGATGAGATTTTGTATGGTAAGGAATTGGTAAAATTTGATGGTTGTGCTTTGGAAGGACAATGTATTTGTTCTGAAGATAGACATTGTAGTCCACAAAAAGGGTATTATTGTAATCATGGTCTTGTCTACAAGGATGCTAGAGTTTGTAGGAATTTGTCAACCTTTGTGAACACTGATTCACTCCAATGAGGTAATGATGCATTTGATTTGTTTGAAGCAGTTGAATAAAGATTTGATGAGTCACATTGTTACTCTAGTATATTTGAAATTTGTGTAGTTTCATGCATATGTTGATTTTGATATACAATATCAAATTATTATTTTTTATCAAAAAAAAGTTTAGGTGAGTTTGTTTTGTGGGCACAATGGTGTAAGAGAAAGTTTCAAGATACTTGCATATTATTCACTAATGAGATTATCAGTTATCACATCAATAGTTTATTATTATTATTATTATTTTTTATCGGATATGGGTTAAATTCATGTTTCGATACAAATATTTTATTTTTAACTATGGACAAAATTACGAGGGATTTCACAACTTTCGAATTGGACAAAACATATGAAAAGCGTTGTATCAACTTTAGATCAAAACATTGGCGACGTTTGTGAGAATCGATGGTTTAAAGTCATGCAGGAAGATCCATTAGCCCCTTAGCCTTGTGTGAGGGCTATTCTTCTAGTATAAGTACTTACACTTCTCTATCCACTAAAACTTATATTAAATGGGGAGAAAACTGTGACGACTCACACAAAATTCAAAGTGGACAATGTTTGGAGATTCCGAGGAAGCTCGGTAGAAACAACATATCAAATGCTCCATGACCAACATGTTAAATGCTCCAGAACCACAAGAGAGAGAGGCATCACATTTTCACTAAAAACCTTAAAACATTAGATTAATGAATCACTTTTCTTATAAATCTAACATTTTTCCCATTTATAATCGATATGAAACTTAATCATTCACATTTGAAATTAAACAGAAAATAACTCAAATGTATAACATTCTTGAAGTCGAGATAATTTCAATACAAAATACCATATTTCTCTAAAATTATGTAAAGGAATAAAGAAACTATTAAAAAAATTTATTTATAAAAACAGTTGAATATTAATCATTTTAAAAATAGATTGAATATTTTCTTGAATTTTCTAAAAAGTTTCAAAACACAATTTTTAGTGTTTCAAAATCTGAATTACTCCTATCTAATTAACTTCAATCATCTACCTATCACAATTAAATAAATCATAACTAAATGTCATTCCATCCATCACATATAAAATAAAACTTAAAAATAAAAAATGAATATTGTTAAAGTAAAAATAAACAGACCTTAAAATTTCAAAACGGCCCAATTCACCTTCACGATTTATCAATAGAAAATTTCTTTTTCCACCCCATGTTTCTTTTTCACCCTCTGATTTCCATTTATCTCGCTAAAACCATTTCTTTTGAAAAAATTCTGAAAACATTTATCAAATTTTTTTGGGGGTGAAAATAAAACGTGAGGATGAGAATTTTTTCTCTCTTATCAATCGATTTCAGTATTTCAAAAATCAAGATTAATGTAACCATCTCAAACAACAATTATTGTACCAACAACTAGTACATCATCAAATGAAAAAACAAAATTAAAGTTTCCAAACCAAATTTCTTTCTTGGGACGAATGTCAATCTTTTCCCAATTTTCTTTTTTTGGGATTTCTCTTCAATTCCTCTTCATCATTTTCACTATCAAAACACATAGAGTTGTATCCAAAAATCTCATCATCCTCATCCATGGCAATATCATCAGCTCCATACTCTTCATTTGTTTGCACATTTTTTTTCTGCAATAATAAAATATATTTTTTATTAGTAGGAATTAAACTTTATACTTCATAATATATAGTGTACAATGCTAGCACACATTTTGCACATTAATCAATTGCATTAAACTCCAATGATACAAGAATGAAGTATGATAATATTTGAAACAAATATTACATTGTATAAGTCAAGATTTTGTACTCTTGCAAATGAATCTAAAAACAAAATAGTTAAAAATTCAAGTGTAAAATTTTGTCGCATGTTTATTAGAGTTTATTTTTTCTTCCTTTTCATAAGATAGATAAAATAAAATGTTCAAGGACTAAAAAAATATTTCATAGTTGTTAAAAAATGTATTTATAAATGGAAAACTGTTGCCATGGTTACTAAGCTAGAATTGCATTGCAAAGACTAAATACAAAGAAATTATTAACTAAATGGTTATGAACAGTGGCAGATTAAGAAAATTTAATAGGGACGACAACTATTTAAAATAGAGTACTAATATTTGAATATGACAATCTTAATTACTATCAATTCAGACATGCATTAAGAAAAATAATTTTAGAAAGCAAGTATTATAAGTTATAAGTACTTACTTGGATATTCTTCGGAGGAGATATATACAAATCTTCAAACGAATATTCTTCCATGCATTCCCCAATATTAAATTGGGGACTTGAAGTTTCATCTTCAAAAAATTTTGAAGCGCCTTCTCCAAATCGCAGTGGATCACGCGGAAAAAGCTCGGAGTGGGAGGCAAATGAAAGCTTTTCCTCATTCCAAGAGGATGATGAATCTGAATCCTCATTATTTTCATCTATTTTGCCTTTCCCTTTATTAGGGATGCTCGATTTATCATCATCTTCATGGTTATCTAAAGCTTTCATTTCACCCTCAACTTCAATTGTTGGAATTATATTTTCACTTTCTTTGATCCATTTTTCCACGTGCAAATTTGATGTTCTACACGGACTTATATTTTTCTTAGGATGACATATTGTCTCTCTTGAATCTAACTCCTTAAATATGTCATCTAGCAATCTAATCTTTTTTGGTTTATCCACTACATCAATTGAGACTTTCCTATCTATGTTTGAAATTTTATTTTTCACTTTTGGAGAATCATTTGATACCTATGAAAATTAATTCAAAATTTAAATTTAGTTTAAAATAGTTAAATATAAAAGATGAAGTAGCATCAAATGATTGAAGGTTGGATATTAAAGTGAAACAGGATCCTTTCCCGTGCATATTTCACCGGAGAGGTGGTCTAGTTTAATCTCCACCTTTCAATCTTTTTTATTTGAGTGAACAATGCACAAAAAAAAATGGATGGCTAAGATGTAACAAGAAATAAATTTGATGGGAGAAGATATGGAATATATGTTCACCTTTATTAATTCAGGCGTCTTGCAAATTTGGATAGTCATCTCATTGGAAGGACACACTTCTTCAGCCGGACCCGACAATTGTCTCACTTAACAATTTTACGCAGATTAGAAATATTTAATAAATCAAAGAGAAAAAATGATCATTTTACTCAAGTATCTATATTAATTATTTGTATATTTTCCCTATTATAAATGTAAAATGGAAAATAATAATTTAAAAGTGATGCAAATAACATTAATTCGATGACAAAATGAAAAAAATAAACAATTAAACTTATAATCTAAATTAAAAGGGGACAATCTATGTGAGACTTTTTTATTTTTTGTTAATTCGATAATTATTATCAAATAGAGAGTAGTATCATTAATAATCTTAGTAGTTACCTGTGCTTTTAACAAGTTCAACTTCATTATTATCATCATCATCACTGATGACCATATCATCAACTTCAGAATTAACAATGACGTTATTATTTGATGGCTGCTGGTCTGACTGATCATCACTGAATCAACCATAAAAACGTGTTAACTGTTAGAATATTGAATTAATTTTCATATGTTTCAAAATAACATGTAAAAACTGAAAACTTGGTATTCCTTCCCCATGTTTCAAAATTTTCATATTGATCCGATAAACTTTCAAAAAACTAAAAATTGGTCCCTAAAATATTTCAAAAATGCAAATTTGGTCTTGAAATTTTCAAACAGGTCCTTTAAATTTTCAAAATTTGCATATTAAGCCCTATTTTGTAAATTTAAAATTTGATTCTAAACTTTTAAAATTTATTAAAGTGGGTCAAAAAATATTTAGAATGAAATTTTCTATTACTCTTTTTTGATACAAAAATTTTCTATTACTCTATTCGAATAAACACATTTACAAATGAAAGTAATTCAATTGAATCGATCATTTGATTTACTTAAAATTCTAAATTCTTTATAATTTATAATTATCTTATCCAAATATTACACTCTTAAAGTTTGAATTGAAATCTAATATATAGTATCATGTATTCTCAATCATTTACCCTGATGTTACTTCTTATGTTAGAGCTATCAAAATGTGTCGGGCTACCTCCGGGCTGCCCCATTAGCTCTGTATTTCAACATGGGTCGGACCTCAAAAAAACACCCAAAAAAGCGACCGTATCTTTATGGGGCGGTCCACTGGGCTAGCCAACTAAAAAAATAGATTGCATCTTCAATGGTTCTCATTCTCAATGGCAAATTCAAATTTTCCCTAATTTTTAAGGGCACAATTGCATTTTCATATGACATAACTCCTTTTTTCCTATTATTCCTTGTTGAAAGAACCCTATCTTTCATAAAAGCTTCAACAAGCTTCATATGTCAAACTTCAGTGTCAGATAATTTTGATCCAACTTTTGAAGTTATTGACTAAGAGTAGGCGGATGACTATGGTGATTTAGTAATATTAGAATTTTCTCCGGTTGCTAATACAAAAAATGTTATTAAAAAAAATCATGATAAAAAAAACTGAAAAAGAAAGGACAAAAAATTTATTATGTCAATGTCATGACACATCGGACACTTTGGAGAGATGTACTCGTCTATGATAGTTTTTTTTAAGTTATCATGATATTGGTACAAAGTTTCCACCACCGTTAGCGATGACGAATCTCCATCGAGGAATTTGTGGGGCACACAAAGTGGGTTCTCCCCTCCCAATTGAATTTTATCCATACACATGAGTCAGAAATCGAAACCCTGACCACATATTTAAGTGGACCAAGTCTCTTACCACTTGAATCAATTCATTGTTGATAGTTATACATATTTATAGTTACCAATTATAATCTAGTTTTTATTTCAAAATAATCTTTTACATCATCTATAGGACAACAATATAACATCACAGGAAAATATTAGCAACAACATACATATAAATTTAAGTGAAAGCAGATATATATTTTGCAATGTTAGATAAATTAAAGCAATCCAATCTAAGAAATTACATTTTATGTTAGATAATAATTAAATTAAAGTAATAAGAGGAAATATAATAAGGAACAAGTCTTACCGTAGAGTGGAAGCTTCAGATTGGTGTGCATCCAAATGGTTGTCTTCGGATAACTCTATCCATAGTGAACCAATTTTGATAGATTTTGCCATGATGAACTTGATGAGACTATAAATTTACCAAAATAAGTTCATAAGAGTTTATAGGTATATACGTATAGGTATATACGTAAAAAAAATGTAATATAAGTTTATTGAAATGTACTTGAACGAGCTTACAAATTAAGTAGGTTGATCGTAAGTTATTTTATTGGTTTAACTAATAAAAACTTGTTTGTCAAATTTATGTCATATGATAAAATTAAATAAGCGAAAATAGAATAAAAAATAGTCTTTTACAAATTCTCTATAATTGAATTTACGGTATAGTTGATTATAATCTGTTAGATTAAGATAAAGAAAAAATATTTCTCTTAATCTATCGGTCTATAACGAACTACCGAAAAAGCTTAATTTTTTCTCTTTCAAGTGCTACCAATTTGGCAAAGAATCGATTCTTTCCATGTAAAAATGTTCAATTCCTTCTTCTTTAGATCCAACAAATATTTGACTAGTAATTTAAGAATTGAAAATTGACAATAACTTTAAACATATTTCAATTGACCACCAACTATAAAGGTAAGACTGATCATCAACACGATAGAGCAAAAGTCATTTGTTCTACTTGTGTAAAACCATAAATTTTTTTAAAATGTATTTTAATTAAAAATTAATTAAATTTTCAATAAGCAATCCTTATAAGCTTATTAACAAGTTGCATACAAATGTCCATATGAGCATAATTTAATTGGTAAAAAAATTATAATATACAGAGAGACTGAAGTTCGAATATGAGATTCCTCCCTTATACACTTTAACAAATAAAATTCTAATCAATAGACTATTTGACATAAAATAAAATAAGTTGCATACAAATTGTACCACATAAACTATTATACAACTTAAATAGACTAAATTAATATCCAAATTAATGGTAATTGAACCATTTAATATGTTTGAGTAGCCAAATTCAAGTTAAGTCTCATAACATAGTCATATGATATTTTGTCAATGTCCATGTCAAACATGAATAAGATGCAAATCCAAAAATCAAATTCCCTAAGAAAACTCTAAAACCAAAATATGTTGATGTATAATTGTGATTAAAACTATCTTGAATTCAAATTGAAGGAAGAATTCTAAAATTTTATTCTCAGATCTATTCGATTGTCAGATCTGTAAATGAATTTTGATTATCAATCCCTATATTATTTTTTAAAAAAAAACTCATAAATCACAAAAATGTGACAAAGCTCAAAAATAGGGGAAAATAGACACAAAATTTTGTCTCCTGACATGATTGATAAATACACCAATTTCGAGACAATGTATCATTCTTTAAACTACCATTTTACACTGGAAAATAAAGATTGCAATATCTGAAGAATAATTGATGATATAATTGAATCATGTCGGAATTGGAAAACAAAATTAAACCTACTAAGATTTTATACCTGATTCGCCTACTTGAATTGATTAGATCCGAGCTCAGTGTGTATCTAGGTTTTCTCTTACGTTGCGGCAAAAATGTGTTGCACTCACAATGATAGAACGACTTATATATCATTACTCTATATGGGATCCGGATTGTCTGTTGTAGCAGGTGCACACAGTAGTCAATCCGGATCGTTGATTTATGATCAAGTGGTCTAGATTTATGCAACATAAATTTAATAATTTATTACAATATTTTATCACAACCCTTGAAATTTGATCGGACGGCCAAAAGCAGTTACTGCATGCACACAGTAACTGCGTTAAATCCAACTCCCTCGCACAAATGTATAGGTTGATAAATGGGCCGACTTTGAGTGTTCTAACCCAACCCAAACCATGTCAGGTTATAATTTACATTGGTGAATCAGGCCAACACCTATCTTACACCAACAAGGAGTCGCTTTTGGTACATAGTCCGAAGAAAAATACTTCTGTCACTCTACCTATTTTCTCACGCGGCCTACGAATTTACCAAAATACCCATGTCCGCTATTTAAGTTGCGGATACACCCAAAAACAACCTACCATTATAACACCCGCTACTTAAATAGCAGACGTTATTTTTCAAAATTTCTCATTTTATAACATCCGTTACTTAAGTAGCGGAATGATAAAATGGAAAAGTTGTAGGGCACGCGAGTAACTGGTAGGATGACAAAAATATTTTTCTAATTGAAAGCTTAAGCCTTTCTACATATGTGGGCCCATCCATTTAAACAATATATAAATGGGCCAAACTAGATGGGAGTTTCTTTTGGCACCTCCTTTTAAAAATCTCATGTAATTATTTGATTATTTTTAGATGAATCTTAATTTCCAAAACACTTTATATCATTTTTATGGAAAAAAAATTAATTTCTAAAATACATGAATATGCATTTTAAAATTGAATTTTTGCAGTGCCTATACTTTGAAAAACTAACTTCTACTCTAGAAAACATAATCTTCCGCTCATCATTGCTCAATGTTCTTGTCAACCTTCACTGTCTTCCTTATACGATTTCCAATAGTTGCAGTGCTTGGATCGAAGTTTGAAGTCCATTCTCTTGTACAGTATTCTTCACTTGTAAAATAAACCAGGAAATGTTCCTTTCCAAGAGTTGTGATTAGGGCTGCAAATAAGTCGGGCCATATCGTACCTGTCTGAGCTTGACTCGACTCGATAAATATTGGTTCAATTCGAACCTCGCTTCGAGTTCAACATGAACTTTTTTTTAAGCTCGAGTTCGGCTCATTTAGAGTTCGTAAGCAGTCTGTCCCTGTAAAATAAAATTGCTTGTTTTCATCCCTACAAAAAAATTTCTTTTGTTTCTAGTCTTTAATGTGCAAAATTTTGATATTTTAATGTCAATATTATGACATTTTCATGTTCAAAATATGTTTATATTATGTCTATTTATCGTGTTAAACCTATATAAGTTCATATTATGTTAAAAAATATAAAAAAAAATGTTAAAATTTTGGCCATTATGGATTAAAAACAAAAGATTTTTTTTAAGGGATGAAAACAAGTGATTTTATTTTACAGGGACAAAAATCAAAACTCGCTATAAAAGTATGGATTGAAAACATATTTTACCCTATTATTAATTATCTAAATTTATAAAATAAATTATATATCTGTAAAAAAATCAATTATATAAATATAAATGTATAAAATCAAATATATAAATTAATTTTTTTTTGAAGTGTTATTTAAAATCATATTTTAAAGTGTTATATATATAATCAAGTCAGCTCGTGAACCAAACGAACTGAATTATATATAGTTCAAGTTCAGCTCATTTAATAAATGAACTTAATATTTAGCTCAAATTCAGCTTATTTGGCTAATGAACCAAGTTTTACGAATCAATTGTCAAACTGAGTCTTGAACTTTGTTCGAATTGGTTCGATTCATTGTTAGCCCTATTGTGATAGTAATGAACCCATTTATAACCCATATATTCTTCAACCACCTCAAGTGTTTTGTAGCCTATGCGCCTACCCATACCCATTGACTCACATTTAGGCCTTGTAAATAGATAAGAGGGACAGTTCGTTGAATAATCTCTTCATTTGTTTGCAAATCTAAACGAAAATCAAACGACCAAATTTCGGATGACGTCCCTAAAAGAAGTGCACCATGCAAGATCGTGTGAAGGTCTTGCACCCTAAAAGAAGCCCATTATCTTCTTTTTTCAATTATACACATATATGATTTTTTTTGTCAAGTAATGTACTATAACCGCCATAATTTTACGTCTTAAAATGAATAATCGTAACATTTTATGTTCAAATCTCAACTTCTATATTATAGTAATATTCTTATCAATTGAATTATGCATACATAAATAATCACATATATAATTATCTAATAACAGGTGTATATTCATCTATAATGTTTATTGCTGACAATTTTAATTCATCTCAATTTTTTATTTTATTTTTTGAAAAATGTTTTCTTCTTAGAATATTTTTTTATGAGATGAACTAAAATTGTCAGTAATAAATATTTCATGCAATTTTACACAATAAACAACTAAATGGAAGTTGATTTAAATTTATATAATTCCATTCTATTTATTTAAAATCGAACTACCGAGATTTATTACTAAGTCAAGGCTATGCAAGGATCCACACCTCTACATCATCACACGAAACCTTGGGCTGAAGTTAGTTTAATTATAAGGCATGTTAAAATGATTTATAAAATCAAATATTTTGTAAGTTAAATATTGATTAGAAAAAAAAAATAAAAATTCAAAAGCACATATGTGGAAACTTCGTCGATGCCAAGGTATGAAAATGAGGTAGTCATATATCACGAGAAAGTAATATAAAATATCTCCAATAGTTTATTTTTTTTTTCGACAATAAAGCTAGAGTTAATTATCACAAGAATGCAACTCTCCATACATCTATTTGGACATTGGCTTAAAAACACTTCATAAGGGTGATAGGTAAATTATAAAAATAATTTTTACTTAAAAAAGTAATTTGTATAGACATGGCAAAACATGCATGAAGACAAAGTATGAGAAATGAAGTCATCGATCATGAGAAAAATATAAAATAAACTAATATGATGACAAGTCAGTACAAACCTTTACAGAAATTGAATTGACAATAAAATATGCATATTCACTAAATTATAAATTAGAGTACTTTATAGAGTACTTTAATTTATAATTAACTATTTTAATATTTATAGAGTGCAATTTTTTTTAATAGAATTCCCTATTTAAATTATAAATAACACAAAAAATATTTATAATTGTATATAACTTTAAAAAGAGGTACATCTTATTTAAGAATTAAATTTGATGCAAAGATTGTAATGACCTAATAATTGAGTTTGTGAACGAGTTCAATATATATAATAGTTTTAATTCTAAGTTTTTTCAATAAAATAAATAAATTTAATTTAAAATGACTAGAACTAAAATTATGTAGAAAAAATGTCACCGTAAGAATTTGAACCAAAAACCTTGCACGCCAAAAAAGTATAGCCTACCATAATCTATTGATACACATAAAATATTATACGAACATTAAAAATAAATAACTACTACTATAGAGCCTCAAAATTTTGAGGCATGATGTCATATCGCACATCTAACACATAAGTGTGGGCTGAGTCTCCTTATAATATTTTATTCATAATCAATTGGATAATACATGTTGTACATACATAAATTAGGTTATAGATATGACTATCTTTAAAGAGCATGAACTATCTCATTTGCTTGTCTTCTATTAAATTTTACTTTCAATTCAAACTCTTATAAAACATATAAAAAATATCATGATATTTCAAAACATTTTCAGGAATAGACTTGAGGAAAAGATAGAATAGGAAATAATATAACTTTGTATTATGCTCTTGCATTCTTTACAATATTGCATATTAGTCCTATTTATATATAAGAGGTGCAAATCATATAACTTTGAAGATCATGAATGGTCTAGCATAAGAGCTATTAGCAGCAATATGAATAAGACATTCCAATGGGAAGTCATGGAACATTTTATAAAATATGAAAAGTTAAAGAATTTATGACATCCACTAAATTAATATCAAAGACAATTTGTTATTGAGGTTGATGAATAACAAATACAAAATTTAATAATATTATACACCTAAAAAAACTTTAAGAGTTGATGTTGTTGAATAATGAATATCAATTTTAAAACTTATATGTCCAACATTGGACCTAAATACAAACCATGAATAATATATAAAAAAAACAATAAAATATACACCATGAATTCCGATACAAAGTCATAAAGTAGAAAAGAGTTCAAAATTAATATGAGCTCTCTAATCGTAATCATACCATCACCTAAATCATATGTCAGGAAAGATAAAGTCACCTAACAATACTAGCAAATTTAACCACCTATGATAGAGTCATTCTCTAAAAGAACACATTCTCATTCCATAAAAATCTCAACTCCTTAAACTCCACTTAATTACTTGAGCTTTTATGTCTTTGCATGTACATAACTTCTTTCCAAATAATAACCACATTACATTCCTTTGCCTCTTCTCCGCTTGTCGTTGTCATAGTCAATTGAATATATGTTAAGACTAACATATAATTGATAATGACATGGAAATATGTTCATAATTAAGTTGGAACAATCATCGATTCATATGCTATTTGTAAAGTACTATATATTTTTTAATATTCTTACTTGATACTTCATTTGATCTCTTTTATAAGAAATAATTTATATTTTGGTTCATTCACTAACTACTATATCTGATATATATATATCAAATATATCGATTATTCAATAAACCTAAACTTATTCATTAAATTTATAATATTTCTTATTAATAAATCTTAAATATTTAATATTAAAAATTAAAATATAAAAAGACTTGTGAATGAAAAAATAATAATAGGAGAAAATTTGTTGCTAGGACAAAGTGACAAACTTTAGGGTCTGTTTGGTAAGACACTGAAACTGACTTATAGCTTATGTCTTTTAGCTTATAAGCTAAAAGACCTGTTTGGTAACAGTTTTTTAACACGAGCTTATAACTTATTTTACTGACTTATAGCTTATTTTCCAGAAGCTATTTCAAGTAGCTTATGAGCTTATAGCTTATCATCTTTTCTTCCATTTTTACCCTTATCATTTTATCTAAAGTTCGATTTTACCTTTTATAATTTATTATCATTTAAAATAAAATAGTACACTTTACGCTAATACAAACCATCTTTTTTTTAATAAACCATAATTACTGATTAGTACCCTTATAACAATTTTTTTAAAAAATGATCAAGTTTTTAATTTACGTTACTCACTTTTGGAAAATAAAAATATTACGTTGGTCAGTTTTTCAATGTTTCAATTATAGTACACTCTTATTATTTTTGTTTTGTACCAACCCAGTATTTAGTTTACTTTACTCATTTTTGTTTTGCATTAGACAATATAAAATTCAATATTTTACTATTAATTTTTAGAAAAACCGTGACTTAAAAAATAAAATTCTAATTAATTAAAAATTAGTTTAATAATATAAAAAAATATTATATTTGTAAATTTAATTTTTAAATTCAATTATAAAAAAATAAAATTCTAAGTATGTTAAATATCAATTTAATATAAATTTTATTATGAATCAACAATACCCTTTTATGTAATTTTATATTTATCAACAAGTTAACCGCTAATTTTACCAAACACTTCAATTAGTTTATCAGCTATAAGTCATCAGTCATCAGCCATCAGCTATAAGCTATCAGTCATCAGCTAGCTTATCAATCAACCGCTATTTTTACCAAACAGAGCCTTACTGCATTCAAGGACAACGCAAAATGCAACACATGTACGCAACAACGAGGAAGATTTGTCAAGTCCACGTCATCAACAAACTTTTAAAAACAAAACATGAAATTCCAAAATTAACCTCAAAATATTATCTATTCTCATTCAACTCCTTTTTTATTTTTCTTTCTATTTTTTCCTCGATATATATACGAAACCAACTGAAGCAACAAACTCAGAAAGCAAAACTTCATTTTTATTTTTCTTTCGCTTTCTCTGGAAAATCGTCATCATCGTCGTTTTTCCATTTTCATTGTCGTTTTTATTGTTTAGTTTTCATGGAAAGAGTTGTTGGAGGAAAGTATAGAATTGGTCGGAAAATTGGTAGTGGATCATTTGGTGAAATTTATATTGGTAAGAATTAACAAACTTTTTCATTTTTTTTTCTTCTTTAATTTTACATTTTAAATTAAACTTTTGTTTTTGTTTTAATTATCATAATTTTTAGGTGCACATGTTGTGACTTCTGAGCTTGTTGCCATTAAGAAGGTGAGTCTATGGAAATTGTTACTTAAATTTTTGGCTATTTCTGAAAAAAAAAATCTATTTTGTCTCTTTGTTGTAATAATTGTGATTATATTTTTGAATATATTGTTGTATTTTAAATATGAAGAGACCAAAATAAATTATGTTAATTAATGTCATGTTAATTTGAGCTAGAAAAGTGTATGCAATCTTTGTTACTTTTTTAAGGATGACTAGTTGTGGTGATTAGAGATGCAGGATCAAATTTATTTAAGTAGTTAACCAAAACATTGAGCTCAAGTGGTTAACAATTTTTAGCCAGACTTTAGTCACCTCGCGGCCGAACTCTGTATTACAGAGGCCCTACTCTCGTGGAAACCAGAGAGTTAATACCAAAAAAATAAAATTTAAGTAGTTGCATTGTTTTAGTCATATTTTTCTTTAGGCTTTTAGTGTTTACCAATGTATGACATATCAATCTCGTGTCTAATGTTCGATTCAAAAAAAATCCCGTGTTTAGTGTCTGTGCATGTGCTTCATAGATCAACTTTGTTCCTAATTTAAACAAGGAGCGAGTTTCTTTCATGGGGTGCGAGGGAGGTATACAGAAGAGAGGAGTAGACAGGGAAGAATGAGAAAGTAATAGATGTGATGAGTAATATGTGCTACATGATTATATTGGGGTTCGATACCTAACTGAAACCATCTTTGGTTAAACTTTACTTACTTTGCAGTTGAACTTCGTATTACTAGGCCTCTTTCCCATAAAAGTCGAATGGTTGACACAAAAAATGGATTATATTTAAGACTTCAATACTATTTTGCTTCCTGCTCTTTTCTAATTACACTTTTGGTCTGTTAGTTTTAAAGATTTTGACACTTAGTATTCATATGTTTAAGAAATTGAAAACACTTTATAGAGTGTATTATGACTTTGTGATGATTTATAATAAGCCATAATCTTGTTTTATAGGAGAGCAAGAAAACCAAACAACCACAACTACTATATGAGGCAAAGTTATATAATATTCTTAAAGGAGGAAGTAAGTTATAAAAGCATACCTCAATTTATGTTCAATCTGAATGTCCTTACAGTATTTTTCCTTTGTTTTAATTCATCATAGTCATGGAATTTAAGGTGGTATTCCAAGAATGAAATGGTTTGGTACTGATGGAGACTATAATGTTCTAGTTCTTGAACTTATGGGACCGAGTCTCGAAGACCTCCTTTACTACTGTGGTGGGAAGTTTTCGCTAAAATCAGTTTTGATGTTGGCTGATCAGATGGTAATCGTTGATTCATTTCATGACTTGTTACTTATTTATAGCATAAACGCCTATCATATAAGTGCTTATGTATATACTATTTCTATAAAGAAAGATAAAATAACTCAAACTGTTTTTATATAAGCTATAAGCTGTTTTTATAAGCTATCCTTGAGAGCTTATGAAAATAAGCTGAAAACAGCTTATGGACATGTAATAAGCTGTTTTCACAAGCCCTTCCAAATAGTCAATTCAAAGAAATGCTTATGTCAGTAGATAAACTAAAATAAGTCGATCCAAACATAAGATAAGCCTTTTTTATTTCTCTGAATACAGCTTACGAGGATAGAGTTCTTACATTCGAAGGGATTACTGCATAGAGATATCAAACCAGATAACTTCCTCATGGGTCTTGGGAAGAAAGCAACTCAGGTAGCTAGCTTAATCAGTATATTAATTCTTTCATTTATTATCAAACTTAAATGGATGATTTTCCTATGTTTTAATCCCTTATTATACTTTCAATTTTTAGTATATGATAATTTATGAAATATGTTACCCTCGCAGGTTTGCATGATTGATTTTGGACTTTCAAAAGGATATAGGGATCCTATCAGTTACAAGCATATCCCTTACAGGTATAAGAATTTTCTGTCTCAACTTTTCTGTTGTGAGCCATATCTCTTGATGAAAAGTAAATTCATTTACATAATGACATGTAAATGAATTTTGGATTTTTTCTTTTTCCTAGAAGGACTTTGATTAATTCATTTTTAGTGCCTTATGCCTTAATATTTTGTTTTACTTTGATAAACTCATCCAGAGAGAACAAAAACTTAACAGGAACAGCACGTTATGCAAGTTGCAATACTCATAAAGGAATTGGTGAGTACATGAATTTTTTTTTGCCTAATTTAGATGTAACCTACAATTTTCTCTCTAAATTTTGGTTTTACTTCTTCAGAGCAAAGTCGCAGAGATGATTTGGAGTCTCTTGGCTATGTTCTTTTGTACTTTTTAAGAGGAAGGTACGTCGCATCCTAATGATTATACTGTCACCATTTTTTTGCGAGTATCAATTGCTCCAAGTTTCTTTAGGTAAAATGTAGGGCTTAACTATTTGGTTCTTGCATTTTAGCCTTCCTTGGCAGGGTCTTCCAGCTGCCACCAGAATGCAAAAATATGAAAAGATTTGCGATATGAAGTTATCAATTCGTGTTGAGGTATACGCATCTTGTTGTTACATACTCCCTCCGGAATTAAACACAAGTGAAAAATTACATGTATTTGGTCTAAAATAGTTTCATAACTACAAACTTCTTGTTTTTAGGTACTTTGCAAGTCATATCCCGTGGAGTTTGCATCTTACTTTCATTATTGCCGCTCCTTGACATTTGATCAACGACCAGATTATGGATATTTGAAGCGCCTGTTTCGTGAATTGTTCACTTCTAAAGGTATTGACTGAATGTTTATCATTCACATGTAATGACTTGTTTAAGATGTCATTGTTTGCGGTACTCTATTCAATATCCAAAGCATAGTTAAGTTTAAAGCTGGTCCATGTCCGGGCAATTTGGTCTGTGAAATTGATAATTCTCGATAGCATTGCTCCTTGTAAGACAGTTTCATGGACTAAATCTACTGATCAGAAGGTCTTCATTCAGTCGAGGGTTTTAATTTCAGAGACTAAAGTGTTTGATGCCTACAGTTTCAGAAACTAAACCGATACGTAATTCACTTCTTTTATATATGTGATCTACTAATGCAACTGAATCTTGTTTGGCAGGATATGAGGCTGACTATTTATACGACTGGACAATTTTAAAATATCAGGAGATTCAAAAGGCAAAGGCACAAAATCTATCAATTGTGCGTAATTACTTTGTGAAGTTTTAATTTCCATTTTGAATAGATTTCCCGTTAATGTTATTATATTTATATTCAATCTTTGTTCACCCTTTTCATGGCTAAATTTTCATCGCAGCTGCTCTAACCACTTTTCTCCATTGTGACATATTAAGTTATAACTTTAAAAACATCGAAAACATTTTAGTTTTTATTATTTTTATTTTTCCAAATTTCATTTGTAGGAATGTGATATGGATTTTCTGATAGCTTATGCATTAATTTTGTACTGATTTTGTTTAATTTCTCACTGACAACTCGTAGGCTCCACTTGCTGTGCCTACCAGTCTTGAGCCAGCGGATGTGGATGAGCATACAGGTAACTTCATTCTTGTCAATGAAAAATTAAGAGGCTGTTTACTTTGTAAAACCATTTTCTATTTTCATTTTCCTTCTTAACAAATAAAACTAAAACCATTTTCAATTTTTGCATTTAGTCTATGTAAATACTAATTTCAATGTGGCCTTCCAATAGAACATTATCAACCAAAAGAAAATTTTCATGTTTCAGGACCTAAAATAAAAAATTATGGAGACTAAAACAATAAATAATATATTTGCAGAGACGAAAAAAGATATTTAAACCTAATTGATATTGTGATGCACATTAGAACACTTTATAATGACTTTAGTTCCTTTTTCAGAAGTCGATGATTGTACTCAAAATGCTGTGGCAAAACCAACAATCTGTACCGATCGTCCGCGTGTTTGTATGAAGCTCAGGGTGGCAAATGTTGAAAATCCGGATCTTGATGATGAGATTGAAACAGATAAACAGGTATTTATACCTCTATGCGTAATACAGTTATGAATTAAGATATTCCGATATTTTAGTTTGATGTATATTTGACTGAAATAATTAACTTGAATGAGATATGATTTTTGCAGAATGTGAATACTGGTTTACCTATTTCCACTGTCACGCCTATAGTCTCTACAGAAAATGTCGCAAAACCCGAAAGCACTGTAGAAGTCTCAAACCCGGATGGCGTGTTAGGGAGTAAATGCGGTGTCTCAGGTGATGTTGTTCCTTCACTACGCCGAGTTTCATCCATCAATTAGAAGGTAAAGGAACCACTTTACTCGTAATTTGAACTCCCACTTTTAGTATCACATATTCTACCTAACAAAAAGGTATCAAAGCGTGCCAACCCAACTCCGTATAATGTTTCACTGACCAGCTTACTTGGTTTGTTTCTCAGTGTTGGGTGCAGAAATTTGAAATATTCAGGATGAAGAAATTCGCCGTGACTTTGTTATGAAGCTTCATTGAGTCTTAAGGAGAAGCATGATTTGAAGTTGATCAAAGTGTTACGATCCATTTTTTAAGAGTTAATGGTTGAGGGGTCTAAGGCTTATTTGAAATTGGAAGAAAGTTACCAACCGTTACAAAAGTAGCAGGATAAAGAATCGTCAAGGCATTAGTTTCTTTTAGTTATAATTTGAATTAAAATCTCGTTAGATAGTAGATATACCTAGACAGTTGTTACATTGCTCGGAAAATATGTTTTAGGCTCTTAAACATGGTAGTTACAAAATTATCCTATAAATTCTAGTATCAGATATATAATAGGGGCTGAAATTCTCACACTAATAACCTCACATGCCTAGCATAGGTTATATGTACTTTGAATTTTTTTTCTATCATTTCCTGGTAATTTTTTTATCAGTGTTAGAATTAGTTGGAGTTTATCATAGGCAGTTGCAAGTTGGTTAGGATTAGTTGAAAGTTTGTTAAGATTAGTAAACTTAGTTAGGATTGTATAAAGTGTATCTTACACTTATTGTAATCAACTTTCCTCGTTGTATCAATTCGAAATAATCAATCTTTCTCTTAATTCGTATTTCTCTTTGTCGAGCTCTATTATGCTTTTAAACATTATGCGCACACCACACTTTGTGAATTTTTGTTTCTGCGTGTTTGCATTTGTTTCGAGTACTGTAACCTATGAGTGCCAAACTTATATTACCAGAAGTTGATCTGGAATATTTTCAATCCGTCAACTTGTGTAATCTCTAAGAACCTAGTTTTAGTCCTAAACTGCTGCATTTGGAAGTTGTGATAGGTAACCTAGATCCAACCGAAACCTGTTTTCACCGATGAAAAAATCAAGGATATCAGTTTTTTCAGTCTTTGGCAGATTAAGCCCGTGATGTCACAAACGGACGTCGGGAATGGGTCTGATATTATTCATTTCAATTTCATTCAGATTTGAAGTTTTGGGCCCGAATTCGATCAAAATCGACCGGTATCCACCTTTTATACCTCTATGAATGAATTAAGGTCAGTATTTCTTTCTTAACTTTTTTTATATAAGCATCTTTCTATCTTTACTTGAGTGGAGCAAAAGATAAATCATGCATAGTTTATACCTGTTCATTTAATTTATATGTTCTTGTCGGATTTGGATTAAACGCAGTAACTGTTGTTGGCCGTCCGATCAAATATAAAAGGTTGAGATTTATACTATATTAAACTATTAAATTTATACTGTATAAATCTGAACTGTTTGATCACAAATCAACGACCGAGATTGGCTATTGTGTGCCACTGTATGGAGCTGCTACAGCAGCCGATCCAGATCCTGTTGTTGTTACATGTTACAAGTTGATTGGAGAGGAAGTAGAAGTAAAATAGTGGACACTCACCATTATCATCGTTATAGTACATGACAAAGTTGAAAATGAATAAAGAACATGATGATGCTACTTTTGCATGTCTCTCAAACCACTAATTAAGTATATACTAATAATTTAAGGTAACATAATATACATAGTATTATTACATTGGATGATCCTTTGACCAAGTCACATCTATAAGCTTGTTTTCATATGTGAAGTTGATTGGTCACAGAATGGCACCATACTGTCATAATTTTATCACATTGATCTTGAAGAGAAAAATGAAAAACATAATGATGTTCCATATATGTGGCTTTCAAATCGCTAATTGTAGTGTATCATCTAGGGGGGGTGCCAAATGGCCCAAGTCTTGAGTGTAAACAATGTTGTAGGTTTCTATTGCATGAATTATTGTCTATATTATAGTATATATCAAAAGTAAATGGACACTAAATGTTAGTATCCAGCGAATGAACATGCAAATTATTATTAAGTCAACTTGTCCATCACGATCAATTGTCCAACTTAGCTTCCACTAGGCAAAAAGTTGGACAAAATAATATAATTTACTTTTGTTAATTTGGCTATAAATTGGCAGCTTCTTTGATAATATTTTTGCTATTGAGTGTAGGAAGCAATAATTCATTGCAAATTAATCAGAAGTCAATATGGCCAAAATCGCGTTAGGAACAACCCGAGAAGCCACTCAGCCTGATTGCATCCAGGCTCTAATTGTTGAATTCATTGCCACCTTTCTCTTTGTCTTTGCTGGTGTTGGTTCTGCAATGACTGCTGGTATATCTATAACACTTATTTTTATTATATTATTAATACAACAATAACATTGTTACATTTGAATCTACTCTTCCTCTAATAATTTCATCATATATGGCATATTTGAATTGAAATTTCATGATTCAATTTTTGATGTAATTTTACGAAAAGTTCAGGATTCAAACTCTGGCTACTAACTATTATTACATACTAACAATTAATATTTGTCTTGACATATCAACTATCTTGATTATGTTAATTCATAGACTTATGTTTGGACGGAGAAAGTATGGATCTAAGACTAATTCTTCTCGAAATTTGTTTCAATAGATAAGCTAAGTGGAGATGCATTAGTAGGATTGTTTTTTGTGGCTATAGCACATGCTCTTGTGGTGGCCGTAATGATTTCCGCCGCTCACATTTCTGGTGGCCATTTGAATCCTGCCGTGACCTTGGGTCTCCTTGTCGGCGGCCACATCACCATCGTTCGATCCGTCCTATATTGGATTGATCAATTAGTAGCATCTGCTGCAGCTTGTTATCTTCTTTATTATCTCACTGGTGGATTGGTAAGTGTCTAGAATGCTCCAATATTTTTCAAATAGAACAATTCATTTTTTTACTTCCATTTAATATATTCTAACTGAAAATATCCATACAATACAATTGGTAAAAAAAACCTATTGTTGCTTACAAAAAGGAAAAAAGATAATAGCCTTTTTGTCTTTTATTCTTGGAAATTAATTTAATAAATGATTGTACATTGAATCTTGCATGATTTGCAGACAACACCAGCTCATACACTTGCAAGTGGAATAGGGTACACTCAAGGAGTAGTTTGGGAGATTGTGTTGACATTCTCTTTGTTGTTCACTGTTTATGCAACCATGGTTGATCCAAAGAAAGGAGCACTTGCTGGGCTTGGCCCAACTTTGGTTGGGTTTGTGGTTGGGGCTAACATCTTGGCTGGTGGGGCTTTTTCGGCCGCTTCAATGAATCCCGCAAGATCTTTTGGGCCTGCTTTGGTTAGTGGAAATTGGACCGATCATTGGGTTTATTGGGTTGGGCCTCTTATCGGTGGCGGGCTTGCTGGTTTCATTTATGAGAATTTCTTCATCAATAGAGATCATGTTCCGCTAGTTGCAGATGAAGAAAGTTATTAGAATTTGTGTTATTGTGCTTTAATATGGACATAGTTATGGGGCTGTGCTTTAATAAGCCAACAATTATGTGTTTTATCTTTGTGTTTGGTAGAGTGATGAAAAATAAAATGATTTCTAGTATTATATTTGTTTGAAGAGTAACATTATTGCATATAACTTGCAAGTTGCATGTCCCTAAGACCTAACATGAAATTTAGTAAAATGGAAAGACCAAAACTACCATTAAGTCAAAACATTTTTATTAATCTGACAATATGAACCAAACAAATTTATAACACTGTAAGAACAAAATCAAATAATGTCTTACCAAGAAGACAAACAAAATAACATCGTACTAAGAGACAAAATTATAGAAAGACACGAAAGAAAATTTAGATCCATGTGAAAAAACTTATTTAGAAATAAAAAAGAAGATAAAAAGTGATGCATATATAGGTGATTCCAAGACAAAAGAATGCTCCAAAATTACCCCTACTCCAATAGATTGAGAAAGAAGAAAATATAAGTAAAGGAAAGATTGAGAGAGAGGCTACTAGGGATGGATATTTAACATTAAAAAATGAAGATGTCAATGTCATTGCTTCAAAATTATTCTCTATATTATATCAAAAATAATTGGACGTTAAATATTACTATCCATTGAATCAACGTTCAAATTATTATTAAGTTAACTTGTCCATCTCACGATAAAAAAATAATTGGACAAATATTAATATAATATAAATGTACTTTTGTCAATTTGCCTTTATAAATTGGCAACTTCTTTGATCCATGTTTTGCCATTGAATGAATGTAGCAAGTAATTAATTGCAAATTGTAAATCGGAAGTCAATATGGCCAAAATTGCGTTAGGAACAAGCCAAGAGGACACTAAGCCTGATTGCATTCAAGCTCTAATTGTTGAATTCATTGTAACCTTTCTCTATGTCTTTGCTGGTGTTGGTTTTGCAATGGCTGCTCGTATGTATTTATTAGCTATTTATAGTAACCATGTTCTTATTGATGAGAATTATCAACCAATTTTATCGATTATTAATCTCTGCTGAAAAATCTGTCTGATCATCTTCTGCTACATCCAACTATATATTTTTTTTTATCTATATTTTTTTCAAACCTGAGATTTTATTTAAGAAGTTTGTGTTCAGTTCTTCTCATACATGTTGCAATGACATTGTATTTGAATTAAAAATTCATGATTAAATTTTGAATTTAATGTAAGAATTCAAACTTTTTGTTGACTCATTCAAAATTCAAACACTAACTACTAAAATTTGTGTATAAAAAATAAATAAATATGGGTTGTGACATCAAATCTCTTGATCCTTAAATTAATTCAACTACTAAGATGAAGAAAATATGAATTTACAGACTGATTTCCGAAATTTATTTTAATAGATAAGTTAAGTGAAGATGCACTAATGGCATTACTTTTTGTGGCTGTGGCACATGCTCTTTTGGTGGCTGTAATGATTTCCGCCGGCCACATTTCGGGCGGCCATTTGAATCCCTCTGTGACCTTGGGACTCCTTGTCGGAGGCCACATCACAATTGTTCGCGCCATCTTATATTGGATTGACCAATTAATAGCATCCGCAACAGCTTGCTATCTTCTTCATTATCTTACTAGTGGATTGGTATGCGTCTAAAATTTTCATAATTTCTCGAATAGAACTTGATATATAGTAGATGCATGGTTTTCATAATTTTCATAATTTTTTTGTCATTTATTATTGTTAGAAAGCTAATTAAGAAATTATTGTACATTGTATCTTGCATGATCCATCAGCCAATTCCAACTCATACACTTGCAAGTGGAATAGGATATACTCAAGGTGTGGTTTGGGAGATTGTGTTGACATTCTCTTTGTTGTTCACTGTTTATGCAACCATGGTTGATCCAAAGAAAGGAGCACTTTCTGGGCTTGGCCCACTTTTGATTGGGTTTGTGGTAGGGGCTAATATCATGGTTGGTGGGGCTTTCTCAGCTGCTTCAACGAACCCGGCAAGATCATTTGGGCCTGCTTTGGTTAGTGGAAATTGGACTAATCATTGGGTTTATTGGGTTGGGCCTTTTATTGGTGGTGGGCTTGCTGGTTTCATTTATGAGAATTTTTTCATTAATAGAGATCATGTTCCTCTGGTCGTAGATGAAGAAAGCTACTAAGAATTAAAATTAGATTTATAGATATGACTTGTGTTTTACCTGGCCGACCAACCAGTACGTGTGTTCATTTTTGTGTTTGGTAGAGAGATAAAAAATAAAATGATCTTAAGTATCATATTTGTTTGAAGAATAACATTAACCTCATATAAATTGTCGTTTACAGGGGGATTGTTCAACTAGTTTAAATTAAGGGTTGAATGAGTTAAATTAATAGTAGAGTTTAAACATTAATAAGCCTAATGTTATTAATATCCTGCCTATAAAAAAAACTTGCATAGGCAAGATTCGCAAAATGGACTTTTGGTAATATGATCAACATCAGTCCCACTCCTTCTTCCAAGACTTTTGATGGAATTTTCAGCAATTTTTGAGTCAGAGGGGAGATTCGTAAAGCAATGGATTTTTACAATGACATGGTAGTACTTAAAAAGGGTGTGGTTGTGGAGAAAATGTTCAGTTGAACTGTTTGAGTTATAGTATTCTAATTAAAGGATTATGTAAAATAGGCGATACACAAGCAGCCATCGAGTTGTTGCTACAGGCACTCCAAATTGAATGGGAAGATGAAGGATTACATGCTTTCTAGTTTGCTAAATGAAGGAGGCTATGCTTTTGCTTCAATTTAGTGGCACTTTCTTTTCAATAATAAGTTAGTTAGTTGTCAAGTGAATGAATAATGATAGTATTTAATTTGTATTATTTTCAATGAGATAGATTGATTATAATAGTTTTAGAAGAATTGTTACAATAATAAAGTGACAAGTGGATCATTGTGGTGTTAAAGAGGGGTGAATTTGAACTTTCCATAGTATTTAAAGTTCATAGCTATATGATTTTGTTGGAAATTGATATTTTATAAAATTATTTCTGTCATAATTTTTACAATTACCAACTGAGCTGAATTAACGGGACTCAACTTATTTAACCACCCCAATTTGTAGCCTCTACCTTATGCAACCCATTGAAATTCGGCATGATAGAAGAAAAACAAAATTATTAAAGAAATAAAAGACTCAAAGCATGACAATCATATCATAAAAAAATGCAACATATAAAAAGCCACTAAATTTGATCTAACAGTGAAGAATCTAAATTACATACATAAGATTATAAGTTCGATTTTCATTGCTTCATCGTAAAAAAAAAAGCGACATATACTCCATAATTTCTAAAATAAGCTCAATTGATTAATTAAATGTCACATTCAATAATCAAATAATACATATATTAAAATCAAACAAACACAGTATTATCAATTTTGGTGAGGTTGAAATATTTGTCCATTTGCAATAAGTTTCTGCATACCATCCACATCCGTTTACTTTTCTTTTTCATAAGCAAAATTGAATTTGCTGACGACTCTCATGTTGTGGTGGCATTCATAAGCCTAATGTTATTATTGTTACATGTCAGAACAAGAAAGTTTCATTATGCCACATTGATTAAAAACTTTATACTATACTATAAATAAATAAACAAATGTTGTCACGTTGCTCTTAATTCATGTTCATATTGTTGAAGTACTAAATAATAACTCATAACACCGTTGAAGGAACTTCCAATTTTTGGAATTAGTGCCAATTTTTCTCAATATTAAATAATTCTACAAGCAACCCAAGTTCGTGTTTTGTTCTGAAACTGCATGCAAAGAAAAAGACAAGAAAAAGAACAAATCTTTGAACCTTTTGTTAATCAACTTCAAGTAAGGTACTTATTTTTGGTGTTAAAGTTCATATTTTTCTTAGTTGTTTCTCTTTTTTTCATTTGCTTTTTTTTTCTTCCTACCTTTTTTTTTTGAAAAAGATTCTTTTTTTTTTCTTGGTTGGTTTTGCATGGTAAATGGGGTGTCATTAGAATTGTGTCTTTCATGTGGAATGTCACTGTAAAAGATTGGTTTATTGTTTGGTTAGTGACAAGTCAAATTTTGGTGAGTCTTTGTTATGTTTCTGTGATTTTCTTTCCTCTTCTTGTTTTTTCTTCTATGTATTTCTTTGGCCAATTTCAGAAAATGGAAAAAAAATAATATATAATCTTTTTCATTTGGAAACTAATGAATCTTTTTCCTAAAAATGAGTTCATATTTTGTCAATACTGTTTGGTTAATTTGGTTAGTCTTTATTGATATACCTATAGTCAAATTTTCTATACTTTCAATTGAATGTGTTTGAATTGTTTCAAATTTGATATATATTTGATTCTTCTTGTTTTTGTTGCTTTTGTGCAGAGGTGATAGATACATATGCTGATTCTTGTGAATTGATGGTATAGTTGAAGAATTTTAGAAAAAATGGGTGGAGATTTTGTGTCAATGTTTCAGCTAGAAACAAAGAGATTATTATGGCTTATTGGAATTACTTTTGCAATTATCTTATCTTTTCAGTATCTTGAGCTTCCATATGGCAATGTTTTACTCTCTCTATTCTCTTCTAACAAATTACCAATGTCTCAAACTATAGATACCAACAACACTATTGTTAACAATGTCACAATTTTCAATCAACAAAACAGTACCGATGAATTTGCCATTGAGAAAGTTAATGCAACTAAGGATACTGTTTCAATAACTGGTTTTGTCTTGGAACCAGGATTTGATGAGTCTAACAAAAGTTCAATGGTTGATGATAGTGTTAAGAGTTTAGGTAATGTAAGTAATGTACAAAAGGTAGAAGAAAATGTCGTATCGACAAATTTAACTCAAGCTTTTGGGTCTACGACAAATGCGAGTCCGAATATAACAAATGCAGTGTTATCAAATGGTGATAACAAGTCATCATTATCTCAGAAACCTATCAGTCCTGTGCCTAAGGAGAATCATGAAACTCATTCAACAATTCCACAAGTCACAACAGTGTCTGAAATGAAGAAATTGTTGCTTCAAAGTCATGTGTCGTATCGATCAATGGTATGTGACAAAAGTTTGACAGTTCATTAAGCCTTTTTCTAATGTTCAAATTTCTAAAGCTTTTTATGTTTGTTTTGTTTTTTTAGAAGCCATTGTGGTTTTCAGATGTTGATCAAGAGTTACTGCAGGCAAGATCAGAGATTGAAAATGCACCAATTGTAAAGAATGATCCACAACTCTATGGTCCTATTTATCATAATGTTTCCATGTTCAAGAGGTATTACTCTATTTTTCCATTCATAAACAAAGAAATTAGTAGTGATTACATGAAACCGACACTAGATGTTTACTAACTGTGTTGCCCCAACACTTCGGATTAAAAGCGTGTGTGGGTAGGCTATGAATTACGGACACTCCTTGGCTTAGGCGTGTCCCAGTGTCAGACTCCACGCCACTGACACTTATAATTACATTGAACTAGGTCATTTTCTCAATATATTATCGGTGTCGACGTGTCAGTGTCGGAGTCGTGTCCAATGTCTGTGTCCGTGCTTCATAAGTGGTAGGTATCCGACACGACACTAACGCTAGATGTTTACATTCTATTACTTCTATTTCTCAAATTATTGTCAAAGTGTAAGTGTCAGTGTCGTGTTTGTGTTGGTGTTTTATAGCTTATTGGTGCTGCAAATTCACACCTGATTCTGAACTTGTAATATTGATGTGTCTGTCGAATTTTCAGGAGCTATGAATTAATGGAAGAGAGACTCAAAGTGTATGTATACAAAGAAGGAGCTAGACCTATATTGCATTCACCATTTCTCACAGGAATATATGCTTCCGAGGGATGGTTTATGAAGCTAATGGAAGCTAATAAAAGATTTGTAACGAAAAATCCAAAGAAGGCGCACCTGTTTTACTTACCTTTCAGTTCTAGGATGTTAGAGGAAGCGTTGTATGTGAAGGACTCACACAGTCACAAGAACTTGATTCAATATCTACATGATTATGTAGACCTGATTGCGTCGAGACATTCTTTCTGGAACAGAACTGGAGGTGCTGATCATTTTCTTGTTGGTTGCCATGATTGGGTAATGATTTCTTCTCTTCGTCATTTTTTTTTGTAAATCTAAGGTTTTGAATTGTAACTATGTCGCGATCCTTGTTATCTAAGACTGTTAATGGTTCGGTTCATAAACGAAACTAAGCTGAATTGAACCGTTAGAACTGTTCGGTAAGACTGAACCAAACATCGAAATTTTGTATAGCATTTTATTTTCTGATAAATGATACCTCTCAACTGTGCAGGCTCCGTCGGAAACAAAGTGGCGCTTGACTAACTGCATAAGGTCCCTCTGCAATGCCGATGTGAAAGAAGGATTTGTCTTCGGTAAAGACGCGTCTCTTCCAGAAACCTACGTCCGAAACGCTCAAAATCCAACTAGGGATCTTGGTGGAAATACATTTAAAAAGAAGACAGTACTAGCATTTTTCGCAGGGAGCATGCATGGTTATGTGAGACCAATTCTATTAAAGCATTGGGAAAATAAAGATCCTGACATGAAAATCTTCGGAAAGTTGCCGAAATCGAAAGGAAACAGTAATTACATTCATTACATGAAGAGTAGCAAGTATTGTATTTGTGCAAAAGGGTATGAAGTGAATAGTCCAAGAGTCGTGGAAGCTATTTTCTACGAATGTGTTCCGGTTATTATATCGGATAATTTCGTGCCACCGTTTTTCGAAGTCTTGAATTGGGAATCCTTTGCTGTTATTGTTTTGGAAAAAGATATTCCAAATTTGAAAAATATACTACTTTCAATTCCAGAAAAGAGGTATCTAAGATTGCTTATGAGGGTAAAAAAGGTACAACAACATTTCTTGTGGCACAAGAATCCTGTCAAGTATGATATATTTCATATGATCCTTCATTCTATTTGGTATAATAGAGTTTTCTCTGTCACTAGCTAGATAATTACTTGGATATAAGGTCATTTATTGTGTATATCTTTGAGGGTTTGGTGTAAATAAAATTTCTCTATATTTGATGTTTGAACTTTGAAGTTTCTGAATCAGATTAATAGTAGGTTTTTCAGCTTATGAAGAAAAAAAGTGATTATTTTCCTAAAAAAATCTGTAACAAACAGCGTCTTAAAAAGTGATTTATTTTCTGTCACTAATTTTGACACGGTTGTAATCGAGGCCTTTAGGATTATTATAAATAAGGCTAAGCATCTCTTGTATTTGCATGTTGAAGTTTACACCTAAAAATGTTTCATGAACTATGTAACACCAACACTTCAGTCTTTAACACTCACGAATAAAAGTGTGCCGAGTTTTTTTAACACTTGTCGGTGTCCAGCACTAACACTCATGATTACATAGAATCACTCTATGTGTTTGTGTCGGTTTTGTGTCCCGTGTTTGTATTTGGTGTCTGTGTTAGTGCTTCATAGTTCAACTCTGCTGTAAATAAAACTAAAAATAACAAATACTTTGTCACAAAGTATTAACATATCCTGGCAATTCATCAAACAGGTTGTCTTCAACAAATTAATATATATCAAACAATTCAAAATTTCAATCAAAATGATTAATAGATTCAATAACACAATGCTAATCAAGATATATAGAAAATCCAGAAATTATATACAAATCCTAATTGATTTCGTTCATCGAATAGAAAATGGAAACGATTGAATTGCGAGAAGGAAACTACACCCCCTATATTTTTCTAGGCCAAGAAATGTATTTATTTTTCTATTTACACCCCTATATTTTCTGGTTACACATCTCAAGCCCAAATATTTAATGGTAATAACTAAAATACCCTGCTCTCCTATTTAATTTTTTTTATTTTGACAAACCTCATTTTTTGTGTGAATATTTTAAATTTTTGTTAAGTTGTACTCTAAGAACATATGTTAATAAAATAAAAAGAAGAAATTGTGTATTGAAAAAATAACATTTAAATTTAAAAAAAGTTAAATATAAGACTTTTAAAACAATGTTTCTGTATCTAAATGTAAGTTAAGAGTATATGTTTTTGTCAAAAAAAAGTTAAGAGTATATGTTAGCACTCTGGTTGCATTCTTTTAGCCATTTTATGTCATACATTAACATTTCATTGAATATGTAAGTGACATTTTTTATTGATTTTATTCGATTTTCTTTTCTTTATAAATGAGAATTGTATGTGAATGTAAAAAAGTACAAATACTCTTAACATGTATGTAAATTTAAGAAAATTTATTCCCGTAAATATAATTTAGTTGGTAGGGACATTACATATGTAGAGACCGATGTTCAAACTCTGTTATACCCACTTATTTATTTTAAAAAGTAAAATTCTAAACACTAAATTACTTGTCTAAAAAATAAAATTAAGAAAATTCGATTTACTAGACATAAATTGAATTATGGTGTCAAAAAATAGTTTCATCTGCACAAAAAATACATGTGGCCCCTTTTTCCATGTTGTTAATGACATTTCATATTGCTAAAGTTTTCGAATTGTTGAATGTACATTTGAACACGCTGTTTTTTTTTTTTTTTGATAATGTGAACACGCTGTTTTTATGATGAACTAGTAATTTTTAAGAGTTAGGTCGAAACTCATTTAACAGTATAAAGGGCATAAGTGTCATTTTAGAGGAGACTTCAATCACATGTTTTAGAACGGTGGCAGTTAAACAAACATTTAGTAACGTTTGAGGAAGAAAAAAAATTGATGCAAATGGAGAACTTGGATTTAAGATTCAGGATGGAATAACCAAGAAAATAATTAAATGTTGAATAAATAAAATTAATTTTGTATCATATAATTGGTATAAGATTCATGAATGGCTACAGAAACTAAAAATAGTGTTGTGAAGCTCAAATCAAATGATCCAAATGATCCTTTGGTTGTTAAGAAGAAATTGGCAAACTCAAGCAACCTTCCATCTGATTCAAAGATGAAATCTGTCACAAAATCTGAGGTATTGTTAATTAATTAATTTGCTTTGTGGTGTTGTGGATTTATTAGATCTGTTTTATTTATGGTTGGAAATTAGATTTAATTATATGTTTCTTTTTCTTTTCTTTTTTATGTTAAATTGGGGACATAATTTTGTTGATTGTTACAATAATATCTTGTGAACAAGCGATGATTTATTAAAATTCGATTAGATTTAAATTATCGTCTCTGCAACTGAAATTGCGGCCGCAACATCAAAATTTTTTACGATTCTCCTACGACGGGCAAGTACAAAATTGGTGAATCGTGATGCTACTGCAATCGCCATAGCCATTTAAACATTGTAACTCGCATTTGATTTCATTTTCATGAATTGATATGAATCTATTTTTCTTATTATAATTTTCATATTAATTTCAATTTAAATTCAATTAGGAATATGGTGGCATATCTAAATGTGTTTTGTTTTGGATAATCATTTGAAGGTTAAACTTGCAAAGAAAACTACTTCAAAAGTGAGAGAGAAGAAAGTTTATAGTCTTCCAGGGCAGAAACATGATCCTCCAGAAGAGGTAATGATCCTATAACATTTGATTTTTCAAGAAATTACAAATTTAATGTCTATATATATGTAGGATTAATTCCCACTATTTTTTTAATGATTTTTATGACTATTTTATTGACAGAGAGATCCTCTAAGAATTTTCTATGAGTCATTATCAAAACAAATACCAACAAGTGAAATGGCAGAATTTTGGTGAGTTCTCTTTCAATCTTACAAATTACAATCATCTTAAATCTCTAATTAATATTCATAGTACACTCAAATGTTAGAACAACTTACTTAAAAACTATAATTTAAAAGAATAAAGATATAAAAGCGCAAACAGAAAAACTCGCGATGTTTGGTATCGAAGTTTGAAAATTGTGTTTATGTTTGTGATCACGGCCTGAGAGATCATCAAATTGTACTAGAGCAATTACACAACTAAATTGGACACTATATTTTGTCTCAAAACCTTAAAGCGTTATGTTTCCCCCTTAAGACAAACCAATTAATCTTTGTACCGTTGTCGGCAGAGTGAGAAAAGTTCGGTGATTATCACATTGAGTTTAAAGCAACCAAACAAAGAATTTGACATTACATTTTTACTCAAAAGCTTAATTCATTAGTTGTATGAATTTGTTCAACATCCAATTTCTCATCGGATCTGAGACTTTTAACTCACAGTTGACAGTCATCACCAACAACAATAATTCCCTTTCTATTATCTCCGCTCACTTCGATCGGTCGACTGACCTACCAATTTATCAATAATAGTAACTATGAATCATATTCTAGAAGAACAAATTACATACTTCTTCAATTGAAGAGGTACATATCACATGAAAACAATGTGGCGTTTTGTTTCTCTATAGCTGTCTAGTTACAATTATGAATAAGTGGCTATCAAAAGTCATAACTGATAGTTCTATGCATTTATTATGTACTCTAGTACCTCCATGATTGAACCTTGTTGTCCTTTTGAATCTAGTACTACTGTTCATGTACAATTTTAGTACATAAACACTTAATAATGTGTTGAACTTATAAGGCTTATGTAAGGAAGAATAATAGGAGAAGAAATAGCTTTGTCTTAATTATAATTATAGTTTTCACATGATTTTGTGATAGTGATACAAAAACTAAACATTCATCCTTATTTATATTAAATATGAATTAGTACCTGACTCTTAGTAGTAATCAAATAGGAAGATTAATCATGATAATGACTATTGACTAAAACATATGAAAAGCAAACATAACAAACAATCTAAAAAGATATTTTAAAATAATCTCAAGATCTTATGATATTTTAATTTCATAGCATCTAGCAATTAGAAATATAATATAAACCATTCATATGTCTTTACCTAACAACTTTAGCTTTTCTTATTGTGTTAGTTCATGATATGATGTCAAAGCTTCAATGACAAGTGGTCAAGAGTTCGACACTTGCTATTTCTGTCATCAGTTGAAGTTATGGTTATAGCGTAAATTTTTAGATTACATTATTATATACAAAAAAAATATGGTCTATACAATGGCTATTGCAAAGGCTTCAAAATTCACAATATTGCCTTGCAGACAACAATTTAAAATCATATCTTTTTTATTTTTAGAATTACAAGAATAGACAAATTAAATTTTTGCTTTATATGTTGAGGAAACATTAAAAATTATATATTTTAATGTGAAGGTTAATGGAACATGGGATGCTGTCTCCAGAAAGAGCAAAGAAAGCATTTGAGAAGAAGCAGAGGAAACGAACAGGAGCACCTTTGAAGACATCCACTATAACTGAAACATCCAATAAACAAAAAGGGTCTAAAAATGGAGACAATAAAGACAAGAAAATAATTGTTGAGAGTGATGAAGATGCTGATTTAGTTGTAAGCCCTAAAAGAAAAAAAGGGTAGCAAGATGGAAAGTCTTACATGTGCTATAATAGATTTTCAACATCACCTCAACATGTCTTAGTTCGAATTCTGACTGAAACGATATTTATCGAAATTTTACTTACATTTTTACTGAACTTCAAGTTATCAAGATCTTTTTTTCTATTTGAATCGTAGAGACAGTAATAATACAGAGAAAGAAGAAAAATATGAAAAGACAAAAAACCAATTAAACTTTGTCATGTTTGGATGGATAAACTACTTAATTTATAGCATAAGTGATTATATATAAGTTGTTTCTATAATAAAAATAAAACAATTTTTAATTGTTTTCATAAAGCTATTATAGAGAGCTTATGAAAATAAGTCGAAAATAACTTACATGTCATATGTTGTTTCCATAAACAAAAAAATAAGTTGTTTCTCAAAGTTTTTCAAAACAGTCTCACAAATATTTATGCCAACAAATAAGTTCAAATAAAATCAATCTGAACAAACATTAGCATATATAAAGACATTTTTTATGTTTCTAACTTTTATTTAGGTAATAGGAACATATACAACTTATGTGACTTTGGCAACGTACAGTAAAATCTCTATAAATTAATAGAGTCAGGACCGGAGAAATTTATTAATTTAGGGAGTTATTAATTTATCGATAAATTAATAATTATTAATTTAAAGAGTTTTTAATGACTTGTAAATCAATAATGACTTTAGTTGAAATTCCTGGCACGCTATGCACGATGGGCTACACGATGCTCTAAGCACTGTGTCCGATCTAACACGTAATAATGCAACGCAAATAAAAGAGAACAAATAAAGAACACAGAGTATTTGTTAACCCAGTTCAGCGCAAATAGCAACCTACTCTGGGGGATACCAATCCAGGAAGGAAATCCACTAAGTAAAGCTAGTTCAAAGCTAAACGCCCCATTTACAACTTGTCACCTAGCAACTACCCGTCTAGACTTCTACCTAGGAACTCCTAGATACGAGAACCTCTGCTCACCTCCTCTCAGTTTGAAGACTTCCTGCATAAACAACCTCTGGTTTACTAATCTTCGCACTGACTCAATATAATTAAAACGGAGACACACTCCTAGAAAACTAAACACTCGTACCTAAAGGCTTATAGTGACGTAAACCTATGCTCCTTGCTTAAAAGCTTCAGAGCGCAAATACTTGAGATTACAACTCAATAAAAACGCAGTCCTTATACATGCATCAAAGTGATACAAGCAAAGGCTTACAAAAAGAAACACACACGCAAAACCTAATTTCTTAGACAAAAACAAGACGGCGTGAACAACTAACTAAATTAGGTTTAGCTCCTTCCTTAAATAGCTGGTAACATGGGCTTCAGAAGATCTGATCCAAGAGAATATCCAACTCACAAAATAAAAACAAATCATATCTTAAAAGATTAGATATGTTTTGAAAATAAATCTTTTTCCAATCTTCACAATAATTTCCAAAGCAATCTTTTAAACAAAAGATATGTTTAGAAAATAAAACATTTCTTAAAGCACAAGATATGATTCAGGAGAGAGAAACGCGCATAAATAGGAAACGCACATGCTTGGCGCACAAGTAACACTTCCAGTAACATGATCCGATGCTTGAGGCAATGCTTGAGGCATCATGTCGCACATCCTGCTTCAAGGTTTATTTTACCAAAAATGCAGCGAACAACCAAAGACTCAACAAACTCCCCCTTTGGCAAATTTTTGGCTAAAACAAATTATGACCATATAGATACTACTTAAACAGATACTTCAACTACACTTCTTTTTCTCAACATAAACACACAAGCATAAAGATGAATAGTAGCTATCCTTCAAAACAATTTCCATACTACTCCTTCATGGAGAACAGTAGAAAAGAATAAGATGTATCTTTTAAGTTTATCAGAGAGGCATGCAACAGCGGAACACAAAACAACTACTTCGCCTTAAATGGTCAGGAAAATAAACACTGATAGGATGTGGAATAGAATGCTTCAACATTTCACACAACTACTCCCCCTGCACATATGCATAGGATGTTGGAGCATCGTGTCCAACATCTCCCCCTGCATAACACAAATCAGCTCCCCCTAAATTCCTGCATATATCAGAGCACACAGAACCACACTTCTACATACTCCATCCAAACTACACTACAAGATATATCATAACCAGAGCAGTGCAGATAAACCAACCAGCAGACTAATCGAATCTTAACCAAAACATACCAAATTTTACTCCCCCTTTTTGCCACAAATTTGACAAATCAGCAGAACAGAGGGTTAAGAAGTACAGGAGCAGAACATACACACCAGCAGAACATTTCAGCACAGAACATCTTCCAAAAAAAAATATACCAGAGTACCATACATCTACCAGAGTACCATACTCATACTCTACTTCACTACTCAATCTCATGCACATATAAGAATAGTAGTAACCACCATCAGAACGATCATGCATCAGTAGATAAATGCAAACATACAGATAACACACACCAGAGGTTAGGACATATGATAACACATACCGCATATAATGGGAAGAAGGAATTTGATTTGATTCTCCTAGGATAGCGTGCAAGCATAGGTTGGAGAAGAAAAAAAAATATGACAGTTGCACGCCTCAAGCTCATTAACTGCTATAACTTCTCAAAGAGGCAAATTCCTAACTTGCCCCTTAGCTTCTCAAATTCTCTTCCATGGTCACTTTTGATTCTAACAACATTACTTCCTTTCTCTCTTTGAAGTTGAATGCACAGCTCCTTGAACACATAAAAAGTATCTGACTTCTCCCTGACAAAATTTACCCATGTGTATCTGGAATAGTCATCAACAACCACGAAGGCATACCTCCCAAACTTTCCACCTGCATGGGTCCCATGAGATCCATGTGTAGTAATTCAAGAACCTTGGAGGTTGTTTGATGCTCCAACATTGGATGCGACATTCTGACTTGCTTTCCAATTTGACATTCTCCACACACCTTACCTTCAATGATCTTGAGTCTGGGAAGGCCTCTGATGGCTTCAGCTGACATAGCTTTCTTCATTCCTTTCAGATTGAGATGTCCTAATTTCTGGTGCCATAGTTGAACTTCATCTTCTGTGGTGACAAGACAAATGGATGTGAAGGATTCTTCCTGAGGCATCCACAAATAGCAGTTGTCTTTAGAACTAATGTCTTTCAGCATTAGTTGTCCTTCTTCATTGTTGACTAAACATTCAGATTTGGTGAAGTTAACTTTCATCCCTTCATCACACAGCTGGCTGATGCTAATCAGATTTGCTGTGAGGCCTTTGACTAAGAGCACATTTTCCAGTTTGGGCAATCCATGGTTGATCAGATCCCCAATTCCGACTATTTCTCCTTTTGCACCATCCCCAAAAGTTACAAAGCTAGCCTTGTAAGATCTTACATTTATGAGATACTTCTCTTCACCAGTCATGTGTCTAGAGCATCCATTATCAAAATACCAGTCTTCCCTTGATGATGCTCTAAGAGATGTGTGAGCAATTAAACTAACATTTTCTCCTTTAGGCTTCCACTCCTTCTTGATAACTTCCTCTTTCTGCACAACATTTGGTTGAGGCTTCTGGTCAGGATACCCATACAACTTGTAGCAAAAAGGTCTAATGTGTCCTCGTTTTCCACAATGATGACATACCCACCTACGATATCTCCTCTGATTCTTGGGTCTTTGGTGAACACGAGGTGTTGGATCAAGCGCAAACTTTGGAATAGGGTAAGCTTTAGAATGTTGAGTATGATGCTTCAGCATCTGCTTCCCAGTACAAGGATTAAATACATCTTCAGCTGATGTAAACTTGGTTTCAGGATTCTGTTGATACTGATTCAGACTTGAATAGTTGTACCCAACAGACCTCAACTTTCCACTTGGTACATTATCCAGAATTTCTTCAAGAAGATTTGTTCCTGAGTTCAGCTGGCTTACACGTTTTCTTAAATCATCCATTTGAACATTAGCTTGGATGACTTTTTCTTCTGCTTGAGTTGCCTTTTCAATCTGTATGTTTACTTTAGCTTGAAGTTTGTTGATGGTCTTCTTTTGCTTCTCAAGAATCCTACACATCTCTTCATATCTTGTGAGTAATTCTCTATAGGTGCTAACAAGTTCCTCATAAGATATATCACCATCTTCATCTGAGTCACAATCTGAAACGCAAGTTCCAGTTAAGGCAGTCACGTGTCTGGCTGATTCATTCTCTTCCTCGGAGTCTTCATCTGGCTAAGAAACTGTTAATCCTTTCTTTTGTCTTTTCTGATAAGTACCACATTCTGACCTTATGTGTCCATATCCTTCACACTCATGACATTGAACACCCTAGCTTTGACTGTTCTTTTCCTCAGGTTTGGTTTTCTTCAAACTGTTTGGTTGCTTGTTGATGTCGAATCTGATGCTCTGCCCATTCTGTCGATTCCTACGATCAACTCTTTTCACCACTTTGTTGAACTGTCTACCAAGTATGGCAATAGCATCTGCTATGCTTTCTTCCTCTTCATCCTCACTTTGAACATTGCCATCATCAGTGTTTGAAACAAAAGCAATGCTCTTGTTCTTCTTGTCACCACGTTCATTCAAGACAATTTCAAAGGTTTGGAGAGATCCAACAAGCTCATCCATCTTCATAGTGGAGATATCATGTGCTTCCTCAATAGCCGTTACCTTCATATCAAACCTTTTGGGAAGAGATCTAAGGAGTTTCCTTGACAATTTCTCATCTGACATTTTTTCTCTCAGGGCTTCAAAAGAGTTTGCAATGTCTAGGAGGCTTAAATGAAAGTCCTGAATGCTCTCATCATCTTTCATTCTCAAGGCTTCAAACTTGGATGTGAGGTGTTGAATCTTTGACTGTTTTACTTTGGTAATCCCCTCATAACATGTTTGCAATATTTCCCACGCTTCCTTGGCTGATACACAATTTTTAATGAGTTTGAAAACACTAGTGTCTACTCCATTAAACAGGACATAGATAGCCTTGTGGTTATAGTGGGCTGCAGTTTCCTCTTCTGGAGTCCATTCTACTTCAGGTTTCAGCACTCCCGTTGAGGTACCTTCCTTGCTAGCAAAAGTGGGATGATTCCATCCAGTCAACACAGCTTTCCAAACTTTGCTATCAATAGATCTCAGAAACGCAGTCATTTTAGATTTCCAGTGGTCATAGTTGTTTGATCCATTGAGCAAAGGTGGTCTATTCATGTATCCTCCGTCTTTTTCCATGATGCCAGAGATTTCAGGTCCTGAATCTCATCCTAAAAACAGGCAGGGTGCCTGCTCTGATGCCAATTGAAATTCCTGGCACGCTATGCACGATGGGCTACACGATGCTCTAAGCACTGTGTCTGATCTAACACATAATAATGCAACGCAAATAAAAGAGAACAAATAAAGAACACAGTATTTGTTAACCCAGTTCAGCGCAAACAGCAACCTACTCTGGGGAATCCAATCCAGGAAGGAAATCCACTAAGTAAAGCTAGTTCAAAGCTAAACGCCCCGTTTACAACTTGTCACCTAACAACTACCCGTCTAGACTTCTACCTAGGAACTCCTAGATACGAGAACCTCTGCTCACCTCCTCTCAGTTTGAAGACTTCATGCATAAACAACCTCTGGTTTACTAATCTTCGCACTGGCTCAATATAATTAAAACGGAGACACACTCCTAGAAAACTAAACACTCGTACCTAAAGGCTTAGAGTGATGTAAACCTATGCTCCTTGCTTAAAAGCTTCAGAGCGCAAATACTTGAGATTACAACTCAATAAAAACGCAGTCCTTATACGTGCATCAAAGTGATACAAGCAAAGGCTCACAAAAAGAAACACACACGCAAAATCTAATTTCTTAGACAAAAACAAGACGGCGTGGACAACTAACTAAATTAGGTTTAGCTCCTTCTTTAAATAGCTGGTAACATGGGCTTCAGAAGATCTGATCCAAGAGAATATCCAACTCACAAAATAAAAACAAATCATATCTTAAAAGACTAGATATGTTTTGAAAATAAATCTTTTTCTAATCTTCACAATAATTTCCAAAGCAATCTTTTAAACAAAAGATATGTTTAGAAAATAAAACCTTTCTTAAAGCACACGATATGATTCAGGAGAGAGAAACGCGCATAAATAGGAAACGCACATGCTTGGCGCACAAGTAACACTTCCAGTAACATGATCCGATGCTGAGGCAATGCTTGAGGCATCATGTCGCACATCCTGCTTCAAGGTTTATTTTACCAAAAATGCAGCCAACAACCAAAGACTCAACATTAGTAATATGCATTGGAAATCAATAATGACTTTTGATGTAAACAAGAGGAACAAATAGGTTCAATGTATTATTAAGCAAGTTTGCCATATATAAATTACATGAATGTGATAGAGTATTAACACATTATTTTAATAGAGTGTAATATATTTTTTTTCAGTTTCTATGAATTATTAATTTATGATTTTCTTGGGACCGAAAATTATAAAGGGGTCTACCAAAAAATTATTATCTTATTATTTTATCGAATTTTTCAATTTTTTACACTGGCCCAAGTCGGGACCGGACAACTTTATTGTTTCAGAGAGTTTATTAATTTACCGAGTATTAATTTAAAGAGATTTTACTGTATATGATAACTATTGAAACAACATGTTTACCGTTTCCAGCTCTATTAGAAGGAAAAAGTTTATTTTTAAAATTTAATGAATAATTGATGTATTTAATCAATATTATTGATAAAATGCATTGGTTATTCAAATAAATTTGAGAAGTGAATTTTCTTTATAGCGGAGACCAAAGTATTACTTCACATTTTGTGACTTCATTTTCTTTAACTAGCTCTCATTTCTTCTTCTATGCACCATATGTTTGACTGTCTTTAGTCTTTATTTTTTCTTGATATCATGGTTAAGCTTTATACTAATAGTCATTCTTGAAAGTCCTCTTTCACTTTTCAACATAATTCTCAGAAAAATGATTCAATGAATGCTAGAAAAAACAAAAATAGTAAAATCAGTTGGAAACTGACCAATATGTGATAGGTGAGTGTTTGGTTCTACAACAATAAAAATTGATTTTGAAAAAAATTATGTAAAATTAATTTTATTTAAAAGTAGGTTAAATGTAAACTTTTTTTTAAGAAAGTTAAATGTAAAGTTATTTATATTTGAATACATGAATTTAAAAATAAATTGAATAATAAATTTGAATTCTATACCAAAAAAATAAATAAATTTGAATCAAAAAATTATGGAGTCAAAAACCACTAATTAATTTTAATTCAATATCTCAAAATTATATATATAAAGAGAGGGATCAAATTACACCGGTGTAATATTTGAGTTACACCGCTTAATAACACTTTAACCAATACAAATTTTACAAAATCCACTGTTTGATTGAAAATTTATATTACATAGATCATGTTCATGTAAATTTTTAAAGAAATCTAAAATCATTTGATATATTATTAAGAATCATCAAAGTTAATGGTGTTCAATAAAAATGCATAAACCATTAATTTTCAAGAAAATAAATTTAAGGTGAATGGACAATAACTCAGTCTTATATGAAAGACTTTTGGACTTAAAAGAAACTTATAAATAATTGAAAAATGCTAAACAATAGTCGGTGCATTCAATGCGTTGAAATTTAAAAAATTTATATTTTTTACTTGAAACTTTTACTTTTATTTTTATTATTTTTGTTTCCTTACCATTGTCTCGAGAGTTCGGCGTAAGGTAAATAAAACTTGGCCAAAAATTATTTCCACCAAGAATCGAACTCGAATTCTTCGGAAAATTTGTTAACCCACTTAAGTGTAATTTCTTAGTTGGGTCCAATGCTTTTATTATCTTTCAAAATTTTGATATTGTGTTTCATTCTTATTAAAAACATAATTTTCAATCCCGTGAACTTAGCTCAGTTGGTATGGATATTATATTATATATGTAGGTGGTCGAAGTTGAACTCCGGTCATCTCATTTATTTATCTTCCGGATGAAATTTCTAGCCACCAAACTACTTGAGAAAAAAACATAATTTTCAACAGTGAAAAAACCTAATCATTGCAATTTGTTATTTTGCTAAGATACGTTACGTTGATGAGAAAAAGTGGAAGTGAAACTGACTTTCAGCTGTGGCTAAAAAGTCTGGTAGCTGGTCCTGGTTAACACTTCTCTATCCATAAAGAGTAATTTGAGAACGTGTTTAAATTAACATTTTTCCTAATTAAGCCAAACAAATTCAACAACTACTTATTTAAAAGAGAATTTGAAAGGTACTTGTAGGATTGTATTCAGTTGTATTAAATATGTAATGTGACACCACACCTAAAGTTTATTATAATATCACGAGATTAATTTGGAATCCACCTTTGGAGTCACGGCAAACAGACTTAATCAAGTGATTTAGACAAGAAACTGCATTACGTTCATACAAAATAATTATTCATTATTTTTTTCACTATCAATATCCGATTCATTGGACCATTTAATCTGGTCCGGGGATCAGTTTTGACATCAGGTGATTCTAATCCCCTCTCAATCGCAGTTGTGGGAATCGAACCATGATTAATAAATATTTTAATTCAATGATATATATATATAGTTTGTATTAATACCTTTTTATTATTAGAACATATATGCACCATATATGGCACAATTTTAATTAAGGAAACTGATAGTGCTTTGATGAGATTACATGTATTTCTTTTCTTTTTTTTGACATATATTTCTTTTCTTAACTAATCTAACATTATCCTATTTTTATTGCTACTCTTAAATTGTAAGAGTGTGTTTGGATGGGGGAATTTTTTGAGGGAAAGTAATTTTTTAAGGGAATTCAAATGACTTGCACTAAATTCCATTGTTTGGATAAAATATTTAAGGGATTTTAAAATTCCAAGTATTTTGTAAGTCATTTTACCCTTCCCAAAATGAGGGAATTTGAAATACCCTCTAATTAGTGAGAATTCTAAAATTCTTTGCACATTAATTTTTCATGTTTTCTCCAAGAATTTTTTTTCTCCAAATTGAAAAATTATGGAACTCTTTTTTCTCGTAAAGGAAAAATGACCAAGAATTTTTTTTTCGAAATCGATAAAAATGCCGAAAACTTTTTTTGTCTAAATCGGAAAAAAAAGCCAAAAATTTTTTTCTCGAAGTCGAAAAAAATTCCGACGACTTTTTTCTCGAAATCGAAAAAAACGCCGAAAACTTTTTTCTCGAAATCGGAAAAAACGCCGAAAACTTTTTTTGTCAAAATCAGAAAAAATGCAGAAAACTTTTTTTCTCGAAATCAAAAAAACGCCGAATTTTTTTCTTCTCGAAATCGAAAAAAGCGCCGAAAACTTTTTTTCCGAAATCGAAAAAAACGGCAAAAACTTTTTTTTTCAAAATCGGAAAAAACGCCGAAAACTTTTTTTCTCGAAATCGAAAAAAAATCCGACGACTTTTTTCTCGAAATCGAAAAAAAACTCCAAAAACTTTTTTTCTCGAAATCGAAAAAAGCGCCGAAAACTTTTTTCTCGAAATCGAAAAAAATTCCGACGACTTGTTTCCCGAAATCAAAAAAATGCCGAAAACTTTTTTCCGAAATCGAAAAAAAATCTGACGAATTTTTCTCGAGATCGGAAAAAACGCCGAAATTTATTTTCTCAAAATCGAAAGAAATTCCGATGACCTTTTACTCGAAATCAAAAAAATTGCCGAAAACTTTTTTTCTCAAAACCGAAAAAAAACCGGCGAATTTTTCTCGAAATCGGAAAAAAACGCCGAAAACTTTTTTTCTCGAAATCGAAAAAAATTCCGACGATTTTTTTCTCGAAATCGAAAAAAGCGCCGAAAACTTTTTTCCGAAATCGAAAAAAATCCGACGACTTTTTTCTCGAGATCGAAAAAAATGCCGAAAACTTTTTGTCTCGAAATCGAAAAAAATCGACGACTTTTTTCTCGTAATCGAAAAAATGCAGAGAACTAGTTTTCCTAAAATTGAAAAAACTCCGAAAACAATTTTCTCCAAAATCAAAAAAATGTTGCCGACTTTTTCTCAAAATCGAAAATATTTTGAAAACTTTTTTCAAGAAATCGGAAAAAATGCAGAGTATTCATTTTCCTGAAATCGGAAAAAAAATCGAAAACTTTTTTTCTAAAAATCGAAAATTCCGAAAACTTTTTTCTCGAAATTGAAAAAAATTCTATTTTTTTTTCTCGGCAACGGAAAAATTTAGAAAACTTTTGTGGATCAAAATAAAAATTGAGAATGAATTACTTTGTCATTATTTACTTCATCCAAACAATGAATTTTGACAATGAAGGAATTTTAATTTTTTTATCCAAACAAGAAATTTTGAAATGAAGGGAATTCAAATTCAAGCATTTGAATTCCATGCATTCTCAAAATCCCTTGGATTTTAAATATCCCCATCCAAACACACTCTAAGAGTTTGCAATTTAAGTCTTTTAATGGTTGACACAATTCCTAATAGTATAAGTCATATTGTTACTAGAAATAAATTTGATTTGCCAACATATAAATTTCTTTAATCTCTTTTTGAACACTTCACTCTTTTTCCTTCACTTGAGTTTCTCCTACAAATTTTATAGGCAAAATTTTTAATGAGCCAATTGCATTTGTTAGCTCCTGTTTGGATATTGGCTTTGTCTCCCAAAGTTTTTCTTTTATATATTTTATTAATTAATCTGAGAATTAGCTTGTTTGAGAGGCGAGAAAAAGAATGCCAATATAGTTGAGATTTTTTTTAAATTTTATTTTAACTAATCTAAAATTTGAATCCAAGTTTGGAGAAATAAAAATTTACACACAGTTTAATTATGTTAGCACTAAGCAACAAAATAATAAAATTTATTAATAAAAATAGAGAGAAAGTAGTATAAAAAAAAGGTCTTTGAAAAGAGGCCAAGAAAAACTATAACTAGAAAAACTGTACCGGTTACGAAAGAAATTGTCACAAATAAATTGAGAAATAGAGTACCAACAAATAAAACCAGCTATATTAAGATCATATATATGAGAACAAGGGTTGGTTCATGTATAACAACGTCTTTGTGGCAACAAAGGAAAAAAATAACTTTAATACTATCTAATTATTTTCATTTTATTACTAGCTTCCATAAAGAAATACTAGTTGTCTAAAGTAAATCAAATCAAATTCTTTCAAATAAAATAAATGTAAAACTAAAAGGTATACAAGATTAAAAAGAAACTAATAATAATTTTAGTCATTCGTTTTTGTTTTCACCACCAATATCCGGCCCACTGGACCGTCTAATATGATTTAGAGTTCAGTTCTGCCATCAAGTGGTTTCAGTTCCCTTCTAATCACAATTGCAAAGATCGAACTGTAGTTCTTTCCTACCAAGTTCAACGACAATCACTATTAAACTAACTAACTAACTATCGGTTTCGTTCTTCTAATTTGTAAAAGTTGTGTTATTTATACAACTATTTTGCTACAACTTTTTATTCTTCTTCATCCAGGACAAAAATAATAAAATGAGAGAAAGAATGAGAGAATAAAATTACAATATGATATAAGAGAGTTATCCAAAAAATTATACAAATTAATTATAAAAAAAAACATTTCTCAATTTGTAAACACATACACACAATGATATGAAAAGTACATCATATTCTAAAAAAAATAATATTTACGCAACACTTAAGCATAAGACATGTAAAAGTTGAAGATACAAGTACAAATAAAACTACCACATGTAAGAAAGGAGGCAATGACATGAGACAAACTCAACACCTGCCAAACAACACCAACACAAAAGGCATAGTCCAAAAACACAGACCATTGTGTGTTTTATAAAAACTACTTAAAATATTTTTCTTTTAGGAATATCATAACTATTATTTTACCCCAGTATTAAAAGAAAAATATAGATGAGAACCAACTGTTGGAATATTTTATTATATTCCAATAATATTAGGTGGGCAAATATCTTTATTAATTATATTAGCTATTTATCAATTCGGAGCCTTAATTGATTAGTGGTCAAATTAAGTAAAAAGACTAATTAGATTTCTATTTAAGTAATTATTTTATTAAGTGATATGGACTCAATATGAGTGGATGTCAGGATGGTTCATTTGGGAATAATCGGAACCCTAATGGGTCATCACACTTTATATAGGCTATGGTCCCAATATACCGGACACACAGCAAATAATCTCTTCTCCCCATCTGAAGAGAATTCAGGGCATAAGGAGTCCCGGTTGAGGAAGAACCACAAGCCAACAGATGTTCGTCATCTGTCTCTCATGTTTCAGGATTGCTATCGGAGAGACTGCGGTTAGTTCATATTCTTCTATCGAGGTATTCCTAAAATCCTATGATCTTAATAAATCAACATGACGTAGATCCAGGTTATATATACATGCTCATATAGTTTTGGCTTCCGCACTAAAGAATGATTAAAGGTTTAATCTTTATCGAGAGCATGTCTTTTAATGATTAATATTAAATTAATTCCAACAAGTGGTATCAAAGCAGGTCTTCATGTTCGATTTATTGGAATATTTATTCATGTTTAGTCCTCACTGTTTATGGTTTTACTTCAGCGTACCTATCGTGTTCAATTTGAGTTATTTTATTTGTTTATGATTCAAATTGATCTTATGTTCTAATTCATGGTTGTGTGATATTGCTTAAGCGTTGTTTTTTCAATTGACTGATAGAAACACATGATTGTCCTTCATTCAATTTTGGTTTTGATGAATCAGCGTCAATATTTCTTATCTACCAGATTTGAAGTGTTTCATTGGCTAAGGATTTGGTTATCAATTAATCAACTTTATTTGGTTTTGATGTCTTAAAATTACTATATATATGAAGGGCTTCATTTTAATTTTGACCGGACTTACATGGAAAAATCTTTGGAATCATGTCGGTCTTTTCTTTTTCAAAAGAATTTGGATATGACATACTTTTGATGATTCGGTTAATTTTCGGTATTCAAATCAAATTGTTGTTTGACTTATTCATAAAGATTTGGATTAATTTGGTAATTTTCAATTTTCAAATCAAATGTTTCGGTTTGAATTATTATTTATAAAGTTTGTTTCCTAAAAATAAGGATTTTGATAATCTTCGTAAAGTTATATTTGGTATATTATCGTACCTATCTGGTCAATACTATTAGCAACTAAAGATTTTGAGTTTGATTTGATTTGAAATTAAAATTGATTCACATTAGTTGTGTTTTTAAAATTTATTTTGAGAAAAATAAGGTATATGAAGATTTGATATATATATATTTGGTTATTATATATAATTTTGTAAAAGACTAATTGCCGTTAAATAGCAATTAGTAAGGATTCTCAAAATATTTTGATCTAATTCGGTACGTACGAAAATTAAAGTTTTGATTCTTTAAACTTTAGAAAAATATAGATTCTTTAATTATTTGTTTTTGGTTCCCTTCGATTTCGAAAAATACAGTTAAAGAATTCTATTATTTATTTAAAGAATCATTGGGTATATGTGAATCAATTGTGGTATGAATATTCTTTGGTATATATAAAGATTTAATTTTTATTTGAAATTAAATATTTGGTTTATAGTATGATTTTGATGTTTGAATTTATTGTTATTAAGTTTCTAAAATAATTCCTTTGTCATACTCTTCGGTTATATTTCATGCCAATTTTAGTTTGGTGGTGAGAATTTCTTCTCACATTAAGGGATGTCATTTAATCTTATGATTATGAAGGGACATCATAAAGGAATACGACCGACATTTTGTGAGTAGTGCATTGTGAGAATTTATTCTCACATTAAGGGATGTCATTTAATCTTATGATGATTATGAAGGGACATCATAAAGGAATACCGACTACATTTTATGAGTAGTACCTTGTAAATTTAAGACTTTTCCCATTTGATTTAATAAATTGTCAGGTGATTTTGATTAAGTTGGTTGAAACAACAAGTTGCCAAAGTAACCTCTGTTGTCTAGATTTAATTCAATTGAAATCACAAAAGGGGTGTATAAAATTGTTCATGCAAGCTATTTGGGTCTGCCAAAAGGTAGACAAAGTTCGGCCGAATAATTATATACACATACATTCAATTTATTAAATTGTCTAGTAATGACGATTGAGTTGATTGAAACATGTTGCAAAAGTAACCTATGTTGCATAGATTGAGTTGATTAAAGTCGTGTTATTGTTAATCCATGCAAGTATTTAGTGGATTACACTAGCACCTATGATGGTAAATATGTGACAATATGAGGACTATTGTTTATCAATATTAATTGTCAGTGTTTGATCATTGTAACAAAATACCACTAGCAATTGATGTTAACTTTAAGGGATTAACATTGATGATGCACTAGGTATTTTGGTTGGTATATTTTTGTTCTCTATAAACTAATATAGTTTATGTATCTGCAAAATCGTGTTAGAAAAATTAAAATTCTAACTCTCAGGAATATAAGAAGAACATTACGTTCTTGAATTTAGACCTTTGATAAGGATGGAGGAACTCAAATCTCTCACAATTCAGTAAATTTAAAGTGAGAATCAAGTCTATTTAAGTAATTATTGTTGGAACAAAGTGGGTCTGACATGAACCTCTAATGTTTTAAGTGGTTTTGATGATAACAAAGTATTAAAATTGCAATTGGTATTACTAATGATTATTCTAGTGTGCAGAATTACAAGTTAAAATTCATGCAGAAGCACTATGAATAGTAGCAGAGAAGCCAGTCAAGACAAGCTCTGAAAGAGTACCACTGTTCATCAGAAGCTTAATTTTTGCGTGCTGAAGATAGCACCTCTGAAGACCAAAAGCTAGGCTCTGATGAAGTTCAGAAGCTGAAGATCTTAAGAAGCTATGACAAGAACATCAGAAGCAAAAGGAATTTACGTCACTCAAGAGCTGACCTATACAGAACCAATGATTGAAGAACAATCCTCTTCAAGACTCTGTCACATCCACAGGAAGGAATATTCGTTGGTACAACGTTAACCTTATCCATAAGTGGAGCGCATTTGAGGATAGTACTATCGTACTATTATTACTCAAAATGGATGAGTGATAAATTGAATAGCTAGGTAGTGGAATTGGAATTCCTTACCAAAGAAGGCAATATACAGCTATCAATTGTACGAGTAAATTCCAGCTGGCACCTCTCTCTCTGCAACGGTCATCATCTTCCTCCAAAGTATAAATAGAAGACTCAAATGGAAGAAATGACTACTGTTCCTACTACTGTTCTATTACTGCGTTCAAAGACTAAGAAGCATTCTGACATCATATTTTAAATCTGTCATTCTAAGTCTTAGAACAAATTGAGTTGTATTTTGTAAACACCTCTGATAGTATATCAAGTGTTCCTTAAACATTCATTCTTATTCTTAAGTTTGTTTGAGAAGTCTCTTGTTAAGTTTAACTTGAGCATTTGAGAAGTCTCTTGTTTAGTGAAACTTGAGCACCTGAGAAGTCTCTTGCAAGTGTGCTTGAGCAATTTGTAATCTTTAGTAGATTATAGTGAAAATCTCTTGTTAGTAACAAGGGGACTGGAGTGTTGAAGCACAAAAGTAAGTATAGATTTATCGTCTCCACAGGGACTGGTGCGATATCAATGCCGTTCAACAATTGATATAATTTTAAGTAAAGAGATTAAAAGATGTTTGTTTACGGAAACTTGCGAAAGCATAAAAGTAGTAAATTGACAGAGAGATTGAATTGCTGGGATTAGATTTCATCAACTCATTCATTTGTATTTCCCTAATCAGTTATGCAGATTTTAGCTATTCAACAATATTATCACTTATTGCTCACGTACGTTTCTGTGTCCAGATAACGACGAGGTTCACGTTGTACCTATCAATCCTCGATGTCTCGAGTGATTAATCAATGCAACGGCTATATTGTATTATTTAAACTTCCGATGTCTCGGATAATTTCAACAACACAATATCATTAAGTTCCAATACACAAAGTGAATATTAATCCTAAATCTATGTCTAGAATTTAGAGTTTAATAAGTGTTCATCTTAGTTCCTTGATTCAAACATTATACGTCTATAAATTCAAATCCAAAGATAAAACATGAAGATTAAAGATGACACTAACATTGATAAATAATCTAAAATCATATAAAACACCATGATCAAAATAAATACATACTAATAGAGTCAATTACACCTAATCCCAACAAAGAGAGATTAGCTACTCATTTTCATGGTAGCTTTACAAAGATTAAGGATAAAAGAGATGAACAAACTTATCAATGATGATTTCTCAACTATTGTAGTGAATCCACCTTCAAATCCCCTTGAATCTGGCTCCTAGGGTTTCCCTCTGCTTCTGCTACTCTATTACAAGTTATCTTACAAGTGATATATCAGAAAAATGACAGCAAGCTCTATTTATACTATTTCTGAAGATTAGAACTCGCTGAGCGAGTTCCAACTCGCTCTGGCGAGTTGACCTTTCTTCACCAGAGGGTTACTGCCACGTCATGAGTGAGTTTGAACCGCCTTCACTCGCCCTGGCGAGTTGTTACTCGCCCTGGCGAGTTTCTGCTCGCTCTGGCGAGTGTATCAGATATCCAATTTGATGCTCTCTGCCTCTACTCGCCCTGCACTCGCTCTGAGCTCGCCCTGGCGAGTTAACTTGCAATTTTTCTTCAAATTTCTGCACAAATGTTGAGATTTAGGGAGACTTAATTGAAATAAATGACTTAAACAAATATGTACATTTAAGTGAGGAAAAACTAAAGAATATTTTACAAAATAGTTAATAAGTGCTTAAAATATATCTGTGATTTTAGCTACTTTTTGGCACTTATCATGGAGTACTCTCGATTTGTGAGGGGAACCAGGATAAATTCTGTGTCTTTCTTTCTCTCTCTCTGCACCCTCTCATTAATTTGTGTTTTTATCCGCTGCATACTTAGTCGCTATTAGGCAAAAAGTTTTATTTTTTAAAACACAATTCAACCCCCCCTTCTTGTGTTTTTCCACCTTCAATTGGTATCAGGAGCTGGGCTGTTGCCTAACTCTCACCTATCAGTGAAACAGTTAAGATTCAGGGAGGAAAAACATGTCTGCTGAGAAGAATCTCAATGAAGTTCCATTTGACTATGATTCTAATTCTAAAGACAGAAGGTCTTCTGACAAAATTCCCTTTTTCAATGGAACTGAGACTGGTTATCCATTCTGGAAAACCAAGATGTACAGTCACATCATGGCGATTGATTGTGATCTGTGGGATTTGGTAGAAGATGGAGTGAACTTTGAAAATATGGACTTAGAAGGCGTTGTTAGCTCTAAAGACAGGAAGGCTTTTACACCCACTCAAAAGCTGGAATATAAGAAGCACCACAGTGTAAAAGGGATGATGACAAATGCCATCTCTCATGATGAGTACTTGAAAATTGGAGATAAGAGAACGGCTAAGTCTATCTGGGATTCTCTTAAATCCAAGTATGAAGGAAATAAACAAGTTAAGGAGGCTAAGGCCAACTTGTTAGTACATCAGTATGAATTATTTAAAATGAAGGACGGAGAGGACATTGAGACAATGTTCTCTAGGTTTCAAATTCTTGTTTCTGGACTTCAAGTTTTAGATAAGAGCTATACTGAGGCTGATCATGTAAGGAAAGTACTCAGAAGCTTGCCGCCAAAGTGGAGACCAAAAGTGACAGCGTTTCAGGAATCTAAGGATTTAGATACTGTGTCTCTTGAAAGCTTGGTTAGTTCTCTAAAGAGTCATGAGATGGAACTCATGACTGATGAATCGACTAAGAAGCTAAAAGGGATAGCACTAAGCACCAAGAGTTCCTCTAAGGCTCTGAAGGCAAAGGTTATAGTATCTGATGAAGAAGCTTCTGAAGAAGGTCACGAGATGGACTCTGATGAAGAAGAAGAAATGGTTCTGATGGCTGCAAGAGTATCGCAATGGGCTAAGAGAAGCAAGAAGTATGCTGGTAAGTTTGGAGGTTCTTCCAAGAAGGTTGGTACTTCTAAGGATAAAAAGGAAGAACAAAACAAATGCTTTAAGTGCAACAAACCAGGACACTTCATTGCTGACTGCCCAGAGAACCTGAGTAAATCATCCAAGAGAACCTCTAACAAAGAAAGATACAAAAGTAAGCTCAAAAAGGGGTTCCTTGCCACTTGGGATGATTTGGATCAGGAATCAGATTCTGATGGGGAAGAAGAAGCAAACCTAGCCTTGATGGCAACCGCTTCTGACCAAGAAAACTCTGAGCACGAAGATGACTCAGATTCAGAAGATGAAGATGAGGTACTTGCTAAACTTTCTCGTTCTGAATTAATAGATTCATTAAAAGATGCCTTTAAACTTTTAACCAAAAAGGCAGGTGAGTGTAAGGTCCTTAAAAAGGCTTATAACAACCTGACCGAAAAGGCAAATGAAATAATTGAACAAAATGAGTCCCTAAAATCAAGAAATGAATTTATGGAAACTCATTATGTTCTTGATGATAAGGTTCCTCCAGAACATGAATTTGCTCTTCAGGAATTCCTTATCAATGGAATGAAAAGAAGTAAAATAGCCTCTTTAATTTATCATGTAAGTAGAAATAGAGGAGAAGGTCTTGGATTCTCACGTTTTAAAGATAATCCATTATCTTCAAAGTCCTCCAATATAGATAAATCAAAACCTAAGGTCGTCTTTGTAAAAAGTCAATCAGAAGTTCTAAATGAGTCGGCTTCTAATAGAACATCAAAGTCAGAGGCTCAAAAGTCAAAGACTCTGAAGGATAAAACCTCAGAACCTAAGATTGTTAAGCCTCAAGCTAATGTTAAATCTAAAGAAGCTCTGACACATTCAAGAATAAAGCTCAAGAGCTATACTAAACCCAAAAACTTTTCAACAAGGGTGGTTAACTCTAGAAGCTCTGATAGGTCCTTCAAACAAAGACCACCTGGACCTGTAAAGACTAACACAAAAGGACCCATAAAGATATGGGTACCAAAATCTCAAATAATATTTGCTTCAGGTTTGCACACTAAGAAGGCCAAAGCAGCAATGCTGGTACCTGGACAGTGGCTGCTCACGACATATGACGGGAGAAAGGCATATGTTCCAAACCCTGACTCTGAAAGAGGGAGGTACTGTGGGGTTTGGAGGAAACCAAAAAGGGAAGATCATTGGTACAGGTATAGTTGGTAACTCTTCTCTTTCAATTAAAAATGTTTGGTTAGTTGATGGCCTCAAACATAATCTGCTTAGCATTAGTCAATTTTGTGATAGCGGATTTATTGTTAAATTTGATAAAGAGGCATGTACAGTAATCAATGATTCTGACAAATCCATTTTGTTTAAAGGATTAAGAAGAGGTAATGTTTATAAGGTGAATCTGTCAGAACTCACTGAGCAGAAGATAGTTTGCCTTCTATCTCTGAATGATGAAAAGTGGGTCTGGCACCAACGCTTAGGTCATGCTAACTGGAGATTAATCTCTAAGCTTAGCAAACTAAAGTTGGTTAAAGGCCTGCCAAATCTTAAATATCATTCAGATGCTCTGTGTGGTCCTTGTCAGATTGGCAAAATTTCAAAAACTTCTTTTAAACCTAAAAACATTGTCTCTACCTCAAGACCCTTAGAACTACTTCACATTGATTTGTTTGGTCCAGTAAGTACTGCCTCAATCAATGGGAAAAAATATGGATTAGTCATTGTTGATGATTACAGTAGATGGACTTGGGTAAAGTTTCTAAGAGTGAAAGATGATGCATATGATGTGTTCAGCATCTTCTGTACTCAAGTGCAAAATGAGAAAGGTCTCAAAATCTTAAAGGTTAGAAGTGATCATGGTGGTGAATTTGAAAATGAACCATTTGCAACTTTTTGTGAAGATCATGGCATTGTTCATGAGTTCTCTGCTCCTAGAACACCACAACAAAATGGTGTTGTAGAGAGAAAGAACAGGTCTTTACAAGAAATGGCAAGAACCATGATGCATGAGACAAAACTTGCTAAGCACTTCTGGGCAGAAGCTGTAAACACAGCTTGTTACATTCAAAATAGGATCTACATAAGACCTCTATTGAATCTAACAACATATGAACTCTTCAAAGGAAGAAAGCCCAACATCTCTTACTTTCATCAGTTTGGATGTACATGTTACATTCTAAACAACAAGGCCTACAAAAGAAAATTTGATGCCAAAGCTTGTAAGGGAATCTTTATAGGTTACTCTGAACGCTCAAAGGCATACAGAGTGTATAATTCTGAAACCAACACAGTGGAAGAATCTATACATGTTAGATTTGATGATAAAGAGCCTGACAGTAAAATGTCAGAGCAAGATAATAGTTATGCAGGTGTTCCATACCAATACATCGATTCAGAACCTGAAAAAGCATCAGAAGCTGTTGAAGCTTCAGAAGCTGTATTGGAAGAAGATGCTGAAGAAGCATCTCAATTAGAAGCATCACAAGAACATGATGACACTTCAGAAGAAGACACTCAATCAAGTGCTGATGTTGATGAAGCTCCAAGAAGGAAGTTCAAATATAGATCATCACATCCAGAAGACTTAATTCTTGGAAACAAAGAAAGTCCAAGAAAGACAAGATCAGACTATCAACAACTTGATTCTCTTCTGGGATTAATCTCAATGATAGAACCAAAGAATGTTGATGAAGCACTTACGGACGATGGATGGATTGTAGCTATGCAGGATGAGCTCAATCAGTTTCAAAGAAATGATGTATGGGACTTAGTGCCAAGTCCAGCACATAAGAACATCATTGGAACTAAGTGGGTATTTAGAAACAAGATGAATGAACAAGGTGAAGTGGTAAGAAATAAAGCTAGACTGGTAGCACAAGGCTACAGTCAGCAAGAAGGTATAGACTTCACTGAAACATTTGCTCCAGTAGCAAGACTGGAAGCAATCAGGTTACTTCTTTCATATGCTGTTAACAATGGAATCACATTGTACCAAATGGATGTTAAGAGCGTCTTTCTTAATGGTGTTATTTCTGAAGAAGTCTATGTCAAACAACCCCCAGGTTTTGAGGATTTGAAAAATCCTAATTATGTTTATAAACTTAAGAAATCACTCTATGGTCTCAAACAAGCTCCAAGAGCTTGGTATGAAAGATTGAGTAATTTCCTTTTAGAAAATGGTTTTCAAAAAGGTCAAATTGACAATACATTATTCAGAAAGACATCTAAGAAAGATATCTTAATCATTCAAATTTATGTAGATGATATAATTTTTGGTTCAACTAATGCTTCTCTTTGCAAGAATTTCTCTAAGCTTATGCAGGATGAATTTGAAATGAGTATGATGGGTGAATTGAAGTTCTTCCTTGGAATCCAAATTAATCAAGGAAAAGATGGCACTTACATTCATCAAAGCAAGTATACAAAAGAGCTTCTGAAGAAGTTCAACCTTGATGACTGCAAGATAATGTCTACACCCATGCATCCTACCAGCAGCTTAAGCAAAGAAGAGATAGGAAGCAAAGTAGATCAGAAGCTGTATCGAGGTATGATTGGTTCTTTACTCTACCTTACAGCATCTAGACCTGATATTCTATATAGTGTATGCTTGTGTGCAAGATTCCAGTCAGATCCTAGAGAACCTCACTTAACTGCTGTTAAGAGGATCTTTAGATATCTGAAAGGAACTACTAATCTAGGACTTCTTTATAAAAAATCCCTAGATAGTAAGCTAGTTGGATTCTGTGATGCTGACTATGCTGGTGATAAGATTGAGAGGAAATCCACTAGTGGAAATTGCCAATTCATTGGTGAGAATCTCATATCTTGGGCCAGTAAGAGACAAACAACTATTGCTTTGTCTACAGCAGAAGCAGAATACATCTCAGCTGCTAAATGCTGCACACAGCTTCTCTGGATGAAGTATCAGTTGGAAGATTATAACATAGCTGAAAGGAGTATTCCACTATATTGTGACAATACTGCTGCTATTCATTTGTCTAAGAACCCTATTCTACACTCAAGAGCTAAACATATTGAAATAAAACATCACTTTATAAGGGATCATGTTCAGAAAGGTACAATAGATATTCAATTCATTGATACTGAACATCAATGGGCTGACATATTTACTAAACCTTTAGCTATTGAAAGATTTGATTTTATCAAAAAGAATTTGAACATGCACTATATCTCTGAAGAAAATTAGCTCTGAGAAGTAGAATAAAATTAGCATCTGAAGCTCTATCAGAACCTCTTATAATTTAGAGTATCCCTTGGGAAGCTCTGAATAATTTAGGCTCTGAAGAGTAACAGGTTCTGATGAGGTGTCAGATACAAATGAGTGAGGCTCTGAACCTTTTAGAAATGAAACGTTCAGTACGTGTAAGTGTACAACAGTTGTCTATACACGCGTCAGCTATGTTTAAACTTTTTCAACACGTGTCTAGATCCTGACGGGCAGAGAACAGTTAATGATGATTATGGCAGTTAAGTATATTATTTAATTTTTAAAACTGCTCGCGCTCCCTCCCAATGTTTACTTTCTCTGTGTATGTGTGCTAGTTACTATTTATAAGTCACTTCACTCACTTGCACAACTTTTTACACGAAATCACTACCTACACAACCCTAGGCTTTACAGAAAATTCCCAATCTTCATCTTCTCAATTTTCTGAAACAATGGCTGCTCGTTCATCAAACGAAATCGTTCAAGAATCCTTTAACCCTACGTTACCACCCATCATCGATCTTAATTCAAAAGATAACCTAGTCTACGAACATCATCAAACTGACGCTGGACCAGATGCTTATGATTTCTTCACTGAGAAGTTCGTGGATTTTGAAAGTTTGAAAGCGAATGGGATTGACATTCAATACTTATTCTACAACCAACAATGGCAAAATTACTTTGAGATGCTCAATGGCTTCGTATACTACGACATAGTGAAGTATTTCTGGCAGAAGGCTAAAGTGTACGATAGAGCAAGTGCTGATAAAGAATACAAGGATATGGTTGAGAAGAACAAGGAATTACGAGGGAAAACAAGAAAGGAACTTGGTCTTAAACCTTATAGAGAAAGGGAAATTAGGTCAAATATTTTGGGAATCAATGTTGTGATAACTCAGGCACACATTGCTAAGATTCTGGGTTTAGACAACAAAGGAGAAGATATAGAAGTGTATGATAAGAGAAGCAAGCATTTGGATTCAATTCATCAGGACCTCTTTAAATCTGGTTGCACACAAAAGGATTTTGGAAAAGTAATGCACATGAAGAACACATTTGAATTTGCTTTCAGAATGTGTTTGTCCACTATCTTCACCAGAAAAGGTGGATTGGATACCATCTCCATTCCACACAAACATCTCATCTGGTTCTTATACAAGAGGGTAAAGGTTAATTTGGCTAAGATTCTTTTTGATCACATGTGCCTTATCATCAATGAGGGTAGAACCAAAATACCATCAGTCATTCATCACCCTAGGTTAATCTCAGAACTGATAAGGCAAACCAAACTCACAGACATTGTGAGTGCCAAAGAAAAACTTAGAGTTTTCCAAACTGCTAAGTATGATGCATCAGTTCTGGTCAACATGAAGAGAAAAACCAAGGAAGAAATCATTCAAGTGAAAACACCTCTACAGCAAGTGTACGAAAAGTACTTCTGGTGTGATGGGTTTCCCACCATATCAGAACATGATAATGATGAGGTCATCAAGAACTTTCTTGAATCAGTAAGAAGAGAAACTGGGGTCAGTGTGCCCAGGAAAATGGTTGTAAGTGTTCCTAATTGGGATATCTTCAAGGGACCAAGAGATATTACAAGGAGCAGAAGAAAGCCAAGAACTACTGAGCAAGAAATGATTGATGAAGGCTCTGATGATCAAGGACATGCTAGTGCTGATGAGATTGAGGAAGGTGCTGAAAGTATGATGACTGAAGCTGTTCAGAAGGAAAAACAGACAAAGAAAAGGCATGATAGGCCTTCAGCTTCTGAGGAAGATCAGAACCCTGCTAAACCTGCAAAGAGATTAAAGACCAGAGCTTCTAAACCAAAAGGTAAGATCTCTGAATCTAATACTTCTAGCATTCCTGTAGCTCAGGTTATTGGTTCTGAACCTCAACCCTCTATTGCTAAACCATCTATTTCTCAACCTCCATTATCTACTAATCAACCTCAACCCATAGACTTCACTGTACCTATTAGTGTAGTCTTACCTGATCATAAAGCTATATCATCATCATCTTCATCAGATACCAGCACTGCCTCGGATGAGTTAATTGCTACACTCATCAGAGAATCCAACCCAAAACAAAAGAAAACTCTTACACCAAAGAGAACCTCTTTCAAGAAAACCACAAAGAAAATCACCATAAAGCCCATTCATCTTTCTTCTGATGAAGAACCTACTATTAATGTAGACACCACCATTCTCCATCAATCCACAAATCAAGGTTCTGTCATAGAACATCTTGAACAACACATGTGTGGTGTTGCATTTACCAACTCAAATCCAAATTCACCACATCAATTTCCATCCATGAATCTCACAAATGATTCACCCGTCCATAAAACACAAAACACACAGGTCATTCACACACCCCCTCCCTCACTTGATCACATCTCACGAGTAAATCCACCTACATTCACCCCTGTTCAGAATGAGCCAATTGCTCATTCTGAAGAACAACAAAAAACACCTCACTCATCACCAATCAATGTCATGACTGAACAACAACATCAATCACCACAACCTGTCCCTGACCCACTCAACAGACCTCTAGTTTTAGAAGAGGTTCTTGAGCTTTACCAACACCTAACTAAAGCTGAACATCAAATATTCAAGGATTCCATCAATCTTGATGATGATATCATACCTCCAAATCTCAGCAGAATCAAAATTATTGAACTCACAAGAAAGAAACCTGAACCAACCATTCCCTTTGACTCATCCTTACCCTTTTTCAATTCTGACTCTGAACCAAATCTTGAGCTGCTTAATAATGCTATAGGTATTAGACTTAAGAGGTTCAAACAAAGAGAGGAAGAAGCTCTTATCTTTCCCTCTGATTTGGATGCTGATGTCAGGGAATTAGAGTACTTATTTGGTGAATCTTTAAGGATTCTCAGTACTCATCTGAAGGATAAGATTAAGGGTAGAGGAGCAAACACTGTACGGGAACTATTTGAGATTGCTGAGAGGACATGTGCTCCAAGGCTCACATTCTTCAACCATGAAGAAGAATGTCAGAGGTTAGCCTTTTTAGCTGCTGTTGATGAAAGTATGAGAAGATCTTTGGATGAAGAGCAGGCTAGGATAGCTGCTGAAATGGAACGTCAGAGGCTTGCTGAACAAGAAGCCTTAAACTTATTGGTTGATAGAGCTGTTCACATTGCTGTCATTGAGACTAATAAGATTCTTGAGAATCAAGGAGCTACAGAAGATACTGTTATGAATGATCAGAACCTTAGTAAACCAGATTCTGATAAAGGAAAAGCTCCCATTGTTGCTTCATCTCCTCCAAGATCTCCACCAGTACTTGTCCAAGGCTCTTCTTCATCTGCTATACCCTCTGTTATGCAAGAAGCTCTGGATGTAATCAAACATGACATAAGAGAGGAACTAAGAAATGAAATGGATGAATTCAGGGCCGATATAAGAGAAGACATGAACAGATCTGGTGAAGCTACTAACAAGAAGATAGATGCAATGATGGAACTTCTTCTGAAGCTTACTCAACAGCAACCCAAACCTTAACCCTCATGTCTGAGCACTTATTTGTAATCATGTTTTTTGTAATTTTTGGATAATTTTTTTTTTTTCTTTTAATTCATATCTATATTATCCATATTTGTGTGTTTGTTATTTGCTTCTATGTTTGTTTTATATTTGTTTTTCAAAATTTAACTTTTCTATATACTCTGATAATGTCTGATACTCTTGTGGATTCTGAATCTAGTGTAAGATGTTGGAGAACATCTTGTTTTTAAACTTATATAGGATTTTGAAAACCTAAGATTCCCCCACATCAGTATTCCTGTTTACTCATGAAATAGCTTCTTAGTATTATAGCCTGTTTATAAGCGGGGCAACAATACCGTATGAGGCGTGTCTGGTAACTGGTTGTCTGACGTTTGACAAGAGTATATATATATATATATAAGAAACTTGCTCAAAACAAAGGGAATTAATAGCATAAACTTCTTTATTAATATGGTTGAAGAATTTCTATTACATAGAATGATAAGACTCTACTTAGAGCTAGGCTTCACTTCAGAAGACTCTGCATCTAGCTTCTTATGTTTCTCCTTAATGTAAGAAAGCAAGTTGGCAGTAGCCTCTTGCACTAGTTCTTCAGTATTCTTCTGAACAGCAGCCTCGTACTCTTCGTATGGAGTGTCATCATTGTATGTCCATAAAAATTCTTCCAGATCAGAACCCAATTCCTCCTCCTCTGACTCTGTCAAAATCAGTTCTTGCTTGTTCCTTTCGTAGCGAAGCTTGTTTTCTTCGCAGCGCCAGGGCTCTGCTCCCTTCTTGCTCTCTTCTTTTGAGCCTGAAGCATCCTTGGTAACCTGCCTTTCCATTGTATGTTTTTCTTTTGATGTTACTTGATTACTCTGGATGAGTAAAATGAGAGGAATCATCCCTTTTTATAGTGTCATCAAGCTCTCTTGTCAGGACGGTTTTCAACATAATTCATTAAATGAATTTAGTTGTCATAACTTTTTGACTTGACTGCCTTGTTATGACGCATTTGACTGCTTGGTTTTCTGTGTCTTTTTGACTGATGCCAAAAGGGGGAGTAAGAGTAGCGTTAAAATTAATGTTGACTCATTCATATACTGCTCAATCTGAAACTGTAATGTTAAAAGCATTATGAATCAATATTTATCTCTTATGATTCTTTCTCATTCTGAACGATTATTGAAAGGGGAGAAAATTTAAGAACCTAAAATAAAATTCATAGACAATGTCAGAAGAGCTTGCAAACCGCTTCTGAGCATTATCAAACTCTAAGAAGCAAAGCTTGCAAAACTATGCTTCTGAGAGTTAAATATGAAAATTTATTTTAAGTTAATAAATCAACTCTTAAACTGTTTTAATTAATTATGGATAAAATTTAGGGGGAGCTTACAAACCTACCCTTATGGATTATCAGACTCAGGGGGAGATTGCAAACCTTTGAAACCTGAAGTCATCATAATTAAATTAAATCAACAACAATTGAATTTTAATGCTTTGGTTTGTCATCATCAAAAAGGGGGAGATTGTTGGAACAAAGTGGGTCTGACATGAACCTCTAATGTTTTAAGTGGTTTTGATGATAACAAAGTATTAAAATTGCAATTGGTATTACTAATGATTATTCTAGTGTGCAGAATTACAAGTTAAAATTCATGCAGAAGCACTATGAATAGTAGCAGAGAAGCCAGTCAAGACAAGCTCTGAAAGAGTACCACTGTTCATCAGAAGCTTAATTTTTGCGTGCTGAAGATAGCACCTCTGAAGACCAAAAGCTAGGCTCTGATGAAGTTCAGAAGCTGAAGATCTTAAGAAGCTATGACAAGAACATCAGAAGCAAAAGGAATTTACGTCACTCAAGAGCTGACCTATACAGAACCAATGATTGAAGAACAATCCTCTTCAAGACTCTGTCACATCCACAGGAAGGAATATTCGTTGGTACAACGTTAACCTTATCCATAAGTGGAGCGCATTTGAGGATAGTACTATCGTACTATTATTACTCAAAATGGATGAGTGATAAATTGAATAGCTAGGTAGTGGAATTGGAATTCCTTACCAAAGAAGGCAATATACAGCTATCAATTGTACGAGTAAATTCCAGCTGGCACCTCTCTCTCTGCAACGGTCATCATCTTCCTCCAAAGTATAAATAGAAGACTCAAATGGAAGAAATGACTACTGTTCCTACTACTGTTCTATTACTGCGTTCAAAGACTAAGAAGCATTCTGACATCATATTTTAAATCTGTCATTCTAAGTCTTAGAACAAATTGAGTTGTATTTTGTAAACACCTCTGATAGTATATCAAGTGTTCCTTAAACATTCATTCTTATTCTTAAGTTTGTTTGAGAAGTCTCTTGTTAAGTTTAACTTGAGCATTTGAGAAGTCTCTTGTTTAGTGAAACTTGAGCACCTGAGAAGTCTCTTGCAAGTGTGCTTGAGCAATTTGTAATCTTTAGTAGATTATAGTGAAAATCTCTTGTTAGTAACAAGGGGACTGGAGTACTCTCGATTTGTGAGGGGAACCAGGATAAATTCTGTGTCTTTCTTTCTCTCTCTCTGCACCCTCTCATTAATTTGTGTTTTTATCCGCTGCATACTTAGTCGCTATTAGGCAAAAAGTTTTATTTTTTAAAACACAATTCAACCCCCCCTTCTTGTGTTTTTCCACCTTCAATTATTTAATTAAGTGATATGGGCTCAATATGAGTGGATGTCAGGATGGCCCATTTGGGAATAATGGAAACCCTAATGGGTCATCACACTATATATAGGTTATGGTCCCCAATATACCGGACACACAGCAAATAATCTCTTCTCCCCATCTGAAGAGAATTCAGGGCATAAGGAGTCCCGGTTGAGGAAGAACCACAAGCCAACAGATGTTCGTCATCTGTCTCTCATGTTTCAGGATTGCTATCGGAGAGACTGCGGTTAGTTCATACTCTTCTATCGAGGTATTCCTAAAATCCTATGATCTTAATAAATCAACATGACGTAGATCCAGGTTATATATACATGCTCATATAGTTTTGGCCTCCGCACTAAAGAATGATTAAAGGTTTAATCTTTATCGAGAGCATGTCTTTTAATGATTAATATTAAATTAATTCCAACACCAACGGCAAAATTATTTTCTTCGTTAGATGTAAAAATTTAGCCATATGTGCAAAACTGCAATAAAAAAAAGTTACAATAAATTATTAATTAGTCATGTGTGTTAAAATTATAAATAAATTTAATTTTCAAACATCTAACAATAGGTTTAAAACCTTTTTTTTTTGTAAAGGCAAAAGACATATTAATTATTACAAGCCAAGAAAGCTCAACCACTGCACAAGAACATCGTCCAAACTTTGAACGGTTAAGTACGAGTTTTTGTCTCAACCAACTGTCTACGAACATTTATGTAATTATTTAGGTGGTTCTTATCTAAACAATTAATTTAAATAGATCATTTGAGTGAAGTTTTTTTTTTACAGCATAGGTTTTCTTGATGAAAAAATTACTTACCTTAGATTTATTTTTTTTAAGGAAGGAAAATACTTACCTTGATCAAAATAAAAATTAAAGTAAATTATATTTTATATGTAGAGTTGGAATTTGAACGCTGACCACCCTACTTACTAACACAAGTGTGGAATTTTAGATTCATTCAATAATTTATGTAGGTTTTGTCTAACATGTGCAACATTGCACATGTTAAAGTAACTAAAAGTAGTAACTTTTTGCTAAAAACAATAATTATTTATTAAAAATTTATACATTTAATATAAAATACACAAGTTCTAATGTAAATTTACTATTTTAAACATCTTAACATGCGCAACTTTGCACATGATAGAAAAACTCATTTATGTATTTGGTCTATATTATAGCTTAAATACATTCATTATTAAATGAATCTAAAAAGTTGACTGTCTTTTATAAAAAAGATCGAAGGAAGTACTTGCCAGAAAAAATCAAAACAAGGACCTTAATAACTCCCCTCTTGAGTTTGCCCTACTCTTAGGCGCAACTTATTGCTCATTTAGATTTGACAATACTCGGAAGATAAATATTTGCATTTGTGCATAAAAAATATTCTCTTTACTTTCATATAAACAAATATTCAGTTTTTAGATTCACTTAAATACATTAGTTATTAAATAAATCTAAAAGTGGAAATTTGTTTATATAGTCCTTCCGGTTTTTTTTATAAGAAATATAAGTGATTTTTTTTTTGTCTTTTTTATAAGAAATTTTGACCAATTTTCAAATTTTTTAAATGTTTAATTTCACTTATGCATTTATTTATTATGAGAGATAATATTAAAAATAAGTAAGTTAGTTGAATTAAGAGTAATTAAATAAGAATATACATGGAATAAATTTAAATTTATAATATAAGAGTATTAAATGAAAATAATTATATACAATGTGTTTTCTTAGTTTGTGTGATTGTGTTTCTTATAAAAAGGACCCGAGAGAATATGAGATCAGATATAGTATTAATTTGTTTGTTGAAAATATTTTTAAAAGATCCCACTTTCTACCAATAAATATGCATTGGATGAAGTATATAGAAATTTATTACATAGATGTAATTAAACCTTGCATATAAAATATTCATATATCTGCACCTGAATTTCCATGTGAATAGAACACGAGAGAACATCAGAAAACCTTGAGAGACCATATTATATTCATGAGATATAGGAGTATTTATTACTATGTCTTTAATTCGGTTAATATGTAAGGTCCCACATATGAAATTAATGTGGTAGAAGTGTGTTACATATCCTATATGTATGTATGGGCAATGCATGTGACACTATATACAGTATCTCTCTATTAGCTATAGTAAGCGGTGAAATTGCATGTTTAAGTGAGGACTCACTCACCTTACCTCTAAAAAAAAAACATATTAATAAATTAAAATTTAAAGAGCACATCATCCAATGAAAAAATTTAAAGGGCACACACAATGTAGCTAATTAATTTGTGGTACTACTTTATAATATCCATGTGATCATATCCGAGATTGAACTACATCAAAGGTTTTGAGTAACATAAATGAGAAGATCTACAAAACATGGGAATATGGCATGATCAATGCATTTCCTTTGTGATAGTTAGATATTTGCCTTTACCTTTGACTTCATGGGTAGAAAACTTCTTTTACTACAAAGAGGGCATGAATAATGACATGTACTACATCATAAAGAATGAAAACATTTAAGGTTTGAAGTCAAATTGATATATGTTGTAAAAATTGAATATAGTGTTTATCATAATCTTACTGTGTATAGTCTACAATCAAATAAAGAATATATTAAAAATAGATGGATAAATATAGGAGGATTAAAACTGCAATTAAGCAAAAAAAGAAAAATCTTAAAACTATATTGGTTATTGTGATTTTTGTAACTTCAAAATATTGAGTTCAAATTCTTTTGACAGATGTAAAATGTCATTAGTGTCAATATATTAATAAAAAACTTTGACTTTCGATCATAACGTTTGACTTAGCAATTTCAATATTTTTGTCAGTTAAGCTAAGATTTGTTGACATATAAAATTCAAGTTTAGTTAAAAAAATATAAGTAAAAATTGATTGATTAATCACAAGTGATCAAAACTTTGTGTGAAAATGCAACAAGTAATAATGTTTCTGAAATTATTATTTTTTGTGTTAACCTTTCAAATGAGTTTTGATAATCTGGTCTTCGACTAAAACGAAGTAATGTTCAATTATGAATTTCTTTTTTTAAGAATTAAACTCACATTTTTCTGAACAATAAGTCCTTATACGATGATCTTAATAACCACTTGAATTCGATTGCTAATTTAACTTAACGTTCATTAAGAATCTGATCAAATGTTTGTTTTCATGACCTTAATGCTAGTGACCTCTCCCTATGATAGTACCATAAACAATCCTAATTGATTCACCAACTCAAATTCTTAAATAGGAGTGGCCATGTCGGGCTTCTTGATGATGATCCATGGCCCATATGTGTCACCTATAAGGTTGTTTTGTCGTTTTCTTAATGAAAAATGAATAGCAATTGTTCAATTCAAATAGATTGCTTTTCTACACCGTGCAGTTCAACTCATAACTTGTAAAATGAAACATGTATACTATAGATTGAAAAATACAGTTTTTAGATCCAAAATAGGTATCCATCAACATTGAAAAACAGCTCATTTCATAGGTACAGTGTCAATTTCTTAGAAGTACTGTGGCCAAACTTCTTAGAATCCATATATATAAACGCATAAACAAAACATGGGGACAAAAATTTAATTTCCGTCTTTAAGAATGTATAAAATCATTATGATTGTATAGTCAAAAAAAAAATCATTATGATTGTTTGGAAAAAATCATCATCCAAAAATGAACATGGATGAGAATTATACCTTTTTTTTTACTATTAACCATCTACTTCTCAGGAGAAGAGACTCACAGTAATCTATAGTTCAACCGCGAAGTTGATAAACTGTAGCAAAAAAATTAATCTTACGAGAAATCGAATTCAGATTCTCCCAAATAATTCGTTCTAAAAAAAAATCATTAACTACTTAAGTCTAATTATAATGTCTTAGTTAAAATTACCCTCTCTATTGTTTAAAGTTTTTATATTTTAAGGCTTAAATGCAGTTTTACCCCCCCTATTTTGAATGATTCGGAATTTTACCCCCCTATTTCAAAATCCGGAATTTTACTCCCCCTATTTTACAATTCTTTGGATTTGGCCCCCCAATACACTACAAGAAAATCATTGTAGCTAATTGGTAGCTATTTTCTAGTAAAATAGAGTTAGGCATATTATGATAAATAAAAAAAGAAGAGGCTGAAGCATACAAATGTCATTTTTAAAATAATAAAAATAAGATAAATCCTAAAGAATCAGAATAACATTTACAGAAGTGAAACTTTGAGCATCACTAGAGACATATTGATACCATGTTTCTTTTTTCTCCTTCATTGATACAATTCTTCATAACAAAAGGTCATAATGGTTTTTACCACTAAATAGCAACCTCACAGCTTTTCTGCTAGAACGCTTTATAAACTCACTTCCATATTCTGCAATCACTACAAGAAATCACGTATTTTTTGACGAAATTCTTATATGGGTAGTGACGGCCCAAGCCGTCTATAACTTAGTGACGGCCCAAGCCGTCAATAAGTCGTCACAAAATTAAAAAAATAATAAAATTTTGAAGGAAATCCGTCAAGAATTTACTGACGGATAATTCCGTCACAAAATGGCGAGTTACTGACGGATAATTCCGTCACAAAGTACTGACGAACTTACTGACGGAAATTTCCGTCACAAAATGTTGACGAATTCAAAAAACTTCATTCTCTTACTAAAATTTCAAAAAAAACTCAGAAACTTTCCTCCTTCATTTTCATTTCATTTGCAACACTCCATTCTCTTACTAAAATTTCTCTAACATCTCACTAAAATTTCTACATTTTTTCTATAGATTTTTGTTCTTCTTCAAAGTTTTGATTCGTAATAAAATGTAAGTGTTTTCTCCTATTTGATCTTTGTTTATGTTAATATTTGAATGATATTGTGTATTTATATTAATTGTTACTTTTTAAATTTTTATGTAGAAAATGTAGTTTTGTTCATCTTGCTGCAGTTGGGAGTTGAATATGTTAACATTGCTTGACATAACTAGTAAGTATAATTTTATTTTGTTAAGTTTAATTGTATTATTTTATAACTCATAAACTTTTTTTATTTAGATTTATTTTCATCCAAAAAAATTGTTTTATTTTATATTTTTTGAAAAAAAAATTTCGTCCAAAATTATTATTATATATCTGAAACTTTTTTTTTGTTAATTTTGATATAGATATTGTTGTTTGATTCGACGGTTGATTCATCGGTTGGCATTATTCGGAGTTTAATCTTTTAAACTTGAAGTCAGACACTACTCTGCATACCAAGTAAGTAATATAATTTAGATTAATAAATATTTGTATATAAATGAAAATATGTTTGCTGCTGTTTTTATTTTTTTTAATTTGAATTAAAAATTAAAACTTTGTATGTCATGTAGTTAAAACTTTGTATGTAATATAACTTTGTATGTCACATAGTTAAAATTTTGTATGTCATATGGTTTGTAAAGTACTAGTAAATTATTTTTGAAATGAAATTATTTATATGATAATTAAACAAGTATATGATAATATTTTATGTAAAAAAAATACATTTTATATGTTTTTTTAAAAGAATTAATAAAACAATTAAAATAATTATTTTTTAAATATATTATTATTGAGTTAAAAATTTAATATATGTTTTATGTAAAAAAATTACGTTTTATATGTTTTTTTAAAATGATTAATAAATTTATTTTTGAAAAATAATTAATAAAACAATTAAAATAATTATTTTTTAAAAAAACTTTGTGACGGATTTTCTGACGGCCTAAGCCGTCACTAAATAATCACGCGCCATTATTTTGATATTCGTCCAGAATTTTGTGACGACCTGAGCCGTCACTAAATGGCTGTCAGAAATGTGGTCGTTATCACTTTGTGACGACCTGAGCCGTCACAAAGTTTCGTCAATAAGTTTGTGACGACCTGAGCCGTCAAAAACTTTTCCACGAGCTATTTATTGACGGATTTCGTCCGTCACAAAGTCGTCACTAATTTTTCACTTTGTGACGGATTTTCCCACTTATTGAGGGCTTTTGGCCGTCACAAAATGGCAAAATTCTTGTAGTGAATGGAATGAAACCAGACCCCCAACCACCGCCTCGATGCTGCATTTTTTGTTTTTCGTAGAGACAACATGATATGTTAGTAGATAGATTCTTGACCTCCTTCGTAGAGACAACATGCGTGAATCAACTTATAACACTTTCAAGTCACCATGTATATGACCGAAGTGAAACATAACTCTTCCCTAATTTCATTTATATATGATTGAAGTGAAACATAACACTTGAGAAAAAGAAGAATGGATTTCTTTCTGCATCTCCTTCATTTTTCTCATGATTTTCTGTTGTTCCGTTATTGTGCGTTTTTTCTGTACGACCTGTGCTACATAATAGCTTTCTTTGGTAGTGTAACTAGTAGTAGGTGAGTAAACTTGAGTCTGTTATGGAGATCATTTCAATACCAATTTCTTCATGTTAATGTGAAGGAACTCAATACTAATTCCTTCCCTTATCCTATTAATGTGAATAAACATAATAATAATATGCCTAACTCTGTTTTACTAGAAAATAGCTACCAATTAGCTACAAATGTTTTCTTGTAGTGTATGGGGGGGGGGGCAAATCCAAAGAATTATAAAATAGAGGGGGTAAAATTCCGGATTTTAAAATAGGGGGGGTAAATTTTCGAATTATTCAAAATAGGGGGGGTAAAACTGCATTTAAGCCTTTTAATTAATAGTAGAGAATCTCATAAGATATAACAAATAGTCCAACATGTAACCATTTTTTTTTTTTTTTGGTAGAACACATGTAACGATTTAAGCTCAATATATATTCAACTATTAATTTGTGTTCAATAATAGTTAACCTTATTGTCAGAAAAAGAAAGTTAACCTTAATTGTTAATTAATATTAATTCATAATAATAGATTATGTCAATCCACGTAATTAATCTAAATTAGAATTGCTAATTGGTTGACTGATTTTAGCTTTTATTTAGATTTTTTTAATATTCATATTAGGAAGATTCCTCCTAATGAAGTTTCGAGACTCATTTTTGATGATTTTATTGAGGCTTGCATGCCTAAAATATTCGATCGACTCTGTAATTTTTTTACGGTTTGGGCATTAAAAAAAAAGAATTTAGAAAAAATGAATGCATGATTATCACGATAGTCAAAGTATTTGTTATTTTTCAAAGTATTAAGAAAAAATGAATGCATGATGTTAGAATAGGAAAATATTTATTTAGATATGCATAAGTTTTATTATATTTGTTGAGAAAATATCTCATTAGGTTAGTTTATTCTAAGCCATTTAATTTAGGGATTTAGTTTAGATTTAAATATATTCACTTGACTATAAATACCAAGGTAGTATCATAATATTTAACATGTAAATATTATGTAAATATTTTATTTAGTTCATTCATCAATAATATTTCTATTTATTATTATTTTCTCCTATTCTTCCCCCTAAATACCCCAAATTCAACATGGTATCACGAGCTCCCGATTTTTGGGACACGCTTCCGCATAAACCCTAACCGCCATTAGGATTTCCTTTTATTTTGTTCCATAATTATGGTTTTGTTTCTTTGCTTTCTATTCTAACCTTATTTATGTTACCCTGACACCTTCAGTTTACGTGCCACTTTTACATGAATCTTTTAACTTTACCCACCGTTCAAGATTGATCGTTAGTCTCTCTTGTTCTTTGTTTTGGTAGTCTTAATTTCCCGTTTGTGATACTTTAATCCGCGGTTCCCGTTTGTGATGCTTTAATCCGCGGGTACCGTTTGTGATGCTTTAATCCGCGGGCTTCCTGTTTGTGATGCTTTAATCCGCGGGCTTCCTGTTTGTGATGCTTTAATCCGCGGGCTTCCCGTTTGTGATGCTTTTATCCGCGGGCTTCCCGTTTGTGATGCTTTAATCCGCAGGTTCCCGTTTGTGATGCTTTAATCCGCGGGTATTTTTTCATAATTTGATACGGATTCATTACTTCGGCCGTTGCTCTACTACTTCTTTGGTTGCTGCTCTTCATTGGATATGCTATCAAAGGATTTAATTTATTTTCAGGGTTAATTTTGTAACAAGCTTAAAGCTTAGTAAGCTTTAGCTTAAGGGGGAGTGTTAGAATAGGAAAATATTTATTTAGATATGCATAAGTTTTATTATATTTGTTGAGAAAATATCTCATTAGGTTAGTTTATTCTAAGCCATTTAATTTAGGGATTTAGTTTAGATTTAAATATATTCACTTGACTATAAATACCAAGGTAGTATCATAATATTTAACATGTAAATATTATGTAAATATTTTATTTAGTTCATTCATCAATAATATTTCTATTTATTATTATTTTCTCCTATTCTTCCCCCTAAATACCCCAAATTCAACACATGATTATCTGAATCTTAACATGTCTTTTCGTAATAAGAGGATTTGGGAAATTGGACAATGGAATATCAGATTAATCATTTGACGTTAGTCTATTCATTAGAGTTAAATAGCTATTGACATTAATATGAAATGAATTAGCACAAAATCACAAATAGAACCACATGCATAAGGGTACACACCATACGTGCATCACTGGGGGGGCCGGCCAGCATCTGAAGAATGTGACTCCCATTTGGTGCTCAAATGTGGAATCCGATTTAGTGCAATGTGACACGATAATGCATCTAAACCATCCGATTAAAATCTAATGGATAAGATTTTTCTATGTTATTTTTTATATATTTAATCTCAAACGTCTGATTATAAATAACGGTTGAGATGCAAAACTGCGTGCTTTGTCTGCACTAGGCAATCCAAATCCCTCAAATGTGGAATAGCAATGAGTGAATTTTTTATGCGCACTTTATTTGAACATATATCAGTATACTTTTGAGGTAAATAACTTTATTAGGTCAATAAATAATATTTAATATATGACAAAAAAAAAATAATATAAAAGATTTAATAAATACATATTATTTATGAATCTATCACAATTGTCCACATCAATAAGTGTGTTAATACATATTCAAATAAGATGTGTATTAGAGTATTATACGTTATTATTTGGAAACAAAAGTTAATGGTATTTTTTAGTTTTATGTGTGATATAATAATTTAATCACACTAACTTAATTTTTTTTTAAAAATATAACTTGTATTGAACCGATGCAAATTAAGTCATTGTTTTAATTCTAAAGACTATTTATAAGAGTCACAGATTTTACATTTAACAAATATTAATGATAATTTTTAAAATTTCTAATAATCTTAACTATGAGTCCATATCGGACCAATTATATAGCACTAGCCTACAGCTACTAGCTAGCTAGATTGTGAATTTGGACAATCACTCCATGGAAAAATTTGATAGAAGTACACGAATTTTAAATGACATTTTTTTTATTTAGTGCACTATTCATTTGACCTGTTTTGACCTTATTTTTTTACTAATATATACATGCAAATATTAACATATGAGATGTTGTTTGAGACAAGTACTTTCAAAATATACCATTTTATAATTTTTAATAATAGATAATTAGAGATATTAACGATTAAAGTTGTGCATTGGCAAACATGTCAGTAGTTAAACAGGTCATTTATTTTGGGACAGAGGGAGTAGTTACTTACAAGTCTAAAATTAAGAATTTAAACAAGCAAAAATGTCAATGCATCTTCTAGGAATGGCAAATAAAATATATATAGTAAAATAGAAAATATAAAAGAAGGGTCCAAATGCCTAAATGATTGCTGGCTCTTGCTTTAGAGTTTTAAAAGCAATCACATGAATTGGTTTGTTACATATTTTAGGAATAGATCGTATACATTGAACAAACTAATTAATTTGATGGGTTTCAATATATGAATTAGCTATATAGAACACAGCATCTCCAACAGATTAACTATTTCTAATCAAATTAAGCAATGATTGGTTAGTAAACGCCAAAGTATTAAGGTAGTTAGTTAGTTCAATCACCTTAAGCTAATTAGTTATTAGCTCTCTTAATCTCATATTTTCAGGAAAAAGCCTAATTTGAATTTAGATTGCTAGGTAAGTATAGCTTAGTTGATGATAGTTTTAATCATAATTTGTCAGTTTGTTTTTGTTTTGGATTAAGTCGTGCCTTATCTCAAAGGCAGTCTAGATCCAAAAGACAAAATACCATTGTCTTTCCGCAATATGTATATATAAAGATTTTCGGAGCTCAAATCATTGTCTTTGATTCCTTAGACGGTGTTCTGTGAATCACGCCGATATCCACACAACCGTCTAATAGTCTTTAAGCGTTGCACTCTTTACACCTCAGCTATAAAAATGATAGGACCCTCCGATGAAAGGTGCATTCTCCATCATGGTTAAACTCATAATTCTCATTTACTTGAATGTTGGAGTTCTTACAAGTACACCAATTATCGTCAAATAGCAACGCCGTGTAATTCTTACCATCGTAATCGATCCACCCCATATTAGTTTTTAATTGAAGCTCATTAATTAACAACCAACCTTCATATAAAATTTTATGACATAGTCTTTTAATAATACCTTACACGTAATCAAATAAACGCAAATAAATAAAGACTTAACGTATCATGGTGCAACTATAAGGTAGACATAAATGATAAACCAATTATATTAATATTAGTGCGATCATTTTACGTCATTGTTACCGTTTCCAAATCTACCCACCAATATTGCTTCCAAAATGCAACAAAAAATTAATTAAAAGTATATGATAATATCATATTGTGTCATAGACACATAAAATATTAAATATTACAATAGGAAAAGGTGAAAATTGGAGACAATGCAACGAAAATGGTACGTAATGAGGTTGAAAATGAAAAAGCTGTGTAGTGTACAATCTTGAAATTCACAAGGATAAGGGATAAATGAACAGTGTTACATTGGTGACAAATAATTGGTTCTCGTTAAAGATTAGAATGAACCGTTGTGGCAAAAAGTGGATCCAAATTCACCATAGTAATGAAACCTTTGAATATACATAGGACCTTTTCTTTAAAATCAATTACCACCTTGAGAGGTGATGAAGATAAATCTTTTCAACAAAAGTAAATTTGATCTTTTTAGTACATTGAGAGTGCATTTGATATGCTAAAAATTAAGGTATTGGATAAGATAATTTCAATTGTACTGTGTTTGATTTTAAAACTGTTCTTGAGACTGAACAAACTGAGGGTCAAGGAACTGGACAGAAACAGAGATTCTTGTCCTCACTAAACCAATGGACACTACAACATTTATGCTCTTTGGCAACACTTTTTTATGCAACACGTGTGAATTGTTGCCTAAAAATGGAATAGGGGACGTTTTATAGTTGTTGCCAACAAGGTATTTGCAACATCCAACAAGTGTCCCCTAAAATACTTCTGGGGACGATTTTCAAACGTCTTCAGCGTATATCTTTGGCAATAACTGACAACCGTCCCCTTAAAGAGTTATGGGGACGATTTTACATTGTTGCATTATTTCTAACAAAAGGCTACATTTTTTAAGCGTTGCACAAAAATTTTACACAACAAAAAATTAGGCGGCAATATTCCCTCCAAACATTCAAAGTTTTTTAGTTTTTTTTTTTTTTATTTAAAAAAACATTATTAATAAAATAAAAAGAAAACACAAAATAAGAAAGAGCAAGAATAACTCATTGAAAGAAAACACCAAAACTTGTCTGAAACCTTTCCTCTTCAAATCGCTACCGTCTCCAAATCAATGTCTTCTCCAAACCCTTTTCATCTTCAAATCGTCTTCTGCAAACACTCGTGAGAGTTCCAACTAGTCATCTCCAGTTCAAGATCTTGCCGTTACCGAGTTCGAGACCGCCGTGACCGAGTTTCGAGACTGTCTTGACCCAATTCGATTTCTACTCTCTTCGATTTCGCATCTAATCTCTTCGATTTCGCAGCTCAATCCTCCAATCTTTCGATTTCGCAGCTCAATCCTCCAACCCCTTCGATTGCCCTAATCAGATTGTAAGTACAAACTAAGTTTATGTTTTTAAGGTTCATAGAAATATATTGCACCGTAATGGACATGGGTTTCTTTCTAAATGTCCCATTTTCATTTTATTTAATTATTTTAAAGTTTAGATTTTTCTTAAAAATCCCTTCTTTTTGGTGTTCCTAATTTTGATTTTGTATTGTATTCTAACTAAGACAATGAGATATTTGTTGGTCATATGATATTTTTTCTTGTTTATTTGGTTTGGTGGAAATCTATTTGTTTTTGGTAGAAACACACGTACTGTGTGTGTATGTGTGTTTGTGTTTGTTTATGAGATAATGAGATTTTTATAGATTGTTTGTGTATGATTGTGTTTCTATGTTTATGTATGTGTGCTTATGAGGTAATGACATTTTATACATTGTTTCTCATGTTTATGTGTGTGTGTATGGTATAAGTACATTTGATTTTCATAGATATGCATGACAGATCGTTAATAGCATTTTTAAAAGATATAAAATGTTAATTATCAGTTTACAACATCCTTAATGGCATATAATCTTATCTTTAATTAGTTCAATATTTTATGATTCTTCTATTTGCCTTATAATACCTTATAATTACTTATTCCCTTATAGGCTTATATAGTAATATTATATTTCTTTATAGTAAACTACACATGATAAGGAAGGATTGAGTTGAGTTGCCTCCAGATAGTGAAGGTTATAAGGATGGTGTTGATTACTTGTTGGATATTGCATAAACAAAAGGAATAGTTGAAGGAATAGATATTTTGTGCCCTTGTGCTATATGTTGTAATGATAGTTGAAGGAATAGAGATTTTGTGCCCTTGTTGTAAGGATGTAGTGTTTGGCCATTTATGTAGCAAGGGATTTGTAAAGGGATACATAGAATGGATTTACCATAGTGAAGATAAAATTCTTATGGAGCTTGATTCATCATCTGATGATCAGACATCATATGATGATATTGATGGCTTATTGTTTGAGATGTTTAAAGATGTCGCCGAAGAAGGTGGAGCGCATGAAGGGCTAAATGAAGACGCAAAGAAATTTTATAAACTAGTTGATGATGCAAATCAAGAGTTGTATCCTGGTTGTGAAAAATTCTCCTCATTATCATTCACCATTCGAATGTATTTGTTGAAATCTTTGAAATACCTTTGTCAGAACTTCACAAACAAGAAAAAAATGAGTGATAATGACACAAGTGTCGAAAGTGATGACGAGTATACTGATGATTCTAGTACTTGTTAAGCAATGCCTTTTTAGGTAGTGTTTATCATATCTTTTACCAATTTGTTAATCAATATTACATTGGTTTATATCATTTTTTACAAATATTTGTTAATCAATATATTTTGGTACATAAATTGTGTTAATTTGAACATTGATTGTATTGTATGTTTCATTAATTGTATGTTTTTTCCTCTTTGTAGATCATTTTAGCCTCAATGGACAAAGTAAGAGGTGCAAAAGATGGTGGATCTCTTGAAAAAACTCCTACTAAAAGTTCTGGTTTTCTTATCCAATCAAGATCAAGCAAGGAGTTGGTAGAGAAACTCAAAGAAATAAAGAAGGAAAAAGAATAGAAGACGTTGCTGGAGATATTCTCAGGTGTGTGTATGTATGAATTTGAATATCTAGTTATTAAAAACAAACTTTGATTTCTTGATCTGTTTTATCTTATATGAATTCGTAGCGGAAGTATATTTTGTCGGCGGAAGCACGAAAATGGGTTGTCACTACTGTTAGAGATGCATGGAAAAGAAATAAGTATGGCCTTAAGAAGAAACATTTTTCAAAGTATTCCAACATAACTTAGAGACTCAAACATCGTCCTCCAAAGGTTCCAGAAGCTCATTTTAAGAACCTTTGTGAATATTGGAATAAGGAAGATATACAAGTAAGATTGATAAAATAAATTATTTATGAATTGTGCAACTTTTTATGTATATGGTTATTCTCTTCAGATTTTTATGCAATAATTCCTTCAACTTTAAATGTAGGCAATCAGTGAAAAGAATACTAGAAATAGAGTTCAACTAAAGTGGGTGCATCAAATCGGTCCCCAAAACTTCACTTTAACTCGTGAAAGATTGGTAACTTTCCTACAATAGACATTTTAATTCAATAGGCATTTTCTGTACTGATTGTGTATCTCCTGTTCGTCTGCTGTTTGTGATTTTTCTGGACTGTGCATTAAGTTGCTTTAAATGTGTAGTTGTTGAAGAGATAAGGGCTGGCCACTTTGTAAGATTTGTCTTGGCTGATTCTATCTAATAACCTTTAATTGTATTCATTTATTTTCTTATATATGCAGCAAGGTATCAATGAAGATGATGAAGAGGACGACGGTGTAAGTGGTGAAGAGGACGGCGGCGTAAGTGATGACTCTCGAGAGGATGATGAAGGCATAAGTGCTGAATTTCAAGATGACAATATAAGTGACGAAGAGGATGATGAAGATGATAGTGATGATGATGAGTTCGACAAACTAAAATGAGTTGGATTTATAATGTTGTTTTTGGCTTGCACTAATTAGCATAAACTTGAACAAACTATGTATTTTGTCATTTTGCTAGACTTATGCTTCTAAGTATTAAACTTGTTGTGGTATTAAGTAATGTTTACACAATTTGTGTCCACTATATGTGTATTTGAGCTGATGTGAAGATTTTATTGACACTTTGTAGTACAATTTGGGTTTAATGCAATTCATGTTTAGTGAAATTCTTGTTTGGATCATAATTAATGTTTAGTGAAATTCTTATAGATACACTTACTAAGTGTACATATACAATATATTTAAAGGGAACATTTGTAAATCGTTGCCTAAGAGTGTTCTCACTATACCATGTTTAGGGGACGTTTCTTAAACGTTGCAAGCTTTGACAACATGTCAAAAACGTCACCAGAGATATTAAGAAAAAACGTCCCCTTTTCATGTGTTTAGGCGACGCTTTTAAAAAGTGTCCCCAGAAAGTGACAAAAAAACGTCCCCTCAGACAATAGGCAACGCTCGCATACAAGACACTTGAAAAACGTCCCCTATTCTTTTTGGGGACATTTTTCACGGTTGTGGCAACATTTTTCAAGTGTTGTTAGAGACTATAAATGTTGTAGTGGGATAACTTTTTGTCTTCTGCACAAGTTGTCTAAAATAACAAAATAATATTTTATCGACCAAATATCGCACAAAACAAAACTTATACCTTAAATATTTGTCTTATATTGTTCTATCATGTCTAGTATTTATATTTTGTAGACGAACCATGAATAAACAAAGTATCTGGCCATATATATACATCATTCACTATACTAAAAAAAATCAAATTTACTTATAATACTAACAAAAACGAGTATATATGTTTTTTTATAGATGCTAGTCTAAAAATGAACCTTTAATAAAAAAAATGGTTAAGAGATATAAATATCTATTATATATGTCATACTTTTTTTGATATACATGATTTAGATTTTGATATATGTCATTAATAAAAATTAGTCTCTTTAAAAAAATTCGCAGAAGAATGCTTTAAAACACAATGAATATTGCATAAACTTTATAAAACTAACTTGTATCAAGATTCAAAACTAAGTTGATATTGTGAATGGTTTAAAACATATGGTTGAATGATGTACCGTCAAAAGTTACCAACACACATGCAAGCATAGGGATCATAGTTAATTCTCGCAAGTTTTGTTGTGCTCTTTGTTTTCGAGATCAGAAAGACATTGATCATTTATTTTTCAAGTTGTGAATTTTCGAAACAAATGTGGAGAAGTATCTTTAAGTGTTCGACTGTAAAATCAATTCCCTTTGAAGGAGGAAGGGTTCATTTCGATCCATTTGGTGCATTGGTGAAATGTAAAAAAGTGTGTGAATGTTTGACACTTAATTTCGTTAGCCACCACTTGGAGTATCTGGCGTCTTCACAATTACATAATGTTTAAATGAGAAGTAGTAAATTTGTCAAAGTTAGTGAATCAAAATAGTTTTCATCTCCTGATTTTTGTTATAGATCGATTAAAAAATAATTCTTCACTTGTTTCTTTCAATTGTGTAATATTCATTTAACTTGCTTTCATAGCAACTAATAGTTATCATGAATTTTACAGACCGAATACAACTTATACTTTTTATAATTCAATTTTTTCTTATTAAAAAAAAACTCATATCTCCTAATTATAAACACATTTATAATAATATTATATTTGATCTTAGTAGGAAACTTTTACCATACCAATATTGTGACATAGTGAACAGTACACATCAAAATCAAAAGGAAATTTGCGTGGCATAAAGAACGGGGGAAGGGGGTGACCCATAGTATTATTTGTACCCACTGTGTCTTGCATTGCAGGGTGACCCATTTCTCTTGTGGATCCTCCATCAAAACCTTTTTTTATAAGTGTTTTATGACTCATTGAAAACTGGCCCAAAAATAAATTATAAATAAAAAAAAAAAGTTGCATATATAGCAGATCAATTTCCTCACTTGCATTGCATGTCTCGTTAATATCTTCACTTTTTTTTTCTCTCTTTCCAATTTCCACTATCACACACAATTTTCTTCAAAACTTTAACAATGAGAGTTTCATCACAATATTCAGAAACCGAGAGTACCTCAAATTCATCACCACCAACATCACCATGTACAACAAACTCAATTCAAGACCAAGAATCCAACATAAACAACAACAAGAATCTTAAACGCAACCGCGACTCGAACAAACACCACGTCTACCGAGGTGTTCGCATGAGAAATTGGGGAAAGTGGGTGTCTGAAATCCGTGAGCCTCGTAAGAAATCACGGATTTGGCTCGGCACTTTCCCCACAGCTGAAATGGCTGCCAGAGCGCACGATGCAGCTGCGCTCTGTGTTAAAGGAAAAACCGCCATTCTCAATTTCCCTCACCTGGCATCCTCTCTTCCAAAACCCGCTTCTTTAGCGCCTCGCGATGTTCAAGCCGCGGCAACTAAAGCAGCTCAAATGGACTTCAAATTAGAATCACCGTCATCTTCTTCTTCATTTACATCGTTGTCATCGATGACATCATCAATAACATCAATCACATCATCAACAAGTCTATTAATGAAAACAGCGACAACGCTGTCTTCATCAGCAGACTTGTCAAATACTTCGGAAGAACTTAGCGAGATTATTGAACTACCTACTTTGGAAAATGTTTATGATGATGTTGGAAAAGAGGAGTTTTTGTTTGTTGATTCACAATCACAAGACTATGCTTGGATGTATCAGCAACCAATGACATGGCTACATACAACACAAGAAGATGGTTCTTGTTGTGGTGATGATGGTGTTGTAACTAGTTTCGAGAGTTTTCTATGGAATTACTAGGTTCTTGTTTTTTTCTTTCTTTTTCTTCTTTCTCCATGTTCTTGTCTTTTTTGTGAATGCTTTTGTTTTATTTTCTTTTCTTTAATTGATTGATATCATATAATTATAGTTGCATCTATAATTATTAATGTCACACTTCTTCTCTTTCTTCTTCTTATTTTCATTTTTATTTTATTTTCCACTTTTTGGATTCTAACCCCTTTATGGTTTTTGATAAGGGGCCATGGCATGATTTTCTGTGTATTTTTTTTTAATAATCTATTACCAGTATTCTGTTTTTCTTTTTTCTTTTTTGTGTATTAATATCTTTCTTTTGTCTGATTGTAAATGTTTATTGAAAGGAGGAAAAAGGTAATAAATTTCCCTGTTTTGGCACAAACTATTGAGTCAATGTGTCCTACTTCATAAATTATTAATTAAAAATTACCTTATTGAGGCTTCAATTTTTCATGTAAGATAAAAAAATAAAAAATCAGAAACTATATGTATGAGTCTTCTATGTATGAGTATTTTATTTAAAAAAGAAGAAAAAAAATTGTGGTGTACTTATTTAACACATTAGGCCTTAGGGGAATATTGATGATGATGATGTTGTTGACCATTTTCTAATTGGGGCTTATATTTGGTAGTAGTACAATGATTATTAATTAAAATAGCTTGTGATTATTTAGAAAGATAAATATTATTGCCAAATCTTTTTAGGCAAGTTAAGTATATTAAATCAACTGACAAGTGCTATTATTGTTCTTAAATAATATAAGAACCTGTCAAAATAAATAAATAAAGATATAATTTGGTTTGTACCAAAAAGAAGAAGATTCAATTTGGTATTTATAATTTCTTTGGGGTCCAATTCAGTAGTCCTTTACATAAATTAATTCAAATTAATATTTTTTTATATAGAATACATATTAGTTGTATTTAAACTCTGAACACTCCACTTATTCATCTTAAAGGCGAAATTTATAGTCACTAACAAAAAATACCACTTGAAATTTTCAATTAAGTGTTAATGTATTTATTGTCCAAATCCCTCACCATTAGATCATACTTAGTTTTTTTTTATTCACATGTCTATAAACATTATTATAAGCAAATATGTGATCAAATGTCAAAAAGAGTTCCCATTACACAAATTACAGATTCTTTAAAAGAATTAAATAAATAGATAAATAAAAGTCCTGATATATTGAATGATATTTCTTAATAAATATTTTTATAGTTTGCTTTCTTAACATTGTAAATTAGAACACTAATTACTGACATATCTAATAAAACACTCAGTATATTTATCTCTTTCCCTCTAAATCTCAAGTGTTTTAAAGGATGATAACATAATAATAGTTTACAAAATAAGTTTTAATAAGATAACATAATAATAGAAACAAGATAGAGTTTACACATTTTCTTATATCCTAAGTTTTTTATCTTATAAGGAGATGTTTATTTATTGGTTGTCCATAATATTTCTAATCAGAAGTCTTTTGAGATATAAAATGTATCCAAAGAGTTGTACAATAAAAAAATTATTGACGAGGAAGACATTTTCCAATAAATGTTTTTATACACACACGGTCAATAATTAAATTTCTGACTACATATTTAAAAGATCTATTATTTATCAAACACATTAAAATGTTTATTTTAAAACAAGAAATTTAAGGAAAATAATTGACTACTGTAAGAGTTTAGAAGGGGCATTTAATCTCGACCTTTGAATTTTAATCCAAAGGTTAATAATTATTCTCACAATTCTCATATATCTTTGTTATTTTCATGTGATACATTATTTATATATATATATATATATATATATATATATTAGAAAATAGTCTTGCAAAAGTATATTTTTAAGAGTTTCTCGATTTTTTTTTCATTGATTATATATAAAAAAAGGACGATATATATCTCATCCCAACGTTTTCTAAAGCATGACATTCCACAATAGCTATGGTTCTCATAATCTAGTATATATTGAACCGTTATCGATTCACGTTTAAGCCATAAGAAATATAACAAATCCTCATTTTAGTCTATAAACTATCACTCTATCTCCAATTTAATCTCTAAATTATATATTAAATTAGAAAGGTTCTTAAACTATTCTCTCATCCAACTAAATTGTCCATAAACTATTAAAATCAATATTCAAAATGTCCTTAAACTATTCATTCATCCAACTATTTTTCCCCTCAATTAACACTTATCATGTTGAAAATTGCTTATTATTACGATAAAGTTAGAGAAGAAAGAGAATAATAGATCCTAGCCTTTCATTTATTTCCAACCGCCCCTTGATTTCTGCTCAATCCCCTTTTTTTGTTTTTGTTTCTTTTTGTAAGTGTGATTCTTGCCTTTCTTGCCTATAATTTTCGTAAGAAATAGCACAGCTCTAAATTTAATTAGTAGTTCTTAAACTTTAAAAAAAATCAATTTAATTTAGGGTAAATAGGCCAATACCCCCCTGCAAAGTTGGTGTGTTTTGCGATACCCCCTGTAAAAATATTTCTTGTAAATACCCCCCTACTTTCTCAAGATTCCCTATTTTACCCCCCTGAGTGCACACCGTGGCAGTGAATCTCCACGTGGCGTGTCCACATAGATTTTTTTGCCACGTGTCATGTCCACGTAGGATTTTTTGACACGTCATCCCTTAAAAAAAAAGTTTAAAATAAAAAATAAAAAATAATTTTTTTAAAAAAAAATATATATATATTTTTTTAAAAAATAAAAAATAATTTTTTTAAATAAAACAAATTAAATAAAAAATAAAACAAAAAATTAATGTTATTAAAAATAATTATTAAAAAAAAATAACGAATTAAATAAAAAATAAATTTTTTTTTTTAAAAAAAGCATTTTTTTTAAAATAAAATTAAATAAAATTTTTTTAAAAACATTTTTTTAAATAAAACAAATTAAATAAAAATAATTTTTTTATAAAAAAAATAAATAAATATTTTCTTTTAAAATAAAAAATAATTTTTTTAAATAAAACAAATTAAATAAAAAATAAAACAAAAAATTAATGTTATTAAAAATAATTATTAAAAAAACTAACGAATTAAATAAAAAATAACAAAAAAATAAATGTTATTTTTTTAAAAAAAAAAAAATTTTAAACTTTTTTTTTTAAGGGATGACGTGTCAAAAAATCCTACGTGGACATGACACGTGGCAAAAAAATCTATGTGGACACGCCACGTGGAGATTCACTGCCACGGTGTGCACTCAGGGGGGTAAAATAGGGAATCTTGAGAAAGTAGGGGGGTATTTACAAGAAATATTTTTACAGGGGGTATCGCAAAACACACCAACTTTGCAGGGGGGTATTGGCCTATTTACCCTTTAATTTATAAACTATACTTAAAATCAACTAAACTATAGTACATTATTTCCCCATATAAAGTGATGGATAGTTTTTGCACAAACCCAAACAGTATTCTCAATTGTCATTTGCATCTTATCATTTCGATGTATTTTGTCACTCTGCATTTCATGCAAGGGTAAAATATATTTTTCATCCCTGTAAAATTGGTAAATTTAAATTTTAGTCCCTATAAAAAAATTATCCTGTTTTGCCCCTATAATTTTAAATTACTTAGGTTTTAATCCTTAATGTGGCAATATCCCACAAATTACAGGGACGAAAATCAAATTTCGCATAAATTACAGGGACGAAAACCAAATTCGCACAAATTACAGGGACAAAAACCTATATTTAATCACACAAATTATAGGGACAAAAATCTGACATGGCCGCATTAAAGACTAAAACTTAAGTAATTTGAAATTACAGGGCAAAAAAGGAGAATTTTTTTTGACATAGATTAAAACTCAAATTCGTCAATTTTACGGAAACAAAAAGCACCTTTTACCCTTCATGTAACACACCAAGTGTCCAATATATACATTACATGTTACTTAATTATCATTTATATGTATTTTGTCACTTTACAATTTATGCAACACGCAAAGTGTCTAACATCTTACTCACATCTTATACAACATATCAAACAATATAAAGTATATTATGTTAAGATTATATTATGTAAATTACTTCCTTTTATTACAATTAAGATTTCTCTAACTGCAATATAATTAGGGAGTTTCTACGGTATATTTGGAAATTATAATATACCTGCAGTATATTAAATCAATTAATTAATAATAAATTAATGATTATTTTATGAATCAAAAAACTGTTTTCCGATTATTGTAATTTAGAGATAATAATTTCAAAAAAAAAATATAATTAATTTCAATGTTTAATAAACATTACACTAACTATATATTTTATATTTTTCATAAAAAAATTTGATATTAACTATTATGAGTGATAAAAATCCAAAAAAAAAAATTACAATTTTAATAAATAGTATTTAGTTATTATAATATTTTGGAAAATGATTTCTTTTAAAAAAATATTTATTTACCTATTAGTCCAATACTCCAATGATATAATATACTAATACATTGAATTATTTTTCATATATATCATAGAATTTTCCTAATTAAGCCGGTGGTTTCCTATTCAGGATAATTAACCCTTAAAATAATGTTTTATTTAGAACATCTTGTAGGATTAGTTAATTTTATTTCCACTTGTCACAACTTTATTTCCACTTGTTACTACCTTTTCTTTGATATGATAGGTGTGTGTGTCTAATTAAACAGTAGCATGTCACCAATATATTAATCAAACCTTCGTTTATGGGCTTATGTGTGTTAGAATCAGAGATACCAAAATATAAAAGAGACGGCGGTAAGAATTTCAATAATATCTGAATAACATTGCTTAACAAAATAAGGATTACAAGAGAATATATAATGATACCTAATGGACTACTATACTCCTAAAATATAAAGCTCAATACTTAAAGTCCTAATATATCTAACACTTCCTCTCAAACTCATGATGCATCAACAAGAAGCATTATGAGTTTGTCAAACAAAATACGAAAAACATATATCAAATAAAATAAACTTCCGATAAAAATAAACCTTTAATATTACCCCTCAAGCTAAAGCTTACTAAGCTTTGAGCTTGTTACAAAATCAATCCGGAAAATAAATTAATATCAGATTAAACTAATATCAGATTCAGCTTCAAACTTAAGATTTTCAGGTTCAGCTTCAGACTTCAGAAATCAGACTTCAAATTGTGAGTATTCCCTCACCGGATTCATATTGTGAGTATTCCCTCACCGGATACTCACCAGATTCAGATTGTGAGTATTCCCTCACCGGATTCAGATTGTGAGCATACACTCACTAGACAGACTGTGAGCTTTGGCTCACCAGACAGATTCAAACAAAACCAAATCGAATCAAACAAAACGAAAGATGCAATCAAATAGAATAAACCAATAGGGAGAAGTGCAACCAATCAGAAGTGCAATGCAATCCGAAGAAGTACAATAGGGAGAAGTGCAATCAATCAGAAGTGCAATAGGAAGAAGTGCAATGCAATCAGAAGAATCAATAGGGAGAAGTGCAATCAATCAGAATAAATCAATAGGAAGAAGTGCAATGCAATCAGAGGAACCAATAGGGAGAAGTGCAACCAAACAACCTTACCATAACCAATCAAGTGGACCTAAAAGGATTTCATTGCTCTACTTGAGTTGCCATATTTTCCAGTTAGTCGGTGCAGAAGTTGATCATATACGGTGGTCTTCAATTCCAAAGTTCATGTGAAGCTACTTCACAAGTTTCTATCACTCTGACAACAAATAAATAGAACAACACCAAATCCAATAACCTAAGCACAAAGCCAAAGAGAATGGTGGAACAAATTCAATCAATTTGGTTACGCGACACATAAATCAAACTCAATGGAAGGACTTTTTTTTTTCTTCAATAGAACCAATCAACAAAAAGAAAACAAACACATTCCAATCCCAACAACAATTTGCGATACAAAAAAAACAAAAACAAAATTCTCAAACTTTTGAGAACACAAGAAGCGGACGCAACAAATGATTCATGGCGGATCAAACCATGCTCTAGATACCATGTTAGAATCAGAGATACCAAAATATAAAAGAGACGGCGGCAAGAGTTTCAATAATATCTGAATAACATTGCTTAACAAAATAAGGATTACAAAAGAATATATAATGATACCTAATGGACTACTATACTCCTAAAATATAAAGCCCAATACTTAAAGTCCTAATATATCTAACAATGTGGTCGCTTTTCTCCCCATTCATACATATTTCATGTTTTTAAGAAAATGCTTCAAAGTCAACATATTCTTAGTAGTTGTTAGAATAAAAATCAATATATGATGTTCACGTTTTTTTTAAGTCTCTGTTTCTTGCATAAAAGAGCTTTAGTAATTTAAAAATTCGTGAGATATAAAATCGAACTTGAGTTTTTCTGAACCGATTAAATTTGTAAAATGAATATTTCATTCATTCTTAAATATAAAAGCCTCTATAAAAAAATTGAGTGTTAAAAGAAAGTAGTCAAAGTAAATTTGTTGGAATTGTATATGTTTGTTATTAAATCACCCATTAATATTAGTTTTTCATATTTCAATACAAAATTGTAGTATTAATAATCAATTTTTTGAAAAAAATAGTAAATATATCTAATATTTTTAGATTTTTATATTAAGAAACTATTTTTTTGTAAACTAATTGTATATAAAATATACACATTAATTAAGCTACTAATTCTTTTTAGAGTGTAGATTCATTTTAGTCTTTCACAAATTTTAAACGGGACAATTCATTTTAATTCATTTATTTTGACTTAGTCATTAAATTAGTTTCCTCATTTCAAAACCATTTAGTTTTAGTTCATCCATTAAATTTTTACACTTAAAAATGGTGATTTAATATATTTTAAATAGGTGCGTTTGATCTATTAAAAAGTAAAGGATTGGACAAGACAATTTCAGTTATACATTGTTTGATTGTAAACTATTTCAAGACTGGACAAACTGGGAGGCAAAGGACAAGACAAAAACCGAAAAAAAAATATTCTTCACTAAACCACAACACAACTTTTTGTCACGAATACAAGTTCTCTAAAATACCAAAATATTATTTTGTTCACCAAATATCATATAAGACAAAAAAATTATTCAATATCATAAAAGTTTGTTCTGTGTTGTTTAGTCATATGTTTTGTTGTTTTGTCTTGTGATGTTATGTCCAATACTTACTCTTTAACAGATCAAACGCACCATGTGATGTAAATTCATTCAAGTGGATTAATTATTTACATTTTATCAATTAAATTACAAAAATGAATAATATTTTAAATTGAAATCAAATATTTTAATGAGTAAAAAAACTCATTACGTTTGACCATTCAATATTATTAATCAATATCATTGATATTTGCAAAAAGATCTTATAAAAAGAGACAAATTTTTTATCAAACTAGATTTATAAAAAGGGATGGAGGAAGTATTAAATTACCATTTTTAAATACAAAGAGAAACTAAAACTTGGTGATCATATTAATTGGTTTGACTTATTTCCAACAAAAAAAAATGGTTATACTTAGATACCACTAATTACTTCACCAATATTGACACTTGATGAAAATGAAGCATGCACAAGCACATGGTTTTCCAATATTAAGGAGATCACGTAGATCACAAAAGAGTAACCTTCCAAAACTCAAGTTTAATAGGAGTAAAGTTATTAGAGGTTTTTTCTTATAAAAAAATATTGAACAAAGTAACAACGTCATTAGACTTATAATAAAATATAAAAATCCATACCTCATCTTTATATATCAATCTAAAAATATACTACATAAATCACCCTTCTATTATATTGTGCAAGTTGAAAAAAAATAATCACCCTTCTGCGACCTTTTTTTCTAAATTTATAAATATGAAAAAGAAAAAAAAAATTACTATTACCAATAAAGTCAGACAATGTTAGGAGATAATAGCTGAATAAGCAACTCTGCTTTTTTATTTTTTGTTGCACTATGTCAAAGTCATATTTAAGCACGTTAATTGTATTGTACTGTATTGTGTTTTTGCTTGTAGTTGAAAAATTGATTTTATGTGATTTAAAATTTGAATAAATTTTACTTATTAGCATCACTACTCAACTCTTCCACTTCAAATATTAATCATGTCTCTAGAAGAGGAGCTACAAAACAAATGTATCATATATAAGCGGAACACCAATGAAAATATCAAAATAGATACCACCTAATCAGAGGCGAATGCATTTAGGTACTAGGTGTGGCTTTAGCCACACCAAATTTTTTAGATTTTTTTTATAGTGAGAAAAAAAATTTGTAATTGTGAATAAAATAAATAAAATAGAAATTAAATAAACTTTTGCAATGTGTTTTATGCTTGAGTTCTTCATCATTATTTGCAGTTTTTTATGTCAAAAAATTGTTGAGGATGGTTGAGCTTTATCCAAATGATTTTGTAGATGTGCCGAAGTGGTAATATGACATCAACTTCGGACTTATGTTAGAGATGTTCGACAAAACACAAATTTTGCAAATTTAAAAAGACTTTCGGATCCTTGTACAAAACTTGTGGAAACAAATAAGTGCAACGCATATGATTTGGTTTATAAGATTTTGAAGTTGGCCTTAGGCTTGTCGGTAGCAACTGCAAGCATGTAATGCGTTTTTTCAGCAATGAATTTAGTGAAAAGTCAGCTACGTAACAAAATGAGTGATCAATGGTTAAATGTGTCTTATAACTCTTTTAGAAAGAGATGTTCTTGCAACAATTGACAATGATATCATTTTAGCTCATTTTTAACAAATGGATGGTAGACGATTTTGGTTATAAATGTATGTACTTAAGAATACTATATCTTATTTTCAGTATAATTTAGTTCATTGTTTCTTTATTTTTATTTTTTTTGTTGCATTTTCTTTAAGATTTTAGCCACACCAAATTTTTATGTTTGGATCCACCCTTGCACCTAATATATAAATGTCAACTTCTAATATTATTTTTAGAAAGACACTAGGCACTAGCTCCCGATCTCGAATCAAAAGTGATTGATCCATCAAAATCCAAAAAGCAGTTGTTTGAGTCAAAAGTTGGTAGGACACCGGTAGAAAAAGAATCTAGACAAATAAATCATTTAAATTCACAAAATGTGGTAGAACTAGACAACAATGTTTCAATTTTAATATTCTAAACAATGCGTCTAGTATCAACATGATAAAAGATAAAATTACCAATTTTACTAATAATAAATTTATGATATAAATCAATTTATGTGAATTTTATTTAAAATTTGAATCAATTTGAAAAATTGATTTATGTGATATAAAAATGAGGAAGGGGAAAAAATTTATTAATAAAAAGTGACATTTATGACTATTTTACAACCGTTTCCAAGAAAATTTAAATTATATATCTCAAAAAGGCTAACTCTTCCACTAAACTAACACGTCAAATATTTTAGTTGCTGTTTTCTATATATTGAACAAGATATTTTAAGGTAGCTATAGTTGTTTCACACTAAATGATTTATTGAATTTAAAATGTTCTTTTACATTAAATGATGTAATAAAATATTTTACTTATTACTTGTTTATATTGAATTTTATGAATTAATTGTCTTTAACTTTTAGTGATTTCACTCTTTTATTTATTTTTTTACCTTTTCAATTTAAAATTATTATAGTACAATATAATATAGACAGTTGTTAATGTAAAATATGTAAATATTTTTAAAAATAATTTGTATTATTAAGACAATGATAGGTTTTAGATCAAAAAAAGACAATGTTAGATTTTTTGTTTTCAGTGATGGAGACAATAATGGTTGGATTCCCTAACTACAAGTGATACATTTTCTGGTAGCTTTTGTGATTAAATAAATACAGCATCAAATTGATAAAAATTGCATCTCCACGTAAGAAAGTTGAGTTTATTGCCGTTTTTGGAATATTTGTCTAATTTATATTTGTTGATATGACGAAATGTTTTTGGCATATTGCCCTAATTATTGTTAGTTGAATATTGGCCTACATATTTGACTCTTTGATATTTTGCTAAAATTAAACATTTTAATTGTTGTGAGTTTAATTCAGTTAATAGAAAATTATATTTGTCCATAAATTCTAGCTCAACTGATAAAAATATTAAAATTGGTAGTGTTGAACATTATGATCGAAGTTCGAATCTCAGTTTCTCGACTTTGTATATATGAGTTTTTAATGACTTGTCATTTCTTCGTCTATCTACAAAAAGAAAATCATGTTTTATAAATAGGAGTTGAAGTTTAAATTCTAGACACTTTACTTCTTCACCTTAATAGGTGAAATTTTAGTCAATAAACTACTTGATAAAAAAAAAACCTTTTTTCAATCATTTAAAAAATAACACATCTACCTATAATAACTACATTGCAATGCTTAAGAGGAGTGGTTATTTAAAGAAAATCGTTTTGAATTCCATATATATACTATTTTTTGTTTTAGCAAATTCCATATACTATTATCAATGCCTATATGGTCCTCACAATGCCATATCATATATAAACAACTCTTACACATTTTGTTTTAAAATTAAATATAGTTTATATAAATTATAATACAGTGGTTCTATGGCTTTATCTGCATTTGGGGGAATATATTCAAAAGCCAAATTGCTTAAAGATACCGGAGGACGTTGGCCTGGTTGGCAATGGCTTTCCCATCTTAGCAAAATGATTAATTAAACATCTTATACATTATATAATATTCTGACATGATTTGTTTTCATAATATTTAATTATCAATTCAATTTTATCACAAATTTATATAGCATTTACAAATTGAAAATTGTATACGAAATTATTAAAAGATGGTATTTCTCGTGCGTTACACAGATACTCCGACTAGTACATTATATATATGAGACGAGATTCAAATGTGAATCTTGCATAAAATCATTTTATCCTATAGTTTTAACTTCTTAAAAACAGACAAAGTATAGCTACAGACAAGTGTAGCTAAAATATCTTGTTATCACAAAAGTAAACACAAATATTGTAACGAAGGTTTAGTCTTACAATCATAGTGGATTTTTTTTCGTAATATAAAAAGGTTTAAATTATTACTATTATAAACGACATATATGATCTAATTAAAATAATTATGGCGTTATGTTGCCTAATAAGGCGAGGAACTTTGAAGTAACTAAAAATCTTTAAATTAGTATAAACTGAATTTAAATAAAAAAGTTTATAAAGACTAAAATTATATTTAAATATATTTTTAGTGGACAACTTGCATATTTCTTCTGGATTTTAGACATCAAATCATTTGATTTTATTTCTACTAATTAATTAATCGTACGAATTCATGTCAATTCTGAAAGAACTTTGCCACATTTTTGGATATATATAACTTTATCAACATTGATTTTTAAATCACTTGACTTATTACAGTTTTGGTCGTTTTGGGTGGCTAACATCATTAGCTTAGGTAGTGTTTATTAATACATATATATTATTTTTCCTTTTCATCATAAAACAAAACCGTAATCTTAATCTGTCCAAAATATAAGATGGGAAAGTCATTGCCGACCTCCCAGTATCTTTCATGCAATTTTGGGTTTTAATTAAATATGTCTACTTGTAGTTTCAAAAGTTTATTTTTTTAGATAACACTTTAATTAAGACAAACAACTCAATAACACTTTAAGAATTACAAAATTTTCAAAATCTACTATTCATTGCCGACCATTCATGTATAATTTGATACAAATCTAAAATTATTTTATATGTAAAATTTATTGGTTTTAATTCAAAACTCTGCAATAACAGGAGAACGTTCTCAGACTGATTCACAGACTGATTCTCAGAACGTTCTCAGAATTTAGAGAATGTGATTTTTCTGTTTTTCTGTTATTAGCTTTAGCTAGTTAGTTAATTTTTGTTTGTACTAGGTAGTTACTTAGTGGATAAGTTTGTTAGATGCTGTTGCTTGCATTGAAAGCAACCCCCACTTGTATATATAGTTTTTGCCCCTAGTGGAGGAATACAACAACAACAATTTCTTTTTCTTATTCTCTTTTCAAATCAATTCAGAATTCTCTCTTCTCTCTCTCTCTTTCTTTGTTTTTCTCTTTGCTTGGGTATCCCCAACAAAGTGGTATCAGAACATTGTTCGTTCCAAGGGACCTTGATCAAGAAAGTGATCAAGACTTGATCTTTTCCAAGTCTTTCTGGTATAGCAGGACTTGTTGGTTGTTCACTGCAATCAACCATGGCTGGAAACAATAATTTTCATGCAAATCTCCCAGTATTTGATGGAAAGAATTGGGATACGTGGGTAAAGCAAATGAAGGTGATATTCACTTTTCAAGAAGTGTATGAACAAGTGAATGATGGTGTTGCTGCACTCTCAGCTAATGCAAATGAAGAACAAAGAACAATTTTCAGAGAGGCCAAGAAGAAAGATAACAAAGGCTTGTTTCTGATCCATCAGTGTATAGATTCAAAAGTATTTGAGAAGATTGCTGATGCAGAAACTTCAAAGGCTGCATGGGATATATTGCAGAAGAGCTATGGTGGTGATGCTAAAGTAAAGAAGGTGAAATTACAAGCATTAAAGAGGCAATATGAATTGATGCAGATGAAAGGTGATGAAAAGATTTCAGATTACTTCACAAGGTTAGTGACACTCACTAATCAAATGAAGAATTGTGGAAGTAATCTTGAAGAACAAGAAACTGTTGAGAAGGTGTTTAGGACTTTAACTTCAAGATTTGATCACATAGTGGTGACAATTGAAGAGACTAAAGACCTAAGTGAGGTGAAACTTGAAGATTTGCAGAGTACATTAGAGGCTCATGAGATGAAGCATGGTGAGAAAGACCAAGGCAAAGAAGATGAGCAAGCTTTGTATGCAAAGTTCAAGAAGTTTCAGAACCTCAAGGAAAATTGGCAAAAGAACAAGATTGACAAGGATTGTGTTGAAGATAAACCTGAATCCTCAAGTGGAGGAGGAGGGAAACAGAAGAGCAATTCAAAGAAGAAAGATAAATCTCACATTCAATGCTTCAAATGTTCAAAGTTTGGACATTATGCAAATGAATGTGGGAATAAAAAGAAGAACAAAAATCAGAAAAATGGTGAAGAGGCAAATCTGGCAGAGAACAAAGATTCAGATGATGATGTGAGTTTCATGGTGACTCTCACTGATGAAACTGCAGAATCTATGGAGTGGTATTTTGATACAGGCTGTTCAAACCACATGACCGAAAATAGAAACATTTTGACTGATTTTGGTAATTGTCTCAACACAAAGATCAAACTTGCCAACAGTAAATCCATTGATGCCAAGGGTATTGGCAATGTGGTCATTCAGAGAAAGAATGGGAGAAAATCAGTGATTGAGAAAGTCTTGTATGTGCCTGGTATGCAGTGTAACTTGGTGAGTGTAGGTCAGTTACTTGACAAAGGATTCAAGGTGGTTCTAGAGAATGGAACATTGAAGTTGTTTGATTCAAAGCAGAACTTGATTCTTAAGTCAATTCAAAGCAAGAACAGGACCTTCAAGACACAATTGAAAGCTGTTGAACATGAATGCCTAGCTGCATCAACAGGAGAACATTCTCAGAATAAAGACAGTGAATTATGGCACAAAAGGTATGGACACTTGAATTTCAAAAGCTTGTCACTATTGAATTCAAAGAATATGGTGTTAGGTCTGCCTAGTGTTATAGCTCCTGTAGAAACATGTACTACCTGCCTATTAGGAAAACAACCAAGGGATTCATTCAAAAATCATCTACCAATGAGGTCAAGTGAGGTGTTGAATGTTGTACATTCAGATATTTGTGGACCTATAGATGTGTTATCTACTGGTGGAAACAAATATTTCATGACATTTGTGGATGAATTCTCTAGAATGACATGGTTGTATCACATAAAGGTCAAGAGTGAAGCCTTTAATGTGTTCAAGAGATTCAAAGCACTAGTTGAGAAGCAAAGTGGAAAGCCAATCAAAGTGTTGAGAACTGATGGTGGAGGTGAGTATACATCAACTGAGTTTGAGAATTATTGCAAGGAACAAGGCATAATTCATGAAGTTACAACACCATACACTCCTCAACATAATGGTCTTGCTGAGAGGAGAAATAGAAGCATACTTAACATGGCTAGAAGCATGGTTAAGCAGAAGCAGTTGCCAAAGAGATTCTGGGGAGAAGCAGTATCTACTGCAGTGTATATTCTCAATAGATCACCTACAAAGAGATTGGTAGATAAAGTTCCAGAAGAGGTTTGGTCAAAAGTTAAGCCAAGTGTGTCACACTTGAAGGTGTTTGGTTCACTATGCTATAAGCATATCCCTGATGTCAAGAGAAAGAAACTAGATGACAAGAGTGAAGCTATGATATTGGTAGGATATCACAGAACAGGTGCTTATAGACTGTACAATCCCATTACAGACAAGTTGGAGATCAGCAGAGATGTGAAGGTTATTGAGAATGATAACTGGGATTGGAAGCAAAAATCAACATCTAAGAAAACTTATGAAGTAGACTTAGATGATGATTCAAATAAACAAGTTACATTTGTGGATCAGAATCAAGGAACCAACAGTGATGAGGATATGCACACCTCAAGTGATGATGATGACAGAACTACACCTACAAGACCTCAGAAATTCTGATGTGGGTAGAAGTACGTTCTCAGAATGTTCTCAGGTACCAAGACCTCAGAGAAACATTCAAATTCCTAGAAGACTAGCTGATTGTGAAATAACTCCAGACATTGAAGTAGATAATGAAGGGGAAATTGTACACTATGCTATGCTAGCTGACACTGAGCCTATAGATGTGAAAGCTGCATTGAAGAATAAGGTCTGGAAGGAAGCAATGAATGAAGAGTTAAGGTCAATTGAGAAGAACAAGACCTGGGATTTGTGTGATCTACCATCAGATAAGAAAGCAATTGATGTAAAATGGGCGTACAAGGCCAAGGAAAATCCTGAAGGCAAGATAATCAAGTACAAAGCAAGGCTTGTGGCTAAAGGATTTCTGCAGAAGCAAGGATTGGACTATGATGAGGTGTTCTCTCCAGTTGCAAGGCATGAAACCATTAGGTTAGTAATTGCTTTAGCTTGTAGTAGAAGGTGGCCTCTATTTCATCTAGATGTGAAATCAGCATTCTTAAATGGACCCTTAGAGGAAGATGTTTATGTGAAGCAACCTCCAGGTTTTGAACTAAAGGGTAAGGATGACAAGGTGCTGAAACTGCACAAGGCATTGTATGGCTTAAAGCAGGCTCCTAGGGCATGGAACAAGAGAATTGATAGTTTTCTTGTTATGCAAGGTTTCAGAAAATGCAGTGGTTACCTATTCAAGTTTCAAGGAGCTCCAGTTTCATGGTGTTCTAAGAAACAGCCAGTGATAGCTCTCTCAAGCTGTGAGGCAGAATATGTGGCAGGATCTCTAGCTTCTTGTCAAGCAAATTGGTTACAATCACTACTTAGTGAGATGGGCATTGTAGAAGACATCACAGTTGTACTAAAGCTTGACAATAAGTCAGCAATTAACCTGGCTAAGAACCCAATTAGCCATGGCAAAAGCAAACACATTGAAACCAGATTTCATTTCCTTAGAGACCAAGTCAGCAAAGGAAAATTGAAATTGGAGTTTTGCTCAAGTGAAGATCAACAAGCTGATATCTTCACTAAAGCTGTGAAGAGAGATCAGTTTCTTAAGCTCAGAAGAAAGATAGGGATTGTGTGCTTTGAGAGTTTGAATTAAGAGGGAGTATTGGTTTTAATTCAAAACTCTGCAATAACAGGAGAACGTTCTCAGACTGATTCACAGACTGATTCTCAGAACGTTCTCAGAATTTAGAGAATGTGATTTTTCTGTTTTTCTGTTATTAGCTTTAGCTAGTTAGTTAATTTTTGTTTGTACTAGGTAGTTACTTAGTGGATAAGTTTGTTAGATGCTGTTGCTTGCATTGAAAGCAACCCCCACTTGTATATATAGTTTTTGCCCCTAGTGGATGAATACAACAACAACAATTTCTTTTTCTTATTCTCTTTTCAAATCAATTCAGAATTCTCTCTTCTCTCTCTCTTTCTTTGTTTTTCTCTTTGTTTGGGTATCCCCAACAAAATTAACGGTGTTTAATGAAATGTATAAACTCTTAATCTTTTTATGGGTTTCAATAAAATATCAAATTATTGTAGATTTATGTAAAATATTACATAAATGATCTGTGGTATAAATATTCATTCCAACAGATAAATTTTGTAAAATTTGTAATCGTTAAAACATTATTGAACGATGTAACAATACCGAAATGTTGCACATATGTAATTTAATCTTTCCGCTAATTTTTAATATTGACATGTTATCAATATGTTTCTGAATTTAATTTATATATGTATTGTTAGTGAAATTTTATTGTTACATATATCTAATCTCGTTTCACCATGTAAATATTTGTCATTCTTAGGCGTGGACACACCTTATCAAGGATTTTAGCTAAGTTGGTGAGTTAAGGGTCTAAGGGACAACGAATAAGTTTTAATAATATGGTCTAAAGTTTAAATAATGTTAACATAACCACAATTTTATTACTAACTTTTGTCTATAAAAAGAAATAAAATTTAAGGGATGAGAACTTCAACTATCAATGAGATTCTAGTAGAGCCAAGAATTGTAGACATCATCATGAGTGAAAATTAATTAGTTTGAGATTTTGGTTGGGTAAACATCAAAACTAGTACATATATCCATACCCACAACTTTGTCAATTGAATTTGATTGTTCATATATAAGTTCTTGTGTGGTCCCGTAACATTATTAATTAATTGTTAAAATTTACTAATGAATTAATCTCCCACTACCCCACCCCCTCAATTAAAAATTAATTAGTGTCTCCTAATTTACTATTATTTTATTAGGTGAAAATCTCCCTTGTTACTATTATTTATTTGCTTTATACGATTTTATGCTCGACCACATTGCTTTCATTATCATAGCAAAGTGCAACGTTACATAGAAGTCGTAAAAGAGTAATGCCAAAAGATCAAAGAAAGAAAATGATAGATAGTGGTAAAGCATATTATGTTACATGTGTATTATAATTAGCTAGCCTAATTAAGCCCCAATAATTCAATGTGATTTTTCCATATATGCATGTGAGGACAAACACATGAATCAATCTTATCACAATAATTGAAAAGTGAAATTTCTTTGGCTCAAAAGCAATTTCATCATTTCACATAGTTTTGGCTTTTTGAATCACAATTTAACACACAACACAAGGGGCGTTTTCTTGGGGAAAAAGATGAGACTTTACTATTGCATGCTGACATATTTGTTTGCTGCAACCATGACCGACCAAAAACAATGAATGGTAAACAATCACAAATGATTGACTGTACTAATATCTCTTTCTGTAACCAAAAAATAATCTAGAGTTCGGTTACGAGGTAAGTAAAATTTAGTCCATAATTTTTTCCACCAAGAATTGAATTCGGATTCTCTCAAACGATTCTTTCTAGGAGGAGCCCATTAACCATTTTTCCCGGATGGCCCACTTTCTTACTTGTCGCAACCGTCTCTCAATTGTTAAATCATCAAGGAAGCTCTCGGGGATTAGAGTGATGTCCTTTTTTTTCAATTTTTGAAAGACATTTTCTTTCTCCCGATCAATGACTCACTTGTTCAGTACCGCTAACTATTATAGGATGATGCCGTTCCCTCGGGAATACCTGTAGTTTCGGTTGTTGAATGTCGTGCAAGTTATTGTCTTGGTTATGTGGTGAATATTTTGTTGTTACACGCAAATTTTAAAAAATGAAAATGTTATATGGTACCTTAGAAGAAATTAAGATAGCAACTATAAAATTTAGAGACGACAAAAAATTTGATGACCAATTTTATTTTATCTTTATTAATTATCGTTGTTATTTCAATTTTCTTAGTAGTATTTTATCTGTGAAATATGATGTTAGTGGATTAATTGGTGTCAAAAACTATGGGTGGAGCAGTAGCTCTTGTCTAGTTTTGCATGTTGCAATCTTATTCTTAATGATCAAATCAAACAGGTAGAGTGTCTATGCTAATACTCCCATCATGCTAAGACCACTTACACACGATGAAGAAAGGTGTGCAAATAGTAATGCTAGTTAAGCCTATATAGTAATAATAATCCTATAACATTTGTGAAAAAAATAGTAATGTTAGCTATACTTATACTAATTTCAACAACAAAATATAATAATGCTAGCTAGCTATGCCTATATATATAATCCTAGTTATCCTATAATAACTTATGTACTATACAATAACGAAAGTGAATAGATTTTTGGTTAAAAGTTAAAACTAAACTAGCAACTTATTGCTATAGTAGAATTGATGGAAAATTGAGTGAATGAAATCTTGAAAGCTGCTTCTACAAACCCAAAAAAACGGCAACATTGAATACTGCCATCCAAATCTGTGTTTTTGTGTGTGGTCAGTGTGTAGTAAATTATCATCAGCACAGGACATGGTCGGTGTTTGCCTCTTGTCTGGTAGACGGACAAATAACAGAGTCAAACTGCTAAATCTTCAAAACTTTCAAAGCATTCCTAGATTTCAGCAATTTATTATCTACTCACCCAGTTTTTTATTCCTCTATCAGTCTCATTAATTATTTATGTTGTTTTTATTCTATATAAAGTGACAAATATTACTGAAACTTACATATTGTGATATCTCAAGTTCGAATCCGGATGAAGACATTCACCCTAACGATATCAATATTGTCAAGTTAAGCGAAGACTTATGAACTCTCTATCCATTTCATTATGAATATCTTATTTAAGTTGTTTGTTGTTCTTACAAAACAAAAATTATGCAAATTTTAATGATAAAACGAGTTGTATTACTAAGACTCTCCTGCTAAAAAAATATAAAGTGATACATATTTATTTAAAGTATTTTTCATTAGCTAAAATGACATTTTAAGGAACCGGAACCACTTAATGCCAGAACTGACCTCTGTACCAGATTAAATAGGTGCTGAAAGCAAAAAAATAAATTATAATTTATAAGAATTTAATCATCATATATTAACGGTATAACAGAATACTACAATGTTTCTGTCAAAGAAAAACAGAATACTACAATGTCACATCATTATTATAAAATTAGTAGATATGTTACCCTTCTTGAATCTTGACAAGAAAAGGATATGATAAACCTTTTTTACGCTTAAAGTATGGTGATTTGCATCCTCAAGAAATAGAGAAATGATATTTTGACATCCATTTTGGACAACTAAGTTGGACAACTCTCTCTCTCTCTCATACTTACATTATATTTTTACTCTCTCTCATTTCATCTATCATTTTATTGGTTTTTGTGCTAAATAAAGAATGAATAAAAAGTTGTTCACTCTAGTTGTCCAAAGAAGTTGTACAAATAACACAACTCCTTCTGAAATTATTTTAAAATAAAATTATAAAACTGAGCTTGTGAAGGTAATTATTGTCACGGTGTAATTAATATATCCAACATTTCCCAAACACAATGAACGTTTAGTAAAAAAATTCATCTGCTTTGCATACTCCTATTTCAGAGTGCAGCTTATACTAAATAAGTGTTTTTTGTGGAGTATCTTCCAATAACTCTGCAGATACTAACTATAGCATGAATAATATAAAAGACTTTCTAAAATTTTCATACTAATTTTTCAAAACTAGTTTTTCATATTAAATTATGGTTTGTTTGTAATTGATCTATAGCAGATTATTAATTTTTTAAATTGAGTAAACGCCAAAACTTTCAAAGAAAACCAATTCAGGAATGGTAAAAATGGTTTGAACTCTCTGCTATACTAATGTTTGAACTGTTAAAATGAAGATATGACATTGGAGTCGATTTAAATCCAGCTAATACATGATTGCAACTCCTAAAAGATAAATAGAAATACAAAAAAAAATTGTCCCAATGTCCATAAAAATTTACAACAAGTGATAACGATTAGAGTACAGCAATTTACAAGCAACCCCTCCAACTTTGATGGAAGCTAACACTGGCTGTTGAATGACATTGCTATTCATCCATCTGTTAAGATATATATTTGGTAAGCCTATTCGTCGAGTATAGCACGGCCAAGATTTGTGGCTAGAGCCAGCCTAATAGAACTCAGTGCTTGAGAGGGTAAGTTAGGCTCAGCAAAGTGTGGGCGTTGCTTCGCCAAAGATAATTCTTGAAGTTTATTCAATAGAAGATTGGTCTCAGACACACTGAGAAGAGGACTATCTTTCCAATTAAGCAACTTCAACTGCTCCCAAAGAGAACAAACAATTGAGTGAAAAAAAACAGCTCACATTAAACATGTAAAATGCATTGGTGACTAGTCACAAATAACATGGAAAAAATCAAATGATAACAAGATCTACCCTGAATTGAGAGGCAAACAAAATATATATATTTGTCGATTGTCATAGATATGTTCATGATTGTTTCCTGCTTTCCTTATATTGGTTGATATGTTAGTTTCTAGAGTAAGAAAAGATTTCAAAAATATTGCCCCTTTCAATGATCCCGACATTTCCAGTTGGATCAAAGCACAAGGTTCTAGTGCAGCAAGAAAAAACTCCACTTGTTAGTTGTTTGTACAAAATCGTTAATACTGTCGCTTAAGAAAACCCAATACGACTGTATCTGAGCCACCAAATTATCCATGCCCTCTCATTTGTGCAGTTTCTGTGGGTTACTGAAGGCCAAGTACCGACATACCAACATTGTCTAACCTTACTTTCACTCTTATCTGGTTCATTAGTATGTCTAGACTCTGGTTGACCAAGGTTTCCTGTTCTGTTCTAACTTATTTGAAGATGGATGATTTTGGGCGTTTTTCTCTCGGATATTCCAAAGGCTGAAACTGTGAAGAAAAGTTGATATGCCTCGTTTCAAATTTGGTTGGCTGAGGAAAGAAACAATAGAGAAAATCTCCACTGCACTTACTGTAAATGAGATTCCTTGTCTCTAACATTTTGCAAGGTTGGTCCTATCGAGCTTCTTTATGATAACCAGTCATATGCATACGTAGCTGCTTTGTATGTTTCTACAAATTCAATCGTTCATGAGAGGACTAAACACCGGGGTTACAGTTTGTATTGATAGATGATTCTAGAGTACCTAGCTAGTTAGCTTCTATTCAAGTTAGTTACACTATGTAACTAACTCCCTCTGTATTCTGTTTCTATATAAGATAGAAACTCTATCATTTGTAACTAACTTTGATAATTAATGAATCACTCTTTCTCTATCTCTCTCTTTGTTTCTAAAATGGTATCAGAGCCTCTCCACGATCGTTGGGCCACCTGTTATCAGGTTTCCGCTATCGGACCACCCACCGTTTATATCCACGCACCAAGCCCAATAGTGCTGGGCGTGAGGGGGTGTGTTAAGAAGTCTCACATCGGATGTGAGTTGGCCTGGATAAGTGTTAATAAGTAAGTGGCAATCCTCACCTTACAAGCCGGTTTTGTGAGGATGAGTTAGGCCCAATACTCAATTCTAAAATCCTTATCCAAGCATCAACTAGCATAATATTTACCAAGGTCCTCTCGAAGTCCTGGAACAGTACATATATGTAGCAAGCTGGATGCATATGACATACATGCTATTGTTTCCTACTCCCTTTTCTATTCTGTTATGGAAGTTTCATAATTAGAACCGATTTCACAATGTCGTCTCTTACAATCCCCAAGTTTTAGGGATTCATTGATTCTAAATATTATGAGCATATAAATAAGCGTATATGGTACTTTTCTACTGCTAAATGCTAGAATCTTAATAGATGGTTCATGGTTCTAAGCTTTAAAATGATAAAATCAAGATAAGTCGGTATCAAATTAACCCTTGATAAACCACTGCATCAGAAACTATTACTCAACCCCAAAATACCAGATACAGAACAATTTATACGCAAATGGTGAATGCAATCATAGTCTTAAATAAACCACTGCATTAAAAACTATTGCATATCACAAAATACCAGAAACAGAACAATTTATACAAAAATGGTGAATGCATCAATCAGACAACTTGTGATACGAAGAGGAAATAATATTGCGAACCTGAACTTGCATTCCTAAAAGGAAAAGTAATGAGAAGCCAATGTTTTTAATTGGCTCCACTCAATGCATATAAACAGAAACGATGACATGAGAGATATTAAGATGATTCCATAACATATGTTCATATGATTATACTGAACATTATAAAAGAAAAGACAGATAAAATAAAATAAAGAACTCACCGAGTCAAACAGAAGGGGCAGCCAAAAGCGCTGAGGGGTTGATGGATTTTTCATAAGCTGCAGAATGAAAGAAATGTATTACAAATCAAAACAGAAAGCTGGCTAACAACTAAATTGGAATTCGGAAAAAGACTATAACTTTATTGGTGGAATTCCTCTATTTCTGGGTCTGCATTAATGGAGTACATCAGAGATGAAGGTATAAGGAAATATTTGCTGGAAATAATAGGAATACAATGGCTGCATAACTCTCATATTCTATGATATTTGAGAGTACTATAAGCTAACTCCAACCAAACTACACCTTGCCTTCTATTTATATTGCTAACTAAATATGTCAAAAGGGTGACATCGCCATTTGTCTCAAAGACCATAGATTGTCCTTCAGTCATCGTGAGCATACCAGCAACTATCCAGTTTGCCTTTTTCAATTCCTCATTCTACACCTGATGAGATCCTGAGTTTTTGGATTTTGGTGCATCTAGTCACCTAATTGGTAATCTCTCTTTTCTCTAGATTGTCATGGTCCAAAACTCCCCCCATTTAACTCTTTGATATGAATCAAGCTGTCAGGCTTCACCACTTTCCTTACTACCATTTAACTTTGTTCAATTGGTAACTATTTCCCTTATAATCTAATTTCTGTACGCAAACTGTTTCACGCATTAAAGTGTGCCATAACCATCCCTTCTGACACCTTGGAGCCAGAACTAAACCATATGACCTTTACTACCTTCAGCCATTTACTTCCACTCGGTCTTGTAAACCTCATTCCTTAGTGCGTAATCAAGACATCCTATATGTAATGCTACCTAGTCCCCTGCCCCTTCTCTATTACATCGCCATCTAGATCATCTGAGATTTCATATATTGAAGAAAATGATACCTTATCTTTTACAGTTGGAGTCTTCAGAATGTTATTCAGACCAGCAATGGAAACATGTTAGTCTCTTTTCCTAATCGTATTAATAATCAAGGTGTCTCTTGTTGAAGCCATCCATTCTAATGTTTGGAATCATAGTCATGTCTTTTCTATCTCAGGGTATAGGTGCCATGTTACCTTTACTGACAATTTCTTACAATGTACTTGAATATTATAAATAAACGATCATTCTAAGTTATTCAATATGTTCCAAAACAAGTACAGTTCTACATTTATGACTAGTTTGTACAATTAGCATACAATTTTTATTGGGGACAACATAAATGTAGAAGTGTGTATATATAAATTAATACCAGTATGAGGGAGCCTACAGCTTGTCTTGCAGCATCGGCCGATTTTCCACTATATACCATCTGAAGGGATTTTTTGAAATCTCTATACCTGAATGTAATATTTAATGATTGTTAGAACTAAAAAAATTATAAGCAATTAGATGCAGACGTGAAAGTAATATAAAAATTCCAGCATAGGATGTTCATACTTGTGTAAAAACTCAAGACCCCCAGCAGGTTTAGATTCAGAACCCAGTAACTCAATTAAGCCTTCCCATTGCTGTAAAAAAAATGGATTGTCAAAGTGAGAGATTGAAATAATATTGAAAAATAATAATCATATCTACATATGAACTAATAGATAATAAAAAATTTGCACAAATTTTCATTGTAGCGGTATGAGAAATACTTTGAAGCTTTCGTCGGAAATTGACTTTCCAACTGAATCAAATAACTGTTGTGCAATCCTATCAAGACAGTTTGTATCTTGGGATTGTTGAAGCCAAAATACTCCAGCACCTTTACGACCATGCTTCCAGTGATAGACCCCAGCAACCTATATATTTAACAAGCATATTCAATTCTGTGGAGCTACATTATTAAAAGAAAGAAAATTAAAAAAAAAAAAAGTACCTTCATGATATTTGAACTGATATGATCAAGCTCATACAAACGGCATATCTCGATATTCTGCATGAGTGGAATGATTTGTCTGTCACTCACAAGCATATTGAAAAAAGTACTAAGGATCATTCCTTCCATGCTATAAAACAGTTACCTTAAGCAACAGGTTGTTATGTTGAACAGATTGTCTGTACAATAAATTCTCTAGCAAGCCCATTCCTTGCTTCATGCATGATGTTAAATATATAGGAGCTATCTGAAGATATGTGAACATAAGACGACATGAGCACTAAATTAGATTACCTACAAATATTGCTTTCATACAGAGTTGATAAAAATAAAACTACATTCTTCGTAAAAAATAAAATAAAAAGAAAAACTTCATTTGGCCTTGATTGTTTAGGTTTCCTGGAATTTCTTAATCATATGTATGAGACACCAGTTTCGTCCTTGCTCTTCAGCAAATTTTGAGGTTCATCAAGAATGAATACAGTTCATCCAAGATAATTTACCAATTCAAGATCAAATTAACAGGATATTTTTGGGTTGAGTAACTTGCACATACTTGCCAGGTCAATGCATGTGATGATAGAACTTGAGCATAAGCAAGTCGATGAAGTTCCACCATACTGATTCCCCCCAAGTTATAACGTTCATCATGTAGAAGAATCTCTGCTTGCTCACTCCCTGCAGTTAGCAATTCCACGGCATGTGCAACCATCCTATTTTTTTGTCACAAGATAACACATGCATAAGTTCCATTTTTATTAAACCAAGTTAATGAAGGGAGCAATTCAGTGCATGATCTGTATTGATTATTTTACTCCCAAGATAAGATTTTAAGTCAAAATCTAAACTTTGAACATTTTGAATGTGTTAGCTTCTTTGAGAGAAAAATAATCTCCAATCGTGCACATAATAATAAATCAAAAGTAAATTAATAATAGAAGAAAAATTGCTCACCAAGGACCGAATTCTCTGGAAATTTCTGCTAAAACAACCTAAGACATTTCAACATGGTCATTGTCATTCAAGTTTAAAAAGGGAAAGTACAGGCTGGATAAAAAACAAAATCAGGAAACAAGCAGTGGCAAGTCCAAATCATTGAAAAGAGAAAACAATGGCGCATGAACAATAACGTTTCACTATTACCTCCGTATTTTCTTCAAGAATTCCAATCAAAAGACCAGTCAACCTATGGGTACCAGTCGGTGGTTTCAATTGGATGCATTTCTGGGCCAAATTATACATGCTTTCTATTCCCTGCTTAGAATAAGATGAACCGAAATTATTTAGTGATTCAATTAATAAACAAAGATATATGAAGTTTATTTTTTAAAATATATATATATATATATATATATATATATATATATATAAAGTTAATAATTGCATAATTAGATAAAACTTACGGTTGTAAATGGCCTGATGTATAAAAAATGAGAAACATACAACTCAATCCAGTAACATGAAGCTGTACAGAGACTCTCGGTGTTACCAAGCATAACTTGTAGCATGTTTCTTAAGCCCTCACGAGTTTGTTCATTATCACACTGAATCCAATATGGACTGCAGTCCAGTTTAGTAATCTGTGACCTCCATTTTTCCCAGGCCTATGAAATAGAAATACAAAACATCTTAAAACAATGGAGTAAATGTAATGAAAATAAAATGTAATAATGTATCAATATGTATTGCGGAATTTGGATATACTTTGGTAAAGTCAGGCTTGGATTTAAAGCACTCTCCTAAATTTCCAACAGCAGATTCATGACGTAATCGGGGCATTTTGGAAATAAGAACAGCAACTGCCTCCACTAATCCATTTTCTAACTGTCCAAACAAAAGAGGACAGAAAATGAGACAAGAGAAAAGTAAAAATGAATATAATAGTAGCAGCAGCATGAACAACAACAATGAAGGTTGTTGTTTATAACAACATCATCATCTGTCATACTGTGTGAATTCATTGTGTTCGTGTAACAAAACTTTCATGATTTTCATGCTAACCTCACGCTTACTGAGCTGATCTATTTGGTAAGACCCATGCAACCGCAGCATTTTCACCTGCAAGTAAAAGCCAACTTAATACAAAAAATTTATTTACAATGGAACATCAGACGTTGCAGAAGAAAATGATAGAAATACAGGATACTTTACTGACCACTATATCTAGCCAACCAACTGACAATGCAGATGACATCATTTCCCAATATCTAGGATCATCCTCAATCACCTGCATGGACATAATTTCCTATGTTTACCTCTCCAACCTTTGATAAGTTGATCAAGCATAATTGTTATACACATTAGTAACATGTCAAGAAGGATAATGCAATGAAGAATGCTCTAATATATATTTGTGGACTACTTTAGAAACAATTGCTTGTTTTGGTTGCATATAAATTGTAGACTGTAGGGTGCATTACTCCTGGTGAACATTGGGCATATACTGTGTACTTCCTCCTTGATGTGTTTTATATTTTCTAATGTGATACGTTTCTGGAAATTGTGGCTAGAATAAAAGGCCGGGGTTTTGTGGTAATGTGGAGAGCAGAATATAGAGTATTTGAGATGGTAGCGAAAATCGCATTTAAGATGGTAGGGACTAGGGAGTAAGCTTTTTAAGGCAAGTATACAATTCAACTCCATCATGTTGATGGATTTCAAAGTAAAACTTAAAGATTCAAATTGACCATTTGAGATAGATGTAAGCTTAATATTTACTGAACATCAGTGGTGGAGCTAGAAATTTTTTAAAGCCCGGGCAAGATCTTAGTTTTGCACAGAAAAATCTTAGTTTTGCACTAAATTAATCTCTAAAAATTTCAGTTTTGCCCTAAACTAACCCTTAAAATACCAAAAAATTAATCTCCAAAAAATTTATTTTTTGTTTTCAAAGATTTATATTAGAAACAATAAAAAAATAAGGGAGTGGCATACTTCAAGTAGTTTAGGATTCATGATTCAAGGCTCCCTGTCCCTACCATACAATTGTGGGGACTCACTTCAAGTAGTTTAGGATTTTACTTGTTTTCTTGTATCCATAATTTGAGGGTTTGTACATATTATTTCCCACACCTCCTTTTACATTTTCTTGGTTGTGTTTCGTTCAACATTTGGGGGGATAATGCCCCTTAAATTAGCTACTGGAGATTAGACAGCTAACAGTCAATATTCATGTTCTGTTGCCTAAAATATTATGTTCTCTAACACAGTGTTGTTGACTAGCAGTGATAGCAGCATTACAGCATAGAGGATTGGGATGAATCTAATATGAAAACCACAACACTATCCTAGTTTCACTATAAGGGCAATAGCGGTCCCTATTCCAAATTCTGCTTGCTGATGCAGCGGCAATAGCAGAAAAAAGAGAGATTGAGTTTTTAAAAATAATAAAACTGAAGAATCTGTGTGTATGCCAAACATGACCTATTTTTCATAATAAAAAAAGTAAAAAACAAAAGAATCGGTAAATATTAGTATTACAGTAATACTATTACTCCTATATTCACGGTTACATGTAAAGCTTTCAATATGTAAATTATGCTTTTACTCGATTTCCTTTCTTATTTGTAGGCAGCCTGCCTTTCTAAATATATAATTGACTTCACTGAACCGCTACGCAGCTTCCGCTATTTGCACTCAATGCTATCTACTATTTCACATAGAAGATTTTTGGTATTCCACTATTTTCCACAATCCACTATTGATAACACTGCTCTACCATATGTTGTTAGTTTTTTGTTCTTAAATTACACAGATTTCTAAAGGTATATTTTTGTATATATATTGTCTTTTTATTATAGCCATCATATGCTGCAATGCTATACGCCACATAGGCTGCAAGAGTCCTTAATTGAAACTCCAATGTACCCAACATCTACAATTATTTAAAGCCTGATAATAGGTATCAATCATCATTCTTCATTAGTATTCTTCATCATCAATCAAATACACAAATAGTCAAACCTGTATATTGACAAGATCATTCTGAAAATCCACAAGCTTGCCATGAATTGTTTCCTGTGTACTAGTAAAGAGGCTATCATAATCCTGCCATAAAATGCAACCATGAACTTAAAATAAGCAAATGTGACAGTGCTAAAGCATAACTCAACCATCTACAAAATCAATGCAAAAACAAATAGAGATTATTACAGCTAACCAATCAACAAGCCTTTCGGGTAGCCATGCTTGAGATTGCTTGTCCACATAAAATATTTCCATCAACTCCCATGCAGCTTTCAAACATGTAGGCTCCTCATTTTTCTACAGCAGGTGTTAAAAAGTAAGTGACTAACTTCATTGTACTATAAGTCCCACAAAGAAGGTCTCAAGTCTCAACGCAACTCCACACAGTCAGCTAGAGGATTGTACCTTAACAATTTCATTCGGATCTTCAATTATTGGATTAGGGGCCAACTTTGGCCCTGCGAGAAGCGATGTTATATCCTTGCTATACTGAAGGACATGCTCCCACCTAATTTGTAAAACAAATAGAAACCTATTGTCAACAAGCACAGTTACATGAAACCACACATGATTGTAAATCCACAAAAACCGCTTATTGCTTAATTTAAAAACATTCAAAAATTGAGTGTCTTTGAAAGTGCAATTATATGCAGGAGGAGGTACCCCTTGCAATGACTTGAAGCTAAATCCAAATTTAGATGAACTACAAAATTAAAATCAGAGCTCAAGACAGAACTTCAACATTCAGTTTTGATATGAGATTTGCTCACATGGAAGCATGACAATGCCATCGGGGAAAACAGTATAAAGAGATATTATCATATCTTAAATTTTCCAATCTTAGTGATAATCAAAATCAAATTAGCAGGAAAATCAAGTAACATGATGAATTCATGTGGTTAAATTCAATTACTCCGGTTTGTCAAATGATTACCGGTGTCCGTGCCACGCTTAGTGTTTGGGTCAAGTGTCGAGTTTATGGCCTGTTTAGAGATTGGCTTATTTGAGTTTATCTACCAGCATAAGTTTTGTGAGACAGTTTGGGAGAACTTATGAAAATAGTAGCTTACAACAATTTTCATAAGTTTGTTTCAGCTTATTTTCATTAAGTTCTCCGGTATAGCTTATGACAATAGTTTGCAGCATATATAAAAATAATTCATCTTTATTTTATCATTTGCTATAAAAATAGCTTATGCAAGCTTATTAATAAGTGCTTATCATGATAAGAGTGTGTGCTGTAAGCCGCAAATAAGTGTCTGTGTCATTGATTCATTGGAAGAAACAAATCAACCTTCCCCAAAAATAATTCAAAAATTATAATCCAAATCATAAACAGTTCAATTACCAATCTAAATGATACGGAGATTTTGACAATGCAGAAAGAGAGTTCCGGCGACTTTGAAGCAACGCAAAGGGTGCAACAGAGCCATAGGCAATTCTTCGCCAGTCGGCATCATCAATTTCCGGATCTCCACCACCGAGCTTAACTTCAATAACCTTCGCACCATCTCCAGCATCGGAGCTTCCAGAAGGTTCCGCGAAAAGGGAAACGCGGAGGGAGTTTCCACGGGACCAGGAGAGAGCTAAGCGAGAAATTGGACGGGCGAGACCATGGTGAAGAGGATAAACTGCGAGCGAATCGTTGGTATCGCCGGAGAACGGGATCAGAGCTCCGTTGCCGACGGCGTCGGGGGACATTTTAGAATGGGGAGTGTGTTTTAGGGTTTTGGGGGTTTTAGTTTTAGTTTTTTTTTTGATAATAATGAGGGCAAAAGCCCAAGAGGAAGAAAAATTACAAGGCAACTAGCCTAGGAGTACTACTCCCTTGCATATCAGATACATAAATATCACTTATGTTATCTGGGCAACTATCATAGAACACAACATCATAGGAGAGGGAACATCCTATATTAGCCAAAACATCCGCACACTTATTTGCCTCACGATACGTATGTGATATCTCTACAATCCAGTCCATAGCCAACAAGTTCTTGATATGCTTCAACAATGAACTACCCATCGCGCTATTTGATGTGCCATTCTTTATGACTCGAACCACAGCTTCCGAATCAATGTTAAGCTCGATCTGCTTAAACCCCAGACGATACGCGTACCGCAAACCTTCAACAACCCCCCACAGCTCTGCTACAAAAGCGCTACAAAATCCTACACATTTCGCGAAACCGCCAAGCCATTCACCTTCGGTACCACGGATCACCCCGCCACATCCCGCAATTTTCTTGTCTTTAAACGCCCCATCTGTATTAAGCTTAACATACAAAGGCTTCGGAGGACACCACTTAATCATGATTACACCTTGATTGCATGCTGTCACTATATTGTTGCTTTTGATTGCATTCCAATACTCTCCTGTTAGTTTCATTATGTGTTGTATGGGCATGTAAGGTCTTACAAAGTCTTCAACATGATTCTCTTTGTTCCTCCAAGTCCATAAGCAATGACAGCAAGTAGCCCAAAAATCACACCAAGAGCCTCTCCCCATCCACTGAATATTATTATTTAAATTATAATTAATCCAATGAGCAAGATCACCCATAAAGAAAACTCCTCTATCTCTTACTGATATCACACCAGTCCATATTTCCTTAGCTTTGGGACAATCCCTCATCACATGTAGAATGGTTTCTTCTTCATCACCACACAACACACACATAGCATGACTCACGCCCATCTTGCTTTTGAGAGAATTAGTGAGCAATCTATTATGAGTCATCATCCATAATAATGAACGAACTCTCTCAGGGACCTTCAACTTCCAAATTTTACTCCACCTAGTAATCTCTTATTTACCATGATATCCACACAAATTGTCATACATATTAGCTACCGAGAAACCGCAAGACTTGCCTCCAATTCCAATTCTTTCATCGTTTCCATAATCATCTTTTGGGGGGACAAGTGCTGCTATTTTCCTTAGAATTTCTTCCGGCATCCAGTTCTTTAACATGTTCCAATTCCACTTACCCTCGCTATCAACCAGTTCGTAAACTTTCAGACCCCGCATAGTATCCGGTATCGCTACACACTCATCTAAGCACAGTCCGGCTTCAATCCAAGCTTGATTCCACGCGTCAATGTTTCTACCGTTCCCTATGGACCAATAACTATAACTCTCAATGGAGGGTTGTAATCCACACAACGTTTTCCAAAGATTTGACTGTGTCGCTCTTTTACTGCTATTCTCATTATTGATCTCATTACCATATTTTGATAATAAAACCTTGCACCAATACTCATCAACATTCTCTTTTAATTTCCAAACAAGTTTGAGTAAACAAGCCTTGTTCATGACTTCAAGTCTCCTGATCCCCAATCCTCCCATCCACTTTGGAGTAGTAATGTGATCCCAACCTATGGCATGAAATTTTCTTTTATTTTCTGTGTCCCCCCATATGAATTGGCGCTGCATTTTCTGTATCTCATCCAAAACAGCCTTAGGTATAAGAACTGACATCATAGGGTAGACCGGAATCGCTTCGATAACACTTTTGGCTAGTGTAACTCTTCCCGCAAATGACAAATGTGTAGCTTTCCACTTCGAAAGTTTGTTGCTTACCTGATCAAGCAAATATTGGAAATCAACTCTTCTAGGTGCTCGTCCATGCAGAGGGACTCCCAAATAATTGCCAAAGCTACTGGTCTCTTTAAAACCAGACATACTCAGCAACTTATTTCTTTTATTTCTTTCTACATTTCCAGAGAATAACACACTAGTTTTCTCTTGACTGACTTCTTGCCCGGACATGCTACAAAACAAGTGGAGAGTCTCCATCACACACTTCATTTGAGACTCACTAGCTTCTCCAAACAATAACAGGTCATCCGCAAACATAAGATGAGATATCACTAAGCCATTCCTTCCTGCTTTTATACCTTTCCATTTTCCTTCCTCCACTGCCTGAAGAATAATGTGCGAGAGTTTGTCCATACACAACACAAACAAATAAGGAGAGATGGGGTCACCTTGCCGAATACCCCTCTGTGTTCTAAAAAACTCAGCTCTGGTGCCGTTCCATTTTACATTGGTCACTACACTAGACACGGAGTGCATAATCACATTAATCAATTCAGCCGGAAAATTTATCTCAACTAGTATCCTCCAAATAAACTCCCAACTAATTTTATCATACGCCTTGGCTAGATCAACTTTAATAGCAAAGGCTCCTTTTTTTCCTTTCATACGATGCATGGTATGTGCCATCTCTTTGGCCACAATGATATTCTCATGAATATTTCTTCCTGGAACAAAGCCCGTTTGAAAGGGAGAGACAAGAGAAGAGATACATTCCTTGAGTCTCTCAACTATTACTTTACTCACAATTTTATAGCTGGTATTACAGAGAGATATGGGACGAAATTGCTTGATATTCTCTGGACTTGTGACTTTTGGAATAAGACAAATATCTGTCTGATTAACATCGGCAATAAGGCTGGGATTTTGCCACACACTAACAACAAAACGGTGAACTGCGTTGCCAACAATGTCCCACGATCTCTGATAAAACCCTGCTGGAAAACCATCGGGCCCAGGTGCTTTCCACGGATGCATATTGAAAACAGCCCTTCTGACTTCCTCTATACTAACGGGTTCAGCCAACTTAGATAACATCACAGGGTCCAATACCGGATATTTAATACCAATATTAGTCCACGGTCTACTAATCTTATCATCTGAGAACAACTTCTTATAGAAATCGGTGGATAAATTCTGAAGTTGATTAACATCATCTATCCATTGCCCATTATCATCTTTAAGCATAATGACATTATTCTTCCTCCTTCTGGCAACAGTTTTAACATGATAATATCTTGTATTACGATCACCATCCATCAGCCATTTTGCACGGGACCTTTGAAACCACATTAACTCCTCTTTGCGAAGAATATCATTCAATTCCCATTGGAGTCTTTGTTCCAGCCTCTTTAAACCAACTCTATTACTTCCAGATTGAAGACTTCGCTGAATTCCTCCTATTCTTCCCATAAGGGCTCTCTTTTGATGTAATACTTGATCAATTGTTTGAAACTTCCAATTCTTAATGTTTCTTTCAACATTAATCAAATTAGTAACAATTGAACCATCTCTGTTCCAACTTTGACGAAGCATGTTATTATAATTACTCTCAAGCATCCATGCACTCTCAAAGCGAAAATGCTTTGGAGCCACTAAATGGGGAGCTTCCTTTGGAGAAATGATTATAGGATGATGGTCAGAATAGTCTAACCTTGTAAGCACCTTCACATAACCATCTGGAAACATTATCCTCCACTGACTATTACACAAAGCGCGGTCCAAACGTTCAAAAATTCTTTGGCCACTGATGACTTCACGTCATTACGATGTTTCTAACCATATTTTAAGGTATTTTAGGTAGCTTTATAATGTTTTCCGCAATGAAATAAAGAGAAAATAGCATCGTTACAAGTTGGCTTGAAGCACAAGAAAAAGAAGAAAAATCAGCACAATTTGCATCATGACGTCTGTCCGGTATTTTGACCATATCTGGAGTTCCGTAACTCGGAATGATGCGGGACTTGCGGCAAATGAAAGCTAAGATCAAGATCTACAACTTTCATGAAGAGCAAAAATTCATATTCTCTGCCTGTTGCGCCATGGCGCAAGGAAACGGCGCCTGGCGCCGGCGCGAGGAAAAAAACCTATAAATTGCAATCTATTTCAGAAAAAAAGGACAGAATTTTGACGGCGAAGAACTATTTTCCAGAGGCGATTCTGAAGTGCTGAGAAGAGATTTTAAGTGTGGAAACTCATTCAAATCTTATTTGTAATGAATTCTATTACCTTATTTCATGTTTATGTTATTAATTTAGTTATGAGTAGCTAAACTTCTCTGATTGGATCCCATGGGGATTCTAATTGTTATTATTCTTGAACCATGTGGTCTCATATGACATGTTAATGAATTACGAAGTTAGTTTCAGTTAATTATCCCTTGTTCTTAATGCTTTACATAAATTGATCACTTGTGTCATGATTCCAATTATTTGTTCACTATGAGAATAGGAATAAATCATCGATCTAGGGATAGTTATTCAATTAACCGTTGTTTAAGAGATTTCGAATTGTTAATTGAGAATTCTAGGGTTAAAGTGCCAAAACCTCAATTGATCATGAACAACCTAAGAGATTAGGGAGTTATGATCAAGGGAGAGGATTATGTACCAAGAGATTGGGCATAATTACTTTTTTTTAATCGAATCGTGAAACTAAATTTGTAAACCTTGTTAACATGCATGAACTACCAAGATAATAATAATTACATGAACCGAAAGGATCCAATCGCCTTCTCTTTCTGAGTTAAATCCTATTTTCTTGCCGTTATTCTTCAAAAACCTAATTCTACAAAATCCCCCCTTTTACTTTATTGCAATTAAATTACGTATGATTTCAACAAATACTTTCGTTTGATTCACTACAATCCCTGCGGATACGATAATTTTTATACTTACTTTGATACTTCATCAGCCACCATGATATACAGGCCCCCTCCAAGTAAATTTGGGACCCATTGCACCTATGTCAATCAGACTACAAGTATTTATCCTGTCTCTAAAAATACTGCATTTACGACTAGAAGCTACGACACCCCCTCTCTTTTCTTCAGCACAGGCGATATCGTTAAAGTCTCCAGCCAATAACCATGGATCATTCATGGGTAGAGCTATCTTCTTCAACTCCTCCCATAATACGCTTCTAGTATTCTCGTTGGGACTAGCATACACTGGGGTAAGAAACCACCACTCCTCATTAGGATATTTAATTCTAAGATGCATGAACTGAAAATTTTTACGGCACACATTCACATGGATATCCTCCTTTTTCCATGCACAAACAATACCTCCAGCATACCCTTGTACCTCAGTGTCACTAACCTCATCAAACCCCAATAACTCAAAGGAGCGACGACGTTTAATTGGGTCACAGCGAGTCTCCAATATTATCAGCATTATGGGCTTATGTAACGATACATAATGCTTACAAACACGGTAAAAAGAAGTGTTGGATGCTCCTCTACAGTTCCACACCATAATTTTACTCCTTGTACTCATCATAAATTTATTAATAAATTTAAGAAAACAAAGCAAATGGAACCCATTATTGTGGGTGGTTAGGAGTCTCCCCCACCACTTCCATGTCTGAGTCTGAACCTTCATTAGTACCTTGATCATTAGCATCAACAAAGGTCTCCCCTTCTGTCATCAAGTCTCCTTTATCCCCTTCCTTCATTGGGGAATGAGATACAATAAAAGGAATTGAGCCCAAATTAATATTATCTGGTGGCCTTGTATGCTTCCTTGTTGTTTCCTTTTTTGTAGTTTCTAACTCATTACTATGAGATATATTTGATGCTGACGTGTTACCATTAGCTACTTGTGACATCACTATGTTTGTCTCCATATTTTCCTCTTCTGTACCCGTGGCATCTCCATGATTCTTGCTATTATTTATTCCATTTGACTTGTTCCTCATAATGGTTGGTTCATCATTATTAGCAACAATAGTCTCATCCAATCTCTCATCATTACTTCTTTTGATTCCCGATGTATTAGCTAATTTATTCCTTCCTTTTTGAGACTTATTATATTTTACATGTTGCTGGACAAACTCCTCCTTTTCCGTTTCGGTTTGCCTTTCGTCTGCGTGATTAGTCTCCTCCTCATTAATGCTTTCCAACACTTGGAATCGGGTACCCGCATCTTTTGATCCTGATGTTTTAATACTACCAGAACTACCACCGGCACCGCCACTAATCTTCCTATTCCGGCGAGGTTTTTGCACCACCACCCACGGGCCTTGATTCGATTCATGGTTGTTTTTCTCCATATCACTTCTTGAATCTGTACTAGCCACCCTCTGCGCCTGATGATTCTGACTGCCATCTTGGGTGGTGGTTTTCTTCTCTGGACACCCTTCGATGTAATGGCTTAACTTTCCACAGGTTCGGCAAAGCATATGAAGGCCTTCATATTCAATCTTGTAGAAACGGCCTTTGAGTTCAAAAGTGGCTAGTAATGTTTTAGTTAGATCAACTTCCACACACAGCCGAGCATACTTACCACGTTCTTGGAACAATGTGTTCTTGTCCACTTTAACCATCTTTCCAATGCGATCTCCAATGAAATGCAAAACCTTTGCATCATAATATTCAATAGGCAGATCCGGGATTCTCACCCAAACTGAGGCTGAATCAATGGTGGCCTCATTGGGGTAAAAATTTGGACTCCATTGTCTAACGATCAGGTAGTGATCGTAGATCAGCCAAGGACCATCCTCAAGGGCTTTATTGTAGTCTTCCTCATTGGAAAAGTATACCAGAAAGTATTCTTTTCCTAAATCAATAATGCTTATAACCCCCTTGCGCACCCACATTTGTTTCAGACGATTTTCCAGAGCCTTGTAACCAATACGCCGTCCAAAGAGTTTAACAATAAGTCCTTGTTTCCAAGGTTTGTGGATACGTGTTTCTTCTCGTCTAGACAGTTGGAACATTGGGCAGTCATATCCACCTACCTGTTGCTCGACTACCTGCAGACCTGCATATTCGTCATACAGATCCTGTTATTTCTCCTCTTCAGACATTCGATCTTCCCCTTCTCTCTCACCATGCATTTCTGCATCTTCTCCTAGCAACGTCTGCTTGTACGACATCGCCTTATCAGCAGTCACATTATCTCCGCTGTTTTGATATAAATCAGCATATGAAACCGGCATGGAAGATTCTCCAGAAAACTGTTCACCATTGCTCTTCGCCTTCTTCTCACTTCTTTTCATACGTTCTTCTTCTGCTGCCATCGGTTGGTTTCCTGGCCCGACAAACCCTAATAACGGGTTGCCGTCGTTTGGTTTGTGACGATCTATCATGCGAGACACTGATCAAAGCAGAATATTAAAATAGTAATGGGGGGTTTTAGTTTTAGGGGAAAAAGAAAAGAACAAACACTAGCTAACCCAGTTTTGTTTACGCGGGAACTAGTAACAATAATAAAGTGAAGAAAAATATATAATCCTTTCATTTTAAATATAAAAATAAAAATATTAAATTTCACTAGTAATTCATAATCCTCATTTTTGTGTGGTGAATGAAGGACACAAAATTTTATATAAATTATTTGAAGTTTTCAAATATATTTGAAAGGTATTGAAATGACTCCACCAAAATAATGTTTTTTTAGAACATAATGATACCACTTTCACATTAATAGTTTATAGACTCTAATATGAATTGCTTATTTTAATGACGTTATTGTCAAATTGGTTAAATCTACTTAACAATTGCTTAGATTTTATTTATTATGTGACAATTTGGACCGATTAAATGTAACTTAAGCCACTCATTTAAGTTTTTCTGTTATTGTTGCTCTATCGGCTTCAAATGATCTAAGTATGGGTGCATTTGTTTGAGATTATTTTGAGAAAAAATCTATTTTTTTATTAAAAAAATCCATTTTATAATTTTGATAGTGCTTGTTATAGATTTTTTCAAAAATCATTTTCTAAAAAAAATTATTTTTAACTCCAAAATGAAAAGCTATTTCTAATAGCTTTTCAAGAATCCATTTTTTTTAAAACTAAGGAATTAAGTGTAGGAACTTCCTATTTTAAAAATATAGATTTTTATAATTGTAAGCAAACAAAAAGTAGCTTTAGATTTTTTTCAAAATCTCTAAATAAAAATGTCTAGATTTTTTATAAAAAAAATCATTTTTTTTAAAATCCTAAAACTACACAAATGCAAAGAAGCTTTAAGGTATATTTTGACACATGTCATCACCACATCAAGCTAGAGCAAAATCCTATGTGGACTACATGACAAAATTCATACTTCTTTTGGCAATTTTTTGAATACATTTTCCCTCCTTTCAATTTCTGCCAAGCTGGGCCAAAAAAGATGAGTCCATCACAATAAAGCCCATAAAAGTCTGGTCCGTTTCCACCAATTGCTTGATGCCAAAAAAAAAATGAAAAGACCTGCAGAAGCATGAAGGCGTGTCCCTTTCAAAAACACAAGTTACAGTGAAACGTCACTTTCATTACCATGTGGCACTCAGATTGTCATCAGCTTAGAGAAAAAGCAGTCAAAGGATACCTCTTTCAAAAAACAAATTCTCAACTTCTAAATTTCAAATTTCAAACCTCTCCTCTCTCTCTACACACCAAAGCCACAAATTTCTTCACATGATGAGCTCCATTGTTCTTCCAAAATAGAAACCCATCGATATTGAAAACCAAGCTCCTCCCCTCTCTGAAGGTATGTTGATTAGCGAAAAAAAGAAGGTATGTTGATTAGCGAAAAAAAGAAGGTATGTTCATTTATTTCTTCGTTTTTCTTCAATCTACTTTATAACCCTAATTTTCTAATCCCTCTTTTCATTTTGTTTTTCTCATTCTCTTATCAGGAGGTAAACTTTTCATTCCTGAAACCTGAATCATGTTCTCCCAAAAGTGAAGGTATCACTCTTGATTTTCTGGATCTCTTTTCTTTCTTTTTTTTTTCTTTTTGTATTTAAACGATTCATGGTTGTTTGCAGATGATATATTTAAGCTTGAGTTGTTGTCTAGAATTTGACGGTACTTTCTCTACCCTGTGTCTCCTATTTCATATTCTGGTTTTGTTCAGTTCTATCTGTTTCATATTTTGATTTTTTTTTTGTTTGGAATGTTATTGTTTGTTCAGGTTCACAAAAATCTCCTATGATTGGGTATGTTTTATGAACTTTAATTGATTGTTTGGAATAGTATTTAGTTGATGTTTGGGATTTTAGTAGTTATGTATTCGTTTTGAAATTAACCTCATTCTTTAGTTTGTGCAACTTGGCTTATCGTTATTTCTTGATTTACTTGGGACCAACATGATCCTTTCAAGAGAAGTAAAGAATATTCAAATAGTCAAAATTTCTGCTTAAGCATCAAGTTCAGTTTTTATTTAATTTTTTTGTTCAGTTGTTTCAAAATCTCTAATTTTTAGTTAAGTTTGAAGTTGAATTTCTGAAATTTGAATTTCCCCTTCTGATTTTGAATTTCCTCCCTTCTGGTTTTGATTTATTTTCAAAAATATTGAGTAATATATAGCTGGTGCTTTGGGTTCAAAAGGGGCTATGATACCATCATGGTGAGCTTGACAAGAAAAGAAAGAAAGAAAGAAAGAGGGGATCAAGTATTCAATTAAGAACTATCATTCATTAGCTGCTCCTTACCCATTAGAGTTTTTATAGTTCAGCAATATTGATTAGAAGTCTGTTTTTATGCTAAAATTGTTTCCTTTGATGAAATAATTGTAGTTGCAGTATATGATTGCTTATCTAATTGATTAACTATTAGGGTTATTGTTGCAAGATACCATAAATTTCGGGCTAATCTCTAATCACAATCTTATGTTCCTCCCTGTTTTTGGTTTGATTGTTTGCTTAGTGAGAGTTTTAGTTCCTCCCTGTTTTTGGTTTGATATGTATTTACTATTATTATAAACATAAAGCATATGCAATATTAGGTGACACATGATTGAATGTTTCAAAAAAATGAGTTCATGACATTAACCAAAGATTTATAATTCCACTATATCAAAGCATAATAGAACACACTTTAACTAGCATTCTGATTTTTTTTCTAAAGTACAAGGTTAGTCTTTCTCTTCACTACACTTTTTTTCTTAACTGAACATGAACCTTAAGTGTCTCATTCTTAGAAGGCTTTGTTGGTTAACTAGGATATAATCCCTTTAAGTATGTCAAGCCATTACAATTTGGTTTATAATATACATTAGGGAGGTACTTACTTGAACATGAACCTTAAAAGTCTCATTCTTGGATTAACTTTTCCTCTAAAAAAATGTTTGTTGTGTTTATTTTTCATGAAAGATAAGTTTACTCTTTTTTATTTCCTTTACATGTTTGTCCTGAAACATGCCTTATTAGTGCAAAGAAATATTTGAAACAAAAAATAAACCTTCTCGCTCTTTTGATAGCACAATACTCAATGTGAGGTTAACTTACACCACAACACTTTCTCATTGACCAAATATTATTTGCCCAACAGGGAAATTTTTGGTCAACAAACATCAAACATGGTTCATTTTTCTTGCTTTTATGTTTGTGAGGTCATGTGCTTGCTTTCTTTCTTCCTTTATTATTGTGATTGATGTTTATGAAAATTCACTTTAATATTGATGTGAGGAATGACTCAGATTGTTATGGGAAAAAAATCTCTAAGTTGATTATGAACCAAGGTAATTTCAATCCATTTTTTAGTTTTATATCTAACTTTCCCTTTCATTTTAATTTCATATTCAAGCTATAAACTTTTTCAATGGTGAGATCAAGATACTTATGATTAAGATACTCAGGAAATATGAAGTTCTTCTATTTTTGTTTACAAATTGAGGTAATGCATAGTTTTTTAATCTTAATGGAAAAGAATGCTGCGTTAAAAGTTTCGTTTTTTCAAAACTATGGTAGCATGACTAACTAGAACTTTTTTGGTAATTTGCTATTTTACTTTTCAGATATTAGTTGTTCAATTTTTTAAATCATAATCAAGAGTTTGGGTAGAGCATAAGTTAAGGCTATATTAATCTTACATGTTTTGATTAGTCTCATATCTTATTAGAATGATTCAAGTGTTCAAAATACAGTGTTAATGTCATATAATTGACTCAAGTGCTCAAATTGCATGTTTTGTGATTTTTCTCATATCTTATTAGAATGACTCAAGTGTTCAAACTACATGTTTTGATTATTTTTAGTTCAAGCATTCACTAAATTTTAACTACATTTGTCTCTCATTAGAGTGTCTTCATAGTTTTTACTAGGAACTAAATGAAAAGGAACTAAATATATGCTCAGCTCTGTTTCGGAGATTGTGGTTTAACTTCGTGGCTTGGTTGTTATTGGTTCGTTACATGTTTTGCTAAGAACTAACCAATTCTAAATAAAAGAAGTGAGTTTTTTTAAAATAAATAAATAGTTTTCAGTGTCTTCTCTTTCTAAGATCTAACCAATTCTATTTGCACTTTGCAGGCCAAAAGATTTGTAGATTGTTTAGCTACTTTGATCCTCTCAATGAAGTTTATATGCCTCATGATTATTATATTAGGTAAGCATATTTACTCTGCCATTAAACACCTATTATTATTTCATGAATCATACCACTTATCATAAAATCTAATTGGGCAGATTATTTCTATCTGCATATCTAATAAATTTATGACAATATCAGGCAGATTATATCTAATAAATTTATCCTGCATATCTTATAAGTTTATGACAATATCTAATAAATTACTATTCTGCAATATTATGCAGATTATATTTTAAGACAAACATTATAACATGTTATCACAATTAATGTTCTTACTTTTCATTTTATTTCTCACTTTAAGCCATTAATAGCTTTTGGGTAGATGATAGTTTATGTGATTATGAATATTTTGTTCATCTTTGTAAATGATTTCATGGTTGATAGTGACAAATTACTATCATGATTTCATGGTAGAAGGTGCAGCAGAGCCAGATTTAGCACACACATATGTGCATTTACTTTTATCTATTTCAGATTATGAGCAATAGGAACAAAGTATTAAGATCATTCTACATGATAAACAACATATTATTTCTATTGATTCAAGGACCCCAACCATGGGTATACTAACTACATGATCTGTAACTTCTTTTTTAAAGGTTATGGATTGCGCAGTCACTACATTATTTCTATTGATCTGTCACTACATTATTTCTATTACCTGGTCTGCGGATGACTTCACTTAACAGTGTTACTGCCCAGGGCATGAATGGGAAGGAAAGATATGAAGTGAGTCCTTGATTATCATATTTTTTTAGTTGCCTTCTTTATATTCCAAGATTACTACACTGCAATAGGGAGATTATTATTTAAGACAAACATTATAGCATGTTCTTCCTTATACCATGTCCCCATACCCATTCCTTCTAAAATTCCTAAAACTAGATTCTCTGACACTTTTCTCTAACCAAATTGTTCAAATTTTCTTTGTATGGATTTTACATTACATGTATTGTATAAGCATGAAGATACTTTTGATAGGATAAATTAATGTGTGCATTCTTTTTTAGTTTTCTGAAGTCTCTCAAATATCAATTGAAAATTCGGTTTAGATTTTGGTGTTATGAAGCACACTACATTTTATATGATAATAATGGAACTAAGATAAAAAAGGTTGTGTGTCCTCTGTAGTAATTTAATTATATTTTACCTTTGTTTAACTAACATATATTCTGATTTTCTTTAGGAATTAAATTCATCAACTTCAAATAGTGTCAAGATAGAGAAGATTATTTAGGATGGAAGTTTGTCAAGATAGAGAAGATTATTTAGGATGGAAGTTTGATGTAGTGCTTTGAGAAGTGGTTGAAGTTTATGTTGTGTTTGTTTTTTGTCGACTGCAAGTTGTTAACTTAATGGTCAATTGGCCTTTTTATTAGTTTTATAATTTTTTTAATTAATTAGTTTAATTTGTACTGTTGTAGCCCAGTGGGAGTTGGATTTTAATTAGTTTATAATTAATCTTGCTGTATTTTGTTGCTATTTTGTAATGGCATTCTCATTAATATATTAAGTTAGTTTTCTTATTTTATATGTCAACAGTTTAGAACTTTATTTTCTCATCTTCTTAGAGCATCTCCAATGATGATATCTTTTTGGGTGTCATACATTACTAAAAAGTGGTCACTATATAGTGCCATGTAATAATTATGCAATTCATCCATAATTTGCTCCAATGGTGATACCACTTTAGGTATCATACATTATTAACAAATGATACATTCTATTTAATTTTATATACAAAAAAAGATAACATTAAATTGATGATACGATACCTTAAATAAAGTATCGTATTATCAATTTTAATACCACATGTGTCACGTCATGGAACTCTAATAATAAAAAAAGTAAGATACAGATCATTAGTCTATGAAACTCTTTATGCTACCCTTATTGGAGATGCTCTTAAACTTAATATCATATTTTTTAAAATATTTTCGGAAGGTTAATTAATTAACTAATTAATAAAACCATAATTCAAACAAAAATTTTAAGTATCCTTAAGTCAATTTATCAAATTTAAATTTTATAGCAATGAAAATGTCTTTTTGCTAAAATGAGGGGTTCTATTATCAAATAACTATAGAAGAGGAAGTCATTTTGGCCCAAAACCAAAGTCCAACAAACAAACAATGAATATAAAAACAAAAAACATTTTCTTATAACACGGGAGACTATAGTATATACTATTGTTCAAATTTTATCACTCTTTATTGTTTAATTATTATAACACAGTAGACTATAGTATAGACTATTGAGTTTATATAACAGTTCTTCATATAATCGAGTAATTAGTTCATTTATTTGGTATCATTTCATTGTATAGTTAATAGTTAAATTTTTTGTCACTCTTTATTGTCCAATTCTTATAACACTCTTTTTTTTTAATAAATTTAAGAGCATAAACAAATTCTTGCCCGTGCGTTGCACGGGTGCGATAACTAGTCTTAAACAAACGCACCCTATAACTAATGTTAACGGAGTTGTTATCGGCTATATGTGCAAAATAAATTTAATTGTACAAATCATAATTGGCTGCAAAAACTACAAATTATAGCTTCAAATTCTAATCAATTTTAATTTTTCAAAATCACTTTTCAAAAACTACAAATTATGTACTTAGTTTGTTTGGACCCTGTTAATAATAAATTAAGAAGCATATACATGCAACAACATAGTAATATAACAAACCACACTTTTCTTACATAAAAAATTGTACACTATTTATACTCAATCTATGTACATAACTCAATCACTAATAGAGGCTGGTAAATACTCGCAGATATAGTAGAAAAGCTAGATATACAACAAATAGCTTATTGGCTTATTGACTTGTATGTGGTATACTTTGATAAGAATGCTTTACTCTTTACTTTTCATGAAGCAAAGATTTTGCAAAGATAAATTCATGAAGTATATACTATTGATGATAATTTCTCATGTTTTCTGCTACTCCTTTAGTATTCTTCTTCTCCCTTATCTTGTTCGCGAGAACTCGACAGTTCCTCTTGTTTGAAATGAACATCTTCCATCAATGGAGGCCATAAAACTAAAGTAGGAGTGTAACAATCAATTACCTTACCATTTCCAAGAACACCACTTCTACCTCTTCCCAAAGACCAAATTCTATATCCCTCATGAGCAACAATAATAGTATGAGCCGCGCCACACGCGACTTGAACCGGTTCCAAAAATTTAGCCTCATAAGGATTACTTACAACAAGCGGAGAAAGAGTGTCACTAGAATATTCACCAACAACTCGCGCATCAGGATATAAACCAAGACCCTTCTCCATTCCCCACGACCAAACATCTCCATCGGACGAAACAACACAAGTATGAAACAAACCACAATCAATAGAAACAAGGTTTACAAATTTTGGCAATTCTTGAACAAGTTCAGGAATTAATGAACTTTGAGTTGTTCCATGACCAAGTTGTCCATTTTCACCAAGACCAAATGTCCAACATACACTCTCTAATGTATCATCATTAGGCCTTTTTCTATGAGTTAACAAAGCAGTGTGAAAAGCACCACATGCTAATTCATAAATTGACCAATGAGAATTTTGATCAAATGTTTTTATAATTTCTGGATTTGGTCTATTTTCTTTATCACCTAAACCTAATTGACCATGATTGTTTGTACCCCAAGAGTAACAAATGAGATCATCATTTTCACCATTATATGATTCTCCAACACTAACTAGTGCTATAATGTGTTCATTTCCACATGCAACTTTTACTACTGTATGACCATGGAAATTCCAAACTGGTGTTGGAGTGAAATTGCTTACTATTGAGAATATACCTTCTTTGCTTTGATTAGGACAGTTTCCCCACATCCATAGGGCACCAAGATTGTCAATAGATAGTGACATCATTCCTCCTGCTTTGATAGAAATTATCTGGTGGGGAAAAAATTGAACAAATGAAAACACATTAGTGAGGCACATTAATACTGCTAGGACACGAAAATAGATTCCCTGCGGTAACCATGTCACGCAGTTACAAATATCGATTGTCTGATTTAAATCAATGGCCAAGAACATTTGAAATTGATGAATTAATTGTGTAATATGAACCATTTGATCTCAAAACAATGGACTTACTACATGAAACTAAACGGTATCTTAATAAAAAAACATTATATTTGTATTTTATATATTGTACCTTTAGTGGTGTTTTCCCTTCTTCTTCTTCTTCTAACAATAAGGTTGAAGAATCTGGAGGATGCAACTCAAGAAACTTGTTCAATAAGCAAGGTACCATAGAATAATATCCATCTGTATATTTTGGGTTGTGGGAATCCTCTCCATTGATGATACCAAGTTGACCATCCATACAATAGTCAAGGATTTACATAAACAAAATAGTAAATATATAGTTGATCAAAATAGAATAGCACAGGAAAATGTTTAAGGTACTGAACAAATTTGTCTTGTATGAAGTTTGGTGGATAAAATGTTATTTTCGCATTTTAGACAATTTGTGCAAACGACAAAAAGTTGTCTCGTGGTTCAGTGGAGACGGGAAAACTTAAGTTGTTGTCCAGTCTCTTGTCCCCCAGTTTGTCCAGTCTCATAGACAGTTTTAAAATCAAACACATTACAAGTGAAGTTGTCTTGTTCAGTCCCTTATTTTTTAGCGGATCAAATGCATGAAAGTTAGAATAACAAGTAATTTTTGTAATTTAATTCAACTTAGGTACTTTAAGCATATTATTAAGGATACATAAATTGTAACCCCAGCACCAAACAGATCCATCATCTGCAAGAGCTAGACTATGATATGTACCAGCAGCAATTCCTACTATTCTAACAGAGTCTTGTGATCCAAACTTTACTTGAGCTGGAAAAATTTGGTCTTCTTCTGAACCCAAACCAAGTCTTCCTAATGTTCCTCTTCCCCAAGAATATACACGTCCATCGCCTACACTCATAAACACACACACATACACAAAACTAATTCCATTAATTCAAGTATGCCTCCAATAATAAGTTTAGTTACTAAATGAAATGCTCAAATATAGGTTTAGTCCCTCTACTCTGGTTTCAAAATCTCCGACTTTATTCAACCTACGCATTTAGCGTTGAATAAATTGATGATAAAAATGTGAGATGCTTGTGTGGCAACTGAGCTGATGATGTGATATTTTCCAGATAATTTCTCATTTTCATGTCATCAACTCAGACGCCACAGAAGCATCTCACATATCATACGATCAAAATTCACCTGAAATATACATAGGTGGAAAAAGCATCTAGACATTTTGAAAATTGGAGGAATGTAACAAAAAGAAAAAGGTCTCAAAATAGAAAGTTGGTTACCGGTTAGAAGGAGAGTATGTGCTTCCCCTGCAGCGATGGCGGTTACTTTAAATGGTAAGTTACCGAAGCTGGCACCATCTTCCATGACCAGTTGCTCTATTAAGAATTAATGGATTATGTACAATGATGATAAGAAATATCAAGGATTGAACTTTGAACATTCACAGATTCATGCAAACTGTCCAATACTAAGTGGTTTAACTATCTCTATTTAACAAATTTCATTCTATCCTTATTTGGTATAATATAGCCAGCTGCAACTATATCCACTTTGCCTTGTATTATTATAATAAAATAAAAAAATACAGCAAACTTATTGAAAATTATACAAGCAACTTAATAGTGTTTGGATAACATGTTTTGATCTCTTCTTGATTTAAATAAAAAGGTCTTAAGTTTGAATTCTTTAAAACTTTTTTATTTGTGAGCTTTATTATCTACTATGTAGTTATATTCGATTTAAGGGATTAGTCCTAGTTGCGCACTAGATGTTAAATTTATATTAGGTAAAAAAATTATAGAAACAATTTTATCGTTATTTGAAAAGTGTTGATACTTTCATAAAAAAAATTGTGGACCATCGATATGCTCGATTTACAAAAGATAAGTGTTAGACATCAAATTTTTAAAGTATTGAGCAATCTTTGTCGTGTATAATATTTTAGTATTTAAGTACAAATAGAAAAACAAGATTAAATTAAATAAAAAAAATAATAATATTAAAAATAATTTGCAATTTAATTTTCATTTCTCTAATATTGGCCATACATTTGCAGTGTTGAAAAGCTATGTTGACAAATAACAATGAAAAGATCAGTTACATATATCCACAAGCGAATTGACCACGTGTATTTAATTAATTTTGGTGTTCAATCTTAACACCTGTTGTCACATACATACATGACTATATATAATCTAATATTTTTCTTCTCTATCTTGAATGCTGACTAACTCTATGTCTCTATCTCCACTGTGGTCATAGTGTTGATCATCATATAATTTTATTTCATGTAGAGTTATCAAATTAAGAGTCGTATGATTGTGTAAAGCTGATTATAGAAAATGTAACGCATCATATAATATTGGTAAAGTCTTTGATTTAATTATGGAAAATAATTGATATAAAGAAATTTGGAACTTGTGTTCATGAATGAGATAATATTCTTGTGGGCATGATGTGAAATGTTTCCTGCATTAACCAAATGTGATAAGTTGCGGGGGAGGGGTAAATTGGATTGATATGACCCTAAATTGATTTTTCAAAGACTGTGGTAATTAATAAGAATTGATTTTTCAAAGAAAGACATTTACGTCTCTATTTTCTAAATCCAATCGTTTTTGCAATGGATCCTAATAAAATGAATTGAAACGTGATCCCTTTTTTTTATGGAGGCTGGTGATGGAGGACAAAAGAAAATTTGTTTTAGAATAAAAATGGAAAGTTGAGTTGATTGCAAGATAAATTTTTGGTTACTATATAATTAGTGCAGAGTTTGTATCGTTGTTTAGCGGTAACTAATTTTTATTGAAATACTTGTAGTTGTAGGGTATACGTTGGGTTGAATTTGATTTGCTCTTCATTGTCTTTGATCAGCGAAATATCACGCTAAGCTAACAATTAAGTTTTAGATGTTAGTTTATGGTTTATTTGGCCCAACTTTTTTATGGTAAGTATGAAATTGTGACCAACAAGAATAGATGGGGAAATATTAAGCTATGTGTAAAGTAACTTTCAACAACTTCTAGTGCAAGCTCCATCTATTCAATTATCTTCATTGAAATAAAAATAAAAAATTATTATGTATTTATTTTGAATTGTGTTTGGCCTGCCTAGCTTCTTCTTAATTTTGTAGAAAAACGGTAGTGTCAAACGGTATCTTAGTCATGTTTATTTGGCTCTAGCTCTGGCTTTGGACCACTAATCATAAATTAGACAGTGTAGACTGATGCTGTTATAAAATTATTTAAAATGATCTCAAGTGTATATTTTAAAGACAATCTTAATATAAAATTGCATGACAACTGTGGGAAAAAATACAACTGAGAATCTGTTTCGCACAGGTTGTTAAAATTTTGTACAGTCTTTTACATGTTCAAGTGCACCAAACTAATAATAATTCAGAAAGAGATCAATTGTGTTGATAGAGGAAGATAATTGCAATGAGACTTAAAAGAAGTCCCATATTGGAGGAATTGTCTAAAGAGTAGGTCAGTTTTATTAGCTCTTACTTAAATGAATAAATGTAATGTAATGTAAATAATAGTATTACAAAAGTCCCACATTGAAAGATCGTAAAAAGTATAATGGAAAGATTGGCTATACATAGGCAAGATTTGGAACTCAACTCCACATTTATGTGTTTTATGAGTTTGTTAAGTTTATTTGCCACAATTTTAAATTTTATGGATTTCGAGTTCTTAAGCAAGTTGACTCGAAATTGCTACCTACACTTATGAAATTGTATTATGCCCTAAGTTTGTGGCAAAGATCTTTTACTTTTTGGTTAAATCGACTCACATTTATAAGTTTGAGGAATTTATTGAGTTAATTTGCTACAAATTTTTTATTTTTGGATTTTGAGTTTCTGAGCGAAATTGCTACTTACAGTAATTATGAAAATTTTACAAGTTAACTTGTAATTTTAGATGCTCATTGTGAGCCGCGTATAAACGCCAAATCAATTGAAAAATTTGCACCAGATTGAATGAGAAAAAGGCCAAAAAAGAAATAATTGATTTACCTCCTCATCTTCGAGAATAACTCCTCTTTAAGACAAATACAGTCAAGTTAGAAGCGCTCTCAACAACATCCTCCACACTTAGAATTTGAACTTTTGATATTATTGACTTCTTCCACAATCTCTTGGCTACATGTTGGGGAGAGCTAGTTGAATTGCTGAAGGAAAGATTCTCAATCAGAACCAAATCCCTCAACAAAGTTGAGCATCTGTTATTAATTTTCGTACCACCACTAACATTGTAAGTTTGTAACAATATCTAGATGATAATTAGAATTCAGAATAAGATACCAATGACTCTGAGCTTATTTTTCAGTCATTATACGCCACTTTCACTTTTCCAATACTTAAACTTCGAATTTTTACTATATTTTTATATTTGTACGTTCTATGATAGAAACTATTTATCGTCGAAAAAATCATAGAAATGATTGATTTATATACAACAACATATTTTTTATATATACATTCAACTAATTAAATATTATTTGTAAAACTAACATATAAAAGTACAATGATGATATCATTATTTCAATTGTAGATCTTTGAACAGAAATAACACATCACATTGTACAGAACTATTTTAAATCTTAAAAGAGAAACTTATTACACAAAAGAAGAAATAACACAATAACAACCCCGCTACTTACATATTCAAACGGCCACGTGCTATATATACACAAGAGGAAAAGTAAAAAGGGCATCAAAGTAACCACAAACTCTATTCCTTTTGAAACCTTTCAACTTTTATTTAAAAATTCAATTATTAAAAAAAAAAACATTTCAACTGAAAATTAAAACTACTTATTTCATTTTTTTGGCAGATTTTTTTTTTCTTTTCCAATTACTATTATTACTATAAACAACGACGTACCATTTAGTACCAAGAACCAAATCACAAAATTCACTACTGACAATATGATTTTTTCAATATATTTTTATGGCGTGTTTGGTTGGTTGGAAAGAAAAGAGGAGGAAGGAAAACACAAAAATTAAAGAATGGATTTAAATTAAAATTTAGTCAAAATTCATTCTTCGGTTCCCGTATTTTCTTTGCTTTCCGATTTCCTTTCATCCAACCAAACACACCCTAAATACATATTAAAAAAAATTATCTTCAACGAAAAATAGGCAATGGTTAATGTGAGTATTGTGAATTGTACTAAAAAAAACATTTATCTTGATAATTAGAAAATAGAAACGCATCTTCAATAAACAAAAAAGCTAGAAAATATTAGTCAAATGAAAACTAGAAAATAGAAATTTTAAAAAATTTCCAGTCAGCTTTGTAATCTTAATATAGGTGTATGATGTCCTCTTCAAGCGGTAGTAAATAAACAAACCCTTCTTCCCCTTTACTCTCTCTCGAGCCTCCACTTAAAACCACAACTTCATTTTACACACCCTATACTTTCTCACTTACTCTTTCTCTTCCCTTTGTTGCTTCATAAATTTTACCTTCAACTTTCCTACACATAATAATAATAAATTAAGAACATAGTTTCTTCAAATTTTATTCCATACGTACGTAGGAATGGAAGGAACAACCAACATTTTCCAAACCACATTTTGCCCACAACTACCTTCCGACGACGAAAACAATGGCGTCAAGGCCAATAATGCGATCGCCGAACAATTCATTGTTGAGGACCTTCTTAATCTTAACAATGACGTTGACGATGCTACTATCATTTCTGATACCAACCTTGACTCTGCCACCGGCAACTCAACTGCCTCATCCTCCACCGCAACGATTGTCAATAGTGTCAGCTCGCCATCATTGTCCGGGTGCGACCCCAATCTCGTTCCTGATATTGGCTGCCATTTCTCCGGAGACTTGTGTGTTCCGGTATATTATATATTATATTATATTATATTATATATCTATATATCAATTATTAACAATTAATTAACAAACTTGAACACTTCACATAATCTTGGAACACATTGAATGTGAAATTTTTTTAATTAGTTCCATGAAAATTTCTAACCCGTTTATGTATAATAACATGAATACATCAAATTCCATTTGAAGTTTTTGAACCATTTTTTGCTAATAATTTCAGGGAAAAAACAAGTAGCTAGGCATAAATACAACAGAATGGGGCACATTTCACGGTTCGAAAACTAAATTTTATTGCAAAGTTTGTTTCAATTGTTACCAAAATATTGAGTATCATAAAATCAAGATATTTGGCTCAGACATTTATTGAGCTCTTTCTAGGACGAATTGTGTTCGGTATAACCCAAATTCAATTCTTGGTGAGAATAATTATTGGCCAAAAGTTACTACCGAACTCTGAATTACTAAAATCCTTCTCATAGAAATTAATAAAAAAATAAAATAAAATAGTATCATAAAATTGTGCACGTGAAAGCATTAGCTCAACACAAAACGTGTATATGCTTAACTGCTTATAGATAATGCAACATTATTACTAAGTAATAATTAATGTTTTGAGAGAATATATAGAGGATTGATTATTGTTCGTGTTGAAATTTGAAATAGGATGATGATTTAGCAGAGCTGGAATGGCTTTCGAATATTGTGGAGGAATCGTTTTCAAACGAGGATCTTCAAAAGATGCAACTGATATCAGGCATGAAGGTGCAAAACAAGGATGAAGGGCCCCGTGAGTTTTCCCAGCTCAACCGAAACAATCCGATATTCAACAAAGAAGTTTCGGTTCCAGCTAAGGCTCGTAGCAAGAGGACTCGCGGGCCCCCATGTGACTGGAGTTCACGTCTTCTTGTATTGTCTCAAACGACTCCGCCTTTTTCTGAGTCAGAGGAAATCCTTATTCCCACTCCGACCTTACCTTCTGTCACTATTCCAAAGAAGCAACCGAAGACAACTCCAAGAAGAAAGGACAATAATGACGGAGGGTCAGGCGGAGATGGACGTAGGTGCTTGCATTGCATGACGGATAAGACGCCGCAATGGAGAACGGGGCCTAAGGGTCCGAAGACATTATGCAATGCGTGCGGTGTAAGATATAAGTCGGGGCGGTTGGTGCCTGAATACAGGCCTGCAGCGAGCCCAACATTTGTGTTGACCAAACACTCCAACTCACACCGTAAAGTGTTAGAGCTACGGAGGCAGAAGGAAATGTTGCAGGCCCACCAACACCAACAGAACCAATTCTTACAACATCAAAATATGATGTTTGATATGTCAAATGGTGAAGATTATTTGATTCACCAACATGTGGGACCCGATTTTAGGCAGATGATGCAGTAGGTGCTAGTTTAGAACAACTATGGTGGAGCCTCGCGATTAATTGATTTGTAGCAGAGTTATACGACTTGTTATATTTGTTTTCCATCATAAAATTTTGTTAGCTATTATACATTTTTTCTAACTCGGAATTTTGAGTTTTTTTAGTCCGATTTATATTCGACCATGTTTTGGTAGACTAAAAAAATTACACAAAAACTTTCCATTTCAATTTTTTTTAGTATTATTTATATTTTGACTTGGGGTCCGTTTTATTTACATTTTGAAATACTTTCTCTCGTTATTAATATAAGAGAAAACTTGTTTTCTTTGATACATTACTGTAAATAACTAACGTATTTCATCCATAATATATGTTAGATATATTAGTTATTCAATGTATCTAAAAATGAAACTTTCTTTTATATTAAGAACCAGCAATAGTAGCTCAATGTGGATGAGAGGCGAGAGAAAGTGGCAATCTCAAGAAATCAAACTACTATAATCCAAAAATTAGTTTGTCGGTTTTGTAGAGGAGGTCGAAGGGAGTTTAATGGTGGTAATGGCATGGTGAGACAAGGCCGAAAATGGCGGCTAAGTTTTTGTGAAATGGGAAGATAGGGAAAATGGACAACTCCCAAGAATTATAGATATGCGAATTTTTGTGGCAAGTAGGGTTAAATTAATTTGAATAAGAAGATGGAAATTGGAAATAAAATAAAAGCATGTTATTGCATACGATTGGATTAAAAAGAGGGGTGTTGCTTGAGAAGGGGGATACAACAAGCTTAGGCTACTCACCGAGGCTCCTTTAGAGCCAATGTTCCGATATAATATTTCATTTGAATCTTGTATGAATCATCACAATATTGTCCTTAGTATAAATGAGCTTTAGTAGCTAACATCCTTGATAATGGGTAGTTATAAAATACCATTAGCCTTAATTTCAAAACAACATGGGACTTTTTAGGTCAAGGCTAATGGACCTTAGACTTTTTTTAGTGCCAATGCGCCAATATATATAGATTTGTTATAGAGACCGATTTATTCAATCGAGTTATCCAATTTTATTGAATTTAGTTATGCGGTCGACCAATGATTCAGTGGTTCGACATGAACCAATGACCCGATACTCTCATTAGTTCGATGACCGATTCAATTTTTAAAACACTGATTTGGAACCTAATTCTATGTTATTATTATATATGGTTTAAACATTTGACCACTACAAGATTCTTTCAAACTCAATATTTGTTGTGTGTGTTCAAATTAATTTTTTATCAAAGTACTTTCTCTATGAATTTGACATTTTTAAATAAACACGCGTTCAATCTCTATTTCATAGAAATATTTTCCAACACTAACAATAACATTAGAAAATCCTCGTTCTCTATATTTTTTTTGGCCAACTCGTTATTTTTATTAGCAGAAAATATATTATTAATAAAAATTATTCTCTGCATAAGATGAATAAATACCGATAAAAGAGGAATTATAAAATAAAGGCGCCGTATATAAGCGGAATACCAATGAAAATGCTAAAACAGACACCACCTAAGAGGTCTACTTCTAATGACATTCTTAAAGAGACACTCCACAGCTTCCAGACTATTGGAGAATACATCAACCCGACCTAAAAAGACGCCACTAGACACTAACTTCCGATCTTGAATCAAAGTGATCGGCCCATCAAAATCCAAAAAGCCGCTTTGTGAACCAAAAGTTGATGAGATAACAGTAGAATGTGAACCTAGGCAGATAAGTCTCAGTTTGCAAACCACCTCCAAACAGTCACCACTAGCAGAATAAACTCATTTGCCGTGGATCTCGCAAGCACAAAATTTTACTAAATAGATAAATGTGTTTACCTCTTGAATTGTTTAGGAGAATATAAATCACCAAACCATAATATTGCAATGCATTGCCTTTTCTATCCAGTCGTGCGAACAGACGTTTGTGAATGTGTTGAAGTGATACATAAGCTTTTTTGAAAACGGTAGTGTTACAAAAGCTTTTCTGGAAACGGTTTTGTCACAAAGTTTCTTTTGTTATAAGATGCCAGAGGATTTTATCTCCTCATAAGTATTTTTTGGGGCATTTTCAAAATTTAGGGGACTCTATGCCTGGGGGAGGCGAAGAGCAATTGTCATTTAACTATGAGTATACATGGATTGTCCAAATACCCGTCCAGCCCAATACATATATAAAACCGGTCAACTACAACGGGTCCCGAGTTAACCCGGACCCAAGTAACCCGTAAACCCGGCTTAAATAGAAGAAAAAAGAGAAGTAAAAAAAAAAGTACCAATTCATTCTTGCCTGAAAACCACCGAAGCTCTTTTTCACTCCCCACTACGCCGTCACCGGAAAACTCTTCCCTCGCTAAAAAGGTATCTTGCAAAACCTATTTTCACCGCATAACTCATTTTCCGACGAATGTTACTATTTTCTCAATTTTCATTTAACCATCATTGCAGTGAATTGAATTTGTTATTGTAGAATGAGTGTTCCAAATGCAACGGAGGATTTGTCGTCTGAAATGGAGGTTGATGCATTTCGACGCCTTTTTCCGCTTCGATATTTTGAGCGTCATCTTGCTGAATCTATTCGTCCTGATGGTAGACCACTAAGGGAAGCTAGAGATACTAGTATATTTCTTGGTTAGTTGATTTTAAACTAATTTATTTCTATTTGTAATGTGTAAAAGTTTTGTTATATAGGGCGCGTTTGGATAAATAACTTAGTTAAGTGCTTATTGAGATTAACTTAGTATATATTCAATGAATGAAAGACAAATGGACAACAAGTTGTCCGACTTGCGCCGCTAACCCTTTGTGCATGGCAAAATCAATCATCTTAAAAACTATATGCATAGACATAAGAGACACAACATTGCTATGCATGAACGCTTATTGAACAATGCATAAGTTGTTTTTATAATTAAAGACAATGTGGTTAAATATTGTTCATATAAGTTGTAACTTTCAAGTTGTTTTCATAGGTTCTTTTTTGATTGACTTAGGCCTTGTTTGGATAAATAGTTTAATTAACGACTTATTGCATAAACGTTTATCATATAAGTAGTTATGTATAAGCTATTTATATGATAAAAGATAAAAGAAAGAAAGTATAATTGTTTTTCATATAAACTATAAGCTGTTTTTATAAGCTATTTTGGAAATGTTTTTTATGTAAGCTGAAAATAGCTTATGCACCTGTCATATGTTGTTTCCATAAGCTCTCCCGAGCATCCGTGCCAGTGCTTATACTAATATATTAACTCAAATAAGCCAATCCAAACAGGCTGTTATGTGAGCTTATAGGCACTTGTAAGACTGTTACAAAGAGCTTATGTAAACACCTTACGACATGTCGTTCCAGCATATTTCCATAAGGTATATGCTCTCCAGGATAGTTTATGAAAATATCTTATAGCTTATATGGAAAAGTTTATCTCGTTCTTATTTTTTGTTATTAGAAATAATTTCTACACAACTACTTATGTAACAAGTGATTGTACTATAAGAGCTTAACTAAGCTGTTTATCCAAATTCCAAACAAATATCCATGAGAGTTTATGGATGGATGTAAGGTGAAAATAGATGATAGACATTTCATAAGCTCTCTCAGATACACACACAATTGCTATGTCAGTAGACATGTTCAAATAAGTTGTTCCTAAGTCAATTCAAATGTTCTCTGTAGTATGTTATTCACAATTTGAGTATACTGATGTGGTTGCTTCTCTTTTCTATTAGGTTCTGTTGCATCTGCTAATGGATCAGCTCTTGTGAAGATTGGATCCACGGTTAGTTATTTGGCTTTTCTTGTGTCTATATTGTGCTTGCATTTGGGTAAGAGAGTTTATTATTGAATTAGAATGAATTTAACTGACTTCATTGTGACTTCTTTGCTCAGACTATGTTGACTGCTATTAAAATGGAAGTTATGACTCCTTCGTTGGAGACACCGGATGAGGGTTGTTTAGGTTTGTGGCCATAGCCGGTTTTGCCATTTGTGTGTTGATTATGTTGTTGTGGTGACATATAGGGTGAAATTTGATGTGTTGATATCTATTATTTCAGCTATTGATTTCCACATGCCTGCGATTTGTTCTCCGATTGTTAGGCCTGGCAGGCCTGCTGAAGCAGAACCGGTTGTGTCAAAGCAGTTGTCCGACACTATTTCAAGGCAAGTTTTAATCTTTCATGCTGCTTTGTTAGGTCCAATCATTTTTTATTATGCAAGAAATTAATTATACCAGAGTCGCTCTATGATCCTTGTTTTTACCACAATAAAATTGGAGACAGACGGAAAAGAGGAAAATAAAGGGGAGTTTTTTAGTTTTAAGTCTTATTTTTTTTGGATAATAGGTTTAGGTTTTTAGATGTTAAGGCCAATTTTGTCAATGTATGTAATTTGTCTCTTTGGACTCTACCAAAGGGACTCCACTAACATTTAAAGTGTTTGAACTCAGACAATTTGTTTCCCCACCCACCCCACTCCTCCCATCCTGGTTGTAACATTCGTATGGTGATTTCCTGCCTACAGCTTTCAAGAACTTTGTATTTGTGGTGTCCATGTTATATTTTTTGGTGATCAGTAGTATCGACAGCACTTTGATAAGTTAAATTGGGTTCCAGTCGAATTTAAACTATCTTATTTCTTTCAATGTTTTTTAATAGAAAAACTATCTTTTTCTTTGACCTTTATCATATATATATATTTTTTTTTCAGTTCTGGAATGATTGATTTGAAAGAATTGTCGTTGGTTAGTGGAAAAGCTGCATGGATGGCTTACTTGGTAGAGTTTTATATGTATTGTATTTATCAAATTTCGGTTAGCAACCATAGAAACAATGTATTCTATGGTGCAGTACTTTATTTGCTTTGATTGTGTAGTTATCAATCTATTGAATGAACTAATGCAGGATATCTATTGTTTGGATGCTGATGGGGCTCTTTTTGACGCTGCTTTACTTTCTGCAGTTGCTGCCTTATATCATTGTAAGTAGTGTGTCGTTTTCTGTGGCGTTGTATTCAAGTCATATTGTGAATCATTCAGAAGATAGACTATTCTTGCATATAAAGCACTGTTAAATATAACTTGCCCACTTTTGGATTATTTATTTCCATTACATATAAAGAAATTTTAGAGAAAAATGGACAAATAGGTTCCAATTGGAAGATATCAATAGTAATACGAGTTGAGCAAATGACCACCTCCTAGCATTGATTTCCTGAGTTGAGCTAATTATTTTTTGAATGGGAAACACTTAGCATGTAATTTGAATTGTTTTTATTTTATTAAAAAGTGTAACAACTTCTTTGTAGTTTTTTGAACTTTGTAACATTAATGGCTGAACTTTGTAGTTTATTGAACTTCTATCATATGCTGATATGATAGTTTGAATGATTCAGCCCCAGATGAATCACTTATAGTTCTACAAAGAGTTTTCTTCAAAATATACCGAATATTTAATAGCTTTAGAAAGTGATACAAACCGCAAGAAAATAAAAGAACTTTGAGGAAAAAGGAAAGAGAGAATTTTTGTAAGGTGTATTTGATATTACGTCATGTAACATATGTTGGCTTGAATGGATTAGGCCACACTATACATTTATATTGATACAAAGAGCTTTTTGGCGTCATAGTTGTTTTGTAATAAACTGCACTACCTGTCATTGTGACCAATGCCGACTCAGCACAATCAATCGTAAGTTCAAGTGAACTAGTTACACTTACACAGTAGTAGAGAGTAGAGACCACATGAGGGAATATAGTATTGTAGTATATTACAGCATTGTAGCATATTACAGCATGTACTCTCTGAAACTTATGGTCGATAGAGTAAGCCAAAGAGGTCCAGAACCCCTTGTTTAGTGTGAAGATTGCAGAAACATGCGACAGATAGGGATTGATGAGAGGGTCAGGTAGCTGATTCCAAGCAAGAATATGACATAAGTGTGGCTTTTGTTTCGCACCTTTTCTCGAATTAAGAATGAATTCAAGCCCATGTGCTTTGTCTGAGGGTGAAGAACAAGTTATATGACTTTATGATAAGGACATTTCTTAGAACATCACACAACAACACTGGAGTGGAAATCCACTAAGCCTCTGAATCCACGCCATTTCAGCAACTCTATTAGCCATGCTGTGATATTCGGCCTCAGTATTGTATCTAGCAACCAAGAGACCAGATTTGGGCCTACAGTATACACAAGACAAAGCTGGGGTGTTTGTCATCTGGATCACCTACCTATTCCACGTCGCGGAAGGCAAACATGAAGAGTGATTTACGATGGTTGGTTGATGAAGCAAGTCATGTGTGATAATGTGAATTGTTTCTTTTAATATTGTTGTATGCTGTGATATTACCATATTGGTTTTGACTTATGTACATTTACATGTTGCCAGTGCAAATTCCTGCTGTTGCCATGAATGATGACGGAAAAATAGTATTGATGTCTGATGAAGATGGACAGAAGCAGGCAAAGGAGCAAGTCAATGAGGAGAAGAGAAAGCTTACATTAAAAAGCATTCCATTATCGTTAACATGCATACTTCACAAGAGCTACATCTTGGCAGATCCTACTGCAGAAGAAGAATCCATAATTGAAACCCATGTGACAATTGTTTTGGATACATGTGGTCAACTAGTATCTCTTTACAAGCCTGGTGGGCCAGTTCTTGCCTATACTTCTGCTATTCAGGTAAGTTTGTGCATTGCAATGGAATTAAAGATGTGAACCATATCAAATTCATATCGATATCATGCATGGTCTCTCATGAGTAGGTTCACTGTCGAAAATTAATTTAGTGTTGTCTGTAATACAACGAAGGAAAGTTTAGTATCCTGACTTTGAACTGTTGGTGTTTAATAGTTATCTACCGAAATGGTGGATGAAATTATATATGTTGATGCTAATTATAAATTGATGTTAATTATGATTGTTGTGGTTTCAGGACTGTGTTGCCTTGACCAGGCAAAGAGTAAAGGAACTAAAGAGCTTCTTAGACGAAGCAAATTCTGCTATGGAGGTTGAGTAGAATTATAAATTAATGTTATTGAGTGGTTAATGAAATTATGTTTGTACAGTCTAAATTAAGGTACTACCGGGGCATTGTTTTATTTTGAAATATCATTTTCATGAAATTTTTAATCTATGATATATAATTTATTACCATTCTGGTCAGTAATTTTCAGGTTCCATTCCAACTGTATGGGGAGGAGTTAGAAAGTATCCATAACTCTTTGGCTTAAATCTGCTTTTAGTCTTTGAGTATCATGATTTAGCAATTTTGCTCCTCACTTTTAAAGCAAAATGAATTGAATCCTCCACATATATTACCAGTTCCTTCGATTGAGATTCCATGGCAGACCACCGCAACAACTCCACATCCCCAATGATCGTCATTCTTGAAACCACATATTAGTCGCAAAGGGAAACAATAGACTAAAAATACTTCCTTCAACCTAAGTTAGATTCAATATATTATCCTATAAGTTATATGTATTTGAATCCAGATAATCATTTCGACCATGCAAGGACAAAACATAAACATAAGTGACTTAATACAATAAATGACAGGGAAATAATCTCATTTTTAAAAAATATATAGATTTTATTAGGTAAATTTATTGGGAATTTTTTTTCTATATGGCAAGAGTTACTTTCCATTTAAATGATCTATGAACATTAATCAACAATAGTATTTGTTTTAACAAGACAAAATTAACTATTATCATTCGTCAAATGAAAATCAATGCAAGGATAAGCAAAACAATCTCAAAAACATGGTGCTTAGTCCAAGAAATGGCAGCTAGAACAAGAGCATGAGCAATTATATTTGTCGTTTAACTATACTAGTAATAATTATAGCACTAAATTTGGAGACACCTCCAGACCGAGACTGAATGGAATCAAATAACGCTTATGAGTCACTTTCAAACACCACATGTTCCCATCACATGTTATGTGGCTAACCATTTGAATAACTTCAAGTAATGCATTTGTTTCACATTCAACAATTGACATCTTTACGTACTTCTAATTTGTACAAGTTATTTATCACAATGCCTCTCCGAAGGCTAATAAGAAAATACTTCTATCCAAGATTCCTTGACCACTGACCTAATTTGAGTTTTAGAATTTGATATCTCAAAATTAAAGTAGAACTTCAATTTTTTCTTTCAAAATTAGTTTTTCAACGAGCTCGATATTTTTTAAATTTCAAAAGCGCAATAAAACACAAAAATTACTTTTTCTGGCTTACAGGTTACTCGCACGCCCCACGTGTTTTCTATTTTACCTTTTCGCCACTTAAGTAGCAGATGTTATAAAAATGAGAAATTTTGAAAAATGCCGTCCACTACTTAAGTAGCGGACGTTATAACTGTATGGTGTTTTTGAAGGTATCCGCTATTTAAGTAGTGAACAATGGTATTTTGATAAAATTGTAGGGCGCTCGAAAAAAAAGTATAGGACGGCAAAAGTGGATGTCTAAAACACACCAAAATTAGAATGATTTTCTTTCTACCCCAACAATTATACTCCTACCCCTACATTTTGAGTGTACTGACAATTTTACCCTTATATATAAATTAAAATTCTACATTTTTGTTTAATTTTTCTCTCACAAATTTCCAAAGTTTTCCGGTAGATTAAGTTTCCAAATTACAAACACATTTCTTTAAGTTTTCCGGTATGCAAATTTTTCCAATCACACTTCTACAACAACACTTGACAAAAGAGGTTCGGTATGCATTTTTCTCATGTTATCAACATGTAACATAAACCCAAGTTTAGATCTTTTATGTTTTAGGGATTTTTTTTTCTAAAATCTATTTTGTTTATCATTTAAATCTGGAAATTTCAAAACACAATTAGTCAATTATTCATCATCAAGAATTGTTTCTCTTCCCTAAATGTTAGTTTTTAAAGAAGAAGAAGAAAAAGAACAAATTCTTTAACCTTCAGAAAATGAAACTGGTGTTTCAAAGTCAGATTCAATTGATGGGTTATGTCATTTTAAGATCCATCTTTCTTTTTCTTATTCTCTCATGATGTTGAGTTCTCTTTCTGATGCTAAATCTTGAGTTGAGAAGGCTCCACAGGGAAGCCTTGCACTAACGTTTAGGGGCTCATGCATTTCTTCCAAAGACTAGCATTCCCTTTTCCAAACAGGACAAAGATCAAAACTAAAAAGTAAAGGATGTAGTGACGTTTTGAAATGTTCCTGATTTAGACACCAACCTTCCAGAATTCTGTTTTGGAGAAGTGTTCCGGTAACATAAAAAAAATTATGCAATTTACACCACATCTAAACAAGTGTTCCGGTATGTAATTCAAATTGATTGGAGATAATACTTATCGGAACACATTTTTTAAACTGTTCCGGTAAAAACAAGAACAATTCCAAAATTTTATGCACGCCAGAATACTTGTGAAAAGTGGTTCGGTAAAATTAACATAGCGAAAAAAAAAAAAACTTACCGGTACAGTGTTTGAAGGGGTGGAAGTATAAAACAACAAAGTAAAAAAATAACTAAATATACTATAATATGATAAGGGTAAAATGATAATATTTTAAAAAATGTTGGGGTATAGGGATAAATGTTGGGGTAGAAAAAAAAATTTCCCCAAAATTAAGCCCGTAAAGTACTTCAAGATCCAGGCCCATAATAGTGTGTCCCAAAAAGAAAACACCATTTTACTTCATTCACTGCAACAAGTAGAAGATTTCTTGTTAACAACTAGCAAATAACTGTATCGATTGAAATTGAAATCAAGAACTAGAAACTGAGAAAGAGGCAAATTCAGAGATCTAAGAGAAGAAGTTACCAATCAAACAAACGAAAATGGGGAATGAAAGTAGCAACAGCATTTCAGTATTGAAATTGCTGAATCAAACGGTTTCAGAACCTCACTATCTCTTCCATTTCTTAACATTTTTCTCCTATTTAGTTATTCGAATCTCCGCAACACCAGTTTTAGCTCCTCATCTTACTCAAACTCTCCTTCGTCGAGTAACTCTCTCTCTCTCTCTCTCTCTCTCTCTCTCTCTCTCTCTCGTAGATCGCTTATTTTTGTTCGTTTTGTAATGTATGTGATTTTTTTCATTTTCAGGAGATTCAAACGATGTTAGCTTTTACTGTTTTGGCTTTAATCAAGGTACGTACGCGCTGCTCGAATTTGTTATGTGATTTGTAAGCATGTGCGTTTGATTCTGCAGTGAGAAAAATTGATTTGAATTGAAATAATCAATTCATTTTGGATAAATGTGAGTTAAATATAAAGTGATTTATGTTTGAATATATTCGTGTAAGTGTAAATGTAAATGTTAGTCGAACAATAAATTTGAGTTTACAAATTAATTATAGAATTAAAAGTTTCAAATTATAGCTTAAAGTTAGAATCAATTTTGAAGGTAAAATCAATTTTAATTGTGAGTGTGAGCAGTCAAACATGTCAATATCGATTTTACACCTTTAGAATCAATGTTGCCACCTTCATAAGTGGAACCATACACTAATTCACTGCACACAGACTTAAACTTCACATTGAATAAATTTATACTAGTTCAAACTAGGAATGGTTACTATTGTGTATAGATTATGTTTACATGTTACTTTTACAATAATTTTATATTTATATGTTGATGTCATGATGTGTTCATTCAATTTTGTTTGATTTTAACTTTAAAGATTTAAAGCATATGTACCGTAAGAGTAAGCTAATTTTACACTCATCCAATGAAAACTCGTTATTTTGGCACATCATGCTGTTTTTTGTAAGTGTACTTTGAAATGGATGGAATGACGTAGAAAAAATGAAGGTTTCTCCTGTCAAGTGTAAACCTAATTTACACGACAAATTATGACTATTAAACTCTTACGTTTTATTTCCTTATTTTTGTCTTAGCATATTATATAGTATCTTGTTTTCTTGTCCCCCCCCGGAAGTAGTCTAACTTTTTTAACAGGTTGCTTGATGAAAAAGGTTTTTCATATTAAATAGAATGACACAAATTTAAATGTTTCTTTGCTTCCATTGAGCCAAAAAAATATATTCTGTCCACATTCTTGAGTTAAAAAACTACCAGTTTTGTCCTATGTGGTGCATGTAATTGTCAGTTTGTCACTCTGATTTGGCTAGATTGTCGTAATCTTGGATGTATAAGCCACCCTGATTTGGCTAGATTTTCAGTTCTTGTGACTATGATTCCCCAACTGTTCTTGCATACTGCCAGCATGCAACCTTGGACATTTACACGCGTATATTTGATTTTCTTTGTTGCAGGGTGTGAGAGAGGAGACATGGGAAGCCTTCATAGCTGATGCACTTTTCCTTGCCAAGGTGATTGCATTGATGCATTTGAACTTGAAGTTTTTTTTAAGATAGAGAGTTTGGAGTTAATTTTTTTTTTTATTTGAACTTGAATGTCTGATACGGCACTATGATTGTGGTGACTTTCTGACTTCAGTTTGTAATTAGCAACTGGACAGTTTTGATCGAGTAATGAATGTGTTTTATGTGTTAATTAAGTCCCTTTTTTGCGCTGATTTAATTTAATTTAATCTCTTTCTGAGTCTACATGGCACTTCTCAGCTTTTATATCTTATTTTAATATGTCCAGATTTGTCTTTTTGCCCTTACCTATACAATGGACCGCCGCATAGCCGTTTGGTACATTCTTGTATTTTTAGGTGGGTAGTTTCATCTTATCTTAATCTTTTTAAGCACTGAATATATAGTGTTTGGCATATTTTACACCATATTGTTTTTTCCTGCAATAAATTATATAGAAGTATGCATCCTCAACCACAAAATAATTTCTTTTGTTATAGAAAAAAAATAACATTGGATATATTTTTCTCTATTTTGATGTAAAAAATGCCATTTTTAAAATTGTATAATTGATTTTGTTTGCATCCTATTTTGGTAATAAGTCCATGATGTGCATTGGATATCTGCTGAAAGTTAATTACAGACAATGTGATTCAACCACTCAAGTAATATATATGCATATTTATGGTTGTATTCTGTATTGCAGTTATACATGTGCTGACACAACAACCTCCATCTCAAGGACTAGGTATTGATAGTTGGATTTAGTTGATTTTCCTTTATGCTTTTTTGTTATATTATTTTTCAAGCTTGGTAGTTGAGGGTATCATGGAAACTACGTGAATCCGTTGTTTTATGATAATTTGATTATCTAATAAAATTCTGGTTCTATTTTAATCCATTCTTCCAGGTACCTGTAACAAGCTTACACCATTGTTGTTGGAAAGCCTACTAACAGAGGGGAACACTTCAAGATTTTGGCTGGTAAGTACGGAATTGGATGGAATTTGTTAGGATATTGGATTTGGGCCTAAGTCCAATAAGAGTTAGGTATTATATTTCCTCGATTTTAGGAATTTTCTGTTATAGATATCTTAGCTATATTTTGGAGTTGGTTGGACTGTTTGAATAAAATGTGGTAGCTTGGAAGATTTACTTCTGCTTTTTTCCCTTTTGTGATTTAATGGTTGACATGTTTAAGCATGCACTACATGAAAATTATAACACTGTCAATTTTGAAGGAGTAAAAATTAATATCAGAAGTCTATGGAGTGTTGTTATAATGCCATGTCATTGTTTACATCTTAGATTTTATTCTGTCTCCACTGGTTTTATTTATTCTTCTTTCTTTCCATGTGTTGGCAGGTGGAATTCAGTGCTTCTTATTCATCTGCTTGCATTCGCTCAAGTCAACAGTTTCCTGAGCTCTCAATTACGTATGCTTCTTCTTGACTTTATCTCGACTATTAATACTCTCTTCAGTTTCTGTTTATTGGGCAAACTCGGGTTCTTGTACTTCCTCACCTGATATGGGTATAAAAGAAGTTGTCCAAGTATTAGAGTCTGATTTGTTTGTGGAAACATCTTTGTGTTTTCTATTTTGCTACCTTTTAAATTCAAACTACAAAACAATTTCGGTTACCATGTCTTTTATTGTTAATCTGTAATACTCTTACATAGTTGCTATGACATTTTCAACTTCCGAGTGGATAATGACAACCATTTGTTTTATTCAGATTTGGCACATTTAAGGAAATGTTTCCTGGGAAAGATTTTCATTAAAACCTACCCAACACATTTTCGCTATAAACTTTAATTGAAAATGAAAGTAGAAAAAATACACTAAATCTAACACGTTCTAACATTTGAGTTGGCTTATGAATTTAGAGGGCACTATTAGATAAACAATTAGTAATTTGTTTGTTACTAGTTTGTTAGCTTATTTAAAGGCTTGATTTAATCAATTTGTTATCACGTTTTACAGTGTCTTCACTTTTCAACCTTTTATGATTTCTATCATGTTTTGTAACATTGTATCACAACCATGACATCATCTTTGAAGTGCATAATCTTCTGCATTCCATTTTTTTCTAATTCTTTTTGCTTGTTTATTTTTCATTCACTTTCCGTATGTGGGTATGTAGTGGATCATACTCTTAAAGGAAGATGTCATATCATATGACTTCAATGTCATGTTGCAAAACTTGATAAAAGCCATGGAAGAGAGAAAATCATAAATAAAGTACAGCAAGCTTTTTATATAGTTTAACAAACTTGTAAAAAACTAACTACTAATCCCTAACTAATTTATATTTCCAGTAGGTTCTTCCTTCAAATACAACTCAATTTCATTATCCTTCCATTGTTTTTCTTGGGAAAAAACATAAACACAGCATAGCAAAAAAATTGAGTAGGTAAAGTGGTAAACTGCTCTACTGCATACATACATACATACATACATACATACTATTGTCATAAACTACATTTGACAATGTCTGTGTTTATGTCTATGACAGATATTCAACCAAAATATTATCATTTGGAATAGTTGATCTTGGTCTCTTTCCCAATGCAGCTGAAAAATTTGGAGTATCTCTCAGTGGTACTTTTTCTGTAGTTATTTCCTTTTTTAAAGTAATTTTTCTGTTGGGTTCCTGTAATTATTTTTATGGAAATATATTCAACTTGTATGAGTCTTTTGATTTGTCAGGAAGCATGGGTCAGCTTCCATCATTTATCTTATTTGACAATGCAACTGAAATTGCCCGCTTTCCAGAGTTGGGTTCCGAAACAACATTTTTCAACCCTACAATTACAAAGGTATCTTTCGTAAGTAGGACTTTGTTTTATGGTGTTATTTTGAATATTGCTTGGATTGTTATCGATTTTAATCTTTTTTTCAGTAGAATGTTCAAAGCACCGTAGGGGGTTGGTGTTTGCTTTCTAGTTCCTTATGTTATATGATTATTCACCACGCAAACACACTTGATTGAGCATTACTTCATTAGTTGCATTTTTGATCTTTTCTTTAACCATATATCATTTGGAATATGAGCTGCAGGGATTTCTTTCTCGACATTTTGAGCTTGATCGGCACCTTCTTGAATATATTAATGGTAAATAGGTAATTGCATTGCCATTATCCTGATATGGTTCCTCCTTTGTACTCTTGTAATGTTGTAATCATTGAGATTTTTTTGTTGGCTATAGATACATCGATATAATGGTGCACATTTTTGCCTGAAATTTTGTCTTTGTACTCTAATTTACGCTATTTATACAAGTAATATCGCCTCGATTTTTTTATTGTGGTATGGAATATACGTATGTTATAAAAATAATTTTCGCATGTACTTTACTTTTTAACGTGCGTATGATCACTTATAAATACAGTGGAATGCTAATAGAATATAGGCTTAATGGCAGTTTTGGTACCCCTATTTTTAAAAAAATTGGATTTTGGTACCCTTATTTCTAAATCAGCAATTTTGGTACCCCTATTTTGTCAAATTTTGAAATTGCACTCATCCTTATTCTCTTTTAATGATGTGGCGCATTTTAGTATTACATGACATTTGTTTATTTAAAAAATCATCGTCATGCCAGATAAAGTTAATATTATTATATAGAAAATTATATTAGTATCTATTATTATTATTATAATCTATCAATAAAAATAAATTAAAAAACAAAAGAAGAAATTGAAAGGGTACGTGAAAAGGAAGACAGAGGGGTTGAAGAATTGGTTTAGTAACTTTTATATAGACATATATTACTGGTTTATTAGTTTTTATTGGTTTTACAAATCTTAACTGGTTTTTATTATATTTTATTTGTTTTTCCTGATTTTTTTTCCAGATTTTTTAACAATTTTTTGATAATTTAATTGGTATTTTTCTGCTTTTTTTATTTTTCCAGATTTTTAAACAATTTTCTGATAATTTATTTGATATTTTTTTGGTTTTTTTTTTTTATTTTTCCAGATTTTTAAACAATTTTCTGATATTTTATTTCATTTTTTCTGTTTTTATTTTATTTTTCCAGATTTTTAAACAATTTTTTGATATTTTATTTCATTTTTTCTCTTTTTTTTTAAATTTTTCCAGCTTTTTATATATTTTCAGATTTTTTTTATTAACATTTTTGTTGTACTTTATAGTTTTCAATTATTTTTTTTTGGATTTTTAAAATTTAAATTTTAATATATATTTTAATATTATCTGACGTGGCGATGATTTTTTAAATAAACAAATGTCATGTAATACTAAAATGCGCCACATCATCAAAAGAGAATAAGGATGAATGCAATTTCAAAATTTGACAAAATAGGGGTACCAAAATTGCTGATTTAGAAATAGGGGTACCAAAATCCAAATTTTTTAAAAATAAGAGTACTAAAGCTGCCATTAAGCCTAGAATATATGGTTTATAAAAAATGAGATTAGGAATATCTTTTTGGTAACAAGATTAGGGATACTTTTCTTTTGTTGTTGACAGATAGTATTATTATTGTTAAACATTGTGTTTGAGGGGTGTTGACAGAAAATCTACATATGGTTAAGCATTTGAATTATAATAGGCATTCGACACTGTTTACAAAATTTCTCTTGATTGAAAAAAAAGTTTTAAGATGTTTTACTTATGAGGTGTGTTATTTGAAGAATTATATTTTGACAATTTATTGAATAATCAAAATATATAAGGCAATGAGTTATCTATAAGTTTATATGGAAAGTTGTCTGTTTTGTAAAAATAAAATTATGAAAAGTTATCCACATGTTATTCCAAAAGTAAAATATTTGCAAGAAAATAAATTTTTTTTTGTCAAAAAACAATGTTTGACTTATGGATGGGAATGAGAATAATATAGTACTACTGCCATATTTGAGTTTGACCCACCTGTCAGCATGTTTTAAGTGAAATTCTGCTGGGTCATACTAAAGCTAAAAGTATTTTAAAAGTTAAGAGTACTCCTCCCTAGGTTATTACTATATTGAACCGGTATTACTGTATTGAACCAAATTTCCAAGTGTACAAATACACGGTTTTATGATAGAATTGTCGGATCTAGGGATGGGAATAGGCCAGCTTTGACAGGCCTGAGCCTGGCCTATGATTTTTCTTCAAGTCTAAGCCTGGCCTAGGCCTATCAAATGCAATTTTTTTTGGCCTGGCCTGGGCCTGTTTAAAGCCTAGTCTGGCCTTGTAGCCTATTTAAAAGTCTGTGTTACATAAAGGCTTATATATAGTCTTTTTAAATATACTAATTAAATAGGCCTTAAAGCCTATTTCATATTTAATTTTTTATAATTCCTACAACATTAAGAAAAAACTAATAAAATGATTAGCACAAAAATTAAAAGCTAATAAAATAACAAATACGATTACGACAAAGTCAATAATTTGTACTATAAAAGCATATAATTTGTCTTTGTCAAAAAATATAATTTGTCTTTGTCAAAAAAATAAACAAATAATTTCTAATTTGTCTAAAAAATATAATTTGTCTTTGTCAATATATATATATATATTGTCTAATAAATATTTTGAATTTATATAAATAATAATTATTAAATATAACCAGGCCGGCCCATCAGGCTTCGCAGGCTTTTTTAAAAGCCTAAGCCTGGCATATTTAGATAAACAGACTATTTTCAAGGAGCATGGCATTTTTAATAAACAGGCCAGGCCAGCCCAGGCCTAAGACAGGCCAGGCCGAAGGCCCCTGGAGGCCGCATGGCCTATTCCCAACCCTAGTCAGATCTAAAATATCTGGTTGAGATTTTTTATATTATGTTATAATAATTGTATTAATTTGAACTATCAATTTATAATTAACATTTGATATTTAAAATTGTGTGTTTTTCTACAACGGCAAATTTCAATTTCGAATATCTAAGTAAAAATCTGCATTTAATAACCAGTTTGTTGATCAATCCCGGTTGCATCATTCTTGTTTGAATGTCATTCAACTACAATAAAATCAAAATGGTTGGTAAGAAAAAATACATAATAGACGGAAAAGTATCCACATTTTCAAGAGCTTTCTTTAGGACGTATTGTTCGCCCTTATTTATTTCGAGTTTAAGTTTTTTTTTTTATTTCAAAAAATAATGATGGGGCAGTTAATAAAGACATTGATATCTACTCCGAATTCCTCTCAAATCCACCACTCTTATATTAAAATTACATTTTATCTCTCTTAAATTATAAACTCTTAAACAAACTTTAAAATTATATATATATTGTAACCTTTTCTTCTAATTATAATTATTGTAGCAATGCATAAAAAAATATAATATTATAATAAAATATCCGGGTCAAAATAGAAATTACCATAATGTTATATTTGAGCCAAAATAATTGATGCGTAAAAAATAAAAAAACTAATAATTATTCCATTTTGTCACTCCTGTAGCATATATTTTTTATAAAGCACTTTAGCGGTGGCTAAAAATTTTAATCTTAAAATGAATAAGTCATAAATTATGATTTGAACCTCATCGTTGCATATATGGCCTACTTGAATTTGATTTATTTTTGAGTTTATTAAAATAATTTATACAAATAAAGATATTTTTTTGTTAATTTCTAAGTTTTTACTGAGAAAATTTGTATCTTTATAAGCTATTTTTTCATAAATTACTTAAAAAAATTTATAATAATACATAAAAATTTATTTATTTACATAAATTATTTCACATAACCTAAAAAATAAGTCAATTCAAACGGATAGATAATATGATATCTCTTCCAATTGATTTTTTGTTTTGTTTTCGAAGCATCTCTTCCAATTGATACTCAAGTGAACTTGTTGTAATATATTTTAAACATATACATAGAGATTTTATGTGTATTTTTTTCTTATAATTTAAGCAAATTTTATCTTTTTATTTGATCAAATTAATTTTTTTTACTCAAACATTTAGATGAGATAATACTAATTTCTTTTATTTAACCAGAATCCTATGATCAATTTTAAATTTCAGCATGCACTTACGATAAATTTTAAGGGAGAGTTTCCGGCTCATTTCCATCTGCAAGGTTCAATGAATTTGACCCCAATTTTTTATTAAAAAAGATAAGAAATGAAAAACACTGATTTTTAAATAAATATAATCCTACAAAATTTTGTAATATTATAAAAATTGAGAAAAGAAAAACACTGATTTTTTAAATAAATATAATCGTATACATTTATGAGAAAAAGTAATATGCACTAACAGTATAAAATAGTTTTACACTGTTAACCAATAACAACCATATTTTTCGCCATATCATCTCACTTTTTTATATAATATAATAAATTAATAATTTTTTATTAGATAATTATATAAAACTATTTTACACGGTCACGTAGTGTATCTGATTAAACTATATGCTTAATGTAATGTAATATGAAGAATCATTCGCATGTTATAAAAAGAGAAAAATGTATATGCACTTTTATAGTGTCAATCAATACCAACCGTTTATTCCGCCAAATCACCCCACTACAATTGTATGACATGGAGAAATGCTTAATTTGAATGTCAGTGTTTTACATTGACAGAGCATATCCATTAAACTCTTATAAAAAAATCAAAAGTTATAGTACTAATTACTATTACTACTAGTATTTTGATTTTTGTTTCTTTCATTGGTGGATGTTGTTTTGATCTGCTTGCTTGCTACCTTCTCCCTTTCATCGTCGGTTCATTCTCTCTCTCTCTCTAGATCGTCTCATTCCCTTCCGGCGGTAACAGAATCTTCTAGAACCTCCATGATTCTTCCATCATCATCACTCTTCTCCATCCCTATGGAGCAAAACTACCCTTAAACATCATCACTATTAGTATGCCTCCTCAACTTCGAACCAGAACACCAAAAACCAACCCGAACCCGAATCAAAACCCGATCATTAAACCCGCTCCAAGAGGTAGAAGAGGTAGACCTGCTAGAAACCGTAACCCGATCGTTGATTTTGCGCGTGATAATCAAATCGATAACAACCACCACCAAGTTCCAGAAAACGAACAACCTCACGCGCCTCTTGTTAGGGTTTCAAGAGATATAGTAATTAAGCAAGATATTATGGATGATGACTGTGATAGCGGTGGTCGGACTGCCGATAATAAAGCTCCGGTGGCTGAAGATGAAGGAACTACACCACCTATTCCTGAAAAAGTATTTTTTTTTTCTTTTAAAAAACAATTCTTGATTGTGTTTTTAATTAAGGAAATTGTGGGATTTTGAGAAAAAAAAATTAAATTTTTAATTGTTGGTTTGATTAATTTTTTTGAACAGGTTCAGGTAGGTGGTTCACCGATGTATAGAGTAGATAGAAAGCTTGGGAAAGGAGGATTTGGACAGGTTTATGTTGGTCGCCGTGTCGGTGCCGGAGCAGGAGCTGCTGAGGTAGGTTGAATGTGTTTCTGTGTGTGATACTGTGATGGTGGTAACTTATGCCATAGTCCCAGTAATATTGATGTTAATTTGAAATTATGATAAAAATTAATAATTGGTGCTTGTGATTATTGGAAATTGATATCAGTGTTATATATGGTACATGGCGGATTATGGCGCATGGCAGGCGCATGGCAAAAATACGTGCCATAATCCGCCGTGTAAGTAGAGATGTCAACAGCGTGAGAGCGGGGACCCTAAGTATGTTTTGTGGCCTATGGTGGTTGACACAGAATCTGCCATTCTGTAACGCCATGGTGCCAATTTTGATAACATTGATTGATGTTAATGTGAATTGCATATTTATTTGTAAATGAAGGGTAAATAAAAGAGCGATTACTTGTGTGTTCTTTTTTAATGAGGTATCCATAGACTGTGTGTGTGTGTGTGTGTGTGTGTGTGTGTAAGTTGCTGTGGTTTGAATTGAGATTTTTCATTATTTCTTTACATTGTTTGTGCAACGATTAATTTGCAGGTGGCTTTGAAGTTTGAGCATAAAAGTAGTAAGGGGTGTAATTACGGACCTCCTTACGAGTGGCAGGTTTACAAGTGAGTGTGGAACTATTTTTTCTTGCAGCTGATTTATTACAATTGTATGTTGCTAAACTCAAGTTTATGTTTGTTTGTATGTAGTGTATTAGGTGGTAGTCATGGTGTTCCACGAGTTCATTACAAGGGAAAGCAAGGTGATTTCTATATTATGGTAAGTGCTGTTAAAGGATTATTGTTTTTATTTTATGGAGGGACAGGGGTTTGCATTTATCTATCTATGTTTTTTTAACCTGGAATTGTATTGGCAGGTCATGGATATTCTTGGCCCTAGTTTATGGGATGCTTGGAATAACAAGACACACACGTAAGTTCATTTTCCGCGCTGGAATCATGGTGCAATATAATGTTTATTGAGTTTTATTGTTGGAGTGATTATTGCTTGTTGTAACTGTATTTTCTATTTTGTGGCTTTAGGATGTCTGCTGAAATGGTGGCATGTATAGCAATCGAGGCTATCTCCATATTAGAAAAGATGCATTCTAGAGGGTGATTCTCTTTTTCCTGATCCTGCTTTTGATTTATTTCTGGATTTCCTTTTACTCAACGGATTAGATACAGTCCAGCATGCTAAACCAGTCATGCTATGCTGTTTTAGCAATTTCAGTGGCCAGACTGGTCTCACCTTATGGCCTTCACTGTTTAACAGATTTTCTTGCATGTTTGGAAGGGGGTTACTCTTTATACTCATAATTAATATCTATTTCTAGAATCTAGATTAAGCTTATTGTTTTCTCAAGGAGGTCCGTTCAACTCAACTCAAATTAGTTCAGGTCTAATGTGACTTTAGGAACCAAGGGTCTAAAACAAAAATTAATATAAATATGCAAACCTTTGGTCTGACAATATCAATCTCATGATTCTCATTGTTGTGAAAAATGTCATTGGGTTGCTTACGTTTTTTTCAGATACGTGCATGGTGATGTAAAACCTGAGAACTTTTTGCTTGGCCCTCCGGGAACTCATGAAGAGAAAAAACTTTTTTTGGTTGATCTGGGATTAGGTAAATATTCTACCTTGCTAAGAGAAGTTGACACTTCCACTTCATTGAATATTTGCCTAGTTTTTCTTAATTTGTATGTGTCTGACCTCTTTTACCACGCAGCAACCCGTTGGCGTGATAATTCGACTGGTCTTCATGTTGACTACGATCAACGTCCAGATGTATTTAGGTAAGTTATTTGGATTCCTAATTTACTGTGAACTTTTTTTTTTTTATCAAAGTTCAGGCTTTGTTTGATGATGTATGCCATATTGTTGCCACAGGGGAACCGTTCGTTATGCAAGTGTCCACGCTCATCTTGGTAGGACAGGTAGCAGAAGAGATGATTTGGAATCTCTTGCTTACACACTAATATTCCTTCTTCGTGGACGGCTACCTTGGCAAGGATACCAGGTTATCTTTGTTTTCAATATAGATACGTTAGTGATAATAGTAAATAATTTTTTTTCATTCTAATAAAGTTGAATGCTGCAGGGAGAAAATAAAGGATTTCTCGTCTGCAAGAAGAAAATGGCCACCTCACCAGAAAATATGTGTATTCTTTGTCCCGCACCGTTTCGGCAGTTTATCGAGTACGTAGTGAATTTGAAGTTTGACGAAGAACCAAATTATGCAAAATATATATCACTTTTCGATGGAATTGTTGGTCCAAATCCAGACATCAGACCCATAAACACTGATGGTGCACAGAAGGTACTAAATATTTCAATATTTACAGTTTACTGTTTACAGATAAAGGCCGAGTCCTGTTGTTAAATTTTTTGTGGTTTGTGTTGTTAAGCTTATATATCAGGTTGGACAGAAGAGAGGACGATTGACCATGGAAGAAGATGATGATGAACAGCCAAAGAAGAAAGTCAGAATGGGAATGCCAGCAACACAATGGATTAGTGTGTACAATGCACGCCGACCTATGAAGCAAAGGTTTTCTTCTGAAGTTATATATGTCTTTATTATCAATGTTAAAATGTTCAGACATTGAGTTTTTAATTATGTTTGTCCAGGTACCATTACAATGTTACTGATGTGCGGTTGTCCCAACACATTGAGAAGGGATATGAAGATGGGTTATTTATCAGCAGCGTAGCGTGTTGTTCTAACCTTTGGGCACTGATTATGGATGCCGGCACTGGTTTCACTGCACAAGTTTATGAACTCTCATCCCAATTCCTTCACAAGGTTGTGTTTTTTACTTTGGTTCAAGACTTAGTAATGTGGTGTTATATCTTCTTTTTTTTTGTACATTATATAGTTATTATATCTTTGCTGTTAGTAATATCATGCTTATACTTCACTTCTGATATAATGTATTCTTCACTGTATTGGAACTTAATGCATGTTGGAGAACTAATAAAACTACTGTTGTTTTTATAGGAATGGATTATGGAACAGTGGGAAAAAAATTATTACATTAGTGCCATAGCAGGATCTAATAATGGGAGCTCTTTGGTCGTAATGTCGAAAGGTAACTCCTTAAAGCTCTATTCTTCAGGCGTCAAGTATTTTGGTGGTAATAATTGACTAGACGGTATTAGGACATTTTGCGTATTTTGGCTTGTAGTATTTAATTCCTAGGTGACTGTGTCTCTCACTTCTATCGATGATTTGTTGGTTTCAGGGACCCAATATTTGCAGCAATCCTATAAGGTCAGTGAATCATTTCCATTTAAGTGGATTAATAAAAAGTGGAAAGAAGGATTTTTTGTCACTGCTATGGCCACTTCCGGAAGTAGATGGGCAATTGTCATGTCTCGTGGTGCTGGATTTTCAGATCAGGTTCTACTAATTTTTTATTTTATTTTTTAAAAAAGTTGAATTTTTAGTTTTGCTTAAACCATATGTGATGTTTCTTCGTCTAAAATTAATTCCAGGTTGTGGAGCTTGATTTTCTGTATCCTAGTGAAGGTATTCATCGAAGGTGGGACAGTGGTTACCGCATCACTTCAACTGCTGCTACATATGACCAAGCTGCTCTTGTTCTTAGCATTCCAAGAAAGAAACCAACTGATGAAACGCAAGAAACACTTCGCACATCCGACTTTCCTAGTACTCATGTCAAGGTAAATACTGCAGTTGATTGTTCTGTGTCCATTGTCTTCTCTAATCATGAAAGCTTATATTTGACATGTTATTTTTGCAGGAAAAATGGTCGAAGAACCTCTATATTGCATCTATTTGTTATGGAAGAACAGTTTCATGAGCCGAGAAGCTTTCCGAGATTCAGCTGACATAATTTTGACTTTTCATGTCACACTGTCTTCTCTTACATCTGCTAGTTTTGGAACTGGAGATCCTCTCTGACAAGTTTGCTGAACAAATCCTTTCGGCATTGATGTATGCATAACCTTTCATTATGGCCGTAATCACTAATCATATGATGTGATATCTTTGCACTGTATATCAAATGTATGAAAATGCTTATGAGCAAGTTAGATAATTTTTGTCCACATGGATGAGTCGAGATAGAAAGTTTGTGTAGGGGTTTGAACAATAATTACAATGCGAAGGTACACAGCTTAGGTTTGTTTATCGATATGGTATTTTGTAAATGTGCTACTATAATTTTCCAGTGTGATCACTGGACATTTTCAGCTGTGCATCCTTGTACTTGGACCTCTTTTCTCCTTTCCTTTTTTGACTTAAAGCTACTTTATTTATTTATTTATTTATCTCTCATCATTTTATTTGTATATTTAGTTGCATCAAACTTGGTTTTGACAAAGATAGGCCATTGTTTTTTATCTGTACATTTGTCCTACCTAGTGAGGAAAGACATTGCTAGTTGCATGCAATTTCATTTCATATTTTTCTCATTGGTCTGTCTTGTTAAATATGAGTGATGTTCATTTGATTGAAATAAAGGATAGCAATACTGTTGTTTAAATTTTTTTTCCCAGTAATTTGTTCCTCATCTTATGATTGTTTAAATGTTTCTTGTAATTGTAAATGCTGCCAATCTATTTGCTGCTTATTTGACATCAGTAATTACATCACTTTATTGTTCTAACCGAATCTCATTACCCAAAATATGCATTGTCTCCTGTTAAGGCATTCTACATGTCTGGGCGTAATTTTATTTAATAGTTTTTTTATGCCGTCAAACTTGGTGCAAGCATTTGTTGATTCTGACGAGCAGCTGGCTGTCCGATACTGTTTAACACATTTGTTGTCATTGGTTATTATTGATTTGTAATAGCATGAGTTTATTGAACATCTGAAGCAGGTATTTGGTTCTGTACCTATTGTTTGTATAGTTTGATCTTTATCTTGGTGAAATGTTTATGTCCATTTGTCTTGATCACATAAGGCTTCATTTTCCTGCTACTTTATATACTTATCTCTTGATAAAAAAATTAAGGTTAGTTTCTTTGGAAACTTAAGTTCAGTGGCTGTGATCACTTGCAGATTTGTACATATTGGTTCATGCCATGATTATGATTCTGGTGCAGCTCTTCACTGTTCAAGGTAAGGGTGCTTTTGGAACTAGCTAATGTATGTGACTCTTTTCCCTTCTCAGTTGCTGTAATTCTTTATCGTGGGAAAATATGGAGTTGAAGCTAACTTTAAATTCTTATAATTTAGAATGTCAAGAGATTTCCATATTTTGAATATCAATATCAGCCAGTTTTGATCGAAACAACGCCCGATAGAATTGTCTCTATAAGGTGCGAAATGTTCTTTTGATTAATCTTTCACCATTGGCTATAGCTCATGTTCGAGTATTTTTGTACAGCAGTTATGTTCGAATGTTTTTTTTTTTTTTTTAACATAGATAGGATGGAGAATTTATTCTCAGAAAATTTCAATATCTTGAAGGTACATACTCCATTAAAACACATGTGAGTTGTGTTTTTATTTTTGGAAGGAAACATGACAGCAAGGAAGGATCCATGTGAGTTGTGACCATGCAGTAGTGATCACATATTTAAGTAACAGAAACACAGCCTTTCCTAATAGAGAAGTTGCTCCCTACTTTGGTGGATCAGAAGTCCTTGTTGGGGCATTTCTAGCCTAAGATTTGTGGGGTGATTCGTGCATCTTACCCTAAAACTATACCACATTTATGAGTTGGGATCAATTTCTTCACCTTCACTTTAAATATTTCTGAAGTTTCTTTTATTTATTTATTTTCTTAAATACTTTTAAATTTACGTGTTTTGTCATATAGTACTTGCTAAAAATATATTACTTGCCAAGTGAAAAAAGCTTTCATAAATTAATTAAAAACTAATCTAAATTTTAGAATGATTTTGCTAGTTAAAATCAAAGTTTGAGCTCCATTTTGCTCCTCTACTATCTCAATTGTGCAACTTTGGATCCTGTCTTTTTTTAGCTCCATTTTTTTTATTTTGAAGTTTCTCACTCACTTTCTCCTAATTTGACCTTGAGTAGGCAATATTTTTAAAATGCGGTTCAATTCCAAAGTGACACTCCAAAAAACTGTCTCACTTAAAGGTGGATGTTAGTTAAAATAAACATGAAACACAAAATTAAAGGGGAGTACGAAATTTACCCTTTGTTATAATTCCTAAATTGTGAATCCTAGCATATTTCCATACCTAAAGACCGATTCAACAAATATTCTTGAGAACTTCTTTTGTGCTCTAGAGTTTTCTAATATTTTTATGTATAAGGGGTATTAACTAGTTAAGTAGTTAACACGATTCTCTAACGTAAAATCTTGAAATAACATATGATATAAAACTTTAAAAAATTATGTATATGGGATTGTCAGTTAGTTAAGTATCAAATTGTGATTGCTACTTAAATAGTGGATGATGTTTTTTTCAAATTTATCATTGTTATAACGTCTGCTATTTAGATAGCTGAAAAGTAAAAATGAAAATGAGTAGAATGCACGAGAAACACGGGGTGACAAGAAATTCTCATATTTTTCTTCATTATTTTGTATGTTCCCTAATCTTCACGTGTTTTGTTATTTCTTTCTTCATGAAATTGCATAGCTGGACCATGATGATGGCGGTGTGAAACAAGTATGTGTGTTCATCTTGCTGGTCAACTTCCTCCTCTACTTCCTACGACACAGTGAGGAGGTTATCTTGCTCTGAAGAAGAATGATGCATTACAGAGGAGAGAAAAAACCTATCTGAAAAACAAGCGGTTCAGTGTAATACTTTCGAGTCATGTTTACAAGAAATAGTTTAGTTTATAATTTTCCAGTGTAATAACTCAATTTTAATTTTTCACATAAGGTTTTTCTGTGTTCTTATGCAATATTTAAGTTTAATTTTTCTTTGTGATATATCAATTTGATATCAATGTAAGTTTTTTTTTTTCCTTTAATAGCAATGAGGGCCTAAGCATATCAATCAATTTGTTATTTCTGTTCGATACAAAGGGCGTAAATGTGATATTTATTTAAAAATAATCTAATTTTCTAGTAAATTTTTATTAGGTCCTTTTAGACCAATGCGATTAGTAATATATCGTCATTAAATCATAGTGACGTTGTAGTAACAGAGAAACTCACATATCTCAGCTTCATTTTGAGACTTTAAATTGTTTTCAATCATGGAACTTAATTAAAAACGATGATAAAACCATAGGAAGCTACAAAGTAATTCGACATTTTCTTTTATTTTGATCCATTTCGACTTCCGAGAATTAAATGTTAACTCTGTGCAATCAGCAGTAACAAAATAATCCATTGAATCATTTTCCATTCCATCCAATAATCATGAATAAATCCAATCTAATCCTTACATTTGCATGCTGGTTTTCAATGAACTGAATTTTTACTAAAACCGGTTCACTTACAATTGCAGGAGTTATAAAATAATTGCGTCTCAGATTTAGATTTTGCTTTCGCATGGCAATTTTTACTTTTTGCCGGCTGTAAAAAGGCAAGTAATACATATTTACCTGTATCATCAGCATTTATACTGCAATATGAATCTGGATTTTCAGATTCACTGCTGCTGCATCTCTATTTTAGGTTTAGCGCATTTCTTCTGCAACTTGACAGTTACGTATACCCCAAAATGACTTTGGTTTCAGTTGTCTTTTCGTGGCTGTAAAAAGCCACCCCATATGGGTTTCACATGTGGCACAGTTAGCAATTGTCCATGCGTACCTGCCAAAATAGAAGATTGGCTGCTACATTAGCTTCTTAGCAAAATATCAAGAAAAACTGTTTTGAGACTAATTCTATCAGGTCACTTGGAACCGCTGAATCAATCTTACACCATATCAATATTTGACTATCATAAAAGCTTAAGCTATTATATGAATATTTACGAATGAGTAGTTTTATGTTTAGCGCACATATGATATAGTCCACAGCCCAAACCTAATATGCAGAATTTAAGGTCTATAAGTTCTTTTAACGAAAGAAATACCACTTGGAAATCAAGGCATGACAATCAATTATCATAACTAATAACTATATTCTACGTATCATGTCAAGAAAGAAGGGAAGTCATGGAATCTGTGTCTAAACTATATTCTGAAATTATATATAATCAGATTTTGAGAATGTATTAGAATATTTTACTTATTGTATAGGGATATTGTTTATGTGGATGATATAGTTATAACTGGCAGTGATAACATGGCATACTCCAACACATAAAGAGAAACGATCAACTGTTCAAAGCATCCACAAGAAATGAAAATGGGCAGACACTTACCCCGGAAACCAACTGTATTTTGTTAATGCTGGACCAGTTAGAGCTAATCCATTTGCCTTGTGCAAAGTCGTTATCTCATGTACATAACCAGCTGCATTTACATATGCACCAAGAGGGCCCTCACTAGACATCACCAGCATATCACTCCGCTTTGCAATTATAATCTGCAATTTAAAAATATTGGAAAAGGAAAATTTAATATATGTGCTTGATGAAAGTTGGAAAAGAATAACTATATTACAAAAGTATCCTATTAAAATATAATATGTTATAATACTTTGATACTTTACTTAAATATCCTATATAAATATTAGAAAAACAATTATTATGAGGATTGGTGACGATGATTACCCGACAAATTTTACATTGAATTAGATCAATGCTTTCTAGTAATTCAATTTCCCTACGCAATCTATATGCGATCCCATCAATTTCCAAAAGTTCCTGCCTTGTAGATTCAGAAACAGGTATTTTACTGGCGATAGAAAATGATAAAATGTCAGGCTTCTTAACAAGAGCATCCATGCTTGGTACACGAATGATTTGCTTCCACATATCTACAGATCATGAACACTACTGTTAGATTTTAGAGACATTAGCTTTTTTAGACAAGTTCATAAAAAAGAGATAAATTCAGACAAGTATAATTCTTTTGAAGTATTACCATAGTTTTTACCTAAAAAAATACTTCCTTGGACACATAATATATGTTGCATTTGCAAAAAAAAATTGTCCCAAAAAGAGTGCCACTTTTAATTTTCAATGTAATTTTGATTACTTTTTTCTATATGCATCACACGCAAGATATTAATTTTTACTTCGTACTCATGATAGAAATGACCAGTGGTTAATTTGGTAAATTGTTGTTCTTTTTCTTTCATTTATTATTTCTCCTTAATATGTGTGACCTAATACAACGATCTGTGTGGGACGAGGGCTTCTGATCAATAGATATTCTGAATGCTAAAAGGATCCATTACTTAAATTTGCGAATGGATATACTCTATAAATAGGAGCTTCAATTCGTAAGTTAAGGTGAGGATAAAATTTATCCAAACATAAATATCAGAATATGGACACATAGATTTGTGAGAATTGTCAATTTACTAAATAAGATGCATGAACTTTTCATAAGAATTTTCCATTTAGATTGATTTCTGAACTTTAAAATCATACCGATTAATCATCATGCAGAAAATTAAAACAAAATTTAGTGCAGCTAAAAATAGTGATATTTTATTTATGTCCATATAAGTTCAAAACTCTTTTGACATAAGTAACAAAAAATGGCTCATAAAGAGTTAGAAGCAGCAAGGAAAAGTTACCTGCAGCCCTCTGTGCAAGCAAATAGGAGTCAAACATACAATACACCCAACCAGGCAAGAACGCTCTTGAAATTCTATGTGAGGAGTAGGGGCCTTTATTTTTAGAACACCAATTAAGCCCTTCTCTGACGGAGGACTGTTTTCCAGAAGAGGAACAGCTCCCAATTCTAGAATCAAGATTTTCTGCATCTTTTTCATGGTCAGGTAGCAATGGTGTTGAGGTGATTGATTCATTTAGATCGGATCTCATTTCCTGATCTGACTCATATATAAATTTATCATCACTACTGCTTGCTGATTCATCATATTCATAACTGGAACGAATGAGTGATTGATGGATTCTTCTCTCTGTTGATGAAAGTTCATTCTCAAAGCTCTCTTCTGTATCACTTTCCTCATTTTCGGAACCCTGTCCATCAGCAGAATTCTTCGAAGGCAACATGCTTGAGGTGGCACGGTTACAAGGCAGATTACTTAGGGGTGTTAATTTTCCAAAAACATCTCTTGGAGTTCGCGATGGTATGTCTTCCTCAATAATTTGAATCTCTCCATAAGGCTAAGAAGAACCACCCCAACAAAAGAAAGAAAATGAGACAGAAAGCAATCAGTATTTACTAACATAAAATGCTTATGAACATTAATTTTCTATTAAAAAAAATAGCAATGAACATGATAATATTCTAACCACTCCTTCCACATCAATCCAACACCGTTTTAAGCGAAAGCGTTGTTGTCCACGAGAAACCACATTCAGGGAACCATCCTCCAGGCGCACGTATTGTCGAATCTGTAGAGATAAGTTTAGCAAACAATAGAAATTGGATGTAAGAGATAAGTTTAGCAAACAATAGAAATTGCAATCATACATGGAATTGTAATGCAACCAAAGACTATATGTTTCAGGTCGGATGTAAGAGAAATGATTATTACAAGAGTGGTAGATACTTTATCCGCATAAGATTCAACATTTTATATATAGAACTATAGAAGTGTTATGGTTTTGCTAACATAATAAGTTAATTGAGTGCAGAATAGTCCAGTCTTACAATTTGGTATTTTTAAGATATTAGGATTTGGCTTAAATTCAACCTTGTCCTCAAGGTTGAAAACAGAAACATCAACATTACTACTGTAGCTACCGAAGAGCAAACGATTCCCTTCAATTTAATTCATCTCATAAGTTCTTCACGCTCCATCGTTTGTAGGCTTGGCTCCTGTAATTTCCACAACAAGTTGCTAATGAGCTACCATGGTCATTAATGGCGGCATTTTGCAAAATTGTTCTTGGTTTATATTGTTGTAGGAAAAGTTAAAGAATGACTCTGGACACTCCTATCGCAGAGTGGTTCAATCAATAGTAGTTGAGAAGAAGAAAGAAAAAAGTTCCCTCCCCCAGGATGCCATTGTAGGGGGCATGATGATAAAACATATCTAATGCACTCCTAATTTTCTGCAATAATGTGCAGGTTCCAATTTTGACTTGGGTCTGTTTGGTTCGAGGGTTTTGGAGGGGAGGGGAGGGGAGGTGAGGTGATATTTTAAATTTTTATGTTTGGTTCAACTTTTTAACGATGGGAGGGGAGGGAAGAGGAGAAGTAATTTATTTTTTTATCCTTAACCTTATAAACTCAAAATAAGGATTAAATTATAATGGATATATCAAAAAAAAATCTAATGGATATATAACAAAAAAAAATCTAATGAGTAGAAAACCTAAATTTTTTTGTTGTAAAAAAAAATAAAACCTAGAATTTTAATATTCCAACAAGGATAATTTAGAATTTTAATAAAAAAAGTAAGGGTAATTTTGTCAACATAATAAATTATGTTTTACCTCGTCTCCCCTCGTTAAAAATCCCTCCCCTCCCCTCCCCTCCTCCACGGTTGAACCAAACAAGCCCTTAGTCTTCCAGCTCCTGCAATAATGTTGCCATCTCCAGAGCAATCTCAACTCAACAGGCTGTTTCCGTTCAACTGTAGAGTATTATTTTGTGCGCTAAAAAACAAGAGTTGTGCTCCAGACTTCCTCCTTTCTGTTAGGTACTTGGGCTTGGTTCACTAAGCCCAACCAAATATGAGCTTGGTTAGTAGACATTGCTAGTCACCATATCTCATAGGTCGCATTGCTAAGAAGCACTTGAGCTAAAGATGGATGTAGCACCCACATACTATCCTCAATTTGGGCCTAGCGCATTAGGTCTACTATCAGACCCATATATCACATAATACCCATTTGCCCCTCCTTGGTCTGTCTCCAGAATCCCTCCAACGCCAACCCACGGGCATGCGAATCTCTATGGAATGCTAATTTTTTATAACTTGTCAACTAACTATAACTATCACTACTAACTTCTTATATCTATCCTAACTAACATCTACAACTCAGGTATGTCTCTTTAGGACTCACTCCTAAAGAGACATATTTTACAGGTAATATGCAAATTATTCCGTTTCAATTTGTTAATAGTACATTGATTGAGAGGAAATACCTCTGCAGTTGTCCCGATGCTTGCAGTTTTCATCCTACGGGTTGCAGTATCACTGTATACTCGGATCTGGAAAGAGCATGGACAAGCTGGTTACATTCATGTTTAATGAGAAAAACAACAAAAAGACTCAGCAGCATGGCAGAATCACGAGCATTTATCGTAAGGATTTACTTACCACACCAATGGTGTAAGGAATGTCAACTCGACTCAAAGATCTCTCAACAGCTGCCACAAAATTGGATTCAATAACTCTCAGGGGAAGAGTAGCTCCAGGAAAGAGTACAACTCCTGAATATTGCAAGGATTAGTCCATGTTTCTTCCAACAAGTTAACACTTACATGCATGACATGATGAGGATAAGAATATAAATTCTACGGGGTGACAAATTTCCAATTTTTATGCTAGAAGTAATATATTTGACAATTTTTACGAATGTATTCAACGACAATTTATGTGAATACAGTCTAAAAATTAAATAGGCAAAAACACCCAAGAACTGCATGTTTGTAAAAGTAGGAAGGCAACAGTGCAGATCAACAATGCTTTTGCTGTCAATTTCATTAAACACATTTTTAAGAGATATGCAAAAGCAAAACCACCATATTCAAATCCATGAAGAATGAAACAGATACCTTCAAGACAAAAAAGCGGAAGGGTCAATACAGCCCCACCATCCAAAAATGTTGAGTTATGATGCGTGTCTTCAACATCTAGATACACAAGCGATATCAAATTAAAATCAAGCAATCCAATCGGAAACCAACATAGATTGTACAAATAAGCATACACAACTAAGTCCAACAAACAAATACCTACCACCGAGATATGTATGTAAGGATGCTATACAAGTGTTGTAAGTGAATTCACCCGGGACAACGCCTGCACTACCATATCCACCACTATTGCATTCCAAAGAGCATGAACAAAAGACTGTCAGTACCACACAACAAAAATTGAAAACTCAAATTGGTCTAAAGGGACAATTTTGTGTGTTACATTTAAGTTTTTAAGTCCCAAGAGATGTGTTTGGCTGATTTTATTTTTGTTGATAGATAGACGAAATGGCAAGTCATTGGAAACTCACACACACAAAGTGGAGGACCGGAGTTTGAATTCCGGTCATGGCATCCCACCTAGCAATTTCGGCATTTCTGCCAGTTGAGCTAGGATTTGTGGACGTGTTTGGTTGATTTTAATTGAATTGTAAAAGTGAGTTTAAGGTAAAATAATTTATGTTTCGATAAGTTGAACAATAAGTTTAAGTGTAAAAATCATCGGATACAAAAGCTACAAATTTTATCTTCAAGTTATAATCAATTCTGAAGGCAAAATCAAAATAAATTCCAAATTTCCAATTGAGAACCTCGAGGCCCGAACATACTAAAATCAATTCGAATTCTTAACATAATGACTTTTAGGTTTCCCAAATTCAATTTTAAGTAAATGTTTAGATTGTCACACTATTGGAATATGCAATGTAGTATTCTGATAAGGCAAAATAAGACCGAATTTTGATATATATAATTCAACAAAATAGAAAACAGCGATAGTTAGTGAAAGAGGGGATATTACGTAAGATGAAGGTTGTTGTTGTTGTCGTCGTCGGAAGAATAGTGAAAATCGTCAACTTCTTCGACCTGCAATTCCTCGAGATCGAGCTGGAGAATCTGTTCGATTTGGTATCGTTCTCTTTCGAGGATTCTTCTTCTGTTGTCATCTTCTTGTTCCATATTTTTCAAAAGTGTTCAAGTTTTGTTTGAGAAGACAGACACGAACGAATTCAACTACTCTTATGTTATGTTATGTTACAGAGTGTTTGTTGTCTTTTCTAACGAATATAAATCCAAAAATCAGCGATGGATTGAATTGAATTCTACAATTAACAAAATAATAATAATCGAATTAGACTCACAAAATATAAGTGAAAATATTTGTTTTTTTAGGTTCATTGAGTTTTGTTTGTTACATATTTAAAAATTATAAATTTTGATTTAATTTTTTTATAGAAGTAATTTTGATTTTTAACAATTTAGAAATTGGTTTTGAAATTTTTTATGAAAAAGTATAATTTATTTTGTAGTTTCTTTTTTGGACTAAGTTTTTTGTAGTTTCTTAGTTTTTATTTGCTTTTTGTAATTAAAATTATTATTTTTAATAAAATACAGTAGTTTATTTGAATACAAAATATTAAAATAGTTTTTGTTTAATTACAAAATAACCTTCGTGATTGTTTTTTTTTTTTACTTCAAAAGTCTTTTATATTTATATTTTACTAATAAAAATTAAGCAACTTTTTTTTATTAAGAACTTATTGAAAATTTATACGGTCTAACTTATCATTTTATTGAGTACAAAAATTTGAAATAAGTTAGATCAGACGGTAACTATAATTTAATATATTGTTATACAAGCTTAAAATTTAAATATGAAAATTAAACTCAAATATTTATAAATTAAAATACATATTATTATGTCCACAAGTATTAGTTCAATTCATAGATAACGTCAGTTCTTTAATTTAAGCATTTTAGTATTATAAAAAAAAACTGATAAAAAATGTGGAAATGGTTTTTGCCATTTTGTCTATTAATATTATTATTATAAAAAAGGCAAAATTATATTATTGTCCTTTATCTTATTTTTTTGTAACACTTTAGTTCTATATATTTTATTTGTAATATTTTTTGTTATTTATATTATATGTTTGTAACATTTTTGTCATTTATCTTTTATTTGTAACACTTTGGTCCTTCAAAGAAGATGAAAATATGAAATAGTTGATGAACATATTCATCAAAATTATGAATTTTAATTAATTTTAATAAAAATATATTTTAAAAATAAAATTCAGCTTTTTTTTAATAAAAAAATATGAGAAATAAAGTTTATATATGAATATTATAAAAGATAAAAGATCAAAATGTTACAAATAAAAAATAAAGGACCAAATTATTACAAATATATAAGATAAATAACCAAAATATTACAAATAAAATCCATATAAAAAAAATGTTATTATAAATAAAAGATAAAGACTAAAGTATTAAAAAAAAAATAAACTACCGTATAATTTTACCTATAAAAAATGCATAATATTCTTGACCAAAAAAAAAATGCATAATATTGTTTTTTTTTTAAAAAAAAACAGTATAAAAAATAGCGTTTTAAGGCTCGAACAAACCCTTTTCATCTCTAACCTTATGATACTGATACATAACGGCATATACACACTAAACTGGAATTGTGGCAGCGACCCCTTCTATCCGGCACCGGCACCGGCAGCGGCAGCGGCAGCGGCAGCAAAGCATCTCTCAGTTTGCAGGTAACCATAAAACTAACGCCACACTCCAACTCTCCCTAATCTTTATTCTTCTCCTTCCATTAATCCATAGACACTAAACACAGTATCGTTATTCATTATTTCAAACTTTTAATATTCACACTGTTATTGATCATCATGTCTAGTACTTGGCTTTATTCTTGTCATTTGCTAATTTTTTCAATTAAGGACCTTAAATTTTTATGTATTTGATGTCTCGATGGTATCATTGTTCTCACTCTATGAAGAAGCACTGACACACTACACTACACCACTCGCCACCGGCCGCCGTTCCACTCCTCTCTCTCTCTCTTCTCTGCTTGACTCCTTGTTTGTTTTCAATTTCAGGTGATGAAATTTTGATATGAGTTGCTCAGACTGAGCCAAATTTCTATAATTTTTCTAGGTTTTTGGAAAATTTTGATTTGTTTCTTTAATTGATTGATTGCATATTTCATACGCTTCTGCACAAGATTTTTGAATCACATCGAACCTTTACAAGTATTTCGGTGGTCTTCTACTATAGTGTTGATTAGTTCGCCCAGTAGTGCCCCTTTATTTATGCTTATTCTTGTAGCAGTAATAAATTAAGTTATCATTGTAAAATTGGTTCAATTCAGAAAGAATCAGGATAAGTTTAACTAAGTAGTGTTTATTAATAATATTCAAGCTGCCTATTAGGAATTGATAATATATTACTATCAATCGGGGATAAGTTAAATCTGTCATAATCTGAAAAAGTGTCTCTAGATGACACTATTCATGTATGTGAGTGAACTGAACTTTAGGTACCCTCTCTTATAGAAAAGGTACAACACAACTTCAGGTATCCAAGTAGAGTGTAAGTGAGAATTAAAATGAATGTCAAAATGAAAGAGCTATCAACTACAGGTTATATGTCTCTTAATTGATATTGAAGCTTTTGGTTATTAGTTTATTTATTAGTTAATTAGTTTTATTTCAGGTTAATTAGTGCTATAGTGCATTATCGCCATCATAGCTGCTATTTGACAACAGTTTGTACTAAATAGTGTATTTGAGAACAATAATCTCGTGTTTCAAATTCCGCTACGCAATAGCTCCGTTATAACTGCTATTTGACAGCACTGGATGTTATTATATTATATTATATTATATTATATATGCATGCATGTATAGGAGTTTTTAGTTCTAGTTTTAATAGTAGGTAGACTCTTACATTTCTAATATTCGATTTTACCTACACAAAACAATTGTACCTAGAATATCGATTTTGAAAAAAGAAGTATTCTTGTTATATTTGTTTAGTTGTTGCGGATCACTTGTGTGTTTATATGTTTTTATCTGATGAAATTACGGTTTTTCTCTTTTAACAGCTACAAATTGATAGAAGTTTCTTTGTTGTGACCTTCTTGACTCGAGCACATCTTATTTTCTTATCTTGAGGAGGGTAGTTGTTCTATTCCTTTTGGTACCTTGAACCATCACCACTTTACATTCGCCACCTAAATTGCAGTCACACCATCCCTTAAACTTACGAAACTATTCCCATAACCTCAGCATTTTCACCATCAACAACAACACATAGTATTGAACAAAACAATTTTTTTGAATTTTTTATTAAACCAAAATTTTCATGGAAATTCAACATATTGTTTCTGGGATTTCTCCAAAATTATCATCCGCGCCATCAATTCCAATTGGAAAACAGCTTTTCTCTTTGAAATTTCCTTCTTTGCTTTCTTCTTCATACCCTTCTATTCAATCCCAGAATTTTGAGGTTCTTAGTGGTGCTTGTTACCCTATCAGCATTGGAAAAAAAGACAGATTTTATAGTTCTAGGAGGAGAGTACGGTGTAGCAGTGGCAGTAATACTGCAGATCCAAACAAGGGGAATGAAGTGAGGGATCAGGTCACAGGGAGGAGGAAAAAGCTGGCTGTGTTTGTGTCTGGCGGAGGGTCGAACTTTAAATCAATTCACGAGGCATCCAAAAGGGGATCACTTCATGGAGATGTCATTGTATTGGTTACGAATAAAAACGGTAATGCTGCATCTAACTACCCCTTTACTTCCATTTGTTCTTCGGATGATAATGTAATGTAATTATTTTTTTATGATTTTCTATAATCATTGAGTTTAGTTACATTCTTGATTGGCTTTTTTATAAGCATATTCTCTTCAATTTTAATTGATAACAGTCTCATGATTAAGATGGCATGCATTTCTGTAAAAATATATTTATTATGCATGTAGCTTAAAGAAGCAAGCTTCTTCATGTATCAATCAGCTAGTCACATGTGACATAGGATATCAACACTATTTTAATCTACTTTTACTCTGAATCTATAGTTTACGAAAATTTTCTTTCTTTCTTTTTATTTTAAATACTAGAGTGTGGAGGTGCTGAGTATGCGAGGAGTCATGGTATACCAGTTATAGTGTTCCCTAAAGCAAAGGCTGAATCCGATGGATTGTCTCCAAATGACCTTGTTGCTGCACTAAGGTTAGATGCTTCTTTATTTCATTTTCTGCTATTGCATTTAACTTTTACTTAGTATTTAATAAATCTAATATGTCATGTGACTGCTTTACTTCAAAGTTGAAATGCAAAGGAAACCAAAATCAATTTAGATATAACTGAATTTGCAAAAGGGATTAAAAAAAACAGTGATTTGCTACATTGAGATGTGGTTATATTAATAGCGAATGATACATGTTTTCAACAGGAGATTTGAAGTTGATTTTATTCTTTTAGCTGGATACCTCAAACTTATACCAGCGGAACTGACCCGAGCTTATGAAAGATCTATATTTAACATCCATCCATCACTTCTTCCAGCTTTTGGAGGCAAGGGCTACTATGGTATGAAAGTACACAAAGCAGTAATTGCTTCAGGCGCAAGGTACATTTCACTCAAAATAAGTATGTTGTTTTTATGAAACATTTTTATGCTTTTTTCTTGCTACTTATCTTTGCCTCGTTTTCTATGTTAGGTTTTCGGGTCCCACAATTCATTTTGTCGATGAACACTATGATACAGGGCGTATCCTTGCCCAGCGTGTTGTCCCTGTGTTTGCTAATGATACTGCAGAAGAGTTGGCTGCAAGGGTTCTAAGAGAGGTAATGGCAGTTTATATCATCAATCAACTCCAGAAAAATTGTTGCATTTTAAACCATTGAGCAACTTTAATCCTGAGTGGAGTTTAATTAATATATTTGTCATAAGACGCATTCACGCACCACAGCATTTATGCAACAAAAAGGTTCATAACTTAGCCTTTTGACAAGATGAATACCAATGATTAACTACTTGTTTTTATTTCCAAATTTAGGAGCACAAATTGTATGTTGAGGTGGCAGAGGCTTTATGTGAAGACCGTATAGTTTGGAGAAAAGATGGTGTTCCCCTCATCCAAAGCAAAGAAAATCCTAATGAGACTTATTGATTTATCACTTATGTGGTCAGAAAATCACTATTAATCTTATAACTATACTTTCAGATTACAGTATATTTATATGTTCTACTTAATTTCTTCATCATCTTTTTACCACAAAGCCTTGCATTTGACGTGACTTTGTTCCTTTTGCAGGGGATTTTGGCCATAGGTTTGCTCACAAATCTTCATATTTCCACCAAATCAGTAGGCTAAGAAATAAGCATCACGCAAGTGAACTCGAGTATTCATGTGGCACTCCCCTCTAAGTAGAAAACCATACTTTTTTCTCCTAACCTGTTCGTTATAGACTTATGTTAATTTGCATCTCGAAGACCTTAGGGTTTTGGCTACAACTTGGTTGGTAGTACTCCACATGTGGCAAATGTTGTAATTTGCATTGTGCTCAAGTCTATCGACATGAAACACGATTTGTCGAAGTTATCTCATATAAAGTGAGTAAAGTCTCTCCATAGAGCATCAAATACCAATCTTGGTCCCCCAACATGTGCATTATCATCTTGAATAAGTATTGTGGAGTGTTCCTAAAATGTATTGGTCCTCCTTAGAGAAAGTGAGTAAAGTCTTCCCTTGGTTAAGTAGCAGTCTTGATCCTCCTCCACTTGTGCATTCTCAAATTGCACAAGTATTGTGGAGTGGAGTGTTTGCGTGCGCGGTTACTTTTAATGATATAACTTTATAACTTTATGTGTATGTTTTTTTGGTAACCATGTTATTATGCGAACTATCCACCAGCTTTGTCGATTACTGATTTTCACTAGTGAACCCCATTTGTTTCATCCACAAGGCATGAATCCGAGACTTTGTTTAAGGGATTTGAGTTCAGTTTCACTCAGACCAATGTAATGTTTATATTTATGTGTATGTTCTGTTGTTGCCTTTGATTATATCTTGTATGGCTATAATAAGTTTCTGCCTGCTCCCCTTATTTAATCATTCACGTATCTACCATTTTCCTCTCCTTTTCTATAGCCCATGTGAGAAGATTCCACAACAAAGGATACAATTTCAGCACCCTTAACTCTTAGTGCGTTATGCTTGATTTCCTTGGAGACTATGACTGGTGGGGTGGGACATTGATTTTTTAGAGTAGGGATTTTATAGATATGAAAGTGAGAAGAGTAAATCTTGAGCAACCATGTGTGATTCGTGAATGATCAGCGTTGAAAATTATTTAATAGTCACAATACAAATTTAAAGATTTTATGAAATAAAAAAAATTATCTGTAAATTGCATGGCAAATATCATTTCAAAACTCATAATGAGTGATCTTTGGTTTGAACCAGAGTAACCATATCGTTCAATCTAATAATTTTGAAATTGTCATTTGACTTAGCCTTAGAAACCAAATAATTTAACATGATGTATACGATATTTATTTTAAATAAGCAAGTGATTTAATTTTAATCACATAATGATATATATATTTAATAAATATATGATAATTACATATGAATAAAAGGCAAACGCACAACAAGCTGCACTGCTAACTCTTTTTGAATAGCAAAATCAATTATCTTAAAAATAACATTCGTAGCTATAGGTGACACAATATTGCTATTCATAACTTTTTGAACTCTTTGCAGAAGACTCACAGTCTCTGGTGCTAGGAAGCCAAAAGTGTCAAATGCAAATGATATGAAAACAGGTTGATTATCAGAACATGTTTTCTCATGTTTGACCATTTTACTTGAAGCAACTTTAAGGGCTGCCTATCCAACAATAAAAGTCTCAACCCTCAATCTAACAAGTGACGAAACTCCGGTTAAATCCATTGTGCTGATTTGTTTATTTTAAAAAAGCACTGGTTGATTTAAAATGGAATCAATATGTTCTTTCAAACATGTTAGTGTCACGTGCAAGTTCATATTATAAGAATTTCATATTTATCAGTACTGCTGTATATTCGAAAGAACATAACATTCACTTCACAAGTGATGGTGTTGTTTGTCTTTAAAAAATGTCGGTTCACGCGTAATGTGCTTTTTATCAAAATAAATGGTAGATTGATAGTGAAGAAACACAAATTCAAGAACCTATGAGATTTGAGTCTGTGTTTGGTCACATCTATCCCATTGTTAGTAGTAGTAGTAAGCAGCAATCTCTCTCAACAAATAAGAAGAAAATGATCAGTATTAATCACTTTTTTTTGTACGTAAAGTATTAATCGCTTTTTTTTGTTTTTCACAACTAGTTGAATCTGGTTCGGGGGTCAGTTCTGGCATCAATTGGTTCCAGTTCCCTTCCGATCGCAGTTGCGGGGGATTGAACTGTGGTCCTCCCTACTAAGTTCAGCGCCAATCACCATTGAACCAACTAACGATTGGTAGTAATAGTATTAATCGCTTTTGTATAACAATAAATTAGCAATTTATATGGTGTTATTTACTTTGGATTAAGACAGCACATCACTCAAGCAATACTGTGTTTGAGATCATATTTTTCAAAATACATTCTCTTTTTTAGTATTGATAGCAATGTCTTAGTATTTTATTTTTACACAGACAATATAAGCCATTAAAAATGAAAACATATTTTTATATCTCTCTCTTTTTAGTCACATCAACAACTATAGGTGATATAATTTCATATGGTGTTTGAAATCGGTGTCAATTTTTTGATGTTTATATAATACAATTCTTTTGAAATAGGGATGAGTAGGTTAAGGATTTCATCTTGACTTATAATACTAACAAATTAACAATACCAACATTAGCTGCTTTATTTTTATTTTTCCAAAACTAATGCTATTACAAATTAGTAAAATAATTGAGTGAGTAATTTTTTTTTTACACTATGAAATTTAATTCATTTTTTTTTTAATTTTGCGAAAAGATTCTCATTTTTATGTATTTATGCATTAAAACAAATACAATCAAAAGGTGTAGGACACAACTGGTTCATATGGTTCATATGATTATAAACTAAAGTGACAAAGTCAAAGTTGTACTCAAAATATAATAGTTGAGGTTCATGCCCCTTAAATATTATTTTTAGGGATAAAACATAAAGTTTATTTACAAAATTTACGACTTGCATGTGTTTATTATCTATGTGTCAATTTTTAATGGTAATAATTTATCCTCGTATACGATGTTTAAGGGTATGTTCGACAAGGATAAACCACTAATTTATTAGTGTATAAATTCAGTTTAAAAAAAAAAGTGTATAATCATAAGAGTTGTAACAATTTTTTTAAAACAATTTTTTGATATTAATCCTTTGGGAATGGGAAACGAAACCTTTATAATTCAGAGTTCGATAGCAAGTTAAGTAAATATTAAGTTTAAATTTGATCATCACTATCTTAATTTTAAAAATTAAATATTAAGTTTAAAAAACTTTTTTATGTTATTAACTAATAATTTTACGAAACACTTTAAATTCAGTCAAATATCCTACCTATTACCAGCAAACTTATATATTATTCGCTATTAGTATATCTTTCATCTACTATTTTTTACCAAACAAAGCTTAAACCACTACAAAGTCACGTCGAGTTTCAAATACGAGTATTTAAGTTTTCACATCGTTTATGAATAAATCGTTAAGATTTTGGATAGAAATGTAATACTTTTTCTTATAATCCTAAAACATTATTGTTCTCATTGTTTCTCATACTATCTTTTAGACCATAATAAAATGACTACTTTTATCACATTAATTAATAATAGTTTCTTATTCTCTGGTTTTTTATTTTAAAAAGAAAAGATTACATGTATTTTTTTTTTGAACTACAAAAAAATATTTATTCTAAAAAAGAAAGTGAAAAAGAGTACAAAACTCACCAACTAAGATAAATGACAAGTAGGTGGTGCAATACTCAAAACACCCAAAAACAAAAACAAACAAAATTATCTAGGCAAACAATCCATTGGAAATAAAGATCACTCATAAAACATATAAGGAATTCCCAATTTCTCTGCTAATAGCCACTTTCAAAAAATCATTTTTGTAGAATCCACCACTTTCGACACCGAAGTTTATTTGTCGCAACAAATTATATCGTTCCTCGTCTTCCAAATCGACCTTCCAAATCGACCAAAGAGTCACATGCCACACTTCCAACACATGTATTTATTATTGAAGATTAGTTTTGGTCAAGTAAAAACATAAACATTTTTTATCTTTAATATTTTTTTTTTGACAGATTGTCTTTAATATTTATTAAAACATCATGAATTTTACAAAATATGATAAAGACAATTCCACGTAATTTAATATAATTTTTTTATTTATTACAACAAAAAAAAAACAAGTGTGAAATCTAATCCATCAATGTCACTCTCTATATGCTATCTTTTAGCACGCACAGTGGTGTAGGAAAAGATAACTACCTTCCCCAAATAATTCGGCTTATGCAACGAGTTCTCTATAATTAGAAAGTTGAAGAAACAAAGAAACTAATATTATTATTATTATATATAAAAGGGATCTCTAATCTGAATGAGCAATACATTTACACAATCTCTTATTATGGCAGAACACCAACCTGAAACTGTTGAAAAGAATTTGGAACTTGATGATGATGGCAAACCTAGAAGAACTGGTACATACTTTCTTTCTATCTAAATTCTCATTTCATTTCATTTCAGTATCAGATTCTTTAATTTTACTATTTCATTAATATAGGAATATATCGTTTATTCAATTTCATTAAAGGTTGATTCCAAACCAGTAGCTTATGATGTTTCTAGTTATGTTCCAGACATATGGAATTTGGTTATTAATAATTGCTATGTTCTTTGGTTTTTTATGATATTCCTAGATGTATGTATCTAGACACTATTATGTATGAATGAAATGGATTAGTTTTACTGTTTCAAAAAGGAAAAGAATAAGTTCCTACAAAAGTGATTATGTTAACATTTTAATATTCTTTTGTTGTGGAGTAAAAGTGATGTACGGTTATGTATCACTATAAGTTTATGAAAATTACTATGGATACCACCAATCGTTAGTTGGTTCAGTGGTGATTGGCGCTGAACTTGGTAGGGAGGACCACGGTTCGATCCCCCGCAACTGCGATCGGGAGGGGGCTGGAACCACGTGATGCCAGAATTGACCCCCGAACCAGATTAAACTGGTGGTGAAAACCAAAAAAATAAAATTACTATGGATACCAACTTAATTTCTAAAAAATCACCTAAACAAATACTATATCTTTTTATTAAATACTCTCTCTGGTTTTATATATAAGCAAAAATTGACTTTTTTGATTTATTCAAGAAGTGATATATCTGATATATAATATAGTCTAGATACATCACTTTTTCAATGAATCTAAAACATCAATTTTTCCTTATATATGCAACCGGAGGAATATCAAGCATGTACTCCCTCCTGCATGATTATAAACAAAAGTTACTTTTTAGATTCAAGGAACAACTGATGTATTTGGTCTATAATATAGATCAGATGCATCAGTTATTTAATTAATCTAAAAATTGAATTTTTCCTTATAATTGTAGCCGGATGAAGTATTGATTATGTAAATTTATAGAATTTTGAAAGCAGTTGGTGTTTCTTCACGCCAAAATACCAAAAGTGAACCAAAAAATTAGTATGTAAAGGAAACAATACACCAAAACAATGATACTCTTTGATAGGGCATAGAGAACAATTTTAATAAAATTAATAGCAACAGTTTTGAACCGTAGACGTTAGAAATTGTTCTCGTAGATGACTTTGAGTACGATCTAATAGAAAAGAGTGTGTTTTTAACACATTGTAAAGGAGATACATTCAATGATAACTTTAATCTAGAAAAGGATTTGCTACTGTAACTGCGTCACACAGTTACAGCTCTGAACCGTCTGATCTGTAAGTGATCTGAACTGTCTGATCTCAAATGAACAGCCCAGATCTATTACTGCGTGAAACAACGTGATAATTTAACCGCAGACAATCCTGGTCCCTTTAATCCTTCTTCTGTCATAAGAGTAGAACCTTAATTAATCCTTAAAAAAAGTTGAATAAGCTGATGAATAGAATATTAATGTGGTTTGCATTGCAGGGAATGTATGGACAGCAACAACACACATAATAACAGTGGTAGTTGGGGCAGGGGTGTTGGCTCTAGCATGGGCCATGGCTCAACTAGGATGGATAGCTGGTATAGCAAGTATATTGATATTTGCATCCATTTCTGTTTTCACTTACAGTCTTGTAGCAGATTGCTATAGATTTCCAGACCCTGTCATTGGCAAGAGAAATTATACTTATATGCAAGCTGTCAAGGTCTACTTAGGTACTCTTCTACTCTTGTCTTTGCATAATAATCTAATGGAAATATTTCTCGGACACAAAATTTGACATCAATATTAAATATATTTAGGTGTCTTACTTTCTCTCATTGGTTCCAACGTTATACACATCTGAATTGTATTTTATACTTGGTCCGACTTTTATGTGTCTAAATAACACACTTCATTGTCTAAAGATGCTATTTTCCTCACATCGAACATGAGTATGGAAGTATGCATATGAAAAAACCACTAAATTTTGTATGTTCGGATGTGTGCTTTCAGACAATTTGTGTCATCTTGATGCACATTTCTAAAAGTGAGTTTTTTTAGTAGCGAGGGCGGAGAATTTTTCTTCTTTTCTCTTAAAGAATTAATAGTTTACATTGATATTGTACGTTCAATTTTCTATTATAGTGTGTTTGGTTGGAGTGAAACATATGGTCACTTTCCCGTCTTTCCTATCAAGCAACCAAAAAAATCATTTCATTCCTTCAACGTTCTTTTCTACCCTTTATCTTCCTATCCAAACAAAGCATTACTTTAGGTCACTATTTTTTTATTAGTATGGTTAAGTCACTATAAATTATGTACATATATATAACATATTATTATGAAATTATTAGAATTTACAGCCATTTTTTAACTAATATTTATGGTTTCAAACTACTCACTAAGTTTTTTTTTCTTTTAATTTTGGAGGAGTACTCTAAATTGTACACATAAGGTACATTTTGACATACTTCAATTTACTAAATTTTATATTTGTACTTGATAATAGGTGGAACGATGCATGTGATTTGTGGATTGATTTTGTATGGAAAGCTTGCTGGGATTACAGTGGGCTACACAATAACTTCAGCCACAAGCTTGGCGTATGTTATTACATTTATGAAAATATATATTAAGCTAATAATAAAAAAAAATAGAGTTTCTTAAATACAAATCAATTTAAGCTATTTTTTAGCCCATATTTTGTGGTTTGTGACTATGAAATGTTAATATATATGGCAGAGCAATAAACAAAGTTATTTGCGTCCACAATAATGGACATGAAGCTGATTGTAGAAGTTCTTATAATCCCTACATGATTGGTTTTGGGACATTGCAACTTTTCTTGTCTCAAATTCCAAACTTTCACAAACTGACATGGCTATCAACAGTTGCTGCTATCACCTCATTTGGTTATGTGTTTATTGCAATTGGTCTTTGTCTTTCGATCCTTCTCCCAGGTACTTTTCACCATTATTGTATATTACATTGTTTTGCAAATTCGATCGATGTTCTTCAACCGACTTTATGGCATAGTCAATTATAGACTGTTAGATCAATAGAGAGAATTCGTACTAACGGTCTACAGTTAGTTGTACGATAGTTTTATGTCTAATTACAAAGGGATTTTGGTTAAGAATAGGACAGGGGGCACCAACCAGCATAACCGGAACAAAAATAGGGCCAGAACTATCAGCTGCAGATAAAGTGTGGAGGGTTTGCAGTTCAATGGGAAACATAGCACTTGCTAGCACTTATGCTACTGTTGTTTACGACATAATGGTAAAATATCACAATTTACTTCTTATAATCACTATTTTAAGAAATTATTTATAAAAATATATAAAATAAAATGTAACAATAAATTGAAACTTTCGATTCTTATACTTGAATTTGATTATTCCATTCTTTTGTTTAGGACACATTAAGGTCAAATCCACCAGAAAATACACAAATGAAAAGGGCTAATGTGATAGGGGTGTCAACAATGACAATGATATTCCTACTATGCAGTTGTCTTGGCTATGCTGCTTTTGGTGACCAAACACCAGGAAACATTTTTACTGCATTTTATGAGCCCTATTGGATAGTTGCTCTTGGAGATGTATTCATAATAATCCATATGATTGGGGCATATCAGGTTGGATCATTGCTATTTCAATTTATAATTTTACCACAAGATTGTTAAATATTGTCATCTGATACATTGGTCAAAGTTTGTATATGTGATGATTTAATATTATATTACAGGTGATGGGTCAACCATTCTTTCGCGTCGTTGAAATGGGTGCAAATATCATGTGGCCCAACTCAAATTTCATAAACAAGGACTATATGGTTAAAGTGTGCGGCGCAACAATCAATATAAACTTGTTTAGGCTAATTTGGAGGACGATATTTGTGATACTAGCAACAATTCTTGCCATGGCAATGCCATTTTTCAACCAAGTTCTTTCACTGCTAGGAGCAATCGGGTTCGGGCCTTTAGTTGTCTTCTTCCCTATACAAATGCACATTGCTCAGAGACGCATAAAAGTACTATCGTTGAAGTGGTGTGCTCTCCAATCTTTGAATTTGCTTTGTATGCTCGTCTCATTGGCTGCCGTAGTTGCTTCAGTTCATGAAATTAGCCAAAACATTCACAAATACAAGATTTTTGCTTATAGACAATAGCATCTTTGTAATAAGGAAATAAATGAAGCTAAATTATATTGATTTTGATAATCGAAATTACCAAGCACTAGTTTTGAGCGAAATTACCAAGCACTGGTTTTGAGCTAAGTTTTTCTCGTGTATCTTATGTCCTTCACGCATAATTCAAGATTTTCGCTTATAAACAATAGCATCCGTGTGACTCATCCTTGGTGGTCTCTGCTTTTTCTTATTTACATTTAGGCTCTGTTTGGCAAAAAAAAATAGTGGATAACTGAAAACTAATCTACGGCAGATAAGCTAATTGATTGAATTTGCAGTGTTTAGTAAAATTAACAGTTGAACTAACTCATAAATATGAAAGAAATAATAAAAACACCAGGCACCTTGCCATCTGTGACATCAATAAATTGTGAACTATATGATTGGCATGCATTGAACTACTGTTTTTATAGTAAAAAAAAAACCTTCATACTTATTCATTTAATCCAATTCAAATGGTACCTATCTTTTAGCTTTGAATAAATTTGGGGACACCCGTTAGTAAACACAAAAGGGAAAGAATATGTGATTTTATTTTTTATAATAAAGAATATATGAATTTGTTATATATTACTCAACCAACATATTGTCCTAACAAAAAACAATATCACATATTGTAGATTGTTGTATCCTATTTATAAGAATAGAAAAGTTAAGAATTTCATCATGTATCAGAAGCAAGTTTCATTTCAAATTCATTCTCCCAATCCATTGATATCGATCTTTATGAAATGTTTTTTTTTTTGCACTGTTTTGTTCTGTTATGTCAAGAAATGTCTTTTATCTAGGATTGAGTTTTGTCTGGCACATTCAAAATAGTAACCTTAATTTACAAAATCACAAATCTTACGGACTTCAAAAGAAAGTAAATAAGGCATGTAAATAGAGTAGTTTGCTATACTCAAATCAGTAGAGATGCAGTTATAGCAATATCATGTTCACATGGAGATGAATCTATTACAAAATGAGTTCAATGGTTTGTAGCACAGTAGCACTATTGAGAACAGGGATGCCGATGCTGATTAGTGCATCTACTCTTCTCAAATACAATTAATTCCTCTCAGCAGATAATCCAACAATCACATAACCTTGAAAATGAGACATGGTCATCCAAAAGAGATTTTTTCTCGTGTATCGTATACCCTTCACGCATAATTCAAGATTTTCGCTCCTATTTGGTGGTCTCTGCTTTTTCCAATTTATATTTAGGTTTTGTTGATAAGCTAATTTACAGATTGAATTTGTAGTATTTGGTAGAATTAATAGTTGAACTAACTCATAATAAATGTGAAAGAAATAATAAAAATATGTTTATTAATATTTAATTTTTTAAAATAAGATAACTAAGGTAAAGAAAAAATAATAACTATAACCTAATAATAGTTTATCAAAATAAGCTATAATAAATTAATAAAACTAAACTTTAAACTAGAGAAAACAATTGTTTTTTTTTTTTGACACAGTGAAAACAATTGTTATTAAACAGGTTTTGTTTCAATGAGCTAGTCATAGACTCAAAATTTTACATTGCTAAATAGAGCTTAGTTCCCCAAAATTTGAAGAACAAATGGCTGAATTGCTTGAGACCTCCAAAACATATCATTATTATATTCCTGTATATTTATAGTAAGAGGAGTGGTAATAATAACGCTCTTTTCAAGTTCGCTTCCTTTGACACTATTTAAGGTTTTATTTGGTGAAATTTTATTTTAGATTTTATCAGCAATGATTTCTTTAAAAAAAAAAGTTAAAAATGATAGTGTTAACAAAAGTTTACCAAAGAAAAATGATAGTATAATTAATGTGTATATTTTATGCATAATTATTACTCAATTGTCCTTTCAAGCTGAATGTACTAAAAATTGATTTTTCATCTTACAAAGTAAATTAATAATATAAATTAGGATATTTTTTTTAAAAAAATACTTTTCAATTCTCATATGTAAAATAATTACACAAGAATAAAAAGTAGACAAACAACAAACTAGGCCGCTAAATTTTTTTTATAACAAAACTCAATCTTTGAAATGTATTAAATTATTAATGACTTATATTTAATATATATCTTTTTTAAGAAAATGGTCTATAAATAGCGACTAAGAGAGTATAATATTATTGATGACTTCTTCAAAGCACCTATATGGTGTGATCCAACAACATAGTTCCAATCATTCATTTGAAATTAATATCTAGATGGTAATTATTAATGTATGATTTTGGGGTACTTGTATGCTCTTCGTGTTGTGGTGTCACGCTTTTGCAGCTGTTGAGGGAAGATCTCGAAGCTGTAGCTATGCTCTTGAAAAGCTTTGAACAAAAGGATTTTGAACTTGATTTAGAAGAAAATAGAAAGAGATTAATTACTTCATAGAGTTGACCGGATGCTTAAGTGGGGTTATGTCCCATATTGATTGGAAGAATTAATGTTAAATAACATATAAGTTAGAAGACCCATAAATTTAATATCTTAAAGTTTTAGAAGAAGAAGAATGTAAAAAAAAAAACAATTTCTCTCTCTAAAAATTTCTCCCTGATCTCTCTCTAAACTTCAGATCTACTTTCCTCCTCCCTCAAATCCAAATATTTTTCTTCAAAATGTAGACTTGTGGTGGTGGTGGTGGTGCAACGAGGAGGTCATCCCTCTGCACCATGTTCCGATCGGTACAGTTTTTCCTTCTTCTACCTTTCCTGTTTCTTCCTTGTGTTTTTTGGTTTTGGTTTTTCCACCGTTTTTACTTCCACCAGTTTTCCTTCTTCTTGTTCTTTCTTGTTCCTCTGTTTTCATTTCTGCTTCTGTTTGTTCCTCTGTTTTGCTTTTCCGGCGCCGGTTTTCTGGCCGTCCGACGGGTTTAGCGGTGGTGGTATCTTCTTGTTCTTCCATCGTTTTTCTTGTTCCCCTGTTTTCGTTTTTCGTTTTTTTCTTCTGTTTGTACTATGCTTTTCCGACGCCGGTTGGGTTTGGCGGTGTTGTGCCGGCGATGCAGTTTTCCGGCGGGTTGTGGTGGTGCGTGGTGGATGTCAGCGGTTGTGGTGTGCTCTGTTTAGGCGGTGGTGGTGTGCTCTGTTTAGGTGGTGGTGGTGCGGTGAAGCTGTGGTGGTGGTGGTGCGTTGTGATTAGGTGCTGTTGGTTTCGGTGGAGTTTGTTTGAAGGTGTTTGGCAGTGGTGGTGGTGGTGGTTGTCCGAGGCTTTTCTTGGTCTTGGTAGTTGTCCTGGCGTGCCCGAAAGGGCGAGGTATGTAGACACTCCGTGTTGACGGATGTTGTTGTTTTATTGTACCTCCGGGACGTATTGGTGACGGAGAGGTGGTGGATGGTTAATGCCGAGTGTGAGTGGATTCTCCCTGATACGAGAGTCTCTGACCATTTTCAAATCTGGTGAGATTTGCAGGACTCTTGGAGTCGCATAGGGGTGTTCAAGTCTGTTGAGATTTGCAGGTCTCTGGTATCTGGTCGAACTCTACTGCATCAGGTGTTGACTGTCGATTCTCTGACTACCGGTGTCCCTCAACCTTCGACTTTTGGGGCTACTTTCTGGATCTGATGGGCCGAGTAATTTTAATTCGAGTTCGGAAGTTAGTGTCTAGTGGTGTCTCCTAGGGTCGAATAGGGGTTTTCTCTGGTAGGTTTAGTGAATCATTATTGGTGTACGGGTGGATTGGGGCGTTTTGATTAGGTGTTGGTAATTGTGTTATATCACGTTACCTTTCGTTGTATGTTCCACAACAATTCCTTACACTTCTTGTGGAGGAGTTGTTTTTTAATAAAATTTAGCCGATTCAAAAAAAAAAAAATTCTTTAAGTTTTATTCGAAGATGTGATGTTAAACAAAGTTGTGTGATTGCTCGTAGCCCAATATATTGATCTAATCCGGTAGTGAGGCTCAGGCCCGGCCTCCATGGGGGTGCAGGGTGAGCGACGACATCGGGTATGAGACCCTCAAAATTTTGAGGTCATATAATAATAGTTATATATTGTTAGTATTTATATAATATCAAATGTACTCAATAGATTAATTTTGAGGCCCTATAATAATTGTTATATATTACCAATGTTCATAAAATATCACATGTTTGGTAAAAAAAAATCCTAATCAAGTAAAAAAAAATTTAAATAGAGGATAATTCTTTTCAATTTTTAACATTTTTATTAGGTGTCCATTTTAATATTTAAATCGGACCTCCAAATAATAAAGATTGGCCCTGGTGAGGCTCCCCTCATGACTTAACAGTAGTATCATAGCACAATTGGACTTGACGACATAGAAATAAGTGAGTAGAATACACAGAGAGACTAAACTTAATATCCTCTAACTACACAAGTGCCAACCATCTATATGGCTAAAAAAGACACATGTCAAACCCACAATCACCTAGAGAAAAATCCTAGGTGGACAAAATGCCAAAAACTTTACTTCAATTGGGAAATGTTTTCAAATCTTCTTTCCCTCCTCTCTTGTGTTGAAGCTTTGGGCCTAATTCATGGATCACACAATTCGGCCCAGTTCACAAATTGCAAAGGGAAGGAACAGTGTCACGTGACACTACTGTCTGTATCAGACTTTGAGCATAGTCATCCTTCTTCTTTTAGCAAACTCTTGAGCTCAAATAACAACACCTACCATTAATAACATTCATTTGTGAAACATCACTCTCTTCTTTTTCTCCATCTCTCTTTCACAATTCAAATTCACAATTCAAATTCAAAATTCAAATCCACACATTTAATCTCCCACTCTCTCTTTTCCTCCTTCTGCAATTCTATTCTCCTTCTTCTTTTTCAATTTTCGCCATTCTCAAATAACAATTCAATCTTCACCTCAAAACCCTAAACACCCAATTGTAAGAATCCGTCAAAACAGTAAACAATGTAAAATCAATTCAAGAACCATCAAATGAAATCCTCTGGTGGCTTCTTCATCTTGGTTAAGTAGAAAGGCTTCCTCAAGGAGAAAGGTTTCAACTTGCTTCTCAATACCTTTTTTATTCCATGATTTTATTTCATATTCTGATTTTTTTTTATTTTTATTTTTTATGTTTTATTGTTTGTTCAAGTTCACAAATTGGGGTTTGATTAAGTTTTCTGAGAGCTGGTCTTTTGGTCATTTTGTTTTATTTCATTGCTTATATGATATGGGTCTTTATACACTTGTTTTTTGTTCTAATTTGTTGCCTAATTTATTAGTTCTTTAACATATTAACCTATTATATTTTTCTTTCAAGCAGTAGATGATTTTTGAAGCGTCAGGAGCAAGTCTATATGCATCTAAATTATTTTCAAAGGTAAAAGCTTAATTGTTTTGGTAATTATAATTATTTTCATGTTTATTGACCAAACCTTAGTTTCTAATCTTCTTTGCACAAATATTAACTTGCTTCTCCACAAATATTCTTATTGTTACTCGGTTATATTGTATAGACATAACCCTTCTCGAAAGGTTAACCTTTTCTAGAGGTAGAAGGGATTTGCTTTGCTACTCTCCATTTCTTTAATTTTATCAAGTTTACTTACAAAATATTGATTTCTTGGAGGCTGGGGTCACTACTATTTTAGACAAACTTTACAAACTTAGATGCAGTTTGAAGGCCTTCTAACAACTTTGATTTTGGTTTACATTGCTACATAGCTTCTTTTATTATTTACTTAAACGTTATATATGTTCATGGTTTTATTCACACTATTTTTTATGTTTGGTTTGCAACTAGAGTAATTGTTTTTCGGATTGCTTTAACCACTTTGTTCTACTAATTCGGGTTGAAAAGAGGGGTTAGAATCAAGTTAGGTTGGGGTAAAAAAACTTCCACTCAAATTTAATAGTACCATTTTTATAATTTAGCGTTGTAGTAATTGAAATGATTATTCTCCCATTTGTATGTATGGTTTGCCTATTCAATGGATTGTATTTATCTCGTGTTTTGAATTAGTAGTATTATTGTATTGTTTGTTCTTTGATTCAAATTGTTTCTATTTTATTCATATTTTTATTTGCATTTATTGATTTCTATATTGTTTTGATTTGATGAATGACATGTCCACATTGTATGCACTTCTTCAGCGCAACAAATGGGGCTCAGCCTGTCTTATATCCTCCAATCGATGTTGACGTTGCGAACCTCAAAGACGGTGGTGGTTGATGCTTCTACATCTTCCACGGTATCAATTTGAATTATTCTTCAATATTTTCATTTCAAATCTCAAAATTTGTAAGTACAGTTTGTGTTCTTACTTTTAGTTTTTTTGTTCTTCAATTGATTGTGGTTATTAGATGGAAAAGTTATCACTAGATAATTGTTTTGGTTGGCTATATAAGTGTGTGTTTGGTTTGCAAAAGTAATTGGTTTTGAATGAATTAGTTGAATTTGTTTTGGCTAAAAGTTTGTTAAAATTTATGTGAAAGTGAGTTGAATGGTAAATCCAAACCTAAAAATCAATTCTATAGGAAAAAATTAAAAATTCTATCTTAATACAAAGCTAGAAATCCCCCGTGTGTTTTCATTGGAGTATTTTTTTGAACGTTTTTCTCGTTGATAATAATTTCTTAACCCAAATGCTCATGTGATATAATTTATGTCATACCATATCAGTTACTACAGGTGCTAATGTGTCAATAAATCCTTTACTACCAGTTTTGTCTTTATCTTCTTGAATGTATCATCTACTTCCCCTTTGGTTTTGTAGATTCATTTAGAATATCAACTGATCATTGCATACCCTGTTTCTCCCAATCCAATAGTTATCCTCATCAAAAGTAACATTGTTCGATTTTATAACATTTTGAGTCTTCACATCATGTCTCAAGGTTAACTAAAAATATGTTATCTAAATTGAGGAAGAAAAACTAAGAAATATTATTTTGTCATCTAATTGAAGTGTGTATATTTAAATTGACAGATCCATATAAAGTTTGTTCAAATGCAAATAAACAATGACTTTATTCAAGAAGTGTTTCAAATCACAAGATCTTAGAAATTGAATGTCATTTCTAATTCCAGCCATAGATTTAACTCTTCTTGAAGGATAATTTATAATATTTGAATGGTTTGTCTATAAGCATGACCTCTGTTTTTGTTTTCATTTTTATTTTTATTTTCGTTTCGATTTTGATTTTAGTACAATAAAAGTGGTATGTTCATTTCGATTGTAACATGAAGCTACAATTTTGAGCTTTTGCTTTATATTCAACTCACTTTTAGCCAAAAACAATTTTGTTGTCATAGAACCAAACACGCATTTAAGTTTCTTGAGTAGAACAAGTTTATGATTATTCAATTATGCTAACTTCTTTTTGTCATGTAATGTGCTTCTTTAAGATGACAGTTCTTCATCTTGAAGTATGATTTCATTTTCTCTACTTGATTGTAGGGGAAAACCATACTTTTGACTTTCTTTGAACTAATAGCCGAAGGAAAATGTTAGAACTAAGGAACATTTGGATTTTGAGTTTCTTTGAAGTTCTGTTATTTTGACTCTGAATTTATTTCCAGGTGCGAACCGAAACTACATCTCTTTGAGTGATTTACTTGGGCTTGGTGGTAGATGAATATTCGTAAGTATTGTTCTAATATATAATCTAATGCAGCTTAGTTTCTTTTATTACATTTTTGTATTTTACTAATAGTTGAAGTACTGCTTCTAGGATTTTTCTTGACTACATCATTTAATAGTTGAAAATACTATGAATGAACACAAGGGTTTAATTGTAAGACTTAACTAAAAGTACACCAAAATTGAGGTCTGTTTCACTAACTATGTATAGATTTGTAGTTTAGGGGAATAATCATACAATGGTATTCGTAAGTATTGTTCTAATATATAATCTAATGCAGCTTAGTTTCTTTTATTACATTTTTGTATTTTACTAATAGTTGAAGTACTACTTCTAGGAGTTTTCTTGACTACATCATTTAATAGTTCAAAATACTATGAATGAACACAAGGGTTTAATGGTAAGACTTAACCAAAAGTACACCAAAATTGAGGTTTGTTTCACTAACTATGTATAGATTTGTAGTTTAGGGGAATAATCATACAATGGTATTCGTAATATTGTTCTAATATATAATCTAATGCAGCTTAGTTTCTTTTATTACATTTTTGTATTTTACTAATAGTTGAAGTACTACTTCTAGGATTTTTCTTGACTACATCATTTAATAGTTGAAAATACTATGAATGAACACAAGGGTTTAATTGTAAGACTTATCTAAAAGTACACCAAAATTGAGGTCTGTTTTACTAACTATGTATAGATTTGTAGTTTAGGGGAATAATCATACAATGGTATTTCTCAAGTTATGCAGTATGAAATCACATGTGTGTGAACTATAATATTCACATACCTTATGGCAGGCAATAAGCTTTGATCTACGGTTGCAGGAACTTGGAGGGAATGCTTGGTGGTTTGACTGATTTCTGGCTCAACATATTGCAATATTTTCTTATTTCATGAAAATTTTAATGTATGCAATAAGCCCATGAATGACATGTAAGTATCATATAATTTTTGTTTTATAATGATCCCTGCAACATGTGAAAGATTGATAAAAAGAAAATGAAGAAAATAATTTTCAATGCTCTTTTGCTTCGATGTATTATTAAGATTTGAATTGTACATGTCAATAGTTTGTAATTTTGGTTTTATGTTTTTATAATTTTGGGCCATAAAACCATTGAGCTACATTTATCCCACTCTTGAATCTTGATGTTATTAGTTCTCACAATTTGTTTCCTTTTACTTTGTTGGAAAGTAAACTTTATTCTATGTTGCTCCGTGAGTCTAAGCTACATGTTTCATTCGATATTTCGATTCTTTCAGGCATTGATCTATCACATGTAAAACTAAGTTAAAAACAACTTTTGTTTTGTTTTCATGTGTTTAACTTTTGTCATTGTCGTCGGATGATTGTTTCCCAACTAGGTGCTCAATGATTGCACTCTCGTGTTAGTCCAATGTAATATATAAGTACTGGTGTCATGTTTGTGTTGAGTTATATCTGTATCTAATAACATGTAATTTTAATCTATAAGCTGTTGAAGACTATACCTCATTTGATTTCATTTATTTCCCATTTATAATTGGTCTGCTTAAATCTAGAGTCTTACTATTGACTGATATATTGGATTGCTTTAACTTCTTTCATTTAGTTTTGAAGGGTTGAAAAGAGGGGTTAGAATCAAGTTAGCTAGGGGTAAAACTAAATTTCCACTCAACTTTAATAGCAGTACCATTCATTTTCATAAATTAGTGGTGTAGTAATTGAAATGATTGTTCTCCCATTTGTATGTATGCTTTGTCTATTCTATGGATTGTATTTATCTTTTGTTTTGAATTAGTATTATTGTATTGTTTGTTCTTTGATTCAAATTGTTTCTATTTATTCATATTTTTATTTATTGATTTCTATATTATTTTGATTTGATGAATGACATATCCACATTGTATGCATCTTCTGCAGCGCAACAAATGAGGCTCAACTTATATCCTCCAAATCAATGTTGACGTCACGGAATTCAAAGACGCTGGTGGCTGATGCTTCCACTGTTTGTGTTCTTTCAGTTTTTTGTTCTTCAATTGATTGTGGTTATAAGATGGAAAAGTTAGTTAGACTAGATAATTTTTTTGATTAGTTATAAGTGTGTTTGGTTTGCAAAAGTAATTGATTTTGAATGAAATATTCCTTTAAAATTGTTTTTGGCCAAAAGTTAGTTAAAATTTATGTGAAAGTGAGTTGAATGGTAAATCCAAAGCTAAAACACTATTGTGTTTAGCTGGTTTTTATTACCAGACCAGGCTTCTATTGGTAACAATGAACATTCCTTATTTTTCTTTTTTTCAACAAAACACAAGATTCCTTATTACCCGCGTATCTCATCGTTTCAAAATTCAATCTTTTGATGGTTCAAAGTTCAAACCTTCAAATTTTATTTGATGTTATTTAACTATTATCCATCTATCTTAACAGTCCTATAGTTTGATTTTCGAGTTTTGGATAGAAGCATTGCTTGGGCAGTTTCTAATCCTATAGTTTTGATGCTTTTAGGGAGTTTTAGTTCAAACATTTAATCAATTTCTTTAGTTACATGGTTTCATTTTGATTTCTCATTTTTTATTTGTAATTATTGTGTTCTCCTCTAATTTATAGGCGATTATGATCTCAATGGGAGATGAAGATCTTCACATATCAAGATATCAATAGTGGTTGCAATTGCAATAGATTTTGTTGAATGACTCTATCTTTCACTTCCAAAATGGATATAGTTCAATGACTAAACATAATTATTTGAATACCTTATTTCTTTGGCTTTGATCTTTTCCCCTGTCATTGTAGATGAAGTCTACCTGAATTAGTTGTTACTTTTTGAAGGGAAGGAAATTATTATTTGTTTCATGTTGCTGCATGTTCAACTATCCAATCTTGGCTAGATGAAAGTGTGTAAAAGCAGGTAAAATCGTTTTGAGTTTGCAGTGTACATATGGTCAGTTTTTTAATCAATGTATGTTCTATGGTCTTTAGGAATATAGGTAGGTAATAACTAGATTTTACTTAAGATGTGCTTAGCTCAATGAAATCAGAACGTAAGCAATGTACAAGTTTGTTTTTTGTTTTTTTGTTAGTTATCGTGTTTAATTGCAAGTTTGTACTATTTCTTTTGTTAGGTAAGAAAAAGTTAAAATGTTTTGGGCACAAAGGAAGTCTAAAAGCAAATTGTGGTGGAGGTTGAATCATGAATGAAGATAAACAAATTAAATACTATGAGGTCATATTGTGTAATCAAATCTTGATTCTCTTTTGTTTTTTAGAGTTGTGTTTTGTAAATAAGCAATTATCTCATTATACATGAGTTAGACTATGAAATTAACATTTCTTTAAGTCATTTATAGTTTTTGGATAAATGTACGTAGTTTATGCGATAGTAAGAATTTTGGTCATTTTTGTAATGCCCCTTCCAACTGAGCTATGCTCATGGGGACAAATAGCAATTGTAATTTATCCAAGTTTTTATATATTTTGAAATATTTTTTGTTGCTATAAATAAATCACAGGGACAAACAGCATTTGTAATTTATCCAAGTTTTTATATATTTTGAAATATTTTTTGTTGCTATAAATATATCACGGGGACAAACGACATTTCACTTTTTTATATTTTGAAATATTTTGCTACCATAAATATATACACTACTTCTTTTGTTGCTAATTATAAACTTTTTTCTTTTCTTTTTTTGTCACTTGATGTAAGATCATTTTCCAAATCTCTATATTTAGATATAATTGAAAAACGTAAATTGTAATTCTCATTTTAAAATTCAACATACATTAAAAAAAAAAAAATTTTAAAATTCAACATACATTAAAAATTTCTTTATAAAAATATCTCTATATTTTGACAAGTTTCTTACTAAAAAATTTATCTTGATATTTGTAAATTTTCGATGGGGAATATTTTTTAGCTCCCACTAATTTTATTTTTTAAATCTGTCATTGTTCTTCCTGTTGCGCCCCGTGCGTTGCACGGGTATAAATACTAGTTGAGCAACATATAAGTGATATGTCTTAAGATTTTGAGTGAAGATGAGATATCAAAGTCACTTGTATTTTGCTCAAGGTCATATATGTTGATCCAATCCATTAAAACTCCCCATCACAATCCAAGAAAAAGAATATTTAAAATTGATTTTAAAAAATTAACCGGTTTGAAATACGATAATTCAAAATTTGATCGAGAGTAAGTAAAGTCTAACCAATTACTACTATTTTAGTTAGATTTTGAATTCAAAAGTTTTAAAAACAATTTGTCTTTAAACCGTTAACCGGCCAATAAAATTCAACTACTCGGTTAAGGCAATATAAAATACAACTAGTACAAGCTAAGTACTAATTTTGTTTTCATAATACATTCATTAATTAAAGTTGATTGAGAATCTAGACTTGAGTCTAGAGCACTTCCTTTAACTAATTATGATGGACAAGGTCAAACAATGCTAAAAATATGGTATGACGTGTCAAAATTTAACTGAAAAAAACCTTAATTTCCTTATATTCATTCATTGATTGATTTAAAATTTTTATTAATTCAAAAGAATACACATGAATTTATTTACTATAGATCTAAAAGCCACGTTTGTTTATGGTGAAGTTTCAACTTTGAAGATCATGGAGGTGGATGAGAGACAAAATGAAAGGAAGAAGGAAGTTGATCAAATAGCAAATGACAGTGAACTAGATGATGATGGCAAACCAAAAAGAACAGGTTCTTTCAATCTTTCTCAAATTTTCTGCATGGTGAATTATAATCTCTCGTTTAAGTTTTCCACCGAAATGTACTCTACAATTCGAAATGGGGCCTGCTAAATATACATATATAGGACCGACTCTGTGAGTGTGCAAAGTGAGCCACTGCATATGATCTCAAAATTTTGGGGTTATAAATTTTTATTTAGGTATAAGACATAAAAATCATTGTCAAATGAGACAAAACTATATACATTGACTATCTCTAGAACTTCGATGTTTTTCTTCTTAAAATTAAATGCAAAAAATTTAAAACAAAATAATAAACACAATAAAAAAATTGGTTCTAAGTATATAGGCGAGAATCTCATCTCATGTTTTGGAGTAGAGACTGCGAAGACGGATGCTAAATTGTTTGTCGTAATTATTTTCGCTTGCCCGTTGAAAATGTGTTGCAAAATAACATTAGAAAATTCTTCACCATAGTGTGGATGCCCATGATCAAAAAGTTCATTCTAAACGTATCCTTGGTTTTCTTTTAAACTACAGGGACAACATGGACCTCAATCGCGCATATCATAACCGCGGTGATTGGTGCTGGTGTGCTAACATTGCCATGGGTGATGGCTCAAATGGGATGGATCCTTGGTGTTTCATATATAATAACCATAGCTCTTATTACACTCTACACTTCAAATCTTCTAGCAGATTGTTACAGAACACCAGACCCTGTCACTGGTGAGAGGAATCACACTTATATGGAGGCTGTCAAGAACATCTTAGGTACCAAAATATATCTCATGCCATGCTTCGTGTCACACAAGATTAGTTTTAGTTTTTGTGTGTGTATACTAATTTAACTTGGGCAACATTAATTGTTAGGTGGTAGAATGCACATGGTTTGTGGAATTGTACAATATGCTAACCTTAGTGGAGCAGCAATTGGATACACAATAACTACATCTGTGAGTGCAGTGTAAGTTATTTTATTGTGTCCTTTTTTACTTTGGAAATTATATAATTAAATTGTCATGATGAATATGATATAACACAATAGTTGTTTGAGTTTTCGCTTCTTTAACCATTTTGATTAGAGGTTTGATCTTCGACCGACCAAAGTGTATAAAAAAAATCATGCAAAAAGTAAATCTTTTAAATGGATCTTAGACCTCGAGATATTAGTCTCCGCAAATTATGATTAGGGATATCTTATCTTAGAAATTTGAGTTGACCTTAACTTAATCCTATAAAACCGACTTGTAAGATGAGAACGGTCTTGGTGTGTGGATATAAATGGTGGGTGGCATAGTGAAAACCTGATAGCATGTGTTCTAACAAAGTTTGTAAGATGAGAACTATATCTACTTATAAACATATAGTCAGACCATCTTTCATCCAATATGGGAAACTTAACACATCCGCTCATGTCCAACACTATTGATCTCGGTGTGTGAATATAAATAGTGATTTGATAGCGGAAACTTGATGACAAGTGATCTAATAGATCTTGAGTTTATAATAACCTTAGAGATTTGAGTTGAACTTAACTAACCCTACAAAATCAGTTTACTTATAAAGTGATAATTGATCCCACTTATAAACATATCTTAAGACTAAATCTCATTGAACGTAAGACTCTTACCATCTTAGTTTATAATAACAAAATTGTTACGTTGTCTATGTTTTAACTCGATTAATTTCAAAATGTTGCATATGCCAGGTCAATACGAAAAATTAACTGCTTCCACAAATGGGGAACCGAATATCCATGTCATTATTCTAATAATCCGTACATGATTGGTTTGGGAATTGTTGAAATCTTTTTGTCCCAAATCCCAAATTTTCACAAGTTATCTTGGCTCTCAATTGTAGCAGCAACAACTTCTTTTGGTTATGCCTTTATTGGTATTGGACTTTCTCTTGCTACCATTATCCAAGGTTAAATTCCACTTCTTCTCAGTCATTTTAAATTTTTTCTGTTACTAATTAGTGTGGTACAAATGATAGGCCATCTCTAATTATTATAAGTATCTATTGAGAAAAAATTGTCTCTGAATATTAAGACCTCTTTCAATGTCCTAAATGCATTTATTATTATTTTCTAAACATTAACCTAATTAATACTACTAATTTATTTTGGAATATGAAAAATCAATATAACAAAGGACAATTTAATAGTAGTAATATCTCTACACAAAAAGGACACATTGATTACACAACAACTTTTCTAAATAAATTTTGTAATGAAGGCTTATATATATTTTTTCTCAGGTAGTCTAGTGGCTAAAAATCTACTCTTAAGGTGGATAAGTGGGATGACCGGGGTTTGAACCCCGATTTCCTACATATATAATGCAATGTCCAACCAATTGAGCAAAGTTCATGGGACAATGAAGGCTTATATTAAGGGACAAAGGGTGTAACTATTTTCGAAGAAATTTAAACTTTATATTTTAAAGTTATAATGTCAAACTCTTATTAATGAATTTGTACAATTCATGAGCATTTATGAACTCTATATAAATTTGAGTAATATAGGATACACCATCTAATTATTATTATAAGCAAAAAAAATCACTTTATAGTATATAATAGTGATTGATGATGATAAATAAAGCTTTTTTTTTTAATGATAGTGACCGATGATAATAAATAGCATCTAAGATGAATAATTTGTTAATGGCCAGGAGGATGAATATAATTTGGGGAAATATAAATTGAAACAGGAAAAGGAAAGAGTACATATTTAATAGGGAGCAAGGAGCAATATTCAGGAGACAAATTGTGGAATATGCTTATTGCATTAGGAAATGGTGCACTTGCTAGCAGCTATTCTCAAATAGCCATAGATATTCAGGTATTGAATTAGAATCAATTCAATAAAAGTTAATTTGTCACCGAAGAATCAAACACATACTAAATAAATATAGATAAAAACATTTAAACCATCCGGAAAAAAGCATTCTAACTCTACCACCAAATAAAAGTGGTACTACTTAAAATGATGTTTTTTTATGCAACTTAAATGTATTTATTTTTCAAAATATTTGTAATTATTTGCAAACACAACTGCATTCTCCATAACATGGATAATATGTTTTCATTTCATTGAAATTATTATGTGTGCTTTGAAAAATAGGATTCATTAAAGTCATCGCCACCAGAAAATAAAGTGATGAAAATGGCAAACAAAATGGGAATATTTGTAATGACATTTATCTTCCTCTTATGTGCTTGCTCTGGCTATGCTGCATTTGGATCAGACACTCCAGGAAGCATTCTAATGGGCTCTGGCTTTAAAGAGCCTTTTTGGCTTGTTGATTTAGCCAATGTCTTCATTATTGTGCATTTGGTTGGAGCATATCAGGTTTTGGATACTATACTTTGGAATTTTTGTTATCATTCAAACATTTTTTTGTAAGAAAAAAAATGAGGAAGGAAGAAAGTTTTATTAATTAAAAATCTTCTAAAATCTTCAAGATTTTTTTCCTCAAAATAGTTTTTCAAAATCATAACCCAATACACCATTTTGAACATTTTAAATTTACAATATTTTTTTTTCAATTTGTATGAATTAACTCTTACGGATCTCAAAATATACTCATTTGTGAGATTTGTTGGAGTAGTTAACTCCAACTCGAATGAATAAGTACAATGAGATAATAAATAGTTAATAATATTATAGAAAAATATAAATAATTCCATTAAAATGATGATTTTCTTTTTGTAAAGGTGCAAATAGTCTTAAATTGAGAATTTAGAAGATGAAAATCGTTAGTATATGTTTATTGTTAGTAATTAGTGGTGAAAATCGAACTTGAAATCCCTTTTATCACTTCATTCTTTAACTCTCACGCTAGACACCGAGACAACCTTTTATATCCCTGATTAAAAATAAATTTAATTAGTAAATTCTCTAATACATGTGTTTGGTAATTGATATTGAAGAATTGTGCAGGTAATTGTTCAACCAATTTTCGGTGTGGTTGAAATGTTTGCCGGAAAAATGTGGTCAAAATCAAGTTTTGTAAGTAGAGAATACTCAATTGGCATTGGCAAAATGAAGTCCAACTTCAATTTTTTTAGGCTCATTTGGAGAACCATATTTGTCATATAGTAATTACTGTTTTGGCTATGGCAATGCCATTTTTCAACGAAATGCTTGCACTTCTTGGAGCAATGGGATATTGGCCACTAACAATATATTTTCCAATTGCAATGTATATTGCCAAAGAAAAGATGAGAAGACAAACATTCAAATGGTTTGGACTTCAAACATTGAACTTTATTTTTATGGTAGTGTCATTAATTGCAGCAATTGCAGCCATTCATGGGTTACATGAATCATTTCATAAATACAAGCCCTTTACATATAAAATGTAGCTTAATTAGGTTATTAGGGTAATTAGCTTTATGCATGTACAACTCCCTAGTTGAAATGCTCAATGTAGATTAATACTTTAGAAAGACAATTTTATATGTATATATATTTTATCTTATTACTAGTGTGCAGACAAACAGATGAATATATGTCTATCTGCTTTGTTTTTTATTGTGCTGATATATATATATATATATTATTCATAATTTTTTATTCAATAATTAAAAATAAACAAATAAATAATATCTCTTAAAAAATTATCCTGTACTTGGTAAGGATATATATATCCTTACCAAGTACAGGATAATTTAATTTTTTAAGAGATATTATTTATTTTTTTTATTTTTAAGTATTGAATAAAAAGTTATGAATTTCTTTATGAATAAGTGTAGTATATATTATTTGAATAATTGATTATTTTGATTTTTTAGCATTTAAATTTTTTTGCGAGATTCATTTTATTTAATTTATTTAAGTATAAAAAATGATATAGTTACAAGAAATTTCAATTAAATATTGCGAATTTTGTTATCTTGAAAAAAAATATTGATTATTTTAATTGAATACCATAAAATTTATTTATACCGTATAAAAGTTGGATCTAGATTTGTTACAGTTATTTTTCAAAAAGTTTCATACGATATGAAATCAGATTCGTTCATTTTAGATCAAACGGTTGATATAAAAGTATCACCAATCAATCTCAACCGCTGATTCAGATCAGACGATTCTGATTGATTACTGCGTCATGCAGTTATTGCAGAAAATCTTTTTCCATAAAATCTTGATTGAATGCATTTATCAAATACACTCCCTACGGTTTAAAATGGGCAAAACCACCATTTTTGTTATTGAACGTGCGAGACACTATCATTATAGTCCATAAACATCAAAATTGCATACATATCCCAAATTCATATTTTATTATTAAGTCTGTAGATTAAATTAACCAACGAAATACACATTCAACTTCAAGAACTAAATCTAAAAATATAAATGAATGTGCAAAATGACTAATTTATAAAAGAGTCAACTGTAAATCTCATTTTAGCACCGTCACAAAGGAATAGGGTTTCGGGGTGGACTTGGAATTGGCAACAACAGCTGACCAATAGTGAGGCTCAACAACTTGCAGCACTACAAGAGTTGCTGCATGGTTTTTCGATAAATCCGGATAGCGAAGATAGATGGAAATGGAAGGATGGACCTATGGGATTATTTTCGGTTAAGTCCTGTTACGCCCGGTTGAATGATGCTCGTCCGATTGAAGAGATAGATGTTAATGTGAAGGCTGCCATCACTAAGCTTTGGAAGATTGATGCTCCTTCAAAAGCACTTGTTCTTGGATGGCGCTTGTTACTTGATAGGCTTCCGACACGATCCGCGCTAAATCATAGAGGTATCTTGCTCAATCCTAATGATTTGCTTTGTGTGTTTTGCTCTCTACATATTGAGGATAGTGGCCACCTCTTCCTCACATGTCAATTTAGTAAAGGAGTATGGTCTGAAATTGCCAATTGGGTAGGAAAAAATATTGCTACAGTGACTGCATGTTGGAATCACTTCTTGTTGTTTGGTAACTTGGTTAGTTTGAAAAAAGGTGGTCGTCGCGTTAGTCGCTTGATTTGGTTGGCGACTATGTGGAGTATTTGGAAGCATAGAAATAATGTGATCTTCAACGGAGCCACCCCGGATGCAACAACACTCTTGAATGAAATTAAGTATGTCGCTTGGTTTTGGCTTTCGAGTAGATTTGGTCGTAACTCTAACTTTACCTTCACGCATTGGTGTCTAGATCCTTTGGGTTGTATCTCTAGCATTTTTTAATTTGTTCTCGATTGTAAGGGATTGAGTACTCCTTGTACTCCCTTATAATAATAAATTTGCTTATAAAAAAAAATGTAAATCACATTCAAAATTAACATGAAAACGAGTTATACTTTTAAAAAATAAAATAGTGATTTTGCTATTTTAAAATAAAGGTTCTTAAAATATAAAAATAAAAATTGCAGCATACTTAGTTTATGAAAAATAAATTAGAGCATTGCTATTTAGTAAGAATGATTTAAGAGAAGAAATGCAAGAATAACAGATGTCATTATTTTATAGGATGATGTAATTTTAATCTCCTCTTTTAGGGGAAATCATGGGGGTAGTTGATATAAACAAGGGTGGAGATTTATTCTTGCAATTCTTCTCTATAGATTTTCTTACTAAATAACATTTTCCAATAAATTATGTAAATAAATTACTTAAATCTATGAATTATAGATTACTTTGACAAACTCCTAAAAAAACACTAACCCGGATTCTATAGTCTCTCCCGCTAAGTTGAGAGAAGAGAAGAGAAGAGAAGCATTGTTATTGTTTCTTGTTATCAACAAACCTTCTCCGCCACACTCATTCCATCATTTATCATACATACATTATACATATGCTTCCCCGTTTCTCTAACCTTCTCCGCCGAACTCATTCCATCATGCCACGCGCCATCACGTGCCTTCCTCAATCCCATTCCTATTCCATATTCAACAACAATACCAACAACGCCGTCGGTGTCCCTTTCTCTAACCCTCCTCGCCGTGTCTCTTTTGTGCTTTTCGATCGCGGTGTCAAGAACCACCAGAGGCAACCGTTTCGTGGAGTCCGTGCCGGCGGGGGCGGACAGAGAGAGTATCGGAAAGTCAGAAGTCGAACGCCAAAGCGTAAGAAGAAAGAGTTGGAACTCTCCGTCGACATTTGCATCGAAGAAAGTTTGCCAGATGATCCTGAAATCTTGGTTGGTTTCTACTTCATCATTATTTAATCAATTAAATACCATCGAAATTCATACACTGCAAGGTCCCGGGTTCGAATCCGGTAACCTAAACAATATCGCCATTGCCAGTTGAGCTATTCGTGTAATGACCGAAAAGTATTTTAGGAGGATTATTATAGTCATGTTGATATGATAGATAGGAATAATCACTTTAGAGGGTAATGCAAGACATATTAATGATTATTAGCTACTTGTAGTGAAAAATCAAATGTTAATTTTATGTGTACATATATAAAAGATGACTAAGCGATAAGCAAGTGATTAGATTAGGCTCAAACTGTTTATGAGCAAAGCTAAGGACGAATTGTTCGAGAGAACACGAGTTCAATCCTGACTAGAACAATTATTGGTTAAACTTTATTTACTTCTCGGCTGAACTTCCGATTATGAGGGACCACTTCCCCTGGGAATTGGAGGGTTAAGACCAAAAAAATGACTAAACCATTGGTTTGATTCTCTAAGTATCACTCTTTCCTCCACTTATTAGTGTACTTAAAGTATATACAAATTTTAGTTTTTTTTTTCTTAATGGAAAGTAGTTCTTAAACCATGTAAAATCCGTGAAATTAGTTGCGAAACTATATGTAATTCGGTGAATTAGTTCCTGCTCTTATATATAGGCAAGAGATACTAAGGACTACAAAGTTTGATTTTGTATAATTTAGAGACCAACTTGACGGATTTCATATAGTTTAAAAACTATTTATTATTTTCATATAATTTAGGAATAGGAGAAAGAGTGATACTTAGAGAACTAAAGTGTTGTTAGTTATATCATGAATATTTTAAAGTATCAAATTTTTTTCATCAATGGAGGATATATGGATTACTGGCTTCAGAGAAGTTAGATCTTTTAATTTGAAATAATTGTAATAAGACAAGGGGATTAGTGGCATTTATCGTGCGTCAATTACCTGCTCTGGTGATTTTTACCAATCTAACTGTCATAGCATACTATGTTCGTTTGTTAGTCACTCTGAATGTCCTCAAAGTGGTTTAATTTTAAGAGATCAAATGAAAAGGCCTAAAGCCCCAACTTTAGTGGCTTGATGTTTTTGCCGGCTATGCTGTTGCAAAATAGGATAATATTATGCTAAGGAGAAGAACATGCTAAGGATAATAATATGATCTTAGACTTGTGAGTCACATTCATGTGTGAGAAAAAGAGGATGACAAGAAGAATGTGCTAAATATAATAATTTGACGCTTGAAACACGGTAACATTATTTGTTTGACTAGATCATCAGAGTCATGTGAAATAGTTTGTGTTTTAAAGAAACATTATTTATATCAGAGTTCTACATAATTCATTCTTTTTTGGGTCTTTGTTTTTACCATATGCAGAACATTGCAGAGATGCTTCGTCTAAATGTTCCAATGGCAATGAAACTGGCATTTGATGGTTTGAAAGGTTCGGAGTATAAAACAAGAGATACTGCTATATCTGATGTTGGTGGGTTTGAAAGTGTTGAGTTATCCGTGCTTCTTTGCAATGACGAGTTTATACGGAGACTTAACAGGGAATGGAGAGGTGAAGATCACGCTACCGATGTTCTCTCAATGTCACAACATGTATCTGGAGTCGATCTTCCTATTGTAAGAATTACATTTTCTACCTCATCATCATAATTCATAAGTATACAAACTTACAGCTTACATGGAATGCCAATTGCTAAGTGCTTGACGAATTCGTTTGTGTGCAGCTTATGTTTGGTGATATTGTAATTTCTCTTGAGACAGCGGCAAGACAAGCGGAGGAAAGAGGGTACACACTTCTTGATGAGATCCGTATCCTCATGGTTGGTTTCATAATATTCTCTGACTATTTTATTATGTCTTGAGTTGAACTTCATTGAAACAGGCTTGGTTAAATTCACATGAGTTATAGAATTGCTTAGATTCTATTCAGTTTCTTTCTTTATTTTCATTAACAAAAGTTGGTACTGTAAACTGATCTTTTGAAATGTGTTGTTTACTACAAATCTTGAAATAGAGTTCACCAGCCATTTCAAAAGGGAGAAATTAAAAGTTAAAGTAACAACACCGACAACTTGCAAATGCACACACTTATTCAAAAACAGAGGATGTCTTCATTGCAAGAATCAATACACTGAGTGCTAAAGTATATAACATACTCGAGTAGAAATAAATTGTTGGTTGAAACTTTAGATACAAAAGGTGGAAAAGTAAACTGGTGTTGTATTTCATTTTACTTGTGGGGTTGGTTGTTTGAGAAAAAATGAGATGAGCATGTTGGTCTTTTATCTTCAAAGACAGTGTTTATGCCGTGTAAACTAAAAGTTGACACTTGATAATGTTAATTACAACATTTTTTTTTGCAGGTCCATGGATTGTTACATCTTTTGGGATTTGATCATGAATTAAGCGAAGAGGCTGAAATAGAAATGGAGAAAGAAGAGGAACTCCTTTTGAGGAGTCTTGGTTGGAAAGGAAAAGGGCTAATAAAGAGTGCATATGATGATGCTGAAACAAATTCAAATTCTAGCCAAAAAGTTTCAGATGGTAATTGTATTTTCTTACTAGCATGCATCAACATTTGTGAACCTGTATGATATTTAAGTTTTATGTGCTTCCCTCTCGTTCAAGTAACTGTCATTTGCACAAAAAGTATGTGGACAAATAATCTTATAGAGGAATTGTCAAAAGACAGGAAGAAAGAAGGCAGCCTTAGATTTTACCAACCGAAGTTCAACTATATCTTCTGTGATATGGATGGTAAGATCTGTGCGAAACATACTTTTCTGATTTTCGATTTTTCTTCTTTTTTGGGTTTTTAATATAATCCTGTATTATATAAAGGAACATTGCTGAACAGCAAAAGTCAAATTTCTACTTCAACTGCCAAGGCTTTGAGAGAGGCCTCATCAAGGGGTGTGAAAATTGTGATTGCCACTGGAAAAGTAAGATGTTATAGAGCCATGATTTGTCAGGAATACCATGTTATAAGTTATTTATTTGATATTGTCTAATACATGTCAATCCTTGGTTGCTGATACTGCTATATATCTTAGCAATTTTTCTAATATAAATGTAGACATTTATATATGATTGAAAATTTGTTCTGATCATTAGTTTTTTTGACTCATTCTGATCATTAGTTTTGAACATTGGGAAATAGGCTCGTCCAGCTGTGATAGATATTTTTAAGATGGTGGATTTAGCTGGAAAAGATGGCATTGTTTCAGAATTCTCTCCTGGGGTTTTCTTGCAGGTAATTGTTCGTGCCTTTTCATGTTTCTGGTGACACCTCTGATTCCACAAGGTAGTTCATATATGTTCAAACTGACAGCATTTGTTATCTATAACAATTTTGTATACATGTTTTACCTGCTAATCAATCTTCACCAAAATTTACCTTAGATATTTATGCGATATCAATCTCATTAAAAATGGTCGAACAATAGAGTTTAAAAAATTATGCAGTTGGCAACATTACTCACAGTGAAGACATTTGATGACAAGGATGGCCATAAAGGGCATTTGTTTGGATATTTTCTTAAAAGGCTGATGAGTAAATAAGATGTAGGCCTTTACTATGAGAAAGTTTGTATACCCTGTTTCGTATTATATATATATATTTTTTTATGAGATCTTATTACAGTTTTTTTCCCGTTCTAAATGCATATGTCCATATTTGTCATTATTTGTATTTCAGCACGGATTCTGTTTTCCTTAGTTTATGTTTTTAGGGCATATATGTCATCTGTAATACTCAGAAATGAAAAGTAAATGAAGTTAAGGACATATTCTTAATAATCATAATAGTAAGTCATACTCTTAAGTTAAACTCACTAGTCAATAGCAAGAAAACATTTACAAATGGAGTAGTTAAAGGGCTGCAGAGAACATGAAGGGCGAAAACAACACAACAATCACAACAGACACAGATAGAGCACAGTGTGAGTAGGGCTAGAAACAGAATTGAGATAGACGGAGCCTGAGGGCACGTCTCTTTCTTTTTCTCGAAAGCTTCTGTGAAGTAGGTGGTTGTGCCCTAGCTTGGCAAGAAAAGGACGGGATTGTCTGGAAACAATGCTTTTAGCATTGTGATATTGATATCTTAATTGGGCAGACTCTTACGACTTATGATTATGAGATCCACTCCTAGGTACCATGTTTTTGGGGATAACTTAATCTCTCGGAACAGTAAAAAAAACGTAATTGATAGTTTTCCAGCATTGTATTGTGTAATTGAATGACCAACAAAATGTAGTTTCTGATTTCAATTCTGTTTACAATTTTCCCACTATCGTAGTTTCTATTTTTTAAGATGTTATTACCCTATGCCTTATCTTCCTTACGCCACATGATTCCAGGGATTGCTTGTTTATGGTAGACAAGGTCAAGAAATATATAGGAGCAGCTTAGATCCAAATGTCTGTAGAGAGGTAATCTCTTTAACCCTCCTTTTTCATTTTCCGGAACAACTTTTCTTTCAAAAGTAACAACACATACTTCATTAGAATATAATGTGTCCTGTACTCCTTTGTCCTTTTGGACTTAATTGCAAAGGTTAGCTGTGGGTTTTTAATTGTTTACCACTTTATTTCTCTTTTGCTTGTGAAATATTATGGCTGTGTTGCTGTTTTAGCCCTAAACCAAACCCCGGACTTACCCTCTATAGCCATCTTATGTTCATTGACCACAAATTTTTGAAGTTCTGCTCTCATTTTACACAATGAGAAAAACAATATTTATTATCCAGTTTACTTTCAGTGATCTGTAAAATTTAATTTTGTATCCCAGTTTTCCACATAACAAAAAGATTGAGGGTTTCAAATTTCGAAGCTAAATGTCTAAATTATATATATTCTCTTATGTGCAGGCATGTCTTTACTCTTTGGAGAGTAAGGTTCCACTTATTGCATTTTGTGAAGGTCGCTGCTTAACCCTTTTTCATGACCCACTTGTCGATTCACTTCATACAATATACCATGAGCCAAAGGTACCTCATTTTTTGGGGATCATATATGATTTCTTGCATTCTATTATGCCATTTGCATTCTTTTTTCTTATACAAAAATACTTTACAGGCTGAGATCATGCCTTCTGTTGAACATCTTCTGGCTTCTGCAGACATACAGGTATTCACTAGGACAAGTTCTTGTTCCCTCAATTACAGTATTATTATTAGCAGCTATTCACTGCTCTCTATTGAAGGCCTTCTTCCATTTTTGGAAAGGAGGAATAACTTATAATTTGAACCTTATAGTTTGACACTTCACCTCAGATGTATATATTTTTTTCTTTGTTTATCTTCATAGTTTAACTTAATCAAATAAATATCACATACAAATTTTTATTGACTGCATGCACCCTTTCCTCAAAGACAACAGTAATAAAAAAACTCACCTAAATTTACTGTTATTATTGCCATTTTTCACTTGGATATCTTGCTAACTATTACATTTGGCTCTACAGAAAATGATTTTCTTAGGCACTGCCCAAAGTGTGGCGGATACATTGCGTCCATACTGGTCAGATGCAACAAAAGGTCGTGCCACTGTTGTTCAAGCTGTGCCAGACATGCTGGAAATTGTACCCTTGGGAACATGCAAAGGAAATGGAGTAAAAGTGCTGCTTGATCATTTGGAAGTTACTCCTGATGAGGTACCACAAAAATCTATTAACCTCATTAATGCATGATTTGATTTCGTGATTGCAGCCAGCTGTGCTGACTTCTATCCTCACATTTCTTCATTCCAAATTTATGATATGCAGATAATGGCTATTGGTGATGGGGAAAATGATGTAGAGATGCTTCAGCTGGCTTCTTTAGGTGTTGCACTCAGTAATGGATCAAAGAAGACCAAAGCTGTGGCTAATGTAATTGGTTTAAGCAACGATGAAGATGGTGTAGCCGACGCCATCTATCGATATGCATTCTGATCAGCTGAAGGTTACTACAATCATTGCATTCCCTTTCTATAGGGGTGTAAGTTGGCACCCCTTATTATTTTTGGTTCCCATTTATTTTCCATCACAAAAGGTTAAAGATGAAGAAAATATATCATGTAATTTATTTAGTCATTAAAATTTGTAACTAATTCTTCTTTCATTATGGTTGCAATGATTTTATGTCTAAAGGCATTACATCTTTGCTTCCCCTTTTACTATATAAATTGTGATGGAAAGTTCAGGCTGTTATTTTGAAAAAAATTGATGAGCTTTCTTTTTGGGTTATATCCATTTGCCGTGGTAAGTAATAATTCTTGTGGGGATCATACAAATATAGGCAAAAAGTTATTTATATATAATTTTATATATTTAGTCGATTGTCAAATACATTATACAAATTGCTGTTATTTATTTTAAGATAGTATTGATTTATCACTCTCAAAATGTTAAAGTTACTTCTGATATTGATATTAGAAACAGAATGTAAAAACCCTATGTCAATAAAGGTAAACAGACATACTACTGATCTGAATTCGTGATAAAACATTCAATGTTTTGAAAGTGTTTCATTGATGAATATTGTCATCAGAAATTAATTTTTGTGATTTAAATTAATTTTTTATTATTATATATCACTATATCTTATTTTTTGAAAAAGCTAAATTAGTCCACCTAAATTGGCACCGGTGAGAATCGAACCTAAGACCTTAAGGAGGAGCACACTCTCAGGTCCTCAATCAATACCACCGGACCAACCCAAGTGGGTTATATCACTATATCTTTATTTGATAAAGTTGAAATTTTTAATGGTTCTTGATACAGTCATTTTCTTTTTGCGACTTCACTGATCACTTCATTTTATAACAAGAAAATTGCTTAGAATTATAGTTTGAATATTGATCTTTAAGTGCACATCAGGGGGGGTAAACCAAAATAAGTTTATACACATAAACAAGTCATATTTAATTCAGCTTTATGAATACACATTTGATTTTTTACAAAATGTATTGCAAAGAATAAAATTATCAGAAAGAATAGACAGTCAAGCTCAAGCCATACCCTTTTACAACTCATCTACAGTTTAAACTCAATCCTTATTATCTTGGCAAGCTTTAAAAATCATAATCAAAAGATACAAAATGCATTTAGTAACAAATATTTTATGCCTATTTTTGGCAAATAAATAAAAAAATTAGCTTGGAGTCTTTAATCACCACGTTACTTGGAGATTTTGCAAGCCTTCTGCAAACCAAAGACAAATTCGTTTAGTGTATATAATGTATTTTCATAGACAAAACATATATATACAAACATTTAAATTAAAATGATTGATTATTTTACTAATTCCAAACAAGCCCGACCTTGAATTGTTCCTGTAGCTCTCTAGCATCCTTGTCGTTTTTAAAGTGTTCCCTTATAGGCTGCATGTTCCAAGAAACAATCATTTACAGCTTGTGCCATATACCAAGATTATAAAGAAATGAAAGATTTTACTGCTAAGTTCACCAAAATATATGCTATAAAATACTTAACCACCACATAGAAATTTCAAGAGAAAAAAGAATATGCACAGACAGTGTAAATGTAAAATAATTTACACATTTTTAGTCAAAAAAAAAAAATAATAATTTACACATTTAACCAATCACAACCATATTTTCTACCACACCATCCCACTTAACCCCACTTTCTTGATATGATATGAAAGGTTGAAACATTCTTATTGATTGTTAGTGTAAAGTTAATTTCCACTGATAGTGCATATCCTTTAAACTCAAATTTCAAACCCAACATATGATAAGTAGACTAACAGCTGGGATTATAAGAATTTGAAATGTCATATATTTGAAGTATGTGCATGCCAAAACCATTCAAAAACATTGTTTTGATGTTTGAGTAAGAACACTGCTAACATAGTCCATACAGTGAAGAGTGTACTTTTAAAACTAAGGATGGAGTATACATAAATGTATATAAACATCAAACATTGAGTTGTGTTATTTTGACACGCAATAAATTTGACAACAATTTAGAAGGTTAACACAGCTTGAATATATGAATATTTACATTCAATAGATGGTTAATGAATAGATCAAAGTGTGGCAGTTCATTAATCATATATGCAAAAAAGAAAATATCACAATTTTGAACACCATTATTAACCACGACTTTCAAGTGTTTAAATATACATACATATTAATTGACCATTTAATTGTGTTCAAATATACATGAATTTTAGTTTTCAAATATACGTGATATACAATATCCATGATTTGTATTAAAATATACACTTGAAAATTGTCATTGATAACATTTAAAATCATGATTAATTGTCTTGAGTAGATATTTAATAAGTTACAACACCTTGTTAGTATTTTCATTAACCATCGACTAAACATAATAAACCGCATATTTAAAGAGGAGGATGGGTAGCTGAACTGAGTTAAAAGAGTTAAGGTGTAAAAGGACCAAAGTTCAAGTCCTTATGAAGGAAAAAAGTACTAACATTAACAATTCACTATTGACTTTGGTCCTTTTTAAAAAACCACATATTTAAATTGTATTTACCATCTAAATTGTTGAAATTTAATTTGGAATTTATGTATATCAAAATATTATTTCTGATAAACATTACCTCGAGAATTTTATTCAATGATGCTGACAAAGCTAGTTTAAGGTCCTTCGGGTGTAATTCTCCGGTTTCATAGTCGGCAACCACCTCTTCAAAGCTTGTGAACGTCCTAAAATGAATGGAAGCACAAACATGAAAAAACAAAAAATTTAACACAAGAAAAGAAAAGGTAGATAAGAGACTTAAGGCAGCCATAATGATTGAAGAAATTACTACTCTTATGAAATACGAAGTTTCGAAAACTTACTTATTCCCACCATTATCATCACTACGCTCCACATTAAACTCGTTAAACCACGGTAAGACAATGCGCTTAATGTAGTCAAAGCACGGGTTTCCCTCAACAATCTTTGGTGAGCAATAAAAACTATTTATTTTCTTCTTCACTTCACCCTATTATATATTCAAATACGAAGTTTGAACAGTCACAACATATTTAAAATAAAATTACAAAAAAATAACTGAAAAATATTTACCATGATGGAACAAATAGCCACAATCTTACATAAAATCACAACCTTTTATTTTTATTTTTTTGTCAAGTAGCCTAGTTGCAAGAAATTCACCCCGTAAGGTGAATAAGTGGGGAATCCTAGGTTCGAACACCAATCCCTGCATATATAATGCGATGTTTTTACCAGCCGAGTCATGCTCACGGGGACGGTCACAACCTTTTATTCCATTCCATCATACTATATTTTTTTGTCAAATTGCCTTCATATTTTTGAAATTTTCAACAAAAAAAAATACATTTCTTAGTTGTCATCATATTCAAAACATACAGTCCAGTCATTTCTATAAGAAACATATCACTTTTTAGATTCATTGAATAACTAATATATGATCTATATTATAGGCTAGATACATTAGTTATTCAATGAACCTAAAAGGTCAACTATTTCTTATATAAGGACCGGAGTAATACACTACTAGCAACTTACCACCGTATCGTCCATGAAAATGCATGTCGATGGGTCAGTTTTTAACATCTTGTCTTGCCCTTGTTGTGGACCAGGTAACATGTCTGAAAATCACCCCAAAATCAATTTGTAAGCAATATACAACATAAATATAAACTATCTGAAAGGAAATCTGGAGAATACATACTGTGGGATAAAATAACTGGTTTGTTCCTTTTGGTAATATCACAATAATCTCTCGCAAGCACGTTCACTTTTCGTTGATCCATTCCCATTTGGCAAATATCGACCTATTTTAAGATCATAAGATTCATGCATTATTCACCAATATATTTGAAGCAAATTGACAACTACAGATGAGGCTAGGACATAATAAACAACACAAGAGACTTAAACAAGAGAAATAAAAGCCAATACCAGCCTAGTTTGCATATAGAAACAATAAGAAACTAGTGCGGAAAAATCCAAAAAATAAAACAATTGAAGTTTAAGAGGAGAAATTGTTGAGCGAGTGAAATGCAATGCAATTAATTAAGATATCCAGAGCTGTGAACAACTAAATATCTATCATGGTACATTCATTTATTTATTTATTTAATAGTTCTCTACTGTAGACTAACAACAACCATACTGAGCCTATATGGACTATGTTCTGAGTTCATAATGATTTTATTGAAATGTCAAGCTGACAATGTATTTTTATTCATTAATGCGGGCATTAATATATCGGAAAAAAGTGAAATGTACCTTAAAGAATAAAATGTCAGCACACTGCATGCATGGATAGAATATTTGAGAAGTATCAGCTGATTCTTCATGTTCAATTCGTCCCATTATTTCGCTACAACTATAATTCGGAAGAACCAAACATAAAACAACATTTCAAGTCCAAATCCATTATTTAGTGGATCACAGGAAATAATTTTCACCTGAGAATCCTTTGTACACTAAACTTCTGAGCTATATCCAACACAAGAGGCCAGTACTCATCAGCTCTGGCATTAATCTCTTTAGACGACCACAAAAACTCAACTTTTCCTCCTTTTAGATCCATCCCAATAGCTTTCCAAATTTCAATCATGAAGCGGCCAATCGTCTCAATTTTCTTCAAATTTCCCCCCATTTTATTGTTAAGCTTAGCAAAGCAATCAGCAATCACTATTTTGACTCGGCAACCAGCAGATACTAGCTTGTTCACATGAATTGTTTTCATGATACCCTATATACACAAGTAAAAGAATGAAACTATGTAATCAGACAACTTCAAAAGAATTTCCCTTCTCAATCAGAATGAAGCACGGACACAGACACGGACATTGACACGTCGACACCGATAATAATTTGAGAAATGACACAATTTAATGTAATTATAAGTGTGGTGTCGTGTCGGTCTCTGACACCGACGTGTGTCCGACACCGGGACACACATAATTCAAGGAGTGTCCGTTCTTCATGTGATCGACTAAGTATATGTTGATTTCAAAGTGGAGATTGACATATATGATTGTCTATTTTGCCTCCTTGCAAACATTATTCTAGTAAAGTGAACAGTTTCAAATAAAAAAATTGATTTCACATTCAAATCTCAATTTGACTCGATGTTAGAAACACAGCTTTTGTATTAAGTTAAAAATGTCCACTTAACAAATTTGACTTTAGAATTAAAAGCATTCACAAAAGACCCTTCAAACTCAGTACCAAATCAACTTAAAATACTAAATCATAGTTGTCATAGACACAAAACTATTTACCCTCTATCAATCTAGTCTTGAAATTTCCTTTTTATTTTATGATTGTGTGTGTGTGTGTGTGTGTGTATTGTAATATTGATAATAATGACCTCATCAATGGTCATACGCCCCGAAGGTTCAAAACCATCATAGCAAACAGGTTCAGGCTTGCTGGCAAGGATGTTAAGGAGCTCGTTCTCTTGAGTGCACTCTTCCCCAACACTCCTCACAATCTCAAACCTCTGCAACAACCTGCAACATAAAAACATAGCACCAAGGAAATTGAAAATTAAACTGAAACCTTGGGAGTTGAGAACAGTGCAGCAGCAGAAACTTACTGCTGAGTTGCTGCGTTTGAATTGGATGGTTCATCCATAGACAACGTTTGAAGCGCTTCTGCGGCTGCTGCTTCCTCCATTGCTATTGGTTCCCTGGACAACAACTATTGAGTCAGTGGCTTAATGATTCAACATAATGACATTGCTATTTCTATTTCTTGCCTCTCCTTTATGAGTTTCATCCAAAAAAATACATAAATTTTGTACACATGCCATAGGATTCAATAAATGCATACTACAATAACTGAAACTTACTAATATTTACCCACATTTCTCATACTTAAAAGAACCTTCACCATACTATACAAGTAAAAAAAATGGATTTAATAACAATTTAAATTTAATGGCAAAGAAAAAAATTAGCCTGAATCAGCACATTACATGGTGGCTTGGTAACGCTGCAAAACAAAAAATAATTTAGTTTAGTGTATATTCATAGACAAAACATATATACAACATCAAAATATTGTTTTATGTATTTTACTAATTGCAGACGAGACTAACCTTGACTTCTTCTAGTTTCCCTTTAGCATACTCGTCCTTTTTAAAGTGTTCCCTTACAGACTGCATATTCCAAGAAACAATCATTTAATTTGTGCCATATAACGGAAATAAAGAAATGAAAGAAAGATATTACTTTTGAGTTCACAAAAATATATGATATAACATCACTACTATTTCTATGATCAAGCACACAAGGAATAGTTGGAGATGGTAATGATGGATAAAACAAATTAAATATATTGATAGAACTGGTCTCAAATCAGCAAAAAGAATGATTTTTTTTTTTTAATGAAAACCAAATTCTGAATTCTGGCCCAAGGTGGGTGCAGAATCAATAATAGGGACCTGTGTAAAGAATGAATAATTTCCTGAATGTTTAAAGACCCCACAGTCCCACTCCCTCCCAAATTCCCACTATTTTTATCATATCCCTTTCCTCGCCTAACAGGCTAACCTTCCTCCTTACCTTTTTAGTCATTCACTTAACTAACTAATCATAATAGCTCATGCCATTATCCACATCAGAGTGTATTAGCCTTTGCATTTCCCCTAGCTCTACTCTGGTAGTCCCAACTAATTAAGGGTCTTGATCTATCGTATATTAATCAATAACACAACATTTAAATTTCAAACCTGACATATTACAAGTAGACTCCCCAATATGGTCATAAGAAAATGGAATGTGATATATTTGAAGTATGTTCATACCAAAACCATTCATTGTTTCAGAGCTGAGTACGAAGATTGGCTATCTAGTACAATCGGTGCAGATTTTGCTTTTAAAATTTAAGAGGTAAGGAGTATATAAAAGTTGCATAAACATAATTGGTAAACGTTTACCTCTAGAATTTCATTCAATGACTTCGACAAAGCCGATTTGAGGTTATCTGGATGTAACTCTCCACTTTCATAGTCGACAACCAACTCTTCAAAGCTTGTGTACATCCTATATTGAATTTGAAGGGAAGAATGGACATATATAAGTATATAACAACCAAACAATTGAACACAAGAAAAGAAGATCGAAAAAGAAAGACTCAAGGCAACAATATTGATTTGAGAAATTAGTAGTATCATTATAAATGGAAGATGAAGTTCAAATGGGGGAAATAGAAAAACTTACTTATTCCCACCATTATCTGCACCACGCTCCACAGTTAACTCCTTAAATGACGGAAAGATAAGATAACGAATGTACTCTAAGCATGAGTTTCCTTCAACAATCTTTGGTGGGCAATGAGCGTTAGCTATTTTCTCAATCACGTCAACCTATGAAATCCAAATTTTGAACGATCACTAAATATTTCAAAAGAACAATTACAAAAAATAACCAAAAAAAATCTACCAAGAAGGACAGATAACCAAAATCTTACATAAAATCACATTTTATTCCTTCATATTAAATATTTCTGTCAAATCCCCTCTTTAAATTTTTAAAATTTTCACAAAATAAAAAGAAATTTTTTCTTAGCTGTCATCGTGGTCAAAACAGAATGCAACTAGATATGACAACTGAACTTTACCTTGTCATCTTCCATGAAAATGGACGACGATTTGTTACTCTTCGACATTTTTTCTTGTCCTTGCTTCAGACCAGGTAACATGTCTGAAAATCCCCCCAGAATCATTTAGTAAGGGAACATAAATACACACTAACTGAAAGGAAATCTGGAGAATACTTACGGTGTGACAATATTATAGGTTTGTTCTTCCTCTTAATAAGATCACAATACTCTCTGGCAAGCACATTTACTTTTCGCTGATCCATCCCCAATTGGCAGATGTCAGCCTATTTTAAGATAAAACGGTCCATGCATTATTGACCAATATGTTTCAAGCAAATTGGCAACTATACATGAGGCTAAGACATAATAAACGGCACAACAACATCTTGATATCCAAGCACGAGAAATGAAAATTAATATCAACTAATAAATGAAACTAAGACAGAAAAATCCAAGAACAGAACAGGGCTGTGAACTTCTATTGTAATTTCTAAATTTAATTTTTACTGCTATCATTGTGCATTCATTTATTTTTCAGTTCTTTACAGTAGCTAACAACATCCCTCATGAGCCTATAAGGGCACCATTCTGTAAGTTTAGAACTATTGTTTTCTTAATGTGAAGTTAACAATATATTATTTAAGTAGTTAATGCAGGTTCAAAATAAATAGGAAAAAGATAAAATTGTACCTTGAGGAAAAATATGTCAGCACACTGCATGCATGGATACATTATTTGAGAAGCAGTCAAATTTTCATGTTCACTTCGTCCCATTATTTGGCTACACCTACAATTTGGAAGAACCAAAAATGAAACAACATTTCAAGTCCAAGTCTTTTATTCAGTGGATCATATATGAAAGCATTTTTATTAGCAAAAAAGAAACCTGATAATCCTTTTAAGCCTAAACTTCTGAGCTATATCCAACACAAGAGGCCAGTACTTATCAGCTCCAGCATTAATCTCTTTAGACGACCACAAAAACTCAACTTTCCCTCCTTCAAGATCCATCCCACTGGCTTTCCAAATTTCGATGAAGTACTGGCCAACCGTCTCAATTTTCTTTAAATCTCCTCCCATTTTATTGTTAAGCTTAGCAAACCAATCAGCAACCCATATTTTGACTCGACAACCCGCAGACGTTAGTTTGTTCACATTAATTGCTTTCAAAACACCCTATATACATACATAAGTAAAAGAATATAACTACATTAGCAAACACCACCTTCAAAAGATTCCATTCACCACATAAATCAAGTAATCGACTAAGTGTATGTTTGGTTAAATAATAAAGCCTAACAAAATTTATTTTTTTCATAAGTGATTATAGTGAAATAAGATGTACATGATTATTTTTAAAATTGACTTTCCCTCAAAATCTTGGTTTGACTGAAGTTGAAGATTCTACAATTAGATGATATTCAGATAAACAACTTAACTAAGCGCTTATAGCATAAGTTTTATCAAATAAAATAAGTACTTATGTATAAGTTATTTTTGTAGCAAGAGATAAATTAAAGTCAAACTATTTTCATAAGCTATCCTGGACACATGTGAAAATAAACTAAAAACAAGTATGGACATGTTATAACTTGTTTGTTTCCATAAGCTCTCTCAAACAGTCTCATTAGTGTTTATGCCAAACTAAAGTATCGGTACTCAATTTACTAAAGTATCAGTGTCCGATATCCAACACCAATACAAGTCTAATACTTCCCCGATACGTATTGGAGAAGTATCCGACAATTAAGTTTTAACTGCACATGATACAGATGAATGACATGGATGCGACACGAGATACCGTGAACTCCAATAAGACTCTAGGCTTCTTATATGCCAGTAGATAAAAACACGCCCTTACAAAATTTGTTTTTAAGCTTAAAAGACATTGAAACTCAATTTCAACAAATCAAATTTACAAAATCAAGTTAATCCAAAATCACTTTTTTTAAACGGAATTAAATTTACTACTATGTAGATGATTAAAAAAAAAAAGTGGATTGATGACCTGAGCAATGTGCATTCTTCCAGAAGGTTCAAAACCATCATAACAAACAATATCAGGCTTGTTTGCAAGGAGATTACGAAGTTCATCATCTTGGATGCACTCTTCACCAATGCTCCTTATGATCGCAAACCTCTGTTCAACACTCAATGATCTGCCACAGAACGGAAATTCAGAAACTGAAAAACGAAATGAATGAGTTGAGAAGAACAGAATGTGAAGTATAGTAGAAAGGAATATACTGATCAGTTGTTGTTGCATTTGAATCATCGGATGATTTGAGAATTGCCATTGCTATTGATACACACGCTGGGCGAAGCGGCGGCGTGACGGACGTAAATGGCGTCGTCGGAATCCTAAACCGTTTTTGTGTGCGTTGAGGTTTTACGATTGAAATAAATAATTTATTTAATCCAAAATAAAAAGATTGAAATAAATAATACTTCCTCCGTTCTTTTTTATAAGAAACAGTTGACTTTTTAGATTCATTCAATAATGAATGTATTTAAGCTATATTATAGATCAAATACATTAATTATTGAATGAATCTAAAAAATAAATTGTCTCTTGTGAAAAGGAACGGAGGGAGTAATAAAAAATTGAATTAATAATGAGAGAGAGAGAGGGAGGGACGATTAGGAGATCAGTCAAAAGAAGGAAGGAATAAGGCTTGCTCCCCAAGACACCGATAAAAAGGTGGTTTTTTTAATTAAAAAACAGTTTTCTTTTATTTTTTTAATTAAAGAAATGCACCTAAAGCAATGTATGTAAGTTTTGTCCTTTCTAAAATAATATTAAATTATTTTTTTTTACAACATTAAAATATATTAATCACACCACTTCTAATTAACACTCTTGAAATAAAATAATTATTTTAAATAAATATATATATACATCAAACATTTTCTAATTAACACTATTCTTTTAATTCGTTTTTGTTATATTTTACATCAAACATATTATTTATTTCGTCAAAAAAATCAAAATATTATTTTACAGTATCTTTATAATATTAATACGTATTTAATAAAAAAATTACAATTTGTAAATGGTATATCGAAAAATCAATCCAAATTAAAGAAGTGCAAATTGGATCGAATCGAATTAAAAAGAATTAATTTATCATCCAAAACTTAATCAAACCGCAAATAATTTTATCTTTATGATACGAACCACAAATACCTCTATTAGTACTTATAAAAATCTACCTTAATATTCTCTATACAATATAATTCCACACAAAAACAGTCACCATATTTATCATACTCGCATAAAAATATATCAACAATATTTAAATCTCAAATAACTTGGTGACCAAGTTCTACATATTAAAAAAAAATCAATTTAAAATAAAATAGGCTTGCTAACGAGGGTCACTCTTTAAGACCTTAAATAAGACCTTAAATAGTAAGTTTTTATAGACTAATATAATATGATTAGTTAAATAACAAAATCATCATCACATAACTTAGACAAATATAATATAACTACTTAAATAACAAAGCTCATTTGTTTATGAGATCATTTGTGATATAATTCTTTTGAAGAATTAACAATTTTATATTAAAGGATTGTTCAAAGAACGAACTTTTCTTATCATTTTTTATATAGTTTTAAGGCTTAATCATCATTTTCGTCCCGGTAAGTTCTCAATTTTTTTGTTTTAGACCCTGTATCTTTTTTTGTTGCAAATTAGTCCTTGTATGTTCAAATATTTTGGTTTTAGTCCCTTAAAACTAAAATTCGCAGGAAAATCCGCAGGAAACCAGCGAATTTTCCTGCAGATTTTCCTGTGAATTTTAGCTTTAGGGACTAAAATAAACAATATTTGCACATGCAGGGACTAATTTGCAACAAAAAAAGATACAGGGATTAAAACAAAAAATTGATGAACTTATAGGGACGAAAATGATGTTTAAGCCATAATAAAACTAAAGATTCAAATTAAAGTATCCTTGAAGGATTCAAAGAACAAAAGCTCAGTTAAACAAGCTCTAACCACCAAGAACACCAAAACTAAGATAGAAAGTTAGAAACTTTAACAAATGGTACATCAACTTCAAATAAAACAAGCTAGAGCAATTCTGCAAAATTCTCGTTATAAAGCCGCTCCACTAATTACTGGAGTGGCGATTCCGAATATAACTGTTACACAACAAGAAAAAGTTATTTTATTTAAGAATATACACCTTCAAATCCACCTGAGACAGACCCAGAGAGGAAGATTTTGCAACAGGTCTATAGGTTGAACATTACAAGTAGCACAATCGTTCACCAAGACTAGTAATGAGTTTAGCAGTGTCTAAGATGAAACTGAGTTACGACTGTGTCTCAGAGAATCTTCAAGCTGTGCATTTTTTCGCGCACATTCCAAGATAGTTTTATCAGCAGTGATGAAGTATGCTGCAATGGATGCTGTTCACCAACCAAGGACCAGTGTTAATATGCATTCAAAAATTTCACAAAAAGATGAGCAACATTCATTCTTTAAATGAATTTTGAAAAGAAAGCAATCCTTTTTTCCAAAAAAAGTATACGCAGGACGAATATATGAATAAGATAATGTATTGGTTTCATGATGTATTGCTTCTTGCTTTGTACCATGCAGAAATCACTATTGAAAAGGTTTATTTTTCTTCACAAAAAGATAATAGCATATCTCTCTTAAATCAATTGTTTGGTTTTTTAAGTTGAGACTTGAGACCGTACCACCAGATATGATAAGTGCCTGAGCGGTATAATTGAGGTTTGCCTTCGCCCATGGAATCATGCGGACAGCAGCCAACTGTAAATTTGAAAAGTTCAACATGGATTAAAATTTAAATTCGTAATGCTATCTTTCACACCATTGACCGACATCGTCCCAATCACAGACTTCTATTATAAGTGAAAGTTGCATCCAAGAAATTACATAAACATTGTTTAAATGAAATTTTATTCATAATTTAAAAAATACATAGCACGGTATCTTTATTAGCAACTCTCCAGAAAGAAAAATTACTTACTGTTGGCACAGTACTGACAACGCATGCAACGGCAGCTGCCTTGAATCCAGCACGCACACCTTCTGTAATTAAGAAAAGGCTAAATGAAAATCTCGGAGACAAAGAAATAAAGACGTTTATTTGATGTATGGCCAGGCAAAACATGCATATATGCATGCTATTCCAATAAAGTTTAACATTGATTTTATCAATCAGCAGAACAGTAAACAAGTAGTAATAGTTCAATGCATTGTAGTCAAACACGAGAAACGTGAGGCGGTGAAAAATCATAACTCGGGGATCATAACACGACTCGTAAGATCCTATCAAAGGGACAAATTGAACTTAATATAAATACACACACACAAGCATACAAACTATCATACATGAACAAAATAACGTCTAAATCATAACATTAAACTGAGTTAATTAAAACTTCATAAGTTCATAAATTAGAAGAAACAGAGTCGCAGTCCGCAGGTGCAGGGGAAGGCAGGGAACTGAAAAAACAGGGGAAGTTGTTGCGCCTCATGAAAGAAAACAATGGTCAGGCAAGGACGAAGGTGAAGGCGATGCAGTCAGCAGCGCATAGGCAATGGGGGCGTAAAAATGAACACCGTTGCAGGGAGGAAAGAACGGTATCAGTTAGGTTTTTGTTCTGTTCTTCGTTGTCAACGAAGCCCACATTGAAAGGTTTTGAAGCGTTTAAAAAAAAAAAAGAGTTTTTCGCAAAACTTCAGCAAGGCCCGTTGCAAAACAGGTGGCCCAACACAAGCAATCCCACCTACATTCGCTAGTTCGACCACGCCGCACACCCGCAATTATCCTGCCAGCATTGCCACACATAACCATGGCTGTGGATTGTAGACTCATACAACCCTATGAGCTAGCTCGCGAAAAGGGAACGATACTAGATTACATTGTTTGTCTTAGAACTAGGAATTTAGGCATAACGCAACTCCAAAATCTAGCTCAAGAAATACAGACGGGTCTGGCCCATTAACATATACCATATTAGAATTTAGAATTTAGATATTAGGCCTAATCCAATTCCAAAGCTAGTTTAAGATTTCAGAATTGCCTAATCTAAGGACTACTTTAGTCATAGCTCTATCTAATCGACTCGAGTATCCATTTCAGATGGAACTGAAAGGGAGACACAAGACAGAATCCATTTTTTTCTCATTCATTCATTTCATAATAAAAATATCCCAACAATCATTAGACACAATTCCTTCAATCACAATCCATTGCACTCCACTCAACATTCAATATTCAAACATATCCTAAACAAAACCTTGTTTCCTTTTAACTACTAAAAATCCCGGAAGTGGACGGTGGCATTGGTCCCCTCGGATTAGTCGGTTCTTTGGGCCTGATACCGAGTTTTCAAAAAAAAACTAAAAATCCCCTTCCTCTTCTAAGGTTAACAATTAATTTTTATTTTTTATTTTTCTATTTTTGGTATTATCCCTCTGCTTCCCGGGGAAGGAGGGCTCCGGTAATCCAGAATTTGGCCGTGAGGCAAATAAAGCCTAACCAATAATTGTTCTCACCAGGAATGAATCGATGAACGATTCATTACTGGGGAGTTTATTAACCACTTGAGCCCAATTACTTAGTTACAATTAGTTTAATTTAACCCAACATTAAAATAATGATAAATTGATAATGAGCAAAACTAATGAACCAATGATGTGTGATGCATGCAATGATGTTATAATAATGAAAGTTGTAAAGTAAAAAAGAATGAGAGCCCAATTACCACTAGTACATATTTTAGTCCTTAAAAGTTTCCTCTCTTCATCAGGAGAAGCAATAAGGAAAGAATTTCTTTTGGAGACCCAAACATCCCTAAGTTCTGAAGGAATACCCATTTTTTCTTGTTATTTGCTTCTTGATGATGAATCTCTTTGAATCAATGAAATCTTATTGGTAGGTGGTGGCTGGTTAGAATTATTAACCGTCAAAGATTGAGAAAACAAAATTGAATTTGGTATATGAATGAATGATTGAAGAAGCAATCGGTGGAGAAGGAGCTTATGATGTTTGTTCTTTCTTCCTTCGTTCGTTGGTTTGGAAATGCGGTGATTTATTTGGGTTGGGTTAGCTTTTAGCGTTTAATTTTGGAAAATGTAAGTCACACCTCCCATTTATTTTTACAACCCCTTCACAAAGCTTTGTCTAAACTCATGATATATTCTCTATAAGGAGAATGTTAACATGTGCCATGTTAAGGAAACAAATTTAAAAAGTATTTATTGAAATTAGTTTGCATTTTATCTCTCAAGCATTAAATTTCTTGCATCATTAAATGTAGAATTTTTATATTGAGGTATCTTAACATATGCCCATAGGGCACAAGTTAACATAACCCTAAGTAGAAACATGCAAACATATGTTGCTACTTAGATCACTCAATGATTTAAATTTTACTGTTAATGTAAAAAATTTATTGGTGGATAATATATAAGTATCTTGGTTAGCTATTGGATGATGAATCTTATTTGTATATCAAGTTTAGGATATATTAGACTTTATTTTATTTTTAGAAACCATGTAAAATAAATTTGGAAAAATTATAAGTTTTTTTTAAAAAATTATTATGTTATAGCTATGAAATTTTAATTGCTCTTTAGCCGTGACTAATATCTGTCATCATCTCTATTTTATCTATTAGGAAAAAAAAAGTGCTAGAATTTTATATAAAAATTACAACCTCAAATCCTTATTATAAAAAGATTAATTTTTTAAGTTCATTAAATAATTGAGGTCTAGACTAGATACATCAGTTATTGAATGGATCTAAAAAAAATCAATTTTTTGTTATGATAAAGCCAGTAATATTTTCCCTTGATTTTCAGACAGATTGGACTTCAGAGAAAGATTGTAAAAGATGAGTAAAAAATTACAAGTTCACTATTGTTACATTTTTGGCTGAATGCTTACAAGTTTACTATAAATTCATCATATATCATCATGTAATTTGACATTCCATAAAATACTGGGGCAAATCTTAAAAGAATCCAGATTTTTATGCCAAAACAAAAACTACTTCAATCTTTAGAGGCAGCAAAATCATTTTCACAATGACCACTTAAGAATCATCAACATTGTAGAGTTAAGGCTCTCTACATAAAAGCTGCATTGGCAACAATTGATAACATTTTTCAAGCTAGAAAACTGTAAAAATTAATAACTTTAGTTGATAATACACAATGCATTCAATCAACTTTGGATTAAGAGTTTATACACATCCCTCATATCCCTCATTTACATATGAAAATAGATGTTACTGAAGCTTACCAAAAACAAAATGATAAACTACAGATCCAAATAATAATTCAACTTTGAGATGTTTTTTTCATTCCTTAATTTTGTAAGAGCTTTTTTCTCTATTTGCCATATCCATGCTTTGCTAACTTTGTAAATCCTCCCTATATATTCAAGAGACTTAGGTTTGTGATCATTAAGGCCGAAACGTAGGATTAGTATTTGCCTCTCTCTTGAGTCCAAACTTTGGAGGATATCATGTATATCTTTTTTAATTTGTTGTTTCATCACAGTCTTTTCAGGACTCTCTATCAACATATCTGGCATATAACCCTGCAGAATCAATGTCATAAAAGCAGTTTATGATAGATAAAAAAATAAAATTAGGATAATTGTTCCCGGGTCTCAACAATGAAGTATTCATGTTTGAGGGACATGAATATACCGGCATAAACGATCATAAGAGTCCAGTGAGACAAAAACAAAAGAAAGAAAACGCCGTCCTCATGGACATAGGATGTTCAGAAATTACATGAAACCTTGCTTTTCCTATTATTTAAGTATCTCTTTCTGATAAATGTTATATGCAGTGCTGACACTTCAGATTGAAGGCGGACACCAGACACGACACCAGCACAAGTTGTTACATTCGATTGTTTCATTTTTTTCTAAATCATTACTAATATCGTGTCCGGTATCCAACATATTCTTTTCAACACTTTTTTAATGGTTGAGAATCATATAGGTCCTACTAAATTTCTGTGGGGACCAATTTCAAAATAGTCGGACCTATTTGACTTTCGATCAATAGTAGAAAATGTGTCTGAAAAAGTGTGTTATCAGCCTTCCTCGCTCATTTTAAGAGTTTATTGATGTAATGAACTCATAAAGTTATCTTCCTTTTTTTTTTCTTTTCCTTTAGGCATAGGCCTTTCTCATTGTCCTAGACAGATCACAACAAAACAGAAAGAAAAAAAAATAGCAAAAGAGGCATAGTTTTACCATATAGTCTACGCCACGATTCATTGAAGAAACTGATCTCAGACAATGGCTAGCTGATATGATTCTATCCAGTGAAAGACCTGTCATCTTTGCAATTTCATGATCTTCGGGGTATTTCATAGTCGTACTTCTCAAGACTTTTCGTGCTTTCTTGATCTGACTTATTGCCTTGTTCATTGACCACTAAAAAGAATAGCAAACAGAAAAAGAACACAATGATCAAATTTATGGTCTTTCTAGGATTATATTTGTAGTTTTGTACTAAGAAACAACCTCCTAAGGAAAAGAGGAACATACAGGAACAGTGATTCCTCGAGCATATTTTGCCACCATTTTTGACATTGATTTTCTTATCCAATGCTGCACATAGGTTGAGAATTGGTATCCCCTTGTACTGTCAAATCGCTCTGCTCCTTGGAGAACACCTATATATCCTACCTATAAAATATGAAGAGAAAAACATCTAGGTTACTGAGAAGCTGACTTAAAAGCGTATTCATGTATGTGTAAATTGTTACATTTTGTTTCTACATGAAAACATTTATGAAACCATCAATGATGGAAGCACCTTACAACTTTCAATTGTCCTTCTACAAAGTATTCACAAAATGCCGTGTCTTAGTAAGCATAGAGAAACGGAGTAATGCACAAGTGAAATTAAGTAATTAACCCAAAGCCATAACACTTACAGACAACAAAATCACCAATAACATCATCATCATTGTTAAAGAGTTTCATATTGGATGAGATATGGCCTGAATGTGTTTATAAGTGGTGGACCGTCTTCACCTGGCAAGCCAATTTTGTAGGGGTTGAGTTAGACCCAACCCAAATTCTAAGATGGTATTGAAGCATATCCAAGATTCATAGAGCCATCTGCTATCAGGTCACTGCTATCAGACCACTCCGGTCATGCTCCACATGTCTAGTCCTAGGTGTAAGAGGGCATGTTCGATGAGATATGACTTGAATATGTGTTTATATGTGGTGGGAAGTTCAATTCTAAGAATCATCATCTGCAGCGTCACCTTTTCGGTGAAAAGGGCTCAAATACATGTATCTGCCAAGAATCTTGACTATGTCTTAAATTTTCATTTTAATCTTTTTCATCGAGACTATATCAGCATATATATTGCACAATGTTTTCTACGCTAGTTGAGACTTGAGATTACAGATTCCTACACATCTTGGTAAGATCTGTAATCATCTTGAGATTACAGATTCATACCATCTTGTTCATCGCAGAACTCAGGTTCATGTGATATAATTTGCATGAATGAACGATGAATGAACACACAAGTAAGAGCCAAATAGAAGTTCCTCCACAATAATATAAAAAATATCGAACCATAAAAACTACATAATGAAAATTAGAACAAACCTGAAGCAAATCTTCCAAAGCTATTCCCATGCCCCTGTATTTTTTGGCAAAGTATAGAACTAAGGAACGAGTGCTCCGTATCAACTCTTCTTTACAATAATAGCCATGATACAGTTGCTGCTTTAACACTTTCTCATCGACTCCAGATGCTTCTGCCCAACTACTCATGCTTACCGCTTGTTTCGTATCCTCTTCTATAGCTGTTCTCATTTTCTCTAATTCTGCTAGAACCTAAAATAATACATAATTTTAACGTTTCTGTACATTACAAGCACGGTACCGAATAACTCTATTTTATCGCCAATAAACTAACCTTTACACCTTTCGCCATTTCTACCTCCCTTTGAGCAATCATTGCTCTTCTATTTTTAGTATTTGATGCTTTTTTTACAAAAGTAGCCGCCGGACGTAATGGATCTTCTTGATTATCTTCTAAAGGCAAGGACTTAGAGGAAGGTGCTACGGTAACCGATGCTCCCTTTCTTCTTGTTCTATTTTCCTTCCTCTTGCTAGATTGGACAACAACTTTACCTGTATAGTCATCTACTTTGCGGTTTCTCTTATTCAATTCAATTTGTTCAACAACTTTTCCTTCCTCAGTGCATGTCGATACGTGTGAGGTTCCAGAAGATGCTGTTAGGCAAACATTGAACAACTCAAGAGCTCCAAGCTTTTCTAGGTGCAATATAATATTCTTTTTCAACCTTAATGCTTCAGAATCCGCAAAAGTTTCTTCTAAAACATCAAGGTTCTCCATTAACAAACCGAAATGTGACTCCCCGAAAGGCAATCGTGTGTTATCAATCATTTCATGCACACTACTAAGCGACCTCTTTCCTCTATTTACCTGAAAAACAAGCATCTTATAAGATTCATTTTCTATCTAGAAACACAAAAACAAATTGTATTCGTTGTTTTTGACAAAAGGTTTGTGACTACGACATCAAGGTTTTGATGTCTTGCCACAACGATTAAGAATTAAGGTTGTGAACACCTTTGTTACTTCTCCGCCTTGCAATAAATCCTTTTGCGGTGCCTCCAACGCTGATGGTGAAAATGCAAACGTCTTTCCAAAATCCTTATGCAAAGTTTCTCCTTCCTCATAAATTGTTGAAAAGAAAGATAACCTTGTTGGGCTGAAAAAAACTTCCCTGCCTCCAGCTACATCACATTTTAACCAAAAATTCAAAAAAACACAGAAATAGCAACAAAATGCTTCTTCTAACTGAAAATCACATTCCGAAACACACACACACAGAAAAATGCTAAGAACCATACATAGATATTGATATGTAAACTATAAATATAAATATAATTCAAGACTTAACACAATTATAAATTTATGGATATAATTGATATGCAGCAACAATATAAATACTATTTATTTTGATAGATAGACGGAATGACAAGTCATTGGAAACTCACACACACAAAATGGAGGACTGGGGTTCGAACCCCGGTCATGGCATCCGACCTAGCAATTTCGTCATTTCTGCCAATTGAGCTAGGATTTGTGGACAGTGACAATATAAATACTGTTTACACAGTCAATCAATCATAATTGTTGTTAGATCATTAAAAATACTTGATTTATTTTTTGTCAAATAACCTAGTGGCGAGAATTTTACACAAATGTGGAGAGTGTGCCCTAAATATCACATGACTTTGCAACTACCATCTAAGTTGTACTTATAGTAAACAAATATTTGACTTTAATCTCTAAATTTATTACAAAAAAATTATCATTATTTCGTTAAAAGTGTATAAACTAACCAAGACATTCGACTCAATTGGTTAATGAACTCCTCCTGGAACGAATCATTTGGAGAACCCGAGTTCGATTCCAATGAGAACAATTATTGACTAGACTTTACTTACCTCGATATAAACTAAACTGCACTACTACAGTATCATTAATTATTAATCTAATTAAAGTGAATGAATTATTAGAATTAGTAAAAAAAATAATAATAATAAAGTATAATAGAAAAGGAAGAAAAGAACTAACCAGAAGATGAAGAAGAGAGGAAGAAATGAGGAGAGTGAATTGGGACAGTATATGTGAGTTTTGGGTTTAGTCTAAAACCAAAACAGAGACCCATAATTTAATTCTATGTTCCATGAAAGTGTTGTCTAAGTTGAGGAAAGGAGAAAATGTGTGACATAACAAAAAAGTTTAAGGATATGTTGCTGTTGTCACAACCACCACCAGTTCTTCATCTCCCTTGCAATGGTTGGAAAAATTTTCTACTTTTATTTTTTCTTATCTTTTTTCAAATAATAAAATAAATAAAAAATAATGTTAAAGGCTCAATAGGTGGGCTTTTACATTTTGATTTTTGCTAGTAACAGCCCTCTTATTTTTTAGATACACCCTTGAACACAAAATGTTTAATCAGGAGTTTAATAGATATATCATATACTCCTATGTTCTAGCGGTAAATTAATATTTTATCAGTGTATATTCTTTTTTCTTAATATTTAATGAATATTTAAAAAGACTGTATTTCATTGTATAATTAAAACACATTCATTAATATTTTTTTAACACGCGTTAATATTTCATAGAATGAGTTTTTCTTGAAAGAATCATATATTTTGTCATCTCAAGGATAAGGACTTTCTTTGCTTTAAGTTGCCACTATGCATATTTATGATATTGAAAACTTTGAGTTGCTTTGTGACTGTGATCTCAATTCCGATGTTAAGACTCCACAAACAACCGCTAAAAAGATAACTCATCGGTCTAAACGAACAACTATATTTTAAGGTTGTATTTTCACGTTTCTTGTTTATGTACTTCATATATATTCACTACTTCTTTGACACCCCAATACAACAAATGTTTTCTTATTTTTCCCATTAACAGATTTTAAAACAACAACTACAAATCCATCTTAACTTCTTTGACAACCAAAACTCATGCAATCATCTCATCTCGAGAAGTAAATTTCCTCTTAGTCTAAACGGAAATTAACTTTTGCATCCACAACCTTTGACTCTATATTTAGCTTCGCATCAACCCCCTTGGTTTTTTGTTATGAATCAAGTTTGTTTGTGTTTAACTTTAACCAACCCTAACGCCTAATCCACATCATTGCTGCAACTTTAATTTCTCATGCGTAACATTTCTAATAGGAGGGAAAGAGTGAGTACGAAATCTCATATTTTCATGTAAGTGAGTACGGAAAATGATTGCAGTATTAGTTGTACTAGTAGTCACTTCTAACTTAATTTCATAGTCTCTTGATAACCAAACAATTGATTTTATTTTTTTGTCTCAAAATGCTAAAATACAATTGACTTGATTAACTTATGCCACAAGAATTAAATCACCAAAACGTGTTGCAAAACGCCGTTGCCGGGAATCGAACCCGAGTCACCCGCGTGACAGACGGGAATACTTACCACTATACTACAACGACTTGTTGCTGATTTTTATCTTTTAATTATACTATATTGACATTATTGACCTTTGTTTTTTAATAAAAAAATTATAAAAAATAATTATGTGAATATTTTGTCATGTTGAAAATTGTAAATATGTGCAAAAACTTTAAATATTTTGTAAAAACAAGATAACTTTCTCAAGAAATAATACATTTAGTTTTGATTGTCCTATTACTCATCACTAGATTTGTATTATAATCCTTGGTGTTATATTTTGTTCACTATTTATAAGCATTTGCTATTCATCGTATTGTTTTTGTTGGAATTCAAATTCAGATAATCATGTTTATTTCATCATCAATTGAAACTCATTAATCGCTTAATTAAATAAGTACTTGCTTTAAATATCCTACATTACATATAATTTAATTAGAATTTAATTTACAGCCATCTTTGAGATTATTATTCACTAGATTTTGTATTGTACTCCTTCTTTGGTGTTGTATTTGTTCACTATCAATAAACACTTGATATCACTAGTACAATATCATTTGATTTGATTAAGCTTCTAGTAACTTATTTAAGACAAGAAAAAACATTGACAAACAAAAAGAAAAATAATGTTACACTAGAAAATTAACACAAAGTATCATTATTGTTCTCCTTTGAAGGGTTGATATTTCTTGAGAGATTGAGCAAGTCCTTGAATTGATCCAGCAGCTGAAATTATTGAAATTACCAAACAAGCCCAACTTAATATCTTAAGCCAAGTCCATGTGAATGAAAACCTTTCCATCTTGGTTTTCTTAATATACATCTCAATAGGGAAGTAAACAGTTAATGGATAAAAGGATAGTGAACCAATTAATCCCAAGAAATCATTGAAGAATGGAAATAACATGGCTATGATTGCAGTTATAATCACATATCCACTTCTCCATATTACTCTAAAGTAATTCACATTATAGCTTCCATATAATGGAATATTCATAGCATGCTCTCCATTCACAAATTTGCTATCTGGCCATTTTTGTTTGCTTTGGCCCTCAACAAAGCCAAATATGGGCTGGACAAAGACCTGAACATAGCGAATCACACATTAGCTCCGGTTACACAATTCAGACCGTCTGATTAAAATCATATGATTCATCGTTAAAATGAGAACTATTTTATTTTATACAAAGTTTATGTCGTTAATAAATATTTAATTAGTATAAACTCAAGTCTCTTTATTTTTTTATTCTTAAAAAAATGGAGAAGGAGAAAGTTATCATAATTAAATTAGTGCTAATAATTATTTTACAATTGTCTCGATGATATTTGAATTTCAACCGCGATGGTTGTAATATTAAATTAAGATTAAGTTATGTAATTACCTGGTAAGCCCCAATTAAGTGAATAGCTATGCAAACATTAGCAATGTCAATTAGCCAAAAGGGTTCATAGAAACCAAATCCTGTGAGAAAATTTCCTGGTGCATCATTTCCAAATGCAGCATAACCTAAGGTTCCACATAGCACATAGAATAATGTTGTAGTTAAAATTCCAATTAAACTTGCTCTCTTCATAACTCTATTTTCTGGTGGACTTGATTTCAAGGTATCCTGCAATAGTACAGAGGCCTCATTAAAAATTATTATTTTTATATAAACTAAAAATAAAATGTTATGGTACAATTTTTAGGGACTAAAAAATAATTAACCAAATATATCACTTGCCTGGATTTCAATAAGCACATTTGAAAAAGCATAAGCAAAAGCAATGTCACCAATTGCTTGGAACATCCTCCAAACCTTTTCAGTTGCAGTAACATCTACCCCAATTTGTACCCCAGTTAATGATGTTGTCACATGTCCCCCACCTTCAAACATTCACAAAAAAAAAAAATTGTTTATATCAATTTTATTATTATAATATCACTTTAATTATGTGAAAGTGAAGACCATGATGATGACATGATCTTCTTAATTTAACTTCTCAATTAATTAGTTTCGGATTATGTGCAATCAGAACTCTATGATTATATATTTGAACACACATTTCGACTGTCTGATAAAAATTAGTTAATTTATATCTCAAATTCGGTATTTTATATTAAAAAAATCAAAATTTAATTTATTTTTTTTTTGTCTAATTTTAATTGGACGGCTGAGATATCGTGTGCCTAATCCAATTATAGGGTAAAGAAAAATTTTAAGTGACATGCAATTAATTAATTATTTACCTGCAACTTTGGCTATGGAAAGACCAAGGCCAATGGAAGAATAAGCAAAAGACATAACAGCTGCAACAATTGAGAGCCAAGAGAGCTCATGGAAATTGGGTATCTGGCATAGAACAATTTGGATGCAAGCAAAAATTATCATGAAAGGGTTATTTGATACACTGCACTTCACATTATGGCCTTGCTTGTGAAAACAGTTTGATCTTTTTACAGCCCTGATAAAAAAAAAATAAGTGATTAGGAAATTTATTATGTAAATTTATCAATACATTTTATTTAATTATTTGATAATAACTTCTAAAAAGGTTGAAATGATTGGAGCTAGAAATTAGATATAAGTCCCTTTCAAATAGATATAAGAAAAATATGAATTTTGTCTCTAAGTCTAAATTTAGTTTCTTCAATTTTGTCAATAATTTAAATTTTCTTGTTATTCATTTCCCTATTAAATAAATTATCTTCTCACTTTATATTTTAGAATTTTTTAGAATTCAGAAATATTACAAGAACCTACTATTACTAATATGCCTTTAGTAAAAAAAATTAGTTTTAGTTAACTATAACATCTACAATTTCTAAATAATTAATTTTTTCATTCATGAATCTCAGATATATTTAATTTACAGAGTATATGGTTTCATATCCTACATACTAATTTAAATAAATAAAAAATCCTACATACTAATTAAGTCAAAACTTGATGAGGAAAAACTTACACCATACTAATTGATGCAGTTATTGTGTAGCCAATGGTTACACCTACAAGATTTATATACTGAGCTAATCCACATAGCTGAAATTTCCTTCCACCTATAAAATAATGTGACAAATAAAATAAAAAAAATTCATAATTATTTGTCTAAATAATTTTTCATACAACTAAAACAAAAACTTCAAAGATTAGCTAAGAACACAAGAACTAATTATTTCTTGTATTGGAAATAACTAACAAAATCAGAGTACATGAAAAGACTTAATAACAGAGTGTCTCAAGTCTCTACCCTTTTTAATAAGAAAGATTTCTTTATAATAATTCATAATCAAACAAGTTTTTTCATGTGTATGTATCATAAACATTAGGTGATACTTAAAAATATACTTAAAAATTGTTCAAAATTTCGACCATGACCAATTAACGTTGCCATCTTTAAGTAGAAGTTCAGGATGCTTCATATACTCATGGTTGATACATCGACGATGATTTGACAAAAAACAATATAAAACAAATATAAGTTGAATTTTTAAACACACGTATTTGTTTTCTTTATTTTTTGTCGAAATAACACCAAATGTGTCAGTGTCTTAGTCACGAGAACAAGTAATACTCTAAACTTCTAATTACAAAGACCAACATCGGTCGTTGTTATAGTTTCAAATAATTTTTAACTATCAGTTTATCGATGATCACGTGAAACACTTCTCCACCTAAAACCTTACTAAACATTAACAATTTATATTTAAGATTTTTTGTACCTAAGTTAGCTCTGACAACTTCAGAATAAGTGTAGTTCCTCTTGCCATGAACAGGATCAGGTGAACGGTAACAATCAGCAAGAAGAGTAGAAGTGAAATAGGTAATGAAAGAAAATGCAAAGAGAACTGCAGGACCAGCCACCCAACCCATTTGTGCAATAGCCCATGCAAGTGATAGAACTCCAGAACCAATCACAGCAGTTATTATATGTGCACTTGCAGTCAACCATGTTCCTTCAAATTCATCAAATCAAAAATCATATACCATAATATATAATCATAGCAAAAAGATTTAAAAAATAATATTACCAATATATAATAAAGGGTCGTGCCAACATGTGTTCTAACAATACTGATCGAATAAACCAAATAAAAAAAAATTGTATTGAAAAAAAAAAATTAAACTTTTAAAAAATTGATTACTCAATTTTCAAGACAACATTTTTATATATTTAATTTATTACTATTAATAGCATATTTTTTAAAGGGGAGTAAAGAGCATTCATCTCATATTAGTACAATACTTTAAAGCTTAAAAATAATTTATATTGTGCAAGCTTAAACTATTCTTTATCTACTGTATTATCCACATATTAGTACTATGTTTTCTGTTTTCAAAGATTTGAACAAAAATTACAAAAAGAAAAAATTGGACAATTCTTTGAAAACAATTTTTTTATAAAACAAAGTGTTAGTTAATTTCAAAATTAATATTGAAAACAAAATAAAAACATAAAACATTTTGTCAAAATAAATGGTTTCAGAATAGTATCTAAATATATCGATATATATGGCATGGCTTCATCTGCGCACCAAACTCAATAGTAATAAGCATAGTACTTATGAAATACCAGTTCTCTTGGCTCGTCCATCTTCGTCGAAGTTTTTGTCTTCGGGGCCATAATTTTCTGGGGCTTCTATATGCATGATGTTCTACTAGTGAAACAAACTAACTTTCTGTTTCTCTCTTGGATGGTTATAGTGTGTGCCCTTCACACCAAACACAAACAAATGGAAAAGAGAAGAGAAGAAAGTAGTTTGGTGTATTTTTCGGTTGGTGTTTTGCTTTAAGGTGTTAGCTACCTATATAGAACTTTTGAACTCGATCTATAGTAGAAGTGTTGAAAAGAACATAAATGTTTGAATTATAGGAAACTATAGAAGAAAAATGATTATTATATAGAGAATAATTGAGAAAAGGAAGTCAAGGGTTAGTTGTATGGCACATGTAATTCAAACATACGTGAGGAATTTATTATCACTCAACACAAGTGGCTTACTATACACACAAAAAAAAACTTGAATTGATGAATCATAAGGTCTCATTGGGTTAAATCAATATATTTGGTCAAAAATAATCATATAGTTAACTTTTGATATTATATTTTTATCTAAAATTATTGGACTCGGATATCACTATTGGACTATGACAGAGTGTCTCACTGGATTGGATCAACACATTGAACTAAGAACAACCATACATGTGACTTTTGATACCGTGTTTTTACACAACTTTAAGATATGAGATTTATAATTCATCTCACTTATATGCTATTTAATCTCTACTCTTGAGATATAGAGGAATACTATTGAAAATTCAAAAGAATATTTTCTTTTTCTATAAAAGAAATTCAAAAGAATATTGAACTTGGTTGAAAGTTGAAATAAAGTAGAATATTTATACAAGCATGTGAACCATCGAAGGTGGAACATTTTGGTCTAAGTTATGGAACCAAATTGTCCCTACACTTTTTGGCTTTTTAGTTTTTGTCCATCCATTTTAGAGATTATATTTTATGTAGGGTATGTGACTATTGGTTTACCAAGGTGCCACAAATTCTTCTCTGACTAAGACATATGGCTTTTTCCCTTACTTGATTCCCTTATTTTGTGATGGACAAGGGTCCTCTCATTTAAAAATTGGGGAGAGGTGCAAGTAGCATAAAGACAAAAACGGTGGGAAATAGACAAATATTATGTGACTTGTTTGGCAGAGAATCCGATTTCTGTACAAGTGATTAGGAGATTTAGTCCTAACATGTGTCAATTGAAGAGTATACATGTTGTGGAGATCAATCTCTTAAAAAGAATTTTTGTAGTTCTAGAGATTATTAGAATTTTGCCATTATATTGAAGAGTATACATGTTGTGAAAAAAAAATGATATTCCATGAGAAAAGAATAAGATCGAACTGATCTAATTAATATAAAAATGTGTGGGGGTATAATTTTTTAATGGTCTTAATTATTTATTGTAAAATTAAAAAGGTCTTAATTATTTGTCTTTTTTTTTTTGTAGAGTTATTTGTCTTATTTTAATTCTATTAGTAATTTATTATTTTAATTCTAAAAGTAGTATAAAATTTAATATAAATTGAATAAATAGATAATTTATTAATTGATATGAGTTCAAATATGGGTGGACGACACTAATAACCTATTTCAAAAGAGTAGTGCTATTTGGTACGAGAGAATTTGATCAAGAAAAACAAGAATGCTTACATGTAGTGTTATAAGTGGTGGGTCAAAATATAACTCCCCTTTTTGAAGAGATCATGGGTGAGTTGGTATTAAAATTACTCCCTTAATTTTGTCTTCTTGTATTTCTTATTTTTCACTTCTGGTACCAACAATCATTTTTCATTTCAAAATAATGAGAACCTAATTAACATTCATAGATACATATATATATATATATACACTCTAGTTGTACATGGGTTGGAGAATTGTATTCCTTTTAACAAAATCTTTTTGTTTATAAAAAAAAGTCTCTTCTTTTCATATGAAAATTAAAGTGTCTAAAGACTTTTTTTTATCTTTCAATAAGCAAACTTTTATTACTTAGGAGTACGATGGAACTCTAACTCATCGATATAAATGGCTTAAAATCTCATGCCGAAAAAGATAAAAATAAAATCAATAATATGTAACACAATTGATAGATACTTTGTGGTTACTAAACCACACTATTTAATACAGGATTTGATTCCTATTAGTGTATAATATAAAACAGATCAACCGCTTAAATGAATGTGCAATAACTTTGTTGTCCAAAGACCACAGATAAAATTACACAACCAATCACAAATTATAGTACCCATCCTATTTATAAACCAACGCACCATAAAATCTTTATCTAAAAAATATTGGTCGAGTAAGAATCACAATTCAACAATTACATCTCTTTTATCTTCTAACGCTATAATTATTGAGGGACTATGTTATGAACAACTTTTCAATTGTTCATAAATGAAAGAGATAATTGATAAGAGATTAACAAACTACTATTAACAACTAATTTTTTTTATTCATTATATTCACCTGCCTTTATTATTTATATAGTATTGGTTAATTCTAACAAACTAATTATTGACTCATCTAATTAGATTCTCCTAAAAAGTATGACTAATCACCTAAAATCATCTAATGCATCTTTGGTCTATCGAGCTATATTGATTCATTGCAGACCAAATATTGTTAATATTTTTTTATAAATTAACATGATTGTTAATATTTTTATAAATTAATTAACATGTTGTAGATCTTAAAATTAAAAAGATTTATCTTTATTTTTTATTTTTTTATGTTTATAGCATGTTTGTTTAACTGTTAAGTTTTTGCAATAGATTGATATAAATTTGTTAAACTAATTCCACTCCAATTATAACATACAAACAAAAACCGTGAGAAATAAAACAATCATAATTTGACACGTTTTGCAGAAATTTGGATTAATTTTAATTTGCATGGGTGAAAGTGAGATCAACTCCTAACTCATGTCCATGGATGCGTCAAAAAAGAAAACTCATGTCCATGGAAGACTATACATGTTCCTTAAATTAATTTATGTACCTTCAGAGATTACCCGAATTACAACAACATGTATGCATGCGGTGTTTTCATGACATTGTATTGAATCTGTTGGTTATTTGTTCGCAGATTTGCTAGCTTATAGAAGAAGAAAATCTGATAATTCAAAATTCGATAGTGAGATAAGTAAAATCTAACTAAAAGTTATTTCCACAACTGTTGTGAATTCGAACCAAAAACACACCAATAAAACCTTTAACTAGTGTGTGGGGCAAAACAATTAAAGCAACCAACAACAACAATGGATAACCAAGCAATAATAATTAACCAAAGCTAAAACTAATGAAAACAATAAAGAACACAATCGAAATTGTTTACCCAGTTCGGTGTTAACGAACCTAATCTGGGGGAGAGAGATCTCCGTTCCACTATCAAAGCTTCCTCCTCCTTGATTACAATGAGATTTACAAAGAGTTACAAGAATTTAGACAATCCCTAAATTTTACCCTTTTCCCAAATCTCTTCCCGTGACCAAGAGATTTCAATTGATAGTAATTACAAGGTGTTAGAAAGAGTACCCAACCCTAGGATTAACCCAAGAGAAACCCCCTTGAACCCTAGCCTCCATATTGGTGAAACCCCCTTTCAAAACCCTACATTTTTCCTCTCTCTCGTGCTGCAAAAAACTGAAACAGGGGTATATATGATCGTATTCGCGCCCAGCGCCACCCCCCTGCGCCTGGCGCCATGCCAACAGACTCCACATGCCAAACTGGCCTCTCCTGGGCGCCGGGCGCCCTCACCAGGGCTCGTGGCCGCGCCTGGCGCCACCCCCTGCATGTTGCCTGCTGCCTGCTGCCTGTTGAGCCCTCACCAGGGCACGCCCTGCACCTGTTGCCTGCTGAGCCCTCACCAGGGCACATCAGCTTCCTGCAGCAACTAGTACCTTGATCATGCAATTCAAAGGCAATCTTCAACAATCTCCACCTTGCCTTTAAATTCATGGTGATGTCAACTTCCCATCAACCATCATGCTGCTCCACCTGTTTCCAACAAACTTGTTAGAACCACAAGTATTACCTCAGACCCTTCATCCCTCGGAATACCTTCCGCCCTCATGAAGATCTTGCATCCCACTACCATAGGATTTTAGGTAGCCCCACAAGATTCACCGCACCCTCTTCGACCCCCAGAGTGAACCGCTCCGTACTCTCGAAGAAACACTTGTCTCCGATTGTCCTTGGAATTTTAGGACAACCCTACAAGCTCCACCATATCCTCTTCAGACCCCGGATTGTTCATGTCCGTCCTCCTGAAGAATTGCTTGTCTCTCAACTTAACCTTGGAATTTTAGCTAAGTTCCACAAGCTGCAACATCAGACTTTCCTTGTATCCAACTACCTCCAATAGTCTACAAGTTTCCAAGTCTCAACACTGTTGCTTCCAATTGTCTCCCTGAAGATCTTCCATGTTTTGCACTTCTTCAGCCACAATCGGAACATAACCCACAAAGTTTCCATAGCCATACCACTTTGATGCAACAATACCGCTCTCCTCCCTATCTCTCATTAAATAGCCAAGAGCTATTGTTGATTGTTTGTCTTCCTCTAGTCCCACTAGTAACAAACTCCACCTCAAACCGAGATTCCTCCATCAAAGTCTCAAACCGGTATATCCACTATGTTTCCCACCTTGTGACGCAAAACTTTTCAACTACTCCGAAACACACTTCAAGCTATTGTTAGTTTTCAACACTTCCCGTTTAGTCCTACCACCTAGTAAAATCTCATTTCACTAGTTCAACTAAACCTATGTCACTAACAATTACCAACCGAAGTTTCACACAACTCCACCATATGAGAATCACCACTAGTAACTTGTGCATAACCAATAGTAGACCAACTATCCATGCATTTTAAGTCTAGGAACATACCTCACATTATGTAAAAGAACATCACCCATACCTTGAACCTTACAAGCTTTTCCGTCTCCAAGATGAACAACTCCACCTTCAACTAGCTCTAGAGTCCAAAAGTATCAATTCTTTGAACACATGTGATCGGAGCTTCCAAAGTCCATGACTTAGTACTCCACCGCTTCCCAACTTCCACTAGCATCTCCGCATTCTCATAATAAAGTTGTTGTTCCATAAGCAACCCCGAGTATTATTCCACCGCCTCTCCAGGCCGATGTTGAGTATTATTTCACCGCCTCTCCAGGCCGACACCGAGTATTATTACCACCGCCTCTCCAGGCCGATCTTCATCGCAATCTCCATTAGCTTTTTACCTTTGAGGCACCGGATAACCACACTCCATGTTTTATCCATCTTCTCAACCATTAAAATTGCTTTCATCTTCACTTTCCACAATTCAAAATTGTTTCCGGAAAGTTTCACCCATGGTACCTTAATTTGTTCAAACCCTTACCCCACGGTGGGCGCCAATTGTTGTGAATTCGAACCAAAAACACACCAATAAAACCTTTAACTAGTGTGTGGGGCAAAACAATTAAAGCAACCAACAACAACAATGGATAACCAAGCAATAATAATTAACCAAAGCTAAAACTAATGAAAACAATAAAGAACACAATCGAAATTGTTTACCCAGTTCGGTGTTAACGAACCTAATCTGGGGGAGAGAGATCTCCGTTCCACTATCAAAGCTTCCTCCTCCTTGATTACAATGAGATTTACAAAGAGTTACAAGAATTTAGACAATCCCTAAATTTTACCCTTTTCCCAAATCTCTTCCCGTGACCAAGAGATTTCAATTGATAGTAATTACAAGGTGTTAGAAAGAGTACCCAACCCTAGGATTAACCCAAGAGAAACCCCCTTGAACCCTAGCCTCCATATTGGTGAAACCCCCTTTCAAAACCCTACATTTTTCCTCTCTCTCGTGCTGCAAAAAACTGAAACAGGGGTATATATGATCGTATTCGCGCCCAGCGCCACCCCCCTGCGCCTGGCGCCATGCCAACAGACTCCACATGCCAAACTGGCCTCTCCTGGGCGCCGGGCGCCCTCACCAGGGCTCGTGGCCGCGCCTGGCGCCACCCCCTGCATGTTGCCTGCTGCCTGCTGCCTGTTGAGCCCTCACCAGGGCACGCCCTGCACCTGTTGCCTGCTGAGCCCTCACCAGGGCACATCAGCTTCCTGCAGCAACTAGTACCTTGATCATGCAATTCAAAGGCAATCTTCAACAACAACAAATAAAATTTGATTTTTAATTGGATGTGTTTTCAACTTGTTAGTGGACCCTCTGATGGGGTGAAAAAAATTTCCCACTTTTCAATAATGTTTGTAAAGGCAAGAAAATGTGTTTCATCTTGTGTGGTTGACAAGGAATGATATATTTGGTAGAAGCAAAACGATGTTTTTTGTTCAAAGGTAAATTGTACTATTTCTTAGTCATTGTTCATTTGCAAGGATTAGTAATTTTTATTTTATTTTTTGACGCAAATTGCAAGGATTAGTAATAAAAGTTTAGTTTTTGTAAAAAACAATATATTAGTTTTTCTATACGGATGGTCTAATCCAATTGCTTGCTTTGTACTCCTATCTAATTATTGATATTTTATAATAGGATATCTTCTACTCTTGTTTAGTTAAATTCTTTACAAATAATAACAAAGAAAAAATTATATTTTAATTCTATTATATATTTTTTTTAATGATATAAATATTTTTTATACCATCAGAATTTCTTTACACTATTAGTTAACTGTAACCGTTCAATTATTAAAAAAAAATTGCCTTACATCATAGCTAATTTAAAAGTCATAAAAAATATATTGTCAAGAAAAAATTCACAAAAAATATAGTTAATGATTGACCGAAATATTTTTTTATATTAAACTTTTGATTCTTAAAAGAGAAAGAGATAGTGTAATTTAGAATTTGGTCGTGAGTTAAGTGAAATGTAGCCAAAAATTGTTTGACTAAGAAATATTATTGGATTTTTTTTATTAAGTAGTCTAATGTCTAGAAATTTCACCTTTAAGATGAATAATTGAGATGATTGTAGTTTGAACTCTGACATCCCGCGTATATAATGCATGTTCCAATTAAGTGAATAAATAAAACATTTAAAAAAAAAAAAATCTAACCACTCAAGTCGAAAATTTTAATTTGATTGACCGATATTTAAATAAAGATGAGCAAACCTTAAAAAAATTAATTGAAAATGTACGTTAATTAATTATTGTTAGCTTAGCATATGTCATCCCTTCAAATTTTCGTTGCACAGAGTCGTAAACGTTGACCTTTATTGCTCAATTTTTTCTCTCTATTATTGAGGTGTGCTGTGATGGGTTAACATCAACTTATACAAGTAGAATAATTGTCGAATTTTTTTCTTAACCTCTTTATTTATATCTAAATATTTTCCATTTTTACAACATTATTAATAATTTTTCCCTTTTTCTATAGTCTATCTTCCTTTTAGTACCAAAAGGTGTACACACACTCTTTAGGAAATGTGGAACATGCATGAAATTTGACTAAAGGACGCATTAAAAGATCAAGAAATGATAAAAAGATAGAGTAAAGAATCATTTTTTTCATATTTAATTTTTATGGTAATTCAATTTTTTTAGTAATAAAATAATGTAAAAAAATAAAGAAAATAAAATAAAATGATATGTTTTCTATGGTTATATTATATATATCATTTTTTTTCTCCTTTAGTATAGTATCTTTGCAAGTTGCAACAATAATAGCATAACATAAGTTCACACCACCGACAATAGTGAATTTCGTATACATATTGACTTCAATTAGAAATAAGGATAAAATTTGTTTGTTTGTTTGTATGTACTTCAAATCATTTAAATACGTTCATGTGTCAAACATCAGATCACCTGTATTTCAACTGCCCTTTTTTTTAATCTAAAAGTAAGTGAGTTTAATTAATTAATTTGGAGGACTTTTAGAGTTACATATTTCAAGACTCAAAGATAGATATTTGCTAATAAGATTTTCCCAATAATAGAATTTGTTTTTAAAATACTTCAATTGACAATTTTAATATATTGAATTGAATATTGGTGGTGATTAATAAATTCTCCTTAAGACGAATTAAAGTTAATTATTTTTAAAATTTAATATGAAACCCAAAATCTAATTTTGTTGAATATTTGGTTATCGGTTGCATTTTGATAAAATAAATATTCAAGTAGGATATGGTATGAAATGTTCCAACATTAAAACTAAACCTGGTTGTGTGATCTCGCATATCTTTATGCGAGTATTCTATTTAAAGAAATCATATTTTTCTCTCTACAATCTCTCCGTAAAATTATTTCTTTATAAAAAAAAAAGTTGGATAGACTACTATCTTCCACTGATAATAAATCATCATTTTATTCTAAGTGTACGTAGTTATCCATTCAAATCCTTAAATTAAAACAAATAGTACAAATTACGTGCAAATATATCAACAACAATGGCATCATCCAAATCCAAAATACACAAAATAATACAACAAACATTGTACCATCACTATCTACTCTGTCTAGTTTCTACAATTTAGCTTATCTTGGCACATGCATGAAATATCTTGTAACTTGTCTTGTTTGAATTAATTTACTAATTAAAAAAACACTATAGTGGTCCTTAATTAAATTCTCTTGTCCTCTCCTTCTTCGAGTAGCCTCATGTAACAGTATATATTCGTCAAAGATGGCAACGTCTTCAATGTATTATAAAGATGTTGGATTATCTATCGAACCTTTCAATTTTGAGCATGGTAGGTGGAAAAATGGTCCACTTAGATTGTGACTCATCAACTATAAAATATTTTTGTAATATACATCATAGAGTGAAAAAAATATGATTCTCTAAGTTAGTTTGTTTTTACATCGAGGTTGGATAAAAATGTTTATTAATAGTAAACTATAGTATATTTTAAAAAATAATATACAATTTAAATTATTAAATCAAATTAATTTAATTAACCGACACATAAGCAAAATTAAAGATAATTTTGTCAAAATAACTTAACAAAAATAATATACCTTTTTTCATTCCAATAAACAAGCAAAATATTATCTTTTATAAATTCTCCTCATTCTTTACAATAAACATTTTTTTCCTTTTTAATTATTTTGTTTGTATACTCTCTCTCTCTCTCTCTCTATTTTTTTTTTACTTTTCTCCTTCATTTTATATTTTCACTCACTTTTTTTATACATACTAGTTTTGAGGCCCGTGCATTTGCACGGGTCTATGGACTTTAATATATAAATTATTGTTAAATTATGAATGATGTCATTCTATTATTTTTTGTAAAATATATTAAATTAAGTAATTTTTTTATTAAAGTAATTGTCTCGTGTATGATTTTTGTGTAATAAATTATAATTAATAATAAAAAATATTTACTATTCAATTTCTTTTTTTATTAAAGCAATTGTATCGTGTATGATTAATTTTTTTTTAAAAGCAATTGTCCCGTGTATGATTAATTTTTTTTTTATTAAAGCAATTGTCCCGTGCATGATTAATTTTTTTTATTAAAGCAATTGTCCCGTGTATGATTAAAAAAAATTTATTAAGGAAATTGTCCCGTGTATGATTAATTTTTTTTTATTAAAGCAATTGTCCCGTGTATGATTAAATTTTTTTTATTAGAACAATTGTCCCGTGTATGATTTTTTATATATTAGTGATCAACACATTCTTTTTTTTGACAAAATTATTGATCAACACTTGTCCCGTGATATTTTAAGTATAATGACAAATATTTACCCCGTAATTATTACTATAATATATGTATTCATCAATAATGCATTTCTTCTGTATTCGTCATATAAGAGTAAACAAAAATATTGTAGATTTTTTTATAATAAAAATAGAGTAGAATTTAACTATTATATAATAATATATTAAATTAAAAATACATTTTTTTTTACGAAATAGAAGATTTGAAATATTTTTAAGAATTGATGAGGACAAATTAGAATTTTTAGTAGTAATACCTTTTAATATATTGGGTCTGTTTGAATTTGGCTTATTTTTAAGCTTATGAAAACAGTTTATATTTATAATTTTAAATAAACTTTTATGTTAATTCATAAATTTTCACTAACAAAAATTATATCTTTATCAATTGTTTTCATGAACTACTTTAAAAAACTTATAATAATACATAAAAACTTAGTTATTTACATAAGTTATTTCGCATAACCTCACAAATAAGTCAATCCAAACGGGTCGATTATGTTTTTGTTTCTTTTTTTCTGTTCTTTTATTTTTAAGCTCACAAATAAGTATATTCTTTTATTAGGTTATTCTATTTTTATTTTTTATATATAAGTTTTTATATGTAGATTGAGTTACTATTTTTTCATTAAAAAAAAAAGTTACTATTTTTGAAGTGTATATTTTATAGTGATTTTTGTTCATTTTTTTTTTTTGGTAAGGGATTTTTTTTTGTTCATATTTTTATGTGTAAATTTATTTTAATTAAATTTTTATGGGAAGTTTTATTTGATGCTTATCTTCTTTTTTTTACTATTTTTGTTTTTTGTTTTTTTTTTTGTTTAGAGATGTGGTTTCTGATGCTATTTTTATGGGAAGATTTTTTTATGCTTATCTTTCTTTCCTATTTTTTTTTTGTATTTTTTTTATTAGTTTAGAGTTAAAATTACATTTAAGGACATAAAACTTGGAACACCGTTAAAAGTAATAAGGATAAACTTGGATTTTTAATAGTAGTTTCTTTTAATATATTGTAAGTAGATATGAAAAATATAGAATAAATGAGTTTATTGTAGATCCTCTAAAATGAGGCTTTTTAATTTAAATGTTAACTTTTTAAACAAAATCATTTTTTAAATTATTATAATAAATTTTATTTAATATTTCTTTTTCAATTTATAATAAAGCTAATAGATTCAACTTTTGTAGAGACTTTTATTTTCTATAGCTTTTTCAAACATTGTTGATCTAATATAAGGTTTTATTAATGTTAGTTCACAGGAGATTTAAAGGTTATAGTTGCCTTGAATTTTTTAAGAGTTTTATAGTTTAGCAAGTGCATGAGATTATCGTTATATTAATAAGAGTATCGATATAAAGAAGAAGTAAAGTAAAACTTCAAAAAAAAAATTGCTTTCGCCATCAGTTTAATCTGGTTTGGGGTCAGTTCTGACATTAAGTGATTCCAGTCCCTTCCGATCGTAGTTGCGCAGGATCGAACCGTGGTCCTCCCTATTAAGTTTAGTGTCACCACTGAACCAACTAACGATTTGATGGAGATATGATTTTGATTTTAGGAAGATTAGCAAGAAAATATAACAAAGACATATAATTATAAACAATTACTCTAGGATCAAAAATTTCATCAAAGACATACCTTAACTTCACCTTCCGGTTCTTCACATAAGCACCTTATATATCCATGTCACCTCCAACACATTGCCTGCCACGGCATGGGGCTGTGACAAGTCCTAGTTTTTGGCAAATTCAAAACTTTTAAATTGCTCAGCTTTTAGTCACAGTTTCTTGAACCTTTGTGTTAGAGCAATATCTCAAGACAAAGAAATAAAATAAATTAGGCACAAATCATCATCATAAAGCCATGGATATCTTCTTAGTAATTGTAGCCATTAATTTATTTGATTTCTTATTCATTGTAATAACTAATTTTAATTACTCATTATTAGTCTGTCAACGCATGAGCTGGTGTAAGGCCATGATCATTGCTCTAATGTTGTATAAATGTATATGCTACACATCAAATAAAACACACAATTACAATTCTTTATATGGTATCAGAGCCTGGTTCACTATACTTATGCCAACCCCACCAACTCCAACTGGGTGTTTGATACCGGAGCTAGTCACCATGTTGCAAACAATCTCAACAATATGCATATTCACTCTGAATATGATGGTCCTGAAGATGTTCAGATTGGTGATGGTATAGGTTTAAAAATTTCTCATATTGGCTCAACCACACTTCCTACACCAAATACAACCTTTAATCTCAAAAATATTCTTTGTGTTCCTAATGCAAAACATAACCTTATTTCTGTCTCTAAATTATGTAAATCTAACAATGTTTATGTTGAATTTCATTCCTCTTTTTTCTGTGTGAAGGATCAGGTGACGGGGGCGGTTTTGATGCGCGGTCCAAGTAATGGTGATCTATATACCTAGAGCTGTCAAAATGGGCCGGGCTAATGGGCGCTGGGCCATTAGCCCATGGATTTGGGTCGGGCCGGGCTATTTAAAAAGTCGTTAAAAAATATCCGGGCCTTTTTTAGCCCAGCCCAACTAGCCCAATTAAAAAATGGATCGGGCTGGCCTTGCCCACCGGGCTTTGGGCTGACCCGTTTAAAATTAAAAAAAAAGAGTTTTTAGTTAAAAAAAAACTTTTTGGGCTAACCCATTTTTTTAAAGTAGGCCCACAAATACTCGGAAGTAGAGAAGATATACTTGTATGCCGAATCAAGTGCTCAAGGGGCTTAGGCCAAGAAGTTAACTATTTTGTAATATATTTTGATTTTGATTATCTAAGGATGCACTTTGTATGTTGTCACAAATACTCTTACATGTGCATGGATCTTTATTTGGTAGATATATTTTGTATGAATCTTGATTTGATGGTTGTTTTATGTGGTAATTATTTTGTCAGTTGTGTCATTGATCCTTTTTGGCGTGCGCTAAAAAATTTATATGGGCCGGGCTAGCCCATCGGGCTGCATGGTCCAATAGGGCTTGGGCCGGGCTAGAATTTAGCAGCCCATATAGAAATCGGGCCAGCCCAGGCCCGCCCACTTATACGCGCTGGACCGGGCTGGGCCGGGCTGGCCCATTTGACAGCTCTATATATACCTATAGCCCAACCTTCAATTCTCCCATGGCATTATCCACAACTACATCCACCATTGATCTTTGGCATGCAAGATTTGGCCATCCATCTCCAAAAATTCTAACACAAATGATGTCTCTGTGTGGTCTATCTAGGAATTTTAATAATAAAGTTATGCATTGTAATTCTTGTTCTATCAATAAAAGTCACAAACTTCCGTTTTCTATATCCTCTATACAAACTTCTTCTCCTCTTGAACTTATTTTTTCTGATGTTTGGGGGCCATCTCATATATTGTCAATAAATGGTTACAAATATTATCTTGTGTTTGTCGATCATTTCACTCGCTACACATGGATTTATCCATTAAAAAGCAAAATAGATGTAGCTGTCATATTCCCTCAATTTCACTCTAAAATTGAAAACTTTTTCTCTCACAAAGTCAGGTCCATATACACCGATGGGGGTACCGAATATTTCAAACTAAAATCTTATTTCAATAATCATGGAATTTCTCACTTTGTCAGTCCACCGTATACCCCTGAACACATTGGCATTGCTGAACGCAAACATCGTCATATCGTAGAAACTGCCCTCACCCTTCTCTCTCACTCCTCAGTCCCACAAAAATTCTGGTGTTATGCTTTTCAAATGGCGGTATACCTCATAAACCGCATGCCCACCCCTCAATGCAATGACAAGTGTCCTCATGAGCTTCTCTTTGGATCCAAACCCAACTATCGCAACCTTCGTGTCTTTGGGAGTTTATGTTATCCATGGCTTCGCCTATACTCTCAAAACAAATTTTCAAATAGAAGCTTGCCATGTGTTTTTCTAGGACCCTCATCTCAACACCATGCCTACCAATGCTATCATATTCCAACTCAAAAAATATATATCTCTAGACATGTCATTTTTCAAGAGTCAACTTTCCCATTCACTAAAACTCACTCAGAACCTACCACCCCAAACTCAAGCCGTACGACTAATTCACCCATCTCTCGCTATCCACTCATACTACAACAACTACATGCAAACTTGCCTCCACCAATCACTCCACCAATTACCCCTCCAAATTCTATTGCCTCATTATCCACCCCACCTATGTCAACCAATCTCCCACACACCCCTACATCGACCACACCATTGGCCGGTCAAATATCACCTCAAACCGACTCAGATTCATCAATACAATTGGATTCTCCCGCATCAACGCCGCCTCCAGCATCAGTTCCTCTTCGCCCGGTCACAAGAGCAATGAACAACATTCATCAACCAAACCCCAAATACCTTCTCACTACCAAACATTCACTCCCTTTGTCGGCTGAGCCCACATGCCTAAGTCAAGCTCTCAAAAGAACTGAATGGCGTGATGCTATGAGTCATGAATTCAATGCCTTGATCCAACAACAAACATGGGATCTAGTTCCTCGGCCACAAAACAAAAATCTGGTCGGATGCAAGTGGGTTTATCGCATAAAAAGGAAAGCAAATGGTGACATTGAGAGATACAAAGCCCGGTTGGTTGCAAAAGGCTTCCACCAACGCCCTGGTGTTGATTACACACAAACCTTCAGCCCTGTAGTTAAACCAATCACTGTGCGGTTGGTACTCTCCTTAGCACTTCAACATAACTGGCCACTACGCCAACTTGATGTTAACAATGCTTTCTTGCACGGAACCCTCACAGAAGAAGTCTATATGCAACAACCCCCGGGCTTCACACATCCTGACAAACCACACCATGTTTGCCGTCTTAGAAAATCCATTTATGGTCTCAAACAAGCACCCCGTGCTTGGTATCATACACTGCGTAAGTTTCTTTGTGACTGTGGCTTTGTCAATTCAAAATCCGACTCATCACTCTTTATTCTGCAACATCATGGCACAATATTATACATATTGGTGTATGTAGATGATATAATTGTCACAGGAAACTCCAATGTCAAGGTTAATGAATGCATTACCAAGCTTGCCAACACATTCTCCATCAAAGATATGGGCAAACTACATTACTTTCTTGGTGTTGAGGTCATTCCCACATCCACAGGCCTATTTCTCTCCCAACATAAGTATATTGCAGATCTTCTCGAGAGAACAAAAATGATGGATTCTAAACCTGTGCTCACTCCACTCTCAACATCAGTCACCTTAACTAAGGACGACGGTTCTCCCACCACTGATGTCACCTTCTATCGTAGCACCATCGGTAGTCTCCAATATTTATCCATGACGCGGCCTGACATTGCATTTTCTGTCAACAGATTTGCTCAGTTTATGCAAAGACCTAACACAACGCATCTCACAGCTCTCAAGCGGATTTTAAGGTATCTCAAAGGAACCATCTTCCATGGTCTTCTCCTTCAAAAACCAACAACCTTCACTCTCATAGCATACAGTGATGCTGACTGGGCAGGAAACAAAGATGACTACACCTCTACCTCAGCTCACCTTGTCTACTTCGGCTCTAATCTCATCTCTTGGAAATCCTCTAAACAACGAGTTGTGGCAAGGTCATCTACAGAAGCCGAGTATAGAGCTTTAGCCAACACTGCAGCTGAAGTATGTTGGCTTAAATCTCTTCTCACTGAGTTAGGTATACCTTGTTCCTCAACACCCTCCATTCTATGTGACAATCTCAGTGCTACGTATCTAACTCAAAATCCAGTTCATCATACTCGAATGAAACACATTTCCATTGACGTTCATTTTGTCCGCGACTTGGTGCAACAAGGTCAAATGAAAGTTCAACATGTTATCACTACAGATCAACTAGCAGATTGTCTCACCAAACCTCTCTCCAAAGCTCGTCATAATTACCTAAGGAACAAGATTGGTGTAGCTGATGGCACCCCAATCTTGCGGGGGCGTGTTAGAGCAATATCTCAAGACAAAGAAATAAAATAAATTAGGCACAAATCATCATCATAAAGCCATGGATATCTTCTTAGTAATTGTAGCCATTAATTTATTTGATTTCTTATTCATTGTAATAACTAATTTTAATTACTCATTATTAGTCTGTCAACGCATGAGCTGGTGTAAGGCCATGATCATTGCTCTAATGTTGTATAAATGTATATGCTACACATCAAATAAAACACACAATTACAATTCTTTATACTTTGGCTAGTACCAAACTTGATTTGCATTGATTTTCCATCTTCTCTTTATTAAGGAAAACCTTTTCACTATCATAAAACAAGTCTTAGTCGCTAAGGTCACATAAAATGCATCAACTTCACTCATTTCTTCATATTCCAAGTCTTAAATTTACAAAATAAAGAAAAACAAGTGAATAATTCTAATAAACTTAAATAAAAGATTAATTTGTTTATTTAAAATACTATTAGAAACTATGCATATTTTAGTGCTCTCAAAGTTGCAAAATTGTTCTCATTTTTACAATTTTTTTTTCCAAGGTCTTTTTCCTGTTGTGAATTTATGACTTGTGAGAGACCTTTTTTCTTGGTAATTTTTTTTCTTTTTTCTTTTAGGGTCTAAAGCCCTAGTTGGATTGTCTTTCACTTGGGCCGGCCCTATAAGAGAACAAAGTGATATTTAAGCCTTTATAAGTCCAAACACATGAGCATTTTTTCACGCTTGCTAGGGTGTTGCTTGGGTCGACTACATCAATCTCATCCTCGGCGTTGTTGGTTAAGGTTGAAAACATAACATGCCGTTGGATTCGAATATGGAGAATTTGGTGGTTGTGACAAACGAAAAGGTTAACAAACATATACCTAATGATCTTTCCTTCTTTGTTCTATCAAAATTATCTGTGAAATTTATAAAGCGTTTTGGATGTGTGTGCAAATCTTTGGCCGTTTTGTTTGAAAACTCTCATTTTATGAATATATATCGCAAAAACTTTATTACTAATAGTATTTCTTACTGTGATGATACTTCTCTCCTTCTACAATAGATTATCTCGCCTTTTTCTCGTGAAGAACATTTTGTGATGTATTTGCTTTCCTGTGAGAGATTTGAGAACAAAGTCAAAATAGATTTATACTGCCACCATTTTATGAGGATGATTATGGCATTCATATTTTGGGTTCTGTTAGTGTCAATGGGAGTCTTTGTCTCAAACAACAGAATAACAAATTTGTATTCTGTGACGCAGTCGGAAGCGGGAAGGATCAACAACTGCCAATACTATAACAAAACATAGGTTCGCAAGCGACAAACCCGTCGAATAACTATCTGGAATCCACCAAATAGTGCTCTGGAATCCACCAGAAAGAGAATATCCGGAATCCACCAATCCACCAGAGTGTAAAACTGGAATCCACCAGAGTGTAAAACTGGAGTCCACCAGAAAAGAGAGAAAACTCTAAAATATTATTATTGAATTCAAAAAGTTCCCTCTCAAGGCTACAATTGAGTCTTTAAATAGTAAAATAAACCTAATACTAAAAACTAGAAATAAATCTGTTTTAAAATATAACAGAATTTCACAATATATATTTTTCTTTTATTCTAACTTAAATCTAAATCTAAAAGATATATTTGTTTTTTTTATTCTAACTTAAATCTAAATCTAAAACACATAATATTGAAATCAAATCTAACTAAAAAACAAATAATAAAATAAAATCTTGTCTGTCGCTGTTGCATTGAATTGCTCCTGCATCAGTTTGGAACCCAACTACCGAGGAATTCAAAGTCATTCCACCGAGCCCTATTGAATATGTGCCACCTTATTCAAATCATATTTGGGATCTACATGGATTTGGGTATGACCATGTTAGAGATAACTATAAAGTAATCCGACAAGTAGTATTTTATCCAATAATTGAGTCCCTTTATGATAGTCTTGGTTTGGAACGACCATGGAATTTGGGCACTTTATCTAATGCCCCTTTGTGGAAGATATACAGTTTAAGAAGTAATTCTTGTAAGAAACGTGATGTCAAATTACCATATCATATTTTGAAAATAGATTGTCCCCGACTATACATGGATGAAATGTGTCATTGGTATGGTGCAAATGAAGCAACTATGACTACGGAATCCCTGGTGTCATTTGATTTGATAAATGAGGTATTCTTTATTACTCTCATACCCTTGTACTGCAATAACTGCAAAGCTTATTTTGAATTGCACTTGATTGAGTTAAATGGATTTGTTGCTTTCATCTCTAATTATTATGCAGAATCAACTACTTTCCATATATCAATTTTGAGAGAACTTGGAGTAAAAGAATCATGGACTAAATTATTTACTGTTGATATCTTACCTTCTGTTGAGCGTCCTATCGAACCAAAGAAGGACATTATATTCCTTGAAAGAAAAAGAGAAGGTGAAGGACTGTCCCGGTTTAATTTGAATTCCAGAATAATTGAGGAGTTTAATGTGAAAGGGCAAAGGGTTTATCATGAAGTAGCAATTTATAAAAGAAATCTTCTTCACATTGGAGGATTCAATGATTAATTATTGTTACTTCTTTTTAGCGCAAATGCTTATTATAATCTGACATTTGTTTACAAAATGGATTTTCATTTCTGCATTTTTCTGCATATTATGAATATTATCATGTACACATGACATATCGAGAAACTATTACGTACTATTTGATAATATATGAATCTTGTTGTATCAAATTTATTTTAAAGGTCTACTCTATTTCTAATTTATGAGTTGATATTGTTTCCCTTTTATGATTATTTATAATTTGAATTTCTTTTGCAATTTTTCTAGATTTTTTATTTAACAAGTTGTATTAGACTATTTTGTCCAAAAAAAAAGAAAAAGAAGTTGTACTAGACTATTAGATTAAGATCATTATCCTCAATTCCTAATTTTGTTTTGCTTCACCTTGATTCTTTTAGGAGGTTATCACTCAGTGATTCAGGAAAATGAAGTCTACAACATGATAAGTAGTGATATAAAGCCATTTGATTTATTAAATAAGCTATTCAACTGTATGCCAATAAAGCAACATATACTACACTATCAGCAGCAGTGGCCATTTCAATAACTTTCATGTAGTTAGTTTAATTTTTTTTGCTAGTTCTATCTAAGTTGAGACAAGTTTTACAAAAGCAATTTTCCAAACAAAAGCATTCTATTGCTAGTGCTTAATTATATTAAGTATATAGTTAGTGAATAAATATAAGGTTGCATCATTGTCACCTTATTTCATTTAATCTAATGTAAAAAATTTAATTCCTCTGCGCTCCGATTTAGAACAAATTTTAAATAAACTTTGATATCATTTTAAAATTTTGTATTGATCTTAACTCAATTTTATAAAGTTAATTTGTAAGATGTTGACTGTCTCTATTTATAAACTCATGTTCAGACCTTATCTCGTCCAATACAAGACTCAAGTTAAGAAGTAGAATGATAATAAAGTTGATAGTTCATGCTTTGCTTCAATGTAATATTCACGATTACTAACATTGATTGTTTAAAATAAAAAGTAAATATTAACTAATATGCGTCACAATTTATCAACCATAAAAAATAATCACAAATAATTTAACCACATGATTAAATTGTTTATCACTTATAAAACATTATCATATTCATTAATTAATTATCTACTAAACTATACATGAATATCCAAATATTTAAACGGTTTTTTTTTTTACGGAAGATATTTAGCCGGTGTTAAATAACTAAATTATCCTCAAAATTATTACAATATTTTTCTGTAAAAATATCACTTCTTCGTAAAACATTATAATAAACCAAATGATTAAGTATTCACAAAAAAAATAAAAAATTGATTAAGTTAATAAGCTTTTCAAAATAATTACATTTGTTTTGTTTTCTTCTCATTTTCTAAGCAGCCGGCGTAACCGCTTAACCATAAACCCTAGCAAGCAATTACCGCGCATTCCCTTTTCCCCAATTTCAGGTTTCATTTTCCGTTTCTCTCAAAATTCCCTCATTTTTATCGTTTATATTCAATTTTTATTGCCAAAATTTTCATGCAAATTCGTTTTGTTATGCCATTTTATGTACAAAATTGTGCTCCGATCAATTAATCATAATTCAACTTGTTTATCATATTTTTTTAGCTTAATTTCATAATCTTGAATTAATTATTGATAGGGTAGGTTACAAAACCTTTTAACTTTAAAATTGAGCTTATTTTATCTGCTTTATTAATTATGTAAATTGTACTCAGTTCCATAATTCTGACAAAGAAACAAATGATTGCAGTTTTGATTTCTACATTATAGAAATGTCTACATTATAGAAATGTATGCTAGTATGAATTAATTTCACTAAGTATTGTTCCTGCATTACCAACAATGAATTGGTCCAAGTGGTAAATGAACTGGACCCCTTAAGCAGGCAATCAGGGATGAATTCCATCTCTGGCTCCTGCGTATGGAATAAGTTCGATTGAGAGGATAGAACTCACCTTTATGTACCCCATAGGTTCTCAGATGAAGATTAGTCACTGTTAAACAACGGTGGAAACTTCGTACCTATAACATTGTAACCCAAAACAAAAATATTGTTCCTGCATCCAATTGTATATGACGTGTCCTATGCATGCGGTGCAATTGATTCTTTAAAAATTGGCTATTGTCAACGCCTTTGATCAAGTATTGTTGTCTACAGTTTCGCATTTTGATTGTGTGCTATTATTATCCTTATTTGCAGCTGCAGGTGACTGTGTAAAGTGCTGAGAGTGAATGTTAGAATTTACAATCTAGTGTTTCATCTACGCAGATGATTAATTAGATAAATAATTAGCGACCCTTGATAGGTTTGATAAGATCTGAACTGAAAGGGACTTGGATTTGGTGATTATTAAGACTTAAGAGACAGGAGAAAAGCGTATTTTGACGGGTTATTGTTTGATATGATTCTGCAATAAGTAAACAAGACAACTTGGAAAGTAGTGTGGCTATTGATGCAATGTCACACTCTTCTAAGGTCAGGCCGGTTTCCATGTTTGAAGCTGTGCAGGAGATTGCAATCTACATTCATAGGTTTCACAATCTTGACCTTTTCAATCAGGGGTACTTATCCATTTCTATTTTCTCCTTTCCAATTTTTTTTTGTTAAGTCTTGGTTAACTCAACTGACATGCATATCTTGGTTTATATAGATGGTATCGGATTAAAGTTACTATGAGATGGGAGGACAATGAAAATATATCTTTTGGAATTCCAGCTAGAGTTGTTCAATATGAAGGTAATTTTTCATGATTATCCTCTGTATACTTAGGTTCTTGAGAAAACTGGGTATGATATTTTATTTTTCTGTGGTTATTGCTTTCGATAGAAACTTTGACATCACTATATTTAATGTTGTATAGTATCATTTGGATTTCTATGTATATTTTGTTTCTGGCAGTTAGGCTTAAGCTTTCATCTATACAAATTATAGTCTGTTTTAGACTGAAATTTTTATTGGAATTTATTTGTCATCCATGATACACTTTATTGCACGGGTTCTTCTGTTATATGGATGATACGTTGTGTTGAAAAGATTGGTTTCATCAATGTTATATTATTTCCAAAGCAATTTATTTCCCTTTTCTCTTTTTTTTTGACATGAACTTCCCTTTTCTCAATATATCTAAAATGTGCCATTTTTTTGTGCAATATTATGTTTCGCTTATAATATATCCTTGTTAGGTTGATAGTTTTACTGTAGGAAAGTCATGTTTCTTGGCAATGGAGCTTCCATTACCTTATTTGGTGACCCATTGGACCTGCGAACTATATCATGAATTTTATACAATCATTATTTTGGAAAAGCATGTTCTGTAGTTTAGGAAATTCATTAATTTGAGATATATGCTTTTGCAATACTTCGAATATTATCATAACCATTGAGAGGATTTCCCTCATGTAATTTAAACACTTTACACTGTTTGGATTACATTTGAATAGGGAAATGGAAGGCAAAGAGGGAAAGGGGAACTAGTTACTATATTTGGATTTTGGAAGTTTAAAATTATATAGGAAAGGAACGTTCCCTCTCTATTGTCTGTAAATGCGTTTTTATTTTTCCTCTCAGAATCACAATGGAATGAAATGGGAGGAACTGAAGTGTTTTACATATCAAAATCACGGCTGTCAATCCCTGGCAACGGTGCATAGCAGCTGACCCCAAAAACACTTCAGCAATATAGTGCATAGAAAGATGATCACTATTCTAAAATATTTTATGCATATGAAATAATTAATATTATTCTTAAAGGATGACCATATTTTATGCTGACTGATTATCACATGCTAGTTCCATAATCTAGCACAGTCTACCATGTTAACAGCTCTAGTACTATCTTAGAATTTTGGTTAGGCCTAGCTCAACAACAAAATCTAGAACAACAAATGAGGATTGCAACCCTTATTAGAACTACGTTGGCCATATCACTAGTTTATGTGAGATCTAACCATATAATTTAATGGGGAATGGCAGAATTTCTCTCAAGCATTTTTAAACACTTCAGAGTTTCAACTTTCAAGTGTTATTAACTCGAGATATCACAGATAAACTAAATATATCCTTTTGTATAATGGAATTTGAAACTGGAGTCCCTAAATAGTTCAAAAAGTGGATTAGGGAGCTATTTTAATATGTGACTGTTTACACCATAAATCTGGATTGCATTATTATTTTCCGAGGATCTTTTATTCAATGCATGAGATTGTGGTATCGTGTTGTCTGTCTATCATGAAATGGCCTTCTTTACTTGATGTATTTTTTTGTTCACCTACATATACTGATATACCTGATGTGGTAGAAATTTTTATGTTCTACAGCTCCTGATCTAGGTCCTGGCAGTTTATGTGGTATTTGGAGAATCGATGATACAGACAACAGTTTCTCAACACAGCCTTTTCGGATAAAATATGCAAGGCAGGATGTTCATTTATGTATGATGGTCTCGTTTAATTTATCTCTCAGTAGCTTTCAGGTGATAATCTCTCTTATTTTCTCATTATTTTAGGGGGTACTGAGGGGAAAAGAAATATTATGAGATGGTATTATGGTGGTACGTTATTTGGTAGGAAGACCTCTAGGTCAGATACCGGACTGACGAGGCTGGCATCTATATTATATTGCTAAAAATTGTTTAGTTTACACTCTCTAGCACATTAACACATACAAATTTAGTTTTACTTTTTTTATTTTTTACAAGAAGTGTATAATGTTACATTATGAAGTCGTATATCCGTATTGTCGATCCCACCTAGTGGGATAAGACTTAGTTGTTGTTAGACTACTGCTAAGAGCAGCGCAGCGCCTACAGCTCGGCTGAGCTAGAAGGTCCAGATATAACAAATACAACAATAACATTTGTATAAAACAATTCTCTTGACACATTATATTTTGGGCTTGGGGCTCAATTCAACTCCACAAAACTGGCTAGTAAGGCGACAATTGTCCAATCCTTATGAGCATTATCTAGTTAGAATAACAGTGATCTCAACCAACACATGCCCTCGTACTCAGGATTAGCCATATTGAAACATGGACAAACACGAGTGGAATGATAGATTAAAGATCTTTGTCCAATAACAACAGGTATAGGAGAGAATTTGATACCATGTTATAATATGAGCTTGGGGGTTGGGGCCTAACGTAACCTCAGAAAATCTACTTGTATCTGTCTAAACTTGATAAGGCCTCTTAATCACAATTGCAACAGACATTTAAAAAAATTCAATTTCAAAATGCATAATACACGTGACTTTTATGATTGTTGTGTAAAGGCTTGTTAAAAAAGCAAAGGCCTCTAACCTACCAAATGCAAGCGAATCCTTATATATCAAAACAAGCCATATAATAAAGAAGGGCTTATATTTTCTTACCTACATAAAACAAGCCTTACAAAAATGCAAAAGATTCTAATAACAATGATCACGACTCATTTTAACACTTTTTTAAGACTCTCAGCTATTAGACCCTTTGTTTTCATGTAAGGTCACCTAATTTATTGCCACGTCATCAAGTTGGATGGTCAAAGTTATTGGTTGGTAAGAAATGGTGAATTGGGTTACAAAAATTGCACAAGCAGAAATGGAGGGACCAAATTGTGGTTTTTGTCAAAATAGAGGGACTAAAACTGCTTTTAAGCCTAAAGCCTATATTCATTTTGGGGTATTTTAGGAGTGACGTCTTTGAATAGAGTGTAAGTAGTTAAAGTGGCTTACAAGACCAACAAATATGAGTATCTTTTTGCTTATATCCAAGATCGAAGGAAGTAAATTAAAACTCAACAACTAGCTGTGATGACTAGTGAGAGGGTGAAATATGATGACATGAATGAGGCATAGTGAGAAATGTTATAATCATTTTTAATTTCAAAATTCCTAAAATACCAAAAGCACCAACATTTGTATTTTAAGGGCTTTTTGGAATTTCCGATCACATTATGAGGTGCAGTGCTATAGCAGCAGCCACTGTTTTGGCAACTATATCTGCCGCTGCACTAAACTGCTCTGCTACTGCATGTATTGTAGCGGCCAGGGGCTACTCCACTCCGCCATAGTGCACTATTGACAATACTGATAATAACAGATTCAGTTTTCAGAGAATTCTTTTGTTCTTTCTCTCATTCAACTTTCTGTCACTTTCTCTCGGATACTCCTCCAAATATTTAACTATGTTACACGATTCTAAACTTCAGGGTTTACCTACTACTGCTGTAATTTTGAAGTTCGAGCTTATGTATGCTCCCACGGTTGAAAATGGGTGAGTGATTCAAGTAGTATACTTATTGGCATATTAGTATGGATCCAAAAGACATGGTTGTTCTTTCTGATTGATATATCGTTAGTGAAATCTGTATACTAAGTGGAGTTCACCATCTACAGTACTGACTTGCATGATGCTCTGGATGCTTACTCTGCTTCTGTCCATGAATTCCGAATTCCTCCTAAAGCTCTTTTAGGACTGCATTCATATTGTCCTGTACATTTTGATGCTTTACATGCTGCTCTTGTGGATGTCAGTGTACATGTCAGTTTACTAAGAGCTCCCCCTAATCCATCTGCATTGAAGGTACCCAGGTTTGTCCATCTAATTTTCAGTATGAATCAATTAGATCTTCATTTTACTATTTTTATTACTTTTTAAATGTTCAGTAGAGCAGATTTGTTTGCAACTTCATCTATGCATCTTTTGATTACATAGAGTAACATGTTTATATTCTCCGTTTCAGTAATTCTCGCAATGCTGAAGTCGTTGTAGATAAAAGTTATGACACATTGAACCATGTATGCTCTAACATCGATTGTTTCTTTCTGGGAATCACCATTGAAGTGTTATTCATTTTGGATTTGTTCAAAATATTTACTACAAATGTTTCCTTGAATTATTTCATGTTTGTGTTCTTTGCTTTATTACACTAAGAGGTTTCTAGAAATCTTGTATTTTGCATGATGCTCATGCATATTTCTGCCAGTGTTGTCTTATTGGATCCAAGTTTGCATTGTCAAAGGTGGAAAGTTCATCTTTGCATGTATTCACTTTGTATATATGCACATGTTTTCCATTCTATGTGGATTGCATTTTTCTGTTTTGTGCTTCTATTATGATTTTTCTATGTTCTAACTTGAAAATTCTCTGAACCTGTATAACTTCCAGTCTTCCAGATGATAAACTTTTATGCTAAATAGTTTTACTTTTTAAGTAATCTGTTTTTCTAAAAGGGGAATAATAATATCTAACTAAATAGTTTCATGTCAAAATATATTTTAGTCAAAAAAATGTCAAAATATATTTTTGTAAAAAAGATCAGTGTTGCAATATTGGGATAAAAAGAACTTGGCTTTTAGACACAATGAAAATCTGTGTGCCAGCAGCGGAAAATGGGATGAAAATCATTCAAAAAAATGTTTTTGTAAGAAGTTCGTAAACGTCTTTGTTTTTGCATTCGGGTAACCGCAGCTTATATTCTTAGTTCTAGATGTTTCTCTTGGAATTAACTCATGCGTTATGCGACTAAACAGGGCTTGGAAGAAGTTGCCTCTGTAGATTTGAAAACTGTAATGCTTCTTAAGACATTATTAATGGCTCGTGATATATTACTTGAAGAATTACAAAAACTTAGCAAAGCAGTTGATCAGACTATTGAGATTTCAGAGTTTCAGTCAAAATTGAACAATGAGAAAATATTAAAATTTGTTGTGCAAGCAAATCGGTTCGCAACAGATGTTGAAATTTTAGCACAAGGAAATCCACAAAATGGTCTAAAGGTCCTTACTTTTATACATGCTGCAGAGTGTTGCTATTTTGTTTCTATATTTATATATTTTTTTCTTTCTACTTTTACTTATTCAATTTTCTTGTCTTGTACAGAGAGGAAATGATGCTCTGGATCTTCTGATTGCTGAAAAGCTTCAATCCTTGTCAAAGAGTGAGCTGTTGGACTGTTGCCATTCAGTGGGAGACCAATTGTTGTATTTGTGGAACACATTTCTAAAATTCCACAGGTTTGCTTCTTTTACGTCCAAACCTGATTTAATGTTTCTTCTTTTGCTTCCAATAGTCTTAGCAATATTGAGAGAAGTATGATTATAGTTTTCTTGAGATGTTTATTCACCTCATTCAGGAATCTTTCTATACTTACTTTCATAAAAATGACAGTGTTCCAGTTAATTGACTGACAATTATAATTTGTGACCCCTTTCATTGCACATGAGCATGTATCAAAAAACATTACCTTACCATGTTTAATCAGCTGATCTATATTTGTTTCTAGAGATAACAAAACAAAGATTCTAGAATTTTTGCGTGATGCTTGGGCTAGGGATAGGAAAACAGAATGGTCAATATGGATGGTATATTCTAAGGTAGAGATGCCTCATCATTATATAAACAGTGAGAATGATGAGTTTTCCTATCGTGGGGTGCACAGAAGAGTTTCCAGTTTGTTGAAGTTATCTGATGAGGTGAGTTCTTATATGTTCTTCCATATTTTTATTGTCAGGCATGTAGCTTGGAGAATGAGCTTGAGAAAGTCTTTTTATACATATTATTAAAAACTGAATTACTTTTATTCTTAAATTACACAGCCTCTTCAGATTGCAGCTACACGTGCTGAAATTCATCGAAGGAGCATTGCACAAATGAGGGTAGTTATTAATTCGTATGAACAACTAGCTCCTGTTTTACATCTACATATGGCCGGCCTATTAATCGATTACATTTTGCAGATTAACAACCAATCAATTCAAGACATGCAAATGTTTGGAGATCCTTTGCGTATACCAATTGTGATTGTTGAACGTGTGATGAATGCACCACGGCGCACGATCAGTGAAAATTCATACCTGAGAAATGTCATACTTCCAAATTCACATAATTTTCAAGCTGGGCTAAACTCAATCTCAGACACTGCAAACAAAGAATCTAACCCACAAAGCAATGCTCGTGTGTTGAAGATTGTTGTCTTTGTACATGGGTTTCAGGCAAGTTCACACGCGGAGTTTTGTATATACAGTATCATGCTTTTTGTCTATGTCTCAATCTTGTTAAATTTATCTATCTATTTGACTGAGATTGATTGCTAATCAATGTTGGTGGGCTATCCGTCGCATTGTCAAAATGATTTAAGCAACAAAGTACAAATGGCCGGCCTTTCTTCTTATTGTTGAAAGTTGGTTGAATGCTTATTCTCTGTCTCTGAAAATATTGTAGGGGCATCATCTGGATCTACGACTTATTCGAAATCAATGGCTTTTGATAGATCCGAAGGTAGAAGTTCTGATGTCACGGGCTAATGAAGATAAAACATCAGGCGACTTCAGAGAAATGGGACAAAGGCTAGCACAGGAAGTGATTTCCTTTGTTAAAAAGAAAATGGATAAAGCGTCAAGATCTGGAAATTTGGGAGATATTAGACTTAGTTTTGTTGGACATTCTATTGGGAACCTCATTATAAGAACAGCAATAGCTAGTAAGTCAAACTCTTAAAATTGAACGTGTTCATCTGTTTGACATTTGGTGCTAACTTTATTACAATGTTGCAGATAGCATGATGGAGCCATTTCTAAGATACTTACATACATATGTTTCGGTGTCTGGTCCACACTTGGGATATCTTTATAGTTCAAACTCACTCTTTAATTCTGGGCTATGGCTTTTGAAGAAACTAAAAGGCACCCAGTGCATTCATCAGCTCACCTTCACAGATGATCCAGATATTCAAAATACATTTCTATACAAACTTTGTAAGGTGAGGAAGGTGTTCTACAAAGACTGAGATAAAATGGACTCTAAGCTCCAAGACTTTAATTAATTGAATAACTCATTTTTTATGTGTGACTGTTCTTGCATACTACCCTGCTATAAGCATTATTTATTGTGATTTATCTTGCATACCAATTTTTGAAATTGAAAGTTGAGGGTTCACTTTACCGAAGTCCCAAAGGCTTTGATTATTCATATCTTATGTGGAGTTTAATTAATTTGCTGAGGTTCTAATATGGTTTTTTTTTTCATTTCTTCCTTTTTACAGCAGAAGACCTTGGATCATTTCAGGCATATAATTCTGCTATCTTCCCCTCAGGTTAGCAATGACTGTATGTTAGTGTGCTGGTCTTTAATACGGGTCTTCAGAATTGAAACTTAATTGATGGATTCTTCTATCGATATACTATGCATGTGAAACTTATTGATGGATTCTTCTATTAGATAATGTAATACTAGTATATGATGGATTTTATTTTTCACAAACTAAACCTTTCCGATTTGAAGTTTATATGATAATGTTTTTTCAGGATGGTTATGTGCCTTACCATTCCGCTAGAATAGAATCATGCCAGGCTGCTTCACATGACAATTCAAAGAAGAGTAGAGTGTTCCTAGAAATGCTGAATGATTGTTTGGACCAAATCCGTGCCAATCCTTCTGAACGTCGAGTATTTATGCGTTGTGATGTCAATTTTGATGCCACTGCCTATGGCAAGAATTTAAACTCTCTAATCGGTCGGGCTGCTCATATCGAGTTTCTGGAGTCTGACATTTTTGCAAGGTTCATAATGTGGTCATTTCCAGAACTATTTCGGTAGAATTTCATGTCTTCTTTGCACTCAGATTCACCGAGGCGTTCAGATATAACTCAAATTTTAGTCAAATGTTGACATTTCCTAGGTATGTGTATGATGGTAGGTTCATTTAGACATCTAATTATAAGCTGCGTATTAAATTGGCTTCAAGATGTTTATTTGGAACACATGTATACATAGCTTTAGGAATGGTTTGAAAGAAATATTCATCGTGATGTAATTATTTTAGGTTGAGTAGATTAATGTTATTGTGAGTCACCAAAAGTTTATACAAAGCTTGAAGAGATGGTTATTTATACTAATTGAAATTTTCCATTTTCTCGTAGCGAGTATAAGCTCGCTACTCCACGATTTTCCCACTGCGTCATGCAACCAATCGGAGTGTGTTACGTCGCTTTGGGGACAGTAATCCCCTATGAACGCGTGACGCGTGGAACTTGAAAACCAGGTGTTATCAGCCTTGCAAGCTTAGCGAATTTAGATTCACTTAGTGAATTCCTTTGATTAAAAATCATCTTGGTTGACTTCCTCATTAAAAATCATCTAACTTCAATAAACCTTAATTATGATCACTTAACACATACATTAAGGAAAATGAGGTGTTACAATAGACATCTTTCTATTTAAAAAAGCAACAAAAATAAAAACATTTTAGACAAGTGATAACTTAAATATAAAATGATAAATAAATTAGTGATTTAAGATACTAACAAGATAAATATTGATATACAACGTGCTGATATTTAAGTTTATTTATTGAGTCAACAAAATTATTTATTATCGTAGAATGAGATTGAAGAACTTTTAAATAAAAAATACATAATTGAATATAAAAGTACTATTTTATGATCTTAATTTATTTAGACTTTTTTTCAAAATTAATTAAGATATAATATGACATTAATAAACTTTGACTACAAAATTTAAAAATATATATAAAAAATCTTTGACAAGTTTTTATTATTTGAAATTCATTGTAGATTTTGCTCTTTAATTTCCTTAGTTAATAAGGAAAATTATATCAAATGCCACTTGTTTTTTCCTACTTAAAAAGAGCATATTATTTAAAACAATGGATAACTAAGGCAACAATATATAGTGAAAAATAAATTTAATAATTAAAAATATATTAAAAAATTATAAGATAACTAAGGCAACAATATATATATACCCCCTTATTTCGCAGCAATTGCGAGCAAAACCTGTTTCGAGCAAGAGCGTCGCGTTTAAGAAGACTTAGAAATCGATGGCTCCTTCAAATGAGAAGGTTAGTAATTGTATACCTAATGATCTTGTATTCTCTATAATGTCAAAACTACCTTTAAAATCACTGAACCGGTTTAAATGTTTACGCAAATCGTGGGTCCCCGTATTTGAAACCGCTTATTTCATGAACATGTATCGGAAAAATCTTATCTCTAATAATTCCTATAACAACGATACATGTCTCCTCCTAAAGCAGACTCTGCTAAATTTTGAAAAGCATTCTTCTTTGTATTTATTTTCTAATGAGAGTTTTGACAATAAAGTCAAATTAGATTGGCCGCCTCCAATTCAAGAGGATGATCGTGGTATTAATATTTTGGGTTCTGGAATTAATGGCATTCTTTGTCTCTACGTCAATGGCCTTAGTTCAAAACTTGTAGTGTGGAACCCAGCTATTCAAGAATTTCAGGTCATTCCTCCCAACCCAGCTGTGTTTGTACCATCTTATGTAAGGTTTGCGAGTCAACATCATGGATTTGGTTATGATTGCATTAGAAGTGACTATAAGGTGATTAGATATGTAGAATTTTTCACAAGTCTGTGTTATTTTTTAGACGCTCGGATGAATATGTCTGCGTCAAAGGTATTACATGACCCTATATGGGAGATATATAGCCTTAAAAGTAATTCTTGGAAGAAACTTGATTTGGATATGAAAAAAATTTATCGGAGTCCTGTAAGTGTTGTAGAGCAAGTGTACATGAACGGGGTGTGTCACTGGTTGGGAAAAAGTGAAAGAGATATTGATAATTTCTATTTGGTGTCATTCGATTTGGGTAATGAAGGGTTCTTTTTGACATCTATACCCTCAATTATGTACAATATTATCGATTTTGAATTGGTGAACACTCGTTTATTACTGTTAAATGAGTCTATTGCTTTGATATATAAAGATGTAGAATCAGCTACTTTTCACATATCAATTCTTGGTGAAATTGGTGTCAGAGAATCATGGACTAAACTCTTCATTGTTGGACCGTTTCCTGGTCTTGGGAATCCTATTGGAGTAGGGAAGAACGGAGATATATTCTTCGCAAAAGAAGATGAAGAACTAGCCAGGTGTGATTTAACTACCAACACAGTTCAGGAGCTTGGCATTAAAAGCATGTTCTTTTGTTGTCAGATGGTAATCTTTAAGGAAAATCTTCTTTCAATTGAAGAATAAGTAATTGGTTGTTCTTGTTTAGATTTATGATTTTGGTTTTAAGGAATTTTACCTTGTTCAAAAGGAGTTGTTATTTAAGATGCTATTAGATAATATGAATAATCAAATTTATTTTGAAGATTTACTCTCTTTTTACTTGCAAATAGTTTGATTTGTATTTCAATTGTAAGAATGATATTTCTTTTCAAGTAGAAATAGATTATATTTTGATAATATGATGATCAATATATCTTCTATATTGAACTTGATTCCAATCCAAATCAATTAGTTAGGAATGTGCAAGCTTAATGAGTTAGTAATCTAGCTTATTAAATTTCAGAGTGACTTTGCAAACAATACCGTAAGATGCCTAAACATTTATTTGACAATGAACAATTTATACATTTTGAGGAAAAATTACATAATCTAATTTTATCTGATTTCTACTGAATTTCATCTTCATTGCAACACATACCTCAAATTCAATCAACTAACATAAATCTTAATAATATTTATTCTGGTACCAATCTTAATATTATTTATGTTAAATAAACTAGTTATAGGAATCATAATACATAATAAATCCATTTTTAATGACAGAGGTGTGTGATTTGCTAATGAGAACGGAGAGGAATTCATATCACCTAGGTCGAAACTGTCCAATCTTGATTCAACGACCACATTTGTGTATATGTGTGATAGGGTAAAATGTATTTTTGGTCAAAATCGTTTCATTTTATCTTTATAATATCAAATTATTTTTATATTAGTCCCTCGTTTCAACATGTCACTCAAAAATGCTGATTGTTGCAGAATTTGCCAACTATACCACTGCCACATGTGCAAGAAAACAAAACAAAATAAGCATGCTTCACAAAAAATGGGTACCTATGCTGGCCAACAAAATTCACCCCCGTTTACAACAAAAAATCCAACAAAATCCAAAAACCTTCACAATTCTTTACCTACCAACCAAACAATCTTTCCTTCAAAAAAATTCTATCACCGAAGAATTTCTCCCTCATCTCCCATTACTGGAATTTCTCCCTCCCAGAAAATCGCCGCTGACAACCTCTTCAGCCCCACCACCATCGCATACATCCTTTATTCCCCTGCCTTTGCTTCCTCCGTCTCTCTCACAATGCAATATTAACCTCTCTTTTCGCTCTTGCGGGACCTTTGCTCTTCTTCTTGTCACGCAACCACCGCCCTCTCCATCCAACACCTCGATATCAAGCCTCTACTTTTTTACTATTTCAATTTGGCTTCCGGTAGAAAGTTGCAAACCAAAAATTATATGAATCACAAAAAATGCATATTTTTACCTTTTGTTTATGTCCTTCTAAAAAATAATTAAAAAATCTAAAAAAATAATAAGTCAAAAAAATGTCAAATCAACGTCAAAATCCTACGTGTTAGTGGTCTGGATAGCATATTCGTCAGCTTTTTTGTGTGACATGTCAAAATAAAAGACTAAAACAATAGAAATTTAACATTACAGGAACACATCGTAAGAAATTTTTTTTAAAGACAACTCAAATTCGCCTGCATTACATTTTACTCTATAATATTTGTATTTATTTTATTTTTGAATTCTGTGTGATTTCTATTTAGGAGATTGTTTTCTCATCTTCCATGGAACAATGTGCCTCATTCAACTATCAAGTAAAAAAAGTACCTCGATCTTAACATTACATTTTTTACTAATAGTAACCCATGATTTTTTAATTAAACAAACTAGCTATGACATTCATATTCAAAATCCATGTATATAATACATATTTAATGACGGAGGTGCAGTGGCTTTGCATAATTTTTTGGGTGGGTAAATTTTTTTTAGAAAATGTATAAATATTGAACTATACATCAAACTGTTAAGATCTCAAACCATGGTTCAACTACTATAAATCAATTGAATTGAGACGAAACTGCAGCCAAAACATTCAAATAACCAAACTATAAACAATGTAGATTCACAGTTCAATCAATTGAAATGTCCGGTTTACTTTGTTTTGAAAACATCGCTCTCATCACAACTATATCTAAGGAAAATGAAAACTAAGAGAAATTAATCGCAATGCTCACGAATAGCTAAGACATGCTGCACACAATAATCAAGTGCAAAGATGCTGCAAGGGGATTCATTGGAGGAATTTCATCGTTCGATAAGGTGGAGTTTCTATTGTTCGACACAAATGACCTGACATGGTGCATTGTTGTGACAGAATATGTTTCCACAGATGAAAAATATTGGTGAGTTTGGCAGAGTTATGCATGGAAGAGGCCAATGATTCACTTCAAATTATATTTCATTTTAACTTTTCATTCAGCCAAATTTCAACTAGTCTACTCAATGTTTTCTCCAATTATACAAATAGAAGTAACTATCTATGAAGACCAAATGCATTTTGTACAGATAAACTATGAGGCAAGAGGACCAAGTGTAGAAGTGTAAAAATATCACTCATGAGAAAGAATCCAATGATATTGGTTTTTCTTTTTTTTGTAATGATTATTGATTAATTTTCTGTAGAAAATGTTTTTCTATAGAAAAGTTCAGCAAAAAAAAAGTGACAAAAATAAATTGATCCAACAGCTAGAGTTACAATCACAACAAGTATCAAAACTTGCCCATATGCCAGCCTAAACTACAGTTTTTCTACATGCCAATGGCAATTGCTATAGTAATATCTACTCATCAAGGAGAGATCAGGGAAAAAAGACAACCAACATGATCAGACAAATGTATGACTAGTGTTGTGAAATAGCAGCTATAGCAACATTATAGCGCTATAGCGTAGCGGAATCTGAACAAATCGTTATTGTTCCGCAATATGCTATTTGGTACAAAGTGCTTTCAAGTAATGGCTATAGCAGTGCTATAGTGGTACAGCATAGTACAATTTGAACAAACTGTTATTTTCTGCGAGAAGCAATTGCCAACACCGTGTATGATTCAATGTCAAATGCAACTTAACTCTGACAGTAGAAAATTGCATGTGGAGTATATGGAAGCTGCTGCTGCATTAACAGCTAACTCTTTCTCCGAGATGTCTAATTGTGATGGTCTGCACATTAAAGATTATTAAAGTTTGTCAAAATTGTGACTAAGGCTTAGCACAGCAGAAATAACATTTTATATATTGGAAGAAATTCTATGCAATCTATAATGCATGCCCTAATTATATAAATAACAAATCCAATCTGTTTAAGGGTTAATGCTTTCAAATTTTGAGAAAGTATTCATATGGAGACATCTTCAAGTTTTGAAGAGACATATTTTCAAGAGATTAATGATTATATATCAGCCGAGAACAGTATAAAAACAAGTAACACTTGCATCCAATGATATTTCACCATAATGACTTGTATGTTAGTTCCTAAATCATCTTCAACCTTCATAAATATCTATATGATGAAATATGATTAGAGACATATGTAAGGCTTTTTTGCATTTTCAGTGAAGAGTCATTTAATTCTATTTTCAAATATAAACACAGATTATCCAATAATTTGATTTGTCAACTCCCCACGCATTATCCAACTAGGTGGGTTGGCTACATAGATCAAATGGCGCCATATTGTTCTCTTATAACTCATCTATAGTCAAATCATTGACCTCTAAGTCGTTCTTAATAACTTCACCTGTCAGTTTTTTGCCTTCCTATGCCTCTTAATTAGATTGTCCTCCATCTAATATGATCTCCTTGACAGAGAATCTATAGATCTACTCTACATATGCCCAAACCATCTATGTCAAGATTCAACTACGTTAGTTTATATTGTAGGAAGTCCAGTTAGAACTATGCTACTAACAATACTCAAACGAAAGTCGTATGCTTCTAAATTATCTCCAAGTCTCTATCCTCCCATTGATTTCTTCTCTCAACTCTACATATACAACTATAGCACTTCGAAAAAGCATGTATCGCAGTGCTGGCTCATGAATGTCTTCCATAAGAAGTACATCCCAGACACAGGTAGAAAGATAGGAACTTAGAGTTGACTCTTGGTGTACTCCTATAGTTGTTGGAGAAACCTTATAGGTCCCACCCTACATTCCCACATTAGTTGTGGTCCCATCCTACATATCCTTGATATCATGAATCATGGTTTTAAATTGTGGTTGCAGAGCCACTGTGATTGCGGGCATAGCGACTGTTGTGATGCATAATGCGGTTGTTGCAGCGTAAATTTAAGGCTGTTAAGTACTCCCATTTTCTCTTTATTCCTTTAAAATATAATACTATAACAATTTGACAGTCATTATAATTGTAAATATATGACCCTCTAAGAATTAAATGGCTTTGAATTTAGCAAATTTTGATCTCCTAAAATCTGAATACTGATACATTCACATTCAGTGATTATCTTAACTTAAATATTATATATGTAACTGTTCTAATTTAAAAACTTCAAATCTAGCCAACATTACCAGGATCACAACATCAATAGTATGTAATATTATATCAGGCAATTGAAAGTTTACCTGGAATGATTTTCTGAAGTCCCCAACTGTTGTAAACCATAAGCCTTGCTCCAATTTACATGTTGTAGGCCCTGATCACAGAGCAGTTGCTTTTCTTTTATTTGATTCAACCAACTTTCCTGAAATTATGAAAAAGAGAAATCCAGATTTAGACAAAAAGAAAGGGCACCAACTTTGTACTTGGTAATTGTATATCTCAAATCACTGTAATGAGCCAAGTAAATTGAAATCATCCTCGGTATCCAATACCACCATGGACACCTCTAGTATCCACCCTTACCAAAGGAAGGAGGTAGTTCTATAAATCTAAATAAGCCAGATTTTAATCAGTGCATGTACCTTAGCATTTTCAAACTTGTTGAAGTATAATTCCATTCCTATGAAGACATATCACTATTTCGACCAGCATTAGCAGGGAACATTCAACTTGATTTTTTGTTTTTGTTTTCAGTTGACATGTTGCCATTAATACTTACAAATATGTTACTTAGTTATGATTCTATTTCCTTAAATTTTTCTAAGGGAAACGGTGAAAACAAGAAAAGTTTTCATCATTTGCTCCGTAAAACAGGAAATAGAATGAAAAAACAAAGTGACGCTATGTAACTATGTTTTACAACATACAAACTGAAAACACAATGAACATAGAAAACAAACCCAACACTACCTTATTATTTTTGTATGTTGACCTTATGTCAGATTGTACCCCTTTATACTTTATCATACATCACAGCATAGATCGACATAAAGGAAGACTAAAATAAGACTTAAGACCATGACAAAATAATTATGCGTTTTTGCACTCACAAGTTGTTTTTCCTCTTCTGAAAGTGCTTCATCCATATGATCAAACAAAGCAGTCCATCTTGCCTGATGCAATTCTGCTATTTTGCTAGTGGAAAGTCCTGCAGGAATTTTCATGCCACAAGGCTCGTAATTTTGGTTATCTCCAAACTCCTTCGACATTTGGAAAGGCAACTCAGTAGTGATTACAGATCGAACTCTCCGCCTACTGCGACGCAAAGCTGCAAATGTAGAGAAAAATACATAAACCACGTGTAAGCATTTTCACTATCAAAAACTCATTTAAAAGAAATAAATATGGCATTACCCGCAAGACGCCCTTTGATATCTTGATGTAGAAGCTCCAACCATTGAGAAGCAACAGTGGCAGCTGAAAAACATAGAAACATCTGTATCAGATAAGGCTCAATAAGCTTCAATATAAAGCAAAAAAAATTAATTTACAGCCCAGTTCATTCTATACATATTTTGACAAGAGAAACTTTCCAATACATAACATATATACTAGCCTAATGTAAAGATTAATTTTCCGATACATCAGTCCATCCCTAGCTTTCAAGCAAGACAATATAAAAGAACCGATCCCTTCCATTTATTATGAATTATTACGTGAAGTGCTTTAAAGACAAGCATAAGCAAGAGGAAAATGGCTATGAACCTTTAAGAGAAAGCGATGAAACCGATGATTCTTCATTCGACAAATCGGTGGAACTCATTGATGCCTTCATTGAAGATGACAATTTCAGTGATAAAACGCCGTCTTCTGTGACATGACTTGCATTTGATACACAATCTTTAAGGCCGGCTTTTTCTGCACTGTATGTGTCACGGTCACAACCTTTATCCTCAAAAATCCATGAGGAATCATTCTTTGTCGCGTGACTCTTTCGTGCTTGTCTACCACCTGCAGATCCATAAAAGGTCCCTTCTTCATGAGAAAAAGTAGGCTGATGCTTACTCGGATCTTTCACACATTCTAGGTCTCTCTTGTTGAAGTCTATACCTCCACTCATTCGATGTGCTTCTCGCTTGCTCCTATTTTCATGTTTTTCAGTTACAAGAGCCTCAATAATTGAATGGACCTGTTTTTTATTTCTTACATGATTAATAATCCCAGGGTTTAAATCATTCAGTAGTCCACTTGGAGCTGCAATCTTAGTAAACCTGTTGATTTGTTCTCTCTTTGCGAGCTCCATTTTTTGCTCAAGAATCTCAGTCTTACTTTTCCTCCCGCGTTTCTTCGGCACCGGAATGCCTCCATGAACGGATGAAATAAAACCGTTGCGCTTCATCTCCATCCATATTCTCATTGGATCTTTCTCCTTTGGAGGTCCAGCACTGCTCCCACTCTCGGACACATCCATTGACTTAAAATGACCATGTTCTTTCTGAAAACTCGCCGGTTCCACATTCACGGAGCTAGTATCATCTTCTGCATTGAGATCCACATTAATTCCTCTCGTGTTCACAGCATCACCACCTTGGACTTCTCTCTCCTTCTCAGACAATGACTCCTTGTCATTGTCGAGTTTTTCACCAAATCCACCACTTTTATCCAAATGCAAAGAATGTCTGGTACCACAAACTTCAGTGTTAAGATCCAAAAGCCTGGGGCTACCCAGTGTGTTCCTTCCATCTTGCTCTTCTTTTGAAACATCCATGTCCACTGTCAAAGGCACCTTCGTGATTTGTGACATCTCATTATCACCAAACGACGATTGGACAATGTTTTCTTTCCCAATTGCCTTTTCTGCATCATAATTACGATAGCAAGTTATATGTTTGACACTAAACTAAACCCCAAAAGAATGTCCAAAATGCATACAACAAATTAACAATATACAATACAATAAGGTTTATAACAATAATTCAAATCGGTATTATTGTAAGTGACATTTCAAATTCAATCAAACTAAATATGAAATATCATTTACATAATACTAAAATAAAATTAAAACTCTTAGCGAGAGTTTGCCACCCATTTGGGTCTCACATGGCTTAAGGGATTAGTCTCTGCAATTACGCGCCGAGGATACCCAAATTACACCCCAAAAATTACTAACATAAAATTTTGAAAAAACAACCAATACAGGATTGAATTTGACACATACAAGATTAAATTATTCAAACATATGCATGTAAATTAAAAATCCAATCCAATTATGAAATTACCTGTAGACTGAACCAATGATTCAAGATCTCTCATTTTGACACGTTTTCGAGAGGGCTCATGCTTATCACCCAAGTGGGTATTAACTCGTTTCTCACTCATAATCTAAAACACACAAAGAAGAACAAAAAAATCAGATTTTTTTTTCTTTCAGAATAACAATAACACAAAAAACGTAGAAAAAACGAACCTTTGAAGCAGATTGAACAGTCAAAATCGATTGCTGAGATGAATTGCATTCTTCGTCCATAGAAGATGGTGTTTGAGATGAAATTGGGAAAAGAGGGAAAGAGAAAAAGTTGAATTTCGGTGAATTAGGGTTTTGGGATCTCTGTGTTAAAAGAGAGAGTGAAGTGTTGAAGAGAGAGAAGAATTTGAAATTGAAATTGAAATTGAAATTGAATTTTAAGGAAAAGGGAAAATAGTGGGCGCGCTTTAAAATGTTGCCTTTATTGTTTTGTCACGAGACAGATCCATTAGACAAGGAAAACGATGTTTTTTCAAATTTATTCAAACTTCACTTCAACATTATGGTGATTTTTTTTTTAACAAAAGCTTTTTTCTGTTATACTCTTGTTTGATAATGATTATTTGGAGTTCGATTGAGATAAATAAAAATTGATAGAAAGTTGTTTTTGCTGATGATTGAAGTAGATATACTAGTTCGTATATGATAATTTTATTTAAATTTATTATATTTGGTATTGTTGTAATTCATTATGATTTTATATTGATCATCGTAATTTTGACAAGTTATCAGAAGATATAAACAAATACTTCGTATTTTATAGTTTAATATTTGGGCATTAAAATTGTGGTTTACAAAATTTAATAGTATTAATTATAATTCAGTTTTAATATTACTTTATTAGTTTTTTTTTTTATTTATCTTAGATAATTTTTCCTTTAATTTATTCGTTGTTGTTAAAGTTCAAATTCAATGTAACATTACATTTATTTATTTTGTTGGTATTAATTATTTGACCAAATTGTTAATATAAAAAGTTTAAATATATAATTTGTCCCTGTAAGTTTGTATTTTCGTCCCTATATCTTTTTCTAAAAAAGAAATTACCCTTGAAAGACCAATTATTATTGCATATGGTCCTTGCCGTTACCATATGTTAAAAAATGCATGGATGGCAAACAGAGACACGCATGGCACATCTTAACGTGAGAATTGAGGGACATGTGGCAAATTAAATTGGCTGAGTAAATACTACGAGGACTAAATACAAAAATCTCCACGTGTGCTCCATTGTGAAACGTTGATGTTGCATGTATAAGGACTAAATTGGTTGGATTAGATGTCGATGAATATGTCCCGGTAGAGCATATCTTTGAAAAGTTGTTCATTCCTTGTCCATTCCATTTAGGTTTATCTTTCAACAACCTCCACACATACTCCACTGTAAAGCGTTGATGATGTACTTGTACAAAAAGTTCAAGTGTCTTATCCATGACAATGGTCTTAGACCGTCCACTTTTCTTGTTATCAACAACTAGTTTGTAGCTTCCACAAAACTATTGACAATGTTTATTCAATAGATGCCATCGAGATTTGAGTCCAGACCACTCTCTCTATGAGTGATCCACGATAGATGTTATAGACATCTTTGATTCTACCCCAAAAACTATTTGTTTTTTGGTCAACTCCCACAACTGAATCTTTGAAAATGTTAAGCCATGTATACTCGAATAAGCAAATTATAATCTTCTTCCGATAACCTGACATGCTATTTTTCTATTTGGGTAAAACACTCTCCTTCTTCTGCAAAAGTAATATTTTCTAGACCAACCTGTGTGGAGAACACTAGCACTTGAGAATATGTAGTGGCCCCAATTGGTGATTCAGACTCAACGTTAGGAGACAATACAACGTCGTTGGCACCCATCGAGTGCGTATATTGGTTAGTGATGTTGGCCGGTGGTGGTTGAAACATACAAGGTCGAGGATTTGAGAATTGTTGTCGATAGAGAAAGGTGATGATTGAAACATAGAAGATTGGATATTTTGAGAATCGTGACCGGTGGGGAGCGATGATCGTGGACACATTTGAAAATTTTGAGAAGTGTCACTGGTGGGGGTTTGGAAAAAATTAAAATAAGGATTCTATTGGTTGGGATCCATTTGATAAATGAGATATTATTGGAAATTGAAAGAAAAAAATGAGGTCAAATTGTGTGTAAAAAAATGTAAGTTACTATCTCGATATTTTTTTATAGGAAGGTAAAAATAATTTTGCACAAAGACAAAAATGTATATAACCGTTACTTTTTTAGAGAATATAATTGTTGCTTTTAATTGTGTACCCCTTGGAGTATGTTTGAAGTTGGATAGTTCACGTTGCTTCTGCTATTGACGGAAACTAACTTTTAGTTCACCACTTAGGCCATGTCATGCTTTGTGCAACGCAGATTCTTCATAGCTCATGTTGTATATAGAAATTTTTGTGATGGTGAATCTAAGTGAGACAGTGTGGAAACATGATTTAAGCGATATTCTGAACATGTGTTATACTTGGGGCAGTAAACCCCCTATATAGAGCTCTTCAAGTTATGATACATTTCATGGTTATTCCTATATTTGCTTAGATAGTTGTTATGGCGTAGCCAGGGCGGATGTTGCGAGTCTCCTCCATGGTACAAGCAATGGCGGGGACGTGCCTACCTCCTAAGTGCTTTTATCCTCAATGGAGAAATCCATTTTTCTCGTAGATGATCTTAAAAGTAGTTTCGTTGTCACATTTTTATTCTTTACATTTTTGTCGAAAGTGAAATTTCATTCATTCAATAAGTTAAATGGCCAAACAATACATATAAAATTAATTTATCTATGCACAAAACTGAAATACATACAAATAAGTAATGGTGAAAAAGAAAAAAGTAATGGTAAAAACACGTTTCCATGAACTAGTTTAGATTAGAATTTAAATTCCGAATATTTTATTAATTTATTTTAAAGATGAAATTTATAGTCATGATGAAAGGAAGAAAAAAAAAGTAACGGTGATAAACACCATTGAATGAACAAAAATTTCTATAATACACTATTTATTTTGAAAATAAAAACTTTTATTTTCATTTTTTGCAAAATTAACACAAAAATCTTGTAAAAGAAATTAAAAAATTAATTAAAACAAAAATGAGCTTCTCCGTAAAAAAACATAAAAGAATGCAGCCGCTGCCCTTGTAAGTCGCACCACTGATCTCTCTACTCAACTTCCCGGAAAACGCCGCCAGAGTTCCTCACCGGCCGCCAGAAACACCGATCAAATCGTCCAGGTTTATTTCTTAACCTTCTCAGATGCAATTCCAACGCCATTTGCGGCCGCGATTATTAATAACAGATTCTCTCACTCGTTCTCTACTCGTTTTCCTATTTATTTTCCTTTTTTTTTTTTGTTTTTGTGAAGTGATAAGGAAAATGGCGTTTAGAGGTAAAGAGATGATGAAGAAAGTTCTGAAGAAAGTTGGAGAGAAGAATTTGACTCCAAAAGCGAAGGAATCGTTGGAGAAATGTCTTCCTAAATCAAAAGTTGTGATGAATCGTGCAAAACGCGGTCTCTTTGCTGGGAAACACATTCAATTTGGCAATAGTGTTAGTGAAGATGGTGGCAATAGGTTTGTTTTCATTTCTTTGATCAATTTTTGTTTTCGTAATTGTTTGTTGCTTTTAATTGTTAAACTAGGTTGGAAAATTTTCATGTTTTAGCTCATAGGGTTGTATTGGGATTCACAAATTCTGGATAAAAGAGTAGCTTAATTTAAAGGGAAGAAGCTATGAATCATAGACACTGATACATTGGCACCAATAATAATTTGAGAAAATAGAAGTGATTTTATGTAATCACAAGCGTCTGTGTCGTCATGTTAGGGCTGGATAGGATAGCTCCTATGCTGGACACTCAAACATGCCTTCAATATAAAGTGTCAGCATCTAAGAAAGCACTGACACAAACAAAACACTGATACTAGCACGCTGACACTAATCATAATTTAAGAAAATAGAATTATTGAACGTAACCAAATGTGTTAGTGCTGGACACCAGACATACCTTTAATTTGAAGTGTTAGTTTTACTTAGGTGTACTCAATGCTACATAGGGAAGAAGATAAGGTATCCTAATTATGTAAAATAGGAAACAACAAAAACTAAACGATTAATACAAATGCAGCTTTCTAATGTCTTTCAATCCCTTTGTCTTTCTAACAAGGAAATGTGAGCGACAAAGCATAGCCACAAGAACCTGAATTTCCCTAGGCAATGATTTTTCCTAAAAGAAACAAGATTTTCTCTCTGATTAGAGCACCACACATCCACTTACAAAGTACATTGAATATCATTTTGCTCTGCTTCTTCCTGACAAATCTTATAAACTTGAACAATAAAAATTGCTCCATGCTTCATGGGCCGACCGAAGTTTACGTTGAATCAGTAAAAAGTGTGTATCAATCGTACGTAGCTGCTGTGGGCAAATCTTTGTCAATCTTGTTAGATGCCTATGATTATGGAGTGTGAAACACAGAACTGTTTACATGTCGTTCTTAAGGGAATACTATGGTCATTGTCATTACTTGCAATTTTTATTGCTTGCAACAGTACTTTGCTTGTTTTCATAGCTTTATCAGCAGCGGATACAAGCTTTCTGTTTTCGGTTCTTCTGTTGTTTCTGCCTTTCTTTTTCTCTATCATCTCCCACTTGCATGGGCGGCCTTCATGACTTTCCTTACTTCCCTTGTGCTTACATTAATTGGTTTTATACTAAACATATTCTGAATAGTTTGTACGAGTCTCTTTGTAGTCATAATTTCTAATTATTATAAGAGACAAACCATGATTCTTAATTCAGTTGATTGATAAATAACATTGTCATTTTTCAGTAAATATAAAGATGGCAGATTTGATTTGCTCTGGAACCCAGTACTGTTCTAGTAATTGTTCATATTTGAGTAATTCAGTTAATAGTAATCTTTATTTGTCTTAGAATGTAAATGCTGAAATACATTCCAAGTTACAATACATTTCATATTAATCTGGTCAAAGTTTATTGAAATTTCAATATGATCTTTTGTTACATAACTCAATTTATCTCAATATTCTTATTCTCAAGAGTGTAAGATTAAGGATTGATGTTCCAAATTTAAAATTAGAAGATTCAAGGAACTGAACATCTTTCGATCCACTAGGCAAAGATTAAATAATATCACTATCCATCTTTATACCTATACATAGGATTGTTGAATAGATATGATTGACTTTCCAGTTATCTCTTCAGTTATTGGGTGACCCGTGACTGGAATCCAGTGCATTTTGAATCATGAAATTCTACTTTAGATGAAGGCAGGTTTCCATCACTCGCTTAAACTGTCCATTTTTCGGAGTATCCAAGTGGTGATGATGTTGGATATATTTTCTTCAGTGAACTCTCTGTGATACTGGTTGTAATCCTGATTGAGTTCTAAACTTTACTATTGACCACATTTTTTCGTGGTTTATATCTACCATCATTGTTATAAAATTGGTCTTCTCAATTCATTAGTCTTGGATTTTGATAATAGGAATAATAGTTTCTTGATGGCTGGCTAGTACTAATTTTTGGAAGTATATATCCTATGATTTTTGACTATATTTGTTAGACTGGACATGGATTTCAACAGTGCTGCTTGCAATATTGTGATATCCTGCACGACCTTGTCTGTCACATCACAGTAATTGCACGGTAATTTCAAGAATGAATCTGTTTGCTAGTTTAGCGACTGTAACTCAGTTTAGAACATCATTGTTATCTTTTGGTTGCTCAATTTTGTGTTAGGAATTTCCTTTTATTGTATGTTTGGAATACTGAAAGAGAGAAAGAAGACTACATTATTGATGCAAATTTGTTTCTTTTTCTAATGATCATGATAGGACAAGGAGAACCTGGAAACCTAATGTTCAGCATAAGAGGCTCTTTAGTTATATCCTAGATCGTCATATTCGTGTTAAAGTCACCACTCACGCCCTTCGTTGCATAGACAAGGCAGGTGGAATTGATGAATACTTGCTGAGGACTCCTTATCAGAAGATGGACACAGAAATAGGTCTCTTGTGGAAGGCAAAGATTGAGAAGTTGTATGAAGAGCTTGGAACGAAGGAGGTTGTGTTCTTTTCACCGGAGGATGAAGCGAAGTTCGAACAGGGCTTTAAAGATTTGAGATTAGCTGAAAGGGAAGGACGGAAAGAAATCAGAAGAATAGTGTATGATGGGATGAATAAGCACAAACTAATTGAAGCTGAAAGTAAAGATGGTCAATCTAGTGACGAGGGAGCTGCTAAAATCGAGGGAGAAATCTCACGCAATTCATCAAAGCGATTGACTCCTGTCTCATATGTGTTAGCTGCTGACAAACTCAAAGTTGGAGATTATATTTCTAATTGATTTTATGTCAGCTGACAATTGTGGTGTAAGTTGTCTTAGCTCATTGAGTATTAAAATTAAAGTCTTGGTTCTTTGGTTCATCCTGGTTTTATGCTTTAAACTTTATGTAGTCAAAAGCATAATTTATTGCGCCAAAATAATACTCCTGATGTACCCTTAGTAAATCTTAAAGGTATTCTAACAGTTATATGGTTTTCATATTGTTAATTTTTTTGTTACACCTCGGGTATATCCTGGTCGGGAGCCGGCGACTAATATCTCAAGATACGGAATATTGTCGACTTCTTTTCCTGTCATATTTTTTCTTTATGAGGCAAATGTTTTGGAACTTCTGGTTTGTTTTAGGTTACTGTTATATCCTTCATAAATGCATTTTTCAAAGAGGAAAGACAAAGACATTTAAATCAAGCAGTACCTTTGTCCTCAATAGGAAAATACAATAGTTTATTTATTGATTTGTTTATGAATAAATATACTCCAAATTTTTTTGTAATGCAGCATCGCATAACCAACTAAATTATCATTATTCATGAAATAAAAGAGAATATAATGACAATGACCAAAAGGTAGCAAATCAACCCAACATTCATTTCAGACTTGATGCCTTGGTGATTCCTGCTGGTGAATGAATAGCTTCATGAGAAATGTGGGTTGAAACCTGAAATATTTGACTGATATAGACACTTTTTCCCGGGTGTTTGAAATATTTTTCTGATGAATAGCATCTTCCTATGTGACCTTGAATTGTGAGAAATAAAATTATCTTCTGTTCTCCAAAAATTACACATTATCCGAAACTTTATGCAGCAGCAGTAACAACTGATCAACAAATAACTGACAAAATAAAAAGAAAACAATCACTTTTGAAGGTGCAAAACTCTTCCAAAGAAAACGAACGGTCTCACTCTTGACGACATAACGAGATGTATTAGGAATACATTTGACCTGACGATAAAAAATGCCTATTGTCTACCATCGACCCCAACATCAAAAGTAAAACATTCTCTTATATAAAATAAATTGCGGTGAAAAATCACGGCAACGCAGAAACTTTGTATTGTAGCGTCTCAGAAATCACAATGGAGCACGGGTAAATGTGTGTTTGGAGGTGCATACGCTTAATCAAACATAATTCTTGTCAATAAAAATTTATGAATTAAAATAAAAGATTATTTATTTACATAAATTAAAAAATAAGTCAAATCAAAACAAGCCCTTACTAAGGTACAACAAGTACATTTCATTCACTACATAACATACGGTTACTGCATCATTGATTGGAACAATATATTTTTTAGAAATGGAGAGGAATGGTATCACACAAAAACAAAACAACAAGCCGCCGTCTGTGGGAATCGAACCCACGACCACACGGTTAAAAGCCGTGCGCTCTACCAGCTGAGCTAAGACGGCTCGTTGATATTATACTTGTTTTAAAATATTATATATCTAAAAATCCTTTCGAAAATCATATCTGCTACTATTAATATCTATCGTTCCAATTGTTCTCAGTTTCAGTCGTGTAGCTTAAACCCAGATAGAACCCCAATAACAAAGAACAATTCAAATTTTATTATTATTATTATCATGAACTGAAAATTGAGAAAAAAATAAAATAAAAATACACAAAATGCTTAGTGCTTCAATCTTGTACCCGCTTCCCACACAAATTTTTCATTCATCAAATTTTTTAAACTTAACTTCCACTCACCAACAACAGCATTTAAAGTTGAAGCAGAATAAGCTGCTAAAAGTGAAAAATAATCGATTAATCATGTTAAGCAGCAGCAGCAGCAGCGATACGAGTTATGAAGTTGGCGGTGGATTTCCACTCGAAGAACTTCTTAACCGAAATGAAGAGGAAAGTAATTCTAATACTGATACATCTGCTCAACGTGAAGCACTTCTTAAAGGAGGGGATCAAGTTATCTCTGTTCTTCAAGAAATGATTACTCTTGTAAGTTGAATGAATCTTTTTAGGTTTTTGAATTTTGAGTTTGAGCACCTTCAGCTGTTTGTTTGGATTGACTTATTTGAACTTATCTGCTTGACTTAAGTATTTGTTAGACTGTTTGAGCAAACTTATAGAAACAACTTATGACGAGAATTTCTATTTTGAGCTGTTGGATTGCACCATTGGAGGTGCTCTTATAAGAAGCACGACACAGACACAGACACCGGATACGACACTGATACGTTGTGGATAATATTTTGAGTAAATGACATAATTCAATGTAATTATAAGTGTTGGTGTCGGACACTGACACATGTCTGACACTGGGAGACGCCTAATCCAAGGAGTGTCCGTGCTTCATAGACTCTCGGTGTGTTACTATTTTAATGTTGTAATGAGAATTGACTAGTAATGGTAGTCTCTTCTGTTGTTTGTTTATTGTTCACAATCACTTGATTCAATATTTTAAAGGTACTATTAACAAAATTTTGTGCATTTTAGTGGCTGAAAACTTTCAAGTAGTATTGATGAGGCAAATTTTTGTATGCTAAGTTGTTGAATTTTAATGCGGTATGTTGTTGTTATCCCCTATTAGATGTATAAATTTGTTATTGCTTCAGTTGAAAGATATGGATATGGATGAAGAATCTGAAAAAGTAGCAGTGGAGTTGGCTGCACAAGGAGTTATTGGTAAGAGAGTTGATCAGATGGAATCTGATTTCATGATGGCCCTTGATTACATGATTCAGCTTGCTGAGAAGGACGAGGATGATAAGGTGTGATTTTCAGACTAAAGTTGCTGACTTGCCGCAATTTATTTGAACTCATATACAAGCACACAAAATTATTTTTCCTTCCTATTATATCATATCAAGAGAAGGATGTTTGTACCTACGGTTGCTCCTCCACGTCCCTTAATTTTTTACTTGAATGCCATTAAGAAAGTAGTAATCCTTTAAATGATGCCATTACGCCATAATTTTATATCTTGTTAAGCTAACAAACTGTCATTAAGTTGTATAATTAACTGTGCACATATGTCCATGCAGCGCAAGTCACTGTTGGAAGTCATCAAAGAGACAGTATTATCACATCTAACTAAAAAATGCCCACCCCAGGTAAGGAACTTCTTTGAGCCACTTCTTGAACACTTTTCTGATTGATTCCAAGTTGTATACCAATGTGCACTTCTCCCTTCATCTTTTAGGTTCAAGTAGTCGGTCTTCTGTGTAGAACTCCGAAAAAGGAAAGCCGATATGAATTGTTACGCCGAGTTGCAGCTGGTGGTGGTTCATTTAAAGGAGAGAATGACTTGAAGATTCATATCCCAGGGGCAAATCTAAATGACATAGCTAATCAAGCGGATGATTTATTAGAGGTATTGATAGAAATTTCATGTATTATATGAATTACTATGTCCTTCACACAGTCGTTTAATCTTTAAAATGTCTTGTACTAGTTAATGCTTCTATCAAATTCTGTAGAGGTTCTTAATATTGGAGGGCTAACTCACATTTTTATTAGTTTTTGTTTTCTATCCATTTCTTTTTCTGTGTCCTTCAAGAGCAATATCTTTCTCGTTTTCTTCATTCTATCAGAAGCTTTCTAAAATATCATTTTAATTTTTTATTCTTTCAATTGAGTGATAAGTACTTACTCTATCTGAAATCTTCACCAAGGAAACCACATGTAGACACTGTTTGGTTAATTGTTTGCAGACAATGGAAACTCGTCCTGTTGTGCCTGATCGGAAACTGCTTGCAAGACTTGTTTTGATTAGAGAAGAAGCTCGTGATATGATGGGAGGGGGGATTTTGGATGAAAGAAATGACCGTGGATTTTATACTCTACCTCAGTCTGAGGTACGTTGATGCCAAGTTTCAATATTTGATTTTCAGTTTCACATGACTTTATTGTATGTGTAATGTGTTAAAAGGGCTTGCAAATTTCCACTAGATATGTATAGATTTAAAACTAAACTTAATGGTTATTTGTCGTAAAAAATATGCTTTTGGCATCATTAAAACTGTTGGAAGTGCAGGTGAACTTCTTAACTAAATTGGTGGCCTTAAAACCTGGGAAAGTTGTGCTGGATATGATAAGAAATGTGATGCTCGGAAAAGATGAAGGTGCAGACATCTCTGGCGATGATGACGATGACAGGGTTGCAATAGGAATTGCTGGAAGGGTGAGTTGAATTGGATGATGTGTATTATTTAACATGTGAACGAGTTTTACGTGCATTCAATTTATATTTAACAGCTTATTTAACTTGTCTGTCATGATATCCAGGCAAGTGTGACGGGAAGGAAGCCACATCCAGTACGCCCGGGCATGTTTCTCGAAACAGTCTATAAGGTAATGCTATACCATTTTTTTTATGTTGAATGGTTATCTTCGATGCAGTGTAACCTGAGAATTACATGGAATTACAAAATACTTGGTTCAGTTGAAAATACTTTGATATTTTTTCCCATACTCGGTTCTTGATATACATTCTGACTGTTGCTTTATTACACGGTAGATTTGAATGACCTTGTCTGCCCGTGTTTGCACTTTCAATTGATATTTTTCTATTTTTGCTAGGTCTTGTCTGGTATATATGCTGGATCTGACTCGGGTATCACTGCACAACATCTGGAATGGGTAAATTCTTTCCCACTTTACCAATTTCATGAACATTTCTATTTCCAAAATCATGTGCTGCCTGTACATTAGTTTGTTGGAAAGATACGTACCATTCTTTTTATCATAAATATCTGTTTCTTATGATTTTTAAACCATGTTCCACAAACATGTACCTAGAGGAAGATGCAGGTTTGACTAATTCAACTGCAAAACTAAGTTTAGCGTTTGAGCATACACTCGCATTTTTAAACTGGTTTGACCATGCCTAAAGAATAGTTAAATATTAAAGTATTGTTCCTAAAGAGATTTTGCTCTGCTATCAGCAATGATGGTTGCGCGATGCCAATTTGTGCATAGCTTTGTAGATTGAATCATCTCCTAAAGTGACCAGTCATATAATCTTTTCCATGATCTGCTGAATGACTTGTGCCTTTTGTTCCTTTCCTTTGCTCTGCAGGTTCATCAAAAGACACTTCAAGTCCTTCAGGAGATAGCATTTAACTAGTTCAATCTCTTTCTCTCTATATCTCTTCATATAATTCTATTTTTTTTATGCTGAAGAAGAATGGCTCACTGTAGTTACTCTTTGTACTGCATAAAAGACTTGGTAGGCTTTTTATAGGGATAGCTTTGCAGATAATGTCAAAAAATTTAACCTTTACAAAGTGAATAATGTAAATTTACTACATATGGTGAAGAATAGTAGATACAAGAAATTCTGGATTTTGCCACGAGGCTAGGTGCAGAGATGAGTGCGAAATTCTACATTTAATGGGGCTAGTACTTTATATGTCCCTAACATGCGTGGATTGCGGGTTATACAAGGTCATAGGTCTTGAGAGCATCTCCGATGATAGTCGCGGGTGAGAGACAAACACAATAACATTTAGAAGTGTTCTACTATGGGTTCAATCCTTACATGTGACAGATACTTTAACATAAAAATTCATTATTATATTTAAGAATCATATTTAGAACATGCATTAAAGATGCTCTGACCCAAATACTTAGCTCTAGCCATGGGAAGACACAACAAAGGTCAAAGGGTATATTGTTTAATTTTCTTTCAAAATATCATTACAAACTTTCTTAATTTTTGTAATTTAGTAAATGTTTGATCTTATATTTAGAGATAAACGTAGTATTACCAATGTTAACTTATAAACGGAGACGAGAATCAGATTACTATTCAAGTTGTATTATAAAAAGAATGAATTTAAAAGAAAATCATCTTGCCATATTAAATATTTAACAACATGCGCGCACACACAATGTGATTGTTAAATTTCATTAAGTTATGGGAATGGTTTTCAGTTTCTAAGATAAATAAAATTGCAAAAGAACTATTTACACCAAATCACTCTCAAATGTCAAAACATTTTCACACTTATTGTCCCTATATGTCTTTTAAATAAGATATAAATTCTTCTTTGACTAAGATCTCTATGAACCATCTACTAACTAATATTAGTCATAACAAGATTTGACTACACCTATTTCCTCTAAAGATCTGCAAGATTCTACTTATATGCAGAGAAGCTCATACACATTGGTGGATGAATCTTAAACCAGGCAAGAAGAGCTGAAGGAAGAACCCATATCCCATCTCCACAAATCAAACCAGAAGCAACAGCTGGAACCATCAAACCTGCTTCCTTTCTTTTCATCCAACTCCAAACAAAAACAACCAAACTCCCAACACACATATCAACTGCAAAGTAAGCACCAACAATAAAAGGTACAGCCATTGCCATTGGAAGTGGGACCCATTTCCCAATATTTTTTGGATTCAAATCTCTCAACAAGTTAGCCAACAAAGCAAATGCAAAAAACCCAAAACAGAATTGCAAGCAATGGTTTGGAAGTGCTGAAAAGCCTTCAACACCAAGAATTGCCATGTTTCTGTATATGATAGCATAAGGTGCTTTGAATGGACCATTAGGGTCACCAACATTGTTTGTACTGTAGAAAATAAAGAATGTGAGTGGTGCCACAACACAACCTATTGCTGTACCAATTGTTTGTGCTACAAGCATCGATCGCGGTGAAGTTAGAGTTAAATAACTAGTTTTGAAATCTTGCATTAAATCAGATGAAGTTGAAGCAAGTGATTTTATTAGTCCACATGCTACAAGACCAGCTACAACACCATTACTTTTTCCTCCTAAGGCTGCAAGAATGAAAAGCGCTACTTTTCCATAATTATAAGCCATGTTCTGGTCAGTTAAGCCAGAACCATAGGCATTGCAGAAGCCGAGAATTGGTGCTAGGAGATAAGCTACCACCACAAAGTACCACTTCACTTGTGGGAATATGAGAGGGATAACAATGATTGAAATTATGGTGAGTACTGCATATCCTACACATGCTACCCATACTGGAATGCTTTCTTTTAAAAAGAATTCATCGCGTGTAAGATCGTCTAGAGTCTGGTTCTGGTTATTATCTGCAAATGGAGCTGCAATGAAGAAAAATATATATTAGATTCATTGTTGTCAAATAGTGGCGATAGTGCTATAGTTTAGCATAATATAACAAATCACTATTGCTCTGCAATATCCGGTTTAGTACAAAGTGGTGTTAAATAACAGCTATAGTGGATGACGCTATAGCGCTGTATCACAGCGGAATTTGAAGAAAAATAACACTATTTCTGTGATCTGCGGTTGACTTAATTCCCGAAAAAAAAAGGAAAGCAATATATCATAATCCAGACCTGAGTTCTCCGCATTCAAAGAAACCTAGCAGTCACACAGTCAAGGAATCTCGACTGTTGGATGAAGACAAGACAGCTCATATTCTGACTGTACCAAATCAGCTTTAAAATATATCTCGGAATATAAGCCATCTGGACTTCATCTATTGGCCAAGAGATTCGCTATAGCGTGACTGCAGAAATCCAACTTCATCACAATCAACCACCCAAAACCTTTTCACATAACTCATATACTAATTTCATTTGAAATCAATCAATTACTTCTTCTATTTATATGGTAGTCTCTTGCATTTATAACATATGAATTTAGTCTTATAGAGTGGTAATTAGTAAGCCAAAACGCAGCCATAAAAACACCATGGCGCTGCCATCATTCACGAATTGGCCATGATGGTTATCAAAAAGTCTGTCACCGCAATCCGCGATGGCCGATACGTGACAAATCTGCCTAAACTTGAAAATTACATAACCCATGGACTGCAAAAAGTGATAAAAGGCCATTTATTTACCTGCATTGTGATTCCTTTTTTTCATGCAGGCCTGAAAATTTAAGGCACTAAAATATATAATTTTGATAAAATTGTAGAGTCCATCACCAAGGATTAATGCAATGGAAATAAAAACCTGCATCATGAAAATAAAGGAAAGTTAAGCCTTAAAATGGAAAAGCAAAAAAAACAAACTGAAATCATGTTAGTTTAAATAGAGTGTCCTTCAATTTTTGTTCATTCAAAGACCTTATAACCAGTAAGACTCTTCATGCTACTCTCCGGTAAATTTTCAGGGAACCAATTTCCTTTTAAGACTCTGATCAACGGCCACATAATGCCCCATGAAACCACAGCACCGAAAAGCAATGATAAATTGACGAGATGAGAACAGATCATTCCTGCTCCAACATAAGTCATGCTGAAATCAAAGTAAAATCTGCAAAAAAAATCAAACATTCGAATCAATTACAATTGACAAATGATTCATGGTTCTAAGCAGTTGAAGTTAAAGGATGATTCAAACCCTAACAAAAGATAAAATATTAACATAACAACTAATATACCACTGTTGTCAATTGCGGATTGTTAAAATTCCGTTATGCAATAGTGCTATAGCGGCTATTTGACAACATTTTATATGAAATAGTGTATCGCGTAATAATAGCGGTTTATCCAAATTCCGCTATGCTATAGCAGCATACTAACATTTGCCTATTAAAAAAAAAGAGAGAGAGATAGAATCAAAGCACACACGTGTTTTTCCACGCTTTCAACCCGAAAGTAGGAAACTGACCAAATCCGCATTGGTCTCCACCAGCATAGAACCATTGGAAGAAAGACCAAAGCAAACTGAGTGAGAAGAATTGGGTGAAACCCTTAACCTGCTTCCTGCGAAAGATGCCAAACTAGTTTTATATGTTTTCATCTTGAAATTACGAATATAGAAGACATATAACACAAACATAATCGGTCTCGTAATCATACTTGGCCATGACATTTCCTTTAGGAGTATGGAATCCATTAATAAGAACACCCGTAGCAGTTCCGCTTGGATAAGGTAATTTAGAGTCAATTATCATCATCTGTTAAATAACATAGAAAACATCATTCAAGTTACTCTAAACTCTTTTTGCTTCGAAAAAAAAAAAAGTTACTCTAAACTCAATTCATCTTAAAATAAACACTTCATCACTTTTACATTAATATATTATTACTTAAACTAGTAATCTTCATGAATAGTAATCTTCAGTTTGGCCAAATTCCGCTATGCTACACTGTCGTAAATTGTAATACTGTCATAACCGCTATTTGACAAAACTTTGTACTAAATACGGTATAGCAGAATAATAGAAATTTGTTCAAATTCCATTATGCTTTAGCGTTATAGAGCCGCTATAGCTTCTATTTGACAACACGATTTGACCGACAAAATCCATATTCATTCATAAGCAATACCTTTCTAAAGGGAATTAATGCTGTTAGCCCAACAAAGTAAGTAACAAAGAGAAAGCCGGTCATCCAGCCAATGCCAGGCTCCTTGGTGTCAGGAGTATTCCCCGGCGTACTAGCCCCCCCAACTCGCTCATATGTTGCCCTATTCAAACCCAACAAATGAGATCCGAAACCACCTATAAATAAACAAGTAAAATTTAGAAAACTACAAATATATAAACTTTCAACTCTTCAATTTTACATACTAAATACAAAGTAAATAATGATCATTAAGCAAGTGGTTAATGAACTTCAATGAAGATATAATCGATCGGTAGTAACTAAGTACGAACACTGACTGGAACAATTATTGACCATACTTTACTTACTTCTTGGCCGAACTCTGAATTACTAGGGTCCGCCAATTTATTTTAAACTGTAAACAGATATATTGAATTAAAAACCAAACAAAAAACTCACCTCCAAATGATGCACTGTAACATGCAACAGCACAAGTCTGAATTAAGGTATTTTCCTGTCTAGTGAAAGGTGTTGCAACAAAATTTGCTTTCTCAAGAATCTTAGTCCAAAGTTTAATGAACACAAAACCAAGAAGTGCAACTGAAACATTAAGATTAGGGACTAAACCAGTTGTAAGGTTCAGTTTCATAACAATGATACTATAAACTATACCAAGAAGGATGCTAGTAATTAGTCCCCTAATTGTGATTTGTTTTGTCCATGGTGCTATTCCACTTGTATCTTCTATATCAACTCCAACTTTTTCTATATCTTCTCTCTCTAAATTCTCAATCTCTTCTAGTTCTTGTTCTTCATTGCTTATATTGCCCATTGAAATTACCAAATCCTCTTCTTCTAATAAGTGAATCAATCTTCTAAGAAAGCAAAGTAAAACACGGAAAGCGACATTGTTAGTAACAGTCTTATCAAAATTGCATGTCACCGAAAATAGCGGTTTGTTCAAATTCTGCTATATGAAACCGTTCTATAGCGGCTATTTGACAACAATTTGTACTAAATAATATATAATATATCGCAGAATAATAGTGGTTTGTTAAATATTTATAACAATTCTAATCTATAGAGACAATTGTTAGTATTTGATAATCTCCTTGAGCATAATTCACTCCAATAGTAAGACATTTGTGACGAGTTAAGAAAAAAAGATTTGTTGAAAAATGAAATCCATCAAATATCATCACTTTTGAATTTTGATTATGAGAGATGTCTATAATTAATTAATGTCTTGCATGTCTCAAATAAGATTGACTCCAATATCATAAGAAATGTAACTTACGAACAAAAAAAAATGTTAAAAATAAAACTAAAACCCAGCAAAATTTTGATGCAGAGAGATGTTCACAATTAGTGTCAGAAAATTTTAAAATAAAATTCACATTATAAAATATGAAAAATTAAAAAATGTTAAACTATGAAAAATTATAAATGCTAAATATCACCATACCTTAATTTGCAGCAATGAACAAGAGAAGAGATTGATGAATTGTACAAAAGAAACTCAAAGAAAGTGAGTGATATAAGAACCTCAAAAACCCACCAAACTTTTATTTATGAAATATATGAATCATCAATCTCAAATTAAGATTTGCAGTACATTTTGGACAAGAAAAAAAAAGTACATTGCAAAATCCAACTACACATAGGTGCACTCTTGTCACTTTTGTTTGTCAAATGTCGTACAGATAGATTGTAGTTGTGTCGTACTACAAAAAGTTTAAAAAGGAAAATTTATATATATATAGATTAAAAAATAAGTGCTTTTTTATTATTTGTACTACACGTGCTTCAAAAGAAAATTGTACTACACTACCAAACAAACCGATTTATTTATTTATTTTAAGAAAAAATCTAACAAAATGCTTTACAGATTTGAACGTACGTTTCGGAATAAATTTTTTTGTTTTTGTGACAATATGAATGAGACAGAATATATTTGGCATGTGTTTTTTTTTTTGGTCATAGGTTCCATAGGGGAAAGATAGATGATGTAATAATCGTTACAACTTACGCTAAATATTATGTTAAATGACGACATTTTTTCCAACTAATGTTAGTTGTTGTGAGAGACTAATCTCTTCTGCTAAATTAGGTGTTTGGTGTGTGGATTAAACATTGCAATTTTTCCTGTTTTGTGGAAAATTGTAAATTTAGTTAAAATGAGTAATGAATGTGATCATGTGAATGGAGAGAGACTTGTAAACTGTCAACTAGTCATAATTCACATAGGAAATGAAAAAATTATTGTTGATTATGATAGAAAAATGGTGAGTTTATTGTTGATCCATGCTAGGAATATTATCCCAAGCACCTTCTTTTCATCTTTCATAATGTACATTAGGTCATAAATTAATTAATTAATGATTATTTTTATGAATTAAATAACTATTAATCCATTATTGTATTTTTAAGATAATAATATCACAAGAAAAAACACAATTTCATTGTTTATAAGCATCACGTTACTTATTTAATATTTTTTAAAAAAGAATTCAATATTGACTATTATGCAGAATAAAAATTCAAAAAATATCAAATTTTATATTTTTGAGTGTAATGATAAATAATATTTGGTTATTATACTATTTTTAATGAAAGGAAAAATGATTTATTTTAAAAAACTATTCATTTAACCATTACTTTAATGTTCTAATGTACCGGTACATTAGATTTTATCAAATGTACCATAGAATTTCCCTTATTTTCAATGCACTTTCAAAACGAAAGGATAGAGGTTGATATAATTATATTATTATTTAGGGTGAAATATGGTTTTTGCCCTTACAAAATGGTTATTTTAAGTTTTAAGTATTGTTCCCAATAAATTTTTATTATATTTTTAGTCCTGAAAAATTATCACGCACCCAATTTTGGTCCCTATTACTAATTCAATATGTATTTTTGAACGATTATTTTGTAGATATGTTTAGATATACATTATAAAAAGTTCCTAAAAAATAAGAGCTCAAAATTTAATTTTTTTATTATGATTTTTGTTACTTTTATCTTGAATTTTTTCATTTAAAAAATTCATATTTAATTCATCTCATGTTTAAAAAAATTTAATTTTTGTAAATAAGTTTTATATGATATTTTAAACATGAATGCAGAAAATTATTCAAAAATTTATGAGTTTAATGATAATTAAAAAAAATTAGTTTCAGTAGGGACTACAACTAAAAATGTCATTTTATATGACTAAAAACATATTTAAATCTATTATTTAAATCACCATTTTGGACAAATGAAAATAAGAAAAATCTCAAGCCTCGTCAAAACACACACATGCATTAGGAAACACCAATTTTCAAACATCATTACAAAGACCATGATCCAAGTATTCAACAACATTAACCCATTAACAACATATTCATATGATATAACCTTACCCACACCATAACTTTTTCAATGGAATCATTTCCAGGATGGAAATTTGTACTCCATTCTCTAACTATGAGATAATGGATGCATGTTAACCATGTTTCTTCTCAAAAAATCTTCACTATGACTCATCTCTTCCATGGTTTGAACATGTGAGCCTCCTTTCTTTAGAGACAGGATAAATGTTCACTCATAACTTATGATATACATAATTATGCAAAATTGAAGTCATTCAATAAAGACAAAAGATCATTCATATTTTTTTTTTTAAGCAAAAGATAGGGTGTAGAGAGGGATCACCTACTACAACACCCAAAACATATATTAAAAGAAATAAAAAAGTACAAAAAGAGGGGGGACAAAAACCAAAACCCTCGAGGAAAAGAAAAGCAGACGATAAAAGATAAAAATAGAAAGTACTAGAAAAACAAAGGAGGAACAACGTCCATCTAGCTAACTAATGGTTGAAAGCACCGACCTTGAAACCCTTACTAGCATCCGCTTGTTTCTGTTTGAACTTGTTCTTACCTTTTCTTGGAACCACCAACTGAAATTGTTGATCCGTATTTCCAGCCAAATCAACAATCTCTTCATTTTGAGTCATGTTAGCCCAAGAATTACTAAGAAAATCCACAGTTTGCTGGGTCGTAGAAGGAGCATTTAGAAGTCCTAAAACTTGCATGTCATGAATAACATTTGCACTAAAGTTTGACAAATTAGATTCCGGCACCACTATGGGCCTAGCTTGGTTTTTCAACGGAATTGAGTCTGCTACCACTTCATCTTCCTCATGTAACTCTTCACAAAAAGCTTCATTCTCAAGGTTCGAGACATCTCTAACAATAGGGGAAGCCATATCACTCGAAGATGAGGTATCTTGAACACCGGCAGGAGCTGGTTCAACACAAATAAAAGGAATCTCTTTCTCATGATTTAAGACGGCTCCCACAAACATAGAAGTCAAAGCCTCTTTAGACCTTATAATGTCATCAACAAGAGGGTCTATGTCCACAACAATTTTACTACAATCTGTAGCAATATTTGGAATTGAACCTTCAAGTGGCTTCTCAACATTTGAAATAGGTTGCGCTTTGGGTTTGTTCACAGTTGTAGAACTTGTAATAGGTTTAGGAGTGAGATACTTGCAGTTCTCAACGGAATGTCCAATAATCTGACATGAGTTACAGAAAAGGGGAAGTTTCTCATACTCAATATCCACATAGAAATCAAAAGCATTCCTTTCAACAAGAATTCTTTCGTGAAGATCAGAATTAAGGTCAACTTCGATTAAAACTCTAGCAAAATGACCGAAAGTTCTCTTCCTAGTTGCCTCATCAAGTGATAAAGGAATGCCTAGAGCCCCCGCAATTTCAAACAATGTTGTGGGTCGCCAATATTCACGAGCAAGACCATGAATGCGTATCCAAGTTTGAGCGATGGTGTGCTGCACAGTGTGAGGGTTGAAGTCAGCTGTCCAAGCAAAGGTCCGAAGGAAACCCGGTGAAAGATTCCAAGAACCAATGGATCTAATTGCACTAAGATCATCGAGGGATGAAAAAATAAATTCAAAGTAACCCTTCCCTAATGAAACCATAGACCATGGAGCACTAGTTTTCCAAAACTTTAAAATTTTTGCCTTTAAGTCTAGCATGGGAACTGGGGAGGAACCCTTTGGGAGAGTGAACCTCCCGTGAAGCACATTTTGACAGTCTAAGACACCTGCCAAATATTCATCTTCAGTTATTTTGATTGAGACTTGCTTACCTTTCAAACAAGGTTTAGGTAACTGGGATGCAGGAATATTGCACGAATTGGACAATGCTTGAGCAAATGTTTTGGTAACAGTTGACTGTGAGGTGATTGAAGCCATTAGTAGAAACCAAACAACACAACAACCCACACAAACAATCAAAACAGATGCTTGAAGCTTGAAAACGTTGAATGAAAACACACAAACAACAGCAACAATCAAAACAGAAGCTTCAAAATGGAGTTTCTACCTACAACAATCAAACCTTTATCGGGTTACTGTTCATCGCCCTTGAGAAGACCGCATCTGAGCACCTAAGCTGAAAATCGAGAGTGAAACAGAGAGGGGAAGACGCGGTTGGGGTGGAAGAGACAGACCACCGTAGAGATTAGCAGTGAAACGGCCGTTCAACAAAGGAAGAAGATGGGTTACTGTTCATCTTCCCCTTTTGCGTTGTTGTGAATAAGATTCTTTGCTTTTCTCTTTTGCTTCCAAAAGATCATTCATATAATTGAAATAAAAATCACATTATTTTTAAATAAAAAGAGAGTAAATCTTCAACAAAGTTTTTAGATTCATAATATCCCCTGATATCTTAATTTGTCATACAAGGTAAAATCCTTAAGAACCACAATAAAAAACATAAACAAAATAAACTAATCAATTATTTATTCTGCAATTGAAAGAAGGCTTTTCTTATAGGTAATTATCTGGGAAATAGATGCTCCTTTAATGCCAAGCTCTTTAATTGCGAGGGTACTTAAATCACACATGACTAGTTCTTCATCTTCTTTTGCAAAGAATATATCTTTGTTATTCCCTATACCAATAGGATGGCCAAGATAAGGTAATGATTCAACAATGAAGAGTTTCATCCACGATTCCTTCACACCGAATTCACCAAGCATTGATATGTGAAAAGTAGTTGTTTCTGCATCTTTAGATACCAGAGCAATGGACTCACTTAACAACATTAAATGAATATCCTCCAATTTGTCCATAAGCGAAGGTATGGATGTTAGAGAAAAGACTTCCTTATCCAAATCAAATGACACCAAATACGAATTATCAATATTTTCCCTTTCACACAACCAATGACATATCCCCTTTGTGTACACTTGCTTTAAAACACCTCCACGACTCTCACTATATGTTGGCATATCTAAATTAAGTTTCTTCCAAGACTTGCTTTTGAGGCTATATATCTCCCAGAAAGGTTTGCCGCATATCATCTTTGAAAGTGACATTGAAAGTAACACATTTAACCGAGCATCTAACATATATTGTAGAACTGGACAAAATTTTACATACTGAATTAACTTAGTCGTCTCCATTGTAATCGTAGCCAAATCCATGAAGTTTAGACACAACCCTTAGATCAGGTGGTACAAACCCATATTGGTTGGGAGGAATGACCTTGAATTCCACAATACTTGGGTTCCACACTACAACTTTTGAATTATCATTGTTGGCATAGAGACAAAGATTACCATTAATTTCAGAACCCAGAATATTAATACAACGATCATCCTCGTGAAATGGAAGAGGCCAATCTAATTTGACCTTATTGGTAAACCCCTCCGCAGAAAATAAATACAACAAAGAATGTTGTTCAAAATCTGGAAGAGTTTGCTTTAAGATGAGACAAGTATCATCACAATAGGAATTATTAGAGATGAAACTTTTGCGATACATATTCAGAAAATAAGGGTTTTCAAAATCGAGAGCCCATGATTTACGAACACATTTAAATCTATTTAGAGATTTTGGTGGCAGTTTTGACATAATAGATAACATAAGATCATTAGGTATACAATTGCTAACCTTCTCATTTGAACGAGCCATTGATTTCCAAGTCTTCTCAAGCGCGGCGCTCTTACTTCAAATGAGGTTTGCTTGCAATTCTAGGGTTCAAGAAAACCTAGATTCATTACAATATGAGTTTCAGCTTTTGCTTTATATAAAGGGTTAAATAAATTTTTTGTCCCAATAAATATCTTGAATTTCATTTTTAGCCCCTATAAAAAATTTCAGTAATTTTTAATCCTCCAAATATTTTATATCACAATTTTAGTCCATACTTTTAATTTAACTCTTGTGTGCTTTCAAATTTCTTAATGATTTTTTCTATACATGTTTATAATGTTATAATAACTACTTCCATAAAATATTAGAATTTTTTAATATAAGACGAATTATTTATGAATGTTTTAGCGGAAATAGCTTTAAAATTCATATTTAATTCATCCTTTTTTTTAAAAAAAAAATTGTAAGAGAGATTTCAATAATGTACTAAACATGATGGCGAAAAAAAATTTCGAATGATATACACGAGTCGACATAAATATTTGAAGTATCAAAACATGATGAAATTTTTTATAGGGATTAAATCAAAATTTAAAATATTTATAGGGATCAAAAACATATTTAACCCTTATATAAATAAAAAATTATATATTTACTTATTTAATTTAGTTAAACCTTAAGAAATTAAAAAACGACACTAACTAGAGTGATAAAGAATGATTAAGGACCAAAAACATAGCCCATATTAAGGTCCAAAGATGGAACAAAACCATAAGAGAACAAAGATACTCTGTTTTAGAAAACACACACATGGTTTACATGCATGAAGACAAGTGTAAAAAAATTACATGCAATATGACAAGTGTTAAAAGGATTACATGCAACAAAACAAGTGTGATACATACAACAAGCCAAATGTATCTCATGCACAATGCAAGATGTTAATGAATGGATCATACAATAGATGAGCTTGGGCCATAACATATGTATTATGCTCTTGGGCTTTAATATGAGCTATGCTTTTGGACCTTAATTATTATTTATTATAGAAGAAATTCTTTTCATGCCGTCTGAGTTTTCTCACTACCCCTTGAAATTATCAAAATACCTCTTCCTCTATAGTAAAATCTTGAAATTTTATGTTAAGGGTTTCTTTTCCTCTCAAATTTCTCATTTTTATAATGTTCGCTATTTAAGTAGCGAACTTGTAAAATCTTGAAAATTTAATGTTATGGGTTTTTTTTTTCTTTTTCAAATTTCTCATTTTTATAACGTCTACCACATAAATAGCGGAAGCGTAAAATAAGAAACTAGAAGGGCGCACGAGAAGTACATGGGACACTAAAAGAAATTCTTTTATTAGTGTAATTGAAATTTCAATGACTCCACAAAGTACCTCTACAAATTTTGCAATTTTTGGTCGGCTATGACTATGAGACTAATTTCTTACCAAAACACTTTCACGTCTAAAAATTGTTGGGTTAAGAGGGAACAATTTCACGAATTGAATCAATTCATTGGACATTGTACAACAATGCAAGTGACTTTAATATCGTCTTTTCACCTAAAAGCATTAGATATATGAGTCATTTCACATATATGTTGCTCAATCTCAATTCTTCCAATCAATTAAAGACTTAACTCACACATGATAAATCTCAGAAAAAATATATTATTGTCTCTTTATAAGAGTATGTTTTTTAGAGTTTGAATTGTAGTTCTCCTCTATAAACACTACACTTTATAAAATTGTTTGAAATTTTCTATGTGCTGTAAATTAACTTTTGGCGAATAGAGATTTCATGAAAGTATAGCAAAGTTGTATACGGTGCTTAACTTTACCATTATCCTCTCATGTTGAAAATTTGACTACTAATTAACAAAAGTTTTTTTTTCTTTCTAAATCACTTTTTTATAATTTGGAGTATTTATCCATTAACCAATAAGAACAAATCACATAAATAAATTTGTGTATGGTTTTCACAAATTTGTTATAAATTAGTTGTGAAAATCACATACAAATCTACTTATGTAGCTTATTTTCATTGATTGATGAATAAATAAATATCCCAAATTATAAAGAGGTAGAGTATTCCTCATCTTAAAAAAACATTTATTTTGGGAGATTCGTGCTCAAAATTGACACGACTTTTTCTTTAGTTTTTATTTAAGATTGTGATTTCATTGTCAACAAAGAACCTAATTGTAATGTTGTTGAGTGGTAAGACATTTTTTATAGTAGTAGAATATAGCATTCAATGATCATGTGGACAAAATTTTAGTATATGTGAACTAGAAATGAAAGGTGGGTCAAGGTATACATAAATGACTAATTTAACATAGAAAAGTATTTCTTTGAAACTTTAAATCTTACTAGTCGTTCAACACATGAATACATACTTTAACACTAGAATACTTTAAATTTCCTTGAATGCATACTCCTACAAACCACTACGTACAAGGCAGTTGTTCAAATAAAAGAGAATAAGTTTTAGGGTCTTGCTAATAACTATTCTTGAAGCATCTTTAAGCATTTTTTTTTATTTAAACGGTTAAACACTATAATTTTTAATGCGTTAACTTTATATATTTTCATAAAAATTATATAAAAACTTACTATTTAAAGGTGCTTAAAGAGTGCTTGAAGGTAGGGGTGTACATGGATTGGATAAATCCGGTCAACCCGGCCAAACCCACCCAATCCAACCCAAAACAGTGGGTCGGGTCGGATAATTGAGTGGATGTCGGTATGAAAATTGAAAAACCCACACAAAAAATCGGGTTTTGGGCAAAACCGGACCCAACCCACGAAACCCACTAACCCAATAGTGCCATAGTTTTTTGAAATATTTTTTATGAAAATAATAAATATTTTGTAGTTTGATAGTTAAATATTTTTCATAGTGAAAATAGGTTACACCATGTTTTAAGAAAATAAAAAATTAAGTAATTTTTATAAAACAAATATGATGATTTATCGTTTAGTCATTTAATATTAAAAAACTAAAAAATTATTCGGGTAACTCACCATCAAATTCAGAAATTAGTGGGTTTACCTGAGCAAAATGGATAGTTATTTTTCATAGCGCAAATAAGTTACACTATTTTTTAAGAAAATATAATGATTAAGTTATTTTTAAGAAAAAATATGATAATTTATTGTTTAATTATTAAATTTTAAAAAACAAAAAATTAATGGGTAACCCACTATTCAACCCAACCCAACCCGAAAAATAGTGGGTTTTACTCAACCTGGTCAATGTTGTAACATGTGGTTATTTTATTGGACCCGATCCGAAATACTCTATGTGGTTCGGGTTTTGGTTTTAATCAAACTCAATCCAATTCGCCCATGTATACCCCTACTTATTAGTATTTCCTAAGACAAAATAGCCAAAGATTACATCATGAGGAAATTACTATCCACTATTGGAGTAAAGTACATAATTAATGGAGAATAAAAAAGATATAATCTTAAGCACTAAATTTACTCTTAACTTATAAATCTACTTGATCATGGTAAACTTGACAAGCTTACATTGAACAAAGTAAAACCAGCAAATTAAACAACACCGCAACAACAACAACAACTGCTACCACAAGAAAACAAAGATACACATACTTAGATCTAAGCTAAACACTAGAAAATCATCAATACATTCATCTCTAACACCAACATCTCCAAGGCATGTTTGAATCAGTTGGTCTCCGAAGTGCAGTCTCAAAGGTCATGCTACTGTCATGGTCTAAATCGAAGGCCTTGAGGACAAATCCGAGACTGTAGAAACGAAGAAGTACCAATGGAGAGAAGTGCAAAATAAACTAACCAATTATTTATTCTGCAATTGAAAGAAGGATTTTCTTATAAATTATTATTTGACAAACGAAATCTCCTTTAATGCCAAGCTCTTGTACTGTGTGAGTACTCAAATCATACATAGCCAGTTCTTCATCATCTTTTGCAAAGAATATATTGCCGTTCTTCCCTACACCAATAGGATACCCAAGACAAGGTAGTGATTCAACAATGAAGAGTTTCATCCATGATTCCTTCACACCGACTTCACTAAGAATTGTTATGTGAAAAGTAGTCGTTTCTGCATCTTTATACATTAAAGCAATGAACTCGTTTAATAACATTAAATGAATATCCTCCAATTTATCCAGAAGTGAAGGTATGGATGTTAGAAAGGACACTTCCTTATCCAAATCAAATGACACCAAATATGAATTATCAATATTTTCCCTTTTGGCCAACCAATGACAGGTCCCCTTTGTGTACACTTGCTCTAGAACACCTCCACGCCTCTTATTATAACTTGGCATATCTAAATAAAGTGGCTTCCAAGAATTGGTTTTGAGGCTATATATCTCCCATAAAGGATCGCCGCATAACATCTTTGTACGTGAAAGTGACATTGAAAGTGACACACTTACCGTATCTAACAACCAAGGTAGATCTGGATAATATTCTACATATCGAATCAACTTATAGTCGTCTCCATTATAATCGTAACCAAATCCATGAAACTGACATTCAACCCTTATATGATTTGGTACATACACATGCTGGCTGGGAGGAATGACCTTGAATTTCTCAATACTTGGGTTCCACACTACAACTTTTGAATTATCATTGTCGGCATAGAGACAAAGATTGCCATTAATTTCAGAACCTAGAATATTAATATCAAGATCATCCTCGTGAAATGGAAGCGGCCAATCTAATTTGACCTTATTGGTAAACCCCTCACCAGAAAATAAATACAACAAACAATGTTGTTCAAAACCTAGAAGAGTTTGCTTTAAGAGGACACATGTATCATCACAATAGGAATTATTAGAGATGAAATTTTTGCAATACATATTCAGGAAATAAGGGTTTTCAAAATCGAGAGCCCATGATTTACGTACGCATTTAAATCGATTCAAAGATTTTGGTGGCAGTTTTGACATAATAGATAACATAAGATCATTAGGTATACAATTGCTAACCTTCTCATTTGAACGAGCCATTGATTTCCAAGTCTTCTCAAGCGCGGCGCTCTTACTCCAAATGAGGCTTGCTTGCAATTCTAGGGTTTAAGGTGGTAAAGAGGTCTATACAACAGAAAAAGCAAAACCCACCAAGACTTTCGATAGTTAAAACATGGATTCATTACAAAATGAGTTTCGGCTTTTGCTTTATATAAATAAAAAATTATATATTTACTTAATTTAGTTAAACCAAAAGAAATTTTAAAAAGACAATCACTTTTTCCACCCTATCCTTTTTCTCGCGTGCCCTACAAATTTACCATAATACCCTTGTTCGTTACTTAAGTCGCGGACACCCCTTAAAACATCCTACCAGATTTTATTTTTATAACGTCCGCTACTTAAGTAGCAGACGACATTTACAAAAATTATTCCTTTTTACAACGTCCGTTACTTAAGCAACGGAAAGGTAAAATGGTCATTTCGTAGGGGGCGCGAGTAACCCAAAGGGTGACAAAAATAATTTTCTTAAAAAATAACACTAACTAGTGTGATAAAGAATGATTAAGGCCCAAAAGCATAACTCATATTAAGGCCCAAAGATAAATCAGAATCAGAAGAGAACAAAGACACCCTGTTTTAGAAAACACAAACTTTTTTTATCACTCTTGCTTGAATGATCAAAGTACAGTGTGAACTCCTATTTATAGGAGAAGAAAAAATACATGCAACATGACAAGTGTTAAAGGAATTACATGCAACAAAACAAGTGTGATACATGCACAAGCCAAATGTATCTCGTGCACAATGCAATATGTTAATGGATGAATCATACAATAAATGGGCTTAGACAATAATGTATGGGCTATGCTCCTGGGCCTTAATATGGGCTATGCTCTTGTACCTTAATCATTATTTATTGAAGAGTTCTCTTTAGGCTCCCTGCATTTCTTTTTTACCCCCTTACTGACGTTTTTGCCCCTTCACGGTGTTTCGGTTTTTACGAACCAAATTTTGTTGCTCAAATTCCTTCGGTTTTTGACCCCGCATTCCTTCGGTTCGTAAAAACCGAATTTTGTTGCTCAAATTTTACACAATTTCAAGGGGTAGAATGAGATTTAAGAAAGAAATGCAGTGGGCCTAAAGAGAACCCTTCTTATTTATTATAGGAGAACTTATTTTTGCGCCCCGTGAGTGGTAAGACATTCGTTATAATATATAGCATTCAAAATGATCATGTGGACAAAATTGTAATGGATGTGAACTAAAAATGAAGTTGGATCAAGGTATACATATTTTTAAAAATAAATGACTAAATTTCCTTGAATGCATACATACTTTAATATTTGGTTGAAACTTTAAAACTTATTAGTCATTCATTCCATGAATACATACTTTAATATAAGCTAATGAGAAAAGCTTTTTACCAAACACATCTATTTTTTTAAAACAAACTTATAAACTAATCCAATAAGCTATAAGCTAGCTTATTGGACTTACCAAACACACCCTAAATTTCCTTGAATGCATACTTCCATCACCTACAAAACACAATACTACGTACAAGGCAGTTGTGCAAGTAAAAGAGAACAAGTTTTATGCATGTATTTGGCAGAAATCAGGGGCTATTGAAGAATGACGTCTAAAAAGTTATTTGTACAAAATACAAGAATACATACATACATCACAGTTGTATTCTTGTGTTTTGTATTGAATTTCCTTGCTAACAAATAGCATTGCTCTTGTCATTAAGCATAAGACAAAATGATAAACAAACTTTTAGAAACTGATGTCTTCAGCTACCGTTTGAGAAACAAGCATCCTAGTTAAACAATGGCCGATTCAAAAGAACAAATGAACGACATAAAATTTGCATAGCTAAATTGGAAAATACCCTGTTTAGAGAAGAAAGAAAAATAGACATTTTAATTGTAGAAAATAATTTAACATTTTCTAGCAGTTATACGCCACCACCACCTCTTCCCAGAGGGTGCTCCAGAGCCGTTGGACTGGTGTCTGAAATCAAAATTCATGAAAGGAAAAAGAGAGCTAAAGAAGAAAATAAATAGAATGACGTCTATATTCAGGAGTAATAAGCAATAACCCGTGCAGCGCAACTCCGGTGCTTATTTTAAATGCAGAAGAGAATCTGCAAGTCTGAAATATAAGAAATTTTGTACACTAAAAATTATAAACTACATTTGCTTTGCTTAGTGCATTGATCAGAATCATGTCTCTATTTTGTCATGAAGAGCAACCACTAAGTTATGTGCATCATCTAGCAATTTCAAAACATCAAGCTGTCCTGACATGCTATTGCATTCCCTAATGATCTCATCCATGCTGCTATACTTTTCAATGATCAATTTCCTTCTCTGTAATACCGAAGCTGCTATTGCATAAAGCAACAGATCATCTGTTGGTGGTGCACGCTTTCTGACTTTGTTCCATGCAGAAATCCCACCAATACCTGCTCTGATTGCAGCTTGATCTGCCCACATTACTTCCCAAAGGCAAAGAGTCTGTTCAAATGTCAATTCCCTTCGAAACAATACCACCACCATCCTATACACAAAAAAGCAATCTTCCGCCTGAAGTTTCTCCAAATGCTTAAATAGATGGCCATCCTTATACTTGATTATTTTTGCAACTAATTCTAGTTGCCTCTTTATACCCACCTCATCAAGCCTAAAATTTTGCCGTGCCTTCTTCATGAATCCAACGAAACACCAGAAAGCCTCATGATCCTCTGATATAATACTGATTATAGGAGATAGCAGGTCACTCATACCCTGGCAGTAACCGATTTCAGAGTCATATAGTGCATATGCTTCAAGAATAGCAACTAGTCGGGCAGCATGAAACATTCTGCCAGCATCTAGGTGACCATAATCCTCCAAGCCAACATCCTCAGCAGTACGACGTGCTATATTGTCTGATATGGCAGCTTGAGCGGGGTAGTGTTCCATCCATTCTGCATTGGCACGTATTGCATCAAGTCGGATAATTCGTTGCCAAGTGGAGAAGTCTTCATTAGATGGTAGCTTTGGTGGAACTTTTTCTTGCACGGGAGAAGAGACTTCCTTGGTAGTTTTCACAGGGTTGTTATCTTCTGGAACATCGTCAGGAGGAGCTGTTTGAATTACTTCAGAACCTTCAGCAGAATCCTCGGTAGTTTTAATGGGGTTGTTGTCTTCCTGGACATCATCGGGAGGAACTGTTTGAATTACTTCAGGAGCTTCGGTGGAATCTGTATCTAGTATAGATGCATCAGCATTGTCAACATTAACATAATCATCTTCCAATGAGACAATGGATGGATGATCTGAATATTCAGCATCTGGAGTTCTGTCCTGATTAGAAAGAAATTCCCTGGCGCTGGCAGCATCATCGGAACTAGAAGAACCAGAGTCTTGAAGACTTCCATCACCTCCTTCATAGCTGATTTCACCAAGTTCATTTAACTTACTTCTTTCACTGCTTTGCTTGATGAGTTTCCTGCATTGTCTACGGAGTCCTTCATACTTCTTTCTGTGTATAATAAAGATATCAACCTCATGTTAACACCCCGTCCCTCTCAACATAAATAAAAAAAAAATAAAAAGTATAAAGAATATAAATTTAAATTATTGATCATGCACAAAGATATATAATAAATTTGGGAATGAAACTTGTATGCCAACCTATTTTGAGTTCTTACAGCATCTCTTTCATCTTTGGTGCTATTAAAGTCATACCTGTCTAAGTCATACAAGTGTAATCAGTAACTGTGTAAAGAAAAAAGTAAAACACATTCTAACAGTCTAATATAAAGAAAGAACAAGGTAATCCATACCCTTCCTAATGCATAATTGTATATTAACTAAAAATGAAATAAAAAGAATGGCATGCTTACACTCCAAGTAGGAATGGCCAAACCTCAGCCCTTATTCTAGGATGAACACCCTGCATCAGATATTTATAATGCACTCAATTCCAAAACGAAAGATACACAAATTTAAAGTACAGGTGAATGAATTCGTAAACTCACTCCACTGCGCACTCTTTTCAGGAACTTAATTCCACCATCACGGAGTCTACCATCTTCTGTAAACAAGCTTTTCCAATACTGAGGTGAAAGGGCATGTTTTCTTTTCCTGCGTGATTACAGTGATTTAAGTTGACCAATAAAAACATAAGGAACAAAAGTTTGGCACTACTTTTAAAAAGTAAACAACAGTGCTCTAGCACAAGCATTTTATGGTTTTCCCCCATTGAAAAAGTCTTATCATAGATTACATACATTTTATTCTACTAGTGTTTGTAATTTTTGAGCGAGACACTTCATAGAAAACTATCCAAATTTTTTAACAGTTATTATTGTGTTAGAGCTACCTACATGCTTCTATTTATCTAACTAACCACTTTAAAAAAAGTCACCTGCTTATAACATGTGACAGCATTTTACATCTATGTTTCTGGCCATTCCCCTTCAAATCCTTACAATCAAACACTGGTCTTTACTAGTCTAAAATTATGATTGGAGCTCCTGCCAGTTGTGCACTTTTCAGCACACCGTAAGGACAAACTGCTGTATTTCTCCAAAAAAGTACTAACCTCAACATATGATACATTGCCAGCTCTATTTACTACTAGAATTAAGTCACTTTTTCCATTCCAAGAGTGAAAGTAACCTATGTTCTCCAAGTAAAACATTTATAGGGATGTTAACAAAAGGAGGAAAATAATATAGGTTTAATACTATATCTCGGCATTTCTTAGTTATTTACAAAATCAAGTATACTACATAGTTTCTGGTTTCCACCCTAAAATAAGTACCAGATGCATCAGTTTGATAGACCATTTACACACAATAATTTTAAGGAAAAATCTTCCATGCTTTACATCCAGTTTCTTCTGTTCCTCATTGAAAATATAGTAAAATATATATCACATAACTTCCTTATTATATCTTTTCATAAAACTAACTGTTTTTTATGACAGGAACCGGTTGTTGAACAGTGTCTATAGCATTGTAAGGTAAGTTTTATCCTAAATTTAATCAACCCAAGAGAATATCATTCTTAAGTCTTAACTGCCCAAATTAACATTACACAAACTCAAAATATATCCAAAAATCTGTCATTGCAGTGTTCCTTTTTCTTCTTCTTTTTTTTTTTTAAGACCCAATATCCGGTCCAGAGATTGATTAATCAGAGCGACAGGAAGTGGCGCCTGGAGGATTCAAATTTGAGACTTTGAGAGGCACACACTTCAAGGTCCCCAAGACAACCCATTGAATGGAAACACTATAACAACATATTTTTGGATATGAATCTGGATCATAATCATCATGGAATATAAAACATGATCAAGCAACATATAAAATCCTAGTAAGACGAAATTTCACGGCATGCAATTGATTTGAAACAGAGATACAGTTAAAATAGAAGTTAAAGGAACTTCAACAATAACAACAACAACAATCAAGATCTTATCCACAACTTCATGAATCACATTATTTTCAATTTTCATCAAAGCAATAAAAAATAAAATAAAATAACCGATTAAAGTACAAAAATAGAGATCTAGCTGAAATCAATGAATCGATAAAATAAAAAAGTTGAAAAAGTGTTGTTAGGGTTTTTGGAAGATATGTAATGTGATTTACCTACTGGCACCGTAGAAAATGACAGCGACAATAGCAACACCGGCGAGAGCGGTGAAAAGAACAGCGGGAGTAGAGTTGGCTTGCGCGGCGGCCATGAGAGAGAATCTTCCCTTGCGGCCGGTTTTGGTACCGGCGGCAACAGAGAGAATGGCAGTTGTATCGGTGTTTAAGTGAGAGGATGTGTTCATCTCATCTCATGGATGATGATGATTAAAATTACGATAATGCCCTTTTGTATGCTACGCTACGGGGTATCATTTGGTTCAGCTTCGAAGGTAGTATTTCTGTATTTTGTTCGTGTATACGAATTGGAAGAAGAAAGGTTCGTTCGTGATGATTACGCATAGAAGAAGGAAGTTAGCATGTTAGGTTTTTTTGTTAAGATTCATTGTTTTTTTTTGTTATTATTGATGATTTGTTTGTTCCACTTGAGAGAGGGACACAACAACACAACTTACTTATCCAATTTGGTGCGATATATATATTTATTAAGAAAAATAATATTTTTGTCAAAAAAATAATAATATTTGTCACAAATCATAATTTAGTAGTAAAAATGTCGAAATTGTTATGTTTCACGTTATGACCAGTGTTTGACACTTTGAGTGATATGTGAATTTTCAATAGCTATGGTCTTTCTGTTCATCTATCCAAAATATTATTTTGGCAAAATTATTTAGTCCCTTAACTTATTTGATGTATAATTAATCATACTAGTAATATCTATGTAAGGTGATTTTCTTTAGAAATATGTGAAGGTAATAATAAAAAAATATGTTATCAGTTATCACTAGCAGTGTGGTTTAAATTTAATGAATTTACAGATAAAGACATGAGTCATCGTTGTATGTATATTCTTTAGTAGTTGATGTATAAAACTCATCTTCTGAAATATGTACATGTATATGTTCTTACAAAGTTTACTCCTATTAATATTGTACAACTCTTTGCTCATGTTATAAATGATTTATGTTCTTTTATTCTAATAAACTTAGTCAAATTATCCAGCATATAATATATCTCTTCTGCTCTTTGGTGAGTTTTATCACTAGCAAGAAAAACATGAACCCCATCTCTATCTTCTATCCAACTACATCCTGGACTCTTTTGCATTCCCCTATCGTTCATCAACTCTCTAGTTTTAGCAAGATCGTGCCATCTCCCTGCAGAAGCATACAAATTTGCTAACATAACATAGTTTCCGGTGTTACCCGGCTCCAATTCTATGAGCTTTTCTGCTGCAATTTCACCTAAGGAAACTTCCTTATGAATAAAACAACCTCCAAGGTAAGCATTCCATGTCACTGAATCAGGTTCCATTGGCATGTTTTTGATAAGTTGGTATGCTTCATCGAGCTTCCCTGCGCGACTCAAGAGGTCGACCATACACGTATAATGTTTTAATGTGGGTGTGACGTTGAATTTTTCCATTAAATAAAAGCATTCATAACCAATCTCAATTGATCCCGCATGAACACACGAAGAAAGAACTGATAGGAAAGTTACATGGTCCGGTCTAACTTTGTCGGCCAACATTCTGCAGAAGATAGCAATTCCTTCTTCCCCATGTCCGTGCATGGCATAAGCAGTGAGCATAGCATTGTGACATACCAAATTAGGATTTGATATCTTGTTATAAACTTGATAGCAGTGTTTAATGCCACCACATTTTGCATACATATCTACTAAGGCGGCTCCAATATGAACATCGGAGTTGTACCCCGCTCTTATGGAATATGCATGGACCTGCTTTCCTCGGTGGATTGTCACCAACTTGGAGCATGCTGCTAAGATTATTCCAACTGTGTATATGTCAGGCCTCAAATTTGAAACCTGCATTTCATTGAACAATTTCATTGCTGAATCATATTGTTTATTCTCCACAAGGCCAGCTAAAATACTATTCCATGTATACACATTTGGCTCAAAACCATCCCTTTTCATTCTCTCAAGAAGATTTCCAATCTTTTCGGTTTGATTTGACCGAGCATATCCAGATATCAATGCATTCCATGTTGATGTATCTCTTTCACTTATTTCATCAAATGTCATTTGAGCAGCTATAATGTCATTGCATTTACAGTACATTTCTACCAAAGCTCCACCGACAAAACTGTTGGACTGCAGACCTTTGACAATTGCAATGGAATGTATCTCTTTCCCTTGTCGAATAGAAGCCATATCAGCACAGCCAGTAAGGACACTTCCAAGTGTGAAGGAATCGGGTTCAATTCCTTCCATTAGTAAATCCCGAAACAACATGAGAGCTTCATCAAGCATGAAATTATCCACATACCCAGATATCATACAATTCCATGATATCCTATTCCTCTCCTCACCTTGTTCCATCTGATCAAATAATTCCTTTGCCTTTATAATGTTCCCGTTTTCCGAATAACCAACTATCATTGTATTGTAAGACGCCGCGCATTTCCTCACATATTTGGAAAACATTTCAAATGCACTTTTCATATCACCACACCTTCTATACATATCCACTAATGCATTCACAACAAAACCATTAGAGAACAACTCATGTCTAACAATATAGCCATGCAATTCTTTCCCAAGGCAAAGCCTTTTCATCCTAGCACAAGCAAGTAGAACGCTCGCAAGCGTCCGAGCATTTGGCGCCACCCCTGCTCCTAACATTCTAGCAAACAATTCAACCGACTCAACATCATAACCATTACTCGAGAATCCTCCAATTACTGCACTCCAAGTAACAACATTGGGTTCCAACTCACTCATCACCATGTTATTCAAGAGATCCAACGCCTCATGCACCATCGCATTGGAAGCACACGCAGTTATAATAGAATTCCAAGAGACACAATCCTTTAGTGGCATCCCTTCTAGAACTTTCTTAGCCTCACCTAAACTCCCACATTTACCATGCATATCAATCAAAGCATTCCCCACATAAACATTAGTAACAAACCCATATTTCAAAATCATCCCATGAAGTTGTCTACCTAGTTCCAAATCACCAAGACCACAACAAACGTTCAAAACAACAGGAAACACAAAAAAATCCAATTTTTCTCCCACCCCATCATCACATAACAATTGTTCAAAAAGCATAAAACCTTTTTCAAACAACCCCATGTTAAGGTGAAGACGTATAAGTGCAATCCAAGAATGCAAGCTTTTAACAGGCATTATGTCGAACATGTGGCATGCATCTTCGAAAGAGGAGTTAATTGAATACATTTGAAGTAACTTGGTTTGAACAAAGTGGTAGTTATGAAAGCCAGTTTTGATGGAGTGGGCATGAAGTTGTTTTCCTAAAGTCAGGGAGTTGGAAGATTGGAGAATGGTAGAGTATGTGGTGGAAGTAAGTGGGTGGTTGTGAAGAAGAGATAAATTGGGTGGTTTTGTTTGGTTTTTGGGAATTGGTGGGTTTGGTTGTGATGGAAGTGTGAGGGGTTCTGAAAGTAGGGTATGCATGTTGTTAAGATGATAGAGTTGAAAGACACTCTACAAAAGGAATATGGAGTGGAGGCAACTGCACACAGAGTTAAGAATTTTGTGGGAAGATGCTTATTATTGGAGGGAAAGAGTTAACATTTTTTTATGAAAAATGTAAAGCATAAAAAAGTTCAAATGTTTTATGTGTATTGTATAATTAATGTATATCCACCAGATTTTTATGAGATAAACCTAAAAAAGTGACAATAAATTTTATTTATATTTTTTTTTGGTGAGATAGTCTAGTGGCTTAAAAATCCATCCATAAGGTGAATAAGTGGAGTGTCAGGGATCAAACTTTGGCTCCTGCATATAAAATGTTATTGTCCCTACCAATTGAGCCAAACTCTCAGGGAATTGGCTTATGTTTTATTGCGAGTTATAATAGAGGGATTCCGATATAGACACAAATACTGTGACATTACTAATATAAAAAGTATAAAACATTGAAATTGCTACATATTTATAAAAAAATGTAAATTGAAAATTAAAACATAGTATATATTAGCATCTAAATTGAAAAGGTTATTTTTTAAAGAACAGGTTTTAAAACAATATGCGATAGTATTTGAACTTTTTATTAATCTATTATCGAAAAACTGAACATATTGTAATCAAAATTTAATCTATTAAAATGTAATCTTTATAATATTATTGTTTCGACACATATTTTATTCTTATAAATATGTTTAATACTCCTATGTGTTTCTCCGACACGTGTTATACGAATATGAAACTCCTTTCTAAAGAATTACTGTACACCTATGCTATGCATCAGCATTGACCCCAAAATAGATGCGGCAACCTGCTAACGAAATGAGAGTAACAGTTAAACATTGTACTAATGAAGCCGAAACGGCGCTCTAAATGCACAACACTATACTCTCTCAACAAATAGTATTGCTGTAATGATCCAATGCAAAAGAAATTCCTCATTCATTGCAGTTTCTAGAATCTTCCGCACACTCTACCAATCCGCAACTCCATCTACACCTCCACATTCCGACGTATCAGACGATACCAACAACAACAAATGGAACAACAACATCTCACATTACATCATAGACGACAAAAACCTCCTTCGTCCAAGTCTCATTTCAAACTCCAGTCTTCATGTACTAGACCTCATCGACAACGGTTCGCTCGAACCGGACCGAACCATTTACAACAAGCTATTAAAGAGATGCACAATGTTAGGGAAACTCAAACAAGGAAAATTAGTGCATACCCATATAGTTAATTCTCAGTTTAAGAATGATTTAGTCATTCAAAATTCGGTTTTGTTTATGTATGCCAAATGTGGTAGTTTAGAATTTGCCCGCAAGGTGTTCGATGAAATGGGTGTGAAAGATATGGTGACTTGGACTTCCATGATTACTGGATATTCGCAGAATGAGTGTGCTGGTAGTGCACTTGTTTTGTTTCCTGAGATGATCCGTGATGGGGCGAGACCGAATGAGTTTACGTTGTCGAGTTTGGTGAAGTGTTGTGGGTTTTTAAGGAGTTATGTTGATGGGACGCAAATTCATGGGTGTTGTTGGAAGTATGGGTTAAGATCGAATGTGTTTGTGGGGAGTTCGCTTGTGGATATGTATGCGAGGTGTGGATACTTAAGGGAAGCGCAATTGGTTTTTGATGAGCTTGAGAGTAAGAATGAGGTTTCTTGGAATGCTTTGATATCTGGTTATGCAAGGAAAGGTGATGGAGAGGAGGCTTTGGCTTTATTTGTGAAGATGCAAAGAGAGGATTATGGAGCGACGGATTTTACTTATTCGGCTCTTTTGTGTTCTTCGTCGAGCACGGGGTCTTTGGAGCAAGGGAAATGGCTCCATGCACATATGATGAAATCGGGAAGGAAGTTAGTTGGTTATGTGGGGAACACACTTCTTCACATGTATGCGAAGTCAGGGAATATTCGGGATGCAAAGAAGGTTTTCGATCGGTTGGTTAAGGTTGATGTTGTTTCTTGCAATTCCATGTTGATAGGGTATGCTCAGCATGGGTTTGGAAAGGAAGCTGTAGACCTTTTTGAAGAGATGATCTTGTGGGATGAGATTAAACCCAATGATATAACATTCCTTTCTGTTCTTACGGCTTGTAGCCATGCCGGACTTTTGGATGAGGGTAAATATTATTTTGAGTTGATGAAGAAGTATGGCCTTGAACCAAAAGTCTCGCACTACACAACGGTGGTTGACCTTCTTGGTCGAGCTGGTCTTCTTGATCAGGCTAAGAGTTTCATAGAAGAAATGCCAATTGAACCAGCTGCAACTATCTGGGGAGCTTTGCTTGGTGCATCTAAAATGCATAAAAACACAGAAATGGGTGCTTACGCCGCTCAAAAGGTTTTAGATCTTGACCCTTTTTATTCAGGAACACATACATTGCTTTCCAATATTTATGCCTCTGCTGGTAAGTGGAAGGATGTTGCAAAAGTGAGAAAGATGATGAAGGATAGTGGGTTGAAGAAGGAGCCGGCTTGTAGTTGGGTTGAGATTGAGAATTCTGTACATGTCTTTGTGGCAAATGACTTTTCTCATCCACAGAAAGACAAGGTTTATGAAATGTGGGAGAACCTAAATCAGAAAATTAAAGAGATTGGTTATGTTCCTGATACAAGTCATGTGCATCTCTATGTAGATCAACAAGAGAAGGAATTGAATTTGCAGTATCATAGTGAGAAGTTGGCTCTTGCTTTTGCACTTCTAAATACTTCACCGGGATCCACTATACGCATAATGAAAAATATCAGAGTTTGTGGTGATTGCCACTCAGCAATAAAATATGTGTCTTTGGTTGTGAAGAGGGAAATCATTGTTAGAGACACCAATCGGTTCCATCACTTCCGCGATGGCTCGTGCTCTTGTAGGGACTACTGGTAGTGCCAATTTTTATCAACTAATTGGTTGATTTTGCAGAATTCTCTTATTATGTGATCTTACAATATCCATCTGCATGAAGGTGTAGTGGCTACGGTTTGAGTCAACTAAAACAAATGCATGAGCTATTGAGATGTGCCTACCATATTATTTGAGGCAAAAGGTCTTTAGTTATTTTTTAGATATACATGTTATATGTTAGATACATTATTATGCACACATACATGGAATTATTATTCTTTCGGTGTTTGTTGCTATCTGCTGAAATATTGCACAGATTGCAGATATTATATATAAAGTATCTTCATTGTTTCATTTGATTTGCATTGCATGATTATGGATGAGTGGAAAATAAGCAGATAGTTGGAAAAAATAATTTTCCCCGTTTGGTTTATACCCGGAAATGAGTGGGGGAAAAACATTGGATCTTTGAGTGCAGAAATAGCATCTCTTGCGGGAAAATGCAAAGGAAGAAAAAAATAAGTTAAGGCCAACACTTTTGTTCATACCCTTAGAGCATCTCCATTCCAATGGTTCCAGCCATTGGAGATTCTTAACCCTTTCTACAGGACTCTACTATGCCACTTCAAATTTAAGAGCACTGCTGCTAACTTTTTACAACAACTATGAAACCAGTAATGGGTTATGATGTTTAATCTTGAAAATAGTGGTAATGTATTATCATTCTTAAGTGTTTCCAATGAACTTGATGATGGGAAATCTGTGAAGGGAAAAAAGCTCAAGAGAAAAATTGTTTCTATAAAAAGATATTTTCAAATTATCAACAAAAAAATAAAATAAATAAGATAGGTTATTTTTTTTCTTGGAAGAGCAATGAAAAGTCCGTTTTTGAAAAAGTTATTTTTGGAGAAAAGGCATATTTTGAAAACTCCATATTTGTGAAATGATCCTTTTAAAAGTAAACATTTAACCCAACAATGAATTTGTTCAGGTGATAAGAAACTTGAAACCATTAAACAATGGTTAGGAGTTCGATCTTTGGTTCATGTGTACGGAAAAAATTAGGTTGGGAGGGGGAGAACTTATTATGTGTATCTCGCATGTTCTTCGTCAGAAATTAATCACTGATAAACAAGAATGAAAACTTTGTACTTATCAAATCTCCATCCTCAATACTTCCAGAATCTCTTTTTTTCCATTTCTTCAATCTCATCAAATCATTTCAACTAAACCAAAATATTGGATGTAAATGGGTACAAGAGATCATCAAAAACCAATTAACTAAACCAAAAAAATCATCAAGACCCAACAATCGAAACTCAAAGGAATCAAATTGCATAGTGGTAATGATTTTCTTAAAAAAAAAAATTCATAACGGTTAAGCTAGAAATCGGAACCCACTCACCACAATAACAACAAACTCATCGTACAGTTTGGTGGTGACCAAATCTTAATCCACGTTAGAGATGGTGGTCGCCAGTAAAGATTCTTCAACCATAAAATAAATTTAGGAGTTTTGTCGCAGACATTATAGGGGTTCTGTATCTCAACTCAGTTTCATCGATGACAGCCTATGGTTGCCGGAAAATGGTCATAAAAATGTGGTGGTGGTCCAAGATAAACTTATTCGTTTTGAAAATCTAAGTATAAGTGGTAGTAGACCACGTGGTTTCATGACCAACAGAGACCGGAGGAATGCAATTGTTGTTGAATTAGTTGTTCACCCAATTTTGAGTCAAAATAGCAGCTCTATAATTAAATACATGCATGAACATTAATTCATTATCACCAAACTTTACTTTCAAAATTTCTTGAACAATATTTAAAGTAATCCAGCATCATATATCAATTTATGTTATTACATAGTGTATAACTTTACATCAAAATTCCTCCAATTACCCACACAGAAGGAATGCTTGAAAAAATTGGGAGAACATACTAAGTTTGTTAGCTTTTATCTCAGAAGCTCGACTTTCTCCAAACATGATCCTGCTCATGCATTTGTCATTTGAACTATCATGTATTATAACTCACTCAATGTACACTTAATCTCAAATTTTCTTTTGAAAGTTGCTCTTGCCTACGACCCAAAAAGAATGCTGTGACTATCCACAACAAACAAACCTGGTATAAAGCAGTAAAAAGATGCATACCATTAGCATTGAACATACAATATATTAAAAAATTGTGCAGAAAAATATTATTAGTGTAAAGCAGCAATGTACCAGGAAAGCCAAAATGATGAGGAATAACTATGACACTGTGAGCTAATAATTATACTAGTTTTTGATGATATACTAACAATCCATTTCTATTTTTCTACACTTTTTTTCTTTTATTAACCAACACTACTATTTGACAGGGAGATGGATAGAATGATAAGTTCACACGTACGGGAAGGCCGTAAAGGGCAGCAGTTGATGGACTTCCATTTTGGGTACCAAAAAGCATCTTATACATTCCAGCTGCTGCAGCATCTCCAAGTCTTTGAACCAGCACATCTATGCATATCTGCATCAGCATGTATGTTCGTTTAATGTACTTATGAAGTTATGAGGAAATTCGCTAAAAATATTGCATATTAAAATGTTATGTATGTTCGTTTAATGTACTTATGAAAAATTCGCTAAGAATATAGCATATTAAAATGTTATGGCAGTGAAGTCATTGGTTGGCTCCAAAATGAAAAGGGACATGGCTGTATGAGTAAATCAACATTTTATTCGTTGAAGTTGTGAGAGTCGGACAATTTAGTCTCTTAAATTATAAAACACCAGTCAATTTAGTATCTTCACCAAAATACCTCTTCAGAAAACACTAATCAAAACCAATGAAAGAACTACATGTTGCCTTGAGTAGTAGTTTCTTGCTTCATCAAGACAATCATAGAACTTTTAAATAGTGTTGGCAAATTCGGAAAAGGGACTAAATTAACTAATGTTCTTTAATTTACGGAACTAAATTGTCATTTTGAAATTCACTTGCGGCTGTGTCTATATGCTTCTACAATCCAAGATCTACAACCACTACTACATTTAACCTTTAGGACGTAAAGAAAGCTCAAAGAAAATGGTCATACTTTAGCTTTATACTTTTCATCCTCTGAAACAACAACAAATAAAAGCTCTCTTCCAGGCCTTGTAACGACATATGTAACAACCTGCAACATTTTAGAACATGAATATGAATACACAAAATATAAACAATAGTTAATTTAATCAACAACAGCAGTTTTATAACACACAGGGCAGAGTTATTAATATCTTCAAAAGATGAAGATAATTAATTTGAAAACTGTTCAAATCCAGGAAAGATAAACATATTCTGAAAAATGAATGCAAGAACACAATATTTATAACTAAAAATACAAATTCCTATATATCATACAACAAACCTGTATAGTAATATGCACTTTTGATATTTCCCTTCAAGCTAAGGCATATAGACCAAGCTTATTACAACTATAACTTACCTGAGATACTCAAAAAGACCCTGGCCTCCGAACCAAAGTTCAACAGTATGTTGATAGAAGCCGTTCTTGCGATTCAATTCTTTGGTGGTGATGGTAGGAAAACCCAAAACAGTAAAGAAAATCAAATTCCTTTCTCATGATTCAACCATTGGAGTAACCAGCTGTTGTATTATGGGAAATTATTTGTGCAGATTTTATTTACTGAGTTTTAGGATAGCCATTAGAATTTACGATCCTTAGTCTACACATTGTAGCATTTTGGCATTGTACATTTGAGAATAGAGAATAAAATGTTCAGTTTTCTCTATTTTCAAGTCCAGTCTTGGGATATTCAGCCATGAGAAAGTAAACACAAGTCTGAAAAACAGAAAAGCAGAGAAGCTAAACCAAACCCTATGGCTTTATTTGAGTTTGGAGGGGAGGGCTTGAGGGGAAGTGGAGTAGGGCTTGAGGGGGAGTGGGCTACACGGATCAAACGACGCTATAATGTTCTATCATATATCATATCTCTCTGCAACAAATATCTTTAAAGGGGAAGAAGTATCTTAAGAAGCAAATATCTATATATGTTATTAATATTACATATTTCTAATATGAAGCATTTTTAATTGTTGTATATTTCTATTAAAGAAGCAAGAAATGTTTGCAAGTCGTAGAGGACAACCTTTCTCAGTGTCTCACAAATAGCCACCACCATCCAATCTGGCCAAACAGCTAGAGCGGCTAAATTTAAGAAGCCAATGAAAGGAGATGAGCATATAGCTGTAGTCACCCCAGCAACAGTAAGAATGCGCCCCTGCACTAGATAAATAAAAATTAATGAAGAGATATATGTGGTTTTTAGGTTAGGGCCTCTCCTACCACTTGAATAAGAAATCCAAATAAATTAATGATAGTGCACTTAAAGAATGTTAAAAATCCAATTATCAGTTTACATCCTTATTATAGCAGTCCATTTACGCAAAATAAAAGCCAATTATCAAATTGTGTACTTGTTGTAGTAGTCTATTCTATTCACCCAAAACTCTTGGTACACTTTAGTTCCTATAAATCATGTTAGCACAATCTGAGTACAATAGCAAATTCAAACCAATATCAAATTCTTTTAACTTTTTCAAGTGTTATATCAATAGCTAAGGTCCAAACACAACTCTACAAAATGTTCAATTCCAAGCAAAAAAAGTTATTTTTTGAAACGCTTACCGTTAAGGATAGTTGTCCAATAAGAATAAAAACAGCAATAAAGCTATTTATCTCGGCAAACAGTTTTCTCCTACCAATAGAGCTAGTAACTGTGCTGGAAATAACACTCATCTTCTGCAATCACAGACTGGAAAACTTCAGAAGAAATACCATTTAGAGATGTATAAAAGTTCAAAAAGTCATCTTAACACACATAGAATGGCAACAAAGACCACTTCAGAGGTTAATCATCCCAAGACAAACGGAGAATATTTCATTTTAAAAAGAGTATGGAAAAATCGTATGCATCGGCCGCACATTATTATTCCTGTTTATAGCTTGATCCCAATAAATCAAAGGATGTAATCAAAGGTCTATTTGCCTAATTGTAATCTAACTTAAAGTCATACTAGCTAAGTAGCAAGTACCAAATTGTAGTTTTTCAAGTGCAAATATTTTAACACTATAAAGTTCAAGCTTACTGATGATCTTTCAGCTAGACAGAGATAAGCCAGGCTAAATGGTAAACTCAACGAAACACCGCCTATCCTAGCCTAACCATCGAGCCAAGCAATCAATACAGGAATAAGATCATTTGATTGCAAACCATGGCAACCAGCCACAAAACATTACAAATGCAGCAAAAGTGCAAAACAGAAGCAGATCCAGAGGTAAATGGCCAGATAGCTCATTCTAGTGGAAAACGTTGAAAATTAAAAACTAAAACATAAATACAAGTGCAATAAAAGGTTTTCAGCCCCTCTACATTTCTGAAACAGGAATCCCACTAAAAAAACAAAAACTTTGAATACTAATAAGGAAATGAAACCGTGAATCATAATTGCTATTCATTAATTCAGTATGTACTAATAGTGGCCTATGTATACACAGAGCATAAGCAGAATTGAGTTGTGCAGGACAAGATGGAATAAAAAAAGGAATGATGGGGAGATGCTAATACTAATCAGTGATAAAAAGTAATCTGGATTAGACTGGGAATCATAGGAAGAGCAAATATGACAGTAGATTTTGAGGAAGCAATAGAGCTTTATATAAATACATAATTTTCTATATGCTATATTGTTTTCTAAGAACAGAAATGCAGATAATGAAAACCAGAGATGCATTGCAGGGCAGAAGATTACCTAACCTGGAAATAGAAGAATGAAGAGACAACTGCGCTCAGCCAGATGAACAATGATATATGCAACAGGTAAGTTGATGATAATATAAGCCAGAGTCCTTCCAGTATGGGCCAAACTTTATGCTTCACTAAAGAAGTGGATGACTTTGGGGAACCTATTAGAGTGGGTTCAGTCCTCTCAATCTCACCAGCCACATTCTTGATGTTGGAATCAGATTCTCTAAATTCAAAATAAATAAATAATTATGATCATATCCCTCCTATTGTATTGCACAATACATTGTCTGAATTTTTTTAACAAACAAACAGTTAAATGAAATGCAAGCTGTCCATGATGCCCACAATTCTTCCCCATATTCAGAATCGGCTAACCACACCTGGTGGAAAAAGGCTTAGTTGTTTTTATTACGATCTGCAGCTATTAACTTGAATTAGAGTTCGCCTAAATAAACTCACCCAAGAAGTTACCCAATCAGTTAGTTGAAACTTGCAGTGTGGGATAGTTAGATATGTACGATGTGACACCTAGTTCTACATGCGGTAAGTTTTCCTTAATGGTTAAATTTTGCCTCTGAATGAAAAATGAGTCACGCACCATCTCAAATGCATCTAAATTTTCTTTCATATAACTATGAAGATAAAAAATATAGGAATAACCTAATGGGAGACAATTCTTCTTCAACATGGGATGTATCACAATTTATCCCTCTTGATGTCTGAGCCGCAAGTTCCATCAACAAAGCAGCAAACAGAAGTAAGACTGCAAAAGACATGATTTCGATGTTAAACAAAGTGAAACCAAACAAGAAAGGACGGTATAGGGACGTGCAAACTTACATGGACCGACAAAAGCCATTCCTGTGGCAAACAGTGATCCACAAAGTTGTCCAAGGGTGGCACCAGCCCCAATAAACCCAAATAATCTTGAACCTGACTGAACCCAAAGCATGTTAAGTGGGCCCCATACAACCCAAATCAAAACAAAAACTATGTATCAGTAAACAAACCTCATTGTCCATTACGTCAATTACCCTTGCCCAAGTTGAAGAAATTGTAATTAGATTAAGCAAAGCAACCTTGGCACAAAAAAAGTTATATAAATATATCGCAAGAGTATCCTTGGAAGCAAGCTAGCAGGAGAATGAAATCAAGTTTCTTAATACATTAAAACCAAAAAGTGGAGAACAAAATTATTATAAGCCATACCCAAAGAAACAATCCTATACGGACAGAGATATAAAACCATCCATGGTTATCCCAGCCAGATGACGACGCAAGACTACCTTGATCACTAAGCTTCCCTTCTTTCGAAGTCAAAGCTGTGGACCCCTATGAGTAGGAACAGAAAACCGAATTTAATACGATCTTAACACAAATAATATACTGAGCTGAATATATATCTAGACTGCAACAAACAACTTCTGGTTATATTATTGTCTTACGATCAAATTGGACGTTGAAGATCCAGCGGATGAGTAGTGCCATAAAATAAAGAACACTATGAGTGATGCACTGAAGAACCTGTGTATGAAAACCAAAGCCTGGAATTTCAAAAGGCATCATTACAGTATGACATGCAAGTAAACATTAACTAATAACCATTATACATCATTTTCAAATTAATTTTTCACGACAAAACTGACTAAATAATTAAATATGAATGCATCTTAACATAATTTGATTGTTTCAGGCTTTCAGCCCTTAAACTTGCAACAACATTTTGATTCTTATTTCTTGAAGTTTTTAAATTGTCTGCAATAAATACAAAGTACATAAAAATGGACATTTTATGGAACCAGTCAAATACCAAGTGTGACCATTATTTTCATAGATATGGTCTTTCCCTGGAGCTCCTTTACCAGCTCTTATGATGTATATGATTGTACATCAATGTCCTCCACAAAGTGAATAAAGGAAATGACTTAGCACTCTGATTATAAATGAGATGTCTAATCAAGTAACTACAAGATAATTAAAATTTCCACAAAATTCATACTCCCTTCATCCCAAAATATAAGCAAAAATGAGTCAACAAAAGTTAATGGTCTAAATTTTACACCAAATACATCAACTTTTGTTGACCAGTTTTTGCTTATATTTTGGCACGAAGGAAGTAAGAATTTAGCATTTGATCCCTAGCTAAGAGTGTTAAAGAACCTTGCATTGTACATACTAGTTTCCTTATTAATGTCTTTGTGTAAAGTGGACCAAGTTGTGTCCAATAACAATAGACACCGCAATCGTTCTTCAATATATACATTTGATTGAGTAGATACTAAAGCAAAATATGCAGCATGAGTGGGATTTAGCTGTTAGCTCAAATTCAACTCTTTTTCTTTTTTTAATAAAAGTTCATATGATATGCACCAGACACTTCGAATTAAAGAAGTGTCTGTCTAGTATCTCCTGCGTGCCAGTGTCATGTCTAACACATATAGCTAATTGACACATGTCGGTGTCTGATATTTATACATATAATTACATTCAATCACTTCAAACTCTCAAATTTCATTTTCTCAAATTATTATCGGTATTTATGTGTCAGTGTCTTGTGCGACATTCGCTACATGGATATGAATGATGAAAAATTGAATTGAAGGAAAAAAAAAGAATTGTGATAAAATAAAAGTCAACCTTGTTTTTAGAGAGATTAGGGAGAGAGAAGACGAGTGATGAAAACGGTGCAGCAACGACGGTGAGCAACAATGAACCTATAAATAGACCGGGTAGATTTGATAGTCCCAATGAAATTGCACCTTCATCACGCAATGGTAAAACTACAAAATACGCACTCAAAATCTGCAACAACAAAAAAATTGAAAAAATTAATTAATAGTTAAACAGAATAAGAAGAACATTGTGAAAGTGACATTGAGATTAGAAACTGACGAAGAAGAAGCAGAAGAATGAATGAAGAAGAGCAGAGGATTCGTGCGGGTGCACCGTAACGAAAACGGAAACAAACGCATCAAATCGATTCCTCCCCATCGCGCGTTTCTGTTTTCCGATCGGAGATGAGAGGAAGAAGAACAATTTTTTATTTTTTCTTAGCATAGCAGCTAGTTCCCAAAGGCAAAGACTTAATGCCACGTCATTATATTTGGGAGGCTCCGGCGATCCATAACCGTCAGAAAATAAAGACTACCACTTTTATATCTATGAATTATGAATGAATGTAAAATTATAAAATTTGATTTTTTTTAAAGAATTATGTGATTTTGTCATCTTAAAGAGCGATTGTTTATTTTGATTTTCCACTGTGATGTTTTTTTTTTTTGTATTTGTGCGATGTATTTTGTATTGTTATTTTGGTGCAGTGTTTGTTTATTCCAGGTAAAGTCAATCCAGTGCGGATCAAATTGATAACTTTGGTGTCGTCAACATTACAGATTATGAGGCATGAATATTTCGGACATTTTGATATGATCAAATGTGTAGGCTTAAACAATGTCATTTTATGCCATTAATACGAATATTGTGAGTTTGTTCCCAGATTAATCTTTTTTATTTTGAGCGATTTTAAAATTGTAATATTGATATAGTCTATCAATTTGAATGAATGATAATCATTTATGTGTCAAAAAATACTAACTAAAATAAATCTAACAATAAATTTATTATTATCAACTTTTTTTTTTGGACAGAAATTTTCAACTTTTTTAATAAATCAACAAATAATATTGTATTTAATACTGAAGAGTATAATAAGTGTTCAACTGATTAATCAATTGAACGACTCAGATCTCTCCACGTAAGATTGCGAGCACACTGTAACGCAAACCTTCCCTTTCATCAACGACCCAAAAGTCTTCAAAAACGACTATGGCAACCATTTTCTCAAGTCCTCGTTTTCTGCTAAATACACTGAAATTCACTTCGCGTTCAAACGCTGTTAATCTGAGAAGAACTTTCCGTCCATCAGAAATGAACACTTCAGCTAGGGTTTCCGGTAACGGTGAAGGTGGCGTAGTTCGTTTCCCGTTATCTTCATCGAACGCTTTGATCATTCAGAGAGGAGATATCACAAAATGGTCTATCGATGGTTCCACTGACGCAATCGTATGTAAAATTTACTCTACTGCTTCGTATTTTTCTTACAATTTGTACTCCATCAAATGTGTATATGATATGAATACGAACACATGCAGGTAAATCCTGCAAATGAGAGAATGCTTGGAGGTGGTGGTGCAGATGGAGGTAAATCATTTCTAATTTCTATATATCATTGAAATGTTGAGTTAATAGTCAATTTAGTCATATGTGTCGGTGTCGTTTGCGGTGTTCGTGATTGTGCTTTATCAAATGCATCATTCTGCAGTTACCAGCGGAGGAACAACTCAATTTATGTTTTTTGATCTTAGAGATCATTTTGGAATATTGATGATGTGTGAAATTAAGTTGATACAGTTCTACCATTTTAGGGATCAAATTGGATATTTACTAATTAGTTCTTAATTTAATTTTAAGTAGAAAAAATTATAAATAGTATATCAGTATATGGTGTTATATAGCTTTATGTGAGCTATACATAGAGCTGATGGCATTTTGCGCTGATTTCAGCTATACATAGGGCTGCTGGTCCAGATCTTGTTAGAGCATGCCGGAATGTACCAGAAGTCAGGCCTGGAGTTCGCTGCCCAACAGGGGAAGCAAGGATCACACCGTGAGTTCTTATAATTTGACATATACGAACTATTTTCATGTGCTTGTTTTCTGCTTATCTTTTAGTTGCTTAAACACTTCGATGAAAAGTGAATTACCAGAGTTGTCTATAAACGCCAAGGTTGTGGGCTTCAGGCAACTTGTTTTCCTGAAATTAAAGAAATTCCAAAGTATTTCTTGAAATTGAATGTATTTGATTGCATTAGTCATTTTATGTCACTTAATCCAGTCCTAAAATTTGTCTTGAAGAGATTAATGTTATCGAAGATTTGCTAAATCATGTAATGCACTTAAAGTATAATCATCTTGGACAAGCTTATTGAACATAAGTTGTTTTGGTGTTATTTTCTTGATTCTTGATAAGGATAGAAATAGAAACTTGTGAAAATAAGCCTTCGCAAACGCTTGTCTAATATAGACCTTTTACTTGGTGATGTGTAGAGGTTTCTTGCTGCCTGCGTCTCATGTTATTCATACTGTTGGCCCAATCTACGATGTTGATAGTAATCCTGCTGCCTCTCTGGCAAGTGCTTACAGGTAGTTTCTTTTGTTTTTTTTTTTTTTTTTTTAATGTTGTGCTTGAGAATCTATTCTTCATCATCTTTGAATTAGCAAAATTTCAATCCATTTTGTGTTTTGGTTCACTGTCATTATTATAGGACTGAGGTTTTGAATTATCAATTTGATTTTTCAGGAATAGTTTGAGGGTTGCAAAAGAGAACAGCATTCAGTATATAGCATTTCCAGCCATATCATGTGGTGTCTATGGGTAAGTTTATGCTAACAAATTCTCCTATTCGTCCCCCATGTTTTTATCATTGGTAATAAATAATGGTCACATATTCACATGGTTATACTGGTGTGAAACTTTAGGTTGGTCCCATGGCTTGAGATGTAATTCTCTTTCACATCTCTCTAGGGGACTAGGGGTAAACATACCGTTGGGCTTCTATTTTGCTTTTGTCTATTTTGCAATTTATGATTAATGAAAACACCACTCTGACTATTCAAATCATTAGGGGAAAACTAAGTTAAAAAATTTATAATGCAATAGCATACCATTGAAGATGTTTTGTATGATGAACTAATTAACTCAAAAGTGTTAAGTTAGATGAAAGAACATAAATGCTATTATATGAAGAATAGAGCTAGCTACAAGTATTGAACTCTAGACCAATTGATCATTGAGACCAATTATCCGAAAAGTAAGCTGTTAGGTGAACATGATTTTTATATCTACTAATATATAGCCATTGCGATGACCAATTTGTTCCCAAACCTAACAAATTCTGTCTCTGGGCTTGCAAATCTAGTTTTCCCTTTGATTTGATATTATAATAATTAAGTCTCTCTTCACAAATGTTTAATACTGCATTTTTCAGATACCCTTACGATGAAGCTGCTACTGTAGCAATTTCTACCATCAAAGAGTTCCAAAATGACTTTAAAGAGGTAGTATTACATTCCATTTACTCCATTTTCTCTATTTTAATAGTATATAATTTGAATTTGGATCCTTTAAACCTTAGAAGTTAGATATCCTAATCATTAGTGCAAAGATCAAAGGTTGGTAAATCACGAGTTTGTTAAAAGTCCAATTTATTGATTTTTAATTAAAGTTGAGACGCATTACACACTTTAAAGGAGTCAAATCCATACAATTTATCATGAACGCTATTTTTCCATTAGGTTTCTTTTGACTTTCAAATATTTGCTCAATTTGGAAAATCTCAAAAATTGGTTTAATTGACTGATGATTGTTTTTCCTATGAGTTGCAAATATTTCATTAGGCCTAATTTGACTGAATATTCGATGAAAGAAATTATGGGGAGTAAAAATGGCCTTTCACTGAACAACTCATTAAAGCCAAATTTATATTAATTTAGTTTGAGATAAAAATTCAAAAAAGGGTCACGAAATGAAAAAGAAACATTACTGTATAAAAATGAGAGTACCACATGGGTAATTTCTCTTTCTAGAGTGATGACTCGAATTGTTTTATAAAGGATTTATAGAATTGATGAGGCTTGTAGTTGTACCTAATAAGATTATCTTTCTATAGATGTAATTTATAGAATCCTTAATTACATTTATATATTTGTTCCAGGTCCATTTTGTTCTCTTCGCGTCTGATATTTATGACAGTTGGTTAAATAAGTCAGATGAATTTCTGAAAGATTAGCACCCTCTTAGAAATCAGTTCACAGAATTGAAGGCCTAAGTCGTGCAAGAAATTAATTACAACGTTTCAGATGGTTCTCTTGTAAGGAAAAGATGCATGTTAAATTACATCTTACTAGATGTTATGTTCTTCTCTTAAATGTCAAAGAAATTTACTATTTTAATTGTAAAATGAAATCTATCTACAGCCTGCATAAACCTTTGGTGCTTATGTTGCTTCGATCTAAAATCATAATAGTTGAGTGTCTTATCTCTTTTTTATGGCGTTTCATTAAAATGAATGAAGTGTAATTGAAGCATATGACAATGACAATTATTTCTGCAGTTTTTGAAGTTATTTTATTGTATCGGATTAATCCTTCAATCTTGGAAGTTATTATGCAGCTCTTGTTTACAATGCTTTGGGACGAGGCAAGTGAATCTATATCTATATATATAGACAATAGATTCAGCCAAATATGTGTTGTCTGTCCATCATAATATGGTGGCAAAATAAAAATATTATTTTTTATAAAAGAGCTAAGCATCGTAGACTAAGTGGGTTGGACTGCTGAATGTAGACTGTTGACTTGCTGTTTGCACCCTATAGGAAAAATATTAAAAAAAATGGTGGCCTAGCACCGTAGACTTGTTTGCACATCCCTGAATTCAGCCCTGTGCGTATGATATTATTTATATTTATGAATTTGTGTCTGTTCCGTTTGCTACTACTACATTTATTGTCCACTTAGAATAGAAATAGATGCAAGTGAAGCGAGAGTGGATTCTCTCCGGTCAATCTATCCTGCAGTCAATTTCAAGCCTTTAGATTGAAAAATAAAAAATGAAAAAAATATAAATATTTAATTTTAATGGTACAGATCTCAACTGCTCCCTCTAATATAGTACAATTGAGAGGTTCCTTTTTCAAGTGAAGCATAGTATGTCCAATTGAAAATGGATCCATTAATTTTCGTTTGTGTCTATATCCTTTCTTAATTGATAACAAATGAAGGGATAATAAATAGAGCTAACTCAAACCCGTTATTTTTTTTGGAAGCAAAACAAACATATATATTGAATTAAGAACTGGTTACAGAAGCCCTATCTTTTTGGATGAGGGGGTGTATACAAGTAGGATAGTTATCAATCCAATCCCTATTGGGTTCCGATACGGCCCATCTCGCTAGAGTATGAGCTACACTGTTCTTCTCTCCCAATCCATTCCACCGAAACCTCGTGGCTCTGCTCCATAACCCTAATCGCGTTTCTTACTACCATTCCCCATTGATTCCGGGGAAAAATTCTATCACGAGCTACTGTGACAATGCGAGCAGCATCCATTCCTATAGGTAGAAGAAAATATGTTTGTAATACATTTAAATACATTGGGTGAAGTGGAAGAAGACTTTAAATGTGTTTTCCTTTAATTTAAAAATTTAAATGTTTCAAATATTAGTTAACGAAATGAAGAAAACACTTGCGTCAAAAAAAAAATGAATAAAACACTAATAATATACGATAACGTTTTATTTAATTTTTTTAATATTAGATACGTAACACACAATTTGTTTTCCCTTATTTTCATGTGTTAAATGACTCTTGAAGTCATATGCAATTCTCTTATTCTCATATATTGAATATGACTCTCTTGAAGTCATGTGTTAAAAACATATTTAATCCTAGTAATAAATCATATATACAATTATCTTATTCTCATGTATTAAATATGACTCTAAATTCATACATATCAATCACCAAAAACACCCACAATTAATTATGATATGCATCATAACACCATAAATATATGAGAATTCACTTTCTCCTTTATTTTTCAAGTAACTCTATGCATCATTATTTCTTTGATCTCTTTTTTTTTTTCTTCATATTTTTCTCTTTTATTTCCTTTCATCTTTTTTGCATACATTCATAGAAATAAAAAATATATGTGCAAACTTACGGAGTACGTTGTTGTTAGGAAAAACAAAAAATATATACTTCATTTGGTGACTAATATAAGCAAATTTGACGTTTTTTGTATATTGAAAAGTGATGTATCTGGTCCATATTCTCAATGTACAAAAAAAATTGAATTTGTTTATAATAGTGACCAGATGGAATATCTCTAACTATTTACAATACTATTAAGATAAATTTATATTCATCCAATATCTATACATATTATATATACTAGTATCCAGACCCGTGCCAAGCACGGGTAAAAATGCGTTTTTAGATTTATTGACTTATAAAAAAATATATTTTAATATATTTTACTTTAGAGTGAAAACTTAAATTTATTATTAATTTATGAAAACACTATATATTTGACAAAAAATATTAATTTTTGAATAAAAATAAAATTGTATAAATATATGAGAAAAAATATTGGTTTTTATAAATTACAATATAAGACCCTCATATAAGTTACAATAAAATAGATTCTTATGTTAATATATAAGTATAAATATAGGTCACATACAAATCATAAAAAAAATAAAAAAATAGACTCCTCTATTAATATAGCAATATATGTCTCATATAAATTACAAAAGACATTCCCCATATTAATTAGTAGGAATATATACTCACAGACTCTTAAATTAGAAAGGAATACGCCACATATTAATTTGTGAGTACAAATGTTGGTCTCTTATAGATTATAAAATAAAAACAAAAAAAATAGACGCCATATATTAACATATGATTATAAATATAGGTCCCTGTAGCAATTACAAAATGAAAAAGGCCCCATAGTAAAATATGAAAATAAATATAAACCCCGTATAAATAGAAGAAAAAAATATCTCAAATTAATTTATGAGTATAGATATAAGTCTCGTCTAAATTATAAAAAAAAAGACCCCATATTAATATATCACTATAAATAGAGATCTCGTATATTTTTTCTTAAAAATGAAGACCTCTGTAATAATATATGAATATAAGTTAGGTCCCGTAAAAATTACAAATAAATAGGTCTTGTATTAACATATGTGTATAAATAGGACCTCTTATTAATATATAACTTTTTTTTTTGAACAACGGATTACTAATATATAACTATAAATATAGATCTCATATAAACTACAACAAAATAAAAAACTACAACAAAATAAAAAAGTCTTGCATTAACATATAACTAAAAATATAAATCTCATATAAATATAAGTCCTCATATAAATGAGTAAGAATATAGACTCACGGATGACTCATAAATTAGAAAGAAATAGGCCACATATATTAATTTGTGAGTATAAATATAGGTCTCTTATAGATTACAAAAGAAAAAAAAGAAAAATAGACCATGTATATTAACATATGATTATAAATATAGGTACCTATAGAAATTACAAAACAAAAAAGGCCCCGTATTAAAATGTGGGAATAAATATATGCCCCGTAAAATTAGAAAAAATATCTCAAATTAATATATGAATATAGTAGATATAAGTCCCGTCTAAATTACAAATAAGACACCGTATTAATAAATGGCTATAAAAAATATGTTGTAGATTTATTGACTTATAAAAAATATTTTTACTTTAAACTGAAAATTTAATTTTTTTTATTGCATATGAAAAATGATTTATATTATGAAATAAATATTTACAATCTTATATAATTTAAATAATTAAAATGACACTATATCTAAAGAAAACAATTACAAAACAGAAAACCTAAAGAAATTATTCCAATATATCTTTTATTATTTCATTTCCACATCAATACCTTCAAATAAAACAAATATAGAAGCTCAGATAATTTCCTTCAAAAATTAAATAAATATGAACCTCCCATAATTTATATATAAAAAGTCCTTGTATTAATATATAAAAAATAAACAATATAGTTCTCATATTAATATATAAATAAATACATAAGTCCCTTATAGATTATAAATAAAAAAGAGAAATATAAATTTCAAAATAAACAAAAATATTTCTCCATGCTGATATATGAATATAAATATAAATATAGTTCTCATATAAATAAATAAAAAATACCCTGTATAATTTACAAAAAAATAGTTTTGTATATTAATATATGAGTAAAAATATAATATCTCGTATAAATGTTATATAAAAATGCCTCATGTAAAATGTTACAAAAATTATTGTTAATTTCCGCCGGAGAAGGTTTGAATTGGAACTTTGGTCCTTTTTTTTGTTACAAAAAGGTAAATAAAGACTAAAATTAACTAATAATAGAAACTAATATTTTAAAAAGAAATTTTCCATTGCGTCATTCTTAAGATGATCTCAAATACTGTTGAAAGTTTTAGTCCTCTGGTATAATTTAAAATAGTAAAAAATTTGCCTACCGTGCATATTATAATAATTATTATATTAATAAAACATGTACATATTATTATTTGATTGGTTATTTTCCATTTAATTTAATTCATCAAGTTTTTTTATTTTATATATGGACTAATTCATCAAGTTTCATTGCCATCCATTAATAATTCATTTAATTTAATTATATGTATTATTTGATAATATAAACTTTCCATTTCAAGCAAGAGAATTTAAACATGTTGAGTGATTCATTTTTAGGTATAAATGAAAATGGAGAGATTCATGATATATTATTAATGTACTAATATACCAATTTTTTTTAACAGTAATTTATTATTGTATTTTGTGAAATCAAGTACTTAATTGTGTGTTCATATGTGTACTCCACAATAACAAATTTAATAATTTTTTAACTTTTAATTTTACATATTCCCATTGTTTATATATTAATTAATTTATTTTTATGTTAAACATCTTGGAAAAGGGTATTATGTAAAGAGTACTTTGTTTATATCTAAAAACAAAAGACACTTTAGTTTTGAGCACAATTGAACAAAGTTATAAAATGTGATGACTTTTATGATATCTCCCATTCTATTTCCCGTCAATAATAATCTATAAAATCTTAAAATCATTTATATGAATTTTATAAAGAATTAGCTCTCCCATGTAAAAAGACAGTTTTATCATATCTCACACTTTCTTTCCCGTCAATAGAAAATCATCTAGATAAATTTTATAAAGAATTAATCCTCCCATGTAAAAAGAAATTTTAGTATTGAGCGCGATCGAACAAATTTATAAAAATGTGATGCCTTTTATCATATCTCCCACTATCTTTCCCACCAATAATCTATAAAAACATAAAATCAACTTAACGTATATATGTTGAACAAAAAAAATAATAGTGCAAAAATATTATGCGTAAATTTAATTTATTAAACTAATTCTTGACTAATATTTCATAAATTAATGTATCGTCTTGTATTGCCTACCTAAAAACGCATTAGCTGATAATTAAGAATCATCCCATAATTTTATTGCTAAAAAAACATATTCTATATATTTTCTATTACTAAGAGACCAACTTTATAGTATAGAAAAAAGACCAATATTCGTTTTTTGTTGGTTGAAATAAATCCCCATATAACTATATTACAATATTGCATTCAAATTATATAAATTATAAAATACAATCTTTAAATCTAAAACTACAAATTGGTCTATATAGCAAACATAATAAAATCAAACCGCATCAATGTTTACTTTGTCACTTGCCCCTTTAGTTGACATGTACAATTAAATAAAGAGTATAAATATAAGTTTGAAGATTGAAGTATGAGAATAAACAAAAAATGTAAACAGGACATGTCCAGTATATAAAAAATAGACTCGTATCTCAGAACAAATAAAAGTTTGTAAATACATACCGTAACGAATAAAACTCACACTCACAAATTCAAGAATAACTTTGATACTAATATTTTAGAAATGTATTACAAAATAGCAAGAGACCTGCAAAATCTGCAAATATCCAACAATTAAAAAAATAAAATAAAAATAGACTAAACCTGCAAAACTAAGAAAAAATGACAAATTAAAGGAAATAGTGAGAGTGAAATAAAAAGGAAAAACTACTCAAGAAATAAAATTTTATTCAACCAATATAAAATAATAGTATCATTACCATATTTTTTGAAATGGAAACGCATATGTATATATAAAATTGTGAGGCTAGCAACAATTAAGGGAGTATCTCTGAAGTTTTGCATATGGTTGACTACATAGTATATATGAATTAATTCTCAAATTCTAAAATAGGTAACTATTTGAATTGTTTCTTTTTAAGCACAAACCTAACCATCACATTCCAGTTTTCTTTTGAGGCATTCAAATAAGCAATTGAATCGTACTTTGGAGCCATTAAAATTTGTAATTTGTAAATTTGTAATTTGTAAATAAGAGAATTGGTATTGAGATTGGGTGTGATGAATAGAAAATAACATTGTGTAGACTATTTATAGATGTAAAATAGGTCAAAATAAAGCATAAACCTAAGGAATATTCTATTAATTATTAAATGTGTGAAAGTCAAATTAGGTAGAATATATTTTTCGTGGGGAGATATTCGGGTCATTAATACGGATTCACAGATTTTAATAGGGAGATTATGTGGAAAAAAAATGAATATTGCCTTTCCTTTTGTAGGTATAATGACAACACATGAACATAAGTCAATTGCTTAGGTATAATGACTTTGAACAGTAAATAAATAGCATTTAATTCTAAGAATTGCGGATCAAAATTCAAAATAGTTAGCATATCAAAATTCAAAATAGCTATATGGAAATAATTCTAAGAATAACATTTTTAAAGCTTTTATCAAAATTCAAAATAGCTACTTTTTTTTTAAGGTTTTGATCATAATTCATAATTCAAAATAGCTATTTTTTTAAGGTTTTGATCAAAATTCAAAATAGCTATTTTTTAAGGATTTGCTTGAAATATTTTTTTTTATATTGTCTTTGCTTATGTGGTCTGATTTGTTCAAAAAAAAAGTGTATTAATTAATTGCTTAGAGATTGTTTTTTTATATTTTTTTAACTAAATCATTTAATTCATTAATTAATTGCTTATAGATTGTCTTAGAGAAATAATTGCATAATTTGAGCACACCACGTTTTTATTATGCTTGTACTTTGATCCTTATTTTTTTTTTTGAACTAAATCATTTAATTCATTAATTGCCAAAACAATGTGAGAGTAGAATCATTGTGGGATTGCCACGTGTACGTTATGCTTTGAGGAAAGGCTCCTAAATAATATATATATAGATTACTCCAAAATAGTTAGTGTTCTTTAAAATCAAATTTGTTTATAATAATGATCAGAAGAGTGCAAACATTATTTCATGACATTTATTGTCTATCGTCGACGTCGTGCATGACAATGTTACAATCATTTTCGGTTTGTATCCAAAATTTAACCACCAAATTTTGATTTTAAGACAACAAATGTCATACTTATGGTTTTGAGGACAATCATGCTCTCTTGAGCAAATATCGCAAATATCTCAACAACTCGTGATATTTGGTTTTATAACGCAAACTACCATCTTAAAAGAATTCAACGTAAGGATAATAAATATAGTTTAGTAAAGTTACTATTACACCGCTTGTTTTCAACATAATTTTGAAGTTGATATTTAGGCTACATGCTATGAGAGTTTGAACATGAATCACCAAAATTATGATAAAAAAATAAAAACAAAGACAGGACAATTGAAAAATAAATGATATCAATTCTTACATTTTGCGGTGACACCCTATAGGTTTGGCATATTTGGCAGATGAAGGATGAGGAGTTTCATTTTTACATGCTTTCATTTTCTTGCTTTTAGCACAAATGAAAAAAGAAATAGAAACAAAAAAAAACTTCAATATTATTAAATAAGATGTGAAGTTTTAGAATCGGTGTTGAGGTACAATTTATATGATTATTTACACTCACTTGTATTCAATAGTAATTTCAATATTTATTACATTGAGTGATATGTTACTATTTTATAACATATGTATGAAATTATAATAGAGTAAAGAGGCTTTGCCTGAGGCATAAAGTTCGCATCTATATTTACTAATTTTGTCTTGTTATTATTACCTCTGTTCCTAAATATAAAATTTTATTGAAAAAATTACGGAGATTAAGAAAGTTGATTGTGGTATTGAATTTTGTTGACAATTGGTATTGTTTTTATAATTTTATCTTCAAAAGAGAGAATGTGTTAATGTTTTTTCTAAATTATTTATCATATAAATTGTAGAGAAAGATGTACTTTTTTTTTTGATAATCGAGAAAGATGTACTTTTTTTTTTTTTTTCTTTCGCACCGGGAGAAAGATGTACTTTAATTAAGGATATGTTGGTAAAAAAATAACTAATGCCCTTTGAAATTTGAAAGGAATCTTATAAAAATGGAAAGAAAAATAAAAAAGCGTCTTATATTTAGAAACGGATGTAGTATTTACTTCATTTAGATTTGGCTTGTACTTTGTTTTTTTACGATAATATCTTTTGAATTTTTTTGAGTGGCCATCAACAACAAATTAGAGAGTTGGAGAAGAAGACTACAAAGCTACATAGGATGCTTAGTAGTGAAAGAAATAAGGGAAAGATATTAACTTGAAGTTTTCACCTAGGTTGTGAAAGCGGAAAAACATCGCGGCACGGACAACTTCAAAATTGAAGTGGCGCAGTAGCGGAGCCGGAGAGCATCGCAGGCAATAAAAACAAATATTAATTTTATTGACACATGCTAAAAATATACTTGCAAATACCAAAAAAAATAAAATCAATCTTCATAGAAGTTCAAACCCAATAACATAATAATTTTAAAAATAAACTTAGCAACATAATAGAAACAGAACAGAACAACATAACAAAAGCAGAACAAAAGAAATCAAAGGAGAGGATTCAAATCCAATTCACGGTTTATGACAAACAAAGTAGTAGAAGTAGAAGAGAAAACAGAGCTAGAAGAAACATAACATAGGTCTTAAATTTTTAAAAAATAGAACTAAAAAAAAAAATAGAAACAGAGACGTAGAAGTAGAAGAGACAAAGTAACGAGAACTGAGGAGAGAAACACAAAAATAGAAAGGCTGCGATGACAAAGTGGAGAGACAAAGTGAGAGGAAGGCTGCGTCAAGAGAGTGGCGTAAGAGAGAAGAGAGTGAGCAGAAGAGACAAAGTAACAAGAACTGAGGAGAGAAACACAAAAATAGAAAGGTTGCGATGACAAAGTGAAGAGACAAAGTGAGAGGAAGGCTGAGAGGAGGCTGCGTAAGAGAGAAGAGAGTGAGCAGCTTTTCTTTTTTTTAGTCAATAGAGAATTATGGTTCAACGAAATACCAAAAATACCCTCCAAAACGGTTAAAAAATTAAAGGCAAAACCATCTTTTACCCTTTCATGAAATAGCCCCGCCCCGAACCGCTCCAAACCCTTTCAGAAAAATGCACCCGCAACACCCATCTGCACCGCAACGCCGTACTCTGGAGCGGCCGGCCTAAAAAAACCGCTACGCGCCGCGATAGCAACCGCGACGGCCGCTTTTAACAACATAGGTTTTCACCTTGTCTATAACTGCTGTAATGTATAATCATATTACAATTTACAATGAAATTTTTTGTAACCAAAAGCTAATAATGGCTAAGTGACATTTTCTCCAATTAGAAAAGAAATTAACCAAAATGCAAATATAAGACATTTATGATTCACAGATTTTCTACACTACGAACAGAATACACTCGGTAGCATTTTTTACGAATTCACTTCCATTGAAATTAAATAGTTCAGTCATAGGTAAATTATACAACAAAAGTTGAGAGAAGTGTGATAGCCAACTTGATGTATAAACTAATTTTACATGGATCAATTGCACAATTACGTTCAACCATAGACGACATTTTTCTTCAAAGAAAATGTATCCAATGTCACCATTATTCAAGTGCACATGCTCAAGGAAGTTTAAATTAATCACTCAACTTGCAAATATCAACGAACTTCTGTACTGCATTATGGTACTGGGTTCCCTGGAATATAGGACAGGCACAACATGTTCGTGTTAGAAAATCTGGAATGCCATAATAATAAATGAGTAGAAGAAATTTATTTTTCTCTTTTCCTCTTTTGCAGTCCAACAAATAATTTTGAAACATATAAGAGGTCAACCATAAATGAAAAGGGAGAATTTGATTGGCTTACCGGAAGGAAAAAAAACTATAATAATTGCTTCCAATCAGATTAAAGAAGCTTATTTGAATTTATCTTATGACATAAACACTTATATAAGATAAATGATAAGGAAATGAATGATAAATAGTAACTTGCAAACAAATTGAACTTGTAAGCACTACCTCCCAATAAAGTTGGTGACAGTCCATACACTGCCAAAACTCTAAATTCTTGTTAAATAAGCAATTTGGTATTTTTTGGAAACCCTTTGCAGCTTCAATGGCTTCTTCAGTTGAGAGTGGCTTCTGAATAAACCTTCCATTGCATTTTGTGCATCTTGACATTAGCCGATCCTCACTAATATTTAGTTGAAAGGTTTCAATAATCTGAAAAACACCTCAATTGTTAGCTTTGTGACACTATGTCATCAGTTTCTCAAGCGACATATGGTTAACAATATTTTTATTCACTATGCAAACATTGAACAAAACTTTTTTACTTGAAATCTAAGAAATATACTGTCCCAACTCAGCAAAGACAAACGTTCCAGGCTAAATATGGATTTAGCTTCAAAATCCATGGGCTCGACTCTAGACCTTTATGAGTCGTGAGCACATTCACATTATCCGTTCACATTCTAAACCTACTAGACAAGAGTTCCTTAAAAGATAGAGATAATTTCTCAAGTCGCCCCCCTCATGTTACCCAAAGCACGCTTCCGGTAGTGTATTTTGACATATTTGGGCAATATAGATGGGGCAGATTGATAAATTATCAAAGATAGATATTTAACTTTACTTTCATAGATATGTATATTAACAATTTCTTTTTGGTCTAAATATCCAACAATCTATCTAATTTCTATGTAGATAACTACAGCAAGTAAGGAACCATACCTCAAGTAGCTGTTCATTTTTTAGAAGACTCTTCACTTTATATATTTGATAATCATGTCTTAGCAACTTTGCATCCCTTGTCAAAAGCACTCTTTTCTCTTTTTGTGCTTGCGTTATTAACTCTCTGAAATAATGAAAATAATTCAACCGACAGGAAAAGGAAAATATAATAAAATCAGTTGCCACATAAATAATAATGATACTTATACAAGAATAAACGATCAGAAAATAATAAGAACAGAAGCACACTCTATTACCTTGGTTCAGGCTTCTTTGAATTGGGAACTGCAGCATCTATCCCAACACAACGTAAATGTTTTGCCAAGCCTTCAACCTGAGTAAATTCCTTACCCGAGTCATGCTCACGTTTTAATTTTATATATCCACAACTATTCAAATCGTTCATTAGAATAAAATCCTTTTCTTTTTGGATAACACATTTCAATAAATATTCATAAAGAAACAGAGGTCAAAATAATAATAATAATAATAATAATAATAATAATAATAATAATAATAATAATAATAATAATAATAATAATAATAATAAAAATGGCCTCTTATATTAGGTGCTCAAGAGTGATTGGAATTTAACTATATCTGCTATAAACCTGCTGCTTAACCTCCAAATATTAATGAAAGGGTAAATCAGATGTTCATAAAAATTGAAGAAAGGGGACATCATATATTCATAATTAAATTGAGATGCTTACCATAACATCGCAAAGGAACTTTGGATATCCATCTCCCCCAACTAATGGATCCCAAGGTGCAGTACCTTGCCACTCACCAAAGTTCTCTAAAATTTTTTCCCTAGGAATCCCATTAATTGGCAACTGCTTCTTCCGTTTCTTTTTTGAGGTCTTGGGCTCTCTGTCTGATTCCTTTAGCAAAATCCTATCACCGTGTTTTTTGACAATTTTCAACAAAAACTCATCCATTGGCTTAGAAACCCAACATGATGACTTTTTAATCACTCCCCCAGCTGAAGGTATCACCTGAACAACATCAGAACAGGTCGTGGCTTGGACAATTGCTAAAGCTTCACAAAATTGTGTACTAAGAACTTTATCACTCATATCGTGCTTCCTGAAGAGCTCTTTCAACCCAAGATTTGCACCACGAATGGACAATTCATTGGTATTGAGAACCAACTCTCCTGCAGTTAAGAAATTAATAAAATCCAATTACCAAAAAATTCTATGTATATATCCCAAGTGAATGGATAGAGAACATATCAATTTTTAATTTGAAACAATATAGATAGGGAATGAATGAATATACACTGCGATATGAAAGTAAGATTATATACATGCATGCTAACATTCAAGTGTGAAATGTTGAGGATGAAAGCTGAACAATGAAAACAGATGAATGGAGTTGAGGGATTTATTAAAACTGCATACGAGTTAAATCATATTATGAAGATTGATCTACTTTTGAATACATTATCTTTACAAGTGAATACTAAAATGTATAGTTGGCAAACTATCTCGCAAGAAATCAATTTATATTTTTTGTGTATTTCTCCACCATTTTATTTTAACAACAGTTTTTTTTCCTTTCAAATATACAAACTTCAATAAGGTTAATGATTAATCAAGCAAGCCACAAATGGAAAATTCCAAGGATGCTACAGTACTTAGGAACACTTGGGTAATTAATCAGTTAGATAATAGGGTAAACAAGGGGAGAAAGCTTGGATTTGGGAAACTATATTTTGCATGAACCAGAGGAAATTGTAGTTTGTTCGAACCAAGAAAGTCTTAACTTGCTGTTATGAGGAAAGGAGGCTAAAATTGGCAAATAGCCACTTTTTTTTGGACATGGAGCATAGCTGGATTGTCATGTAGCAAAACACTTAAGTTCCAATTATAAAAAATTAACTATGTGCTGTATCTTTTCTGCATCATAGTAAGTTGCCACTGTCGTCTTTTTCCAGTGCCATATTGGCATATATCTAGGGGTTTATGATCAGTGACCAGTTAAACTTAAATTGATCCAACTTGAATAATAGAATGCTGAAAATGCTGCAACCGAAACTCAGTATATAGTATACCAACAACTTTTTAAAACTAGAGGGTAAAAATCTGATCAAATAATGCAACAAAATTCAAAATGTTGAAAAGAAATATAATACAGTGAGAGGTTTATAGTTTGTCCATAGATTGTGGTATGAAACTTTATGTAAAAACCTTCTTCGGCAACCTTTGCCTGAAAGACCTTAAATATTCCGAGCAAGCAATGAGCATCCATAGCTGCATATGTTATCTGCTCTTCTGTAAGAGGACGTTGTGACCAATCACTACATTGGAGCTCCTAAAGCAAATATAAGTTCAGTTAACACCTTATAGTAACTGAAAATGCCAATTGGATGTGTCTTTGGAACCTGAAATTCCAAGGGAGCAAAACACATCCTTCAGCGTATAAGAGGTTCCCCTTTATGTCCTATTATTATAGACATCTTTTTTCTAACTTTCCATTAACATACAATAATATAAACAGCCCTAATATTTCTGTTATATTCAGCTCAATCCTGTTTGTCCTTTTTTAAACACAACAATCCGTAACTAGCAAAATCTGGTTCATGATCAAACAAATATTTTCAAAATCACTTTGCAAAGCTAAGATATTCAGATTGATATAATCATGCATGCAAATGTGACAAAACATGTTTTTATTATTAGTAAGCATATAAATGACAATCTAAAAAGCATATTTTATGATGGACCTATCACTTCTAAGTTCTAACCGAAGACATCCTCAAAAAGATTAAGTTCTCGTAGAATTTTAACCAGTCCACATATTGCTAACATAAATGCTCTTATGTTTATACATTGGTGACAGTAATTGAAGAGCCGAACTGCATTTAACATGTCAAATTTATTTATTTTGGGTTACCATTCAATAAATAATAAGTTTTTACTGTCGTTTAGCCATGATTAATCTATGTATACTAGAACACAAAATGGATTCTCCCCCCAACTGAATTTTCTGCATCCGCAGTGGCCAGGATCGAACCCTTGACCACTAGCTTAAGGACCTCATGTCCCTTAACACTTGGACCAATCCATTGTTGGTAACACTTGGACCAATCCATTGTTGGTACACAAATCAAAGTTTATTATTTTAAAACTCATTTGATTAACAAATGATAATTTCATACAATGATGATTCATCTAAATTAATCACAAAGTATACACACATTGAATTAAATAGCTAATTAAACAGACAAACAAACCTTAGATAATGAAATCCCCAACATTTCTCCACATATAGTTGCCAAACTCTTATTTTGCTTCGAAACATTCCTTCCATTTTTCTTATACTGAAGATGATTGTACACACTCGTAATATCCAAATACGGTTCAACCTATCCACAATTCACCATAACCATAAATCATCACAAACAAAAAAATCTAAAAATGCATTTTCTCGAGAGAAAACAAAACAACAAAATTGAATCGAATTGAATTGAATTCTGACCTTATCGAAACCGGGATTGCATCCCTGAGAACAGAAAGTGGAAGATAAATAAACCAAATCTTGCTTGAATCTGAAACCTAGCTTCAAAATATGTGGAGAAACCAGCATTTCTTTGAGCGATTCCCATAGTGAAGAGAGAGGAAGGGAGAGAAGGTCGAGAAGGAAAACGACCGAGTCGTTATCGAGTTGGCAGGCGATTTGAAGTAGTGAAACGGTGGGGAATGATGTTTGGTGAGTTCGGACGGGTTTCCACTCGGCGTCGAGTCCGACAAGGGAGGTTTGAGTTAAGGAACGAGTTAGGTGAGTGAACTCGGGTGAGTCGGTGGTGGTGACTAGGTGGATTTCGAGAGGTTTTTGGTTCGGTGAATCCATGTTGAAGAGAAAAATAGAAGAATGAAGTTTTTGGTAGTTAACTATGGGAAAAGAAATTGAATTGCTACTTTGCACCCAAATATTTACTTGTACAACCCCATTTATTTTTTTTTATTTTTTTTTATCATTATTATTTTAATCTTTTTTGAATCAATATTTTATTTTAATCTAAACAATTTTCATTAATTCAAATTAATAGAATATACATCGATACAATACAATTTTAAAATTGATGAAAATAAAAGAATTAATTTGCAAATAAACTCGTAGCATTCATATTAATAATATAAAGCGGCAAAATATATAAGACTACACATTTAACTATATTGAAGTGTTTATAATATTCATGACTCCGGATTTGCAGTCTTAATGACACGAAAACCTGAAACAAATAAATAATATACCAAAATATTTTTCTATGTATAATAGCGAGTAAATCACCGAAATAGACTTAGTCTTTGTAAGACAATGTCAAAAAGATCACTGATTTTATTATACTATCAATTCGGTCATGTATTTAGCATTTTATTATCAATTAAATTCATATATTTTACAATTTATTATCACTTTGGTCCTTAAATTTATTCATTAATTCTCAATTTATTCTTTAACATATTATCTGAAGGATAAATATGAGTAACATTTAAAAAAGTCTTAAACATTTTCAAAATATTCTTAAAGTCGAAGAACTAGCATGTAAATTCAACATATAGTTGTGTAAAAGGTGCTTTCACCCTTTTATCAAACGAATTATGGTTTTCTCTACAATTCCTTTTCACCCTTGAAAATTTAAAAAATCCTTAATTTTTTATAATATTTAACCATATCAAATAGATTATGGGCTCATTTGAATTTCGCTTATTTTTTAGCTCATGGAAATAGTTTATACAAATAAATAAATTTTTATGTTAATTTATAAGTTTTTACTGACAAAAATGGTATCTATATAAGTTATTTTTCACAAACCGCCTTAAAAAACTTATAACAATACATAAAAAATTATTTATTTATATAACCTGTTTCACACAAGTTTAAAAATAAGTCAATTCAGACAGACTCTATATACCAAACTAAGCGTGTGTTTAGTATCACGGTGGATATGTCAGAATCACAATAATCCATCGTAATTTTTCAAAAGTTATATTATGTAGCTTCTGTAAAATCACGGTGACTTGCCGTGATTCTAAGATACCTATTTCGATATCAAATATAGACTAAGTTGGTATTTTAATTGGTAAATTTGTTTGGTACTCGTAATGTGTAGTTAAATATCACTACTCTATACACAAAACATATTTAAAATTTAATTTTGTTTTAATAAATTTTCATATAAAAACATAACATCAAATTTTGCATATAAAGACCAAAGTGTTCTCAATTTTAATTTTATCTAAAATTATTTTATAATTTAAATATATTTTTAGCCATTCAAATATGAGTTAGGATCCATTTCCCATTCTTCAAATATATCAACTTTCATTTTTAAAAATCCAATTTCCAAAACCCCGGTCAAAACACATTAAATTAAATAAAACAAAAGGAAAACAAAGACCACCAACCCCAAAAAAAGACAATACCACAAAAACAAAACCAAAAGAAAAGAAGAAAGAAAAAACAAATGGCGCCACACGAAAACAGTTCCCGCGAAACCAAACTAAAATAACCCCGCGAAAATGCGTCATCACCAATTCCAATTGTAATAATTTAATTAAATAATTAATAAAATAATAAATAAATTATAAATAATAACCCTCTTCTTCTTCCTTTTTTCATTTCTCATGCACCCATTTCTCAAATCTCAAATCTCATTTTCATGGCTTCACCAACAACAACACTAAGTCGTAGAAGAACACAAGCTCCAATTCCAGCTCCTGACTTCGACGACGTCGTTTGCCAAAAATGTAACTCCGGCAAATCTCCATCCAAGTTACTTCTCTGCGACAAATGCGATAATGGCTATCACATCTTCTGTCTCACACCTATCCTCCATTCCGTTCCCAAATCCTCTTGGTTTTGTCCTTCTTGCTCTCACAACCCCCAAAATCCCAAATGTATGCATTCAATTAGGGTTTCGATTAACCTAATTAGATTTACAATGTTGTTGTAATTTTTTAATTAGGTTTTTTTTTTTTTTTTCATTTCTTATATTATTAACAATATTTCGTTTTGAAATGCAGCTTTTCCTCTTGTACAGACGAAAATTATTGATTTTTTCAAAATCCAACGAACATCTGATGCGGCTCAGATTCCGAATCAAGGTAAGCTGAGTTTTATTCAATTGATGATAAATTGGGATGTTAATGTTTAGAGAATGTAATTGCATGGATTGATTTTGTGGTCTGTTTGGGTACGCAGCTTATTTGTAGCTCATATGCAAACACTTTGCATAAGCTTACATAAGTTATTTTTTACAGAAAATGATAAAATAAATATAATTTTTTTATATATATCTTATGAGCTAATTTCATAAGTTATATTGGAGAACTCATAAAAATAAGTTGAAAAAAAAAAACTTCTGAAAATTGTCATAAGCTACTTTTGTATGTTCTTTCAAATAGTTTCACAAAACTTATGTCTATAGATAAGCTCAAATAAGCCAATCCAAATAGGCCATTGGTTTTTGATGATTAAAGTTTATGTCAGTAGATAAGCTCAAATAAGTCAATCCAAGTAGGCCCTTGGTTTTTGATGATTAAAGTTTGTGTTTTGAATTATGTGGTTTTTATTAGATGCTAAGAAGAAGAGAAAGAGGGGGAGTAGTTTGGTGGTTTCGAAAAAGAAAAGGAGGTTGTTGGCGTTTGTTCCAAGTGATGATTCTAATAGGAGATTAGAACAGATGGCGTCATTGGCAACAGCGTTGACTGCGGCTAAAACAGTGTTCAGTAATAAGCTTGTCTATATGGCTGAAATGACACCAAGGCGTGCTAATGATCCTACTCTTGAACGTGGAGGAATGCAGGTAATTAATTAGCTTATCTTGGTTTGTTAATTAGGGATTGTATTTTTGTCAGTGTTCTTTTGGTTAATAAGCAAGCATCTCTGTGTGAATGTTGATTGTTTGGTTAAGAGTTATGTTCCGTATGTGGAATATATTATTGGCAAGTGCACTGTCGTACTTTGATAGTATTAGTCTATTGTTGATTAATACTACTTGGAAATTGTTTGAAGCTTTAAGAATAACATATGAATTGCCTCTTTGTCCTCGTGGCCTATAAAGTAGTTCGTAAATCTCAAGCTCATAATAGATCCTGGAATGGTGCAAAAGAATATGTGTGCTTGGCATTAGGATTAATTTTTTTCTTCCTATTGTAGTTATTTGCGTTTAGATTTGATGTAAGTTTGAAAATCTTTTTCTCAGGTCTTATCAAAAGAAGACACAGAGACCCTAAACATGTGTAGAACTATGATGGAAAGGGGAGAATGTCCACCCCTCATGGTCGTTTATGATCCTCTGGAAGGGTAAGTGCTTATTCAAAAAAAACTGGCACCGACTTTTCTCATTTTGCACTCTGACTTTAAATCGCTTCTTTTGCAGGTTCACTGTAGAAGCAGATAAACCCATAAAAGATTTGACAATAATAACAGAATATGTTGGAGATGTAGACTTTTTAAAGAATCGGGAATATGACGATGGGGATAGCATTATGACACTTCTTACCGCTTCTAATCCTTCACAATCACTGGTCATCTGCCCAGATAAACGTAGCAACATTGCACGTTTCATTAATGGAATCAACAATCACACACCGTATGTTTCTTCTATTTTCAAATTTTATTCTCTGCATATGATGGTAGTAGCCTTAAATAATATAATGCGGTGAAATATTGGCAACTTAATAGTGAAGAATGTTTTCAGTATCACACTTTCAAAGACACACTGTCTCCTATCTTGGATGTATTAGAAAGGAGAAAGTCTCTAATCAATGTAGGCAATTGATAATTAAGAGTGGTAATAATGACAGCATTGTTGTATTTACCCCAAAACCTGTTTAACTTAAGTTTAGTTCAATGCGACTAACTTGTGGATTTAATTTGAATATCAGTAATATTCACTTGGCCTTTTTATGTAATGCTAAGATGAGTACTTTCAACTAAAAACTCTTCGAGACTCTGCATGATCATAGCAGCTCATGTCAAGTTTAACATTATCTTTTAATTGATTTCATCTAAATAATAACTACAAGTACTTATGAAGTTTCTTGTTTTCATGCAGTGAGGGTAAAAAGAAGCAGAACTTGAAATGTGTGAGATTTAATGTTGACGGTGAATGCCGGGTTCTTTTAATTGCCAATAGAGATATAGCAAAGGGGGAAAGGTTGTACTATGACTACAATGGATTAGAACATGAATATCCAACTGAACATTTTGTCTAATTGTGTAGCCTGTCAAGGATCTAGAGCTTATTGTAACTTTTTGTAAGGAAATAACTTTAACGGGGAATTGTTAAATGTCAACTCATTTTTTTTTCATCTCTTAATCTATTATTTGATTCAACTTGTACCTTTGGCATTGACAGCTAGGAAGAAATTAAACTTCAAAATGGTTCTTTTGGTTTGATACTTCTAGTTTATGTCTTTTATGGACAAATGAATATTTATAAATGTTCGGCATGTTTCCCTTTGCCTTGACAGTAGAAAGAGTTTAAACTTTAAAATGGTTGTTTTGTTTATTTGTTGCCTTGTTAGACACCTTGTGTATTTAATGTTTTGTTTTGATACTCCTGGTTTAAGTCTTCTACGGCTCATGAAAAATATTACTGTCACTAATGCAGTGGATCAAAGTAGTGCTTAAGCAAATAAAATATGGCAGCATGCTGCTCCTTTACTCCTACTGCATATACTTACAAACCTTGATTCTGCTGGTCCAGCTGCTTCACAAAATATGACTGTTGTATCTAGCATTAAAGTTGCTCCAAGCATTGTGTGATTGCACCATATCCCAGACTAAAAACAACCTTGGCTGCCATTCCTCCATGGTAATGCTTGTTTATTAGATTTAAGTATGTTATTTGCATGTTTATAATATGGTTTAGGGTTCTATATCCCCATTCTAAAGTTTGGGAATTATTTTAAAAAATAAAAATGAAGTGTTGGTTGTTACTTATTTGTGTGGAATTCACGATCTCCTTATCATTCTAATCTCGAAACAATACTTGATCAAACTTTATTTACTTAGTAGGTGAACCCTATATTACTAGGGGGGATATCTTTCCGAAAATTGTAGGGTTAAGACAATTTTTTTTACCATAAGTGCTAGATGGCACATAGGCTCAATTGATATTTCCATTGTTCAATCAATGGGAGAGCTAGTGAATTGTGAGCCTCAACTCTATTCTCTATATTTCTTATATTTAACTTTCTTTTATTTCTTTTATCATTTAGGATGGACCCCATATAGTGAACAAATGATTGAAGTTTTGCGATATAGATATATAAATAGGTGTTTCAACCCTTTTATTTTTCAAAAAACCCAAAAAATTCGGTAAATATTTTCCGAATTTTTCAAAAGAAACAGTTTTATGGGCTAAAAGGAAACCAGGGGATAAAAAAGAAACGTGGGGGTGGAAAAAGAAATTTTCCAAATGATTTATTTTCGGAAATAATAACATGATTTATTAAGAACTAGCAAAATCCCCAAAGAGAGGGGGGTACAAATGAGGGAAAAGAGCCCAATCAAATATATTTGGGCTTTTGATGAACTTCTCTCTCTGGGCCATGTACGACCCAACTATAATTGAGATTTTGATCAAGACAATTACTTTTGGTGCCCTACCGTTTTTGGGGGGCGCCCTACGAAATTACAAAAATACCCCCGTCCGTTACTTAAGTCACGGACACCCCCTTAAAACACCCTTCCGAGTTTTATTTTTATAACGTCCACTACTTAAGTCATGGACAACATTTTTCGAGATTTTTCATTTTTCCTACATCCGTAATTTAAGCCACAGAAGAGTATTTTGGTCATTTCATAGGGCGCGCGAGTAACCCATAGGGTGGCAAAAGTACTTATCTTGATCAATAACACTCACATTGGTGAACAAACTAAGCTGGTTACTTTAGAATATTTGAGACTAAAATAGCTCAAGTACCCCCCCCCATCTTTCATTCTTTTTTTGGTACAAACAAGGACCCCATCTCTTAATTGTACATTAAACATAAGGTTTTTTTACTATTAATTCTTTAAAATTCTACTCATTTTTTCAGTTCAATGAATTTAGTACAACTAAACCTTTTTAGCGCGCGGTTTGTTATCTATTGTAATTGTATCTAGTTCTCAAAATCAGTTTCTGCAGTTGCACGAAATGATATCTAACTCAAATAAAACAAATAAGAACACTAACATGTGAGCAAACAAACTCAACCTAACAATAGCACATTCTACATAGAATTAAAGAGCAGAAATTGATGAAAAGAAAGAGATAAAAGGGTGGAGGATTAATTGTCAACGTGGTGTCCCCTCTTCCAATTGGTTTTTGGACACACCAACATATACCAAATTCACAATGCTGCATGCACATTTTTATTTATGACTAAAATACTAATACTCCTATGTAGTACAAAATGCAACAATGACACTGACAAACAAGGAAGAAACAAACACACTTTCCTCACACCATATGATTATTGATCCTCTCATTTTAGGACCACTCTATGAATACTATGCTTCCAAACATAAATTCTAGTACTAATAGCATGGTCCATTCCCTTATTTAGGTTGTACCATAACCAATTAACTAGAGCAGCTGGCAAAAACCAAAAAGTCTTAGACACACAGGCAAGGATCACTGTCTGATCAGTATCCAATCAAGCAACCGCAGTCATTAATCAGAAACATACTAAACTGGGACTGGTCCCAATTACTCTTGTGACTTGAGTTATTACGGATTTGGATTCGTTATAGTCACGATTTCGGTTGTTAAATGAACATATGCATGGTTGTTCGTATTCTATACTTTTCTCTTATTTATGTCTTCTATCGAAAATAAACATTGTTCTGATATCAAGTTCATAACCCTGCGTTTTTGAAGTATTGTCCGCTTTGAGTCTTGTGTGAACACTCACAGTTTTTTCCTTTGTAAAAGGTGTGTACCGGAAAAGTAGCCTCTAGTTAAGGCTAAATGGCTAAATAGCTCGTGATCCCTCGAGTGTGGCATATGTTCGACCCCTACCTGACGCACCAATTTCGGACCACAAGTCCACAATACTGCATTTCCAAGATATTTCTGCATTAGGATTTGTATGAAGTACCCTCACAGTTTTATCCTTCGTCTTACAAAGTTAATTTTGTAACGATGAGTTATATACGATATAAAAACTTACTCCGTGGCGTGTTGTGAGCCATGTTCCAATATTGTTACTAATGAAACTTTTGATTTTGGGCCAGATCCACCCAACAACAGTTGTGGTCCTAAATTGTGAAAAGTGAGTGTGAAGTATGAGCCAGAAGCAGTGTGTGTATTTTGCTAAAGGTGTTATTAGGTTTGGACAACAGAGGTTGTTGTATCAACTACCATATACTTTGAATATCAGATTATTCAGAACTCTGATCCCTATGTAAAGTGGGGCTTTGTAGATGTTTAAGTGATTTTGGGACCATTACAGAACTCACAGACAAGTGAACTTTTGATGTGAAGTAACCTCATTCATTTCTCTTTTATTTTTCTAGCTGCAATATTAATTTTTATGTCTGCCACAAGATTTATAGTTTATACAACCAATGGTTTGAATTTGAATTTATATTTCCAAGTAGTGAGAATAATGTAGCAGAGCTTTTATACTAAGATTTGTTCATGATATTAAATTGTAGCTAATGTTGCAGGTGTGTTAAGATTTAAATTATAGATTATGCAACTGTAGTATTAGTACAATATTGTTGAGAGATTTCAAAATAGTTTGGAGTTGGGTTTAACTCAATTGTACAAAACCAACTTATAAGATTATGATTGTCTTTACTTATAAATATATATGGGTTAATAGGTCTTTACCCCCTGCAAAGTATGCGAGTTTTGCGTTACCCCCCTGTAATTTTTTTTCTTGAGATTACCCCTCTGCAAAATTTATTTGTTTGATTTACCCCCTTGGATGCACTTTTTAAATCGGTTATTTTGTTCAACCGATTTAAAAAGTGTTGTTTTTTAAATCGGTTATTCTGTTTTTTTTTGCCTGCCACGTCAGCAAAAGGGGGTGAAACAAAAAAAAAAAATTTTGCAGGGGGGTAATCTCAAGAAAAAAAATTACAGGGGGTAACGCAAAACTCGCCTACTTTGCAGGGGGGTAAAGACCTATTAACCCAATATATATTTAGATCATCTCGTAACTAATGTGAGACATTTAACATGACTCGAATTACTATTTAAAATCATGGTTTGATCTCCACAAACTACACTTTTAAATACAACAAAAAATTTTAAGTGTGACTAAGCTCAAGACCAAACTAAAAAAAAATGACAACTCATTTCTAGCTATTTTTTTCCGACACAGCCCCTATTGAAAAAAGGTCATTTTTGAGGGGTCAATCCTTCGAAAATTGTAACGGTTAAATCTATTAATGTCCAAATTGTTAATTCTTCAAAACTTTTAACGAATTTCCCCCCTACATTTCGCAGGGGTTAACCCTAAAAATTGCTTTAATTCATATTACTAATTACTTTTCAATGAATTGTAGTACGGGATCTTCAAGAACCTCACTAATCAGGTGTATGGAGCTCGTGCAAAGGAGTGGTGGTCTATATTCATGGTGACATGTTGAAATCTTTGGATGTGGAAAACTACAAATCTATTTTTTGAGGAGGACTTTCATCGGTCTATATTGATCCTATTCGTATCATTCTTGATTTGATTCAAGCCATTGATAAGGGTGAGGTGATCATCCGGGGGAATGTGTGACGTTCTTCATGCTGAGATGTGGAGAATGTATAAGAATTTAAAGATAGCTAGACGTCACGATTTTTCCATCTTATTGTGGAAAGTGACTCCAAATTGCTAGTGAACATATATAGCTATAAACAATCTTTGTAAGATTAGTGGGGATACTCCTGTTCTAATTCGTCAAATTTGAGATCTTATCAATCTTTTTTGGCATGTTCAAATCAACCAAACGTGAAGGCAACAAATTTGTCTAACAAATGATTCGTTTTTGTCCATTATTTTAGAAGTCCCTCTGAGAGGGCTGCAAAATATCCCATTTGAAGACATTTCAGGGATTTGCATACCTAAAAATGTTATTGTAGTTTTATTTTTCTTTGACCTTTGCCCTTTTTTTGTTCTAATAAAATTGTGATACTATCAAAATAATCATATTTTTTATTTAAGTTTTCCGCAGCTTATATTTTTTTGAAATAATCATATCTAAAACATATCAAATGATATATATTAATATCTTTATTAGGAGAAATGATCCTCTTAAAAAAAATTCCTCAAGTCATATCAATTGTTACATCTTAACTATTAACCAACTTTTCACATACTTTTGATCACTTTATTTTTTCAAAAAAAATTCAATAGAGAGAATCCATCCTCCTCTATTCGCTAGGATTTACTCGTAAATATTAATTTGAGAGATTATACTCAAAACTTGATGGTTGTATTGTAGTGCTCTTCATGATTATATGAGAATCAATGAGGTATCCAAACGTGTCATAAAAATTCACGTGATTCGATGAAATCAGATTGATCACTGACTGACATACAATTCTTATTTTCAGATCATATACAGGCCACCGAAAAACAATCCGACATTGGGCCCAGAAAAGCCCATATCGATCTCTTCAAATTATTGACAAAATTTCAACCTAAATGTAAAATTAAATAGAAAGAAGTATAAAGGATACAAAGAAAATAAAAATTAATAATAGAGTTATTAGACGCAGTGTTTTGATTATTGTTTTAGGCTTTTACTCATTCATGTAGAGGTTTAAACTAAAAATTGGTGTAGAAATTAATTTTAATTTGAGAGATAGGACCAATGACCATAGCCTAGGGGTGAGCATGAACCCGCAACCCGACTCGAAACCGACATAACCGCCAACATATGGAAGCACTCGGTCGGGTGCGGGTCGGGTCTCGGGTCAATAATTGTAAAAAATCGGTCATGAACGGTTGTATACGGGCGGGTGCGGGTCTCTAAAATTTATCTCTTCATAACCGAAACCGACCGAACAATTACTAAAATATAAATTAATTTTTTTTTTCCAGTTTTGAGCACCTCTTAATCTCTTATACTCTTCGCTTTGTTAATTTTTCTATCTTTGATAGAGAAGAAAAATGTTATATTTTACAAGTTTATGCTTGTAATAGGTTGATAAAATAGATGTGAAAGATAATATTCTAGATTTATATTAATTTTTACTTCTCATCTACTATCTATTATTGTCGTTGGATTAACAAATTTGAAACAAAATAATTGCATCTCATCATTTTTATTGTATCATTTGTTCCAGTGTGTACGAAATATTAAACTATTTGAAGAATAATATTTTTTTGATCAATGAAATTTTAGATGTAACAACAAAGTTTCAATGTAACCCGTTAAAACCGACCCGCTATACCCGTCACCCGTATGACCCGAACCCGAACAAACCGAAGATGTAGACGGTCGAAATTGGATCCAAATTAATAGGCCGCGGTTTTTATCGGTTTTACGATTTTCGGCCCGAATCCGACCGAACCCGACCGATGCTCACCCCTACCATAGCCTATAGAAGCCAGGAGGCTTGTGGAAAATTTTATCAAAACTACTTTATCCAACACATAAAACAGTATTATTTTTATTAGGTAAAAAAAATAACATTGGAATAGTTTTTTCAGTGAAATAATACAATGGGAGGAAGTTTAAATGTTATTGTGATATTATATGAAATATTATCTGAAAATATTTCTAGGCAATTGCTTAAATATGTAAATGTAAATTTCATGATGTAAAATTCATGCATTACAAAGAGAAAACAACTTGTAATGTTGTAGTAGTGTCGAGTGTTGGGGAGAACCCAAAAAATGTTGTAGTGTCGGTGAATTTTGTTTGTATAATTGAATTTGTTATAATTTATTTAAACCGGATTCTTGTTCCATGAATTTAGCTCAATTAGTATGATATTGTATTATATATGTTGGGGATCATGCAAATAAAATGATTATCGAAATGTTCACCTCTATTTATATCTATTTCAACAAATATTTTTTCATACGCAATAGTCACACATTGGTGCTGATCAAACCTTGAACCAAATATTGCCTACACCTACTATGAACAAAATTAAAAATCATATTTATTACATTAGTACATTGGTATAAAAATATCTCCCTTCTTGTCATTGTCGCCATAGGTCCTTTTTTTTTTAAGTAACTTTGTGGAATAACTTGACATGTCTGAAAATCATGTGTTGTGTTTGGAGAAATTTGTTAGATATTTGTGAGACAAACAAATTAAAACTAAATTTTGCTTAGCATGAAAAATTGGAACAAAACTTATTTTGAATAATAAATCAACCACAAGTATAACTAAACCTTAAATCACAAAAAAATATGTGAAGTCTATGGATCTTTGCCAGTTTTTTTTTTTTAATGGAGGTCTTGCCAGTTGTAATACAGTGTCTTTAATAAATAAATAAATAATATACTAGTGATGATATTTCTTCACAAAATTATAAAAAAGACACAGTTCATAAAAAAATTATCATTTTTTTTAAACTAATAAATGAATAGTGTGAATGATAATGCTTCAAATTTTTTTTAATATTTTTTTTTTATGTTTTGTGGATGAAATATACAATAAAAATGAGGAAATTAATACATCTTATAAACCATGCCAACCCCACACTTTCCTCCATACTAGCTTGTTTGGTGGAAAATTGTCAACATCACCACAGCACATATATACTTTTTCTCCCTTTTTTTCTCCATTTTCACAAAACATATAATTCATATTATCTAACACTTGGTACTTTTAGGGTCTAGATTTATGTGACTGTGAGCCCCATCACCAAACATGCATATACTTATTTCAAATCACCCATCCACAGAAAGAAAAGGAGAAAGGAAAAAAAAACACCCCCACTTGGTAGTTTTTTCACTTGGCCCTCCACATTTATATTTCGATTTGAGCTTGAAAAGACATTTGAGCACATCCCTAATCAAATTAAAGATGTATTTGAGCACACACACAAATAAAAGAGAAAAAAAATTGTCACATAATTTTTTATTTAATGTATATGTGTTTAACATTTTTTCTATTTAGGGTTGTATCTTAGTAAATATTTTTCTATACACTACACAACTTAGAGCTAATCAATATAGAATGATCGAGATGGCAAAATACTCTAAGCCGTTAAAACAAATCAAACTATTATTTATTATCAAAATAATTTGAATTGTTTGAAAGACCCAACGTGCATTTTTTGTTTTTGCTCAAAACCGGTCGTGCAAATGTTGACAACTAGGGCAAATTATTTACTAAAATATTGACAAACGAATATTTATATACTACTCTCATTTCAAATATTGACGAACGCTATTCTTAGGAGTAAACTTATTTATACATGACAAAAAAAGTCGAGTGTATACATCAGAAAAATTTAAATTACATACATATATATTTAAATGTAAAAAAGTTCCCTCATTTAATTCAAATAATTGTATATTTACCCAAATTAACTTGTGGTCATAGGGAAATTGTCACTTTTTAAAATTGTGTATTTACTTTTTTTTAATAACTAAAATCTGTATATTAAGATTGAACTACTATACTATTCCGGCCTATACATGTACACATGCACTTTGTTGAAATTCTCAAACGGCAAAAAACACTATCGAAATTGATACGGACGGTTTTCAAAGTCTTTTAATACTATTTTTTTCCATTAATAAAAGTCAACTATATAGATTTTGGTGTTAAATAGTATAAGGTCAACTGCATGCACTTAATTCTCACCATGCAAAGTACTACTCCATATTTGATTTGACATTCAATGTATACCCCCTTTATGGGTAGATATATGATAAAAAGCACTATACCCATTATGTGACTTTTCTACTATAGTACTATGTAACTCCAATCTTCAAACTTATGAATAGTTTTTTTGGGTACATAACTTATGACTAGTTAGTTATTATTAATTAGTACGAAGTTATGATTAATAAGAGTGTACGACTTGCACCAAAATCTTGTATTAGATTTAGTTGGTCCCGGTTCAATTCATATCAAAAGATGATAAGAAAGAGAACGAAGAAAATTGAAAAATAATATATTGATGAAAAAGTTTGAGTAAGTGATGATGTAATCTATATATGAGCTAGTATATAGTTATTACTTTTCTCTTTATTATATTTTAGTTTAATTTTATTTTGGAACATGAAATGGGTGTCACATCTTGATCCAACTAGATCAGCAGTATTTGCTTGTCCTATTTGCCAAAAAGAATTTCAATGATGAATTTGCGTGAAAATATTGAGACGCCATTATTTGATTTTCAGAAATAGACATACATTAATATTATATTGAGAAAAATAGAGTGTTTTATCTTGTATTTGTATAATTTGTCTAAGTTTTTTTGACAAATATAATTTGTCAAAAAAATAATAAGTAAAAGATAAAAATAGAGTTTTACGGTGTTACATACATTGTCTAATTATTATTTTTTGTATAAACAATATAAATCTTTGATTTTATCTATATTCATTTTTTATGAGCAAATCATTTTTATTATATACTCTCCTGAATAAAAAATAAACAGACAACAAATTATGTCGTAATATCAAACACGGTTATGTTAAGGTTATTTGGACTCGGTTATGTTAAAAATGAACCTTCCAATCAAGTAAATGGGGGCGATGTATAAATGAATGTCTTAACACGGAATAGTAATCCTGTTGATGAATTCTCAATAGATGGTGGTTTTTAGCATAGGGGTCTCTATCTCCATTCTTATTTATGATCACAATTGAATGCCTCATTTTGATATTCATTGAAGTAATAAGGTTAGGTAAGTTTTGTGGTTTTCAAGTTGGGAATGACCGTATACTTAAAATTTTCTCATCTTTAATTTAATTATTGGGAAAACACTATGGTTGAAGTCTCACAAAAAAAAAATTTAGTTACGATTTAAATGCATGGTGGTTTACTCCTTAATTTGCCTTGTCTAAGTATCCATTTTAGTTAAAGGGATTTGATTGTTCGCGTTGTTTTGCGCTTTGTACTTTTTTTATATTTTTGTTGTAAACTTTTTATATTATTTGTTAGGTATACCTTATGTTTAACCTATTCTTAATAATATAATTATTTGGCTTCTTTAAAAAAGTAATAATAATATGACCTATATATCAAAATTCAAATTCCAATCGAAAATATTACCTATATGTAATGTTCGACATACAAATTACCTTTGATGAAGTGAAAGAAAACCCAACAACATAAAACCAAACTATAACAACATTAATGAGACCTTCCTGCCATTGCCTATGATTGAGTTTGAGAATTGTAAAACAAAAAAAAAATTGCTGTATTACGAAGCACAATTAAAATACCTATATTTTTTAAAGGGAAATTACTATTGTAAGATATTCTTATTTTAGTAATCTCAATCATTTTTTATTTTGACTCAGTGCAATGTATCAAATCAACCTTCTTAAAAAACAATACAAAGAACTAAAATTATTAAAAAATTGATATCAAAATTTCAATATAATAAATTTTTTAGTAAAAAAATTTTAATAAAAATTTCTTTCAATAATAATGTTTTAAGTCAGAAATAATTCTTAGTTATTATCATGTTTACATCTACAAGGACTCCATCATTTGTCGGCTAGAAACACATCAACAAACATTACTATGATATGGTTTTAATTTGTAGTTAACTTCCACCATATTCTTCACTGTATTTAAAATTTAGATATAAAATGTCGGCTGCCAACTTTTAGAATAGTAGTTTATATGCTCCCACTCGTGTCAATCGATCATGAAGTTTATCAAGTACTATATGATCCATATTAGAATAGGAAGAATAGGAAATATTCTAATAATCCAGCACAAATGACTATAATAATGTAAATGTAGATATTTTCGTGTTTAAAAATTAACTCAAATACTCAACTGACAAATATAAATATTATTAATTAAATTAAATATATTAACTTGATTTACACATGAAATTTTATTTGTGTGTGTGAGTTTTTTATTATAATTGTGACTTTGTCTATGAACTCAAAAAAAAAAAAGGAAAAAGGAGTTTCACTACAAAAAATTTACCATATACCAACGGAAACTAATAGCTACGGTGAACGAAGCCGTAGGTATAGGTGTAATATACCAACAGATGTGTTGTTGGTATAGGTATTGCCAAAAAAACCATAAAAAAATTACTAGTATCTTGGTCACTCACGCAAGTTCCTCCCAATCTTTTTCATCCAGATTTTCATCTCCCCCCAAATAAAAATAGAAAGAACTCAAACCCTAAGTTCATGATCACTTCTCTTTCTACCAATATTCTCTCTTTTGTGTATTCCTCTTCCTCTCTTTCTCTGTTCAGCTGTAGTGGAACCCTATTGACACTCTTTCTCTCTTCGTGTAGAAGGAAGAGAAGCGACACATGAGAAAGAAGAATGACACATGCGATCGACAAGGGGAAATACAAACAATATTTAGCGCGACACCAACCTCCTATGCGACCAGCAATTCCTTGCAATTTCAATCCAAATCTTCAAAGACCAGGTAGATTTGACTGTGTTTGTCTATTAATTTCTTGATTTCTTCACTGTGGTGATAGTTCTGGATTCAGTATTTTTTTCCTTTTGAACTTTTAGGGTTTTGATTTATGTTATGTTCATGAATATTTTGATGTAAATGTTGACCGTGGTTGTGCTTTTAGTGTTTTTCCTTTCTAATTTTTCAGTTTCCAATGAAGATCGAGGAATTGAAGGATGTTGAGTGTATTGATTTTGAGCATTGTGAAGATCTAAGAAGATGAATTCTCATGATTTCTAGAATCTAAATCGTAAAGCCCATAGATGAGACATGGCGACGGTTGTTGAGAAGCGGATGGCGTGCGGCATGAGGTAATTCTTGTTAGAAATTTAATCAAGTATGTCCTAGAAGTTGAGAAGCAAGTTTTGTCATATACTTATTCAATAATTATGTATTAGTATTGGACCAAGTTGCCGCACCATTTTGCATTATCCTTATGCTTAGCCATTAAGATTCTCAATTAGTAAGACTACTAGTGTAATCAAATTGCAGCACCGCCTTGCCGTTTTGTCAACCAGCACCGATTATGTAATCTATAAAATATAGCTAGTTTAATTGTTAAGTATAGAAGCTTGTATAAAGGCATTCTTGTAGTATGTTGTAACATCAATTTTGTGGATAAAATAGTGTTAACAAATTCTCTTCATCTTGTTCTCTCTGTTTTTGGTTGAGTTTTGTATTGTGTGATACATACCATTGATATAAAACACTTCCTTATTACTTAAGTATATCACTCAACTTGCTATTGTTATATTGTTTTTTTTACTCTGTTGTTTATTGTCATATCTTATTTACATATGTAAATGTTAATAAATGGCTTCATTATATAGTATTTGAATGTAATTTTTTGGGTTCTAGCTTCAATGGCGTCTCAAGATGAGGTTGGGAAAACAATTGATCAATCTATAGTATCTGCAATAAACAGCTTCATTCAAATTCAAGTGTTTTTTTATACTGGAGATTTTGCTGCAGGTAGTTCCCATTAAGTTTATATTGATTTGTTACTATTGTCATCTTGTTGTTCAGCATTTTCCTTTACTACTATACTATCCCATCTATACTGATCTTCCAAAAAGATATTTATTTAATGTATTTACATAGAAGTGCAACCAACACTATTTTCTTCAATGTTTAAGGTTTATTGTCAACTACTAAACTCATGATTGGATGTATATATGGACAAATGATGCATTCAGGGTTTATTCATAATAAAGCAATGAATTAAATGCATGGTGGGGTGCTTGGATTTCAAAGGATGCAGTTGTCAAGAAATGTGTGGAACAAGAAGTGTTCATATCAGTTGTGAAACAACTTATGAAGCTTGCTAAAGGGTTCTACATTATAGCCTTGTTTCCTTGATAAGTTATGCCAACATGTTGATCGGATATTGGAGAATATCATCAATAATCATAAAGAGCCAAAGTCAAGAGTTGCTAAATCGGTGAGTTATTGATACTCCTCTAATTTGTGTGTGTGTGTGTGGGTCCATTTCTCTTCTGCATCGTTTGTTTCAGTTATTTGTTCAATGTTATTGTTCTTTATGTCTTTATCCAATGCTTATCATAATTTTTTTTTTCCTTTATGTGATCTTCTTTGGATCCTAACATAATTTGTGCATGTGTGTAATTAGAGGTTCTTAACAATTTGGAGATGCAGATCTTGTAATTGTTAACTTGCTATTTTAATTGATGAATGGCTGATTTTTTGTATTGGTGAATTGCAGATTTGGAGTTGTAGTTTTGTAAGATGCATGGAAAATTCAAAAGATCTACTTGATTACTAATTTACTGCTAAGTTGTAAGAATTTTAAACTCTAAACTCCTTGTGTGTCTTCTATACATTAGATTAGATTATTTCAGAACACCTTTTTTGGATATGGTTTATTGTTGACTTTATTCATTTTATTGAGCAATTATAAACATGTTTTGAGTCTTTTCCATGCTCAAAGTTGAAGAACCTAATTGGATTTCTTTTGTGTTCTGTTATGCAGAACGAGAAATAACAATTAAAAGATTGAGAATGTGCATACTTTTGGGACTGTTATTGTGAAACCAAAACCATGGTTCTAATTTATGCTATCCTAACATCCTCTTATATCCTTATTTTCTTACTAATAGTAATTGCATGAACATTTTTAAAGAACTGGTTCTTGGATCATCTGGTATATTTGTAAGTACATGAACATTTTATTACCCTTCTGAACAATTATTATTTAAGAGATATCAATGTTCCCAATTATGAACACTGCAATGACACTATTTTCTATTAAGCAACGGGTTTTTATCCAAATAGGTTGATGAATTGGTACCATAGTCAGTTCAGTTATGGTTGTTGTTTAATGTTCACCTAAGATGTGTATAATTTCAATTTGGCTAAGTCATTAAATTGAATTTCTAACTTGTATTGTTTTATTTTCAATAGGTTCTAGATGCTTTTAGTGTCCCTGATCAAACAAATTTTCAAAGTCCTGAAGCTGGAAGGGGAATGAAGAATAGAAGCTATTTTTTTCTTAACAGAATAAAATTGTAAATTTAGTAGATATGATTTTTTTTAAGTTTTGAGATTGTTATGATTTTATATGTTTTTAAATACATTATGGGGATGTTAGCTTGAAATTTTTAACCATTAGTAGTTTGACACACATGTAAGACTTGATAGTTTTTTAATATAATTTAAGTTTTCTTTTACTTTATTTCATGATTATAGTGTGTACACAAATAAATATAGTGCGTGGTGTACAAATTAGCTGTCAAAAAAAAATTGGCAAACCTTTACCAACGGAAAAAGGTTGTGGGTAAAAGAATTTAATAGGTATTATTGACCGTAGGTATAGCTCTCAGACTTTGACCAATGACCAAAAATATCGTCACTATAGTCTATTGAGACGGTGATTTTCCGTTGGTGTAGCGATTTAAAAATGACGGAACAAAACGCCCGTCGGTATAAGTTTTAGCACCTATACCCACGGTTTTTGGACTTTTACCTACGGTTTTTAGCTGTCACTATATGTCAAATTTCTTGTAGTGTTTGTTGCTCTGGCGAATTTGGCGGTGATTTGGTGATACTTTTTGTGGTGGTTGTTGTTGACGATGATATTTTATATAGTTTTGCATTGGTTTTATAGAATGGTTTTTCTCGGTCGAAGTTCTTTCCTCTGACAATGCTTTCTTCTAAAGTCTTCTCCAACTGCCAACAATCAGATCGCAAATATAGATTTTTTGTTTAAATTAGAGGTATAGTCTCCACCGAGTCAGTTGTTGCTTTGGTGGCCGGGTTGTAGTTTGTTGAGATCTATATAAAGTGTGTTTAGTTGACAATGTTTACTTTTAACCTCAAAGAGTCGCCGTCTGTTTAACAATGTTTCACTTGGATTTTGGTTTTTTGGCTAAGAGATGGAGTTTGAGTAGGATGATAGTGTGTGCTTGTTAGAATTTCAATTATGTTATTGTTTTTATTTTGGTGATGTTATTCTACTTCATTTTTTTTGTAGTTTTATAATTTTTTCACTATTTATATATTTTATACTTATGATTGAGTATTATAATATATTTGCTGATTAAAAAATATACATTTAACCAACTATATATTTAATATGTGACGACGATGTTCTAGTTGAAGAAAACTTATTACTTTTAAATATTGCTTCGATGGAAAGGTTTTAAGTGGAGGACTAATTACTTTTATTTTTTGAACTAAAGAAGCTATAAAATATTTTTCAAAATAAATTAAATGTAATTTTTTTGTGGTATGAAAAGGTATTTTTATTTTTTACTCGAGATTATACAACTAATTAAAAAAAATTATGCAAACAAACTTAATGCATTTCATTCATAATAATAGTTTCAATACATGGTGGGCAATAATTATAAACTTGAGAACTAGCGATAAAACGAGTCGTTTGAGCTAATTCATAAGCTACTCGGTTTGCTTGCCTCTTACATAACTGACCTTACAGTTGTTGCTTAAACCTATGAACTTACGACATATACCAATTAAGCTACCAAAATCGGTATTATTGTGCATTGAATTGATGGCTTGCACTACTTGTAGGTGATCACTTTCCACCTCAATATCAGCACTTTCCTTATAATTATTCCAAAGCCAATGTAGAGCTTCTCCGATGCATGTAGCTTCAGCTTCGGCTATTGTAGGTATACTTTGAAATCTTCATATATATGCTTGCATGAATTGTCCATGCTCATCATGAATACATGCTCTTACGCAGAAAGAATTATCTTACGTATAGCATTTTTTTGTTGATGGTGAAATTAGCATATTTTTTTTATGTGTTGAAATTAATTAGCATCTTTGGGCGGTCGTGGGAGTTCTCAGAAAATAATTTGTTGCTTAAGAAGCAGGCATGGGCTGCAACCGGATAAATAAATTCATTTCCAACCAAGTTATGTCTTTTATTTGATTCTATTTAATTTACAGCATATAATATCTGTCATACAAGTGGAAGTAGTTGCCAAATATGATTTTTTTTTTTTTAATCCAACGAATTGTAGCTTAAAATTAGAAGAAATAAGTTATATTTTCTTCTTCTTTTAATGTTTGAACATCCATGTAGATAATTTCATATATAATTTATACTCAAGAACAAACATTTATGGAAGTCTATGGAGTTTAAACTCAACTCTTTTATTTATTTATAACAGACAAACAAGAAGAAAATTGAAATGGGCAACCATGCATTGAGAAGAAGAAAAATACAAAAGTAAATGTTTTCTCATACATAAATCATAAATGTACAAATTACATGTGCACGGCCAATCAAGTTATAGGCTGTGTTTTGGTCCAATATTTTTTATCCAACCTTATATATATATATATATATATATATATATATGAGTCAGGATTCGTTGACAACAAATAGTTTGACACCAAATCTTACACCTCTTAATAACGTCTTAACCGATATAAATTTTATAAAATCCACCGTTAGATTGAAAGTTTATATCATATAGATCATTTATGTAAAGTTTCAGAAAAATCCAAAATCATTTGATATGTTATTGAGGTACATCAAAGTTAACGGTTTGCGTCATTTTTTAAATGCCATTGATCTTTATATGTCTCAATAGCATGTATAATTTGTCAATCAATTTAATACTAAAACCCACTTTCTTAATACTCGTATTTTGTCAAACTAGCTCTTATAAATATGGACGGAGTAAATTATTTTGAACAAATTATAGAAAACAATAATAAACGGTACTTAATTGATCAGTTCCCTCCTCCTGTCCCATGTACCAAAAAAAAGTACTTAATTGATCAGTTTAATTAATAATATTCATTTATCATTTTTTTCCTAAAAGAATAAAAAAACACAAAAATAATATTTTTTTTAAACGTTGCTCCGGTTTATTTCCTTACATACGATCATACAATATTAAATAATTAAATAAAGGATTATGCTAACTAGTGCCCCGAGACTAGTTAGGGATACAAAAAAAGTAATTTTTGCATTGAAAACAACATTTTTTTTTTCCTTTTAAATATTGACTACACAGTTTCCAATGTAATTTTACTATTTGAAGTATCCTTAACTAGTGCCCCAGGGCACTAGTTAACATTTTCCTATAAAACAATAAAAAAAATAAATAAATAAATTACAGTAAAAAAAAATAATGAAATATATAATAGTTTTTCCTCTTCCACCTATAGTTCCATCGTTTCTTTTCTTCTTCTTGTGTGTGATAGAGAGAGACACACACAGAGAGAGAAAGAAAAAATAAAAGAAAGAGAAAGAGAGAGAATGTTCCAATCTTTCATGGATGCTGCTTCGATCTGCGTCTTCCTCACTTTCAAGACATAATCTTCTTCACATAACTAACCAAATCACACAATCTATGTAAGCATGCCATTTTTTTTTCCTCTTCCTTAAATAAACCAAAAATATGTTTTTTTTTTACAAACTAATTTTACAAACACTCCCCCTTGTTCAATTTTCCTCTTTTTCTAATTCATTTCTGAATTCTAACGCAACCCTTTTGATTTTTCCTTAAAAATATCTTGATGTGTTTTGAAATTTTGATCCTTTTTGTGTTTCAAAACATGGATTTTTTTTTTTCTTTTCAATTTCAATTTTTCTTTTAAAATTATATTTTTATTATTATTTGTTACTAATAAAAAATGAGAATTTATTGTTTATTGTAAGACTTGGTTCAATGGGTATGGATTGGGATCTCTGTTGGATCTCTTGGTTTCTGTTTTATCCTTATTTTTATAATTTTGAATATAAAATTCATGTTCATGTTTGCTGATATTGATTTCTGTGTTTTTTTGTTTTGTTTTTGTGTATATGTAGTTTGGGGGTGTAAATAAGGATTTTGCTACATTCCCACTGGTTTGAAAAATGTTGCTTGTTTGAAGGTGATTTCATGGGTTGAATAAGAAGAACAATGGCTAGGTTCAGTGAAGAAGAAGTTCAATTTTTTGATGCACAAGAAGATATTGTGTTAATCTCAGATGCAAATTGTATTATTGAGAACCCTGAAGTTGATTCTGGTTTTCCCATGGTGGAGGGTTTGTTGAAAGATTTTGGATATGAATTGTGGACTCGGAGTCCGGGTAGTGTTCGAGATCGAAGAAGTAAGTTTATAAAGTGGATGGAATTGAGTTTGGAACAAAAAAACATTGAGAATTCAGGAGATGGAAGTAGTCATGAAAAGGAAGATGAGATGAACAGAATGAAAGATGGTGTTGAGAGTGTGAACAAAAGTTCTGGTTTTATGGATGATTTCTTGTCGAGTAGGTCATCGATGTCTTGTTCGTCTTCCATGGAATCTTCAGAGTTTGGTGGTTTGGTGGAGGAATCAGCATGCCAAGACAGGAATTTGGACAGTGGAGTAGGGTGTAATGAAGATCAGGTAGGGCAGCATAGGGAGAATAATGATCGGTTGGTGGTTTCAGATGAATCCGAGAACACAGCCGAGGTGTCTCCAACTTACCAACGCCAGATTGGTAAGGGGTCCGAGGAGACAGGTGTGTTTGAGTCGTGGAAGAGGAGGGCTAAAAAGGCTTGGTTAAGAAAATTACATTCAATGAAATGCAAGATGGATGGACAACAAGGAGAATCTGATAGCAAGAAGCACGAAGGCGGTGTTTCACTCTCAGGTTGTAGGATTCAGAGAGTTAAGGTCCGTCAATGCAAGAAACAAAGAAAGGAACTTTCGGCTCTTTATATAGGACAAGATATTCAAGCGCACGAAGGACCAATTTTCACAATGAAATTTAGTCCCGACGGACAATATCTTGCAAGTGCCGGCGAAGATCGAATTGTGCGATTGTGGCAGGTGGTTGAGGATGAGAGACATAATGAAATTGACATTCCAGAAGTTGATACATCCTGCATTTACTTTACGGTGAATGATCTGTCGGAATTAACACCCTTGTTTACGGATAAGGATAAAATCAGAAATGTGAAGAGTCTAAAAAAGACATCAGATTCAGCATGCATCATTTTTCCTCCTAAGGTCTTTCGGTTATTAGAGAAACCACTGCATGAGTTCCATGGTCATAGAGGCGAAATTTTAGATCTCTCTTGGTCAACTAATAATGTGAGTGAATTTCGTAATTCAGTTATTTACCGAGCTAATGATATATTATTGTATATTTGAATTTCTATACAAAATTGGAGATTAATTAGTTGTTTCCCCATTCTTTTTGCAGTATCTGCTGTCATCTTCAGTTGATAAAACTGTTCGCCTATGGCAAGTGGGACATGACTGCTGCTTGAAAGTTTTCTCACACAGTAATTATGGTATGCCTCGATGCCCTCAACGTCTTTCTGTTCTTGTTATGTATTAGAGTTTTCAGCTTTAACTTCTTGTTTTGGTATCACTTGGATTTTCCTCACAAATAGTTTCTTATTTTAATGTTTTGTAGTGACATGCATACAGTTCAATCCTGTGGATAATAATTATTTCATTAGCGGATCAATAGATGGAAAAGTGCGCATATGGGCGATTCCTGATTGTCATGTTGTTGATTGGACTGATGTCAAGGAAATCGTCACTGCAGTGTGTTATCGACCCGATGGACAGGTATAGTTTCTTAACAATTTCCATCTGTAGAAATGAAGATTCTATAGAAATTAATTTGAGGTAAATTGTCTACCTTATACAGGGAGGGATTATTGGCTCCTTGACAGGCAATTGTTGGCTTTACAATGTATCAGGTATCTTCTTTTAACATATATACCGATATTTTCCTTATCAAATATAGGCCATGTCGGGTTGCGGTGGTGGATTTTTACGACTACCACCATGGCCAATTTGTAAAGAATGGCGGCACCATGCCGTTTTATGACGGATATGGCGGCGCCATATGGCGGTTTTTTGGCTTTCCACCATTGATAACATTGGTAGCACCGACACTTGCGATTGAATGTGTCTAGTGTCCGCCACCGACATATGTGATTTACGTTCAATTACTCCATTTTCTAGAATTATTACTGTTGTCAGTGTCGTGTCCGGTGTCCATGGCTTCATAGGCTACACCAATTCGATGTGATTTGGTGGACCTTTATCGTTCTCAAGTGCAAGTGCTTCAAATTTGTTTTGTAAAAAGATGCATAATAACTTGTTGGGCTTGCTTTTGTTTTTGGTTGAATCAGATAATCACCTAGAGATGCAATCACAACTATGCTTACTTGGTAAAAAGAAATCTCCAGGGAGAGGAATAACCGGATTTCAGGTATTGTTCTCTCTTCTTGCTTTTTTGCCGATGTAGTTCTGATGTCTTTTTTATGTAAGCTTCTTTTTCTGTTGTTAATTAACTGATTCTGTGTTTTTCAGTTTCTTCCTCAAGATTTTAATAAAGTTATGGTTACCTGTGCTGATTCACAAGTCAGAATCATCGAAGGGCTTAATGTTGTTGGCAAATTCAAAGGTATTTTGTTTCGCTCCCACTTTATAAGGTTTCGGTTCAATGCTATTTATCGATATATCTAATTTGAACTTTTAGTTCATTACATGTTTTAATTCGAAGGATTTCTATATTGTGTTTTCAGGCCTTAATACAGGGAGCCTAATGTCCGCATCGCTTACTTCGGACGGAAAACACATTTTATCAGCCTGTGAAGACTCCAATGTATATATGTGGAATGTTAGTGACGACGAGTTTCGCACCACGAAAGTCAAGAAGACTAAATCCTGCGAGCGGTTTTTCTCAAATGCATCTGTGGCGGTACCTTGGTGTGGTTTGAAATCTGAGAACATTGAAAACTTGAAACAGTTGGATGCTCTAAATAAGAAGTCACCTCAAGCTGTATGCCTCGAGCCACCGTCTTCTTTTTCTCTAAGCCAAGATTTTTTCTTGGATTCTATTCCGAAAGGTTCCGCAACTTATCCCGAGGAGAAACTTCCTACTTCAAGTCCTAAGAGTAAAAAATCTGCAATGCACAAATCAGCATACAAGTTCTTGAAATCTTCATGCAAGAGTACTTCCAATTGTCATGCATGGGGTCTAGTCATCGTGACTGCCGGTTGGGACGGGCGAATAAAATCATTCCACAATTACGGATTACCTGTACTTGTTTGAAATGAAAGTGGCCTTTCATAGAATCGATAATAGACTCATGAAGTGGCCTTTTCTGCAATTATCGGTTTGCTTCGGCATCTTGTCCTTGGAAAATTGCAGGCTGCTAATGTTCTTCAAGACTCGAAAGCGATGTTCAAGTTTGGCAGCGTAAAAAAAATAACCGAGCAGGCTCGGTCAAAGGTCAAAACCCCGAAAAAAGGATTGCAGTTTAGTGCATGTTAGGATTCGCCTTGACACTAGCAAAATCACAACAAGCTATCGTAATTTTGGCAAAAACTACACCGAAGTTTCTACAAAATCACGGTGCCATTGTGATTCTGTCAAACTCACCACTAGTCCAAACACACACTTAGATAATTTCAAAAACTTGGACTTTTCGAGCTTTTCCACTTTCGGATTTCAGGAGATTTAGATGACTTATCCGTTCATGACAAGTGGCGGCACGATCGTGGTTCTAACGTAATCCATCTGAAAAATGAAGAAGTGGTTAAGTATTACTTGTCTTGGCACCAATTCTAAATTGCCTTTACCTCACACTAAGAATATGCTGGCCCTTAAAAGAGGTGCAAAGTCATATACCAGGGACATGTAAAAGGCCCCATCAGATATTCTTTTGTAAGAGTCTTGTTTGGTTAAAATAAGAGAGATTGTGAGAGTAGAAGAGATTCATTCAAGAATCAGTGGTTGAAGTTTACTGAGATAAAATGATGGTGGGGGTGTTAGTGGATTTAATTATTGGGTTGGGCTAACCAATTTAGAATCTCTTTGTCTGCTAATCTTTCAAGCTATCTCATGGTAGGTCCCTTATATGCCTGAGGTTGGAAGTAATGATTGGGATAGTCAATTTTACTTGAACAGATGCATTTTTGGCTTTCTGTTGCTCCAAAAATACAACAAAACAAGTGTAGCTGATTCAAATAGCCAATGGCTACTACTGCTACAGCACTGACATTAATATTATTATTGCTAACAAATGTTTTGTATATATACTAGTATATATATATGGTCTTAATTTAAGACTGTCACATCCTTTTGTTTACTTAATTTGCTAAGATTTTTTATCCTTTTGTGAAGATAATAATTGTGTAAAAATCTTGTTCAAAAAATAATTGTGTAAAAATGGTTAAAGGCATTGGAAAAAAAGGAAAGAAAAGAAGTTAACACAACACTCGTTCAATTTTTGTATCCACTTAACACCTGTGAAGCATGAACACAGACAAGACACCGGACATGACACATACATTGATACGTTGAAATTATAATAATTTTAAAAAATGATGTAATTTAATATAATTACAAGTATCGGTATTTTGTTGATATTGGACATTGACGCGTGTTTGACACTAGCTTAATACGAACAGTTTCCGTGCTTTATAGTTCAACATTCACAAATTTGCTTTCTTTTGCAATCTTGTATGATCTTTTCTTTTGCATTTTTCCATGATCTTCATTCATGCACACAGATGTGACAAGACAACACAACCTTATAATATCCTTTTCTCCCCCAAGTTGTTAAAACCAGAGTCAAAGAAGACCCTCTGTTATGGTCTAGAGAAATTTAGATGCATTATTAGAGTGAATTAAATTTAATTTTTTACCGATTGTTAGTTGGTTCAATGGTGGTTGATGTTGAATTTTGTAGGAAAAACTACAATTCGATCCCCCGCAACTGCGATCAGAGGGGGTTGAAACCATTTGATAGTATAACTGACTCTCGAATTAGATTAGGCGATTCTGGAAGTCGGATGTTGATGATGGTGAAAACAAAAAGAAAATGGGTCAAATTAGATAATAGACTCTGCTATTTTATTTGGTGCAAGTAAAATTTATTTTTGGGTTTTACTTATTGGCGACATCTCAATCTCAATCTTCATAATTTAACATTTGGATGTAAGACATAAAATGCCATGATGTGTTGCACTCTCACCCAAAACTACATTCATACGAGATGTTCAACAACAAAGGTTAAATTCACAATTTTACTATAATGTAGAAGTCAAATAAACATATGACCATGTATATATATATATATATATACGGTATGTTGATTTATCAAGAGTATATGATTATAAGAATACCTGGATAAACGAATCATTAGATGAACTACCCAACCATTGATTGTCTTGGTAGTAATCTTGAAATACAAAAAGAGAGTCAGATGACGAGCATCCGTTGCTTTATGGTTCTTTAAACCGAAATTCCTTATGCTCTTCATAGGCAAGTGAATAGGGTTGTTCATAGTCATACAAGAACATTCATGTATATACCGGTCCTCACAAATTTTATAAAACTCGTTGTATTGATTCTTTGAATGATCATGGAAAATGTAACGAGTCTCTTTTCCTAAAAAAATAAAATAAAATGGAGGTAACACGAATAAAAATATCAACCACAATTAAACACAAACCACATGAACTAATTCAATATTAAATAATTCCTTTCTGGAATTATTACCCAACTGATATACTATATAAAGTACGATTAAAATAGTCCACAAATCATAGTTTAACTGACCAAAATTAATATTAAAATTATTAAGCCGGATATTATGATCGGCGTTCAAACTTTAGCCTTTTCAATTTGTATATCCGAGTTTCTAATGTTTTGATATTTCGTCTATCTATACAAAAATAAATAAATTAAAGCAACAAAGAAAGGAAAGGAGATGAGAAGTATTTTTTTACTACATATTTTTAGGTTGTAATTCTTTTTATAGGCCCAATTAAACAAAACAGAAAGAAGCCCACAATCTCAAAACTTCTTCAACAGACCTCCTACAAAGGGATGATTTACAGGTGTCAAAGTTATTGATGCATGGAAGAGTAGATGAAGAACCATGTTATTACACCATGTCCATGTGGGTTGGATTTTTTTTATATAGGTCCAATTCTACCAAAAAAAATAAATGAAAGAACCCACAAAATCACTTAGCTTTAGCTTCTTCTCTTTTTAATTATTTTTTTATCTATAAAAAATTTAGGGCGAGGGAAAAATGTCATATAAGAACATCATAAGACTTTGTTTGCAAATTGGGTTTTGAACGCAAAATAATTGGATCAATACGTAGTAATTACAACCATGTGTTCACTAGCAAGTAGCCACATTTTGTCTGTTTTACAAATGACATGCCTCAAGATAATCAAAAGAAAGAGCATATACATTTGAGGAGATTAGACTTAATTTTTTTTTCTTTAGAATGACATAGAATAAAGTTTTGCGTTTCAATTTTTATATGTTGCGAGCTATAACAACCTCATAGGCACTAGCAATAATTATGGCGAATATGAATTTCCTGCAGCTAGCAAAATCATGTAGTCACGGCATCTATAATTATAATAGCTTGATTGGTTTTACTTTGGACTATGATCTTCAAGCGACCAAACAATATTTTCAGTGTACTCTATTCGTACCTCGATACCTATTGAGGAGCAAAACTTTGCACTCTCGTAGTAAATTATCCTTTCCTCTCATTCCTGCTGAACCAATGATCTCCAATTGGGCGCATTTACTTTCTCTAAATATAACATCATCTCACCTAAAAGTAACTCGACAGTTCCATGACTTACTAATATTTTCATTCTTAAAAGTCTTTTTCCGCTACGCACCTTAAACACTAGAAGGAATCCGGAAATAGGTTCACCCCTTATATTGATCTTCCCTAACCTTGCCATTGTGAGTGAGATTTTATCGAAATCTTTCTCCAACCTCAGTTTACTAGCATGCTAGTTTTTTTAGGATTGTTTTGCCATTATGAATATGATAGATTAAGGAAGAAAAGTATACATGAAATACCACCATGGTTGGCTAAGTGGTTCTCATGTGCACTTGTTGAGAGATACGATGAAGATTATAAACAAAGAATATAATTAGAATACTTTGACAGTGTAAAAATATTTTACACTATCAATCAATTAAAATAATCTTTTGAGACACATCATCTTAGTCCTAAGAATAGAAAAAATCAAATCATATCTTTTATAATAATTGGTATCCCTCTATCTTCATTTTTAAGCACTCTTCACAAGGTAAACCCTTGAATTCAACAAATTTTGTTAAATTGTTTAAATGATTTTGCTTAATTTTTAACCTTTTCATTATAATTTTTTTAAAATGATAATTTTAATTGGTTGACAGTGTAAAGAGTATTCTATTTAAACTCATAAATATTATCTATGATTTGATAAAAATATTCACGACTTTTTATTCTTTTATTTTGTTATTAAAAAACAAATTTTAATGTTTGATAAACGTGAAATTTTCTTATATTCCGTGGACAATGAATGAGGATGATTGTTTATTTGGTATATGTTATGTATATACAAGAGATCGACTGATATCACTGCAGATAATGCTCACGGTCTACATAAGCTATTGAATACTATAAGTCAGATGGATTCAAAAAAAAAAAAAAAAAAAGGAGTGAGGAAAATTCAAGGGGCGATGTATTGGTTTGCCTTGTTGTTTGCATTTTTAGGAGGAATGTGTTTTGGTGTTTTGCTTTTGTTGTTGGTTGGCTTTGCAGCCCTATGCTCCATCCTTGTAAATGTTATAATACATCTTGTACTTATTTTTTAATAAAATAGCCTTATTAAACAAAATAAATAAATAATTGTTTGTGTAATGTTTGTGTTTTTTTATATCAAAGATTTTAACTCTTCAATCGGAATTAAATTCTCTTCAAAAAGCAAGTGCATGTTGTCCATTGAAGAATGTATTCGCTCTTGTTGAAGAAACTCAACAATTCCCATAAACTTGGTTACACATCCAACCAATGGACGTCCCTCTTGTCTCTCGTGAGCAGTTTGCTGATATAAAAAATAGTCAAATGAAAAATTAAATTGTTGATATGAAAAACACTAACACACAAATTAAAACAGATATTCCAGGAAATTTGCAGCTAAAAATTAACAAAAAAATCAAACAACCACCTTTTTAAATCCCCTGTTTTGTCATGACCGCTACTGTATTGAAACATTTCCGTTTCGATAAAGCAATCAGTTGTAAAAAGTCTTTATCTGCGGTAACAATGATTATATTCACAGGCCACTTATCAAAAATCTTAGCCATTAAAGTGGGTTAGGCTGTTGAATGTATACAGCTGACTTGTTGTAGGCTACTCTGACTTGCTGTTTGCACTCCATAGCTAAAAAAAGTTAAAATATTTGGAGGCCTAGCTCTATAGACTTTTAATGTCATGAAACCAGAGATCAAGCGCTGTGCATAAGAGCTTTTAACTAATTTGCCGATTTAGATTGGTGTACAAAGTAGTTCTAATATAGGGCCAACTCGGGATATGTTAGTCTTTAACAAAAAAATGATCGATATGAGAAACAAAGAATGATCGATATTAATCCAAAGAAATATTAAAAAATGGAAAACGTAATGATATCTCATTTTTTAACAATGAAATTAAATTTAAACAAATGTTAAAAAATGAGAAAGATCTAAGTGAAAATAATGTTATCTCGTTACACTAATATTTTCATCACTCTTCCACCAAATCTCTATTTTGCTTATGAAGTTATGATAATAGGGAGAAACAAATTCAATTTTATATAACTTCTCAAACATAAGGAGACTAAGAAACGAAATCCAAAGTGGATGGTGTAATGTTGAATATGAGAAAACTATGTGTGTGAATACTGTATTTTATACGTTAAAATCCTTAAAATCTAGCACCTAAATATATACGGAGTATATGACAACTTTAAAGATAATCCGAGTTCTAAAACTTAAACGTGTAAGATATTAAAATTTCATATGTGCTGGGTCTCGAATTTTATAACTTAAAAATGTAAAATACAAGTCAAATTTTTTATTTTTGAATAGAGAAGTCAAATTTTTTATTTTTGAACAAGTAAAAAATGTTAGAGGCAAATTTGAGTTTTATTTTAATTAAGGACTAAGTTGAGCTGCCAAAAAATTGTGGAAGACTAAAACGAGTCTTTACTCCTTTTTAAATATTCGTATTTGTGTTTTCGTTACTTTTTTTTTCAGCATCTCAAAAGAAGGTTGAAGTGTTTAATTTGTAACATTTCCAGTGACCGTTTACCTCATCCAATAAAATAGATAACTTGCGACATATCTTCTTAGCAATTACACACGATAACTTGCGACGTATCTTCTGATTTCTCTAATCGTCTAATCATGATGTGTCACCATCAATAAAACTAAATTCAGCTCTAGAAATATTATACACCAGCGTCAAGTACAATAAACTGTCTTTGTGTTCTAAACCAGTCAAACTCTTTCCAAAAGAGTCTTATATCTCAGTGAATTGCAGTTTTGTGAGAATCAAGATACTAAGTGTAGGGGTTGAATGTAACCAAAATATTATTTGCGAGAATCAAGATAAATCTTTTTTCCTTTCCTTGTTTTGCATAACTTCATAGCATTAGCATTTTTTATACAGAGCGCGCTTAATCCAAATTACAGAAACAGTAAATGGAAGAAAAAAGATCAATAATAGGAAACAAATAGTATACTATAAATACAATAGAATAAAAATTCTTTTGTCCAGAGAGTTAAACTCTTTTCAGAGAACCAATGCTCTCTGCTCATTATGTCCTTCTCTACATATCTTAAACTCTCCACACTATGGACCCTTCGTGCCCCTCACTCGGTGTTCTATAATTATGGTTCATGCGTTATAGCATCAGATTACATACAATTATTATATATTCCCACAACATATACTCTATATATCTAAGGGCATAGGCAAACATTGGAACCAAACCCCAAATTTTAACTTTGTGATAAACCGTGTCGTATCTATCAGCATAGCAAAACAATGTGATAAACTGTGCGGTGTTGTGCATGCAAGAATAAATCAGATCATCTGCATGAAAAAACATCCCTTGAAAGGTTCCTTACAATGGCAGCTGTGAGAAACCAATCACATAAAGGAACGCATCCTGGGCCTAGTTATAGACTGCGCTCCATCAACATATATAGTTGTTCCTGTCATGTAACATGATCCATCACTTATTAGATAGATGACTGTAGAAGCAAGATCATTCTTAACATCAAGCCATCTCTCAAGTGGTGCTGCCTCCTTCACCAACTTCTCTGCCCTTTCCTTTCCCACTGATAATGGGAATTCATCTTCTAGGTGAAGGCCTCTTGCAATAGCATTAACTCTGATCTTGTACTTTCCTATCTCCATAGCTGATGCCTGAGCAAAACAAATTGATAGAGACTCAACTAATATGGATAAAAATAATGTTTGAATAGAAGATAGCATTAAAGACGAGCTTATGGAAAACTAATAAGATTAACTCAAATCAAATATGCACCGCATTTTTGTGCATACCACCTCAGCCAAATCAACACTGTTTCTTCCTATTCTAATCACATGCTTTCAGTTTTGAATTGATTGCAACCTTGTCTTCTAAACCAATTACTAATATGTACATAATTTTGATAAGTTTTAGAATAATAGCAGACCCCAATTTACCAACAGATTGAAAAAAATAATTAATGCATTTTATATATACAATAAATCTGTCGAGAGAAAGATAACTTTGGAAGGAATCAGAATATTTATAAATAAGACATCATCCACGGAATTCAAACACCAAGGGCAAACTGTGAGGACACAAGGGGAGTCAATTTTTTCAAACATTTAGTTTTCTTCTAGGCACGGCATTTAGGACACTTCAAAGGTATTTTGAATTTGCATTCATCTCTTTCAGATTAAAAAATGCCCTAGTTTCTTCTATGATATCCATATTTACCAAGGGAGTGCAATTTGAGATGCCTTGATTAGGAATTAACAACTCTAAAACAAGCCAAGTTTTATGCTAACCAAAAAAGTGCAACTTTGGAAGCAGGAGGATCAAGCATTAGGATAGCATCATATCTAAGTATTAGGGTTGCATCATATCTAAAGGGGGATATTTTTATGAAGAATAACAAGGTCGATGCAATATTTCAATGGCTATGGATAAATAGTTAAAACTTTGTGGGGTTTCCTTGGACTCGCTAGCTATTATCAATGCTTTTTCCAAAATGATGGCAAATCGTCAAACGACTCACTGATTTATTCAAAAAGGGGAGTTTCAGTAGAGTCAACAAGCTGATCAACTCTCAAACTCTGAAAGGGCATATGTGTAGTGCTATCACAGGACAAGGGGCCTATTACATTCTTAAGCAAAGCTTTATCAGAAGGTTCACTCAGAAAGTCGGTCTATGAGAAGGAATTAATGACTTTGGTACTAGCTTTTCAACATTGGTGTCCATATATCCTTAGTAAGAAATTCACGATGCATACTTATTAAAGAGCCTCAATTTCCTATTAGAGCAGGGGATTACCACTCAAAATCAGGGCAGTAGTCAGGTGCATCAACTTCTAATGTAGTGGCAGGGTAGAGAGCAAGAGAGGCAATTGGGATGATAGCATCAATATTCAAAACAAATTCCAAAAATTAAACCTTTGGGACAACGATGAAACTTCAATGACAAATAGTGCCCTCTAGGAGGAGGAAGCAACAAAGAATAGAGTTTTTAGTTGGGTGGTTAACTGGTTGGTTGTAGATAACAGCATTTGGTTATGACTTAGAGACAGGAATGAGTATGAAAAGAAAGAAGAGTTCATAATAGAGTTAGGTGTTCATTGCATAGTAACTGAGATGGTTGAAGGAAAGTTGGTCCTTGCGAAGGGAATCACCTGCCTTACATATCAACCTGTTCCTTTTAAGGATTTATCATTTTATTTATTCTCAGAAATCATTTTATTTACCAAGTTATAATTCAAATAACAACTATACCAACCACAAACAAAGCATAAATTTAATTTTTCGTGACCATGACTCGAGCCCTAAAGTAACCATATAAATGAATTGTTGGAGCTAAATCAGTTTAAAATGCATTTGAAATTGAAACACAACTTTTCTCAGACAAAAAGTTTATCTTCAACGAAACTCAAAAAACTTTGTAGCACAAACCAAGAGAGTAGAAAATGAATTACACAAGGACAGCATCATATACAACAAACAGCAAGTCATGCAAATCCTCTTATTCAGAGGATGAATTCAAATTTGACAAGATGATTTTCATATGAATGAATTGACTATATCATAATAATCTTATCTGCTGAACAAAAAGATGAATTTAAAGCAAAATTCTCTTATAGAAGTTGTCTTACTCGAACTAACTGCTGAACTCCAGCCAAGGCTGAGGCATATGCAGCAGCTCCTGGATAAAGCCCTCTTTCAGAACCCATTATCGACGTCATAAATACAATGGACCCTCCCGTGTTGAAGTTCCGCATCCTTTGGCCCACAGCCTTTAACAAAAACCATGGAGCCATAAAATTTATCTTAACTATTTTTTTATACTCGCTCTCGGATAACTCGAGATGATCTTGCATCTTTCCTGTTTTCAAATGAATAGAACATAACATCAATTCCTCTAGCTTATAGATCCACACGTCACACACACACACACGGTAGGCCAACATTCAAGCACATCATGATAGAAACCAAAGAAAAAACCACACTCCACATATAAAATCATATCAGCACTTGAAGAGAGAACAAATAATCAAATTAGTCTCTAAATGGTCTAATATTTCGGTATTAGCCTCTTGACATTTGACAATGAAAACTATGCTAAAGTCCCTAAATGACATTTTATTCGCCAATTCATAATACCTAATTGAGAACTGACAAATTTCCTAACATGTTGACATGACTAAGAGTATTTGCTAAACAAGATTTTCAATTTTTTATAATTGAATTTGAAGTAAACTGATTCATGTTTGAATGTTTTTGCTCTAAAAGCAAGTTCGATCTAAAAGTTAATAACAACCTAATGCAAAAACCAATTTTTATCACTTCATGGTAAAAATTTGAAAATAAGATCAATTTTTATTCAAAAGTAAACAACCTCTAAATTTTTCCAAAATCACGTTAAAGTAGATTGAAAGTGATTTTGAAGAGTTACACAAATCCAAACAAGTTTTACCATAACAAATTGGATAGGTTGAGTTTTCCTAAGAAAAATCACTTTAAGTGATAAAACTTAACTTTTACCAACAAACTTAGATTTGTTTGCAGTTTATAGCATAAACGTTTATCATATAAGCTCTTATCAATAAATTATTTCTATCACACAAGATAAAATATAGTCAAATTATTTTCGTATACCATATAAGTTGTTTCTATAAACTATCTTACAAAACTTATAAAAATAAGCTGAAAACCACTTACGAACATGTCATAAGTTGTACTCAAAAGTTCTCCCAAACAGTGTTTACGTCAGTAAATAAGCTCAAATAAGTCATAAGTCAATCCAGATTCCAGACAGCCCTTAAACTACTCAATTTTGCATTTTAGAGTAAAAAAGTAAAACAACTAAACATTGTAACTGAAATTGATACTGAATTTTGAAAAATAAAATAAAATAAGTGTATTGATTTTACCTTCATAAGAATAACAATTAACAAAAGCATCGAATTTCCCCAAAATCTTACACGCTTTATCAACCGCATGATGAAAAACAGATTCATTTTCATTCTCCATATCCAATTCAACCACTTCCACAGTAACAGAATCAGTAACCGAATCGATTATTTTTCGTGCAACACTCTTTAAGTTAGTTGCATCTCCCATCAAAACCAACCTAAAGAACACAAAAAAAAAAAAAAAAAAAATTAAATAAACTAATAATTGAATCGAACGGTGAAGAAAATAGTTATGAAATTGACCTGCATCCTTGTTTGGCTAAATGGAATGCAATGCCGTGTGAAATATCGTCGCCGTTTGAGGTGAGTAATACTGTTTTGCTTGGATTCGCCATTTCAATGGAGTTCAACGTTCATTAGCGTTGTTCGTTTTATATTTTCGTGAAACGCGTTTTTGTTTGGCTACAACAACTTTTTTTTTTTGGTAGATGAGTTTGGCTATAATATGAACTGTTAACTAATTTTTTAAGTTAGGTGTGTATCAGAAGGATGGATGCCTAATGGACTCAAATTGGATTCAAGGACTTTAGGTCAACCATTTTGCCAGACTCAAATCTATGGTAAATTCTCATAAGAATTTTAACACACCATGTATGTTTAACTCAGGGATCGAGTTCAGCAGCTTTTTTGGATGATACTTTGGCTCGGAAAAATATAGCTGATAGAAATTAGTTTATAGGGAATGATAATTTATTAACTAGTTTTTTTTTTTTTTTTTGAAAAAACTAAATTAACCTATCCAAATTGGGCTTATAAGCTAGCTTCTGAATGAATTTGTAGTGTTTGGTAAAATTAGTGGTTGAATTAGCTTATAAGTATGAAATGACATGAAAAAAATATGTTTAATTAATATTTAATTTTTTTTCAAGTAAGATAATAGGGGTAAAATTGGAAGAAAAAATAATAAGCTATAAGCTACTTGAAATAGCGTTTGGAAAATAAGTTATAAACTACTTGAAATAGCGTTTGGAAAATAAGCTATAAGCTAGTAAAATAAGCTATAAACTCTTTTTTAAAAACTGTTATCAAACAGAGCTTTTAGCTTATAAGCTATAAATTAGCTTATTTGGCTTACCAAACAGAGTTTTTGAACCTAAGACTTTGGTTAAGTGTGTGTTTGGTATATTCACCGTGATATCAAACATATACCTTAGTTAGAAGAGACTTTGTCATCTCATTTAAGTGTTATTGGATGTTTGGTAACCATTCTTTTTTTTTTTGAAAAAATTAAATTAGCTCACCTAAATTGGCACTAGAGAAAATCAAACTTAACACTTTAAGGAGTATCACACTCTCAGGTCCCAAATTGGTAACCAATTTTCTCGTGAGTTAATAGTGTTTTAATTTACTCAGTAAACTATCAAAATATATTAAATAATTCATAAACTATTATTAATACATCAATTTAGTTTTCTAATTCTTTTAAAAAAATAGGAGAGAAAATGATACTTTGGAAATCAAATTGATTGATGGATCATTAATAGTTCACGAATCATTTACTATATTTTTTATAGTTTGGGATCAAATTAAAGAAAAATTGATAGTTTAGAGAATAAATTGATGCTTTATTCATTTGTTTTATATATGATGTTTTATATATGACACATTATAAACTCAAATGCTACTTTTTTTTATAAGAAACTCAAATGCTACTTAAAATATGAGTGAAAAAACATTACAAACTCACAAAACAAACTATAATTTCGTGAAAGGAAAAAAAAACTGTTATTCAACAACTCTATAGAACAAGCTTTCATCACATGCCTTTATCTATTTACTATCATATTTGTTAGGAGACACGGGTTGCTTGGTAGGAGTACCTTTCTATGATGTAACAAACCTTCTCCATCATAGGAAGAAAAGATTATTCCCATTTGCATGCCAAAGGTAAAAGTAACATTTTCTCTATTTACTTTTGTTTCAGTCATGAGTTATATCTGTATAAATTACCAAAAATGAAAAATCATCCGGTATACAATAGAGGTTAATTTGGTTGAAGCAAATAATCAATTTTATTAGTGTTTTCAATGTAAGATTAATATAAGGCAAATTCATTTTGAAAAAAAAAAAAAAAGATTCAAAGGAAATTAAAAAATATGTAGGTCCCTGATTTAGGTATGTAACCGTGTTAAAACTTTATATGAGAGTTTGTCACCCACTTGAGTCTCCGGAGAATCTGTTTGTAGTTACGCGTAGAGAATATCTGGTTAACAAAATAAAATTAAGAAATGTGCATGAATGCAATATTATTGCTCATGTGACCAACCAACTTAAGCAAGCAAACACAAAAAATTCTCTCATCTCACAAAGTAAAGCATATCTCAAGGATACTTCTTCATAGACACATCTTCCCTCAATTCACCACCATCAATACTCTTTTTTATCAACACCATAGCCATGGAGAAAACGTTTGTTATATGTGTAGCTTCAAGACCAAATGGAATTTTAGTGCTTCTTGCTTTAACTATTTTCCAAGGTGAGAGCCTAGATACCCTTTTGATTTTTATCATTCAATTGCATATATTATTCCTTTTTGGTCAATCAATATATATACTTTAGAAATTGTGCCAAGTATTGTAATCTAGAATTTTCTTTTTCATGAATCATTTTAGAATGTTGTTAATTTAACAATTTCATTCTAATTTCAAATATGTAGTTCCATATTAGTAATTTGAATGACTATATAATCACATTATTAAAAAATTTCTTTTACAATCTTTTACAGTAGTACAAGGAATTGGTGTTAATTATGGTACAATAGCAAACAATCTTCCACCACCATATCAAGTTGCAAAATTTCTATTGCACTCCACCATAATTAACAAGGTGAGAATCTTTGATGCCAACCCTGAAATCTTACATGCTTTTGCTAATACTGGGATAGAGATAACCATAACAATACCTAATGACCAAATCCCCAACATAACCAATCTAACCTTAGCTCAACAATGGATCAAAACCAGTGTCCAACCTTTTATCCCTTCAACCAACATCATAAGAATTCTAGTAGGGAATGAAGTTTTATCAACAGCTAACAAGCTTCTTATTTTAAACCTTGTTCCTGCCATGCAAACTTTACACACTGCCCTAGTAACTGCCTCATTAGACAACCTTATAAAAGTGTCCACACCACATTCTTTGGGTATTTTGTCTAATTCAAGTCCACCATCTAGTGGTAGGTTTAGACAAGGCTATGACATACATGTAATCAAACCAATGCTTAGGTTTCTTAAAGATTCTAATTCACCTTTCATAGTTAACCCTTACCCTTTTTTTGCTTGCACTTCAAGCAACCTAGATTTTACGCTTTTTCGTACAAATTTAGGGGTTTTAGATGATAACACTAAACTACTTTACACCAATATGTTTGATGCACAACTTGACGCTGTTTATTCGGCAATGAAAAGTTTGGGCTTTGAGGATGTTGCAATTGTTATTGGCGAAACGGGTTGGCCATCGATGGGCGACTCAGCTCAAATTGGTGTTAACCAAAAGAGTGCTTCCGACTATAATGGGAATCTTATAAGACATGTAACATCTGGAGTTGGAACTCCTCTCATGCCGAATCGAACTTTTGATACCTATATTTTTGCTTTGTTTGATGAGAATCTAAAGCCAGGCCCAATATGTGAGAGGAATTTTGGGTTGTTTTGGCCTAATATGACTCTTGTCTATGATGTCCCAATAATGAGAAACAATGTAGTTGTTTCTAACAATCATTCTAAAGTAAAATTGTCATTCATGATAACTTTGAGCTTCTTGATTGGTTGGTGGGCTTAAACTTTGTACACTCGATGTTCATTTCTAGCAGACCCAAAATATGTGCGACCAATTGGATTTGAATTCACAACATTCATGAAATCTCGGGGTGGAACTTTTCTCACCCCCAAATCATTTTTTATTATAAATGTTCAGATAAAAAACAATTTTTATTTTGTTCGAATGCGTACTCCACACAAATCGAAAAATCTATGTTTCATCTAGATTTATATTTCCAAAATTATACGGTCTTCTAAAAACGTGGAATATGTAAAATTGCTCTAAAATCTCGCATTGGTCGTAATCATGCAATTTGAATGATCAGGTCAAAGATAAGATGAATCTGAATTTATTGAATGTGACAACTGTGGAATTCCCTAACATAGAGAATTCGGATCACGCGTTTCGAGCCCAGGAAGCTCAATTCTGCAATCATGCTCATCAGCCAAGAAGTTGATGTGTGCAACCAAAGTTATGAGCTGATTCAAAAGCAAGAAACTATATATAATTGATCAAACTTGAATATTTTATTGAGTAATTAAAGTGAGAGGGTCATGCATTGGACTTAATTCCATTATATCCCTTGTTGATTATGCCCCCAAGGATGCTATTGAGTATTAAAGGCAATAAAAACTCTCCAAATGTACCAAATGAAGAACCAATCAGATCATACAGAGATTGTAAGACTACAAACTGACCAAATAGGCAAATAATGTTTCTTTTTAAAATTATGAGATTGTATCTAGTTTGTAAACAGAGGTGGATCATGGATGATAATTGAAGTACTATCAAATAAGAATGTTCAACTTGGTATTAGAAGCCTAATAAAACAAATGAGATTAGACATGGCAATGGGGTGGGGCGGGGACGGATTTTGCCTTCCCCAAACCCAAACCCATATAGTTCGGGTTTTCCCCAAACCCATCCCAATTTCAAACGGGGATAAAAAGTATAACCCCAAACCCAAACCCAACGGGGATCGGGTATCCCGACGGGGTTCAGGTATCCCGTTATACCTCTTCCAACATAAATTTGGATTGCATTTTAATATTTTTTTATTAAAAAAAAGAAGTTAAAGGCCCAAAAATTATTTTGTTTCAACGATATTTTTTTAAATATAGAAAAGAAATAGAGAAAATAGTTTGTTTAATACTCAAATTAAGAATAAAAAATAAACATATGAATGGAATTTAAGAGATTGTTTAAGGATTTCAAATTTAAAAGAGGTAAAATCTAATTTTAATATAAGCGGGGCGGGTTCGGGGACGGGTTCGGGGTGGGTATCAATGTCCCCATTACTCGCCCCAACCTCGTCTTTTGAAATCAGGGAAAACTCAAACCCGTACCCAAATCCAGTCAACTCGGATTTTCCCCGTCAAAGCGGGTATGGTTTGGGCGGGTACCCGCGGGTATGGGTTTTATTGCCATGCCTAAATGAGATGGCAAAATAAGTTTTTGGTAAACTATAGGGTATCCTGGTGCAACTTTGAAGGATAAAATTAATTATAACTTGCACTAAAAAATAAATATTTTAAAAAAATCATAATTATTTTTAAATTCTTGAATTTAATATTATCTTTATATAATAATTGCTTTTTGAAAAGTTTATTTATCCAAATTAATTTTTTGTCTTCCTAACTCTTGGATTGGTTGTATGCTTGCACGAGTTAAATGTGAATATGTGAGCGGTTTGTCGATATCATCTACGAATAAGAAAAATATTTGATATATAAGATATGCATGTGCCTCATTTACCAAATATACGTGGAGATATGATATATTCCCTCTTATAGTTCTAAAACATTGACCTGTTATTGCTTCCGATCCAGAACTCCCAACATTGCATGCATGAATCAATGAATGAGCCCCCTAGAAAATAATCAAATATATGGTACATTTTGTAGAAAATTCAGGAAGCAAATAATGATACTAGTAAGTAAAAATTACTAAATATAGTTAAGACAACGAACTTAAGTGATTAATGAGTTCTCTTTAAAATGAATTGTTTGGAGAATCCAAGTTCAATTCCAGATGTGGAAACAATTTTTGGCAAGATTTTACTTACTTCGCAACCGAACTCTGGATGTACCGATACCTATAAATAAAAGTACTAAACATTAATGGAAACTTATGAGACAATGAGAGTGAATAACAAGCAATATTTGGCCACAAACAACCTCCCACTTTCTAACACTGCTTGCTCAAATGAGCATCTCAGCCAACAGCACACATTGATGTAAACTGCAACTGTGATTGGAATACTCATTTGAGCAAGAAACATTACAAAGGGAAGTACACTTCAACAAATTAACAACTTGCTATCTATGTGAAGATGATTTGGGTCCTTATTTGTTGACATGTTTGGTCCTATATATATTGACAAAGTTATCTGAATAATCATGTTATTGAATTTTAAAGTGGTTGAGAAGACACTTTTTGTTTGTTGACACATTTGACGGTCAGCTACAAAAAAATTAAAATAGAAAGGACTTTTAGTTGCAGTAGTCATAGAATGACAAGTAAAAAAAAGAAGGTTAATTAATTCATGCCCAACTACTTAATTTCTTAAATAAGTAGGGGAGATTTAGTTAAAGGTCTAGTGTAGTTAAAGGAGGATAAAATTATCCCTCGCAACTGCGATCGGGAGGGGGCTGGAACCACTTGATGCCAGAACTGTCCCCCGAACCAGATTAAACTGGTGGTGAAAACCAAAAAAAAAAAGGAGGATAAAATTAAATAGTGAAGTGATAAAAAACTTAAAAAATTTATCCACAGTATACTGACATGTACAATTGAAAAGTTAGATAAGAATGAATACCATTTTAAGCAATTGAATGCATTTTCCAAAATAAGTAATTATAAAAAAAATATAGAACATGTGATTCAAAGTATAATCTCTACTATAGAGCACATGTCTTCCCTCCCCACACAACTTTTGGTTGATGAGAATGAATGAGATCCCCAAAGTCAAAGGATAGTACAAACAAGAGGGTGAGCTATATATCTCGAAGAAGTTTGACTCGTGAAGTGAAAGAATGAGTAGTAAATCTACCCACTAATTTTAGCAATTTTAAAGTATTTTTGTATCGGGTAAATAGTTTTTTATCTCCTTCAAAATTAGTGAGATTTAATTTACTCATGTTTAATTTTTTTTAATTCATCTTTGCAATATTAAGATTTTATATTTTACCCCATGATTTTACAACTGGGCATAATGGTACGATTTTGATGATGTGGCACGTACACGCGAAATTATTTTTTATTTTTTTAATACCAACTCATTTAATCTTTAATTTTCTTTAAAAAAAATAAAAAAAATCAGAAAACCTTCCCTTTTTAATTTTCTCATTTTTTTAAAAAACAATTAAAGATTAAATGAATTGGCATTAAAAAATAAAAAATAGAAAAATAATTCCACGTGTACGTGTGACGACGTCATCAGAATGGTACAATAATGGTGCCCAATTATACAATCAGGGGAACATAAGGGAATCTGGACATTGCAAGGGTAGATTTGAAGAAAAAAAATAGGTAGAGAATAAATCAAATCTCGTTAACTTTGTAGGGGGTAAACAACTATTAATATATGATCTTACAAAATACTTGTGTTCAAATTTGTGCTACTAATATTAATAAGAAGACAAACATGATAGATAAGGTAAGACATGTTATTATCTTGTGTCTTGGAGATAATTAAAGTGTCGAGAGAAGTCGCAAGAGCAAAGATCACAGAGGAATTGTGAACCAAATTGTGTATGTTTGGTTTCACTTCTGTAGCAGCCAGAATTGATTCTAGACGTGTAATTGATTCTGACTTGTTTGGTTTCTCAAAAGTAGAATTGATTCTGCCTCAAGAATTGATTCTACTTGAAGCTAGAAATCGTAGTTTCTGATTCTAGAATTGATTTTTACACTCAAAATTTTTGTTCAACTCACTTTTACATTAATATATCCAAACATAAACCACTTTAACTTAAAATCAATTTTAGTCAAAATTAACTTTACAGAATCAATTCTATCAAAATCAATTATCGTCACCGCATAACCAAACATACACTTCGTAACAAATGCAAGGTGAATTTTGGACTAAACTATCATCCAAGAAAGGTGAATGTAGTAACAAATGCACGGATAGAAAGAACGTGATATGTGCAAGTTTGCTAATGAATCAAACATCGTTGATCGAAGAATTCAGAGATATGAGTATTAGGCTGTGTTTGAAACTAGCACAAAAAAGCATCATACTTGAGATGATTAAGATAATGAGCAATATGTTAGAGTAGATCAAGAATGAATAAGTATCTTAAAAAACAACAAGAGCTCATTGCTCAAGGATATTAAAAGAACCATATTGCCAACCAATGCCAACAAAAACAATTAGTCTTTCCAAAAAAAAAAAACACTTAGAACCATCGAAACATATATATTTTGTTACAATAAATAAACATTGCAAAATAAAAATTACAACTATAGGTATTGTCACATTTCAACCATTATTCTATGTCCCTTAACTCCAACCATCAATATCCGATTTTCCCTCCCATGCATCTTCTCTAACAAAACCTCTCTTTCTTTCCTTTCTTTCTCCCTCCCTCTCCATTGCTCCAATTTGTCTCTAAACCTTCAAACTAAGGCCACCCAACAAAATGTCAAAGGCGGTGGTTTATACATTATTAGCCACCGCCACATTATTTTTCTTCATTGTTCGTTCTCCAACAAACATTGAAGGAAAAAAGGGTGACCTTAATAGAAGGTTTGGTTACAAAATATTAGAAAGAGCACCAATTTTTGACCCAATTGTAACAAAAATTGAGAGAGAGGCAGAACAAAAAAAACAACAAAAAAACAATGATTATTTTGATGATAATGATAAGGTTGTTAGTCGTCGTACGAGTTTGGAAAATACAACATCGGTTAATGAGGTAGCGGAGAAATATCAATATCTTACATCGGGTGGTGAATTAAATACAACATTAAGGTTATTTATTTTGTTTCCTTTGTTGGATAGAGAACCAAAAGATGGTTTTGTTGATTTTGATGAATTGGAAAGTTGGATTATTCAAAGGGCTAATGAAAGATTAGATTATGCTACACAAGTTGAGTTGGATTCTAAGGATATCAATGGTGATTTGGCCATTTCTTTTAAAGAGTGTCTACCTCATTTATCTCAATATGATATAGGTGATTGAATTATTTGTTAATTTTCTTTTTTCCTTGATTAGTTTTTATTTCTCGATTAGTTTTTTTTTTGGTCAAGTAATATAATGACTAGAAATTTCATTCTTAAGATGAACAAGTGAGATGATCGGGGTTCGAATCCCGACTCCCTACATATATAATGCAGTGTCCTACTAACTGAGTTAAAATTGGTATTTTTATATGACATGATTTTGATGTCAATTGGTTTCCTAGTGAAATGATTTCATTAGAAGTAAACTTGGTATTTTTCATTTTTGTTAAAATTATTAATTAACTGTTCATATTTACATAAATTAAAATATGAGTGATGCATGCAGACTGTCACACAATTTGATTTGTTCAATTTCAATCGGATGATTGCATTCAAACTATACTATAAAAGACAATCGAAACCTAGGCTGCTTAATTAAGATGGAACAATTTAGGTTAACAACAATGTGATTATGTGATGATGGAAAGGGATTGAAGAGAGTTTCTATTAAAGACGATTAATATTATGTAAGAGATGAATTTGTACTCAAAATACACTTAATTTTGAATCCAAAGTTGCACTTAACAAACTTGATAACATATGACATGATATGAAATCAAGGGACCTAGATTCCCTGCTGTTTATTTTTACACAGTTTCACGCAGTTTTGAATCTCAACCACTCATTCAAAGATTAGACGATTCTAATATTTCAGATAGTTTTCTGATTGAATCAATCTCAGCCACTGTCTTAAATCGGATAGCTGAGATCTCCGTTACCGCATGAAATTCTATTCCAAAATCAAGTGTTATGTTAAAAATAAAGTAGCCAATAGTTAAATGGTGGATCCTTAATAGGGTAAATTAATGAGCTAAATATCATATGGGGCTGCAATCCAAAAATCCAAATTAATTTATACAAAAAAAAAAATAATTGGTAGAAATTCATTTATATAATATAATGTTACATAATATATATCTTAAACTTTCGTCTATAGTTGAATTTGAGTATATATTGATAATAAAGTTTCTGCTGAAACAGAGAAAAATGATATGACACATGGAGAAGCAGGGTGGTGGATGGAAAGATTTAACATTGCAGACTATGATCACAATGGCCTTCTTAACTTCACTGAGCTTAGAGAGTAATTAATAATAAATAATTGTAACACTTTTATTTTTCTCATTTTATAATTTTTTCTTAATATCTTTTGTTGTTTACATATTGTTTGGAACAGTTTTTCCCACCCAGAAGATAGCCAAAATCATGAAATGTTGAAGTGGATGGTTAGAGATAGACTTAAGTAAGCTTTTTATAACATCTTTACAACTTTTATTCTCACAAAATTTATGTCTATGTTGTGTTTTATATTATATTATATTATATTATATTTTTTATTTATTAATTTGTTTGTGATATAGGCGCATGGATGATCATGAAATTGATGGGAAATTAAATTTCAATGAATTTGAAGACCATATATATAGCACATATGAAAGTTATGTGGATTTTGAAACCAATGGAGGGGATGTACCTAATGCAAAGGACAAATTTGCTGAGCTTGATGTGAACAAGGACCAGTAAGTATCTCCTATTTTTCTTAGAGATATGATTATTATATCTTTTTATTTAAATTTCCATGCTAATTAAATTTTCTATTATGTGTTATGTATTTGAAGATTCTTGTCACCTGAAGAATTGTTACCTATAATACCTTACCTCTACCCTGGAGAAACAGCTTATGCTAAATATTACACATGCTATTTGATGAATGAGGTAAGTACATTAATATTTTTAATTATAAAGATGTGTTTGATGTATTAGAAGCATATTTCTATGTTGCGGTCAGCAACTACAATTGTGGTCGCAATGTAAAATTTTTAGAGGTCTTTGTAACAACAATGCAATTGCAATTATGACCACATTTGTTTGGAATTTAGATTGTCTCTGGTGGCAGTTGGTAATATCTGCATTCATACAATTGGCATATCATTGGTTTTTGTAATAGATCGGGTGGTTCGAATTTTAAACTTCATGTTCTAGTTTTAAGAAGAAAATCACAATATAGGATTTGTATTGAAATTTAGACCCTCTGATCTCGATCCAACGGTCAACAATGTGTTGACTGCGTGAATGCAAAGAATTGTCAACTATAGGCAATTTGAATTAATTTGTCTATATTTGCTATGATATCAAAGTTCACAACGTTGCGGCTGCAACTGCAATTTAGAATCATGATTAAGAGAAAGAAAGTTTAGATTATATATTTGAGATTATTGGTTGTATTTGATGCAGGCTGATGATAATGAAGATAACAAATTGACACTGCAGGAGATGCTAAATCATGAATTTGCTTTCTATAACACAGTTTATGCAGATGGTCATGTGGAAGATGATGATGATGATGATGACGACGACGACCATGATGAGTTATGATAAGAAATCAGTTTTAACATATAAATCAGTTTTTGGTTTTGTAAAAAAAATAGACAACACAAACAAATCCAATTAAATTGACACATTTTTGGCCTTTCTCTTTAACTTGATAGTTGAATAATTTAAGACTTTAAGTTGTTTTTTTTGGGTTTCCTTAAAAAAAAAATTGTTCTTTTGGAAAGATGTCTTAAAATTACTTGTCTTTAATAGCCCAAGTTCATATTTACATTCCTACATACTGACATTTGAAATGGTAATTGAGTTATTGAATACTAACGTAAGATATAATGACTGATGAGAAAAGATAAAGATGATTGAAATCAAACACTACATCAAATGTAGTGACGGAAGTTCGAACTATGATACTTCTATTTATTTATTTTAAAAGCTAAATATTTAGCCATTAAATTACACTTAACTAAAAAAAGTGATTGAAATTCTTCCAAGATACCATCAAACCAACCTTAATCTGTAATCTCTTGAGAAGTCTTTACTTATTAATTTTTATATGTTGTAGATCAAACAATTTGTTTGCTAAAGAGAAGAATTGAACAATGTAGCACTAGTGAGATCATCACAGCATGTAATTTTTTTTATGATTTTGATATATAAAAATAAGAAAATGCTAGTGCTCCAAGTCACTAGTTAAAAAAACCAAATATAAAAAAGTTATCTTTGTATTTTTATAGTCAATATTTTTAAAGTACCGTATAAAAAATATTGTTTTCGATGCATAATTTTTCTCTTTTACTTCCTTAACTAGTGCCCCTCATAGACACTAATTAGCATAACCCATAAAAATATTAAAAAATTTAAAAAGTCATAGAACGGTTAGTTTTTCTTTATTTATTTTATTTGAATAAATAATAGAATAGATACTTGAATCAAAATCAAATTTTTCATGATATTTTTCTTTAAGATATTTAATTATTATTTTGTGCAAACTATAAATTATTTTTTTGACTAATTGTGCAAATTAGTTGACTAATATTGCTTATCCCCTTTATTGTTTTTTTATGAAAAGATAAAATCATTAAAGAATTAGGTAGCGTAAGGAAAAACTATTTTTGTTTGTTATATCTACCAAGAGAAGATTTTTTTTTTTAAAAAAAAAGAATTAACAAATTAAAATTTTATTTGTAATCTATTATATCACAAAATTGATTAAATACTAGTACTACTACTTAATTTATGTGGAAAATTATTTTTTATAATTATAAAATGATTATTAAATTGATATTGTAACAAATGCTAGAAAAGTCTATATTCAAATCATCTTCCTCAAACAAAGTCTATATTCAAATCATTATGATAGCATCATTTTCACATTTGACACAAGGCACTTAGAATTTCAACGTAAGTTTGGATCATAGTGCAATAGTAATGGTGGAAGTTGCGTGGGAGCAAAGCACAATATACACATACTACAAACATACATTAACAACAAATCCTTTCAAGAAAATATATTAACTAACAACAAACTATAGGTATGCTATCCCAATTAGAATTCTCAAGAGAGTAAACTTCTTAACAAGAACTAAACAATTTAACTAATAACTTACTAGTATAATATATTTAATTAATAACTTACTAGTTTAATACTTCACCCGTCCCAAAATATAAGCGAAAATAAGTCAAAAAAACTTGATATATTTAGTTAAAGATTTGGACTAAATACATTCATTTTTGTTAATTAACTTTTACTTATATTTTAGGATGGAATGAGTACATTATAGATATGTTGTATATATCAATTTTCCCTCTAAATAAGTTAAAATCGGATTTTCTTGTTAAAAAAAGTTAAAATCTTTTAATACAAGGTGACCCAAAATGTTATGGGCCAACAAAAAGAGTCACAAAGCCCATACCCAGGTCTAAAAATATGATAACATAATTTATTGGAGCTAAAACAATTCTCTCATAGAATAGAGAATTTTGGGATTCAGATTACATATCGCAAATACGTGCTGATTTTAGTGAAGTGAAGAGGCAATGTGAGTAAACCGATTTTAAATCATTGAGTAAGATTGATTAATGCATATAACTGTAGCTTTTTTACTGCATTGAGAATATAGGTTTGAGAATTATGGAGCCGAATACAAGAGCCATAATTATGAGTCTAATGTATGTTTGATTTCAATTCTGGAGCAGACATAATTGATTCTAGACGTGTTGAATTGATTCTGAATTGTTTGGTTTCTCAAAAGTAGAATTAATTTTGCTTCCAAAATTGATTCTACTTGTAGCTAGAAATTGTAATTTTTCATTATAGAATTTATTTTTACATTCAAATTTTTTGTTCAACTCATTTTTACATGAATATGTCTAAACATAAATTACTTATTCTTTAACTCAATTTTGATCAGAATCAATTTTACAAAATCAATTCTGTCAAAATCAATTTTTCTTACTAGAAAACTAAAGAAGTTCGTGACTTATTGTTGGGAAAGTCAAATGCAACAACAACAAACTAGTATATGATTTAAAACTAGACAAAATTTGGCGTTTCATCTCATTCAAGATCTTGGACATTATACGACCTACCAATTTACTATTTTAGAAATGAGAATCGAACAAATTCATCTCTACAAAATTAGCTTATAAGATAATAATTATCTCTTATTTATAAATATATATTCAAGTTATCTCGCAACCAATGCACGACTTCTTATAAGTTATAGATCCAATATTATCAAAATATATATTGAATCAATGATAGTTAGTATGAAATTAACCATAAAAAAATAAAATGAAATTAACCATTCATATTTGAATTCACCAATAATACATTATTTTTTTTAAACAAAGTAACCAATAATACATAAATAAACAAATAAAAATAGGGAAAAAAATCATGAAATGAAGTAGACATGTTAACAAGGTGTAGCGTGTGAGAAACATATGGTCCCACGTATAGTGTTAGTCACCGCTTGATGGCTTAGCTCCCCCATTTCCAAAACATTAATTTCCTTGAAACTTTCAAACAAAGCATAGCCAAAACGATAAACTCAATCTTCCTCATTCATTCATATTTCATAATTGTGTGACACCAAAGTCACACTAAAAGACACTAAACAGAATAAAAACACAACAACCCTACTAATTGGAAACAGAAGAACAAAAATTAGATATTTTAGTGGAATTCACAAACTATCAAAATTAGAGTCCAAATTACTTTCTTATTTTCAAAGCAATTTAGTCACTAATACTTTAACTTTTAAAATTAAATAAGTATGTGTCGAATTTTGATACTACATATTACATATTACGTTTGATTTTTTCTATAAAAAATAATTGACTTTTTAAATTTACTCGTATTTGATATATACTCCATCCATCGCTTTTTATAAGACAGTGTTTTATATAAAAATTATCTCTTTTTTTAAGATTCTTTTGCAATTATCAATGACATTGATTATTTTTTTTCCAAAACTACTCTTATTTACTTTACATAACTTTTTGAATAACATTTAATTCTTTTTTGAAAGTGAGTGTCATTATTGAGGATAAAAATGGAAAATCAATATAATTTGTCAATCAATTTAAGACTAAAATCGACTTTCTTAAAACCCGTGTTTTGTCAAACTAACTTTTATAAATAAAGACAAATGGAGTATTATAGATCAGATATATCGGTTATCCAATAAATGTCTGTTTAGTAAATAAAATAAGCTAGTTAATAGCTTATAAGTTTGTTTGATAAAATAAAATATAATTAATAAAAATAATTCTCATTAGCTTGAAGTTTTCTTTTGGCTTATAGTTTACAGTTTTTTACATTTTTTTTTTTCATTTTTAAACTTTAATTTAATTTTATTATTTTTTATAAAATTAAAAATTATTTACTAAACATACATGTTATTTTGTATCATTTTATATTTATCAACTATTTTAAAAACTAATTTTACCAATCACTTTAATTTCAATCACATAGTTTTTCAGCTATTAGCTAACTTATAGCTTAATTTTATCAACCCACCTCTAAATCTAAAATGTTAATTATTTTTAATAAAAAAATTAGAAAAATTAGATATTCGTACTTATTGAATTATGCTTACATAAATTACTTTAATAAAGCAAAAATAACCGATTTATAGTTATGGGATGTGATAACATCGACCCCACTAAAAAAAATCAAGGAAAATTTGCCTCTCTGAGTATATAGCAGCACTACCTATGTTTGATGGTATCTGTATCTTGAAAGTTAAGTAAAACTAAAAACTTTGATCCCTCTCAAATTCAGAGTTAGATTCTTTCTGCATAAGGAAAACCAAGGTAAGATTTTCTCTTTCTCTCTTAATAATAATAATAACTCACTTTGTTTTTGTTTGTTCTATGTAATTAATTACCTTGCTAGCTTATGTATGATCTTATTCTGTTTTTGATAAAATTTTGTATGATCTTATTGTAACATGTTTTTTGGACATGTTATTTTTCAGAAACTCTTTGTCTTAGGATTTTGGGCATGCAAATTTTGCTTTGAAGGGTTAGAAAAATCATTCTTGTTCTTTGGTAAGAGAAATCATGAAACTTGAATTATTTGATTCTGGATTATTTGCTTTGACTTTGTAACATAATCTAATTTAATTCAAATTTTTAAGTCTAATCTAAAAATAGTTGATACAAAACAACCTCAATTGTTTGTAGTTATGGAGACATAAATTATTTGTTGCAGCTCATATTTTGGTATCAAAACTTTTATTGAAACTCTGATTCCGGTCATGATGGTTATGTGTTAATTATTTTTTCGGTTTCATGGTTGAATGTTGCGAGTAATCAACCTGAGATGTAAGATCTGAAATGAGATCGAATGAATCTTTGCTTTCATGCCTTTTGGGAAATAATTAGCGAAATTTGTAATTTGAGCCGTCTGATCTTAAATCTTTGATCGAGATTGATTACTGCGCGTAACTGCATGCTTTTATTATTGACCGTTCGTGTAATTTATTTCTTATTGCTTCAACAGATGGATTGTCCATAAAACAGCTCATAATCAGACCAAAGTGTAATGGCATCTGCAGAAGCCAGAGCCGGTTATGCAGTTAAACATTGTTTCGCACATGATTTCATGATGCCGCGTGCAGTTTCCGAAAAAATGGAACCTGATTTTACAACTAGTGATTCAACTGATTCTGATATGAAATGGTGGCTACATGTGAAAACCAACATGAGTGGTGGTGACACAGATTTTACATGTCAACATCTAAATACCTTGGAGTCTAAGCTCGATGTTTTTAATGTCAATATCAGGAGCGATCAATCTATCAAAAACTTCGATGCTGCTCTAGAGCAGCAATGGAATGTCTATGCTAAATGTATGAAGAAAACTAATGATACTCGAACGGCGAAAATCGAGGCTGCATTGAACAATGACATGTATATAACACATAAGATGAAAAATGAAGATGAGTTCTGGTATTCAGATGATGATGTTACTAGTTTCTTGGTTTCTGAACAATATAAAAGTGTGTCGTCTGATCTCGAACCGCATTGGTTGGGAGCTGAAAAAACTCGGCCTTGGTGGCGGAGTTCTGGAAAAGATGATTTGGCTTCCTTGGTTGCCAAGAAACCATTTGAGTATATTGAGAACTGTGATCTCCCGGAGCCGAATACTAAGCCTTTTAGGAAAATACCAAATCTTCCGCCAAGAGATATTGACAACGAGAAGAGTCTTGTATTGCCGTTAAACCAGAAATCGGAGATTTATACGTCTACAACCTTGACTTCTGGCTGTTCATTTCAGGACTCGGACAAAACCTCTTCCAGGTAATGTTATACTTAATTTAGTCAGTTATGATCACACTGTACTTTAGACGAGATTTAACATTAAAAATGATTGACAGTTTCTTAAAATTCGATGTTAATGCAATGCTGCACTTTCTTGGAAATTTTAAGTTAATTATCATTCTAGGTTCAACTTTTATATGCTTAGTTTACTGATTACCGTTGTTTTAAGAATTTTTACGAAATTGTTCTGCGCTCGTGTTTAGGTCGAGTGAAAGCAAAGACTCTTATTCAAGCACCAACAAGGATAGCTACATGAATTCTGAGAGCACGGCCAAGGCAGAGTTACTAAAAGCCTTGTGCCGATCCCAAACTCGGGCGAGAGAAGCTGAAAAGGCAGCACAAGAAGCCTGCGACGAGAAGGAACATATAGTATCGCTATTTTTCAAGCAGGCATCGCAACTATTTGCTTACAAACAATGGCTACATGTTTTGCAGTTGGAGAATCTATGTCTACAATTAAGAAACAAAAACCAGGCGCCGTTGCTGAATAACCTCTTTCCCTATGGTGCCGAAAAACATCATAGGAAGAGTCGTCGAAAGACTAAGAATAGAAGACGAGGGATCGGAGAATGTGTTTTCGCTTTTGCTATTGGTTTAGCTCTTGCTGGTGCAGGTTTGCTTCTTGGTTGGACCTTTGGATGTATGTTTCCATCCTTTTGAATGCGACTATTTATTCGAGTGAATCACTAATTTAGTCCCTGAAATTGTAGAACGCTGTCAAGAACAACTCGCACCACTGATACATATGCACATATACACAAAGTTTTCTATATTTTTTACATTGCTAGATTGTGATAGACTTTGTACTAGTAAAATAGGAGTTGCCAAATTTAATCATATTTAAATTTTTCTAGATGTGAACCAATTTCTCAATTTTTTTCCCTAGATGTGACTAACTAATACAATAGACTGTTTCGGTCAGGGATTGAACTCGAGGACTCTTGATCAAGTCGATTTTTTTAATCACTCGAGTCTAATTACTTAATTAAAAATTTATTTGATTTTGAAACCAATTATCTAAACTAGTTAAGATTTCAAAAACTGTTTATACAACTAAGGAAAAAAATAAAAACCATTAGGGCTCTATTGAAAATTGTTCTGTTTATGAAAAAAAGGACTTGTCAAAGAACTAACAAATGGTTAATTATGAGTTAAAAGATTAAATGATTAAGGCAAAACGTCGTTAGTAGTTAATTATACACACAAATTTATTGATCTTACAGATGGATATTGAGCTACTTGCCACGTTTATCAAAATCACAAGGAACAATTATGGAGTAATCAATAAGGCCAAACTTTAACTTGTGTGGTAGAAAATGGTTGAAACAATATAAGTGATCAAATCACAATAGAACACTAATTTGAGCGGACAAAAAAGTGCACTAAAACTTTCAAACACACATATAGTATGCTGTTAGATGATTCTGGAATTTGGATTCTAGCATGACTCACATAATTATTTTTATATTAATTCTTTGGTTCCAAAATTTGATAATTTAGAATTTGGTTATGAGATGAAATTTTTTTGACTAAAAATTGTTTTTATCAAGAATTGAATCTCATTCTTTTAAAAAATTCGTCCTAAAAAAAAAACTCATTAACAATTTGAGGTCAATATCATAGTTTACATAAAGGTTTTTAATTTATCTTAATGTTGAGAGTCTCATAGCATATCATTATTGAATTATAAGAGAGTAAAAGAACAATTTAAATCAATAAAATTTCATCTCATTTAATATTTGATCTAATAGTGAGGAATTTGAGTAGTAATAGGTTCAATTTTTAACTTTATCCTAAACAAAACAAAAAAGAAAAGTATATTTTATGTAATATATAGAAACTGAAGTTCAAATTATAATACTTCCATTTATTCATTTTAAAAAGTAAAATTCTAGCCACTCGACTATTTGAGAAAAAAAAAATCAATTAATTTCAAAGTTGGTGTCAAATGCCGGAGCAGATTCCTCATTATTATGTTATGTTTCTCACAATTGATGATCGTCGGATCTAAAATATACGGTTCAAATTATTATAAGTGATTTTATTAATCTAAAATATCTAATCAATAATTAATGGTTAATTTAAAATTGTGAAAACTATGCGTTTATTAACGATAGTAAATCTACGTCATCCCACTTATCTACGTCATCCCACTTTCAAACCATTAAATTACATGGAAAAAAAAAATCTACATCAAATACACACTTACTTTACTTATAAAAAATACTTTTGTAAGTCTAAGCCTCTAAGGTAGACCACGCCACACGTAGCATCCTGGTCCAAAAGATCCATGAGAAGTTTAAATTAAGTGTAGAAGTTTATGCATACAGACAAATTAAATAGTACTGTACAAATAAAACTAAAATTATTCTAAGTTCTTGAATGGAAATCTTTGTATTTTTTATAGAATAAATTATTCATTATTTTTATTATCTATTCTGAACTGAGTCAAGATTATCATAATTATAATGAGAAACATTTTCTTTGTTCTTTGTAATATCTATGTAAATGATTTTGATTTTCTCCTATTATTGATTTATGTGTACTCTTTTTAAAAAAATGATCGACTTAGATCATTTTTAACTATAAAATTTCACTTTAAAATCAATCGTTAGTAATTGATCTATAGTAATTGATGCTAGACTTATTATGAAAAACTTACGATAATAAGCGATTCCAAGTCAATCAAACCCACCTACTTCAATGTTTTATATGTTCAACTTCAACAATTTTTAAAGATAAAGAAAGAAAAAATGACCCGGCCAGAAGAATTAGTACCATAACAATTTATTTAAGGAAAATGTTAGCTAGTGCTCCGGAGGCACTAGTTAAAAAAACTAAATATGGAAAATTATTTTGGGAATTGTGTGGTCAATGTTTTTAAAGTATAAAAATTAAGGGTGATCACGGTGCGGTTTGGTTCGGTTTTGATCATAAAAGTCATCCTAACTGCGAGATAAAAATGCATGTGGTTCGGTTTGGTTCGATTGGTTTTAAAGGTCATGCAAACCAAACCAAACCAAACCAATGCGGTTAGGATCGGTTCGGTGGTTGCGGTTTACAGCATAACATTTTAGTATCAAACAATTTTAAACATAAAAAAAAAACTTGAATTTCCTAAATAACATTAAAGTACTAATAAAAGTTGTTTATCCAAAATAACATCACAGTACTTTACAATTTTAAATATCCAAAAAAAGTAATTTAAAGTTTCAAAATAACATCATAGTACCGATAAAAGTTGTTGATCTAACTAAAATAATATTACACCACCAAAGTAACATTACAATACAAAAAATAAGAATAACTTAAAGTTCCATTAATTTGGTGGACTGACTTGGTAATTAGGCTATGTATATTGGAATATAATAAAAACTTAATGTGGTTTTGGTGGTATTGGAATATAATAGAAGCTTAATGCGGTTTTAGCGATTAACCGCGGTTTTTGCGGTTCGCGGTTCGTGGTTCAATAGAAAAGTCATCCAAATACATCCAAATCAAATGCGGTTTTTGCGGGTTTTATTTTGGATTGGTTCGGTTTGCGGTTTTACTTTTGGATTGGTTCGGATATGATCACCCCTAATAAAAATGTTGTTTTCAATGTAAAATTTTCCCTTTTTATTTCCTTAACTATTACCTCGGGAACACTGGTTAGCATGACTCTTTATTTAATCAACATTTCTTTTCAAAGATCATCTAGAAAATACAAATAGAAAAGAATAGAAATCACCACCCCAAGTGGTACTAAATTCCAAGTCCACCTCACCTCCTCCAAGTCCAAATATATAGGTTGGTTGACAATATTATTTTTAAATATTCTCCCTCTCACTAGTCAATTAAAAAAAATAACGTTTAAAAATTATTCTATTAACAAAGTAGTACTTTTATACAAAAAAAAAAACAAAAAAATAATCTCCAGCGTATGATAAAAATAACAACTTAATAAAATAAGCACGTTTATATTAATCTGATTATTTTACAGAACACCAGCTGAGTAGCATCCTCGTCCTCAGATTCATTCAATTTTGGAGTTTCCATCTCCGCGTTTAGACGAATCCAACCGCCGTCCCACGTGGCATTACGCACTTCTTATCTGCCACCTGTACCCGCTATCTCTCTCTCTCTCTCTCTCTCTCTCTCTCCTATAATAGCATTCAACAAATTTTTTCATCTCTCTCCTTCAATCTCCTCTCTTCCATTCAATTCAATTCCCGCTAGCTCCCTCACGCGCCACCACAACGATGCCATATTGCGACGTCGGAACACAGATTTCCTTCCCATCAACCTCCTCTTCCGCCGTCGCACCCGCCGATGCTCACCTCAACAATGACGTCAAAATCTTCTACAGAACTTACGGTTGCGGTCCCACCAAAGTCCTCCTCATCATAGGTATTTATTTCCTTCATTCAATCATCTTCTTATTCATCATTGAAATTATGGTGGAAATTGAATTATTGAATTGAATGGTCAGGATTGGCTGCTACACATGAAGGATGGGGTCCACAAATCAAGGGATTAACTGGAACAAACGTAGCTAATGACGAAGACGACGCCGTTTGGAGTGGTGGTGATAATGAGGCCGGTGGTGGTATTGAGGTCTGCGCTTTTGATAATCGTGGCGTCGGTCGAAGCTCCATACCTATTAGAAAGTCTGATTATTCGTAAGTTCTTCCAACTTTTTCATTTCATTGCTAAAATTCTTCGCCTATTTAGTTGACTGGTTTTTTGTTTGGCTTCATCTTTGCTTAGTTTCATAATAATTTCAATAATGGAAGCGTGGAATGTAATTACCTGCATGTTTGAAATATTGATTTTGAGTAAATAAATTGATTCTGATTAAAATTGAGTTGAAAGGAAGGTAAAGTGAATTATGTTTGATACATTCGTTTAAAAGTGAGCAGAACAATAAATTTGACTGTAAATATCGATTCTAGAATCAGGAGCTGCAATTTCTAGCTTTAAGTAGAATCAATTCTATTTTAGAGAAATCAAACGTATCAAAATCAATTATACACGTCTAGAATTGAGTTTGGCCGCTCTGTGTTGGTGTTATATTAGTATCCAACAATGATGATATATGTATTGAATATCAAATATGTCTTTAGTTTGAAGTGTCGGTAAATTATTGATTTTGAACAATTTATGAAAAGTGAAATGAAATTTTGAGTATTGGTGAATGATTGTTTTGTTTGGGTGCAGAACAACGATCATGGCAAAGGATGCAATTACTTTGTTGGATCATTTAGGTTGGGAAAAGGCACATGTTTTTGGGCACTCAATGGGTGAGTATTTACTATTTAGTCAAAATTCGATGATTTATTACTACTATTACATTTGGTGAGGTTTAGTTGATTTGTTTGTGTTTAATTTTAATCATGTTTCATTATTGAAACAGGATCTATGATAGCTTGTAAATTAGCAGCAATGGTTCCTGATAGAGTTCTCTCCTTGGCGTTGTTAAATGCAACAGGTGGGGGTTTTCAATGTCTTCCAAAGGTATTATATTATTTGTCCTTTTTATAAATTTAATGAAATGTTTTCATTTGTTTTTATGACATTATGTGATTAGAGCTTGATGATGCAATTTTGGCAGACATTGATTGCTGGACACACTTTTTAATTACAAACCCCGTTTAGGATGAGTGGAGTTGCATACACAATACTTAGAATTTCTTAGTACTGATTTTAGGTGATCAATCCTTTAGGACAAATTTAGTTGAGAATTTATCTTTATATATTTTTGAGTGAGAATTTAGTTGAGAATGTCGTAGTACCAAAATTTAAATTTTGAGTGCTCAAATGTATATATAAGGGTGATGCTAATACACACCCACTCAAAATTGAGAAGGTGTGTATTAGCATGGTGCACTTTTATGTTAGGACCAAAAACCCAAATGTTTATTTTAAAAAGCTACCGTATTGAATGGGTAGTAGAGTAATTTAGTTGGTTTCTTTTTCCTTAATTTTCTCAGCTGCAATTAATCGGCCACCCTATTTGTCTAAGAATCATAAGTTGCAGGCCATATCAGTTCAAGTTTCAACCACCATCCTCTTATTAGAAAAAACATTGTTGTCAATGTCATACCTTCTCCCAATTAATATGCATTTCCTCTTCTTCTTTTTTTTTTGTTCATTGCAGCTAAGAAAAAAATCAGGACATAAACTTTGTCTCAATTTCATTTTCTTTAAAAATGGAACTATCAAGAACAATGACTTTTTTTTCCTAATTGAAAGGAATAATTATTTTCTCTATCAAAGAAATTAATAATGCACTGTCACAAAACTAAACTAAAATAACACTTCCAAGTTAAACAACAAAAGCCTAGATGTTTCCAAATCAAAAGGGTGTGGCCAATAATGTAATTTTGGGCAAGGAGATGATACGAAGCCATGAAAGACTAAAAGGTTTGATCCACAAAGATGATTCATTTCTTGAGAGAGAAATAAAATATAAAAAAGTAAATTACTCTAATGCCCATTTAAAATAACTAGATTTGAAAGGAACATTTGGGTTTTTTTGTCCAAACATAAAAGGTGCACCATGCTAATACACACCTTCTAAATTTTAAGTGGGTGTGTATTAGCATCACCCTATATATAATGTTTAGTTTGGAACATGATGCAATTATGCTGCTTTCAAATTAGGATCATCCATATAGGGAAACTTCCCCTAATCTCTGGTCGGATGTGTTGTTAATAGTATGCTACATTTATGTAACATATCGACTGTTAATCAGTTGTCATCGATATCAATCGAAAGAAAAGAGTTGATAAATTGTGGCAAATTTCTTCAACCTTAACAGTAAAAGAAAAATGAAACAATGCATTGGAAGTAAAAAAACAAGTAATTGTAATTCTTTAACTATCGATTCATCTGTTTGCAGTTTTTCCAATGTTCAATACAGATTTCACAGGAATGTATTTGTAATTAGATATATAATGTTGGAATTATGATCTGTCTGATACATGTACATGGGTTCCTATAAACTATTATAGGCTTTTAATTAAACTATTTTGGAATTTGCCTCGGGTCCTTATAAGAGATTCTTGTTCTATTTTTACAGCTTGAACGGCGAACCTTCTCTGTTGCTTACCGTTTCTTGAAGGCAAAGAGTCCTGAACAAAGAGCTGAAGTTGACTTGGACACCCACTATTCACAAGTAAAGCTTGTTCTTGGTTTTGCTGATTATCTACTCTAACATATAAAAGTTGTCTCCCTAACCCCTCTCCCCAGCTATATAAAACTGGTTCTACTATAAAAGTAGTGATTTTAAAAAATTGAATCACTCAAGGTGTATTCATATTTGCAATCAATATTAACATTAAGTTGAAGGAGGTTATCTTATTCTTCTAGTCTTGGATCAACTCTGAAGTCTGAACTATAGTTACTAACAGCCTAGAAATCTATGTTAGCACTGTCTTTAGGATGAATGACAAAAACTAATTTTATCTATGATGTGCAGGAATATCTTGAGGAATATGTTGGAACCGTGAAGAGGAGAACAATATTGTATCAGGTACAGATATAAAATAAGCATAATCTTAGTTAAGTTTTGCTGATGTTTCAAATGCTTGGAAGTGTATTACTTTGGTGCTAATGTTGGGTGTGTTTGTTTCTATAGTCTAATAGCATTGTACAAAATGTATTTATAAAGTAAATTGAAACTTATGCGGATAGTTGCTATTTTGCTGCAATCAAAATATCCAAATTCCAAAGGTGCGGCACAAAACTGCACAAAAAAGTATGCCTATACCAGAAGTGCTAGAATTATATTGTTTAAAATTAAAACAAGTTTTAATTGTTTGCTATGAGTATGGCTCTTGGTTGGGAACTTCATAGTTTAACAACAGGACAAATGGACAACCTTGTGTGTGTGTAATGCAGTAGAGATAGCTTGGACATATAATAATGTAGGGGATTTGGAAGTTATGTGTGAAGGCAAGGGACATGAGGGTTCCGTTACCCTCATTTTGAGTTTTCTTAATTTGGGAAATTAACTAAGTTACTATTACAGCAATATTACTAATCTCAAACCTATCCATATCATGAAAAATGCTAGCAACACACTCTCATATATCATTAGAATTTTTTAACTAATAAATCTATTAATATAGACTTGAAATTGATAAATGTCACTGATGATCATATAAGCCAGCCAACATCCATTCATACTCTAACCCACTTATGATTTCTGAATTAGTACATTGACACTGACCAAATAAAATGTATCCTATTGATAAATACATCAACTAGCAATTCTCTACCATGAGATCCTTGCATCTCCCAGAGATGAAAAGTATTTTTTTTCTTTCAATTTTACTTTTGAAATAGAATTCTAATGTTGTAGTCCACTAACGAAGGTTAATGAAACATTCATTCACATCAAATAAAAAAAGTGAAGGTTAATTGAACGAATATGCATTATAATGAATACGGATCATCACACTGTGCTCAATTTTAGTATTTCTTTTTCAGCAATATGTTAAAGGCATATCAAATAGTGGAATGCAGTCTAACCATGGCTTTGATGGTCAACTCAATGCATGTTGGAAACATAAAATGACCCAAACAGAAATCGAAGCGATCAAATCTGCAGGTTTTCTTGTTTCCGTCATTCATGGCAGGTGTGGACTGTGTACAGAGACATTAATGTGGTGCTTTATAAATGAAACTTGACACTCAATCATGCACAGATTATTCGCACACGCATTAGGCAAATTATTATGTATGAAAATATTGCACACATGAATCACAGACACATTAGTATCTAGTTCATAGTTTTAACTTGAAATTGCTGCATATTTAGGGATGATATAATTGCTCAGTTATATTATGCAAGAAGACTTGCTGAGAGGTTTCATCCAATGGCCCGGCTGGTAGATCTTCATGGAGGTCATTTAGTGAGTCATGAGCGGCCTGAAGAGGTATAATTTGCATGTAATGTACTATGTATCCAATAAATTTAACTATTAATTTATAGCACACTTACTGCCTAATTTGCACATTGTACTTTGTCTCTAAAGATACATTAAAAATGAAGCAAAACATTTCAAAATTCAGGTTAATCAAGCACTGTTTGACTTGATCAAGGCATCAGAAGTGAAGATGACCCCACATGATTGGACTAACTTGCCAAATACACAATCTTGTAAGTATTACATTTTTTACAGGAAATAATGTTTCTTGTGCTTTTCAATCTGACATGAGCTCAGACATGACACCTGCCATGACTGTTTTCTGTAGCTTGGTTGGTTGTCAAAATGTGGTAGTAATGTTTGATCTCCAAGCGGAGACTGACCTGGTTGGTGGGTTAGGGCACATGTATGTGGTCAAAAAATTTCTACTAACCTAAGAAGGTTTTCCCCTAATTCAAGTTTGATTTGGTTAAAATCCTCATTTTGAAGAACTATAGCCATTTCCTCTCTTTCTGACTTCACCCAATTTTGTATCCAAAAAAAAAAGAAAAACTTCACTCAGTTCCTCTCTTCTCAGCAGCAAACCCAGTATTCATTTGCGGATTGTTAAACTTTTAGTTGGTTTCCTACTTGGTTAGATGATTTAATTAGCACCCAACAGCCTAAATCTCCATAGACACACATCACAGAGCTTTGTTTCACCGGTGCATACCCGGTCCAAGGTAGATTTACAGGTGAATTCCTATATGATGAACTAGCTCTAGTGCACACCCAAAAGAAAAATATAGTCGGATTAAGATTGGTTGCATGCAAAATTGACTTTAGAAATTAAAGTTACCGAGCAAATAAGTGCATGTAAACGCTACTATTTCTTTAACAAAAGATAAAATAAATTCACGGTTTTCTTATAAGATATAAGTTGTTTCTACAAACTATCGTGGAGAGCTTATGAAAGTAAGCTAAAGCTTATGACATATCAGAAACTATTTCCATATGTTCTCCCAAACAGTCTCACAAGTGCATATGTCAGTAGATAAACTCAAATGATTAATTCCAAACAGACTAATTCTAACTGCAATATATTCTAATGAATCCAGTCCTAGACTAATAGAGTAATAGACTCATAGTTACAAAACTCTTATATTTTCATGAATCCCTTGTTGAAATGTAAAAAGTTAACTAATCATATCTGCAATATATTGCAATGGATATGGGCTTATGGGGATTGAGTTGTAATAACCTATCTGGTTGATTATAGAGAATAAAGTATCATTGAAGACAGTTATTAGTTTGAATATTTTGAACTTTTTCTGATAAGGTCTTTCTATATACTTGTGCAGGGTGGAATGAGAAAAGAATGTCATTGGTCAAAACCAATCAGAATGGAAGCAACGTCTCCATGAAATCCTACTTAACAGAAAAACTGCATCTCTGCATACTATACTTCCTTAGCCTCCTTATTATGATATTTGAATTTGGAAGAAGGCTTGTATGGAGCTTTAAGCCGGTTCGAATCGGAACTTCCACCACATACATTGAAAGTCAATAAACCCCTTCTTTTTTAATAGGTAAACTATGTGAGTATATTTTTTATCAATTTAATTACTCTGTACTAACAGTGTTATTTTTTCATACAAACATTAAATCATATTTAACTATGTAGATTGTGTTGATATTTTAAAAAATAATATCATTACACATCATGGTACGATATGATTAAATGTCTGTAAAGTTATTTTTGTAAAGTTATTTTATATAGTCAGTGAATATTAGGTAATATATAATTTTATTTTAATCATTTAGCTTATTGCAGGTGGGTAATATATAATTTAGCAAACCCTCAAGTGGAAGATTTTGACTCTCTTTTCTCATGGGGTTCAGCTAGAAGAGGCTCATGCATAAGGCAATTTTGACTCTCTTTTCGCATGGGTAATTAAGATTTCTCCCAAAACGGATGAGTTATGACTCCAGATGAATTTTGACATGATGAATGTATAGCCAATACATCAAAGGGAGAGAGAAGAGGATGGATAATCCACTTTTCTTTGATACACTGTGTTATATATATAATGTTGTACATTTAACCAGTTATTATTAAACTAAACAAATTCTGCTCCATATCACACGATGAATGTCATGATTTATGACCAAAGAAATAGAATATTTGTACCTTGTGTTTAATATATTTGAACATACAGATACACTTGGGAAAATCCTTCACTCACATAGTTTTATAAATATTAATTTATAAAAAATTGTCAATCAAATCACTTGAAAAAACACTTTAACTGGTGATATTACATCAAATCACTTGACAATAAAATGACTTAACAATTAATCAATAATATACACCAGATATGTTAGCAATGTACTTTTGGCAAATACTACAAAGACAGTTGAATATAGCCTAAAAAAAAAAGACAATTAGTGCAACAATTCTTTCATAGGCACAATCCCAAATTAAAAATATTTAGACACACACATCAAAGAAAAAAATTTAAAGATAAATAATTAAGTCACATCACATATCACTAATCAATCTTTTTATATTTAAATTTTTTAAAATTATGTATGTGTGCCTAAATGACAAGTGTTGGGTTTGTGCCAAGTAAAAGTTTTTCCTATTAGTGATGTGCTATCAAACTAAAAGTAAACGATAACTAATATTTACACTTCAAATTTTAAATACTTAAAAGAGTCGAACAAAGTTACAAACCATGGAATGCCTTAATTTTCAGATTTGGTCACAAAATGTTAGCTGAAAGTAATTATCACAATTTCACGGTGACAAAGTTGAAACATAGGGAACAAAAATTGCTGAACAATCAAGTTAAAATCATTTTGGCTCAAACAATTGACTTGCTTGTTTTTCCATTTCCATGTCTCAAAATTACTACTTAGAAAACCATAAAAAATATTCTTTGGAAAAACATGGGTACTAACGTGTACTAAGACTGCTATAAACAAAACATGGAAGGGAAACATAAATTAAAAGCTTAAGCACGTAAAGAATCAACATGGTAAATAAAAGCAGAAAGAATGAAGAATCAAAGTTATTTTTTACTTGGTGTGACAAGTCATATACCTTGTACCATTTTATGTACAAAAAATGAATGAAAAATAAAATAAAATACATTATATATGATGTATGATGATACTATGCCATTGTAATTATACATAACATGTATTTCAAAGATTTTATTAATTCATTCATCCTAAAGAGTGCAAGTAAACGTACCTGGCTACATGGTACTTGGTTTGGTTTCATGGTAGATGGTTTGAGACTACTCAATACTCATGCATGTTTGATGTTGGGTTGGAGAGCTTTGAAAAAATGCAAGTTTAGAAGACACACACAAATAATATGAAGAAGGAAAGAAAGAAAGAGACACAAAGAATATTTGTTATACCTACATAATATACCTTTTTCGACTTGGAAATAAAATTGAAAGAAAATATTCCGATGGAATATGCTCAAGGGGCTCTAGTCACTTGGTAAATAAAAGAGTCATCTTATCTCTTTTTGTGAACACTATTCAAGTTATATTAGATCAAATTTTAGATTATTTACTTTTAGAAGAAATAATTTTTTGGCCAATGGCCCGACTTATTTTTTACTTTTTATTTCAGCTTAAACGAAATAGAGAAGTATAAAATTATATTTGACACTATTTCTCCTTAAAAGTATTAGAGAAATAAAGTAAAGAAGTAAAAAATAAATAAAAGTGAAGTCAAACACAATTTTTTCCTTCTTTACTATTTTTAAGAAGAAAAAAAAAGTAGAAAATAAGTCGGGCCAAACGGGACATCAAATTCTGAATTATTTTGAGGTTCTCTTTCTTTAAGAATAAAAGGGTTAACACTTAAAAAAAAATCAAAATAAAATTTTAATAGTTATTATTAGTATGATAATTTTACTGTCTAAAAATAAAAGTATGATGTCAGAACTGCGATTCCCCGCAACTGTGATCATGATGGGGCTGGAACCACTTGCAGGGATAAAATGAACTAGAAAAAAAATTCAACATTGGAAGGGGTGAGTCACAAAAAAAATCTATAGGGGAAAAAACAAAACTCGCCTACATTACAGGAGGTATAAGTCTATTTACCCTAAATTTTAAGATTGCCTAGAGTTAAAATAACACGATGTTTTGCATTTCGGCTATTAATTGAAGATCAGAAGGTTCAAGATTATTTACTAATAAAATCAATTGAAAATGATCTCAACCATTAATTTTAAATTGGACTAGTTTGTTTGCTTAACTTATTGAACTATCCGATATAAAAAAAAACTTATGAAAATTGCTCTTTAGGCATCCTTTGTTGCTCTTCAGGCCCCTCAAACTGACGAAATTACCCCCATGATATTTTGGAACTTAGGATTCAAAATTAGTTAATTTCGGAACGTAGGTTCCAAAAACATTGACTGAAGCAAAACAAATATTCAACTATTTCGAAATCTTCTAGGTTCCAAAAACATCATTTCTGAAGTTGGGGGGGCTGATAGCAACCCAGGAGAGCAATTTTTAAAACTTATTGGACTATCCTAAAATGGAGGAGCGAGTTAACCAGTTGAATCCATAAGAACTTGACCGGGTCGGGTATAAATCCAAATTCAGTTTGAATTCAACCGGATCCAATTAAATTTGCTTGCAGTTTTTTGTTCTCAGTTTTGACCTTGGCACTTGAAGTTGTTGCAGAGTCAAACATGGCTGCAACACCACACACCCAATCCCAATCTCAATGGGATTTTACCAGGTTACTCTCTCTACTCTATATTTATCCAACCAAGTTTTTAATTTTTTATATTTTTTTATTGCTTTTAGTTTTAAATTCTGATGTAGCATTGCATAAAGTGATTATCTTTTTCATATGAATAATGTTGTTGCCTTCTTATACAGCACTCAATGATGTCTTTCTGAAAAACAAACACTAATGATGTTTTGTAAAACATTTGAATTTCGTTTGTGTTTGACAAATCATTGTTGGTAGTAGTGTTTTACCCTAAGGCCACTTATTCTTTGATTTTTTAAATGAAAATTGCAAAATTTAGGACAATGTAATTTTTATTTTTTGGTTTTTAACCTCTAGTTCCTAGGGAAGGGGGTCCAGTAATCCAAAGTCCGGCGCTGAGGTAATTAAAGTCTGACCAAGAATTGTTCCTACCGGGAATCGAACTCGGGTTCTCCCGAATAATTCGTCTTAGGAGGAGCTCATTAACCACTTGAGTTCGATGTCTTTTAAGGCAGACAAATAAAATAAAAGATTCAGTTTTTGAATTAATGAGTTGGATATTTTAGGCAAGACAGTTAACTTTTTCATTATTTTCTTAAGAATTGTATTCTAGTAAATAAATAAATGATAACATAACAATGCACACCAACAGAGTTAGACTCTCGCAACGTGGCAAACTAAAGTTCAAATTTCGGTTGTGAGGTGTTCACATTTAGTGTCTGGTAGTGCCTCAAACAAGAGGGTAATGTGGGAATATTTTCAAAACTATAATGATTCGATATAAGAGAAAAGCTTGCATTGTGTACTACTGAAATTAGTATTGAAAATTGTTAATAACAAAAATTGAATGACAATTGCAGTGACCTTGAAGTGGATTTTGGTTCTGAAGAGAATGCTTCTATTGTATATGCTACCTTAGCAGTTGATAAGGAGGTGAATGTCTTTACATAATGAGCTTTATGATTATGAATCTTTTAGCAGTAGTTTATCAATCTCAATTCTCAACTAGTTTTTCTTTATATGTCTTCTGCAGTTGCAACCTGACAAAGTAAAACGACTCATGACCGTGACTGGTGGAAAACTATTGGTGTGAGTATTGATAATTGGTTTTTACGAATGAGTGTGTTCTTAAGGCTAAGTTTTAAAATACAATTTTAATACGAGTTTGCCTTGTAATCAATCTAATAGTAGAAATCAACTTGTGTATGATGTTATCTCACGTGTGCACCATAGAATTAGCCTAGTTTAGCTACAATGAATTTTTGCCTTAACCGATGTTAGGTTAATGACTAAAATGTTAAATATACTGTTAGTCATTAATATATTGTTCTTATTAGTTAATTTGGGTTTAAGGACATTGTTGCAATGTTGAATGTGCAATCTTGTCTTGCCTACTTTTTCTTCTCTCATTGAAATCCTTTTGATTCAGGCACTTTGAGGCAATAGAAGCCAGATTTCTTAGAGCATCATTCAGTGCTTTTGTAGATGTCCTTACTCTAGCAACAAAAACAATTGAAGAATTTGGTCAATAAATGGAGTTGTGAGTTCTGCTTCTATATTAGTTGTTGGATTCTTTAAATGTATGTACTATAACTTCCAATATTATAAACTATTAGTTTTTGTATGAATATTTAAGGGTGGCATTTTTTATACATGATTGAGGATTTGTTGAATATTTAATTTAATCTTGACTAATAAATAAAAACCCACATGGATTGGCCTGGTGGCCTAGGCTTGAGACCTCAGAGTGTGCTCCTCTCTAGGTCTCAAGTTCAAATCCTCGTGATGCCAATTTATGTGTTGGTTTAGTCCATGTAGAACTTTGCTTTGGCTTCAATTGGGTCCGTCGTAATGGACGGTGGCATTGGTCCCCCATAATAGATGGTCCAGAGCCGGATATCAAGTTTTCAAAATAAATAAATAAAATAAAGCTGATGAACAAACGCATTAAGACATCACACACAATAAATATTGTAAGCTCGAAATAAAAGAAATGAAATTGCCATATAAATGTTCATTTCAAATCATAAAGAAATGAACATTAAAAGAAGTGAAAAGAAGGAAGAAACAAAGAGGTGAAAACTATTCAATCAACTGGGCAAAACAGGAAAGCAAAACCTATATAGCATCAACACAAACACGGACATCGGACACAACAACACTGACATATAGATATCTGTAATAGTCGAAGAAAACAGAAGTGATAGAATATAACCACTCTGTTGCGTTCTATAGGAAATTGTATTAAACTATCATTAATATTCGTCCAAGTAAGTGTATAGCGTGTCATCCTTCTTAGACTTGTGTCTGCTAAGTAAGGCCTTAAGGAGACGTTTACTTTTACTAGGGTGTTGATCTATATCTTTGATGTTGTTTATATCAGAAGATAATCGCATTGAAGCTGATTTGCGCGGCTCCGAAGGATACTGCAAAATAAGAAAACATTAGAAAGTAGAAACACAGTCCGAGGAAACAAAATATTTATATTTCAATGTGATTAGAATACAATCATGATTCATGTCATCACACTGCAACAATAAAAAAGAATAATCTTCCCGCTTACCCTTATTCTTGCATTGGAAGGACTTGTGGTTCTGTTACTTGAGTTTGGAGTAGTTGATCTATTAGTCTTTGGTGTTGTAGATCTACCTGACATTGATCCAGTACGCGAAAGCGGAAATCTATGTGGTGAAACAGTCCTTTTATCTGTTGTACATACATGATAAGATTTCAATTCAGAATCTAATCTTTAGTCTTAGTGTAACAATGACACGAACACTGGTCACAACATGGATACTGACACGTCGACACCGATAATAATTTGAGAAAATGATATAATTCAATGTAATCATAACTCATAAGTGTCGTGTCTGACGGGGACACTGACGCGTATCCAACACCGGGGCACACCTAATCTAAAGAGTGTCAGTGCTTCATAGAATATGAATAACCGATGTAAAGTTAATGAACTAGAATATTATTGGATATGTATATAGTACCTAAATCTTTTTTAGTCATGTTGGTTGAAGTGAATGAAAAAGCTCCAGATCTCTGAGGTTGCAAAGAAGGTGATGGAGAATTCTCTTTACTGTAATAATAACATGATTTAAAAGAATTTTTTGTCAAAATAATTGTGCAGTTTAATCGAGAATTAACGACATGCTTAAAAAGTATGCTGAATTTGTACATACCTTGAATTAGACGTTGGCGTTTCTCGTATTGTAGCGCGAACAGCTGCAAGATACACAAATCGAGAATGAGGATACATAAACTTATGTCTAAGGCTGTGTCCTAGAAAAGTGGAATGAAAATATGAAATGAGATACCATACCATTCCTGAAGTGATGCCAATCATCTTCATCATCTAGGTGACATCCTATATATTTTGATTTTGTTATGTTGGTACCATGCAAGGTCTCTCCAACTGAATTTGATAAATGTTATAATTAAAAATCGCAGAATTATCACTCTTTCTGCAATTTAGGTTCTGAGGTATATAAAAAATAATAATGTCTTCTAAACTTACCTGGCAAAATGTAACGTTTGTGATGTTTTGGAGTACTTATCACTAGAGACTGTTGTGTATGCCCCTCATGATCCATAAAAGCATGGCATGTCCTTATTCTCTAATATACCTCATCATGGAAAGTTTATGTTATGATCTTAGCAAAGGAAAGTTTGACTGCAGAGATTATGTAAATAGCTTATGACATGTCTATAAGTTGTTTTCAGCTTATTTTCATAAGTTTTCCATCCAGTATAACTTATAGCTTATACAGTTTGACTTTATTTAATTTTTGTTTTAGAAATAGTTTATACATAATATGAAGTGTTTAATTAAGTTGTTTATCTAAACAAAGTGAAAGCATACCTGTTCAATACACGATAAACGAAGCTCTTCGCCACAAACTTCGGTGACCTTCTCATCTAACAAGTCAGTCACCTTATAGGCCACAGAACCTAAATGATCCACAGTATTTATAAGAGCTTTGATGGCATAATCCTTCAATGTTTCAACCAATCTACAAGTAATAAAGAGAAAATGAAAAATAAAGAAGAGTATAAAGGATACAATAGTATCATCATTAATGCAAATCAACTCAAGAAAATTAACTCACATTTGTTTTTGGTCATCATTTGTATATGAGAGTTCAAAATATTCAGCTGCTGAGTATAATTGTGTTCTAAGATTTTTCAAATCCTTGAAAATAGATGAGAAAAAAAAAAGAATAAAAGTTAATAAATCATACTTAAAAACTTTATTATAAATTTAAGGGATGAATTATTGGATCAAAGTTACCTTTAGACTATCATCAAAGAGCAAGCTTTGATGCATGAAAACCTCATCATAATTGGAAGGCATTTGAGATAGAGGTTGTATTGCAATCTTTTCCTAGGTTTTATATATCACCGCAATTGCACCTATATTGCTGCTAGTATTTTTCTGCAATATCAAGCTCCACAACGTAACTGAAACTGCAATTTATTTAGAATTATATTCTTTTAAGAAAAACAGCTTTGTATTTACACATCGAATTCTCGTGCCCGACAATAAATCAAACAAAATAATAGAATCCAAAGATTTTGTGTAAAACTTCACCAACACACATTTCTTACTCGCCCTCAAAAGCAAAGCAAACACAATCCTTAATAACATCAAAAGTAGCAAAACAATGAGGAATCTTGTAATGTTGTTTGAAATTAAGCTCAACAACACTCTCACTCACTCCAATTCAAACAACTTAAAAGGAGTATACAATTGAGTAATTGTAAAGATAGAATGTAACAAACAAACAAACATGACATGCAAGGAAAATGAAAAAACAGTAACACACACCTTGGACTATTTGTTGAGAGAGTTTATTGGTCTTGTTTTTAACAATGAGAGAGATGAGAAGACAATACCATTTTGAAACCAAATGTGGGAGAAAATGTCAAAGAGAGCACGTTGTTGTGGACCATACTTTAGACTCCATCAATGCCACTACAATGATTTGGTACTGCGTTTGAGGAAAGTCACACACTAATCAAAAAATGGTTTGTGACAAGGCAACTACTAAAGGTGTAGAGTTGAGAAAGTGATGAAGATTTGGTGAGTTATGTTTCAAGCATGTTGGCTTTCTTTTCTTGGTGTATGATTGATTGGTTCTACTTTTTTTAATGAACTTAAAAATTGATTCGAAAAGCGTATAATTGATTTTGAAATATTTGGTATTAGAATTAAAATTGATTTTGCATTTAGAGTTAGTAGTTCTAATTTGAATGCTTGAAGCTAAAATTGAGATTTTTGCTTTTAAAATTGATTTTTAATGAATTTATTATAGAACCTATTTTATAAAGACAAATGTTAGTAAAATTAGTGATTATATTAGTTTCTTTTTTTTTTTTTTTGACACAATTATATTATATTAGTTTCTAGGCCGCTCCTTATAAGTTTTTCAATGGCTCTTAGTTAACCAACCGAATTATTTATGTGGAACTTATTATTATAGAATTAATTCAAAATAAATTGTTTATGACTGCAAAATCAAAATTGATAGTGTTTTTCTAATAGAAATTGGATCTTCTCGTTTGTTTTTGATACATTTTTCTCCTTACTATCTTTTTTTATTTTAAAGTTGAATAAGTGAGAATAGCAGAGTTTGAATTTTAGTCTGCATGTTACTTGAAATGTCTCCACCAACTGAATTATTCTCACGGAAACTACTGTCTATTTATCTCTCTTGGTTATTATATTATATTTTAAAGAAGTGATAGAGTTTCTAATTACTCGCAAAACCATATTTCTATTGAGATCAATGACTCCGATAGGGGTAATTGGCGTTTGACAGGTTATTACGGCTACCCCAACGGAGGTCGTCGTAGGGCCTGTTGCGTTAAAAACACACTTAGAGCAAGTGTACTCTATCGCAGAAGTAGTATAAAAGATTTATCGTATCCACAGGGATTAATTAACAAGTATCAAACTACTTAAGATTATTTATTATTTAGACTGACAAATAGTGAAGTTGTTTACGATAACTAAATAAGCAAATAGAGAATAATAACGACGAGAACAAAAGTAAAGGTTGTAGTTTAATATAAAGAGGCCTAGAGTCATGGTTTCACTTGCATTTATTGATTCCCTATGTATAGTTCCACTTGAATTCCTTTATTTTTAACTCAATTACCAATCCCTTTACTAAAACTATTAATCCGTTTGGTCATTCGTGATTAATATTCTTTTTCCTAAATTAACCCTTTGTTTGGTCATGCAAAGAATTGAAATTCAAGAAAAGCATAAAGAACAAAAAGGTTTGAATGATTGGAAGACTAAAATTACAGTTTGGTCATGCAATAATTATAGTCTCATTTATCCTATAGGTCCACCAATTAACTGCAGTACGGTCGCTGATCAGCTAACTGATTATTAACATTCAAAGGTTGATCATTCCTAATCATCATGTGATAAAATCAATAGGATAAACTCAATTGAACTAAAAATAGAAATTCAAATTAGAACTAGAACATATAACTAAGACATAGCAAAAAGAATTTCAATTGCAAGATTCACCATAAACCCTAGAAAAAGATTTAGCTATTCATAGTAAACAAGAACATAAAAATAAGATTCAGGAGAAAAGAATAAAACCCCAAAAGATAGAAATGTTGTTCAAAGGCTTCAATCTCTTCTCTGTCTCCAAAACTCCTCTGTACCGTGTTCTTGTTCCAAAATTGTTTATGTACAGCCTATCCAAAACAGAAGAAAAACGTCCTCTCTTCTTTACAAATTGATGCTCCTATTTATAACCCTTTTGTGTAGCCAAAATTTGCTTCACTGTTAAGTCTTCTTGTATCACCGCCAAATCAACTTGTCTTCCCATTGTTGAATTCCCCAATTTATCTTCTCAACTTTGCATGTTGATGCTACCGCCTCTCTGTTCGTCAAAGGCAAGTGGGTTTGTTTTCTTTTTAATTGTAAAACTTTCTCTCAATTAAGTGTATCACCGCCTCTGATTTTCAATGCCAGCTTCTTTTCCATTTCCATATCACATAAAGCACAAGAGCCTTCTTTGTTCAATTTGTTTGGGCCCATCGTATGCATCCTTTGGCCTTCCAATTATCTTTACTTTTCTACAATATGGTAAAAATGGTAAGTTAATATTCATATAATAATAATAATAATAATAATAATAATAATAATAATAATAATAATAATAATAATAGAGTCAGGATCCGTTGACACCAACTAGTTTGACACCAAATGTTACACCTCTCAATAACGTTTTAACCGATATAAATTTTATAAAATCCACCGTTGGATTGAAAGTTTATATAATATAGATCATTTACATAAATTTTCAGAAAAATCCAAAATCATTTGATATGCTATTGAGGCACATAAAGATCAACGGTTTTTAAAAAAAGACTCAAACCGTTAACTTTGATATATCTCAATAACATATCAAATGATTTTGGATTTTTCTGAAACTTTACATAAATGATCTATATGATATAAACTTTCAATCCAACGGTGGATTTTATAAAATTTATATCGGTTAAAACGTTATTGAGAGGTGTAACATTTGGTGTCAAACTAGTTGGTGTCAACGGATCCTGACTCATAATAATAATAATAATAATAATAATAGTAATAGTAGTAGTAATAAATAGTATAGTATATATTATGTCTAATTTTAAGTGATTTAATTGAATTTGCCTCTTTTTTATCATTTCTTCATTTTTGTAAAATAAAGAACAAATCAACCGAGTTATTTATATAATAATAAATAATTACTCCAAATTAACACAAAAAATATCTACATAAATACAATAAATTGGAGTTTATCAGGGCCTCTTGGGATTTTTTACGCACTCTATCACACCAATCTTCTTTACCTTGGTGTATCTTTGGTGACTTTAATGACATTATGGATGCAGGTGAAAAGCGAGGTAGAACCGCGCGTTCGCCTTGGTTAATTAATGGTTTCCGACAAGCTGTTATGGACTCTGGCTTATCAGATATTCCGGTTGAGGGATACCCTTATACTTGGTTCAAATATTTAGGCACTGACCGTGCTGTTGAGGAGAGACTTGATCGCGCTCTTGCTAATAATGACTGGTTTGCTTTATTTCCAAATGCTAAGCTAGAAAATCTTGTAGCTCCCGCTTCTGATCATTACCCTATTTTTCTTGAATGCTCTCCGATTGCTCGTCCTCAACATAACCGGCGCAATTTCCGGTTTGAGAATGCCTGGAAGCTTGAACCGGGTTTTAATGATTTCTTTACAGAGAGGTGGACTATTTCAGGTAATGATTCAGTTGTTACTCGTCTAGACAGGTGTGCCGGTGATCTTTCTGATTGGAGTAGAACTCATTGTTATAAGATTAGGAAAGCCATTGCTTCTTGTCGACAGCGCCTTGTTTATCTTCGCAACAACTTCGCAGGTACTAATCAAGACCAAATTGCGGCTGTCAGACGTAATTTGTCTCAACTTCTGTTGCAAGATGATGTCTATTGACGACAACGTGCAAAGAAGCACTGGTACAAAGACGGTGACAAGAATACTAAATTCTTCCATGCCTCAGCAACGGCTCGGAAGAAAGCTAATCGTATCCTTTCACTAGAGGACGACAATGGTATTAAAGTAACTAACTCTGATGCTTTATGTTCTATTGCAAAAAATTACTTTTGTGATATATTCCAACAGCAGCCTAATCACATGACTCCGGTAATAGATAACATTCGCCAGACAGTTACTAACGAGGACAACATTCTCCTCACTAGTCCTTTCATTAAAGAGGAATTTCGAAAAGCTATTTTCTCTATGAGTCCTGACAAATGCCCGGGGCCTGATGGCTACAACCCAGGCTTTTACCAACACTTCTGGTCCCTCTGCAGTGATGATATTTTCAAAGACTGCTGCCACTGGCTCGATTCTGGGCAGTTTCCATCAACGCTTAACACTACTAATATTGCACTCATCCCTAAAGGCACTACTCAGAGCACAATGAAAGACTGGCGACCCATTGCGTTATGCAATGTGTTGTACAAAATTATAGCTAAAGTTTTAGCTAATCGGCTGCAGCAGGTACTTCCTAAGTGTGTCTCGCATCATCAGTCAGCCTTTGTTCCGGAACGGTCTATCCTCGACAATGCTATGGTTGCCATAGAGGTGGTTCATTACATGCGAACCAAAACCACTGGCAAAACAGGCTGTGTTGCTCTCAAGCTTGACATCAGTAAGGTGTACGACCGTATGAGCTGGGAGTATCTCAGAGCTGTCCTGGTGAGCATGGGCTTCAACGACAAATGGGTACATTGGATGGTTATGTGTGTGGAAACAGTGGACTACTCGGTGTTGGTCAATGGAGAGAAGGTGGGTCCTGTTATTCCGGGGCGCGGTTTGAGACAAGGAGACCCTCTCTCCCCTTATATGTTTATTTTGTGTGCTGAAGGACTTTCTTCTCTCATCAGCCGTGCTGAAACCACGTGCGATCTTACAGGTACTGCTATCTGCCGGGGTGCCCCTCGGGTAACCCATTTGTTATTTGCTGACGACTGCTTTCTTTTCTTTAAAGCTTGTGACAGGCAGGCCCATACTATGAAGAACATTCTTAGCCTGTATGAGGCAGCCTCCGGACAGTCTATCAGCCTCCCAAAATCTGAAATATACTATAGTCGGAATGTCTTATATGCTGTACAGCAGTCTATAACTGCTATCATGGGAGTTCAAGCTGTCCTTGGAACTGGTAAGTATCTTGGTTTACCTTCGATAATTGGTCGGAACCGTACGGCTGTCTTTGCTTTTGTTAAAGATCGTGTCTGGCAAAAGATTAACTCCTGGAGCAGTAAATGTCTTTCTAAGGCTGGTCGAGAGGTTATGATCAAATCGGTACTTCAAGCGATTCCTTCCTATGTTATGAGTATTTTCCTTCTACCAGCCACTGTTATTACTACTATAGAGAACATGATGAACTCTTTCTGGTGGGGAAGTGGTGGTCCTAGTAACAGAGGTATTCACTGGATGTCTTGGGAGAGATTGGCTATGCATAAGAATCATGGTGGGATGGGCTTCAAAGATCTCACGGCTTTTAATCTAGCAATGCTAGGTAAACAAGGTTGGAAATTCCAGACGGACACAAATTCCCTTGTTACGCGCATATTCAAAGCACGATACTTTCCCAATGGCACCTATTTGACCGCTTCTCTGGGACACAATCCCAGTTATGTCTGGCGTAGTATCCTTCAGGCCCGCTTCATTGTGAGAGGTGGAGCTCGATGGTGTGTTGGTTCTGGTGCGTCTATCCCTATCCTGCGTGAACCATGGCTCTCCGAAGGTGGTTGTATTGAAGGTAATCATGATTTGTCTCAGCTCCCCAACGGTCCCTCAGTTCAAAGTCTAATCAATATTACCACTAAAACTTGGAACTTGGGTGTCGTCCAACAGGTCTTTAGTCCCGAGGTTGCTAGGCAGATTCTGAATACCCCATTGGTAGAACAAGTCGCGGAGGACAAACTAATTTGGAAAGCAGAGAAGAATGGCTTCTACTCGGTCAAAAGTGCGTGCAAACTATGTGTTGATGTTCTTACGGACTCCTCCCATCTCCGTAGGGAAGGCTTTTGGCAAGGTATATGGCGGTTAAAAACTCCTCCTAAGATAAAGAATCTGATTTGGCGCATCTGCAGGAATGTGGTTCCTACTAGGCGGAGACTGCAAGATAAGGGCGTCCAATGTCCTCTGACGTGTGTTGTCTGCAACGACTCAGAGGAGGATCTCGATCATATTTGTTTTACTTGTCCCTTTTCTGTGCAGGTTTGGCGACAGACTGGTTTATGGACTGAAATCCAGCAGTCTCGCACTAACATGAATTCACTGGCCGAAACCATGTTTACTCTTCTACAATCTTTTAATAATGAGGATTGTCAACGCTTTACGGTAACTCTTTGGAGTCTCTGGAAACATCGTAACATCAAACTGTGGCAAGGTACCGATGAAACAGTAGCCCAAGTGGTCGACAGAGCTTTTCATCTGATCGAAGACTGGAGTTCAGCTAACTCTGTTACTAATGACACGTCGTCCACTAGAGTCCCTCCCCACGGGAGTACGAGAACTCACCACGGATCGGCCTCGTCATCCTCGTCCACCACAGCATGGCAACGTCCTCGACCAGGTAGATTGAAGTGTAACATTGATGCGTCCTTCTCAGACTCCCTAAATAGGACCGGTATAGGGATATGTATTCGGGACGCCGAAGGCACCTTCGTTCTTGCCAAAACTCTTCATTTTTCACCGAAATGCTCGGTTCCACTTGGCGAGGCCATGGGATTGTTCTTCGCTATTCAGTGGCTTCGTGATTTGCGTATGGATCATATTGACTTTGCCTTGGATTCTAAAATCGTCACGGAAGCTTTTCATCATCAGCGGCCGGATGTCACAGAATTTGGGCAACTTATGTCTGAGGCCAGAAGACTTTTTACTTCTTCCTTCACAAACTCTCGGGTTGAGTTCAACAGGAGACAAGCCAACGAGGTAGCTCACGTCTTAGCGCGGGTTGCCTCTTTCTCTGCTAGTCCCACTATTTATATTGATGTACCTCATTGTATTGAACATTATATTGCTAATGAAATGCTATAAGCACCTTTCCTTCAAAAAAAAAAAACATATTAAAATTAAGAAGATGATTATAATCCATAATAAGGAGGCCCTCATGGTCACTTGTCATCATTTTCATCTTGTGGATTTTTTAAATTATTCTTCCTCAATTCCGTGAATGGATGCTTTGATTTATGAAAAAGTGAATGAGTAGTATACGCAGTGTTTGCTTTTTACCTTTAAAATATGGTGTTTTGAACTTCCTTTCAATCATGAGTAGAGGGAGTCAAGCGACCAGAATCATAGACTTCCTTTAACGATGTTTTTGCATCTCTAAAAATATTTATATTTTATTCTTTTATATATATATTTTTCTTTTTGGTCTATATTCAAGGGTTTATTCTAGGTCCCATGAACTTAGTTTAATTGGTAGGATATTGCATTATATATGCAGATGACTGAAGTTCAAAACACGATTATCTCACTTATCCATCTTAAGAGTGGAATTTCCAACCACTGGATTACTTGACAAAAAAAAAATTCTTCTATTCTATGAGATCTAGTTAGATAATCACACTTGTAGTGTTCCAAAGGAGATATAATTCTATTCACCATTGTATGGGTTAAAGAATAAATTTGTTACAAAAATTTTAAAGAAATAACTTATTAAAGCATGTAATTTAAAAAATTGCATGATGTATTTGACAATAAATTTAATTACATTTCTTAATAAATATCGGAATAAATACTTTTGTTTATATTCCATACTTGAAAAATTGTGTAACTTTTTCTAATCATCTTACAACTATTTTTTAGCAAGGCCATGTACATGACATTTTTTGTTTAGAATTTAGTACATGTTTGATTTGAATTGATAATAAGATTACTAAAACTACAGTTAACCACCATAATTTTGACAAAAACTATATTTTACAGATTTAGTCATTGTTATTTTGCAAAATTTACCATCAATATTCAATACAAAACACACTTTGAGTGAACTTTCTCTCTACCTTTCAATCCTTTACTTTGGTAACTTTCTCCCTTTCTCTCTTTATTAATCATTTTCCTCTCATCCAAATAACTCATTTTAACCATCGATCTCTCTTCTAAATACATTGGCTATCAAAGTTACTAATTACAAAGGTAGAGAATCTTTTCTTTTCTTTTTTGAGTTATTATGATATAATTACAAAATTTTCTATATATCGGTGATTAATGTTGATGAAACTGTGAAACACACAAGGTGAGTTATTCTCTTTCAACTATTTTTTTTACCAAACGCAAAAGTTAGTAAATATTAATCAAGCTCAGGACCACTTTTTTAAATGATCCAAATCTCTTACCACTTAAACTAATCTATTATTGTACCGAAGATTGAGAATCTACTTTCCACTTAAATGGAAGCAAATTTTCTATCTTTGATGGTTGGTAACTTTAGCATAGATAATGTGCATTGAGAGGTTTAATTGGACTCTCGGACTAAATCATTTCTTTGACTTCCAATTTTGGAAGATTTAATTGAACTGAATCAGAAATGGAATTTTACAATTGATCAGTATAACTATAAACATCATAAGTGTCATACATGAATATGATCGCTCTCTCTTTTGAGAGAGTGATTTTTAAAGAGAATTACTCAAGTAGCGGACGGTATATACAAAAAAAAATTATTTTATAACATCTGCTAATTAAGTAGTGTATGTTATAAAAATAAATCTGGTAAGATGTTTTTTGAAGGGTATCCGCTATCTAAGTAGCGGACATATATATTTTGGTAAATTCGTAGGGCACACAAGTAAAATGGTAGGGTGGTAAAATTAAATCTCATTTTTAAATCTAGTGTTCTTATTCAATGGTTTGGGCTGGATGGCCTTTTTGTTTCTTGGATTGTCTGCTGTTAGCTCTTTGGGCTCTCTTTTCAAATACAAATTCTATCAAACACAAAATTCAGATTCTCATAGATGAGTAGTGTTTTTGTTCTACTTGCACTTATAGATGAGTAGTGTAGCCTCTTTGTTATATTCATTTTCTTATTTGACACAATTATATTCGTTTATCATATAAAAATAAATAAACAATGCTGTAAAAAAATAAAAAATATCTTACTCTAATATATTACTTTCGAAATTTACTATTAATTCATTTGAGATTGACTTTTATTCCATTTTTTAAAAGTTATACATTGAGATTGTTGTGTCTGTTGTCTTAACTTATACAAAATACAAATTTGTCCATTCAACATAGGTTTCGTGGTGTAGTTGGTTATCACGTCAGTCTAACACACTGAAGGTCTCCGATTCGAGTTCGGGCGAAGCCATGATGCTTTTTTTTGTACCATTTTTCCTTCGTCACTTCTATTTTATAGTTTTTAAAATTTAAACATAAAATTTATAAAATAAAAATCAACAAGTCACGAAAACTATGTTAATTATACAAAAATGTATTAGACTATTATTGTATTTGATTAGCAATAATTATATTTGATTAGTCAATGATTATATTTGATTAGTCATAATTGTATAGGAAACTCTCTTTGTATATAAACCAACACAATGCAATGGAATCATACGGCCTATTATTCTTACAGTATTAGGCAATAATGAAAGAAAATAAAAGTTTCATATATCAAAGTAAAAAGATACAATTACAAAATCAAATTATATCCAATAATTTTCAAGTAAAAGACAATTAATAGTGAAGCATTAACATGAGTAGTATCATCAAGTTGATTTCATATAAACACAGTATAGTTATTAGTAATCAAGTTCCTTTTGTAATATTTTATTTTTTCTTGTTAACACCTAACCATAATCCATAATCTGATATTTAAAATTCATTCCTAAAAATTATAATATTGAATTTCAAATATCTTAGACTTAGATATACTATAGTACTATAATATGAGACATGGTTTATAAAAGAGTTTGAAAGACATGCATTGACAGTGTAATACTTCAACTTTTCATGTCATATCAAAAAATGGGATTAAATGAGATGACGTGGCGAAAAACATTACGCTGTCTATGCATATTCTTTTTTCTCTTTATAAAACCATAGATAAATTATTACCTATACTATTGATGTCTTTATATTGTTGCTACTATACAAATAAAAGTGGTAATGTTATTTGGAGGAAAAGGGTTCTAACATATGATTAGTTAAACATCATCAAACGTTGTCAATTTTGTTGGATCCTTGTTGCTTTTCTTGTTTGCGCCTCCATGGGACCACTTGTTTAAAGCTTCCATAAATTGTTGCCTGAAATTATAAAATTGTTTCTTAATCAGATATTAACACAACCACCAAACCAATTTTTTAAATGATAGTTTTAATACGCAACAAACTCCAAAAGTCATAGCAAAAAAATGCACTACTTTCTTGTTATCTATCTATTCTAATCTATCTATTCTAGTGAAAGTTCATCTTTGCTGGTGGTACCAAATATCATCAAAACATAAAGTTTTGCATTAATCTTGCTTTACTTAACTTAATGGTTAATTTTTGTTATCATACATACAAATATAATATAATGGAGCTTGTTATCTTACTAAAACTTCTCCTAAAATTATAAAAAATCGTATATTTTGGAGCTTGTTATCTTACATTTGTATAGATCTAAATCAAATTTGTATATGTAGGGTAGAGTGTTTATTTACCTTTTTTTTAAAGGAAAATTTAAGATAGAGACTTTGGTCAAAGAAGAAAGACTTTAAAATTTAAAGAATACTTAGTATAATAAAAATTGCATTTGTCTTCTTATTATTAAGAAAATTACACTTGTCTCGTTCCAAAGACATTAACAAAGATGAAACTTAAAATATTCGGTTCAAATTCAAATTTTATTTTTTTACTACTATATCAAATCTTTGGAATTTTTGCGTGATATTTTTAATCAAGGAGTTTACAATATTTAAATAATTTGTTTCTTATGTTTCAAGCAATTCATATTTTTTTTGGTAGGGACAAGCAATTCATAATGTGATTAGATAACTCTAGTCTAGATCATTTTAATTCTCTTGGAGGAATTGGACCATAAACAATTCAAATAAAGAAATAAATTTAAAGGGCTAGAGCAATTATTTTAGTAGCAACTCCATTAGGCCGGCCATGACAGTGGTCAATGATTGTTTTAACTTTTAAATAAAAATAAAACATCAATATCATTTTATTTTATTTTATTTTATTTTATTTTTGACAACATCAATATTTTTATACTTAATAAAATACCAAGAATATCGTTTAGAAGTCCTAGCTCAACTGACAAATGTCGAAATTGCTAGGCCGGACATCATGACCCGGGTTCGAATCGGAGACTTTACAGCTGTGTGTGAGTTTAATTTCAGTGGATTACCACTTTATCTAAGAAAGAAAAAAAACCAAGAATATCAATGTTTTAAAAATCAGAATATCATCCTTTTAATACACATCTTATACAGTAATGATACACGGTTTTTACTTTCTAATCATTTTTTTTTGACACATACTTTCTAATCATTTAATACACATCTTATATGTAAAATGGTATGCGGTTTTCAATCCACAATTTCTTACTTCTCAGTCCTAATCATATGTGAATTTTTTCGATAAATTTTTTTTAAAAAATAAAATATCAACATCATTTGAAGAATGCTATATTCTGAACATTAAAGCTTGTATTCTTTTAGTGCAATATTAAACATGGACCACATGTTAGTGAAATTTCATAGGAAGATCCATTTATTTTCAGTTGAACATTAACTTTATCTACCAAACACCTTCTTTGCTAAGCATTATACTTGATTCTGAAAATATTACTACCACACTCTACCAGCAGTAGTAGTTGACAAAGAAGACAAGTTTGAAAACTGGTGTAAGCAATTTTTATTTTCCATAACTACACCCCTATTCGAAGTTAGAAAAAAATGACCATCACAACAACATTTTAAATTTGGATTCCATACTCTCTATGGTAAGAGAATCGGTGCTTGGAACATTTTTGGTCGTTCAATAAATATCAAACGGTTCAAAAATTGCATATTTTATAAATTAAAATACTAAATTTTAGTTTAGATCCTCTGATGTTGATCGAACGGACATCAATGTCTTAATAACGTGAATGCGAAAAATTTCTTACTACAAGGAACGAAATTTTGAAATTTTATCGCAACTAGTGTAAATGGAATATTCAACTATCTAAGTCCATTGCTAATAATAAAATTCATATACGCAAAATTGAATTAGACTAATGTTTCATGAACTAAATTAAGTGAGTTATATGCCCAAAGACAAAATTGCATGAAATTACATTATAAAAATTGGCCAAAATCATCCAAATTTCATGAACTTTTACATATTTTTATAAAATTTAATGGAAATTTAATTTTCGTTTTTTCCCATAATCAATAATTAATACAATTTTTTTTTTTTTATATTCTTCCAATGAAACTTAATTAAAACAAAAAACTAGACTTAATATAGGATGGATGGAGTATTCCTTTGGTCTATTATAAGCAAAAAATTTACATTTTAGATTTATTAAATAATTGATATATTTGATCTATAATATAAATCAGAGAAAAAAAGTATAAAATATAAAATAAAAGAAAAAGGAAAAGAGACGTACCCAAAAATGTGAAGTTCCATGTGAGAAACTTCCCCTTCTTCTAACCCTTGTAATCTTGACCTTATCACCACCATCAACACTCCAACTTGAAAAGTCAAAACTACCCTCACGATCAATTCTATTATTTTTCTTCAACCCACCCCATCTACTAGACCCAAAATTAACACTACTACTAATATTCTCCTTATTATTATTATCCCTATACGACGTCGTAAAAGACACAGCTCTTCCAACAACATAAGGACCTTCCAAAACAGTTGTTGGTGACGGTGTGTTAATGTTATTATTACTTTCCAAAGATAACAACAACCTCGGAGGAAGTTCCAAAGCTCTAACAACGTTGTTGTTAACTACTTCTTCTTTTTCTTTTGGCTCTGATTCTCTGTGGCACGGTCTAGGCTTACCCGGTGCTTCCTCCCACTTAAACGGTATCGATATAGCCGCCGTTCGTGGTGGCGGTGTTGGAGCCTCCGATGAAAAACATGGCCTTGTGGTTGTTGTTGGTAGAGAAAGTTTGTGTGGTGTATTGTAGTGGTTAATTATTTCATCATTGTAACCATAATCTAATTTTTTGTTAATTTTTGAAGTCATAATTTTAAACGAATCGAAACGAAAAGAGGTGATTTTTTGTGTTGTGTTTTGATGTGGGGTTTTGATTTGTAGAGGGGTGTGGGGTTGTGGGGTATTTAAAGGGACATAGTGAAGAGTGTGGATTTTGAGAGGCTCTCCTATGATTCACGAGAAGAGAGAACATGCACGTTTTTATTATTAATAATGGAATGACGGATTAGTCCTTGTATTGGGACCTACATTGACTATTTCTTAATTGGAGATAAGGACAATCAACGGTCACTATGTAATGACTAATCATAAGTCTTAAGAGTAATCAATGGGTTATAAATAAACTAGTTACGTACTAACGTCTACGGTTTCATATTTTAGATACGGCATTAAAAAAGAGTTTAATGAAGATGCACTGACGGTGTAAAATAATTTTACACGATCAGTCAATAAAAAACTATCATTTTGCCATGTCATATTAAGAAGGTGGGGTATAGTGAGGTGACGTGGAGGGAAACATGGTTGGTATTGGTTGACTGTGTAAAATTATTTTACACTGTCGGTGCATATACCTTTTTCTCATTAAAAAATGTTGCACTTCAATATAAAAAACAATGTTGCGCTTTAAAAGATTAATTAATACGGTAGTATATAAGCAATACGATAATTTTTTTTTCTTCAAATAGTCAATTAGTTAGAAATTTCACTATAAATAGAATGATTAGAGTTCGAACTTCGGCCCTCTATATATAATACTAGGTATTAAACCCGTGCGTTGCACGGGCTTGATTAAATATTTTATTGTATAATTTGTTTATTAAAGGAAATTAATATGTACATTGATAGATATTCATTTTTTTTCTTAATTTTTGAAGTATAGTTTTAAGTTGTTTTTAATCCTACTTTTTTAAGATTTAAAAGCTACTATAAGAATAAAGTTGAAAAAAAAAAATTCAAAGTTCAAGTTGAAGTTGTTTGGTATTTATAATTTTTTTCAAGTTAGTTTTGATAGGTGTATTATATTAATTTTTTGGTTTTAAGAAAAAGATTTATAAAATATTTTGAAATCTGTTATTTCACAAAGTAAATATATAATATAGAGAGATATATAAAAAATGTTTTTGACATAGATAATGTGTTGTTCACTTACATATAAAAATAAAAATAGTTGAATCTAAATAGAGGTTATTAAAATTTTATTGTAACTTGAGTCAATGAAATTATTTCATTTAGAAAAATTAATGATAATAAATAACACACTTTAAAAAAAATTAAAATCAAAGTACTCCTATTTTTATATGTATCATTCAAACACGATTTTTAGTAAAAACAAATTAGTAATTATTCATCTTAGGGTGCGTTTATTTTAACCTTTTAAAAATAGATTTTTATAGTTTATTATTTTTGTGTTAAAAAATGTTAACAAAGAATTTTTTTTATAAATACTTCAAATGAAAAATTGGTTTAAATAGCTTATCTTAAAATATTATGTTAAGTATTCCATCGTTTTGTTAGAAAAAATTTTGGATCATCAAATTACATAAAATCTCTAAAAAAAAACTATTTCAAATAGCTTTTCAGGAAAGTCATTTTTTAGAGATAAATTTTTAAAAAAAAAATTGTGTTTTTTATTAAGTTAAAATCTCTAACATGAATATTCAAGTTATTGAATGTGAAAATAACTCTAAAATTAATAAAAAGAAGAGTTTGAAATAATATTTACTAATTGTAATGAAGTTATCATAAAAATTATTTTTAAAAATACAAAGAAAAAGTATTTTTTTAAATGTAAAACAAACTACCCTTAATTCATTTTTTTAATTAAAATTTAATTTGATTATTATTTAATCTTAAATATACATACATGATGCACATTATTTTGAGCATGTTTAGTGCTAAATTGAAAACAAATTTTTTATTACAATAAAATATTGTATAGCACGTGAAATCTGTTTGAAGCGCAACAAAAACTTTCGTAGGAATCGATTTGCCATACTATTATTTTTAGGCAAATAATAGACTACACCATCATGTCATAAAAAATACAGTACATCGAAAAATTATGGTATTATTATTATTATGAAAAGCACTTTCATACCACTGAAAATTATTAAAAATATGTCACCATTTTCTTGTATGCCACTGGAAATGTAATTAATATGTCACAATTTTCTTGTTATAGCAATCAAAAATGTATGACTAATTATATTCGTCCAATTTATACAATAGAGTAACTTAAGTTCCGATCAATCATATCATGTCATAGTAACCAGTGAAGAAAGTGAGAAAGACCCAAAATCCAAATGTATATTATCGATATGTAGTATTTGAAAATAAAATCCAAATATTTGAACGCACGGCTTTTTTTTTAGAATGCACTTATACAATTTTTTGTATAATATTTTTTTATTGGTTAAAAATTCTAAATATCTTTTATCTCTATGAAATAGAAGAACTTTTTAAAGTTAACATATAGGGCTATATATATATCATACTTTAACTACGTAGAATTTTTTTTAGGACAATATATATCATACTTTGTGAATTATCACTATGAAATAGAAGAATTTTTAAGACTAACCTGTAGGACAATATATATCATACTTAAAAAAAATCATACTTGAACTTTAAATATATAAAAATAGCTTTTGAAAAATATATTGTGGCTTTCAACTCTATATAGAAATTAATAGAAGTGCATTTGAATAATAATTTATAGTAAAAAAATTTAGCATTTTGTTTTCCCGAGTTTGGTTCATATCCTGTCACACTATTAAAAAATGATTTCACATTTTTCTTTTGTCCATTAGGATTAAAAACAAAATAGAAAATTTTTTACGGATAAAAACATATAATTTTGTTTTATAGGGACAAAAACCAAAATTCACTGATTTTATAAGAATGAGAAACATATTTAACCCAATTTTTTTCTATTGTTTTTTTTCTATTGTGTTAAATATATTTTTCTGTTGTTTAATCTTCAAAATAAATATTTTTATGTGTTAACACAATAAACCTTTTTAGTTTTTTTAGTGTTTACATGATAAATTCCTTAGGTTCTAAGCAAATTATTATCACAAATGTATATAATTTGGATTATGTTCTTCATTCTTCTCTATATTTTTTTAGAGGCACTATTCCCTATATCTCTATAATATATTTTTTTATGGAAAAATGGAACACACCTATCTTGAAATTTATAAACTCAAATAGTAGTTTATGTAAAATATAATATTCTAAATTATTTTTCTTTATTTTTTCTTCTTTTAACATCAAATATTATAAAAGAGGGGTTAAACCAAAACTCTCGAAAGAGAGATTGTCATAATCTAAAATAACAAAAGACCAAACATATTTCTAGTTAGCACTTCACTATTTCCTATCACTGTAGGAGTAGAACTTCACTAATAAGTGAAATCATTCAAAGATTAAGGTCAAGATTATCCACGCAATTGTTGTCTACTATCTTGATGGCATTTCTTTAATAATTATTTTCCAAATTCAATTTAGAATATATGAACAAAAATAGATTGATCTTTTACTTCTTAATGTTCTATATTATATATTATTATCATTATATAATTATCATTATATATGTAAATATTATATTTGTAGACTTTTAAATATAAGAATAAATCTATTTTAATATATTGCAGTTTTTATTTTTTTAATAGACATAAGTACTAATGAAAAAAAAATATTAATACCCCTTGCCTTTTTTTTCCCTCCTTCTTCTGGTAATATTGTAGCTACAAAAGTGAATTCTAATACTACTTGGGAGTCTTGAACGATTCGTTAAGGGAGTCTTGCATTCAAAATGATATCACACATTTTTTAGTATACGGATCCAAGAAATTATAGTTATAATTCATGTCACATATTTTGTTGTATAACTATAAGAACCATTGTCATAAAAGAGACTAATGACCAAATAATTTTTTTTTTTAGTACATGAATCTTAAAAAATTATTTTAGTTCTAATTGAAGTTAGAAAAGTGAATGATAATTATATTTTTACAGAAATAATATTACTACTAATTGGGAGTTACAAATATTAATAGGGATTTTACATGTAAGAACATCATTAGTTAGAACATAGATAGATAGATTGATCGATAAATGTATATATAGAAGATAGAAAAACAAATATATATATTTCTTGTTTAAAATGAAATTAGTTAAAATAGCATTAGTTAAAATGTGCCGTTAAAAAAAAAAACATTAGTCAAAATGAAATTACAATATATATTTCTTGTGCCAATTTTCTCATTCATCATATATAACATATTTATATTGCGAAACATTCAAAAAAACTTGTACCACCGTAATATTAATTTGAAATATGAATCAAAGATCCCATAGTACTATTACTATTACTTTTGATAGAAAAATCACACAAATAGTTGGCTGATATATATAGAGAGCGAGTAGAAAGAAAAATTGTTCAACAAAAAATAGAAATTTGGAGTAGGTGTTTAAAATAAGAAATTGAGAAAATATGAAAATGAAGGGAGCATCATAAGGTATTTATAATTGATGAAAAAGTAACAAAGAGGTGATCTTTCACATTTCATAACTTTTTTTTTTATAAGTTATTCAATTAATTAGCAAGCAAGATATTTTAAAGAAGTATACAAAAAATCACCATTAAAGGGGATGATCTTTCACCTTTCATAACATTTTTTTATTCTTAATCAAATGTTTTAATTTGTCCATTAACATTCCATACCATATGATGACATGTTTGGCCTAGCTTATTAAAAGATGACACATCATCACAATAAAATGAGAGATGACACATAAGCACCAACTTTTGCTTAGAAAAGAGAAAAATGTGAGGAGCTTTGTTAAGTTGACACATAAGCAAAAAATAGTTTGCTTTACAATGGTATATAGATAGATAGATAATGGCATATTAATTGAATTAAACTCACAGTCAAATTATATGATATTTATTTAAGGAAAATGTTAAACAATATCCCTAAGGGTCCGTTTGGTTCGGGAGTTTTGGAGGAGAGGGGAAGTGAGGTGATATTTTAAATTTTTATGTTTGGTTCAACTTTTTAACGAGTGGAGGGGAGGGAAGGAGAGGAGTAATTTATTTTTTTACCCTTAACCATATAAATTCAAAATAAGGATTAAATTATAATGGATATATTACGTCAAAAAAAATATCTAATGGATATATACCAAAAAAAAATCTAATGGGTAGAAAACCTAATTTTTTTTTGTTGTAAAAAAAAATAAAACCTAGAATTTAATATTCCAACAAGGATAATTTAGAATTTTAATAAAAAAGTGAGGGTAATTTTGTCAACATAATAAATTCTGTTTTACCTCGCCTCCCCTCCTTAAAAATCCCTCCCCTCCCCTCCCCTCACCTCCCCTCCTCCTTGGTTGAACCAAACAAACCCTAATGCATTAGTTAAATATAATAAATAATTTTTTTTATTTTTGTTTTGCCTCCACCACCAGTTTAATCTGATTCAAGTCAGTTCTGGTATTAAGTGATTACAGCTCCCTCCCAATTAATAAAGAAATTTATGTCTATGAATTTATGCATTAATAGTAAAAGGTTATCTTAGTAACATTAATTTTATCTTTTATTTTCTTTTTGGTATGCTTAACAAGTGTTGAGCACTGTTTAGCATGACTTTTTATTTAATCAAATAATATTATAATTCATTCTAGAATCATACAAACAGGTGTCCTAAAATATTAGTTTTTTTTACACACCTAAAATATTAGTTAAGGAAGTAAAAAAGGAAAATTTTGCATTTAGAATAACATCTTTTATATTTTAAAAGTAGGTTGATGCTACGATGGACCACCTTTATAATTGATCATTACAAATATAACAAATACGAATTTTACAAAATCCACCGTTGAATTAAAAGTGAAATCCGTATACTCATTATAACGTTATTCGTGACTAGTCAACAATGGATCACTTGAAGAAGTGATCCATATTAGAATTTATCTTTAAGAATATCATGACTACATAGTATATTCCAAAATGATTATGCTCTATTAAGTTTTGGAAAATGCTAACTAGTGCCTCCGGGGCACTAGTTAAGGATACTTTAATTAGTAATAATACATTAAAGTGCGTGCAATCAATGTTTGAAAAGTAAGAAAATTGTTGTTTCCAATGTAAAAATTACTTCTTTTGTATTCTTAACTAGTGCCCCGGGGGCCCTGGTTAGCATGACCCTTAAGTTTTTTTAATGGAACACTAGTTATCATTTTTCTTGATTCTATAGAAACTCAATGGGTGTTGATGGTATATGATAGACTAATAATGTATATCATCATTATGTTTGATTGCAATAAAGAATTGAAAAATGATAATATTTGTCTTAAGGACACATGTTAAGCAAGTCTAATAATAATTTTTTTTTATACTTACATAATCAATCCGTTTAAGATTAAATTGTTTGTGTATTTACTCCTTCATAATTTAAGAGTATTTACTCATCAATTAATAAAAAATTTGAAAAATAATGTGGATCTACATTATTTTTCAAATTATTTAAAATTTTGCACTTGAGACAATCTTTATCCATTTTGGATATATGAGTTTATCTATAAATACTGTTTGGCAGGGAGTGACTATAGATGGGAAGGAACATAAATTATCACTGAATTAAAGTTAAAATCGATTGAGCAGTTGTTGTGTAGAACTATAGGTAATTTGTATATGTTTTAGAGAGGTAACTTTTGTATGTCTTAGAGGTTGTATATTACTAATAATCAAGATGAAGTCCATGTTATGTTATCAGCTCAATTAAGAATAATTAAATTACATATAGAACAAAATAATTGTAACCAAAAATAATATAGAACAAAATAATTATTTGTCCAAGAAAACAACAAAATGATGATTATATAAAAAATCTGAGCTTGCAGATACTGATTGATGGTGGAGAGCACAACCATAAATTAAACCTGATTGTCTTGTACTTGATGTTGAAGGGAGAGGGAACTAATAATGGAGTTGGCAGCACAAAGGGTGAGCAATTTTTGTAAGATACTCTATCTCAAATTATAAATAAAATTGAATCAAAAAGTTGTATAAAAATCAAGCAATTGAACTAAAAATTGTTAACGAGCTCAGATTAATGATATTTTTCTTGAGAGAATTTGAATTTGAAATCTTACAATCCATTTACAAATCCATTTAGAATAAAATATTAATAAATATCTTAGAATAACTAATGATCTTTACGGCCTTCAATCCATTTAGAATTGGTGGCTATGTTCGATTGTCGAAAATAGATTCAACTGATTTTGTATCTACTGATTTCAACATCAATTAATTGGCAGGGGCCGATAAACAAATCATTCCACTTCAGTCTAGTAGGCGCGCAATATAATGCAAATTATTGTCAAAAAAAGTATAATGCAAATTGAATATAAAGTTGATGAGTTGTATGAGGTTTTGAAATTCTTACGGTAGTTCATTGCAAATCTTGTTAGGTTTGTTTAATTTATCATTAAAAATAAATAAACCAGCATTATGAATCCAGTCAATGAAAAAGGAGAGCATTATGAATGAAATTCCAAACAACAAATAAAAAACATGCACAATAGTCATTATCTCAACACAATATAGAAAGTTAGTCCATAATTAATCCACCTCACAAAATTTGAACCTAGAAAAAAAAAAGTTAAAGGATAAGAAAAAGAAAAAAACAAGCCGCAATTTCTTTAAGGGTTTGTTTGGTTCAACCGAGGGGGAGGAGAGAGATTTTTAAGGAGGGGAGACGATGTAAAACATAATTTATTATGTTGATAAAATTACCCTCACTTTTTTATTAAAATTCTAAATTATCCTTGTTGGAATATTAAAATTTTAGGTTATATTTTTTTTACAACAAAACAAATTTAGGTTTTCTACTCATTAGATTTTTTTTTTGATTATATATTCATTAGATTTTTTTTTGACGTAATATATCCGTTATAATTTAATCCTTATTTTGAGTTTATAAAGTTAAGGGTAAAAAAGTAAATTACTTATCTCCTTCCCTCCCCTCCCTCGTTAAAAAGTTGAACCAAACAAAAAAATTTAAAATATCACCTCCCCTCCCCCCACCTCCCCTCCAAAAACTCCGAACCAAACAGACCCAAATCCCTTTTCTCCCTTTGTTGTTTAGTAGCACACGATTATGTTAATCTTTAATAAAATATATATAAAAAAAAGAACTATAATATATAAAAAAGAACTAATAGAATGACTCATTGTTCAACATGATTTGTTTAAATTCTATCTTTTTTTCAATGTTATTTAGCTTTTTTCATGTTTTAGTATAGAGGTAGCATATACGTTTCCTATACCTTTTGTAGCCACCAAGGAAAAGTTGTACAAGCAGGCTATCCTAAAGCAGTTTATGTGTGTTTGGTTTGGGCACCAATCTCATCCATCTTGCGTCACACAAAGTAAAGCCCATGAATCATGTTGTGATTGTTATTTTTTGTCAATCAAGCAATTGAACGTTGAAAATTTTGATGTAATATTGTATCTGCAATTCAATGGTGGTTTCATCCTTTTGACACACCACACATCCACTTGTGTGTATTGGTGGTAAAGGAATGTGTCACTTGCTTTAATTTTTTTTTTTTTTTTTGTTAATGACCAATAATCATCGAACTCAGTATTTCAGTGTTTACAATAGTTATATAAGGGTACCAATTATCATTGGCATTAGGCCTTGATGGTCCAATGAATTCAATCGATGTCTAGTACCAATGGTAATTGGTACCCTTGAATTCTCCATCGAAATCATTATATTTGAAGTTATTGGATCATAATATCTAAACATAAAATTAAACATTTACACCGTAATTTATATGATTGATAAATTTTTTTTAATGTTTTTTTCTCATCTAGAGAGTGCGTGTATGCACCTTATAAGGTGGTTGTAGCCTATAGGCCACACATGATTATGTAATGCTGGTTCACAAATGCATCAACTATCGTAGATTCATAACATTATTTTTTGTAAAAAAAAATAAATTATTTAACAATAAAACAAAATATTGTTGATGTATCTAGTCATATATACATGTTTTTCTAAATGAAAAATGAACTATAAACAACCGTTTTGGACAACTACACCGTATATAAATAAATACATTATGAGCATACAAGTTGTTGTTTTTTAATATTTTTTGCATCCTCGGGATGTGCAAACAAACTCAACTCCTTTAAATTTTAATGATTGACGATCTATTGTGTTAAAAAAAATGTTCGAATAGCAGCTCTCTTTCAAAATATATGAATTTATAAACTATAAATCACTTGCGACTCGGATATTTTTATTCAATAAAATCTGTCCTTAAAATCAAACACTACTTCAATCTTTTCGTCACAAAAAATAAATCAAAACCATGAATTTTTTTTTTCCACCCCAACAATTATACCTTTACCCCTACAAATAATTATTTTATCCAATTTTACCCTTTTATCATTTGATTTCACCCCAACAAAATTTTCAAACCAGAATAATTAAGAAAAAGAGATCTGGTATGTAACAATCCAATCCATTACTAGTTGAAGATTGGTACCGGAAAACTTTTTGAGAAAGAATTCTGGAAAATTATAGCCACTGCCGTGGCTATATTGCAAAATCACTTCATTCATTCATTTGTTTCATTTTTCATACACACATACAAACTACATGGCAGCCCTCAATTCAAGCCAACACTAAATAGAGGAAAGCAAACAGAACAGAAAACTAGAGGACTAGCAGAACACTGAAACTGATTTTGTTGCCTTCCACGAGATAACCTTTAATCTCATCCACAACTTCTTTCGATTCCATAAATACCATAACATCCTTGCCAAATAAGAAGAAAACCCTGCCGCACATTTTTGTTTTTCGCCGCTCTATAAAAACAATGAAACAGTATGAACAGATTCGGTGGAATTATTAAATCCAAATTCAACCAAATACACACCTCCCTCCATTCAGTGGCGGATCCAGAAATTTTTTCTGGTGGGGGCTAGAAAATACCCTCTCTAAAAATTTACGGGTATCAAAATAGATAGTTGTAGTAAAAAAAAATTGTAAAAACGTAGAGTTATTTTTATAAAGAAACCATTAATGTATGTTGAAAATATAGTGATATTTTTGTAAAGAAATTATTAATGTAAGTTGGATTTTAAAAATGATCTCATGTTACGAGACAAAAAATAGAAAAGGGTTTATAATTAGAGACGAAAAGAGCACTTTATATATTTTGTTGACTAATGAAAAATTATTAACTTCTACAAAATACAAAATTTGTAATTTTAGTAACAAAAAATGTTTTAAAATAAATAAAAGTCGGATAAATTACAATTGTCCTCTAAGAAGAGTAAAGTTAAGAGACACTATGTGAAAATTTTAATTGAGAATCAAAGAAAATTAATGGTAGTACAATATTGAAAATTTAACAATTAAATTTGTGATGAGTGAATCAAGTTGTGGGGGCTTAAGCCCCCAATGGCTAAAGCTTGCATCCGCCCCTGCCTCCATTCCTTGCCTTCATGATTTTGTTGATTGATCTGAGTAAGCATCTTGTGCCAAAAAAGTTTCTGGACAAAGTTGTTTACAAGACAGTATGGTTGTCTTGTGAGATATGCTTGAAATAGTGACTTACCGGAAAACATTTTCAATTTGTCCAGGTGTAAATGATTTGAGTTTTGTATTGTTTATGATTACCGGAAAACATTTTTGAAGTGTTCCGGTTTGTAATTTTGGCTACCGGAAAACTTAACTCAAATTCTTCAAAAATTTATTCACTTTCTGATTTGGTGGAGCTGAAGTTAAATGAGAAAAAGGGTAAAATTGGAAAAGAAAATTGATTTGTAGGGGTAAAGGTATAAGTGTAGGGGTATAAAGAAATTTTTTCTCAAAACCAAATAGGCAAATAGGAGTACCATCTTACATGAAAAACATAATATTAGATATTCTTAAATTACAATCCCAAAAAACCTCTTCATTACATCAACAACATTATTAAACTGTTCATAAATACCAAATCCATACCAAACAATCGATCACAAGACATATTAACACTTTGTTATTATTTTTCAAAAAACAAAATTATCAAATTAAGCCCAACCATGAGCTCCAAGTGGAACGGCCCAATCCTCAGTGTAGTCTTGACTACCACCCACAATCCGTCTAGACTCCGAACGAACGCCATTAACTTTTGGGCCTGGGCTTCTTGGAAACTGGTAAGTAGATGTCGTTCCACCACCCGAGCTAGACGAGTCGCAGCCCGGTCCGATTACCGATCCTCTATTAGTAGACGAGTTCCAGTTAGTCCCAGATGGGAACCTCTGCTTAAATGGGCCTTCAGTCCTAACCTTAGCCTTCGCAGATTTAGTTGGAGCCATGTAGCTAGGCCTACCTGGGCTAGGTGGTCTTTGATGCCTACTGTAACTTGGGCTTGCATCGTGAAACTCTTGGCCCATTAGGCCCAAATTGTAGTTGCTTCTACTTGGTGTTGCAACAATGTCCATTTCAACAGTTTTTTCAGACATGTTATCTGTTGTTGTTGATGTTGTTGAAGGAAGTGTCATGTAAGAGCTCTCACGTTGGCCTAAGTGTCTTACATTGTAGGGTTGTGATGACATCCAATGCTCCAACCAGTTCCAACCCCATTGGGCTTTTTCTTGATCATTTGGATGATAGCCTCCCATCTCAACATCATCACCATTTGAATTTCTATGTAAATGTTGCTTTTGATGTTGCTGCAAACAAAAAATGGAGTAAGGATTTCACGCAGTTATAGCATGACGTGAAATTGATCACATCCATCCGATCATAAACTAACGCCCCAAATCGATTTAGATGAAAAGATACGGTTTTTAATTTAGGCCGTCTGATCTTTGTAAATACCACATTAAACTTACACATATAAATGGAGTTAAGATTTCAGGTTCGAATCCGGTACAATGAGAATATTCGGCCTAACAATTTTAGCATTTGTCAGATGAACTATGACTTATTTATATGGTGTTAAAAAATTAATAGTTTTTTATTTATTTGATAAGGTAAAAAAAATTAATAGTTGTTAAAATTAAGATGAAACTATGCATAATAAATCTAATTTATAAAAATAACATGTATTTAAAATTACAATACATTATAACATAAATAATTTTGAAACAAGAAGATAACAAATTTGAGTAACCTTACCTGTTGATAATTGAAAGCATATGCAAGAGCTCTTTCCCTCTTCATTGCAGCTTCATGTTTTCTCAAATCATTTTCTTTAGCTTTTTTCACACTTAAACGCTTGTTATCCCAACCATTATTATTATTAATGCCTGATGATTTCCTCATAGGACTCATAGGCTTAGTAATAGTTTCTTGTTGCCTCAAAAATTCTTCCTCTTCCTCCATTGCTTTCTCAAGATTCTCATGACTCAATTGAATTCGGCGTGCTCGCACTCGTGCTTGCACCCGCACTAATGCTTGCATACATCGCATTGTCATTTGCGCTTGCTTGCGCACATTGTGTCCTCGCACCAATGCTTGTAGCCTCACTAATCCTTTCAACGCGCGCAGTGCACGTCGAGCCTATTTATAAATCACACAACAAAAAATAAAATTAACCAACATGGTGTAGAAGCATCTAGTTTAACCATTTTGATGGAATTGAAAATTTAAGAAAGCTAATTACACTCTACAACTTTGGTAACGAAAAAGTATTGTACTACACTACACACTACATGTATTTATTTAGATAAACAACTTGATTTGTGTAAGTGTTATGCAAGTGTTTATTGTATAAGCGCATAATTTTTTGTCAAAAGATGTAAATGACTAAATGGTTAATTATAACTTATTTTTATTATAGAAAAGGTAATATAGTAAATCTATTTTTCATTTAAGTTAGTAAGCTACACCCTCCAATTTTGTACACTGTTTAGCATGATTTTATTTTTTTAGCAAAGTAAGCTATTTTTATAAACTAGCTAGTATCATGTGAGTCATAACCTAATAAAAGTAAATAAAGGATACCATAAAGAACAGTACTTATTAATATCATCATGGATCCATAAAGGATATCAAATGCATACAGTTAAGTCAATGAAACCAATTGACAGGTAAACACAAATTGTAAGTATTCAATGAACAATAATTAGCTTTCATGGAACTTGTACTAAATAGGACACATTTCCCTTTATTAGCCCACACTCCTCCTATTTAGGCTTTATTTTTTAGCAATTCATTAAGGAATTGAAAAAATAAACTAAGATTTTGGGTTCAAGTGGTTAATGACCTCCCGCTAGGACGAATCGTTCAGGAAAACTGAATTCAATTCCCGATGGAAACAATTTTTAGCCAAATTTTACTTACTCCGCGGCTGATCTCTAGTTTATATATCGAGAAAAATTTAGATTGGATCTATTTTTTTTCAAATAGTTAGATTGGATATATTTCAACCCTATAAAACTAAGAATCTCAGATTTGACCTAAAATCATCCTATAAAACCGCCTTGTACGGTGAGAGTTACACTCACTTATAAATTGATATTCAAACCACAATCACTTATAAACTCATATTCATGTCAACTTTTATCCGATGTGGAACTGAGAAAATAAGTTGTTGGGTAGATGATTGAACTTCAAATATAATCAACACAAAGTCTAAAATATGGATTAGGTACCAATAGTGCTGCAAGTTTATAGGCCATAATATTGCTTAGCAAGTACGTTCCACTATTACTAAGACATAATGTACTAGTTTGGTAGTTGGGGCTAAATTAAAAAGCCATAATAAACTAGTGACTTCAGATATTAACTTATGATCTTAAGCGATAAACGATATTTCAACCACCCTAAAGCAAAATCAAAACAAAAACAATTATGAGTCTTGTATTATACAAACTAGTAAAGATATTTTACAAAAATTAGACTAATGTCAAAAAAATTCCTAGAATAAGACTTCGGTTTAATTTAGCGTTTATAGCATAAACACTTATTAAAGTTTAGGTATAAGTTATTTATATAACAAAATATAAAACACGGTCAAACGACTTTCTTGTAAGTTATAAGCTGTTTTTTTATAAATTGTTTCGGAGAGTTTATAGAAATAAACTGAAATAAGTTTATATGAACCTGTCATAAGTTATTTTCATAAACTGTTTCAAATAGTCTCAGAAGTCAAAAGTGTTTATACCGATACACAAACTCAAATACTTTAATTCAAACAAATGGATTCTAGATAGAAGATAGATGAGGACTTACTAGGTATCCTCTATAGTGTGATTGAATGAATGTTGCTGCTCTTTCTTCTTTAGATTGGCGTCCATAACCAGCCAATCTCACAACTCTAGCAGCTGCTTCAGCAGCTACAACAGCAGCTTCAGCAGCTGCTGCAGTAGCTTCTGCAACGGCAATGGCGTGACTTCTATCGTCCCTTGCAGGCGTTGATGTCGTACTCTCTTCATTGGTTACATCATCAGGTGAACTCTCTGCAGGAAAATGCTCGAACGACACTTCCTCTGCCGCTTCATGCCCCAATTTCTCTCTGTTTTCCTTCTGAAAAAATAATCAAACTCATTCAAATTCCAACATCTAATTACATAGATCCTCGACTATGTGCAGTCACGGAGTATTGGGCAATATATAATCGGATGGTCTATATTTTAAAATAAATAAGTAAATTTTCACTGAAATTTGGACCGTCTGATCTTGATCTGATGGTCTAGACATGACTAACTAATGCATATTGTACAAAATCCAAATTCCTAATTAATATTCATTTATAAAAAGAAAACCATAAACAAAAAAGTTCCTAAGATTTTTTGTTTCGTTTTAGAATATAGATTATTATCAATTTTATATGTGACTGTAATTTGGCTTAACATTTTTTAGCGTCTCTGCAACACAATCACGCGCGATTGAGACTATATCAAACACATTTTGAATAAATAAAAAATTGTAAATGCGACTACGACTATAGACCTTGATGACGATGATGATCTAACATAGTAATTTCAAACTCAATGATCGATGTGACGAGTTAGGTGGTGGTTTGAAAACTATGTGACACATAAACATGAACAAGAAAATTTGTTTGATATATGTGTTGAATATGATAGGGGACCATGTACAATACAGTATAAATTACATGCTGTATATGGTTCAATGGTCCTATGTAAGAACATAGAAAGAGTCTTGCAACACATAAAAGACAAACATTATAACATGCAACTAATATGCTGTTCAGTTACCTTAAAAATGTTGTTTTAGCCATTAATGCACTGAACAGAAATAGCTTATGAATTTATGAGTATGCTTCAGATAGATATACTATTTCTGTTTCCTTTAAGAGTTTGAGGATGAAGAAAAGTCTATGACTAATTCAAGAAATTTGATGTAAAGTAGTAATTAGTAATGACTTAATCCATGATTAAGGTTTTTTCATAAGTTCTATAAAACATGAAAATTCATGATGGAGGATCCGGAGAACATTGCACTAAAAGTTACAACGAATTAATCAATCGGACCATCGAAAGATCAGAACACCACTGACTATTTACCAAAACATGGTGTTATGATCTCGTGATAGTCCTTGTCATTAGTCCGTTATTGTTATGGTGCTTAAGGGACTCCTCGATAATGTAATATAATGAATACGAGTAATAGATGAATTGAAGAAATTTAGATTGGATCGAGAATTATGACCTTTTTGTCCGGCTGCACGGGCGTGGAGACGGTCACTGACGTATCTTTAGAAGATGATGACGACGACTTAAAAACTTTCTTAACCGAAGAGAACCAGCTTCCTCCTTTTCTTCCCATCAGCAATTGAAGGATCTATTTCTCATTACCACCACAAACACCATCATCACCAAATCATGTATATCATATGCATAATAATAATAATACCAATATTTAGCCATATCAAAAACCTTACAATAACAATATATAATTAAAACTATGACATAAATATAGCTACAATGACATAACACAAACCTTTAGCTGCTTAATTTGGATATAACTTCACATATTGTGCATGGTTTTTGAGATTCATAGAAAAGATATGTTTGGTGATTATGTGATGAATTTAGAGAGAGAGAGAAGAGAGTGTGAGAGGAGTAAGTGCAAGCCGCGCAAGTGTTGTTGGTAGGGGTGTAAGCGGATCAGAAAAATCCAATTAAACCGATGATCCAAACCAATCCAAACCGAAAAAAAACCGATGTTTATGGTTCGGATCAAAAACCGAACCGAACCAATAGAAAACCGAAGTGGTTTGGTTCGGTTCTCGGTTCCAGTTTTCAGATCCAATGGATAAACCGAACCAAACCAATATATAGTATATATGTTAAATTATTTTTTTAGGTAGCACATATCCATCAAAAACTACAAATGGCTCAACTACTTCTAAAAAATAAAATAAAATCTGCCTCACTTAGAAACTCTAATTTAAAAGCGCAAACTTAGAAATACTCACAGCCGCAAACGCAAACTCAGAAACGCTGCTCTCATCTCACCTCACCATCATCCTCAAGTGATCTCAACATTACGCAAACAACACTCTCACGTCACGCTACTGCTCTCATCTCAAACCCACAGAACGATAACATCTTAAGCGTTGTTTTATTTTTTTTCCGATTTAAGTGGGTATAGACTTGAAGTTTATTTTTATTGCACTTTATTATTTGATGAACTTATGAACTTAATTTCAATATGGTTGTATTTTGTATTTGATGAATTTATAAACTTAATTTCAATATGGTTGTATTATATATTTGATGAACTTAAACGAAAATAATTGTATTTTTTATTTGTTTCCAATATAAATGTATTATGTATATGTATTTGATGAACTTATGGGAAAAGAATTGTATTTTGTATTTGATGAGCTTATGGGAAAAGAAAATATCGGGAAAAAAATAATAGTATGGAATACATCGGAAAAAACCGATTAAAGTATCCGAACCAAACCGAACCAAACCGATGAGTTTGGTTCGGATTCATTTTTGAAAAACACTAAAAACCGAACCAAACCGAACCAATCAAAGATTCATTGGTTCGGACATCGGATTCACTCAAAACCGATCCAAACCGGTCCAATTACACCCCAAGTTGTTGGTATTATTTATCTAACTCACGGATGTTAGACCTTATAGAGTAGTAGTAATAGCATATAGTATTGGGATCAATAAATACATATAACTAATTTTTACTTTATCAGTTGTATACTTTTATTACTAATTTTCCAACTAGAGTTTAACCATTTTTTTGTTTTTCAATTTCACCTAGTTTTTATCATTATTAGTTAGAGTATTATGTTTATTATTTGAAGGTGACTTATTTTTATAGAGTCATCCAATCACATTTCATTATGTGTTACTTTGAAATGTTACTCCTAAATTTTCTCCATAGATTTCTATATCTTAGCATTAGATGGCATAAAACATTACCAATAATTAATTGGTTTAAGTGATAAAAAATGATTTTTAGATGGGAGAGGAGAGGAGGGCGTATTTATTGATTTTTAATTTAAGAATACTATAAAATGTTTAATAAAGAAGTCTTGTGAGGTCACCGGGAGCTTAGCTCAATTGGTAGGGACAATAGCATTTTATATGCAGGAGCCAGGGTTCGGAGATGTTCTTATAATAATATAAACATGAATACGAAAAATCATTCAAAAATATGAAAGTATACAAGAATTTTATTAAAAGTAGGGACTAAAAAAACTGACCGAAAAAACTTCAGATACTAAAAAGTGCAAAAACAATCTTCAGGAACTAAAAACGAAATTCTGAGAAACTATAGGGACCAAAAATATATTTAACCTTTCTCAATATAAAGGTATTTTTTAGGGAGAATTTTTTCTGTATAAAAATATATCTCATATAACTTCCATTATACTATCTCCGTCCCAATATATTAGATCTTCTTTCTCAAAAGCACGAGAATTAAGGAAAGTACTTTTTGCTTTAAATTTGTCAAAAATATATTTCTCTTTCCAAAAGTACCCTTCAATTATTAAGAGAGAGAAATAATAATCTTTCACTTTTCTTCATTTAATTAGGGGTATTTTTGTGAAAAATTAATTAATGCATCTTGAACTTTGAAAAGGATCTTATAAAATGAGACAACAAAATTTTGCATAAAGATCTTATATATTGGGACGAAGGTACTATCTGTATCAACAAAAGATACTAACAATCAAGCTTTCTTACAAAACATTAGTAATTAAACTACTTGAAAAAAAAAACACAAAAACCCCATCACACGACATATATAGGTAGTGACGATCAAAGCTTTCTTACAAGACATTTATAGCTAGATGGATTGCAGCTACATGGGTTCATCAATTGCGCAATGCGGATCCATCTTTCTCCGAAATTGGATCCTCTGTGTGTCATATTTCAGTTTTGAAAGGAGAGAAAACATAGACAACTGAAATGATGACAAAATTAATAAATTGTTTTTGAGATGAGTTTAAATTTTTTTTTTTTTTTGAAAATGTTAAACGGTGTTCCGGGGTACTATTTAAGAAAATAAATATAGTAATAAGACATTGGAGTTTGTGCGGTCAACTTCTCAAAAATATAAAAAATGTTATTTTCAATTTGAAATTTTCTATTTTTGATTTCCTTAACTATTGCCCCGGAGACACTGGTTAGCATGACCTTTTTTTTTGTAGAAAGAGTTTAAAATTTTTATTGCAGAATAAAGTGGATATCCTCATCCATTGTTGTTCTTTTATGTCAAATTTTTGTTACCCTAATTTGGATTTTTTATCTTTACTACGATATTTCTACAAGTATTGATCCTTTGAGTTTTTATGAAATGATCATTAATAAGCCTTCTCTCAACAAAAATAAAAAATAAATAAATAAATTATGATTTATATTTATTCTGCCTAGTAACTCATTATAAACATTGAATTTTGTTAATTCAACCGTTAAATTAAAAAATCTTATTGAGTTGATCAATTTTACAAACTTTCAACACAAAATTAAAACATTTTTATACTGTTGATGCATATAGTAGAATTTTTTCAATATAAATAATATTGAGCCAGAAAATAAAATCAATAAGTGTAATGAATAACTTGATTCTCCTCCCTAAAAAACACTACTTAAAGTAATAGGTGCACCAAATTAAAATTTAAGATAAAAATGAAGCATATGAAGTACTCTCTCTTTCCCAAAATAAATGACATGTTTGACCACTGATACGTTGGCCAATGCACAACTTTAATCGTTAATATCTCTAATTATCTATTATTAAAAATTATAAAAATGGTATATTTTGAAAGTAGTCGTCGAGACAAATCAAACAACATCTCATATGCTAATATTTGCATGTATATATTAGTAGAAAAATAAGGTCAAAGAAGGTCAAATGAATAGTACACTAAGTCAAAAAAAGATCATTTAAAATGGGACGGAGGGAGTAGTTAGTAGTATAATATAGGCAAAATGTATCTATAGGTCCTTTAAGTTTTATGTTTGTAACAGATTGATCCTTTAAGTTTTTTAAGTAACAAATAAATCTTTTAAGTTTTTTAAGTAACAAATAGGTCCTTTAAGTTTGTAATTTGTAACATCTAGGTCCTCAATTACTTAAAAAATAGGACCTAAATGTTACAAATTACAAACTTAAAGGACATAATTGTTACTTAAAAAACTTAAAGGACCTATCTGTTACAAACGTAAAATTTAAAGGACATATTGATCCATTTAGCCCATAATATAGTATCTATATATACACTTCTTACAAGAGTAGTGTAGAATTTATTTAGCATTTTCCATAAAGATTTAAGCTAAAAGAGGCTACTATTGGTATATACTAGTATATGATTACTTAATGTTAGGTTAAGTTTTAGCTTGAAGGTTACTGAAAAGTCGTAGTTAAACAATTCATGTCAATGTGTCAAGTATGTTGCAAGGATGGGATATAATGGAGCTTTCCGCAATCATTTATTGAACTATTACAATTTATTTTAGGACAAAGTAAAAAAAAAAATACATTAAAAAGAGTATTTTATACACTTTTTTTTTATAAATATGTTTTATATATTTTTAAAAAGTTGGCTGCACTTTATTTCAATAAACTTTTGACACCACCGATACAACTTCATAAATAATAATGAAAGATGGGCATTGAATTTAGAATCACATCACATTAATCAAAAGGCAAAACAATACCGCCAACAAGACTAACATATTTATCTCAACAAGAGCATAGTCTCTTCTGAAGTTGACCAATCAAAGGATCTCAAGATTGAAATATTTAACATTTTAATTAAATAATTTCTTTAAATCAAATTCTCAAATCATTAAAAATATTTGATATATTTATGATTTCCACTTTTTCTTTTTTTATAATTGAAATTTATTATAAGGGAGTACAAGAAATACTCAATCCCTTACAATATAGGAGCATAAGTTAAGAGTTAATAAGAAAACTCATGGGATCAAAACACCAAACAGATAAAAGAATACAAGAATTGCGGGCATACTTCCCACTAAACCACATCCAAGAGAAAGATTTGAGGGCTATTCACCCCATCCCAAGTTCCCGAAGATTAATCACCATTATGGTGAAAAATTTGTACTTGTAATATGGTAAGAAAAAAAAAGAGAATATATTAACTCGATTAAAATTGTAAGAAATTAAATATTTAATCTTTAAAATTACACAATAAAACTTTATTAAATTGATTGCACATTCATAAAAACATTATTAAACTGACCAACTTGAAAATATTAATATGATCGAATCACTTTAGCTTAAGGAATAATTTAGAGGCAAATTATTAGATGAACCACTTTCACACATGGTCTGCTGTGGATTGATGTTTAAATAATAGTTAAAATTTTAACATCGGCATACATTGTTGTTTAGAAATATAAGTTGATGATCATTTTTATTTTTATAATTAAAATAATTACTTAATTAATATATCTATTTGATTAAAAAAATAAAGATGTAATTTGTATTAAATTGATGTCAAATGTATCATTGTTTTGGTCGTAAAGATGAAAACAATTGTAATTTTTACTCTTAAAAAATATGTTGACGGTCATTAAAATTTTTGACAATTTTAAACATCGATCTATAGTGACCGCCGTCACTGCCACAACAATCAACTTAAATTAGAATCTCAAAACTTATTCACGATCAAACAATCCCTCTTCATAGAGACGAATCGGGGCAAGTGCTAGCATGGACCATCTCGCTGTGAATTGATGTCACTAAATTCTCAGAAATTATAATAATTGCTAGCAATACTTTTAAAAAATTTATGACTCTTATATTTTTTACGGCTAGAACGATGACTTGATAAATAATAACGGTTTAATACCATATGCAAATATGTTTATATGTTTATGGTGATCTTTACAAGTGGTTCACTGTGGACAAGTGATTAATACTACAATAATGAATATAAATTTTACAAAATTCACTGTTGGATTGAAAGTTTATATCATTTAATTATTCATTAAAATAATTGAAAATCATTTGATATGTTATTGAAACATATCAAGATTAACGATATTTAATAAAAAAACCATGAACCGTTAATCTCTATGAGTCTCAATAACATATCAAATAATTTTTAATTTCTCTAAAAAAATATATATGGATAATCTATATGATACAAAATTTCAATTCAACCGTAGATTTTGTAAAATTCGTATTCGTTATAATGACATTCATGACTGCTCCTTAGAATTTGTTTTTTGTTGCTTTTATTGACATGGTAGACACTAATGGTGTATTTGGTTCAAGAGAAAGAAATAGGAAAGAGAGAAAAAACACATATTCTAATGAATTAATTTAAATTAAAATTAAACCAAATTCATTTATAAAAATCCATGTTTTTCTCTTTTTGCAATTTATTTCTCTTAAACCAAACACATATTTGATGACGAACCAGGAGCCAACAATCCTTTACCAGTTTCAACTTTTAATAACTACACGCAAAAAAAACTTTCCCACAGAAACCGCACTGTACTTTGTGTGCAATAGTATCATATCATGCATTGCACCCCCTTCTCCACGTTTTTACTTGCCGTAGAGTGCTCCCAAAACGTTTCATTTCCAGTCCACAACTAACCTTCTTCCACCTTTTACATTTTATTTTCTTTTATAATTAAAAACAGTGTCCTTATAACACATATTAAAATATTCAAAATAAAAAATTGAATAATATAAAAAGATCATTATTTAAATTATAATGCACACGTGTCAAAAAAATATTATTATATTTATATTTTTGACATTTATTTTAAGGACACACAATATTATTATATTTATATTTTTGACATTTATTTTAAGGACACATGCACGTTAATTTTTTTTTCATAAAAAATACACTATCTCCATCTCGTAAAAATGTTGTATTTGGAAATATTTGTCTATTTGAAAATGATTATTATTTTCTTTTCGTACTAACTCTCTAGTTCCCTAAGAAAAGGAGTTTTGGTACTTCAAAGTTCGGTCGTTAAAGTATGATTAAAAATTATTTTTAACATGAATCGAACTCGGATTCTTCTAAATAATTTGTCCTAGGAAGACTCATTAATCACTTAAGCTCAATGTATTGGTTAAAATAATTGTTATTTTAGAATATGAATGAAACAAAAGTTAACCAAAACATTAGCTAAAATGATTATTGAGCTCCACCAAAAGATGAATCGTGAAAAAAAAAAATTCATGCTCGATTCTTGAATTGAACAATTTTGGACAAACTTTTTTTAATCAAATAGTTTAATATCTATAAGTCTTAGTTCAACTAAAAAAATATACCGAAATTGTTAAACCGAACTGAAGTTCGAACTTTAATTCTTTCACTTGTGTGTGTGAGTTTATGATAATTTTCTTCTTTGCATAAAAAAAGCAAACTTTTTGATTAATCTATGACCGAACTTTAAATTATTATGATCCTATTTCATGAGAATCAAATTTTAACGCAAAAAAAAAAAGAGAAGAAGGATTTGTCAAAAAAAGAAAAAGAGAAGAAGGAAACACTAAAAACTTTTCCTTTATTTATGCTCAGCTTTTTCTTAATACAGGAGGACGGGTATTTGTTTTTTTAGCAACATTTCTTTATTTATTTTTGTACTAAAATTAGTAATTTAATATCCTCTAGTTCGGTTGATAGCTAGTAAAAATATTACTGGACCGATCGATGTTTTTCCAATCCTCCACACCTATAATGTGAATCTAACCATTAGACTTTTAAGATAAAAGAGAGAAAAGAAAATTATAAAAATCAATGGGTGAACCGTGAACTTGGACTAAATGTTACTTTAAATTCATTCATTGATTTTTGTAATTTAATTTTTCTCCCTCTTTCTTTCCTCCAAATCAAACACACCATTAAACTAAAAAAAAGTAGAAAAATGCTAATTGTTACTCAGGTAAAATTAATTAAGCATATTAATATGAATATTTCATCTTGGAACTTGTGCATTCTTTTTTTTTTTATGTATGTTTAACTAGTGCTTCGAGAATATTATTTGGCATCACTCAAAATTGTATATAAGTTTGGTTTTAACAATCTTTTTACGGTCCAATTTGATCTTTGAAAATAGTAATACAAAATTAATCACTAATATTTTCATACACAAGATTACTCTCTTCTCTATATTATATTCGAGTCAACAATTTAATCAGACTCTTTAAGAAAATGTTAAAAAAATTCAAATATTCTTTTTGTTGGCGACAATTCAACGATTAAATTAATTCCAGTGACGACCAAATTAAATTAGAAATAAAACTCGATGAATTAGACTCTTTATGAAAACGTTAAAAGAAATTCTAATATTCTTTTTGTCAGCAACAATTCAACGATTAAATTAATTGCAGCGACGACCAAATTAAATTAGAAATAAAACTCGACGAATCAAACTCTTAAAGAAAACGTTAAAAATAATTCTAATATTCTTTTTGTCAGCGAAAATTCAACGATTAAATTAATTGCAGTGATGACCGAATTAAATTAGAAATAAAACTCGACGAATCAAACTTTTTAAGAAAACGTTAAAAAAAAATCCGAATATTCTTTTTGTCGGCGACAATTCAACGATTAAATTTAATTGCAGCGACGACTGAATTAAATTACAAATAAAACTCGACGACTAAATTAAATGTCAGCGACGATCGGATAATTTACGAATATGACTCGACGACAAAATTAAATTTAAAAACATATTTTTAAAATTTTTTTGGTAAAAGGTTCTTTATTCTTTTTCTTGACTAAATAATATTTATTCCTTTTAGTATTATTTTTTTTTTGACAAATCCTTTTAGTATTATCTTAAAGTTATATATTTCCCGAATTTATTTATTATTCTTACACTTTACAGTATTAATTTGTCTTATTCTCTCTCTCTCCTCATGAGTCACACTATTTTTACACATTAGTACTTTTGGGTCTTCATTTCTTCTTCTCACTATAAGTAGCAAAAATTGTCTTTCAATCTCTTTCACTTCCAAAAACCCATTCAAAACCCTTTCATTTTTCTTTCATAGCTTATAAGCTTCATTCTCTTCAGAAACCACGTTTCATAATCACTTTTAAGGTATCAACTTATTTCAAATTCTTTCATTTCATTTCCTTGCTCTACACGGAACGTTAAGATTCTTGCCAAAATATCATACCTATTTTTCTGTGTTCTTAAGTAAATCTATTTCTGCTTCGTATCGTTTGTTTAATAAATGCGTATTTCATATTTAGTTTTCGTATTTTTATGCTTAGATTTGAAAATCTGAAGTAGCTTTGGTTCATTTTTATTTTTATTTTTGTTTTCACCACCACCGGTTTAATCTGGTTCAGGTCAGTTCTGACATCAAGTGGTTCCGACCCTCGGGGATCGAACCGTGGTCCTCCTTAAGAAGTAGCTTTAGTTTAGCTTTCATTGAAACTCTGAAATGTGCTAAGTTTATAGTTCTTCTTTGTTATATGATGACATTGATATATCCCCACCGTGGATTGTTTTATGAGATGAAACTGGCTTGCTGTTGCTTGTGATGTATGTGTCTGTCTTTGGTTGGATCGCAGTTGCTCTCCCCTTTCCTTGCTGTATTTTTGCGGTTTCTGTTATTGTTTTGGTGTAGTTTTGGCTTTTGCTTTTCATTGTAGCTTTGCCTTAGTTGTTGTTTTGGTCTTTTTGCTTCCTCTGTGTATCACCGTTTTGGACTTGTGGCTTCTATTGTTTAGTATGAAGATAATTGAAATTGTGGTGTTGTTTGATTCTGTTTTGCAGAGATGGAAAGGGGGTTGGTTAATCCCAACCCTAAAAAGAGGAGACTGATGGTGAGTGAGGAGGAAGATGCTAGAGTTAGAAAACTTCGACGGTTTAAAATTTTGCTGCCGAATGAAACGGTCGTGGAGCTGACAGTACCGAATGAAGAAAATAAATTGCCATTTGGGCATTTTATTGGTTTGGTTAGAGATAAGTATTTGGAAGTTCGGAAGAAATGTGAATCGATGAGGAAGAAAAGGGATATCAATTGGAAGAGTAATAGTTTGTATCTTGAAGATCGTAGCGATAATAAGATCAGGAATTTTATTGATTTAAATAATTTCATGCCTTACAAGTGTCACATTTTACGCCTTAATGTTAGTATAAAAATATTACTGATTCTGCTATCTTTTGTTTTTGTTATTTGATTTCTGTTTCTTTACTCTAATTTTGAGTTTGATATTTGTTTTTATTGTTGTATTTCTTCACAATCAGGATGGGATTACCAATGTTGTTGAAACCTTTGAGGTTAGAATTTCTATTGTTTCTCTGCCGCTAGTTATATGTAATTTTTTTTTGTTCTAAAGGGCCTTACGACGAAACTCACACTTCTCAGCACGTGTGTGAGTTTCGCTGTCTCTATCCTTACAGTTTTATAGAGGGACTAAAAACACTGGTAAAGTGTTTTTAAAATAGGGACTAAAGTTGGATAAAATTTATGTAAGAATGAACTTAAAAGATTGTGATTTTAGTATTTGTCTTAGAAATTTATGAGGTAAAATGAATTCTTAAATAAGAGAGGGAAAATGAAATTGGAATTTTCTCTTAACAATTGAATGTTGTGATTTTGATACTATTATTGTGCATCTGTCTGAAATGCAGAATATGTGGGACTTGACGCCCGATACACAATTGCTGCTGGAGCTTCCCGAAGATTATACTTTTGAAGCGGCTATTGCTGACTTGATTGTGAGCTCATTAACAAAACAGACTATAAATTCAATTTTTTATATAGACTTTGCACATATCAACACTAACACTATTATTCCTTTATCAGGATAATGCTTTGCAGGCTGTGTGGCAAAATGGGACAAATAGTAGGAAGTTGGTTGGGTATGGTCACATGACATCAATTGTTGTTGAAATTAAATTGTTGATGTTTTAATGATTAATTGGCACATATTGACACTGTTGTCAACTTTTTACGATTGAAATATAAGTATTGAGAAATACTTAGTTGATTTTTACTGTCTATTGCGTTTGCTTATTTGGTTTCTTATACCGGTGCAATCAATTATCACTTGTTCATGTGACTCTTTTGTTTTGCAGTGTACATGTGTCTAACAATAAGATTACAATTTTCGACAATGGTCCTGGAATGGATGATTCCAATGAGAATTCCATCGTAAAATGGTAGCTATCTGATTGCATTTTATTTCATGAACGTGTTGAAGTTGCAAGGCACATTCTGATATCATGTTATTTGAGTTAAAATAAACTTACTTTCAGAGACCTTTTGAAGTTTTTATTATTTATAATTTTGATACTTGCTAGATTTGTTGGTCAGCTGAATTCAACTTTTTCTCTTTCTGACTCAATTCCATTGCATGTGAATCCTTAGTTGCTATCACAATATGTCACTTTCTTACTTAATGATCTCTGATAGTTGATCAATTTAAACTCTTTTTCTATGTTGATGTGCAAAGAGATTCAAAGTTAGGTGTCATGAATAAAGTTTCAGTAAGAAGTTTTAGGTTTTTAAATTTAATCAAGCTTAGTATCTCAAAAATTATGGAAGGAGGGATATTAATTGATTGTACTGCTCATAGATAGTAACAGGTGATGCAATTTTCAGCTGGAACGGTCTAACTATATTTTGCAAATTTTGTTGATTATTTGTGTTGACTGTTGAGTATATAACTAACAATCAGATATACATTCATTTTATTAAAAACAAAGTCTGAAGAAGTTGTGCCACTTCAGATTTTTCTAAATCACACCCAAATTTCAAACATTGCTAGCTTTTGTTCTGAATAAATGAGTATTTGTCTTTAACACAAGAGACTTTTAAGTTTTAAAATATTGAATCACACCCACACTTTCAGTGACTTTCAATCTAATTGTACCATGCATTTTATGATTTATCTGTTTAAATGTTCCACTGTCATCTCTTGATTATGGATTTCTTATCTATTGTTCAGGGGAAAGATGGGCGCGTCACTTCACAGGTTATCAAAATCACTTGCTATTGGGGGACATCCCCCGTACTTAACGGTATTCTTCACCCTTAAATATTTGTTCAACATGCTTGTTTTAACATGCTCTAATAGAAGTATCTTTAAGCTAGAATAGCATATCTTCATTAAACAATTTTTTTTTTTGCTGAAGATCTTCAATTCTTTATTGTAAAATTCTCAAATATGACAAGCATTTTAAGCTAACAGAACATACCTGCCTGCATAAATCATATTTAAAGATATGCTATATGTGATACTTATGCACAAAGAAACATCAAAACGTTAATCATTGGGATCGAGAACTCCTTTGCATGTTTTAAAATATTTTATTGTATTTTTATTTCTTATGTATTGATTGTACTATGCAGCCTTATTTTGGGATGTTTGGATATGGTGGACCCGTGGCGTCTATGCATCTGGGGAAGTAAGTTTTTTTAAGATAAATCTCCTTCTGTCTTCTTCTGTTTAAGTGCATCCAAAAATTTATCACTCCCTCTCTCTAATTTTTGCTATTCTCACATTACAGTCGTACTTGTGTTTCGTCCAAAACAAAAAAAGTAAAAAAGGTGTACATGTTGCATCTTGAGAGAGAAGATTTAATAAAAAACTCTAACTCTGAAGCCACATGGAAGGTATTCATGTTTCCTTAACAATGCAACGACTTTAATGCATTTGTTTTTGTCTTATTTTAATGTTCTCAACAGATATAATTTTTTTTATCATTTAGACGAAGGGTGGCATAAGGGAACCTTTACGGACTGAAATCGATAGTTCTCAAGGCAGCTTTACAAAGGTATATACATCTCTCGTCTTTGGCCTATTATTGTTCTCTTGTCTGTTTTCAGCATTGTGGAATAGGAGAGGAAGGAATTTAATAGAGGGAAGGAAATTAAAATGAATGTTTGGTTTGATACTGTTGCAGGTTGAAATTTTTGAGCCAAATTTAAAAGATTTTGATCTTAACAAACTCCGGTGCCGCCTTAAAGATATATATTTCCCCTACATTCAGGTTTGAACATGCCAGTGAATTCAATCAACCCAACCGATTCAATTATATCTTGTTCTTGTCAATTTTTGTATGATTGTTGCTTCATATGTTCATTCTTCTTTTAATATTGTCAACATGAAAATTAATATTAAACGTTATTGTTCCTTGTCAAAATATTGTTTTCACGGCCTTGAACATACACGTTTTCATTTGTTTCGTTCATGCAGAATGACGACTTGTCTGCCAAAGGGAAGACTATTACACCAATTGAGTTCCAGGTTCTTTCTCTATCACTACACTTTTACTAGCTCATTGATACTATTACGGATTAATCTGGTAGCATATACTTGTGTTCAGTTAGTTTAATTATTGCGGAGTTGGCATTAGTGTTAAGTATTGCGGAAACTTTTTCTTTACAAGTATCGTGTCTTTGTACATTTTGATTTGATTTGTTGCTTAGCAGACTATATTGAGAAGAAAAAGAAAAGACATGTAATCTAATTTATGAATCTTGACAAAGGATTCTTTTATTCTTTCGGTGGATGGCTGCAGACTCCTTGAGTTTTACTGTGTCAAACCTTCCTGAGAAAAATGGCAGCATGAATATTATACACACAATAAACACAATTTCTATTTCAATTATATCATTTTATGAGCGAAGAAGCTTTCGCATTAAAGCATATTTTTCCTGTTTCAATTAAGATTTGCTGAAGAATCATGTATCAGCATATCATATTCAATATTTAAAGAAAAATTGTAATTTTTGTTCCACGAAAGGGTTACTTGATGTCATGAAACAGCATATATAAGATTGTAACAAATTTGGTTCTTTTCAGGTCAACTGTATGGATCTGACAGAGATTCAAGGCGGGGAGGTTGCAACTACCAATTTGCATTCTTGCAATGGTTCTGAATTTGTTCTGCAGCTTCATATGTCTCGTTTACAGAACCATGGTATGTTGATGAATTATAATTCTATCAAGCAATATATAGTTTGAGATATGATAAATGATATTTTTTTATCAGAATCTCTAATATTACAACTTATCCATTTCATCTGATTATCTGTAAAGAAATGTGAGTGTTGAGTTCTATTTGAATAACTATTTTTAGGTTCTAGGGAACTCCAAGAAGCAAATGCACGTCTTAGATTTGTATATTTCCCTTTCACAGAGGTAACAGAAACAAATAGCCTACAGTATTGGACTTTGTCTATATTGCATTTCATATCTCATTATCAAAACCAATCAAATGAATATGTATATAATTACAGGGAAAGGAGAGTATTGACAGAATTTTGGAAAATTTAACTGCTGACGGTCATACGATAGGGGAAAATTTTGAAACCTTTAATCGTGTTTCCATTAGGCGGCTTGGTCGTCTCCTTCCAGATGCTCGCTGGGTAAACTTCCAACCTTTTCCCTGAACTTGTCAATTAAATTTGTCTCTTCATTACTTTTTTAGAGATTACTGATGAGTTGCAATTCTTTTGGACCAGCCTTTACTTCCTTTTATGGACTATAGGAACAAAAGGGAGACTTATAAGGCAGGGATATTGAAGAGATGTTCCATGAGGGTTAAATGCTATGTTGGTATGTAGTAACTGTTTGTTACCATGCACTTTCATATTTATTATGTTTATTTGCTTGATCATCTGAGTCTGACTTTTTTAATTTGCAGAAACTGATGCTGGTTTTAAGCCTACTCAGTCAAAGGTTAGGCTTGCAAATGTTTAAAATATTTGTAAATAAATGTGCTACATGTGTGTCTTTTTCTTTTGAATATTGTTGTAATTATTTGCTCACTTAACAATATCACATGCCAAATTGGTGGCATATTATGTGGTGCACATATAAAAAGATGCATCATGTATGTTCCATTGATCCTCCCCCAGTCCGCCTAATTGTGGCATTTGGGTTGTTTTCATTGCTGCCTCCAACACCTTCATTGTGTTGGGTTTGAAGCGGGGGATTTAGTCTCACATTGCTTAGAGATATGACAGGCAACCCTCACCATACAAGCTGATTTTGTAATGATAAGTTAGATCCAATATAAAATCTCACAACATGTATAGATAGATACATGTATACTGCTATGAAGTATGAAACCATAGGAGAGTAAGTTGGATATGAAACTAATGAGTCTGTTCTCTTTTTTCCAGACGGATTTAGCTCACCACAATCCTTTTACCATTGCTTTAAAGAACTTGGGCACTAAAATCTCAGACAAAGAGACCGGTATTTTCTGCTTAAAAATTTTCTTGACACTGTTTCAAGTTTATTGTCTTTATTATATATTAAAATACTCAACTTATCTTTTATTTTAAATCAACAGATGTTTCTGTTGAAATTACCAGGGATAAAAAAGTGATAACTCCTTTACAGCTAGAAAAGGAGTACCGGGAGTGGATATTACATATGCACAATGATTTTGATGTAGAAGCTGATGCCGGTGACTGTGAGGATAAACCGGTTATACTTCTCAATCCACCAAACAAGAAAGCACTTGGCCTTTCAAATGATGGTATGACTAACAAAATTTTGATGGCAATTGCTTCTATTTATGTTTTACTTGTGGCAATTCAATCCATGGCGTTTTGAAGAAAATGCCTATGTATGTACTAACAAAGGAATAAATGAACCTTGCTATGCCTCTTATACATGACTTTATGATATGTATATTAGAACAGTTAGACTAGACTAGACTAGACTAGTCTTTTTGTAGTTAAAATATACATATTTGCTGCTAGTGGACTAAATTGTATCTTTCTTTTTGTGATTCTATTTTTCTTACTAATATGCAGTCATCAGAGTTCATCGGGTTCTGAAGAGAAAGGAAAAGACATGGAGTCGTGGACAGAGATTTAAAGTGTTAAAGGGAGCATGCACAGGGTGTCACAGCCAGAATGTTTATGCAACCATAGAGTACTTTTTGCTTGAAAAATTTGAAGGAGAGACGGGTGGTAAGATTTCTGATTATAAAGCATTAGCCTAGGAGAAAATTAAAAGTATAGTATTGAACAAAATGCAATGAAATATATTTAAACAGTCTACATTGTAGAATTTATTATCATATCGTTCAATATGGATTTCCATATAAATTAAATCCATGTTATTAAAACGTGAAGGATTTTATATCTTTAAGCGTTATATAAGTTTTGAATACTATAAGGTTGACAATCAGTGGATCTTTTTGTTGCTTAGAAAATTATGCTGTCAATAAGAATTTAATATAGTACAAAAATCAAGCTTTAATCGGAAACTTAATTAGAGCTGACCACTTTATATGTTTTGTTGATAATAGGAGATGCTCGGATCATATGCAGGTTTGTTGTACATATTTTTGCAAAACTCTGCCTTCTAAAATCATTTAAAATCGTCTCTATTCACTTTCCTTTGCTTGATTTTGAAGGCCAATCGGTATCCCGGAAGAAAATGGATGCTATCTTGATGTGAGTAATGAAGAAAACCCAACATTGGATATTGGTAGGGCTTTGTCTTTACCTATGACCGTGATTGACAACGAAAAGGTTTGGTGATTAAATGCTGTTGTATATTTGTTCTATACCGTGGAAAGGCTATATGATTTCTAACTTCTAAGCAATATGTAACAGCTTGTACCTGTTGAAACTGTTCAATGGGAAAATCGACTTAAAAAGATAAAACAGAAATCTCCTGCTTCTATTCCAGGCCCACACCATTATAATCGGAAGCAGACTGATGTGGTAAGCATATTATTAGTTCCTTTTCATATCTGTCTCGTGAATTATTTATACTTTCAATTGTGAGTTTAGATACAGGTTTGGTTCAATCATACTTTCATTTCATTCATTTGTTTAGTTGCAATCCTTCTGCGATAAAATAAAATAAGAAATTTGAAATTAGAAAGTAATATGCCGATAATTTTTTATTTATATTCAAACAAGAAAAAGTTTACCTGTGATTCCAATGTAGCAAAAGTAAAATCTGTGTTTATTCTTTCTATTAACTAATTTGGGATGTTGATCGCGTCATTTTAAATTTTAAATCCTTTAAATATATGGGTTGAACTCTCATTCCTCCTGTGGTCATGGTATCATCAAAAGTTGTCCTCGAAAGAAATTTCGTCATGAAACAATACCAAGTAGTTCCTGGTATGTTTTTAATTATTTAGATTAGATTTGAAATGTTAATTTGTCATCAAATGACATCAATTTGTTATTTGTAAATCGGAACTTAGCTGTTTTAGTGTCTATAATTAGCATGTTAATATTAGTGTCGTGAATAATTAATTATGTTAAATTCATGATTGAAAGCTTTCTTCTCTTACAAATAAGGGCCTTTTGAACAGTTGAAACATCTCAATTTAAGAGCATCAAAAGGGAATTTCTTTTCTCTTTGGAACATGTCATATTCTGCAACATAAAATGACTCGCTTTTAATTGTTTAAAAACGGATTGAATATTTCATCTACTTTTACTCAACCAAGGAAAAAAAATATGAGAAATTGAACAACTAAATTTTTTATGGACATTTTTAAAATCTTCATTAATCTCTATAAATTGCCTGAATTTATTATCACTAGTCAAGTCTGTATTGTTTAATTTAATTCTACTCTGGGGTTCAAACCCCGGTTGCCCTAATAATGTCCCCGGTAACTACTAACTGAGCTACACTTACGGGACAATTTAATATGGAGGTTTCCATTAAATTCTACTTGAAACCTCCATATTTATAGTTTGGATTCAATTATATATTGTAAGTTGTAGTTTTCCTTCCTAAATTATTGTTTCGACTCTTTGAGCATCATGCAATGCAATATCATGCCTTGATGATTTTGTCTGTTAGGTGGACTCAATCAGTAAAATTTTTGACAAACGGGTGACAGCAAAACCTTCTCATTGTGCTGTGGAGTACAAACTTCTAACTGATGACCAATGTCAAGAGCTTGATGTGAGGTATGCTTGCTATATATATTTTCTTATGAATCTGTAAGGCTAACATATATTTCCTTCCCAATGCTTTTATTAATTTTTTACTTTGCTTATTGCTCAGACATGTTGGTTTTAATTATTGAAAAATTGTGTAATTTTAACTTGTATTTCCACTTCTGATCAAGAATGTGTACTTTGGTATGTCATTGAACAAATGATTTGTTGTACAGGGTTGGTTCTACCTTTCCAACCTTAGCCATTGCATGTTATGACATCCATGGTAATCAAGCACCTTTTCAAGAAACTCCAGAGGATCTGACGGTTCAACTTCAGGCAGCAAAGGACTTGTACTTCAAAGTGCAAGGAATGTATATTGGTCTTTCAGTTGACAAAATGGCTTTACAAATCATGGTATGCATATTGTGTACTTCTTTGGTCTTATTGATTAAAAAAAATTAACTATTTCAATGTCTTGTAATGATTGACACAGGATGCAATGGTTATAAGTAGTGAATTGGATAAGATAAGTCCTACCTATAGAGCTACTTTGATGATTACTTCAAAAAGTGTTCCATTATCACTATCTTTTCCGTGTCGAGGTGATTTTGATTGATGTGTATCTTTTAATCATTAGGAAATAAATTAGTTTACAGCGTTGTTTATTCTTATGCTCGCTATTTGTTTTGTATTCAGTTTTTCCTAGTTCTGTCAAACACGTTGAACTGATGCCTGAGATAAGAGAAGAACAACTACATCCAGGATTCATTTTCGAGGAGTTAAAGTTGGAGGTATCTCAAAATTGCATATGTTGATTGTACATTTTGTCTTTATCTGATTCATTTGGTTTAGTTCATTCTGATATGTGTGCTGTGACCTAAAAGCAACATTATAAGCAACATTCTGATATGTGTTTCTAACATTATCTAATTAAGTTTCTATAGCATTTGCATAACTAAATATTTCTAGTTGACATATTTGCTTGTATTTCTATCATCCAGATGTTTGATGCATATCGAAACCATGTGTTTGAAGGCACCAAGGTTAATATTGTTTTGGCTGGATTCGAAATGCTAAATCATTGCAGTACTTTACACAGGGTAATGATTTTTTACAAACTCTAGTATACCGGGATAAATGTTTTGCATTTATGGTTGTACTAGGACAAACATATAGGGTAAATATATGTATGTCCTCATATCAATATATGCATGAGCTTTTATTTCTGTGTTTGTTTTTTTCCTCGTTCGTTGTTAAATGAAAATTTTGATCTGCAGGTTGATGATAAAGGAAAAATTAATCTTAGTGGTCTGCTAAAGTTAACTGCAGGTTATGGAGAAAATGGTATGTTTCTGTTAAGTATGATGTTGCATATATGTATCCACTAATTTATACTTGAAATTTGACTACTGCTCTATATTTTATGCCTATTAGTTACCATTATAGAATAAATTGAAAATGTTCTATATTGATGTACTACTTGCATTTTTGTAAGGGTAATGTGAACACAATACCATGGCTAGTTCATTATTTTAATTTACTTTGTGGTTTCAAATTGCAACATCCTTATATCTCCTTCCATATCACCTAATTTGTTTGCTTCACGGTGCAGCATCCATATCTGTTATGGTTCAGAATATAACAATTTTCAAGCGGGAGTTTTCAATTGCGCAAAGAAGCTTGAGAATTGCATCAGAGGTTATTTTTAGTCCAAAAATATAAAACATTGTAGAACTCTAGTGTATTTTCTTATAATTTAACTGCTGTGTTGTGTACAATTTCAGGTGCCTGATTTTCTTGCTGCTGGTAGTCAGCTAGAAAACGTTGAATTTGAAATTGTCAATATTAATGGAGAAGTAGATACGAAGATTCATCAGGACGATCAATATGGCCAGTTTCATATGCTCACAATTAAGTCAGACCTTCTCAATGCAGAGAACTCTACGCGGTACACTTTCAAGCATGGACGCTGTACAATTCCATACATCCGTGTTCCAGAAATTGAGGGGACTTTTTGCTTTGAAGCTTCACATTCAAAATATACAGAGCTATGTCTGGCTGTAAAGGTTATATTTTATTTTTATCTTTAACAAAGTTTGGCCAAGTTATGAATCATGATTGATTGGATATTTCTGCAGGTTCAAGTTATCAAAATGCCAAATGCGAAAGATGATGCACAATTTCTATCCCCAGAAAAGAATATACTTCCCCTGCCGGAACCATCCCCACATAATTGTGAAAGAGACTTAGTGATGTCTGTCTTAAATAGTAGTGGAAAGGTATCGGGCATGAATTATGTTATGTTTTTTTTTATTGTTCTCAAATAAAAATGGTTTTGATGTGAATAAGGTACAACTGTGTTTCGTCTTCCTCATGCTTTAAAATTCATGATCTTGTTAGGTGATATAATGAGATTAACAATAATATTTTTCTAAAATGCCTTCTTACTTAAGAGATTGTGAACGTTGAAACTTTGTTAGGTGATTGCTCAAGTGATTTCTTTGATTCGTGCGGCATTGAAATTGATTTTGATTAACAGCAAATTAATTGTCGGTGGTTTATTAATGTCTAACGTCTTTTCAATAAATTCATATTTTTGCCTCATTTTGACTTTTCTTGATGTGCTTCTATGCAGAAATTTCAAGATATTCAGCAACTTAAAGAGAAAATTAGAAAATTAAAAGAACATCGTGATAATTGTCTTGAGCAAAAGACTGAGACCGAGAAACAGATCTTGGAGCTGCAAGGTTTTCTCTATCATCTAGGCTACGTTGATTCCTTATTCACCGACACCAAAGAGGAAATGACTACAAAAATAAAAAACATGGAAAACACAGCAGCTTCTGTCGTATGTAGTCTTTCTAATCAACAGACTCCTTTCTTGAAAGATATAATTGGGGTTGTTGCTCTCCTTGGTTCCGTTCAGAGTCCTCAGCTTAGCAGGTGTGTTATATTTTTCCCCTTTCCTTCCATCACTTGTTAACTCCAAAATCCCACATGCCCCCACGCAAATGATTTATTCTCTGTACAACTCGTTCACTAACAATAAAACAATGAATCGTGCAGAATGTTGGCTGAATATCTTGGTGAAGATAAAATGCTGGGTATTATTTCTCGATCTACGGATACTGCAATTTCTCTTGAAAAATATAAACAGAATGGAGAAATCGATTATGTGCATGCTTTGCATGCTGAAGCAGCTGATGTTGGAAAAGCGATAAGCAAGCGGTTTCTTGTTATGTGCTTTGAAAATATAAGGTAATGTGGACTTTCAGGGGTCACCATGGCTGTAACTTTTATTATTATATGAATATGATTAGTACTAATGCAGATAGTGCTTCATTTGACAGTGCATACAAAGATTTTCATAACAATGACTCTCAGAGGAGGCTAGTGATACCTGATCCGGTGTTAGGAAATTGGAGAACGCCAGCCGGGTTTATGGGTTATGCAGTTAATATGATTGATCTGGATACCCATCACCTACGGACAAGGACAAAACATGGAGACGGGCTTCGCCAGACCGTGCTATTTAGCCTTTTCAAGAGGCTCCAAGTTTACAAAACAAGAGAGAGTATGATGGCTGCTCTCCAATGCATAGGGGAGGATGGTGCGGTATCCTTAGATGGTGGAATTATCAGAGAAAATGGAATTCTTTCTCTTGGTCATGGGTATCTATCTATCCTTTTATCTTTTTCTGTCTATCAGCATGTGATGACTTCTAGCTTGTGCATATTTAGTCTCAATTTTGCATGGATTTCGTTGAATTTAGCGTAGGAACTCATTATCTCATGACATAAACACAATGTATGAATTTAAATGTCTCTGATTTTTTGCATATTTTTATTAATTTTACACTTCTGCATGTCAAATTACTCATCCAACAATGTTTTGTTGTATTGTAGGAATCCTTCTATATACTTTCCTTGTACAAACAAGTTGGACAATCCACAAGCTAAGGAAATCTCGAGTGAGATTCAAGGAAAGAAAAAAGAGCTGCAGGAAATTGAAGAATATCTGGAAAAATTAAATAAGTGTCTCAAGAAGAGTGTAAAAAAACTTCAGAAAAAGGAGACTAAATTTAACAATCTTGTTCATACAACAATTCAGCCTTGGTCCGACATATCGGTACCAAAACCAGAGTTTGGGACACCTCTAGCAAACTTCGGTGATTGATGTGTTTTTGTTTTCTATGATTTTGTTCATTAAACTTAGAGTTTTGGATACTGTTTTTTCATGTGTTCTTTCTGGTTTTTGTTATGGATTAACTTGTGTACTATCTCTATTTCTGGTTATGGTTATAAGACTCTTTAAAAAGTTTGCCTTTTTAGATGTATTCATTTTTCAAATATATTCGTTATTAATATCACTAATTTGTATTGCAATATGAAAAATTAACATTGAATTGAATACATTTAACACATAATGATTTAATAAATAGTTTTACACATTTTAGATAAATTTAGATAATCTATAATTTTTTATGTAAAGGTTCCTATAATACGAGATGGACGGAGTAGGGAATTTGTATTCTTGTGTGATAGGGTCAATTTGAAATTAAACTCAAATCACTTGAAAGATGTATATATTCTTTCTTTAGTCCACGCTTTCGGTGTAAATTAAATTTAGTATATTTTATTATAAAAAAAAAATAGTGTATTTTTAGAGTTTTTGTTGCTCTTTGACTTGGTAATCTGTTTGTCATTAATTCTTACTCAATTTGTATTTTTTGTAGTTAGATTAATGTGTGCTAGGGACTTTTATATATTTTTCAAAATAATATTATAGTTGATAAGTTAACTTTTAGTGAGTGAAACTATAGGATCTATTTACTTATATGCTAATTTATAGTGTATAGCGGATAAGGGTAGAAATGAGTCAAATTGAATTGTATTTAGGTCAGCTTAGTTTGACCCGATAAAATTAGTTTGGCTCGAAACTTGATTCGAGTTTGTGACGAATTTTATTTTTCACTCAAACTTAACTCGATTTAAGTCCACAAATGATTCAGTTCGACTTGTTAGCTCAAATAAATTCATATTTGACTCGTTAACTCAAATCAAATGAACAAGGAGTCAAGGACAACTATTATTCAAATGACCGCAAAAATAACTCAAACTTTTATATGGATCTCAAACCAACTAAATTAATAACAACACTATTAATCAATTTATAGCACTATAATTCAACTACCAACCCTACTAATTTCCTTATGTTACGAATTATTAAATATTTTCCTTATGTTTATAATTTTTTTTTATTTTAGTCCCTGTATATTTTTTTTTGTAAATTAGTCTCTGCATGTGCAATTCTTTTTTATTTTAGTCCCTAAAGCTGAAATCCGCAGGAAAATCTGCAGGAAAATTCGTTAGTTTCCTGCGAATTTTAGTTTTAAGGGACTAAAACCAAAATATTTGAACATACAGGGACTAATTTGCAACAAAAAAAGATATAGTGACCAAAACAAAAAAAAAATCACGAGTTTAATGGAAATGTGTATAAATTATTTTAAAAGAACATCTAATAGGAATTAACTATTCCTTTATATCATAATATGAAAGTGGAATGTAATAAGATTATTTTGCATAATACATAACTAATATTGTGTGACGGTATAATTTTTATTTCCCTGTCACTACATGTCCTATTTTCTGAAAAATTAATCTAGTTTAACAAAATTGATATAAAAAATAATTTATCCTCAATTAATCATGATTCATCACTATTCATGTAACAGTAAAAAATTCAAATTAAACTCAATAAATAATGGCAAATACAATTAAAAGGAAATGTTAGTAGTACAATGCTGTGCTGCTCAATATGTTGATATCGAGAAAAAACACAAAAACCGTACCACATATTTTGACACTGACATGGGGATTATGGGGATTAGGGCATCTCCAATGGGGGAAGCTTAGATAGGTGGCTTAACTTACTTTTTGTGGACCCAAATTGCCATGTAGAATCTAAGCAATTGATAAGCAACTTTAACCAATTTTACTCCAATGACATTAAAATAAGCAACTCATATTTGACCCCACCAATTTATATATATTTTTTATTTTCACTTAATTTTGATTCAAATAATAAGTATGGGCCCCACCTAATCCCTATTAAAATAATGAATTTTATTGCTAAGTCACTCAAGGTAAGAGTTGCAACATGAAGTTCCATCCCTTATTTCTAAGCAACTTTGAATGCCATGTCATCCAACTCCAATGGTAAAATAAAATAAGATATGGTTGATAAGCTTTAAGAACTCAATAAGACACTTGCATTGGAAATGCCTAAGTGTGCATATAACATATGAAGTTCTTTATACTATTTCTGTGTTTGTTTCCTTTTCAAATGAGAAGGCTTTTCCATTTATCCATAACGTTTGTCGTATATAAATAAATGTCTAGCTAGAGTGATCACCACCAAGCATAATTAGGATTTAACATGGGAATGTTCAATACTTTTCCACCATGTACAAGTTGATCTCACTTCAATTTTTACCATTAGATTAAAAAGGAGAGTTTCTCCAACCAGTTAGTATCATTCGCATATAATATTTGAGAGTTTTTAAAACAATTTTTTTTAAAAAAAAATATAATATTTGTGAGAGTTTCTAAAATAATAAAAAAGAAAAAGAGTTTTTACAAAAAAAATATATATAATATTTAGGAGAGTTTCCACAATTTTTTTTTAGGCTTTCCAAAAAAAAAAAAATTGAAAAAGTTTCTAAAAAAATATATTTGAAATGCTCTAATTGAGGTAGAAACAAAAAAAAAAGTAGTTTTCCATAAAATATTATAAAAATTTAATTATTATCGTCGGTGGAATTCAAACAGCAGATCTTAAGCTAGAAACTCCGCATAAGTATAATATTAAAAAAGCTCTAATTGAATGACACATAAACAATTTACATTGAAAATACACGGAAAAACTCTGTGGGAATTTCATAATGTATATAATAGCGATAATAAAATTCTAAAAAAAAAAAGTTTGTCAAGAATAATAAATGTTTATAAAGAACCAGTATTAATTAGAGCTGAGTATGCAGGCTGACCCGCCCCATTTAAGTCCGCAAATTAAATGGGGCAAACAAGCTCGTCAGCAAATGTAAGGAAATTTTTTTTTCTACCCCAACAATTATACCTCTACCCCTACAAATTAATTTATTTTCCATTTTTACCCTTTTTTTTTTTGTAGAATAATTTGAGAAAGAAGTGGGTATAGGTGATAAAGAGATCCCAATTTTTGACTTATAGTGACGGAAAAACTGTCACTAAAAATCAAATTTCCTTTTAAAAAAATGAACCGGATTAGTTTGAGAAAGAAGTGTTCCGGTACAAAATAATAAACCGGGTTACTTTGAAAAAGAATATCGGTATATGTGGGAATATGCGTTGTTGAGATCCAGATTTTTGACTTATAGTGACGGACTAACTGTCACTAAAAATAAAAAATCTTTCCCTTCAAACTCAGAAAATCGAACACCTAAACACCCAGAAATTGAACTCCACTGAAAATTCGAACCCTTCACTGTAAACTTGCAACCCTAATTCGTGCTAAAATATTTGATCGGCTGATAGCACTGAGAGGGAAAGATTTTTTTACCATTTGTATATATCTGATGTTTCTTCTCTTTTATTATTGTTGTTGGTTAATTGTAATGTTTTGGTTCATTGGAGTAACTTGGAAACTGCTTTTGTTCCCTACTTCTTAATATGCTGCATAATATTCCTTTTTGATTAGTGCTGTTATTTTTTCAAGTGTCATGTTGTGTGTATTTTTTCAAGTGACAATGTGTGTTTAATGTCCTCATGGTGTTTAGTTCAAGTTTAGTGGATGACATGTTTGTTGGTATTTTATTGTTTCCCTTCTATTGTCTTAGTTTCTCCTTGTTAAGTTTCGGATGTTGAGTTTTTTATTTTCGTGTCTGTTTGAAAGCCCAAAATGTGCTTGGTTTTTTGGAGTTGCAGAAGCAAAACAGTGTTAATGTGGGATACCACTGACCTGAACCTCCTACCAAATAGTTTAATGGCTTCAGAGCTTGTAGTTCGATTGGTCGCTTTAACTTACTTAGTTGTAGTGAAAATTTTAGTTGTGGTTGGGAAATCTCCCCATAGCTTCTCATCTCCCCATAGCAATATTTTTCATCTAAATGAAATTTGCTTACTTTTAAAAAAAATGTCCTTATTCTTTTGTGATTGTTTCAACCTTTGGAGGGTGTTTGTATTTTTGAGAGAGTGTGATATTATGCAGATTAGTTTTTTGGATACGTGAAACTTGGCAATAATTAGGATTGAGTTAATGCAATTATACTAATTTTACACGCCTTTGTCTTCATCTTTGCCCCATGTTATATTCGATTCCAGTTTTGATGAAATTGATTCCACTTTTTTGATTGTGGAACCGTTGTTCAATGTCCACATTTTTGAGTTTTAGTGACAATTTTGTCTGTCACTATAAGTTAAAAATCTGGATCTCAATATCGCCTATTCACACCTATACCGGTACTCTTTTTCAAAGTAACCCGGTTTATTATTTTGTACCGGAACACTTCTTTCTCAAACTAACCTGGTTCATTATTTCAAAAGGAAATTTGACTTTTAGTGACAGTTTGTCCGTCACTATAAGTCAAAAATCTGGATCTCATTATCACCTATACCCATTTCTTTCTCAAATTATTCTAAAAAAAATAAAGGGTAAAAATGGAAAATAAATTAATTTGTAGGGGTAGAGGTATAATTGTTGGGGTAGAAAAAAAAATTTCACAAATGTAAACTGGTTATGATATGTAGGCCCGAGTTCGGTCCGCGTTAGCCCATAGACTATTACAAAAAAAATTTAAAAAAAATCAATTGTTTTTTTTTTCAAAAATAACTAAAATATTGAAATAAAAAAACTATACAGTTAATAAGTCTATATTATAACATATAAATTGTAAGTACCAAATAAAAAAATAAAGTATGTGACATTTTTGAGTTTACCTATATTCTGTATGCAAGTAATGCAACCAAAATCAAATTCAACTAATTCTCATCGTCATTATTTTTCCACACACCTCAAATCCATAAAATAAACACAAGTGGTATTTAATAAGAATTTCATATCTTGTCCAAAAAATTTAAAAGAACTTTAACGGTCCAAACCAATATTAAGAGTACAACAAAAAATCTAATATAAACGGGTCACGGTCAAACCCGCGGATTTAACCCACACAACCCATGATTTTAACGGTCCAACCCAAATGGGCAAAAATATAAACTGACAAAAAAATTGTCTCAAGTCCGTGCGGGCTGCGGGTTAAACGGATCAGTCCATGGACCTTGGCCCGTATACCTAACTCTAGTATTAATAGAAGAGCGCATAAACGGATTAATTTAACCATTGAAATTATATTTTAATTCATTTTATTTATTTAGTCTTCCAATAACATTTCTTAATAGTAGGAAATATCCACCAACTTTTGTTGATGACTAAACTAATTAATATTTACTTTAAATTTTATTTTTCTTTTAATATTTTAATTTAATGTGCATATGTAAGACTTCCATGTAGTAGTAATAGATGCCACAAGGTTGTTAGTAAGATGTTTTAAAATATTTATATTTTATTTGTATAATACTCCCTCCGATTTCATATATAAACAAAAGAAAAAGTTATACAAAAGTTATACAAAAGATAAAAAAGTTTAAACCTTCTAAATTTTTTTTATGGCTCGGAGAGGAAGAGGACACAAATGGGGAAAAGAGGTTACATGTTCTCATTTATTTTCTTTTCTAAGAAATCTAATCCACTCACTAAATCTAATGGTATTTTTTGTTTGATCCACTGTTGAAGTATTTAATGGGTGCACTCCTCCGGATAGCCGAGTCATTTGAAATTATTCTAGTTTCTTAAATTTTCGACCCACTTAATGGGATAAGGTTTTTTAGTTGTTTGTATATCTCCATTTTTAATTTTTTGAAATTGGATTCTTAATTTTGGCATTGCAATTTATGGCTTGTAGTGACTTGTAACTTTTAAATTTACCGTTGTGAATGACAGCCATATATTAGAAACAATTGTTGACTAGTAGTGTTGAATCTTTAGCTTCATTTCTATCTTAATTTGATCCACTACTAGTCAGCAATTGTTTCTCACGTTTTCAAATACTGAACATCTGAGGCTTTGTCATAGAAATGAAAAGGCTAAATGCATTCGGTGTCTTTTATATTTTGCGATTGTAATATATAAGTTTTTTAGATAATAAATATGTTTTTGTAATATTGAACCTTGATTGAACCTTGGTATGCCTATCAACGTGCGTTTGGAACATCAATCTTCATTTTGTGATATTAAAAAGATGTTTGGCAATCCAAACTTCACTTTGTGAAATTAAAAAGATGTTTGGCAATCATTTAAGAATGTGATTCATTACTTTGTGAACATCACATATTGTTTTTTTTGTTCATTATAGAGGTTAGAGAAGAGAAAAAGATTGGACCTTATTAATTTGCTATTATTGGACTGTGTTGATCAGTCAATGGCCTGCCACATGGCCAATTATTGGCCACGTGTGCGCCCAAATTGCCTATAAATGTAAAGCATCATAATGTTGAACTCACACCTCTCTTTCTCTGCTTCAATTTTTCTTTTTATGGTAATGTTAGTATGTTTAATTTTTGCCATTTCGTGTGTAGTTGGGCGCATAGTCGTTCGTCGGTTAGTTATATTGCACCCTCTGATGTGTTTATTCACCATGGTTGGGTGTGATATTGCACCCAGAGGGCCAAGACATATAAAGGGGCTTAAGTGGCCCGGCCCAAATAAATTTTGTTAAGCCCGGCCCAGCCCGTATAAAACTATAGGCCTAATGGGCCGGCCCGATAGCCCGACCCATTTTTACAGCTCTAGCTATGATTAACCGAAGAATTAAACGATGATTCCTTGAAATATGGGTTTGCTCCGATGGTTCCCATAGGTTTGAAGCCAAAATCTGTAGGCATGCGTGACTTTCGCGTACCTGTTGAAAGTTTCGACTCACCTGCAATTTCACCCGCGTACCTGTTGAAAGTTTCGACTCGCCTGCAATTTCACCTTCCGTCAACAAAATTTCACAAGAGTAGGCCATTTAGTTTATTTAATTAGCAATTATAATTAAGCATGTAATATTTAAATTGATGTAATTTTTGTGTCTGATGTATCAATAAAAAAATTATGGTTATACCACGTTTTGCCTTCCATTATTGATTCTGGTGTTTTTGAGCATCAGGCCACTTTATCATCTGTTACCTAAGTCACGGGACACCCTATGCAATTTTCTTCCAATGGTAGATTATTAAAACCGTTAGCCTTAAATCACCATTTCTTCTAAAGTCCCACAAATAATTTATTGTGATTTTGTTGACAATGCGAGACTTCTTATAATTAACTAGAATGGATCCCGTGCCAAGCACGGATAATTAACATTTTTTTCAGTTCTAAATTTATGCATATATTATAATCTATGAAGCGCGAATATATATATATATATATATATATAAGGACCTTAGACACAACACATATACTAATACATTAATATCAATAATAATTTGAAAAAAATAATATAATTAAGTGTAATCATAAGCGTTGGTGTCCGACACATGACACAACTAATCTGAGGAGTGACCGTGCTTAATAGATCCTGACTCATATTCGCGTGTATAACAATATTTTTACTCGTATCATACACGTACCATTTGAATATCAGAGTACCCATATACTCGCACTTATTACCTTCAACTTTACTAAGAATAAATTGATCAATTAAAAAATAATATATCATTTTAATATTATTAATTTTTTTATAAAAAAACTTAATGTTGACTTTTGAAAATTATAGAAAAAATATTAGTAATCATACTAATGTTCATATATATCTTTGTTGACATATTCATTATGTTCTAAATACACATTTTTTAATTGCAAATTTGTAAGAGTTTAGTAGTGTTATATTTTTTAAAATTGATATAGATATATTTTTATATAATAATATAAATAAAAAATTTAAATATATATAATATGCGAGTATGGGTAGAGGTGATTACTAAAGTACCCATACGCGTTCATTATTGCGGATAATTACCAATGTGTGTTCTTTTTTTGCGGATACCTATTGTATATGTGTCCACCTGTCATTCTTGAGGAAAAAAAAAACAACTCTTTAGATTCATTTAAAGTCGCTTTGAGCATGCAATATGAACTCGATTAAAAAAAAAACAGATTAAAATTTAAAACATAAAATTTAGAGTAATCAAAGTTCAAAGGAAATTTATAGAGGGACTAAAAATAAAAGTTGATATATGTTATGGAACATAAAATATATTTAACTATAAACTAAAATTATTGTGGTCATTGAATCAGTTCGTCAATTGTGAACTTTTACATAGTTTTATCTCATTGTAATCTAGCTATTTATATTATCTGTTTTTCAGTCATAAGTAAGTAATGATTTTTATCTGTTTTTAAATGTTTGACTATAATGTTTCTAGGATGGTAGTGAATGTTTCAGTATTTTTGTTGCTTTGATGTTTTTTTTTATGGTCATGTTAAAGAATTAGCGACATTAACTCTTTTCGAGATACAGTTTTAGAGTTATCAAAATGTGCTAGCTCATATGGACCAGCCTGTAAAGCCGGAATAAATATAGGGATTAGAACTTAAAATATTAGCCCAGATTTTTTAAGGATTTACCCCAACCTGAAAAAGTCTGAATTTAAATATGGGCTTTTTGGCTCGGCCTGGTTTAACAACTCTGAAGTTGTCAAAATGAGTTACCCCGCATGCACTGGCCCGCCGAGCACAAATAAATATATGGTTTGGTTCTTAAAATATTAGCACGAATATTTTTAGAGTTTTTTTACATGCTTCGAAAAAACCCGTATTTAAATATAGATTTGTTGGCCCGGTCCGATAGGACTCGTAACCCATCTGGGTCAGCCCATTGAAGGTCGTATAGTGTGTTTGGATAACTCTAATATTATCGAACAATTAAAGGAGAATAAAAAATGAAAGTTAACTTATGAACTGAATCTCAATATTTTTGTTATTCAAATCATTTTTGTGACAAAATAAGTATTTTTATAGAGTCTGTTCCTTTCAATTTTAAATAAGTTTGTGTTATAGTACTCAATATTTATAGAGTATTGTTAGACATGTATGGGTAACAATATTTACACTCGTACCTGTATATGAACTTTTGAGGTATTATAGTACTCATATTCACACCCATTACTCACAAATTTATTAAGAATAACCTGATCAATTAAAAAATATGATGCCATTTTTTTTGGTACAAAATATAATATCATTTTAATATAACATAAAATTTATCAAACATTTTAAGCTTAAATAGGCAGTTCTTCCCTATAAGTTTGTGTTTTCTTAATTTTTGTCTCTGTATATTTTTTTTGTAGGAAATAACCATTGAAAGATTGAAATTGTTTAATTTGATTTTGGTCTCTGACGTTAGTCGTCATTAAAAAATTGAAGGTAACAATCATACACACGCGTGTCACATAGATTATTGAACACCGGTTCAACTGATTCTTTAAATTGAAGGACTAAATCTAAATAAAAATTATAATTATCAAAATCGCTAATTTCTTCTTCATCTTCTCATTACATCTTCTTCATCTTTCATCTGCCAAATTGCTACATCTTTGACCCATACAATCAACCCAAAAAGTTTATAGAAATAATAATATAGGTAAATTGACACATAATCTCATAAAGAATAATATTTGAAAACATAAATTTATAATAAATTGAAATTTCAATGAAGAAATATTAAGTAAAAACTCAAAAGAAACATATTTATGTTCAACAACTATTTCTTTATTTTCATAATTTTTTTGCTCATTTGGACATTTGCATTGAATGTTACTCATTCCTCTTCTAAAGAAAACATTCTATTTTTAACAGAAATAGTGAAGAAACACTTTAAGTCAACAACTTCTTTCCCTTTCACAACCTTCTGGTTTTTTTTTACACACTATCATCAAAAACTTAAATTGACACATATAATAGGTCAAGCTTCACACACACACACACACACACACACTATGAAATTTTTTTATATTTTCTTTCGAGTGTGAAGTATGAAGTTTATAAATACAATTAACATAGAAAATTGTTATATAATAAAATTACAAATATCGATAGAACCCACATCTAATGAGGATATCTTGTAATTCATATCCCCTTGAAGTGGGTCTTTGAACTTGCAGATCAATGTTCTTCGAACAAAAACTCCAATCCAATCTCCCTACATAACAAAGAATAAATCATTATAAGCGCACAACTCTTACAACTAATATCCATGATTGTTTTCCTAATGATATGTCAATAATAAAATCGTTCATATATGAGACATTGCTTTCAGACAAAAATGAGAGAAACAAAACAATTTTTTTTAATATGAATGAAAATGAAATGAACTTGTGGATTTTGTTGTGACAAATGACTTATATTTATATTGAATTATAGAAACACAAAATTAAACATGATTTTATGACAATTAATAAAATATTTATTTAATTAATTATAATTTGTATGTAACCGACGAAATTGTTATGTAACGTTCAAATAAATATAAAAAATATTTATTATAATAATTGAAAATTATATGTAACTGAAATATGTTTATGAGCATTAAAAATATATAGAAACGCTTAATGTATTGATTTTATTTGCGTATAACTTATGAAATTACATTAATTTGTAACGTAATAATGTAAATATTTTTTATTTGAGTATTTAATGTTAAATGTAACGTCATCCATTATTAAATAAAATGTAACGTATTGGAATAATAATATAAATATTATTTATTTTAATATTTAATTAAAAATGTAACGTCATAAAATATTAAATAAAAATTAATGCAATAAATAATTAAATGAAAAATACACGTGTCACATTCTTATGAATATGGTTGAATTTGTTTATAATAAAGATAAAGATATAGATCTGTGTAAATAATACATATATGATTAAAGAATGTTTTAAAGCATTAAAATACTTTGTCATAGATTGAGTTGCAAAATATGTGACATTAACCCATCATAGTTCAACTGAATTGCAACCATTTTGGTCTTCAAACCATTGCGTTCATACTTCTTTTGAATTTCAACGCCGGTTAGCTTTCCTATAATATCTACAAAATAAGATTATACACACGATTATTGATACCACATATTAACAATGTGATAATGACAAAAAAAAATTACATAACATACTAATATTTCTTACAATAAAGATAGTTTGTATCATAATCAAGTGAAAATGCTCGAACCGGACTTTTAATCATATATATATCGGAAGAAACTTTTTTCGAGTTGCAAAGTTTAATCTTCGCGTGGAATTGAAAATTAAATGTATACTCGTGCCTAGTAGCACGGTATGATCACTGTTTGCAACAACTCCAAAATTTGTATTCGAGTAAACATTACCTTCCTTAAAGTCTTTTTCAAACTTATAAGTTAGAGTGCGACGCACTGTACCTTGTATTTTGTTTCATTTACAATAAGACAATATATTAATATAATACATAAAAAAATCAAGAATTAGTGTAAATATAAATTAAATTTATAGAAAATTTCTTACAGTTGAATCCATTAGTATCATATCCAAAGAAAATGGTCCAATGTTACTTGACACATCACTAACCAACCACATCCGAATTACACGAACAACAATATTCAAACTTTCACTGCTTTGGTTGAGTTCGGAAATTTGGTTAATTTTTGGAGCAATGTTTGGCGATAATTGAAGCAAGCAAAAATGATTTCGAAACTTTGTGAGTTTTTGTGGCAAAATGATTTGTATTTATAGATAACTTTAGAAAGACGAAAAATAAATATGATTTTATGACAAAATATCCGTTACAACTTAACATTAATATAAAAATAAAAAAACACATGTAATCGAAAAAACTGTTATGTAACGTTCAAATAAAAGAAACACATTTGTAATAGTTTATGAGTTTTACATTTGCAATTAAAACAAACCAAAACTTTATATAATTTTATCAAAATACATGAATACCTTGCCATATTTTAATTTTAGCCATTAACACAACGACTTTTGTGTTTTCAGTTTTGCCAGCCGCAACGAATGCATTCAACTCATCAACATATGGACCAAAAAGGGTAACTTTAAACTTGAATATGTGTAATTAATACATATATGATTAAACAATATTTTAAAGCATTGAAATATTTTGTCATAGATTGAATTGCAAAATATGTGATATTATTAACCCATCATAGTCCAACTGAATTACAACCATTTTGGTCTTCAAACCATTGCGTTCATACTCCTTTTGAATTCCAACGTCGGTTAGCTTTCCCATAATATCTACAAAATATGATTGTACACACGATTATTGATACCACATATTTATAATGTGATAATGACAAAAACAAAAAATAATACATAACATACTAATATTTTTTACCATAAAGATAGTTTGTATCATAATCAAGTGAAAATGCTGGAACCGGACTTTCAATCATATATATATCGGAAAAAACTTTTTTCGAGTTGCAAAGTTTAACCTTCGTGTGGAATTGAAAATTTAATTTATACTCGTGCCTAGTAGCACGGTATGATCCACTGTTTGCAACAACTCCAAAATTTGTAATCGAGTAAACATTACCTTCCTTAAAGTCTTTTTCAAACTTATAAATTAGAGTGCGACGCACTGTACCTTGTATTTTGTTTCCCTTAAAAATAAGACAATATATTAATATACTACATAAAAAAAATAAAGAATAAGTGTAAATAAAAATTAAAGTTATAGAAAATTCCTTACAATTGAATCCATTAGTACCATATCCAAAGAAAATGGTCCACTATTGCTTGATACACCACTAACCAACCACATCCGAATTACACGAACAACAATATTCAAACTTCCACTGCTTTGGTTGATTTCAAAAATTTGGTTAATTTTTGGAGCCATGTTGAGCGATAACTGAAGTAGGCAAAAATGATTTCGAAACTTTGTGAGTTTTTGTGGCAAAATGATTTGTATTTATAGATAACTTTAGAAAGACAAAAAATAAATATGATTTTATGACAAAATATCCGTTACAACTTAACATTAATATAAAAATAAAAATATATATGTAACCGACGAAACTACTATGTAACGTTCAAATAAATATAAAAAATATTTAAAATAAAATGTAACGTCTTCAATTATTAAATAAAATGTAACGTATTGGAATAATAATATAAATATCATTTATTTTAGTATTTAACTACTATGTAAAGTTCAAATAAATATAAAAAATATTTAAAATAAAATGTAACGTCTTAAATAAAATTAAATAAAATGTAACGTATTGAAATAATAATATAAATATTATTTATTTTAGTATTTAATTAAAAATGTAACGTTATAAAATATTAAATAAAAATTAATGTAATAAATAGTTAAATGAAAAAAGACACATGTCATGTTCTTATGAATAGGGTCTCAAATATATATAATATAGATGACAATGTATCAAAATTAAACTCTATTTATATTCGCATATATAATTGCAAGGCTGGACCACATTCACGAGTTAGGTGTGCAGCGGTATCGGGTCTCAAATTTTTTGAGGTCACTTTGAGAGACTCAAAATTTTGAGCCCCTATAATAATAATTATATATTTTTAATATTCATAAACTATGAAATGTGTATCAACAGATTAATGATAGCTTATCATATTTTTTAGTGCAAGATCATAGGTTCAAATCCCTACAATGTCTTTTTTTTACATTATTTTAGTTATAGTCGTTTTAATCATTGATTACGACATCTCTTTTTGATATTATACATGATGATAATTACTTTTTATGCGTTTTTATGTTATTTACAATTTAAATAGATAATGATATTTTAATTTTTTTGTTGCTTTTTTATTAGGGGCATTTTTAATATTCAGACAGGGCCTCCAAATAGTTGAGGAAGACCCTGTATAATTGTTTGAGCTAAGATAGAACAACACAGGATAAACATTGAAGGTCCTGAACAAACTCATTTTACCCTTTGTATATTATATTATTTTTTATAATTTTTTTGCTTTATTCTGTTCAACTTTTTAAGGATTCGTGCACGCACCATCCACTATACTTAAACTATTCCGGTTTGATACAATTTATCGGATCATCAAATTCTACCATCTCGTCCTATGATATTCACCATTTTCAAAGAAATACATTAAAAAAATGTAATACCGGAATAAATTTGATGAGTGTTTATGTATGAATATTCAATATTCCAATTGAAACGAAATATTTATGTATGAATATTCATACCGAAATGAAGTGTTAATGTATGAATAAATTTTATCAGTGTTTTGGTTCCTTAACTATGCCCCCAGGACACTGGTTAATATTATCCTATTCTTTATTAATATCACTAAATTTTAATACATACTCCTTTCGTAATATATATATACATTAAATCTTAACTCGCCTTTTTCTATTTACAATATTGTTAAGGTGTATTAATTCTTAAACGCCTCTTTGTATTTACACAATTACACTAATTGAGGTGTAGACTATAGCTGTGCTGGTGCATGGTTGGGTGTGTGTTTTTTGTTTTTGTTTTTGGTGTTTAATTAAAAACCTAGCTAACCATATTCATTCATAACCATAGAGTATAGGCTACTGTATATGTGGCAAAGACACACACACTCCCTTCCTAACATTTTCATACAAGTGGCTGTACTTATTTATTTATCAGCGGCAAGCCGGCAACATATTACAGTATTTGTTTCGGCCAGAGGCGGAGCCAGGGGTGGCCAGGGTGGGCCATGGACCACCCCAAAAAATTGGAAATTACTAAAGTACCCCTATGTATATAAATTTATAAGTTTATTATAGATATATTAGTGGATGCGCTATGGTATCTTAAGTTTATACCTAGCCCAGCGGTTGAGGACTATTCCTCCACTCTGAAGCGGTGCCAGTTCAAATCAGGCTGGTGCCCTTTTTTTCTTATTTTTTCAGTTTTTCCTTCAAAAAATTCAATTTTATTGTGTAAAATGTATTTCAAATCCATGGAAATCAAGACAAAATTAATGTTTTAAGCCACTAAACCAATCACATAATTCTTGCAAAGTTTTTTTTTTCTTTCAAATTTGTGTGTGAATAAAGCACAATGTTTTATTAATTAAAAAAAAAAACAATTATTCAATTTTGATTAATATTATTTGTTTTGGATTATATAATTTTTTTTCTTATAATTATATCATTCTCTTTTTAGTATATATGTAATATGATAAACTATATAATTTTTTTATGATCAATTTTATGCAAGTATTAATTCAAACTTAATTATTGATTATTTCGAGTCACTTGGTACACATAAATATTATCCTATAATACATAATTTAATTTTTTAATGACTAACTTTTTTTTACGCGAGCAAAATTATGGTATTTTATCTCGAGTGATTAACTTTATACTTATTTTCTGTCAAAAAAACTTTATACTTATTACAACTTCAATTGTTGTACGCAATATAATTTTCGTATTTAATTTATATGTTGAAAAATTTCAACGGCCCACCCTAAAAAAAAATCCTGGCTCCGCCACTGGTTTCGGCACCTCTTTTGTTGTTTACTGTACATACATTATTATAGTAGTATTTAATACTTATAATTTAGGTTCTTAATTTTATTACTATTTTGTGAAATTTGTTCTCTTATTTTAAAGGATCATTTTAACATGAGATACTTAAATATAAAAAAAAATTGTATTTAATAATTTAAAATGAGTATTTAATATTTAAAAAGTTAAATATAAAAATTTTAAAAGAATATTTTCATATTTGTATATAAGGGGTATGTATATGTTAACATTCTTCTTATTTTTAAATTTAACAATTTTAGTCTCTTTATTACATATTTTATCTAAAATACAATAATATAACATGTTTTAAATGAAGTTTTTAAGAGAATTTTCTTATATTTCATCAATGTTTCATTATAAAATAATATATTATGTCATTTAAAACATGTTACATTTGTCCCTGTAAACATAACTCAATTAAAAGAGTTTAAAATAAAACTATCAAAATTTCAAATAGACAATCAAATCTGTAAAATGGTGAAAAAAGAAAGACCAAAATTTCAATTAATCAGCCTTTAAAATTTTTGTCCTATTGTGCCTGGCTGATCTAAATTGTCCAACTCTCAATCCACTATAAATCAAAATTTACTAAAATAACAATATTTAAAAATAAAATAGTAATTATTAAACTTGCAAAATAGGACTGTCAAAAAAAAAACTTGCAAAATAGGAATATTAACTTAAATTTTTTATCAAATTAAACATAATTTTCTTGCAATTGTAGTTTTATTATTTACGTATAAGATATATCATATATTTATTTAACTTATCTAACATATATAATTGAGTTATTTATTTGATCATGATTCCTATGAAAATTTTAACTTGTTTATTTGCCCAGGATTTTAATAAAAAATTATATAAAATTATTTGATTATTTATTTAAATTTTTTATGGCAAAATTACATTTTTAGTCCTTTGACCTAACTTTAGATAACACTTTAACCATTTATCTTTTTTTAGTTACATTTTGGTCACTTTATCATGTTTGGATATAAATTTCAAACCTCAAATTTATATTTCCTTGTTCGCTTTCCATGAATCATATATATATGCCATAAACTAAAAGAAAATAATAGATTTGAAGTTTGGAAAATTATAAACAAACATGGATACAAAAAAGGACTAAAATGACGTAAAAAAGATAAAGAACTAAATTGTTACGATTCTTTATTTATAAAATTTAAAATATTACAAACTAAATTATTTAGAAAAAATAATTGGGCTATTTTGTGATTTAAATATGACATATCTTATCATATTATTACCTGTAATGTATAAAAAAATGATATAATAGTTTTTATTTTATTTTTATGAATCAAGAAATATATTATAACACTCAATCATAAGTATGAGACATACTAATGTAGAAAAATAATACAAAACTGCAAAATACCAAGTAATTGTTATCCAATTTAGTATATCTTATCATATCCTTATTTATTCTGTCACCAATCGGCAATCATCATATCATGAACATCAAATAGACCCTATATTTATTAGTTTGGATATTTTTTTTTTTAAATTCTGAGTATTAAGACAACTATTAATGTAATAAGGGAAAAATGATCATGATAGAGTAAAAAGGAAAAAGAAAAAAGGAAAGTTGACAAAGAAAAAGGAAAAAGAATAAAATTTTCTTTTACGTGTTTTTTGTTTTAGAATAATCTTTTACACGTATGACTTGACTATGTAATTTCCAATGTTTCAAGAAGAAATAAATAAATAAAAAAATTACTTTCTTTTTTTATGATAATAATTTTTTTATTACACACACACATATATATATATATATATATATATATATATATATATATATATATATATATATATATATATATATATATATATATATATATATATATAAAATAATAATTGCCAACGCACATTTTTTTTGTCGCTATTGTGATATTCACACATTCTTAACTCAATTTGCTAGTAAAAATTAATTACTACTTTTAATAAAGAAACCAATCGTGTGTAAAAAAATAAACCAATTATGATATAATTTTTTACATTTAAATTTGATGTAAAGGAATATATTATCATCAACTTAATTTGACTCGGTTGATAAAAATAGATAATTTATTGACAAATAAAATGTGCATAAAAAAAGTCAAGAGTTTAATAAACATGTACGTCAGTGTAGAATATTTTTGAACAAATGTCTAATAAGTATAAACTATTCATTCATATTATAACATAAAAATGGAATTTAATAAGGTAATTTTGCAGAATACATAATTAATATTGTGTGACGGTATAAATATTTTTTGCCCTATCAATACATGTCCTATTTTCTCAAAAATTAACTAGTACTAGTTTAACAAAATTGATATAAAAAATTATTTATCCTCAATTAATCATGATTCATGTAACGGTTAAATTTTTTTAGTATTCAAATTCAAATTAAACTCAATAAATAATGGCAAATACACTTAAAAGGAAATGTTATATCTAGAGAGTGAAAGTAAATTAATGATCATTTCCCAATCAAATGCTTAATTTTTGTCACAATAATAATAATAATAATAATCATAATAGAGTTTAATGACATGTTACGTCAATATAAAATATTTTAGAGTTTAATTGATATGCATAATCATTGTAAATTATTTTTACACGAACAATCAATAAAAATGATGTAATCTTTCATATCATATCAAGAAAGTGAGGTAAAATGAGGTAACGTGGCAGAAATCATAGTGATGATTGATTAAGTGTGTAATGTTTTTTTTACTCTATCTGCTTATATCCATTAAACTCAATATTTTATCCTCCACATTCTATATCATTAGAATGAACTCTAGTGAAATATACAGATAATATTTAACGACTTAAATTGTTCGTCCATCTCTCATTTTCTCTAATGAATAATAATACTACTACTAATAATAATAACCGATAATACTTTTTTTTTATTATTGGAAAATTGATAACATAACAATGATACTTGTCCTTATCACAGTACCATCGACTTTTCCAAACTTTGTCGTCGTTAGATTCTCAAAACTAAAGTCCCAAACACACACTTTCTCTCTCCTCTCTCTGTTGCACACACACTCTCTCTCTTGCATTGAACACTGTGTTTTTACACTTACCCTTCTCTGTCTATCAAACTTCATCATCATCATGATGACTCTGTTGTTCAAATTTCAATATTCATAATTCATCATCATACTTGAAAGAGTGAAACAAAAAAAAAAAGAAACTTTTTTAGTTTTCTCAATGGATGAAAGTGGTGTTGATGATGAGTTTAGGTGTATTACAACAAATGGGTCTGGTGGATGGAGGTGTAAAGAGAAAGCTTTACCTGGAAAAACTCAATGTGAGAAGCATCATGTGTATGATATTGATAGAACCAAAATGAAGAAGGAAAGTAGTTCTGATGAAAAGAAAGGTACAAAAGGAAAAGGTGAAGAGTGTTTACAAAATGGGGTTGTTGTTGATGATGGTACTTTTGGAGGGATTTTTGGTGGAGATGAAGTCAATGGTGGTGCTAATATTGATGTTGGTTGTGAAAGTTTTAATCTTTGGCAACAAGATGGTCAACAAGTTGGGGTTTTTGGACAAGGGAGTGGAAATTTAGGTCAATTTCTTGGTGATGGTGTTGAGTTTGTAGGTGGGTTTGTTGAGGATAGGAATAAGGTTAATGGTGGTTTAGGTCAGCCATGGAGTAGTGTAGGTGTATTTGGAAATGCTGGTGGTGTTTCTGGTGTTGGTAAAGAAGATAATGGAAATGGTATTGATGGTGTTTGTGGAAATGGTTCACTTGGTTTTCCTTCTGAAGGAATTGGAGGGTTGGTTGGTGGTGAAGCTGGTTTTGGGGATTTGTATGATAGTAGTTTTCAAGCACTTCTTAGTCAAGGTAGGGTTTGTGATGATGTGAATTTAGTTGTTGATGGAACTGGTTTTCAAGGGTTAGGTGATGTAAGTGCTTATGATTTTAGAGGCGAGGTTGGTGGCAGTAAATTTGAAGGCGAAAAAAATGTTGGTAGTATATTAGAGGTTCCTGACTCAGGTAACAAGGTGAAAGATATCGGCGTGGAAGAGGGAACGGAACTGTTATTAAGTGGAGGAGTTTCAATCAATAATGAGGCAACTGAAGTTTTGAAGCCATTGACTAAGAGAGGAGGAAGGCCTAAGGGTTCTAAGAATAAGAAGAAAGGGGTTAACTTAGCCTCGGATGGAGAAACTGTTTGTGGAAGTGGTAACGGTGGAGTGATTGGGACGAGCACTGTTTGTGGAAGGCCTAAGGGTTCCAAGAATAAGAAGAAAGGGGTTAACTTAGCCTCGGATGGAGAAACTGTTTGTGGAAGTGGTAACGGTGGAGTGATTGGGACGGGCAATGTTTGTGGAAGGCCTAAGGGTTCCAAGAATAAGAAGAAAGGGGTTAACTTAGCCTCGGATGGAGAAACTGTTTGTGGAAGTGGTAACGGTGGAGTGATTGGGACGGGCAATGTTTGTGGAAGGCCTAAGGGTTCCAAGAATAAGAAGAAAGGGGTTAACTTAGCCTCGGATGGAGAAACTGTTTGTGGAAGTGGTAACGGTGGAGTGATTGGGACGAGCACTGTTTGTGGAAGGCCTAAGGGTTCCAAGAATAAGAAGAAAGGGGTTAACTTAGCCTCGGATGGAGAAACTGTTGGTGGAAGTGGTAACGGTGGAGTGATTGGGACGAGCAATGTTTGTGGAAGGCCTAAGGGTTCCAAGAATAAGAAGAAAGGGGTTAACTTAGCCTCGGATGGAGAAACTGTTTGTGGAAGTGGTAATGCTGGAGCTATTGGGACAAGCACTGTTGAAGTTTTAGAGAATGAAAAATCAGCGTGTTGTGGTAAGGCTGGTCAGGAAGGTGTGGCCGAGGATGAGATTGCAAGGACAAAGAAGCGTGGTCAACCGGATGATTGGAAGCGTGGAAGGGAGATTATTTTGGCGGTTGGTTATGAAGTTGCTGGGTATGGTGACATTACAGAACCAACAAAGCGTGGTAGAAGAACAAAGGGTTCGGTAACCAAGGAGAAGAATGTCGAGGAGGTTAGTAGTGAAGGTGAGATAACTAGGCCAAAGAAGCGTGGTCGGGCAAGCCTAACTAATGAACTTGGTCCTGCATTGTGTACAAGGAATAAATTGAGAAGCATTGGATTTGAGGGTTATGAGCATCCAGGAATGTCTAGTGATGTTTGTCTTGAAGATGATGATGGAACCGCAAATGTTTTGCCAAGTAGTTTGGAGATTACTACATCGGCTCCTTCATGTGATGAGCAGGAAAAAGGTATTCCTTCTGAAGCCACCAAACATATTGAAAACATAATTGCACAGCGAATTGTTAAGCGTGGTCGACCGAAGGGATCGCCAAACAAGGAGAAAAAACTAGGAGATCAGGATTTGCCTGTCCAAACCCTTGGTCAAGACGAGGTTCAAAATGTTAAACCAAAAATGGGCCAACCAAAGGGGTCTAAAAATAGGAAGAAAAATATTGCTGGTGGAGCTGAAAGCGAGTTACATAAGGAGAAAAAAAGGCGTGGTAGGCCAAAGGGTTCTGGAGAAAAGCAAAAGGAGATTGTTGTTCAATCGGATTTGAAGATTGAAAGGCGTGGTAGGCCAAAGGGTTCCGGGAAAAAGCAAAAGAAGGCTGCGGCTCGATTGGCTTCACAGATTAAAAGTCAGAAGAGTACTTGTGTTGATGGTGTTTTGAGTATGAATGAAGAATCCATTTCACCGCCAGAAGGTCAAGTAAATAAAGAAGAAAAGTCAGATTTTGTCCCGGAGTGCTCAAAGGATTCCAGAATTGAAAAGAGAACAAAAGGATTGATGAGTGCATCCAGCAATGTCCATAAGAGGTGCAGTGAAAGACTAAGAACATTGCAAACCGACCACAAGAATTATCAAGATTTTGAAGTGGAAGAAACTTTTTCTGAAAATGAGGTGGAAGAAACTTTTTCTGAAAATGAGGTGGAAGAAACTATAGTCCATGATGGATTGGAATCTACAGATTTGATGGTGAGAATTGCTCTTTAAAGTTACATTCTTGTCCATTCTTTAGAGTTAGTACCTTAGCATTGATTGTTTCTCTTTTGACTTTGAATTTGATTTTTTCTTTACTCAAAAATCTCAATTTGAATTCATTTGTACTACTTTCTCTTTGTAGGGTGACATAGAGATAAAAAAGGAGCGTAGAAATTCAAGGTGCCATCAGTGCTGGAAGAAAAGTAGGACTGGTCTCGTCGTTTGTACCAAGTGCAAAAGAAAGAAATATTGTTACGAGTGCATAGCAAAATGGTAATGTTAAGTGCAATTTTCCCCCCAGTATTCTACTTTTCAATGAATTTTACTACGATTAATCCAATGAGAATGTTTCATGGGAGAAAAATAGTTCTATTAACTTTGAAATATTATAGCTTTACACAAATAAGTTAATATTGTATAACTCAAATTATGTTAGTTGCTGATTGTAGATTTGTTCTGGTGTTGCTATGATATTTAAATTTGAAAAATATAGGTACCAAGATAAGACTAGAGAGGAGATAGAGACCGCTTGTCCTTTTTGTCTTGATTATTGCAATTGCCGACTGTGCTTGAAGAAAACTATATCTACAATGGTATGTGCTTTCATTCTCTTGCATTCTATAATGCTTTGCATTATTTTTGTGCCTTTGCAATTTGTGTGAAATGAATTATTTGTCCACAGGATGAAAATGGTGAAGCAGATAGAGATGCCAAATTACAAAAATTGCTTTTCTTGCTTAAAAAAACATTGCCCTTACTCCAATATATCCAACGGGAGCAGAAATCAGAATTGGAAGTAGAAGCAAGCATACACGGTACTCTGATTTGATTTGGTTAGTGTTATCAAGTAGATGGACCGATGATTTCAAATGTACAATATTGTGCTGTTTCCTCAGGTTCTCTGATGGTGGAAGAGGAGGATATTCTGCAGGCAGCAGTTGACGATGATGATCGAGTCTATTGGTATTATATCATGGACCCTCTCATGTTTTTGTTTAAGTATTCATTTTGCTTAACTGCGTTATGATCACGATCTAGTATACTCTGGAGTTAGAGGAGAGTTCGCAGGATCCTCGTCGCTTAGAAAAATACTATAAGTGAAGGCTGAGGTGCTAGATTGGAACCGGTCTAACATTGTTGGACCTAAAAAGGACAAACAAGAGTAGTAATAGAGTACTGTAGTGTGTAGCGCAAGCTAAGCCCTGTAAGGCTTCTAACTGTAACAGAATTACAGTATCAGAAAGTGCTGACTCAGCACCTAGACTAACAGCCTTGTAACTAACTAACTAATCTTGTGTTAGTTAGACATTTCTGGTATAAATACCAGAGTGCAGTGTAATTGCAAGTTAACAATTCAAATGATTCAATACAGTAATATTGGTAATTGAATTTCCCTTTTTGTCATATTATATGTTAAAACTTACTACAAGATAAGTTAATATTCTGTTTTCCTTATTTTGGCATTGGTATTTGTGGAATTACTTTTATTACCACAGATATGAATTAATTTCAGCTTTAACTCCAATTATCTCAGCATTTTATAAATTGTAGGAATATGTTGCAAAATTTGACTCATCTTACTATCCATACTTTGATTAACTAATTTTCTCATTCAGATTTGTCGATTTTCTTGTTTCACAGTGACAACTGCAGTACATCCATTGTCAATTTCCACAGAAGTTGTACCAATCCTTATTGTCGGTACGATCTCTGTCTCACTTGTTGCACGGAACTAAGAAATGGAGTTCATTGCGAAGATATTCCTGCTATTGGTAATGAGGAAATGGTCGATACACCACCTGAAACTATTGCTTGGAGAGCAGAGACAAATGGTAGCATTCCTTGCCCTCCAAAAGCTAGAGGAGGTTGTGGTACTGCTACCCTTTCGCTGAGGCGCCTATTCAAAGCTAATTGGATTGACAAATTGACTAAAGGCGCAGAGGAACTTACAATCAAATATAACCCACCCATTGTTGATCTTTCTCTAGGATGTTCAGAATGCCATATTTTAGAGGAAGATGCAGCACATGATTCTGCAAGGAAGGCAGCTTCTAGAGAAACCGGTCATGACAACTTTTTGTACTGTCCAGATGCCGTTGAAATCGGAGACACGGAATTTGAGCATTTCCAAAGACACTGGATAAGAGGCGAACCTGTTATTGTAAGGAATGCTTATAAAAAGGCTACTGGCCTTAGCTGGGACCCAATGGTGATGTGGAGAGCTTTTAGGGGGGCAAGGAAAATTTTAAAAGAGGAGGCAGTTACTTTTAAAGCAATCGACTGCTTGGATTGGTGCGAGGTTGGTGTTTGGATTTCTAGATTGAATTTGCTTCTACATGAAATTAGCCATGCAAAAATCATATTAATTATCTAAGTTGTATATGTTGTCACAAAAAACTATCTTGAGAAGACTCTTAACAATTTGGATCATCAAACAATAATCAACTCACCTATTTGTCAGCTTTTGTTTTGAAATTTTTAATATAGTTCTGAACAAAAGAATATTATGTGTTCTTTATGGTGATGCAGGTACAAGTTAACGCCTTTCAGTTCTTCAAAGGCTACTTGACAGGGCGTCATTACAGAAATGGATGGCCGGAGATGCTGAAGCTAAAAGATTGGCCTCCATCAAATTTTTTTGAAGAGTGTTTGCCAAGGCATGGTGCTGAGTTTACAGCAATGCTTCCTTTTAGTGATTATACACATCCCAAATCCGGTGTTTTAAACCTCGCCACAAAGCTCCCTGCTGTTTTGAAGCCAGATTTGGGTCCTAAAACATACATTGCTTATGGAGCTTTAGAAGAGTTGAGTAGAGGTGATTCTGTGACAAAACTACATTGCGACATTTCAGATGCAGTAAGTTCTTAAATTAGAGATTTCCTCTGCTTGAATTTATCATACACAAATAATGCTAAGTGCCAACCATTATTATGTAATTTGTTCTATTTCTACTTAACTTACACACTCCTATTGAAACACTCTCTCTAAAGTTGGAAAACGTAAATAAACTAACTGATTTTTTAAGCTAACGAAGTCGGTAACAATATTGCTCAACAGAACCTTTCCTTTGACAAAATATGTGGTCAAATTTTTTTTTTGTCAATGGTATGACTAAAGTGGTGGTAGTTTACACTTGGAATATAAAATAATAACCAAACAACATTGCTTATCAAATATATATCTTGTATTTCGTGAAAAGACTAAGCATGTCGAAATTTACTGGCATTGAAATTTGAAAGCTGAAGGCTGAAACTAGTTTTATCGGCTTAAATGATCAGCTTATGAAATCTGCAAAGGATCCTAAAGTATACATGTAACTCGCTTAAATGCTTTAACTTGAGCTGGAGTGATTAGACAAGAAATAAATAGTTGCATGTAAAATTGGAAACTACACTGATTCATCGGAATTATTAAATCATAATATTTGTGTTGCATGTCAACATACAACTTTTTTCTTTTCTCATGTTATGCGTCAGGTGCTAGTTCCACTAACGCAGTTATGGTATGCTTTGATCAGGTCAATATTCTGACACACACAGCTGATGTAAAGACACCAACATGGCAATCCAGAATTATAAAAAAGTTAAAGAAGAAGTACGAAGTTGAAGATATGCGCGAGCTCTATGGTCAAGACATTAAGGCAGCTGGTTCACGTGGAAGAAAACGCAGAAAGTGTCGGATAGGTAATGCCGTGGATCCTAAAATCCCTGAAAAAGAAGAAGACATTAGGGGTAGAGACTCAACCTTACTTGGAAGTCAAGGAAAAGAAGAGAAACTTGATGCAAAAGCTTGTGTTCAAGAATTCTCCGAACCCAACAGAAGTATATTAGATTTAAATGTGAGTGAACAGGAAATCTTTGATCCACCAAGGCTTCAGCAATTTGATCTCAATAGTCACGATTCCAGTTTCTTGGTTCCTGGAAATGATTGTGAGTTGATGCATTATGATAATGCGGAAGAACAACGGTGCTCACCACCAGGTGATGAATCTTGTAAAGGAATTTCACCAGGTATTGATAATCAACCTTGTAGTGAAACAAAAGAAACAAAATTTGTCAATGGATTAGATTCTTCAGATGAGTCCAGTTCGGATATTGAGACTGACAAAATAGAGTCAGTTGAAAATGACATATCGGGTAATGATGATCATTTGGAGACTCAATATGGGAGTGCTGTGTGGGACATATTCCGTAGGCAGGACGTACCAAAACTAACGGAGTACCTAAATAAACATTTTAGAGAGTTTCGCCACATAACTAGTCTTCCAGTGAGTTATGTAAGTACAGTTGCCTTACCTTCATTGGATTATTGTCGTATTTCGATAATTTTGTTTTCTAAATTGATATGGTTTTCTCTTCTTTGACTTCAGGTGATTCATCCTATTCATGACCAGCACCTTTATTTAAATGAAAAGCACAAAAAGCAACTCAAGCTAGAATATGGTATGAAATTACGCTTTAATCAGTGATTCCTTTTTACGTGGATTTTGTAGCCATTAACTTTTTTTTCATACCAGGTGTTGAACCGTGGACGTTTGAGCAATATCTTGGCGAAGCTGTTTTCATACCTGCAGGATGTCCACATCAAGTGAGAAATAGAAAGGTAAATAAGGAACACAATTTTATTTTATTTTTTTATATTAAAAATAAAATCAAAGGAAAACTTAAAGAACATTTTACCTGCAATCAACAATGCATATTTAAATCTCGTCTTGATCTCTAGAAGAGGTAATACTTATTTCATATACAGAAACTTCATCAAATTAGGTCTCTAAATAGTTTTTCAAAGATAGCCTAAACGGATCTCATAATCGTCAATTTTGTGTTATATAATTTGACTCGGTTATTCTCTTTCTCAGTCTTGCATAAAAGTGGCCATGGACTTCGTTTCTCCTGAGAATGTTCAGGAATGTGTTCGATTGACAGAAGAATTTCGCTTACTTCCAAAAAACCACAGATCTAAGGAAGATAAATTAGAGGTACATGTTTTACATCATTCTGGAGCACATTACCGCCAAATATTTTGAAATACTCATCACAATTTGTTCTTTATAGTACAGCATGTTATAATGTCCTTTAGCAGATTATTCTGTGCTTGGTTTGTTAGGTTTCTTGTATATCATAATCTGCATGCCGTTTTAGTTTTTAATACTCAGAGGTATTTCTTATACTCTATATATTATTTGTCCGTAGATAAAGAAGATGGCACTATATGCTGCTGATGTTGCTATTGCTGAAGTCACTGAACTCGTGGGAGCGAAATGAGTACTTTACTCTTAATCCTTTAATATGATATGATGATCTTTTTATTATATTAATCGATAGCATAAATTATATATTTAGACGGCTTATTTTAATTTAGGGCGATCTTGCAGTTTTCAGAAGAAGCCGAAGTCGCGCCATCAACAACTTTTTGACAAATAACTCTCAACAGAAGCAATTTTACTATTGCTGTTGGTTTTATTTATTTTGATTTTAACCACTCTCAAAGTGTAGAGTAATGCTAAGTACTGATGAATTTTTTGAAGAACAATGTGCATCAACTTTCAAATCCAAGTACTAGCCAGTTGAATTTTTGAAGATGTTGTTGGAAAATAGTTCTAGCTAGTTTGAATATTTTTAGCTAGATTGTTGTATGAACGACTGATTTAACGTATTCGACATTTTTCTTTTTGTAAATTATAATCACTGATTTTGAATCCATGTAGACTGTTTTAGAGGATTTGGATTCTTCACATTCGCAAGTTCATAGACCTCAGTTGTTACATGAAAATTAGACGGTTTATAATGTATTTTCGATCCGGTGAAGTAAGGTTTACAAGTCAACCGGTCATCATCGAATAGTTGATCTTTGGTTATCGGTATTTTTGTTCGGATTTCGAATGATGATACCACACGATCCAAAGTATACTGTGAAGAAGGATATCATCATATCAAGGTAAAAATTAACTTGTATCACAAACTACCGAAGATCTTATGGACAAGATGATTTGCTTGTAGCATAAATTTGTTGGTGAGGTATACTCTATGAAGCACGGACACCTCTAGGAGGTGGCGTGTCGCGGTGTCCGACATGTGTCGCTGTCCGACATTTGTATGACATCTGTCAAAATAGTCAAATAAATTTCACCAAAAAAATAAATTTTTTCTTTAGTTTGACACTCTAAAAAAGTTAAACATGTATTAAAACAATGTTATCAATGAAGAATTAAAGATATTAATTTTTATTAGAATATTTTTAATTTTTTTAAAATAATAAATCAATAAATAAAATCAAATTTTATCATATATATAACAGTGTCAGTGTCCTATATTTTTTACATTATCAGTGCCAGAGTGTCTGTGTCGTGTCGCGGTGTCCGTGTCAGAGTCTGTGTTTCATATACTTATATAAATATTCAATTCATAATGAGTATGAGTTCCTTAAGTAAATGAAAACTTTATATTCACAATTAAAAAAAAACACTTTATAAGGTAATTACCTCCAATTTTATCAAATACTCATTTGTACGTATGATGTCAAATATAACTTTTGTACGTTTATTCTATAAAAAAAAAAAAAAAAAAAAGAAGACAAAGGTAAATTCTTTAGGGACCAAAATATTAATTAAGTCTTTTTTTTGTTTTGGGTTACCATTTAAGTCTTTAAATTTTACTAATTTAAGTTGTAAGTCATTACTCTAATTAATTCATTCTTATTCTTAGTATAGTAGTACTAGTAAAGTAAACTGTACAGTTCTGTCCAATAAGTCGCAGTTCAGCTGATAAAAAATTGCTGAAATTATTAGACTAAATGTCGTGGTTTGAGTTTGGAATTTCATAATTATATAAGTTTATTTTTGGTGAATTATAATTTTATATCATTAAAAAGAAAAGAAAAGAAAACTGTCACAAACCTACTACTACCTTTGTCCCAAAATAAAAGAACTAGTTTAACTACTGCACGTATGCCAATGCACATTTTTTATCATTAATATCTTTAATTTTCTATTAGTAAAAGTTATAAAAATTGGATATTTTGAAAATACTCATCAAAACAAATCAAACAAGATCTTATATGCTTATATTTATATTTATATATTATTAAGAAAATATGGTCAAAGCATGATAAATGAATAGTGTTATTTAGTCAAAAAAGGTCTAATAAAATGGGACGAGGTAGTATAAAACAAATGAAATTTAATTGTTGTCATGAGATGATGGTAAAGATAATGAAGACGTCTAGACTTATAGTTGAAATGATACCAGAATCGTTACAAATTCATTTTCTCCACACTTACTTTTGTCACTTTCCAACCTTTTACTTTCGGGCGAAGGCTAGGGTGGGAAACGCCTTTAGGTCTCCCACCATGGGAAATGAACAGTAACCTTTAGATTAAATGTTGTGCATCATATGATGATGCACCGTCGGTACTGTATTTTTTTAATTGTTATTTTAATTTATTTTTTTAAAAAAAATTTACTTTTTTTTTTACTTTTTTTTAACATATAGGTCTTTTATTGTAATATTTTGGTCATTTATCTTATTTTTTTCGATACAAGTCTTTTATCTTTTATAATTTGCTCAATATAAACCTTTCATTTTTTTAATTAAAAAATGTTGATTTCATTTTTTTAAATCTTTTTTTAATAAATTTTACTGTGTTCATCATCTTATTCATCATATATGTTCACGATCTTCATCAATATATATATCATCTTCTTCCTTAAAAAAAATGGTAAGATATCAATTAAAAAAAATCAGATGGAACATCCAACTCATCATCAACTTCAAACTAACTCAAACAACAAACCCAATAAAAAAAGTAAAATCAAATCCGTTAAATTAAATGCACTTCGAATGAATAGAAAGTAAAGACGAGTGCAATGGGTTCTGCACCTGAAAAACGCAAAAATACCCGTTAGATATATTAGTAAAATAAGTAGCGTCTCAGATTAATTACAAGTAAATTGTTGCTACAGTGACAAAAGGGTAAATAGAAATTTACATAATGGAAGGTAGCCGTTAGTTAATTTAACAACTCATTTAAATAAAAATAAGAAGAATAAAGTAAATCTGAGTTTTTTAGTATTTAAATCGTAATAAAACTATATAAAAAAAAGTAAGAGAAAAAGTAAATTTATTTTTCAAAAAAATAAAATAAAATAACAGTAAAAAAAATACAATACCGACGGTGCATCATCATATAATGCACCACATTTGATCTAAAGGTCATTGTTCATTTCCCATGGTGGGAGACCTAGAGGCCTTTCCCACCCTAGCCTTCGCCTTTCATTATTACTCTTTATTAAAAATCCATCCACCGTCAGATCAATAAATCAGCCTTCCAACATCACAATCCAACGGCTCTCATTCCTCTCTCTCTCTCCCCCACTTCACACGAGACAACCTCAACCTCTGTAAGAGAGAGAAAGAAAAAGAACACGAAGAAAAGAACCTGTTCTTCCTCATCATCATGCTATTTCTGTTTGCTTCTTCAAATTCCACCCTTTTCATCATCGATCCATGATCACCATCCCCATTTTCCTTCTCTTTTTTTCCTTTTCTTCTTTTCTTTCATAAATACTAGTTTTGAGACCCGTGCATTCGCACGGGTCTATTGACTTTTATTTATAAAAATATTGTTAAAATATAAGTGACGTCATTGTGTTATTTTTTGTAAAATTTATTAAATTAATAATTTTTTTGATTAAAGGTAATTGTCCCATGTATGATTAATTTTTTTTTAATTAAAGCAATTGTCCCGTGTATGAATTTTTTATTCAATTCCTTTTATGTATTAGTGATAAATATTTTGTCTTGTGTTATTTTTTTTTATATTTATTATTGATGAGAATTTATTCTTCTATTGTTTAAAAAAACTTATTTGTAAAAGCTCATGTCCATTGATTTTTTTTTTTATATTTAAGATTGATATTAATATATTATACTAAAGTATCAAATTTATTTAGAATTAAATATTTAGAAATATGTTAGAAAATATTTTTAAAAAGTTAATTCATAAGCTAGAATTAAATATTTGTCTCGTCTATGATTAAATTTTTTTATTAAAGCAATTGTCCCTTGTTAATTCATATGTTTTTTCTTTATGCATGTTAATTCATAAGTTTTCACTTACAACAATTATATCTTTATAACCCGTTTTCATAAACTACTTTATAAAACTTATAATAAGTCAATCCAAAAAGACTCACTATGTTTTTGTTCCTATTTTAATGTTCTTTTATTTTTAAGTTACTATTTTTTCATTCAAAAAAAGGTTAGTACTATTTTTTATGCGTATCTTTTATATTTATTTTTGTTCATATTTTTATGCGTAAATTTTTTTAATTAATTTTTTTTTGTTAAATATATTTGATTAGTTTAAGATGCTATTTTTAAGGGAAGATTTTTCTTTTATGCTTATCTTTTCTTATTCTTCCTATTTTTGTTTGTATCTTTTTTTTTAGTTTAGTGTTAAAATTACATTTAAGGACATAAACTCTGAAATATCATTAAACTTGATTGGACAAATTTGGTATTTTAGTAGTAGTTTCTTTTAATATATTGTAAGTAGATTTTCCCCAGGGTTATATATATATATAGAGAGAGAGGGTTAGAGAGAGAAAGAGAGAGATACCCAGATAATTAAAACGGTGAAATTTTGGATTTTGATAACTGGGTATTTCTTTCTTTTTGATTTAGTTCAATTTTATGTATGATGGATTTGGATAGCATTGAGTGTGTTTCATCTTCTGATGGAATGGATGAAGATGAGATCCAACATCGTATTCTTCATCCTCATCCACATCATCATCATCACACTGAGTTTTCTTCTTTGAAACCTCGTAATGGAAATAATAATCATCATGTTGTTGGTTCTACAGCTATTGCTCCTGCAACTAGTGTTCATGAGTTGTTGGAATGTCCTGTTTGTACCAATTCAATGTATCCTCCAATTCATCAGGTTTGTTTCATCTTGTTTGTGTTTTTTGTTATATGAAATTGCATGTTATGTTTTAATGTAAGCTTATTGTGACTTGTTTGTTTAATTTTAATGTTTTTTAGTGTTATTGAGTTGATTTGTTCTTTTGGGGCTTAGTAGGATGTGGATGTCTTAAATTTGGTTTTGGAGATTTTGTTTTCACTTCATTGCGAAAAGCTTTTTGTGTAAGGTGAATTCTTTGGTACTCATCTTATTTGGATACGTACTTGTAGTGGATATTTCTGATAGGTTCACAAATAATGTTTATTAATTTTTTGACCTATCAGAATTATCCACCTAAATGGTATACCGATATATATCCAAATAAGATGTCTAACGGAGTGGTTCACCTTTGTGTAATTGAGTAAGGAATGGTAGCTACTAGTAAGGTTAGGTTTGGATTGGAGTCAAGGAATTTGCATTGGTGTCAAATTTCAATCTTGTGTTTGTTTTATAATATCAAGTATTTGGGCAAAGGAAAGATTCTTGTTGCAGTTTAATGTTTTCTTTAGTGATTAATAATTGAAAATTGATCAGTTGGCTTAGTGGTACTACTTACTACCTAGTCTTTCGAGTTCCATGACGATTGCACATTCGAGATATAAGTTGATATTTAGGTTGTAGGATTATTTATGCATTCTTCTTCTAAAGCAATGAACCATGTGTTAAAATTTTGTGTAAGTAGTTAACAAATATTGTCCGATCTCTTGAGATGAAGTGCATAAGTTGTAGTGAATCTCGGTTCCGTATAGCTTGTTAAAATGCTATAGAGTTGTAGCACGTTTTTAATACTAACCATATGTCACATCTGCGCCATTTTAGATGTATTGGTTGGGTTGAAAACTTTAAGATATAAAACCATTAGAACCTTAACCTTACAACTTATGATTTTAATAGTGTTGGTTATTGGCATGTGGTATTAAAGCCTTTTTGACAAAACGGTTTGGTATACAATCCTTGTTGCTCTCAATGTTTCAGTAATAAAGTTGAATTTCACATGTTAGCAAATGGTGGTATAAGTAGGCTGTGCATTATCCATTATTCAATTTCAAAGGGGCTTGCACGGGAAGGCATGTTAGAGATTTTGAAGTAAATTTTGTGCTTCCTCTAACTGGAATTAGCTTTTGGTGATTTGACCCTTGACATAATTCACTTACAATGATGGAAGTGGTTAATTATGTGAGAGTTACTGAATGTTGAGATCTAGAAGAGGCTTGTGAATTTAATCAAACTCTTCACAGGACATGTAAATTTTAGAGGGGTGATGAAATTTTCATTTCAAAATCTTGATAAGTAATAGGATGCATGTGTTGGTAAGTAGTAGTTCCTTCTTTTGATAAAAAAGACATTCCCGAAGAGTGAAGAAAATTACAAGGAAACTAGAAAGCAACCCAAATTTGCCACAATTCGGTTGGCTAGCATAGGACTGCAATTAAACTGGAATTTCCAACACACACCCTTCACGCTAAGTCCAATCGGCCTAGACTGTGGAAGATGTGGTCAACCCAACAATGAATCAAGGATTTTGAACTGTCCGGCTATGCTGGAGTTATTTCCGGAACTCATTTTGTTATTCCGATTTGGTTCATATTCTGACGCCACTAACACCACTGGCAATTTTAATTTTTTGCTAGGATTTCACATGCGGTTAGTTCTGGTCCAATATTGTTTTAGTTCGGTTTACAGATGTTACACCTAGTTGGAGCTTCAGTTGCGGTTAGCTCTGCTCAATATTGTTTTAGTTTGGTTTGGAGGTTTTACATCTTCAGAGCGAAATATAAAAATGCTCGAATCACATTTGCTATCAATGAAGCCATATTGCACAAGAGCTTGTTTTGCGTGCCCGTTTCAGCCCATATAATGTCTTGTTTAATTTGCAAACTAGTGTTTTATCAGTGGCCTCGCTTGGAAACTGCTAAACTCTTGGTATCATAATAATTGAGTTAAATTGTTTGCAATATGGTTTTAAGCAGACCCACATATGCTCATATAGACTCGCATGGACTTGTATAGAATTGTGGGTTTGAGGACGATTGGATGGTCTGAAACAAAATAGTTATTTTTCTGTAGACATGCTTTAATTAGCTTTGGTTAAGTGTTAAATGAAAAGTATAACAACTGAATGATAAGGCTCCATACTCCATAGTGCACAAAAACTTCTTGCCATTTGAATGTTACTTGATATTTACTTGTGCATTTCTATTCTCTATTTACTTCCTCGTTTGATACCTTCCAAAGTTGATATCATCATGATTGAAGCATATTAGTTAGAACTTGATACATGCTGGAAAAACTAAAACGGAAAAAATAAAAAGTAACAAATAGCTTTCTTGCAGTGCCACAATGGTCACACATTATGTTCGACATGTAAAACAAGGGTGCACAATCGATGTCCGACTTGTAGACAAGAGCTTGGAGATATTAGGTGTCTGGCACTAGAGAAGGTTGCCGAATCACTTGAGTTACCATGCAAGTACTATTCTCTTGGATGTCCAGAAATATTTCCATACTACAGCAAACTTAAGCATGAGATGATATGCAATTTTAGACCATACACTTGTCCTTATGCTGGATCAGAGTGCTCTGCTGTTGGCGATATTCCCTACCTCGTTGCGCATTTGAGGGATGACCATAAGGTGGACATGCACACAGGATGCACATTCAACCATCGTTATGTGAAGTCAAATCCGCGTGAAGTAGAGAATGCTACTTGGATGCTCACTGTAAGTGGTCTTGCAAGATTTTTTATACATTATTTATACCCTCCCTCAAATATTTGAAGTGGAATCTCTGCCACTACGAATTTTGGATTTCTTATATTCATGCAATCACACAATCGCCAGATCAAAATTGGACTACTAATGTGAGACTTTGTATTTTGGACTCGATTTACTAAAGTTTGAACATGAACCGTTTAATCTTGATCTGACAGTGAAGATTGCATGACTGCGTCAAATACGTGATTATGTGAATCGCGAGCTGAAAAGCCACCGACTTATTTTTGCTGATGTGTAATGAATACTTAACTACTGAGTGTAGTCTTGTCTCCCTATTCTCATCACTACCTAATTCTTTTTCTTTGCCAATTTCTATGATAGGTATTTCATTGTTTTGGCCAATACTTTTGCCTTCACTTTGAAGCTTTCCAGCTAGGCATGGCTCCAGTGTACATGGCATTCCTTCGTTTCATGGGAGACGAGAACGAAGCTCGGAACTATACTTACAGCCTCGAGGTTGGAGCAAATGGAAGAAAACTCATTTGGGAGGGAACACCACGGAGTATCCGTGATAGCCACCGTAAAGTTCGAGATAGCCACGACGGTCTCATAATTCAACGAAATATGGCCCTCTTTTTCTCTGGTGGTGATAGGAAGGAACTGAAACTAAGAGTCACAGGAAGAATATGGAAAGAACAACAAAATCCAGATGGTGGAGTGTGCATACCAAATCTTTGCAACTGATGTAGTTTTTATTGCATGTGTGTCATGTATATCTACACTATACACCAACTTTGTGTATGTTGTAAACTTGTAATAGAGTAAGGTACTAAGGTGATGGCTTTGGATTTTTCAGTCTTTTTTTTTCAAGTTGTGTAATAAACATGATTTGGAACTGGGATTTGTCTTAATTTTATGGGATATGGGATTAAAGAGGTTTCTCCTTTACAGAAGGCTACTTTAGTAGTTAAAGCATGTGCATAAAATAATAATCATGTTAAGCAAGACATTTGTTTTGGTTTTTAACCCTCTTGTTTTTAGGAGAACAGACACTTAGTAATCCAAAGTTCGGCCGCAAGATATGTAAAATTTGAACTAAAAATTGTTCCTATAAAAAATCTAGTTCTTCTGAATAATTCGTCTTAGGGGGCTCAATTAGCCATTTGAGTCCAATCACTTGATTAAAATTACTGAACAATATTTTATTACGACTATAGTTCACCGTCAAATCCAATTAATCCAATTTATGCCAGCTAACTTTAAAAGTTGATTAAGCTAATTTTAACTACTAGTACATCCTTACAAGTTTACTTTGGACAAGTATAAAACACCTGAATATGCAGTAAATAAACTATACAAGAAAGAATTCTCATACAATTCTAAATCACAATTCAACATTTAAATCCAATTTACCTATCAAAATGTTGATACACATATGTTCTAATATCTTTAGTGAGAAATCCAATAGTATGCATAAACATTTTTATAAGAAAATTATACTATTTTACCATCAAAATCCCAAAGAAAATATTTTAGTACATGACATCGCCCATATTTTATGCAAAGATAAGACCATAAAAAACACAACATGAAACACATCTCCTTTAAGTAACATCAACATCATAGATTCAAACTAACTTTAACCAAAATACATTAGCCCCTAATTTAACATCTAAATATCACCGAGTATTATGACTTCACCATTGTTTCATAAACTTACTTAAGCGATTCAAATCCATTTTCACAATAAAAATTAAAAGAAATATCACATTTTTTTGAGATAATTTTTTGTTGCCACAAATAATTCATTGTGAGACGAAAGAAATATCAAATATCAAATAAGATATAGATATAAATGACTTATAATTGTAACCGCTATTTGGATATCTCACAAAAGTGATCGATAGAGAGATCTAGATTCTCGCCGCAAAGTGTCTACACTAATCTCTCGAGTCAACATCATATTTAAACCATCATAGATGACAGAGAAACACATACATGGTGTGTCATTGAAATCTATGATTGACTATAGCATCACTTAACAATTAACATTTGTTTGCAAATTGAATTTTGATAACGAGTATTAACTCTTTCGGACCAACTATATATCAAGTAAAGGACGGCAACACATGTATAATCCCTCCTGATTTAGGCAAACACATAACTTTGTGTGTACAATCTCAGAGACATATACAAGCAAGCAACTTCAAGATATGCTTTGCACCACTCTAATGCTTCCTTAGATGACTCACTAAAGAATTATTGTTGAAAGTTACAGTTTTGGTTGCAGTACTTTGCGTGTTATGTTTGTTGTGTAAACTGAGCTTGAAAATTTCAAAAAGTGGGTTGCATCTCTTGAAGTATTCATAAACAGATTCGGATTGCATGCAATGGATCTGACCATTCGATTATGATTAGACGGTTCAATTAAAAGTAGTTGTGTAATTTGATTATATCTTCTTTCATTAATATGGAACGTCTGATCATGATTAGAAGACCAGATCTATTCTGACTGCATGCAATCCGAATCCTTCATAAACTCAATACCTTAAAGTTATGGATAAGTGGTGTCTAAGTCACTTATATGAATGCTTTTGACCAAATGTGAATGATCCCTCAAACTCTTCATATAATTTAACAGTGGTATTTAAGCTGATGGTTCTGTCACGTCCCATATTGTCCAGTCTCTTAAATAAAGGAGGTAATAAATTAGCTATTTGAGAAGTTCCACACTGCTTATTGTGGTGAAGCAAAGGGGAGACCAAAACTATATATTGACTTAGGTTATATGTTTTTAGATGCACCAGTCAGTAGTACTTTAAGTTTATATTTGAGTTAGTTTAAATATTTGTTTTGCGAGAATGTAATTGTATTGGGATACTGGGGTGAGAGTGAGAGAAGTTTATGTGTTGTAAATTTTTTCACATAGTAATAATTCTCTAGTCGATTTAGACATACTAACAGTGGTAATGGTATCAAGTATCAACTATCAAGAGCTTTAGTTCGATGAGATATCACAATTTTTAGTATGCTTTATGGTTACAACATCTTCCACATAAAAAAAATAAGTGTGATATTGTAAAGGCGCCGAAGAAAGGGTGATTATGTGAATATGGTGTTTAGGGAAATTCTAACTTAAAAAAAAACTTGATATTTAAGCGTACTTCCAAAACATTAATTAAGAAAGTCAAAAGAGGTAAACTTTATATTGAAAAAAATATTTACTATGATTTAAAAAGATGAAATATAGTATTAGGCTCTTTAACTAGTTTCAAAATCATTTTACTTTATTAGGCTTTTAACTAACATTTTCCTAACAATAATTGTTAGATGCATGTGGAGGAAAACTATCCTAATGTTTGTACATGTGAGTTGAGCTTGTGATAAGGAATACACATGTCAAATTAATGTCAAGAATAGTGTGTCACTACTCATTTCCTAGTTGGTGTTTGGACATGTTTGTTCCTCCTTTGTCCTAAACAACCACCAACTGACCAACTCCAATAAAAGAGAAGATTAGCAATAGCAAATCTGAGGTTCAAGACTCTTCAAATTTTAGGAGAGATTCTCACCGCACGATACCCACATGCCACATGGTATCATGCTACTACCTCAATTAGGACAAAGTCAATATGGGTTTGTAAGTTAATTTTTTTCAATAGTAAAAATTAATTTTTCGAAATAACTGAGATTTATTTATGAGATTCATCTGTATCACACTATATTAATCATATTTACATTAGTACGATAATATTAATTATGGGTAACATGTCACATGATCCAATAGGCCAAGTTGTACAAAGTGAATATGCTAAAGTCGTAATTGTACCTTTTTCTAAGTTATTTTTATCAACAACAATCCACGAATATGAAATGAAAAAAATGGTACAAATTCTTGAGTCAACTATAACACCTTTGATTGAATTTAAGAGGGAATAATACAATTACATCTATTATATATAGAGCCTGATTACAGCTTAACATTTATTATTAGCATCATTGACAAAATAAATTTTCCCCAAAAATCTATATATTTTTGGTACAATTAAGACAAAAATCAAACTATAAAAATAAAATGCATGTATCCCCCCAATTGAGGTGGTTAATTAATTTGGACTATGTAACAATGTAAATTCTTTCTATATATATCTGCATTGGAGATCAAGTGGATAACCCGGCCAAAAATGCCACTCCTGTAGATGGTAACCACGACGAACCGGAGATGAATTGAGACACGGTGTATCTATTCGCCTCCACAGTAGAAGTAATAACTCGGTATCCAGGCCATTTGACCCGTTGTCCGACAGCTGCACCCGGCCCAAAATTCATGTATTCACCATAATACAATGTATTTAAAGCAAAGTCTCCATTCCATTCTAACCATCCGCGTGGTTGCACATGACCGCCCATATAGGACAGCATGTAAACGGTCCTAGAATACATTTTCCACGGACGACCCAAATATGTTTCGATGCTACCCTTTGATGAGGCTAGATCTGGGGCAGGTAGGATCCGACAATCATGAATGGATATACCCGTATTTTGATTTGGGTCTTTTCTATTTTGGGCCGTGATGGTGTTCTTTTGTTGGGCCATTGGCTTACGAGCATAAATATTGCATTTTTGAAAAACAACCGCAGCATTTCCAAATATAAAATCTACGGTGCCATAAATGTTACATTCGCGGAAGAATTGACGGTTGGAGTGCACATAGCATGCATCTTGGTACCCAATAATATTGCAGCGGTACACCACCGCGTGATCTGCTCCAACACGGAGCGCCACCGCTTGGTGCTTCTCCGGTCCAGCATAGTTCTCAAATGTGATGTCACGTGCCATGAAACCAGGACCACTAGCAGCTGCGTCAAGTAACAAGTATGAATTAATTAAGTTACAATAAAAACTATATTAATTTTTGACTAATTAAAGAATCAAGAATAAGATATTGTAGATAACTTTGTCTTGTAATGCATGATTGACCCGTAATGAATATTTTAATTTTGCTTATTTAAATTAATTGATGTTTGGGTGTACAAAGAAACAACTAATTGATTAATATTAAGGCAGAGTAATATGGTATGATGACAATAAAAGTCAAGAAGGGAATGATCATTTAGGAATGTGGATGCGTAAAATTTCTGCAATGTCACACTTTAATAATTAATTAAATTTTAACCTTAGAAACACTATATGGAACTACATGGCTTGGAGTTCAAAATATCATTATTTTTAGAATTAATGCAGTAAATTTATTTTTATTTATTTTTACTTTTTTTTTGGGTAAAATCAACCAAGTAGAGTACTAGTATTAGTACTATTTTACCCTTATTTGTTTTTTTTTTTGTCTATAGACAAAGTTATAAATACAACTAAAGAAATTTAAAATTCAACTTAATAATATTGACATTTATCTATTAAATTAATCTTTATTAAAAAGTGAATACAATTTAACATTATGTGAAAAGAACAATAATGCATGAATTGATGAAATGAACATCACGATCAAACACGCTGTTTTTGTTTCTAAATTAACAGGGTGTCACATAGAATGTTCCATCATAGTAAATACAGAAACGGTGGGGGCAAATTATCATCCAAGTACACTTTCACAGTCTACTTCGAGTTTGAAATAAAACATGCAACTAGACACTACAAATTTACAACTCAGAGTATTCTAAAATATGTCAAACTCTAGAACCATGCCACATGTATAATTTTCCATATATTCTATAGTATCGTGCATGGACATGGTATTTATTCATTATTTATATACTCTATTATTACTTTATTATTGTTCAATTTAAATACTACATTTTTTTTTATAAATAATTTATAAAAGTGCATGGAATCTTTTATAAAAGGTAAAAAAGAAGCTTATACAATACAACCAACTAATCAAGCATATATGAAAAGGAATTTAAATTTACCAAAGGAAGCGGTGTGGAAAGTAGTCATGCCATCTCCAACACTTCTTTGTCCTGTAATTACAGTTTTGCCCGTCCCATCTCCTATAAACATAATATTTGTTTTCTTTTTCCCCACCTTTAAATTATTCTCTTCATACCTGAAAAATTCCACCATCATATTAAACAGTTAGATCATATGTCACACTTTTATCTACTCAACTAGCAAAAGTTAAAAACACTAATAAATTACCATATTTGGTTAAATAATACAACACTATAGGTAGTATTTTTGTATGTAATTAACCAAAATTTTAAATTTATTGAAAAAAACTACAAAATTCTTGAATTAACAAAAATTAATATTTCTAGTATCTATGAATATTGACTAATACTATATATTAAAAGTAGAAAGAACATATTAGCTCAATTTTGTTTTGATAAAGACAGTAGCAAAAACTTCACTATCAATCCTTCACAATAATTATTACATATGTTTCAAAATTCATGCAAATAAACCTCTTTCTAAATTCTAACAATAATAATAAGAAGAACCCATCACCGACCCAATTTCATTTTCCTTGGTATATATCATATTACCACCGTCACTACAATTATGTATAGTATAGTAGTAAGTTAAATAAAATAAAATAAAATAATTATAATTTTTTTTTTGACAATGACTGAAAAAATAATGAAAAAGTACTACATCCGTTATCTCGGAAATTGAACAACTTTTAGTAAAAAGTTTTAATAATTTTTTTCTTCCAAAATCAAAACCAACAAAAGTAAAAAAAAATAATTAGAAATTCATTTATGAAATTACCTTCCTGCCCTCACATAGATTATGAACCGACGGCTACCATGATCCGGCGCTTTCTTAATCGCTTCAGTAATTGTCTTCACCGTTCCGTTACCACTCTTCGAAACGATAATATCAGCTTGAATCTCCGATACCGGTAAACTCAACAATCTCCTATCTCGTTTCTTAAGCCATTTCGGAAATTCTCGCGAGATATCGCCGACAACATCATCATCATTTTCTTCTTTCTCAATTCCCAATAACCGTCTCTTATTCTGTATCGGAACACCAGTAAAATCATAATCTCCACTCCCTGAAAATATCGCGAGAGAATTACTCACGAGTTCCGATAAATCCTTCAAATTATCAACCATCTGATCCTTAACGGTGCCGCTAATGTCTTCAAATCCTTCTAGACATGTGTCTTGGTTAGTTAACGCGGCGCTCAGCCATGTCATCACGTCCTCTGATCCCGCGACGGTTGATAATTCATCGGCGCGGGATAGAGTTGACGACATGGTGGATAGTGAATCCATGGACATTCTGATTGAGTCCACGGATTCATCCATTAATTCCAGGCAATCCTCGTATGCAGCACGAACTCGTGAGTTTGAAACTGCATACGAGAGGCCTGAGGATGCGAAGAGTGCTTTGCTGATGTGACGATGTGTCATGTTGAATGAGATATGGACTAGTTGTTGCTCGTTGGCGGCGGTGGAGCCAGGGAAATCGAGGAGGGAGTTTATGCAAAGTGTGGGGAATCTTGTTTTGCTGCAGGTTCGGGAGATTGCTTGAGTTGGTTTGGCGCGGTGGTTCGGGGAATTTTGATCGTTGGATGAAGCGCGGGAACGGACTACGGTGATTAGTGCGGCGGAGATGGCGGAGGCGATGATTAAAGCAGCGGCGAGGATTGAAATCATGATGAGCTTTTTATTTTTTTGAGATGAATTTGATGTGGTGGAGTTTGTTAGAGGTGCGGTGGAGCGACGTGATGAACCACCTGGATTGGACGGTCCAAGTCTATCGAAGTCCATTGTGATTGTGGTGAGTGTGTGTGTGAGAGAGTTAGTTATGAAGTATGAAGAGGTTGTTATAGTATAGTGGTTTTTTTTTATAATGTTGTTGCTTTAAGGGGTGAGATATAGTGATTTGGTTTTGTGTAAAATGTGAAAATGAAAATGTAAGTAATTAGGTTGGTGTGAAGTCGATGTCTAACATATAAGCTAGCTGGATGCTACTAATTTTTCCATGTATTGCCCATTGGATGGATCAATATATATAGATGATGTTTTCATCTACTTTCTCTACTTTCTAATCTTTTTTTTTATGACATGTCTCTTCCTTAACCTATATTTTAGTTTTATGTTATGTGATGTGTTTGTTATCTTTAGTCATGTTATCCGAAAATGACCTGCCGTAATAGTTGTGGATTGTCCGATCTGAATCGACGCATAAAATTATTTAATGTGTATTTAATCAAGATTATCTGATCTAACTCACAACAAAGAATCCTGGTCCATGTTTTCTAAACATATGCATGTAATTACACAAAATATTTTCCAACAATTACCTTTATCGTTTACTACAATATTTTTGACTTTAAACAACAAAACAATAGACAATAGTTAATTTTTTTGTTGCCATAATGAATAGATAGATAACGATTTTTATATGTATCGATAGATTTTTACAATTAGTTTCCTATTTTATTGAAAATTATTGTCTATTATTTCTTAGAGTTGATCAACTTAAGTTAGAATATCTAATTAAAGTATAAGAGACCTAAATAATCTCAAGTGTTGTTGAAAATATGATGTGTTAGTTTGGATGTTCTTTTTCAATAATAGTGACATCCATCATTATAATTGAATTTATAAAACGTATGGAGATTGTGAAATTGGATTTAGAATAATGTATAATGACTAATTATGTACGTATGTGCGCATGATAAATTCTTAACTTATTCGAATATTTTTGTTTGTTCTATAAATATAATAGATGGTCTTAGAATGAAGAATTTTGAAATACCTTGGAACTTTATGAATTGGGAAAAAAAGGGACTTTGTGCCTTGAGTTTCTTAACTATTAAGCTAATGCTCCAATGACACATATCCTTGTCGTCCAAACTCTAATGTATTTTTTAATTATATTTTTAGCCTTTCTACTATATAATCATGTCACAAAAAGTTCCCACTTATTCTACCTATTCTATTGTTCATAAATTCCTTTTTGTAAGTTAGAAATTGCTCTCTTTTTAATCTTTATTAGATGCGTTATGGATTGGGAAAATAGCTTTAATTCTGCGTACAATTTATGCTACACTTTTCATCATTTATAATAAGACTTAATCATCATTTTCGTCCCTGTAAGTTTGCGATTTTTTGGTTTTAGTCCTTGTATCTTTTTTTGTTGCAAATTAGTCCTTGTATGTTCAAATCTTTTGGTTTTAGTCCCTTAAAACTAAAATCCGCAGAAAACCATCGAATTTTCCTGCAGATTTTCCTGCGGATTTTAGCTTTAGGGACTAAAATCAAAAAAATTTGCACATACAGGGACTAATTTAGAACAAAAAAAGATACAGGGACTAAAACTATAAATTTACGAACTTACAGGGACGAAAATGATGTTTAAGCCTTATAATAATTTTTGTTGTAAAAGATTGTACACAATCATCATTTACTTAAAAGAAAGAAAAAAAAAGTTTTTTTTTTACATGAAAATTGTTTTATTAAAAATTATTGTTTTACTACTATAGGAAATCCGACATATAGTCGTAAGTGGTATGAGAAGAGTATAACGAAGTACTGTAATTACATTTTTCTTATGAATATTGCTCAAATTGTACTTGTATGTATTCATCGTAAAAGACCAAAACTTATGTCTGGTAGAGAAAAACAGTTGGCAAGACTATAATGAAGTCAACTCTAACCGATTGATTTCTAGAAGTAATATGAATTAGTAATGTATTTTCATATGACCACTTTTATAAGAACCATATTGTTATGGACTGGGCAAGAGTTGGCCCAATTCATTTTCTACTCAACATAGCGAGCTTACACTCCTGTTCGGTTCGATGAGTTATGAGCTCTGCTCGATGCAACTATTAGACGACCCTGCTTAGGCATGCTATGCCGCCACATTCTCCATGTGCTCCTATTTATCAGGACACGATCTAGATGAACTTAACTGATCCTCCACACGATGCGAGACATCTCATCACTAGGATGAGGGCAACCTAACAGCCTTTCCCCCCTCTTACGGAGAAATCCTGGCAGTCACTCTTATTCGACCGTCCAACACAGCCAATTAAGAGGACCATTGGCTCAGCACTGGGGGCCTGTATAAGCTCTACTAATCAGGAGAGCCAGATATTCAATTCTTTTCTCACTTTCACTCTCTTGTATCTGTTCACTTTTCTGACTTAAGCATTGGAGTGCCTGCAGGTACACCCCCCCCTCCGGTGGTGATTTGCTGCTCTACGCCAATAGAATTGCTCAACAACGAAGGATTTGCTGGTCCATCATCCTTTCTGATCACAGGTTAGATCATATATTTTAATAAAAGTCGTGTATTTATGAAAATTGATCTCCGAACCAGATTAAACTGATGGTGAAAGGAAAAAATGTTGTGTATTTTTTTCTTTTATAGATAAGTGTGTATTATGAATCAATATTTAAAGATATTTAAATTTTATTAATGATATATGTTGTTGTTTAAAAGTATAAATTAATATTCATTTTTATTTTTACGATTGCAATAATAATTTAATTGATACCGGTTAAATTAAAACAACATAAAATAAATATGTACTGCGATTCATATTAAACTGTCATTAGGATTTATGGTAACTTTAATTAGCATCGATCTAGAATGGACTAGTTCTAAATGGTCAATTGTAACATTCACCATGTTTTACGTCAGCATTGTAAGTTGTTTTAAGAAAAAAATGTTCTAAATTATATTTACAACATTAATGAAACATTAAATATTATTCACTTTCTAATCATACATTTTAACTATTTGTTATTTTCTCTTCTTTTAAATCTTTAATTTATCTTTCATTCATCATTGGTAAAATTAATTGCATTTTTAAATTTGTACGTGAAATAGTCAAAACGAATTACTGTATAATTTATGAAGAATGTAATAATTATAGTCGAATATTAATTTTACGTGAAATTTGTACGTTAATTTTACAAAATATTACAAATTCAATCAACTTATTTATCCATTATAAATTATACAGTAAGCAATAAGTTCATTCGCTATAAGATAATATGACCTACTATTGTCCGATATTAAATTTGTTTGCAAATGGATTGAGATCTCTTAATTTTTTAAAAAATAAATGGACATCTTGTTACTATAATTTTGAGGTACAAATATGTAATTAATTAATATCTTCAATTTTGTGTCAAAAAAATAAATTGATATCTTCAATTCTAAAAATGTGTGTATCCATATCTATAGACTACTACTACATTGTACATTGCTTCAAGACATAATTATGACCAGATCTGGAAAACAAAAGCAGAACAACACCAAATGATTTGCCATGCTTCCCCTAGAAAATAATCAGACTCCATAACTAATGTAGTACTACTAATAAAAATGTACTACTCTGTAGTCGTTATGAAAAACATTCATTTATTCCTCACAAAAATCACTGAAAAATGACTGAATTCATAAAACATATGTAGCATTCTCTAAACATGATGGGCTCCCATGAAACACAACTTCAGAACTCTGGATAGCTTGTGGATAATCACCCGCACAATATCGTAAGATCTAACACAATATCGTACATTACTGATGTGTACAATTTTAATTGGTCTGTGAACCTATTATAATTGTCCACATCAACAAATATACCGGTACACATTAAATAAAATGTGTACTGAAAAATTCACCTAATAAAAAACTTAGGAGAGAAAAATCTTGTTGCAAAATATCTATTTACCGATTGATACACTAACTCTAGTGTTGTGTTTATTCGGAGACAAGCAAATGAGGTTGCCCATACTCTTGCTAGGGCGGCCACATCTTTACATAGTCTCCATATCTTGGTTGATATATCACGTTGTATTAAACACATTTTGATTAATGAAATGTCATAAGTTTATTTTTGTAAAAAAAAAAAAATCTTATCTTAATATGTATGTAAAGATGCGTTCTTTTTCTTGCATTGCAAAACCAAAATGATTTTTCAAAACAACAAAGGCACTACGCCAAAAATAAATTAAAATATCCAAAAGAAACTCTAGTTCATGAGAATTAAGAAAATTAGCAAATAGGAATATATAATTAATACAATTAGAAACATTATATTTTATAGAAAAAGATCAAAACAAATTTTAAAAGTGTCATATATTTGTTAAATTGATGGCTTATATACTACTCCTTCCGTCCCAAATATAAAAAAAAAAATTGTCAAAGAAAGTTAATATATTTAGTTAAAAATTTGGACTAAATACATTAATTTTATTTGATTAATTTTACTTTATATTTTGGGACAAAGAGAATATATCTATTGTATCTATTTACAAATTAAACAAGACTTTCAAGAAATGTTATTAATTCACCAATTTAGAGGAATTAATGACTTGTAAAAAAGGGAGAAGGGAAAGACAACTAGTTAGGAAACCCCCCAATTCCACCCCGACCCCCACCCCAGCCCCCATAATGGAAATTAAGGGTACGTTGTCTTGGGCAAATTAATAATTAAGGACCGCAATATTAACATTTTGTCCTAAATGAATATGGAAATATTAACTATAAGGAATAGTATATTAGTGGTGAGTGGTCCATGCACTCAGATAGTTAAGGACCACAAAACCTTTTTTCTTTTTCATCAACGAATAATTAAAGACTTTTATCTATAAGTCACAAGTGGTTCATGAACTACCATTTTGCTCAAATGCTAGACTAACAACTCACTCATTCGTGTGCTTTCATTACGAAGTTTCTCACAAGCTAAGCTTTCAAGCTAGTGTTCATGTGTATAAAGGGAAGCAATGAAAGAGAAAGTTCAAGTGACACGATTGGGGATTAATGTGGCCATCAATTGTTAACATGACACTTTCTAGGAAAGTTGCTTCAATTATTTTTGTTATAACATGGTTTCATTAAAAGGGAAAGTTTCTATGGCTTAAAAATAGCTAACTTGTAAAAATATTTATTATTTTGGAGTGATCAAAATTGATGGCCCGATGTCAAACAGTGAACCGCTAAGATTGAAGTTGGTAGATGTACTTATAAATAGTCCGACGTTCAAGTATTTATGATTTGGAGCGATTACAAATAGTCTGTCATTGTTGGAATTGGTAGAGATACTTGCAAACACTCTGACGCTCAAATCAATATGAGAGTGTGAAGTGAGAGGTTTTAGGATAGGAATTGTTTGTCTTAGTCTTTCTAGTAAATGGTTATATGCAGACCCATGTGGAGCTATTAATCATTGATGATTGATTATATTGATGGTTATTAAAACATTTATTAGCTGCAAAATCGTTTAAGAAATGGATAAAGATCTAATAGTTTGTGATTTCGACATTTGAGATCTTATAGAGTGGACTTATTGAATCTTTGTGTTATTGAGCGAATAAAGTGACAAGTATGAGCCTTAGCCTAGTTCAGAACAATTTATGATGACAATCGGCCACAAATTATCATATGTGTCACTTTTAACATTTATATTACAAGATTATGAGATCTATGTGTACTTTGTTAGAATCATGTGTATCTTTTGCACGTCTTAGGCTTAAACTTGAGTCTCTAATATATTTCGCTTCCTTAATTAAAAATAAGAAAAAGAGGATTATGATTATTGATTGATGATGCAAAATAAAATATATTACATTTATAGTGTATATTAATGGCAAATTCCAATTGTTTTCTTTGTATATGTATATTAATTTATCTTAAAAAAAATCTTCTAGTAATGATACATTCACCACATTTTTTATTCAATACAATTCTATCCTTTCATTTAAGTTGTGATAAGAAAAAGTGAATATTTCCAAGAATGATGAATATAGTTAAGGCAATGACATTAGCAATAAGGCAATAGCAATATAGGGCCCGTTTGTTTGAGATTAAAATAAAATAGATTTTTTTAAAAAAATCTATTTTGAAAAAATAGATTTATTTTGTAGAGATTTTGAAAAAAATCTAAAGTTGTTTTGTGTTTGTTTACCATTATAAAAATCATTTTTGAGAACAAACACATGGTCCATGTTTTAAAAAAAATAGATTTTGAAAGAATCTATTGGAAATAGCTTTTCATTTTGGACTCAAAAATGATTTTTTTAACAAAATGATTTTTATGAAAATCTGAAACAAACACATCAAAAATAAAAAAAGTGATTTTTTTAACAAAAAAATAGATTTTTGTGAGAAAAAATCTCAAACAAACGGGCCCTTAGTGGAGACTGGAGACTTCATGAATAAGCAATAATTTGTGATGCTTATGTAGTACCTCCCCTTTTTTGCCTAAATGCTTTACAAAAGTGTTTTCCACTATAATAATAAACAGTAAACCATACTGGATAGTACTATATGTTCCTTATCACACGATTTATAAAAATTATTCTTTTTGTATTTTGTGTTCTTACATATATATTTTCTTGATAGCCTATAAAAATATTTAGAAAAATATTTATCTTCAATTCTCTTTCAAAAATCAATTCGCAAACAAGATGTAACCGGCAATATATTTTTTCAAAGTCAACATTTGAGTTTGCCAAAATCCCTTTATATTATGGTTAAATGTTTGCCCACCATTTTTATTCTATAAACTCAAACTTTAAATTTGTCAAAACACATAAGGAATGTAAATTATTTTTCATTTATTAGAATGGAGGATAATTTAGGGGAAGCTTATACGGCACATTCACAAATTGAAAGGTTGTGATATGTTTGTTCTATAAATCAATAAATTAACAATTATTTTTATGAATTAAACAATTCATTTTTTGACAAAAATGAATTAAAGAGTTATATGTCAACTTCTGTATTTTTTAAAAGATCAATTCATAACTTTCAAAAAAAAAAAAAAGATCAATTCATAAGAAAAAATATCATTGCATTATTTATAAGCATTATACTAATTTTTTTATCCTTTACCATACAAAAATCCAATATTCACCTATTTTGAGTAATAAAAATTTGAAAAAAAATACCAATAATAAATTGGTTGAAGTAGTAAGGATTTTGGACACTTTGAGCAGTTGGTCAGGTATTCGATCTCTGACTCTTGCGTTCGGAGGAAATTCGTTTGAAAAGAGAAAACTCACCTTGTGACCCCACAAATTTCTTGATGAAGATTGTCACCGTTAAATGACGATGAAAAGTTTGTATTTATACTTTGGTAACAAAAAAAATTAAAATTTATTTAGTTATTAATTTTATTTTTTTGGTACAAATTTAGCTATTAATTTAAACAGTATAAGCCAAAAATTGAATAATGCACCGTTAAAATTCTCTAATTTATTGTACAAAATAAAAACAAAAATCTCTAATTTAGGTAATTCAATAATGTGTAGGGTAAGAGGTATAGTTTGAGGGGTATGAAGTAAATTAGAGGAGGTTTGGTAGTTGGGTTGGGGACGAGGCATGTGACATGTGGTAGAGAAATTGATTAGGCCCAAGTAACAGAGGCTATGTGGTGGTTTCTTGTATATTAAATTAAGTATGATCTCCTTTCAACAAAAAAAGAAAGTATGATCAAATATTGGTTTTTCTTTAGAGGATTGCTTTTCAGCACCTTATTTTTACTAACCCATACTCTTTTTTTTTCCAAGGCTAAATAAACAGAAGGCAACATAAAGAAAAAAGAAACGGAAACTATTCTCTAAGGAAAAAAGTTTCAGTCGCGTCGCTCCTGAGAAAATTAAAGAATTCTTCTGGCTGAAAAGGCTCCAAGTTTGGCTAAGAAATTCACACAATTGTTTCCCTTTTTAACAGTGTGGCATAGAGTAATATCACTTTGAGGAAACAACTTTTTGATGTCTTGAATCAACTCAACATAGACATGATATTTGATATTCGGACCCCTTATGAGGTTGATGGAGTGGAGAGAATCAGAGTAGCAGAACAACTCATCAATACCTATATTTTTCACCAAAATGAGACCCTGGTAGATGGCAAATAACTCTGTAGGTAATATGTCTAAGGATCCCTGAATGAAATCCGAGAAACCTGACAAATAGTAGCCCGAGTTATTTCTGATAACTCCTCCAAAGCTGACTCTCACAAGCGATTTGAGGCAACTTCTATCAACATTGAGAATGACATCAGAGTGATTATTGTTGTTCCATTTTACAAGGATATCTTCGGTAGTTGTAGTTGAATGGGATGAGACACAAGAAGTGAGAGTGGCAATTATACTTTCAATATTAAAGGAGAGACGATTGATAGACCAAGTCTCATTCTCTAAGCACATCAAATTTCGGTGTCGCCAAACGCATCTTTCAATTCTTTAGCAACTCTGTCTTTTAATTAATGGCAACCGTATATTTAATTATTTGAGACCATATCATTTAATTAGTAAAGTTGACTAATTATGCTACTTTTAAAGTAAATTTAGTGAAATATTACCACCAATCGTTAGTTGGTTCAGTGATGATTGGCGCTGAACTTGGTAGGGAGGACCACTATTCGATCCCCCGCAACTGCAATCGGGAGGGGGCTGGAACCACTTGATGTCAGAACTGACCCCCGAACCAGATTAAACTGATATTGAAAACAAAAACAAAATAGTGAAATATTACCTAATTAAATACACCTTATCAGGACACACGTTAACGAAAACCTTTTTTTAATCAAGAAGTAACACATACATCTGCTCATTTAAAATTAAATAAACTTCTTCAATAGTAGTATCATGGGCCATGTTTTTTAGTAGATCATCCATTTCCGGAACAAAATTTTCTCATTTGGACACACAAAATTGGCATATCTAACACTTCACCATGTGATGTGAATGTTGCAATAACTCTCACAATAATGAAACAAATAAGACGGTCATGTGTTTCAAAAGAAAATAAAAAAGACGGTCATGTACTTAATAATAGGACACAAAAATCTATCATTATACTATTTGGAATATTCCTTTCATCAAATTGTATAAACTCTTCCACTATATATATTGTTAGGAAAATGTTAATTAACATGCGCCTGACCCATATTGTTATACTCATCACTCAAGTGATTAACTAGGGATGACAATATTTTTAAAAGAAAACAAACTAATGGTAGTTCTTTATATTTTAGTGGTAGTTGTTTTCTTGTACTGGCCAGCCTGCATTAATTTGTTTGTAGGTTGTGTATTTTTCCTTTTTCTATTAAGTAGGTTGATTATTTTAAGAATATTCAACAAATAGATACAATATTTTTAAATGTGGTTATTTTATTAAAAAAGTGTTTTTTTTTTAAAAATAAAATAACAAATGACTCTTATGGCCTCAATAGTTCTATGAACAATAAGATGATTTTAGATGTCATTTTCTTTAATAGCAATGATATTTCCCAGAAAATTCCTACCAAAATAGATTGTGGAAACTTCAACTGTTATTCAAGGAGAATTGGGATCCCTAATCTCTTCAGCAAGAAGAGTTAAGGGCTTAAGGCGATGAGATCCTGATTAACTCAGTTTAAACAGTCCTCAACAGAAAGATTAAACAGAAGAGGACCACGTTGCTCAGATGCTTTGACAACATTGACATTAAGAAAACCTAAAAATTCAAATCCTTCGTTCATTCCAGCAACTTGATCAACCATCCCGTGTACTGCCATGACTGTGACCTCTTCCAATTACCTACTTTGAATCACTACTTATTTTGCTAGATCTCATCTTTCTTCAACTTTCTCATTCTCACACTTAAAGCCCACAAGTAAAAATCATCATAGATTCATAAGTGTGTTGTAGATTGTAGATAATTATCTACAACACACTTATGTTAATAAACATCAACAATGAATCGAAACAGAAATTAACGAAGTAAAAAAGAAATCCATAGAGAAATATAACAAAGTAAAGGAGACTCTAATATAACACTATAGCAAAAAGAAACAAACTAAGACTACCACCTCCTACAAATATTATAACACGTAGGAAACAAAGTAATTTCGATAGATCTGCGAAATACTTACATAGATTTAAATTGAACAATATGACATTGCTCAAATATTACATTGATTTAATTTGATCCCTCCGTACCAACTAAAAATGTACTTTAACATAAAAAGTCAAACTCACATAACTTAATGAATTCAATTATTAAAGTTTGTATAAAAAGTCGAATTAAAGTCGGAATCACAACCGAAAAAATTACTCATATTTAGCATTCAACACGCATCTAAATAAGATTAATGAAGATAATCTATTGAAAACTTAAATGAAAAAAAAAATTACTCTAAAAAAAAATAAAAAAATTAGAAATAAAATTGAAAGAGAGACATAAACCAAACTTGTGTACAAGCATTAATTCACTTCCACATATCCAAACTGAAAGTATCTGAAAAATTAATTAATATTTCAGTGATATAATTGTGGAGACCCCGTCCATAGTTAAAGAGAAGAAAATATAGTAGAATAAAGAAATGAATGGAGTGAGTATATGTGTCATGCTACCACATTTATTAAACCTCAACTTTTTATAATCAAACATATTATCAATGATGTTGACGATGACAAGAATCAAGAAACTCTCCAATGATCTATTCCCACAAAACACAGACAGAGAGGGTCAGAAACACCACAACATAACACAAGAGTTATTACTAACAGAAAGATATCTATCTATCATCAAGTTTCAAGGACAAAGTTTCTTTCATCTTTATATCTTTTTGTCTTTGATCCACAGACAGAAGCTTGCTTCTTGGCCCAGATCACCTTTTTCAGGTTCCTTAATTTCTTCAACCTTTTCTCTTACAATTTTTACTTATCAACATGTACAATCTCCAAAATATTTAGCAAAAATTATTAGTTTCTTAATCAGATGGTAAGAGATTTCTTTCAGTATAATTAGAAGTTTTTTTGAGTTCAAATTCAATCTTGATAATGCGATAAATAGTGTTAAATCTCTCTGAATGATTGATCTATGTAGTTGCATCCAAAAAATATTTAATTCTAGAAAAAATTTTTTTTTTTCAAAATAATATGTATAAATACAGTTCGTATAAATTTTATTTCAATATATCACCGCCAGGGAGAGACAAGTTAGTTATTCAAGTAAGATTGGACCACTGAAGTGATAAATTTTTCTCTTGTTATTTTCTCATAGATCAAATTTAATTAATTTATTTGAAAAAAGGAAATGAAATTTCAAGGAAGATAGTACAATAAAAGTTGCTTATTCTCTTGCAAGGACATTGCGATTTTATGCCCTAGTCCTTGTCTAACGTCTATTTGATTACATTCCTCCCTTATTGAGAAACATTGTTTTGAATAAAATGCATTAAATTTGTTATAAAAAATAAATAGAAAAAAATACTTTTATTATCTGATCCAAACATTATTAGCATTCATATATTATATACCGATGTATCTTGCTATATAAGGAAAGAAGATAAATATTATAAAAAAATAGAAAATTAATTAATACATACATAGGTAAAAATAATGGATTGAGGGGGTCAGCTGAACTTAATGGTTCGTTTGGTTTAATGGAAAGAAGATGGAAGGAAATAAAATTTTGGAAACCAAAGAATATTAGTAAAAGTTTATTCGTTGGTTTCTGCAATTTTTTTTCTTTCCATTTTTTTTCTCCATCAAACCAAACACACCCTAAAATAATATGATCACCCCCGAGTATTTTGTATTTTTCATTTTGAATTCCTTATAGTTTTTTTTTTTTTACTTTTTTCTCATCATTAGTCTAAAAATTTCAACAATTTTAAATTTGCAAACCTTTCTAGCTAGCCCGTCTCTTAATATATTTTTCTTTTCAAAGAAAAACAATAACAGAGATTGGTGCATCTATTTTGGCTCACATTGATTGTTGATCATTATAATATGTTACCCACCCTTCCCACATGTATGGACTATTCCTTAATTTCTCTGCTGCCTAATTCTTCACCAACCCACCGACGTTTTAAATGACATTTGCAATATTACTTTTTTTTATAAAAAAAAACAAAAAAAACTATTGCAATATTACTTTTTATAATACATATATGCAATATATTATATAATATCTAGAAAAAGTTCATTAATTTTTGGCATTTAATTTTGATAACATTAATTGATCGGGCACATATATATATGTGTTGCTGTTGCTGTTGCTGTTGTCCTTTCCAAACAGTTATAGTTGTCTTGAGGGTTGTCGAAGTAAATTAACATATGGCATCTTCAAGAGATGTTGATCAACCATTGAGTCCAGCTGCACGGTTGTTCCATTCACCATCCTTTAACTGTTATGTGATAGCCATCATTGGTTGCAAGACAAACATCAATCTTCAAGTCATTAGAGATGGTTTATGTCAAACTCTTCTTAAGCATCCTAGGTTCACCAGCAAACTTGTAAGTCATACACTATACAACCCTTTTTTGTTTTACTTTTATTGTGTAATTAGAATTTCAAAAACCATACTTTCAAATTATAGAAATGTCTAGTCGACACATTCCTATGAGTGTATAACTCAGTTGGCAGATATATTACATGTAACATGTAGGAATGAAGTTCGAATTCTAATACTTCTACTTATTCATTTTAAAACATGAATTTCTAATATCAGACTAATTGAATTCACAGACATGCAGCTACGGCATAGTACCTCATAAAAATGGGGTTTAAAAAAATTATAGGGTAGTAGTATTAGTAAATAAGGGTATAAAATGAGGGATTGTGAAGTCTAAATATTTGAGATTATTTTTATTCTAAAATGAGGGATTTATTAATTACAAAATGTCCTAAAAGAGATTGTTCTATTGTGAATAAATTTTTAAGATGTTTTATAACTAATTATTATACTATAATTTTATCAAATGGAGAGGCTAGAGATTGTTTTTTGAATTTTTTTTGCATTTTTTATTTTATTAGAGTCTATTGTTAATAATCTGATAGGCCCCTCTAAAAAGTCATAAATGCCCCTATAGCCATTCATTGTACACTTCATTATTTTTAGGAGAGAGATAAAAGGTGATACGATGAAAAAACAAACAATCTAGAATGAAAAATATTTGTCTTCTCTAATAGTTAATGATTTTCCCATGACCATATCTTTGAGTTCTTTTGTTTCAAATTTCAGGTTAAGAAGGGAAGAAAAACAAAATGGACACAAACAACAATTGACTTAGACAACCACATAATTGTTCCTAAAATAGATTCCAAACCAGATTTCCCAGATAGATATGTTGAAGACTACATATCCAATTTGACCAAAACACCCCTAGACATATCAAAACCATTATGGGAATTTCATCTTCTTGACATCAAAACTTCAAATGCAGAATCAGTTGGTATATTTAGAATCCATCATTCACTTGGTGATGGAACTTCTCTTATATCACTTCTCATTGCAGCTACTCGAAAAACCTCTGATCCTAATGCATTACCAACTGTTCCTAGTACAACTCATAAGAAAGTTGATGACTATGTCTCAAGTGTGCACAATTGTTCAATTGTTGTTAAGTTTTTGTTGAGTATTTTGTGGGGGTTGAGGTTGATTTGGAATACTATTGTGGATGTTTTGTTTCTTGTTTTGACCATTTTGTTCTTTAAGGACACTCAAACTCCTTTAAAAGGTGCAAATGGGGTTGAGCTCAATACCAAGAGATTTGTGTATCGGATGGTTAGTATGGATGACATTAAGCTTGTCAAGGCTGAAATGAAAACGGTAACTTAATTTGCTTTCTTTTTTATTTATGTTTTTTTTATTTTATTGGAAGATATGTCTAATGTCTGACATGGATCAGCATGACACTCGTGTTTTAAGAGTGGGAAATGGGTTTAATCTGTATAATCTGTTACACTTTTGGTGGTGTGTATTGGAATGTTGAACCTATCAACACTAGTCGGTTCATTTCACTCATTCTGTCAAAATAAATAATAAAAAGTCACATGCAAGGTGGGGCAAGTTGGCTCATTGGATCATTGTTATTAGCTTATATTAGAATTTGGATTTTTAGAAGTCATAGGTTTTTCCACTCATGTAGTAAGTGACATTGTTGGTTGTTGGTGTTAAGAAGTCCCACATCGGATGTGAGTTGATCTGGATAAGTGTTTATAAGTAAGAGGCAATCCTTACCTTAATAGCTCTGGATATTAAGTGTTTATAAGTAAGAGGCAATCCTCACCTTAAAAGTCAGTTTTGTGACGAAGAGTTAGGCTCAATCTCATTTATAAGATCGAGATCGGATGTTGTGGATTTTTAGCAAATATTTTATTTTTTAAAACTACTATAAAATTGAGTTTGAAAATCTACATAGATTGATCTGATAGTGAAGACTTCTTTCAAGATCTTAGATTTGAAACCTCCATATGTCACTTTATGTGTTAGGTCATTCTATATATAAATCTTGTATAGGTGTGCTTCTTGTATGAGTGCTATTACTTAATTACTGCTACACGTAAATCTTGCTTCTTAAGAAACAATTAAGAAAGTATTTTGATTGTTGTATCATATGTTGATTAACTAGACCATCAATGACGTTTTGTTGGGGTTGACACAAGCTGGTCTCAGTCGCTACTTAAGTCGGGAATATGGTAAGTTTCTATTTTTCTTTTTCTCAATCATATTTTCTCAAATTTAAGTTATTCTGATTCAAGAGCATTTAAATAAAATGACATAAATATAATTGTTTTTTGGTAACATTTTGTAAACCATGCTATATATATATCCTATAATTAGGTGTGAAATATGCAAATGATGGTGCTGCAAAGCAGAGGAAAAATAGCATCCCCAACAACATTCGCATGAGGGCATCAATTCTTGTTAACATTAGACCTTCTCCTGGAATTCAGGTAATTTTGGTTTCTAAATTTATATAGATTTAGATGCTTCTTTGTCATTTCATAATTTAATAAGTACATATATAATATATTTTTACCGAAGTACATATATAATGTTTTACCAACGGTGGATTGGTCAAATAACTGATTAATTAGAAACCGAGGGGAGCGGGGATCAAACTCTAGACCACTTAGTCATGGAGGCTTTGATACCATGTCAAATAACCGATTATCCCAAAAGCTTAAGCTGTTAGGATTGGCCACATCAATGATTTTATATTATTTGTAACAAAATGTTCTTAATTGATTTCCTTAAGCATGTGGCCAAATGTTTTATTTCGAGTTATATATATGAAAAAAATTTAATTGGGTGGGAAGAACTCATCTTATGTGTCTAACAGGTTCGCCGGCATATATTATTCATTATTAACGACGGAGAAAACTTTGTACCAATATTATTATAATCCAAAATATATATATATATAATCTTTCTTATGATTAATTTTATGTTAATTAGGATATAGCAAATATGATGGCTGAGAAAGGAAAAGCCAGATGGGGTAATCATATGGGATATATAATCTGTCCTTTTAGCATTGCTTTACATGAAGATCCATTGGAATATGTTCGTCAAGCTAAGGCCACAGTTGAAAGAAAAAAACACTCATTGGAAGCTATTTGCTCTTATGCTTTTGCAAAATTGGTACTCAATTTGTTTGGAGTTAAGGTATACAATATTATCAATAATTTATTTCTAGATTTTTATTTATGTTTAATTTAAAAAATTGAACCGGCAAAACCTCTAAATTATGGTTCAACCGTCTTAAACAGTAAACTAAAATGATATCGCAATCAAATTGCCAAAATAATTGAACCATAGTAAAGGTTGATTGAAGGCTATGTTGTGTAGCAAATGTGAGTTAGAAGTCCCACAATCATAAACACAATCCCTTAAAATTTTGGGAAAAGCTGTAGTGTCCAACTCACTTGTACGGTTACTCTTACTTCAATTGAATGACCTCTCGGGATCCATCGTGGCCCAACAGGTTCAATTTTTTATTCGGTTTTTAAACCATTAATTTTACAATCTAAATCTAATAAAAGTGATATGTGTATCCTTGTTAAACTACTCTTAGGAAATCTAAATTGATCAAATAGCTAATGTTATCATTCTTGTATTTTAAATTTTTTGGATAACATTTTTACATTTAGAATTTGCATACAGATTGCTGGTGTCATTACAAGAAGAGCTCTCTTCCACACTACTATGGCTTTTTCTAATGTACCTGGTCCAGTGGAAGAAATTAGCTTCTATGGACATCCTGTTGCATACATTGCTCCAAGTGTATATGGACACCCACATGTAAGCATTAAGTTTCTCACAATCTTTTTTGTGTTGAGGGGTGTGAATGGAAAGTAGAATATTTTTTATTTTAATTTTTATCATGTAGCCTAATTGATAGAATAAGGTGAACATGTAGGAGTATCATGTTCGAACATCAATCCTACATATTACATCAATGTTTCTATCAACTGAATTACACTTACGAAAACATAATGTATGATTAATTTAAGTTTATATGCAATTAATGTGCGTACATGTGAAATTCATATTTTATTTTTATTTGAATTTGTAAAATTAAAATACGTAAATTCTCTTATCTTTGTCCAGTAATTTTAGAGTTACTTCAAATATTTGTACTAATCATTTAAAACTTTTATTTATTTATTTATTTATTATGCAGGCACTAACAATCCATTTTCAAAGTTATGCTAATCAGATGACTATTTCTCTGGCTGTGGATCCAACCATCATTCCAGATCCTTACCTCCTATGTGATGATTTAGAAGAATCGCTCAAACTCATTTGTGATAATGTTGTTAAGACGCACATTGCTGAAATAATTTAAATATTTAAAGAATTTATTTAATGACAAGCTGCTGTGAAACTTTACTATCATCGTCGAATTGTTTTAAATTAAAATTTACTTAATTAATGAATGAAATTATTTACAAAACCTTTTATGATTTTTTTATTAATAAACTTCATAAAATGTAACAAAGTAATCAATGACGGCACTTGGTCGAAGGTGATAAAAAATTTCACAAGTTATAATTAATAATCGATTGTTAATTATTTATGCATGTTAAGAAGTCTCATATCAGATGTGAGATTACCTGAACATGGATTTATAAATAAGAGACAATAATCAATTATAGCCATCTAGCCGCAGTCAACAACCCAAATTGTCACATACACCACTAAAGTAAATGTTTACTATTAGAGTTTTCTTTTACAATACTAGTTTGATTATTTTGTTTTGAAACATTTTTACAATACTATTACTGTTAGAGATTTTACCATAATAAAAATGGCTTCTTTTTTTTTTCAATAGATATCTCTAAAAATATATATTTATGAGAAGCTATTTTAAAATGGTACTTTTTTGTAGATCTTAAAAATTATATTTAACCTACTCAAAAAGTTGTAATAATTTTATATAATATTTAAACTAGATTTTTACGAGTTTACCATCTATTTTGGTTCTATAGGACTCGGGAAATTAGTCTATGTAGTTGCGTGCAAAAAATACTTGGTTTACTCCAAAAAATAAATAAATTTACATTTGATTTTTCTATCTCTCTCTCTCTGGATTTTATCTTTCTTTTTTTGAAAGAAGGTGAGGCCTACTCCACCTTTTATAATTTGGGAGTAATTACCCATCAATAGGAACAAACTAGATTTGTATGTAATTTCCACAAATTTGTTGTGTTAGTTGTGGAGATTACATACAAACTTATTTATGTGGCTTGTTCTCATTGATCGATGGATAAATACTCTCAAATTATAACATGGTAGTTTAAAAAAAACTTTAAAGGTGAAAGAAAGCTATCATCTTTTGAAAAATATACTTATTATCTAACTAATACTAAACTCAAAATCGACAACAAATTAATAATTTTCAATTAAATTTTATTTAACTCATAATCAAATCTTAAATTACTGGACCTCATTCTTTGACAATCAAAAGAGTAACACAAAAAAATTAATTCAATAAGAAAACAAAATCAAATTTATACAAAAAAACCAAGATTTTGCAGTGGTTGCTCTTCACCCTCTAGATTGTTTAGATTAGAAAATGCACTACCAAAAAATATCTCACCAGTATGAAAAAATCTATTCTAATAAAATTTGTACTTACCCAATAATATCTATTGATAATATTTAAACTACAAAAAAGTATCTCGATAAAAAGGCAAAATATCATAGGATTCTATTCAATTTATGAAGAGGGAGGGAAACCAGCAAAAATATTTACCTTTTATTCACCCTAGTCCTTTTCTCGCATGCCTTACGAATTTACAAAAATGCCCTTATCCGTTACTTAAGTAGCGGACAACCGGACACCCCTAAAAACATCCTGCCAGATTTTATTTTTATAGTATTTATTACCTAAGTAGCAGACGGAATTTTAAAAAAAAAATTATAACAATTACTACTTAAATATTAGAAGGACAAAGTGAAAAAAAACGTAGGACATGAAACTGATAGGGTAGCAAAAATATTTGTCAACATCAAAAGCTAGAGCAATGTGAAGTTTTCTTTTCCCACCCGCCGGTTTGCTTTTCCACCCCCTGTGCTTCCCTTTATGCCCCTGGGAAAAAAGTTCGGTAAACGCGGGCCGAACTTTTTCTTAATTAAAACCCCCCGAACTTTTTTTTTAGTGTAAAATTTACACTAAAAAAAAGTTCTGCTTACGTAAACCGAACTTTTCAAAAAGTTCTGTTCGCATAAACCGAACTTTTAAGGGGTAAAATTGGATTTTAGGGGGGTGAAAAAGAGTTAAGGGGGGTGGGAAGAGAAATCTTCGAGCAATGTTGGGTTGGATTTGAGTCATAAGATTAGGCCCAAAAAACAGAAACCATACAAGAATTCTAGAATCTTCCACATCACACTCATATGTATAAACCCAAACCCGCAGAAAGACGCAGAAGGCAAACACAAACCCGCCACACACCACCACCACCGCCCTAAGCACCATCGACCGCCACGGCCACACTACTGCCACCACAAACCTTAACGATGGCGATTATCTCCGATTATCAAGACGAAGAACAAACCAAAAAACAAACTCCTCCATCATCATCTTCCCAACCAAAACCCTCAAAATCCATTCCCTTCGCTTCCACCTTCGATCCATCAAATCCAACCGCTTTTCTTGAAAAGGTTTTCGACTTCATCGCCAAGGAAAGCGATTTCTTCGAAAAGGATTCCGCCGAGAAAGTGATTTTGTCCGCTGGTCGCGCTGCTAAGGTGAAGAAAACTAAGGCTGTAGCTGCTGAGAAAGCTAAGATTGCAGCTGAAGAGAAGGCGAAGGCTGAGAAGCTTGCTGCGGAAGCCGCGAAGGCGGCGAAGAAAGATAAGGAGGTTGAAAGTAAGGAAGATGAGAAGAAGGATCAAGAAAGTTCATTAGCTGGTAAGAGATTTACGATTTGAAATTTTTTTGCCCTAGTTTTATTAATTTGTTTAATTATTATTTATTTTTTGATATTATTGTATTGAACTGTGTTAGTTATGAACATTGTAGTAGTGATTAATTTTTTGATTAATGATTGGAATTGTGACTGGTTGAAATTTATATGATGATACTAGTAATTAGTTATATTATATTATGATGTAGATTCTTGAGCTGAGAGTGTTAATTGTTAATTGATTTTGTTTATGGTTTTTTATTGTAATGTTGAATCATAGACAATAGGCTAATGATTTGGATCATCCATTAAGAGATGATGAATTCATGATACCACATTTCCACCCAAAATTTAATTTAATTTGTTTAGATTGCTTCTACCCAATGTGAGATTAATCCGTACACATTTTAATTTTCGACAATTTTTCCTTGAAGTGTGAGTCTCTGTTGTATATAACTATGATATAATTGCATCATTCCGCTTATACCGCTGCGGTTGATTTGTAATAGAAACAGCTGCCTAACCCACGTAATTGTCGTAGTTAGGAAGACTTTTGATGCAATGATCAATACATTTGGATCAACGTCCACTCCTTCATCGATTTTAACGATGGATTTGATACCGTTGGTTGAGGGAATTTGGAGAGAACTAGAAGCAATAACTGTTTAAATACTAGGAACCTGAAGAGACTTTGACACTAGTGTTCTATCTTTTGTCTCTCCGCTCTAATTTGAGTTATGCAAGGAATTGGTTATAAGTTTTATACTGTAAAATTATCCAAAGGATGGAGTAGTAATTTTATTGTATTTTTTGTTGTCATTTGATATAATTTAACTCTTTGTTAGCTAATGGAATAATAAAAAATAACATTGAAGCGGTAATGACATCTATATCCGAAGGTTTTTTCTTTACATGTTTGCTCTTTTTAATGGACAGCTCCAAATAAGGGTAATGGTATGGATCTGGAGAAATATTCTTGGACTCAAACTCTGCAAGAGCTCAATGTGAATGTTCCGGTGCCACATGGAACAAAATCAAGATCTCTCACCTGTGAGATAAAGAAGAACCATCTAACAGTTGGGCTCAAAGGCCAGCCACCGATTATTGATGTAAGTTTGTACTAAGTTATACTAACAGTTACTATTGAAAGATATCTCCTGCTTAGAACATTTGTTTGTTTTATTTTTTGAAATTGACCGTTCCTTTTGTTCTTAAATCTGAAATTTTTAGTTTCTTTGAAGTTTTTATAACGTTTGTGCTGATTGATCGTGATTTTTAATTTTCCTAGGGGGAGCTATATAAATCTATCAAGCCTGATGAATGTTACTGGAGCATAGGTATAAGACTACTAAATTGCATATGCGGAAAATCTGTTTTTTATGTTACAATAATTCTTTAGCATCATGATGGATTTGATACTTTTAATTTTTTGTCTGAAAATTTTGGTTTGTGTGTTTGTGTGATCATAAGGTTATCTTGTTGGTATTTTGCTAATTATTTTGAAACCAATTTTTGCAGAGGATCAGAGCATGGTTTCTATTCTTTTAACCAAGCATGATCAAATGGATTGGTGGAAATGTTTAGTAAAGGGTGATCCTGAAATTAACACCCAAAAAGTTGAACCAGAGAACAGCAAACTTGGTGACCTCGATCCTGAGACTCGTTCAACAGTTGAAAAGATGATGGTAACTAGTTGATTTTTGTGTGCTTATACAACTTGCATTTGTTTTTGAACCATTTCATCATTTTTACTTCATGAGATATTTTGAATTTAAGGATTTTTGTGTGCTTGTTTGTTTAATGTTATCTTCTGCTGCTCAACAGTTTGATCAGAGGCAGAAGTCTATGGGCCTTCCTACTAGTGAGGAGCTTCAAAAACAAGAAATCATGAAGAAGTTTATGAGTCAGGTTAATATTAGATTTTTGTACTGATTTTTCTTCCTTCTCAACGCTTGTGCGCCCTCTGCCGATCTTTGCCATTCTCTCGTTTATATGCTAACTCGTTACATTTTATGTATTGCAGCATCCTGAGATGGACTTCTCGAGGGCAAAATTATCTTAGATCGGTGCTTTGACTTTACCGTGCTTTTTCTTTTGGGTCCTGAAAATATTACTTCTCTTTTGAAATACCTTTTGGGATAATCTTAGCTTACATGTTTTGACTAGTTCTAGTCCAACCAACCATGTTTCTGTTTGGATTACAGTCGTACCTCCCAAAACCTCATTTTGGGGTCTAAATTGGGTTTTTGTTCACAAACATGTTTGGTGAAATTACATTGCCTTATATTTGAACATATTTTAGGGTTTTATATCACTGTTTAAGTAATAGCTAGAAAAAGTTAATTCTCTCTATTGATTCATATTTTGTTTATATATTCTTACGTAATGCTAAAATAGATCATTTTAACTAAAATAAAATAATTCATAGTGCAATTTGCCAACAAAAAATAAAAATTGTAGTGCATGATAAAATGAAAGGGATTTAAGATCATGTAATCTTTTAATTCTTATTGTGTATGTACTTATTCAGCCATCATTGAATACGCATATGCTTCATGTGTTTAGGTTGCATTTATATTGCTCAGGTTAACTATTTTGGTGGAAATATCTAAAGTTCTAAATATCTTTTTGAGATAAAAAATGAAAACTTCTCTTCCGACCTCATGTATCTTTTATATCCCCCTTAAATCCAATTTTGACCCTGAAAATGGTACACATTTTGCAACAATCACCATGGTTTTTACGAACTGAAATTTCAAGAGACCGCGGTTTATAGAAACTATGAAATTAGTATAACAAAATAGTTCGGTTTTTAGAAACCATGGTTTTTGTAAATATTTATGTGTCATGGTTTCTGCGAACCGAAATGAGTTTTTTATTGAAAATTTAACATGTGGGGTATAAAAAGAGTCATGAGGGGAAAAAGAGAAAGGTAGTTATTCAATGAATATTTTTTTTTTTCGACAATACAACGACACTTTTTTTTTTTGCTGAGGTTGCACCGACACTTTTTTGTGGATGAGATTGCATTGAAACTCACATGTGGTTAACATTGCACCCTCTACCTTTTTTTTTTTCTGTGGTTGAGATAAAATCGACAAATTTTTGTGGCTATAATTTATCTCATGCATTTACTGTCAGGTTTCGCGGTATCGATGAACTGTTCTGCGTGGAATTGAAGGACAATTTAAGGAGTCTTTTTACTCTCAAAGACAAGATTCAAGTCATGTACCATTTCAAATATGCGAAACATATCCAGATTGACAAACTTGGTTATTACGAACCGTTCATCGATCTAGGCTGCGATCGTGTGTGTGATTTCGATGATGCAACATGTAAATACGAGTGGAAAGAGTTAAATCTGATGAAGATGTGGAATATATGTTCAACTCTGTTTTAGTTGATCCCAAATATCCATGTTTGTACGCTACATTGATTGTTGAAAAATGATGAACAACTTGTATAAGTTTAATTTATAATGTTTCTAATTTTGCAAAGCACATCTTCCAACGTCATGGTTTTTGCGAACCGAAACACATAAAGGAAGACCATGTTTCTACAAACCGAAACGTATTTAACAGAAGACATGGGTATAAGCGTACGTTAGGGGGTATAAAAGAAACACGGGGGGTCGGAAGACATATTTTCATAAAAAATTGTTATACGAGAGCTCTAAACAATTATAAGCCCATTGCCCAGGTGGACCAACTAAGCTAGGAAAAAAAAATTTTCCACCCCAACAATTATACCTCTACCCCTACAAATTAATTTATTTTCCAGTTTTACCCTTTATTTTTTTTTTAGAATAATTTGAGAAAGAAGTGGATATAGGTGATAAAGAGATCCAATTTTTGACTTATAGTGACGGACAAACTGTCACTAAAAGTCAAATTTCCTTTTAAAATAATGAACCGGGTTAGTTTGAGAAAGAAGTGTTCCGGTACAAAATAAAAAACCGGGTTACTTTGAAAAAGAATACCGGTATAGGTGGGAATAGGGGATAAAGAAATCCAGATTTTTGACTTATAGTGACGGACAAACTGTCACTAAAAGTCAAATTTCCTTTTAAAATAATGAACCGGGTTAGTTTGAGAAAGAAGTGTTCCGGTACAAAATAATAAACCGGATTACTTTGAAAAAGAGTACCGGTATAGGTGGGAATAGGCGGTGTGGAGATCCAGATTTTTGACTTATAGTGACAGACAAAACTGTCACTAAAACGCAAAAATCTTTCCAATCTAATTTTCAATATTCTACATAGATCTTTTGACGAGCTTTAAGTTGAGCTGCTGCAATGCAAGAAATTGCAGGTATATTCATGAATATTTCTATGCCAACCCAAAAAATAGAACACTTACTATGAGAAGTAAAATCTAGATAATCTTAGATACCAATCACTAATGTCTTTGGTTAAGTAATATGTAGCAATTAAAACAAGTTGCCTCCCCCAATACCTTCACACCTTCCTTCGAAAAGCCTCTATTTACCCTTGCCACTGCCACTCTGCAATTCAGCACCAACACTCAAAGCCTTCCTCTATGAGATAACAATCTGCAATTTTAGTTTTAGTGACAGTTGTGTCTGTCACTATAAGTTAAAAATCTGGATCTCAATATCATCTATTCCCACCTATACCGGTACTCTTTTTCAAAGTAACCCGGTTTATTATTTTGTACCGGAACACTTCTTTCTCAAACTAACCCGGTTCATTATTTCAAAAGGAAATTTGACTTTTAGTGACAGTTTGTCCGTCACTATAAGTCAAAAATCTGGATTTCTTTATCACCTATACCCATTTCTTTCTCAAATTATTCTAAAAAAAAAAAGGTTAAAAAGGGAAAATAAATTAATTTGTAGGGGTAGAGGTATAATTGTTGGGGTAGAAAAAAAAATTTCCCTAAACTAGTACTAATAAACAAGGTGAACTAGTACTAAAAAATTTCCCTAAACTAGTACTATTTGTGACATCTTCATTCTCCAAGACTTGCTCAGCAACAACAATCTCATTGTTATTGACAACTTTTGAAGGAGCAGGAATACTCCTCCAAGTTTTTTTATGTGTTTGCTGCCTATTGTCATTTTGTTCTTTATTTTTCTTTGGTACCTCTGAAAACTTCATTGGGATAAGTTTGTTGCAATTTGAAATATGATGACCAACAATTTGACAATTAGTACAATATGATGGTATTTTTTCATAAATCACTCCTACATAGAAAGCAAATCCTTCCCTCTCAACTAAAATAGATTCATGTATTATATTATCCAAATCAACATCAATCAATATTCTAGCATAATGACCAAAAACACGATTTTTAGTCGGTTCATCAAGAGAAATTGGGGTTCCAATAGCACAAGCAATTTCAAAAAGAGTTCTATGCCTCCAATATTCTTGTGGCAAGTCACAAAATCTAACCCATACCTGTGCATTTGATTGTTTTTGAGTGCCTGGATTAAAGTCTTGAGTCCACTGAGAAAATCTGAGCACTCCCGGTTTAATGTTTAAAGCGCCGGCAGACCAAATGCGTCTGAGATCCTCCGAGGATGAGAATTCAAACTCAAAATATCCTTTCCCGAGTGAGATCATTCTCCAAGCCGAGATAGAAATCCACAAATTAGAAAGAATAGAATAAAGCTCTTTGCAAGAGGGAGCTATTTCCCCTTTCTTCAAAATGAGGCGACCATGAAGATTAAACTTGCAATTTTCAACACCTTTGGCATATTCTTTTTCAGTAATTTTGATTGAAATTGATTCACCCTTAAAGCAAGGTTGTGGCATACATTCATAAAGAGTTTCCATCTTATTGGGGATTTTCAAAGCTTGTGCAAAATTTAGACAATTGGTGTTGACATTGGTTGCTGGTTTGGGGGTTTCAAAGTCTAAGAAACTCCATGGACACACAACATCAGTGGCCATGGCTGTAAAACAAAAAAAACCAGAAAACCAGATACTACAAGCCAGAACAACCAAACAATCTCACCCAACCGAGAGTGAAAACTAACCTTGGAGAAGAAAGGACAAGCCTTCGTCGTTCTCACTCAACCCACCTCCGACCGTCGAAGGAAGAACGAAGCAGAAACGAACAGAACTTCCAACCCCAAAATCGCTTTGCTACAGTTTCAGAACATCAATCATATGAGATGTTTCTGAACAACCATCGGTGAAGTGCCGATTTGAGACCAGCCGCAAGAAAAAATCTAGGGATTGCTACAGTAACTCATTCTCCAGAGCATTTGTTACCAAAAACCCATCAAATATAAACCAAAATAATTTGATCCGTCCTCATATATATATATATATATATATATATATATATATATATATATATATAATTTTGATGTGAATTTATTTATTTTATATGTTTTTAGTTATTATAGGTTTATTCTTGTATGTAATATTTTTTAAAATAAATTAAAATTATGTTAATACATCAACTATATTAAACACTCATTATTCATTTACTTGTCAAATTTTCATCTCCATGATCTCATGAATATAATTCAATTTTGGTAGGAGGACATTATAAATTAGAGGGATCATACTTCGAATATGCTTATGAAATTCTCTAAAAAAAGAGTTTATATGAGATTCTATTTTATTTATTTGCAATTGAATATGATCATTAAAAAATATGATCATAAAATAATTTATAATTTTGCACTTATAAGTATGGGGTATATATTCTTTTTAAAAATAATATATTACTCGTCATATGGTATATCTTTAAATTCTTAATTAAAGATATATGATTCATTATTACTATTATTTAGCTTTTATATCAATCATAAAATTAGGAATCACTACTGTCAATCACCAGTGTGCCAACTAACGACTGGTTTATCGTGAATATTTAAATAATTTAATTAATAGAATTATTAGAACTTTTCTCAATAGCTATAAAAGTTAACCTATGTATAGATCGTTGGTTTAGGATAATTGTTATAAAATATGTTGTAAAATAAAGTTTCTATTCAATGTTCAGTTGTATTTGGGGTGCAAGTGGCGTAATCATTGAATAACATTCGATTATATCATGATTTTATGTGTTAAGCTGCTGGTGATATTCAAGTGGCCAATATGATGAACATGTAACAATTTCAAATTAAAATGTATTATTAAATTAAAATGAAGAATTATTTTTTTGAAAAAGGCAAAAATGAAGGTTTTAATTTTATTTTTGCAATTCATTATATGTAATGATCACACAGGCATGAGGCATGTCAATTTTAATTATGAAAAAAAACTAAAAAAAATATCATGTATTGCTTTGCTTGTATGGTTAAGAAATGATAAAGAATACTTATAAGGTTATAAGACCAACCGGAAAAAAAAATTAGTGAGATTAGAAATAATAAATATCTGAATAAGGTTGTTGTCATCCTACCCAAAATATCTTATAAAATCAGAAACATTAGTCTTTTTAATTATTTTCATGCTTAATTTTCAACCAAGCTTAGTCGAATATAACAACCAAACATTTTAAAACACTCTTGTAAAATATGAAAAAAGAAAGACTCCGATTTCAAATTGACTTCTTATTAAGTTGAACACCTAGCGGAAAAAACAAATCAAGTGAAGTTGGTTTGTGTGAGGAGTTTATGTGATTTTGATGAAAGCAATATTGTGCAATTGTATGTTTAGGCGCAGTGATATTTCCTTGGCACTCCTATGGACTTCATCTTGTTAAAGGATGTTTTTCTTATTATAAACATTGCTATTAAAAAACATGTCAGAATGTTTCTTAATTAATGAATTAAAAAAAAACGTGAAACCTAGGTAATACATATCAATATTAAAAAAATAAAAATAATGTAACACTAATCCATCATAAATGGATTCAATTGGTTATCTTTGTCTCAATATCTTTCATGTTATATATTCTTTTTGCACACCTGGATCAATAAAAAATACTTAAGTAGCAGACATGAATATTTTAGTAAATTTGTAGGATGCGCGAGAAAATGAGTTTGATGACAAAAGTATTTTTCAATAAACAATTCAAATAAGACATGAAGTTCCGTGGGAAATATTAGGCTTGAATGTGATGTGTGATTGAACTATTTATTTATCATATAGTTTAGGAAAACGGGACCACTTTAGTACTTTAAATAAAGCAGTCTTGTATTGTTCTTACAAAATCACAAACTAAAAAACAAAAGGATACCGTAAAAAAAACAAAAGGATTAACTACAATAGTTTTTTTTTTGACAAATTAACTACAATAGTTGTAATAGTGATTACAATATAGTTTACATTAGGAGGTAAAGTTATTTGACTCGCTCACAATCTTTATAAAATGTTTTTATTTCAGTTTAGCTCCCAATATTCATTATTATTATTATTCTATTGGTTGTATCCCTTATATTTTATTAAATGATATATAATACATTGTATAACTTTAAAAAATTAATAATGAATTACTGTAATTTTAACATACTCACAGTAATATCAAATAAACTAAAATGGTATAATATTAATTTCCTAAGAATTTGACTTGTGTATAAAAAATTTCAGTTACAATATTTCAACGGTTGACATAGATTTCAATTATTCTTTTAGATTACTCTTTACAATGGTAAATGAAAAATACTTTTGTTTAACCAAAAAAATGATAAACATTCCAAGTGTGTAATTTATGTTTTTTTTTCTTTTTAAATGAGTTAGTAATTAGTTGTTAAAATGTTAATAATTTCCACTTTCACTAGGACTTGAATTCTTTTTAAGTGTGTAATTCTGAATTGTTAAAATCTTAATTTAAATCAGTAAAGTTACCCACCTTATCGGTATAATTTATGGTATATAGTTTAGAATTGTGATTACTGTTTTTATAGAGCAAGATAACGGCTTATAAAATTTAATTCTTTTGTTTGAATCTTCCCTAAAGTTCTAAATTAGTGAATTTTAGCTCATAAATATCTAGTTATCAACTTGTTTATAGCAGTAGTACACAGCAGGAACAACAACCACGTTTGGTAACTTGGCAGCCACCACCTCAAGGTATATACAAGTGCAATATAGATGTTGGAGTTCATGGAGAAGAGAAGAAAACAAGCATGGGATGGTGTGTCAGGGATCATCGTGGGCAATTTGTCTTGGGAGGTACTTCATGGATATATGGAAATTGCACTTCAAATGAAGGAGAAGCCTTGGCTTGGTTAGAGGCAATGAAGGAGCTACACCAAAGAGGGTTCAATGATGTTATTTTTGAAACAGATGCGCAAAATATAGTGAATGCAACCCGTCATAGAACCATAGGAGTCTCCGAGTTTAGCTCTATTATTCATAAGATTAAATGTATGTTGTCCTTAAATACTGGCTTTGAGGTAAAGTCCATTAGGCGGCAAGCAAATAGGGTCGCTCATACTCTAGCTAGAGCGGCTCTTTCTTGGTCTCGCAGCCATGTGTTTGATTTGATACCACTTTGTATTCATAACTTATTATATAATGAAATGATATGAGTTTCCTTTTGTCAAAAAAAAAAAATCTAGTTATCAAGTTGCAGTCACAACAAATACCAATAGTCGCAATATGCAATGCCTAATTTTTTGTCAAATAGACAAATTTTAGTCCATATATAACTGCCAATAAACCACAAACACAGACCACACACTAGACAAGATATCAGGACACCAATAATATTTTAAAAAATGACATAATTCTATGTAATTATAAGTGTCGGTTTCTGATACTGACATTTGTCTGACACTGACACCGGAACACGCTTAATCCAATGAGTGTTCGTGCTTCATAGGCTGCCAACGACATTAATTTGCCGTGGTTTGAGTTCGATCATAGATTTTTCACTTCTCTACCTATAAAATATGTAATTTTTAAAGATATTAATAAATATAGTTACGCCTATTAAAATGTGGGCAACTTCATGTTATAATTAAACTCATTTCCTAGTAAAAACTCTACCAAAAATTAAAGTTAAAAAAATATAAAAGAAAACTCATAAAACTGAAATAAAGCATTATCAATAGGCTTCTCTTTAGCAAATCTGAAGTCTGAGAAAGTTCAATTAGATTAAATTGGCGCTTATCACTTTTCGGTGTTTAGCCGATGTTAAAATCGTGTCACTAACGTCTTAATCGTGGCTAATAAAAAGTGTCACCGTTCTGGACTTTTATCCTCTTTTATACCAAAAAATAAAAAAGTGTCACAGTTTTCACAAGCATAACACCAAAAAAAATTAGCCACGACTATTTTAAACATGGTTATAGTCAATAGTTTACCACAGTGAAATTCAAAGTTAGCCACATAAAACCATGGTAAATCACATTACTCTTTGAAATTCAACGGTTACTAAAAAATTAAATGTTTCCTATAATATATGCAATCAATTAGTTATTGTACTCTAATTAAAATCAGTGATCACATCAAGTAGTAATGTTTTATATAATGTCCGAGCCAATCACAACATATATGTATTATTGTATTTTTGTGGACATCGATGTGATCAATTCATGTGGCAAAGGCATGCCTGATTCTGATTTAATATTTGGCATCTTCTCCAAATTAAGGACAAAGCATGCATTAAGTGATTTTTCCTAATTTGAAATGGCCCATATATAGACCAACCCTATCATGTAACTCTCACCAATCACAATTGGATTAATAATACAAGGAACATGATTTAATATCGTTGAAAAAGACACAGTTTTCACACAGTTTTAGATCATAATCGTTTGATCTAAAATGTGTGGCCGAGATTGTTTATAACAATTTTATAATTGCATCAATCTGAACTATCCGATGTATAATAAATGATTGTGATTTAAAACTGTGTGATAACTGTATCTTTTTCCACAATAGCAAATCTCAGTCCATAATACACGAGGAACTTAGAGCGTTATCATTTTATTTATTTATGGCAAATGCTAACGAGTGCCCCCGGGCACTCTTTAAGACCTTAAATAGTAAGGTTTTTATAGAATTTTCACGGGAATGCGTAAAGTTAATGCATTGGAAATTGTAATGTTTAATTTTTTGAATAAAAAGTTTCTATAAATGGAATGCTTAAATGGAATGCTATTTCAATATCTTTCATGTTATATATTCTTTCATGATATATCTATTACTTAAGTAGCAGACATGAATATTTTAGTAAATTTGTAGGATGCGCGAGAAAATGAGTTTGATGACAAAAGTATTTTTCAATAAACAATTCAAATAAGACATGAAGTTCCATGGGAAATATTAGGCTTGAATGTGATGTGTGATTGAACTATTTATTTATCATATAGTTTAGGAAAACGGGACCACTTTAGTACTTTAAATAAAGCAGTCTTGTATTGTTCTTACAAAATCACAAACTAAAAAACAAAAGGATACCGTAAAAAAAACAAAAGGATTAACTACAATAGTTTTTTTTTTGACAAATTAACTACAATAGTTGTAATAGTGATTACAATATAGTTTACATTAGGAGGTAAAGTTATTTGACTCGCTCACAATCTTTATAAAATGTTTTTATTTCAGTTTAGCTCCCAATATTCATTATTATTATTATTCTATTGGTTGTATCCCTTATATTTTATTAAATGATATATAATACATTGTATAACTTTAAAAAATTAATAATGAATTACTGTAATTTTAACATACTCATAGTAATATCAAATAAACTAAAATGGTATAATATTAATTTCCTAAGAATTTGACTTGTGTAAAAAATTTCAGTTACAATATTTCAACGGTTGACATAGATTTCAATTATTCTTTTAGGTTACTCTTTACAATGGTAAATGAAAAATACTTTTGTTTAACCAAAAAAATGATAAACATTCCAAGTGTGTAATTTATGTTTTTTTTTCTTTTTAAATGAGTTAGTAATTAGTTGTTAAAATGTTAATAATTTCCACTTTCACTAGGACTTGAATTCTTTTTAAGTGTGTAATTCTGAATTGTTAAAATCTTAATTTAAATCAGTAAAGTTACCCACCTTATCGGTATAATTTATGGTATATAGTTTAGAATTGTGATTACTGTTTTTATAGAGCAAGATAACGGCTTATAAAATTTAATTCTTTTGTTTGAATCTTCCCTAAAGTTCTAAATTAGTGAATTTTAGCTCATAAATATCTAGTTATCAACTTGTTTATAGCAGTAGTACACAGCAGGAACAACAACCACGTTTGGTAACTTGGCAGCCACCACCTCAAGGTATATACAAGTGCAATATAGATGTTGGAGTTCATGGAGAAGAGAAGAAAACAAGCATGGGATGGTGTGTCAGGGATCATCGTGGGCAATTTGTCTTGGGAGGTACTTCATGGATATATGGAAATTGCACTTCAAATGAAGGAGAAGCCTTGGCTTGGTTAGAGGCAATGAAGGAGCTACACCAAAGAGGGTTCAATGATGTTATTTTTGAAACAGATGCGCAAAATATAGTGAATGCAACCCGTCATAGAACCATAGGAGTCTCCGAGTTTAGCTCTATTATTCATAAGATTAAATGTATGTTGTCCTTAAATACCGGCTTTGAGGTAAAGTCCATTAGGCGGCAAGCAAATAGGGTCGCTCATACTCTAGCTAGAGCGGCTCTTTCTTGGTCTCGCAGCCATGTGTTTGATTTGATACCACTTTGTATTCATAACTTATTATATAATGAAATGATATGAGTTTCCTTTTGTCAAAAAAAAAATATCTAGTTATCAAGTTGCAGTCACAACAAATACCAATAGTCGCAATATGCAATACCTAATTTTTTGTCAAATAGACAAATTTTAGTCCATATATAACTGCCAATAAACCACAAACACAGACCACACACTAGACAAGATATCAGGACACCAATAATATTTTAAAAAATGACATAATTCTATGTAATTATAAGTGTCGGTTTCTGATACTGACATTTGTCTGACACTGACACCGGAACACGCTTAATCCAATGAGTGTTCGTGCTTCATAGGCTGCCAACGACATTAATTTGCCGTGGTTTGAGTTCGATCATAGATTTTTCACTTCTCTACCTATAAAATATGTAATTTTTAAAGATATTAATAAATATAGTTACGCCTATTAAAATGTGGGCAACTTCATGTTATAATTAAACTCATTTCCTAGTAAAAACTCTACCAAAAATTAAAGTTAAAAAAATATAAAAGAAAACTCATAAAACTGAAATAAAGCATTATCAATAGGCTTCTCTTTAGCAAATCTGAAGTCTGAGAAAGTTCAATTAGATTAAATTGGCGCTTATCACTTTTCGGTGTTTAGCCAATGTTAAAATCGTGTCACTAACCTCTTAATCGTGGCTAATAAAAAGTGTCACCGTTCTGGACTTTTATCCTCTTTTATACCAAAAAATAAAAAAGTGTCACAGTTTTCACAAGCATAACACCAAAAAAAATTAGCCACGACTATTTTAAACATGGTTATAGTCAATAGTTTACCACAGTGAAATTCAAAGTTAGCCACATAAAACCATGGTAAATCACATTACTCTTTGAAATTCAACGGTTACTAAAAAATTAAATGTTTCCTATAATATATGCAATCAATTAGTTATTGTAATCTAATTAAAATCAGTGATCACATCAAGTAGTAATGTTTTATATAATGTCCGAGCCAATCACAACATATCTGTATTATTGTATTTTTGTGGACATCGATGTGATCAATTCATGTGGCAAAGGCATGCCTGATTCTGATTTAATATTTGGCATCTTCTCCAAATTAAGGACAAAGCATGCATTAAGTGATTTTTTCTAATTTGAAATGGCCCATATATAGACCAACCCTATCATGTAACTCTCACCAATCACAATTGGATTAATAATACAAGGAACATGATTTAATATCATTGAAAAAGACACAGTTTTCACACAGTTTTATATCATAATCGTTTGATCTAAAATGTGTGGCCGAGATTGTTTATAACAATTTTATAATTGCATCAATCTGAACTATCCGATGTATAATAAATGATTGTGATTTAAAACTGTGTGATAACTGTATCTTTTTCCACAATAGCAAATCTCAGTCCATAATACACGAGGAACTTAGAGCGTTATCATTTTATTTATTTATGGCAAATGCTAACGAGTGCCCCCGGGCACTCTTTAAGACCTTAAATAGTAAGGTTTTTATAGAATTTTCACGGGAATACGTAAAGTCAATGCATTGGAAATTGTAATGTTTAATTTTTTGAATAAAAAGTTTCTATAAATGGAATGCTTAAAGAGTGTCCCGGGGGCACTCGTTAGCAAGACCCTTTATTTATTTTCATTTTTTACTGTGTTATCAACAAAGTTTCAACAACTGTTTGATATATATTGACTAATCTCTATTAAAAAAATTGTACGATATATAAATTAATTTTTTTCGGCCAAATTTTTTCAATACATACAAGGCAGAAATCAAACTCATCATCATTCATTTGCATCATTTGCTTATTAGTAATCATACATTATTATTCTTACATATAAGAATAATTCATTATAACATAGTATATACTTTTTTTATTTACACAACTAACATGCATACTTAAAATCTCCTTGTTTTGCATGATTATGGCCACGACTCTTCACCACCAATTAGTGAGAAAAGAACGAATATTCTTATATGAGAAGACGAATGGTAAAATCATTTTTAATACTTTAATTAACAAGTTGAAATTAAATTATACTATAAGATGTGAGTGGCTTGCAAAGATCCAAATCAATATGATTGTAATCAAGACTTGAAATTCAGCACTTGGTGTGTGTGATTGTGTAAGGCTATTATTGTGAATACTAGTATTGTGTAAGGCTATTATTTTCTAACTTTGAAATGAATTGAAGTTTCTCTTAATGAGAATGGTGAGTGGGTAAAATATTGACACCTCTTTGATTCTTTGATTATGAACCCAAAATTAATCTTATATATCAATGATTATCTTACCATTGAAGTCATTCCTCTTTGACTTATCAACATTTATGGTTGTGGCATTATCTTCGTCTTCTCAATTTATTTCATTTGTACTTTTCTCTTTCCTTCATATTCTTTCGTTACTTCTGGATTCAAAAAAATCACTTAATCAGATTATTCATTCAACATGGCCGACCAATAAACTATGTAAGTTGAACTATTACGCATTGTCCAAAATTTTACTATGGTTAAATCATGACTAAACTGGATACCTCTCCACATGCAACCCAAATTTTTTAAGATGATCCTATCGCTTAATATGAAATTAGACTCTGATACCACAAAATGAGACTATTTTCGTAAATATGATACAGGACAAAAAGTATTAACAAACCTATTTTCAAAATTGAATTATTTAATGAATAGGTGTAAAAGGACAAAGTTAACCTAGAAAGTGATTGTGGCTTTATTTTTTGTAGATTCAAATTGAGGAGGTGATTAACAAAGACTTGTAGAAATCAACTTTAATTTGTCGGTTGTCATACTCATGGTCATCATGCTCAACTAGTTGAAGAACACCACTTTGAGAGCCTTAGATACTTTCATTTTCACACACGTAATATCAAGGGTTTACATCCAAAAGAATCCAAAAAGTGTCTTCAAGTTTGGGCCAAAAAAGGGACAGTAAGGGCCCCATTTACCAAAACAATTCCAATCACAATTTGTCTCAAAAGAGACAAACCACAACCAGACGGTACCTCCAGCTGTTTCTTTCTAATTTCAACTTATTTTTCATAGATTGAAATACAATGAAACTCTTGTATTTTTGACAAAAAATTGCAATGAAACATAGTACTGAAAAATAAAAAAATATTATTACTAGTTTTTCTAATTCTAATTGATAGAATCATAGAAAATATATGGTTTAATTACTTTTTTGTACTTAAATTATTTGAAAGCGTTTAAATAAGTCTTTTGTCATGCTAATTATATTTTATTAATTTATAATTGCCTCCTTAAATTTTGATGGGGTATTCACATAATTTATAATTTATCTATTTAGTTTGACCTTAAATGGAGAAAATGATCTTAAAAAGCATAAATAAGTCTTTTTTGTTACATTCACTAGTTTGAAAAAAGTACAAAACATGTTTCTTTCTCTTATAAAATAAAGAAGGACAACAATAAGCTTAATTTTTTTTTTCCACTCAATAAACTTAAGTTGAATAACCATATATAAATGTTTTTTTTTTAACAAAAATTATCAATCGTTAGTTAGTTCAGTAGTGATTGACGCTGAACTTGGTAGAGAGAACCACAATTCGATCCCCCGCAACTGCGATCGGGAGAGGCTGAAACTATTTGATATCAGAATTGATCCCCAAACAAAATTATGCAGTCTAGTGGACCAGATAGTGGTGGTGAAAAAAAACTCTTCCCTCCAGCCTAACTATAAGCTCCGTCGGGCGACTTATTTCTAACCCTTCCCCATTAAAAAAAGGTAAGGCTAATTGTTAAAATTACTATATAATTTATTTTATTTTTTTTGTTGAATCGTATACGTTTCTTTGAGTGGCTGATGCAAAAAAAAAAAAAAATTCGGTGGCATTGTTGTGTACATTGATTTGGTTTGTATAACATTTATAACTGACGATTAAAATTGGATGCTTCTATATAAGCTTTTACACTTATTTAGTAAGTGAGGAAATTTAATGTGATGATGAGTAGTGAGAATGTGACACTACACAAAATGCTAATTTAGCATACAAAAAATGATACCAAATTCATTTTTTTTTTTGACACACATAAAATTATACCATTTCATTAATCAATAAAGAAGAAATACAAGTAGGTAAATTCTCAAAGATGCAGCGACTAGCACCGGAAATGGCCGCCCTAGCTAGATAGTGAGCAACCATATTCGTTTGCCGCTTAATAAACTTAACTATAAAGTTTTGATCAGAACAAAGAAAATTATTAATATGAGCAACAAGTAGACTAAATTCCGAATTGCCTCCATGGAAAAATTGAATTGCATCAACTACACTCTTCGCGTCCGTCTCAAAAATTACATTAGAAATACGTCGTTGCTTCATCTCTTTCATTGCTTCTAGTAATGCTTTTGCCTCACCCTCCATGACAGAATAATTTCCATCCAAGCGTGTAGTTCCAGCCATTATGAATCTCCCCATGTGGTCACGCAAACACCAACCGGTAGTAGTCGAATTTAAATCACGATAAAAACCGGCATCAATATTGCACTTAAACCACCCTTGTTGAGGCTTTTCCCACCTATGTAGCTGCTGGTGTTGAACAGGTTGTCGCTGGCCCTGCTGTACTCGTTGAACATCACACCATTCACTCCACAAATGTCGTGCCTTCATGCCTAAATGTCGTCCAATTTCCTGCGTAGCATTCCAGACCATGTTGTTTCTATTTTGCCATAACACCCAAAGCAACATCGCAAATAATCCTGCACTTTCATTAGTTTCTGTCAAGCACACATTTAGAATAAAATCATGTAATGTTGCAGCTTGATGGATATGCGGTGCAAGGATAGAATCCAGTCCAGCAGCATGTCTTGCTTGCACACTTGTATTACATGATACAAAGGTATGCCAATCATCTTCAAAAGCATTGTTGAGAAAATGAACAAATTGATGTTCATTTAGAGAATGGAAGTTAATCCATAATGGTTATAAATGAAAAAATCACATTGAAGTGTGAATTGAAAAAAGTGGGATTGAGTCCCACATTGGAAAGAAAAATGAACAGTTTTAAAGGCAACTCATACCAGTGGAAGTTTAGTGTAAATTGTGACTACTGCGAATTTACAAGCAACTTGCACCAGTGGATGTTATGTTGTTTTTGTGTCATTTTTCGAATTTCAAAGGGTCTGCATTGGATTCTTGCTGACTCAACATCAGCTATAACCATTCTACTGATTTAGTAACGGACAAGTAATAATGTCACTTGATTGTGATTAATTCTATGTCCCTCACTTGAATGCCTATTATTGCATTGTTTTCTTTGCTCATAGCATATATTTATAAAAAGATAGAACAACACATCAGAACATAATTCAAAAAAAATATTCATCACAAATTCTTCCATCCTTCTTCGATTCTATTCTATTGTTTTTCGATATCGATATTGTTGTATCGACTCGTTCTGTTTCATTGGTTTCAAATCGGTATTGTTGTATCGATTCAATTGATATTGAAGTATCAATTTCTGGTTTTGTAGAACCATTAACTAAAGGTGTTCCTTTCGATTAATACAGTGCAATATTTAATCGATTAAATTTGACGAGGCTGTTTTATCCTGGAGGCGACGCGGTTGATTGTCTGTTTTGCACAATTTGAGCAGTACCGCAAAACGTCTTAAAGAAAGCGACCTAGTACGCGACTCAGCCAACAATTTCTTTCAATTCGGTATCTCTGTTTTCTCTACGAAAATCAATTTTTATAAATTAAAAGTAACAATTTTAAGACGTTTTCAAACTGCTATGGATACCGAAGGAATTGTTGGAAACTCGATTGCTGGTGAAAGACCCTTCAAGTTTGAAGGTCTACACTTCAAACGTTGGCAACAGAAAATGTTTTTCTATTTAACTTTGAAAAAGGTTGTCCATGTTTTGAATGAGGATATGCCTGTTGTCTCTGTCGGTCTTGTAGGATCGAGTTCAGGAACACCACTCACCATCAATGGTGATGCTGAAAAGTCTGATGCTGAAAAACAAAAGGAATCGGTTGATTCTATTGCACAGGCTAAAGCCCAAGAGCTTCAACAGAAAAAGGAACAACAACTCTGGTTGTCTGATGATTACTTATGCAAAGGCTATATCACCAATGGTCTTTGTGATGACTTGTATGACTATTACAGTACATACAAAACTGCCAAAAAGGTTTGGGAGGCACTGAAAAAGAAATATGATACTGAGGAGGCTGGTGTGAAGAAGTACGTTGTTAGTAGGTACCTGAAGTACCAGATGGTGGATGAAAAGTCTGTGGAGGCACAATCTCATGAACTTCAGAAAATTGCTCATGAAATAATAACTGGAGGTATGCCTCTTGACGAGCAGTTCCAAATTGTTGTGATGATTGACAAATTACCTCCTGGTTGGAAAGATTTTAAAAATCAGCTTCGTCATAAAACAAAATAATTTTCAATTGAAAGTTTGATTACTCGCCTCCGTATTGAGGAGGAATCCAGGAGACAAGATCAAAAAGAAGAGGCCTATGTGGTCTCCGGCAACAACAAAAAGAAATTCGGTGCGGTTCTGAAGCCTGCGGGGAAACCTTTAAAGAATCAGAACCGCGGTCAAACGAACCGAATTAAGAATGGTAACCCTTCAAGGGCCCATAATGCTAATGCTAAACAGCATCCACCTGCTCAGAGGAATGACTCCGGTTCAGTTGGTTTGTCTTGTTTCAACTGTGGTAAACCGGGTCATTTTGCAAGAAAATGCAGACTCAGGAACAAACCTGCTGCTGCCCCTGATGCACAGGCTAACCTGACTGATGAGCCTTATGTTGCTATGATCACCGAAATCAATATGGTTGGTGGTACTGATGGCTGGTGGATAGATACTGGCGCTAGTCGTCATATCTGTTATGAACGTGCTATGTTTAAAACATACACGGCTGCTGAAAATAAGAAGGTGCGGATGGGAAATGCCCACACCTCTGATGTTGCTGGTATTGGAGATGTTGAATTGAAGTTCACCTCCGGGAAGACTCTGATCTTGAAGGATGTCATGCATGGGCCTGACATTAGAAAGAATTTAGTTTCTGGTTTTCTTTTTAATAAGGCTGGGTTTAATCAAACTATTGGGGCTAATTTGTACATCATCACTAAGAATGGTACTTTTATTGGAAAAGGGTACGCCACTGATGGCATGTTTAAGTTGAATGTTGATTTGAATAAAATTTCTCCTTCCGTTTACTTTGTGTGTGATTTTAATATTTGGCATGCTAGACTTTGTCATGTTAGTAAACGTTCTATGTTTAATTTGAGTAACCTAGGATTAATTCCAAAGTTAATTGCTAATAACATAGAAAAATGTGAATTTTGTAGTCAAGCGAAAATAACTAAAACTTCACATAAATCAGGAATTAGAGAATCTGAACCTCTAGACTTAATTCATTCTGATATATGTGAACTTGATGGAACGTTAACTAGAAATGGTAAACGTTATTTTATCACTTTTATTGACGATTGTTCTGGTTATACCGTTGTATATCTTATGAAAAATAAAAGTGAAGCGCTTGACATGCTAAAGGTTTATGTGACTGAAATTGAAAATCAATTTAGTAAGAAAATTAAGCGGCTTCGTAGCGATAGGGGAACTGAATATGATTCTATGTTGTGCAATGATTTTTATAAAGAACATGGAATTATCCGTGAAACGACTGCACCATATTCACCTGAAATGAATGGTAAAGCAGAAAGAAAGAATAGAACTCTTACTGAACTAGTTGTAGCTAGTATGCTCTATTCTGGTGCTGCATCACACTGATGGGGGGAAATTTTATTGACTGTTTGCTACGTCCTGAATAGAGTTCCCAAGGCTAATAATGTGGTCTCACCTTATGAGATATTAAAGAAAAGGCAACCGAACTTGTCTTACTTGAGAACCTGGGGATGTCTTGCTTATGTCAGGATACCGGATCCAAAGCGGGTTAAACTCGCAAGTCGTGCCTATGAATGTGTATTCATTGGCTATGCAGCAAACAGTAAGGCATATCAGTTTTATGACCTAAATGCTAAAGTGATAATAGAATCAGTTGATGCTGATTTCTATGAAGATAAATTTCCCTTTAAATCAAGAAATAGTGGGGGCAACGAAACCACAAATAGTGGGGGCACCGAGTCAAGTCACCTTCTGGTGATAAGTAATTCCGAGAGCAACAAAGAAATAGAAACAGAACTTCGAAGAAGTAAAAGAGTAAGAGTAGCTTAAGATTATGGATCGGATTTTTCGGTATATTCTTTAGAGGAAGACCCTACGAGTCTTCAAGAAGCATTGTCATCTATGGATGCAGATTTATGGCAAGAAGCTATTAATGATGAGATGGAATTTCTAGAATCTAACAGGACCTGGCACTTAGTAGAGTTGCCTCCTGGTTGCAAACCGATTGGTTGTAAATGGATTTTGAAAAAGAAACTAAAACCCGATGGTACTATTGATAAATACAAGGCTCGCCTTGTAGCCAAAGGTTTTAGACAAAGAGAAAATATAGATTTCTTCGACATTTTTTCTCCGGTCACTCGTATAACATCCATAAGGGAACAAATTTCAGTTGCCGCTGTTTATAATCTTTTTATTCACCAAATGGATGTTAAAACTGCTTTTTTAAATGGTGACTTAAAAGAAGAAATCTATATGGAACAACCTGAAGGGTTTGTGATACCTGGACAAGAACAAAAGGTCTGTAAGTTAGATAAGTCCTTGTATGGACTTAAGCAAGCGCCAAAACAATGACATATTAAATTTGATAGTTTGATGACATCAAATGAATTCAAAGTGAATGAAAGTGACAAATGCATTTATTATAAATATGAAAATGGCATTTGCACTATTGTATGTCTCTATGTGGATGATTTACTCATCTTTGGGTCAAACATTTCTGCTATAAATGCAGTGAAATCATTGTTGAGTAACAACTTTGATATGAAAGACCTTGGAGAGGCAAGCGTGATTCTTGGAATCAAGATCACTAGGTCAAAGGACGGAATAACTTTAGATCAATCCCACTACGTGGAAAAGATTCTAAAGAAATATAATTACTTTGACTGTAAACCTGCTTGTACGCCGTATGATTCCAGTGTAAAACTGTTTAAGAACACTGGCGAAAGCGTAAGACAAACTGAATATGCAAGCATCATTGGTAGTCTTAGGTATGCCACTGATTGCACCAGACCCGACATCGCCTATGTCGTGGGACTGTTGTGCAGGTTTACTAGCAGGCCCAGTAATGAGCATTGGCAAGCTATTGAGAGAGTCATGAGGTATCTTAAAAGGACCATGAATCTCGGATTACATTATAAGAGATTTCCAGCTGTACTTGAAGGGTACAGTGATGCTGATTGGAACACCTTGTCGGATGATTCCAAAGCAACTAGTGGCTATATATTCAATATAGCTGGAGGAGCAGTGTCATGGAAATCAAAGAAACAGACCATATTGGCTCAGTCCACTATGGAGTCTGAAATGATAGTGCTTGCCACTGCAAGTGAAGAAGCAAGTTGGTTGAGATGCTTGCTATCTGAGATTCCCTTGTGGGAAAAACCTATACCAGCTGTGTTGATCCACTGTGATAGTACCGCGGCTATTGCTAAAATTGAGAATCGATTCTATATTGGAAAGAAGCGTCAAATAAGACGCAAGCACAACACAGTGAGAGAGATGATCACTAAAGGAGCTGTGAGAGTGGATCATGTACGCACTGATGAAAATTTAGTGGATCCTTTGACGAAAGGACTAGCTAGAGAGAAAGTCTATAATACATCTGTAAAGATGGGACTAATGCCGATATGAACTTATCATGATGGGAACCCAACCTAAAAGACTAGAGATCCCAAGAATTAGGTTCAATGGGTAATAACAAGTCATGATGAGTTAATGATGATCATGCAAGTAAAATGAGAAAAGCATGAATCCTGATAGCGATAGGATGAGTTGCAGCTCTTAATGAGATCTATACTCTGCATGAGTGGAGTACTGAGCTACAGGAGTACTCTTGATAGACTCACCTATATGAATGTGGAACTGAGGCCGGTTCCTATGGAATTTCGAGGCAGAATTCCTAGAGCGTTCATGAAACCGGGATTAACGTGCAGGGCCATTAAAGCACGGGCTATAAAGAAACACCTTGTGAAAAGGTCGTGTGCGGGTTTGAGAAAAATCTGAGATAGAGTTCAAGACAAGTGTCACTCTTGCTAAATCAGGCTCTTACTTGCTACGCAAAGGTTCAAGTCATAGACACCTTTGCTTATGCACAATCTTTTGGAAACCTCTGAAACACTTTTTTAAATTCAAGTGGGGGATTGTTGAGAAAATGAACAAATTGATGTTCATTTAGAGAATGGAAGTTAATCCATAATGGTTATAAATGAAAAAATCACATTGAAGTGTGAATTGAAAAAAGTGGGATTGAGTCCCACATTGGAAAGAAAAATGAACAGTTTTAAAGGCAACTCACACCAGTGGAAGTTTAGTGTAAATTGTGACTACTGCGAATTTACAAGCAACTTGCACCAGTGGATGTTATGTTGTTTTTGTGTCATTTTTCGAATTTCAAAGGGTCTGCATTGGATTCTTGCTGACTCAACATCAGCTATAACCATTCTACTGATTTAGTAACAGACAAGTAATAATGTCACTTGATTGTGATTAATTCTATGTCCCTCACTTGAATGCCTATTATTGCATTGTTTTCTTTGCTCATAGCATATATTTATAAAAAGATAGAACAACACATCAGAACATAATTCAAAAAAAATATTCATCACAAATTCTTCCATCCTTCTTCGATTCTATTCTATTGTTTTTCGATATCGATATTGTTGTATCGACTCGTTCTGTTTCATTGGTTTCAAATCGGTATTGTTGTATCGATTCAATTGATATTGAAGTATCAATTTCTGGTTTTGTAGAACCATTAACTAAAGGTGTTCCTTTCGATTAATACAGTGCAGTATTTAATCGATTAAATTTGACGAGGCTGTTTTATCCTGGAGGCGACGCGGTTGATTGTCTGCTTTGCACAATTTGAGCAGTACCGCGAAACGTCTTAAAGAAAGCGACCTAGTACGCGACTCAGCCAACAATTTCTTTCAATTCGGTATCTCTGTTTTCTCTACGAAAATCAATTTTTATAAATTAAAAGTAACAAGCATGGTTACATAATGGGCAAGACAATTCACAAGGTACATGTTTCTCTTGCAATCTCACACGAGTCGGCAAACAACCTCTACAAATCCGCCAAAGAAGATGCTTAGCTTTCGGAGGAGCTTGAATTTTCCAAAGACTAAGCCAATTAACATGTTGAGCCGAACTAGCCTCCTCCCTTTTAATTTGCATCATCACTTTGTATCCATTCTTCACACTATAATTACCATCAATGTTATCACCCCAAACGATCTTATCATCCTCAACAACACTAAGTAATGGAGTTTCCATGATACGGTTAGCTATATGCAAAGGAAATAAAGACTCAATTTTATTCTTATCCCACAACTTCATTTAACCACCCTTTTTAAGTCAACTTTGCAAATATTTTTTGCTTCTAACTAATTGAGTTGTAGGTAGGGGTGTCAAAATGGATGGATTGTATGGATTTGGATTGAATTGTTAATAGATGGATCAAAGTAATCCATTTGTCCATTAACAATCCATTAAAATGAGATCAAAAAATTCAATCTAATCCATCCATTTAGAGATAAAATCCATCCAATCCATCTATTATCATCATTTTAATGGATGGATATCCAATCCATCCAACAAAACTAATTCAAATATTATTTTTAAATTTCATAAAACTCAAAAAATCGGCCGAAAACCCAAAAATCGGCCGAAAACCGAAAATCGGCCAAAAACCAAAAAATCGGCCGAAAAACCGAAAATTGGCCGAAAACCCAAAAATCGGCCGAAACTCAAAAAATCGGCCGAAAAACCGAAAATCGGACGAAAACCCAAAAAACACCCGAAAACCCAAAAATCTGCCGAAAAACCTAAAATCAATTTTTCGGCCGATTTTTTGCGTTTTCGGTCGATTTTTGGGTTTTCGGCCGATTTTTGGTTTTCGGCCGATTTTTGGGTTTTCGGCCGATTTTTTGAGTTTTCGGCCGATTTTCGGTTTTTCGGCCGATTTTTTGGTTTTTGGCCAATTTTTGGTTTTCGGTCGATTTTTTGTGCTTTTGGCCGATTTTTGGATTTTCGGCCAATTTTTGTGTTTTCGGCCGATTTTTATGTTTTCGATTTTCGGCCAATTTTTATGTTTTCGGCCGATTTTTATGTTTTCGGTTTTCGGCCGATATTTTGTGTTTTCGATTTTCGGCCGATTGTTCGTTTTTTATTTATTTTAGTGTTATTATTATTATTATTATTTATTTATTAAAGAATATTATTATTTTTTAAAAAGTGACAATCCATTGGATTTAAAATTAATAATGATCAATTATCCATTGGATTTTAAAATTAAGGTGGATGGATTGGATCCATCCATTTAATTAAATGGATCGATCAAATCCAATCCATTAACCAACTTTTTTACTAATGGATGGATTGGATGGATAAATTTTTAAATGAATTGGATGAATAATGGATAAACGGATAATATTGACACCCCTAGTTGTAGGCCAATCTCATTGCTTGATTGTTCACAATATGTACATATTACAATTTCTTTTCACATGAATCTATTCCCTTTAGAATCAAAGAATACCCAAAGCAATTACTCACATTCCACTCCCCTACCCCAAAATAAATAAACACGTTTCCGACCCACAAAGGTGGGGAAGGGAAAATTTAACTAATTTCAACCAAAAGTTAAGAAACAAAAAAAACATAATGTTCATCACTTGTCTGCTTCAAAGAAGCCATAAATCACCCCAAAATGGAAATGCCAAATGGTGTGACTAGAAGCATCCACGTGTCATGAAAATCACACAAAAAGACAAATTCTATATGGCATGAAATGGACGGATTCGGTTCCCCAGCCGTCATCATCGCACATGTAGAGTATTGATGATCATTCGATATAAATATAATATATGAATTTTAAATATGAAATTTGAAATTATTAACACTCGTAGAATTGAGTATTTGACCAAGCTCAAAATGGATTTATGTTTAGATCATCGTTTAACCCAAGTGAGACCATTTAACACACATCTTCATCACATCCAACACTAATAAATTTGATGCGTTGATATAAATAATAAATGGTTTGATAACGTATTACCTAACAAATATTGAAAAGACTCTATCACTCGTCAATAACCCAAATGTGTGAATTCGCGATTTCATGATTGAGTTGAATCTAAATTCAAGAGGTAGACATGTACATTCCAAAAAAGAATTTTGTTGTGTTGTATATTTAGTAAGTACAATAGTACTATTAGCTAGCTAGCACCAACCTAATAAAGAGATACTATTTTCTTTTAGGTAGGTTCCTAGAAGTTCCCTTTTCTTCTTTTCATCATCAAATATTTTTATTTTCTAATTTATTTTTATGTGAATATTTTCTAATTTCCTAATATGGGAAATTAAGGTTATGATGTCCTTCTATTTGAACCTTTCTTGGGCTGAAACTTGTTGCTTCCTGCCCTAAAAAAGATGGAAAAAAGATAAGCATATACCCTCTAAGTTAGTGAATCTCCTTTTAAATTGAATTGAAAGGAAGAGTGTGACTTAAATTCCTTATACCCTTTCTCACCGCGTTTACAGCTTAACTTCATATTCCATTAGGAATGAATTTCTAATTTCTTTATAGATTGAAACATATGTTTTTTACATTTATATTATATGGTGATAAAAGTATGGCTAAAATATTGTTGGAGAAAATACGAGTTTAAATTCTAGTTGGAATAATATATTTAAATTTTATTTATCATTTGATCGAATTAAATATTACTTTTGTCCACTCTTAAAATCAAAGTTAAAATAAAATATAATTGGAATTCTACCGACTTTTTTCATCCATAAAAGTTTGAGGAATAAAAATTAGGTTTCGATGGTTGACATTCTTTATAACTTGGGCATTGTAAAAAAAATTCTTCAATATTCATTTTAATTTTTCATATGTTCCATCCACTAAAAATGATCTTACATGTTTTATCAACCAAAAACACACTTACATGACGTATATCGGACACTGAATATTAACATTACATAGCTGAAATTCGAACATTAATTTATTACATTATAAGAGTTTAAATCAATCTCGTTGAAATTTCTTCAACTTTTATTCTTAATAATAATTTTTTTAGAAGCGATAAATTATTTGACCCAATTCAATCATCGGAGCTTCAACTCCGATCCAATTGAGTAAGTAAAATGAGGTTTTACTTTGAGTTTGTTGATATTAATTAATAAACTTTTCCATTGAGTGGCTAATAATTATTCTTTCCTTTATGCTTTTTGAGAAAGGACAAAAATTAGGCTAAAATTTAATAAAAACTAATGTTTTTTAAACTCAATTTGCAAATGTGGACGAATAGGGCTCACCATATTGAAAGGGAATTTGAATTAATCTCATCGAATTGGAACATAGAATCTATCCATTCATTATCTCATTTTTACAGCTATAATATATATACAAAAATGTTATATATTTTTAATCACTTATTATATATCGATAAAAGAAATATTCTTGACTTGTACAATAACTAGATAAGTTATTATAATATTAAATTAGATAAGCATGCTTTAATTTTATTATTGGCTTCTAAAGAGGTTAAAGTGTCTTATACATTTGTTGTAATTTTATGAAGAATGTCTTAGTCTAACATTATCTCTATAGTTATGTCAAGGATTATTATATATATATAATAATAATCTAAAATCAAGTATAAATCTCATATTAGATCTTTCAATCTAACTCCATCTAATTATTACCAGCTTTTGACTAGAAACTATATGATCCTATTAGGCATATGAAAATGACTCCATGCAATTGGAGTTTGTATTGAAGCTTCAATGAGTTGTCCATTGTTTTTTCAATTATTTTTTCAGCTGTTTTTTTACTAAATTAATTCTTAGTCATAGCTCTAGCAATACAAAATGCCACTGAATGACAAATTGCGCAACATGAAAGTCTTTTGATTTGATGAGAGAAATTTGTTATTTTGGAAATGTTATATATTTTATAATTCTAGGATGTTTCCTTTTATAGGAATCTTTTATTATTATATTAAGATTTCATTTAGGCGAAGATATCAAAGAATCTCTATATATGATTATGGATTTTTGAGATAGAATCCGATTAAAAGTGTTCAATCTAACGATTTTAATATTTTTCAGTTAAATTTGGACTTGTGGACAGGAAATTTTGTCTTTATTATAAGCAAGTGTTTTATTTTTGTGACAAAAATAAAACGATATTCATTTATTTAAATCGATAGAATAAATCAAATACAACACCACATATTCAACATCGCTAAAAACATACAAGATGAGGGTCCGTTTGTTACAGATTAAAAAATTAGTGATTTTGATGTTAAATAATTTAGAGATTACTTTTTAGAGATTTTATAGAAAAATTGAATTTACTATGTGTTTGTTTACTGTAATAAAAATAAATTTTTTTAATAAAATAATCTTTAGCTTGTTTGTATATAATATGTAAAAGTGATTTTTTTAGTTGCAAAACAAGCACACTTGTTTTCTCTCTCCTCTAAAAAAAATCTATTATTTGAGAAGCTACTCTTAACAGCTTCTCATTTTTAGCTGTTTTTTGATTATTTTTAGATTCTGATTATTTTAAAAAACTGTAACAAACAGATACAATATTTTTAAAAGTGATTATTTTTATAAAAAAAGTGATTTTTTCTAAAAATAATCTATAACAAACAACCTCTGAATCTGCCAACATACTTACAACATCCAAGTTAATACTACCTTCGTCACTAAATATAAGATCTCTTTGAGAAAAACACGAAGATTAAGAAAGTTTACTGTGGTATTAAGTTTGTTGAAAATTGGTATTGCTTTTACAATTTTATCCTTTAAGAGAGAATTAATTAATAGTACATTTATTAGAGATCATAAAAAAATATGTACTTTAATATATTGTGGTAAAGAAATATTTAATGCTCTTGTAAATTTGAAAGGAATCAAACGTTGATGCCCACAATCATTTATTGAATTTGTAATTGACTGAAGTCAATCTTTTAATAAGAATCAAACGAACACCGCAGCAATACGAGAAATCGAATAATGGCGCACAAGGCGGCGAACAGTACAGCGTTGCACTTAGACAACGAAATCATGAAAAATCACAAAATAAAAACTTGACCTATATAAAAGTCACTTATTTATGTTAAAAAAAAAGACAAATATAGAGGGGTGATTCTAAGACAAAAAATGATCTAAAATATCACTCCTCTTTAATGAAAAAAAGATAGAAAAAAGGAAGAATTGTTTCTCCCAAAGAAAAGCCAGGGCCGACTGCAAAATAGTGTTTCTAGTTTCACATGCAAAACAAACCTCTATGGCTCTATTATAAGAAAATGTTATCGATCATATCATGGATTCATGATTTGTATTTGATTTTAATCAATCTTATATTTTATATCTCTAGGAGAGAAATACTAAGAATTTGTCTTCATTCTGGGATTATAAAATCTTGTGTATTCAATGTGTCTTGAAATTTATGGTTTTATCATTATGAAGATGTTGATTTAAATCAAGTGTTAAAATTGGGTTTCAAATTTTCAATGCTTTACGAGGCATATGTTAATTCAAATTAAGTGTTAAAAATAACTTGACGAGTTTAATTGAATTGGCTTCCAAATTTTCGTCAAGACTCAAACAAATTTTAAGATTTAAAGAGTCGAAATATGATTTAAGTTCTTACGTATTAAATCGATATTTGTTGACTAAATCTACACATTTAATTAACCAATATTCATTAGTTTGGGCCTTTGGGCCTCATAGATCAAATTGTGGCTGATAGAAGTGAATAGTTAATTTACAAAAAAGAAAAAGTAAATAACTATAATTGCCTAAATAAAATAAGTAAACATAGAATATGTCTAGAAAATATTTTAATTTTTTATTTTATCAATATTCTATTGTTATAAGTACACTGTTTGATAAAAAAAAAATCACAATTTTTCTTTGTTTAGAATAAATAAACTATTCATAGTGATTAACTGAATAGATAAGTTTATCACCTTTTCTATACTAGGACATTTCAGTATGTATTGATTTATTTTAATAAAATCAGGGGCGTCTTCGAGTTTTTGGAGACTCTGTGCAAGATATAAAAGTGGCCCTTTAATAATAAAAAAATTTTAAATTATCGATTTAAATTGCATGTAATTTTTTATAAAAAATAACCATTCTTATTCTTGTAAACATATAAATTATCAATATTAAGAGCTCAAAAAAATTATCAATATTAAACCAATTTCATTAAATCAAATAGGAAAAAAAAAATACAAAATAATTATCTTTGTATATAACGTCAAAAAAGAACATCCTAATCTAAGATTAAATTTGATACAAAGATTAAAATGGACTAGAACTATATTTACGAGTATAGATAACTAATTTATTGATACTCATTTGATATTTTATGAATATTAACAATATATAACTATTATTTTAGGGCCTAAAAATTAATCTATTAATATACATCTGATATTTTATGGGTATAAATAATATATAAGTAATATTATATGACCTCAAAATTTTGAGTTGAGGCCCTCAAAATTTGGAGGTCCGGTGTCGTCGCACATCCCGCACATGTGTGTGGGACGCCCCTGAATAAAATGCATTAGTTCTTTTTCTTTTTCATTGAAAACCTTTTAGGATTAACTGATAATTTTGATAGTTGATAACCCTACTTTAAGATAAGATCCACAAATGTAATACATCATATATAATCAACTCATCCCACATATGTAATACATCATGAGAAAGTCTTGGTTGGGCACAACCCCAACACATCATATTTAGGCACACACTCATAAATAAATAAAATTAAAAGAAAAATAAAATAATCACATCAATCAACATCACTTTAATTATTTTTTCTTTAATTTTTTACATATATTGTGAGTGTGCCTAAGAGGAAATCATTTGGGTTTGTGCCCATATTAGAATTTCCCATACATCATATATGGATGGGATGAGAGATTGAATTGATATTCTTTTTTGATAAATAGAGCAAAAAGTTGTTGGAGATAAAAACATAAAATTTATCTATTTCATTGAGACTAAAAAGTATTTAATAAAAAATAATCATTTCTTTAAAGAGAACAAACCAAAATAATAATTAGATGAGTCAATACATATAGATGTATGTTATTCAAACACAAAAAAATGACAACTTATCTGACAACCTAGGTGATTGTTCTTATTTCTCTTCTATTTTTATTTTTACATATTTAAAAAATACACACAAAAAAACTTGCAACAAAATTAATGGCTAAATTTTGATGTTCAAACATATTTTCTCATGCAAATAAAATAAAGTACCCATCACTTAAAGTAATAATAAAAAATATTTTAAAAATACATTAATTTTTTGATAAAAAAGACATTAATTATTTAATTAAAGAAAAAAAAGTAAAAAAAATTAGTACAAGCCTTAATCAATGGTTTCATGAAAAAAGCATCATATGATCGATGCACACAAGTGATGTATTTTTACATGAAAAGGGCAACATGGCTCCAAAAAAATATAAAATTGAAAAGGCCAACATGTGAGCGCATGGATATGGACATGTGAATGAATCGAGGAACACTTAGATAGGCACAAGCCTAAATGAAAATATTTGGGCACACACTCATAGATGAAAAAAATATAATGGAAAAATAAATCAATCACATCCCTTAATTATTTTATCTTTAATTTTTTCAAGTTGTGTGAGTGTGCCTAAATATTTATCATTTAGGCTTGTGCCTATCTAAGTATTCCTCGAATGAATCTTAGGCTATAATATTTATATATAAATATTTTTTGCTACAAATATTTTTATTTATTTATTTAATTATATATACTGCTCCATCCTATATTTGCAGTTGATAGAGAGTGATGACTATTCACTGCTAAGTGATGAACACTATTCATTTCCAACCCCACCAACATGTCCAAGGTCCACAACCTATTATTATTGCCTTGGTTCACTTCACCTCTTTTCTATATGCTCCAATTTGCAATTATTTTATCACATAAATTCATTTTATCTTTTCTTATTATAACCCTTTTTATTTTTTTCTTCTTTATTCAGATATGGGGTCACTGCATTATAAAACATCATCCTGTCCTTTTCCTAACTTTGTCTTTATTTTAGCATTTCTTACATCACCTTTTCATTTTTTATTTTATTCACAAAAATATATTTAATTATACATAATTTTTTTTATGTCAAATACAACATCTTTTGTTTTCTTACATGTAATTTTTCAACATTTTATTTACTAGCTAATCATCATAAATATTATACGCATAAACTAATCATAATCGTTAAATCATAATAACAGTTTAACTTTTTTTTTTGTCTTAATAACAGTTTAACTTTATCATAACTATTTCTAAAATTATTGCTTCAAAAAACTATTTCTAAAATTATATATAAAAATGTTTTTCATAATTGTACGAAAACTAATCTTAATTTAAAAACATGCACAAGTCGTAAAAGATAAAAAAAGGTAAGTAATATATCAGAGATAATACATAATATCATGAGTTTAATGTATATACACTAACACCGTAAATATTAGTCATCTAATAAAAAACCACCAATTTATCATGTTATATAAGTAAATTTTAAATATTTATGTAATTTGGTGGAATACACAATGCTTATTGGATGTTAATATAAAACTATTTTACACCGTCGCTGTATCTTCTATTTTCTCATAATTTCACATATATTAAAGGTCATGTTGTTGGAATATTTTATTATATTCCAATAATATTAGGTGGACAAATATCTTTAATAATTATATTAGCTATTTATCAATTTGGGACCTTAATTGATTAGTGATCAAATTAAGTAAAAAGGTTAATTAGATTTCTATTTGGGTAATTAATTAATTTAATTGGATATGGGCTCAATATGAGTGGATGTCAGGATGACCCATTTGGGAATAATTGGAACCCTAATGAGTCATCACACTATATATAGGCTATGGTCCCCAATATACCGGACACATCGCACTTGTCTCTTCTCCCCATCTGAAGAGAGTTTAAGGCATAAGGAGTCTCGGTTGAGGAAGAACCACAAGTCAACGGATGTTCGCCATCCGCCTCTCATGTTTCAGGATTGCTATCGGATAGACTACGGTTAGTTCATATTCTTCTATCGAGGTATTCCTAAAATCCTATAATCTTAATAAATCAACATGATGTAGATCCAGTTTATATATACATGCTCATATAGTTTTGGTTTCCGCACTAAAGTATGATTATAGATTTAATCTTTATTGTAGAGCATGTCTTTTAGTAATTAATATTAAATTAATTACAATAAGTGGTATCAGAGCGGTCTTCATGTATGATTTATTGAGATTGATTTATGATAATTTATTTTATGGTATGTTTATCAACCAATTCAAGTTATAGAAATATAGCGTGAAAGTGCTATATTGGTTTCAAGCTTTGCAAAATTAAAACTTCAAGTATGCGTTTAATGTTATGATTCACTGGTATTTTGTTTTTTTTTTGGATATTGTCATGATCATGGATCGTTTTTGCGCATGTGACTGTAGATATATATGGACTGATTATTTATGTTTTAAATCCTTATGTGAATTTCCTGCGGTCACAGTATGTGTACCATATCCAGTTTCAGTCAAATATAAAAGATTTGATCCTTTTATATGGTTGATTTATAAAGAAAGAATTTTATAAAAGTAATTTTCATTCATTCAAATATTTGATGATTTTAATTTATGGTATTGATTAAGATCAATTACGGGAATGTTTGGAAAATAAAGTTCCAGTGATTTTCGGCTAATTTGTTTTTAAGTTAAATATTTAGTTTGACTTGTTTATAAAGTTTGGTATGTTTTTGTACCTATCAGGAAAATGCTATTAGCAACTAAAGATTTGGATCTTGATTTATTTGTTAATGTTTCAGTTTATTTTCGGCGTTCAAATCAAATTTTTAGTTTTACTGATTCATAAAGATTAGTTTCTAAAATAAGGATTTTGATTTGATGATTCGGTTTTCAAATCAAATTTTTATTTGACTTTAGTTATAAAGTTTGTTGCTTAAAATAAGGATTTATATTTGATTTGAAATTATAGATTGATTCACATTAATTTTGTATTTAAAGTTTATTTTGAGAAATAAGGTATATAAAGATTTTGTATATATATAGTTATTATATATATTTTGTAGAAGGTCAATTGCAGTTAAATAGCAATTAATAATGATTCTCAAAATATTTTGATCCATTTTGGTATGTACAAAATTAAAGTTTTGATTCTTTAAATTTTAGGAAAATATAGATTCTACAATTATTTGTTTAATTACGGATATATAAAGTTTTTGGTTTCCTTCTATTTTGGAAAATGCAATTATAGAATTTTATTATTTAAAGAATCATTGGGTATATGTGAATCAATTGTGGCATGAATATTCTTTGGTATATATAAAGATTTAATTTTTATTTGAAATTAAATATTTGGTTTATAATATGATTTTGATGTTAGAATTTATTGTTATTAAGTTTCTACAATAATTTCTTTTATCATGCTCTTCGGTTATATTTCATGTCAATCTTAGTTTGGTGGTGAGAATTTCTTCTCACACATTAAGGGATGTCATTTAATCTTATGATTATGAATTGACATCATAAAGAAATACGACCTACATTTTGTGGGGAGTGCTTGTAAATTAAGACTTTTCCCATTTGATTTAATAAATTCTCAGGTGATTTTGATTGAGTTGGTTGATACAACAAGTTGCCAAAGTAACCTCTGTTGCCTAGATTTAATTCAATTAAAATCACAAAAGGGTGTATAAAATTGTTCATGCAAGCTATTTGGGTCTGCCAAAAGGTAGGCAAAGTTTGGCCGAATAATTATATACACATACATTCAATTTATTAAATTGTCTAGTAATGACGATTGAGTTGATTGAAACATGTTGCAAAAGTAACCTATGTTGCATAGATTTGATTCAATTGAACTTACAAATGGTGTAGTGTGAAATTGTCCATGTGAGTTGTCGTCGGCCCCAAGGAATGCACAACTTGACCGGGTAATTGCATACTTGTGATGGTAAATATGTGGTGATTATAAAGTTATTTTACCATGTGAATAATAGGATGCGCAAACGTGACTATTATTTGACATGACTTATCACCAATGTTTGATCATCGCATTGAGAGTAACGCTTGCAGTTAATTCTTACAATCCAAAGATTGGGGATTGATGGTGCGCTTGGTATCTTGTTTAAGTCTTTTAATTTACAAATAAAGTTTTACATGTCTCTATAATGACTTAATGACATGTATAATAAAGTCGTGTTATTGTGAATCCATGCAAGTATTTAGTGGATTACACTAGCACCTATGATGGTAAACATGTGACAATATCAGGACTATTGTTTATCAATATTAATTGTCAGTGTTTGATCATTGTAACAAAATACCACTAGCAATTGATGTTAACTTTAAGAGATTAACATTGATGATGCACTAGGTATTTTGGTTGATATATTTTTTGTTCTCTAAAAACTAATATAGTTTATGTATCTTCTAACTGTGAGGAATATAAGAAGAACATTATGTTCTTGGATCTAGACCTTTGATAAGGATGAAGGAATTCAAATCTCTCACAATTCAGTAAATTTAAAGTGAGAATCAAGTTTATAAAGTAAGTATATTCATAATCACAAAGGTCATGTGATCATAAAATTTTAATTTCCAGGGACATTAAATGTTTTATTTAAGATGACATAATTTTTGTCATATTTTTCTTTGATTAAATTAAAGTGTTTGTAAAGCAATAAGGCGAAAGACAAGCTCTCGTTGGAGAGATGACTTTTCATTAAGATTGTTAAGCAAAGAAAATATCAGGAGCACATTATGTCACTGTTTTATTTTGCTAAAAAGTTGTGATTTCGACAATTAGGTGCTTAGTCGAAAATATAGCCTTTAGTGTTCTTTTTGCACAATTAATTATGTGACTGCAAAGTTGGAAATGATTCTTTAATAAAATTATTTCATAAAGTGTGCAATGAACAAAATGTTGGAGCAAAAAGAAAATAGTGCTCATTAGGTAAATACCTCAAAGGATAAGAGCAAATAAAGATTAATGAGGAAATATGATCTAAACTGACAAATTTCAATGATGTTGAAAGACACATCAATTTATGGGGAAATAAGTTGGTGAAGATTGATGACTTTTCAACTATTTGTTAGATTGTTGTTTCTAATAATATTAATATTTAAAAGACAATTTGGTGAATCAATTTTTGAATTTATTTTTTGTTTTAATGTTATAAATTCTTTATTGTTATTTTAAAACGAGTGATTCAATTTGTCTTTTAAATTTAAATATAAGCATAGTCAATTCAGTTATGACTTGTGACAATCTTGAATTGTTGAAAATTTTGAGAAATATAAATTTTGGTCCCAAGCTGATGAACATTTTGAGACAGGAACTGTAAAATCTCTTAAAGATATTGAGTTTGGGGGGGAGATATGGTAAAAGAACAAAATTGAGTGAGAAATAATTGGTTCTAAACCAATTCATATAGTTACTATTTATATAGTAAATTTGGATCATCATAAGGACATTAATGTTCTTCCTCTCAATTAAGTTAAGAAATTAATCCATGAAGATCAAACTCAATACCTTCAAGAAACTAAAGCATCAAGTGTCATAAAGTATTGACTGGAAAGAGAAATTACATTTGATTTAAAAACTCTATTAAGACAGTCAAGACACTTGTCATTTATTATAATTTTGGAGTTTCATAAGATGGATACCAAGGTAGTATTTCTTAATGGTGACATTAAGAAAAACAATAAGGTGCAATTTGAGAAAACTTTATGTCAAAAGACACAAAGTAGATGGTTTGGAAACAGATGAAATCCATTTATGAGTTATGGAAGCTGTCTCATTAATGATACCACAAAAGTCTCATCAGGTAATTGTCTCATTTAGTTTTGAGATGTGTATTAGGGAGAGTTGTGGATTATACAGAATTCAGTGGGAGTATGTTTATATTCTTAGTTTAATGTGTCGATTTTACTTGATTAAGTCAACAATGATATATGATCGTTGTGCAAAATCAAGAAATCACATTTCTTTTGTATTAGGAAATTTATACTTAAGGATTACTCTCTATATATCATTCGGTTATCACAAAAGAGTTATATCAATAAAGTTTATAGTAAATTCGACATGAAAGCAATAAACTAAGGGATTGTTTTAATCATAAAGGAGATTGTTTAAAAGTCTCGATAATTGTCCAAAAGAAAATCTGGAAATTTAGAAAATAAAGTACTTTCCTATATGCTTCAGCTTTGAGAAACTTAAGTATGATCTTAATTATACGCATCCGGAAATAGCGTATATAATAAGACCATTTGACAGATACTTGAGCAATTCAAAATTTGAGTTGTTGAAATGAAGCAACCATAAGGACTATTATGGAGAACAAAATAATTTATGTTCAGATATCGGAGATCTAATAATTTGGAGATCATCAGTATGTTCGACTCCGATCCTTTTGGATGTCTACATACAATGGACATCCTAACTCAAGAAATGAACGTAAGTATTTATGTCAATTGGTTGCATAAAGTAAAAGTTTTTGAAAGACAACTCAAGTTATATATAGTGACATAAGTCAGTCAGATAATGCTTCAACAATTATTTTATGAAGTTTATCGATTTAAAGTTGTTGAAGGATAGAACATATAGAGATGAATTTTATGCTAGCTAATTCACTAATTGAAGACTTGACACTTGAAGTCTTTCATTTGGTTGTTGTCACTAAGGATGTCTTGGATTAGTGGGAGTCTCTCTTCAGTTATGTTCTAACTTTGGTAGTGATACAAATACATATTTGGTTAAAGTTTTCTGCAGAATTAAAGTTTGAGGTTATTACGATAACTCATTTTGTATCATTTATGCAAATAATGAATTTGCAAACTTCAGTTTGATCTCCCTAAGGATTTCAGTTGGACCAGTTGGAAATAGGCATGATATAGAGATCACATTGCATGCATTTTCCATGCCACTCATCCATATCGATCTATGTCATCGAGTGCGTTGATGTGGTGATCGTCGAAGGTTCCGTCACGTTATATGTTAGTGACAACAGCCGTGATGGTTCCATTATTGATGTATGAGAGGGACCAGATGGTAAAGTGAAATCTAAAGATAAATAGCATTCAGATGCGCACCTAAATATTAATGATATAATTATTACGATATATTGCCCAAGTGGGAGATTGTTGGAATATTTTATTGTATTCCAATAATATTAGGTGGGCAAATATCTTTATTAATTATATTAGCTATTTATCAATTTTGGACCTTAATTGATTAGTGATCAAATTAAGTAAAAATGTTAATTAGATTTTTATTTGGGTAATTAATTAATTTAATTGGATATGAGCTCAATATGAGTGGATGTCAGGATGACCCATTTGAGAATAATGGGAACCCTAATGGGTCATCACACTATATATAGGCTATGGTCCCCAATATACCGGACACATCGCACTTGTCTCTTCTCCCCATCTGAAGAGAGTTTAAGGCATAAGAAGTCTCGGTTGAGGAAGAACCACAAGTCAACGGATGTTCGCCATCCGCCTCTCATGTTTCAGGATTGCTATCGTATAGACTACGGTTAGTTCATATTCTTCTATCGAGGTATTCCTAAAATCCTATGATCTTAATAAATCAACATGATGTAGATCCAATTTATATATACATGCTCATATAGTTTTGGTTTCCGCACAAAAGTATGATTATAGATTTAATCTTTATTGTAGAGCATGTCTTTTAGTAATTAATATTAAATTAATTACAACACATGTATAGTAATATTGTGTCGCTTATGTCTATGAATGCAGTTTTTCAATGACTGAATTTTTGCTATGCAAAATAATTTAGTGGCGCAACTTATTATCTGTCTATTTTTTATTTATGTGTAATTATTTTATATTTATAAGAGGAAGATAACTCATATAGAAAAAAAAAGTTAAAATAATACCACAAAATTTTATGATATAAATTCCCTTTCACGTTGGTCTTAAATTCACTCATCAAACCTCAAAACCCTCTCTCACAATATTCACACACACTCTCTCTCTCTATATATTTCTTTCTCTAAGTGAAACTGTGTTTGTCTTGTTTCCTTTTGTGTTTCTCATTGAAACTTTGATATTTCCAAACAGTGTTTCAGTATTTCTTTCTACTGAAAAAATGTTTGCAGAAACTGGTCTTCTCTTCCCTTATTTACAGAATTACTCTCAAGAGTTTCAACAACTTGAAGAATATTGCATGACTCAAAAATCCAATGCTTCAATGGTACCCTCTATTTCTCTCTCTTTTTTCTATTTTCAATTTCTTTGATTATTTTTTTTGCAATTTTTTTCAAAATATTTTTGCTATGCTTCTTACTCTTTCTATGTCCCTTTGAACTGCATTTGCTTGATGAATTTTTACTTATGTGAAAGAAATCAAAATTTTGTATCTTTTTTTTTAATTTTAATTCTATGTTATGTTTTTCTTATGTTTTCTGAAGATTTCCTCATAGTTTTGTCTCAACTAAATATTTCCATATTTGTACTTTAGTTTTTCATTTTTTCTAAATTTGGAAACTCTTTTTTATCTCAATTTTTCTACATATCTATATAGAGTTAGTGATATTTAATCTTAATCATGTGGATGGTCACAATTTAATTATTAATCATGATAATTTCTCTATGAACATATGGTTAAATTAAGTTTAGTTACTTACTCTAATCTTTCATTTCTCACTTCATGAACTTGTTGATTGAAAATATCAAGCTTAATGATTATTTTTTAATCATTAAGTATGAATTATTCAGAATGTTTCTACTAAGTCATATTCATAGCACAAGTGGAAACAGCTAAGTTAGCTTTAATTGCTGGATCTAGAAAAGTGTTACAAAAGGAAAAAGAAAAAAAAAAGTGATTTAGATGAATTTTTTTTTTTTTTTTTTTTTGTGATACTTCCGTGTTCTTTAATTTTTCTTCCATTTTTTATTTATTGGTTTTATGGTTTTGAAATGTGAATGAATTCTTAGTGGAATTTGTCTTTTTCTCCCCCACTAAGGGGAGGTTTATTGAAGAAGGAAAAAGTCATTTTATTCCCTTTTTTTTTGGTAATATGGAAAAGGACTTATGAATGCATAAGTTAATGATTTCTTTTTGGTCTTTTGTCTTGCACTAAATATATAGTTACAAAAATGGAAATCATGATATTTTGCTTCTATTTTTGTTCTTCAACAATATAAGATAAAAATATTAGTGGGTTGGTTTTCATGTAATGTTTTTTGGTCTTTTGGTCACTCAAATTGAAACAATTCTAAAGACATAACCTAACTTAAGATCTTTTCATGGAATTGAATTATTTGCCACATGTGCGGCCTCTCCATCCGCACGTTTTAAGTTGGATTAATTTAATAGCTGAGTGTATCATATCTCAGCTGTTAGATTAATCCAACGGTTGAGGTGTTGTTGGAGAGCCTAGGTTCCGTGCCGCCTTTGCAGTATCTCCAACCGCACCTTGAAGTTGTATTAATTTAACGGAAAAGTGTGTTATATCTCAGTTGTTAGATTAATCCCGCAATTGAGGCGCGGTTGGAGAGGATGCAGAAGCAACCGATTATTGTGTTTTAACCTTGGTTCGATTATTATGTTTGTAGAAAAATTTCAATGTTTTGTCTATATTCATAAAAAGGGTAAAAATTTGCACGTGCAGTCTCTCCAGCTGCACTAAAAAGTTGGATTAATTTAACGGCCGAATGTATTATATGATCTCAGCCGTTAGACTAATCCAACGGCTGCAGTGCAGTTGGAGAGTCTGCAAAGCAAGCATTAGATTTATGTTTGTATGAAAGTTTCAATGTTTTGTGTATTCATAAAAAAAAGAAAGTTTTGGATCAATATTGTTGAGCTGAGTAATAGTCCAGTTCCTTCTGGACTGAATTATAATGTCTGATTGCAGTTTCAATGTTTCAGCCATCAACTTGGTGGGCTCTTTCAAAGTCAGCTTTTTTGGGTGAAGCATGGGCTTTGAATTTGCAATCATGTGAAGGTTCAACTGAATTGTATTCGCGCTTTTCGTTTATGCAAAGCTTCTGCTATGTTCTATGAATCTGTTGTTTAGTTACAATTATTTTCATAAATACAATACTAGTATTTTTAACATGATATAAAAAGGGTTACGATACTTTCCGATTTTCGGTTAAATATTTGACATTTGGTGTGTTTAATGTCTTTTGTGATTTCTATGATTCTTTGTTAACTGTTTTTATATTCTGTCTTTTAATGCAGAGTGACTTAGTTCAATCATCTGCAATGTCGGAATTTGATTTATTTGTCGAGGGAGATTTGTTCAAAGCGCCTGAGACTATTATGGAAGAACCGGCGATGGATCTTGATCCAATGCAAGCAGCTATGTCAATGATATCTTGTGGGGAAAATGTGTCGTCACAAGGTCTAAAATCTTCGGAGATTGACGATGTGCTTCAGAATGAACAGCTTTTGAGTGAGGTATACTATGAATGCAAAAAGGATCTGTTAGAAAAGGCGGCTATTGAGTCGCCTCTTTCTGAAATTCTTGAAATCAAGATTCCTGCTCTGAACATCGACGAGAATTCTATTCAAGAAAACAAACCAATTCCTGATGTACTATTACCGAAGAGTGTCAGTTCGGAAAGTTTGAATTCAATGGATTGGAGGATGAACGGAGCTGCAATGAAGCCTGCTTTTCTTGATTTCCCTGGAATTGATTTCAGCACGGTTTATGGAATGCGGAGAGCATTTAGTGAAGGAGATATAAAGGTCAACTTAAATTTTTAAAGTATTTTGTGTTGCTTCTTATAAATTAAGTAACATCTACGGCCGTAAACATTATTTATATACGTATTGGAAAAAATCGGAGTCCCACATTGAAAAGCGATAAAGTCTGAATAGAGTTTATAAAGAGAGCAATCCTTATTTATATTTAGATCATCTGTAGCACTGCACACTACAACAACTGTAAAGCAGTTGATTCTGGATGGATCCAATGTTGCACCCAGATCCAACGGCTCTACATTGTTTGCAGCGCTGCAGAGTGATGTTTTCTTGATAGCTATAAATTATACGCTTTTTTCCATCTCGACAAGATTTGGTGTATAATTGACACTTTTTGTATGACAGACTCTTGGCAATGGTAACTTGAGTGTTGGCCAATCGACTCTCGAGAGGCCTTTTCTTCTCAGCAACTGCACGAGCGAGCAACGTCAAGAAAAACTCTCTAGATACAGGAATAAGAAGACAAGGCGAAACTTTGGGAGGAAAATCAAGGTAAATATAGAATGGTTAACATAGAAGCCTTTAAATTTCTATGAAATTCCTTGCCTCACATATCTGTCGAAATTTTCTATATTTGCTTGTCATTAAATATTAAGGATCTTGATTCCATGATGTAAGAGAAGCGTGACGTAGTAAAAAATCAAGGTTGTGGATTTGAGATCAAACAACTCAGATCACGCATTCACAAAACTAGTTTTAAACAATCTCTTCCATTAATTTAGATCAGACAACCGAGATCAGTAACTGCATGACGCAGTTACCACAGGGAATCTGTTTCCAAATATATACATGCTGCAAAATTTCATAAATGACTCCACTTTTAACCTTTCACATTCCGAGTACTCAACTAATAATAATGTTCTTTGGTTTCAGTATGCCTGCAGGAAGGCGCTCGCTGACAGTCAACCAAGAATCCGTGGAAGATTTGCGAAAACGGAGGAATATGATGTCAAAATGCAATGAATGACTTATTAATTGACTTATTAGTTGGAAAAACAAGAAAGTAGAAATCAAGTTGATGAATCAGATCAAGAAAGATGAAAAAGCTTATAACTTGAGCAGGTATCATGGAATAAGATAAACCTTAGACTCCTAAGTAGTTACCTTATATCTTATGTAGTAGCATTTTCTTTGTAGATGGATATAACCTTCTAGATATGTACAAAGGTTTGATGAATAAAAGAAGGAAAAAAAAAAGAGATAAGGTTGTATCTGTGAACTTTTTCTTTAATTGTATTATGTTAATTAATAATGATGTTAAGAATTTGCTGTTGCAAAAAAAAAATGATGTTAAGAATTTAGAATTATTTCTAACAATTATTGGTGGAAGCTAAGTACTAACTTTTGGCCATATTGATGCATACAAATTGCCATTAGTACTAACTTTGGTGTATATATATTTTTTCATTTATTATATTGATTGTTGTTATATTTAAGTTTGTGTGAAATAGTTTTGATGTGATTCCTCATATCTCAATGATTTACTTGTGAAACACAATTACCAACTTAAGTTGGTTTAAGTGGTGAAAAGCTTGGTTATATTTTTAAGCTCTTAAGTAAAAAATTTAATACACTAATTTTTCAACATTCTATCTATAATTAGGTAAAATTTAGGTGGATTTTAAAAAAGAAAAACTATGTGTATCCTATTTTTAAAACAAGGAAACATAATATAAAGAATTAGTTAGAGTACTCTTTTAGGGGAGTATATAATAATATACCTCCCTTTGCAAGTTGTGGGCTCTAGAATTAAGTTATTCCATGATGTGAACCCTTGCATTATTGATTATATATTATGTTGCATATCACTATCAAATATCATAAGCACCGCGCGTTCTTCTGTTCGGTATGACTCATATTTATTGATAAGTGAACATATATCTAAGTGCAACGGAGTTGTAAACTCAACGAGTAGAGTATAGTATTTAAAAACAAGTTGTAGTCACGTAGTCGTAGCGGTGATTAATAGAATCATAGCGAGTGCTCTATTGTTCGAGATGCAACCATATAATTGGCATAACTTCGTGATCAAATCGCGTATCACTTTATCGCATTTTCAATATCTGGTTATCTTTAGTTTTTTAGTTGCTATCAACATTTATTTTGGTGCATTGTTTACCAATATCTTATTATCCATCAGATAGAAAAGTAGAACTTTTATCAGAATATCTATTATCTTAATAAGAAAATATTGTCAAATTGATAAAGATATTTTGTTGGAGTCGAATCATGTTTATATTCTATAATAATATATGTACTTGCCCTAATTTTTCTGTCTTAGTCAAAATGGATCCTACTTACACTACTACCAGGGAAGTTGCTATATATTACTATTATGTTGAATGACCTATTTTCATTTTTGAGTTTATTATACTAACATAATTAGTAGTAATATTTTGGATGAATTTATGAAGAATTTTTTTTTACTACTACCCTAACCTATAAGCTACTCATACCACATCGAAGGGAGTATATTAAAAGATGTTATCTCTTTAAATAAATCTCAATCACTTCAAAAAAATAATAATAAACCATCAATTTCCTCTCTCCAATATAGTCATTTATTTAACCTCCAATATAGTCATGTTAGTTTGTCATATTAAATACTTTAGTCAAAAATACTTTATTTTCGAAATAAAAAAACGCACAATATATATGTATATTTGACTTTAGGTAACAAAATGTTTTTTGAATGAATCGGTCTATTACAGCTAATACTATATTGAGATAATTGATTTTTATTAAAAGTGAGTTGAATTTAATTTATTCAGTTATATCCATATTAATATGAGTTAAATTAATAATAATGTTTTAAAAAAATTGGTGCAAGAAAGGGATCCTCAGCTCCCAGCAGCTAGATTAAAAACCCCAAGGGGAGGTAGTAGAAGACATATGTCCTTAGATTTCATGGAATGTTTATGTTTTCTCTAGAGCAACCTTCCTTGATAAAATCTATTGCTACTGCTTAGTCTTAGCTTACGCGGATGAGCATACACACTTTGCGCCGAGCAAACTTTAAACCTTTGTAGATCTCTCCATAGTTCTACATGAACTATGAAGCAGAATCCCATAAAAAAAAATATAAAAAAAAGAAGAAGAAAGCAAACAGAAAATTTTATGTCTGTTTCGAATAAACTCCGCCACATCCATCACAATTGAGGCTCATAAAACCTTCAAGAATCAGTATGACTGGTTCAACTGGTTGTTTATGCAATATGTAGGTTCTCATGATTGATTAAAGGAAAGATAAATCATTAATCTCTTGTTGAGAAAAGACCAAACTTTTTTTTAAAGTAAGAAAAATCAACCTGTCTCTAGCAAACCAAATTTATCCAAAACCACCTCAAATAAGAAAAAAAAATAAAAGCTTCAATAAGAATTAACATCTTTAAAGGCTTTTTTTCTTTGATGCCTCTTAAAACCACTTTAAAGGCTTTTTTATTTTATTTTAAGTAACTTGAATATTGTAATTACATACTTAGAAAATACATAAAATATGATTACTTGTACAAAGCTCTTATTTTCATCGTGTATCCGGTATATGCTTTTTTGAGTCTTGAGATCTGAGTTTCCGAAATATAAATCATTAAAACTCTTGAGATTTTTTTTCAAACAAGAAAAAAAAAGTGTGTCCTCCTCTCCTATCCTATAATTGTCCATGAAAATAAATCTGCCTAAAATCCTTTGAAAGAAAGAGAAAAGTTTCCTCAAATTAACACCAAGAGAAGGACAAACATTTCTCTATTCTCTGAATCTTGCTTAATTCATTCATCTTCAAACGCCACTAACAGATTACAAGTTTACAACATATGTACTATAGTACTTAACAAAAACAACCTCGTACCTTCCTTCAAAAATAACAAAAACAACCTCGTACCTTCCTTCAAAAATAACAAAAAATCTCGTACCTTGTTGATTCCATGCTAGCGAACTTAGTTTGACTTCAAAATCAAAACATCACTATGTCATGAATTCAACTCAAAGATCCAATTTCTCCTTCAGATCCATATATCGTGTGATATCCAAATTACTTTTCATTCGTCTTTTTAACATGAACATAAAATTAAAAATTAATAACGAAATAGAAGAAATACCCCATAGATCACTATGTTTCCAATAAACAAAAAAAAAACTTGTACTTGCTTTGCCACCGTGCAAACACTCGTTTTTCTCTTCAACCCAAAATAGTAAAAGAAATTAAACCAAAAGTTGTTTTTTTTATGAAAAATCAAAATAGTTCTCAAAGTGTTCAAAGATGAAGGAAATAGATGATGGTGGCTAAATTCATCCATCACCACCACCACTCGGAACCCATGAATCAACTTTTTTTTTTTTATAAAACAATTAAAAATTAAGAATTTATAAGATAAAAATACAACCCAATTTATATTTTTGAAACAAAAAAAAAAAATACAACCCAATTATTGTTGAGATGAATAGTAAATTAAGGAATAAGCAAATTAATGTTTGATGCGTACCATGAAAACCAACAACAACACTTTACACATGGTGCCTCAAACTCCATTACATCATTATAAATTCCAAAATCTAAACCAAAACTTTTATTTTAACAAACTTCAAATTCAAATAATTCATAACCTTTGTACTTCTCTTCTTTCTTGTGTACACTGTTCCGTCCTCAATCGTACAAAATGAACAAAGAAGATACTCAAATTCTATTTTCCTTTAAGTCCTCAAAAAAGTTCCAACTTAACTCAAAAATCCATCACCATTATCATCATCACACACACAAAAAAAAATCTTAACTCACCACAAACACACAAATTAAGCTCAAAATCATAGCAAGCAAATTGTCACATTAATATTTAATCCTCCAAATTTCAAGCAATTAACATAAAAGTTTCAAAAACTCTGCAAATTGAAACAAACCCGGCCCAAATTAGCAACAAGAATCAAAACAACACGTGACTCACACTCACCAAATCCATCATCACATACATTTTTATCATCATCACATTAAAAAAATAAAATTAATTAAAATTTCATTCAATTTTTATTAATATTATTTATCTCAGAAATTTTATTTTATTTTTTTATTAATTTCTCTCCAAATAGATCGCTCTTTCTTTCTTTGTTTCTTCTTTCTTTTCTATCTTCAATTTTCTGCGATCGATCTCGTTATCGAATTTCGCCGACATTCTTTTAACTTAGTAACCTTATTCTCTCCGAACCTTAGTTTCTTGTCGTGTTTTTTTTTTAATTTTTTCTCTGAACGCGATTTCAATTTTCAACTTCTTCGTTACTTTGTTACTCTGTTTCTCGTTATTCAATTTTGGTTTCAAATTAGGGTTTATGTTTTGATTAATCGTAATGCAAATTTGATTATTATTGATTATCATTCATTCGTTAATTCGAGAATATGATAATTAAGAAGAATCTCAAATCGGAAATGCCGAGTCGGAAACGGAGTAGACTCGGTAACTCGGAGGAAGAAGAAGATGAGTCAAAGTTGACTCAGATGAAGAATAAGAACAAGAAGAAGAAAATTAACGGTAATTATCCGTTAAATCTTCTCGCCGGTGCAATTCCGGCTAGTATTAAGGGATTACTCGGTGCAATTCCGGCAACCACCGTTGCATCATCGGAAAATTGCTTTTCCGTATCTAACGGAAAAACTGATATTAAGAACACGGCGACTGGAACACGGCCGCCACTTGTTCGAACGTCGCGCGGCCGGCTTCAAGTGTTGCCGTCGCGGTTTAATGATTCTGTTATTGTGAATTGGAAGAAGGATGCAAGGAATGGTGCTGGTGGTGGTGCCGGTGCCGGCACTGCTGCCACGAGCTTTCGTGAATTTGAATTTGATGAATTCAGTATGAAGAACTGTGGTGGAAAAGGAAAGAATGGTGCAAGTGCAACTTCCGGCCGCCGCGGGTATTCGGTATTGTGTGAGGAAGTGTTGCATAAGAATTTTGGTGCTGCTAACAATAAGGAATTGAGTTTGCGTGAGATTTTTGAAGAAACAAAGTTGAATAATGAAGTTTTGAAGAAGGAAGAGAAGAAGAAGAAGAAGAAAGAAGGGTATTTTGGGCCAGAAGATTTTTATGCAGGTGAAATAGTGTGGGCTAAAGCTAATAAAAAGGAACCATTTTGGCCTGCATTTGTTCTTGATCCAATGTCTCAAGCACCTGAGCTTGTTTTAAGATCATGTATAGCTGATGCTACTTGTGTCATGTTTCTTGGATACTCTAAGAATGAAAATCACAGGGTATAGTTTGGAATTAGTTAATACTCCTAGTTTAGTTGTTTTATGTATATAGAAACTTTATTTAATTTGTTTTTTTTAATATAATAGGTATTTATTTAATGTGTTTTTTTATTGATGGTTGTGAACAGGATTTTGCATGGGTGAAGTGTGGAATGATTTTTCCATTTATGGATAATGTAGACAGGTGAGGATTTTTTCTATTTGTTGTACATTGTATTAGAATTGTTGTTTAGATTAATGTTTTTGGAAGAGTTTGTGTTTGTGTTTACTTAGGAATGATGTTATTTCGTATTAGGTTTCAAGAGCAGTCTGAATTGAGTTACTGTGATTCGTCGCAATTTCATGCGGCAATTGAGGAAGCGTTTTTGGCTGATCAGGGGATTGTGGAGAATATTATAGAAGATATAAATGCGGTGGCTGGTAATAATGGTTGCAGTAATGATTCTATTCTTAAAGAGTTTCAGAGTGTCAGTGCTTCAAAACGGAATGCGGATGGTCTTGTTCAGAAGGTAAGTCAGTTTCGTGGCGTATTTTCTTTTGTTTTTGAGTTCTGCATGGCTTATTAGTGACGTCGTGCATTGTATTTGGAGGATACTAGATATAATTGCAAACTTCAATTTGCAACTAAAAATCGACCAAGTCACTACTTTTCTCCTTTTCTGACTAGTAGTCTTTAGACTTGTAGAATTGACATACTAATTTGTTCTGCTTTGATAGTGCAATTATTATGCAATTCACCATAGTTATACTACAACAAAATGTAGAAGTGATGTAGCATGCTGACATGTGTTCAAATGGACATAACACTATTGATTTGATTCCATATGTAGGATTCATTTAACAGAAAGAAAAACATGCGACTTTGTGATGAATGTGGATTGGACCTTCCTTTCAATATGTCAAAGAAAACAAAGGATTTGACTCCCGGTGGTCAACTCCTATGTAAAACATGTGCTAGGGTTTGTATAACTTGCCTTTTTCTTCTAACAATTTATATTTAAGTCTGAAATGGAAACATCATAATTGAAGTACATTGTATTTGTTGTGAAAAGTCATATATTGTCGTCTTTGAAATCAATTTCTCTTTGGACAGTTAACAAAATCAAAACATTATTGCGGCATATGTAAGAAAGTTTGGAATCAATCGGATAGCGGAAGCTGGGTGAGTTAGTTGGATATCGTCATCTATTTAAAGTATTGTCTTTTTTAGCTCATAAACTTTATTTTTGCGGTATTAAAGTTTCCTCCTTTCCGGATGTTCGCCTTGAATTAGGTCCGTTGTGATGGATGTAAAGTGTGGGTGCATGCCGAATGCGACAAAATCTCTAGCATCCTTTTCAAGGTTTATCCATTACACCTCACACTTTATATCTAATTGTCGTTTCTTCGTGGACTTTGAAGCTCAGAAAGATGCTTTTTATTCTGATTTTTATTATCTGCTTCTTGAAGAATCTTGGAAGCACTGATTATTTCTGCCCTGCTTGCAAAGTGAAGTTTAATTTTGAATTATCTGATTCAGAAAAATCATATCCAAAAGTCAAGTAAGTTTATAGATATGGTTCACGCTTTTTCTCCACACCCCCTATTTGTAGCCTAACTTAGTATTTCCATGTAACTTTCTTATGAAGCTAATCCTATTTTTTAAGAGTCAACTATATCTTCCGTTTTAACATATTTCTGTAGGTTTTTGAATAAACATCATTTTGTTATTTCTGTAGGTTTTTGAATAAACATCATTTTGTTTTTCTTCCTGTAGTTTGTATTTCTAACTAGTGTTTTTTTTTTGTATAGATGGAACAAAAACAATGGGCAGGTAGAACTTCCAAAGAAGGTCACTGTTCTCTGCAATGGTGTGGAAGGCATATATTTTCCAAGCCTTCATTTGTAAGCATAAACTCCTTCAGGATTGTTTTACATAATTTGTTTTTTCTATCTTGTGCTTTGTTTATCATCATAGATTTTGTCTGTTATAGTTATTGATCATATAGCTGGTTTGTTTGTAAAATATGTGGGAAGTAGTAAAAGATTAATACTTTTTTTAAATTGGTAATCAAAAGTTTAAAACAACTAACCACAACCCACAATGCTATTTGGTTGTGTTCTAAAAGGGAGAAGATGGCAGTAGCTCATCAATGAAATTTTCTTTTTACTAAAATGAAAACCTGACGGGAATTTTTAACATGCAGTTCACTGTAATTAGCAGTTCGTCACAAAATTATGTCCAATGAATTTTTAACATGTAGTTCACAGTGATTAGTAGTTCACTCAATAGTATTTTGATAGACACTTCGGAAAAAATGTGTATAAAATATTAAAATGAGTGTTTGGAATTTTGATTAACAAGGCTACATTAAGTTGTTTTAAGCTATCGCAAAGGCATATACCTCATGAAAATATACCTAAAAACATCTTATTTATATATTTCAGAACTTTTTTTATAATCTCATTGAAACAATAGCTATATGATGAACATGGGTTTATAGGAAATATTTGTTGGCTTTGTTCACTTTCTTGTGTGTTTGATTTGATATTGGTGGGCTCAAGTAAAATGCGAGATATCATCATTTCTGTCTAATCTCCAGCGACATTGCCTGTTCTAAACTGTTTGATGCTAATTTCATATGAATATTGTTGGATATTGTTGTCATTTTTGTATGATGCATATTTTCCCCTTGGTTTTCCTTGTTCTCCTACAGAGTAATGTGCAAGTGTGGTTTTTGTGACACTGAAAAGCAAGCACTTAGTGAATGGGAACGCCACACAGGTTCCAAATTTAGAAACTGGAAAACAAGTATTCAAGTTAAAGGATCCATGCTATCACTGGAACAATGGGTGAGTATATATGACTGTACCATTTGATTTTGGTGCATAATATTCCCCATCTCTTTGCCCTAAAAGTTCACTGCTTATTTATTTGATTACTCTAGCATAAAATGACTGACTGCTCAAGTGTCCAATCACCCGCTTTCTAGACTTGTAGCTTATTGTTCAATATGATTCATTTGGAGTACTAATAGGCTGGCTATGTATTTGTATTTACTAATCAGTATCAATAACAAATAGTTTTCCATTTCATCATCGAGATTTCATATTATATATTACTACTATTCATCAACATTGATATTTTATTTGTATTATGAAGTTTTCAGTATCAAAATGGCAATGTTATTGACTTAGTGAGAATCCATGGGAACTTATTTCTCATATGATTTAGCATATGGAGCACTTAGAAAAATAAAGATTAGGTTGGAGATTTATGGTGGGGCAAGACCTTTATTGTGATACAATCTGTTTTGACTTCTCAGATGCTGCAGTTGGCTGAATTTCATGCTAAAGCTATAGTTTCTGCCAAACCTAAAAGACCATCCTCGAAAGCAAGAAAGCAGAAATTGCTTACCTTTCTACAAGGTACCTTTTAAGTCTATCCTCTTTATACGTCTATACAATAAGTTCCGGAGATAAATTTATCAGAGTGAAATGGTAATGGAAACTATTGTCTCTGGCAGACAAGTATGAACCTGTTTGTGCTAAGTGGACTACAGAACGATGTGCTATATGTAGATGGGTTGAAGATTGGGACTACAACAAAATTATAATCTGTGTCAGGTAATATAGCATCCTTATAATATAATAAACACACAACACACACACCAGCTACAACAAAACCATTTGTTTGTTTTGCTTCTTTTTTGTATTGTACTCTATGATGAATGGTATTACAATTGATATGAAAAATGAGTTATCATATTATAGATGTCAAATAGCCGTTCATCAAGAATGCTATGGAGCAAGACATGTTCGAGACTTTACATCATGGGTTTGTAAAGCTTGTGAAACACCAGACATCACGCGAGAGTGTTGTCTTTGTCCTGTAAAAGGTGTGTCTTCCACAATATTTTAGATGTATTGTATTATGTATGTCACTCATTTATTTGTATGAGTTATATCTCCCCCTATGTATTTTATTTTTTGGAATTGACACTCTAGATTATTATAACCTTGCATGTGTGAATAAATCTTGCTTTTCTTTCTTATGATTGTAGCGTTTAGGATAATATCATGTAGATTTGGTAAGTTTGTTTTAAACTTTGTTTTGTTATTAGTGTGTATGATCTTATAATCTGAAATGTATTGTTGGACACTCAGGTGGTGCTCTAAAGCCTACTGATATCGATCCATTATGGGTTCATGTGACTTGTGCCTGGTTTCGACCTGAAGTATCTTTTGCTAGTGATGAGAAAATGGAGCCTGCTTTGGGTATCTTGAGTATTCCATCAAATTCTTTTGTGAAGGTAGCGTATTTGTAACTCTTCTGTTGTCTGTTCAGAAAATGTACTTTATATCTCTTTTCAAAAGAACTATAGTTTGATAGTATCACTAATGTGTATATTTTATCATAATAAAATATAGTAATGGTAGATCCATTTTGCCAAAAAAAAATACAGTAATGGTGTCCACGCCTAATTAATGTTAGTCACCAATTGATGTAGTTTACTCTTTGCATATTTCACACTAAGTTACAACATTCACTCCTACCACATTGTTAAGCTGGAGAGTGAGTCCATTTTTACATGAAACAACCTCGGCTCTGGTCTAGATTTCTTACCATGAATATCTTTTAGATGTCTCTTTAGTTTTGTTCATTCCAATTCAATCTAAACTGTGCATTACTTCAATTTCAGATTTGTGTTATTTGTAAGCAAATCCATGGTTCGTGCACACAATGTGTCAAGTGTTCCACATTTTTCCATGTCATGTGTGCATCAAGGGCCGGTTATCGCATGGAGGTGAGGCTTCACTTAGATTACTGGGTTTCCATTTGCATAATTTTTGCTGAGATGTTCTAATATTTGCTTTCATTTAATTTAATTTAAAACAGGTTTAATGGCACTTTTAATTAATACTGCCCTGGTTTATGCAAATATGATTTAGCTTTAATTAATACTGTTTGATGATTGATTACAAGTATTCATCAGACCCCTGCCTAGAGCTTCACCAATCTTTTGAGGATTGATTACAAGTATTGATCAGACCCCTGCCTAGAACCTTACCAATAAGATTAAAAAGTTACTTTCATGCTGTAAGAAGAAAAACAGGGATAGTAATCTTGATTTTGATAGAAAATATGTTTTCACCTGGAAATTAAAATTAACCTCATGCCTTGTATAACCATTTACATATTTTTATTGTAATAACATCTTGTCTGGCCCAATTGCAATACAGTCGACAGGATCCTTAAAAAAAAAAAAAAACTCACAAATCTTTTGAAGATAAACTTTAATTTTAACCATTACAAGAGCTTCATAGTTTTACATTGGGATTTGGCTTACAATGTAAATGTATACATCCTTTTAAGTGTAAATCCTTAGTTGGCCCTTCAAAGTTTACAGGTTTTGGACAGGTTCAATATTTGAGCCTGAGGAACTAACTTGTTTATAGGTTTTGGAAGACTAATACGTTTAGATCTTTAGTGAACTAGTTTGATCAATTTTTATCTACGGCTAACTTTGTGACATATGTAAAGTTGGAGGACCAATGTCACGGTTTACTCATCATTTCGAAAACCCTATTGCAATACATGTTATTTGTAAAGGTGGCTTGCGATAAAAATGCAGGGTGCTCACTTGAAGTTCAATTTAAATATGGAATCTGATGGCAATAATAATTTATAAGATATACTACTTCATATTGCAGTCTGAGCTTCAATATTATTCTGTATCATGGTTGACTTTAAGCTGATAATTTTCATTTATCATATGTATAATTTATGATCCGTGAATTAGCTATTGACTTTTGTCCTCTGTAAATGCAGTTGCATTGTTCAGAGAAAAATGGTAAACAGACAACAAGAATGGTTTGTTATTGTGCTTATCACAGGTATGTAATCCTCAATTATGACAATATTGTTTCTCCTTTGTCCCTTTATATTGTTTCCTTTACAGAGTTTTCTTTTTACAAATTACAAAAAAATCATTGTTTTGGAATTGTATGGGTATGGGTGTATTTGGATTCATCTTACTCTTGTTTTAGCTTTTCATCTTTGTGATTTCTATATTTCTTGCAGGGCTCCCAATCCAGACACTGTTTTGATTATACAAACCCCTAATGGGGTGATTTCAACTAAAATCCTTATCCAAAATAAGAGAAAAGTTGGGTCAAGATTAATTTCATCGAACAGAATAAAGGTAGAAGAAACTCCTCCAGTAGATAACACCGAACATGATCCATTTTCTGCTGCTAGGTGCCGAGTCTTTGTAAGAACAAACCACACAAAAAAGGTAACTTCGAAAATATTGTTCTTCTTGGTGAATATTTGTAAGATAATCAATTGAACTTTTTCTCTGTTGTTTATTTTATAATTTTGGAATTTTGGCCTTAGTTGCGGCCACTCTGTAGTCTGTTATTGGCCCACTTTGTTTACCTTCATTGCAGATGTACGACACCTTTAGTATGCTGGTATATATCGCCACATAGCTTAGAGATTTGGCCATTCTAGTACTTGTATAACTTGACTCCTCGTCTCCTCACCTTACACTTTTATTTTGTATATGATTGTGATGTAATGATGAAATATCATACTCATTGCTTATTGTATTGATTCCTCAGCTTCCATGCTTGCTATTAAGGCGGGCCTTGTTAGTCACCATTACCTCTAATATGTCCTTTGGCATCTTTATCTGTTCTTGTGAACCAACAACACATTTCTCATCTTTATATTTTCTACTTGCCAGAGGGCAGCTGATGAAGCCATTCCTCATAAAGTGAGGGGTCACTGCCATCATTCTTTAGATGAAATACAGAGATTAAATGCATGCAAAGTAAGTCTTTTACTCTGATATAAATAGGATTTTCCTATTCTTTGTTTAAACCTTGAATGTAAGATTTAAAGTGTGTACCCCCTTATTTTCACTCTTTTGCTCATATCTTTCCTTCAAATAGGTGGTAGATGAGTCTCGGACATTTTCATCTTTTAGGGAGCGCCTTCATCACTTACAGGTAGAACTTATTTTTCTTCGGTGGTGGTTTATTGGGTTTGCTAAACGATTATCTGATTGTTGTTTTGGATATACTTGCATGACTCCAGAGAACCGAAAATGAACGAGTGTGCTTCGGTAGATCAGGCATACATGGATGGGGTCTATTTGCACGAAAAAATATTCAAGAAGGAGAAATGGTATGAATGGCATACTCAAATGATGAAATATGAAACTCTTATGAAAACCTCTTTGGCTGTTTGAGAATATGAAAGTCTTTTTTTTGCTTTGGCAATCATTATTGACATAAAGAACTGTATAATGATATATTCCAATCAAATATTTATCAACATTTGGTTTTTTAACAATTTTGTTTTCGCAGTTGCTAAAACTTAGAAATGATGTATGTTTTATTACATTCCTAGGCATAGTTTTCAATGTATGCATATTGATGCAGCGGTTTCTAAATGACATAGAACATGATAAAGTTTAGGTCCTGTTTACATTGTAAAAACATCTAATTTTCATTTTTAAAATACATTTTCTAAACTTTTGAAGTGAACTATCTTGATGGAAAGAAGTTGCTAGGTTCAGATGATGCATTTTTGGAAATAATGAAAACATGTTTTTGGCATTTTCATTGTTTCCAAAAAAGAATGCACACAATTGTTCACTTCAAAGTCTATTATCTCCTTGTTAGTAATAGTAAGTAAAATCAACAAAAAATTTAGAAAATGGAAATAGGAAATGTTTTCACAAAGTAAACGGGTCCTTAATTTTCATTTCCTTCCTTCTGTATATTTTCTCTTTTTGAGCTGCTTTTGTCTCAAGAGTATCCTTCGTTGGTTGGTTTCGGGTTCAAATGTTCACATAATTTAATTCTCTTTTGCTTCTATTATGGTATGAAATATGGATTTTATATTTACAAAAACATAACATCATTAATCTAATGATCCTGTGTTTCAGTTTTATATACATCTAAATCAGTACAACTTTTATTGTATAAAAAATGATCATGATTTTATCCAATGCAGGTCCTTGAATATCGTGGTGAACAAGTAAGGCGCAGCGTTGCAGATCTACGGGAGGCACGTTATAAATTAGAAAGGAAAGACTGCTACGTAAGTTCATTTCACTAGGGTTTACTCTATTTTGTTTTTCCCCTGTTTTGTAGCTGATTGTTTTGCATCTTAATTGTTAATATTATATCACATTAAATTTTTGTGTTTTTTTTCGGCAGCTGTTCAAAATAAGTGAAGAAGTGGTGGTTGATGCAACTGATAAAGGAAATATTGCACGACTAATTAACCATTCTGTAAGTCACCTATCCCAAATTGTACATTACACTGCTCAAAAATCTATCGCCAATCTTGAAAACAGAGCTGATATTTGCCTATATTTAGTCATTTTAGTAACATATTACTGGTTATTAGTCATCTCATCTTACCTCTTCTTGGTTTATGTTAATACAGTGTATGCCAAATTGCTATGCAAGAATCATGAGTGTGGGTCATGACGAGAGCCGGATCGCACTCATTGCGAAGACTAATGTTTCTGCTGGTGATGAGCTAACGTATGTTCTCTATCTATGCTTCCCTCTTGTGCGGCATGCTTTCCTGTGTCATTTCAAAATGCATTTTAGAGTGAATCATCATTTTGGTCTATGAATTTATGAAATTCTGCAACATTAGAATTTTGTCTATGAATTTGTCAACAAGGAACTAATCACTGTTTCGATCAAGAATATTCAATATCAGGCATCATATTACAATTTCATGAATTTCAAATAAACAAATGGCCTAATTCTTACAATTTGAAAGACTAAATTGGTGATTTACTCACTTTTGTTTTATCAAAGTCGATCTAACGAAGTTTATTGTACCTGACAGGTATGACTACTTGTTTGATCCTGATGAGCCAGATGAATTCAAAGTCCCTTGTTTATGTAAAGCTCCAAACTGCAGAAAATTCATGAATTAGAATTATTCAGATCATGTTGACAAGTATTGTTTCTCCGCAAGGAGCTCTAACCCGTCACATCATCAATGGGAACCTCACAGTTATACAGAAGCTGTAATTTTAATCAAAGCATAAGAAAAAAAAAAATATAGAAAATAATAGCTGTGGCATAGTTTTTCTTTTTGCCCTCAGATGGTTTCTTAGAGTTTATTTCTTCTTTGACATTCATCAAAGCCTATTGAATTGTATAGATTTAGTAGCTTTTGGCTCTTGGCTTCTTTGTAAATGTGTCACAAAATATGACCTTATTTTCTTAATTTAATGCTGATTTATTATTTGATGTTATTCCATGTCTCATCATTCTATTTTGCCTATATTCCTTCTTATCTAGTTGCATGGGGAAAGTTTTATTTTTTGCACTGTTGAAGAGATTGAAATTGTATGTTTCACAAAAGTACTTTGTCCAATACTATAGATATTTAGAAAGTTGTGGTTAATGCAAAAGTTGTGTAAAATAGGTATTTAGAAATTGTATGTTTTGCAAAATTACTTTGTACAATACTATAGATATTTAGAAAGTTGTGGGGAAAAATAGTCTAAAATATTCAGACAAAATAGTCTATAATATGGTGGTGTTTCCTTTTTAAAATATGGTATATTAAAATTAGTACTAATTTATTTGTTTTATCTATTACAATTTTTTACATTTATTTTCATAAAAAAATTATTTATATAGGCAACTATTTTTTATGGGAATAGAATAAAAATTAGTATAAGATATTTTCAAACAATTAACTACGATTTAGAAAGTTATTAAGCACAATTTTTGGGTGTGTAACAACAAAAGTTGTGGTTAATGCAAACCTCAAAATCATGTATATTTAAACATATAATTAGGATGATCATATTAAATATAATGTTTATTTTTACACCTAAAAACTTAATTAATGGTGTTCTGAATCATGGTTAACCATGATCATTAACCATCAACAAATGCAATTAACCACATTTGAGTAGTATTAACCATCTAAATTTTTGTCATCATAATTGTGTACCAAAATGGACACATTCATTTCTTTTAGAAAAATGGAGATGATTGTAACTCAGGTAAACATTCACCCAAAACTCACAGCTGTGCGATTTTAATTTCAAATTCGAGTGAAGGTGTCCAATTTAATAATTTCAACATTATCAGTTGAGCTAGACCTTACGAACATATATCTCATCAAATCAACCCCGTATAACAAGATTGTACTAAAGGGAAAATTTGATTTTATCAAGAAAAAAGTAAAAAATGAGAAACATTATCAAGACAAAAACAAACCTTAATCAAGTGCCGAAAATAAGACTAATAGTTTTTCTCAATAACAAAATCTATTACATTGTTTGCTGCTGAATAAGTTACTATTACAGGTAATTGGGTATTCTATGACTTAAAAAAGTATTTGTATTGAAAGTGCTTTATTCATCCTTTTTGATAGATTTGGCATCACTCTCTTCTTCAGATGATTCAACCTTTTTGCTAGATTTGGCATCACTTTCTTCTTCAGATGATTTGGCCGTCTTTGACTCATCGAACGCCAATAACTGAATTGAAACAAAGAAAAATGTTATTACACTTTAGGTAACCACATCACATCAACCATTCTTAGCTTAAAGAATCACAAAACATTGGACCATGTCTCCAAACCGATAAGATGAACATTAAAAACTTCATCCTATATTTCAAAGTTTTCAAATCAATAATAAAAGCATAGAAGTTAGTTATCAATGACAGAACATTTGTAATGTGAAGAAACTTTCTTGTCCCTTTTTATATGACCCTCTTACTATCAATATCAATGAACAAAATTATGCACAAACAACTACGGAAGTTTTTACACTAAGTCGAGTCAGCAACGTAGATCAAAACTTACCATACTGATTGGTTCAAAGAAATGGTAGCTCATATTTAAACTTAGTTAATCATGCATAGTTACGACAGAAAACTAACATGTTGTATTTCAGGAGAAAAGGCACAAGAAAATGACGAGCAATAAAGAAAATAGTGTAACATTATTTCCATATGCAATGAGCAGATAAAAAATAGAAAAGAAAAAAATTAGGAAGTGAAACAAACCTGTTTGACTTCACCATTCCATATGCAATGAGCAGCCAAAAATCCAATAACAGCAGGTACAATATACAAAAGTGCGGGCTGAAAACAAGGATAAAAAGAAAAGTAAAAATGTTAAATGGAGAAGACTGATCACAAAAAATCGATGACATATTCACATACTCTACCGGTCTGACTTGTTAGTATTGTGTTTGACAATACTGTTACAATTCCCTTCCATAAAAACTTCAAAAACATATCAACAAAATGAAAAAGAATGAAACTACGGATCCATTTACCTGAGCAGCTTGAAACCAGTTCATCACAACTATTGTGAGGGCCAAGCCAACGGTGTATCCTAAAAATGCACTCTTGAAATATTGGGGTTGCTTTCCTCTAGAAACGTCAAAACGCAAGGCCAATGCTACAAAGATACCTGAAGGGAAAACATTTGTCGTCAAAATGAATAGAAGTGACAACTAAATTATTAAATGGATGTTATTATGTTCCAATGCCACACATGGAAATGGATAGCATATCAACTGAATACTAGGTACTAAATTTAACATTACGGCTCAAAAAACAGTGGCCACATTTACAAGAAAATAAATCGACATAAAAGATTCAGCCTACCAGGGATAACAATATCACCAAGACCAAGCATCGAAAATGGCCTTGCAGAATTTGATGTGGGGAACAAAAGCTGAAAAATGATTGAAATAATTATTAATACGAAGAAATAGTATAAACATATCATTTCAAAGTTCATATCAAGATGAAAAAAACAAAGATCATTTCAATAAGCCAAGATCTTAACCTTTATTGGAGCATCAAATGATTTTGCAACGCTAACCATCACTGGTGTGAAGAAAACCCAGAATATGTCATAAAAGAAGAGTCCAACCTACAAAACAAAAAAATGAAACATTCAAAACTCATATTAACAAACAAGGATTGCAAGAGACGGATAAAATTGTGAACTGTTAATGTGCATGAATTATAATTAAATGAAATAGATCATTCAGAACAGTTTTGGTTCAATTGCGGCCAAAGGATGGGTGATTTAATTAGAAAACAAGATTCTAATAAATGTGCAACTAAAATTAATGCAAAAAGGCTTTTAGCACCATAAACCATAATTAAAGAGAAAAGATATTTACCAACAGAATAGCACCAGTCTTGAAAGAGCCAAGAGAAAGCATTTCAATTCCCTGCAAATATTAAACATTGAACCATTGTGGTCATTTTACTGCTTACAATTTGAATGTGAATATCATTTTGCAGAAACAGTGATAAAAGATCACCTCTGGTTGATTTGCCATGCTAATTCCCTTAGGAATATGGAAACTATTATTTAGCACATCTTATAGCTCATATTATGTAACAACATTCAACAGATGGCATCCAAAAAATACCAACCGCAACTAAAAAGGCATCTTTTAAAACCAGTAAAGTGGAATTCAAACAATTATACATAGGTAACAGCTTAAGAACCGAACCTGAATACAGAATGCAAGACCCAATATATTATTTGCCAGCCAATGCTTCTGCAAAGCATACCATCCACAAAAGAAGGTTCCAGGGATTCCAGCAACGACCTGTGACTTCGTAAACTCGATCTCCAAAGCTGTGTAAGAAAGGTGTAATGAAAAATATCATTCTGCATGATAGAAGCAAGTTATCGCCAACTAGATCAAATGCAAAGAGCCAAAAAAAGACAAACACGCATGCTATGACTCTGAGATAAACAGGATGATCATATGATGATTTCTTTTTAAAAAAGCTCATTAACAACAAATGTAATCAGCCTTTACATGTTTGGTCAGTAAAGGAAAGAAAAAGAAACAATGGAAACTCTTATATGGTCATACGACCAAATCTAGCCAATATGTCCATGAAATAAAAATCTAGAAACATGTGACAAATTTCTCCGAATGCTATTAACTAATATGCTCTCCTATGTGGAGACAAGAGTATCACAATCATATAAGCAATTTCATACTTGCAGAAATCAACAGAAGTATAAGCCACAGACTGTCACCATTGACAGACACGAGGAATCATATAATTCTAAACCACAATCATATAATCAGACACGAGGAATCATATAATTCTAAACCACAATCATATAATCAGACACGAGGAATCATATAATTCTGATACCACAGTTTAGCGATACAGCATCATTCATTCACAGCAAGAGAACAGACAGATAAGATGGCAAGCACATGACATACAAGTAAAATATGGAAAACGCCAGACTATGACATCCTCATTCCATTGCTTTGGCAAAAAACGTTTGATAGATGGTAGTAATGTTGCCCTGTAGGAAGAGAGAGAACAAAGGTGTCATAAAATAGAAAACAAAATTTATTTTATAAGTACTTTCTAGCGTCTACATAATAACAAAAGAAAAACAAAGGGCTGAAGTATAGAACATACGACAAGGCAACAATCCCCAGTACAAAGAAGTAGAGTGTCAAGACAGTGTTGACCAAGTCCTTGGACAGAAACTTGAAGAGCAAGAAAAGTGATAACAACATTGCACTCCCAACAAAGGGAAAACGCATAGCATGTTCATTGGACATGGTCTCCTGCATTATTGCAAAGCAACTCATATAAGTCAGATCATGATTCTTCAAACTTGAAAAAAGCTACAACACGGAAAAAATCGGGGATAAAAAATACTACTTACAGAAGGCGGAGTTGGTTTGACGGAACGATAGCATCCCACAAACACAGTGATACAAGCAGTCAAGATAACATTTACATTTGGATTTACTTTCACAACAAGAGGTGCCAAGGTTAAACCTGCAAGCGGAGATAAGAAAAATAGTTAAAAAAAAGGAGATCTAGAAACAAAAAAAGCCACCACCTTACCTCTCAATGATGCAATAACATAAAATCATAAAACAACGAACTTTTAAGCTATAAACATCACTGGATTTTAACTTCACTCGTCGAAAGAAAACCAAAACGTAAACAACAGCACAGCCATCTAAATGTCAGACCCTATTAAGGGGGAATCAAAGGTGTATAAATGTTTAGAAAATCTGTCAAAATTGCTTTTATTTTCTTGATTTTATTTTCGAAGCTCCCGAAGATAGATTATACAGGAAAAATCGACCCTCATTCCCTCTTCGATCGTAAAAAAAACAACTTATATATTAAGCGCGTAATGAACAAGATCTTAATTTAACTGTTTGTCTAAACGTTCCCTAAACCCTATACAGCTATACCACAATCACCAAAATCAGACATGACACTAACACTGACACATTGACACGAGTAATAATTTAAAAATATAAAAGTAATTTAATGTAACCACACGTGTCAAACGCCGAACACACATTCGATCCGAAGTGTCAATGCTACGTAGCACCATCACTAAAGAATATAAACCCTATAAGGCTATACCACAATCACCAAAATCAGACACGAAACGACACTAACACTGACACTAATAATAATTTTAAAAAAAATATAAGTAATTTAATGTAACCACACGTGTCAGACATCGAACACACATTCAATCCGAAGTGTCAATACTAAACAGCACCATTACTAAAGAATAAAAACAGCAACTACATTGTACTAAAACACCTCAAAGGAAATTTTATTTCAGCAACATTAAGCATATATATTGGAACCAAAAATTAAAATTAAACCCACATAAGTATTTTATTTTAATTGAATAAAAATCAAATACAATAACAAAAGAAGAAATTTTCACACAACAAAAACTAACCAGCTAAAGCCAAATTCGCAATTCTCTCCGTATTTTTCATCTTGCTTCAACCTGCAATCATAAACAACATCAATTCAATAAACCCAAATATATCGTTAATTTAACCCCAAAAAAAAACTTTTTTTCTAATTTTTTTTATAAAAACCACCTCTTTGCAATAGAAAATCGTTCCCTTAGAAAAATGCACAAACGTTGGTTGCAGATCGGAGAAGGCAAGGTAGAAATTGGGATGATTTTTGAAGAATTTAAAGAGTTAGGGTTTAAAGTTTTTTTTTTAATTTGGCAATTAATTAATTTGATTTTTTTTAATGTTTGTAATTTTTGAGCCCGCGGTTACGAGGAAAGGATGAATGAAGATTTGGCTCCTAGTAACTCACCCACGTGTTTTTAGGCATTTCAACCAATCAAAAACTTGCTTAATGCCACGTTTGATTTATGAAATATTTAACCCAAAAAATACTAGTACCTTTTTTTGTGTAAGAAAATAGTAGTAGTACCTTATAAATACATTATATTTCTTTATTTAATTTGTACAGTACTATGTAAAACAAATAACATGCGTTCAAATACCAAAAAAATAAAATAAAAAATAACATGCGTTCAATAAAATCAGATGATATCTTAACATTCAAAAAAAAAATCAGATGATATCTTTTTCAAATTAATTTTTAATATATTTCTAAAAATATTAATTTGTCATGATTTGATGAAAATATACGCCTAATTATTTAAGTTAGGCATGTCAATGGGGCGAAAGAACACGTTGTATCACCCCCGCCCCGAAGTTCGGGGATAATAATTGACCACCCGCTCCCATCCACATAAGAATTTTTTGTATTTAATTTTTTAAAGAAAAAATTGTTCCCAAAAAAATATTAGTACATTATAATATAAATCTACATTATTTCTTTACTATTTAATTTGTACTATGTAAAAAAAATATCGATTCAATAAAATCATGTGATATAGTTCTACAAATATTAGGTTATCATGATTTGATGGCATACATTGCATAAAAAACGTTTAAACCACTTGATGTTATAACTGAATTTCGAAATAAATTAAATGATTTAATAAATTGGATACTGCTGTTGAAAATAAAAAATATATATTGTAAAAAATTTACACTTGCTCAATATAAAAGAGCTAGTAATTATTTTAGTCAAAATTTATTAAAAGAAACTTCTTTGGTCAAAAAGAATAATAACTTCATAATGTTTTTTTGAAAAGAAAGCTCATAAAGTTATTTTACTTTTTTTTTGAAATTGTTAAGAGTTAAGACTATGAAAATTTAAATGGTAAAAAAAAACAATGTTTATTCAATTGCTCCTTAAATCCTATATTGAAATTTTTAGTAATTTCATAAAAAAGTATTAAGTGTATAAAAAGAACACAAGTATTGCTTACGGGGGGGAGTAGGGTATGGAGGAAAATTAAGTTAGAGATAACCGTTGAATACTCTTGATTCAAAATTTAATTTTAAACTTAATTTAAAATTGAATATTTTACTTCTGATTAAAAATTAAATATTTAATTAAAGAAATATTGGAAATACAAGCAATAGATCATAATGTTTTAATTTTTTAAAATATTAGATAAATAATACACAGTTTATTTTTTCTCATTTCATAGGTTAAGTATGACTCTTAAAGTCATACATATCAATCACAAAGAACACCACCAACCAATTATAAAAATTAATTTTAAAAATTAAACTTTTAACATTAATAAATCGTACACAATTTTCTCATTCTCGTGTATTTAATATGATTCTTTGAGGTTAAGCACATCAATCACAAAAAACACACACAATCAATTATTACGTGCATAACACCGTGAATAAATTAAACTTTATTTATGTTCATCCATTATTTATATGTGCTCAAGGGTGCCATTGGATATTTACTATATATTTTATTTTATACATTTACTATATATTTTATTTTATCTTATGTATCATTTAATTTTAATCAATTTTATACATTTACAATGAAAAAATTTAATTTCAATGTTCAGCTGCAAGGTAAGTAAAGTCTGACAAGAAATTGTTTCACCCAAAAATCGAATACGGGTTCTCTTGAAATTGGTTTTTGATGAAACTCGTTAATCACTCGAGTCCAATGACTTGATTATATTTAATGACTAATAATTTTTTAAAAATCTAACTCGTTGGAAAAATACACCGGTTCTATAAAAAGAAACTTCTTTAGTAAAAAAATTACAATTTCAGTGTTTTTTTTTTAAGTAAAGCACATAAAGTTATTTTACTTTTTTTTAAAAAAAAATGGAACAATTTGTTAAGACTATGAAAATTTAAATGGTAAAAAAAAAAATAATGTTTCTCATTAAATCATATATTTAAATCTTTAGTAAAATAGTAAAATAATTTTTTGCTGGACGTAGAAAATCTTTGAGTAGTGCATGCATCATTAATTTGTTAGATCTTTATTTAAAATGAACACATAGGGTGAACAACCATGATTAATGGTAGCAAACACATTTGACCCTGGATCATGAAAGATCCGACAACAGAGAGAAGGGTTATTGATGTAGAAAGGTTGGTTGCGCATGTTGAAGAAGTTTCACGTCGTTAGAAGAGGATGAACTCTAATTCTGTTCACTAGTATTAGTTATTATCATCTTTTTTAAGTTTGTTTTAATTTCAATATTATTAGTTGTTATTATGTTTTTTAAAATTTGTTTTTATTATGATAGTTATCTTAAATGACAGTGAATTTAAGATAAGTTAGATTTTCTACTGTACGCACATTCAAATTTGAAATTAAAAAAAAAATCAATTCTCGTTTATCATAAAAATAATTGTCACTTGCAAACTTGTGTTTTTTGTTTTGGGTTAGCGCTTGTTAACCCTTATGCTTCCTTATGCGTCAGTTACACGGACAACGTGAGGGTTGATAGATATTTGGCAAGTGAACCAATTCTCGTCAAGTAATAAAAAGATATTGATCCTTGGGGATTGAGATTAACTTATAACAAAACAACTAAATGAATACTTAGGAGAGAATATAAAAACAATTGGAGGGTTTGCATTACAAGGGTTTTTGACTGAAATTAAAATTGGTTTTAAATCGATGAATGAAAAGTGATTAGGTCTCGTTGAATCATTTATTTCTAGTTACTTGGTAGGAGTGTTTAGGTCTCACAATTACTCCATTAGTATCATAATGAATTAACAAAATGGTTATGACCAATCTCTTGGCTCAAAACCCTCGCATTTACTTATAATTTTCCAATCTCTTACGTGAATTCATAATTAAATAAGGTCTGATAGAACGTTAATTCATAAATCACAATCAACAATTTGATATCTTGAAAACAATCGAGGATTGAACAATCATGCTAGATCTAGTATCGAAACCTAGTGCTAATAGTGAATTAATACTTGGAATCATCCCATATGTGATCAAAATATGACAAGCATTAAGAACAAACATGATTGAATAATACTAATTGCATTAAATAGTACTCAACAACTACATGATTCAAGCAACATCAAATTAAGATCATGCATCTAGAGACCTAATCTAGAAAAATCTAGCTACTCATAACTATTAAAAAATCTGCAAGAGAATTAGAGAAGAATTACATTAGATTTGGATGAAAGAGTGGCTTAAATCTTGTTTCCAAGTCATGAACCTCATGTTTTCAACATTCAATGATGGTTCAAAGATCCAATTTCAGTGTAAATTTCACAACCCTCTCCTCAAAGGTAAGATCTCATTTTATAATCAAAATTTTCAGATATAAAGCGCGCCACGCGCCCAATTCCAAGCCTGCGCGCCAGATATCGGCGCCACGCACCAGGCCGTCCAAAGAGTTGTGCGTCATGCGCCTTATGTTGCGCCACACGCAAATGTTAGAACCAAAATTTCTTTCAAACAAATCAATTGCGCGCCACCCACGTAGAGGTTGTGCGCCACGCAGGCCAAACAACCAAAATTACACATTTTGATATTTTCTTGTGATACAAGCCAGTTCGATGTCTTATGCATTTTTCTACTAATCTTAAGCTAAAAACATGAAAAACTTCTTAATTTAACCTAAATTAATATAGGATTTAATGTAATGACTTGTTGAAGTCATCAGAGGTGTTTCCTTTCCATCTTAGAAGGACGGTCGAGCAATCATAACTGTGAATACTTTTTAAAACAAAAAAAAAAACGCATAAGTTGTTGAATGTAAGCATGTGAATACGCATTCGTCATTTTTCGTTTATGAAGGCTTCACACCGTATACCATTTGTTGTTTTATTGTCACCATTGAGACACAAATTTACATTAAAAAGATAATATAATTGTGTTTTAATAATGACAAAAAATGAATAGGCGTTTTCACCACCACCATCTCACCGAGTAGACGTTTTCACCAGCTAAATATGATTAAATAAAATCAGTGGGGCTGTCTGCGGAAATGCGTGGCCTTAGGCCAATGTTATATTGAGTCAAACTCGACGATTGAAATCAAATTATTTAAATTTATCCTAAATTTTGATTTTTTTTTTCTTTCTAAAATACAAAATACCGATATTTATTCTTCCCGTTCTATTTTCCCTATTTTTTCTTCTTCTTCTTCTTCTTCTTCTTCTTCTTCTCCCTCACATTCGTTCATTCATTCATTCATTCTGAGAAACGAAGAAAAATGACACAACTTGTAGCTGCAACGTTCAAATTCAACTCATCTTACAAACCCATTCATCATCATCATCATCTTCACACCCCCTCCTTCTCCTCTCCACCTCCCCCCACCTTCAAACACCCTCCAAATCTTCGTCTTTCTCGCCATTTCCCCTTCACGCTTTCTCCCCCATCTCTCACTTCATGCTACAACAACAAATCAGGTACCACTCTACCACTAACTTTTGTATTAATTTAAACTGTGACTAACTGTTTCGTTCACGTTTCGTTGGGGCATTTTATCGAACACCTTGCTTGCGTGTTGTGCAAGAATTAAAAAAACTTCAAACTAATACTGTTTAGCTTATCTTATTATTATTATTTTGGATTGGTTGGTTAGATATGATATCACAGTTGGAAGTAGCAAAGAAGAGGGAACCGGAGAAACGTGTCAATGGGATTTTCTGGATCATTCTCCTTAACATTGGAATATTTGTCGCCGACCATTTTTTTCAGGTAGATTTTTTACTTTTGCTTATATTTAGTCTTCATAACTAAACTAATGAAGACAATGTGGTCGAAGATTTTCAATATTATGGTTTTATCTTAGAATTTCATTAATTTCAAGGACCAATTTATTCAACTCTTGCAATTTTAGGGATTAAATTTGTTATTAACTCCTATGTTTTCTAACCATAAATGCAACACTCCCAATGCATATTTTGACCCTATGTAACATCGTCCAATACAAATTGTTACTTTCAATCACTTCCATTTTTTATATTATTACCAGTGTCTATGTGTCAGGGTCGTGGCTAGTGTCTGTGCTTGTATTAGTGTTTCTTAGTTTAGACCATCCAAATAAACCGAATTCTTCCAAACTTACTTTTGAACTATAATTGCCTACACAAATCAATTAATTTTAACCTTAATTCTTTCAAAGTAAGTTCTATCCACATTAATATTTTCAAAATCAATACTTGAAAGTCTAAATCAAACAGACCCTAGTATGAACTCATCATATGTTTTTGTTCCTATTTCAGGAGTTCTTTATGATGAATGGTTTTCCGTCATTTCTTCTGTAGGTTGATGGCATCAAAGCGTTGTATTTGTTTCACAGCAGGCCTGATTGGTTCCAGTTTCTCACAGCAACATTTTGTCATGCTAATTGGTGAGTCCACTCTTCTATGATTTCAATTTTTTATGACTGTGTTTGTTATCTTTGTGTTTTTTAAGAATTTGCATTGCTCAGAAACAAAATTGGAAGTTTTTTCGTTCTATTTTTGGTTTTATGAACTATTATTTTCTTATTATCTCATTTTACAGTCTGACTAATACTTTAACTTGTGCAGGAATCATCTTTCTAGCAACCTTTTCTTCTTATACATTTTTGGTAAGGCTGTGACATAGTCATTCTTCTTTCTGGGATGTGACTTGTCATCAGATTGAAGCGTGAACATTTGATATTTCGTTGCTTTCACAACAGGAAAGCTTGTTGAAGAAGAGGGAGGGAGCTTTGCTTTGTGGCTTTCTTACATTCTTACCGGTGTTGGAGCAAATCTTGTTTCCTGGCTACTTTTACCAAGAAACACAGTCTCAGTTGGAGCTTCTGGTGCCGTTTTTGGGTTATTTTCAATCAGCGTCCTTGTAAAGGTACCTGGAATTGTATTCTGAAATTTATTGTTCTTTTGTTTCCTATTGCTCTTAAGTTCTTATACTTTTGGTTGAACTTGATTTAGATGTCTTGGGATTGGAGGAAGATCCTTGAAGTGCTTATATTGGGTCAGTTTGTCGTAGAGAAGGTGAGCACAAGCAACCAATGTTCTTTTCTTTTTGCCCTGTAAAACAATTCTAAATGATTGCAGAACTTGGCAAAAGTTACTATAATGAAAATATCACAACCTCTCAGATTTGCATATTTCAAAGATATACTAGAATTCTGATCCCGTAAATTTCACCGGTGTACTTTGGCAAATCAAGTGTGATTATAATCATTTTTGGGTTATAATCTTTGACTTGAAACTCAATGGTTGAGATTGCGATAAAATACACACTGGTGTATAACAAACTAAAGCAGTTAGAACCCGAACTATTGATTTTCATCTACTGATCATAACTCTGCGCGTTAATTAACCTCTAAAGTGCTCCCTTCACTTCATGTGTCTAATATGTAACATTAATTTGTTTGTTTTTGTATGTGTGTCCAGTTTCATAATGTGTCATGACTCATGCTGCGTAAATGGCTGGCAATATATTATGATTTATTCTTCTTCAAAAAAAATATATTATGATTTATTTCCTTCTCTATACTGATCATTTAATTTAATGATTTACTTGTTTGAAGAGATAAATAAGCTCATCTTTTGGTCTTGTTATTTGGGTTATGCTTGAACAACTATGAGCATCAGTGTCCTTTATAATCGGTCTGTTGTTTGCGAGTGTAATAGGTCATGGAAGCAGCTCAAGCTTCAACATCATTACCAGGAACATTTCGCGGAGGCTCATTGCAAAATGTCAATCATATTGCACATCTTTCTGGTGCTCTTGTCGGCGTGCTCTTGGTTTGGCTCCTTAGCAAAGTTCCTTCTGATTCTCCAGACCGATAATCCACTTTGGAATTGTTAAATGCCCGCGATTATTTATAAATCAGAATAATACTACTTATATAAATTCCATACCATGTGAATGTATATTTAACAACGAAATGTAATCAATCATCTGAGATGAGCTTCACTTGTGCAACTGCATATAAATGTAGATGTAATAGAGGAACACATCTAGTTTGGATTTGGGATTCTTCCATGAACTTCAAAACCTATATATGGAAGGATTGGTGACTTGATTTCTTCTCTTTGAGCCAACACTATTAGACAACCGCATGACATTTGTCACACTCATTTGACAAACACCAAAACCTGACTAGAATAAAAAGATTCACAAACCAAGGCATGCAGCAATAAACATATGATCCTAAAATTGTTTAATCAAGAAACAACGTTTAAGCATAGTTTCAAGATTTCCTAATCAACACCATCTCTAATATCCATCATATCCACAAAACCATTAATCAGGCTATTAAACACAATGAGATGAGATTAGGCATAAACAGCATCAGATAGCATTCCAGAAGCAGTCATATTCAGAGGCGGATCTTGAATGATTTTATGGGGTGCCGAAAATTTATAAATTATATTAAAAAAATTATATTTGTATAATATATTTCATTAGTTAATAATTTTGTGTGAGTATATAAAATTGTATCAAATAATAAAAATAAATTAAAATATGAGTCACTAAGATTTGAATCTGTGACCTTGTGTTCAAAATACAACCCCTTATCCACTACACGAGATGCAAATATTATGATAATTTTGTCTAATATAGTATATGTAAGATACTTGAGGGATGCAAATATCATATCAGTATACACCTAATACAATATATATAAGATGTCTGAGGGATGTCGTGGCTCTTGCCAGCCACCACAAAGATCCGCCCTTGGTCATAGTACAAACCATATTCCATGCCTCAGACACACGTTCCCCGATTGACAAATGTTTTGACAAGCATATTGTACTCCCTCCGTCCCAGAATATAAGAAAAATAAATTACTTTTCCTTGTCCCAAATTATAACGATTGACATGTGGCAAAGTTGTATATTATTATAAATTAAATTAAATAAAAATCCTAAAAATGTTGTTACTATTGGGCTTAAATGTGCTTTTGACACTGCGAAATAACTTTTTGTCATCTGCACAAGTTGTCTAAGATACTAAAATAATATTTTGTCCACCAAACAGTGTACATGACAAATTTTGTATTTTTTTTTTCTTTTTCTTTTATTCATTTTTTTATAGGAAGATTTAAGTTTTTTATTTATTTATAATACAAATGTAGTAGCTACTCGTAAAAAACAAGAACAAGGTAGCCACTGAATTTATTCACTCATTCATTAAAAAAGAATAAGTTCAATCCAAAGAAAGCTGAAGATTTAGTTTTTATTCATACAGATATTCGTCTTCTCTCGAGAAAGAGAAATAATAATAGTTATAATGAAGGAGCAACAAAAATGTGGGATATTAGTAGAGATGAATGATATCTATTTGATGTAGTTGTTATTCTTGAAGTTGCTAATCTTTATTGTGATGAACCTGAGGCCGCTCATTTTAATGATGATGGAGAGAGAAACAATTTTTTAAACTAACTGCTTTTTAATTTGATATTTTGATGTTTTTGAACAATTTGAATTACTTGTATAGTATTTTTTAGGTTTAGTAATTGGTTTTAACAATACAATTCTATTATTTCGTTTATATAATTATATTAACAAAAATTATACGGACGTACCCACACCTTAATTTTCAAAAAATGTAATACCCCGTACTGGTACCCGTATCAGGTATAGCTACCATATCCGCAACTAAGCAACATAATACAAATTGGAAAATAAAGGTAACAATTGTCACAATAAATTCATTGCAAATTACAAAATAAATGCCACAAATGTCATAAGAAAGTCGTTACAATTCCAAATTTAAAGCAATAAGTGACATAACAGAGTCAAATATATTCTTTACCAGAAAATCCTTGTGGTGGTGGAATCTTCTTTGGTTTAAATCCAGGAGGTGGTGGAAGAAACTGATGCTCTTGAATAATAGAATGCTCAAAATATATGTCAACTTTATCATTCATCTTGGCAACATTGAGCATATCAATACAATGGTTTTCTGTTGTTAAAGAACGAAGACAAATATTCATATCCAATTTCACACCTTCATAAGGCTTCAAGTAATAGAGTCCAACAATGTTGTGGTAACCTCTATTTCGTTTCACCTTATCTTTAATAGCAGATATATTGAGCAGATGTGGGTTTATATTCTTCCAAACATCTACTTCACCATCAACATACTCGAGTTTTCGGTTTTTATCTCTCTTAAAACTTCCTCCATGATGAAGTATCAAAGTGATGAATTTGTCCATCCTATAAAGTTCATATAAATCAACAACAAATAATGTGAAGATGAAGAACGTAACAACACACAAAAGTTCTAATACCATTTCATTATTTTGGTGTGGACGGATCATAATAAAATATCTAATAATTAGATATAAATTATATGACAGATCATGACCTATTCGTTCAAAAACAAATAACTACATGATTTGTATATTAGCTAACGATTAACAAGGCCTTTAAGCCGTTAAGAGATGAATTAGCATCAATTCTTGGTAATCGATTTTTATGACCTTGAGCAAAACGCCCTCTAGGTTCAAATGTAATCGATTTTTTTTTTTTTTTTTTTGCTTTCATCACCAGTTGAATCTGATTCGGGGGTCAGTTCTAACATCAAGTAGTTTTAGCCCCCTCCCGATCATTCTTAGATTTGGTATTGGACCTAACTCATCCTTACAAAACCGGCTTGTAAGGTGAGGATTGCCCTCACTTATAAACACATATTCATGCAATCTCGCAAGTGATGTGAGACTTCTTTAACACACCCCCTCGCACTCAGCACTGTTGGGCTTGTTGCGCGGATATAAATGGTGGAGGGCCCGATCAGAAACCTGATTGCAGGCGGCCCGACGAAGTGGCCCAGCGAATCGTGGATAGGCTCTGATACCATCTTAGATTTGATATTGAGTCTAACTCATTCTTACAAAACCGGCTTGTAAAGTGAGGATTGCCCTCACTTATAAACACATTCAGGCCATCTCGCAAGCGATGTATGACTTCTTTAACAATCGTAGTTGCGGGGGATCAAATTGTGGTCCTCCCTACCAAGTTCAGCGCCAATCACCACTGAACCAACTAACGATTGGTATTGTAATCGATTTTTGTAATATACAAAGAGCTCATTTATTACGCATCATACATAAATATTATTAAGTTGAAAGCATTTAAATTATGTCACATATCATAAATTCCAAACAATCAATTCTAACAAGCATAAAAAGGATCATGGCGAATTACCTATCGCAAAAAGGAGGAAGAGGTTGATGATTGTGACGAAAATATTCTTCAATTTTGTCGAACGAGAAGAACTCTATAGCAGGAAACACGTTAAAGGAATGCGTGAACAAAGATTTGGGGATGGCGGCAACTAGGGTTTTTTTTTTTGTGCGGAAGAAAAGAGCTGGTGTATGTTCTTGCGGAGTTAGGGTTACTTGTATAAAATCGGGTCCAAATTAAGTACACTCACATGGTTGTGACTGCACGTAGTCACATGTTTCTTTATTGTTTGATTAAGATCATCGGACCTAAATTTCAAGCTTGATTTTTAATTAATATAAATAAAAAAGTGATTTAAATCTCAATCATCAAATCTTGATCGGATGGCCAAAATGCGTGTGATGCACCTAATCCTATAAAATAACAAAACTAGATTAAAAAAAATACAAAATAAATTGTTCCTTCTCACCACCTTACCTTTTCGCTTGCCTCCTGGCATTTTAAAAATGGTCTGCTCGCATTATAGGATTTGAAGATTGTAAAAACGTAAAATTTGAAAAAACATTGTTCAAACCCAAGACTTCGAACCATTTGTATGAGGTTTCACATTCTAAAATGTGAATATGGTCAATAGTCAATTTTTTAGGGGTGGTCATAGTCAAATGGTCTCGGACGATGGCCAATTCTGATTGCCCATCAGAGAGGTTGTGACATATTTTTAACCATTCGTATGTTTCGCCCGCAGGTTACGTAGCGAGTGACAATTTATTTTTAACCCAACTGCATCATTTGCACCTGTCATACCCTCTATATGAAATAACAAACTGGTTTAAAAAAAGCTATTGTTTGCTACGTAGGTAGCAAACTCTGTTCACCTAGTTCACATTTTAAAATGTGAACTCCTTTCCTACATAACACGCGAAACTCCTAGTATGGATATTTATAATTTTGATGGTTTATCTTTAGATAAGTTTGTTGCATTTATATGTTGTTTTAAGCATTTTAATTTGTCTTCATGGTTATTTATATTTAAATTTATCGAAACAGGGTCAGTGCCATGCAAAACAGAACCTGACCCGTTCTGGTACTTGCACAATTCGAACTTTAAGTGGTGAACCATCCCCAAGTTTGTTATATAAGTAGTGAACCACGACAATGCACAAATGTGTGAATTTTGATTAATTTATATGTAGGTCATCAATTCAGGATATGCAACGCACCAGATAATTTATGTGGTTTAAAATGCACAAGAACTTGTACAAATAAACGTGCGTGGTTCACTTTTCATCCACAATCAGAAAAATGAACATTTTTTCTTTCTTAAAGAAAACTCACCTAGCTGCGCTCTACTACAACAACAGAAAATCGAATCTTTGAAGAGTCTACTTCCACATTGACGGCATAGCCACACACATATCCAATTAAAATTGGTCACATGTTAGCTCTGTTTGACAGCAAGATGATTTTTTTTCTTTTATGGTCAACAAGTTCGTTTGTTAAAATACGAACTATGTTCGCAATGTAAGTAGCAAACAGTTGTTTCCCAAATTTTGTTAGTCTGTACACTCCCTATCCAACAAGCGAGGGGGTAAAATTGGAAGCTCATGGGCGCAGAAAGAAAATTATGAAAACAAATGCCTTAATGAAAACAAATGCCTTAATAAACCCAGGCCCAAAAAGAGGACAATTATTGAAACTACAATTTTACCCCCTCACCAATATATGAATTTCCCATAATACCACTAGCAATGAAAGAAATTTCAACCTGAACTTCCCAAATTTCATTCTTCATCTTCACCTCTCTGACCCAAATTTCATTCCTTTCTTCTTCTTCTTCTTCTTCTTCTCTCAATGTCTTTGATCGAACGAAATCAAACGAATTCCTCAAAAACAAGTTCAAATAGAATCATTAATCCATAGAAAAAAAAAACCTAAGTCCCATTTCCTCATAAAGAAAAATTCAATCTTTTTGTTCCTTCTGCGGCGAATTTATACTCGTTTGAGTAAATCAAGAAAAAGGGGGTGTTGTGATATTCCATGATCAAGAACAAAAATACCCAATTTATTATTTCATTTGAATCACTTATTTTGAATATTTTTGATTATGTTGAAGTTGTGGAGATGGTACCAAAATTGTTTGGCTGTTCATCCTGTAAAGACACAGGTTATTAGCTCTGGATTCATTTGGGGTGTTGGTGATGTTGCTGCTCAGTGTGTTACTCACTATACTGCCAAGAATCATACTTCAATTGAGGTAGGTTTTGTAAAATTGGAATATAGGTAGATATATAGATTATAAATACCCTTTGGAAAAAGATTTTGTTTTTGGATAATGGGTGTGTTTGTTTTTTGCATGTGATTGTTGAATAGGTGATTGTTTTGTTGTTGAATTGAAATGATAACTTGCATTTGTGTTGTTGTGGGGTGAGTGAGGTGGGTTAAAGGGTTTGAAACCATAGTATGAATCCTTGGAAAATGTGGGTGTTTTCTTGTTACATTTATAATGTGATATTGTTTTCCGGTTAGGAAAATGATGGTTAATGTTTTCAAGTGTCATTTTTGTTGTAGTGGAATTTGGAGAATGGGGTTTTGTAGGTGAGAGTGACTAAACTATATAAAGTTTAATGAGATATTGATGGAGGGGATAGGGATTTTAATGGAGGGGAATTGCTAATTTACATTTTAATCCTTTATAATGTTCCTGTGGTTTTGGTGAAAGGTTGCTTTAGTCAATAAAATGTTGTTTTGGTATTCCGTTAGGGTATTGTTTCGAAGAATATAGGGAACGGAAGGGAATGAAAAGAAAAAATGCACCAAAGGTCGATATTTTGTTGGTTCTTTGATGAAGGAAGGGTAGTCCCACCAAAATTGGTGCCTTCCTTCTTGAACTCCCCAACTCCAAAATTTGAAAGGACACAAGTTTGGGATTGTAGATATTAAGGAGAGGTGGACTTTTTCTATTGTTGTTTTATTCCTTTTAAAGATATCTTAAGATACTTATTTCATGTTGTCATTCAAATAATTGCCATTTGTCGAAACTTGAAACACACCCTTCTTTTGCACTTGAATGGTAGAAAGAAAATAACAGTAGGGAAAAGGTAAATATGGTAATGCAATGGTTTCAAATTTGTGGGATTAATTGTGTTGTGATTACAGAAGTTGCAGAAAATTGTGAGCCAATGTTTCTGATAGAGCCGTAATTGCAGCTACAATGCAGTTTCGGAAACATATTAGTTTTGTACATGAACCATAGGCAGAGCCGCAGAGGGGTATGGAAAAGGAAACCATATCAATGTAATTGCAAAGCAGTGTTTTCTGTATCTTACGATTCGTCTGATTTGGATCTCGAATTGAAACAAAATCAAACACAGTTGATACTTATCGTAGTGCGAATTTCTTGTACTTAAATGTAGCATGAATCCTGATTCACTCTGCTGAATTTCGAATCAGTAGTCCCGTTGAATTGTATGTGCAACACAGAAACGGGATGAGTTGTGAAACCCGGTTTCTAAAAGGCCTGCTTGGGTTGTTTCTAATTTTGCTTTTTCTTTTCTTTCCTTTCTTAAATGGTACATAATCAGCCAAAATCAAACCTTCTGAATAAACCCAAGTCAGATGCACAAACAAACAACCCTAGCACAGCATGTTTTTGGTTTGCACTCCCTCCTAAATTCGTTTTTTTAATTCCTTATTCCTTCTCTTCACTGTTTTTCAATGATTTTTGGTACCCTTTATCTTGTTTGAAGACAATGCTTTCTCTTTCGTCTCCACATGTCATGCTCTCTCTTTCTACTTGCTTCTCTGTTGTGTTATTGTTGCTCTTTATTTGATTTATGACTTGCCTATTAAATCGTTTTGAAGTTCATATACGACATATTAGCTTTTTATTTTTTGCTTATCTCACTTGTTTTGTCTTACAAATGTCTCTTTTTTATTGATCATCTATCTCACAATTCATGATAAGATTCAATTCACGATCCGGAAAATAGGTTTTCCGATTCACAGTTTGAATCACAATTTGATAACCTTGACACTATGGATTTAAATTGCAGCTGCACTGTGATACCAAAATTGGAGAATATTGAAGGATAATGCCCGCCAATTGGCCACAATTGTTCTTTAAAACACTCAATTCTCTTGAAAAAAATTGGTGTTGTAAAAACATTTTCGTAGCAACTTTTTTTGCAACTCTATAGCAACTTTTTTAGCTTGCATATTAGTATATGATGATGTGACACTTCACTCTTGGTAAAAAAATCCATCTAATAATCTCATTTTTCTTGTTTAATAACAGTCTCAGTCACAGGATGACAAAAAAGAATTCAAGATCAACTGGAAACGGGTGTCTACAACCAGCTTGTTTGGATTAGCATTTGTTGGCCCTGTTGGCCACTACTGGTAAAAAGCATCGCCTTTTTCTATTGGTGTTTGACATCAATACACGTGGTTATATTCAATCACTTCTATTTTCTCAAATCATTGTCGGTGTCTACATGCTAGTCTTGTGTCTAGTGTCCGTGTCAGTTCTTTGAGAATTAATATATATCATGTTTATATTTTATAATGTTTATATTTGCATTATACTTAAATTTAACTTCTAGCTTTTTCTTTCACTCATTAAAATATTTGCAGCCGTGGTCTTACTGTGCTGAATGAGAAAAGGAGAGACTTTTTATATGCATGTTTTTGTATCTACTAGAGTGTTTGTTTTTCTCCGTTTGGGGGAGAGAAATGTTAGCAAGTGCTATTTATACTGTAATCAAACAAATCAACTTACCAATTATCCTTCCGGTTTTTCTAATTATGTTAATCATTACAGGTATGAAGGTTTGGACCGGTTTATAAGATACAGACTCTTGCTTAAACCCAATTCCTTCCGCTTTGTTGCTGCCAAAGTTGGCGCTGATGGATTTCTCTTTGGACCATTGGATTTACTTGTGTTTTTTACTTACATGGGTTTTTCTACCGGAAAGAGTGTTCCTCAAATAAAAGAAGACGTGAAGAGAGACTTTCTCCCAGCGTTTATTTTAGAAGGAGGCATATGGCCAGTTGTTCAGGTTGCGAATTTTCGGTATGTACCTGTAAGGTATCAGCTCCTTTATGTGAACTTCTTCTGCTTGTTGGATAGCTGTTTCTTGTCTTGGGTTGAGCAACAACAGGACGCTCCGTGGAAAGAATGGGTGAAGTCATTTCTACCTCTCAAGTAACCGAGTCTTCAACGTTTGATAAGTGCTTCCAAATCTCTCTCAATCGAACCTTTCCCGTGAAGTTCATTTCTGAAAACAAGCGACTAGATTAGATTGCGTATAATCAAGTGACTAGATTGTATGTCTTTCGGAATTTTAATTCTGGAAGTGATGGAATAGCTTTCACACATGATATGACTTATGATTTCATCTTAAATACAAGTTGACATCTTTTCCATTGAATAAATCAAAGTCACATTTGCTCATTACTTCCTAGTATTTAGTCTTTATGTCAATCCTAGTTTTACCAAATATCTTTTGTAGGATTTGTAATGTTTTTTTCAAATCATTTTTGGCTTAGAGTTTTATTTGACAAGGTCTTTGTATGTGAGACATGAATTATTAGGTACTTGATTTTGGTTTCGGATTGCTCACTTCTGGCCCTAGAATAATGCATTTGCTTCCTTCATTTCTGTTTGGGAGCTCTACTGCTTTTTCGGGCAAGAATACAATTTTTTCCCTAGTGTTCTCATGGTGATAGATAATATTAATGAAAGTATTTTTGAGCTCACAATCTTCATCAGTAGAGCTAAATAAATAGTGTGAAAATTTTATGGATGAATTTGTGTTGAGAAATATTGATAGAATCATGTGCAAGTCTTGAACATAATGGCGCAGACACAGAATATTATGACTTCTGCATTTCCCATATTGTAGGTCTGGTAATACCTTAATGGAAGGGTGAAAAACTATATGAATGATTTTTAAGGGTGTTAAGTTTTATCAAAATCCATTTTTTTTAATCTCGACTTGATTAGGAGTGATTAAAAATAACTTTTCGTATTAGGTTGATGAAAATTATACTACATTTTGGGTCAAATTTGCTGAGTTAAAATCAATTGTTAACCAAATTAATTTAACAAATTAGGTTAATTAAAAATCATAATTGTCAAACATGGATCTAAAAACCCAAATATAATTGCAACCACAATTTACACCAACTCCATCAACCATGATTTTGACAGCTAAGTTGCCTTCTTCAGCAACCAACACCAAGGAAAAGTAAATGTTTTATTGTATCAATGATCATGGTAGAACAAATCTAGCATAAATATTTGTATCCTTCATAAAAAGTGAACCTAAGCAATCCAAGTTTTAGCAAATCATAAGAGCATGTTTCAACAAATGCAAGTTAGTAGTTGAGAACAAGACACAGGCCAGCGTGATTCTTTCATTGCAGCATCCAATCTTTATTTTTTTATGAGTAGAAATCGAACTCGGTGCGCTAGATCACAGTGATATTATATAATCCCAGTAAACATAGCTTATAGAAAATCATTTCCTCTAAATGCAATCAAAGAGAAAGTTAAGATATCACAGTAAAAAAGTTGCAGAATTTTCTATTAGATGATCTCTCTGATAATCCGAATGAAATCAGACAGCGTTGAACAATTAACGGAATATCAAATATCCAGCTACAAAGTTAAGTTATACAGCACATGAAATTTGGTTTCATCATTATTTAATTTAACAGAACCATATTAACAGTATCATCATCCTGTAGCATGTTATCAACTATACAGAAAATTTAATTTAACAACATAAGCTGTTATGTTAATCCCACTGATTTCATGTGTACCGATACTGAATCTACTTTTTCATGCAAGTTTGCTCTTCTATAGCCAGATATCAACAAATCATAACAGATAACCTTTTCAACATCATCTGAACTTCTAAATGATACCTCTTGTTTCAGCACTCTACCGACCGATAACTCTACTTCATCCAATCTATCCAACAAAGCATAAATCTTTACAATCTGTTATGTCCCACAAAACAGATGAACAACAATAACAAAGTAACAGAGCAACAATGGAAATCAAAGAGACTGAATTATTATTATTAATTGGAATGAGAGAAAGTTTACAGATAAGGAATACACCCTTTACTGCCTAGAGCTGTGCTCCGATTAGGAAGCTAGAGCTCCCTAACCATATTTCAATACAAAATACAAGAGTGATTTCTCTATCTTCACTAACTCCCTATACCCTTGGAACTGCTAACAGTCTATAACAACTAGTGACCTCGTCATTCATTCACGTTGCTAATTCCTTTCTTGCCCCTACGAGAATACACAATCCACTCCTTGCACCCCTTTCTCTCATCATGCAGCAAAGATTCACTAGCTGGGCCTAATTCTTTCATATTGGGCCTAACACAGTCCCACAATGTATTCGCGAGAGGACACTGGAATCAAGTGGATACTTTGATATAGTTTCGAGTAGCTCTTTCATCTTTTCCACTTGCCCTTGTTCATGATACAATGCTACTAACATCTCAGCCATGGTTTCGCTGATTTGCCATCCATTTTCTAGCACAAACTTAAAAAACTCATTAGCTCGACACAAACTCTTTTGCGAGCAATGTCTTTTAAGCATACTTTCCAATATGGTTACGTTAGGTCTAAGTTTGGAAATCATCATTTCTTGAAAAACTCTATCAGCAATCTCAAAGTTCTTTGAATTAACACAGCCTGATATAACCAATTCGAATATTTGAAGATCAGGACCAAGTCCAGCAGCCTTCATAGCTGAATACCAAGCTAACATGGCATCAACATTCCCTGACTTGGAAAAGGCTGAAATGAAGTTATTATAAGTGTAAAAATCAGGTTTATAGCTCTCTGAATTCTCCATTATCTCAAATAAACTATATGCTGTAACAATGTCATGTGAAGACAGGCATGCATTTATAAGGGAATTGAAAACCTGGGATGTCGGTTTAACTCCAACAGCCTCCATAGAAGTAAATACATGCATTCCTAGTTGCACATTTTTCAACTTTCCACATAGAACGATGAGCTCAGAGAAAAGACTATGGTCTTTAACATTTTCTTGCAACAATCTCTCCAAAATCCATTCCAAAACCTGACCATTCAATCATAAAATGATAAATGGATTATCACAAATTCACAATTTTTCTATAGGTAATCCAGGAAATATAATTGGAAACTAAAACCATATTGTACACAAAACTCATCACATAATTTTGTAAAAATCTTTTGGCAAATGAAGAACATTTTTGGGTGAAGATCTCAATTTCTCGGCAAATAAAGTTTTGGTGAGTTGGGTCACTAGGCTCACAAGCTATTTAGCAATTAGCACCAACACTTCAAATTGAAGACATGTCTAATCGACACAAAACTAACACATGTAGTTAGAGTTGATTACTTCTATTTTTTAAATTATTACCAGTGTCTATGTCACTATCGTGTCTGATGTTTGTGTTCGTGCTTCATAGCGCTCATGAGAACCCAATGTTGGGCTTAATGTTTGTATGCGCGCTTCATAGCTCACGAGGACTCCAACCAGAAGGCCCAAGTACTTATAAGATTAAGGGTCTATTTAGATTGACTTATTTGAGCTTATCTACTACCATAAATTTTATGACACTGTTTGGGAGAACTTACGAAAACAGATTATGACAATTTTCATAAGCTTTATTTCAGCTTAATTTTTCACAAGTTCTCCAATATAGCTGCTGACTAAAACAGCTTGTAGTATATATAAAAATAATTTATCTTTATTTCATTTTTTTCTATAAAAATAGCTTAAGTAAACTTATACTTAAGTATGCTTGTGCTATAAGCTACAAATAAACTATTTATCCAAATAGGCCCTATTAACCAGATTTTCAAGTCATTATGGGATATGAATCACATCCTTGACAATTACTACTATATTGCAGACAGCTGATAAAAATGTTAACCCTAATTCCCAATACTCAAATTGTGTTCATATAAAACATGAATGAATTACAGTTCAAATAAAAAGAAAAAGAGTTGAATGAGGAGAAGATGAAAGAATAGTGATTACCAAGTTGGGTTTTTGAGAAGAAGGAGAGAGAGAGGTAACAAGAAAGTGGAAAGAAATTAGTGAGGTTGGAAGGGAGGGAAATTCATGATCCAACGTGGTTTTGATGTTTGAATTGGGTAGCTGATGCAATTTGAGGAGAAGAGGATTGGAATTTGAAGATGAATTGGTGTGATTGCGGAAGAAGAAATGGTGTTGTAGTATTGTTCTGTAACTCTTTCTTGCTATGGATAAAACCCTAATTCCTGACGCCATCTCTTCTTCATTTCGGTTCAACCAAGGAATATGGGGGGTGCCTGCCCCAATTTTTCTTCTTCTTCTTCTTCTTTATTTCGTTTTAACAAATATAAGTATATTTTATATTTATTTTTTGACACATATTTTATATTTTTTTTTTGACAAAGTATATTTTGTACCTAATGTCTCTCGCAAGAATTGTATGGGAGTCGTCCTCGGTGGGACTTCCCGAATGATTGTATTGGGGAATTCTACCGTACTCCGTGCAGCTTTGGTTGAGCTACCGCGATATTTCTGGAACGGTTGCGGTCTACATTACTTGTCTCCCTCTTCTCAAGGAAGTGAGTCTCAGACCGTATGTCGTTCTCGGTCCTTTTTTATACAGTTCCTGACAGGTGCCGACTCTTCACTCGAGCCCTGAAGTATTCTGTCTGCGAGACCCAAATTGAAGTTTCTTTCGAAGATATCTTAGAGTTTTGGAATAATTGTTATGTTCTTCGAGTCTCATATTGATGATCAATAATGTTGAAAATGTCGTTCATTCATGTAGTTTTGTTTTAATTTTCCACCTCATAGAAAACTAAAAAATATTATGTTTAAAAAAATCTTTTATTTTAAACTGTTGATAGTGAATATATATAATAAATTTGAGAAAAAAATGACGGTATTTAAATTGCATTCAACCATCTGTGCACACATCTTTATTTAATGTATAACTTAGATAATGCCGAGTCTCTACACTAATTTTAGCTTAAAATATGTTTTTAACTTATTTTTTACTTGTTAAAACTTCTTCAATAAATTGTGTAAAAAAAAATAAAAAATCTTCAATAAAATCATATTAATGTTTGAAAAAGTTTATACAAACCTGTAAAATGAAAATGTTAATTTCAAAGGTGTATTTCTATTTGTGATCAAAATTTGTAAGTAGTTGTTTAGCAAAAATTCTTTTATTTATTTTTTTTTTGAAGCAAAAATTCTTTTATTTATAGTTAAAGTTTGAATTGAAATATTATATTTAATATTTATTATATAAAAAGATAAATAAGTAAAAAAAAAAATTTTAAAATTAGATTTTAAGATAAGATATAAAAAAAGCAAAAAAAAGAAGTAGTTTGGCATAAATTAATTCACCGAAAATAAAAAAGAAGTAGTTTTTGACATAAAGAAAAGAAGAAGAAAGAAGTAGTTTTTTTGGCCAAGATTTATTTAATTTAATTTAAATTTTAGTTAGAATAACTATTTATTATTTTTAAATTATATATCCTTCTTGTAAAACCCTACAAACAACATCAAAAACTCAACTTGACCGTAAAACGTAACATCTCGCCGGAAAATCCACCTGAGTCGGTCGTCGGCCGCCAGAAACAGGTTTTCCTTTTCTTGATTGATCTTCTTCTCCTGTGGCAATGGATTTTGAATCAAATTACGATATTGCCGCCACTTCCGACTTCATTCGCACTCACAATTTCACCAGAGTTGCTTTACAAGTAAATCCCTTTTCCTCTAATTTTAAATTCTTTCATCATAGGCTAAGTCACTGTTTGGATAAATAGATTGATAATTGCTTATGTGGAAGTTCTTTGTATAACAAAAGAAAAAATAAATTCAGGTCTGTTTGGATTAGCTTATTTTTAGCTTATGAAAAGTAGCTTATAAGCTCATAAGTTCTCACTATCCAAAATTGTATGTTCATAAACTATTTTTTCATAAACTACCTTAACAAGCTTATGAATAATGCATAAAACTTATTTATTTGCATAAGCTGCTTTACATTAGCTCAAAAATCAGACAATTCAAATGGGCCCATAAACTATTTATGTAGCAAAAGATAAAATAATGTCAAATTATTTTCATATAAGCTGTAAGTTGTTTTCATAAGTTAACCTGAAGTCTGGACAGCTTATAGAAATAAGCTAAAAATAGTTTATGAACATGTCATAAACTGTTTCGATAACCTCTCCCAAACACTCTTACAAGTGCTTATGTCGGTAGATAAACTTAAATAAACCTAAAGTCGAAACCTTTCAAACTGTTTAATACATGAGATACTAGACTCATGTTTAGTTACTTACAAGTCTGAAGAAATTGACAAGTAATAGTAAAATTTTAAGGTAATGTATATAGCACTTGAAAATTTGTCTTTATCAACAACACTGCCCTAAACCCCAAATGAAATTTGAATTTTGTAGGTTTTTATGCATCAATTTTCTTTGCAAAACAAGTGAAGTTACTTTTTTTTTTATTGGTTGCAATGTTTTTCCTTTGTGAGTTTCAGTTTCCAGATGATCTCCTAAAGGATTCAACAAGAGTGGTCGCTGTTTTGCGCAAGAGACTTCAATCATTGAGAGAATCTGATATTACAGAATGTGGGGAGGAGACAGACATTGGATTGTATGTCATGGCCGATACGGCCTATGGCAGTTGTTGTGTTGATGAAGTTGGAGCATCACACATTAATGCGGACTGTGTCATACATTATGGACATACATGTTTTAGCCCGTGAGTACCATATCTTTTTTTTAGTCTTAATTTGGGCATATTTAGTATCTTTCATTTCTCATATCTTGTTATGAAGTGTGGAGATATACTTGATATAATCATCACTATTTGTTTATGATTCGGTCAAGATTTTTTTTGTTGCTATAGTATGTATTACATCATCTATTTTGTAATGCTGAAAATGCATGATTTGCAAAGCCACTTTTTTGGATTCAATTCATTCCTTGAGTACCTATTTTCAAAAGTTCTTACAGTTTCCATGCCAATAATTTATTGCTTTTAATTCTTTATGTTGTTTATGCACTGAGTTTGTACTTCATGTGCTTCCATTGACATCCTCTTTTCTCTCTACAGGACAACAGCTCTACCAGCATTTTTTGTTTTTGGGAAGGCTTCCATTGGCATAGCTGATTGTGTTGAAAGTATGTCACAATACGCACTGACAAATAGCAAACCTATCATGGTATAGAAAATAAAATAACTGAAATTATCATGTAATTTATTAAGGGATAATTTCATGAATATTTATTAGTGTCCTTTTTCACATCTCTACAAAGCTCAATTGGGCTGATGTACTCTATTGTGCATGCAATATGTATTAATTTTTGTTTTTCTGCAAGCCTAGGCTAGACAAGTTTAAGGGTATTTTATCAGTAAAAGTTTCTTACTTTCTGGACCATTTATTCTCCAATTGTAGGTCCTGTTTGGGCTGGAATATGCACATTCAATACAACAAATTAGAAAAGCACTGTTAGAATCATCAACTTCTTGCAAATCTGACCTCAAGTCAGAATTTCACTTTGCCGATGTTCCATCTCCATATATGTTTCCATCAAAAGATATTAAAAAGTTAAGCGGGATCCAAGAAGAAGCTTGTGGCTGTGGTAATAATTCCAGTTCTGATGGCCCAAGTGGGACTATATATAATATTGGAGGTTTGACTTGGAAATTACCCGAGGGACAAAGCATGGAAGACTACTCGCTCATTTGGATAGGACAAGATAATTCTGCTTTTGCAAATGTTGTGCTCACATTCAATGCCTGTGACATAGGTTAATAATTTACTCCTATCTTTGCTGAAACTTTTCATAATATGTATGTATTGTCATGATTCTCGCTGCTCACTACAATATATAGAAACTTACCTTCCTTTTCAACTTCTAGGGACCTTTACATGTTTGCATGAAATGATTATAACAATTTCTCAACCTTATAATTTGACTTCCATTCTTTTGCTTCACAATGCGGTATCTTTTATCATGATATGTCGTGAGGACATTGTATATCTTTGCATGAAATGATTATATCAATTACTCGACCTTATATCATCTTTTTAGTCCTGCTTCTCCATCAAAACGATTTATTTTGGGAAGACATTCTCTGTGATATCATTGCATTGTTTGGAATAACTTTTTTATACACATATTATGTATCTAGTGTTAATGCACCTTCACTTCTTTTCCGGTATAGGTTCTTTTTAGGTATTGTTTTAATAATGGTGTTGTTGGTTTTAGTCAGATATGATGCAACTAAGAATCAAATGGTGACAGACTTGTCTCAACAGAGGAGGATTCTTAAACGTAGGTATGTATCCTATATGAACACACTATCCTTTTTTATATCATCTTATGTCTTTGAAATTTACTAAGTTCAGTTGTGAACTGTGCAGATATTACCTGGTGGAGAGGGCTAAGGATGCTAATATTGTGGGGATTTTGGTCGGAACTCTTGGAGTTGGTATGTTTTGTTATCAATTTTGTGTTTTTATCTTGCATAGTTATTGATAAATAACATAAGTATATCCAAATATATATCATCACACGCCTTATTAAGCATGAATTTGAATTTCCCAAATATGTTTGATTTAATCAGCTAATTCTAATGCGAAAAGTATCTAGATAGGGAACCCTTGTTAGTTGTTACTAACCATTTATGTAGCTTCAACTAGTAGCTTAAGCTTTTGGGATAGTTTGTTCACGACCTGAGGGCAAACCCTTTATGAATTATGAGTATGACCAAGTACTTTACAGTTCAATCCTTGCCGCCTCCATTTTCCTAATTGAATGTTAATTTTCAAAACAAGGTAAATGAACTTGTGTATTGGCCATGCTTCAAGTTGAAAGGGCTCTTGCATGAGGGGATGTGTTTTATATATCAAAAACCATTCATGTAACTGATTCATGATAAATGTGCAAATGATCTCTTAGCCTGTTGTTATGATTTGTCGGTAAATAATTCATTTTATTGTCCATTTGATACATAAATGGTGTTAATTTAACATACTGGATTTTGATGCAGCTGGTTATCTACACATAATTAATCAGATGATGGAGCTTATTACTGCCGCAGGCAAGAAAGCCTATACTTTAGTTATGGGAAAACCAAACCCAGCTAAACTTGCTAACTTTCCTGAGGTGAAGTTTGATTCAATTTTAGTACATACTTCAACTTGCTAATTCGTCTGAAAAATTACCAACATTTTGTTTTTCATCAGTGTGATGTATTCCTTTATGTCTCTTGTGCCCAAACTGCTTTACTGGATAGCAAAGAGTATCTAGCACCAGTTATTACTCCCTTTGAAGCAACAATTGCTTTCAACAGGTACCGTGTCAGTGATTTCTACCTATGCATCACAAATTTTCTATTTGATAGTGTCTTTCCTAATGATTGCTAAGATTTTCATGTGACCTCTATTTTGAATTTGTTGTTAAATTTATACATGTTGTAATTGGATATAACCATTTGTTTCTTATTCTTCTTCCTTTGTATTCACCGATCACACATTGTCGTGCCTTCTGCATGCTTTATTCTACAATGATATTAAAGTTTTGTAGATTTCATAAAACCACATATCTCTAAATAAAAAAGTTGATATTTCTGCTCTCTGCATGTTTTTCTGATAGATTTAGTACAATCCATCTTTGTTGACATCTATACCTGAGTTCATGTGAATACATATCTTACTTTTATCTAGGCTTTTGAATTATGATATACATCTCTCAATTTCTGATGCTATTGTTTTAATCGATTTCCAGGGGAAGCCAGTGGACAGGAGCCTACGTAATGGGATTTGGAGATCTAATTAATCTCCCTCAAGTACAGGCCGGAAACCAGGAAGAAGCACGATTTTCATTCATACGGGGTGGATACGTCGAAGATTTTGAAAATCAAGGTAGTTTATATCCCTTGCTTTAGCAACAAAATGATTCTTCAAGTAGGGTGGATATGTCGAACATATTAAATGTGGAAAAAAGGAGTATTGTCGATCCGAACCCGTGCCCCAACACATCAAATGTCCACACAATGTTTTACTATATAAGTTGCACTTGCGGAATACATTCAATTCAATTCTATTTCCATCATATTGGAACATCTAAACGGCATAAGATTGGTCTGTTTCATGAGGTAACTAATTTTTTTTCCTTGTATCTCAGCAGAAAACGTCGAGGAAGAAAGAGAAGATCTTGCTTTAGCCAATACAACAGAGAAGGCATTGCAGTTACGGGACAACTGCAATACTCTAATCAAAGGGGATGCTAAGTCAGGAGCAGAATTTTTCGCAAATCGAACTTATCAAGGTCTGAATATGCCTGAGGAGAACACCACTCCACAACCATTTGTCATAGGAAGGAGAGGAAGGGCAGCTGTGTATGAGGATGAGAATAACAAACATTGAAATTTATGACAAGTGCCTCAAAGATGTATTCTTTGCTTTGCATTTGATTGTAATGAATAAAAAGGGAAATAAGAGCATATACATTGATTGTTCTCTTAGTCTAGTGAGTTAAAATCACGTCATGTATTTTATTTCTTTATTAAGAATCAAACACGCATTTCATCAATATCTCGGATGAATGGTGAGATTCGTTGACGCCACATATTCAGAGAAGCAAATCAAGCAGCAGATGCTTAGGCCAAACATGGATTTTGTCTTTCCTCCCCCCCCCCCCCCCCCACGCATTTCATCAATATCTCGGATGAATGGTGAGATTCGTTGACGCCACATATTCAGAGAAGCAAATCAAGCAGCAGATGCTTAGGCCAAACATGGATTTTGTCTTTCCTCCCCCCCCCCCCCCCCCCCCTCCTCTTCTTTTAACCGAATAATTTCGATATATACATAAAAGTTAGTAATTGAATCCTTTAACCAAACAGATGCTTTGGCCAAACATGGATTTTGTCTTTCCTTGCCTTGACGTAATTCCCCCCCCTTCTTTTTCTTTCTTTCTTTTAACCGAATAATTTCGATATATACATAAAAGTTAGCAATTGAATCCTTTAACCAATTATTAAGGGGTCCAAATTTGTTGCTTGGACCAATCCTACCCAATAAATAAATGATGATACATTTTCAAATAGCGTATCTGTGAGGGTACTATACTATTGCGGCCACTCGACAAGTACATAGACAGACATTCTAATTTCTAAGGAATAGAGAATACCAATTATTTCTTTCAATCGTAATCACGTACGTATTATTTGGACCATTTTTTTAACAAGTATTACAAGTATTATTATTTGGACCATTTATGGGATATTGGATATGGATGAATTTTCATTTAATGAATACTTTTTTCTTTTTTTCTTTCTATAGTAGCCTAGTAGTGAAGAATTCAAAGTTCGACCTCTAACCCTTCAAATAATATCAATAGTAGCTACGAACCGGACTATTTTATAGGACTGAATGCTCTTTTTTTTTCTTGGCTAAATCAGCAAAAAAAGATAAATTAAAATTAATGAGTAAAACATCGCTCATATAAAATCGAGGGTTATAACATGTGATTTTTTAATTTTTATATATGAACGAAAAATTAAATTTTTTAATAATTTTATAGAAAAAAAATACAATCCACAGTAATATCAATACAAAACCACTATAACAACCCAAAATTTGTCGACATATCCGCACAAGCATGGGTAAAAACAAGTATGTATGAAGACAAAGTATTAAAGTACACTATCCATCACTATCTTCCTAACAACAAAATATGCATTGTGATCAATATATAGTAGAAAAATGAAATAGCTTGGACCACAATTCTACACACACTTATATATAAAGCCTTTCATTTGCTCCCTTAAACCACGATGGTCCATCCCAATTAAACCGATGATCTCTATGTGCATGCATCATGTGTACTTAATACCTGTGCTTGAATGTAATTTCATTAACTAATAATACTTGAGTTAAATAATTAAGGTTTAAGTTTTGGCGAAAAAGTTAAAGAGTTAAAGGACTACAATTCAAGTTATGGATGGTGAAAGCAAAAATTAAATACAAACATTAACAATTCAATTTTGATAATCTGAACATAGTTTATAAGTAGATACAGTCATTTCTTTATAAGTTAATTTGTAGGATTTAGTTATGTCTCAAATTTTAAGATAAGATGATATTAAAGTTTCCAAAAAATCCGTGGACTACATGTTGATTTTGCTATCGCTTATCGGGCAACCGGACATTTATATTCACACTAGTGAGTGTGTGGTAGGAATCCTACATCGAAATCGAATGGATAGAGATAATCACCACTTTATAAACCGGTTTTATAAGATTTATTAGTTAGACAAAACTATGAATTTTAAGAACATTAACAATTCAATTTTGATAATCTAAACATGAATTTATAGACAGACAATCATTCATTCATTTATAAGCTGGTTTTGTAGGATTGAGTTATGCTTCAAATTTTAAGATGAATCGGAGTCTCCTAAAAAATCCGCTAAACTATCTACTGCCAAAATTTCACTATCGGGTCACCTGACATTTATATTCACGCGGGCGTGAAAGAGTATATTAAGAGTCTTATGTCAAATAGATAGAGATAATCTTATTTTACGAACCAGTTTTATAAGATTTAAATAGATAAAACTTTGAATTTTAAGAGCATTATATTGTGGTTGATTGACAATGTTATTATCGTTCATTTTTGTTGTTTCTTTTCAGAAATCCATAAACCAAAAACGTGGGGCAAAAGAAAAAGAAAAGAGCAATACTATATTTTGAGAAGTGGGGTCATATGGAAATGACAAACAATTTTGGTACTGTCTAGTAATTTAGGAAAAGCAATAGACACCATCATCCCATTAACAGTTTGTCATTTAGATTAACGTTGACCCATTTGCTTATTGCCTTTTTCTTTAGCTTGGATTCATTTATATATTTCCCTCTTTTCCATCACAATATACTTGAAAATTCCACTTCTTAGCTCTCTCTTAAGCATAAATTAACTCATAATTAATAAACTAATTTTTAGCGAATAGTGAATAAATTAACTAATTAAATTTATGATGTTTAGTAAAATAATTGTTGAATTAATTTATATATAAAATATGGATCACCGGGGCTCCTTTCTCTTAAGAGCCAAGGGACTAATGCAAGAAAAATGTTTAATTAATAATAATTTTTTTCAAATAAAATAATAGAAAGAAATAAAATTGATAGAAAAATCATAAGCTATGAACTAATAAAAGTAGCTTATAAAAAAATATAAGGTGATAAAAATAATCTAGAAACTCATAAGTAACAGTTACAAATGAATCAAAAAAGATGTTTTTTATTTAAAATTTGAATCAAATGCATCAAATTTTTTTTTTATAAAATTTTATTTGATAGGAAAAGTATATCTAAAATCTAATTAATTTATTGTGCTGAACAAATAAACTCATAATTTTTGTACTATTGGTACACAAATGATATATTGATTATGACTTTAACATGTTTTGGCACTACCGGTGCAACCAATAGTTGACCTCAAGGTAGAGACTTGACTGTGTTGTTTGTTATGCATCAAAGTTTGAGGGACCAAATCATTTTCTTATTTTTCTTTTTGGTACAAAAAATTAGTCAAGAATAGTCAAACAATTTCCTTATAAGTCATAACTGGCCCGATAGGTTATAACTGGCTCGATTGATCAGTGAATTCGGATTCCACCTGGTAATTGCGACCATTTTGTCTAAAATGAACGGTCGAGATGTAATAGACCGAAATATGATCAAACAATTAGAACGTTGGATCTTAAATATACAATCAAGATTAAAAACAACAAGTAATTGTATGGTATTATTACCGTAGGGGGTTCTGATCCGTGATTAGTGGCCGCCTCTGTGAGAAGTAGGAGCTAGATCATCAGTAGTACAATACCAATAGGTGATTATATTGTTTAGTGTGGGTTGGAGAAAAGCGATAAAACATTTTTTTAACACTTTTTTAATACCTACTATTTTATCGAGTGAAATTTATATGATACACATTTTATGTAAAATTCATTTATAATGTACGAGATCCACATCAATTTCACCCGATAAATGTTAAAAAGAGAATGTTGTTAGTTCTCATCGTTATATCAAACATTCACTCATGCTTTTGTCAACATTTTGCGCAAAACAAGTGGGGTTGTGTCTGTACACTGCTCTCTTTGTGGCATATGGTACAGTGTGGGAAGTGGGTAACTGAAAAAAGGGCCATTTTGTTGTGAGAGCTCTTAAGAACTATATCAATTTAATAGAGTTGGTGTGTGAGGAACTATGTAATAAATGTAGTAGCAGCAGTAGTACTTCTGTAACTTATGAAGCCCAACTTAATTAAAACCAGTGCAATACAATATGATTATAAAAAAAATCAGATTATTTTTTAGGAAAATAATAGTTAAAAAAACTCAATATAGTAAAACTATATTAGAACTTGTGTAGTTAATATTTATAAAATATAAAAAGTATTATTTTTGATACAATTTTTTTTAATCCTGAACTTCTGTCGGACACTAATTAGTATGATCATTTTTTTATTAGCTCACTAGTTTTTAGGAGAGTGAGTTATAATAATCTAAATAAGCTTCTTTTTATAAAAAAGAAAATTATGAGTACATATATATAGAATACTCGAAAAAATGAGATATTGAATATTTTTCATTAATATACAACTATAATTTATTAAAAATTACAAAATGATATGTGGCGATCAAGAGGTCCCAATATAGTTATTTGAGCTTTTGTGTTTTTATAAAAAGTACTCTTTTTTCAAAATTTACTAAAAATAAATTAAAAAAATAAACCGCAAACTGAAGTATTAGAACAGCAAAGTGGCATAGAAAAAAATAAAAAAAACTATCCATCAAAATTCTATTCCATTAAATGAAAAATCCATGGGAATATAGGTTAACCACAATTACACAAAACAAACATTCACTCTTGAAAATTACTATCTCCTAAACCCTCATTTTCTTGTCACTTAGTTTCCCTTTCTCTCTAGCAAGTCAAACCTACATAGCAAAAAACTGCACTATACAATATTCATATATTCCCTCTCTCTCTCAAAAATAAAATAAAAAACTACAAGAAAATTAATTAAATAAAAACTTGTCATCACCAATAGAAGTTGAATTCGGTGAGAGTCTCTCATAATATAACAAATTATTGTTCAAATTCTATTTAGAAGAGGTGTCCTCATTTTGTATCCGACAACGACAATACCACAAAAAAGATTAGTTACCTCAAAATTATGATTATAATTGAATCCATGAATTAAATGCACCCCCATAGGAAAAAATTTCTCACCATTTTGTTTTTTGTCAATTTTTCTTTCCTTTTTATGGACAAGGGAGCACCACCACCCTTGATAACATTATGCACACATATGTTATGGCACACCAAACTTTTTTTTTGGTCAAGAAGACACACCAAACTTTAATTAAACATCTTATTAATTAATTTGGCCTAATTAATTAAACCAATTAATAATTATGGATTAGATTGTGTGGCAATAGAGCAAAAGCATGAGTATGTTTTGCCTCATCTTTCCAACATCTTTCAATATCTTCAGCTATATTCTTGGCATCCATGGATGCACCAAGAAGTCCACGTTTGGTGAAACCAACAGCATAGAGGCCATTTTCACCTTTCCATCCATTAGGGAATGGCTTTGTAGGATATCCATCTTCCTTTGAGAACATATCCTTATCCTGCACATATACCATTTCATTTCAATTATTTATATTACTCTCTTTTTTTTTGCTTTATATCATTTTCAAAATTTAGATAGATAGATAATTAGATAGACTCTTTGAATGCCATTCAAAAAAAAAAGAAAAGAAGATAGACTCTTTGAATTTATTCCATTTTGTTTTTTCCTCGTTCAAAATAGAAAAGTTTAGCACATGCATGTTATTGTTTGGTACTACAAACAGTTTTTCATAAAAATAGAAATGTTTTTCATAAAAAAATTCAAATAAATATTTATGCTTATATTTAATTTATGGATTTAATTTATAAATAATATTGCAAATATGATATCATAATGAGATTTGATTGAATTCACGTGTAAAACTTTTTTTACGAATTGTTAGCAAGTAGTGATTAGAATTATGTTTAAAATAAAAATAATGTCATTAAAAATTTGTGAACACTACTCTGCTTTAGAGTTGGATTGTGTGTATAAGATATTCAATCAATGAATACACTCTTCAACATATACATTTTCCAACATTCTATCTTCGATTATTTAAAATTCATGTAGACCTATCCCTGTAAGCATAACTCAACTAGTACAAACATTATATGTAATATGCAGGGACCGGAATTCGAACCCTAATACTCCCACCATTTCATTATTCTGAAGTAAATTAAAATTTTATTTGAATTTTATCCTCAAGATATGTTACCCAATATAACTTTTAGCCTTTAGGATATAAAAGAATATTTTCTTTAAATTTTTCTTCCAATGTTTGAAAAATATTATAGACTGCATAATGGGATTTATGATTGAATTACCTTTAGCCAATAGGGAACATTACTTTTGTAACCAGTTGCCAATATGATGGCATCAAAATTCTCCGTTCTTCCATCAACAAATTCCACTGTGTGATGTTGTAATCTCTTGATGCCTGGACATACCTGAATCAGGGAACTATGAATTTCAAACAAACAATTTAATAAAAATAATTACATTTTTACACTCACGAAATAATCGATGATATTCTTTATCCAATTACCTTAATTTTATGAAAATATATTTTAAACCGTTAATTAATTATAATCATTAAATTATTATAAAAAATTACATTTAATTGTGATTGTTTGATAATATAAAATTTGTTACACCAAAAATGAATTGAAATTAATTCAACTTCTTTTTTTTTCTTTCACAAAACTCATATTATAAACCTTAAAGTATGATTTGATTGAAAAAGCACATAATGATGGAAAATCTTTCAAACACAAAATATACACTACAAGAATTATGCAATTTACTTACAAAAAAAGTCCTAGGAAACAGGGCAAAATTCGTAGGTAATGTTGATTTCTGAGTAATTTTCCGAGGAAAATATTCCTAGGTAAAATCGATTCTACTGCTAGGAGTTTACCTACGAAATATGCCGTTTCAGAGGAAACTGGATGTCAGAGGACATTTCCCAGGAAATTTTCGTAGGAAACGGCTCTGCTAATACTGCAACAGCAGGTGTGGGCCAGAGTGATGGGACAAGTCGTTTCCTAGGAATGTTTCGTAGGAAACAATCAATATTTTAAAAAAAATTATATATATGCTGTAAAATTAATTAAAAACAATTTCAATTTAAATATTATAATAATTTATTATAAAAAAATTATTAAATTAAAATTTCAGAAAGCCGCCAAATTATTAAATTGAAATTTCAAAAGGCCGCCAAATTCGATTTCACCAAAAATTTCAAATTTCCACCCAAAATTCGAAAATTTTAAATTTGTGCCAAAAAATTTAAATTTCAAGCCAAAAAATTCCAAATTTTTGAATTTGCGCCAAAACTTTTTCAAATGTCACAAAAAAATTAAAATTTCCGAAAAAAATGTGAAATTCGTAATTAGTGCGAAAATAATTCAAATTTCCCCTAAAGAATTCATCTTCTTGCAAAAAATATGAAACTTGTAATTAGTGCAAAAAATTGAAATTATCACCAAATAAATTCAAATTGAAAGAATGGATTAAGGAAATTTGAGAGAAAGAATAAAAAAGTATGTTGTAAAAATGACAAAATAAAAATTTGAGGTGGTAGAATTAAAGTGTTAAAGAAAGAAAATGGTGGAATAGAAAAAAAAATTTAATGTGTTGAAAAAGATTATAAATAATTAAACATATAAAGAATGAATTGGGGAGATATATGGTGTGGTTGATGAAGATTGAATGAGGAAGATAAAGATAATGGTGGTTGGAGAAGAAGGTTGAATAAGGAAGATAAAGATTTAATGGTGGTTGAATGAGGAAGATAAAGATAATGGTTGTTGGAGAAAAAGATTGAATAAGGAAGATGAAGATCGTAGTGTAGAATATTGATATGAAATAGAAGTGTAGAAATTAAATTTGTAGTGTAAAATATTTTTGTGATATGATGTAATTTGTAGAGGAAAATTTTTCAGTGATATGAGGTAATGAAATTGTAGAGAATTTTTTTTCTATGAATGAGATAAGAACACAAGTTTTTGTGTGTTTGAAGACAATAACTCAGCAAATTATCCTCACCCATATAATTAATGAGTGTCAACTGTAAATTTGATGGTCTCAACAATCACATATGTTTTCCTAGGAAATTAATGCGTCTACCTATGAAATATTCCTAGGAAAGCGCTTTGACTGGGTCAAATATGTTTTCCAACGAAAGTTTCCTAGGAAACGAATTATGGAAAAACGCGCCACTCTGACAGCCGGTTTCCTACGAAAGTTTCCTAGGAAAACGCTTGGATTTTGGTATGAATCAATTTTCGTAGGAAACCTTTGTAGGAAATTCCTAAAATTCTTGTAGTGATACATAGGCCTTTTGATCATTAGTTTAACTATTCATGACTAAAAAGAAAAAACATGGGTCCAATTAAACTAATTTTCTAATGACACTAAAATCTTTTTTTGTACTCAAAGTGTGATACTAAAATCTTGAGGATTAAAAAAAGTTGAACTTGATTTGATAGAAAGTACCTTAATGTCTCCTCTTTTAATCTTGGCAAGGGCACCCACATCTAGTACTGGTGTCTTTCCAGACAATTTTTTTAGTTCAAGGGGACCCAATCGAGGCCGAACCAATCCGAACCGTTCTGTGTCGCCAAGCATTAGCCATGACACGACGAGAAGGATCCGATCAACAAGTTGCACGGGCAACCACTTGAGCAACCACATGGACAACCCAAAAGTTGATTTTCCCAGCATATCTCTTGGTAGGATGTGTACCTTCAATCAAACCAACAGAAAAAGTACCATGATGAGATAGTTTTTTTTTGCATAATTTGAATTTTTTTTCCTATACAAAAATATCAGAGTAGAAAATTATTATTAAGGAAAATGATACTATTACAATTGTTTTTAAAAATACTTAAACTTTTTCTCTTGAAATTAAAAGATCAAACTCTGACTACACTGTAATGACACTTCATCAATAATTTTTTAATATACTTAATTAATCTAATAAAACTGCAATGTAAAACAATACGAGTATTTCAAATTTATAATATTTTTAAGTTATAAAATTTAGCTAAAATAAAAATTGTATAGAGTTAATATGTTTGCAATCACAACTTTGATCATAGTATCAAAGTTTTTGATGTGACAACATCAATCACCCGCTGCAATTGTGGTTATTGTCATTTTTTTCGAAAGTCATTTTTCTTTATTATTTTCTCAAAGTTCTTATTATATAAAAATATTTTTAAGTTTATCGAATATATGTTGTATTTAGTCTGATTAGAAACATTAAACATTTTATAATTTTTTTATAATAAAGATCGAAGAAAGTATAATATGAATGTTATTTTTCATATTATTGAGGAAAGGATGTGACACATCAACCATGACTAGGCTTAAAACTCAGTTGTGGAGATGCCTTGGTGTTTCCCATCATAACAGCGTAGTTCCAAACACCAAAAAAGTGAAAGGAAAAAAACAAGAAAGAGGAAAAGGTAGGAGCTTATGTGGGGGGATTTTGGCCCTTAGTAGGTCTTAATTGTTTGGGGCCATGCTCCATTTGCAATAGGGAAAAGTATCTCTTTTGCAAAGAACATCATGGGAAGGAAAAAGGAGAGGGGAAAAAGCAACTGGGGCTTCTTCTATCCCATGCTAGGCATGCTTGAGAATCCCAAAAAAAGTGAAATATCATACTTTTCATTTTTTGGGTACATAAGTATCATACTTTTTACTCCCTCTGTCCCAAAATAAATGACCTGTTTGACCACTGACACGTTTGTCAATGCACAACTTTAATCGTTAATATCTCTAATTATCTATTATTAAAAATTATAAAAATTGTATATTTTGAAAGTACTCTTCGAGACAAATCAAACAACATCTCATATGCTAATATTTGCATGTATATATTAGTAGAAAAATAAGGTCAAAGCAGGTCAAGTGAATAATACACTAAGTTAAAAAAATGTCATTTAAAATGGGACGGAGGGAGTATAATACTAGTGCTCAAAAAAATGAAATATTCAAAATACTTTTGAATTTGCTCTAAATTAACAATTCATTGTACCTGTAGCCACTAGGTGATAGTATGAATATATTTTTTTGAATTTATATGCTAAATTAGAAAAAAGATAGACACAACTTTGAAGGTGAATTTTACTTGCATATTATGTCCCACAATATTAGAATCTAAATAGTATTGTAAGTTTGAGACCTCTCTTTCACCACCAAGGCTTACAATTTCCATGTTCCATAAAGTTTGTAACCTCTTTTTTTATTAAGTTTGTAACCTCTTTATTGATATTGAATTTTATGCTAGGCAGGGGATTAGCTATGTGTTAGGATGGGGTAGCCAGCCGATGCTACCCCAAAAAAATTTATTGGAATAATTTAGTACATTTTGTGATTAGTTATTCTAATAATATATATTTAGTTACTATAAATGTATTTATTTGTCGAAAATAAAGTTAAAAGATATTCATTTGTTTTATAAATGTATTTTGTTTTATTTTGACATTTTCACACTCTTAAACAACTATAAAGAGAACTTTGTTATTAATAATAAAAATTGTCAAAACAATAATAAAAGTACTTTTTTTTAATATTTGGCCCCTCAATGAAAACTGGCTAGCTCCGCTGCTGATGTTAGAAGGGACTTTCAACATTTTTCTATTTATGTAAATATCCTATTTTTTGAATAAAATAAAATAAAAATCAACCCAAATCTGGGTTCGACATAACAAGTAATCTGTATTCCAAATTTGACAAAACCCATAAAAAGAACAAAATTTGATAAAAAGAAGGAAAAAGTGAATGTCTTGTAACTATACCTAAATTAGTTTTATTCATGTTAAATCACCAATTCCAAAAAAACGAGGGTTGTACAAATTTTTAACCAAAAATAAAAGCAACTTTATACTAGTAATATTTTTGGCACATAACAATTTTCATAATCATAATCCTCTACGACCGTCGCACGGTACAACAATTATAAGAACATTAGATCCAATAAGAGAAAACTTATCTTCTTAGATCAAATTGTCTTCACAATTGCTGCACCGTGCCGTCGCAGCGATTACAAAGAAAAGTTGAATGCAAAATGAGAAAGATTTAGGAGTACTTACTGAATCTCTAACCACAATAGAAGGAGCAGCATCATGATTACAAAGATCCAAACAAACTTCCATACCTGAATTTCCACAACCAACAACCAAAACTTTTTTCCCTCTAAACTCCTCACCACTTTTATACAAACTAGTATGCCTAATACTACCACCAAATTCACCAACACCTTCAATCTCCGGTACAACCGCTTCCGCATTCTCTCCAGTCGCAACGATCAACCACCGACAAACAAACTCGGTAACCATCCCGGCTTTCCCTTCGCTTCTAATCCTCCAAAAACCAATTGCATCATCAAACTCAGCATGCATAACTGTCTCATTGAACCATGGCCTAATATCAAATTTTTCTGAGTAACTCTCCAAATACTCTATGAATTGTTGTTTTGTTGGATATGTTGGAAAACCACAAGGAAATTTCATCAATGGAAGTTCACAAACTTGTTTTGGTAAATGAAGACGAAGTCGATCATAAGTTTTTAGTTTCCATAGTGAAGCTATGCAATTTGATCTTTCTAGTATTAAACTTGGAACACCTTTTTGTTTTAGATATGCTGCTACTGCTAGTCCTGAAGGTCCTGCTCCTACAATCAATGGACCTGGAATCCATAAACATCTATCACTTGAAGAAGTTGAATTCTTGTTGTTGTTCATTTTCTCCATGAATAAAGGGTCATTTGCTTGTTTTCCTTCTAATTCTCTTCTTAGGTAATAGTCCATCTTGAAAATATGTATTGAACAAGGTATTTTTTCTTTTCACGAATCGAAGCGACAGGAGCTGATACTGAATAAGAAAATAGGGAGACAAAAAAGAAATTTTAGCAAGTGGAGTTTAAGAATGAAATGGACAAGGATGAAATCAATGTCTTGAAATTAATGTTGGGTTTATGGTTGGATGGTTGGTTTAGGATTTTTGTTGTGTTTGAAAACAGAGGAAGCTCTGTTTCTGAATGAAATGTTTTGGGGATTGGTGGCAACTATTTGGCTCTATAAGCTGAAGAAGGATTGGTTAATTTGTGGAAAATGAAAGTTTTGTTATGTGAGTTTGTGTTTTGTGTGTAAGTTGTTTTCAATGGAGGAGGGTATTAAAAGGGAAGGATGAGTACTAACTAAGAGGCTAAATCAGCATTGATCATAGAGAGGGACTTAGAAGAATAATTGTGATATCGCTTTGTATCTATATGTGTGTATGTGTGTATATATATGAACTTAAGCAAGTGGTAAAATGAGAAACAATATCAATAGTTGTAGGGCCGGTTCCGAGATTTTGAATGTCGTTGACGAAGTAATAAAATGGTGTCTTGCATAAGTCGGTGTTCAAATTTTAAATGTTTTTTAAGTATTAGCAACTATAGACCATTTTATAAATATGGTCCATTTTAAAATTTACTTTTCAAAAGGTATAAAATTCATCTTATTTTCTTTGTTATTGTCATTATGGGTCAAATTTAGGCCTCAAATCCGGCCCAAATGTTCTCAATCCAAAAGACATTTTATATGGCTCCTCTTCAAAAGCATTTTACTACTCGAAAATTTCTTTTACCACCCCACGTTTCTTTTTCACCCTCCAAAAATCCAATTTTACCCCCCAAAATTTCGGTAAATACGAGCCGAATTTTTAAAAACTTTGGTTTCTATTTACCGAAGTTTTCCGATATAGAAAAACAAGTGTTTCAACCATTTATTTTTCAAAAAACTAAAAAAAAATTGGTGAATGTTTTCTGAATTTTTTTTTTTAAAAAAATGGTTTTAGTGTCATAAAAAAATGGTTTTAGGGGCATAAATGGAAACCAATGGGGTGAAAAAGAAACGTGCGGGTGGGAAAATAAATTTTCTTACTACTCATCATATGAAAGACATGAATATGGTTTATATTTTTTAATTCTTTATCACTTATTTCTTCATCTTCTTCATGGTAGGGTTTGAGGTAAAGTTGAGCCACTTAATCTCCTTTGAGATATTTGAAGAGTCCATGTTGGTCTATCTTTTAAATAGTCTTTTCTCAACTTATTTTCAAACTTCTCCATTTTCCTTTGGTAAATCGTGCAACCCAATGTGACCAATCTTTCCGCAACCAGAAGTCATGGGTATGCAAGAATTACCCCCAAAATTGTGGTTTTGTTATCAATATTGGGTAGAGATCCATGTTTTTGGCAGATAAAATGTTTTATACAAAGAGAAAATAGAATATGTATATTGACTGTGTAAAATTATTTTATACGATCATCCAATAACAACTGTGTATTCTATTAAATCACTCCACTACATCCACTTTAATAGTACTTCCTCCGTTCCTTTTTGTAAGATCTAGTTTGATGAAAAATTTGTCCCTTTTTATAAGACTCTTTTTGCAATTATCAATGACATTGATTATTTTTTTCCAAAACTACTCTTATTTACTTTACATATTTTTTTGAATAACATTTAATTATTTTTTGAAAGTGAGTGTCATTGTTGAGGGTAAACATAAAAAATCAATATAATTTATCAACCAATTTAATACTAAAACAAACTTTCTTAAAACCCGTGTTTTATCAAACTAGCTCTTATAAATAGGGACGAAGGAAGTATAACATAGAGAAATAGATAATTTCTATTGAACGTTAGTGTAAAATTAATTTACACTGACAGAACATATCCATTAAAACTCATATGTGTGTGTGTTCCATTAAATATTTAACATTCACTTTACTAATTTACATCCACACATTTATTATTGTTTAACAATTTTTAGATTTTTTTCCTCGGCTGTCATGTGTTTATTTGGATTGTATATGTTTGTAATTGTTTGTGTGTAAATTAACAAAGTAGATGTAGATAATTTAATAAAATTTACTAGACAATCCCTTAACTTCTTAATTTTAGACAATAAATATCATGAATATTTTAGTCCAGTTAAAAAAATATGCATTGCTAATTCACAAATCATTCATAAAAAAGACATGATTAAATATAGACCTTGTCATAAATCAATTCTAAGACCTAACTATAAGGTCCAAGATCCTACCAAAATCCACGCATTGATTAGGTCGAAACAATTATGGAAGAATGTTTCGATAGTTATATGTCCTTGAATAATGTCAACCAATTTTGGGAAGAACACAAAGAAAGTACACCTAAATGGCAATGCACGAGAATTAAAGTTGTGTTCAAATATAGATATTGAATTGAGAATTTGTCTATATGCACAAGTGCGATAATTTTTTTATTATAAATAAATTTGTTTTCACTATTTAATAGATAGGTCTAACAATTAAAACAATAAATCACATCACATTCACATCTCTTCATTTGATTTAATGATAAGATTTATTGATATAATAGTAAAAATAAACTCGTACATAAATAAAAGGCTTGTTTCATTTATGCACGGATTCAGTGCAGTCAACTAAGAATTAGTCAATGTATCAGAGCCGTCTGATTAAAATCAAACATTTCATATTTAAATATTGTTGTAATTTTATAAAATATAAAAATTCTGACTTTTGAATCTAAACCAGGTGTTGACCGCACTGAATTCAGATAGATCCCTTATGCACCATAAACTTTTTCTTAAACCGAATATACTTGATATCTTTTGTTTAAGATAATTGTAATTTTTTTTAAAAGTGAGTAATTGATAATTTATATCAAATACAACATTTCACATATGAAAACTTGTATAGATTTACAACATTTCCATATTAAAACTCGATTTTACTACCTTTTATCTCAATTCCATTCAAACTAGTTCTTTTTTTTTTTTTTTCTTTTTTTTTTTTTATAAATCAAACTAGTTCAAACAGACATTGTTTTCCCTATACTCAAGAAGGTATTGGATAAGATGCATATGGTTTGGGTCTCTTCCTTGGCTTAATTAGTTGTTTCCGGTACAAATTTAGTTCTAAAAATACAGCAGCATCATTTTTAAGTTTTTTTTTTTTAAATTTTTTTTATCTATTGACTTTCTTTTTTTAGAAACTACTTCCAATAATGAAATGTATACTTCAGTCTCTGGAGTATGCTAGGCTTAATAAATAGTTGAAGTTAATGAATTGGATACATACTCTTGCATTTTAATTTATTTCTTAGTCTTGAAAGATACTCCTAAAATTTTCTTGGACACTATAAATTTGATATTCAAATATATATCAGCAAATAATATTTATTGTGATTGCCTAACTATTTGGCAAAGAAGATGGAAGAATCATTTAATGATTTTGTGTTGCCTTTGTTGACATCTGTTCCCTTAATTTCATTTTAATTTGCATGTCTTTTTAAAAATGCATCTTTTTTTTTTAAAGGTATCTCTTATTGTTTCACAAAAAATCAATGGGAGAACCACATAGTTGCTTGCTCTTCCACTAGTTATACATCATATTGATGATTCTGATTTTAAGGGAAAATTTAATTCAAAGTCGGAGAAAAATACAACAAATAAACAACTAAAATAACTATATAATATAAATCAAGTAATGGTGTGTTAGGACTTAAATATACGAAGGGAGTCCAACTCAAAAGACTATTATAATAGGTGAGAGTTTTATGGCTTAAGTAACACTTTAACATACTTGATGTAAGACTTTTAATATTGTCACGTCTTTTAACAGCCGATGTTCATTGTTGCTTTCACTCTATTGACACTGATCTGATGGTACCTCTTTCTTTTTCAACGACTTCACCCACCCATCAATATTCAGTGGAGCACCTTAATTCAATCTATAAGTAGCTCTTTCCACTAAATATATAACTTTATTATTTCCTTAATGATATTTACTTTTAGTAGACTAATTTTGATTTTTTTTTTGTATAATTTTGAATTTTTTGAATCAATTTTACAGATCGACTCGCATAAAATTTAATTGGCTACATTTGTTTTAAATTTTTTGTTCTTCTTGAAACAAAAGTTAATAATTGGTAGTTATATTAGTAATTTTTTTCTCCTTTATCAAAATTTGAATTCTAAATTTAACTTCTCTAACCCTTAACTTAAATTAGATGAACTATTAAACTCATCAATTAATCAAGGGGCCGCAAATCGCAATAGGGAGTATATCATTGCAAAAAAATTTAGATAGTAAAATTTATTAATGTGGTGGCATGGTCTATCTCCAATTCAAAGTGGAACATGCAAGAGTGGCCTATATGCTTTCATGTATAATATAATCTTATAAAATGAACAAATGGGGATACAATGAATGAAATTATGAAAAGGCATCGGTTGTTATTTATTTACATATTTAGTAACCTAAGTTTCAGTCCCTCACAAATGGGAACTGAACCTAGATGCTCACCTAGCCTATAAGCTATACCCCATCCTACGTAAAAAATGTTTACTTTTATATTCTATGTATGCAGTCCTTTATTTAGAAATAGAAAATGTGGGCCAATCTAATAAAAAATAAAACAAATAAGTGGAGAGGTTTTCTCTTGTTAACCTATTCATTTTTTCTTGCGTCTACTGTCCTCTATTTAAATAGTGGATATACATAAAAATATCATACTAGATTTATTTTTTATAACGTCTGATACTTAACAAGCAGATGATATTTACAAAATTTCTCATTTTTATAATGTTTGTTACTTAAATAGCAAAATAGTAAAAATGAAAATGCATAGGACGCGCAGGAAATTGGTAGAACGGCAAAAAAAATCTTATAAGTGGACCGTTTATTATATCCAACTTTTTTTTATAGAAACCAAGCCTTGCCAATAAAGTGAATAATATGGGCTTAGTTAAGCACGCGAATACAGCTGATTAAGGTTGCAACTATTTGCACCCGATTTTATCCCGGATATTAACAAATTAAAAAAAGTATATTATTTTTTTTACGAAAAAAAGAGTATATTATAGGTATTCATAATAAATAAAAAATATATATTAGAGGTATTCATAATATTATTAATTAACTCACGTAAAAAAAATTTGTTTTTGATTTTAACAAAAATTCTGTCATTAAAATATTTTATTTACTTTCCCTATTTCTTTTAAGGCATTTTGTTTTTTAAAATTCCGAAGAAAAAATTATGTTTTTTTTTGGAATATTTTCTATTTGGTTTTTGGAAAAAGATTTTTTGTCTTTTAAAAAATGATTAAATATATTTAAATAAATTAATTGAATGTTTGTTAAAAATAAAATAAAAAATAAATGGATTGGATGATTTTTTTATATATAATAGATGGAATAGATTGAATTTTTTAATAAAATTTAATGGAATATTGATTAATGAATTTATTTGGTTCATTTCATTATCACTCAAATTCAACTATGTTCAATTCATTTATTTTATTATTTCGAAATCAAAACTGAAATGAGCAAAAGAATTCAGTAGTACGTGGTGGATTATCATACCTAAGATATATGACTATATGATTATGAGCATGATGCATGTTAAATAGTATAAAGAGTCCAAAGAAAAAAGGAAATTATGTGCCTATTTAAAGTGGTGAACCAAAGCAATTATGCTAATGATCATATATGTATAGCAAACTCACTCGCGTGCACATACAAGTACTTTAAGATGGTTTTAGGCAATTATAAATTACTTCTTCAAGTATTAGAATTTTTTTTTTTCCAACTTCATGATTCTTAAATACTTCTTCTGTAAGAATTGAACATTTGAGATGATGTCTGTAAGAATAATTAGAAAATATACACAATTAGTAAAAGTAATTAATATTATATTAAAAATCGAAAATGATATTATTTTTTAGACATTTGTCAACAAAAAAAAATGAATGAGGAAGTAATAGTTTTTAACTTTTTTATATATGAATGACATGATGACATGAGAACAAAATCAATCCAACCATCATAAAATTTTGTGGGGATTTAAGTAAAGTAAAATAAATTAATAGAAAATATAGCTTTTGAAAGAACTTATAAAAGCACTTGAATTCTTTATCATGTTTATAGGGACAAGATGGTATTCAATGTGACAAATAGAAGGGTAAAGTCCAAAAATATGAAAGTAATAGAGAAATTGGGACAACTTTTTAGACAATTCTCTCTCTCATACTCACATTATATTTTTACTCTCTCTTCATCCCTTTAATTTAGTATAAAGTTTGTGAAACATTACAAATCACATGAACAAATAATGCACTTGGACCCTATCTTGGGCAGGAGCTGGTCTTTTAAGTGCCACTAAATTTTTTCAAAGCATCATTGAAATATTACACTTAAATTGTAGTTGTAGTTTTAGTTTTTAGCTATATTAGAAATTAGTATTGGGCCTAACTCATCCTCACAAAACCGACTTGTAAGGTGATGATTGCCTCTTACTTATAAACACTTGTTCAGGCCTTCTCACAACCGATGTGGGACTTCTTAACACACCCCCTCACGCCCAGCACTATTGGGCTTGATGCGTGGATATAAACGGTAGGTGGCCCGATAACGGGTGGCCCAACGGATCTTGGAGAGGCTCTGATACCATATTAGAAATTAGTATTGGGCCTAACTCATCATCACAAAACCGGCTTGTAAGGTGAGGATTGCCTCTTACTTATAAACACTTGTTTAGGCCTTCTCACAACCGATGTGGGACTTCTTAACAAGCTACTAATGTCAAGGGGCACTACAAGAAATATCGTTTTTTGCAGCGACTTTTTCGTAGCGACATTTAAATTGTTGACAAAAACATACATATAGCAACAACTTATTTAAGTTGCTGTTATAAGTTGGTTTTTTTCTCAACAACTACGTTATCGTTGGGAAAAATTAGTTATCACAACAATAATTATTGTTGCTGCTAATAGTTTAGTTTTTTTACAACAACCTTGTAAAGTCGCTGGGAAACCACTCAATTACTTTTTTTATGCTTATCTTTTATCATGATTTTTGTTCCTATTTTTATGTGTAGATTTCTCTTAATTTTTTTTTCTATTTTTATTTTTTGTATCTTTTTTTATCTTTAGAGCTAAAATTGTAATTAAGGGTAGAAGATTTGCAATATTATCATACTCTTTGAGAACAAATTAGATTTTTTAATAATTGTTCCTTCTATATATTTTTAGTAGATTATTATTGCCGATAATAGTATAGTTTATTTTGCAACAACCTTGTAAAATCGTTGGGAAACTACACAATTACTATTTTTTATGCTTATTTTTTGTAGGGTCCGCCCAACACATTGTGTGGTCTAAAGCAAACATTAAAATAAGGTTTTTTATTTTTTTAAAAATAAAATAAAAAATTGATATTACAAAAATAAATAAAAATAATATTTGGGTAAAAAGCTACTTAATATCTTCATTTATTAAAATAAATTATATTATTTTTAGATAAGTAAACATAATAATAGAAAATAATTGATAAAAAAATAGGAATAGAAAATAAATTATATAATAGTGTAGATGATTTTTTTTTTTTGGTACACGCATAAATGATCTTTTTTTTTTAAGTAAATATTATTTTTTTTGTACAAGCGTAGATGATCTTTTTTTATTTAAGTTAAAATAAATCTACAACAAGTAGAGTACAATATTTTTTTTTTGAGGTAAAGTAGAGTACAATATACTCCCTCCGTTTCTTTTTAATTGTCTTTTTAGAATGATAACATCAAATTAAGAAAGTGTATTTTTGCACGTTATCTTCCTATTATACACTCGTTTTAATCCCCCAATAAATTCCTATTTTTTTGCCCACATTTTCTCTTTCCAATAAATTTAATATATTATGTAAAAAAAACAAAATTTAATATGTTATGTACCAACAAAAATTAAAAAAAAAAATTTAGTTTTCCAAATATATAGCATTAATTGGTTTTATGGAAAAAGATAAGCGTAATTGACAAAGGGTATAATTGACAAATCATACCCATAAAATACAAAAAGGACAATTAAATAGAAACGATAAATATGATAATAAAAGACAATTAAAAAGAAACGGAGGGAGTATATTTTTTTAAACAAGGTAGAGTACAATATAAAAGTATAGTTCTCCACAATAAATATAAATGGATAAAATAAGAAAGCAAAAAACCATAAGAAAAATAATTTGGTTTTAAAAAAATTAATTTTAAAACATACGAAAAATAATTTGGTTTTAAAAAAATTAATTTTTTTTCTAAGGCCTAAACCGGTCTTGATCTTTTATCGTGGTTTCCGTTCCTATTTTTATGCGTAAATTTCTTTTAATTCAAAATTATTATCTTTTTTTTATTTCTATTTTTACATATATTATTATACTTGATAATAGGCATGGCAATAAAACCCATACCCGCGGGTACCCGCCCAAACCATACCCGTTTTGACAGAGAAAACCCGAGTTGATTGGGTTTGGGTTCGGGTTTGGGTTTTCCCCGATTTCAAAAGATGGGGTTGGGGCGGGTAATGGGGACATTGATACCCACCCCGAACCCGCCCCGCTTATATTAAAATTAGATTTTACTTCTTTTAAATTAGAAATCCTTAAACAATCTCTCTTAAATTACATTCATATGTTTATTTTTTATCTTTAATTTGAGTATTAAACAAACAATTTTCTCTATTTCTTTTATTTATTTAAAGATATATCGTTGAAACAAATAATTTTGGGCTTTTAACTTGTTTTTTTTAATAAAAAAATACTAAAATGCAATCCAAATTCATGTAGGAAGAGACGTAACGGGGATACCCGAACCCCGTCGGGATACCCGATCCCCATTGGGTTAGGGTTTGGGGTTATACTTTTTATCCCCGCTCGAAATTGGGACGGGTTTGGGGAAACCCGAACTAATATGGGTTTGGGTTTGGGGAGGGCAAAATCCGTCCCCGACCCGCCCCGTTGCCATGCCTACTTGATAAGGACAAATTAGGTTTTTTTACGGTAGTTCCGTTTAATAAATTGTTAGTAGATATACTTTAATTGAATTATTTATAGTTTGTTGAGAGATATATGCAAAATAGAAATAAAAAGATAAGAAAAAACAAAATTTAGTTAAAGATATTTAACTCAAATTAACATAGTAACTACACACAATTATTTAGTTAAAGAGACATTGAGATCCAAACCAATACATCGACAAACTACTATCAGGTTTGCTAGCTTCATCATATACTTTCATTGCATAATTAAATTTAAATTTTTTAGATCCCTCTTGAGTCAAGTCGCTGGTGGAGTGGTCGTTGGTGTGTGGCTCTAGTGTTGTTTTGGGGGCTATTTTTATCTCTTGCTGGGTGGGATTGTAACACCCCAAACCCATAATTATATAAAATATACCTTTATAAAAATATTACTCGAAAATACGCAACGGAAATAATACTTGATTTACAAAAGGTTTGGTTCGAGTATTACACCGTACACATAAAAGCTTACTAATAACTTAATTAGTAAAACAATTATTGTACAAGATAAATTTCTAGGAAAATACATCTTTATATACATTAGAAATAAGAAACAAGACTCTAGATACACAACATAGAAATGATCCCAACCCCGTGTCATGATCAGAGCGGAGCTTCACCGTCGACTCGGTCACAACATAACCTGAGAACCTGGATCCCAAATCCAGCACATACACAAAACAGAGGGTTAGATAATATAACCGTAAAAAGAAACTAAGTACAAGGATACACTTAATACTTAGGACATAATATGCTCATGTCTAACAACTTAGTCCATAAACAGATGTCAATCTCATATCATTCATATTTTATAATCGTAAAATACATTGCATCATAATAATATTTCATTCTCAAATCAATTGACAAATACATATACATCATCATCAATTATCAATCATTATTACACATCTCATAACACACTTAATCACTTAATCATATTATTAAGAGATATCAATCAATGTCATATACCAATTAACACATTTAATCACATATCCCTAATGCAACTAATGTCAATCACTCATGTCATGTCACCCTAGACACGACTAATGCATGTGGTACCATTTCATCAAGTTATTGGAAAACTTATTCCAAATATATCTTAGTCAACCGCAGCTACTAAGATATCTGCCATACTTTAGGATCCCCTCTAAAGTATCTGCTAAGCATACAAAATGAATGCATGAATGTACAATTACCAAACATATGGTTTACATATTTTAGTCAACCGCAGCTACTAAAATATCTGCTATACTTTAGGGCTCATCTAAAGTATCTGCTCAACATACAAAATGAATGCATGTATATCAAATTACCAAACATATGGTTTAAACATCTCATCCTATAAAGGATATCACAATCGATGTACTTCAATCACCTTTTACAAGTACATCTACTCCATTAAATTAAATAACATTAATTAATCTATCACATACTCTAGTCACCTTACTAAAGTATCTACTCATCAAAAGGATAACACAATCCACATATATATATATATCAACAAGATAGTTAGAATTACATCTTCTCTATCAATTAATCACATTAATTAATCTTCTCAAGTTATCTCACATATACGAGAATATTATAATCATAATTCATTATCATAATTCATTCCCATATAGGATATCATGAATCATCACTTCATTTCAATAAATCTCACAAGTAATCAAGCATACATATTCAATCACAATCACTAATTCATAATTCAATACTAACTCAAGTATCCAATCATGTTATTTTCAATAAGACATTCGTGTAAAAGCTATCATGCCATTCTATAATCAAAAGACTATAATAAAGACATGTTACAAGCCAAGATCAAAAGGAGAGGAAAGTCAAAATATGTATGTTGAACAATGTTGACTTTCGCGCAGGCGAAGTCATGTCTCGCGTGCGCTAAAAATGTCTCGCGTGCGCGAAGACTCAGGTCGCGTGCGCGAAGAACGCGACTGAAAAGAGGTGAGCTCCTGCCAATTTCGCGTGCGCGGAACAGGGTCCTCGCGTGCGCGAACGTGCCCAGAAATTCATCCCTTTTCGCGGGTTTCATACCACAACCCATAAAAATATCATTTTTCTTGTTTTCAAAGATTAAAGGTTACAACTTGAAGTGTTTATGATCAATTGCAACATGAAAGTAGATTCTAAAACATGATCAAACATCAAGAGATGAGAATCCATAGATTTTGCATAACATTTCAAGAACTCATATCAACACATAAATTCCTTACAAACATCTACACATTCCCATTTGAAACCCCAAGATTCATAATTTCATATTGTAATAAGCTCAATAATTCGTTAAATCTTGCAAAGGTATCATTTTTATTCAATGAAAACACCCACCCAAAAGAAAAGAGTGTAGAGAGTTTGGGAATGGAGAAATAGACATTCTCCCCTCTCTATGCTCACTCTAATTATATTATCTAACCTCATACCTTAATAAAGTTGGAATCTCTACTCCACCACTTGATTTCCTTTAATCTACCATGGCTTATTCTTTATTTGATCTTCTCCTTCATCTCTTTCTCTTTCTCTACTCTCTCAACTCTCTCTTTCTCTTAACTTCTCTTTTTCTCATTTTTATGATAAATAACAAGAACACTACATATCATAAAAAAAATCCTTCCTTTATATATATCCCTCTTCTAGGTTATAGTCAAATCCCCATACTACCCTTAATTCCACTACTAATTCCACTCATAATTCCCCACTTTACTATTACCACAAATTTTTGTATTATTTACACCATTGCCACTACTTTATCCCCAAGACACTCTATCCTTTTTAAGATAATAACAAAAGTGCCACTATTATCTCTACACAATCCACTAACTCACTAGATTACCATATTACCCTTAATCCTACCATAAACTCTTATTCTTCCTAATTAGGCCCAATTACTCATAAAAGCCCATCATCAACCAATATAAATGCAACAATTAATTAATACATATAAAACATATCAATTAACATATACAATTAATTAAATAACATCAATTAATCAAATATAATAAAATATAAGATTTTGGGTGTTACAACTCTACCCCCCTTAAAGAATTTTCGCCCTCGAAAATTTCACGCAAAAGTTACAACTAACAAGTTCAAGAATCAAAGATCAATCAATAATAATTAACGGTTATAACCATACCAATTAAATGCAATATTCATCACCAATTACATACAATACCAAAATGGACAAGACCTAATCATGGCACTACCTCATATTGTTACAAATTATATACACATAATGATATGGTATTTCAATCAACAAAGTAACATGCATGCATCACATTCCAAGTTATGACTTCAACATAATTCAAAACTAAGATTAACTCCACAAAATACAAATTCACATGTCATTGATGCGTACATAATAAAGTCATGCAAAATTACGAAACTAGCATACCCTAAACATGGATTACCAAATAACTCAATCTCACAAAATCATTTATAATCATCACATATACATATTCATCTCAAAATTTCAAGTTCACAAAACACGGTCAATACATTCTATATATAAAAAAAAATCATTCTAGGCAAACTCTAGGCGCTACCAAAGTTTGACAAGATTAGTATCATCCAATCAACACAATCATGTCTATCCATTAACAAGAGATCAAGGACGGCCAATTCCTTAATTTGTTAATAAATGGACAACAATCATGATGGTGGTTCAAACCATCCTTACCAAGCTACGATAGTGTTTTCTTAAGCACGAAACACATAAGTATACAAAAGCATATCACATCGTCTAGCATAAACATTTAATTAACATACATTGCCTCTAAACTTAAAAATCAATAATCAACTTAAAACAAGAAGATAGATATTCCACAACAATAAATCTTACGAATTCAACCATTCTTACCAAACAAGAACACTTCCACCAAAACATCAAATTTAAAATCATGTAATGACTAATAAGAGAAACAATTATGGAGACATAGATTATCCACACATAGATTCATACATTTCAAAATTTATCAAAAGAAGAAATCACAATTTGACCAATCCGTAAAGCCATGAAAACATGTTTATGAAAATAACACATTTGAAAGATTCATTCACAATGCACAATTCATGTAGTTACTCACATAGGAATCATGGTAAAGGATATTCAAATAATCTACAATAAATCTATCATGGTATATTCATCTAATATCTCAATAATTCAAAGATAACACATTGTCAACATATGCATAATTTACACAAGGATACACAAACAAATACCTACATGAAATCTCTCATTCTTAAATCATCAATCTAAGAGTTTGGTCATGGTAAAAGAACAAACATTTCATAACATCGAATTCTAAGTAACTCAAGAATTCACATTCATATAAATAAATCATGTAAGGAAACAATTAACTTAGCATGGTAATCAATCTAATCAAATAAGATCATCAAATTTCGCATCACATTGAATTCATTCATTCTCAAAATTTCTCAAAAGAAAGAATGATACAATTAACAACTCCCTAAAAGACATTGCAACAATTTACGAATATAGTGCATATTATTATCTATCTAACACAAGTCATGCTAAACATATTTATCACTTAAATAATTTCAAAATACTCCAATAATGATTAACAATAAATATTTGTAAGACAAATCAAATGCACAAAATATGTCTATTCTACATTGCATAAGAACATGATACAACATTTCACATAAGCATATCATACAAGATAAATAATTAACTTAACATGACACTCAATCATTTACACAAGATCATGAAAGCATTTAAGGAACATACACATCTTCTCTAAATCTTTGAAAGTTGAAATCACCTCAAAACAAGAAGGGTAAATATTCCATAGCAACAAATTCCAAAACTCAACAAATCATACTCACGTAAGTATATTCATGCAAGAGAAATATCTAGCTTAATCATATAAGGCAAAACATACGTCAAACATATCCTAGAATTCATTAATATTCTACTCTTTCCATTTTCATGAAAAACTAGTTTCATTCACTCAAAGAAAATAATATGGATTTTCAACATCATTCACATCATAAGGAATAGCTACTAGTTTTAGAATCACCATATGTCATAAAACATAATGCACAATAATACAAATAAGAGCATGTTCAAAAATACACATAAACTCCACTATAATAGTCTAATTAAACTATAAAACATACTCAGGTACTATGTTGTATAAAAATAAATTTTTATTACCCTATACAAGTTCAAATATCAAAACAATTACTATCTTTGCATTTAATCTACTCACGATAACATACAAGGAAAATAAATGGTCTCATTTCACGCAACTTAAAGCAAAACATCATGTACTAATTTAGGCATATGAAGTTATAAGCTAACATAGAAGCATACTAATAATCATGAATTAACTTTCAAACATGAAGTAAAAATTATAGATGCTATAGTTATTGCCAAATTAAAACACAAGTTCCAAAAATCAAGTAAGACAACATTCTAACGAGGAACTAACAATAACATTCATGAAATCAACCTCACACATAATCAATAAGTTATTCGAACACATAGAATTCACCAATACATGTTCAACTTAATAGATCACAATATTTTCATGAATATTCACCAATAATCGGAAAGTCAAAACATTCAAATAATTTCATTATTGCATTCATATATAAATTTTCAAATAATTCCATGGATACATACATACATACAAACATACATACATATATACATACAAACATACATACATATATACATACATAACATCATTTAATTAATTCAATCATACTACGCAAGCAATCATCATAAATAAATCATCACAACATTCATTTACGACGCATGCATAAACAATCATACTTAACTACATATAGCATAGATTTTTATCAACAAAGAAATTTATACTCATGTACGAACATAATCATTTTAAATAGAGAAATAACAATAAGACATTATCATTTAAGTCATTATCTTGAAATAAAACAACAATCATATTCTCAAGTTTCAAGAGTAAACACAAATGATGACAATAATAATATTCACTCATTATATCGAATGAAAATATCAACAACAACAAATATCATCATTAAGTCACATTTCAAAACAATAATGATGAATGCATATTCATTATCAATTACGCACAATTATATTATGTTATAATCACTCATTCGTCATGAAATCATAAATAAATAAAATCATGTCAAAACTACACAAAGATTATAGCTTTAAGCACATACAACTATTATAATCATAAAGGAATAACATTCATCGTAAATCAACATCAAAGAATACATAATCATTACTAGATAACTTACAACTAAGATAATTATCAATCTCATCAAATACTCACCAAAGAATGAATAACATAATCCAATTCATATTACTCATAGTTCATGAATAAACAATCACCAAGTATATTCATAAAATAAATACATCACAACTTATCAACATTTATGAAACAATAGATTCATAAGTCAACACCAATTAAAACACAAATTTTAAGGATCAAGTAAATCAACATGCGAATAAGCAACAAAACGAGATTCAATAAACTCATCATAAATCCACAAAATGGTTAATAGTGACTAATGTGCAAGTGTAACTATGACATTTAAATCACAAAAGACACAAGAACTACACAAGACACTATGCCCACTTAGTCTGAACGCACAGACTTGCTCTGATCGACACACGACACACACATAGCTCACTATGTCCGAGGACAACCGGAGCTCTGATACCAAATTGTAACACCCCAAACCCATAATTATATAAAATATACCTTTATAAAAATATTACTCGAAAATACGCAACGGAAATAATACTTGATTTACAAAAGGTTTGGTTCGAGTATTACACCGTACACATAAAAGCTTACTAATAACTTAATTAGTAAAACAATTATTGTACAAGATAAATTTCTAGGAAAATACATCTTTATATACATTAGAAATAAGAAACAAGACTCTAGATACACAACATAGAAATGATCCCAACCCCGTGTCATGATCAGAGCGGAGCTTCACCGTCGACTCGGTCACAACATAACCTGAGAACCTGGATCCCAAATCCAGCACATACACAAAACAGAGGGTTAGATAATATAACCGTAAAAAGAAACTAAGTACAAGGATACACTTAATACTTAGGACATAATATGCTCATGTCTAACAACTTAGTCCATAAACAGATGTCAATCTCATATCATTCATATTTTATAATCGTAAAATACATTGCATCATAATAATATTTCATTCTCAAATCAATTGACAAATACATATACATCATCATCAATTATCAATCATTATTACACATCTCATAACACACTTAATCACTTAATCATATTATTAAGAGATATCAATCAATGTCATATACCAATTAACACATTTAATCACATATCCCTAATGCAACTAATGTCAATCACTCATGTCATGTCACCCTAGACACGACTAATGCATGTGGTACCATTTCATCAAGTTATTGGAAAACTTATTCCAAATATATCTTAGTCAACCGCAGCTACTAAGATATCTGCCATACTTTAGGATCCCCTCTAAAGTATCTGCTAAGCATACAAAATGAATGCATGAATGTACAATTACCAAACATATGGTTTACATATTTTAGTCAACCGCAGCTACTAAAATATCTGCTATACTTTAGGGCTCATCTAAAGTATCTGCTCAACATACAAAATGAATGCATGTATATCAAATTACCAAACATATGGTTTAAACATCTCATCCTATAAAGGATATCACAATCGATGTACTTCAATCACCTTTTACAAGTACATCTACTCCATTAAATTAAATAACATTAATTAATCTATCACATACTCTAGTCACCTTACTAAAGTATCTACTCATCAAAAGGATAACACAATCCACATATATATATATATATATCAACAAGATAGTTAGAATTACATCTTCTCTATCAATTAATCACATTAATTAATCTTCTCAAGTTATCTCACATATACGAGAATATTATAATCATAATTCATTATCATAATTCATTCCCATATAGGATATCATGAATCATCACTTCATTTCAATAAATCTCACAAGTAATCAAGCATACATATTCAATCACAATCACTAATTCATAATTCAATACTAACTCAAGTATCCAATCATGTTATTTTCAATAAGACATTCGTGTAAAAGCTATCATGCCATTCTATAATCAAAAGACTATAATAAAGACATGTTACAAGCCAAGATCAAAAGGAGAGGAAAGTCAAAATATGTATGTTGAACAATGTTGACTTTCGCGCAGGCGAAGTCATGTCTCGCGTGCGCTAAAAATGTCTCGCGTGCGCGAAGACTCAGGTCGCGTGCGCGAAGAACGCGACTGAAAAGAGGTGAGCTCCTGCCAATTTCGCGTGCGCGGAACAGGGTCCTCGCGTGCGCGAACGTGCCCAGAAATTCATCCCTTTTCGCGGGTTTCATACCACAACCCATAAAAATATCATTTTTCTTGTTTTCAAAGATTAAAGGTTACAACTTGAAGTGTTTATGATCAATTGCAACATGAAAGTAGATTCTAAAACATGATCAAACATCAAGAGATGAGAATCCATAGATTTTGCATAACATTTCAAGAACTCATATCAACACATAAATTCCTTACAAACATCTACACATTCCCATTTGAAACCCCAAGATTCATAATTTCATATTGTAATAAGCTCAATAATTCGTTAAATCTTGCAAAGGTATCATTTTTATTCAATGAAAACACCCACCCAAAAGAAAAGAGTGTAGAGAGTTTGGGAATGGAGAAATAGACATTCTCCCCTCTCTATGCTCACTCTAATTATATTATCTAACCTCATACCTTAATAAAGTTGGAATCTCTACTCCACCACTTGATTTCCTTTAATCTACCATGGCTTATTCTTTATTTGATCTTCTCTTTCATCTCTTTCTCTTTCTCTACTCTCTCAACTCTCTCTTTCTCTTAACTTCTCTTTTTCTCATTTTTATGATAAATAACAAGAACACTACATATCATAAAAAAAATCCTTCCTTTATATATATCCCTCTTCTAGGTTATAGTCAAATCCCCATACTACCCTTAATTCCACTACTAATTCCACTCATAATTCCCCACTTTACTATTACCACAAATTTTTGTATTATTTACACCATTGCCACTACTTTATCCCCAAGACACTCTATCCTTTTTAAGATAATAACAAAAGTGCCACTATTATCTCTACACAATCCACTAACTCACTAGATTACCATATTACCCTTAATCCTACCATAAACTCTTATTCTTCCTAATTAGGCCCAATTACTCATAAAAGCCCATCATCAACCAATATAAATGCAACAATTAATTAATACATATAAAACATATCAATTAACATATACAATTAATTAAATAACATCAATTAATCAAATATAATAAAATATAAGATTTTGGGTGTTACAGGGATCAGTGGGCGCTGGTTTTTGGTGTCGTGACAACTTGGATTTGTTGTAGGGGTGAGCTTATTTTACTGCTATTGTTTGTAAGCTTTTCCACTTTGTATATTGCCATAACTCTTTGTATCTAGCTCACTCATTCTCTTGTACATCTTGTACTAGAATGTGTTATAATAAAGTTTTGTTGTTTAAAAAAAAAATAGCTAGAGGATTGATTCAAGATCGTCATGTTTTCTCTTCGGTCAATGTTTATTTGTAGGTTTAATTTTGTTGGAGATATTCACAAACTTTATCCATTATCTCTTCCACTTGTTATCTCTCAATTCTCAATTTTTTATATAGTCAATTTATTATTATTTTTCTTTCTTTAATGTCTAATAGTCAATGTTTTAATTAAATAACAATTCTTGTTGTGCAGCAGAGTAAGAGAATGAGGTAAAATTGTAGAAGGAAAACAAATCTAAAAGAATGCATTTGATTCACTAAACAAGTGAGAAATATTCCAATTGTTCAACGGTTGTAGTATTATACAATGCATCACCAAAGGAAGGAAAAAGATTTTTATTGTTCACCGAATGGATGGTTTAACAGAGTTACAAGCGATTATTAAAATTTTAGTTGAATAAATAGCATGTATCACTTTTTTATAGGAGAACAAGACAATTGTATTTAGGGTAATATATATAAGTTTTATCCTTTAATTATATTGTTTGTAGATACTTTAATTTAATTATTTATAGTTTGTTGAAAAGGATATATGCAAAATTGAAAGAATAAGATAAGAAGAAACAAAACTTAGTTAAAGAATTTAAATTAAATGATTGATACTAAATTTTTATAAAAAATAACAAAAATATATAATTACATTTATATTCGGAAAGTCTAATTTATTACAACAATTTTGTTGCTGAGATATAAAAGATATAACAATAATTTATATCGTTCACAAAAATAACTTTTTCGCTGCGAAAAATACATTTTTTGCCAGCGACGATAATTGTTGTTGCAAAAAAGACCAGCTATGCCAACGATAATAATTTTTGTTGCAAAAAAACACTAGTTGTGTCAGCGAAAATAATTGTCGTTGCCAAATAACACTAATTATGTCAGCGACATTAATTGTTGCTAAAAACATTAGTTATGTCAGCGACATTAATTGTTGCTGCAAAACACTAGTTATGACAGCGACATTAATTGTTCTTGCAAAACTTTTCGCAACGGCACTTATGCCAGCGACATGCAGCAACAATTTTTTCACTGCGAAAAACACTTTTTGCAGCAACTTTGCGTTTTGTGATATTTCTTGTAGTGGGGGATAATTTTTTTTCATCCTCTATTAATCTTTTCCAAATATAATTTTAACCACAATTGAAATTACTTACTTAAGTCCAAAATAATTAGTTTTACAAGCTGAGTTTTCTCTCTCAAATATAGATAGATTTGGCTTTCTTCATTAGATGATTTGTGGATTTCACATTATTTAATTAGAGTGTTTTTGTACAAAAAAAAATAAAAAATTAGAGTGTTTAAATATGAGAACTTTATAATTAAGCACTTTTCATCCAGCAAAACTTTTTTATATTCCTTGAAATCAATCGTGCATGATGATGAATCTTTATGATGAAGACGTTTTGATATAGAAAAGCGATTTTCTCTTTTTAGTTAGCTAAAAACAAAATTAGAAACAAAAAATACAAAGAAAATCTCTTGAAAGAAGAGAGGCATCATTTCATAAGCTATGGTAAATTTATAGGAGAGCAATAATCATTGCTTCCACTCTCTATAGATATATAACTTACATGCTCTCTCTTATAACCAGGCCCGGTTTTGGGGTGCAGGCAGTGCTGCAGATCAGAGCCTCAAAAAATTGGGGCCTCATTTTTTTTTTGTTTAAGTCCATCAGTAAAAATATTGGTTAAGTAGTTTTTCGGAGAATAAGTTTTATGAAATGTTGGGTGGTCTGATGGTTTGCGCGCGTGTCCAAAGTGTGTTGTTGGTTATGAGTTCGAATCTCACGTGAGGCAATTTTTTATTTTAAGAGATCATTTCATATTAAATATAGTTAATATTAATATTGCTGAAAGGGTTTGGAGTAGTACCTTAGCATATCACAATTTCATTATTATCACAATTTGTAAATGTTTTGTAATTGGTAATTTTATTTGTCGTTTAAATATTAGTTTTACTTATTAGTTATCTCTTAATTTTTTATTTATCAATTCAACATTGACTTTTTTTTTTTTACAAATCAACTTTAGATTATGAATTTGTTTTTATTATTTATCTCTATGTCTACTAAATTGCCTCCTAAGATTAGACGTGTGAAGCATAAGAAAAAAAAGACTTGTTGAGTTAACTCAATAAAAGAACCGTAAATTCTTGTTGAAAATCATAATGTTGATGACTTTTTTTTTTTTTTTTTATAGAAAATGTTGATGACTTTTTAGTATTTTGGTAGTTGTAAGGAAGGATTATTATTTTTAATATTATTATGTAATTGAAATATATGAAGTTCTGTTTTAAAAAAATTGTATTTTTTTTATTCGAGGTATATTTTTTTTATTAGCTCGGGGCCTCCAAATAGTCGGAGACGGCCCTGCTTATAACATAGCCCTTAAGATATATGTTAATATTCTCTTTAATTTTGTTAGTTGTATTTTATTATCACTACAAGAAATATCGTTTTTGGCAGCGACAAATGTCGCTGCCAAAAATGCAAAGTTGCTGCAAAAAGTGTTTTTTGCAGCGAAAAAATTGTTGCTGCATGTCGCTGGCATAAGTGCCGTTGCGAAAAGTTTTGCAAGGACAATTAATGTCGCTGCCATAACTAGTGTTTTGCAGCAACAATTAATGTCGCTGACATAACTAATGTTTTTAGCAACAATTAATGTCGCTGACATAACTAGTGTTATTTGGCAACAACAATTATTGTCGCTGACACAAGTAGTGTTTTTTTGCAACAAAAATCATTGTTGCTGACATAACTGGTGTTTTTTACAACAACAATTATTGTCGCTGGCAAAAAATATATTTTCGCAGCAAAAAAGTTATTTTTGTGAACGATCTAAATTATTGTTATATCTTTTATATCTCAAAAACAAAATTGTTGTAATAAATTAGACTTTCCAACTATAAATGTAATTATATATTTTTGTTATTTTTTATAAAAATTTAGTATCAATCACTTAATTTAAATTGTCATAATTTAAATTCTTTAACTGAGTTTTGTTTCTTCTTATCTTATTCTTTCTATTTTGCATATTTATTTTTCAACAAACTATAAATAATTCAGTTAAAGTATCTACAAACAATATAATTAAAGGATAAAACTTATATATATTACCCTAAATACAATTGTCTTGTTCTCCTATAAAAAAGTTATACATGCTATTTATTCAACTCAAAATTTAATAATCGCTTGTAACTCCGTTAAACCATCCATTCGGTGAACAATAAAAATATTTTTCCTTCCTTTTGTGATGCATTGTATAATACTACAACCGTTGAACAATTAGAATATCTCTCACTTGTTTAGTGAATCAAATGCATTCTTTTAGATTTGACTTCCTTCTACAATTTTACCTCATTCTCTCACTCTGCTGCACAACAAAAATTGTGATTTAATTCAAACCTTGACTATTAGACATTAAAGAAAGAAAAATAATAATAAATTGACTATATAAAAAATTGAGAATTGAGAGATAACAAGTGGAAGAGATAAGGGATAAAGTTTGTGAACATCTCCAACAAAATTAAACCTACAAAGAAACATTGACGTAAGAGGAAACATGACGATCTTGAATCAATCCTCTAGCTATTGAACTTGAAGCAAAAAGGATCTGAAAAATATTAAAAAATTTAAATTTACTTATGCAATGAAAGTATACGATGAAGCTAACAAACCTGATAGTAGTTTGTCAATGCATTGGTTTGGATCTCAATGTCTCTTTAACTAAGTAATTGTGTGTGGTTACTATGAATGTTAGTTTGACTTAAATATCTTTAACTAAGTTTTGTTTTTTCTTATCTTTTTATTTCTATTTTGCATATATCTCTCAACAAACTATAAATAATTCAATTAAAGTATATCTACTAACAATTTATTAAACGGAACTACCGTAAAAAAAATTAATTCGTCCTTATCAAGTATAATAATATATGTAAAAATAGAAATAAAAAAAAAAAGATAATAATTTTAAGTTAAAAGAAATTTACGCATAAAAATAGGAACGGAAACTACGATAAAATATCAAGGCCGGTTTAGGCCTCAGAAAAAAAAAATTAATTTTTTTAAAACCAAATTATTTTTCTTATGGATTTTTGCGTTCTTATTTTATCCATTTACAAAAATAGTCATCTTTTTCTGAAACTAAGCTTTTTGGTATATCAATTGGATTGAACTAAAATTTAAACAAATGTAGTACTCGTCAAAATTATTTAATGTTTTTTTTTTTTGACGCAATTATTTAATGTGTTGAGACATGTTAGAATTTTTTTTTCTTTCTCAAAATAAATAAATAAAAGAGCACACGTTTGGCGTTGACCTATTAATTTTGAGTAGGTATTGGAGTGCATTCTTTGAACCAGAACAATACAAATCAAGAGCAGCATGGTTTTTTAAAAAATTATTAGATTATTGAAAAGATAAGTATACATATTATAATTATTCAAAAGTCATAATGTTAATAGGCATTTTTTTTATGTCTTATTTTGACCAAATCTTAGTTTCACTTTATATTTATTGTGGTGAATTATACTTTTATATTGTACTCAACTTTGTTTAAAAAAAAGGCTTAATTGCAGTTTTGATACCCCTATTTTTAAAAAAATTAGATTTTGATACCCCTATTTCTAAATCAGCAATTTCGGTACCCCTATTTTGTCAAATTTTGAAATTGCACATATCCTTATTCTCTTTTGATGATGTGACATTTTTTAATATTATGTGGCATTTGTTTATTTAAAAAATCATTGCCACATCAGATTATATTAAAATATATAGAAAATTTTTAAATTTTAAAAATCCGAAAAATAAAATAGAAAACAAAATAAAGTACAACAAAAATGTTTTAAAAAATACTAATAAAGTATACAAAAATTGTAAAAAGATAATAAAAAAAATTAGAAATATGGAAATAAAATAGAAAAAAAAAAGTCAAATAAAGTATCATAAAATTGTTTAAAAAATCTGGAAAAAAACAAATGCCACGTAAAAAAAATTGTTTAGAAATCATTTTCACGTATATACCCTTCAATCTATTCTTTTGTTTTTTAATTTCTTTATTTATTGATAGATTATAATAACAATAATTACTAATATTTCTCTATATATAAAAAACTATTATTAGTACAATTATATTAACTTTATTTGACATGACAATGATTTTTTAAATTAACAAATGCCACATAATATTAAAAAGTCCCACATCATCAAAAGAGAATAAAAATGAGTGGAATTTCAAAATTTGATAAAATAGGGGTACCAAAATTGCTGATTTAGAAATAGGGGTACTAAAATCCAAATTTTTTAAAAATAAGGGTACCAAAACTGCCATTAAGCCTAAAAAAAAATATATGTTGTACTCTATTTTACCTAAAAAATAATAATATTGTACACTACTTTTTGTAGATTTTTTTTTTAACTTAAATAAAAAAAGATCATCTACGCTTGTACAAAAAAAAAGATCTACTTCAAAAAAAAAAATCATCTATGGCTGTACCAAAACACAAAAGAAAAAAAGATCATCTACACTTTTATACAATTTATTTTCTATTCCTATTTTTTTAATCAATTATTTTCTATTATTATGTTTACTTATCTAAAAATAATATAATTTATTTTAATAAATGAAGATATTCAGTAGCTTTTTACCCAAAAATTATTTTTATTTATTTTTCTAATATCAATTGTTTATTTTATTTTTTAAAAAATAAAAAACCTTATTTTAATGTTTGCTTTAGGCCACACAATGTGTTGGGCGGACCCTACAAAAAATACGCATAAAAAATTGTAATTGTGTAGTTTCCCAACGACTTTACAAGGTTGTTGCAAAAAATACTATACTATTAGCGGCAATAATAATCTACTAAAAATATATAGAAGGAACAATTACTAAAAAATCTAATTTGTCCTCAAAGTGTATGATAATATTGCAAATCTTCTACCCTTAATTGTAATTTTAGCTCTAAAGATAAAAATAAGATAAAAAACAAAAAAGATAAAAAATTATAAGTTAAAACAAATCTACGCATAAATATAGAAACAAAAACCAAGTAAAAGATACGCATAAAAAAATAGTAATTGTTGGTTTCCCAACGACTTTACAAGGTTTGTTGCAAAAAACCATACGATTAGCGGCAACAATAATTATTGTTAGGATAAGTAATTTTTCCCGGCGATAACGTAGTTGTTGAGAAAAAAACTAACTTATAACAACAACTTAAATAAGTTGTTGCTATATGTATGTTTTTGTCATCAATTTAAATGTCGCTGCGAAAAAGTCGCTGCGAAAAACAATATTTCTTGTAGTGTATCATAGACGTAAAATACTCTCTCCGTCTTATTTATATTAAATGTCTCATTTGAATTTTGCACATTTTTTAAAATAATGATTAATTGTGTTAATTTTAATGATAAAATGAATTTCATTTACATAAATTTTCTTATTAATAGTGAAATAGTTAGATGTGTTAAAATACAATGTATTGATAAAAAAAAGTTAATAAATACTGCAATATTGATACTCTAAAAATACAAATAATTTGAAACTTTAAAAATTTGCAAAAAGTACACTTATAATTATACAAAAAAAGCATAATAGTGTTTTTGAAAATAGTCTACTAGCAATAATTAGACGGTACTATTAAAAAATATTTTTTTTGATGGAATTAAAAATAATTTTTAATAAACAAAAAATGTCTTTTATTTTTAAAAATGGGACATTCATAATAAAAGAGATGGATGAAAGGAGTGTATATTAGAAGAATGAGTGTGGGTCAGTTTCTCCACTTCTCAAGTGTTTTAGATTATTATTATGTTTTGGTAAAATGCTTTTGATTGTTTTTTTTTTTATAAAAAGATCCCGATTATTTTCTATTAAGATAGATGCAGCAATGATATAATTAAGCCCTCAAAGATTTGATTAGACATTCATTAAGCCTGTGTTTGGTTTAAGAGAAATAAGGAAGAGAGAAAAAGAGAAGAGAGAAAGAGAATAGAGAGACCAAGTTTCTTGCGTTTGGAATGCAGTGAAATAGCAAAGAGTGATTGAAAATTTGTGGGACCCATCACTTTTTGTTTTCTCTCCAAAATAGCGAAGAAAGGCAAGAGAGAACACTGTTACCTTTGTTGTTCCACTTTTACCCTTGAAATATGATATTCTCATGGTTTGAGCAAGTTGCAAAAATGGTTTTTGAATACAGAAGCTATTGAAAACAGGCTGAAAGCATCCATGTCGGTGGACAAACTATGGGCCAAAAATGGAATGAAGGATGTTTCAATTTGGAGGATGTTTCAATTTTTTTTAATCAGGAATATAGAAGTGGACATGCGCAGGTGGTGTGAAACAACAATGGGTATAGGAGTTTTACTGGAACACAAGAGGTGAAGGAGTTTTATTTTCATATTTATCCTTTCATTTCTTTCCCCTTTATTTTGTTTTTATTATTAAAAAATACTAGTATTCTTCTTGATTTTTTTTTTAAGAACGTAAATTAGCTAGTTAGATTAGTAATAATTTTGTTAATTTAAATTGGAAAATGTTTAAAAAAAATATCCTAATTCATTCAATTACTAGAATTCAACAAGTAATTTAATAAATGAATTAAATTAATTTTGATTGAATGTTTTTCAATTAGGGGCATTTTAGTACTTTCATAAATAATTAACTTTTCTCTCTTCTCTATTTCTTCTATCTTTCTCTCTTCTACCAATCAATACATCAAATCAACTCTATTTTTACTTATTTCTTTCCTTTCATACTCTCTCTCACCTATTTCTCTCTATTCATTTTCTCTTCACAACCAAACACACAGGACAACTTGATTAGACAGGAGTGAGGATTTTTTACTTTTTATTATTTAAATCATAATTTTTTCAAAGTTTATTTGGGATTAGAATGCGATAAAAGTGTTTTAAATATTAAATTGTTGTATTATCAATTTGTTTACGAAGTAGGTTTCATGATGGTATGCATTGGTTGCAAATATTTCGAGTTATGAATGATATTTGCTAATCTCTGTAAGGTTTAATTCAACCTCGATAAATTTGATATATACTAGTTTTTATACCCGTGCGATGCACGCACTACAAGAAATATGATTTTTTGCAGCGACTTTTTTGCAGCGACATTCAAATTGTTGACAAAAACATATATATGGCAGCAACTTATTTAAGTTGTTGTTATAAGTTATTTTTTTCGCAACAATTACGTTATCGCTGGGAAAAATTATTTATCCCAACAATAATTATTTTTGCCACTAATCGTATAGCTTTTTTGCAACAAACCTTATAAAATCGCTGGGAAACCAACTGTTACTATTTTTTTTATGCGTATCTTTTATTGTGGTTTTTGTTCCTACATTTATGTGTAGATTTCTTTTAACATAAAATTATTATTTTTTTTGTTTTTTCATCCTATTTTTATGTTTGTATCTTTTTTTGATATCTTTAATTTTTTAATTTTGTTTATAATAACAACTTTTTTTTACAACAATAAATAATAACTAATTTTATTTGTTTAATTAATAATAATTTTTTTAATTAAAAAGAAGTGAACACGTATTTTCCTGCAAAATTAACCCCCTTTGACAATAGCATGAGATGATGGGGATTCAAAAACTCATTGTTACATTTTACAAATTGAATGAGAGTATTTGTTCATAGCAGGAAACAAGATTACATGGAGCAGCTTTTTGAGTCGCGACATATATGATTAATAATTTTAACAAGAAAACAAACTTTTTTAAAAAAAAACATTTAACTCTCAAATAGATAAGAAACAAAACTCTAGTTTTTTTTTTTGCCAAAAAATTAAAAAAACAAAAATTCTAATTAAAATAGGAAATTCAGTACATTCTATATAGACAAGAAAAAAAAGTGATAAGGCAGAAATAACTCAACAAATAAAAAAGTTTAATGGCAACTCAAACAACACTGACCTTGATTTTAGGAAAACAAACAAATAGATAAGATTAAACCTTAAATAAAAAAAAAAAAAACTGTTTTTTCATCTCTCCCACTTTAAATCTTTAACTCGTCTCTCTCACTTTAAATCTTTAACTCTCTTGTAAATCGCCTATGATCAAAGATTACAGGTTAAATCACAAATTGTTCTATAATACTTCATTGAACAAGTAAGTGGATTTCTATATTTTCTAAATAATTTCTATGTTTTCAATTTTTTTTATGGGTTCTAGATTTCTAGGAATCATACGTAAACTAAATTCACAAGGTTAGAGTTTATGTTACGAATAATTGCTTAAATCAAATCTCATCGATAACTAACAATTAATTCGCTTTGGATAGTTGCCGTGCCTAGAGTTACATAGATGGTACTTTGTTGATGTCATTGTTTTTCTTTTTGTAACCGACTTTTTTAAAAAGAAATAACAAAAAATTCTCTTTCAATGGATAATTTTAAATCGGTGGAGCAATCAAGTTAAAATATATAATCTCTAATATGGAAATTGAATTCATCTCAATCACGAACTTTTCTAGTTGTATATGTGTGTTTCTTACTTCTTAGTCAATTTCAATGCTTGAGGTCATCGATGTAATATAACAAATAATTATATATTTAATGATCTGTAGTTGTGGCTTGGTCGAAGTATAGAAGCATTTGCCAGGACCTTTTCATTTAATCACCGTATTTGGATACAAGCATAATGTTAATTTTTATTTCAATAACTGTTGATTTTTATTTCTTTAAGTTGTTAGTTCTAATTGATTTTTCTTATGGATAGAAGAAGTAGACTGGATTCAGTGTGATAATAACCAACGGTACCATGAGTTGATTTTTTATTTTTTTATTTTTGAATAGAATTATTTTCTCATCTCTTCTTCTATATTTGATTCTTTTTCTTTTTATTTTATTTTGACAAAGCTCTTTTTTCGAACATACTTCAACTCAATGCTAGTACCTCTTTTTTCTAACATACTTCTTTTATATATTTTTTCTTTTAATAGTTATGGCAGCATCAAATCATAGTCCAAGTTTACAAATTCTTCAAATACAATAAAGCAACAACAAGAAGGTACTTATTTGATTCGCTTAACTTTAATTTTTCTTACTCATATACTATTTGTTCTTATATTTTCATCTTAATATTTCACTTTATATATAATTCTCATAAATTTCTCATTTAGGTCAAAATGCAAAATAATGTACAAATACAAGGAAAAAAGGAAGAGGAAGAACTATTGACTTAGGTGTTGCAAAAAAGAAAAAGAAGAGTGCTACCAAAAAATTGCATGTTGATTGTAACACCCGTATTTATTTATTTTATTTTAATTAGAGTTAATTAGCCTTTTATAGTATTTTATAGTGAGTTAGTAATTAATTAAGAATTATGGCTATTTTGGGAAAGAGTAGTGCTTTGAGTAAGATAAGTTTTGTTAGAATTATCATGATAAGAATTGGGCTTGAGTGTTAATGGGCCTAATGTTAGTAAGAGGGATATTATGGTCTTTAATTAAACTAGGTTTAGATAGAGTTATGAGAGTAGTGAGAAGTGCTCATAACTTAAGAAAAATAGAAAGGAGGTAGAAAGAGAAACTTAGAAGAGAAGGAGGTAGAGGGGAAGATTTGAGAAAGCTCAAGAGAAGGAGAAGAATCAGAATTTCATCAATTCTAAGGTTAGAGAGTAGTTTATAATTCATGTGAGATGATCAAAGAGGGGGGAGATGCCTATTCTCCACACCCAAACCCTCTCATCTCTTTGGTGGGTTGTGGGATTAAGGGAATGTGATTTAATGAATTTCTGAGTTATTGCATGATGTTACTATGTTATTACATGATTCTAATTGCTATTTCAATCATCAATTTCGTGTGTTATATGAACATTGTTGTTATTGATATTTGAAAATGGGTTTTGGATAAAATGTGGAAAAATCTCTACTTTCTACTTGAAATGATGTTTGATGATGTTAGAACTTGTACTTTTAAGTCTATATATGATATGTATGCTTAAATGTGATAGCTTTAAGGGTTTAGAACATGAAAAATGTGATTTTTATGTGATTTTATGTCAAACCCGCGAACAGAGCACAAATTCTGGGTACGCTCGCTAGCTGTTCGCCAAGCGACTCATGCTGTTCTTGATAAAAACCCAGAAATTCATCTGTTCGCTTAGCGAGCAGTAGCGAGCAGTAGCGAGCAGTTCGCTTAGCGAGCAGTAGCGAGCAGTAGCGAACAGTTCGCCAGGATTCGCCAGATGAGGGTTACAGTCTGTGTTCCCTTCGCCAGTGCTCGCCAGGGGTTCGCTTAGCGAACATACCTTAATTTTTAGAATTTTCTTGATGTTGTTTGATGATTATAAGCTTATAACATGGTTAGATTTGGTCTTATAATATGTTATTGATTTGGATTGATTGAACCTTGAGTTGGTATGATGATGAAATGCCTTTATGTATGTAATTGATTGAAAATCAAGATGATGAGCTATGATTAGCTAAGATGTTAAGTGTGTTGTATCTTGCTTGAATGTATGCCTTAATGATGATATGATGATGTGAATTTGATGCGAATTGAGAAGGAGTAATAGGGTTGAGCGGCCTATTATTCATGGTTAGTTGTTTAGGGTATCATCATTATATGGTATGTGTACATTCATGCATTCATGAGTCAACTTGATGCGAAGTCCCCCATGACTTAAAACTGACTTGATGCGATGGATATATGTTTATCCTAATTTGATGCGGGTACCACATGCATTAGCAATGTCTAGGTGACATACATTATGTGTTTTCATTAGCTTGCATTAGGAGATTGTGCACCATAATTGATAATTGGTAATTGTGTTGTTTTCCAATGTGATCTTGTGAATGTTTGAGTTATGTGAGTTTTACTTGAATGAATTGGCTTTGTTGATGAACATGATGAACCATGATGTTATTTATATATTGTTAGCTCAATATGATATGAGTATGATTTGTTTATGATATAATTGTTTACATAATATAAGTGTATACTATGCTTATTATTATGAACTTGAATTATAACTAACTCTCTATTTTTGTGTATGTGTAATGGTTTGGGTCCAGATTCTCCACTTGAGGAGTAGTTTCGTGGCTTTGGAGTTTAGCTCGGTGGACTAGTATAGCTTGGTAAGGTGAAAGATAGGAGGATCCTAGAAGCTTAGAGTTTTAGGATATGCTCTGATACTTGTAACCTTGCTTAGACTAGTATTAGATTTCTCGTTTGTTTGAGATTATGTATGACCTTGCTACTTATTTATCTTATCTTTAATTCTCGTTGGATTATCTTTGGATCATGTTATGGGGCTTCATTTATGGGAGTACCTAGTTGGAGTTGTAATATGATTTATGACTTGCATGTTTGGATTTAGCTATTATGAATTATTTGATGAGAATTTTATATGCTTCCGTTGTGATTAAGTTTTTCTATGCATGCTATTAGTATTTTGTATTAAGTAATGTTCTTGATGATTTGTATGTTGAATGATTTAAATTAATTATTGCATGCGAATCGATTAGGAGCGTTACATTGATATTCCAATCGATAAAATTGTAGCTGTTGGACCAGGAGCTGCAAATTTTGTGTTTATAATAATTTGTGTTTGTGTTTCTTGATTAAAACATTACAATGTAAAAGAATTTATTTATGTATAGTTATGACAATTGAAATTCAGTGATTGATGCTAATTTCTGATAAAAATAATAATAAAACTGTATAATGATATTTATAGTTGGGAAATTTAATTTATTCCAACAGCTTTTGTTGTTGATGTATAAAAGATATAACAACAATTTATATCGTTGACAAAAATAATTTTTTCGCTGCGAAAAACACTATTTTTGCCAGCGACATTAATTGTTGCTGCAAAATACTAGTTATGACAGCGACATTAATTGTCCTTGTAAAACTTTTCGCAACGGCACTTATGCCAACGGTATGCAGCGGAAAAAAAATTGCTGCGAAAAACACATTTTTTGCCAGCGACAATAATAGTTGTCGCAAAAAATACTAGTTATGACAGCGACAATAGTTGTTGCTAAAAAACACTAGTTATGGCAGCGACATTAAATGTTGCTGCAAAATAATAGTTGTGGCAGCGACATTAATTGTCCTTGCAAAACTTTTCGCAACGGCACTTATGGCAGCGACATGCAGCAACAATTTTTTTGCTGCAAAAAATACTTTTTGTAGGAACTTTGCGTTTTTGGCAGCGACATTTGTCGCTGCAAAAAACGATATTTCTTGTAGTGACGGATGAAGTTTTTTTTTAATATATTGTACTATTATATAGAGTAGAGCATCGAGCGGGTTCGGTCGGATTTGGGCTCAAAATGGATCATCCGAGAAAAAATCGAGAGTGTAAAATATTGGTCCATCATCACCGCCCATTTTAAATTTCGGTTTTGTCGGATGTCGTTTATATTGGTTACGAGTTGGTTGGTTCGGTTTATTCGGGTTAGCACATTAATAAATAAAAAAACACACATATAGATTAATAAAATAAGTAATAACTTGTTAGTGAATACCATCTAGAGATTAGTCAATAATATGACAGACATAATTTAATTTTGCAATAATACAGTCTAACTTGAATTTTGTGTGTAAATAACTTGTAGTGTATTTTTTTATAAAAAAAATGTAGCTTCAATACATAGATAAGACAGAAAAAGACTTGTAATTTTACAACTTTGGTCGAGTTCGGTTAACGACATATTTAAATTTTCAAAACCAAATCCGACCGTATTTAACTATTTTTATCCATTGTTTGTCACTGTAGACCCAACAAAAAAAATAGTTTATTCCAACCAATAAACAACAAACAAAAAAACCAATTAAAATTAAATATAAATTAAAAGGCAAAGGAACATGAGGTGGCACTATTAGTAGCAATCTACAGTAGTAATTTTATGGTCCTTTTTTGTCAAGAGTATAGATTTTCAATTAAGTTAAATTTTGAAATATTATAATTATGTGTGTGAATTTTTTGTGGTACAAACGTAATCAATATCGCACTCAGACGGCGAAATCACGAAAAAATACAAGAGAAAAAGTGTGATCCGTGCGAAAATCACTTATTTATATTAAAAGAAAAAAATATGTAGAGGGGTGAGATTTTTCTACCTCTAAAGCAAAAGTTATAAAAAATTGTGAAAGCCGAATCTCAAGTTCTTAGATAACATAATTCTAAGTAAAAAAATGACTCAAAATCACCCTTACTAGTGATCGAAGGAGAAAGTGATAGAGAACTTAGAGAAAAGAGAGAACTTTTATCTCAAGAAAACTAGGGCCGACAATTTTTTACATTAAAATACTTGTTAACATTTTTCCTTAAGTTTGGTAAAAAAAATTATCCTTAAGTAATTATAGTCTACAATACATTATGATAGTAATTAATAAACCACTAATTAATAAAAATAATTCTATAAATTAAAATTGCAATATTATTCATTTTCATATATAGTTCTTTTTTAGTCTCATATATCATTTATAGTTTTTTTTTCAATAATATGTACGATATAGAACAATATCTATTATGGAAAAAATGGAGGACTTTTTCATTTTCAAACAAAATCAAAATTTGATAAAACAAAAAAAGTGGCTTTGTTTGATTAAAACTTTAGGTTAAATACATTGATTTTAATTTTTTAATCAATTTTTGTCTATATTTAAAACTAGTGAAAGTATTATTATTATTATTATTACTAGCCGCCAAACGGGCACGTTCCGTGCCCGTTTGTGTGGTCGATATTCTTTTTTTTTTTATTTGCTGTGATCGAAATTCTCTATTGTGCAAATATAAATAACTACTTAATCTCCTTTTTTATTGGACTTAGTTAATTGATAACTACTTAACATCGTTTTTTGTTGTGGCTAATTATTAAGAAGAAAAAAAAAATTATTTTACTATATAAAAACTGAAAACATACTTTTATGTGGAAGTTGTGCTTAATTATTACGAGAAAAAAAATTATTTACTAAAAAAAACTGAAAATATATTTTTATGTGGAAGTTATTTTTCAACATATACAAATATTTAGTTTTTTTTTTGGTAGTTTTTTTTAAGGGTAAGATAGGTATAATGAAAAAGTCATCCCAAAAATTTGTATCATTTTTATATATATAGTAATAAATTAATTTTTTTCATCATCATCAGTATCAAGCCCACTGGGCCGCCTAATTTGATTCGGGTTAGTTCTGACATCATGTGGTTTCAGCCCTCTTTCGATTGCAGTTGCGGGAGATCGAACTGTGATTTTCCCTACCAAATTTAACATCAATCACCATTGAACTAACTAAAAATTGGTATGAAAGTATTATTTTGACAACATTATTATAGGGAAAGTTATTTAATTTATGTATGCCTCGCACAAATGACACTTAAAAAGTAAGTAATGTATAGTGTCTCCCTATATTTCATGTTTTCTTTTTCATCATCAATATTCGATTTACTAGACTGTCTAATCTGATTTGAGAGTTACTTCTGACATTAATTAGTTCCAACCCTCTTCGATCATAGTTGCAGAAACCAAACCGTGATCCCCTATCAAATTCAGCGTCAATTACCACTTAACCAACTAACAATCGATATATTTTACGTTTATAGTACACTCTCTCAAAATGTCTTCCAAGTATCAACTGTCCAAATACTAATAACAATTAATGTTGGAATGTGACTGGTAGTTGTTGTATCAATTATTTGGTAATCCAAAACAAACGGACCTATATGTCTACAGAAAAACACTTCCATAGGCACAACTACAAACTATTCAATTTAGGCACACATACAAAGGTTAAATAAAATTAAATGATAAAAGAATTAATTGATTCAATTGATGTGACTAATTTATTTATAATTTAATTTTTAGATTTTATGTGTGTGCCTATATATAATTTATTTGGGGTTGTGCCCATAGTAGAATTTCTCATGTCTACAAACCATTCCCTAGTTTAATCTTTTTTTCTTTCGTGACACAATTCCCTAGTTTAATCTAAATAATCCTATCCTATAGATATAAAAGATAAAATAGTTTCAGTCGTACTTACATTGTTTTAGTTTATATCTTTTGCTTTTTTTTTAATGACAAATATAATTATATATATATAACGAGAAAAAATGATACACTAAATAAAATTCAAAAAAAGGGGAGTGCAAGAAGTACTAAGTACTCAAAGAAAAAAAAATATAAAAAATTAAAGAGATAAAAACTCCTACTAGATTGAGGCTGGTCCCAAAGATGCTAACAAAAAGATGGTGAGGGATGAGACTGGTTTTGTATTATCACTTGATATTTTCTTATTTTATTTACTTTTTATCTTTTAAGCAAGTGTTTTTGCACACATGGCTTAGTCAGAGGTGGAGCCAGGGGTGGTCCGGCCGGACCACGCCGCGTAGTAGAATAATTTTATGTCTTGATTTGGATATTTTTGCACATTTCATGTTAGTTACTTTTTTTTGGGTACATCATGTTAGTTACTCTTTATTACGGGTAGAAATAGGTTGGTTTAAACCAACGTTTTGTGAGTCTCTTCTACCTTAATCAATATCCTGAGTTCAATCCTTAATTTGAATATGCAATAACGCTAAAACTCTTAAAAATAATTTACTATCTGTTTGAGTTTCACAAAACTTTAATCTTATCGGTTGCGTTGCGTGCAGAGGAAGATATCTAATTTACTTGATAAAAAAGTGCCATCTATAGATCTATAAAATGTGCAAGGCAACTTAGGGATCTTCATTCAATCTTGCTTTCAATTCCTCTACTTCTCAATCTTTATTTCCACTATGGAGTTTCCTTATCTATCCATCTTTATCTCACTCAATGTAAGCACCAATTTTCCAAACTTACTTTCTAGCATGTGTCTACAATATTTTTCCCTAGTTACTTTTTATTATTTAATTTCATAACTAAATAAATACATGATATATATATATGTTGTATTTGCAGCTTGTACTTGTAGCAACCCATGCTTATCCATGTGAATTGTACTGGAATTTCAAACTTCCCACAACTCAAATGCCAAAAGCCATCAAAAATCTCCTTCACCCAGCTGGTTGATACATATATTCTCTCCATTCCTATATAATCATCACTTTTTTCATAGAACAAAACTATTTCTTTTCAACCATTACCTTGTTTTTAAAATTTAAAGTTATATTGCTGTTAATTTTTTTTAATTATATATATTTTGGTTCAACTAATAATGACTAGACTTACACACTAAGTATGTAGAAATAGAGAATTCAGAGTTCAAACTCCTCTACTAATGTCTACCAACTGAACCACCTTTACAAAACTTTTTAATTATATTTTTACATGATCTATTATTTTAATTATATTTACATTTTTTTGAATCAATGTTTACATTTTAATGTTTTACATTAAAGGTGGTGGTAATGGAAAAGTAAATGATGATATAGGAGCTGAAGTAAGTGAAACAAAATTACATGATAATCAAAATGTGGGATTGTTCTTCTTGGAAAAGGACTTGCATCATGGTACAAAAATGAACATGCAATTCAAAAAGAACTCAAATTATGGAAAAACTTTCTTGCCTCAAGAAGTTCCTAATTCCATTCCCTTTTCATCAAACAATGTGGAAAACATCCTTAACATGTTTTCAATCAAGCAAGGATCAAAAGAGTCTGAAATTGTGAAAAACACAATTAGTATATGTGAAGAACATGGCATGGATGGTGATGAAAAACCTTGTGTAACATCATTGGAATCAATGGTTGATTTCGCTACTTCGAAACTCGGAAACAATGTTGAAGCTGTTTCAAACGAAGTGGAAAAAGAAAGTAGTGAGTTACAAGAATATGTAATAACAAAAGGAGTTAAGAAATTGGGAGAGGATAACAAAGTTGTTGTGTGTCACAAAGTGAATTATGCTTATGCTGTGTTTTATTGTCACAAAATAGATGGAACTAAAGTTTACATTGTTCCTTTGGAAGGTGTTGATGGAAGCATAGATAAGGTTGTTGCTGTGTGTCACAATGATACATCTCAATGGAACCCTAAACATATTTCTTTTCAAGTACTCAATGTTCAACCTGGAATTGGTCCAATTTGCCACTTTGTTACACAGGATCATGTTGTTTGGGTTTCTAAGTAAAAATACCAATTCAATCCATAATAATATATACATACATATATCTTTAAATAATAACAGGTATTTTATAATACCTACATTATAAATTATGTTTCTTTGTATGTCGTATACAAGTGATAAGAGTTTGAGATTGTAATCTTAATCTGAAGAGAAAGACGATGTTTAATTATTTATATTATATATTTATATTATATATTACAAGGTTGTGTATTAACATGAAGTACTATTTTTAAATTCTCACAATATCATGTAGGACTTGTTGAATCTTGAATTCGAAGCTATTGTCGACTCAAGTGGCCTATCACCAATTTGGTGAACCGCCTCGAGTCTACGACTTTCCATATAAAAAGGTCAATTAAAATTAATCAAATCCATAATAAGGATAAAAATAGAGGGCCTTAAATCAACGAGGGACTTTCTAGGAACATAATGAGTTAGAATGTATTGACTAATCATACAAAAACTTCAAAGTTGCTTTTAAATATTTTAATCCTATAATAGAATCATTCAAACTCTACAATTCAAAGCACCCTCTTACAAATTTTAGAGGTCCTACATTGTTTTTAAAAAAAGCTAAATATGGGGCGATGGAAGGGATGTGGGACAACACATACTCATTTTATCAACGTTCTCATCTAGGATGCAAAACATGTTCCCGTCCTAGGATGTAATAGGGAGTTTTGATAATTTTAAAGGGTGCGCGAGAAATAATAAAGGGCACGAAAAGAAAAAATAAATGATTGATAAGGGAATTGGGCTAAATCCATATAACATAAAAGAAATAGATTATTACTTTTGCCACCTTATGATTTCTGGGGCGCGCTCTACGAAATGACCAAAATGCCCATGTCTGTGACTTGTGCTATGAACACTCCCAAAACACCTTACCAATTATAACATCCGTGACTTAAGTAGCAGATATCATTTTTCAAAATTACTCATTTTTCCTAAATCCGTGACTTAAGCCACGAAAGAGTATTTGGTCATTTCGTAGGGTGTGCGAGTAACTCATAGGGTGGCAAAAGAAAAAGTCAAAAAATATTGGGCTCCAAAAGTAATTAGTTTAGGCCTATGAAAGTATTCTAAAACTATGTTGTTAGCATCATTGAAATATTAAACTTAAAATTGTAGTTTTGGTTTTTAGCAAAGGGGGCTAGATTTTTTCATCATCTATTAATCTTTTCCAACTATAACTTTAATTTGACCACAGTTGAAATCACTTACTTAAGTCTAAAATAAACTACACAAATTAAATAATGTAATATGTATTTATTTAAATTTTACACTAAATACATTAATTTTAATTTCTTTAACCAATTTTCGTTAATATTTAAAACTAGTGAAAATTAATATTTTGTCAAAAATAATATAGGGAAAGTTAATTAATTTATGTAAACCTTGCTTAAATGACACTTAAAAAAGTAAGTGATATATGTATAGTGTCTCCCTATATTTCATGTTTATAGTACACTCTCAACAATATCTCTACCAAGCACCAACTGTCCAAATACTAATAGCAATTAATGTAGGAATGTGACGGGCAGTTGTCAATTATTTTGGTAATTTGGTAATCACTAGCAATTAAGCAAATAACAAACTATATTTAGAAATTTTCTAATCTAAATACTCCTAATGATGTAAAAGACAAAATAGTTTCAGTCGTACTTTTGTTTTAGTTTGTATCTTTTAGTTAAAAAAAATGGTGTGGAATGAGATTATTTTGGGGTGGTTTTGTATTATCACTTAATCTTTTCTTATTTTATTTAGTTTGTATCTTTTAAAAGAGTGTTGTTGCACACATACGTAGTAGTATCATTTTGTGTGCTGATTTGGGTTGCTTTAATTTGCACATTTATGTCGGTTATTATTATTATTATTTTTTTGTCGAGTAGTCTAGTAGTTAGAAATTTCACTTTTAAAATGAATAAGTAGCGTGTCCATGATTCAAACTCTGACCCCTGCATATAAATTTTAATATTCCTACCAACTGAGTTAAATTTACGGAGAATATGTTAGTTACTCTTTAATCTTTATTACTAGTGGGAATGGGTTTGGTTGAATCAAGCTTCATTTGCAAGATTTAAAACTATCATCATGTCAAAAAATTTAACGCTGAAATTTTATTCGTAGTCTATTATAAGTTTATTTTTTAAGTTTGAGCCAAATATTTTAAAAGTTTGATATATATAATCTTATACTCTATTTAAAAACTTATATCATATGAAAGTAGTTAAATAAGTAATCATGTCTATATTTTTTTTTGGTACAAATCATGTCTGTATATATTTAAATAGACTATTATAAACTAATAATTTAATGAGATTAATTTTCATTTTCATATTTAACACGGCATTTTAAAAAATTGAACTGTATACGATATTATATTTTAATTCTAGTTAATAGTTATACATTTAAATATGTAAAAAATTAATGTAAACTAATCAGCTTAAATTACAGAAAAAGTTAACAAATTTATAATTTATCCAAAATACTAAATTTAATATAATAATAATAAAAATATTATTAATATTTACTTAAATAGATAGTCATGGTCTGATTTATATATAGCCCAATGCATGGTCTAATTTTGTTAGCCAAATAAACTTATAAAAAAGTTTTAGTCTTCTTTATTTAAAAAGTCTGACTTGTACCTAATTGTATCCTAAACTAACCTTACTATTTATGGATAAAAGTTTTCTTATAAAAAAATAAAAAATTAGTAGAGATTAAATATAGTATGTTTTTAGTACAGATCTTGGCATTTCACACTAACTTAAAACATGTGCCATCTATATTCTATATTCTATATAAATGATGTATAAGACAAGTTAAGGATTCATTCCATCTTGCTTTCATTTCCTCTAACTAATTTTCAATCTTTATTTTCACTATGGAGTTTTCTTATCTATCTATCTTTATCTCACTCAATGTAAGCACTAATTTCCAAACTTATATTCTATCATGTGTCTATAATATTTTTCCCTAGCTAGTTCCTTTTTATTATTTCATTTCATAACTAAATAAACACATGATGTATTATATATGTCGTATTGCAGCTTGTACTTATAGCAACCCATGCTTATGCTGCATTACCCCCTGAATTGTATTGGAATTTCAAACTTCCCACAACTCAAATGCCAAAAGCCATCACTGATCTCCTTCACCCACCTGGTAATTGATACATATTCTCTCAATTCCTATATAATCATCCCTTTTTTATACAACAAATATATTTCTTTTTAACCGTTACCTTGTTTTTAAAATTTAAAGTTACATTGTTGCTATTTTTTTTTAATCATATATATATATATATATATATATATATATATATATATATATATATATATATATATATTTGTTCAGCTAATGACTAGACTTACATACCATTAGAAATGATGAATTCAGAGTTCGATCTCTGACTCCTCTAATAATGTCTACAAACTAAACCACATTTATATAACTTTTTAATTATATTTTTAAATGATATATTTAGATTTTTTTGAATCTTTTTTTACATTTTAATGTTTTACATTAAAGGTGGTGTAAATGTATATACAGGTAATGGAAAAGTAAATGATGATACTGATCCTAATCCTATAGTCAGTGAAACACAATTACATAATTTTCAACATATGGCCTTGTTTTTCTTGGAAAAGGACTTACATCATGGTACAAAAATGAACATGAAATTCAAAAAGAACTCAAATTATGGAAAAACATTCTTGCCTCAAGAAGTTGCTAATTCCATTCCCTTTTCATCAAACAAATTGGAAAACATCCTTAACATGTTTTCAATCAAACAAGGATCAAAAGAGTCTAAAATTGTGAAAAACACAATTAGTATGTGTGAAGAACATGGCATCAAAGGTGAGGAAAAAACTTGTGTAACATCATTGGAATCAATGGTTGATTTGGTTACTTCGAAACTCGGAAACAATGTTGAAGCTATTTCAACAGAATTGAATAAAGAAAGTAATGAGTTACAAGAATATGTAATAGCAAAAGGAGTGAAACAATTGGGAGAGGATAACAAAGTTGTTGTGTGTCACAAAGTGAATTATCCTTATGTAGTTTTTTATTGTCACAAAATAGAAGGAACTAAAGTTTACACTGTTCCTTTAGAAGGTGTTGATGGAAACATAGTTAAGGTTGTTGCTGTGTGTCACAATGATACATCTCAATGAAATCCTAAACATATTTCTTTCCAAATCCTCAAAGTTCAACCTGGAACTGTTTCAATTTGCCACTTTGTCACACAAGATCATCTTGTTTGGGTTTCTAAGGATTCAATGTCCAACATGGGACATTTCCAATATACCATCTCAGGCCTTGAGGATGATGATGTTTGGATTTCCAAATAAAAATACTAATTTGATCCATAATAATACATATATATATATATATCACTGAATAATAACAGGTATATTATACCTGCATTATATATTCTTGCAAAGCTAAGAAGGAAGAGGCTTCCCACCTCAAAGCTATATTTGAAGAGTACCAGAGAATATCTGGACAACAAATCAATATGGAGAAATTTGAAATGACTTTCAGTCCTAAGCTCTACCAACACATCAAAGAAGACTTTCATGGAATTCTTCCTCTCCCCATCACCAACAACATCACTAAATATCTGGGTATGCCTACTCAAATTGGTCACTCAAAACAAGCTGTGTTTAGTTTCATTATGGATAAAGTCAGAAGCAAGCTTAAAGGGTGGAAGGAAAAGCATCTCTCTTTTGCTGGAAGGGCTACTCTGATTAGTGCGGTGGTTCAGGCTCTTCCTACTTACATTATGAGTTGCTTTATGCTCCCCAAGACTATGTGTGATCAGATTGAGAAGGCTATATGCAGATTCTGGTGGGGCAGTAAAGAGGGCCAACAGAAGATACATTGGAAGGCTAGGAAGGAGCTGTTCAAACCCAAATTTTAGGGGGGGCTTGGCTTTAGAGATATGCACCTATTCAACAAAGCCATGCTTGCCAAACAGGTGTGGAGATTGCAGACTGAGCCTAACTCTCTTGTTGGCCTATGCATTAAGGCCAGATATTACCCCAACACAGATATTTTCAACTCTTCCCAGGGCAGAAATGCTAGCTATGCTTGGCAAAGCCTACACCAGTCAATAGACCTCATTCATAAGGGTAGCTGCTGGAAAATAGGTAATGGGCGCTCTGTGAATATCTGGAAAGACAATTGGCTAGTCTCCCAGAATGGCTATAAGGTTTTTACTCCTCAAGCCAACCACAACAACATCAACAGGGTTGAGGATATTATGCTGCTCCAACCCCAAATAAGCTGGAACACGAATCTGATTGACCAAATATTTCTTCCTTTTGAAAGTGAGCTGATTCAACAAATCCCTCTCATTCATGAACCTATTGAGGACCAACTAATGTGGCCACACTCCAAAGATGGTATTTACACTGTTAAATCTGGCTACAACCTCCTTAAGCTTTGGCAGGAGGCTGAGAGACCTAGCACTACCCTCAACTCCATAACCAACACCTTTTGGAAAAAACTCTGGTCCCTACCCACTATCCCTAGACACAAAATGCTTGTGTGGAGGATTCTCCAGGAGGCCATCCCAGTTAGAAGTAAGCTGAACCATCGGGGAGTTCAGTGCGATATCATCTGCCCTCGCTGTCTGGAGAAAGAAGAAACTAGTGATCACACATTTATGTACTGTTCCCCTACAGCAAAGGCTTGGTTTGGGTCGAAGCTAGGTATCATCTTTGACAACAACCAAAGAAGATTTACTGAGTGGCTAATCTATGCTATCAATAACCTTAAAGAGGACGACATTATCTATATAGCGGCTATCATCAATAGTATCTGGTTTGCCCGCAATCAACAAGTCTTTGACTTCAAAACCATAGACGCTACAACTATAATTAACAGAGCTCATCTCAGCATACAAGAATATCAGTTAGCAATGGCTAGCAATCAACCTAATATCGCTAATCTATCGCACCAAGCTGCTTCAAATACACGCTCTCAGGGAGCTACTGCTCAAGCTACGGCTAATAAACGCTGGTCTAGACCCAATAATAACTCCATTAAAGTTAATAGTGATGCTAACCTGGCTATTGATGGTAGATGGGGTCTGGGAGCAGTGTGTCGCAGCTCTCAGGGAGCCCTCCTCGCTGCAGCAACTTGGGAAATTCCGGGAAGCCTTGATCCATCTCTGGCAGAAGCGTGTGCTCTGTACAAAGCTGTTCTTTTAGCGATCGAGTGTGGATACCAAGCAGTGGACTTTGAGTGTGATTGTGCCCTATCATCGGGCTCATCAACAACACGGGTAGAAACCCTAGATCTTATTTGGGGAACTTTGTAAATGGTATTTTGATTAACAGGGATAAGTTTAGGTCTGTCTCCTTTAGTGCTATCAATCGTGAGGCTAATAAGGTGGCCCACTGCTTAGCAGCTTTGGCCCATCAGGAGCCCAATAGGGTTTGGTTTAATGAGACCCATCCCAGCATGAAAATTTCTCTTCCGACCCCCCGTATCTCTTTTATACCCCCCTAAAATCCAATTTTGACCCTCAAAATTGTGGAATTTTGTGAACAAATTTCGCGGTTTCTGCGAACCGCGGTAGAAGTTTAGTAACATTTTCCGCGGTTTCTGCGAACCACGGTGCACCTTTAGGAACAAATTTCGCGGTTTCTATAAACCATGGCGCACATATATGTATATGAAACTGAAACCCAGCTCATCACTTGTCATTCACTTTCAAACTTCATCACCAAACTACAAAAAAAACTCCAAGATCCAAATCCGTTTTTCAACATTTTGGTAGCTTAAAATCAACATTGGAGGGTCAACTAACGTCTGGGAAACGCATTGAAGCTCAAACTAAAGGTAATGTTCGGTTTAATTTTTCTTTCAAAGCTGTCATATTGGCCTAAACTAGCTAGGTCGCGATTTCTGAATCGTGCGGTTTCTAAAAACCGCGGTGCCCATGGTTTGTATAAACCGCGAAATCCTGGAACTTTAAAAAAATTTCTGCTGCTCACTGCCTTTGTATATATGCTGCCTAATTTTTTTTTATGTCTTGCCTTGCCCTAGTTACAATTTACATGTTAGATTAGAATTATTAAAACAAGTAAACGAGTATGAATATGTGTGCTATATGTCGCTAATTTTTTTTTACGCGTTTTTATAATTTTCAGTTATGTCGGACGAAGGCGAACCACATCGCCAAATTGTTTTGGGCATCAATGCACCAGGCATTGTTGAGTATAAAGCTTCGGGTTCAAAGCCTCCTGTCATTGAGATCGACACAGGAGCACACTTTCAGACTACAACGGGAAATGAAGACCGCAATGTATTAATTGAATGGGCTCGTAGTGTCGCCGTGAAGTTGAATTTTGGGATTATAATTGGAAAATCTGATTTTGGTGATAATAGACGGAAACCGTATTTCATGTTGGTTTGCGAGCGAAGCGGTACCTATGTGTCAAAAGGCAAGAAGTTGAAAACGGAAAAAACCGGGACGAGAAAATGCCAATGTCCCTTTCGTCTCCGTGGTTATTTGCATGTAACCGATAACAAATGGTACATGACCGTTGTCAACGGCACACACAACCACGAGCTTGATAAAGGACTTGAAGGGCATTTGATTGTTGGTCGATTGAAGCGGAACGAGAAGGAGACTATGGATGAATTGACTCGGAATTTGGTGGCGCCAAAAAATATACTTGCCACTTTGAAGGAGAGAGATCCGGAGAACAAGACCAACCAAAGACAAATTTACAATGCTCGTTATCGTTTGAAAGTTTCTATGCGGGCTTCAATGACCGAAATGCAACACTTATTCAAGAAGTTCGCCGAAAAAAATTATTTTTTCAAGACGCGGTCGGTTGATCAAGAAGGAACGCCGGTGGTTCAGGATATTTTCTTTGCACATCCTAGGTCTATAAGTCTCTTCAACTCATTTCCTACCGTGTTGGCCATGGATTCGACGTACAAAACCAACAAATACAAAATGCCATTGTTTGAGATTGTTGGTTTCACATCAACGCAAAGAACCTTCAACGTCGGGTTTGCTTGGCTTAGAAAACCTTCGTAACTGACATAAATGAAAATCCGTGTTCCTATATTAAGCGGTCGCGGTTTCTGCGAACCGCGGAATGCTAAAATCGCGGTTTCTACAAACCACGATACCGTGCAAGGGTATATTCGTACCTTAGGGGGTATAAAAGATATATGGGGGGCTGGAAAAGAAATTTTCTCCCAGCATTGTTCCTCTTCTTCTTATGGACTTGATCCATTAATAATATTCAGTTACCTTAAAAAAAAAAAAATACTATGCATGGCCTTCTTCTAAAACTAATTTTCTTATTGTGTTAATCAAAATATTTTAATATAAAAAAAACAAGGGATAATGTTTTGGAGTTTGTAAAAATTGTAAAATGTGATATTTTAGATTTTTAAAGGTTAAAATATCTGTAAGAATGTTTCACATTTTATAAATAATAAAAATTTAGCGTCAATTAGTCGATGGTGTAACACATTAATATTAAACATTCAGATATTTAACACGTTGCAAAATTACAAGAAATAAACCCCTGATATTTTTGGCACTTCACTCTCTAATTAATCAATTTCAACCATAAAATCATTTTTACAACTTTTAATATTACATCTATGGAAAATGCTATTTAACAAGAATTTTTTGATGCAAGAAAGAGAAGAATCTTAGGTGGCAACATTTAATTGGTCAAATTATAATTACTCTCTCTCATGTATGATTAGTCAAATCTTAATTGATCAAATTTTCTAATTTTATGAATTCTTCTCTTTATTGCATCAATAATTCTTGCTAAATAACATTACTCTACATCTATATAGCATCTATATAGCGTTTGATGCTATATCTAACACCATTCGTGTCATATTCGTGGCCATCTTTCATAACATAGCCACATTGTCTTTTCTTTTGATTTTTTTTTCCTTTCAAATTGTTATTAAGATACTTTGTCATCGATGTCTCTCATAATTCATAAGCATGCAATCAACTGTTCTCTGGGATTAGTTTCAACTTGGTTTTGTTGTCAAGTGATATTATCGCCATGATTTCACAAAAGCTTAAATTGTGTAATTTATACAAATACCTTTATTATCTATTACAACAATTTAAGCCATGCTAAATGTCACCAATAAAAACAATCTATAAATTAAGATTATATTGATAATGTTAGGAACCAGGACATTCATGAAAAAAATTAGAGAGACAATTAGAATATTTCTTGTATCAATAATAGTGAGTAGTATTACAAAATGAAAAAATTAAGTATAAATGATTAGGAATAACTAAAACTACTATGTATATCTCTAATAGAATGCAAATAGGGTCAGGAATAGTCCAGACCGGTCTATATGGCCTTAAAACTTAGCCTACATAGGCTCAAGGCACGCTAGTTTATTTCTTTAAGTAGAGCAGGTCAAGACTTTTTTATAAGTCTATTTAGCTAAAAAAATCAGGCTTCAAGTCATTAAAAAAGCCTATTAGGCCTATTAGGCCGATCTATTTAAATCGATATGAATAATAATTTTACTATATTATTATTATATAATAAATTTTTTACTTTGATTAAATTGTAAATCTATTAATTTTTTCAATAGCTTAAGTTTATTTTAATCTAAATTAATTTTTCACATATATAAATGTATGATTATTAACTAGAATTGAAATATGATGTCATATATAGTCAAATTCTCTAAAGTATCATGTTAAATATCAAAAGAAAGTTTAATATTATTGATTTATTAGTTCATTAATATATTTAAAAATATATATAATTATTTATTTAAATATGTTCATGTAAAATAGACTTTTAAACATGCTAACGAGACATATCAGTCTTTCAGAAGGCCAGACTTAGACCTAAAAAATAAGACTATGATAGGCCATAGACCAAACTCAGACCTTCAATTTTTTACAGACCAAGTTCAGGCAACAAAACTTAGCTCGGCCTAGTCTATTCCCGACCCAAAACGTAAACAACACCATTGAATGTGAATTGTAGTTAGAGCATGACATAAACAAGTTTGTTTTTGGTTATTATGATTCTGACTTTCCCATTGAGAAAGAAATAATTGGCAAAAACACACAAAAGGGGATCTTGTTCACTCTCTTGTGTCAAAATCAATATTTTGTCCCTTTTTCTAATACGACTAAAGTTTTCACCATCTTTACAATCCACCATAAATTCATGTGCTAGCTTTCTTTCCTTTTGAATATATGCACTATCTGCTTCTTACTTTATTCATAAAAAATCCACACAATCCATATTTGGGATAACCTCCATCATTTGGAAGATTGAGACCATAAATTTAGAAATTAATAAAGATAAAAGAGTATAATCAATCATATATATATAGATAACTTAAAGATCGGTGGTACTTAGATTACTTTAATGTGTAACGTTTGAGTTATAGAATGATAGATGTTCAACATTTAATAAAGATAAAAAGACTAAAACGAATAAAAAAGATAAATAATCAAAACGAATATCTTGTAAACGATCAAGAACGAAAACTATATTTAAGTGATTAAGTCCTTATTTTTTAATTACATCTTTAAAGATTTGAGCCATTTTGTATATTGAGCACCTCCAGTGGAGATTATTTTGTTATGGTCCGCCAACATGACACAGAATTTTGCAGCTTTTCATCAATAAAGAATAAATGGAGTTCTACACGTCGCAACACCATCACTTCAGGAAGCAACCGAACTTTCTCCATTTTTGGAATTAAATATTATTACTTTTTCTTTGTTTTGAATGAAGATGAGTAAAATATTAATATGTTATATAAAATTGTGGGATCTAATATGAGTTTTATAAAGTTGCACTATTGGAGCAAAAAATAATGAATTATTTCAAAATGATGTGGCTTAATAGAACCCATAAAATAACTCTTTGGTAGAGATCATCATTGAAGTTACTCTAAGTTATTTTAACATAGTTAAACAGAGTTCCGTAAGTGTATCTCAATTATTCACCATCAAGGACTTTATTGGATACATTGAAGTTTGAATTCTAAATTTGTCATTACTCCACGTTTAAAGTATAAGAGTCTAGCTACATGCAATGCAAGACAAAATAAAAAAACCATAGTTAAATAGAAATTTAAAAAATTGTTTTCAATTTGAAAGAAAAATGGAAGACTGCTAATTCATTAAAATAAAATACTTTTTTGTCCCCAAATAACTCACTTGAGAGAAGAATACTGTTAATAAAATACTCTTATCATGTAATGGTAATTGATGTATTGACATATATGATAAATGTAAGTTGGAGATATCAAATTGGAAGTGATGTAAGTAATAATGTAATATATCTTAATTAGATGGTACAATTGGAGAAACAAATTCATACTGTATTGAAAATTAAAATGAGTTGGTTGTTTTAGAACAAATTTTTAGCTACTTCCCGTTTCAAGTATAAAAAAAGAAGTTGATTAAAGAAAGCTCAACTTTCTTCGAGAAAGTTTTCCTTATATTTGAGACTAAATCATAGTAGTTCAATTATTTTGAAGTACAGGGAATAACCTTTTCTTAGCAAAGTACGGTACGGTTAAATAGGATTGAATTCTTATTAACTGCTAGGTCTTAGCATCGTTCAGTTTCAGTTGAATTTGGATCGAAAATTATCAAACTGATAAAAACACCAACCAATTATGAAGGAAAAAAATTAGTTTGTAACTTAATGTTTGTTCGGTCCGTTTAAGTTACAGAGATATAGAATTTTAGAGATCCGCATCCGCCTGTATGCAAGACCAGACTCACACCTGACCGAATGCTTTAATGTGTTGTTGATTAGATCAATTTCGAGTCGGGTCGCGAGTCCATATTAAACCCTACTAACTATGCAGGGGCGGAGGGAGAGGGGGGACAGGGGGTGGCTATGGTCCCCCCACCTCTTTGATATTTTTTTTTATAATACTACTAATAATTAATATAATATCTTTGATTCTTTTTATAAGTAACATTAATTGAGTTAATAAAAGTTGATGATATATATTGAGTTTTTATCTTTTATTGTAAACAAATGTGCAAGCATGAGGTATGTTTGGAGTCAACTTTGTCATAGACATTTTTTGGAAATGAGGCTCTTGGGTTAATGTGTTTATGTTTGGTTAGTAAGTGTGGTTCCTTGTTTTTGTTAACCATTTTGGTGTGTGAAGCTTGCGTATTGTTTTATTCATAGTACTAGAACTAGTTCATAGTATTAAAATGGACTTTGTATTGGTTTTAATTTTAACTTGTAACATAAAAATGTGGTGTAATTTGCCTTACCTTTTGTGTAAAATGAACTAAATTATAGTTTTTTAGACTTAGCCCCCCCTATGTTTAATTCCTGGCTCCGCCCCTGTAACTATGTACAAATATGCTAAATTGAATTGAATGCGACAGTTTATTAGACAGTTCATATCTCAAACTCGATAATTTAATTTTTTATAAAAAATTACAATCTACTTAATATTTTAAACTGACCAATTAAGATTAGACAAAGTCACTGATCACGTGAATGCAAAAATATGGCCTAGCTATATTTGTATTCTATATAAATGATGTGTGAGACCCTCTTCATTTCTAACAATCTTTATTTTTACAATGAAGTTTCCTTATCTATCCATCTTTATCTCACTCATTGTAAGCACCAATTTCCAAACTTATTATTCTAGCTTGTGCCAAATTCTTTTTTTGAACAAAGCTTGTGCCAAAGATATTTCCTTAGTTCCTTTTTATTTTTTCATTTCATAAGTAAATACTAAAATATAATGTATGTCATTTTTTGCAGCTTTCACTGGTAGCAGCAACCCATGCCTTACCCCTTGGGCCTGAATTGTATTGGAAGTCCAAACTTCCCACAACTCAAATGCCAAAAGCTATCACAGATCTCCTTCACCCTAGTTAGTGCATACATACTCCCTTTGTTCCTATTTAATTGTCATTCTTTTTTTATAGAAACTGCGTTTGATAATCTTAGCTCAACCGGTAGAAATGTCGAAATTGCCAGTGTCGGAACTCATAACCAGGGTTCGAACCCCGGTCGCTCCACTTTCTGTGTGGCAGTTTTCAATGAATTGTTATTTCGTCTATCTACCCAAAAATAATAATGATATGGAAAATGTGTTGATAGATTTTTGAAATGTACAAACAGGTAACGCAAATGGGAAAATTTTGAAGCCAGATTGTCTTACACTTTACTATCGTGCTGCAAATGAAACACAATTACATGAAAATCCAAATATTTCAATGTTCTTCTTGGAAAAAGACTTGCATCATGGTACAAAATTGAACTTGCACTTCATGAAGACTTCAAACTATGGTGCAACATTCTTACCTCGTGAAATTGCTAATTCCATACCCTTTTCATCAAGCAAAGTGGAAAACATCCTTAACCATTTTTCCATCAAACAAGGATCAAAGGAGTCTGAATTTGTGAAACACACTATTGGTTATTGTGAAGTGCAAGACATGAAAGGTGAGGTAAAGAATTGTGTAACATCATTAGAGTCAATGGTTGATTTCGCTACTTTGAAACTCGGGAATAATGTTGAAGCTGTTTCAACAGAAGTGAACAAAGAAAAAAAGTTACAAGAATATGTAATAGCAAAAGGAGTGAAGAAATTGGGAGAGGATAATGAAGTTGTTGTGTGTCACAAAGTGAATTATCCTTATGCAGTTTTTTACTGTCACAAAATAGATGCAACTAATGCTTACTCTGTGCCTTTAGAAGGTGTTGATGGAAGCAGAGTTAAAGCTGTTGTTGTTTGTCACACTGATACATCACAATGGCACCCTGAACATTTTGCTTTTGAATTACTCAAAGTTCAACGTGGGACTGTTCCAATTTGTCACTTTTTCACACAAGAACATGTTGTTTGGGTTTCTAAGTACTCAAAGTTTAATTTGGGACAGTTTGAGTTTGCCATCCTAGACTTAGAGGATGATGATGTTAAGATTTCCAAGTAAAAATACCAATTTCTTGAATAATACTAACAGGTATATTATAATACCTGAATTATGTATTAAGTTAATTTGTATGTTATTTACGAGTGGTAAAGAGCTTGACGATGTAATTTGAAAAGACCACGTTTAAATTTTCTCAAGAATGACTATAAAGTGGTTATTAGTTTCGTCTTAAATAAAAACTTTGCACGTCCTTGGTAATATAAATGATGTTTATTTATATTATATATTTTTAAATTCAACTAAGACATCTGATCGGACCTATTGAATCTTGAGTCGAGGGTATGATTGACTCAACTGGCCTATCGAATAATAAATGTCATTAAACCAAGGGGCATACAAAAATAACTAAGGGCGATACAAATTAAAGTAGCGACGGGAGGACAAAGTGCGTTGCATTCTCCTCATGGATTTAGGGTTTGAATTTAAAAGAGATGGATTAATGTTCTCTGCGAGGGGAGGTGTACTGGTTTTTACTGGGGTGGGTTTAGCTGTTTTTCTACTGTTTGGGCCTGCTGTTCTTTCTCCTGGTTTTTGAAAATTTCTTTCCCCACCCCCCGTATTTCTTTTCCACCCCATGGGTTTCCATTTTTACCCCTAAAAAACCCCCTCGGTAAACGCATACCGAAGAAATTGTTCAGTTACACACCATTTACACCCATTATAACATCAATTTATTCGATAAACGAGTACCGAGAAATTTAAAAAAGTCGGTAAAGGTTTACCGAAGTAGATGTATATAGAAACATAACGTAACTCCTTCCTCCCATTTCAACATTCTGCGTTTTTGAAAACAAAAGAACCCTAAGGGGAAAAATCTTCACCATTGTTCATCAACAACTTGTTTTGAGGCCGGAATCCACAAAGTTCATCAACTCCTACTCCATCAAGTAAGTTAATTTCGATTTTAGTTCCTAATTTGTGTTCCTCTTTCTTCATCTCAGTGCAAATGAATTTTTTATTTCTTCATCTCAATCTTCATCTCAATCACCATCTCTGATTTGAGATTTATTGTAGATTATGTAGTTTAAATAGTTGATTAGTGGTTATTAGGATAAACGGCTTTCTCTTAACGGTACAGTTGTCGGATCTCAAAACTACAATTGTAAATTGTAAAGGGGTTGCTCTGTCGCGCGCCCACTTAAGCAACAACTCTTTTGTTTCGAAAGCTTCATTCGTCACAAAATGATAAGATACATCAATATTTATTGCCGGAGCTTTAACTACAATGGCTCTACACTCGTCTGGAGGTTTAGATTCGTCGGCCATAACTACAAAATAACACAACAAATCAATAATAAGTTTTAAGTTACAAAAAATTATTCAATTACACTTATCTTAATCATGCTAAGTCATGTTAGGTAATAAGCCAATGCAAACCATGATTACTAAATCAATGCACCAAATTAAAACATGTTGACTCATTATCTAACTTCATTTCTAAGCTTACTTCATTTCATGTGCCATTAACCCTGCCAGTGCAGTGAGCTATGCAGAAAATTTCACACACAGACTATTTTGGTACGTGTTTATCGCAGGTTTTCAAAATTTCTCGGTAGACAAAAACCGAGCGATCATGTGTCAGAAACCTAGTAAGCTAGAAAGTAGGTGTGCGTAAACTAAACGGTAGATATTGAAATTTACCTTGTTTTTGAGCTTCAATGCGTGTAGAGACGGTTAGCCAAGGTTCCAATGTTGATTTCAAGCCTCCAATGGACGGAATCGCGCAAGAGAAACGTGTGAAACTTTTGTTAGTGTGTTTGAGAAGATGAAGAAATGAAGAGGGAAAGACAGGTCTGCTGGTATATAAGAACAAGTCTTGGGTTTCGTTTACCGAGCTTTTGGATTTTCATAGCGCTCGGGTTTTGTAAACCGAGAAATTGAGGATTCTCGGTTCGCAATTACCGAGTTTTTGTGTTCAAAATTTTTAAAATTTCATGGGTAAATTTAGATTTTAGGGGGGTTAAAAAGAGACGGGGGGTGGGGAAAGAAATTTTCCTGGTTTTTTCTGTTTGTGGGCCTTCCTGTGTGTGGCCCGTTAGTTTTGTTTTTTCTTTTGTCCAATTCTTTGTGGGTTTTCTCTTATATTTTAAATTTTTTATCCTTTTAAAAAAAATGTATTCTCTACGAGGGATTTAGGGTTTGGAAAATTAAGAGAGCGAATGAAATAATTATAAATATTTTAGCATATTTTCACATATAAAAAAAAAACAGTTTTAATATAATATGAGGACCATCTCTACATATAAATTCATGTTCAATTTTTTTTTTTTTTGAATAAGGGTAAATTTATTTCAAAACAACAAGTACAAGAAGACCATATAAATTCATGTTCAAATCTTAAAGTATGTGAATAGGGGTCATACATTTTTACATTGGGGTCATATACGTTTACACCCCTGAAATTTGTGAATAGGTAAAAATACCATAATTTTAAAGTATGCCAGCAACATGGTGCTTCTGCTAACATATATGATATATCTATTTTACTATCAAAGTAATCCTTAAATTATAGTATTACTTAATGGCAAATTAGTCTGCGAATTATATTAATTACTACTATCAAATTGGTCATTAAAAATCAGAGTTTTTTTGTCTATGTATAAATTTTAAGAGTAAATGCTCGACCATATATTTTCACAGTAAATTGGTGATTTACTCCAAAGATATATAAACAAGATCACGAGTGTTGTAACAAAATATAAACTCGATATCTAACTAAAAAAGTAAAAACTCAATATTCGTCTTAAAAATCCTATTGAAATTATATTATGGAATTTGTAGTTAACAATTCAATTGGCTGCATTTGCAATTCAATCGGGAAGTACTAGTACTTTTTAAATATGAATAATGAATTGGTTAAGGAGCATAATCAAATGACACTGATCTGTGCCAATCATTGTTCTTAAAATTAACTCCATTCACAATTATTATATTCGTTTTTCTTCATATATATATAAAATTCAATTAATTTTCATAATTTTTTTGTTCTAGACTAGATTTAGGGTTGACCAAAGTCTAATACGTCATTTTTCTACTTTATATGTCGGAGTATTTGTAGATACACACTCATCAACGGATACCACCTCCGATGTGGTTTCTAGTCAACACACTATTGTCCGAATAGCTTTCTTTCAACGATCTATTGTAACCACACTATTTTCCTTCAATTTATTTGATTTTTGGAATGAGTTATGTATTTTTATATTTACCTACTCTAATAAGGTATATTTAGCTATGTCAAATAAGTCCATTTGTAAAAACTTAATAGCAATATATAGAAAGAAAAAATATTTACTTTATATTTGTCACCAACAAAATTGTCATGACAACATTTATAAAAACATATTTTACTTTTTCTTTATATTTGACAATTTGACCCCATAAAATTTTGGCTAACTTTGCAACCGTTACTACGGTGAGTCGTTGAATTATTTTTTTTGGTTATTAACTTTTTTTTTTATTTTTATTTTCTAATGTTGTGTTGCAGGTTAATTCTTATGATAAGTGGGAGTGGTTACCCGATCCTGATACATGTTACTCAGTTGGAGGAGCCTATCATCTGTTGACTCACCTGTATTCAAGAGAGACATCTGCCCACAGCGATCTCATCTGGAATAAGCTTGTACCATCAAAGATCTCCACTTTTGCTTGGCGATTTATCAATGACAGGTTACCAACAAAGTTGAATCTTTTTGTTCGTGGTTGCTTACGTAATGATTCCTTGTTATGCTCAAATGGTTGCGATGCTATTGAGGATATCCATCATCTTTTTCTTAATTGTCCTATCTTTCACGCGGTTTGGCGTGACATCACTTCCTGGATAGGGATCACGTGGGTTCTTCCTAATAATGCAATTTCGGTGGCTTCCCAATTCTGTGGTGCTCATGGTTTTTGCAAAAATATTAGGAGCTGTTTACAAGCAATTTGGCTAGCATCTATCTAGTCTATTTGGAAAGCTAGAAATGATAGAGTTTTTAATGGCATAACAATCTCTATTGACAGGTTACTCTTTTCCATCAAAATCCATGTATGGTGGTGGTTTAAGGCAAGGAAAAAAGGTTTTTGTTACGATCTAAATCATTGGATGCTAAACCCAAAAGTCTGTATAGGGATCCATGCTTGATAATTTTGTACTTTATTTTTGTGTTTGAACTCTTTTCTGTAGGCACATCTTGTGCTTTTTTCAATTAATATATTCTTTAGCTTCTTCTAAAAATAAAAAAAAAAACTTTTCAGTTTTTAGAAGAAGTTCCGATAATTCAGAATTTGATTGTAAAATAGATAAAGTTTAATAAAAAATTATTCTCACTAGAAAAATTATACTCAAGTTTTCTCGAATAATTCATCTTAGGATGAATTCCTTAATCGGTTAAATCTAATGTTTTGATTTGTGAGTCTCTGAATTCCATTCACAACATTTTTTGTATTTTCCTACAAAATAAGTGTGATTATTAAACTTAACATCACTTTAAACTAACTCTTCATAGACAACACCAGTTTCCTGCAGTGAAAATGACTTAGCAACTATCATATTGTGCCTCAAATAAATAAAGTAGTTGAATGTTATTAGATGCATATTGATAAAAGTCAAAATAATTTAATCCATCCTTTATTATAGGAATTTGAGAGTGGGCTAGTATCATTTTCAGATTCTAATAAATTTGTGTGTATGTGAACTTTTTTGGGAGTACTTAATTATAAATAATTTTTTTTTTAAAATTTGTTAAATAATTCATATATATCTGGTCCATATTATTGACCAAATAGTACATCAACTATATATTAAATAAATTTTAAAAAATATTTATTTATATTTATAATGTGACGGAGTATGTGCAAAGCTACGTGTCTGTATATACATTTAAATTGATTGATAAGCCCATGCTCCAAGCTGCAACAAACACGTACAAGCAAATTCTAGGAGGAAAGTTATGATAGTATTTGATTTTTGAGATCGATTGGAACATTGGCACTCGAAGCTAGTCTAATTAAGCTGCGTACAAGGAGTGGCAAATACTTTAGTATTTTAGCCTCGACTAGAGAATTATTAATTATAGTAGACAAAAAAATGTCTCACATTCCTCAAAATTAATAAGATAGAATATGTCCTAATCTATTGAAAATGGAATGGCAAGACTTTAGATGCAAATCAACAATGACTCTACATAGAACTTTGTGGGGGCATTTTGACACTGATTTTCAATTTGTGGCACACAAAATGGCGAGGGAATGATTGCTAGAACCTTGAGGGAAGGATAAGCAATTTTAAGAAAAAATAAAAGACCTATAAACGAGGTGAGTAATAAGAAAAATGCTAAACTGTTCATTTGGGATCTTATGTTTATTTTAGGTTTGAATCAAGTCCCTTACATTTTAAAAGTTTGAATTTGGTCCCTCACATTATCAACGTTTGTATTAGTTAGTCCCTTCCGTCAAATTTTTCACTAATTTCGTTTGATCCTTACACGTGGCTGACGGTGTGGATAGGTGGAAGTGATTTTGGACACGTTGACAGCCATATAATAAACAGAACCTTCACAAATAGAAAAAAAGAGTTAGTGTTTGCAAATGTCTTTGTCATATTTTTTTTCTATTTGCGAAGGTTCTGTTTATTATATGACATTCCACGTGTCCAAAATCACTTCCACATGTGTAAACTGACAGCCATGTGTAAGGATCAAACAAAGTTAGTGAAAAATTTGACGGAAAGGACTAACTAATGCAAATGTTGATAACGTGAGGGACCAAATTCAAACTTTTAAAACGTAAGGGACCTGATTCAAACCTAAAATAAACGTAAGGGACCAAATGAACAGTTTAGCCTAAGAAAACCCTATAAATAGACAATCAATTGAGGATAAAGTAATTTCATAGCTGTTAGCCTGTATTTTCGACAGGCATTAATGAATTGGAATGAGATGATGAAATCTCATTTAATGTATATTATTGCCTTTTAATATTCTCTTGGAAACTGATTCTGGCAATAAATCAAGAGAAAATCAAGGCATTTGACATCAAAGACTTTTAATGTGCAAAGTTGCTTGTCAAAGCCTAGAGTTCTGTCGAATTCGACAGAACGTGTGTTGTCTGAATAAGCTTGTCGAGTTCGACAAGATATTATTTGTGTAAAAGCATATTTTCGACACTAACTGATAATGGTCGAAAATTATATGTATGTATATATATGTACGTGTGTATGTTTGTTTGTCTAACGTACTGTGCAGAACGAAAGAAGCGTACTCTGGACTTAGCAAAATATTCAAAAGTGAGTAACGTTTGAAGGGTTCGCCAGGTGTCCAAGGAATTCAAATTCAGAAGACACGTGGAGCATAGTTAGGCAGATTGTAGTTTTATAGCAGTTATGTTAGTTTGTCTATAAATATTAGTTTTTCATAAGAGAAACGGGTTCACAATTCACATGCAAATTCCTAGAATATTCAGAGTACCCATGTCAACGAGCGAAATGAATGCCAAAAGGAACATGTACGAATCTGTGTAACCAATCTTTGTAAACATTTTTACATTGTCAAATGCAATTTACTTTTCAAGTACTGATTACTTGCTTTCCTTTAAAATTTGTCATTTAAGCTTTCTGCAAATTTAAAGCTTTCCTGCAACTTTAAACATTCTGCAATTTATTTCATTGCATGTTTTACTTTTCAAAGTCTTTTCTTTAAACTTTACTTGCAATTCATTTACAAGTTTTCTGCAAATTTAAACTTTGAAGCATTTTACTTTAAACCAAATCATTTGACTTCGTCAAATGCTGTTTACTTTTTATCAACTTATCCGATTTAACCCAAAGATATGAATATGTTTTCATCATCTTCCGCACAATCCATATGTCCCAGGATTCACTAGTTGATCCTTCTTGTAATAATTAGACTAGCGGTTGTTTACTAAAAATCGGGGTAAACAAATTGGCACGCCCAGTGGGACGTCTGGATTGTGTATTTTTATTTAGTGGTTTTTGAAAACTTTTCTTACAAAATTTGTTGTTTGGTGTTTGTACTTTGATTGTGTGTATATTTGTATATGCGTCTGAGGAGTGGTAAGTCCCTTCCAGTTTTTTCAAATATACCAAAGCGTCCTCGTTCCAGAATGGTGAGACCACCAAACAATCCTAATCCCAACAATAATAATAATAATAATAATAATAATGGGACAGAAACCAATCCTGTTCTAAATTCGACAGGGCAACCAAATCAACCAGTATCTGGCAATCCTGGCGCCAATCCTACTGGTGGGTCAACAAATCCTGCCCTGAATTTTACAACTTCTGAAAGTATCCCAAGCAATAATCCTAATGGTGGGGGTACAAACCCTATGATAAATTCCGGAACCGTTGGTGCAAGCGCCAGTGGATCAACAATGGCTGCCACTACTTCAAGTATGGCAGGAGGGTTTGTTCCTCCAAATACGAATGGTGCAATGATGACACAAATGAATGCATCATCCATGCCAACGAATGTATCACACATGCATGGGTACACAGACGGTAGTCAAGTTGGTGGAACACCGTCAAGACCCCCATGGTTGCCCAGAAACCCACAATTTGGAATGCCAACAACGACGATGGCAAGCCTGTATAATTGGCCTTCGATAGAAAGTTCTCCCTCCTCTTCTGCGATGGGAAATAGGGGAAATTCTCTGAACTTGACAAATAATTCTATGAATGTACTTAGGCAACAAATGGACGAAAGTAACCATGACATGGTGAACGCGTTGACCCAACAGATTGGCACAATTTTCAATCCTGTGTTACAAACAGCCAATGACAATTATTTATTGTTAGCCAATCAAATGGGAAGGATGGCAGACTTTTTTGGTGCCCCTGATGCTCCAAATAACCAAAGAGTTCCTCGTGCAAACCCGGAGACTCAAACAGAAGTCCAAGCCCAACCCGTGCGCATTGAGAGAGAACAGCCAGAGCCAGAAGTAATTCTGGTTAATAGAAACCAAGATGCTGATAATGTTCTTAGGAATGTTCGACAAGAAAATGTTGCAGGGCAAAATAACTTGGCCAATTTGGTGGAAAATATCTTGGCCCAGAATGGTTTGAATATAGGGTTGCATAGGCCAAATTTTGTGTCAGCCTTGTCTGAATATGTATTGCAGGCAGAATTGCCAAGGGGATGGAAAATTCCCAAATTCACAAAATTTGCTGGTGATACTAATGAGTCTACTGTCGAACACATTGCCAGATATTTGGCAGAGGCAGGGAATTTGGCAAATAATGAAGATTTAAAAATGAAGTTTTTTCCCAATTCCCTCACTAAAAATGCCTTTACGTGGTTTACCACACTTCCCCCTCATTCAATTCATATCTGGACTCAATTAGAAAGGCTATTTCATGAACAATTTTACATGGGACAATCTAGGATTAGCCTCAAAGAATTAGCCAGTATGAAACGTAAAACTGCAGAAGCCATTGATGACTATCTGAACAGGTTTCGCCTCCTTAAGGCAAGGTGCTTTACTCAAGTGCCTGAACATGAATTGGTTGAGATGGCTGCTGGTGGCCTTGATTATTCCATTAGAAAGAAGTTAGATACTCAACATTTAAGAGATATGGCCCAACTAGCAGATCGTGTTCGACAGGTCGAACGCCTCAAGGCTGAAAAAGCCAGAAATTCTAAGTTCCACAAAAAAGAAAAAGTGGCATACATAGAAACTTATGAAAGTGAAAATGAGTTCGACGATGATCAGGAGTACATGGAAAACAATGAGGTTAATATTGCTGAATTGAAACCAGGACCTCCCTATACTTGTAAAATGTTAAGACCATCAAATGGGAAAAATCCCGTCGAACCAAAAAATGATAGATTTGTTTCTAAGACATATACTTTTGACATTACTAAGTGTGATGAAATTTTTGACTTATTGGTTGCTGATGGCCAAATAATTGTACCAAAGGGTTTGAAAATTCCACCTTTGGAACAACGTAATAAAAGAGGTTTTTGTAAATACCATAATTTCTTGGGTCATAAAACCTCACAATGTGTTCTTTTCAGGGATCTGGTCCAGAAAGCCCTACAGGAGGGAAGACTCAAATTTGGCGAAAAGCCAAAATCCAAACAGCAGGTGGACGAGAATCCATTGCAGATTGCTGATGCTGCTTACACAGAGCCTTTTGAGTGCCTGATGATAGAAGCATTGAACCTCACTGAAGGGGGGCAATTAGTTTCCATTCCTGAAGATGAATATGAAAGCAAAGTGGAGGAAGTATATCCACAAGCTGGAGAAACTCTACTAGATTTCCTTCAACGCTGCAAGGAAAATGATGGCGAAGCTACACTGTGTCCTCATTGTAGTGCCATGTTCGACAAGAAGGCTGCTGCAGGCCTTAACAAGTTTTTGCCTCACAGTCAGAACAGAAACAATTGGCCAAGTCAAAGGCCGACTTATTCCAATGTTCTAAATAGCCAACAGGCACCTTTACATCAGAGGTTGGGACCACAAAAATCATTTGTCCCCTCAAACAGGACACCTGTCAACCAATGGGTCCATGGAAAGAATATGGGCTATGGTCAAAGGAATATGGAGAAAGGGAACTCCAGTAACAACAATCCCAAAAAAGATCCTGAATCAAGGAAGTATGATTACAGGAATAATTACAAAGGGAAAAATCCCATGACAAGATCCCAATGGCGTAGATATCAACGCCAGAAAAAAGTGGCTGCTCAAAAATCACAAGTTACTACTAATGGTAATGAGGAGAAGCCTATGCAATTGGCTAAGAAGCCAATGAAAGAAAGGTTAGGAGAACCAAAAGCTGAGTCTTCAACTACTAACAACGTCGAAGACGAGCACATGGAGGCAGATGACTTTTTAGATTCTGAACCCGATCTCGACATAATAGTAAATGTTGTGTCCATTCTGCCAAGGGAGTTCGACGTCTGTTCTGAAATAACAGATGAAGAAGAAGAATCTGGAATGCAAATGGCCCTTCATAGGCCAGTCTGTTACTATGTCACAAGCAATGGTGCTTTGGAGGACCAAATGGCCACATTTGAAAGGCCAGATGAAGGCATGAAAAGTCACTTGAAGCCTCTCTTCATTCAGGCGAAGGTGAATAATGTCGGAATCAACAAAGTACTAATAGATGGTGGTGCCGCTGTTAACCTCATGCCAGAATTTCTGCTAAGAAAGATTGGCAAATCTTTGGTAGATCTTCATCCTCACAACATAGTTCTGTCAAACTATGAGGGCGAGACTGGTTTCTCTTTAGGAGCAATCCAGTTGGATGTGGTTGTCGGAAGCACTATTAGGCCAACCTTGTTCTTGGTTGTGGCCTCTAAGGCAAATTACAATCTACTTCTAGGTCAAGAGTGGATTCATGGAGTGGGGGCAGTTCCATCTACCCTGCACCAGCGCCTCATTATATGGCGAGAAGATGGAGTAGTCGAAAATGTTGAAGCAGATCAAAGCTACTTCAAGACTGAAGTCCATCATCTGACGAAGCACTCCTTCGACAAGAAATTGGCGACAATTGCACCATGCACTGAGAAGGACTTTGCATATCGCCTAGCAGGAAATGGTCACCATGCAATCAAACTGGATCCCACACATGGTTTCTTGTGGGAGAGAGAAGATGGAAACAGCGAGGATGGCGAGTATGAAGGCCACAACTACCCAACTGGGTGGGATGTCAAAGAGGATTACTATGTCTGAGTCCCAAACATGGGCAAAGATTACGGCCTACATGGCTGAAAACAGAATCAAAATGGCTTTGGAAGCCAATTCGTTATCAGAAAATATGGCTATTGCAGCCAACGATATAAAACTTGGCAAAAATAAGCCAGAATTGCAAAAACTGGATTGCATCTATGATGACGAACCCTTAGGATTTGAAAAAGATCCAATCAGTCAAAGTCACAAGATGCAAGCACAAGACCCTTTGCAGGAAATTGACCTTGGAGATGGTCTGACAAAAAGACCAACATATATTAGTGCAAACATTCCTCCAGATCTGAAGGCAAAAGTGGTGCAGCTTCTGTTGGAATTCAAAGATTGTTTTGCTTGGGATTACAACGAGATGCCAGGTTTGAGCAGAAAGTTGGTGGAACATGAACTACCAGTTCGACCAGATAAAAAGCTAGTGAAACAATTACCTAGAAGATTCGCACCAGAAATAATGTCGAAGATCAAAGAAGAAATTGAAAGGCTGCTGAGGAGCAAATTCATCAGAACTGCAAGGTATGTCGAATGGTTAGCAAATATAGTGCCAGTAATTAAGAAAAATGGTTCTCTTAGAGTATGCATAGACTTTAGAGATTTAAATAATGCTACACCAAAAGACGAATACCCTATGCCTGTAGCAGAAATGCTAATTGACTCTGCAGCCGGATTTGAATATTTAAGCATGTTAGATGGTTACTCTGGCTATAACCAAATTTTCATTGCTGAAAATGATGTACCCAAAACTGCCTTTAGATGCCCAGGGGCATTAGGCACATATGAATGGGTAGTGATGCCCTTTGGTCTAAAAAATGCTGGGGCTACTTATCAAAGAGCAATGAATTTAATTTTTCATGAATACATAGATGCTTTCATGCAAGTGTATATTGACGACATAGTTGTCAAATCCTCATCAAATGAAGATCATTTAGATCATTTGAGAAAATCTTTTGAAAAGATGAGGAAATATGGATTAAAAATGAATCCATTAAAGTGTGCTTTTTGTGTTAATGCAGGAGATTTCCTTGGGTTTGTTGTGCACAAAAAGGGCATTGAAATAAATCAAAACAAAACGAAGGCTATTATGGAGACCAAATCTCCAACTACAAAAAAGCAACTTCAGTCCTTACTTGGGAAAATCAATTTCTTGAGAAGATTTATTTCAAACTTAAGTGGTAAAGCTCAACCATTCTCACCACTGCTTCGACTCAAGAAAGAAAGCGTTTTCACTTGGGGGCAAGAGCAACAACAAGCTTTTGACGAAATCAAGAGTTATTTGTCAAAGCCACCAATGTTAATGCCCCCAATAATGAACAAATTCATGAAGTTATATATTTCAGCATCAGATTCGACGTTGGGTAGCATGCTTGCCCAAGAAGATGAAAATGGTGAAGAAAGAGCCATTTATTACTTAAGTAGGGTTTTAAATGATGCTGAAACTAGATATAGTAGTATTGAAAAATTATGCTTATGTTTGTATTTTTCTTGTATGAAACTCAAGCATTATATAAAGCCTGTTGATGTTTTTGTTTATTCTCATTGTGATATCATCAAACATATGTTATCCAAACCTATTCTGCATAGTCGAATTGGAAAATGGGCCTTAGCCTTAACAGAATATTCATTAACTTATAAGCCTTTAAAGGCAGTTAAAGGCCAAATTGTGGCTGATTTCATAGCAGATCATTCTGCATTAGAAACTCCACAAAACTATGTAGATTCAGAACCTTGGAAATTATATTTTGATGGTTCTAAACATAAACATGGAGTTGGAATTGGGATTTTAATCATTTCTCCCTCCAGAATTCCCACCAAGTTCAAATGTAAAATTAACGGGTTCTGCTCAAATAACGAAGCAGAATATGAGGCTTTGATAACAGGCTTAGAAATTTTACTGGACTTGGGGGCAAGAAATATTTTGATCAGAGGCGATTCAGAATTGGCGTTGAAACAATTGACAAAGGAATATAAGTGCATAAAAGAGCACTTGATGAAATATTTTGTCATAGCAATTTCTTTGTTAAAACGTTTCGACCAAGTTATTTTTGAACATGTACCTCGCATAGAAAATCAAGAAGCCAATGATTTGGCTCAAATAGCTTCTGGTTATAAAATTTCTAGTGAAAAACTAGAGGAGTTGATTGAGATTAAAGATAAACTCATTGTTGATCAACCTCCTTCTATGGAATTGTCAATGCCAAAACTTGTGGGGGCAGATGTACCACAAGATAATGGTCAAGATACCACCTATAACTCTGACGAAAATTCAGAAATTTTTGAAATTTTTGCCATTGACAATTTATCTGATAATGATTGGAGAAAACAACTTGTTGAATATTTACGAGATCCAAATGGAACGACCAATAGAAAGATAAAATATAGAGCCTTGAGTTATGTCATCATTGGAAATGAACTAATGAAGAAAACACCTGAGGGAGTTTTGCTAAAATGTCTAAGTGAAACTGAAGCCTACTTGGCTATATCTGACGTGCATAGTGGTGCATGTGGATCCCATCAGGCAGGCCATAAAATGAAATGGTTGTTGTTTCGACAAGGTATGTATTGGCCAACAATCTTAAAGGATTGTATAGAGTTTGCTAAAGGTTGTCAAGAATGTCAAAGACATTCAGGCATACAACATGTACCTGCAAGTGAACTCCATTCAATAGTAAAACCTTGGCCTTTTAGAGGATGGACTTTAGACTTAATTGGTGAAATTAAACCAAGTTCGTCCAAAAACCAACGCTATATTCTAGTTGGTATAGATTATTTTACCAAATGGATAGAAGCAATTCCATTACCAAATGTTGACCAAGAAGCAGTGATTAGTTTTATACAAAGTCACATTATTTATAGATTTGGTATACCTGAGTCTATTACTACAGATCAAGGTTCAGTTTTCACTGGACGAAAAATGGTCGAGTTTGCTCAACAAACTGGTTTTAAACTTTTGACTTCTACACCATATTATGCACAAGCAAATGGTCAAGTGGAAGCTGCTAATAAGATCATTATTGGTCTGATTAAAAAGCATATTGCCCAAAAGCCTAGGAATTGGAACAAGACTTTAGATCAAGTCTTATGGGCATGCAGGAATTCTCCAAAGGAATCAACTAACACTACACCTTTTCGACTAACCTATGGGCATGATGCAGTCTTGCCAGTCGAAATTCACCTGCAATCAGTTAGAATCCAAAGGCAGGAAGAAATCCCAAGAGATCATTACTGGGATATGATGTTAGACGAACTAGTTGATTTAGATGAAGAGAGAATAAAAGCTTTGGAGATGTTAACTCGACAGAAAGAAAGAGTTGCTAGAGCTTATAACAAAAAGGTTAAATCTAAAACCTTTAGTGTTGGAAATTTGGTTTGGAAAGTTATTTTGCCAATGGATAAAAAAGATAGAGTCTTAGGCAAATGGTCCCCAAATTGGGAAGGCCCTTTTAAGGTTGTTCAAGTTTTTTCAAATGGTGCTTACGAAATTGAAGAATTAACAGAAGAACAACGTTCGTTAATTATAAATGGTAAATACTTGAAGAAGTATAAACCAGCGTTGCAAGAAATAAAAATTAGCGAAGAATAAAATTTAAGATATGATAAACAATGGTGATCATAAAGTTGTTCGCCACAAAATGGGCATTGTCAAATTACAAACCAAAAACTTCGACAAATTGTTCAAAACTAAAATTATTACAAGTTAAAATTTTTCTTCAAATCTTCATACAAACTCTTGAACGAAGAAACCTCTTTGTCGAGAACCTTGCTTGACTTCTCCAGATTCTGAATCTCTTCTTCCACTGCCGCTGAAGCACTAAAGGCTTTGATGCCCTCATTAGCCTCTTTGTCAATCCAGGCTTTAACAGCAGTAGTAAGATTGGCTTTTGCTTCGTCACGTTTGATTTTCTCTGCATCAATCTTAGCATTGAGACTCTGAATCTTCAAGTGCAATTCTGCAATCTCACCTTCCCAAGCAGCAATGTTCTGGTTGTATTGAGTCAGCTCAGCATTCGACTCGATCTCCTTCTCAAAGCGTTCGACATTAGCCTGAGCAGTCTTGGCCTTTTCGACCAATGCAGCGTGAGCATGGGTTTGAGCTTCCAGCTTCATGGCATTCATTTTCTTCCTTTGAATGGCTTGAGTAAAACCATCAATGAGGTTTTCAAGTTGGATAACCTTACTAAGTGTGGCCTCATCTGTCAAAGGATTATGGAGTTTTTTCAAGAAGCCCAAGTGAGAAAATGCACTGCTAGGGTTTGCCTCAATCAAGGCAAAGACATCCTGATTGATGTAATCTGCGTGCAATTTGAGGAGCAAAGAATCCTGCCTCACTGTCGAACTGATTTCTGTATCAGAAGCTGTCGAACTGCTGTGATGGGAAGCACCCTTGCTTTGTTCTTTATTACCTTTGCTTGAAAGGAGCATCTTTAGTGCTGCAGCAGGATCAGAATCCTTCATAGCGATGAACTCCATTTCTGACATTCCAACGTCAGCAGATAACTTTGATGTCGAAGAGACAGGAAGAATGTCAAAGCCTCCTTCAGTGGCTTCAGGCATAATATCGTCGTCAGCGTCAGTCTCCATCTCGACATCAGTGTTTTCTGATGAATGGGTAGATTCAGTGAGTTGTGCAGTTATGGTTTTCTCAGGTTCAGGATTATTGGTGGGAATTTCTTCATTCTCTTGACTTTGGCTATTTCCAGTTAAATCGACCTCGACGCGATTGGTGCCAACGTCTTGGGCCGAATTTTCCTCATTGTTAACAGGTGTAGTGGTGTTCTTTTCATTACCACCCTATTTAAAGACAAAAAAGAATCAAGTCTTAGAAGATATAATGAAGATCTATTCATGTCGCAAAGTCTTAAAAGGCGAAGAAGATATTTTACCTGAACATCAGTGATGGGCTGTTCTTCAACAGCTGGTGGTGGTTGATTCTCGACTGGAACGGTTGGGATGGGAGATTCACCTTCTTTCGTTTGACTTTCAGAAGGTTTAGACTTAGACTTAACCTTCTTCTTCTTCTTTGGCTTGGTTGGCATGCTTGCTTCACTAGTTTCGACATTGGCCTTTCCTTTGTCTCCTTGGCTTTCTCCACTAGGAGCAACAGCATTTGTTGTGGTGGGAACATCATCAGCAGGCTGAAAAGAATTTGAAATTGTTAACACAAAATTCTATTCGAAGCCAAGGCAAAGTGCTAAGGGAATGTCGAAAGGACTTACTGTGGGTTCATTAATAGTAAGAGCTTTTTGTTTCTTCTTCTTGGTGGGCTCTCCAGTCTCGTTCGTCGCCATTAAATTCCTTTTTCGAAGCTGCATTTGAAATCAAGAAGAGTCACAGATATGTTTATGAAAATGGAGATTCAAAGACTAAGTTACTTTGAAATTTGATACCTTGGCCCCAGTATTGGGCAGTGATTTCTTTTGAGTTGCAGCAGGAGTAGTGGTGTCTGTCGAAGTGGTGGTTTCCTTGGCTTTGGAAGCACCTAGTGTCGAGACAATGAGAGTTTAAGCATCAACAAAAAACAAAAAAAATTTACAAACATTATAAAGCCACACTTCTGAATCACTCAAAGCTACCTTTGCCTTTGGGAGTCTTTTGTTGTAAAGCGTCGAATCCCGCCTCTATTGCTTGTAGAAGCACCTCATCAGTATTCTTAGCGTGCTTCTCATAGTGTAAGCTCCACCAGGTGGCGAATTCGTAAGTGCAGAATTGAGAAATCTCAAAAGCAACAGGTGTGAGCTTATAAGATTTTTCATCGGCCAGCTTCAAGCGACGCTCAAAATATTCGACAGACATTCCAGAATTGCCCAAGACGATCTCATCCTTGTTCTTGAACAAACTTTTTGGCCTGAATTGACTAAAGCCAAATTGGCGAGCAACTAAGTTAGGTTGGTACCCAACCAAACCTAAATGCCTTCTTTCAATTCCTTGTCTGGAGGATAAGATTGTAGGGTTCAAGAACATGGTCCAAACGTTTTTCGTATCCTCTTCTTCATTTGGATTGGTGGCAGGGAATGGCCTTTTAAACCAAGCAGGCCCGACAGTCCTTTTGACGAATGGAGTATTCTTTGGGGTAATTTCGTCGAACTCAAGGAGAGTTTTGAAGTAGTGAAGGAAGAGTTGTCGAGTGGACAAATTTGTCTCTCTATATCTCAATAAGGCTAACCTAGCGCCTTCTGATTGTCGAGAAGCAACAGATGGTTCCATATGAGAGGGGAGAAAGAGTTTGAAGTTTGACTCAAATGTGGCATTCAGCCAAAGTTGCAGAAGCCATACAGGTCCAGAGAAAGCGAGTTGTGATCCTTTTTCAATCTTCTTGAGCATATCACTAGCTTGCCCCAAAGAGTCATAAAGGGAAGCTAAGATGAACCTTCCTAAAGCTACATCTAATCCTTGGTGAAGCATGATGGCGAGGGGAACGAGTCTCTTCACCACTTGTAATGAACTAGTGCAAAGAACAAAATGTGATAGCCAATAAGTGAGGAAAGCTATATGTTCTTCAAAGGACACATCTTCACTGCTAAGATCATGATGATTTTTGAGGAATCCTGAAAAGGATAAAACTTTGAAGTCGAATTGGTGGTTGACAGTAGTGTACTTGGGGTCGAAAGTGGGTCCTGTTGGTCGTAAGCCAGTAATGGCAGCAACGTTGAATAAGGTTGGGGTCATCATTCCTGCTTTAAAGTGAAAAGTGTTGGTAGAGCTCTCCCAAAAGTGAAGGGCAGCTATGAGCATTTCTGCATTGTATTTGGGTCCCTCTCTCGACAGCTGAATCAAGTCGAAGATACCACTCTCTTTCCAGAAAGTAGCATATTGCTTTTCGATTTTGTTGAGCCATTTCAAATAGCCCTCACTAACCGCAGGGGCAGATCTAAAAGCCCTATAGCCTGGTTCGAAGAAGCTCATGTCGAAGAAAGAGTTGGCGAATATTTTTGGTTCGCAAGTAGAGTAGAGAGGGAAAATGTTACCTATGTCTTCATTGAAGTTGTCGGATGAAGGAAGAGGGCCTGCGAAGGCAAGAGTTTTACCTCCAAGCTTGTGGGGAATCACCAACTCTTCTCCCCATATGTTGTCTTCGACGGAGGTCATATCCGGCTCCGACACAAACTCTGAATCATCAATGATAACAGGTTTCTTGTCATCAACAGCATAAATGATCACGTTTCTGGAAGAAGATGAGGAGGCCATTGTTGTTCTTGTTGTTCTTGATGTTCTTGAGGTTGATGGTGATGAACAGGTAGTAGCAGCAAAGAGAAAGTAAAAAGCTTCAAAACAAACTTATTTCTTGCTCAAATCTGAGAACAAGAACCACAGTAATGAGCGGAATCACTAGATGATCACGTTTGCTGGTTTAGATTCAGCAAAAACGCAAGAACAATGCACGATTTGAGGATTGTTTGATGGTGGTTCCTGAAGGAATACGTAGAGCTCTGTTTTTAGAGAGAAAGTGAAGAGTTGAAGTTTCAGAAAAGTGAAAGTGTGGAATACGTTTGCTACTTATAGGCACTCCAATTTGGCATGTATCTGGTAACTGAAACATCACCACTCTTCCATCTCAGTTGTTCACATTCTGCCACGTGTCCCACTACTAAGCTAAAAAGTTGGAGATCATGGTTTGTGGGGATTGAGGTGACAGTTATAAATATTGTCATGATTAACAATAACTTGATGTGACGTTTACGCCGTCTTTGATAAACGTGCAGAATTGGAAAAGGTGAGTATTTTCAAAACTGCCATTTCTTCCTTTAGTATCCGACACGCAGTCGAAACTGGCATTTTTGAGGGGGCAATTTGTTAGCCTGTATTTTCGACAGGCATTAATGAATTGGAATGAGATGATGAAATCTCATTTAATGTATATTATTGCCTTTTAATATTCTCTTGGAAACTGATTCTGGCAATAAATCAAGAGAAAATCAAGGCATTTGACATCAAAGACTTTTAATGTGCAAAGTTGCTTGTCAAAGCCTAGAGTTCTGTCGAATTCGACAGAACGTGTGTTGTCTGAATAAGCTTGTCGAGTTCGACAAGATATTATTTGTGTAAAAGCATATTTTCGACACTAACTGATAATGGTCGAAAATTATATATATGTATATATATGTACGTGTGTATGTTTGTTTGTCTAACGTACTGTGCAGAACGAAAGAAGCGTACTCTGGACTTAGCAAAATATTCAAAAGTGAGTAACGTTTGAAGGGTTCGCCAGGTGTCCAAGGAATTCAAATTCAGAAGACACGTGGAGCATAGTTAGGCAGATTGTAGTTTTATAGCAGTTATGTTAGTTTGTCTATAAATATTAGTTTTTCATAAGAGAAACGGGTTCACAATTCACATGCAAATTCCTAGAATATTCAGAGTACCCATGTCAACGAGCGAAATGAATGCCAAAAGGAACATGTACGAATCTGTGTAACCAATCTTTGTAAACATTTTTACATTGTCAAATGCAATTTACTTTTCAAGTACTGATTACTTGCTTTCCTTTAAAATTTGTCATTTAAGCTTTCTGCAAATTTAAAGCTTTCCTGCAACTTTAAACATTCTGCAATTTATTTCATTGCATGTTTTACTTTTCAAAGTCTTTTCTTTAAACTTTACTTGCAATTCATTTACAAGTTTTCTGCAAATTTAAACTTTGAAGCATTTTACTTTAAAACAAATCATTTGACTTCGTCAAATGCTGTTTACTTTTTATCAACTTATCCGATTTAACCCAAAGATATGAATATGTTTTCATCATCTTCCGCACAATCCATATGTCCCAGGATTCACTAGTTGATCCTTCTTGTAATAATTAGACTAGCGGTTGTTTACTAAAAATCGGGGTAAACAATAGCCTAATTTAACAGTACACATCAACTATTTTTATGGGACTTGATTGTGTGATTTTAACGATGTTTAAATGTGTACATATTTGTTCTTATACAACAAAAATGAATTAATATTTTATCAATTTGAATACATTAATAATTATTTATTTATTTTTAGTAAAAAGAACCAAGAGAGTTTGCTTTCAGAATATGTTTTCTTTGATGCCTCTAAGTGTGTTTGATTCATTAAAAAATAAAAAATTGGAAATAACAATTCTAGTTATATTGAATTTAATTTTAAAACTATTTTGGGGTTGGACAATAATGAGGGGCAAGAGATTGGATAAAACCTAAAATTATCGTGTCTTGAGTTAAATCATAAGACTAATTTTCATCTCATGTACTGTTCAATACCTTATAATTTTGTGTTGTATTGTCTTATCGTTATCGTAAGTGTTGTTCTATCAAATATTACTTTTGTCCCTTTTTATAAGATTATTTTCAATTTTTCAAGAACATTAATTACTTTTTTTACCAGCATACCCTTAATTATAGTGCATTTTTTTTCTACAATATATAATTTATTTATTTTAAAAAAAAAAACATTAACTCTTCTATCTTTTGAAGGATAAAATTATAAAAATAATATTATTTAACAACAAATTTAATATCACAGTCAACTTTCTTAATTCCTGCAATTTTCTCAAAGAAGTCTCATATTTAGAGATGAAAGTACTAGTATTTACATTTTGGGAATTGAAAAAGCATTCTATCTTTTATGTTAATAATACAATGTACACTCTCTAAATCTCTCAACTAACACAAATAATATGAATTTAGACACACAAACAAATTTTAAAAAATAGAAACTAAAATAATATTATATTAATTATAATAAAAAGTAATAATTTTTTATATTCTACTACATTTTAACATTTGTGTATGCCTAAATCCAATGTATTTGTACTTGAGACCATATAAGTTTTTGCTCCTCTCAACCAAGCACCAACTGTCCAAATACTAATGGCACTTTAATGTGGCATGCCACGGACAGTTGAAGTTAGTAAATGTGTGTCAAAATTGGTAGTCAGTTGCAATCCAAAGCATACAACCGACTTTTTATCTAGAAAACTATTCCCTTAATTCTTAATATTTTTAATAAAATTAAATTATATTTGGGCATCTATCTATATAAATGGTGTTTGAGGCCACTTAGGGATCTTCATTCTATCTTGCTTTCAGTATTTCTATACTTCTCAATCTTTATTTTCAGTTACCATTTACTAATAGTTGGAGCTCTAATTAATTTCCACTATGGAGTTTCCTTATTTATCCATCTTTATTGTACTCAATGTAAGCAACAACTTCCAAACTATATTCTAGCATGTGCCTAATATTTTTCCTACTTATTGTAACAAAAAAAAATAAAAAAATTCCTACTTATTCTTCAACATTTAAGTTCATTTTTATTATTATTACTTCACTAAAATATGATGTATACATGTTAACTTGCATTGTAGCTTGCACTTGTAGCAACACATGCTGCCTTACCTCCTCAAATGTACTGGAAGTCCAAACTTCCCACAACTCAAATGCCGAAAGCTATCACGGATCTCCTTCAAGCTGGTTAGTACATATACACACAACTTAATATAGATAAGTAGTTATCATATATAAGAGTTTATTATAAGTGATTTATATAATAAAAAAAAGGTAAAATAAAGTTAAACTTTTATTATAAAAAATTATAAGTTGTTTTTATAAATTCCTTTAAACAATCTCACAAGTCATTATGCAGATAAAAAATGGAAAATGCTACTAGTACTAGTTTTTTATAGAAATATGTGAAATCAATATATTGAGAATTGAAATATTTCTTTTTTTAAAAAAAAATAATAATTTATTTAATTTGAATGCTTAAAGAATATTCCAAAAATACTAGCTAACAAAATCTATTAATAATTAAGTTCAAATAAGCTAATTCAAATCCTACAAGTCCTAACATCACCATTCAATAGTCTCAAAAATAGTTATTTTGAATGATAAGAGATAAGAAATTATGACATAAATACTAGACAGTTTCTCTTCTCATCTTTCATGTTTCTTTTTCACCCCTCTAGCATGGAAAAAATTTTGGAAAATGTTTTTCGAATAAGTTTTTAGTGTAAATTTTAAATTTACACTAGAAAAAACTCCAGAATGTATTTTCCGAAATTTTTTACGTGCTATGGGATGAAAAAGAAACTTGGGGATGGGAAAAGAACTTTCTAAATACTATCAAACAAAACTTCAATGACAAAAAAACATGTTATGGGCTAAAGGTGCGTAGAGCCCATAAACTCCTTTTTTCTTAAACGGCTGCCCATACTCGTCTTTATAAGATTTAATTTTATTTTTTTTAACTGATTTTTTTAAATCTCGTTGTAAAAGACATATTATTATTAGATATTTTCTCCATTCTAAAATATAAGTAAAACTGACAAATAACAATTGATATATTTGGTGCAAAATTTAGGTCAAATTCATTAGTTTTTATTGATCTATTTTTACTTATATTTTACAACAGAGAGTATTTCACGTATAGAACAAATAAACATGAACTATTTGTGAAAAAATTAATGGCAAACGATCTTTTTGGTTCCAAAAGTATAACTCGTTATATATGTTATTGATTGTAATGAAATTACAAACATGTCCATTCTTGTTTTATTTATTAGTCATTTCAGTTATCAAATTTATGTTTAGTAGTTAATTTAGATCACTGCGTCAAAACAAAAGAAGTTAATTTGGACCACAAATATATATGTGTTTTTTTTTTTTTTATCAACTTAGGTTATAAAATTACTAACGAAAAACTCATTAAAGATATGGTTTTGTAATTTTGGTACATTTAGTGACTATAATGACAACGACACGTTAAAAATAAAATAACTACTTATTAAGAACAAAAACTTGTATTTATATCAAAGATTATTTTTATTTTTTTTGGTAAATTATATCAACGATTATTATTGACACCCCAATGGTTTATAGTGATTAAGGACATAAAAGTTTGTTTTAACTTATTTTAACTATTTGTCAAAAAAACTTATTTTAACTATCTAAAAGTTTGCTTGAACTTATTTTCAATAATTTTTGCTAACATGTTAAAGACAACTTATGACCATTTCATTAGTTTTTTATTATAATTTCTCTTAAAAAGTCTCACAAATATTTATATCAATAGATAAATTCAATCAAGTCGGGTCAAACATGCATGCGCATACGTACTAATAAGTGTTCAATTAAGTTGTTTACGCAATTTCATGATGATCTATGTAGTCCTATGAATAAGATGATGAATGGACACAAACTATATCAATGTGCAGATTGGACAGAAGAGAAAAGCACATCAGTAGCCGTAGGAAAAGGCGGCGTCAACGTTGATGCAGGAAAAACAAAACCAGGAGGAACATCAGTTAATGTAGGAAAAGGTGGAGTCCATGTTGATGCAGGGAAAACAAAGCCAGGTGGAACATCAGTTAATGTAGGTAAAGGTGGAGTTCATGTAAATGCCGGAAAAGGAAAACCGTCCGGTGGAACATCGGTTAATGTTGGTAAAGGAGGCGTCAATGTTCACGCCGGAAAAGGAAAAGGCAAACCAGTTCATGTTAATGTCGGATACAAATCACCATTTTTGTACAATTATGCTGCTAGTGAGACACAATTAAATGATAAACAAAATGTAGCACTTTTCTTCTTAGAAAAAGATTTGCATCAAGGAACAAAATTGAACTTACAATTCGCGCAAAACTACGATAATGATGCAAAATTCTTGTCTAAAGAAGTTGCTAATTCGATACCTTTTTCATCAAGCAATGTCGAAAACATACTCAACAAGTTTTCAATCAAGGAAGGAACAAAAGAAGCTGAAAATGTGAAGAATACGATAAGCGAGTGCAAAGAAAAAGGTATCAAGGGAGAAGAAAAGCTTTGTGTAACATCATTAGAATCAATGGTTGATTTCACTACTTCGAAACTCGGAAACAATGTTGAAGCTATTTCAACAGAAGTGAAAAAAGAAAGTGAAATGCAACAATATGTAATAGCAAAAGGAGTGAAGAGATTCGGAGAGAAGAACAAAGTTGTAGTGTGTCACAAAGAGAATTATCCTTATGCAGTTTTTTACTGTCATAAAACAGATACAACTAAAGTTTACTCTGTGCCTTTGGAAGGTGTTGATGGAAACAGAGTTAAAGCTGTTGCGGTTTGTCACACCGATACTTCGCAATGGAATCCTAAACATTTAGCTTTTCAAGTGCTTAAAGTTCAACCTGGAACTGTTCCAGTTTGTCACTTCCTCCCACAAGATCATGTTGTTTGGGTTTCAAAGTGATTAAAACAAACAGTTTCATGAATAGGATTATGGTTGAATAATAAACACTATATAGCAGCTTATAGCTACTTTAAAGATTTAAATTATAAATGTTGTATGTTTAATATTAAGTTATATGGTTACAAGTTTGTGTATGTCTAAATGATGTATTATTTATTATTATACGGACAATAGGTTGCTTGTACCTATTATAGTTAGCACTATGTTATGTATGTTCTAAATGAAATGCAATATGCAATAGAGCTGCTTTACTTTGATGAAATCTCATTGATACGAAGATTCGGTTTAATTTAATTAAATTTAATTTGGTGTTTGAGATTTTAGTTATGAAAAAAAAAAAAGATCGAAAATGAAAAGGCAGAGTTGTTTTGGTCATAGCCTAGCACTATGAGTGGTCACAACTTGTGCACGAATCTTCTTTTGTTCTTGAGGTCCCGCATGATCATAGTAGAGCACTACGGATTGTCAATCCGTAGTGCTCCCATAGTTTTGTAAGGATTCACATTTTCTTGATCGAACCTTGATCTCCTTCTCTTCATTAGTTACTTAGGCTTCCATAATATTAAATTTGGCATCAATTCTTTCACTTCTTTCATAGCTCATAAGTAAAAATAGAACAAAAAAGTTGTAATAGATTCCTAAAATAAAATTAAACAACTAAATTAATAAATAAAATATAATAACCCATAAAAAGTAGGTAGAAAACTAAGCTAACAAATTTTTCCATACTATATATCATTACTTGTCCTCAACACAATTGCTTCGGATAGAAAACATGAATTTTTCAAGGTTGTTACTTACAGCTAACAGGTCCATGTAATTTTATGAAATATTTTGTCGGAGTGTATGTGTGTGCTTGTACAATTCGGTGCAATTAATAAACCGATTGTAGTTAAATTCATTAGTTTAAATTGAAAGTGAAATATCAAGTGTGAAATGTCAATGTTTTGCGGCAAATAGATACTAATTCTCAAGTTTTTTTTTTTTTTTAAACGGCAAATATAAAATTACATATACAAAAAATAAGAGAAAGTTCATAATACAAATAACTATGAGAAACACAACGATAAAAAATTCAACACAGGAACAAAAGTTAAAAATAAAAAAACCCCAATAACATACAAACAACGATCTACCCCAAAAGTATACAAGAAACAAAAAACAAAAACACCTAACTATCGCCTCAAACACGATAAGACCAAACTCTTGGGGTGTACATGGATTGGGCAAATCCACTTGATCCGGTCACACCCACCCAATCCAACCCAAAAAAATGGGTTGAATCGGGCAAGTGAGTGGATATGGATTTCAAAAATGAAAAACCTATAAAAAAATATGTGTTTCGGATAAAACCGGACCTAACCCAAAAAACCCACCGACCCACTAGTGTTATGTTTTTTGAAATATTTTTGTGAAAATACTAAAGATTTTGCCATTTGATCAATAAATATTTTTATATTGAAAATAAGTTATACTATTTTTAAGAAAATAAAAAGATCGAATAATTTTTATAAACAAATATGCTAATTCATCGCACTATTTTAAAAATAAAAATATTGAATAATTTTCATAAACAAATATGATGATTCTTCGTTTAGTCATTTGGTATTATAAAAAAGGAAAAAAAAATCATTTGGATAACACACTATCCAACCCATAAATTAGTGGGTATACATGAAAAATATGTGATTATTTTTTATAGTGAAAAAAAGTAACACTATTTTTCAAAAAAATACAATGGTTGAGTTATTTTTATAAAAAAGATATGATGATTCGATATTTATATTTTTAATATATAAAAATAAAAAAATAGTTCGGGTAACCCACTATCCAACCCAATCCAACCCGGAAATTAGTGGGTTTACCCAACCCGGCCCAATATTATAACGGGTGGTTATTTTACTAAACCCTACCCATAGTATCTTATGTGATTCGAGTTTTAGTTTTGGCTAAATCCAACCCAATCCGGCCCACGTACACCAACTCCCCCTTATGGAAAGAAGAGATTTACCCCAAAAGTTAGACAAACAAAAAGAGGAATTTTTTTTTTCTACCCCAACATTTATCACTTTACCCCAACATATTCTGAAATATTCATATTCTACCCTTATCTCATTCTAGTATATTTTATCATTTTTTATTTTGTCTTTTTATCACTTTTCCGGTAAACTGTAAACTCCTCGAAACACAATTCCGATAATTATTTTTTTTCCGGTATGTTAATTTTACCAGAACACTTTTTTAAAAAATATATCGGTTTGTATCACCTGCAAAATCAATTGAAATATAATACCGGAACACTTTTTTAAAAAATATACCAGTTTGTATCACCTGTAAAATCAATTAAAATATAATACCGGAACACTTTTCACAAGTGTACCGGTTTTGAAAAATCTCAAGTGTCCCGGTATTGAGTAAAAACGAAAGTGTACCGGTATTTATTGTAAAAAGTGTGCTGGTAACTTTTTTTTTTTTTTTTTGAGCAGCAAAGATGAATATATTAATAACTCAATCAAAACATAAGGCATGTAACTTGTTTAGTTTTACATTTTCCGTTCATCACTCATTCTTTCAATCTCAAAAGAACAAAAAACACACCATAATGTATCGCGTTCTTCACTGCCACCTTCTGTACCTTTGCCAACATCAAGTCCATTTCACAAGAAATCTTCAAAGGAAAAAATCTCAAAACACTCGTTGACAAGTTCAAGAAAGCTTCTGATAACACTCGTTCTTCACTGCTTTATTAGCTGCTTATTTACATTTTAAGCAATATGATGTTGTTGAGCATCTTTTTAAGGAGTTTCCAAATCAGCTCTCTGTGAAACCTGATTTGGTTTCTTATAAAACTTACATTAAGGCGTTGATGGAAATGGGTTCTTAAGATTTTGTTGTTTCTTATAATACCTTTTACAATAAATACCGGTACACTTTCGTTTTTCTCAATACCGGTACACTTTTTTAACATTTCTACCATTCTGCAATTTTTCAAAACCGGTATACTTGTGAGAAGTATTCCGGTATTATATTTCAATTGATTTTGCAGGTGATATAAACCGGTATATTTTTTAAAAAAGTATTCCGGTAAAATTAACATATCGAAAAAAAAAATTTACCGGAACAGTGTTTCAAGGGGTGTACAGTTTACCGGAAAAGTGATAAAACGATAAAATAAAAAATGATAAAATATACTAGAGTGAGATAAAGGTATAATTGGAATATTTCAAAATATGTTGGGGTAAAGTGATAAATGTTGGGGTAGAAAAAAAAATTTCCCAAAAAGAGACCTTCAATCAATCTGGATCACCGTGACCCTACTCCACACCTTAAGCAAATAGTTCCAGTATAAAAAAAGTGTGCACGTCCTCCATTCATAGAAGGAACAGTGCTTGGATTTTTACTCAAAAACTATTTTCATCAAGATAAAAAATTTACCTTATTAACCACTCTACTTGATCACCTTATTCCTATTTTTTTTATTTATTTTGGTAAATTAAGTTGGTTCCTATATATCTCTAAATTAGTGTGCAGAGAGTGACATGAGAGTATTTGTTCTTTTAGTGCATTCGGTAGCACTAAATCTAAATATTTTTTTTAATAATATTAGAAAGGGTAAAATAAAATATTTACCAAAAAAGATAGATAAATTAAAATAATTAGAAAAATAAAGAGTAATAAATAGAAAAGAGTATAATAGAAAAGAGTTAAAAAATTACCAAAAAAAAAAAAGAAAACAGTTAAAAAATACTTGCACACAAACATTTGATTAAAAAAAAATTACACACAAATATACTAAAATATTAAAAATAATTTAGCAAAAAATAATGTTAAAAATGATCCTTTTTTTACTCAATATTTTTTTTTTTTTTTTTATAATCTTAAAACTAACGGGCTCTTTATGTAGTATATAAGGATGCATACATTTTCATTCCATCTCAACTTCCCTTCGATATTTCTTCCATAAGACTAATAAGATTTTCTACTTCTCTAGAGTTTCAGCTTCGATCACTGATCTAATATGGAATTTCCACTCTTTTACATCATTACTTTTCTCATGGTGATGATCAGCTTCAATTCTAATATATACTCAACCACTTTAATTAATTTCTTCAAATAGTTGTGATATTAATTATTGGTCTTATTTTTTGCTTGCAAGAATATTGATTTCTAATGTTAATATATTCTCAAATGTAGCTTTTGCTAGTGGGAACAAATGCTGCAATATTACCACCTCAAGTTTATTGGAAGTCCATGCTACCCAACACTCCAATGCCAAAATCCATCACTAATCTCCTACTCCCTGGTCAGTATCATACCCTAAATTTGATGTCTATATACACATACAATTTTAATTCCACATGTTTAATTTCAAGCTCTATCAACAAAAATGCAAGCAACAAAATTGCTTTAACTGTTTGGTGGAATATATATTTCTTTTTGGTCAAACTTTACTTATTTTTAATCGGCAAAATTTTAAATTATCAGGGATTCCTGTCCAGAAAATATAGTTAATTCAGTTAATGATTAATTTAATTTATAGTCAAAATAGTAGTTAATTTAACTATATAATCAACCACAATTTTTTAACGTGAATTGAATTAGTTAGACTAAAAAAAAATAAAGAGAAAAGGATTTATAAAGTGATATTAATTGATGTGAATATTTTTTTTTTTGTGTGTCTAAATTTTGTGCTCATATCCTTGTGTTCAAGTAAGACTATGTTCTCATATATAATGCATCTGAAAATTGAAATAATGAAGAACAAAGTTTTATTTAAAAAAATATTTATGTATCAAAGTAAAAACTAAAAATTACACATACATTCTAATTTATTTCATTTTACCAATTTTTAACTGAAGCTGGATTTTGGAGTAAAGAGAAAGTAACATGGTTGGATATAAGCAAAGTTGCAATCAGAAAAAGAAATGAAAGAGGTGGCACTGATGATATGAAACCTTTTTTACCATTATATTACATTTATGCTGCAAGTGAAATTCAATTACATGATAAGTCAAATGTAGCACTTTTCTTCTTGGAAAAGGATTTGTATTATGGTAAAAAATTGAACATGCAATTCACAAAAACAACCTCAAATAATGATGGAACAAAATTCTTGCCTAAAGAGGTTGCTGATTCAATACCATTTTCATCAAACAAAATGGAAAACATCCTTGATAAATTCTCCATCAAGAAAGAATCTAAGGAATATGAAATTGTGAAACACACAATAAATGAGTGTGAAGTAAAGGGTATCAAAGGAGAGGAAAAGCTTTGTGTAACATCATTGGAATCAATGGTTTATTTCACTATTTCGAAACTCGGAAAAAATGTTGAAGTTGTTTCGACAGAAATGAAAAAAGAAAGTAGTGAGTTACAAGAATATGTGATAGAAAAAGGAGTGAAGAAATTGGGAGATAAGAACAAAACTATTGTGTGTCACAAAGAAAATTATCCTTATGCAGTTTTTAACTGTCATAAAACAGATACAACTGAAGTTTACTATGTGCCTTTAGAAGGTGTTGATGGAAACAGAGTTAAAGCTGTTGCTGTTTGTCACACTGATACTTCACAATGGAATCCTAAACATTTAGCTTTTCAAGTGCTTAAAGTTCAGCCTGGGAATGTTCCAATTTGTCACTTTCTCCCACAGGATCATGTTGTTTGGGTTTCCAAGTGATTAGTTAAAACAATGCCAATTACATAAATAGTTGTTTGCTTGAATAATAATCACTATGTTTGGCATGTACTGGGTTTGTGCATGTCCACAGTGTACTAAATATGTTTCGTGTGCCTATTATGTTTAAGACTATGTTATGTATGTTCTAAATGTTACAATATGTAATAAAGTTGTTTACTACTATTACTATTTGTGAAAATCTTTTTATTCTCCAGAAAAATTGATTTTTCTTTACGAAATTCAAGAACCTCTTCGCATTCTTGGACATAACTTGTTTCTTCGCATTCTACGACGACTACATACAATTCTCTTGGTACATAACCCTCTCTCTTATAACTCCCTAATCTCTTAGGTGATTTATGATCAATTGAGGTTTTGCCACTTTAACCTTTGAATTCTCAATTAACAGTTCGAAATCTCTTAAACAACTGTTAATTGAATAAATATCCCTAGATCGATGATTTATTCCAATTCTCATAGCAAACAAATAATTGGAATCATTACACAAATGATCAATTTATGTAAAGCATTAAGAATGAGGGATAATTAACTGAAACTAACTTCATAATTCATTAATAATATGAGACTACATGAGTTCAAGATAAATAACAATTAGAATCCCATGGGATCCAATCAAGAAGTTTAGCTAGACATAACTAAATTAATAACATAAAATAGAGTGAAAGAATTCATTACAAGTAAGGAATTGATGTGTTTCCACACTAGAAACCCTGCTTGAGCACCTATGGATTCGTCGTCAAAAGTTGGCTTTTTCGCCGTAAAAATTCTGTAATCCTCATTGTGACAGAAAATCCAATTTATAGAACTAGGTTACGCGCCCGCGCCTGGGCGCAAATGGCAGGGCATATGCATGTCTTTTCTTCATGAAAGTTGTAGTTCTTGATCTTAGCTTTCATTTGCCGCAAGTCCGGTCTCATTCCGAGTTACAGAACTCTAGATATTATCAAAATACCGAACATACGTCATGATGCAAATTGTGCTGATTTTCTTCAATTTTCTTGTGATTCAAGCTCTCTTGTACTCTATGCAATTTCTTCTTTATTCAATGCGAAAAACATAGAAAAACTAACTAATATACTTTTAAATGTGGTTAGAACATAGTAATGACGTGAAGTCGTCAATCGACAACATACATGTTGATTTATCAAATATTGGTATTAAGAATACCTAGAATGGATGAACTATTGGGGTACAATAACTTCTTGTTAGTACCCCTAAAATACAAAGAAAGGAGAGATAGAGGATGAACATATGTTGGTTTGTACCCCTAAAATACAAAGAATAAGTATTGAATCTTAATGTTAATATTGTAGTGATTAATTGATCGTGACATCAGGGGTTGATGTGAGGAATTGCCTTGAAAACTCAGAAACAGGAAAACAGGTACAAGCAGAGTGCTGCGCCAGGCGCAGGGAGCATGGCGCTGGGCGCAGGAGGAGCTTGAGCTCCTGCCATCTGCGCGGGGCGCAGGGAGGGCTGCGCGGGGCGCAGGCCCGCGTCCAACATGCTGATTTTGTGGAAATTTTGTTTCGAAGTGTATCTGTTTTGGATTCTGTTTTATTTTATAAGATAGATTTGTTTCTAGTTTTTAGGCATGTATTTTTCTATAAATAGAGAGTGCTTTATTCATAGAAAGATGTGAGAGCAAAGGTTAGGATTAGGGTTTGCCGTCCTTGGTTCACCTTGTAGCTAGGTCAAATTTGAGTCTCTTGGCCACGGGAAGAGATTCGGGATTTGGGTAGAATTAGGTTGCTAATTCCTTGTACTCAATTGGGAAACTCTTGTAAAGTGGTGACTATTTGATTCTAGTGGAACGGAGAGCTGCTCTCTCCCCCAGATTAGGTTCGTTAACACCGAACTGGGTAAACAAAGATTTGTGTCTCTCTCTCTTTTGATTTGTCTACTTGCTTACGGATTATTTTCATCGTCTCTCTATATTCTTTGATTTTGGTTGCTTGATTCTATTGCTCCACACATCAAGTTCTTTTATTGGTGTGAGTTATCGACGAGGTGGAGTCTTCTAATAGTGGAAGACAGTCAACATTGACTCTCAGGTATCTAATCGGAGATAGGAAGGAGAGTGGTTGTGTTGAGCCAAAGGGGAACCATGGAGACCTTGTGGGATACGTTTCAATTGTGGCTGAAGAAGTGCAAGACCTTGAGAGAATCTTCAGGGAGACAATTGAAAGCAACCTTGATCAGACTTGGGAACTTGTAGGACTGCTGGAGGTAGTCGGGTGCAAGGGGAGTTTGATGTTGCAGCTTGTGGGACCGCCTAAAATTTCAAGGTTGGTTCGGAGCCAAGCAATACTTCGAGAGGACGGAGGGCACTCCGGGGGTCGAAGGGTGGTGAAGCTTGTTGAGCTATCCAAAAAGGCCGGTGATAGCGGGGTACAAGCGTTTCTTCAGGAGGGTACGGAATTAGCTACTCCGGAGTCTGAAGAGGAGGCGGTGAATCTTGTGGCTACCAAAAATCCTATGGTAGTGGGAGGCAAGATCTTCATGAGAGCGGAAGGCATTCCGAGGGATGAAGGGAAGGAGGTAATGCTTGCGGGAAGCAAGTGGAGGCTAGTGCCTAGGTCAAGGTTCAAGTGGGACTTGGACTTGGCCGGTGATCTTGAATAGAAGATTCAAGATGGAGAGAGCAGCACGGTGGTTGAGTGGATCACCATCGTTTTAAAGGCAAGGTGGAGATTTGTGAGGAATTGCCTTGAAAACTCAGAAACAGGAAAACAGGTACAAGCAGAGTGATGCGCCAGGCGCAGGGAGCATGGCGCTGGGCGCAGGAGGAGCTTGAGCTCCTGCCATCTGCGCGGGGCGCAGGGAGGGCTGCGCGGGGCGCAGGCCCGCGTCCAACATGCTGATTTTGTGGAAATTTTGTTTCGAAGTGTATCTGTTTTGGATTCTGTTTTATTTTATAAGATAGATTTGTTTCTAGTTTTTAGGCATGTATTTTTCTATAAATAGAGAGTGCTTTATTCATAGAAAGATGTAAGAGCAAAGGTTAGGATTAGGGTTTGCCGTCCTTGGTTCACCTTGTAGCTAGGTCAAATTTGAGTCTCTTGGCCACGGGAAGAGATTCGGGATTTGGGTAGAATTAGGTTGCTAATTCCTTGTACTCAATTGGGAAACTCTTGTAAAGTGGTGACTATTTGATTCTAGTGGAACGGAGAGCTGCTCTCTCCCCCAGATTAGGTTCGTTAACACCGAACTGGGTAAACAAAGATTTGTGTCTCTCTCTCTTTTGATTTGTCTACTTGCTTACGGATTATTTTCATCGTCTCTCTATATTCTTTGATTTTGGTTGCTTGATTCTATTGCTCCACACATCAAGTTCTTTTATTGGTGTGAGTTATCGACGAATTCACAACAGTTGATACAATAGATCTCTCGTCGTTCTCTGGACACGGAAACATCTATGATGAGCTATACATGATATTATTGATTAATAGCTGGAATCTATATAACTTATCAGGAAAATACATATGAATAGGTTAATGAAGTCTAATCCCGACGATCTCATCTTTCTGTTAATTTACTCATTTTTATCGTTGTTATATTTTCAAAATTTTACGCAATCAAACACTTCCCAATTATCTTACTTAAAATCATATTAATTGTTGAACGATAGTGATATCACACTAGTCTTTATGATGACGATATAAAAATACTTTCTTTTGATGCTACATCATTGCCTCCCTTATCAAGCTAAGCAAAACTCATAATTGATCATTAGCTAATATAATTAATAAAGATATTTGTTTACATAATAATACTGGAATATAATTATATAATACAATATTCCAACCAGCGGCAGATGCAAGTATATCTCATTGGGGGCTCAAGCCCCCACCAAAAGTAATATTTTTACATTAATATTAGTATTAATATAATTACTAAGTCCCCATGAGTCATGACTAATCATATATTTGATCGCTTACGTTTATTTTAGGTTTCAATTTGGTCTCATACGTTTAAAAAATATCAATTTGGTCCCTTACATTTCCACCATTTGCATTAGTTAGTCATTTCCGTCAGTTTTGTCACATGTGGCAGACGGTTTGCATATGTAAACAGACATATGGACACGTGTACAATTGATACGGTATTAGTGACAAAACTAACCAAATTGATATTTTTTAAATGTAAGGGACAAAATTAAAACTTAAAGTAAATACAAGGGACCATAGCTAAACCATAAATTTATCTTCTTATTTTTTTTTTTACTTTTCACTACTTTAACTTCTCAATTTCCACATACTTTCTCTCTTAACTATACTCTTCTTCTCACTTAATTTATCGAAGTATCAATTTCTTCTCTCCCAATTTTTTTTTTTGTCTCTTTCTCTTGTTTTTACTTCCTTTGAATGATCGATTAGTCACATGTATAGAGTTGGTATTAAAACACCGTAGATGCTAATTGTAATTTATATGAACTTTTATGTATTTTAATTTTTGTCATTATATTTGTGTATTTAGTAAAAATTCGTAACACATTTCTTTAGTTAAAATGCAATATTTTTTAGCCCCCACCAGCAAAAAATTTCTGGATCCGCTACTGATTCCAACATATTGAAACAAAGAGAAACCCAAGCTGAACACTTGGATACAACAAAAAAATCTTTTTCAGTTTTACCAGAAGGCTTGAGTTCATACTCAGACCTTGAAATGCAGCAATGTTAAATTTTTTAGAGATAAAGCTTTGCCACCCTTTGTAGTCCCACCCAGTTCGAGGATCAATCTTGGCAATTGCATGTAAAGTATATCTAATTTTTACTCAAATTTTTTTTTTGAAAAAATTAAGCACTTTTCTAAACTGTCCAATATGTTTTATAGAGTGTTATACAAGCGTTAAATATTGATTCAAGAAGTCTGAAGCAAAGCAAAAAAAAAACACAATTTTTTTTGGACACTTGTTTATATTGTCCAATTCGGTGGTTATATTTGCAGCAATTCTTATTTTGGCACAACTTCAAAGAAAAATACATTTATGCACACAATAGAAAAAAACATAAATGTTAAATAATCATTTAATCACATTATTTAACATTAATTAATTATTTTATCTTTAATTTTTTTAATTATATATATATCCAACACATTTTTTTTTCTTTGGTCAGATAGCCTAGTGGAAAATCCACCCATAAGGTGAATAAGTGGAATGTCCAAAAATTGAACTCTGGCTCCTGCATATAAAATACTATTGTCCCTACCAATTGAGATAAACTCTCGGGGATTCCAACACATTTTATTTGATGCTGTACCTAACCAAATATTCCTCACTCAAATATTTGTTCATATCTCATATTAGTTTTGTTTGTACAATTCGGTGGGCAATTAATAATCTGATTGTAATAAAGTTTGTATTTAAATTGAGAGTGAACTATGAAGTGTGAAATGTCACTGTTTGCTGCAAAGGAAATATGTTATATAAAAAATAAATAAATTTTAATCTATAGAAATGGTTCGTAAATATTTCACAGGGCCTGAGAGTGACATGAGAGTTTCTGTTTTTTGTGCACTCGGTAGAATTTATTCATCAATAAATCAATCGGACAATGTTGAAAATGTTACTTATATTTAAAAGTTGTCTTAAGTTTTTTATTTTTCACAAAAGAAAAGTTGTCTTAAGTGAACTCAACTCTTTATTTCATTTCATGATTAAATCGGTTCCGCGAACATAATTCGTTTAGTAGAAATATTACATTTTATATATAGAGTTAGTGTTCAAATTCGAGATTTCCAAACTTATTCACCTTAAGAGATGAATTTCTAGCAAATTAATCCATTTGACAAAATAAGTATACCATAATTGAATTCCATCGATGTCGGTTAGTCAATTCTTTTATATTTTTCTTTTTTTATTAGAAAAATTACTTTGAAACTTATATAAACAATATTTTTAAAATATAAAATAAATTATATTTTCAATATAAAATTTATCTTTTTTATTTCTTTAACTATTGTTTCCGAAACACTAGTTAGTATGACCATTTTTATTAAACTATCTTGTTCAAGAGAAATAAGATTAATAAAAATTATTAAACGGTGATAAAAAATTTGTACTAATTTTATTAAACGGTGACAAAAAATTTGTAAGAAAAAAGGTAGTTAGTTTTATATAAAAAATAGAAATTGCTACTATTTTACAAAATTATATTTCAAAATTATGGGTTCAAATGAATATGACCATTCTAATAATATTGATATTCGTACTTGAGTTAAACATTATGAAACTTTATTAGAGATGATAAAATCATAAGGGTTGTGTTGGTTTAAAATTATAAAAATTATTTTATATTTCTTTCGCTTCTATTAAAAATATCTTTTCCAAAAATTAATTAAATAGATTTGCATTTTCACTATATAAATCATTTTATAAGGCTTTGTTTGTGTGAATAATTTTTTATTGGCTTTTACACACAAATATAACTAAAATATCAAAAAAAACTATTTATTTTATTGCGTCAAAAAAAAAAAACTATTTATTTTATAATCTTAAACCAATGGGCTCTTTATAATATAAAGGCTGCATGCACCAATGTTTTTCATTCCATCTCAACTTCTCTTTGATATTTCTTCCATTAGACTAACATTTTCTTCTTTAGACTTTTAGCTTCACGTAACCAATATGGAGTTTCATCTCTTTCACATCATTACTTTTCTCATGGTGAGATCACATGTCTAATAACTAATATTTTATTTGCTTGTAAAAATATTGATTACTAATGTTAATAATATATTCTCAAATAATTAATGTAGGTTGTGGTAGTGGGAACAAATGGTGCAATATTACCACCTCAACTTTATTGGAAATCCATGCTTCCCAACACTCCAATGCCAAAAGCAATCACTAATCTCATACTCCCTGGTCAGTATGATATATACTCTAAACTTGACTTCTACATTTGTTTAACTTCAAGCTCTATATATATATCAACAAGCTCTATCAACATGAATGGGAGCATATAATATTTGATATGATATAGTCACAACTATATTAGTTAATAGTTACACATACATATTTTTTTTCTTAGAATTATAGTTACACATACATGTAATGTAACTCAACAATCTCTTTATTTTATACTCACTCTTTTATTCTTTTTTTTTTAATGATAAATAATTATATATATAAAAAACAAGAAGAACAAGAGAAAATTACTCAATTTCTGAATTTAAATAAAAATTCACTTTTTAGATACATTAAAAGATTGATGTATATAGTTTATACCATAGATTAAATACAATCATCTTACAATGAATGTAAAACGTGCAGTTTTTCTTATATTAATGATTAGAGGGAGTATTTTTTTTATCAAATATATCTATAACAAATAGACTCATAATGTATTTAAAAAAGTTGAAACATTGAAGGACAAAGTTTTTTTAAAAAAATGTTTATGGATCAAAGCTAAGTAAAATGTAAATATTAAAAATATTCTAATTTATTTTAATTCACTATTTTTAACTGAAGGTGGATACTGGAATAAAGAGAAAGCAACATGGATGGATGTAAGCAAGAGTGTGAATGCTGAAAAAATCATACCTTTTCCATTTATTTACGTTTATGATGCAAGTGAGATTCAATTACATTATAAACCAATTGTAGCACTTTTCTTCTTAGAAAAGGACTTACATCATGGAACAAAATTGAACTTACAATTCACAAAAAATGCATCAAATTATGAAGCAAAATTCTTACCTAGAGAGGTTGCTAATTCCATACCATTTTCATCAAACAAATTGGAATGCATACTCGACAAGTTTTCAATCAAGAAAGGATCAAAGGAAGCTGAAATTATGAAAAACACGATAAGCCAATGCGAAGTGAAAGGTATCAAAGGTGAAGAAAAGCTTTGTGTAACATCATTAGAGTCAATGGTTGATTTCACTACTTCTAAACTTGGAAGAAACGTTGAAGCTATTTCAACTGAAGTGAGAGAAGAAAGTAGTGAGTTACAAGAATATGTGATAGAAAAAGGAGTGAAGAAATTGGGAGATAAGAACAAAACTATTGTGTGTCACAAAGAAAATTATCCTTATGCAGTTTTTTACTGTCATAAAACAGATACAATTAACACTTACTTTGTGCCTTTGGAAGATGTTGATGGAAATAGAGTTAAAGCTATTGCTGTTTGTCACACTGATACTTCACAATGGAATCCTAAACATGTGGCTTTTCAAGTGCTTAAAGTTCAACCTGGAACTGTTCCAATTTGTCACTTTGTCCCACAAGATCATGTTGTGTGGATTTCCAAGTGATTGAAACTTTGCCTATTACATATATAATTGTATGGTTGAATAGTTACCACTATATTAATTAGCAGCTACTAGGTTTGTGTATGTCCACAATGTATTATTATATGGACAACTACAAGTATGTTTCGTGTGCCTATTATGTTTAAGACTATGTTATGTATGTTTTAAATGGTTAATGGTTTATATGTTAGAGTTGTTTAATTACTACTACTAGTAAGTGTGAAAATCTATTTTTATTCTCCAGATAAATTGATTTTTCTTTGTGAAACTCAAGAACTCTTTGCATTCTTGGACATATATAACTTATTTCTTCGCATTCTAGGACGACGACATACTACTACCACCAAGCCTTTGAATCTCGAGTTATTTTGTAAATTGCAAAAACAAGCTCGGCATGTGCAGCTCACAGTTACTAAACTGAGTTGCATATATATAAAGCTCAGTCTAGGGGAGGATTTGGTTGTAATATAGCTCAGATTGTATGCCCTTAGCCAGATTACTTGTAGTTCAAGTAATCAAGTTAATTGTATTGATCCTTGGCTTATATAAGCTATTTTAAACTCATTTGTATTGATCCGTGACCTATATTAACTCATTAAAAGACATGCCCAAAACTATATACATTCTTACTTTAGTGTGAAAGTAAACATATATAAATCAGGATTTACAACATGTTGATTTATCATATATATCGGTATTAGGAATATCTAGATTGGATAAACCATTGAGGATGGGGTACAATAACTTCTCGTTAGCATTTCTAAAATACAAAGAAAGGAGAGATATATAGATGATGAACATATGTTAGCTTATGGTTTTTCTTCGATTGAACTTTTTTTTTTAATGGAAAGAAAAATCGAACCAGAGTACAAACAGTACATACTAGAGGAACTCAAAACTGACAGACTTCAAAATCACTATAGACAAGTGAAATAACACCAAAGAACAATAGTACGGAGAGTAGGAAACAAATAAAAACACAAAGGGAAACCAACAGAAGAGAAACCACATGTACAAGCCTTTATCGGTGCCAACATACAATAGGCTCTGATATCCATTCAAAAATAGATAGGAATACTAAAACTCTCACCAAAGAATCATTTCGACAAGAAGAAAATAACCTTACTGAACAGTTGTTCAACATCTACCAAATTCTCAAAGAAAATAAAATCATTATAAGCATTTTAAATAAGGGACACAACCAAATGGCATTAAAAAATCAACCCAAGCCTAACCCTACTCGACTCCCCTAACAAGCAAGCTAAACACCACAAGCAGACCAAACAAATCCTCAAGCAAGATCAACTCCCAATCTAACTACCCATTCACCGCGTACCACTCCTAGGACACTAACTGTTTTGATCTGACCTCAAGTTCACATCTCCGAGAGATTGTCTGCTTTGGAGTTGACCCGTCACAGCTTTGTCCTTTGTAGAAAAGGCGTCTCGGTGGTTTGAAAGGTGCGGGTGTTGTATATAAACTAACCTTTTCCTCAAGCGATGTGGGACTATTTTGGTGTATCATAGACGGCGCCAATGTTTTGATCTGACCTCAAGTCCACATCACCGAGAGATTATCCGCTTTGAGGTTGACCCGTCACGATTTTGTCCTTTGTAGAAAAGACGCCTAGGTGATTTGAAAGGTGTGAGTGTTGTATATAAACTACCCTTTGCCTTGATTACCAAGCGATGTGAGACTATTTTGGTATATCCAAAACACTAATTGTATCTCTCCTTATGCGCTTAGACACTCTTTAAATCGGAGACAAAGGCCAATATGAGTTGTGTCTGGTATATTGCGGATTATTGCCTATATATAACATGATTATCAATTAGGATTCTCATTATTCTGAAATTGGTCATCCTAACATCCACTCATAATAAATAATGAGTTCATACCAATTAATTAATTGAAATCTAGTCTTTTTTAACTTAATTTGATCGTTAATTTATTAAAACCTCAAAAAAAGGAGAAAAAAGAAAGGCTTAAAAAATTTTAAAAAGAAAACATTTAGAGGAAAAGGGAGAAGTCAGAGATGTTTTGTTTGTGGAGAAAAAGGACATTTTTCCAAAAATTGTTAAAAATATAGCAGTGTTAAATTCTTTTGAGGTAGAGCTTTGTTACCCTTTGCAGTTTTACTCAGCTCGATGATTAATCTTTGTAGTTGCGCATAAATGATATCTAATTTTTTAAAATAAAAAAAGAAAATTATTTTTTCAAAACACTTTTCTAGTTGTCCAATATGTTTTGTAGAGTGTTATACAGGTGTTAAATATTGATTCAAGGATAGAAGCAAAGAAAGAAAAAAATCTTTTTGACACACTTATTTATATTTTCCATCTATCCACTACAAGAATTTATGTAATTTGCGGCGGCCAAAAACGGCCGGAAATGCTAAAAAAACGGCCAGAACAGAGTATTTGCGGCGGTTTTTGAATCCGCAGGTAAAACACTGGTCGCAAACTTTGCGGCGGCTTTTTGCGTCAGAAAACTGCCGAAAATTAGCGGCGAGCTTTTGCGGCGGATTTTTTCCGTCGGAAATGCCTTGCGTTTGGTTGATGTCCAAAACTTTTGCGGCGGTCAGAAACCGCCGGAAACACAAATGCTATATATTAGCGGCGGATTAAAGCCGCCGGAACCGCACCCATATAAAACAAAAATATTAGCGACGGCTTTAAGCCGCCGCAACCGCATCCATATAAAACAAAAAAAAAATTATTTATTAAATCTTTTCTGTTTTTTGTTTACGGAATTATTTTTTCTGTTTATATTAAAAATATTTATACTTTATAATTACATGACAAATATTTAATTTTGACAAATAATAATAATATTCTAATTTGGGGCCATGGAATGAGCCTGCAAACATATTTAAAACATATCTTTTGCAATAATAAGACTAATTAAAATTAAAGTCTTCTATATAAATCCGGAGGATAATTAATAGTAATTATAAGGCCATTCATATAAACATTTGACCATCTATAATATTAATTTAGGTTTAAGGTTTGTATTGTTTATAAATTAAAAAATTACAGTCATCCAACATTAAATTAAAAATTCTTCAAAATGATAGTGGAAGTAGTTTGTTGATCCTTCAAAATGGTGAAACTTAAGCTACCTGCAAAAAGAAATAAAAAATGTTAACATCCACCATTTTGCTATAAAAGATTCAATTATTTTGATATTTTTTTAGATGGACAACAAAACTAAATGTCAAAAAAAATTAAAATCAAACTTACACAAGAGACAGCAAACATAAATTTAAAAACAAATTAACATCCACCATTTTACTAAAAAAGGAGCAGAATCATAACCTTTGTTTAAGAAATAAAGATTGTATATACTACTTCTTCTTCTCTTATCAGTTCCTAAACCATGAAATAAAATAGTGTTAGTAATTTTGTTAAAAAAAATTAAAAATGGCAAACAAATATAATAATAATAATAATAGAGCAGAATCAACAAAAAAAAAGGTTGGTTAGTTCAACAAAAAATAACAAATAACAAAAAAAAAAAGACAAAAAAGGGGTTTGTCAAACCCTAACTTCTTTTCTCAAGTTACAGAACAGCAATAACATAAACAACATCAAAACCACCATCTCAGAACACAAGCTCACTAATCCAAATCAAAACTGTTTCACAGTCACACAACCACCACACACATCACACACACACAAACTCATATACGAAAAAGAAAAGAAAGAAGAAGAAGAAGTCAGAACACAGCGAACTCATTTTTTTTTTTGCTGTTTTTTTGTTTGGACTTGGGCCTTAAGCCCAGCTGCTGGTAAATGCACCCCTGACTTACTGTTTTTACCCTGTTTATTTATTTTTATCTTTTATTTATTTTTGGTTCTATTGTATTTAATTTCATTTAATTTTTATTTATTTGCTCATTACTTACATGTTATATGTTATGTTTATATATTATCAAAATACCAAAAAATATGCAATGTCATTTATCTTGTTTATTATTGCTTAAATATAAAAACATTGAAATAACCAAACTTCAAGATATTTTAGTCAAACTTCAAGACCCTTTCATTAAAACTAGGTTTCTGATGAGACTTTTATTACGATCTGTCTATACATTTGGAGTCTGATGAACAAAATTCTTATTCTAATTTGTTTGTTGGTCCAATTAGGTGATATTGAACGGTTGGATTGATAAAATTCGAAATATTCGGTCAAAATCGATAGTTTCAGTCAAACTTCAAGACCCTTTCATTAAAACTAGGTTTCCGATGAGACTTTTATTACGATCTGTCTATACATTTGGAGTCTGATGAACAAAAAAAAAATTCTAATTTGTTTGTTGGTCCAATTAGGTGATATTGAACGGTTGGATTTATAAAATTTGAAATATTCGGTCAAAATCGATAGTTTCAGTCAAACTTCAAGACCCTTTCATTAAAACTAGGTTTCCGATGAGACTTTTATTACGATCTGTCTATACATTTGGAGTCTGATGAACAAAATTCTTTTTCTAATTTGTTTATTGGTCCAATTAGGTGATATTGAACGGTTGGATTGATAAAATTCGAAATATTCGGTCAAAATCGATAGTTTCAGTCAAACTTCAAGACCCTTTCATTAAAACTAGGTTTCCGATGAGACTTTTATTACGATCTGTCTATACATTTGGAGTCTGATGAACAAAATTCTTTTTCTAATTTGTTTGTTGGTCCAATTAGGTGATATTGAACGGTTGGATTGATAAAATTCGAAATATTCGGTCAAAATCGATAGTTTCAGTCAAACTTCAAGACCCTTTCATTAAAACTAGGTTTTCGATGTGACTTTTATTACGATATGTCTATACATTTGGAGTCCGATGAACAAAATTTTTTTTCTAATTTATTTGTTGGTCCAATTAGGTGATATTGAACGGTTGGATTGATAAAATTTGAAATATTCGGTCAAAATCGATAGTTTCAGTCAAACTTCAAGACCCTTTCATTAAAACTAGGTTTCCGATGAGACTTTTATTACGATCTGTCTATACATTTGGAGTCTGATGAACAAAATTCTTTTTTTAATTTGTTTGTTGGTCCAATTAGGTGATATTGAACGGTTGGATTGATAAAATTCGAAATATTCGGTCAAAATCGATAGTTTCAGTCAAACTTCAAGACCCTTTCATTAAAACTAGGTTTCCGATGAGACTTTTATTACGATCTGTCTATACATTTGGAGTCTGATGAACAAAATTCTTATTATAATTTGTTTGTTGGTCCAATTAGGTGATATTGAACGGTTGGATTGATAAAATTCGAAATATTCGGTCAAAATCGATAGTTTCAGTCAAACTTCAAGACCCTTTCATTAAAACTAGGTTTCCGATGAGACTTTTATTACGATCTGTTTATACATTTGGAGTCTGATGAACAAAATTCTTTTTCTAATTTGTTTGTTGGTCCAATTAGGTGATATTGAACGGTTGGATTGATAAAATTCGAAATATTCGGTCAAAATCGATAGTTTCAGTCAAACTTCAAGACCCTTTCATTAAAACTAGGTTTCCGATGAGACTTTTATTACGATCTGTCTATACATTTGGAGTCTGATGAACAAAATTCTTTTTCTAATTTGTTTGTTGGTCCAATTAGATGATATTGAACGATTGGATTGATAAAATTTGAAATATTCGGTCAAAATCGATAGTTTCAGTCAAACTTCAAGACCCTTTGATTAAAACTAGGTTTTCGATGTGACTTTTATTACGATATGTCTATACATTTGGAGTCCGATGAACAAAATTTTTTTCTAATTTGTTTGTTGGTCCAATTAGGTGATATTGAACGCTTGGATTGATAAAATTTGAAATATTCGGTCAAAATCGATAGTTTCAGTCAAACTTCAAGACCCTTTCATTAAAACTAGGTTTCCGATGAGACTTTTATTACGATCTGTCTATACATTTGGAGTCTGATGAACAAAATTCTTTTTCTAATTTGTTTGTTGGTCCAATTAGGTGATATTAAACGGTTGGATTGATAAAATTCGAAATATTCGGTCAAAATCGATAGTTTCAGTCAAACTTCAAGACCCTTTCATTAAAACTAGGTTTCGATGAGACTTTTATTACGATCTGTCTATACATTTGGAGTCTGATGAACAAAATTCTTTTTCTAATTTGTTTGTTGGTCCAATTAGGTGATATTGAACGGTTGGATTGATAAAATTCGAAATATTCGGTTAAAATCGATAGTTTCAGTCAAACTTCAAGACCCTTTCATTAAAACTAGGTTTCCGATGAGACTTTTATTACGATCTGTCTATACATTTGGAGTCCGATGAACAAAATTCTTTTCTAATTTGTTTGTTGGTCCAATTAGGTGATAGATTGATAAAATTCGGTAGTTTAAGTCTTATTTTTGTAAGTTTTATATATAATATTTAGTTTTATATAAGTTTCATTCCTATCTATATTTTTATATAAGTTTCATTCTAAATAATATATGTTTTAAATAAAATATTTAGTTTTATATATATTTTATATTTATATAATACAAAAAACTTATATAAAAATTAAATTTTAATAATAACAAAAGAATATACTAACTAATTTAATTCATATATTATTCTCTTATAAAAAAAAAACATATATTACTCTCTTAAGATTAATCTAAATACAAATATTAATTTCATATTATATAAAACTTATATTATTTAGATTCATCTTATACAAATATATTACTAAGTATTAGTAAATATTTGGTTCTTTGAAAATTTTTATATAAAATATTTGGCTTTATATAAATTTTTTATAATATACAAAAAACTTATATCATATATATTTTTTTTTACTAAATATCAAGCTTTATTTTATACTGTAAGTTTTATATTATACAAACAACTTATTTATATAAAAAAACTTCATTCAAAAAAAAAATTATATAAAAAAAATATGTAATTTTTTAATAAATATTAGATTCTTAAAAAAAAAAAAACAGTACAGTTATTTTGCGGCGGTTTCTGTCCGCCGCAATATTAGCGGCGGTTTCTTTGGTTTTTCCGGCAGTTTTTTGGAAATTAGAATTTCTCGTCTAAGGTTTCCGGCGGTTTTTAACCGCCGCAAATAAATCTGTTCAAATTTTTTCCCACTTTAAATTTCCGGCGGTTTTTAAACCGCCGCAAATTCTTCAGTTCAAATTTTTATTTCCCACTTTTTTTCTGGCGGTTTAAAACCGCCGCAAATCCTTACAAAACCGCCGCAAATGTATTTTTTTATTATTTTATTGCTGAATACGTTTCCGGCGGGATTTTCCGCCGCAAATGGCCAAAAACCGCCGCAAATGGTTCCGTGGGCTTTTGGCCGCTGCAAATTTTGGCCGGTAAGAAGGGAAATTCTTGTAGTGATCGTACGTGTCTCAGATACCGTGGCATGTTTAATTACAAAGATACACATTCATATTCCATAGTTTGTTTGTACAATTCGGTGGGGGCAATTATTAATCTGATTGCAATAAAGTTTGTATTTAAATTGAGTGTGAATTATGAAGTGTGAAATGTCACTGTTTGCTGCAGAGGAAATATTATTGTTGTTTGGAAGGTGTTGATGGAGGTGGCATTTAGTATGGGACAATGAAGTATTTTCCCACCATGGACAAGTTAGTTTTTTACTCTTGGATCAAATAAAGAACACAACTTTATGGCAGACTCTCAACACTAGATTTTTCCACCACATTCATTCTCTTTCTCTCTCCTCTTTGTCTCCCATCCTTCCTAATACTGGCCAGCAACATCCATGGCTTCCAATGTGGTTGCTTCTACATTAACAACCCATAATCACAAAAGCAGTTGCACAATAGCTTTCAATGTGATTGATCCTATATTGAATTCAATAACTTAAAACCAAGAAACAAAAGAAAGAAACCCAAAAAAATAAATAATCAAATTAAGTAAAACTCAAACTTAAAATCAGCAAAACAAAACAAAACAAAGAATACCCAGAAAAAAATAATTAAACTAAAAATTGATCCAAATCAACATAATCCATAAAACATGAGATTCTGGTAGGGCTGGTTTTGATTCCCTTTTAGTAGAGATTACAAAACTGAAGCATGGGATTCTTTGGAAGGGGTTGCACTATGAACACGACCCACTTTTAAAACACTTGCAACATTCTTTTTCTGAGTTGTGTTCATGTTGTGATTTTTGTTACATTTTTATGTTTTGGGATATGAAGTTGTTAATGATTTGTGTTTACAATAGTAGTTTGAATTTTGATTAGTTTTAATGTAAGACCAAGTGATGTTCTTGATTAGTTTGAGAAAGTGGTTTGTTCTTAATTGTTGCCTCTCTGATTATCTTGGTTTAACAATCATGAAGTGATGTTCAAAAATAATAATAATACCAAACAATGGTGAAATGGTACAGAATCGGAGGAGAAGTGGAGGTAACCTTATGAGCTATTGATATAGGGGTGAAGGAGAAGGTCCGATGAGGTGGTCTTGAGTTTGGAGGTGGTGGGGCCAAGAGGGAAATGTGTTGCAAAGGATAGTGGTGAGATCTAGTGTTGAGAGACTACTGTAAAGTTGTGTTCCTTATTTGATCCAAGAGTAAAAAACTAACTTGTCCATGGTGGGAAAATACTTCATTGTCCCATACTAAATGCCACCGTTGATGGAAACAGAGTTAAAACTATTGTTGTTTGTCACACTGATACTTTACAATGGAATCTTAAACATTTAGCTTTTCAAGTGTTTAAAGTTCAGCCTGAGAATGTTCCAATTTGTCACTTCCTCCCAAAGGATCATGTTGTTTGGGTTTCCAAGTGATTAATGTTGTGCTTATATATAGTTGTATGCTTGAATAATAACCACTATATTTAGCAGCTACTATGAAGGTTTTAAATTATAAATATTGCATTGTGTAAACAATGTTTAATTATGATATATGGTTCCTAGGTTTGTGTATGTCCACTATGTATTATTATATGGATAAATAGGTTTCTTGTGCCTATCATGTTTGATTAAGAATGTCTTGTGTATGTTTTAAATGCAATACAATATGCAATAGAGTTGTTTTAATTTGATGAAATCTCATTGCATGAGTAACTTCTTTTTTTCTTCTTCATTTTTCGGTTTGGGTTCTAAGTTTTACACTACCACTATGTATATCATGAGCGAGATTTATTTAACATTCAATAAAAACAAGTCATATAAATAGAATTTATATGCGGTACTCATGAGCTAACATTTTTTCATTTGCAAATTTGCTTATATGATTAATTTTTATTTATTGTTAGGTAAACAACCCACAATACTTTAAGAGTAATCTAGCAAAACTTTATTTATTTCAACATTTTCCAAGTTTTCTCTCACCCATCTTTTCACGCAGCTTCTTTTGTTTTTCGATTAGATTTCAATTACAAAGTAATATTTTTGGGATAAGTCATCCCAATATTATCAGCAAAAAGTAAATGATTAATTCAAGCAGGTGGTTGTTCATATATATATACAATTAAATTATAATCACTATTACCACATCTCATTATCGCTAAAGTATCTGCACACATGTTGGCTTCACGATATATATATGACACACCTTAACTATTAATTCAGTTCCATGAGTAGTCTAATTTGGCGAATCAATTGGTACCATATATCACATTCAAGCTTCTCTACAATTTGGATTTTAGGTCTAATTCCACCTTCTTGAACCCAAGTCTCCATGCTAATCTCAAGCTACCAACAACCCTCATAACATTGCAGCAAACATTTTCCTAGAGCCATAACAAGCTACATGTCAGGCTCATACATTCACATTTTTAACAGACCAGACTTAAGCAGTAAATTCTAACTCAGCCTAGCATATTGCCACCCCAAGCCGGAATCGAGTTCTGGACATTACACAATTTTGGAATGATATAAAATGTTATGTGGTACTGATAGATTGAATAATAATAGAGAGTGGAATAAGGTATAACCGCTAAGAGTGTCTTTTTAATTAAGTTTTAATCTAATTTTATTAGTTTAGTGTTCAATTTAGAGTCATTTTGAATAAATTGTAATTTTTGATTTATTGAGTCAATTAAGTATTTAACACATTGTCTCATGTGAGTGATAACCAAAAAGGGAGTATATCATTTTAATATCATAGGCTTAAGTAAAATGAAAAATGTCGGCTTAATGTTTGGATGTTGGCCCGAACCAAAAAGAAGAGGAACATAAATTAGATGAAAAATAAAGAGCAATATTGTTGGATTTTAAGTATGAGTGATGAAATTTCACATTGATTTTCAATGTGAAAATTTTAAGATTTATAAAAGGTGACTCATTAACCTAATGACTCAAGAGAATTATAGAAAATGTCAATTAATTTACGTAAACCATGCTTAAATTCAGTAACACTTATAGTGAAGTACTTAAGTGTTACCCTATAGAAAATGTCAAAGTCAATTAACTTACGTAACCAATTAATTTTTACGCACACTCTATCCACTACTTATATCTTTTTTATAAGTAAGCAGTGTCTCCCTATATTTGTTGTTGATACTACATACACACTTTCAATAAGTACTAATAGCAATAAATGTTGGAATGCGACAAGCGATAATTGTGTCAATTATTTGGTACGTAGTCACCCGCAATCAAGCAAATAATCAATTAACTATATCTACAAACCATTCTTTATAGTTCTAATCTAAATACTTCTAATGATATAAAAGACAAAGAGTAATGTTATATCACACATTATCAACAAAAAAAAAAGTAATGTTATATCACACCAATGAGAAGAGAAAGAAATACGCAAACACATTATGAAATTGTAAATAAAAAATACTACTATTCTAAACAAACATTTAAAAAGGAATGGAGATAATACTTTATATCTTGTTTTTAATGGAAATCGGGTAGAGTAGTGTATTAATTATGTATTTCATTTCGTAACATTAAGGATGATTACTCAAGGACAAAATAGTTGGGTAATAGGTCGTTACCCCCCTGCTAAGTGGACGTGTTTTGCGTTACCCCCCTGCTAAAAATTTCTTGAAGATTGCCCCCTTGCAAAGTTTTTTTTTTTGGTTTCCCCCCTTTTCCTCTCTTGGATGCAAGAAATTTGCACTTTTTAAATCGGTTGAACAAAAAAACCGATTTAAAAAACATAACTTTTTAAATCGGTTGAACAAAATAACCGATGTAAAAAGTGCACTCAAGGAGGAAAACCAAAAAAAAAAACTTTGCAAGGGGGCAATCTTCAAGAAATTTTTAGCAGGGGGGTAACGCAAAACACGTCCACTTAGCAGGGGGGTAACGACCTATTAACCCCAAAATAGTTTAAGTCACAACAACAACAACAAAAAAATAGTTTAAGTCATACTTATATTGTTTATTAAGGTAAATAGTGTCTCTATGGCACTAGTTTTTTTTTTTTTGACACACCTTGGCACTAGTTAAATAAACTAATTAATAAGAAATTTGTCTTGTAAACTTAGTTCAATTGGTAGGATATTGCATTACATATACATGGATCGAGGTTAGAACCCCGATCATCTCACTTATCAATTTTAAACGTCGAATTTTTAGTCACTAAGTCATTTGACCAAAAAAATTAATAAAAAAATTTATCTTAAAATTTGTACATTTAATATCTTAAAAATGTAAAAAAGTAATAATTTTAAAATTAATTTTGTATTTGATTTCCTTTTTTTAGTATTCTTAACAAGTGTCTCGAGGAACTGTTTAGCATGATCTTTTTGTAATAATCATGGGAAAAGCTTTCTAGTAAAAAAATATAAGGAGAAGAATTGCAAGAATAAATCTTCACATTTGTTTACATCCACTATCCCTTATGATTTGCACAAAAAGATGATATTAAAATTATATCATTCTTTAAGATATTGCCATATGTTATTCTTGCATTTCTTCTCTTGAATTATTCTTAACAAATAACATCTCTCATTAATCATTTGGTTCTCAGGGGAGGAGATTCATAGTCTAAAATTCGGCCACAAGAGATAAATAAAATCTGATAAAAAAATTGTTCATTAAACTCCAATTTTATCAAATGATTGGTAGTGGGAATGGAATGAACAATGTACTTATCCCCATGTACATGAGTTCGATTCCCACGGAAGGCAAAAACTCCACTAGTGAAGGGGGTGGAGAAAATCGTGAGGTGGCAGTCGGGATCACCTAAGTTGGTGGGGCCCGTGCTGTTACAAACATCTTTAATACAGTAAAATCTCTATAAATTAATATAGTCAGGACCGGAGAAATTTATTAATTTAGAGAGTTATTAATTTATCGATAAATTAATAATTATTAATTTAAAGAGTTTTTAATGACTTGTAAATCAATAATGACTTTAGTAATACGCATTGGAAATCAATAATGACTTTAGTAATATGCATTGGAAATCAACAATGACTTTTGATGTAAACAAGAAGAACAAATGGGTTCAATGTATTCTTAAGCAAGTTTGCCATATATAAATTACATGAATGTGATAAAGTATTAACACCATATCTCACAAGATGGCTTCTCATCTAAAAGGTGTTGCAAAATCAACTATGTCAGATCAAATACGTAAGGAGTTGTGTGAGTACAAGAGAGATAATCCTGCAAGCACACAAAAAGACTTGCAGTTTCTATGAATTATTAATTTATGATTTTCTTGGGACCGAAAATTACAAAGGGATCTCCTGAAAAATTATTATCTTATTATTTTATCGAATTTTTCAATTTTTTACACTGGCCCAAGTCGGGACCGGACAACTTTATTATTTTAGAGAGTTTATTAATTTACCGAGTATTAATTTAAAGAGATTTTACTGTAGTTTAATTCTTACTCTTTCCGATTATATCTATAATTAAATTTGATTTTTTGAGTACATTGAATTGAATAAATGTATGTAATATACATCAATTTTTCAATATATAAATCAATAAGATCCAATTTATTTATGAAAGTGACTATAGGGAATACATTGTTTTAGTTTGTATCTCTTACTTAAAAGATGGTGTGGCATGAGATTATTTCGGGTGGCGTGTGCTGTTGTGGGTGGTTTTGTATTATCAATTTTTTTTTACTACTTCTATTTTTAAATATATGACTCTTTTTTTAACTTTTCTTTATCTCTTTTTATAAGTAGGGATGTCAATGGATATCCATGGACGCGGATAGTGTGATATCCGTGTCCGCTCCGTCAGACAAATATGATATCCGTGTCCGCTCCATATCCGTGCGGATATCCGCTAAGCGGATAATCCACGGATATTGAAGTATCCGTGGATATTAACAGATATCCATGGATGATATTTTTTTATTAAAGAAATAACTAATTATTGAAAAAAAAATAGTTTTTCTTAAAGACAAAACATTAACACATAATATTCATAAATTTTGCTCTCTTTTTTTGTCAATTGTAAGAAGTTGAAAAGTTTTTTTCTCAAAACTTAAAATAGAAAGATAAAATATAAAAGTACAATTTTTTTTATATATAAAAATACTAGAATTTATATGTAAGTAGATATATTTAAGTAATTATATTTTACTAATTATTTAGCGGGTATGGATATCCGCGGGCGCGGATAGTATTAAACCCGCATCCGTATCCATTAACTGTGGATAATTAAAATATCCATTTATTTTATCCGTGGATATCCATTAAGTTATCCGCTCCATATCCATGGCGGATTTTATCCGCAGATATCCGCGGGTATGGATATTTTTGCCATCCCTATTTATAAGATTTGTTTCAAATTTTCAAGGGCATTAATTATTTTTTTAGCAACATACTACTAATTAAAGTGTAACTTTTTATATAATTTAGGGTTAATAGACTTTTACCCCCTGCAAAGTAAGCGAGTTTTGCGTTACCCCCTGTAATTTATTTTTCTTGAGATTACCCCACTGCAAAATTTATTTTTTTGATTTACCCCTTTTTGTTGACGTGGCAGACAAAAAGTCAAATTTTTTGCTGACATGGCAGTAAACTTTGACGTGGTTTCTACGTTAGTATGTAAAAACAATTTCAACCTCTGCAGCCGAGATAGAGATAGGCATAGTATTTTCTTCCTCACGGATCAATTCTGATTTTTTATGATCATCATTCTCAGTTATAATTGGAGTATTAGAATTACCGTTAGTGTTGGCATGTTCAGTAGCAATCAGTTGGCGTTGTTCTGACGTGCTTGAGTCTCTAGCTTTAACAACGTATACTTTTTTAATAGCCTTGTGCCCCATCTCTCTGTCAAGAGCATGCTTCCGACCATCTTCCGTTGTTACAACTATTGGGATGCAACCATTTTGCAACTTTGAACGTGATGCTCAATAGTTTTACAATGGGAACAAAACTCCGGCAATCTTTCATAAGCCACCGCTAATTTAAAAGTGAAACCAATCCCTTTCAAAAAAAAATAGTACTATTTTTCTTGTATAAAAAAAATAGTATTTTTATATTTTTTTTTTTATATAGAGAAAACTTTTCATATTCCTTTTTATTTTTGAGGGAAAACTTTTCAACTTCTTACATATTCTTTTTTAAAATTCCCTTTTGCCGTTTAAAAAAAGAGAGAGCAAAATGTATGAATATTAAGTGTTAATATTTTGTCTTTAAAAAAAAATTTACTTTTTTTCTTTCAGTAATTAGTTTTTTTAATAAACAAATGTCATCCATGGATATCTGTTAATATCTGCGGATACCTCAATATCCGTGGATTACCCACTTAACGGATATCCGCACGGATATGGAGCGGATACGGATATTATATTTGTCCAATGGAGCGGACACAGATGTCACACTATTCATGTCCATGGATATCCATTGACATCCATACTCTTAAAAGATAAAATTGTAAAAACAATACTAATTTTCAACAAATTTAATCCCACATTTAACTTTTTAATCAACCTAGTTTTCTTAATAGAGTTTTATATAGTACCATTAATTAGTGTGCTGATCTGAGGTAGCTTTGCACATCTTGTGTGCTAGCTAGTTTACTCTTTATTATAGATAAAAGTTTGTTAATCAAAAACGTACAAAATGAAATTTATTCTTGATTAAACATATTTTTAGTTTCATTAAATTTACAATCTTTAAACCATCAAATTATTTTGTTCAATTTTGGGGCAATACAAAACTCGCCTACTTTACAGAGGATAAATTTATTTCTTCTTTTGTTATTTATTACTCGATATTATGAATTGAGATTAATATATTCAGTTTAGTAATATTTATATTGTTAGTTAAACTTTATAATATTATTAATTAAAGATATTCTAATAAAAGCAGAAGTTTTGTATTGTTTTAAAATTATAAAATTGATCACGGTTCTATCTCCAAACTACGGTTCAAATTAAAAATTTATTATATACCTTACATACAAATACAACTAAAATATTAAAAAAAAATTATAAAAAAAATATCAAAAACAATTATAAAATTTTTAATCTTGGACTAACGGGCACTTTATATGTATATATAAGGCTCCATGCACCGTTGTTTTTCAGTCCATCATTTGTTTCATAAGACTAATTAACATTTTCTTCTCTATAATATGGCGTTTCATCTCTTTCACATCATTACTTTTCTCATGGTGATGATAACTTGATAAAATTCAACTCCAATATATACAACTCAATTAGCACGTTAATTATAACTTCTATCTTTGTTTGCAATATTAATATTGATTACTAATAATATATTATAAAATATATGTAGGTTGTAGTAGTGGGAACAAATGGTGCAATATTACCACCTCAAGTTTATTGGAAATCCATGCTTCCCAACACTCCAATGCCAAAAGCCATCACTAATCTCCTACACCCTGGTCAGTATCATATATACTCTAAATTTGATTTCTATATATACACACAATTTTACTTCTACATATGTTTAATTTCAAGCTCTATCAACATGAATGGGAGCATATATATAATATTAGATATGACATAGTCACAACTATATTAGTTAAAGTTACTAGTAATAGTTACAAAAAAAAAAAAAAAAATTAGTTGATACCAAAGATCAAAGATAAGAAAAAATATTAAGGATTATAGAGAGTATTTCTGAATATAAGAAAAAATTCACTTTTTATATACATTGAAAGATTGATATTTCTTGTTTATACCATAGATTAAATACAATCATCTTTCAATGATTCTAAAATGTGAATTATTTTCTTATATTAAGGATTATAGGAATTTTTTTTAATCAAATAATCTATAACAAATAGACTCATAATGTTTTTAAAAAGTTGAAATATTGAAATACAAATTTTTTAAAAAAATGTTTATGGGTAAAAGTAAAATGTAAATATTAAACATATTCTAATTTTTTCTAGGGATTGTTTTGTTAAAAATAAGCAAGGTACACCATGTTTCCGTATTTGTTCTTCTTAGTTGGGGTTTTGGCCTAGTCCCCCCCTTCTTGTATTTCTCTTTTCATCTTTGAATAAATTTTTTGGTGGATAGCTCCCTTGCTTCCACCTTTTGAGTTAAAAAAAAAAAAAAAACATATTCTAATTTATTTCAAATTACTATTTTTAACTTTGAAGCTGAATATTGGAATAAAGAGAAAGCAACGTGGATGGATGTAAGCAACGTGGATGAAGATTTCATACCTTTGCCATTTATTTACATTTATGCTGCAAGTGAGACTCAATTACATGATAAGTCACATGTAGCACTTTTCTTCTTAGAAAAGGACTTACATCATGGAACAAAATTGAAATTTCAATTCACAAAAAACACATCAAATTATGAAACAAAATTCTTACCTAGAGAGGTTGCTAATTCCATACCATTTTCATTAAACGAATTGGAAAACATCCTTGATAAATTCTCCATCAAGAAAGGATCAAAGGAAGCTGAAATTCTAAAAAAGACGATAAGCGAATGCGAAGAAAAAGGTATCAAAGGTGAAGAAAAGCTTTGTGTAACATCATTAGAGTCAATGGTTGATTTCACTACTTCTAAACTCGGAAACAATGTTGAAGTTATTACAACAGAAGTGGAAAAAGAAAGTAGTGAGTTGCAAGAATATGTGATAGAAAAAGGAGTTAAGAAATTGGGAGATAAGAACAAAACTATTGTGTGTCACAAAGAGAATTATCCTTATGCAGTTTTTTACTGTCATAAAACAGATTCAACTGAAGCTTACTATGTGCCTTTGGAAGATGTTGATGGAAACAGAGTTAAAACTATTGTTGTTTGTCACACAGATACTTCACAATGGAATCCTAAACATTTAGTTTTTCAAGTGCTTAAAGTTCAACCTGGAACCGTTCCTATTTGTCATTTTGTGTCACAAGATCATGTTGTGTGGATTTCCAAGTGATTAATTCCTATTACATATATGGTTCATGTGTGCTTGAATAATAAACAGTAACTACTACATTTAAATAATAAAATTTGCATTATGTATGCAATGTTAAATTATGAACAATGGTTACTGAGTTTGTGTATGTCCACAATGTATTATTATATTTATATATACTTACATTATGCCTATTATGTTTAAGGGTTAATAGGCTTATACCCTCTGCAATGTTAGCGAGTTTTGTGATACCCCCTATAAAAAAAAATTCATAAATTCCCCCTTGTAATGTCAAGATTCTCTGCGTTACCCCCCTGGCTGCACACCATGGCTGATGACTGGGTGGAATCTCCACGTGTCGTCGCCACGTGGAAAATAATTTTTTTTATTTATTTTTTTATGCCACGTGGCAGTTGACTAAAAAAAATTTAAAAAAAAAATAAAAATTTCTATTTAAGATTTTTTTATAATTATTAATTTCAGTTATTATTAATATTGAAAAGAAAAAATATAATAAAATAAAAACTTTTAATCACTATTTTATAAGATAAAAACATAATAAAATATAATAAAATAAAAACTTTTATATTATATAAAAAATAAAAACATAATAAAATAAAATAAATTTTTTAAAAACTTATTATTTATTAAAAAATAAAAAAATTTAAAAAAATAAAAGAAAAAAAATCAAAACATAATTAATTTATTTTATAAAAATTCTAAAAACGAAAGAACTTAAAAAAATTAAAGAAGTTAAATAATAATTTTATATATAAAATTAAAACATAATGAAATCAAATAAAAAAATTTGTAACAAAAAAAATTAACAATTAGATATATAATAGAAACATAATTTAATCAAATAAAAAAATTTGTAAAAATAAAATAAAATTAACAATTATATATAAAATAAAAACATAATAAAATCAAATAAAAAAATTATAACAAAAAAAATCTAATTAAAAAAAATAAATGAAACAAAGGGATAAATCCAATTTAAACAACAACACGTGTAAAATTTTAACTCATGAACATCATCTTCTATTCTCATTGACAAAAACCCATTTTCTCTCACTTTGTTCTTCATGTTTTCTTCATCAAATCCTCTCAAATCTTTCACAAACAAGTTTATAAGAGTGCAAGGAGTAATTCTGGAGAGTTTGGTGAAGTTTCGCGCGAGAAAACATGAGGTATGCATCTCTATTCTTCGTGTTCTTCATCGCTTAGTTTTCCGGCAAGATTTCGGCATGATTCTTCTACTTCAAAGGTGTTTTTCTCCCTGTCTATAGATCCGTTTCGCACAAGATAACCACCTTTGTGACCTTCGTGAAAAGAAGAACAATTTACAGTGCCTTTCCGCCGTCGCCGCCGCACCTCCGCCGTCGCCGGTCATCTTCTCTGGCGAGTTTTTCGCCGGAAAACTCATAGTAGCCCAGAATTTTTGCTGCTGTGTTGTTCTTATTTTTTTCATTTTTTTGTTGTTCTTCTTTTTCTCTTTTGAATCAATTTTAAGAAAGAAGCTAGAGGAAGAGTTTGGTGATGTTGTTGTTGTTGTTGTTCTTGGTGATGTTGAATCAATTTTTTGTGATGTTGTTGATGATATTATTGTGTTGTTGATAATGATGATGATAATGTTGTTGTTGATGATTATCTTATTCTTCTTATTCTTGTTGCAAATTAAGGTTCTTGTTGAGATTTGAAGGAATGAGTTTAGTGATATTGATAGTGATGAAGATTTGAAGGAATAAATTTATGTGGGTGTTGTTGTTTTTAATTATTTTTATTTGAGTTTAGTGATGAAGATTTATGTTAGGGATGAAGATGAGTTTGGTGAAGATTTGAATGATGAGAAATTTTGGTGATTGTGGTGGAGAAATGGTGGTGTTGTAGTGATGGTGGAGAAATGATGGTTGTGGTGATGAATATGATGGGTGATGAAGATGATGAATGAAGAAAAATAAAAAAGGATATAATATTTTTTTTTTCAATATTAATAATAACTGAAATTAATAATTATAAAAAAAATCTTAAATAGAAATTTTGTTTTTAATTTTTTTTAGTCAACTGCCACGTGGCATAAAAAATAAATAAATAAAAAATTATTTTCCACATGGCGACAACACGTGGAGATTCCACCCAGTCATCAGCTATGGTGTGTAGCCAGGGGGTAACGCAGAGAATCTTGACATTGCAAGGGGAATCTACGAATTTTTTTTCTTCTAAGGGGGTATCACAGAACTCGCTAACATTGCAGGGGGTATAAGCTTATTAACCCTATGTTTAATTAAGAATGTGTTATGTATGGAATACAATATGCAGAAGAGTTGTTTTAATTTGATGGATTGCTCGTTCGATTCTGCGTCAAATAACTTCAAATTCAAGTTTGCCAATATGAAATGCTTTGTGAATTCGAATCTTTTTGTTTAAATCGACAATAATAATAGTGGAGCAAAATTTCAATGGACAATAATAACCTCTGCAACCGAGATAGGCATTGTATTTTCTTCCTCACGAATCAATTCTGACTTTTTATGATCATCATTCTCAGTTATAATTGGAGTATTAGAATTAACGTTAGTGTTGGCATGTTCAGTGGCAATCTTTCATAAACCACTGCTAACTTAAATGTGAAACCATCCCTTTCAAAATACTATTTTTCTTGTATAAAAAATAGTATTTTTATATTTTCTTTTTCATATAGAGAAAACTTTTCATATTCCTTTTTCTTTTTTGAGGGAAAACTTTTCAACTTCTTACATATTCTTTATTTTCTTTTTGAAAATTCCCTTTTGCAGTTTAAAAATAAAGAGCAAAATGTATGAATATTATGTGTTAATATTTTGTCGTTAAAAAAAATTTACTTTTTTTCTTTCAATAACAAGTTTTTTTAATAAACAAATGTCATCCATGAATATCTGTTACTATCTGCGGATACCTCAATATCCGTGGCTTACCCGCTTAACGGATATCCGCACGAATATGGAGCGGATACGGATATTATATTCGTCCAATGGAGCGGACATGAATGTCACACTATCCGCGTCCATGGATATCCATTGACATCGCTACTTTTGAAAGATAAAATTGTAAAAACAATACTAATTTTCAACAAATCAATTGGAATGCGTACTCAACAAGTTTTCAATCAAGAAATGATCAAAGGAAGCTGAATTTGTGAAAAACACGATAAGCGAATGCGAAGAAAAATGTATCAAAGGTGAAGAAAAGCTTTGTGTGACATCATTGAAATCAATGGTTGATTTCACTACTTCGAAACTCGGAAACAATGTTGAAGCTATTTCAACAGAAGTGAAAAATGAAAGTGATATGCAACAATATGTAATAGCAAAAGCAGTGAAAAGATTGTGAGAGAAGAACAAAGTTGTTGTTTGTCACAAAGAGAATTATCCTTATGCAGTTTTTTACTGTCATAAAACAGATACAACTAAAGTTTACTCTGTACCTTTGGAAAGTGTTGATGGAAATATAGTTAAAGTTGTTGTTGTTTGTCACACTGATACTTCACAATGGAAACCTAAACATTTGGCTTTTCAAGTGCTGAAAAGTTCAACATGGAACTGTTCCAATTTGTCACTTTGTCCCACAAGATCATCTTGTTTGGGTTTCCAAGTGATGCTTGAATAATTACCACTATAATTAGCAGCTACTAGGTTTATGTATGTCCATAATGTAATATTATATGGACAAATATGTTTCTTGTGCGGTTGTGCCTATTATCTGTAGGACTATAAATGTATGTTGTAAATGGAATAAAATGTGTAATGGAGTTGTTTGCTACTAGTAGTAATTTTGAAAATATGTGTTTATTCTCTAGAAAAATTGATCTTTCTTTGTGGAATTCAAAAACTCTTCGCATTTTTGGACATAATTAACTTCTTTCTTCGAATTCTACTACAACTACATCTACTACTCACCAAGCCTCTGAATCTTTGTAAATTGAAAAAAAAAAACAAGTTTGACATGTGCACCTCACAGTTACTAAACTGAGTTGCATAAGCTCAGTTTAGTGGAGGATTTGGCTGCAGTGAGCTCAAATTCTATGCCCTTAGCTAGATTACTTGTAGTGCAAGTAATCAATGCAAATAATCAAGTTAATTGTTGCTAGTTTGTTAGCTAGCTATTTTAAACTCATTTGTATTGAAATAGACAACCACAAAATAGACAAAATAGACAACCACAAAATAGTGTTGAAAATCAAGGAACTCAAAATAGACAACCACAAAATCACTAACATGAGCAAGTTAACACCAAAGAACAATGGTACAGAGAGGAAACAACTAAAAACATAAAGTGAAACCGACAAAAGAGATACCACCAAGCGATATATCAAAAGCACAAGTCCAAACCAGAAGAAACAAAGACCTCTGCAAATGGAAGTAGCGGTAGGACAACAAAGACCCTCCCCACCCAAGCGCTTGGACGAATTGACCAACCGAACACACAAGCTTCTATCGGTGCAACACAAAATAGGCTCTGATACCCACTCATAAAAAGAGCACAAAATACCAAAATTCTTACCAAAGAACCATTTCCACAAGGAGAAAGTAACCTTATCCAACAATTGCTCAACACATCTATCAATTTCCTAGAGAAAATCATATCATTGCAAGATTTCCAAATAGACCACACAACCAAATGTGTACAAAATCAACCCAAACCTAACCATATTCGACTCCCTAACAAGCTAACCGCATCTATCAGACCAAACAAATCTCCAGGCAAGACCAACTCCAAACCTAACCACCCATTCACTGCATACCACACATGTGACACTAACTGTACCTCTCCTTATACATTTAGACACCCGGATCAGAGAGAAGAGGAAACATGAGTTGTGTCTGATATATTGCAGATCATACTCTTTATATAGTGTGATAACCAATTAGATTTCCATTATCTTGAAATTTGTCATCCAGACATCCACATATTTAGTTCATTCCAATTAATTAATAGAAATCTAACTAATTTTTTACTTAATTTGATCGTCAATCAATTAAGGTTCATATTTGTTCACATAACGATATTGAAATATAATTAAATAATAAAATATTCTAACTTGTTGAAACAAAGAGAAACCCAAGTTGAGCACTTGGATATGGTACAAAGATCCCTTCCAGCTCAACCAGAGATCTTAAGTTCAAATCCAGCCCTAGAAATGCAGCATTGTTAAATTCTTTTGAGTAGAGCTTTGCCACCCTTTGCAGTCATACCCAACTCAACGGATTATGTTTTACAGTTGCACACAGATGATACTTGGTTCGTACCCAAAAAAGAGAAAATTAATATATTTTTTAATACACTTGTCTGAGTTGTTCATTACATTTTGTAAAGTGTTATTCAAGTGTCGGACATTGATTCCAGGAGACGACCCACGCAAAAAACAAATTATTTTTAAAACACTTAATTATATTGTCCAACATATACTCCATCCGTTACAATATATAAGCAAAAATGCACTTTCTAGGTTCATTGTATAATTAATGTATCTGGTAATTGTCCGACAAAAAAAGAAATTTGGTGTTATTATCCGACAAAAAAAGAAATTTTTTAAAATGGATTTACACATATATGACATTGAATTTTATTTTTTTTATTTAACTAAATTTTAAGAGCATCTACAATGGAGCTATTCATTTTTTAGCACTTAATCGGGGTCCAAATGTACACTTCACTTTTGAGCACTTAATCGGGGTCCAAATGTACACTTCACTTATTTATAATTTTTTAATAATAGTACATAATAAGTATTTAATCCTTTCAACCGAACACTTCTGATTAAGATCTAAATGGGTTTTAACAATAACACATCTCACCAATAACTCTGCATCATTATAAGCGAGTCCCACAAAAGTAATATAGGTACCAATGCTTATTTAAGAAGCGCGATACCTATTAGGTATCATTTTTTGTTTTGCTCCAATGGGGATACCTATTAGGTACTGGTACTTAAAAAAATAAGTACCACCATTGGAGATGGTCTAAGATATTAGAATATTTATCATTATATTCACGTAAATTATTTGGTGGATACTGATACTATATAAATCAAAATAAAATGGCTTGATTAATATTTTGATCCCCGTAAGCATAGCTCAGTTGGTATGGAGAATGTATGTTATTGCTGAGACCGGGGTTCGAACCCTGTTATTACTTTCATTTATTCATCTTAAAAAGATGAAATTCTAACCATTAAACTACTTGACAAAAAATAAAAAACAGAGATATTTTTATGACACCAAAAATATATATTTAATCATCAGGGACCAAAAATAAAATTCATTCAAAATAGAGTATAGGTTATTTAAGAAAAAAATACAGTGAAATGATGCCAAATACATTAAATAGATGCATGCATGTGTTGCTTCGTGAAATTCGCTTTAAATATATTCGCTTTAAATATAATTATAAGTAACGTTGATACTACCTACATCTACATACATACACACTCTCAATAAGTACTAATAGCAACTAATAGCAATTAATGTTGGAATGCGACAGACGATAATTGTGTCAATTATTTGGTACGTAGTCACCCGCAATCAAGCAAATAATCAATTAACTATATCTACAAACCATTCTTTATAGTTCTAATCTAAATCTAAATCTAAATACTTCTAATAAAGACCAAGTTAAGAAGCAACCAACCCTCTCTCTCACGCCAGCCCTAATATTTTTTTTTTCCTCTTTGAGTCTATTCTTCTTCTACCGGTAAGGGATGATTTTCGGTTATTTCTGGCCTATAATCACCCCTCTGTATCTTTTTTCATTGGTTTTAATTTAAATAAGTGATTCTCATTCTCACGTAGATTATTCTATTATTTTCGTTGTTTTCTTTTGTATTTATGATTTTGTCGTCCTCGTGCGATGTTGTGTTTGTTCGTCGTCTTGGTACGACGTTTGATTTTTCCGTCTTGTTGCGGTGTTCGTTTAGTTCATATTGAAAGATCAACTTCAAGCAGTTGCATATTCTATCAATGATTCGGACATCAACGTTGCAAATCCCGAAGTATGGACATTCCGGTGACTTTAAATTTTTCATATTATTTGTTGTAGGCATTTTGCCGTTGTATGCTATTAACTTGGATGTTGTGAGTTTGTTCGCAGATTCATCCCTTACATTTTTAGCGAATGTTGAATATGTGATTGTATTTGATATAATCTACTATCAATTTGAATGAATGAATGTCATTTTGTTTTTGTCAAAACAAAATCTCAATACTTCTAATGATATAAAAGACAAAGAGTAATGTTATATCACACATTATCAAAAAAAAAAAGTAATGTTATATCACACCAATGAGAAGAGAAACAAATACGCAAACACATTATGAAATTGTAAGTAAAAAATACTACTATTCTAAACAAACATTTAAAAAGGAATGGAGATAATACTTTATATCTTGTTTTTAATGGAAATCGGGTAGAGTAGTGTGTTAAATATGTATTTCATTTCGTAACATTAAGGATGATTACTCAAGGACAAAATAGTTTAAGTCATACTTATATTGTTTATTAAGGTAAATAGTGTCTCTATGGCACTAGTTTTTTTTTTTGACACACCTTGACACTAGTTAAATAAACTAATTAATAAGAAATTTGTTTTGTGAGCTTAGTTCAATTGGTAGGACATTGCATTACATATGCAGCGATCGAGGTTAGAACCCCGATCCTCTCACTTATCAATTTTAAACGTCGAATTAGTCACTATGCTATTCGACCAAAAAAAATTAATAAAAAAATTTATCTTGAAATTTGTACATTTAATATCTTAAAAATGTAAAAAAGTTATATTTTTTAAATTAATTTTGTATTTGATTTCCTTTTTTTAGTATTCTTAACAAGTGTCTCGAGGAACTGTTTAGCATGATCTTTTTGTATTAATCATGGGAAAAGCTTTCTAGTAAGAAAATCTAAGGAGAAGAATTGCAAGACTAAATCTTCACATTTGTTTACATCCACTAATCATTTGGTTCTCAGGAAAGGAGATTCTTAACAAATAGCATCTCTCATTAATCATTTGGTTCTCAGGAAAGGAGATTCATAGTCTAAAATTGGGCCACAAGAGGTAAATAAAATCTGATAAAAAATGTGTTCATTAAACTCCAATTTTATCAAATGATTGGTAGAGAACATCTTTAATAGTTTAATTCTTACTCTCTCCTATTATATCTATAATTAAATTTGATTTTTTTAGTACATTGAATTGAATAAATGTATGTAATATACATCAATTTTTCAATATATATATATATATATATCTCAATAAAATCCAATTTATTTATAAAAGTGACTATAGGGAATACATTGTTTTAGTTTGTATCTCTTACTTAAAAGATGGTGTGGCATGAGATTATTTCGGGTGGCGTGTGCTGTTGTGGGTGGTTTTGTATTATCACTTTTTTTACTACTTCTATTTTTAAATATAAGACTCTTGCTCATATTATATCTCATATTATTATAAATAAAAATAGAAAAAAAAAAATGTACATGGGGACTACACCTTACCCAAAAAGTAGTCAAAATAAAGTAGTACAAAGCAATCATTCCTACAAGGGGAATTAATAAAAAGCTCTAACTTTCGATTTGTCAAAACATCATTTAATTTCATTGGGACATGTGAGATGTGTCAACCCTAGAACGAGTGTTAAATGGCTGTCCAACACTCCTAACTGATTGTCTTTTCTTCTTTTGACTTTTAGAAATAAAAGGGGTGAAAGGCTTCTCTCTTTTCTCCATCGCTGCCCAAACTTGTTTAAGCACTTGAAGGTCCGCTTGGACCACCTCATCAAAATCCTCATCCGGTAGTATCACAATATTAACCCTAATATATATATATATATATATATATATATATATATATATATCAATTCTTTGTAAATAAAATTCAAATATTTCCAAAACTTGAACACAATTCAAAAAACAAATATTATATATATATTGCTTAAAAAAAATTCTATGTTTCTTAAAACTTGTTTATTACTCTAGGGTTTTTATTTGGCTTAATAAATTTTTCTCTGCTTTTGTCATTTATTACTCGAGATTATGAATTGAGATGAATATATTCAGTTTAATAATATTTATATTGTTAGTTAAATTTTATAATATTATTAATTAAAGATATTCTAATAAATGCAGAAGTTTTGTATTGTTTTAAAATTATAAAAATTGATCACGGTTCTATCTCCAAACTACGGTTCAAATTAAAAATTTATTATATACCTTACATACAAATACAACTAAAATATAAAAAAAAAATTATAAAAAAAATATCAAAAACAATTATAAAATTTTTAATCTTGGACTAACGGGCACTTTATATGTATATATAAGGCTCCATGCACCGTTGTTTTTCAGTCCATCATTTGTTTCATAAGACTAATTAACATTTTCTTCTCTATAATATGGCGTTTCATCTCTTTCACATCATTACTTTTCTCATGGTGATGATAACTTGATAAAATTCAACTCCAATATATACAACTCAATTAGCACGTTAATTATAACTTCTATCTTTGTTTGCAATATTAATATTGATTACTAATAATATATTATAAAATATATGTAGGTTGTAGTAGTGGGAACAAATGGTGCAATATTACCACCTCAAGTTTATTGGAAATCCATGCTTCCCAACACTCCAATGCCAAAAGCCATCACTAATCTCCTACACCCTGGTCAGTATCATATATACTCTAAATTTGATTCCTATATATATACACACAATTTTACTTCTACATATTGTTTAATTTCAAGCTCTATCAACATGAATGGGAACATATAATATTAGATATGACATAGTCACAACTATATATATTAGTTAAAGTTACTAGTAACAGTTACAAAAAAAAAATATTAGTTAATACCAAAGATCAAATATAAGAAAAAATATTAAGGATTATAGGGAGTATTTCTGAATATAAGAAAAAATTCACTTTTTATATAAATTCAAAGATTGATATATCTAGTTTATACCATAGATTAATTAAATACAATCATCTTCCAATGAATCTAAAATGTGAATTTTTTTTCTTATATTAAGGATTATAGGAATTTTTTTTATCAAATAATCTATAACAAATAGACTCATAATGTTTTTAAAAAGTTGAAACATTGAAATACAAAGTTTTTTTTAAGAATGTTTATGGGTCAAAGTAAAATGTAAATATTAAACATATTCTAATGTATTTCAATTTACTATTTTTAACTTTGAAGCTGAATATTGGAATAAAGAGAAAGCAGCATGGATGGTGAAATTGTATGATGAAAAATTCGTTGTTCCACCTATTCCATTAATTTACATTTATGCTGCAAGTGAGACTCAATTACATGATAAGTCAAATGCAGCACTTTTCTTCTTAGAAAAGGACTTACATCATGGAACAAAATTGAACTATCAATTCACAAATAACACATCAAATTATGAAGCAAAATTCTTACCTAGAGAGGTTGCTAATTCCATACCATTTTCATCAAACAAATTGGAAAACATCCTTGATAAATTCTCCATCAAGAAAGGATCAAAGGAAGCTGAAATTCTAAAACACACGATAAGCGAATGCGAAGAAAAAAGTATCAAAGGTGAAAGAAAGCTTTGTGTAACATCATTAGAGTCAATGGTTGATTTCACTACTTCTAAACTCGGAAACAATGTTGAAGTTATTGCAACAGAAGTGGAAAAAGAAAGTAGTGAGTTGAAAGAATATGTGATAGAAAAAGGAGTTAAGAAATTGGGAGATAAGAACAAAACTATTGTGTGTCACAAAGAGAATTATCCTTATGCAGTTTTTTACTGTCATAAAACAGATTCAAGTGAAGCTTACTATGTGCCTTTGGAAGATATTGATGGAAACAGAGTTAAAGCTATTGTTGTTTGTCACACAGATACTTCAAATTGGAATCCTAAAGTTTTGGCTTTTCAAATGCTTAAAGTTCAACCTGGAACTGTTCCAATTTGTCACTTTGTCCCACAAGATCATGTTGTGTGGATTTCCAAGTGATTAATTCCTATTACATATATGGTTCATTTATGCTTGAATAATAAACAGTAACTACTACATTTAAATAATAAAATTTGCATTATGTATGCAATGTTAAATTATGAATAATGGTTACTGAGTTTGTGTATGTCCACAATGTATTATTATATTTATATATACTGACATTATGCCTATTATGTTTAATTAAGAATGTGTTATGTATGGAATACAATATGCAAAAGAGTTGTTTTAATTTGATGGATTGCTCGTTCGATTCTGCGTCAAATAACTTCAAATTCAAGTTTGCCAATATGAAATGCGTTTTGAATTCGAATCTTTTTGTTTAAATCAATAATAATTAAGAGTGGAGCAAAAATCCAATGGCAACTAATATGAGTTTTGATTTAACATAGTTATTGCGTCGAAACGTCCAATTAAAATGGATGGTTTTGATTAAAAAATAAGATTAAACCTAACTACTTTTACAATAGTCGTCCGATCAAATATCTATGGTCAAGATCATGTAATTGCGTAAAATAGTTACAGGAGGGGATCCAACTAATACTATGCTTGCTCAAAGTTCAGATGATAAGTTTATTATGTTTATAACAAAAATAAATTCACTACTAAGTCTTTACAAACTTAACTATGGATTGCACTTGTGACACTTTTTTTGCTTAACAAATTCACTACTATGCTTGCAGTCAAAAAGTGAATTATTTTACTTTTAATTGCTTTTACTCTATTCTTGTACTTGGTTAACTTTTTTCATTTTTCTCATGACACTCTTTAGTGTTACCGACAGCAAAAATAACTCTCATGTTACTCTTTCGCATCTACAACCATATATTTAACCAAACTTTACATTTGCCAAATTATGAACAATTCTCCTACCAATCTAATGCCACATATATAGTTGAGCCAGGGGAAGTTGAATTAATAAGTTGGTTGATACTTTGTGATAAATCTATCTTTTAATAATTACATACTAATTTTCACCATTATATAAAGGCTGCATGCACCTTTGTTTTTCATATTCCATCTCAACTTCTCTTGATCATTGATAGTCTTACTCCATAAGACTATCATTTTTACTTTAGAATTAGAATTTCAGCTTCATTGATCAAATATGGACTTTCCCTTATTTCACATTGTTACTTTTCTCGTGGTAAGAAGCTTCAACTCCATAACACACAACCAATTTAATTTCTTCATATAGTTGTGATATTCTATGTCTCTATTTTTGCTTGTAAAAATATTAAATTATTTACTTAATGTTAATATATTCTCAAATGTAGTTTGTGGTAATGGGAACAAATGCTGCAATGGTACCACCTCAAGTTTATTGGAAATCCATGCTTCCCAACACTCCAATGCCAAAAGCCATCACTAATCTCCTACACTCTGGTCAGTATCATACTCTAAAATTAATGTCTATATAATATATTAGTGATTATTACAAGCCATTGGATTAAATAAAATAAAGGGATGAGATTTGGTGTCAAATTAATTTTGACACATTGGTGTCACTTGATCCTAACCTTACATATATATATATATATACATGTCAAACTCTCATAATCATTTTATATAAAGATGGAATTTTACTTCCATGTTAAAAATATTTATATTTAGGATTTATTTTATGTACATTGTCAATGTAAAATAAAATAAAATAAAAAAATACACTGTCAATCCATCATAATTGTTGGATCATTAAAATTATTTAACTTTAATCATATCTACTTCAAAAATCACTCATAAGATTGATTGTGATTTGTTGATAGTAAAAACAGTCACATTGCCAATGTATCAATATTAAACTCTTATTTTATGAAATAATCTCCATCAGTCGGACCCATGATGTATTTGAAGTTCTGAACATAGAAGGACTAACTTTTTAAAAAATGTTTATATATCAATGTAAATATAACTATTACATATATTTCAATTTACCCTTTATATGAAGCTGGATATTGGAGTGAAGAGAAAGGAACATGGGTGGATGTAGGCAAGGGTGGTGTAGATGTTGGAGTCAGAAAGGGCTACTATGAAGGAGATGGTACTGATGTGAATGTTGGAGTTGGACGTTCTCCATTTGATTACAATTATGCTGCAAGTGAGACTCAATTACATGATAAACAAAATGTAGCACTTTTCTTCTTGGAAAAGGACTTGCACCATGGAACAAAATTGAACTTGCAATTCACCAAGACCACTTCAAATGCAGCCACATTCTTGCCTCGTCAAATTGCTAATTCCATGCCCTTTTCGTCAAACAAGGCGGAATATATACTCAACAAGTTAAACATCAAGAAAGGGTCAAAGGGTGCTCAGATTGTGAAGAACACCATCAATGAGTGTGAAGAACAAGGCATTGAAGGAGAAGAAAAGAGTTGTGTAACTTCATTGGAGTCAATGGTTGATTTCACTACTTCTAAGCTTGGGAAAAATGTTGAGGCTGTTTCAACTGAAGTGAACAAAGAAAGTGAGTTACAACAATATATAATAGCACAAGGAGTGAAGACGTTGGGTGAGAAGAACAAAGCTGTTGTGTGCCATAAAGAGAATTACCCTTATGCAGTGTTTTACTGTCACAAAACAGATACAACTAAAGCTTACTCTGTGCCTTTGGAGGGTGCTGATGGAAGCAGAGTTAAAGCTATTGCTGTTTGTCACACTGATACATCAAAATGGAACCCAAAGCATTTGGCTTTTCAAGTCCTCAAAGTTAAACCTGGGACTGTTCCAGTTTGCCACCTCCTGCCTGAAGATCATGTTGTTTGGATTTCCAAGTAGAAACAAACAAATTCCATTGGTGACATCCAAGAATAGTTATGCAGTTTTAATATCATAAAGTGAACTATGAAACTGATTACAGTTATTTTATGAATACCCCTTTGTTTTACAGATATGCTATATATTTGCTATGATGTATTATTACAAGTGTGTTATTTGTTTTTCTTTTACAGCTCTAGGTATGCTATATTTTTTATGATGTATTACATGTGTGTTAACTTATGATATAATGAAGCTTTTTAATTGGGTGAAAATCAGTCTCGAGATTTTCAGATTGAATTGTAATATTTTCACTTCTTCAGTATAGATGAGTTTATTTCATTTTATACTAAATCTCATCTCTAGATGTCAGGGTACCCCAATACAGTCAAGTAAAAAATATAAACCTTTTCCTCAACTTTTCCATCTGGTACATTGGGAGATCACGTAGAAAAATTATAAAATAATAATTTGAATAAAACTACTTTAAATTGAAACTTATTTCTTTATATACATTATGGGAAGACTTTTTTCTTTCCAACACATTCTTACAAGCAAATGTTCGAATCGATATATACAACTCAACAAAATTTTGGTTTTCCTATCCTATATATCAAAAATGGTGTAAAGAATGGTAGATGGTAGCTGCACTGCATCTTGCTATCTATTGAAACTCGTTTATTTTTTACTTAATGAGGAATCCAGATATTATAAACTGCATACCTCATCATAATTTGAATCTTCTGGGGCACTAGAAATTTCCACTGCCTTCAAAGTTTCAAATCTCTGAATCAATTACGGAAATTGCACCACCCAACACCAACAAATATATTTTTACACTGTCATGAACAAAGATAATCTTGGGGCTTCAGGATTCAGCGATGGGAGTGTCAACGTTGAATTTATCAGGTGCAAATGGCTCCAAAGAACCCCATGTTCTTCCAACCTTTAATTTGACATTCAGGGGAACTGCAGAGGCAAACATATAAACAGTGAATATGTCATTAGATCATACAATCAGAACATCAATTACTTTAACCATTCTATATCTTCAACAAAAAAGAAATTCCAAAAAGCATATTTTGTTTAAGGAATAGTACAAACCAAGAAGTGAGACTGCATTCTCCATGCTGGTCTGCAACAGTAGTGCAGCTTCTTTCACCACAGAGGGGTCAACTTCCAGCACTAATTCATCGTGTACCTAGTTAACATTATCCAAAATGATTATGACAAAGAAACAAACAAAAAATAATTGGAGGATACAAATCCTCTAAAACAAACCTGTAACAGAATCCGGCAACGATCTCTAAGCATGTGGAACTTGGTTGTGACTGAAGAACTTGAATCCAGGCTATCAACTCCAGTAACAATTTCAGAGTAAATTTTAACCATTGCAATTTTAATTATGTCGGCAGCAGATCCCTGGTAGGGCAAGGAAAGGAGACAACATTAAAATGAATACTGATCTCTCTGAAGGAAACATATCCCAAACTGGAAGAGAAAGAAAAAATATATTATACCTGACAAATGGAATTGACAGCTTGCCTCTGAGCTTTTGATTTTTCTGTACTGCTGCCAAATTTTATTTTTGACAAAAATCGTTTCCTTCCCTTGAGAGTTTCCACATATCTGGGTCACATGTACATATACACATAATTATTTTACACATCCCACAAGTACATTAAATTAACAAGAAAGAATATACAAACAAAGTGCAAAAGTGACACAAGGTCTCCTCACCCTTTACTACGACAAAATGCAACAGCTTCATGAAGCCAAGAAGCAACACCAGGAAAAGTGCTTTTGAAGTTACTAATCCTTTCAGAAGCTTCATCAGAAGTGCAATCCATTTGTTCTGCAAGGCTATTTGGACCCATACCATAAAGAATGCCGTACACCATCTTTTTGGTCTGCTCTCTCTGCTGAGAACCTACAGAAACCTCTGGACACCCAATCCATCTTGCTGCTATCATTGTGAAGACATCGCCGTCAGGCTTACTAAGAAGTTCTATGAGTGAAGAATCTTTAGAGAAATGTGCCATCAGCCTCAATTCTATCTGAGAATAATCTGCTGTTAACAGTAACCAATTATCCTGCAGTCAAAAGAGATAAATTAAGAATAAACCAACAAGTAACCGAACGCATAAGGCCAAACAAAATTAAAAATAAAAAGAAGATATAAGAGGCTCTGAATGACAGGTTGAAGAATTTAGATTAGGAAGCGTAAGCAGAATCCAAGGATATTTTGTTAGCATGTGTGACTGGTGTCAGTGTCAGGTTGTTAGTTTGTGGAGAGAATGTGTCACAAGGGTATATCTGGTGGGGTGTGTGTGTGTGATGGAGGGGGGTAAGAGGGACAAATAATAAAACTCCAAATTATTGTTGATCGTTTTTTTATGATACAAAAAAGACCAAGCACTGACCCTTGTTTATAGTAATACACAATACACCAATCAGAATTAAATAAGGAAATAAATAATTATTATTAATAGCAACCAACAAGTAATTAAAAAATCAGAGTTAAAGGCCTATGTCACCTGAGTAGGAACAAAGAAGTCACGGGCATTGACTCTACAATTCTCATCAGCATCGCCTCCATTTTTGTCTCCTTTCATCTTGAAGTCCACTGCATGCTCAACACACTGCATTACCCAACAAGATGGTACATGATATTAAATATATCAGTTAGCTGAAAGAAGAAATAGACAAAATAAAACATGTGAAAAGAGAACCCAAACCTGAAGATTAGGTTCCTCGATTGAAAGCCTTCCGGTTGCTGTGGATGTCTGGAGCCAATGACCATGTAATGTGTACTTCTGTGTGGTTACAGATAGCCTAGCCAGAGAACAAATTGATCCTAGTGTAGAGTTCAGGAGCTTTGCCAATGTTCGGTGTTCTTTGATGATTGGAACAATGGGATGTTCATTCCTGAAATAATAATCAATTATTAAAAAATAAAAAGAAAACTGCCTTCAGTCAAACAAGTGTTTTCTGAATTGCTTAGAGAAGTCAGGGATGTTAAAAGGAGACTCAGTTTTCCCTACACACATTCTTTTGTAGAGATGAAAAACCATAGACAAAGACTATCTAGAGGTGCAGATATAATACTTTACAAATTTAGGGGATGTAATCCTGTAAGAATTATTTACTCTTCTACTTATTAAAATTTACCCAAGAAATAATAACATTCATCTCATCTGAGAGATGCTTAAATTACACAACCATTCCCTCTTATTTTGAAACATACATTTCCCTCCCCTAAAAGACATTGGCTCATTATTGATTCTTAGCTAATATATAGTCTTGAACCTCTGATCTCAACTGAGACACTAGAACATGAAATATATGTTAGACAAAGTTTCAAAGCCGATAAAATGGGTATTCAAAATATAATATTTTTTTGACAAAAAAATTAATTTTATCATCAAGAAACCTAAAATCAATAATAAATTCTTCACAATAAATTGTTGGTGACATTAAAAGTTTAGAGAAAAGAAAAATTTCACAAAGCTCAACCATAGTCATTCAATGTACCTATGTTAAAACAGATTACAATGTAATACATATTATCTCTCACAGGTGGAAAGTGTAGGTTTTATAATATGAAATAAGGATTGTGTAATTTACTCTTTTCTAAAATGCCAACTAAAGAAAAAGCAAAGCATAAAAATCATTATAAGATTCTCTTTAATATGGATTGAGGAGAAACAAAAAGGGGAAAGGAAACTTTCTCAATACCTTAGTGCATCCAAACAGTGTTTGTCAGTACTTGGATGGTTTTTTCCCTTATTTTTCCCATCGGGTATGGGCAGCTTCAAGTGTTCAAACAGCACCTTTGCAATATCTGCTGGCATATTCAATGAAAATGTCACTCCAGCCAGTTTGTAAGCTTCCTTTTCAAGTTGCTTCAGCCTTTTCACCAACAATTTGCGAGCCTGAATACATCTCTCCAAATCAACACCAATTCCCCAAAGTTCCATGTCAGCAAGAACATTCACCTGACAAGATGTGTTAAAGTCGCATCAAATACTTTCAAGAATGTAACCTGTTAATATAATCATTTAAACTGATTGTTGGTGATAAAAACATCATTTAAACTGAATGTAACCTGTTAACATCATTTAAAAGTTCCATTCTCAATTGTAATATAATCATTTAATCTGATTGAACATAAAAACATAATAGTAAACGAGAAATTGACTTGGTATAGCTAATGATGTTCCCTGTATTATCAATTATCACTTTCTCCTCTTATTTCCTATTAAGCTAGGGTGAATTGTATCATATCTTCATTTATTTGGAAACACATTTTACACATGAAAGGTCCGTCTCTTAACAATGCCCTAATATTATAGTGGAATAAACAGACATCACTAAATATTCATAAAAAATCAAATCTTTATGATAATTTTATTAATTGCATTGAATATTTTCTTTTTAACTTTCCTTTTAAAATAGCTTCAGACATGGCGTCACTTTTCTTTAAGTGGACTGAAGTTTCAATAGATGCTTACCAATGGGATTTCTATTTCCATAAGCACTTCTACAAGTTTCTCAGAAACAAGCAATTTCCAAAGAACAGAACATAATGCTCGGGTTTGAGCAACCCGGCGGCAGCAACCATTATGAGCAGCTTTTCGCATCTGATTCCTCCACCTGCCACACTGATTAGCTGCTGCTGCGTCCTCAGGGGATAACCTTTTTACCTCCTAAATTACCAAATATGATTGATTGTTAATACTAGTAGACTAAACTATCAAATCATCACAAATTGACACCAAAGAAGATGTGCATGTGTGTGTAGTGTACGCCTATGTATGCAGTACGATACAACTATTTATGGTACCTTATCCAGGTTTGGACTAGAGCTGCTCTCCTCATCAGGCCAAAGAATCCAAGCCACAATACACATGTCAATTGCATCTTTAACATGGATTGGGGGCAACAATAAGTAAGAACTGTCTACAACTTCAAGGTCCATATTTTTATCAAGTTTGTCCAAGGAACCAAACCTCTGAGTTGAAACTGAAGGCTTTTTTAGCACCTGAATCTGAACCTTCAAATTCCAGGTGAACTTTCTCACATTTTTTTTCTCCATTATTTTGCAAATCCTGCTCCATCTATTCATGGCATTTATAATATCTTGTTTAGAATTAGATGATGAAACTTTCTGCTTATAGCTGCATGCACTCAAGGAAAACCCGTCGTCTTTTCTATTGTCAAACAACAGAATATCCCTAGGAAGATTAATGTAGTACATGGGAGAGTTTTCCCAACAGATGGCAATCCCATGTATTTCAAAAGGGGCAGCAGAGTGCAATTCCAATCGTTTGATGTAATGGATATCAAAGTAGAACTCTGGTACTGTATCCCATAGATCTAAAAATGAATCAAGCCCGCCAGGACTACTAACTGCATTAATGGGTCCTTTCCGGCTAGAACTATCCATGTTTCCACTAGCCAAATTCCCCTTATGATCTTGTTCCCCTGTACCATGAGCATGGCATCCATTATGTATACTGGACTTAAAATTTTCTTTCTCTAACTGAACAGAGAGGGCGGTAACATCAGGAATTTTGGTAGAGCCAAAAGTCATACTGAGCTCATTTGTTGTAGGTACTACAACTGGAACAGTAGACAAACTATATGGCATCACACTGTCTGATTTTCCTTCAACAGAAGCTACAGTACATTTATCAGATGACTTAATAAAATCCTTTTCTTTTTCTAAAGCAACTAGATTAATATTAGAATTCTCAATATGATTTGCATCAACAAAGCTATGACTAGTATCAGCTGTGTCACTTCCAGAGGAACTTCCAACTTCTTTCCTCAAAGAATCACGTGCAACAGTGGATATGGGTGGAGCTAACTGTGGGACATCGTATCCAAGTGACTTAAAGGCTGAGAAAGCAGCAACCCTTGCTTCTTCAGCTTTATCAAGAACAATCTTGCGAGCACCATTCTTTATCTTCTTTGCTACACCAAATTGTAAGCTCCTTTGTGCAGAACCTTCCAAAGAAGTGAAATCAACTTTCAATGACAAAAAAAAAAATCTACTGCAGCTTCACAGACTTCAAATTAAAAGATTGGCAAAACAAATTTAGTTGGTGACATTAATATTTAAAGACAAAAGCCAAGAAAGCATCTGGACAACAAACTAGAAGTATAATGCATTGCTAATGACATTTCACCTTAAAGCATCCTCAAGAAAACAGTGGCAAAAAATATAGCATAAAGAATATGTTTATCCGATATTCTAGTTCAGTAATTAACATATATATTATTTCAAGGAACAAAACACAAACAACATAATCACAACTGTCATGAAAATGCTAGACTAATTACAGACAATTTTCACACATTACCTTCTGTGGCCCACGATGAAGATTCAAAAAGTGCTTTTACTATTTCAGGAATGGATGCTTCGGCAATTGCAAGAGGTGTGCGTAAACCTGCTTTGTAGAGTGCTCTTGCACGAGAGCCCTGCAAATTGAATGGAAGAAACAGGGGAAAAGAGTGAGTACTTCAACAACAACAAACCATAAGTTATTTAAAGTAAGGAGTGTGTAAAACAGACATGGAACTTAGGCTACTTACTTTAACAAAGGGAATGGTGGTAAGCTCAACAACTTCTGCTCTAACTCCAAATGACACACGGTTTTGAAACTTGGCGACTAAGCCTTCAAGATCATGCCACCCCAACCTCTCACAGAACACAGAAACCATAGATGCAAACCGACCAGCATTTTCTTGCAAACCTTGAACCATTCCTCTAGCAACTTTAAATGCTTCACAAACCTCGCCCACAGGAATTTCCTTCATCATATCACATTTATTCATAAAATGATATAAGCTCTAATGAAATTTCGGAGATAAGATGGAAAAGAGAAAAGACAGATAGGGAAGGAGCACAAAAGCCTAGTTTCCTAAAAAAAAAACTCTTAATACTTACAAAACACTGAGCCTTTGGGTCTAATTACATTTTATGCTAATACTGAAAATATGCAAATGTTGAAGTAGAGATATTTGAGTCCATATACTACAGAAAAGTACCTGTACTAAATGTGATAAAATGAGAGCAACATAGAATCTTCTACAGACACGAAGTGTTTGATCATCTGAGTTAACAGTTCCACTGGAGATCCCATGTTGACCTTTCCGTTTATTGTGCAACCATCTTGTCTTGTTTGAACCCATTGGTCCACCATGTGCCATACGCATCAAGAATGGTTCTGTCACACCTACTCGATTGCCAACTGACTAGAAACATATTATAATTACAATTAACATTATTTACAAACATGTCAAAATTACATTACTATATCTGCAAACATAAAAGACTCAACAATTGATATCTATAGAAATCAAATGACTATTCAAATAGTACACTTTTTAAGTAGAGGTGAATCTTATAACAAGAATGACACTGATGTATATCTTTCTGTAGAAAAACTTGATTTCTTATATATTTATTTCTTCCAAAATTTCTTCCAAAATAATACTGATATATTATGTACGCAGTATAAAATAGGTGATAGTAAACATGTGGTGAACTCTAAGAAGGTTTAATAACATGTTGGCTAAAACACAAGAATGGAGAAATTTATTTTAACACAAACCCACCTGATCAAGAGGAGACAATTTCACAAAACGCTCATAATACAATTCCCAATCTGGCTCAACATCAACATTGATTGGTGTCACCAAGTAAACCAAATGCAAGTCAGATGCAAGGACAAATCCTTCCCTTGCCCTTGAAAGATCAGCCAACACAATCTAAAAAATCAATTACATTATGGTTAATGCCAATCAGAACATGATGTTACTACCTAATGTTGTTTAGCTTAATTCAAACCATTCATAGATCAATCAAAACCAATATTGCAGGAAGTGTCAGTACGGAATTAAACCCAAAGCTAACTAAAAAGAAATGCTTACAAGTGATTCTTCTGGACAGAGAGAACTGCCAAAAGATGCACGTCCAAGAGGTGTGGTACTGTAGAGTTTAGTGTCTTCACTCCATTCAAGAAACTTTCTTTGGCACAACCATCTTAGAGATTCTTGAGCAGATTTTACCACGTCCAGAAATGGTCTTGTGGAGTTCAAAAGAGTACATCTAACATACCTGTTAATGTCATTAGCAGTTTGAACTATGCCTCCAGCAACCACTTCTAAGATCGCATGAGTCATTCCATTTAAATCTTCAGATAAACAGGAATGTAATGGTGGACAGCTTTCATTCAGAAGTCCCATAACTTTTTTTAACTCTTCAGGTTTGCAGATGAGTACCTATTCAAGTCAACAAAACATTTGACTCAAACCTAATTGCTTAAAATAAAAGACTACACTCAAAGCCACAAAGATATCCCCAAATAAATTATGATATTAATGTAAAAAGGTAAAATGAAAGAAAGAGAAAAAAAAAATACCTATGGTAAGTACAACTAGAGGGCAATGAAAAAACAAATCTAAAACAAAAAAGTAGTAGTGTACAATAAACAAAAGCAAAGAAATTCTTAACAATCAATCAACATGACAGCCTAGAAAAATCATAAATACACTACCGTATAATAGTTGAGGATATAATAGAAAAAGTCATACACTTTCTCCTTTGGTATCGATTCCAGTTCGACCAGCACGACCAGCCATCTGCATGTACCTCGTCCCATCAATAAAATCACAACCAATTCTAGGTTGGCGGAAAATTACCCTCCTAGCTGGTAGATTAACTCCGGCTGCTAAGGTCGAAGTGGCAGTTAAGACACGTAAAAGACCTTTGCGATAACAAGTTTCAATAATCTCTCGTTCCTCAACCTATCAAAAATTAGAACGGTAAAAAACGGGTTAAGCTGTGAAGGTAAGTTAAATAAAACCAGCATTTCCATTGAGATCAAATATCAACTTCTACTCCCAAAACATAAGTCTAGTAACAGTGTTAGTGGAAACCATAACACCAACAGAATAGAATTACCGTAAGGCCAGCATGGTGAAATGCAACACCAGCTGGAAGAGTTTCTTCAAATATGGGGTCCAACCCAGCAGGGCACTTTCTCAAGGAGTTAATGGCAGAAGTAATATCAGCAAACTCACAATTATTCTCATCAATATCAACAGTAAAGCTTTTAAGGAACTTTGCAACATGTCTTGCAGTTGATTCACAACCCTTGCGGCTAGAGCAAAATATTAACACTGACTGTCCCTCTTGAACAATCTGAAAAAATATCAATTAGTCGAAATTGTTCGTCTTAAAGAATTGCAAGTCTAGAAGTTGTGTATAAGACTTTAAATTGCCTACCTCATTACAGAGTTCAACAACATGATCTGGATCCTTGCCACCAAGGTCAGCTCCTTTTGGGATTGTTCTAGAAAGTTCCATACTCTTGTTATAAATGGAATTACCAACTTTAATATATTCTTCTAAAGGAACTGGCCGGAACTCTGTCTGGTATAGTGCTGCCTTGATACGATTTGGGACAAACAGATTTATAAGAACTTTAAGAGGGAAAATTGACTAAATAGCAATCGTTTTTAACAAAGACGCTTAAAAATGTATAGACATAATGTACGTTAATCTATTAATTGCTATCCTGAAACTAAGGGGGAAATCTATCCAAATAACAAGAAAATATGAAAAACAGTTGCACAAATTTAGTAGAAATAAATCCATCTATACAAATAAAAGGAAATAGCAGAAGATCTTCCTATAAAATAACATAAGATGATCATCAGAGAAGGAATCATTTTTACAAATGTGGCATTCTCAAATATACCAACAATACAGTCGCTCATTGGAAATATAAATTGATAAGAGATAATTCACATATGAACGTCATACTTTAGAGCAAGTCAATGCATCATTAGATCAAAACAATGTGCCAGCCTCTTAAAAGAAGGGCATGCATCAAATATGATATCAGAAGGTATATGCCATCTAAACATCAAGACACACACATCTGATATCTCATTGTCATTGAGTGGGCTGTTGCGTAATTGATATTCTTATATTCCTTTGTGAAAGATCTTCCCATATACAATAGTCTTCACTGTGTATCAAAATCATTTTGCAATTCTGATCAGCTGAGTGCTAATCATTAACCTATTGGTCAGAGTACAACATATACACACGCAAATACATTGTGCCATCTAGATAATACTGCATTTTCCACATATTGTAGAAAGATATTCCTAGTTATTTTAGAAACCAAAAAGACAACATGATAATATAATTCATACTCGTCCAAAAAGAAAAGACCAAGCAAACTCTATGAAGATCATCCGCTGTTTTGATGACAATAGTCTTGGTAGTATCGACAGATATTATCCAGAAAAGAAAAAAAGTTTTGGACCCATTAATGAAGTTCATTTTTCAAAAACATCCTAAAAAATGGAAATGGAGTTTTTTGAAACACCTACAATCAGTTTTAAAAAAACTGAATAATATTGATAACTGTGAGCTAAGTGTGTCAATAAAGTTTCATGTCAGACATAACAAGACTAAGTATTCTGATATGAATTCAGAATTGTGGGGCCATGATACGTAAGAATATCAAAGGACTTGAGAACACTAGCTGAATACTTTAGAAGAGAACAAGGCATGTGTTAGAAGTGATGATGACTTCATGGTATATCGATCTCTTATGTCTTCTCCTTACTTTCTTTCATCCATAAACCCAAATAAATCATTAATGTCACTCAAATTATTTTCTTCTAAAACCTATAAACCATGAGATGGATAGCTCAATCAGGATTGTAAAATCCGATATTCCTCTATATTTCTAGTTTATGGTTATTAATCATTACGTTCAAAGTTATTTTTCTTTTGGATGAAAAGTAAAATTCAGAGTGCTAAACATGTATGTGTGGTGCTGCTAACATAGCAAACACTAGGTGGATTTAGGTTTTATAAAGGCTAGATATCAAATTTTTGCAGAAGTTATTCAGATCCTATTGCAACAAATTGAAGAAATTATACCACCTAGTGGGATAAGGCTTAGTTGTTGTTGTTTGTTGTTGTTGAAGCAATTATACCACCTAAAATCACACCCAAAAAAAGACAGCTGGCCTAGAAAAAGAGGAAGCCCGATAATTTATGTCTGATAAGGAATAAGTGGTACTCAATTATTCTTACTTGAAGCCAGTCGGCAACTGCTGCAACATTAGGCATTGTCGCACTCATTCCAACAATTTGCAGACCTTGAGCAGGATCAGTTCTGTCACTGCTTCCACCTGAACTCTCTCCATCACTTGATTTTGAAATGCCCTCCCCTGCTGCATAGCGAAGCTTTGTCAACATAAGTTCTAGAAGATAACCTCTGCGTGGATCACCCACCTGTTAAAATAAGCCATGAGACGTTCTAGTGTACCTTTTCTGTTTATCTTTCATATTTCATAATAATGAAATACAAAAATGCTGGTACAAACAGCATGTAATAGAATTCATGACAATTAACTACAAAAGTAAAGACTGATGATACCATATGCAGTTCGTCTATCACAATGATTCCCATTTCTGACAGACGGCCCTCTTCCAATAATCTATTGATTAGTGAGTTTGCCTTCTCTATTGTGCATACAGCTACAGAAGTATCTTTAGGAAGTGTTCCACCACCTTGGTTCCCATAATAACTACGAACATGTTTACCAAGTGGCTCAAGCAGTTTTTCAAGATGTTCTGCCTGCATGAATCAAAATACCTAAATTAAAATTCACTAAATTGAAATTTGTCAAATATTTTAAACCGGATACCATAAATAGCTCTCACAGCCAAAACTGAAATTTTTGACAGAAAAGAGAACAAAAGATGACACCTTTTCTGCACAAATCGATACATACGGAAGAACAAGTATTGCCATTTTTCCAGTTGTTATCACCCTCCGCAACATTAAAATCTCAGCAACAAAACTCTTTCCAGCACTGCAGCAAAAGAAAAGCATTCCATACATGTGATCCTCGAATAAAAGACAAAGAAAGATAGCAAGAGAAGGACAGATAGAAAGAGAACATAAAGTAAAATAAATTGGGAGGATAATCGTATCAAGTGTAAAACACTAAGAAGACATACAGCATAATTTTAGCAATAAAAGAGACAAGAATTTAAAAGCGTCTGTAGTTTCAAGAAAGAGTGACCAGTCATAGACCCATATAGTCGGTGCCAAAATCGTGACTCTAACTATCTCTGTAAGTGAATTCCATGTTGTGGGAAATGAAACTCATTATTCACAAATCCACCTTAAGAGAGAGGAAAGCCTACTCTCCTTCTCATCCCCAAACTCATGTTCCACTCGCCTAATTTTTTAAACAATGTATATCAACGAAAGTGACAGAACTATGACATAAGATTTGCAGGAATTGCAGGTTAAGCGAGAGAATACCTTGTAGAAGCACAATACACAAGATTTCTTCTTTGTAGGACACCATCCACACGAAGGCAGTCAACCTAAAAAAATGGAAAGAAAAAAAACACGAACTAAAATCAAATAGAGGCCTAACTCAGCCTCAAAGCCAAAACCTTTGAGAGGAAAAAAAAAAGATAAAAATGGTTGGGAAAAAATAGGAACCATGACCGACAAAAGTAATTATATCAATCATATAGACAGAAGATAATGTATAGTATAATGACATAAAATGCATCTGTACCTGCCAATTGTAAAGTTTTGAAATGCCTTTCTTTCTATATATGTTGCATATTTCAGGTGGAAGCCAGCTATGTAGGTCTAACTGATCATCAAGTGACACATGACTTGAAGGAGTTTTGGCTTCAAGCGATGCATGGATATTAATTTTTGTCCTGGCCTCATTGTTGGGTGAATTAAAATTATTAGATGTTATATTGAAAAAACTATCCTTTCTCACTTTGTTGCCTGATGAATCTGCTAAAATCTTCTCCTGCACTTTATATGGTTGTTCATATGTATGACTTGCCACAGAAATAGAATCATACTGCTTTCCAGCCACACAAGTAACATTGACCAGATTATCGACACGACAATTTTGAAGGGTATTTTCGTCGATATTATTGTCCTCATACGAAAAATCAAAATGTTTAACAGGAAGGCTGGATGCTTCTTTCGCAGAATCTTTTGTGTGCATCTCAGTCAACCCTATGTTTTTACTTTGGTCCAATATCTTCCTTGCCTTACCATCATAATTTTGTAAATTACACGAGTTCTTCATCTCAACTTGGCCTCCCATCACATTACTTTCTTCCATAGCCTTAGAAGAATCATTACCCATGGGAACAGCCAAACCATCAGCAAGTTGAATTGCTTCCTCCCAGAAAGCCTCTCCGGGTGAAAACATTGAGCTTCCACGTGTTGACTTTGGGGTCTCCTTAACACATGCTTTAACAATCAAAGATCCTGGTGTTTGGCATTCAGCCATAATCATAGACGTAGGAGTATTACTACATTTTCTAAAACCCATGTCAAAGGCATCAGAAACCTGCCACGCAAAAGGCAGATCATTGAAAACATCAATATATGTATATTTGAAGTAGGAATATGTCATGTCAAAAAAAAGAAGTAGGAATATGGCTACAAATCTAAACTAGTAATGGAACTGGTTTCAACCTTTGCAGAGCAGCCTGGAACACTTTTCATACTATTATAGATCTTGTCCCTCGAAATGTTTTCGCGACCAAAATGTGGCTCACTAGTGTCATCACACTTCTGCGGCATACTACTATCTTCCTCTACTAATGTTAGAGAATCATGTCTCTTGTGGCCTTTTACTCCCATCTCCAATGGTGAACTAATGCCCGGGGGCAGTTCACTGAATATAGCATAGTATAAAAGTTTAACAACAACAATAATAAAAGAATAATGAAATAAACTATCAACAGAAATCCAGATTGCGCATCACAGCCAGAAACAAATGGCCCTACAAAAACTAATATTCACAAATAGTCCACATTGTTGTTAAATAGCAGCTATAGTCGCCCTATACTGCTATAGCGTAGCGGTTGGACAAACTGTTATTGTTCCATAATGCGTTATTTGGTACAAAATGTTGTCAAGTAGCTACTGTAGCACTATTGGGTAGCAGAGTTTTAACTATCCGCGACAATGTTGCAAAATCTACAAGGAAAAGTACATTGGGGATCCTTTGACTTAATTTAATGTTTCAAACAGATCTTTTATTTATTTACATTGCTATAAAATTATGAACTATATTCAGAGTAAAAAAAAATTACCCGCAATAGAGAGAAAAAAGTTCTGCTTTAAACTGTTTGAGCTCTGATTTTTCACCACCATGTTCAAAATCACCTAAGTTCTTTTCCTGAACAGAATCATCAACCACAGACACTTCATTTTCAATCCCCACCCGAGTAGCATAAGAACGTTGAACCTCTGGAGCTAATGAAACCGGCTGCTTATCGAATCCATTGTCAACGGAACTACCAATATCTAATCCCAATTTTCTCCTGACCAAATCCGGCCTCACCGGATCCTCAACCGTTTCACCCTGTGACGGAACCAAGTAATTTTCTAATGAACCTTTAGCACTTGGAGACCCATCAGCCACAATCTTTGCACCTTTCTCAATTCTCCCTAACTTTGTAACAGGCGAAATCGCTTTCCTTTTCTTCGTAGTATAAAACTGTTACACACAACAAAACCATCAATGCAAGTCAAAAAAATTCAAAATTCAAATTTCAAATATGAATCCTTAAATCAAAATTAAAAAATGACATTCAAGAACTAAATCATGATGCGAAATAACTGAATTGAATGATTGAATCTAGGGTTTAGGGAAGTAGAAATGGGAATTGAGAAGAACCTGGTTGAGGCGATTCCGAGGGGAAGAAGAAGACATGGTGGTGGAAGTGGTGGTGTGCGGAGGCGGAGGAGGAAGGAAGTGGTGTTGGATTAATAAAGGTGAGAAGCCATGAACGTTGAAGAATTGGTTGAATTGAATATTTTGGTGTTGAGCACGAATTTGAAAAAGAGGATGAAGCGGTTTACACTGTGAGAATAGCGCTGGTTCAAAGGGGCGGGTGAGTGAAATTGAAATTGAAAATTTTCGGGCAATGTGTTTGATTCGTTGGATAATATAATACTGTATTTTTTATTAAAAAAAAGGAAAAAAAATATATATTATATTTTTGCTTTTTTTAATATTAATATATACTAATAATTATACATGAATGAAAAGTAAACGGACAATAAGATGCGCCGATAATCCTTTCTGGATGAAAAAATTGATCCTTTTGAAAACTACATCGATAGACCTAGGAGAGACAGCATTGTTATGCATGATTTTTAGAACTCTTTGCAAAAAATCAACAGCATCTGGTGTTAAAAATTCAAAAGTGTCAAACGTAAATGGTATAAAAGTATGTTGATTGTCAGAACACATTTTCTCGTGTTTGACCACTTTGATTGAAGCAGCTTTGAAGGCCGCTTGTCCCGCAATAAAATCTTCCGTCCTCAATCCTACAAGTGGGGAAACTTCAGTCAAATTCACACAACTACAACATTTTGAAGATTAGGCAGCGGTCAAAAACCGCTGCATAAAGCCAAAAAACCGTACCTATAGCCTAAGGCAACGGTTCAACAACGGTTTTTTTTGCGCGCTCTATACGGCCGTTGCCTTTTCTATAGGCAACGGTTATTTGAGTTTCTCCAATACCGCTGCTTAAACCCATAAATGGCAGCGGTTTGTTATGAAGCATTAGCAACGGTCTTATTACTTTGAGGAACGGTTTTGGATTGTTGCTTAACTTGTAGCAACGGTTTTGCATATATTTTTATGGCAACGGTTAAAAGGAATGGTTTGCATAATCTTGGTAGCAACGGATTTGCATTTAATTTTAGGCCACGGTTATTTCATGTTGTTTATCTGTTATAGCAACGCTTCCTCATTTAATTTTATTTTTTTTGTACTTTTAAATAATTTTTTATAATAACAATTAATTTTTAAAAAAAAACAATAAATAAATATCATAATATGCATTTATGTGAAATAAAATAATACTCAATTTTAAAAGCCTAAACAAAATAGATAACATTGTTGCATCATTTAATATTCCAAGTTTGGATATCCAAAATATACAAAACTAAAATAACACATGATAGTTTGTTTCAAAAAAAGAACCAAAAAGTATTAGTTTTTCCATAAACTTTGTTTATCATTCATCATCTTCATCTTCAACTTCAAGTTCACCTTCCTCAAATGTTGGATGAATTTCCTGCATTTATAAAATTAAAAAAAAAAAAAAAATGATAAGTCCTTGTGAATTTTTTTGAAAAAGCAAAATTTATTAGAGTGAATTGGGCACAAGGAGTGCAAAATTAAACCAAGTCAGATTACACAACATTCACTTATACAAATGCTTAAGATCAGATTACACAACATTCACCAATACAAATGCTTAAGATCTATACCACTAAACTGTCATTGATCAACACCAAATGCAAAAGTAGAAAGAGTGTCCTATATACCACTAGACAACCTGTGCATCCAATACAATTGCAGACCAATACATCATAACATAATATATGCATGGAGTGGCAAAGATTTTGGGCTCTGTTTTATGCATTTCTATGCATTTCAGGGGCTGTAGTATTCTCATGAATTCACAAAGGTTCATTCCAAAGGGGATAACATTAAAGGCTCTTTTATGATGCTCTTAGAAAACATTGGTGAACTTGAGAAGCAATCACAAAAGCATCATCTTGGTAACATGGGCATAAAATTTCATTTGCTTCTGGTTTTCCTTTAGTGTAGGCAAAATCTAAGAAAGATAATACACCTTTCTTATATTCACGACTAAGCCTCGGTTGCTTAGTCCACTCTTTGTCCATAACTATCAAGCTAATACAAAAAATCACATACAATAAAACATTATTCACCCACTTAACATGACAAGCGAAAATATATCCAATCATATACTAACCTAAGAGCGAGCAAAAGTAACTTATGTATTCAGCTAAGCACAAAGAGAGTAAGGTTAAATCAAACTCACATTAATTTGTACCATTCAAAAACCAACACTGAAACCATAAATTTAACAATGAAACTCTTACACATGAATTATGGCACAGTCACAAATATATAAGTTAAGTGTTAGTGATCATGAAATTTAATATTTTGTCAGTTTTTGTGCACAGACTTAAAGAGGTTTTGTTGAGACTTTTGCTAGTGAAAGTTATTTGGTGATTACATGTATATAGATAATAGATAGATAAATAAATAGAAGATTGAAGCTTGCAAGTATATATTGTGTTTTTGGTCATGGTATCTGATTAAATATATGTGTATATACGTTTTCAATCATACTTAAGTTTTGAATATCTTTTTTTTTTGTTTTTTTTGAATTGGCAAAAATTTTTAAGACAAAAGCTAGTACAAGGAGTACTAGGCAATGATACAAGGCAAAAATACAATGAGAAACAGGGGACACGCCCCACAACAAACCCCATAAACAAATAACCAAGCACCTAAACCCCCCTGTTACACAGAAAAACAGAAGGCTAAATACAGCCCCTCAAGCACCCAAAACCAGAAAAACTGTGGAACAGCACCTGCAAACAGGGGAAAAAAAAACCAGACAGCAAAAAAATTAACTCGCAAAACAGCTACCCGATAGTGTTTTTTGCATGTTCTCAATTCTGTGATAACACTGACTTCTGTTTCAGCACCTCCATATACTATAAAATATAGGTAAGAAAACAATGCAATAATTCTCAAATAAACTTAACATGAAGTTGGATGAAGACTATACTATAATTTTTCAAAATAAATTTTATCCTTTAGCTTTTGAAATTGATAACTAGGAGTGTAAGACTACAAAATTTTTGACAATTCATTACTCTTATCAAATCACTTTTACATAATTGTCTAATCATGTTGGTGTTAGGTATAGGCTGAAAGCATTGGTCTCTCTTGGAGCTTAGCTTTGTGGACCTATAACATTGCCTTCAAGTTATATCTCTTTCTGAAATTATTATCAACTTGCAGTGGCAGCTGATCCTTGCCTTTAAATTAACACCCCTTAAATGATCTCGGCAATTAATATGAGATTAAACGGTTAGGATTGAAAATTGTGTGACGCGTTAATGCACTGTGTATGTTTTCCTACTTTGAATTTGGATTCCTTGTTGTATAAAAAACATATATTTGCACGCAATAAAGTATTTAGGCCATTAATTTTAGATCAAACGGCTCATATTACATGATATCAAAATAAAGACCAAGACCAAGGAAATACAACCAGATCAAAAAACAAAACAGGAACAAGCTGCAAAAACCAGAAAAACAGCAGACACAAAAACACTCACCAAAACAGACCCAACACCCAGCAAAACATAAAAAAACCAGACTGAAAAACAAGAACAGCAACGCAAATTAGCGATTGAAACAAATACCCGGATCGCGGAATTGAACATGTTGTAGATGAACATAAGTAATTCTATTTTATCCAAAGGGTGAAAGAAAATATCTTTAATCATATAAAACTTTTAAAACTAGTTTGATGACAACATAATATTCCTGCAAAACCAGTAAACCACTATTCCTTTTTTGGCAAAACCACTATGTTATTTAATAAATAAACATCCACTTTCAGCTTATCTTGTCTTTCATAGACGCCACAATGATTTTCAACATAACCAATAGACATTAATTATGATTTTCACACACACACTCACCACAAAGACTTATCCCTAGAGAAAATTATAAACAATTCCTAGTATTTTGAGTGTTAGCTATGATTTGACATAGCAATTACTACTTTCTATACAATACACAACACAGTCCAAAGATTCATTCAATCACATACTCTTGAACCCTAATTTATGATCTAACAATGAACCCTAATTTTTTTTACTAGAACAGAAATCTAAGAGTGCACTATTTGGGTTTTACTTAACCACAACAGAAAAATATAGAAAAGAATTTTATGATAGCAAAGAACCCTAATTTGTACAATATAGTTCAAAGGGGGAGAAAACCAAATGTGAAACAACAAAATGGAATCAGAGAGGAATTCAAATATTATAGCTTACCTGAAAGCTTCACGAGAGAATCGACGAAAAATAGAGAACAGATGTGCGAAGACCCTTTGTCAACCCTTTAGCTTAAAATGATGAGAAATCTTGAAGATTGAGAGTAAGCTTGAAGACCGATTATAGAGAAGCTCGACGGTAGGAAATTTGCGATAGAGAAGCTTGAAGTGGTGAGACGGTGAGAAGTGGTGATAAGCTTGAAGACGGTGAGAAGCTTCATTTGCGATAGAGAAGCTTTTTTTTGTTTACTGATGTTTTTTCTTTTTGTTAACCCTTTTCTTTTTTTCTTTTTTTTTTTCAATTGAGCGGGAGTACCAAATATATATTCCCGGGCAAATTTTAGTTTTGTCATTTTAACATATATCTATAGGGACGGTTTCACAGTGTGGCTTTTTAATATTTATGGAAGCATTTATAAACATGTTGCTTATACGTAGTTATAGAGACAATTATTTTCCCGTTGCTAAAAAATTTGTTGCCACCGTTGCCTATAATTTGTTACAGGCGCGGTTTTCTGACCGTTGGTGAACTAATTGCATACGGTGACAACACCGTTGCTTTTGCCGTTATTAGGGACGGTTTTCTTATTGTTGGTGAGAAAACAATGCAACATGCATAAAAGCGCTGCCTATTCCTTGATATGGGTACGGTGTTGACCTGTTGCCTAAAAAACTGTTGCCTATGCTTCAAAATGTTGTAAGTATGCTTTCCCTCTATCCAACCGTACACTAGAACATATGCGGTCTAAGCATCGATCTCCCTTCTTGTGGATCGGTCAAAACGTTAACAGACGTCTCTTTCTTCACAAATACCCATGTACGCTGAAAAATATCACAAAGAACATCCCTGACAAAATCATGTATATATTTGAAGCCCGGAAACTCCCTACAATGAACTGCATGCTCTCCAAATTAATCCAGGCACGCTTGGCAAACCTCATCAATGGAAAATAATGGAGATAGTATCTGAGAATAGTGTGGTACCATACCAGTGACATATGTTGTCCCAACCCATCAATGGGAATAACTAAAAGGAAATATTTAGCATGAGACGCTCGCAAACACCCAAAAACTACTTTCTTCCAGATAGTCATGTTAAAATTGACTTCCATATCCTGAACAATTTTACTAAAAAGGCTACTCGCCAAAAGCATGTTGGGCCTTATGGGAGACGGTGTCCTTACAAGCGAAACTGCTAAGGTCAAAAGTCGGAATCATATCACGGAGACCATCCAAGGCAATGTGAAAGTCATAGTCCATACCATACACTTCATTATCTCTCAATATATGATCTTGCAATACCCAAGTATGGCCCTAGAAGCCACAAAGCATATAAGACAGCATCAACTGCTGAGTACAAGCTCAACCCTACAACCCGAATATGTAAAAAAGTCACCCTCCATTGAAGATCCCCAAAGTAAGAACCTCCACCAACCACAATATCTTCAATTGCACCTCGCAACTCTTCATCAAACAACATAGTTGTCTCCTCCACGTGAATTGGTTGACACATTCTTAAGCCGAAAAAAAGTTTGGCTATACCCATATAAGATCAGAGTATAAGAAGCTCACTATGTGGGTCCTATAATGTAAGAGTATTAGTATATTTTTTTTGAATCAAATATTGTTATTTTTTTTACTAAAATAAAGATTTTCATTAAAAATAATTGGATAAAATATTTATATTTTTTTTAAGAGCGGTATATCGCAGTTATAAGATTGTTATAAACAATCTCAACCGTATATTTTAGATCAGATGGACCTAATCGGAAACTGTGTGAAAACAGTTGTTTTTTCAGCAGTATTAAATTCAGTTCCATATCTTTTTATTGAAACGTTTCTAATGAGAAAAATTGACTTCTAAATATGGATATGCAATCAAAATACTCGGGACTTCACTCCTATGTCCGGTAATCCAAACAAACGGATCCCCTTAGAGTATGTTAAGAAATTGATAGCAAGTTATTGTTAAAATATATAATTCTTAGTACACGGTTAAACATATAAACCAACTTGAAAGTTTGATAGACTTGGGTGAACATTTTGAAATACTCATAATGTCAATTTGTTAGACAATTTAATAGAGTTATTTTTAAAATATACATAATCTTAAAAACTTTGACAATTTAGTAAAATCAATAACCTTTTTATAATATTCATAATCTCAACTATCTATTTTAGCCGAGTTATACAAAAAATTGAATTTTATTTTTTAGTAATAGACAAAACTTAGATACATTAATATTTTTTTTAGAAAAATGCTAAACCCAAAACACTAGTTAAACATATTAACAAAAAAAATTCTTTAAAATAATACATTTCATTATTATTTTTACAAATATACATTAACTTTAAGATATACATTATTAAAATATACATTTAATATCTTAAAATATAAAAAATGATCTTGTTACCATTAACTCTATCTTTATTTTTTTTTCCCAAGTATTGTTAACAAGTGTCCAATAGGTTCATCATCCCTTTTTATTTGTCAAAATAACAAACCTTTTTCAAATCCATATTTTTCCCAAAGTTTGTTGTAACCGTAAAAAGTGAATTTTTATCTTAAAAACCGTACAAAAGCCCATAAAAAATTCACCTAAATTCTGTCCTTTATAATCGATTAACTTCAGTCTTCAGAGTCGAAGAGGCCAAAACTCTCTCACAATCACAATCTTTCTTCTCCGATCATCAATGCTAGCTACAACGATGACAAACACAGGTACACTATAAACCTTGCTACCATTATACTATCCCATATATACATTTTTTATCTATAATTTTGATCTAACTCTGTAATTCTAACATCTCAGAAGAATCTACTCCTGCTCCATCAGAAGAATCTACTCCTGCTCCATCAGAAGAATCAGAAACCCTAGAATTCAAATGGGGGAAAATGCGAGGAAAAGGTGGCAAAAAGAAAGATACACAGTTCTACCAATCATTCACATTAGATGGTGTTGATTATGAGCTATTTGATACTGTTTATGTTCAGAATGGTTTTGCTGAACTTTCTATTGGTAAAATTATTAAGATATGGGAAACTCCTACTGTTGAGAAGTTTAGGAAAATTAAGGTTCAGTGGTTTTTTCGTCCTCGTCAGATTTCGAAGTTTTTGAATGGGGTTAAGATTTATTATAATGAATTGTTCTTAGCTTGTGGTGATGGAACTGAACTTGCTAGTGTTAATTCTCTGGTAATTCAATTTTTAAATTTTAATTTTTTATTTGTATTTTTTTCGATTTTGATTTGAGTGAAGAAATTATAGGAAGAAATTCTCTAACAAGTTAAATTTATGTGAATTTTGCAACTTTTAAAATGAGTGCCACTTTATAATAGGTATTAGATTTATGAAACTTAGTGGAATTTATTGGAAATCCATGTGAATTTTTACTAAATTATATAGTGCTAGTGTTGGAAAGAAAGTGTGTTGCTGAAGGTTGATGTTGAGTGGTGACCGAACAGTACAATACTCGGCGCCGACGTTGGTCGGACAAAATAGGACAATAGGTGCGACAGACAGAGGCTTGCCAATGCTGCTGTAGGGTATGAAAAATTTATGTGGCTTCCACCACTTGGAAACGAGTGCCACTAAACAAGGAATTAGATCATGGTTGTTTAGTGGAATTCAGTTTGAACAGATTTGAACTTTACTCAATTATACTAGGAAAGTGTTGGAAAGAGATTGATAGAGAGTGTGTTGCTAGCATTCTTGTGTATGGTAAGCGAAATTTATGTGGCATCCACCACTTTGCAATGAGTGTTACTATTCTGGTCACTGTTATTTAGTGGAATTTAGTTTAAATCCTTGTGAATTGTACTCAATTATATGGTGAGAGTGTTGGAAAGTGATTGTTAGAGGGCGTGTTGCTAGCGCTACTATGTAGGGTAAGTACAATTTATGTGGGCCCGATCCCTTTGAAATGAATGCCGCCTAACAGGGGATTTGATTACCATCATTTAGTGGGATTTAGTCCGAATCCATTTGAATTTGACTCAATTATATATTTATATGGTCAGAGTATTGAAAAGAGATTTTTAGAGAGTTTTTTGCTAGCAATGCTTGCTAATATTGATCTCATTAATGAGTGTGTTGCTTTTGTAACCAATTTTTCATAAGAGTAATTTATTCAATTTTGCTTGGATTGGATTGGAGCGAACCATCAATTTGTTACCTTAATTGAATTTGCTATTTTTCTATGGCGTATCAGGAATCTATTGCTGGGAATGCAATGTTGTTTGCATTTCTAAGGACGCTAGGAATCCCCAACCATCGGATGAAACAGTTCGGAGGGCTGAATTTGTGTTCTATCGCTACTTTGATGTTGGGGAGCGTAAAATAGTGGAGGAGATAGATGACAAGATTGTTGGAATTGAAGGTATGTGGGACTGATCCTAGCTAATGTGTTTGAATATTTCGTACTAGTCAGTAGTCACTTTTTTTCTTTGAATTATTGGAAATCTTATGGTCTGTTTTTTTTCTTTCTCAAATTGATGCAGTTAAGAACATATTTAACAAAACGGCATAGTCAAAAGCTTGCTGCTGCTGTAAAAACATTATTTATACAAGGAAGGAGTTGGTGGGAATGTCTTAAAAAGTAGTAGCGAAGTCGCTTTTCTGAGTATAAAAATACTCAGCCTGTAGAAAAAAAGGTAGCTGGCAAATATGTTGATATATTAGTTACAGAAAGAAGATTTAAATGTAGTTTTATGGCCTGATGTATTTCGTACTAAGTTTTATTATGGTCTTATGCCTTTGAATTAATGTAGTTATATGGCCTGATGTGTTTTGTACTAAGTTGACTTAATATCATTGTTATTATTTAAGTAAGGATTGAATAGTTTGGTAACTTTATAATAGCCATTTTAACCAATTCATAACTTCATATATGTTGGGTTTTAGGGTTTTGATTTGTCTTAACTAATGTTGTCAATCATTGTGCTGTTATTTGTCTCTGGATATTATTTTCCCTGTTTAATATCTCACATGATATAACCGGATATGGCGGTTTCACTGCAAATACAATATAGGCAACTATATTAATTATCCCTTACCTTGTTTTGGTGAGAACTAATCTTTGGTCAAGTTTTCTGTAAGATGTTTAATGATGTAAGCACAATACCCTTCATCCAGGGGTTATGAGCTTTTGATTTGTTTCAAGCCTTCAAGGACAATAATGGCACAATTATTTGTGTTGTAGGTCAAACTGTGGTTATATTTAAAATAAAAGCAAGAATCAAAATATAATTATTAGCAAATAAGTTGGGGATTGTTTATTTATGTCAGATCAATGGTATATACGGCTTCAAATGCATGATACAAATTTTGGATTTGTTTCAAGGATAGTAGGCATGATTATTTATGATGTAGGTCATGCTTTGGTTATATTAATATGAGTATCTAAATGATAGCAAGAAATGAAAGCTAGTTATAATTAGCAAATAATTGATGACTGTTTATTTATGTTGGTTCTTCTACTGGCATTTGGTTTCTGATTTCCTGTTAGGTTTGCACTTATACAATTATTGATAGCATTGTGTGGGAATCCAATATAGTGTATTTTGCATACTTGGATTTCCTTCACCCAGGTAAACCACGCGGTTATGTGGTCATCAGATATCAGCCGTTAGATGACTTGGATTTAAACTCCAACAAATCGGCTTTTAAACGCAACTTATAATACGAGTCATTGGATCTCTATCGAACAGCTGATAGGTGCAAGCCTGCAACTGTGTTAATTCACAATTTCAGGGAATCCTTTTCCATTATTTTGCCGCTCTATTAATGCTGTCATGGTTAGGAAATCTGCTATATATGTATCGAGTGTTTGTTTTATTGTATTTCATCTTCTTTCCATTCAAGATTGGTAGATGGCTTGCTGATAGGTTTCAAGGTTTCTCCTTTGTGGTTATTATGTGTTGTCGTGTTCTTAGGATGGCATGTTAAGCACCCTTTTTACTTGTATCAATACTTTAATGCTGAAAATAAGAATAAAAAAAAACAAATGAAAAATGTTTATTCTTGCAGTATTTTAGGTGAATTGGCATATTTGTTAGAGGTCCGTGTACGAGGATAATAGTTTCTATGGAAACGCACGGGTCGTAACGGAAGGCGACGGATAGTTAACATTTGTAAAGTTAAAATATTGGTATAAGTGACAAGGACTTTGGTGGACCACTATAATCTTGGTCCACCTTTGACATTTATGGTTAAACTTAAAAGTTAATAGAAGGGATTGATTTGATGGACAAAAATATAATTAAGATTTAAGGGATTTAAACGTAACAAAAATAGTTATGAGATCAAAGTGAAACCAAAAAATTAATTATGGGAGTCAAAGTATAATTTAACCTTTATTTAACTATGTGTTAGCCACTAGACCAATAACAAAATAATAAATAAATAAGAGAGAATTTTATGCGAGAAAAAAGAACTATTTTTTTCTCCTAATCCATTGTTGTTCCGAAACGAGTCAATGTTAAACCTACTAATGGATCGAGCCACTAGCTCATGGGTGGACCGCCAGATAAACTTGCCCTAGAGACACATTGGAATGTCATGTAAGAATTGTCTGATCGAATTAGAATTATTGACCAAATTAGTACCGCATGACAAGATCAAATCACGATTTATCTACAACTATTTGAGCTAGGGATCAAGCTAGGGATTTAAGTCCTAAAATTGTAACCCTTCTATAAACCTAATTCATGATTTAAGTTAGAGTATCCTATTTCCTAACTCTAAAGTCTCACATTCACAAACTTTCTTATTTGTTTGTCGGAATGGTTGCAACTACTCTTCTCCATTGAGATTGAAGATGTTGATATGACTAAGCACCACAATTCAAAACGCTAGCCGTTTGTTGTCATTGTGAACATGATTTCGATATCACAATAATTGCAATCAGAGACTTTGACTTCAATAAATGCCTTAAGGTATCCCTACAGCTTCAACTTTTTACCCCACAACTTCAACTTTTTACGATGTTAGTCTGCCTCCTTCCAAATAAATGTTCGTATTAGCATCTATTCACCGAAATCACAATGAGGCCATCTCCAATAAAATTACCTATTTTTTTTCTAGCATTGGTACCTATTAAATATCAGATAAAAATAATAATTGAATATCCAATAGATATCACTCGTACAATAAATACCATCTCTCCTATAACAATGTAAACTTATATTTGCGGGACTCACTTATAACAATGTAAATCTATTGGTGAGATGTAAAATTATCTGCGATTAAGATCATTTGTGTATTTGATCTAACTCGTGTCTAAGAGCATCTTCGATAAGAGTATCAAAGAGAATTTTATAGACTAATAATTAATACCTTAAATTTTGTTATCATTGGAGTTCCATGACATGATCCAGAAGATATCAAAATTGACTATACCTTATTCAAGTCACCGTATCATCAATTTAATATTATATTTTTTTATATAAAATTAAACATAAGGTATCACTTGTTAGTGATGTATGATACCGGTAATAGTATCACCGTTGAAGGAAAATATGTATGAATTGCATATGTACTCCCTCCGGTCCTTTTTATAAGGAACAATTTAGAAAAACACACCGACCAAGAAACCTTATCTTTCTTTTTAAAATTTTATAATCTATTCCAAAACTAACCAACCTTTGGTGTATAGGGAATATATCACTATAATTAATGCATAACATTGGAATTGATTACATTTGATACAATTTAATAAGGGTAAAATTGGAATTGTTTGATTAATAAAGAATAAATTTATTGATTGTTTCTTATAAAAAGGACAACAAATTTTTCCCAAATTGTTTCTTATAAAAAAGACCGGAGGGAGTATTACATTTTTTATATACTCCCTCCGTCCCATTTTAAATGACTTTTTGTTGACTTAGTGTACTATTCATTTGACCTGCTTTGACCTTATTTTTCTACTAATATATGCATGCAAATATTAGCATATAAGATGTTGTTTGATTTGTCTCGACGAGTACTTTCAAAATATACCATTTTTATAATTTTTAATAATAGATAATTAGAGATATTAACGATTAAAGTTGTGCATTGGCAAACGTGTCAGTGATCAAACAGATTATTTATTTTGGGACAGAGGGAGTAACATTTTATGACCACATGTTAGTAATATACTCAATGGTATCATTACTGGAGATGCAATGCATTTTATAATGGAAGAAGATGCAGCCGTCAAACAGAGCAGTTAGGCTTTCACTACACTCATTTCCGCTCCATGGCAAAACCAGAAGAATCTGATCCTCCTCCGATAGAAACCCTAGAATTCAAATGGGGAAAAATGCGCGGCAAAGGTGGCAAAAAGAAAGACACACAGTTCTACGAATCATTCACCTTTGACGGTGAAGATTACTCTCTATACGATACTGTTTATCTTCAAAATGGAACTCAATCTCAACCTCATATCGCTAAAATCATCAAGATATGGGAAACTCCTACTCGTGTTAAGTTGAGGAAAATTAAGGTTCAGTGGTTCTTTCGTCCTCGTGAGATTTCTAAGTTTCTCAATGGGATTCAGATTTATTATAATGAATTGTTCTTCGCTTGTGGTGATGGAACCGGTCTCACCAATATCAATCCTCTGGTAATAATTCACTTCTTAATTTCAACAATTTTTATTTTATTTTATTTGTTTCCAGTGAATTTTAGTGGAATTTAGTTGGAATCCATGTGAATTTTACTCGATTATACGGTGAGAGTGTTGAAAAGAGATTGTTAGAGAATTTGTTGCTCGCAATTGTTGGAGGTAGGTACTAGGTATGCTAAAAGTTGTGTATTCTTCATTTGGTAATCTAATTAGTGTGTTCCTTTTGTAACCAATTCTTCATTTGAGTGGCTCAAGTGGTTAATGAGCTTCCCCTAAGACGAATCGTTCGGGAGAACCTGAGTTCGATTCCTGGTGGAACAATTCTTAGTCAGAATTTATTTACCGAACGAATTAGACCATAGGGTTAATACCAAAAAAAGTTAGTCAATTTTGCTTGGTTTGGATTGGAATAGACCATCAATTGTTACAACCCTGAATCTGATTGAATTGTCTATTTTTGTATGGCGTATCAGGAATCTATTGCTGGGAAATGCAATGTTGTTTGCATTTCTAAGGACGCTAGGAATCCTCAACCATTGGATGAAACAGTTCGGAATGCTGAGTTTGTGTTCTATCGCTACTTTGATGTTGGGCAGCGTAAAATCGTAGAGGAGGTAGATGACAAGAGTGTTGGAATTGAAGGTATGTGGGACTGATTTGAGCTAATGTATTTGAAAATATCGGACTAGCCAGTAGTCACTTCTTTTCTTTGAATTGTAGAAAATCTTATGGTATGTTTTTTCTCAAATTGTTGTTGCAGTTCAGAACTTATTTAACAAAATCGCATAGTCAAAAGCTTGCTGCTGCTGTAAAACATTAGTTATACAAGAAAGGAGTTGGTGGGGAATTGCCTTGAAAAGTAGTGAAGTCGCTTTTCTTAGTACTAAAAATAGTCAGCATGTAGTTAAAAGGTAGCTGGCAAATATGATATGATGTTACATTAGTTACAGAAAGGGGATCTTAAATATTTCTTGGAATAATAAATAACTATGGGGTAAAAACCTTCTTAGAAGAAAAATACTCAGAGGTTCAATTGTTTTTGTGACAGAAAGTTTCATAGACGCTGTAGAAATTTGGTGTTTGTGATATTTGATTATGAAGTTTGGTGCTTTTGATATTTGATTATGAAATTTGGTGCCTTTAATAATGTAGTTTTGTGGGTTGATGCGTTTCATATACGATCACTTACTACCATCGTTATTATTTAGTAGAGACTGAGGAGTGTTGTAACTTAAACGTAGGCATTTGAGCCAGATCATAGCTTCCTATATGTTAGGTTTTAGGTTTTCTAGATTTGCCATTCACCACTAATGTGGTCAATCATGTGCTGTTATCTTTCTCTTTGGATATTAGCAAATAAGTAGAGGATATATTTATGTCAGATCGATGGTATATACGGCTTCAAATGCATCATATGAGTTTTGGATTTGTTTCAAGGATAATAGGGTGTGATTATATATGATGTAGGTCGTGCATTGGTTATGTTTAAATGAAAGCAAGAAATGAAAGCTAGTTATTAGTAAATAATTGAGGACTGTTTATTCATGACAAATTGATGTTTCTTCTATATTGTCATTTGGTTCCTGCTAGGTTTGCACCTATAAAATTATGGATAGCATTTTGTGGGACTTAAATATAGGGTGTAGTTAGTGTACTTGGATTCCCTGCAATCAGGCAAATCATGCAGTCATGGGGTCATATGATATCGTCCTTTGGATGAAGATTGGATGACTTGGATTTGAACTCCAATAATCCAGCTTTTAAACACAGCATATAATATGCATGTTCGACTGGATCTTTATCAATGGCCGAGGGCCCCAACTGCGTTAATTTGCAATTTCAGGGAATCCTTTTCCAGTTTTTGCACCTCTGTGATTGGTTTCATGGTTAGGAAATCTGCTATACATGTATCGGGTGTATTGTTGTCCAATATCAGCTATGGCGGATTGCTGAATTTTTAACCACTGACATAGTAAATTTGTGAAGGATGGCAGCTCAAAGTAACAGATTTTTTTGGCTTTGAGCCATAGTCTGCCGTCCGCAATTGATAACATTGACAGGGTGTATGTTTTATTGTATTTCATTTTCTTTCCATTTGTTGTTATTTGCTGTCGTGTTCTTATCTTACGATGGCATGTTATGCACCCTTTTACTTGACTTTCATGCTGAGAAAATTTTGCACATCAGCCGAGTCAGATTGATAATAAGTATATGATTAGCTTCAAATGAATGATATGTGTTATGATGGATCTGTGTTAAGGATACATGACATGATTATTTATGATGTAGGTCAAGCTTTGAATATATTTAAAAGCAAGAAGTGATAGCTAGTTATTAGCATATAAATTGAGGTTGTTTATTTAAGTCAGATTGATTGTATCCACAAAGCTTCAAATGCTGCATTGAAGGAGCTTCTAGCTTATTTTTGTCAACTTTTAGAAGGATTCAACAAATGACGAGTTTATCACACGAAAAGGGAAAAATATCAGAAAAACAAATGATGAATGTTTATTCATTGAAGTATTTTAGGTGAATTGGCATATTTGTTAGGAGTCCATGTACAAGAATAATTGTTTCTATGTGAGTTTACACAGTTCTTTCAATCAGGATTTGTTCTCAAGCTGGTGATGACCATCAGAACTTCCAACCTCTAGGCTGCTAGAATTGTTATGATTTGCTTCAGCTGAGGATGATTTGACATGTAAACCATGATCGTGTTTCTCAGTCTTCCTTGCTTCATCTACATGCACATCATCTTCAACTGATATCTCTACTGCTTGTTGTCCAAAAGGACCAGGCACAATGGTTTCCTTGCCGTTTTTATGCTCATCGATACGTATGATAGCTGAGGATGTTTTGGCATGTAAACCATGATCGAGTGTCTCTTTCTTCTTTTCTTCATCTACATGCACATCATCCTCAATTGATATCTCTACTGCTTGTTGTCCAAATGGACCAGACACAATGTTTTCCTTGGCCTTTTTATGCTCATCGATGTGTATGATATCAGTTTCTTGTGTCTTCTTCTCCTTCCTTTTCTGAAAGAAGCAGAATAGTACAAAAGTAATCAAAGAAAGCAAGACAAGGCCCCCAGCACAAACAACCACAACTACTATGACTATGGGAGGGTTGTTGGGTTGAGTTGAGGCCATCTTTGTGTTTAATCAATTGATGATATTCTCAAAATGTTAGTTTTCTGTGTGAAATATGTTGTGGTTTAAGTGCCCTTTGAATTGTGGATTTATAGGAAATACTTGGTATGAAATTATGCAATTGTTTAAGTAACTTGACTCTCATGCAAAGTTTCATAAGGGTTGTTTGTAGTGAAAAACACTTCTCTTCATGCTTCTTGGCTGATTTTGCTTGTTGATCTGTTTTTTTGTTTAAAAAATTTGTAGGATGAGCCACCATATTTATTTGTCGCTTAATAAACCTTACCTCAAAGTTCGAATAACAATTTAGCAACAACTTGATAGAGAAAATAATAGAGCTAATTCATTCATATTCAAAAACTCCACTATGATTTGCATGTGTAGCATCCACCACAATTTTAGAGTCGCCTTCGAACACAAAGTTGGTCCACTCTCTAGCAATAGTTTCACGTGATGCATCTAATATTGCCATAAGCTTCAATTGTTGCAAGTTTATGATGACTGAAATTACATCATGCTGCTACAAAAGATCCTTGTGCATTTCGGACACATAAGCCCCATCTTGTAAGCCCTGAATCTCCATAAAAATTCCAATCCACATTGCATTTCCACCATCCGAGACTCTAGGCCGCTGCCATTGCAATGCGTAAGGCACAATACCTGCAGTCATGACAAGTTCTAAATTGCGTTGCTGCTGTACATTAATCGCGCACCAGTCCCCCACTAAGTGCAGAGCGCGCACTGCTAGTTCCTTCACCGACTCGTTAGAACCGTTACACATCCAATTACTTTCAAAATTTCTTGACTACTTTTATAGAAACTAAAAAAAAAATTATTAAGGCACATTAGTTGGATATGGGTACCCAACGGCTCTGTTTGGATTGATGGTACAGAACGGAGCGGAATGAAATAAAACATAATAAAATGGAGCGGAATTGAACAGAGTTTCCGTTCCACTGTTTGGATATTTATGACGGAGCGGAATAATTTTTTTATTCCATTGTTTGGAAATCGGACGGAACGGAATAAGTTATAACTTTTTATTCCCTTTTTACCCTTAATTTTTAATTAAAAAACTTGTATTTTTCAATAGAATTTTAAATAGAATAGTCTGAACTTTTATTTTTAATTTTTTAACTGAAGTTATATTTCTAGTTTTTTTATGAATTTTTATTTCTAGTTTGATAATTCAAATTAAATTGTAAACATAAACCAATTTAATTTGAAATAACAATATTAAATTGTCTTATTTTGAAAGGTTCAGACCCATCTTAATGATTTTAACCGACTAAAAATATTACAATAGCATGTGAACAATTAATGTATATATATTTTTCTTGGTCAAAAACAATTAAAGTATATCAATTGGTCAAAGTAAAATAAGAAACAAAAATAGTACACTTAAAACTATTTTTTTTAGGGAATATACAATTAAAACTTAAAAAATGCCTGTAACAAAAAAAACTTAAAAATGCATGTTTATTTTTTCTCCTTCCATAGTCAAACCTCATAACACATTGGAAGTTGTTTGAAATCAAAGGGTGTTGACCAAAAATAACATATAATTAATTATAGAGTTTGTGGCGAATTAGAAATTGTTTGACAAAAAAAGCGGATAGTTGATAAATTAGTTTATAGTTGATGAATTTATAGATAATAACTTATTAGTTAGCTAATAGGAGACAAACTAGTTGATTGAAGTTTGTAGTATTTGATAAAGCTATTGGTTGAACTAGTTTATAAATATAAAATGACATAAAAAATATGTTTAATTAATATTTAATATGAAAAAAAAATCGACAAAAAGATAAACAAATGTAAAAAATTTACTCGAGAGAGAAGAATGAAAGACAATATTTATAGAGTCGAGCACATAAACAATTCACATTTCAAATTTTATAATCTAAATACTTATAAACACCTTTCCAATTCTAAAATTTGAGTGGAGTGTTTATAAAAATTTAGTGGGGCGTGAGAGACAGGGAAAGAAGAAATTTGCTTTTTAGGCCCCTCTTGATGCTCTCAGACCCCCCAAAAATTCCAAAATACCCCCACTTTTAGGCTGAGGACACTTCAGGTTCTAGGATACGAAATCAAAAAAATTCGTATCGTAGGATACGAAACCAAAAAACCATGATTTCGTATTCTACGATATGAAAACGCACACTTCATATTCTATGATCTGAAATAGCTACCATTCGTATTCTACGATCTAAAATTAATGTCTTTCGTATTCTAGTTTTTAAACGGACACTGACATTTCCTTGTTGCGGTGTCTTCTTTCTTTAACTTTCTTTTCGGTTCTTTGTACAAACCACCTCTTTCGCAACCCAATACAAAATATTTTTTCTTTTGATCAACACCGTTATCAGATTTCTCAACCACAATAGTAAACCCGGCTTTTGCAGCCTCACGTTTACACCAATCAATCAAGTCATTTCGAACCTTATACTTTTCGGCGTTACAAAAGTATTTGGCGGTGTTAACGGAAACGTTAAGTTGATCAATACTAGGTTCAATAACATTGGGTTGAGCAATTCCGGGTGCAACATCCACATCTTTAGAAATGTCGACTTCATCAAATTTTTGTTTCAATTCAACCAAAGGTTCGCCCATCTAAACACCTTCATATATCAAATAATACAATCAAAATCATCACAAACATAATACATAAACAAATGCATAATGCGTGTGGGAACATTATCTGTTCTATGACTCCGAATGATTGTGGGAACCTTCAATGAATGAAGAAACGTTGATTTGAAGCCTTCCAAACGTCAAAAAATCGTCTAAGATCGTATTTTGAAGGTTGAGTGTTGAAGTGGTTATGAATGTAAAGCTAGAGCAGCCGCTAGATATATAGGTCGACTTCGTATCCTAGAATACGAAGTTAAGCATTTTTGTATCCTAAGATACAAAATTAAGAATTTTCATATTCTAGAATATGAATTTGTAGTATTTTCAAAAAAAATGTGTAATTCGTATTCTACGGGCTGAAACTTAAAATTTTTTTCAAAAAAATGTCTATTTCGTAGTCTAGGATACGAATTGGTGTTTTTTTACGCACAACAAGACAAGTTTATCAGACATTGAGGTGTTTAACATTGTTTCGTATCCTAGGATACAAAATTGGATTATTTCGTATCATAGAACCCTTTGTAAGGGTATTTTTGTCACGATGGGGGGCCTAGGAGTAATGGCGGGGGGCCTAAAGAGCAATTTTCGGGAAAGAACCTCATAAATCCAAATATGGGCCCAGCCCAAAATTTAGCATGCAAGATAGAGGATGTTTTCTTGTGGTTTTTTTATGGTTACTAATGTTAAATCCCAAAAATGCTTTTAAATTTCTATTTCTTCTACATCTCCTTCTCCTTCTTCTTGTTGTTCTTCTTCTCTCTTTTTTTTTTTCTTTCTATAAAAACATCTAAAATATTAAAACAATCTTTTGTCTACCGAACTCCGTATAAGTCCTACTTCACTAATTCAATAATGAAAAAAATTGTACTAATTTCTTGATAAGATAAAAATTGGGGTGAGAAATGGTTAAAACTTACTTCCTCCATCCCAAAAAAAATACATTACACTTGACCAAAATTTTATTTAAAATTTATAAAAATTTAATATTTTAAAAATATTCATTGAGATAAATCAAACAATATCTTATTATATACTAATATTTGCATATTTTATTTTTGGTCAAGTAATTTAGTGGTTAGAATTTTACTTTTTAAGTGAAAAATAGTGGGAGTATCAGGTTTCGAACTCCAGTCTCTGCATTTCCCATGCGATATACTACCAATTGAATTATGCTCTCGCAGGAACTATTTGCATTTTTTTACTAACTATTAACTAATATTTGCATTTATATACTTTAAAAAAATATTTGCATTTACTAGTAGTATATATTAATTTTTTTCAAACATACTAGTATATTTTTTTAATTAAAAACAACAATATTTATTGATTTAAATTGGTAAAGTATATCAATCGGGATCATTACATATTAGAATTCACTAAAAACTAAAAATTAAGCTCACAACATCCGAGTTAATAACATAAAACGGTTTAATGTCTACAAATGTGACAATGCTACAATTGATTTGAGAAAATTCAAATGTCCGAAATAGCCATGCTTCCGGATCTGCAACGTTGATAGTGCTATAGGGTCATTGAATCTGCAATGAATTTGTATCGTTGCAAATCTGAATAAAACAAACACTATACTAAGATGGAAAATCAAAACAAATAATGTACTATAAGACAGGAAATCATATAACTTCGCACTAGGACAAAAATAAAACAACACCAAAACAAAAAATCATAAAAAAAATCAAACGGAACCGAAAAATATGTAAAAATCATTTATTTAAATAAAATAAAATAAAAAAAGATAAAGTATATTAAAAAATATAATTTTCTATACTAATATATAAAGGGGATACAAATTTTTGGGATGACTTTTTTGCTATTCCAATTTTACCCTTAAAAAATAACTTCCACATAAAAATAGATTTTCAATTTTTTTTAGTAAATAATTTGTTTTTTCTTCTTAATAACTAAGCACAACTTCCACATAAAAGTAGGTTTTCAGTTTTTTTATAGTAAAAAAAAAAAAAAAATTCTTCTTAATAACTAACCACAAAAAAAAAGGAGGTTACGTAGTTATCAATTAACAAAGTCCAATAAAAAAGGAGATTAAGTAATAATTATTTATATTTGCACACTACAGAATATCGATCGCACACAAAGAAAAAAAAAATATCGATTACACAAACGGGCACGGAGGCGGCTACTAATAATAATGTAAATAATGATGAAACAGTGTCAACACTAATACCTGATTGAGCAAAACAGAATAAGCGATTGAGCGCCCACAGTTTGGTTGGTGATTTCTGAATCGAATCAAATCAACTTGTCTGTCTTCTTGTTTCCTTTCCACACACTCACCCGTGCAATCCACGCCAACAAACAACCCCTATAAATCACTCAGCACATTTCATCGCCGTTTTATTCAAAACACCGTGTCGTTTTTCAAAATGCAGAGTCTACAACAGAAAGCTTCAGAATGGAGCGGAGTTCCAACAGACCAAGCTTTCTCTATCGATGAAACTAATCTCTTCCACAAACTCGGTCTTCAAACCTTCATTAACCTCTCCACCAATTTCTACAACAGGTATAATAATAATAAACAATAATTAAATTAAATTTCTATAATCATTATTCAATTTTGCAGAAATAATTGAAATTTTATTTTATATGTTTGCTAGGGTTTATGACGACGAAGAAGAATGGTTTCGTTCCATATTTTCAAATTCTAAGAAAGAAGAAGCTATTCAAAATCAGTATGAGTTTTTCGTGCAAAGAATGGGAGGTCCTCCTCTTTTTTCTCAGAGAAGAGGTAAAAAAAATAAATTTGATTGCTGTTAGATCATACTTTTGCATTTTAAATTATTGATGTATTTATTGTATTCTATAAGTATATTTGTCAGATATATATCGTTTTTAACATGTGGTAAACTCACACGAGTCTTTGAGTCGAGCTTATGAGTCGATTTAAAATAGGCAAAACGAGTATTTGAATCATGATTGTAGTTCTGAGTTTGACTTAAGTGGTTAAATTGACAATTCAATCGATTAGAAGGTTATTTGACTGTGTTTGAGGAATGTGTTACTTAAATGAATTTTTCTTGATGGAAAGAATGAATGAGAGGTCATTCAGAACCAGTTTGAATGAATTCAGTTCAAACTGGTTCTGAATTGATTTAGAAAAATTAATCAGTTTTTATAAAAGTGGTTTTATGAACTGAACCAAACCATTAATATGGTGCAGTTCAGTGTAGTTCATGAACTGTGAACACCCCTTGGTCTAGTGATGGGATGTTAATCAGTAATTTCTAAACCCATGTTATAGCCTATAGCTATCACTAAATGATGTTTGCTAAGCAAAATGTGTAGAGACTAGAGAGGAATATTGTTGTGAATTCGTTGAAAAAGTCACACCAATGAAACTTGATGTGTGGAGCAAATTAACCAAGTAACCAAATAGTTGATAGAGATGATGAAAAGTAAATAGTCCAAAAGAAAGAGAAGAACACAATCGTTTGTTTACCCAGTTCGGTGTTAATGAACCTAATCTGGGGGAGGGAGCAACCCTTCCGTTCCACTATGATCAATGAGAAACTTTACACAAGGAAATTCCCAATTGGGTTACAAGAATTAATCCTAATTCTACCCAAATTCCGAATCCCTTCTTCCGTGATGAAGAGACTCAATTTGACCTAGCTACCCAAGGTGAACCAAGGATGATTCGCCCAAGCCCCTAGAATTATACCAAGAATAATTCTCTAAAACTCTAGTGTGGCAAACCCTAATCCTAATTGCTTTCAACCTTATTTTTCTATGAATAAAGAGTTCCCTATTTATAGAAAAATACATGCCTAAAAACCAGAAACAAATCTATCTTATAAAATAAAACAGAATCCAAAACAGATACTTTCCGAAACAAATTTTTCCACAAAATCTGCACAAAAACGGATTTGCACAGCGGGCCTGCGCCCCGCGCAGCCCTCCTGCGCCCCGCGCAGATGGCAGGAGCTACAGCTCCAATTTCTTCAGCTTCTGCACCTGGCGCAGCTCACGGCTTGTACCTGGTTTTTTCTGTTTCTGAGTTTTCAAGGCAATTCCTCACAAATATAACAAGTGATTGTGTCAAGTAGTAGCTCTGGTTAGTGTAGTTATTGAAAGAGTTAGATTGACCCATGTAAGTTAAAAATCCAGAGAAGCGAAGCAAGAAAGTATGTTAAATATGGATTGTTCTATTGAAGTTCACTTTTACCAGCGAACTTCCCCTCTATGATTTTGAATAATAGGATATGAACTTATTGCAGAGAGAAAAACCTAGTTTTCTTTTAACATAATAACTATGAAGACTTCTAGAGTGGGGAAGTGTTTCATATCGACTACGGTGGACCAATACTTGAAAACCTAGTTTTCTTTTAACATAATAACTATGAAGACTTCTAGAGTGGGGAAGTGTTTCATATCGACTACGGTGGACCAATACTTGAAAACCTAGTTTTCTTTTAACATAATAAGGTTTTTAGAAAGTAGAAGTTCTTGACTTACTGCCTCAAAACTCAATGTTAGTGACTCAAAATTCTTCCTATTTTTGTTTTCTCTTATTTTTTTCGAATCAACATCAATTAGTTAGGTGTCTCTCTTAGATGCAAGGTCAGAGAGTACTCTGAACTGCCACTTCAATTTGGCTATTATGTCTGCCGTCAAAGTTTTTGAGTGATTTTCAAGCGTTGCACCCTTGTAGACCACATGAGACACATCTTCACCATAGCGATCTACAATAACTATAATTACTACTGGATCCTCTCATCTGTTGGTGGCGGGTTCTTGAATTCCCCCTTCTTTCTAGTGAGTGAGTTTGGATAAACTACTCCGCAAATACTCAGCTAAAAGAATCTTATAGTACTTATGAGTGTTTTAAACAACAACAACTTTTATAAATTAGACAAACTCTCATTTAACTTTTCTATAAACAGTCATAACATAACTCGACTTATTGTTTGTTTGTAAAGAAACATTAATTTATCTTAATTGAGAAGCTTCTATAAGTTAATCCAAACTGGTACCATGTCCTATTACTGGAGAAAAGTTAGTATCCGAATCCATTATGAATAAAGCTACATTAGATGAGTTATAGCAGCTTGTTAACTGAGCTGCTGATAAAAATGTTTACATGATTGTGAAGAAGTTTCTCCAATAACCCATTTGCAATTCCATCCACTTATCACGTATGTTCTGTGTCCTTCCATTTTAAAGGCATGATTTGATTGAATCTTGTTTTTTCAAGTTGAAAGCACATTGTTGGAATTTTTATTTTTTGAAAGTTTGAAACTGAATGTCGTACATAAAAGACACATGATCATGAGGTATGTGCAAAAAGTTGTGTATATTGGTGTCATTCTGGTTGGGACCTACTGCTTCTATTCATCAACTAAGTTTTTGAATTTTGAACATGGAACCTTGGTTCCTTTCTTTTGATATATTGCAGGACATCCTGCTCTAATTGGTCGACATCGACCATTTCCTGTCACGCATCAAGCTGCAGAGAGGTGGTTACATCACATGCAACAAGCATTGGACACTACTCCAGATATAGATGACGACTCAAAAATCAAAATGATGAACTTCTTCAGGTTTATTTTCTGATTTAAAATGAAACTTCCTGCTAAATGGTTACATGTGAATACATGATAACAATTAATAATCCACAATACTCTTGTTTTTCAGGCACACTGCATACTTTTTGGTGGCTGGTGATGAGCTAAAGAATCCAAATCAACAGATGCCATGCAAGCATGCAGCTGGAAAAGATAACTCGTGATTCATGAAACTTTGTATCACTTTTATTTTTTAACTTATAATCCTCGACACACAATTCGTAAAACTTTCAATCTAAAAGGGGTTTGAATTTCTTGCGTCTGTTGGTTTGGTTTTGGCCTCCTTGAACTAGCCTATCATTATGATTCCATGATTTACCTGTATCTTGATGCTAGCTTTTGGTCAAGATTGAATGTCTCTATGTCTCTATCTAACTACATAACAATCTATAACAATTTACATCCACAATTTATGAAAAAAAGAGAGGCTATAGCAGACTGCAATGCTACATGTGGTTTCTTTGCTACAATGTTAAATATTATATTTATTGCATATAAAAAATATGTATTTATTAGTAATTCAATTATTAGTACTAGAAAGTAAAGTAGAGGGATATGTACTTATTAGTTATTCATCTCCCTCCCATTTTTTTTTTTTATTATATTATCAAAACTCTATCTTCTATTTATTTTTATCAAACTGATAAATGGATGGAAATTTAACTCGATCAGAACAAAAAATTAAACAGAAAAAACTCTAATTTAAAGAACACTACTCTTTAATATCTATTACTTGATTGATGAAAAATACATTGAGGGGAACTCCTATTTACACTTCTAAGTAGGACTACTAAAGTCATTACAAAATGTTAGAATCGATATTTTAAAATGATTAGTGGAGATTAATCTCAGATGGGTGGTGATAAGGGGATAGGGTGACTTCATGGACAGTGTCAATCATCCAAGTGGTTGCTTAATGGGTTTGGATCATTTGAAATTGGGCTTCAACTACTTGTTAGGCCCAGTCCAAAATCACATTAGGTTAAGAGTTATTTTCACGCGCCCCCGAGTCTTTCACGCTCCCCCGGCCTTTCAATTCTAAATAATATTTGCATCCTAGGATGCGAACTTTATAAAATCTAATATTTTTGTATTTCTCATCCTTCTTTCGCTCCTTTTTTATAAGGTTCATTAGTAGCAAAAAAAATACTGTATATTTATAGAAATAGAAAAAAATAATCTAACTCATAAGTCACTACTCACTAGTGTATTGCATGGGTCTACAATTGTTATTATGATAATGTGTTCGGATTTTTTACTATCGATTTTATAGTGTATCCTCTTATAGACCATTAGATTAAGGAAGATGATTTTTCTTTTTATTAATCTAAAATCTATAATTGGCTGCACAATAAAACAAATTGTAGAAGATCTAAATTATATTACAAGAAACTATGTACATCTTAGATCTAAATCTAAATTATATAACAAGAAACTATACATCTTTACAATGTATCCTTTGTGGAAACGAAAATTATCATAGCAACAATCACCTTACCCATTTTTGCTTCCTAGCTAGGGATGGCAATGGGTAGGGTATGGGTAGGGTACTACAGTCCCCATCCCCATACCCGCGATTTGAAAAAATACCCGTACCCATCCCCATATCCGCGTAGGTGACACTCTTTGTCCCTGTCCTCATACCCTATGGGTACCTAAATACCCATACCCGTACCCGTTACCCGCATTTTTGCTAAAAATAAATTCATCAATTATAAAATATCATATCAGTTTAATATAATTAAAAAAATTTAAAGATTTTAATGTTGACTCATGAAAATTATGAACAAAATTATTAGTAATATCATGCTAAAGTTCATTTATCTATATATTGACATATTTGGATTATGTTATAAATAAACATTTTCATTACAAATGTGTAATAGTATAATAATGTTGTATATTTTAAAATTTATTTACATATATTGTTATATAATAATATAATTAAAATAAATAAATATATACTATGTGGGTATATGGGGTGGGTACTAAAGTACTCGTACCCGCACCCATACCCGTTCAATTTTGTGGGTAATTACCCATACCCATGCCCATACCCAAAATGCGGATTTTTACCCTACCCGTTGTGGGTATTTTTTGTGGGTACCCACTGGGTATGGGTAAATTGTCATCCCTATTCCTAGCTGTAACTTCTCCAGCCCTATAGTATTTTTTTGTTTAATTTAACTTTGAAGTGTTTGACAAGTAGCACAACAAGCATGACTTTTTAGCAATTTAAGTTAGGGTTCTTCTTTTTTGCTTCTTAGTGATGACTGCATTTCAACTACTTCGCCATTAAAATCAAATAGTCGTTGCAGGATACAAAATCTAAGTTAACCTTGATGGAGAAAGAAATCAATATCAAAAGACACATCTATTACTATTATATAATTATGCAAATAAATTTTTTTGTTATCAAGCAGCTTAATAGTTCATAAAAAAAAAAGTAGCTTAACTATCAGAATTTCACCCCATAAATAAGTGAAAAATTTCGGATTCGAACTTAATCCCTATATATTGCAATTAACTACTAACTAAATTATGCTCACAAAAATAATAAATAGATCTTACTAATATATAATTTAATGAAGAATTCAAATGTAACTTTGTATGATGAATATTTTACTATGAAAATGAAAGATGTCCTATCATTTCAATAACCTTGATTTATGTACTTCAATGAAAACATATAACTGTTTCCAAATAGATGGCTTCGTCTAATTTGTTTTCATGATAAGATGACAGTGATTTTATTAAGAAAACTTAATAATATTGATATATGATTAATAACTAATATACATGATTAATTGTATAGGTTAACCTAGTTAAAAAATAAAAAAGGTTAACCTAACTCTTAAAAACTCCAATTACTACATGACAAAGTAACCATATAACAAAAATCGTTTTTTGTGATCATATTACAAAACTATAGTACGTTGTATTAACTATTGAATAAATTATAGAGTATGCATGAAGCTTTAAAATTTTATTATGTGTTGTTTTTTTGTATGTTATATAGGTAAGGAACATATTGGTCAAATATAATCTTTAAGTGAAGAACAAGTAGGCTACACACGTCCATGCATTTGTCTTGCTCTACTTCTAGAATCATTGTGCACTAATATATCAATGTTTCTTTGGGACCATTATATCCAATGATAGCTATATATCGAAAACAAAATCATTATATTACTTATTGATCCGTAGTACGTGCATCAATGTTGACGGACGGAAATGTGACCGGAAACGACTGTTAGAGGAGACGACGTACATGCAAATACTTCGACAATCTCTATAGTAGTTGGCCAAGAGTGCGAGCTGGTTTTAGAATTTAGAAAAATCATCTTAATCTTAGTCATTCATGAGTTAGTAATTTATAGGATGAACTTTGTCTCAAGAGCTTAATTCAGTTGGTTGGACATTGCATTATATATGCAGGAGACTGGGATTTGAACCCCGGTCATCCCACTTATCCATCTTATGGGTGGAATTTCAAATCACTAGGCTACATGACAAAAAAAATAAATTTATAGGATGAACTCTAATTTTTCAGATGAAAACCTAAACCCTGAACTATGGTGTCCTTATTAATTACGTTTCCAATCTCGCTTGAGTATGCCTCTATAGTATGATCTGTAGTGATATGTTCTGTTAGTTGATTGAGCTTGACCCAGTCCAACACATTTATTAGATGTTTATAGTAACAATTCAAAAATGAAATTTAATAGTCAAGACACACATATTAGTATGTTACTAGTCAACGATGAGTTACAGTACTATTTAAATAAGGACAAATTTGCAAAATTTCAAACATTATAGGGACATATTTACAAGTTTTGAAATTTCTATATGTACCAATTTCAAAATTTTTGAAAGGGGTGAATTCACAAAATTAATTTGAGAAAAAATTTATAGGAACCTATTTACAAAATTTGAAAATATTATAACAACCAATTTGATTTTTTTTTGTTCAAAACAGACCGCCAAAATTATAGGGACCTAGTTATATAATTTCCTTTAAACATTTTTCTTTTGACAACCAATTTCCTTTAAACATATAAAAAATACTTCATATATGTAATCTCATCTAATCATTTAAAAGATCTACTTCTGTAACCATATCAATTTCTCGCGCGCCCTACACCATTTTCATTTTACCCTCCACCTACTTAAATAGCGGACTATATAAAAATGAGAATTTTTTGTAAATACCGTCCGCTACTTAAGTAGTGGACGTTATAAAAATAAATCTAGTAGGGCATTTTTGAGGGATATCCGCTACCTAAGTAACGGACATGAGTATTTTTGTTAAATTCATAAGGCATGCGAGTACAAGAATAGGGTGACAAAAGTAAATATCATAATTTAATTGTTATGGCAGGAAAGCGGGCTGGCTAGCTTTGTTTTGTGAAGATCTCACTTCTCACCCCCTGCTTTTCTTTTTCACCCCCTGAGTTTCCATTTATACCCTTAAAAAAAAGTTCGGTAAATGCGAACCGAACTTTTAAACGGTTGAAAACACATGTGTATACCCTTAAAAAAAGTTCGGTAAATGAAAACCGAACTTTTGGGGAGTAAAATTAGGGGTAGAATTGGATTTTTGGGGGGTGAAAAAGAGACGCAGGGGGTGGGAAGAGAAATCTTCTTGTTTTGTTTGGGCCTTGAAGCTTCTAGAACAGGCCCATTGATAACGTTTTAGGTGGACTAGTCGGACCACCCTTGGTTCCGTCTCTACCCTACATATAAATGAATTGCATTTCCCTTCCGTCCTAATTTTTTTTTTCCTTCCAATAAACATATGTAAACATGATGACGCAAACAATTGATATTAAAGTAAATCACTAAATTGGTCTCTGTATATGTAACTCGTTTTTAAGGTCACCATCTCTTTTAATATCTTAAATTAGTTTTTGTCTCTATAAAATATTTTTTAATTTGGTCCATCAATGAACATTTATCTATGTGACACTTAATGCTTCATATTAACGTATTTCATAGTGTTAGAAAACAGATATTGTAAGAGTCAGATATCTAATTAAAAATGAGTTACAGAAACATAGACTAATTTGATTGTTTAATTATTGATATTATAAGATCTTTTGAAGTGCAAGAAAAGTAAGCAATCAAATTAATCAATTATGCGTACGTAACATTTGTGTAAGCTCCAAAAGATCAAAATGCAGTGTATATATGCATACTTCCGATAATTCAAATACCAGAAAACCTTGAGTATATATCTTTATGATACATATTATAACTAACCTACCGTTGAAAAAAACAACGATTAAAAAAACTTAATACAAGTAAAACTCATTATCACCAGACAATTAAAACTACCTGTTGCCTATATGGGGTAATAACCCATTAAGTAACCATAAGGGGTTATGAATAAACTACTAATTTAATCTTTGAATAATCAATATCTCCTCAATTGGTGCACAAAGTATATAAACATTCATCTAGTCACTTGAAAGTGGTTATTGGCTGCAAAGAGTCATTCTCCATGCCTCTATTAATAATGGTGTGTAAATTCAATAGATTGTTTCCTTAGATAATTTCTTGTAATTTTGGTCGAGGGTGGGCAATTTTTTTGTTTATGTTCCTCTGGTTTTGGGGGTGTTTGCCTAGTTTTATCTTTCGGTTTGGGTTAACTATATCATTGTACTTTTTTATACTAGTATGGACAGAGTATTACTTGTACTTTTTTTATGTCTTATAATATCAATTCTCTTTTGCTATTAAAAAAAAAATTCACCTAAATTTATAAAGTTGTATAAATGAACAAAAAAGAAAATACAACTTTTACTAAATTATTTTTATAAAGTAGTGATAATTAGAAGTTGACTAGTTTAATTATTTTGAGATCTTTGTTTTTGAAAATTAAGTCACTTAATATGATATGAAAAGAGTATATAGTAAATAGTCATTAAATTATGGAAAAGGTTAAACAGCGTCCCCGGTGCACTGGTTAAGGAAACAAATATAGTAATATAGTATTTGAGTTTGTGCAGTCAACTCCTCAAAAGTTTAAAATATGTTATTTTGAATTTTAAACTTTTTTTTTTGGTATCCTTAATCAGTATCCCGGGGACACCGGTTAGTATGACCCTTAAATTATATATGATTTATAAGTCCTAATTGTGAATGTTAGAGCCTAAATTGTCAAATGTTTATATACTTTAAGGATTAAATTGAAAACATTTCATATACTTTACGACTAAATATTATATTTACATATTTTAAAAATTGTTCATCCCATAATTATAATTTAGTTGGTAGATATATTTTACGTAATATATATGCAATTGGTTGAAGTTTTTTTCTTTTTGCTTTTTTTTTTAATGGATGCAATTGGTTGAGGTATATTAGTAGTGATATTCTTTATTGACGAAATTAACGATTTTTCTTAAAATAATTAAAACAGATAACTTTTGTGGAGATATCAAAGTATCTTTTGATCGATGCTTGTAAACTTATAGTTATACATATATAATATATTGAAATCTATATAATTAGTTGAAATAACATATATGTTTTGTTACATCAGTCTAGAAATGAGTGTTAGAAATCAAATAAAACAATTGATGTGACTCTATTTTAACAGCTTAAATTTTTGGGATAATTGGTTATTTGATATGATATCATCAGAGCCTTTTCGATCCATTGGATTACCCGTTATTGTTAAGTCCACGTTCCAGCTTGTTCAGTTCTCAATGTGGGGTGTGTGTGTTAAAAAGTCTCACATCGAATATGAGATGACTTTGACAAGTGTTTATAGGCAAGTGGTAGTCCCCACCTTACAAGACAGTTTTGTGAGGATGAATTAGGCTCATACTTATTTCTAATAATTTCTTAAATTATGTTTAATGTACATGCACAAGTAATATATTCAATTCATATACCATATAAAAATGTGTTTTTCTTTTTTTTTAGATCTACTATGTGTTTTTCACTTTTGTAGCAATAAATTACATTGTATATCATTTTATTCAACGGTTTAATTTATTTATAAATCAAATGGTAAAAATTAATTTGTGTATAACATAAGACTTATCTTACACCATAAAACTAATCATATATAATGAATCATTAACCACGAGCTTTTACCCTGCCAACTATGTGTCATTTGTGCCTAATACTATGTTGGTTAATATGTGTAAAACTTTTTTTTTTTGGTATACATGAAAAACTTAACAATGATTTTTACTAAAAAATAAATTAAAATATTTTATTCAATTCGCTAGGTATCTTTCTTGGAAATTACAGCTGTAGGACTCAACTTGAATGTAAAGACCCACATTTGGTGAAAACTTCACAAACACACTTGACCTTGTTTTCTTCAATGATTTTATACTTGAATATAAATTCTTCAACATCTCATGCATGGTGTGTTACTAATTAGAAAGATTCATCTCTTTCATACTTCAAATAAATTGCAGTTACCCTCAAGTTAGTGTTTCTTGCAAAAAAGGTAGCTCCTATAAATCATCAAAACCTAAACCAAAGAAAAAGTTTGTCTCTTCATGCAAGTAAGCAAAGTCATCAATCAATTAGATCCTCAAATTTTGTGTACATAACTTACTTTATTTTTTGAAAATATTTATAAAGCCTTATATTTAATTTACTCAACTCTTTTAAATTTGGACAATTTTGAAGCTAGCTCATAAAACAACAACTATTTGTACATCATGAAACTTTTTGTTTCTTATTTTAGAAGGACAAAGAAGTTGTTAGCAAGGAAGGGAAAGAAATGGAAACCGAAGGAACTCGTGCGAAAGAAGAAACCCTACCTCCCGGATTTCGATTTCATCCAACCGATGAAGAACTTATTACTTACTATCTTGTAAACAAGATTTCAGATTCCGATAATTTTACTTGCAAAGCAATAGGTGATGTAGATCTCAACAAGTGCGAGCCATGGGAGCTTCCGGGTAGTTATTAATCATATATATCTTTCCATTATTGATCATTTGATTTTGAATTTTTCTTTTTTGCGTGCTCATTTGATCTATATCAAGAGTAGATCCATCCATACTAGTATTTGTTTTGTTCATCTACTTAATTTTTTTTTTCATCCATGTTTTTATAAAAACAATATACTAGGGTTTCTTCATGATATACTATTAAAAAAAAAAACTATTACTATTTAGCTACAACAAATTCAGAAGCTATCTCATAAACTACACGAATTTCTTCATTATCTTGTCTTTTTTGTTTCATCATGTATATACTTGTTCCAATTTCATTATAACATAACTAATCTTTTTTTATAATATGTACTTCCAATATATGTTCTTTCACATCTTTCTTGTGATATGGTTAAATTTACTAGCTATATAATTTTTATTTTTTTAAATTTCAAAATTCTTCATTTTTAAAAATAAAATTTATATGGAAAATTGAAGATGATTAGTTATTATATAATTTGTTAGGGAATTTTTTTTATAGACAAATATCAATAGATTAAATGAGTTTTCACGATTTTAACTTTCAATCTTCTGACTAGTACTCCTTAAGTGTTCATCAATTCACCAATCGAGTTGTCTGCTTGAGACTTGTTATGACCTAATTATATGGTTTCTAGTAAATTAACTTGCAATTTTATTTTTGTGGAATAGGGAAGGCAAAGATGGGTACAAAAGAATGGTACTTTTTCAGCCTAAGAGATCGTAAATATCCAACAGGTGTGAGAACAAATAGAGCAACAAACACTGGATATTGGAAAACCACAGGGAAAGACAAGGAGATATTCAATAGTGTTACATCTGAATTGGTTGGTATGAAGAAGACTTTGGTTTTTTACAAAGGTAGAGCTCCTAGAGGAGAAAAATCCAACTGGGTCATGCATGAATACCGTATTCATTCAAAATCAAGCATCAGAACCAACAAGGTATATATATAAATAATTTATTAATTAAGAGAAATTAGTTCTTAGTTAAGCACAAACTGAAGCAAAAATCATGAAAATAAAAAAATATGTAAACTAATAAATAATATATTTAGGTTTGATTTTTTTTTTTGCGCCAATTTTGATGAGTTAGTCTATACAAAGTTTTGTTCCAACTTTAAATAGAGTCCCTGCAAATGAACAGTTGGATTAGTCCGATCTCAAATTAATTAGTTGGACCAGATACCCCGAATTCTTTTAAAAAAACCTTATATACTATTACATTTAAATTTGATACATTACTAGCATAAATTTTGTTGCACCTAAGCAATTACAAACCACCTTATAATTAGTTTATCATGCATCCATAACATATATCTCCCTATTAAATTTTTCTATAAAAACTATAAAAAAAAATAAAAAATACACGTACACATAAACAAATTACAATACTGATTAATTTTTTTTTTTGAATGAAAAATATATTATATATAAATATAAAGTGAAAAAAGTATAAGAGAATGTTCTGTAAATCAAAGATTACAATTCTGATTAATGTCATATATATGATATATGCAGCAAGATGAATGGGTGGTAAGCAGGGTATTCCGGAAAAGTGCAGGTGCAAAGAAGTACCCTTCAACAAACCCTACAAGATCAGTCATGATGAATCCTTACAATATTAATCTAGAAGTTTCTCCTCCTAATTTCAATAATAATAATATGGCACCACCACAAATGATGCAGTTAGGACTTGATTCTGCAACTCATTTCCAGCTCTATGGAAGAAACTACATCAACACTGCAGAAGTTCTAAGAGCTGGTGGTATACCAATGCAGCAATATTCCAATTTGAATTTTCCAGTATCATCATCATCATCTTTAGGAGTTGGAGATGTTGGAGGATTCACTATTTCAGGGCTTAATTTGAATCTTGGTGGATCAACTTCTTCACAACCTATTTTGAGGCCAATGCCATCAACTGTGCATAATAATATGCATGATTTCAGTTCCAACATGATGATGACAGGTGCAAATAGTAATATTCAGCTTGCTACAGAGAATAATAATAATAATCATAATGAAGGGTATGGTGGAGGAGATCAAGTGAATAATGCAAACCCTAATAGGTACAATATGCAAGGTACTATGGATCATTGTGTGGATCTTGATCATTACTGGCCACCTTCTTATTGATGAATTTCATTGGGATCAGTTCTTTATTTTGTTTATTTGCTATGATATAGGAGACTATATAAATATTTGTTAAGCTATGTTTTTTCAAGTGTTTTTAATTGTCTTGTGAGGGTCAAGTAAATACCCTGCAAACAATGTTCTTAATGTTTATTTAGAACTTTCTTTTCTTGAGATTGAGATCGTTGTTGTGTACTAATAAAACAAAAATCAATGTTGTGTTTAGCTTGTTTCATCCTTATTGTTTATGGGTTACCCTATATGATAAATGATATTTTGCAACCAATTTTGTTATTGTGATCGAAAATTCTAAACTCGGTGAAAAAGGGGAGCTTCCACAGTACATTTGAATAATATTCGAATGAACCAATACATTAATTCTTTAAATTGATAAATTAAAAAATATTTTTAAGAATTAAAAAATTATTAACCGATTATTGTATTTTAGAGATAATAATATTACAATAAAAAACACAATTTTATTGTTTATAAGCATTATACTCATTTTTTTAGCATTTTTTAATTAAAGAAAATTCAATATATTGACTATTATGACAGAAAAAAATAAAAATATCAAATTTTATATTTTTGACAGTTCTGATAAATAATATTTGATTATTATAATATTTTTAATTATACGGTAAAAAAAAATATTCATTTACTATTAATTTAATGACATTATGTATCGGCACATTAGAAGTTATCTATTTGTTAGCTTGTCGCATGTCATTTGCGATAAATGTTGCAAATTTTATGACGGAATCACTAATTTTCCCCTTGAAGTTACTGGGGTGAGACATTTATCCTCTATCCCCTGAATTTTACAAATAGACAAAATAGACCCTAATGTCAAACAATGTAGTCCTTCTGCTAACTTGTTTCGGTAATTAATAGGTGTGATATGTAAGCTAACATGTCTTCTCATTAGGGGTGGCAAAGTGGGTATGCCCGACCCGTTTAGGCCCGCCCCATTTAAGTCCGCTCAAAAGTGAGGCGGAGCGGGGCGGGCCAACTTAGGTGTCCGGGCTTAAAATTCAAATCTGCCTGTTTATTGGCGGGGAGGCGGGTTGGCGGGCATGCCCGCCAAATACTTTTTTTAAAAAAGAAAAAAATTGAATTATAACTTCACATTTAAATTTGTCCAACCATATAAATTTGGACTTCAAACATTTACCCAACTAAATTTCTCAACAATAATATATACTAAATCTTCTATAATGATATATCAAGCTATTCAAATTAGAAAGGAATTGTAAGTGCATAAGGCTTATTTAATTTCGTTTGATGCTTTGGTGGTCTAGTTTGTTTTAGAATGGTACTGCAGATGAAACTCTAAAAGAAGCAAACAACACAGACTTATTATAAGGTAGATGAAACTCACATGAAACTCTAAAAGACTTTTCTTTTGGTACTGCAAATAGATTTATTATAAGGCACTTCATAGTACAAGTAGTACTAAGAGGCCAAAAAAATATACAATATGACAGTCCACGTAGAGTACACAACATGCAGTAGCACACACAGCAGGAAAAAGATGCACGTAGAGTCACAGGAAATAAACAAATGGAACCCTAGTATAAAAGGAAGAATGAACTTTTTAAAAGAAATAAAGTAAAAATAATCAGATTTTTCTTTATCAAAAACAAGAAGAAGAAAATATACTGGATTGAATTTAAGATTACCAATTTTCATGTTAAAAAAATAAAAAATAAATATAACAAAGCACGTGGGCATGCCCGCCCCGACCCACCTCCAACCCATTTTTTAAGCGGGCTAGACAGTGCGGGCCAACTTAGAGTACTAGACTGAAAACCTCAGCCCAGCCCGCCCAAAATGGCAGGCCAAACGGGTCGCCCTCGCGGGCTTGACTCGTTTTGCCACCCCTAGTTCTCATGGACTCATGGTATATATTAAAAATGCTTCAATTTTTTTTTTTTAAACGGTTAAATTTTATTAAAATCGCAATTGCGTGCAACACGAGCACAATGCGTAATTATGTTTTGAACAAAACAAATTTTGAGTTCTATAGAGATAAATGAACAATTTTCAATAGAAAATTACTATTTGTAGACTATATATGATACACTACTAAGTTCCTTAAAGACACATGTTTGCTTTTCTCTTTTAAAAACTAAACAATATCAAGACGGTTTCCAAATATGTATGATGTATCAGCCATTATCAAGTTGTTGGTTGTAATCCTTTCCAAAGAAACAATTGTAGTTTGTAATACGACTTGGTAAGAGTACTATATTTAATTATTTGTCTACCAAGATATTATCAAAAATGTTGAGATGGCCGAGTTGGTCTAAGGCGCCAGATTAAGGTTCTGGTCCGAAAGGGCGTGGGTTCAAATCCCACTCTCAACAAAATTGATTTTTTCGTTTTATTTTCTTCTTTTTGTTTGGTCTTGAGCAGACTTGTTGCACAGAGCTCGGCCCATTGTTTTTGTTGAAATGACAGCCCAACTTTTTTCTTTTGCTTGTTAGTTCTTGATTTATTTGGTCTTTTTAATATCGCCATTAAAAATTAAATTAGGACTTATAAACAGAATAAATATGTTTTTTTTATTAAGTAGTTTAATGACTATAATTTTATTTTTTAAAAGTAAAATAGTGGAAGTATTAGGTTCGAATTTCGATTTTTGTATTTTATATGCAATGTCTCTACTAAATGGACAAATATGTTTTTTTTTCACACAAAGTTCAAATTTAATATGTATGAAACTAATATGATGTTTAAGAGACTTGGTAAATTACCGTTGTCAGAATAGAATTTTTATCATAACTTATTTTGCATTAGTAAACACGAGTTTTTATCTAAAATTAAAATAATATTAAAAATGTCATGCAAATGACATATATACTAATATAATAGTACTACAAAAATAGCAATATTTTAAAAATGTCACCATGTGTGAAGTTTCAAAGTCTGGATGAAAATGAAAGTAAAAAAGAAATCATAGGGAAGAAGATGAATAGTTATTTGAGAGAGAGATACATAGTGAAATTGTAAAGCTTTCACGTTTCAGCTTCCAAATAAAAACTTTTTTTTTTCAAAACGTGTAAGGAAAGTTTTGTCAAATGGGCCAAAATAATGAATTTGGGCTAGAAAAGTTTGTTAAGGTAAACTCCATAAAAACAAGTAAACTAGTCTGAGTTTACTATATTTTAGCATTTTCACACCAAATTAATTCGATTAAACTCATTTTTTTTACGATTTTACAAAAAATCGAGTTTACATTCAATTTAACCAGTTTTTCACACATAAACTCGTGTTTACAAGTTAACACTCGATTTTAATAACAATGTTGGTAATATCACTTTCCCACAAAAAAAGAATCCGAGTTTGATTTGTGAAGTTGCTCATTTAAAAGGTGATTAAATCATATGAAACAAAAAGGTGGATTCTTTGATACACATTTTATTTAATGTGTACCAGTACACTTGCTGATATGGACAATTGTGATAAATTCATAAAATATTGTTTATAAAATTTGTTATATTAAAATACTATTTATGGACCTATTTAAAAAAATATTAGTCTTATATAAAAAAAATAATAGAGAAGTAGTTACCTGTTACCAAGTAAAAAATATTAGTCTTATAAACGGTCAAAGAAATATATATATATATATATATATAAAGAAGAAGAAGAAATGATTCTGTGTACGAGAACAAAGAATTTCTTTACGTATATTTCCAAAGATTCACGTTTTTTTCCCCTTCTCTCATTTACTTTACAGTTTCGTCTCAATCAAATTAATTCACTCAAGTCAAATTTATTTTAAATAAATAGAACCTTAAATAATAAATTGCAACGTGTATAAAAAATTAATGATAAATTAATGAATAAAGACAAACACCACAAAAATTATTAGCAAAAAAATAATTTAGAGTGGAAAAGTATAAAATTCATTTTAAACTTGTATACTAAAATATTCTTTTACCAAATAATTCATTTTTAAACTTGTATACTAAAAGTCACTAGGTTTGATCTAGTGGTGAGAAGTTTGAGTAATATACTAAAGGTTTTGGATTTGATCATCAACTTCATTGTAAACAAAAAAAAAAATTGTCAAGTAAATTACATGTGAAAAAATGAAATTTTTTAAATTTTAAATCAATGTATTTATAGTTTACCGTTTGCATTATACTTAGAGACTACTAAATTTTGTCTTTAAACAAGTGATTCCATATTTTTAATAATTTTATTTTTAACATATGTAAAAATACTTAAATATAATTCATAATATAATTAAATTATTATCATTATTATTATTATTATAATGTTAAATATATTTTATTCATCATATATATATATTATTAGTGTCATATTTGGTTATTTAAAACAAATGAAGGAATATCTTAAAAATATATAAAATAAGAAAAAAATATTAATAAAAGAAGAAAACAACAACTTTACCAAATTGATATTATTGAGCACCGATGTATTTATAATTTTATTTTATCTGTTAGAAATAATATAAAACCATTGATGTAGCCCTTCGTAACAGCTTAAGCTTTTGGGATAATCGGTTATTTGACATGGTATCAGAGTCTCTATGACTAAGTGGTCTAGAGTTTGATCCCCGCTCCCCTCACTTTCTAATTAAAAAGTGGAATTTAAGTATATGGTAGGTGGGCCTATGCATTATCCACGCTTCAAGCCCAAATGAGCTATTGCGTGAGGGGGCGTGTTAGAAATAATATAAAACCATTGATGTAACCCTTCCTAACAGCTTAAGCTTTTGGGATAATCGGTTATTTGACATTATCAAAAGAAAAGAAAAGTAGGGATGTGTACACAAAATGATAAGTATTATTGAAACTCCACAAATGCACAGTTTTAATTTCTTTTCTTTTTTTTTTTATATTTATGCACGGTTTTAATTTCGAACCTTAGCAATATCAACATTGTCAATCAAACCAAATCTTACGGATCATAATTTTCATTTAACAACCGTCTCTGAGTATATTTGAATTTTGTTACAAAAAATTATTATCATTGAAGTAACATTTCACGAATAATTATAGTTAGTAGACATTATTAAATGGGTTGAGGTTTGAACTCCAAACTCCCTCCTTTTTCGATCGCGAGATAAATAAAGTTCCATCAGAAATCAAATTCGGATTTTCCTGAACGATCTATCGTAGACGAACTATTAACCACTAATTGAATTCAATGTCTTAGTTTCAATCTCTCTACTTCTTCACATTTAAATTGTGAGTCTAATTATTACTTATTATACTATTTGACCAAAATAAATATAATTGGAAAAAAAAAAGAACCATCTAGAACTTAAAATAACACTTTTTTTTTGCCATTCAAAGAAAAAAAAAAAACTTAAAATAACACTAATTTTAAGACAATTTTTTATTTTATTTTATGTAAACCTTTAATTCTCACATTGTATATAAATTGCTTGCGGGAGTTTAGATATTCATCAAGAGTTATTTTCATTTCTAGGTTCTAAGAGAAATTGTTGAAGTCAAAGATGCCTCGTGGAACACTTGAAGTTGTTCTCATCGGAGCCAAAGGCCTTCGTGACAGTGATTTTTTCAGTAAGTATTGCAAACTCGATGTTTAATTATATATAATTTCATGCTTTGATAATTGTTGATAAAAACATGAGAATGATATATATTATCATGTAAATTTTTTCCTGTTTAGAGTATAGTGTAATTTTTTTATTTTTTTTTTGACTTAAATTACCATATGATTATGTCAATTTCCTCCTGTCCCCTAATTATGCATTTGATGTTGATATGCGACATGAATTTTCAAATAAAAAAATTATATACGCTTCATTCGATTTTAAACCAAATTCAAAATTTTAAAGTAGAGACGTAACCATTCGATGATTCAATAATTTAGATTAATGGTTAGGTGACTATACATGTTTGTATTTGAGATCCGAAGTTTTAAAAGTAGAGACACGATGTTCAATCTTGATTCAATAATTTAAAATTGTCTATGGTTCAACTTTGAATCAAGTCCACAATTTTAAAGTAGAGACATGATCGATCAACCTTGATTTAATAGTTTAGATCAGTGACCAAATGAGTGTAATTGTACATGTTTGGATTTAGTACATTCACATAGTCAGTATGATCAGCTTTGTGTAAAGATTGAACAAGTAATGTTCTAATTTTACATTTGTACTCGGGATGTATCAAAATCAAAATATTGGTAGTCAAATCTTAATCCGTAACTTAGATCGTGTGATTACATCAAATAAGTGTTCTTAAAATTCTTTTAACCAATCGTGCATTTGATACAAATATCATTATTTAGTCTTAGATATAAAATCAAGATTGAATACTCCACATTCTCATTTTCATGATTCGGTTGCAAAAACCAAAATGAAAATACTTTTTTTTAAGAAAAATAAAAACACTTTTTCCAACACAAATTGGTCAATTTTTGCCGTTTCAATGTAAGTTTGACCAAAGCTTGTGAGAAGTAACTTTGGTCCAAATTACTTCATGATCGAAAACGGAAAATCCAACATTCTGATTTTCATAATCCGGTCATAAAAATCAAAATTAAAATATATTTTTCAATACAAAATGGTCAATTTTTAGTGTTTCAATGTAAGTTTGACCAAAATTTATGAGGACTAACTTTGGTCAAAATCAATTCATGATGGTCTTTACTTTTTTTTATTTTGATTTTTTTTTCAGTTTATCAATTCAAATTAAAAGTAACTGATTTGTAATCAAAGCAAATTATTTATTTATTTTATATATCATTTTTTTTATAAGCAGAGAAAATGGACCCCTATGCGATCCTCACATATCGGACTCAAGAGCACAAAAGCAGTGTAGCCAAGAGTAAGTTTCATGATTTATTTGTTTTCAATTCTTCACCATTTCAATTGGATATAAATATGACTATAAAATATTATTACTGAATTAATTATTATGTGTTATAGATGCTGGATCTAATCCACGTTGGAATGAAAGTTTTCTCTTCACAGTTTGTGACAATGTTGCTGAGCTTAATTTGAGGCTAATGGATGAAGATACATTTACCAAGGATGACTTCCTTGGTGAGGCAAAGTAAGTTATTTCTTCCTTCGGTTACTTTTTAAACTTAGGATCTGTTTCATAAAAAATAACGGATAGCTGATAAGTTAGTTTATAACGGATAGTTTATAAGCTAGTTTTTAGCTTATAGCAAATAAGTTAGCTGATTGAATTTGTAGTGTTTAGTAAAATTAGCAGTTGAACCAGCTTATAAATATGAAATGACATAAAAAAGATATATTCAATTAATATTTAACTTTTTTTTAAGTAAGATGATATGATAGAGGTAAAATTGGAAGAAAATGTGATAAGTTATAAGCTCATAAGCTACTTGAAATAGCATTTGAAAAATAAGCTATAAGCTAGTAAAATAAGCTATAAGCTCTTTTTTAAAAACTGTTACCAAACATAGTTTTTAGCTTATAAGCTAAAAGCTAGCTTACTTACTTTTCCAAATAGAGCCTTATTCGTAAATTTTAAGGTTAATTAAGTTAATAAAATAATTGAGTTCAAACGATGAACCATTTAAGATCAAGAGTTCGAGTTTGTTTCATGTGTGAAACAATTGTAGAACGATTTTTGGTTAGTCATTAACTTATTTTTTAACTAAAATTCGAATTATCAGGATTCTTTAAACTTAAGAACTAGAAAATTAACTGTTCAAAAAGAGAACTAGAAAATTAACACAAAAAAAATTTTAAAAATTTAATATAATATTCTAAATCATAAAAAATATCATCCATTTTATTAATTTAATAAGATATTTTTATTAATAGGCTACTTAGCCTAGGAATGAGTTATTTTTATTAATTGAAATAACATCAATGGTTATTTTAGAACAGTTTTCGAAGAGATTTGAATTATGTACTTTGAAATTAAAAAACGAACTCTTAAGACTGAGTTAACACCTTAGATGTATGTATGATTGTTTTTTAAATGCAGAATTCATTTGGGACCGGTTCTTGAGTATGGGAGTGTTCCAGAAACTGCTTATAATGTTGTCAAGCAGCAGAATTACTGTGGAGAGGTTCATGTGGCTCTCACTTTTCATCCTGAGGTAATTTTGTTTAAGAATGTTTTATGATTAGGTAGTACAATCTAATAATGATACAATCTTTGGGTTTTTTGTTTTGTCTCTCTTGACATTTGTTTAAGCAAACAATAAAATAAAATTCTAAGATTTTTGAAGACTAGCACTTTTGATGATGATTTTTGAATTAAACATATTTTTAGTCTTTATATCAAAGTATAGGAATTAGAGAGAAAATGAGTGAATCCATTATTGTTCACATGAATGGAAAAGAGATACAAGAGGCCTTATATACATGTTTGTAGTGAGCATCACAACTAATCTACACTAGCTCACATAGTAACTAAGCTATCTACACTTGGTAACTTCTAGAACAAGTTACTGCTATTTACAATATTTCAACACCCTCTCTCAAGTCTTGGACTGATAAATGTCTATCATTCCTAGCTTGGACACAAATTGATTGAATTTTGGTGATGGTAGAGCCTTGGTCAAGAAATCAGCAACCTGTTCATTTGTAGATATTGGCAGTAACTTCAATAAGCCTTGTTGAATCCTTTCTCTTACAAGGTGACAGTCTATTTCCAAATGCTTAGTACGTTCATGGAAAACTGGATTGGAAGCTATGTGTAATGCACTTTGACTATCACAATATAGAACTGGTGACTTGTGACAAGTGATCTTCAAATCCCTTAATAGAAAAAGAATCCAAAGCAATTCACATGTGGCAGTGGACAAAGCCCTATACTCTGCCTCGGATGAGGATCTGGAAATGGTAACTTGCTTCTTTGCTTTCCATGACACTAAAGAATTTCCAATGAAGAAACAATAACCACTAGTTGATCTTCTTGTATCTAAGCATCCTGCCCAATCAGCATCTGAATAACCTAGAAGTTGTATATCTGAATCTCTAGGGAAAAACAAACCTCTGCCAGGATTCATTTTCAAGTATCTTATTACTCTACAAGCTGCTTTGTAGTGTAACATAGTTGGTTTTTGCAGAAACTGACTTAATTGTTGTGTTGCAAAGCTAATATCAGGTCTGGTGTTAGTTAAGTAAAGTAGCTTGCCAATTAACCTCCTGTAGGATGATATATCTTCATATAACTTCCCTTCATCTTGGTGAAGCTTTGCTGAGGGATCTAAGGGAGTAATAGCTGGTTTTGACCCTAACAGTCCTGAATCCTTCAACAAATCCAAACAATATTTTCTTTGAGAAATAGTGATTCCAAGTTTGGAGTGAGCAATCTCAAGACCTAGAAAATACTTCAGCACACCAAGATCTTTAATTTTGAAACTGGAATCAAGAATGTTTTTGATCCTTTTGAATTCTGCAAGATCATTTCCAGCTAAGATTATATCATCTACATATACAAGGAGAGCAGTGAAATTAGCATCTTTGGTGAGTGTAAACAAAGAATAATCAGCAGTAGACTGTATATATCCCTCTCTCAACAACAAAGATGTTAGCCTTTCATTCCATTTTCTGCTAGCTTGCTTAAGTCCATATAAGCTCTTCTGTAATTTGCACACTTGATTGGATTTATCACAATGAACACCATCAGGGATAGTCATGTAAACATCTTCCTGTAATTCACCATGGAGAAAAGCATTGTTGACATCTAGCTGATGTAGATGCCAATTATGAATAGAAGACAAGGCTAGGAGCAATCTGACTGTAGTTAACTTGGCCACTGGTGAGAAAGTATCAAAAAAATCTAGGCCTTCAATTTGATTAAACCCCTTAGCTACTAATCGAGCTTTGTACCTTTCAACACTGCCATCAGATTTGTATTTCACTTTGTATACCCATCTACAGCCAATGGGTTTGACATTAGGAGGGAGATCCACAATCCTCCAAGTACCAGTCTTGGTTAATGCTTCTAATTCAAGATTCATAGCCTGTATCCATTTATCATCTCTACATGCTTCCAAGTAAGAGTTTGGCTCTGAGTGGTGTGTGATTGACATAGTGTATGCATGATGAGAAGGAGACAAAAACTGACATGAATGGAAATTAGAAATGGGATAGAGAATACCTTTGGATGAACGATGAGATGAGTCAAGTGAATGATTGCATACATAATCATGTAGATAAGAAGGTGTATGCTTAACTCTGACAGGTCTATTGGCAGAAGTCACAGGCAAGGGAGAATTGGTAGGTGAAATCTGGCTGTGATCTGTAGTTGCAGAAATAGGAATGGGATCTGTGGAAGAATTGTCACTGGTAGTAGTGGGAGAGTCAAGATCAGTAGAATCTGTTGGAGGGTTATCTGAAAGGGTAGCTTGAGGCTCAAGAAATGCAGTAGGTATATTGGAAGGGATTGCTTGAGACTCAAGGTATTCTGGTTGAGGAACAGAAGGTGTGAAATCAGTGTGATAATGCCAAGATGGGGAGGTAGATGTGGAGGGTTGATAAGGCAAAATGTGATCATGGTGAACAACATGTCTAGAAACCAAAATTTCTTTGGTATGTAGATCATAAAGAACAGTGCCTTTGACTCCTTGCTTGTACCCCAAGAAAACACATTTTCTGCCCCTTGGTTCTAACTTAGTTCTATGATTAGCAAGAGTAGAAGTATAAGTTAAAGAACCAAAAACTTTTAAATGTTGAAGATCTAAGTCTTTATTAAAAAGCATTTCAAAAGGAGATTTATTTTGTAAAATAGGTGTAGGGATTCTGTTAATCAAATAAGTAGCATGAATGACAGAATAACACCAAAATTGCTTTGGTAAATGAGAATGGAATAGAAGTGCTCGAGCTACATTCAACAAGTGCTGATGTTTCCTCTCCACTCTCCCATTTTGTTGTGGAGTTTCAACACAACTTCTTTGATGTAAAATTCCTTTAGAAGAGTAAAACTCAGGCATTATAAATTCCACTCCATTATCAGATCGAATAGTTTTGATTTTGGCATTGTACTGTGTTTCTATGAACTTGATGAAATTAACAAGTTTAGTTCTAGTTTCAGATTTATTATGCAAAAGACATAACCAAGTAAATCTACTATAATCATCTACTATAGTCAAAAAGTAAGAATAACCATGAATAGATTGGGTACCTATAGGACCCCAAATATCAACATGTAACAATTCAAAAGCAGAACTAGCTTTATTAATACTAGGAGAAAAGGGGAGTTTCTTGTGTCTGGCAAGATGACACACATCACAAATGCCTTTATGATCTACAGAAATGTAAGGAAATCTAGAATGTAAAACAGATAGCCTAGAGGTACTAAGATGCCCTAATCTGAAGTGCCAAATGGCATGAGTTGGTATAGTAGAGGTAGAAGGGCAATCAACAACAGCAGCATTCACTTTCTTATCATCAAGTTTGAGGTAGTACAACCCTTCAAAAGTCTCAGCTAAACCAATCATCCTCTGGTTGGATAGGTCCTGTATGACACATTTAGAAGCATCAAAGAGTAAAGTATAGTGTGAATTATGACACAAAGTGGAAACAGATAAAAGGTTAACAGAAAAATTGGGAATACACAACACATTGGAAAGTGAAAATGCATCAGAAAATTTAACAATGCCAGAGAATCTGGCTACAACACTATTACCATTAGGTAGTTTGACATGAACAGGAGTGATTTCATTGAATGAATGAAACCATTGAATAGAATTGCATATATGATGACTAGCACCAGAATCAATAATCCAAGTACCTAAGCTACATGATTTAAAATTGTGATGACATGTACCTTGATTCACTGATGAATGATCAATGAATGAAGCAGAGCCAACCTGATTGGTTGCAGTAGAAGAAGTAGTGGAAGTACTAGGGAATGAATTCTGAAGAAGAGTAATTAACTGTTGAGCTTGATCTTGAGTGATTGGTGATGATCCAATAGCAACATTACCAGTTTCAACAACATCATTAGAACTGGAACCTTCAATCATGGTGTTGTTAGCAGAAGATGATTTGCGAAGGTGTGGTGGTAATCCATGCTTTTTGTAGCAATTATCTACGGTGTGATTGTCTCTACCACAATAAGTACACACACGAGCACCAGCCTTAGAATTACCTTTGGATTTCGCAGCATTGAGTAAAATCTTGGATTCATCACTAGAAGGAAAATTCCCTTGTCGTTCATGTTGAATTACCATTGAAAAAACCTTGTTTAAAGGTGGTAATGGATCCATCAATAAGATCTGAGATTTAACCATAGAGAAATTATCATTCAAACCTGTAAGGAATCGAATGATGTAGAGAAGACTATGATTTGCGCGCGCAAGCCTCATCGAGGCACAAGAACAACGCACGGCACAACTACAAGCCGGCATAGGAAGATAGATTTCAAGTTCTTCCCAAAGCAGCTTCAAAGAAGAAAAATATTCAGTTACAGTTTTGGATTCTTGGTGCAATGAGTAAATTTCTTGTTGAAGTTCTGAGATTCGAATGAGATCACCTTGTGAAAATCGTTCTTTCAAATCATTCCAAACATCTAGAGCATTCTCCATGAAAACAATAGACTGAGCTATAGATTCGGAAACAGAATTCAAGATCCATGAATGAACTAACATATTGCACCTGTTCCAAGCTCGTATTGAAGGATCGAAGTGATCGAGAGGTTGAGGAAGAGTTCCATCAATGAATTCAAGCTTCAATTTCGCGCCAAGAGCTCTACGCATAGATCGTGACCACGCATGATAATTCGCTCCATTCAAAACTGGAGTAACTTTCACAGATGAAGGTCCATCACTTGGATGAACGAAGAAAGGAGATGATGGATCAGAAGTAGGATCAAGAACAGGGGCAGCACGCGGCGGCATTTTCGCCGGAGAAGAAACAGTTACGGCAGCGGAAAACGGTTATGAAACTGTTATGAAACGGTTATGAAACGGTTAGGATCGGTGAGGGAAATGATACCATATCAAAGTATAGGAATTAGAGAGAAAATGAGAAAATGAGTGAATCCATTATTGTTCACATGAATGGAAAAGAGATACAAGAGGCCTTATATACATGTTTGTAGTGAGCATCACAACTAATCTACACTAGCTCACATAGTAACTAAGCTATCTACACTTGGTAACTTCTAGAACAAGTTACTGCTATTTACAATATTTCAACACTTTATATTATATATTCAATTTTTAGTTTATGTACCAATTTTTTATTTCTCATAAATTACAAAATTATAAGATTTTATAGTCTCTCTTTAAAAATTAAAACATTGGTTTACAATTTCTAGATCCGATCAAAAGTGAATAGAGAAACTAAAAACAACTTTCAAAACATATTAGGGGGTAAAAATATACTTGATCCAATTTTATATGTAGCTATGATGGTTTAATTTTAATTGTTGGTGCTAATTAACCAAATTAATTGTTTTGAAATTTTGGTTGCAGAGTGGGCGTTACTGAACTCAGCTAGGAGCATAGCAAGATTGGTGGATGGAGAGAAGCAGTGAAAGATTATTAGGGGATCTAATCTAAGTGACTGAAGGAATAAAAATTAATAATTGATAGTTATACCAACATTTCTTTGGAACAAAAAATTACAATGGTTATTATGTTTGAATTGAAATGCATGCTTTTTGAATTTCAACTTATGTTTACCCAATTTAGTATGTTTCTGTGTTTTTTTTTTCTTGGTATATATTTCCCCACCCTATATCTTAGATCATTTTAAATGATCTACATTCATTTCGTTTCTCTAGGGGAGGAATAAGCCTCATCATCGGTCGTTCAGACTAAAAATTACAAAATCAGTAAAAACAGTGATTATTTAATTTGGATTGAATTTCGACTGTTTATATTTTCGGTTTATGGGTGTCGAGTTGTACGAATGGTGGATATAATGTCGAGTTGTACGGGTGATTATTTAATTAAGCCTCTCTCGCGTGCGTGCTGCGTTTTTCTTCTCTCAATCGTCGGTTTTCCTCCGCGTGACTTCCTTTTTTCTATGGGTCATGCTAACATGTGCCCTAAGGGCACATGTTAAAGAACCTTAAAGTAGAATTATTTCATTGAAAAATGCAATGATTTAACTTTTATAAAGTTAAATGCACAAGTTTTGAGGAGAATATTTCTTTATTTAATTGTTTATCATGTGCCCTTAAGGGCACATGTTAACTTTTGACTTTTTCTATTTATATTGCTGCAGACCTGGTATTCTTGCTCTATGCATTACACACACACATGGGCTAGCAAAACAAATTCACTATTTTCTTGATGAGTTCTCACCCCATCCCTTACATATCTTTTCTACCCCTCGGAAAAGATTTTTCATTTTCTTTATTGAGCCCACTTAAAGGAGTGTTACTTTCTTTTATCCTTTTTGTTATGTTAAACGGTGCACCCGGTGTACTTGTTAAACATACCAAACATAAAAATATAAATAAAATATAAATTTAACATTGATAAAGACAACTTTTTATACTTTCAATATATTAAATGCACAAAATTAAATACAAAATTTCCTTATTTATGTGCTTAACTTCAATATAGTATTCTATTCTTTGTAGCATTAGGCATAGTAGCAATAACTTCACAACTTTGGTAGTAGTGTATGGGATGTAAACTGGGTAAGGAATATACGGAGACTGTTTCCCCATTTCGCTTCCTAAACTTTTCTCCATTCCTGTCCCTGATCCTCACCGTAGGGGAAAATTTCCTTCCATCCCCATCCAGACGGATCTCCACAGTATCCACGGAGCTCCACGAACATAAAAATTAACAAAATTGCTATACATTTTAATCAAAAGCACGACACTAATATCTTATTTTTTTTATAAATAAATACATATTTTGTATCTTTCATTTTTTTAAAATAAAAGTACATTTTGCATCAATAACAAAAAAATGCAAAAGCACTTTCTAACATTTCTTTTTGTCAAAAAAAATAAATATCCAATGGAATTTGTTGTCACCATACATAATTATAACCTTTATAACGTATTAATTATTATTTTTTATAAAAAAACATATAAAATTATATAATTATATATTATATATATAATTTAAATAATATGGTCGGGGTCGGGGAATCCGCGGTGGCGGAGGGATCTTTCCCGTTCTCCGCCCCGAACTATCCACGGGAGAATTTCTCTCTCTATCCCCGTCCCCGCGGGAAAAAATATGCGATTTTGGATCTCCCTATAGATTATCCTCATAGATAATCCATTACCAGATACAAATTGACATCCCTAAGTGGTGTTCAACTTAAATCATTAACCTGATTAACTGGAAAATAAAATAATAACAACACAAAATATTTAGCTAATGAATAAATTAAAAGTATAAATACTCAATTGACTCATGAATTCAAAAACCACAATTGATTTAAATTAACTCTAAGTTAAATATTGAACTAGTAAAAATGAGTTAAAACTTAATCAAAAAAGACTCTTAAAATTACATTTGACGAGAAGTCATTAGTGAAATAAAAAGAATTTTGCTTATAAACAAGATCAGACGGAGTACACGGTTTTTGGCCTTTCCAAAAAAAGTGTGAATGATTGTTGAGGGAAAAAATAATAAAAGTGTACTGTACACGTACTTATTTGTACTACTTGACCTAATCGATCACTGTCCACTTCCTATATTTACGCTTTCCTAATTTATCTCAATGCCTGTTACCAATTAATCAAATTAATTAATTAACTTAAAACCTCCTTAAAACTAACAATTATATAAACGTTTCTGCTCTGCTTCATCATAGTCACACACATCATAGGTCCATAACGCTTCCTTAGATTATGCCTTTAATTATAGAGATTAGTAATTGAATTGCTTCATAAAAGGTTTGTATTTATAGAGATTTTTAAGAGTAAATAACTTTGGTTTTTAATGTTATGATGATTCTTGATTTTTTTTTGTTTTGTTATATAGTTTGGTGGTATCTTAGGAGACAAAACATGGAACATGACAAAGATTTGAATTTGACTTTGGAGTTAAGTTCATCAGAATTTGCAACCAATGATTTAGAAACTCACAAACTTGCTCCTTCTATTCAACGGTTAGTCTCTCTATCACTATCTTTTTTTTAATATAGAATCACTATTTTTTTTTTTGTTAAATAGTTTAGTGGCTAGATTCACACATTTAAATATGGAATTCGGGGTTTGAACCCCGGCCACTCTAATAATTTTTTTTTATAAGCAAAATATATTAATTGGAGTACAAGGGGTACTCGAACCCTTACAAAAATAGACAACCAAGCCCAGCATCATAGTAGAAACAACTGTCCACCTTCAATGAAGGGTTGCAGAGGTCCTGTTAAATCATGTGCTCGAAAGCCGGAGGACACTCCAATAATGTCCCTAGTAGCTACCATTTGAGCTACACTTATGGGACACTATTCTATTTCTTTAATTTGAATCAAAAGCTTCAAAATCTTTGAACAATTTAATCTTATAAAAGACAAACACATTAATGGTTATTAATTGTAGTCACAATTGCAGTTACCTCAATGGCTTTATATGACAATAAGTTCTGGATTAATGGTGCTGCAATTGCAGTTAGATAAATCCCAAAAAACCTTTTTAATTAAAACTTTGGAGACATTATAGATTAGTTGTGATTCTAAGTTGCTGTTACATTGCACGATTTCTGATGTGGTCGCAATTGCAATTGTTGCCCGCAATTTAAAACTATACATTTGAACTAGCAAAAGAACCGTGCATCCGCACAAGTCATTATGTCACGCGCATTTTAGTGAGTGTCGAATCAATGAGAGTAATTTTAATGCTTTGTACATAGGTTACAACATATAGACAAAGTTTTGAATGCATGTGTTTATTTTTGTTGTTTGTATCAAAATGTGCTCATCTTGTTGCTCTAATTTCCTTTGTTACCATAACCAATAGAAGGGTATCTGGTCCTACTAGAAGATCAACCAAAGGAGGCTGGACAGATAAGGAGGTAAGAACCAACAAATGGTTCAATTCTTAAAGTTACTTGTTTGCCAAGAAACTATTCAACCAAAAGGAATTTCTTGCCAATATACTTGTCTTGTAATTTTCTTATTTGCAGGATAAACTTTTGATTGCTGCTGTGAAAAAATATAATGGAAAAAGTTGGAAAAAGATTGGTATGTTATTAAGTCATTAATTTTGATACTATCTTGTCTTTGGTATAGTAGGAAATTGGATTCAATATAGTCACAAATTTCACGCATTGACAGAGTCAGCATATTGGTAACCGTTACATTGAAATTGTACCGTGAAAATTTTAAGCTCGGTATTTTAGAAGAAAAAATCAAAATTTGTTTGCTTTTTGCATTGTCTGATCTCAATCCAACAATTACTGATGTATTGATGGCGTGAATGTGTACATTTGTTGTGACTGAAGCAAATCTAAATCCAAAATTGTCTTTCAAAATTACTATTATACCACTAAAACAAACTATTTGATCTTGGAAACAGGGTAACTTATTTTTGTTAAATCACAGTTTGTATGTTAAGATTATTTAGTGATTAGTGATCACATTATCTTTTGCAGCTGCATCTATTCCTGATAGAACAGATGTTCAATGCTTGCATCGTTGGCAAAAGGTTCTTAATCCTGATCTTATCAAAGGACCTTGGACAGAACAGGTGCAAATTAAATTACATTATAGATCTCTTTAATGTCCATTAAATTTAAAATTAACCACTAATTTTTGTGTTTGTAGGAAGATAAACTACTAAGTGAGCTTGTCATATTACATGGGAAAAAGAATTGGTCTCAGGTAGCAAAATCCTTGCCTGGTCGCATAGGTAAACAATGTAGAGAAAGGTAAATGTTATGTTTAAGTACAACTTTTTTTTTTAGTAAATAGTCTATTGGCTTAGACTCATACTTTTAGTGCGAAGAAGTAAGAAGTTTGAGATTTGAACTCTAATTCCTGTGAATAATGTCTCCGATAACTATCAATTGAGCACTTACGTGACAATACAATTCTTAGTACCATCATTTGCATATAATGGTTACTTTTTTTTTCCTTTGAAAATTGGAAGTAACCTCTTTTTTTTTTTTTTTTCCTTTTCTTTTTAGGTGGTATAACCATTTAAATCCAGATATAATAAAAACTGCATGGACCAAAGAAGAGGAGTTGACTCTTATGAAGTCTCACAAAGTATATGGGAATAGTTGGGCTGAAATAGCCAAGTTTCTGCCTGGAAGGTATTGATAGAACACTTCTCCTATGTACTTAGAAAAGGCTATTTAAAATGACATGCATTTATTTTGTTAAAATTGTAGATTTTAGGATAAGGAAAGAAAAAGATTGATATATCATAGATAGATGGATATATACATCTAGTGATCAAGAGACCTCTTACAAAATTTAAGGCAGTATTTCCTAGACATGTTAAAATAGGTTACAACATAGACAAATTGCAGTCACAACATTTTAATGTATATAGGATTCAATGTAGATAATCAATATGACAAGTTTAATTTGGAAATTGGATTCCTATAGTTGTTGTATGGTGCAATAGAATATGATTTAAATTTAACAGTTCTTGCTTTCTATGATTGTTACATTATACAACAATGGTAGAGGATTTTGACCTTTAATTAGTTGAAGTAGTATCAATGTTAGTAGATGGTAGAATTAATGTCTTTTGAATTAGTCGGTTTTTTAGCTGGAGTCTTAAAAAAAAAAAACATTGATGCATTAGTAGGAGTGACAATTTGATCTATTAAACATTCAATCCATCCATTATTATGTTGGTAGTCCGCAACGGAGCTCCGACCACCAACAAGATATCACTGCATCTACATTAATTTGTGGTGAATAACTCATAACGAAGAAAATTAAAATAACTTTAGCTTAGAAGAGAGACTGAAAAAAATGAATGGATGATAGAGATTGGTGCTGAAAAAACAAAATAAGAAGATCCAAATCAATATATTTATATTTACATTTTTTTTTGTTTTAATTTTTACAGGAGTGAAAACTCTATCAAGAATCATTGGAACTGTTCTTTGAAGAAAAAGAATATTGATTTAAATACCTCAATATACACCTCCAAATACAATGAAGCACAATCTTTGGATTCTAAAATTGATTATGATACATCAACCCCAAATGAAACAAGCATGGAATCTTGTGAAGGTCACTACAAGCACCTTAAGCTAGATGATGTGGAGAATGATCATTTGGCAACACCTAACAACACTAACATTCATATAGAATATACTTCAATTACTAATTCAGTTTGTAATAATCCATCAAATTCTATAGAAGAACTTGATACTAGTAGTCCAAGCCTTAAAGAAATATTAAGTGCTTTAAGGACTTCTGCAAAGAAATGTAAATACATTCCATCTATTATGACACGGACATTCAGATGAGAGTTCAATTAATTTGAGAATTTTTTTTGGAGGGATCCTTTCACCTCAAGACAACTAAAAGCAGCAATCAAATTTAAATGATTTTTTTTGTCTAATAGCCTAGTGGCTCGAAATTCCACCCTTAAGGTGGATAAGTGGGATGATCGGAGTTCGAACTCTGATCCCCTGCATATATAATGCAATTGTCCTACCAATTAAGCTAAGTTCACGGGACAATTTAAATGAAAACTTATCTCCGATTATTAGTTATTAAATTTAGCGGTCCTTTGAGTTTAGCTCAGTTTACATTGAATTTTTAGTCATTTATCTACCTTAAAGGTCGAATTTCTAATTACTTAAAAAAAAGTAATTATTAAATTTAGTGAGAACTATTATTTGTAAACTAGCCGCCACATGCCCGTTTGTGTGATCGATATTCTCTTCTTCTTTTTTATTTGCTGTGATCGAAATTCTCTATTGTGCAAATATAAATAACTACTTAATCTCATTTTTTATTGGACTTAGTTAATTGATTACTACTTAACATCTTTTTTTGTTGTGGCTAGTTATTAAGAAGAAAAAAATATATATTTTTTTTTACTATAAAATAACTGAAAACATACTTTTATGCGGAAGTTGTGCTTAGTTATTAAGAGAAAAAAAAATTATTTACTAAAAAAGAAAATCTATTTTTATGCGGAATTTATTTTTCAACATATACAAATATTTAGCTATTTTTTTGGTAGTTTTTTTTAAGGGTAAAATAGGTATAATGAAAAAGTTATCCAAAAAATTTGTATCCTTTTTATATATAGTAATAGATACAACATTTTTATACTAGTTGTGTCAATTTTATTTTATTCTTTTTTTTACAGTTCAAAATGGATTTTTTATTATTATTATTATTATTATTATTCTTTTTTTATCTGCAAAATTGTTTTATCTTTATTGTCCAATCTTGTTTTACATCTCTAATTTATTCAGAGGAAAATACTTTGACATAAAACTTAAATAAAAATCATTTATGCACACATACAAAATCAAAAACTATATACTAAAATATTCAAAAATTATATAATGGATGACCAAACACGTCACACGTGGAAAGTGATTACGCAAACGCGTTTTGTACTTTGCTTGCATTGCGGTCCAAATCTTGGAACGGAAAAGGCACTGGTTTCCCACCTTCCAGAAAGTGTGGTACACAATTACTTACCCCGCGGCCAAGAAAACCAAATAGGCAAATATTCAATTCAAATCGACGACATTTCTTACTTGTCGTTTCAACTTCCAAGAAAATTCGTTTCAACATAATTAATTCATTTTTAAATGACTTTAATCACTAGTCGGTCTAGTCTATGGTTTTTTTTATTTTTTATTTTTACGGTGCAAGTATATGTCCATGCATGTGTCCATGTGTCCGTCTCTGTAGTTCAAAGAGCATGTTTGTATTTGACTTATTTATGAAAATAGTTTATGAAAATAAATAAATTTTTATATTGATTCATAAGTTTATTTTTTTTTTTACGAAGTGTGGATTTATAAGTTGTTACTTGTTTTATTATATAAGTTTAAAAATTAGCCAATTCAAATGGGCAAAAATCCAACTTCATAGTATGCTTGATTAAAAAAATTCATAATATGTTAAAAATTATATATAATTTTCTTTTGAGATATTTTTTTAAGTTTAATGAAGATACACTATCAGTGTAAAGTAGTTTTATACAACCATCCAATAAAAAATTATTAACTTGTCATGTCATATTAAGAAAGTAAGGTAAAGTAGAATAATATAGCAAAAAACATAATTATTATCAGTTCTCAATACATATTATTTTTCAATTTTTTAATCTTTTTATAAGACATTTTTTAAAATCTATAATAAATACTTTAAAAAACATTAACAACATTATCTCTTAATTTAATTTTAAAAATACTTCAATCCTCTTTGACAAAATAAAAATAATAGAGAGAGGAAGAAAAGAGAAAATGGAAAAGATTGAAGTGTCATAAGGACAAAGAGAAATTAGATGTTGTAGATGAATCATGAATGCATATTTGGTAGAAAATGGTCCAAATTAATTTTTTTAATTTTTTTTTAACAAGCGAAAATAGAATTTATTTATACTAACAACAAGTTCTGATCAGTATAAAGTGTGCCAAGCAGAACAACAAAAATATCCAAGAGTCATTATATCAAAATACTAGTTAGTCGATACCCAAACAAACAAGGGGACTCGACCCCACATATGAGAATTGATACATATATTCGCATTATGTGCTTTCATCCACCAAAGAGAATGAACCTTAATTTTCTCTAACAATTGAAGAACGGTTGATTCCTTTGCCTTGAAAATACGGCTATTTCGTTCTTGCCATACCACCAAAGTGCAACATAGCCAAAGTAGCTGCATGAAAGAGCGTCGAGCTCGGCTACTCCCTGCTGAATGGACAAACTGAACAAAATGATCCCGAATATAAAATGGATCAGCCGAAGCTGTTCTCACCCAATCACGAGCCAAACACCACAATGAAACAAAAATGGGACAAGAAAGAAATAAATGAGTTTGAGTTAGATATGTCGGTATAAAACTACTTATATTGTAAATAAAGGTCGTTCCGTTCTCCTCGGATGAGAATCGGTAGCTAATACTAAGATGTAATCTAGGTTTACATTAATATTTTTATATCTTGCAATCCCTTTTAAAATATGATTTCAAAGTTAGATTGCATGCTAATACAATGAATTCTCATTTAATATGTATATATAAACACTTCTCTGGTGAGTATTTATGATGAATACTATGATTAATAAGAAATAAAAAAGAATTATAATTCATAAAAAAATTATATAACAAATAAAAAATTTATAATTATAAACCATTATTACCATCTGGTGAGTATTTATGAATATTTTCAGTTGAGACTCTTTCTTCTAACTCTAACAACTCACACTTCTATCTCTCGTCCAAGCGGTTAGTTACTGATCCTTCCTTCCTTCCAAAGCTTGCTTCAGGTAAAACTACCGCTCCACTCTTCTCCGGTTCTTCTTTCCCAAACGATTTTCTCAATTTCAATTTCCAACAATTCGTATCTCATTTCTCTCTTTCTTTCAATAATCATCTCAACTCATCAATTTCATTATTTCATCGTCTTCATGATCTCAATTCTCAATTATCATTCTATTCTATTTTATTTTATTTTAAATTTAATCGTAATTCACGATGTATGCGTCATTAGTTGAATTTAATCGTTAAACCCTTAATTTTTCTTGTATTTCAAGGATTAATGCATATTTAAGGTCCTAGTTATTTTCGTTTTATTGTAATTGTACTTTTAACAGATGTGAATTTTTTGTTATCAGTTCTTTTCTCCATAAGATTTGAACATAATTAATTTAATTTTTTAAGGTTATTGTATAGTTAAATTTTGGTCTATCACAACCGGTAAATACTAATATTGTTAGACTGAACATATTCACTGGGTTTCAACCCAAGACTTCACATTTGTGTGTGTGAGTTTTTGGTGTGACTTCGTCTACAAACCAAAAAATTAGTAATTTGGGTTTAAGAAGTGAAATGACCCTACAATTGAACAACATTCTTGAAAGGATAAGACTTTTCAAGTGAGCAATTCACTTTTGAGAATAAACTGAGTAATATCAACCGTTGATAAATTAATTGATGGGCAATTAAATATCGACTGTTGATTTTTCTCACTTTACCGAGTACTCGCGATGGAGGAGCTGAATCCTTCTTGAAATATACTTGAAAAGTGTGCATTTATGGTTATTAGTAGTGGGATTAACTGAAAATACTAATACTTCTTGGGATTAAGATTTATACTACTGGACTTAAGTTTGAGTCAATGATTAATGTTTTATGGGGTTCATGGATTTTTCTTCTTAAGTCTGTATCTTGAAAGACTAAATTTCAGCAAATGCCTCTCAAAATGTCTTCTTGACACATAAATAATTGCCGGCTTAGCATGTTATTGAATTATTATAGATGGGTTATTTAATTATCTTCTAGTTTGGTATTCTGAGACCTTCCTGAGACCAATGCTTAATCTAAATTTTTGTATTATGTTTACTTGTGACTTTTTTTATTTGAAAAGAGCCAAGTTCATTCACTTTTTTATCTGCCGGCTTTTCTTGTTGCATATTTCCAGTGCATTGCGTTGTTAGAAGCAGTGTATGTTTCATGACATTGACTTTCTAGTGAACATTTTTACATCTCACATAAAAAAAAATAAATCATAATTTGTGTAGTGTTGTTTATATTGAGATATTTAATAATCTCATAGTTGTTTTGTGCAATATGCTTCCTGGTACTCACTACTCTGCTACTCTCTTTGTATTTTATTTGAATTCATTTCTTCGTTAATCAACTTGTAGAACTTCATTTATAATGCCGTTGAAACACTTAGAGTTTACAACGTTTGTTATTGTGTTGATGCCATAAAATGCGTTTTTTAATTGAATATTGTTTGGGTTCTTTCTTAGTGCTTTACTAAATTCTGTTACTATCTGACTTTCTTGGTTCTTGATTTGGTGGAAATATATATTTTACAGAGTATCCACTCTTCCATATATGCATCTTTGGTCTTAAATTTACCGTAACCTTTATTTTATGTTGTAGCGTGCCTGTCAGGATGGGGTTAGGAAACCTATACAGAAGACGTGTAAGAGTATTTACAATGGCCATTGTAGTATACCTAGATTATAAGGTGAGCTATGTTTGTTACTCAGATTTTATTTTATTATATTAATAAATAAGTCTACTAAACTTCTTATTTTCTTGTATTTGTGTCTGTAGGGTGTACAACAAAAAGAGAAATGGGTTAGCAAGTCTAAACAAGCTGCAATGTGGGAGAAGGCTCATGAGAGGAATGCTAAACGAATTCTAAAATTGATAATAGAGATGGAAGGCTTGTGGGTGAAACTTGGGCAATATATGTCAACGCGTGCAGATGTTCTTCCTCCAGCTTATATAAATAACTTGAAGCAGTTACAGGATTCCCTTCCTCCGCGACCCTTGGAAGAGGTTTTCTTGAAACTTATCGATTTAAAAAATTACTATGTAGTAAAAGGAGAAGATGTTTTTGGGAAATGATTTTCATGATAAAAATTCCTCATATTTTTTAGCATTAGAAATGATATTTGTCTGTTACATGGTTAGTTTAAGAATTCATAGCTTATTTTACTCTTAACTTCCGTTGAAAATGAACTTCACAATTCCTGAACAAGAATAAGGGCTATCATCGGCTAATCTACATGAGAATTTCATATTTTTCTCGAGTTACCATCACTACTAGACTTCTCAATGTAGTTTATATTTGAAGGTCTATGGCACCGTACAGAAAGAGTTGGGGAAATCAATGGATGAGCTATTTTTGGATTTTGTCAACGAACCTTTGGCAACAGCATCAGTAAGATCCTTAAAATATTTTTGCCTTTAGAGGATGATTTTTAACTTTGTTAAGAATCTCTATATTTAAATGTTTTTCCTTGAGTGAGTTGATTCATTCGAATCTGAGCCAGACATTTTATGCAGATTGCCCAAGTCCACCGTGCAACTCTGCTCAATGGACAGGATGTGGTTGTTAAGGTTCAACACGATGGCATCAAGACAGTCATACTGGAGGTTTTGCTTCTTTTATTTTTTGGAATGTATTGATATCAAGGTCATTGGAGGCTTTTAAATAATTTGTTACCTATATTGTTTTTCAGGACTTGAAAAATGCAAAGTCAATTGTTGACTGGATTGCATGGGCTGAGCCACAATATAACTTTAATCCTATGATTGATGAATGGTGCAAAGAAGCTCCTAAAGAACTTGACTTCAATCTTGAAGCTGGTAATTTTCTGGTCTTTTCTAAATTACGATGTTGTAAAACGAAATCTGTGCTTGCAAATATCTTTGGTATATTTTGTTGGAGCTAGTTGCTTGGATTTTCAAGACTTTATCTTTACATAGTTCTGTCTAGGTCAGAAATGTCTTTGTGAATTATCTGTATTTGGTGTTTATCACAGAGTTTCTAAAGGGCCTTCGTTGACTGGTTGTTGAAAAATTAAAGCACTATGTATTGACAACCGTTTCATTTTGAAGAGTTTTGTATTTGTCCTTTTGTTGTGGAGGATATCTTATTAAAATTTCTATTTCTGTAGAAAACACTAGGACTGTAGCAAAAAATCTTGGCTGCAGAAACCAACATGATGGAAATGTTAATCCCAATAGAGTGGATGTTTTAATTCCTGATGTAATTCAGGTATATCTCGTCTTCTGTAGAATATTATGATTGAATTATTTATTTATTTGGAGAGGGATTGAATTATTTATTCATAAAGTTATATCTCAATATAGTTGAGGCATCTGAGAGTATTAAAAAATGTGTGAAATAAGTGATCCCTTATATTTGTAATTTTCAAAGTCATTATTTTAAAATGATGGCATGATGCCATTCATTCTCAAACCCAGACCTGGTTAGACATACATATTTTACATATTTATTTATGTGCGAGTAGAAGTAGAACTGACTTAAGTTTACATTTTTCTCTACAAGGTCCCATAGCAATGCAATTAAACATTTTTGCCATCTGTTGATATGTGTATTGAGTATTGACACCTTTTCTATCTAAATGCAGTTTCCACCCAAAGGGATAAGTATAGTGTTTTCCTTGTTGTGCATGCATATAATTAGTATGCCTATTGGTACCTTAACTTATTATGTTCTTAAAATGAAATGTAGCTCCTTTTATTCTTCTTTATTTTTTCCTTTGCAGTTTATCGTATATATATAATATAATCTGATTGTTTCCAATGACAGGCTACAGAAAAGGTCCTTATTTTAGAGTACATGGATGGTATTCGGTTGAATGATTTAGAATCCCTAGAAGCATATGGAGTAGATAAACAAAAGATTGTTGAGGAGATTACTCGTGCCTACGCCCACCAAATATATATTGATGGGTTTTTCAATGGTGATCCTCATCCAGGTATACTGTGCATCTCTCTGTGTGTGTGTATGGTGTGTCTGTTTATGCTTTCATGTACAATATTTTTCATTTCTTTGTAGAAATTTTATAATAACGTTCTGTAATAATTTTCCAATTATTCCATGTATGGAAATGGTTCTCTAACTTGAATAATTATAGGAAACTTTCTTGTGAGCAAGGAATCTCCACATCGTCCCATTTTACTTGACTTTGGACTTACGAAGAAACTTTCAAGCACCATTAAGCAAGCACTTGCAAAGATGTTTTTATCATCTGTCGAGGTTGGTGCTGGATTTTATTCTTTTTGATGGTTGTAGGGATACGACAAAGTTATATACATTGTTAATTTAGTGGTTACAGTTGTTGTTTTAGTAAGCATATCATCTCAGAATTTGTAGGTTATTTAGGGGTAGGTTTTAAATTGAAGGTTAGCTCTTAGGATAAAGTTAAGATGCTATTGTGCCATTAAAAATTTGAATAGTTTAGTTTAATCATATTAAGTGATACTGTGATAGTGATAATGTTCTTGAATAAATTTATTTGGTCCTACATATAAGTGTTAGTAATACTTTAAAAATTTGATCAATTAATTTTGACATGGTGTTGAAATCACTCTTTCACAAATTGGTCTTCATGGCCTCCAATTTTCAATGAGAAGTTGAGTAGATCGTATTCGTGGATGTTGAGTTGAGCTATGCTTTATTCCGTAAAGCAAGATGGGGGTTCAAGAGTGTGTGCCAGAGATGTAAATGCCATTTCCCTGACCTCGCAAAAAAGAATAAGCTGGGTTTTGTTACATCATGCAAGTCAAGGCAGAAACTTCGCAATAGCCAAGTGCCTATTTCCGTTCCTCTTTTAGAATAATTTTTCACTTTTATATGACATTTTCTTTAGGATTGTCATTATTGGTATAAGTTTTCCGTAACTGTTTCTGAAAAGATGTTTCAAAATAATGACTGAGCTTGTCAGCCTTTTTATCATAGGGGGACCATGTGGCCCTTCTGTCCGCCTTTGCAGAAATGGGGCTTAAGCTGCGTCTGGACATACCAGAGCAGGCAATGGAGGTGACAGCTATATTTTTCCGTGCAACAACACCAGCAAGAGAATCAATGGTAAGTATGCCTTAAGCTCCTGGAAGTATATTATTCTTTACTTTCTTTGATGTTCATTTTTATCTAATTCTGATGTATTTTCCTGATGCTAAGGAAACAATGAAATCTCTAGACGATAAAAGAAAAACCAATATGAAGGTTATACAGGAGAAAATGAACCTCAACCAAAAAGAAATGAAACGCTTTAATCCTGTGAGTTTGGATATAAACTTGCATTATATTTTTCCATGCCAAATTTATGAAGCTGATCATATATTAGTTACAGTCATAATTTTTTAAAACTTTTTTCAGGTTGATGCATTTCCTGGTGATATTGTAATATTTGGAAGGGTTCTTAATCTTCTAAGAGGTCTGCTGTCTCACTCTGTGAATGTGATATTACTGTAATGCTTGCTTGTTCTCTGCAACCTGTTTTACTTGCCTGATTTGGATGTAGGACTTTCTGCCACCATGAACGTTACCATAGTATATATGGACATAATGAGGCCGTTTGCAGAATCTGTTTTGAGCGGGTTAGTCATTACTTGTTTCACCTGTGGCTGATTTGGATGCAGGGCTTTTTTTATTTTTTACTATTAGCGTTTTCATTGCTTCTTTTACCTATGGCTGATCTGAGGTGTACTTCCCAGGTTTATTAGTAGAGGACCATCGGTAAATGATAGATGGGTTTTTGATTCCCCAGTCCATTCTGACGTTGAAGCCAAGCTGAGGCAACTTTTAATTGAGCTGGGAAATAATGATAAAATACTTGGAATCCAGGTGCATATTGCTATTGTTAATCCTTGGTATACTTAAGTTTGAGAGTTGAGATTGCTTTGGTTTGCCTAATGAATTTATAATTATTAATTACCTTTCCTTATGGCCAGTTAGCTTATCTACACTAGACTAAATCAGGGTTGTATATCAGGAATTTAATTAATTTATTAATGATGGGTGAAAATTATGAAAGTTATCAAGTATTCCACTTTTTCACACATACTGTTGCTGCCATTGCATTTGATGTCCAGCAAGTAAATGAAGCATATTTTATTTGTTTTAATAAACTGCCTCAATCTCTTAAAGGTGTGCGCCTACAAAGATGGAGAGGTCATTATTGACACTGCTGCTGGAGTGCTTGGAAAATATGATCCCCGTCCAGTTAAACCTGATAGTCTTTTTCCAGTGTTTTCTGTTACAAAGGGTATCACAGCAGGAATGGTACATTGGCTGGTTGACAATGGGTATGTTGTAAGATGCTACGGCAATTGAGTTTGACTGCCCCTTGACTTTTGCTGTAACTTGTTTATTTGAAAAATAAGAGCACATTTACTTTCCACGTTTCATGTTTTCTTTTTTACTTCAATTAACAAACATAACAGGATATGAATAAAATATTTCCCTCACCATTTTTCTTTTAAATTTTTGAAAATAGAACTAGCATTTTCAGAATTTCTGAAAATTCCAAAATATTGTTTTCATTGTTTCTAAAAATGTTTTCTTCCTAGCTTGTCTGCTATCTTCTCTCTATCACAATTGTTTACTACATGGGTCTTCCATCTCCTTGTTAGTAATTTGAAATGAACGTATATTTTACTATAAAATGAAAACTGAAAATGTTTTTAGAAAGTAAACATGCCCTAAGGTTTTCATTTCACATTGAAATTAGTCTAAGTGGTGGGGATGTGCTGAGTTACATGTTACAGTTACATGCTATTTTGCAGTAAACCTATATCTGTCTAAAAATTCGTGCCAAGATATATTTTGCTTGTAGTCTTTTGCTGATGTTTACCTTCAAATTGGCTTTCAATAATTCTTCTAATACCATGTGCATTTGCTCCATCCTTGGATGAAATGTTTCTGATATCAGCCAAATATGTTGCTTCATATATGATAGGCTCTTGTGTCTGCTCGATTGTTAGTATGGTTGTCAGAGATTATGAAATGTAAGGCGTAAGCTGGTGATTTGGGTGCACTATGTCATTTGATATAGGTGTCATTTGATATCGATCACCAGTACCTGATCACATTCTTCTTTATAAATGATAAAAGAACACACAAAAAATTACAGTATGTTTGGAGGATAAGGAGTCCTCCACAACATGAGATCAAAATACAAAATAACAAAGAAAAATAGGAAAATGATGCAAGCCTTACAGTGTCTCAACATATCTGTTAGAAAATCCCTCAAAAAGGTCATTTCTCGAGTTTAAATTAAATAGAAGTGAATGTGCCTTATCTTACCCCTTATCAGCTGCTGTACCAAGATAACGTCCTTGGATAGAGTCATTTTGTTCTATGTCATTAAAGTTTAAAAGTTTAATTTTTTAAACTATGTGATGTCATACACTTTCGTGCACTATACATTTTACCTGAAATAGCTCTACCTTATTATCTCGCAGAAAACTAAACCTTGAAGAGAATGTTGCAAATATTTGGCCATCGTTTGGATCACATGGGAAAGAAGTCATTAAGGTCAAATACTGATATTTCCTCCTAACTAATGTTCTGAAACTATTATTTTTAATAATGGTTTAATCTTCTGTTTCAGGTTCATCATGTGCTTAACCACACATCTGGTTTGCATAGTGCAATGGCAGACATGAGTCAAGAAAACCCTCTTCTAATTTTAGATTGGGATGAATGTTTAAAACGCATTTGTATTTCAGCGCCTGAGACTGAACCAGGAAAGGTGCAGAGTTATCATTATTTGTCATTTGGCTGGTTGTGCGGTGGAATCATTGAGGTAAATGCGAGATCTTTTGTATTGACAACTTAAACTCTTATTGTAATAATATGCCTAAATATCTTTTGACGTTTTAGATTTAAGTATATTTTAGATTTATATTAAAATAAGATATTACTAAGATATCATTAGGATTTATGATTTATATTTCTGTTTAGAATAGTTTAGTATTACAATTTAGCTCTATATATCTGAAGAAGACTCTCTCCGTATAAAAATATATCTCATATAACTTATGTATAAAAACACAAAAAACTCCATAGGACTATTAATTTAGGAAAATGCTAAATAGTTCACCCGGGGCACTAGTTAAGGAGGCTAAGTATAGTAAAAGTGTCTTGAAACTTGTGTTGAATAAAGAAAGAGCAAAAAAAATTTCATATAAAAAAAGGAAGAGTAATAAAATGATATGTTTGAGAATTACTTTCTTGCTTGTAATGATGCAAAATGAAGTATATGACAGTCGATTTGGAGCTCTAAGTTTGGACCTAGAACATATATGACTTGTGTGCTTATAGTGTGGCATGCCTCTCTAATCCTGTGTTAACAATCAGAATAGACTTTTATTAATATCTATTTTGATAAATATTGGAATTTTGGTATTGTTGCTGTTAGTATGAAATTATTATTCTTCACAAAGTTGCCAAAAGCGATTGCTAGTAAAGGAGACCTTGAACGTGTATGACTTGGGTGCTTATCGTGGCATTCAAATTGTTTGGATCATTTTAGTGTTGTGTTGACTATCAGCATATTCTTTTATTAAATTCTTTTTTGATAAAAAAAAATTAGGAATTTTGGCATGGTTTCAGTTAGTTTTAAATTATTATTCTTTAAAAAGCCGCAAAAAGCAATTGCTGGTAAAATCACCTGTAGGATTTCTATCATGTTCTGATAATTTATTTGGATTAAACAGCATGCATCCGGAAAGAAATTTCAGGAGATCCTTGAAGAATCAATAGTTCGTCCTCTCCAGATTGAAGGAGAACTATATATAGGAATTCCCCCAGGCAAGTTTTAACTATTTTTTTAGGAATGATAAGCAATTTATATCTGATGGGCATACTATGAACTTCCATTTTATTTTCTATATATTCCTAAGTAGCTGGAGTTGAAGAATTCTGAGTTTTGTTTCTTTGTAAATTCTAACCATGCTTCATGGCTTAATATTTTTAGGGGTGGAATCACGTCTTGCAGCTCTGACAGTAGATACAGATGATTTAAGCAAGCTTGCGGCGATCGGTAATCGTCCTGACCTGCCCTCCACCTTCCAGCCACAACAAATTGCTCAATTTGCAACCACTTTACCTCCTCTTTTCAATACACTTAATGCTCGGCGAGCCATCATACCTGCTGCTAATGGACATTTATCTGCCAGGGCACTTGCACGTTACTATGCTGCCCTAGCTGATGGTGGCAAGATACCACCACCTCATTCTTCTTCATCTAAGCCAATACTTGGAAGTCATCCCCATATTCCCAAATTATCTTCTCCGAAAGCCCCCAAAAAGAGGAAATGTATTGGAACTTTACCTACAATTAATAAAAGTTATGATAAAGTCCCTAGCAAAGAAGATTCTGAGATTACAGAAGGCAGAAACAATAGAGAGAGTAGTGCTAGTGATGATGTCGGTAGTAGCAATGTGGATAGTAATCCACGAACCCATGTTTCTGGTACGGTCTATCGGAATCCTAGGATTGTAGACGAGTTCTTGGGTACAGAAGAGTACGAGAACTTAACTTTACCAGGTGGTGGTTTTGGCTTAGGATTTAAGCGGTTTAGTTCTAAAGATGGGTCGACCATTGCCTTTGGTCACTCGGGAATGGGTGGGTCTACAGGGTTTTGTGATGTTACTAACCGATTTTCTATTGCTGTGACACTAAACAAAATGTCATTTGGAGGCGTCACTGGAAAAATTGTCCAACTGGTTTGTTCAGAGTTAAACATTCCTGTGCCTGACGATTTCTTAAGATACGCAGTTCAGCAACAGGAAGATGCAATTCAGAGGCCTATGATTAATTGAGAGTGGAAGGTTTTGTACCATCTTTCAAACATTATTTCATGTATAAATTTTCGTTTTATTTATCACCTTGATAATTTATATGTGCATTGGGGCTGCTCTTGTACTCAAGAAGCTAATCAATGCAAGAGCTAGTTTTGCTTTCTGACATTGTTCAGAAAAATAATGTATGTAATTATGTATACGTGAATTTGAACTTGTTATAAATTAATTTATCAGCATTGAGTATTTATAATTTTTAATCCACATGGCTTTGTCTTTCGTGCGAAATGTAGGATGAACCTTGAAAATTGGATTCTCTCCTTCACTATTATATCTATATCTTTCTCCTAACTCTATCTCTCTTAATTTCACTCTCTCTTCATTAAAATAATAATAAAATCATCAAGAGAGAGTAAAATTAAGAGATAGAGTTTGGAGAGAGATGTAGAGGAATATTGGAGAGGATCTAAATCCCTATCCTTGGGAGTGGTTCATTGTGCCTTCCATCATATATTATTTTTTGCTCTTTTAGCAAAAAGGTTTTTCACTTGCTATCCATAATATATGATTGAAAGTTGCAGTTCAATCTTCTATCCACCACCAGTGTTCCTTCTAATTCCTTTCATCCAATTGTGGCTCACCATGGTTCTGGTAATCTTATTACTTTATAGGGTTAATAGGCTTTTACCCCCTGCTAAGTAGGCGAGTTTTGCGTTATCCCCCTGTAATTTTTTTTCTTGAGATTACCCCCCTGCAAAATTTATTTTTTTGCCTGCCACGTCAGCAGAAAGGGGGTAAATCAAAAAAATAAATTTTGCAGGGGGGTAATCTCAAGAAAAAAAATTACAGGGGGTAATGCAAAACTCGCCTACTTTGCAGGGGGTAAAAGCCTATTAACCTTACTTTATATCATTCAACTGTTGCTTCCAAGTCTAATTGTATTATGACATTAATTATTTTGTAAAAAAAGTTCTTTGGAATATTATTTCAATCATTGAGATCATTAATCAACATGATTTATTCGTGCTTTAAAATAATCAGAGGCTCTTGTATTCTATAAACACACTTACTTTCCCATGATTTCAACTTCAGTAAACCTATTTCATGAAATCAGTCACCAATGTGTTCTATTTACTCACCATCTTACTAAAATGTAACAAGAAATCAAAGAGAGACAAAATAAAAGCAAAATAAACCATAAACCATTTCATACATACACCACCAAGTATATATATATAGTCTTTTATAGAAAATATAGTACTATTTTCTACAACATAACATGCAAATCTAATAATATAAAACAAGCATACACAAACTTAGATATTCTAACTGGACACTACAATATTATGGTAGTGTAAAATATTTATGGCCATATGCTAGTCAAAGAGCTCACAGCATCACTATTGACTCCATTGTTGAAATCACTGCAAGATATATCAAAGTCTCCAAGTCCAATTGCTGAATTCTGTCCACTAACACCATATGAAGCATTGTTTCCGTGGACGGTGATGGTAGGCGAAACATGCGTCATGCAACGGAGATTACTAGTGTTGATTTGTGGTAGGGTGGTGTTCAATTGGCTCTGATTTTGGAGAAGATGGTTGTTAAAAGTGGGTAAAGTGCCCCTAGAGACCATATCCTCTGCTAACTTCACCTAAATTACACAGAAAATTCTTTAATTATTAGCAACTCAATAACTTTTACTAATCCTTAATTAGAAGCACAGACTCAAACCAGGAAACTCTGTTTTCCATCTAAGGCTAATTCCTTCATTATTAGTTCCTTAATATGATTCTAATAATACACATATAAAAATTTGTATAGTGGTTATATGATATACCTTAGCTCTCAAAGCTTCAACATCTGATTTTAGAACTCTATTATTAGTGTTAGCATCACGAAATTGTTGGCTGGCATCTGTAAGCTGCTTAAATAAGCTTGCATTTTCAAGTCTCAACTGTTCAACCTGAGAGACAAATATATGAAAATCTCATGATGGAAATTGAATTGAATTGAATTGCTATACAAAATATGATGAATGAATATTGAAAAATGATAACCAGTGATTTCAAAGATCTATGTTAAAAAAAAATATTTGTTATAAGATATTATGTAATTAAATTTCTAAGTAAAATATTTAATAAGATAATTCTACTAATTACCTGAAGCTCGAGGTCCGCCAAATGTGCTTGTTTTCTTCTTCTCGACCGTCTGGCAGACTCGCGATTAGAAACCTTCCTAAAATCATGAAAATGTTAAGACACTTGTTTGGTTCTACGGTGGTAAAAATTAATTTGGATTGAATTGATTTTGCAAAATTGATTTAGTTAAACACATGTTTTAAAGTAAACTAATTTGTGTTTAGATATGTTTACATGTAAGCGAGTTGAACATTAAATTTGGCAGTAAAAAATCATATTTGGAAGTAAAAACTATAAATTTTAACTTAAAATTAGAATCAACTCTAAAAACAAAATCAATTATAATCCAAACATGCATTAAGTTTCGTGGAAATACATCTATGAGTAAGGTTCACATGACCTTAAACAAACTTTGTGAGAATTATACTTTTTTGACAATATATATGTGTGACTTTTGCTTTATAATATATATATATATATATATATATATATATATATATATATATATATATATATATATATATATATATATATATATACTTTAGGTTGAGCCCTTTTGTCATCATATACATGTGGCAATTTTATTTATAAAAACTAATAGAAATTAATGATTTTTTTTGTTTCTTTTAAACTAGGACTTTGTTCAGTTGCATCACCCTTAAGCCAACATTAAGAGCTTATATACAGAAATAATTTTACAATGAACATCAAATTAACTTTTGAGATTATACCTTCTAAGGCGCTTCATATCTATAGGGTTTGTACTTTGTTCACAAGGACCTGCTTCATCATCTTCATCAGATGGATCACGTGAGGAACCACTTGTAGTAGTCACTCCTTTGGCTTGATTTTCTCTACTGCTTGGTTTATTAGCTGACACTGGGCTGGTAACTATCCATTATACAATTCAATCCAAATTAAGCTCTAAGATATATAAACTAAATTTTCTATATGAACAAAGTGCTATACAAATTAAGTTACAAAATAATATATATGCATATATATAATGAAGTTATCTATAAAGGGTAACTTAGTGTTATATATATCTTGCAATGTAGACTGTTGCAATGGTGGGGTAAGCAATCTTATCTTGTATTTGAAAAAAGTTGATTCTACAGTTCAACAACTTATCATAAGACCCCAGCCATTGCATCATAACAGAAAAGGACATGGATATTTCATATATTGAGGTTACTTTTTGAATCTTTTTATAGAGCTTCAAATTTAGTCATACAAATTATCATTAAAAAAATTGTCTTGCAATTATCCAAGTCCCAACTTGCCAACTACATTATTACATGGATTTCCTAAATTTAGGGAATTCATATATCCAAAAAAAAATGCACTTTATATATACTATCATATATCTAGTGTTCATGTTGTGCATATGTTTGAAAGAGTTCAATTATCGACGAAAAAAAAATCCTCGATTTTGAGCACTTTATATATACTATCATATATCTAGGGGAACATTGAGGTCTATCCTCCGACCCTGACGAGCTCATAGAATCCAACTAGCCTAAACTGTTTTTTTATAAAATATTAAAAAAATATATTTCGTGTTCTTTTTCTTTTCTAACTTTTCTTGTTAATACAATTTTTCTAACAAACTTTATACAAGTATATGTATGTGTATACAACATAGAGTATTACCGGTAGCAGAAATAGATGACTGAGATTCAATAGTTGCAGTGATGGTGGAATGCTTGGGAGTGAGGTTTTGGGAGGGTACAAGAGTATTATTTGTTGGTTCACCACATGTTGAAAATGAAGTTACTGCATCCTGCAAATGTGAAAGCTGAATTAATAAATGTAATGCTACTTTTTTTATTTCTTTTTTTGGTGAATATTTCATATTGTAATGCTACTTCTATTTTTCCTATCAATTAGCAGAATTAGTTAACTTCTTTAAGGATAGTCTTTTGATTTCTACTTTTTTATTTTCAAAATTAAAATTCAGTAAGGTATTCAATTTAATTTTCCATGCAAAGGTATAAATCAAAACAGTGAAAAGATCCCCTAAAAAGATAAGCTATATTCACAATGAAGTAACCAAACACTCCACCTCTTTCACAAGGACCCACTAAGATTGTGGACAATAAATATTAGGACCACTTCATAAAAAGTAGAAATTGAATAATGATACATATATTTTAGAGTCTATTGGCAAACCATCCACCTAATAGATACTGAATGGGAGAGAGAGAGATAATAATACTAAAACAGAACTAATGTATTTCATTTTAAAAATTAGAAATTTTTTTCCAAGAAAAGAATGCTTGTGATCTTGTATATAGAAGGCAAAATGAACGACTCATGTTGGTTGTATTTATTCCATTTCTATTTGATGCTTGTAAAATAAGCAATTTTTTTAATAGTGTGTTTGATTGTGGAAAATAGAGTGAAAAGAAGAGGATGTGTTTTCTATAAATTAGGAGAGGGTTATTTTAATGCTCTTTTTCATGGTTCATTTTATAGGATAGGAAAAGGGTAACAAAATTCATCTAATTACTCAATTCTAGCTCACATATATTGGAGAGGAGAAAATATACCAAGTAAAATTTGATAAGGATATAAAAAAAAAAAAATTAACACTTTCACCCTAATTTTTTCTTATAAGAAATATTTTCACTTTATTAACCAAACAACCAAATCGAGTGATTTTTCTTTCCATTCTCTCAATTAAATAGAAATCTCATTAGATCGGTCATTTTTGCTTCCCTCATTTAAGAGACGTCCAAAGTTTACTCATCAATTATATTTCTCCATATTTGTCGAGATTGAATTTCCATTCGCGGCCGCACGCATATAGCAACTGCAAAGCCGTTGAATAAAGATGACAAATGTAACTTTAAGGGAATAATATTTGCAAGCCAATGACAATCTTTGTATAAGGCCCCGTTTGGCCCGGCTTATTTTTAACTTTTTATTTTAGCTTAAACGAAATAAAGAAGTATAAAATTATATTTAACACTATTTCTTCTTAAAAGTATTAGAGAAATAAAGTAAAGAACTAAAAAATGCAAAAAAGTAAAGTCAAACACAATTTTTTCCTTCTTTACTATTTTTAAGGAGAAGAAAAAAAGAGGAAAATAAGCCGGGCCAAACGGGGCCTAAATCTTCCTTTTAACATATAGGTATCAAATTTAGTGTCCACATTTAATATATGACAGTGTCTCGAATAAAATTATCTTTAGTAAAAATATATGTGAAACCAATAAAAAATACCAAATATTGTGTGCCATGAACATCTACATAACATGTCCATTGTTGGGTTCCAAAGTAAAAGACAAACTAAGTGAAGATCCTCATAAAGTAGTGCGTTCCCATGAGTTCAAAAGGCAACATAATAATTTATCAAATCATCAATCAATAATAAAAAAAGACTATAGTGCACATCAGCATGCCTTCTTCACCAATAAACAAAAATTCCTGCTGACGTGGACTTCACAATTTCCTTTGCTTCACCCAATCACCCATTATATAAACCAAATTCCATTCACATACAAATTAAACTCTCTACTCTATCAAACATTAATTCATTGATATTGAGATCAAAACCTTATCACAAACCACAAAATTGAATTTCTTGCGGTTACAGCAGGACGTTGCTGTAATTTATTTCTATCACTATAATTTATACGATTGTCCAAATTTAAATCCATGATTGAGATTGCGATTGTTTTACCGGATACAACTGAATTTGAAATATAAATTGATCTCAAATCAATAGTTAGGATCTATTGCAGCATAAAACTGCATGATATTTCTATGAGAGATAATTAAGCAAAAGTTTTATGATGTTTAATTTGAATTCACGGTAAAATTATAGAACAATCATTTTAAGCAAGAGTTTCAACAAAATCACCATAAGCTTATAGTATTCTCGTCAAATTCATCGTGATTCTAATTATACACTTTAAGCAGGTTAGTATTTTAACAACTAATTACAAAGTTAATTACACATATCAAAGGTGGTGGAAGCACAACAAAAAAAAATAATAATAATAATTGTACCAAATAATAATAATAATAATAATAATAATAATAATAACAATAATAGTAATAATAATAATATTTATATTGTTAGTGAGGAAGCGTTTTGAACAAGCTTAAAAGTGATTGGTTTATTAAGAAAAACCACGTTAGAGGAATAAACGTTGAAACGTGCTTTTCCGAATAATTTCCAAAGTGCATAGTGTGTGAGAGTGAGAGAGCACTGACCAGATTTCGAAAATCGGCGGCACCGGCGATGTTACCGGAGCAAACATCACCGACGCCGATGAACGGATCCACTTTACACGGTTTGACGTCGTTGTCGTTGGCTGATTCGTTTGGTGTTTGGACTCGCTTGGTGAAAAGTTCATGATCGAATTCTGTTGCGATCCATTTGAGATCTTCGAAGCTGGTGAAGAAAATTGACGTCGACGGCGTTAGAATGTTGCTCCACTTTGATTCCATTTCGCCGGAGAGAGAGAGAGAGAAAAAGAGGAGAGAGAAAAGAAAAAGAAAAGGGACTAAGAGAAGCTACTTCGTGCGTATAAATAGGGAAATTTCATATAGAGTGATACGTGGCATTACACGAAAGCTTTTGATTTCAACAAAGAATCTTCTTCTATTTTGGAGAGTTAAAATAAAATAAATAAAAAAAGTAAATGATACTAATCGAAATTAATTTTACCACAAAATCATGATTTATGAAACTCAACTTGTACATAAAAAGCAGTAGTAGATTTGCCATATGAACAATCGGCATTCGGCACTCAAGTATTGAACTTGATTCGATACAAATTGAATCTAACTCCATCTAAAAATCATGATTCGAAGAGAATTATTATTAATCTTATCTTATATAATTTCTCATGTTAGGATCACGATTTTCGATGTAAAAATTTAAGTTGACTTCATGAAGTCCAACTTGCATATGAAAATTGGTAATAGTAGAAGATTTAATTCATATAAACATTTATTGTAAGAATATTTTACACTTTCAATTAGAAGAATTTGTTTTTTCAAAATCATTTAAAAGTCGATGTATTTAGTCTATATTATAAATTAAATACATTAATTATTCAACAAATCTAACAAAATTTATATTGGTTTATATTCAAAATAAGATAAAGTGACTATTTTAAAAATCACACATGATTTTTTTTCCATTGACAGAGTTAATGTATCAAACTTAAACTCAAGTAAAATATCATTTGTGTGCCTTTTGATGGTTTCCTAATTGTTAAATGGATTTTATTGTGTCAGTAATATAATTTTATACTGTCAACTGATTATAACCATACTTTCCGTCATATCATTCCATTTAATCTCACTTTCTTATTATAACATAGAAGGTTGAAGCATTTCTATCGATTATTAGTATAAAATTAATTTACACTAAGAACGTATGTCTTTTAAACTCTTGTATATAACGTTAAAGTTATATCTATCACACCATATGATAGAAGGAGCCTAGGTACCATGCAATATCTTTATACGTAGGACTTTAATTATAATTATGCAAGGAAAAATTAAGGTGGGTACAAACTATGGTGTGCCTTACAATATGCAATGTTTTAAATATCTGAAGGTTGACTCAAATTATAGGAAGAGATTTTTTTATTTTTTTTTTGTAAGTATTATGGCGAGAGTTATGCTAATTAATATTTTTAAGGTATTAGTTAAAAAATTAAAAAAATTGTATTAAAAACAATATAATTTTATATTCTTAAGAATTTAACTACACAAATCTTAAAAATTTCCTATCATTATTTCCTTAATTAATGTCTCAAGAATGCTACATATATAGCATTTTTCATTATTCAAAGACATGAAAAAAATGCCAAAAACATATGACCTTGAAATAATTATGTGAGGCAATATGAATACGAGAAGCTTTCATAATATTCTTCTATACTTTTTTCTTAATACAAATAGACAAATACTGTTTGCTACGCGAGATGGGTCGAGGTCGAGGGCGGCCGCGTAAACTGGTGCTCCCGTCACCGCACCATCACACACTGAAATCACCACCGGCTCCACGCACAACACCGAGCGTTGCTGCTGCTACTCCTGTTACGGCGGTAGCTACGGAGGAAGTTACTGATGAAGCTTTACAGGACGAAACCCCAAACCCAGATGTGACGGAACCAGCGCTGCTCCACTGCGTGATACCTCACCGAAGCTTTGGGTTGATGTATTGAGTGGTAATCGGAACCTAGCTAATGGATTGGCCATCGAATTTGTTGCTCCTACACGAGTTGATGGCGAAGCGGTGGTTGACATCGTTGAGACTGATGTTGAATCTGAGGTAAATTTCTGGGCTCCGTCTCTTATCATGTATGCCTTGGGTTCTGATCTCAGTATGAGTGCTGTGAAACAATTCATGCTTCGGAATTGGAATTTTGTGAAATTACCGGATATTACAATGAAGAAGGTTACTTCATCCTCCGGTTCCATTCCTTCCAGGACAAAGAGTCTGTTATGATGCAGGGACCTTAAACCATTAGAAATATGCCGATGCTCCTTCGCCATTGGAAACCCAATTTTAGCCTCAAACGTGATATGCTTCGCACCCTCCCTATCTGGATCAAATTGCCTCAACTACCACTTTACTTGTGGGGTGCTCGGAGTTTAAGCAAGATAGGCAGTGCTCTTGGAAACCCGCTGGTCACTGATGAATGCACTGCACATAAGCTCAAAATTTCATATGCTAGAATGTTGGTTGAAGTTGATGTTACCCAAGCTCTGCCATAAGACATTACCATCAGAGATAATGAGGGCAACACCATGAAACAACCTGTTGAGTATGAATGGAAACCCCTCTTTTGTGACAAATGTCAGAAATTGGGCCACATTTGTGAGAAGGATCCACCTAAACCAGTCCAGAAGCAATGGAAGCCTAAGCCCGCAGCAGTGCAAGCTAGTCCAAGCACACAACCAGTTGCACAAAAGACCACTGATAAGACCAATGATGCTGCTGATATACCTGGACTACTGTGCAAACCAATGGAAAAGCAAAGGGAAAGGGTGTGAAAGAGGTAATTTCTGCCACTGATGTTACTTGTAGCAATGGTTTTGAGCCACTAGGATCTTTGAATGGTACCCTAGTGATTCATGACACTGGCCAATGATATTAGCTTGGAACGTTAGGGGGCTAAATAAAGCAGGCAAGGCTAGGGAGGTTGGCTCCCGTCTCCTAAGCCTTAAGCCTACACTTGTGGTTCTTATTGAAACTAGAGTCAAATACAACAAAGCTGACAACATTCGCAATAAACTGAGGCTTAAAGGTTCTTACTTAGACAACTACATTAGTCATGAAAATGGTAGAATTTGGCTGAATTGGGATGATAGAGCTCTATTGATGTCAAACTTATTTCTAGCTCTGCTCAGATGATTCATTGTGGTTTATATGATACCAATGGGATCTTCCTAAGTTGGTTCACTGCCATATATGCTCTGAATCAACTTGATCATAGAAGAAAATTGTGGAGGGAGTTGGAAGACATCCATTCTGCCCAACAGGAGCCTTGGTGCTTGATGGGAGATTTCAATAATGTCCTCAAAGCTACTGACAAAATTGGTGGGAAGTTGGTGCATGAATCTGAATACATTGACTTAGGCTCTTTCATGGACAGGGTCGGGCTCTCTGAAATGGATAGCCTGGGTGACTACTATACTTGGTCCAATAAGCATGTTGATGGGATGATTTACTCTCGGATTGATAGAGTACTTGGTAATGTTGACTGGTTCCAGCTGAATCTTGACTCCACTCTCACCATCATGGACCCTGGTATCTCTGATCATGCTCTTTTGTGTCTGTCTGGGCATGTTCACATGCAGACCCCTCTCATGAAATCTCATTTCAAGTTTCTAAATTGTGTAACTCATATGCCTAACTTCTATGATAGTGTTGCACAAAGTTGGAATGTTCCTTTAAATGGCAAGCCTATGTTTGTTCTTTGGCAGAAACTTCTGAGACTTCAACCTGTGCTACGAAAGTTAAGTAAACCAATCACTGGTATCAACATCACCCTTACCAAAGCCAGAGATGATCTCACTCAAGCTCACAGATTACTTTTGCTTGATAGAATGAACCCACATCATATCATGCAAGTTCAAAGATGCACTGAAGAGGTAATCAAATGGAGCGATATGGAGGAACAAATGCTGCGACAGAAATCTAAAATTGATTGGCTTCGACTTGGGGATGGGAACAATAGATATTTTCATGCCTCCCTGAAAGCAAAGCAAAGGCAATGTGCTTTGAGAGCAATCTATAGAGAAGATGGAACTGTGATTACTACTCACCAGGACATTGAGCAAGAGGTGCTCAATCTTTATGGTAATCTTATGGGGACAGCTGATACACACCTGATGAGGATTGATATTGTTGCTATGCGAGCTGGCCCACAAGTAACCAGCGAGCAAAGAGATCTTCTCCTTGCTCCTATTCAAGAAGGTGAAATTCTCTTAGCCTTAAAGAGCATAGGGGACTTCAAAGCTCCTGGTTTGGATGGTTATGGTGCTTACTTCTTCAAAGCTACATGGAGTATTACAAAAAAGGATGTTATCGCAGCAGTCATGGAATTCTTCTATGAGAATAACATCTACATCGCAATAAATAGCACCTTGGTGACTCTTATCCCTAAGCACTCAGTAGCAAAAACCATCAAAGAATACAGACCCATCTCTTGCTGCACTACCATCTTCAAAATTATCTCCAAGATTCTGACTATGAGATTATGTAAGGTGATGAACAGTATTGTTAACACTAGCCAAGCTGCCTTTGTGCTTGGCCAGCACATCCATGATCACATCTTACTAGCCTATGAGCTTATTAGAGGTTATAGCAGAAAGGGTGGCACTCCAAAGTGCATGATGCAGTTAGACCTCCAGAAAGCTTATGATACTGTGGACTGGCTTGCCTTGCAGCACATCTTGCGGGAGATTGGACTTCCTAATCAATTCATCCAGTGGGTTATGTTGGGTGTTACCTCAGTGTCTTATAAGTTCAACATCCATGGTAAATACACCAGTTTTATGAAGGCTAAGAGAAGGCTTAGGCAAGGGGATCCCATATCCCCTCTCTTGTTTGTGATTGTTATGGAATACCTTTCATAGAATTCTCCAGCAACTTACTAAGGTTCCAGACTTTAACTTCCATTCCAAGTGTGAGAATCTTAACATTATAAACCTGAGCTTTGCTGATGATTTGCTTATTTTTACTCGTGGTGATATTGTCTCTGTTGATCTGGTCATGGCTAAGCTTCATGCTTTCTCTACCTCCACTGGTCTTGTTGTTAATCCTTCCAAGTGCAAAGTCCACTATGGAGGGGTTGATGACACTACTAAAAGAAATATTAGGGAAACAACTTCTTTTGCTGATGGCTCTCTGCCCTTCAGGTATCTTGGTGTCCCCCTCACCAGCAAGAAGCTCTCCATTCACCAATATATGCCCTTGATTGATCGTATTGTGGATCGGATTCATAGCTAGAGTGCCAAACTTCTTAGTCATGCAGGTAGACTCCAACTAATCCGTAGTGTGACTTTTGCTGTGGCTAATTACTGGATGCAATGTCTACCTCTCCCAAAAAAGGTAATTCTGAAAATTAATGCCATTTGTCGATCTTTTCTTTGGTCTGGTGGGGTGACTATCACTAAAAAGTCCCCTATAGCTTAGGACCATGTCTGCACCCCTACTGCTCATGGGGGGCTGAATCTGATTTCCCTTGAAGAATGGAACCAAGCAAACCTTGCTAAATTGCTCTGGAACATCAATAGCAAAGCGGATAGCCTTTGGATCAAATGGATTCATAGTTATTACATCAAGAATGACCAACTTATGACTATGTTAGTGAACAATTCATGCTCTTGGATTTGGAAGGCTATCCTAAAGCAAAAGAGATTCCTTGTTGCACATACAAGGATGGGAGAATATGAAGGGCAAAGTTATCACAAGAAAGGTGTATCAGTCCTTGAAGATGGAGCACCCCCGTGTTGAGTGGAGAGTGACCATGTACCAAAACATTGCTCGTCCTAGAGCTATCTTTACTTGGTGGATGGCCTGCCATGGTAGACTTGCAACAAAAGACAGGCTTAGGAAATTTGGGGTTAACCTGGATGTGAAGTGTTGTTTCTGTAATCATGAGGAAACCATTAACCATCTCTTCTTTAGCTGCACTGTTATGAGAAGCATTTGGCAGAAAGTCCTCCAATGGCTGCATGTTGATCATACCCCTTTAGAATGGACTGATGAGTTGATTTGGATTACGAGACAAAGCAAGAAAAAGGGGTGGAAGGCCCAAAACATTGCTCGTCCTAGAGCTATCTTTACTTGGTGGATGGCCTGCCATGGTAGACTTGCAACAAAAGACAGGCTTAGGAAATTTGGGGTTAACCTGGATGTGAAGTGTTGTTTCTGTAATCATGAGGAAACCCTTAACCATCTCTTCTTTAGCTGCACTGTTATGAGAAGCATTTGGCAGAAAGTCCTCCAATGGCTGCATGTTGATCATACCCCTTTAGAATGGACTGATGAGTTGATTTGGATTACGAGACAAAGCAAGAAAAAGGGGTGGAAGGCCCAACTTCTCAAAGCTGCTGCTGAAACCATTTATATGCTTTGGAAGTATAGAAATGACATATGTTTTGACAATCAAGTACATAACACAAAGATAGATGAAGATATAATCAATACTATAGTTTATAGAGGGTGGAGTTATCCTAAGCTTAGGAAACATGTTGCTCTTATGCTAATTTAGCTTAGTTTCTCTCTTTGTTTTGGTTGTCCTCCTTGATGGTTGGATCTTTAGATCACCTTGTACATACTTGCTTTTTTGAATGGAATAAATCTCTTAATTCAAAAAAAAAAAAAAAAGACAAATACTATGTGCCCTTCTTAAGGATACATGATTGATAAACAACTTATATAAAAATAATTCTTTTTAAAAATTGTATATTTAATATTTCAAAAGTTAAATTATTATTTTTTAATAAAATAATTTTATTTTTAAATTCTTGAACATATAACTTTAAAGTAAACATTAGCAAGGCCCTTGATAATAATAGGGTTGCCATACCTATCCCCATAAATAAATAGATATTGAAAAGCAGTGTAATTATTGGAGTTTTGGTGTACGCAAAATAGGCAACCTCCGTAAAACATCAACATTTTCCTAGTGAAGAGTCATAATTAAATTCAAATAAAAAATTAAGGTTCATTCTAGAGCAAGTACACTAAATTTCAAATTTATCTAATTGTTGTAAATGAAAATTTCAAAAGTTGGGTTACATTAAAAAGAAAAAGACAGCACATCTTTTGTCTTTAGTTTACTTTTACAAGCGTATGTTATCATGTCAATATATTAGAAAAGAGAAGCATTTGGTGGCAATAGTGTTAAATTCAAATGCCTTTATTTTATTTTATTTTTAAAATAACATTAAGGTATTTGAATTTAATACTATAAAATAGTTGTTGACCATTCGACAAAAAAAATAATCAAAATTAAATATTATATTAAATTAACAAATTTATATTATATATAGTGAAATTGTTAGATCATAAATTTATAGTTAAAAACTTAAAATTATCTACAATATAAAACTATATACGTTAAGCAGTTACAGTCGGCGATCTAAGTCAGGCCGTCCCTGACTATTTGGAGGCCCGATTTAAATATTAAAAATCGGCCCTAATAAAAAAATACAAAATTATTAAAAATTATTTTCTATTTAAATTATACGTAAGAAATACATAAAAAATAACTATCATTATATATAACGTCAAAAAGAGACATCCTAATCTAAGATTAAAATTTACTAGAACAATATTTATGTGTATAGATAACTAATCTATTAATACTCATATGATATTTTATGAACATTAACAATATAAAACTATTATTTTAGAGCTTTAAAATTAATCCATTAATACAAGATTTAATGATGCAAAAAGTTCACATTAACAAAGTGACAAAGTGGTTAAGCAACATACAATGGGTACAAATCTAAGAAAGCATTGTGCCACTAAAATATTACTATAGGAACCACTCATTTGAGACGAGGTACAAATTCCAAACTCTCACAAAAACTTTACTTTTAAAAAAGCATTAAAGGCATTTTCTCTCCATCTTGAATGTGGCTTATGAGACAATGGAATGGCATCATCAAAGTAAAGAAAGAGTGGCAACTAATGTTTGAGCAATTAAAAGTAGGTATCTTAATGTGTAAGTTCTTAATAAAGTAATGGTGATTGATTGGGACAAGCACCGAACCTTATAAACAATAAAAAGTTGGAAACGTGGTTATGTTTTTGTTTTTATTTTTAATCAAAGGTAATAGGAAAGCTTTCATTATTTGTATATTCTAACTTCACCTTTTTCTTGTTATCATCATCACTCAATATACCAAACTTTTTGAACTAATTATATTTTGTTGGTTGTTAAAATAATTAAATCCTTGCTACAAGACAATACGATCAAAATATCAAGCAATAATATTATAAACAATATTAACTCGGTCCCATAATTAAATAGTAAATACATATCATATAATAAAAGATATATATTGTATGAATGAATATTTGATATACTAATGTGCAAATTTAAATATATCATATCACATTCTCTACGCTTAATATGTTTTAAAAAGAGAGTTTTGTAAGTTGTTAGATTTTTTATATAAGAAATATTTTTAAGAAGCCAACTCTAATAGTTTAGGTTTATCAAAACTATAAATAGAATTACACACAAATTGTGCAAAAACCAAAGAAAATCAAATGAAATTTGTATCTAAAAGTTGAAGACCAAATTGTCTAACATAAAGCTAAGATTTGGAGCGAACAAACTATACTTCAACGCAGTGTTGTTTAGGTATGAGACATTTGTACCTAAATTAATAGCTTGCTTAACATTAAACAAGCCCTCCTACTACAAACCAAAAATAAACTAGCCCTCCTACAACTTCAAAAGTTAAACTAGTGATGTGATCATTATACACGTGTATGAATTAACGGACGAAGAACAATAATGATTAATGAGGTGAGGTGGTGTGAAATTTATTTAGGCTTTTTTTGATAAAATTTTGTCAATAAATGAAAAGTTAGTTTATAACTGATGACTGATAGCTTATAGCTAAAAATTAATATAATAAAGTTAGTATTTGACAAATTTAACTGTTATAAATATAAAATGATCTAAAAGCAACCGCACAATATGCACCATACGCATCACTTGTCCATGTTAGAATTGGCATATTAAACTTAGCAAACATACACTTAGTCATATTGAGGATCTAGAACTGTGGTTGACCTTGACCCATAACTAAATCAATTTTAATTTCCATCGACTTAACCAGATCCAAATTAAAATTTTAGCTTGTGTTTGATTATGCGAATATATATATATATATATATATAGAGAGAGAGAGAGAGAGAGAGAGAGAGAGAGAGAGAGTACTCTGCAAATTTGATCAATTACTTTTCGTTTCGTTTATTTTTTGATTTTTTTAAATATGTATTCATTTTAACTTGTTAATAAAAATATAAAAGACTCTTGAAAAAAATTATTTTGCAATTTTTATTGTTTCCAAAAAATGCACACACTTATTCACTTCATGGATCTATTCTTTTTTTTTTTGAATACATTAAAAATGAAAACTGAAAATGTTTTCACAACTTGAACAAATTCTAAGCTCCTATTGCGTGAAGTGATCAAAATGTCTGTACATTTTATGGTAAAGTCAATTTTAATTAAAACACCGATCGAGCATAACAAGTGAAATATTTTTTTGTTTTAATTATCTGATTCATAGGAAAATGAAATTCTAATAATCTTAGAAATTTGGTCAGAAAATAAAGTAACAGTTGACCAAAACCTATTCAATTGACTTGAATTTGGGTTCTATCAAAAAGATTCATCACTTAGTACTATTAGAGTTTACTAATCAGTTAAATTGTATCACTTAGTTAGAAGTGAAATGTTTTTTGTTTTTTTTTTTTTAGTTGAAGTGGTAATCCACTGGAAATTAAACTCACATAATTGTGAGATCTCGGGTTCGAACCCGGGTCATGACGTCCGGCCTAACAATTTCGGCATATTTTTGCCAGTTGAGCTAGGACTTATGAGACAAAAGTGAAATGTTTCTACGCCCTTCGTTTCAAATTATAAGGAAAAAAATAATTGCATTTATTTAGGAAAAAAAAAATCAAAATTTGAAGTATATTTTTGTGTGCTTTCCATGAAATTTTCATGGAACGATGTAAAAATAATTTTATTGTTATTGCATATCGAGAAAATAGGGCAAATTGAAGTAAAATCAGATCTTAGACAAAATAAATATTAATTTTTTTCTTATAAGTTGGGATAAAGAAAATGAGTTTCTTTTTATAATTTGGGACGAAGCTAGGGTCTACTTATTAAGAAAAATTAATGAAAAAGGTAGAAATTTTTCATTTATTAAGGGAGTAACAAATTTGGATCCACCTCAATGTAAAACACACAACCACACACATTTATTATTAAGGGGGGAAAAAGGCAACAAAACAAACTAACAAAGACGCTGCCTCAAGACACTCGAATTTGAAAATAGTACATGCCGCTTAATGTCTAATTGAGCATCATGTTTAGCCAATATATTAATCATTACAATTATTTCCTTCTCTTAGATTATGAAAAAACGATAAGGACCAATCATGTATCCAAAAGATATGAATCAAATCAAGAATAATTTTACGAGGATTAAAATTATTACCATCTTTAAGTATGAAACCAATAATCGATTTGAAATCAGATTTCAAAGATAATGGTACGGTAGTCTCATTATCTCATATGAGTATATGACTCAACTCACATTACATATTTCTAAATTAATTTTTAATAATTACTATTATAATGATTTAATATCGGATTATTACACGGTTCGATCCCCCGCAACTGCGATCGGGAGGGGGCTGGAACCACTTGATGCCAGAACTGACCCCCGAACCAGATTCAACTGGTGGTGAAAACCAAAAAAAAAAAAAATAATATCGGATTATTAAAATTGCGTCACAGTGTTGCATTGTTTGGAATCCGATCCATCTATGACGGCTTTTATGGTCAATGTGTGATCAATTTATTTATTGTTGATTTTTCTTATCTATCTATGAACTAAACATTTCACTTTTTATTTAGAGCAGCAAGACTTTTCTTATGGACCTAAAACATAACAATAATTCATTATGAAATTAGCCTTTAAATGAATGGAGTGCGTGCAACAAGAGATAATCTAACACAGCAACTTAAAACACAGAGTTTCGTCAAAAAAAAAACTTAAAACACAGTTCTAATTTCTACGTGCAAAAGATCGTCAAAATATACTACTTCATTCGATCTTTAATACTCCCTCCGTTTCTTTTTATAAGAAATAAGAGTGAAATTTTTTTTGTTCCTTTTTATAAGAAACTTTGACTAATTTTCAAATGTTTTAAATGTTGAATTTCACTTATGCCCTTATTTATTATGAAAGAGAATATTAAAAATAAGTAAGTTAATTGAATTTAAAGAAATTAAATAAGGGTATAAATGAAATAAGTTTAAATTTATAAGAGTATTAAATGAAAAAAACTATTTACAATGTGTTTCCATGATATGTGTAATTTTTTCAAACTGTTTCTTATAAAAAGGAACGGAGGGAGTATAAGAAACAGTTTAAATTTTAGATACATTTAAATATTAATGTATTTAGACTATATAATAGACTAAATACATTAATATTTGAATGTATCTAAAAAAGTGAGCTCTCTATTATTTTAAAAAGTATGAGTCATGCTAAATAGCGCACTCAGTGTACTTGTTAAGCATGCTAAAAAAGGAAATAAAAGATAAAAGTAATGGTGATAGAATAACTTTTTACACTTTCAAAACATTAAATACACAATTTCCAAAAAAAATTTCCATAATAATTTGCTTAACTAGTGCACCTACCGTTTATCATTTTCCAAGAAATATATATAGGGAGTACTCAAAAACACACTCACACTAATTAATCAGTAGCCCTATCTAATTAATCATAATGATATTTTGACATGAATAATCAATAATGGCGATCATCATTGTTACTATGTAAAAAGCAACTTTGAAAGTTAGTGAAACTTTTGAATCTTCTAAGAATCAATTCTACCTCATTTAAAATAAAAAAATGCTAATGAGTGTCCAAAATATTTTTTAAAATCATCAATTTGAATTCCTTAGATTTTACCCAAGAACTAAAAGAGAATATATTAAGACTTTAAATGATACAAATCATTATAAAATCTATATATCAAACTAACACAATCCCAAAATGTCTGCATCACTAGGCCTCTTTCTTTTGTCCCAAACTTTTTCTTTTTTTCAATGCAAAAGTATAATATATATTGGATGGATAAAAAAGTACAAATAGTATTACACCCAGATTTTGAGATTAAGTACAAGAAGTACTAGACCTAAACCACAAAGAACAAAACAAAAGAGAAGAGACCAAGCCGGAGGTTAGGGTGGCAACAAGCCCTATCTAAATATACAATCCATTGGATTAACCCATCATTCATAATAAATACATATACCACCCTTTTCTTTCCCCACCAACCACTTCCAAGAAGTCCTTTTGATTGTGTCGAAACATTCTTCAAGTAACGGTACCTTTGATGAGAAAATGAATTCATTCCTTGCTCTCCAAATTGTCCACATCATTGCATGCCACACCGTTAACAACCATTTAAGCCCCTTTCCGCATCCCCCCCGCCAAGCAAAACATTCCCATAAATACAAAGGGATCCGGATGAACTATCGAGCTAAATCCAAGCCACTTGTATAGTTTATACCACAATCCACACGCAAAGGGGCACGTTCCAAATAAATGACTCTCCGATTCTATAATCGATGAACACCACAAGCAATCCATTTGTTGCGTGTCAAAGAAAATTCCTCGTTTGAAGAGATTTCCTTTTGTTGATAATCGACCAAGAAGTAATTGCCAAGTGAAAACTACCACTTCGGAAGGTGCGTAACACTATTTGTGAGTGTGTCTAACACTATTTATTTGTATTTGTACCTATACATGTATTTTCCATATTTGAGATTGGACCACACACTAATTATTGAGCTTGGTTTATCTCCACATGTCCACCTAAATGGTCCTCATGTGATCATTGATCAATTTACTTGCGTATCATTTTGAAAAGCACGTTTATTTTGTTCCATTGGAGAGAAGAAAGAAACACTGCACCTGTTTAATTGAGTGAGTGGAGCTTTCAATTAAGTTCATTCACTATTTCAAGTAATATTAGTGAGAAATGAAAATGGTTTATTTTCAATCTAAATGAAAAAACTACATGAACTTGTATTTTCTTTTAGGAAAATGCCAATTATTATTTCCAGAGCACTAGTTAAAAAAATTTAATACACTAAAATTACATTGAAACTTGTAAAAACAATGTTTGTAAAATATAGTGTTAGTTTCAATGTAAAGTTATTAATATTTTTTTCTGTATCCTTAATTAGTCCCTTGAAGATATTACTGACATTTTTTTTATGATGACAATTAACAGTTAATTGAAAATTCACTTGAACATAATTTAATTAATTTCAAAACTATAAGATTTCAAACTCTGCAAGTCATATGATATTTGTTTGCTCTTTTTATGAATGGAAAACATTTCCAATAGATTGTATTTTGAGATAGATGTTTGTTTTGGTTTTGGGAGTGATTGTTTTTGGGTCAAGTACCCCTTATATTTAATCCCAAATTGTGGGTATAATACCATTTATACTTTTTTCCTATATATATATATATATTCTCTTTTGCCGTTCAAAAAAAAATGATATTTGATTCCTAAACTTATTACAGAAAAAATCCATAAATTATTAAGATATCCTAAAACATAAAATTTGGGCTGCCTTGAAGAGATCCGCCGCTCGATACCAGTGGTTTCATCAACCATGTGTACGTATATAAATTATTGAGATATATTGTATGGAAATTTGTGAGGGGGAGAAAGTGGATAGTAAAACTTTGATGATAAAGAGAATAGAGAAGAGAAATGACATGAGAAAATATTTTTCTTATAAGATTAAAAGTTTTCAAATATGAGAAAATTCAAAAAAATACATTGAGTAAACTTTTTGAATAATTTATAATTTGCTTCTCTCTTTATAATATCTCCAAAATAAGGAAAATAGTAACGTAATAATTTTCTCTTCTGTTTTTCAAAACCATTCTTTTAAACAAGTTATAGTGGATTTATGTTTTTTTATTCCTTTGAAGTAATCTCTCATTTTCTTAACTCTCAAATAAAGCCAACAACAAGTTCAAATAAGACCCATTCAATTAACAAATGGTTAGAGTTTCAATTTCCGACTCTTGCGTATATAAAATATTCCGTTGAGAAAGAAAGATCCGCTTTGTGAGCTTACATTACACGTTACATGATAAAATTCGATAAATATACATGTTAAATAGTGGTGAAAACTTCATACTTATAATATATAAATAGTGCCGCAAAGATTCCTAACACCAATCTTTCTAAGATTAAACTTTCATGGATTAGATATGAATATGACGAGCATTTAACTTTTAGGGTTGCTTTTTGCCCATTTCCTTTATTTTATAATCCACCTTCTTTTTATGCCCTTTTCGAAAATTCAATTCCAAAACCCACTTTTTTTTTGACAAATTCCAAAACCCACTTAAGAAGTTACAATTTGGGATTATATAATTTCTGAAAATTCAATTTTAGAGTGTTCCAAAACTTAAACTCTGAATCTAAACTTAAATACATTTAGAACAAATTTAGAAAATAAAGACACATTTAGAAAAATTATAGTTTGTAGATATTACACCCACTATTGGAAATTCTTGGATCCATCCTTGTTCACATAGCCTTATAGGTAGTTTGGACAAAAGAAATCTGGTTCAGTTTACGAAATCAAACGATCAATTTGACGGAAAAGAGTTAAAGAACCAACTTCCATAAATAAATTTAGAGACTAAAAATGTGTTTAAGCTTAAATTCTAATATGTTCAAGCTATTCCAAAACACCAAGTTCTCATTACACAACAAAACATTACCTCTAAACAAGAACAAATTACATAATCAACAAACAAACTTCATCAAGTACATATATCAACAAGAACTCCATCCACTTGACCTCATGCTCAAGCTCAAGAGGATATTAAAAATTCATTGAAACTAAGGAATTAATTTAAATAGCCTTTTGTTTCACAAATCAAATTTTTGGAAATCATATCTTTGAAAATTAAGTTTTAGAAATATAAGTTTTTCAAACCCATAAACTAAACAAATGCTTTCCTACTCATCATTAAGAAAACAACAATAAAAGTATCAATGGCTCAAATGTAAAATAAAGTAAACCGATGGCCAATGAGATCTCATGCCATTATCTTGGCAGACCTACCGAAAAGACTGTCCACAACTTTCCCAACATTAGAAATGGTTTCTAAAGTTGCAGGGTATATAGCATCGGTTTTAGGGTCATCATGACAAGGCATCCAGCACCTTGATCCAATGTCCCGGCAAACTTCTTGTCCAAAATCATCCGAGACATCTTCTGCTCCACATGATCAACGGGAAGCTCAATAAGTTCAGCAATATGTGCAATCTCAACTCTTGAGAATGGCTCAATCAATCTGCAATCAATGGTACCTTGCTGAGCTGGTGGAACATGAATGGCATTTGCAGCTGTGAGGGCAGCTTTTGCTTTTGGAAGATTCGTTAGGGAGAAGTGTAGCTTGCTTTCAGTAAAGGAGAGTCGAAGCTTGTGAACATTCCTTACTTTCCATCAGAAGAGTAGCAAGCCTTGCCTCAATTCGCTGCCTCAGAAAGGAACACTTTTTACCACGAGTCTATTGCACAAATCAAGGAAAAGAATGGCCTTAACTGAGTAAGAAGGCTGCGCAGATCCCCTGCCCTATTCTCTTGCCTGAGCAGGTCGGTGATATTTGTGACGGCCTGTTCTTTCATGCGCATCACTTATGGAGAAGAAGAAGAAGGATCACCAAGTATGCGATAAAGAATGGACATGGCCTCAAATGGGTCTTTAGCTTCCAATGCCTGAGCAATGGACTCTGTTGTGGCGGGAAGGAAAGAAGACGACATGGCTATAGCTAGGAGAAAGTTCTGCAAAAAAAAAAAATTGTCAATGGAGAGAAACCTTAAAACCAAAGAATTGTGCATTACTATCAATTATTGAACTGAAATATTATCTCACTAACCTAACTGTTCCATTAGTCACCCAAAGTTATATCAAATCATTCAAATGTATTTAACTATATAAACAATTATACATTGAATTTTGAAATCCACAAAACATAATGTAAGGGGAGGTGATGCAGGTCAAATTCCATTAGATGATAATGGAAGACATGGATAAAGACATATTGAGTTGGGCTACATTTCAAAACTAGTTAAAGAGGAATGGAAGACACGGTTTTACTTTGGTTTTCTACTGAAATAAAGAAAAGTTCTTCGCTTTTGCAAGAAAATAAACAAAGTAAATGAAAGTATAAAAAGAGTGCTGATATAAATTTGAAATAGAAATTGCAGGGGAGGGTATTTTCCATAACTCTACATGTATTATACCACTAAATCAGCATACAGAGAGACATACGATGCACAATCACAAATCAATACATGGGACATAATGAAAATACTATTTTGAACAGTTAAACTACTCATCAAAGTCACGAGAACAGGTTGTCAGTCTACTTAGATTTCATGTCAAGCGACGAAAGTGATTGGCACAGGGAGACCTAAATTCAAGTACACGACCTCACAATAATTGTAAGAAATTTAATGAGAATCATTTAAAGAGAGCATCAATGTGAGGCACACAAGTAGTCAAATACAACTTAACTCTAAAAGGGAATACAAAACAATTATCAACCCTAAAAAGAAATACACAACAATTACCAACACGAGATGATATCAGAGAATGGAAACCGTTAGAACAACAAGAAATTGCAGAAGAGACCAAGGAACTCCCTACCTACTCCTATTATGTGCATTTCCAGAAAGCCTCAACAATAATGTTTTGTTTTTCCTCTCTTACGTAGATTTGATCATGAAAATGCAATTGATATAAATATTAACCAGTCCTACCTACTCTAAAGCATTCCTCTTCATACATCTATTCGAGACAGTAAAGTCAAATCTGGGAAACACAAAAAGCTATACCAGAATGTGAATGACTCAGGGCAGTAACCAAACCCGGAAAATTAAAGGAAATGGGCTACTGGGCCATTTTTCCCTTAGCTGGGTTAGCAATACTCCAACACACACAATTTGGTGATTTGAAATATGAATCCCACCACAAGCACTTAGGTGATGTTGTAAAACTACCAACTTAAGAAATCAATATACTTAAGCTTAGCAATGAGCGAAGCTGAGCCAAATCAGATATGTTTTGCTTAGACTCAGCTCACAATCACAAAGAACATAATCTTATTTACTTTAGCTATGAGCAAAGCTGAGCCATATCTTATTTCTACATAATAAAGCTTTAACTTGTAGGATAACCACACATGAACCTAACAATTTCAATGTGCAAACATGATTTGACCAACATCTCATTCCACATTACAAATACATACCTGACTTTTCAATATAGTTTCTCTAACATCATAATCAATACATTCAAATTTCCCCAACTTTATCAAGTACCAAACAAAGCCTAGACAACTTCTACTTTATTTTGATAATCCAGCAACTATAGTATATTAAAGGGACTGCAAAGGTACTCCAACCCTTACAACGATCAAAATCCGAACACAACATCATAGAGAGCATCTACTTAATCTTACATTAAAGTGACAAGCATAATCAACTTATAAATTGCAATTAACACTTACATAATTGAACTAAAAAAAAATTTAATATAATTTCTCTAACATCATAATCAATCCAATCAAATTTCCACAGCTTAAGAAACTATTCTACAAAATTTCAAGTACCAAAATAAACTTAAAATTGAAATGAACACTTACATAAGTAAACCAAAATAAAATAAAATCAAGATACAATATAATAATATTGCAATATGCAGAAAAATTAAGAAACCTAGATTCATGATAATGATATATAATAATACAATGCAACAAAACAAAACAAAACGAAACCCTAAGAAGCTAAAAGGAAAAAGAGAAAATAAAGAAAGAGTGACATACTTTGATTGGATGGAAGGAGAACGAGAGTGCACTTTGTGACGATCCTGACGAGCAAAGAATCAAAGGGTTTGTACTTTGTTTGGTATTGAAATGCAGAAGAGAGTGAAGGTGAAGAAATAGACGAAGAATTTTGGAGTACGAAACGAAACTGCACGATTACTTTGGGCTTTTTCTATTCGTTTTGGTTTTGGGCCTTTTTAATTATCCATAATCCTTTATGTTTAAGGATTAATATTTGCACCCTCTTGTATTTTGCACGTACTATGTATTAGGAAATTAATTTTGCGTGTATAGATGTAACTAAATTTTCATATTTGAGTAAAAAAAAAAATAATGATTTCAACTTTGAGGTTTATATGTTTTCAGATAATATTTTTCAAAGGATATTATAAGTAGCTGCAATTAGGAGGTGTAATTGTTTCAATTTGTTTAGACCAGTTTTTAGTCAAAAAAGTGTTTGAATCGATGAAATCTTCATTGGTTTAGTTTGATTCAATTTTTTGTGTTTTTCTGTAATAAAATAGAATCAAATATTTGGTTTGATTTTGTTCAATATGATTAATCGGTTTCAAATGATTCCTTTTTTAAACAATATATTTACATTGTGTATTTCCTACCGAATCAAACTTGTTCGATTTTCTTTTGTTCAATTCGATTTTTTACTCAAATTAACTAAATTAGATTGGTTAATTTCAATTTTATTTGATTTAGTTTGTATGGTTAATAGATTTTGTTTGAACCACTTATACTCTAGCAGTTTACTATGAAGTACATACATTTTTCGGATTGGGCGTGTCCCGGTGTCGGACACCGATACGACATTGACACTTATAATCACATTGTGTTATTTGTTCAAATTATTGGTGTCGACGTGTCAGTGTCCATATCGTGTCTGATGTCTGTGTCCGTATCGTGTCTGATGTATGTGCCTATGTCCGTGCTTTATAGATAGTCTACATCAATATTCTTTTGCCATCTAAAATTTTGGGCAACTGTCAAACCAAGCATAAGCATAATTGTCCAAATTAATTCGAATTCTGATGAGTAAAGGTATCAAATTAAATTTGCATCAAATTTAGGCAGGGACACATGCAATATAGATAGAATCATAGAACAAGAAAAGAAACAGAAACAGAAAAATACACAAAGGTGGCATACATATATACCATTACCAATACGTTATGCAATCAGATAATTAGGCTTTAAACTAACTAGTAAAACGTGTAAGGTTTGAATATACCTTAGCATCTATAGTTTTTTTGTTCCATTTTACTAAATTTGAAAGTGTTAGCACTCGTGATTCAAAAATTATCAAACTCTTTTTTTTTTATAAATTAGAGAGTTAATACAAAAAAATATTTTTATTAGAGTTTTGGAAAGCCTCATTTATAGATGAGGTCATAAATTGCTCATAAACAGTTGGAATATTGAAATTAGGTTAAAGTATAAAAATAAACAATAAATGTCCAAGAAAAGAACCAAAATAAATAATAAAGTTAAAAAGTGATTTTTTTTTCTAAAGAGAGTACAACAAATAAATTATCAATTTCATTTTTCTTCCAAAAATCTACTTTTTTTACAATTACCAAATAGATAGGAAAATGACAGAAATACAAATGAATACTAGAACCATCTAAACACAAAATTAGATTATGAATCCACTTATGTCCATTGACCACCAATAAATTAAACTTTAAGTGCAAGAGTAAGTAAATCTCTTAAGATCTTTTACTCTCTTTTCTCATATTTTCCCTATCCTTTGTACTCAATAATTAATCTTCAATCAAATAATAAAATAAAGATGGTATATAACCAAGTGAGGTCAATACTAGTGATTAATAAAGTAAAAATCATATTAAGAGTTCCTAACCGGTTCAAAAGCCAATGAAAAATTAACAAATTAAAACCTTTATCTCAATATTTAAAATCCAACAAATTTCTTCCTCATTAATTAATGTTTGCACTAGGCCCGGCCTTGAGAGTAGGTAATGGATCCCATGGCCTAAGAGCATCTCCAATGGTGATACCACTTTAGGTATCATACATCACTAAAAAGTGGTCCCTACAATGTCATATAATATTTATGCAACTCATACATGTTTTGCTCCAATGGTGATATCACTCTAGGTATCATACATTATTAACAATTTATTAATTGTATTTAATTCGATATACCAAAAAAGGTAATATTAAATTGATGATACGGTACCTTAAATAAGGTACCGGTATCATCAACTTTGATACCCTCTATGCCACGTCATGGAACTCCAATGATAAAAAAAATTAAGATACGGATCATTAATCTATGAAACTCTCTATGGTACTCTTATTGGAGATGATCTAAGGCTCATTATTTTTAGGGGCCCAAAATATTTTATTATACCTACCTATTATTATGGAAAATAAAAAATCAATTATATTTAAAGAAAGAAAATATGATTAAGTCTAGAAAATAAGTATTATTTAAAATGTGATTGAGGTCCAATTTTTTTTTATATCTAGTAAATAATTAGGCATAACGGTATGATTAAAATAGAACCCTGCAGAACAACAAAAATACGGCACCACTTGTCTTTGTTCCTAATTCCTATTTTGTTTTGTTTTTTTTTCTTTCTAATTCTTGCATTCTTGTAAGGTAGGTAAGAATGTTATAGGTTTTTCTTGTTTAGGTTTTGGCGTTGTTTTTTTTTTTTGTGTTCCTAATTTTATTAACCAGTTATTTAATTTATTTTCTACAAATTGTTAATACTTAACATATTATTTTTTGCATCCAATTTCAACCATTTGGATATGCTATTGTTCTCTACTTGAGGTTTTTTTCTATCTAAATCTTAGAAGATGTTGCATAAGAAACATTTATGTGGTAATGAAAAACTGGAAAAAAAAATGAAAGGAAGAGCTAATAAAATCACAACAAGGGACTGTTGAAAAATTTGTTTTCAAAAAGGTAGATATCCAAAAAGTATGTATTAATGTTATTATATTAAATGAAAGTTTTTTTTGGCCTATGGCCCATAAAAGTCCGGAACGGCACTGGTTTGCACATATAGACTATAAGACATAATCAATCAAACTACATGTGTGACAACATTTGTAAGACTGAGAGAATATGTTACCAATAGTGATTAATAAATTTGGTAATAAGTTTCTTACTCAAATATGTTACCAATAGTCTTTCATTTTTGTATATAATTTCACATCAAATAGTTAGCATCTCCTTTATCACTTTAACATATTAGTGGAATCATTTTGACCAAGAACAACTCAATAACAAAAAAAAAAATACCCACTCATATAGTGCAACATTTTAGGTTACAATTACAATGGTCATCTCACATGTATCAATTCTTGAACAAAACTTTTTAATTTGCATAATTTAAACCAACAATTGCAGTTACAACATCAAAATTTAAAAGTTGCTCAGCAATTTTTTGTATATAACATAAGATGGTGATAATGTCACTACAATATAGCAAAGCTTATATATCTTACATATATATATATATTTAATTAAACATATATATTACAACAAAATTAAACATAATCCTCCTTTTGATCACCCACATTCATCTTTCCCTTTCCACTAGTATACACAAAATCAAGATTGTAAAGCACAGGAACCATAGTTAGTGAGCAAAGGAAAACCAAAACAGGACCAAATATCCAAAGTAACATAGGAAGCCCTGCATAGAAAAGCCTATTTCCAACAGCATTTAAAATGAAACCTTTTTCCAAAATTTCAAATATATATTCTGGTGTCACAAGTGACATAGGATCTTGTGGTGTGTTGATTAAAATGTTGACTTGATTTATGAACCTTATTGCAAGAGAGTGACAAAAAAATGAGAAGAGGAAAATTGTTAATAGTGTGACATATTTTAGTGCTACCATGAATTCTCCATGTGCTCCATAAATTGCATCATTGAGTGGTTTCTTCACACTATATGTGCTGCTTATAACTGCTGCAAGACCTGAACATAGTAGAATTGAGGTTGTGGCCATTAAGGTTGCCCCCATTATTGTATTCCTTAGTGATTGAACAGCTAGGATGTTTTTCTTTTCATTGTCCTGTCATAATCAACACATCTTCATTAGACATTTTTAAGGTTTTAAGATTTAATTCGTATACATCTTTCTCGTCAACTATAAGAAAAAATTATACGGTCAATTAATCATAATCGGTAAATCAAAATTAAATACTATATTTTATACATACGAATTTAGGTTAGGGAAGACTTCGATTTAAACGTACGTCACAACAATTAATGATAAATGGATTATAAAACTTATTATATAGCCAAAAGTTAAATAGTATTTATCTAAAATTACGAAAAGAGAGAGTGAAATGAAAACTATGGCTAAGTAGTGGTTTCGAATTGGATTGGTTGTTGTGAAACAATGACACAGTAATACGCTGTTTTTGTTCTAAACCATCTGATTTGATATTAACAGTCAAGATTAATTTAATTAGAAAAATACAGTTTTTAATTTAAGTCGTCTGATCTAAATTTAATAGATGAGATTAGAAACTAGTAGCAAATCCGGGTCCTTAGTGGTTTACCCTTAAGATGTGTTGATATTCCATTGGTAGGGATGAGAATAAATATAAATAAAGAGCTTTATATAAACAATTTGCAGCACAAAATCTAAGAATTTGTACTTTAAATTAATATTATTACATTACTTAGTGGATTTTTTCATGCATATTATCTAGTAACAACCCACTTGAATTAATGGATATTCACCTAATTATACCAGTAAGAAAGAACATTCGATTGTGCTTTTATTTGTGTTTGGTTGTTAGAATGACATTTTATCTTGTACGAACAAGAATAAATTAGGAAAAAGCTAAACCCAAAGATATATAAATCGAATATGCAATAATGGTATAGATACTCTATATATTAATTTTTATTCCCCAAGGAAATGCCCTTTGGACTATGGTAAATTGAAACACGATTGGAAAAGTTTGTGCACTATGGAGTATGCACTATAATAAAATGAAAAAATGAATGAAACATCTGCACGAAAATAATCACCACTAAATAACAGTAAAAAATTTATACTTACAATATAATTTAAAAACAATTAAAGTTAAATATCAATTGGGCATGATCATCGCAACAATTTTATAGTATAAAGATGATGATATACGAAACAAGACGTGCTATACTTTCTTTTTTAACAAAGATGTAATATGATTCAAAAAAGAAAAAACACAAAGATGTAATATAAAGTGTACACAACAAATACTCTACCAAAATAGAAAGACTAAAGTTATATTGACAACGTTAATTGTTTTCTTCTTTTTGGTATTAATATTGACGATATTGTTTAATAATGGAAAAATATATCAATCTGAAAAAGATGTAATATGATATACGAAACAAGACGTGCTATACTTTCTTTTTTAACAAAAAGATGTAATATAATTCAAAAAAGAAAAAACGAAAAGATGTAATATAAAGTGCACACAACAAATACTCTACCAAGATAGAAATACTAAAGTTATATTGACAACATTTTTTTTTTTTGCTATTAATATTGGCAACATTGTTTAATATATTCAATGAAAAAATATATCGATCTAAAAAAATACTAAAATAATAAAGTTAATGACACAAATTATTGGTGATGGAAAAAATATAAAATTTCTCTCTAATTCTCTTGTCATAAATTTAGTAACAGAATTAGAGTGAAATTTCACATTTTTTCTTTCTAGACTCTCCTTGTTAATTTTTTATTTTTAATAGTATTGCACATATATAACACTTCCTTCTCTTGTCTTAAATTAAGATTAAGATAAAATTGGTCTGGTGGTATTGTCTTGGGACCTGAGAGTGTGCTCCTCTTAAGGTCTTAGGTTCGATTCTCTCTTGTGCCAATTTGGGTGGGCTAATTTAACTTCTTCAAAAAAAAGATTAAGATAAAATTTTAATAGATTCTTATATATAAGAATAAGACATAATTTGGAATCCACCTGCTCTAGTTGAACATAATAGATTCTTCATTGAGATAATTTAAAGTTAACATGGAACAACAAGACTAAACCGAATATTAACTTTTAGAATTGAAAAAAATCAAACAGTTTAACTTAAACCTAGGTAATTCATTAATAGTGCATATATAATTATATTAAACAAAAATCGGTTTTATATTAAACAAAAAAAATGATGAAACAATAATCAAACTTTTATGATTCATAATTATGAAAAAAATAATGATGAAAAAAGTATATATTATGGATAGTAAATTAAATTTAAAAAGAAAAATGAAAACATAAGTACCTTCATCATAGCATTAACCCAATTTCTACGACCACTAGCATTGATGCCAACAATAGTAGTATGTGGCTGAGTTCTAACCTTATACCAAAGCCACAAATGATAACCAATGCTTATTATAAATGCCAAAGGCACCAATATCACATCCAAATAGCATTTTCTCCATTCCATCTTTGCGTTTCTCCTAACAAGCTAGTTTGTTATATAATTCTCTTTCTCTCTTTGTGCTCTCTCTTTATGTAAAAGCAATTTTGTTTTAGAGTTAATGTCACACTTCTCTACTATATATATGGCAAAAAATACCAAGGCAATATATGTGTGCACATCATATGAAAGATGAATGTGGACATGTTTTGAATCGTTGTCCTAATCAAAAGGTTGTAAGAATTAATAAAATGAACCTTGCTTTTTAGCTAAATTACAAAACTTTACAATCATTTTCTATGTGAGAGTGGAAAACATTTTCCACACCTTTTTGTCACATGCTTTTTCCTCTCCAATATAATTCAACTTTAAGTCTTCTTTATTTGTTGCCAATATTATTTCAACATTTTAAGAAAAAATAGTTGTTGGAAAATGATTTGCGCATTAAGTCCATATATGGATATATATATATATATATATATATATATATATATATATATATATATATATATATATATAGTATATCTTTATCCTTTTGTTTATTTGTAGGTAGATATTTCACAACTCTCTCCAATAGACATCCAAAATTTACTAATCAAAATATTTCTAATCTATTGCTCAAGTCAGGCTCCTCTAATTGAAGATTGGATTAATTATAATATCTAATTAGTCATATATACTAGTTAAAAAATCATGCATGGTTAATAATTATCATGACATATATATATATATATATATATATATATATATATATATATATATATATTCCAAAACTTTAATTAGTGATTTTTTTATTAGAGAGCAATTCTTTTTTTTTTATGTATAAAGAAGTTTAGGATGAAAAATTGGTTCTCCCATAATTCTTGTACACACTTATAACAATTATAAATATATTATATGAACTTCTAAATTATGGAAACTTCTGAATTTTAAATAACTATATTTTTGTCAAAAATGACTCACACGACACCTACCATCACGAATGGATTAATCACAAATAATTGTTATTGACTACTTATCACCTCTGTCTAGAATGCTTTTCACCAAATCAAAATTTATGGGGCAGCTTATATTTCTTCTAGGAAAATGCAAATATGTGTGTTAAGAAGTGTCATATAATTGTGAGATGATCTAAATATAAAGGAACCTGTGACAGAAAATTACTCTGATGATTTCATGTGTTGCAGTGTACAAATATATACAAGAGCCTAATAATAACATCTCCTAATATTAAGCTAAACAAATTGATACTGCTATGAAAGTCACCTATGTTCACGCCTAGTCATAATTGATAGCAATTATGTGGTATTGCTATCACAATATCAGTCAACTAGCATACTAATTACAATCTTTTCCATCCTAAAATAATGCCTCTGTCATTACCCCCCCTCAAGTTGGAGCATGTAAATTACATATGCCCAACTTGCTTAGCAAGGAAGTGAATTGAGTGGGACCAATAGCCTTAGTAAACACGTCTGCTAATTGTGCTTGTGTAGGAACATAGGCTGGTGTAATATTACCAGTAAGGTATTCATCACGAATGTAGTGGCAATCCACTTCAATGTGTTTGGTTCTCTCGTGAAAAACCGGATTCTTGACAATATGAAGCGCTGCTTGACTGTCACAATGAATTTTCATAGGCTTAGGATGTGAAATACCAAGAGTGGAAAGAAGGCTTTTTAACCATTTCAGTTCTCCTGTTATAGCTGCCATTGAACGGTATTCAGCCTCGGCGGAAGAACGGGATACTGTTTGTTGTTTCTTAGTCTTCCATGAAATTGGAGAGGAGCCGAGGAAAACAAACCATCCAGTAAGAGATCGCCGAGTTAAAGGACAGCCGGCCCAATCAGAATCACACCAACCAGATAGTTGCAGGTCACAATCCCTTTGTAATAAAACACCTTGTCCCGGTTTCCCTTTCAAGTATCGAACTACTCTGAGAGCCGCCTCCCAATGGTCTACTTTAGGTTCCTGCATGAATTGAGAGAGGATGTGCACACAATATGAGAGCTCAGGCCTGGTAAAACACAGGTAAATAAGGCGACCTACCAACCGCCTATACTGCTCTGGATGAGGAAACGACACATTCTCAGCGAGTGCCAACCGATGATTCTGTTCAATTGGTACATTTGATGGCTTAGCTCCCATAAGCCCAGTTTCAGCTATAATATCTAAAGCATACTTGCGTTGACAAAGAAAGATACCAGCTGAGGATCTTGCCACTTCGACGCCTAAAAAATATTTAAGGATCCCCAAGTCTTTCATGTGAAAACAATCATGTAAATATGCTTTAAAATCATTGATAGCATCATGGTTATCACCTGTAATTATGAGATCGTCAACATACACCAACACTACAATGTGTACTCTCGGTTTTTGCAAGACAAAGAGAGAATAATCAGATCGAGATTGCAGAAATCCGTAGTGCTTTAAAGAAGCCGACAATTTTGCAAACCAACACCGAGGCGCTTGTTTAAGTCCATATAGGGACTTATTAAGTTTACATACTGTACCAGATCGTGGTGGAAGAAACCCAGGGGGAGGCTTCATGTACACAATTTCTTCAAGATCTCCGTGTAAAAATGCATTGTGCACATCCATTTGGTGTAATTCCCAATCTCGTGTGGCTGCTACGGCTAACACCGTACGAACCGTAACCATTTTCACGACTGGTGCAAAAGTCTCTGTGTAATCAATCCCTTCCTTTTGATGGTTTCCAAGAATTACTAGTCGTGCTTTGAATCGTTCTACACTTCCATCTGATTTATGCTTTATTTTGTAAACCCACTTACAACCAAGTGCTTTCTTCCCGGGTGGCAGCTCTGTTACTGTCCATGTTCCATTGGTCTCAAGCGCATGTATTTCACTTTGCATAGCCTCTCTCCACCGACTATCTTTCATTGCATCAGCATAAGTGAAAGGCTCTTTTTCCTGTGAAACAGCTGAAAGAAAAGCACGATGTGCAAAATAAAAATGATCATAATTCACATAGTTAGTTATGGGATAAGGTGCACCTGAGTTTGCTTTTGGAGGAGGTGGACAGTTGGATGGGCTCAATCTTCTAGCGGTATTCGTCACATGGTTTTGTAGGCGAGTTGAAGGTTGTTTGATTCTGTGTCCTCTACCCAACATTGGCTCGGTTACTAGTGTAGATGAACCCATGGTATCTTCGTTATCCATGTTTTGCAGATCAGCACCTTGCTCGTCAACTTCCTCATTATCAGATGTGGTAGATGTAGTGGATGTGAGAGTTGTTTCTTGTATATTCATATTTTGTGGAATACCTGCATCAATTGCCACATCTAACTTACTGTTCATATTATCCACTCCCATATCATTACTTTCTTGGATACTAAGTGTGTGACCTGGTTCTTCTTCACCATCAAAATCATCAACAAATTCTTCCAAATTGCAATTACTAAAGTGAGCATCTTTTCTGGAGGTAGCAAAAGGGAATTTAGTTTCAATGAATTCAACATCTCTAGACACAAAAATTTCTTCTGTTTCTAAATCAAACAACTTCCATCCTTTCTTTCCATATGGATATCCAATAAACACACACTTCTTACTTCTACTAGCAAATTTATCACCATTTCTTCCTTGATTATGAGCAAAACATAGAGAGCCAATTATTCTCAAATGTTCGTACTCAGGTTGCTGTCCATGCAACATCTCATATGGAGTTTTCCCGTTCAAAATAGCGGAAGGAGTTCGATTAATTAAATATCCCGCAGTTAGAATGCATTCCCCCCAAAACTTAATAGGGAGATTACCTTGAAACCGCAGTGCTCGTGCCACATTCAAAATATGTCTATGTTTTCGTTCTACTCTCCCATTTTGTTGGGGTGTTCCGGTGCAAGATGTTTGAAAAATTATACCATTGTCAAGAAAAAACCTTCTCATGCATGTGAATTCTGTCCCATTATCACTCCTGAATATTTTTACTTGTTTATTAAATTGCCTCTCAACTAAAGCAAAAAAATTGTGAAGCATTGTCGAGACTTCTCGTTTATCAGTCAATAAATAAACCCACACAGCACGTGAATAATCATCAACTATTGTCAAAAAATAAAAAGCACCACAAGTAGAAGGACTTCGATATGGTCCCCATAAATCACAATGAATTAATTCAAATGCATTACTAGCTTTATTTTGACTGAAAGGAAACTTCTCTCTAGTTTGTTTGGCTCTAAAACAAATTTCACATGTTTTATTCACTACATTTCTATCTTTGTGTCCACTAACTTGAGGAATTAACTGGGTGATCTTCAAGGAAGGGTGTCCCAACCGTTTGTGCCAAAGGTCCACTGAATGAAGTCTATCAATCTTGTAAACTCTCTCTCTTCGAACTCCTCTAAAGAAATAGAGCCCATCTTTCCGTTCACCCGCTCCAATCAGCGTCCTCGAAGTACGGTCCTGCACAACACATAACTTATTAGTGAATTGAATGACACATTTTAATTCATCCATCATCTGTGAAACAGATATTAAGTTGCAGTTCAACTTTGGTACAAAGAGAACATTAGTAAGTTTTAATCCTCCTTCCAGTACTACACTTCCTTGTTTAACTGCTGCTGCATGTTCTCCATTGGGGAGACCGACCGGACAACTTTGAATATCTCGTAGTTCTCTCATGTGTTTCAAGTTTCCAGTCATGTGGTTAGAACAACCTGTATCAATTATCCATGTATCATACTCACCTGTCATCTTGTCATTACAATTTGTTTTCTGAGCATTTAGTAATCCTACCAACGTTTGCAACTGTTCTGCAGTAATCCCAGCCAAGCCTGAACCATCTCCATGTGAAATCGCAGTTTCTGAACTTGTTCCTGTGTGAACAGCATTTGCACGTACAGTTCCTCCTCTACCTCGTCCAGTTCCTGATCGCTTGCCTCGTCCACCATATTTCCCTTCAATTTTTGGTCTGTCTCCCCACCAGTCGGGGTAACCAACAAGTTGAAAACAGCCTGCTGCTTCATGTCCTTCTCGATGACAGTGAGTACATTTGTCTTTTCCATCCAATCTTCCTTTGGCTGCTCGTCCATTTGTTTGAACAGCTAGGCTCATCACTTCTCTTCTTTCTTCTGTGGTTTTAGTCATCATTCTCACCCTCTCTTCTTGAATCATTGTTGAGTATACCCTATTGAGATTGGGCAACGGATCTGTTGCAAGGAGATTGGATCGAACAGTTCCGTAAATTGCGTCATCTAATCCCATGAGGAATTGATGAACTTTTTCTTCCTCTCGCCGTTTTTCCAATTTCGAGGATATACCACACTTGCAGCTACCACAACTGCATACCGGAATTTGATCGTAATTGGCCAAATCATCCCACAACAGTTTCAATTTTCCGTAGTATGTCACCACCGACATACCGTCTTGTTTGCACCTTGCTAGATCTAATTTCAACTGCTGTATTCTAGGTCCATTCACCACAGAGAGTCTTTCTTTGATGTCTAGCCACAGATCTCTTGCATTTTCAGCATAAGACATGGTGGAACGAAGATCCGCTTCAACGGTATTTAGAATCCATGACACCAACATCGACTGGACAGTCCACCAGTCTTCAATTTCAGGTGAGTTTTCGTCTGGTGTTTTAATGGTGCCTTCTATAAAGCCCCATTTTCTGCGAGCACGCAATGACATCTTCATGGCACGCGACCATTCGTCGTAGTTCTCCTCCCCACGAAGCCGCACTTGGGTTATCAAGCTTCCGGGATTATCATTGGAATTCAAATCATATGGCGATGGAGTTTTCTTCGCCGTCTTTTGGATCGTCTCCTTAGGAGAATTTTTAGGAGACTCTTCATGATCAGATACTTCTTCATGATCAGACATTTTTTTTTTTTTTTTAGAGTTTCAAATGAAAAACTGTCAGGAGCTCTGGTACCATAAAGGAACCTGTGACAGAAAATTACTCTGATGATTTCATGTGTTGCAGTGTACAAATATATACAAGAGCCTAATAATAACATCTCCTAATATTAAGCTAAACAAATTGATACTGCTATGAAAGTCACCTATGTTCACGCCTAGTCATAATTGATAGCAATTATGTGGTATTGCTATCACAATATCAGTCAACTAGCATACTAATTACAATCTTTTCCATCCTAAAATAATGCCTCTGTCATTAAAATATATAATTTAACTATATCTACTATTTATAGAATCTACTTTAAATAAATATAAGAAAAAATAATAATTTTGTCCATCCTAGAATATACTCCCTCCGGTACTATATATAAGAAAACTTTTACTTTTTAAATTTATTGTAAACTCGATGTATTTAGACAAAAATATAGTCTAGATACATCCATTTTACAATGAATCTAAAAAGTAGAAGTTTTTTTATTTATAGGACCGGAGGTAGTACTGGTTACAAGATAATACTAGTATTTTGTAGTTAGTGGCAAAACAATGTGACATGGACGTGGAAAACTGAAAAAATTTAGTTAGGAAAATGGAAGGAGAGTGAGTTTTTTTTTTTTTTTTGCTTTCGCACCGGTTCCGACCCATCAAAGGTGGTCGACTAATCCGGCTCGTGCGTAGAGGCATGCGCACTGGCCAAGCGTTGTTCCCCCTGGGAATCGAACCCGGTATTCCCCGAATACGTCCTTGGAAGGAGCTCCTTGCCACTTGAGCCCAATCAACTTGGTTAAGGAGAGTGAGATTCTGACAAGGCGCATTTGACGTCATATAGATAAGAAAGATTTGATGCTGACACCAACAACACACTAAACTTTAATTAATAATAATCACTTTTCTTTAATTAATTAACACGCCTGCGTTTTGCGTTTAGAAAGAAGGAAGCAAGCAACTAATAGCTACGGAGTAGTTCGGTTTCTTCAACATCTTTCTTTGTTACTATGATAACCACAAATCCATAAAACTACTTATAGTTACTATAACTACTCACTCTAATTCATTTCATTCTTTTTATAGTCATCCATAGTGATCCATCCATGATTTTCTATAAATGCAATCATCTTAACCATTGAAATTGGTTTGTGAAACGTACATCTATGAAGTTTTTTCCGCTACATATATAACACGGACTACTCGGGAGAAAAAATCACGTGATTCATAAATATATTTTTGAAATATAAGTCATAAAAGGAATAAAAAAAATTAAGAATAGGATAGTAGTTAATATACTTAATTATCTTTAATTTGGTCTTTTTTTTTGGTTTGCATCACCCGTTGAATCTGGTTCGGGGGTCAGTTCTGGCATCAAGTGGTTCCAGCCCCCTCCCGATCGCAGTTGCGGGGCATCGAACCGTGGTCCTCCCTACCAAGTTCAGCGTCAATCACCACTGAACCAACTAACGATTGGTATCTTTAATTTGGTCATTTGTCACTCGGTATATGAATTTGCACTTAAAGTAATTAATATTAAAAAAAAAAAACTATAGGAATAAGTTTTAACATCATTATTTGGTTCCATTAAAAAAAGTGCAAGGGAGAGTAAATTCATCCAGGTTTGCTAAATTTTATGGTGTTCCGGATATCAAGACATCTCCTACTAAAGGAATATAGTTACCCTTCAATTCAAAGCTATAAGTGTCATATATATTTGAGCTAAAAAATTCTCAAATGGTCACTCTTTTAGGATCGTTCATAGTGCCAAATATGTCCCTATATCTACTTTTCATTATAACACATACACGGAGACAAGAAAGTAAAAATGAAAAAAAAAAATAGGAATGAGGAAAAAGAATTGAGAATTTAGACCATTTTGAGAAAGTTTATGATTCAGGTGAACTTATGGTATTTATTTATATCAAATGCTTTTAGATTTGTGCAAAATTTTGCATGAAATAATATATATAATATAAACTTTTAATTCAACGATCAAATTTTATACAAAAATGATTTGTTAAAATGTTATTGTACGGTATAATATTTTTATTAAATATTACACCATTGTAATTTTATCTCTCTCCTACGTGATTTGAATCAAGCAAGAGGTGATTTGAATCGCATATGTTGACAACTTTAGAGAGACTGAACAGGAAAAAAAACTAAGGTTTTGGGTGCTGAGAGAACTTTGGGGAGTTTCTAGGACCGAGAGGAAATGTGTGAAATTGGGGTTTGGTTTTGGTAAACAATTGTGAATAATTTGTTGGTCATTTTTTAACTCTCTAGTTGTACGAGAGAAAAGAAAATGGTAGAAAATAGGGTTTGTTTTTAGAGAACTCTTGGAGCTATATATTTTCTTGTAACTCTTGTTTCTCTAGTAATGACTCATTGATATGCATGTCAATTTGGGTCGGACGGTATAAACTATTGTGGAGTTTTTGTTCATCTTTTTTTTTTTTTTTATGTACTTTGGTTTAATTGTGAGTTTTGCTTTACACATGAGTTGCTAGATTGTTCTGGGTTAAATACTGTTGCTTGGACTATTTAGTTGTTGGTTGCAATTATTATTTGTTTACACTTTGTTCTTTTTTTTTATGCAACAGTTCGAATTCACAATAAATGGTGTCTATCATTGTACGTATATGACCAAGTCATTTAAGATGGTAGAGACAACTAAATAAATTTGCAGAATTCAATAAAATCATTGATGATTTGATATACATTTAAGTGAAATTTGATAAAGATAAAATCTTGCTCTTGTAAAGTTTGTTGTCGAAATCTTTTGAGCACTTTAAATTTGCACTCATTTATAGAAAGGAATATTTAGAGCAATGTTAATAAAAGTATGGTGTGTCTCTTATCAAAACTCTTGTAGAATTCACTAGTTAATTAACTCATTTTGTCAATTTATATCTTATTAATGATGTTATTTTCATAACCCAACTTTAACTTTGAAGTAGAGTATTGTTAAAGAAAAAAGTTTGAGGCACAATGACTAAATATAATAGTACTTTGTTTAGTTGAGATCACCCTACCAACGCAAAAAAAAACTAATACAATAATAATCATCATGCATTCAAACAATAAGCAATTTGGAATTTTAAAGAAAAAAATTATTCTCTTTTTATTTTGTATGAAATATAATTTCTTTTTAAACTGACAAGACAATTTTGTTTTATTATATCAAAGTGAGCCTCAATTATTATTTTTAAGAAAAGAAAAAACAAAGACCTCCATTATTTATTTGTAACTCAATTACTTTTAAAAGTTGGTCAAAGGAAAACAACAAAAAAGTTTAAGAAGAAAAAAGATTGACAAGGATCCATATTTATATTTTATAATGATAAATTTGCTGCATTCATGAAGTGATATAAAGTCCAACATGTTTCGTTTTATAAGGAATGCGACTGTTTATTTATAAAAATAAAAATAAAAAATAAAGGAACGTGATTGCATTTTGGACAAGAGGATAGTGGAATGTGCATAATGGTTGAGGAGGACAATTGATATGGTTTTTTGTGTTTTTGGTATTGCGGAATTTGGTGAGATATAATTTTAGGAAGAAAGCTCTCCTCAAATATAGGGTTATATGAAGAATACTAAAGTTCTTATTTTATTCATCATGCTTATGGCTCTATATATAGAGCTACAAATAAAACAAACTTTTAAATCATATATTTTTTAAAAATAAATTAATCCTATAAATATAAATACTAAACAAATCTTTAGAATTCTAAACAGAAATATAAATCATAAATCCTAACATTATTTTATTTTAAATATAAATCTAAAACTATATTTAAATATAAAATCTTCCAAAAAATATATTTAGGCATTATTCTCAACACTCCTCCTTGACTGAATATCTTTTTGTTGTATCCAATCCAAGATGTGAGTTGAAAATTCTTTTTTTGCTTTTTTTTTTTTTTGTTTTTTTCTCAATCCTCCTCTTTGACCGAATATCTTTGTGTTGTATCCGACTTGGGATTTGAGTTGAAAAAACCTTATTTAAATATAAAATCTTCCAAAAAAGATATTTAGGCATTATTCTCAACAACAATGTCCTATGAAAATCATATAAAATTTCCAAACCCTTGCTAAAGGTTAAGATAAAGCATGCTTATATTTGTCACTACATTTGCTTAACTTTCACATAACTTTTTATCATCAATGATGTAAAAACAAAAGAAACATGAGATGGATCAAATTATGTAAACTTCTAATTTGGTTTTGAACATATAAGACACAATTATTAAAGATCTTCAAATGTCTCTTTAATTAGTTTAGTTATTTTGGTTATCGAATAAGTCTTTTGTTAAATTCTCAAATATGTTTATCGTTAGTCAGTTTAATCTATAAAATTACAAATAAAAGACAATTAAAATATATTTACAATTTAGATTCATTAAAAAAACTATAATAATAACACCTCAAACATTCAAAGATCAAAATAACAATTTATCCGTTATTGGTTAAAAAAATTAAAGTGATTTGAGTTGTCTATTCACCAAAGCTACGTAATGGGGTGCAATAAGAAGTGGATTTCCAACAATTTTTTGCAATAAGTGGATACATTTAGTCCAACTGCATCCACTGTGTTCCTAGTGCCCCAAAAGGAAGAGACAAAGCACAAAATCATCCATTTTAATGGTTTTAATTTACATTAACATTGTATAATTTGGTACACTCCCCATTTTAAAATGTTTTACTTTAGTTGAACCCAGCTGCTTAAATCATACCTAACATTTAGCACATAACTCTTGTGGTGGCTTCATCAAATTGTAAAAATGGAAGAGACACATGAAAAAAGAATATGCCTTAAAGATCCTTTGCCAAATATATAGTTTGTGGTACACTAAGCCTGCACAAATTTGAAATGTCATTGACAAATGAATTAATTGCAAAAAAAAAACTTGTTCAATCTTGACGGAAAGTTGTACCGACTCGTGTCAATTTTTTTTTTAAGTAGTCTAATGGATAGAAATTTTATTTTTAAGGTGGATAAGTGGAATGACCGGAGTTCGAACTCCGATTCTTACATATATAATATAATATATCCTACTAACTGAGTTAAACTCACGGGACTTGTCAATCCACTTTTTATTGGAGCTGAAAGCGAAATTTAAAGTGAGATATAAAAAATAGTATATATCATTTTTCTTTGTTTTGTTTTAACCTTATGATTCTCAAAGAAAAAGAATCCTAACAATTTGAAGTTTGATAGCCAGGAGATAAATAAAATCTGACAAATAATTATTTTGGTCAAGATTCAAACTCGAATTCTCCTGAATCAATTCTTTCTTAACTGAAACTGATTAATCATTTTACATGGTATTTTTAATCTTAGTATTAATATTTAATTCTAATTTTATTTAATTAAACTTTACCTTTATTACTTTTTCCCACTAGTGGGTCAATTTACTTATTGGACTTAACGTTTTTAATTTTTAAAACCTAAATATACCGTAAGAAAATTTATCTTCCCCTCACATTTCTTTTCTCCCCTAATATTCTAATTTTGTCCATGCGTAAAAGTTCGGAAATTTTTTTTCGAAATTTTATGCATGGATAAAATTGGAATTTTGGGTGGGAGGAGGGGGGTGTTTGAGGAGAAGAGAAGTACGGTAAACTGAAAAAGGGAGGCCTAAAGTCCTTCTTCAGAAATTTGGGCCTTGGGCCTGTCCTAACTTTGCTTTATGGCTATAGAAGAGAATTTCTTTTCGCGCCTGCTATAAGTACTTTCTATAAATTTTTTAAAATACTTTGTTTGCTACTTAAGTTTTGAACTCAGTTTGCACTTTAAGTACTGAGTTATAATTTTTTTTATCTCAATTCCAATGTTTGCACCCGTTACACCTCCCATGAAAATATTCTCAAAATATATAGTCCGCTACTTAAAGTTTGAACTCGGTTCATTACTTAAAGTGCGATTGTGCGAACTCAGATTACACTTTAACTAGTGAACCTTATAAAAATCTATTATTTTTATCCCCTCACATTTCCTTCACTCCTCATAAAAATATTTTGAATGAAATAGCGTATGAGTGAGTGATGTTAATAATGAAAGAGGAAATGATAAAAAAAAAAATTATCTAGACTTGTCCTGAGATAATCTAAATCACTACCAACATTCTGTTGGTTATGCTATTTCATTCCCAGACCTTGATTTTCTTGTGCTAAGTTTTTGGAAGCCAACAATTGCCAAGTATTTCAGAAATCAGCATTACTTACATATATTAGACAACCAATCCTATATGACACTTTCTCTTAATTTTTATGACACTAAATGTTCATGTTCATGTTCCAGTATTGCAATCTTGGGATTTGTTGAAACAGATCAAAGTGTTTCGAATTGCTCCTAGAAGACTAAAAATGGGAGTTCAATTAGTCTAAAAGTATGCTTCAACATCAATTTACCAGCTGAAAATGATGATATGGGAATTCTTTGTGGTAAGCCAAGTTTCACTATTCATTGATATTATTTTTGCCTTTTATACAATGGCCATGTATCCATTATTGTTATTTTTATTTCATTGAATTGAATTGAATAGTGAAAATACATATTTAATCTATATTTTACGGTATATGCTTTCACTTAATTAATTTCCCACACAGCATAATCTTGGTGGAAGAAGGTTTCCAAGGTCCAATTTATGTCCAATCTTAACAATTATTTTGTTGTCAATCTTAGCCATATAGAGAGATCATTCTCAGCAGCTAAAATATTCACACTGCTTGTGGCTGTAATTCCATTTCTCTTCCTTATATTTCTGTCAATTTCTTTATAGGTTCCTTTATAGGTTCCATTAGTCTCCATTCTATGTAGTGATAATAAAACTATGTGCACCAACAATTAATATGCTCAACTATATAAACTTCTCATTAAATTTTAGGCCTAAATATAATTTTTGTCCTTTAAATTTTATAATTGTTTGATTTTAATTCCCAAATTTCAATCACTTAATTTGAACTCTCTATGTTTTATTTATTTAGTCCATTAAAAATAAGAACAATATAACATTTTTTAAAAGTGTATTGCTAATGCATACCGACTCAAAAACTAGGTGTGCATATTAGCAAGCTACCCCTTTCAACTTTAGATAAATAACCATTTTCTATTTATTCAAAAGTAATGGAATCTTTCCTCCGAGGTTAGTTTAGTTTGTTGAGAAATTGCATTTTAAATGTAGGACGAGTTTGAATTCCATACATTCTACTCTCTTTTTTTTGGGTTAAAATTTCATACATTCTACTTATCCACCTTAAGGGTCTGTTTGGTTCTATGGAAAGAAAATTACGCAAATCAATGCATGAACTTGGACTAAATATAGTGTAAATTCATGCATTGATTTGCGTAATTTTCTTTTCTTCCACTTTCTTTCCATAGAATCAAACAGACTATAAAAGTGGAATTTCCGGTCACTAGACCGTTTGACAAAAATTAAAAAAGTAATTGAATCTATCTCTTTTTTAGATCATTTTGCAACTCAACACAACTTTTTTCTTCCTCCTTCTCTATCCACAACTCTTGTGTTACAAATTCAGCACCTTTTGATCTTCAAGAAAATGACTCACTGTTGAACCATTTTCTCACTTCCATTAGACTTCTTCTCAACCCAACTCTAATTTTATATTGATGATTAATTTGGAAGCAGTTGTATGTCTTATAACGTTTCGTTATTTTGTTAAAGAATTTTCATCGTTTTATGTCTTAATAATTTGAAACCATTCTTCTCACTGCTATTAATATTTGTTTGTTCCAAATTTTGTAGAACTAGACAAGGTTTTTTTTTTTTTTTAAGCAATTAGACAAAGTTTTGACATTAGAATAATTGTTCAGCATCTACTGGCTTCTTAAAAAAAATTGTTAATTGTTCTTATTTAAAGAAATTTGTCTATAGACCCGTGCAATGCAAGTATAAAAGTTTTTTTTATTGATTTGGTTTATTCCCTCATTGTTCTTTAATTTCTTTTTTGTTGTTAATAAATATATTTTTTGGATGAGCAAATGATTGGCAGTTGTGGTGATACCAACTTAATTAGATGGAATCACATCTTCTATATAAATAATGTTTTTGTATAGTACCAATATTACATGAACATAAGTTTTTCTAATAGAAGTTAAATATTATATTTTATGTTCCCACGAAGCCTTTTGATTTCAACTTATAAATTAAATATAACAATTTATAATATTTGGTATTACTTATGTTCCCATGAAGCCTTTTGATTTCAACTAATAAATTAAATATAACAATTTATAATATTTGGTGTATAACAATGTATTACTTTTTTATTGACTAGATTTTTTTATTTGTCAAGAAAATAATGTTGATTAGTATTTTTAATTTCATGTGAAATTAAGTCGCACAATTATTTCATTTGGGTGAGGCGCTAATAGAACTAAAGTTGATAATACATCAAAAAGTATTCAGCAAATTCCAGCAAGAAATGACACCTAAATAGTACTATTAAATATTATGCTGTTTTCCCTTTTTATATTAATTCAAAGTTCGGTTCAGGTTGGAAGGGGAGAGCTCATGTTTATGTTTGAAAAGAAATTAATAGTTATTTAAGTTAATCAAGTCAGTTGGCAGATAATTTTTTTTTTTTCTCAAAACGACTGATATCTGTCAGAAAATAATTCAACTATGTAATGTACAACAAACTGGCCCAATTCAACATAAGGTCTATTTGTTTTGTTATTTTTTAAAATGGCCTATTAAACACAAGTGAAAAAAAATATTAAAGGCCTACAAATAATTATTATGCATTCCTTACCAAAAAAAAATTATGCATTACGCTTGCAATAAGGTTGAAAAGGGGCATAAAATATTCCAAATTACATTTGTTATATGGAAATTGAGACGGAAAAAAAGTTGGAACAGAGGAAAGGAAAATAAATAATCAATTATATGGTCTATAAATCCTAGTTTAAGTGACATTGTCAATGATATCATTTGTGATCGAGTTATACCCAAAAAAAATATATTATTTGTGGAGTTTAAAATCACTTGAATTTAAATATGAGACTTCATAGTATTTATGAGTTTTAGTTGGTATTAACCATTTCCATTTGTTTACTGACCAATAAAAAAACTAAGTATATGCTCACCAAACTAGGTTCTTGAAAAACATGTTCAGGTGGAAGAAAATTTACAAGGCATATGAAGAGAAATGTTAAATAATCTCTATATGAAGAGTTTTTGCTATAAGAACTATACTCTTTTAAATATCTTTTTGTCCAATCTAGTACCTGATTATATTATGCTCTAATTAATTTGATTTGATATATTGGTACTTTATTTCTAATCAATAATTCTTGTTTTAAAATTGTGTCGTATTTTTTACTAGTAAACAAAATGGCTAAGCCAAACAACAAAACATTTGGAATCTTGTAGGAAATACAACACCAAACACATAAGCCATAAGAGGCATATGGAGATGAAATCTCTAATAATCAAACACACTGTTAGATCTATAGGTACTTAATTTGTCTTTTTCACAAATATTTCTTGATGTATTATGCTGGCAAACAACGAAATAGAACTTAACTAATTAATTTAGATACATTATGAAATTAATTTAATGGCAATATGATATTATTGTGGGTCTACCTAGAAACTCCACACATCCCTATACCAAGTCTAGATTTCTTATTCCAATGATTTGATTATAAATTTGAAAACATTTGGTCAATTGTATTAAAAACTTGCTGACAAGTATTTTAAGAATATTCTAAAAAGATTTAAAAGAAAAAAAATATTAAATAAATTGTCAAATTAAAAAAATTAGTTGAAGAATGGTTAATATCTATCAATTGTGATTCTATCAAAAAAATAATAATCTCTCAATTGTGTGATCAAGTCGAAGAAGAAATTATCTCTCAATTGTGAGTTCCTTAATTCCTCCAAAGAATGTTAAATACAATATTGAACTTTTTGTGAGCTACTAGTATTAAGAAATGTATATTAAGTAGAATAAAGCATAAAGAAAAACGATATAATTTGCAAAAATAGACTTAGTTTGATTATGTGTGTCGCAAATGCAATGTACAAGATATGTTTATGGGTATACAAAATATTGTGGTCTACAAAATTTAGTGTCACATTTCCCTTTATTTAGTTATTTTAATGGGTATAGTGTGTGTTTTTTCCCGTGGTTTGGCTCGTTCTCCTCTATCTTACGCCATTTTTTGTTTTCCATATCTACGCATAAGTTATAGTCTGAAATCATGTCTTCGTAAAGATAGTTTGTTCCGATTAGTAGCGCTACAAACATACTAGTGTATAATACAAATAAAAATGTTGAATTATTAAGCTTCACATATATCTTTGCCGATTTTGACACCCTCACAAACCTTTGTGAACTTTAGTAGCCATGAGAAAGTATAACCTATTTCGTATTTGACTATTCTAGTTGGACTATTTTTCATTTGACTATAAAAAATTTGTCTTAATCTAATTCGGTTGTTTGTCTTATTCGCCTAACCACTTAGAATATTTTTAGGTGCAAACAACTTATCATATTTTCAATATACCATTGAACATGTTAGGGAATCATTAATATACCTCCATTTTGTTTTTTTTTATTATTATAAAAGAATACGAAAGTTACACTTTCAAGTTTTATTATATTTAGTTGAAAAAAAAACATTAATGTACCGTGACATCTACTCTATCTTTTCGGAGGTAATTTACCTATCAACCTATAAGAGCAAACTATATAAATGTAAGATTTAAATTTCATAGTATTTTTTTTGTTAAGTAGTTTTTTTTTTACACATTTTGTCAAATAGTTTAGTGGCTAAAAATTCCACTTTTAATATGGATAAATGGAATGACCGGAGTTCGAACTTTTATCCCCTACAAATATCCTATCAATTGAGCCACTACAAGAAATATCGTTTTTGGCAGCGACAAATGTCTTTGTCACTGCCAAAAATGCAAAGTTGCTGCAAAAAATGTTTTTTGCAGCGAAAAAATTGTTGCTGCATGTCGCTGGCATAAGTGCCGTTGCGAAAAGTTTTGCAAGGACAATTAATGTCACTGCCATAACTAGTGTTTTGCAGCAACAATTAATGTCGCTGGCATAACTAATGTTTTTAGCAACAATTAATGTCGCTGACATAACTTGTGTTATTTGGCAACTGATGATATCTCATCATTCCTCTAAATCAAGGTTCATTTCAAAGGTTTTTAGTGGTTTTTGCAAATAAAAGTTGCTACAAGTGTTAGAAAAAGGAGATAACTTAATTTACAAGCCAAAGTCAAAAAGGTTGGAAAAAGTCAACAATATGGTTGAAAAGTTGTGAAGTTCGCGCAAGCTAGGGCAAGTTCGCGTGCGCGAGAAGACGACTGAGAAAGTTGCAACCAGTCTGTTGATTTAGCGTGCGCGAGGTACATGTTAGCGTGCGCGAGATCTGTGCGACACCAGGCTAGCGTGCGCGAGACAGGGCCTAGCTTGCGCGAGCTGCTGCGCGAGAAATGCTAGCGTGCGCGAATCGTGAGAAATCTATAAAAGCCAAACTTCAACCCTTTGCCCAGGTTCGGATTGGGAAGATTGGAAGCTTAGTATTGAGGATTTTCTACCTCCAAGGACCAGATCCAAGAAGGTTTGAAGAGAAGATTGATGATGATGAATGGAGATGAAGAATTCCACTTCAAATCCACCATGACCATTGGCTAAGACTCTTTAGGATTGAATCTCCATGTAACTTGAACTCTCTCATGTTGTAGCTAAGTTCTTGTATTGAATTCAAAGTTTATGCATCTATTAATCTTGTGTTTAATGCCTATCTTTCCTTGATCTAGTTAGATTTGAATTTAGTAATTGAGTTTCTATGAGAATAGGACTTTAATTATGGATCTAGATTAATAGAACACATGTGTATGCTTAAGAGATTTTGTATGAATGTGTGTGATTGCATGATTAACCGTTCTTAATCCTCTATTAATGTTGAATTAGTTAAGAGATTAAGTAATTGGCATTCTCTAGAGAGTGTAACTAGCAAAGAGATTTGTAGTTGCAACTTAGGTTAATCAATCTTGCATGAAATTGATTCAATACTTGTGAATTTAGCTACTGCACTTTAATGAGTTCATGGAAGCATGGAGGTTCAATCGTTTTCCATTTCACATTCGAAAGATTCGTTGATAATTGCTTGTGTTTTGAACTTGATACTTGAAAACCCCCCAATTATGTGTATGTTAGATAATAGTTTTATAATTCTAATTGCCTTGAAATTCGATTAAAAACAATCTCCGTGGATCGATAATCTTTTATTACTTGCGACATTCGTATACTTGCGAAAAGTCCATCAAGTTTTTGGCGCCGTTGCCGGGGATTGTCGTTAATCGACAAGGCAATTGGAACCGTGTTTAGTTTTAATTTGTTGTTTTTAGTTGTAATTTTCATTTAAACCAAAAACCAAAAGAAAAATTTAGGATAGTGTTTAATTTTCTATTTTACTTGTTGCTTGTTCGGAATTACCCTTTCTTTGTTTGAATTGTGTATGCAAGGTAATAGGTCCTTGATAGCAACAAAGAGAGCAATTCGTTTGGCACACTTAGCTCAAGGAGAGATAGAAGTGGAAGTCCTTGAGATGGGAGAGCTGAATCCACCACCACCACCTCCACCTAGGAGGACTCTAGGCGACTATGGTCAATGGGATGACGGACAACTAGCAAATTTGGGGTTCCAACCGGCAAACCCGGTTAACTTTGACATCAAGAACTCCGTTATCAATGCTTTGAAGGAAGACCAATACTCGGGGGCGGAAAGTCAATGTCCGAATCTCCACCTAGGACGGTTCTATGAAGCGTGCGATTATACGGACCCACCGGGTGTTACCGAGTCCCAAAAGAGGTTGAGGTTGTTCAAGTTTTCACTCACCGGGAGAGCCAAGGATTGGCTAGATACGTTGCCAAGTGGTACTATCAACACTTGGCAAGAGCTTGAAAGGAAGTTTCTTGAGAGGTATTTTCCGATTCATAAGTTTCTTGAAAGAAGGGCCGACATCGTTAATTTTGAGCAAGGAGATGCTGAGTCACTATATGATGCTTGGGAACGATTCAAGTTGTGCTTAAAAAAATGTCCCAAACATGGCATAGACACTCATGCTCAAATGCAACACTTCACGCAAGGTTTAAGAGCACAAACAAGGATGTTGTTGGATGCTTCGGCGGGTGGTTCATTGAAAAATAAGAATGAGCAAGAAGCAATGGAATTAATTGAATCGATGGCTCAAAATGAGTATAGGGCCAACAATGACCGAGGAGCAAAGAAGAAACCGGGCATGCTTGAACTTGAAGCAAACTCCGCAATGTTGGCCGAGCAAAAGTTGATGAATAACAAAATGGAAGCATTAGTCCAACATTTCACCAAAGCTTCGTCCGCTCAACACCAATCAAAGGCACAAGTTAGTCAAGCGCAAGGACTCCGATGTGACTTTTGTAAACAAGCCCATGAGAATGGGGAATGCATGCCTAAGGGGTCCGAAGAGGCAAAGTACATGGCAAATTTTAGGAGAAGTAATCCCTACAACCAAGGGTGGGGTGAAAACCAAAATCAATCCCCGAATCTACCTCAACAAAGTCGTACCTCACCATTGGAAGACACTCTCACTCAATTCATTAAGATGACGCAAAGCAATTTTGAAACCATGAGGATTAACCAAGAGACTTCTAATGAGAATCACAAAGCATCGATCAAGAACTTGGAAGTCCAAATTGGTCAATTGTCAAAGCAAATGGCTTCGTCATCTAGTGGAGGTTTTGTAGGGAACACTTGTGAAAACCCTAAAAAGGAGAGTTGCAATGTGGTTGAGTTGAGATCTAGAGTGCTTCCTCCACCACCGGTAAGAGAGCCAAGAGTGAAAAGAAAGGTTGAGGGAGAAGTTGAAAAAAATGAGAAAGGTAAAGAAAAAGAGGGAGAAGTAGAAAAGGAAAAAAAAAGTGAGCTTGAGGTAGAAGTTGAAAATGAGTGTGATGAGGAGAATGAGGGAGAAGTTGAAAATGAGAGAAAAGTCTTGAGGAAGGAGATTGATAAACGGAGAAAGCAAAAGAAGAGGGATTTCATGAATGATATCGGTCCTCAAGAAGTGTCTCCATATGTTAAGTTACCTTATCCTCGTGCACCGAAAAAAGAGAAGAACCAAGAGGAAGCTTTTGGGAAATTCATGAAAATGTATCATAGCCTACAAGTTGACATTCCTTTTGCCGATGTGTTGGAGCAAATGCCGTTGTTTGCCAAATTCATGAAGGAGGTGTTGACGAAGAAGAGAAAGCTCAAAGATGATGAGCCGGGTTTGATGAATGAAGAGTGTAGTGCTACTATCCAATCCAAACTCCCTCAAAAGAAAAAGGACCCCGGTAGCTTCACAATTCCTATCTCAATTGGGAATTTGCATGTAGGAAGAGCTCTTTGTGACTTGGGGGCTAGTATAAATTTGATGCCTCTTAGTTTGATGAAGCGCATCCCCGGTGCCGTGGTCAAGCCAATTAAGATGCAAATCACCCTTGCCGATCGATCCATCACACACCCTTATGGGATACTACAAGATGTATTGGTGAGATGTGCCGAATTTGTCTTTCCGGCCGACTTTGTGATTCTTGACATGGATGAGTGTGTGGATACACCGGTTTTGTTGGGAAGGCCATTTTTAGCAACCGGTCGGGCATTAATTGATGTTGCCATGGGTGAATTGATGTTGAGATTGGAAGAGGAGAGTGTGAGCTTCAAAGTCTTTGAAGGAATGGAGCCCTACAAAAGAGAGAAGCCTAAATGTTTCCAAGTGGAGGCAAATGAAGAAGTTGTGAAGGATAGCTCTAGTGATGAGGCACCTATGCCTACCGTTCCGGAATTGAAAGAACTTCCACCCAATTGGAAGTATGTGTTCTTGCATGAAGATTCCAAGGATCCGGTTATCGTTAGTAGCTCTCTCACTCCCTTGGAAGAAGAAGTTTTGTTGAAGAAATTTAAGGAAGGTCAAGGTGGCCTCGGTTTTGATTTGAATGGTGTTATTCCGGTTCTTTGTGTGACACCGGTCAAGAATGAAGAGGCGCCCAATCCGGGTGATTTGCCACTTGAACCTCCTAGCTCATCTTTGGAGGAATTGGTGCGGAAAGAGGTAATGAAGCTTGTTGAGTCCGGAATGCTTGATTCGGCTCAAGTTGTCCAAAAGAGGAAAAATGTTGTGAAAAAGTCCAAGAAGGTTCTTCCCAAAGCTAGGAAGACAAATAGAAACAAAGGGGAGAACAAGTGGGAAGAATTCATGAGTCCTCCGGTTCTTGAAAAAGTTTTGTGTGTTGCTCAAGAGGCGATCCTTGTGGAGAAGCTCAAGAGGAGCCGGGTGGAATCAAAGATGAAGTATCCTCCCTAACACGGTGATGATACGTCAAGCTTGAGACGTCAACAACAAGCGCTTCATGGGAGGCAACCCATGGTTTGGTATCTCTATCTCTCTTGTGGAAATAAGTGGAATGATGTGGTTGAACCATTACTCTTAATTTTGTTTTGTGAATTGTTGTCTAGGCACAAATTTATCTTTTGGAATATCTCAAACTTTTGATATCATTTTTGAATTTCTTTGATGTATAGTTTGTTTGGTTTTGACCTTAGGCATGGATTTGTGATGCTTGAAGTGCAATGGATTTTTGCAATGCATGGATTGAAGCACAAGCTAGGGGACATTCACGTATTTGATGATCTAATGATCCGAGCCTTTAAACCGTGAGGATTTGAGCCTATACACTCTATTTGCTTGAATATGTGAGTCCACTATCTCTCTCGACTCTAGAACTTGCTTTTATTCTCTTGATTGGTTGAGTAGCATTGATTAGCACACGAGGCAAGTTTGTTGGTACCTAGAGCCTTTGTAGCCTACCTTATCATGTTTTATCCTTTGCTAACCCACTTTTGAGCCGTAAAACAAATTTTCTTGGTTGATTGTCTTCTTAACCCTTGTTTTTTTCTAAAAAAAATTGTTTTCTTGGAGTTAAGTTGATTGTTTTTGTTTGTTCTTATGGCAAATGCATAAGTTTGGGGTTGCTTTTGGAACTAGCAACAAATTAAGTTTGGGGTGGGTATACTAGAGCAATCAATGTTATGAAAGTGTTGAAAAAGAATGAAAAAGAAAATGTTGAAAGTGAAAAAGAAAAAATTTTGTGAAAAGATGTGAAAGAATAAGAAGTCCAAAAGTTGAGAAATAAAAAAATGGAATTCTTCAAAAAAAGTGTGAAATGAAAAAGTTTGAAAAAGAATGTTTATGATTGTGGAAATAAAATGCTCTCTAGTATAGCCTTGAAAAATTTGAAGTTGTGTTGAAAATGGTGTGAAAAGTTTGTTCTTAACTCCAAGTTTTTAACTCACTTCCCAAAAACATCCACCTTACCTTAAGCCCCATTATAACCTTGAAAGTCCTCTAATGTGTGTGTTTCATATGCTATTTGATTTATCTTTAGAATGCTTGCAAGCTTATGGTAGAAGAGTTAGGTATGTGTTGATTGAGTGACTAGCCTACTATAAAATTTGAGTGAATGTGAGTGGTGTGAAGTGATCATTGTTTATCAAATATTGTGAATGTGTCCATGGTTGTGTGAATTGAAGTCATTGTAGGGAAATGTTGCATGGAAGATTGATCAATTGAAGTGCTTGATGAAAAGATCAAATGAATTGTGTGTTGAAGTGATTTAAGAAGGTTGTCAAAATTTTGTGATTTTTCGTTTGATAAAAGTGTTCCTTGAGGACAAGGAACGAGATAAGTTTGGGGTTGTGATGATATCTCATCATTCCTCTAAATCAAGGTTCATTTCAAAGGTTTTTAGTGGTTTTTGCAAATAAAAGTTGCTACAAGTGTTAGAAAAAGGAGATAACTTAATTTACAAGCCAAAGTCAAAAAGGTTGGAAAAAGTCAACAATATGGTTGAAAAGTTGTGAAGTTCGCGCAAGCTAGGGCAAGTTCGCGTGCGCGAGAAGACGACTGAGAAAGTTGCAACCAGTCTGTTGATTTAGCGTGCGCGAGGTACATGTTAGCGTGCGCGAGATCTGTGCGACACCAGGCTAGCGTGCGCGAGACAGGGCCTAGCTTGCGCGAGCTGCTGCGCGAGAAATGCTAGCGTGCGCGAATCGTGAGAAATCTATAAAAGCCAAACTTCAACCCTTTGCCCAGGTTCGGATTGGGAAGATTGGAAGCTTAGTATTGAGGATTTTCTACCTCCAAGGACCAGATCCAAGAAGGTTTGAAGAGAAGATTGATGATGATGAATGGAGATGAAGAATTCCACTTCAAATCCACCATGACCATTGGCTAAGACTCTTTAGGATTGAATCTCCATGTAACTTGAACTCTCTCATGTTGTAGCTAAGTTCTTGTATTGAATTCAAAGTTTATGCATCTATTAATCTTGTGTTTAATGCCTATCTTTCCTTGATCTAGTTAGATTTGAATTTAGTAATTGAGTTTCTATGAGAATAGGACTTTAATTATGGATCTAGATTAATAGAACACATGTGTATGCTTAAGAGATTTTGTATGAATGTGTGTGATTGCATGATTAACCGTTCTTAATCCTCTATTAATGTTGAATTAGTTAAGAGATTAAGTAATTGGCATTCTCTAGAGAGTGTAACTAGCAAAGAGATTTGTAGTTGCAACTTAGGTTAATCAATCTTGCATGAAATTGATTCAATACTTGTGAATTTAGCTACTGCACTTTAATGAGTTCATGGAAGCATGGAGGTTCAATCGTTTTCCATTTCACATTCGAAAGATTCGTTGATAATTGCTTGTGTTTTGAACTTGATACTTGAAAACCCCCCAATTATGTGTATGTTAGATAATAGTTTTATAATTCTAATTGCCTTGAAATTCGATTAAAAACAATCTCCGTGGATCGATAATCTTTTATTACTTGCGACATTCGTATACTTGCGAAAAGTCCATCAGCAACAACAATTATTGTCGCTGACACAACTAGTGTTTTTTTGCAACAAAAATCATTGTCGCTGACATAACTGGTGTTTTTTACAACAACAATTATTGTCGCTGGCAAAAAATATATTTTTCGCAGCAAAAAAGTTATTTTTGTGAACGATCTAAATTATTGTTATATCTTTTATATCTCAAAAACAAAATTGTTGTAATAAATTAGACTTTCCAACTATAAATGTAATTATATATTTTTGTTATTTTTTATAAAAATTTAGTATCAATCACTTAATTTAAATTGTCATAATTTAAATTCTTTAACTAAGTTTTGTTTCTTCTTATCTTATTCTTTCTATTTTGCATATTTATTTTTCAACAAACTATAAATAATTCAATTAAAGTATCTACAAACAATATAATTAAAGGATAAAACTTATATATATTACCCTAAATACAATTGTCTTGTTCTCCTATAAAAAAGTTATACATGCTATTTATTCAACTCAAAATTTAATAATCGCTTGTAACTCCGTTAAACCATCCATTCAGTGAACAATAAAAATCTTTTTCCTTCCTTTTGTGATGCATTGTATAATACTAAAACCGTTGAACAATTAGAATATCTCTCACTTGTTTAGTGAATCAAATGCATTCTTTTAGATTTGACTTCCTTCTACAATTTTACATCATTCTCTCACTCTGTTGCACAACAAAAATTGTGATTTAATTCAAACTTTGACTATTAGACATTAAAGAAAGAAAAATAATAATAAATTGACTATATAAAAAATTGAGAATTGAGAGATAACAAGTGGAAGAGATAAGGGATAAAGTTTGTGAACATCTCCAACAAAATTAAACCTACAAAGAAACATTGACGTAAGAGGAAACATGACGATCTTGAATCAATCCTCTAGCTATTGAACTTGAAGCAAAAAGGATCTGAAAAATATTAAAAAATTTAAATTTACTTATGCAATGAAAGTATACGATGAAGCTAACAAACCTGATAGTAGTTTGTCAATGCATTGGTTTGGATCTCAATGTCTCTTTAACTAAGTAATTGTGTGTGGTTACTATGAATGTTAGTTTGACTTAAATATCTTTAACTAAGTTTTGTTTTTTCTTATCTTTTTATTTCTATTTTGCATATATCTCTCAACAAACTATAAATAATTCAATTAAAGTATATCTACTAACAATTTATTAAACGGAACTACCGTAAAAAAACTTAATTCGTCCTTATCAAGTATAATAATATATGTAAAAATAGAAATAAAAAAAAAGATAATAATTTTAAGTTAAAAGAAATTTACACATAAAAATAGGAACGGAAACTACGATAAAATATCAAGGCCGGTTTAGGCCTCAGAAAAAAAAATTAATTTTTTTAAAACCAAATTATTTTTCTTATGGATTTTTGCTTTCTTATTTTATCCATTTACAAAAATAGTCATCTTTTTCTGAAACTAAGCTTTTTGGTATATCAATTGGATTGAACTAAAATTTAAACAAATGTAGTACTCGTCAAAATTATTTAATGTTTTTTTTTTTTGACGCAATTATTTAATGTGTTGAGACATGTTCGAATTTTTTTTTTCTTTCTCAAAATAAATAAATAAAAGAGCACACGTTTGGCGTTGACCTATTAATTTTGAGTAGGTATTGGAGTGCATTCTTTGAACAAGAACAATACAAATCAAGAGCAGCATGGTTTTTTAACAAATTATTAGATTATTGAAAAGATAAGTATACATATTATAATTATTCAAAAGTCATAATGTTAATAGGCATTTTTTTTATGTCTTACTTTGACCAAATCTTAGTTTCACTTTATATTTATTGTGGTGAATTATACTTTTATATTGTACTCAACTTTGTTTAAAAAAAAATATATGTTGTACTCTATTTTACCTAAAAAAAAATATTGTACACTACTTTTTGTAGATTTTTTTTTAACTTAAATAAAAAAAGATCATCTACGCTTGTACAAAAAAAAAAATCTACTTCAAAAAAAAAATCATCTATGGCTGTACCAAAACACAAAAGAAAAAAAAGATCATCTACACTTTTATACAATTTATTTTCTATTCCTATTTTTTTAATCAATTATTTTCTATTATTATGTTTACTTATCTAAAAATAATATAATTTATTTTAATAAATGAAGATATTCAGTAGCTTTTTACCCAAAAATTATTTTTATTTATTTTTGTAATATCAATTGTTTATTTTATTTTTAAAAAAATAAAAAACCTTATTTTAATGTTTGCTTTAGGCCACACAATGTGTTGGGCGGACCCTACAAAAAATACGCATAAAAAATTGTAATTGTGTAGTTTCCCAACGACTTTACAAGGTTGTTGCAAAAAAAACTATACTATTAGCGGCAATAATAATCTACTAAAAATATATAGAAGGAACAATTACTAAAAAATATAATTTGTCCTCAAAGTGTATGATAATATTGCAAATCATCTACCCTTAATTGTAATTTTAGCTCTAAAGATAAAAATAAGATAAAAAACAAAAAAGATAAAAAATTATAAGTTAAAACAAATCTACGCATAAATATAGGAACAAAAACCACGTAAAAGATACGCATAAAAAAATAGTAATTGTTGGTTTCCCAACGACTTTACAAGGTTTGTTGCAAAAAACCATACGATTAGCGGCAACAATAATTATTGTTAGGATAAGTAATTTTTCCCGGCGACAACGTAGTTGTTGAGAAAAAAACTAACTTATAACAACAACTTAAATAAGTTGTTGCTATATGTATGTTTTTGTCATCAATTTAAATGTCGCTGCGAAAAAGTCGCTGCGAAAAACAATAATTCTTGTAGTGAGCTAAAATCAAGGTACACATTTTTCATATTTTTATTAGACAATCCCATAACATAACAAAATCGTATAAATAATTAAGAGGAGATAGTAAGTACCACGGAGTATTTAATTAGAGAACTCCTTAACAAGATCCAATCATATACTCCAACTAACATAAAATTAATCACACACCGTCCCACCAAATTATTAGTATTTATTTGGTTACAATTACGAGATTATCATTGATTAACTACTCCCATATAGTGCAATGGAGTGCGGATCATGTTAGGAGCACCCCAATCATGTTCAAATCATTGCCTAATAATACTAACTCAAGTCAATGGTTGTTTGATTACTTTATTTTATGCACCACCAAAAGAAAAAGGTTCCAAGTTTCATTTCTATAGAGATATTCCTTTTCGGTATTCATTCAATCACACCCATTGATTTCTTTGCCAAGTTATATGTTCATCTATTTTATTACCAAATCAAAATAGTCAAATTGCGTACATAGTACAGTAAGGACATCTTGCAGCACATTAACAAATTAATACTCCCTCAACTCATATAAGAACAAGTCATAATTTATAATCAAATCTAAATAAATTTAAACCATCAACAATGATTTTTGTTTTGTGAATAAACTATCAACAATGATTGAGTTTAGTATGAAGGAAATAGGTGAGTTTGGGCATACACAGCAGCGTTAAAACTTTTAGAGAGAGTTTATCGTCTATTTGAATCTCACAAAGTTCGAAAAAACTAGTCTTTATAGTTACGCGTAGAAGATATCTGATTTGCGCCAAAAATAAATAAATAAATAGGTAATCATACTTTATGAAGTATCAACTCGCGACATTCCTTTTGACTTTTCTGTTTATTTGCATGCATGTGTCGGCCATTTGACCAATAACAAAATTAAAAAAAAATGTTATTTAACAATTTTTACCAATTGTTAACTAACATTTTTAATTAGTGTGCAATTGGTTAATTTTTCTTAATTATATATGAATATAGAGGGAGTATAAATTTCAACCAATAGTATTTTATTCTTAACATGATTTGATTTATGATTGATTGATGGTGTTAAATAAAAAAGGAAAAAAAAAACCGTACATAATTTAGAAGCTTATATTGTATTAAAAATAATTGAATGTTAGATGTTAGGGTGAAGAATGTAGATTTTAACATAAAATGAGAGGATTTATAATGCAATTCAATCTTCTTATTTTAAGGAATGAGAGTAAATAATGAGAAATTACATCAAATGTGCATTTGGTTGATTAGTTTAGCTTTTAACGTGCTTTTTTTTATTAACTCTGAGGTTCTCAGTAGATGTGTTTTTTGTTAGTTCATTCTTCCATAAAATTATTAATAAAGGAGATATTTGAGAATATATATTTGTAATTAATTTGGATACGTGTAAAAATAATAATAATAATAATAATAATAATAATAATAATAATAATAAAGCCCCTTGCATTTATAGACTAAAATGACAATTTAGAATTTACATATATTTTACTTATAAAAAAACAGGTTACCTACATTTTTATACATATATATAAAAACAAAACATTATGAGATGTGGGGGGCCATGACCGCTATGGCCCCAGGTGTCTCCACCCCTGAACTCAATGTTAATGAACTCCAATAAGAATGAATCGTTCTTTAAATTTTAACGTTTGAATCTTAATTAAAATAATACTCTGTTTAAATCAAATTTTACTTTCACGATAACTAAATTCTGAATTGCATTATTAATAAGGATACTTTTAATTTATCTGGAATTGGACTGTTGAGGAAAAAAAGAATCTAATTCAAAGTGTAGAAACTGATTCAGCCCACACTTTATTCATGAAATAGCTAGTCACATGATTCTCTTGGAACTTTGGAAGTACTAAATATGTGACTTTAATTTGTTAGAGTATAGTGAGAGTACCAATTGCTAAGTTAAAATATGAAGTGTGAAAGGCAATAAAATATAAAATGTTAGAGGTTAATTTAAATGGTACAATTGTATTGTACGACTGCAAGACTGTTAGGGCAGTTTGCATTGGAAACCATAGTCCATACACATGCCAGAACCATATATCTTTCACTTTAATAATTCATAATTTACTTAGGATCTTAGTCCTACTCAGAACTTATTAAAATAATCCAACCCCATATGGACTTAGCCTACAAAACAAGGGAGGGTAATAATGTTCAGAGTTGCATTAATCACTCACATCACATGCCATGCATGTTCAAACTAGAAGAACTGAACACTAGTCATCAGAACTATATACTATATCATAAATTTATATTAATACTAACATTAATTAATAAGAAAATTAACCATCAAGATAAGTGACCTATAAAAAGAAATTAAGATGTTTTAAGAATTTAACATTTGAAGATATATGGTCTAAGGGTACATGATAAATAATTTAATATAGACATATTCATCTTAAAAGTTGTGTATTCAATTTTTCAAAAGTCAAATTATTGTATTTTTCTTAATGTAATAATTCTACTTTTGAAATCTTTAACATGTATACCCTTATGGCACACGTTAGCAAGACTCGTGCTTTTTCGATTAGATTTCATTTATCTCTATTGTTGGAGTCATGGAGAAGCGCCAGGAGTAACATGTCAATAATACACCAAGACCACAAGAGACATCACATCTCTATCCAAAACCTTTAAAAATTAGGTATATAAGTCACATCTCTTATATTTCAAACATTTTCTTCATTCACAATTAATGTGAGATATAGAACCCAACAATTTTCACCTCAAGTATGAGTTCTCACCTCCTATATATACTTGATCCACATCCGCTCCCCCCAACAAGCTGAACAAGGCTCCAGGACCACTTGTTGGAGAGTCCAAGGAACGTTGGGAACAACAACAAAGTCAATGATTCAGAACTACAAAAAAAAGAGACACTGCATATCAACCTAAAATCTTAGAGTATTAGGTATATGGCAATGTTAGCTAATTTAATGGCTTTATGTTAAGTTATAATTAGTTATGCGTTTTAAACTAATTTATCAGTTATCCACTATTATTTGTCTAAGTAAATTATCTACTCTTTTTAAAGTAAAAAATGACAAGATAGATTTATTAAAAGGGACCGAAATAAACCATGTGGGGAAGGTAAGTTGAGATGTACTTTTCACTTTAAGTTATTGGTTGTCTAATATGTACAAATGAGATAAGTTTTTCACCATATATAAATTTGACTTTTCCATTGAATTAATAAGTTTCACAATTATACCAATATACTCCCTCCGTTTCTTTTTAATTGTCTTTTTAGAATGATAACACCAAATTAAGAAAATTTATTTTTGCACGTTATTTTCCTATTATATCCTTATTTTAATCCACCAATAAATTCCTATTTTTTTGTCTACATTTTCTCTTTCCAATAAATTTAATATATTATGTAACAAAAAAAACAAAATTTAATATGTTATGTACCAACAAAAATTAAAAAAAAAAAAAATTTAGTTTTCCAAATATATAGCATTCATTGGTTTTATGGAAAAAGATAAAAGCAATTGACAAAGGGTATAATTGACAAATCATATCCATAAAATACAAAAAGGACAATTAAATAGAAACGCTAAATATGATAATAAAAGACAATTAAAAAGAAACGGAGGAAGTATCATATTACATCTTATTTGACTCAATAATGAAACTTATTAATCTAATGATAAAATAAACTTATCCAAAGACTTGTTTCACTTGATACTATAACTTAATTTGAATTACTTTTTCAAATTACTTTTTCAATGCTTACAATACTTTCAGACTTCTTGAAACTGTGTCATATTATATATTAATTATTTGTGAATATTAGGCAAACTTATCTAATGTAAGAAGATATTTTCAAGAGTGATCAGTCAATTGACCAGTAATATACCCTTCACTATGTTGAAATTGTGGAATTTCTATTTGCTTCAGAACATGCATGTATATCTATCTTTAAGGAAGGTTCAGAACATGTTTATATCTTCAAGGAAAAAATATTTGAAGTTATTTTGTGCAAAAATTGAAAATGCACTTTGAACTTTGACCTTCATTTTTCAAGTTCCAAATGAAATGATACCTCATGACTCGGTTACTTTTTTGTCCTTATAAATTTATAGTTGAGTCGTTTTGAAGCAAGAGCTTCCACACCATAGTAGTACTAGTTTGCCACCGAGTGGGACAAAATCGATGCTCTGTTTTATCATGTGAGGTTTTTTAATAAATATTATACAACTAGTAATTGAAAAATGTTTGTGTAATTACAAAATGATAGAGTGTATATTGACTAAATTACTATATAGTTTGTTAAATTGGTTACTATATAGAGTTGGTAAGATGAATTTCCCTCTTTAAAAGAATTCGAGTTTAATTTTTAGAATTATTCATTTAGTAGGTAGTCAACTCAATCCTAATAAAAATAATATCATTATGTTAAGCTATCAACTAGAGAATTAGTCTCATAACATAACTAAAAGACCTAAACTGTGAAGATGCATGACGTCTATTGGAAGTATCCGGTGAGAGTTCAGTTCAGATTATGACCATACAATTTTTTTTATTACATAACCAATTGTAACAAAGAAAAATGGTTGGCGGGGATCTAATTAGAGGCAGTTTTTATGGAGATGATCTGAATTCTAGTATTAGAAATCACATAGCAGGGATCTAATTAGAGGTAGTTTTTATGGAGATGATCTGAATTCTAGTATTAGTTTCTTTTATAACAAGTAAAAAAAATTAACCTTGTTGAAATACTTTTAGTAAAAAATATTAACCTTCGCTTGAGGTTAATAGAGATCATATGTTACAGTATATTTCATCAAAACACAATTATGTTAGTTCGGTTTATCGAATCGCCATTTGAAGACGGTGCAACCTTGTTTTATAAAAGAAAGAAAAAGAAAAATCAAATGTTACACACTATTGATTTGAGAGTTAATTTTATAGTGAGTCGAGAGGTGTGCTAACCACACTCTCTTTTGAACATTCTCTCACTCACTTTTTAATCGGGTGAAACTCATGTGAGTCTTGTTACTTTATATGAAACTTATTTTCAAAGTGAAAAATCCGCATTAATTTTAACCAATTAAAAAATGAGTATTAGAGAGAGCATTTAAAATAAAGTCTTGCTAACACTCCTTGTGAGTCAAAAGAGCTTAAATCTTGAAGCACTATTAAAAGTCAAAGAATCCAATTACAATTGGATAATAAAAGAAACAATTACTATTCACTTATCTATATTGCACCATATTGTGGCATCTTCATCTATATATCTTTTATTTATATGTATAAATAAATAAATAAATAATTTGTAATACTAATTGATACCTAACACTTGTAACATAACGGTGAATTGATCTAAGTGATAAAGAATTTAAACCTCTTAAGTAAGTGGTTATGAGCTCGACCCCGAACTTATACATATAGAAAAAAGTTTGATTTAAAAAAGAGAATTATAATTTGTGCTTTATAAATTTTTCGATAAAGATTAATCATCAAACGATATACGGTGAAAACTTTATATTATAGGTAAGAAAACACTCTCAATGAATAAAACTTTAGAATAAAATCAAGGTAAAAACAAAAAGCTTATGAGAATTATAGACCAAACAATAGAAGTGCTGCCAAATAATAAAGCTCTAGAACAAAATATTTATAGTTTAGACAATAATGAAAGTCATACTTTGCTTCATAATTCCCAAATATATTAATTCTCTCGTACATCTAATTAAACTCACTCCTCTCCTCTCTCTTTCTCACATACATAATTATTTTTTAAAAGGAGAGCAAAAAATAAAAACAAAATAAAACAGAGAAAAACAAATTAAATGGATAAAAATTTGCAACATCCTATAAAATTAATTATAGCATTATCTGCACAATGGACTTTGAGGATGATGAGAACAAGCAAGTTGATTTTCTAAAGAACAAAAACCCATCATTTCTTCAATACTAAGTGATCTACATTCTTGATTAGAAAACTTATCATTTTTCTTTCCATCTTCAACCATCTTCAAAATACTCTCAAAAACATTAACTTCACAAGGAATTCTTAAAACACCAGTTTGTTGAAATCCAAATTCTTCTTCAGCTTCTCTCAAAAGAATCTGAAAAGCTTGATGACCCAAATATTCAGTTGGTATAATAAACCTTTTAAGTTCTTCTCCAACACAAACAGCTAAATAACCTTTTGGAACAGAACCATTGTTTGATGATGTTATTGTTGTTGATCCTTCACGTTCTGATAAAGAAAGTGTTCTTTTCAGAAATTTCATGCTTTTGCTACTTGTGATGTTGTTTGTTGTTGTTGTTGATGTTGTTGTTGTCTTTGATGAATTTGCTATTCTTCTCCATTTCTTAAGGATCTGTTGAAGTCTAACAATTTCTCTGATTTTGTTAGATTTCTTTTGATCCATGATGATGGTGTCTCTGTCTTTGTCGGTTGGATATGTTTGATTATCTTTGTGATGAATTTGGTTTGAAGAGGTTGCATGTTTCCAATTTATAGAAAGATTGAGACCTTGGAAGTTTGCATTTATCAATATTATAATTTATGAAAGTTTTTATAAATATATTTTTTGGTAGATGATGAATATTATTATAATAAGGACTTGAAAATTTTATGTGTGTCACATGCATGTGAGAAAACCAAAGAAGTTTTTCCACGTTAGGTTGAGTTAAAGGACCATGTTTACGGTGGAAGTACACCTTAAAAAAATGGAGATGGTAATGCAACTTGTTGAAAAACTAAAGGGATCGATACATCTATTGTAAATTATTTTTTTGATCAGATAAACTTAGTTAGAATCTTAACTTCTTTTTCTCCACATGTAACCTCACCTTACATGTCATCATCTACTTATAAATGTATATATTTAGATTATCTGGTATTAAATGTTAGACTCTTAATACACCTTTTTATATCGAGGACTAGATATTTGAAGTGTAATCTCAAGTGGCCTAATAGATGAAACCTATAATAGAAGGCGGTACAATGAATGAATATTGAACCCAGCTCTCTAATGGATTGAGATTCTCTGCTGTAGAAAACAACACAATTTTCACGTAGTTTAAGATCTTGGCCATTAATAATAGATTATGACGATTCACATTAATACAACTTTAAAATTACTATAAACAATTTTAGCCGCACAATTTAGATCGAACGATCCTGGTCTGTAACAACGTCCTACTGTAAAAATGGGAAATCCAGATCCTCTCTCTAATATAATTTTAGAATTTTTGAATTAGACTTAGTTCCTATAAAATTGGCTTAGTTAAAAGATAACGATTTTCTCCATTTATAAACATATTTTCAAACTATATCTCATAGAATGCATGACTACTAACGGACAACACTAAATATAGATAGCTTCCTCAATAAAGATTTATCAGTTGATTCTTTATGTTGTGTAAGATTAGCACATTTCAGTACACTTTCAACTCGCATCAATAACAACCTTGTTTTTAATACGGTAATTTTTGTAATTTTTCATCGAAAAATTTATTTAAAGAAGGGTATACTGGCTATTTTTTAAAGAAAATATTTTGATTTTTATAAAAACTAAAATTATTGAGAGAACAAAAAATAACAAACCCTAACTACATATATAATCTATAACTACATAGAAACTCAATTCGAGTAAAAGAGGTACTATTCACAAACAAAAAAAAATCGAAATTAGCTTGGATCTGTCAACCCAAAATTAAAGGTTTATAAAGGTTTATAATCTATGTTAACAATCTAGAGGATTAAAATATCACTCATAATATAATCACGCCCTCTTCTCCATAACTCGAAACCATTTTCAAGATTTCACCTTCTAATATTTAACAAACTTCGATTGACTTGAAATCTCATTAGAGAAATGACAAGAAAGTCTATTAGCAGGAAAGATTGAAGTTAAAATCAAAATGATATACTATTCAACCCCTTACTCCCTCTACCAAAGGACATAAAATTTCTTTTGATGACTACCACTTGATATTCTTAAAATGCTTTGAAAATTGATGATCCATTTGATTTTTCCACTATGCAATGCTTCCTTGACTTCCGCCCATGTCCATGACATTAATTACCGACTCTTTACTTCAGAAACCGATCGATATTCTATTTCAAACTATTCGTTGTGCTTCTCATGCAAAATTTAAATATGTGTGTGACTCAATTTTTGTAGGAAAATTACGTCAAATCTACTATTCTAACCCTATTGTTCGCATGTCCTTCAAAATTCTCATTAGGATTTTGAAAATTATATTGGTCTTTTAATCTCTTCTTGGATTAAACTTCATACAATAGACCATTTGTCGATCATAAATGAAAAAAATCATTCCAAAAGTATTGATTTGGTTTTGGGCACATTAAGCTAACAACTCACTCAAAGTATCGTTGTCTCTGTAGCTACCAACTGAGTACAACAAAACTTATTTACTTATTATTTTGTTTAGTTAATAATTGGTAATATTAATATTTAATTTTATGCAATGTAGTTTTATTGCGCGTGTATGGAGATGGACCTGCAATTATTTGAAAAACTAAGGAATATTATAAATTTTAAATTTTAGTATATATAAAATCCAGTAAGGAAAACAACATCAATTTTAGTATATTGATTTTTCCAGTCTTTTTTATCGTCGAAGTTATTATTCAAGGTAGTGATATCTTAAACAGCTCACCATAAATAATTAATTTATTAAACCATCTTAGTAGACTTTAGAGCATCAAGATAGAACATATGGATAATATCCTTTTTAACCAAAATTGCTGCATATAAAGAAAAATAGAAATAATTAAACTAATTAAATTAGTGACATTAACGTTGACAAGTAGAAAAACTTGAATTTGTCTAAAGCCTAAAAGTCATGTGCACAATAATTCTTCTAGCCCATTCCGATCTTGGTCATTTTCTTAGGATAATGTCTAATCAATAGTGAGCAACTTGCATGTTTAATTTGTTCACTATTATAGGGCCAAAGAGCATCGGATTTTGGTACCAGATTTTCTCACATGTTCTTCAAAATCATTTTGTAGTTGCTCAAAATAAATACTCCGTATTAAATAAAATAACATCTACTTGTTGAGATGGTTATAACTATTTGACAAATAATAATAGTTAGATACTCATCTAATTGTCTTAGAAAAATTTCTCTTCCACCCCTCTTTTTTTTTCCCTCCAATTTTTCTTTTTTGCTCTTGTAAAAAACTTCACAACATGTTTTTCGAATTTTTTTCTGAATTTGAACTAGAAAGAAAAAGTGAAATACTCCCTCTAGTCTTGTATATAAGAAAATTTTCAAAAAAACTATTCCTTTAAGAAAGTAGTTAAAATACATTAACCGAGGAGAAAAAACACATTATACCTTATTGGAAAATGTAAAACATTGCATTTATTGGTTGAAATTGGAATAATGTCATAAAACTTAATAATTGAAGTTGACTTTTGCTTATATTTGGGAGTAAAAAAAAGTCATGAGGATGGCAAGAGAAATTTTCTTGTCTTAGTTGTGACTTGAAAATTGCTTTGGGCTGACCATAAGCCCAAACTCTACACATGAGACCCAAAGAAGCCATGGCCCAAATAAAATTTGGGTTCTTCCAACTAGAGCTAGCACCTTGAAGGTCAATTATGGATCCCCAACTTCTAACTCCTCAATGGTTCATAATGGACGCCGACGGACTGTCATCTGCAATGGCTTATCATTAATGTTCCAACAGCTAGAAATTTCTCCCTATAAAAGACGTCCTTCATTATCGTCATAACATATACAATTTATATCCTTCAAATTTTAAACACTTCACATGTCTCATACTGATTGATTCAACAATGGACATCATAAAATTAGAATGCAAAACATATTTACTCCCAAATATCTTACATATACATCATCATGATCTCCAATTAATTGATGAAAGTCTCTCATGAAACACTCTCAAATTCTTCCATTCATTTGAAATCTACAATTTTTATTGTTGTCATTTAATTCAACGCCAATCACTTTAGAAATTTTTCTTCACTTAAAACTAAATCAAATATAGCTTCAATCACCACTAAACCAACTAATCATTTGAATACGATAAATCCACACCATAGATTTAAAATTAAATATTCATATATCATCATCAAACGGTTATAATTGATCCACTTTTTCTTCCTTTTCTCCACAAAATAGTCAAACACGCACTTCAAATTCAGTTCCAACGTGCAACAACACCAAACCCATTCATTTCCATGTGACTATGAAACACCATCACAACAAAAACAAGCAACCTTCCTGCATTATCAAAATCCAAAAACCTCTTTAACATCACCACCACCTTAAACCACCGCAAATGACTTCACCATCAACAAAAACAACAACCATAATCCTCACCATTCTATTATCAACCTTAACACCAACATCATCAAACTCAAACCAATGCGGTCCCACACCAAACCGGGACCCACAAAACCTCCAACACAACAAAATAACCGTTCTCATAAACGGTTTCTCCGAATCTCGAATCCCCATCCTCCAATCACTAGCTGCCACGTACTCACTCTCCCCATTAGTATCCTCTGTACTCATCCTCTGGGGAAACCCAACTACACCTCCACGTGTCATTAATCAATTGGCTCATAACCTCTCATCTTATTCTGATTCAATTTTTCTTCATCGAAATCCTTCTAGTAGTTTAAACGATCGCTTTCTTCCTCGGTTAAACGACATAAAAACTGATGCCGTTTTGGTTTGTGATGATGATGTTGAGGTTGATGGTGCGTCGTTTGAGTTTGTGTTTCAGGTTTGGTCAGCGAACCGGGACCGGATTGTTGGGGTTTTTGCAAGGTCGCATGATTTGGACTTGAACCGGAAGGAATGGGTTTATACGGTTCACCCGGACCGGTTTTCGATTGTGCTTACTAAGTTCATGTTGCTCAAGAGCGATTACTTGTTCAGGTAATTAGTTCAGTTCTTTATTAGTTAATTATATTTTAATTTTATTTTAGTAAGTATGCACAAGAAATAAATTGTGATATGCATTTTTTATTAAATTTTTTGTTTAAATAGTATTTGTTCATACCCAAAGGCCAAAACAATGTTATTAATGTCAAAAAGTTTTATATGTGCATCTAATTATTTTTATGACATAGATATTTGTAAAAATAATTTAAAAATGAACATAACAAAGTGACATAGCTCTAGTAACAATAATTTTAAAGAAATTTTAAAAATTAATTTGAAAAAGTGATTTAATAATGAGATATAATTGAATGCAAAGCCACTAGATTTGGCCTAATGGATAATTTTAAACTGTCAGTGCATATAAATTAAATCATATATATATATATATATATATATATATATATATATATCAGGTCTTAAATTCGATCATCATTATATAAACGTATTCATATAACATTTTATAGTGATTAAATATAGAGAAAAAAGAATATGCATTGATAGTTTTACACATTGAACTATTTTTATTGATTGTCAGTGTAAAATTAATTTACACTGACGGTACGTATCCATTAAACTCTTAAATATATGAATTAAATCATAACTTTTTTTTTCTCAAGTAATTTAGTAATTAGACTTACACTTTAAGTGCGTAAAAGTGGAGAATTTGAATTGGAACTCCGCCTCCTTAAATAATGTTTTTAATAACTATTAACTGCCAACTGAATTACACTTGTATAATATTTATTTCTCTTTTTATCAATTAGAATTAGAATATTGGAATTAAGTAACTAACCCTAATCTCATTAAGCATCTACAAGGTAAAATAAATTAAAAAAATTAATTGTTTTTTTCTTTGAGTATTTTCAAATATTTGTACAGATATAGTTGTGAGGGTGGGCCTCGCATGGCAAAAATGAGAAAGATTGTTGATTCACTTCGAAATTGTGAAGATATACTTATGAACTTTGTGGTAGCTGATTCAACCAATGTGGGACCTATTTTAGTTGGAGCAAAAAGAGTAAGAGATTATGGTGATGCAAGGAATGATGAGGGAAAGTTTAGTTCAGGGTTGAGTGGAAGAAAAGGGGAGCACAGAAAAAGTAGAGGGTGGTGTATAACTGAATTTCATAGGGTTTTGGGAAGAATGCCTTTGAGGTATAGTTATGGAAAGGTTGTTGATTCCATTGGTGAACAAGGGTTATGTCGTAAAGGTGGCAAATTGGTCTTTTGTGATCAATGACAATGACACAATATGTGTATGTGGTTTGATTTTGTTTTGCTACAATTTGTGTGTAATTTTGATTAAATCATAATTTTTGTCTAAGAAACATGTTATTTTGAATTGTAAAGATCAACTTATTTTTTTAAGTTTACTCCCTCATATTTAAATATAAGTATAATTGGATTCATTAATTGATCACTATGTCCCTTTTCATTCTCCCTGATGCACTTCTGAGTCGTTACCTTTCTCTTTTTATTCGATCCTTTTGAAAATTCCTCCCTTCAAAAGTCTGAGTACATATTTTATTGATCATCATAGTACCATACTTGACTATGTATTTCTTGAACATGTCTTACAACATAGAAAGACTCCAATGTTTTAATTGAGTTGTTTGATTTTGGGATGTATCTTCTTGCACAATTTTATGCAATGCTGTGAAACATAGTGACCTAGTACAAGATTTATCCAATAAACTTTTCGGTAGCTAAAACATTTTTCTAAATAATTTTAACTTTGGTTATAATAACTTGAGAGACGCTTTTTTATCATGTATAATAAAGAAATCATTACTAGTACATATTCAATTGTTCTTGACTATAATAAAATGTTTCGGTTTGAAGGAAATCACTTCAAAAGATGGCAATAAAAGATTATGTTTTTTTAACAAGTTGCCAATTTTTTGAAGAATGATGTAGCAACGGTTCTTGAAACGGATGAACAGCAAGAAAAAATAATTAATGCATAAGAAATATTCTTATAGAATGAACATGACTATCTATGTTAAAATTTTATGCATAAAAATCTAACACAAATAGTCATGTACATTTTATTGGAATATTTCTATAGCCTTCGTTATCTTTTTTTTAGTTCATTTATTTCAAGCACTACTGTGATAGCATTCTTTAAGCACAACAAAGCACATAAAAGCAACTAAATTAACAACAAATATTCAAATCAAATAAGTTCAAAACAAAAAATTTACACATAATATATAGAAAAGTGGAATCCTCTCAGACAAATGCCTCAATATATCCTCATAATTGTTAAGAATGGAAATAGCATCGGACTCGTCATCGTTATAATCATCACTAACCATTGGTGTTATAGGAACACTATATCAATCTTACAAATACAAACTTTATCTTTCTTTTTCTCATGGACCTTTTCAATTGATCTAGCAATGAAGAATTGCTTTAGTAAAAAAGGAGAGGAGACTATTCTGATTTTGATTCTTAATCATATAAATTAATATTTAATTAGTAAAAAAGTTATTTCGAAATATGATGGCATCCTTCTCAAGTTTCTCTATAGAGAAATCCTACTTTCATAAGAGTTTAAATTTAGTTGCTAATGAATCATTCTTCCAAAACCATCATAATATAAGGACATGGGAGAGATTTGATCAATGAACGTAGGATTTCTCTATAGAGAAACTTGAGAAGGATTTCTCTGTAGCTTCAAGGGAACGAGTCAAATGGGAATCAAATTAATCCACACCGACCAGATAGAGAAGCACAATAAAAAAAATTAAAAACAAAAATTAATACCAACAACATTGTAGCTTTCAAGATCAAAGAAATTAATTCAATAGGATCTTAGTAATGGCAAAAATTAGTAGACCAGCTTATTTTATACGTACAAAATATTTATTTGGGTGGTAAGTAATTGAAAATTAATTAAATTCTTATTTATACAAAATATTTATTTAAATAAAATGTACTTGAGCTTACTAGACCAGCTTCAGAGAAAAAATCTCAGCAAATCTGAAGAGAAAAAGCATTTGATTTACGAGCAGTTAAACACCTTTCATGCCATTTAATCTTAAGCAAGTAGGCTGCCTGAATCACCACTCGATAATTACAATTAGCATCTTTTAAATTCTTCAATTTTTAAATATAATTACATAAAGATTTTGAGGAAAAAAAAAATGTACCAACCATATATCAAATAAATAGATTTATGAGAACAAATTATAATGCCCGGCAGAATCTAAAGCAAAAAAGAACATAAGTACGAATCAAATGAAACCTTAAACAGAATCAAATTGAAGAGACAATTTTTACTTTTGGAACTGCAACAGAGACGGCAGCTACGTTGTTTGTTTGACAGCATACACATGTGTTGGATTCGGGAGAATATATAAAGGCAACAAGGTAGGGTTTTTTTGTGGGCTTGTCACGTTGATGAAGCGGGACAAAATATTTATTCTGATATGGTTACTTACTATCCTCACCTTCAATTTATTCCTACACTCCCTAATCATTTTTGTGTAAAGTGTTCATATTTTTATAGGTCAAATTAGTTTAGGGGCGTTTTTTTTTTTTTTTTTATAGTTTAGGTGTGTTTAACTTTTGTAATAGATTGGTGTTTTTAAAATTTTAAGTATCAAATTATTCATTTAATTTTGCAACATTAGAGTTAAATATATTTTTGGTCCCTATAGTTTTTCATAATTTCATTTTTAGTCATTGAAGATTTTTTTTGCACTTTTTAGTCTTTCAAGTTTTTCCCGTCAGTATTTTTAGTCTTTACTTTTCATTTAACTCGTGCATATCATTCGAATTTTTCAATATTTTTTCTACGCTCATGTTTAGTACATTATATGAATCTTTCTTACATACTTTTAAAAAAAATGAATCTTTCTTACAAAAGTTTAAATTTTTTTTAACAAGAGATGAATTAAATATGAACTTTTTAGTTTGTTGCACATAAATAATTCATCTTATGTTAAAAAATTCTAAATTTTTATGGGAGATGTTCTTATAATAATATAAACATGAATACAAAAAACCATTCAAAAATGTGAAAGCATACAAGAGTTTGATTAAAAGTATCGACTAAAAACACTGACGGAAAAAATTTCAGGGACTAAAAAGTGCAAAAAAAATCTCCATAAACTAAAAATGAAATTATGAGAAACTACAGGGATCAAAACCATATTTAACCCTATTTTTTAATAATCATTCATTACAAAAATGCTCATGTGGCCGCATATTGCTTACGTGGTCGCTAAAAAATGCTTACATGAACATAGTTGAGAGAATCTATATATGTCTTAGAAGATTGTGAATAGAGTTTCCTAAAACACAAACCATTCTTTGATCTTGATGAATTATTCTTTTTGACTAAAAATTGGTGAATGTTTTTTAAAGGGGTGTATTATGGTGTAATTACGATACTTGCGGATAGTGATTCAAATGATCAAATGGTACAAGCAACAAAACTATTATTGAAGGATAACAACAACATTAGCATTTTTGTAATAGAAAGTCATTAAAAGGGTAATAGTGTAATCTGTTGCAGAGTTAAAGGACTAATTTTGTACTTCGAAAAATTAAAAGGACTAATTTGATACTTAAAACACTAAAAAATCAAAACGTTAAATTTAAAGAACCCATGATGTATTTGATCATTTTTATACCAATAGAAGTTTATGTGATTTTAGTCCTAAAGGATCGCCAAGGTTAAGATATACCTCAAAATGTAGACAGTCGTTGACGATATTCCATAGGCGTTGACGATGTTCTATCCAATTTGAGAGGTAAAGGATGAAATGTTATTTTTTTATCGCTCCATCATAAATTATCCAAACAATGGAATGATATATTTATTTCATTCCACTCAATTTCATTTCACTTCATTCCATTATATTCTATCAATCAAACAGAGCTTTAAAGATGCACTTAAAAAAATCATACTCTCCTCATATTACAACCCCATGTTGTATTACATCGACATCAATCATGTCATTATTTTATCCGTAAAAACAAAAATATGTGATTTTTATTTTTAAAGAATATTATCAACAATCATTGGAATTTTCGATAATTTTAACCATTGGTTCATGGTGAACCACTTATAGAATATTTACAAATTTAATGCTATTAATTATACAATTATACAATACATTATAAACACTATCTTTTTTTTTGGGGTACATTGAAACACTATCCTATAGTGTGCAAATGAGCAAATCCTCCTAATTCCTTAATTATAGACCAATTTTGCACGCAACTCAATCCTCATCTTCTCTCCTAACATTATCCATATCCTATGTAACTAACAACCTTGTCATCGTCACCATCCTCATCATTATCGCATGTCCTTATTTAGGATCATCATTCTCAAACATTAACAAACAAATAAATCAAATAGTCAAAACATTAAGTATTAATATTAGTGGTCAATAAAATCAATAAATAAATTATTCAATTTTTCATCCAATCTTCTTCAACAGTACATAAAAATTAGTATCACATCACATTATATCTAATTTCTCTCATTCATTTGAAACCAATCAAACACATCAAAATGAGGATCGAACAAGAAAGTGATGGAGTTTCAGCTTCAAGAAAACATCTCGTTTTTGCTTATTACATTACTGGTCATGGTTTTGGTCATGCCACTCGAGTCACAGAGGTTCATATTTTTTTTTTTTTTCAATTTCTCAATTCATCTTCTTTTTTGGTTTTTCGTTGTTTTTGGCCAAATGGGTTACTGGATCAATAAAAAAAATTGAATTTTGATTTTGGGTTTTCTGTTTTGCCTTTGGCAAATTCAATTCATAAAAGAGGAAAAAAATTGTTTTGAAGGGATCATTTTGATTTGCTGTGATTGGATTAGATGTGAAATTTTGAATTGGAATGAATGTGTGTAGGTGGCAAGGCATTTGATCGATGCAGGACATGATGTGCATGTGGTAACTGGTGCTCCTGATTTTGTTTTCACCTCTGAAATTGAGTCTCCTAGATTATTCATTCGAAAGGTGAGAGTTTTGTGTTTTGATTCATTCATTCAATTTATTTATTTATTTTTAATCTTCATGGATAAAAAGTAAGGTGCATATTAACTATGAAGCATATACACTCCTCATATAATTACACTGAATTATGTCATTTTTTCAAAATTTTCTCAAATTATTATTAGTATCAACGTGTCTGTGTCAATTGTCATGTCCGGTGTTCATGTTTGTGTTTGTGTTTGTGCTTTATAGCATTTTAGTTCAAAAAAGGGGTATCTTCATAGTATAATCAATCGAATTATTACTATTGGATATGTTATTGATAAGGAAAAAGCATCTGCTAAAAAGCATTAGCTAAATGTCAGCTGTTAGATTAATCTAATAGCTCTCATGGAAGTTTGATTAGTTTTCGTTACATTAATCTAAAAGCATTGCAAATACAAAAATCTATAAATCAGTCCGGATGATTATGCTTTGTTGTTTGTTCGATGAATTTGCTTTTTACTGTTTTTGAGAATTAGTATTCTTAGAGCTTCACTTTTTTCGTAGTTTGAGTATAATGCTTTGTTTTACAAATTAAAGAGACTACTTTTGAGAATGCTTTACTGTACAAAATAGGTGCTTTTGGACTGTGGAGCTGTTCAGGCAGATGCTTTGACCGTTGACCGCCTTGCTTCTTTGGAGAAGGTAATTTGGAATGTCATTGCATATTTGGTTGTTCATAGATGTATTGCTTTGAAATAGTTGCTTCAACAATGTTTATGTGTCGCTGATGCCTTGCTTTGTAATTGGATATGGTAGTATTCTGAAACAGCAGTGAAGCCCCGAGCTAAAATCTTAGCAATAGAAACCGAATGGCTGAACTCTATCAAAGCCGACTTAGTGGTATGTGAAATATTTTCCCTTGTTGATTGGAAGCAGAAAGAAAAAGAGGAACATGAAAAGTAATTTGAAAAAAAATGATATTACAAATTTAATTTCTGGTTAGAGTAACTTTAAATTGATTTGAGAAAACAGGTCTCCGATGTTGTTCCGGTTGCATGTCGTGCGGCAGCAGATGCTGGCATTCGTTCTGTATGTGTGACCAATTTCAGGTAACTCATGTAGACTATCATTTTTCCTTCTTAGTTTATATTTGACTTATTTCTTTTTGGTACTTAAAGTTAATGAAGTATATATGCTGTTTGCCGATGATGCCATTATGATAGAAAATTTAGCTAACAAAAATATTTTCAAGAGTTTTTTCTCTTCATTTTTTGGTTCTTTCAAATGCACTATAGGTGTGTGTCTGTGTCTTTGTTAAGTGTCCATAATACCCTTCTCATTACATATCTTTGTTATTTCAGTTGGGACTTCATCTATGCAGAGTATGTCATGGCTGCTGGACTTCATCATCGTTCAATAGTTTGGCAGGTGACAATAATCTTCCTTGAAGGAAATTTTCTTGTTCCATGTTTGTCCTTTTGAGAGAAATGTTAAAAATTGCCGTGACACGTGAATTGAATGGCATAAGTACTAGTAATTTGTGCTATCCTGAATGTCCCGGTTTTGTGGATTTGAGTTAGGCCTTGCCCAACCCAAAATTTAAAACTATGTTTTGTGTGTGAAGCATGATAGATATAATTGTAGTTGTATGTACACTGATGCAGATAGCTGAGGACTATTCCCATTGTGAGTTCCTTATTCGACTCCCGGGATATTGTCCAAGTAAGTCATCTTTTACATAATTTCATGTTCATATCCTAACAGCATTTTATTTGAATACTCACCTAAATTAACGATTGACTATAACTGTGGCATCTCGAATATTTACAGTGCCTGCTTTTCGTGATGTCATTGATGTCCCTTTGGTGGTGAGGAGGCTGCACAAATCTGCAAAAGAGGTATGTACCTCCCAAACCTTAGTAGATCTATTCCATAGTGTGATTTAAATCCTAATATATGAGCTTGTAATTTTCACTTGTTGAAGGTGAGGAAGGAACTTAACGTACCCGATGACGTGAAGCTAGTTATTCTCAACTTTGGCGGCCAGGTGATTGCCTAGATCCCCTCTTTTAAAAACCAGAACTTGACAACAGTTTTTTCATTGATAATAAAAAAAAATATTTGTTTTTTGTGTCTCACCCCTTCTTGTTACTGCATTACCTAATGTTGTTAAATAGCTGCACTATACTATTGCTGAATTTGGACAAATCACTATTGTTTCGTGATATGCTATTTAGGAGAATATGTCTAATAGCAGCTATAGAGGCGCTATAGCACTGCTGCATAGCAGAATTTGAACTAGCTGCTATTTTTTCGCAATTTGCGATTGACAACACTGATATACTCATGAATTTGAACTCTAGAATGTTGCAAATTTTCACCAATGTATTTTGTTTGTTTGATTCTCGGATTGATGACATGTGTTGGCTAATAACTGTTGTCTTATCTCCAGCCATCAGGATGGAACATAAAGGAGGAATACTTACCTCCTGGCTGGTTGTGCCTGGTACTTCTTCCACCACCGTTTTGTATCATTCTTTCGTTAAAATGTTATATATTTTCCTCATATAATTGGTCATATCTGATCTGGCTTTCATGATCAAGGTTTGTGGTGCTTCTGACAACGAGGACCTTCCACCAAATTTTAGGAAACTTGCTAGAGATGCATATACACCCGACATTATTGCAGCATGTGACTGTATGCTTGGTTGGTACCAAACTTGCATAATTACAAATCTGAATAAAATGGGAGAGTTTACATATACTTGCAATTGTTTTTATTTATTTTAGGAAAAATTGGATATGGCACTTGTAGTGAAGCCTTGGCATACAAGTGCCCCTTCGTCTTTGTACGCAGAGATTATTTCAATGAAGAACCTTTTTTGAGAAATATGCTTGAGGTATTCTATTGACCTTTTCTTTATAAGTTTTCCTGTCCTCTTCAATGTATTTTTTGTTGTTGAAGATCTTACAAGATAGTGACCATCTTGTGTTTTTTTATGTAGTATTATCAATGTGGTGTCGAAATGATCAGGAGGGATTTAATCACCGGTCACTGGAGACCTTATCTTGAACGTGCGATAAGTTTGAAACCCTGCTATGAAGCAGGCATTAATGGTGGTGAGGTACCCTCTTTTTCTTTTATTAACTCACTCTTTAGCACTTATTTTTTAGCTCTTATTGCTATATTCTGTTACCTCTCTCTATTTCTTTACTTGAACTAAAACATTAAAATGTTTATCTTTATTTTTGGATAGTAATAAAATCTACTCATAAAAAACTATTGTGTATCCATATTCTTCTAGAGTTTGTTCCTTTCCACGCCTTTCTATTGGCGTGTTACATGTAATCGTTGAAGTTTTTATTTATTTCCAGAAGAGTTTAATAAATTTGTTCATAAAACATTTTGAAAATGCAGGTGGCAGCTCACATCCTTCAGGAGACAGCTTTTGGAAAAAATTATGCATCAGATAAGGTAAATACCTTATGATTGCTATTTCGTTACAGCATGTTTATTCGTTAATTTTGTCATCAGTTCGGTTTCATTAAAATATTGCAGAAGTGATGAAACTGATTTTCATTTTATATTTCACTTACTGATGTCTAGCTTAGCGGGGCAAGAAGATTGCGTGATGCCATAGTTCTCGGTTATCAACTCCAAAGGGCTCCTGGCCGAGATGTTGCAATCCCAGAATGGTACTCTAAATCGGGAGACCAACTCGACCAGTCAATACCTAGTACACCTGGGCATGATGGAGGCTTTAAATTTCATTCGTGAGTATCACTTCTCTTTTTCATGCCTATGATTTTCTTGGTTGTTTCGTAATAGGTAATATAACTTCCTCTTATTTTTGTTTGCTTTGTGTTATTTTTCTAGGGGCATTGAAGACTTTGACATTCTTCATGGAGATGCTCAAGATCTTCCGGATACCGTGGCTTTCTTACAGAGCCTATCCGAGTTGGTTGCGAAGCACACAAAAAGGGAGCGCAAGGCTGCGGCTAATATCTTCCATTGGGAGGTCTAAATAATTTCATATAAAAATAAAATTGTATAAATTTGTTTTCTCTGTACTGACATATTTTAATAGAAACAAGAAACCTTCATAAAGATAGAAATACCTAGAAACTGCGTTATTATGCCACGTCATAATATAATCTATGAACTTAAATACTGATTCTTTTTGTTTTTTATTCTTTCTTTTTTGACTTCGTTCAATTTTTTTACAGGAAGAAATTTTCGTAACGAGAGCTCCTGGAAGGTTAGATGTAATGGGTGGCATTGCTGATTATTCCGGTAGTCTTGTCCTGCAGGTTGGATTTCTGTCCCCTGATGATTTTAATTTTCAGTGCATTTGATTCCATACGGTGCTAAACATTGAAAATGTTTCTATACACTTAAAGTTTACATTAACTGCTAATATTGTAATGTTAAGGAAATGACTGTTATTCATGAAATTTTTAGACAACAACTGACTCTATGCTTTCTTGTCTTTCTTTTCACTCTTTTGCAGATGCCAATTAGAGAAGCTTGTCATGTTGCTTTGCAAAAAATCCATCCAAGTAAGCATAGACTGTGGAAACACGCCGAGGCCAGACAGAATGACAAAGGCGGAAATCCAACTGCTGTCTTGCAAATTGTATGTTTGAGAACTTACGATATTTCCATATACTACTTTCAAATCAATTAACATTGACAATTATTAATTGAAGTTAATTCACGCATTGATTGAACACCATCTTCATTTCTGTAATACATTACATCAGTGTTGTTAAATAGCAGCTAAAGCAAGGCTATAGCATAATGGAATTTGAGCGAATCGCTATTGTTCCACAATACGCTATTTAGTTCAAAATATTGTCAAATAATGGCTATTAGCAGTGCTGTAGTATTGTTACGTAAAAGAATTCAAACAAATTGCTACTTTCCGCAATCCGTGATTGATAACACTGCATTACAGTTTTGATGATGATTTTTCAACTTTTCGTAATGTGCATTTTCACTGAATCTGGATCATGTCAGGTTTCATATGGCTCAGAATTAGGCAACCGTGGCCCAACATTTGACATGGATTTGTCTGATTTTATGGATGGAGACAAGCCAATCTCGTATAAGAAAGCAAGAGAATACTTTGCTCAAGATCCAGCCCAAAAGTCAGTAACACAAATGCATCACTTCATATAAGCCACTTCTGGCATTCTATTATGCTAATGTGATTATTGGCCAACTTTCACAGGTGGGCTGCATATGTTGCCGGGGCAATTTTGGTCTTAATGACTGAATTGGGTGTGAAATTTGAAGATAGTATCAGCATGCTGGTATCGTCTGCGGTGCCAGAAGGGAAAGGTGTATCATCTTCTGCATCTGTCGAGGTCGCTAGTATGTCTGCTATTGCAGCAGCTCATGGTAAAATGCTTCACTTTCATAATAATTCAGGAAGGCCAAGTTGTTTACAAATCTTTGATTCTTTCTATTGTATAAAGTGAACTTAATTCATATACACCGTCAGTGTAAAGATTTTTTTTCCTTGTCAAACAATTATAATCGTCAGATCATTAAAAATGTTTCACTTTAACCATGACTACTTTTAAAGTCGCACATATCAGTGGTCTTGATTTGTTGACAGTGTAATTTTTTTTTACATTGACAGTGTATCAAAATTAAACTCTCATAAAAATAGTACAAAGTCTTTAACTTTTCTGATTGTGATGTATACTGAAACTTTAATACATCCGTTTTTGTTCATTGACATTATGTTAATTTCTGTCTTTGTAACTCAGGATTAAATATCGGTTCAAGGGATCTGGCTTTGCTTTGCCAGAAGGTTAGACACTATATTCAATACTGTGATCAATATGGAATCACTATGGTGTTCTATATGTTATTTCTAGCACGCATGTGTTGTTATTGTCCACTTGATTTAATTTCACTCATTCTCTTATAATTTCAATCAGGTGGAAAATCACATTGTAGGAGCTCCATGTGGTGTCATGGACCAGATGGCTTCGGCATGTGGTGAAGCCAACAAACTTCTTGCTATGATTTGCCAGGTTTGCATCGTTACAAGCTACAAAAAAACAATTCTTTCGTATTTTTATGTTTTAAACTTTAGACACAATATCATGGTACTATGTGTTATTAATGCAGCCTGCCGAGATTGTTGGCCTTGTCGAAATTCCCAACCATATCCGGGTTTGGGGAGTTGATTCTGGAATAAGACACAGGTTGGTTTTCTATTAAATAATGTTAAAACAACACATAAAAAATATCAGAAATAGTATAGAATTTGGTTAACATCATCATGATGTTCATGAGTAATCTTAAAAGTTGTCTATTTCAGTGTTGGCGGTGCAGATTATGGATCTGTCAGAATTGGTACCTTTATGGGAATGAAGATGATAAAGTCGAAGGCTTCTGAGGAATTGACTGAGATGTCTGCTGCAAAAGGATTGAATTCTGACGATGTTGAACAAGATGACATAGAATTACTTAAACAAGAAGCCTCCTTAGAATACTTATGTAATTTAACGCCTCACAGGTAAAATCTCTTCTCATCCTTTATTTAGAAAAAGGTTATCGTGATTGGAAATAATTTTGATTTGATTATAGAATTCCTTCTTGTAATTTTTGTCTGCAGATTTGAGGCTCTTTACGCTAAGATGATTCCCGAGTCCATTGTTGGTGAGAAATTTTTGGAGCAATATAAAAATCATAATGATCCTGTCACTATCATTGATGAGAAGCGTAATTACGGAGTGAAAGCTTCCACAATACATCCTATCTATGAAAATTTCCGAGTCAAGGTTAGGACTCCATTTGATAAATTAATCCGTTACAAGTAACTGAATTGTTTCTTCTAATTGTTGAATCTCTTTTACCTAATTCTCCGCCATAATATGGTGTGCAGACCTTCAAAGCACTTCTGACATCAGCGAGTTCGTCCGATCAACTTACAGCTTTAGGAGAGTTGCTATATCAGGTACAAGTACAACATCAATTGATCAACACAATGCCTCGATTTTTGTGTACTCGTGGAAAATTTATAATGAAACTTCGAAACTAGAATTGAAGAATACAGAAAATATCAAAGGAGAAAAAGTAATTAATATAAACTATCATTTGCAGTGTCACTACAGCTACAGTGCTTGTGGACTTGGCTCTGATGGAACAGATAGGCTTGTACACTTGGTGCAAGAATTGCAGCATAGTGCAGCGTCAAAATCGGAAGGCGGAACATTATATGGTGCCAAGATTACTGGTGGAGGTTCAGGTGGAACGGTTTGTGTAATCGGTAAAAATTGTCTCAAGAGCAGCGAACAAATTATTGAGGTATTTTTATATTTTATTATATTATTGTTTACCCCGATTTTTAGTAAACAACCGCTAGTCTAATTATTACAAGAAGGATCAACTAGTGAATCCTGGGACATATGGATTGTGCGGAAGATGATGAAAACATATTCATATCTTTGGGTTAAATCGGATAAGTTGATAAAAACAGTAAAAGCATTCGACACAGTCAAATGATTTGGTTTAAAGTAAAATGCTTCAAAGTTTAAATTTGCAGAAAACTTGTAAATGAATTGCAAATAAAGTTTAAAGAGAAACTTTGAAAAGTAAAACATGCAATGAAATAAATTGCAGAATGTTTAAATTGCAGAAAAGCTTTAAATTTGCAGAAAGCTTAAATGACAAATTTTAAAGGAAAACAAGTAATCAGTACTTGAAAAGTAAATTGCATTTGACAATGTAAAAATGTTTACAAAGATTGGTTACACAGATTCGTACATGTTCCTTTTGGCATTCATTTCGCTCGTTGACATGGGTACTCTGAATATTCTAGGAATTTGCATGTGAATTGTGAACCCGTTTCTCATATGAGAAACTAATATTTATAGACAAACTAACATAACTGCTATAAAACTACAATCTGCCTAACTATGCTCCACGTGTCTTCTGAATTTGAATTCCTTGGACACCTGGCGAACCCTTCAAACGTTACTCACTTTTGAATATTTTGCTAAGTCCAGAGTACGCTTCTTTCGTTCTGCACAGTACGTTAGACAAACAAACATACACACGTACATATATATACATATATATAATTTTCGACCATTACCAGTTAGTGTCGAAAATATGCTTTTACACAAATAATATCTTGTCGAACTCGACAAGCTTATTCAGACAACACACGTTCTGTCGAATTCGACAGAACTCTAGGCTTTGACAAGCAACTTTGCACATTAAAAGTCTTTGATGTCAAATGCCTTGATTTTCTCTTGATTTATTGCCAGAATCAGTTTCCAAGAGAATATGGAAATGCAGTAATATACATTAAATGAGATTTCATCATCTCATTCCCATTCATTATTGCCTGTCGAAAATACAGGCTAACAATTATAAATTTAACACATTATCTTTCTGATTTAACACATTTTAATAAATTGTGATTTCAGGTTCAGAAGAGGTACAAAAAAGCTACCGGTTATTTGCCCTTTATTTTCGAGGGCTCGTCACCAGGTGCAGGAAAGTTCGGTTACCTGAAAATTCGCCGGCGAGCTACCCCAAAAAAAGCCGACAGCTTTGGGGATGTTAAGGCAGCCTTGGCAGAGAATGAAAGCTGAACATGGCTTATTTTTAAGTATATCTCACAATAATTTGTATAGTAGAGTAAATTTTTGAAGGACTTTTTAGTCTATTTTTAAAATTTATTACTTTGTTATATTTCATTGATGGCCAGAATAGAAATAACTGGCTTGTTGGAATAATAATAATGTAAACTGTGAAGCATTGATGGCAATTAGTAGCCTTTGTTCCATTAAGGGAACAAGATTATGATATGAAATGTAGCTCTTCATGAATTTTTTTTTTTAATATTAATCAGATGAATAATTTAGAATGAGTAGTTGTTGCACCTGATATGCTAAATTTGAATGAAGCCAAGGCTCTTCTTATATATGCATTTGAATTGTGCACTTATATATATCCTAGCTTTGTAACAACGGATTTCTTATAGGAAATCTTCTTTTATAAATAGGTTTAATTGCAGTTTTGGTCCCTCTATTTTATTATTTTACAGATTTGGTTTCACCTTATTTTAAAATTCAACAGTTTTGGCTCCCTATCATTATCTTTAACTATAAATTGAAGATGTAATATGTTTTAAACCACGTGGTATATAATTTGATGATGATAAAATATCAACATCGATGAAATTGTAAGAAAAATCTGTTATAAAGTTAATTTAAAATATGTTGTGTCATCCAAAACTATCAAATTTTAAAATAACGGGACAAATTCTGCAAAATGATGAAAATAAAGAGATCAAAAATGCAATCAAATCTAATAAAAAACTAATCATTTCATTTATTTATGGAGCGACTAACATGATCTGTCTCTCTCTCTCTCTCGGTGCATGTCGTGATGTGTGCCATATGTGGTGTACTATATAGTAGTATTAAATTATAAAATAATGCATCCACAAAAAAATTAATTAATTATTAAAAATTGAACTCGTGAACTGCGTGAATTTGTAACAAGAAGTTTCTTGTCATAATTTTTCAACTAACAAAGGATTCTGTCCAAAAAAAAAAAGATGCTAGTGTCTTTGTCAATAATTAAACTCCCATTTCCAACTCTTATCTTTTCTTCTTTATGAGTTTCATGTTTATTTACATCCAAAAATAAACTAGCTAGCAAAGAAGAAGAGTAAGAGATGGAGTACACAAATAGTGATGGCACTAATGAGGAGAAATTATTGATAGAAAATGGCATTTCTTCATCATCTTCTTCTCAACCCAGAAAGGGTGGTTTGAGAACCATGCCCTTTATCATAGGTACTCTCTCACTCTATTCTATTATTCATCTCACTTTTTTAATTTATTGTTTATTTTTTCTAGATTAATTTTAGAGTTTAATTAATAGACACAGTTAGTGTAACTGTAAATAAAATAAGAATGATATAAGGTAAATTTTTGTACCGGTACATCTCTGCTGAGTTAGATAATTTTAATAGGTTCACAAATAATGTTAATTAATTTTTCTTTATTAAACAATATTTGTTGACCTATTAGAATTATCCAACCGAACGGTATACCAGTACATATACATATTTAAATAAGATGTCTTCCATGTCATATTAGGAAAGTGAGACGACTTGGCAGAATATAAGATTGTATTGGTTAATGGTGTAAAATTATTTTAATGCATTGCCGGTGTAAATATTTTGCATATGAATTAATCCTTTATTTTTGGTTAATTATTTGATGACCCTTTTGGATGTTTTGTGTGTGTTTGTTTTTCAGTGAATGAATGTCTTGAGAAAGTGGCAAGTTATGGAATAATGCCTAACATGATATTGTACTTGATAAATGATTATAACATGGCTATTGCTAAGGCTACTAATGTTCTTTATACTTGGTCTGCTATGTCCAATATCTTGTCTATTTTTGGTGCATTTTTCTCTGATTCTTACCTCGGTCGCTTCAATGTCATCGTCATCGGTTCCTTCTCCAGCCTTCTTGTAAGTTTATTACTACTACAATCATTTCCCTTATCTGCATTTTTAAGCATGGCAGATAAATTATTCTTTTGATGTTACCGTTATGATGAAGTGAATCTGCTTTAATATTACTTATCTTCCCGCAGGGTTTAACCGTTTTGTGGTTAACTGCCATGATCCCAATGCTAAAACCTTCTTGCGCATCACTCATCAAAATCTGCAGTTCTGCTACATTCTCGCAACAAGCAGTTTTGTTCCTTTCCTTAGGATTAATTTCAATTGGAGCTGGTTGTGTTAGACCTTGTTCCATAGCCTTTGGAGCAGATCAATTGGCTATTAAGGAAAATTCAAATAATGGTAGGATCTTGGATAGTTACTTTAATTGGTATTATACATCAATTGGAGCTTCAACCATTATTGCGTTGAGTGTGATTGCTTACATTCAAGAAAACCTAGGATGGAAAATCGGGTTTGGAGTGCCTGCGGTACTAATGCTTATTTCAGCTTTCAGTTTCGTTATTGGTTCACCGTTCTATGTCAAAGTGAAGCCAAGCGAGAGCTTATTCACTAATTTTGTAAGAGTAATTGTTGTGGCCACAAAGAACAGAAAGATTAGTCTTCCTGTTCATAACTTTGATCGGTACTGTCAAGACCTCGATTCAGAGCTGATGGTCCCTACCGATAGTCTTAGGTACTTCACTGACCATGCTTGCTCTTGTGGATAAGTTATGCATATTGCACAAAGCGTTTAATTTCCTCGTTATATATATTTTTAGAGTGAATTAACATGTTCTTTTCTATGTAGGTTTTTGAACAAAGCTTGTGTAATAAGAAATCACGAGACAGACGTAAACCCAGATGGATCAATTTCGAACCCATGGAACCTATGCACAGTAGGACAGGTGGAGTCACTGAAATCTTTGCTCCGAGTCCTTCCTATGTGGTCTACGGGAATCTTTATGATGGCGACTCAGAGTTCATTTTCCACTCTTCAAGCCAAAACTATGAACCGAAGTTTATTCGGCAATTTCAATTTTCCTGCAGGATCATTCAATCTTATCATGATACTCACCTTATCAATAGTCATTCCTTCGTATGACCGCATCGCAGTACCTCTACTTGCAAAATACACTGGTCGGCCTAGAGGATTCAGTTGTAAAGTCCGCATCGGGATAGGAATGCTGTTTGTATGTTTAGCTAAAGCAATAGCAGCTATTGTTGAAACCGTGAGACGAAATGCAGCGATTGAACAAGGATTTGAGGACAAACCCAACGCTGTAATCAACATGTCGGCTTTATGGCTTGTTCCAGAGTTTGTTTTGCTTGGATTCGGCGAGGCTTTCACACCAGTTGGACTGGTTGAGTATTTCTACACTTATTTCCCTAAGAGTATGTCGAGTTTTGCAATGGCGATTTTCACGCTGGAACTAGCTGCTTCTGATGTAGTTGCAAGTGTGATTGTTAACATTGTGGACAAGGTCACTAGTATTGGTGGGAAAGAGAGCTGGTTAACAACTAACATCAACAAGGGCCATCTGAATTACTATTACGCGCTACTCGCTATCTTAGGTATGATTAACTACCTCTATTATCTTGTTATTTGTTGGGCTTCTGGACCCGAACACGGAGAAAAACTTGAAGTTTCGGAAGGAAAGGAAGATGATAAATTTGATTACAAGGAGTTACCTACTTCATAGACTAGTTTTTTAGTGTATAAAATAGTTTCTGTATACACCAAGAAATTGTATTAGTACATTACAAGGCTGTGTTAAGTTGAAAATAACTTATAGATACGTGATAAGTGATAAGTGATAAGCTGTTTTCATAAACTCTCTTAAACAATGTCACAAGCTCCAAATATTACAAGAAAAAGAGAAATGGAAAAGAGCTTAGCCCAAAGAATAATAAATCGAACCGCTTTATCACCTTACATTACAATAAATTTATAATAAGTTCTGATATCGTCTTAAAAAGTTGAGTGCAAAATAACTTAACCTCAAAAATGCTGAAAAGTTATGACCTACCAAAAGTTTTCTATTGCCACAATTAATGTAAACATGAAAATGGAGAGTACTGGTTATGGAAACTGTTGAAAATGTAAATAGTTACATTCATAACCATATTTTACTTTGGGAGCTTCAATGGTGAAGTTGCCCTATTGACTTCACCATTTTTTATTTTTTTTTTAAATAAACTTCTCTATCATAAGATCGAGATTGTGCTCTGATACCAGAGTTTGAACAGAGTTATCTCAATTTCTAGAGTATTATCTCAAGAGCTACTTCTTAGAAATAAGTCTAAGGACAAAAGAAATAATTCTTTAGAAAACTAGATGATAGTTTCATATTTCTTTCAATTGTGTTTTACAAATGAGCTAGGGAGGATGAATCTATTTCTAAGGAGGATGATTAAGATGATAATGCTAGTGATTTTTCTTCTACATAAGAGAGAGCGATTTTATATTTATGTATTTTTATTGATTTTTTTATTGTAACAATATTAGGATTAGAATAGTTTTTTTTTAATCAAGTAGTCTAAGGGCTATAAATTCACCTCATGATATGAATAAGTGGAAAATTCAAAATTAGAACCCGACTTCGCATATAAAATACAAAATCTCTATCGATTGAGTTATGCGAAATTGAATTTGGATAGTTTTATCTTGTATGTTAATTAAATTTTATTGCATATTTATTTTAGTTAAATTTTATTGTATCGTATGTTATTTTTTCTAAATTATAAAATATATAATTTTAACAAAAAAAGAATTAATTAAAAAATATTTGTCATTTTTGTAGCCATTTATGAAATTTTTTTTCTAAATTCATAAATGGAGCGTTACATCAATGTTTGCTCTTTCTTCTTCTTCATTTCTTCCTATGAACAGAAAGATGACGGAAAACCCACGCGACGGCGCCGGGAACCGACGCACACGATCACAAGCAGCTCCGGAGTGGACAGTAACAGAATCACTCATTCTCGTCAACGAAATCGCCGCGGTGGAAGCCGACTGTTCCGTTGAGTTTTCATCTTACCAGCAATGGGACATCATATCGGAAAACTGTGCCGCCTTAGACGTCGATCGGAACTTAGCTCAGTGTCGTCGGAAGTGGCGATCTCTACTTGCTGAATATGATGATGTTAAAAAAGGAAGAAGATCTTCCAATTTGGATCCTGAATTGTTTGATGCTATTGGAAGAGTTGTTAAAGGAAGAGAAGAAAGAGGTGAAATTGATCGTGAAAGTGATGCTGAAATTGGGAATGAGGATCTTGATGCTACCGTTGAAATTGAAACTGGTATGATTTTTTTTTCTTCAGTGTTATTAGGTTAAATCTGCATTTTTTGAATAGTTCGAAAATAAGAACAATAATAAATGTATGATTAAGCATAAATTTTTTACAAAATTGTCGTCATTAATTATTGATTATTAATAATAGTTGTCATAAATTCTATAAATTGTCGTTATTAATAGTTGATATGCTAAATTGTACTGAACACGTTTTAATTAATAAAATGCTATTGGCACATCTTCCTCGTAAATGTATAATGAGATTATAATGAGTTGAAAGTTGTGTATACAATCCCCGCAACTGCGATCGGAGGGGACTGTAACCACTTGATGACATAACTGACTCTCACCAGATTAGGCGGTCCAATGGACTGGATACTGGTGGTATAAACAAAACAAAAAAGTTGTGTATACAATGTTAATTTAGGGATAGATTTGAAAAAAGTAGAATGATACTTATTTTGGAACAAATGTTTTTTGCTAAAGCGACAATTATTTTGAAACGGAGGGAAATGGTTGACATAGTTAGAGTGATACTTATTTTGGAACAAATGTTTTTTGCTAAAGCAACAATTATTTCGAAACTGAGGGAAATGGTTGGTGTTATCTATTCTAGTGTGTGACAAACAAATGGTAGCTAGGTATAGCGAAAGAGAGTAGTTGCACAGTGTGAGGGGAACCATAGTTGGGATCTCTGTTAGGTGGAGAGGCATCACATTCACATAATTGTAGGTCTAAGCATATGTTTGTTTTTAGGACATGTTCACCAAAATTATGGTGAGAATGAGAAAGCATTTTGATGTAGAAGCATATGTTTGTTTTTATGAAGGCTTAAATGTGTGACCAAACATACTACACTAATGTTGAGGTGGGGTTTTGAGTAAAATCAACACAATTTAAACTTACAAGGTAAAAAGAAAAGAAGAAAAACACAAAATAAATAATTTGTGGTTAGTGGGTGAGATTCAAACCCACAAGTTGTGGCTACAAATTAAGGGCATCGACTATTAGACCATAGGCCTTCTTATAACATACTCGGTATTTTTAAATGCTGGTGCGTCTAAAGTCTCTGCTTCAGTTGCCTAAGCGCTGGATCGGCCCTGTTTTTGAAATTTGATTGAATTTTAGTAAAAAGAGGGGGATTTTGATTCTTTGCTGTGACTGTAGAGTGGTTGGATCCTGGTCACTCATCACACCTGAATCCATGTTTGGTAATCGTTGCACCTTTAGCAAATCGTTGCACAGATCTTAAAATTTAGGAAAATTGGTTTATATTTTACTTCTAGCATTAAAGAATGAGAAAAGCAGAGGAAAAATATGTCAAACTTCTCTTCTTTTAGATCTGTGTTCAGTTGGAACTTCTCTTCATTTATATATGCAGTAAAGAGACAATACGTCAAATGCCTTAATTTTATTTTATAAATAAGATTGGAACTTGCATATAATTTTTCAATTAATGCATTTTTGTGATTTAATTGTTAGGATCCAGCCTTTTCAAAAAAAAATTGTTAGGATCCAAAAGGAAAAGGCAGCTAAGTAAACCTAAGAGATACCGTGAAGAAAAGCCTAAGGAAAGCCATGAAGAACAGCCCGAGAATACTCATTTAGAAGACGAGTATTTGAAAAACTTCCTCGGAAAGAAATCTAAGTTGAAATCTCCTGCAAAAAGACGTACAAAGCAAATAGAGACACCGCCAACAAGCCTAGCCGAAGTAGACGAAAACCATCACATTGAAGAAAAGCCAAAGCCAACCAGTGTAGGAAACATAACAAATAATAATAGCAGGGAGGAAAATGAGGAAATGCTGACTCTGAAATTGCAAGAATTAGCAATAGAGATTCAAGATATTAATGCTGAATCTGCTGACTGTAAGGAAGCTAACTCGGAGAACATAGAGGATTACCGTACTGAATTTACCAGACGCCAAGGCGATAAGCTCATAGCAAGACTAGGAAATTTCTCTAACACCCTTAAACAACTATGTGATCTTCTCCAAGAGTGTAAATGAAGATTACAATTTGGTTTTGATGATTATTTTTGTCCTTGTTAGTGAATGAATGCAGCATATGTTGTAGGAGGAGAATGCTGTTTATAATTGTAAATTGTGATCTGATGATCATCACTCACTGTGCTTTGTTTTGAGAAAATTAAAAGACTTATCTCTCTACATATTTGCAATTTTAATGTCACTATCTAACCTCTTCAAAATGAATAAAAGGGTCACTACAAAATTTAATTGCTGTTTCAGTTTTTAGGGAGGAATTAAGTGTTAATTGAACCATTGTGTTATGAAGTAAAATGAATTGAAACAAAAAATGGAAGTTATAAACGACTTCACTGGGGATCGAACCCAGAATCTCTGGTTCCGTAGACCAGCGCCTTATCCATTGGGCCATGAAGTCTTTTTGTTTATGGTTCACTGGTAACAGTAAATAAGTGTGTAACATTGTTGTACTGTATTTCAATATGGGGAGCGTTATTTTGACACTTTTTTTTACATAAATCTTATATAATCACTATTTATACATACTTTTTGCTTTTTTTATAAGAAAAAGAAGATCGAAAATTACACAAATGCTCTTTTATAAGTATTGTGTATAAAAAAGTTTGTAGAAATATCATTTCTCTTTCAATATATCGCATTTATGCTTTTTTTTTTTCTGGTTAATAGTGGTTAATTTTATCTTTATAATAAGATTTAAAATTAAAATAAATAATAATTTCATTATAAAATAAATGACAAAATTGTTAACAAAATATAAAATAAGAAAAAATATTCATTACACAAAAATTTGGTATAACTTTTTCAAAAGAAAACTCTTTTTTTTTGACGAAAATAAGAAAACTTGTTATCCATTTATATATAGGCAACATATGAATAGTTGGTACATTTTAAATTTTCTCCATAAAAAAAAATATTTATTAATTTCTTATGTAAGATAAATGATATTTGTGTCTAATCAAATTGAACCAAATCAACAAAATAGAGATCCAAACCAATTTAGGTACCACATGGCCTGACTTTTTCAGGTCTTAGAAGCTATCTAAAAGCTAAAGGTGAAAATAAAAACTTTTAGAAAAAAAGCTAAAATCTTTTATCTATGTATTTCACTCATAAAAATTAAGCAACTTCTTTCTATCAAAAACTTATTGAAAATCTGTTTGACCTAACTTCTCTTTTTATTGAGTAAAAAAGTTTGAAATAAATTAGGCCATACAATACCTTAATCTTTTCCTAAACCAGTTTTGGTTCATATATAAATTTTAACACCGTTTTGATGTAAAATCAGTTTTTAACGGGTTCAAAATCTGTCAAGAAAAATTGTTTGAACCTGATTTTTTTTTTTTGACAAATTGTTTGAACCTGATTCAAAATGGGCTTAAGTTGAGAATTGGTTTGAAGTTTAAAACAAGTCTATAAAAGGTTTAGAACTGGTTTACGGAATCTTTTCCTTTGAAAACTTTATTAGAACATAGCAGCATGACAGACATGACTAAATACACTTAGCATTTTGCATGACAGACAACCAATCCAGTACTATAAAACATAGCAGCATATCACCTTAACTTGAAGAGCATTGCAAGTATAACATGTTATTGTTAAATCTCCATACAGACAATTATTTGATTATGATACAAATTTGAAAGTGTGAGGTGATCCTAATTTCTATACACTATGAAATGGACACGACATGACCAAATAAATAACGATATGTGAGGGCAATTCATCGAGATAATGTTTATAGCAAATGGTAGTGAAAGAAAATAAGATTGGATAAATAACATGATGTATCAATATTTGATACTAAAAAGCACAGAAAAAAGAACAATCTGAATAGAAACTCTAAGCTTTGTTATAACTAACTACCATAAAAACTGAACTACAAATACTGTTGCTACATCGACTTCAGTCTAGGTCAATTACAATTGACAGAAAAATAAATTGTTAAGAAATGAACCTTACATAGATAAGTGATTCTAAAAACCAAATAAAGAACAAGCATCCTTAATCAATCATCCGGAGTAACAAAGTTTGAACAACCAACATCTAGTTGGGAAACCATTTCTGCACAAAGACAAAAAAAATGTCAGTACATATCAAATCATAATCCTGAGCTAATAAGTAATAACATATCCAAGTTAAGCATCTCATTATCTTACCTTGCTTAAGCTTCTGCAAATCCTCGTTTAAAAGCAACGAGAAGGGTTTTCCGTATAGCCAATCTTGCGTGCAGACAAGTGCTTGCATAAGATCAAAATTAAGAGAACCACAATAAGAATCGAGCACCTTGGCATTAGTACCAAATGCACATTCAGAGGTTAATGTTGAGACGGGCATAGCCAAAACCTCTCTAGCAATGTTTGCAAGGACCGGAAATCGACTTGAATTTAGCTTCCACCAATTTAAGACATCCAAGTCCACAGAAGTCTCTATATCTTCCTCCAAATACTTATTTAACTCAGATTTGAAACTTGATTTATGTGATTGCCGAAACTCATTCCAACTATAGGGGTCTTTTTTACCATCTTCATCCAATTGTGCTTTTTGTGAATCATTTTTCAACTCCTCTCCATTATATTCCTCAAAAAGGGACTTCAAACAAGATTCCAACTTCTCTTTCAACTTAGCTGCCACAACTGAATCAAAAATCTGATCAATCATCCAATTTATATATCCAACTTTGTACCTAGGATCAAATACAAGACCAATTAGCAGCAACATGTTCAAAGCATCATGCTTTTCCCAATGCTGATCAAACTGCTCAACATAGTTTTTCCTTATTTTTGTAGCTATAAACTGTACCTCTAGATCCTTGGAATGACACAGTTCGCTAATCTTTTTACCAATTCTAAATACCTCTAACATATATATATTACTAGTAACATTAGAGATATTAGAAATTCGCAAAATAGTTTCACGAAAGATCTTCAAAAATGGTAAAATTAAGTAAGCAAAGTTCCAATCTTCACGTGTAGGAACACGCTTCCCCTTTCCCTTTTTTAACTCACGAACATATTTTTTGTCTTGTAATTCAAGGTCCTCAAATGTACTTTGATGCTTTAAAGCAGCCTCCAACATCTCATATGATAAATTCCATTCAGTTTCAACATCCATGTAAACATATCCTTTACATTCAATCTTTTCTTGATCAGCACATGCTTCAAATTCAGACAATATTGAAGGAGATGATTTTATGTATTGAACTGCATCACTAATTCTCAAAATAGAAAAATCAATGTTGCGTAACCCCTCCTTCACAATCATGTTCAAAATATGAGCACAAGAGTGCATATGAATGTAATCTCCTTTTAAAACTAATGTGTTCCGAGACATTAGCACTGTCTTTAAGAATTGAAACCCAGAATCATATGGAGATACATTATCAACTGTCAGACTAAAAACGCCACTCAATCCCCAATCATTCAAGCACCACTCAATAGTAGATACCATAAACTGTATTGAACAATCTACGGTTGGCAAAAAGTTTAGAATCTTTTTGTGCAATTTCCAATTATTATCAATAAATTGGGCAGTCAAACACATATAACTCTGATCTTGACACGAAGTCCATGTGTCAATGCTGAGGCAAACTCTTCCACAATGCTGTGCAAGAAAACTCTGTAATTTTGTTCTTTCCGCATCCCATAGAGTCAAAATATCATTTGCCAATGTAGTCTGTAACAGAGAAGAAAGACTAAATTTTGGTTGTAAAACCTTTAGAAACCTTTGAAATGCTTTATTCTCTACGAATGAAATAGGAAGATCAGTGGCTACAAACATCTCAACAAGTTCGTTCTCGCAAGTCTCTTGGTCAAACTTGTCATATAAATGCGAAGAACTTATCTGTCGTTTTGCCTTCATTGTTGAGGATGGATCAGATTTCTGCCTTTTGCTTCCATCATTTGTCTCTTCTTTAAAGTCATCCTCAGAATCTGAACGATTTCTACACCCAGATGGTGGAGTAGAAATCTGATTCACCGTTGCCTCCGAGGTTTGAAAGTCATCTTGGTCACTCATTGGTCTCAAAAAAGTATTGTTCTTTTGTACTACAAATTGGAATCGAAAATAAATTAGTCTCAATATACTCAGTAATATGACCCTATCTCATTCAAAAAGAAACTTTATTTTACTTGGCCAATACTTAGTAATCTATAAATATCAAGCCTAGTACTTTTTTCCAAATTAAAACAGTATTCCAATATCAAGCCTAGTACTTTTTTTCATAATTTTTTTCCTTTCTAAAATGCATCACAATAGAAGTTGATTTAGGCCTCTACTCAAACGAAGAAATGTTGAAATTTCTAATATAAAAACAGTAGGAAATACAAGTTGACTATTGTTTTGCATTTCAACAAACACATTAACTACACAAAATGCATATATACATATAATAATAACATCATTTTAGGATAAAGCAATTGATAATAAAGAAACAAAGTTGAGGAGAAAAATGAAGAATAAGAAATGCAAACAATTCTAACCTTTGGAGGTCTTTGAATCTCTGAGAAGATTGAAGAAGTAACTGAAAAATGGCGAAAACCATAAAGAAGGGAAATGGAAAATAGCGAAGCGAACCGTAATCTTTATATATATACTCCCGCCTAAAGTTCTTCTGGAGCGAACATTTCCCGCCTAATCTTTTTATTTTTATTTGTTTATTAATTAATTAAAATCATTTTAATAAAATCACTAAACAAAGAGAAGTGTGCATTTTTGTCAAAAAAAAAAAGGAAGAGAAGTGTGGATTGAGTAAATAATTTTATTTTCTTTAGTGAACTATTTTTGCATAGGCAAGTTACAAGTCTAAATTAATTATTTTTAGATGCACATATATAATTTTAAAAAATTAAAAGATAAAATAATTGATTAATAATTAGGGTTGGCAATGACCCGAGCCAACTCGTGAATAGTTCGAAGCTCGATTCGATAATTGACTCGTGAACTTGGTTCGCGAACCAAATGAGCTGAACTTGAGTCAATAATTAAGTTCGTTAAATAAATGAGCTGAACATAAATTATGTACAGTTCGACTCGTTTGACTCATGAACTAGCTCGGTTATATATATAACCTTTTTAACTTTTTAGTTTCTCATATACGGGTATTACTCACTCTGCCTTAAAAAAAATACTTAAAAAAAATACTCCTTAAACTCTTTCTTTTCAAAAGACTATTTTCCATAACCTTTCCTCTTAATATTTGCTTTTTTCTCTTAAAAAATAATTTAAAAGATTAAAAATCAAATTTTGAAAATTTGACAAAAAAATGACTTTAAAATTATGTGATTTGACTTAACGAGTTGAATCTAACGAGCCGAACCGAACTGTTCGTAAATTTTAAACGAGTCAAACTCAAGCTGAAAAAAGAGTCGTGTTAAACTCGAGTCGAGTTTTGAGCTGAACCAATTTCTATCGAATCGAGTCGAACCCAAACGAGTTCGACTCAGCTCGACTCATTTCCAGCCTATAATAGATGATGTGGCTAAATTATTTTTTTTAATTTTTTTTATTGATATGTATGTGCCTAAATATAATTAATTTGAAGTTGTGCCCAAATTAGCATTTCTCTTCTTTAATTTTTTTTCATGTTTTTTAGTAAAGTAGTTATAACACTTTAACATTGGTAAGATCATTAAGATCTGGATCACGGAAAAAACTACATATAAATTAGATTAAGGTGCTCACAAAATCCTAAGGCGAGTGACGATTTCGTTGAGACTATTTCTTAGTCAAGAAAAAAGACCATCTAACACTAAAGAAAAATACAATACAAAAATTACTTATCTTTGCAAAAGAAACAAAGTTACACTTCTCTTCATGATCTCATATTTTATTTTGAACCGATTTATTCAATGTTTCCTATTTTATAATATAAAGTTGTAGAGTAACAATTCTCTAAGGAAGCTTTGTTTCACTAACTGCATACAAATTTGAGACAAAAGTATAATAATTACACACAAAAAGGTACTCAAACCAACCATATGAGATATTAATTAATAATAATTAATACATATTCCATGGTTGATAACTTGATATGCAAGGCTTCTTTTTTTTCTTTCTCTAGAGTTGAATATTTTATTCCAAGACAACCACCTTACTTAGAATCCAAAGCACTATAGAGAACTCAAAGGCAAATAGAGTATGAAGCATTCCTCTATCAAGTGCAAATCCATACAATGTTATTCCCCCATGGTTGTGTTGTAGATATGTCACTGCAAAATTCATACACAATAATAAACCATTATGTCATGTGTAATTTTCAATCAATTTTCACCCTTCTTTTAAAAATGTTATGTATAAGTTTGGATTTGACTTCCTTGCAGTCAAATAGTCTGCACTCGCTCATTCAGGACATCAGTACTTGTTCAATCAATATGTCTAAAAATTACAGATCGAACGATCACTGATGTCTCAAATGCGTGAATGTGGAATCTCTAACTACAAGAAATTCGAATTCATATAAATTTTTATATTTTACTTAAAGATAAAACTTACCTAAAGATTGTCTAGTATGGAAGGAAGAGAGTCTTTGTGGGATTATTGATATGTGAATATCTGAGGAATCAGAATCACTACTATCACTAGCTACTGCATCAGACATTTGATCTTTGCATTGTTCTGATTCAGCAAAAGCATTAGTCACCAACATGTGCCATCTTGTTGCAATTGAAACAATTCCTTGAGCTCTATGTGTGATTTTTGCTGCACCTAAGATGCACAAGAAGAAGCCACTCAATTGCACAGCTGAACATATCTGCATAAATAATTTACCAATCACAATTAGTACAAAAATGTGTATCAAATCATAGTACTTCTTTCTAAACATGAAGTACTATGATTTGAAAAAAAATTAACATCAAATACATATGTGGAGAAAATATTAGACGTTTTAAAATTAAGGGACCAAAATCGTAAATAAAAAAAATACGGAGACTAAAACTACGTGAAATCTACTTCCTAATTTCTCAGAATTAATTCAATAATCAAATATGTATAATCATATAGAATCATATATAATATATAATACGATGTACTTACCACAAGATCACCGGAATTGAAGAAACTCTTGTCCGACTTGGAAGCCAAAACTAGCAATAAAGCACCCAATTGACTAACACTCATAGTAACCACACAACAAATTATAAAAAATCTATACCTATGACTAATAATCCATAATTGTCTTCTAATTCTCACATGTTCTTTAAATATAACACCTGCTTCAGAACCAAACCCTTCAAAAAGTTTGTGAACACCTTCAAATCTCAATATTTGAAGTTGACAAGTTAGTCTAAAAATCACACATACCAATAAGTACACTCCTGTTCTATACAACCAAGAAATTAAAGTTAACACAAACACAATTGAGTTTAGTGGAAATCCAGCACTAATATGTGGTGCTGAAATCTTAACTGCTGAGAAGAATATGATTTTGTGGACAAGTTTTACAAAGAAAGAGGGTAAGATTATGTATGCTAAGTATCTGAATGCTTTCTCTAGCTCGCGCGCGTAGCCGCGTCGAACGTATGTAGTGTCATCTTGCAATGCATCTAAGAATAGAAGTTGTCTTAGGCCATACCTGCGCCATAACAAAATATATGATTTAGAGTACATTTGTTATAGATTATTTGATAAAATAAATTAATTGAAAAATTATTTTAATAATTTTGATTGTATTTGTTTAAGCTTTTTTAAATTAATCAGAATCTAAGAAAATGTTTTTTAGTTGAAATAATTTTTTTTAATAGCTTATGAAAAATAATCTAATAAAATGTTACTAAACAAACACAATTTAAAATTTTGTATAGAGTTATACACCAATTTACATCATGGACTATCATAACTTTATTTAACGTGTCATGTCATACTGTCTAACGACTAAACTTAATATAGGGACCATTTTGATTGACGTGTTACAAATTCAAGAATAAAATTGCTAATCCGTATAACTTATGGATGAATTTGACTAATGATTATAATATCGGGGACGAAATTGCTTATTCACTCAACGATGCAGTTATTAATTTTTATGATACCTTCGGAAGAAACGGGAGAGAGTGAAGAAGGAAATGATGGCAAGAGCAGATTCAGGTATTTGAACAAGCTTGTTCAAGGAGATAGGGTCATCTTGAGGGGAAGAAGAAGAAACTTGAACAAAAAGGGTTGTGAAAAGAGGGACAATGAAAGTGAGGAGGATGAAAGTTACATAAGAAATGAGTTTTCCAACACAAGATGAATGATCAAGAGCACACCATTTAAGACATATCCTAAAGTTTCTTAGTTCATCAAAGATTATGGATTTTGATCTTGCATATGATGGTTGAAGTAACAAAGGAACATTGTGTTGATGTTGATGTTGTTCTCCATTTGTGTGATTGTTTTCAGAGAAAGAAACTCTTTTGGAAGATGAATTATGATCAATGTCTATGGTTGTTTCATTTGTTGAAGGTTTCATAGTTAAGTTTTTTTTGTTGTGGAAGATGTTCAATTTTAGAGACAAAAAATGGTTAATTTTTGTGAGGAAATTATATGATGTTTTGGGTTGATTTTGTTTTTATTATTGTGAGTTTTTTTTAGGAAACTTAAACTAGTGATTGAGAAGAGACATATATAGAAAAGGTTGGAACCTTGCTTTGTCTTGTGAGTGTGTTCACTTTTTTAGATTTTTGCGTTAGAAGGTAAGAATAAAAGGGAACATGAAATCCTTGTTTGTGTTATGGACAGAAAGGTTTAGGTTGTCTTATTCATTTGTAAGTCATTATTGATTTCTTTTCTATGTGTCATTATGGTCACTTCTAAGTTCATATGATCTACATACAATACACTAATTATTTAAATCACAGCCGTTGATTATCAGATCTGGCGGTTCATATTAACTCACTTACAAAATTACTAAAAATGATCTCTACAACACGATTTTGATCAGACGACGGTCTGTAGCTGCTACAACATCCTGCTGTAACAACAGAAAATCTTTTTCCTAAGATGATGTGTCGACACGTCGTTCATCATTCAAATTTTAATGATTTTTAAATATAGTTTAAACCACATCATGTAACACTACTTTAAACAACTGATTTTTTTTTTGTCAAGTGATTTAATCACTAAAATTTTATTTTGATAAATAAGTGAGAGTATGAGAATATAAACTCAAATCGTGCAACTGAATTAGACTTAGAGGACACAATTGAGTTTTTTGATTGGTTTTGTTTGTGTTATGTTTGAATAAAATAAGAAATGTAGCACCCGTGTGACATAACATACATAGTACTCGTAATTACATCATGTGTGGTAGATTGAATATACAGAGAGGGGGGAAAGAGTACTGTCTTTGGCTCTATCACACGTTAGAAAGTGAGCAAAACAGTTGCCCTTTCACACGTGGGTCTGTCTGTAGCTGCCACCCACTATATAATTCACCTTTCTAATTATTGTCACGTTTTTTGGTGCTTTTCTTAACTTAAATTGTAATCACAGATTTATCCAGGTTTTTTTTTAAAGTAACAGTTAAATTTTTAAGTTTTTTAACTAATAAATTATGTTATTGGATTTTTATTAAATTATATCATGTCATATTTGATTTTGCTGGATGTGTGAAGGAGAAGAAAGTTTGCTCTAAATTTTATTTTTGAAAATGATTTTGTTTTGTGAAATATTCTTAAATGGTCACTGATTAAATAAATTACATTTGATCACACTTACAAAAAGTAAAATAAGTATTTTAAAAAATTATTAAATGTAATAATTTTTGTGAGTGTTATTTGGTCACGTGACCATCTATATCTCTTGTTTTGCTAGTGAAATTTTTTGTTAGATGTTTGTAAAAAAAATTAAGTTTTATGAAGTGGTTGGGTGTGAAAAGGGCCTTAAGTATTGGGCTTTGCATTTGTGTTGGGTCACTCCGCAAGGTGAGAAAATTTCTTTTAGTGCCCCCGTATTTTTGGTTGACACCCCCTCCCTATACATGAAATTTTTAGAATTTTAACACCTTGTATACCACATAGTATTTTTCGCACAGGAATTCCAAATGCTGGCATACTTGTTCGTATCTTCTTTTCAAAGTATTGGATGATCCTAATACTTCATGTTGGCCATATCTTAGTTCTCATCACCCTAAAAAAACAAATACTTGGCACATGCAAATTACAAGTATAGTAACTTTAATTTATAACATAAACAAACACACCATACCAATAAAAAAGTCACATAAAATTGTTTTTAATTAAGTGACGGCCAATGCAATATAACAACACATCACATCCTCTTCAATAACAAGAAAAACAGCTTTCAAAGCATATCAAAATATAATATAATATATTGTATCAAACAAAATCATACCATAAAAAAATGTTCCACATTATAAAAAATATGTTCCAAATTAATTGGCCGGCCTATAACCATTAACCAGCTCATAATTTGCATGTAGAACTTTGTCATTGTCACCCTTTAAAGTTTAATTTCAAATGCACACTCTATTTCATCTTTTAAGAGTCCTCTTCTAATTTTCATTCCATCTAATTTTCTTAGTAAGAACATTTTTGGTTTATGCAATTATGGCTCATAAAAGAACATTCTATTGCATATTCATACACTTTATATTGTTTTCCATTTATTTTGTGCCAACTTTTGGTGACACAAATGGTCAAATTTTGATAAGGTTCAAAAGTTTTTTGTCCAATGACAATGCTTTAGAAAATTGGGTTGATGAGTCTAATTTGTGCAAATGGGCAGGTTTATTATGCAAAAACAACAACACATTATTTTATGGCTTGAGATTAGAAAATATGGGACTAAGTGGAAAAATTGATGTAGACACATTATTGGAATTACCAACTTTGGTTACTTTTAGTGTTAATAACAACTTATTTGAGGGTCCAATGCCTGAATTCAAAAAGCTTGTGAAATTAAGGGGATTATATTTGTCTAATAATAAATTTTCAGGTGAAATTTTAGATGATAGTTTTGAAGGTATGGGAAATCTTAAAAGTGTATTTTTGGCTGGAAATGAGTTCAATGGTCATATTCCTATTTCACTTGCTCAATTGCCTAATCTTTTGGATTTGGATTTGCATGGGAATAGTTTTGGAGGTAACATACCTGAATTTCAAAAAAATGGTTTTAGAGCATTTAATTTATCTAATAACCAATTGGAGGGTCCAATACCACAAAGCTTAAGCAATGAGCCTTTAACATCATTTTCTGGTAAGTGAGAAGACTACTTTTTTCCATCAACATGTTTTTTTTTTTCTTGTATTTTTATTTTTAAATCGGGTGGAGAAGAAAATATTATATTATTATTAATTATAAACTTATATTGACGACCATTTTACAGTTGTTTCTGACTGAATTTGTACTTTATCCTTTAAAGTTTAAGGTCAAATTTTTCTCATTAAACTGACACGTCATAGACAAGCATATAAGCACCTGCTCAGCTTAGATATGAAAATTTGAGCTAGTTTGAGTGTTTCTTTTTCTTTATTTTTTCTATATAAAAGATAGATAGAGACGTTGTCGCATGCTGTAAAGTGGATAAGCGAACAATGTTTTATTAATAGTATTAAAATAAAAGAAAAAAATGAGTTTACTAGTAATTGATTTGACAATTTTTGTGTGTAAAATGCAGCCAACAAAGGCCTATGTGGGAAACCTTTGAGCAATCCATGCAACACTTCTCCAACCAAATCTAATGTGAATTCTAATTCATCTCCTTCAACTCAAGGAAAGGGAAAAAAGCACAAAAAATTACTTATAGTGTTGATTGCAGTGTTGGCTATGGTTATTTTAGCTTCAATGTTTGCACTTTTGTTTATCCAAAGCCGCCGGCGACGTCGGCGAAGTTTAGAACAAAGCCAACCCATATTAGGCCTACAATTGAATTCTCAAAAGACTACTCCAAGTGTCATAGAGACAAAATCCATTGATTTGGCTGGTGATTTTAGTAAAGGTGAAAATGGAGAATTGAATTTTGTTAGGGAAGACAAAGGTGGTTTTGATTTACAAGACTTGCTTAGGTCATCAGCTGAAGTGCTTGGAAGTGGAAGTTTTGGATCAACTTATAAGGCTATGGTTTTGAATGGACCAATTGTGGTTGTGAAGAGATTTAGGCAAATGAACAATGTTGGGAAACAAGAGTTTTTTGAACACATGAAAAAGCTTGGAAGTTTGAATCATCCTAATCTACTCCCTCTTGTTGCATTCTATTACAAAAAAGAAGAGAAGTTTTTGGTTTATGATTTTGGTGAAAATGGTAGCTTGGCTAGTCATCTACATGGTATGATGCAGCATTATATTTTATTTATTATAAAGTATTAAATAGTTTTTTCTTTTATATTTTTTAAATCTCTTGATTTCGATGAGAAAGGAACACTACTAATTTAGTTGAGAGATAAATAGAGTCTGATAAATGATTGTTTTAGTCAAAGTTTCCTCCCGATCAATTCGTCTTAAACTAAAGTTCATTAATCACTTGATTCCAACTTGATTATTTAATAGTTTTAGATAGAATCTAGATTACTCAACAAATCAATGAAATAATCAGATTTATCAATCTTGATTCTTGACCAAACAAACTTAGGACGCATTTGGATTGACTTATTTGAGGTTATCTACAGACATAATCACTTGTAAGACTATTTGAGAGAGGTTATGAAAATAACTTATGACCTGTCCATAAACTATTTTCAGCTTATTTTTATAAACTCTCTAGAATAGCTCACGAGAAAAAATTATGTGAAAACATTTTACTGTATTTTATCTTTTGTTATATAAATATATATAGCTTATACATAATCACTTATACGATGATCACTTATATTTGCAGGTAGAAATGGCATTGTACTAAATTGGTCAACTCGTCTAAAAATCATAAAAGGAGTAGCAAGAGGCTTAGCACATCTCTACAAAGAGTTCCCTAACCAAAACCTACCACATGGTCATCTAAAATCATCCAATGTAATGCTAAACAATTCATTTGAGCCACTTTTAACAGAGTATGGACTTGTACCTATTACAAACAAAAACCATGCACAACAATTCATGTCATCCTATAAATCACCAGAAGTCACACACTTTGATAGACCAAATGAAAAAACAGACATTTGGTGTCTTGGAATACTTATTTTAGAATTATTAACAGGAAAATTTCCAGCAAATTATTTGAGACATGGAAAAGGCGAAAATTCCGATTTAGCAACATGGGTTAATTCAGTTGTTAGAGAAGAATGGACAGGTGAAGTGTTTGATAAAGATATAATGGGAACAAGAAATGGTGAAGGTGAGATGTTGAAGCTTTTGAGGATTGGAATGTATTGTTGTGAATGGAGTGTTGAGAGAAGATTGGATATAAGAGATGCTTTGGCTAAGATTGAAGAACTTAAAGAGAAAGATAGTGAAGATGAATCTTTTTCTTATGTTAGTGATGGTGATTTTTATTCAAGAGGTGTCACTGATGATGAATTTTCATTTTCTATTACTGATCATTCACAAGTTGATAAGTTTGGAAATGTTCCATTGTAAAATTGTAATTTACAATTTTATATTTCAATAATGCTCCGTCAGAGAGAATCATCAATTTTATTGAGAAATTATATGAAATTTCGTATAATTTATCAATTGAAGAATTCGAGACTTATAGTACTCAAGTCACAACAAATGCGAGTGGAAGTTAACAAACATATGTAGCATATGTGTGATATCCAATTTTTTATTTGAATGAGTTATGTTATGTTGTTTAGAAACTGCATAGGATTTAATTTACCTTTTTTAATTTTATTGTGTAATTTTTTTTTGGACAGGAATTATGTAATATTTATTTATTGATAATGAAATAATGATCCCACAATTGGTTTAAACAATGATGTGTATGCTCAAAGAAACAATGATTTCTACATAAATAAATTGTAGGCTCAAAGAGTTATATGGCTAATTTGTACCTAGCTAGTGCCTTTAGAAAGAAAATACATAGTCAAAGTAATCCGCAAAATTTGGTCATTCTCTAACAATAAAAGTTCATGCTAGAGAAAAGGAACCTAAAAGAAACAAATACCAAACTATACACAAATTAAAATTGGTTAATGTTAAAAGAACTAATTATTTGTTAATTTTTTTGTTTTTCAACTTTTCAAACAAGAAACAATTAACAAAGAAATCAAAGTACATAAATTAAACAATCATAAAAATCATTCGGTCTCTCAATGTTCATAGAGAGGGATAGAAGAAATATTCAAAGGAATAAAATTTGTCATGCATTGTTCTTGAAAATAGCGACGAAAATTTAGAGACAGAGCGATACTACACAATAAACTCAAGAAGCGAAACGAAAAAAGAAATAGACCCTTTGGAGGTCTTATTGTTTGATAGAGAAAAGTACAAAACAATATTGGTTGATGGGTTTTTTATTGAAGATTGCAAGAGGTGTTTTGTTATAGAAGAGAATTAAGGAAAAAAGAGGAATGTGGTTGCAAAAGAATCAATGGGAATAGTGGCAGTGGCAATAGACACAGATAAAGGAAGCCAAATTGCACTTAAATGGGCCATTGATCATCTCATCTCAAAAGGCTCAACTATTGTTCTCATCCATGTCAAGGTTAAACCAACACTATCATCTAATTCAACCCCAAGTGAGTATTATTATTACTATTACACATCATTTATGTTTTTCTTTTGTTTTATCCATTATGTTCTCATGAAAAGGGGGCGTCGTAATATGAAGTTTAGTCAGAAAGTATATAATATTTGGCTAAGAATTGTTTCAGTTAAGATTCGAATTCTGATTCTCCAAAACAATTGTCATTAATTAAATATTATAATTTATATAATTATTATGATATTAAAAAAGTATATATGAAATGTTACAAAATGTTATGTTTATTGATTTGAAGTAACTTTATCTTGATGTAGGGGCAGGGATGAATGGTATTGTTGAGCAATGCACAATGGTGCTTAAAGAACTTGATGAACTAACCAAGGAAATTTTCCGTCCATATCGCGTCTTTTGCACGCAAAAAGATGTAAGATTTTCTTCTTCTTTTTTTATAGGCCCATATCGCGTCTTCAACTAGCATATAAGTTAGCAATGATTTTAATTTTAGAATTCTTTACAATATTGGAGCACCTTATAATTTTTTATTTTCTTTTTATTTGTTTCATAGATACATTGCAAGGGCATTGTACTAGAACATGGAGATGTATCCAAAGCATTAATTAAATATACTTCTCAATCAGCAATTGAGCATTTGGTTATAGGCTCTTCCAACAAAAATGGTTTTCTCAAGTATTATTCTATCTCTATCTCAACATTTAAAGAGACTATTAAGTCTAATGTTCCCAACAATTAATATTCACTTGAATTTTTTATTTTTTTGGTACATCTATAAAAAAAAGTATAAATGAAAAGACCTAGTAGGATGATATTCACTTGAATTTTTATATTGGACAACTACATAATATATACACATAATTCATTTTAATTTATGTTTTTGGCACCAGAAGAAATACAGCGACAAAAGTATCACGTTGGGCACCAAATTTTTGTAGTGTATATATTATTTCTTCTAAAGGAAAAATTTCATCCATGAGAAGTGCTACTGTTGCTCCTCCATGTAACCCTATCTATGGAGAGGAAACTATGATAGGTGATCTTTTTTCTCAAGAAGAAGAAGAAGAAACAGGTGATCTTATTTTTTTCTATTATTTTTTTTAGTAGGCTTAATTCAACATTTGGTCTCTTATGTTTATTTTAGATTTCAACTTTGGTAGGCTTAATTCAACATTTGGTCCCTTATATTTTAAAAGTTTCAATTTGGTCCCTTATGTTTATTTTAGGTTTCAATGTGATTTTTTCCGTCAATTTTGTCACATGTGGCAGACGGTTTGCATACGTGGACAGACACGTAGATATCTGGACACTTGGACACATGTCCAAATGAAACAGTGAAAACATCAAAATTGACGTAAAGGACCAAATTATGCAAACGGTGGATTTATAGCCTAAAATATTGTTTATTATATGAATGTGGTAATAATTAATGACAACTATTACCTTATGCAGATGGTTTACTGCATATGCCTTTTGCATCAGAGTCAATACTCCCATTGGAGCTACCTAAATCTACAGTGAATTTGGTACATTCATATCTTGTTCTTAATTTATGTTCAACTTTACCATTATTATTATTTTTCAACACTATAGTTTTTGATAAGTTATTCGGATAATCCGTCTGTTTTTTCATATTTTTTGCAGACTGATGAACCTTCTGTTTACAAGGAGGCGTCCGCTATACCAAAGATGACAAATGAAGTCTCGTCCGTTACAGAGCACTTGGAGCGAGTCAATGCGACATTGATGGGAGAGATTCCGACAGATAGAGCGCAAATAGCATCGTTGAGGACGTCTTTGTTCAAGTCGGCAAATTCAGCTGATATACCTTTGCCAGGATGTGAGATCTTTAACCAGATTGGCTACAAAATCAATGATCTGGTTCACAAGTACAACATCTCCAAGGAGATATATGATCACTCCTCTTTTGACCTCAAGAGGTTGAGAGAGCTGCAAGAAACAAAGTCTGCATTTCAGGCTTTTTACCTCCTTTCTTTCGAGGCGGAAAAGCAAGCAACTCTAAGGAAAAAAGAGATAGAAGATCGAATGACGACCCTTACTAATCAGCTAGAGATCATTAAAAAGGAAATGACGGAGTTGACATAAGAATCTTCTCAATTGTCCACCCAACTTACCATCTTATCTGACCAACGCCTTAAATCATGCGCGGAGGCCACTTCTCTTGATAACGAGCTAGTAGGACTTCTCTCGCAAAAGGTTGGTTTGAAGAAAGATCTGAGAAGTGGCATTGAAGGTCTAGCCGATGCCAACCGTGCTTGGGACCATCTTCGTCGTATGCTTGATTAAGCTAAGAGCCTTAATATGGTTGTGAAGGTAGAAACCAAACCATCATGTATGCAACTTGAATAGTCATCCAAACCATTCACCTTTACATTTGAAATACATCTTGATTCATCTCATGTAATGGTAAACTCTTGTGGCTGAGAAGGAAAAAGATTAGTCTCTTGAAGCTCACAATGCTTGTTTAGAAGTGGCAGCCTCTTGTTATATTTATTTCCCTTTGGCCTTTACTTTCTTTATTGGCTAGGCAGCCGATCTATTCGTCCGTTTGGACTGGTTTATTCTTGAGTTTATAATGGAAAAATAATTTATGCAAATAAATAAACTTTTGTGTTAAACAAAAATATACTATAAAGAAATTGTTCCAAAATAACTGGTCGGCCTATATTCATTAACCAGCTCATAATTTTCTACATATTAAAGTTTCGCATTTAATATGTAGCCGTTAACTATTAAGTCTTTAATCGAAACTCGTTTACTATTTCAGTCCAACCACTTGATTATCTAATAGTTTTAGATAGACTCTGGATTCTGATCGATCTTAATTCTTGACCAAACAAACTTAGGGCGTGTTTGAATTGATTTATTTGAGTTTATCTACCGGCATAATCTCTTTTAAGACTTTTTGAGAGAGATTATGAAAATAACTTGTGACATGTTCATAAATTATTTTCAGTTTATTTTTATAAACTCTCTAGAAAGCTTACGAAAATAGCTTATATGAAAATATTTAATTTTATTTTATCTTTTGTTATAGAAATATAGCTTATATTTAACCACTTATACGATGGTCACTGATGAATATGAATTCTCTTTTACCGTTACTGAACATTCACATGTTAATAAGTTTGAGAATGTGGCAGTGTAGAATTGTAATTTACAATTTTATATTTTCAACAAAAAAAGTTTAGATAAAGAAAGGCACGCTCATTTCTAAGGTCAGAGAGAACCATCAATTTTATTGAGAGTTCGAGACTTATACTCAAGTCACGACAAATGCGAGTGAAAGTTAACAAAAATATGTAGCATATGTGTGAACTATAATTGGTTGTGTGATATCCAATTTATTTATTTGAATGAGTTATGTTATGTGATTTAGAAACTGCATAGGATTTATTTCCTTTTTAAATTTTATTATGTAATTTTTTTTTGGACAAAAATTATGTAATATTTATTTATTGGTAATGAAATAAGGATCCCACAATTGATTTTAAACAATTGATATTTGACGTTTTGTTGATGGTATAGTTGTTGGTGTAAATTTTTAAAAGGGAGTTAAAAAATAAGACTTTTTTCTTTAATTTTTAATTTTAAGTTTTAAGAATGTGTGTTTGATTTGTTAAAAACAACAAAGAAATACAAAAGCAGTGTTCCATCTATTATATAACAGATAAAGGGAATACATCATTTTGAACAAATAAATTTGAGTAAACTAAATAAAAGTTACATTGGTTAAGTGTGCCTTTTATGTACACTTCATATTTATAAACAAAAATTAATGCGTCAAAAAAATCAACCGCTACATTTCGGTTGGCCAACAAATAATTGCTACTTCAATTGATAGTTATTCGGATAATCCATCTTTTCGTACTTTTTGCATATTGGTGAACCTTCTGTTTACAAGGAGGCATCCCCTAACGAGGTCTATGATCACTCCTCTTTTGAACTCGAGGTTGAGTGAGCTGCAAGAAACTAAGTCTGCATTTCAGGCACTTGATCAGACCAATGCCTTAAATCATGCACGGAGGCTACACCACTTCTCTTGATAATGAGCTAGTAGGACTTCTCTCGCATAAGGTTAGTTTGAAGAAAGATATGAGAATTGACATTGAATGTCTAGCCGATGCCAACCGAGCTTGGGACCATCTTCGTCATATGCTTGATTATGCTAAGAACCTGTATGCGGTTGTGAAGATAGAAACCATCATGTGTAGCATTAGTAGTTCTAAACTTGCAAAATACGTTATCTTTTGAATTTCTTGTTCACACTGGTTTATACAAAGATCAAGATGATGATGTATTATAAATAATACTCATTTTCAACGGATTAAAATTTCTAGCAATATAGAATCTCCAAATTTATTATAGCAGTGTGATAGAGTTTTATGCTGATACCATATTATTATGAAATAAATCAAAATAATGCATGATATTGCAAAATATATGTAGAGGAATAGACAGAGAGAGAATAGAAAAGAATTTTATATTTGTATAGATTATATGTTCAAGGTGCATTATTTATACCATGCTACATGAGATTTAGATGAAAAAAAAGTTGACATAACCATCCACAAATATTCATAACAATAATATTATTATTTTTTATATTAATTGTTATACATTTACTAAAATATAAATTATAGCTCATATAACAAAATGATAAGATATAATTGAAGCATATGTAAAATAAAAAGAAATCATATCAATTAGATCCATAATATGGTTAATTTGTACCTAATCTTTTAGAAAGAATACATAGTCAAAGGTAATCCGCAAAATTTGGTCATTCTCTAACATTGGAAGAGAATTGAGAGAGAACAAAATCTGTTTTGATTGTTACGTCCGTGAAAAGCTCATGCTAGATAAAAGGAACCTAAAAGAAACAAAGACCAAACTATAGACAAATTAAAAAAATTTAATGTTAAAAAGGACTAATTATTTGTTATTCTTTTTGTTTTTCAACGTTTCAAACAAGAAACAAATAACAAAGAAATCAAAGTACAAAAATTAGATAATCATAATAATCATTTTGTCTCTCATGCCTTGTTCTTGAAAATAGCGACAAAAATTTAGAGACAGAACGATACTACACAATAAACTCAAGAAGCAAAACAAAAAAAAGACATAGACCCTTTGGAGGTCTTATTGTTTGATAGAGAAAATAAATTTGGTATATGGGTTTGTTTTGTTTGGTTTCTTTTTATTGAAAACCAAAGAAAAAAAAAGTTTAATTGTAGATTGCAAGAGGTGTTTTTGTTATAAAAGAGAAATAAGGAAGTGAGAGGAATGTGGTTGCAAAAGAATCAATGGGACAAGAAGGATGGGGTGAGTGGAATAGTGGCAGTGGCAATAGATACAGATAAAGGGAGCCAAAATGCACTTAAATGGTCCATTGATCATCTCATTTCAAAAGGCTCAACTATTGTTCTCATTCATGTCAAGGTTAAACCAACACCATCATCTATGTCAACCCCAAGTGAGTATTATTATTACTATTACACACCATTTATGTTTTTGTTTTTGTTTTTGTTTTGTTTTATCCGTTTTGTTCTCATGGAAAGAGGTCGTGGTAATGTGATGTTTAGCCAGAAAGTACGTACTATTTGGTTAAGAATTGTTTCAGTTAGGATTCAAACTCTGATTCTCTAAAACAAATGTTATTAATTAAATATTATAATTTATATAATTATTATGATATTAAAAAAAGTATATATGAAGTGTTACAAATGTTATGTTTATTGATTTGAAGTAACTTTATCTGGATGTAGGGGCAGGGATGATTGAGCAATGCACAATGGTGCCTAAAGAACCTGATGAAATAACCAAAGAAATTTTCCGTCCATATCGCGTCTTTTGTGCGCGCAAAGATGTAAGATTTTCTTCTTTTTTATAGGAGGAAAAGAATTAGAAAATATACTTCAACTAGCATATAATTTGGCAATGATTTCAATTTTAGAATTCTTTACATTATTTGAGTACCTTATCATTTCTTTTCTTTTTCTCTTTTTATTTGTTTCATAGATACATTGCAAGGACATTGTACTAGAACATGGAGATGTATCCAAAGCATTAATTGAATATACTTCTCAATCAGCAATTGAGCATTTGGTTATAGGCTCTTCCAATAAAAATGGTTTTCTCAAGTATTATTCTATCTCTGTCTCAACATTTTATCATCATGTTGCGTAACGTTATTTCAATATACCACTATTTTTCTCTGATCTGCGGTTGACAATGTCAATATTGATATTTCGTGTTTTGGAGTGTATATTATTTTACAAAGGACAATTAGTTTATTGAATTTCAATATTGCATATTTAACTTACAAAGTTAAGTTGTTTTTGGTATGAACAGAAGATTCAAGGTGATAGATATTCCAGGAACTGTATCTAAAGGGGCACCAGATTTTTGTACAGTATATATTGTTGGTAAAGGAAAAATTCAATCTATGAGATCTGCTTCTAGACCTGCTCCTGCATTTTCACCTCTACAAACTCAACTTAGTCAATCTAGTAGTAGGTCAGATCATTCAGAACCTCGTATGCCGATGGCAGTTAAAGGTTAGATTTAATCTCTTTAATTTATAATTTGTTTTATATATAATTTCACTTTCTTTTTTTTGCATATTTTTTTAATGTAATTGCTCATTGCGAAATTTGTTTATATTAGCACCTGAGAGGAGATCATTTGAGGGACCGCCTCGTAGATCCCAAGATGGAGCAGATTCATTCAGGTTTGTCACATTATTACTACGTCTAATTCAGAATAGAGAAATGATTTTTGAACATCAACTTGTTTTCTTGAGTCCCAAGTAAGTAGTTCAGTTGGTGAGAATGAGATAAGGGACAGCGAAAGAGATATAACCAGTAGGTCTATGGTTCGATCCCAAGAAATTAACATAAGCACTAATTTATTAACACTTTGTCTATAACAATAAAAAATGTGTTTCTTTCATGCTAAAATAATTTTACTTCATGATCATATGTTACAAGAAAAAGTTCAATTAGCGATAGAAAATCATAGACGGAATAACATGAAATCTGTCTTTTTCGTCTCTAATTTTTGTCATTAGTTCAACTTTTTCTAGTATATCTAAAATGGTATTGTGACAGGTCACCGTTCACTCGGAGACGTCCAAATGACAAGTCATATGGAGAACTTCCTATGCCAGATAGTGACATATCCTTTGTAAGCTCAGGAAGACCTAGTACAGATCGTTTATTCCCTTCAGTATTTAACCACAACTACAATTCAGAGTCAAGTTTTTCCAATCCTAGGCTATCATATAGTTCTGATACTGATGGAAACTATAGCTTTGAATCAATAAATTATGGAAGAAGGTCTATTGATATTGCCAATCCTGATTTCTCATCTTTCTCACATGATAGTGATGGACTTTCGTCTTCTGCATCAAATGTGGTAAGGACAGATTTTTTCCTGCATAACATTTTCATGTATTATAAGACAAATTTTTTCAAAATTTAGATGCATTTTTCATGAGATGGTAGATTTTTCACATTGAAGACGTGTCAGTGTCAGTATTAAATTTGGTGTCTGTGTCTATGTCTGTGCTTCATAGATTACTAGCATGTCCGTGCTTCATAGATTGTTACTAACTTGTCGATAATCATGTGCTGCAAATGTAGGATGATGTGGAAGCTGAAATGAGGAGGCTGAAATTGGAGTTAAAGCAAACAATGGAAATGTATAGCACAGCTTGTAAAGAAGCACTCACAGCACAGCAGAAGGTATGAACTGTTAATCGATTAAAGAGAATAGGATCATCGATTATAAAAAAAATAAGCACAAGTGTTTTTGTTTTTTAACATGACATTATTGTGTATCATAGGCTGTAGAACTCCAAAGATGGAAATTAGAGGAAGAAAGGAGATTGGAAGAGGCAAGAATGGCTGAAGAAAATGCATTGGCTGTTGCAGAAAAGGAAAAAGCAAAATCAAAAGCAGCTATTGAGACTGCTGAAGCACAAAAGAGGATTGCGGAAATTGAAGCACAAAAGAGAATTAGTGCAGAAATGAAAGCTTTAAGAGAAGCAGAAGAGAAAAGAAAAGTAGTTGATACTTTGTCAAACAAAGATGTGAGGTATAGAAGATATGCAATTGAAGATATTGAAGCTGCAACGAATTTTTTCGCGGACTCTCTTAAGATTGGAGAAGGTGGTTATGGTCCAGTTTATAAATGTCTTCTAGACCATACACCTGTCGCGGTTAAAGTTCTTCGTCCTGATGCACAACAAGGAAGGTCGCAATTTCAACGAGAGGTAAGCGTGTAATAAAAAATCTCTAACCATGTATATTCAACCCCACAACATCAATACAATCACTTCAGTCAGAGACTTAGGCACAATTGGTTAAACATTGTGATTAAGTTTTGTGCGTTCTTTGTTTGCATTTTTCGTATCTGTTTAATTTTAAATCAAGGTTGATGTAATTTGAAATCATACTTGCATTGCAGGTTGAGGTATTGAGTTGCATAAGGCATCCTAACATGGTTCTTCTCCTAGGAGCCTGTCCGGAATATGGCTGCCTAGTTTACGAGCACATGGCGAATGGAAGTTTGGACGATTGTCTGTTTTGTAGAGGAAACTCTCCACCACTACCTTGGCAGCTAAGGTTCAAAATTGCAGCTGAAATTGGAACAGGCTTACTCTTCCTCCACCAAACAAAACCTGAGCCACTAGTACATAGAGACCTTAAACCGGCAAACATCTTGCTCGACCGCAACTACGTCGCAAAAATAAGTGATGTTGGTTTGGCAAGACTAGTACCTCCGTCTGTAGCAGACAACGTGACGCAATACCGAATGACATCGGCTGCGGGAACATTCTGTTACATAGATCCTGAGTACCAACAGACAGGAATGTTGGGAGTGAAATCTGATATATACTCACTTGGGATAATTTTCTTGCAAATTTTGACAGCACGGCCACCGATGGGATTGACACATCATGTTGGTAGAGCAATTGAGAGGGGAACATTCGATGAGATGTTGGATCCAAGAGTGACAGATTGGCCAGCTGAAGAGGCTCTTGGATTTGCTAAGATGGCTATAAAATGTGCCGAGTTACGGAGGAAAGATAGACCTGATCTTGGTAAAGAGGTTATGCCTGAACTTAATAGGTTAAGAGAACTGGCTGAAAGTAATGATCACCATTCTATGTTTAGTGGATTTATGAGTCCATCTACCCAGAGCCAAGTCTCTCTTCAAATGGTATGTTTCTTTCTCTACATATTCATTCTTGCATGACCATAGTTTCAATAACATTTATAGTTAATTCAGATAATATCGAAGTAACTTCGATGAGGACTTTTGAACTCTTTAATCGTATCTTTGCTTATTGAACGACCCTGGATGCTTATGCAAGACTCTAATTCTTGTTAGAGCGGAATTTATTATAGACAATGCTCTAGCAAGAATAAGATAGATACAAACAATTTGATGAAGTTAGAATATGAGTCGTCTGATCTTTAACTAACTTTTAAGATCCCTTGATTGTGCGTTCTCCTAGGAAATCCGAACTCTTCTAGACATTGATCATGCAAATAATTACACTTGTTTATGTGAATTTTGAAGTTTGAACAGTTACATATTTGGTTTGTTCATATTTGGTTTGATTGAGTTGAGATTATGACACATTGAGAATAATATTATTGGTTGATACTTTTACAGGATGGATCAAGTTCTCCACTTCCTTATTCTGGGGATAGCACAAGAAATACATCAAGCCCTCTTTGATAGGTGAAGACAAGATTCATCCAAGTATAAAGTGTAAATTACTTAGGTTAATGATATGTATCTATTGTAATGTATAGCATGCCTTGATTACTCAATTTGTGCATGTGATTTGATTTATTTATTCAATTTAGTTTGCAAAAGCAATATAGTCATAGTCTAAAAACTTCAAGTTACACTGAGTCTCAAACTCTTTAAGGACTGAATCCCAAACTTGTATCATTGGAATGTGAATTGTCACACAAAGAAAACACATTATGGTTCTCTCTGTTTATATTTTTGAGATGAGTTTGAGATAGTATTGAAGTCAGAGAAAAAGACATTTGCAATAACCATAATAAGATTTCAAGAAGACTCATTTATTCAATTTCAGTTCTCTTCTTATTTATGTTTTAGTCCATTTAAGCGGAGTTTCTTAAACCACATCGACCAGACCAACCAGTTGAACTAGAAATCAAACCCATAACCAATTATATCAATATTTAATCAATTATATCAGTATTTAATTATCATTATTATATACCACCAGTTCATGTGGTTCATCTAGTGACTCACTGGTTCGAACAATGACCTACTTACTCAATAATACCCTCACCAAGACAATGGCAGGATCGAGTTTAAGAACACTGCCCTTAAGTGTCAACTTAACTGCAAAATCATCTATGAACTACCATATAAGCTAACTTTCAACAAACTATAAGAAATCAAAAAATAAACTTTAAAATAAACTTTCAGCTTAATAGAAAAATTGATGAAAAGTAGAAGGAAAAACAGAAGTACAAATCAAAAAGCAAAGATAATTTATCTATTATTGTGATTTTGCTGTGAGTATATCCTTACAAATATAAATTAAGGCTAAAAGAATATCAACCCTTTGGCCAAAAAATATCAGCGTTCAGGGCTTAATTTATTAAGTCAACATTTGGTGCAACAAAAGGACGATTATACTTCTATCAAATAAATTGGATTGACCAGCCTATATACACAAAAAAAGACATGGAACAAAATTGATGAAAAACTACTGGTATACATTTGGATCCATCGAAGAATCTTCATTTGGCTCCATAAAAAAATCTTCCCTGACTCATCTGGGATTGGGAGTTGCAACTCTTGGTCGAATAATCGTCGAACTTAGGTAATTGCTTATTGCATAAGTTAATGTTAATCAAGTGAAAACTCTGCATTCATGCTAAGTACCCAGGTCAAAATCTTAGAAAGCTTCAATAGCGTCAACATCTTCAACTCTAGGTTTGCCTTTGGGCCGACCAACTCTTCTCACATTATTACCTGATAAAAGTTCAAGGGCCTTTTCCAAGGTGATTTCATCGGGCTTCATATTCTGTATACCAATTTAAAGCAGGGGAAAAGTCAAGGAACATACCCGGTTAAAACTGGTGTGTAACTAACTAAATTAGAGAACATACAACTTTGCAAAACAAACATTCGTAGCCATATGTAGTGAATCATGCATTTAATTTATTACAGCAACCTACCTCAAAAACAAGCTATGCTTTTCTTAATTACGCTTCCCTGTAATTTCTCCTCTTTAAACAACTCCCAAATTATAAATTTCTGAAAACTTTGGTTGTGCATGTTATCCCTATACCAGCCCATATAACTCGCAAACTATCTTGTCCCCAAATTATTAATTTCTAAAAATATTTGGTTGTGTTATCCCTATCTCAGACAATATAACTCTTCACAAGTTGTGTTATATATTTTCTTTTCTTAGCACTAATGCTTTTACTTACATTCTAATTTAGCTAATAAAGTCTCTTGCAGTTGTTGCAATTGCAAAGACATGAAGGAAATAAAATCTTAATAAAAAATAATAAACTCTAATAATACCTTAGGAACAGAAGCAATTTTCTGTCGACATCTAATAGAATAGCCACCCTTTGCAACCTTTAATATGACAGGATGTCCATCCTTAGGATGCTTACCCTAATCCAGAAGAGAACATTTACAAAATTAGCAATAAGTAAAGAACACAATACAAGGGGAGAGAGAGAGAGAGAGAGAGAGAGGATTTATTGACTTCAGTGTGCAATAGTTATACTAATCATTAACATCTTGCAAGCTGAATATTTAAAAATAAAAATAAAAAAATCCTTCATTTGATTGAAAGTTTGCCTTCCACTTATCATGTTCATAAAATATTATTACTACACCAAGATTGTCTTACACAGCACAATCATATATATAAAACTCAACTATTTCATCATAAACTCAGTTGTCAAAAATTGACATGCAAAATCAACATGACAAGTAGCTCAACTAGAATTGGGAAACATACCAATGTCAATGGATATTGCAGCAACGCAAGTGCGTCTTCAAGGGTGATAGAGTCCACATCCTTCACCTGAAACAACCCAAATTCTGAGTTCTTTCCTTTTATTGGAAGATATAATAATTGGCCAAACTTGCACAATTAGCTCGTAAACCCATGATCCATGAAAAACAAAGAAGTGTCAACCAAACCAGTAGTTGCACAAAAGCATGCACAGCAAACATACTCTAAAGTCAAATTCAAAAGGCGGAGAGAGAACTTCGATCAAAATTGAAATAATAGCCACATTATTCAACAAAGTCATTGAATAAAACTCTACCAATTTAATTTCAACAATCAAGATCAAGAAAAGAGAATTTTAGACAAAAATGATAGTCCCTGCCCCATGAATAAAAACAATTTCGAGTTTACTATCAAGTTGTATTCAGCATACTGCATTACCATTTTTTAAAGTCTTAATATTCATTTTACTTGTTTTATCAAATAATACTATATACTTGCATCGCAAGTAACTTGTACCTAGATGACCTTTCTAATTTCCAAGTCTTACAAATTCCTTCGTTCAAGAGAATGTAAGCTTCTTGTAATACTATTAGAATACTGCACAATATTTAGCCAAATCGGAGAGACAAACTTCTGTGCCATTGATACAAACTATTTGGCATACCTCACATTAATGGCCTAAAAAATTAAACTAAACTGTCTTGAAGAGTTGAAAATTCTAGTATGACATACATGAGGAACAGATACTCTTTTAGGTGTGTATCCCTTCCTGTCTTCTCCAAGCTGAACATAGATTCCATAAGGACCACTTTTCAGAAGAATCTGAGGGAAAAGAAATGCCAATTATACAAATATTTAGCAGTTCAAACAAGTCAAATTACACCAGTTCATTAAAACATACAACAGACCCGAGGTTAAGCAAACCTTTTCATTTGAACCACTATTAAAACCTAGGAGTTTTGGTTCCTCTATCATAGTGTTTTGCTGAGGTGTATCTTCCTCCTCATCATCATCACCATATAATGTTTTAGCAATATACCTGTTTTCAGCAATCACAGGTACCACTCATAAATTTGTAATTTCCAACAATAAAGTGTTTCAAAATAGAGGCTTCGCCAAAAAAAAAAGTACTCCCTCTGTCCCTTATTATAAGAACCTCCAACAAAAATTATGGGTATTAAGAAAAGTAGTTCTAGTAATAAATTTGTCAAAAAGTTGTGTTACTTCCCTATAATTATTGATATCATTAGAAACATAATATATGTTTTCCAATGGTATTTTAAATAGGGGTATTGTTTTACAGAAATCATTAATGCATGTTGAAAAGGGTCTTATATTATGGGATAAAGAAAAATTTAAAAAGGGTCTTATAATTAGGGACGAAGGAGTACCATGTAGAATCACAGTGATGCTTACAATACATGACGGCTCATTAGTAAAGCATAGCAGTAACAACAAAAACATTTTCCTACAGACCCATTATATGAATCAAATGATACTATAATGTCCTTTTGTGGATCATGTCTAATGGAAAACCATTTAAAACTAAAGCCTTTTAAATAGCTTGGCTAGGCCTATAGTTTTCTTGGCCTCTACTGCAAAATTGGACAATTCTCCATCCACCTTCTATATTGATTGGCCTGACCTGTAGTTGTATTGGCCTCTATTTCTATTGGATAATTCTCCATCTAATCCACACTATTTATCAGGGACTCCAGAGGTCTTCGCCCTTCTTAACATAAACCCAAACCACAGGAGTAATTCTTCTTTTTTTCACAAAAAGGTATTAGTTTTTTCATATACTCTTTTACTTCTACTTAGATGAAAAGCTCGTGCTACTGGACCCTTTGATTAAGTCAAATGATTGTTTGCTCATCAGAACAAATATATAGTATAATACTCACTTGCACCTCGGATGTTGATCACAGCCTATAAAGTAGCCAGCACCAAATCTACTTACTTTAAATATAAGTATGCCTTCCATACAACTGAAACAAGACAAATCAGAAGTTAACAAGAGAATATGAGAAGCAAAACAGGCAACATGTAAATGAATACAATCAACAAATCATTTTCTATAAATAAAATCAGAAAAATCACATTCACAAGACAAAATATTTAGCCCAATATAACTAGAAAATTACAAGATGAGTTCATATTGTCTATATTCCTCAGGCTTTGGTCTCTGCATGTAATTTTATGTTGAGCTTTAAATCAACTTTATTTTCAAGACTGCAAGTGACGAGGATCAAACTCTTCTTACCCAAAAGGAGCACTTACTCCCCTGAAAGATACAAGAAATATGCTCCAACCATATACACCAAAGTGGAAAAATTCCACATTTCCACAAGACTGTTACTTATTTCCTTCTCCCTAAACTAGTAATCTAGAGGCAAAACCGAACACTCCAAAAATTCCAAACAAGAAATTCCAGAAAGAAATAATTACAAAACAGTGTAAGAAGCCTTATGTGGCACAAACATCCAGCATGTATTTGATATTAAACAATTTCCACCCATAACTTATTACCTTGGACACACCCGGCTCTTATCTGGGAGAGAACCAAATAAGTAATCCGCAAATTTTTTTTCTAACATCTTCTCAACCTGCGCAAGTATAAAAAACATTCGTGAGTAGATAAGATGAAAAAATATGCTGCACATTTTGCTTCCGGGCTATCATAGTCACTAACAGCATTTGCAAACATACAAAGTGCATTGAAACAATGCAGAGAGCATATCATGAAAACATAATTTGAGGCCCCACAGAACCAAACAAACCATTAGGACTGAACCAAAAAAATAATAATTTGAGACCCCAACAAAAAATGGCAAGCCTTGAGCAAAGAAGAGAGAAGCCACACCTGGTGAATATGAACATTAGAAGTACGCTCACAATATGATTTAAACCGCGTCCAATAATCTCCAAGGAGGCCTTTCCATTTGGTTATTCCAGCAGAAACATTATCAAGCTGAATAAAAAATAAGACCATTTTTATTGAAAAATGATAGGAAAATTAACAATGACCAACTAGCTCAGACAGTAAGCAAAGATATCATATAAAATATTTATTTATTCTATACTAATTGATAGGTTGACCAAGAGTTGCACCACTCTTCACTGTATGGCTCACACTCTAAATCCTAGGTAAAATTAGTCTATTCAATTTTTCAACTATTCGTATATTTAGTACAGTGATGAATGACATCTAGAGGATCGAAATAGAGTTTTCCCACATGAGGATAAAGAAATATCTACAGTGAGTAATGAGTGTTTGGAGAAGTTTTTCACAACTGCTGAAGATAGAAGAAAGGTTGCACTTAAATATGCTGATTTTTCATCAAAAGCAAATAATTATGATTCTTTTAACTCCATTGAAGATAGGTGAACATTAGATCCTGAATATTCTTTTGCAGTCTACCTCTTCTTGTTGCGAAAGGAATTGGTGTACTTATCTTAATTCACTCTTTGAAAAGAAACAAATTAAATACTAAAAGAACAAAAGACGTGGTTAGTGTGCATACGAATTTGATGCTTTTGTCTAGGAAAAGTGATTAATACAAGGGGGTACTAAGATGTGGGACATTTGTGGATGTACATGGGATCAACTCAGAGGCTCTTTACTACTGTTTGCTGGTTATTTTTGTTTTATTGAGCAAGACACAGTAACATGACATCAATCAATCAATATGTCAGAAGGATTGGTTCAACTCAAACAATATTAAGTGGAAAGGGTGAGATCCTTCCTTAGTAAATTAGAGAAACCAACAGTTGTTGTTACCGAGTAGATTTGGAGGAAGGAAATAATTATAGTTGGTGAGTTTTAAAATAACCTCTATTGCCATCAAGATTCCCACCCTTCACAAGAATGGGAAGGAGGGAAAGCATGAGTAAAATATATTCCCAGGAATTGATGAGACCGAGGAATATTTTTCCAAAACATGTAAAAATTATAAATAACATTCCCAAGTCTGCTTTCCTATGAATGTTTTTTGCATTCAAAAGAAATATGATCTAAAATACATTGCAGAGATCAAGTGAAGATGGGACACAATCATAGTATATACCTCAGTTTCCATATCGGCAGTGAAACTGTAATCTGTGACCTCTGAAAAATGATGTGACAGAAAAGCTGAAACCTAAATATCACCCAAAAACAGCATAAAACTCGTCATAAATCACAACACGAACACATATCACTTCTACAAAGCAAAAGATAACTAAAACTCGTCTACTTAATTTATAATAATCATCATATTTACCCCTGTACCTCATGAGCAGAAGAGATTTGTGGGGAACTAAATACAAAAGGCCCATTGATGAAGGAGAGGGATTATTGCTTAATAAGAATAAGGAGGAATGCATAAATAATTTTAAGTGTCCAAATCTGCATACTATGCAAATCCACCCATGCTTTCTAATGTCATTTCCTAACCATGGAAATCAGTGAAGCAGATGGCCAAGGATTCAAACTTGCTTGATTCGGATTTCTTTTATGAGGTCCAATAATAGACAACATTATACAAAGGTGACAGGAAAAATGTTCCCACAGCAATGATGAATCAAATGAATAAGAGTATTTATCAATGTAAACGTGTATAAACAATCGAAGAAGAGAAAAACTGAAGAAAATGGTAGAAAAAGCACAGAACCAACCATATATGATATATCATAGAAACTCCATTTATTATTATTATTATCATAATATATTATCAGAATTAGAAGCAATATATCTACCAATATGTATTGTAGCTTGAAATTAGAGGGTTTACGTGCACAGAAAAGGAAAAACCAGAATAATAGAAGATATAAATCAGTTGATTCCAAAACTTCAACCTACTAAAAGGCATGACCAACAACATCATTTGAAGTCTTCTTTTGCAGAATATTAATAACGTAGTACAACAATAGAACTAGTATTTTCATCCCACCAAACAATAAATTCAAAACTTCAAGCTCAAAGCTTACCATACGACCGCGAAATTCTGGAGACAGAACACGACTTTTTACTGTCACGTAGTTTCTATCCTGAAGCAAAAAAGCAAGAGAGGGCTCAGAATTTTTTTAAACTGATATTTAAAATTTGACATATGCAATGCCATAAAATTTCCGTGCAAGATGCAGTAAACATGTTGAAATAAATAATTTAAAATTTGACATATGCAGTGCAATGCCATAAAATTTCCATGCCATAAAGAGTGAGAGAAGGCAGTTTCAAGTGAATTCCACAGGGAACATAAATTTAGTTATGAGGAGGGAGAATATAAAAAGGTAAAGTTTTGGATATACAGAGTCAGTTTCTCAATTCTACTTGGAAAATTATTGTTCCAATATATAACTATTCCTGTGTCACACCTCAACAAAGACCAAATCAATGGATAACTATTACTGTGTCACACCTCATCAAAGACCAAATCAATGGATAACTATTACTGTTTCACACCTCAACAAAACCAAATTGTCACAAACTAAGATACGTATGAGCATGACAGAACAACATAACGTCATATGATTCATATAGCCAACTTCAGCTGGTGGTTATACGCTTTTTCCTGGAACTTCAACCTCGTGAAGCAGGAAACCTGTTAAGCAAATTACTAACTTCTGGGTGACATAAAAACTTCAACCTTTTGCCGGTACTCAATTGTGACTTTTATTGGTATTTACTTACATGTTCTGCTTAAGATTACAAAACAATTATGAATTGAGTAATTTGTTTAGTTTTTCAACATTAAGCATTTATTATTTATTTAATCTGTATAAAATATTCTAGAATAGCAATCATCCTGCGCACTATAGAGCTTTCAGGGTCATCCACTCCACTATCCTAGATTGAGATGGCAGAGAGGCCAAAAGATTAAAGAGATGGGTAATGAACCCAACCTGTTTTCATAACCCATGAAAATACATATATCCTAGTATAAGATTCAACTCTTTGGCTTGTCAGCTTTGAAACTCATTCAAGCAGCATCGCACTCCACTATCTCTTAATTCTCTCCCCTTCCATCCATGCAACTTCCATCTCCAAAAACCTTGTCTAGTGAACTTCCTTTTCCAATGAACAACAAAACAATTCGATTTTATTTATTAATTAACCAGTTCAACGACAGTTCAACCGGGTGAACCATGACCCAAGCTCTTACCGCTTTTTAAAACATTGATAATTATCGATGATCGCCACTTGTAACTTAATGTCCCCGGGTCAAATACCTGTAAAACTCTTAATGTGCTTGCATATGTTGAAGGTCTTCCAATCCCAAGCTCTTCAAGCTTCTTAACCTGTGACATGCAAATATCATAAGGGAAATGCTAAAAAGATACAACAAAACCGACAAGGTGTAAAAGAAATTAAATCTCTCTATCTCCTCCTTGCCAAACAAAGCATATATATTTCAAAGAGATCCAATTCATGTTGAACTCAATATGTGCCAATAGATCTATTTATTTCAGATAACGTAGAAGATAATTTAAAATTATAAATCATATATATTTACATGATAAAAATTCAATCTGTGCACAAGTTCATTGTAACAAAACACCCAATGTACCCTCTCTGTGCACAAGTACATTGTAACAAAACACCCAATGTAGCCTCTCTGTCCACAAGCCGACGGCATGAGGGACTGTCACTAGTTAACAGCCAACCACAAGATTAATATGTTTAAAACATTGTCTCATTATGCACAATTTTCTATCTTCAGATGAATTAACCGATGCAATTTAAAGAAGTTTCGATGAGTAATGATAAAAGTACACTGTTAGAAGGAAAAGAAATTCCAATAAACAAAAAGCAAGCATTAATAGAATATAAATTTCACCATTGAACTGAATTAGGTAATACCCCAAAAGGAAATGGGTGTTGTTCATTACCTAAGATCAACTATTACGATTGAACTACAAGTAAATAAATTGAAATCTCATAGACTTGCACATCATTCAGAACTGGCTCAAGACATTACGATATAAGGGAACATAAAAACCAACATTTTGAAACTTAACAATAACATTGCTCAAAGAATGTATATAACATAATTCCAGGCATGTTAAAATGCAATCTCTGTCTATTCAAAATATATAACCCATTGTTAGGATTCCAATATCAATCATAAATTACATAGAACAAAAGAGTAGTAACAGCTAAAATCAGCACAGTCATGGTCTATAATACTCCTTTAAGCATAACAATAGACATAAAATGACTTACCAATGATGCTTCAGAGTAACGTGGTGGCGGTTGTGTATGGTGCTGACTCACCTCAGTTTCACCAAGATGTAACAGATCCTCTGTCTGTATAATAAAAGTCAATGAAGAGAAAGGTGTTCCATAATTTATGGCATCAATAAATATTGGAGCGTAAATGAGGAGTAATTATGTCCAAAAAAACAAAGCAATCAGGAATTAGTTTTAATCTGCCAATGGTGGAAGTCCAATTTCCAATTGATATGTACAACTTTCTGCACCATCAATGGGAATTCATAGATTGGAGCCACAAAATAGACACATAAAAACCTAGCATAAGGCAAGGTATAAACAATTAGCAAAATGAATAGCAATTTTTCAGAGACATAAACAAATTATTGAGCCTCCATTAAAGTTGATCCTTGACATGCAACTAAGTCCCCCTACAACCTATTGACTAAGTGATCAAAGTTCAATAGTTGCTTCCCCATTCTTGCTTAAGAATTGGGAGTTGGGCCTAACTCATCCCTACAAAACCGGCTTGTAAGGTGAGGATTGCCTCTACTTATAAACTCATGTTTAGGCCATCTCATATCCAATGTGGGACTCTTAAACAAACATGATCACACCCGGCACTATTGGGCTTGGTGAGTGGATATAAACGATGGGTGGCCCGATAAACGGACTTGGAGGAGGCTCTAATACCATCTTAGAATTGGGAGTTGGGCCTAACTCATCCCTACAAAACCGGCTTGTAAGGTGAAGATTGCCTCTACTTATAAATCCATGCCCAGGGCATCTCATATCCGATGTGAGACTCTTAACACTTTCAAATAAAGCTTAGTTTCTTTTTTTTTTGCATTGAAATAAAGCTTAGTTTCTTTTTCAAATAAAAGTTAGTTTCTACACAAGGTAAAAAGGACTTCTACTTAGACAAACTTTAAATCCAAAGGGCTATTGCATGAGGAAAATTTGAAGAAAATTTTTACCACCCAGCCTCCACCTAACGACAAAAGCTTTTAGAAGAGTTAGCTTCCCCAAATAGAAAAATAATAAAATAGAATGTGGAAGACAAGAAACTGCTACAATTTACATTTTACAAGGAAGCCAAGAAAAGCAGCATAAGGAAGCCAAGAAAAGCAGTGTATAAAAAAATAATAAAGTTCTTGTCTGTATATATGCCAAGACCGTCCTTTTAAAACCTAATGGCCATTGGCAAAGCAGCATAAGGAAGCCAAGAAAAGCAGTGTATACAAATGATCTAACAAGGCACAGACTGGCACGTAAATGGAGCAGCATGAAATTATTTTCAATAGCATAAACAACAATAAATTTCAAGAAATATTACCTTTAAGGAATTTAGAACCTCAAAAGCTAGATCATGATTGGATCCATCACTGTCTCTATCTTGTCCAGCTTCCGTGACAATGTCCTAGGAGTGAAAAAGAACCATACATAAGTCAGGAACATCGGTTTTACTGTCCTGCTCTTTCACAAATACATATGGGCATTCTCTACTTTAGCTTAAATTGATGGAGATACAAAACCATTCAAAGACCTAGAGGTTAAACATTTTGAAGCACTGGTACTTAACAGAAACGTAAAAAAAAAATATTATCAAGTAATACACCCAACACAATATAGAACCACATGCATCTCTACACTTCAATATATAAAAATTTAAAATTGGATGTGAAGACTCGGTATAAATATAGCAAACAGCGTAGAAAATCTTTGCAAAACATTTTAAGCTTCAATATTAGATATAATGTTCAAGGTCAAAACATGATTTTGGATAGCTAATGAATACTTTGAAGCATATAGCAGAACTTCAAAATTTATTTCTACACAAGCTTTAAATTTGAAATCTACCGATAATAGATATTTGCACAGTTGCAGCTAACTGGTACATGAAGTGAAAATAATACTATAGTCCATCGATAACAATAAAAATTATGAGAACAAATTAACAACAATAATTAATTTGATGGAAATTAACAATTACCATAATTAATTAATAAATAAATAAATAAAACCCATTACTTGTGAAGCACAATTTACTGGTAAATGAATTATTACAAACCATCACAAGACTAAATAACATCACCTCACAATATAACGTAATGTAAGAACTAACCATACCGTGAAAACTGCCTGGTATCCAGGAAACTCAACCCTTGAGCTAGAAGACCGTAACATAATAGACTGATCAGCATTTCCAATATCGACTTGTATCTGGAATCAGAAAGACATTAGGAAACATATTGGATCAAATAAATCAGAAGAAAAAAAGTCCCATCACTTCGAAAGTGTGACTTCTAAATAAATCTACAGCCAATCATCCAAGCAAAAATTATAAAAAACAGCTACTTAAAAAACGACTTCAAACATTTTATACTTTATCACGATGGATATTTTGTACTCTTAACCTTCTCAAGAATAGCTGGTTCCATCTGACACGAAACTGTTCTTGACCAAATCAGTGTGTAAAGCTTCAAGGAGTCTTCATCTAACACCCCCGCCATCATTGCTTACAAGTCATCAAGAATTAATGTTGTTAGCTGTAGCCCTTGGTTAATCATTAAATTAAAATATTTATGAAAGAAGCACATCTCATCTCATATTACATGGTAAATAACGTATGTCAGTTGGTCTAATGGCTTCATGGGCTTCTTGTGCATTTTTCACCTTTTTAAAATACTTTGGTGGACTTTGTGCAACAAAATTTTGTCCATACCTGCACCCAGTAAATTTAAACCGCATAAAAAATATTAAAACTTGATTAAACACAAAATAAGCATTCAAATTTAAATAAAACTAACAATAAATGACTTAAATGTAGATAGAACAGAACTACACTTTTCATCCCCGAGTCACTTTCTTACATCCCAACTATACATTTAAATAATTTTCTTGAGTTTCATTTTTGTTTTTTTTTAACAGGAGTTTCATTTTTTTTATTAGACATGTTCAAGTTATTTTTAGGTATTTTCTTTTCTATTTCAATTTAAGTATATTTTCAAGGTTGTTAAGTTAGACTTTAGGGAAATAATAATTCGCAAATAGTTGGCATATTAAAAGCCCATTACATGAAACCTAAACCTAATACTTCGCTGCGTTTGACAAAACATGGCCTGCATGTCTGTTGGCAAAATGTAATTTTTACACAAAACATGTATGAAAAATTCATATAAGAAAATTAGCTTCTAGTAAGGTGCGTGCTAATAAACTCATTTTATATTCAGTAGTATTGAAGCTCCGGTCGCAAGCATAAGCAGAAATAAGTATGGAGATGCACACATCACCTTTCAATTATCAGGGAGCGAATATTGGCAACAGCTTCATCAGAAATCTAAGAAAGAAAAATCCAAGTGTTAAAATTAGAAACGGTTATCCACAAACAAAATTATTGGATTGACAGAAAGACACTCTAAATAAATATAAATGACAACCACATGTGAGAACACCCACTAGTAAAAATCAAAATTGCAGTCTCATGTGGAAGATAACACGAGATTAGTTTGCACATTTAATTAGCCACGATTCATGACATAATTGTTATAGAAAAGCAATGTTAAATACAGCAAGTAGTTATACAACACAAGGAGGAGGATATAGTTTGAGATGACATTGGCTTCAGTCAACAATTAATGATATATAATATTATAATATATTTATATACAATGCACAATGAGTAGTTCAAAACGTTTCACCATATTCATGCAACCAAAGCGATACCTACATGGAATCCATCAGTTCTCATGTATGTTATCAAACCCACTGCAATACCATTAGACAGTTCAACTCCCTCATAGAGTTTCTGAGCAATCTGCATTCAAAATTCAATAGGGATTAATGATAAAAGTAATTCTAAAAAATCTAAAATGTAAACATAATCAAATCATAATTCCAGAGGAAAACCAAATATTGTTCATTACAGGCATGGTTAATTGTTAAGTCAACGTCAAGTAGGAAAATAGGACAGGAATAAATTAAAATTAGTACCTTCATTGTCTGACTTGCTGGGAGGTTCAATTTATTTCCAGCATCTTGCTGAAGTGTTGATGTTATATAAGGTGTTGGAGGATTTCTTCGAACTTTGTTTTTTTTCATGCTAATAACCTGAAACTCTGCAGAGTTTACCTTGCCTTCAATATCCCTTGCCTCTTCATCAGAAGTAATTGAAAATTGAGTCAACTTGTTAGAATCAAAATGGGTCAAGCGAGCACGAAATGTTACGTCCTTGTTTGATCTCCGCTCTTTCCTATTAAACTTGGCCTCCATAGTCCAATACTCCTTGGGTTTAAATTGATCAATTTCCATTTCTCTATCACATATAAGAGAAAGTGCAGCAGATTGAACTCTTCCTGCTGATTGGCAACCCGGTAACTTCCTCCATAGTAATGGTGAAATATTAAACCCAATCAAATAATCGAGGGCCCTCCGTGCAAGGTAAGCATGAACCAAATTCACATCAATCTCTCGTGGTGTTTGCAAAGCAGTTTTTATAGATTGCTCGGTTATTTCATGAAAGATAACTCTAGCCAGAAAAACATTATCGCGTAGAGCTCCTTGTTGGTGTAACATCTCAATTATATGCCAAGCGATAGCCTCTCCCTCACGATCAGGATCTGATGCAATAATAAGATTTTCTGCTCTGTGAAACAACATAAAATGAATTAAGCAAGAGGCAGGTTGTCACGAAACAATCCATTGCAATTAGTCATGATTAATTTGATTCACTATAATAACATAAAAACATAACAAATACTGAACAGCAACCATGATTAGTGCACCCACAGAGAATTATACTAATATAATGAACCGGTGCTGCTGGAAAACTAGAGTAAGTGGATGTGAGAATGTACCCGCTCAATGCAAGATTGATGCTCTTCAGCTGAGTCCAGGCAGATGATGGAACTTCCCACACCATACTAAAATCATCATCAGGCCGCACAGATCCAGACCTTGCAGCCAAGTCTCTTACATGACCATAGCTTGGCAAGACTTCGTACATATCACCAAGGTATCTCTGAATAACCTTTGCCTTCGTAGCAGACTCCACAACCATGACAGACTTCCCCACAGGTGGATATAGTGGTTTTCCCGTAAAATTTCCTAGTGGCTTCTCCAGATCAACCTGACTAGAGTTTACGTCCTTTTTCTTTGACCTTGTAGAAGCAGAATCATCCTGTATTTCTTTTGAAGTGCTAATGGACGAACTCTCCTGAACAAACCCATGTTAGCATCGATGCTTAAAATTAAAACAACACCGAGCACTATAGTGGTATTTCAAATTGCAAACCAGATTACAAGAGCCCTTTTCCCCTGGGAATCAGAGGGTTAAGACCCAAAAAATTATGCCTTGCAAATTTGGCCAGAATACTAAGGCTATGTTTGGATTGACAAATGGGATAAAATGAAATCATTAAAAGCATATCTTATTTGAATGCTTAAAATATGATATAATGGGAAGAACCCCATCCCATCTCATCCAATACCTCGGTTTTTCTCCCCATCTAATTAGGGAAATAATAAAAGTGAACATTTGTTGTTCCATCTTCAATCATTAAAATATCCACACAATAAAAATACAAGTTTATTACATGAATTCCACACCACTCTATATATGAAGTGGCAATTACCACCAGAAACTCGCACACACAACTGCAAGGTCCCGAGTTTGAACCCAAGTAAAAAAGTGTACAACCTAGCAATATCAACATTTGTCAGTTGAGCTAAGACTTACGAACATCCCACTCCACTCTCTACTAAATATCCAAACATAATAAAAGTTTTACAAAACTTGTAATCACTACACTAGCATTGGAGCCGCAATTATTTTCAAGTTTCAATGATTGTATAATAACTACGATAACTAAGCAACCAAAATCTAAAACCGTGTACTAACAACAATACACATAACTTTCTAGTGTCTGACACATTCATACAATCACTTCTATTTTCTTAAATTACTACATTATCTACCGTGTGTCTACGTGTCTGTGTCAATGCTTCATGGTCAATTACTAACCTTTACATTATTCTTCTTCTTCCTTTTGGAAGATGGTTTTTTAGAAACTTCTTCACCAACAGCTTTCGACGAATCGGTAGAATCAGTTGCAGCTGAAGTCTTAACATCTTTCTTCTTACTCGATTCAGTTGCAGCTGAAGTCTTAACATCTTTCTTCTTACTCGGCGATGGCTTCTTTTTTGTCTTCTTAACACTATTAATTTTTGAATCCTGTTTATCACTCTTAATCTCTTCACTTAAACCACTCTTCTCTAACTCCGCATTTTTTACATTTTTATCCTTACCACGAACCGCAACAGCTTTTACCGGTTTCTTCCGTTTATTCTTCTTCTCCGGCGCAGTAGACGAAAACCGTAAACTCCTTCCAACACCACCATTTGCCGGAAACGGTAAACAGAAACCTCTAACGGACCTAACGGAGTTCAAAGTAGTGAAGTTAGTTGTTACACCGAAAGAGCGAAACGATAAACGGTTACGGTGTTGAACGGCGTTGGTAGTTAAGTTCACGAGCGACGGTAAATGCGGCGAAATTAACGGATTGTGTAACGACCTGAGTTGAAACTGTAAGATAGATTAATTAATTATGTTAATGATGAAGTAATTAAATTAAATTGAAATGAAATGAATTAAAATTAAGAAGAGATTAAGAGGAATTAGAGTGATTATTAGTTATTACCATGAAGTGGCGAAGAGAGGGAGAAGAAGTGGTGTTGGTGAAGAAGAAGGTTCTTTGGAATTGAATCATTGTTGTTTTGAGAGATTCATTGAAATTTGATTTTGATGGTTTTTGAAGGTTTTGTTTTTGGTGAGAAAGAAGAAGGAAGGGTTTAAGCGCTGCCTGTAAATGTATTTGCCGGCATCGGTTCGGATAGAGAATTGTTTGTTTGTAAGTTGACAGTCAAACGGAAGTGGGTTGGGCTACTTCAGAAGCTATTGCTTTTTGCACCCCTGTCGTATGTTATTTTGTAGTCCAAAAATCACTTTTAAATATTGTTATATTCAAATAGCTAAAAATTATTTTATTAAAAAGGAAATTTTCATTATAATTATAGATATAGTAAATAAACACGAAGGAAATTCTATTTTTTTATAGTACAACCTCTAAAAGTATTTTCAAAATTATTGAACATTAAAAAAAAAAAAATTAACCTCTAATAAACAGACCCTAAATTTCGGACACTCGTGTGTTTGTTACAGAATAAAATAAAAAAATATTAATTTTGATATTAAATAATTAGATATTAGTGGAATAACTATATAGTCCTATTTGGAATAACTTATTTTTGAACTTATACAAAACAGGTTACACAAATAAATAAATTTGTATGCATTTTTGTAAGTTAGTCAAATTAGTTTATAAAAAAATAATTTATAAAAATACAATTTTCGCTAGTAAAAACTTATAAATTAACATAAAAAACTTATTTATTTATATAATATATTTTTCATAAATTAAAAAATAAATTATTTCGAATTCCAATCATCTAACTTAAAATTTGACTAACTTATTTAACAAACAAAACAAAAAATTTGTGTGCAAAGACCAAAAAGGACAAGGTGAACATGTGTAGCAACAACATAGTAGTAGTGAACTTAAAAGAGGGCTTTATAAACTTCACATCACAGTTACACACAAAACATAACTATTGTCTTCTACACAAAGAGGCTGCTAGGGTTTTTCTCAGGTTTCAGATCTCTCTTCATTCATTCAATTCATCCATAATTTCTTCACTCATTCACTCTCAAACCACAATCTATTGAGTCTTCTTTCGCTTCTTTCTTCTAGGGTTCCGTTTTTTTCATAGTTCAAATTTTCATCGACGTTCAATTTTATTTTAATTTTTTATGTGAAATTTCTCTCTTTTTTTGGTTTAAAATAATTAAATTTTTATCCTTTTGTTTGTGATTTACAGGTTTATTGATCAAGATTGAAACGATGTCTCGTGTGTATGTGGGTAATCTGGATTCGAGAGTTACGGAGAGGGACCTTGAAGATGAATTCCGTATTTTTGGTGTTATTCGAAGGTAATTGAAGAAATATTCATATCATTATATGTTTATTCAATTTTGTTTGCATATTTGTTTGCATATTTGTAAAGGGTTTGTTTCATGATTTGAAGAAATATTGCTGTTTTTTTGTTTTGTTTTGTAATTATTAGCAGAAGTATGAAAAGTTTGATCTTTTAGAGAAAAATAGTTTGAAATAGGGATTGGTGTTTTTGATGGAGTGAATGTTTTTGTTTCTTAATCTTAAAGATGGAAACTTTTGAAAAATTTATTGTAGCAAACTATTGTTGATTAATGGGAGCTTTAACAAGTGTGTGTGTTTTGTTGATTATTTTTCATGTATTGAGTTTAGCATGTGTGTGATTTCAATCAACTATTATTGGTCTTGTTTTGGACTCTTTGGATTCATCAGTTTTGTTTAGAACATGTATTTTTGCTACTTAAAGGTTATATTAGAGAGTGATTTTATTTGTTTAATGGATGTTGTACTTGCAGTGTTTGGGTTGCTCGGAGACCGCCTGGCTATGCTTTTATTGACTTTGATGACCGCAGAGATGCGCAGGATGCTATTCGCGAATTAGATGGTATGTGTAGAAGAATGATTAAAATGTATTTAGATGGCACATATATTATTATTATTATTAAAAATAAAATGACATATATATTATTATGATATTATTCTAAACTGCTAATGTATTATTGTTTTTTCCCCACTTTTCCGGTCGATATGTTCAAGGGTTTTCCTCAACTCTACATATTTAAGTCTTCTTCTACTACTTCTGCATTGTAAATCTGTTATGCAAGCAGCTCTGCGTAGTGGTTTTTTCGTTAGTCTTCTTCAGAGTCTGCTGCTTTGTACACTTTGACTTCATGTAAAGCGAATTAACAATGTGAACAGAGGATTTGCACTGCTTTGGGGTGTTATCTCGCAAGCTACACTTCTCTTGCATAATGGCTTTGTTTTATGAGATGTGTGCTTCTGCAATTAACCCGTGGCCCATGTGAGTGCTGCCTGTATATATGTCCCTATGAGCAATCTGTGCTCCGACTAGTTGTTGTCGATCAGTGATTAAATAACTTCTGTTAATATTATGGTAACACAATATTGTCTTTACTGAATGAAAAATTTGCTCGTAATTATGCCAATATGATCATGCTGCTGTTCAATATTCTTGAAATTTGGAAAACATTTGTCCTTGATGTAGCCTACCAATGTTGTTTGATCGATGTAATGAACTCTTCTTATTGAAATAGGGCTTGAATATATTTTAAGTGAATATATGTATGTATTTATTTCATCAATCTGAACAATTTATCCACTTGTCCAATTAATAATTTAATGGTAAGGTAATCCAATCTTTTCTGGTACCGTTCAATGTTACTGTTCTTTTTCTTTACTGAGAGGAACAGTCTAAAGACCAGTATGTTTGCAGGTTTATGGTTCTGTGTACAAACCAATATTCACCTGTTTGATACCTTTCTGCGTAAAAGATAGAATCAATATCAAAAACTTTTTGCTAGATGTTCCCTTTTCAAAATAAAATGAAAAATTCAAAGTATCAAACATGGGTTCTGTTTTCTTACTCATAAATATAATCACATAGATCACTGTTCTTTTTTCGTTATTGCTTTAGTTTACTGGGCATTCTCATTTGTATTATGTGCAACAGGTAAGAATAATTGGAGGGTGGAGCTCTCTCACAATTCTAGAAGCGGTGGTGGTGGTGGTGGAGGAGGAGGCGGCGGTCGTGGTCGCGGAGGTGGTGGCGGTGGGTCTGATTTGAAGTGTTATGAGTGTGGTGAACCTGGCCATTTTGCTCGTGAATGTCGCAATCGTGGTGGTGGTGGTGGAAGACGCCGTAGCCGTAGTCCACCTAGATTTCGTAGGAGTCCAAGTTATGGGCGAAGGTGGGGTTTGTTCATATTTTCTTTTGTCTCTGATGGTTGATAGGTTGGGTTTTATATGCTCAGATAAAATTTTTTCCTTATAATATTTGCTTATCTTGCCTTTCTTTTGTATGCACCAGGAGTTACAGTCCTCGTGGGCGGTCTCCCAGGCGCCGCAGTGTGTCACCTCGTGGACGCAGCTACAGCCGGTCACCACCTCCTTACCGTGGGCGCGAGGAGGTGCCATATGCTAATGGGTTAGTCATGATCACCCTTTAATGTTTCTTACTAAGCCTAGTTATTATCGTCAATATGCTTACAGACCTGGTTTTCCAAGGAAATTTGTGCTTGAAACTCGAGCCTAATTTGTGCTTTTGAGAAAAGAAAATCGCACTTTTAAGTAAAGACGGGTAATATGCTTTGGGTATCTTCTGCCATTACTATTCTGCCAAGTGTTTAATAAACATACACGAACAAACTTTCTCTGCTTTAATGGTTTAAGCTTTTAATATCGTAAGCATATTTACCTTAATTATATTGTATGTATATCAGAACGGAATGGCAAATAAACATGAAAGTTGTAGACTGCTTATGTTTTATGTTCATATTTGCTCGACTATATTTTTAGTGTTTGTACTGACACAATGCTTCATAATAACTTATATGCAGAAATGGCATTAGGGATCGACGCAGAAGCAGAAGTTGAGTTTTAAGAGTCGGTAACAGCAAATATTGAGAGAATAGTGAGATTTTGTTCAAGTGGTGCATGGATTGTTGGGCAGACCTTAGTTTCATTGCAGATAACTGTCTATTTTAATTATTTGCTACAATTTTCCAGATCTTTCTAAAGTATATGATTGTCTCGTATGATGATGTTTCTTTTGGTTTTGCTTTGTTGGTTTTGTGCTCCTTCATTCACCGGTGTGAAGACACCGACACTGCCGTTCATTAATTTCTGAGTTGGTTTTTGAAGAGCCAAGTCTATATTTTGATATATAGTTAATATTTTTTATCACATTTTACCGTGTTACTTAAGCTCTCATTTCGCTTTCCTTCTAAAAACTAACTTGCAAAGTATAAAAAGTGTATAGATCCAAATAAAAGAGAAAAATACTGATATATCTAATATTGACAGTTACAAAAAGTGTATAGAGCTAACATTATGCTCGCCTCAATTAACATTCCTACAAAATAAAATCTTTGATTTCTTATAGTTGTTGGTGTTCTCGAACATGCAGAAGTGAGACATGTTTTTCACCATATACTAATATGTTTTGATCAACAAGTCTTACTATTGGATCAATATATCGTGCATCACATCTCATTTGATCAAATGGTGAAATTTGTTGTTCCAATAGTTAAAATAAGTTTATGTTAGGTGAAAGATTTTTTTTCACTTATGCACAATAGACTTGTACCTTATTTATAAATTATCTGAAGCGACACTTCATCTCCCCATCCACGACAAAAAAACATGTACAAAGTGAGAAATTATCAAGACACATTTGCAATTACGGTCTTATAATTAAGAGTTCGGACTAACTCTATCCTACAAAATCGGATTGTAATGTTAAGATTACCTCTACTTATACACTCATGTTAAGATCATCTCACAACCAATGGATTTTTTTAACATACGAACACACTATACATGTTTCTTCGTGCTATACCCAGATGAGGACGGCCAAACCTTCTTAGCACAAAAGAACGAAGAAGACTGAATCAATGCACTACACGATCCAACCAATCCAAGTAGCATGTAAAAATTGTAAAAGGTAAATAAGTTCATTAAATAACTGATGTATCTAATTTGTAATATAAACCACATACATCAGTGTATTCGATAAATCTAAAAATGATTTTTACTTTATGATAATGTTAGTAATTTGTATTGTAGCATTTAATTTTTACTAAGTTGAAATCATTAAACTAGTTGAACCTCAATATATTGCTTGGTCCTATATCATTTTTGCAAGAAGTTGGCTATTTTTGGGGGTCTATAAGAGTTCAATGAGAAACATTTACTATTAACAACAAATTTGTAAAGTACATATTATAAAATCCTAAATTTATGGGTCATAGTTATCATGGAATGGAATTAAAATGTGAGAGGTAATAAACTATTTGAAACTAAATTAAGCTTATAAAACATTTATCGGATCATAATCCACGTTTGTAACTTATAGCCCCTAGTAGAATTTTAGAGACCTAGTTAATCTCTAACAAACATTACTCACTTCTCTCTCTTCTTTTCTCATCATTGCACACTAATTGCTTTCATTTCTCTCAAGCATCCTATGACCATACCACAAAATTTCATGTAAGGTAAAAGACCTATGTGTCCTTGTTCTTCCTAAAAGCATTACAATGAATATAACAAAGTGTTCCTTTTTTTTCTTGATAAACTTATTCCATGATATCATGAATTGTATCATTATTCTCAAAGTATGATATGCATGCATGTCCTAAGTAAGTTTTATGAATATATGATTTTGTTAAAATTTTTGCACTTCTTCGATGTATTGATTAATCGTTCAGGAGAAAGCGAGTTTGAAATTTATTTTGCTAGGATTTACTTAACGGTCAAACCTTTGATTATCAGGGGTTCCATTCTCCTGATAACCGGATGGTTAAGACTGAAAATATATTCTTTCTAGTATATGTTAGTATTTATTTATTCTATAATGTGACTAATATTTGATTATTTTGTTCAGAAATAAAAGATTGCAGACATAGAAAGTTAAAAGACACAATAAGAAGAAAGATATAATCAAAAACAGAAATGTATGAACCAAAGAACATTCTCATAACTGGTGCTGCTGGCTTCATAGCCTCACATGTAACCACTAGGCTAATTAATAGGTATCCTAGCTACAAGATTGTAGCTCTTGATAAGCTAGATTATTGCTCAAATTTCAAGAATCTACAATCATGCACATCATCACCAAAGTTCAAATTCATCAAAGGTGATATATGTTCAGCTGATATTGTGAATCATCTATTAATAGAAGAAGAAATAGACACAATAATGCATTTTGCTGCACAAACTCATGTTGATAATTCATTCGGAAACTCGATGGAATTCACCTACAATAACATATATGGAACACATGTTCTTCTTGAAGCATGCAGGGCTACAAATTGTGTTAAAAGGTTCATTCATGTTAGTACTGATGAAGTTTATGGTGAAACCGATTTAGATACCGAAATCGGAAACCATGAAACATCTCAGCTTTTACCAACAAATCCTTATTCTGCTACAAAAGCAGGTGCTGAAATGTTGGTTATGGCTTATCATAGATCTTATGGTCTTCCAATTATAACTTCTAGAGGAAATAATGTTTATGGTCCTAACCAATATCCTGAAAAGCTTGTCCCTAAATTCATCTTACTTGCTATGAAAGGCGAAAAGTTGCCGATTCATGGTGATGGATCTAATGTGAGAAGCTATCTTCATTGTGGTGATGTTGCAGAAGCATTTGATGTTATACTTCATAAAGGAGTAATAGGTCAAGTTTATAATATTGGTACTCAAAAAGAAAGAAGTGTGTTAGATGTAGCTGAAGAAATTTGCAAACTTTTTAAGTTGGATCCTAAAGGAGTGATTGAGTTTGTTCAAGATAGGCCATTCAATGATAAGAGATATTTTTTGGATGATCAAAAGCTTAAGAAGCTTGGTTGGGAGGAGAAAACACCTTGGACAGAAGGACTTAAGATGACAATTGATTGGTACAAAAATAATCCGGACTGGTGGGGAGATGTATCGACTGCTTTGAACCCTCATCCGCGTTTCTCGGCGATCAATCTCTCCGATGAAGCTCAATGGTCTTTCCAATATGGATACTCGAGGCTTTTGAGGTCGTTTACTGATGTAGGACGGAGGGATCCGGGATTGAAGTTTTTGATATATGGTAGGACAGGTTGGATTGGTGGGTTGTTAGGGAAGCTTTGTGATGAGGAGAGAATTTCTTGGGAGTATGGGAGAGGAAGATTACAAGATAGGAGATCAATTTTGGAGGATATAAAGAGGGTTATGCCAACACATGTTTTGAATGCAGCTGGTGTGACAGGAAGGCCTAATGTTGATTGGTGTGAATCACATAAAGTTGAAACAATAAGGACTAATGTAGTAGGGACACTAACTTTGGCTGATGTTTGCAAAGAAAGTAATATATATGTGATGAATTTTGCAACTGGTTGCATTTTTGAGTATGATAAAGAACATCCTCTAGGATCAGGCATTGGATTCAAGGAAGAGGATAAGCCAAATTTCATTGGTTCCTTTTATTCAAAGACCAAAGCCATGGTAATATCTCTGAAATTTAAGTTACATCTTATTTAATTTGCATTGTTAGTTGTTACCCCTATGTAGCACCGACAGTTCAGACTGAAGGTGTGTCTGGTGTCCAACATTGACATATGATACTGACACATGTGGTTGCATTCAATTATTCTTTTTTCTCAAATAATTATCGGTGACTGTCAACGTGTCAGTGTTGTGTCTGGTCTCCATATTAGGGCTTCATAGGTTACACCTTTCCTATTTGACACTATTCACTATAAGAAACTATGAAAAATAACCATCACATCAAGCATATTTTCACTATAAGAATTACTCGTATGTAGCACCGACAATTCAGATTGAAGGTGTGCCTGGTGTCCAACACTGACATGATACTGACACATGTAGTTGCATTCAATTATTCTTTTTTCTCAAATAATTATCGGTGTTAACGTATCAGTGTTGTGTCTGGTCTCCGTATTAGTGCTTCATGAAACTATGAAAGATAATCATTATATCATGCATATTTTCTTGCAATATATGAAATATAATCTAAGAATATGAAAAAATACATGCAGGTGGAGGAGCTCCTAAAAGAATATGACAATGTTTGCATATTGAGAGTTAGAATGCCAATATCATCAGATTTAAGCAATCCAAGAAACTTCATAACAAAGATAAGTCGTTACAACAAAGTGGTAAACATACCTAATAGTATGACAGTGCTAGATGAACTTTTACCAATATCAATTGAAATGGCTAAGAGAAACTTAAAAGGTATATGGAATTTCACAAATCCAGGAGTTATAAGTCACAATGAGATATTAGAATTGTATAGGGATTACATAGATCCTTCATTTAAATGGGAGAATTTTGATTTGGAGGAACAAGCTAAGGTAATTGTTGCACAAAGGAGCAACAATGAAATGGATGGTTCTAAGCTCAAAAAAGAGTTTCCTGAATTGTTGTCTATCAAAGATTCTGTTATCAAGTTTGTGTTTGAGCCTAACAAGAAAACTTGAGAGGATGTTATAGTTTTTGTTTTGAAGATTTTTATGTGACATTTGTATCTAAGTTTTGTTTGGAAGGCTGGTTATAAGAATTTAAATATATAGGGTTATATATTGAATGTTTTTTTTTGCAATTTTCATAGGTACTATAATTTTGTTTTATATTGTTATGTATTTATAAACATTTTGTAGTTTACAAAGTTTATATGTAAGAAAAATGTATGGTATTTTGCCTATTGGATTGACTCAATGGTGTGGTGTTTGATATGTATGTTTTTGAGATACCAAGAGTGGATTAATGATAAGAAAAAATTATGACTCATAATTAATTTACATTTTTTTAGGAGCCTATATGTAAGAACTACTGCTTGTTATGAAAAAAAAAATATTAATAACTATCACAATATCAAAATTTAACAAACACTGGTAAAAAAAACTCTACCTATAAGGTCAATGGTGTCACAAAATGCCAGCGAGAATTTTTTTACTCATATTTATGCAACAAAAAAAAAGGTTCTTGTCTATGGCTCTTTGAATGCAGCAGTTATAGGGCTTTTTGTGTAAAGGTGAAATTGATCTAGCAGGTTAAGGAAAATTTATGCGTGTCTAATAAGAGAAATACTCACTGAATAAAATATGTTTAGACACATATATATAACTTCAAAAAATTAAAAAATAAAGAATTAATTTTTTTTTATGGATAATAAAGAATTAATTGATATTAATATTAAACAATACGACTAAATTATTTATAATTAACATTTATTTTTTCTAATTTTTTGTGTCTAAATATTTTTCATTTAGGATTTGTGTCCATCTAAGAATTCCTCTTCTAAATAGTGCATCTTAAAGTAAAGATTAACGCAAAAAGAATTTACTTACACTCAAAATATATTGATTGATAATAAAACTTAGAACCACCAATATACCAGTGGTATTTTGGTATTATGATGGGGTTATGTTGACATTTGACAACGTGGCAAGTTTTTTTAAGTGTCAAATTAAGGAAAATAAATTAATATAGTTAACTTTATTAAGATAAATATTGTATCTATTTATAAAAAATGTGTAATGTAAAGGCAAAAATGGGACAAGTCAACAACTAAAATAGTTTGGTTTGGAGTAAATGGAGGTTTGGGGTGAAGAGAGAAGGTATTTTAAATTGACATTCAACACATTAATCAATGTTTATTGACAATCAACACATCGAGCAAAATATGAGTATGAAAGAGAAAATTGTCAAAAATTAGATGTTCAAATAATATTTCTTGTGGAAAAAAACCTACCAGCTACTGCACGAGACGAAATCAAGTGCTGATTTATTTACACGATCTGATGGTCAAAATCTAAATATTATGGGATTACATGAGAATATATTTCAATTTTAATGCCTGAAAAGTTCATAATAATGCTATGATTGATATAATAGTATATGAAAAAAGAATGGCAATTGAAATTTCTTATGGCTAAGCAGGGAATAAACTTACAAAAGAATAATGTTTTCCCTATACCTAACTGGTCATTTTCCAGTTTACATGACCCAAAACTTGCTATCCCATTATCCCTTTTAACAAAAACAGTCAGTATCGAATTGATCGGTAAAATGCATCGCATTCTTTGTGAAAAACGCCACCCAGTATGTAGCAGGCTCTTCATCCATTGCTCTTCAAATATTGAGCAATCTGCTTTCTCATCTTCTCTTCATTGCAGTCTGGCACTCTTTCTAGCAGCTGCAGCTGCGTCTTTATTTTTTTATGGTTTATAGGTAAACATCATTGCACCGCAACAGGAAGAAGCAAGTTGAAGGAAGATACTGTACAGCTAAACTGGATCCTTTTTCAAACTATCAGGAATATCCCCAATCTATATATGGAACCTCCTCTGCCTGGTTTAGGATTTTAGACGACTAATTATACAAAGCCAACTCAGAGCATCAGACAAACCAGGACCCTCACACAACAAAGAAGGCAAGGAGCGCGTGCATTATGGTCCAATAAATTATAATTCCAAGCCGCAAGACCGGTTGTCTCATTAGCGTCCGATCACAAGAAACCCTGTAAAACATGAATGTATAACATTTATTTATCAAATTAAAAGAAATTACTAAAACCATACAACAGAGGGGGAAAATAGACCTACCACAAGCCATCAATCAAGTCAGTCACTGGTCTGGTAAATCTTGGGACAATTTTGGATGATGTGAGTGATTTGAAACCATGAACTGCAAGAAAACATTAAGAAACCGAAAGTTAATAAACCATAGTTTTTTAGTGCACCAGAAACCAACACACGGGTTAAGTAGAGATAAATTACCCTTGTCCTCGTCTTCATCTTCCATCCTACTGGTACTACCAGGGTCTTCATCAACAGCAATGGCAACATAATCACTATTGCCCTTGCGTAAACTGCGAACTTGAGGTGTAACAAAAGTCCCTGTTGTTGTCCACTCATTTATCTGTAAAAGAAATAAAGTAAGAGCAAATAAATTCAATATATCGTTGCAACTGCCGTAATTGTGTATCTACGTAATGTTTACAGAAAATGGAAAATCTCAAATATTCATTACTACTCATACATAGTTTTTATTTTTGTTTTTTAAAGAAATAAATAACAACTGTCATATTAATATGGATTCAATAAAGGATTTTTGTACTAGTGCAAGTCAACAATTAGCAAGTCAACAATTAAATAAATAATTAACTTCCTTACCACTGGTTCTACCTCCACAATTTCTGAGCTTGTGCCAATTCCCCTTCCAGTTTCTTCCGCACCATCAAGCAAATTCAATTGTGATTCTTTCTCATGCAAGGACTTCTCAAGAGTTTCTGCTTTGTGGTTCAACTCTGCTACTTTACTCCTTTCTGCTTGCAACATTTCATCCTTGCTTTCTGCAACTCCCCTTAGATTCTCTAATTCTGATATTAAAGACATCAACTTCTTATGAAGTATTTCTTTGTACTCATGAACCTGAGTATCACTCTTCACATCGGGAGGTATATCATCCACCCCATCTCGAGATACAATTGTGTCAACCCACGTAAAGAACTCAACAATCTCATCCAGACTTCTCTGGTTGCTCAGTTGTGATGCACGAAGATCATCATTGGTGCATCTAGTAACCTCTTGCCTTAAGAAAGAAATTTCAGCATCTTTTTCTTGCAATTGGGACTGAAGCTTTTCAACCTCAGAAAGGAGACTTGCAGACAGTTGGTGAAGCTCATCAAACTTGCTTACAGTTACTGAAAGCTTTTTCATAACCTTACCACGAGAAGATTCGAGGCTCTCAATCTCTTGATTCTTTTGTTGAACAGCATTTTCAAGTGCTGCATATTTCTTTGTCAGTTCTTCCATTTGCATCTCTTCCTCATCAAGTGCATGCATTAGCGCTTCAATTTCTGCAATAAATCATGAAGTTACAGAAATATTGTAAGTTTTGGTTCATAAAAGATATATTACAAGTTCACTTCTTTAAAGACTTAATGAATCATACAAAGCGCACCTTGATCTTTGGCAGCCAGCAAACCAGTCTGAGATCTCACTTTATCCTCTAATTCAGCTGCAGCCCCTTGCCTATCCTGCAGCTCCTCGATTCTCTGCTCAAGTATCTTCTTTTCTTCCTCTATAACTTCTACCTGTTTTTTCAAATTATGTTCCTCCATCCTAAGAGATTCGAGATCTTGAGAGTAACTGTTTGCAGCAGCTTCAGCGTCCTTTATCTGCTTTACCAGGTCTGCACAAATTCTGTCTCTTTGAACATCCTTCTCCTGAAGCTCCCTCTGCAAATTTGTTACAGTAGCCTTCATTTCCTTTTGATTAGCATCTAAAAATTCAGTTTTTATGCTACTAAACCCATTTGCAGCCAACCACAATCTATCTGCCATGGTTTTAATACATTCCTCAGATGTTTCATCATCAAATGACGGTGTTTCCAAGTTAATCCCTAAATCTGAAAGTTCAACCTTTTCTCCAACCAGTTCAGCTTTTCCGTTCTCAAGTGCAGTGACAGAATTGATGCATGATTCATAAAGGTGGGCAATGTTCTCACGCAATGCAAGAAGTTGCAGATCTCGTTTACTAACTTCTTTCTTCATGTTTTCACACGATTCTCTTTGGGAAGTAATTTCCATCTGAATGTTTGTCATTAGTTTCGACAGCGTTTTGTCTTGCTCCCGTGCCAAACTTGAGTGCGCCTGTATTCTTTCCTTAAGAGAGCTGACCTCCACCGAAAACTCTTGCAGCTTATGCCCAAATAGATGAAAACCTTCAATAATGGTATTATCATTGTAGTGGTCTGTTGTGCCAAATTCTGCCCAAGATTCTTCATACACAGAGGTCTTCTGAAGAAAAATCACGAGTATTAGAAAGAAAAATGCGTCAGATAACACAATAATAGCAAGGTAAATAATTATGTCCGACATGAAAATTAATACAGTGAAGACAAACTAGAGACCACAATATTAAAGGAATAAAATTTGGGATATCAACTTGAGAGAGAGAGAGAGAGATGTATATTGGAAGTTCGCAAATGCAGAAGCAACATTCTATATATACTACAAATATGTTCCACCTACAATTACAGAATTAAATGTCAAGAAAATAATGTACTCAAATTGCCAATTTATAATACAATTTTTTCCAAAGCTTCATAGAAAAAACACATTAAAAGATATCTCATATTACTAACAAAGTTAAGAAAAATAAATTCAAAAGGGAAGTGATTTAATTCTAGGTGTGAGGAGATAAAATCTTAAATGCTCAAGCTATGCGATATGTTCATGAAAATTATCTCATCCAAAAATAAAGACTTCTCTGTCCAACTTTGTTAGGATTAAATATAGGATAATTATAGTAGTTAGGAGCTAGTTAGTAGAAGTTCGTTAGTAAGTTTTTGATAAGTTTGTTAGGTGGTTGTTAAGAGTTGTTATTTTGGTTATTCTTAAAAAGTTTTTAAATAGCCCTCAATTGGCAGAGGGGAAAGATAGCTTTGAATAATTAAATTTAGTGACTAGAGAATTATCTAGTGTGAAAGTAGAGTGCACATTTGGAATAGCCTTGAGGAGAAAAATAGCCTAGAGAATTATTCTAGGAATTCTTTCTTGCTCAAAGAAAGGATCATAATAAACTTCCTTTCAAGCTCAATGAATAAGTCTGTTAAGAGTCCCACATTATATGAGATATGGTCTGACAATGTGTTTATAAGTGGCGGGTAGTCCTCACCTTACATACCGATTTTGTAGGGTTGCGTTAAGCCCAACTGAAATTCTAAGATTGTATTAGTGTCTATCTAAGATCCATTGGACCACCTAATATCGGGTCACACTCCAGATTCTAGTCTTGGGCTTGATGGGTGTGTGTGTGGAGTCCCACACTGGATGAACTATGTCCTGGCAATGTGTTTATAAGTGGTGGATAGTCCTCACCTAACAAGCCGGTTTTGTAGGGTTGAGTTAAGTCCAACCAAATGCTACGAATGTCAATCTGACCAAAGCTACTCATCCCATCCCAAAAAACAAAATAGCATAAGAAATTAAACCAACAAATCATTATCAAATATCAGCCGACTGCAGGCTATGTTCCATTACTGATTCTAACAACATAACATACCGCATAAATGGCAATTGATGCAGAAAAAAAATCAAAAAAATAACAAAAAAAAACAAAACTGAGTGCAAAATATCATTCCAAGTGTATAGTATACATGTGACAATTATACCTTATTATCAGATGACTTGCGTAAAATATCATGTTCTTTGCTGAAAGATGAATCCAACACATTTGGAGCATTGTTTCCTTTCACACACGACTGAAGACCAGCTTCCAGATTCCGAAAAGATTCCAAATCTGTGAAAAAAGCATTAGCCAGTAAATTCTGAACCTCACTAAAGTGTTTCCAGACTTGGTTCATGCTAGATTTTAACTCCACCAGCTCATAAAAATGGCTCTTTTTTTCTTCCTCGTGCAATGTAGATAACTTTTCAAGATGTGAAAGAACTTCCAGTTTGGCAGCCTCCGCTGAATCCCTTTCTCTTTTGAGATCCACAAGTTCATCAGCCGCCTTAGCAAGCTCCTCCTGAAAACTATCATTCCTTTCTTGAACCTCATTCAATTCTGCCAACAGGAGCTCTGACGCTCTTTTAGATTTCCTGGATTCTTGTTCTAAAGAAGCCACAGAACTATGCAGATCAGAGCACAGCTTTCCGACCCATTCCACCTTCTTCACTGGATCACTTATATGACCTTGACCACCACCATCAATCTCACCTAACTTGTTCAAAATCAGTTTCAAAGAATATTCTTTCTCCTGCAAATGGTGTTCAGTTTCTTCCAAACGATGCTTCAGAAGAGAATTCTCAGATTCAAGAACTTTTAACCTATCTGGGTAGGTTGACAACTGCCTCAACTTCTGTTCATGCTCTGCAATAGTGTGTTCCCGGTTGTTGATCTCAGATTTCAAGTGCTCCATCTCAACACTCATGTCTCCAATGGTTTGTTTTAGACTGTCTCTTTGTTGCACCAGTGACTTCCCTTTCCTGACTGCAACATTTAATTTCTCTCTAGCAGAAGCTGACTTCTGCTCCTCCTGATTAAGAAGCTCTTGCAACTCCTCAATTCTTTTACTCAGAGCTCCAACTTCACCAGATAGAGATATTTGCTTTTCCAAAGTTCTCTCTCCCTCCTCCTTCAAATGCTCTAATTCGCTCAAAGCCGCCTCCAGATCTGTCTTGTATCTATCAATATCCGCTTGCTCCTTAGCATGCATATCAATACTTCTTTCTTCATGAAGAGTAGCATCATCTTCTTGCGAATGATTTCCTTCAAGTACAACACTACTCGTAGCTTTTATTGATGAAAGACTAGCATGATTTTCTATAAGCTTGCTCAGCAATTCTTCAAAAGAATCAATATTTGCACCATCAGAAATCTGATATTCTATTTCAGATTCTAACAAGGCATCACCAACTAAGTCTCGTAATTTTTTTATCTTGCCATCGATGGTGAAAATCTGCTCTTCAATTTCAGCTTTCTGCTCCAATTGGTTCTTAAAACTAATTATTTCATTGTGTAGATTTTCCTTCTCAAGTTCAGCTTCCCTTGTCTGCACCGACAGTTTCTCACATTCATGTCTCAAAGCCTCTAATTTTTCAGAAACCTGCTCTCTCTCAGATGTATGAGCTCTATGGTCTTCTTGAAGAGCGGACACTCTTCTTTGAGACTCTTCCAGATCAGCATTTAGCAATCCACAATAACTTTCATATCTTTCAATCTTCAGCTGCAGAGAATCTACATGATGATTAGCCTCGGCAAGTGCTCTTCCTACCCATTCAATCCTATCGTCCATCTCCATAGACCGCAAATGTGAAGGCATATCAATCTTGTTTACAAGCTCTTCCCATCTCTGAACTAAGCTGTTTCTTTCCATCAATGACTGCTCCAGCATTTCGTTTTGCTCAGCAAGCCCATAATATTTACTCTGCAACTCCTCAAAGTTTTTTTGAAAATCACTCCCTGAATCTGGCTGTTTCAGACTATCATCTTTCCAGGAATCTGCGACAACAAAAGCAGCATCGGAGGGTGAACGTACTCCTGCATCATCCCCTGACTCTGGTTGTAGCTGACTATCATCTTTCCAGGAATCTGGGACAGCATTACCAGAATCAGAGTATGAACGTTCTCCTGCAGAATCCTTCTGCTCCCAATCATTCACGGGCAATGAGTTTCCAACAACTGACCTAACCAACCAATCAATCTTTTCAATTATATCACTCGAATGAAACTGCTCAGGCAGATCTAGATCTTCCAAAACCTCTTCTATCCTCTGAAGCATTGAATCTTTGAGGAGAAATGACTCTCTCAAAGCATTAGCTGAATTACGAATATATGAAAGTTCAGATTCCAGAGCTTCCACACGTTCACCAGCCTCTGAATAGGTCTTAAGTTTTGATTCAAGCTCATGAAGTCTTGTATCTTTCAACTTCAACTCTTGCATGCATCTCTCTAATTCACCAGATGTCTCAGCTAGGGACTGCTTGAGGCCATCTCGCTGAACAACCAACCCTTTTCCCTTGGCAACAGCTATGCCAAGCTTCTCCCGGATGGAGGACACTCGTTGTTCTGAATGGTCAAGTTCATTTGCTTTCTCATGCAATTCAGAACGTGCAGCAGAAAGAGCTTCCTCGGCTTGATGTAAGCTTTCTCTTAGAACGATGATCTCATTTTCATTCTCAAGACGCAGCATGTCTAGATATTGCATTTTTTCCTTCAGTTCATCCAATTCCATCTCCTTTGATCCATATTCATCTTTAGTGGTGTGATTCTGGATTTCAGCCTCCTTGGTTTTCTGTACAAGATTAGACACTAATGAATCTAAGTACAAAAGGGGTGATGTGTTTATTTCTTTATTCAGAGTTTCCACATTCAGCACACCTTCAACATCGTTAATTAGCTTCCCAACAGAATCTAAACCAAGACACTTCATCTTCAGTTCTTCCAATTCGGTTTCCTTGTGCACCAATTCTGACTTCATCTTCTTGGTAACAGACTCCAGTTCCAGCTTTTCAATCAATACATCCCCCAAATGCTTCATGATTGTCTCATAACTATTATAATTCAGTAGATCAGGCAGTGCCTCACTTTGCTCATCTATCTTCTTATCTTCATCCAAAGACCAACCACTACTATATATAAGTTTCCTCAGGTCGCTGTACATCTTCTGCAATACATCGATAGCCATTTCATTCCTCCCAAGCAGATGATCGCATTTTGACGTCATTTCTTTATATGACGTGGAGATTATTTCATGATCCGCATTAGTAGCTTCAAGTTTCTTCTGCAGATCAAAAATCATTTCACTGGCAGCACTAACAGAAGCTTCTAACAAATGACTGATATTAAAGCCATCCCGGATTTCAGAAGACACCGATGTAGACGAAGTTTCCCCAACTGATTCATTCAGCTTTGCAACTAACTCAACAATATCAGAAATAGTAGTGTTCCAGCCTTGCTCAAGTAGCATTGCCCTCTCTGTCACTTCCTTCTGCAAGTTTTCTAGTTGACTGCCAACAACAGAAGCCATCTCATTCGAACTTTGTTTCACATCATTCAGTTCAGCATGCAATTCAATAATTTTTGAATGACAATATCCAAGCTTTTCATAGAGTTCATTATTTTTGGCTTTGAGATGGATATCTTCTTGCTTTAGAGCTTCACAGATTTCCTCAAGATGACATTTCTTTTCTTGTATGTCACTCAGAAGTTGCTTAACTGTTTCATATTGAACTGCAAGTTCGATGTTAGATGCTTCCGAATCTGAACAATGCTGCTTCAATTCCTCAAACTGGTCCTCGAGATCACTGTACTTTGCATCCCCAATTTGCCTACCATCTCGTTCCCCCTTGAACAATGCAGCTGCACTCTGAAAATCCAGCTTCCACTTTGAAAGCAATTTTCTCAAGTTTCTTACTTGCTCTTCGGTTAACATAATAAATGAGTTTGATTGTGACTCACTTATCTCTACCTCATGCTCATCTTCATTTACTTTTGATTCAAAAGCCTGTATCAATTTTGACACCGCAGGTAAAGAAACTTTCTCGCCAGTCCCGCCAGAGATTACTGATTGAGAACGCAACTGATCAATTGCCTTTTCAAGCTTCACCAAGACATTTTCCATCTCATTCAAACCAGTCTTTAACGAAACAAACTCAAGGGAATCATTGAAAATTTCTTGTTCGGATCTATTTTCAAACGGTCCCCCTGCTGCACCTTCATCTAGCCCCTGATCCATCTGATGAGAATCTTCAGTAACTGCAATTTCAAGGCCCTTACTTTGGTCCCATCCAACATGTGCTTGATTCCCAAAGTCCCCAAGTTGAGATAGTTGTTGAGTGTGTTTCTTTTCAATTTCTTCTATTTTAGCCTTGTGCTCATCCAAAGTGCTATTAAGTGATACATTTTCCTTGGAAAGTTGTTCTAAGTGCATTGCGGCTTCTTTAAGGTCATCTTCAAACCTCGTTCGTTCTCCCTTTTCTATAGATAATTGTTCTAGTAGGGAAACAATCTGAGAAGAGAGCCTTTGATTCTCAAGAACAACAGATTGACTCTCGTCTTCCAGATTTTTAATCTTATCAACTGACGATGCAAGGTTCCCGTTTAAATTGGAATTTTCTGCCTGTAGACTTGCCACCAAATCTTTATTTTCAACCAAATCTAACGATAGCCTATCAATCTCATGCAAGAGATGCTCAATTTCTGCTTTGAACTTATTGCTCTCTTCAGTCACCAAAGAGATCCTGTCAATTAAGTTGGAATTTTCGAATTCTACTCCTTCCATTGAACTCTTTAAGCCAGATAATTCAGTTGCCAGATTCTTACTTTCACAGAGGTAAAACTCCTTCTCCTCCGCAAGTTTATTTTTCTCTGCAATCACCAAATCTAGAGTTTCGCTCATGGCCTTCTTTTCATCCTGTAAACTTGATATCAAACTTCTGCAGTCAGCCAACTCTGTGGAGAGATCCGATGAATCTTTCTGAGACATTTCAAAACTAATCTGTAGCTCAACTACTCTGGCAGAAAGATCTTCAACCCCTGCCATGGCAGTATCAAATTGGCTTTGTAGTTCTACACTCTTGCTAGAATTATTCTGTAGTTCTGCACGACAGTTAGCAAGTTCTTCGCTAAGGCGTTGATTGTTCCCATTAACTTCATTGTGTGAATCACGGAGCTGCGATAGTTCACCCATCAACTGGTGACGGTGATAATCAGATTCCGATTGGAGCTCCAGCTGTTCAGCTAGCTGCATATTGAATATGTTTTGCATCGTACTAGCAAGAAACAATTCTTCTTTTAATCTCTGAAATGCTTCTGAAAAGTCGTGAGCTGGTAGAACTGAACTACTGCTGGTTAAAGGATCTGCATCAGAAACTGCCCCTCTTTCCTTGAGCAGAAACTGGTACTCTTCTTCATTAATCCCTTTTATAAATTCAGCTAGCTGCAAGAGATTAACTGAGCTCGCATTAGACATAGGAGAGACGTCAAACGATCTGGTCGAAGCAACTGCGGACAACTCGTGAGCGGGATCGTCAACTGCAGATCCACCAAGAGTCAATTGCTGGTTAAACCCCCCGTGAAGCGCAATGTCCCGTCCACTACGGACTCCCGTGTTTATCTGTTCTTGATTAGACTGAAGAATCATTTCTTCGTAAGATGAACCCGGTAATGTATCTTTCTCCAAATTTTCCCTTGAAGTCCCCACAGATACAATATTATCTTGCTGGCCTTTATCAAAACCCGAAAGCTGATCTGGCATAATTTCCTCAAAGGAGGAGATTAATTCAACTGGCCTGTCTAGTTGTTCTGCTTCATGAAATGCCTCCTCGGTTATAGTATTCTCCAAAGCAATTCTTGAAAGAGACTGATCGCTCTCACCAGCTTCAAACAAAGGAATCTCCTTTTGATTGTCTATATTTGCATCAGTGGTTTGACAAGATTTCGTCATATCCAAATCATCAGCTTCCTGCATTGCCCCTACCCAGCAATAAATGAGAATATAAATTATAAATCAAATCTACATATCAGTATTCCCAGCCTTCCCAACTAATACCCTTATAATTAAACATAAAATTATGCAATTAGATTAAAGAGACAGGGAGAGAGAGCACAACCTAAATCTGTTACCTGATCTTCTCTCGTTTGCGCCACAAATGTATTGGGAATATCCTCAGATAAAGGCAATGAGTCTTCCCTCTTTTCACTCTCTTTTTCAACTGTGACAGACCCGTCCACTGCAGTTGCAATAGAAGCGTGTGGGGGGGACAAAAGGGCAACAAGTTCAGAGGCATGATCATGTGCTGTTCCTCCTTCACTATTTGAAGTTTTCGAAATCACATCTTTTGCTACATCCGAGTTCACATTCTGAGAGCTTCCCCCTTGATCTTGGGATGACAATCCAGAGTCGTTCTCATGGACTCCGTGACCCTCAAGTGCTAACTTAGCATTAGAATCCAAGTCAGTTCTGTCGCCTGTATCATATGTCATGGCCACTGACGAAGAATCAACAGATGGATCAACATTATCAGCAGCTGCTGAGCTTGCCAAAGACCGTGACTCTAGTGATTCAGTGATAACTACATTGGGGTCACTGTTGGTTTCAACATTTCCATCAGTAACCTGAGATGATCCAGTAGAGGTAACACTAGCAGTATCAGCATCGGACTCGGGTAGCTGATTTTTTGAAGACTTTTTTGATGATTTTCCACGGCTACTACCACCTTTATTTTCCTTCTTCTGACGATATTGTTGTAGCTGATAATAAAAACATGACAACAAAAATTAATAATTGCAACCATTCAACTATACCACCCTATATATGCTGAAGCAGACTAGTAAGAGGAAACATATAGGAAGAAAACGATAAAATCTCATATTTTCTGATCCTATAAAAAATAAATCCCATTTACACACGTGTCAAAAAAAATTAACAGCAGAATAACTACAAGGTTCAGCATGCCACACTACTTTCTTAGGTGGATTTGGAATGAGTTTTGTTAAACTTCTCCGCAAGAACTTATGGGAAAATAAATTTATAGTAACTAAGAAAAGTTACTTCACGGTATCCACAAATTCTTATTAGTTGTAACAATTTACTAAATCATAGACAACAACTATCTAACTCTAATTGGAACCAAAACCAAGAGTAAAAAAAACAAGAGGTTGTTGCTTTAAATCATACATCGCGGAAAATAGCAGTTTGCTCAAATTCAACTATCCTACAATGTTTTAGCGCAACTATATGATCTATTTGAGAACATGTTATACTAAATAGCGTATCACCGAACAATAACAATTTGTTCAAATTCCACTGCACTATAGCCGCTATTTCTCTGTACTAAATAGTGTCGAACAATAGCAATTTGTTCAAATTTACCTAAACTATAGCTGCTATATGACAACACTTTGAACTAAATAGCGTATTAAAACAATAACAATTTGTTCAAATTCTGTTAAGCTATAGCCGCTATTTGACAACATTGGCAAAGCTAATTACCCTAAAACAAACACACACAAAAACTTGTACATAAGAAATTAAAATTGACAAGTTAACGAAGAGAGATACCTTCTTTTTGCCAGCTGCGAGTAGATCGGTACGGCTCTGGTTCTTGTCCATTTTCCGATCCACTCCGTTTTTGCTACCCACTGTAACTTAACTGTAATCACCACACCCTAATCCTGCACCGAATCAAATCAAATCAAATTTAAAACACGTTATTATTACAATCATCAACGATTCCGTTCCAGAAAGCAATGTATTCGAGGTTTTTTCAAAACTTTATTTCTAACATAACCCTACGATTTGAAAAAATCGAAATCGAGAAATGAAAAAATTGAACGAATAAATGAATGTGAAGATGAAGAAGAAGTGAACCTTGATTGAGGATTGGGAAGAGATATGTGACGACGTCGTCGATGTTTTCATTCGAGGCGCGGTGGTTGGTGGTGGCGGTGGTTCAACAATTGGTTAGTTTTGTTCTCTCTCAAATTTTCGCAGCAGAAGAGAAGAGAGCGTGTTTGAGATCTAAACGTACACACGCACGCGAGCGTTATTTTCTCTTTGGTTAAGTGTCTAATCGAGAGAGCAATAACATAGAAAAAAAAATTAAAATAAAAGTGTGTTATTTTATTTTTCTGCCAAAAAAGACAATTATAATTATAATTTTTTTTAAGGGATTATAATTATAATTATTAATTATTATAATAATACAAATAATTAAATAATAATAGTAATAATAATAACAATAACTTCTTCATAAAAATGATATTTGGAAATCTCGAGTTTAAACTGTTTGGATAACATATCATTAAATATAAAGAATGAGTAATTATTTTGAGTTTATTTTACTTTCATGTCACGTTTTTAAATTCATGAAAATTAATTATTCATCATTCTCTACTTTCTCTCTGTATAAAAATATGTAAACTCTTGTTATTTCAATTGTTTTTTAACATCGCTCTTTTAAAACACTTTATGTTTATAATCTATTAGTTGAAAATAACGAACTTTAATCTAGTTTCAAATTATCAAGTTTGTGGTCGAGCTTGCTTACATGTTTATGCATCGATTAATTATTCATGCTGTTACTTCGATTAACATTTTGTAATTTTTTGTAGTCTTTCTGATACACCTTGTGCTGAGAAAATTATTCGGTTAATATATATATATATATATATATATATATATATATATATTTATTTTTGTCTGTTAAAAAAAATTGTACTCATTCATTCATTTTTCAATATAAACTTATAATTATAAAATTATGTTACTCTCGAAATTTTTATATCATGTTAGATGGGAAGCTCCAGGTATGGATTGGATTTGTATAAATACCGATGGTGCTGTTCAACATGGAGTGGCTGGGTGTGGTGGTGTTTTGAGAGACCACCGTGGACATTGGATCAAAGGCTTTGCTAGGAATATCGGTACAACTTCTGTCTTTAATGCCGAGCTTTGGGGGGCTTATGATGGCTTATGCCTTGCACGTCAAAGTGGTTTCGTCAATATTGAACTCCAACTTGATTCGTTGGCGGTAGTGAAGGCAATAGAGGTAGAAGCTTGGTTTGTAGAATTCGCAGCTTGATTCGTGAAGATTGGAATGTCCGGATTCGACATGTGTATCGAGAGGCGAATAGAGTTGCCGATGCTTTGGCGTCGTTAGGATGTCAGCTAGTTGATGTTTCCTGGTATGATGACCCACCTAACGGGATAGATCAACTGTGTTCATTTGATTCTTCGGGAGTCACTACTCCCCGTATTGTCTCTATGTAATTCTCTTGGGCATTAGCCCCTTTATCATGCAAAAAAAAATATTATTATTTTTTGTTTTGTTTTTCGATTCAATGCTTTTGTAAATCTTTGTGGTACACATGACCCATGCATTTTAATATTTGTTTCTTTTACCCCTTCTACTCCTAGGATAAACTATGATGCTTCTGAAAATCCTTGAGCATTATATGCACAATTGTGTTTTTTTTTTTTGGGACAGAATGTGCACAATGCAGTTGTTATCAACTTTACATGACAATTTGTGTATTTTAAATTTTCGTGTTTCTAACGAATGCAGGGGCATCTCCGACTTTTTGGAGGCCCTGTGAAATTATTAAAATAGGCCTTCAGAGGCCCGGTAGAATTATTAAAAATAAGATCTAATAAAAGAAAAAATATAAAAAATTCAAAAGAATTATCATCGATTTAAATTATAAATACATAACATCAATAACACTAAAAACTAATCAATTTTTCACTTATATAAAAAAAGTTTGATAAGCAAGTATTGCCGGCTCCTATTATTCGGAGGCTCGGCTTACATATTAAAAATGAGCCCATAGTAAAAAAGATTAAAATTTTTAAAATAATAATTCTCAATTTAAATTGTAAATGATTATTATTGCATAAAATATATAAAAAAAAGACATACACCAATCAAGAAATGATTAAAGCTAAAGTTATGCCAAAAAAATTACAATGTTGAAATTTGAACCAAAGACGTTGCACACACAAATATCACAATCTATTACTAATTTATCGATGCACATCATAATATTTAATGAAGATTGAAAAAATATAACTACTAGTGTAGGAGGACCTTATCAATTGTTAGTTGGTTTAGTGGTGATTGACGCTGAATTTGGTAGGGAGACCACGATTCGATCCCCCGCAGCTGCGATCGGGAGGGAGCTGAAATCATTTGATGCCAGAGCTGATCCCCAAATCAGATTAAACTCATGGTGAAAACAAAATAAAAAATAAATAAATAGGGGGATCTCAAAATTTAGAGGCCCTAAAATTTTCCGAAAATTTGGAGGCCCTGTGCCGTCGCACATTCGGCACATGTGCTCTAGCCGCCCCTGAACGAATGTCTGCGTAGTACTTTTTTAGCATTTTAAATAATAAATTTTATGAATTTTTTTTATAAAAATGTGTGAAGTGAATACGTTAAAAATGAAATATTTAACTTTTTTAATAAATAATTTATTTAAATAAAATGCTTAAGAAGTGTCCGAAGAGAATTCGTTAGCATTTTGTTACAAAGTTGAAAAAGGTGTGAATAGTTAGTGGGGTCATAACTCTTGTTGTGTAGACTTAACTTTCAAGCTAAGCAGTGGTTGAGCAATAGGTATCTTTGAATCTTAGAGCTCTCATCACCAATGTGATTGCTTAAAATTTAAATCTTCAATTGTGTTTAGCCATCTATCAATTTATGCAAGTGTTCAAGTGAGTGATGCTAACTTTGTTTGTTAACAAGTGTTCTAACTTCTAAGAGTTTTGATATTTTTATTGCTTCTGATAATGCAAGACAATTTTGTGCACTTTTTTTGTGCACTTTAAAAGACCATTTTCTTCTTGAAACTAACACAAATATTAGGATGTGAATTTATTTTTTTTGGAAACATGCAAAAGAGAAGGGAGATAATTACTAGAGAAGACATGTGATTACTAGAGAAGGGATGGTCATCCAAGAATGTTTATGGTTGATGACATGAATAGAAAAGGTGTGTGTGAATTTTATGAGGGAGTTACACAGTGAAAATGATTTTAAGAAGTATGGGGTGTCAACAGAAAACATATGGTGTAATCTAGCAGCGCCCCTTCTAATGTTGTTTCGGTGTTTCAAACATTTACTTGGACCACCAAACAAAAAATATTCGTCTTCAGAATTTTATTTCCATTCCTTTTCTTGGAGTTTTTTTTTTTTCAATTTTTTTTAATAAACATATAGCAAATACGAGAATGCATCTTTTCTATTTTTTATTTTTAAAAATTTACAACGATAATTTAAAACAAACACACTGTAATTACATGACCATTTCAGAAAATATATCACATGAAATGTTTTTTAGTTTAGAATAAAATAAAAAATAGTGAAAAATGAGTATTCTATAGAGATAGTAAAAATTATGGCTGTTGCAATCAAATAATTTGTAAGTAAAATGGTTAATCCATTATAGATATGGAGAGTTTTTACTAAAAAATATGTTAACCATTTATTAGTATTAGTAGGTCTGTTCATGGTTCGGTTCAGACAAAAAACCGAACTGAACCATAACCATATTCGAAAAAATCGAATCAAACTGTTATGGTGTATAGCCGAATCAAACCGAACTGTACTTATGGTTAAGCTAATCGGTTAACCGAACCGTTAAGAAAAACAAAAATGTAATTATGGTTCGGTTAACCGGTTAACCGAACCGAACTGGTGAATATTCACAAAATTTTTGAGAATTTTTTAGTTTTTCAATTTAAGTTATGCAGTTCGATTCAAACGGTTCAGTTCACAGTTAATGAACTGTACAAATTTATTGGTTCAATTCATAAATTTTCGGTTCGGTTTGGTTATTTTCGGTTCGGTACGGTTTGACGGTTCGGTTCATGTTTTTTTTTAATAGTCCTAAGTATTAGGATTCATTATAGTTTTTGTTTGTCATATATTTGTACTTTAAAATAACGATTTGATGTCTCGTGAGTTTAGCTCGGTTGGTATGGACATTGCATTATATATGTATGGAGTTGGGGTTCGAACTCCGGTCATCTCACTTTCCACCTTAAAGAGTGGAATCTCTAGCCATTAGACTACTTAACAAAAAAAATAATGATTTGACTTTTTTTTTTTTTTGAAATGGCAAATATTATTAAGCAACTCTATAGCAAGAAGTACAAATGAAGCAAAAAGCAAAGAAAAAGAGAGATACAAAGGGGTACACATGGGCTCCCCAAACGCCTAGGCTAACAAGGAAAGGAAAAAATACAGCCCCTAAACCATTACAGCACCGAAAATGATTTGACATATTTTAAATGACATAACTTGCAACTTAATAATGTGGACTGATCAACACTCGAGAATTTGGAAGGATCATATTATTTTTAAGTACAAAAAATTGATGTAAGAATCAAAATTTTGTAATTGTAAAATAGAAGAACTAATTTCGTGAATAAGTTAAAATAAAGAGACTAAAACTATAATGGTTTAAATTTTATTACAGTAGATTTAATTTCAATCATTAGTTTGTTAAATTAGTTGGTAGTTGTCAAGTTAAATATAAGTATTCTATGTAGTTTCTTTATATGTAGATGACATGATGAAGTGACAAACACTATATAAAACTCACACAACTATTAGGTTTTAGAATCAAACTCAAGTAAAAATGTATAAATTAACAATATCGACATTGTTGATCGAACTAGATCTAACGATTAAATACTCTGCGTAATTATTTTGTATAAATAAACATTCATTTTAACTTTTGTAGAGTGTTATAACTGATCATTTTATGAAGAAAAAAAACTGCTCAAATTTATGCAATGCAATACAAATTTTTCCCGTTTATTTTTTGTACAATACCAAATTTCTTTACACGTGCATATTATATTTTCAGCAAATAATACATATTAGTAGTAAATGGGACCTGCATAAAGAAATATATAATGTCTTTAGTTTAGTACAACAACATTCAAATAAGCACCCAAAATTTTCAACACAATGAAGTGTCTATTTGATTATGTACTAAATAGAAGGAAAAAAACACCTTTCTTTCACTACAAAGATTCTCATAAATCAAATTTGATCTTCTCATTTTCTTTTTTATTCTTCCCCTTCTTAACACTCTATCTTGCTCTCTCTTAATTTTACTCTCTAGCTCTCTTGATTATATTATTATTTTCTTAGTGAGGAGAGATAATGAAATCAAGAGAGAGATGGAAAGTTAGAAGATAAAATAAAAGAAAATGAAAAGAGATGATCTAAATCATAAAAAAAAACTTATAACTTTTGAATAAACACAATATCCAATTGCTATATATATATAGAACTTTGACATGTGCTATTAGGACATCTATCAACACTTCCTTATTTAAAATTATAAAATATTAAGGTTGGATCGACCAAACATCATAGAATTTCAATTTTCAACCAAGGTAAAATAAAATTGTTGGCTATCACGTTGAGTGGTTTTTATAAATTTCTACTAAAAATTATTTTATTTGAAATGTGTCTAATATTATCTCTCATAAATGTAATTTGAACTCTAGTTTTATTATGAAGGTCTAGTCCATCTTGCTCCGCACAATTTCCATTGGTAGGAATTATTATTATTAATCATTAAAATTAAGAAGCTAAGTAGTCTCGTAAGTTTGGCTCATTTGGTTGACAGGTTGAGATGTTGTATTATATATGCAGGGGGTCGGAGTTCGAACCACGATCATCTCACTTATTCACTTTTTATATATATGTTTTCTCGTATATATGCATTATATTTATGTGCTAAACAAAAATAATGTTTATTGCCAATTTTAAAAAGATTACAAAAATAATGTTTTCTTGTCCAATTTGACAACATGCTTTAATTTTGGCTATTCATCGCCATTGAACAACTTTCATTTGTTTAAACTTGATGTTCTTTGTGTAAAAAAAACCTTAATGTTCTTTTCTTTAAAAAAAATATAATAATAATTTTTCTTCCAATGAAAAATAAAACAAAATAACTGATACTTTTTATGGTGCGTTTGGTTTTAAAAAAAGAAAGAGCAATAAAAGAAAATTACAAAAATGAATAAATGAATTTTGACAAACTTTAATCCATGTCCATTCATTGGTTTATGTAGTGTTTTTTTTTTTCCACTCCTTTCCCTCAAATCAAACACACCTCGAAGTACGAAGTTTCCATTTAACAATAACTAATATTTACTGGTGACCGTATAGGGCACCCAATTTTCTCCATATATAAACTTAAAAATCAAACTGACAACCATTTATTTAAAAAACTCTTATCATTTGAATTAATTTATTGTTGGTAACTTATACTTTAATTGATTTACTCGGACTTTTACCAATTGATTTTTTTTAGTAAAATACACCAAAATAGATGTGGAATCCTTGTCATGGAATTGCATTTGCAAAAGGACCAATACTTATATTTCCCTTATGCACATACATTATTTTTATATTATCAACTCATTAAGAATTATTTAGGTCAAGTTCTTCTAACAATATTTTATTTGGATATATTCTTTTATGTTGACGGTGGACAAACGACTTATACGCGAAGGAATATCCTATCAATTAATAATTTAAACATTTTAATATTACAAATTAGTTAGACTTTGTGCCTCACATTCTGATGTGATTTTAAAGAAATAGTTGATCTTATATTTTTATAAATAAAATTGAGAAAAAGGAATATGCCTCAATAATATGAAACAAATTTACATTATTAATCAGTATTATATAATAACCATATTTTTATTAGTTATACTCTATTTTTTCATATGACATGAAATATAAAATCATTTTTATTACTTATCATCGTAAAATAAATGATATTTATTCACTCAAATGGATAAAATAAATCGATGTAATACAAATTTATAATCGCTAAAAATAAAAAGGATAAATCTGCGAACAAACTCACAACAGAATAAAACGGAAAATTACACATGTCTACAAATATGAATATATCGAAGTGTCTGGAATATCCACATGCCTCCGTATGTAGCATTGAAGACACCAAAGTCGACATTGATTGGATCTCCACTAGATCGAAACTACTTCTTCAACCTGAAACAAATGAACACCGCACAAAGACGAGACAACCAAATACACAATACGAAGGCGGGAAATCAAAACAAACAAATATGTGAAATCACACTTATTTATTATAACGTGGAAAAAAAAAAAATTTGGATGGATGATTTTAGAATAAAATTGATCTTAAATCGCCCCTCTTCAATAAGATTAGAAGGAAAAAAAATAGTGACAACTGAGATTGGAATTGAAGAAAAAAGAGGACCAAGTCTAAAATAACTTCAATGGGATCAAAGTTTATGTGCACATCATTTAAACTCAATAAATGAATACTTTGTGATTTATTTTGGTTTTTTCGGTACACCTTATGTTGAGGGAATTATTTGATTAATAATATGCATTTCACTTTTGCCTCTTAAAAAAATATACAAAATAAAAAAACTTAAATAACATTTATAAATATATTCATATAATTTACCTTAAGCCGAGTACAAATTCGAAATCTTTCAAATTAGACATGTGTTTTTAAAACTAAATTAAACTCATGGAATTTTAACTTAAGGAATATTTAGAACATAATATGAACACTAGGAAATAATATGAAAAATAAAGGGTCCTATTAATTAACGGTAGAGAGGATACGAACAAATGATTTCCTTTTTTAAAAATTTTTTTTTACGCACGAACACATGATTTTATTGGCCAAATTATACGTAAATAGGAATCATATCCCATTGCTGAAAACTAGAATCAAATCCTTAGTTTATAATAGTGCTACAGTAGTAATATTGTTTATGTCAAGAATTAACCAATAAGTTAATCAAAGGTTGTGGAGAATTTTCGCTAATTTATTTTTATTTATTTTGTTGACTTGTTGTAAACTCTTTGGTTGGTTCTTCTAGAAAACTTAATAATTTTAGAATTCGTTGGTAAGAAACTAAAATTTGATTAATAATTGTTTTATCGAGAAATTAAATTTAGATTCTTTCGCGGATGAATTGTACTTTGGTATAGTTTATTAATTATTTGAACTTATTTGCTTGATTTTTGTTGTCTCTAGTTTAACTAGCAAGAGTCTGAAATAATGAAAGTGAAATTTACAATAAACTCAATATATTTTGAAATAAACAAAATTTTGATCATCAAATAATTTTGAATAATAATTGGCAATTTTTCAAATGATAATCAGTAGTTGTTATAAAAAATGTTTGCCAAAGAAGTTAAACTCTCCACCTCTAACAGCTTATGTTTCTCCTTCAAAGCACTTAATCATCTCCAAACAAATTTTATATAATGATATTGCAAACAACTAAAAAAAAGTTAACATATATTATGTGATGAGTGCATTTCTTCTTCCTATAAGTATACATGATCAAATTGATCAGCGATTCATAATGAGGTTTTTGGTGGGGAAACACAAATGATAGGGAAAAACAAACTTCATTGTATCAAGTGGATAAAATTGTGTTAAAGGAAAGTTGACGGGGCTAGGTTTCAAAATCTTTAGATTTTGTTTGCGAATTTGAAGAGGGGAGTTTTGAAGGAAAAATCTTTAGATTTTTATCATTATTTATAAAAATACTATCAAAAATTGAAAAAGATTTTTTGGTTTTCCCCTTTATTTTCCTCCTAAAGCCTCCCTCCAAACTAACAAAAGAGGGAAAAAAGATTCAGCATATATACCATATATCTATCTAACTCGTTACTTTATAAATCTTTTTTAATAATAGTCTCTCTTATAGTTTTTCTAAGTATTCCTTTGTCCATAGTGATTTCAGTGCCTTCTATATCATCTACTCTTCTTATTACAAATACACATGTCTTTTCTCTACATGCACAAACTACGTAGTTAATTTTTATTGAGAATTGTAATATTTATTGTCAAAATAATTGGTATCAAGTGTCAACAGATTCTGACTATTATATATATATATATATATATATATATATATAAATGGATATTATAGCTGCTATTGGATCAGAGGTTCGGGGGATTTTGAACTATATTATTTATAAATATATAAAAATTTATTAAATTCTCGTTGGATCTCTTGCTTTCAAGTTCTCTTAGTTTCTATGTAACTCAATCAGGACGCAGATGTAGATACGGATAGGGGTAAACCGGATAACCAATCCCGCTGGATGACTCCTTCACCCTTAAATCGCAAGACTAAGGCCAACGAGGCGGAACCTCTCACAAAATTTGAATTTCTAACCTCACTATGCTTGGTGTATATATATATATATATATATTACGGGCAGACAAACTTATAATGTTGACTTTATTTGTTTATTGAGTGGTTTGGGTTCATTTTGTTAATTGTGCATTGATAAACACAATTCCAAGAATATATAAATGTATAGTAAACATAATAAACTACTTATTCTTCAGATAAGATTCACTTATTTTATTTGGTAATGTTTTCAATATATCGCATGGTGCATGTCTTTATTTATTAATTTAAGAGTGGGGACTTAAACAAAATAGTCGACAAATAAATTTGGATTTTGGAACAAGTGACATGACATGATTAAAATACTATGTATTCAATAATATACAGATCATCACAAGGCTGTTTGAGAGATTTGCAAGATTTGTTCTCACACCTAAATAGATATGTTTAAGTCAAACAATATATTTTCACACAATCATACAATTGATAGTGTTTCGTATTTGAGATCCATTAATACCCCAATTGGACGGGTCAGACCTTAGCCCTCCTGTTGTTGAGCATGATGGCTTTCCTATAATTCAGTGTGTTTTGTAACTTTTTTTTTAATTAACAAATCCAACTCAGATTTTATCGAACAATTTATATATATTATTAAAAGTTATTAATCACTTGTATTCAATATCTTAGTAAATATAGGGGGCTGGAACCACATAATGCCAGAACTGACCCCCGAAGCAGTTGTAAGAGTTCGAATCGTGATACTCCCTATCAAGTTCAGCGTCAATCACCATTTAATCAATTAAAAATTGGTTATATACGAAATTTTGATTACCATTAAACACTAATAAATCTTTAATTTGTGAAATATGTAAAATGATTTTTCCTCTTTTTACTAGATTTTTTTATAAAAATTAAACTTCTAACAAATTATTTAAAGGCCTAAATTTCTTATCACTTCAATTAATTTCTTTGTTGGTTGTACGTAACTATGTTTTGTACTATCGATATATTTTGACAAAAAAAAAATATCAATATAAATTATAGGCTTTTTGAATATTTTCAAACCTTATATAACTGAGTATTTTTAAACTTATATAATTGGTCTCCTTAATAATTTTCTGAATTCATCTTTTTGTTATGTCGTAATAAATTAATAATGGTTTAATAAAAATATATTAAAAAATACTCGTATATCTTTAGCTTTTGTGAAAAAAAAAATGGATATTCTATTTTTTTTTAACAAGTAAAAATAGAATTTATTTAAAATAACAAGAAGTCTTGATCAGCACAAGAGTGCCAAGCAGAACAATAAAAGTGTACAATAGTCAATCCACCGAGACACATATTAGCTAATATCCAAACAAGAAAGAGGGCTCGACCACCACATATGAGAATTGAGACCTATGTTTGCATTAGTAGTTTTCATCCACCACAAGGAGTGTACTTTGACTTTCTCAAACAACTGAAGAACTGATGATTTCTTTGCCTTAAAGATCCTATTATTCCATTCTTGTCACACCACCCAAATGCAACAAAGTCAAAGGAGCTGCACGAATGAACGGCGAGCACGTGAGCCCCCTATTGAATACACAAACTGAACAAAATGATCCTGTAACAGAAACGGATCAACCGCAGATGTACCAATCCAACCACTAATCAAGTGCCATAAAGATACGAGAACGGGGCAGGACAAGAACAGGATGCCATTGTAGATAAACAAAAACAATATAACAGAGTGCCATTGTGGATAAACAAAAAACAGTATATCATTGTAAAACCAAATAAAATAAAATTAAAACATATTAATTCCTGATGCTTTGGTCACTAAAATAAAATTCCAATGCTAAAACAAAATAAAAAACTTTCACCAATACATTTCAAACATGATGTTTCTTCAAGTTTTTCTAGAAGGAACGTATATAAAAAGGTGACACTACTTGTTTATTACTTAATGTCTCCTTCAACGTTTCAGTCCATATTATATTTTACATGAGATATTTTGAATCTTTTGCTCTTAATACTATAATAATTATAATAATAGACAAAGTACAATTTTTAAATTATAAATGTCAAATGTCTGTATTTTAATTAATCGTAGGTCTTATTTTTAACAAAAACATAACTTTTCTATACAGGTGGTTGCACAAGTCTTGTTTTTTTTACAAAATTACAATAAAATACTATTACTGGTATTATAAAAAGTCTCCATTTTCTTTTGTCACGGGTAAAATGTGTTTTTCGTCCCAATAAAATTGGCGAATTAATTTAAATTTTAGTCCTTGTAAAAAAATCCTCTCATTTTATCCCTATAATTTCAAATTACTTAGGTCTTAATCCTTAATATGGTCATGTCATATAAATTACTTAAGTTTTTGTCATTGTAATTTGTGTGATTATTTAAGTTTTCGTCCCTTTAATTTGTGCAAATTTTAATTTTTATCTCTGTAATTTGTGTGATATTGCCATATTAAATACTAAATTCTTAGTAATTATAAATTATAAGGGCAAAACGAGAAGTTTTTGTACAGGAACTAAAACCTAAATTTGGCAATCTTACAAGAACGAAAAATACATTTTACCCAAGTTAGACTTACCGATTGATACAAAAATCGTACCCATGTTAGACTTACCAATATATAAGAGTTGGAGTTAAATTTCGAACACTTTTTTTAGTTATTTTAAAGGTAAAATTGTAGTCATTAGGCTAGTTGACCAAAAAATGTTACACCGATATAAATGATATATGATACAGGTAAAACATGAAAATAGTTTATAAAAAGGGACACGCCGTCACCTTATAAGCTAATTTTATTAGAATGAGATATGTGAAATATTGTGTGCTTATCAAAGGTGTAACTGAACACAAGAAAATATCTCAAAATATTGTGTGAAACTCGAAATAATAATATCTCAAAATATTGTGTACTTATTTAAAGGTGTAGCAGAACACAAGAAAAATTATGCACTCAGTAGTTTTTTTAGTTTAAGGAATGCCTTTGAGATTAGAGAATGCTGTTGATTATTGAATTTAACCATTTTTATAGAGCATAGTATAAGCACGGCCAGAAAAGTTCAGATTTTTAATTTATTATCCTTACTAGTTTACAGGAGTAGTATATTTTACAAACGCACGAGGTTTAAGTTTAAGCTTAATTCTACAAATCTTTGAATTTTATATGTTCATTATTATATGTTTGAAGAGGGAGAATAGAAATTTAAAATACTCAATTAAAAATACATAAAAACGAAAAGTCAACATTGGAGTACCGTTTCTAGCCTGCAAAGTTTGTTTTAAGCATACATTTGGCATGGTCTATTTTTTACATAGCATGTTCATAACTTGTTGAGTTGAAATTACTCAATTTTATACTAGTGTATGAAGTTTGAATTGTTTCAATAATATATATTAATTGAAAAAAAAAAAAAGAGTAAGTTTCAGTGTATACATTTTCTTCAAATTTGGTGCAGAATGAGCTAGGCCAAACTTGAATACAAGATAACTTGAAAATGTGTTTGTATTTAAGAACAATTATAATTTTTAAGTCAATTTTTAAGATGTACTTATATTCGATCTAAAATTCTAAGACACTATCAGAATCACTTATAAACTAGATAGTGAAAATTTGATAGATAGTAATCTAATTAGAGGATGAACGGTGACAAAACTAGAAAAAATAGTTTAAGTGAGCCACTACAAAAATTATAATATATAAATTAAATAAAAAATTATATTGCATACAAAAATATAAGTCGTAACAAGCACTAAAGCTTTGTATAGCACCACATTTTGAACTTATGACTTGTGGCTCATAACTTATAAGCTCGCATTGAAGAAAAAATAAAACTTGTTTGGCAACTTTGTGTGTTCACAAGTTTATATCTTATTTTTCTTTAAAAAAAAAAGTTTATTTCTTATTTTGATAAGTTAATCCGGTTGGTTTATAGCTTATTATTTTGTCTTCCAAATTTACCTTTACCAATTTTTCTTGAAAACAAATAAATATTAATTAAACATATATATTTTTTATGTGATTTCATATTTATAAGTTAATTCAATTGCTAATTTTATCATCAACTACAAATTCAAACAACTAATTTATTAACTATAAACTAATTTATCAACTATCATCTATTTATTTTTTTCCCAAATAAAGCCAAGGTTAATCACCATAAAATTAATCAATACCTTAAAATAATACTCTAAACTATTATTTACAACTGTATTATTTTAAACTAACATGTGAATCGAGTAATTTAAAATCACCAATAATAATATACTTGAACTAATACTCTAGCTATAATTTTTTTTTTTTTGGGGTTGGAGGTGGATCATGGCCCACCTTAGCCACCCATAATTTCGTCAATACAAATAGATTGAGTCAAATTCAACCTTATAAAATACAATTTATAAAATGAGAATAATCTTAAATATACATTTTTATGTAATTTTTCATCGATCGTTGACTCTTAATTGTTGTACAATAATGGAGTTTACTCAATCCTTACTTACACATTTTATTATAGTGTAAAAGATTGAAGAAACATCGACATAGCTCAACTTAAAAGTCATCAATGATTGTAAAAATATAAATAAATTTAAAATATGATGAAATGACAATAAAATTATAATTTGTATTCATATACAACAAGTGTTCTAAATACACTTGTTAGCATTTGCCTTATCTAATTGTTATTAAGGTAACATTTTTCTTACAAATCATTTCGGTATTATTCACTATTTATATATGTGAAAATATTATGTCCCATCTATTTGTAATCTGTTATACATGGTAATTGGCCTACTTACACATGCAAGATTTTTTTTTATTTTTTTTGTAATAATATTGTTCTAACTTTTATAACTAGAAATATTATAAGTTGTTAGTCGGGGACGACCCATAGCCAAATTTTGGGCAGCCAATTTTTAGATAGCCAAATACTCGATCAAAGTGAGAATAGCTTAATGTAGTATTTGACTATTACTCCATTTAATATTAATTTATTAGTTATAACTACTACTTTTTTTTTGTTGACTAAACTTATTATTAGTAGTAATTGACAAAAACTTAGTACAGTATTAATCTTTATAATAACGTAATTGGAAAAAATATTAATAAGGTGGTAGATTAATAAAAAAAATTGATTTCACTACTACCTCAAAGATTAGTTTCAACGTCACATAGCGAGCCCAAATTAATTGCTATACCTTAATTGTAGATTGAAATTAAAATACTTACTTATTTTGGATTACTTTACTATGTTGTAGCTACAATTTTTTCCAAACCCTTTAATTTTTAGAAGAATAGAGAGAAATTCTTAGGTGAGTCCACACCTAAGCTTTAAAAAATAAAATAAAAAATAAAAAAAATTTAAAAAATAGAGAAATAAAAATAATTGGGCGGATCCTAAGTCTCTAAAAAATAGAGAAATATAATGAATAAAAATAAAGTAAATTCATAATAGTTTTCTTTTTTAGAACTCACTTTTTTTTCTTTCCTTATTTATAGAGATTTTGTTTTAATTACTACTCTATTAATTACTTATAATTTTTTAATATAGTAATGATTTGTAATTATGTGATTGGTTGTGCCTAGCCATTAATGTCAGTCTAGAGTTTGACCACGAGGTAAGTAAGTTTAATTAAAAGATTGTTTTACCCAAAAATTGAACATGGGTTCTTCCAATATGTGTTATTTGGTGAATCTCATTAACCACTTGAACCAAATGAATTAGTTTGTAGATACAACAAATTTACTATTTACTATTGTTTAATAGTAAATTTAATTAAGAGATTGCTTTACCCAAAAATTGAACATGGGTTCTTCCAACATGCTTTATTTAGTGAATGTCATTAACCACTTGAACCAGATGAATTACTTTGTAGATACAACAAATTTACTATTATTTATTAGTGATTAGCGTTCGTCTAAAAATTTATTGGACAAGACGTGCTCTATACCCTTCTACCTAAATACTTTTTATACAGATTTTTATGCACAAAAGCATGAGATCAAAATCCTAACTATTTTTGTAAAAAAAAAAATCCTAACTATTTATTTTTTTGACGGGAACTATTTATTTATGATACCTAATTTTTTTATCTGGTATCTTATATAATCTGCCGACAGGGAATGCTTCTATCAATATATGTAAATAAAAAATAAAAAAAATAGTCCATATAAAAAGCAAAAACAAAAAAAAATAAAATATTATCGATAAGAACCAATTTATGATTGATTGATCAAAAAGAGCAACAAAATATTTTAATTGATTTTCCTATAACGATATTATTGTTTAAAAAAAAAATTGTAAACAAATGTTCTTGATTCAAAATATCCATAACTTTACTAAAATAACTATTTTTGCCAAAAATTTGGTCAATTATCTTTAGTTGAATTTTTTTCCAACTATTTTTCTAATCGACAAACAAAACCCGAATCTAAATTCTTTTTTGTTATATTATTATATAGATAGACGAAATTATAAGTTATTGAAAATTGATATATCCAAAATAGAAAAATCAAAATTCGAACTTCAATCATGATATACAATTTAATAATTCTAACTTTTTTATCCATTGAAGTAGTATTAATCTTTTGAATCTCAAAAAAGGAAATTCGATAATCAAAACTCCGCCGTGAGATAAATAATGCGAGTTTTTTTTTTCTCTCTGTCAAATAATCTAGTAGCTGGAAATTTAATCATCAAAATAGATAAATGATTTTGGTTTAAATTCCAACTTCATACATATCTACGGAGTCAGCGTAGATATGGCTGAAATTTGGAGGATAGCTCGGAGCGAACAAGTTCGGATTTTTTTTGGTAAAGCTATCAAAATAGCTCAGAGTCAAAAAGTTCGAATTTTGTGGGGTAAAATTCTCCAGATATTCTGGAGAGGTTAGAGTTGCGGTCGATCGGTTCTCGCGCGCCATGAGATGAAATAGAGCTTATGCTCTATGGAGTTCGTCATCTCAGTATTGATAGTGCAATGTCATTTCAATTGAGTCAATTTCGTGGACAACACGAGATTTTTTTTTTGGTCAGATAATCCAGTAACTAGAAATTTTACCTTTAAGATGGATAAGTGGAGATTTCGAATCCTAATTCCCTACATATATAATGGAACGTCCTAACAATTGAGTTAAATTCATCAAACAGGGGATATCTCTTTCTCAACAAGTGAAACATATAACTTTGATTTAAAAAGATTCGACCAAAAATATTATTATATTATAACAAAAATAAAAAAGTAATTTTGACTAAAATTCAATGAACCAAATCCCTTTCTTTCTCTCTCTTACCCAATCACCAAATTTGGCATCCTTGACTCCATTATATATCTCCCCAAACCTCAACCTTTCACCCTTCCAAACCCACCTCCCATTTTCTCCCTCTCTCTCTTTTTCTCATGCTATTCTAAAACTCTTCATCACCACTTTTCATTTTCCATTCATTCTTTCTAAAAAATGGCTGTGGAACTCATGGGGTTCCCAAAACTAGATGAACAAAAAGCCATACAAGAGGCTGCATCAGAAGGTCTCAAAGGTATGGAACACCTGATCCTAACCCTTTCTAATCAACCAACTCAATTAAACACACAACTAACTGATCACACCGTTTCTAAGTTCAAAAAACTTATCTCTTTACTTAACCGAACCGGTCATGCTCGGTTCAGACGCGCCCCGGTTCAAACCTCTTCATCATCATCACCACCGGTTCAAACCTTTTCATCACCGGTTCAACTTCAACCAACACCGGTTCAAATTCATCCAACACCGGTTCAAACCGTTTCTCAACCGAAACAGTTTCTTTCTCCGGCACCGGCACTTTCTGTGACTCCGATTTCAACGCGTCACGCGCCGGCTACCTTTGTTCAACCGCAATCACTATCACATACTCTAACGCTCGATTTCACGAAACCGAACGACGTCGTTTTGAGCTCAAATGCGAAAAATAACTCTATGGTTGAACTTGAATTCTCGAAGGATACAGCTACGTTCAGCGTTTCGAATTCAACTTCGTCGTTTATGTCATCTGCCATCACCGGTGACGGAAGTGTCAACGGTAAACAAGGTTCGTCGATTTTTCTGACTCCGGCGGCAACACCAGCTATTTCCGGTGGAAAACCACCGCTCTTGTCTGGACCGTCTAAGAAACGGTGTCACGATCATGGTGAACACTCCGATGACGTTTCTGGCTCAAATAAGTGCCACTGTGTTAAGAGAAGGTACACTACACCACACCATACACCTCTAAAACTGCTTTTCCACCGAATCATAACTTTTTTTTTTTTTTAGAAAATCATAACTATATACTGTGATTTAATTGTGTTAAATTACAGTGATTTTAATATATCCATTATAATACCAAATATAGTTTGGTCTTTATATTCTAACGATGAATCATGCTAAACTGTGTTAAACAATGATTATGGAAACCAAATCAAAAGTTTTAAGCAGAGAAAATTTCTTTAATTATTGCTTGCAATGTTTAACATTTCCTTTGTTCTTAATTTTATCTATTTAATGTCAATTTTGTCCTTAATTTTAGTCTATATATTTGAAGGACCAATAAAAGTTAGTAGAGTTAGAGTTTTTTATTTTATTTTTTGGGACAAACAGTCTAGTGGCTAGAAATTCTATCATAAAGTGGAAAATGGATGATCGGGGTTCGAACTCCAATTTCAGCATATATAATGTAATTGTCCTACCAATTGAGCTAAGCTCACGAGACCGAGTTAGATTTTTTAAAACATTCATAAAATAGACTTTATTACTACCGATTTTTTTTTTTAGATTGGTGCCGTTTTTTGTTTGATAGTTCAATATTTATTTATTTTAAAATAAAGAAAAGGTTAAATGTTTATTAACGAATCACGTGAGTATGTCGTGTGAGTGGGGTAAGGCTGCATTTGGGAGTCAACGATTTCGGTAGTGGTGTGGTTAAAATGCTTTAATGGGTATGACAGAGAGACACAGTATGTGTGAAAGTGACAAAACAACATAGGGTTCTGTTTTTGTTGTCCGAGAAAGAAAACACTAGATAGAATTAAAGTTAGTGTGAACGTTCTTTTTCTCACTTCCCATCAGTTAATTGCTTTGACTATTAACTTTTTTGCTAATTTAATGCAACCACTCCAAGCGCATGTTAGCATAATACAACGTATGTTTGATACACGATATGTCAGAATTACAATGATCTACCATAATTTTTCAAGCATAGGCGTAAACCTACTTTGAACACAATTTAGGGTCAAAATATGGAATGCGATGTAACATGAATATAGATGGATTATAAATTTAGATGGTTTATAGAAACTCTTTTTAGGGAATGTGTGTATGACCTAAAACTTTGAAATATTCTTATTTTAATTGCGGTTATAATTTTAATATCGAGTTTATTTATCATGATTATATTTCTGAATAGAAATAACAATTTTGTTTAATTTTTCCTTTTTTCCAGAAAAAATAGGGTGAAGAGAACAGTGAGAGTACCAGCAATAAGTTCAAAGACAGCCGATATACCGGCAGATGAGTACTCATGGAGAAAATACGGTCAAAAACCGATCAAAGGATCACCATATCCACGGTAAGTACTTCACACAATTAAAATAATCTCGGCCGTTAATTATGTTGAGTTTTATTAAGAGAAAATTTATTCTGACAACTATTTAGTTGTAGACAACTTTCATTTATATCATTCATCTATTTTTTCAATTTTTTATTACATCTCAAATTGCGTGCATTGTGAGTAAGTTGTCAAGTGGTTATCCATTTTTAGATGTCAACATAACAAAACTCTTTTATTAAAGACTTGTTTCTAACGTTGAATTTTTTTGTTTTAATTTTAATCAGAGGCTATTACAAGTGTAGCACAGTGAGAGGGTGCCCAGCAAGGAAACACGTGGAGCGTGCACCAGATGATCCAACGATGCTGATTGTAACATATGAAGGGGAACACAGACACGCAATTCAAGCCGCGATGCAGGAGAACGCAGCCGGGATTGTGGGTTTGGTATTTAAGTCAACGTAATATTCGGAATAAAAAAATATGAGGAAAGTGGGAGAATGGAGGACTTTTCTTTTAAAAATGATATTTTTTTTTAGAAAAAAATTATGAGTGGAAGTTATGGTGGGGTTGCGTTGTAAATTTGTTTTATTATATTTAAATATTTTAATATAGAGATGCAAAATTGGAATCTGAAGTTGTTTATTTATATTATATCCTCACCAAAGTCTTGCCAACTCTGATTATTTTATTTATTTCTATAAAAAAAATCATAATTATTATTATGACTTCTTGTTGGGGAGAGGTGGTATCCGAGGGAGGGTTATGAGTATTTTTTTTTTTTTAGTAGTATATTATAAGATACTATGATCTCAGGAGTAATTATTGAGGTGATTAGTTTATTATTTTAGTCGTCTAAGTTTGGTTGACAAAATGTGACATATAATTATGAAGACTTGTAATATGGTTTTCAAACATTTATTTTAAAGGGTTTGATATGTTTTCAAACACGTTGGTAGAGTTTTTCTAATTCTAATTTAAAATTAGTTGATTAACCCTTTCAAGGCTACTACTTAACAATTCATCGTGGAAAATCAAACAATTGGTAATGTTTTTTATGCGAAAAATTGGTAGTTGGGGGCGGTTCTATATTATGCTAGTACTGTATTAGATAATAATGGCACACTAAGGTTGTTAGCATAGATTAATTCAAAGGTAGGAAATAATTTGCATAGACTCATACATACCGCAAGGGCTATGGCTCACACATGATAAATGTTTTAAATGATTTAGGAAAAAAAAGAACCTACACACACGATAAGGGTGAGTTGATTTTAGTAGATTATTGGAGGAAAATGACGCACTATTTCTAGAATGGATTTGGTTTATTGGGGGCTGAATTTTGAATTATCAAAGTGGGAATATTTTGTAGTCAGATTTTATTTATTATGCGGCAGAATTTTAAAATTTCGGATCTTCTTTCCTTGAAAAATTAGAATGTTATCGCAAAAAAAAAGTATTTTGGCTCAGAATTTGGGTCGCATAAGATTTTGTATGAGTTAGTTTTTTCTTATATTTTAGATCAAATACACAAGTGAAACAGAGCTAACCACTCTAACGGTAACAAGTTGAAATTTTTTCTTATATTTTTTTGGACTTCTGACCCAATACTTGTTACTGTTAGAGTGGTGGCGGAAGTTGACTGTTTACATTTGTTCGATTATTAAAATTGAGTGCATTTTTCTTTGTAATATAAGGTTTCTATTACAAGTATTGTTTAGTTGTGGTTAATTTTTTCGTAGAATTTGAGGGTTATATAGATTAGATTCTTCAAATTTCAACTTTTCTTTTTTTAATATGCAGAGATTTATATTGAATATTTAAATATTTGTTAAGACATGCAATCTTGTATTTTGCTTCAAAAAAAAAAAGTAATCTTGTATCACTTAAACAATTTTATTTCGATAAAATTGGGTATCATTTTAACAATGCAAAATTATCTTAAAATAATTTTTTTTTACTTTTTAATTTAGAATTAATTAATTTTTTCAATTTTTTCCTCTAACTAATACTTTGTATTTATAGTGAAAAGAAACACACTAATTGTTAATCAGATTAATTTAATAAAAATGTCATGCAAAAAAAAAACACCAATAGTTTTTTTTTCTTCAAAAACATGGCAATAGTTTTTTTTTGTTACTATGATATAGCTAGGTACAAAGTTTTCCTAGTTAATCACACCAGTTTATTAATTTAATTTTTTTAATAGTTTTATTGTATATTTATTATTTGGGTAGTGATGAATAAAGCTCTTGAGTTGTGACAACAAGCGGATAGCTTCTGTTGATGTTTCCATTTCTTAATGATGAATGAGGAGTGCTTATTGGACATTGACACACATCCAACTACTTGTTTATGTCTTGTTTGCAGAGATCACCAAACTCCACTTAGCTCTTCTATCATATTGTGGGAGACATTGTGACAAAAAAAGTCATTTGACTTTTTCATGTTTACTTTAATTTTGCCTAAACAGCTACATAAATTCCTTATAATTTATTTATTTTCTTTAATTTGGGAATTAGAGTCTTTAGTGAATAAGACATTGTCATCTGCAAAGAAAACTTAGGTACTATTGATATATAGATATTGAGCTTGTTGATGTATACACATTTGACTTTGAAGCAAAAGCTATATATATATGCCACCAATAAAATTTTCATAGACATTCTTGTACCAAAATAAGAATAAAAATCCATAGAAATTCAAATTTATTAAGGAAGCATTCACATTGAACTCTTTGGTGACACAAATACTTTACAACATATGGATGATACTTTGGTACAAAATGAAGTTATGAAGGGTATTAATCTTTGAACCAAGAAGTCAACTCTCCTTCTAAAAGTTTAGAGAACTTCTCTAAAACCCATGAAAATCAATATTAAGAGTCTATTCCTAGTGGGTCATTTGATGAGACAATACACTATAACGAATAAGCTTATAAAGACTTTAAAAGTTCATTTGTAGAGTAACTAAAGAAATATACTCTATTCTTTTACGAGAATTTATGGAATTTAAGCTCTAAGTAATTTGGAGTTTGCCAATAGAGGTTTATCATTAGGCTAAGATAGATGATTGAGATTAGTTTTGGTTACTTAGTTGGAGTAAGTCATAATTAATTTAGGTTTTTTCTTTTGCCATCCTATGAGTTACTCGCGCGCCCTACGAAATGACCAAAATACCCTTTCGTAGCTTAAGTCACGGATGTAGGAAAAATGAGAAATTTTGAAAAATAACGTCCGCTACTTAAGTTACAGATGTTATAATTGGTAGGATATTTTGGGGGTGTCCGTGGCACAAGTCACGGATATGGGTATTTTGGTAATTTCGTAGGGTACACCCCAGAATCCATAGGGTGGCAAAAGTAATTTTCATTGATTTATTTTAATGCTAGTAGTAGTAGTAACTAGCAAGTAGCAACAACAGAAATTTTCTCTTCCCACCCCCATGACTCTTTTTTCCCCCCCGGATTTACATTTTTGCCCCTAGTTTTAAACTTCGGAACGCGTTTTTCGAAGTTTTTTTGCCTTGAATACGAACTTCGGAATGTATTTTTCGAAGTTTTCGACGAATTTGAACTAAAACAACTTCGGAAAACACGTTCCGAAGTTTTTGTACAGGGGTAAAATTGAAATATTGGGGGGTTAAAAAGAGTCATGGGGTGAGAAGAGAATATTTCGCAACAACATGCTATATACAAGCCCAAATCTTCTTATATGGGCCTAATATAGATAAACAGATCCCCAAATAAAAAATCTTAAATATTTTAAGAGATTTTTTTTTTATACATCCTAATATTTGTGCGCTCTCTGAAGATAAAAATACTCCTTCCGTTATTTAATTAGTGAATGCAATTTTCTACTTAATTAATATGTGGATGTGTGAAAATTCGAACGTGTTAGTCTCACTTCAATTCCTTCATCCTTTCTTCACCTCCCACCTTTCAATTTTTTTGAAAACTGACGTCGGCTATTTAAGTAGCAAACGAGAGGTGCACTATTGGATTAGTTCACGACTTAAGTAATAAACCCAGTTTGCAAAATAAGTAGCAAAATATGTTTTTTTTTTTAAATTGATTTTGACAACATTTGCTACTTAAATAGCGGAATGAATAAAAATGAAAAAAAAACATAGTTTGCACGAGATAGATGGGGCACCAAAATTATTATTTTTTTAAAAATTCTTTTTTCACTTCCCCAAAACCTTTTCTACATTCTACATAATTGATACTTAACCCATTAGTATCCCCTTTATGGCAAGTGTATAAAAAAAAGTATTGGTAAGTGTTTAATTGACACAATCACAAATAAAATATATTTGAGTATACACACAAATCAAAAAAATTAAAAAGAAAACAAAATAGTCATATCAATTAATATTTTTTTATTTTTTTATATGAGTATATCCGTGGATAATTTATTCGAACTTGTGCTCATACAATATTTCTTTAAGAGTCTGTATATATTGAGAAATTATATATTAGAATATTGTGTTAAAAAAGAGACATTTTAAAAAATTGAATACTACTTTCAATTTACTTTTTTCATTAACATATGTTCTCAGCACATATTAATATATTCATTATAAAAAATGTGAACATTTTGTTTTGCTTATCTTACTAAGTATCATGTTAAAAGTCCCGTGAACTTTAGCTTAATTGGAAGTACAATTGCATTAGATATGCAGGGTTCGAACTCCGGTCATCTCACTTATCCATTTTAAATGTGGAGTTTCTAACCACTAGACTACTAGACAAAAAAAAAAGTATCCAACTAAAAAAAATTCTTAAACAACAAGTTTTGTAATAAATATAAGCCAAACGCTATTATTTTACTTTGGAGGATCTAGAACTCAGATCCTATACTTTTCGGCAACCCCTCCTTTAACATGAGGCACTTCAAGAATTTCTTTTAAGCGTTTTGAATCTATTAAGTATGTGGTTAAAAATTTGATTTATGACTTATGTATATGATAAAAATTTGGTTGAAGATGAAAAACTAATTTATATATGTCATATATTCTTCGACAAAAATTAATTATCAATATTGTGGAAACTTCATATCAATATCGTTGTAATCGAAAACAAATAACATTCTAGTAGGACAAAAAAAGATTATGTGGCATTAAACTTTTCAAACGTGCATCCAACGTAATTCGATCTAAAATTCTTAATATGGACCTTATCAACATGAAAATCAAGAATTTCAAAATGGATGGAGTTTGGTCAAGTTATGCTAGTCTCCCCAATGAACTCAGTCAACTCACAATTTTATTATATCTTCTCACTATTAATTGTCATCTGTCATTCTATAAGAAAGTTCAAACTCTCTTTTTTTTAAAAATCGATATTCAATCCAAGGACCGATTAATTCGAAGGATTAATCTCACCGTTTATTTGCGAAAGTCTTGTTTAAAACCAGAGTTTTTTATTTTTTTACTCTGTATATTTTGACATTAGAATAAATTGAATCTAAAACCTTAAAAAGAGCAAACTCCAAAAACTCAAGCCAACACCACTAATCCAACCTAAGTAGGTTTGAAACTCTCATTTTAGACTCATAAATGAAAATAATTTCTAAAAGATTTTAGGCCTAAAAAATAAATGTTTTACTATTATTATGTTTGGGTAGTTTTGACTACCCCTGTTTTCTTAATAAGTTATGTGTAATTTTATAGTATTTAGTTATTCTAAATTTCTAATATTATAGATTTAGTTAACGTAAATAAGTCTATTTGTAAAAAGTTAGTAAAAAATGAAAGATCAAAAAATAGTTCCTTTCAATTTTCTTTGTTTTAAATATGTCATTTAATTAAGGTTTTAAAATGTATCATATAGGTTCTTCCGTTAAAAAAAAATGATGTGTTTAAAGAAAACATATTCTAGGATTTGTTTTTCTTGTATTTATGTATTATTTAGGTCGTTCCATGTCATCAAATTAACGGTCACGTCATCTTTTTTTTTTCTAATGGAATATAACATAAGGATTTAGATGATACAAAAAAAACTTAAAGATCTATTTGATACAAATACAAAATTTAAAGGACTTACATATGCATTTGGCCATAAATTTATTATTCAAACTTTTATTTTATTCTTGTGTTTTTTAGGTCTTTAGATGTAGTGTGTAAGAGGATTAATTTTGTCATCCAAACAAGATTAACAACATAATTTATTGTCTGTTTGCTTTTCATTCAAGGGTAATTATTTTACATATATATAAATAAATTTTAGGATAAATAGGTTAATACCCCCTGTAATGTGGGCGAGTTTTGTTTTTCCCCCCTGTAATTTTTTTTCTTTTGATTCGCCCCTTGCAAAGTAAATTTTTTTGGTTTCTCCCCTTGGATGCAAGGAATTTGCACTTTTTAAATCGGTTGAACAGATTAACCACTTTAAAAAGTAACACTTTTTAAATCGGTTTGAACAAAATAACCGATTTAAAAAGTACACCCAAGGGGCGAGTCCAAAAAATTCAACATTGCAAGGGGCGAGTTAAAAGAAAAAAAATTACAGGGGGGAAAAACAAAACTCGTCCACATTACAGGGGGGTATCAACCTATTTACCCTAAATTTTATATTAAAAAAAATCAATTATTCTTTTTATTTTTTATATTTTTAATCTCTATAATTATTCTTTTTGTTTGGCACAAGCTCTATAATTATTCTTTATCAACAACAAAAATTATCAAAACAAAGTTCATACAAAATATATTTTATTTTTTTCCTTTATGATTTTACCCCTTCATATATAAAATCCAACTACCATCGCAGTTGATTATATAACAAGGGTAAATCTTTAGAAGAAATTCACTCGGATTTTATCCATCAACAAAATTCGATTAGGTAAAATCCACTGAATTAAAAAAAAAAAGCCTTTAAAAGAATTACTTTAAATGCATGATTGCATTAGTGTCCACAACCTCTACCTTGACATCCTCCCTGTTACTCCCTCCGGTCCTATATATAAGAAACATTTCACTTTTTAGATACATTATAAAATAGATGTATTTAGACTATATTATTGTCTAGATACATTAATTTTATAATGAATCTAAAAAGTCAACTTTTTCTTATATATAGGACCGGAGGGAGTATTAGTTAAACCAAATTGTTGACTATAGCCTTTGGCTACGTCTCGTGCTTTTATTTCCAAAGGTTCATCTGCATTGAATTTAGACTTATAGATCCATCTATCTACACTCTATAGTTTTCTTGTGTCGTAAATATTGTATAATTATTATTATTGACTTTATCCAAGTTTACTTAGCCTATTAGTTAGACACATTAGGTATAACATAGTCTATTTAAACTCTTCAGTAATTGTACTCATTCATTCAATTAATAAAATTACATATATTTACCTATTTCATTGAGTTTAACATGGTATCATGAACTCCCGATTTTTGGGATACGCTTCCGCATAAACCCTAACCGCCGTAGATGCAATTTTTTTTTCTTTCAATTCTTTCTCTTCGCAATTTTTCCCTTGAAACTTTTTCACCGTCAACCTACATCAATCTGTCCGTATTGATTTTCATACTTCTAGTGAACGTATCAAAACTTCCAATATACCATCGTAACCGCCTCCAAATTCCGAGTCCAACGACGAAAACACCGCCGTCAACACCTCCCTCATGCACCCTCACGCGCCGTTCCTTCATTGGCGCGTGACGCCCACTCGCAGCGTCGTATCACGCGCGTGCTGTACACGCGCCGCCTTCCAGACCTCCTTTTTTGACGATTTTTGTGTCAGTTTTCTCGTTTCGACCTCCTCTTTCTGTTGGTGTATTCAAATTTTTTTTTTCTGAAATACTCGAAATTTAGGTATTTTTTTGTTACCTCTCGATAGTTAACCTTATTTCGTTGCTCCGGTTATTTTGCTTCAATGGCAGCAAACGATCCTCCACCCCCTCCACCCCCACCTCCACCTCCGGTTATACCACCTCCTTTTAATGCTAAGGATTTCGTCATTAAAAAAGGCTGTTGGCTTAATGGCGAAAAAAATTATTTTCAATGGTCTCAATTAATTCGTCAGACACTGAAAGGTTGTGATATGATTGACCATCTTGATGGTGATCCTCCTCTGGTCACTGCTCCTAATTTCTCTTCTTGGGATAAAGATGATTCTGTTATTATTACGTGGCTTTGGAACTCCATATCTCCTGAAATTAGTAGAAATTGCATGTTTCTCTCTACCGCACGAGCAATTTGGAATTACCTCGGTAGCAATTATTCAATGAAACAAGACATGTCTGCTTGTTATGACTTAAAGAGGAAAATTTTCAATACCAAGCAAGGAAATCTTCTGGTCACTGAATATTTTGGGGTTCTCAATTCTCTTTGGATTGAACTTGATCAATATCAAAATTTGAAGATGGAGTGTAGTCAAGACACTGTCATTCTAAATGCTGTAATTGAGAGAGATAGAATATTTGATTTTTTGGCAGGTCTAAATGTGGAGTTTGACCTCATTCGGGTACAGATTTTGGGAAAGGAAAAACTTCCCACTCTTACTGAAGTCTTTTACACTGTTCGCAGTGAAGAAACTCGTCGTCATGCTATGCTTAGCGAGCATCCTCCTGATGTGTCAGCACTCGCCGCCGGCAAAGGACCACAACCATCTTCATCCATATTCTTTTGTGAGCACTGCAACAAGCCTTGGCATAACAAGAAAAATTGTTTCAAACAACATGGAAAAGAACAGGTTCTTAGCCGAGGAGGAGGCCCTCAGAATCTGCAGCTGAATCAGGCACATGTTGCAACGGGAGGAACTGACTCGTCCTCTTTTAGCCAGAATGATGTGGAACGTCTACAGTCTCTTCTTGCCTCCATTAGTAAGCCTCCTGGATCTGGGTCTTTAGCAATTACTGGTAAAAATATGTACTCCCGATCCTTTACTGTTTGTGATGTTATCCCTAAAAATGCTTGGATTCTTGACTCTGAGGCTACTAATCATATGACATTTGATTCGGCTTTACTATCCTCCTATACATCACCTTCGAGTATTCCTTATATCACTGTTGTTGATGGCTCTCATGCTCGTGTTGTTGGCATTGGAAATATTGACCTACAACCTTCATTCAAGTTGCAATTTGTGCTTCATGTTCCTACACTTTCCAACAATTTAATTTCCATCCATCAGCTTACCTGTGATCGAAATTGTAAAGTAACTTTTTTTGCTTCTCATTGTGTTTTTCAGGACTTGACCTCGGGACAGACGATTGGAATTGCTAAAGAAAAGGAAGGGTTATACTACTTCTCTGATGAGCCAGATGGTCCAAGGGTATTGTCATCCTCTCTCCGGTCTGAATCTTCCTCTTCTGCCTCACAAATTTGGCTTCAACACAAGCGTCTTGGTCATCCCCCATTTTCTTTAATTAAGTCTATGTATCCTGAGTTGTTTTTACGACATTCTGTTGAGTCATTTAAATGTGATGTTTGCGAGTTAGCAAAACATCATCATGTTTCTTTTCCTCTTAGTTTTAATAAAAGTGTTGAACCATTTAATATTATTCACTCTGATGTTTGGGGACCTGCCCCTACCTCTAATGTTTCTGGTGCAAAATGGTTTGTTTCTTTTATTGATGATTGCACTCGATTAACTTGGGTTTTTTTGATGAACATTAAATCTGAAGTACCACAACTATTTATTCAATTTTATAATATGGCCAAAACACAATTTGGAAAAGGTATAAAAAGACTTCGTTCAGACAATGGTAAAGAATATGTCAATCATACTTTTTCTGCCTTCACCAGTAAACATGGCATAATCCATGAATTCACATGTGTCGACACCCCTCAACAAAATGGAGTCGCAGAAAGGAAAAATCGTCATTTACTTGAAGTGGCTAGATGCCTTATGTTTCAAATGTCTGTTGCCAATTCATATTGGGGAAAGGCAGTTCTTACTGCTGTCTATCTCATTAATCGAGTCATATCTCGTGTTTTAGGTAATACTAGTCCTATTAAATCTATGCTCTCACATTTTCTTTATGCTCCTATATTACAGAATCTTAAGACCCGTGTGTTTGGTTGTGTTGCTTTTGTCCATGTTCATAAACAATATCGCAACAAGTTGGATCCTCGTGCAATCAGGTGTATCTTTATAGGTTATGCACATAACAAAAGAGGGTACAAATGTTATCATCCTCCCAGTCGGAAATTTTTTGTCTCCAAAGATGTCACTTTTCATGAGAATGTGTCTTATTTTACTCGTCCTCAGTCTCAGGGGGAGAACGTAAATGACTTAGAGTCTGAGTCCGAGTTTCTAGTCCTGGGTCCTAGCCTTCCTAGAACACATGTCCATGCACCCACTTCTGTTTTAGAGGAATCAACACCTTCAGCACCAATTCAGGAGTATCAGAGAAGAAGTAAACTCGTCCCGCTCCAACAACAAACTTAATCGTCTGAACCAATGGTAAGTACTGAAAATGATCATCCTAATGATAATTCTCATATTTCTGATACTTGTGATACTAACCCGAATGATGTACCTCTTGCTTTGGGAAGAAAAAAGGGCCATGTCCCTCCATATATAGACGTCCTACTTCTAATTTTGTCTCTTCTAAACAACTTTCACCACAATATGAAGATCCTATGAAGTTATGTTATGATAATCAACCGGCCTTTACTGGCAGAAGTGATGAAGACGGGATTACGAATAGAACAATTCAGCCAACTTACTTGCAAGATTCGAATGATTGATATCCATTCATCAGCTTGAGGGGGAGTGTTGTAAATATTGTATAATTATTATTATTGACTTTATCCAAGTTTACTTAGCCTATTAGTTAGGCCCATTAGGTATAGCATAGTCTATTTAAACTCTTCAGTAATTGTACTCATTCATTCAATTAATAAAATTACACCTATTTACCTATTTCATTGAGTTTAACATCTTGCAAGGAGGCAAAGGTTACACAGTGCAATATTAATGTTTAAAGGGAAATGTGTGTTCATGAAAAATGATATCTCTAAAAATGTGAAAAAAATTGTATGTTGTCCTATGGTTTATTCCGGTGTTCAGCCACTAGCTTCTATTTTGTACAATCCTAAGAATTTTTTTAAATCAAATACAATTATTGTTTTATCTAATCATTTATTTTTTGGCAAATCAAACTACAAACTCTATTTTTTTTTTTAAATAGTTGAATAAAACTTTGTACATTAGAAGTTCTCAACATCATATTGCCCCACACCGATTCGACCAAATATAACTTCATACTGTTGGAAATTTGGAATAAATTAAGGGCCACAGTCTTATATTTTTTTTGGCAAGGACAGATATGATTCATGAATGTTTTTTTTGGTGGATGGAGATATGAATGTCATTGGTACTATTATTTGACTTCAATTCATTAGGATTTAAGAGGCTCTAGGCTTTTGTCAAAAAAAAAAGGCTCTAGGCTATGTTACAACAAACATAACGTTATTTAATAATTAATCTGCTAGTAATAAAAAACTAATTAAATAGTTCCGTAAGCTTAACTCAGTTGGTAGAAATATTACATATATTATACAAGAGTGAGTTTGAACTCCAAACACTCTAATTATTCATGTTTAAGGTGAAATTTCTAACCACACAACTAGACCCCAAAAAAAAAACTAATTAAGTAATGGCAACAATTAATATTTTCCACGCATGAGCTCACAAACTTCACTCTTGCGGTGAAAGTGTATATCGAAGTTGCACTTGCTGCTGCACGACTTAATAAATGAAGATGAGGATGATTGTATCTTTTTATTTTTAATTTTTTTAGAGGATGATTGTATCTTAAAACTTAAAAGTGTATGTAAATTTTTTTTAAGGCAATGCGTGTAATATATATATTAAACTTAAAGTGGGCGTAATTTTTTTTCTTCTTTTTAATCAAAGTGGGTGTTAATAGTAAACTTCAGGCTTTGAGAATTTAGAAGTCAAGGTCGGCCCAATACTTAATTAGGTTTACAACAAATTTAAATATTTATTTTTATCAATAGAAAATGAAGAAAGACAACTATGAAAATTTACAAACGGATAAAATTTGGAATAATTCTGAGTTCATGAGATTTGTACAAGAGTTTCCTTCATGCAAGCTATAAGCCAACACAATATTCTATTTCTTTCAACATAAAAGAACAAGATAGAAGAAGGACCGCAAAAAATCTTTTTAGTGGAATTATAATGATAGTAGATTTGGCTAAGAATATACCAAAAAGGATGATTGATATCAGAGAAAACTTCCTCATATATAGATTTCCAAATAAACCAGCGTCCAATGAGAAAGAGAGTATTTTGTTGGCCGATTGCATACATCTTGAACCATAAATGAAGATCGTCATCATAAGTACCATTTTGAAAATCCAACCTGAGTTTGTGCCAAACATGCTTAGCCAGCAGACAATCCTGCAAAATATGTAAAAGGGTTTCCGATGAAGCACCACATCTATATAACAAGAAGCGTCTGACAATGTATGATGTGCACACCAAACCTAATTTGTAGGCAGCTTCCCATGCGTAATAGCCCACATAAAATAACATATATTTTCAAGGACTTTGAGCCTCCAAATTCAAGACCAATTCATAACCTCGTTCGGATCAAAGACCTGGTAGAAGGGTTAACCAATAGTAAGTCAATTGTAGTTATATAAGTCCCCATAATTAGATGGCTCCCACACGAGGATGTCATCAGATTCTTCACTGATAAAAATACTCACTATCTCCATTTTAATATGTCGAGGAATAGGCGCGGATATGAGATCAAATTCCACATCTCGTTACAACTGATATGGTTAATGTGTAGAGTAGTACTATAATTTTGATTGACATGATTAACTCGTTAAGAAAGATAAATTTTAATATGCGGAGTAATGATAATATTTGAGACACATAAAGTAAATTCTCTCCTTCAAACATAATCTTTTTTTCATAAACAAAATCTAAGAATCGAACGGTAATTAAACCTAAATTTTATAACTGATGAAAAGGTTATAAAAAGATGCTCAATAAAACAATGTGATTTGAGAAAAGACATCAAGAAAAAGTAGTTCAAAGAAGAGAGAGAAGAATATAATTAAACTATGATATGATATACAGAAAAAGTAACAGCAGCAAACAAGCATTTCTCTGTCTACTGTCATGCACTTTGCATAAACACAAACTCTCTCTCTCTCTCTCTCTCTCTCTCTCTCTCTCTCTTCACATTAGGGTTTCTCTCTCATCACAATCACAACAACTTAGATTCAGATTCCCATCTACCCCATTCCCTTTCTTCATCAATCAATAATATCTAACTTCACAACTCGGTGAGTTAACTCGCCCTTCTCATCTTCTCCAACTCAGTGAGTTTTCACCTCCTTCTCTCTCTCTCTCTCTCTCTCTCTCTCTCTCTTACTTTAACTCAAAACCCTTTCTTCTTCTTTTCTGATTTTGCGATTGCCCAAGTACAAATTTCATGTCTTTTTATTAACATGAAGATAAAAATGCAATTTTTTTCAATACCCTTTTCCATGTTGATAAAAAAAATCACATTTTGATGATTCCAATGCAAAATAGCCCCAAATAAGGAAAATTAGAAAAAACCCATCTCAAATTAGTTAACAATTGTTGTTATTTATTTGTCTTTTTTAGTGTTTTAATAATGGCTGGTTCTAGTTCTTGTTCTATTTCTGGTTCTGGTTCTGTTAGTTGTAAGAGTGATAGTGGAATTGAGAATTTGATTTGTGCTAGTAAATCATTGAAACTTAGCTTAGAGAAATCAAAGAGTGTTGGATTAGCATTAGAGAAAGCAGGGCCAAGGTTAGATGAGATTAGGGTAAGGTTACCTTGGCTTGAATCCGCGGTTAGGCCGATTAGAGCTGAGAAGGATGCTCTTGTGGCGGTTGGAGGTCATATTAATAGGGCTGTTGGTCCTGCGGCTGCTGTGTTGAAGGTTTTCGATGCAGTTCATGGGCTTGAGAAGTCTTTGTTGTCGGATCCACGGATTGATTTACCGGGTTATTTGTCGGTTTTGAAGCGTCTTGAGGAGGCGTTGAGGTTCTTGGGAGATAATTGTGGGTTGGCTATTCAGTGGTTGGATGATATAGTTGAGTATTTAGAAGATAATTCAGTTGCTGATCAGGTTTATCTTAAGAATTTGAAGAAGGAGTTGGAGAATCTTAAGGGATCGCAGAATGGTGATTTGGATGGTGGTTTGTTAGACGCTGCTTTGGATAAATTAGAGAATGAGTTCAGGTTGCTTTTAACTGATAACAGTGTGCCGCTTCCTATGTCGTCTGATTCTCTTGGTGATCAGCCTTGCATTGCACCTTCGCCTTTGCCTGTTTCTGTTGTTCATAAATTGCAGGCTATTCTTGGTAGGTTGAGAGCTAATGATAGACTTGATAAATGTGTGTCGATTTATGTTGAAGTTAGAAGTTCTAATGTGAGGGCAAGTTTGCAGGCCCTGAATTTGGATTACCTCGAGATCTCGGTGTCTGAGTTCAATGATGTGCAGAGTATAGAGGTGTATATAGCTCAGTGGGGAAAGCATTTGGAGTTTGCGGTGAAGCATTTGTTTGAGGCTGAGTATAAGCTTTGTAATGATGTGTTTGAGAGGCTTGGACTCGATGTGTGGATGGGTTGCTTTTCGAAGATAGCTGCACAGGCTGGTATACTTGCATTTCTTCAGTTTGGTAAGACTGTTACGGAGAGTAAGAAAGATCCCATCAAGCTTTTGAAGTTGTTGGATATTTTTGCATCGTTGAACAAATTGAGACTTGATTTCAACCGTCTTTTCGGGGGTGATGCGTGTGTCGAAATCCAAAATTTAACTAGGGAACTTATTAAGAGTGTGATTGATGGTGCAGCAGAAATTTTCTGGGAACTTTTGGTTCAGGTAGAGTTACAAAGGCAGAACCCTCCTCCTCCAGATGGAAGTGTTCCGAGATTGGTGAGCTTTATCACTGATTACTGCAATAAACTCTTGGGGGACGACTATAAGCCTATACTGACTCAAGTCCTGATCATTCACCGAAGCTGGAAGCGTCAAAGTTTTCAGGAGAAGCTTCTTGTTAATGAGATTTTGAACATATTGAAAGCCGTTGAATTAAATTTGGAGACATGGATCAAGGCTTATGATGATCCTATGTTGTCGAGCTTTTTCGCCATGAACAATCACTGGCATCTGTTCAAGCATTTGAAAGGGACAAAGCTTGGAGATCTTTTAGGGGATTCTTCGTTAAAGGAACATGAACAGTATAAGGACTATTACTCCACAGTATTCTTGCGAGATAGTTGGGGAAAGCTTCCTGGACATTTGAGTAGGGAAGGGCTGATTCTTTTCTCAGGAGGGCGTGCCACTGCTCGTGATTTGGTCAAGAAAAGATTGAAAAAGTTCAACGAAGTTTTTGATGATATGTATTCAAAGCAGTCAGGTTGGATCATGGTTGAACGAGATCTGAGAGAGAAGACTTGTCAGCATATAGTGCAGGCTGTGGTGCCTGTTTACCGGAGTTACATGCAGAATTACGGTCCCTTGGTCGAGCAAGATGCTAGCTCTAATAAATATGCAAAATACACAGTACAGAAGCTCGAAGAAATGCTTTTGTGTCTTTACCGACCGAAGCCTGCAAGACACGGCAGCTTAAGAAGTCCGCAGCTTAGTGGAAAGTACGGGAATGGAATACCTGATCTTCGTCGAACGGCTTCTGCAGTTGTGTAGTTTCCTGGTCCTATATTTATAAAGGTGAAACATCGATGATAATCTCTTCCCTTCATCAGATGGATTGGCTGGTGTATATAATTTTTCATTGGAGCTCTGCGGTGCATGTGACAGGCTTTGCTTAGATTCTGAGAAGGTAGTTTCTGAGTACTGACTATTCAAAATATCTGATGTATTTCCATGAAAATGAAGTTTTGTATCTCCCTTGAAAAGAGGTTTCTGTAAAACATGTGCCATCTGTAAGTGTACCATAGGTTATGATCCTTTGGTCAATAAGTGTGGACCTTCCAATGAGGTTCTTTGATCATACTCCTTGGCTAAGGTAATTAATTATTTTTTCCATCATCACTATCTTATTCAGTTTGTAGATGTAGAAGGATCATCGCATTATGCAGATTTTATGTACAATTTTTTTAGTATACATGAATTTATAAGCTTAGTAGATTAACAGAATGTTTAGTCATCAGTATCGTAAGGGGCAACCCTTCTGAATTACTTGTTTCACATAAGGACATCTTTTCCAAAGTAAGAGTGTGTGACTGTGTGTGGTCTCACTGTGGAAAATACTCCAATGTAAGTCCTCATAAGAATTTTAGGTAACTTTTTAGGTGCATGTCCACTTGGACCACAATACAGCTGGTCTTGTGAAAGTTACAAATGCTGGTTGCTGTTACATATTTGTAATGGAATATTCATCACTTTCACTCTACTGTATTGCACGTTCACTTTTACTTTCTATGGTTATTTACATGTACTTTCTACAACCCTTTTGATAATTTGTGTTGTTTTCAATTGGTACTATATTGAATTAAACAAAGACATTCAATTTGTCATCACTTTTTCACCCGTGTACTTTGATTGTTTTTAAGTTATTGATTTCTATAATATCTATACAGAATTGGATTGTCACTTCTGTATCTAAATAATGTCATAGTAATGTCATTTATTTAAGTTCTGTTTGCATCGATTGAATGAGAAAAATGACAAATATTGGATAACTCATCTTAAATATCTCCTATGGTGGGTATATACTATATAGCATAGCTCCAACTGTTGTTTTTAGCATGTTGCTAAGGTGGCTTCTAGGGTGCACAAGTCCCTGATGTCGCGCACCGTGTGTGTGCTTTTTTCCTCCTTCCAGCGAATGTATCCTACACGCGTTTACATCGTAATCCTCCACCATCATTGCTTATCTCTGTCTTGTGCTACCTGCATTCCGACTAATTGTTGAACCTTATGACGCCCTTATCCGCCACACCTGTTCCTTGCTAATGCAACAATGCTTCCGTCTTTCCCAATGTTATTCACCAACACAATACATAGAGGGATGCAAACTAGAGGGAGGTGTTAAAGCACAAGGGAGAGTAACTTACTAACGTATAAGTTAGAACTAGAATTGATATTGAACTCATCATAATTTATAATTCACACTCCCTCCATTGCTAAATCCACCTTCATCTCCCATAAAATTAACTGAACTGGTATATAAGATTATTCAACCAACCTCTCTTTGAAACCAGATGTCTGGAGATGTTTGATTCGTTAGGAGATTGGTGAAGAAGGTTGGACAACCAAGCTAAAAGTTACTACATTTGAGCATCACATCATCCAAAATTTTAAGGAGAATTTATTTCCGTGCCCTCGTGTTACTCATGTGTCCTGTTTGTTTCCATTTTTACCTCCTTTGATACTTAAGTAGCAGACTTTATATAAAAATAAACAATTTGGAAAAACCACCGCCCGTTACTTAAGTAGATAACCGTGTTCACTACCTATCTAGAGGATGAAGCTGACATATGAATTTTTACAGAACACATGAACTCTTCAATAAAAACAACAACATATTACATTGGGATGAAGATCAACAACATAAACATAAATTAAATACAAACCATACGCGCCGCAATTTCATCAAAGGTCTTCCGACGAATTAAGCTTGAACAAATAACTAGTGGACATGAGTAATTTTTAAATTTTGTAGGGCACGCAAGAAGGTTTAGAGGGTACTTAAAAAAATTAACAATCTTAAGATATTAAATTTATAGACTCTAGCTTATATCTGCTCAACTTCAACCTATAAATTGCTCAAAAAAAATCTCCCCCCCCATGACTCCCCTCCCTTCCCGAAATTTTCATTTTTTCCCTTGAAGGAAAACTTCGGAATGCGTTTTTCAAAAAACAAATTTTGCCTTGAATAACAACTTCAGAATGTGTTTTTTGAATTTTTCCTGAAATTGAACTAGAAAAACTTCGAATAACATATTCCAAAATTTTTATTCAAAGGCAAAAATAAAAATTTGGAGAAGAAAAAAGAGTGGGGGAGAGAAACTTTCAATTACTCAATCTCAACCCGTCCATTTAATATAGATTTTAGTTCAAGCTTGACATGTCACTAAACAATTATTCATATGTTTTTTTACCAATCGTTAGTTGGTTCAGTGGTGATTGACACTGAACTTTGTAGGGAGGTCATAATTCGATCCTCCGCAACTGCGATCGGGAGGAGGCTGAAACCACTTGATGCCAGAACTGTCCCCCGAACCAGATTAAACTGGTGGTGAAAGCAAAAAAAATATTCACATGTTTAACACCTCCTTTTGATGAGTGGTGCGCATTTGAAACTTTAGCAATGCACTAGAAGCTTTATCCTCATAGATCTTCCAATGGAATTATTAGCAACACCCTCCTAAAGTTGACAAGTTGTCCATTCCTCTTCAGAAAAATAAAAAAGTTGTAGTTGTCCTTTGCTAATTTATGGACACCAAACCTAGATGACCAAAGTGATGCTGGAATCCCACAAATTATGCCCTTTTTATTCCAAAAGTTCAATACATATATACAGTAGTTAGAAATAATGGGTGTGCAATAGGACACAGCCTATGAGGAGCACATAATTAACTTTCTTTTTTCTTTTTACCTTTTAAGCTTATTTAAACAAACTAATTAGAATGCTTGTTTAGTTATTTTGGGGAAAAGGTTAAGAGCTTCTTGAAAAAATCATTCCGAAAAAGAATAAATAGTTCCCCAAAAAATGTTTCCAAATTAACACACAATTGGAACTTATTTGATTAAGTAATTAGGTGAGACTTATAAACTTTGAACAAAGATAAGATAAACTGATTTATTTAGTAATGTTAATCTATAATTCATTTGATTGCAAAGGTAGGTAAAGTCTAACCTAATTCAACTCATTTTCGCATTAAATAATAGACAATTTCTCTCGATGCAATTATCGAAACTAAACTTTCAAGTTGGATAGAACCACAATGAACGACAAAACTCTCTTTAATGTTTATCATTTCAAAGAAGACCTCCGGTTAGATTAGAAGAGATCTCAACCATTTCATTCAAACGCCTCCATGTCTGTGTTTATCAGTTCAAAGCTTCAAAAGAAATACTAGTACTATTTTAAATCATACGAAAGTTTGTAAAAAAAAAATTGGCTTAGTTTTTTTTTTCCCTCTAGAAGCACATATGGTGAAAGATTAACTACTAGTGAACCTCAAATTTAATTTTTTTAGACAAATGAAATGATAAGCTACTGAATATTTACACACTCAAAATAAAGGGAGCGAAGTTTGAATCCCAATCATGACCCCAGACCTAATAGTTACGAAATTTCTATCGGCCGAGCTCATTTATAAACTCAATTTAAAGCCTATAGTGTGGTTAATTTCTCTTTCCTAAGAATATATATTAAACTCAAATGATTTGAATTGATCAAGTTTGCGGGTTTAGTATTGCTTCATATTTTGGATATATGTACTTTTCCCTGCCAATCACGTTTTGTAATATATCATCATCATCATGTAATTATTCCATCATAGTGGTTTAGGGGGGATTGAATTTGCAATCGTGCATACCTCAAAGTTCCTTTTTGCTGTCATAATAACAAATGATATTTGCACAACTAAAAGAAGAAAAATAACGGATAAATGGAATATGCCATGGAAAATATTTGTATAAAAAATACATAAAACTTGAAAGGATTGAAAACACTAAATATGAAGTTGATCTATTTTTTGTCAATATATAAATAAATATGAATTGATAATCACCATCTAAATTGTACACATATAATTGTGAGGTCTTATGTTAAATCAGTGAATATGACCAATCTAACAATATAGATCTTACAACTCCCATGAGTTGGTCTGCTATAAAAGTTTTGTACTTTAAAAGTGTGTTTCTTTCAAAGTCTTAAGTTTGAATATTCTCGACAACATAAAACTCTATTCATAGGTCCCGTTTGACCCGACTTATTTTTTACATTTTATTTCAGCTTAAACGAAATAGAGAAGTATAAAATTATATTTGACACATTTATTCTTAAAAATATTAGAGAAATAAAGTAAAGAAGTAAAAAATAAAGAAAAGTGAAGTCAAATACAATTTTTTTCTTCTTTACTATTTTTAAGGAGAAAAAAAAGAGTAGAAAATAAGTCGGGCCAAACAGATTCATAATAAAAAGTCTAGCTTAAACGTATCCCTTAAATTTAATCGGTCTTTGAATCATATACCAAATCTTAAAAAAAAAATGTAGTTAGATCAAAAATGTAGTTAGATCTTAAGGACAGATAACATGTTTGTTTGTTGGGCTTGTTACTTTAGTTGCTATTTATAGAGATTGCAAGCATAGCTCATATATGGAGATCATTTTACTTGAAAAGGTGATTATTATTTTGACAATGAGTTTAAGTTGGAAAAAGTGATTTTAAATGCAACTCACGAGCCTATTTTAATTTAGGTGCTTTAAACTAGAGGTTATTAAGTTGATAAAAACGCAATGCTAATTTAGGAATGGGTTGCCTCAATAAACTTGCACGCAAGGGCAAATTCACTATACCAACGTGTTTGTTTAAGCTTGCAAAGTCGAGTTTTCGCATACTTTGTTCTAAAAGTGGAAATCTTTCTATATTCTTAATCATATTTATTGAAATGTTTGTTTTCTTTCTCCTTAAGATTTTACTATATATGCATCTCATCTCTTTTGATTCTAATCTTTAAAAGTTTCATTAATTTTATCTCAAGTGATCATGGAATTAGATATAATAATAATTCAGATAGTTTAGAATTTACTCTAGTTAAGTGAATCTCATGAAATAATGGTATGACATGGTAAGTGAGACACCATTTATAGGGTTAAAAACTTAAAATATAAATGCAATTTTGATTCTCCTATTTTAATAAAATTATAAATTTTAATTTGTCTATTTTAATTGTACAATTTTGGTATCCTAATTCAAACTTTTTGTTCAATTCAATTTGACAACGTTGTTATAAACTATTTACTCGGTCCATTTTATCATTTTAATTTTTTTTTCTCTTAACTTTGAATGTTTGTCATCACTTAATTTAACTCTCCATTTTTTAATATTTTTAGAAATTAGGCTCTTCATTTTCATGCTAGGTCACTTAATATAGTGTCATTTTATTTTATTGAATTCGATGGTAAAAAATTTTGAACAAAAAGGACCAAAATTTTACCGTGCAACTAATAATTTTTATTTTTACTAAAGTCATTATATCACATTTCCAACAATTTAAAACAAATATTAATACAATTATAATTTAAATTTGATTTGTTTCCTTGTTTAATTTAACATTGTATTCTAATTTTTTTACAAATACATGTGCTAAAAATCATAGTTAATTAATATTATACTCAAAATAATGCAAGTATTCCTTCAAAATTTAGGTGTGGTTATCTATTTTTATTTTTCATTGATTCAAATGTATTTATTTATAATGTAGAGAATTTGATTCTTATATATATGAAAAATTCAAAAAAGAGAGAGATGTTTTCTAGAGAGAGAGAGTGTGGAGAGTTCGTGATTACTGTTCATCTTCATCTTGCAAACTAACCCTATCCCACCGCCTTCCTTTTCTTTCGTCCTTTCACCATGACATCTTTCAATATCCCTTGGAAATGTCTCGACAACACCAATGAACAAATAACCGACACCATCGAACCACCCAAACCACAAAAAACCTTCGCACAAGCCCTCGAAAACCTTTGCGACATTCCACTCTCACAGTTTCCCCAACCGGTTGTCAAAGGGGATCGTCTTGCCATTGAAATCCCAGAAGTCGCTTATGAAGCTGGCTTAGAGAATTGCAAACACAATCTACATGGTAGGATCCCGTGGCCAAAAGGTTCGACTCCGCTTTCGGTCGTTGCCTTGAAAGCTAAGCTATCTGCGATTTGGAAGGATCTTTCCCGCTGGGGAGTCATATCTCTTGGTAAGGGCTTCTTCGAATTTACTTTTTCTTCTTTGGAAGATGTTAGAAGAGTTCGCTCTATTCCTTCATGGAACTTAAACCCTGGTTTGTTGAAGTTATTTGCTTGGTCTAAAGATTTTAATCCAAAATTGCAACATAATACCTCAGCTCAAGTTTGGGTTAAAATCTTTGGTTTATCTCAAGAATATTGGCACAAAAACATTTTGTTTACAATTGCTGGTAGCATTGGCACCCCCATCTGTATGGATTCTGTATCTGCCAAACCCATGTTTGAAAGGACTTTTGGTCAGTTTGTGAGAATTTTGATAGATATTGACCTTTTACAACCCCTCAGACACAAGTTACTTGTTGAAAGGAAAGGGTTTGCTTTTTTTGTTGACCTTGAATATGAACATATCCCTGCCTTTTGTGATAGTTGTAGATTGATTGGCCATAATACTGAGAATTGCAAAAGATGGAACAAGGATGAGGAATACAGAAATGAGAAGATCACCAATGTGAAAAAGAAAGCACCTCTAGAGCCTAAGCAGATCTTTGTGCAAACCAAAGATGGAAGAAAATCACAAGATAAAGAACCTGTCATTGTTGAAACACAAATAATCAATGTGGCTGACACCTCAAACAAATCACCTCAGGCTATTCTAAATAGCAGCAGCAAAAATACTAGTGGTTCTACTAGTAAGAATAACCATTGCTCACCTACGGACAATGAATATGACCAGAATTTTGTCCTACATCCTGTTAGTCCTAGATCTTTACTTAGAAATCAAGATATACAATTGGAAAATGATTTGAATGACGATTTTGATGATGATGTTAGTTCACATGACTCCATTGTGAATGATACACAATCTGAGGTAGCAGTGAGGCAAGATGTGCCTCCAGGGCAACCTATTTTGGTTTCTACAACTCCTAGTCAGCAGGTTAGTCAACATGGGATTGCTACAGGCAAGGCTGTTGTGTCCTCTACAGTTTCCACCCCTGACAGAGTTGCTAAAGACATGGCATTTCTTAAGGAATCTTGGGCAAATATTGCTGATGCTGAAGATGAAAATCAAATGAATTTGGCAGACACAGGACAACATGATGATTTACAAGATGGGGGCTTTCAAATCCATCTGTCCAAAGGTCAGAAAAAGGCACAAAAAAAGTTAAAACATTCTAGCAGAGACTCATATTCAACCAGATCTAAAGGGGTTTCTCAAAAGCCTTTTAGATGAAGTGCATATTTTGGAATGCAAGGGGCCTTGCTAATCCCCCAACAAGGTTAGCACTAAAGAAACTTGTTATTCAACATAACCCTGATATTGTATTATTATCTGAACCTTGGATGTCTTTCTCTGATTTACCTAGAAGATGGTTAGCTAATTTGAACCTCAAGCTTTTTGCCTTAAATACCAGACCCAACCGTTTGCCTAACCTTTGGTGTTTATGTAAAAATTCCTTAAACCCTTCAGTTCTTGCTTCAGATGAACAACATGTTTCCTTTACCATTAGTGAAAACGATAAAACTTTAGCCATTGCTGCTGTTTATGCTTCAACAAACTATAGAAATAGAAGAAAATTATGGAGTGCTCTTAATTCTTTACAAACCCAAAATGATCTCCCTTGGAGCTTTATTGGTGATTTTAATGTGATTATGGGAGCTCATGAACATAGAGGTAGATCTTCACCTGCTAGACTCCCAATTGAAGAATTTCACTCTTGGACTGATTCTTTCAACCTTGTTCACCTTCCTACTAGAGGTGCTGAATTCACTTGGAACAATGGGAGAGGGGGTAGTAGACACACTGAAAGAAGATTAGATAGAGTGATTTGTAATCAATCTTGGGTGGACACTTGTTTTGTTTCTTCTGTTTCTTCACTCACTAAAATTAGGTCTGATCATTTTCCTTTGCTTTTTGAATTTCAAACCTCCAATAGTTCTCATGTGTCTCAGTTCAAATTCATGAAAATGTGGGCTCTACATCCTGATTGTAGTAGTGTCATTTTGGACTGTTGGAATTCAAATGTTGTTGGTTGTCCCATGTATGTTCTTAGTCAGAAATTGAAAATGCTTAAAGCCAAGTTGAAATGTTGGAACAAGGATTGTTATGGTAATGTTCATGATTTGGTATCTGCTGCTGAACTTAATCTCAATCAAATTCAAACTCATATTCAAGAGCATGGCCATTCTGATGTTTTGTTACTTGAAGAAAGAACAGCTGCTGCTATGTATGAAGAAGCTTTGAACAAACAAGAAGCTTTTTGGCAAGAAAAAGCTAGACTAAACTGGCATTTAGAGGGAGATAGAAATACAAAATACTTTCATAGACTAGCCAAAATCAAAACCTCAACCAAACACATTACCTCCCTGCAAGATGGTGATGCAGTAATCACAAATCCAGATCAAATTGCTGAACATGTTGTAAACTTTTATAAATCTTTATTTTGTACTAACTTTGTTTTGCAGGATTCGTTGCTTGCTGCTGAAGTAATTCCTAATTTAGTCTCTGATGAGGTTAACGCCATGCTGACAGTGCTTCCTTCCCACAATGAAATCAAAGCTGCAGTTTTTGCTCTTAACAAGGATAGTGCCCCAGGTCCAGACGGTTTTGGAGCTTTCTTTTTTCAAAACTATTGGGATATAGTTAAAAAAGAAGTGATTGATGCTGTGTTACAATTTTTTTCTTCAAGCTGGATCCTGCCTGGTTTCAATTCAAACATAATTGCTTTGCTCCCTAAGACTCCTGAAGCCTCTTCTATTGATCAATACAGGCCAATTGCCATGGCCAATTTTAAATTTAAAATCATTTCCAAAGTTCTTGCTGATAGACTTGCATCTATTTTGCCTAATCTCATCTCTGAAGAGCAGCATGGTTTTATTCATGGGAGAGATATCAAAGACTGTTTATGCATAGCTTCTGAGGCTGCTAATCTCCTCCACAACAAGTCCTTTGGAGGTAATCTAGCTCTAAAAATTGATATTACCAAAGCTTTTGACACTTTAGATTGGAATTTTCTTTTGAAAGTGTTGAAAACTTTTGGTTTCAATGAGAAGTTCTGTCATTGGATCCATGTTATCTTACAATCAGCATTTCTCTCAGTTTCTATTAATGGTAAGTCCCATGGTTACTTCAATTGTAATAGAGGGGTGAGACAAGGTGACCCTCTATCTCCTCTTCTTTTTTGCTTAGCAGAGGAAGTGTTGAGCAGATGCATTACAAATCTAGTGTCTCAAGGTAGTTTGAATTTGATTAAAGGGACTAGGAATGTTAGTGTTCCTTCTCATTCTTTTTATGCTGATGACCTTATGATCTTTTGCAAAGGTAATCTGAGGGGTTTGAAATCTTTAAAGGATTTATTTAATAGCTATGCTCTTGAATCTGGGCAGGTTATCAACAATTCTAAGTCTACTATTTTTTCTGGATCTATTACTCAAGGGAGGTTGAATCTGATTGTGCAGATATTCAACTTTAACATAGGTTCCTTACCTTTCCTTTATCTGGGGGTGCCTATTTTTAAAGGTAAGCCTAAAACTTGTTATCTACAACCTATAGCTGACAAAATCAAATTGAAATTATCTGCCTGGAAAGCTTCTCTGTTGTCCATTGCTGGCAGAGTTGAACTGGTGAGGTCTGTTATCTTGAGCATGTTAACTTATAGCATCTCCATCTATTCTTGGCCTGTTTCACTTCTTAAAGAAATAGAAAAATGCATAAGGAATTTTATCTGGAGTGGAGACATTGAAAAAAGAAAATTAGTAACTACTTCTTGGAAAAAAATATGTAGACCTCTCTCTCAGGGTGGTCTTAATCTAAGGTCACTGACTAGTCTGAATAAAGCCTCAAACCTCAAGCTTTGTTGGTCTCTTATGCACAGTGATTCTTCTTGGGCCAGACTTCTTAGGGATAGAGTTATCAGACAAAGGAGAGTCATTCTTTATCATGTTTATTCATCTTTATGGAGCAGTATCAAAGAGGAATATGAAGTTATTTTGCAAAATTCTGTTTGGCTTCTTGGTAATGGGAAAGACATCAATTTCTGGTCAGATAGTTGGTGTGGCAGGCCTTTAGTTGAACAACTCAACATTCCTCATCAGATTGGTCAATCACTCTCCTCATCAGTTAGTGATTTCATTTTAAATGGTCAATGGAACATTCCTCCTCAGCTTTCTTCAATGTTCAACAATTTGAATATGATTGTACACAATGTAATCATTCCTATGGATCAATCTGAAGACAAGCTTTTATGGATGCATTCAGATAATGGTGACCTACAGCTCAAGCAAGCCTACTCCTTCAAGTTGCAGCAGTACCAAGATTTACATTGGGCTAAATTAATTTGGCATAACGACATTCCACCTTCAAAATCTTTGATGGTGTGGAGACTGATGCATGAGAAGATGCCAACTGATGAAAACCTTATGTCTAGAGGTTATGCATTGCCTTCTATGTGCAATCTTTGTAACTGTCATGTAGAAACTTGTTTTCATATTTTCTTTGAATGTAGCTTTGCTATGAAACTTTGGTCTTGGCTTGCTGGTTGTCTAAATCAAACTATTCAATTCACTTGCATGGGTGATATGTGGAAGTTGTGTGATTTGCATTGGTCTCCTCAGTGTAAGGTAACAATCATTGCTGCAATCATCAACCTCTTGAATTCTATCTGGTCAGCTAGGAATCAATCTAGATTCAATAACATTCCCGCTTCTTGGAGAACCACTTTATCTTTAATCATTGCCAACACCTCCATATCAGGTAACAACACTTCTAAGCATTCTTCCAATTCCATTAGAGATTTCTCTTTTCTGAAAATGTTTAGAATCAATATTCACCACCCTAGAGTTCCAATTCTTAAAGAAGTTTGTTGGCATCCCCCTCTTTTGAACTGGATTAAGTGTAACATAGATGGAGCTTCAATTGGTAATCCTGGTATCTCTTCTTGTGGAGGAGTTTTTAGAAATCATGAGTCTAATTGCATTTATGCTTTTGCTGAACCTTTGGCTATTTCTACTTCTTATGTCGCTGAACTTAGTGGAGCCATGAGGGCTATTGAGATTGCTTTTCAGAAAAATTGGCATCACTTATGGTTGGAGTCCGATTCAGCCCTTGTTGTTTTAGCTTTCAACAATCCTAGTAAACATGTAGCTTGGCAGTTAAGGAACCGTTGGAAAAATGTGATGTTTATGGTTAGTCAAATGAATTTGATTGTCTCTCATATTTATAGAGAGGGGAATCAAGTAGCAGATCTTTTAGCAAACTATGGATTAAATCTTACTTCTTTTGTTTTTTGGAATGAATCCCCTTTGTTTATTAGTGATTTTGTTAATAGAAACAAAGTTGGGATTCCTAGTTTTAGACTTTGCACTATTTAATGGAGTTTTGGCCTAGTCCCCTCCATTGTATATATCTCTCTTTTTTCTTGTTTCAATATATTTTGGGTGGTTAGCTCTTTGCTACCACCTCTTTTTGGTTAAAAAAAAAATAAAAATTCTTATATATGGACTTTGTATATTTAATTAGGAATTATACTTTTTGACCATATTATTTTTGACAAAAGTTAATATGTCAATATGTAATTAATAAGGAATTTATACTATTTGACCATATATTACATGATAAATAATAAGGATTACCTAGTAAAATAAATGAATAAATATGGTTAATATTGACCAAATAATAATAAGGATTTATACTTCTTGTACATTTAATTGGACCGTAAGGCCTAAATCAACGGCAAAAAGTTACAAAATTGTTAAGTTTAATATGTTTATTATGTTTAAACTCAAAACCTTATAATAATTGTGTGCGAATTTTTGGTATTGAATGTCACAATGTCTATCAAATAATTGTATTATTATAAAATTGACCGTTAAATTAAAACATACTGTAACATAGACAATATCTATAAAATAAAACATAAAAAATAATGTATATATATAACTAAAATATCGCATTACCCATTATGGATAAAAAGAATATCTGCTAACAAAAATATAATATATATCCTCTTTAGATTTATCACATCAATGGTCATTATTTTATTTTATACTATAAATAAATCACATTTTTTGAAGAGTCAAATGTATAACTACTACTATAAAATAGTACTGTAATTTCATTTTAAAATAAAGAAGAATAAAAACCGCAAATTTAGATAAAAACGTTGCTGTTATTCTTTCATCACCTAAAAAGTTATAGATAAGGATTCACAATTCCATTTCCCTCACAATAATTAATTAATATTAAAAAAAGATTTTTGGTCATTTTCATTGCCACGTCAGCATAAACATCTTCAATCTTATTCTTCCTCCCTATTTCTCCGCCGGCGTTACAATAAAACATTATCATCATTTCATATCTCTCTCCCAAAAAAAAAAAAAAACCTAAACCTATGTAAAAAAGTAACTGCTCTTCAGACAACATAGGTAGCGTGAAACTCATTCCTCGTATTCTCGTGAATTCCTTGGTTCTTGTCTTTTTTTTTTCTTCTTTCTCTTTACTTGTTTTTTTGGTATCGATCGAGAATATATAATAATGGATGTAATGGTGGGACCCGCTTTCTCCATCAACGTTCCGGCGTCACCGCCGTTTGCCGGAAACCGTCCGACCGGTAACGTATTTTTCGCCGGCGACTCGTCGGGGAGCTCGTCTTCGATCGGTACACCAGATGATAGTGACATAGAAAACGATAATGTTTCTCCTAAGAGACATCGTGAAGATGATGATGAAGATGAAGAAGTTCAAAGCAAGTTTAAGGGTTTGAATTCTCTTGATTCTTTAGATGATTCTCTTCCTATCAAGTTAGTTCCTCTTTTTTCTAATTCTCTTTTGATTAATTAGTAGTAATTAATTTTAGTTGATTTACCTCTTTTTGTTTGTTTTTAATTTGGTCTTTTAATTGGTTTTTTTTTTTTTTGCTTTTGTTTTCTCCTTCAATCTGAAATGATAATTTTTTTAGTTATTAATTTTTTTTCTTCATTTTTTGTGTTGCATGTGTTTTGCTAAATTTTTCTCTTTTAAGTTCTGGTGTTTGATTTATATTTATTAAATTTTGTGCATTTTTCGTTTGTTTCAATCTTAGATGTTGAATTTTATGTATTAATTTTTTTGTAATTGGGTTTTTATTGTGAATGTTTTTGTTCTTCATATCAATCTTTGGTTTATGTTTGATTATTAGTAGATTTTTTTTTATTTGTTAAATTTGTGTGTATGATTATGAATTTTCTGATAAGGGTTATGTGATTTTTTTAAGCGAATCAGGAAGGGATTATCGAATCATTTTATTGGAAAATCAAAGTCATTTTCGGATCTATCACAAGTGACAAATGTGACAGAATTGAAGAAACAAGAGAATCCATTCAACAAGAGGAGAAGACTTTTGATTGCATCTAAGTTATCAAGAAAATATTTTTATTCTTGTTTCAATCCAAAATCAATGCCCCTTTTGCCTTTGAATGAAGATGAGGAAGAAGATGATGATGATGAGAATCAAAGAGTAGATAAAGAAGTCACTACAAAAGGGTCATCACCATCATCTTCATCTTCTTCAATGGAGGAAAAGAAGAATCCACAAGAAGAAGTGATGATGAGACAATTAAACAATAGAATGCCTCAATCTTATGCTCATCATATGAGGCTTAGATTAGGGAGCTTTAAGTCTAGGAGCTTTTCTCTTGCAGATCTACAAGAACATGATGAGGTGGAAGAAGATGATGATGATGATGATGATGATGATGAGGAACAACATTTGGATTAAAAGTACAAGTGTGTGTGTGTGTAATTAGTACTGAACTTTTAATTTCATTTTTTAGATGGAGCTTTTAACTTTATTAGTTTTTGTTGTGATCATAAAGAGAATTTTACTTTTTAAGGATATAAAGTAGGCAAGTTCGTCATACGAGTTTAGTTCAATTTGTAGGACATTATATATATATATATATATATATATAGGTATATATATATATATATAGAAAATCAGAGTTTGAATTTCAGTCATCTTACCTATTCACCTAGCTAGTAGGTTGCTTAAAAAAAAAGTAAAAAATAGACAAGTTCTATGGTTGATCATATATATATATGCGTAGGAGATCAGAGTTCGAATTTCAGTTATCTTACTTATTCATCTTAAGAATAAAATTTATAGCTAGTAGGCTGCTTAAAAAAAAGTAAAAAAATAGACAAATTCTATGGTTGATTGTGTTAGTATTTGATAATTGTTGGAAACTAATAAAGATTAGAGTTAGACATTGTTATTTGAAAGTAGAAGTTTATGGTCTCCTTAGTAGAACGTCTAAATAAATGATCTAGCGGAATGTGTTAGTAGTCTTACGATACATGTTGAATTTCTTGTTGGTTGAGGTCATGAACAATTGATTGATTGAAAAGGATTAAAATCAAATTATAGGTGATTTTTGAAACATTTAAAATAATCTAATAGAATTAATTATATACACTAACATAGTGTGAGTGACATGAGTTATAGAAGAAAGCAACTCTACTTTATTTGAACGGGTTCAAAAGGTAGATCTAGCTTATTTGAAGGGGTTCAACCGTACCTCTTAAACATAAAAAAAAAAAAACACATATAATTATATATTTTGCACTTAAATCAATCAATTGTTGCTCAATGAAATTCATTGATTTTATTTTGGTAAAATCAAATAATTAAATAGGATGTTGCCTGGGGTTCTAGTGTGAATCTTTGAGTTGTGTCGGACTTAAATTTGCCATTTAATTATAAGGGATGGTGTTAGGACTAATATTCTCAAACTATTTACTCCCTAAGATTCTTAATATAAAAAAAAAAAATTTAGATACATTAATATTTCGATGTATCTAAAAAGTAAACTTCTTCTTATATTAAAGATTAGAAGAGTAATATGTAATTTTCTTCTTCTTCGGATAATAATCAAATAATTGCATTGTTGATAATAATGATTAACATCTTATCTTATCTTTTTCACCTTTAAATTTCTATTTTATCTAAAAAAATCACTTACCACGAAAGCAAAAAAAAAAAATCACTTACCCTTATTAGAAAGTAGAAAATTATAGAACAAGGGCTTTTTCCCTCTTTTGTTCACCAAATAAAATAAAAAAAAAAACAATTAGAATGGTAAAGGTCTTGGGTGGGTCTATGAGTAATGAAAGCTTCATATATATGCAGTAACATGAGGAAACACGCCTACCTGATTTAGCGGTTAGATAGGGTATGGATATTGGAATTATTCAGCTAGACATGTTTGAGAAAGACAAATAAACAACTAAATAGGTAATAATAATGGGAAGAACATGACAATTTCAAGAGATGAGAAAATGAGAGTTTATATCTACTTTTTATGGGAACTTTTTATATTGGAAATTAGTTTGTTAATAATCAGTTTATAGTTACTTAAGTTATTTTTATACGAGGATAGACTTAAATCTATAATTTGTTTGTACATTATATTCATTTTTACTCTATTTATCAAACTATCGTAAGAGCGTCAAAAGAAATAAAAGAGAAAAGAGAGTTGTCATATTTTAATACCAAATTTTAAGATATTACATATCATATGTGTATTAAAATATTAGAATCAATATGATATGATAATAGAACACTTACTTATTGAAGTTATGATGACCAATTCTTCTAAACCACTGAAGTATTAGACTCGATTTTCCTTTGCCTGATCACTTGCTCCGGTCTTTGAGGTCTTTGATTGAAAAAGCCACAAATGAGCGTATTGTGTTTTCTGTACATGACGACAAAGGGAACCTAGCCAATCTTATATATAAAATATCTCAACCCTAGTACCACCTATCATGAACCATAGAGTTGGGCCTACAATTTATTCTACATAAATCTGAATCAGTGTTCGAAGCCCATTATTACTGATCACATTTGTCGGGCTTAAGCATCATCAACTGAATCACATTAAATAACATCAAACCTGTTTTTCATAAAACCAAAACTACAATTGATTATAGCCCACAAAATATTAAGAAAAATTCTAACAATGTGTTACACCTAACAACTCATGTACCACTAATTGAAGAATCTGGGAAGTGTTAAGAGAAATAATGAATCAGTGCTCAAGAATTAGTAAATCACAAGAGATGAAGACGCCATATTTTTTTTCAAAATCTCAATATAATAGATATATGAGTCACATATCTTACGTAATATTTTGCTCTTCATATTCAATATGTGAGACTTAACTATTCACTTGAAATCTGATAAGTGCCAAAAAGTAGCTCAAATTACATATATATTTTAAGCACTTATTAACTATTTTGTAAGATATTCTTTAGTTTTTCCTCACTTAAATGTACATATTTGTTTAAGTCATTTCTTTCTATTAAGTTTCCCTAAATCTCAACATTTGTGCAGAAATTTGAAGAAAAATTGAAGTTAACTCGCCAGGGCGAGCTCAGAGCGAGTGCAGGGCGAGTAAAGGCAGAGAGCATCAAATTGGATAACTGATACACTCGCCAGAGCGAGCAACAACTCGCCAGAGCGAGCAGGAACTCGCCAGGGCGAGTAACAACGCGCCAGGGCGAGTGAAGGCGGTTCAAAACTCACTTATGACGTGGCAGAAACCTTCTGATGAAGAAAGGTCAACTCGCCATGGCGAGCTGGAGCTCGCTCAGCGAGTTCTAATTTTCAGAAACACTATAAATAGAGCTTGCTGTCATTTTTCTTAGGATATAACTTGTAATAGAGAATCAGAAGCAGAGGGAAACCCTAGGAGACAGATTCAAGGGGATTTGAAGGTGGATTCACTACAATAGTTGAGAAATCATCATTGATAAGTTTGTTCATCTCTTTTATCCTTAATCTTTGTAAAGCTACCATGAAAATGAGTAGCTAATCTCTCTTTGTTGGGATTAGGTGTAATCAACCTATGAGTATGTATCTAATTTGATCATGGTATTATATATGGTTTTAGATTATTCATCAATCTTGATGTTGTTCTTGAATTTCATGTTTTAATTCTAGGTTTTGAAATGGTATAGACATATGCTTTTTGAATCCAAGATCTAGAACAATCATCTATTAAACTCTAAACTCTAGACATATATTTAGATTTAATATTCACTCTAAATATCAAGTTTTAAAACTATTGTGTTGATTAAATTGTCCGAGACATCGGAGTTTGAGCAATACGATATAGCCGGTATATTGATCGATCACTCGAGACATCGAGGGTTAATGAATATAGTGGGATTCTCGGCGTGCTCTGGACATGGACACGTATGTGGGTGATATGTGATAAGAATTGATTAATAGCTAGAACCTGTGTAACTGATTAGAATGATACATGCGATTGGGTCGGTGAAATCTAATCCCAGCAAACTTATCTCTCTGTAATTGCAATCATTTCTTTACCATCATTATATTTTCCTACTTTACCATAAACAAACATCTTTTAATCACTATACTTAAAATTGTATCAATTGTTAAACGGTATTGATATCGCACCAGTCCCTGTGGAGACGATAATTTAAATACTTACTTTTGAACTTCAACAAAATCCAACATAGATTAAAAATGAAAAATGTAAATTTTATAAAGATTAAAAATATACACACATAAATTGTTAAATTAAAATACTATGGGCTGCTAGTTGCATGCTTAGTCAAAGTGGAACAAGAATCGAATTTGAAGTGTGTATTCATTCACACATTTTAATATGTGTTTGGTTTATTTCTAACCTGATTTTCGACTCATTTGTCTATTGGTTTTTGGCTATAACTAGGTGACGTGGGTCATGCTAACTTTTCATGAATCCCACTCACATAAAATGACCTATAATATAATATTGTCCATTCAAATTCAAGCAATTATAGTTGTGGGGGTCATGGCTCTATTATATCCTCTACCATAAAGTTTATAAAATAATTGGTTGGTTCTTACTATCAATTGTGTATCTGAAACAAAAGCTTCAATTTGCCAATTCAATCATGTTTTATAGCCAATATATATGATTCACCAATTGTGCATCAAACATTATCAAATAACTTATTTAAATCACATGGTTGGAAATCAAACATGAGTTGTCGGTCTCAAATAGATAAAAAATGAAATTTATAAATCCTATCTAAATTGGATTATTAGATTACATTTGTATAGATACAAATTCAAAAATTTGGGTTATATATGGATAAGTGTTAATAATATTTGTCCCTTTGTTTACAGAGAAATAAAATAAAGAATGAATAGATCAATCTTATATAAAAAGATATCATTCGTGAAAATATGATGTTAAAGTCTTTTAGATAGTTAAGTCTTTAGTTTAATGTGTTGAGTTTAAAGTGTAAGTAGATAGTTAAGTCATATATCGACCATGAATAAACAAAATATTGAATATATAATTGAGTTAACTCATGTATACTTAATAATGTTTTGATGTTTTTGATAGAAATGTAGTGTCTACTCTCTCTTGCAATCATGAAACATTGACCAGTTGTTGTTTTCGACAGTCCTGCAAACTCCTCCAACAAATGTTATTATATCTCTGGTTCGGCTTAGTGGAAAAGTAGAGGACTATAGTATTGTTGTATCAACTATAAGATATAGAAACCATCATGACAACCTAGTATCTACGCAAACTATCATCTAAATATGAACAATTAATTCTCTAACAATACTTTGAGTAAAAACATCCCTAACAATAATTCTTTAATATTTTAAAAAGAGGCAAATTAAACCCTAAAACAAATGTCTCTAAATAATTTCTTGTTCAAGAAATCGGTCATTTTTGTTAGTCTTCAAGCAACTACTATCTACATAGATATACTATTATAACCTTGAACAAAGTAATATGTTGTTTTCTTTTGGGAAACTATCAGTACATTTTTTTTAAAAATTGTGGATTTTTTTAGAATATACTGTATCAAGTATTGTTGCTTTGTTTTAAGACTATTTGGTGGACTCTGTCCTTTTGTCCTCCTGATCTATTGTATTTTTTTCCTACTTTATTATTAATATTACTATGAGGTGTGTTTTTTTTAATTTGGATCTTTTGAAATGAGCAAAGTGTAAAATAAAAAAAAATTAAAAGTTGTGATATGATTGTAGTAACTGAGTACCAACAATACGGAAAAATTCTCATCTTCCCCCACATTTCTCTTCTCCTCTAGAAATTCCACTTTTGGTCTTGAATAAAAACTTCGAAACGTGTTTTTCGAAGTTTTCTCAGTTCAAATTCGAAAAACACGTTTTGAAATTTTTATTCAAAGCAAAAAAAATTCAGAAAACGAGTTATGAAATTATTATTCAAGGGCAAAAGTGGAATTTCCGAGAGGAGAAAATAAACTTGGGGAAGACAATCGTTCCGAAAGATTCTCTTCTTACCCTCCATGACTCTTTTTAACCCCCCAATATTCCGATTTTACCCCTGTCCAAAAACTTCGGAACGTGTTTTTCGAAGTTTTTCTAGTTCAAATTCGTCGAAAACTTCGGAAAATACATTCCGAAGTTCATATTCAAGGCAAAAAAAGATTTGGAAAACACGTTCCGAATTTTAAAATCAAGGGCAAAAAAGGAAATCCGGGGGAAAAAGAGTGATGGGGGGTGGGAAGAGAAAATTTCAAACGTTCCACAATACGAATAGTCAGTGATCCATACAAAAGCCCATAATCCAAATGGGCCTAACGTAACGTGTTGTCACTGTTACAACAATACAATACGAGTGATTACAGATTACAGAGAGAGTTTTCTCCTTATTCGAACTCACTTCCATGGCGAATGGATAGAATAACAACCACACCATCCAAAATGCTTCTAAATCAAGCTTTCTCTTCATTCCACTCAAAGCCACTTCATTCTTCATACATTCCTCTCTCTTCTTCTTCTTCTTCTTCTTCTTCTTCTTCTTCTTCTTCATCTTCTCCGATACGGCGTCGTCGTTCAGTGAAAACAACAATTCCTCGCAAAACAAATCTCAAAATCCTCACATCACGCATAGTTCAACTCACTCGCCGTAAACAGCTTCGCCAGATTTTTAATGAAATTGAGGTTGCAAAGAATCAGTTTGGGAAGTTGAATACGATTGTGATGAATGCGGTTATTGAAGCTTGTGTTCGTTGCGGTGATATTGAATCAGCTATTACAATTTTTGATGAGATGAAAAATCCTGAATCTTGTGGTGTGGATACTGTTACGTATGCTACGATTTTGAAGGTATTTTGATACTTTCTATTTATATAATTAACTATTCTGATCATGAAATTATTGAATGATTAATGAGGTATGTTTAGAAGTTAGATAGAGTAGTATTTTCCTTTTATATAAATATTCTGTTTTTCCTTTTAATTTTTAGTTTAATATGTAAAATGATGGGAAATTATAAAGAGATTATGACTTATGAGTTCGTTTGATCTGCAAAATATAAGTACATGATAGAACAACATATCACAAATGATAGGAAATCATAGAGATGATTTGTTATGAAATAGAGAAATGATTGGAGTAAAATTTGTGATGGAAAAGTGCTAATGAAGCTAATTTTGATAAGTTCTAACAAGAAATCAAGCTTATTGTGGTGAGTATTAGGATGTTAGGATGGATGAGTGGACGGGACAATATTGGATTAGGAATCACTTTATTACATGAAAAGATGAGATAGTGAAGCACTTATTGAGGAAAAGTTGTTAAAGTCTCACTTCAGAGAGGTTCCAGTGTTCCACATGTTTAAAGAAGACCGTGTAAGCAAGTAGATCAAGCGAATTATACTCGAATGGGTAGAGTCGAAGAAAAACTAAGGAAAATTGTAGGCCAATCTTTTAAAGATTTAGGTTTGAATAGTCTATCATAGTATCATTATACATTATCTATGTTAGGATACATCAGCCTAGTGGAATAAGTTTTTTTGGGGGGTATTTGAAAGGAAATGTTCACAAATACGAGTACCCTTGACACTTTCAATCACCCTTTATTAATTTTTATAATCATTTTGTAAATTTCATTCAAAAAGTAAAACATTAACTGTTCCTTTCCTTGATTGGATTTTCATTTAAATTTTATTAAGGGTTTAGGCAAGGCACATAGATTTGATGAAGCTTTTCGATTACTTGAATCTGTTGAAAATGGTACTGCCGTGGGAAGTCCAAAGTTGTCAGCGCCATTGGTCTTCAGCTTGCTAAATGCCTTAACAGAAGCAGGTGATTAGACATTTCAGTCTCACTGGCTTTGCAATGTGTACACTTCTTTTTATTTTATTCTGATCTTTTTTTACCTGATAAATTTCAGCTTTTGCATTGCATGATCATACATGTAAAAATTTATATGATAGCTGAGGATATAAGATGTTTTTGCATGACTGATATTTTGTTGGTTTTCAATACATAAGGTGTTACATGTATGTCCTGATTTGATTCTATGAAGAAATTCATTAAAAAGTCATGTTGACTGGTGATGTTTACCTGCAATGCTATAGTGCAGGAGACTTGCGTCGTGCAAATGGCCTCCTTGCCTGTTATGGTTCTGTGCTTCGTGAAGGCGAACATTTTTCAGTCTCAGTATACAACCTTCTAATAAAGGTTTTCTTCTGATCCGTAGGGAGAAAGTTTCTTTTTGAATAGTATATTTCAGTAGTAGAGATTACAAATATTTTTCTGAACAGAACAAAATTTGAATGCTTACTTTCCCTCCCCTCTAATTTAGGGGCATATAAACTCAGGCTGTCCTGACACTGCAATAAACATGCTCGATGAAATTTTATATCAAGGAATAATGCCTGACAGGCTCACATATAACACACTGATTTTAGCATGTGTTGAGAGTGAAAAATTGGATGTTGCCATGCAATTATTTGCAGAAATGAAGGTAATACTTGCATTTGAAGTTCAAGTTTAATAGTTTTGTGGTAGATAAATATGGAACTTCTAAATTCCAACCCTTGATATTTATATTTTATAGGAAAAAGCGCAGAAATTCATCCATGGTGATCTGTTTCCAGATATCGTTACATACACAACATTGCTCAAGGTCAGATTTCTCAAATTTACTCACTTGTAAGATTAGTTTGCTGTAGTACAAAACCATAAAAATTTGAATTAATTTTTTTTTATTCTGTACAATGTTTTGATCATTGGTTTCCTGAGTTATGGTCATCGATTTCAGTTGCTTGTAGTTGTTTAATTTTAATGATTATTTATGTTCTCATGGTTTTAGAAGTCATGACTCATGTGAAAATGACATGCCTTGAACATTTATTTTAAACAAATTTAGTTATGGTCTCTGTTAAAAATTCTTTTGGCGGTTTAGGAGGGTTCTGTGGTAGCATCTTTCTCAGTTTTTCTCTTTTAATGCAGGGTTTTGGGCAGGCAAAGGATCTCGTTTCTGTTGTGCAAATAGTGCTGGAAATGAAATCACGTTCTGAGTTATACATAGATAGAACTGCTTACACTGCAATGGTTGATGCTTTACTAAGATGCGGCTCTGTTAAGGGTATGCTTTCATTTGATTCTGGGTTTCTTTAGTTGCTTGGAAAAAGTTTCAGGAATAACGAAATAGATTAATGCTTATGGTATTTACTAGAAAGAGATATTCTGCTTTGTTTTGGATGGGTGGAGTAAGATAATCCTAACAGTTGCTGATAATCAAAATTATGCCTGTGAGATGTAACCAAAAAAAATTATGCCTGTGAGGTTAATGGGTTCTACCTGTCTCTTGAATTGAAGGGTCAAATATTGATATGCTGTTGATTTGCATTTTAGACTCTTCTAAGTTGAGTGAAGATTATGAATCTTGTATTTTATTATAAATTTCAACAATTATTTAGTTTGAAATGGATAACATTTTTTTAACTTTTGGTTGCTTTTGCTGAAAGCTTATATTTCATAAGCACAAATCAAACTTCCGGTTAAGTTGCCAGTTGAACCACATCGCAAGTTAAAACTTTTAATATGTGTGTGTGGCACAAAAAGAACTTTTTAAGCATAATAAAGGAATGAAAATCTACTGTTACGAATTTCAATTACCAGTTCATTTTCTAATGAAGCTTTATTAGATACTATTAATATTTTTCTTCAATAATTACTCTACTAGTGATTTTTCCTGATTCTTTTGTTTCATTAACTAATCTATGAATTTGTGTTTTCTTCATCATATAATTGAATTATCTTGGGGTATTTATTTAGGTGCTCTGTGTATTTTTGGAGAAATACAGAAGAAGATTGGTTGTAATCCAGAGTTGAGACCAAAGCCTCATCTCTATCTTTCTATGATGCGTGCCTTTGCTTTTCGAGGAGATTATGATCTGGTTAAAAATTTGCATAAGCGCATTTTACCAGATACAGTAGGAACCATTCTACCAGTTTCCCAAGAAGAAGCCGACCACCTTTTAATGGAAGCAGCCCTGAACGCTGGCCAGGTATTATTGATGTTTCTGTTTCTAATTTTCAAAATTTTGATTGGGATGTGGATGTTAATAATTCACTTGTTCTTGACATTTTATTCATGTTTTTCTATGCTAGGTTGATGTTGCTATTAAAACTCTTACGTATATTCTTTCAAGATGGAAGGGCATATCCTGGACAAGTCATGGAGGCATGGTGTGTAATTAGTTTTTCATGAATATTGTTGTCTTAAATACATCCATTTAATAGATTTTTAAGTATTAACATCGATTTATATATCTGGTCTGTTTCTTATCACATTAATTTTAGGATCAACTGGCACTTCAGTTGAAATTGTGGTGTCCTTTTAACAATACAAATATTCCTTTGCACTTGCAGGGAACGGGATCTTAACTTGATTTTTTTATCTTGGTGTTTCTTTTATAAGTATAATATTACCATGGATTACATGTAATACAGTTGCCAAATATTGTCCCGAAGTAAATATGTGAACAGGCTTTTATGCATATAAATGTTTCTTTCCTCCTAAAATGCTAATGTTGCCAGCAAGTCAGGTTCTCAATCATTTGCCTGTGCTTTTGTAATTTAGGTTGCTTCTCGTATTGAGGCCTTATTGGGATTCTCAGCATCTTTATTCAATCCTTTCTTACTTCCTCAGGTACTTTACATTTGTTCATTGGCATCCTCTCCACTAGGTGGCATTGCATTGCGCTATATTGAATTATATAATAAGTATGCTTTATTTGGTTGTACATGCATTAAACCTGGTTTGTCTAAAGCAAAATGTTTTGCAGGCTTTCATGCTTTTAGTCCTGTATTTATAATTCACAATTTGTCATGACTCCAGCTCCAGCCTTTGGCTGTTTGTTCTACATTGCACTGCATTTTCGGTAGTTTCTTCGTTCTGCTTAGAGAACTTGTATATTGTCTTATTATGCAACCTTGTGGTTTAGGTTTTGCCTTCTGAACCGGTTGAGGGTTTCATGATACCATTTGAAGCAACGCGGCCACTACAAGGTACCATAAAGCTGAGGGATGTGGTACAACGTTTCTTTAATGATGCAGTAGTTCCTATTGTAGATGAGTGGGGCAGTTGTACAGGGCTTTTGCACCGCGAAGACTGCAATCAGGTATGTTTTTGTGAGATTACCATTGGATGAAATATTGTTGTAATATAAAGGTATATGCATTCTACAGAGAAGCTAATACTAATTAATGCATGTACTTTCTGTCCTGGGCAAGTAAAGGCCTGCTCATGCTTTGTTAAAGAAATCAACATTTTTTTAATTACAAAACTGCTTTAACATGATTTACAATAATACATAGACATCGATACAAGTTAAAAAAATAATTCTTCATTCCATGTTTTGTCAATTTCTGATTTGGCCTCTTAACTATCTGATACTGTGATGAATTTATAATACAGTTGGATGCTCCACTTTCAACAATGATGAGAAGCCCTCCTCCCAGTGTTACGGCTACGATATCTGTTGGTCATGTAATTGACTTAATTTTGGAGAAGCGTTACCCAATGGTTATCATTGTAAATTGCACCGATGTGTTTGCTACTACATACGGCTGTAGAGCGATTGGAGTTTTTACATTAGTACAATTGAATAGGCTTATCAAACCTGTATCTGAAGAGAAAAGGGATAGACCTTTCACTCTGCAGAAGATGATAACATAACATTTTTAGCTGTACCAATATGTCAAATTATATTTTTTGTGGTGTCAAAAAATGCATTAGTTTAAAATCAAGTAGTTTCCATTGGTTGAAAATGAAATTTTTCTAGTGAACTGCATTTCCATTTACTGTCACTTTAATGTATTGCTCTATATGTCTGCCTAGGACTTATGATTAGTATTTTTCTTTTTAAATGATTAAAGGGGATTCATGTATGCAGCATAAGTCCATTCTTGAATAGGCAACAAGGTGTCAAGTACCAAATAGACAAAGTTCTTCTAAGGACAAGTCCACAAATAAAAGGGCAAGTTTTTGCCTTGAAGGTGAATTGGAATCAAGCCTCAAAGGTGCTCAAAGCTATATGAAGTTGAACTATTTGATGAAGATTTTGAAGAGGATGGGGAATTGTCCTTTATCTGCCTAAACTATGTGAAAGAAGGGAACGCTAAGGAAGAAGCATTTGTTGAAGGAGTAATCCCAATAGATAAGTAAGAATCAAATCGTTTACTATGAATATAAGAAGTCACGGTACCTGACGGGACACAAGAATTTTTTGAATGAGAAGAAATGAATGGTGACAATATGGGAGAGTTTGGACCTGTTATCCTTTGACAGTGAAGATGAAGTAACAAGATATCAACTTCAGTCTCAAGGCAGATATTAAGGAGCAAGAAGAGAAGGTATTTTTTTTTATCTAATTAAATTTCACCTGGGAAAAAGTTGTTAGGAACTTAATAATTATGAAAACGTTAAATAGAAGGCCTTCTCAAAAATGAAATGTACAAATTAATTTCAATGGACACCAGAAGTTATTGGATAAGAAGTTTATAATTATTACAGAACTTTTTAAAAAAATTCTTGGTAAGAAATAACAATTATAATGGTCAAATTATATCAGCTAATATCTTCTCAGTGAATCAAACACAAACTTTGAATTTCTGCAGTTTGTGAATATAAATCATAATCACCAAATTATATGTACTTTATAATGGTACAATAATTACATGTGTAAATGAATATATCACCTGGCTGTGAAAATCAACTAAGTTGAATGACGACACTCCCTTTTTTTAAATTTGTAGGAGGAAGCTTTGTATACATCAGAATAAATTCTTCAACTCTTTTGGTCTTTTTTTTTTTCTTTGTTTCTACTCCCGAGATAATATGTACTCTAAATTGAGAAAGGTAGAAGGAAAAGTGAGGAGTTATAATCATTAATTGGAAAATCAATAGTTGAAATTGTGATTGCAATACATACACACGTATATATACCAGAAGTTTGTCAAATCTCAACAGTTGAATTTTCAATTAAATGGTTATAACTCTCACTTCTCTCCAAAAACACTGCTCTCTTTAATTCCATAACGAGTGTCTGCAAAGTAGTCTCACAGGATAATACATCTGACAGCAAAGTATAGTCTCACTATATAATATACATGTGACATGCATATGCATGGTTCATTTGGCTTGATGATCAATGACAGTTTGAAATGCTCCAGCCAATGCAAGAACCTTGTTCTTCCTCCCCAACAGCTTGCTTGCAGTCTCCTCAATCATATCATTCGACACTTGAGATTCATTCTTCCCTTTTGCTGCTAATTGTTGCTTTGGTTGTGCTACCTCAGCCTTAGCTTCTTCAACTTCTTTACTTACACCTCCTTCAACAGCTTCCTTCTCTTCCCCTCCCCGTTCTTCTTCATTGTTGTCCTCACTTTTTTTATCTTCTATTACAATCCCACTTTCATTTTCGTCCTTCTCATTTGCAGCAGCTTCTCTTTCAACCTCAGAATGATCAACTTCTTGGTGATACTCACTATTGTTCTGTTTCTCTTCATGCTCAACTTCAGGTTTCTCTTCATTTTTGTTCTCACTTTGTTCTTCATTGTTGTTCTCACTTTTTTGATCTTCTATTACAATCCCACTTTCATTTTCTTCCTTTTCATTCACAGCAGCTTCCCTTTCAACCTCAGAATGGTCAACTTCTTTTTGGTGATTCTCACTTTTTTGATCTTCTATTACAATCCCACTTTCATGTTCTTCCTTTTCATTCGCAGCAACCTCAGAGTGATCAACTTCTCCTGGGTGATTCCCACTATTGGTCTGTTTCTCTTCATGCTCAACTTCAGATTTCTCACCTTGTGGCTCCTTTTCTGCTATTTCTTCTTCTGAAACTGTAGAAATTACTTTCTCATCATCATCTTGATTCTGAGGTTGGTCAGAATCCTTAAGAACCTGATCATTTTCATGCTCGTGTACAAATTCCGAGTTTACATCAGTTGAAATCACATTAGATGCATGTTCTTTATTCTCCACTTTTATCACTTCAGCTTCTTGGTCTGTAACTTCTTTAACATCCTCAGTTTCAACATTTGATGAATCAGAATCTGTAATCACAGCTTTGTTCTTTGGAGGGTTAGCAGAAGAAGCATGATCATTAGCCACCTTCTTTGTGGTGTTAGAAGTAGCAATGTTGTTATTAGGGGTGTTGATCTTCTTTGTGGCCCTTTTCCATACTAGCTTAGTTTTTGCATCACTTGGTGCCTTATCTGAAATGGGTTTTGAAGGGTTGCTGCCTTTAACTTGAGGATTGGAAGATCTAATATTTAGTGAATGAGATCTTTCTCTAGGGCCAGGGGAAACAAGGGCTTTATGTAATCTTGAAGCTGATGGTTGTGTTGTTTTTGCTGTTAAGTTTGAAGATGAGAGTGGTTTATCCAATGATCTTCTTCTAATTGGAGAAGGCTTAATTGGAGTTTCTGTTTTGGGCTTTCTGAAACTTGTTGTGGGCTTTAGATAATTTGGGTTGTTTTTCTCTGATGGAGTGGTTGAGTTACTCTTGTTGGTTGTGGAGGTAGTAGTAGTTGTTGTGGATGGTTTTGTGGTTCTTTTGGCTGTTGTGAGGGGAGAATTAGAAGATGGGGTCTTCTTTTTCTCATTCCCAACAACTGTGCTACTATCTTTAGGTTTTGTTGCCATATATAATTAGGTATTTAAGCTAAGAAATTCTTGAAAGAACCTGCACACTATACAAAAAAAAAAAGTACTTAGGGTCATTTGATGTGTTCTAAGGAGATATATATATTTTTTGAAAATGTTAACCAGTGCCTGGGCACTAGTTAAGGAAGCAAAAATAGTAAAATTGTCTTGAAATTTGTGCAGTAAATTTTTTATTTTTTTTTAAAATAAAGTAGTCAATTGTTGATTAGAAAATCAACTATTGATACGTTGTGTGTATAAATATTAAATCATGAATTGTTTTTTTGTCTTAATCCTCCGGTTCTCAGGGAAAGAGAGTCCGGTAATTTAGAGTTTGTGAAAGATAAGTAAAATCTAATCAAGAGTTGTTCATTTTAAGAATCAAATTCAAGTTCTTTCATTCCGTTCTTATTAGTGTTCATTAATCACTTAAGTTCAATCACTAATATTTATTGGAGGTTGATATTCTCATTAACAATTCTTTACATTAACATATACGATATTGTGTATATACTCTGTCCAAATGCACTCATTGTGTTTCTTTTAAATTTTAGTAGATTTGGATATTGAAACAATTGGCATTGAAAATATTGGAGGATACAGAAATTGACTTATATTTGTGAATGGCATTTAAAAATAAAATAGAAGAATTGATTTTGTTCTAGTAGCAAAGTATAACCACTTTTGAAGTAATATGCATTTCTTGTAGGCCGCACAACTAGTTTTGATCAACAACAAAAAAGGAACTACTCTTTTAAAAAATAGCTTAACTTGTAAGAAATTTAATTATTTTATTAGTAAGAAGGATCTATCAAATTAACAAAGCTCCAAATTCCAAAATGATACAATAAAATTGAAATTCATTGTTCACATTAGGAGACTAATCAATTTAGTCTCTGAAATTGTCCCTAATGTGACTAAAATTTTGAAGTTAAGGAATAATTTTAAATGATCAATAATGTTATGGATCAGATTATCTAATCCTTAAAAATTTAGAGCCTAAATTAATAATTCCCTCTTTTACTTTTTTTCTTCTTAAATATGTCCCACATGTCTTATTAGTTATTGAAAAGAAGTGATGATGAATATGTACTCAAAAAGAAAAACAATTTGCAATGAATGGTTAGTCGAAAAGAAAAGCATATACTAACTCCATGATAAAACAAAAGAAAGCATCCCAAAGATATGAAATGATATAATATGAAAACATCCAAACCTAAATTCATCATAAATTTTTGCTGAATGAATTGTAACGAAAAATAAAAGAAAAAAGTACACCTCAAGTGCTTGTCAAATGATTATGATCATCAACTTTAAGTACTTTATTAATTTATAGACAAAAAATTATGTTCCTTTGTTTTTGAAAAGTAATAGAAGAAAAGCAACCAAGGGAAAGCCATTAAGGAACATGATACAATTTTTTTTTGTAGGAATTAACAAGAAAATTAGAAAGGAAACTACATTTACATGAAGAAAAAAAAAAGCAAATAAGGATGATCATGTTTTGGATAACATACCTTGATTAAAGAAAGTTCATGGAAGAGTGAATTTGTGGAAACAAAGCAAATGAAATTCCTTTGAAAGGAGAAAATATGAGTTATAGCTTGAAGTGGAAAAAGAAAGAATTGATTGGAAGAGAAAAAACAGAAATTGTGTTGAGGTGATTTAACAATTACATCAAAGAAAATGAAAGTACTTAAATCAAGCACAACTCAAAGGTTGCAGGCCATGAAATAAAAAAAACCAAATGATTTGTTTATTATTTTTATCAAACGAGCTGTTAATAACCCCGAGACATTTGGGGCAATATCTCAAGCATAGTTGACCTTTTCTCTTTCATTTCTACACGTTCAATTAATAATTATTTTAATTTTCTAAAAATAACATACTAACATCTTTTTCTGAAAAAAACAAAAAAAAAACATATAACATATTTTTTACATCAAACAAAATTGTTTAAAGGAGAAATAACATGATAAATTGGAATTCGGCCGAAAAATAAGTAAATTTTTATCAATAATCGTTTAACTCATGATTCAAACTCCGGTTCTTTAAGACTTCTTAATTGAATGTAATTAGCTTTAATCATTTTAGTCTAAAATGCCTTAATTTTTCATTGAATGGGTTTAATTTGTATATATTGCGGTATAGTTTAGTGACTAAAAATTCTTCCTTAAATGAATAAGTGAAGAATCTAGGATTCACTCCGACTTATATACATATATAAGGGAAAAGTTATGGTGCATAAGGATTTTTCATATGCATGGTGCATAAACAAATCTCCACCATTTATATTCTAAAATAGCATTGGCATGATTAAGTGCATAAACATAATAACTTTTCCCCATATATAATGTGATGTAATATTCTTATCAATTATGTTATGCTCGCGGATATAATCTTGTTTTTTCTTTTTTTTTGTATAAACTCCCTCATTCACAAGGTGGCCAATAATTATTTTCCAAAAAAAATCAAATTCTATAGAACAATTTATTCTAAAAGAAGCTCGTTAAATAGAGTGACAACATAATATCATTAGATGCTAACTTTTTTATTACAAAGAAAATTATTAATAAATAATCAATTTTTTTATTCAAATCCCTAACCATAGAGGTGGAATCTGACCTCACGTCATGGTTGAGCACAACACAACCCAAGCTAGCCACCATATTACACTTTGGCTTCCATGTAGATGAAAACTTGACAAAGTCATCAAGAGAGTTTTGGCTGAATCATTGATGGATATATGACTAAAACTAAATGAAGTGGTTAACTAAAACGCAATAACTTAGCCAAAACATTTGGCGCAACAACATTGTTAAGATTTTTTTTTTTACGCAACATTGTTAAGATGTTAGGTGACTATAGAATATGCATTAAAAAAAAAATATGACTATAGAATATTTGATCTCTGAATTTGAATTTCTTTAGCTGTTTCAAGCAGTTGCACATAATATATAATTTCAGTTTTGATTTATGATTAGACGATTTTAATATATGCACTGTTTATTTGACAAGTTTTCATTGCATCCATTTGTTTTTTATAGAACTAAGAGAGAGAGAGAATAAGTTTTTTTTTTTTTACAATCAAAAATTAATATCATTTCATTATTCAATAAAAAAGTAATACAAAGAGATAATGTCTCAAAAATGCAGCGACGAGATCAAAAAATGACCGCCTTAACAAATGTACGAGCAACTATGTTCGTTTGCCGCTTAATAAACTTAACCATGAAGTTTAGATTGCATGACAAAATACTATTAATGTGGGAAATAAGAAAACTAAAATTCAGAACTACCACAATCGAAGTCACGAATTGCATCCACCACGCTTTTAGAATTTGTTTCAAAAATAAAATGAGATATGTCTCTTTGCCCCATTACCCTAAAAGCTTCAATTAAGACTATGGATTTCCCTTCTAATATGGAGCAACTTACATCCTTCCAAGTAGTCTCAGCCATCACAAACCTTTCCATGTGGTCATGCAAACACCATCCGGTACTAATTTTGTTCCACTCTTTGTGAAAGTTGGCGTCTACATTACACTTGTACCAACCATGAATGAGTTTCTGCCATCTCCGGAGCTGCTGTTGCTGTTCGAACCGTTGCCATCACAAGTTAGAAAGTGAAAAATTAATAAATTAGTAAATGGTGATAACATTTTTGCTTGAAGAGTCTATCTAGTGGCATCAGTGTTTAATTTCCTTTATTTATAATACTTTATATTGGATTGATATTTTGAAAGATTATTTTAAAACTAGTTTGCAGTTGCAATATTTTTTTTTTCTCATTGTTGTGCACAAACGATATACATTTTTTTCTGTATGAGTCAATCAAATCACATTAAAATATTATTTTTATAGATAACTTTTTAAAATATCTCGACAAATATTTACATAATATAATTTGATTAAAGAGAAAGTGAATTCTCTCAATTTTATTTTCCTCGTGTTCTTCAATTGTGTACATCTCCATCCTTAAATCCACATTTTTTTTTTGTCTCTCATCCCAAATCAATAGTTATAAAAAAATTACCATAATATTAATGGCGAGAATAATTTTTCGATTAAATACTATGAAAAAAGTTATCTGTGTGTGGCGCCTCTTGCGCGACCGGCTGCCGCGCGACGAAGACAAATCTGGTTTCACGAGGCATTCTCTCTCCACATCTTCACTTCTGTGTGACAGGGTGTGGTGCCGCTGAGTCCGCATCACACTTATTTATCTCTTGCAGCACCTTTGGATCGCTTTGGCCTCTAGTTCGGTCTTGGATTGGGTTCTCGGCGGTGGATGCACACACCCTCTCTGATCATTTTGTTCAGTTCACTTATTCAGCTGGTGGTCTTCGTGTGAGACGGTCGTTCTTGCAGCTCGTCTGGCTTGCTTGTGTTTGGGTTATTTGGAATGAAAGAAACCTCAGTCTTCAAAAAATCGACAAATTATGTGCACTAGCTCCTGGATAAAGTCAAGACGTTCTCCTATCGGTGGATGAGGATGAGGGATGTTACTTTAGGTCATAACACTCACTGTTGGTAGTCGAACCCTTTACTCTGTTTGGGTATCAACTAATTGTTGTTTTATCATGTAGCTTGATTGGTTCTCTTGTAAACTATTGTAGTCCGTCTTGACCTATGAAGCACGGACACTTCTCGGATTAGGCGTGTCCGTGTCCGACACGTGTCCGTGTCAGTGTCCAACACCGACACGACACTTACGATTATACTGAATTATGTCATTTTTCCAAATTATTATTGTTTTATATATATATTTCATTTTTGCCTGTTCAAAAAAAACTATGAAAAAAGTTATAAACTATCAATTCACACAAATCAAATTAATTTCTATTCCTAAAATGTCACCAAAAATAAATATTTGTCGTATATTTTAGAAATCAATCGATTTGATTTGATTGAATATATGTGTAAAATAATATCCGCACTTTCTATATATTCACATAGCTCAAAAGATTAGTCTATGTCCTTACGCTAGAGGAATGAGGATATAGTATTTACAAAAAAAAATCCTTAAAAAAAAAACTTGATGAAAGTGGAAAATTAAAAACCTATAAGATTTTTCGATTGATATGATAACGAATGTTATTTGTGCCGTCACCTTATAAGTTTTCAATCCTTTCATTCATTCATTCACACTTTCTTCTTTCTCTCTCAAAAAAATTCTCCTTTTTCACTCTCTTCTTCTTCTTCTTTCACACTCTCACAATCTCTTTCTATCTCTGATACAACAACAACAACAATAATCTACGCATATTTAGGTAATCACCATATTCATGAAGCTTTAATTAATTAATCTATTCGGTAATAATAATAATAATAATCTATTCAGATTAAATATTTATTATTCTGCTGATTAATCTACGCATATTCATCGTACCCTCTTATTCAAACTATGGATTATTGAAAAAACCTTATTCAATTTTACTTTTTTATTTATTTCCAGTTATCAATTTTGATCAAAAAGGTGTCATTTTTATTTTATGATGATGTTTTTGTGATTATATTTAGAACCCTTAATTGATATGAATAATAAAAACCTCTTTTTGTTTTTTGGGTTATTCATGTTGTTAATGTTATTTCAGTTTTTAACCAATAGTTGTTAATATCAATAACTTTTATCTCATAACTGAATTTTGAGCTGTTTTCTTATGTGATCATTGTATACATAAGATGATATATGTTTTGTTTTATGTAATTTGCATTATCATGTTTGTTTTTTGGCTGTTCCTGTTGATCATCATCACCATAATCATCATTGTATCACACGTCTCGCCGTTGATTATAAGCAAAAGTACACAAGTTGATTAAATGAATTTGAAAAGTTTGTTTTTGCCTATAATTGTGGATTAGTTTCTGATTCTTTCCTTTATTGTTGTTTTAGTTTGTTCCAGCTGATTATTATTATTATTATTGCAATCAGGGTTCATTGGTCCCTTAAGAGTACTAGTAATAATCTAATTAAGAGGGTGTTTTATTAAGTTAAGACTTAGCTTGTGACGACTAATCATATTCACTTGTAGACATGTTTGTTGGAGTTTATAAAACTAGTATATGATATATACTTAAGTTGTTTTCTGCTGCAGATAGCTTCTTTTTCTAAGTTGTCTTCAGCTTAGACAGAGTTTATTTAATTATTATCGAATAAGCGCTTACACGATATATGGTTATCGAATAAGCGCTTAGATAAGTTTTATGAGCTTATAATGATATTATGATGTGTAAATATGGCGGTTGGATTTAGCGTAATTAGGCTGCATTGCACTTATCGTGATTGAATAATACGTTAGTTCAGAGAATCGAAGTATAAATATTTAGTCACTATCATGACTGTAGCTACTAGTATTTCATTGGACTGTTCATGTTTGCATGATTTATGTTCAATTATTTATTTTTTTCAAACTACTATTTGTTATTCTTTTTCTCGGTTGCCTCTTCTATAATTCAATTCATTTTGCCAATTTTCTTTATTTGTTCCCTTTTAGTTTAATTTTAGTAAATTTTTATCTTCGATGCAATGCAGATTTTGAAGGTAATAAACCAATGATGGATGGAAATCCTAGTAAAAAAGGCACTGATGGGATGGTAGCCCCTAGAAAAAGGATCAGCGTTGTGTTTAGAGACACTGCTAATACCAGAAATCGAAATGATCAAATTTGCAGCCGAGTGGGTTGCAGTAGTACAGCCAACCCTCCTAAAGTTGCTCAAGTCAGATCTTCCGAAAAAGTTAAATCTTCAAGGCCATCAATGCAGTCAACTTCAAGTGGCAAGGAGGTAATCGGTAGTTCCCGTAGAACAGCTACTAACCCAGCAAAACCATTTATAAAGCCTCGGAGAACATTACCTTCAAGTGGGCTTCAAGCTGACGAGGAAGGTAAAAAGTCTACTAAGGTAATTTTGACGGAAGTAGGAAAATCTAGTGGAGTGTCAAAATTACGATCTCAAGGGAATTTTAATCAAAGACCTGGATTTCGTCAACAAGAAAATGAAAGCATTCGTCAGGTGAAACAAGCCGTTTCTAGCAGCAAGTATGGATTGAGGAACCTCAGATGCAATAATATATCTGATATCATCCCTTCTTCTTGCTCATCATCAGATTCTACCCTTAATAGAAAGAAGACTGTGATTAAAAAGGGAAACACTGGAGGGGAAAGTAGCTCAACTGTGAAAGGGAAGAAGATGACCGGTTCTTCACCGGAAGGATTGAATTCTGGCTCCAGAAGTGGAATATCTATATCTGAAGCAAGAGGATCTAGAAGTATTCCTCCTTCTCGTAGGGACAATAGCAGAGCAACTGTTAGACCTGAAAGATCGGTTAGTCGTTATGCCAGCGGAAGATTTTCTAGCCAAGGAAATAAAAACCCCACGGAAACAAATGAGCCGTCTGTTGAGTTACCTAGTTCGCCTCATTGTCTTGATCTTAATTCTCCTGTCATTGAAGAGTTACGTGATATTATGCCTATGTCTCCTGAAGAATATGACATCCCTCATTCTGTAATAAATCAGAATGGATTTCGGCGTTACGACATGGAGAATATTTCCGAGGTAACTTTTGATGTAAACATGGGATGAGAGGGTATATTTATTTATTATTATGATCTATAATGAGAGCTTAAAATTTAAGTACTATTTTATAATTTGATGTAGGTATTATTGGCACTTGAGAGAATTGAGCAAAATGAAGAGTTAACCCAAGAGGTAATTGTAGATAAAAAAAATTAAATTAACTTGACTTAATTTGCTAGTTATTTAATTCTCTCATTTTTATCTTTGCAGCAAATTCGTTTACTAGAGACCAACTCGTTTCTTAACGGGCTTGACTTATATGATCGTCATAGAGACTTGCGATTGGATATTGATGACATGTCATATGAGGTACGTTGGTGTTGTAAGGTTCAGCAAATCAGTTTATTACATCCTTTTCTCATATCAATTGGGTTTGGATAAAAATATTCTTAAGCATGCATGTTTCTAAAAGCAATATTGGGTATATGACCTAGGCCCAATTGCTGCTTAATGTTAAAATAGTGAATGAGCGAGTTTGGAGAGGTGACTTTGAAAAGGAATTACTATCTTTTTGAGGATATGTCATGCTTGGAAATAAAAATCTTAGGGCTTTCCTTTGAATTTTATATTTATCTATTTCCATCCTTGAATATTTATATTATACTAATGACAGGAACTCTTAGCTCTTGAAGAGAGGATGGGAACCGTGAGCACAGCTCTAACAGACGAAGCACTCTCAGATAGTCTTAAAAGAAGTATCTATCAGTCTGCGCCTTTAGATGATGCATCCAACTGTGTTAATGAGGATAAGGGTGATATCAAATGTTGCATTTGCCAGGTATTTTTTATAACATTTAATGAAGCTTTTTGAAGGATGATGCTCATCTCATCATCGCTCAAATGTTATGTATAATGTAGCCAATGTTTAGCTATACGTTACTAGGGTTCAGCTTGACGAAATTTAATGATGACAAGGACTAGAATGATTTTGTGACAAGATTTGATTTAGATAAATCTATGTAATTTTCAGGAGGAATATGTTGTTGGAGATGAAGTTGGGAGACTGCAATGTTCACATAAATATCATGTTGATTGTATACAGGACTGGTTGAGGTTGAAGAACTGGTGCCCTATTTGCAAAGGGTCAGCGGCACTGTCCAATTCATCGTCATCTCATTAATTGCATTGTTCTTTCCCTTTTGTACAAAATTGTTCCTTTTCATTTCCTTTTCCTTCTGCACAAAATACAGTTGCTTCTCGTCTCTTCTAATTGGTCCTATGTATATAGCAAATTACTTCATCCCATCTAACGATGAAATAAACCGTGTCTTAACGGACTCGAGTGGGATCTAGATTCTCTTCAGTCACAAAAACACACTCACCAAATTTGATTCATTGGATGAGTATTAGACGGCTCACATTATGATTTTCAAAACATGAACTCAAAATGTGAACCGTCTAATGGTTTCGATCAATAACTGCATTTTTTTTTTGTGACAGCAGAGAATCTGTTTCCACTTTTTGATTAGGGATTCATTGTTATATTGTGGATGGAATTAGGCTCAGCTTATTGTTTTTTTGCTGAAAAACATAACAAATCAAATGATTTGCATGACTTTGTGTTTTTCTATGACTTGAGATTTCATTTCCACTTTCGGAGTTGGGAATTGATTGTTTTCTTGCGGATTAAAGTAGTCTCATCTCATTATTTTTTACTTGAATAATTAACAAATCAAGTGATTTGCATAAACTTTTAAGCTTTTCATTATTAAATGGTTGATTTTATAAAGTACCAGCAAAAAAATGCCTTGAGATTGCTACATAAATGTCGAAGGATACATGATGCGTCATCGGTGTTGTCTCTCAAGGTAGGAACAAACTTATGTATACATGATTCCAAGACACTTTAACCAGTAACCAATTCTAGTAGTCTTTTAAATTGCGGCGTTAATCACAAGTCATTAATTAACTGAACCTATGCAAGTTCTTGAATGTGTATTTTGCTGGTGAAACTCATTTTGGGATTAATTTGACAATTTTAGAAGCATTGCAGAATTGTGTAGCTAATGTGTAAGATTAAACTTTTGTAGTTGATCAACAAGTCTTCTATATACATCAACATCAGAGAATGAAAGCAATGTTAAGATGATATTTTTTATGCAAGTTAAGATGCTATGACTATAATGAACCACTTCCAATCTTTGATGTAATTATACATCAAGTAGTTGCTTGATGTGTTCAAACTTAGATAGCGTAGTCCAAGCCAATGCAATGTGCCAAAGAAACACTAATGGTAGAATTGATTGGTTGTTGGTGATGTCTATGATTGATTGAAATGGAGGGAAAAGGGGTTTGGATTCAAGGGTATAAAAGGACACTTTTTAGTTTTTTTATTATTATAATGAAAGGACCAATAAGAATGAGTAGAAAAAGAAAAATTAAAAAGTCTTTGTGAAGCTTCGAAATGTAGCTTTTGTCAAAATTGCGGTGGTTTACCGTGATTCAGTCAATATAATTAGAAAACCTATAAGAACTTAAAATGAGTCTGACGATTTAGCCCTTAGCGGTTTTATTAAAAAACAAAATTGTATTTTTGTCTAAAGAATGTGTTGCTTATTTGGAAATTGGAATCTGATTCTCCACTCTTAACAGCCATATAAAACACTTAAGTTTTGACTATTGCAGCAGTAACTGGCCAAAACTAGTTCCAACCAAGTCTTTGCTCCACTGATGTAACATTATCTGTTCTCACAAAGCCACCATGAATATTCCTTCAAAACTTATATTCCTTACCTAATAAAGAATCTTCCAAACTTCAATGTGCCTGCAGAAGGATGCAAGGATGATGACTTCCATAAAACTATAAAAGCCACTCAGATACAGACATGGATTTAGGAATCTGGAACATGTTGAGCTTTTATATATCTTCATTCAACAATCTGGAAACTTTTCAAACATTTCAACAATCTGGGTATTTAAATAAACTCTTAAGTAACAAGTCAAAAATAATAACTTACCAGTCCACCATATTCTCAAGATACTGTTGTTTACATAACTTCAGATCTATGACACAAATGAGTTTTTACCGCGTGTGCGCGATATGTTCCAATTAGTCCAAATAATTGAATATAGGCATCAAAAGTTCCCTCCATGTTGTCATATTAAATTTCCATGCACATTATTCTTGCTTTAGTTTTAAAGCAGAAAATATTTCCTGATAACAGATAAAATAGATGAAATCTGAAACAACAGTAAGATATCACAATATTCATTGATATCGAAATTTAAAAGTATAACATATATGATCAGAAATTCATTTATTGTCACTAAAAGTGATTTGAACTGAAAGAGACATGTATCTAACAGATCTACATGATGCATAAAGTAGAGAACAAAAATCTAATTCAGATATTGGCCAAATTTGTTGCTACAGAGTTCAACCATAAAACTAAAATCATCAAGGAAATTTCAATAGATCTTTGACGTGTTTATTAATATTGAATTTCAATCAATCATCATATTCTAAAATTACACAGAGCAACCTTTCAGCTCTTATACATATCACAGTTCCCCTAGATCCCAGCTACACAATAGTATCCCTGCAAAACTTTTTCCAAGTCACCTCATTGGCCGTAAAGCAATTAAAAGTCGATAGAACTTTTACAATCACAAATACAGCCAATATCAGTGCTAAACATACAACAGTGCAACCAATCCTGGGCTTCATTTGAAAGTACCCTTGGTTGCAGTTAAATATATTGCTGATCCACCCTAGCTCCTCCACATAGCAGAGATAAAAATGTTTGAAAGCTTGAAATCAGCATTTGATCCTCGAAGAGGTAGAAACTCCTCATTCGGGGCTCTTCTGGTTCATCATGGCAATATGAACAGAGAAAAGTATGGCGATAATTTCCAGCTACTGCCGAGCTATCAGAACCAGAAGAACCGGACCCAACCTTTGCTTAAGTATAAGAAAAAAAAATCTTTATTGATGTGTTATTCCTCAAAGGATTGCATAGAAATTTTCTCCAATTGCAGTGGCCAATCTTCTCCAAGTTGCTGTGGATTTAGCTCCATCGCAACTTTAAAATCATGCAAAGATACCGAGAACGGGCGTCTGTGTTCAGGAACAGGTTCTGCCAACCTACTAGTATTATGCACATGTAAATTATTATTTGGCAACATACCATTTATGACCTTCCCCTGAATCTGCTGCTTTGAGATAGGAAGCTTCGTCGGCTCATTTGCAGACCTAGCTACAACTAAATCAACAGTAGACTTGATCAACCGTTTCAAGTATACATCCAACACACTACTCAACATACTAGCACATTCCGTAGAAACACCGCCAAGACCCTGTACCATTGCAATCTGCTCGATGCGCCTTCTCAACGTATCTGTGTCAGATAGCATACCGCTGTCATAACAACCAACAAAGTCACCTGCACTATTCACAGGCAATGTTCTGCGGGCCCCACCAACACTTGCAGAGCAGTAAGGGATCCCAAGTGGTGCTATCAGAGGACTTCTGTTAAAACTGAGTCGGTTTAACTGTTCCACCTCCTCTCCATCTTCCACGGTCGATATTTCAGTCACCCCTTTGACATGTGTTTTTGGTTTTTCGGCTAGTCCCAGAAGAGCATTCTTAGGTAGCTCAGCAACTGTTTGAAGATGCTGTGTTGCTCGCTGATAGTCACATGAAGTAAGAGTTCCATTCTCCATGTCAACCTTGCTACCACTGTCTTCTGTAGCCGTTGATTGATGAGCAACCGAGTCAACTTTCCCATTTGGTCCAAGGGGACTTGGTCTATCTTTAAGCTTCCGATCTCGTATTCCAGACCGTAACTTACGTGGGGACACCGGCAAAACTCCATTTGACCAAACAGAAACTTTGTGATTTTGGAAGTTCGAATTAGCAATACTCCGCTCATGTCCATCTTCCGTACCAGGAGACAAATTAGTAACATATGCTCCTGACTTCGAAGGACCAGATGGGTGGACCCGTGGCGGAGTCTTGGCTTGACATGCATTCTTAAAAACCGACTTTACAAAATGATTGTGCAACGGGAGATTCTCCCTCCCGAGTACCCGAAAACATAACTTATTAAACTCACTCTTGCTCAACTTCTGACTCAAAAACCTATTCAGGTAATAAAAGTACCGTTTTGACTTATCCGCTCCAACCCTCTTTACAATCTGTACTTTCAACTCACCCAAATTGATTCTTGAACTTTGCCGAGGTTGCATTTCTCAACAAACAGATTCATACACAATTCAACAAAATCAGAAAACAACCCACCCACCAGTAACCTCGATTTGAGCCAAATTACAGTTACATATATTTCCAAAGTACACAAAAATTACACAATCACACATCATTGACACAAATCAAACTCTACATATCCAAACACCCAGTAGAAAAAAAACAATTTTCAACATGAATAAACTCACCCTTTTGCCCAAAATTCACAAATCAACACACCCCACAATGCAAAACCAAATCTCAATTTCCCCAACTCCAAAACCCTAAAGATCAAACTTCTAAAAAAAACACAAAACCAAAACACCAAATCACTTAAATCAAACCCAATTCAATAAATTGTATGGTAAATCAAAACCCTAAGTTTGAACAACAAAACTAAAGGGTCTGAAACACCATGCTTGAAGCAAACATTACTACATCACTTGCACCAATCTGAAAACCTTCATTGCTTCGTGAAACCCCAAAAGCTCCAAACTTTGAATAAAGAAGAGATCACTGAATTCAGCAAAATTGATCAAAACAAAAAAAAACGTATAAATTAGAAAGTGTTCGGTTTTTTTTTTTCTGAAAAAAGGGGAAATTTTGAAGAAAATGAAGAAGAAAAAGTGAAGGGTTTAGAAGTATACATTGATTAAACTATGAACAGAGTGAAGTTGAGGAATTTGCATAGAAATCTGAAAATTTTGAGTTTGGTGTGTGCTTCATGTGTAGCTCGATCTCTGCTAACACAGTGTTCTTCTTCTTCTTCCTCTTTGTTTCTTCTTTTTCTTTTTTCTTTTTTGGTTTTAATTTTAATTTTTTATTTTGTTTTTATTTATTTATTTACTCTTATCAAGGTTTTCTCCCTCCTTATTATTGAAAAAATTTCAGTTTTCCCTCTTTTTCCTTTTATATGCCGGTTGTCAAATTGCTCAAATTTGTCTTGGATTTTAGTGAGAAGTTTTTTTTCTTTTATAATCTTTTTCTGTCAATTGCAGATTAATTTATCGAGTGTTGTTAGATCTAAATGGATGATAAAAGACTGGAATTATCTAAATATTCACGGGTAATTCAAAAAAATTAAATACCCTGGGGTGAAAAAAATATTGTTTAAGAGTGTAAGAGTCATTTAATAAAATTATTTTTTTTTTTTTAAAGTAGTTTAGTAGTCTAGTTTGAACTTCGGCTCATCTCATATATATATATATATGGGGAGGGATCAAATTACACCGGTGTAACATTTGAGTAATGTTACATCGCTCAATAACGTTTTAACGAATTCAAATTTTATAAAATCCACCGTTGGATTGAAAGTTTATATCGTATAGATCATCTATGTTGAGTTTTACAAAATTCTAAAATTATTTGATATGTTATTGAGACACATAAAGATTAACGGTTTATGCGTTTTTATTGAATACCGTTAATCTTTATGTGTCTCAAAAACATGCCAAACGATTTTAGATTTTTATAAAACTCAACATAAATGATCTATACGATATAAACTTTCAATCCAACGGTGGATTTTGTAAAATTTGAATTCATTAAAGCGTTATTGAGCGGTGTAACATTACTCAAATGTTATACCGGTGTAATTTGATTCTTCCCCTATATATATATATATATATATATATATATATATAATGCGATGTCCAAGCTAATTGAGCTAAGTTTATGTGGTAATAAAAACCAATTATAATGGTATGCAAGTTTATATTGACATGATGCAAGTATTTTTTTCCTTTTTTGTTCAAATATAAATGCAACCTAAAAGTTATGTTCCCAACACCACTCATATATTTAGTTTTTTTTGGTAGAAATATATTTAGTTTGTTGGGATATTTATGCTATATAAAAAGTAATGAATAAATATATTGAAAATTCAAAAAATATTTTAAAGTAATAAATTTATTGAAATAAATTATGATAAAATTAAACCAAAAAACATAATGTTTATGAATTTTTTATTTATAAAAAAGGTGGAAATAAAAATAAAATATATGTTGATATATTAATGGCAAGTTAAAATAATTATTTTTGAAAAATAGTCCCCATGAGTATAGTTTGGTTGATAGGGAGATTTCATGTAATATGCAAGGTTTGAATCTTGTCACTTCCAAAAAGTGAAATTATAGTTACCTGGATACGTGACAATTTATTTTTTGAAATATAGAAAAAAAATACACATAAGTAATGTGAAAACAACAAAAATATTAAATTTGAAAAATTGGAATTTTTTTATTGAACTAAATCATGATAAGATTAAATTATACTTTAATTGAATGTATAAAAAAAATAATTAGAAATTAAATCAAAAAATAAATTAAAATATTTGGTGGAAAGTGTCAAAGTAAAAAGAAGAAGAAAATCTATTTGAAAAAAAAGAAAGAAATTTGAATCTGGTTCGGGGGTCAGTTCTGGCATCAAATGGTTCCAGCCCCCTCTCGATCGCAGTTGCGGGGGATCGAACCGTGGTCCTCCCTACCAAGTTCAGCGTCAATCACCACTGAACCAACTAAAGATTGGTAACGTACATTTTTTTTTAGCAACAACTAAATAGTGTTAGACTTGTTAAAATAATAACAATATCAAATTACAAGGGAGGTCTCTATATTTTGAAAAATAGAGGTGGTGCGGTGTGTGTGACATTTGTAAATATCTTAGTAGGGGAGTGTATTTTTCCTTTTTTTATTTTCTTTTTTACATCAGTAAAATCGACTTTCATGCTACTTTTTATGGCTTAAGTTGGAATTGAGTTTGAACATAATAATTTAAATGAATGAATATTTATAAAATTAGTGGTGATAGCCGAAGGTCAATAGTGGACACTGGTACAGGTTTGTGATAGAGCGATGATCCACCAATGGCACATAGTGGTTCGTGGCCGAGTTTTGGTGGCCACCACAACATGCGGCGGAGTTATGGCAACTAGTTATCCTCGCCACCCATCACTGTTATTATTTTAAATCATTTTTTTGATAAATATTATTACTATAGTTAAGTTAATTATACTATATCAATTAATATTTTATTTTAGAAATAAATACTTATTCATAAAACAATAATTAGTTTTTATTTTATTTTAATGGGCCCATATAGATTTCATGTTACTGGGCTTGTACAATTTTTTACTAGCCCAAAACTGTTTTTTTTTTCTTTCTATTTTTTATTTTAATTATTTTCTTTCTTTTTTCAGTTTTTTTATTTATAAATTAATTTTATAAATATTAAATATTTCTTTTTCCAGAGTCTATTTATTCATAAAATTAATTTAAATTATTATTTTTTAAAAAAATATTTTTGTATTTTACACTATGAACTTCGTATTAACATTTGAGATAGTGATTCATTGAATCTTTAAAATAAGTTACTCGTAGATGAATTGGATAATCCATATTAAGGATGAAATTGTCATCCCTAACCTATATTATCCTCTATTAATACGTTAGGATTATGGAATGTCCTCCTTTTGTCTTCTCCTTTGTTAGTATATCATATATAGTTGCTTAATCAATTCATTTTTTTTGTAGTAAAAAAGAAAAGGAGGCAATGTTGCATGAGGACATAGGTGGGAATTATAAGCAAATTTGATTTTTTTGGGTACATTGAAAAGTGATGTATACAATCCATATTATGAATTAAATACATAACAAATAAATTAAATTTACTTACAATAATAACCAGAGAAAAATATCAATAAATATAGATTCAAACAACGCATCACAAACTTAATAGTACTACAAATTAGTAATCAGTCAGTAATACTACCTTTGTTCCAAAATATAAGAACTAGTTTGACTACTGCACATATGCCAACGTACAATTTTGATCGCTAATATCTTTAGTTCTCTATTAGTAAAAATTATAAAAACTTGATATTTTGAAAATACTCATCAAAACAAATCAAACAAGATCTTATATGCTCATATTTATATCTATATATTATTAAAAAAGATATGGTCAAAGCAAAATAAGTGAATAGTGACACTTTTCCAAAATAGCTCAAATAAAATGAGACGGAGGTAGTAACTTAAAAGCTGTACCACCAATCAGTTACTTCCAAATAGTGTCCTTTTTACCCTTTCATATTTAAACATTTCAATCAATATAATTCAGTCAGTAATCATACTGAAGTACTAGTACATAGCACAATTGTAGAAAAATCTTGCCTGCTAAACTTTCTAGATATTTGCAAATAGCCACTTCTAGTTCTAGTTTTCTCCAATTTCCATAGATGGCATGGCAGCAGCAGCTATTTGCAGAACTTTTGACTATTGCAGCAGTTACTGCACAAAACTAGTTTAAAGCCATGTCATACATACCTTCAAAACTTCAACTCCATACCTGCATAAAGATGTCAGGATGATGCATAAAAGCACTCAGATACAGACATGGCCTTTGCCCTTTGGAAGTATACTATTAAAATAATGCAAATATTCAACATTTGGTTCAGACTATGTCCTTGAAGGTACAATGTGGAAATGTGAAATCTGAATGCTTAATTCAATATAGAAAAAATTATAGTCAAACACTCAGCACTGAATCAAGTAGAACATAGCTTTAATAAGTAGTAACCAATTAAAGTATTATTTACCATACTTCTATTATTTAACTTTTTTGACAGTAGCATGATTCTATTATTATTTAGAGCTGATAAATCTTCATAATTTTCCTGCATGCATTGTACATATCAGTTCTTATTTTAATGTCTCTCACATAGCATCTCAGATAATTGTTAATATTTTTGGAATCATGTTATCTTACTAGAAGCACACAGTGCTACCAAAAGCAAATTTATTAAGAACTTTCAGTGATCAATTTGTAACATATAAATGTCTCAAAAAACCTAATGATTGGTTCGTGATTGCCGATCACTTACATGCATTGCATAATAACAGACTACTTTGGGCCATTTCGACCAATAAGACTAAATCGTCAAAATTTCAAAAATAATTATCTCACTTGATACATATCAGGTGCGCGCGCAAAATTTAGGCATCAAAATTTCCCGCAGAGTTGTCATTTCAAATTTTCAAGGACTTTAGGCTTACTCGCACGTTATAATTCCAAAAGCAGTAAATTATTTTCCTGATAACAGATACTACAAGTGATAAAACCAGATGAAATCTCAAACAGTAAGATATCACAATATTCAATTACCAGAAAAAGACTACATATTGTATATTAAATTGATGGCAAAATTTAATGGTACAACATATGATCAGAAATTCATTTATTGTCACCAAAGTTATTTGAACTAAAAGAGACATGTAACTTACAGATCTACATTATGAATAAAGTAAAAAACAAAAAACTACTTCAGAAATTGTCCTAACTTGGGGCCATGGAGTTCAACTATAAAACTGATATCAATATCATCAAGGGAATTTCAATAGATCTTGACGTGTTATTAATATCAAATTTCAATTAATCATCATATTCTAAAAATACATACAGAGCAAACTTTCAGCTCTTCTTATACATGTCACAGTCCCTTGATCCCAGCTACACAATCGTATCCCTGCAAAACTTTTTCTAAGTCTCCTCATTGGCTGTAATGCAAACAAAAGCCTTGAAATTTCTTGCGATAGCAACAGTACAGCCAATACAAATGCTAAACATACAACAGTGCAACCAATTCTGGGCTTCATTTGATAATACCCTTGGTTGCAGTTAAATATATATCTGATCCATCCGAGTTCTGCATATAACGGATATAAACATTTGGAAGCTCAAAACCAGTATTTGATCCGGGAATGGAGAGAAATTCTCTATTTCAGAATCATCTGGTTCATCCTGATAATAAGATCAGAGTCAAGTAAACCAATAATCACCGAAGTACTGGCGAGCCATCAGAACCAGAAGAAACAGATCCAATCTTTGCTTATGAAAAAAGAAAAAAAAAATCTTATTGATGTGTTATTCTTGAAAAGATTGCATAGAGATTTTCTCCAATTGTAGCGGCCAATCTTCTCCAAGTTGTTGTGGATTTAGCTCCATCGCAACTTTAAAATCATGCAAAGATACCGAGAATTGGGATCTGTGTTCGGGCTCAGATTCTGTCAATCTGCCAGCACTTTGCACATGTAAATGATTATGTTGCAACATGCCATTTATGAGCTTCCCTTGAATCTGCTTCTTTGAGTTTTGCAGCTTCGTCGGCTCATTTGCTGAACGAGACCCTACTAAATCAACACAAGACTTGATCAACCGTTTCAAGTACACATCTAACACGCTATTCAACATACTTGCACATTCCGTAGAAACACCTCCAAGACCCTGTACCATTGCAATCTGCTCCATGCGCCTTGTCAACGTATCTGTATCAGATAATCTACCACTGTCACTACAACTAACATAATCACCAGTGCTGTTCACAGGCAATGATTTGTGGGCCCCACCCACACTTGCAGAGCAGTAAGGAATCCCGAGTGGTGCTATGAGCGGATTTTTGGCAAAATTGAGGCGGTTTAATTGCTCCAACTCCTCGCCATCTTCCACGGTTGATATTTCAGTCGGCCCTTTGCCACGTATTCTTGGTTTTTCTGCAAGCCCCTGCATAAGATTCTCGGGTAGCTCAGAAACTGCTTGAAGATGCTGTGTTGGTTGCTGATAATCACATGGAGTAAGAGTTCCATTCTGCAAGTCAACCTTACTACCACTGTCTTCTGTCGCTGTGTATTGATGACCAACAGAATCAACTTTCCCATTTGGTCCAAGTGGACTCGGTCTGTCTTTAAGCTTCCGTTCACGCACTCCCGACCGTAACTTACGTGGCGACACCGGCAAAACCCCATTTGACCAAATGGAAGCATTATGATTTTGAAAGCTAGCAGCACTGTGTTCATGTCCATCTTCTCTACCAGGAGACAAATTAGTAACATGTGCTCCTGATTTTGAAGAACCGGACGGATGAACTGATGGCGGGGTCTTGGCTTGGCAGGCATTCTTCAAAATAGACTTTATAAAATGATTGTGCAACGGAAGGTTCTCCCTCCCGACTACCCGAAAACATAACTTATCAAACTCATTTTTGCTCAACTTCTGACTCAAAAACCTGTGAAGGTAATAAAAGTACCGCTTCGACTTATCCGGTCCAATCTTCTTTGCTATCTGTATTTTCAACTCACCCAAATCAATTCTCGAACTCTGTTGGGGTTGCATTTCTCATACAAATTCCAACAAATCAGAAAACAACCCACTCACCAGTAACCTTAATTTATTCCAATTCCACTTATTTAATTCTATTTCCAAAAAATCCCAAAACTTAACCTCTCAAACATCATTGAACACAAATCAACCGCCATAAACTCTGCATATACAAACTACCAGAACATACACAAACCATTCTAATAACAGTAACCCAAACTAAAGCTTCAATTTTGAACCTCAATAAAACAACCCTCATACCCAAATTTCAAACTCTCAAAAAACAACACACAATGCAACACAAAATTTCAATTTCCCCCAATCTCAAAACCCTAGAAATCAAACCGCTAAAAAATCACACTAACCCAGAACACAAAATCCCAAAATCAAAACCCAATTCAACGAATTTCATACCAAATCAAAACCCTAAGTTTGAACAATCAAACCAAAGGGTCCCAAAAACCATTCTTGAAGCGAAAATCACATCACTTGCACCAATCCGAAAAACCTCATTGCTTCGCGAATTCCCAAAAGCTCCAAACTTTAAACAATCACGAGATCACTGAATTGAACAAAATTGAGCAAACCCAAAAATACAAATTAGATTTTTATTCTTCACAAAAAAAAAGGGGAAATTTCAAAAATTACGAAATTACAAAATTTCAATGAAATGAAGCAGAAAATTGAGTAAAAAGTATACATTGATTGAACTCTAACCTTAACGAAGTTCAGAAAATTGAATTGAAATCTCGAACTTCACTTGCTGATTTCGAATCTTCGAAGCTTCTTCGTTAATCTCTTTTTCTCTCTCTATTTTTTTTTTTCAATTTTGATTTATTTTTTCTGCTAAAATTTGTATTGAAAAATTTGGTCTCTGCTTCTTCGTGTATAAGCTCGATCTCTGCTAAGAGTGTTTATTGTTGTTGTTCCTCTCTTTGTTTCTTTTTTTTCTTTATTTTTCTTTTTATTTTTATTACTTTCATAGGTCTTCTCTTTCTTATTAAAAAATTTCAGTTTTCCCTCTTTCTTTTTTTTAATGTAATTTGTTGATTTTTGTTTGATAATTTGATATAATTTTTTAGAAAAATTGATTTTGTTCTATAAGTTAATCGTAAGATTATTTATTTTGTGATTTTATTCTTCAAAAGTTTTTGGTTTTTGATAGTCTTGACTTTACATAATTTCTCTAAATTTCAGTTATTTGGATCAATTATTTAAGATTAATTTCCGTTTGATATTTTGATCATAGTTTAAGGTTTTTTCACAATCTTACTAATAGTGTATTTTATAGGGACCGATTTGCGATTCTTCAGTCGATATTGTTTACTTGATTGATTTGCATACATTAACTATATATATTTGAATGCATTTAAAGAAAAGTGAGTTGGAAAATAAATTAAAGATTTAAGTTAAGTTGTTTTCATGTTATGGGATGAAAGTCAAATGTTAAGAGACACAATGAATTATAAGCTTGAGAACATTTTATTCATGTTATTGGTGTGAAATTGTGATTCAAAGTAGAAAACTAGTTTGAAGTAGAGAGTCATGCAAAAAATGAGCTATGTGTGGAGTGGATTGTACAATAGAGTCAAAGATTGTACCATGAAGGATGTGCTGGTTTGACAGTGATTATAAGTGTGAGCTCACAATCACTTATTCAAAGTTATGTATGTAGTTTGAAGCCATAACCCAAGGCGTGTGTGTATAAAGTACAATACTTGGTTCAAAGATATAGTTGACAATATCAGTTATTTGGGGATCATTTCCAACAACAATTGTGCATGTTTGATGTATGTACAAATGACAAACCCTATATGGTCAATCATTTATAAGGAGAAGTGCTATCAAGCATCAACACAAACTCTTCAAATGGGTCCTACTAAAATATCCTATATAAATTTAAATGAGACAAATTTGAGTTTCAACACATTAGAGAGGTTTGGAAATGGTAAATAAATTTTATTGACAATATCGACTGTGTAAAGTTAAATGTCTTTTTTAAATTTGAGATCTCATAGTTGTGTGTGAGAAGTTCGATGATATTCGTTGCTTTGTTTACATATAAAAGAAGAAGAAGAGAGGGTCTAGAATTGTCTGCAAGCCGAGTCCATGCAATAGTTATGGTCTGTTTGGATTACTTTATTTTTGAGTTTATGCAAACAACTTATACAATTTTTATGTATTATTATAAGTTTGTCAATATAATTTATGATAAAATAGCTTATAAAAATACAATTTTCACTAGTATAAACTTGTAAATTAACATAAAACCTAATTTATATTGCATAAGCTCAAAGATAAGTTAATCCAAACGGGCCCTTAATCTCAGCAGATGATTTGAGATTAACAATTTAGATCACACACAAAAATAATATCAGTCGTCGATCTAGATCGAATGTCCAAGAATTTTAATTGTGTGATGCAATTATAACAAAAGATTCAATCCCTTTAAAGATGGCAGAAAAAATTATGAAAAAAATAATTTTTAACCAAATTTTATTTATTTTAGAGTTGAAAAATTTCCGATAGAAACAATTTTTAGGATTTTTTTTCCTTCTAACAATGATTTTTTTTTGTAGAGGATTAATTTAAGTATAAATCATGTGTCAGTACCCCATTAAGGTCTTAAATCTATAAATAGATGTTTGATTGTTGTAAATATGGTTAGATTTTCATTTACCTAAGTATTCTAATATTCTAGTATAATAATTTGTTATGTCAAACTCACTGCTCACTAGAGAATGGAAATGATGACCTCTTAATCAATTTCAATTCAATTTACTTTATGTTCACACTCATCTCTTGAATCTTGTTTCTTTTGAATCTTTTGTTTTTATCTTCGTTGACTTTTTTTTTTATCTTTTCTCAAACTTAGTATATTATTCTTTCTCTTTACTTTATCTATCTTTGTCCTCCTCTCTTATTAGTAATATTTTATTTTCTAACTTATGTGAATCTTCAGTCAAAATAAACTTCTCTGAATCTCTGTTTATATCAAATATGAGGTTGGAGAATTGTTTTATGAAGATTTGATATTATACACTTACCTCACTCAATAAAACAAATATATTACATCAACACTTATATTCTGTTTTTTATTTTGCTAATATTCTAGTTGATATCATTTTAACAAAAAAATAATAACTAGGATTATAATTAAATTTAAAATTGTTAGATTTTATTCTAGAATATAAGTTCAAATTTAGGTAAGGATTTTCTTGGAAAATATCTTACAAAGATTTGTATTTTTATTTATTTTATTTTACAAAAATATGCTTATATCATTTCATTTATTTTTATTTTTTTGGTTTTCACCACCAATTTAATCTGGTTCGGGGGTCAGTTCTGACATCAAGTGGTTTCAGCCCCCTCCCGATCGCAGTTGCGGGGATCGAACAGTGGTCCTCCCTACTAAATTCAGCGTCAATCACCACTGAACCAACTAATGATTGGTTTATATCATTTCATTTTTAATAATGTATTCAATGTATACAATGAAATACATCAACCAAGATTTAGAAATCAGCTTGAGATGCATGTAACCATTTTAGCAAGAACATATATGAACAATTTTATTAATTTGTCTTCTAACAAGCTCAACACAAATATTTCTACAACAAAAAAGTAGAAAACTCGTCTACAATTACGAATGAGCTACGGCATAGGGCCTCATAAATACATAGGCCTAAAAAAAATTATATATATAGTAGTATTAGTAAATGAGGCGTATAAAATAAAGGAATGTGGGCTTCCAAATGGATATTATTCTATTGTTAATAATTTTTTTAGATGGTTTATAGTTTATTGTTATACTATAGTTTTAACAAATGGAGAGGCGTGTGATAAAAATTATCTTGTTTATCAAACTTTTTTTTATATTAGTGAAAAAATGATAATTTTTTAGTGTTATTGATGTCATTGCAATTTAAATCAATGACAATTCTTTTGATTTTTTTGCATTTTATCCTTTATTAAAACATATTTTTAATAATCATATCGAACTTCAGAAAGTTTTTTTTAATAATTTCACAGGGCCTCCAAAAAGTCAGAGACGCTCTTGATATCACCAAACTCGGTAAGATCCATTAATTTTACTAGACTTAGGCTCCGTTTGGCCTGGCTTATTTTCTCCTTTTTTTCTTCTCCTTAAAAATAGTAAAGAAGGAAAAAATTGTGTTTGACTTCACTTTTCTTTATTTTTTACTTCTTTACTTTATTTCTCTAATACTTTTAAGGAGAAATAATGTCAAATATAATTTTATACTTCTTTATTTCGTTTAAGCTAAAATAAAAAGCAAAAAATAAGCCGGACCAAACGAGGCCTTATATGCACCAATCAATAACTAGTCCGAAGTCATACTACACATCAACGGGACCAAGTTGCAATTTATGAACGAATTCAAAGCCTGCAAATAAAGACTTTCACCAACATGGACATTGCAATTGGGAGTAAAACCATTATGTTTTGGTGAGAATAAAATGACCAAGTTCATCTTTGATAAACACAAATTCTCATTTAAATCCATTGCACCAAAAAAAAACCATCAATGTTACATTTTACTTTGTTGGTTTTTTCACTAGTTGCATTTCGATCTTCTGCTTCTTCATTTGTGCATGTGAATTAATATTGGCTTTGTAATTTTGTCTATATACCAAAAAAGAAGAAGAAAAGAAACAGTTTTGGTTAGTGATTGCATCCCATCTCCAATGCACGATCTCTATGTAATATTTTTTCTTGAATTTCGACTCTCTTTAATTCCAAAAAAAATATATCTATTTGTTTCATAATTATTTTAGATTTAATTTACTTTTTAAATTCAAAATTTGGATGATTCCATCTTATTGAATTTGAACATAATTTATAGTAATATATTTCATCTTATTTGAGGTAGATCTTTTGAAACAATTGGGGTTGTAATCTTTCTATCTTGTGTTTTGACACAAGAAAATCTATCATCAATTATAAAAGATGCATGTAGAACAATTGGTATTTTCGTCATAATTCTAAAAGCTAACCATATTTGTATCCACTTCAACTTAGGTCTGAGCAATTGAATTTGCATGGGCTGCCTTCAAGAAAACTCTACCAAAAAATTTGGAGGATAATAAAACAAGAGTTAATAGGTCGTTTCCTTCCTGTTAAATTGGCGTGTTTTGCATTACTTCCTACTACAAATTCCTTTAAGATTCCCTCCTTGTAAAGTAATTTTTTTTGGTTTTCCCCCTTGGGTGCAATGAATTTGCACTTTTTAAATCAGTTGAACATAATAACCGATTTAAAAAACAGCACTTTTTAAATCGGTGGAACAAAATAACCGATTTATAAAGTGCGGGAATCCAAAAAAATTTACTTTGTAATGGGGGATCTTAAAGGAATTTTTAGTAAGGCGGTAATGCAAAACACGCTCACTTAGCAGGGGGTAACGACCTATTAACCCTAAAAAAAAGATTTTTACTATGTAAAATAATATCTCCATATTTTGCCAGGGGTTTCATTATTATTTTTAATGTTATTGAATTCAAAGATCTTCTTAGTTGAAATAAGTTGAAATAAGCTCAATTGCCACTTCAACTTATATTTCACGGTACAAAAGGCCTTGTACACAAGGACGAAACTAGTAGGGGACCGGCCAGCAGAGACCACAGATCCCCCAAGTTTTTTTTTTTTAAAAAAAAAATTATACTATAGTATGTTACTATATATTTTTTGTCTCTATATTAAAATTGATATTGTATATTTGGACTTAAAGACATTTTTTTGTTACTCGACATATGTATTAGGCTCTAAACACTTGAGTTTGTACTATTAAAAATCTTTACAGTTGATTCTAATGATTAATTTTAGGAAAATAGAATACAAAACAAAATTATGATGATTAATTTATTGAAATCCTAATTTCTCTCTTCTTCACTATTTTGCCTATTCATATTTACAAAATGTTTACATAATTGCAACACGCCAACACTGAGTTTGATGTGCTTAAAGATGCCAATTTTCAGGTGTTGTCCACTGTTAATGAATTATGTCAAAAATTCGTTAAGAGCAATATCAAATTATTATCCTTTGATAGATAGAATGCTTCGACTTGTGCCGTCTCTTCCTGTTTCAACAAACAGCTACCACAAAACACACATTTTCAGTCGTGAAAATTATAAAAACCAGGCTACACAACAAGATGGAAGATTATTTTCTCAAAGATTTACATGATTGTTTATATTGAAGAAAAAATTTACCTCATATATATGAGATAGTTGATGAATTTAATTGTATATGTATGCAATCACGGTAGAGTTAAACTTAAAGATAATAGCTTATTGAAATCGAGTAATAGATTAGACGGTGTTAGCTTAGATGTTGGTACCAGTTTAAAGACAAATGGACCCTTAAATGGGCCACAACATTTCCCTCACGCCTAAAATGCCTAAAGACTAAAGACTACTCTATCTGTCTATAAAAAAAACTTCTTTTGGCACCCCTTGCCTTTTCTTACGCACTTTGCTAAATTTTTAAATAAAAATACACCTATTCACTTTGATTAAGCACCGAACTAAATCTGTGACATAGGTAGCGGATGGGAAAGAAATGTTCAATTTCACCAATGTTTTAAAATTTCGTACCACCCAAAACTCCCCGAGAAAAATTTGAATTTTTTTTATCCGCTACTTACATAGAAAAATTGAGATGTAGCGTTAAATTAATTCGCTACTTAATTAAGCCAATGTCCGTCGGACACAAACACTTTTCTTCTTCCACTCTAAATTCGTACAAAAACCACCATTTTCACGAAAATCTTGTTTCCAACACACAATCAAAGCAACTAGGAACTCCACAAACATCACACTGAGCTGAATGCAAAGGAAGCATGAGTATAAAACTTTCCTTGTCATTCCATTTTGTATGTACAGAAAAATTCATTAAAATTAATATAACAACCCCAAAAAAATCAATACACTAACGACATCTCCTTCTAGTTCAAGATGCCACGTCATACTCGTCTATCCAACTATATGAACCCATTTGCTCATATTTGCTTATAATTTTCCGCTACGTGGATCCAACACTGACAACTCTCTCCAAGAAAAGAATGTTATTGCATAATTACTTTTTGCGTTAAATGGTCGGGACATTTCAGTTATTCATAATGTTTCCAAAAAAAACTTGCAATAAAAGTCTCTTGTTGATTAGCATAATGATTCCATTCACCCTCTTAAAAGAACACATAAGGGATCATTATGTGAGAGTAGTCGAAGCATCATCGTAACATATATTGACTAACCAATGATGCACTATACAGCCGTTCATATAAAATGACATAAATTAAACTACTGTATAAAAACAAAACAGAAGAAAATAGAAGTGAGGGAGAAAGAGGTGAGTGGCAGGGTATTTATAGAAATTTGATTGGCTTCTTATTGATCAATGTCATGTCATGACCGCATAAGTTATCAATTAAAATTGATCATTTAGCAAACCTTTAACTAATGATTAATTATTTTTTTTTTTTTTTTGACAGACTAATGATTAATTATTGTTCACATAATTTTGCTATCATCAAATACGATAAAAAAAAAGATCGCTGATTATGGAATAACTTGATTTCAACAATTATATGCACTTATGCAGAGTTATGGTGCACCAGCACACACATTTTCCCTTCCTATTTTTACGGTATTTTTCCCATTAATTTTTTGGTATAGTGCCATCATTTTATATTTTTATTATACACATGTACTGCATAAAACGAGTATTGTTATGAATAATATTGATTATTGAGTGAATGTCCATTAATGAGTTGTCTCCTACTCTTGTCCTATAAATAGGACCATCATCCTCTTGTATTTTACACACCTGAAAGTCATAATAAGAATATACTTTCATTCTCTCTATCTCTCATATCTTGCTATTCTATTTTATTCACAACACGTTATCAGCACGATAGTCTCTCATAAACAATTCTTTCTAAACTTTGTAAGTTTTCCCCTTCTCTTTATTTTTATGTATGAGTTTTATAATTCTAGTTTTTTTCCAGATCTTTATTTTTTTTATATATTGATCTACAACTTATGGTCCAGAAGCACCATAGTTAAATTTTTGAAATATGAATCATGAATATTCATAGTCTACGATCCAGAAGCATCGTGGTAAATTTTTTGAGATATGAATCCTGAAGATTCATAGCATGATGAAATTTTGAAATATGAATCCTGAAGATTCATGTCTTTATGTATTTGGATGTTCGATATTGTTCGAGTTTCGTGACCGACAACAGTATGGTGAAGCATGTTATGCTTCGTGACCGACACATGTATGGTGAAACATCGACACTTCGATCATCCAAAAGAACATAAACATGTTCATTTTTATTTATATGATATAGTTCCCGAAGAACTTAAAAACTCAATTTTATATATATATGCATCCCTGAAGGATTGCACAAAAAAAAAAAAATTATTCATATTTTTAGTCATCCCCGAAGGATAGACTAATCGATTTTATTGCAATTTATTATTATTGTGTATTATTTCAATAAACATAATATATTGTCGATTCTAATTCAATATTGATATAACTTTTATCATTATGTTACTATTATTGTTGTTAATATGAACAATCCTAACCAATTAATTCTGACCATATAATTCTATTAAGAAATTTGACTAATTGATTCCACTGAATACAATTGAATGACTTTTATTACTAATATCACTCATATACTATAATTATAATTATTTCCGTTGAAATATTCTCATTATTAATGACTCATAACTAATATTGATATGTTATTGTTATAAAAAAAAAAATAAAAAATTGATATGACATTTATGTCAAAAAACTAGTAATAATGAATTTTAATTCATGAAATTATGATAATGGTCAATTGGCAATTTTATCATTATGTTATTGTTTCCAATTTTAATAATGAAATTTTAATAGTGAAAATTTTATTGCAAATCTATAATCTTTATATTTTTTTTAGTTTGTCAAGTATATTTTTTTTTTTTCTTCGTATAATGATTACTAATCCATAATCATGTACTTTCTTATATTTTAATTTCATTTATAATTTTACATGTCATGAATTCTAGAATTTAATATTAAAGTATTATTGAAGGATTATAAAAGTGATTGTTATTATATTATAAATATATAAAAATTTGATTGCATATAGTTCCTGAAGAACATAGAAAATCAATTTTTATTCTCTATGAATTCCAGAAGAATTCAATAGCCCGATTCTTAAATAACATGGAAAAATTTCAATTTTTATTGTGAATTCCAGAAGAATTTTCAATTTTATTCTCTATGAATTTTAGAAGAATTCAATAATATAGTTCCGGAAGAACTAAAAAAAAAAAAATCTCAATTTTTATTATGAATTCCAGAAGAATTCAACTGTCACGTATCCTTAATGGATTTCTATACGGTTCTTGAAGAACTTAAAATAAATTAATAGATATATTTGATTCATGAATTCCAGAAGAATTCAATTATATGCATCCTTAAAGAATTACACAATATTATATTATAGAGATTTGTTAAATTTGTTATATAGTTCTCGAAGAACTTATAAAGATGTGATGATCATAATACAAGTAATATGAAGAGCTAATGTATTATTATATAGAGTAACAAAGTTACGAATTGCATAAAATATAGCTCCAGAAGAGCTAATATATTTTTACATGAAGGAAAATATAAGATCACACTGAGAATGCATTATATTATTTCAAATATCAAAGAATGAATTTTATCTGTTTTGAGCAATTTGACATAATTCTTGGAACTAGAAAGTTAATATGACGCATCCCTGAAGGATTGCGCAATGAATGAATTGCTCTTGAACACTATGAACATTATTTGTAATATAGTTCCTGAAGAACTAAAAGTTTAATATTAAAGCATCTCAAAAGGATTGTTCAAGTTCCCGAAGAACTAATTAAAAAGAAAGAAAAAAAATCAATATTGAAGCATCTTGAAAGATTGCTCAAGGACTATTTTTCTAATCAATGTTTATGAATATTGGTGGTATAGTTCTTAAAGAACTAATAAATGTGAAAGGACCAAAGAAAATTTATTTTATGTCCAATATGCAGTTGAAGTAGCAAAGTAAATTGAAAAACTACCTTGGACAAATCTTCCATGGCAATATTGGCACAAATACATGTGCAGCCCCTTGATATGTTACTCTAGCAACGATTACTCACTCAAATATTGCACAATTATTGTGTAATTAAACTAGTCATCATGGACGTCATCAGTTGCCTTATTTTTAGCTATTTTGTTGCCTTATTATTAGCTATTTATTTTGCTACATGCTATTAACTTTTATTTTTAATACTACTATAAATGTTAAAACGTGTATGCACGCATACACCCCTTTTTTTGTTTGAAACATAACTAAATTAACTAAGTTTAAGGCACGTTTTGGAAAAGGAGAAACAGATTTTCAGCTTTTCTTGATATTTTGCTAGTTAATTCTATTTGACTGTTTCAATTACACCTAATTACTAGGACCCATATTCATTTAAGTGAGATATGTTAATAGAAAAAGAAAAATGAATATTGTAATTAAATCATTTTAATGTATTAGTTATATTATCACTTCACGTTCCTGCTTATCGGTTACTAATATGATTTTACAATAAACTTCTTATTTGTCATGGTTTGTCTAACTTAATTGTTTCTATTGCTAATTTAATGCAATTTGAAAGAAAAAATCAGATTTTTTATTGATATTTATATGATATGATTGATCTATATGAGTATAGTTTGCCCAGAATTTTAAAATGTTTTTGGCACTAAATAAGTTATCTAAAGCTCCGGAAGAGCAACTATTGTTATATAGAGGAACAAAGTTTATATTGAGAGTGCATTAGAGCTCATAGAAATTTATTGAGTTTTAAACTATGAGCCCAGAAGAGCCATAGTATGATGTACTTTAACTAAGAATCCAGAAGATTCATAGTAAAAATGAACATAGAACATGAATTATTTATTTATCTTTTCAATCAAATTATCATTGTAAAATGAGATACAATACCATGTGTATTCTACAACCATTATTCATTGTAAATTGGTTGATAAATTTATTTATTATTGAGATATTTCCTGAAGCAAATATTTCATCTAAGTTGTGATCTTTTATCAAAGTATGATTAAATTGTCCCAGAAGGACATGATGGAATATTTGAAATTGTATTCTCCGGCAGAGATCTCTGAAATCTCAAACAATGTTTATGATGATGTGGTGGAAATCACACGTGAAGGGAAGAATATTGAGAATTCAAGTGTGATTTAAAGTCTCTCTCTTATTTCCCCCAACTATTGGTATCAAAGTAGGACGATAAAATGAGGAAATATAAAAATCCCTGAAGGATTCAAATTGCGAGAAAATATTATCTGAAATATTGAAGTATCATTTTATCTAAGACAGTTCTACATTTGAAAAAGCGAATATAATTGGCATGACCGGTTAGACCATCCCGAGTCTTATGATGCAATCAAAAAGTATGAACATTCTTCAATATAATGAATTATCAGATGTTGTTCTCAAAGCCAATAAAAGGCGAAATAAAGGGTTTGAAATTCCCATTATTTGATATGATACATGTGCATAAATCCAATATTTTTGTTGGCCAATTGGATATGAGATAAGTTTATCGATGCATCGACTAAATGACCAAGTAAATGTGTCACCAACCTTGATCAAGTTGGTGTGTGACATTATTTTGAATGTCAAGTTGTGCATGTTCATATTTAGAATGGTCTCGGAAAGATATTTAGCTAAATGCTTTATATTTATAGCCGGACAATTATTATGAGAACAAATGTCCTTACTTGGACATGTTACTTTGCTAGTAGTAACATCTATGTGCATCAAGCCAATGAATTATTAAAATTCTCCCCATTACAATTTGTTCATGGTCAGGAACTTAATATCTCTCATCTAAGAATTTTTTATGTGAACTATATGTTCTCCATTGTCCAGCAGACAATGTTAGAGGAAACTATAGAAAAATGAGATTATGTAATGAATTTGAGTCTTTGCCATAAGATATTTTATATCTTGTTATTAGTTATCGGCATTAGGGGGAGAAAAAATATAAGCAGCTCTGAAATATTTGTATAGAATGCATTCAAATACTCGCACACAACAATGTGAACTTGAAGTTCAAAATAGGCATTCTCTGACCTAAAAGAGGTTTCTAAATTCCTCTATGCTGCAAATGTCCTTTTCTATTGAAATTTTAATAGGCTAAAGCATGCCTAAAACTTGGTTCCAAAGATAAAACTTAGAGAAGGAAGATGGTCTTATTGGTGAGAAAAATAATCATGAAAAGTGTAGAGATTGCAAAATGTTTATACCTCCCGAAGAGGTTCAGGTACCTGTCATTTCTGATAATAAAGAGATCTCAATCAATTATATCTCTACAACTTAAAACAAAGAACCAAGAACTTGAAAAATTGTCGACAAATGAGATAGCGCTAATTAAATATTATATGTGCGAGAACATTGAACCCAAATTAAGGGTTGTGGTTAGCCAAAATATAAAGAAGCAATTCATTTGCAAAATATAATGGTTTTTGGATTTGAAGTCTATGCCTTGAAGGTATAAATCCAATAAGGCATATATGAGCCGTCATATTCAAGTGAAATGAGAAATATTCACTTGAATTGAAATCAAAATGTTTTCTTAATTTTAGTAACACAAAAGACTCACTTTATTTAAAAATTGTGTTACAATATATTTACATGGCTCACTTGTTGTTAGTGAGGATTATATGAAATTCCTTAAAGGAATTAATTTGCATGAGGCATGCAATTAAAAATATTAAAGAGATGACTTAATAAAATGAATAAATCTCTTTGTATATGCATACAATCAAAATGCATGTTGTATAAGATTTTAGTGAATATTTCCAAATGAGAAATATGAGAATGACGTTTGTCTATCATTGAAAATGGATTTGTTATAAGTGATTTTTTTTATGATGATAATATAAACTTGACCCGTACTCCTGAAGAGTTTTCGAAATCCATTGATTAAAGAAAAGTTTGGAATGAAATATGTTGGATGGTCAAAGTTTGTTTTGAATTGCAAATTTAGTATTTCAATGAGGTTTTATGCACCAAGACACTCATATGAAATATGTTAGAATGAAACAAACTAAACACATTTTATATAAAAAGATTTAATTTGTGTATTGATGTGAACAAAGATTATCACACGTCTCAAGAAAATGATGACTTACTTGAATTGGTCCTGAAGTACCACATTTTAATTCAAATGGAGACAAATACATTGTTGACCTATTATCTGTTATTATTATATATATATTTTGTTATTTTGAGATATGCAGGTTATTTCTATAATACAAACTATATGTTTACATGAGTAAATACAGTCTTCTTGAAGATCTGTGAAACTAACTACAATAACAATCTTATGAAATAAAATGACGAGGAAAGTTTAGCACTACATGAGATAATCAAGAATGTGATTTGGTTCAAGTACGAGATTCATCAGATACAAGAGATTTGTGAATTTTCTGTCAAAGGGCTCTTGCAACAATTCAGTATGAAGATAATGTCGCACAAAATGAAAATGTGGAGAAGCGTACGATAAAGAAGATATGATAGATTTTTCTATGAAGTCAACTTCAAGTAAAGCTTTTGAGAAACTAATATAGAAGATTATTCGGTTTTCTTCACCTCATATATAATTGTCTTTATGAGGGGGAGACACAAATATGTTCTGCACTCTTTTTCCCTTCACCATGGTTTTATCCCACTGGGTTTTCCTGGTAAGGTTTTTAATGAGGCAGTTCACACACAAAGGATAATGTACTCTTTTTCCTTCACTACGATTTTTTTCCAATGGGTTTTATCTAGTAAGGTTTTAATGAGGCATATCCTCAATGGACATTCAAGGGGGAGTGTTATGAATAATATTGATTATTGAGTGAATGTCCATTAATGAGTTGTCTCCTACTCTTGTCCTATAAATAGGACCATCATCCTCTTGTATTTTACACACCTGAAAGTCATAATAAGAATATACTTTCATTCTCTCTATCTCTCATATCTTGCTATTCTATTTTATTCACAACAAGTATTATATAGTGTGAAATTAATCTCATTAAATTATTATTATTTTCTTTGGTCAGGTAGTACAGTGACTTGAAATCATAGTCTTAATTCTTAAGGTGATAAATGGAACGATTGATGTTCGAACCCCAACCTTCTACATATATAATGTAATGTTCTATCAATTGAGCTAAGCTCTATTAATATAAACCACAAATTTAAGTTTTCAGAGATCATACAGCCTGAAAATAAATTTGTTTAAATTATTATTTTTTTAAAAAACAAAGTACAATGTGAATTTTATATTTTTAAAGGTGGAAGAATTAAATATGAATTTTATATTTTTGCCACTTAAAAATTCATATTTAATTCATCTTTTGTTAAAAAAAATTAAATTTTGTAGGAGAGATTCTTATAATATTATAAACATCAATACAAAAATTCATTCGAAAATGTGACGTCACGTATTTTATGGAGCAAAACTTGCTGAATTTTTTTTATAAGAATTAAAAGCGAAGTTTGAGATATTTATAAGGACCAAAAACTTATAAATAAGTTAAATAAGTTTGGTTAAATAAGTTTTTGGTCCCTATAAATATCTCAAATTTTGTTTTTAATCCCTGTAAAAAATTTCAACAACTTTTAGTCCCTCAAATATTTTCTATCACCACTTTTGGTCATACTTTTAACTTTTAATTAAACTCTTGTGTAATTTCATATTTATGAATATTTTTTTGTAATCATGTTTATATTATTATAAGAACCACTTCTACAAAAATTTAAATTTCTTTAACACAAAATATACTATTATTTATGAATTTTTATGTGAAAAAAACTAATTGCCGAATTTATATCTATTCATACAATTGCCGAGTTCCTTACCAAAAAAAATAATACAATTGCCGAGTTTACAAACCACTCATAAAATAAACAGAATGCACCAACCTTTATTACCAAACCACCATCAAAAGATAATTTTAATTGAGTCAAAAACCTCAACCAAATTCAGAGCCTTTCCTAAAAATATATAAGTTCAATCCATTGTGCGCCTTCCATCTTAAGTGCATTGTTGTTTGTCATATTAACAACAATTCCTTCGCAATAAATCAACACATTGAGTTTATGTGGTCAAGTTAAAAAAAAAAATTTAGCAGCTAATTTTTCACCACTAAACCAAACCTTTTTATAAAAATTCTTGTTAGATGTTAATTTTTTTTATGACATGTCATCATTAAAACTATACAATATTATTAGAATGTGTGATATACAATAGCATGGAATCCAAACTCCACATTTGCATGGGTTGTGGGATGTCACCCGGGACCTGAACAAGCCACTGTAAAAATATCAACTCATTTAGAGCAATTCTAATGGCGAATTTGACCTAAACTTATTTTGTGGACCTATTAATCCACGTCATCTTAAAATAATTCACTTATTTTGTAGTTTCACGAATTTACATTACATTAATAGTTTATACATATTTAGTTTTATCTTCAAAAGAGACAATTTCAATAATTATATTGTACTGACTTATGTCATAAAGCTACAAGCTTGTTGAAATAATATTATTATCTAGCTGGCGACGGATGTACACCAACAAAATAAAGCGTGAAAAATGGTGACTATTCTTTGTTGACAAACTGACAGACTGAACTGAAAAAACTAACATTGGAGGTGCTCTTAGTTAACGTCTACATATCCATATTTGTAATGGAGGGTCATTAAAAAGATAATAGTATAATATATTACAAACATAAAATATCAATTTGATACTTAAAAATCGTAACGATCTTATGAACGCTAAACATAAAGTACTCATGAAAATATTTGGCCAATTTAATTTATTTTATTTTTATATATTAATGATAAAAAATTGTTCCATATTTTTTTGCTTAATTCAATATTTGGTCTCTTATGTTTATTTTATGTTTCAATTTGGTCCTTTATGTTTTAAAAGTTTCAATTTGGTCTCTTATGTTTATTTTAGGTTTCAATTTGGTCATTTCCATCAATTTTGTCACATGTGACAGACGGTTTGCATACGTGGACAGACACGTGGACACCTGTACACTTGGACACGTGTCCAAAAGAAACAGTGAAATCATCAAAACAGACGGAAAGACCAACTTATGCAAATAGTGAAAATATAAAGGACCAAATTAAAACTTTTAAAATATAAGAGATCAAGTTGAAACCTAAAATAAACATAAGTGACTAAATCTTGAATTAAACCCATATTTTTCTGGTCATCTCATTACCGTGCTCTTCTCATAAACTAATCCTATCAAATTTGGGACAAAAACAAAGAAATAGATGACAAACAATTAAAAGTACATTCCGTCAAAAAAATAAATAAATTAAAGTACACTAAAAAAATAATTTTCCAAATTAAAAGTACAATAAAATAATCATTTTTGAAAGGTTTTTACAATATTATATATATATATATATATATATATATATATATATAAAGGGTATTCGTACCAAAAAAAATATAAAGGGTATTACATTTTATGTAATTTCTTTTTTCAGTTAATACATTTGACTTTTTTGACTAAATTTATTCCTTTGAATCGTATTATTTTCTTTATCCAATGAAATTATTTATTTTTATATGATAAGAAATTAATTAAAATTTTTAAATAGTTATACTTTTTATGGGATACATTAAATACTTATACTTTTTTTTTTAAAAAAAACTTTTATCTTCGTTTTTTAATAGAAAATTATCTTTCCTTTTTGAATCATAATAATTTTATCTTAATTTATTCAATCAATTCATCAATTTATTTTAAGGGTTGGGTAGCGCAACAGGTTAATAGAGTTAAAGTTAAATGACTAAAGAAATGTTTGGGTTGACTTATTTTTGAGATATGAAAAACAACTTATACAAATAAATAAACTTTTATGTATTATTATTTTAAGTTTTTCAATATAATTTATAAAAAAGCATCTTAGAAAGATGCAAATTTTTTTATATAATTATAAATATGCAATTTTTGTTACTTAAAGTTAAAACTTATGAATCTATTACTATATATAAAAAGGATACAAATTTTTGGTATGATTTTTTCATTATACCTATTTTACCCTTAAAAAAACTACAAAAAAAAAAACTAAATATTTGTATATGTTGAAAAATAACTTCCACATAAAAATAGATTTTCAGTTTTTTTTTAGTAAATAATAATTTTTTTTCTTAATGACTAAGCACAACTTCCACATAAAAGTATGTTTTCAGTTTTTTTATAGTAAAAAAAAATATTTTTTTTTCTTCTTAATAACTAGCCACAACAAAAAAGGATGTTAAGTAGTTATCAATTAACTAAGTCCAATAAAAAGGGAGATTAAGTAGTTATTTATATTTGCACAATAGAGAATTTTGATCACAACAAATAAATAAATAAAAAGAATATCGATCACACAAACGGGCACGGAACGTGCCCATTTGACGGCTAGTAAATACTCCCTCCGTTTCTTTTTAATTGTCTTTTTAGAATGATAACACCAAATTAAGGAAGTGTATTTTTGCACGTTATCTTCCTATTATACCCTCGTTTTAATCCACCAATAAATTCCTATTTTTTTGCCCACATTTTTTCTTTCCAATAAATTTAATATATTATGTACAAAAAAAAAACAAAATTTAATATGTAATGTATCAACAAAAAAAATTTAAAAAAAAAAAGATTTAGTTTTCCAAATATATATCATTAATTGGTTTTATGGAAAAAGATAAGAGCAATTGACAAAGGGTATAATTGACAAATCATACCCATAAAATACAAAAATGACAATTAAATAGAAACGCTAAATATGATAATAAAAGACAATTAAAAAGAAACGGAGGGAGTATAAAAGTTTATTTATTTGCATAAACTATTTCCATAAGTTAAAAAATAAGCCAAATTTAAACGGGCCCTAAACCTAGTGAAGGAGAAGAAAAAAAAAAGACAATTAATTATTTAGTTGCGGGAATTCGAACCGTGATCCTCCCTACTATGATTGGCCAATCACCACTTAATCAACTAACGTGCGATTGGTATATCTTTATATTTTAGTCAAAAAAAATAACATTCATTCAATTTTGTCAAAAACAAATTCTTTCATTCAATAATTGTCAAAAGAAAATTAAATTATGATTAGAAAAAATTTTAAATTAAATTCATTCAATAATTTTTTTGACTAAGCATTCAATAATATTTTTTTCTTTTGACGAAATCATTCAATATATTTTTTTTTTATAATGAAATCAAATCATTCAATAATAGTTGTTTTTTACGCAAAATTAAATCATCATCATTCAATAATAGTTAATAATTATATAAAACAATAAAATAATTTTTTTCCAAAAGAATGTGGTAATTAATATAATATTATGTAACCAAAAATAAATAGATTAATATAATACCATGAGATATGAATCAAGACTGAAAACTGTTATTTATTCAAAAAAGAAGAAAAAAAAGACTAAAAAGTGTATAAGTGGAACCCACACAACCTTAAAATGGGTCTGACCCATTTCATATTTATTTGTTATTTGTTTGTTGTGCCGCAGGTTGTTTGTGTGTTTTAGCTAAAACATTTGTACTCCTCAAGTATATCCCTAGCTAATCAATTTGTTACACCACCATACCTTAAATATATTTGACGGCATCACTTTGCTCAAGTATATCCCTAACAAAAAAGCCTAGATCCAAGCCTCAATTTTTATAAATCCATCTTTTTCTTTTCTCTTTTCTTTTTTTCATCCTTTCCTTCACCTTGACTATTTTACTCTCTAGCCTTCAACCCTTCTCATTATATAAGTCATAACTCATATTATTATTTAGTGTCTACCATTGCTTAAGTTCGTTTTCTCAAATGGCTAGCATCAACCAAGAACAGCTGAACAACGAGGATGTCAGTTTGGTATACTCTCTTTTTCTTTGATCACTGTTTTTACTCTCTAAATCATGTTGATTGACTTTTGTTTTTTTGTTAATGTTGATTGTTGATGGCTAAAAAAAATTGTTGATGAAAATTTACAATCATGAATAATTATTTGTTGATCATTAATTCTTTAATTTCATAGGGATTTATGCATGATGAAAACTTTGTTTTTTTTTTTTTTACAAATTATAGATGATGATTTAAATTTTTGCCATTGTGTTTGTTTAATAATAATGATATTATGAACTCTTGATGGAGGTTTATATGAGAATTAACCCTAACGACGTAAATCAATATCTTGAGTGTTTGTTTTATGGTTCTGCGACTCACGTGTCTCAGTTGTACGTGTTCTTGTAACTTGTTCTTGAGTTTTCTTTTGCACTCTTTGTGCATAGATTTATCTTTGTGATGATCTATAATTTTGCAGTATTAAGAAGACAAATAAACAATTTTTTTATTGATATTTTTTGACTAAATAATACTGTATTTCTAGGGTTAGGGTTTTGTTTGTTTGATTGATACTTTGGCTAATTATTAATATCATCTAAGTCGCTGTATAAAATATTTTATATCATTGTCAAAAAAAAATAAAATTATATCAATAGATCTAAATCATTATACTTTGTCACAGTATGAGTGATCATGGTGTTATAACTCTCAGATTTATAAAAAAAAATTGTAACAATTTTATCACTTACTTAGTTGTTATCTTCTGATTTATGTTTTTTTTCTTAAAAAAAAAAATCTCTTTCTTTGTCAATTTTTTTACACGGTATTTAAAAATCCCTTTCTGATTTCTTTTTTATTATGATTCTTTTTAAAAATATGATTACACAAATGATTTTTTAATTGAAAGCTTAATTTTCTAAAAAGTATTATCGTTTCAAAATCACTTGAATTTTTTTTTTAAGATGCCTGTAACTTTTCAAATTCATATTGCTTCTTCAATATTCCATCATCATCATCCTTTATGTGCTGATTTTAATTACAATAATTGATTAACTATTTTTGGTTACATATAATTTATGAAATAAATCTTTCCTATATTATAATTTATACTATAGTCATTGTTTGATTCGTGATAATAGTTTGAAAGATATGATTTACGATATACATGGCTCGTGTATTCTTGAATTTCTAACTCGAATTCTTGAGTTGTGTTTTTAACATCTTTTCCACAAAACTGCAAAAGAAATAACTTCATTGGTAAGGTTCGAGGATTCTTCTTAGGTAGCATACCCCAGAGAGTCTTTACTTGTTCAAGAACGTGCGATGTATATGTCATTCTAAAATGATCTATTAATATGCTAATAAGTCGTGTAACGATAGTTCCACTTAAAAATGAATTGAATTATTGATTGCGCCATACAAACCTTTATGTGCACAATATTCATACATGATGTACACTATTTCTTTCCATATTAGAGTCGAAGGAAATGTAATTTAAGCATATTTCTAAGTCTAACCTCGTTGATGTTGTTTTTTGTTACTAGGATCGGATTCCATTGAATGAAGTGTTTGAACACCTGAAATGTTCGAGGGAAGGACTCACTTCCGAGGAAGGAGCCAACAGGCTTCAAGTGTATGGTCGAAACAAATTAGAAGAAAAAAAAGAGAGCAAGTTTTTGAAGTTTTTGGGTTTTATGTGGAACCCTTTGTCTTGGGTTATGGAAGCTGCTGCCATCATGGCGATTGCTCTGGCGAATGGTGCAGGAAAGCCTCCGGACTGGCAAGATTTTGTTGGAATTCTTATTCTCTTGGTGATCAACTCGACTATCAGTTTCTTCGAAGAGAACAATGCTGGCAATGCTGCGGCCGCTCTTATGGCTGGATTAGCTCCAAAGACAAAGGTTTAATTACTATTTATAAAATAAAACACAGTTCGCTTATCCACACTGCTTCAAATAACAATATCTCTATCTATCTTTTATTTATTAGATATATAGGAAATAGGAAATATATACCATAACTATTTTGCTTATTCGCGTTGTGCCATGCTACAACGGCGTCTTCATATCGGTCTTATTTGTTTATTATTAAAATATTTAGGTGCTAAGAGACGGAAAATGGAGTGAGCAAGATGCTGCCATTTTAGTACCGGGAGATATTATCAGCATCAAGCTAGGAGACATTATTCCAGCCGATGCACGACTACTAGAGGGTGATCCTTTAAGCGTTGATCAATCTGCCTTAACAGGAGAATCGCTTCCTGTAACAAAGTGTGCAACTCAAGAAGTGTTCTCAGGATCGACAGTGAAAAAGGGCGAAATCGAAGCTATTGTGTATGCTACTGGTGTTCACACTTTCTTCGGCAAAGCAGCTCATTTGGTGGATAGTACTAATCAAGTGGGACATTTCCAGAAGGTCCTAACCGCTATCGGAAACTTCTGCATTTGTTCGATTGTCATTGGTATACTGGTTGAGATTGTCGTGATGTATCCGATTCAACACCGCAATTATAGAGATGGAATTGACAATCTTTTGGTTCTATTGATTGGTGGAATTCCAATTGCTATGCCAACTGTTTTGTCTGTTACTATGGCTATCGGTTCTCATAGGCTTTCGAAGCAAGGCGCAATCACAAAAAGAATGACTGCTATTGAGGAAATGGCTGGCATGGATGTTCTGTGCAGTGATAAAACTGGAACTCTCACTCTGAATAAGCTTAGTGTTGATAAAAACTTGATTGAGGTGTTTGCTAGAGGTGTTGATAAGGACCAAGTGATACTTCTAGCTGCAAGAGCTTCTAGGACAGAAAATCAGGATGCTATTGATGCTGCAATTGTTGGAATGCTTGCTGATCCACAAGAGGTAAACATATCAAATCAAAATAAATATTTAAGACATTTAAACTTTCTATGAATGTTTACTAAAGAATTTTTTTGATAGATAGACTGAATTTATTGGTGTTCTTTAATGTTGTGATTGATCAGGCTAGAGATGGTATCAATGAGGTTCACTTTCTTCCGTTCAATCCGGTAGACAAGAGGACTGCTCTTACCTATGTTGATGCTGATGGAAATTGGCATAGAGCTAGCAAAGGAGCTCCTGAACAGGTAAATATGAGTTTCATCTTGTTATGTTTTAATTTATTTTTTATCGGTAGGACTTGAACTCGGTATCCTTGGTTTCAAACACTCGCACGTCTTAAGCACCAACCACCTGCGCTAGACTTCGGTAGTATCTTGTTATGTTTTATAAGATGACTAACTAAGCCATGTTTTTATATTTTTTTTAGATATTGAATCTCTGCAACTGCAGGGAGAATGTAAGGAGAAAGGCTCATACAGTGATTGATAGGTTTGCTGAGCGTGGATTAAGGTCCTTAGGTGTTGCTTATCAGGTAAGTAAAGATGATATTTTTTCTACTTGAATGGAATTCCCTTGTTTTATAGTTGATTGATTTTGTGATTTGTGTAACAGGAAGTCCCCGAGAAATCCAAAGACGGTCAAGGGGCCCCTTGGCAATTTGTTGGACTATTGCCCTTATTCGATCCCCCAAGGCATGACAGTGCTGAAACCATTAGAAGAGCACTCAACCTCGGCGTTAACGTGAAAATGATTACCGGTAAGATTTGAGGCCATGCTTTCTTATTTAGATTGTGCAACCTCAATTGTGTGGCTGATAATTTTGCCGCAATATCAAATTTCGTACGATAAATCTAAGTTTTTAGCTTTTGAATTAATTGTGGATTCTGTTTTTATGTAGGGGACCAACTTGCCATTGGGAAGGAAACAGGCAGAAGGCTTGGAATGGGAACGAACATGTATCCATCATCTGCATTGCTCGGAGAAGGTTCTTCTACTTCAGATGTTCCTATCGATGAGTTGATCGAGAAAGCCGATGGATTTGCAGGAGTATTTCCCGGTATGTCCTTGTTAACATTGATTTTTGGTTTCAACAGAAGTTTCAATATATGAAACACAGACACTTCTCCAAAGTTCCGTGTTGGCATGCCATGCACGTTTTGGACACCGACACTTTTTCAGGCACAATCATAACATACTTGATCATGACTTCTGTTCAACTATCGAAGTTGTTATATCTTTGTTTATAGTAATGCAAGTAACTAGGTTTCACATTTCGTATAACTTATATTATATTAATCATTTTTCTCTTTGTATGATACTGTAGAACACAAATTTGAAATTGTAAAAAAACTTCAAGAGAGGAAGCACATATGTGGAATGACTGGTGATGGTGTAAACGACGCACCAGCGTTGAAGAGAGCTGATATCGGAATTGCTGTTGCTGATGCTACAGATGCTGCTAGAAGTGCTTCTGATATTGTCCTCACTGAACCTGGTTTGAGTGTAATTATCAGTGCTGTGCTCACCAGCAGGGCCATTTTCCAAAGAATGAAAAACTACACTGTAAGTTTCGTTGCATATATAATTCAATCTTTCGACTTTACTCGATCTCTTTTATTTCTCTAATCACAAAATATTTGATTATGTAACAGATTTATGCTGTGTCCATCACCATTCGTATCGTGGTATGTGTTGAAATAAACTTCACAAAAAAGTGTCACATTTTTTTTCTATGTACTTTAACATTTAAATCATAAGTATACTTATGATCATTGATTTTTTATTTTTCATTTTGGTAGCTTGGTTTCATGCTCATTGCTTTGATCTGGAAATTTGATTTTTCCCCCTTCATGGTTCTGATAATTGCAATACTGAATGATGGTAAGAAAACATTTTTATTACTTTCATCTTATTTAAATATTTTCTTACTATAGTAAATTTTTTAACTTAATGTCCTAACATTACCATATACATTTAGGTACCATAATGACAATATCAAAGGATAGAGTGAAACCATCTCCACTACCCGACAGTTGGAAACTGAAGGAGATATTCGCTACCGGTGTTGTGCTTGGCAGTTACATGGCACTGATGACAGTCATATTTTTCTGGGTGGTGCATGATACCGACTTTTTCTCGGTAAATTAATTTACATTTTTTTTCCTCAATATCATCACATACTAGCTGAAATCATAAGCGCGAATAACCTTGAATATTTTGCAGGAGAAATTTGGTGTGAGGTCCATAAGACATAGCCCTGGAGAAATGATGTCGGCTTTATATCTACAAGTCAGTATAATAAGCCAAGCACTGATTTTCGTAACTAGGTCTCGCAATTGGTCTTTCTTGGAAAGACCTGGCCTTTTACTACTCGTTGCTTTTGTCGGTGCTCAACTGGTAAGTCCGAACCTCTTATTTTTATGACGTGTCTGTTTGCACGCTAGTACTCTATAACAGATCGTCTATATTTCTGTTGTGGTAACACTAGTTCTGCTATTTGACAGGTTGCTACACTTATAGCAGTGTATGCTAATTGGGGATTCGCAAGAATAAATGGAATGGGATGGGGTTGGGCCGGCGTAATTTGGTTGTACAGTTTGGTAACTTATATCCCTCTTGATTTTCTCAAAATCGCAATCCGCTATATTCTGAGCGGGAAGGCATGGAATAATCTTTTGGATAACAAGGTAGCTTATTTTTTTGTTTTTTATTTTTTGTTATTTCCGCTTATCATTTTGTTGAATTGTTGATAACAACGAGTCTTGGCGCAATGATATGGTTGCTACCTTGCACACTAAGTCATCCTATTTGTTGCATTTTTTCATCTAATTGTGTTCATGTTTTTAAATCACAGACTGCCTTTACTAGCAAGAAAGATTATGGCAGAGAAGAGAGGGCAGCACAATGGGCAGCAAACCAGAGATCACTTCATGGTCTTCAGGAACCAACCCCGAATAACATTTTCAGCGAAACCAGCAGCTACCGTGAACTTTCAGAAATTGCCGAACAGGCAATGAAACGTGCAGAAATGGCACGGTAAGTCATTTGAATAGTAATAATTAACGTATGACTATAATCTGAAGTGTCCAACACTGAAACATGTGTCAGTATTGTATTTTGAGTCTTTCTCTGTGCTTCATAGTTAAAAAATCGACGATATGTATAACGATCCTAAAACGGTTTTGGAAATGTGTTACAGGCTCATGGAGAAGTATACATTTAAAGGGCGCGTCGAGAAGGTCGTCAAGCTTAAAGGTTTAGACCTTGATACTTCTAAGCATCATTTTACAATCTAAAAGAGTTGTTGTAAAATCTGCATGTTTAGTACAATGTTGTAATAATGATGACGAAGAAAATTATTACCTTAGTCATTTAAGTGGATATTATTACTTTTTCTTATTTAAGCTAAGGGAAGATATTGTCATTATTATCTGTGTTTTAAAAACTAGATATTGTTATTATCAAATAAATGGTTTGGTTATCTTTTTATTACTTTTGTTTTTATTCTGTGTGATGAAAATTCTTCTACCAAGTATTCTTTGATGCCTCATTCATTGATAAATTAGGGTCTGTTATGAGAAAAATTTATAACATGTTCATAAATTATTTTCATAAGCTCTATAAAATCTATGGCTTATGAAAACAAGTCTATTATGAAAAAATATTTATGACATGTTCATAAATTATATTCATAAGCTCTATAAAATCTATGGCTTATGAAAACAGGTCTATTATGAAAAAAATTTAAAAAACTTATGACATAGTCATAAATTATTTTCATAACCTCTATAAAGTCTATGGCTTATGAAAACAGGTCTTATGAAAAATAAAATAAACTTATGACATGTTCATAAACTATTTTCAATTTTCATTAACTCTTCAAAATGCATGATTTATAAAAAAAGTGTCTAGGTCTGTTATGAAACTTAGGACATGTTCATAAACTATTTTCATTAGCTCTTCATAATGCATGATTTATGAAAACAATTGTTAGAATTTAATGCGGACAAACTATGAAGTAATATATGGAATGGAACCAAACATTGGTTTAGAAGAATTGAAATTGGTTGACAAAAAATTGAAATGGACAAATTACACAATATTTGGCATTGAATATTAAGAATCATATCATAAATATTTTTTAGAAGAATTGTGTACACTAAAATTGGAATGGAATTAGAGACTTAAGCAATCCATTTGTGCTCTCATAGTACCCATAATTTCAATTAAATTACCTTAGCATATAAGGAAAAAAAAAGTTTGTGGTTATGGCTTTTCATTAAGCATTGCTGCACCTCTTTATTGTAGCGTTTCTTGCAAAATGAAACGAGCGTTGCACCAAGCATCATCTATTTAGTAATTATGACTTGCTTAAAATAGATTTATGAGATTTTTTTTTTAAAACTCGCTATCCGGCCCAAAGACCGACTAATCCGAGGGGATTAATCCCACCGTCTACTTGCAGGCCTCCGTTTAAAGCCAGGCCCCCGTTTAAAGCCAACGTTTTTATTCTGTATGGACTAGCCCACCGAAATTGACACCAGTAAGAATCGAGCTTGAGACCTTGAGAGGATAACACTCTAATGACCCAAGCCAAAACCACCGAGTCAACTCCATATCCACATTTTATGAGAATATATATAGTGTATATTTCATATTTGGAATTTTATTAAAATATCATGAATATATATTAAAAAAAATTAATTTTTTTGAGTGGGTCATGGTTCAGCTAGGTCACCCCTAATTTGACACCTTGTATTCTAATATACACTTAAATAAAATATATAAAAAAAATATGCACCTTAAAAATGGTCGTTAATTAAGTTTATAAGTGCGATTAGATAATTATAAATCATGACTACACCTTATTATATTTGAATAATTGTTGTCAAATTAATTTGTCAAAATAACTCCAAAATATAATTATAAAACTCTCTCATCAAACACCCGGTATCCTAAATTTCAGATGACTATACAATGTCACTTAAGAGAATCTCATATTCTAACTCTCTTAATGAATGTTCATAAAGTTTAGTTAAACATCACATATTTCATATTTCATGTTTACAAAATAAATTGATAGAAATTTTCACATGACAAAAGTGGGGGAGAATGGGAAAAGAGCAAGAAAATGAAGAGAAAAAAGAGGGACACACATGGCTAAGTGCAATGTGTCATTCTTCCATTAATTTTTTAGCACATAAATAGAATTACTATATATAGTTGTAATCAAAGTGGCTATCATATGATTTATATGTTGAACTGACGTAAGACATTGGCCAAACTGCAACAATTGAAGTGGTAATTGTATTTTATTTGTATAATAAGTTAAATATAGAAAAAGCACTTAAACTAGTGTTTGGGACCAAACTATGTTTCTTTGTATAACATAAATTTTAAGATGCACTTTTAATAAAAAAGTATTATCACCATTCCATGAGCTTCCACTTCAACCTCATCACACAAATTATAATGTGACCATTATCTTCAGTGCTTTGTCAGATATTCTCAGAATTTACAGACTTTTTCAATCAGCATTTTTGCTTCTTGTGTAGTTACTAGTAGTTATTATTTTGTTTCCTTTTTTATTTTTTTAACTACAAAAAATTTGGACCATTTCTCGATTTGTGTGTGTCATCTTTGCGCAGAGATCATGCTAATCTTCTCTGTATAGTTATTATATTTTATTTATTAATTTAAAAATATATGTTATACATAGTAAATTTTAAGTTTGAAATAATAAAAAGAAACAGTAGTTGGTTTGTAGGCAAAGATGTAAATGCAATTGGTCGAATTTCGCTATCAAATAAACTAGCTACAAAATAAAACATAATTTTTTTTATTCATTTGATCGATAAGAACACTCTCTTTTCAACACACTCTCTAATCAATTGAAATTAATGTAAACCCCTCACTTTGAAAATAAGTCCTATATAAAATAGTGAGACCCACGTGAGATATAATACTAATAGTGGATTGTAAACTAAAAGGTCCAATCAAACATTAATTAAAAGAAAAATTTAACTAACAATGTAAAGTATACATCTTACTTATATCTAAATTATTTAATTAAATTTGATTTCATGCTCTATCAGATGGTATCACAAGTGCCCAATAGTCTTCAAGAAGAGAGAGATAATATTATCTCAGTTATATTTTCCTTTAACTATTTAAGGATCCAATCACTGAACCAAACCAAGCCTAATATTTCACACACTAGCAAAAAAATGAGTTCTCTCAGCTTCCTCACTTTCCTTGTAAACCTATTTCTTTTGCAGTTCATAGCAAGTTCTTATGCAGCAAAACTTAGAGTTGACTATTACAGAAAAACATGTCCAAATGTTGAATCAATAGTCCACAATGCAGTTGAGATGAAACTTCAACAAACATTTGTGACAGCACCTTCTACACTTAGGCTCTTTTTCCATGATTGTTTTGTTCAGGTCAGTGTTCTATGTTTAGTGTTGACGTGTCTGTGTTTGTGTCGTGTCAGGTATCTAATGTATTTGTGCATGTGGATATAGGGATGTGATGCTTCTGTGATGTTAGCTTCAAGAAATAGCACTTCAGAGAAAGATAATGATATCAATCTTTCATTAGCTGGTGATGGTTTTGACACAGTGATCAAAGCAAAAGCTGCAGTTGATAGTGTTCCTGGCTGCCAAAACAAGGTTTCATGTGCTGACATTTTGGCATTGGCAACTAGGGATGCCATAAAATTGGTAAATAAGAAACAAACTTTTTCGTAAATCAAAATATTATGCGACTGTATCTCGATTCTCGACCACAATTGCAGCTGCAACAACCACATTTGATTGTAATTAGGGGTGTGAAAACAAGAACCAAAAACTGAATCAAAACATTAAACTGAACAATGCTGTGAAGAACCGAACTGTACTGTTATGTTCAGTTCGTGAACTATCCGCCACAGTTTAGTTCTTTTCGGTGTTGTCCGGTTTAATGATAATTAGAGTTTCTTAAACAGTAATAATATTTGGTTTTGTTCAGTTCGGTTATACTAAACTGTTATAATGGTTTTGTTCAGTTCGGTTTTTCTTCTTGAACCGAACCATGAACTGTCCTATTTGTAATATCAAGAATTGCAACACGCGTGTAACTGTAACCGAAACTTTATAACATCATTAAATAACTTTGGCTATGTAGATAACTGTAACATTGTTATTCCTTGTACAACTTAGCTGAATACCGAAAATTTGCGTTTTCAGACAGGAGGGCCATCTTATACAGTAGAGTTGGGAAGACTAGATGGAAGAATCTCGACAAAAGCCAGTGTCACAAACCATCTACCTCATCCTGAATTCAAACTAGCAAAGCTAACGAAAATGTTTGCTTCGCATGGTCTCACTCTAACCGATCTAATTGCTCTATCAGGTAATTTATTCAAAACTATGAGGACAAAACTTTTTAGCTTGAGATTATGAGACTTGCTATTTAAGTGATTTTGGTATTCAATAATTTGTGGTTGCAGGAGCGCATACTATTGGATTTTCTCACTGTAACCAATTCTCGAAACGAATTTACAACTTCAAAAGCGGGAAGGTAATCGATCCATCACTTAATCCGAGATTTGCAAAACAGCTCCAACAAGTGTGTCCAAAACATGTAGACCCTAGACTTGCCATTGATATGGATCCTATTACACCTAGGACATTTGATAACCAATACTACAAGAATCTTCAGCAAGGAATAGGACTACTTTCTTCTGATCAATCTTTGTTTACTCATAAAAGTTCGAGAAACTTAGTGAACTTGTTTGCATCCAACCACACCGCCTTTGAAAAAGCCTTTGTTATTGCTATAACAAAGCTTGGCCGAGTCGGAGTCAAAACTGGAAGGCAGGGCGAAATCAGGCACGATTGCTCGATGATTAACTGAGTCATTCACTCACCTTGTTTTGAGATCATTATCAAATATTTATTTTAGTTTCTTCTTGTTTTTTCTTTCTGTTGTAAAGAATGTATTGAGAAAGGGTTATCAATACCAATATATTAAGCTTTGAGACCTTAATAACACTAATGTTATTCAAGGAAAAAAAAAACTAAACTCGTCGTCGATGTTATTTGATACTTGAGAATAGTATCTCATCCTAGCATAGATAGGAAAAGGATCAACCCTTCCATAAGACTGTGATTTTTTTATCTAAATTAAAAGATAGATTGACTAAGATCTTTAAGGCTTTCTTCATCGTTAGATGCGATTTGTTCACATAAAAAGCACTGAACAAATTGTTCTCGAAAATTGTCCAAGCTTCTTAAACAGTATAATGCTGCTGAATTGTATCAATGTCAAGTCCCTTCAGCTTCACCACTGATTCAACATGTCCCTTTAAAGTATTAACCTCCCTAAGCCTGTCACACATATTCAAAAGTTTGTTAAAACAATCTCACATATCATAACCCATGCAATATCCTCATATATATAATGGAATTACCTTGCGACTTCAGCGCGTCTCTTGGCTTGTTCAGCAATCTCAGAAAGTTCCCTATAGCTATTCTTTTCATTGAAAATGTTGGATGCTTCTGGAGGCTGAAGACCATGAAGTGTTCGCTGTGCAGCCGCCCATTGCGCTTCCCTTTCTTCTTTGCCATAGTCTTTCTTTGTAGTGAATGCAGTCTGTGATGTGAAAACGTGAACACAATTAGATCAACAATGCAACAAATAAGACGGCTCAGTGCACAAGGTAACAACTTAAACGTTGCGCCAAGGCTTGTCCTCGTCAACAATGCGACAAAATGAAAAGCGAAAATAAAAAGAACTTACCTTGTTTTCCAAGAGATTATCCCAAGCTTTGCCACTCAGAGCATAGCAGATTGCGAATTTGAGTAAATCAAGAGGGATATAAGTTACCAAACTGTACAACCAAATTACGCCGGCCCAACCCCATCCCATTCCCTTTATTCTTGCAAATCCCCAATTAGCATACACTGCTATAAGTGTTGCAACCTGTCAAATAACAGAACAAAATAAAATGGTAGTTCTTCAATACTTACGGTATATATCTTAAGAAACTAACACGTGCAACTTCGTATATAGTATTATTGATCGAAAAATAAGAGGTTCAAGCTTACCAGTTGAGCAATGAGAAAAGCACCTAGTAGGAGAAGACCAGGTCTTTCGGCGAAAGACCAACTGCGTGACCGAGTTACAAAAATTAGTGCTTGGCTTATTATACTGACTTGTAGGTATAAAGCCGCCATCATTTCTTCAGGGTTATGTCTTATAGACCTCACACCAAACTTGTTCTGCAACATAATTAAAGTTATTTGCGCTTAGGATTTCGGCTAGTTGGTGAAGATATTGAGTTAAGTAAGAAATATAATATAAATTAATTTACCGAAAAGAAGTTGGTATCATTGATTGACCAAAAAAATACTACTGTCATTAGTGCCATGTAACTTCCTAGCACGACACCGGTAGCGAATATCTCCCTCAGTTTCCAACTATCAGGTAGTGGAGATGGTTTAACTCTATCCTTTGATATTGTCATAATGGTGCCTAAATGTATGGTTTAAACTATAGTAAGGAAATGAGTTTCAGAAATTTAGCAAGAAAATAACTTGAAGATCAAGAAAATATTAACTTACCATCATTTAGTATGGCAATAATCAAAACCATGAACGGCGCAAAATCAAACTTCCAGATCAACGCAATAAACATGAAACCAAACTACCAAAATGAAACATTAAAAATCAATGATCATTAAGTATATGATTTGAGTGTTCAAATACATAGAAAAAATTAGACATTTTTTTGCATCAACCTAATTTAAGCACTTACCACGATACGGATTGTGATTGATACGGCATAAATCTGTTCCGACATCAAAAAATTTGTGATTACACAATTTAAAAAGTTTAAGTAAATTCAAAAGATTTAATTAGATGTGCAAGGAAACTAACAGTATAATTCTTCATCCTTTGAAAAATCGTCCGGCTGGTGAGAACTGCACTAATAATGACACTTAAACCAGGTTCAGTGAGGACAATATCAGAAGCACTTCTAGCAGCATCTGTAGCATCAGCAACAGCAATTCCGATATCGGCTTTTTTTAATGCAGGAGCATCATTTACACCGTCTCCTGTCATTCCACATATATGTTTCTTCTCTTGCAGTCGCTTGACGATTTCGTATTTGTGTTCTACCATATCATACAAAGAGAAAAAGAGACTAAACTGTAAGAACTTCAAAGTGTTGGACAATTTGAACAAAATGTGTCTGACACGTCACCATGGAGAAGTCTCCGTGCTTCATACCTGGAAATACTCCTGCAAATCCATCGGCCTTCTCGATTAACTCGTCAACCGGAAGAGCCGAAATAGAAGCATCCTTGTCTTGACCAAGCAATGCAGATGATGGATACATGTTTGTGCCCATTCCAAGTCTTCTTCCGGTTTCCTTTCCGATGGCAAGCTGATCCCCTACCAAACAACAGACACCGCAAGCGATTTCAAAGCTACAAACTTTGAGTTGTGGTGTGAGCTATAAGAAAGTTTGGCCTAAAATTCTTACCAGTAATCATCTTAACATTCACACCAAGGTTAAGTGCTCTTCTAATTGTTTCAGCACTATCATGCCTAGGAGGATCAAACAACGGTAACAGACCGACAAATTGCCACGGTCCACCAGGACTATCTTTTGTTCTCTCCGGTACTTCCTGTTACACAAATCATACAATACAAGCTGTAAAGGAATTTATTCAATCAAGTATAAAATTAGACATATTGATAACTGTTATAATCTTTACATACTTGTCTTGCAACACCTAAAGATCGAAGTCCACGTTCCGCAAACTTATCAATTACTATATGAACCTTTTTCCTGACATCTTCTTTGCAGTTGCAGAGGTTTATTATCTAAAACAAGAAAACCATGGCTCAGTTATTTTCCATAATGTCATAAAAATGTCGATAATGAAACCGATATTTACCTGCTCAGGAGCACCTTTGCTCGCTCGATGCCATTTTCCATCGGAATCAATATAAGTTAAAGCAGTCCTCTTGTCTACAGGATTGAATGGAAGAAAATGTACCTCCCTTATACCAGCTCTTGCCTAATCATTAAGATCATAACAATTAAATTTTATCCATATCCAATTAAAAATTACGCAAATTATGGCATATTTACCTCTTTTGGATCAGCAAGCATTCCGACGATAGCAGCATCTATAGCATCTTGATTTTCAGTCCTAGAAGCTCTAGCTGCTAGAAGCATCACATAATCCTTCTCAATTCCCTTAGCGAAAACCTCAATCAAGTTTCTGTCAACACTAAGCTTATTCAGAGTCAGAGTTCCAGTCTTATCACTACAAAGAACATCCATTCCAGCCATTTCTTCAATAGCAGTCATTCTTTTCGTTATAGCGCCTTGCTGCGAAAGCCTGTGAGAACCGATAGCCATAGTAACAGACAAAACAGTTGGCATAGCAATTGGAATTCCACCAATTAATAGCACCAAAAGATTGTCGATTCCGTCTCTATACTTGCGATGTTGTATCGGATACATCACAATAAGCTCAATAAGTATTCCAATAGCAATCGAACAAATGCAGAAGTTACCAATAGCTGTTAGCACTTTCTGAAAATGTCCAACTTGGTTAGTACTATCAACCAAATGAGCTGCTTTACCGAAGAAAGTGTGCACACCAGTAGCAATCACAACTGCTTCAATCTCACCCTTCTTAACCGTCGATCCTGAAAACACTTCATCCGAGGAACTCTTCGTCACAGGAAGTGACTCTCCTGTTAATGCAGACTGATCAACACTTAAAGGATCTCCCTCGAGAAGACGCGCATCAGCCGGAATTATATCTCCTAACTTAATGCTGATAATGTCTCCTGGTACTAAAATTGCAGCATCTTGTTCACTCCATCTACCATCTCTTAGTACCTAAAATATTTTGTGAACACAAAAATTGAACAAACATCAATAAAAGTGACAGCGCCGGAAATATGTTGAGAAGCATGGTTGAGCCTAACTAAACTAACAAATCTTAACTAACTTGCAACTAACTAGTAACTACCTTTAACAAACTTCAATCGTATGTAACAAAATAATGCGCGTAAATAAATAAATGGAGACGATGCCACTTGGTGCAACATGGATAAGCGAACTGTGTTTTATTAATAGTACCTTGGTTTTGGGGGCTAAACCAGCCATGAGAGCAGCGGCGGCATTGCCAGCGTTGTTTTCTTCGATGAAACTGATAGTGGAGTTGATGACTAAGAGAGCGATGATTCCGACGAAATCTTGCCAATCAGGAGGCCTTCCACTTCCATTAGCCAAAGCAATGGCCATGATAGCAGCAGCTTCCATAACCCATGATAAAGGATTCCACATAAAACCCAAAAACTTCAAAAACTTGCTCTCTTTTTTCTCTTCTAATTTGTTTGGACCAAACACTTGAAGCCTGTTGGCCCCTTCTTCTGATGTGAGACCTTGTCTTGAACATTTTAGTTGCTCAAACACCTCTTCTATTGGAATCCTTTCCTATATATTAACAAGGTTTCATTTCAATGTTTATTATTTCTGTCCTAATGTTGCATACATAAAAGAAAAATGTATCATGGAGAAACTTTAATAGTTTAATTTTGATATTACTTTTACACTGTCAACAAATCACAACAAAACATTTACACAACTATAGAAGTTGATACGATTAAAGTCAAATGTTTTGAATGAAATTTTTTTTACAGCAATAGTATATATGAATTAAATCCACCTTAGTAAAAAATAAATGAATACCATAATAAGAAGGAATTGGATTAAATGCACTCAGAATGGGTGCGGTGAGCATCTCGGAACCGTCTGATCTTGATCAGACGGTTCAGATAGATAGATTTTTATTATAATTAAATGTAAAATTCTGATGTTAAAATTTGAATTGTTTAATCTCAATAGGTCGGTCCCAAATTATTGACGGTACAACTGCATGCAGTCAATGTAGATACATATGATACACGTAGAGCTGTGGAGATAAGGAATAATTAACAAAAGTATTGATTTGGAGTTAACGGTACTTTTAAGTTTTAACACATGATGTTCTTGCTTTGGATTGGGCTGACTTAGTGATTTTTTAGTTCATTGTTCAACTTAAAAATAAGACCAAAATTTAGTGATGGAAAGTTTGTTTAAAATTTTAAAAATGGTGATCAAATTTTAAAATATGAGGAATAAAAGTACATTTATGTTATTGTTAGATTTTTGTCAATATTGTTACCTTTTAAATCTATTTTTTACAATATTAATTATTTAAATTTTATCTCTAAATGTTATTAAAAATGAACACAGATAAACGCACGTGAGTGACGATTACTAGAAGAATAGACAAATTGAGAAGCAATGGCGTGTTTGGAGATTTAGCTATTTTTAGTATTTGCTTACACCAACTGTGATGTAAGTTACGGATTTCTTGGACTCCACTCAAACATTATCAAAAACTTTAGCTTTTTAAGTTTATATTTTTGTGTTGGATGGAGTTATGGATCAGTTTTGAATATAAGCAAAAAATAATTTCCTAAGTTTATTGAATAAAATATGCCCAATTTCTAGTAAAATATATATAATGTCTATATTAATTGAGTTAAGTTTATGGGACACACGGCTCAACTTTATATAGCAAGAAATAAAATTGTAATAGAGGAGGGGGAACAAAATTGCATCTTAGACTTAGTTAGTCACATTTATCCGGCATCTTACATAATTAGTCAAATAATTATTGAATTGAGATTTCAAAAGACTATTTTGGTAAAAAAATCTTGAAGATTTTAAAAGACTTTTTGAGATTGTATTGATTTTGTGAGATTTTAACAGATATTTTTGAAAGACTTTTTATAACAAAATTCTTACTACAAGAATCTGTGAGATTTTATTACAAAGACTTTTGAGATTTCAAAGCACTTTATGACTCAATAAATCCAATACAAATTTCTTTTATAAAAATAATGAATCAATCAATAACCAATGAAAATGAATTATTCCTTAAAAAAAATCAATGAATAAACTAATAAAATCAACAAAATAAATGTAATAATAAATCAAAGACAAATGAAAATAAAAAAAAATTAACAGGTTGATGAAAAAAAAACAACTATGAATCATAAAAAAAATTATTTTATTTTGTTGTTTGCAAAATGTTGCAGAATTATGTTAATATTTTTTTAAGGTGCCATATCTATGATTGAAACAAATTCAAATTGTATATATGATAGCCACTTTGAAAATCGACTATGATGAATGTAATTTTGCAACACAATTCGTTTCATAGATATGATGAACGTATCAATCATTATATATAATAATTATGAAATTCGTTTCAATCAATATATACAATTCCAGATTATAAACCAGTATACTTTGAAATAAATTTTTGCAAAAATGTTGCAGAATTATGTTAAACGTATGAACGATTTCAAACTAGCCATTCAAGAAAAAAAATGTTAAAATCGAGTACTGTAGAAAAAAGAATAGAACGTGAACTCTAAAATTTTGCCATAAAAAAAAGTCTTTGGAAGTAAAGAAAAGTTTTGAGGGTTTGAGTGAGATTGTTAGATGATCAAAGTATTTATATTTTCAACTAAAAAGTATCTCAAAATTCATCATACAAAAGAATCTATCAAAATCAGTGTACTTTTGAATACCTAGAGACATTTTTAAAGTTATAAGAAATCTCAATTGAATACCTACAGATTTTGTTGCACTGGAAAAAAAATTGTAATTGTCTTAATTGAATACCACAAGATTTGTTTATATTATGTAAAAGTCTTGATTGAATACCACAAGATTTTTTTCCAAAAAAAAAAGTCTTTTAAAATCCTTTGAAATCTGAATTCAATACACCTTTATAGAAAATATTATAATAGGATAATCAATAAAATTAGTAAATTTCTATCAAAATAAAATTAGTAATTGATATATTGTTGAAAAAAAACTTATAAAAAAGGTTTTCAAGATATTTGAAGTTCTTATAAAATTAAAATCAATAATTTTAATATCCATAAAAAATTATTCAATTGTTTTCATATGCTTAAGAAAAATATTATGTTCTCGGTCCTTCACCGGACTTTATATTCAGATTAAAAATACATAACTTTTGCAATCTTAAACTAAAAATACATAATTATTTATATAATTTGAAGTCAAATATTTACACAATTATATTCATCATATCCCAATTTTGTCAGGAGAATCCGAGTTCAAGTAAAGATCAAAAGTCTAAAACAATTATTCCTTTTGTTTTACTTATTTTTTCATTTGAATTACGAATTATTATAGTTCATTTTCGAAAAAGGGATACAGACCCAAAAACAATCACATTTAACCCCAAAGAGGTGTAAGAATAAAAGAACAAGTAATCAAATTACCTTAATAAAAAAATACAAACTTCATAAGTTCTTATTATTTATCTTAATTTTCAGAGAAACACTAAAAAGATAATAAAATTGTTGAGAGAATACATTGTGTTTTAGAATCATTGTAAATTTGACAAAATTGTTGAATTTATAATGTATTTTTTATCAAAATTTCGGCGACTCATGGTAAATACAACCATGCAAGCACTATGTTGCTGTTGGAGTGATCATATCTTTTACTAATAAAAGGAAGCTCCTATATAGCTCATAAGTTTCCATTGTGCCTATGTGGCACCTCTAAGAAAACTCCACATCTTTATTAAAACTTTATACCAACTTTTCTTAATTATTTAATTTAAAATAAAATTTATCCTCCACAAATAAAATTTAACATTTCATGATTAATACATGAATATAGAAAGACAAAATACATTTCTTACATATGGATCAATAAAAACTAAAATGCCCATTCAAGAGACTATAAATAAATAAATAAATGTAAATGTAAATTCATAATTGTAGTATATTATATGTTTAACACTCAAATAATATATACATAAAATGAGAAGAAAAAAACGTAATGATAATACGTAATTATTAAGAATTTTTTTACTCTCTTTATTATAAGTACTACCACCAATATAATGACAATAATAATTGTAATAAAGTAATGATGTAATTAAGTTGAAGTTACAAAATCCTCTCATCTTTCTTATTTTTTCTAAGAAATTATTGTTATAGTGTCATATAGTCCAACAAAAATGGATTAGATGAAGAGCCATACTATAAAAAAATAATTGGATAGCCATTGAACTCAAGTATCAATAAGAATTTGTATAGTCAATTAATATAAGGTACCTTTAAAATTTAATTTGACGTTATACAAGTGATCTAACTAAAATGGAATAATTTATTTTTAATTGGTTATGGAGTTGAAAGATTATAACATATGATCTATTAATTATATAATGATCTCACACTTCTTATCTTATATAATGCTATTGGATTGTTCATCCTCAATTCATCTAACTTTTTGTATATAAAAATTTCGGTTTGTGTCTTCATCTCTCACTCGCTCTAAACAACTTTGAGTTATACTCTTTAATCTTGTATTAAAATTTTGTTTCACTTTTTTACATGATTATGCAGGTTCAAAAGCCAAAGAAGAGTATTTGAAAAATGAAGAAAAAATATCTAAGGAAGATTTGAAGGAGAATTTATGAGGTAAATTTTGTCTATCCCTTAAAATAACTCTCTTTAGATTAGAGGATGCATTTTTTTTAAGAAAATATTAAGTTATTTTACTAAAATCAAGTAATTGGTACAATAAGTTATATACCTTATTTGTGATAGTAACTTGGAATTTTAGTATATATAGGTTGATGGTTACATTTCAAGCATTGGTTTTTATGGTGGCATGGTGACTCAGTCTCTTGAATACAAGATATATTACTCAATGATTAAAAATTAGTATACATATTTGTCTTATATTTTTCATAATTTTTTCAGGTCATAATAGTATATATATATATATATATATATATATATATATGGTTACATTCCAAGCATTGGTTTTTGTAATATTTTTTATATGTTCTCATAATCTTTCAAGACATCAACTCTAATAATTTACATGCATCTTTTCAGGTCATTAGATTTGTAAATTGTAATTGTTTGATTTATAACTTTGAGATTTTGGTCATTGTCATTTCAATATGCATCTATTGAATGGTACCTTTTCAATTTTATATTATAAGTTTTTTTTTCCCTTTTTCTCTTTTTATCTCATGAATATTTATTGATTTTTACCTACCGGCGTAGGTTACTCTTAGATTTATGAAATATTTTAGCCCTATTTTTTATTTATTTATATGATTTTTATTAGTCTACTTTTCTAACTTTCTTTCACATTTTCTTTTATTTCTTAATATGAAAATGACAATTTTTATCATGTGAATTAGGAGAAGATAAAAGAGGCTTCTATTTTTGCCTTTGTTGCATCCTTGATGCTCAAGAAGAGGCTTCTATATGTATGCTAAATTTGTTTTTTCTAGGAAAAACTAAATTTATTGTTGGTTCTTCATTTGAACTATGGTTATTGTCTATTTCTTTTTTATTTTTAGGCCGGAAGAAAATTTTCACCGTAGATATGATATTAATAGATGGAAAAGTATTCATTACTTTATCACATCATTATTCATTTAAAATAATTTTTATAAGACATTTTTTTTATTATTGCATTGAATATTTTAAAAAATAATTAGAACAATAGATGAATGTGAATAAACTAATGTTATTTGAAAAGGTTTAAATTATAAAGTAAATATTTTTCATTAAAAATGATAGAAAATTAAACATAAAAAGTAAAGAAGAAACATGAAAGATATTTTTATTCTTTTTTTCTTCTTTTTTGTGTAGTATATTGTGCGTAATAATAATGTGACATATCCAAAAAAGAATAAAAAAAAAGAAGCTGTCAAAATTTGTGTGGATTCAAATTTGACATTCTCATGTTAATTCTTATATTAAATTGTTTCATCTTTCAACTTCTAAATCTTAAAGATTATTTGTCATAATGTAATTGTAAACATTGACAACATATATAGCACTTCTTTATTTTCATTAAATACATATCGGTTCAAGAGTTTCTTATCACGTGCATTTATATCATCATATTAGTAATGTCAATACATTTATTTTTTGATAGCTATATATACTCTTATTGTGCACAAATCAATGGGAAGTACTCATTATGATTTACTATTTTTTTTTTTGACAAAACTCATGTATGATTTTTTAGAAGTTTAAAAGTTCAATATATTCAATTTATAACCAAACCGAAAACTCCAAGTAAATAAATATTATTAAACAAGAAAAGACAAACAAAATGAGTCAATAAACTTCAAAAAGAAAAAGAAATCCAAAAAAAAAAAGAATTTTGCATAACAAAAAACAGATAAACCAAACCACTGACAAAAAAATCGTAATCAATAAAAGATAAGATATAACTCTACCGCTACGTACCAAGTGAATGTTTGATAAGAAATTCCAAAAGAAATAAAATTATTATCAAAATAAGAATTGTCTTTTCAATAAATATGAGAAACCTTAAATTGCACAGATGAGTAAAATAAATAGTTACGTCATGTTATGTGTAACTTTGAATCATAAATCAACAACGGTGAGGATTAAGGATTTAGTAATGTTTTTATTTTTCCAGAAATGAAAGAAGGAGTAAAGGGTTCATCTGAAGAAGATGAATGTTAACATTTTTAGCACAAAACTAGCGGAAAAGACCAAAATGATTAACATATGTATAGTTTTTTTTTTTGGTCAAGTAACTTAAGTATAGTTAATGGACCAAAATGGAACAAAAATTAGTTAGGGGATCAAAATGAAACCAACAAATAAGTTAATGGACCAAAAAATCAACTTAGCCTTTATTTAAATTTCACTCACTCTTTTTAATATCTAATAATCAAGATATTTTTTGGTTTCATTCTCTCATAGTACTTTGAGCCTATTCACATAAATATCTTATGAGTTTTTCTATCATATGCAAATTTGCACATGCTAAGAAGTTTAAAATAAAAAATTTATATTAAAATTTGTGCATTTTATATTAAATAAGGAATGTGATAAAAAATGACAAGGGAAAAACTACCATATATAAATCATATTCTATAAGTGAAGCTTATTTCAATCTTCTTTGTTCTTATGAGCAATATTGTTAGTAAGCATGGGCTTCTTAGCCCTCTTTTTTATCAAAAAAAAAAATAAAAATATTGTTAGTAAGCATGATTGACTCTAACTCTTTGAAAACAATGTGAAATACACTAAATTTAAAAACATAAAAGCAACTTGCAACTACATGACTATGACCTATAAAAAGGAAATTAAGTTATTATACGATTACACTATTAGGATAAAATGTGATAATCTCTTCAAATTTATGAAATGTTATAGGAGACCCACTAAAAACTATTTTAATTGTCTTTAAAATAAATATACAAGCATACTATATAAACCAATACAAAAACTCATAATTTTTAACAACATTCTTATTTTTAATATAAAGTCATATTAAACATAATTATGTCACTAATTTAAAGTAGTATCAATCGTTTAATTATGTCTCATTATACTTATTATAATTATTATTTTATTTTATATATATTTGTAAAAATATTTTAAGTATTTTTTAATCAAAACCGTGCAACGCACGGGTTTATTCCTAGTTCATATAAATCATCACTTAATGACTAATGATCATTAATTAATTTATCAAGAATGAGAATTTAGAATAGAGAGAGAGAGACTGAAACAAAGAAACCCACATGATGAAGAAAAAACAAGAGGGTGTAAAAAATAAAATAAAAAATAAAAAAATAAGGAGAAGTAGCATGGAATATGTACCAGATCGACACTTTCATTTTTGATCTCTTCGAGGCTGATACCTCCCATGTTGTCGTGAAAGATAAGATACTATGAATAATGTTGTGTTGTGAATGAATAATATGAGAGAGATGAGAAAAAAAGAGGATTAAATAGAAAAGTTTTGAGTCATGAGAGTTGGTGAAAAAGTCCAAAAGAAAATAAATGCAGGTAGAAAAGAGATAAAAGAGTCATGAGAGTTAGGCTTTTGAGCTTGTGTTGTTGTGTGATGTAATGTAGTATGATATTTTTGAAGGGAAGCCGTGAACTACTTTGTGTGTCCAACACAAATGGATTAAATACGTTTATTTTTTTTCAAAATGTTTGTAGCCGTCCGATTAAGATTATAATTGTTTAAAAAATGTATATTTTATTTCTTGCATTAACTGATTTAAGTCTCCTTCCGATCGTAATTGTGGGATCGAACCATGGTTCTTCTTATTAATAAGTATATTAAATTTTAGATTAGATTACATGATTCAACTTAACTAGGTTCGTTTCTCAAATTTTTGTTAGATGAATATTTATCAAGTTATTGTCTTTATCATAAGAATGTGGAGAATATTTATCAAGTTATTGTCTTTAATTAATTAAACATTTTAAGGTGTCGTATAGGCTGCTTCCAAGTCTTAACCCATTGCTATAATTTTTTTGTTGAGTAACATGGGTTATGTGCTATGTTCTAGAGTTGTATTCAGTTGAAATTTTCTAATTGGATTTTAATCATTTCTTATTCTTATTTTGGGAATGTAATTAGTTGATTTCTGTTACTAAAAAAAATAACAAAACTTCATTCATATTAAAAATTATGTCAAGTATATTTCTATATATTTTGCCTAAATATATGATATGCTGCGACATATTTTCCTTAACCATGGATACAGATACCTGACACGATATGGATACAAACTCATCGACATTGTTAATATAAAAAACATAAGACATTGACACCACTACATATTTATAAAAAATCGAAATTGAGAATCAAAATATATACATGTACATCTAAGTAGAACAAGTTATTTCATTAAAAATATATTTAAAACAATATAAGATAGAACTTTACCTTTAGTTATCCATCTACTATCGAAAAGTTAAAACTATTGTAATAATTTATTTAATCCCTCATTGATCAGCATTATTATTTCAACACATTTTGATCCTTGTAAATATCTCTAATATGTATCTAAGAAGAGTAGAAGCAAAGAAAATAATAATTTTTTGGGACATTTGTTCGATATGTGTTGTACGAGTGTCTCATAAGTGTCGGATACTGGTCTAAGGAGTGATGGAATAAGGAAAAAAATAATTTATTTTTGGACACCAATTTGAACTATTTGATATGTTTCGTAGGAGTATTATATGAGTGTCGGACACTGACACATGTCGGATATCAGGACATGTCTACTCATAAAGGTATCCGTACTTCATATTTCCTAATCCTAGGTATGAGAGGACTAATGCTATTTTACATTTCTGCCCCGCTCCTACAAACTGGTAAGAGCCACATCTCTTGGGTTGGGGGCAGAGCCATATATTATATACCTTTGTTTCCATTACACATGTTTATGTATTCTTTTTAATGTTACAAAAAAAATGTATTATTTTTATTATTTTATTTAATCGTGAATATCTACATGGATTTAGATATTTAAAAATGAATTTAAAAGATAAAGTGATATCACTAATAAAGAAAAATATTAACGTAATGGAAGATTCACCACAAAAATAAATTTAAAATCTATATAAAATTGCTTTTTAGAAGAAAAATAAACGAGGGATTGCTTTTTCATGCTCATATGTAGGTTACATTACATCATAATTGATTCTCAAAAACAAGGGATTACTCATCTTCAAATATAAAAAATGATTTGAAGGTGTTAGTGGAAATGATAACCGTGTAATGACAATAAGAATATTCCTACATTGACTAGACGCATTGCGATCCTTTAAACATGAATTGACATGTTCAAATTATTCATACATCAGCATACAAATAAGTGATTAGTTAGATAAAAATCTGCTTCTTTTCTAATATTTTTTATTCTTACATGTTTCGGAGTGTTTAACTTCATTATTATTTTTTTTGGGCTTTACCCTCTTTTCGTTACCAAAAAAAAACTGCTTATGTGGAAAAATTTAAACATGAAAAAGTTTATTATTATATAAAATTAGATTCTCTTTGTACTAGAAAAAATTAGATTTTCTAAAATGTCATGTTAAACCTAAAATAAAGGGCTAACCTTTAAGTCCTTAAGTCTAATAATAATTTTTTTTTGACAGTTTAAGTCTAATAATAATAAAAACACTCTTGTGGAAATGGTCTATTTAATTTTAAGGGTTTTTCTATCATGTGCAAATTTGCACGTGTTAAAAAATTCAAAATAGTAAGTTTATATTGGAACTTGTGCAATTTGTATTAAATATATAATTTTTTAATAAATAATTATTGCTTTTCACTAAAAAGTTACTACTTTTAGCCACATTAACATGTGCAATGTTGCACATGTTAGACAAATCCTTAATTTAATGTCTTAGAAACTAATTAAAATATCTTTAATAGTTTTAATTGGTGGCAATAGCCAATAGTAGAGGCCTTTAAAAAAAATACATTCAATTATTTTAACTAAGTAATTACATTGATTAAATTCTAGTATCTTTTAGGATACTCTCTCTCTCTCTGGATGAATTACTACTTTTTTTCTCTCCGATGAGCATCCGTGATTAGCATGAACTCAATTACGTTGAAAGTAAAGTTAGATCAATCACAAGAAGTGGTTTTAGGACTTCCTTCAATCATGAAAGCCCAAAAAGAAAATTGGGGTTGTGAAGTTCGTGAGTGGTGACAAGAAGGAATAGCTCAAGACACGAGAAAAATAACATATTTTGACAAAGTGGGGAAAAAAAATTAAAAATTCAATGGTATACATATATTATGAACATTTTAGCCTTCCATAAACATAAACTATTATACCCAATAGAGTTAAGATGAGATATTGTGAGTTTTTTATAATTTAATCAAAATTTTGTGTTTAATTTTTGGTTTAGATATATAACGGTGTTAAATTACGGAGAGTTTATCGCATATTAGAATTTCACAAGATTCAAAAGTTTAATCTTTAAATTCCGTGCGGATGATGTCTAATTTATGCTAAAAATAATTTAAATAAATAAACATAAACTATAATGTTTATGATGCATAGATAGATAAATACTTGAAAGAGAAAGGATAGAAATCTCGTGGACATGGGTTAGTAATTAAGATGCATGTGAGGATGTCACAATTGGTACTATTTAGAGTTACATAAAAACATGCCCTGCACCATTACAATGTGGACCATTTTTGTTTAAAAAATTGTCTTTTTTATATGTTACAAGAATCTTTTGAGAAAATATGTTACAAGAATCTTCATCTTAGGCATGTTGGTTTAATGTGTGTGAGAGAGTCGTAATTTTTGTGGCAATCTACAAAATCCCACTAAAGCCTAAAATCCCACTAAACATATAAAGAAAAGTATGTGATGATTTGGCATGTACTATTTCACTTAGTCTTTTGCTCTCTTAGTGGGATTGGGATATGATGTTGAATAAATATGTAGTACCTTTTTCATAACAAAATAGAAGAGATAATAGTGTAAAATAATTTTATATAGACATTCTAAGTATTTTGTATACTAATAAATTATAAAAATGTTTTAAAATTAATTGTATAATATAACATTTTGATTTTTTTTAAGATGTTTGATGTTTTTTATTATATGACAATATAAAATTATCTTATACAATCGGTCCACTCATTTTGATAGCCTATTCATTTAATTCTTAAGGTGTTAAGTAACTTTAAGAAGAAAAAAAATTAATAGCCTATTCATTTAATCCTTTTAAGTATATCATAATTTTGATTTGTTGTGAATAAATTTTGTTTGGCTTTCATAACAAAAAAATTGATGCAAAACACTCTTAAGCCTAGTTCTAATAGCTTAAGCTTATGAGAGTTTCAATATGAAATGACAATCACAACTTTCACATCATAAATTCGTAACCGTAAATATTGGCTCGCAATTGCAGGTCAATTGCAACACTCTCTTGTAAATTTTATGAAGAGAACGGTGCGTGTTTTTTGTAATGTATCTTAACATATTTGAGCATATAAGGGGACAAATCCATACATCATTTTTTTTAGGCTTAATTAGTATATAGGTCCCTTAAAGATTTTTTTTGTTTCACTTTGATCCCTTAAAGAAAATAAGTCTCACTTTGGTCCCTTATAGATATCTCCGACAGTCAATATGGTCCTTTTTGTCAATTTTTTATCAGAAACCGTTAACTTCTGTATATTTGGCAAAATAAGTTGTTTCGTGGCACCTGTACAGAAATTAACGGTTTTTGAAAAAAATGGACGGAAATAACCAAATTGACTGATGGAGATATCGATAAGGACCAAAGTGGAACTTATTTTCTTTAAGGGACCAAAGTGAAACCAAAATTTTTTTTAAGGGGCCTACAGACTAATTAAGCCTTTTTTTTACTATCCAACCCACTCTAAAATATAGATGATTGCTCTCCCCCTTCCCCAATTTGATCATAAACCCCCCATGTTTTCTCCATTCGCCAAAAAATATCTTCTAATAGTGTAAATTATAACAAATTATATATTTTAGCAGTAATCTTAGAAGATATATTTTCAATGGTATAAATTTTACCACCTGATATCTTCAAGTTGTATATTCTGTAGTGCGAACTGCGAATAATGAACTGCGAATAATAAAGAGACGAAAAATCACATTCTAAAACAGATATTGTCAACAAAAAAAAACCTAAAATATATGCGCAATGGGCCGGCCCATTGGATCATGCAAATTTTGACAGCACTAATATATCCATATCGGAAAATTCTCTCCCCCTGGACTTTTTTTCCCCTAACATTTTAATTTTGCCCTTAAACAAAAAGTTCAGAACGCTTTTTTTCGAACTTTTCCTAGTGCAAATTCAGCAAAATTTCGGAAAACACTTTCCAAAGTTCGTATTTAAGACAAAAAAAAAGTTTGGAAAACACGTTCCGAACTTTTTGTTAAGGGCAAAAGTGGAAATATTGTGGGGGAAAAAGAGTCTCGGGGGGAGAAGAGAATATTCCATCCATATCACTCTAGTAGTAACAGTAGTAAATAATGGAACTATATAAAAAATAAAGATTAAATTGGATAATTGGTTCCTTAACTTATTTTTTTGTTTCATATTGGTCTCTTAATCAATTAAGGTTACAAATTGGTCTCTTAACTAATTAACGTCACAAATTGATCTCTTAACTTTAATTATGTTTGTCATATTAGTTCTTTTTAACAGGTTGATAGTATATTTATCTCCCGTCTATGAAAATGTGTATGAACTCATAATCATATTCATTAACACGCCTAACAATATTACTCATAAATAAATCATTTTTGCGTTCATATAACAAATAATAGAAAGTAAAATTAATATTTTTTTTATAAAAACTAATGAAAATAACCAGTATGACAAACAAAATTAAAGTTAACAGACCAATTTATAATGTTAATTAGTTAATGGGCCAATATGAAATCAATAAATAAGTTAATGGGCCAATTAGCCAAAAGTGATTAAAAATGAAAGGTATAAAAAGAGCTTGAGTGAGCAATTAGGATTTCACATCGCCGTTGGTAAACCCTTTTCTTCTCCAAACGCGGTCGAACTCTGAAGTAGAAGAAGACGCTGCCAAAATGGTAATCACTTTTCCCTCTAATTCTCATTTCTCATTTCTTCAATTTCTGATTAATAATCTAATTACAGCCTTCACACAAGACATTCGTAATCAAGAAGAAGCTCGCCAAGAAGATGAGGCAAAACAGACCCATCCCTAATTGGATCCGCCTCAGAACTGGAAATAAAATTAGGTAAACTTTCTCTCTTAACAACAACAACAGAAATAGCGTTGTTTTTTATAATGTAAATCATGTTTAGTTTGTTTCTTATGAATGTTGTTTTGATTTTGATAATTTTAGATATAATGCTAAGCGTCGTCACTGGCGTCGTACCAAGCTTGGATTCTGAGGTTTTATGGTTACTTTGTTTATTGAGATATTGAGATCAGTGTTATTATTATGTAAAGAAAGTGATTGTGGTTGGTTCTTAACCATATTTTATCTTATTAAGTGACTTTGATGATTTGATTCATGATTTCAATTTTGTTTCTGTTGCTGTTTTAATGCTTCAATGTGAAATTATGTTTCATTTTTTTAGCTTATTTTAGTGAAAAATGTTTGATCTTATAGCACAAGTGTTTAGCTGAAATGATGGGAAAATACTTTTGTGTAATCTATAAGCTGTAATTTGTTCTAGAAAACTTATAGAAATAAGCTGACAACTGTTTATCTACATGATATCAGTTGTTTCCGTAAGTTCGTGTATCAAATGTTTTGCTAGTGAATAAGCTCAAATAAGTCGATTTAAGGAAGACAATCTTACCGCCAATGAACTATACATAACAGTATTCTTTTACGAAATTGTTATCGTGGCAATCTTACCGCCAATATAAACAACATATGTTATAATTTCAAATATCATGCGGAAAAAAAAAGACAATGAAACTTAAAAAAAAAAAATTATAGATGGGTATCCAATCATTCATTGTTGTGTACGGAGATTGATTATAAAGTTTTAATTATTCTTCGATATTAAACTTTGAATCAAATTATTGAAAACATTGGGATGAGACATAGTGAGAATATATTTACTTTAACGAAGTACTTTCTCGTACCAGAATATAAATTATTTTGAGAAAAAAAAATTGTTTTGATAATATGCAATTTGCTTTTGGTGTTAACTATTCAAAATCTTTTTCTGCTTATTCTTGTGGAAAGGTGTTTGCTTAAATATTGATGTGAATTGAAGTTTGAGCTAAACATATTTTGTGGCTTGAAAAGAAGTTAGGTGACCACGATTGTGTTTGAACGAAGAAGTTGAAATTTTATTGATTTTGTCATTGAATTGAAGGTGAAATTTTAGGGATTTTGTGTTTGAAGGAAGTAGATAAAGTTTTGAGATTTTGAGTGACGGTGAATTTTTTTTCTTCTCTTTTTAACTATTTTCTGTTTCTTTTTTAATGAATTTATGAATAGGGAAAAAGATGAAAAAAGTTAAATAAAGTTAGGTGTTGATGGTTCATTTTGTTAGGTTAAGTACACTTACAAAATATAATGGTATCCTTTGTGATAAAAAGATTTGGATTTAATTTATATGCACTGTCAGTGTAAAGAGTTTTTACACTGACAGTGAATCATAACCATCTGATTTTTACAAATGTTTGACTTGTTTGATAACTACCTATAAAGTAGTGGGCATGAGTGGTTATGATATGCTGATGGTGTAAAATATTTTACACCGTCAGTGCATAACAATTAAACTCAAAAGATTTAATGGTTACAATTAAAAATAAACGAGCTCTTTGGTGAACCACTATAATGTTGGAACACATTAACATTTGAAGTTAACAATTAACGAAAAATTATTAAAATTTGCTAACGAAAATGTAGTTAAGGGACCAAATCGGAACAACAATTAATTATGGAACTAAAATGAAACTAATAAATAAGTTAAGAGACTAAATATCTAATTTAGTTCTTTTATTTATTATTAAAGCAAAATATCTATAAGTTCTAAAAATATGATATAACATCAAAAAGACCACTTATTAGTAGAATATGAAACTCGAAGTATGTTTCTTAAGATCATCAAAGATGCTATTATACTTTGGTGAAAGCGTGTATATATATATAAAGCCCCTTTTCATCCAATTTTGTTCAAGACATGTGTGCACCATGTATTGATCTGGGACTAAATTCTAGAGACTGCAATCGGTAGAATATAAGTAGGGTACTATAGTACACATTTTTATACTAGCAGTTTCAAAAAATATATTCATTTATTCCCACTTTTGCTAAAAATAAATCGAACAATTATAAAATATCATATAATTTTAATAAAATAAAAAATTTTCAAAAATTTTAATGATGACTCATGAAAATTATAAGCAAAGTTGTTACAAACCTTACGCTAAAGTTCATATTTCTATGGACATTTTCACTCAGTGTTTGCAAAATTTTATAAATAAACAGTTTTATTAAAAATGAGTACTAATTTAATAGTGTTGTATTTTTTTAAGAAGAATAAGAAAGAAAAAAAAAAGTGGTGACTCCTAGGGTTAGAAGAGAAGAAGAAAAGAGGAGGTGAGTTATCAATATTAGTATTTTATTTTCTACTTCATCGAGACTTTAACCCAAATTCTTTTACACATATAACCCTTAGCTCTACCCTGCCCCAAACACTTATACTTTACTTGTTCCAAATTTTAAATCGTTTTAATTATTTACACAAATTAAGAAGTGTAATTAAAAATATGTGGAAAAGAAAAATTATGGATAATTTTACAAATCATTAATAGTATAAGAAATGTTCTGATGGTAAAAACATCATATTATATATCCATGAATCAGGGTTCGAATCCTGGCCACTCCATTTATTCATCTTAAAGATGAAATTTCTTACCATTAGACTACTTTTGACCAATAAAAAATAAATTAAAGAATTGTAAATAAAAAAGAGTAATAAACAATTAAATATATAAAATAAAAAACAACATTAAATAATTTATTGATAATATTATAAACTTTATAATATAAAGCGACTTCTAATTTGAAACAGATTAAAAAAAGAGCAAAAGGTTTGGGTAAGAAATGACTATTTAGTTGAAAAAGAGCATTAGTTTTTTTTTAACAAAGAGCATTAGTTAAAAAAAATAAAATATGATAAAAAAAAAAACTATTTTGTGCATTGAACTTTTTTTTATAATTGTGTATTCATTTTTTTTAAAATATAAAAAATAATGTTTTGAATAGAAATTGTATTTGTTTTTTGTGTTCTTTCATTGTTCTTAAACCCTAACAAGACTCATTTCCATTATGTAAAACCCTGCTTATCCCTTTTCTCATTCATTTTCATTTTCATTTTCATTGAGAACAAACATCAAACACCATGAGCTCATCTCCAAACAACAACAACTCTTCTTCCACAACCACCGCCACCACCACCACCGCCACCACCACCGCCGCCACAACAACAACCACCACCCTCGACAGCTATTTCCTCGAAACCCTAATGGACAGACTTCAACTTCGTGGTCCAGAAAACAAATCTCTCCTCTCTAAATCCTACGAGGATTTCCTTTTCAGCGAAGAAGATGATGACGACGAAGACGACCAACCCCGTGCTTACCAAGACGGAAAACAAGCAATCTACAAAGAAGAATCTAAGCTTGAAGCTGAAATCATCAAATTGATCCTCACCGGAAAAGGTGATACTCTGAAACCAAATTCCGGTGAAGCAATTACGCTTCGCGAAAGCAATATCTGTGTTGGTTGTCATGAGGAAGAAGAAGGAGAGTATCTTGTGTGGGAATGGCATGGACATATTATGGGGTATACTGATGAACATGGATTTGCTCCTGAGTATATTTATGGGAATTACTTTCAGAGGATTGTGCCTGTGGAGCGTTCTGATGTTGCACCAGTTGAAGGTGATGCAGTGAATAAGGGTTTGAAGGATTTGATTGATGATGCTGTTGTTAGTACCACCACCCCTGGTAGGATTCTTCATCGCAATCTCAATGCTGGGTGTATTAATACCAGGTACCCAATTTTGCATTTTTGTCAATGCAATTCATTTTGTTCGATTTTTCGTTGTTGCGTATTTCGTTTATCTGAGATTGTTAGATTATGTGGTGTGCTAATGTTTATCTTGATGATTATAAAGTTGAGTCTATGTTGCCATCATCTATTATTATACTGCAAAATTGAGATAATTTCGCCAACTGGGGTTACCATATTAAACATGAAGTTATATCGCCGCACACGTCGTCAATTCTGAATATTAAATTTAAGTTGAGTTCGTTTCACCAATAAGTTGAATCACAATCGCCCTTTGCAAGACTTAGGCTTGGGGGCTATGCACTGCTATATTATTGGTTAAAAACAAGCTAAAAATCTGATGGATCCCGTGTGCTAATGTTTATTGGTATTCATTCAGTAGTTTTTATTTCTCTTTCAATTTTGAGTTTTTATTTTGTATATATTACACACATGCTTTGTGCTTTGGTTGTGGATGAATTTAGTTGTTATTGTTAGGATGTTGGATTTTGTATTTAGTGTTTAGGAGTATATATGCAAAGTTTTAAATAACGGTTACGTTAAGGATTTTGGCTGTTACGGATGCCGTGTTACGGGTTGTGGTTGTCGAGGTGTGAATTAATCACAACAACACACACATATTATTAAAATTATTTGTACTATCATATTCATATATGTATAATAACTTATATTAGAGATAGATATGAAGTTTTGAACTAGGGAAAGAGCTAAAACGAGATAAAGCTATGTATTATATTCATAATTGAAAAAAAACCCAGAATTCTGTCTATGTGCATTTTGTTGCGGCTGTAACGGCGTTTCGATGTGATTTTTTCTCTCACTCTATAAAAAGGGGGAAAATTGGTAACCGTGGCTGCTGATACTGTTTTTGATGTAGCCGGTTTCTCAGTAACGTACCGTTTTGTAAAACTTTGTTTAGATGGTAAGCACAAATGGGGTTTTGGAACATGTGTGTCATGGGCATTTTACCTCTTTGAGTGTTTAAAATTTGAATTTGTATGCTTCTATCTAATGATATGTATGGGCAAGATGACTATAAAAAAAGTGGTGGAAGAAAACCTTTTAAGTTCCCTTAACCCTGCCAAGGTTTATCTTACAAAAAATGATAGCCATAATGATGCATAATGCGTTGTTATCATTATATAAAGAAACTGGCTTATGATGTTCTTCATGTTGGTGATGTATGGCACCTTTAGTCCTTTACTGGGGTCGAAGAAAACCTTTTAAATTCTCTTAACCCTGACAAGGTTTTTCTTACAAAAAATGATAGCCATACTGATGCATTGTTATCATACAAAAAAGTGGCTATGGTGTTCTTCATGTTGGTGATGGGTGGCTGTGCTATATTGTGATTTATTATGTTAGAAGTTTATAGTTTGCTTTTGAGCATTTTTTTTACGCGTTTTATTGCATTGTGTGCAACTTTACCACTGACTTGAACGCTTTATGCTTTTATATTTGGTTTCTCTCATGTTCTTCTCTACTGAAATCTACAGGTTCTAAGAATTTTGTCATTGAAATTTCACAAGGGTTGCAGACAGAGGTTGAAGCCGTTATCTCATTCCCTTTGTGAAGCAAAGATTGTTTTCCATTTTCACTGTGAAAATCTCAAGATTAAGCTTGCATCTGTATGTCTATTTGAGCTTTAAAATCATACTTGTAAAGGATGTGAGACATGGTTGTGTATTTTTGGATACAACTAGACATGTTTTTTTTTAATAATTCATTATCTTTGCTTGGCGAATTAATAAATATAATACTAACATTTTTATATATGGTCCATTATAATGATTATATTTAGCCATTTGTTACTTTCCTCTTGCACTTAAATGTTGGAAATACAAGCCATTGAGAACCTATAGGCTATAAGCCAGTCCATATCAGAGGTCTGGGCAGAAGGAAGCTATTTAACAACATAGTGAGTATGGGTAGTAGATTACTCATGTCTCTTCAGTTGGTGGAGGTTTGGTTCTTGGTTGGTGCACATGGATAAGTATACATTAGAAGAGATTAATTTCTAATACAAATCTTAATTGTTTTGTGAGATAAGTCTCTCTAATTGTGTGCAGATAATACATTTTTTACAAAAACTATTTATGAAATAAAATAAATGAAGTTCTGTTTATGAAACCTTTTTTTTAAAAATGTCTAAATAATATAAGAAAAACAAGTTTTTGGTTATTCAAAGAGCATTTTTGTACTTTACAAACCAACAAATTTAAGAAAAATGAGTTTTTTTTGGTTATTTAAGGATATTTGACTCGATTAAAACACGTTCTACTTAGAGGGTGGAAATACAAATAAAATTATTTTAAAAGAATTTTCGACCATTAGATATAGCGTTAATTTCTATATGTTATTATAGCGGGGTGAGGGTTGAGTTTGTTAATCAAATTTTACCGGACTTTTAGTTAGAAACCTAACAAACACAATGTACACATCTTTCCCATTTATGTGTTTCAAATTTAAACCTAACCTTATCGCAATACCATTTTTGTATCTCTCAATCCTTCCCATTTTCTCTGACTCTTGATCGTGTTCGCTACTTATGTCGCAAATGACAAAAAAAAATTATAATTTTCCTAGAGAATCTCTGGAGGCATAAAATCTTAAAACGTTGGTGAATTTGAATATTTTTTACCCAATCACTACCTATTTAGAGAATTCAGTTTGCTGCCTAAGTAGATGTAAGAAGTATTTTAAGAATTTAGTTGGGCGCACAAGAAAATGTAGGGGGTGCCAAAAGAAGCTCCCTAATTTTAGGTCTATAAAAAAGTTGAAGGCCCAAGAAGAAGACTCAAGAAATGAACCGGTCCAAAATGGATGGAGAGTAGTAACATCATTACTTACGAAAGCAAGCGCTTCTTCGTTCATTCGTTCTTCTTTTCTTTCATTCATCACCGTTTCGCCGACATACACACACCATTTCATTTCCTATTTAATCCTTCATTTTCATTCTCTTATTAGGTTTCTTTCTATTCATTCATTTTCTTCTCTCAAAAAAAGCATGTCTGGATTAACTTGCAATTCTTGTAACACTGAATTCAAAGATGATTCCGATCAAAAACTTCATTACAAATCCGAATGGCATCGCTACAATCTCAAACGCAAGGTTAGGTTCTTTTCTAATAATCTATTATTCATTTTATTTATGTTCCTCTCAGATTTAATTTTGATTTTCTGCAATATTAGCCTCATTTCAATTTCAATTATTTATCTCTATTTCTTAAACCCTAATTTTTTAAGTATCAAAAGTGAATACAGAAAATGAAAATTGTGCATAGAGTTTTGTTAAATTTGTTTGTTGTTTCAGTTGTTTGTGTACAGTATTGTAAAATTTGATAGTTGTTTTTGTTGAATGCTTGTTATGTGAAGATTAGGTTTAAGTTTAAATAACTTCAAATCAAATATACTATTAACATTTTCACCAAATAACTATTTTGTTAACAATACATAATGTGGAGGGAGGTTCTATATTGGCCGAATGGGAGGTGTTGCCAATAGAGGGAAAATTTTGGGAGAATTAGGACCTGTTTCGATTGTCTTATTTGAGTTATTATTGGCATAAGCACTTGTGAGATTGTTTGCGTGACAACTTATGAAAACAACTTATGACATTCTCGTAAGCTGATTTGAGCTTATTTTCATAAACTCTTCCGGATTGATTACGAAAATAGCTTATAGTAGCCTTATTTTATCTTTTATAATTAAAATAACTTATACAATATACGGTTACATGCTATAAGCTATTTATCCAAACATGGCCTTAGTTTTGTAGTTGTGGAGGAGGATTTGGGTAATTAATGAATGAATATCTTGCTTGAACTTGTTTTATGTCGTGAAAATATAGAGGCAGCGTTAATTTTTGCTTCACTTAAATAGGTGGCTGGGGTTCCTGGAGTGACTGAAGCATTATTTCTAGCTAGGCAAGCTGCTCTTGCTCAAGAGAGAGATAAATCTAATGAAAGTCCTATGCTCTATAGCTGTGGATTATGTGGTAAGGGGTACAAAAGTGAAAAGGCTCATGCCGAGCATCTTAAGTCGAGAACTCATATGATGCGGGCGTCTGAAGGAGCTAGTGATTCAGATGGTAAGGCTATAATTAAGCCACTTCCACAACGCGTTGTGAATAAGCCTCCTCCTAGAAGATTGGCAGATATCTCTGCTGATGATGACGAAAGTGAAGATGAATGGGTAGAGGTTGATTCTGATGATGATCTGCTTGATGATGCTGCAAAGTCCTTGACAGATTTGAATGTGGACGAGAATGCTGATAATGATGATATGGATGAAGATGATGATGATGTTGTGGACTTAGATCCATCGTGTTGCTTTATGTGTGATAAAGAGCACAAGACGTTAGAAAACTGCATGGTTCACATGCACAAGCACCATGGGTTCTTCATTCCAGATGTTGAGTATTTGAAAGATCCAAAAGGGCTCCTCACTTATCTTGGACTAAAGGTATAATTCTGCAACCCCCTCCCCAATCCCACCTCTCCTATAAAATACTTTTGTTTGGTTCGAAAATATTACTGACATCTTTCCATTTCTAGGTCAAAAGGGACTACTTGTGTCTGTACTGCAACGATCGGTGTCATCCTTTCAGCAGCTTGGAAGCAGTAAGGAAACATATGGTAGCAAAAAATCACTGTAAAGTGCATTATGGTGACGATGACGATGAGGAGGAAGTAGAGCTGGAAGAGTTCTATGATTATACCAGCAGGTTAGTTTGGTTCATATATTGATATTTGTTTAAATTTTCCCTTTATAAGCTACCCATATAAAATTTGTATGGCATATTTCTACATCAGATAGCAAATATTCCTATTTCTAATTCTATTTTTATCAGTTATGTTGATGAGCAAGGGAAGCAGCTAGTTGTATCCGGTGATGCTGATAACAATATAGAACTTAGTGATGGGTCTGAGCTTGTAATCACTAAGCTATCTGGTAACAAAAAATCAACCAGAACTCTAGGAAGCCGCGAATACCTGCGTTATTATCGTCAGAAACCACGGCCATCACCAGCAAATAACGTTGCTGTTACTGCGGAATTGGCTGCAAGGTTTGCCATTTTAAAACCATACTTATGTTCTGTGCAATGCTGTGGTGAAATATATAGTGTACCACTTTAGCAAATCATTGTCACCTGGTAATATGGATGGATATCTTAATTTTTCAGGTACAGGAGCATGGGTTTGGCCACTGTACAATCAAGGGAGCAACTTGTGAGAATGAAAGTGTTGAAGCAGATGAACAGATCAGGCGTGGAGCAAATGCGTAGCAAGATGGGAATGAAGAGTAATGTAATTCGGAACCTGCCAAACAATGTCACCTATTAGTCCTCTTCTTCACTTTGTCTTGTCTTGCTGGCTGTTTGCATTTGATGTGGTGAGACATGTAATGGTTTTTAAGCTACAAGCTTTGTTTTCTTCTGAAGTTGTTTTACTTTTCTGTCATTAAGCATCCAAAGATACCGTTTGTGTTCAATGGAATGACATGGTATGTTCTCATTGAGAGGTATTGGATTGTTTAGTTATTTCTTTGTTTTTAATTGTGGTATCAACAGCATCAGGATGATATGACGTTTTTGGTTGATGCAATTTTGGGGAGATAGTTACCATATACTTGACACCATAAAAACATATTCAAGTTATATGATGATACTACGTTTTTGTTTGATGCAGTTTTAGGGAGATATATTTTATATTTCTTTTGTTATGAATTTGATTTTGAATATCTTAGCCCTAAACATACATGATACATGGTGTTGAATTTGAAGTATTAGAGATTTTGTTACCGATTCATTGTCATTCATGAGCTCTGAAATGAAAGGGGAATAGAGCACCATAGAAGAGATGAGAAAGAAATGATTATGAGAGATCTTTCTAGGGGTGTATTAGGGGAACACTGAGAGTACTCCACCATATAATCATCCTCAATCAATTTGTTAAGATATGCATCTTAATTAAAGGGAGCCACTAACACTTGGTTTAGTTAAGCTATTAGTCTACAAATATTGCATTCCTTTAACATGTGACATCTTCCAACGTTATGGGAAAAATGAAATGTTTACAATACTATTTCTTGAATTTCATTTTCCTTGGTGTTTAGACAAATCAATTCTTTTATGTTTATTGCTCAATAAAACAGTCTAACAAATGTAAAAAAATAATTATATTTGGAACCGGGGGAGGTTGAATAAATGCTTATCTTCACTCTCCATTTTTTTCAAATAATTAAATGTTAAATATTCTAAAACAAATTAAAAATAAAAATGAGAAATTGAAGAGTCTCAAACAATCCGATTTATTTAGCAAGCACATGTTTTTCTTCCCGATAAATTTATGTCTGTCGCATAGATAAATTCTAACTTAACCAACCTTCATCCTGGCATTGCCAAGCAATAGCAATTTCCATCTTTTGCCAATTTGCTATCACAATACCGTTGACATCTACTTCAAAGTACTCCAAAACCGGCAAAGGTTATGCACCGTGCATAAATACTCAAAATTGCTTAGTGCACCTCCCAGATTTCTAGCGCAGGTGTGCTAGAAATCTGGGAGTTGCGTTGCGCTAAACAATCCGGGGGGTGCACTAAGCAATCTGGGAGGTGCATTAAGCAATTTTCATTATTTATGCATAAGGAAAAAGCTTATACACCATAATCACTCCCCATAGCCAAAGGTAGTGGCAACTAGTAGCCCAAACACTTCCCCAGCTCAAGCTTCTGTCTCGCCCAAGATGCTTCTTTATGTTCAACAAAATCCACTCATCAAGAGAAGCTGTAAAAAAGCAATCTCTATCCTCACCATTTAACAAATTGCACCAAACACATTTCGCTAAGGGACAATCTCTCAACAAATGTAAAGTGTCCTCAACAACATTCACACAATGATTATTTGTTAAAAGGTTATCATGTCAGATTAGCCATTAGTAGGAGGCATATAATAGCATGTAATTTACCAATGACAATGATATTGTTGGCCAACCATGGTAGTAACAGGTAGAACCTCCAAACCCCCATTACCATCTATCCTTTACCATCATATGTTTCAAATCCTCCGGAACTATGATGCCAAAGTCATGAATGGATTTATCTTGGTACAACCACTTTATCATCCGAAGCTCTAAGCTTACTCCCACTACCATCAGACCAAAACTCAAAAACTAAAGTTTGAGTCATTAGATTTACATACAACATGGTTAAAGTTTGGATTACCTCTGTTGTATTTCCCCCGAATGACATCATAAAAACTACTATTTGTTACCAATATTTAACATCATCCACTGAAATTACATCATAAAAATATGTAACAATATCTCTTACCTTCTATAGTACAATAGACATTCATTAAACACAATAAATTGTAAATTAAAACTAACAGTGATTGTTTCAACGTTTTCCTTCATGTTGCACACTAGTTCTCAATACTATAAGTAATCAAACATGAAATGACAAAAAGTGATTAAAATAAAATAAAGTAACATATTTCAAGTTGAAGCTATCAATCCCATTGAAATGGTGGAATAACCCATAGTGAAGGTGGCATCCGTTTTAAACGAGTTTGGAAAGGCCAATGTTCACTAAAGCTTCCATCTTTTACGTTGAAGATTTTCGTATCAAATGGTCCATTAGGGTAAGGTTGTGGTGCTTCATCGTAAAAATCATCGGTGTAGTAAATTGAATCCTTTTGTAGATAATTGGCAAAATATGAAGCCGACAAAGATACAGAATCACTATCACCCACAAATAAAACATTGTCTCCCAAACTATCAAGTCTTAACATTTGTATAAGCTTGCCACTTTGTAGATCCAACTCCAACTTATACACTTCAAACCCTCTAGTACCACTACTAGGTAAGTCATTTTCTTCATCTTCATCGTCATCACCGGGAAAACCTATAAATTTTCTTACAAGCCACAAGTCTCCCTCCAATGATTCCACAAGATATCCTCGATGAGCATAACTATCCCCCCAGGATGAAACAACATTGGGAATGATCTTTTCATGATCAAAAGAATCCTTTGAATTACAAATATCAAAAGAGATAATGTTATTCCATCGCCCCACAGCATAGATTAGGCCTTTATAAAATAAAACATCGGTATGGCAAAAATAGTCATCACGAACATAAGTCCAAAATTTTTGTCCAGCTTTTATGAAAGCAAGACATTTACGCATACCATAAATTGCTACAACAACATAATCATGTGGCCTAATTGTGGGATTAGACGATAAAATAACCTTATGAACATCACATTCATAATATCTCACTCGTTTATCCACCGTGTAGAGTAGTGGTAGAGTGATGGAAACTAGTTTTTTGAATGGATTTAGTAGGGTTATAATTGTACCTTCGTAATTATCATCCACCTTTGCTACCCAACCATGACTTGAACCACACAACCTCTTGTTATGATGTAGTGGTAGTTGAAAGTTGTAAGTTGTGTTGGATGAAATTCCATATAAACATCTCTTTGTTCTACTCCTTCTTTTTGTGGGAATCATAAGCATGGGTAATACATTGTTTTTGATTTGGCGATTTTGATAATTAAGCTTTGCCATTGAATACCAATTCTTGCATACCACGCTGAAATAAATGTGATCTATCCGCTCTACCAATTTATCAAAAATCAAACTTAGAGGAAGTGCTTCTAAGTTTCCCCAATCTACTACTACCTCCATTGACAAAAATTAAGATACCTAAAATCAAGTGGTAAGAATGTTAAAATAAATAAGAAAAGGAGCAGAGGTTTAAATTGTGAACCAATGAGGAAATATATATATATATATATATATATATATTATTGCCGTTTGGTATATTTATAGGATTTCAATTTTGAAATAAATCATGAGAATAAAATCTTTTAGATCATGTACCAAAAAAAAAAAACTTTTAGATCAGAAGCTAAAAATTTGGACTAAATCAAAAAGCCAAATTCTTTTTCAAAATAAAATGCTAAATTTTCGGACAAAATCAGAAGCCAAATTTCAGCACTTAATACCAAATCTTTTTTTCAACAAAAATTTGAGAGAAAAGTATGAAAAGGAGGAAAACATTACTTACAATTATTAATAATGATGAGGAAAATAAAATCCCACACTTGAAGTGTTTGATTTGATAATATGGATGAAGATACTCACTAGACAGAGATATGGGTTGAAGTGGCTTATGTTGAAGAAAATTTACATATATTAGTACATACAAGGTTGTTGGTTTCACATGCTGTGTGATATAGACAAATCTAAATTTATCCAAGCTTTTATATATTTAAAATGTTTTTTTATCCGTTATTGATCTCTCTATTTTTTATTTAATATATGATTGATCGTATTAAAATATAAAATATAGAATTGAATCATATAAACATGTTATTTTTCAATGTTGCTTTAATGTATCCTAAATTTATGTTCAAACTTTAATGTATTTTAAGTTATTGTTTCTAATTTACATCGGTAGTCATTGTATTTCTTGAATATTGCTTATCATATTATGTCTCTAATTGTATGATAATGTTCGTATTCAATTAATTTCGTGTTTACTATTATTCATTATATTATTATTTTATATATAATAATAATATTGCAGCAATATACCTATAATTTACAACCATAAACAAATTCTTGCAAGTGCGATGCACGGGTATGAATACTAATATTAGTACATACAAGGTTGTTGGTTTCACATGCTGTGTGATATGTCATAATCAACAACATGTAATTTTATTTAATAAATAAATAATGCAAAAACAAAAACGTTGTTAGTTAATTTTTTTAAGGATATCTTAGGATATTTTTATCGCCCAAAGTTATTGTCTTAATTTTATTTTTTTATTATCTTGAGTGGAAGAGAGAAAAAATCGCATAAAAAATAATTAGAGTTAATATTAATAAAACATTTTTTTTATTATCAAATATTAAAAGTACATAATAAGAACAACATTGATTAAATACTAAAATACTACAATCCTAAAATAAAATACTAAAATTGTAAAATACTTAAGCAAAAATAAATTACTACAACATTGATTACATCATAAGAACAATTCTAACTTAATTCTTACTACAATCTCCATTTTTAACATGTTCATTCCGATCAGCTTTCGTCTTGTAAGTACGTATACACTTATGACATTTGTATTTTCCTGTATGAGTCTTCATATGATTTTCAAACTTCTTCTTGGAACCCAATGTATCTCCACATTCATGGCATTGAAACTTGTTAATATCATGTCTAGTATAGTCATGATTCCCACCTAAGACCATGCAACTTGTAGCCACAGCTAAACAATTACCCATGAGAGAAAGTAGTGTGCGAGTCTTTTTTGGTTACAAGAGAGAAAGAGAGAAAGTAGAAAAAAAGTTACCCTATGTATTTATAGAGAGAGGCCACACACCCTTCCCCTTTTCAATACGGTAAAGAGTTAAGACATGTATGTATAGTATAATAATAATAATAATAATAATAATAATAATAATAATAATAATAATAATAATAATAATAATAATAATATTTTATTTTAATTTCAAAACACATTACACAATAATAATTTAATAATGTAGTACCTTGATAATAAAACAGTATCTATTAAGGTTATCGAAACCAAATTTTTATGTCAACTCATTTTTTCTAATGGAATCATAATGTAAATTCATTGAAATTTGAATGGAAATGAGAATGTCACATGCCAATCACATGACTCACTTAAGTGATGTTTTAATCCTAGTCCTTCCTTATGATCTAAGGGTTATTATTCATTCTCATATTCTCATATAACTTTGGCATTCTCATATGATACATTCTATATATATATATATTTCATCAAAGTGAACATAAAAGATATAAGTTGTAAATTTACAAAAATTAAACAAAAAACTAAAAGACAAATTCTTTTAACTATAAAACTAATAAAAAAAAATCTTGTAAATACTCCCTCCGTTCCTTTTTATAAGAAACAAAAATGAAAATTTTTTTGTTCCTTTTTATAAGAAACTTTGACTAATTTTCAAATGTTTTAAATGTTGAATTTCACTTATGCCCTTATTTATTATGAAAGAGGATATTAAAAATAAGTAAGTTAATTGAATTTAGAGTAATTAAATATGGGTATAGATGAAATAAATTTAAATTTATAAGAGTATTAAATGAAAAGAACTATTTGCAATGTTTTTTCTTGGTATGTGCAATTTTTTCAAACTGTTTCTTATAAAAAGGAACGGAGGGAGTACATTATTACTTAGCAAGATTATTTTAATAAATAATACTACTTAGAGTAGCTTACTATATTATAAGTTAATAAAAAAATTATAAGCTCCTAATTAAAAAAATTGTACTCAATAAATTTAATAAAAATTGTATCAACTATCTAAGCTTCTTAACAATTAGCTTCTCTTCTTTAATTACATGTGATATATATATATATATATATATATATGAGCTTCTTAGCTTAGCTTCTTTCTTTAATTACATGTGTGTGTATGTGTGATTAGGTGATAAATCTATTGTCCAAGAGCTACAATAAATCCTATTTTAAACTAAACTAAAATTATTTTATTGTATAATTTGTGTTATTGATCTTAAAGTTTGACATCTATCTAAACGTGCTTAAACAAGTCTTTACATGGGCTTGTATTAAAACAGGGACGGACTCAAAGGGGGCAGGCAGTGGCCAAGGCCCCCTTCCCCTTTTATTTATATGTATGTTAAATGTATTATATACACCTAAGTTTTAACTATTCATTCATGCATTTTAATCTTACTCAATACTCATGTATAAATTATGTGCTCAAAAATATAGTACATGTATATGAAAAGAGTAAACGGTGGCTTGTCTAGAAGTTCTAGTTCAACTGGCAAATGCTGAAATTGCTAGACCGGATGTCATGACCCGGGTTCGAACCCGGGACCTTACAGTTGTGTGTGAGTTTATTTTCAGTGGATTACCACTTCATCTAAGACAAAAAAAAAAAAAGTAAATGGTGGCTTGGTTCCTAAATATATGAGATATTGTCAATTAAGTGTATTAAAATTATAAATACATTCTCGGATGTTTCTTTTTTAGTCATTTTTTTGACAAATTGACCAACATCAAACACATTTAGGGACCAAACTTACTCATGAAGTTACATTTATTAACAAAAAAACATATTTAAGAATCAATATAATTTTTTTTTTATTTTTACATATTATGAATATATTAATATTTATTATAAATATATACATTAATTTTATTATATTATTATTTCCGTCCCCCGGTATAATAAAGTATCCGTCCTTATTTGTATAGATTAGAGGTTTAAGGCCCTAATGAGATCTAGTAACTCCTAAATTTTCTTCATTAAAAAAAAATCACTAGAAGTATCAAGTTCAATAGTAATAAAGAAGACAAACTAATAAAAAGATAGTAATCAATATTACCTGATACAAATTAAATTAAAGGAAGTAAATGAAAGAAAAGGATATGAATTGAAAAGAGTGTGTGATCAGAGAAAACTAGTATTGAAAAGGAACAACTAGTTATCTAGCTAGCATGCTTCATTGGAAATGATCAAGTTGAGAGGAAATTGGAACCTCATGAGCAGCTTGGAAATGAACATGTTGAAAGGGAATTGGAATCTTTGCATACATATCATTGTCATTCTTTAATTTTTCTTCTACATAATGTTTCTTGGCCTTTAATTTTCTGAATGATATTGATGATGATGATGGAAGAAAAGAGAAAGAGAGAATCAGAATCTCTGTATCTCTTTAATTTTCTGCATGTTTTTCTAAATTTGGTGCATTTGTTTCCTTTAAGTGCGGGAAGAAATTTGGTGCACTTGTTTCCTCTTGAGGATATTCAACTTCCAATAACACAAGAAATATTCAACTTGAAAAATTAATGCAAATAAGCTATATTTTTTTTCTTAGATTCCAACCCAAATAATTTGATTAAGCTAACATATGTGATCGAACTTTGGCAGAAGCAACTTCACCAAACTTTGATAAATTAGATACTTAAGCTAAACTCTTCTAACCTATGCATAATTTTGGACATAGCTGGTTTTCTGGACATAGTGAAGATGCTTTAACTCTTCAAATTGAGCCAAGCCTTACAACAGTAATAATCATGTAAATTCTCACATGAACTATGTCAACTAAAGACATAATATGTAAAGATCATAAAAACATGCATTAGACCTATTTTATCATACCACAATTAGTTAATAATACCGTATATATTTATGCCAATAGTGGTATATTAAATCGTATATATTGTCTTTAAAAAAAAAACGTATATATTGTGTGGTAGTTTTAAATTTCTTACAATTATAATTTATCTCCTTACAAGTAGTATGTGATATGTGTATCGTAATGCAAAAGGTAAATCAATTCTTTAAAGTATATGTAACATATTTTTATTTGAATAGAAAATTTTATTGTTCATTATTGGTTTAAATGAATTAGAACCATTAAAATACACTAGTAGATTAAAAGTTTATAAATTACATTAAATTTGTTGTCGGCAAGACTGGTTGGGTCATCCCGAATTTATTATGATAGTAAAGAATATTTAAAATATTATGTCAATGCATGAGTCAAAAAATTCTTTAATCTAATAATTTGTATGTATTATATCTTTTTTATATTAACCCTCTAGTTTTCGAAGTAATTGTTTCTGATATTAACCTCTGATCATATTTTTAGAGCATATATAATGTCTGTTGTCAACTCATAACCAGAAAGTTAGTGAGATAATTTGCTTAACTAATAAACTTGTGAGAGTAACTTGTCTAAGATCTCATTTTGATAAGTATTGAGAGTATATATGAGAATTGACATTGAACATCCAATGACATATGTTCATATATAAAAATGAACTTGAAGTTTTTTTTTTTGGTATAAGTTGAAGATCTATTTTATTATACCTCTAATGTTAATTACACAATCAATACTTATGAGATCATATATTTCAATTTTCTGCATGGAATATGAAGCCTTGTATTAATTTTCTGCATGGAATATGTTCCAACGATATATGGAAGTATTAAATCACTCTGTTTCGCATGTTTGTGGCAACAAGCTCTCAAATTTATATTTTCAGAATCCTAAAAAATATTGCACAAGCAAAACAAAATATAGAATAAGTAAAACAAGTATCATATAATAAAAATATCATACAACTTGTAAGATCTTACGAGTTGTATCATCTTTGTATAGCATATTACATCATGTATTGTAAGGCTAACCCATGATCATCCCCCATCCATGATCATAATATCTATTTACCATTAAAAAAAATATTATCGTATTTTTTATATAAAATAACTAGTAGGTAACCCGTCCTATCGGACGGGTCGTAACGTTACGTATTTTTTTGTTTTTAGTTACCAATTTTTAAAGCTACAACTTGTTCTTAAAATATCTTAACAAATACCTACCTGTGGTGTACACAAATTAAATTGTCTAAATCTCAACAAATACCTACACGTATAAAAAATGTTACACTGTCAGTGCACACAAATTAAATCGTCATTGTACTAATACATTACAGTTAAATGTTTCCCGTAGTTTTCTTATAAAAAAAAAAAAGTAAAAGTTTCGCGTAGGTTAAATTTTTTATCACTTATTCAATACATTATAGTTAAATATTTTCATTATTTAAATCGGTAACATATTTCCCGTACTTAAATAACATCAACCATCAATTAATTGTACATCTAATATTTAATTTTATTTCTAAATAAATCTTCCTTTCAATTTTTCCACTCTAGCAAAACCCTATCGGTTTTACAGTATTTGTTTGTTTGTCCATGGTTTATTCAATTTTTCCACTCTAGCAAAATAACATCAACCATGATTTATTCAATTTTATTTCTTTGTCCAAATTGGAAAAAGGCTATCGACTTGTGTACACATCATTTCTTCATGCTCATAGGTCTCCATCCATTCCTTCATGAGTCATGATAAAATGGTAATGGTACATGTAGATTTTTTCTTTCTTTGATAATATATATTTTTAATTAGTACAACTCATTCTTGTGATGACCATTTACATCTTTGTCTCTCTCTCTTCTTCCTTAAGCCATCACCACCAACAACCACTGACAACTTTTACAGTAGCTACTTCCTTTACACTCCTATTTTCTTTTGTCATGACAACTTTACACTCCTTGATACCCACAAAATAGAGGAGTTCATTGCATCTACTATACTGTATCACTGTAACCAATGTCTCTCCTTCTTTCTCCGTGACTGACCTTATCCTTTTTTCTTTTTTTTAAATATTTTTTACTTAATCTATTTTCATAATCAAACTGTTCTTTATTTCTCACAAAAACAAACCAGTTGAGTTTTTTATATCTGAAAAATTGAAAAACAAATCATCTATTTGTTTGAATTACATACTTGAATTTTGTTCCTCGAAATTTTAGAACAAATCATCTATTTGGTACTTTATTTTTAGTTCCATACTAATTTGAAAAGAAATTATTTTATAAATTCATAAGCAAGTATTTTTTAGTTGAGAAAAAATAAATCAAACATTAATATAGAATCAAAAAATGAAGAAACAATAGAACAAAAAGGATATATGTAAATCTAATTTCTCTTTCTTTTTTGGAGCCCTTCACTTTTGGTTAGTGCAACCTTCATCTCCTTGAAATGTGCACAATGGTTTAGTTTAGTTTAATGTTTGAAGTGTGTTCCAAATATTGTTGTATATCATCATGTTCATGTCTTTCCTTTGACATCAGAATCTGCCATTTTATATAAAATCAAATTGCAAGTACCTAAAATAGCAATTGAATAGTTACATAATCAGCAAAGGGAATGGAAAACAATAGAAGAAATGAAAATGAAATTCAACATAAATTAAGCAAAAATGAGCAGGATTAAGGAGAAGAATGAAGAGTGAGATTTTAATGGTGTAATAAAATGATCCAACATTCATAGCATTTAAAGTACACAACACTCAACTTTGTTATTGAAATGGGAAAATTGAAACTTTGAAACCCTTTTTGAGAATAGAATAAAACCCTTTACAACTCCAACACTCAACTTTCTTAAGTATAAAAAACCAATAAATCAAGCTGACTATTTATATTCTCACCATGTACAAACAATCTAAACACAAAAGTGACAAAAAAGGTAAGATGATAAACAACAATTTTTCAAAGATCTTTCGATTTAAAAAAAGAACTCACCTTAGAGTCAATATAAAGTCTTTTAAAGCTAATAATTACTCTTTAAATTGTTCCTCATTTGTTAATAACTGAAAACATATATATTTTGATACTATCATCTTTAACCAACGAAAAAAATAAAATTATAAAAATGAATTAAAAATATCAATTAAGAATCAAACAAAAAAATAACACCTTCCCATCTTTCACAAAATGACATTCCCAGCAAGAATCAAACAAAACCAAAAAAATTACATCTTTAATATTGTTACTTCCGTTTGGTAAGAACATAAAATAGAAGATTTCAAAATTGCAACATAAGAACACTTACTTTTGCATCACAAACAACCATTTCGAAATACTCCTTCCCATCTTTCATTGCACTCCATTTATCTTTCACCTTAACAGCAACCTTCCATATATCTTTTCGGTCAGTGATATCTTTTATGAACTCAAAATTCCTGGCCATTTTTTTGCAAAAAAAAATGTGACTGTTAACCATCTGAAGCGTTAAAAATCAAAACTTCCTTCCATGGATAACATTAAAAACTTATAAAATGAGATCTGAACATCAAAGTGAGTAAACAAAGTTTTTAAAAGATCTAACGCGTTAACAACTAAGTTAAGATTTAAGTTTACAGCATTAAATTTTTTTGTAAAGATTAAGAATTTAGAAAGAAAAACTTTAAAAAAAAAAGAATTTAGAAAGAAAAAGAAGAAGATGAGAAAAATTACCCTTGTTTGAGAGAAGCCAAAGAAGTTGGTGAAGTGAAGTTTGAAAAATAGAAAATGATAGATAGAGAAATGAGTTTGTGAGTTTTGAGAAGTCAGACAAAAAGCAAAAGTGAAAAGGACAAAAGCAATTTTTTAATATTTATTCCCAACCGGCTTGGTTATATTCCAACTATGGCTCATATGAAAGCAACTTCCTCTCTCACAACTCTTGGAATATGGCTTGGTTACATACAAAAGTGGCTTGGTTCAAAAAGCATTTAGTTCAGTTACAATTTTTTTGGACATCAATTACCCTCAATATTGCCAAGTGGCAGCTTCTTAAGCAAGGTTATTGTTGTCCTTACCAGGGACAACAACTTTCTTATATTGTATTAGATTAGATTCAACCATTTTATTTTTTTAACAAGTGGTGTAATATATTTTCATTATTTTTTAGAATTATAAAATAATAATATCATCATTTTTTTAATAAAAATAACCTATTTTTACTATTTTTAAAGAATGATAATTTTTAGCATTACTATTTTTAAATGACGAAAAAAGCCGAAGACTAAAGACTCAAAGAGAATGATCAAAGAATATGTTACTTAAAATTGTGATGTACCACCAATCGTTAGTTGGTTCAGTGGTAATTGGCGCTGAACTTGGTAGGGAAGATTATGGTTCGATCCCCTGCAACTGCGATCGGGAGGGGGCTGGAACCACTTGATGTCAGAATTGACCCCCAAATCAGATTAAACTGGTTGTAAAAGCAAAAAAAATAAAATTGTGATGTACCGAAGAATGTTTGTTTTTCGTTTGAATTATACACACATACAACTTGTTTTGGAAATTGTTTTGGTATTTATATAAAAATTATTTCTAAAAACAATAGCATTACCGTGTCAGTGGGCCCAGTGAATTTTTTTGGATTTGTGGTCGGTTTTACCTAAAACTTTTTTGTTGTAGTTTTTCCTTTTGAAATCTATACTCAACCAATGATCTGATCCTAATGGATTTGATGGAATCATTTGGGTTTGTCCGTATACCCCTAGACTATAGGATTTTTTCTCTTCCCCTCCCCCATATTTCTTCTAGCCCCTTCAAATTCCAATTTTGCCCTCAAATAATTTTCGAAAAATGTTTTCTAAACTTTATATTTTTTTGGAATCTATTTTTTGAAATAGGCTTAAATGTAGTTTTTAGATTATTTTTTTCCATTCATATTCCGGTATTTCGGATTATATTTTCCAAAAAATTAAATCTTTCGGAAAACGTTTTCCGAATTCAAATATTTCGGAAAGTAGAATCCGAAATTGCTTTGGAAAATGTTTTACAAAGTGAGTTTGGAAAATGTTTTCCGAAATCCTTTTATATGTGATCAAGACCACAAATTTGTTGTTCTAACTTGATTTTTCATAGTCTCAATCTTTTTTTTACCTTGTTTTTAACACTAATCAGAATCCAAATATAATAAAAAATATAATTGTGTTAATGGATGTGAGATATAAATATAATTGTGTTGTTTAGTTTACGGCAAAAAAGGGGTCATGCGATCCATCAAAACAATTATATTTTGGATTATGTTTGGATACTGATTGATGTTAAAAACAAGACAAAAAAAGAGTTGAGACTATGAAAAATCATGTTAGAACAACAAATTTGTGGTTTTGATCACATATAATAGAATTTCGGAAAAATCATGCTAGATTTTAGCTTATAGCAAATAAATTAACTGATTGAATTTGTAGTGTTTGGTAAAATTAGCGATTGAACTAACTTATAAATGTGAAATGACATAAAAAATATATGTTTAATCAATATTTAATATTTTTCAAGATGGCATGGGCAAAATTGAAAAAAATATGATATATTATAAACTATAAGCTCATAAACTACTTGAAATAACGTTTAAAAAATAAGCTATACACTAATAAAAATAAGCTATAAGCTCTTTTAAAAAAATATTTACCAAACAATAGTTTTATGATCATATGAACTTATAAGCTACAAACAAGCTCAAAATATGGCTTCACCAAATTGAGCTTAAAATTAATTAAAAACCTAAAACAACAAAACTCAACGGTAGCCCCAGCCTTTGGAGTCTTTGTTCGTCTGAAACTATGGCAGAGAGGAGCAACGAGCTTCTTGAATTCGAGCATAAGGCCTCGCCACTTTCTTCTTTAGGTCTCTCTAATCTTTCTTCAATTCTTTTTATGTATTTTATTGGTTTCAAATAATGATTTTATGAAGTTTTTGTTTTTGCAGAAAGTGCTCTTCTTATTTGTGATAATAACAAAAAAGAAACAAACACACAAATCAAGAGACTCCCCACTCATGGAACATCCTTCACTTCCCCACTTCCTCCCAACCAATGTACTTTCTCAAATTCTTGCTTTTTCTTACTTCTATTTGTTTATTGTGTTCAATGTTCAATTATCATGTTAACTGGTATTATTTCTTAGGTTTAAATATTAGAGTTTAATGAACATGCTCCGTAACTGTAAATTATTTTTACACGGACGTCAATAGCAATAAGTTATTCTTCCACATAATACTGTGAGGCAGAATACATGGTTGTTATTAGATCACAGTGTGTGAATCACTGTGGGGTAGTGGATCATTTACCTGTACTCTAGTTTTCAGCCTTACATGCACTATGCAATTTACCATCAAAGTATGTGCCCTGCTAGTGTAAAGAGAGCAAAATTAAACCATAGTGAGAAATTTTGTATTACATTGGTGATCTAGTATAAACTCAAATCCTCGACTTGTGCCTCATGACTTTTGTTGGCTTTTCTCTACCTTCTGACAAGTGACATGTATTTTGTTGTTCGTTTACAATTATATATGTATGTCGCTGTTAAACTCTTGATGTTAATTGATAAAAGTGCGATAATGTTGTCGTTTTTCCCAAGATTCCACTGTTGAATTGGGTGTACCAATATCTGGTTATATCATAAAATGAAGTAGTCACAGTTTAAATATAGCCAGATAGAGACAGTTGAAAATATGAACTACAATTTTGTTAACATGATTTCACAATACTTTGTTTATTGATGCAGTTTTAGGGAAGGTTAAAGACTTCCTAGGAGTAATATCAGAAGCAAATCAGCGGCTACAACGTGATGCAAAGGTTAAAACATGATTTCTAATTGAAGATATAATATTTGGTTTTTACTACTTTGTATCCATTTTTTTCTTTTTGTACTTTTTTCCCTAATTTCTGAGATCTCCAATTCCAAAACAAAATGTAGGACCATCCAGAGAAATATGATATTGAGGGACTAACCGGAAACGAATCCGAAGTTATTGAAATGGTCAGTCAATGTTCTTTCTCTTTTGATATCAATAACATTTCTACATTTGTGTCTATAACTATATTACTAACTTGCAAGTAGTGGATTATTAGATTTTTTGGTTTTGGTTTCTCTCAGGATTTGATGCTTGGTGTTGCTGATCTTCATACGCCCGAGGCTGTGGCTGCTGCAGAATCGGCTATTTGTGGTTGTCAGCCTGTGATTTCATTGCCTGCTGATGGTAGTGAATCAGACTCAGATGAAGAAAGTAGTGCTGCCGATGATAATTGTGAAATTGATTGCAACGACGGTAAAAAGTCGTCTCCATCCCTTGATCAAAAATCTATTTCTGGTAAAGATAATATCCGTAGAAAACCAAAGGGACATCGTCGTTCTAAAAAACGTCATTACGAAAAACGTCCTGCCATAGTTGAGTTATCATGAAGCCAAACTGGTAAAGAAAGTTTGAAGACTGTTTTATATGAAATCATTATGACAAGCAATATCCTGAGATGTATGCTACCAGAATCACAGTATTTATATCTAGTATACATCTGGGATTTAAACTTGCTATGACTAAGTATGTGTTTGGTTCAGTGGTGAATAGAATTGAGTTTGATAGAATTGAGTTTGACATAATTGATTTTGATAGAAGTGAGTTGAATCTAAATTGATTTATGTTTGGATGCCTATAAGTAAAAGTGATTCTTGTCAACTTATATTGTTTGGATATTTTGAATCAAAATTACTTTTAAATGTATAATTACTAAAATGGGTTTTATTATATTTATAACTAATAAATACATTTTTACTAATGATAAACACTCAACGGTTTGATAAAAAAAATACACTTCAAAATCATTACCAAAAAACACTTAAGGCTCAACCCATAGTTAAGAAAAAAATAAAATTTAAGAAAAACTAAAATCATAATCCTAGAAGCTTCCATTTCACGTGTCCCTCTGATCCATCATTTCTTCATAGTTTCATCAATGGTTTCTATCATTTCTATCACCATTTTGATTTCTTTCCCACCTCATAATATTTTTCTACCATTTCTCCTTCCCCAAATCTCAATATTCTTATGCTATTCCATCATTTCTCCATCACTCAATATTTGCTAATGGACTCAAGCTTACAATGGAAAAATAGCAGATCTGTATGTTGTGGGTTTCAAAGGGAAAGGGAAACTTGTAGCTGGTTGAAGTAGTTTCAACAAGTGATGTGAATCAGAAAGCAATTTATTTAAAATTGGAGAGAAAAACGAGATAGATCTAAGGGATAGCAGAGAGATGGAGGTGAGGGTAAAAAAGGAAGAAAAAAAAGTTTATTAACTGCCAACCAACAGTAAAGAAGAATTGATTTGGGGCTCAACGCAGAAGCTAGGATTTGGAGCTTCTCCCAGAATTGAGTTTGGAAGGCAGAATCGATTTGGGAAAAGTGAACCAAACATGTTGTAAAACTGATAAATCACGGTGGAGGCTTCAAAACGCACGCTTATGTGTTGCAAACGCGTAACCAAACAGGCACTAACTAATTGCAAGACTTTTTTTTTTCAAACAAAAGAGACATATATGAGTTATAATTGGTTTTAACAATGTTCCTGAGTGATTGAGTTTCAAACATTTTTGCTGTAGAATGAGATGACAAAGAAAATGGACTTATTAAGTGAGTGATTGAGTATCAAATTGTCTTATAATTGAGTATCAAATTTAAAAGTGTGGATTGTCCCACATGAGAAAAACATGATAGTTTCTACCAGAGGCAATCTCTGTTTCCGAAAATATGATATACTATAAACTTATACGCTACTTGAAGTGAAGTAGACTTTCAAATATGCTACAAGTCCGTGAGAAAAAACTGTTATCAAATAAGTCTACGTTATCAAAAATAAGTCCGTGAGAAAAAATACGTTATCAAAAAACTGTTATCCCAGAAAAAACTGTTATAAAAAAACTGCTACAAGCCCGTGAGAAAATAAGTCATGAGTTCTGAAAAACCAAACCATATACTCATGACTTGGTTTAACTTCACCGTCTAAAAACTCGCCATCTAACAAGTGATTATGTCGTTCATCCCACTCTTTGTTCTCCTCAACATAGTACGATGCCCACAAAGTATCCAAATGGTCTCGCAAGCTTGATTTATGGTGCTCTTTCATGCACCTTGGTGGTTCCAGTATATTTTGCATTAGTCCAAATTGAAGTTTCACTCTATCTGTTTGGTGTATTTCTACTATGTTGAAACATATCAAATAAGTGGTTGCATTCCACCCCCAACTATCCTCTGGATCTTCGTGTTCAAGTTGAAGATAAGGTCTCCATGTAAACTGGTATGTTAGAGATTTGTTAGTATATGTATATTGGTTATAAAATATTTGAACTATAATATAATGTGAGGCAGGGCCGGCCTAACATATATTGAGGCCTAAAGCGAGATTTTACGGAGGCCTTTTACAATTAATAATAATAATAATTTTTTGAAAAATTTATACCCTTTGCTATATTTTTAAAATTGTAATTTATATTTTTTACCGAATATATTAACTTTTTTGGACTACAATGAGTGATTCTAATAATACACTTTAATCTAAATTTATTTTTCTTAATATTTTTCTTAGGTTTGGCTTATATTCCCTCATGCTTCTATAATATTTTTCAATTTACTTTTGACTTATTTTAAAAAACACACTTTTTAAAACAATAAAATAAATACACTTTAAAAGATTTTAACTAATTTATTTAATTGTAATTAGAGATAAAGATACGAGATAGTGAGATATGCACTGACAATATAAAACATTTTTATACTGTCATCCAATAACATTCATGTACTCTGCAAAATAACTCCACTACACGGTACATCCCATTTTCATAGTATGATGTAGAGGAATAGTTAATTTCCATTGGACATTTGTGTAAAAATAATTTACACTCATGTAACATATCCATTAAACTCTAAAGATATATTACTAATCCATTAAACTCTAAAGATATATTACTAAAGAGTTTAATGGATATGCACAGTCGTTGTAAATTAATTTTACACCAACAACCAATGAAAATGATGTAATCTTCCATATCATATCAAGAAGGTGGGGTAAAATAGGGTGACGTGACGGAAATTATGGCGGTGATTGGTTGAATGTGTAATATTTTTCTACTCTCTCTGTTTATATTTATTAAACTCATTATTAAATAGTAAAATATGTTATTAATAGTGTTTAGGATAAAGCTTTTTGTTTCATTAAAACCTTGGTGAATTCAAAACTTGAAAAAGGAATGACATTATCAGTTTTTATTTTTTCATTAATAGCATTTAGGTCAAAACAAACAACTCCAATGGGCAAAATTGTTCATTTGCAAATAAATAATAAAAAGGAAAAAGTGTGGAACATGGGAATTGATCCCACAACCACCAAGGTTGCGTGTATTGTACAAACAGAGCAACTAACCGCTAGGCTGAAACGCATAACTGGTATGTTTTTGCGGCCTTAAGTATATAATATATGTTAAATTATGGGGCCTAAATTTAAGCCAAAATAGTCCTAAATATTAGAGGCCTAAAGCCCTAGCTTTGCTTGCTTTAGGGTAGGGCCGGCCCTGATGTGAGGATATAATACATCGTCTGCGTTCATGTGATCTATCCGTGATCGATATCCAATTATGTCATGTTGAGGGGTTTTATAGTATTTCATCCCCGGTCCAAACCATCTAGCAAAATGTATTTGAACATTAATAACATAACAAATATCTTTATAAATGTAATATCGAAATATTTTTATACTTACTTTTTTGCGAATGAATAAGTTGGCTTAATTGGATTATGGGGAGCTATCTTTGACATTCGAGACCATCCCCAAGTTTGAAGAAGAAGCGCACATCCACCAATTGAGAGGACACCGGCTTGCGAAGATTTACACAGGTTTCTATAAAGTGTCGCTAAACATGCTGAACCCCAACTGTATTCCCCTGCTTTCTCTAAATCTTCCAACAGTGGCAACCAACAAAGGTGTACTCGGTTGTTTGATTTGTCGGGCATTAACAAGCCACCGATTAGAGTTAGGATGTACGCTCTACAATGTTGCATTCTTTCTTCGTATGATGATTCATCGTTCAAACTTGAAAATGTCTCCCTTAACCATGCTAGCTGCAAAGTTTTACCTTTCCTCTCTTCCTTTGGTGGCATGACTCCCAACAACTTTTCACAATCTTCTTTCCACGATACTTCTGTGGGACCGGTTACTGCCTTACCATCAACACGTAAACCGAGTAACATGTTAACATCTTCCAATGTTATGGTACATTCACCTGTCGGTAAATGAAATGTGTGGGTTTCAGGTCTCCATCGCTCAACTAAGGCGGTGATGAAAGCACTGTCCATTCTATAGTCCGTTATTGTTGATACTTTATCGAAACCGGCTTGTTCCAACATTGGAAGTATTAAATCACTCGGTTTTGCATGTATGTGACAACGAGCTCTCAAATTTATATTTTCAGGATCCTATAAGAAATATATGACATAAGTAAAATAAATGAAAAACAGCATAAAGTAAAACAAATTAAACAATCATTGCATCATATAAATACTGTAATAAAAATCTTACAACGTTATGTATATGTTGTATGGCTGATCTATGATCATCTCCCATCCATAATAATGCATGCATGCCAACAAGAAAGGTAAAGTAATGTTACTTTGACCATTACACGCCCCACCAACACACCATTAAAGAAACAACTCTCCAAAATTACATGCTGTCAAATTATACACAATTTTCACATTGTTTTATATCATGATCGTCCGATTTAAAATCAATGTCTGATAGTATTATTTAGAGTTAATTTTATTAATATGTAATCTAAACCGTCCAATTAGAAATGAACGATCAGGATGAAAACAACATGGAACAATGTGTTTTTCCACAGCAGACAATCATGATCCATATATATACTTCCTCCTATTCTATATATATAAGTAAAATTTGACTTTTTAAATTCTTTGAAAATGTAATATATCTAGTCTTTATAGGGTTTCTATCAAATGGTAGAGGAGACGGTGTTACATGAATTTGACTTATTCAAAAGATTTGTCAATTGTTGGAGCTGGATTGAAAATAAAAGTTTATCACTCTTATTGTAAGATAAATAGATGTGCGGGTGCTCTAACTAATATGCTCCCTCTAATCTTATTTGTAATTTTATTTTTTTCAGGTTTCGGCACTCTTTATTTTATTTTTTATAATAGAACTCTTTATTTTCAAAAATAAAAAATAAACACAATATATTCTACTAAACAAAATAAATAAACACAATACAGCCGGAAACAAAGTCAGAGTTGATCGTTGGCGCCGGAAACAATGTCAGAGAGAAGCAAAGAGCTTCTTCAATTCGAGCACCAGGCTACACCACTTTCTTCTTTAGGTCCCTCTATTTTCTTTCTCCAATTCTTTTTTTATATATTTTCTTGGTTTCAATAATGATTTGATGAAGTTCTTGTTTTTGCAAAAAGTGCTCTTTGAGTATCAAACAAACCTACAAGTGTGTTTGTGCTAAAATTCCATTATGGTTTAATAGAATGTACTCATCCAAACATAAAAACAAACAAACCAAATTTTTTAAAATGAGTTTAGAATTACATGAGCAAAAAAAACAAACAAGAAAACACAAATATAAGAGGAATGGTAGGAGAGAATCCGTATCCCAAATATAATATGCAAGTCATAATTGTATTTTTTTTTGTTGACAGAAAGTCATAATTGTAATATTAAAAAGACTAATCTGATTATTATCAAAACGTAAAAAGACTAATCCTATTAAAATTAGAGTGCTGAATAAAAATACATATTGAGAAAGAGATGAGAAAAATTATTTCCTAACAGACTTTGTTTGATAAAAAATCACGAATAGCAGTAAAACTAGCAGATTACGAATAATAGCTGAATTTGACTTCCATTAAACTCCACACTTTCACGTTGACCGGTCAAAAATGCTGAAACATCTCCTTCCATTCTCTTTTCTATGGTAAAAATGAGAGAAAATATGGATTCTCTCGGGTCACTCACCGGAGAGTCGAGTGAAATCTAATTTATACGCTACTTGAAAATAAAAGGGAAAAGACTTGAAAATAATGGTAAAATTAAAGGGGAAAAACTTGAAAATAAAAATAAATATTATGTTTAAAGAAAATATGACACTTTGAAGTGAAGTAGACAATCTGTTTCCAAAAATATGACATGCTATAAACTTATACGCTACTTAAGGTGAAGTAGACTTCCAAAATGCTATAATCCCATGAGAAAAAACGGTTACCAAACAACTCTACGTTGATCATATAAACGTGAACGTTGAATGTGATTTTTATAAACAAATTTTACCTTGTCAAGTGCATTACTCAACTCTTCTAACCTATGCATAATCAACTAATCTCAAATTTTGTTCAACCTTATTCCACCACAATTGAGGCAAAAATTGCTCAACTCTTCTAACCTATGCATAATCATGTAAATTCTCACATGAACTCATGTGAACTAAGGACATATTTAAAGATCATAAAAACATGCATTAGACCTATGTTATATCATACCACAATCAGTTAAAAATATGTACTTGAAAATAAGATTTTAAAATAATCATTATTGCATAAGTATGCAGCACAATTCTTGTAATGAGGTTGCCCATGAGTAAATAAAAGGGCAAACAAATTGCCAGCATACTTTCTTCACTTAGATTTAATAAGTGAATGTGATTTTAAAACTAATCATAAAAGAAAACAAAACGAGTATGTGACCAAATGGAACTATCAAGTTCATAAAATCTTCCAATCAACACATCTCATTGGAAGTGCAATAGTTGAGCAAGATGTCGTAAATTTTGCATGAATAAGGATTCTTTTTACTTCTCCATTCCTCATTTTGCTCTGCTTCGATCCATTCATGTTGCATGCGAACCTAGACAATAGTAAGTAATTTAAAGGTAATGGAACAAAAAATCCATAACATCAAAAACATCAATTTTGACATCAAATTGGATGGTCAAGGCAGTTCAAATATATGGTTAATTACATTCAATTGATGGTTAATGAATATAACAAGGTGTCGTAACTCATTAATCAACTACTGAATACATTTAACCACAATTTTGAAAGTCATTAACCACAATTTTCAAGTGCATATTTGAACACACAAAATCATGGATAATGAGTGTCATAAATTTGAACACCCGAAAATAGTGTATATATCAACACAATTTGGATGATTAATGAATATGTATACTTGAACACCTGAAAATCTGTGGTTAATGATAATTCAAACTCATGTATAATTGTGTTCGGTTGATGGTTAATGAGTTGCGTCACTTTGTTATAATCATAAATCATCCACTGAACATGATTATACACGTTTGAACTACGTTAACCATCCAAATTGATGTCAATTTTATGTGTCAGAATATCATTTCTCTTTATACCATAACAAAATAGTGATCATTAGGCAGACAACACATACCTACATGTCATGAAAACGGGACTGATGTCTCCGTGATCTGTGAATAAAATCATTAAAATAATAAATCAATCATATCATCTCAAAATCACTCAACCTCCCTCAAAATCAATCATAGTATCAATAGAAACAATGAAAGTGTTCTGCATAAAAATTCTTAAGCTTATAAATTGTCAGACCTTAACAACTCAAACTAAAGACATGTGATGTAAAAAAATGTAATATTAGTATATTACAATACAGAAAAGGTGAATAAAGAAGAAAAAGTCTATGCACCTGCGATAATTACTGTTACGCCTTGAGGAGGTACTTGTGTTAACAACCTCGAACGGAATATCGTCTACGAAAACATCACCATAATCCCCAGATGCTATAGAACCTTCATCAGAATTTGAAGTGTCATAACTTAAACGACGATTAGCCCTCTGTGCATCATTGTTTCTTCTCCTTCTTCTATTTCTAGAACTTCTGAAGTTGTCGAAGACCTGATACAAAATACAAGAGGTCCACCAGTTTCCGTCGTCTCCAGGGAAGTCATCATACTCGTCTCTACCATCATCATCTCCATATTCAATCACGTAATCTCCCAAAACCATCCCCCGCGGGATTTCCGAATGGATAGTGCTCAAAACATCGATAATCTCAGATGATTGCTGAAAGTTCTCCCAATCAAGCAATCGAGCGGGATCAATTTTCGATGGACACGCGTGAGGGTGTTCGAGTTGAGCATGATTTTGTAGCTCCAAGTAACTTCCCGTGAATTTACATTTCACCTCATCACAACAACGCTTCTTCTCATCAAGGTGCATCCGAGCTTTATCGACGACAATCCACCCAGATACCTGACCTCTACACAAAGGGCAAGTTAGATTGCATTGACCATCTTCTGGTGCCACAGGCTCTCTATTTTCAACCGAAGTTGCATCGGACACTGGCGAGGATGGCTCACCACAAGCAGTTTTAAAACGATCCAAACAATTTGAATGCAATTGATTTGTGTCGCAGACTAAAGCACGGCACCCTTTATCATAAGATGAACACTGAAGGAGCACACTATTATGAGGAATATCCAAGCATATTGGACAAACAATATCGTCCCAGTCGATATTCAATTGAACATCCTCCATTTTGTTTACGCTAATTTGATTATTACTATCACAAGACATGGAACCGTTAAGAGGCCCCCGAATAGCAAACTGGTATTTGTGCTAAGTCAATGGCATGGTCCTTTATTATTCAATCATCAGAATGTCAATGAAAACTTGGAAATATATAAATCAAACTTTGTACCGAGTTTTAGCAACAAACCTGAAAGAATAAGAAATAAAAAAAATAAATTAGTAATTCGGAATTCAAATAACTTGGAACATTTAAGCATAAGTACAAACAACACAGAAAAATCATTTGGATTTTGAAAAGTTAATTCCATACATCATAACTATATTTTCAGAAAATTGTCCCTATGAGCATAATTCAATTGGTAGGGGCATTGCAATATGCAGGGGTTGGAGTTCGAATCTGAGATTCTCCACTTATTCACCTAAGGGGTGATACTCTAGCCACTAGGCTACTTGATGCAACCAAAAAAAAAACCTATATTTTCAGAAAATCATTCTACTATCTTTACATACTAAGGAATTGCAAATTATTGGTTTAATTCATATACACCGTTAATGTAACGAGTTTTTAGACTGTCAATTAATCATAACAGTCAAATCATTAGAAATGTTGACTTTTTTATGACCACTTCCAAAATCACACACACATGATTGGTTGCGATGTGCTGCAAGTGTAAAATATTTTACACTGACAGTGGATGAAAATTAAACTCTACAAAAGATAAATACATTTTCCTGTTCCTCAATGAGATTACTATAATATATATAAAAACTCAAAGTTAACAGAGGTCAACAGCAGCCCAAATACCGATCGACTAACCAATAAATTGATACACAAACATAAACCGAGGGTCGCATAAGTTCATAATAGCATCTAAGATATCTCATCAGTTAAATTCTACAATTAAACATATCATCCAAATATGAAATTTTAGAAAAATAATGACAAAGAACACTATCTACATCTAGTATAGTACAAAATACAACGTCAAAATAAGACAAAACAATCACATATTAACACCAAAACACATAGTTAACTCATAACAAAAAATGAGTAATTCAAATTAAACAATCCATCAATAAAAAAATGAACTTACAACACAATAATAACTAAATAAATTTCAACAATCCTTCCTCCAACATCCAATTTTTCCCCAAAAATAATATTAAAAAAAATCCAATTTTCAGTACTGAATAAAAATGATCAAGTTGACCAATTCAAAATAAAGAGTATTCTCCATAAAATCAAATAAAAACACCTATAAAACCAAAATTGAACATGACCCAGAAGAAAAAAACAAAGACCCAGTTAAGAACAAAAAAAAAAAAACGAACTTTGAGACAAAAAAATGAATAACTGCATTGAAAAACATGGTACAAGTGAAAGCAAAGATCACAAACCTTAAACACAAGATTTGATAACTGAAGAGATAAACATAAACCTCGTATAGATGGATTGATGTTAGTTAAGATTTGGGTTGAAATGGATTATGCCGGTTTGTGAGGATCAGTGAAAGTGGGTGGTTCTCTCTCTCTTTCACTTTTTTCTTCTTTCCCTTTGCTGAGTGCAATTGCTCTAATATTTTTTAATTATTTTTTATAAAGTTGAATAAATAAAATAAAAAATATAAAGATGATTAAGAAGACATTAATACCCTTTTCTTCTGTGTGACTTTCTACTAAGAAAAAGTTTCATTCAATTTACGTTACGTTTTCACTTTTCACATGATAGTTATGGCTCTGTCTGCCGTGAGATATCTTAATAGGTCTCTCACGGTGCATGGCCAAATTTTACTTTTTTTTTTTTAAGTTGTTTTTGACCTTAGATTAAAAAGTAGTACATGATATTATGATGCGCTATCAGCATTAATTTTTTTTTTTATTTCTTTTATTTTTTTATCCCTACAAATTAGAGATCTTTTAAGTTTAGTCCTTACTTAATTTTAATAATGTTCTTAGTCGTACAAAATTTTTCTGAATATGTTGTTTAAATCCTGTTGAAATATAATTTGTTTAATTAATTTTAAACTCTTAAATTTTTTTAATGATTTTTTACACACGTGTTTATCACTTTATAAAATATTCATCAACCAAAACTTATAATTTTTTAATGTGAGATGAGTTAAATATCAATTTTACGCATGCATATTATGTTTCATACTGTACGCGAGTGACATTTTTTTTTTACTTTATGTTTTATGGTTTAGATTAAACGGAGTACATCATATTATAATGCATTGTCAGTTTTAAATATCAACTATAAACGTCTATAAGATTCTTATACGACTCGATCACTCTTATCCCACTTAAATATCAATTATAAACGTCTATGAGATTCTTAGACGACTGAATCAATATTCTCGAACTTACATATCTCGCACATTAGTATCTCCCACATTAATATCTCTCACTTAAATATCAATTATAAACGTCTATGAGATTCTTAGACGACTAAATCACTGTTCTCAAACTTACATATCTCGCACATTAATATCTTCCACTTAAATATCGAATATAAACGTTTATGAGATGCTTAGACAACTGGATCACTATTTTCGCACTTAAATATCTCGCATATTGATATCTTCGACTTAAATATCGGTTATAAACATCTACGAGATTCTTATACGGCTCGATCACTCTTATTCCACTTAAATATCAATTATAAACATCTATGAGATTCTTAGACGACTGAATCAATATTCTTGAACTTAAATATCTCGCACATTATTATATATCTCCCACTTAAATATTCATTATAAACGTCTATGAGATTCTTAAACGACTGGATCACTATTCTCAAACTTAAATATCTCGCACCTTAATATCTTCCACTTAAATATAGATTATAAACGTCTATAAAATTCTTAGACGACTGAATCACTATTTTCGCACTTAAATATCTTGCATATTAATATCTTCCACTTAAATATCGGTTATAAACATTTATGAGATTCTTATACGAATCGATTACTCTTATTCCACTTAAATATCAATTATAAACGTCTATGAGATTCTTAGACGACTGAATCAATATTCTTGAATTTAAATATCTCGCACATTATTATATATCTCCCACTTAAATATCCATTCTAAACGTCTCTGAGATTCTTAGACGACTGAATCACTATTTTCGCACTTAAATATCACGCACATTAATATTTGAAATGACAATTTAACTCATACTCAGGTTAGGGATTAGAAAGATTGGTTTTTTCTTTCTTCAATATGGATCAAAGCAAAAATTGAATAAAACAAAATTCATCAATTATAAAATATTATATCATTTTAATATAATTTAAAAAATTCAAAGATTTTAATGTCGACTCATAAAATTTATACACAAAACTATTAGTAATATCATGCTAAAGTTTATTTATCTGTTAACATATTTACATTATGTTATAAATAAACATTTTATTAAAAATGAGTAATAGTATAATAATATTGTATTTTTTAAAATTGATTTAAATATATAGGCTTAATTAGTCTATAGATCCCCTAAGGATATTTTAGGTTTCATAATTATCCCTTAAAGAAATAAAGTTTCACTGTGGTCCCTTAAAGACATCCTGTTAACCAAAAATGTCATTTCTATTAAATTTTAACCACAAATGTATATGGTGAACCAACACTGTAAATAGTCCACCATAGACCTCATTAAATTTTTTTAATTGTAACTGTTTGATCTTTTTCTTAAAATCTATACCTTTGGATCTTGCAAATTCATGATATCTAATAATGAACCACAAACACTTAATTTATTTTACTTTTTTCCATCTCTTCCATCTTCTCCTTCTTCACCTTCATCACATCTTCATTCATGGTATTCATAAAAAAATCAGTTTTTTTTCTTCAAAATTCAGAAAATGGTCATCAACAAAATCTAGAAAAAAATCTACTTGACAAAAAAAAAAAAAATCTAAAAAAAAATCAACAAAATTATAAAACAACTCAGAAATTCATAAACACAAAAAATCAAATTCCCACAAACCCATATCTTCAAACATTCAACTTAGATCTCAAACAACAAAATCCACAATTCCCAAATTTGCTTCCACACTTTTCTCTCTTTTTCTGTTTCTGCGTGCGTCAAACACACAAAACGACAACAACCGCTAAAAACCTTACACAAATAATGGCAACAGCGACGACAAATTGAATTCTAAAGATGAATTCAGTGTTTCCATGAAAGTTCATCGTCAGATTCTTGTTGCACATAGTAGATTCTTTTCCGTCAAGCTTGCTGATTGTGATGATGTTGAGGTTTATGTTGCCACTTTGAGATTGATGTACTGTGACAATGTATTGCCATATCTTCGTAAGTTTTGGATTTGGGATATTTTGATAGATTTTAAATAGTTTGGATAAATAATAAAATTCACAATAGTTAGTGTTGGGAAAAGATATGATTTTTTTTTCTTTTCAATTTCTGGGTATGATTCAAGATCTGATTTTTTTTAAAGAAGATTTTGAAGATGATGGAGAAGAGAAAGGAAAAAGATGAAGGAAAGTAAAGTAAATTAGGTGTTGATGGTTCATTGTAAGATACAATAGATTGTAAGATCTAATGGCTTCCTTTTTAAAAAAAAATCGAATGGTTAAAATTTAAAAAATTAATAAGGTTTATGGTAGACCATTTACATTGTATAACATCCACAATTCAGTCAACAAAAACTAACGTTTTTTTATAAAAATTGACGGAAAGGACTTTTTTGTTAACAAATATGTCTTTAAGGGACCAAAGTGTAACTTTATTTCTTTAAGGGATCATTATGAAACCTAAAATATCTTTAAGTGACCTATAGACTAATTAAGCCAAATATATACTATGTGGGTATGGGGCAGGGTGGGTACTAAGGTACCCGTACCCGCACTCATATCAGCTCAGTTTTGCAGGTAATTACTCATACCCATACATGTACCCAAAATGCCGGTTTTTACCATATCCGTTGTGGATATTTTTTGCTGAGTATGAGTCAAATTGTCATCTGAAATATTAATGTGCGAGATATTTAAGTGCGAAAATAGTGATTCAGTCGTCTAAGAATCTCATAGACGTTTATAATGGATATCTAAGTGGGAGATATATAATAATGTGCGAGATATTTAAATTCAAGAATGTTGATTCAGTCGTCTAAGAATCTCATAAACATTTATAATTGATATTTAAGTGGAATAAGAGTGATCGAATCATATATAATTGATATTTAAGTGGAATAAGAGTGATCGAGTCGTATAAGAATCTCATAGATGTTTATAACCGATATTTAAGTGGAATATGTTAATATGCGAGATATTTAAGTGCGAAAATAGTGATTCAGTTGTCTAAGCATCTCCTAAACATTTATAATCGATATTTAAGTGGAAGATATTAATGTGCGAGATATGTAAGTTTGAGAATAGTGATTTAGTCGTCTAAATATTTCATAGACGTTTATAATTGATATTTAAGTGGGATAAGAGTGATTGAGTCGTATAAGAATTTCATAGACGTTTATAACCGATAGTTTCACATATATTTTAACAGTATTATATAATAAATTTTTTAATACTTTGTTCTATGTTGTCAAAAAAAAAAAAAAAATTGTTCTAAATAAATTTTCTACCATTTAATAATTACAAACTTAAATATCGAATAAAAGTCGATGAACCGTGAGAATGTACTACTAGTCTTTAAACTAGTTATACAATAGTAAATTTTTAAATCAAAGTAATTCAAACTGTTAGAACGTCTACAACCTACCTTGGGTAAAGCACACTGCAACAACCTACATATCATCCATTGATTTAACTATTAAAAATCTGGCCATTGAAATTTACATCTCGCACGGTGCGAGACCTATTTACATCTCGTACGGTAGAAAGAGCCGATAGTTATGGTCAATTCCGTGATACTTATTTTCAGTTTTTTACCTTGCTCATTCAAAAGAAATAAATTACAGATTTAGTTAGTGATTAGAAATTGACACATTTTTATACCCAAAAAAAAAAAAAAAAAGTTCACACATCGAGGTAAATAAATTGGAAATTTTCATATTTTTGTGAGCATAGTTTTTTTTTTTTTCATGAGCTAGTATAAATATCACATTTTGTATATAAAGTCGGAGTTTGAATCCTCAACTATATATATATATATATAATGTGATGTGTTTACGGATTGAGTTATGTTCATGCAAATTTATTCATTCAAAATTCTAATAAATTGTAAAAGGTTAAATATGTTTTTTGTTCCTGTAAATATCTCAAATTTTGTTTGTAGACCCTATAAAAATTTCAACAAGTTTTGCTCCTCAGATGTTTTCTATGATGATTTTTTGTCTTACTTTTCGGTCACTCATGTAGTCATGTACATCATTTAAAATTTTGAATTTTTTTTGCGTAGTACATTATTGAATCTCTAATTTTTAATATCATTTATATCAGCGGGGAATTTCTAATTTTGCGGTTTTATTTAACCCCTAATTTTGAATCTCATTTATATTAGTAGGGAATCTAAATTTTTATATATGTACAAATATACGAAGAACATTTTTTTTTTACATAACGAAGAACACATTTTTGAAGGCTTTGGCAAATATCCACAAATAAAATAATTTTTCATGAAAAAAAAATTGTTTTTTCTACCATTGAAATAATAAGTCATATTATATCTAATTTGATGTAACACTAAAATTTATTAGACCATGTACAATGGCAAAAACATTCAACACCATATTTTTCCACTTTTTACACTCCACATCATCTTCTCTCTCTTCCACCTAATAATTCAACACCCCATTCAATTTTTACCCTCTCCAATAGTTTTTTCATTCAACACCCTACCTCACCACCTTCTCTACCCCACCACTTTTTATTTCATATTTTTATTTAAATTTTAATATTTGTTTTTTATGATTAAATAAAATTATAATAATTGAACCAAATCAATTGAAAAACTTGGTTTTTTTTTGTGTCCAAATCAATTGAACCAAGTCTCTATTTATAGAGAAAAAAAAATTACGAATTTTGGTGAAAAAATAAAAAAAAAAACAAATTTATTTGCATTGAAATAATTGAGTTAAAAGATAAGATGAGTTTAAAATCTCGCGAGCCAGTCGCGTGCTGCCATGTGACGTGATATCTTTCTCTCTCCGCAGAATTCAACAACCTCATTGCAAAAATTTTTGGGTATTGAAACTAAATTCAACAACCTCATTGCATATGGTCTTATTAAACTAATAGTCAAAACTAAATCGCACATTTTGCAAGATTTATCTCAATCGTAAATCATTAGATTAGGCCATTTTCCATAAATAGAAAAAAAGAAGCATCAAATTTGTCATGAGTCATGCATGACAATGACGAGTAACAAAAAAACATTTCTACTTTGTCAAAAAAAAAACATTCCTACCAAAAAAAATGATATTGTGATGAAAATGGTAAAATATTTCACTCAGTGTAATATACTACAAAGAAAAAAAAACTTATTGAAATATTTAATACTATATAATTTTTTTTCTTCAAGTAATCTGATGCTAGAAATTCCATTTTTAAGTGTGTCAAAAAAGAAAGAAATTAATTTTTAAGATGAATTAGTGGGATAGCCGGAGTTCGAACCCCAACATTCTGCATATAGAATGCAATATCCTACCAGTTGAGTTAAACTCATGCAACAATAGTATATAAAAATATTACCTAACTTTTTTAATTTTCTTTAATTTCTCCGTAATAAAATAATTTAACTAGGCTTAAGTCCACTTTGTATAAAAAATAAAATAGTTAATTAATTAATAAAGTCATATAGTTTGCCCAAATAAAATAAAATCTTATGACAGGTGAACGTTCTAAATGAAATACTGAGAAATAGTACCATGGTCAATTTTTTATAGTTAAGTCCTATGAAGCCCCGATACGCGACACGATATGGATACGATACGATACCGATACGCCAATACGTGAAAATTTTAAAAAATCCATATCCGATACTGGCGCGATACGTTATTTAAAAATTAATTTTAAAATTAAATATATAAATGTACAATATATAAACATTATTAAATCAATAATATTAATAATGATAATTTTTTTTGAAAGACAAATATTTTTTTATTATTATTATAAACGCCAATAGTTCATTGTACAAGGAGTACACACAAGCCAATAAGCTTGCACAAGAGCAAAACAGTTTGAGGCTCAACATACAAGGGCTCCTCAATCCTAACTAAAGACATATAAGAGTTCAAAAAACATATAATAGTCATGACATCACCGGTACATTTTAAGTTATACATCTTAAATTAAGGCTCTGTTTGGTAAAATTAAGCTATAAGCTAGCTGATGGCTGAAAAACTAGCTTATAGCTGATAAGCTAACTTTTAGCTGAAAAACTAGTAGAATGAAATTAAAGTGTTTGGTAAATTTAGCTGTTGTAATTATAAAATGACATAAAAATATTATGTGAGTGGGTAGTTATTTTTTTAGTGGGTAGTTTTTTAATTAAAAAAAGTAAAAAAATAAAAATAATAAGGGTAAAATTGGAATAAAAGGTAAAAAACTATAAGCTATAAGCTCAAACGCTACTTGAAATAACATCTAGAAAAAAGCTATAAGTTAGTAAAAAAAGCTTGTTACCAAACACCTCCATTTTTTTGAAACAAGCCTATAAGCTAATACAATAAGCTATAAGCTAGCTTATTTGTGTTACCAAACACACCCTAAGTATAATACAAAAAGAACATCATTAATACTATCCCAAAAAACATCACCAGTACTATAAAAAAAAAACATAGTTACTCGTGTAACAACATAATAGTTTGACATTCACTAGAAAACACACATTGTATCGGATATTATTTTTTTATTTAAAAATAAAGATTTAACCGATACTTTTTCGATACGAGTATCGGGAAGTATCGGACGCGTATCAGATATTATTTTTATTTAAAAATAAAGATTTAACCGATACTTTTCCGATACGAGTATCGGAACGTATCGAACGAGTATCGATATCGATGACGTATCGGACATGATACTTCACCATTTTAGAGTATCGAGGCTTCATAGGTTAAGTCTATTCAATTAGACACCTCTCAAAAACAAAACAAAAAAGTCTGTTCAAGACAAAATTGTTTTATAAATCTATATTATAAAAACAGTTATCTAACAATAGTTTGTCACGTGAATAAAAAGTTATGAGTCAACTAATTACTCCGACCCAAATTTTTAATTCTTTTAACTTTAATTTTTAGTTTTGTCTTAAAATTTTGGTTTTTCTGGAAAACCAAGACGCATTTAATGATACTTTACCATTTATGCCCTTACAAAAATTCAAGCAATCATTAAATGGATTTTCTCGTTTTTAATAAAGTAAGGATAAAACTCTAAAATAATCAAAGTTAAAGAGTATAAATTAAAGACAAATTGATGCCTTTTAAAATGAATAAATAAGTGTGTTGTGCGAACTCTGGTCCTTACATATTACGAACAATACCACTACCAACTAAATTATGTTCATAGCGGCAAAATATAAAGAAATGCTTTATATATTTTTTATTATAAGAAAATAATTACACTTGTATTATTAGAATACAAAAATACAAAGAATAATACGTACGTATCTTCTAGTCTTTATCTTCTATTACTTGCCGTCTTCAACATCAAGTAGTAATTAGATAGTCATATCGTTAGGGAAACTCAACTAAATTAACATAACAATCACATAATTGAACGATAATGCTCAAAACTCAATGGCTGGAGACTGATTTTGTTTTTTCACACCAAGTGCTCGTTTGGTTCTGTGTTTTACATCGCATTCAAATGGTGTTCGACTCACGGTAAGTTTTGTGAAGTTTCAAATTGAAAACTCTACTTGCCTTGGGTTGTGACCGCGCATACAAACATGCACTAAATTGTCAATTTGTTTGTGAATAAATAGGTGTGCCAGAGTTTGAATTTGGATCTCTATATATTACATATAATGTTCATACCAACTGAGTTATTCTCACGAGTATCACTAAGTTGTGAACGTCTATTGCCTATTACATGGAAAAAATAAGTTTAACTTGTCATTTACAAACATAACAAAATATTTGAAGAAAAAAAAAGGGAAAACAAGTAATAAACTGAAACCCCTGGCCACAAATCATAAACAAGCTCAAGTTCTCAGCTTGAATAAAATTGGAAAAATATGGACAATAACATCGTTTAATATGTAACAAAATTATACAAACAATAATAACGCTAACATGATGTGTAGCATCAGCTAAAGGAAATTATTTGACGTATCAATGAGCAGCACAAGTTTCAATAAATAACTGAATGAGTAACAATAACATATATGTTGGTTGAAGGAAGCTCTGGGATAATTTATATGGACATTTTTACTTCCTCCGTTGAAATTTCAACTTGATATTTACTGGGCAATATATTGTTTCCTATACAAGTGTACTAGTTATTTCCTTTACCAACAAAGTGTTGGCAGTCATTTATAACTTCATATAACAAACCTTTTACAACAGAAAGAATAAAAAAAGTATAGGACATGTGTGAAGTATACAGTATACTCATCTGACTGAAAAAATATTTGGATTTGCTATATACCGTCCAAAAATTCAGCTACCTATCAGATAAAACGGACTCGCTCCATGAAAGTAGGAGATCCCTGGCAACAGTTGGGAAGTCTACACCAAAGAGATATTTATATTCAGTTCGCCTCATGCATAGCATTAACAATTGAACTATGACAAATACAGGGTACACAAGAACTTTACCTCGAACTACTTCTACAGCCACTGAGGGTATATCTATCTGATCTTCAACCAACCTATACACATCGACAAGCTGTACAGAGCACAAGTCAGATTCTCCATCACATGATTTGGATTCAATGTAGTCATATCGTGACACAACCACTGCAGTCATGTGATCGAAGCCATTGGATGACTCACATTTTGACTCTTTGTATTAAATCCGATTTACCATCATAGTGTTGGGAGAGTTGGTGGTAACAACCTAACTCTGTAAAAAACTGAACTGGTTGTCCCCCACTGTGATTTGTTGGATATTAGTACATAGTGGATTCAAATGACCTAAAGCTTGTGGGGATACCCTGAGGCACCCATTAGGGCATCAAAGGTCCTAATTGCAACGGGCTAGCAAAATAAATTATTTTTCTGATATTGAATGAACTGTTCAATCTTTCATTCAATGACTCTAATTGAATGATTGCAGTGAACCCGGGATTTTAAGAGATGAAAATATCATATAGGGACGAACCTCTTCTATATGAAGCTTTGAGTCCTCGGTTAAAGCAAGAAGAAGCTGTCGGCGGATTCCTTCGTCAACAAGGAAAAGGCGAGCTCCATCTTTGATTGTGTCTGTAAGGTCCAGTTTTTTTTCAACTTTCCAGTTTCTCTCGGTTTGCCTGTATAGATATGGTCTAGTGAGTAACATTGGATGATGGAAGGAAGTAACTAAACATGAAATGCTGGTTTTGTTTTTGCAATAATGTTATAGTAAAATACATACTTGTTTTTCACTTGCAATGCTGGATTGCTGCTCATCTTGGCCACATTTTCCTTTGCAAGAACAATAAGGTTTTCAAGCCGTTTCCACTGGAAAAGACCATCTTTGAATAGAACCTAAAACATGAAGTAAAGTATATTAAACAGCGAGAAATATATATTCGTATTCGTATAGCAAGTGTGACTAAGTTAGGATTCCAAGTCTTAAAGGAAACAACAGTGACCGGTATTGATTATTAAGATATCTCACAGAAAGTGTACTGAAAATTTCATATAGGTAAAGGACCATTTAGATTTAGTGCTTTGACAGATGGCAAGAGATGACTCTAATTGTCTAAATTGTGTGCCCACATATTTTACATGTTTAAGAAAGGGATTTGAAAAGAGAACTCGTATTGCTTCCATATCCCAGTATAACAGAATAATCTTCCACTACTACAAGTGAAGCAAGATGCCAAGTAGGTTTACCCACACCAAAAGACATACATGGTGTCATAGTGTACATGCTTCAAAATTGAACCCATCACTTCTAACAAACTTTATCTAGAATGGCCGTGACAAAAAAATACTTGGCACATGAATTTGAATATAATGAGTAAAAAGTAAAATGGCATCAATACCATGGCAATATGAAACTGAGGAGTCAACCATTTTTCACATCCCCCTCCAAACAAAACCCATGATAGTTGATATATATTCAAAAGGTTAAATATAGATTAGAAAGAATGAGTTTTTCTTTTCCTAGTTGATGATTGCAGATTAAACAGAATAGTTGTTATATGCTATATGCATAAAAGCAAGTGTATGCACTTTGAACAGCGTTACTGACCTGTATGAGTCTTTCACGTAGAGCTGGATTTGGATCTGTTAGTAGTCGCTTAGCCACATATGGATAGGCAACCTATTTGACATACTGATGTTATTGTTATGGTGACAAATAAGGTAAGATAGAAAAGGATCAGTTGTAACAGTCGTCACACCATTTTTTATTTACAATATCAAAGTTATATAGTAAAATATTTGACATTATTTTGCTTCAAATACATATTATGAAATCGATTTCATTCTTGAAATGCAACATTATTTATAAAAGGAAAAAAAAAATCAATTCTCAAAATAAACTGCATGCAGCCTTTACATCAACTTGAAATCTGGACAAACAAGTCAGAAATGGGGACATTTACCTCGAGAAATTTGAAGTCAGGCTTCAGAGTAAAACAGATGCCTTCTTGAGTCAATAAAGAACGGATTACAAGTGAAAACCTTTCTGGGATTCGAATGGGATAATTGTAAACCAATTGGTTAAACTTCCCTGCAGTATATTCAAAAAAATCAGTCAAAAATTTATGAAATTGTGCATGTTAAAAAGCTTCTCCCCTTCCCCTGTACCCTCTAAAATGCCAAAAAAAGACATTACATCATTGGATGGAAATAGTTTGAAAAACCATGATTCCATGAATCATTCATTGACACATTGGTTAGGACACAGAAACAAAATCTAATTACAGTTAATAGATAACTACAAAATTCTAGATTACTATGAATTCATGACACCAAACTAAACTGAATCGTTATAGATATATATTATCTTCACAAACATAGATAAGGTAAATTACTTCAATACTTATTTATCCTTGTATAAATCAACATATTTGTCCCTTTCTTAAATTCTTACAATATCATGACACCCTCTGCACGTTATCACTGAAGAAAGCTAAGAGGTAGATGCAACCACAGAGTCACATAACTTGTAATGTAACCAGGGTCCTTAACTTGATTGAATTTCTTCCTTTCAGAATCAGACAGTAGTACTCCTTGTATTCATTAACTTATTATTATTCTAATATAATAGAATTATTCGCCATTAAAAAAAAGTGTCTACCCCAATTGACAATACACAAATAATTCAACCAGATTAAGAGTTTGTGTTTAGTCTTCTTTATCAAATAATAATCAATCGTATCAAAACCACATTCATCTAAAAACCTATAACTTAAACCGTCACATAGCAATAGCTGTTTATATTAAGTGATGTGGAAATGCCTACCGGTGACACTGCGAAAATTAAAATCTGCCAATCCTTTTCCAGCAGAGTCCTGCCAAATTGCTTCTAAAGCAGGAACTATTGGAGAGACATCAGTCCCTGCTGCCAGGAAGCCTAATCTGGTGAAATCATTAGCCATCTCAGTATAGTCTTCATTCACAGCGTGTACAACAGCATCAGTTAAAATCTGTTTATTTTGCTGAAGAAATGGAAGTACACAAACATGTCAGCCAATGTTTTTCTTACTATTCTGCAAAGCCAGATAATATATATCACTTGATGTAAATTATTTTATATGTGTGCGTTCATGTTTAGTGGTTATTTTACAGAGCAAGGTACTGTAGTACGGAAAAGTATTAACATGATTTTCATACCAGTTATGTATTCAGAGCCATATGATATTGTGTGGCATGATTAACATTTAACTCTTTATTATTGTACAAAAAAAAATCTGCAGCTTCATGTAGTTAGGCAAGATTTGATTTGTGCAGATTTTGTAAGACATTATTTCCTTGTAATTCCTTAATTATGTTAGATTGGATACAACTTATATATGTTTGTAAACACATCCAGATCCAGTAAACTCTGTAATGGGAAAATTAATATCTAGTCCCTTTTCCTCTCTTTTTAAGTTGGTATTAGAGGCAAAGCTCTTGATTTGGGAGACTTTTCTTCCACGCTAGAACCCTAGCAGCCTCCATTTCAGCCAGCCCTAGGTGCCTTCATTGCACCTCAGCTTTCTTTTCGACAACTTCACCGTGCTCAGCCATCACTGAGAACTGCCAGAAGTTGCTTGGGGAAATATTTCGTGCACCTCCGGTTGTGCCTCTCGTCATTGGCATGTGCTAAAAGCGCCACCGTCTCATTCTTCATTCCCGACACCACTAGCATAGAGCATGTTGTCATCATTCTGTGGTTCTGTTTCAAGATTGATTGGTTATTTCTAAATCATTTTCCTACTATTTGAAAGCCTTAGATCATTCTTTGTATGCTAGACTCTTCTGTCGGAAGTCCACGCCACGTCTAACAAGAAATCACCCCCTGTACTGTTGGACCACAATGTCCTCTTAATTTCTAAATGGATGTCACTTTCAAGAAAGTGTCTTTTTACATTAGTTCTGAAAGTTAGGAGGAGAATAGTCTAGAAGTTGACTTGACTCTCTTGAGTCATCACTTTTTTTCGCTTGTGCATGATTTGCATCTTCTTCTGTTCTGAGGACAATAGTACTTATAATCAAGGACCCTCAGCCGGTATAAGCTTCGATATTAGTATCAATATTGAACAAAACCAGTTACTTGAACTAATATTAGAGTACCAATATCAGAGATGGCAAAAACCCAACCTGATCCAGCAACTTTAGTCATCTAATTTGAAGGTAAAAACAAGCACTTTATCAAAGAGAAATTTGGTAGTGGTCTCATAGCAATAGCATAAATTCCTACAAGGTTGCAATTGGAGAATGTATTCACCAAAGGACTTCCCATGGAGAAACTGCAAGAACTTACTTGCAATTTAGGAATAATAAATATAATTCACCAGTTAGAGAGGGTGTGTTGTGGGTATTATTACAATTTACAACAGTTATAAGGATTTGACTCTATTGTCGTACAGGTTTCTTTCTGTAGTTTCCTGTCTTTTATTAGGTATTATTCTCCTCTATTCCTTAATTAGAACAGATTCGATATAGCCTATATATTGTAATCCATCTATTTCTATAAAACTCAACTACATAGTTGTCTGGTGGGTAAACACTACACAACTAAACATTTCATTACATGACCTTTACAGCAAAGAGACACTATTACTTATAGCCAGAGGTGGACAAACCCATAATTTTCCCATCCATTCTCAGCATACGAAGAATTACCTGACTAAGAACAGCAACATTGCCAAAGTCCACATATGCAATCCGTCCATCACGCATGGCAAAAATATTTCCAGGGTGAGGGTCTCCGTGAAATAATCCAAATTCCAACAACTGTCGAAGGGCAGCACTCACACCGATTGTTAGAAATCCATCTAGATCAATACCGCCTTCTTTAATGGCCTGAGTCACAAGATGAAAACTTATTAATCCATGAATTATAGCAAACCACTTTTACTGACAACAGATGCAATATATAGTTATGGCATCAACAATCGAAATAAACAAACCTGTGGATTGGTGCACCTAATACCATCAATCCATTCCATCACTAATACACGTGGCCCACAAAATTCTTTGTAAACCAATGGGATTTTGACGGTGGGGTCATTTTTAAAATTTTCAAGAAAATCTTCAATATTGCGGGCTTCCTGAAATAAAGAGAGGGAAATCAGTACATTTGTTTAGAACACAGTCAGTATGCCAAGCAACACTCTTATTTGATGCTTTAAAAAGTTGAAAGCAGACAATGAACTACTATGACAAAGACAACAAGTTCTGAAAGTTACCAGTGTATAGTCAAGCTCTTCCAAAAGCTTTTCCCCAAATTCATCAACAATCAGCTCAGCATTACACCCCAGTTTCTGTATACTGATGCCATTTAGGAATGAAGCTAAAGTGCGAAACAGGAAAAGATCTCGATAAATTATGGGCTCTATCTCGGGCCTTTGAACCTGCATCACCAAATTGTGTCTTTAGAAGTGGATTTTCTCCCCTTTGTTTAAACTTTAGCAAGACATACGAAGCACTTTAATCACATACTTAAAACAAGACATATTTTCCAATCATAATTAGGAGACAGCAAAATGAGTATAACTAGAATGGAGGAAAAATTTTGTATAGCAACAAAGATAAACAAAAAAAGAAAGATACGAAAGCAACTGAACTGTAACACTATGGGCAAGAAAATATCAATGAATCATCCCAACAAAAAATGATGCAAAAACATAATAAAGTGCACAGGGTTCAGGCAACAGCAGGAAATAAAACCATTAAGAATGTCCAAGTTGATGGCTCAAGTGCTACAATTATATAAGTGAAAAAAACAAAAAAACAAAAAAACAAAAAACATATAATATAAAAAATATTAGTTGATCAAGCTACAGAGACTGCGATATAATCTAGTGCCATGTCAGAGCTTCTAAAAACCATGTAATAAGTTCTAGATTAGAAAACGCAGAACAGAATTATAATACAAGGTGAGCTCAATGAAACCTTTATAGCAACATCCTCGCCAGTGGCACGTAAAGTAGCACGGTAAACTTGACCTAAACTTGCAGCTGCTATTGTCTCTGATGAGATTCTGCTGAAAACAGCTTCAAGGGGCTGACCCAGTTCTTCCTCTATGATACTGAAGGCAATCTAAGACATTTTTATGCCATACATCAGATGATATTGCATGTTAACTGCTTAGCATAAAATACATTAAAAAAAAGTTGAGATTCGGTGATTAGATTTACTTCATTTGGAAATGAAGGGACGTCATCTTGAAGAATGCAAAGTTCACTCATATAATCTTCTCTAATGATATCTGGCCTGTTTGCAAGGACCTGTCAAATGAAAGAAAATCTATCATCAACTGGTAAACACAAAACAAATGCTTGACAGAACTGAACAATAACACACCTGACCAGCTTTAATAAAGGAAGGGCCCAGATCACACAAGAGGTTCCTAAGCTGTCGAGCACGAAATGGAACAACTTCTTCATCCCTTCCAACTAGGAAATCATACACCAAGGCAGACCAATACAAACCCAGACTCAAAACTATCTCCACTCCTCGTGAAATTAAAGACAAAATAGCTCCTCTTGATTCTAATACCTTATTCCTCACCTAACAGCCAACAGGAGGGAAAAATAATCAAACAAAACATTCCTCGACTAGGAAACAAACATCCACCATATTCAAATGAATTAGTTTTGTTCACTACCCTCCCATGGTAAGATCAACCTGTCCCCTTTCAACCAACAAGAATAAAGAACACGTACAATGACAATACATCCATCTTATACTAGAATGTTTGACATAATAATAGTACAAAATAATGTGAAGCATTCCATGTTGGTGATAAAAAAAAAAAGAGTATAGTTTAAGTATATTCGCTAGAATGAGAATAAGGTGCAAATTGTGTAATGAAAAGCAAAAATAAAAAATAACGGATGAATACAACATCCGTTATTTTAGGGAAAAATAATCAAACAAAACATTCCTCGACTAGGAAACAAACATCCACCATATTCAAATGAATTAGTTTTGTTCACTACCCTCCCGTGGTAAGATCAACCTGTCCCCTTTCAACCAACAAGAATAAAGAACACGTACAATGACAATACATCCATCTTATACTAGAATGTTTGACATAATAATAGTACAAAATAATGTGAAGCATTCCATGTTGGTGATAAAAAAAAGAGAGTATAGTTTAAGTATATTCGCTAGAATGAGAATAAGGTGCAAATTGTGTAATGAAAAGCAAAAACAAAAATAAAAAATAACGGATGAGTACAACATCCAAACAGGCCCTACTCTAAAATGTTTTTCCCATACACATGAAGCGAGAATTGGATTGTTAAATGACCCAAACCCCTTCCTACATGTTAATTAAGGGTATGTTTGAATGGAGGATTTTGAAGTTGAGGGAGGGGATGGCTTATTTTTCTTTTTAAATTAAGGAAGTTATCAAATGTTTCTAAAAATAATTTGTGATTGAAATGTATATAATCATCTATCATTTTTATTTTTTTGACTAATGATCCTCTATCAAGTTATTATTTCAAAAATAAAAAAATCTCCGAATATATAACTAAATATTAGCCCTTCAAAACAATCCAAAATTCTCAAATATTAGTTGTGTTTGTTAGTTTTAAATTTGAATTGTTCCTACTTGTTAGAACTCCTTCGCCACCGTCTCTCAGTTCACCAATCGAGCTACCTACTTGATACCGGCTTCTCTTACCTCACCAATCAAACTATCCAACTACCTACCTAGTTGGGACTAGCACCCAAGTACCAAATAAGTTGACTATGATAGCACACAAAATTAAAAAGAAATAAAATAAAAGTAAGTTGACTTATGTAATTAATCATTAAAAGCTATTTTTTCCTCAAGCAATTGCTAAATACCATTAAATTAACAATAAACTTCAACATGTGCAAGTTAAAACAAACAGAGAACAAAACGCAACGAGAAATGCTAAAAAATCATACAATCTCAGGTGAGTACTTGCGGAAAGGGATGCAAACACCACGCTCGATATCAAGTTGCTCCAGCGCACTGTTGTTCGACCTGGAGTTACTCGGCAGCTGCAACGGCCTTACAACGGCGCCGTTTTTAGCAGAATTTCCCGTCGTAGCAGCTAAACTCGAAATTCGCAACCGCCGTACATTACTCTGCTTGATCCGCGGCGAAATAGTGAGTTGAGGAGAAACAGTGTACAAAGAGTTGACGAAGAAAGACTCCATGGAGTGAAGTTGAAGAGAATTGAGGTTGGATGAAATAGAATAGAACCCTAATTTGAAGAATGAATAATTTGGGGCATTTTGAATTTTGATGATGAAGATGAAGTTAAGTTGAAAATTGATTGATTGGAAGTTAGTTTTTGATATTTAAATACGGAAATTGGGATGTAAGAAAAGTGTGAGGGAAATGATAACCACATGAATGAAAATCCAAAAAGTGAGAACACTTTGCATGTGTTGTGGTCTACGTGGCCTAACAGAAAAACAGCCATAAATACAAGTAAAGTAAATTTTATAAATAAAAATGCTATATTATCAAATAGAATTATGGAGACAAAGTTAATTCTACTTTAAATAAATTAAACATTTAAAATCAAATATATGTCTCTAAAATAGATATGTATGTAAGTTTTTAAATGATTAGATGCTAAAAAATAATTTTATATATTTTCACTAAATACATTATTGAATAGGACTACTCGATTTCGATTTCTGCTTCTTCCCTTGTCCACTCAATTTTTGTCACTTATTTACTCGTCAAATACTATACTCTAAATTTAGAGAGAAAAAAAAAACAAAAGAAAAAATAATATTATATGACGTGTTTGGTTTACTAATAAACGAGGGATTAGATGGAGTAATTTATTTGTATTGTGATAAATGTGTTTGATTTGCTAGAAAATAAAAATAAACATGAGTAATTCTTTCCACAGAAAAACTTGATTACAACTAATAAAAAGTGATAAATGAAAAAGCAATACACTTTTAGATTAAGTAAGAAACCTTCATCCATCAGTTGCACGCAGAGGCGGACCCAAGGGGGTGGCTGAGGGCGGCCACGGCCACCTCCGAAAAATAAAAAATTACTAGCATGCCCTGGATAGTTTTAGAAAATTACAAATGTATATATTATATATATTTATTTCAGCAAAAAACTAACAGTATTGATGGCTGGCTTGATGGTTCAAAGTTGTGCCATCTAACAAGAGGACATGGGTTCAACTCTTGGAGGGGGCATTTTCTGGTTATTTTTTGTTTTTTTAAAACAAAATCAATACTTGGTGACAAAACATTGTTTCAAACAATTAGCAATGACATTTTTCTAAATAAAGTTAATTTATATATATATATGTATCAATGCAAAAAATGAACAATTTCTATTTATTTTATTTTAAAAAACACAACTATATATTTTAAATTATAGACACCATTTTTTTTACTATATGTGTAATATAATAATAACACATGATTTTCTAATGATCAACTTTGTGCGAATATTAGTTCAAAGTCAACTATTGATTATTTTAAGTCACTTGCCACACATATGTATTACTTTAAAGTATGTAATTTGATTGTAAAAAAAAAAAGTATGTGATTTAATTTATTGTTAATCAAATTTTTATATTTAATTTATATACTATAATTTTTTTAGTGGCCCCCCGGAAAAAAAATTCCTGGGTCCGCCACTGGTTGCACGCATGCATTTAGAATGGCAACTTTAACAAAAATAATGTTGAAGAGGAACATAAACTAAACATAAATAACTTTGTCCACGCATAAACTTAATTACAACTTATAAAAAACGATAAATGAAAAAACAATAAATCTTCATATGAAAGTGATAATGAAAGAGCAAAAAACTTTATTAATTAGTCAGACACACATTTAGATAGACAACTTTGACAAAAATAATGTTGAAAAATAGCACAAACTAAACATAAATAATAGATCCAATATGAATGATTTATCAACTACTTCTCAATGACACTGGATGAACTAGACACCAGAGCTATAAAGTTTCTAAAAGAGGTGAAAAAGTAAATAAACAGTATTTGGTGAATAGAAGCGGCCAACCTTCCCCACTAATTCTTCGATTAACGAGGTAATAAGTGCTAGATTAGAAAACGCAGAACAGGATTATACATTTAAATATTTTGTTGAATTTTCTCATACAATTCTCAAATATTTAAACAGGGAGTTTTTTATAACACAAACTAAATTTACAACAAAAAAAGAAGAAGAAGAGAATTTGCTTGAAACGTTTTAAGCATATCAATTTAGCTATTACTAATACTATTATTTTTCATTTAAACATGTCTTTTTATAACTTAACAAAATACTCTTAGTTATAACTCATTATGTTTGTTCTAGTGGTGATAAATTTAAGAGAAAAATGTATATGCACAGATAGTGTAAACTAATTTTACACTGTCAATCAATATCAACCGTTTATTCCGCCAAATCACTCCACTACACCCCACTATAATGTTGAGATTAATTCATAGTTACTAACTTTGTTACTTGTGTTACAATTTAGTTACTTGTCTCATAAGTTAGTTTGTGACGTAACTGTGTTAGGTGGTTAAGAGTTAGTTAATTTCTGTTATGATAACAGTTAGAGATTAGAAGTTAGTTATTAGTTAGCTATTAAGTGATTAGTTAACTTGTTAAATAAGCAACATCTATATAAGGAGTTGCATTGTGATTTTTTCATGATGTGTGATCAATAAAGCTTCTTCTTTTCTCTATTATCTTCTTCAATTCCATTATTCTTTTCTATTGTTCTTTCTTCCTCTTCATCATATTTCTTCCATTAAAGTGTGTGTGAGATCATTAGAATTGTGAGCTATTGCCCAAAGCCTTCACGAGGTCACAGCTTGAGTGGGCATTGTCTGTGTAGTGTTCTTGGTGCTAAATCCCAACAAGTGGTATCCAGAGCTCCTGGTTCTGATCCTGGAAGCAGTTCTTAAAGTGGTTCTTGCTCTACAAGATGTCAAGCTCTCATTCAAATGGTCACTTTCCCATGAACCTTCCAATCTTGACAGCGAAGAATTATGATAACTGGTGCAAGCAGATGAAGGTGGTGTTCTGCTATCAAGACATGTGGAATCTTGTAACAGAAGGAATGTCAACAATTGCTGATAGTGCTACAGATGAAGAGAAAGCAGCACATAAAGAATTGAAGAAAAGAGACTTCAAAGCATTGTTCATCATCAATCAATGTGTGGATCCTGACAATTTTGAAAAGGTTGGTGATTGTGAAAGTGCTAAAGAAGCCTGGGATATCTTGGCTCAATCTCTTGGTGGTGCTGAGAAGGTGAAAGAGGTAAAACTCCAAACCTTCAAGAGGCAGTATGAACTGTTACAAATGGAAGAAAGTGAAAGTGTTGGTGACTACTTCACTAAAGTGACAAGGTTAGTGAATCAGATCAAAATTTGTGGAGAAGTGTTGACAACTAAAGCTGTGGTTGCAAAGATCTTAAGATCATTGCTTCCAAAATTTGATCATCTGGTAGTGGCAATAGAGGAATCAAAAGACCTGTCCACTTTGACAAAAGAAGAGTTGCAGGGAACTCTTGAGTCACATGAACATAGAATGAATGAAAGAGCTGCAGGCAAGGCTAAGGCAGATGTAGCACTGCAGGCTCAATCAAACAAAGATAAGAAGAACAAATGAAAGTGGAACAAGAATGGAGGTAATCACCAACAACAAAACCCAAAAGATAACCAAGAATCTCACAGCTCAAATAACAAGAATTCAAACAACAGTTATGGTGGAAGAGGTGGAAGAGGAGGTAGAGGTGGCAGAGGTGGAAGAGGTGGTAGAGGTTGCTATAAGAAATTTGATAAGAGTAACATTCAATGTTACAATTGTCAAAAATATGGTCATTTTGCTGATGAGTGCAATAGTGAGAAGAAGGAGTCAGATAGTGATGCAAAACTTGCAAAACAAGAAAATGAAGAAACATTGCTGATGGTTACTACAAAGGAAGAAGATAAGTACAATGATCAATGGTACTTAGATTCTGGTTGTTCATCACACATGACTGGGAGGAAGGACTGGTTTGTCAGCATCAACAAATCAATAAAGAGCAAGGTGAGATTTGCAAATGACAGTGCATTAGCTGCAGAAGGAATTGGTGATGTGCTGATCAAAAGAAATGATGGTAAGCAATCACTGATCTCAAATGTTCTATACATTCCTGGCATGAAGAGTAATTTGCTAAGCATTGGTCAGTTATCTGAAAAGAATTATAAAATAGTGATAGAAGATAAGCTGATGAGGGTAACAGACACTAATGGTAGATTAATTTTGAAAGCTCCAATGTCTCAGAATAGGGCTTTTAAAATTGAACTCAATGTGTTAGAACATAGATGCTTAGCAACTGCAGCTAGTAAAGATGAATGGATATGGCACTACAGGCTTGGTCACTTGAATTTCAAAGATATGTGTAACTTGCAGCAGAAGCAAATGGTAAGTGGTCTACCATAATTTGAAATTCCAAAAGAAGTGTGTGAAGAGTGTGTGCATGCCAAGCAACATAGAAATAGCTTTAGCAGAGATGCTGGTAGTAAAACTAAGGCTATTCTTGAGGTGGTGTACTCTGATGTGTGTGGTCCAATACAGGTTGAATCCATTGGAGGAAACAGGTATTTTGTCTCATTTATAGATGATTTCAGCAGAAAATTATGGGTTTACTTGATTAAGAAGAAAAGTGATGTGCTTGATGTGTTTATCAAGTTTAAATCCATGGTTGAAAGACAAAGTGGCCACAAGATTATAGTGTTAAGAACAGATGGAGGAGGTGAATATGTATCAAAAGATTTTGATGCATTATGTGAGAAAGATGGAATAGTGCATGATGTTGTACCACCCTACACACCTCAGCAAAATGGTACTGCGGAGAGAAGAAATAGAACAATAATGAACATGGTGAGAAGCATGTTGAAGGGTAAGCATCTCCCTAAAGAGCTATGGGGTGAAGTTGTGTCCACTGCTGCATATATCCTTAACAGATGCCCTACAAAGAGGTTGGATGGAATCACACCAGAGGAGAGTTGGTCAGGTGTAAGACCAAACTTGAATCACTTGAAGGTGTTTGGTTCATTGGTGTATAGGCATGTGCCAGATCAACTGAGAAGAAAACTGGATGATAAGTCAAATCAGATGGTGCTAGTTGGTTATCATTCAACTGGTGGTTACAAATTGCTTGATCCAATAACAAGGCAAATTGTAATCAGCAGAGATGTGATAGTTGATGAATTAAAGGAATGGGATTGGAGTCACAATGTGAAGAAGAATTCAGTAAGATTTATGTTTGAAGATCAAGTAAGTGAAAGTGAAGCACCAGTTCAAACAAATGATCTTAGACAACAAAGAACAAGAGTCATGCCTGCAAGGTTACAGGATTGTGAAGTCATTGCTGATAATCAAGTGAATGATGAGGGTGAATTAGTGCACTATGCTTTTCTTGCAGACACTGAGCCAGTTAGCATGACTGAAGCACTCAATAATCCAAAATGGATTAGTGCTATGATTGAAGAGCTGAATTCAATAGAAAGTAATGACACATGGTCCTTAGTCAACTTACCTCAGAATAAGAAAGCAATAGATGTGAAGTGGGTGTTCAAAGTGAAAGTGAATTCACAAGGTGAAGTGACAAGACACAAAGCCAGACTTGTGGCTAAGGGATTTCTTCAGGAGGAAGGCATTGGTTTTGATGAAGTATTTGCACCAGTGGCCAGAATTGAAACTATTAGATTAGTTGTTGGTTTAGCAAATATCAACAACTGGTCTATGTATCAGATGGATGTTAAATGTGCTTTCCTAAATGGACCTCTAGAAGAAGTGTATGTGAAGCAACCAATTGGTTTTATTGATGAAAATTATAAAGAGAAGGTATACAGGTTGCATAAGGCACTATATGGGCTCAAACAAGCTCTAAGAGCTTGGAATAAGAGGATTGTTAGCTTCTTAAGTGCTATGGGATTTTTGAAATGCACTACAGAACATGGAGTTTATGTGAAGAAATCAAGTAGTGACAACTTGATTATCTTATGCCTATATGTTGATGATCTGCTGATCACAGGCAGTGATGAGAATGAAATAAGTGATTTCAAAATTGAGCTTATGAGGGAATTTGAAATGACTGATCTTGGTCACATCTCATATTTCCTAGGAATTGAATTTTACAAAAGTAGTAGAGACCTGCTAATGCACCAGAAGAGATATGCTAGTGAAGTGCTTAAGAGGTTTGATATGGTAAACTGCAATCATGCAGTAACTCCAGCTGAAGCAAGGCTACAATTGTCTAAAGAATCTGATGATGCTGATGTTGATCCAACTCAATTCAGAAGATTAATTGGATCACTAAGGTACTTGTGTAACACTAGGCCTGATCTGACATATAGTGTAGGTGTGGTGAGTAGATTTATGCAAAAGCCAAAACTCTCACACTTAACTGCAGCAAAGAGAATTGTGAGATACATTAGAGGTTCATTAGACTATGGAATTCTGTTTCCAAGTGCAGATAGAGGAATGAAGTGTAAACTGACTGCATACACAGATTCTAGCTGGTGTGGTGATGTAGATGACATAAAATCTACAGCTGGCTATGTGTTCTTATTGGGTGGTGCCCCAGTGGCTTGGTGTTCAAGAAAAGAATCTGTGGTAGCTCTATCTTCATGTGAAGCTGAATATATTGCAGCTTCACTTTGTGCATGTCAGGCTGCTTGGATGGAAAATCTGATAGATGAGATTATGGGAGAAAATCATGGTGCTATAGAAATGAACATTGACAACATGTATGCAATCAACTTAGCTAAAAATCCAGTGTCACATGGAAAAAGCAAGCATATTGAAATGAGGTTTCATTACTTAAGGGAACAGGTCAACAATGGTAAGCTAGTGTTGAAGCATTGTAGGAGTGAAGACCAAATTGCAGACATAATGACCAAGGCAGTGCAAACTGATGTATTCAAGAGGCTGAGAAACATGACTGGTTTGTGTCCATTAGCAACTATGTCTTAGGTGGTGTGTTGAGATTAATTCATAGTTACTAAGTTTGTTACTTGTGTTACAAGTTAGTTACTTGTCTCATAAGTTAGTTTGTGATGTAACTGTGTTAGGTGGTTAAGAGTTAGTTAACTTCTGTTATGATAACAGTTAGAGATTAGAAGTTAGTTATTAGTTAGCTATTAAGTGATTAGTTAACTTGTTAAATAAGCAACATCTATATAAGGAGTTGCATTGTAATTTTTTCATGATGTGTGATCAATAAAGCTTCTTCTTTTCTCTATTATCTTCTTCAATTCCATTATTCTTTTCTATTGTTCTTTCTTCCTATTCATCATATTTCTTCCATTAAAGTGTGTGTGAGATCATTAGAATTGTGAGCTATTGCCCAAAGCCTTCGCGAGGTCACAGCTTGAGTGGGCATTGTCTGTGTAGTGTTCTTGGTGCTAAATCCCAACATATAATTGTATGACATGGAGAAATGCTTGATTCCTATTGGATGTCAGTGTAAAATTAATTTACACTGACAGAGCATATCCATTGAACTCTAAATTTAAATAGTATGCACGAAATTTTGAATTCGATTATCTGCTCTATTATAAACAAAAAAAAAATACTCATAGTTATATATTTTCTTATATTCATTTAAGCATATATTTTCAAATTTAAAAAGAGTTGTACTATTTGTTACAATGGAAATGTAGGAAAAACACAAAAATACGTTTATAACTTTATATTGTGTTATTTGACACTTCTCCCGGTTATAGAAATCAAGTCCAAGCATGTGATTAAATGTGGCAGTGAATTGTGGTGCATTTCTTGTGCTGTTTGTTTTGTAACATTTATATTAATTTTTTTTTAAAAGAAAAATACATTTATTTTTAAGCAAAAAATAAGTAGACACAAATTAGAAGATAGCGGGAGAGCTAACCAAAAAAATAAATAAAAAGATAGTGGGAGAGAGAGAGAGAGAGCGCGCGACGAGAGAGGGAGAACCCCAAAAGTTGAAACCCTAAACGGCGGGAAAAATCAAAGCATTAATGGCGGGAAACAATAATCATAAAACCCAAAATCCCTATTTCTAATTTATCACACACTCATTTTTTCACAAATTATTCTCACAGTTACACATCTCTCATTTTCCGATCATTTTCTAGGGTTTCAAAATGTTCTCCAGCTCTCAATTCGATGCTTCCAATGCCTTCTCTGGTGGCGGATTCATGTCATCGCAACCCAACGATTCTTCTCCGGCACCGACTAAAGTAAGTTATCTTTCTCATATCGCTTAAAAAGTTAATGAACAAGTTTCGCTTCAAAATTTATCGATTCACTGAATTTTGTGTTTTTTTTTTATGTTTTTTGAAGAACCGCGACTCTCAGGGTTTGGTTCCGGTTACGGTGAAGCAGATAAGTGAAGCTTCTCATTCTGGTGATGAAAAGTCCAATTTCTCCATCAATGGCGTAGATCTGACAAATGTATGATTCGTTTTTTTATTCCTTTTCAATTGAAGTTAATTTTAGTGTTGTATACTTGCTTCATTTGTTAACGTACTGGTTATGACACGAGATTAGTGAATCATGTTCATTAATTGTGGATCCGTGATAGTATAATTATGCTGCTTAGGTTTGAAAAAAATGTTGTTTACATAAAATTATACAGTCATGGTTTTTTCAGATATTTTTATGTAAATTTGAAGCTAACTTTTGTGTTATTAATTAATCATAAGAGTCAGAATCCTTTTTGAATATTCCCCCTCACATACCATGGGACCTAAATTGCCTGTAACTGCTTCACACAGTAGATGATATTGACAGTAGAACATCGATCCAATGGTTCCGATTTCACAGTGCAGCCTGGCCAATTTGATACAGTTTGATCTCAGCCACTCGTTTCTAATTGGATGGCTGGCTAGAGTTACTAGGTGGAATCCATTTTCCACATACCACACCCATTGTAACCTAGTTATTTTTGACAAATTACTAAAACTAACTTTTGATTATAATTAGATTTTGAATACTTTTGATTTTCAAAAAGATGAAACAAACATATAAGCATTTTTTTGGAATTGTTATTTCTCTTATGGAGTTGATTTTTTTACATTTTTTTTCTTCCTTTTGACAAATGATTTCTTACAAAAACTGTTATTTATGGTTTATGACGGGTCTTATTAAATTCAATGTGTGTTTTTGGTTCAGGTGACTTTGGTTGGAATAGTGTATGAGAAAGCTGAGAGGAATACTGATGTTAATTTTGTTTTGGATGATGGAACTGGACGGATCACGTGTCGAAGATGGTACATTGTACATGCTAAATGACATGTTGATGGTTTTAGACTTATTTTAGAGAAATTTCTTAACATGTGTTGTGTAAATTATACTGATTTTAATTTTGGTTGTGTAATTAGGATTAACGAGTCTTTTGACACGAAGGAAATGGAGGAAGTAATGTAAGTTCTTAAATTTGGGTGTTAATGATATTGCTTTATGATTCTGGGGTTGTGATATTTCCCACCTTCCCTAATTATTCAATGACAGGGATGGAAAGTATGTCCGTGTTTATGGGCACTTGAAAAGCTTTCAAGGTGTGAGGCAACTTACTGCCTTCTCTGTCAGGCATGTTTACTGGACCCATTCTTTATGTTTATAAATTCTGCCACCAGTATTTATTTGATTTTAGTTTCAGTTGATTAGTTTGTTGCTTGCATGGTTTGATTTTCACTTCTGAATCTTTGATAAATACATTAGCCTTTTAGCTCTTGTTCAAGAAAGTTATGCACTAAGTGCCTGCCTTTTTTTACATCATCACCTATGCCATATAATTGTAATTTGTATTGATAAGTTTTAGAATGTGTGTGGATCTCTAACTGTGCACCAGTGTCCAACATTTGTGGTGCTTGATCTTATATGGTTGAGCGTGTGTATGTAAATTGCTTTTTCCTGGGGGTTAGATATTTGTGTTCTGTCTCATCTGGATTCATTCAAATTATAGCTTATGGAAATATCAACCGAAACATGGTTGTTCAATACTTTGTCACTTATGTGGAGACAATTCTGATTTGTTGTTTTCTTAGGAAGGGGGAGGGTCGGTTGTCAGTGGGTAGACAATATTTATAGCTGCTTAATAAGAGCAAGTTGAAATGGTGGTGGTGGGGTGAGACTTAAATTTAAAAGGTTCCAGGTCCCGAAAACTGTAAATCATCTTGCAGCCTCCTGGTGGATTATTGATATCACTGACATGACATGTCCTACTGCAGTTCAGCTGAAGGCATACAACCACTGAATGCAATCAAATTTCACCCTGATATTTGATTACATCTAATGGTTCAAAGCACCACCATGAATTTGGCTTATGATATTGAGCTTTTGCTTTTGTTAAGATTAGTTATGCATAGAGGAGAAAAGAAAGAGTGATCAGAGGGGATGAAGCTCTGCTAGGGTTCAATAGTATTGCAAAAAATCAAATTGGGAATATGGAGAGTTAGTGCATATATATGTGCTCGCCGTTATTGGTTATAAAATGCAAGTTTGGCAGCTGAGGTTTTCTTGGTTTTGAATGTTTAATTGCTTCTGGCCACCGTAAATTCCCTACAACTTTGAAGTTTTTCAGAACATCATTTGCCCTGTTTTTTTATTCATACTATTTTCAGTCTCAATGAACTTTTGCAATGATCCGTCAAACATTACACCTTACAGAATATGTGGATGATGTTTTAGTTACTTAGCATGCTGTCATACTATATGCTTTTATAAAAGAGGTGTGTTATTTGTACAACTTCTTTGGACAACTAGAATGGACAACTTTTTGTTTATTCTTCATTTGCACAAAAACCAATAAAGTGAGAGATGAAATGAGTGAGAGTAAAAATATAATGTGAGTATGAGAGAGAGAGTTGTCCAACTAAGTTGTCCAAAATGGATGTCAAAATATCATTTCTCTTTATAAAATTGTTAGTTTAATAAATTTTTGAGTTTGCCAAAGTTTAGAGTTAACTGGCTTAATATTTTTAACTTTAACTCATGTATTGAATCTTGGTAAATGGCAGGAACATCAATTGATGCATAATTTATTTACTTCATTTTGGGATATATTATCCAGAGTTAAAAAATTTGATGTTTAAAGACCAGCTTATATAGTTATTACAAATTGTGTCTATTAGCTTCTATTTAGTTAGTCAGTTCAAATTGAACTACTATTATAGTATTCATGACTTAAGTATTGTTTTATCTATGGTTATGGGTTTCCTTGTTACATTTATGGAGGTAGCATTTGTATATTAGTTTTTTCCAAATAAAATGATTCTTTGGATTGTAGATAGACGGTTTACCTATTTGATGGATTTACCTGTGAATCACAGCATGATATTTAGTTGTGGTAAAGTAACTTGCTAGATTACATTACTTATACTAGTGTGCTTATGCTTCAATATGAGAAAACATATTTTATATGGCAAATTGGCTGTTTTAATCAAGGTTATTTCATATTTGTGGTGTTTCACAGGCCCGTGACGAATTTTGATGAGATCCCTTTTCACTTTATTGATTGCATACATAACCACCTCTGCACCAAAGTAAAGGTACACAATTTGTGTTTTATCAGACTATTTTCTGTTATATTACTGTATGATGATAATTGATTGCAGTGGATACTGCATAAACTTTCAGGAATTTCATAAATTTAGAATTGTTTATAACTCATTTATAAGATCAGTGGAAGTATTGACTATTGCATGTTTGATATGTGTTCAATTATTGTGCCTTGCTTAAGTTGGCAAACATTATAATTTAATGTAATGCCTTGCTTTTGTTTTTTGGATTATAGACGGAAGGAGGAGTCCCTTCTACATTTACTCCATCAAACTCGTCCATGAACACTCCTGTCAAAAGTGCATTGAATGGATCTCAAGCACCACCGTCAAATCCGGTATGATATTTGATTTAAGTTGCTGTTTTTCTAGTTTGATTGAATTGATGATATAATTTTCCTAACCTCAGGGATATGCACAATATAGCACTGATGGACTCAAGGATATTGATAAATTGGTGATTGACTATCTGCAGCAGCATTCAGACATGTGAGTTATTATAATTCAGAAAAAGTTTAGTTGTATTTGTTACCTTTCATTAATGACTTCAAGTAAGATTACTAAATTTCTCATCATTTTACAATATTTACTTATGCTAGTGTTACGAACCGGAACCGGAAATTTTGTAACTTAGAAAATGTAGAGGAAATGGATTAAAATGCACAAATAATGGAAAATAGAATATTATTTCTTAAAATGAAAGATAAAATGCAAAAGGATGAAATCCTAATGCCCAAGAGCAAAGCTCCTTCAAAGAAAGAGGATTCTCTTTCTTTGCCTAACCATATTGGTTCTAGCAATAATCTTGCATACCCCTTACAATTCACTCACCCACCATTTATACTACTAAGAGGCATAACAAACTTGCCAACTAAGCACCTTATCTCACTTACTAATTACTAATAAAACCCCACTATACTCTTTATTACAATAATATCCCTTTTCCTATATCTCTTAAACTCTGGTCTCTATCAGCTAGTTTGTATGATGCTAAATATGTTGAAATTGGTTTTAAATTGCAGGTCAGATGAACGGGGAATACATGTTAATGACCTAGCAAAAGAGCTCAGGCTTCCATTGGAGAAGATCATGTCAGTTCTCTTATTTTTTTGTAATATTTATTTGTCTCGTTATTGGTATGCAAAGCATTTGCTTATGACTTAACTCAAAGTTGTTCATGATGCCAGGTTGTCGCTAAAGACTCTTGGAGATGATGGTTTGGTATACTCCACCATAGATGATTTCCACTACAAACAAGCTTGATATTTTGTCATCTAAAGAATATATAGCAGAGGATCATGCTAGAATTAGGACAAGAACCGCTGATGATATTGTTGTTGGTCTGTTTTGGTTCATAGATATCTGATGTAGATAATTTGTGGATCAATTAATCTATTAGTATATGCTAAAATACTGTATGAATCATGTTGGTCGACTAAATTACTGTAGTACACTTTAAATGGTCTAAAGTCTTAATCATTTGTGTGTTTTAAAGTGTTATATTTTGGGGAAAAAAATCATATGTAGTTCAAAAAACAACAGAAGAAATTGAACAAAGCTTAAAAAAAAGAGGGAGGAATGCTAACTCCAGACTATGCGATAGAGGCATTACGTAATGAGTCTTACTGTCTTAGTATTTCATTGTTTGGATTTAGACAGAATTAACACAAATTTTTAAAAATAAAAGGGGCCTTGCTAACAAGTGCCTCAAGTGCACTCTTTAAGCATTCAATTTTTTTTTTTTTAAAAAGCATTCAATTCAAAGAAATTTTTTATTAAAAAAATTAAATACTACAATTTTCAATGCGTTGACTTTATGTATTTTCATAAAATTTTTATAAAAAACTTTTTATTTAAGGTCTTAAAGAGTTAGAGTGTCCCAAATAAAAATAGAAAATGTAAATGTGGCCCAAATAAAATTGAAAAAAGAAAATTGAGAATGAATAAGAGTATGGTTTAATTAACTCCAGGAGACAATGCAAATAGAGGATGAATCCTCTCCTTCAATATTAACAAGTGCAATTTCTAACTCCTTGTATTTATGAATGAAAATAGTATGTTTGATATTACAGTAAATTTATTGAAATTATGAATGCAAAGAGTTTACAAAATGACCATAATACATGCCAAAATAGTTTTAAAAATACACTTAAAATGTAATAAGAAAAACATAGGAGTTAGTTAAATATAGACAAATTTGAATACCAAAAAAAATAAATGTAGACAAATTTTCATCTTTATATGGACACATGACACCTTTTTAGATCTGGATAAAATAAAAATCTTCGTCAGTAGCATTGTTTTATGGGTCCGGCTAACTAGTATCCTCGGGCACTAGTTAAGATACTAAAACGAGTAACTTTTATATTGAAAATAGTGTTCTTTATTTATCTAAAATGTCAATTACACAAGTTCCAAAATCAATTTACTACATTTAATTTCTTAACTAATATCCCAAAAGCACTAGTTAACATTTTCTTCTTTTATTTCTTCCAAATCAAAGGAACAATTTCTCACGACTGTTTAAGAAATTATTGATGGGACCAAAGAGAAAATCAAATTGTGTGATGCTAATGGGTGAGATTTCGTTTTCACAAAATTTAGATTCTACAATAAGCACATGGCAAGCAACGTTCCAATGCTAAGCTAAGTGAGGCAGTGGCCCTCTGAAGTCCCGATACTCTAAAATTGGTGAAGTATCGTGTCCGATACGCACCCGATACCGATACTCTTCCGATACGTCCCGATACTCGTATCGGAAGAGTATCCGTTAAATCTTTATTTTTAAATAAAAAAATAATATCCGATACGCGTCCGATACTTCCCGATACTCGTATCAGAAAAGTATCGGTTAAATATTTAATTTTAAATAAAAAATAATATCCGATAGAATCCGTGTTTCTTAAAGAATGTCAAACTATTATGTTGTTACACGGGTAACTAACAATGTCTTTTTTTGGATAATACTAATGATGTTGTATAATACTTAACTTAAGATGTATAACATAACATGTACTGATGATCATTATTTTTTAGGACAATATTAATGAAACACAAATACTTAACTTAGTATTAATGATTTTAATTTATTATAATTAGTATTTTTTGTCTTTGTCACTGTTCTGAAGTCACTATGGTGTCCTACTATATAACAGGTTGTTTAAGTATTTGGGTTTGTCCCAAAATTCTAGTATAAGAATGAATGCTTTATGCTTTTAATTGGTCAGCTGCAGGACCTATATAATTGTCTGATATTGCTACAAGATGAACTTGTTGAAGAGGCTTGATGTCATGACTATTATATGTTTTTTGAGCTATTATATGTCTTTAGTTAGGACTGATGAACCCTTGTATGTTGAGCCTCAAACTGTTTTGCTCTTGTGCAAGCTAATTGGCTTGTGTGTATTCTTTGTACAATGAACTATTGGCGTTTATAATAATAATAATTATAATATTTTTTTGTCTTTCAAAAAAAATTATCATTATTAATATTATTGTGCATTTATATATTTAATTTTAAAATTAATTTTTAAATAACGTATCGCGCCAGTATCGGATATGAATTTTTTAAACTTTTCACGTATCGGCGTATCGGTATCGTATCGTATCCGTATCGTGTCGCGTATCGGGGCTTCATAGCAGTGGCCACTAGCTTTCACAATCAGTCTCACGTGAACTCCATATCCTCTTTTCTAGACTGTGTTGACTAGACTCCACCATTACATCATCTACTAATCATGCTTGTCCTTCCTTAACATCGTACATTCATTCCTAATCCAACATTTTTCATAAAAATATCCTTATCCAAAAGAAGATTGTGTGTGATGTATATAGATTAATATTATATTTTAATGAAATTTGTAGTTCAATTGAATAAGTTGAGTTAAATATTAAGGAGTAAGAGGTGTTCAAGTCGTGGTAAGATGTAGAAAAATTAACATAATAATTAACTTACTAACAATTTACCAACAAATGCATTAAAAGTGATATATATATATATATTACTTTCGTTTCTTATTATAAGAGACAAAATATTTTTCAAACTTATTGAATAATTGATATATCCGATCCATAAAGCACAAGGATAATATTTTCGATCGTTTAATTCAACTACAAAAAGAGTTTTCACTTTTCATGTTCTTCGAAACAATTTTAAATAATTCTTGGCGGTGCTCAAGTTTCACAGAAAATTCATACCTTCTATCAAAATAGTCATAAATGACATTCGAAAAAGATGTCATTATTGATAAGTAGAAAATGAGAAAGAAAGAAAATGAAGTGAAAAGTATTAGAACGATAAATGAATTGAGTGATAAATGAACATTGAGGTACTTATAGAAAGAGTAATAATGTTGGTTGAGCCGAGGACCACAAAAATTGTAAGTGAGTTACCAATCGTTAGTTGGTTCAGTGGTGGTAGGGAGGATTACGGTTCGATCACCGCAATTACGACCGGGAGAATGTTGAAACTACTTGATGCCAGAGCTGATCCCCAAACTAGATTAAACTGGTGGTGAAAGTCAACAAAAATTACAGGTGAGTTGATGACTACAAATATTGTCACTGCATTAAAGACCATAGAAATTATATTTTTTAATTTAAAAAAAAGTTTATGAGATCGATGGAAGTACATAAATAACAATTGAAAGATACATCACTTTTTTATAAATCTAAAAAGTTAATTTTTGTTTATTAGAAAAAAAAATTGTTTATATTTGAAATAAGTATTAGTACTCCTTCTGCCAATTTATAAGGAAAAAACCAATTTTTTTGTCACAAATTATTATGGTATGATTTTCTTAATTAACAAGTGCACATTTTATTTTCCTTCTTTTTTTGCTTATAGATGAAGTCATGAAGGGAATATAATATAATGTCATGGTGCACACATTAGCATGACTCATGAGGGTAGCAACTGGACAGCATCATGATATGAAAAGGTTAAACGGCTGTTGGCATATAATCATTCGTTGAGACTTGAGATATTCCTCCCACTCAGTCAACGTTGACACATACTTTGCACATTTTATTATTTTTGTCCCTTTTACTGTTTCAACTTTCACAACCATTCTGATTGATTTAGTCACAAATTATTCTCACTGAGGTTATCCACTGTTGCCTTGCCAGAACAGTAGAAGTAGTTCACAAAGACACAGATTCTATTAAACCTTAGCCACATGAGACAACAACAATTGTACTGTATCTCACAATTTGCAAGCTTTTAGTTGTCTTCATATGATTTCATTTAACATGATTACTACAGTACTAGTACTATATACTCCCTCTGTACCAAAATAAATGACATGTTTGACCACTGACACGTTTGCCAATGCACAACTTTAATCGTTAATATCTCTAATTATCTATTATTAAAAATTATAAAAATGGTATATTTTGAAAGTACTCGTCGAGACAAATCAAACATCTCATATGCTAATATTTGCATGTATATATTAGTAGAAAAATAAGGTCAAAGCAGGTCAAATGAATAGTACACTAAGTCAAAAAAATGTCATTTAAAATGGGACGGAGGGAGTAGTTAGGATCTCTACTATAATTTGAGATTTGGCCTTTTAATAATTTTTTTTTGGGTGAACTTATTTGTTCAATATTTTTATATAAATAATTTGAATACTATAAAGTATACTTTAGGAGTTTTTTAAACATATTAGAATATAGAGTAAAAAAAATTAGAATATAAATATTTATTGTATCATGATTAGTATCTTCTATATTTGGTTACGTATATTGAATAGAAATTATGTTGACGAGTCAACCATGACGCAACACTCTTGTAATATATACCTTTAATGTATAATGAGAAGGCAAACAATTCTATTATGGTATTAGAGCCCTTTACAGCTTTAGAGTCCCTTACAAGCTCCAGAGTCCCTCATAGATCCAGAATGCGCCATCTAAAATGATAACTCTTTAAGCAAAATCTAATAAGCTTATTGAACTCGGCACACGTCAAGTCCACATGATTATCAATCCTGTCCACACGTAAGCAATCTTGAACCAGTGATTCTAACAGATCCCCCAAATTGACACAAAATCTTGATCTTGAATCTTCTTCAAGAATTCTACACGTCCAATGACAAGAAACAACACCATTTATTTTTCTACATAATATCTTCAACACCATTTTTTTTCTACAAAATAAACACCACACACAAAGTTGAAGATATTATGCAGAAAAAAAATTGTGGATTGTTTCTTGTAATTGGACGTGTGGAATTCTTGAAGAAGATTCAAGATCAAGATCTTGTGTCAATTTGGGGGCTCTGTTAGAATCACTGGTTCAAGATTGGTTATGTGTGGACTGGATTGATTGCACTTCTACCGAGTTCAATAAGCTTATTAGGTTTTGCTCAAAGAGGCCTTGCCTTCTCATTATAAAGTAAGGGTATATATTACAAGAGTGTTGAGTCATGGTTGACTCATCAACATAATTGCTATTCAATATACATAAAAGTGTAACCAAAATAGAAGATACTAATCATGATACAATAAATATTTATATTCTAATAAAACATAAATTTGCTAGAGAGTTAAAAAACAATGCATGTTAAAATAATTTTTCATTAATAAATTAAAAAATTACTGATCGACAGTATAAACTATGAGTTAAAGAAATTTAAAAGTTCCCCTTTATATACTAAAAAAAGAAAAGAAATTAAAAGAGCTAAAAGATATGATCGGAGTTCAAGTCTAATGAATAAGAGTTTCTTTTAAAAAAAGTTTAATGAATAAGAGAAACATACTAACATTAATAATTAATCACTGACTTTGGTCGTGTTAAAAAAAATTTACGATTATCTTTCTCATTTATTTAAGAACAATTTCCTTTAAAAGTTAATCAAAATAACTATTTCAATTTTCACATGAAATTGTTTTTTAAAAACACAATTTTTGAATAAAAATATTACACACAAAGATAAATAAAATTATTTTAAACGACTTTTGAAAAACCTTAAGCAAACTGGCCCTTTATAAATTATTGCAATTAAGTCACCATGGTTTTCTCTTTAATTTAAATTTTTATTTTTTACACTCAATTTTTTTTTTGACAAATAGACTCAAATTTTTCACAAACTGTTTAATTTAATTTTTACACAAAAAGAAATATAAAATTTCACCTATCATAAAAATATCAAAAAATTTCTCTTAAAATCACCAACTAACCTCAGTAAAAAATGTCTCCGACTACAATTTATTAATTAATTTGTATAATTTTGTCAAATTTGACTATTATCTTATGTCAGTTTTGTCTACTTTTTTGTAGTGTTTTTTTTTTAATGGCAATTTGCAGTGCTTTCTAAATACTCCATTTGACATAATTATAAACAAATATTTGCCTTTTAAATTTATTGAATAACTGATATATCTGGTTCATATTAAATATAAAATACATCAATTAGTCAATTTTTTTTTAAAATTATTTAATAATAATTAAGACGGAAATTTGTCAAAATAATATAATTATGTTACAAAAGAACATCATATATAGTAGAAAAAGAGAATTGTACCATATTTGTTCTGGAAAATTGATGAAATATTTCAAATTAACTCTAGAACTAATTATTTGTAAAAATAAACTCAGAAATTGATTATATTTAAGAAAATCATGAGAAGAGATCGACACCTTATAAATTATTTTCTCTTACCTTTTGAGATGTGCTATAATCCATGGGAATTATGTAAACAATTGGCCTCTTGCTCATCAAATCAAGCAATCTTTGTGCTGTTTTTTTCCCCTTTCAGTATGTGTTGAATTGGCTTTTCCATATAGTCATGAAACAAATATAATCTAATATGTTGCCACTTGCCACGTGAAAGAATGCTGAGACTGAGAAACAAAAAAATGAACTTTTCTTTTCTCCTCTCTAATTCTCCCTCCAAATTAATATGGCTAGACTATATTGTAACATAAAAAAATAAATCTAGAGTATAGATTAATCCACCAAATATATTAAAATCTCTTATCCATTTTCCAAATTTCTTTTATTAAAATTCTTTTCTGGTATGCAATTAGAGGTTGGCTGTTTAATTTATCCACTAATTGAGTTAAAATTATTGAATATTTAACAACGACCTCTAAATGCGAAGATAGAAGAGAATTTATGTCAAATTAAATTACTCTCAATTATCATAATAGACGGAAAATTAAGAAATGAGAAATTGTTAAAAGGAACAATGTTATTAACTTATTATTGAAATCAATACTCACTGTTACAAAAAACACTCCAAGCACATATACATTAGTCATACATGATCAACACCATCAATCATCTATAATTTACTTAATTATTCCCCACTCTTATGAACATTAAAAAAAATTAAACAAACAAGCTTAATCACTAGAGTTTCCATAAAACCCTAGCTCTATATATATGTATAGGAAACCACACCAACATAAGAAAATAATAAATCTTAAAACCCCAAAAAAAAGAAGTTGAAGAGCTAACCACTTAGCTAGTAGTATAGCATAATCAAACTCATCACTTATCCCTAACATGGAAGACATTCGGGGTTTTTACGACAATATCATACATATGGATGGAATTGAACTTGGAGAAATCTCTAGGTAGCGAGATTAGGTCAATGGAAGAGTGTTTATGAAATTGGTATAAATCGGGATCCCCGTCATAGTACCTCTCCCAACCTAAACCGGTCAATATTCTCTCAAGAAAAGCATAAGAAGTTACCACTTCCCCTGTCGGTAAGTGAACCAACATCTTCCTCTTCCCATGCCTTCCTTCTGACGCCTCCGCTTGAGGATTCTCGACCAATCGAAACACGCCTTTGTTGAACACCCAAACCCCTGACATATTTTTTTTTAAAAGGCAAAATAAATTATAACTTAATAATCCAGGCACAAGGAGTGCAAAGATTAAGCAAAAGGAGAAGAAAATTATATTTTTAGAATGATTTTTTTTTTTTGGTTTTGGTTGAGGAATTATGGGAGGGTGTGAAGGGGTATATATATGTGTCAAAAGTGGATATTAGGCTAAAATAAAACAAGAAGAAAATACTCTTTGTTTGAAGTGGAAGAGTTGAAAGTGATGTATATGGGGCATGTTTCACTTTGGCATAGAATCTATATAGTTTAGTGGGGCATGCCATTTTTATTTAAATGTGAAAGCATTACATGGTGACCCTAGCTAGGGCTTGCCCCGTGGGGTTTAGTTTGATAGAGAGAGTATCCTTTTGTGGTTTAATTTTAAAGCAGGCCATTGTGTATTAGAGAGAGCCTAAGGAATCTAATTTCATTATTTACCACATAAAAAGTATAGGAGAAAAATATATGGTATCTAGCTTAGCTACAATAATTTGTGAATCAATCACACGAGATGATCACGTGAAGATTGTGAGACTCCCCTTGTAGCTGTTCCCGTTTGTGTTAGGTACTCATCATTGGGAATAATTGGACACTCTTAAAGGCAATATTAGTACTTTTCTATCTAGTCAAATTTTATATGTAAAGGATATTTGGATAATGGATATCTACTTACAATATATTAAAAGAAACTTATGTTAAAAAATCAAATTTGTCCTTGGCACTTTTAACGGTGTTCCAAGTTTTATGCATTTAAATGTAATTTTAACTTTAATACGATAAGTATAGAAAAACAATTTACCATAAAAATAGCATTGAAAACTACATCTCTAAACTAATGAAAAAATTTCAAAATAAAAATATGAAAAAAATAGATAAGTATGAAATAAACCAAATTGAACAAAAAAAAGGCATAAACATAAAAATAAAATACGTACAAAAAAAAATAGATAAGCATGAAATAAATAAAATTGAACAAAACAAGGCATAAACATAAAAATAAAATATGTAAAAAATAAAATAAAATAGATAAGCATGAAATAATCTACTTACAATATATTAAAAGAAACTATTATTTAACTCTAAACTAATAAAAAAATACAAAAAAAATGAAAAGAAAGATAAGCTTAAAAGAAATCTTCTCATAAAAATAGCATCAGAAACCAAATCTCTAAAAAAAAAATAGAAAAAAAATAAGATAAGCATTAAATAAATCTTCCCATAAAAATTTAATTAAAATAAATTTACACATAAAAATATGAATAAAAATCATATACGCTTCAAAAATAGTACTCCGACTAACTTTTTTTTTAATGAAAAAATAGTAACTGAATCTAACATATAAAAACGTATATATAAAAAATAAAAATAGAATAACCTAATAAAAGAAGATACTTATGTATGAGCTTAAAAATAAAAGAACAGAAAAATAGAAACAAAAAATTCTAATTTGTCCTCATCAATTCTTCAAAATATTTCAAATCTTCTATTTCGTAAAAAAAATTATACTTTTTAGTTTAATATATTTTTATATTAAATTCTACTCTATTTTTATTATAAAAAAATCTACTCTATTTTTGTTTACTCTTATATAAAAAATACAGAAGAAGTGCATTATTGATGAATATATATTATAATAATTACAGGGTAAATATTTGTCATTATACTTAAAACATCACAGGACAAGTGCTGATTAATAATTTTGTCAAAAAAAAGTGTTGATCACTAATATATAAAAAATCATACACGGGACAATTGTTCTAATAATTTATTTTTTTAATCATACACGACACAATTGCTTTAATAAAAAAAATTAATCATACACGGGACAATTGCTTCAATAAAAAAAATTTAATCATACACGGGACAATTGCTTTAATAAAAAAAATAATCATGCACGGGACAATTGCTTTAATAAAAAGAATTAATCATACACGGCACAATTGCTTTAATAAAAAAAAATTAATCATACACGGGACAATTGCTTTAATAAAAAAATTTAATCATACACGGGACAATTGCTTTCATAAAAAAATTTTAATCATACACGAGACAATTACTTTAATAAAAAATATTTAATCATACATGAGACAATTGCTTTAATAAAAAAAATTAATCATACACGTGACAATCACTTTAATAAAAAAAATTAATCATATACGGGACAATTGCTTTAATAAAAAAAAGAAATTGAATAGGAAATATTTTTTATTATTAATTATAATTTATTACACAAAAATTATACACGGGACAATTACTTTAATAAAAAATGACTTAATTTAATATATTTTACAAAAAATAACAGAATGACGTCACTTATATTTTAACAATAATTTATAAATAAAAGTCAATAGACCCGTGCGAATGCACGGGTCTCAAAACTAGTAGGAGTATATAATTTTCAACACGACAAAAATTATTTGAAATTCATTTAATTTATTTATCCAAATAACTAGATTTCCCCTAATACATAGACACGTGTTTTTATTTATTTTATATACATGTAACTGTATATTAATCATTACATTATACACATTCTCAACCAATAACAACTATGTTTTCCGCCATATCACTCCATTATACTCCACTTTTTTATATGACATGATGAATTGATATTTTTTTATTAAATGATTGTGTAAAACTATTTTACACCGTCAGTGCATCTTCATTAAACTCTATCAATTACTCAATTCCCCTAACTTATACTCTAATAAATAGATTTAGTGAAAATAATATTCCAAAGATTAAAAGTTTTTTTTTAATTAAAAAATAGTACGAGTAATTTCTTTTAAGATATATTTCCTTCGACCTTATTTATAAGTAAATTTTTACTTTTTAAATTCATTGAATAACTCATGTATTTGGTTTATAATTAATGCTAGATACATTAGTTATCAAATAAATCTCAGTGGAAATTTGTTTATAATTAAAGCCGAAGGGAGTATATATCTATGCCTTTTAATTTTCTGTTACTCTTTGGCTATTTTTTTTATAAAAAAAGTAGCTTATGTTATTGTTACCTGGCTGACTGATGCCTAAATAAATATGAGGAACAAATACACTATTTTTTATTCAAACAAAATAAAAAGGTTTTTTTAAAAAGGTTTTTTTTTCTCTTTATGTGTACGAACGCGTATGAGAGTGGCCGACAAGTAGTATAACATAGCACATACTAATCCTTACTAATTACATAATCATTCTAATTAAGACACAACTATACACCAAAATAGGTCATGTTAAAAATACCAAAAGAAAAATACCAAAAGAAAAATGTTTAAAATTGAAAATAACACTTTTTAGACTTTTGAGGAGTTGACTGCACAAACTCCAATGCAATATTACTATTTTTGCTTTTTAAATAGTGCCACTGGGGCACTTTTTAGCATTTTCCTAATTTTAATTGAATGACAAATTCTCTCTAATGATATGTTTGGTTAAGAGAAGAAAATGAGAAAAGAGAAAAATGTGAGAGAGAATGAGAAGAGAGAACAAAATGAGAAATACAGTAGATTTGAGAGGATGATTGGTATAAGAGAAATAGAAGGGAAAAAATATGTCTAAGTTATAAAAAGACAAAAGTATTCTTATATACGAGACCAGATCCTCTCCAGTAAATGGAGGGTCCAGTCCAATCACAACCTTTAAAAAATAAATATTAAAAAAAATTAATTATTAAAAGGTGATTTTAATGGTGTCGATTATCCAACATGAGGAACATGAGGAATTCCAACATGAGGGAATCCTTTCTCCTTATATACATATTTAATTATAATATCTAATAAGGGTATTTGTGGAATATCCAATAAAATGTGTTGTCTTTTTGCCTTTCTTCTCATGATAGAAGAGAAAACAAAAAGTTATGGGGCTCACCATTATTCTTTCTCTCTTTTCAAATTCTCTACAAACCAAGCAAGAGAGTTTGACATTCTCTCTTCATTTTTTCTCTTCTCTAACTCTCTTGTATTTCTCTTAAAACAAGCAGCCCCTAAGAGTTTTAACACTGCTGCACGCCCAAATTAAAAAATAATAATTTTTATTAAGCTCAACTTCACTTTTGATACTAAATATCAGAATTGTGTGATTTTTGTCGTCACATTTTAGTGATTTAGACCCTTTCTGAATTAATATTCTCCTTTCTCCCCTTATTTTCTTTCTAATTTATAATGTGGAAAAGTTATTTTTTTATAAAGAAGTTGCTATTTATTGATGCGATAAGCGATATATAACTCTTGTAATTGATGTGACTTTTCTATAAAATTAAATATTGAAAACACAAAAAAGTTAACTTAAGAGAGGGAATAGAATCCCTAATTAGGTGTACCCAAAAAAAAAAATTCTAATTAGGTTTCCAATTTTCTGGTGTTTTTTGGCATTTTAAATTTTAATGATAAATACAAATTAAGTGTCACATTCAGCACATAAGGTTGGAGAAAAATTGAAAGGTGGATTACCAAATAACAAAGAGAAAAAGCACAAGAAGCCAAACTGAAAAAAATGTGTAGCCAAATTACATAATTGTGATAGTTATGAGATGCAAAATTATATCGGTGTAATCACTCAATAATGTTTTAACGAATATAAATTTTATAAAATTTATTGTTTGATTGAAGTTTATATTATATAAATTATTTCATATAATTTTTTTTAAAAAAATCTAAAATCATTTGATATGTTATTGTACCTTCTCTAATCCTAGCTAAAAAAATTGTTTGAATTAACAACGCCAAAAATTGCAAGAAAAGACTAATTGTGCAAATATAATGTAACACATAAAAGACTCATTTAAGAGAAATAAAAGATCAATTCAAAATTCCACCACTTTAATTTGGAGGGGGCTAACTTGATCTAGTAGAATTTTTAATGCAGAAAATATAAAATTGCAAATCTCACCTAAGTAATATTTAAAGTGACATTAAATAAAATTTTATTTAGCCTGTACTTGGTTGTAAAGAGAAAATGTGAAGAGAGAAAGAGGTGAGAGAGAATATGAAAAGAGAGAAAGATGTGAGAAATAGAGAAGAGAGATGTGGGTCCCACACTAATTTGGTATCTCTCTTCTGAGTTTCTTTTGTGTTCCAAGCATAAGAAATTCACCATTTCTCCTCTTATTCTCTCGTCCCTCTTTCTCTCTTCTACATTTCTCTCAAAACAAGCAGACCATTAAGTCCAAATTTTATATAAGTACTCTTTTCCCTCCAAATACTCTCACTTTCAGAGAGAAGCTAAACTTGGTCAACACATAATTTTGCTCCCCCTCCAAAAAAATAATAAACCGAACACCTAAATATTATTTTGAAAATGTCAGAAAAAAGTATCAATAAAAACTATTTACCGCACAAAAGTAAGTAAATAGAAAATTACAAGAGTCAAAATTAGACCTTGCAAAAGAAGCTCAAACAAGAGCAACACACCACCTAAGATAGAATGAATTCAAATACAACCAGAGTCTAAAAGTCCTAATTAAGCAACCAAAAGGATGGGTGATCTATTGATGAAAATCAATGTTAAAACCTTTAGATTTAAGCCAACCCCACGACAAATGCTTAACCTATTCTAAACTCAAGATATGCCTATAGAAATAAAAATAACTCTTTTTTGAAATGGTTATTAACCCGTTAACATACAACCCTCTATGAGAAACTCGACCAGACAAAATAAATCATCAAATTGTTGAGCATGTTGTAACACCTCATTTGATAGGGCACACAAAATCTCTAACCAAATTAAGATATCATACAACACTTACCAAATAAGTGACAATAAAAAAATAAATGTGTAACTAACTTCATCACTCAAGATTAACTTTATTTTTATTATTTGTCATTAATAAAATGTGTAACTAACTGTCCCATAAATTTAGATCAGTTGACAGAGACATTGCATTATATATACATGGGGTTGAAGTTCGAACCCGATCATCCCACTTATCTATCTTAAGGGTAAAATTTCTAGCCACTAAGTTACTTGACGCAAAAAAAAAAAGTGTAACTAACTTCATCTTGTTTTTTATTATTTCTTTTACTATTTATAACTAACTTCATCACTTCAAGACTAACTTATTTTAAGGATTATTTGCCAATTACTCACTTTCAAGATTCTAATATCTCTTTTTTTTTGGATAAATCAAATATATCATCCACGCGTAACCGAAGAGATTAATCCTTCAAGATAACCAAAATTCACTTAAGGGGTTGACTACCTCTTCTAAAAAATATTTTCACAAAATAAATTTAACGATGTTTTCTCATTTTTAACACATTTGTTTCTTGTGTGATTCCCACATTGGTTACTCAATAATATACACATACTCATCTAATAGATAAACTTAGTTATCTATGAAATTTATACCATCACCTCTATTTAATCTCATCATCAATAGCCATTTGTTTGTATTAGTCACTTAAAAAATGTTTGGGCCCGTAAAGAGCTCCTCAATTTGGAGAGGACCACAAGAGTCTCATGCTCCTATAATGTTACTAGAGGCAACATAATTCTTCTTTTTGAATCTTTGAAATTCTTAATTGCCCATATGGCATCACATGGGCATTGTGTAGGTTTCATGGTCCTCCACACCCAAATATCCATAACCAGCCGCCTTGTCAAATCTAAAGACTCCCCAAAAAAGCTAGGATCGATTTTGGTTTGCACAAAAGAATTCTACATTATTCTTAATAAATACTAGTTTTGAAACCCGTGCATTCGCACGGGTCTATTGACTTTTATTTATAAAATATTGTTAAATTATAAATGACGTCATTCTGTTATTTTTTTGTAAAATATATTAAATTAAGTCACTTTTTTAATAAAGTAATTGTCCCATGTATGATTTTTGTGTAATAAATTATAATTAATAATAAAAATATTTAATATTCAATTTCTTTTTTTTATTAAAGCAATTGTTCTGTGTATAATTAATTTTTTTTATTATAGCAATTGTCCCGTGTATGATTAAATTTTTTTTATTAAAACAATTGTCCCGTGTATGATTAAATTTTTTTTATTAAAGCAATTGTCTCGTGTTTGATTAAATTTTTTTTATTAAAGCAATTGTCCCATGTATGATTAATTTTTTTATTAAAGCAATTGTCCCGTATATGATTAAATTTTTTTTATTAAATCAATTGTCCCGTGCATGATTAAATTTTTTTATTAAAGCAATTGTCTCGTGTATGATTAATTTTTTTTATTAGAACAATTGTCCCGTGTATGATTTTTTATATATTAATGATCAACACTTTTTTTTTACAAAATTATTGATTAACACTTGTCCCGTGATGTTTTAAGTATAATGACAAATATTTACTCCGTAATTATTATAATATATATTTATCAATAATGCACTTCTTCTGTATTTTTTATATAAGAGTAAACAAAAATAGAGTAGATTTTTTATAATAAAAATATAATTTTTTTTACGAAATAGAAGATTTGAAATATTTTTACGAATTGATGAGGACAAATTAGAATTTTTAGTAGTAATACCTTTTAATATATTGGGCCTGTTTGAATTTGACTTATTTTTAATCTTATGAAAATAGTTTATGATTATAATTTATAAATAAACTTTTATGTTAATTCATAAGTTTTTTTTACGCATGTTAATTCATAAGCTTTCACAAATAAAAATTATATCCTTATAAATTATTTTCAAGAACTACCTTAAAAAACTTATGAGAATACATAAAACCTTATTTATTTGCATAAGTTATTTCGCATAAACTCATAAATAAGTCAATCCAAACGGGTCGATTGTGTTTTTGTTTCCATTTTTCCGTTCTTTTATTTTTAAGCTCAAATATAAGTATCTTCTTTTATTAGGTTATACTATTTTTATTTTTTATATATAAGTTTTTATATGCTAGATTGAATTACTATGTTTTCATTTAAAAAAAAGTTACTATTTTTGAACCGTATCTTTTATAGTGATTTTTGTTCATATTTTTTTGTGTAAATTTATTTTAATTAAATTTTTATGGGAAGATTTATTTGATGCTTATCTTCTTTTTTTCCTATTTTTGTTTTGTGTTTTTTTGTTTGTTTAGAGATGTGGTTTCTGATGCTATTTTTATGGAAAGATTTATTTTATGCTTATCTTTTTTTTCCTATTTTTATTTTTATTTTTTTGTATTTTTTTAATTAGTTTAGAGTTAAAATTACATTTAAGGGCATAAAACTTGGAACACCGTTAAAAGTAATAAGGACAAACTTGAATTTTTAATAGTAGTTTCTTTTAATATATTGTAAGTAGATTAATGAATATTCCTTTATGATTTGTCTAATATCAACCTTCAAAAAAGTCTAAATGTGAACCATTGCCAATATACTATGTGGAAAAAATGAATTAGTCATGAAAGTTAGGATTTACCAAAAGAAAAATATCCCTCATCAACATTGTATACGATTCTTAATTTGCTCAATTACAAACCTAAAAAATTATTCCATATAGTTTGAATTAATAGTGAAATCTTGCATTGGTATTGTTATGGTGGTGTTGAGGTTCGTTCATGTGATTTCCATGCATAAATATGCTTGATCAACATATATAACTTGACTATATCAATAACTTGGTCCTCAACTTGAGAAATTGATGAACAAGAATACTGAAAAGCAAAACTTGTGTTTCCTTTGGGCATCAAAGAGTGAGTGCACGTAGCTGTATGCCCCTCTTTATGCAAACAATAAAGCCATTTTGACAAAGACATGTAAGACACACCCATGTAGCTATAGCTAGACCCTTTGATACTGGAAAATCTAGGTGGTGCCAAAGCCTATACCTTCCTGTAATAATTATCTTTAAAAGGGTTAAATATATAGATATATATATATATATATATATATATATATATATATCCATTTTATTTATTCAAAAAAAAAGAGAAAAAATTGTTTTGTAAAGAATTCATCAAAAGATATCGTTGGAAGGATCAAAGTTCAAATTGTTGGTGCACAAAGGTGATAAATGAATAGAAAAAGAGAATATTATTGAATGCTCTGCAATGACGGCTACAAAAAGAGAATAAAGATGAAAGATAAAAATTAATGACATCAACTACTAACCTATTTATAAGCAAAACTAGGTCATAAGGACAACACAACAAAATACTAAAATACCCTCAAATATAAATTACTTCTAACACCATCCCTTAATTTATATTTACACAAACTAACACTCCAGAAGTTAAACAAACTTTTGGACTTTTGGATCCTCATCAGAAGCTTCTGCTTGCTTCTGGCTTTCTGCTTCTCCTTCAGCTTCTGCTTTTCTTTCTGCTTCAGCTTCAGCTTTTGCTTCTTCTTCTGCTTCTGGCTAATAACCTCAGAAGCTCTACTACTTCTGAGCAACACTGCTTCTGAGTGATGGCCACAGAAGTTTCTTCTTTTAACAGCTTCTGAATATGAATTACTTCCAGAACCATTCCTTAATTCATATTCAGCAAATTCAATTTCTGCAACACCAATTCCATCCCTCAAGTGGATAAAGTGTTCAGCCTTGACATCCTTCATCAGAGCATCTGCAAGTTGTTTTTGAGCACTACAGTGAGCAGCTTCTAACACTTCATTCTAGACTTGACCTCTTCGCAGATTCTTATCTTCAGACCAATCAAAGTCTATCAGCTCTGCATTAGTTTTAACGCCAGAAGGGCCCCAAAAATCATATCTCAGAGTCTCAAGTTCTTCTGTCATGGCCTGCAACCAGACTTGCTTCTCGAGAATTTCTTCAGTAGTAGCAAATTCAGAACTTCGGACCTCAGAACTTGCCCCATAGTCTATTCCAGAGTCACAATCTTCTTCCAGTTCTGGAACAGTATCAGATGCTAGACAACCCACTCCAGAAGCTCCACCTTCAGAGTCTTGACCACCAGAGTCTTGAATACTCCCAGAAACTCTGCCTTCAGAAGTTTCACCTTTAGAAACATGACCATTGTTAGAGGCTGGACTACCTTTAGAAGCTCCTCCTTCAGAAGGTCCACCTTCAAAGTCATGATTTCCTCCAAAGGCATGATCAAATTCAGAAGCTTGTCCTCCAGAACCTACGTCTTCAGAATCTTGATCACCACCATCTGAATCACCACTAGATTCTGAATCAGAATCAGATGCACCATCTGAATCATCACCACCATCTGATTCAGAATCAGACTTGCCTTCAAGGTCTTCTTCTTCTTCAGAAGTTGGAGACCCAGAAGTTTCACCTTCAGAGGCTCTTGCATCTAAATTGTTATCAGAAGTTCTTCCTCCTTCAGAACCTTGACTTTCTTCATCTTCTGAACCTTCAGAACTTTGACTTACTTCATCTTCTGAACCTTCAGAATCTCCTTCAGAGTCTGAACCTTCAGAGTTTGATCCTTCAGAGTCTGATCCTTCAGAGTCTGAGCCTTCAGAGTCTGGTCCTTCAGAGTCTGATCCTTCAGAATCTCCTTCATCTTCAGAGTCATCTTCTGACTCTGACTCATCTTCAGAAACCTCAGATTCTGACTCTGAGTCATAGAGTCTGACTCCAATTTCATAATCATCTTCTGAAACTTCTTCAGAGTCAGAAAACGTCAACTTCACAGGTTCATCATCATCAGATTCATAAGCCATTAATAGCACAGGTTCATCATCAGAGCTTTTGGCCTTATTAGCTTCTTCTGACTCCCTTTCTTTGTTTGACCTGCAATCAGCTGCAAAATGGCCAAGCTTCTGACAACAGTAACACCGTACTTTTGTCTTGTCAAACCTTTCTTTTCCCTTCTGATACTTCTGCTTATCAGAGGTTGAGGTTTCTGGCTTCTGAGCTCCATCAGATCTATTCTTGGCTTCTGACCAAGACTTCTTCTGATACTTCTTCTCAGAGGCTGCTTTCAGAGCCTGCTGCTCTACTTCTCTTTCAGAGTTTCTCTCAGTCAGACGCAACTCTTGTGCTTCTAGACTGCTTTGTAGCTCTTCAATTCTCATGGAACTCAGATCCTTGGAATGTTCTATAGCTACCACAATGTAATCAAACTGAGGGGTAAGGGATCTCAATACCTTATCAATGATTACTTGTTCTGAAAGAGTTTCTCCACAAGCTTTCATCTCATTGGTGATCAGAATCATTCTGGAGATGTACTCAGGGACCTTCTCATTGTTCTTCATGTTGAGATTCTCATACTGCTTTCGTAAGGACTGAAGCTTCACCTTCTTCATTGATGCGTCACCACCATAGCATCTGATCAGGGTGTCCCACGCGGCCTTCGCCGTTTCTGAGTCAGCAATCTTCTCAAACACGTTTTCATCCACACACTGATGGATGTAGAACAGCGCCCTCTGATCTTTCTTCTTCGTATCCTTCTGAGCAAGCTTTTGTGCATCTGTTGCATCTGCTGCTACTGGAACGTAGCCTTCAGTGACAAGTTCAAGCACATCTTGAGCACCGAACAGAACAATCATTTGTTTCATCCAACGATTCCAGTTTTTGCCATCAAACACTGGAAGCTTGGTACTCATACCACTGTTTCCGTTCATCTTTAACCTTTGTGCGTTCACTCAAATCTCACTAAACACTTGTGTTTCCCAATCCCGCAGAATCAGAAAATGTGATTCTGTTACAACTTCGTTCAAGATTCAACTCGAATTCAAGAAACGAAATCAATCACACAACGCCTCACGTTTCACTCGTGTTTCCCGTGGATTCGAACCAGGCTCTGATACCAATTGTTGGTGCACAAAGGTGATAAATGAATAGAAAAAGAGAATATTATTGAATGCTCTGCAATGACGGCTACAAAAGGAGAATAAAGATGAAAGATAAAATTTAATGACATCAACTACTAACCTATTTATAAGCAAAACTAGGTCATAAGGACAACACAACAAAATACTAAAATACCCTCAAATATAAATTACTTCTAACACAAATTACCTCAGATTTTTTACTTCTCCATGAGAAATTTTTACTTAGGCACAAACTCAAGAAAAAATTATTTATGCACACACTCATGAACACATAAAATTAAATGAAAAATAACTAAATAATGTGACAATATTAATTTTGTTTTAAATTATTTTTCATTATGAGTATGTGCCTAGATACTTCTTTTTTTGGATTTGTACCCAACTAAGTATTTTTCCTTCTCCATATTTATAAAATAACAAACACAAGACATACTATGCTCAAGTGGCCTGTAGGCACATGCACAACATCCACCGTAGCATGACAGTGGTTCTAATCGGGCAAAGTTATTATGCATAAGCCCAAACCTTATGCATGGTGCATAAGCCAATGAAAACACAATGCTGTTACTCACACACCCCCCAATTTACTACGCGCGCCCCCCAACCCACCCCCTTGCTACGCGCACCCCCCATATTACTATGCGCGCCCCCCAGCCCCCCCCCCCCACCCCCCCACTCATTTTTTTTGAATTTTTTTTTTTACAGTTTTTTTTTTTAATTGTATTTTTTACTTTTTTAAAATATTTTTTATTCCTTTGAAGTACATATTATAACAATCTATTTTCGATGTTTATATAGTCTTATTTTGATTTAAAATTGCATACTAAAACATGTACTATAATTATGGCTAATTTTTTACAATTAACATAAAAACTATTTTTTCCCGAAAAAAGATTGGAAACTTTTTTTCCGGAAAAATCAAAAACTTTTTTCCGAAAAAAAATCGAAAAATTTTCCCGAAAAAAGATCAAATACTTTTTCCAAAAAAACTGAGAACTTTTTTCTGAAAATTTTTTCCCGAAAAAAAAATCGAAAACTTTTTTTCAGAAAAATCGGAAATTTTTTTTCCAAAAAATAAAAATTGATTTTTTTTTTAGAGAGTTAAATGGTTTCTGGAAACCATTTATGCAATATTATTCTGCAAACCATTATGCTGGTTAAATGGTTTCAGAGAGTTAAACAGTGAAACCATTTGTTTTGTAAAATGGTTTTATGTGTTACTGAAACCAATATTGTGTTTTTATGGTTTTAAAAATTCTGGAAACCATTATGCTGGTTAAATGGTTTTAGAGAGTTAAACAGTGAAACCATTTGTATTGTAAAATGGTTTTATGTGTTTACTGAAACCAATATTGTGTTTTTATGGTTTTAAAAATTCTGGAAACCATTATGCTAGTTAAATGGTTTCAGGTAGTTATACAATGAAACCATTAGTATTGTTAAATGGTTTTATGTGTTTACTGAAACCAATATTGTGTTTTTATAGTTTTAAAAATCCTGGAAACCATTATGCTAGCTAAATCGTTTCAGATAGTTATATATTAAAACCATTTGTATTGTAAAATGGTTTTACACTAAATGGTTCAATGATTTTAAATACCGATTATTACTGAAACTATTACTAAAAAATCTAGTATTTAAAATTGATTTTTTTTTTTTGGAAAAAAAGTTTCCGATCTTTTTTCCGGAATAATTTTCGATTTGTTTTTTCCGAAAAAAAGGTTCAGATTTTTCAGGAAAAAAGGTTTCGACAATATTTATGGTTTTAAAGATCCATTATGAAATTATTCCACCCCAAAAAAAGGTTTAGGCATGATTTTAGTTTAAAAATAACTACTAAAATATTTAATCATACATAATAATAAAAAAAAAAACTATAAAAAAAAAAACTAAAAAAAAAAAATTAAAAAAAATGGGGGGGGGGGGGGGGTGGGGGGTGGTGGGGGAGGGGCTTATGCACGCTACATAAGCTTAAGCTTATGTAGGATAACCACACCCGTTCTAATCGCCTCAGTATAGTCTAGTTATTTTTATGAAAAATACTAACATATACCCGAATATATTTTTTTTAACAAGCAAAAATAGATCTTATGTATTAATAACAAGTTCTGAATAGTACAAGGCGTACTAGCCAGAACTCCAAAAGTCTACAAAGAGCCAAACAACAATTAACTAATGCTCATACAAATCAAAGGATTTGACCACCACATATATGAATTTATACCAATATTTACATTATAAGCTTTCATCCATTAAATAAATGAACAATTGAAGGACCGTAAATTCTCTCATCTTAAAAATTTTATTATTTCGTTCATGCCAACAAAAGATACAACAAAAGATGATAGTGAATATTTGCGAGCACCAACAACTACAAATAAAAAATTGGATTAGTACAAATTAATGTTAAGAAGATAATCTTTCACATTTTTAAGATATTAAATATACAAATTTTAAAATAAAATTTGCTTATTAATGTATTTAATTAGTACCCAAAGAAACTGTTTAGCATCTCTCATAATATATTTCTCTCACCTTGAAAATGTTGTGACTATCAGCGGTCTATACTCCTAACTCCTCCAACACTAATCAGTGTGTTTGGTAACACAAATAAGCTAGCTTATAGCTTATAGCTTATTGTATTAGTTTATAAGCTTGTTTCAAAAAATTGGAGGTGTTTGGTAACAAGCTTTTTTTACCAGCTTATAGCTTTTTTCCGGATGTTATTTTAAGTAGCGTTTGAGCTTATAGCTTATAACTTTTTACCTTTTACTCCAATTTTACCCTTATTATTTTTATTTTTTTACTTTTTTTAATTAAAAAACTACCCACTCAAAAAAATAATTACTCACTCACATAATACTTTTATGTCATTTTATAATTACAACAGCTAAATTTACCAAACACTTTAATTTTATTCTACTAGCTTTTCAACTATCGGCTAAAAGCTAACTTATCAGCTATAAGCTAGCTTATAGCTTAATTTTACCAAACAGAGCCTATACTCATTTGGTTTAAGGAAATTTTAATGGAGGGTGTGTTTGGTAACACAAATAAGCTAGCTTATAGCTTATTGTATTAGCTTATAAGTTTGTTTCAAAAAATTGGAGGTGTTTGGTAACAAGCTTTTTCTACTAGCTTATAGCTTTTTTCCAGATGCTATTTCAAGTAGCGTTTGAGCTTATAGCTTATAGCTTTTTACCTTTTATTCCAATTTTACCCTTATTATTTTTATTTTTTTCCTTTTTTTAATTAAAAAACTACCCACTCAAAAAAAAAATTACCCACTTACATAATACTTTTATATCATTTTATAATTACAACAGCTAAATTTACCAAACACTTTAATTTTATTCTACCAGCTTTTTAGCTATCAAGTTAGCTTATCAACTATCAGCTAGCTTATAGCTTAATTCTACCGAGGTGAAATCTCATCTCAATTTATAATATATCCTCCAGCTCGATGCATGTAAATCCTTGGTTGATCTCCTCCAATAAACAATTCTAGTGATCTTTTTACTACTAGAATTTCAATGGAGATGTATTTTTTTTTTTGACAAAATTCGATGGAGATGTATTAAAAAATAGTAAAAAATTCTTATTAATAAAATTGCAAATAAGGTGAGCGTCGAATTCATCAGGTTAAATATGATTGGGCACGTTGTACCAAAAACAAATGATTGGGCACATGTCTTTTTTAGCATAAATATCATTGTTTTAACAGAATAATTTTTTAAAAGTACTTACACATGTACAGAACTAAACCATCAAAAATAATTTTTAATTTAAAAAAATCTTAAACAAATGCATGCTTAATCCGATTCGTATTCTGTTAGGTTTAATGGATATTTACTCTATTTTTTTCACCAAGATATTATAAAAGAGTAAATTAACCTTTTCCGTCACTTTAGGGTCTGTTTGGTTCGGGGGTTTTGGAGGGGAGGTGAGGGGAGGGGAGGTGATATTTTAAATTTTTATATTTGGTTCAATTTTTTAACGAGGGGAGGGGAGGGAAGGAGAGAAGTAATTTATTTTTTTAGCCTTAACCTTATAAACTCAAAATAAGGATTAAATTATAATGGATATATTACGTCAAAAAAAAATCTAATGGATATATATCCAAAAAAAATCTAATGAGTAGAAAATCTAAATTTTTTTTGTTGTAAAAAAAATATAACCTAAAATTTTAATATTCCAACAAGGATAATTTAGAATTTTAATAAAAAAGTGAGGGTAATTTTGTCAACATAATAAATTATGTTTTACCTCGTCTCCCCTCCTTAAAAATCCCTCCCTTCCCCTCACCTCCCCCTCGGTTGAACCAAACAACAAGAAAACCTTCATTTGCAAACGAAATTTAAAATCACTTATTGGCGGAATTAACCCTCAATAAGTTATTGGCGGAAAAATCCACCACAAAGTACAACAAAACCGCCAATAGCTTAATGGTATACTTATTGGCGGATTTATCCGCCAGAAAATTTGAAATAGAAATAAATAAAAAAGTTAGTGGCAGAAATATCTGCCAATAAATATGAAGGCTGACACATACTACTTTTTGGCGGAAATGTTCCGCCAATAAATATATTGAACACAAAAAAAAATAAAAAAAAATAAAACTCTTCATTTTTCACGGATACACAAACACCATCACCACCACTAATTCCCCAATCTTAATTCTTAACTTATTTTCCCTATTTCCTCTCACATTTTTTTTCCACTCCTCACCTCCAATTTCTTTCACGTTCACATCTTCACTCACTCACTCATTTCAAATTTCTCTTCTATGACTATCTCTCTCATTCTCTCTCTTTTTCTAGGCTCCTCTCTTCCACCACCACACCACATCACTCTTATTTGCCAAAACCAAAACCCTCTCTTCCAATTTTACCCTCCCTCTCAAACTCAACCATCTCAACCCAAAACCTCTCCGGTTCTTCTCTTCCCCTAAAATCTCCGCCACCATCTCTGTTGGCAAAAAACTAACCAAATCAATCTTCTCATATCTCGACCCATTAACCTTAAATTTTTTATTTTGAAAAAAAATTGGTTTTTGAGAATTGAAACTGCGCATTGTTATGGATCTGGAACATGGAACCTTAAAGTTTGGATTTTTCTTCTAAGGTATGTTAATGGGCATGCTTCAAAACCTTAAAGTTTGGATTTTTCTTTCACTGGTTGTTCTATTTTCGATTCAAACAATATTTCTACTATACTGTTGTTTTGTTTTTTCTGTTTTACTTAATGTTTTTGTTTTTGGGTTTTGCAGAAAGATTCATTGAAAAACAATTCTAAAACAAGCATCGGCTAAACCTAAGGACCAGAATCTCAAGGAGTTGGAGTTGTATAAGTTCCAGCCACATTCCCTTTCTATGATACAACAAAGTTAGATCTGGAAAGTATAGAGAGAGGAACAAAGATCTAAAACAAATAAGAAAATATATTAAAAAAAAAAACAAAACTAAAAAAGTGTTCGATAGAAGCATAGAGAGAGAAACGAAAATCTAAAAAAAATTAAAAAAAATCATAATATATTTATTGGCAGAATATTCCGCCACAAAGTGAAGGAAACTGTATCAGAAGTTTTTGGCGGAATTTACGAAGTTATTGGCAGAAATTTCCGCCAAGAAATTTACTAGCAGATTGATTCCGCCAGTAAATATGCACTTTCTGGCGGAATTTAGCACTTTGTGAGGGAAAATTGCTGCCACTAAATCAACATTTTCTTGTAGTAGGGGAAGGGAGGGGAAGGCTTTGGAGAGAGGGAAATAGAGAGAAAATTAGAAAAATCTTTTACATTTTTTGAGAAAGTATTTTTTTTATAGAGAATGACAAATAAATATTTATGATTAATATATTATGAATTTAAGAATATTATAACAACATTAATTAAATTTGAAGAATTCATATAAACCCTCCAAACCCCCATCCAATACAATTTTTGAGTTCCCCAAATTGGGGGATTTTTGTGTTACGAAGAAAAAATAACCCTCCAAGCTCCTTCCCTCCCAAAATTCTCTATTCCTTCCACTTGTTTCTTCATTTTTTTCAAAATCATTCCCTCCCCTCCCCTCAAAATTCGCAAACAAAGCCTTAGGGTATGTGATTCGTACTTTCTTTGAGGGATATGTACCCCATTAGCAAAGCCACAACTTATTAAATTAAGTAAATGTCTCTCTTATTTTAATTTCCTATATATCTATACTAATATATAAAGGGGATACAAATTTTTGGGATGACTTTTTCAATATTCCTATTTTACCCTTAAAAAAACTAAGCACAACTTTCACATAAAAGTAGGTTTTCAGTTTTTTTATAGTAAAAAAAAAATATTTTTTTTTTCTTAATAAGTAGCCACAACAAAAAAGGAGGTTAAGTAGTTATCAATTAACTAAGTCCAATAAAAAAGGAGATTAAGTAGTTATTTATATTTGCACAATAGAGAATATCGATCACAACAAACAAAAAAAAATATCGATCACACAAACGGGCACATAACTAAGTATGGCGGCTAGTATATATAAAGCAAAGATAATTAAGATAAAAAAGTCAGAACTAAGTAGCTAATTATGTGTTCCAAAATAGAATAGCATTTAGAATGTACGTATGAAATTTTTGAGAGAATATATAGAAAAGGAACATTGTAAAATTAGGTGAATAATTAGGTCACCTTATCATTATTAGAATGAGACTATTTTAATTTTGTTGATTTATACCATATTCCATTTATAAAGAGCTTATAATATGAGAGTGGAGAAGTAAGCATCTAATACCTCAAAATTTTTTTTTCATCGGTAACAAAAAATGAGGACATATTCCAACATTTTCATAATTAATTAGTTAATTATTTAATTGCAAATCTTTTACTAATAAAAGGAAGCTCCAAGTTATTTTTAGGCCTCCATTATGCCTATGTGGCATATCTAAATAAGCTCAAATTCTTCCTTAGAATAACTTGATTGCCTATTGATTGATTGCCCCACAATTTTTTTGTGTCCATTCATCCTCCAAAATAATTATCTATCTATAAGTTACAATAAGAATGCCAAGGTTTGGCATCACCCTTTAATGTTTTTATGCAGTTATTTTTATTGCAACCTATTGAAATTCTTCTTAGCCTTTCAATTTCACTAAAAGCTATATCTATATATGCCTTGCTATGTGCAACACCTCGGTATACCATGTATGTATCAAACAAGGATCATAATTTTCTCAAACCTTTGAGATCTCATTATACTTTTATCTTATTTTTAGATTCAGTGTATGACACTTGCAGTGCAGGGTTTAAACTTTTATTTCTATCATTTGTCAATTCATATTTGATGTAGAAAATACTTGCTTACAATATATTATACATATATTGTGTATTCTATACATTGATTAATTAGGAGAATTTCATACTTATCAGAGAATTCCAAAATGATGCAAATGGAGTGATAGATCGCATCATATAAAGTGGAGAGAGTGAAGTGAATGAGAGATATAAAATGATGACAATGGAAGCAACTTATCAATATCATCAATTGTATTGGCAGCTTGAAAACATGTTATGGTAATCTCGTATCATATTCTTTCTAAAAGCTCCTTCCACTACTCATGTTATAATTACGATGATAACACATACAAAATTTCTTTGTATATTTTACATTACAATTTACAAAACAAAATTTATAATCTTAAAGTAGTAGTTCAATTTGTGCACCCTTCCAAATTATGGAGTAACATATATTAAAGTTGTATACTTTCAAAAAAGAAGTTATTTTTTTTAGGCATTAAATTGAAAAAAAATAATAATAATGCATTATAGGCTGGAATTATGATGCTGCAAATCAATGGATCAAAAATTATTTATGGGCAAACTTTTACAAAACTTCCCTCTAATATATTATAAATATAACAAATATAAAAATTAGGTAAGTTGCAAATTATCAAATAAATTATATGAATAAATTTATTAGTTAGATTTTTATTAATTAATTACTAATGTCCTAATATTTTTTAAAGAATAAATTTTGTCACACCAACCTTTAAACTACTACTTTTTCCAATTCCATAACTTTTTTGTTCTCGCTAATTCTAATTCCATAACTCTTATTCCTTAACTATGATTATTAACTCACTCAATGTATTAATAAATTGGTTACTTATAATTTTTTTTTGTTAATTTACATAGTTCTATTATAATATTTAATAATTTTACCTTACAAACCTTTGAACTTCTAATTTTTCCTATCCTCAACCATTGTGTGTATAAATATGTGGTTTGTGCACAAATACTAAATGTTTGTAGTAAAAATTTGAGTTTTGGGTCCTCGTCACTTTCCTCTAGCTTCACTTTTATCTTTTGTGCATCCTTGATGTTAAAGAAGCCTATTAAAATTGACAACTCATATAAGTAGATGTCTTTAACCCAAACATTTGCATCAATTAAGTTAAAATTTATGAATATCTTTTCCATTTTATATTGAATATATTTATTATAAAAAATAAATTAGCTACTAATCTTATAAGGTGCATGTATAGATTGAATAGAGAAATATGTTAAGTTATAAGCTTTAGTAGTAGTGTTCTTTTATTTTCTATATTTTTTTAATAAAATATAACCACACATATATTTAAACAAAAATTAAAATTCACTAAAAATTCAAAAATTATTAATTTGATTTAAGTAAGAATAAAATGACATGTTGATTGTTGAATGTCAAATTCTTCTAATATTAATATATTAAACTTTCTTATCCTAGGCCAAATAACTAAATCTAAATTCAAATATATGAAATCATCAACCAAACAAATATATTGCAACAAAAAATATTCAAGCTTATGTAGTCACAAAAATGAACTAAATATTCAACGAACAAAAAGCTAAAAGAAAATGTTATTAAATAAGAGAGACAAAACAAAAAACAAAAAAATTTAAAGGGACATAAACCTCGCAAAAAAAAAAGAAAAATAAACCAAAAAAAGATGAAGCAAATAAAAAAAATACAAACCAAACAACACACTAAAAAATATGGGACCGATAAATTCGGGATAAAATCAACACAAGAATTGAATTGTTTAGAGAAGAGTATATAGTTAAGCTATTTGGTACGCAATTTTCAAAAAACGGACATGATAAAAAAAAAAAAAAGACAAAACCACCATATATTAATCATTTTCTATGAACAAAGTTTATTCCAACCTTTGTCATGACCAATATTGTCGGCAAGTACATATAGATCTCTTTAACCCTTATAAAAAGTTAGAATAAAATATTAATAAGAAAACTAAGTACATATATAAAAATAAATAGCAAAATAAATTACGTCTATACAATACAACCCATATAATTAAGAAAATTATATAATTAAGAAAATTAAGTTCTTATAAATGAATACATTATTAAAATAAGAGATTCATTACAAGAAAACGATTCTCGGTTAAATGATTCTCAGTTACCTCGAGAGGAATAATCTCCGCAGTTGTGCGCGAATATACCTTTAGTATACAAGAAAATAAAAAACAAACAAATTTGCGATATAAATAAATTAAAATGTCATATTTCTAAACAATCTTTTATTTTTAACATAAATTACTATTATATTAAATATAATCATGTTTTAAAATAATATTTCCCAATTATTTAACTATATATCTAATTATAATTATCATAATTATTATTTTCATTTATAGAAATATTGTAAGTATATATTTTAATCGAATCCGTGCAACGCACGGGTTTATCTCTAGTTATTATAATTTTATAGGTACCGTACAAGTTTCCTAAGAATGTTTAATTGATTAGTAGTATATGCATCCGTAATTTATTTGATGACCTCTACCAAAAAAAAGTGATTCGAAATTTGGTATGTGTGTGAAAACCTTTTTTGTAGTTGAAAATCTAAAGAATCACGTAGGTTGTAGATTCTAGCATAAGATCAGATTAAATTATAAATTAGTTTATTTATTGTATGGAGCATATAAGAGTTGACATCAGTGGTGACAACTAGGGGTGGACATCGGTCGGTTATGGGTGGATTCGGGTCCAAAATGCCAAACCCGATTCAATTCGTGGGTGAGAAATTAAGGCCCAATTTCACCCAATTAAGCTAACGGTTTGATCGGATTTCGGTTATACGGTTTAATCGGATAAAGCGGTTGGGTTCGTTCGGTTTTCTAATAATGAGCCAACTTAGATTTTTTATATCCAATAATTTTTTTCGATTTTTTTAATAATAAATAAATCTCGGCATAAAACTTCAAGTAATCAAATAAACAAATTAGGATATTTACTTGTCAGAACATACAAGGCTAAGTTGCTTAAAAAAGCCTAAATACATATATCGTTCATGATTCATACATGTAATTAAGTTGGCTTATAATCTAAATACATCATTTGATCACCCATGTAAGATCAAACATATATATTACATTTCTATGTCTTAATATGAAAGTAGAAAGGTGTTGTGCTTCAAGTTTTTAAAGTATATATATGATAGTATGGTTATCTCTTATGCTGAAAAAATATACATGTGGTAGAAAAATAAATAAATAAATAAATAAATAATAATAATGGAAATTAATATGGATTGGGCTCGGTCGGTTTCAGATTTCGTTGGATCTAAAAAATGAATCCGAGCCCGTCCATTCCTATCCATTAAAACCCGATCTTTTTCATCCGATCAACCCGTAACCCGACCCACTACCATCCAACAATCAAATTCTTTTTCGGTTTCGTCGGATTCGGATCGGTTCGGTAATTTCTGTCCACCCCTAGTGACAACGTTATGAAAATGAAACCCATTTGAAATAATGAGAATCTTTATATATCCTTCAAATTAGTAAAGCTTCCTTCTTATAGGATACATGGAACAGTAATCAGAAAGATATCATATATATTTGCAACATACGTGTTTACCATGGGCGGATTCGAGTCAAGAGAGTGGTACGATCTCGCCGTCACCCCAGAATGAAAGGGTGATCCCGTAGTTCTTGGTCTGTGAAGATGCGTTGTTAGGTTCTCCAAAATTATGTAAGAGATAATTTTCCTTTTATATTTATTCGATAATTGATGTATTTAGTCTATAATATAGACCAAATATACCAGTTATTCAATAAATTTAAAAGTGAATTATATTTTATAAAAAAGATGAGAGAGAGAGAGTATATTTTAAAAAAAAAAAGTTAAATATATTTTTGGTCCCTACAGAATTGTGGTCTTCTCAGTTTAGTCCTTACTTGTTTTTTGTTAAATTTTTTATTCCTGAAAAATTATCTTGCACTCAGTTTTGATCCCTACTAATAAGGGAACGTGTATCTTTTAATGATTTTTTCGCAAGTAGGTTTAGAACATCATAAAAAGGTTCTCCGGTAATAAAAAAATAGGTCAAAATTATTTCTTATTTTTAATATAATTTAGTTACTAATTTCAATTGCATATTGTTTAGCCACACCAATTTATTGTGTCTAGATCCGCCCCTACTGTTTACCCTTGCTTTACGATGAATTTGGATTTGCTGCTGTAGAAATATCGCACGGTTTCTTGTTATTTTCAATCTTGGCCATTCATTTCTGAACAGGCGACTTATATTAAATACAACAAAATGTAAGCACTTTAGATCTGATCCGTCGGATCGTGATCGGACGGTTTGGATGCAGTACTGCGTCATGCGGTAACTACACCAAATTCAATTCCCTTTACGATGCGGTTTTTTAAAAATAAGGTTAAACCTAATATAAAAATAAACGTTGATGGCTATTCAAAATTTATTAGACCCATTCACTATCGAGTTACTGCTATTAGATCATTTGAGTCATGTTTCAGATTTCCATTCTTAAATATGAAATGATATATTATGACTCTCATATTTGATGAGATGCGGTATGAATATGTATTTATAAGTGGAGACAAACTACTAAATTAATTACTAAATTGTTTGCGGTAAAAAAAAAGAGTAGAAACAATATTTACCCTATAAACTGATTTGTAAAAGTTAAGTTAGATAACATTGTAATATATTAGTCTCTCAATCTATGTCACATTTATCTGGATTCATATATCGTTCAACTCTAACACTATAGGGCATGAATGTGTTGGATAAAATATAGTCTCACATAGAATAAAATATAAAATTTAAAATAAATTTATAAAAAATGACACTCATTGTTTCACTAGCCAATTCTTTACGGATAAATTAAGCTCGATATTAAAATTTAATAAACTATGCGGAAGAGTGTCTCTCACAAGGTAATAAAAAGCGAATCAGACCGATCGGTCCAACTGATTTAATCAGAAATTGGACCTACGTCCGATTAAAAAATTTGTAAAAACCACTTTGCTATAAAACCGGGAAATAAACTAATAAACCCGTCCACAAAAAAAAAAAAACTGGACAAAATGAGGAGTTTATTTGATTAAAAACGATTTCCTCTCAAAATAGTTTAGGGCCAACTCTGAGTTTTCTCTTAGTGCTTGCTATGGGGTTGGATCATATATTTAAATTTTATTTTGATTCCAAATATATTAAACTCTCAAAATTTTATATTGCCTGTTTTTTATTTTTTATTTTGTTGCTATTTTACCGTCTAATTTTAAAAAATAATCTTAAATTGTCCCTAGTTAATTAATTCATATAAAGCGTGTTCATATATATATATCTATTACCATATATAAAAAGGATACAAATTTTTGAGATGACTTTTTCATTATACCTATTTTACCCTTAAAAAAACTACAAAAAATAAACTAAATATTTGTATATGTTGAAAAATAACTTCCACATAAAAATAAATTTTCAGTTTTTTTTTAGTAAATAATTTTTTTTTTCTTTTAATAACTGAACACAATTTCCACATAAAAGTATGTTTTCAGTTTTTTATAGTAAAAAATAAATATTTTTTTTTCTTCTTAATAACTAGCCACAACAAAAAAGGAGGTTAAGTAGTTATCAATTAACTAAGTCCAATAAAAAAGAAGATTAAGTAGTTATTTATATTTGCACAATAGAAAATTTCGATCACAACAAATAAAAAAAAATAATAATATCGATCACACAAACGGACACGGAACGGCGGCTAGTATATATAGAGTTGAAATCAAATTGAGTTGAATTTGGCTAAAACTATAGACCGGACTAAGTAATCTAATTCACAAAATAACATGTTGCAGCATTGGAATTGTTTGGGTCAAACCACTAATATTGGGGTTGGTATTCCCATACTCTTTTTTTTCTTTTTTGTTAAAAATATTCCCATACTCTTTTTAATTAAAAAATAAAATAAAATAGATCAGACTATTTTATTCTTTTTATAAAAGAAACAAACGTTAATTTTTTTTAAAGTAAATATTTAGGTATTTTAGAATTTCATCAAATACCATTTAGATAAATTAATTGAGACTGTTTGTTATAGTTTTCTTTAGAAACCAATCATTTTTTTATAAAAATAATCACTTTTATAAATATTGCTTATGTTTGTTATAATTTTTTAAAATAATTAGAATCTAAAAATAATCAGAAAACATCTAAAAAGAAGGTGGAAATTATTTTGTAATTAAAAAGTCACTTTTCCATATTGTATCCAAACAAACTAAAGATTATGTTATTAAAAAATAAATTATTACAATAAACAAACGCAAATTAAAACTTTTCTATAAAATTTATATATTATTGAATATCAAAATCACTATTTTTTTAATCTTTAACAAACACACCCAAATTTGAAGTAAAAAAAAAAAGCAAATGCACCCTAATCTATTTATAAAAATATGATATAACATTAAATGTTACGGCTGCACATATATATATATGGAGTTTATATGAGTGCAGCTTTGCTCCATTTGCAAAGGCTCCTTTTATACCTGTTCATTGCATAGATGGTTGACAAGTGGACAAAATGAATTAGATGGCTGGGATTAACACTTATAATTAACTATTTGTTTTTAATAATAACAGAGAATTCGCGTGTAAGTCTTCTTCTTTCTCTTGTTTCACCGATACAACATTCCTTCCATCTACACCTCACCGCCACAACTGCGGCGTCCTTCCTCCATTCTTCTCCATACACCGCCACACAACACCTCGTCGTCTTGCCGTCTCGCCGAACCTCCGTCTCACCGAACCTCAATGTCTCACCGTCACCGCTCTTTCCACAAACAAAACAATCTGAATAGCGTACTAACATTTAATTATACAAGCCATTACAAATTGAATAAACCAGACTAGTGATAAGCATAGATCCTCCACAATTTCATTATCCTCATCTTTTCATTCCCAATCAGGATCTATTCATGAAATAAATTTTAGTTATAAATACAACACGTAAAGATGAAAGGAAGGCTAGATGGGGAGGTGGTGTTGATGGTGTGTGTAGAAGAAGGAAGAAAGAACGCCGCCGTGTCGGAAAGAGGCAGAGGCGGCGGCAAAAGGAAGAGGGAGATGAGGCAGAGATGAGGTGAAGATGAAAGGGTTTCTGTTTTGCATCAAAGAGAAACAAATTGACGCGTGTTTTCTTGTTTAAATCTCAACCGTTAGTTTTAAAATTCAAGTTTTCATATATATATATATATATATATATATATATATATATATATATATATATATATATATATATATATATATATATATTATATGTTGGCTTTTGTGTTCCAATAACTTTACAAATTGGCGATGGATCCCCGGAACAATCGGCCAGTTTTCAGTGAATTCTAGTTACAAATTGCTTCTTCAAGCTGTCAATGTGGTTTCTGTGGAGTCAAGTGTATTGGAGGCGATTCAAAATATGTGGAAGAATGATGTGCCAACCAAAGTCAACATATTTGGGTGGAGATTATTACTAGACAAATTGCCTACAAGAGAGGCACTCCATCACCGAGGAATTATGAGTAATTCTCAGGAACTTTATTGCACTTTTTGTTTCCATCAGGTAGAGGATGCTGCACATCTATTTTTCCTTTGCCCTTTTGCCTCATATATATGGGAGGCTATATTCAAGTGGATTGGCAAGAGTATAAATCCAACTCAGGTAGGCAGGAACCATTTTAATTCATTTGGAGCATTGATTAAATCTAGGCATAGTAAGCGGGTTCGTCATTTGATTTGGTTGGCAACTACATGGTGTATTTGGAGGTTAAGAAATAAAATAGTGTTCAACGGGGGTGTTCCGAATGTTTCGCAATTAGTCGACGAGATTAAATATTATTCCTGGGCTTGGTTTAGAGGTCGGTCTGGTAGTAAGTCTTTTCTCTCTTTTTATGATTGGTGTGTAGCCCCTCTTATTTGTTTTCAAAGCATATAATAATTTGCTTTGTATTGTAAGGGATTGAGTACCCCTTGTACTCCCTTATAATAATATTTGCTTATCAAAAAAAAAAAAAAACTTTAATGCTCATTTTAAACTTCTGGATGAAATTCTTTTAAAATATACACATTTGAAAACTTGAATTTTATAGATGTTATTTTAATTTCAAAATGCAATTGAGTCTAAATTAATTATGATATATCAAAAATTAAATGGGAAAATTTAGTTCAAAAAATTGAATGCAATGCAAAGTAAATGCAGACAAGGGTTTGACTTTATTGTTCTTGTTTTATTTTACTTTATTTTTCTTTGGTTTGCTTTTTCTGTTGTTGCTTTTTCTTTTTTATGGGTTTGACTTTAGTCCCCATCTCTTTGCTTTTTCTTGTTGAGAAGGTTTTGGTGTACGTCCCCCTTCTCTTTTTGTTGCTGTTTGTTTTTATTTATATATCTAGGGTGTTGTAGTTGGTTTATAAAAAAAAAAAAAAAAAAAAGTTTTGGATGCATGCAAGATTATAATTCACATGGCATTATTATATTATTATAGTAAAAAAATTTAAAAAAAAAAAAAAATGCAGACAAGGGGAAATTAGAATATATTAATTGTAGTAACTTATATAATCAATAGACAATAGGACAATGAAAAGAAAAAGGGAAATTATTGGAGCATCCTCAATCTAAATAGATCGTATATTTTTTCCATTAAAATATCATAAATACTAAAACACATTAGGCTTAGATGCAATTGACAAGTAGTTTCAATAACAAAAAACCCTTATAGCATGTTCTTTCTTTATTCAAACAACCAACCTCTCACTTCTTGTATTATAATTAAAATTTTACACACTCTTAAACATTGTTCTTTTGCATCTGCATCACTCTACATAACAACCAAGAGAGAAGCGAAGCACATCACTGCTCCAACCAAACCTACAAGAGTCCTTGAAGAGCTGCTAGGAGTTTCAGCATCTGCAGCATCCTCACCACCAGGACCAGGAGCCAAAGATGGGCTAGATGCATCGGCTGCTGGGGCTTCAGATGGGGATTCTGTGACGACTTCAGAAGGTGAAGGAGCAGTCACTTCATCCGAAGAAGGAGTTTGAGCTCCAGTTGTGGGAGCATCAGCTTTGGCACCCTTAGTTGGCACTGGAGCCTTGGCTGATGCCACAGGAGCCTTAGCAGCACCCACCACTGGGGTTTGTGAATCAATTCCAGGGGCTACAATAGGTTTGGTAACTTGGAGTATGGAAATGTTGTAGGGTTGAGAGAGGACGGTCTTGACGAGCTCAACATCGGCCGGAGCACCACTCACAGAAGATCCAAAGGCGATCTCACCCTCACCGATGAGTTTAACCTTAATGAACCCTTGTTGGTTAACGGCAAAACCTGAGGCTTGGTAAAGGGTGGTTAACTGTCGGCCACTACCTTGAGCCTCCATAAGCTTCTTTTCATCGAAATAGTCAAGGATCACATGGGTGCTTATGATGGCCTTGATAACCTCTGGGGATTTCTCGGAGATGGCCGAGAGACCGGCATCACTAACGGCAAGGACGGTGATGGTATTGCGGCGGTTGATTTGGTCAACAAGCTTGGTTTCAGTGAGGTATTTGTTGAAGGTGGCAAAATCAGGATTTTGACCTAACAACTTTGTGATGTTAAATGCATGAATGGAAGATGAGATTGCAAAGAAAAAAGCTAAATAAAAAAGAGAAGAGCTTTTGAATCCCATCTTTCCACAAATTTACCGAAACCAAACCTTAAAGAATGGAAGGAATCTGAGGGTGTTTATATATATGTTACATGCTATGTTTAATTAAGGTTTTACTCATTTTTAGGTTTGTGTTCCAAATCTAATTTTGTCATTGTGACATGTGAACCTTTCAACATAACTATTTTATGAATATTTTGGATGGTTCAGCATTGTTTGCATAATGAATCTAGTGGTGATGAGAAAATTGATTTTTTATCTTTATTTTTATTGAATCATGCATGCATTTATAGATTACCCCTGGAGTATTTTTCTAGTTGCATACTATGCACATGTTATTTTTAAGAATAAATAATCCGAACTCCATTGATATACTTCTTTCGTAACGTTTTTTATGATTATTTATTATATTATTCTCCATATTCATCACTATTTCCCAAAGAATAGTTAGTGTTAGACAATGACACACAAAATTCTAATTTATCAAGGAATTCTCTATCCATCATATTATTTTCTTTTCTTTTTTTTTTTAATAGTAAATTTATATATAAATATAAAAACGAATAAAGTATAATAGAAAGTTTAGAAAAAGAAAAAAAAGTTACCAGAAGTATACTCCACTAATACCTAACAAACTCTAAAAAAAATACAAAGAAAAAGGAAACACACCACCACTAAAACTAAAGTCCCTCAAAGTCACCACCACGAGAAGAAGAAAATTCTCAATAAGAGAGAGACAAGGATCAACCACGGATAGGACAAAATAACAAGAGAGCCTCCCATCCTCCTGACCCATCGAGACCCAACTTATCTTCTTGTCTATCTTTGTGATGACATTTATGTATTCATAGCATACATGGTTCACACAGGCATAACCTGCTGTACTCATTTAACTGCTACAGAATATATTTTTTGACACAACTGATACAGAATATTAAAACACATTTTTGTTACCGAAGTTGACAAGTTTAATTTGGCCTTGCAAAATACTACTCCATAACCTGACCTGCTGCCAGCAAGATATTGCTATTTTGACACTAGAAAAATTGATGTTTGATATCTTTATAGCTTGCATCATATAAGAACACAATTATTTGGACAATTGACACCTCGGTCGTGGAAATCTTGCTCTCTTGGGCATACAATTACAATAATATAATTAGAGTTTGTTATTAGGTAATTTATTAATTTCTTTCAAGCTCTATATATAGACTTCTCATGTACTCATTCACTTCTTCTTTTTTTTTAACTCATTCAATCACTAGTTTTAGTCAATTATTCAATATGAATATTGAGGATTTTATAATTAATTTCTATCAAAATCTCAAACTTATTTCTCTTGTAAATTTTATCTTTAAATCTTTGATCTAATGATTTTTAACATGTTGACCTAACTTTATATGATATTTAGGATCGGATAAAATATTTTTTTATCACATATTATAATACACATACAAAAAGTAGTATTAAGGTTTTTTCTAATCTACCCTTTCATAATTTGGGAATATTTACCCATTAACCAATGAGAACAAGCCACATAGTGTCACCTTGTTATAATTTATTTAAATAATATACACGAGACAATATTTTTAATTAAAAAAAATATTAATTTAAGAATTTTTATAATATAAAGAGCACAATTATTTCACTTATACTTTAAAAATATTTTGTAACAAAATTTTAAGTAGTATATTTTAAATAATTTTTTATAGTAATATAATATCAAACTTAAATATCGAATAAAACATGTGAGTTGTCCAACTAACATATTATTACCAAATAGTTCATATCATAATTTGGTATTATTTTAATATTAACTATTCATTTAACATCTTTTTACCCGAATGTTAGCACAAATATTTGTACTAATATGCATACAAGTACCTTTATTATATACTATATCTATTGGGCCTCACAATAGCCTCAATCATCTTAACAAACAAATTAACTAGTTTGTTGCTTAAAACACAAGTTATCTAACTAAACTAACTTCTCATACAATTTGTTGTAACTAACTTGAAGTCATGATGATCATGATGTCCCAATTTTAAGCACGTATGGGAAAAGCCTCGTATAGGATGATTAAATGCAATGTGAATTCGGTTGCTCAAACTTTAACTAGGGCGGCCAATTCTTAGACTAGTTTTCCATAGATTTGAGATTTTTCCATAGTTTTGTTTGGTTAAAAAAAAAACTCCTCTATAACTTGTTACACAAGTAATACTAATCTCATTTAAAGTATAGACTAACAATATATATGTTGGCATTTGTGTTCCAACAAAATTTAATGCTCATTTTAAATTTTCGTGATTGGATTTTTTTAAAATGTACATATTTGAAATCTTGAAGTTTATGGATGTTATCTTAATTTTACAATGCAATTGACTATACAATATGATTATGATATCAAAATTTAATGAAAAATTTAGTTCAAAAAATTGCATGCAAAGAAAATGTAGAGAAGGGAAAATTCAAACATATTAATTGTAGTAAGTTTTTTATTTTTTTAATACAATTAATTGTAGTAAGTTATATTCAATATGACAATGATAAAAAAAATGAAAAGGGAAATTATTGGAGCATCCTCAATTCAAATTTATTAACATATCATGTATTTTTTCCATTAAAATATCATAAATACTAAAACACACTAGGCTTTGATGCAATTGACAAATAGTTTCAAAAACAAAAAGCCATTATAGCATGTTCTTTCTTTATTCAAACCACCAACCTCTCACTTCATGTATTATAATTAAAATATATAGACTCTTATACATTATTCTAATTTGCATCACTCTACATAACAATCAAGAGAGAAGCGAAGCACATCACTGCTCCAATCAAACCTACAACAGTCCTTGAAGAGCTGCTAGGAGTTTCAGCATCTGCAACTGCCTCACCACCAGGTCCAGGAGCCAAAGATGGGCTAGATGCATCAGCTGCTGGGGCTTCAGCTGGGGAGTCTGTGACAACTTCAGAAGGTGAAGGAGCGGTCACTTCCTCTGAAGAAGGAGTTTGAGCTCCAGTTGTGGGAGCATCAGCTTTGGCACCCTTAGTTGGCACAGGAGCCTTTGCACCCTCGGATGGGGTTTTTGCCGTAGCGGGAGCTTGTCCGTTAGAAGGTGGGGTTGGGGTTTGTGAATCAATTCCAGGGGCCACAATAGGTTTGGTAACTTGGAGTATGGAAATGTTGTAGGGTTGAGAGACGACGGTTTTGACGAGCTCAGCATCGATCGGAGCACCACTCACAGCAGATCCAAAGGCCATTGAACCCTCACCGATGAGTTTGACCTTAATGAACCCTTGTTGGTTAACAGCGAGGCCTGAGGCTTGGTAAAGTGTGGTTAATAGTTGACCACTACCTTGAGCCTCCATGAGCTTCTTTACATCGAAATAGTCAAGAATCACATGGGTGCTTATGATGGCCTTGATAACCTCTGGAGATTTCCCGGAGATGGTCGAGAGACCGGCATCACTAACGGCGAGGACAGTGATGGTGTTGCGGCGGTTGATTTGGTCAACAAGCTTGGTTTCGGTAAGGTATTTGTTGAAGGTGGCAAAATCGGGATTTTGACCTAACAACTTTGTGATGTCAAATGCATGAATGGAAGATGAGACTGCTAGAAAAAGAGCCAAACAGAAAAGAGAAGAGCTTTTGAATCCCATCTTTCCACAAATTTACCGAAACCAAGCCTTAAAGAATGGAAGGAATGTGAGGGTGTTTATATATGTTACGTACTATGTTTAATTAAGATTTTACTTATTTTTAGGTTTGTGTTCCAAATCTTATTTTGTCATTGTGACATGGGAACCATTCAACATAACTATTTTATGAAGATTTCGGATGGTTTAGCTTAGTTTGCATAATGAAACTGGTGGAGATGAGAAAATTGATTTATTATATTTTTTAGTGAATCATGCATGCATTTATAGATTGTTACCCCTTGAGTGATTTTTCTAGTTGTGCCCTTGCATGCTACACATGTTATTTTTTAGAAGAAAACAAATTTGAACTTCATTAATATACTTCTTTCATAGACCGACACAAAAGATTCTAATTTATCAAGAATTCTATCCTCGTCATATTATTTTATTTTATTTTATTTTTAACATCATTTACGTTTTCAATTTCATCGCATAGGTCAAACGTAGAGGTATGAAAAAGCATCCATAAATTTTATGCATGTTTTTTTCTCAACTTTCAATTTGGACCAACTATATTAATTTTTGTTGTATTAGAATATACTAGTTAAGATAGAGTTATTTAAAATTTAGTTAGATAGTTCGGTAGTTAGTTGGAGTGTGCTTTTATCTCTAAAAGGGGAAGTTTATAGAATTTTATTAATATTCAAATTTCATATAAAATAAAAATATTTGTAAACAGCTGAAAACTAGTTAAAGACGGTGGCCACCTTTTAGATTGCTAGTAGTGAATAGTGATGTGGCGCGTTCACACAATTCAGTCCTAGGAGCTTCATCAATCCTCCTTTTATATATCACATCATTTCATTGCTTCCAAATAGACCACATGATGCACACAAACACACCATTATGTACTCATTTTTTTTTTAACAGCAAATATATTAATAATCAGATCTCTGCACAAGATGAATAGAGACCAGATAAAAATAGCTACATAACAGCGGTGTCGTATATAGACGGAACACCGAAAATAAACACCTAAACAAATACTACCAAGTCTCAGAGAAGACATCAACCCTGCCTATAAAGTTATCATTAAACACCAACTTCCGATCTCGAAGCAAAATTAATCGGCCCATCAGAATTCAATAACAACTCCGTGAGACAAAGATTGACACGACCCAAGGAAAATCAGTCACCACCGCTACTCCATCTCATCACCTCCAAACCACCAGTACCACCTAACACAACACCAACACTCACCAGAGCCAAACCACAACGGACCGTTGCCGCCACCAACACCATCGGTCGCACCAACCCCACCACACCATCGCCACACCATAACCACCTAAAACCACCGCTGAAAATCTCTAGACCCGCGCCATAACACTGCACCTCTGCTGCTACCACATCAGTACCACAACATTTCACTACCATACCACCCACATCTCATCACCTCTAAATCACCACCACCACCACCATAGCACCTCCAAACCACTAGTACCACCCAACACAACACCAACACTCACCAGAGCCAAACCACAGCAGACCCGTTGCCGCCACCAACACCATCAGTCGCACCAACCCCACCACACCATCACCACATCATAATCACCTAAAACCACCGCTGAAAATCTCTGGACCCGCGCCAGAACACTGCACCTCTGCTGCTACCACATCAGTACCACAACATTTCACTACCATACCGCCCACTACTCATCACCTCTAAATCACCACCACCGCCACCACAGCACCAACAAGCACCGAAAAACGTCGCCGGAGCAACAAAACAACACCGAAATCACCGTGACTAAATCACCATGAAACAATCACCATGAAAATAGCCCCTAAAACCAAAACGCCAAGGCAGAACGTGGCAATACCTGAGAAGAGACCAGATCCAACACCTCAACACCCACCACCGGAAAAGAACTGCGACGACGTGAAAACTAGAACCGAAACACCCAAGGCACTGTAAACGCGAACAGAGTCGATCAGAAACAACCACCACTGCGGCGTCGACGGTGGTTGAAAACGACCCAAAATGAAAAAACTACTCCGACGCGGGAAATAAGGTGGTGCGGCCGTGAGGTGCTAGTGCACCATTTAACTAACAAGTTACGGCCCTGCACAATACTACTCCAAAACATATGACCTGCTGCCAGCAAGATGTGCTATTTTGACACTAGAAAAATAAATGTTTGATATCTTCATAGCTTGCATCACAAAAAAACACAATTATTTGGATGATTGAAGCCTTGATCATGCAATCTTGCTCTCTTGGGCAAACAGTTACGGTAATAGATAGAGTTTGTTATTAGATAGTTTGTTGATTTATTGATTTTTTTTTCAAGATCTATATACAGAGAGCTTCTCAAGTGCTCATTGACTATCTTTTAGTCAATAATTCGATATCATTATTGAGGATTTTTTTTTCTCTTTAATTTCTATCAAGATTCCAAACATATTTCTCTTGTGAGATTAAACTTCAAATTTTTTATCACGTGATTTCTAACGTGTTAAACTAGAGTATTTTTTATCATATGTTATATTCAGTATTTTTTATCATATGTTATATTCCGTCTATCCCAAAATAAATTATTTAAATATTAACATATGAGATGTTGTTTGATTTGTTTCGACGGATATGTTCAAAATATACAATTTTAATAATTTTTAATAATGGACAATAAAAAATATTAATGATTAAAGTTATACATTGACAAACATAAATATAATCAAATAAATCATTTATTTTGGAACGGAGTAGACATACTAAAAGTAGTAATACATATAAAAATAATTGTCCAAATCTTTCATAGTTTGGAGATTATTTCACAAAAAAATCCCAACGGATGACTTGTTGTCTGAGGTTTTCAATTGCCTTCAATGTGTAGCTTGTGTCACAAAAGTCCTGGAAATTCCATGCATCTTTTTTTGCAATGCCCTTTCTCACTTAAAATTTGGAACTGATTTTCTTCAATTATTAATTTGCGATTGGACTTTACCAGTTACTCATCTTTGTTTCAAGTACTAGTTAATAGAGGTTGGAATCCTCAATGCAAAATTGTAATTGTTGCTGCTGTTATTTATATCCTTAATTCCATTTGGCTTAGTAGAAATAATCTTATATATTCAAGAATGTGAAGCCAAATCTGAATTCTATTATTTCTTCTATCATTGCAAATGTATCGTTGGTTGGAAGTGTCTGATCATGCTATGGTTGATTTCACTATTCTAAAAATTTTCAAAATCAACATTCATCATCCAACATTGTCTCTTTATTTTGTTGAACTTGTAATTGAATGTGCTCAGGCAAGGCAATGGCATCAACATTGTCTCTTTATTTTTGTTGAACTTTCTATCGTATTATATAATGAGTCTTTTTTACAATACATGGAACTTTAAACACTAAAATTTTTACTAATAAAAGTCTCTTAACCAAGTAAGAGAAAAACACCCATAAGGTTTAATTTATTAGAAATCTAATTTATTGTATCTTCTTTTTGAACTCCTATACAATGAATCTTTTTTTCTTTTTTTTGAGAAAGCAAACTTTATTAACACCTCAAAACCATGGTATGAGAAGTACCAGGCGAGGGAGCAAGGATACAATGGAAAAGGGGAAAGGTTAGCTACAAGAAAGCAACCAACCAACCCACAGAAACAGAAAAACAAAAGCAACAACACAGTGGGGAACAGACATGCCTGAACCACACCACAACAAGCAACAAGCAGAAAAAAAACAGCACCTGGAAACAAACACAAAACAGCAGCAGCAACACGAAAACTAACAACAGCCAGCAACACCCCAAAAAACTAACGATTAAAACAGTCTCCAGGGTCCCAACACCATTCGTAATAAAGACACGGAGGGATCTTGAGCCGAACCGCACTCCATCTCCAAGAAATAATCTTAATTTCCTCAACAACCTCCAAAAGCTCCTTTCTCACATTATTAAAAATGAGATCATTACGCGCCTTCCACATACACCAAATCACCGAATGCCAAACCAAACGAAAACCTTTTCTAGATTTCCCATTTTTTGCCGCCTCACTCAAACAATCGAATAGATGGAAAAGGTTTGGGGGAACCACAATAATCACACCAAGCCACTTGAAAATTTGGTACCACACACCAAGCGCCAATTTGCAATGAAGAAATAAGTGAGTTGAAGTCTCTCTCGAATCACCACACCAAACACAATTATCCACTAAATCATTTGGGATAACTCGTCTAAGTCGAAGATTTTCCTTGGTAGGCACTCGATCATAAAGTAGTTGCCAAGAAAAAGCTAACACCTTCGAGGGAGCCGGACTTTGCCAAATATTTGAAAAAATCTTTGCTTCAAAATTCGACAATAGAGGGCCGGCCACAAGATCCTTAGAGAGCACATCAAAAGCGGACTTCACCCGTATACAATGAATCTTAACATTATACCTATTCCGATGATGGATCTTAACTTCCCTCGGCCAAATTCCGATGGTGACGGCAACAAGATCTGTGCCACCACCTTATACCTATGAATGACTCCTCCCTACCATTGTACGCCACCACCTTATGCTTATTAGAGGAAGAAGAAACTGAAGTTTTTGAGCTATGGATTTTGGAATAATTTCATTGTTCAATTGAGTATTCATTATGATTAACAAAAATTAAATCGGAAACTTTAGTTCATAAAATTAAGAAAATGTAGAGACCCCAAATATATTAAATATGTAGCAAGTTGATTATAACCAATAGGACAATGAAAAACAAAAAGAAAAAAGGGAAATGAATGAAGCCTCCTCAATTAAAATATATGTGCATATCATATATTTTTTCCATTGAAATATCATAAATACTAAAACACACTGGACTTTGATGCTATTGACAAATAGTTTCAATAACAACAAATCCTTATAGTTTGTGCTATCTTTATTCAAACGACCAACCTCTCACTTCTTGTATCATAATTATAATATATATACTCTTAAACATTGTTTTTTTTTCTTTACATCACCCTACATAACAACCAAGAGAGGAGTGAAGCACATTGCTGCTCCAACCAAACCTACAACTGTCCTTGAAGAGCTGCTAGGAGTTGCTGCATCTGCAGCAGCCTCACCACCAGGACCAGGCGCCAAAGATGGGCTACCTACATCGGCTGCGGGGGCTACAGTTGGGGAGTCTGTGACAACTTCAGAAGGTGATGGAGCAGTCACTTCCTCTGAAGAAGGAGTTTGAGCTCCAGTTGTGGGAGCATCAGCTTTGGCATCCTTTGACGGTGCTTCGGCAGACTGGGTTGGGGCTTTGGCTCCCTCACTTGGCAGTGGGGATTTGGCTTCCTCACTTGGCACAGGGGCTTTGCCTCCTTCGGTTGACACAGGAGCCTTTGCTGATGCAGCAGGAGCCTTGGCTGAAGCCACAGGAGCCTTAGCACCCTCCGCTGGAGTTTTTGCCCCAGTGGGGGCTTGTCCGTTAGAAGGTGAGGCTGGGGTTTGTGAATCAATTCCAGGGGCCACAATAGGTTTGGTAACTTCGTATATGGAAATGTTGTAGGGTTGTGAGACGACGGTTCTGACGAGCTCAGAATCGGGTTTAGCACCACTCACAGCAGATACAAAGGCCATTGAACCCTCACCGATGAGTGCAACCTTAATGAACCCTTGTTGGTTAACGGCGAGGCCTGAGGATTGGTAAAGGGTGGTCAATAGTTGGCCACTACCTTGAGCCTCCATGAACTTTTTTTCATCGAAAAAGTCAAGGATCACATGGGTGCTTATGATGGCCTTGATAGCCTGTGGAGATTTCCCAGAGATGGCAGAGAGACCGGCATCACTAACGGCGAGGACGGTGATGGTGTTGCGGCTGTTGATTTGGTCGACAAGCTTGGTTTCGGTGAGGTATTTGTTGAAGGTGGCAAATTCGGAACCTAACAATTTTGTTATGTCAAATGCATGAATGGAAGATGAGACTGCAAGGAAAAGAGCCAAGCAGAGAAGAGAAGAGCTTTTGAAACTCATCTTTACAAGAATTGATTTTTTTTGTGTTTTGTTTTTTTTTCTTTTTCTTTCGGATATTATGTCCGAAACCAAGCCTTAAAAAATGGAAGGAATGTTAGGGTATTGATATATATTACATTCTATGTTTAATTAAAGTTTTAATTATATTTAGGTTAGTGTTTCAAATCTAATTTTGTCATTGTGACATGTAAACCTCTCTCTATGTAAACTATTTTATGATGATTTTGGATGGTTTAGCATGGTTTGCTTAATGAAATAAGTGGAGATCGAAAAATTAATGTGTATTTTTAGGTTGGTCATGACTGGTGTTAAAATTTCGTAAAAAAGTTAATTAACTCAACGAATGTATGGTTTCTTAAAATTATTACTAGTTTTTTGCTATATTGCGTTGACATGTGAGGGCCATGCAATGTTGCTAAAAAAACGGTAATAACTTTTTTTAGGCATGCACTACAAGAAAACTGCCCTATACCCACCGCCATTTTTCAAAGTAGGGAATAGTTTTACCCACGGCCATCTAATAACTGTCACTAAAAGTTAGTTTTACCTTTTTTATTTAATTTTAATTTAATTAGTTGAACAATTTCACTTGTGTCAAAAAAATAAAAGAGTCTCGCGCTTCTCTCTCACTCGTCACGCACCCACTCGTCGTTCTTCTTCGAAGGTTCTCACTCTCCGATTTCACTCGTCATGCATTCATCTTCCAAATCCTTCACTCTGAATCACTTATCTTTCAATTTTTCAAATCGTTCACTCTTAATCGATCGAATCTTTGCTCAATCGTTCAAATCCCTAAAATCATTCAAATCTTCAAAATTGCTCGAAACTTTTCTCAAGTGTTCGAAATAGCTCTGAATCGTTCCAAATCACTATCTAGTTTGTGTTAATTGAATTATATATCTATCATATTACGTGATAGTTGATGTTTATGCTTCTAGTGTTCTAAATTCTAATTGAATTAAATCATTTGATATGATGCAGATTCAATTTGAAACTGTTGATTATTGCTGGATTTGGGGGTCAATTGTTGGATTCAAGTTCCTATACACAAGGTAAGGAGAGTGTGTCAACACTTCTTTTGATTTGAATTTTATCTGTTGCATTTGAACTGTTGAACTGTTTTTAGTTATAATAAGTTAATTTTATCGATTTCTTGCTGGTTTTTATTTTATACTTGAATGAATTTGTTGAATCTATTTTATGAAAACTCGCGTTCCATCTATATAATAATCTTTGTGTTTGTTGTTTATTTTTTGCGAGAAGCATTTGAATATGATCTTATGAATTATCTATAATAAGTGTTTCTTTTATGTTCATGAATGTCTTATTATTTCATCAGATTGACTTTTATTTCAAATAACAAAAAGTTCATCATAATAAAAGAAGCTCTCCTAGATAGTTTTGTATTAGTCTACTTAAAATCAATGATATGCTTAACTAAACCTCACTTATTAAGCACCCTAGTGGTACTGATCACAAACAAAATGACCATTTTATGCTATGGTGAACACTCACAAAGGGACAAATTGCTAATTTTTTCATGGAGTGGTTCCAATATAAGGAATGTGATTAAGTCTACTTTAATGATGTTACATTTGACCTTCTATCTGTGTCGTGTGTCCTGTGGCCATCCTTTGTCAATATGACTAGTCCATATTAAAAGTCAAGCTGGTATCTTCATTCTTTGTTACGGTGTTTATGTTCCAACATATTCACAAGAATATAGTGCTTTATTTTGTAGTTTGAGCTAATTAGGATTTTGAGAAGTTATTATTTAGTTTGAGGTAATTTGGATCTTGCTGATTTTGGATACTTAATAGATTTGTTGATATATTGCTATTTAGTGTGTGTTTCCTATTGTTGAAACTAGAATTAGGAAATTATTATGAAACTAGAATTAGGAAATTATTATGAAACTAGAAATCAAGCTTCTGTTTATGTCTAGGACTCTTCAAGTGGAATGAAAATATATACAGGTAAAAATTTCACGATTTCTTGCTTTATAGAGTAACTTTTTAGAGTAACTTTATTTTACTAAAACCAAGCTTCTGCGGATTTAGAGTAACTTTTTACTAAACCAAACTTCTGTTATCCAATGCTGGGGTTAAGCTATTTGAAGGTGAGGGAAAGATATATAACAGATCCAAATGAAGTTGAGGTGACACAATTGGATGGCACTAAATTTTCCTACACAGCAAAGCATATTTTGATTGCAACTGTGGCAGCAGGGCTCAGCGTCCAAATATTCCTGGCCAGGTTAGTTTGCTTGTTTTAATATATCATTGTAAACGTGAAGGTTGCAGTTTTATTAGTATAGTAGGAATATGCATGTTAAGAATTTTTTTCATATGGAATCTAAACTCTGGACTTCTATCTATATTCCTTTTCTTATTTTTGTGTGCAGAATCTACTTCTGCTATGTCCAGATTTTGTGTCTGTTGTTTTGTTTATAGAAAGTTTGTAGCTGATTTTGCATGAATTACATCGTTGAATATATGAATAACCGGCTAGGAAACCTTATTGGCTGATTTTGCACTTATTATTCAGTTTGTTTATCAAATGGACAAGAGTTGGATATCAAACAACTCTGTAACTAATTTTTGAATTTTTTAGTAGTAAGGTTTAGAAAGTTTTCTACAAATGATTTTAAATTGTGAAACTTATTGCAGCTCTGCAGTGGAATTTATGAAAGTTCAATTGGAGCATGTGCTCAACTTGTATTTGCACCTATTTGACGAATCCTTTGCGGATGACGCCCTTTTGGTGCCTTCTGGTTTTCGTGTTATTCCTTTGGATCCCAAATCAGTAAGTATCATTGTTTTAGTCATAGTAGGGAATAGAGATATAACATATCGTGTTTATAATAGTATTGTTGGATTACTTTTGTTGATGAATATGTTCATGTGCTGAATTGTTTTGCAACTCAGGACGGTCCAACTTCAAGGATATTGGATTTGACATCAACACTTGGATCTAGTAATAGTGCTCGTGCAGCCGGTGAAGGTGATGCAAATGGATACAACCTTAGCTCGGTTCTTACGATTGCATTTCAATTTACCTTTGAGAATCATTTGCACGATAACGGGGCTGCTATGGCTCGTTAGTATGTGCGTAGTGTTGTGGGATCAGTTCAGAGGGTTGCCATGGCAATTGCTCCTTCTCTACCAGGTACTCAGCTAGGTAAAAAATCACATCCCGGTTCGCCAGAAGCTCATGCTTTAGCACGATGGATCAGTAGAAGCTACAGGTTTGTTTGCAAATTTCTTACCTCCTTTTTCTTGATCAGAAGCATCCAAAGTTAAATTTTCAGTTCTTGATTGTGTTTATGATATCTTTGTCAAGATGCGAACTGGTGCCAATCTTTTCAGAGTTTTTATTTCTTTCTTTTTCTATAGGTATATATCTTAAGTTGTTGCTCTAGATTATTGCATTTGAGATATCTATAAAATTTCTATCATATTGTATTTTAATTGTATTTCAATTCCTATGATAGATAATCACTTATTAAAGATTCAACAGTTAAGACCTTTTGACTTGATCATGAAAGACATGCTGCAAAATTTGGAGGACACAATAGCAGCAACAATGATGATGACTTGATCATGAAATGTTGACGATTTGAATTGCTTGTACTGAACCTCAGAGAGGTGAGGCTTATTTTTTATTCGTTTTTTTTCTTTAATTTTGGTTCAGTTCTGTCTCTTTAGAATTTTAAGATAAATTTCATTCCATGTGGCCTCTGGTCCTTGATTGACATTAGGCTTATCATATCTAAGTATACTACTTTTAAACCAAGTATAATTAATTTTTTCCCTAAAAGTGGGACAGAATCATTGGCTATGGATGCCAAAAAGGGAGGAGCTTCTAAGATGAGACAGAAGCAGCCAGTGTACAGGAAATCTATTGGCATTTTTGGACTGAGAACATCACAGTATAGAGGTATGTGTATGAAGTGTTGTTTTGTTGTTCATATTTTGTGTTATTAAAAGTTTTAAATTTGTTGTTATTTTTTAATCAATTAAATATTTTAATAGTAATAATTTATTCATTTGAATGTATCATAGTTTAAAAATTAAATTATAAATATAATGGTTACTTGTATTGACAGCAAAAATTGTTGGCAGAAGTATTTTTAGCTAAACTATTTTATGAGTTATACCTACAGACAAAACCGTAGCTAAAGGTCAAAAACCTTCACCGACGGCCAATACACAATGACAGACGGCCGAAAATCCGTTGCTAATCGGCATACATAATTTACGGAAACTATGGCCGTCGGTAAAAGTCAGGCGCGGTCTATACCGACGCTTTTTGACCTTTAGTGACGGATTTTGTCCGTAGGTACAAGTCAAATTTCTTGTAGTGATGGTGATAATGTGAGCTGGTGACAAATCGATAATGTAATAGATTTTCTTTTTGAGACTAAAAGGTAAGTAATGGATGTCAATTAGTAATACTTTTTTTAAAATATGTAATGGTTTAATATACCAAGAAAACAAATGCATGTTGTAGAAATTAAATTAAGTATCTCTTTGTCATAAATAAATAAACAAACTTAAATTATGTAGTTTCTGTGACGAGTATAATTCAATTGTTAGAGATATTCTAATACGGGTCACTATAAATGATATATCGTGGACTTGTACTTATAAAATATTTAAAATTTAAACAATGACATACGCGTTATTTAAAAGTAGTATAAGTTAATGGTTTTTGGTTTGATTAAAATAATGACAAATAAAAATGTATCTTGTAATTAGAAAGTAAAGCGATATTTCATTGGGATAGATAGTATGATATATGTGTCTGTCTCGATGGATGAATATGATATACATATTCACTTCATATTCATGAAGATATTCCCTAACCAAGTAATCAACGTGTTTTGAAATATTCGCGGGTATTTATGTTTATTCTAAAATGACAATTTATGTTTTTTGTAAAGATTTTTTTAAAATTATCTGAAATTTGTTCAACTTTTTAAAAATTAACACATAATATGATAATAATATTCATACATTTCACTTCTAATTTAACAATAAAAATGAACACATTCATATTCATGTTCCTTCTTTTAATCAAAACATAATAATATTCGTACATTACATTTATATTTCCCTCTCCCTAAAGATAATGAATTACACTCCCAACATCTTCCCCTTTGAGACTGCTAACCACCACCAACGAATCCATATGCAATTCCACAGCTAAGTAACCTTTCACTCGAGCTAAGTGAAGGCCTTCAAAGGCTCCCCAAATCTTTTAGCAAATCCTCTAAGCTAACTGCCAGCTTCATTTCTCATGATACCACCGCAACCAGCGACCCTGCTCTTTTTCTGTGAGGCACCGCCGGTGTTAATATAAACACAGTCGTTCTCCATAGGCCATAGCAGCCACTTATTCCTCCACATCCAAAGGTGATAGTAAGTACTCGACCTAACTTCATGTTGCATACTCTAAGCCATATAAAGTAGTTTCTTCTACTCCTACTTCATTAAGCAAGCACTATTCCTATGAACCATCTTGCAATTTACTAGCAAAACAACAATGTATCTCACTTGACGGAACTGGATTTTTGAACATCCCTACTTTAATCTTCTTCTTGACCTCAAACAACCACGCAATTCAAATACTTCGATTGAAGCATTTGAATTGTTTAAAATGATTTTTTTTTCTCAATTTCTAATTGTTGATTTAGTGAGTTGCACATTGTTTTGTTATTTCATCAAGTTGTATTACTAGGAAGCACTGTGGACTACATCTTGGAAAGAAAGATGAGACTTTTTCTCATGTGCAGAGCAACAATAATGTGTAACAAACCATCAATCTCTGGTTTAAACAGCATCAAAACATGTTAAAAGATGGTTGTAATATGGATTAAACCAACAATAATGTGAATTTTGTGAATAGGCACAACATTCAAATCTCTTCCATGATGGTTGTACAATCAGGTGGGTTCACAAGTTTAAAGATCATTATTTGAAAAAGCCACAATATTGTTCATAATAGTTGATACAATCTAAAATCTATTGAATATGGATTCTTGATCAAGTCTATGATCTATACTATATATGAAAATTTAATTGAATCCAATACATGTATTTTTTTTTTAAATAATAATAAAATCAAGGTATAGAGACTAATATCTTAAAGTAATTGAGATCCATTTATGAAATGAACATTTTCTCAAAATATGGTTTTCATTCCTACAGATCTAATTCTAATGTTTCAGCAAATGATCAGTGACTCAAGAGCCTCCACACATCTTAAATTCAATTTTAAACTCCTCAAAGAAAAGAGTCAAACATACACAGTGGTTTGATACAACACTATTGAGTTCATGTGCATTTCTAAAGGTGAGATTGTTTAAGGTGTAACTCAAAAATGGATCATTTAAGCAACAGAAAATTCATAGAAAAAACAAATATTTAACAAGACATAAGTAATAGGAAAGGATCAAAAAATATATCTCGGAATTTAATCTGAATATGCATATGAAACCTGAATATGGTTTCCCTAAAACCAAAATCAACGGTACTCATCAGAGACCGTTACATATCCAAAATGACTATCTAAACACATAAGTTGCCTAATCCCAAAATACCAACCACAAAGGCAACATCTAATACACTGTTTCATATATCTATCCAAGAAATTTTGCCAATAAATCAGTTTATCTAACTCAACTACACAAGTCAAGCCAAGAGGGAAGTTGTAAAACTAGAGTCAACTAGAATTTGATAAACCAGTAATGATATCTGAGATGACCTTGTCCATGTTGAGGTCTTTCATCGGCTTGAATGGACGCTTCATTCCCTACAAGTTCAGCAGATATTTTAAAAATATTAAAATATAATATTGTAATGTCAATACTCAATACATGATATTATAATAAAATATGCATATAAAGATTTGTACTGTCAATACATTATCAATAAACTCAAAGAAATTTAAAGTTGTCTTTAAAACTAAAGCAAAAAATCATCATGTGGATAAAATATCATCAATTGAACATACTGATATCTTAATGCAATGGTAAAGACAGTCAATAATACGACAATACATCTGAGAGCAATAACAATGACTGAAAAATAATCCCCTAAATATAATATAGCACATGAATAATAGGAGAAAAAAGTTCAATGGTTAACAATTTAGCTCGCCAGTTAAAAATTATTCAGGTAATACATGACTTACCAAAAGGCTAACGAACACCTTGCCCCCATCCTGGCGTATTTCAAAGCAACCTCTCCTTGGCTGTTAAAAAAAACGGAGAAAAAGTTGGAACAATCAGGTATTGTTAACTTCAAAAACAGGGTATTCAAATAACCCTGACTAATCAAATAATATATCGTATGAATTCAATAGTGGCTCTCCTTGTTCGGAAGTCATAATAAAGGCCATGACCAACAATCAACACCATTGATATGCTATGATTGATAATATAAAGTTAGATTGCAAGGGGGTTTAATAGAGATGTCATCTAAAGTGCAGTAGATGTTTGGAAGAGTTTATGTGAGCATATATCATACCAAATATGCATTTGTGTAAATTTACGAAAATTGTTTATGTAGAACTTAAGCAAAGGGTTTATCAGATATTAAATAAATTATGGTGCTGTGAGAAAGATTAAGAAACAAGTGTATAACTATTTGATATCATTAACATTGAAAAAAAAAAGCATAAGGCAGCAGTTGATAGAGATGCTAATTAAAACACATCTAATGTTCAAATAATATAGTATATAATAATCTTAGAATACCTTCTCAGGGTTCAGTTTCACAATGACATCAACATCACTCTCCTCCAGACCTTCCTTCACCTCAATAGCTCTCTTCTCGAACGATTTGCACTGCTTACTATGGCAAATAAAGCAAATAACGGTTAATAAAGAGAACCAAGAATCAACAATACTGCAAGGGTTGAATAATTTTTATAACTAACTTCATTATCATGTATGGGTTCAATATTTGTTCAAACTATTTTCAATTAATTACAATGTTCAATTCAATATTAACACATAGCTTTAACAAGATTTCCCGAAACAAGAACCATCTAACCTTCTAATGAGACACAATAATAGCCTATAATCAACCATTTTCGTCTAGTTCCAAAAAATTAGGTTTTCAACTCAAAAAAAAAAAAAAGATTCATTTCCAAAGAAAACAGTTTAATTAAGTCAAATCATTAACTTTTTTTTTGGGTATGGAAAGAGCCTAGCAATCCGCCGCGAGTTAACTAAAGTCTGGCCAAGAAAAGTTCCAAATCGAACATGAATTCTCAGGAACAATTCATCCTAGGGAGAACTCATTAATAACATGAAGTCAATGTGTTAGTTAAATCATAATTAAGTCATTTTCAAACAAATTGATTAAAAAAAGTCATTTCAAACAAAAATATACTTTTACAATCATCTTCATTATTATGAATAGAGTTCAAGATTCTTTCAATCTATTTGGAATCTATTACAATTACGTCAATTATGATTAGTTCCAAAAAATTAGGGTTTCGTCTCAAAAAAATAACGATTCATATTTCCAAAGAAAATATCGATTATTACTCAGACTTAGGTCAAACTTTCTGTAAGACACGCAATAAAAATAAAAAAATCATAAAAAAAATCGCATAATAATCATAATACTGTAATAACGACAATAACATTTTCTTCCACATTGTTTGCGCATTTAAGCGAAAGCAAGAAAAGGACAAAAACGGTAAAAAAAAAAAAAAGAGAAATACCAATGCTCGATAATGACAACAGGCTTGCTAGAATCTTCTAGAACATTCTCAGAGGCTTCTTCTTCATCTTTCCCATCTTCAGACGCAGAATCTTCTTTGGCTATGGCTTTTCCTTTACCTTTCACTTCAGCTATTTTCTGCTTCTTGTTCGATGATTTCTTTATTTTCCGAGTGTCTGGTAACTCAATAAAGTTAACACTTGAGTTCTTTGCCGATGAACGAGTAATTCTAGCGGCGGAGCGAGTTTCTCTTGACGGAGCAGCCGCCGCCTTCGCCACCGTAGATTGTCCAGCCTTGCGTTTTGGTGCCATTTCGTGAGAATGAAAATGGTTTCTCTTTCACTCTCTGAATATCTCTCTCTCTCTCTCTCTGCGTGCCAGTTGTTTTCTCTCTCTAAGCGTGCTCTCTCTATTTATAACGTTTTGGAATTTCCCGCGCTTTCCTGATTCGAACGAACGGGTAAGATTGTTTGTGAGATGGTTGAATCGACGGTCCTTTACCTGTGTTTGTTTGCGTATAAGCTAAGCAGTAGATAATAATATAATATGGTAATTTTTCTTTTTTGGTTAGTGTTAAATTGGTAAGAAAAAATAATTAATTAAGGCATTTGTTGAGAGATGGTATATTAATTAATCAATTAATCAATTTGCACAATACTTAATGGATTGAATCTAACCCATATACGAATGTTTAGATTCAATTCATCCCACAATCTTTTGAAAATTCAATGGATCAATTTTATTTTTTGACAAAATTCAATGGATCAATTTTCACTAGTTAAAGAAACAATTTATTTCTTACCAAAAAAAAAGAAAAAATTTATCGATTTTTATTATAAGTACAGATTATTTACTTTTTAGATTCATTATAAAATTGATGTATCTAGACAATAATATAGTCTAAATACATTAATTCTACAATAAATCTAAATACATTAATTCTTAAACATGTGGTAAGGGTTCGATTTCTGGCTCGTGTATATGGAGAAAATTCGGTTGGAATATAAAAACTCACCTTGTGTGCCCCACAAACTCCCCAACCAAAATTAGTCATTGCTAACAGCGATGAAAACTCCGTAACAATATCATGATAATCTAAAAAACAAAAAATTAAAGGAAAAATGTTAATAAATGTGTTTATAACACGTTAATAAGAGAAAGGTAAAAAAATTCTTGCTAACTAGTGTCCAGGATACTAAAACAAGTAACTTTTGTATTGAAAATGATTTTCTTTATATTTCTAAAAAGTCAATTATACAAGTTCTAGGAATATTTTACCACATTTGATTTCTTAACTAGTGCCCCAGGGGCACTAGTTAGCATTTTCCTTTTAATAATAATGTATTAAAAATTGAAGTAATAAAATGTTAACTTGTGCTTCCGAAGCATCGCGAAGAAAAAATAGTAAAAATATTTTGGAATTTGTATAATCTCTAAAAAAATATAAAAGACATTTTTAATATAATACATGACTCCTTTTTGTTTTCATATAACACATAATTTATTATGAAAAAAAATAATTCAAGCAACACTAATGACAATTGTTTCTAACAGGATTGAAATTATAAAGCTAAATTTTTACTGTTGAATTATCACTTCAAATATCAATATATTAACATTGTAATGATATAATATAGAACTCCATAATTAATTCGAACCATATGATTACGTCGCTATATATAAATCATTTTCTATTGTAAAATAATGAAATTCGATTCAATACCAAACCTAAAAAAATATAGTCAATGTTGAAGCTCCACTGATCAACTACGTACTACGTAAGAAACCATGGACCTTGAGCATTGCCATGGTTCGTTGGAGCTTTGCCATGGACAACCATAAGGCCAGCGCTGGCTGCCACCTCCACATCAATAATTTTGTAAAATGTTTAATTATTTATTAAAGTTTTTATTTAATTTTAAAATATTTAATTTAAACACTTCTTAAATCAATATAATGATTCTTTTTTAAAAATGAAAGGGTTTTGCCTCATTTTTTTAATAGATTAAAATTATGGTTTTCCATTATGAAAATATGAAAAATGTAAGAAAGATAGTGTTGGGGATAACCCACAAAGATGAACAACAAAGAACACTAGGAACACTAAGAAAGAATAGAGAGAACTATGAATAAAAATTGAAGAGAATGAATTAAGGGAAAAAGTTATCTTTATTAATCACCAAAATCACCTATATATAGGTGTATGTACAATAGGTGGGAGAGGTAGCTTGTAACAAGCCAACTAACAAACTTAAACCTCTCTAACTAACTAACTAACTGAAATACAACTGTACATAACAAACTAATCTAACAAACAAAACAGAAAAACATAACTGAACCAGAGGTTCAGAGCCTGAGAAGCATCAGAGGCTACGTTCGCTTGTTTCAGAAGCTGGGTGAGTACACTGCTTCAGAACCTGTTCTTTCAGAACCTGTGCCCTTCAGAAGCTAGGAGGGTCAGAGTCTGTTTGAGAGCCTCATGGTCATCAGAAGCTGTTTGCTTCAGAAGCTATTCTCGTCAGAAGCTTGAATTACAAAACTAACACTCCTCCTTAATTCAAGCTGTCAAAACTCACAACTCCCATTTCTCTTCTGAGCTTGAGAAATTGGTCTCTCTTCACAGCTTTAGTTAAGATATCAGCTTATTGATTGTCAGTAGAGCAATACTCCAATTTCAACTTTCCTTTAGTGACTTGGTCTCTGAGGAAGTGAAACTTTGTCTCAATATGTTTGCTCTTCCCATGACTAACGGGGTTCTTAGCCAAGTTGATTGCTGACTTGTTGTCAATCTTCAGCACAACTGTGATGTCAGCAATAATGTTCATCTCACTGAGGAGTGATTGCAGCCAATTTGCCTGACATGCAGCTAGGGACCCTGCTACATACTCTGCCTCACAGCTGGAGTAACAAGCCAACTAACAAACTTAAACCTCTCTAACTAACTAACTAACTGAAATACAACTGTACATAACAAACTAATCTAACAAACAAAACAGAAAAACATAACTGAACCAGAGGTTCAGAGCCTGAGAAGCATCAGAGGCTACGTTCGCTTGTTTCAGAAGCTGGGTGAGTACACTGCTTCAGAACCTGTTCTTTCAGAACCTGTGCCCTTCAGAAGCTAGGAGGGTCAGAGTCTGTTTGAGAGCCTCGTGGTCATCAGAAGCTGTTTGCTTCAGAAGCTATTCTCGTCAGAAGCTTGAATTACAAAACTAACACTCCTCCTTAATTCAAGCTGTCAAAACTCACAACTCCCATTTCTCTTCTGAGCTTGAGAAATTGGTCTCTCTTCACAGCTTTAGTTAAGATATCAGCTTATTGATTGTCAGTAGAGCAATACTCCAATTTCAACTTTCCTTTAGTGACTTGGTCTCTGAGGAAGTGAAACTTTGTCTCAATATGTTTGCTCTTCCCATGACTAACGGGGTTCTTAGCCAAGTTGATTGCTGACTTGTTGTCAATCTTCAGCACAACTGTGATGTCAGCAATAATGTTCATCTCACTGAGGAGTGATTGCAGCCAATTTGCCTGACATGCAGCTAGGGACCCTGCTACATACTCTGCCTCACAGCTGGAGAGTGCTATGACTGACTGCTTCTTAGAGCACCAAGACACTGGTGCATTTTGAAATTTAAACAAATAACCACTGGTACTCCTCCTGTCTACCTTGTCACCACACCAATCTGCATCTGAAAACCCACTCAACTCAAGTTTTCCATTATCCTTAGAATATGGAAATACAACACCATAGTGGATTGTGCCATTGATGTATCTAAGTATCCTCTTAGCTGCCAATAGGTGACACTTCAGTGGTTTACTCATAAACCTGCTTACATAGCCAACTGCATAACTGATATCAGGTCTAGTTTGACACAAATATCTCAGAGAACCTATCAATTGTCTGAACATGGTAGAGTCCACTGCATCACTACTTGCATCTTCTTCAATCTTGGCTCTTGTATCTGCAGGTGTGACTGATGAATTGCAATCAAGCATCTCAAACTTTCTCAGAATCTCAGTGGCATATTTAGCTTGATGCAATATCATCCCTTTTGGAGTTTTTAAGAGCTCCATTCCTAGAAAGTAAGTTAACTTCCCTAGGTCAGTCATTTCAAACTCACACTTCATTTGTGATTTGAACTTCTCTATCTCTATAGATGAGCTACCTGTTACTAACAGATCATCAACATACAAACATATGATTAACATGTGTTTGTCATCACTGCACTTCACATAAACACCATACTCTACACTGCACTTTCTGAAACCTTGCATAACAAAGAATTGATCAATTCTTTTGTTCCAAGCTCTTGGAGCTTGCTTCAGACCATACAAGGCCTTATTCAGTTTCAGAACTTTGCTTTCCTTGCCCTTCAATTCAAACCCTGGAGGCTGCTTCACATACACATCTTCCTCTAAGGGTCCATTTAGAAATGCTGACTTCACATCTAAATGAAATAAGGGCCATCTTCTACTACAAGCCAATGCAATCACTAGCCTTATAGTTTCATGTCTTGCCACTGGAGAGAATACCTCATCATAGTCCAAGCCTTGCTTCTGAAGAAATCCTTTGGCCACAAGTCTTGCCTTGTATTTTATCACTTTGCCTTCCGGATTTTGCTTGACTTTGTACACCCATTTCACACCAATTGCCTTTTTATCAGAGGGCAATTCACACAAGTCCCATGTCTTGTTCTTTTCAATTGACTTTAACTCATCAATCATTGCCTCCATCCAAACTTTACTTTTCAGTGCAGCTTTGGTATCCAATGGTTCAGTATCTGCAAGCATTGCATAATGCACAATTTCTCCTTCATTGTCTACTGCATTGTCTGACACAATCTCACAGTCAACTAACCTTCTTGGCAATTGAGTGTTTCTCTGAGGTCTTGGTGGTACAACATTATCATCATCATCACTTGAAGTATGCATGTCTTCATCACTTTCAGTACCTTGATGTTGATTCACAAAAGTGGGGGTGTCATTGACATTGCTTGCTTCACCACCTAAGTCCACTGCACAAGTTTTCTTAGATGAGAGCTTCTGACCCCAATCCCAACTTTCATTCTCTAGTACCTTCACATCTCTGCTAATCTCTACTTTCTCACTTATAGGATTATACAATCTATAGGCACCAGTTCTATGATATCCAACAAATATCATAGGGACACTCTTGTCTTTCAGCTTCTTTCTCTTAGCATCAGGTACATGTTTGTAGCACAAGCTACCAAACACCTTCAAGTGACTCACACTTGGTTTACTCTTGGACCACACCTCTTCAGGTACCTTATCCTTCAGCTTCTTAGTTGGACTTCTATTCAGAATGTAAACAGCTGTAGCAACAGCTTCACCCCAGAACCTCTTGGGCAGATTCTTCTGCTTTACCATGCTTCTGGCCATATCTAGAATACTTCTATTCCTCCTTTCTGCAAGATCATTGTGTTGAGGAGTATATGGTGCAGTAACTTCATGAATTATGCCTTGTTCCTTGCAATAATTCTCAAACTCTGTAGAGGTATACTCACCTCCACCATCTGTTCTCAGAATCTTCAATGACTTGTCACTCTGCTTCTCAACCAGTGTTTTAAACCTCTTAAACACTTCAAAAGCATCACTCTTAGCTTTTATATGATATAACCATATCATTCTAGAGTACTCATCAACAAACGTCATGAAGTATTTGTTTCCACCAGTTGATAACACATCAAATGGTCCACAAATGTCAGAATGCACAACATTTAGCACATCACTAGATCTCATAGGCAGATGACTTTTAAATGATGATCTATGATGCTTTCCTAACAGACAAGTAGTGCATGTATCTACTGGAGTTATGACACTAGGCAATCCTAACACCATGCATTTTGAATTAAGCATTGACAAGCTTTTGAAATTCAAATGCCCATACCTCTTGTGCCATAGATCACTATCTTTATCTTCAGAGGTTGCAGACAAGCATGTAGCTTCAATAGCTTTAATTTGAGTCTTGAAGATCCTGTTCTTGCTTTGTGCTGTTTTGAAAATCAGTCTCTTCTTGGAATCAAAGAGTTGCAGAGTCTCATCTTCAATTACTATCTTGAAACCCTTTGAAACCAATTGCCCTATGCTCATCAAATTACACTTCATACCAGGGACATAAAGAACCTTTTCAATCACAGCTTTCTTGCCATTTGACCTCTGAATCACAACATTACCCATACCTTCTGCTTTAATGGAATCACTGTTGGCCAATCTGATTTTTGTGTTGAGACATTCATCAAAATCAGTCAAGATGCTTCTATTACCAGTCATGTGGTTAGAACATCCTGAGTCAAAGTACCATACCATGGAATCTGCTGCTTCATCAGCAATTGTCACCATGAAACTGGTTTCATCATCAGAACCTGAGCTATCATGTGCTACCTTGGCCTCTTCTTCATTTTCTTGACCTTTCTTTTTCTTTGGATTTTTACATTCACTGGCATAATGCCCATATTTGTCACAATTGTAGCACTGAATCTTGCTCTTGTCCTTCTTCTTTGACTTATCTTTCTGTTTCCCTCCTCCTCCATTTGAGGATTCAGGCACTGTCTCAGCATTCTCCTTGCTTTTCTTGGAGTCTTTCTTATTCTGCCATTTCTTCTTCTCACTTTGGTACTTCTTGAATTTTGAGAAAAGAGCTTGCTCATCTTCTTTGCCATGGCTCCTCTCACCATGCTTCAACTCATGAGCTTCAAGAGTGCTTTGCAGATCCTCTATCTTGATCTCACTCAAATCTTTAGTCTCTTCTATAGTCACCACTATATGCTCAAATTTAGAAGTCAAAGTTCTTAGTACCTTTTCCACCGTTTCTTGCTCGTCAAGATTACCTCCACAATTCTTCATCTGATTGGTGAGAGTCACCAATCTTGTGAAGTAATCAGCAATTGATTCATCACTCTTCATCTGCAACAGTTCATACTGTCTCTTCAAGGCCTGAAGCTTTACTTTCTTCACCTTTGCATCACCACCATAGCTCTTTTGCAAGATATCCCATGCATCTTTGGAGGTCTCAGCATCTGCAATCTTCTCAAACACCTTTGAATCAACACATTGATGAATGAGAAACAGGGCCTTGTTATCTTTCTTCTTTGCTTCTCTGAATGTTGTTCTTTGTTCTTCATTTGCATTTTCTGGTAGAGGAGTGATTGCTGCATTCACTTGTTCATACACTTCTTGAACATTGAATATCACCTTCATCTGCTTCACCCATCTATCCCAATTCTTTCCATCGAAAACTGGCAAATTCGCATGGAAATTGTTGTTCCCAGCCATGGTTGATTCACTCTCAACCTGATTCTTCTTTCAAGAACGAATCAAGATCCCTTGGATCGTACGAGCTCTAGATACCACTTTGTTGGGGATAACCCACAAAGATGAACAACAAAGAACACTAGGAACACTAAGAAAGAATAGAGAGAACTATGAATAAAAATTGAAGAGAATGAATTAAGGGAAAAAGTTATCTTTATTAATCACCAAAATCACCTATATATAGGTGTATGTACAATAGGTGGGAGAGGTAGCTTGTAACAAGCCAACTAACAAACTTAAACCTCTCTAACTAACTAACTAACTGAAATACAACTGTACATAACAAACTAATCTAACAAACAAAACAGAAAAACATAACTGAACCAGAGGTTCAGAGCCTGAGAAGCATCAGAGGCTACGTTCGCTTGTTTCAGAAGCTGGGTGAGTACACTGCTTCAGAACCTGTTCTTTCAGAACCTGTGCCCTTCAGAAGCTAGGAGGGTCAGAGTCTGTTTGAGAGTCTCGTGGTCATCAGAAGCTGTTTGCTTCAGAAGTTATTCTCGTCAGAAGCTTGAATTACAAAACTAACAGATAGGAGGGTAAATGATGGTTTACCATTATGAAAATATGAAAAATGTAATCTCTCCGTCCCAAAATAAATGACATGTTTAATTTCGTTTATGTTTATCAATGTACAACTTTAATCGTCAATGTCTTTAATTATTTATTATTAAAAATTATAAAAATTGTATATTTTGAAAATACTCGTCGAGACAAATCAAACAACATTTCATATGCTAATATTTGCATGTATATATTAGTAGAAAAATATGGTCAAAGTAGGTCAAATGAATAGTACACTAAGTCAAAACTAGATCATTTATTTTATAACGGAGGGAGTAAGAAAGAGGAGGGTGAGGTTGACCCAATTCTCATAAATGTAAAGTGGAGGATAATAATTTGGAAGAATAATGCACATAATTTTAGTTAAAGAGAACAATTGAAAAATAAGTAAGCATTTGATATGGGACGATCATTTTGGGATAATTTTTTATTGCAGATACGACACTTAATACGTAACAAATGAAGGAATAATTTATAAGCTCGTATAACTAAAATAGAAAAAATTTGATCGTGAAAGGTTGAAATTACTTGATGTTAAAACTGATTTGAAATTAGATTAAACTGGTGGTGAAAGGACAAAAAAATAGACAAATTTGATAACACTTTTTTCCTCAAGCTTATAGTGTTTTTATTTTTTATAAACTACTAATACTTCAAATAATAATGTTTGTGCTGTGAATTAAACAGGAATCAGATTTGTAACTCAAATTTGGTGTTCTTTCACATTTATTAAAACTACAAAATAAAACATTTTCTTCTACAATTGATTTCTAACTCAAATTTGTTGTTCTTTTACAAAAATGTACTCAAATACAAACGATCTTAGATTCAACCTACCAAAATCACATTTATAGAATCAAATTATTCAATCTAAACTTGTCACCATATAACCAAACACACAATATAAGTTTAACAGTGTGCATTCAAAGTTTCAAACACAATAATAATCACTTCAAGATAGCAATGAACTACCACTATAATCAACTCATCTAGGAATAGCATAATGCTGCCAGAAAATACAAGCAAACAAGAGCAAATATACTATATATTGGATATGGATATATGTTTATGGTCAATCACTAAAACATACAAGTAATCAAGAACAATTCAGTTAGATATTTCCTGCGAGATTATCGAGTTCACTACAAATCCAATAGAGTAAATTTAGTTTCATCTCCAAGTTTACTAAAATTCGAGTTTACGACAGAATCAACTTCAAATAGATAGCTACTGTTTTGCAAATTTAACAAACTTGGATAAGATCTATTCCAATTCCAATTTACAAACATTTAAGTAAAGTGAAACATCAATTAAACAATCCTAGCAATCACAGTTGATAAAATTTGAACCCCCAAAATAGCACAGATAGTTAACCCTACAAGTATTTTCCTAAACTGCAAATTTAATCCCCAAAATACAGAAACATTATCCAATTGTAACATTTTTTTCTAAAATCAACGAAGAATTCTAAACATTAATGGAACACTACTTATCTGCAGAGTCAGATTCTTCTTACAAGTTTTCAGCAGCATCTTTGAATTCATCAGAACCTTCTGGAACGTTCTTTGATTTTTCACCATCATCCGCAGAAGCTTCAGGAACATTCTTAGAGGATTCTTCTTCTGCTTTCTCACCTTGAGCCGTAGAAGCTTCTGGAACAAACTTGGAGGCTTCTTCCGCTTTCTCACCATTTCTAACCGAAGAATCATCTGTAACATTCTTTGAGGCTTCTTCTTCCGCTTTCTTACCTTCAGCCGTGGAAGTTTCTGGAACATTCTTTGAGGCGTCTTCTTCCGCTTTCTTACCTTTATCCGTAGAAGGTTCTGGAACGTTCTTTGAAGCATCTTCTTCCGCTTTGTCACCTTGAGCCGTAGAAGATTCTGGAACACTCTTTGATGTTTCTTCTTCCGCTTTCTCGCCTTGAGCCGTAGAAGATTCCAGAACATTCTTTGATGTTTCGTTTTCCGCTTTGTCACCTTCAGCCGAAGAAGAAGCTTCTTTACCTTTACCTTTCGCTTCAGCTTTCTTCTGCTTCTTCTTGCTCGGTGAGTTTGATAACTCGAAAAATCTAATTCCTGAACTCCTCGCCGCCGCCGAACGAGTTACTCTTTCTGCCGAACGAGTTACTCTTGACGGAGTTGCCGCAGTCGGTGTTGAACGAGTTACTCTTGCCGGAGTCACCGGAGTCGCTTCCATTTCTTGAGCCTTGCGTTTTTTTGGAGCCATTGTTCCGAAATGTTTTCTCTCAATTTCTTTCTCTATGTGATTTGTGTCTCTGCTTAGTGTGATCTCTATCTCTCTTTTACTCTTGCGTTTTAGATTTTCCCGCGCTTTGGGATTTGAACGAACGGTTTACATTATTTCTGAGATAAATCGACGGTTTTGAACTAACGGTTTAGATTAAAGAAACAATTAAATTGTAATTTTATAAAATTAATTAGTCTTACTATTATTAAGTAAACAGACATTAAAGTAGCTGAAGTAACTGCTTTCTCATACCAATATTTTTCTCTATGACACACTCAGAGAATGTATCAATGTGTTTGACTTCTTTGCTAATTTTGGAGCTTCCTCAGATGCCGGCTTCTTAACTTATGTTTCTCTTCTATAAGGCATTTGTGATCTTCTTAAAAACAAAGCAATGTAAACATTATTTCTCCGTGATTAATTTTTTCCTTTTTATTTAGTTCTGTTTCCTTTCTTTTTAGCTTCCTTACCAAAAAAATAACAAACATTGAAAATAATTGATACGATTAAAAATAATTTTATAAAACAGCACAATTGGGGGGGAAATGGATGCTATATATTGAATATTAAGTAATATATCTCTCATTGTGAAATAGAGAGTGACATTCATTTTTAATTTTTTTTCAAATGTATGGTATTTCGATTTTGACAAAACGTCTTCTCTCTAGTACCTAGCCGGCACTAATATTTGTTCTTGAATTTTCATCTTTTTCTACCGGTAAGGGAGTGGTTTTAGGTCAATTTTGGCCAAAATCACCCCTCTGCTCCTTTTTCTTTATTGTTTTTAATACAAATAAGTAATTATCGCATAGATTGTATCTTTCTTTTGTGTTTTTTTTGTGTGTTTTCGTCGTCTCAATGCGACGTTGTTTAATATCCCGTCTTGGTGCGGTATTTGTTTGTTGTCCCGTTTTGTTGCTGTGTTCGTTTGATTGAATCGGCAGATCAACTTCGGTCAACTATTGATTCACACATTGATTAAGTTCGTCAACGATGCAGATCCAGAGACATAGGTATTCCGGTTACTTTGATTTAATTATATTATTTGTAGGCATGAGTATGATTTTTATGCTACTAACTTGGATGTCTCACAGACTCATCCTTTTCATTTTTAGTGGTACTGAACTTGTACTTGAATCTGATGTATTTTACTGATTTGAATGAATGAATATCATTTATTTTTAGTCAAAAAATAAAACTTATAAGGAGTATGTATATATCAGAAACAATGTATTTATCAAAGGTAATTAATCATCTTGTCTTGTAGTAAAGTATGGATAATATACAAATACAATGTAATTAAATTAATTTTTAAAATAATTTTGAATGGTTTATCTCATTACAAATAACATTCATATAATATAATTCATTCATTTATTTTCCTAATTTTTCTTCTCTCTCTGTCTTTCCTTCAACCAAACACACCATAAAATTTACATTTCTCAATCACAAGACTCAAATTCAAAATCCTAACCATTGATACTTGAATGTGAAGATTAATCATGTGACTTTAGAAATCATTTTATATTAAGCCCTAGATTTTTATACACATTACATGTCATTTTGATGTGAGGATTGAAAAATGAAAATCCTTGAACAAGATTTTAATACATCACAAAATAAATAAAACACTAGTCAGTTTCCTATGGAAAAGAAGTCCAAATTTTGATTTTGCCCGAAATAAGTCAAGTCAATAAAAAATAGGCAAAATTACACGTTTAGTCCTTTATCTTATTTTTTTGTAACATTTTGATCATTTATCTTTTATTTGTAACACTTTAGTCCTTTATCTTATATATTTGTAACACTATAGTCCTTTATCTTTTATTTGTAACATTTTAGTCCTTTATCTTTTATAACATTCACATATAAACCATTTTTTTCATAATTTTTTTATTAAAAAAATGTTGAATTTTATTTGTTAAAATACCTTTTTATTAAAATTAAATAAAACTCATGATTTTGATGAATATGTTCACCATCTTCATCAATTCTTTCAGATTTTTATGTACTTTAAAGGATCAAAGTGTTACAAATAAAAGATAAAGGACTAGAATGTTACAAAAAGATAAGATAAAGGACCAAAATGTTACAAATGAAAGATAAATGACCAAAGTGTTAAAAAAAAATAAGATAAAGGACCAAACGTGTAATTTTGCCTAAAAAATAAAAATTGTCAGTGTTGTAAGATTGCACATTACTATGTATGAAACTAAATAAAACTGACAAAAAAAAAATTCATCTTCATTGACTTTAACACATACTCTCAAAACAATTATTATTTTTAAATCAATCATCATACAAAACCAAATATTTGAGCATTTATAAAAAAAATTGTGACAAACTCTGCATAACTGCTGAAATATCATGTTTAATAATGCATGACTGCAGAAAAATTTCAATGCAACAACAGTTAGCTTCTAGAGTCAAAATTTAAACATAACCTTATCCCACCCTCCCTAGCCTATCAAGAATATCAAAACTTTTCATCCTCCATAAATATCTATCATGTTTCAGTTTCAAATACAACAAACCAAATATTGTAAAATAGGAACATCAAATTATCCATCCATACAAGCTCAGAAGTTCCATCAAGCCCCAGAAAATCAAATTTTGATTTAATCATCTTCTGTGTCTTCCTAATAAATATATCCATCTGTCTCAGGAACTTCTCAAAATAAGATATATGTGCAAAGATGGTAAGGCTGGGGACCACACGGTGGCGATTTGCCAAAGAATGATACAGTTTTATAAATACTCTAGAATGTTGTGGAGTTTGAGAAAAGTTGAATCAATTTATCTTGAGTTTCCGGATAAAACTTCCGGGCAAATAGATAACATGATCGTTTTGAGCCGTTTAATTCGCAAGGCGTGATCACGACTGTTCTCTGCAATGTGAAAATGATCACCAAAATCATGAGCGTCCCTACAACAGTATCAGAAGCAATATCTAACCAAAACTAGAGGGAATGAAGTATATATTACACACCTTTGAATCACTTGTATAATGTGGACTTTCATCAATGTACTGCAGGAAATAAAAATGTGTAAATAGAAGTGAAGATAAATGCTGTTTTGAAATGATGCAAATAAACAATAAAAAGACGGGGGAAAAGATAAGTATGCATGCTAAAAAAGAGGTTTGACTAACGGTGCCCTAAGAGCACTGGTTAAGGATTCAAAAAATAGAAAGTTTTACCGCAGACGCAAAGTACTACAACATTCGCTACATTGGTAACATAAAATACTACACTTTCTTAATAAAACTTGAAACGTTTGATTGCATTTGCCACAGCAAGAAAAGGAAGACAGAAAACAAAGAAGGATCGGAGAGCAAGTTCAATAAGACCAATGCAAATTTAAAGAAGTAAGAGTAACCACTTAATGCTCAAACCCTGATCTTGAAACACACTCAAATCCTCACTGTTGAGGAGATTCAAGTATAGTTTATAACTTGACTGCCGGCCTAGTTAGACAGTTGCTCTGCTTATGCAACAAATCTCCAAGAAATTATGTAGACTAAATCCTATAATTAAATAAAGGGTCTTGCTAATGTGTGCCAAGCACATGTTAATTATTCAAAAAAGGAAATGTTTCATTATATTATCCGTGTATTTAATTTGTTTTTTAAATTTTTGACAAATTAATTGCTCAAATTTTAAGAGAATATTTCTATTTTTAGAATCTTAACTTATTCTCTTAATATTTCAAAAGGAATTTTGATTTTTTAAGATTCTAAAAATAGAAATATTCTCTTAAAATTTGAGCAATTAATTTGTCAATTTTTTTGGCGCATGGTCAAAAATTTAAAAAACAAATTAAATACACGGATATTATAATGAAACATTTCCTTTTTTGAATCACTAACATGTGCCTAGGGCACACGTTAGCTTTTCCCTTAAATAAAAAACAGCTTTATAACACAGTCGCTATTGCTAAAGGTTTAGTACATATCTTTGCTTTTATTTTTGTATCTTATAGCTAAGTTGGTTTTTTTATCTTAGAGCTAAGTTGGTTTTTTTTTCAATTATACCCTTGCATGTAATTAATAACATTTGATTTTCGTTGTTTGTTTTAGTACTTTATTTTTGTTTCAAGACTATGAGTGCATTAGCAATCCAAGATACGTTTTCTCCAACTATACCTTTGAACGTATCGTAATCAATAAGATTTTATTTTCATCGACATTGTTATAGTGGAATATTTAGACTTCCTGATGACATTTATACTTAAATAAAAATTCATGAATGATTCAACGTAGAGTACAAAACCATGTGTGAAGGGAAGAATGGTAAAATGTCACATACTGCTATTTTTTTCATGAGTTGATGAGTAATATCACGAGCCCTGAATGACCTAGGATGCCATTTTCCTTCAGACCAATCAACATATGTTACCGACCAATTTGCAATTCCGCCTGGATCAAGCATCTAAACATACACCAAACAAGTTAGCAGGTACAAAAGACGGCTACCGTATATCACTTTAGAAGAGAACAGATTGGTGCACTTACATTAAAAAATGTTGGCAAGTAATGCTCATCGGAATAGCAGTTGCGATTGCCCTCCATATTCGGCTGAGAAATTTAAAACATGAATAGTAGAGTTCGGTCAGCAATGCTATATTTGTGATGCTATCTATAACTAACTATAATAACTTGGTCAACAAGAAAAAGCATAAGTGAATCTTAGTAACATAGTACCCTGCAATGATGCTTGAATTTATTAAAATAGAGGCTGTCTGCCATAGTTATTATAGCATGCTGTCGTTTCATCGAGAACCACTGCATTACAAACAAGAAGATCAAAATCAGCTACATGTCAGAAAAGTTACCATTGGTTTCCAACATTTTATTTTATACAAAGCAATTTTTCACCTAAATCTTAACTTTAATGGTTTATGGTTCTATATTTTAAAAATATACCTGTGAACCCTTTCGAAAATGCTTCTTTTCTACTTCAGGCAACATATGTTCGATATACCTGCCATTTCCATGAGGACCAGTATCCACATAGCTTTTTTTTTTAAAGCAAAAAAAAAACAAAGGAAAAGGGGAAAATAAAAGACAGATTAGTCCACACTTCCATCTAACAAATCTGCAGAATCTTCAATGAAAGGAAAAAGTTCAAGAAATTTTAAGGTTCTTTTTATAATTCCATACCTGTCAATAAAGCTGACACTTGTTAATAACAAGTAGTTGTATACAAAATCAAAGCGACGCACCGGTATACAACTGAAGCAGAAATGAACATACAATTAATTAGATTAAATATCAAAAACAAACCAAATCTTAGCATCAAAAAAAAGATCAAGTTCACAAGAATACCTATCGGACAACAAGACGAAATGTTGGTTATCAGGGTCTAAAAGTGCATTCGCCAAAAGTCTCCTTTCTGCTTCAACCATAGAAATTTTTCCCCAAGATACCTGAAAGAAATTGAAAATCAATTGGCACTGAGAAACAGATGGCGCGACTTTACGAATAGTGGATGGATATATGTCAAGTACCGTAATCATGACAATAAAAGAAAGTTTTTGGTTATTATCTCTAGTGTTCACAGTGTCCATTTTGTTTTAGTTTCCCTTAGAAAGAGATTTTATTACTACCAAATACCAATGAAGTGTGTATACCATAAATGAAGTAAATGTACTGTTTACAAATCATTGACTTTTTTGTTAATATTAAGCCTTTAGAAGCTTGGACACTATCTAATTAATCTTATCTGAGTGCAGGCAAGTTCGAGAAAGTATATTTAGTAACCAAAATAGAATAAATGCAATCTGAGAGGTCCTGCATTTAACGCGGACATTTTAAAAGAATACATAACCTATTATTTCCGGTTAATTAAATCTAATCAGAGTAATCAGGTTATGATTAAATATCGTGGTCAACTGAATCGAGGGGAAATAAAGCCCTAGTTCCTTGTTTGATTGAGCAAATTTCTCTCTTAAACTAAATTTCTTGTTAGGTTCTAAGGGTCCGTTTGGTTCGGGAGTTTTGGAGGGGAGGTGAGGTGATATTTTAAATTTTTATATTTGGTTCAACTTTTAACGAGGCGAGGGGAGGGAAGGAGAGAAGTAATTTATTTTTTTACCCTTAACCTTATAAACTCAAAATAAGGATTAAATTATAATGGATATATTACGTCAAAAAAAATATCTAATGGATATATACCAAAAAAAAAATCTAATGGGTAGAAAACCTAATTTTTTTTTTGTTGTAAAAAAAAATAAAACCTAGAATTTAATATTCCAACAAGGATAATTTAGAATTTTAATAAAAAAGTTAGGGTAATTTTGTCAACATAATAAATTATGTTTTACCTCGCCTCCCCTCCTTAAAAATCCCTCCCCTCCCCTCCCCTCACCTCCCCTCCTCCTTGGTTGAACCAAACAAACCCTAAATCTAAGTCTTAATCCAACAATACGCGAAACTAAATATTCTTAGCTTACATTGGAACTTGAAAATGTTATATAAAGAGCTAGTATATTTTCAAATCATGAGCTTTACCCCATACCGGTTCACTGTGGACGTCTCGGCCAATAAAATAGGGGCTGACATGTACCGGTTTTTCCTTCGATGCATGTACGTAGACAGAGAATTTTCCTTCATGGCCCTGCATTTGTTATAAGTAAATTTCAAATGAATAAGAAGTACCATTACCATATCTCTATCACATTTAAAGGAAAAAAATAATAGCAGTAGGTAATTATATTCAACACCATAAAGTCCAAATAAACTAGATCGAGAATAACGTAATAAATGAAAAATATAGCATCCATTGTTATGAAATAAAGACATAAAATATAAGCATGTTGTCTAAAGAATAAGAATGATATATACCCGGAAGAATGTGTGCCAGAGCTTCTCGAAAGGTAACGAACCCGGGCTCAAAAACATAAAAGCAACTTTAGGGACCTTGGTTTGAACAGTATAGTACTTAAGAATTTCATTAATAACAACCCGAGATTGAATCTCTGCATCGGTTAATTCCCGTGCCTGCACGGGTGGTGGCTGAATAAACTTACTACCACCACCAACAACACTACAACCTTCAGTGTTAAAGAACGAACACGTTGAGGGGCTCCGTGGCTGATAAATATAAGCAGCAATCAGAAAAAAGCACACTAAGAACACTAAAACAATAATCCAAGTAGGCCTCTTTAAGTTTGATCGATGTCTTGATCCAACCATGATCAGATGATTTCTTATGAACTGCGGCCATGCATTGTCTTTCTTCATCTAAGTTCAAGACATTCCTTCAGCTTCCCCATATGCATCCGCGGTCTATCAACAACATTCATTTACATTCAACCCTGTCATTGCACACACCCAAAAACAAAAACAAAACAAAAAACAGCGGAAATAAAATCATTCACAATAAGTACTCCAAACACCTTCTTCAAAAAGAAACAAAAAAAGTACTTTGACTACCAACAATTTACTCTAGTGTAGTACTAGTAGATAAAATCATGCGAAGGCACAAAATCTTAAGGACCGCATTATCAAGTATGCAAAACAATAGACATAAATAACTAACACGATTAGATTTCAAACTAGAACAGCTTGTTGATCATCTACCTTTTATTCTTGTTAAAAAAATAGAACAATAAAAAAATATTGTAGACGAAATAGTAAATACCACATAAAACTCGCGCACACACACATCAGAGATCCAGGTTCGAACCTGGAACACTAAAGATATCTGACCTAACAATTTCGGCATTTACAACAATCAATTTTTAACCAGACTTTACTTAACACTCAGCCTTTTTCATGGAAATCGGAGGGTCAACACAAAAATAAGTAGTAAATAAATAACACCATTTATTATGTTATGATGAGAGAATAATAATAATTAAGAAACATGATTCAGATCTTATCACATGGAGTACTACTTCCTAGGCTCCTACCCTAATTTGAAAAAGGAAAAGAAAAACTATACCAAAGCCTAATTATAAATTATTTAAAGTGGCAAAGTGTATAAACAAAAACAACAAGATTCATGAACAGAACAGAGATCTCTGAATCTCTGATTATGAACAAAGAATTTGGATACTAACTACTGATAGATCTTTAACTAAACAACGTAATTATTCAGAAAAGTGAATCGTAATCAAAAGAATGAATACCTGTTACTGAATGCAGGGATCTGAGGAAGAACCCCGCAGAAAGGGAAGAAGAAAGTGTGAAGAAAATGCAGTGAAGGAGGGAAAGTGAAAATGAATGAATAGTGTCAACGGTGGTTTTGGTGTGTTTAGAGTTGTGGCGTGGTTGGATTGGATCGGTGGTGGTGTGCAGATTTGTAACGCCAATTGGAGAGCGTTGATTCCGGTGTTGTGTTCTTCCAAGTTATTATTTGTTTATTAGTACAGTAAATACTAATAAATTTGTATATTTGTGCAATAAATATTATAATAATAATTAATTAATCCAAGATTTACTTAACTAACTAACAATGTGTAATTTGTGTTTGTGTCTTTGTTTGTGGGTGTGTTTGGGTTTTCATGTTTCTTTCTCGATCTCTCTCTTTCCCCTAATACTTGCTGTGCTAAGTTCAGGTTGTCATGTCTTACTCCTCAACACTACTCGTCTACTCCTATGCTTTTATCGCTTTAAATCGGCCAAATCATCATCTAATTGCGTGGAAAAATAAGTAAACAAATTTTTCTTTTATTATTTTTAAGATTTATTTTTACCTTATTTTTATGAAATTTAATTTAGATTGTATTTAACTTTTTTAACAAGTCAAAATGGAATATATATATATATAGAGAGAGAGAGAGAGAGAATGAGTAGTTGCATCAGCACAAGGTGTATCAAGGAAAACTACAATAGTTTTACAAATGTATTAATACAGGTCACGCAACATAAAAGTACAAAAACTTAGTTGATGCCCAAACAATAAAATGAGTTCGACCACCAACTATGGTAATTTCTGACAATAGTAACATTCGTCGTCTTCAGGCATCTAAAAGATAGCATCTGGATTTTATCCAACAAGTGATGCACGGGACTAGCTGCATTTCTAAACAAGCGGTGGTTTCTTTCGTTCCACACGACTCATACACAAGCTAGCCAAATGAGCTGTAAAAAGGATCGTCGAGCTCATAGTCCCCCAACTGAATAAGTGATATGAACAAAGTGGTCAGGAAGAGTGTGGGCATCAATTGCCAAAATCCAATCCATGAACGAACAAGTGGCCATAGGGAGCCAAAAATACTGCAAGAGAGGAATAAGTGTTGAGCTGATTCGATGTCGCCACAACCAGCCACGCATAAATGTGCCTCTGGAAAAATAATGTAGCGAGCTACCGAGTTTGTCTTCGTTGGTAGCCAATCACGTAGGAGACGCCATGCAAAAATGTAAACCTTCAACGAAATCTATTTGTGCCACACAAGATCCTCTGCCTCCCCAGAGTAACTGAATCCTAAGAAGTCAAAAGCTGATACGCACCACAAACTGAGTAACCTGTATCAGGGTCAGGCTGCCACACGCCACAAATCTGGAGATCCACCTGCATAGCAGAAGAGAAAAGTAAAGTCTGCAACTCCCCCAGTTTCTCCTCCTCCCACCCCCACAACCGCCTTCGCCACACCCACGTCTCCCTGCCGACCTCCCACGCAGAAGAGAACATCTCAGCTACAATGTTTGATTTGTTCTATGCCAAGTCAAACAAACGGCCAAACCTATCACACAACGGAACCCCTCCTAACCAGGTATCATACCAGAAAAAAGTGTATGACTCATCCCCCAACTTTTTCGTAAACACTCCCTGAACCGCCCTCCCCCAATCCCTCTTACTCCATCCTGAATTCTCACAATCTCCCTACACCACGCGGACCCTCTCCTCCCTCCATCTCTCGGTCTACCCCGCTCTACCCCATAGCGGACTGCCAACACTCTAGACCACATATCCTCTCAATCCACCAATATCCTCCAACACCACTTGCCCGGTAGGGCCAAATTAAATTCCCTCGTTTGCCTTATCCGCCAAACCGTCATACTCCCTACGTAAACAAATATAGTTTTCCAAAAGATCAAAGTGGTTTTCCTGTAATCTCCACTCCCCCCTAGAAAAAATTAATCAAAAGAGATTCAATAGAAGAGATATTATCCGAGGGATCTTTGAAGAAGGAGAGAGCATAAACATACAGAGAGGTCATGACAGACTTACGAAGGACCATACGACCACCGAAAGACAAAAAATGGTTTTTCCACCCTTGTATTTGATTTACTTTATCTCTTATTTTTCTCATGATCAATGATCAATAAAAATCATTTTTATATTTTTCCATAAACTTATTTTAAGAAAAACACAAAAAGTAATACTTCAAATTATCATTTCTTTTCTCAATAAATGTGAAATGTTTTTTTATATAATATGAGATGGAAGGAGTATATATTTAAAGGTTAAATTGATTTGATAAAAAATAAATTTGAGGATCAAAATATTTAATAAGAAAGATACTTATAAATTTAATTGCAATTTTTTTATATTCGAGACAAACGTGACAGCAAAATATATTAATAGAAATTAAAATGGTGGTTTTACTACTTTATTTATGCCGTTTATTCCTCTTTTCTTCTTGTCTTGTAGCATAACATGTGTACAAACATTGTTTATGTTCAAACGCAACCTCCAAACTCCAGCTGGCGTGGTATTCAAATGAGTTTTTCTTCTTCTTTTTTCTTTGTGAAATACTACTATTATTTCCTTAATTTTATATATTCATCAGCAACAAATATTATTTTAAACTAGCTTGTATTTTTTAAATTGTCCCGATTTATTTTTATCAAAGATTAATAGATGTTTTTAGTTTGTTTAAAATACCACACGGTTAAATATATTTTTCTCTCCTACAAAATACTTTTAAGTTGAGTCTTTGTTTGAAGAACTAAAACACATACTCTTTTTTAATAGGTATCGATTAACTTTCAACATGAAATTTTGTTAGCTGCGAAATTTACATACATGGATTTTTTTTCAGGTTGATTTCGTTTAAAAAATTTACAAAAAATTCAAAATAAAAATAAAACTTGATGGAACTAAAGTTTCAATTTAATTGTACCAAAAAAAGGTTTCAATTTAAAAAACACAGGGGCTTAAAATCGTTAATGAATAAGGAAAAAAGTGTACTTTTTAACTCAATTCCTAAAAAATACTGGTTAGTGATCCTTTTAACACCAACCAAACCAAACATCATGCTCGCACTCAAAGAAGATAAGGCAAAAAGAGTTAATGTGTATACGTGGCATCACAAAAACCAATAAGTCGATTCTCATCCGACGTGGCATCGTCTTATTTACGAATAAAAAAGAAAAACAGCTTATTCATTGTTTGGGGACAGCGCCATGGCTGCAGCTTATGCTTCTGCGTTTCGCTTATCACCTTGTTCATTAAAATTCAGAATCCATAATAATTATCCTCCAACGCCTAAATCATTCAACCTCCGTTTGCATCCCCGTCACAACAGCTTATGCGTTTCTGCTTCCGTTTCAATCTCCAACACGGATGTCCAAACAGCCCCTAATGATCTCGTAACCTCTCTTCTTTCAAAGGTACTCTACTGCTGTCTGTGTCTACTGCATGTATATTTTATTTTTCTTTATTTATTTATTTATCTATTTAATGAATAAATATTCAAAATAATGTTTTTTATACTATGCTAATTACTTATGAATAAAATGTTTAATTAAACTGTATATACAGTGTTTATCTGAATTGTAATGCTGTAATCCATGTGATGTATAATCTGACTTTATTAAGGGGGCTAATCTATTTTATGGGGAAACTTTAATGTCAACCATTGATAATAATCAACTTGCATATGTATGACAATTATTTAGTTGTTAATAATGTCTTAAATATTTATGGTTGAGATGTTTTTCATGTCTTAATAAAGTTCAACACCGTCATAAGAAAATTTATATGCTAAAAGTCTTTGATGATGTGTTTGTTAGAATCAGAGATGCAAAATAGAGAAACACAAAGTGACGGCTAGGTTTCAGTAATATCAGAATGGCATTGCTTAACAAAATAAGGATTACAGAGACAATTTATAATCATACCTAATAACTGAACTACTAACGTAAGGCCCAATAACATAAGCCCACTAATATTATTATCTAACACTTCCCCTCAAACTCATGATGCATAGCATTATGAGTTTGTCAAACAAAATACGAAAAACATATATCAAATAAAATAAACTTCTAATACTACCCCTCAAGTTAAAGCTTACTAAGTTTTCAGCTTGTTACAAAAATAACCCGACAAATAAACTAAATTAACCGAAATGGAGGAACCAGATTCAGACTTCGGATTCACACTTCAGACTTCGGATTCAGATTTCAGATTCAGACTTCAGATTCAGATTTCAGGTTGTGAGTATTCCCTCACCGGATTCAGATTGTGAATATTCCCTCACCGGATACAGATTTCAAATTTCAGATTGTAAGCTTTCGCTCACCGAACAGATTCAAACAAAATCACCGAATTCAAATTTTAAATTTCAGATTGTAAGCTTTCGCTCACCGGACAAATTCAAACAAAATCAGACATAATTAAACAAATCAGATCAAACCAAACAAAATCAAATCAAACAAATTCAAATAGATCTAAACTCAATCAAACCACGTAGCCAGAGAAGCTAAAAGAATAATGCTGTGCAAATTCCAATTTGTCAAATTTTCCATCAAAATATGCTATACTTCCCCACTAATTACTCACAATTCCAAATCAAAGTGGGCCTACTAACGACAACCAGTAGAAACAGAACTTAAACAAATCAAAAGGTCACCTTCACATGCAATTTCAAGGCTGAACAATCTTCACATCCACCTACACAACTTGCGTTCTTTAAAGCCAATCGATTTATAATTTCTTCTTCATCAGATTTTCAGCAACAAATATATTCCCAATTATTTTTGGGAACTCGACAGCGGAAACAACAGATGATTCAAGGCGGATCAAACCATGCTCTCGATACCATGTTAGAATCAGAGATGCAAAATAGAGAAACACAAAGTGACGGCTAGGTTTCAGTAATATCAGAATGACATTGCTTAACAAAATAAGGATTACAGAGACAATTTATAATCATACCTAATAACTGAACTACTAACGTAAGGCCCAATAACATAAGCCCACTAATATTATTATCTAACAGTGTTGTCTCATAAATACACATTTCATAAATTAAACTAATCATCAAATTAAAGTAGGTTGCACGAGAACAATTTTTTTAATTTTTGGGTCTTATGAAATAACCATCACTATTGAAACTCACAAACAATTGTGATGTCCCGAGTTCGAATCCAGGTGAAGGTGTTCAATCTAACAATATCGATATTGTCTTAAGTCTTACAGACAATGGGAGAAATATTTTAATTGATAAAAAAATATACTTTCTTTCTTGAAAGGAACAAACTTATGTCATTTCATTAGTAACTGATTGTTCAATACAAACTGGCATTGGCATAACATCAAAATCATGAGAACTAGCTGTAGTCTCGTAGATGTAGCCACTCTAGCTAACATGTGAGTCACTACAGTAGCTTGTCTCTTCTTAGAGAACTCCACCACAGAGTTTGGACAAAAAATTGACTTAGAATGAATAGAATCGCAAATAATTAAATCCGTCTAGGCGTCTACCACCAATTTGGAGTCGAGCTCGAATATAACGTATTCCAATCTAAAATGGCCATCCATTTAATGGCTTGAAGCAGACAGAATGGTGCTGAAATGCATTGTTCTTGGCTTCATAAATCCATCATAATGTCCTCTTAAACACATACCAATTCCAACCATGTTGTGACCAAAAGATGCATCGCATTTTAATTTCCTAGCAAGATGCTTCGCCCATCTGACCCGGTACTGCACTCCAGGTCTGTTATTGCAGATTGCAGAACACGAATTAGCCAGCTGCCACTGTTGCAGAAACGTCTCAGCCGTCATTACATTTGATGTTTCATTAACATTTTTTACTGTACTTTTTAATATTTATTTCCATATTGAAAATTGAATTTTAACTTTTAATCAGGTGGTGCAAACAGATGGAGGAGTTTTACTACAAAAGGAAGAACATAAAGAGGTGGCCGAAGTGGTTCAGGAATTGCAGAAGTATTGTGTGAAAGAGCCTGTGAAATGCCCTTTAATATTTGGAGGTGAATCCACTTTATGCAATTAAATCATACCAATTTATCGCTGAATCTTCTAAACCATACCAAATAAATCTTAGGGTGCTTTTGATTTGTTACCTTTTGAGTAATCTAAGTTCGTGATAAATAGCAATGCTGTTTCATAATATCAAAATCAGTGATATGAGAATCATCTAGTTCTTGCTTTTATTTCTATCGTGTTCATTATATCGACAAATATTATTTCCAGAGTGGGATGTAGTGTACTGTTCGCAGCCAACATCACCTGGAGGTGGGTATAGGAGTGCATTGGGCAGAGTTTTCTTCAAAACAAAGCAAATGATTCAGGTTGTTGAAGCTCCTGATATCGTGAGAAACAAAATCGAATTTACTGCTTTAGGCTTTTTGGATGGAGAGGTTTCTCTAAAAGGTACGTATGTCATTAATCATTCACGCTCCTCATTTTCGTCTCTGAAGTTGTAGGGTGTTATGAGGTTGATCCCTAAAACTAATATGCTGTCAAACAAAACTATGAAATTGTGAATTAAATGTCATCTAAGGTTACATGTTACCCTTTGGATAGCAAATTTCCGCGCTTATTTGATGAATGCAAATGTGAAACAGGAAAACTGAAGGCTTTGGATACTGAATGGATTCAAGTCGTATTTGAAGCACCTGAGTTGAAGTTAGGATCATGGAAAGCACAATATGGAGGTCAGAGTGAAGTTAAACTCAGAATCACTTATGTAGATGAAAAAATCAGGCTGGGATTGGGATCAAGAGGTTCCCTGTTTGTTTTTCAAAGAATATGAAATTGAATTGAAATTCCCGTTAGGAAAATTCTGGCAAGTTTGTAACTTGGCACAATATCATGTATAATATGATTATCATCATGAGTGTATATTTGTAGAACTAAAAAAGAAAAAAACTTTCCAAGACTAATTAAGGCTTTGTTTGGGAGTTTTGAGAGGAAGGAAAGGAAAGGTTAAGGAGGGGAAGGGAAGGAAGGGGAGGGAAGGGAGAAAGGAGGGAAATCCTTCCCCTTGTTTGGGAGTTGAAAACCCAACAAGGAAGGAGATAGAGGGGTTTATGTGATAATTTTACTATTTTGCCCTTTTTTCTCTTAAAATCAATACATTGTGTTATACTTTATAATTTTTTTTATAATTTTTTTTACCAATTTTATAAAAAAATCTTGAAAGCATGAAAACTTATTTTAAATTATTTTTTTCTAGATCTGATTTTTTTTATAATTTTATTAAAAATTTGATACAATAATAATAGCTTAAAATTTAAAACAATAATAATATAAGTGTTATATGCTTTCTAAATCTTTTTAAAAAACATTCGTTCGTTCAATCGTTCATGCTCTGCGTCGTGAAAATTAATTAGCTTCACTCGGATTTATTTTCAAATAAATTAGAGAAAGTTTTTGACAAAAAAAATATATAAAGCATAAAAGAAGCAAACATATTAAATTTGAAATCCAAATATTTCACTTGTAAATAATGCATTGAAAATGCAGCATATCCTGTTATATCAATACATGACATAAAAATGACAAATGTGTCAAATATGCTAGTAACTAAATCCCAATACAAAATTAAAAATTCTACACTAATGTCATCATCTAGGACTTCAAGATCCTCATGACCAAAACAATATCTAGTGATTACCTGCAAAACAAAAAACATGAAAAACAATTAGAATAGATTCAACAAAAAGACAAGCACTACAAACAAAAGAGATTATTCTGAATAGATGGCTGCCTAGCCTCAAGCTTCAATTAGTGCTAGGAAGGAAAACAGATACAAAAAGTTCACAAGGCAAAAAACAAAGAGAAGAAACAGTTGATTTTAAGCCAACAACATCTATGGAAATCAATAACAAACCCATCAAGAAACATAACAGAAACAAAAAATTCAATAAACTAGTTGAATTGAGCTTTCATCCCACATTATGATCAAGATTCAAGTACACACTTTTTCCTTAACAATAGCAAATTGACTACGTGTAATTTCCAGTTTCCACAAACCAAAGGAAAAGGAAAATTCAAGCCAAATAAGCCAAAAACAGAGCAATTACAAACAAAAGACTAGTACTACCAATTAAAACGGTTATTATACCTTTTGCGTTACTACTGCAACCATTTCAGCACTCTCATAAATTCCTACAATATATTCAAGTCATATAACGATGGTTATCATCAACAGATATGCCTCCAATAGAGCTAATAATTATAAGGAAAAAAATATATAGAGATAAAATGGATAAATTACCTTGACGAGTAACCTTGACGAAACATCGATTCTAATAGAAAACTCTTCCGCATGTGTTTAGGAAGTCCAAGTAAAGCTCTAACCTTCTCAGGAAACTCTAGAAGATAAGAATATGCTTGAATGATCATATGACTATCCACTTGCAATTCCTCAATAAGTTTAAAAACTTCTTCTTCCGAAATTGGAAGTTTTACATTAGCTTTCTCATAAGCCGCAATGCTGTCTTTAAAATACTTATCATGAGATACAGTACTCTCTCTAAAAGCATCAGCAACATTCAAAAGGGCGGCTTTTATCCCTTCAACTTCATCTTCATCTCGGGACTTTCTAGATCTTTTATTATCTTCCGGCCCTCACTAGTTGTGACATTCTTCATTATCTTATCACGTACTCTATCCCTCTCTAGAGTCAAACTACGATCAACTATCCTACTTCGAGAACGGATTTTAATTCTATAGTAACAAACTACAAGACATATGACATGAACAAGGGTCATTCGAAGTCTTGCTCTCCATCTAATCAATTCCATAATTGTTTGACGAGCCATTTGGTCATCCATTTAAACTGAATCCAACACAAAATAATACATGTTTGTGAAACAAACAACATTTATTTATAATAATAGTGAAATCATAATAATAGTAAAACTGCTTCAGCTTGTAAAACTGCTTTGTACACAATACTCACTCTTTGGAGACATTGTTGAAGGCTTCAGCTTATATACTTGGAACAAGTAGAGTGAGTATTGTGTATAAAGCAGTTTTACAACATTTATTTATCCATGATTATACGCAAAAATCATAATAACAGCGAAAAACACAAATCAACATTTATTTATAAGCATAAATCACCTCCGAAATCAAGATAAATCATATAGAGAGATGATTCACTCTAAAAAAATCAAAGCAAATCCTAAAAATACAGAAAATCAAAGATAAATCATAATAATAGAGACATGATTCACTCTAAAAAAATCAAATCATGAATCAAATAGAAAAACAGAAATCAAATTGTGAACTAAACACGTAAACATAAATCAAATCGTGAATCAAACAACAAAAAATAAATCAATTCGTGAATGAAATAGCAAAAGGACAAGAAATTGGAAAAGAGTGAAAGAGAGTTTGAGATTGATACCAGAAGAAAGAGGATCGAGAGAGAAAGAGGAGCGAGAGAGAAAGAGGTCCGGCGCCGTTGCCCTTCGTTCTCCGCCGTTCGCCGCCGAGAAAGAGAATTGAGAGAGGTTCGTTCGCGAATTGGAATGAGGAGTGAAACGTGAAGAGAGATTGGAATGAAATTAGGTTAGGGTTAAAATTGGAATTTTAAATTATTATGAGGGTAAAATAGTCAATTTATATAGTTAACCCTCCAAAACCCTCTAATTTGGGGGAACTTTAAAATTGGATTAAATGATCCCTCCAAATCCCCCCAAAACCTTTCCTTATTTTTTAAAACTCTCAAACAAGGGCTTACCACTTCCCAAGTCTTTCCTTCCCCTCCAAAACCCAACTCCCAAACAAAGCCTAAGAGTTTGCCTCAAAATGCACCAAGGTGGTTAATGGATTTTATTTAAAGTTCATGTATGCTAATATTTATTAATTTATGGACTCGGCTAAGTGGTTAATGAATTTTATACTTTTATATAAAGCTGAATCAATTGTGTACTTGCGTTCAATCTCTATTTGAAACAATTTTTTTGTGATTTTGTCAAATTTTACTTAACTCGTGACCGGATTCCAGATTACCACTCTATTTCTCTTAAAAATTGAAGGGTTAAAAAAAATGTCAAACTATTCTAATTGAGTAGTAAGATATCACACCTTGTCATTCAACTTTGAAAGTACAATTGATTATTGTTCACAAATCACAATTGATTATTTCTCAAAAGTTCGTTTGTCTTCCAATAATTGTTAAAGAGAGTTTATTTAATGATATACCAAACTATAAATGCATATTTCTCAAAATAATAGTGTTCTACCTGTTTAATCTTCTCAAATTGCTTCAACAGTGAACAAATGTATTGGCCAATATTGAAAACCTCAACTAAAAAAACAATTTTTAAAAAAATGAGTGTAAACTACTAATCCATAAAATAAATATCATTCATAAATTATGTGGAATATCCATACACTTGTCAAATTTAGAAATAATTAGAAAATTGTCTAAGCAAAACACTGAGTAAAATTAAAATCTGTCTAGTTGATCCCTTTTGGTGATACTCTATAATCATTGTTGATCCTGACAACGACAGTCAAAAAAATCATTGTTCCTTATGAAAATAGGGACAACAACAGTCCTGACAACGACACGTGGTTAACAATAATACAATTTTCATCAAATCCCCCCAATAGAATCGACGGTCCAGGGAATGTTTTTCGATTGGAGACGCATACTTGGCTGATTTAGTAAATGGATTTGTATTTATTGCTGGAGATACATTTTACCGTGTAGGTGATCCTGGTACACAAACAATGTCAAATACGTACGAACATCCAACAATTATTCGAGATGCATTTGTTCGATACTTTTTAGGCTATGATGGTCTTAGAAATGGTTATAAGCTGATAAGGTTTACCAATGCATGAGGAGTAAATGTAAGAACCATTGTCCATGTTTCTCAATTGGGAGGGATGAAGATTGAAGGCATGTAGTGACATCATATTTGATGATCTTTATTGACGATGAATGGCTAACGAACGAGCGGGTGCACACGCATGTGGCCAATCGTTCAAGTCAGCTCCATGTAATATGCAACGAAATACTATAAAATGGTTTTTTTTAAGGGAATGCATATTTTCTATCGACTGTCAGAGTGAACGAGAGATAAAAGTTGCACTTCCCCCAAGAGTTGCCAATCCAATTTTGTGTGTCTTAGGAAATAAGCTTTGCTGTGCCTTTTTCATTGATGGCATACAATACATCAATTAATTGAAAGCAGTATCTGGACTATATTAATAGATGTCACCGTAAATCCTCCTATACTGTATTTACCAATATGCATACAAGGAGAGTTGTTGCTTTTGGCCTTTAGAGGTGAGTTACCGGGGAGCCAGCCTTCATAAACCACATAATTGTTAAACTACATTCAACTTTGAAAGAACAATTGATTATTTCTCAAAAGTTAGTTTGTCTTCCAATAATTGTTAAAGAAAGTTTATTTAATGATATACTAGACTATAAATGCATATTTCTCAAAATAATACTAGTGTTCTACATGTTTAAGCTTCTCAAATTGCTTCAACAGTGAACAAATGAATTGGCCAATATAGAGCACCTCAACTAAAAAACAATATAAAAAAAATGAGTGTAAACTACTAATCCATAAAATAAATATCATTCATAAATTATGTGGAACATCCATACACTGTCAAATTTAGAAATAATTAGAAAATTGTCTAAGGAAAACACCAAGTAAAATTAAAATCTGTCAAGTTGGTCCCTTTTGGTGATGCTCCATAATCCTCAAGTTGTTGGCTAGACTCGGAGGAACATCTTGCATCTTCTGGTAACTCTTAAGTTAGGTGGCTGAAAATAAAGGATATGGATCATCTCCTTTCAAAACTTCTATATCAACCTCTCAATCATATGTATAGGCCAACAGATATATCCAACGATTGTTAAAGGAAAACAATAAATGTGATGTTTTATCCTATTTTTTTTTTTTGGTACAGTGATGTTTTATCCTATCTAAAATTAAATAAATAAATAAAAGATATGGCTAATATCTACATTTATTGTGCAAATAAATTGGTATAAGAAATTTGTATTAAAAAAAATGTATAAGAAATAAACACCCAATATTTTTTAACTTTTTCGGGCATATTTAGCACATCTCGTCACATTTATTTTTCAATCACATTGGAATTGTCTCGACGCCTATCACAATTTTCTCTATATATTTTATTTTTTTTAGTATACAAAAGGAAATAATCGTAAAAAAATATGAGAGTAAACAAATATGTATAAGCATATAAAAAAATAATATAAACATGATTTGTAAACAAAATAATATTTTTTTAAGCAAAACAAGAAATATAGTATTAAATAAAAATAGAAGTACATCGTAATCATTCAAATGAGAGAAAACAACCCTAATCACTGCTTATCAGCTACAAAGCGTGGCTTTGACATGACAGAAAGAGTCAAAGAGCCCTTGCTAAATTTGATAATCGTCCTCTGTATTGTCTCTCACTACTAGTAACCTGTAAGTTGGAAGCAGCTTTATCATTCCATTCATTTTCATCACCTCTCGCTGGACTCATGGGAACTTCCGCATTCCAGCTTTGTGCCGGTTTAAATTTAAGCGCTTCCAATCATGTTCAAGGTAGCTTTGTTTCACATTTTCCAAACTCTCACTAAAACCTTCTTCTAATCCTCGTCTCCGATTTCACTTTCAGGGACTACCGATTCCAAGTTCGCGCCTCAATCAGTGGTAAATAACAGTTCAATTCTCCGATTTTACTTCAATGTCGCTCGCATCCATATATATATATATATATTGCGGATTAGATGCTCATTTTTTCTACCTAAACTATCACTATGTTATTTATTTTTAGTACTTGAACTATAATAATCAATTTGGTCTAGTGAGCTATCAATCTTTCTCGGATTAGAACCTCTCGAATCCAATACCTCTGTGTTACTTTACCGGTCAATAATTATACACTTCTAAAAGAACAATTTCGAACCACTTGCCTTGTGGTGATCAAAGCTTTTGTATATTCCTTCATGCCAAAAAATCCACGATTTTCAATTCCACCAATTTTCACACCAACTCAACGAACGAATTCAAAATGTCGTACTACAATGTTTACCACTCTCATTCAAAACACAGAATACTCTTCAACTTCAACAACTACCTTAAACTCCATATTCTTAAACCACCTTAAAAATCAAAGAATAGACTCAGCACGCGCCGTCTTCAACAAAATCCCTTCCCCTCACGTGTCTCTCTACACCAAAATGCTCCTAGCTTACGCTCACAACAACAATCTCCCAGAAGCAATCAATCTTTTCCACCAAATCCCATCAAACACTAAAGACACAATCTCATGGAACTCCATCATCAAAGCTTCAATCATATGTGGTGATTTTGTCACTGCAGTTAAACTGTTTGATGAAATGCCGCACAGAAATTCAATCTCATGGACAACAATAATCCATGGTTTTTTATCAACTGGGAGAGTTGTTGAAGCTGAAAGATTCTTCCATGCAATGCCTTATGCTGATAAAGATGTTCCCACATGGAATGCTATGGTTAACGGTTACTGTAATAACGGTAGAGTTGAGGATGCTCTTCGTTTGTTTCGTCAAATGCCTTCTCGTGATGTTATTTCTTGGACTTCAATTATTGCTGGGTTGGATCGTAATGGAAAGAGTTATCAAGCGTTGATTTTTTTGCAGAACATGGTGGGTTTTTCTGGTGTTGAAATTTCTTCAACTACTTTGGTTTGTGGGTTGTCTGCTGCGGCTAAAATTTCGGATTTTTACGTGGGTATTCAGATTCATTGTTGTATGTTTAAGTTTGGTTATTGTTGTGGTTTTGATGAGTTTGTGTCAGCTTCACTTGTTACTTTTTACGCGTGTTGTAAGAGGATGGATGATGCTTGTAGGGTATTTGGTGAGATTGTTTGTAAGAATGTGGTGGTTTGGACTGCTCTTTTGACTGGGTATGGTTTCAATGATAAGCATGTGGAGGCATTGGAGGTTTTTGGTGAAATGATGACATTCAATGTGGTGCCTAATGAGTCTTCTTTTACTAGTGCTTTGAACTCATGTGTTGGGTTGGAGGATCTTGAGAAGGGGAGAGTGATTCATGCTGCAGGAATTAAGATGGGTTTGGAAAATGGGGTCTATGTGGGGAATTCTCTTGTTGTTATGTATAGTAAATGTGGTTTTATTGGTGATGCATTATCTGTGTTTAGGGGGATTGGTGAGAAGAATGTTGTGTCTTGGAATTCTGTGATTGTTGGTTGTGCTCAGCATGGATGTGGAGTGTGGGCTTTGGTACTTTTTAAACAAATGTTGATGGAAGGTGTCGAGTCTGATGAGATCACGTTGACCGGTTTGCTTTCTGCTTGTAGCAGGTCCGGGATGTTAGAAAAGGCGAGGTGTTTTTTTGAGTACTTTGGTCGGAAAAGATCGATGAAGCTGACGGTCGAGCACTATGTTTGTATGGTGGATGTTCTTGGCCGGTGTGGAGAGGTGAAGGAAGCAGAAGCATTGGCTATGAGCATGCCTGTGGAAGCAAACTCAATGGTATGGCTGGTTTTGCTGAGTGCGTGCAGGGTGCATTCTAATTTGGATGTTGCGGAAAGAGCTGCAAAACAGATATTTGAAATGGAGCCTGGTTGTAGTGCTGCATATGTGTTGCTCTCGAACTTGTATGCATCTTCGAGAAGATGGTCTGAAGTAGCAAGGATGAGGAGAGAAATGAAACGTAATGGAGTGGTAAAACAACCCGGGTCAAGTTGGATAACCTTAAAAGGACTAAGGCATGAATTTCTGTCTGCTGATAGGTCCCATCCCCTTGCTGAGAAAATCTATGAAAAGTTAGAGTGGTTAGGAGTAAAATTAAAAGAAATGGGTTATGTTCCAGATCAACAATTCGCCTTGCATGATGTTGAAATTGAGCAAACAGAAGAAATGTTGTCTTACCATAGTGAAAGGCTTGCAATTGCATTTGGGTTGCTTAGCACTTCGGAAGGAAGTACACTAACTGTAATGAAGAATCTACGTGTATGCGGGGATTGTCATAATGCAATAAAGCTTGTGGCAAAGATTGTTGACAGAGAGATCGTGGTCAGAGATTCTAGCCGCTTTCATCACTTTAAGAATGGCATGTGTTCTTGTGGGGATTATTGGTAAAACATTGTTCATTAAAAAGTCTATGAGAGTTTACACTGAAAATGCTGAGGAAAGGAAAAGATTTGAACATCAGTGGACAATTTTGTTTGTGATGCACTGCAGATCCTTGATAACAATGAAGTGTAAGTTTGGTTCACACATTCATTGTCATTGTAATCTGTTAATTAAGATTCTTAGTTATTGAAGGGGCAAAAAGAACATTTTAAAAACATGAGAGAGAAAATGATAGTTGAGGGACCAAATTGATGGATTATTAATATTTTAGGAACTATTTAGCAGTATACTTTATAGTTTATGGAGAGCAATTGATAGTTCAACGACCAAATTGAGGGTTTATTCTATAATAAATAGTCTCTAAACTATTTTTGATTAAATCTATCATGTTAGTATCTGAACTATTACTATTATTTTGTAAGTAACTTAATGAATTGAGAATAATTTACGAATTATTTATGATATTTTTATAGTTTAGAGACCAAATATAAGAGCGAGAGTGGTAGTTTAAGGAACAACTTAAATGTTTACTTGATTCCTATAGTTATGTGTGTGTGGTTATTTTTAAAAGTTATAATATTTATTTCATTGTTTGGGTTTTTGAAGAGAGCACTTCCTATACGTATATTATCTGTGGGAAAGAAGCGATCACGTGGACTGCAACTCATGGTTGACGAGTATGTTGAAAAGATCAAATACTATTGCAGTGTTGAGGATGTTCTAATTCGATCAAATCCCAGAAATGCACGGTGAATTCACTGTCTCACTTTTGTTTTAGCTGCTGCATTTTGTTGAGTTTTTTAAGGATGACAGATTTAAAGGATATACAATGTCGACCAATGAAAAATAATTATTTTGTCACACCACCCCACTTTTGTAAGAATATTTTGAACTTAGTGGTATGACATGGAAGATGGTAGTATCTCATTGGTTGACAGTCGGTGTATGTCCATTCAACTCATTGAGGAACATGATTTTCAAATTTGCACCGTGGATTTTTTCACACATGTTTGAACCTTTCATTTAGTTCCCAACATATAGACCCACCCCTTATTTCATGTCACAAATGAATTTTGTCATGTTTAAATTTCACATGATCTTGTTATATGAAAACTTTGCATGATAAGGTGTGATGAAAATTTCACATGAGAAGACCCCTTTTTGTCTTGTTAGAGGCGCATAGATGTACATATGTACACGAGGACTTGGTTTTTTTAATTGTCTAATTGAAAGGGTGTATATTTTTGTTTGCATTGCAGTGACCAAAGGGCTCAGGTTGATGACGAAGACATGGCAGTGATGAATCTTATAAGGTCTGATGATTGGGTATAGTCTTGTACATGCCTAAATTTAAATTACAGTAAAAAAAATAATTTTGTGCTGCTTATGTGTACTTGTAGCTTGTAAGTGGGTTCTATTTGGTCTTGGAGATGAGATGGATAGTAGACTTCCAGTGTTCAGAACAAATACTGATTGTTGGTTTCTAACAAAACATCCATTTGTTTTGCTGTTTAACTCTGAAGTTTCTCTGTATTGTTTGTTGTTTTTCTTTCTTACCCGACTTTATCAAGGTGCTTGAATCTAAAGTCTATACCTTGCTGGTCCTCAGATTTGTCATTATGTGTAATGTGTTTATACTTCTTTAACTTAGTATTGTGTGCTGATGATACACAATGGAATCAAATTAAGCCCATGTAGGTGTTAGTCTCAATTTTTTAATTATGTTTTGGTTGCCAATTTCTAATGGTCTTTATGCACTTATCCATGGTGTTGAAACTCAAAAGCTTTGTTTTCTTGGAAGGAATACTTTCTTCCATATGGACTGCACCCACTTTTAACATAGTCCACACTACACAACCGTTCCATATTTAAGATCTATGTTTCACGTTTTAATTACAATTAGTATGATGGACATAGTCTCAATTTGCGAAGATTGCTCTATAATTCACTGCTATGGTGTCTACTTTTAGTCGTTGCTCGAAAGTTGAAATCCATTTTACATGCAATTGAGACTTTTCAAGATATAGAGTATCAGTTACAAGGCTTACTGACTTTGTCTTATTGGCAAGACGTGGCCTTTTCTTCTTTCTGAACTAAGTTCTGTCTGTCCTATACCTGCATTTTAGGTTGTGATGTTGGATGAACACGGAAAAGATCTACGGTCTGAGCAAATGGCAGAGTTAGTGGCTGATGCAGGAAATACTGTAAGTAGATATTGTAAATGATCTGATCTCTTCAATGGATTATTGTAGCATGGACCAATTGAGTTTGGACCGACCATGCACCATTATAGTTTGCCACAGTAAATGAAAATATGCATAATAGTTTTAACTTATATTTAATTACATGTATTGTGAATGTCTTCAAAGGAAAGAAGATGCACAATTGTTCAGGCTATGTAGAAACTAGAAAGTCCAAACCCCTTACAAAAAAACAAACAAAATTACATTACAATTAACCAAAAGAAGTAATATATTAATCATCCTAAGCTATTATTAAATCACACCTAGGAAACCACTAACATGGGAAACCCAAACCCACATCAAATATCAATCTAGATTGAACTGTATAAAATCATACCTGAATGTTCAGTTGTGAAGCAAGTTTTCACCTCCGCAAAACCTTGGGTCATTTGGATTGAACTATTCCGGATATTGCATCTCCAACCTTTGGATCCATCAACAATCATGAATGTTGTTGTGCTTGCCTTAGGAGGTTCATAAAATGGTGGAACTGTGCTGTCGAAAGCTCCGTAATTTTTCTCTAGTTTCTTCACCTTCTGTGAAAAATCTAGCATCAAGAGGAAAAAGAGTAAGGGTCTGTTTGGGTGTTTGAAGGGAAGGGGAGGGCTTTAGGGGAAGAGGAGTAGAGAGAAAAAGAGATAAATCTTCCATGTTTTTTGAGAGAGTGCTTTCGTAGAGAATGATAAATGAATCCTTGAATTCAAAGAATTTATCTAAGCCTTCCAAAACCTCTCCTTCCCTACATTAACTCCCATACAGACCCCTAAAGGGATTTTCACTTGGGATAAGTTATGAACATGAACCCAAACACAAATGTTGTAATATTGAGTTTAAAATGTTAGTAACCCTATTTTATTTTTTTTGATATGGCCAAAGTTATTAATTAGTATTGTTAGTTGTTAGTTTTTGCTGTGGTGAGAATTGAATCCCTGACCTCCTTATCATTCCACTCTCTATAACTCATTCATCCCAGCCACCAAGTCATCCTTGTAACTCCAAATGTTAGTGACCCTATAAGCATGTCATTAACTATATGTAAGACGTTTAATTATCCCACATAGCATCCCATTAACTCTGTCAGCAGCACCCAACATTTAGCAGTTGGATAAAAGGTAAATGGTCGAACCATATTTGTTTCATGAAGAAAACTGGCGATTCAAGTTGTGCAAAAATAACTAGGGGAACTAAAATCACTCAAACATTATACTCGAGGGAGTAAAAGTGCAATTTAGCTTACATATAATCTCTGCATTATTTTCTGGTTGAATTCATTTTATGTTTCTATATTTGTGTGTTCTCTAGGATGGTGTGTCCGGTGTGTATATTATTACTATATACCCCAGTTTTGTCTTCTTTTAATTAATTTTTATTGATATATGCTTTCTCATAGGGTGCTTCACGTATATCTTTCTGTATTGGTGGACCCTATGGTCATGGAAGAAAAATAAGGGAACGTGCTAACTTATCAATCAAGTTATCTTCAATGGTCTTAAATCATCAAATAGCATTACTTGTGCTTGTAGAACAGCTTTACAGGTAACACATCTCCTATGGCATGCTGTTTTTATCTTTAATCCCTTGGTCTTACATTGTAGCATCAGGATAATAACACAGTCATATACTTACTTCTTAAAATGTAGCATCAGGATTCAGGATAATAACATAGTAGTTAGTAATAAGAACAATATGGGCATCACCCTCTTTTTGTACCAAGAAAAAGGAGTAATAAGTACAGTACTAATTTTTATAAAACTATTACACATTCAATTATTTATTTATCGATTTTCTTAATGTATGAGAGAAAAAATTAAATTAAACAACACTTAAACTTTAAAATATTGCTTCTGTTTAGATTTTTGTGCTGTATATCCTATAACTTTAACAATTTAGTAATTATCTCCAAGAATTGCTACTTGTTCATGTGCCCGAGACTAGAGTATTTAATTTAATGGCTAACACACTCTTCAATCTTTGATTTATAGGTCATGGACAATTTTAAGGGGACAAAAGTACCATCATTAGATATTCTGTCTTATTTTGTTTATCTTTCATATATCTCTTTATGATCTGTCCATTTTTCTTCTAAACCTTTTATATCTTGTCTATTTCCTAGATTTTTTTTTTGAGGGGGACAGATTCGATGTCTTGGTATCATGGTATGTATAATTGAATACGATGAGTGTACATTCGAAGTGACGACTGAAACCCATTTTTCTCGTGTTTAGATAATGTTGAGGGTTTTGGTAAAAAAAATGATGTTATTCGAACATAAAAGTTGATACATGTTATTCCAAGTTCATTTATTGATTTCCGTAATTTTCTTTTCTTTCGCTTTCTTTCCATCAAACCAAACAGACCCAAAAAGTTGATACCTGTTAGTATGATTAAAAAAATGCACTATTTGCCAGCGGAACTAGTAAGAGATGCGATGAGATATATGAAGAGAAAATTGAAATTAGGAGACTAAAGTAAAGAGGAGTGTGACTAGAAAATCTGGATCTCAATTTTTTACATCTTCATTTATTAGATTTTTGAAAGTTCGGTAAACTATAACCACCTCACATGGTTTCTGTCAGGTAACTATTTTGTATTTAAGCAAATGTCACAGTCAAGTTCAACGCCATTGCAATACCATCACATACATAACCAACTCATAGGAGTAAAAGTTTATTGTGGTGTTATTTTCTTGGTGGGAACTTATAACATTTTTATCAGTTCACTTTCTATGTTCTTCTCTAAATTTTAACTTTATTGGTCAAAATTGTAAAGATTTATATTTTTTAAATAAATAATAAAGGATTCGATTACTGAATCTTGTGTATTAAAAAAAATATAACTAAGATGTGAGAATTTACCTTATATGTCCTAAATTTTTTTTGATAAATAAAGATTAATCACTGTTAAAAAACAACGAAAATATTGTGTCTATAAGATGCTAACCCACAAACTTAATTTGGTCATCTCATGAGTACCTTATCAACTAGTTATTCTTGTTTTAAAACAATTTATAAAATATATAGTGGTACTTGATTGATTAGTTTGTGACTTAATCTCTTATAAAAATACATGACACTCACTTTATTCTTGAAAGATATATTCACCTAATTTTAAATATTTTCCAAATACTGATTGACAATGGATCAACTATGAATGTGATTTATATTAGAATTTTTTAAAAAATAATGTCAGAAAAATCTTAAAAAACTAGGTCGAAAAGATCACTAAATTCCAATATAAACATGGTCCATGGTGGACTATGTCGCTAAAAATGTTTAAAATATCAACAATGATAAATATTATAATTAAGTCCTGCTAGTGTCTTTAGAGTGAGGTAAATGTAAATATCTTTGTAAATTTTTCAATATCTTATATTGATGTACCATCCCTCACCCTAAATTTCATATATTTATAAAAAATATTGTAATTTAGATCTAAAACAATAGAAAATAAATATGATCAATGTTTAAGCTGTAAAAAATATGAAGGTCATTGTTTGATCTATCAATTTTAACTTTTTTACCGGTTAAACTATAGAATATGTGAACAGTGATTTTTTATTTATTAAATTTATGCCTAAAATTATTGTCAAGACTAGGCATGACAATAAAACTCATACCCGCGGGTACCCGCCCAAACCATACCCGTTTTGACGGGGAAAATCCGAGTTGACTGAGTTTGGGTTCGGGTTTGGGTTTTTCCCGATTTCAAAAGATGGGGTTGGGGCGGGTAATGAGGACATTGATACCCACCCTGAACCCGTCCCCGAACCCGCCCCGCTTATATTAAAATTAGATTTTACCTCTTTTAAATTAGAAATTCTTAAACAATCTCTTAAATTATATTCATATGTTTATTTTTTATCTTTAATTTGAGTATTAAACAAACTATTTTCTCTATTTCTTTTATTTATTTAACGATATATCGTTGAAACAAAATAATTTTGGGCTTTTAACTTTTTTTTTTAATAAAAAAATGGTTTAAATGCACTTTTGGTCCCCCTATTTTGATATTTTTGAACTTTTGGTCCCCCTATTTCTAAAACCAACTTTTTGGTCCCCCTATTTTGAAAGTCAATGAAATTTTTGGTCCCCCACCAATTTTGATGATATGTCACCTCATTAATGATGTGGCGCTGACATATCATGAGTGATTTGGAAAAAATATTTTCATTTTCATTTTTGTTATATATATTGAAATACTAAAAATTAATTAAATAAATTTATTGTTCATCATCAACACCATTGCATCATCATTATCATTATCATCACCATTCAAACTCAAATCTCATCTCCCAAATCTAAAATTAAATCTGAATAAAAAGTACAACTTTTTTCTCTTTCTATTTTAATTTACCCAAAAACATGAACTCAAATCATCAGCATCATCCACAATCATCATCAAACCTCCTTCCCACTTTTTTCTTCTCTTAAAATCTGAAAAATCACTTGAGTCAAAATGGAGTATACGCGAGACGAAACCGAAATTACAGAACTTGCAAGAAAGAAACAGAACATGAAGATCTAAACTCAACCATGGAAACAATAACCACCAAGAACACAGTACCGCCGAACAAAGTGAGCGTCGGCGAGGGTGATGGTGCCGATAGTGGGGGAATTAAGTGAGAGATTCCAGATCTGACGTGGTAGATCATTTTCTTGTTCCTTTGATTATAAAAAATCTTTTCTTTTTCTCTACAACAAAGAACAACTCCATTTTCAACTCATTAGAAAAAGAAGAAGAAAAAGAATAGTTAAAATGAGAATGGTTGAAATGACAAAAAAAATTGCAAGGGGGGTTGGTAGATGATGAGCATCTAATGGCAATGATGGATATGGGAAGGTGAGCAGATTATGACATGAAGGGTGTGAGTGTTGGTGATGAAGAATTTGGGAATTTTTTTTGTTATGTTGTTTTATTTTTATTTTGTGTTTATTTATTTTAATTGAAAGTATTTCTTAATACATTAAAAAGTGAAAAAATGAGAAGAAAATTAATTAAAGGATATGAAAAATATTTTTTCCAAATCACTAATGCCATGTCAGCGCCATATCATTAATAAGGAGACATATCATCAAAATTGGTGGGGGACCAAAAAATTTCATTGACTTTCAAAATAGGGGGACCAAAAAGTTGGTTTTAGAAATAGGGGGACCAAAAGTTCAAAAATATCAAAATAGGGGGACCAAAAGTGCATTTAAGCCTAAAAAAATACTAAAATGCAATCCAACTTCATTTAGGAAGAGGCGTAATGGGGATACCCAAACCCTATCGGGATACCCGATCCCCGTTGAATTTGGATTTGGGATTATATTTTTTATCCCCGCTCAAAATTGGGACAGGTTTGGGAAAACCCAAACTATATAGATCTGGATTTGGGGAGGGCAAAATCCGTCCCCGCCCTGCCCCGTTGCCATGCCTGGTCAAGACATTATAAAAAAAAGTTATCGCCAATTATTTATTACAGTGGAGTAAAATTTATGACCACTATTCAGCTGTCCATGACGGCACTTACCCTAAAAAATCTTAAAAAATTAATTAAACCCCCAATTAAATTTGAATCATGATTGACGTTTACGCATATATTTCCGCTACCGACTACATCATTTCATATCTCACTTTCATCCGCTTCGTATTTCGTCAAATTGGTCACGTGCTCGCGCGTGACCGATCCTTCTCGAACCATCTCAAATCTCACTTCAACCATTCCATTCCTCTCCGCGATCCAATTCAACGCGCTTTCACTCTCAAGTCCAAACCCGCGTTTTCGAGAACAAGAAATCGCCAACAATGGCGGAAGAGAAAGCGGTTACTACTGCCGATGGCGAGAAGAAAGAGAAGACGAATGACACGGTTACTACTACCACTAATACTAATGGAAACGGAAAGAAGAAACGTAAAGGTTTCATTTCGCGAATTTGGAATTTTGTATTTAGGTCTAATAAAGATGATTTTGAGAAGAGGCTTCAGTGTATTTCTAAGGAAGAAGCTTCTGTTGCGAGTAGAATGAACATCAGATCCCGTTCATGGAGGCGAACCTCTCGCCACATTATTATTTTTTCTATTTTATTTGAGGTATACTCCGATTTTTTTTTTTTTTTATTTCATTCCGATTTTTACTCTAGCTTTTTGTTAATTATTCATTATTCATTATTTTCTGTGTTTATTAATTAATTAATCAATCAATACTACTCTAGTAAATTAAAATTAGTGATTAATTATTATTGTTCATTGCATTATAATTAGAATTTAGGTCAATGTAAGATTGTTACAAGTGGTAAGGAATTTGAGCGGTTGAGCCCTTAGTGGAAACTTAGTAACTATAACATGTTTATGAAAATAAAATAAGGTGAATGTGTCGTGTACTCACTTGTTAACCTGATACATCACTTTTTAAGTTCATTGAATATCTGATTATCTGATATATAATATTAACTAGATACATCAATTATTTTACGAGACGTGACATGGTGCGGATTTGAACCCACAATTTCTCATTTAATGTGTGAGATTTTTGCCACTAGGGTATTTGACAACAAAAGAAGAAAAAATTTAGCTCAATATTGTAAAATTTTTTGCCATGGCCTTGTTGCATGGCAGATTGTGTGTCACCCGCCATATGCCGCAATGCTGTGCTTATATGGCGGATTTTTGGCTGGCCACCATTGATTACATTGGATTGGATTTAACTCAATAGCACAGGACTAGATGGAGTGCAGCCTAGGTGACTGGATAATAGGTTGCATGTGGCCAAAGAGATCTTAGTTCAACTCTGATATAACATTAAAATAATATTGGCATTTAAGCTGTGTCTAATTCACCCCTAAACAAATTGACTTATAAGATAAGGGATGTATTGTCTACTGCTTTTTATAAATGCTAATGAGGTCATATTTACTATAGTGAGTATTGAAGTGGAAATAAAATTTTAAGACTAAACCCCTCTTTTTTGTCCTCTGAAAATACAAACATTTTTTCTCTTTGGTTTTTGGATGATTTTTGTAGATGATTAATCTAGTAGTAATTTGAACTATTGCCGTCTTTTTATTGTATGATTTACATTTGAAAATATGCAAATATGAGAAGGTACAGTTGGATTCTAAGTATCAAGGGAGAGTTACAGAAGGAGATGATACTTTGGTTACTAGATTGATGATAAAAGTCTTCAAAGACTAAAGTTATAACACTTGTGAAGTTTATAACATTTATCTGACGATAAAAGTATTTTTGTAGGATGAAAATAAGGGGCTTGCACAAATTATAATTTAATTTGACAAAATATTAATATTCTTCTACCAAGCGTTTTATTTTCTGGCATTGTTGGAAAAATTTATTTTTCTTAAGCAGTTTAAACTTTTCAGGTCATTGCTGTAGCTTATGCGATTATGACAACAAGATCCGTATATATGAATTGGAAAATGAGGGCGATCCGAGTTTTGCCGATGTTTCTTTTGCCTGCCTTATCATATGCTACTTATTCAACATTTGTAAGCTTCATAAGGATGTGTAGGTGTCAGGCATTTTTAATTAATACACATTATCTTGCAGAAGCTAGTGTATTTATATTTTTTTTATAAATCAGAGCACCTTTTCTATATCATGTGGGTTCTATTGAGTTGGAAGTCAACATCCAGGTCAATAGAACCTTCAATTTTGTATGTCATTGTTAGCATTAAATTTGAGGTCTGGCATAATTTTAGTCATTTATATCCTATATATATGACACACTTTACTGTTCGGAAATAGTTCCAACTTCATTTTCAGTAGAATTTCTGTTGTTTTTGTTCTTTAAGTGGTTATCTGCTAAGAATTTAAAACCAACTTCTTTCTCTATGCATCATACTAATTGCCTAAGTGTAGTCTTGCGCGTAATGCCGATATAAAACACGATCCTAATGTGTCATTACATTTATTAGAAGCTCCTAGAATTGATGCAATTTAGGGCAAATACTTCAAATGAAACTTCTTTGTAAATAAAAAAGTGCTTGATGGGGCCAGCATTTTTACAAAGAAATTTGGTAACATCAGTCATACATTGTAACAAGCTATGTTTCTCAATTCTAAAGATGAATTTGCAACATTATATTTCAATTTAACGGTGAAATTTATTGGACTCTAGGCACATGTTTAGAGTTTGATTTGCCAATTGCGAATAATATTAGTGGAAATTTTAATCTGAATGTTTGATTTTATAGGTGATCGCAGGGACCAGAAAATTCTTGATAGGCTGAGAGCTGAAAGGAAGGAAAAAATTGACGAGCTCAAAGAGAAGACAAATTATTACATTACTCAACAACTCATTCAGGTGTTTCTTTGATGTAAAATGCTTGTTCCATGGCTTTCAATATCACCCCTTTTTTTTCTTGTTGTTTGGAGCAGCCAATATAAAAAACGTGGTAGTATAATTATACTCCCTCTGGCCATAATTATAAGCAAAATTCCACTTTTTAGATTCATTGAATAATTGATGTATCTGGACTATAATATAGACCAAATACATATGTTATTCAATGAATCTAGAAAGTGCACTTTTGCTTATATTTGTGGCCGGAGGGAGTATGCTACTACTATAACTAGATATGTCGGCATCTCATAGTATAATTCAATCCAGTCAAACATTTTGATACACCAACATTCACTCCCCCATCACTTGATATCAACCAATAAGGGAAAAGTATTGCCCTTATGCTAATTTGAAGCCCACTCACTGACGACAGGCTGTGGATACCACCACTCCACTGCTACCATATTTTTTTTTGAACTCATGCTAGATTTCAATTAAATTATTATGCTTTGCGTTCCTAATCTAACTGTGCTTTTTCTTTGGGAATTGTCAATGATTTGAACGGGTGGAGCTTCACCTGATATTCAATATGCTATTATTCCTCTCATGCGAGTGTACTCTTACTTGATATGTTATACATTACATGCGTGCGCACGCGCCCACACACACACACACACACACACACACACACACTATCTTTTGTGATTCTGATAAATTTTGTCTATTAGTTCATTGTTCAATGATTACTAGTTATTCCAAATATCTCTTGCCCCTGTTATATTAAGCCGTTTGGTTTATTGTCTATTATTTCTTCCATATTGACAATATAAAAAAGAATTGCTCACAAAAAAATATAAAAAAGAATTCTTGCAGTGCTTGTTTATTACTATTAACTGTACTAGAAGTGGTTGTTTGACTTATATAAAATATTTCAAATTACTTTGTTGTTGAAACTTGGAAATCTAATGCTAAAATATAGAAGAGTTGATACACTTTTTAACGGAGAGACTACTGACTACTGAGTTATAGAAGAATGAATTATACATGAACATGCATTTCAGCCTCCCTAAATTTTTTCATTATTCCCCTTCATCAGATTTGAGGATAATTGTTTTGTTAATCAATAACGTTCATAATTTTTCTGCAGCGGAGAAAATGATTGAAATCACATATTTCTACGACTAGAATCGTATTTTTTTTAATTATGTCCTGAGAAGATTCTTGTGCTTTGAAGTGCATTATTGGAAGGAAACTTATGATTATAATTGTTTGCAACTACTCAAACATTATCGTGCATTTTACTTGTATTTGCAGAAATATGACACAGACCCAGCCGCAAAAGCAGCTGCTGCAACTGTTTTGGCATCCAAGCTGGGTGCAGATTCGGGTTTGAAAGTGTATATGGAAGATAAATCTAAATCTGGTGCTCCAAAAGGAAAGCCCAACAATGTTGAACCTGTGCAGTCTAGTGGACTTCGAAATCGCAAACAAGGGCAAACTCAATCCACTAGTCTGGCGACAACTACCCCAAATCATCCTGATCAACAGTTGGTTGCTTCAGGGGGAGCTGAGCAAACTCAGACTCGTGTGCAGAAACAGCTGGTAGTTGTTGAGCATCACCAACCTCAGAGCTCAACAAAGTATGATGGAGGTTTGGTTGCTCGAATCGCAGCATTGCTTGTGGGCGAAGATCCAATGCAGTCCTACGCACTCATATGTGGTAACTGCTATATGCATAATGGTAAGTGGAATAGGTTTAATATTACATACAGGTTTTTGTTCGCTTGCAAGTTGCATCTATTGCAGAAAATGAAAGGGTGGGAGACGTTGATATTTATCGTACAACCATATATGGATGGTTAAAATTAACTTTAAGTATAGCCATTCTTGACCATCCCATATATGTTTGTTCAGTCAATACTAGCTGCTTTCACCTCATGTGCTTTCACTTGATATGCCTCTTGTGGGTTGGGGGGATATATCTAGTGAGAGGGCTTTTTTATACAAGACTAAGAAATAACTTTTGACTATTCAAGCATAATAGATAGTGAAGATTAATAGTTATTGGTCGTCACTCAATCACTTTAAAAAATGCTTTTTCAAAATTTTGACAATGATAAGGTCTACTGATCAATGTTTAATCCTTTCTCTCAATACCCTTCTTACTTGATACATGCATAGACACATACATATATAAGTGTGTGTGCATGCCTGCGTTTCAATGGATTGACAGGGAAAGTGTTTTTTTTATCTACTTCTCAGGCCTTGCTCGGAGAGAGGAGTTCCCATTTATCACTTACTACTGCCCACACTGTCACGCCCTGAACAAACCAAAGCAATCGGATGAGCCCATCTCTGGTTTTAATTTGCCAAACACTGGCTCCCCAAAAACAGATGATGGAGATGCAGTTAAAAATGCTAGTATAAGCTCTTCTGACAGCTTGGTCGGAAACATTAAACCTGTAGATGCTACCCCTGAGATTGAGCAAATATCTGAAGAAGCTACCCCTGAGATCAAGCGCATATCTGAAGAAGCTACCCTTGAGGTCAAACACATATCTGAAGAAGCTATCCCTGAGGTTGAGCACATATCTGAAGAAGCTATCCCTGAGGTCGAGCACATATCTGAAGAAGCTATCCCTGAGGTCGAGCACACATCTGAAGGAGCTAGATTAGGGAAAGAAGAAAGCTAGTGAAAAGGAAGCATCATTTCGCGGCGGGCTGTTCTTTTCTTGGGTCAAAGGGGACGAGCTGTTTGAATACATGTCTTGCCCGTTGTTTCGTGAAATAGACTAACTATAAGGAGAACAACTTTGGTTTTGTAACAGGAAGAGTGTTGATGTATCTAATACAATATAAGAAAGTTGTTGTCCCTGGTAAGGACAACAATAACCTTGCTTAAGAAGCTGCCACTTGGCAATATTGAGGGCAATTGATGTCCAAAATTTTGCTAACTGAACTAAAATGAAAAAGTAACCAAGCTGATAAGTGAGCCAACTAAGCCATTTTTCCTTCTTGTGAGATAAAAGTTTACTTTATTGAGAGCCATGGTTGCATTTTAACTAAGCCACAAGCCATTTAGTTGCTTTTGAAAACAAAAACATGTGACAATGCTTGCAAGTTGGCAAAAGCTGTCAAACTTTAGGGGGAAAACTAAACATATTCAAATTTCAAACATCAAAACATTTTATATATAACTCAATCTCTCATCTACAAAAAACTCATCACTTCCTACTTATTTTCTCTTCTCTCCTATTTTATTTGTTCTTGATTTTTCTTACTTCATTTTCATAATCTAAGCTTGAATATTTTTTATTTACGGAAAAGTTGAAATCATTTATCTCATCACAACAAACAAAAACACGAAAAAGTTGAGTATTACAACACTTTTCATTATTGAAATTTTTTTACTCAAAATTCATGAACAAATTCTACTTCAAGGTATCATCTTCACACTATTTTTTTATATTACTTTTTTATTGATTATTTTCTCTGTCAAAAATTATGAATGAGACCGGTAACCTATGAAGCCCCGATACTCTAAAATTGGTGAAGTATCGTGTCCGATACGCACCCGATACCGATACTCTTCCGATACGTCCCGATACTCGTATCGGAAGAGTATCGGTTAAATCTTTATTTTTAAATAAAAAAATAATATCCGATACGCGTCCGATACTTCCCGATACTCGTATCGGAAAAGTATCGGTTAAATATTTATTTCTAAATAAAAAAAATAATATCTGATACAATCTGTGTTTCCTAGTAAATGTCAAACTATTATGTTTGTTACACGGGTATAACTATATCTTTTTTTTGGATAGTACTAATGATGCTCTTTTTGTATAATACTTAACTTAAGATGTATAACTTAAAATGTACTGGTGACTATTATTTTTTAGGACAATATTAATGAAACACAAATACTTAACTTAGTATTAATGATTTTAATTTATTATAATTAGTATTTTTCGTCTTTGTCACTGTTCTGAAGTCACTATGGTGTCATACTATATAACATGTTGTTATGTATTTGGGCTTGTCCCAAAATTCCAGTATAAGAATGGATGTTTTATGCTTTTAATTGGTCAGCTGCAGGACTTACATAATTGTCTGATATTGCTACAAGATGGACGAATTGAAGAGGCTTGATGTCATAACTATTATATATTTTTTGAGTTATTATATGTCTTTAGTTAGGACTGTGAAGCCCTTGTATTTTGAACATCAAATTGTTTTGCTTTTGTGCAAGCTAATTGGTTTATGTTTACTCTTTGTACAATGAACTATTGACGTTTATAATAATAATAATTATAATAATTTTTTGTCTTCCAAAAAAAATTATCATTATTAATATTATTGATTTTAGTCATATTTATATATTGTGTATTTATATATATTTAATTTTAAATTAAATTTTTAAATAACGTATCGCGACCGTATCGGATTTTAAATTTTAAAAAATTTCACGTATCGGCGTATCGGATTCGTATCGTATCCGTATCGTGTCCCGTATCGGGGCTTCATAGCCGGTAACAAATAGATGAAAGCAAAAATTATCTTCTACAACAAAAACAACAGAAACATCTACAACAAAAAAAAAACAGAAACATAAACAAACACAAAACAACTAAGAAAATATTCTTCATATTTATAAATGAGCCCAGATTTGAAAAACAGAACAAAAACCGGAAAAAGAACACAGAACAAAAACCTACAAAATAAAACTCATAAAATAGAACTCTTTGGGAACAAAATAAAGAAGAAACATGTGAAATAATCAAACTAAACCAAAAAAATAAGTACACTGAGTATATATAGAAATTATATTCATCAAATTTAAAAAAAAAAAACACAAATATATCAAAAATGTACACTGAGTATATAAAAAAAAAAAAGTTGAGATCTAAACTCCAAAAACATTGTTACATAGAAGACAATGAAGAGTTAAATCTAATGAGAAATACAAACCGTGTATTTACAAGATAGAGAATACAACACAAAATAGAGAGACTTCATTTTCCGGTACGGTGGCTGCAAATTCCGGCACGGTGGTCACGTTAAAAGTAGTCCAATCTTGATTTTACTTTGTGAGTTTTGCAGAGAAGATGGATAAGATTCGTTTTATCATGGTGTTTTTTTTTAAGGTGGTCTATGGTGGTGGAGATCTAGCCCAAAAGGTGGAGGGTCGGAGGGATATAACATAGAAAAGAGAAAAAATAAGTGGAAAAGAAATAACTTGGAATCAGAAGTTTTAATAATATGGCTTATTTTGTCTGAATTGAACACGAAGTGGCCGGAGCAATGGTGGAGGTTGGGGGCGGCTAGGGTTTGTTAGAGAGGGAGAGGGTTTCTCAAAGAAATATAGTAAAGTGAAGAAAGAGAAAAGTAATTGTAAAATAAATGTTGTGTGGGTGTTTGAAGTTTGGAAGAATAAAAAAATACACTCCATGGTCTGTCACGACTCACGAGAAAGAGAGAAGGGTGTGTATTCTCTCTTTATTTATTTTTCTAATTCTTAATTAAAAGAAAGGAAAATATGGTAGTAGTATAATATTAATTCCAAATAAAAGAATGGTGAATGCAGTATAACATTAATAGAGGAATTTATAAAATAAAATAAAAAACATTAATAGAGGAAGATTTCAAAATAAAAAACCCCCAAAAAAACATTAATAGAAACTAATATACTTAAATATACTCTTTAAATTGTTTTTTTTTTTTTACAAATATACTCTTTAAATAATATACTAATACGGGAAATATTTAACTACAATGTACTAAATAAATTATACAGTGGACAAAATATATTATCACATACAAAAAAAATTATAAGTGAAACAATTTTAAAAATAACTATCATATAATTAATAATGTATGCACTAATACGGGAAACATTTAACCATAATGTACTAAATAAATTATACAGTGGACAAAATATATTATCACATACGAAAAATATTATAAGTGATATAGTTTTTAAAATAACTATCATATGAATAATAATGTACTAATACGAGAAACATTTAATAATAATGTACTAAATAAATTATATAGTGGACAAAATATATATCACATACGAAAAAAATTATAAATAATATAATTTTTAAAATAACTATCATATGAATAATAATGTACTAATACGGGAAACATTTAATTATAATGTACCAAATAAATTATACAGTGGACAAAATATATTATCACATACGAAACAAATTATCAGTGATACAATTTTAAAAATAACTATTATATAAATAATACTCTTTCTGTTCCTTTTTATAAGAGACTATTGACTTTTTAGATTCATTCAATAATAAATGTATTTAAGTTACATGTTACTTTTTCATCAAGTTGTAACTTTAAAAATTGGTAACTAAAATAAAATAAAAACGCGTAACCTTTCGACCCGTCCGATAGGACGGGTTATCTACTAGTTGCTTTGAAACCAGTAATAATATATAAAAAGTAATACGTAGATAGCATATCTTGTTTGTAACTTACAGGAATTTTGGGATTTGATTTTTCTTTTGTTAGGACAGTTTTGGCTTAAGAGTTGAATCGAATAATTTGTCGATTTTGTGTAAAGATGTGTGCGTTAAGCCGTCAAGTATTCCCGTGCTTTTGAAAATGGAGAAAACAGTTCTAAGGGGGGTGTATTGGATTGATATTTCAAGAGAAAACTTAGGTACATTCCGTGCTTTTTCAGAAATGTTCTTCCGACTGTTTTCCAATTAAAATATAACAGCTGACATATGCTTGCCACATCAGACTCAACAATTAAAGATTTGCCGTTTGTTAACTTTCGTTTTCTCAAACCTTTGTTCTATCATCCAAAGGGGGAAAGTTATTATACATAAGTGTAAACACCCATTAGATTGAGCATCCACATGTAATAATCCTAGCCAATCTCAATTCACACACTCACACCTAATCTCACCCCCCCCCAAATTTCTCGCGTACCCCCCAAATTTCTCGTGCACCCCCCAAATTTCTCTTGCGCCCCCCAAATTTTCTCGTGCACCCCCTCAAATTTCTCATGCACCCCCCAAATTTCTCGTGCCTAAACCATTTTGCTGTGGGAATGGTTTCAGATATATACACTCCAAAACCATTAAGTGCATAAGATGGTTTTGAAGTACAACCTATAATTATAATCATTATTTTTTATTTTATTTTTTGTACAATTATAATTTTTATTTGAAATCATTTAACAATAATTTTGATTTCTCATATAAGACAATCTAAACCATTAAATCACAATTATTGTTTCTATTCTAATTATAGGGTTGTACTTCAAAACCATTTTATGCACCTAATGGTTTTTTATTACAAGTTTACAACCATCTGAAACCATTCCCACAGCAAAATGGTTTAATGGTTTTTTATTATAATCATTATTTTTTATTTTTTTGGTACAATTATAATCATTATTTAAAACCATTTAACAATAATTTTGGTTTCTCATATAAGACAATCGAAACCATTAAACCACAATTATTGTTTCTATTCTAATTATAGGGTTGTACTCCAAAACCATCTTATGCACTTAATGGTTTTTGAGTGCATATCTCTGGAACCATTCCCACAGCAAAATGGTTTAGGATAGAAATGTGGAGGGGAGAAATAAAAAATAAAAAAATTGGGGGGCAAAAGTCATATGGGGTGTGCGAGAAATTTGGGGGTGCATGAGAAATTTGGGGGTGCATGAGAAATTTGGAGAGTGCATAAGTAATTTGGGGGGTGCACAAGTCATTTGAGGGGTGCACGAGTAATTTGAGGGGTGCACTAAGTAACTTATGCATGATGCATAAGGATGACTTATGCATAATAACCAAACCCGTTTTAATGACTGCACCATTGTTGATTGCATCTTCTTAATATAACGGATATGGATTCAGTAAAGTCGAATTTACCATGCATTCAGTTTATAGCCAACAGATCTAATCAATGTATTTTGATATATTCATCCAAGGGTAAATAGTTAACTGAATGCATGAATTCATCAATTTTTGACTTCACTCAATCCATATCCTAATATAACCGTTCTGTTTTTTTTTTTTCTATTGTACTTTCTTGTCATTGTTAATTTTATTTTTTACCAAAACAAATTTAATTCATTTCATTGATACTTGCAATTAGAGCTGTCAAAAAAGCCCCATATTGAAAGGCCCTATTTTTGGGCCCCATGTTAAGTCCCAAAATATTAAGCCCCACTTGAGAAGATTTATTTTTGTTTGTTTTTAGGCCCAGCCCCCTATTTTTTAATTTTACTCTTGGCCCCCCTATGGGGCCTAATATTGGCCCACAAAATATCAAATAAATTTCGAGAATTTTTTTTCGTAAACTTTTTCAGTATTTTTCTCGAAAACTTTTCGAGTATTTTTTTCTCGAGAATTTTTTTCTCGGAAACATTTTCGGAACTTTTTTCTCGAAAACATTTCGAGTATTTTTTCTTGAAAACTTTTCGAGTATTTTTTTCTCAGAAACTTTTCCGGAACTTTTTTCTCGAAAACTTTTCGAGTATTTTTTCTCGAAAACTTTTCGAGAATTTTTTCTCGGAAACTTTTTCGGAACTTTTTTCTCGGAAACTTTTCGAGAATTTTTTCTCGGAAACATTTTCGGAACTTTTTTCTCGAAAACATTTCGAGTATTTTTTCTCGAAAACTTTTCGAGTATTTTTTCTTGAAAACTTTTCGAGTATTTTTTTTTTGAGAATTTTTTCTCAGAAAATTTTCCGGAACTTTTTTCTCGAAAACTTTTCGAGTATTTTTTCTCGAAAACTTTTCGAGAATTTTTTCTCGGAAATTTTTTTGGAACTTTTTTCTCGGAAACTTTTCGAGAATTTTTTCTCGGAAACTTTTTCGAAACTTTTTTCTCGAAAACTTTTCGAGTATTTTTTCTCGTAAACTTTTCGAGTATTTTTTCTTGAAAACTTTTCGAGTATTTTTTTCTCGAGAATTTTTTGAGAATTTTTTCTCAGAAACTTTTCCGGAACTTTTTTCTCGAAAACTTTTCGAGTATTTTTTCTCGAAAACTTTTCGAGAATTTTTTCTCGGAAACTTTTTCGGAACTTTTTTCTCGGAAACTTTTCGAGAATTTTTTCTCGGAAACTTTTTCGGAACTTTTTTCTCGAAAACATTTCGAGTATTTTTTCTTGAAAACTTTTCGAGTATTTTTTTTTTGAGAATTTTTTCTCAGAAAATTTTCCGGAACTTTTTTCTCGAAAACTTTTCGAGTATTTTTTCTCGAAAACTTTTCGAGAATTTTTTCTCGGAAATTTTTTTGGAACTTTTTTCTCGGAAACTTTTTCGAAACTTTTTTCTCGAAAACTTTTCGAGTATTTTTTCTCGTAAACTTTTCGAGTATTTTTTCTTGAAAACTTTTCGAGTATTTTTTTCTCGAGAATTTTTTGAGAATTTTTTCTCAGAAACTTTTCCGGAACTTTTTTCTCGAAAACTTTTCGAGTATTTTTTCTCGAAAACTTTTCGAGAATTTTTTCTCGGAAACTTTTTCGGAACTTTTTTCTCGGAAACTTTTCGAGAATTTTTTCTCGGAAACTTTTTCGGAACTTTTTTCTCGAAAACATTTCGAGTATTTTTTCTCGAAAACTTTTCGAGTATTTTTTCTTGAAAACTTTTCGAGTATTTTTTTTTTGAGAATTTTTTCTCAGAAAATTTTCCGGAACTTTTTTCTCGAAAACTTTTCGAGTATTTTTTCTCGAAAACTTTTCGAGAATTTTTTCTCGGAAATTTTTTTGGAACTTTTTTCTCGGAAACTTTTCGAGAATTTTTTCTCGGAAACTTTTTCGAAACTTTTTTCTCGAAAACTTTTCGAGTATTTTTTCTCGTAAACTTTTCGAGTATTTTTTCTTGAAAACTTTTCGAGTATTTTTTTCTCGAGAATTTTTTGAGAATTTTTTCTCAGAAACTTTTTCGGAACTTTTTTCTCGAAAACTTTTCGAGTATTTTTTCTCGAAAACTTTTCGAGAATTTTTTCTCGGAAACTTTTTCGGAACTTTTTTCTCGGAAACTTTTCGAGAATTTTTTCTCGGAAACTTTTTCGGAACTTTTTTCTCGAAAACTTTTCGAGTATTTTTTCTCGTAAACTTTTCGAGTATTTTTTCTTGAAAACTTTTCGAGTATTTTTTTCTCGAGAACTTTTTGAGAATTTTTTCTTAGAAACTTTTCCGGAACTTTTCGAGTATTTTTTGTCGAAAACTTTTCGAGTATTTTTTCTCGAGAAATTTTCAAGAAATCTCGGATTGTTTTTTTTGTTTTTAATAACTTATGTGTGAATTCTAGGAATTTTTATCAAAAAACTCTCATTTTCGAAATTTTTTGGAATTCTCGATTCCGAGAATTCTCGGATTGTTTCTTTTGTTTTTAATAATTTATGTGTGAATTATAGAAAATTTTATCAAAAAACTCTCGTTTACTAAAAAATTTGGGCTTTGGGGCCTTGGGGGCCTATATTTTATTTGGGGGGCTTGGCTTTTTTGGGGCCTATATAATAGGGGGCCTATTTTTGCTTACCATATTTAGGCCCCCTTTATATTGGGGCTGGGCCCAATTTTGCTTGGCCCCCTAAATTGACAGCTCTACTTGCAATATACTGTAGGGTGGATACTGGACTCCAATCAAAGTCATAGTGACTTGGAAACAAAAAACGATAATGTAGTTAGACAATGAGCGACACAATTAGCTTGATTCCTTATAAAAGTTATCTAAAGTTTGTTTTAATGACTAGAATTAGAATATACGGATATGGATTCCCTCTCAACCATTAGATCAAATCAATACTCCATATTCTAGAATGGATCTACATTTACTGGCTAAGCTAGTTTTTAAGGTGGTGCAGATAGCATCCTAAAATTGGAAAAAAGGCCAAGCAAAAGGCCCAAAGAGCAGAAGAAAAAAAAAAGTCCTTTTACATTACACTACACTGCTGCACTGCACTGCAACCAATGAATACGCTGTTATTATTACCGCCGCACCGAGGATAGATTCAAACCTCATCGTCGTCGGATTCTCCTTACTACACCACGGTTTGCTAGAATCCGATCGGAAAAAACAAACTCAGGCAAATCAAACAAGTATTACAAAGTACAAACCCTAGCCACAATCCACTTTCTGCAACATTATTCCTTCTTACTCTTCGAATCTCCGAACAAGACGCCAATGTATGTCCTCATTAATGTAAATTCCCATCAATTATCCTTTCTCCAATCGTTTTTCTTCATTTTCTTCTCATTTCAATTTCAATACATTATTATATATTGTTAGATAAATGTAGGAATCTTATGTTATTATCGCATCAAAATTACATTATTATATAGTTTTATGTTATTATCATCATCATTGTTATTGTTATTATATTATATTTTATAGAGATGTTGATAAATTGAGCAAAGTGAGTGAATGGCAACAACCAGTGCAATTTTATTTCTTGCTTGCGGGGAACAGCATTTGTTGCCGCCGCCAATGGCGGCACATGTCGCTTTTCTCAGATATATAAATCGCACTATTCAGTCAATCAATCAACGTTTTGCTCACATTTTCTGCTCCCAAGACGACGACATCAAAAATGTCAGGTACTTCATTCAATTTAATTTAGGGATAAATTGAAAACGTACCGATAGTTTAAGGACTAAATTGATAGTTTATTCATTCATTTAATTGCTTTACATTTATGTGTTATTTTATTTTTTATATTTAGTCGTTTTGGTTCTAAAAGTAAGTTGGACTTCAAATTGGTGCAGATTTTTCAACTTAATTCATAAGCTACTTTTATCACATTTAATTCATCTTTGCAGTTAAAATTAATTTTGATCCGAAGTAGTCAATTATAACAATTTTACTGTGATTCCGAACACATTTTTTGAGTTTCATTAATTTATGTTGTACTGTTGTTGATTTGGTGCTTCTTAATGTTCGGTTGTAGGATTATGCGTGAAGAGGATGTTGGGAGAAAGTGCCAGCTAAATGCCGAAGATTCTTTGTTGAATGACAAGAGTTTTGGTGGTGATAAGAAGGGCCAACATGCTGTTTTCAATGTGTTGGATACTATGCTAAAGTCTAGTCTAGAGCGTCTGACGATTATGAGGTTAGCTTTGATGTCATCAAGTTTGGAGAGTATATTAGTAGTAACCAGAAGAAAGATGTTACTAATTCTGAACCGAATGACACTTTTGGTTATTACATGAATATTGCAGGAAAAATATATCTTTGGTAAAGATAGGCTTTCATGGATATGCATGTGAATATAACAATGCTGAAAATGAAGCCACCATTAGGTTTTTGTGCTTGGAAGGTAAATTGGTAGCTGCGCTTTGGCTTCGGAGGAGAATGGTGCAAAAAGGTATTCTCCCTGACGTGTATACCCACAACCATATTGTAAATGGGCTGTGTAAAACTGGTCTTATGGAGAAGGCAGATTGGCTCTTTAGACAGATGTTAGAATCTGGTCCTCATCCCAACTGTGCCACTTACAACACTTTAATTAAGGGCTATTGTGCTCTTAACAGTATTAAAAAAGCTTGGGATCTGTTCACAACCATGTCCAATGCTGGTATTCAGCCAAACAGAGTTACTTGTAACATACTCGTCCATGCATTGTGTGAGAAAGGTCTTCTAAAGAAAGCTAGAAAGATACTTGAAGAAATACTAAATGATGATAATGACGAAGATAAACCCGATTTAGTTGCCTCAACTATATTTATGGATAATTACTTTAAGAATGGGGAAAACAACCGGGCTCTTGGTATTTGGAACGAGATGATTCAAAAGTGTGTAAGAGTAGATGTTGTTGCTTATAATGTTCTTATCAATGGATTTTGCCTCAATCAACAGATGAATCTTGCATATAGATATGCATGTGAGATGCTTAAGAAAGGTCTAATTCCTGATGTTTTTACTTATAATATACTTATTGGTGCTCTTTGCAAGGAGGGAAGAACTATTGAAGCTTGCTATATTCGTGGAGTTATGTCTAAAATGGGAATTATGCCTGATCAAATTTCATACAGGATGATGATTCGAGGCCTTTGTTTGAATGGAGATGTTGTGAAAGCAAAAGACTTGCTTTTGTATATGTTGAATAATTTTATGGTGCCGGAGCCTATAGTATGGAACCGAATAATTGATTCTTATGGAAGATGTGAAGATCTTAAAAATGCTTTTTTAATAAGAGATCTGATGTTGGCTGTTGGTGTTCTCCCCAATGTATTTACTTATAATGCTTTAATTCTTGCACAAGTGAAGAGTGGAGATATCCACGATGCTCGCTCTCTAAAGGAAGAGATGCCTGCAAAAGGTCTTCGTCCTGATGTGGTTACTTATAATTTGTTGATAGGCGGTGCTTGCAATTTAGGAAATCTTGATTTAGCACTTCAACTACATGATGAGATGCTGCATAGGGGGTATGAACCAGATTTAATAACTTACACTGAATTCATCAAGGGGTTTTGTAATAAAGGTTATGTGAAAGACGCAGAAGAGCGTTATGCTAGAATACTGAAATCTGGTTTAGTGAATGATCATGTTCCAGTTCAGATTCTTTTTAATATGTACTGCAAATTAGGGGAACCAGTCAAGGCATTTAACTTCTATCAAGACTGGTTGGCAAGTAAACAGGATAGTAATTGTTCATGAAGTTCTGGGAAAGAAAGACATGTTTCCCCTAAAGTCACTATTTTTCTAAAATTCAGACTTTTCATTCAAATGCTGGTCATTCTCAGGTTGTGGTGGCACATATGACTAATGAACTCTCCAGGTTTGTGTTGACATTTTATCAGAGCATCATTTACTTTCATTGAGATAATTGCATCTGTCTCAGTCTACTTGATGAATTTGTACCCTAAAACTTAATGAAGTGGGTTTTGGGTTGGAAATATTTTTCTAGCTGTATGTGTTATAGGAGTATTTTGCACTTCTGAAGTTGCTTGATTCTGGATAAGTTGCACTTTGTATGGTTGAACAATTTTGTAATTGAACTTGTAGAAAAGGTAACCACGGAGAGCACAAACTAGTAGTATAAACAAGTTTTGGTTTTCATCTTTTCTAATCTTCCTTCCATGTCTTTTTTGGGTTTGAAAATTTCTTTGAGCCAAGTATGAACTGTTTACTTCTATTACTTGATATCATTTGTTTGGTTTATGTTGGTAATGAACTGGGTTGTTGTTTCCGGAGCTTTTCTGAATTCGGGACAATAATGTTTAAATTATATCTGCATTTGGGATGATATGTTTTTGGTCAGTGTTTTTAACGAATTCAGATTGCTTTGTTCTCTTGGTGTGCAGTGACTGCACGTCTTTTAATGGCATGCAGCATCTTTTCAGAAGATGCTATCTGCGGATAAAAGTAAAAGTGTAAAACCAGTTCAAAGCTCGTTGTTTTTCCGCTCAGGTTGGGTTTAAGAACCGATTATTATTAAGATAAATTGTGAAAAAATTTAATCTCATAATTACTTGACAAGAGTTAGAGGTTCAATCATTGCCCATGCTTTGATGACATAGTAGTCAACATATTCACAATAGTTAATAGGTGATATTTACTATTTTAGAATTGCAGTTATCTGCTTGAGGGCATCATTAGTTATTGGTGACTACTGCGCGGATTGAGAACAACTTGTATATATTAGATTTTATTAATGGGAGTGGAGAAACTGTAACTACTTTTTTTTATATCCCATGTTGATCTATGGTAACAAATTACACGCAGTGTATATTGGATTATGTTCTAGTTAGTACTAATGAGAGATTTAACTCCTCTAAATTGAGTACTTAGTAAAGTGAGAAGTTCAAGTGTTGATATTTCAACTTGATTTATGCATGTGCTTATAATATCAACCATTAATTTGTGAATCAACGGCTTATATCATTCACTTTAGACTTAGAGGAGTCGAAACCGTTAATGAGAATGTTTTAGTGAGCCTTTAGAAAGCATGGATGATTTGATAATTGATGCTGGGTTTAACCATAAAGAGTTACAAATACAATTTTGGTGAGCTTCACTCTCAAATGCATATAAGTGCCACTCGGTAAAACACATTAAGATTATATGCGCCTGTTCGTTTAGCTGAGTTTTCAGGCTCTGCAGCAATTTCCAAACAAAAAACAATTGTATGCTGATGAATTAAAATGTGAAAGATGGTTGTCCTTAAAGTATTTGATGTTTGATCTTGCTCAAGTGTTCATAAAGTTTTTTTTTGTTTTTTTCTTACAGAAAATTTTTGTGTGCAAAAGAGCAGGAACGTACAACTTGGGGGAGGGGAGGCTACGATCCTTCCCGATCAGATACGACAAGAAACTTTAAATGTTCAAAATGCAGATAGGCTGGCGTCTCTGCATATCAGAGAAGTGTGTGTGTCTTCATTGAGACAGCCTTGAGCAAGACAGCAGAGAGATACCCCTTAAACACAATCCTATTCAATTTCAATAACATGTTTTATGGGGAAAGAAGTTTGTATATTCCTCGAAGAGGAATTCTACTTTTATTGCTGTCAACATGAAGGAGTTTATAACCACGTTGCTAAATATGTAAGTTCCTTTTTTGCTTAAACCTTTACATCAAACCATGATCATGTTAGCTTTCACTTCCTTTGTTAGGCACTGCATCAAAGATGACTGATAGTCTTATTGGAATGTTTATGTGTTAGTAGTACCTGTCTTGAATCTAATATTTTTTGGCATGAAGTATAACCGTATATAATTGAGTCAAACATGATGAAATTTGCACATGGATTTTTAAATGCAATCATTTCATTGTTTCTTTTTCTTGTTCTCTCAAGTCTCAACTTAAGAAGCAAACGAAGTTATGGATTTGCCTGTGCTTCAGGCTTCATTTCTGTCTGAGAAAATATTTCATTTATTCATACTTGCAATAATCCTAATAGTCGTCAATCGTACCGTTATGCATTTTCTATTTTTCAGAAGGAGCAATTGGAAGAAGTGATGATTCACTTACATGAAGGTGGTGTAAGAAATGTCAATAAATTGCCATGTACCACTGCCAGGCTACCTGCACAAATTGATCAACTTTACCTAACAAAAAGCCGTGGCAAGGATAAAGCGTATTTGTTAAGAAGAGGTATTTGCAAGAATGATGCACAAAAACTCATGGAGTTTTTTAACTGCATTATAATTACCTGCTCTTTGTATTCCAATACAAACTGAGTTTTAATTTGTCACCATTTTCATTTTTGTACAGATCTTTTCATACTGGTTCAATATGTTGAACGGCACATCCTGCAACTTTGCATGGCTGTTCTATTTATTTTTTTTATTGTTTGTACGTTTTTGTAACCTGCATATCTGTTTGTAATTTTTATTAGATGATGAATAAATACGATACAATACAGTTTATAGTGTTTTGTTCTCTAGTTTTTTATTTACTGTTTATTACTTATGCAGACCATATATGGTAATAGCACACTCTCTCAACACATGCTCTTGGTTGAAAATTAAATGAGTCCCATTAAATTTAGTAGGATTTGTTTGAATTTCAATAAATTAAAAAGTATGAATTGAGATTTGAGAAGTGTTACATACTAGACTATGATTTTTTTTTGACAAAACAACTATGATAACACTCCTCGTTTTATATATACCATTATCAATGAATGAAAACTATGGACGGAAGTTTGAACCTTATGCAAACTATCTAAACACCTCACCACTAGGTTAAATCTAATGGCTTATAGAGTGAATAAATCTAATATAACAAAGTGACAAATAAAAATATTTAATTAGAGGCATGTGTTATATTGATGACATGGTGCTTCTTATATAAATCAATAAACATGTGTGTTTCTTTTTCCATCCCATAAATTTCTTTCCAATGTACATAAATCTTAACCCAATTAGAAATTTCGGCTTTCATTTGGACTTTACAGTCTCTGAATTTTAGTGATATTTGTCACTTTGTTTATAGAAAAAAAGACTTCTTTCACTAAATGTGGTTAAATTTGAGATGACTTAGAAATTAAACGGGAGTAACTTTTTTAACTGACGTTCAACTTTTGTTTATATGATTGTAACCTAGTTCACTAGATCCAACTTTGGTGTGTATTTTTATTTTTAAAATAACAAGTGAATAACAATTTGTCTCCAAGTAAAGAGCTAGTGTCTCAATTTATTTCTTGTCTATCTTTTATTCTAACTAGTATTTTTAGTTCACTAGATCCAACTACTAGGTTTTGTTATCTAAAAAAAGCTAGTGTCTCAATTTATTTCTTGTTTGTCTTTTATTCTAAGTGCAATTACCTTAAATATATAAATACAAATATATAATTTAAAACTATACAAGATATTATAAACATTGTATGTCACTAAATTACATTATTAAAATCTAAATCATGTATTTTATGATTATTTTACAACATTTCCTTTTTACAATTTTATTTATAAACTCGAGATTGCCAAGGTCCAAGGATTCCTCTCTTAAAAACATAAGGGTTAACACAATTTCCTTTTTACAATTTTATTTATTCCGAAACCAAATTAATGTCCTTACCAAAAAGAAAAACCAAATTAATATGTAATAAAACCAAATTTACAATTTTCTGTTTGAAAAAAAATTACAATTAATCTTCCACAACGCGACATATAGAACAAAGTTTCAAATACGTGAATGTGACTATAAGAAGTGTTGCCATTTAATGTCGGATATATATAACAAATATAATTAATTCATACGGATTGAAACTATAAATAAAATACTAAATTAGTTCATTATGAATTAATCATATCTCATTCAGCGAAATCAGCAATACAATTGTCGCAATTTTGATTTAAATCATATTTTTATTTTCTATTATTTTCATCAAATATAGTATATTTAAATTATCATCCAAATTGTAAAATTGAGAGTAACATAATATATTAGTATTAATTTATATTTTCAAACAACAATATTAAAAATTTAAATATTCTTTAAATACTGATATACATAAATGATAAATTACTTTACCAAGGTGATTTATATTAGAATTTTACCTTTATTATGATAGTACTTTTACTCATTTTAATTCATTCAAACCAATCATCACTTTCTTTATCTTTTTTACTCTCTGACATGACGTGGACCGACTCTTGCCATTTTTCCCTCCATTCTTTTCCCAAAAATTCACTTTTCCCTCTAAAAAGACACTGTTTAATATTTTTCCATAAAAATAAATCAATAAAATAAAAAGTACTATCTTATTATATTAATAAAAATAAATAAATAAACACAAGCTCTTTTATATTTTTGTTTTTTTTTTTTCGTTTCTCTTCTATTCTCTCCGATTCCATACTCATTCTTCATCTTCCAGTTCAAAGCAGCTTTTCTTTTTTCCCTCCTCTCTCTCTCTCTCTCTCTCTCTCTCTCTCTCTCTCTCTCTCTCTCTCTGGTAATGTCGTTGCTACGATTTTTCTACCTTTTTTGATTTTTCTTTAATTGATTAATATTCTTATTACTTTTTTGTTTCTTGAAATATATCAAACTCTCGTTAATTTTTATTCGGTTTGTTTTTTCTTCCCAAAATTTGTTGATTGGAATTTCTAGGGTTTTTTCAGCTTCGGCTTTGATTCTCTGTAATTTTATGTAATTAGATTCTTACTTGTTCTGTTGTGCAATGAGTAATGATAACCATACAGTGAAACTTGTGGTAATGTGTTTGATTACCATTTCTTCATGTTCCATTTTCTGTGAAAATTTGTGTTTTATTCCTTTTTGAAGTGATTAGTTTACCCTTGCAATGACACAACAAAATGCATTTTATTGAAAGCATTTTGCATTAACATAGTTATGTGCTTGTAATTTGTAGCTTGTATTTGATTATTTGTTGATATGAAACTAGATATAGCTTAGTTAATTTGATGTTATTAGGTTTAAGTAATGGATGTGGAAAAGGAGTGTTAATTGTTGATTTGATTCATTTTTTTTTATTTTTTCAAGGAAAGTAGTTTCTTGTGTTTTTGTTTTTCAGGGTTAGATTTTGGATTATACAATGAGTAGAGCAATGACTCGTGGTAAAAATAAAAGACACAGACAAGGGGATGATGATTCTGGAACTTCTGAAATATGGAGGTACTACTAGCTGGTGATGATACAAGATATTGTTTTTGTTTTTTTAGCTTATGAAATGGAATTTAACTTATTGTTACTCCCTTTGTGTGTTGTTGGTTTATTTATCGTCTCTGTGTAGGAAAATACACAAAACAGGTGTTGCAACTGATGATGATATGAACCAACTGTACATGATTACGAAGCCGGTCTGTTCAGGCTGTCGTGTTAATACTAAAGACAACCCGAATTGCTTTTGTGCTTTGGTTCCACCTCCTAGTGGAACGCGGAAGTCTGGAATATGGCAGAAGAGATCTGATTTTGTTGATAGTCTTGGCTTTGACCCAAACACGGAACTTCGTGAATCTGCTAATTCACCTGCAGGACTCACAAATCTTGGAGCAACGTGTTATGCTAATAGCATACTCCAATGCTTGTATATGAATAAACATTTCCGAGAAGGATTGTTTTCTGTGGAACCAGATGTTTTACAACAGGAACCGGTGTTGGATCAACTGGCTCGGCTTTTTGCACAGTTGCATTTAAGTAAAAAGGCTTTCATAGATTCTTCTCCATTTGTAAAAACGCTGGAATTAGACAATGAAGTTCAGCAGGATAGCCACGAGTTCCTGACATTGCTTCTGTCGTTGCTTGAGCGTTGCCTTAGACATTCCAAAATTTCCAAGGCAAGAACGATAGTTCAAGATCTTTTCCGTGGAAGTGTGTCTCATGTGACAACGTAAGAATCATTGGCTGCTAGAAACTTGTTGACTTGTGCAGCATAATTGTTTCCTGCTAATTTATTGTATTATAAATTTTTATATTTGTGAGGACTGGGTGTGAAATATCATAGGTTTTGTCAAATATGTTAATTATTTTTAAATTTTTTGACCCATCTGCTGCCTCTTCAAAACACACTCGTGTATAAGAGAAAAAGACGAGAACAACATCTTCGGAATAATGTAACTGTTTGTGACAATGTAAAACATAAGATATCGTCGTTGTTTGTTCGGCATACTTCAAATATTTTTTTAGAAAAAATGTTTTTGATATTACCAAACGATGTTTTATTCAAGTGTAATTATCTTGAAGGTGTTCGCAATGTGGAAAAGACTCCGAATCTTCTTCCAAAATGGAAGACTTCTATGAGTTGGAGTTGAATGTCAAGGGATTGAAAAGTTTAGATGAGAGCTTAGACGATTACCTCACTGTTGAAGAGCTTAATGGAGACAATCAATATTTTTGTGAGTCATGTAAAACAAGAGTTGACGCTACTCGCAGCATCAAGCTACGAACATTACCCGACGTGCTTAATTTTCAGCTTAAGCGCTATGTCTTTCTTCCAAAGGTATGCTGTAAAGTTTGTGTTTTATCATCATTGTGTTGTTGTAAGCATTAAACAACTAAATTCCTTGTTTTTCATTGTTTATACTTAATTTTTTGGTATGATTATATCCTTTTTGGGTATAAGGGAGCCAGTTATTTTCAGAGCATACTTCAGTAAATACTTTAAGAGCCAGTTATTTTTTATTCTTTTATTTTTTTTAATGCTTCAAAGGATATTTATTCTTCTGTCAAGTTCCCTATCATTAATTTTTGACTTAGAAAATTAGATTTCTTCTTTGCACATGTGCACCATAGTCCTGAAAAGTGTGTTTGCAAGTTTTCCCAAATCAAATTTTAAAAATAGTTCTTCCAGTTTGTGTATCACTGTTCAAATCAAACATCCTGGTCTAAATGTTCTTACAGAAAGAACAACGCATGGGCCTTGATTTGTTTTTCACACACGGCTTGTGCACACTTTGCTTTAACTTTTTTATAAGACGAAACAGAAATAACTTTTGATGGTTGTACAGAAGGACCGTTATTTTTTACTTGGCAAACCTGTTTGGTGTATTATTGCTAATTTCTCGAACAATTTAATTTTTTCCTTTGGGTAGTGATCACATGAGTTTTCTGAAGAGAGAAACTATGTTAGTAGCTACATGCTTTTTCTTTCTTTGGGCAAGCTTCATGCAAGTGTGATATTTTTGGTACTTCTATGTAGTATACTTTGATTTTCTGTATCACTAGTCCATTTTCTGATGACGTCTTCCATTTTTTGTTGTTTCCTCTGACAGACAACAACAAAGAAGAAAGTTACTTCTCCATTTTCATTTCCTGCTGAACTTAGTATGCACCACAGATTGTCTGAGCCATCTCGGTCTGAATTGATATATGACTTGTCAGCTGTACTGATACACAAGGGAACTGCAGCTAATAGTGGTCATTACATTGCTCACATCAAGGATGAAAACACTGGGCAATGGTGGGAATTTGATGATGAGGTTGTTACTAACTTGGGCCGTTCTCCATTTTCCGAAGAAGCTTCATGCTCTGCTTCTAAATCTGGTAAGAATGATGTAGATCATTCCAGTTTATCTGAAGCAAGGGTAGCTGACAGTAATGGAATTGGTTTAAATGTCAAAGTTTCACAATCTTCACTTACGGAGACATTTTCATCTAGTGATGCATACATGTTGATGTACCATCTTAAGCAAAACAAAATTTTTAGTGAGAATGGGGGCATGGTTTCTAGTGATAACCATACTAAAAGAGACATTGGTTCAGTTACTGCACAAGATAATGATTGTCTTCCTTCTCATTTTCGTGAAGAGATTCAAAATTTCAATGCCTCATATCTTAATGCTTGCCAGCAGTACGACCATAAGAAAGAGGTAGAATTGAGTCATATTAATGAGAGGAGAGAAGAAGTTCGATCTGTTTTAGCTGAAGCTCCTGTACAGCCACTGGAACAACAATTTTTTTGGATTTATAGTGACTGGCTTCGCCAATGGGCTGAAAATGTTACTCCAAGGTTAGTGCATATGCTTTATGTATTCCTAGCCATGAACACACCAATTGTTATATTTTTTTTTGTGACTAAATTATTTCCTCGCCTTAGTTTGATGCACATTTCTTGTATCATTTACTAGGGTAGGGTTATTTCACTTAATTTAAGAATACTTACTTTTTAATGTTAATGCAGTGCTATTGACAACAAATCTATCCAATGTTCACATGGTAAACTCCCAGTGTCAAAGGTTACCTCGGCAAAGCGATTGTCTTCTAAAGCATGGGATAGATTATTGTCTAAGGTAAATGCATTTAGTTGTTACGATTCCATTCTTTTGATCCGGGAGCTCCTTTTAAATCAATATGAAAAATGTTGATTGAGATTTTTATAATTGGTAATGGGGCTTGAGAAGGGATAGATTGGAAAATGATTTCTCCTTTTTCGTTATATTCTACATACAGTGATAGATAATACTGGTAAGGTAGATGACTTTTTTTCTTTCTTTCATCAGAGTGAGATGTGAGATGACAACCAATAGGGTCTGAGTAGGGTACTAAAGTAATCGTCCCGATGGCCGCAATTACAAAGAATATTTGCTTCCAAACCCATACCTGTGTGATCAATAACTTTACGCAGTAGCTTATTTTTGGTTTGTGCTGATGCGAGGAGAATGCAGCAAAATGAATTACAGTGTACATACAAATAACATGAAGTTTGAGCTTCTATTGACAGATTTATAAGCCTTTGATTTAGTCATGTTTTATTCATGTGTTTTTCCTACTTTGCCATTGTTGCAAATAGTATCTCTATTAACATTTTTCCTTTATGCCTCATAAAATTCAGTATGGTGGGGGCCCAACACTTTCTCACGATGACCGTTGTTTGGATTGTCTGATTGATGGGGCTCGGAATGTCGTGTCAGCTGACACTTACCGGGATCGAAGAGAATCATTTAAGCAACTTGCACGGGATATTCTTGATGGAAAAAATGAAGATGGAAAGTACTATGTCTCTAGATCATGGTATGATTGCAAATCTTTTCTGCTGTCATTTCTGTTCCTACCGAAAGGAATAAGGGGTGGTGGAGATAAGTGTTCTATTTTCTATTTTGTTATGGAGATTATTGTTATTTTAGCCTTTGTAAGACCAGTATTATATATGATCTGAGAGAAGGAAAAAATGGAGAGGATTTTTTTAGATTGGACACATAATAGATCGATTAAAGCACCAGAAGTGTTTGAAAAGAGTAAATTTTTGTCGCAAAGTAGGCTAATAACAAGCGAGAGGGTATATACATATGGATGCTCAACAAATCTCTAATACAAGGCAAAACTTGTACTAGTAGAGAGCTAAAAAAATAGGATAGCATGAGGGAAGTGGATCACCTCCTGCGGCAGCAGTGCTGCTAGGTGGTTTTGTGTGTGTCAGGAGAGAGAAATAAAAAAAATGAAGTGATGATGAGAGAGATATACACATAAATTGGGCATGAGAAAAAAGGCAGCAGAGGATCCACATCCATGACACTAAACCAACTGATAATAACTAACTAAACCAACACTCTATACAGCAGTTAATCACATGTGGGCATATACACTAATACCCACCCATAGAAAATTTATAACAGTGAGAGGCTCACATTGGATAGTGATATGGCTTGGATAGTGGTTATAAGTGGTTGTCGTCTCTCATCTTACAAGTTAGGCTTATGGCGTTGAGTTAAACCTAAGCCCAATACCTTATATGGTATCATATCCTATCCTAAGTCTATTGGGTCACACTCCAGATGCTCATTCCTGAGCGTAAGGTGTGTGTGTTGAGATTGAGACTCTGTCATTCGATAGTGACATGACCTAAGTAGTGGTTATGACTTATAAGTGGTGGGCATCCTCACCTTACAAACCGGTTTTGTTTGGAAAGGGTGTTTTAGACCCAATCCAAAACCTAACTACCTATTCTGATCAGTTTTTTTTGGGTATCATCTACTTCACCATGTTGTAAGGGTAGTTCAAAAGCAACTATGTGAAAGCCTTTTATGCTGAGTTTACTTTTGTAGGTTGCAGCAATGGTGGAAAAGAAAAGTCACAGATGCTCCATCTGAAGCTGATTCTGGACCGACAGCAGCTATTAGTTGTCCACATGGACAACTTATGCCTGAGCAAGCAACTGGTGCTAAGCGAGTGCTTGTTCCTGAGGGTTTTTGGCACTTCTTATATGAAGATGCTATTTCTGTGAAAAACGATGATCTTCTGGTCTGCCCTACTTTTCCTTCAGACTCTGGAGAGTGCTCCAAATGCAGTAGCGAATTATCTGAAGTGGCTTGCATGGAGGACTCTATGAGGTTCTTTTGTTTTTAAATTGCTATCGATACAGAGCTGGTGTAGACAGATTTTAATTTAAATTCTGTTTTCATGATGTAGGTTATTAAAGCAAAAGCAGCGTCAGAGCCATGAGAAACTGTTCAGTGGGAAAAGTATGCCACTCTCTCTAGATTGCAAGTATTTCTTAATTCCTTCCTCTTGGATTTCAAAATGGAGAAATTATGTCAACCCAACAGTCAAGAATTCTGATACACCTGAAACATTAAATGTGGTGATTGGTTCACTGATGTGTGAAAAGGTACATTGTCTCTTCATTTGATCTTTAATCATGTTTTGCATATTGTTATGTGGTATAAATGAGTTCCCTTTTTTTCAGTATAGTGTACGTAGTATTTGGTTAAATTTGAATTTACTTTTCAGGCTTGCACTTATTTGAAAAAGTATTCTACTCTATGCAATTTGATAAGGATTTTAGTTGCAGATGTAGATTCTTAACTCTTCAATTGTCATGTCATTTTTCTATGTTTGGTCTTCACATATGACGACATCAAATTTAATCTGTAGCAAATTTCAGAATGGATTTTGACTTTTCCCCGCTTGTTTCTCAGCACTCACGACTCATTGAAAGGCCTCCTGAACTGATTTTCAGACGCGGTGCTATACTTCCAAGAGAGCCTTCTGTAAGTTGAGGGAAAAAATTTTCCCTCTCATTTTGCATATCATTATAACTATAAGTGTGTTTTCTTTCCCTGTCTCTCAGTCTTACTTCTGTCCACTTTGTGGATTCTAGGCTAGTGGCTTGACCATCATATCTGAGAATGATTGGAAATGTTTTTGCGAAGAATGGGGTGCTACTGAGACCCAAGGAGTATCTGCAAAGATTGAGAATATTAATGATTCGGTGAATGCTATAGCTGGATCTTGTGAAGAGATGGCGATATGTGAGGACCAGTTGGCCAATTGGGATAAGGTGAATAATGAAAGTGGGAACGGTCAAGTTTTAATCAAGACTTGTCCTGAGGTAATCTAAAACTCTACCAACACTATGTTGGATATGCTATTTCAATGCCCAATCTTTATTTTCTTGTGCCTAAGTTATTTGGAAGCTAAGTCTTTAAGGAATTAGAATTACATACATGCATATATTAGACAACTAATCCTATATGGTATTTTCTCTTAATTTATATGAAACTATTAATGCTTATGTTCCAGTTGTACTTGAAAAGTCATATCCTTGATTTTTCTAATTTTCATGTTTGCTATTTTCATCACATCCTTCCGGGTGTGTGCATGTAACTTGGTGCACAAGTTATTTTACCACGTGATAATTTAATTGAATTCTGAAAATTGTCTGTTAGAAGCTTATTCTTTTGAATCTACACTATTGTCCGCTTCCTTATATTCTCCCATTTAAATTCCATAAGCAACTTATCTCAGTTTTATTTTTATTATTTGCTCTAAATCTTTGTTATTCTTGAACTAAATTTACTGGCAAGTTCATTTTCTTTTTATTGGATGATATATTTAATTTTCATTTGAACTATAATTTTCCCCTTCTGAACATGTAGGTTTGTGAAAGTTGCATTGGAGAAAAGGAAAGCTGTGAGTTAGTGCATAAACTTAATTATTGCAATGAGGATATATGTGTAATTCTTGTCCGCGGAAAGGAGGTTCCTAGATCAATCTTGGAGGCTTCAAAGGGATTCGTTGAAACAGATCGAAGGGTTTCTAAACGCTCCAGGAAGACTAGAAATGGGACTTCAACTAATCTAAAAGTATCTGCTTCAACATCAATTTACCAGCTGAAAATGATGATATGGGAATCCTTTGGGGTAAGCCAAGTTTGTTCTGTATTGATATTATTTTGTAGTTTAAATGTTGGATGACTAACTTCATGTGGTTAAAAATGGTAAGGAGTTTCTCAATCATTTAGGCATATAAAAAGGCTGAAGTGCGAGATATATTTTTACCAAAAGGGTGCATTCTTGTTGATTCTTGGCATGGGAGAGTGGCCTCTACTGCTTTATTTCATCCAACAGCCAATGAGTTTTGTTGAAACTTTGGGCATCTTTTTCTTGCGTGTACACAAGCACATAAAAGATATATTGTTAAATGGAGCTTATATTGATAGGTTATTGTTACTTTAGGGCATTGTAAAAACCATCTTTGAGCCCCTAATTGCTAACTATAAGGCTCTTATTGCCAGCTTCATGTGTTATCATATAATAAAAGGGCAGATTGTAGGTGGACCACCTTTAGGGTTGATTGCTTGATAAACTGAAAATAGAGGTGGTTGTGTAAATTTTGCTCTTTTAAAAACTCCCACGGATTACTTTGTGCATTGCTGCAATCAATTCAATGCTTTGTAATGTTAACTTTTTATTCCCACATCTGGAATTTGTTCTCAGGTTGTCAAAGAAAACCAGATACTACAAAAAGGTGATATAACCATTGATAACAACGACGAAAATACTACACTTGTGGACGTCAACATATTTGCTGGAGATCAGATTATTGTGAGGGACTCTGAGATCCATGAAAATCGAGACATTGCTGGTAAGCTATTTGATACTTTTACTTTATCAGTTTATATCTTTTTCCTCTTATGTATAAAAATGGACATATTCTATCTTTTGCAGATGAGCTGTGTAACGAGAAAAAGGGTACACAGCATACCGAGGGAGGGTTTCGTGGAACACTTTTAACTTCAAATGTTTCATCTCAGGTTGTTTAGGAACCTCTTTCATTGGTATCATCTTTTGTGACATTTATTGTATGTGTATATATTCTTCAGGAAAAAAACAATTGAATGAGAAGAGAAATGGTATGGTGGAATGCAACCATGTAAATGATAAATCCTTGTGTCTGGGGCATACCTAGCGTTGGATGTTTTGGTTTTATGCCATAGTAAATGGCAAATTTTGGAAATGCATTATGTTTTGATTCTATACATGACCGAAATTTCAAGAATGAAGAGGATTTTCTTAAAATATAAATAAAAACCTACTGTAACTAACCACTAGAAAATCTAACTAACATGTATCTGGTTAACTGATTAAGGTTTTAAAAAATGGCCGACGACTGTGACTGTGTTCACAATGTCATGTTTTTTATTCCTTAATGACTTGCAATTGTGATCACATTGGCTGAATACGACTAATTTGTTCAAATACAACGATCAAACAACCTTGTGCTCTTGATGTCTTCTCTTACCACTCAAGTCTTAATATCTATATGTTTACTTTGACTTCCACTTTTATTATTCTTTCAAAATGAAAATTTTAGTTCAACTGTTGCAAATTATATTAATAGTCAATATATTTTACAAGCATAAGGCTAGAAATTAAGTCAATCAACCATTAAGCTTGTGGTGTAGCTCTGTAGCAACAAGTGGATTTTGCTTCCAACAAATTTTATGATCTAGAATATCCAATTATCTCCTAAATATCAAATTACTTGTATGTTAACCTGTAATCTCTAATTCCTTGAAGATATCTCAACTTTTTTGGCTACCTTCAAAATTTATTTGGCCTACACAAGTTATTGCAAATGCAAGATCAGTTTTAGTGCTCACTTTTGACCATACATGATACTCTACTTTTGAAGGATAAGGAATAACTTTAATCACTTGGTATAGGGACACTGATTGAAAATTAAAATTTCCCCTTTAACTTTAGATGCAATATTAATGAATGAATAATTCTACATATTATATATTTTCAAACATTTAAAATGTGCGTCTTTTGAGGAAATCTCTAGAGATTTATCCTTATGAATTTTTATTTTTTATATCAACGACATTGGAAGTTTCACTGCAAGTAAAATATCATTTGCACATAGGAAAAAAAAATATAAACTTACCCTCACTAACTTTTTAAGTATATATGCATTGATCTAATTTTTTTTAAGACTCGGTATTCGATATAAGAACCGACACTAATTCAAAGGATATTAATCATACCCTCCACTAGCGAGGAGTTTAATTGAAGCCAAACCTTTTGCTCTGTATGCATTGATCTACTGCTTAGTTCATCAAACAAAACTGAAAAATAAGAATGCAAAAATCTACCTCCCCTTGAAGTCATTGCAATCAATATCTATTACTCAAGTAAAATATGGGGTTGAATGAACTAATCCTCATAACTATCTAGTTGAATGATCCAATAATTAAAGAGGAATTTGGATTCTTCTATAGTATTTTTCCATGACAATGTAAAACTTATCATAGCAAGCTGTTACAAACTTTAATTACTTTATCATGTAGTGAATTAGAATTTGGCTCATGTGTTTTAATTCTTGCAGGAAAGTTTTAAATTATGAATGAATACATAGATCACCCAAAGAAAAAGAAAAACTATAAAACAAAATTTCTAAATCCAGCGCTTATGATTTCGAGAGTTGTGAGCTCCTCCAAACCATCTATCCCAACCAGAACCGACATCAACTGAACCTTGGATCCTGCAAGAATTTACATGTCATCAATTCATAATCTTTTTTTTTCCTTATAAACTATAAACTATCCGCTATAAGCTCAAAATTTTGTTTAGTCCAAACAAAGTCGTAAAAAATACACAACCTTGGATCCTTAAATTGTAATGTGAGCATGAAAAGTCAAGAGAATCTTAATTTTACCATGGAAGCAGAGGATCTGGATTGGATTCAACGCTTGAAATGACACTGCAAATTGATTAAAAGCACAATGAATGGACATGTTGAATGATGAATAAAAGTAATAAAAATCATTTGTTTTATTTTTGTGCTTACTCCTTGCAGATGGTGGAAGCTTCACCTATTGTTTCAAGTTTTTCCAACTCTTCCTGCATCATCATAGGTTCAAACTACTATTCAATATCAATTTCTTCTAAGTTAATTATGCATAGTACTATATAATAAGAATCCATATTAAGATTAGACATAGCAAGAAAAATAAACATTTATCCAAATAAAGATAAAATAAAGGATATTACTAAATTTAAATTAATGTAGTTAATTATGCATATATAACATATGAAAATTAGATATACCAATTAGAAGCTATATATTTGTGCAAAATAAATTAACATGGAGCATATTATACTAAAATATAAAGAAGAAAAATGAGGTTGACCTGCAAAATATTGATTTGGTTATTGAGGTTAGATATGGAAGCTTGCAACCTATGTTTGCCATAGAAGCCAGGAAAAGAAACAGTTCCAACTTGTGTAAATGGATGAAGAGGAACCTTTTCTTTCTTTTGATCTATGATGAATTCATCTGATTCTCTTCCATTTTCTACATCTGATGTTACTTCTATTGATTGTTGCCTATCCATGATGGGTTGCACCACCCTGCCACTAATTAGTGATTATTATTATTATTATTATTATTGTTGTCAAAAAAGGCTTAGCTGATTCTAAAATCAAACTCAAAACTCCTCCTCCATAAAGCAATTGAGAAAAGGGACAATAATAATAATAATAATATGGTCAAAAAAGGAGGGTGGAACATGACTTGAAGTGGGAGTGGACCAAATGATATTAAATAACCAATTATATGAAAAAGAGGTGGAGAGGAAGGGGACAAGGGGGTGACAGTAGGGGTTTGGATTGCTTATTTTTAGATTTTTATCTCATCTTACAGTGTTTAGCAAGTAGTATGTGTTTGTTTTTGACAACAAATTTCTACAATTTAGATGATAAAATCAATTAAAATTTGTGATTACATTTTTTTTGCTACAATGATATTGGTAAGAAGTTTCCACCGTCGTTAGCGATGACTAATCTCCGTTGGAGAACCAATGGAACACACAAGATGAGTTTTTTCTTTCAATCAAATTTTCTCCATATGCATGAGCCAGAAATCGAATCCCCACATATTTAAGAAGATCAAAACTCTTACCACTTGGACCAATTTATTGTTGGTTGTGATTAATTTTATTTAGTAGATGACTAATAAAAATAAAAATAAGTGTTGCAATTCATTAACTATCAATAATCTATGAAGCCCCGATACGCGACACGATACGATACCGATACGCCGATACGTGAAAATTTTGAAAAATCCATATCCGATACTGGCGCGATACTTTATTTAAAAATTAATTTTAAAATTAAATATATAAATGCACAATATATAAACATGACTAAAATAAATAATATTAATAATGATAATTATTTTTTGAAAGACAAAAAAAATTATTATTATTATTATTATTATAAACGTCAATAGTTCATAAGCTTGCACAAGAGCAAAATAGTTTGAGGCTCAACATACGAGGGCTCATCAGTCCTAACTAAAGACATATAATAGCTCAAAAAACATATAATAATCATGACATCAAGCCTCTTTAACAAGCCCATCTTGTAGCAATAGCAGACAATTATATAGGTCTTGCAGCTGACCAATTAAAAACATAAAGCATCCATTCTTATACTAGAATTTTGGGACAAACCCAAATACTTAACAACCTGCTATATAGTGGGACACCATAGTGACTTCAGAACAGTGACAAAGATAAAAAATATTAATTATAATAAATTAACATCATTAATACTAAGTTAAGTATTTGTGTCTCATTAATATTGTCCTAAAAAATAATGATCACCAGTACATTTTAAGTTACACATCTTAAGTTAAGTATTATACAAAAAGAACATCATTAGTACTATCCCAAAAAACATTACTAGTACTATCCAAAAAAAGACATAGTTAGTTACCCGTGCAACAACATAATAGTTTGACATTCACTATGAAACACGGATTGTATATGATATTTTTTTTTATTTAAAAATAAAGATTTAACCGATACTTTTCCGATACGAGTATCGGAAAGTATCGGATGCGTATCGGATATTATTTTTTTATTTAAAAATAAAGATTTAACCGATACTCTTCCGATACGAGTATCGGGACGTATCGGACGAGTATCGGTATCGAGGACGTATCGGACACGATACTTCACCATTTTTAGAGTATCGGGGCTTCATAGTCAATAATTGACCACAATATTTTACCAAATGAGTTTTCACTTTAGTAAAAAAAAAAAAAAGGCTTAAATGATATTTTCGTCCTGTATGTTCGCGAATTTTTTGTTTTTGTCCCTGTATCTTTTTTTGTTGCAAATAAGTCCCTGAATGTACAAAATTTGTTAGTTTTAGTCTCTAAAGTCAAAATCCGCAGGAAAATTTGAAGGGAAATCTGCACGAAAACTACAGATTTTCCTGCGGATTTTGACTTTAGAGACTAAAACCAACAAATTTTATTTATTCAAAACTTATTTGCAAAAAAAAAAAAATACAAGAACTAAAACAAAAAATTTACTATCATAGAAAATAATATTTAAGAAAAAAAAAAAAAAAGAGTTTTCACTTATTTCCTTATACTGTAAGTCGCAAGTGGTTTATTCGAAACCTTTGTACATGATTCTCTACCAAATGAAACACAGTATCTTTCTTACTAGCACCACATCGAGTTTAGTTTAGTTTAGGTCTGGAGGAGCAACGAACAAAACAATGGCAACAGTTTCAAAGATATCGTCACTGTTATCATTAGCAACAATAATATCATCCAAACCTAAACCTAAACTCATTCATCATCATCATATCAATTCCTTTCTTCTCTCTGCTTCAAATCTCAGATCCCTTAGCAGCAGCGGCGGTGGTATGAGAATGACAAAGACGAAGAAAACAGAAGCAGCACTTGCGAAGGAAAAAAGACGAACTCGTTCCGATAAACAACTCGATGAGGATACAATAGTTGAGCTTTACAACAATAATTCACATCTTCATATTCCTGTTTTGCTTTCTGAAGTTTTGGACGTCTTCTCAAATTCTTCGTTAAACTCTTTCGTTGATTGTACTCTTGGTGCTGCCGGTCACTCCACCAATGTTAGTATCATCAATTTCTCAAATTATATTTTGTTTAGAGACAAGTAGGAGATAGATATAAACAACTTATAGCACAAGTGCTTATTATCATAAGCACTTCGGCTTATGTATAAGATTACATGACCTATTTTTATAGCAAAGATACAAATTGTTTTATATACTAGGAGCTATTTTTTTTTTAAGTTATATTGGCGAACTTATGAAAATAAGCTGAAAATAACTTATAAAAATTGTCATAAGCTGTTTTCCTAAATAGTCTCACAAAACTTATGTCAGTAAATTAGTTCAATTAAGCCAATCCAAATAGGCCTTTAACCCTATCAAAGGAAAATTATGACTAATTTATTTGAGTTTAACTAAGTACTATGCATTCACATTGTAAAAGTAAAACACTTCATTTTCATATATGTTGATTTTTATTACTTTTGCTTATGTGCTGAAATCACCCTTCTCTTTTTTCCTTGTTATTGAATGAATGGAATAGGTGATTAGAGGTCATCCGGAGTTGAAGTATTTTGTTGGGATGGATGTGGACCCTGTGGCAAGTGACGTAGCTCAATCACGCATCAATTCAGTTTTGGACGATAGGGAGTCTAGTGTGAAAGTATTTACCGTGTTAAGGAATTTTAGACACATCAAGTCTGTGCTTAGAGGAACAGGCGAGGAACACTTAGGGCTATCGTCTGTTGATGGCATCTTGATGGACCTGGGAATGTCATCTATGCAGGTTCATTTCCAGCATTATATTGGATACATTGACTTGCTCTCTTGTGTTGTGTCGTATTCATGGTTTTAAATTGTAATCATGTTTATTGCTGGAAGACATATTGAACTACTATGTTTTGTGGTTTGTAGAATGTAGTTCAATCCAAAACCATGATTATGTCTAATCTTATGGTGCTGGAATTTGTGGTTGAGTGTTTTGAATCTTTCATCATGTCTTGATGAATAGAAGTTTTCTTATTGTTTGTTCCTTGTATTTTTTGTTTTTGTTTTAGGTGGACGATCCTCAAAGAGGGTTCAGTGTGCTCGGTGATGGACCACTTGATATGCGCATGGATCCTCAGGTATAATTTACCGCATTTCAGAGTTCAATGTAATAATTATATTTATGCTCTTTGTAGGAAGAATAATAGATATGATTGTAAATTGTTTACTTGTAGAATAGAAGGAGTGAAAAATGTTGGTATCATGTGAATGTTGTTTAGTTGTTGTATGGTGCTTTACTTTATAGTCTCTTTTCTTAATTTGGATGGTCCAACCCAAGACATGTATTTCTATTTCTGTAATACCTTTTTGTCGATATATGGCCTGACTTGAAGCATCTATCTAAGCTTCAATCTTTCTCGCTAATGAAATGGGCCTATTTCCTTTTTCACCTCATTGCAATATCTTTTGAGTGGTTGGTTATTCAAGTAAATAAATTACTTGCGGAATCATATTTTTCCCACCTGTTTACCTCAGAGTAATACATGATTTTTCTTTCCTATTAAACTGATGGACAGGCCTATGACAGGCAAGCCTTAAAGCAGAAGACATATTAAATTCTTGGCCAGATAATGAAGTAGGCCGTATCCTAAGGGATTATGGGGAAGAAAGTAATTGGCGTACTCTGCAGAAAAAAATTGTCCAAGCCCGTTTAGAAGGTGGATTACATTCCACTACTGACTTGCTGGATCTTATTCGGCGTGTGACTCCTGCAATGAAAGGCAAGTCCTTCTTCAGTTTTCTATTGTAGCTCTGTTTTTTTCTAGGACTATAAGCATAATTTCTCATGCATATGCCATTTCTGATCTAACTGCATTTTTCAAATTTATAATATGGTATTCACATTCCAATCCTACTCAAGATCCCACAAATGTCTATTACATTTCATCCTAATTAAAGTTCTTGGTACTGTTGTGCCCAATTCTCGATGACTGTAATTACCGTAGTTTGGCTTGTGCTATGTCTATGACTTTACAGATGAAGAACAAGTTTGATTTCATAGATGGTTCAAGCAAGAAACCTTTGGATGCGGTGTGTAATACGATTGTTCTTTCTTGGTTGAATCATTCCATATTGACTAAGTTGCAATAAGCATTGAATGTACTGATGATGCATCAGAGGTTGGCATGATGTTACAGATAGGTCTCTTCAAGGGAATATTGTCTGCATTTCTCAACTATATGTTGATCTTTACTCTTTGAAACATCATGCAATTAATGGACAATGACCATTAATTAACAGTCAGTAACTAATTACAGATCAAAATCAAGTAGATTTTATATCATCTAGTACATTACACGATCTAACATGTTAATTTTCTCTTCAATATCATTCTTGACCGACATACATATTGCTGGCATTTGAAGGATTCATAACTCATGCTGTCTCAGACCGCAATTTGTTTTTCATGGATAATTGTAATTCTTGTGAACATAAACAAGTTTTGATTACACTGCAACAGGTGGAAGACAAGGTTGGATAAAAACAGCAACCCGTGTATTTCAAGCATTGAGAATCGCTGTCAACGATGAACTGAAGACTCTTGAGGACTCCCTGTATTCTTGCTTTGACTGCCTTGCACCTGGGGGCAGACTTGCTGTCATATCTTTTCACAGTTTGGAAGACAGAATTGTGAAGCAGACATTTCTTAATATAATTAAACGGAATGATGACACGGGAGGAGGAGAGAGCTGCAATAGTGATCTTAGGAAGATGATTGATGAAATCAAAGAAAAAGAAGCATGGATAAAACAAGTACTGCATGGATCAAATGGAATAATTCTTACAAAAAGACCAATCACGCCGTCAGAAGAAGAAGAGAACTTGAACCGCCGAAGTAGAAGTGCAAAGCTCAGAGTTATTCAGAAGCTTTGAAGATAAAACTTGAGATTGCTGTTTGGAGTAGAGCTCTTTGAAATCTATGTATTTATATACTTGTCTGTGCCTTCACTGTCCTATATATTCATAATTTTCATTAGTAGGATATTTTTTTTTTAAAGGCTTATAAATTACCTGTTTTTGACTCGTAAAATCTGGCAAAATATTCTCTCAAGAAAACATGTTAGTAACTTTTTTTTTTTTGAAAGGCTGAAGAAAACAATTTAGTAACTTAACTATGAACATAAAAAAAAAAAGTATAAATGTATATCACTCAGTTGGTAGCTACTAAAGATATTATTGGAGTTCAAACCCCGAATTCCACTTTTTCACATTATAAGCGTGAGTTTAGCCACTAAACCAATAGACAAAAAAAAGATGGTGTTAGAGTTAGTATTACTACTACTAGTACGAACCACAATAAAATGCATGTTTAGATTATTGGCAAATTTAACATAATCACATTAAGAGACATTGATTTTGCATAAATTACGCTGTGTAACTTTTATAAAATCACGGCGGTTCATCTTAATTTCAACAAATTCACCATGATTCTAGACATTCACGTAAATAATATTTTTCAATGGGTTATATTGTTAGAACATGATCAAATTATTGTGGTGAATGTGAATAAATAACCATGTTTTTGTCTCCTTTTTAAAGGGAATACATAATACTATTTCAGTGACAGATAGATAGATGAAGTTATAAGTGACAGTGGCATTTATTTCCCTTATTTGTCTTCATTTCTTCCAACTCCCAACTTCTTTACCATAAATTGATTCATTTTGATGGGTAACATGACATATCTTTTCTTTTCACTTTTTCTCTCTTCATACACTCCAAAATTTCAAGATTTTTCCCATTCTGAGCTATGGAATTCTCTGCTTTTGTTCAATTATTGTTTCCTTTCCATTAATCTCTGCTGCTGGTGCTTTCTTTTTGCAGCAAAAGCAATCCTTTTGTGTAACAAATGGTATGGACATGGCCAACACTTCTGGACCACACATTCCTTACAAAATTTCACCCACCGGTTTGTTTGCTCAACTTGCTTACATTCTACAAATATATTATTCTTAGCACTATAGATAAGATATTACTATGGTATTGGTATGGATATTATTACATTTACATATTATTTTTCACATTTACTAATACGAGAAAAATAAAGCGGAACAATTTTTTCACCGCGTGAACATTGTCACATCTCCAATTCAATTCAGCTAGGGACTAAGTTGTCATGGTTTATTTTTTACAAGTAGTAAAAAATGATTTTTTTTTTCAAGTACTAAATTGGATTTCATGTTTTTTTCAAAGGATTACATTTGATCTTCACTCTTTTATGTATTAAAGCATGATTGTATTCACTTTAAATTTTTTTGTATAGGCAAATATTAGTAAGTTGGCGATCACGTTAATTGACTGTGTTTGAACCCTGAACTTCTTTGCTTAAATTTCTTTAATGTCCTCTAGCTCATCAATCGAGCTACCTACTATATTCACTTTTATTCATTGTAATATTACTATTAATTTGTATTTTGGTACCAGTTTCTATCAGATGATTGAATTTATAATTTATTTATTTTTCTAAGAGTCGTTACTTTTGTTCATAAATTTGATTTTTCAGGAAGAAAATAAACATCAAGGTGAAAGCAACGAATTCTTCGGATTCAAATGTAAAGAAAGCAAATATGTTTGCTTCCAAAAAGGAAAGAATTAAACTTCCAACATATGATGATGTTATTGGAGGCAAGAAATTCCACATCAGTGAATTTCTAAACCAGCCTAGTGGAATTGCAGCTGTGTTGAACACAAAGGCCTTACAATCATTTCAATCTCTTGATTCTAACACATACAGGTTTTCCACATCTAATTTAATTCTTTTCTGGTGGCTTAAATTATTCTTTCAATGATTTGGTTTGGACAATGCTTTTAGAGTTTAGACATCAAATACTTCTTTTTCTGAATAGTAAACTGTTATGAACTCTAGCAATTAAAACTATTATGTTGTGGAAGAAGTCTGAATCTGAAATGAAGTACCGATTACATGTTGTAATGTGTAGGTGTGAACTTCCTAAACTTCGACTTTTGAACTTTGAAGCTTCTCCTTTCATAGATCTGCGGGTTACCTCAACAGATGAAGATTGCTTAGTTGAAATGATTTCTTGTAAGGTGTTCCCTTTATAGGATTTGACACCTTTAGTTTTTCTTTTGGTAGAGTAATAGCTGGAATACTCACACATGCACGCAGGCACACACGCACAATAGGATATATTACCATCGTTGATAAAATATATGTATTTAACTAATGCTCACATTAGTTTTATTGAACATGCAAAATTTCAACATTCTTATCCATTGCATTTGATTTTTGGATACTTCACTATATTTTTCGCAGTTTGAGGGTTCACAAATTGTAGAAGAGCAAAACGAACACTTTTCAGGTATCTATATTGTGTCCGTAGTATTTTTTTAATAACTATGTTATTGGTGTGAAATATCCACTAGTTTTTTCGATAACTAATCTCTACCAGAGAACCTGGATAGCCCTTTACTGGCATCTTCCCTCCCAACCACATTTCTTCATCTGCAAAGCTCGAACCCGAGACCTTGCTTATTAAAGGATCCGAGTCCACATCCACTCGGATCAATGTAATGTTGATGTATTGTGTCCATAGTATATGTTCCCATTCATAGATTGTTTATGGGATATAAATTCTTCCCTTCATCCCCTTACACAGCAATGTTTGTTGATCATTTCATTTCTATGGATTTGCAGCATTCATGAAAAATCACATGACATGGAGTGATGATACTGATACTGAATCATTTTTGGAAGTTGATGTCAACTTGAATCTCACACTTGAGGTTACTCTTATACTCAAACTAAAAAATACTATAGTATAATACTGTCACATTCATACTTGATTCCTCCTTAAATCTTTGCTATTTCAACTTCTTATCTGCATGTGATACAACTAAGCTTCAGTATGATATTAAAGTACTATGCATTTTCCTTTTATCTGAAAAAAGTATTCTGTTTTGCAGATATACACACGCCCATTTACTATGATGCCTATTTCAGCTGTTGAGGGTCCTGGAAACATGTGAGTTATTTAATACATAATCTTACAACTAACTCAATGTAAGAACATGCTTACTCAGATATTATAATATAGAAGTGTTTGGCTATGTGCAGAATGATGCAAGCTTTGGTGGACAAGCTTGTACCATTGCTACTTGAGCAGATGTTACAAGATTATGATGAATGGGTTCAAAAGCAACTGTATTCTGTAAATCAGTCTTCTAGTTAGGGAAAATTTGTTTTAGCTTATTTTTATAGTCGAGGGAGAGGCAACAGAAGGAGGGAGAACATTTTAATGTTATGAAAAAAAGAGAAAAATGAATGGTAAGCATTTGGTTTCTAAGAAGTCTGTATTAAGACTATCCATGTAAGTTAGTATTGGTCTAACATGGACTCAATAATTTGAATCATTGATCAAATAAAAGAAAATTTCTCTTCCGACCCCCCGTGTTTCTTTTATACCCCCCTAACGTACGCTTTTGCCCTTGCACGGTATCATGGTTTTTACGAACCGAAATTTTAGGATATCGCGGTTTATAGAAACCGCGACGGGTTTATACCCCCCTGTCTTCTGTTAAATACGTTTCGGTTTGTAGAAACCATGGTCTTCCTTTATGTGTTTCGGTTCGCAAAAACCATGACGTTGGAAGATGTGCTTTGCAAAATTAGAAACATTATAAATTAAACTTATACAAGTTGTTCATCATTTTTCAACAATCAATGTAGCGTCCAAACATGGATATTTGGGATCAACTAAAACGGAGTTGAACATAGATTCCACATCTTCATCAGATTTCAACTCTTTCCACTCGTATTTACGTGTTGCATCGTCGAAATCACACACACGATTGCAGCCTAGATCGATGAACGGTTCGTAATAACAAAGTTTGTCAATCTGGATATGTTTCGCATATTTGAAATGGTACATGACTTGAATCTCGTCTTTGAGAGTAAAAAGACTCCTTAAATTGTCCTTCAATTCCACGTAGAACAGTTCATCGATACCGCGAAACCTGACAGTAAATGCATGAGATGTCACTGAACAATTATGAGTTAGGGTTGTGTATTTATACACGGATCCGATAAATTATAGCCACAAAAATTTGTCGATTTTATCTCAACCACAGAAAAAAAAAAAAAAGGTAGAGGGTGCAATGTTAACCACATGTAAGTTTCAATGCAATCTCATCCACAAAAAAGTGTCGGTGCAACCTCAGCAAAAAAAAAAAAAGTGTCGTTGTATTGTCGAAAAAAAATAATATTAATTGAATAACTACCTTTCTCTTTTTCCCCCTCATGACTCTTTTTATACCCCACATGTTAAATTTTCAATAAAAAGTCCATTTCGGTTCGCAGAAACCATGACGCATAAATATTTACAAAAATCATGGTTTCTAGAAACCGAACTATTTTGTTATACTAATTTCATGGTTTCTATAAACCGCGGTCTCTTGAAATTTCGGTTCGTAAAAACCATGGTGATTGTTGCAAAATGTGTACCGTTTTCAGGGTCAAAATTGGATTTAAGGGGGGTATAAAAGATACATGGGTTTCGGAAGAGAAATTTTCCAAATAAAATGCATAGATTGTATAATAGTCCATCCACACATAATTACTCTCTCACTCTCTCTCTCCACCCACGTCAATTTCCACTTTCAGAAAACTTTTCTTCCATATTCAACATTTTATGATAATTTTATTTTATTTTTATATTCAACAAAAAAAAGAACGCATTCAAATTGTATAAAAGTTAATATAAGCGTATGTTCTTTACACACACCACTGCCGATTATGCTGTTGAGATTCATTAGACTGTATTTGCTGCATATATTCATTTCGATAGTTTCTTTAACGATTTTTGTTGGTTATAGAATACAAATTATGACATTTTTCCAATCTCGGAGAAATTTTTAATTTGTTTGTTTTTTCACCTAATTGGATCTACAGACACACTATATATGTAGGAATAGAAGTTTCAACAAAAAATGGATTCGAAAAGACATTTATTCATTTATATAGTTTTTTTTAACGATTTCCGTGGGTTATAGACTATGAATTATGAGATTTTTCTAATCTCGGTGAAAAAATTTGATTTATTTGATTCTTCACCTAAATAGATCCACAGACACACTATGGCTCTGTTTGGTAAACCAAATAAGCTAGCTTATAGCTTTTAGCTTATAAGCTAAAAGCTCTGTTTGGTAACAGTTTTTAAAAAAGAGCTTATAACTTATTTTACTAGCTTATAGCTTATTTTCCAAATGTTATTTCAAGTAGCTTATGAACTTATAGCTTATTATCTTTTCTTCTAATTTTACCCCTATCATCTTAATTGAAAAGAATTAAATATTAATTAAACATATCATTTTTATGTCATTTCATACTTATAAGCTAGTCCAACCGCTAATTTTATCAAACACTACAAATTCAATCAGCTAGCTTATTCGCTATAAGCTAAAAGCTAGCTTATAAGCTATCCGCTATAAGCTCATCCGCTATAAGCTAGCTTATCAGCTATCCGCTATTTTTTACCAAACATAGCCTATATGTGTAGGATTATAAGTTTCTACAAAAAATGGACTCGAAAAGACATTTATTCATTTCGATAGATTTTTTAACGATTTTTGTGGGTTATAGACTACAAATTATTAGATTTAATCTCGGTGATATTTTTTTTTGATTCTTCAACGTAATTGATCCACAGATACACTATATGTGTTGGAATAGAAGTTTAAAATAGACTCAAAAATCAATTTATTGTTGTATAATTGACCTACAAAACATAATAATAAACAAATATATATAAGAATATAAACATCAAATAAATATGACAAAAATATACGAGTATTGAAATATCAAATAAACTTATATTTCTCAATTTAGTCCTCTAGATTGTCACATAATTGAGACCTAAGATTATCATAATAATAAACACGTAAGAAAATAATCATCAAATAAAAATTAGAATCAAATAAAGTAGAGATAATGAACTTATCTTTTGATGAAAGCTTTAAACTCATGAACTGCGGATATCCTGCAAAATAGAGTAATAACCTGAGGCGTGACAAAGTCACTGTCCTTAAGGATTTATCCGCTGTATATTTGCGCAAATCCTCCAGGATTCAACAGGTCCTTCCCAAGTATGAATCATACTCGAGGTGACAGAACAACTTGAATTCACTAAGTGCTGGCAATGTAACTCAGGAAGATAAACTCAATTGTATATGAAAGAAGAAAATAATTTCACTATTTTTATAGTATGGTTTTGATCTCATTGGGAAGTAAGGCAATATGTTCTCCAACCGTATATATCATCATCATGAGAAAAACTTTTCTATCATTATCATTATCATTATCATTATAACCATAATGGCTATTAACTAGGAGTAAATGGGTAATGATACCAAAAGGAAAGCAACGTATACTTTGGCCAAGTAAAACATGTTGAACAAATCATTATTAGTAATATTAATTCATTTGAAAACTATAAATAAATAATATTAAATAACTTTAAAATAAATTATTTTGATAAAATATACAACAATCCCCCACAATTTATTTTAAAGTTTAAAAGAATATTTTAAAAAACATTTCCTGAGTAAATACCGTAGATGTAATGCATCGGAACGGTGTAGCAAGCTATGGAACCCGTCCTAGAAAGATAAGACTTAATACACAGTGAATTGGTTTTGCAAGCAATGGAACCCAAGACACTTGATGTGTGTTAGCGGTCTTACAATCACATTACACCCCCACAATTCTTGTTGTTACGCGGTTGTGCGCTAATAGGCCGTGCGCGTGCCTGGTATTCATGAGTGCTCTAGAGACTTTGCCAAGGTCTCATGCAAGCGGCCCCACTCGACACTCATATAGGTGATTTCATCAAGTGTATGCTGCAAATCATACACCACCCATAAGGGATATGAAAATCATTAAAAGCTTTATAACTTATCCTCTCAATAATGCAGTGTCTAACACTTTCACAATTACGTACACCATAGAAAAAGAGACAGTTAAAATAAATTTAGTGTTAGCAGAATTAACTCGTGACTTGTTCTTACCACATTAAACCTTCTTCATGGGGTCTCCAATCACAAAGGTCGGGTTCCCATCACTTGTTAATTTCAAATGGCTCGTCCCATTTCCCTCGATGTTTCACATATTTATTTCTTCCCAGGGGCTTTATTTAGTACGTACTTTACACAAATGATGAAGATATTATTTTCTTACATCATAGAATATTGACTAAGACGTCTCTAAGTCAATTGATCTCATATTTGTCAAGTTTACAATAATAAACTTGTTCTTCGCAATAAAGCTATACAGGTCTGCTTAGTTAACCAAGCGACAACATCTTCATTTAGAATAAATAAATAAGTTCACTTATAGATTTATTTCCATGGACTCTAAAATAATTAGCATTGTATGATTTTAATACAATGTCGCATCACTATAAATAATATCTCTCGTATATTATCAAATTAACTTTTATAATATACTTCATCAGGTCTACTTAGATCAGTTCTAAGTGACAACAATTCTACTAGTGAAAAATAAATAAATTCAATGATTCGATTTATTATATAGGTCTACTTGAAAAATGCTTTCAAGTGACAACCCCCACATTTAGTATATTTAAATTCTCCATATAGATTATTTATCAAATCTACTCGAAATAATTCCAAGTGGCAAACCCCCCACATTGGAGAAATTTAATCCAAATAAATATTTATTTTCTTATTAACAATTTTCCTTAATCATCATTTTATTTTTCTAATACAATGGATAATCCATAATATATATATATATATCATATATACTATAATTCATACTATCAATAACCTTCCAATAAAGATTGGAGTTTAAAAGATGACTCTAAAAACGTCACCTTAATTTTCTTCAATCAAGTATAAAACATAAAATATACTCAATAATTTATAATCAAATTTCATTAAACATCATTGTATTATTTTAATACAATGGATATCCACTCCATACAATATTATAATTTTCAAAATTTAATTTTAAGTGTCGTAGAACCACTTTCATCATGAAACACTAATCATATACAAACAGGTCTACTTAAATTATTTTAAGCGACATATAAACAAAATAAATTTATTCTCATAAACACCAATTTTATCTAGGATCACTTTAATAGTCTACAAATAATACAAAGCTAAATCACAATAATATTTCACTACCGAACACAAATCCAAAAGATTCTCCAACATTTTCTCAAATCATGCAATTCACATATAAATATTCTCATCATTTTCAAAATTAAATAATAATAATAATATCATTAGTTGACACTGCATTTTCACAAAAGTAATTAATCACAAATTCTTCATAGAGACAAAATAACTTATAATTTTCAAAAGTCCATAACCAGTACCAAAATTTGGTTACAAAAATAAATCAACTTTGTCAAGGTGCCAGAAACAAAGAATTATGTAGCTAACCTGTTACAAACTACATAGAAGCATATTAACCAATGCCAAGTTTTTATTTTTGAAAGGATGACATTAACCGCAATCCAAAAACCAATTGAGTTTTAATTAACATTAATAGGAATCAAGACCATCTCATTAACATATGACGTTTAAGGTCAATCGATATAAAATTAGAAGAAATATTTAGAACCTGTTTTGACAATTATAGAAGAAGCAACTACTTCAGACAAATTTTGATGAAGTATACATTCACCACTCTATTTCTCTGTCGTGTTCAATTTGAAATAAATTCCGATCAAAAGTATATTAGATAAATCCTTAAGATTGTTGTATAATTGACCTACAAAACATAATAATAAACAAATATATATAAGAATATAAACATCAAATAAATATGACAAAAATATATGAGTATTGAAATATCAAATAAACTTATCTTTCTCAATTTAGTCCTCTAGATTGTCACATAATTGAGACCTAAGATTATCATAATAATAAACACGCAAGAAAATAATCATCAAATAAAAATTAGAATCAAATAAAGTAGAGATAATGAACTTATCTTTTGATGAAAGCTTTAAACTCATGAACTGCGGATATCCTGCAAAATAGAGTAATAACCTGAGGCGTGACAAAGTCACTGTCCTTAAGGATTTATCCGCTGTATATTTGCGCAAATCCTCCAGGATTCAACAGGTCCTTCCCAAGTATGAATCATATTCGAGGTGACAGAACAACTTGAATTCACTAAGTGCTGGCAATGTAACTCAGGAAGATAAACTCAATTGTATATGAAAGAAGAAAATAATTTCACTATTTTTATAGTATGGTTTTGATCTCATTGGGAAGTAAGGCAATATGTTCTCCAACCGTATATATCATCATCATGGAAAAACTTTTCTATCATTATAACCATAATGGCTATTAACTAGGAGTAAATGGGTAATGATACCAAAAGGAAAGTAACGTATACTTTGGCCAAGTAAAACATGTTGAACAAATCATTATTAGTAATATTAATTCATTTGAAAACTATAAATAAATAATATTAAATAACTTTAAAATAAATTATTTTGATAAATATACAACATTTATTAATTTCGATAGTTTTTTAACGATTTTCTTGGGTTATATATAGACTTCGAATTATGCTATTTTTTCAATCTCGGTCAAATTTTTTTATTTGTTTGATTCTTCACCTAAAAGGATCCACAGACATACTATATATATTGGGATAGAAGTTTCTACAAAAATAGACTCGAAAAATTTTATTCATTTCGATAATTTTTTTAACGATTTTCATGGGTTACGAATTCTAAGATTTTTCCAATTTCGGTGAAAAAATTTGATTTGTTTGATTCTTCATGTAAATTGATCCACTAACACGTTATATGTGTAGGAATAGAAGTTTATAAAAAAATTGGACTCGAAAAGACATATATTCATTTCTATAGTTTTTTTAACGATTTCTGTGGTTTATAGACTACTAATTATGAGATTTTCCTAATCTCGATGAAAAAATTGGATTTGTTTGATTCTTCATCTAAATTGATCCACAAACACCCTATATGTGTTGGAATAGAAGTTTTAACAAAAAAATATACTCGAAAAGCAATTTATTCATTTCGATAGTTTTTTAACGATTTTCGTGGGTTATAGACTACGAATTATGTAATTTTTTCAATCTCGGTGAAAAAATTATATCTGTTTTATTCTTCACCTAAATGGATCCACAGACACATGATATGTGTAGGAATAGAACTTTCTACAAAAAATGGACTCGAAATGACATTTATTTATTTTGATACACTACTAGAAAAAGTTGAAATACCGGCGGAATTTAGAGATGAAATATATTTCTTCTCTAATAGAGATGGAATTAGAGACAAAAAAAGCAGTTAGAGACATGTATATTTATTTTAGAAACATTTATTTTCATTTTAGAGATAGATTTTGTCCAACTCTAATAGTTCAGAGACGAGGAAATTACCGACAAAATCAAATCCGTCTCTAGCCTGCTTAGTGACAGAATATTTGCATTTTAGAGACAGATTTTGTCCGTCGGTATTTAAGATTTTTGTAGTAGTGATAGTTTTTTAACGATTTTCGTGGGTTATGAGATTTTCGTGACTACAAATTATGAGATTTTTCTAATCTCGTTGAATTTTTTTGATTTATTTGATTCTTCAACTAAATTGATCCACAAACACTCTATATGTGTTGGAATAGAAGTTTTTACAAAAAATATATACTCAAAAAGCAATTTATTCATTTCAATAGTTTTTTAACGATTTTCGTGGGTATAGACTACGAATTATGAATCTGTCTCCCGAGTGGTCACTTGGTTGAGGATTTGTTCCTCAACTTAGAGGAATTCGGTTCGAGACCCGGCACAGAGACTACGAATTATGAGATTTTTTCAATCTCGACAAAAAATTGATTTATTTGATTTTTCATCTAAATGAATTCACAGATACACTATTTTAAAGACCTATTTTAAGTAATTGGATTTTTCATCTAAGTAATTGGATTTTATTTAATTTATATGTTGTTCACCAACTCTTTATTTTAAATAAAAAAATAAAAAAGACCTATTTTAAAGAACTTGGTAGTGACAAATTAGTAGAACCATATGAGATATTGCTTTTTAAGCTTGGTGTTATGATGGAACAAGAAACACCTTGCTATGGTTATGGTGAAAGTGTGAAACTAGAAATCAGTAGTAACGATGTAATTTTAGCGCATTTTTAACAAATGAGTGATAAACTATTTTCTTTGTAAATTTAGTTGCCGCAACTATTTTTAGTATAACTTTTTAATAAATTTAATATATAATTTAGTTCTTTGACAAAAAATGTTAGTCTCACTGATAATTTATGTTCGGATCCACTCCTGTTGTTATGTTAAGTGTTAGCAAAAAATGAAACGAAAAATATACTCCATCCGTTCCATATTACTATATTAGGGTTAAATAGTGTTTACCTTCATGTAATGTTAGCCAATTTTGGTTTACTCTCTTGCTATATTTTTTGTGATTCCAATATGTAACGTGAATATTCTGTCCTTTTAGTCTCTTGCCGAGTATGGTGACTTGTTTGAGTTAAATAGTGTTTTGCCTCCAATAAGGTTAGTGTATTTCGGTTTATTCCCTCACTAAGCATGCCATGTTATTATTTTATGTCCAGTCATAAGCCAAAATTAGTAGTTAGGGACTAAAAGAACATAATCTTCACGTTATACGGTTAAAATTGTAAAAAAAAATGTTAGAAGGGGTTAAATTGAAATTCACAAACATCAAAGGGGGCAAAACACTATTTAACCCCTCAAGTTAAAAGGTAAAAAATAAAAATCACACTTATTAAGAAAAACTAAAACATTATTACTATTATTGGTATTTTTCTTGAAATAAGTCACATGAAAATAAGAGAAGATATAAAAACAATTTTTTTGCTCATTGGTTACATGAAAATGAAAATAAGAGAGAGTAAATTAAATGCAGTTTGCTTTTAATTTCATACATTGATCTCAAGAGTTCAATAAGTTTTCCATAAAGTTTGATGTTGTTGTCACATTCTGTAAAAAAAAAAGATAAATTGCATGGTCAACCCTAGTTTTTATTTTTGTTTTGTGAAAGTTAAAATACATTAACAATATTATTATTAATTATTATGATTTGTATTAATTAGGGTTTGAAGTTTAAGGGTTTGTAAATTAAGGTTTAAGGGTTTGTAAATTAAGGTTTAAGGGATTTAAGGTTTGATATTTTGAATTTGGGGTTTAAAATTTGGGGTTTGCAGTTAAGGGTTTGAGATTAATTATTATGATTTTTATTAATTAGGGTTTGAAGTTTACGGGTTTGTAAATTAAGGTTTAAGGGATTTAAGGTTTGATATTTTGAATTTGGGGTTTAAAATTTGAGGTTTAAGATTTGGGGTTTGCGGTTAAGGGTTTGAGATTAATTATTATGATTTTTATTAATTAGGGATTGATGTTTAAGGGTTTGTAAATTAAGGTTTAATATAAGGAGTTTCGGGTTTAATGTTTGATATTTAAAATTTGGGGTTCAAAATTTGAGGTTTAAGATTTGGGGTTTGTAATTAAGGGTTTGGAATTTACGATTCGAAACCCCAAATTTCAAACCCCAAACACTAAACCCCAAATTTTAAACCCTAAACACTAAACCCCAAATACAAAACCCTAAATCTTAAATCCACAAACCCTAAACCTAAAACCCCAAATATTAAACACTAAAACCTACATCTCAAACCCTAAACCTTAAACCCCAAACATAAAACCCTAAATTCTAAATCTGAAACGCTAAATCCCAAACCCTAAACTCCAAACCCCAAACACTAGATCATAAACCCTCAAACCTTAAACATAAAACCCTAGATACGAAACACTTAACCTCAAATCTTAAACCCTAGACCGTTACCCAAACCCGATGCACTTAATTCCAAAACTCAAACCCCAAATGCAAATTCCTAAATCCCAAATCTCAACCCACAAACCCCAAATCCAAAATCCGACTTTCTAAATCCTAAACCCTAAATTCCAAATCTAAAACTCTAAAACACAACCAAATGTGAAACCTTAAATTTCAAACCCCAAATACAAAACCCTAAATCTTAAATCCACAAACCCTAAACCTAAAACCCCAAATATTAAACACTAAACCCTACATCTCAAACCTTAAGCCTCAAACCTAAAACCCTAAATCCCAAATCTTAAACGCTAAATCCCAAACCCTAAACGCCAAACCCCAAACACTAAATCATAAACCCTCAAACCTTAAACACAAAATCCCAGATACGAAACACTTAACCCCAAATCCCAAAACCTAAACCGCAATACCCAAACCCGATGCACTTAATTCTGAAACTCAAACCCCATATACAAAATCCTAAATCCCAAATCCCAAATCTCAACCCACAAACCCCAAATCCCACATTATAAATCCTAAACCCTAAATGCAAAACTCCAAATCTGAAACTCTAAACCCCAGACCTAAATCCCAAGCCCCAAACCCAAATCTAAAATAGAAAATCCCAAATCTCAAATCCTAGACCCCGAACTCCAAACATAAAAACTCTAATTTCCATACCGTAAATTTGAAACGCCAAACTCCAAATATTAATTAATATGAAAAATGGCTATAATTTATAATAACAACAATAATATTCATAGTGGAGTTAACCATAGACAAAAAATAACTAGTGTTGAGTAGAGGGCTTCTAAGATATATCGTAAGAACTTTGGTACATAAGGTCTTATCATGCAAAAATTATGCGGAAATAACTTCAATCTTCATGGAAAACCTACTGGGCTACTAAGATCGACGAGTGAAATCATTGACACAAGTATGTGTTGAATATTGTAGTCCGTTTCTAAGTTGAATTTCAACCAAACTATGAATATATAGTTAGGTTTAGAAACACTTTCAAACACTTTTATTATGTGAATGAACAAGTAGATTAGCCATACATAGTTCAACCTATTCCAACCAGATATCCATCACCACTAACTACCATCCACATAAGCCTACTATACCTCTCCCCCTTTTCTCAACCCAATGATCACATGCATCCACTCACATCCTCATACATCTATCGGCAAACAACCAACTCTTATATCCAACAAAACCAAAACCACCAAATACCAACTCAACAATAATACGAGCAACAAAGAATACAGATGGTAAGTACTCTCTCAACTTTGCGGCTTACTTTTATCTTAGTTAGACTTCAGGATTCAAGTCATCTAAATCTTTATTCATCAAAAAGACAAAAAAGATACTTTGTTAACAGTGTAAAGCGTGAGCAAGTCATGGAATAGTATAACAAATAAAATGGTTTTAAAATGTCATAGTATTGAGAAATGAGATTTTATGTAAAAAGTAATGAGGGATTCAAAAGGTATGCTTGAAGAAAGAGACATACATTACTCTCTTAATGTAATGGACACTTGCTCGCACATTAACTGAAGTGGCATTATTATTGTCATTTTTTGGAACGGGAAGAGACTCTCAAGCTGATTTTAATATGTAATTTTTTTTGTTACCATGATGTAAGTACGAACTGCTGTTAGCAATGACTAATTTCTATTAGGAAATATGTGGGATACACAAGGTGAATGCTTCTCTCTCCACCGAAGTCTTTCCATACGCAAGAACCATGGATCAAACCTCTAACCACTTGCTTAAGGATTCAAAACTTTTACAACTTGAACCAATTCATTGTTGGTATTATGTAGTTTTTATCTATTAAATAGTTTTTAATCACTAATAATATTATGAAAGAAGGAATACATACTTGTTTTCCGATTTTTTTTTACCATTGCATTAACAATATTTGAACTAAGAAAACTTTAAAAAACACATTCCGAAGTTTTTATTAGGACAAAAATAAAAATTTAGGGTTATGGACCAAAAAATGCAAGTACATACCAATACTAATACTTCTACATGTTCGAAATTTATTATAGACTTTATATTTTAGATAATTCATTTTTATCATTTATCTTTGTAATGTTATACAGATTCATCATTTACTACCTCCGTCCTAATATATGCCTTTTTGCAAAATTTTGTTGTCCCATTTTATAAGAATTTTTTTAAATTTAAAATGAATTAATTAAATTTTCACAAAAATAAAATACTCCTAATTAAATGAAAAGGAGTATTTCGCTCTTAATAATTGAAAGGTAATTTTGAAAAGAGGAGTATATTATTGGAGGGAGTATTTGAATACTTTAATTTGAGCTGACCATTAACCATCTCATGTGGCTCAAAGCATATCTTTAATATTTCCTAAATCAATAGTGAGATTAAAAAAACATCCAATTGAGAATCAAAATTAGTATCAAAGTAAATTTAAAATATGACAAAAGTCTGCTTCACATTCAAATGGTATTTCAAACTAAAATAACCAACAGTTTTCATTATTCCATATTTAAACCTATGTAGACAATCATATTAGGTTCAACCCATTGTTTTGATTCACTGTCACAGTCAATTAGCATTCATATAGAACTACTTAATAACAATGACTAAAAATACCAAAACCTGGTTGCTTGTGTTAAACATATTTTTATCATTATGAAATTTATGAACATTTTTCCACCATTCTACTATGGTGGCCTTACCTGACTTACAAAGGGAAACATCTCATTAAGCAAAATGTTTACTATCATTCATGAAAATAGCACGTTCAGTATTACACTCTTGAAAATATTCATTTAACTCTTGAGAGGAAAAACACCAACAAAATTGACTAGTTGGAACGCAACTTGAAATCTGAGCAAAACATGAATAATAGTTCAAACACACTAAAAAAATTACATGCTTTTAAGCAACAGAAACATAAGACAACAAATAATACTCACGTCCACATTCAAAGGCTAAAGTAGTAGTAAAGAAGCATTCTGAATTCATGGACTGCAGTATTTGGTTTTCATGCCTCTCCCTTGAACTAGAAACATAGTATTTAGTTTTCTGGGAGTAATCCTCATGGCTATCCCTCTTATAACCTTTATTTTCCTGCTCTTCCTACTCCCTTCTGTGCCTTCTTTCTCCAAGATCATCATCATCCCTTCGATAATGCCTTCTTTCTCCATGATCATCATCATCCCTTCTGCGCTTTCTTTCTCCAGGATAATCATCATCCCCTCTGTGCTTTCTTTCCCCGCGAACATCCTCATCCCTTGAGTTCTTTCTTTCTCTGCGATCATCCTCATCCCTTGAGTTCTTTCTTTCTCTGCGATCATCTTCATCCCTTGACTTTTTTATTTCTTTGCGATCATCCTCATCCCTTGACTTCTTTATTTCTCCACTGCCATCCCCATCCCTTCTTTCTCCATGATCATCATCATCCCTTCTGTGCTTTCTTTCTCCATGATCATCATCATTCCCTCTGTGCTTTCTTTCCCCGCGGACATCCTCATCCCTTGAGTTCTTTCTTTCTCTGCGATCATCTTCATCCCTTGACTTCTTTATTTCTTTGCGATCATCCTCATCCCTTGACTTCTTTATTTCTCCACTGCCATCCCCATCCCTTTTGCTTTGTGCTTCTCTATGACGACCCTCATTCCTCAAGTGCTTTCTTTCTTCATAATCATCTTCATTCCTCAAGGTCTTTCTTTCCGTGCGATCATCCTCAATCCTTCTGATCTTTGTTTCTCTACGATCCTCTCCATCTCTAGAGCTCTTTTTCTCTACACGACCATCCTCGCCCCTTGAGGTTTTTCTTTCTCCACTGCCACCCTCATCCCTTTTGTCTTTTTTATAATCATTATCATTTCTTCCTTTCCTTCTTGTGTCATAATCCTCCTTATTCCGATCAACTCTTCCAACAGATTGTGATTCAACATCCCTGTTATAATATCGGCCTCTCCGCTCAGAAGTTTCATTATCATTCCCTACGAGCCTAGCTGACTTAGAATAATCATCTCTTTCTTGATTTTCATTTTGATAAATTCGAGATTTCGACTCAGACTCTGTTTTACCAAACTTCCTATCCTCTCCACCATGCTTAGCCAATTTGACAGTCTCCTTATCTCCATCTTCATCAATCTTGTCACCCTTTGCCATTGCTTGACTTCTAGAATTTTGACCCTCTTTATGATCTCTCCTATATGATTTTCTTAAAGAATCCAAGCCATCAACATTAGCACTATTTTTTTCTTTTTCTGCAGCATTACCTCTGACATTTATTTCCTCCTTTGGTGCACCTCTCTTTGCTACAACCCCACTTTTTCTAGTTCTTTCATACCTGCGATCACTATCACTGCCTGAATCACTATCACTGCTACTCTCATCAGAGGAAGAGTATGATCGCCTTTTAACATGTTTATCTTGTCCTGAAGCATGCCTAACACCGACTCTACCAGAGTCCTCATTAATAGAACCATACTTCCTTGTTTTCTGCTTCTCGAGTCTACCATGTTTCTCTTTCTCACTATCAGCATCAGATTCCTCTTCGGAATCATGACGTTTGCTAATCTTTGTATGCCCCTTCACTTCTTTAGTCTTATGCCTGGGCAAGCTTTCATGATGATCAGAATCACCATCTGAATCATGCCTCTTACTAGCCTTTTCTGGTTTTTTATTACTTTTTCTTGCACCAATGCTGTCATCAGTATCAGAAGTAAAATCAGTATCATCACTGTCCTCCACCCTGCCTTTCTTGTGGTGCTTAGATGTCTTTTGCTTCTTTTTGGCCTTAACCTTCCTCTTAGCATCACTATCAGAGTCAGATTCATCACTACTGTCCGTATCAACTCTACTGTGCTTCCTTCTACCTGTCTTCTCATCATCTGTACGGCTATCTGAATCGGATGAATCATCCTTGTACTTTTTCGTGAGAGTCCCACCCTTCTTGTGGTGCTTTGTGTCTTTAACACCCTTTTTCTTAGTAGTTTCTTGTTTTTGGATTTCCTCCAGTTGTTTCTTCCGACTGAAATCTCTGTCCAAAAAGGAATGTTCAGGTTTCAAAATATGTTTTGCATCAGCAAAAGAAACATCTTTCCCTTCATTATCAGGCCCCTCATCATTCCCTTCTGCATTTAATTCATTAGCTTCAGATGAAACTATGCCAAGCGCAGCTTTCAATGTTTCCATCTGCCTTTCCTTTCTAGCAGCAATTTGGTGAGTCTGTGTATCAGAAACCCTGAAAAATCCACAAAAAGAATTATTGTTAGTGATACCTAGGTATTAACTTTGGAAATACAATTCATAAAAATAGTGATAAGTGTAAGCCTCTCTACAACAAAAAATTTAACAGGGCAATGAGAACAAGTATATATCAGTTTTTTGTCACGAAAAAAAGTCATTATAAAATTATTTTGCATGTTTGTATAAGTATAAGTATTTAGAACAAATCAGAGTCAGGAGAAAAAAACAGATTTTATAATTATTTTGGGAAACTACTGAGTTGATTAAGAAAAAAGGGTAATAGCCAAACAAAAAGGAAAATGTATGCTTTACACTATTCCCTATAAAATAAACCATGTTTGTAAACAACCTTAAAATCACTTATTTCAAGCTTAAACAAATGGGCCCTTAACATTATCCTAAAGCTATGTCTTAATTGCATCCAGCCTCTAAATTGCACACAACAACCAAATCTCAAAACTACAAATTGAAACAATACTAATCCAACATACAAACCTTTTATTTATCAACACAAAGTGCCATCCAAATAGTTAATTCATTAATTCAGTTCATAAACAGCCCCAAAATAGACTACGAAAAACTTAATTCAAACCCATGGACCTAAAACTTAATTCACAGAGAGAATGGACAATTCAACAAGCAGTGTAAAGATGGAATCATCAGTCATACTCATACATGAACTAAAACAATCAGTAATCACTAAACAGGCCTAACACAAATATAAAAAATCCAACAATACTCACTTGTCCAAATTGGAATCATTTTCGTCAGCTGCAGCCTCCAAGTTATTGCGAGCCTCGTCAAGTTTCTCAGCAATTTCAGCATCAGTATAACCCTGATCAATTAACTTGTCTTCAAGAATAACAAGTTTGAGCTGAATCTGACGCTTACGATCATGCTCAAGAATGTCTTTGTTAGCCTTTCTGGAAACACCAGCAGTACCCTGATCTCCTTCAAAACCCTTCATGTTCTCAGCAACCTTGGAAGTTCTGGGCTTGACGAAGAACTTGTTGCTCTGAATGTACCCATTGGTACCAGAGCCTCTTGGGGTTTGTAACCCTATTCCGTTATACATCCTTCACAACAACAACAACAACCACTGCAATTGAAAATCGATATCAGAAACCCTGATTTCAAGTTAAATTCACAGATCTTATATATCTGATGCAATTAACAAATTGAACGGCAAAAAGAAAAAGATGAGAAACCCTAATTTAAACGACGGTAACTAACGGATAAGAAAAAAATATTATATATCTGAATCTGTGATCCAGGACAAGTAAGAAAATGAAGAGTAGTAATACCTGGTATTCGATGTGGAGCGAAGAAGAAGAAGAAGAATTATCTCGCGACTCAAACGTAGAAATAGAGAAGCTGTGAGATGATGATGATAGACGGCGCGTTAACTGTTCTCAATCTCAACGGGAAAACAAACGGCCACAATGTTATTTATTTATATTATTTGATTTGATGGGTGCGATTATGATAGAGAATTAGAGATATTTTAGGGAAAAATTATCTGTGTATTTTAGGGTGAAATTATTTTAGGGAGAAATTATTGTAGGAGTCTTTTATTTATTTTTTAAAATTAGTATTTTATTTTTATAAATGAGCATAGCTTAATTATTTATATTATATATTATGTATTTATAACATGTTAGTCTTTTATAAAGATAAATCTGTGTATGTTTATGAAGAAAAATGATCAGTTTAATAGTATAAAAGATATAGGAAAAAATAAACTAGAGTATAAACTAAGATAAAAGATATATAATATAATTTTGTCTTATTTTAAGATCTTACTCGCACCGCTACTTTCGTTAAAACATTCCATAATCTTTTTATTTTATTTTTATTATGTTTGTGGTAAAACACCCCATGAATTTTCTTCTTTTATTTTTTTATGAAACAATGTACTCCATGAATTTTCAATAACCAATACTAATAAATAAAATACATTTTTTACCTCGGTAAGAAAATACATTTTATTTTTTTCGCACCTCAGCTTTTTTACGTCCTAGTGATTATAAACTCGAAACAAATTAAATCATTAACAAAAATTAAAATGCTTAATGCTTTACCATGGGCTTCCATTTACAAAAAAAAAAGCTGAAGAATATTATAATCGTAAAAACATTTGTATGAAAAAAAAAGTTGTAAAACCAAACACAAAAAAAAATTGTAAAACCAAGTTTATAATTATAAAGGGATAATTGAGGTATTAATAATAATAATAATGCTTAATTAGTCATCTTTTTAAAATTTAACAGAAATGACTTTTTTTTATTAACGGAGATGTCTTTAATCTTAATAGTTAATAATAATAAAGCGATTTTTTTTAATGACCAATGTGAAACAAAAAATGTCTACAAACTAATTAAACCTACTAATAAAGGGATTCATGATTGTCATGAGAGAGGCTTGCATGTCCCAAGGTAAAACAATTAGTGTATCTCTAGCACCATCTCTAGTGTAGTTTGGATTCAAAACCTGGGACAATGAGCTACTTGCTTTACTTTCTTGCTCTAATGCCAAAACTATTTAGTGTATCTCTAGCACACAATTAGTTTTTAAAGCTGGTAGGTTTACCATGCCAAGAAGAAGACCCAAAAAATTGTAGAAATGAAGGCAAACAAGCTGATGTAACTTAATGCTCGCAATATGTATCAGTTGATGAAATACACAGATCACCTTAAAATAGTTAAAAAAATCAGGAGTAAAAGATCAAACTAAAAGAAAACTCACCAAAATTTCCTAGAAAAATCCATATTTATTTACAATTTACATTATTAGAGTGATAAGCGTACAAAGAATGATCATCTCAACAATCTTATTATGTGGCATTACAGTATTTTATAAAATGTACTGACAATAAGAGAACAACTGAGATGCTATGCTAGTTCTGAAAATCAGATACATGATTTCCCAAATTGTGAATTGATACCAATACTAGTTCCAAAAAATCAGTTTATTGTCAGCTGTGAGGACTAAGGATGCTTCCACTACTTGTTTGCAGACTTCAAATTATTGAGGTAAATTCAATTAAGCCACACACAGTCCGCGCATGCATTACAGTTGGAAATCGGAGATGACTTAGGAGACGTAACACCCCACTCATACCAAACCTGTTTTAGATTCCACAAAATATTGAAATACATGAAACAGCGAATAGATGCAAGGATAAACAGAAATACGATGGAAAACAACAAATGATAGAAAACCAACCTTTGTAGAATCACAACAGCGCCAGAAATGTACTTCTAGGGTAGAGCCACGATGCACACAAATAGGTTCCCTTAATGGAAAATACATTTCAGCCCTGCAGAAATGACCAAAGAAAGTATAGGAGGGTTGAAAATCATGTTCAATTCCTCTTCATCTATCTACGAATTCCTACTAGAAAAGGGAACAGCACATATAATAATAAGGCATGCTCTTGCGGTACTAAATTTTGTTTCAAAATGTTGAGTTTGCGAAGCAGGCAGTAGAGGTGAAGGTGTGACTGACTATGGTGGACGGGGAAGAGCTTACGACAGTGAGGGGCAGAGTTGGTAACAGTAAAAGAGTGTCGAAGACGAAAAAACAATTTAGTGTGGAGTGTGGACAGTTATGCGATATGGTCCATTTTGAACCAACTATAAAAACTGATATGTCATGCTGAGAGCTATGTGGCACTCGCTCACCGCATTTTAGAGAATATCTTATCCTCTGATCAACCACTTCTATTTTAAATTTTTAATACTATAATTATGTGTATTTTTTTATTCCAAAAGAATAACTGGGGGACACAAAGGTAATATACCAAGATAACAAGTCTGGCGTTGCTTTAGAGGGTTCAGTTCCAAGATGCACATCCTTGTAAAGAGTTGCATCAAAGTATCCAGCAAATCCTATAATCAAATTGCACAAGTGGATAGTATTAGTATAGAAATAATAAATATGGATCAAGGGATAAGAGAGCTGCACAAACAGATAACATCCAGAGCACAGTATAGAATTACTATGCAAGACTGTAAAAAACACAATGGTATGCACCACCAACATCCACAAACAACATAGCAATTAAATTAAATTTCATTCCACAAAAATTCCAGCACTTAGACTAAATTTCATTACTTAAAAGTCTTAAACTAATCCACAAAAATAACAAACTCATGATTTACTTTCAAGGGGATATTCCCGAGTTTGAAACCATAAACATGTCATCAGAACTAAATCACTTCGGATTTTGGGTGGGTGGGTTTGGGTTCAACCCAAACTACAAGAAAAATCGAACAAAATGCTTCAAAAAGGTCCACGATGCCTTGACTATGAGTTGCGTTTGATATGATTATGAATTTTCAATTTGAGTTAGTTTAATTTTGTGATTTAGAGATTATTTTCCTTAACTAAGTTCATGAAGAGTATGAGTATAAATATAATATAATTTTTCCTTTTAGGAAGGATCATACGATCCATGCTAGAATCATGTGTTACATCTTTCACCCCTTCCCGACCCCAAGTAGAATCTCGAGTTAGACAACAACCCAATCTATTAATGAATGGTGCCCAATTCAGGGAGAAAGAAACTTGGTAAACGGACAAAATGCGTCCACCCAGTTAGACCAAACAGAACATCTTTGATATTGATCTGAAGACTGAAATACGAGTTCCAATTCAGTGAGGTCTCTCCCTCCCGGCCATGCACATGTGTTTGTAGCATATTTGTCCACTAATCACACTGGCATGCCTCCTTTAATTTATGACCAAGGCACACAAACAGACAGAGAATAGAAAATTGAAGTTAAAAATACTTCAGAGTAAAATTAAATATCTTATGGATAAATCAGTTGCATGTCGACTTATTGAGTCAATAAGAGAAGATTAACCCTGCATACCATGTACCATTGTTGACTCAGGGTCATCAGGTATCACAAATTGCAATTTCCTATACCGCCGGTTGCTTTCTTTGACAGAGTGTTTTGGATGAGTAAAGGTAAACAGCTAGACAAAGCAAATATAACCAAACAAAATCAGTAAAAATTAAATAAACTGGTTATTTTAAGAAAACTATTAAGCAAAGTATAAATCTCAATTAACATAAAGATTAGAGCTGTGGATAGATTGAAGTTAAAGCAAGATCATAAAACTGAATGAGAAGCTACTAACAGGTTGACTTGGTGCAAGGCGAGCAACATTGTGCATCTTCGTTATAAAAGCAGTTTCAAAGGCAAAAATTTGTTCTTTTGCCTTAACCTAAAATATAACCCCAAGGAATTAAATTAAATGAAGCATATTATTGATATGCAAAAATAACTTTGACAGGGGAATACAAGAAATATACTGCACTATATAACTTCGAAGATTTCACTGGCTGGAGGAAACTTGTATACCTGAAAAAGGCAATAAATCCATCAATGTTCAGTTGGCTGACCACCAATAATTAATCCATCAATGTTACATGAACATTGCTTATCCAAACTTGATGAAGCATTTGATGGCAGTTTAGTATAATACAAAATAGTCCAAGGGTTATCTTGAATATTATTCAAAATGGTTCATCCAGTACCCCTAAATTGGGTTATTTACAAATTGAGTGATAACAACAAAAGCTCATCATGCTTGAATTATAAGGACCTAACATACATTGGTGTAGAGTGAAGAAACACTAAGGAAAAAAAAATAAGAAATCCTTTTAACACAGACAAATCAATAACATGGGCTGAAAGGAATTTACATACGAAGACGGTATTGAAATTCCATCTTCTTTTAGAAACCTCTGGGCTCCGTCAAGGATTTCAGGGGCCAGCTCGTTGTCACCAAAAGAACCTAGCAATTCACTAACCTAAATTCAAGACAACTGCAATCAAACACTATTTATTTAAAGAATAAAATTTAAGCAAGTGATTGTGACTGTACAAATATACCAATATGTCAGCTGTCTCTGGGGCATTCCAATGTCGCACATCAGTATGGATTATGGTAACAATATCATTCCAACCCATTGATTCACGCTGTTTCTGTTCCAACAGATAGAATGCTATGTCACCAACAAATTTTTCTAAAACAATGAGAACTGAAAAAGGAAAGAAAATTTATTTATATATGCAATGAAGTAACATTAAAGACGAAAGGGCCTCAAGAAATGACAAGAACATGAAGAATAACATAATGTTCATAATTGTGCATTTCCCCAGAGATTGATCTCTGATTTTCTCCTAATATTTTCTCTCATTTTTCTCGTGACAATTTCGTAAACATGCTGTTCCTTCATTATTGTATATAACATCACCTTAAGCATAACATTATTTTTTTTTTTTTTTGAATAACCTTAAGCATAACATTAAGATGTAAGTAAGAGCAATATTTAAAACTAACATAAAGGCAAACGAGTGCATTTAGATTCTTGTCCACAGCATAAACTTTCAGCTTCCTCCCGGTTTCATTAGCAGCCTACGTATGAAGGTGATGATATCATTAATACCTAAATCCAAATTTGTCACATTCTAAGATAATAAATATCAAACACCTGTAGTGATGTCCGCACAAGGGCCCCACGACCTGCACCAACAACAACTAATACCTAACAAAAAGAAGAACAAAACATTAGGTACTCTACACAACATCCAGAGCGGATCACAAAATATGTATAAAACACAAAAAGCAATGAACAAATCTTACTGTGGTAATCACAGATGCCTTTTCATCGGGAACCCTGTCCAACAAAGCTTGACAAATTGCTCTTTTGTACTAGAATAAGAAAAGCTACTGATTAGATAGAAGTTCATTTTGAACTAAGGGGCACCAAATGAATTTTAAGCAGGAGATTCAGAGTTCAAATCCTGGGAACTAACACACTCACTGACTTACTAACATTTTCGTTTAAAACAAACAAGTTCATGCCAACAAAACCAACGCCGCTATATGTCACATCCTTCAGCACAAGAAAAAAAGCAACAACTATGACGGTAGGTACTAATGTCACGTATTTTTATTTTTGACCAAGAACATGTTTCTAATCCAATGTCAACCAAATCAGGATAGTAAGAACATGTTTCTATCATTCATGAGTTTATCACAAATCTAACACACACAAAACATTCATAAATTTTAAAAACCTTCTGCAATTACCACTATGGAATACAATGTATGTAGATCACAACTCAAAGCATCTATGCAGAAAAAGAAATCAGACAAAAGCAATTGATTAACATAAATCAACTATCAATCCATAACCATTTCATAAATCAGATTTACTGTTAGCCAGGGGATGGAAATAGTGAACAAATATACATAAATTTGCACAAAGTTGAGAGTGTCTTGCATATGTTGGCAATTTGGCATACCTCTATATATTTTTTCTCATCTTTCTCTTGTTCGTTATAGACCATAGACTGCGAAATTTCCTTAAAAGGCTGATGATGAATTATGAAATTTCAAATTAATAAATTAAAAAGTGTTTTTGCCATGTAGCAATGCAATGTAGTGGAACCACAAAAAAGAAGCATAAAAAATATAGGAGTAAAGATTTTTTAAATTGTAATCTTAGAATGTCAAAAGACTGCAATATATCTTTTTTTTTGGTCAAGTAGCATAGTGGCTAGAAATTCACCCCTTGAGGCGAACAAGTGGGAAATCCCAGGTTCGAGCCCTGGCGAGGCATATACAATGTGATGTCCCTACCAATTGGTTATGCTCACGGTAACAAAGACTGCAAAATATTTTACTCAAGCATAACCAACAGGAAAATAAACTACACATTCTCATTTTATGTATGCATTACTAAACTGAATGACTGAATCCACTTAGCACATGGACAGCAGCATAATATACGTGCTGCTGGATAAGAATAAAATAATATGTGATAAGTTTAGATCAAATCTCAACCATTGAGAATCTTACTCTCGGTAAGTAAGAAATTTTCGCAACATCAAGATCAAAACTGTTATATTCCAAAGTTAATCCTTAGGAATTAGCACAGGGAACATATCTCTGATTTGTTTTCAAATTTGAAAATGAAAATTAACACAGCGGACATATTTGAAACTAATTCTTAAACTTGAGAAGCTAATGCCTAAATAACCTACAATCAGTGGCCGACTTGTTGCTGTGTTTCTTCCACAAAATCATCAAGTAATTTCACCAATTATTAATAAATGGAAACATATTTTTCTCTCTGAAAATCTACAGAGAAAAATAGGCATTGCTGAGTGGCACAAATAATACATACCTGAAAGTTTGGTAGTAAAACATCCCTGAAAGCAACCTGGCACAGAACACTGAAAGCGTCAAGAAAAAGATAATAGTAGACAATGTGGTGATTTTCTATTTGATACACGGAAAGATAAATACCTGTGAGCGTTCTTGCTCAGATAGAGGGTCCATTTGTTGGTATATAGATCTAACATGATCAATATAAGGTAGTAGACGATGTATCCGCGAATCTAACGTGTAAAAAAGTAGGTCATTACAACAATGAGTAAAAAAATAGCTCATTGCAACAATATGTAAAAAGCATTACCTATCATGTTATTAATTTTAAATTGTAGTTACAACAGTAGAGTGATATGACAAAATAGTTGATTTTTATTCTTTATCAATATAAAACAGATTTGCAGTAAGAGTGCATTGCATATCATTTAAATTCATAAAATAAATCCTAACAAAGCATATTTTGGCATTACTAAGTTGGAGAGTCTGACAGTGATTTCAATGATGAATTACGAAGCCATGGAAAAAATGTTGTCTAAAATTATTGGTAACCCTTTGCTTAATCATAAAATTTTACATTACTTTGGTATCAACACTTTTAAAGAAAAATCAATAAAACATACCTGCAGCAGAATCAGTATCTAAATGATATTCTTCATCTTTGCTGCAACTAAGTTGATTTTCGGATATAATGATCTGGATACATGTTTCAGAAAATTTTGTACACTAAGCGACGTTTGGTTCAAACAATAAGAAAGGAGGAAAATTTGAATGGAGGAGAGTTTTACTGAGATAAATCAAAATTGATTCAGCCATTCAGGAGAGAGTATGAAATTCTTTATTAAAATGAGATTAATGAGATGAATTCTTTATTTAAAGACAATAATAGTATAATACTAATTAAAATGCAATTCATACAGGAGTTTGGTTCAAGTAGTTAGAGCACCGAGTATGAAATTACTGTAAACTTCGAAATACCGAGTTGATTACTAATAATAAAAAAAACTGTACTCCCCCCATCTCATAAAAAATGTCCTATTAGAGTTGTGCGCGGTTTTTATAAAAATAATTAGCTGTGTCGATTTTAATAATAAAATTAGTATTATTTGCTAAAACACTCTTATTAATTATAGTTCGTGAAATAGTTAAGTGGAGTGGAAGTCAAAAAATAAGAGTATCTTAGTGGAAAAATATAATAAATGTTTTATTGATATTCTAAAGTTATAATTATTTTGAGACAGAAAAATTGCAAATGAGACACTTTTTACGAAAGAGATAGAACATTAACAATACCATCATGCGTTTTTAGGCAACTAGGTATTGGGCTATAGTTTTTTATATTTTTGAGAAAGATTAAAAAGTGACGTATTATGCGCTGTTGAGAAAGATTAAAAAGATAAAGTGTAAAAAAACACATTTTAGGCGAGAATGATGCAGTGGTATAGTCCCACAAGCTTTTAACTCAACATTTACATGATCAACCTCAATAAAAACATTTACAAGATACGATTCAAGGAATTAGGATGTTACCTGGCTATAATGATTCAAGAAGTAAGTAATTAACTTTTGTATACCCTCTGAGAGGTGCTTCGGATTATCACCATCTCTAGTAAAAAATGACTGGTGAATATTCAAAAAAAAAAATAATTGTTTATTAGAGAACAATATGTATCCCCATACTTGTTAGATGAATCCTTAAATAAATCACTAGATGTCCTTACATCTGTGTGTATTATAAAGGCAGCAACAGGCTCCCCATACCAATGATTTAGTGAGTTGTCTGAAGGCATGGTACTCCTATAATAATAATAAGGTTCATGAGTTAGTTGAGCATCACAGGTCAAAAGGAACAAAATGCAAGATTAAGGTAAAGTTTCTGAAGTACTTACAAATTATCAAGTGCAACGAACAATTTACTATTGTGATCAGACAGCAGTCGAAACGAATTCCACATTTTCCAATAACCATCCTGAAAATCAGGAGTAGAGAAATGGTCAAGGACAATAGAATATGATGCATATAATCGTAAAAAATTATTTCCTATGATCACATCCAATCCTGTCTCCTGTTGATACACAGTTGGTACCATAAATAATTTATCTTGGATTCTTAAGGTAATTCTTGTGGCTACCCAATTTAGAGGATGTATCGATCCATCTGCTATTTGAATTTTTAATGGTTTTTCTAATTTTTCCCATTTACAAAATAATGCTTATGTTGCTATACAAATACTTGCTCCTGTATCGATATAGGCCTCAGTTTCTTTATTTTCGTTCTAAATTATAATTTTAATATATGTACTATTCAGGTTCTGTTTCTACATCCTAATAATGTTGAGTTACAACCATTTGTTTGTGACCTGACAGGTTACTTCAATAATCATTAAAATAAGAACGGTGAACCAATGCCCACCTGACAGTTTGCATTTTTACTCACCGGAGTTTGAAGGGTTTTAGAGTCATCATCTGGCTTTCCCAATGGAATCCTAAGCCACAACTTTATGAAGAAGATACATATACAAAAAGAAGTATAAGAACGGTGAAATGGCATATATATATATATATATATATATATATATATATATATATATAGGATAAACAATTATTATGAAGTTCAAGTATTATGATAGTGGCACCTGCATGTCCTTTGGGTGTTCCTGTAAAAACTGGTTGGCACATCTAGCATAATTTGTCCAGGTATCTCCTTTTGGAGTCGGAAGAATGCAAGCCTTCAGCATAATAAAAAAGTTCGACAAATCAATTTGGTAACAAACAAGAAGCAACTTTACATAATATCGTGTAATCCAATTTCGTAACAAACATGAGTGATTGTACATATACACCACAAGTCTTCGATTGAACCAAACTCTAATACCAACTTCAGAATAAAGTTTTTGGTGTTGAATAGCTTAAAAGATATATTTCAGCTTAATATTATTAATAATCAAAACTGTATAAGGAGAATTCCCTAACTAAGGCAATAAATCTATGAATAGACTAAATCAATCATATACCAATCCTAATAATATCAGAATTATATACTATGGAAATAACTAATATTCACAAAGAATAGCATATCTTAATAATACAGAATTAAATAGTGCATATCTCAAGTCTCAACAAAACCAAACATTAAGCTTTGACCCGATTAGTACTTGGATAGGAAAGGCGGCTAAGTCAACAACAATGAAAAATGTCAAAACACCATATTCATATGGTTGTGAGTGCCTGACATGGTTCTTTGGAACTTTGAATATATAAAAACAGAGAACAAAATAGAATGGAACTAAATGAAATACAGTCACTATCAAAGTGTTTGGATATTCCATCTCATATTCCCAAATTTATGGGGAAGAAAAAATGGTATTTCATTCCATTCCATCAATCTATCAAGTGTGCTTTACCAACTGAAGTAATATTATATTAGTTAGTATACAAAATCTTCTGACAACAGGTTTTTATGATATCCAAAATTAATATCCCAACATCTTGATTTTTTAAAGAATCAAACAACCCTGAAATACATTTCTCGTATTCGTAACTCAAGCAAAATAAGAGGCCCAACTATGTGTAGAAACATTCAGTAAACTTGGAATTTCATACCCTTAAAGAGAGATAAGAGGCCCAAGCTAGTTCTTGTTTGAAAGCGGTTTCAGAGTCCTTCCTTAGCATTTCATCTGGGGAATCCAAGTCTATCCACTCGCTAATTTTTCCTGAATAAATATAATAAAATTATATGGGAATCCAAGTCTATCCATAGTTGTGAATCCAACAAGACAATCAATAGAAAGTAACTTATTGCTTTAGCAAACAAATTTTCCTGAACTATCTTGACTTCACCAAGAGGTTTAAGGGAAAAAGAAGAAAAGACAACTTCAATGGACAAAATAAATAAAAGTAAACCTCTTTTTCCGTATGATTCCTGAACTATCAAAATACAATAAATAATTCATAAACTATTACAAATTCATCAATTTAGTCCCTTAACTACTTTCAATAATTTCAGGACTAAATTGATAAATTATGAGAAATGATAATTTATGGACTAAATTGATAAATTACCAATAATTTCAGGACTATTTATTGGATTTATATAGTCTATGGATGAAATATGAGAGAATGTACTAATAGTTTAGGAACTAAATTGAAACCTTATTAAATTAAATATTTATTTGCATTAAACACACTAACAGCGAGAAAAAAAAACATTTATCCTATAAACCACGTTTAAAACTTCAAATCCACTTATCATATATTTACCCTAAATCGTTTGGATTAATTATCAAGTGAAATTGTGAATCATAAGAATAATACTCGTACCTGCTACATGAATATTCCATTGATAAGGCACAGGGTCAAAGTCTGACTTAGCAAACGGCCGTGACGCCTCTAAAGAAAATGATCCAAATTGTTGCACGAGGCTTGGGCGATATGTAGGCGATATCTGAATTGTACCACAGAATCGTTTCTCAGCACATGGATCATTTATTAGCAACTTATAAGGCAAAATAGACATAAACAGTTCTTTATTGATTATCATCACATATTCTTATGAATAAACTTGTTACCGAGACTCAAACTCAAGATTCAGATTCAAGATTGTTACTAAAATTAACCACATATTGTTATGCATAAATATTGAAATTCAACATTCACTTCATTGATTATCATTAATTGCATCTAAAATTTTCACCAGTTGCAAAATAGACAGAGATCGACATCAGTGATTATCAACTTCACAACTTACTTCATTGATTATCATTACAAATTGTAGCTAGATACATGTTAATTGCATTGAACGGTTCAAATCTGAAACTTCTTGAATACTTGTTATACACTAATTAATGTAAAACGATGAAAAAGAAATGTGAAAGAATGAAGAAAAGGAAACGAACCAGAGGAACAACAACATAATCAAAGCCACCTCCAATATGAATATTTGTATCAAGGATATGCTTCATGGAATTGTTGAAATGAGTCTCAACACCACAAAACCGCGAACAGGTAGCAACTCCTTCTCTTTGGCCGAGAGGCATTTTTGCAGAAAGAAAGAAAGAAAAGAGTGAGAGAAAATTCAGAGAATCGGAGAGAATGAAAGAGAGAAAGTTGTTATTTGTGAAAATGTGATTGAAATTCTGAGGAGTTCAACTATTATATAAGTTGATTGTAACTAACTAGACTTAGAAATGGATAAAAACGAACTGAACTAACTAACCGTTTAGTTCAGTTACGGATTCTAAACTGCCTTCAGTATCAGCTCAGGTTCTAGAATCTTCTGAGAGTGACCGTCACTTGCAAAGTTGCTATACCTATGAACAGGGTCTGGTGCCGGTATGAGCAAGAAAACCGGAGAAACTGCTTCGAACCGAGAAACGGATGAACACAGAACCGATGGTGGGTTGGGCAAACCGTCCGGTCCAGAGAAAAAGAAAGATTGCATTGTTTTCTTTTTCTTCTCCAACAATAATACTCAGTGCCCGTTACTTCGTTCGCACATACTGAAAAAGAGAATTGGGGGAGAGAGAGGGGCATGTTTCAATTAGCTTATTTTTGAGCTTATGCTAATAGCTTATGTAATTTTTATATATTATTATAAGTTTGTCAAAGTAGTTTATGATAAATAAAATAGCTTATAAAAATACAATTTTCATTAATGTGAACTTATAAAATAACATACAATCTAATTTATATTGCATAAGCTTAAAAATAAGCTAATCCAAATGGGCTCAAGGTCAAAGTGTATTATATAAGATCGTATTCCCTCCGATGGACAATCCACTGGAGAACGTTCAGTTAAATCCTGGCCATTCAATTTAATAAAAAAAATGTAAGAGTAATACTCCTCAGTTCCAAAATAAATGTCACTTTAAAAATAAAATTTTGTCTCAAAATCTTAAATGACATTTATTTTGAAGCGGAGGGAGTAAAATTAAAGAATGAGATTGCACCGTAGGAAAAAATATATTGGAGGGGATCTTTGCTCCCATATTATGTATTTATCTCTCATACTATTTTTTTTTTCTTTCATCATCACCTTTCAATTTATTTTTTTTTATTTCTCTATCTTGACACACTCACACACGCAAAATCCTCCCAACAGCATTGCTATCGCAGGAGGAGATCTACTTCCGGCGAGGAGACCTGCAATCATGACTATTCATTTTTTGTGTGCAGTGATACTGATCATGAAATAATTAATTGAACGACATATGATAACATTGGACCCATTGTTATTCCCATGCGAGATTGAGAAAGTGTGCCAAAATAAATAACATTCTTTTAATTCTAACAATCGCAATTATCAGTCAACCATTATTTTTAACAAAGAGTTTAAATTTATCTCCAAAACTTACATAACTTAAATGAGGGTTATGCTAATTAATTAGTGTCCCGACTTTAGTCAAGAAAATGAAAAGAGATAAATTTTATATTAAAAACAACACTTTCTATAATTCAAACCATTTGGGCAGAGGAGTGCTAGCTTTACTGCCTTTCAGCTATTGTGGTATATTTTAAAGGAAAATGGTGCACAACTTTTAGTCAGATGATATTATACACAGATCGGCTTAAAATACTAAACAACACATTAACATTTTAGAAATTACTAAAATGTAAATTAAAATGGCACATCACATAAGCCACAAGTTTGACATAGTGGTGATTAGTTTGAGTAGTATGCATGAGATTCTAAGTTCGATCTTCCTTGACTTCATTATAAAAAAAGAAAAGAAAAAAGCACATCACTTATTAGGACAATTAATCATGAAATCGACTTTCACCAACATGAGCGCATTGCCATTACGCCGTTTGTGTGATCGATATTCTTTTTTTTTTATTTACTGTGATCGAAATTCTCTATTGTGCAAATATAAATAACTACTTAATCTCCTTTTTTATTGGACTTAGTTAATTGATAACTACTTAACATCCTTTTTTATTGTGGTTAGTTATTAAGAAGAAGAAAATATATATATTTTTTTACTATAAAAAAACTGAAAACATACTTTTATGTGGAAGTTGTGCTTAGTTATTAAGAAAAAATAAATTATTTACTAAAAAAAAATTGAAAAATCTATTTTTATGGAGAAGTTATTTTTCAACATATACAAATATTTAATTTTTTTTGTTGGTAGTTTTTTTTAAGGGTAAAATAGGTATAATGAAAAAGTCATCCCAAAAATTTGTATCATCTTTATATATAGTAATAGATTAAGTCAAAAACTTAAGTAGATATGATTATACATTCTCCTGGCAATATCAATGATTTTGATTTGAATTCAAAATTCTTAATCAATTAATATATTTAAATTGCATAAGGTGTACCACCCTAGTCTAAGTGTTTACTTGTTATGAAAGAAATAAAGAGAGAGAAAAGGTACACCGCTCACCGCTGTTATTGTAAACTAGTTTTATTTTACACTGACCCACAATAAAAATGAATCATTCTGCATTTGTGTTTTTAAACTACAGTTGTTTATCTAACAATATCATGAGTTCATTTTTTTAAAATATATATAATAACAAACTAAAAGAAAACTCACCATTGATTCAGAAGAAAAGAAAGAAAGGAAACTCACCATATTTGTCTACATTATTAGACGAGAGATAAGCATACAGAGAATGATCATCTTGAATTCTCAATGATCTTATATAAAATGTACTGACAATAAGAGAACCAACTGAGACGCTATGCTAGTTTTGAAAATCAGAAACATGATTTCCCAAATTGTGAATTGATACCAATACTAGTTCCAAAAAATCAGTTTATTGGCAGCTGTAAGGACACTAAGACTAGTTTTCAACCAAAAAAGAAAAACTTGTTTGCAGACTGCAAATTATTGAGGTAAATTCAATTAAGCCACACACAGTAGGCGCGTGCATTACAGTTGTGAATTAGAGATGTAGAAGGAGATGTAACACACCACTCATACCAAACCTGTTTTAGATTCCACAAAAGAAAAAATAAATATGAAATGCATGAAATGGAAAATAGATGCAAGAATGAAATATGAATAGAAATACGATGAAAAACAATAAATGATCGAAAACCAACCTTTGTAGAACCACAACAGCGCCAGAAGTGTGCTTCTAGGGTAGAGCCGCGTTGCACACAAATAGGTTCCCTTAATGGAAAAAAAATTTGTTCCCTGCAGAAAAGACCAAACAAAATATAGGGTTGAAAACCTAGTTCAAATTCCCTTTCATCTACGATTTCATACTAACTTTCGTCTTTAAATTTTTGCGAAAAAAAAAAAACTTGCTAACTGTACTATATAACACAGTGGTGGTTTCAGGATTATTCATGCAGGGGAGCAAAGGTGAAGTTCTTTGACAGACTGCAATGTATGCTGGGATTTGAGGAGCATGGTTACATGAAAGCAAGAAAATTTTCAACGATAAATTTATCCTTTCACTAGATTTATTGGGATAAAATTATCTCTGTAATTTGCATACTTAATGTGTTCTCAGTTCTCACCCTGTTTGATTTTTTGTTTGTGGCACTATATATGGTGAGAGAAGGCAACATATTTCTCACCTTGCTTATTTTTTACTTTTTATTTCAGCTTAAACGAAATAGAGAAGTATAAAATTATATTTGACACTATTTCTCCTTAAAAGTATTAGAGAAATAAAGTAAAGAAGTAAAAAATAAAGAAAAGTGAAGTCAAACACAATTTTTTCATTCTTTACTATTTTTAAGGAGAAGAAAAAAAGTTGAAAATAAGCCGGGCCAAACGGGGCTTAGTGTGGTCAGTCTACGATATATCAAATGGTCTTTTTTGATCAAACTATAGAAACTGGTCTTTTATGGTGGGAGCTATATGTGGCACTCTCTCACTGTATTTTAGAGAATATCTTATCCTCTGATCAACTACTTCTATTTTAATACTTTAATTATGTGTATTCTCTTATACCAAAAGAACAAAAAAAAAAAAGTTGGGGACACAAAGGTAATACCAAGAGAATACATCTGGAGTAGCTTTAGAGGGTTCAGTTCCAAGATGCACATCCTTGTAAAGAGTTGCATCAAAGTAGCCAGCAAATCCTATAATCAAATCGCACAAGTGGTTAGTATTACTCAAGGGATGGATATGAGAGATGCACATACAAAACTAGTATATTGGACAGATAACATCCACAGCAAAGTATAGAATTACTATTCAGACCAATCAAATTTCTTTGGTTCGGGTCAAAATTCCAAAGTTTTCTCGTCGAACTCGAACCACGACCATGTAATAATGTGTTGGTCTAGATTAGGTCATTTGATCGTATCATATAGAATAGTTTTAAAAATTCCAGAAAAAGTATTCTTAGATTTTACTTTTAAATTAGATCTAACACATCCTTATAAAACCAGTTGCAATGTACGCCTCCTACTTATAAACACCTTTTCAGGTCATATATCATCCAATGTGAGATTCTTCAACACACCTCTCTCACGCACATGACTGGATATCTAGAGCGTGACTGAAGTTATTTTTGGTTACTAGATTTTGGATTGGGGCTAACTCATCCTTACAAAATTGCCTTGTAAGGTGAGTGCTGTCTCCCACTCATAAACACATTTTCATGCCATATTACATCAAATTTGGGATTCTCCAAAAGTATAATTAAATGACACTTTACTCCACAAAAACTGCAACACTTAGACTAAATTTCATCACTCAAAACTCCAACAGCTAAACTAAATTGAAAAACTTGTTACCTCAACTAAAATCATAAAATTTAGATTCCACATTTGAAATTCTTAAACTACATCCACACAAATAACAATTTTTTATAATTTACTTTCAATAGGGATTCGCGGGTTTAAAATCACAAACTTGTTACCTCAACTAAAAATCACTTCGGATTTTGGGTTGGTGGGTTTGGGTTCAAACCAAAATAGAGAAAAACCAAACCTTTGGGTTGAGTTTGATTGTCGCGTTGATCCACACCAGTGAACATCCCTCACTAGAGCTGCCAATATGGACCAGTTCCCCCCATATAACCCAAGTCTACCCGGATAGGTTCAAAATGTTCCATGAGTATGAATTGTGTTGGATATGATTGTGAATTTTCGATTTGAGTAGTTTAATGTTGTGATTTAGAGGTTATTTTCCATAACTAAGATTATGACGTCTATGTGTGCGTAAGTATATATTTTTTATTTTAGCTAGGATGTTATGATCTTTCACCCCTCCAGATCCCAAGTAGAATATAGAGTTAGACAACAACTCTGTATGAATGAATGATGCCCAATTGAGGAAGCAACTTGGTAAACGAACAAAAGGCATCATCCTAGGTTAGACTGAACAGAACAGCATTGATATTGATCTGAAAAATGAATTTCAATTCAGTGAGGTTTTTCTCAACTAAGCACAACAATGTGTATATAGCACTTGTCCACTAATAACCATGCATAACAAAGTATATAGCATACATTGTTTTCCTCCTTTAATTTATGACCAAGGCACAGACAGCGAACAGAAAATTGTAGTTAAAAAATTAAGTTATTCAAAGTAAAATTGAATATCTTATGGGTAACTCAGTTCCATGATGACTTATTGACTCAATAAGAGTAGATTGACCTTGCACATACCATGTACAATTGCTGACTTAGCGTCATCAGGTATCACAAATTGCAATTTCTTATACCGCTGGTTGCTTTCTTTGTCAAAACGTTTTGGATGGGTAAAGGTAAATAGCTAAACAAGGAAATGAAAACTGAACAAAATCAGTAAAAAATAAATAAACTGGTTATTTTAAGAAAAATATTAGGATTAATTGCATATTTGATCCTTTACGTTTATTTTTGGTTTGAAGTTGGTCCTCTAGGTTTAAAAGTTTCAAGTTGGTCTCTTATGTTATTGATGTCAGCATAAGTTCATCCTTTCTATCAAATTTTGAGTTGATTCCGTCTAAAATTTCCACGTGGCATCCCTTAGGTTATCCACGTATGCGACTCTATTAGTCACGTGGATGATTTAAACGGAAATTTGACTAAAAGGAGTAACTTATTGTAACGTGGGTAACATAGGGACCAACTTAAAAAAAATTAAACGTAAGGGACCAAACATGCAATTAAACCAAAGTATTAAGTATAAAGCTCAAATAGCATAAAGATCAGAACAGTGGATAGCTTGAAGTAAAAGCAAGATCAGTAAACTGAATGAGAAACTACTAACAGGTTGGCATGGTGCAAGGCGAGCAACGTTGTGCATCCTCGTATTAAAAGCAGTTTCCAAGCGTAAAATACCATCACCTGCCTTAATCTGAATATAACCCAAGTCATTAAATTAAATTTAATTAAATGAAGTATATTATTTCTATTCAAAAATTTGACAGACGAATACAAGAGACATACATCACTATATAAGTTTGCGTTTTTCACTGGTTGGAGGAAACTTGTATACCTGAAAGTTGCAATAAATATTAATGTAATAACTAAGATGTCAAAAGTAATTTAACCATAAATGTTCAGCTGGCTGACCACAAATAATAAATCCATTGACATCTAGCACATTACATGGATATTGTTTATCCAAAGTTGATAAATTGTTTTGAGGACATGCCAGTATTATACAAAATAGTCCATGTTATTGGTTTGTATTGAATATTGTTCAAAGTGGTTCATCCAGTACCCCTAAATTAGATTATTTACAAATTGAGTGACAGCATGAAAATTTGATGCTTGTATTAGAAACAATTGACATGCATTGGTGTAGAATGAAGAAACAACTAAGAAAAAGAATTAAGAAATCCTTTTAGCACAGACAAAATCAATAACATGGAGTGAAAGGAATTTACGTACGAAGATGGTATTGAAATTCCATCTTCTTTTAGAAACCTCTGGGCTCCGTCAAGGCATTCAGGAGCCAGCTGGTTGTCACCAAAAGAACCTAGCAATTCACTAACCTGAGTTCAAGACAACTACAATCAAACACTCTGAGAATAAAGATTAAAATTTAAGCAAGTGACCATGACTGTACAAATATACCAATATGTCAGCTTTTTCCGGTGCATTCCAGTATCGCACATCGGTTTGGGCTAATGTAACAATATCTTTCCAATCCTTTTTGTTGCACTTTTTCTGTTCCAACATATAGAATGTTATGCCTATGATATACCAAAGATTCTTCTGCTTCAAAAAGCTACAGGTAATATTGTCATCAACAAACTTTTCTATAAAAAATGCAAGAACATTAAAGTAATGCAACATTAAAGACAGGAGGGCCTTAAGAAAATGCAAGAACATTAAAGTAATGCAAATCCCCATCTCTCAAGAATGACAGCTAAGATCAATGTTAGAAAAGTTCCGTTGTCTGCATCCATAAAATTATGGACAATCAACAATAACCAAAGTTTATTTTAATTATTAGGTGATGTTGGCTACAAGGATCAAATTAAGTCATCATTAATGTCAAAATAAATTCTATGGGTTGATCATTATTGTTAAGAGTCTCACATTTGATGAGAGATGGCCTGTACATGGGTTTATAAGTACATGCAATTCTCACCTTACAAGCCGGTTTTGTAGGGTTGAGTTGGGCCCAACTTTCAATTCTAAGAATTATTAATGTCAGAATCAGCCTTGGGTAGGAATATGGAGATGTTTCTACGTGTTATTATAATTGTTATAGAACTGTCGCAATTTGTTGTTATGTTAGGCATAGCATCAAACATATGTATAAGAGAAGGGGTGTTGGAAAAGGAGCGGGCCAACAGAATGGGCCCAGGAATATGGACTTGCTTGAAATAGGAACTGACCGAACTGCTGAGGTGGAGGAGAGAATGGGGCGTGAAGGGGGTGTAACAGAATTGACAAGTGGCCATCAGGGTTAGGTATAATAGTATCATATAAAATCAGGAACCACCTTAAGCATAACATAAATATGTAAGAGCAATATCTACAACTAACATAAAGGTAAGGGAGTGGACTTGGATTCTTTTCCACAGCATAAACTTTTAGCTTCCTCCCAGTTTCTTTAGCAGCCTACATATGAAGGTGATAAAAGTCACTCCAAAGACTTGTGGTGACATTACCTAAATCCAAATTTGCCATATTCTAGGACAATATCACACACCTGTAGTGATGTCTCCACAAGAGCCCCATGACCTGCGCCAACAACAACCAATACCTAACCACAAGAAAAACAAAACAGCATTAGGTATGCTACACAGCAGCCAGAGCGGTTCAAAAAAATTGTGCAAAGCTTAAAAAGCAATGACCAAATCTTACTATGGTAATCAAAGATGCCTTTTCATCAGGAACCCTGTCCAATAATGCTTGACAAATTGCACTTTTGTACTTGTATAATAAAAGCTACTGATTAGATATACATTTATGCTTAACATAGGGACATCAAATGAATTTTAAGCAGGAGGTTCAAATTTCAAATCCTGAAAACTAACATAACCATTAACATACAAACAAGTTTTTATATATAAAAGAAAAAATACAAGTTAGAACATGTTTCTAATCTATTGTCAACAAAACCAAAGCCGTTAGCTGTCACAACCTTCAGGACAAGATGGAAAGCAAACATGATGGTAGGTACCAATGTCACGAATTTTAAATATTTTTGACCAAGTAAGAACATGTTTCTAATCCAATGTCAACCAAATCAAGACAACAAAATGGTATACACAAAAGCATCCGGAAATTTAAAAACCTGCTGCAATTACCGCTATGGAATACAATGCATTTTTTTCATAAGATGAAATATAATGTATATAAATCACCTTAAAAGAAACCAGACAATATCAACTAAAAAGGCAGGACAGAGCACATTCTAGACTTCAGTAATTATTGAGGAGTTCAAACAGCTAATTGATTGACATAGTCACAGCTAGTTGACTCCAGTATTCACATAAACAATGGGGAATCTATAACCATTTCATAAATTAGATTTAGTGTGTTACCCAGGGGATGGAAATAGTAAACAAATATGACATAAATATTTTCAAGAAGTTGAGAATGCCTGTGTTGGCTATTTGGCATACCATCATGTACATCTTCTCATCACTCTCTTGCTGCAGATAGAATACAGACTCCAATATTTCCTTAAAAGGCTGGCGATGAATTATAAAATTTAAAATTAATAAAATAAGCAGCAAATTACATAAGATGGTTTAGCATTAGAGGCCAAAAATAATTTTTACCGTAGTCATTTGCATTAGAGTCCAAAATATTTTTTTTGAATATACATACTAAACTGAATGACTGAATTCACTTGCCATATGGACAGCAGCATAATATATGTGCTGCTGGATTAGATTAAAATACTATACAATAAGTTTAGATCAAATCTCAACTTTTGTTATTCTCAGTAAGTAAGAAATTTTTGCAACTTTAAGATCAAAACTGTTATATTCCAAATTTAATCCTTGGGAATTAGCTTCTCTCATTTATTTTCTCTTTTAAAATTTCAAAATGAAAACTAACAGCAATCATATTTGAAATTAATTGTTGAACTTGAGAAGCTAAACCCTAAACAAGGTTATTTCCTAAACCTCTAATGCAGTTCTACTATTGGTTATCGCTGGATACCCTAAACCCTAAACAAGGTTGTTTCCTAAACCCTAAACCTCTAATGCTAAACCCTATTTTTCCCAGTCAACTATACAAAACTATTGGTTATTGCTGGATACGCTAAACAAGATTTAAATAATTTTGGTTATTGCTGGATAATGGTCAAGCAATGGCAGACTTGTTGCTATGTTTCTTCCACTACATTATTGAAATAACGGTCAATTATGAATAAATGGAAACATATTTTCCTATACGAAAATCTACAAAACAAAGTACTACTCATGGACTCAAATATAAGCAAAAAAGAAGTCATATTTGGTGGTCAGAAATACAAGCAAAATCTAACTAATTTCATCTTATTCAATGCTATTATTCTCAAAAAATACCCTTCATTAAAACAAGTTCTCATATAAAATTAAATGAAAAGAAAAAATTATTCGGGAAATGCAATTATATTTTGTTTACATTAAGAAAATTAAGCGAGGTTTAAATATACTATACTTAATAGATACATAGTTAGTAATTCATAATAGATACATACATAGTTAGTATTTCTAAGTGGCACAAAGAATACATACTTGTGAGGTTGACTGTATAACATCCCTGACAGCAAGCTGGCGTTGAACAATGTAAACGTCAAGATAAATATAACGGTAGACAGTGCAGTGATTTTCTATTAGATAAATACCTTTAATTGTTCTTGCATAGAAAGAGGACTAGAAAGAGGACCCCCTTGTTGGTACAGAGATCTAAGATAGTCAATATAAGGTAGTAGACGATGTCTCTGTGAATCTGGCATGTACAAATTATAGCTCAAAACAATAATGTGTAAAAAAAAAGTTGTTTTTATTTAAATAAAAAAAAGCTCATTTACAGCAATATATGTAAAAAAAAACTTAAACAAAGTACATGCAAAATAAAGAGACTAATTGGATGTCCATGTGAATTATTGAAATCCAATTATCTATTTTTTCATATCATACTATTAATTAAATTGTACTTGTAGTTACAAAATTAGTATTTTGGCATTATTAAGTTTGAGAGTCTAACAAAGATTTCAACAGTTAATTACGAAGCCATGAAAAAATTGTGCGAAATTATTGGTAAAATTTTCCTGCATAATATTGGTAACATTTTAAAGGAAAATCAATAAAACATACCTTTAGCAGAAATAGCATCAACTTTTCTGAAATTATGTTGAACTTCAGATATAATGATCTGGATACATGTTTCAAAACGCTCCACGCATTAAGCGTCGTTTGGTTCAAACAATGAGAAGAAAGGAGAAAATTTTAATGAAGGAGAAAATTGCAATGCTCCTTAAACTCATTTAAAAAAAATTCTCTATATTCTTGATAGAATTCAATCTAGATTAACAGGTTGGAAGAGTATACTTTCAATAGAGCTGGAAGAGTGATCCTTATTAAATCACTCTTCACCTCTATTCATGTCTACTTTATATGGGATTTGTAGATATCAACTGGAGTGTGAAACAGTTTATTTCAGGAGGCAGTACTGGTTATTGGTAAATTGGAATACTATCATCACACTACCTAAGAACCAAGGAGGCCTTGGCATATGTTCAGCTAGAAATAATAATATTTCCAGTGGCACTTCATACGTGTGGTAGTTTATTACCAAAACGGTGGTAGCTAAGTTTAAATTCAGAATTGGAAATGGACATGGACATGTCTCGGCTTGGTATGATAGATGGCTAGATGGAGACCTCATTTGTAACCTTGTTACATATGTGCATATAAGTGATAGCCAGCTTCGGATGATGTGAAGCCATAGCCTACAACAAATAATTTTGAGGAAAGCCAAAAAGACTAATATGGGGGAGATTCATTATACCGTACAAGTTATTGGTATTGGAAAAGACTAAAAGAGTTCATGTGAATAACATATCGAACACAAATTACTAAAATAAAGTTTAGGAAAAAGATAAAGGGTCGCAAACGTATTTTAGATGAGAATTAATTAGTTGCTGAGTCCCACAAACTTTTAACTCACATTTACAAGGTCACGCAATTTAAAGAATTAGGACGTTACCCGGGTAAAATGTTTCCAGAAATAAGCAATTAACTTTTGTAGACCCTCTGAGAGGTGCTTAGGATTATCACCATCTCTAGTAAAAAAGGACTGCCGAAAATTCAAATAAAACGATTACATTTATTGAAGAACAACATGTTGCCCCATACTTGATAGATGAATCATAAACAAATCAATATATCTCCTTACATTTGTGTGTATTGTAAAAGTGACAACAGGCTCCCCGTACCAACTATTCAGTGAGTTTTCTGAAGGCGTGGTACTCCTTTAATAATAAGGTTCATGATTAAGGAAATAGATATAAAACTGGTGCAGTTAGAGAGATAGTTGAGTATCACAAGTAAAAAGGAATAAAATGCAAGATCAAGGTAAAAATTCTAAAGTACTCACAAATTATCAAGTGCGACAAACAATTTACTATTATGATCACACATCAGTCGAAACGAATTCCATATCTTCCAATAATCATCCTGAAAATCAGGATTAGAGAAATAGTCAAGGACAAAAGAATTATGATATATATCATAGATTTCATGTCTACATCATAATAACGGCGAGTTCATTAAATATATACTAAATATGGTTGTAATAATTATACAAGCATTTGATTGTGACCCGACAAACTACTCAATACTCATCTGATTATTTGTTATATGAAAACCAAAATAGACACTATGTGAATCTCTACTTCATCTCTTGTTTAGCGTGAAATAAACAAATCATCAGAAGCTTTTACTTTACAAAACAAGGATTATTTAATTAATAAGAAAGTAATTTCATGAAGAATAAAAAGTAAAAATGGAAACAAAGCAAGTTTACTTCTTAGAAGAAACACACGAGTGCAAAAAGGAGTAAGAGATGGTAGAGTTAAACAAAAATAGCAAGTTAGTGAACCAATGGCCACCTCAACAATATTTTTCACTTTTACTCACCGGAGTTCTATAGACTTCAACCGAGTCATCATCTGGCTTCCCCAATGGAATCCTAAGCCACAACTTTATGATGAAGTTACAGATACAAAACAAAGTATAAGAATAGTGAATTGGCATTTATCTAGGACAAACAAGTATTATGAAGTTCAAGTCATAAGAGTGGCACCTCCATCTCCTTTAGGTGTTCCTGTAAAAACTGGTTGGCACATCTAGCATAATTTGTCCAGGAATTTCCTTTTGGAGTCGGAAGGATGCAAGCCTTTAGTGCATTAAAAAAATTAGAAAAATAAATTTGCTAACAAACAAGAAGCAACTTCACATATCTACATAATGTTGTGTAATTCAATTCGGTAACACAAGTGACTTTACACATGCACATCGCAAGTCCAAGATCAAACTAGACTCTAATATCAACTTGAGAATAAGGCTTTTGGTGTTGAAAAGCTTAAGAGATTAGATTTCGGCTTAATATTATTTATAATCAAAACTGTATAACTAATAAATCTATCTATAGACTAAATATAACATATACCAATCCTAATAAAATCAGAATTCTATACAATGAAAAGAACTAATATTTACAGAGAATAACATATCTTAATAAATATAGAATTAAATTAATGCATACCTCAAGTCTCAACAAATCCAAAAAACAAATCGAATCCAAACTTTGAATATACAATGGAGCTAAATGAAATAAAGTTACTATCAAATTGTTTGGATATTCCATCCCATAATCCCAGATTTGAGGGGAAGAAAAAGTGGAGTATTAGATGAAATGGGATGAAAGCATTCAGTCACGTTTCACTCTATTCCATCAATCTATTAAGTGTGCTTTTATATTAAAACAGGTTTCTGTGATAGTATTAATGGGAAGGAAATATTTTATGAACCAAGCATTGATACTTGCCTTTTTAACTTTTAAGGATAAATTTCTGGCAAGGTCTAAATCAAACAACCCTTCAATACATTTTTGGCATTCATAAATTTCTGGTAAAGTAAGAGGCCCAACAATAATAACATTATATGAGAAGCTTAGTTTAAGGTTCTCATATAATTGATTTAGAATTTCATACCTGTAATGTGAGATAAGAAGCCAAAGCTAGTTCTTGTTTGAAAGCAGTTTCAGAGTCCTTCCTTAGCATTTCATCTGGGGAATCCAAGTCTATCCACTCGCTAATTTTCCCTGAATAAGTATAATAAAATTATATGAGAAGCTTGCCGCAGTTGTGAATCCAACAAGACGATCGATAGAAAGTAGAATATTCCAGAAAGTAACTTATTGCTTCAGCAAGCAACTTTTACAAGAGCCAAAGGAAAATAGGTAGTTTGAATTTGAAATTTATCTTGTCTTCACCAAGAGTTTTAGGAATAAAAAAGAAGAAAACTTAACTGGACAAAATAAATAATCATTTGCAATTAAACACTCTTATAATGAGATAAAAAAAAATAAAAAAAAAAACATTTATCCTAGAAACCACTTAATCCTAAATAGCTTTAATTATAAGAGTAATACTCGTACCTATTATATGATCATGCCATAGATAAGGCATAGGGTCCAAGTCTGACCTAGCACACGGTAGCGACGCCTCTAGAGAAAATGATCCGAATTTATACACGAGGCTTGGGCGATATGCAGGCGACATCTGAATTGTACCACGGAATCATTTCTCAGCACAAGGACCATTTATTAGCAACTCAAAGTTATTATTCAATTATATATGTGCTGAACAGCCAGTTGCAAAATAGTGTGTGCGAAGAATTAACATAAACTTGAGCTCAAAAAGTTCTTTATTAATTATTATCATCCCATATTCTTATGCATAAAGTCGTTACGGAGACTCAAGTTCACAATTCAAATTCAAGTTGTTATCATATATACTTGTGCTTAAAATGTTCTTTATTAATCACTATCACCTCACAGATTCTTATGCATAAATTTTTTACAGAAATTGACGATTCACTTCATTTGTTATCATAGCAGATTGTACCTAGATGTTTCTTGCATTGCTAAATTTCACCATAGATTGTATCAGTGAAGAATTAATCGCAAACTTGCTTTTATGAACTGATTCGTTATTCATTTCATTGACTATCATCACAGATTGCAGCTGCATGTTGCAAAACATACATGAATATGTATACATGAATATTCAAATCCACGATTCACTTCATTGATTATAATCACCAATTACTTGAATCTGAAACCTAATCATCATCTTTAACTAATTAAAACTTCTTGCATCTTTAACTAATAATCACCAATATTTGTAACAAATAAAAACCTAATCATCATCTTTAACTAAATCTGAAAATTCTTGCATGATTCTTATACAGATAATTCTAATAAATGTAAAACGATGAAAAAGAAATTGGAAACAATTAAGAAAACGAGACTAACCAGAGGAACAACAACGAAATCAAAGCCTCCGTCAACGTAAACATTTCTATCAATGATATGAGTCATGGATTTGTTGAAATATGTCTCTAAACCACATAACCTCGATATTCCAGTATCTTCTTCATTTTCCGTGAGAGGCATTTTCGCAGAAATAACAGAGCGAGAGAAATCAAAGAATCAGGAGAGAGAAAGTTGTTATGGTGAAAATGTGATTGAAATTCAAAATACTCAGTGGAGTTCAGCTATTTATACAAAACTTGATGATGGTAGTAACTAACAGCACTTGAAAACGAATTCTAAACGCGCGTTTTTGAATATGCAGAAAGTAGCGCTTGAAAGTGATTTTGCTTGTGAGTAATCGCTTGTTTCAAGAATCTTCTGAGGGTAATCGTCACCTTTAACCCGCCAAAACATTGGATCCTTAACAGCACTTCTATTTACGGCTCACTCTGTTTCGCAATTTTTGGCCGATGGATTAAACCAACAGCTGAGATGCTAGATGAAAAATAATTTAGGGTTGGTTAGGATTAACTTATTTTTAACTTATGCAAATAAATAAAGTTTTATGTCAATTTATAAGTTCTCGCTATCAAAAATTGTATTTTTATAAGTTATTTTATCATAAACTACCTCGAGCAATTTATAATAATGTATAAAAAATTATTTATTTGCGTAAGTTATTTTGCATAAGCTGAAAAATAAGTTAATCCAAACATGTCCTTAGAGCCCTCAAGTCTAGATCGCTTCCCCCATCAATTTAATAGAGTTAATGAGCTTAAGTTTATGAGAAATCGATGTTCGAACCTTAAACATTTCATTCATTCACCTTTAAAAGTGGAATTTCTATCAACTAGAAAAATTAATAAACTTAATAGAATTGAACTGAAAAAATATCCTCTAATAATTATTAAATATTTTAGAATACTTAATAATTTTGATTACAAATATTAAGCTTGTGTTTAAAAGTATTGTTAAACTTAATAGAATTAAGGATGCCAAAATTTTCATTTTGACTGCAATAACTATTCATTTTGCCTTCCTAGCATTCGAGACGTAAATTTTTTGAAAAGAGTTCAAAACATCATACATAATAAAATTTTCTAACTAAACATTCAGGGGTTGAGTCAAAATTTTAGTTCAATTCAGAAGTTTATCTTCAAAACCTAATAACCTATTCCTTTGATCTTGATCTTTTTATAAGAGACGTTTCACTTTTTAGATTCGGAGTAACTGTTGTATTTTGTTAATATTATAGACCAAATATATAAATTATTGAATAAATCTAAAAAGTCAACTGTCTCTTATAAAAAGGACCGGAGAGAGTATTAATTTTAGTTTTAGATACATGCAACAAACATTAATCAAATTCATTTCAACATATCCACATAAATGAACAACATTAATGTCATTTGATCATTTCAATGCAACAAGAGTTGGGGTTTGATTTTGATAGTTGCTTAACTGTGGTTCGTGATTACTGTGGAAGAGTTCTAGTAAAATATATTTTAAACAAAAATATAGATAAATATTAATATTAATTTTACAAATTTTATTATAAAAAAGCTGATTATGTTATTAAACTTATTATAAAAAAATTGCTCTTAAAATCATTACTCTTTTATTAAACACAATTTTTCTCTGGTCATGCAAAAATCAATTAAAAAAATAATTCTTGCCATTGAACACACGATTGAAAAAATGTTATACACACCATCCTATATTGAAAATGTGATTTGCATGCATCAAAATCACAAGAATTCTAAGAATCTATACTCAATGACAGGATAGTAAACACTAAACAGAGATATCATCTCAACATCATTTTGTAAAGACTTCTAAAAATGATTTCATATTAAGCTAACTAAAATACTATTTCACCAAAAAAATAAGTATGAGTACTGTATGGTGTTGTTTTTGAGACATCATTTGCATTCTATTAAAGATCCATCCAGCATGAGCGACCATTACAATTGTGAATTGGAGATGAAGAAGGAGATGTAACACACCATTCATACCAAACCTGTTTCAGATTTCAATCCAAATCAATGACATGAAATGAAAAGAAAAATAAATGCATGAAGATAATGCAGGATATGTATGATATAGCACATAATCAACCTTTCTATAATCAACACAGCGCCAAAAATGAACTTCAAGGTGAGAGCCACTGTCCACACAAATTGGAGTCCTTAATGGAAAAAACATGGGAAACCTGCATAAAACCCCAAAATTTAAATTTCCTCTTTTATCCCAGACGAGTAAATCACTATAAAGAGGGTAACAATGATCAATACCAAGTTTTCAAATTTTGCGTCGCAGTTGATGGTCAGTTCTAAGAAACACATCCTTATAAAGTGTCGCATTAAAATATCCAGCAAATCCTACAAAGTGCACAAAAAGATCAGTATCAAAATAATAAACATGGTTTACCGGCCAGATGATAAGTAGCTAGCTAAACTATACAAATGACTCGTACTATAACACAGCATAGAGATTAAAACACGAGATTGTGATATTTTAAAGTTTCCAACATCATCAACAACAACCTTTAGGTGTGCAGAGTGCATAAATGGTATGATATTAAGGGTAAAAAAATAAACTATAATTAATCATTTCTATGAAGACTTATTCACTCAATAGGAGTAGAAAGACCCTACATACCATGAACCATTGCTGACCCAGTGTCATTAGGTATCACAAAACACAACTTCTGATACCGCTGATTGCTTTCTCCATCAAAGCACTTTGGATGAGTAAAGGTAAAAACCTAAAAAAATTAATCAAAGCCAAACAGAATCAGCAGAAGCTAGTTGATCACAACATTCTGAAGCTATTTAAATCTAACAGAAATACTACTAAAAAAGCATTGTCAAACAGCATTATTGAAGTTATATAGGGTCTTAGATAAAGATACCTAATTCTGATCAAATGGGAAAAAAATTGAGATAATAACAAAGAAATATGAAATGAAAATCAAAGATAGCAAACTGAATGGGAAGTTCCTCACCTGCTGACACGGTGCAAGCCGGGCCACATTGTGCATATTCACAACACAAGCAGATTCTGAATGTAAAATTTCTTTTCTTTCCTTAGCCTGAAGTTTAACCACAAAAGCCTGTTAAATGTACTGAATTTACAATGTAAATTTGATAGAGGGAGAACTAGAAATATACATCTTTATATAGCTTTGAAGCTGTCAATGGTTGGAGGAAACTTGTGTACCTGTAAATTATTCTCATAATCAAAGCCTCAAATATACATGTGAGCAATGGAGTTAAACAGTATGAAAACTTAAAAGCACGAATTGGTATGATTACATAGAGGCAGTGGTCTTACTTTTTGAAAAAGAAATAAAATAAAATCAAAACAAATAAGAATCAAAGCATAATTCTACTGTTGGCGTGATTTCATCATTTTTCGGTAAGTCATATGACAATCTATATAGTCTTGTACATTATTTAATAATAGAACTCCATTTTATCTAAAATTCAAGCACTTTCTTTTTTTCCTTTCAGGCTTTCACTGACTACAAACAGAACTATACCAGATAAATTTAACTCGAACATCTACCAAAATTATTAAACTAATAATTGTATACGAAATACATTCAATCATAGAGCGGGCATAAATGTATTACTCCTAGAAGTCACTTATACATATTTGCGGAAAATTGTAGGTATTATACTCTCAAAATCATGTGACTCAAACTTACTAGTCATTCATATTAAACTAAGGTGAAAAATTTACAAAGATAAATGAAAAATTTGTGAATTGAAAAGAATTTACATACGAAGATGGTATTGAAATTCCATCTTTCTGTAGAAACCTCTGGGCGCTATCAAGGCTTTCAGGAGACAGCTCATTGTCACCAAAAGAACCTAACAAATCACTAACCTAAATTCAAGATAGCAGCAATTAGACATCTTCAAGAAAACTTAAAGCAAACTTAAAGCGAGTGACTAAGTATTAAGTATGATTATACGAATTACCAATATGTCAGCTCTTTCAGGGGCATTCCAGTTATGCACATCACTTGAGACTATGTAAACAAAACTAGACCAATTGTTTGTCCTAATCAGTTCCTGTTCCAACAAATAAAAAATGATCAGCCGGTGATTATTCAAAATATTGGAACAAAATATGCTTACATTAGCAATGTAAAAACATAAATGATAAAATAACATCAACCCCCAACTTTCAAGAACAAAAGCTAAATATAACGTCAAAAAAGGTTACATTGGTCAAACTTAAATACAAAAACTAAATTATGTTGGCTATGTAACGCTCTTCTGTAATATGTAACTCTCTTCATTATATTGGCATTTAAGTTCAAGGAGATGGAATAAACATAATGATAGAACAACTAACATCAAGTGCAATGGCTGCTTGTGGATTTTTTTCCACCGCATAAACTTTTAGCTTCCGCCCAGCTCTTTGAGCTGCCTGAAAAATATCATTCCAAAAGAATAGGATATCAGTATATCACCCAAATCAACATTTGCCAGTTTGCCCTCATATTCTGATATAAAATCCCACCTGTAACGATGAACGCACAAGAGGCCCACGCCCTGCACCAACCACCACCAATACCTTTCATGCCACAAGAGCAACAAAATAACTTTCAGAACTACACAATATCTGACGTGGTACATATTATCATGAGCTAAGAAACAAAATGCAAGAAACATTTTACCGTGGAAATCTCAGACGCCTTTTCATCAGAAACCCTATCCCGCAATGCTTTACAAATTGCTATCTCGTACTAGCATAAAGAAAGCAACTGATTAGATTGCTATCTCATACTATGTACTGTGAGATAAGAATATCATGTACAAAGCATACATAAATTAAAAAAAATCACCCCCAACATATGAAAAAACAGACCCATTGTACACAGGTTACATCTACACATGTGAGTACATAAAAATGCAGGTCCAATGTTTCAATAAGAACTACAAGCACCTCAATTTCTCAATATAGATTTACATCCAGTTAACCTACGTATTCATACAAATCATAACAGTTTCATAAATGTGTTTGTGGGTTAGACAAAACATACAAACAAATGATGAAGATAGAGAAATGATGATTGATATTGCAATACATTAATATATTTCACTTGATCAAGCTCCCAAGTCTGATAGCTTTGCGCATTTGTATAATTCCTGAAAGGCTGCATAAGAATTGTAAAATTTCAAATCAGTAATATACTAAACTCTAAGATGAGCACGAAACAGATATATAACGTACTAAAAAAGAAAGCTTTTAAACCAAATTCAAGCACATTGAAAACAGATATATAATGCCATGTGTTGTATGATCAGTTATTATTTTTTTAAATATATAAATAATATTCTTATAAATACAACTTAAAAAAATAAAATGGCCTCTTTTCGTCTTTTCTTGTCAATGGATGCTATGAAACATTAGCCTTTGTATCAACTTGATATTATAAGTGCCTTTTTGCATGGTGATTTAAAAGTGTCTTTTTGCAGGACACAGAATACGTACCAGTAGAGGTAGCTGCAAAAAGTCCCTGATACCAAACTGGCATAAGACACTGAAAGGGTCAAGAGGAAGATAATAGAAGATAACGTTATGCCTTTCTATTTGAGAAGTGTGAAGATACATACCTCGAGACGCTGTTGCTCAGAAGGAGGAACAATTTGTTTGTATATATTACTAACTTGGTCCCGATATGGCAGTAAAGGATGTGGTTTTGAACCTCCTAAAATACATTTACAAATAAAACAAAACAAGAGAAAACATCAAAATCTGAAGATTCATGATCAGAACACGAGGTTAAAATTATCTGTGAAATTTCAGTGTCATACTAGGTATTACAATTTAAAGAATTGTATTCTGAATTTACAAGGAAAAAGAATATAACAAGAATAGGAGCTTACCTGCAGTGAATTGAGCTTCACCAAGAACTTTTAATCCAGATATAATGATCTAAATACATGTTTGAAAAAGAAAAAAAAAAGGTGGTATTCTTAGAAAGAAGATAAAGCTAATTGAGTTTATCTAAATCTTATTCCAGCTCATAAAAAACAAAGGATAAATGAAAGATGGGATTGCATTCTAGAAATTGAATGACTGGGAAGTTGTGTTTGCATTTGGCATTTTTCATTTTTCAATTTGCCTTATTTTTATGAAAAAGAGAGAGGGGGAGGGGAGTAGAGAAAGAGATGAATAGTGGTCTCAGAGTTTGTGAAATATTTTTCTTCAAACCTATTACTAACCTATTTTGTTATAAGTCACTTATCATTGGCTCAATATTAATATAATAAGGTCGTAAGTCTTAAGATTTAAAGAATTAGGATGTTTACCTGTATGTCATGATCAAAGAAATCAGCAATCAACTTCTGATGACGCTTTGGAAGGTACACAGTATTACCACGGGCCTTAGTTAAAAACATCTTGCATAAATTCATTCAAAATCATTACAACTTAGACAACAACCAACTGCAGTAGCCTTGATATTGGACATACAAATAAAAATATTTCCTTACATCTGAATCTAATATAGCAGCAGTGACAGGCTCGCCATACCAGCGTTTTTGTGAATTCTCTGGAGGCAGCACTCTCCTGATGACAAGATTCAATGTTCATAAAACAGTCCAAAGCAGTCATTCATAAAACACTTACATTATTGAAAAATGTGAGCGAGGATATTTGAGGAAATCAATAAGGAATCGACACATTATTGAAAAATGTGAGCGGGGATATTTGAGGAATAAAAGTCCAAAGCAGTCATTCATAAAACACTTACATAATATCAAGGACGACCATCAGTTGATTATGATAATCACAAAGCAGGCGGAAGGAATTCCATGTTTGCCATGATGAATCAACCTAGAAATTAGGATTAGAGAATAAACAATATGAATTTTCAGTGTCATGTCTTGCTGAATATCAGCTCAAAAACACACTATTCAATAGCTTTGACTTTACAACAGCGAAGATTTTTTTCATGAAGAAAATAAAATTATGAAAAAATAGCAACAAAGCATTTTTTGAGAATAAAGAAAAAGAAAATAAAAATATTATGAAGAAGAATGTAGTTTCATGAAGAAAATAAAATTATGAAAAATGTGCAACTGTGAAGGATAGCATGATCTGATCGTAGAGAAAAAGAAAAGATAAAAAAAATTAGCAGAATTAGTAACAAGAACTTCATCGCTTCATTTTAGCACTCTTACTCACCAAAGCATTGGATCTTGGACTATAGTCATCATCAGACATCCCAAATGGAAACCTAACCAACAACTTCATTCCAAAGTAACGGATATAAAAAGTATAAGTGTTGAAATGAATTGTGGAGGACAAGAAATCAGTCACAAAACTTTAACTTAAGAGTGTCACCTGCATGTTATTTTTGCTCTGTAAGATTTGATTCACACACCTAGCATAGTTAGCACAAGAATTTCCTTTAGGAGTTGGAAGAACGCAAGCCTGCAGAACAATAAAAAAATCAGGACACATGGCCGGATCAAGGCTTAGGCTAATAAAGTGATGAATTTATTATCTAAAAATAATAAAGGTCTCTTGTTATTAAAAAAAACCTAACTTAAAGCCTTCTTGATTTACAAAAAAAGTGCTCTATCTTAAAGCAAAACAGTCTCCCTCAAAGTTTACTTTAGGTCTTACTCATGCTTGGGACAGCCACCCTGGCATGATAGAATATTATTAGATACAGTTTGGAAACAAACATGAAGGAACTTCATGCATACAACCGAACAGAATCTTCTAATTCGATCAATACATTAGGTAACTCATGCGACTTTAACATAGTCACTAGCGTTGGAAAAGTCTACAACAACAATATATGTACCCAAACTACAGTGTCAAAATACCAAAGAGAAGTATAACAGTGTGGTTGGTTCCCTTGAACATATTGTTGATAAATCAGGAGTTCAAGTGAAAGAATATGCATTCATGACTCCAACAAAATAAAAAATGGTTTCAAACTGAGCCAATAAATATCGGTAAAATTACTCCTTCCACATAGTATCCAAAACAAATATGAAATTTACTACAAATTGGTTCCGTCATGACACCTTAATAGAGAGATAAGAGGCCCATTCTATTTGTTTCCTAAGAACAGTTTCAGCATCCATCCTAGTAATTTCATCTTCTGAATCCAAGTCTAACCACGGACTAATTTTTCCTGAATAAATGCAATAAATCATATCAGAAGCTGTCAAGATCTGTCATTCAAAAAAAAAAGGAAGAACAAGAGATGATTCATGTTTTTAAACATCTATCTTAAAATTAAGTTTATAGCCTATTTCAATTATCAACCCAATACAAAAATTACACTTTTTTCACTTCCACTTAACTTGATTTTTATGAAATACAATCAAACATCTTTATAACTTGACTTGGACTACTAAACTATGATAAGATCCCACTCATTACATTTCTCATTTTTTCTAAATAATACTGGATGAATAAAACCAAAAAATAAAATAAAATAATACAGATGAAACTATCAAAGGAGTAACAATTCCAAAAAATAAATTTTTTGAACTTCTAACAAAAATTAGAAAGAAAAAAAAAAGAGTAACTCATACCAATTACAAGCCCACTCCATTGACCGCAAGAAACGTGGAAATCTGACCCAGCATATGGCAGAAGCCGTTGATCCAAAATCTGACAATTAGGATCATTATCCTCTTTTGGCACATAACCAGGATACATCTGAAATTTTGAGAGGCAAATATTATTTTCCAGTTTCATATAATTCAGTCCTTTTTCAAACATTACCAAAGCAAAAGAAGAAAAAAAATCCGCAATTAAATGTCTCAATCATATAACAACTCAAGATTCAAGAACAAAAACCTAACTAGTCTATGAGATTGAAATTGAAATGTAAAGTGCATAAATGTAGTATAAGAAACAAAAACCTAAATCTGTTGCAAAGTGGTTATTGAAAATGAATAAAAGGAAAATGGAAAGAAGAAGTACCAGAGGAGCAAGAATTAAATCGAAGGGTCCATGTTCGATATTGAAACGAATAGCATCTGTAATGCTGGATTTGAACCCAATCTCTACACCACACAAACGCGATTTGCTAATATCTCCTCCTTGACTAGATTCGAGAGGCATTTTCACTCGCAATGTGTGAAGAACGAAGAACGAAAGATGAAGAGAAAACGGTGAGAAAATGAGAGAAAAAGAAAGAAAGTTGAAAGAAACACTATGAACTGTTTTGGTTTTTCAGAGCTTGTGCGCGCGCGCTTGTAAAGTAACTAACCGTTGTTCTGTTACGGTTACAACAAACTATACTTGAATTCGTTGCAGTTACGCGCGCTTTTCATTTCGGCTCAGATTCCAGAATCTTCTAAAGCGATCGTATCGTGGATTTGAAATATTTGTGGAATTTACTCATTTTAAGTCATGGTTGGGTTGTTTTGTCAAAAAAAAAAAAAAAAGTCATGGTTGGGGACTTTTTTTTTTTTGAAGTTATGGTTGGTGACTTAAGGATTTGATTTGTTCAACTTTATCTTTTTACTAACTCAATTTAAAAAAAAATGATTTTCTTGAGCTAATAATGAAAATTAAGAAAGTTGGTTATAATATTAAATTTATTGACTATTGATGTTATTTTCTTAATTTTATCTATTAAAAAAAGAATATTTAATGTTTTTTGAATATTTGGTACAAATAGTAAAAATTTATGTAGCATAATTAGAAGTATGTTAGTAAATAAATAATCACATTTTAAAAAATTGATATGATAATTAATGTGTGTTTTGTGTGTAATTATTAAATTTATGTAAAATTATATTTTTAGTCCTTTAACTTAATTTTAAATAATACTTTAGTCTTTTATTTTTTTCAGTAACATTTTAGTACTTTTCTCATGTTTGAATATGAAATTCAAACTTTAAATTTTATTTATTTGTTTGCTTTGAATCATAAACATATCTATGTCATAAAAGAAAATTATAGATTTAAAGTTTGAAAAATCAAATTCAAACATGTATTAAGGACAAAAAGACTAAATTGTTACCTAAAATTAAGTTAAAGGACTAAAAATATAATTTTGTCTATAGATGTATTCAATTTTATAAAACTGTATATTTAAATCTTAACTGTGCGATCTCAAATCAACGGTCTTGATTGATAAATTGATAATCGCGTGAAACTGCACCATAATTTTACAATAGTATATCTAAGTCCACATAATAGTCATCCTTGGGCTAGCTTACTCCATCAAAGCAACAAAAAATAAAGAAATAAGTCAAAGTAGGACAAAACTCATCAATCATCAAAACAGCCTCATCACCAATTGTTGGTTGATTTAATGGTGATTGACACTGAACTTGGTAGGGAGTACTGCGATTCGATCCCCACAACTGCGATTGGGAGGGGGCTCAAATCACTTGATACTAGAACTGACTCCCGAACCAGATTAAACTGGTGGTGAAAGTAAAAAAAAACCTCATGATTAGGGTTGACAATGATCCGAGCCAACTCGTGAATAGTTCGAAACTCGATTCGATAATTGTTTCGTGAACTTGGTTCATAAACCAAATGAGGTGAACTTGAGTAAAAAATTAAGTTCATTAAATAAATGAGCTGAACATAGACTATATATAGTTCGACTCATTTAACTCATGAACTAGCTTGATTATATATATATAAACTCTCTTTTACCCATTTTTTTTACTCCTTTAAACTCTCTTTCTCAAAAGACTTTTTCATTTTCCATTATCTTTTTCCTCTCCTTTATTTTAATTTAATATTTTTCTTTTTCTTTTTAAAAAGAATAGTTTAAAGGGTTAAAGTCCAAATTTTGAAATTTTGAAAAAAAATGACTTTAAAAATAATGTGGTTTTACTTAACGAATTGAATCTAACGAGCCGAACCGAATTGTTCGTGAACTTTAAATGTGCCGAACTCGAGCTAAAAAAAAGAGTTTCTGTCAAACCCGAACCAAATTTCGAGCTAAACCAATTTCTATCGAGTCGAGTCGAACTCAGAGCTCGACTTATTTCCAGCCGTAGTCATGATAATATCAATATTTGCAAATTGCAAGCATATCTGCACAAAAGTTAGTTTCACGATACGCATGGTAAACCTTCACTTTTTAGTCCATGATCAACAATTGACAATTTGTTTTTGGATGGCCTTACCCTTACCCTTCTTACCCTTGTGTCGAGCTGAAGAATAACCATTTAAAACATATTTACATTTATATTTTCACAGAATTGCTGCTCAACACCATTTAAAGTAAATTACAAAATATGGATGCAACATATATATCGGTTTTTGTTTTCAGGCGCTTAGGTATCCCCTTCAAAATCAGCACTAGATTCGCCCTTATTTTCTTCTTTTTCTTCAAAATAATCCTCACGAGCATTATTAGCTAGCATAATTGCAACCAACCAAAACAGAGATGAATCAAGAGATAAAAAAGCACCACCTCCAAGGAGACCAGTTTTAGCCGTAGGACATGCGTAGTTGATATCGCGATGCACGTTGCGTGTCAAGTGAATTTGTTCGGTGACTGTTGGCCATAATAAGAACATTCCAGCTAATCCAGCAGTAAACCTAAAGTAAATAAACCATTTCACATAGTGGATGATAAAAGAATCCAAAGGTTTTTAACCTTAAATAATACCAAAATTAAGAACCAACTTCTAAATATGATCATATTGTATTTTGAATCTTCCATTTCAGGAAAAAGAATGATATTCGATTTTGAATACTTACAATGCAATGTTGAAGAATACCGTGAAAGTAGTGTGTTTTAGTAGAACTCCTTGTGGAATAGCCTTTCCTTTGTAAGGGTAATACAAAGACATATACCCAGTCATGGTGGATGCAATAAGAAAAATTACAGAAAGAAACCCCAACACAACAGTTGGATCAGATGGGTACTGGCACATGACAGAGACACCATCATCACTAGGTACTGGTGTTCCAGCTGCAGGCTGCAACAACAAAAAATTAAGCATCTATATATGCACATGAATGCATATATTAGGATAATCAATGTATATGATCAATGTAGAAAAACAGGTAATAGAAATCAATAACATGCTTAAAAAAATTATTGTGCATTATTAATGTGTAATTGTTTGACTACATCAAAATCAAATGTGTAATCACACATTTGCTGATATGGACCATCTGACCAGGATTGCAAACATATGCAATTTTGACCTGATGGTCGTGTAACTGCTTCAAATGTCTGAATTTTTCACCACTACATAACATGGGAGAAATATATGTATTGTTTTGTGTACATTCAAATATAAATATAATTATTTCTCAATTGCTAAACATGGTAAAAAAATTCATTTTTTGATATCAAGTTGAGCAAGCAAAAACATAACAATTTTAAAATAAATATATCATCTCGTCCTTTAAAATAAATTTCCATTGTAGTATTACTTATGATTCCATTTTACATTCTTGTGTTTGTTACCTTTTTATTTTCTGCAATAACCCCCAAAATGAAAGATGCGATGCCGAACGCCGATACAATTGAAGCCATATGTTTCACCGTGACGGCCATTATGCCTCTGCATTGATATAGCGGATTCCAAATATTTCAAATAATTAACATTTAACAACATATAAACAACATTATTATTTTTTTATGGGATATATAAACAACATTATTAAGGCAATGAAATTCGTAATAATTACGTACTTAAAATGTGTAGAGCGAGAGGAGGGAGAGATGATGTGGTTGTTGAAATGTTGGTTTATACCTCCTCGCTAATTCTTTCTTTTTTAAAAAAAATTTCTTGCTAGTTTGGTTGTATTGTAGGGAAAGGGAACATGCATAAATATTGGACGATAAGAGGGTAGAGGAATTTCGGGTGCATAACTTTGTTTAGATGGCAGCAGCGATGATCACTATTTATACAAATAGACCAACAAGTCATCATATGTTTAATTGCCTTGATTTCAATTTTCAATATCAATATGTTAACGTTTCTTGCCAAATACTATTTGTTACAATTAATTTAACCACCAATTTGGATGTCAATTGTGGTTACATTCACCATTTTCAAATAAATAATAACTAACAAATTAATGCCAATTATAGAGTCCAAGTGATAAGGAATTTGAGCCCTTGGAATGTATGGAAAAAAAATCGGTTAAGATGAGAGAATTCACATTGTGTACGTTGCAACAGATTCATGATGGATATTAATCTGTTGTGGTAGAAATTTTGTACTCATAATATAGTTGTAAAAATAAAATTATACAATTTGTTGAATTAGAGCTAACATTAATCTTATCTTTCAAATTTTAAATCAGCAGTCATTTTGGTATCTCTAATTTCCTTCATGTTGAATTGACAGGTGTTATGATAGGCATAGCCATTAAATTAGTTTAATTACAAAAAAGTTGATAAAAAATGAGGGCTATTATATGAACATTAGACTTTACATACAAAAATTAGACATTCTAATTTCTACTAGTTCGCCCACTTTGTGCACACACATCTGAGGCAGCTAAAAAATATTTAAAAAGTCAACATAAATTGGTCAATTGTTGTATTTTTGTTTGCAACTTTATCTTCACATAATATTTTCGTAGATGGTTCAATTGTTTGAATCTCCCAGAACAAAAAGATAACCTTCATCATATCACATTAATGTAAGAAAGGATTGCTATAATTTGGATTTCCAAATAAAAAATAGTATGTTATCTAGTATATTTTTGAAAAGTAAAATTAAAAAAAAAAAGTCAATATCTAGTAGCATGTTTTCATAGTAGCAATGCAGCTTTATGATATATGTAATATCTTATTTCTACTAAACAACAAGAAGATACAAGACACAACAAAAAGGTGTCATGTCACCCCACAAACAAAGACCCATACACCAAACTATTTTTTTTTGAACGGCAAATATAATATATATATATAAAAAAAAATCATGAGGGGTCACATGAATAACAAAAGATGAGAGAGAAGCTCTCCCTAGGGCTTCAGGAGCTATTCGGTTGACTGAATATGATCCTACCCGTAAGGATGGCTTTGTCAACCGTATGGACAAGGAAACAACCTCGTTCTTCTTCACCAACTTCCCGGAAGAAGCACAAGTGGTGGAGCTATGGTCTTTGTTTGCTAAGCACGGTAGAGTGGGGGAGGTTTATGTTCCAAAGAAAAGAGATAGACGTGGAAACCGCTTTGGTTTTGTGAGATTCAAGGAAGTGAAGAACATAGAGGCGTTGAGTGGTCGACTGGAGGATGTTTGGATGGGTTCTTTCAAACTGAAAGTCAACCGTGCAATGTTTGGGAGAAATGGGAAGAGAGATCCCTCATCTCAGCAACGAAACAGTGGTGAGGTTGCAAAGACAAAAGCAGCTCCTGAGTTTTCCGCTGGTGGTGATCCTGTAGGTGTTGCAAAACCTTACAAGGCAGCTTTGGAGGGGGTTGGTAATGCTGTCTGGAACAATGCTCCGCTAGTGCTGGAAGCAGAGGTTGTGCCGGAGATGATGGCTATGCTAGAAGGGAGTTATGTGGTGAGGTTGGCGAAGGGGGTGGAGTTCAGAGCGCTACAAGTGAAGTTATGGCTTGCGGGGTTGCATTCAGTGAGAGCAGCGACTATGGGTGGAGACTTGGTGTTATTATCGCGTCGTTCGGGGGAGGATGTGGGAGAGCCGGCTTGCAAAAAGGAATGGTGGGGAGATCTCCTTGCTGATTTAAGAACTTGGTCTCCAAATCGTGTGTGCAATACCAGGGATATCTGGCTCGTGTTGGCTGGAATTCCTCCTCATGCTTGGGGAGAAATAAATTTCCGCAAACTTACGTGTAGCTGTGGAGTGTTTTTGGAACTTGATTCTGAAACCAGGAATTCAGTTCGTTTTGATACAGCTAGAGTTAAGGTTAGAGCTTCTATCTGCGGCAGGATTGATTGTACAGCTAACCTTATGATTCAAGGAGCAAAATTTGTCGTTCGAGTTGTGGAAGAAGGCGGCGGGTTACTGCGTGATGACGGTGCTGTGGAGGATCAACTTAGGAGGAGTGTGGTGGGGTCTTCTTGTGCATCGGCTGGTCAGGCATCGGTTAGGGCAGAGCTGGAGGGTCTGGATGATGCTGTCACAGATAGTGATGGGTCAGAACAAGGCCAACAAGTTGTGCATAGGGATACGGAAGTGGATACTAGGTCAAAGGGCTACAATCAGGTTTTTGAGCCTTATGTTGACAAGTCAGATGGAGTTTCAGAGGATGTGAGGGTTATTCCTAGTATGAGAGAGAGGTTGATAGAGACAGATGACAACAATAACCTGGGTGTGCAGTGTGAGGTACGAGGTTTGGAGGTAGAGGGACATGTGGATGGGGGTGAATACGTGGCAATGGAGGAAAATCACGTGACTTCTTTAGTTGATTTAAGCTCTATTCCTGTGGATCCAGCTGTTGGAATGGGTGGGTCTAGTAATGGGCCTTTGGATCCAAGTGGGGCGGGTCTTTTGCTATTGGACGATGAGGCGGGTCAGGGGAGTAACTTGGGCTTTGTTGGTGACCCAATAAATTGTCAGCCCAAGAGTCCTGTAGAGGAGATACCGACCAAGAATAATCTGATTGACAATTTTGATCAATTATTGAAAGACTCACGTGGCAAGAATGGTGGTGACGTGTCTTCAAATAATTCTGCTAGTATCTCAAACACTTGCTCTGAAACCCATCTTCCACTAAGCAAGTTTGCGAAATCTTCCAGAGCCCCAACTCCATTTCACCCTTTGTTGGGACCCAAATGTTTGCGTTTTGCAGAAGCCATCAACAATTGTAATCCGATTCGGAAGATTAAGAGATCGAAGGGATCAGTGATGTCCTCTTTGGAGTCACAATCGCTGGTGTCTGAAGGCGTGAGTGTGACTGGCGGTGATGGAGACGGCGGAGATTTAGCTGTAGATGACGGTGCTGCACAGTTGGTTGTCGAGCAACATCATAATTCTGAAGGGTTGAATCTCTCTGTATGTCTTCCTTTTCAAGTGGCGACTGCGACGAATTCGGGTTTGCATCAGTTGCTCGACGATGATTCAATTAATGATGTGGAGGGGTTTATAGCGGCACGTGAATCCCCTATAGTCCTAAAATTAGAGGCTCAAAAGCTTCTTAATAACCAACAAGAGCTAGGCTTCAATTTTGCTCAAGAAAAGGCCTTACCAGTTAACAGAATGGTGAGTATGGAAGTCAGAGACAGGGAGAAGATGAAGGCAGATTTGGAGTCGAATGGTTTACAATGATTATAAGCTCTTATAATGTCAGAGGTTTGGGGGGAGCAGTCAAGTGGAATGCTATTAAAGATCTGGTTCGGCAGGAAAAAGTTGAGTTTCTAGCAATTCAGGAGACAAAAATGGTGACGATCACTGATTCTTTCTGTTACAACATATGGGGTGGGGAAGATTGCCAGTGGGTTTATCTTCCGGCGGTTGGGAACAGCGGCGGTATTTTGTCGATGTGGAGTAAGTCATCGGCTTCTCTTATCTTTTCTTTTGCTGGAGATAGTTTTATTGGTGTCTGTTTGGATTGGGGGATTAACAAAAAGCGAGTCTTTATAGTTAATGTTTACTCAAAATGCGATTTAAACGGTAAACGAATTCTGTGGGATAATCTAGTCATGTCTAAACTCGGTTTTGGGGGAGGGGCCTGGTGCGTCCTTGGTGACTTCAATGCGATTCTTAATAGTGGTGAAAGGAAAGGGGTGAATCATCTAAGTTCTGTGTCTCCCTCTGTTGAATTAGTTGAATTCAACAATTTTGTGACAAATATGGAGCTTGTGGATTTACCAATTCTTGGTAGAAGATATACATGGTATCACACTAATGGGATCTCAATGAGTAGGATCGACAGAGTTCTAGTGTCGGAAGATTGGTTGGTTTCTTGGGCTAACCCCTCCCTTTGGGTGCTCCCCCGGTCGATTTCGGATCACTGTCCCTTGGTGGTTCGCTATAATTGTGTCAATTGGGGACCTCGCCCTTTCCGATTCAACAATCATTGGCTATTGCATAGGGAGTTTACCGGGTTGGTGGAGGATTATTGGAGAAATTGTAATATTACCGGGTGGATGGCTTATGTATTAAAAGAGAAGCTCAAAGGATTGAAGGAACACATTAAGGTTTGGAATAGAATGACATATGGGCAGGTGGATTCAAAAATTGCTAAACTTGTTGTTGATATTAATGACCTTGACATACGGAGTGAAGGGGTAGGTCTCTTGGCGGAAGATGTTGAGCTCCGTAAAAATCTTTTCGCTCAAATGTGGCATTTGAAGATTAGTAAGGCGTCGGTGCTTGCTCAAAGGTCTCGGTCAAAATGGCTAAAGGAGGGGGATGAGAATTCTCGATATTTTCATGCTTGCATAAACTCTAGAGGTAAGAAGAACTTTATTAGAGCTCTCCGGGTGGGTGATGAGTGGTTGGAGACCCCTTCTTTGATCCAAAATGCTACGGTAGAGTACTTCACCAATCATTTTGCGGCCGATAATTGGGCTAGGCCCAAATTGGATGGAATTGAGTTCCCTAGTCTTGGCGAGGAGGAGAACATGGGGCTGATTCTTCCTTTTAGTATGGAGGAAATTGAAAAGGTGGTTATGGAGAGTGATAGTAATAAAAGTCCGGGCCCCGACGGATTTAATTTCGCTTTTATCAAGGCCTTGTGGAGTTTGATCAAGGGGGAAATCCGTATTATGTTTGACCAATTCCACGGGATTGGGACCCTCCCTACTAGTTTCACTTCCTATTTTGTTGCCTTAATCCCTAAGGTAAACTCTCCTTTCACTCTTGGAGATTTTCGTCCGATTTCTCTCTTAGGGTGTATGTATAAAATCATTGCTAAGGTGTTGACGGCGAGACTAGCCCGAGTTATGGATAGGTTGGTGGCTCATACTCAATCGGCGTTTTTGAAAGGTAGGTACCTTGTGGATAGTGTGGTGGTAGTAAATGAGGTGGTGGATTTGGTTAAGAGGACCGGTCGTAGTTGTTTGATTTTTAAAGTGGATTTTGAGAAGGCCTACGATTCCGTTGATTGGAGCTTCCTAGAATATATGCTTGATCGATTCGGATTTTGCTCAAAATGGAAGGATTGGATTCGGGCATGTGTCTTCTCGGGTAATATGTCCGTTCTTATTAATGGGAGTCCGTCGGTTGAAATAAATATCAAAAGGGGCCTTAAACAAGGAGACCCGCTTGCTCCTTTCCTCTTTCTTCTTGTGGCGGAAGGGTTGGGTGGAATTATGAGGAAAGCGGTGGAGCTTAATAGATTCCATGGAGTACAAGTGGGGAATAATGGAATGATTGTGTCTCACCTCCAATATGCGGACGACACCTTGTGCATCGGAGAAGCCTCGATTGCTAATCTTTGGTCTCTAAAGACTATTTTGAGGGGTTTTGAAATCACTTCCGGTTTGAAGATCAATTTTTGGAAAAGTAGTCTCATGGGGGTCAATGTCTCAAATGATTTTATGAGGTTGGCTTCGAATTTCCTAAATTGTAGAGTGAGCACGTTACCTTTCAAGTACCTCGGCCTCCCGGTTGGTGCAAATCCTCGTCGTGCGGCAACTTGGGAACCTCTTCTTGTTTCTCTCCGAAAGAGGTTAGGTGGTTGGAGTAATAAATACGTGAGTCTTGGGGGCCGCATTGTTCTTCTAAACTCGGTACTTAATGCTATCCCTATCTTTTATCTTTCTTTTATGAAGATCCCTATTCTTGTTTGGAAAAAAATTCGCCGGATTCAAAGGGAATTTCTTTGGGGTGGTAGACGGGGGCATAAGAAGGTAAATTGGATCAAATGGGATATTGTGTGCCTACCGAAGAACAAAGGGGGGCTCGGAGTGAGAGACGTCCGGGTTGTGAATATTAGCTTGCTAACCAAATGGCGTTGGAGACTTCTTCATGATGATAATATGGTGTGGAAAGAGGTCTTAAAGAGCAAGTATGGAAGTGGGGTAATTGGCCGGACGGTGTTAGGTGAAGAATGTATGCCTTGGTATGCATCTTTGTGGTGGAAAGACATTTGCACAATTGGGTCTAATCTTGACCTTAATTGGTTCTCTCAAGGAGTATCGAAAAAGTTGGGGAATGGAAGACTTACTAGTTTTTGGAGTGACAAGTGGGTCAGTGATCTACCTCTTTGTGACCGTTTCCCTCGTCTCTTCTCTATTTCCACAAACAAAGAGGCGATGGTAGCGGATATGTGGAATCAATATAATGCCCCGGATAGTTGGACGTTGAATTGGCGTCGGAGGTTGTTCGAGTGGGAGAAAGAATTGGTAAATGAGTTGATGTTGTTGATCAATCCGGTTGTTCTTCGGATGGAGGAGGAGGATCGGTGGGGATGGGAACCGGAAGGGGGAGCTGACTTTACTGTGAAGTCGACGTATCTAAAGGTTTTCAGTTTGGCAACTCGTGATGGGGCTGTAGTTCCGTGGAATGCGTCCGTGTTTTCGGCTATTTGGAAGTGTCCGGCTCCGTCAAAAGTGAGTGGTTTTGTTTGGCAACTTCTTCACGGGAGAATTCCGACTCGGAAAAATCTAGTTGCTAGGAGAATTATAGAGGATGATGGTGATATTACTTGTGCTATGTGCGGTGAGGAGACGGAATCGGAACTGCATTTATTTGTGTACTGTGAAATTGCAATGTTAGTTTGGATTGAAATCTTCTTTTGGTTGGATGTGCCCTTCTGCCTCCCCCATAATATTTTCTCCATTATTCATTGCTTGATGGAGGCGGGGGGAAAGAAATCTAGACAGGGAATGGGCACGATCTGTGCTGCTGTTTGCTGGAACATTTGGAGATGCCGAAACTCTATCGTATTCGACAATGGTAATGGATCGGTGATGGAGCTGGTGGAGGCTATTAAAGTTTCTTCCTGGAAATGGTGGATGAGTCGTTCTACTGCTGCTCATTGCTTGTTGTACGAATGGCGTGCGGAACCGAGACTATGTTTTTTAAGTTAGCCCCTGTTTTGTTGTTCTGTTGCTTTGCGGGTGCCTAGTGTTTTGGTGCCTTTTGTTTTTGCCTTTACAGTTCTGTTTTGTTCCTATTAGGTTCTGTAACTTGTTTTAATCCTCCTTGTATCCTGTTTGTTCTTCCCAGGGGTGTTTTAGCATGTCTTATGCTAATACTTTTGTTATATATATAATAATTTAGCCTTTTTCAAAAAAAAAAATATATATATATATAAAAATCTGATCTCCGTACAAGATGAACAGAGACCAGAAAAGGAGGCTACAAACAAAGGCGCCGTATATATGCGTAACACCAATGATACACCAAAACAGACAACGCCTAAACTCCCCGACCATCAGAGGCCCTCTACCAAACTACTAAATATATTATTAAGTCATAATCCGGACATAAGAGATGTCCGGATTAGAGGCGTGCACACACCACTGCACTAGCAGGCAACAAAACAAATAAAAAAAACAGCCAAACATGATCTTTTATTTCATTTATAATAGGTATAGCTAGAAAGAGCTCTAGTTTCCAAGATCATGAGCACAACAGCATAAACTAAGTGTAGGTGGGAGGCATTCCCCGTTGGGATAGCCAGCTTTTTTACATGCAAGATCACATTCAGAAGATAGATGATTTGTACATGATTCAGAACCAATGCAAACAAGACTTATTTCTTCACATTCAGTTTTGCGCATACCTAATTAATTAGAAGAGTAAAATTAATTAGCTACTGTACATAATTAATATGGATATAAAGAAAACAATGAATGAAGGAAATCAAACTTTTTTTTTGCTAATTATATATATCTACATGACTACATTACATACCAATTGAGAATAGAAGAAGTGCAATCAAGACTGCCATGAAAAAATTCTTTTTGTGAGACATTTTTTTCTTTCTCTCGTTCAATAATCCTGCATGTGATTACCAATAAGAAAGTTTGCAATATTGTCAAGTCAAGGAAATAAAAGTATCCACAATTCATATATCTTCATAATAAAACGATTTCTCCTTCATAATATTGCAACCATCATTTTTTTTAAAAGGCTAAGAAAATATAATATTAAAATATGGCAATGTCATGCCTATAACTGATGATGAGTATTTAAATAAAAAGAATAAAAAGTAGGGAATATATTTTTAAACATGAAGTACTCAATAGAACAATTTGAACGTATATATATACACACACATGCATTGAGAAATATAGAGATTAAATATGAAAATATAACCATATTAAAAAGTACCTCCTTCTCTTCGTTGGTTGTTGTTGCAATTCACAAGGTGCTCAACTTAGTAGTATATAAAGAAGGAGCTAGGGGTCGATATGCAATAAATGAAATTCAACAAACACGATCTATATGCCATTGACTTGTAATAAATTTGGATATCGCATATTCTACTCTCTGTTAATTTTGGGATATTTGTCCAAACAAGCCACATAAGTATATTTATGCGGTAGACACAATTAACTTGTAATTAACTTTTATATTACATGCATATAAGTTGTTCTTATTTATTAGTTGATCAATAAATACTCACAAATTATAAAGTGGTAAATCTTTTTTTTTTTTAAATAATTTTTATTTTTCTTTTTGATACTTTAATAAAGAGTAATGATATATTGACATCCAAATTTTGACAACCAGTAGACAACTCTCTGTCATACTCTCATTAAAAATTTTACTCTTTCTCCTCCTCTCACTTTATTGTTTTTGTTACAAAAAAAAAAAAAAAAAAGAATTGTCCCAAAAAGATTGTTTAATTTAATTGTTCAAATTGTTGTTTGAACAACTAAATTAGACAATCTTTGGTTTTGACTGTAATATTTTAGGCTATTCTCTTTGTATGGTTCCTGACTTTGTTCCTTGTGGTATCTTAAGTACTCCTTGTACTTAGATGTGCCTAATAAATTTGTTTGCAGTTCAAAAAAAAATAACATTGTTGTTTAATAAATAATGGTTAATTCGACCAAAAGAATGAAAGTAGATGATAAATCACATCAATCGTTTTTTTCGGTGGGCCTTCAGACCTTTTTTTGGTGGGCTAAATCACATGCATCAAACTTGTATCAAAAGGAGTTGAGATATTAATGGATATGAAATAATTTTACTTGAGGAAAAAAAATTAATGGATAGTAAAGGAATTATTCTCTATTTCTAAAAATCTTGAAAATTACCAAATTGAAACACAGAGAGAGAGGAACCATGAAAGTGGAAAAAATAACTACTGATGTGGTGTGTATCATCAATATGTATAGAAGAGAGAAAAAATAAATCCAGTTGCAAATTTTTCCCATTAAATTAAGTCTCAATCAATACCATAAGATAAATATTTACCACTAATAAATATAAAAAAAAAGTTGGATAAATATAAATTTGTACCAAAAAGAAAAAAAATATATATAAAAAAAAGTTGGACAAATATTTTAATTTTGAAAGTCTTACATTAAAATTAAATAGAAAAATGATTAATGTTGAACAATATTTAAACAAGAAAAATTATATATCTAATTAATTAATGTTTTAAAATATATACGAGTACCAGTACACCTACTAATATCTAATAACCTCTAAAAAAATAAACAGTCCTACAAGAAGACACATCAAAAGCGAAACACTTCTAACCCACCACCTTAAAATGATCCAAGGGTCCTTCAGAGAGTGAGGCAAAAATCAACCATCAAAAAGGATAAACAATAAATTTTGAATGAATTACTTGAAAAATATAGAAGAATTGAAGTACAATCATGAATGATGCTATGTATATATTCATAAATAACAACAATGAAAAATAAAAAGACAATATGTTGTCAAGAAGTTGAATAAAAAACTAAACATTGGGAGGCACAACCTCTTCAAGATAATCCTCTCTTGCATTTTTTACCAGCATTAGGGATAATAGCCAGAAGAGTGATGAAATAAGACACAAAAACGCTCCACCACCCATGAGACCAGTCTTGGCAGTAGGACAATCTAACTTTGTAGAAGTTGTAACATTAGCGGAATAGAAATTGTGTCTCCAATGGTGTTGCTCAGTCACTGTTGGCCATAATGTCATTACCCGACCTAATATACTGATAGTCCTGCAAATAAGGGAAATATTTGTTGTTATTAACCCTAAACTCATGTAGAACATGAATATAATTACACTAATTAACCATCACCCCGCAACTTAAGATATCACTACAGTTTAGCGTATGTTTGCTATCACAGTGGATATATAATAATCACGATGATCCATGTGATTTTTCTAAAGCTATGCTCTCTAACTTTTGCAAAATCACGGCGAGTCACCGTGATTCTGGCGTGCGTGATACCAAATATACACTTAGGTTATTTGGACCTGCTTTCAGATAAAGTTTAGAGTGGATATAGGACATTGCACATAAAAATTATTAATTATTTTATTAAATTATTCCAGCTCATTCACTTCTATATATGATAAAACAACGTTTATATTTTATAAATAGATACAAAGAAATATTAAGAAGAGTGTTGGATTTGAGAAACTTACAAAGCTAAGCTGGAGAAGATAGAGAAAGTTGTGTATTTGAACAATGCTGAAGGAGGGACAGAGGTACCGTTGTATGAGTAAAATAAAGATACCAAACCGATTAAAGATGATGCCACAAGAAATCCTATAGAAGAATATCCAAATACCACCGTTGGATCATTAGGATAATTGCATATCATAGCATCTTTCCCGTGTACGAGGACTCCCATTGAAGGCTAAAAAAAAAATAGTGACAAAATAATCCTATGAAAAATTTAACATGGTTGCCAAAATCAAATTCTATAAAAATTTGAAGCTAAAATATTTTTTTGAACCGTATAGTATATATAAAATCATACCTTTTTGTTTTCACCAACAATGCCAAGAAGAAAAGAAATTATTCCGAATGTTATTACAATAATAGACATCTTTGCCATAGTGAGCTCCATGATGCACGATAATTGAATTGATTTCAAATAGACCTGCTTTTAAATAGGCTTAGAATAGAAACAAACTTTAAAAAGATAACTACCCTAATAAAGATAATAACAAACTTAAAAAAATAATAATTAAAACAAACAATTCTAATAAAGATAATAGCAAACTTAGAGATAGATATAGTTTGTTTTTTTATAAAAAAATAGATAATATTCTTTCTTTTTGGTACAAAATAAATAATGATTATTGAGATATACTACGGCGGTGTTTAACTTTGAAATTTTTTAACATTACCAAAATGGATGATTCAAAGTTTGTTAGGGAAATTTTCACCTAAATAATGTTATATATAAAAAATGATTCAAAGTTTGTTTGGGAAATTTTCACCTAAATAATGTTATATATAAAAAATGATTCAAAGTTTGTTTGGGAAATTTTCACCTAAATAAAGTTATATATCGGTAACTATTGTTTCAAATTATCTTTTTATAATTATTACGGAGTATTTTTTTATAATTTTGATAATTATTGTTTTCAAATACAAACATATTTAGTCCGGCCCTTAAAAAAAACATAATTTAGTAAAAAAAATCAGATACAAAACCTATAGTACAAAAAATTCAAATATGTAACAACTTAGTAGGGTGAAACAATTGAGAAAATCTTACATGAAGTCGAACCTAAACAGATCAACTTTATATATATCCAATGATAATATAACACCTCATTAAAAAAATTAAAATTTAAAATTAATATGGAAACAACTAATCTCTTTTGTTTTTGCCAAAAAAAAATTCTTTAACAAACTCGCACAACACAAAACGCAACCACTTGAAATCAATTTTCACAAAACCACACCGACCCCTTAAGCAAACTGTCACTATCCTTATCGAACCTCCATTGCAATTTGCAACCCACCAAACTTCAGGAGCCAAAAACAAAGGAGAATAATATTTTTATTATTGGTATTACATATAAAGTGTATTTTATTGGTATTAGAGGAAGTTTCTGGGATACAATTTCAAATTCAAGCAACAAGTATTGTTGAACGGTGGTTGTGTTATGTCTTGTGGGAGTAATTTTCTCTTCTTTTGAAAAATTGTGTGAGTGATTCGATAAGAAACAATATTAGTAATTTTATTTTTGACAGATTTGTTTTTTACTAAAGAAAGGAGATTATGGTTCGTTTTATCTGGGTCTAAGTACTGCACAAAACAGTATAATACAAGACAGAACAACACAAGACAAATATTTAAGGTATTGGACAAATTTTGTGTTGTACGATGTTTGGTGAAAATGACATAAACAATAACACTTTATTAGATTTTTTAATTTTTTGACAAAATAAATGATATTCATTCATTTAAATGAGTACGTCGATGCAATAAAAATTCATAATCGCTAAAAATAAAAAGGATAAATCTGCGAACAAACTCACAGCATCATGTTAATATAACATACAACAGCAAATTGCATATGCCTACAAATATGACTATATTGAAGTGTCCAGCATATTCATGCTTCCGGATCTATAATGTTGATAACACCAAAGTCGACATTCATTTGATCTGCACTAAATCGAAACTACTCCTTCAACCTGAAACACGTGAACACCGCACAAAGATGGGAAAAAAATACACCGCACGTACAAAGACTAGACAACAAAATACACCGTAGGAAGACGGGAAATCAAACCAACAAATATGTGAATCACACTTATTTATTATAACAAGAAAGAAAGAAAACTTAGAGGAGTGATTTAACGTCAATTTATTTGAATTTGGGAGGCATATACTCAACCACAAAAGCTAGATTGAGAGTTGAGGTTTGCACTACCCTTATAAAGGCTATTTATGTCATATCTCTAGTCAATATGCATGAGACTTCTAATACACCCCCTCACGTCCAGGACTGAACAAGCTGGAACGTGGAATCAACAACAAGTGACCCAAATATGGGAGGTCTCCACAACAAATGGATCTAGGATAGGCTGTGATATCATATTTGAATTTGGAAGGCATATACTCAACCACAAAAGTTAGCTTGAAAGTTAAGGTTTGCACTATCATTATAAAGGTTATTTTGTTGGAATATTTTATTATATTCCAATAATATTAGGTGGGCAAATATTTTTATTAATTATATTAGCTATTTATCAATTCGGAGCCTTAATTGATTAGTGGTCAAATTAAGTAAAAAGGCTAATTAAATTTCTATTTAAGTAATTATTTAATTAAGTGATATGGGCTCAATATGAGTGGATGTCAGGATGGCCCATTTGGGAATAATGGGAACCCTAATGGGTCATCACACTATATATAGGCTATGGTCCCCAATATATCGGACAAAAGGCATATCACCTCTTCTTCTCCCCATCTGAAGAGAGTTTAGGGCATAAGGAGTCCCGGTTGAGGAAGAACCACAGGCCAACGGATATTCGTTGTCCGTCTTTCTTTATGTTTCAGGATTGCTATCGGAGAGACTTACGGCTTGTTCATATTCTTCTATCGAGGTATTCCTAAAATCCTATGATCTTAATAAATCAACATGACGTAGATCCAGGTTATATATACATGCTCATATAGTTTTGGCTTCCGCACTAAAGAATGATTAAAGGTTTAATCTTTATCGAGAGCATGTCTTTTAATGATTAATATTAAATTAATTCCAACAATTGATATCAGAGCAGGTCATGTTTGATTTATCAGGGTTATTTGTGGTTTGTGTATGAAACTTTTTCCTAAAATTGAAGGATTGTTGATGATGGATTATTTTTTATTTCCATTGGACTTATATTTGACTCTAACAGTTCATTTGGCTTTCAACAATTTATTTGCTTTGTGGATCAAATTTGTTTTTCTTTGCGATATATTATTATCACCCAGATTGCAAAGTTAAATAATTCTTGGTTATTATATGAAATCAATTTGTGTCTAGTATTTAATAAGGAATTGATTTTGTATTTTAAGTAATTTTGATTTTTCTGTTATACGAAAGTTCTATCAAGAATATTTTAGTTCTACAAAGTTAAATTATTCATTGTTTGCGATTCCGATTCAAATTCGTGCTTTGGACTATTGTGTGTTACTGTCAATTTATTATTAGATTGAATAAGGCCAGTAACAAATAAAGCATTTGTTTTAAGAGATAACATGGAATTTGAACCAATAATAGATATTTGGTTTGGTATGCAAACTTGAATTGAGAGAGTCACATAAGTAAGTCAATTAAGAAATTTAAAACTTCAGAAGCATTCCATTTGGTTTTGGAATGTGATATCCGTTTATTTAGGAATTAAAATTTGTTGCCTAAAAATAAGAATTTAAGATTTGATTTTGGTGATTCAGTTTTCAAATCAAATTTTCAGTTTGACTTATTTATAAAGTTAACATAGTTTATTGCCTAAAATAAGTTCCTTTTTTTATTTGATTTGAATTTAAAATTTTTTTTGAACAAGCTAAACTGATATATACTTTAAAAATTTCTACTTAAAGTTTATTTTGAGAAATAAGGTATATAAGAAGATTTGGTATATATATTTGGTTATCATATATATATTTTTTGCAGAAAATTATTGCCGTTTAACAGCAATTAATAGTGATTCTCAAAATATTTTGATTCATTTGATTTTGGTATGTAGAAAATTAAAGTTTCGATTCTTTAAATTATAGGAAAATATTGATTCTATAATTATTTGTTTAATTTTAGATATATACAGTTTTTTGGTTCCCTTCTATTTTGGAAAATACAGTTATAGAATTCTAATATTTATTTAAAGAATCATCCGGTATATATGTGAATCAATTGTGGCATGAATATTCTTTGGTATATAACGATTTAATTTTTATTTGAAATCAAATATTTGGTTTATGGTATGATTTTTGTGTTTGAATTTATTGTTATTAAGTTTCTACAATAATTTCTTTTGTCATACTCTTTGGTTATATTTCATGCCAATTTTAGTTTGGTGGTGAGAATTTCTTCTCACATTAAGGGATGTCATTTAATCTTATGATTATGAAGGGACATCATAAAGGAATACAGCCTACATTTTGTGAGTAATGCCTTGTAAATTAAGACTTTTCCCATTTGATTTAATAAATTGCCAGGTGATTTTGATTGAGTTGGTTGAAACAACAAGTTGCCAAAGTAACCTCTGTTGTCTAGATTTAATTCAATTGAAATTACAAAAGGGATGTATAAAATTGTTCAGGCAAGCTATTTGGGTCTGCCAAAAGGTTGACAAAGTTTGGCCGGATAATTACATACATATATATTCAATTTATTAAATTGTCTAGTAATGACGATTGAGTTGATTGAAACAACATGTTGCAAAAGTAACTTCTGTTGCATAGATTTGATTCAATTGAACTTACAAAAGGATGTAGTGTGAAATTATCCATGTGAGTTGTCGTCGGCCCCAAGGAAGGCACAACTTGACCGGGTAATTGCATACTTGTGATGGTAAATGTGTGGTGATTATAAAGTTATTTACCATGTGAATAATAGGATGCGCAAACGTGACTATTATTTGACATGTTATCACCAATGTTTGATCATTGCATTGAGAGTACCGCTTGCAGTTAATTTTTACAATCCAAAGATTGGGGATTGATGGTGCGCTTGGTATCTTGTTTGAGTCTTTTAATTTACAAATAAAGTTTTGCATGTCTGTATAATAACTTATTGGCATGTATAATAAAGTCGTGTTATTGTGAATCCATGTAAGTATTTAGTGGATTACAATCACACCTATGATGGTAAACATGTGACAATATGAGGACTATTGTTTATCAATATTAATTGTCAGTGTTTGATCATTGTAACAAAATACCACTAGCAATTGATGTTAATTTTAAGGACTTGACATTGATGATGCACCGGATATTTTGGTTGATATATTTTTTTGTTCTCTATAAACTAATATAGTTTATGTATCTGCAGAATCGTGTTAAAATTTAAAGAAATTAAAATTCTAACTCTCAAGAATATAAGAAAAACATTACGTTCTTGGATCTAGACCTTTGATAAGGATGGAGGAACTCAAATCTCTCACAATTCAGTAAATTTAAAGTGAGAATCAAGTTTAGAAAGTGAGTATACTCCTAATCACAAAGGTCATGTGATCATAAAGTTCTAATTTCCGGGGACAATAGAGGTGTTATTTAAGATGACATAATTTTTGTCATGTTTTTCTTTGCTTAAATTAAAGTGTTTGTAAAGCAATAAGGCGAAAGACACGCTCTCGTTGGAGAGATGACTTTTCATTAAGATTATTGAGCAAAGAAATATCAGAAGCACATTATGTAACTATTTAATCTTGCTAAAGAGTTGTGGTTTCGACAATCAGGTGACTTAGTCGAAAATATAGCATTTAGTGTAACTTTGCACAATTAATTTTATGATTGTCAAAGTTGGAAATGATTCTTTAATAGAATTATTTCATAAAGTGTGCAATGAAGAAAATGTTGAAGCAATAGAAAATAAAGTAGTGCTCATTAGGTAAATACCTCAAAGGATAAGGGCAAATAAAGAATAATGAGAAAATATGATCTAAACTGACAAATTTCAATGATGTTGAAAGACACATCAATCTAGAGGGGAAATAAGTTGGTGAAGATTGATGATTTTTCAACTATTTGTTAGATTGTTGTTACTAATAATATTTGTATTTAAAAGACAATTTGGTGAATCAATTTTTGTTAGTGATTTTTGTTTTAATGTTATATTTATTGTTATTTTAAAATGAGGATTCAGTTTGTCTTTTAAATTTAAATATAAGCATAGTCAATTCAGTTATGACTTGTGACAATCTTGAATTGTTGAAAATTTTGAGAAATATAAATTTTGGTTCCAAGTTAATGAACATTTTGAGACACGAACTGTAGTTAAAATTTGAAGATATTGAGTTTGGGAGAGAGATATGGTAAAAGAACAAAATTGATTGAGGAAGAATTGGTTCTAAACTAATTCATATAGTTACTATTATATAGTAAATTTGGATCCTCATAAGAACATTAGTGTTCTTCCTCTCAACTAAGTTAAGAAATTAATTTATAAAGATCAAACTCAATACCTTCAAGAAACTAAAGCATCGAGTGTCATAAAGTATTGACTGGAAAGAGAAATTACATTTGATTTAAAAACTCTATTATGACAGTCAAGACACTTGTAATTTATTATAATTTTGGAGTTTCATAAGATGGATACCAATATAGTATTTCTTAATGGTGACATTAAGAAAAACAATAAGGTGCAATCTGAGAAAACTTTATGTCAAAAGACACAAAGTAGATAATTTGGAAACAGATGAAATCCATTTATGAATTAAGGAAACTGTCTCATTAATGATACCACAAAAGTCTCATCAGGTAATTATCTCATTTGATTTTGAGATGTATATTATGGAGAGTTGTGGGTTATACAGGTTCAGTGGGAGTATCTTTATATTCTTAGTTTAATGTGTCGATTTCACTTTATTAAGTCAACAGTGATATATGGTCGTTGTGCAAAATTAAGAAATCACTAACAAAAATTTAGTGACGAAAGTTTTTGCGCACATCTCTTTTGTATTAGGAAATTCGATACTTAAGGATTATTCTCTATGTATCATTCAGTTATCACAAAAGAGTTATATCAATAAAGTTGAAAGTAAATTCGACATGAAAGTCAATAAACTAAGGGATTGTTTTAATCATAAATGAGACTGTTTAAAAGTCTCAATAATTGCCAAAAGAAAATCTGGAAATTTAGAAAATAAAGTACTTTCCTATATGCTTCGGCTTTGAGAAACTTAAGTATGATCTTAATTATACGCATCCGGAAATAGCGTATATAATAAGATCATTTAGCAGATACCTGAGCAATTCAAAATTTGAATTGTTGAAATGAAGCAACCATAAGGATTGTTATAGAGAACAAAATAATTTGTGTTCAGATATCGGAGATCTAATATTTTGGAGATCATCAGTATGTTCGACTCCGATCCTTTGGATGTTTACATACAATGGACATCCTAACTCAAGAAATGATTGTAAGCATTTATGTCACTTGGTTGCATAAAGAAAAAGTTTTTTGAAAGACAACTCAAGTTATATTGTGACATAAATTAGTCAGATAATGATTCAACAACTGTTTTGTAAAGTTTATTAATTTATAAGTTGTTGAAGGATAGAACATATAGAGATGAATTTTATGCTAGCTAATTCACTAATCGAAGACTTGACACTTGAGGTCTTTCATTTGGTTGTTGTCACTAAGGATGTCTTGGATTAGTGGGAGTCACTCTTCAGTTATGTTCTAACTTTGGTATTGATACAAATACATATTTGATTAAGGTTTTCTGCAGAATTAAAGTTTGAAATAAAGTTTGAGGTTATTACGATAACTCATTTTGTATCATTTGTGCAAATAATGAATTTGCAAACTTCAGTTTGATCTCACTAAGGATTTCAGTTGGACCAGTTGGAAATAGGCATGATATAGAGATCACATTGCATGCATTTTCCATGCCACTCATCCATATCGATCAATGTCATCGAGTGCATTGATGTGGTGATCGTCGAAGGTTCCGTCACGTTATATGTTAGTGACGACAGCCGCGATGGTTCCATTATTGATGTATGAGAGGGACCAGATTGTAAAGTTGAAATCTAAAGATAAATAGCATTCAGATGCGCACCTAAAGATTAATGATATAATTATTACGATATATTGCCCAGGTGGGAGATTGTTGGAATATTTTATTATATTCCAATAATATTAGGTGGGCAAATATCTTTATTAATTATATTAGCTATTTATCAATTCGGAGCCTTAATTGATTAGTGGTCAAATTAAGTAAAAAGGCTAATTAAATTTCTATTTAAGTAATTATTTAATTAAGTGATATGGGCTCAATATGAGTGGATGTCAGGATGGCCCATTTGGGAATAATGGGAACCCTAATGGGTCATCACACTATATATAGGCTATGGTCCCCAATATACCGGACAAAAGGCATATCACCTCTTCTTCTCCCCATCTGAAGAGAGTTTAGGGCATAAGGAGTCCCGGTTGAGGAAGAACCACAGGCCAACGGATATTCGTTGTCCGTCTTTCTTTATGTTTCAGGATTGCTATCGGAGAGACTTACGGCTTGTTCATATTCTTCTATCGAGGTATTCCTAAAATCCTATGATCTTAATAAATCAACATGACGTAGATCCAGGTTATATATACATGCTCATATAGTTTTGGCTTCCGCACTAAAGAATGATTAAGGGCCCGTTTGATGGCCAGGATAGTGAGTAGGATATGATAATTATATCATATCATGTTTTAATTTTTTGTTTGATGCACCAATATGATATGATAAATTATTCCCTTTTTTAATCATATCCTATCACTCCTTTGTAATTTATATCCTATGTTTAGGCTGGGTTAGAAATTATCCTGTTGTGTTATTAAGAAAGTAAATCTTTATTTGCCAAAAATAAAACCACCTACAATGGAAACTTGTTATTTAATTATATTTAATTGAAAATAAATAATGATATCTTGTTTGTTATCATATCCGCATCAAACACATAATAAGATAAATGTTATCATGTTAATATCATATCCTAACTTTATCCAACTCCATATCATATCCTGTATCTATCATATCATGGCCATCAAACGGGCCCTAAAGGTTTAATCTTTATCGAGAGCATGTCTTTTAATGATTAATATTAAATTAATTCCAACATATTTATGTCATATCTCTAGCCAATGTAAAACTTCTAGGGTTAGAAGAAAAGAAAAAAGAGGGTTGACTATATTAAAATATTATTTCATATATAATAATATAATTAGTTCTCTATTCATATACATGTTGGATTTTAATTATTTCATATCAAAATATAATTTTGAATTCTAATCATACATGCATTTTGACTAATATTTGACTAGGTCTATGGTATCATTATATAGACACTCTCAAAAATATCATTCTCAACTTTCCCAAAATCTTTCTCGAGGTCTAAAACCTTTTTATCATGAGATTTCTCCTAGGAGGTGGTGCACATTCGTCTTTCAAATATATCTATAATATAGAGTATAATTGTTCCACACAAGCAACAATAACACTAAATATAAATTAAAAATAGAAACAACTTACATGAAAATGACTTTCATAAACATATATGTATCCATACACATATCTATCAACAATTACCCAATCATGCTATATATCCGAAAACCCAAATTCATCTCCTATAAATGCTAATTAATATGCGACTTGAGTCAAGTTATTCATTAGTAATCTATATCTATATATATATTATTTGAGAGCATTTTCTCAAAGCCTCGTGTACACATGGCACTCCCTCATGCATTCTTCTTCCATATTGATTTAGCAATAAATAAATTAAATGTTTTTTCAAAAAAAAATGGCATTCATTCCTCCTTGCATTTATGTGTTGATATATATTCTTTGTTTGTACATTATATATAAGGCATGTATTGCTACTTTCACAAAGGAAAAACGTGAATTGACTTTCACAAGTTTTTTATTGCAAGAAAATTTCACACATAAATGATAATATGACAACAACAAAAAATCATGCAATTTAAATGATAATAGCCAAAGGATTTAAATAGAAAAATCAATTGTTCATTATTTAACAACGTGACATATAAAAAAAAAGTTTGAAATTATGAAATACTTTCTATATATTTTATTTCTTCTAAGAATATTCCATATTGTTAAATTACTTTCATTTTATATAAAAAAATTTTTTTGCAATTTATTACTCTAAATATACGTGTTAGTAATATTCATCAACAGATTAAAATTAATTAATAATCATCAACAGAATAGAATATATGGAGTAATTGCTAATTTATTGAAGTTTTATAAAAAAGAATTCTTATGCACATAATTTCTATTTTATTTATTGAAATTTTGCATTTAATAGAATGAAATCAAATCACTCAATTTTAGGAATATTTGATATAAATTGATTGTTTTTCTTGCTATAAATATTGCATCAAATTTTCAACATTTCTCACGCAATTTTCTTTTTCTCTATGTTTTTTCATTTAATTTTAAACTTGATCAAAAAGCATGATGGCTGATGTTTTTCTTTGTTTTTTACGATAATATAAAATTTTGGTTTAGTTTCATAGCGATGCTATTTCAAGTTTATGAAAGTTGTGGTAGTCCAAATTGTAGATTAACGTTTTATAACCTTTTTTTTTCAAATCTTTTCAATGTAAATGTTTTAGTTTATATGTTATATTTTCACCATTTTCATTGTTTTTGCTAGGAGATTAAGTTGTGTTTTCAAATTGATATGCTATAGATCTTTTATTGGTAAGAGATTTTATCAAATATTATATGCAACTTTATTTTGAAAACAACAATAAAACTAATTAATTTTTTTCCATGATATTTGCAAATAAGATGGAGAAGTTCCCGGTGTGCAAGGAACACAAAAATAATGTGGTTATAACCAACATGGTTGCCATTAAACTATATCATATTGGTCATCTAGATAATTGATTACATTTTACTTTTTAACATGATATTGATCTATTACGTTTATTGTTATTAAAGAAACTACAACAAATAATTTCAGAATAAGTAATCTCATTAGTTTTGATTCATTTGTTATTTTTGCAGGATATTTGAAGGGATTAGGGTGTGATGGATTTAGTTACAATATTGTATAACAAGAACAAAGTGGATATGAAGTCAACAACATGTGAAACATGTAGTGGTTTTCATTCTCATGTGTTGCGTAAATTTTTTCTATCTCGGTGACAATTTTGTAATATTTTATTTTTAGGATTGTGATGTTAGTTTTGGGCATATTTTTATTTAGAATATTCATGATTGCATTTCCTTCTTTTTTAGTCGTCATTTTACGTTAATAAGTTACTCTATATTTTTTCATTTTTATCATTTGAGTTTTTTTTTTTTCTCATTTTCTCTTAGAATATTTCACTACTAAAAAAAGTTGAAATACCGACGGAATTTAGAGACGAAAAATATTTCTTCTCTAATAGAGATGGAATTAGAGACAGAAAAAGCAGTTAGAGACAGATATATTTATTTTAGAGACAAATATTTTCATTTTAGAGATAGATTTTGTCCGCTCTAATAATTCAGAGACGAGGAAATTATCGACGGCATCAAATCCGTCTCTAGCATGCTTAGTGACAGAATTTTTGCATTTTAGAGACAGATTTTGTCCATCGGTATTTAAGACTTTTTTAGTAGTGTTTTTTCATGGTATTATCTTTTGAAATTATTATTATTATTATTATTATTATTATTATTATTGTTATTATTCATATTCTTAGTTTGAATTATTGTAAAATCAAAATTAGAAACCAATGAGAAATAAAAGAAAATTAAAGGAATAATTTTGAATGCATAATTTTTTTTCTTTTTTAAATAATTTTTTTTAAAGTTGTATTTTTAATTTGAAATTTCAGTTTTGAGTTATAGTTCACATCTATATATATATATATATATATATATATATATTATTTGAGAGTTTTTTTTCAAATGTAATTGTACACATTACGGTCCTACAATCGTTCTCCTCTCATATTGTTTTGACATTCAATGAATCAATGATTTACTTTTACAAAAAAAACCTCACACTAAAAGCTTAAAAAATGATATTAAATGCTATTTATGTACATTCTTCTATTGACCTCCTATATTAAATTTCTGCAATTTGAATCTGCAAATGCCCAAATACTCTTATATGATATTCTATCATATTCAATGCACCATGCTAAAAAGGAAATTATTTAATTTCAAAAATAAAAATAAATATCACACAATCATATAGTAACATAAAATAAAAAATCGAGAATTTTTTATTCTTTCTTTAAATTCAAAATTTTACTATTTAATTTTCTTTTGTCATTAAAAAAATTAATTTAGTAACAAAAAATCAGAATAAAATACTTTTTCAGTAATTAAATATATTTATAGAAAAAAATTCATCAATATTGTTTTATGAGTAAAAATTATTTTAAATTTTGCATTACAATATATGGCTTCATTAAAAAGTTTATATATGTTTCATGATCGAGTATTTATTTATATAAAAAAATTGTGTATTATTTAAAACTAAATTATTTGTATTTGTATGGAGAAAAAATGAATTTATTTTCTTAATAATTTTTTATTGTTGCGATTTTTTTTGTCCACATTATTAGCATTAAATTTAATTTATTTGATTCATACTTTTTGAGATTTTTGGCTTCCTTGAGAAGTTTATTTATTACTTTTTTCCTTCTCTTAGAAGTTTCATTCTTTTGAAATTAAAATTAAAAATATGTTTCATTATTTTAGTATATATAGGAAGCCTACTACGTAAAAAATCACCAAGTTTTCAATCTTCATTCTCTCTTATTTTATCTCTCTCTCTCAATACTCACTATTTTTTTTGTCTATTGCCACTTTTTTAATTTCTTTATTTTTTCTTCTTTGATCATCATTTCTTTTGTAATCTATAAGAGACCTACATTTATACTCACAAATTAATATATGGTCTATTTTTTTCTAATTTATGAGTCCGTTACTCATTAATATGAAAACTTATATTTATACGAGATTTATATTTTTAGTCATATATTAATACAAGGCTTTTTTATTTTGTTGTAGTTTATATGAGACCTATATTTATAATCATATATTAATAAGAGGTCATATTTATACTCATATGTTAATACAAGATCTATTTGTTTGTAATATTTACGAGACCTAACTTATATTTATATTTTAATACATGGGTATTTTTTTTAAAAAAAATATATAAGAGATCTATATTAGTCATTTATTAATACATGTTCTTTTTTTTTTGTAATTTAGACGGGAATTATATCTATACTCATATATTAATTTGAGATATATTTTTCTATTTATATGGGGTTTATATTCATTCTCTTATTTTATTATGGGGCCATTTCTTTTTGTAATTGTTATAGGGACCTATATTTATAATCATATGTTAATATACGGAGTCTATTTTATTTATACTCACAAATTAACATGTGGCATATTTCTTTCTAATTTATGAGTTCGTGAGTCTATATTCCTACTCATTAATATGGGGAATATCTTTTGCAATTTATATGAGACATATATTTATATATTAATAGAGGAGCCTATTTTTTTTATAATTTACATGTGACCTATATTATATATTAATATAAGAATATATTTTATTGTAACTTATATACGAAGGTCTTATATTGTAATTTATAAGAATTTATATTTTTACTCATATATGGATACAAAAAAAAAATTACTCAGAATTAATATTTTTTGTCAAATATATAGTGTTTTCATAAATTGATAAGAAATTTAAATTTTCAGTTTAAAGTAAAATATATTAAAATATATTTTTTATAAGTCAATAAATCTAAAAACGAATTTTTACCCGTGCTTGGCACGGGTCTGGATACTAGTTCTCTAAACTCTAAAACAACATGCCCTCACCCAATATTTGTCTTGATTGTCATAGTATTTGCATGTATATCCACCCTCCCGCTTCATGGAGCGACCTCTGACTTCGGTCATTCAACGTCTCCTAAGTTTTATATCAAGTTGTAGTCTAGATCAAAAATTTCAACTCTCTCTCAAATAGATGGAGAATATGAGAATAAAAGAATGTTAGTATTAATTGTGCATTATGAATTAATTAACAATGGAATTTACATCATGGTGCAATTCATGTGGATCAGGATTAGCTACAATAAAAGCATTAAGCAGCACACTGTTACACGTTGTAGATCTCAATCATTGATTTTAAATCAAGCGGTCCATATTACATAATAACAAAATTATTTATAATTGATCACAAGTGTCTATTCTATTATAGACCTGATGGCCAAGAGTAGTAAATGCGACCATAGGGTTGATCTAACCGTCCAAATTTAGAGAATGAGGAAGAAAGAGAGAGTTGGGGGAAGGAGAGAATCAAGTTCCAAAATAGTAAACAATAAAGTTAAATGCCATCAACTTCTTTTTTTCAATATTAAATGCCATCAACTATCTTGCATTGTGTGTCAAAAAAACTATCTTGCATTGTGAAACATGTAAATTGTATACAAAATACAGTATATCTATGCATTACAACTAAACTTGCCATCTTATATGAGGTCAAGCTGTCTACAAATTTGAGGTGGTTGGATTAAAATCGGAAGATTTAAATTTCTACTTAGAAATTAAATATTAAAAAAATAACTTAAGATTGCACACCTATATATATATAATTGTCACATACAAAAAAGGGTGTCTGGATGGATGTGCTGGAAATACAAGCCAATGTGGGGGGGTTTTGTTTTGGATTAGAGCAAAACACTTTTTGTTCGGATATTGGATAAGCAGAACAAAACATTGGGACAATGGGTGCGTTTGTTTTGGATTTTTTTGAAAATAGATTTTATAGTGTAACATAATTTTGTGAAAAAAAAAATTACAAATAAATTTTTTATAAAAGCTTCAAATCAAAATTTGGTTTGAATAGTTATTCTTAAAACGTCATTCATTTCATCATTTTATTTAAAATTTTTTTGGATATCAAAATTTCAAAAATATCATTTAATTTGAAGCTATTTCAAATAGATTTTCATAAAAATCATTTTTGAAATATAACTTTTTCAAAAAATTGTGATTTTGACTATGTTTTGTTCTTCAATAATGTATGTTTATGTTATATGATGTCAAAATTAGTGTTTCAATTTAGAAAAAATGAATATAAAAAAACTTGTAATATTTTAAAAACAATTTTACAAAATCCATTTTCAAAAATACAAAGAAAAAATCCATTTTCTTAAATCTAAAACAAACGCACCCATGCTGTAATGATGCGTTGGAAAACAACTTCAAAGTCTTAAACGTTAAGAATATGACTGTATGCATCTTACATATATATAGTATTGGAAAGTATGCCATCAAGCTTCACACGACCCTTCTTATTTTGTTCTTTATCATTAATTAATAAACAAACTTGTCATTACAGCATTACAGCATGCATATAGCAATTTGTTTATTTATAATAAAAATAAATAAAGAAACAGTAAAAGCAATGAACATAAGTCAAATATTGGTTGGACAATGGCATATAGCTTCAGCAATTGACATCTGAAGACTATGGATTGAAGGAAGGTACTATTTGGGGAACAGTCACACAACTACCAAAAATACTATGGCATGTGAGAACTCAGAACACTGATCTCCACTTGAAAATGTTTGAAGAGTTGATTTTTTTTTCAATGTATAATCACTTTTAAAGCATAAATAATATTTTTATCTATATTCAATGTAGGACACGCTTTAAATAAGATTATATTTTGGAGACCCTGAAAAAAAAAATTGTATGTCTCATTCTCAAAATCATCTAAACTCAATAGATTATATATTTTAATATTTATCACCACCAAATCTATACTCAATAGGAAATCTCTATTAACAAAAAATAAATAAAGAAATAAATTAACAGCTGTTTTTATTCAAAAATTTGGCACATCACTCCAATAGTTTATTAATATAGTGACTGATTTTGGTGAGAATTGATATTAAAATCCCTTTTGAGTTAAGTTATCCATTCCTTGATTTTACGGTGATAAAAATTAATTTTACAAAATTAAGTTTAAGTGAAATGAGTTGAAAATAAAATAATTTATATTTAATATATTCTTTTCTTTATTTTTTTAAAACTATATTTAATACATTCATATAAAAGTGAATTAAATAATATTTGAGCGTAAAATTTAATTATAAAATTAGAAACTCTAACTTTTACGTTGAGTTAAACTTCTTAAAATAAAAACAGTTTTGTTAGAAGAATCAAACATGTTAAACCCTATTCTTTTTTTTACCATTGTATTTTTAGAATCAACACTAAAAATAAAACTAATAAGTAATTATTTTGTCAAATAATCTAGTGATTAAAATTACACTTTTTAAGATAAATAAATGAATTATCTAAAGAACATAACTTCTATGCGTAAGAAAAAAAATCTATAATCTTACACTATGAGAACGTAAAAGAGCTACTGTAGATTCATTTCCGCTATGCCACGTCATACCCACAATTGGCTCGTGTTGTTCCAAAAACATTGGCCCATTTTATCCACAAAAAAAAAAACGAACGGCGTATATTCCTCTGCCATTTGACTGTCTGAAGGCTTCGTGTGGTTGGTCGGTTTAGGGGGTGTATCAGGTTGTTCAGATTTAGTCAGATTATTCATTGTATATGACCCTGTTTGTTATCTGATATAAAGTTATGTTGTGGAGGTATTATTTGGTTATCTAACTTTCCCTCCCATTATACCAATCAGCTTTTTGTGAGAGCTCATCCCGTGCAGGTACTATCTATGTGGTTTTATGTTGAATTTCTTCCAACTGGTGGAGGTTGTAACTGGGTCGGAATTCACAGGTATTTGTTTTAACTCGTGGAGGTTGTATCTTTGTTGTGGTGATCTACAGAGTATAAATTTGTGGTTGTTATGGGGGATTGTACTGGGGAAAATAAAGTCTGGTGATGTTTGGTAGAACCAGGGGCGGATACATAGAGCCGAGGGTGAGAAGAAGATGCAGCAAAAGAAGAAGAAGAAGAATAATAAGAGACAAAAATGAAATCATGGAACAGAGACAAAAATGGATATGAAAGGATGAGAATAGAGAGGCCGGAGAATGGAAATTACGGCGGCTGGTTGCTTAAACTTTACTGAGTTGTAGGGTTTAGTTTACAATTGGGCTAGAAGTAAGTGGGCTTGGGTCAGAAATTTTAAATCAAACAAACAAAAAGTACCAAATCATATGGAGAGTTTAATTTTTGACAAAAAAATGGAGAGTTTAATTAAAAAAAAGAAGACTAAAAATCATCAGCATATACTACTTATATTTTTTTAAGATAACCGCAAACTCATATACCATACTAACATTGTTTTTAGCTCCACGTACACCTTCATGTATAATGATTTAATTTTATATCTTGACTTATTAAATTGTGAAATTTTTCAATAAATAAAATGAAGTTATGATATATATTTTTGCTTATTATTATTATTAAAAAAAAATAAAATAGTTTGACAGATAGAATATTTTAGTAGTTACACAATTTAATAAGTTAAGATATAAAATAAAATTATAGAAGATACACAATTTGGGTGAAAAAATAAAATTATAGTAGTTATTTTTGGATAGATAGAATATTTTATTTCATCTATTTTTTTTCTAACTCTAAAGATTATGGGCCCGTTTGAAGTATCTTATTTTTGAGTTTATGTAAAATAGTTTATACAAGTAAATTTTTATATATTATTATTTTAAGCAATGAATATTATCAAGTCTAAATTGCGCAACAAGATCAACAATGAGTGGTTCAATGACTTGATGATATGTTACACCGAGCGGGAGATATTCAAGTCACTTGATGATGTTGATATTGTACGAACATTCACCACATCGAAGACTCTGAATGGGAATTTGCCGCTTGCGGTTAAAATTGTGCCCATGCTTTCTAACATTCCTGGCTCCGCCTATGGTTCAACATGGTATACAACGAGAGTGCTAAAGTTGAATCCAAGTTCAATGATGTTGCTCATATAGACCACTATTTCATTATCATTTTAAAATGTGGTGATTTATAGTTGTTTTCTGGATGGTCCCATTCCCTTTCAATCTTGGGATTCAAGTTAATTTTGGATTATGTTAATCTATTTGAATGTAAATTTTCCATACAATCGTTTTAATATTATGTTTCAGTTTTTTTAAAAATCTATTTTGGTTTGCTATATTTTTCTATTCAACACTTGATGGTGTTGTCTTTGGTTCTAATTCTTTTTTTTGCAGTTTGTAGGATATCAATTGGTGATGCAGTGTATGACGTGTTTCGTCATATTTTTTTCTCCTTTAATTAAAATAAAATGTCAATTGTAAAATATGTTGTTAGATTCTAAATTTTTGTTTTGGAATTTCTCAATTGGGTTTTGTATAATTCTTCTCATCTATAAATATCTTATGAAAGCCACTGTGTGTGGTCATTGATATGGAATCTAATGTTGTCACCTTGATTTAGTGTTTTCGTTCTATGCAGATAGATGTTAAACACATGATCGTCTGTTTATTGGTATTTTGGGACTGCATACTTATTTATACAATTAATTACTGATATAATGTTGATTATTCGAATTCTAATCCAGCGGATCAGGAAAAAAAATAGTCAGCCGTGCGACGCACGGGTTAAAAAACTAGTTGATTTCTACATATAAAATATAAAGTATTTATTAATTGAGCTAAGTTCACTTCAATCCCTTCTAATGCGTAATAGTATAATAAACATGGGTAGTTTATAGTCGACTCAATATAAGTAATAGTATTTAGTTATTTACTTTGAAAAAACAGTATAATAAACATAAATATTTTTGTATTACATTATATGCAAATGACTTCCCATGTCACATTGTCATGTGTGATTTTTTATATTTTCTTTCTCGAACATGCCCACTGTGCTGTGCCAAGCATGCTTGTCTGCACACTTCATCCAAAGGAAAAATAAATTTATCAAAAAAAAAATAAAAAATAAACTGTCAACCATTCAAATAATCCAATAATACTCTCCCTCTCTATCTCCATGTCTATATCTCTCTACTGTTTTGTTGAAGCAGCTACAAAAGCACATAACATAAGTCACATAACAACAAAAAAGGTTCCTCCCATCCAAAGAGATCTGTTTTTCCATTTTCTTTTCCTTCTGGTTTTTCTGATACCCTTTTTGAACGCTTCAGCTTTTGTTGCTTTATGAGAATTTCCACTTCAGTCCTTCTCACATTTTCCATCAGTTACTTTTGATGATTCTACTATTCCATCATCACTACCTCACCTTAGTTATTATCTTCTAAATTTCTTCACTGTCAAATCTATTCAGTCTTTACTTCAACCATTATTCAACCTTTTTTCCCCCAGAAAACAACCCTTTGATTTCCTAGGAATAAATCCACAATTTTTGTAAAAAAACACCATGAATAAAAAAGTCACCTTTTAGCTCTATATTCAAAACCCAGTAATAAAAAAGCATTCTTTAGCTTCATATTAGTTACAAAGTTACTAAAGTTTTGTTTTTTAAGTTGTTCTTGATTTCTAGCTATCTGGTTATTTTGGTTTAACATTGATGGAGTTGATGGAAGGTGGAAAATTTACTATGTGTTTTGCTCTTATGTTATTTGCTACATCATTGTTGGAAGTTGGTGGAATTGGAGTTAATTGGGGAACACAATCAACACATCCTTTACCACCATCTACTGTGGTGAAAATGCTAAAGGACAATGGTATTCAAAAAGTTAAGCTTTTTGATGCTGATCCTAATATTCTTGATGCTTTGAAGAAATCTGGGATTCAGGTTATGGTTGGTATACCAAATGATTTACTTTATACTATGGCTAATAGTTTTCAAGCAGCTCAAAAATGGGTTGCTAAGAATGTTTCAGCACATGTTTCATCTGGTGGAGTAGATATCAGGTAAACCCTTTTTCTCTTTGTTGAGTTCAACAATTTTGGTTTCAATTATTGTATTGAGTGATTCAGCTAGTTAGTTATGCATTTTGGGTCTGAAAAAGTGTTTTTAGTTCCTATGCATGTTAAGGGATTAAAATTGGACAAAATTTGTAGGGACTAAACTTGAAAATTTGTAAATTTTATACTAAAAACATATTTAACTTATACAAATAAAGTAATGGTTCTGCAATGCCAATCTCAATCACACACAAAGACACAAATGTAATTAATCTTCAATACATACATCAAGTAGATGCAAGGAAAAGGATTTAATCAGATGTTTTGTTAGGTTGAGAACAAGAGTGGCAAGTAGAGAAAAGGCAACCCTCTTGTTGATTGGTTCTCAAGGGGGAGGAGAGGAGTGCATTTAAGTTTGATAAGGCAAAATTTGAGTCAGGAGGGGAGGGTTCATGTAAGATTTAAAACAATTACTTCCCTCCATTCTACACTTCCAAGAAAACAAAATGTTCATGTTGTGGAAGAAGTTATTTTGGTTTAGATTGCAGCTCCTTGTTATTACTGTCCTTTTTCTGCATTTGACGCTTTTTATGTTTGTCGAGCTGCGAGTTTGGTAGGTTTGTTGCACTAAAGACAGTTTTATTTGGTTCAGCGCATTAGGCATTTGTATTGATCAATTTTGGAAAATAGCATTGCAGTTAGAATTTAGAACAGACTAGAATTAGTGACTAGAATTTATCCTGCTCATTTTTCTATTTGCTTCTTCATGAATGGTATTTTAGCGTTAATCTCTCTGCCAAAATGAACATGTCCCTTACCCTTCATCATTTGTAAATGACAGAAGAATAGATTTATGAATAGATTGCGCTATTTAAAGCATAAGAGTCTTTCGACTACTTTTTTGGCAACACATTATGTCTGCATTATTGCTTTAAAACAACTGTTGTTTACCAGAACTTAATCCAATAGATTAAATTAGCCTTATAAAGGTGAGATTCAGGTATGATCCGAAATTCTTGTGTGAGTATGAAGCTGTTGCCAATTTGTAATGAAATGAAGACTTAAAGTAACATATAGCATTATCAAAGTTCATACCAAGCTGTTAAGAAAGCAAAATATTATTATTTACTCTGTCAGATTGATTACTATTTATGTATATTTCAATGTTGCAATTTTTTGTATTTTCTTTTTAACATTATTTCTTGCAATTTCTTAAGGTACGTCGCTGTGGGAAACGAACCTTTTTTGTCGACTTACAACGGCACCTTCGAATCCACAACACTCCCTGCTCTTCAAAATATCCAATCAGCTCTTATAAAAGCTGGTTTGGGAAATTCAGTCAAAGTCACCGTCCCTTCGAATGCCGATGTGTATGAGAGCTTATCAACTAACCCTTCCGATGGCGACTTCAGGGCAAACATCCGTGATCTCATGATTCAGATTGTCAAGTTCTTGAGTCAGAACAATGCTCCATTTACAGTGAACATATATCCTTTTATCAGTCTATATTTAGATCCCAATTTTCCTGTCGACTTTGCATTTTTCAACGGTTTTAGTACGCCTTTAAATGACAACGGAAAGATCTATGACAATGTCTTTGATGCTAACTACGATACTCTAGTATGGGCATTGAACAAGAACGGTTTCAGTAACATGCCTATAATTGTAGGAGAAATTGGTTGGCCTACAGACGGAGACAGAAACGGGAATCTTCAACTCGCACAACGTTTTAACCAAGGCTTCATGACTCGGTTTATTGCCGGAAAGGGGACTCCAATGAGACCTGGTCCTCTGGACGCATACCTGTTTAGTTTAGTAGACGAAGATGACAAAAGCATTCAACCTGGCAACTTTGAACGACACTGGGGATTGTTTTACTTTGATGGACGACCGAAATATCAGCTCAGCATTGGATCAAGAATCACTGGATTAGTAGGTGCTACCGGAGTAGCACATCTTCCCAAAAAGTGGTGTATTTTGAAACCCTCGGCGAACCTGAACAGTGATCAAGTTGCACCGAGTGTGTCATATGCTTGTGAGAATGCAGATTGCACTAGTCTTGGGTATGGCACTTCGTGCGGCGGTTTAGATGTTCGTGGTAATGTCTCGTATGCGTTTAATCGCTACTATCAGGTGAATGATCAGGTCGATGGTGCTTGCAAATTTCCCGGTCTTTCCGTTGTTACTGACAGAGATCCTTCAACCGCAGATTGCACATTCCCAATCATGATCCAGACTGATTCTGCTGGAAAAATGGGGTCTCTTAGAATAGTACAGTTTGTATTTCTGTTTCTTGTTTTTCTATAATCAAAGTTTAACATAAAGATTCTGGAATTTTAATTTATTTTTGGATAAAGTAAACTGTGTATTTTGATTATCTATCATGTTCAACATGTTGGATGCATGAACTCAAAAGCGTTCATGTTGGATCATTGGAATATAGACTCCGGATTTGATGAGGTAAGGATAAGGATAGGCTGGCTCTATCTGCTGCTTGTGTCCTGACCTGAGCCTAACATGTTGGATGCATGATGAAACCAGATGAAGACAAAGCATGTTGATGAACGTGCAGTGTTTCAATATTTGACAAAATTTCCTTAAAATCTGGATTCCATATTTCAAGTATCTCATGAAAGTATAACAACTTAAAACACTAAATAATGCAAACATCAAAACCTAAAAAAATTCACCATTTCCCCTGTTGTTAAGATTTTACTGAAATGTATATACATATCTGATATAGAAAGTATTCAAAAACTACGCTCTAAAGCCAAACACAACATTGTACTATTTTGTTAACCATCAGAACAATCTATTTCGGTTATTGTTCTATATTGCAAAAAACAAAAATAGTTATAAAGATTTAACTCATAGTATTTCACAAAATTGCAGGTTTAAAACTTACTTTTTATGTGAAGACTTCGTGAACTAGTATCATAGTTGATATACGAAGACTTGTTTTTAATCAAACTTTAATATTTTCCAAAGGATCTGCATCATCTCAGGTCAACTCTCCTATTGTCCGTCCTGTCATCATCTCAATTCTCATCTTCAATCAAACTTTAATATTTTCCAAAGGATCTGCATCATCTCGGGTCAACTCTCTTATTGTCCGTCCTGTCATCATCTCAATTATCAGCCATCCATCTTTGTTTTTTCTCTTCCTTCAAAACTGTTTCTTTTAATTAATTTATTTTTTATGCATTCTCAACTATTGGATGAAGAGCACGAGAGATAATTGAATACATTAGGCACGAGAGAATCAAATTTCTTTCTCGAAACCTTTGGTAGAAGATAGCTAGACAATGAGGGCTACCAATTTCGCCATTTGGATTTAGCTCTCCGAATACACCAAAGTTATTCCCATTTTGAGATCTCATTCAGTTCATTTGGCTTAAATATCTCTACCCTAACTTTTATGTGCTTATTCTCCATCTGATTATTGGACCAAGTGGTGATAAGAACAATCCTATGTCAGTAAGATTGTAGCTATTAAGAGCATCCTTGAAAGTGTTATTAAGATTGAGGTCTAGAGGGTTTACTCCAATTTTTTCATGAAGACAAAATGATATTAAAATCTCTAAAAAGTAACCAATTATATTCACAAGTTAATTGCTTTGTTATTAGAAAAACCATATATGCTTGAGGCACGCCAAATAAAATTATCATCATGAGAGCAAGCAAAACAAACAATGAGATCCTTATTATAGATTGAAATGTGTGTGATCAAAGTATACTAGCAAGTGTACATTTACCAAAGCTTTAGGTCTTCTCTCCAACAAGATCTCTAGTTGTGTTTCATTTTTTAGAGGTGACCTAAGTACTTACATGTGTATGAACAAAGTATACTAACAAGTATTTTTCATAGGACATTATCTCCATAAAAAGAAGACTCCCCATCTTTGTATTTAATTAGTTTAAAGTGGTTTTATCAAGTTTGTTTATGTCCCTTGAGCCAACTAGCCAAACTTGTTATCATCATCTCACATAGCTAACTCCATTTCCATTTATCTGACCAAACCATTCATTCTGAAAGCAATCTACAATTATGAAAGAAAACTTTGGGAGTTAGTTCAATAAATTACAGAATACAATCATTTAGAGGTGCTAGAAGCACTCTCCTAAGACCAAGGCAATTAGATTCTGTTAGAACAGAATATCAGAATCTGACTCAACAATAAATTCCTAAAAGCTTTGAATAACACTTCCATGTGACTACAGATATTACAACTTACAAGTAGATTTAGTACTGTAAGTATACTACACTGCTCTGATGAAATTGAAAAGGTTGTACCAATACAAGTTAGGGATATAGATTGTGTCAAGTAATATACTCATAATCTTGAGTTTATTTACTTACATCTCTGCACTTGAAAATCTACTATGCTTTTGACAACTTAAACAATAGACAACGTAAAATGCCTACTTTAATACATGGTAGCATGCTGTAAGTGCTGGCATCAAGTTAGGTGTTCAAGAAGTGATGGAAAAAAATGTTAGAAAGAAGTGTACCATATCAGTGAAATTACCTCAGTTTGGGATTCATTTCAAACTTCCGAATGTAGTCTCTGGATCTTATATCAGCCTGATGTTCAAATAGATGTGTAAGCATATTTATTTTGTACAAATAAACAAGAATTTGAAAAACAAAAATGCCTTTTTTATGAGAAAAATGTTTCTGGAAGAAGTTACTTGATGGAAAACCAACAATTGGGGAAACAGTAAATCAGTGTAGCTATCAACTCCTAACATGTAATGAGGATAATTATAAATGTGATGCAGCAATATTTTATGGACCATTAACATGATACTTTGCAATAGATATTTTGAGTTCAGTTACTGAGTGAAAGAGAACAAATACAACCAATACCAATGTCTCCAGACAACATACCTAAGGCTGCATGTGAGTCCCAAGATACAGAAATGGCCTATTACAATAAACTGGCAACAACTTCTGAACATGAAAGACCTTAATACTGGCTTATTTTCCACTAATATACCCCTTATTTATTGAATTTCACTTCATTTAACTACTGTTACTACTCCATTAACTACAATTAATAAGGGGGTTAGTAAATGATACTAAGTTTACCATTAAAATAAACTCAACTAATCAGTTCCTTAAGAGCCCCTCACAAACCAAATGTTTGAGACGGATGGAGTAGTAGATGTATGTATAAAAAGGCAAATTTTTTCACCTGCCTAATTGGCTCAGGGACACGATACTTGCAAGTCATTTGAACAATCGCAGTGGCAGTCTGGAGTGATATCCTGTGACCAATTGATATGAATATTGGCTTTACGGATCCCTGTGTAGATCTCATGGCCTGAATAACGGATTGGAAGGAAAGAAGAAGGAAAAAACTAAGCATGCTGAATCAATATATCAATAAAAAGTGTAGAAAAACATGAAACAGGATTTTGGCAACTTAAGTTATGGGCATGGGACAGCCTTTTTGCAAAGGACAAGTGTCATTATTCAAATTCTTACCACTCCCCATGTGTGCCCAGAGTAACCCACCAAAGTAACAAAATCTTTGGAAGTGTTTTCTTTGGCTTCAAGAAGTTTTCTCACTCTAGATTGATTGAGACCATCCACACAATGCAACTGGAACACATAAAACTATAGAACTTAGGTTTCTACTCGATACTTCTTAATTATTAACTACAAAAATAACATAGAATCAAATCCCTAAATTTATGATTCAAAAAAACTCTAAATTTATGGAGAAGCATGTGAAAATTTATAAAGGCTGACCATTATAGTAACATTAATTAAAAAAACAAAAGAAGTGCCGCAACTCTAGAGATGCTGACATAATAAATTAGTGAGATTATAAATACAAACGTTCTTTCCAACTCCGACCGTTGGAAGATCGGCCGTAACTCCAATATGACAGGCCAGGCCAAAACCTGCAAGAGTTAAAGGCAACAAGCCCAAATTTGTCAAACACAGGTAGCAAGTTAAAATTTTGTTTGTCACCACAATCATGAATATATGTTAAGAACCTAAAATGACTTCAACTTTCTCAGGATAGTTATGCTGGATAAGAAGTTTTAACATCGGAAATTGAGTGATAGAAAGTACTTTGGCTGGTATGAACTATCGAGTATTGCCTGAAATGGCATTGATCTATTGGGGTAATTTTCTGTTGTGAGTGAAATCAGTGTTCACAGCATTTTAAACATTGATTGCTATTTTCAATGTTGTAAGCTGATAAAAAATTGAAACAACAGCCAATCATTCTACTAATTCTGAAATGTTTTATTCAATACCCTATTAGTCTAACAGAACAGCAAAAAGAACAAGAGGCTCCTAACATTCCAGATAACAATAGGAGTATCTATGTTTTGTCACCAAAAAAATGGAGTATCTTTCTCACCTTCCATAAAAGCTAAGTTCAATCATATGACTCATTTAAGAAGAGGAAGAAACCAATAATCGTTTAAAAACAAAAGAATAGTATGCGACTTTTTATGCAAAATGTTCCTATACAGAGCACTTGCCTCTGGGATGAAGTATTCCATTTCCATCAACCATCAACAACTGTCAACAACATGAGTATAACCAGATGACGAAAACGTCAGTTACAAAAACAACATAAATTTCCAGAAAATAAAAAAATGTGACCAGCAACATGAATAGTAATACTAGATATTGGAAAAACAAGCAAGTTCCTAAATATCAAATTAATATGAATTATTTATGTAACACAACAATTACCTGGGGGTAGAAAGGATTATCACTCCTTTTCATTTTCTCCATTATATCTAGAATAACTGGAGCCTACAATCATAGGAGATACTTTAGACACAAAAACAGAAAGAAAGAAAGAAAGAAAAGAACAATAACTCCATCAATCCTAGTAAAATATATTAACTGGCAAAGTAATGGGAAGAATTTATTAAAAATTGCAGCAAATGTAATACTCCCAAGATAAAGTAGTAACTAGAATGCTATATCATCCAATGAGTGTTTTCTATTTTTAATTCATTTGATGTATTTTCCAATTGATAATTATCAAATAAATCATAAAAAATGCATTATGTTCATGTTGAGAATGACTCATATTCGTTGGTAACTGGATAGAGGCTAGAGTGTAGCGAGTGTAGCTGAAAGCCTAGTATTTAAACAAAGTTTTATACTCTGCAACCTTAATACACTGCAAATAGAAACCTATAGCAGTCATTGTACTTTCGAAGAAGAATGCACAAATTGACCGAACACTATGATTAACCGTTATGTTCTTGTATGTTGATCTATCTGCTTACTTTATAACCGGATTTGCAATTCTAACGGTTTATCATATTTGAGTTTTTAAAAAAATGTTTATCGTGTTAGTTCCTAAGCTAAAGTCACACATTTTAATTGACAAAATACATTAAAAAGTTTGATAGATTTCATCTTCGAGAATTAATAATATCAACCCAATATCTTTCAAACATTGAGCTGTAAGCACTTATTTAATAAAATTTTCTGGATAAGCTATTTACAATCAAAGATAAAATGAGAGTTAACTCACATAAAACTTATGACAAAAAGATATCCAAAAAAGTATGAAAATAAACTGAAAACAACTACAAATATATCATAATTATTTTCGCGTGCACTTCAAAAGCACTATGCAAGTACTACTGAGTACCAACAATATCTGTTTAGCAAGGCCAATTTCAAGCTTACAGCGGATAGCTTATAATCTCATATGATCAAAATAAATCTGTTTGGTAACAATATCTTCTCACAAGCTTATAACGTTTTATACCAACTTATATTGTTTTCCGATAAGCTAATTCGAGTAGCATTTGAACTTATAGCTTATAACTTATCATTTTCTCTTTCAATGTTACCCTTATTATCTTGGTAAATATTAAATTAAAAATATATTGTTATTTTATATTATATTTATCAGTAAGTTCAACCGTGAACCTTAACAAACACTACAAATTCAATTTGTTACATTATCCGCTATGAACTGTCAACCAGCTTATCTGTTATAAGTTCATCCACTATCACCTATCCGCTACTTTTAACTAAACAGAACCTAAGATATATTACTTCTATATATACATTCCTAGATTAAGTGCATACTGAAATAAAAAATGAAAATAAAAAAGCCGAACCTCTCGAAAGGCAAGGAATCCAGCCACATAAGGGACACTCAAAGTAACCAAAGAGAAATCCTGATAAACAACTTCAAGAGTGTGGAAATCCAAAACTACAAGAGTACCACACGCCAATGACGGATCATGTTTTGAGAAGCTTATATCACATCCACCAACATATCTCAATTCTTGTGAAGCAATTTGTGATGTACTTGGTGGTAATTTCCACGCGAAATTATCCTCTTTGATCAATTTTTCCTTGAGAATATTTTGCTCGCTGAAAATGGAAGATAGATTGATTATGAATGAAGATGAAAATTATGAAATTTGGAAATGTAGAGTTTGAAATACGTAACGTTTTCCAGTTTTGGTGATCATGCGATGAAGTTGAAGAATCGTGTGAGTGTGATTGTGATTGTGATTGTTCTTCAGTTTGTGATGATTTTTCCATTGCTTTGGTTCTAGGGATGGAAATTGACCTAGACCGGCGGAAAAAATTTCCGACGACGGAAACGCCGCAAAATTGCGGTGCTCTGAGCAAAGGCTTACAACGGTGGTTGCGGGTTGCTGCTTTTTGGCACAGAAGAAGGCGTGCCATAAGATGGAAGGAAGCGAGTTTTTTGTTCTTGAATTTTAATCAAACCCTAAATTTTTGATTTGGGATTTCGTTTAGATGTTATAGATGAAGATTGAATAAGGAATTAATTTGAAATTTTTATTTTGAATTTGATGAAGATAATGAAGGTTGGATATGCCGTCTGAAGATGATTGAGAAAATAAAGAATACTAGTATGTTAGCCCGTGCCGTGCACGGGATTATTTTCTTTTTTAATACTCCCTCCGTTTTTTTTTTAATTGTCTTTTTAGAATGATAACACCAAATTAAGGGAGTGTATTTTTGCACGTTATCTTCCTATTATACTCTCGTTTTAATCCACCAATAAATTCCTATTTTTTTGCACACACTTTTTCTTTCCAATAAATTTAATATATTATGTACAAAAAAAAAATTAATATGTTATGTACCAACAAAAATTTAAAAAAAAAGATTTAGTTTTCCAAATATATAGCATTAATTGGTTTTATGGAAAAAGATAAGAGCAATTGACAAAGGGTATAATTGACAAATCATACCCATAAAATACAAAAAGGACAATTAAATAGAAACGCTAAATATGATAATAAAAGACAATTAAAAAGAAACGGAGGGAGTATTATTTTTGTGTTTATATTGATATATTATTTGAGTAATTTGGTTTAAAATTCTACGATTAAATTGAGATAGATTTTGCATGATATAGATTTAACGATGTTACAGAATAAAGCAAGATGAAGAGTATTACTTCGCTTCCCATTTTACACTATTATGAGATTAATTCTTTATCTCGTCTTCATTCCCGAAACTATATAGTGATCCTATAAATATAAAATAATTATAAACTTCATTCTCAAATAAAAATATACTCCGATTTTTCATGGCATTAAGATTTTTTGGGAGCGTACTCATAAAATAAAAATATACCATGATTTTTTTATTTTTCATCTCCAGCTGACTCTTTATCGAAAATCTACATTAGGTTCATTGTCAAACATGAGATAATTTTTATTTTTTTAATAATATTTATTTTCATATGTAATTTTGTTTAAGGTTACCTATGTCTTTTTTCATTTTATATTATTTATAAGGTTGTCTACGTTTTTTCAATTGTCTATGAGATTGATTTCTTTTAGTTTATTTGAGTATGAAAGTATGATATATGTTTAAACCCAAGACTCTGTAGGGACTTTATCAACAAAAAATAATTGTAAATTCTATACTATTTTTTAAATGATTATTAACATATTTTGACCTTGTTCCTATTCTCAAATTTTTTCTTGTCACCGTACCACAAAGAAGCAATCTTCACGCGTGAGCATCAAATGGGAAAACCTATTTGTGAATCTTCACTAACATTGATAAATTTATATTCCTAAAAAAGTTCGAACGAAGTTTTATGGAAAGTTTAAAATTTGAATTATAAAAAAATAGCATAAATTATAAAAAATAAAATTAGATTAATTTATTTTAGATTTCCCATAAATTTCATCAGCCAAATGTAATCTAATGAAAGTGTAATGAGACAAAATATGGAAAAATTGTTGTAGTCGAAATTCCAATTTTAATTAGTCAATCTGTATTTCTAATAGTGAGGCGGAAAGTGTTACCCGTTTCCCATTATATACCACCTAGAGATTTCCTCTCTCTCTTTCTCTCTCTCCCGTCTTCGTTGCAGGACTCTATAAGGGCTCCATCAACAATAAAATACTTGCTAATTCTAATTTTTTTTTAATGAATATCAATAAAATTATGGTGCTAAGTTATAACTATCTTCTACATACACTTTTCATCATGGGGAATCACTTTTCATGATCGTGCTAAATAAAATTTTGATTAAGTGATCCCCGTGATAAAATATGAAAATATGGATAATTTTAATTAGTCAATGTGTATTTTTAATAGTCGGGTGAAAAGTGTTCACCGTTTTCCATTCTACACCACTGAGAGATTTTTTCCCTCTCCCTCTATTTCTATCTCTCGTCTCTGTTACATGGCTCTATAGGGGATTCATCAACAAAAAATAGTTGTTAATTCTAGGGGTGATCGCGGTGCGGTTTGGTTCGGTTTTGAGTATAAACGTCATCCTAACCGCGAGATAAAAATGCATGCGGTTCGGTTTGGTTCGGTTGGTTTTTAAAAGGTCATCCAAACCAAACCAAACCAATGCAGTTATGATCGATTCGGTGGTTGCGGTTTACAGCATAACATTTCAGTACCAAACAATTTTAAACATAAAAAAAAAACTTGAATTTCCTAAATAACATTAAAGTGCTAATAAAAGTTGTTTATCTAAAATAACATCACAGTACCTTATAATTTTAAATATCCAAAAAACATAATTTAAAGTTTCAAAATAACATCATAGTACCGATAAAAGTTGTTGATCTAAAATAATATTACAACACCAAAGTAACATTACAATACAAAAAATAAGAATAACTTAAAGTTCTACTAATTTGGTGGACTGACTTGGTAATTGGGTTATGTATATTGGAATATAATAAAAATTTAATGTGGTTTTGGTGGTATTGGAATATAATATAAGCTTAATGCGGTTTTAGCGGTTAACCGCGATTTTTGCGGTTCGCGGTTTTGCGGTTCAGGTTCAATAGAAAAGTCATCCAAATACATTCAAACCAAATGCGGTTTTTGCGGTTTTCGGTTTGGATTGGTTCGATTTGCGGTTTTACTTTTGGATTGGTTCGGATATGATCACTATTTTTTTAATGAATATCAATTAAATTTTCATGCTTATAGTTCTCACTATGATCTACTTATACTTTTCATCATGGGGGTTTCTTCGTGCTAGATAAAATTTTGAATAAGTTTTCCCCATGATAAAATATGAAATATGAAAATATGGATAACTCCCGCAGTTTGTAATTCAAGTTTTAATTTGTCAATATGTATTTTTAACAGTAGAATGGAAAGTACTCACCGTTTCTCATTCTCCAACACTGAGAGATTTCTCTCTCTCTCTCTCTCAAAATCTTCCATTTTGTTTTTGTCCCTAATGGACATAATTTTTTCTTCAAGATAAAATAAAATGTTTTTACGTAAAAAGAAAATATAAGTGTACAAATATATCATAAACTATTTTTTGGGTTCAATACTTCAAGTGATCTTATCCATGAAAAAATTAGTGTACTTTCTTATTTCAATTTATTTCATAGTAATCTAAATATGAGTGTTCCTTTATTTTAGAAAATTAAAATATTAAAAATGTCCCAAGATAGTGTCGTACAAGTGGTAGATATTTGGGCCCCTTAACCATTTGGTCCTAAGTTCGATCCCTGGCCAGTGCGTATGGAGAAACATTTATTGGGAGAGGTCAACCCCTTAAATGGATCTCAGTTACCTCGAGGGGATTAGTCTCTGCAGTTGCGCGCGGATGATACATTTGGTTTACCAAAAAAGAAATTAAAATATATATATATATATATATATATATATATAATATATGAGAGTTTCTTAAAAAATATAATATTTGTGAGAGTTTCTAAAATAATTAAAAAAAGAAAAAGAGTTTCTACAAAAATATATATATTTGAGAGAGTTTTCACAAAAAAAAATTGAGGGTTTCCAAACAAAAAATATATTTGAAAGAGTTTCTAAAAAAATATATATTTGAGATGCTCTAATTGAGATAGAAACAAAAAAAAAAACAAAAAATAAGGTAGTTTTTCATAAAATATTATAAAAATTCAATTATTGTCGTCGGTGGGATTCGAACAGCAGACCTTAAGCTAGAAACTCCGCATAAGTATAATATTAGAGAAGCTCTAATTGAATGACACCTAAGCAATTTCTATTGAGAATGCACGAGAGAGCTCCGTGGCAATCTCCAAATGTATATAATAGAGATTCTCGGATTTTTTATGTTTTACATTTTTTAATTTAATTTAGAACAAAACTTAGATATATTGATTTACGTGCATTTTTTGCTGTTCTACTTATAAAGAGGTGATTTTTTATGTTTTTTAATTTTGAAAAAATAAAAGAAAATTATTTTTAATTTATACTACCTCTTTGTGAGTGGAACATAAAAAACACACCTAAGACAATTTCGTTTAATTTTTACGTGCACGATTAATATAAAGTTATTTTACAAAAGTATTCACTAATATATTAATATGGCCGATGATTTGAAGGTTTGAGACAGCTACGGTTTGCTCCAGATCCAGATCTATGGCTGGTGGGTCGTGTAGCCTCCACATCGAAAGGTGGGGCCAATTGTTGTTGTGTTCATTGGTGGGAGTTTTGGGTGTTTGAGGGTTGTTGTGTTGGTGGTTGTGGTGGTGGCAGTGGGTTTGGTAGTGGTGTTGTTGTTATTGGCCGAATCTTTTGGTTCCGGTGGTGGTTGTTAGTTTCGGTGGTTTCGTGGTGGTGGGGTGGTTGTTGTGTTGGCAGGTGGTGTTGTGATGGTTGTTGTTGTGTTGGTAGGTGATGAAGTGGTGTGGTGGTGGCGGGTTGGTTATGAGGTATGATGTGGGTCTTTGTTGTGGTGTTGGCTAATGATGATGTGGTGCTTGTCGGTGTGTGGTTGTTTGGGTTCTCTGTGATACTAGACTCTCTGACCGTTTTTTTAAATCTGTTGAGATTTGTAGTGCTCTTTTTCGAGTTTCTGTTGGTTTTCAAATCTGTTGAGATTTGCAGGTTTTTGGTATCTAGTTGATCTCTGCCGCACATCGGTGTTGTCTGTCTCGAGAAGCTCTACAATCCGAGGTTTATCTGCCTAGTTTCTCATTCTACCGACGCTCCTTTTTTTTTTACTCAAGAAACTGTTATTTGGATTCTGATGGGCCGAACACTTTTGATTCGAGTTCGGGAGTTAGTATCTAGTGACATCTTTCTGGGTCGGATTGAGGTCTCTCTGGTGGTATGAAAACTGAAGAGTGTCTCTCTAAGAATGGGATTAGAAGTAGATCTCTTTTAGGTAGTTTAAATTTTGGTATTTTCATCGATGTTCCGCTTATATACGACATCTTTGGTTGTAGCTTCTCTTTTATCGATCTCTGCTCGTCTTGAGCAGAGGTTCGATTTTATTAATAAATTATTTGCCGTTCAAAAAAAAAACTAATATATTGATATATAATGTAATTGGTACGAATAATTCACCTTGAAATATATAATATACGATGTATTACATTTATTAAATGATGTGGTCATGTGGCAACACATTATTGAATGAATGTGTAAGATAATTTTAAACCGAACCGTGCAAAATAATTAAATTTGTTTTGTAAATTTATTGTTCTCATTCAGGTTTACTCATGCCATTGGAATCAATACATAAATTCTTGTTATGGTGTAATCAATTAGATTTTATCATGATTTTCTTTTTAAGCTTTGGTAAGCCAAATAAGTTATTTTATAGCTTATAGCTTATAAATTAAAAGATCTGTTTGGTAATAGTTTTAAAAAAAGAGCTTATAGTTTATTTTACTAGCTTATAGCTTATTTTCCAAATGCTATTTCAAGTAGCTTATGAGCTTATAGCTTATCATCTTTTCTTCCAATTTTACCCCTATCATCTTACTTGAAAAAAATTAAATATTAATTAAACATATCATTTTTATGTCATTTCATACTTATAAGCTAGTCCAACTGCTAATTTTACCAAACACTACAAATTCAATCAGCTAACTTATCTGCTATAAGTTCATCCGCTATAAGCTAGCTTATCAGTTATTCGCTATTTTTTACCGAACAGAGCCTTAGAGTAATCAATTAGATTTTATCATGATTTTCTTTTAGATACTTAAGATTTTATCATGCCAAGTACCAACAACCTGATTTTGTATGTTTGGTTATTGAAATAGAATTACTAGTATTATTTTTTGAGTAGGACATAGAATGATATATAAACTTTCTAGTTGGCATTTTCCCATATATTAACGTTCTTTTGACGAAATTTATACTCCCACTGTCCTAAAATAAATGATATATTTGACTTCGTTTAAATATCAATGTACAACTTTGATCGCTAATATATTTAATTATCTATTATTAAAAATTATAAAAATTGTATATTTTGAAAATACTCGTCGAGAGAAATCAAACATCTCATATACTAATATTTGTATGTATATATTAATAAAAAAATATGGTCAAAATAGGTCAAAGGAATAGTAAATTAAGTTAAAATTATATCGTTTATTTTGAGACGGAGGGAGTAACTATTATTCCAATTCAAGTTTGGCCAAAACCCCAGGTTAGTGATGCTCAAAAGATGTTAACCATGGTAGGGTTAAGTTTGTCCCATGATGTGTCATTTTGCATGTTGTGGTTTTCGTGTAAGCTCGGAAACTGAGATGAAAATAATGTCTGCTTGTTATTAGAGTAATAATAAAATAAAGGGTTAATAGGTCTTTATTCCTGTAAAGTATGCGAGTTTTGCGTTACTTTCTATAATTTTTTTTTTTGAGATTACCCCTGCAAAATTTATTTTTTTATTTATCCCCTTTGATGCACTTTTTAAATCGGTTATTTTGTTCAACCGATTTAAAAAGTGTTGTTTTTTAAATCGATTATTCTGTTTTTTTGCCTGTCACGTTAGCAAAAGGGGGTAAATCAAAAAAATAAATTTTGTAGGGGGTAATCTAAAAAAAAAAATTACAAGGGGGTAACGCAAAACTCACTTACTTTGCAGGGGGTAAAAGCCTATTAACCCTAAAATAAAAAAAATTTGCCGCCTTACCTACTTCTCATATATCCTACGCGTTAGTATCATTTTTACCTTTTCGCTATTTAAATAGTGAACGTTATAGAAATAATAAATTTTTGAAATTTTTTGTAAATATTGTTCTCTACTTAAATAACAGACATTATAAAACAAAAATCTGGTAGAGTGTATTTAGGATGTATCCGCTAATTAAGTAGCAGACAGAGGTATTTTGATAAATTCGTAGAGCGCATGAGAAAATTAGTAGGGTGGCAAAAGAAAATTTCTAAAATAAAAGGTGAAATCGTTGAAACTATTAATTACTTAGTAATTGGTTCTGATATGTCTTCGTCACTTTTTAATATATTTATTATTCATTTGGCTTCTTCAAAATAAATAAATAAGGTTTTAATTACAGTTTTAGTCTCATTATCTTATTTACAAAATCGATTCTTCTATTTTAAAATTATATAATTTTGGCCTCTTTATTAGATTTTTGTACTTAAAAATGGTGATTTAACTAACTCATTTTAAATAACATAACATACGATTTTATATTTTATGCACATTTTTTTTTTTTTTTTGATCAAGGTATGCACATATTTTTATTGAAAGGAAATGTTATATATTACGAATCAAAATTTGAAGAAATGCAAGAATTAAACTATTATTGACTTATTATTTTTTGCCCATCATTTGTTTTCTATTTTACCATCACTACCCCATGTATGGTTACTTTTTCCCACTGTAGTCCAATTTCATAAGTTAACAGTTCATACTGCATAACATTGTTCTTTATTAAATAACAATCTTAATAACACATCAAACGATTTTAAATTTGCTTATAAAACTTTTTTATAAAATTTAACATAAATAATCTATATAACATAAACTTTAAATCCAATTGAGCGGTACACTATTTATTTAACATAAGTGACAAGAGTTTTGAGTTTGAAAAACCCACTTTATATACTTATAATTTAAAATAAAACCTAAAAATAAAGACAAATATATTTATCCTAATTATTATTATTATTTTGTAATTTGTAAAAATGTACTCATAATTGTAAAATCCGTCATTTTTTCCAACTTTAAAAAATGAATATAAGGTGAACTTTATGGTTACGTGGCATCATGACACATTGTTTCAACACATGTCAGCATCAAAGTGAAAGTTACAACTTTGTTTTGTACATGACACGCCAAACAACAAACATAGTAGTAACGCGCAGAGAGAAAAAAAGGAAAGAAAGTGATTTTGTACCAAATTCACTACTCATTACTCACTTCTCTCTCCACAAGCACAAGTTTCACATTTCTCTTCTCTCATCATTTTATTATTACTTCATTTCAACCTCATTTTTCTGTACTATCATTTCTCTGAACTTTCTAGAGCACTCATACGGAAAGGAAAAAAAAAAAAATACTAACTCAGGTTAGTTGGTTGGTTCTTCATCCATTTTTCCTTTTTCTTCTTTTTCATTCTCATCAACATTATTCATATCTCATTGGTACATTCTTGCATTCTTCTACATTTTTTTTACTGATTTTTTCATCTATTTTTCAGATTCTTTATTTTATAGTACATTTTTATTAATTTCATAGTATTACTTGATTTTTAAATTATTATAATAATTTTTTTTTATTTTTATTTTGGTAGACTTGTCTTTAATGAAAAATGATAATTTTCTTTTGTATTATTAAGGGTTTTTTTTGCAGATTAATGAAATGTTTTGTCTAATCAGCTAGTAAAGTTTTTGTTTTTATGTATGTTTTTTGTTTTATTTTCTTTAGATTTTCTTCTTGATTAAGTTTTTCCCAAATTGAATAGTACTTTGTAAGACTTTACCTTTGATACCCAAAATTTGTTTGCATTCAAAGTCTAAATCTTTAACTTTATAAAACCCATTTTTTAATTATAATAATATGCACATGTAGCATTATGCATTATACATTGATTTAAATTTAAATTTTAGCTGAATATATTTTTCTGATTAATTTTTTTTTGGGTACATATTATTATTGTTGTTATTATTAGTTTTCTGTGCTGTTTTGATCAGGTGTGAAATGGCTTTGGAGAGCAATGAGAAAAGAGAATCAATTTTCAAAGCTCCTAAATCACTTCTCTATGTAGGACTTGGCTTAGATTCTGATTCCCTTAGAAGCCCCACTTCACCACTAGATGTTACTTTGCTTTCAAATAGAGGTAACTCTTTAAGAACATCATCACCTAATGAGGGTCCACAAAGAGGTTGGAACTGTTCCAAAGTAGGTTTAAGTCTCATAGATTCTTTGGAAGATTGTTCCAAATTTTCTAGCAATGTTGTTCTGTCATCTGAGTTTAACAAGGGTAATCTTAGTCCTAATCCTAGTCCTCAAATGATTACTAAAGTGCCTAATTGTAATCATTGTTTGGATTCTGTTAAGGCTTCTAAATCATTACCTAAAGATTTTTTTAAGCTTCCTTATACACAAAATAATTCTGTTTTCCATAAGGATGAATCCGAATCCAATGTTGTTTTTGAAATCGGTGAAACATTGTTAGAACATGAGTTACCCTTTGGAAAATCGATGTCTTGTTCATTGGACTTTTATAATCCGATTAAAGATTCTAACTTTGATTCAAAATGTGGAAAAAATTGTTTGAAACCCTCTCATTTTATCGGAGAAAGCAAGAATCCAAACACATTGCTACCTATGTCTCTATCTGCAAGTGAGATTGAAAACTCTGAGGACTATACGTGTGTGATTTCGCACGGTCCTAATCCGAAGAAAACACATATTTTCTGTGACTGCATCTTGGAAGTTCATGCTGATGATGATGTTATAGAGCATCAAAATAAGAACGAAGGGAAGGAGGGTTTGTTTTCTCCCGTGGTTGACAAATTACAGACTCCGAACCAATATCCCTTTGGTGGTGGCTTTTTAGTTTTCTGCAACAATTGCAACAAGAAATTTGAAGAGGGGAAAGATATTTACATATATAGGTAAGTTTTTAATATTGTTGCAAATCTTTTGTTTTGACTAAGGTTTTAAATTGTGATAATAGTTGTTTGTCGCTTTTTGATCATTGTGAATCACAGTCAAATCAATGCATCCTCGATCCTTGAAAATTGTGATATAATGCAGCCTTGATCCTAGATTGCGGTCTTGATTTTAAAAGGTTATTTGATGTATAAAATTTGATACTAATATTGGCTTGTTTGATATCTTCTTGCAGAGGCGAAAAGGCATTTTGCAGTTTAACTTGCCGCGCCCTTGAGATTATGATTGATGAGGAGCTAGAGGAATCCAATGCACCAGCTGAAAACAACTCCATGGAGTTGGAATCTGGCGAAGACTTTGTTGGATCTAGCATCTTCACTGCTGAATAGAGAGGTTTTTTCTGCCATTGGAACTGAGTCCATGAAACAAATAAACGCGCATAATCGTCTGTTGAGAAGGAGCTGTTTTTTATGAGCTTTAGCAGCCATGGATGATTGTTTTGTACATTGCGTTTGCCATTGGTTTTTGTTTTGGCTTTCATGGTCTCAGTGGATGGTGACTTTCTTCAGCTAGATTTGGTTTTGGTATATGACTTTATGATACTAAATATGTTATGAAATTATATGATAGGTTATGTTTGCTTTTTGAAAATGCAAAAATATTAGGGTTTAAGCTCATTTTTCATGGCTTACCCTTTTGTTGTAATTGGTTTTTTCATACTTTATGTCTAAGAATCTATGTGTGCAACCTAAACAAGTTTTTGACTTGAATATTATATCTTACTGTCTGTTGTAATGTATCTGAAACTGTTTCCTTTCCAATGTATTTTGGATTGTAATTCGGAACATCAATAACAATCTATATAACACCGACACTTATGATTGAAAGTATGTCTGGTGTTTGGTTTCGATACCAACACAACGACATACTATTGATATAGTTGATTATACTTGATCAATATTATTTTCTCATATTATTATTGGTGTCGACATGTGTGTCGGTGGTGTCAATGTTAGAAGTTGGTGGTTTTAGTTTCTGTTAGTTGTACTTTAGCTGGAAAAATAAGTTTTAACTAACTTAAGTGTATTGTTAGAAGTTGGTTTTCAGTTTAAGTCTGACTTATCACGTTTGATTCATTTTGATAAATATACAGAAAAATGTACTCACTTTCACTCAAGCTTGCCGTAAATAATTAGTTTCGTCCAATGATTTTTATCCAACTTTGGAACAAGTAACTACCTAGTTGTTTAAGAAGCATTTCAATAGCATAGATCTGTCGGTGAAAGAAAAAGCTTGAAAGCATTATGTAGTGGTGGGTAAGAACAAATTTTTCTGAATTGTGGCAAAAGGATAAATAAAATTATCTAATGGGTTGTTTTTGTTTCGAGTCTTGGAATAATTTATTTTCTTCGAATAATTTTTTGGTATAAGGATGAAAATTTTATTCCTGTGTACATTAAGAAAAGAGAAAATGGCCTAAAATCAATGAAATAGGTTGTTGAAACCGGTGGTTTAATCAAAGGACGCTGGTAATGAAGGGACATGTTACTGGTGCAAGAGGTCCATCTACTCTTGACGATGCGACAAATTCTAGCATATTGCTCGAAAGTGCAAGGATACTACTGCTGATTTACATAGCTAATATAATTAAAATATTACACGTTCAATACAAGAATGAAAGCTATGGGGTTTCAACTACTCACCCCAACCCAAGCCTGAACCAACACGCTGACACAAAATCAAAATGAAGAATCAATCATTCCTTTGTGTCTAAGCTGTTGTAATTCCCACCAGTGTTTGTAGCCAAGAGAGGAAAGCATTGAATGTCATTGCCTTCAAAATAAATCAAGTGAAATGAAATGAAAGCTTTCATTTCATTATTAAACAAATGCATAAAGCTACTTGTTCAGCCTCTCGTTTGTCGTGTGTTATATGATTTGCAGTTGAGGCATTTTTGAGCTACGAAATGGAACCGAACATGAGAAGTTTGTCCGCAGTCATTGCACAGGATCCAAACCTGCATGTTAAAAGTAATGATTAGTCCCCTTGAGTTTTAGATGCCAATAAAACAAACCACAGCTGTCGGCCTCTCAATGCATAACGGAGAAGGCAAAATCATACTATAACAACCACTGATTCATCAATCGCCGTTCACCCTCCAGAGCAACATTAAGACATTAATGATACCAATATGTAATATAAATAATGATCATATAGCGGAAAAAAAGAACTGACCATTTTATTTTGGTATGGTTCAGGCATCGGCGTAGCAGCAATCTCCATGTCCAATTTCTCCCAAACCTTTGACATATCACAGACTGACTTCGAACAGAGAGGGCATGCGTATCTGATATACAATCAAATACAAGAATAAGGAAAATATTCAGAAAGATATGGAGAAGTGAGGAAACTAGGAGCTGTGTGAGAACTCACTGGTAATGTTCTCTCATTTCATTGAGACAGCTTTTATGGATTGTATGTCCGCATGGCATAACAATGACATCATTTCTTGATTCAAACAAATACTGCAATCATCAATTTTGGCACACATGAATCAGCCTCCAGCAATTTAAATATTTACAACTACATAACTATTATATGATTCTTTTCATGTCTTTTCTTGTAAGTACTTATTCAGAAGTTTATCTAAATCGGTACTAGACCATGGAAGTTGTAGATGTTACCTCAAAACAAACAGGGCAATCATGATGCATTGCTCCTTCCACACAGGGGTGACTGTTTTTCAACAGAGTTGAGTAGCAACAACCTATGCAAACAAATCATGAATGTCAAACAAGCAGTACATTTTATAATAATGAAATTGCTACTTAGTATACTAAGCATAGGAAAAAAGTTATATCACTTACCACACTTGTTACAGTGGAAGAAATTCTCGTGTCCACCAGTTCTGTGCAAAAAAATATTAAAATCAATCACTTTGAGTTTTGACACAGGCAAGGCAATAAAAAGAAAGCGACACTACAGCTTCAAGATGTACATTATAACAATGCGATCAAAGTTATATGCAAATAGCTAAAAATATGTATAAGAACAAATATGGTATCGCACTTTCATTTTTCCAAAAAATCCCTGAAATCAGGATAAAACTAAGTGCAAGTTCAGTTTTTATAATAAGAGACAAATGAAAAAAAAGTGAGCCTCAATTGAAACATGTTACAATCCCTCATAATGATGCAATTTGTTATGTTCCAGATTATCAATTCATACCTGCAAATTCCACAGCCATTACAATGGTACTGCTGCTTAGATATCTGCATCACATAAAAGGAATAAGATGGTGTACCAATCTAAAAATTTAGTTATAGACTCACTGGTCTATGCTTACAAGCAATCATTTAAAATACAAAATAAGAAAATATATACAACACTAGATCGAAAGAAAAAGAAACCTTGTTCCTAGGATTAATACTCACATCATCGTCATAGAGCTTGCATGTTTCACAGAAGTACTTGCCCATGCAAACACCACAATTAATACAGTTTTGCTGAACCTGAAATTAAGTAGTAAAAATCAGCACAAGAAAATAACTTAGCTTCAGAAGTTCAAAGCAAAGTGTAAATGGTAAAATTTCAGATTCATTGATATATTGAACAAACAAAGATTATCAAAACTACTGTTTCCACAAAATATCTGCTTACATGTAATAAGCTTAACAAAAGCACCACATTTATGCATGTGCTTACATGTATATAATCTACGCAGAGAGATTTTCTTTCATAGTTACAGTTAATAAAGATTCAACTTTTTAAAACTATTATTTACATTACATCCTCCTTTATAAATTCTATATCAGTATCACACCAATAAAATAACAAAAATATTGAATAAACTCTAACTCACCTCTTGTTCAGTCCCACAAAGTGAACATATCACCTGAATATATCAAAATTATTTTATTAGCATTAAGGAGCACCTTGGGCAAGAAATAACAGGAAAAGGTTCAAAAACTTGTGGATATTTCAATTAAGGACGTCCAAGTAAATAAGAATACCTGTTTGACTTGGTGTCGAGGCATGTCATGTCTATGCTTATAATCCACGTTGATATCATTCTGCAGAAAAGCGCGTTAATAAAAGTAAGTTCCACAAAAATAAGAAGAATATTGCAATGCAACAATTGAACGTCACGGTACACTATGAAGTCATAAAACATAAGCAATGAGACTGGTTTGCATGGACCATCAAGGGCCATTTAAGAGAAACATAAGTAGGAGAAATACATCTAAAGTGAAAGTGAAACTCAAGTAGAAAGTGATATTTCACACAGCAATTAAAAACAGAGGACTTCCATAATAATAAGGCCAAGACAAACAGAAGACAATGACAATTAAATGTTCACTATAAATAATTTGGTGATCACCAGTTTTGTTAAATAGCAGTTATAGCATAGTAGAGTTTGTACAAATCATTATTTTTCCGCAATATGCTATCTAGTAGAATTAAAATATGACAATATGTTGTCAAATAGTGGATATATTGGTCTAGGTCTACAGCACTGTTGTGTAGTGGAATTTAAATGAACCGAAATTTTACACAACCCACGATTGACAACACTGGTGTTCATATATACACAGAGTCAATGCCGCACGAAGCCAAAGAATGACAGTGACAATTGGGGAAAGGAAAGGATTGGCTTTTAAATATGAAATAAGATGGAACCATATCATTTAAGCAACAACCATAGATTAAAAATATGTAACATATATTATCAGAAAGAAAAAAAAAAGATTAGGCATTTACTCACTTTTGCCTCATTGTGACAATGGCGGCAATCAAATATTTCATTGCAACAGGGGGCCCTGATTCGGCATCTTCTACGGTAATGTTGGCATCTGCAAATAGAGCCTAACTTTATAAAAAAAGAGAGCAGGAAATGCAACAATTTGAAAACCAGAAAAGAGCATATGAACAAGTAATTACCCATATTCCATATATCCTTTATCTTGCAAATCATTTTTGTTTATAGATTGGCTTGATTCTTCTTCAGGAAAGGATTCCGGATTTGATTTTGGAGGATAAGGGTCTTCTTCTATGATATGTTTCGTGTCATTGCATTCGAAGTGCAGAGGTTCAGAGTGCAACACTGCCACCTCACCCATGATACAAGCTGTCCTCAAATAAGATTATCAACTATATCTAGAAGCAGGAAGTAAGCTTAAGGACCTGCATGTAGGAACAAATTTAGAAATAATCCTAAAACTTCTAAAGGCATATTTAGTCACCCCATCAAGCCAGGTAAACACCAAACGCAGTGTTGATTTCTTGTATACTGCCGCAGACCAAATGTAATCAGCAACACAAAATAGTTTTATGAAGCTCCAATCACCACTACCCCAAGAGAGGAACACAACAAGACAAATGTATATACAAGAATTCCACATATTACAGGGTAGCACTGGGGTTCTTCACAGCCTTCGGCAGTAAATACAATTAGCATTGAACGATCACTTGATTCCTTGAAGAACTCCCAGAATCAAATCAAATCCAACTATAGTGGAGGCAACCAATAGAAACTTCAACCTATTTTGAAAGCAATAAAACACTCAATCAAATGTATCTCAGACAATAAAATATAGTATTTGTTTTCATTTTATTATCCACAAAGGACGGACCTACCTTAAAATGTAGTTCAGCATTGACTCTTCCAGAAACCGAAACTTACCAAAACCAAATATATATAATCACTCCATATCATCTGCACCATGATAGATTCCCTCAGGGTAAACTTTTAACACTTTTCTTATTAATAACTACATCTCTTGAAAGTGAACTATTTTCACTACCAAATTGAACATTCACACTACTCCAAGGACTAAGTTAAGAAAATCCTTATCTCATAGAAGGTTTGCAGCAGAGTTGTCTTCCAACGTAGACAAAAAGACGGTTGGAAGTAGGAAGGAAAAACCGGCACTAACACAAGAGAGTGATTGTATGCGAGCCAAACTAGCATCAAAGCCATTCTTCTTGATGTCCGAAAAAGAATCAAATGGACAGTTTCTATGAATTATGCAAAAAGGATATCCCACCCGTACGAGGTTCCAACAACATCAAAATTGGCTCCAAACTCTGACAGTCCAAGCTAGACGAAATAAGAGACCATATACAAAAGATATAGTTGTCTATGTTCTTGAAATTCTGTTTGATGCAACTGCAGAAATACAGAAGGGCAAGGCGTTAAAAGGAGGGATTTCTTTGCTTCCTGCGGTTGGAGATGGATCAAAATCTGAAACAAAATCGCTGGCATTTGTTTGGTCATTCTTCCCTCCCAAATTTACAGACTCATATCTTTGCAGCGTAAGAACTCTACAACTGGGTAGTTCCACTTCAGATGCCCTGTGAAAGACTTTTCTACCTATAACCTAAACTGATATATAATCATTCATCTTCCTCGAGTTTTCTAAAGTTTCGCTCTCACGTATCAATCAAAATTATTTCCCTAAGGTCATTCATCTATATAACTGGAACTGTGGAACAATTCCGTACAAATAAGTAATAAGTAATTATTACTTTAAAACACAAACTATTCTGTGTTATATAAATTATATTCAGCCACTAGAGGTCTGTAATAGAAGCCAAACCAGGCGTCGAATTTTGAGTCCTGGCTCAACACTCAACACTCAACACAAACTTTTTGCAAAAACCGTCAACGACTACAAGACATCAAGATTTTCAATGTCTCCTAATCAGAACTATGGATACTTCAACCGCAACATGGAAAATCGCAATCCAACTGCAATTAAAACCTAAAATTCCATATGATTCAACTGGGGTTAAAGTGTTAAACCAGCTGAACCAGAAGTCCTATTTTTCAAACATTCCACAGAACTACCAATTCTCATAGTTTTCCTTAATCTTTCTCAATATAATCAAATGCTTAACAATTCCTATTTAAATTTTCAAGGATTACAACCCAAGGCCTTGGAACACTCATAGCAATGAATTGTGTTATATACCACAAAAGCAAACACCTTCAAAGACACCTAAACATAACATAAAAGCCACAACAAAGAAGCAAAATTTTCAAAATTCACAAACAATAACATCACAATCAGAATATTCAAACTTCAATCAAGACTCAACAAAATCAAACCAAAGCTACGTTACCTAACAACAGAATCAAATCCAAAAAGCTGAAAGTCACAGAAAACAATTTCACAATCCAAAAACAGACAGAGTAAAAATGAAGAAACGGAAATTGAATTATAACAGAACAACAACGAACTTTCGACTCTGACGGACGGAATCGGCGATCGGTGTTCTAATATCGGAGCAACAATCTTCACGGAAGCGCTTTTGGGATTTTGAAGTGTGTTGATTGAAGACGGAATCAAAATTGAGAGGAATTTATATATAGTTGAGAGAGAGAAATTCTGGAGGGTTCGAAAATGAAGGTTGTGTGTACGAAAACGAACTGAAAGCGACCGAGTAATGAATGATTATCCATTGGTAGTGACAGATAGCTCGTCACAAAATATCTGGTTGGGTTTCGTATCGGATGGATAATCCTGTTGACGTGGTCACCACGTTTGAATTCATGGATTATAGTGGAATACGTTGATAAAAATATTCAAAATATCTTTGTCAAATTTTTTTTTTTTTTAAAACAACACGAAAGAGTTTGTTTGATAAGATATCCAAACCGACTTATAAGTTATAACGTATGTCTTTTAGCTTATAAATTAAAAGATATGTTTGGTAACTGTGTTTTTAACACGAGTTTATAGTTTATTTTACTGGCTTGTAGCTGATTTTTCAAATGTTATTTCAAGTAGCTTATCATATTTTCTTCCATCTTTACCCCAATTGTTTTATCTAAATTCCATTTTTACCCTTTGTTATTTATCGTATAATTTAAAATAAATAAAACAAATGTAGTGTTTGATTACTAAAAAAATGCATTTGATTAAGTCATAAAAATTACTAACGATCATGAATTTTAATTATTTAAGAATATTGTAGATGATTATAAAAAAAAAATTTCTTACACTGGTGTATAGTGGACCATCTATTCGGGTGGTCTATAGCATTTGTCGTGGTATCAATCATTTGTTAGATTTTATTTGTCTTAACAAATTTTAGGTTATTATTCAATTCATTCTAAAATATCTTAATATATAAATTATGCATCTATATTTGAGTTCTTTGTTTTATATGAAAGCATATTTGTATTCAAGTTATAGGATTCATAAACCAAATTTGTGGTAATGGTCACAAATCCATTTCTATGTTTGAGTTATGTGTTTTCCTTATGTTTTTGTAATTTTTAAGTTAGATCTACATGATTTTAAGTGTCACATTTAGATATGCTTTTTTCTTTTCTTCACTTTAAGAATTATGAAATTTTTAATTTAATTTTTTTCAAATTTGTGAAATATTTTGAATTTTTGGATCTTGACAACCGGTTTTCACCAGCCCGGCCAACCAAAAAAATTGAAACTCAATCAAATCGAAAAAAATAAACTCTCGAGATTCGGCTCACAGTTCACCGCCCGCGAGTCGGACTAGATTGAGGGTTTGGTCCTGAACCAAAACTGGCCCGAACTCATCTCCACTCCATAAAGTGAAAAAATTGTACATTGGCCAAGAGATATAACACAGCTTGTTCTAAAGAGCCAAATCGAATAAATTCAAATTATTCACTCCAAGAGTCAAATTGATTCACCACAAATTAAAAATTCAATCAACGCCTTTATGTTTCACCTTGAGTTATACCACCATCCACTTATGTTTTCCATCCCATCAAATCAAATGACAATATTATTATATGTTACCCTAATTATTTTAGGCTTAGACATCATTTTCGTCCCTGTAAGTTTATAATTTTTTGGTTTTAGTCCTTGTATCTTTTTTTGTTGCAAATTAGTCCTTGCATGTGCAAATCATTTTAATTTTAGTCCCTAAAGCTAAAATTCGCAGGAAAATTCGCTGGTTTCCTGCAGATTTTCCTGTGAATTTTAGTTTTAAGGGACTAAAACCTAAAGATTTGAACATATAAGGACTAATTTGCAACAAAAAAAAATACAGGGACTAAAACAAAAAAAAATGCGAACTTATAGAGGCGAAAATGATGTTTAAGTGATTATTTTATTATAGGGAAAAGGACACAATGTTACCATTGAACCAAAAAAGGAAAAAGGACGCTTCTTGCCTATGGTTGGATAAGTTTCAGGCAAATGTTAACATAGACCATCTAAATAAGTGGTTCATCATAGATCAATGACAAAAAATTATCAAAATTTTTATTAACCGTTGATAATACTCTGAAGAAATAAAAATTCATGAATCTAATTTTTTATGACTTAAATGGTAATTTAATGGATATGATTCAATATCACGTGCATATTTGTTTTACGTATTTTTAATAAAACAGATATCAATTAAGTTATTTGTTCAATCATAAAATTATAAACATCTAACCTCTAGATTCAAGAGACAATTATTATTAAATACTTTGATAATATACATACAAAATTTTGCACAATTATTATAAAATACAAAAATATTCGCAATAGAAAAACAAATTAAAATATGATAGTACATTCTACCCTAATTATTTTATAGGAAAAAAGACACAATGTTACCATTGAACCAAAAAAGAAAAAGGACACTTCTAGCTTATCGTTGGAATAAGTTTCGGGCAAATGCTAATATTGAGTTATACCACCATCCACTTATGTTTTCCATCCCATCAAATCAAATGACAATATTATTACATGTTACCCTAATTATTTTATAGGAAAAAGGACACAATGTTACCATTGAACCAAAAAAGAAAAAGGACACTTCTTTCTTGTCGTTGGAATAAGTTTCAGGCAAATGCTAATATGGATCACCTAAATAAGTGATCTATTATAAATTAGTGACAAAAAATTATAAAAAAAATTAGTAACCGTTGACAATACTCTAAAGAAATCAAAACTCATGACCCTAATTTTTTACGACTGAAACGGTCACCTAATTGATGATGGTTTCATATCACGTACATATTTATTTTTGGTATTTTTAATAAAACTGGTATCCAATTAAGTCATTTGTTCAATCATAAAATTATAAACATCCAACCTTAGATTCAAGAGACAATTGTTGTTATTATTATTATTATTAAATAAGTAATTCTTATGATAATATATATACAAAATTTTGCACAATTATATAAAATACAAAAATATTCACAATAGAAAAAATTTAAAATATGATAGTATATATACACACCAAAACTCAATAGAAAAATTTGTGATTCAATTCTTATGCCACAATATATTACTCAAATTGTGTGATTTCTAAAAAGCCTACTATTTTTCTATCACTTAATTTGTGATTCAAATCAAGGCAACGAAACTGAAGGCAATGCATCCATTAATAATGCTTGCTGCATTATTCCTGTTGGTAGAAGCAGTTGCATCTTTGGCCAGAGAAGCAGTTGCATCTGATCAACTCCAACAAGTCCTACCAGGCTGCAATAATACTTGTGGAGATGTACTAGTTCCATATCCATTTGGCATGGGACATTCAACAACACAAGATCATACACCATGTTACATGGATTCTAAATTTGAGCTCACTTGTAGAAACTCAAAATTAATCTATGATAAAAATATCCTAGTCCTAGCCCCAAAGTCAAATGGTAATGAAATTTTTTGTCTCACATCTTTGTCCTCATAGTAATAATACTGAAGAAGCGAATAAACCTCTTCTCAGAGTTTCTTCTTTCACAATTTCAAGCACAGAAAACAAATTCATAACCGTTAGTTGCGACGGTTATGGAATTCTCAACAGTAATTTCAAGGGTGCAACTTATTCAACAGGGTGCTTAACAAGATGTGATAATAATTATGACCCTAAAATGGTAATTGGGAATAACACTGGAAAATGCACAGGTTTAGGGTGTTGCCAAGTGGATATTCCTCCACTTATGAAAAATTTCACTATACAAACATTTAAATTCCCAACTTCTACATCTCAGAAAGGTTGTAGCTATTCCTTTATTGCAAAACAAGGATACTATAATTTTTCTGTAGAGCATATAAAAAATCTACCTAATCAAACTTTTCCCATGGTTGTTAACTGGGCCGTTACAAATGAATCATGTCAAATAGCACAAACTACGGATAGCTATGCCTGCAAGGAAAATAGTGAATGCGTCGATAATGATCCAGATTATGACGGTTACAGATGCAAGTGTTTGGAAAGTTTTGAAGGAAATCCATACCTTCCTGGAGGCTGCACAGGTAACAAACAGAGCATAATTGTATACTTTTTTTGTTTTGTTTTTGTACTTTAGTAATTGATTATGCTTCATATTTTCAACGTTTTATTGAATTTCCTACATCTAATTAACCGTCTAATTTTAAAATGTCGAGTACGAAGCACATTTTAAATGTGGTTGGTCACACTAAGATTTTTTAGATAGTGATTCATCATAGTGAATTTGAATTCCTCATAGTGAATTACGAATTACAATTCATCAAAGTGTATCATTATTCAAAATATATAGGAACCATGTTAGATGAAGCAGTTTTGTATAAATCGAAATCAGTTTTCTATTGAATCTGAGCTAAGACTGGGATGAATTGTAGGATACTAACTAACATGGTTTTATTTTATACTTATTGTGTTTCACACATTGACGAATGTGCAAAAAATTTACATGGATGCAAAAATATTGTAAATTGCAACAACACTGCTGGGAATTACACTTGTTTCTGTCCTGTGGGGCAAACCGGTGATGGAACAAAGGAAGGAGGGTGCAAACTACCTGAACGAAAAGCATATATATATGTTATTGGTAAGCAGCAAAACACACCTAATTTTATTCTATGTACATTTTCTTTTTCAAATCTAATGTGTTCATTAAGTATATATGTTACTGATATTAGTTTGGGGAACAATCCAAAAATTGGGTTCAATATATTTTGGGAGCAGGAGTAGGAACAGTATTGATTGTTCTATTTGTGGGGATAATTTCCTCCTTATACCAAAAGAGGAAACATACCAAATTGAAAGGGAAATTCTTTAGGCAGAATGGAGGTTCTATTTTGGAACAGAAACTTCTTCAAAGAAAAGACTCGTCTAAAATAGCTAATATTTTCAAAGAAAGTGAACTAAGGAAAGCCACTAACAACTATGATGAGAGCTTAATCATAGGTAGAGGAAGTTTTGGTACAGTTTACAAAGGGGAACTAGAAGATGATAGAATTGTTGCTATCAAAATGTCCAAAACAATAGATGAAAGCCAAATTGAGCTATTCATTAATGAGGTGGATGTTGTCTCCCAAATAAATCACAGGAATGTGGTTAAACTCTTGGGGTGTTGTCTAGAAACAGAAGTTCCTTTGCTGGTTTATGAATTTGTTAGCAATGGTACTCTTTCTGATTTTATACACACACAAGGTAATGAGGTGAATAATGAATCATGGAAAATTCGTCTTAAGATAGCAACAGATGTAGCTGGAGCTTTGTCATATCTACATTCAGCTGCTTCAATACCAATTATCCACAGAGATGTCAAGAGTGCTAACATTCTCTTAGATGGAACCAACACTGCCAAAGTATCTGATTTTGGAGCGTCAAAATTAGTACCACTTGACCAATCTGAAATAGCCACAATGGTGCAAGGAACTATTGGTTACTTAGATCCAGAGTATATGCTAACAAGCCAATTGACTGAAAAAAGTGATGTATATAGCTTTGGGGTAGTTGTTGTAGAGCTGCTCACAGGGGAGAGACCTTTTAGTTTTAGTAGGCCAGAAGAGAGAAGAAATCTTGCTGCGCATTTTCTGTCTTGCGATAATGTGTTTGAAATTATTCAAGATGGTATGTTGAATGAAGAAAACAAACAAGAGATCAAGGAGGTAGCTGTTCTTGCAGGAAAGTGTTTGAGACTAAGAGGGGAGGAAAGACCAAGCATGAAGGAAGTGGCTATGGAATTGGAAACAATGATCTTAAATGTAGAGGGGAATTAGTACTTGCTTCATGAATCATCTTCTACCATTTATGAACTTGGTGATAGCAGCAAACGTGGAGATATTGGGTATGCGATAGCTTAAAAGATCAGGTATTGATTGACTTGGATGATGGAAGATGATTGGGATGTGACAAAATGCAGTTCCATTTCGATGTTTTAAAAGTTTTTTCATATGAATAATCCACATCATTTTGTAATTGTAATGTAATGTGTTTATATAATTAATGTGTTCTGTGTTTGTATCTTAGTTGTTATTTAAGTAGAGATGGAAGTGTACTATTATTGTAAGGAATAGTTGTTTTCAAGCACATCAATTTTAAGGGAGGTTTTCGGTCCAACAATGGTAAGTAAAGTGAAATGTAAGTGTACTATTGTATACAAAAGCTTGAAATCACCTTGGCAATCAATTCATGGTGATAGAATAATCAAAGAAGAGAAAGCAAAATAAATAACATGTAATTTAGCAAAGAAGAAATGCTCCAATAAGAATATCATTCTTTAAATTCTATGGACAAAGAATGATCATACAGTAATAATGACTTTAGAAGAATGGTCAATACCTTGTGCGATAGAAATTATGATGTATCATTGAAATAAATCCATGTCATAAATCCTTCAAAAAGCTGGAACATATAAATATCTTGAGTAACCGGACTAAGAGTCATGTAGTAAAGAAGTCCAATCATGAAATATTTTTGGCTAAATTGCACATTTGGCTCCTTAATTTATTTTGTGGTTTCACTTTGGTCCATAACTATTTTTTGTGCCGTTTTTCTTCCATTTCTTCAATTAAAATTGAATAAACCGTCAATTTAGTCCCTAAGTTATCACTCTCTCTCCAATTTAGTCCCTAAACTATCTAAATATAATAAGTAGTCCCTAAACTATATGAAATTCGTCAATTCAGTCCCTTAAGTATAAAAAAACCCGTCAACTTAGTCCCTCACATCTAATAGCAGAGACTAAATTGTCAGATTTTATATACTCTAGGGACTACTTATTATATATTGACATAGTTTATGGACTAAATTGAAGTCAATGTGATAGTTTAATTACTAACTTGATGATTTCATGGTACCAAATGAGACTAAAACGGAACAAAAATTAAGATATAAGCGAAATGAGCTATAGATATCTAGGAAATTATTGTTAAGCACAAGTTGCATAATGTCAATGCCAGCTCCCTAAACAGATAATAAAGACTGGTACAATATCAATTATAAGTTATTTGAAATTTATAACAGAGAAATATGAATGATCAATATCAATAAGCTAGTAATTAAAAGCAATATAAGATTGGATGATCTACTGGAATAAATCAATCATTTGAATGGATACATTTATGATTGAAATTGAGAGTGGATGCGTAGGTAACCCTAACCTGCTTCGCGGAGTGATACGCAAATTATGCATCGAGAGATACATGAAGGATGATATCTTCAACTGAGAAGAAAGTAACTCGGTGATTGCATTGGATAAATTTCAAAGATCGTGAAAAAAATCAATGTACAGAAGAAAAACAATGGAACAAGAGCAAAAGTGTTGCGGTAACGTAACTTTCAAAAGGTACTTTTTATGCCTGCCGTTGGAAACTGTACTTTCATTTCCTCTCCACACTCCACCTCAATTGTTACAAAAATGAAGCAACATTTTGACGTTTTGAAGGCATGAAATCAACATTTCTTCCTCTACCATGTTTCGGGAGAGGAGCATATGCCACACGCTCTCTACGTGCGGAACCGTGTGTTGCACTCTTCCTACCAATCTTTCTCTCCCAACATTGTCGGTCATTCCTAAAACAACAAGGAATTCAACATTAACTTCATTCATGCATTTTGTCAAACACTTGGTGCACATATACAAAAATGAAATTCCTAAACACTAATTCAATTACACACTTCACAAATTCAAACCAACAACTATCACACTACACAAACAATACAACAATAAATCATATTACTATCATTTTCAAACTACAAAACTAATCAATATTAAACAACAATTCAAAACCTAAATTAGAAACATTTTGGTGTGTTCAAAATATGATTCATGCAACACTTTTGGTGTGTTCAATGGGAAATCTTTGATGAGGATGAAAGGAAGGAATTGAATTAAGCTTATACAATTTGTATTTTTGTTCAATGAGTCACTTTCACTCATTTTTGTATGGACTTTTCATCTATTATTTAAACCAGCGTGAGAGTTGAACCAAAGACTATGTCTAGAAAGAAAAGCATGTGTGCAGCGGTTTTTTTTTTTGACATACATGTGTGCAGCGGTTACTCTCTTCAGTTTTCTTATTCTTATTTAAAATTTTAATTCAATTAAATTATTTATAAAAAAATAGAAAAAAGTAAAATGTGATATGACAAGGAAGATTGAAGCATTTTTATTGATTGTAGTGTAAAGTTAATTTATACGGACAATGCATGTCCTTTAAACTCTTTTTTTTTAGATTGCTTTTTGCATTATTGGTGTCGTAGAAAATTGAGGCAGACGTTATTCAATTTTCCAATTTTTTTTGCAACTTGCAAGTCAATTGAACTTATTATAGCAATATAAGGACAAAACTTACATGCATTGCTATACATGCAGTTCTTACTTTTCCTCTCACAAAGAGGTAGTTATTTTAATTGAAAAACAATTTTCTCTTATTTTTTCAAAATTAAAAAGCACAAAAAATCACTTCTTTGTGAGTGGAACAGCAAAAACTGCACATAAAGCAATGCATGTAAGTTTTGTCCGCAATATAATACTCACAAAAGAAAAACTAACTAAAATATGATGAAATATATACACAACAAAATTCAATAGAAAATTTTGTGATTCAATTCTTGTGCCACAGTGTATTACACAGAAATTGTGATTTCTAAAAGGCTTATTTTTTTTCTGCCACTTAATTTGTGATTCAATTCAAAGGCAATGCATCCATTAATGATTCAATTCATTATACCTATTTTACCCTTAAAAAAAACTACAAAAAAAAACTAAATATTTTTATATGTTGAAAAATAACTTCCACATAAAAATAGATTTTCAGTTTTTTTTAGTAAATAATTTTTTTTTTCTCTTAATAACTAAGCACAACTTCCACATAAAAGTATATTGTGACAATTATTTTAGAATGAATTGAGTAATAACCTAAAATTCGTTGAAACAAGTAAAATTTAACAAATGATTGTTACCACCACAAGTGGTATAAACCACCCGAAATTATGGTCCACCATACACCAATGTAAAAAAATTATAATTTTTTTAAAATTATCCACAATATTCTTAAATAATTAATATTCATGATCGTTAGTAATTTTTATGACTTAATCAAATACATTTTTTTAGTAATCAAACTCTATATTCGTTTTGTTTATTTTAAACTAGCCGCCACGTGCCCGTTTGTGTGATCGATATTCTCTTTTTTTTATTTGTTGTGATCGAAATTCTCTATTGTGCAATACATGAGTTATGTTAACATGTGTCACACATGTTAAGATATTTTTTCTGAAGCACACATGTTAAGATATCTTAATATATAAATTATGCAATTGTATTTGAGTTATATGTTTAACATGAAAGTAGATTTGTATTCAAGCTATAAAATTCGTAAACCAAATTTGTGGTAGTGGTCACAAATCCATTTATGTGTTTGAGTTATGCTTTTTTTCCTTATGTTTTTGTAATATTTAAGTTAGATCTACATGATTTTAATTGTCATATTTAGATATGCTTTTTTCTTCTCTTCACTTTAAATAATTATGGAATTTTTAATTTTAATTTTTTCAAATTTGTAAAATATTTTAAATTTTTGGGGTCTTGACAACCAGTTTTCACCGGCCAGCCAACCCAAAAAATTGAAATTAATCAAATCGAAAAAAATAAACCCTCAAGATTGAGCTCATAGTTCACGGCCCGCGAGTCGGACCAGATTGAGGGTTTGGTCGTGAACCAAACTCCACCCCATAAAATGAACCCCTTGTTGACACCAAATACTTCAAGTGGGGAGACACTTGTGACATGTTTACCATGAAAAAATTGTACATTGGTCCAGAGATATAACACAGCTTGTTCTAAAGAGTAAAGAGCCAAATCGAATAAATTCAAATTATTCACTCAAGAGTCAAATTGATCCACCGCAAATTAAAAATTCAATCAACGCCTTTATGTTTAACCTTGAGTTATACCACCATCCACTTGTGTATTCCATCCCATCAAATCAAATGACAACATTACATGTTATCCTAATTATTTTATTATAAGAAAAAGGACACAATGTTACCATTCAACCAAAAAAAGAAAAGGACACTTTTTTGCCTATTGTTGGAATAAGTTTCGGGCAAATGTTAACATAAACCACCTAAATAATTGGTCATCATAGATTAATGACAAAAAATTAGAAAAAATTTTATTAACCATTGACAATACTCTGAAGAAATAAAAATTCATGAACATAATTTTTTATGACTTAAACGATAATCTAATTGATACGATTCAATATCACGTGCATATTTATTTTTGATATAATTTCAATAAAACTGTTATCAATTAAGTTATTTGTTCAATCATAAAATTATAAACATCTAACCTCTAGGTTCAAGAGACAATTATTATTAATTACTTAATTATTATGATAATATACATACAAAATTTTGCACAATTATTATAAAATACAAAAATATTCACAATAGAAAAACAAATTAAAATATGATAGTATTATTTTATCATAGGGAAAAGGACACAATGTTACCATTGAACCAAAAAAGAAAAAGGATACTTCTAGCCCGTTGATGGAATAAGTTTCGGGAAAATGCTAACATGGACCACCTAAATAAGTGGTCTATTATAAATTAGTTACAAAAAATTATCAAAAGTTTTAGTAACCATTGACAATACTCTGAAGAAATAAAAACTCATGACCCTAATTTTTTACGACTTAAACGGTGACCTAATTGGTGATGATTTAATATCATGTACATATTTATTTTTGGTAATTTTAGTAAAACTGATATCAATTAAGTCATTTGTTCAATGATAAAATTATAAACATCTAACCTCTAGATTCAAGAGACAATTATTATTATTAAATAAGTAATTCTTATGATAATATATATACAAAATTTTGCACAATTTTATAAAATACAAAAATATTCACAATAGAAAAAAAATTAAAATATGATAGTATATATACACACCAAAACTCAATAGAAAAATTTGTGATTCAATTCTTATGCCACAATATATTACTCAAATTGTGTGATTTCTAAAAAGCCTATTATTTTTCTATCACTTAATTTGTGATTAAAATCAAGGCAACGAAACTGAAGGCAATGATGCATCCATTAATAATGTTTGCTGCATTATTCCTGTTGGTAGAAGCAGTTGCATCTGATCAACTCCAACAAGTCCTACCAGGCTGCAATTACACTTGTGGAGATGTACTAGTTCCATATCCATTTGGCATGGGACATTCAACATCACAAGATCATACACCATGTTACATGGATTCTAAATTTGAGCTCACTTGTAGAAACTCAAAATTAATCTATAATAAAAATATCCTAGTCCAAGACATAAATCCCCAGAGTCAAATGGTAATGAAATTTTTTGTCTCACATCTTTGTCCTCATAGTAATAATACTGAAGAAGCGAATAGACCTCTTCTCAGTGTTTCTTCTTTTACAATTTCAAGCACAGAAAACAAATTCATAACAGTTAGTTGCGACGGTTATGGAATTCTCAACAGTCATTTCAAGGGTGCAACTTATTCAACAGGGTGCTTAACAAGATGTGATAATAATTATGACCCTAAAATGGTAATTGGGAATAACACTGGAAAATGCACAGGTTTAGGGTGTTGCCAAGTGGATATTCCTCCACTTATGAAAAATTTCACTATACAAACATTTAAATTCCCAACTTCTACATCTCAGAAAGGTTGTAGCTTTTCCTTTATTGCAAAACAAGGATACTATAATTTTTCTGTAGAGCATATAAATAATCTACGTAATCAAACTTTTCCCATGGTTGTTAACTGGGCAGTTACAAATGAATCATGTCAAATAGCACGAACTACGGATAGCTATGCCTGCAAGGAAAATAGTAAATGTGTCCATGATGATCCAGATTATGACGGTTACAGATGCAAGTGTTTGGAAGGTTTTGAAGGAAATCCATACCTTCCTGGAGGCTGCACAGGTAACAAACAGACCATAATTGTGTATTTTTATTTTTATTTTTTTGTACTTTAATTAATTGATTATGCTTCATATTTTCAATGTTTTATTGAATATCCTTCATCTAATTAAGTGTCTCATTTTAAAATGTCGAGTACGAAACACATTTAAATGTGGTTGGTCACACTAAGATTTTAGATAGTGATTCATCATAGTGAATTTGAATTCCTCGTAGTGAATTACAAATTGCAATTCATCATAGTGTATCATTATTCAAAATATATACAAATTGCAGTTTTGTATAAATTGAAATCAGTTCATTGTAGGATACTAACAAACATGGTTTTATACTTTTATTGTGTTTCAGACATTGATGAATGTGCAAAAAATTTACATGGATGCAAAAATAGCGCAAATTGCATCAACACTGCTGGGAATCACACTTGTTTCTGTCCTGTGGGGCAAACCGGTGATGGAACAAAGGAAGGAGGGTGCAAACTACCAGATCGAAATGTATATATATATTTTATTGGTAAGCAGCAAAACACACCTAATTTTATTCTATGTACATTTTCTTTTTCAAATCTAATGTGTTCATTAAGTATATATGTTACTGATATTGTTTGGGGAACAATTCAAAAAATTGGGTTCAATATATTTTGGATGCAGGATTAAGAGCAGCATTAACTGTTCTATTTGTGGGGATAATTTTCACCTTAATATACCAAAAGAGGAAACATACCAAATTGAAAGTGAAATTCTTTAGGCAGAATGGAGGTTCTATTTTGGAACAGAAACTTCTTCAAAGAAAAGACTCGTCTAAAATAGCTAATATTTTCAAAGAAAGTGAGCTAAGGAAAGCCACTAACAACTATGATAAGAGCTTAATCATAGGTAGAGGAAGTTTTGGTACAGTTTACAAAGGGGAACTAGAAGATGATAGAATTGTTGCTATCAAAATGTCCAAAACAATAGATGAAAGCCAAATTGAGCTATTCATTAATGAGGTGGATGTCGTCTCCCAAATAAATCACAGGAATGTGGTTAAACTCTTGGGGTGTTGTCTAGAAACAGAAGTTCCGTTGCTGGTTTATGAATTTGTTAGCAATGGTACTCTTTCTGATTTTATACACACACAAGGTAATGAGGTGAAAAATGAATCATGGAAAATTCGTCTAAAGATAGCAACAGATGTAGCTGGAGCTTTGTCATATCTACATTCAGCTGCTTCAATACCCATTATCCACAGAGATGTCAAGAGTGCTAACATTCTCTTAGATGGAACCAACACTGCCAAAGTATCTGATTTTGGAGCTTCAAAATTAGTACCACTTGACCAATCTGAAATAGCCACAATGGTGCAAGGAACTATTGGCTACTTAGACCCAGAGTATATGCTAACAAGCCAATTGACTGAAAAAAGTGATGTATATAGCTTTGGGGTAGTTGTTGTCGAGCTGCTAACAGGGGAGAGACCTTTTAGTTTTAGTAGGCCAGAAGAGAGAAGAAATCTTGCTGCGCATTTTCTGTCTTGCGATAATGTGTTTGAAATTATCCAAGATGGTATGTTGAATGAAGAAAACAAAAAAGAGATCAAGGAGGTAGCTGTTCTTGCAGCAAAGTGTTTGAGACTAAGAGGGGAGGAAAGACCAAGCATGAAGGAAGTGGCTATGGAATTGGAAACAATGATCTTAAATGTGGAGGGGAATTAGTACTTGCTTCATGAATCATCTTCTACCATTTATGAACTTGGTGATAGCAGCAGACATGGAGATATTGGGTAGGCGATAGCTGAAAAGATCAGGTATTAATTGACTTGGATGATGGAAGATGATTGGGGTGTGACAAAATGCAGTTCCATTTCGATGTTTTAGAAGTTTTTTCATATGAATAATCCAAATCATTTTGTAATTGTTATGTAATGTGTTTATATAATTAATGTGTTCTGTGTTTGTATCTTAGTTGTTATTTAAGTAGAGATGGAAGTGTACTATTATTGTAAGGAATAGTTGTTTTCAAGCACATCAATTTTAAGGGAGGTTTTCAGTCCAACAATGGTAAGTAAAGTGAAGTGTAAATGTACTATTGTATACAAAAGTTTGATATCACCTTAGTAATCAAGTCATGTGATAGAATAATCAAGGAAGAGAAAGCAAAATAAATAACATGTAATTTAGCAAAGAATAAATGTTCTAATAAGAATATCATTCTTTAAATTCTATGGCCAAAGAATGATCATACAATAATAATGACTTTAGAAAAATGGTCAATACATTGTGTGATAAAATTTATGATGTATCATTGAAATATTTCCATGTCATAAATCCTTCAAAAAGCTGGAACATATAGATATATTGAATAACCGGACTAAGAGTCATGTAGTAAAGAAGTCCAATCATGAAATATTTTTGCCTAAATTGTACATTTGGCTCCTTAATTTATTTTGTGGTTTCAATTTGGTCCATAACTATTTATTGTCCCGTTTTTCTTCCATTTCTTCAATTAAAATTGAATAAACCATCAAATTAGTCCCTATATTGTCACTCTCTCTCCAATTTAATCCCTAAACTATCTAAATACAATAAGTAGTCCCTAAACTATATAAAATTCGTCAATTTCGTCAATTCAGTCGCTTAAGTATATAAAAAAACTGTTAACTTAGTCCTTCACATCTTAATAGCATAGACTAAATTGATGGATTTTATATACTCTGGGGACTACTTATTATATATTTACATAGTTTATGGACTAAATTGAAGTCAATGTGATAGTTTAATTACTAAATTGATGATTTCATGGTACCAAATGAGACTAAAACGGAACAAAAAATAAGATATAAGTGAAATGAACTATAGATGTCTAGGAAATTATTGTTCAGCACAAGTTGCATAATGTCAATGCAGCTCCCTAAACAGATAATAAAGACTTGTACAATATCAATTATAAGTTATTTGAAATTTATAAGAGAGAAATATGAATGATCAATATCAATAAGCTAGTAATTAAAAGCAATATAAGATTGAATGATCTACTGGAATAAATCAATCATTTGAATGGATACATTTAAGATTGAAATTGCGAGTGGATGTGTAGGTAACCCTAACCTGCTTCGCGGAGTGATACGCAAATTGTGCAATGTAACTTTTTATGCCTTCTGTTGGAAACTGTACTTTCATTTCCTCTCCACACTCCACCTCAATTGTTACAAAAATGAAGCAACATTTTGACGTTTTGAAGGCATGAAATCAACATTTCTTCCTCTACCATGTTTCGGGAGAGGAGCATATGCCACACGCTCTCTACGTGCGGAACCCTGTGTTGCACTCTTCCTACCAATCTTTCTCTCCCAACATTGTCGGTCATTCCTAAAACAACAAGGAATTCAACATTAACTTCATTCATGCATTTTGTCAAACACTTGGTGCACATATACAAAAATGAAATTCCTAAACACTAATTCAATTACACACTTCACAAATTCAACCCAAAAACTATCACATTACACAAACAATGCAACAATAAATCTTATTACTATCATTTTCAAATTACAAAACTAATCAATATTAAACAACAATTCAAAACCTAAATTAGAAACATCTGAAACTTCTATTAAAAAAAGTCTCATATTAAAATAGCCATTCGCTGGAATAAGTCTCATATTAAAATATCCACTCCCACTACTCCTTCCCTCAACTTGGTTGCATCACCATCACCATCACCAATCACCAACTTGAGAGTTGAACCAAAGACTGTGTTTAGAAAGAAAAGCATGTGTGCAGCGTTTTTTTTTTTTTTGACATACATGTGTGCAGCGGTTACTATCTTCAGTTTTCTTATTCTTTAAAAAAAAATTAAAACAAGAAAGTAAAATGTGATATGACACGGAAGATTGAAGCATTTTTATTGGTCGTAGTATAAAGTTAATTTACACTGACAGTGCATGTCATTTAAACTCTTTCTTTTTATATTGTTTTTTGCATTGTTGGCGTGGTAGAAAATTGAGAGTTGAGACAAACGATATTCAATTTTTCAAATTTTTTGCAACTTGCAAGTCAATTGAACTTATTATAGCAATATAATACTCCCAAAAGAAAAACTAACTAAAATATGGTCAAATATATACACAACAAAATTCAATAGCAAATTTTGTGATTCAATTCTTGTGCCACAGTATATTACAGAAATTGTGATTTCTAAAAGGCCTATTTTTTTTCTGCCACTTAATTTGTGATTCAATTCAAAGGCAATGCATCCATTAATAATGGTTGCTGCATTATCCCTGTTGGTAGAAGCAGTTGCATCTGATCAACCCCAACAAGTCCTACCAGGCTGCAATTACACTTGTGGAGATATACAAATTCCATATCCATTTGGCATAGGAAATTCAACAACACAAGATCATACGCCATGTTACATGGATTCCAAATTTAATCTCACTTGTGTAAACAATTCGACATTAATCAGTGGTAAGCGTATCCAAGTCCTAGACATAAATCCACAAGGTCAAATGGTAATGAAATTTTTTGTCTCGCATCTCTGTACTAATAGTAGTAATAATACTGAAGAAGCAAATACACCTTTTCTCAGAGTTCCTTCTCTCACAGTTTCAAGCACAGAAAACAAATTCATAACCGTTGGATGCGACAGTTACGGATATCTCAACAGTAATTTCAAGGGTGCCACTTATTCAACAGGGTGCTTAACAAGGTGTTATGATTTTGATCCTAAAATGGTAATTGGGAATAACACTGGAAAATGCACAGGTTTAGGGTGTTGCCAAATAGATATTCCTCCACTTATGAAAAATATCACTATACAAACATTTAAATTCCCAACTTCTACAACCTCTCAGAAAGATTGTAGCTATTCCTTTATTGCAAAACAAGGATCCTATAATTTTTCTGTAGACCATATAAATAATCTACCTAATCAAACTTTCCCCTTGGTTGTTAATTGGGCTATTACAAGTGAATCATGTCAAATAGCACAAACTACAACTAGCTACGCCTGCACGGAAAATAGTGAATGTGTTGATGATGATTTAGATTATGACGGTTACAGATGCAAGTGTTCGGAAGGGTTTGAAGGAAATCCATACCTTCCTGGAGGCTGCACAGGTAACAAATTGAGCATAATTGTATACTGTTTTTGTAGTTTAATTAATGGACCGCGCTTCATATTTTCAATGTCTTACTAAATTCGCTTGTTCTTAATTTAGTGACTCATTTTAAAATGTTGAGTAAGAAACTCATTTTAAAAAGTGGTTGACTATAAAAGTTGACAAAAAATGTGGTTGGTCACACTAAGTTCTTAGATATTGATTCACCATAGTGTATCATTATTCAAGATAGGAATCATGTTCAAAATAGATACACTAAAAACTTGTATAAATTGAATTCAGTTTTGCATTGAATCGAGATATGACTCGGATGTATTGTGGGATATTAAAGAGTAACGACCATGGTTTAATTGTGTTTCAGACATTGACGAATGTGCAACAAATTTACATGGATGCAAAAATAGTGCAAATTGTAACAACACTGCTGGGAATTACACTTGTTTCTGTCCTGTGGGCCAAACCGGAGATGGAACAAAAGAAGGAGGGTGCCAACTACCTGATGGAAATGCATATCCAATAGTACCTACTGTCCTTGGTAAGCATCAACACACACCTAACTTTATTTTATGTTCATTTTTTTCTTTCAAATCTAATGTGTTCATTAAGTATATATGTTACTGATATTAGTTTGGGGAACAATTCAAAAATTGGGTTCAATATATTTTGGACGCAGGAGTAGGAACAGTATTGATTGTTCTATTTGTGGGGATAATTTCCTCCTGATACCAAAAGAGGAAACATACCAAATTGAAAGAGAAATTCTTTAGGTAGAATGGAGGTTCTATTTTGGAACAGAAACTTCTTCAAAGAAAAGATTCATCTCAAATAGCTAATATTTTTAAAGAAAATGAACTAAGGAAAGCCACTAACAACTATGACGAGAACTTAATCATAGGTAGAGGAGGTTTTGGTACAGTTTTCAAAGGAGAACTAGATGATAATAGAATTGTTGCTATCAAAAAGTCCAAAACAATAGATGAAAGCCAGATTGAGCAATTCATTAACGAAGTGGATGTTGTCTCCCAAATAAATCACAGGAATGTGGTTAAACTCTTAGGGTGTTGTCTAGAAACAGAAGTTCCTTTGTTGGTTTATGAATTAGTTAGCAATGGTACTCTTTCTGACTTTATACACACAGAAGGTAAAGTGAATAATCAAACTTGGAAAATTCGCCTTAAGATAGCAGCAGAGGTAGCTGGAGCTTTGTCATATCTACATTCAGCGGCCTCAATACCAATTATCCACAGAGATGTCAAGAGTGATAACATTCTCTTAGATAGTACCAACACTGCAAAAGTATCAGATTTTGGAGCTTCAAGATTGGTTCCACTTGATCAAACTGAAGTAGCCACAATGGTGCAAGGAACTATTGGCTACTTAGACCCAGAGTATATGCAAACAAGCCAATTGACTGAAAAAAGTGATGTATATAGCTTTGGCGTAGTTCTTGTGGAGCTGCTCACAGGGGAGAGACCTTTTAGTTTTGGTAGGCCAGAAGAGAGAAGAAGTCTTGCTATGCATTTTCTGTCCTGCTTGAAAAAGGATAATGTGTTTGATGTCATTCAAGAAGGTATGTTGAATGAAGAAAACAAACAAGAGATCAAGGAGGTAGCTGTTCTTGCGGCAAAGTGTTTGAGACTAAGAGGGGAGGAAAGACCAAGCATGAAGGAAGTGGCTATGGAATTAGAGGGAATGAGGTTAATGGATAAGCACTCTTGGATCAACGAAGACCTAAATGTAGAGGTGAGTTGCTACTTGCTTCATGAATCATCATCTAGCATTTTTGAACTTGGTGATAGCAGCAAACATGGAGATATTGGGTATGACAGCTTGAAAGATCATGTATTGATTGCCTTGGATGATGGAAGATGATTGGGATGTGAGAAAATGTACTTGTATTTCATTACTTTAGGTAGAAGTTTCTGCATGTATATTTATTTTTATGAATAATATAATTCATTTTGTAATTGTAATGTAATTTGTCTATATAATAAACTAATGTGTTGTGTGCATGCCTCCTAGCTGTTAACTAAGATTAATATATTATGTAAAGGTAGAGATGGAAGTGTTCTATTGTAAAGAATAGTTGTTTTCGAGCACATAGATTTAAGGGCCTTTTAGACCAAGATAACTGACAGGTTTTCGGTCGATTGAACACTAGACGAACCTCTTGCATATAACTCTTTCGGTCTCCCAACCCAAACCATGGAGGAGAACCTGTTTGCAATACTGATCTAGTTGAAGACAGGGCCCATGCAAACAGGGCACCAAGAGGCTCAACTACCTACAGGATTGTGCATATCATAGCATCAACACAGAATGCAGTAGTTCTATATTTTCTATATTTTCTTCCTACAGGATTGTGCATATCATAGCATCAACACATAATGTTACTACTTTGTTATAATTTCCTTATTAATTTTTCTTTTGAGCATAGAATGTGCCTTTTGTTATTTGCATTCTCTTGCCTACAATTAAGGCTGACCATTTGATTAGATACTGTGATAGCTTAAATAGAGAAGTGATGACTGATGGAAGTAAGAAAAAATTATTCTAATTCTTTTTCCCGTCAGATTTTCTCAAAAGGTTCCATTAACCTTAGAATTCAAAGATCTTCACCTATAACAGAACCGGTCATGGTGGGCCAAAAGAGTGGATAAGGATGCAACATAGAAAGATAGGTTCACAAGAGCAATGAAAAAAAGACGAAGAAAAGAATGATATGTTCCACTGTTTTCAATATTCTCATTGGTCTATTGATGAACCAAATTTAGTTTAGCCTACTATAAATGGACCAAAATTATTACATTGGTCTATCAAAAGTTATATGTTCTTGTACTTAATATTTGCAAAAAGTTATCGGATTATGTGAATCAATCATAAGACAGCATGAGTTTAAAGAGCTATAATGGTAAATGCATTATACCTTTATAGTAGTACCATTGCCACCATAGAAATTACTAACCGTGAGTGCCAGACGGTACTCGCTTTCATAGTTGAATGTACCGCTGATACAAAAGTTTGAAATCACCTTTTTTATTGACAAAAGTTTCAAACATGCAGGAACCTCCTGCAAATGTAATAAGAGAAGACACAGCAGAACCTTGGTAATCAAGTTATCGTGATAGAATAAAGAGAATTTAGCAGAATGATATTAATGACTTTAGCAGAATGATCAATACCTTGAGAGAATAAAAATAGGCTAAAATTATGATGCATCATTGAAAATATTTCCATGTAATAAATCAGAAAATCTTCAACATGAGAATCCAGTCATTTTATGATAAATATCTTGACTAACCAGAGTTGGAGACATCCAATAATGAAATAATTTTGGTTAAATTACACATTTGGCCTCTTAACTTATTTTGTGGTTTCACTTTGGTCTCATAACTAATTTTATAGCAGTTTTTTTCTTCCAATTTCTTCTAATGAAAATAAGGGGACCAAAACGAAACAAAAAATAAGTTATAAGCCAAAGGGATGTTTGGTTCCACTTTTGGAGGAGCCAATTTGATTTTAGAGGTATATAATTGATCGACATGTCTGGCTCCTTTAGAGTAGAATTGATTTTGACATGTTTGGTTCCTCTGGAGTAGAGTTGATGATAGAAGATTAGTAGTAATTAATTATATAATTATTAAGTAGTAGTTAAATAATTATTAGTTAATTAAATAATTTAGGAGCGAGATTTATATTGCTATTTGAGTATTAATTATATTAGGTTATTTAGATTGAGCTTATTTTGGCCTTTAGGCCCATCTAACATATTATCCAATAGTAGTAGTATATATGTAGTGTGTTTGACACATTTTAACCTAAGGAATGAAATGAATGTCTTTTATTTATCTTTATTTTACTTGTTTTCTTAGGAGTAGCTTAGCTTTTTTATAGATTATAGCTTTGATAGGATTAACCTCCTATCAACATTACTGCTAAAATTCATCCCTATTCTATACTACTTGCTTTATATTGTAATTATTATTCCAATTTAGATCCATGATTGAACTCAACAATCATCTTGCTTATTGACCCTATTTGTTCCAACAAACCACGCCCTCCACTAACCACCATATATAATTGCTCATACACATTTTTACAATTTTGTCATTGCATATCACCTGGATTGTACTTATTGTTATAATTTGATTATATTTTTGGATACAGTTCATAGTTAATTATGATATCAAATAATATATATATATATATATATATATATATATATATATATATATATATATATATGTGGAGTTGAAAATGTTGGTAACACAATATTCTCCTTTAAAAATGAATTTGAGTTAATTTGGAGGTCATTTGAAGCGTTTGGTGGATTAAAGATCCTACTAATTATAGTGGGTTAAGAAAAATTAAGATATAAAAGTGACTAGTAATAAACGAAAAAAACGTTAGTACAAAATAAGTTAAATAACATCTGCACCAAAAAATTTGTCAAAAAAAAAAACATTTGCACCAAAAATAAATAAATAAATAAATAACATAGTTAAATATATTTATATTCTAGCAACAATGAAATGTCAAAAGAATTAGTCATTATGTTAAAAATGTATTATTTGTTCTTGAAAAGTGACAATTTGCTACTAATGAGAACAATATAAAATCTGGAAATTTTATGTATGAGGAGTGTTAGCTTAGCTAGTTAAGTATTGAACACATGTATCTACTTAAGTAACGAAATGCGTAAAATCCAACGTACAAATATCATATATAGAGAGTGTTTGCTAGTTAAGTAGCAAATACAATTCCCTACTTAAAAAGCGAACGGGGTAAAATTCTGAAAATTTCATGTATAGAGAGTGTTCGCCAGTTAAGTAGTGAACTGTGTTCGCAAGCTAAGTAGCATAAAGAGTATTATTATTATGTAATTTTAAGCTGCAAGAAAACCTAGGGGGCGCAAAAAAAAAACTGGGTTTTGTCTGGGTTGGCAATTTTAGGCCCATAAAGTGCCAATGCTTAGGCCTGCTCATGTCCAACTTCAGATCCGTTCTCGACAGCATCGAAAAAATGGCGCCATTCGTTCTTTCCGCGGCATTTTCTCTTGTTCCATCGCTTTTCTTCTGTTCATCGATTATTTCCACGATCTTTGAAAATTTATTCAATGCAATGCAATCAACTCTAAAGGAGACAATTATAGAATTAGAGAAGCTACAATTTATAGCTTCAAGTAGAATCAATTCTGGAGACTAAATCAACTGATAGAAGATTAGTAGTAATTAATTATATAATTATTAAGTAGTAGTTATAATTTGGCCCATTGCCTTGAAGCCCAAATGTAGAATTTAGAGATCCATTGGTTTTTTTTGGTGAAAACACTGATATGAATGGGAAATAATAAGTAGGTTCCAGCTATGCATTCTCGGTAAAACAAAAGGTGGAGAATGGTCTTGTGACATGATGCTTGCAGAGTGAAGAAAATAGTAGGCGCGTGGAAGGAAGAATGGAGCATTGGTAGTGTCACGTGTCAATGCTTGATTGAACAATGGGCATCACGTGCTTTTGTGCAAAGGTTGTGATTCAAAAAAAAAAAAAAATGAGAATAAAGTGTAATCAGACTGTGGGAGTGAAACAATGGATAATGAGTGAGAAAAAGTGTAGCAACTACTTGTCCTATGTCACATGGGTTTAATAACTGTAAAATTGGTGGAAGACAAATAGTACCACTAAATACCACCACTTCCTTCTCTCTCAAAAACACAATTGGCGGTTTTATATCTGGCGGTTTTGGCGGTGGTCGCAGCAGTGCAGTGGTGAATGATGTCTCGGAGGACGGCAGTGGTGGTGGTGTCGGAGATTGCGGCGGTGCCGGAGGCGGAGAAAATAATGTGTGCGACGGTGATTTTAAATCCGGTGGTTTGGGAGGTGGAGGAGGCACATGGAGTTCCAATTCCGGCGAAGCTTTGAAGCTCCCATCCGTTGGTTTCAGTGATAACATCGCCGGCGGAGATGAGGCTAAAGCGATTTCCGTTTCCGATAGTAATTTTAGATCCGGCGATTCCAGAGGTGGATGCGCAGAGTGAACCATGAGCAGATCCGGTGGTTTAGGTGGCGGGTCCGGTGGTTTTAGCGGCGGTGCCGGTGCCGGCAAAGTTGAAGGAAATTGTGTTGGTGGTGGTTTTGGACACAAAAAAGGTGATAGAGAATCATGGTCAGTTTTGAATTCTTGCTCTTTCTCCTTCTTGTGTTCTTTCTCAACTATTCCAAGATTTTGATTAGTCATCGAAAGGAACTCACTGCCAATAACAAACATTTTTGGTTCTTCTACTGCTGTTGGTTTTTCGTCTGAGGCAATAAACACAATGTTTTCTTCAGCTGTTGATTCTTCTTCTTCAACTGAAATAGTGAACTCAGTTTCTTTTTCTTCATCTTTTTCTGTTGGTTCTACTTCTGTTGCTTCTTCTTCACCTTCAATGGGTAAAATGGGTCTCCATTCAGGCTTGAAGTGCCAAAGAAGAGCACATGTGAATGAGTCCCAACTTCTCTTTGGGTTTGCTAGATACCAGCCCAGCCACCATGTGAGAGCAGAGCCTTTCATTGCAAAAGAACATTCCATTAATCTCTCTGCATCTGATACTCTCCTGTTCCGACTATTGAAGGATTTTTCAGAACAAATAATCCACCAATAGGCATTTTCACTACCATCAAAAATAGAAAGTTTCATTTCTAATCTTGAAGGTGGAAGTGAAGGGTTTAATGTTTGAGGTTGTTGCTGGTAATATGGAGGAAATGAGGTTGAAGATGGAGTTTGTGAATAAGAGGGATGAGTTTGTTGTTGTAATGAAGGAGGTGCTGTGTGTGATGACACAAATGTTGGTGGAGGAGTTTGGATTTGGTGAGAGGGAAGGCTAACATGATGAGACATGAGAGTGGAGGTATTGGGTGGTTGTTGGTAGAAGAAAGGTTGTTGTAGTTGCTGCAAGGTGTTGGTGGTGTTTTGGGTAATGATGGAAGGTGATGGAGTGGGTGTGTAGCCATGGTTGAAAATGGGTGTTTGATTTGGGAGTTGATGAACAACTGGTTCTTGTGGGTATTGTTCTGCTGAATATGTATGGTATGATGGGTGTGATATGGAATTGTGGAAATGGATGCTACGGTGGAAGGAATTGTATGAATGAGTGAAGGTGGAGTAATCCATGGGAGGATTTGATGTTCAAGAATGAAAGCACCAATTGATAGAGAGCTAGAATTTAACCTAAGAAAAACATAAAGAAAAGCAATAAATAAAAGATAAATAAAAGACATTCATTTCCTTCATTAGGTTAAAATGTGTCAAACACACTACATATATACTACTACTATTGGATAATATGTTAGATGGGCCTAAAGGCCAAAATAAGCTCAATCTAAATAACCTAATATAATTAATACTCAAATAGCAATATAAATCTCGCTCCTAAATTATTTAATTAACTAATAATTATTTAACTACTACTTAATAATTATATAATTAATTACTACTAATCTTCTATCAAATGTTGATCATGTACACTAGACAATGGTATTATTAGTGGTTTTGCTACTTTAGCAATTGATAAGAAAATAAATAAGAATTTTTGTATTGGAATAAAATAACAATTTTTTTAAAGAAATGAAGAAAAAAGAAGAGGCCACATGACAAATAATAAAATGCAGTTAATATTGTCAATTTGCTAGCTATGTCATTTCTTAAATTTAACTAAAGTAGATATTGTATTAAAGTTGATCTTAAGTTCAACAAACAAGAAGAAAATATATGTTCAAATAATAAATGATACTCAATTTACTCCTTCCAAGGACGTATCCGGGGAATACCAGGTTCGATTCCCAGGGGGAACAACGCTTGGCCAGTGCGCATGCCTCTACGCACGAGCCGGATTAATCGCCCACCTTTAATGGGTCGGAACCGGTGCGAAAGCAAAAAAAAAAATGATACTCAATTTGGTGCCGTAAATGCTTAACAGGAAACAAATCTAGTTTATTAGTTGCAAATTTTTTTTTATATCAATACCAACTGTTCATTATTTTTTTCAAATTATTCACTCCAAGAGTCAAATTGATTCACCACAAATTAAAAATTCAATCAACGCCTTTATGTTTCACCTTGAGTTATACCACCATCCACTTATGTTTTCCATCCCATCAAATCAAATGACAATATTATTACATGTTATCCTAATTATTTTAGGCTTAGACATCATTTTCGTCCCTGTAAGTTTATAATTTTTTGGTTTTAGTCATTGTATCTTTTTTTGTTGCAAATTAGTCATTGCATGTGCAAATCATTTTAATTTTAGTCCCTAAAGCTAAAATTCGCAGGAAAATCTGCAGGAAAATTCGCTGGTTTCCTGCGGATTTTCCTGCGAATTTTAGTTTTAAGGGACTAAAACCTAAAGATTTGAACATACAAGGACTAATTTGCAACAAAAAAAGATACAGGGACTAAAACAAAAAAAAAAGCGAACTTATAGGGGCGAAAATGATGTTTAAGTGATTATTTTATTATAGGAAAAAGGACACAATGTTACCATTGAACCAAAAAAGGAAAAAAGGACACTTCTTGCCTATGGTTGGATAAGTTTCGGGCAAATGTTAACATAGACCAGTGGTTCATCATAGATCAATGACAAAAAATTATCAAAAATTTTATTAACCATTGATAATACTCTGAAGAAATAAAAATTCATGAATCTAATTTTTTGACTTAAATGGTAATTTAATGGATATGATTCAATATCACGTGCATATTTGTTTTACGTATTTTTAATAAAACAAATATCAATTAAGTTATTTGTTCAATCATAAAATTATAAACATCTAACCTCTAGATTCAAGAGACAATTATTATTAAATACTTTGATAATATACATACAAAATTTTGCACAATTATTATAAAATACAAAAATATTCGCAATAGAAAAACAAATTAAAATATGATAGTACATTCTACCCTAATTATTTTATAGGAAAAAGGACACAATGTTACCATTGAACCAAAAAAGAAAAAGGACACTTCTAGCAAATGTTAATATTGAGTTATACCACCATCCACTTATGTTTTCCATCCCATCAAATCAAATGACAATATTATTACATGTTACCCTCATTATTTTATAGGAAAAAGGACACAATGTTACCATTGAACCAAAAAAAAAAAAGGACACTTCTTGCTTGTCGTTGGAATAAGTTTCAGGCAAATGCTAATATGGATCACCTAAATAAGTGATCTATTATAAATTAGTGACAAAAAATTATAAAAAAAATTAGTAACCGTTGACAATACTCTAAAGAAATCAAAACTCATGACCCTAATTTTTTACGACTGAAACGGTCACCTAATTGATGATGGTTTCATATCACGTACATATTTATTTTTGGTATTTTTAATAAAACTGGTATCCAATTAAGTCATTTGTTCAATCATAAAATTATAAACATCCAACCTTAGATTCAAGAGACAATTGTTGTTATTATTATTATTATTAAATAAGTAATTCTTATGATAATATATATACAAAATTTTGCACAATTATATAAAATACAAAAATATTCACAATAGAAAAAATTTAAAATATGATAGTATATATACACACCAAAACTCAATAGAAAAATTTGTGATTGAATTCTTATGCCACAATATAATACTCAAATTGTGTGATTTCTAAAAAGCCTACTATTTTTCTATCACTTAATTTGCGATTCAAATCAAGGCAACGAAACTGAAGGCAATGCATCCATTAATAATGCTTGCTGCATTATTCCTGTTGGTAGAAGCAGTTGCATCTTTGGCCAGAGAAGCACTTGCAGCTGATCAACCCCAACAAGTCCTACCAGGCTGCAATAACACTTGTGGAGATGTACTAGTTCCATATCCATTTGGCATGGGATATTCAACAACACAAGATAATACACCATGTTACATGGATTCCAAATTTGAGCTCACTTGTAGAAACTCAAAATTAATCTATGATAAAAATATCCTAGTCCTAGAAATAAATCCCCAAAGTCAAATGGTAATGAAATTTTTTGTCTCACATCTTTGTCCTCATAGTAATAATACTGAAGAAGCGAATAAACCTCTTCTCAGAGTTTCTTCTTTCACAATTTCAAGCACAGAAAACAAATTCATAACCGTTAGTTGCGACGGTTATGGAATTCTCAACAGTAATTTCAAGGGTGCAACTTATTCAACAGGGTGCTTAACAAGATGTGATAATAATTATGACCCTAAAATGGTAATTGGGAATAACACTGGAAAATGCACAGGTTTAGGGTGTTGCCAAGTGGATATTCCTCCACTTATGAAAAATTTCACTATACAAACATTTAAATTCCCAACTTCTACATCTCAGAAAGGTTGTAGCTATTCCTTTATTGCAAAACAAGGATACTATAATTTTTCTGTAGAGCATATAAAAAATCTACCTAATCAAACTTTTCCCATGGTTGTTAACTGGGCCGTTACAAATGAATCATGTCAAATAGCACAAACTACGGATAGCTATGCCTGCAAGGAAAATAGTGAATGCGTCGATAATGATCCAGATTATGACGGTTACAGATGCAAGTGTTTGGAAGGTTTTGAAGGAAATCCATACCTTCCTGGAGGCTGCACAGGTAACAAACAGAGCATAATTGTATACTTTTTTTTGTTTTTGTACTTTAGTAATTGATTATGCTTCATATTTTCAACGTTTTATTGAATTTCCTACATCTAATTAACCGTCTAATTTTAAAATGTCGAGTACGAAACACATTTTAAATGTGGTTGGTCACACTAAGATTTTTTAGATAGTGATTCATCATAGTGAATTTGAATTCCTCATAGTGAATTACGAATTACAATTCATCAAAGTGTATCATTATTCAAAATATATAGGAACCATGTTAGATGAAGCAGTTTTGTATAAATCGAAATCAGTTTTCTATTGAATCTGAGCTAAGACTGCGATGAATTGTAGGATACTAACTAACATGGTTTTATTTTATACTTATTGTGTTTCAGACATTGACGAATGTGCAAAAAATTTACATGGATGCAAAAATATTGTAAATTGCAACAACACTGCTGGGAATTACACTTGTTTCTGTCCTGTGGGGCAAACCGGTGATGGAACAAAGGAAGGAGGGTGCAAACTACCTGAACGAAAAGCATATATATATGTTATTGGTAAGCAGCAAAACACACCTAATTTTATTCTATGTACATTTTCTTTTTCAAATATAATGCGTTCATTAAGTATATATGTTACTGATATTAGTTTGGGGAACAATCCAAAAATTGGGTTTAATATATTTTGGACGCAGGAGTAGGAGCAGTATTGATTGTTCTATTTGTGGGGATAATTTCCTCCTTATACCAAAAGAGGAAACATACCAAATTGAAAGGGAAATTCTTTAGGCAGAATGGAGGTTCTATTTTGGAACAGAAACTTCTTCAAAGAAAAGACTCGTCTAAAATAGCAAATATTTTCAAAGAAAGTGAACTAAGGAAAGCCACAAACAACTATGATGAGAGCTTAATCATAGGTAGAGGAAGTTTTGGTACAGTTTACAAAGGGGAACTAGAAGATGATAGAATTGTTGCTATCAAAATGTCCAAAACAATAGATGAAAGCCAAATTGAGCTATTCATTAATGAGGTGGATGTTGTCTCCCAAATAAATCACAGGAATGTGGTTAAACTCTTAGGGTGTTGTCTAGAAACAGAAGTTCCTTTGTTGGTTTATGAATTTGTTAGCAATGGTACTCTTTCTGATTTTATACACACACAAGGTAATGAGGTGAATAATGAATCATGGAAAATTCGTCTTAAGATAGCAACAGATGTAGCTGGAGCTTTGTCATATCTACATTCAGCTGCTTCAATACCCATTATCCACAGAGATGTCAAGAGTGCTAACATTCTCTTAGATGGAACCAACACTGCCAAAGTATCTGATTTTGGAGCTTCAAAATTAGTACCACTTGACCAATCTGAAATAGCCACAATGGTGCAAGGAACTATTGGCTACTTAGACCCAGAGTATATGCTAACAAGCCAATTGACTGAAAAAAGTGATGTATATAGCTTTGGGGTAGTTGTTGTCGAGCTGCTAACAGGGGAGAGACCTTTTAGTTTTAGTAGGCCAGAAGAGAGAAGAAATCTTGCTGCGCATTTTCTGTCTTGCAATAATGTGTTTGAAATTATCCAAGATGGTATGTTGAATGAAGAAAACAAAAAAGAGATCAAGGAGGTAGCTGTTCTTGCATCAAAGTGTTTGAGACTAAGAGGGGAGGAAAGACCAAGCATGAAGGAAGTGGCTATGGAATTGGAAGCAATGATCTTAAATGTAGAGGGGAATTAGTACTTGCTTCATGAATCATCTTCTACCATTTATGAACTTGGTGATAGCAGCAGACATGGAGATATTGGGTAGGCGATAGCTGAAAAGATCAGGTATTAAATGACTTGGATGATGGAAGATGATTGGGGTGTGACAAAATGCAGTTCCATTTCGATGTTTTAGAAGTTTTTTCATATGAATAATCCAAATAATTTTGTAATTGTTATGTAATGTGTTTATATAATTAATGTGTTCTGTGTTTGTATCTTAGTTGTTATTTAAGTAGAGATGGAAGTGTACTATTATTGTAAGGAATAGTTGTTTTCAAGCACATCAATTTTAAGGGAGGTTTTCAATCCAACAATGGTAAGTAAAGTGAAGTGTAAATGTACTATTGTATACAAAAGTTTGATATCACCTTAGCAATCAAGTCATGTGATAGAATAATCAAGGAAGAGAAAGCAAAATAAATAACATGTAATTTAGCAAAGAATAAATGTTCTAATAAGAATATCATTCTTTAAATTCTATGGCCAAAGAATGATCATACAATAATAATGACTTTAGAAAAATGGTCAATACATTGTGTGATAAAATTTATGATGGTATCATTGAAATATTTCCATGTCATAAATCCTTCAAAAAGCTGGAACATATAGATATATTGAGTAACCGAACTAAGAGTCATGTAGTAAAGAAGTCCAATCATGAAATATTTTTGCCTAAATTGTACATTTGGCTCCTTAATTTATTTTGTGGTTTCAATTTTGTCCATAACTATTTATTGTCCCGTTTTTCTTCCATTTCTTCAATTAAAATTGAATAAACCATCAATTTAGTTCCTATATTGTCACTCTCTCTCCAATTTAATCCCTAAACTATCTAAATACAATAAGTAGTCCCTAAACTATATAAAATTCGTCAATTTCATCAATTCAGTCGCTTAAGTATATAAAAAAACTGTTAACTTAGTCCTTCACATCTTAATAGCAGAGACTAAATTGATGGATTTTATATACTCTAGGGACTACTTATTATATATTTACATAGTTTATGGACTAAATTGAAGTCAATGTGATAGTTTAATTACTAAATTGATGATTTCATGGTACCAAATGAGACTAAAACTGAACAAAAAATAAGATATAAGTTAAATGAGCTATAAATATCTAGGAAATTATTCTTCAGCACAAGTTGCATAATGTTAACGCAGTTCCCTAAACAGATAAAAAAGACTTGTACAGTATCAATTATAAGTTATTTCAAATTTATAACAAAGAAATATGAATGATCGATATCAATAAGCTAGTAATTAAAAGCAATATAAGATTGGATGATCTACTGGAATAAATCAATCATTTGAATGGATACATTTATGATTGAAATTGAGAGTGGATGTGTCGGTAACCCTAACCTGCTTCGCGGAGTGATACGCAAATTGTGCAATGTAACTTTTTATGCCTTCTGTTGGAAACTGTACTTTCATTTCCTCTCCACACTCCACCTCAATTGTTACAAAAATGAAGCAACATTTTGACGTTTTGAAGGCATGAAATCAACATTTCTTCCTCTACCATATTTCGGGAGAGGAGCATATGCCACACGCTCTCTACATGCGGAACTGTGTATTGCACTCTGCCTACCAATCTTTCTCTCCCAATATTGTCAGTCATTCCTAAAACAACAAGGAATTCAACATTAACTTCATTCATGCATTTTGTCAAACACTTGGTGCACATATACAAAAATGAAATTCCTAAACACTAATTCAATTACACACTTCACAAATTCAAACCAACAACTATCACACTACACAAACAATACAACAATAAATCATATTACTATCATTTTCAAACTACAAAACTAATCAATATTAAACAACAATTCAAAACCTAAATTAGAAACATTTTGGTGTGTTCAAAATATGATTCATGCAACACTTTTGGTGTGTTCAATGGGAAATCTTTGATGAGGATGAAAGGAAGGAATTGAATTAAGATTACATGTCTACTCAGGAGAAATACAATTTGTATTTTTGTTCAATGAGTCACTTTCACTCATTTTTGTATGGACTTTTCATCTATTATTTAAACCATTTTTGTATCTAAACCAGCGTGAGAGTTGAACCATTTTTGTACTGAAGGCAATGCATCCATTAATAATGGTTGCTGCATTATTCCTGTTGGTAGAAGCAGTTGCATTTGATCAACCACAACAAGTCCTACCAGGCTGCAATTACACTTGTGGAGATATACAAATTCCATATCCATTTGGCATAGGAAATTCAACAACACAAGATCATACGCCATGTTACATGGATTCCAAATTTAATCTCACTTGTGTAAACAATTCGACATTAATCAGTGGTAAGCGTATCCAAGTCCTAGACATAAATCCACAAGGTCAAATGGTAATGAAATTTTTTGTCTCGCATCTCTGTACTAATAGTAGTAATAATACTGAAGAAGCAAATACACCTTTTCTCAGAGTTCCTTCTCTCACAGTTTCAAGCACAGAAAACAAATTCATAACCGTTGGATGCGACAGTTACGGATATCTCAACAGTAATTTCAAGGGTGCCACTTATTCAACAGGGTGCTTAACAAGGTGTTATGATTTTGATCCTAAAATGGTAATTGGGAATAACACTGGAAAATGCACAGGTTTAGGGTGTTGCCAAATAGATATTCCTCCACTTATGAAAAATATCACTATACAAACATTTAAATTCCCAACTTCTACAACCTCTCAGGAAGATTGTAGCTATTCCTTTATTGCAAAACAAGGATCCTATAATTTTTCTGTAGAGCATATAAATAATCTACCTAATCAAACTTTCCCCTTGGTTGTTAATTGGGCTATTACAAGTGAATCATGTCAAATAGCACAAACTACAACTAGCTACGCCTGCACGGAAAATAGTGAATGTGTTGATGATGATTTAGATTATGACGGTTACAGATGCAAGTGTTCGGAAGGGTTTGAAGGAAATCCATACCTTCCTGGAGGCTGCACAGGTAACAAATTGAGCATAATTGTATACTGTTTTTGTAGTTTAATTAATGGACCGCGCTTCATATTTTCAATGTCTTACGAAATTCGCTTGTTCTTAATTTAGTGACTCATTTTAAAATGTTGAGTAAGAAACTCATTTTAAAAAGTGGTTGACTATAGAAAGTTGACAAAAAATGTGGTTGGTCACACTAAGTTTTTAGATATTGATTCATCATAGTGTATCATTATTCAAGATAGGAATCATGTTCAAAATAGATGCACTAAAAACTTGTATAAATTGAATTCAGTTTTGTATTGAATCGAGATATGACTCGGATGTATTGTGGGATATTAAAGAGTAATGACCATGGTTTTATTGTGTTTCAGACATTGACGAATGTGCAACAAATTTACATGTATGCAAAAATAGCGCAAATTGTAACAACACTGCTGGGAATTACACTTGTTTCTGTCCTGTGGGCCAAACCGGAGATGGAACAAAAGAAGGAGGGTGCCAACTACCTGATGGAAATGCATATCCAATAGTACCTACTGTCCTTGGTAAGCATCAACACACACCTAACTTTATTCTATGTTCATTTTTTTTTCAAATCTAATGTGTTCATTAAGTATATATGTTACTGATATTAGTTTGGGGAACAATTCAAAAATTGGGTTCAATATATTTTGGATGCAGGAGTAGGAGCAGCATTGATTGTTCTATTTGTGGGGATAATTTTCACCTTAATATACCAAAAGAGGAAACTTACCAAATTGAAAGAGAAATTCTTTAGGCAGAATGGAGGTTCTATTTTGGAACAGAAACTTCTTCAAAGAAAAGATTCATCTCAAATAGCTAATATTTTTAAAGAAAATGAACTAAGGAAAGCCACTAACAACTATGACGAGAACTTAATCATAGGTAGAGGAGGTTTTGGTACAGTTTTCAAAGGAGAACTAGATGATAATAGAATTGTTGCTATCAAAAAGTCCAAAACAATAGATGAAAGCCAGATTGAGCAATTCATTAACGAAGTGGATGTTGTCTCCCAAATAAATCACAGGAATGTGGTTAAACTCTTAGGGTGTTGTCTAGAAACAGAAGTTCCTTTGTTGGTTTATGAATTTGTTAGCAATGGTACTCTTTCTGACTTTATACACACAGAAGGTAAAGTGAATAATCAAACTTGGAAAATTCGCCTTAAGATAGCAGCAGAGGTAGCCGGAGCTTTGTCATATCTACATTCAGCGGCCTCAATACCAATTATCCACAGAGATGTCAAGAGTGATAACATTCTCTTAGATAGTACCAACACTGCAAAAGTATCAGATTTTGGAGCTTCAAGATTGGTTCCACTTGATCAAACTGAAGTAGCCACAATGGTGCAAGGAACTATTGGCTACTTAGACCCTGAGTATATGCAAACAAGCCAATTGACTGAAAAAAGTGATGTATATAGCTTTGGCGTAGTTCTTGTGGAGCTGCTCACAGGGGAGAGACCTTTTAGTTTTGGTAGGCCAGAAGAGAGAAGAAGTCTTGCTATGCATTTTCTGTCCTGCTTGAAAAAGGATAATGTGTTTGATGTCATTCAAGAAGGTATGTTGAATGAAGAAAACAAACAAGAGATCAAGGAGGTAGCTGTTCTTGCGGCAAAGTGTTTGAGACTAAGAGGGGAGGAAAGACCAAGCATGAAGGAAGTGGCTATGGAATTAGAGGGAATGAGGTTAATGGATAAGCACTCTTGGATCAACGAAGACCTAAATGTAGAGGTGAGTCGCTACTTGCTTCATGAATCATCATCTAGCATTTTTGAACTTGGTGATAGCAGCAAACGCGGAGATATTGGGTATGACAGCTTGAAAGATCATGTATTGATTGCCTTGGATGATGGAAGATGATTGGGATGTGAGAAAATGTACTTGTATTTCATTACTTTAGGTAGAAGTTTCTGCATGTATATTTATTTTTATGAATAATATAATTCATTTTGTAATTGTAATGTAATTTGTCTATATAATAAACTAATGTGTTGTGTGCATGCCTCCTAGCTGTTAACTAAGATTTATATATCATGTAAAGGTAGAGATATAAGTGTTCTATAGTAAAGAATAGTTGTTTTCAAGCACATAGATTTAAGGGCTTTTTAGATCAAGATAACTATTCGGTCGATTGAACACATATCTTAGAGAAGTAATGAATGATTGAAGTAAGAAAAAATTATTCTGATTCTTTTTCTTCTCAGAGTTTCTCAAAAGGTTCCATTAACCTTAGAATTCAAAGATCTTCACCCATGACAGAACCAGTTATGGTGGACGAAAAGAGTGGATAAGAATGCAATGGAGAAAGATAGGTTCACCAGAACAATGAAAAATGGTGAAGAAAAGGATATGTTCCACTGTTTTGAATATTTCTCATTGGTCTATTGCTGAACCAAATTATATTAGTGAAGAAAATTTCATGAGCAGGATTGGAAATGGCGCCATTTTTAACGAACCGGGATTGGAAATGAGCAGGCCTAACGAATAGGTTCTTTTGGTTGGCTCATTTGAAACTCATTTTAACACCCCCGTGTCTCTTTTTCACCCACCCCGGGTTTACCCTAAAAAAACTTTGGTGGACACGAACCGAAGTTTTGGTCTATATCGGAAAACTTCGATTTTCATTTACCGAAATTTTAGGAGGTAAAATTAAATTTTTTGGGGATTAAAAAAATACACGGGGGGTGGAAAGATAAATCTTCTAAATGGACTTTTTCCGGCCCAAAATTGCCAACCCAACCAAAGTTGGAGAATTTCTTTTGCCTCCTATACATATTTTAAAATACAGTTTTAAAACTTGAACATATAATACACATATAATTTATATGTTCAAGTTCCAGAGCTCAAATGCCTCCTATACATATCTAAAATTTCAGGATTTTACACCTTCATATTCTAGAACTCGAGCAGCTTGTTCAAGTTGTAGCATCCTCCTTAAATATCTTGGACAAAATGCAAGTGAAATGGAGTTACTCGTGGTAGCCCTGGCAATGCAGCTTGTGATGGTGTATTCATAGACTATCAAACTAATTTTTTACGTTGTTATGCTTCAAATATTGGTATTTTCTTCATGCCAAATTGATGGGAACTATTTTTGGCCATTGAAATTGCTTTTGACAAGGGTTGAGATCATCTTTGGATATAAACTGTTTCTCAGCTTGCTATATTGACTTTCAAGCAACCCCACATTATTGCTTGAACTCTTCATAACAAATGCCAAAATTGTATGCATCTTCTTTCTCAATGCATTTTAAAGGCACTCACATTTTTAGAGAAGAGAATTGTTGTGTTGATAAAATGGCCAACATTGATTTATCTATAAATAGCTTCACTTGGTGGGATAATTTGCCTAGTTTATTTGGAATAATTTCAATCACAATAGGCTAGATTTACCTTTTTTTTTTTTGGTCAAGTAGCCTAATGGCTTGAAATTCCACCCATAAGGTGAATAAGTGGGATGACCGGGGTTCGAACCCCGATCCCCTGCATAATAATGCAAATGTCCACCATTTGAGCTAAGCTCATGGGACAGGCTAGATTTACCTTTATATATAGGTTTTGTTAATTTTGTTGTTTATGAACTTTTTTTTCATTCATGAAGGTTTTATCCCTTTGAATTTTCCTTGAGAAGGTTTTTAACAAGGTAGATGAATTCTTACACCTTGAGTTTTGGTCTAGTCCCCCTAAACTTTTGTGTATTATTCTTATTTCATTTTAAATATATTTTTTTAGGGTACTTTTTAGGTAACTTATTTGGAGTACCGACATAGCTAAAAATTGAGATGCATTGGTTGTTACCTTTAATTTGTACCCATTTAATATTTATTTATTTTAAAAAAAAAACAGTTTAGGTATATTGTTACCCAGTCACAAAATTATCTCTTTATATTGTTATTTGTTTCTTAGAGAATTCCAATTTCCATAAGTGGAAATAGAGTCATGTCCCCAACACCTATCGTTGGATAAAGGCATATGTTTGACGGGTGACATGTTGGCAAGCCCTTGTCAAAATCAAAAGATTTAAGAAACCAAATTGTTATTTTTAATTATAAATAATATTCACTTTTTAAATTTATTAAATAACTAATTTATCTAAAAGTAATATTTGTTTATAATTACTATCATAGAGTATTTTTATTTATAAGCGGTCGCCGAGAGTATTAATTTGTGTCTTAAGAAGATGTGTTAAGGAACATACAAATAAAAATTTATCTTTAAAATTTATGCATTTTATTTTTCAAATATATAAAAATTGATTTTTTTCACAATCAAATTTCTATTTAAGTTCGTTAACATATGTTTTTAAGATATAAGTTAACCTAACTCAATGTTATTTAATTTTTATTTAGTTTAAAAATTTATCACATTATCAACAAAATGAAAATGGATATTTTTGAACATTTGTTTTTTTTTTTACTACTTTTTGAACATCATTAAATAAATATATATAAAATAATTACATATTGATAAAATGGATAACAAGCTGCTCGCTAACCCTTTTTAAACATTTGTTATTCTTTCTTCAATCCCATGATTTCATAAAGTTTTCTCCAAAAGTCATCTTTTCGACCATTTACTGTTCTTTGAAATAATTTTGCTACATGGTACGCTATAGCGCTAGCCAACAAAATTTCAGATTATCAAATAATTTTTCTTTGATTTATCCAACAAAATATGTTAAAATTATGTTTATTAAAAGACAAAATATAAAACAGAAAATATTCAAAAGGACTAAAATATCTCATTTTTATTTTTATAAATTAAAATCAAAATTCTTTATATTTTTAGATTAAAGAAAAACTTATTTAAAACTTATTTTTAGTCCACATTCCTCCGAACTCACCAATCCAGACGGAGAAAAACATGACCTTTTTTGGCATTCAAATAAGTAAATCCAAATATTTGACAAAGGAAAGTGAAACCATGTTCATTTCCTTATGAAGTTGGAACAGAGTCATGCTACCACAGAGTCATGCTACCGTAGCATTAGAGGTGTGCAATGGTTTGAAACCTACCACCATTTATTGTTGCATAAAGGCACATTAGATAGGTAGCATGCCATCAACCCCTGTCATACCAAAATTATTCAAGCACTATCTTCAATCTTTACTTGAAAAAGGTTATAATGTGGACAGCATAGTCTAGTGTAAATGAGTGGTGCTAATCATAATGTTAGTATACATTTGTGTATGATTCAAAATCATGTCTAGATTCATTGATTTGTATTTAAAGGAACCAAGATTAAGAGTTGTAAAGTTAAGTTTTAACCAAATTTTGTTTTGTAGGCTGAGTTTATAAAATCAACCCATTCCTTACTTTCATTTCAAACTAAGTAATAATTTTCAAGGAAAACATTGGATTTGTAAAAAAACCCAAAATTTTGGATATAATATTTGAGTATATATTATTAAAAAATTAAGTGATTAAACTCAATGATAAATAAATTTTAATTAAGGTCGAATCCCAATTTAGATGGGCTAATTTAATTTATTCAAAAAAAAAAGTCGAATCAATTGTAAATACGTGAATTTGATTTCTTTAAAATTAAGGCATATTAAGACTAAAAAATAAAATTCCAAAGTTTGATTCTGGCCATATATGTTAAGAATTCTATAATAGATGAGATAAGACATGAACAAAAAAATTTAGGTTGAATTATTCGGAAGAATTCGACTTTGATTTTTGGATGAAATAATTTTTTGTCTAATTTAATTTATCTTGGAATCAAATTTCAAACTATTAGGGTGGGTCTCCTACCCCCGCCCCCCCCCCCCCCCCCCCCCCCCCAAACAAGAGAGTTAAAAAAAAAAAAAGTTTAAAAGTGGGGATAATTCTTAATTTATGAGCCGATTTCATAAGGTCCAATATAAAAATTTACTACTTCCATCTCATTTTATAAGACCTCTTTTGATTAAATGATACTATTCATTTATCATGTTTTGACTATACTTTCTTAATAATATATAAATATAAATATAAGCATATAAGATCTTGTTTGATTTGTTTTGATGAGTATTTTTAAAATATCCAATTTTTATAATTTTTACTAATAGAGAATTAAAAATATTACTGATCAAAATCGTGCGTTGACATACGTGCAGTAGTCAAACTAGTTCTTTTATTTTGGGAAGGAGGTAGTACATCAAAACATATAAAAAATTATGACTGGGTTTATTGGTGATTATATAAATTATGACTAGGCTTATTGGTGATTAATTATATCTACTGTAGTAAGATATACTTGTATCTTCTTAAATTTTATTTATTCATTTTTAGTGTAAACTGAGTATTTTCTGTGCGCAACTACAAAAATTAATTATTTTAATCTTGTGGAACTTAAATGAGTAGCAAATTTTCTTTAAGAATTTTAACATTGCTGAATGCTCAAACCAGAGATCAAATTCATACCCTAGTTCAAATAAAAAAGATACGTACCATCATATCTAAGTGCTATTGAGCTATCTTCTTAGATTTTGATTAAACAAATTTGTACATATAAATTTTAGTTTATTCATAGCTAGTGAAATTAAGTTGCAAAGAAAAAATATTGTAAAAATTCATCAAACTTAATCAAATTCTTTGTATTATTATTGAGAGTATAAACATTAAGTATGCGATAGCATACCTAAGTTACAAGGAGCAAAAGCCAGCAACAACTGAAGCTCTACCCTTTTTACAATTACAATATAATTAAGAGTCCTATAACTAGAACCCCTACAATTAATTCCTCACTTGACAACATATAGAAAAACAAATTCAAGAAAAAACACTCAAACCATCAACATATTATAAAAACCATACACACTAACTTACTTGCACTAAAAATATATACACACACACTTTTCTTAAAATTTAATTTGGATTTTTCTGGTTCCAAATAGTAGAAAGTGGTTTATCACTAGTCCAATTCCTTAACTTAAGAACCAAATACACAATCATTCCAACCAAAAATCCAAGAGCAGCACTTGATCCAACCAATGAAACAGCAGTACAAATAAGTGCAACAAATGAATCTTCTTTACTATTCATATCTCTAGCACACATAGCTAATTCAATACCAGCAAACAAAAGTAACACACCTAATATTCCAACAGGAAACATCTTCAATATATGTGCCAAAGAAGTACCTAAAACCAATCCTAATACCAATTTTGCAACACCAAGAAGTGCCACACACCCTCCACTTCTTCCACCAAATTTATACTGTCCTGCTAATCCACCAGCACCATGACATGTTGGCATAGCACCAAACCAAGAACCAACCAAATTCATTAATCCAACTGTCACTGAAATTGATGTAACTGAAAATTCTTTTTCAGGAAAAAGATCTGTTGATAATTTACAAACAGCTATCACAGAGTTCAATATTGATAATGGAAGTTGTGGAATTGCACCTTTGATAAAACCTTTCTTCCAAGCATGTTTAGTGAATTTCACTATTTCTATTGAAGAGGGTCCAAATTTAATTTCATGCACCACTTCATGTTTTCTTATAAACACCAAAATAATTCCCAAAACAAAGACTAATAAAGCAGAAGGAAGTGAAAAAACAAATTTTCTTAATCTATTGAGTTTACTTTTTCTTCCACTTTCATTATCACACTTTTGGGTTTGGCCATCTAAATCATCACTTTGTGGATCGCCGCAACAGCCGCGATTTTTTTCGCCGGCTCCATTGACAATCACAATGAAACAAGCACAAACAATAGCTAGAACCAATCCATCTAAACCAAACCAAGGTCTTTGTCCTATTGATTTAGACTTTGGAAGATCTTGCACTTTTCTTACATATTTAACAGCTGTTAAAGCAAATGACAAACCTTGTGCTAATTGAATTCCCCTTACTACAGATAAAGGAATTAATTTGTATACCAGCTGCATTAATCCTGTGATACCGAGTACGAACAGCGTGCCTCCGGTTAAGATTCCAGCAGTCATGATTTCTGGTATGCCGAAATCTTTGTCCGATAAGGCCTGGGCAGCGATGGACTTCATCGGCTGTACCGGCATAGGAATTCCATAAATGACACCGGTTATGATGTTGTAGATACCTGTAATAAGACACCATACATATAGATTACACGAGGAAAATATATTATTGATGTTAACTACGTATAACCTGATTAATTTTTTTTTTACCTTTAAAAAAGTGATTTTTTCTTTGTATTTTTAAAAATGATTTTTATGATAATTTCATTATAAATAGTAAAAGTTATTCAAATTTCATCTTTTTTAATAATTAAAAGAGTGATTTTGATATTCAATAACTTAAATATTCATGTTAAAGATTTTAACTTAATAATAAAAATCATTATTTTTTAAAAAAGATATCTCTAAAAAATGATTTTTATGAAAAGCAATTTGAAATAGCTTTTCTTTATAGATTTTTTTAAAATTTTATGATAAAAAAAATTGTAACAAAATGATGAAATACTTAGGCCCCGTTTGGCCTGACTTATTTTCTCCTTTTTTTCTTCTCCTTAAAAATAGTAAAGAAGGAAAAAATTGTGTTTGACTTCACTTTTCTTTATTTTTTACTTCTTTACTTTATTTCTCTAATACTTTTAAGGAAAAATAGTGTCAAATATAATTTTATACTTCTCTATTTCATTTAAGCTAAAATAAAAAGTAGAAGACTATTCAAACCAATTGTTCATTTAAAGCTTTTATAAAAAAATTCTTTATTAAAAAAATTTTAATACAAAAATAATACATTATAAGAATTTATTTTCCAAAAGCTAGAACTAACACACCCTATAGCTAGGGGAAGAAAATATGAAGGCATGCTATGCTATCACAAGATTATAGTGTGCATGCGACAAATTTGTGATTTTGGTATTTGAAAAAATAAATAAAACATCAAAGTTATCAAAATATTATTGTCGTGATCGTAACCACAATAACCTCAAAATTTATAATTATATTTACGGTCATATCAGTCGTATTTTATCGTTATTACTTGCAACATATCACTTCTTTTTTCTTTTTTTCGTAACTGCGCAACATCAAGATTTTTAATGGCTCTACAAAGCCTCTTCAACAAGCTCATCTTGTAGTAATAGCAGACAATTATATAGCTCTACAGCTGACCAATTAAAAGCATAAAACATTCATTCTTATACCAGAATTTTAGGACAAGACCAAATGCTTAACAATCTGTTATATAGTAGGACACCATAGTGACTTCAGAACAGTTGTTAGAAGTAATTTATATTTAAGGGTATTTTAGTATTTTACTATGTTGTCTTTATGACCTAGTCCTTGTGTATAAATAGGAGTAGTGATATCATCATAGAAGTTAGTGCATTTATTATTCTTCTTGTAGCCGTCATTTTTTAAGTTCATCAATATATTCTCTTTTTCTATTCATTTATCATCTTTATGCACCAACAATTGGTATCTAGAGCTCCGGTTCAAATCCACAGGAAACACGAGTGAAACGTAAGGTGTTGTGTGATTGATTTCGTTTCTTGAACGAAGTTGTAACAGAATCACATTTTCTGATTCTGCGGGATTGGGAAACACGAGTGTTAGTGAGATTTAAGTGAACGCACAAAGATTGAAGATGAACGGAAACAGTGGTATGAGTACCAAGCTTCCAGTGTTTGATGGCAAAAACTGGAATCGTTGGATGAAACAGATGATTGTTCTGTTTGGTGCTCAAGATGTGCTTGAACTTGTTACTGAAGGTTATGTTCCAGTAGCAGCTGATGCAACAGATGCACAAAAGCTTGCTCAGAAGGATACGAAGAAGAAAGATCAGAGGGCGTTGTTCTACATCCATCAGTGTGTGGATGAAAACGTGTTTGAGAAGATTGCTGACTCAGAAACGGCAAAGACCGCGTGGGACACACTGATCAGATGCTATGGTGGTGATGCATCAGTGAAGAAGGTGAAGCTTCAGTCCTTACGAAAGCAGTATGAGAATCTCAACATGAAGAACAATGAGAAGGTCTCTGAGTACATCTCAAGAATGATTTTGATCACTAATGAGATGAAGGCGTGTGGAGAAACACTCTCAGAACAAGTAATCATTGAGAAGGTATTGAGATCACTTACCCCTCAGTTTGATTACATTGTGGTAGCTATTGAACATTCCAAGGACTTGAGTTCCATGAGAATTGAAGTGCTACAAAGCAGTCTAGAAGCACAAGAGTTGCGTTTGACTGAGAGAAACTCTGAAAGAGAAGTAGAGCAGCAGGCTCTGAAAGTAGACTCTGGTAAGAATCATCAGAAGAAGTCTTGGTCAGAAGCCAAGAGAAGGTCTGATGGAGTTCAGAAGCCTGAAACTTCAAACTCTGATAAGCAAAAGTATCAGAAGGGAAAAGAGAAGTTTGACAAGAAGAAGATTCAATGCTATTGTTGTCAGAAGTTTGGTCATTTTGCTTCTGAGTGTCAGTCAAACAAAGAAAGGAAGTCAGAAGAAGCAAATATAGCCAGAAGCTCTGATGACTCTGATGGTGAATCTGTGTTGTTAATGGCTTCTGAGACTGATGATATGAATTCATCAGAGTGGTGGTATATGGACACAGGGTGTTCAAATCATCTTACTGGAAACAAAAGGTGGTTGGTTGACTTTGACTCGAGTAAGAGTACAAGGATCAGATGTGCTGATGATAAATACCTTAATGCTGAAGGTATGGGAAATGTCAGAGTCACTCTGAACAATGGCAAATCAGCATTGATTCAGAATGTGTGGTATGTACCTGGCATGAAAAGCAATCTGATGAGTGTAGGGCAACTGATTGAGAAAGGTTTCTCAGTTACCATGAAGGACAATCTTCTGAAGCTGTATGATCGTAATCAGAAGCTGATTATGGAGTCAGAACAGGGAAGGAACAGGACATTCAAGGTGAATGTTAAAACTGCAGACTCTGAATGCCTTAGTGCAACAAGTGTTGAGAAGGATAGTGAGCTGTGGCATAGAAGATTTGGTCATTTGAACTTTAGAAGCCTGGGGCATCTAAAATCAAAGAATCTGGTACATGGAATTCCTACAATCAAGAAACCTGAGAAGTCATGCAAGGTGTGCATGGAAGGGAAGCAACCAAGATTGCCATTTTCATCAGGAGTAGCTCCAAGAGCAAAACATGCATTGGGAGTAGTACATTCTGATGTGTGTGGTCCATTTCAGGTAGCATCAATTGGAGGGAATAAATACTTTGTGTCATTTGTAGATGAATTTACTAGAATGACATGGGTATCCCTGATAAAGTACAAACATGAGGTGTTTGCTGAGTTTAAGAAGTTCAAAGTGAAAGCTGAGAAGCAGAGTGGTCAGAAGCTGAAGATTCTCAGAACGGATGGTGGTGGTGAGTTTAATTCCAATGAGTTTAAAACCTTTTGTGAGGAGAATGGAATTGAGCATGAGGTTACTGCTCCTTACACTCCTCAACATAATGGTCTTGCTGAAAGAAGAAATCGTACTTTGCTTGATATGGTGAGAAGCATGCTGAAAGAGAAGAAGCTTCCTCATAATTTATGGGGTGAAGCTGTTGCAACGACATGTTATGTGCTCAACCGATGTCCAACGAAGAAGTTGAAGGAAATAGTTCCTATTCAAAAGTGGACTGGAGATAAGCAAAGTGTTAGTCATTTGAAGGTGTTTGGTTCTGTTTGTTACAAACATGTTCCAGAAGCTAGAAGACAGAAGCTGGATGATAGAAGCAAAGTTATGTTATTGGTGGGGTACCACAGTACAGGTGCGTACAAGCTCTATTGTCCAAAGACTAATAGAATTGAATTCAGCAGAGATGTCATTGTGAAGGAATTAGAAACTTGGGATTGGAACAAAACTCAATCCAACTCTGATGTGATATTCCTTGAAGGAGACTCTGAAGGAGATTCAGATTTTGACGGTGATTCAGGCTCTGACGGTGATTCAGGCTCTGAAGGTGATTCAGACTCTGAAGGAGGTCCTGAAGGAGACCCTGAAAGTCAAGGCTCTGATGTTGAAGCTTCTGAAGATAGTATTTCTGAACCTCCAACCTCTGAAGGAAATCATGTGGAACAAGATCAAAGACCACAGAGAATCAGAAGCATTCCAAGAAGGTTTGCAGGGTTTGATATGCTGCAAGACACTGAAGTAGACTCTGAGGGAGAAGTTATTCAGTGTGCTATGTTAGTAGACTCTGAACCCATGAGTATAGAAGAGGCTCTTAAGCAACAAGTCTGGTTGCAGGCCATTAATGAAGAACTTGATGATATCAAGAGAAACAAAACTTGGAAGCTATCAGAACTTCCAAAAGGCAAGAAAGCCATCAGTGTCAGATGGGTTTTCAAGCAGAAGCTAAAGTCAGATGGATCAATTGGCAAATACAAAGCAAGGCTAGTAGCAAGAGGATTCCTGCAGAAACCTGGGCTAGATTATTTTGAAGTGTTTGCACCTGTAGCAAGACATGAAACAATTAGACTGGTAATTGCAATAGCTGCTAACAGGAATTGGCCTCTGATGCATTTAGATGTGAAATCTGCATTTCTGAATGGTCCATTACAAGAGGAAGTATATGTGTCACAACCTCCTGGTTTTGAGAAAAAGAATCAGGAAGGGATGGTGTATAGATTACATAAAGCCTTGTATGGATTGAAACAGGCACCCAGAGCCTGGAATATGAAGATTGATTCTTTCTTCAAGAAGCATGGGTTTCAGAAATGTGAATTGGAGTATGGTGTTTATGTTCAACACACTTCAGAAGACAATATGATTCTGGTATGCTTATATGTTGATGACATATTGCTGACAGGAAGCTCTGAACAAGAGATAGCTAAGTTCAAGAAGGCTCTGATGAATGAATTTGAGATAACAGACCTTGGTAAAATGAGTTACTTTCTAGGGATGGAAGTTATGTACTCTGAGAAAGGAATCATTTTACATCAAATGAAGTATGAACTTGAGCTTCTGAAGAGATTTAAGCTGGAAAATTGCAAAATTGCAATTACACCTTCTGATACCAATCAGAAGCTGGACTCAGATTCTGATGGAGAGGATGTGGATGCTACAACCTTCAAATAGTTGGTTGGTTCTCTAAGGTATTTGTGCAATACCAGACCTGATATTTGCTATGCAGTTGGAATGGTTAGCAAATTTATGAGCAAACCAAAATGGTCCCATTACCAAGCTGCTGTCAGGATTTTGAGGTATATAAAGGGAACTCTGAAGCATGGTGTGCTATTCCCTTCTGAAGGAAAGACCGAATCAGAGCTTCTGAGCTACTCAGACTCTGATTGGTGCGGAGACAGGGTTGATAGAAGAAGTACTTCTGGGTACTTGTTTAAATTCCTGGGAGGTCCTATTTCTTGGTGCTCCAAGAAACAACTTGTTGTGGCTCTATCAACCTGTGAAGCTGAATATATTGCAGGCGCTCTGACTGCATGCCAAGCTGTGTGGATTCTGAACTTGCTACAGGATCTGAAGATTAAGGTAAACAAGCCTTTGAAGCTGATGATTGATAACAAGTCTGCAATCAATCTTGCCAAGAACCCAGTGCTGCCTGGGAGAAGCAAGCACATTGAGACCAAGTATCACTTCTTAAGGAATCAGGTTCAGAATGGAGTGTTAGAAGTTGTGCACTGTAGCACTCAGAAGCAGCTGGCAGATGTGATGACAAAGGCAATCAAGACTGACCAATTTCTTCGTTTAAGGGATGGAATTGGTGTTGTTAGTTTTGTGTAAATATAAATTAAGGGATGGTGTTAGAAGTAATTTATATTTAAGGGTATTTTAGTATTTTACTATGTTGTCTTTATGACCTAGTCCTTGTGTATAAATAGGAGTAGTGATATCATCATAGAAGTTAGTGCATTTATTATTCTTCTTGTAGCCGTCATTTTTTAAGTTCATCAATATATTCTCTTTTTCTATTCATTTATCATCTTTGTGCACCAACAACAGTGACAAAGACAAAAAAATACTAATGATAATAAATTAACATCATTAATACTAAGTTAAGTATTTGGACTTCATTAATATTGTCCCAAAAAATAATGAAAAAATGACATAGTTATCCGTGTAACAACATAATAGTTTGACATTCACTATGAAACACAGATTGTATCGGATATTATTTTTTATTTAAAAATAAAGATTTGACCGATAATTTTTCCGATACGAGTATCAGAACATATCTGACGCGTATTGGATATTATTTTTTTATTTAAAAATAAAGATTTAACCGATACTTTTTCGATACGAATATCGGAACATATCAAACAAGTATCGATATCGAGTACGTATCGGACACGATACTTCACCATTTTTAGAGTATCGGCGCTTCATAGTTATTCACACTACTCGATTATGTGAGACTTGGATGAAAATTCACTTTGGCACAATATATTTCTTATTCATTGATATTTTAAAATTACTTGTAATTTGGGACATTTTTTTATAAATTGACTTATAATGCAGAACAGAGACAGTTTTAGATAAAGACTTTTGTTAGACAAATTTTTTAAAATAAAGACTAAAAAATATAATAAGGAAATTTTAAACCAAATGTATTCCAATTGATTGTTAATATGTGTTCAGTATTAAACTTAAATTAGAGGTGATATATGGTCATGGTTCCTTTGGTGAGATACCGCGTAGCTGACACCTAACAGTGATGATAAGCTTCATCAACGGAGAGAAAATGTATCTGCAAAAATGTTAATACTCTAGTGCTCAAGTCAATAATAGCTCGATATGATATGATTGTGTATGAATTGGAGTGAAATGTGTGTACTTTAAGAATAAATGCATATACATATATAGGAGTGAGGAGTCATATGCATGATGATTTGCATAACAACTTTGTAGCTCCCACTATACGTTAGTGGCATTGAGGAACATGCGTCTCATCTATCTGTTGTGGTCAGCATAAGAATACAGTGTGCCTTGGGTGTAACGTGGATGAGTTGTTGGTCCTTAGGACCTTCAAGCATTATGAGATTTAGTTCAATTCGAAACAATAACATATTGAGATGAGATTAGTTTACCTGATGGCGGAGTCGGGATTCTGGCTCATGGAGTGCAAGCGCAACTATTAAAAATACTTATTCCCTTCGGTCATATTTATAATTAAATTTGACTTTTTTGGTACATTGTAAAATGAATGCACGTGACTTATATTATATACTACATACGTCTATTTTTCAATGTACCAAAAAAGTCAAATTTGCTTATAAATGTGACCGGAGAAAGTATTGATTATTGTATATGAGCTTATGGCGAATAATTTATAAACTACTAGCTTTTAGTAGCGAATAAGCTTTTTTTTAAACAACCAAAATTAGTTTTTTTTTTTCACCTTGTCAGAATTTTTCCTCTAAACCTTTACTTCTTAACTCCTTTCACCCTTAACTTAAATCAGTTAAACTATCCACCGCACCCACTTTATAGCGAATAAGTTAGTTGATTGAATTTTTTATGTTTAATAAAATTAGTTGTTGAACAATCTTATTAGTATGAAATGACATAAAAAATATATGTTTAATTAATATATATAATTTTTTTGTCATATAAACTTATAAGCTATAAGATGGAAACTTAAAATGTGGTGTTGTCAAACAATGCCTAAATAGCATTGTACTTAAATTTTGTTCAATTATACTAGTATAATTGCATTGTAATTGTAGGTTCTATAAAATTACAGTGAGTCAACATAATTTTGACATATCCATCGTATACCAAACACACACAACCAGACTATTTTGTTGAATATTCATAGAGGTGGTACAGCACATGCATAGTAAAAAAAACATACATTTTTTTTTTGAATGATAAATATAAAAAAAAAAAACATAAATCGTACTTACATTGCATAGAGAGAAGTCAAATAGCATAACAGTAAGTAGTTTTGGTGCTATGGTGCAAACACATATTTTCATGGGGTTCAAAATTAGAAATTACAACATAATTGGTGAGAATTAAGAAACTTGAGGGGGAGTACTTGAACGAGAGTGGTTATGATACATAAATTTTTTCTTTATACATTATACATAAATAATGAAAATTGTTTAATGCACCCCAAACTTGTATGTGGCTTCGCCACTTCCAATACAAGATGGACTTGAATCCACCGAGGTAGATAAATAATATAGTTTCACACTATTTTGCATTGCCTTTAAATCTTTTATTAAATAATATAGTTTACAACTGTCAAATCATTATTTTGTAATATAAATAAATCCAATAAATAATATCATAGCCGTGTGTTTTTCTTCTGCACCAAGTCCATTTTCCGTCGAGGTAGACTTTGTCATACTTTGATTTCTCAATTATCGTCTTGAGATATGTGGTTTATTAGCATTGGGGAGTAAGATTTTAAAACTGTGTATTCGTGAAGGAAGATGTGGACAATGGAACTTATGATGAAACGAAATGAATGATGCATTTATTTTGGCCCCTCTAGAAAATACTCCTTCAAATTTTTTATTTCTTTTAAGACTGAAAATATGTATTAATAGAAGAAGACTTAGACGTAAGATGAGTCTAGTCAATGCAAAATGGCTTTGGTTCTCATAGAGTTTAGTTAAATATCAGTATGTGAGAAGTAAATATTTTTTGACATATGTGAAAAGCAAATTATTATTTAAGTTAAATATATTTTTGGTCTATAAAATACAAAATTTTTGCTCTTTGACAATAATTGACAGTTAGCAATTGCAAAAATAATTTTATGACGTCAATATTTCTGGGTCAATAATGAACCCAACTTAGCAATTGATTATTTTTTACATTAAAATTTAATTTCCATGCAAATAATTTGAAAAATATTAAGAATAACACAAGTGTTGCTCGATGTTTTAGCAAAAGATTTTCCTTGAGGTACCAAATTTTTACTTTCATGTGCTTGAACAAAAGATTTTCATATGAGTACCATAGCATGCATGAACCAAAATTGTGATTGTGAACTTAGTAGGAAAAATTACGGTTTGATCCGCTACAATTATGATCAAGAAGGAGATAGAATCACTTGATATTAGAATTGACATTTCGAATTAGAATGGCGGTCCAATGAATCGGATACCCCTAATGAAAACAAAAAATAGATTGTGATTGTGAGCAAGTTGACGTGAATATTAATGCAGTCATGAATGCCATGACCACTTGACACGAGTTCAGATCCACTCCATTTCTTTATCCTCCATTTTGTCAAGTTCCTTTAACAGATGTATGCCACGTGGCAATGAAACATTTCAATGGCCATGATTAAAATTCCAAAGATCAATGTTTCTTCTTCCTCACAACTCCATTCTCCACACCTCTTTCTCTTTGTGTTTCCACCATTTTCTTCTTTCTCACCAACACTGCAATCTCGCTGGTTACCGTCTCACCGCCATTGTGTTCTCGCCGGATTTCGGTCTCACCGTCACTTTAACAATCGGTAAACAGAATTTGAGATTAAGAAATAGAATCCAATGAATCAAATTTAAGCATGATAAAAAAAACTCTAGTCCACCCACTCAATCTCAAATTACAACATACAGTATGTTGAAATAGAATAAAAATTCAGTTTAAATTTGACATTTAAATCACCCTCAAACCTCTTTTTTCTTTTTATTAAGATTCATGGTTGTTGCCATTGCTCCAATTCCCATCGCACTGCTTTGCACAGATTTGGGGAAATTTTTTGCATAAAGATTTAGCAAAAAATAAACGCAGGTGGAGTGGCGACGAGTTTGTTGCAGAGCGAAGGAAAACTGGAAACTAGGAACGAGGGAAGCGGCGGAAGTGAAAGCTTCAGTAAGAAGAAGAAGAACAACAAGGGTAGAAGAAGAGGTTTTTACCTGATTGTGTTTTGAACCGTTGATTTAGTTTTTATCCACGTGTCACGCATCTGTCTATGGAACTGGAGAAATGGAGCATAGAGAAACTGGAGTGGATCTGAACTCACTTGACACAGTATTATAATAGTTGAGCAACAGCATATTCCAGTTATTATATCATAAAACAAATATATTCTAAGTCTTGGTCAAACATAACTTTATCAATTGACAGATTTAGTTAATGTTTGGTTGTGCGGTGATGAGAATTAATTTTGATAGAATTGAATTTGGCTAAAATTGATTTTAAGTTAAAGTGATTTATGTTTGGATATATTCATACAAAAGTGAGTTGAACAAAAAAATTGAGTGTAAAAATTAATTCTAGAATCAATTCTAAAATCAATTTCTAGCTTCAAGTAGAATCAATTATGGAGGCAGAATCAATTCTACTTTTAAGAAACTAAACAAATGAGAATCAATTATACACACTAGAATCAATTATGTCTGCTCCAAAATTGAAACAAAACATACACTTAATAGGTTATATTTCTATTATTTTTATAATTAAAAAAAAATATTATATAATTTTTTAATCTAAAATGATTAAATTATGACATTGCTTCCAAATAAGCATGATGTTAATGTCATCTCATTCAATTACATGCCGCATCTCAAAAAACGGGAGTTAGATTAATGAGAGCGTCTAAATGTATGAATTTAAAAAAATAGAAAAAAGAAATTGTAAAATAAAATAGCCTTAAATGCACTTTTGGTCCCCCTATTTTGATATTTTTGAACTTTTGGTCCCCCTATTTTAAAACTCAACTTTTTGGTCCCCCTATTTTAAAACTCAATATTTTTTTATGGTCCCCCTCTCATTTTAATGATGTGGCATCTCAATTGATGATGTTGCATTGACATAGCAAAGTTGACTAAGAAATGTTATTTTCCCTATCATTAGTTTATTTTATGTAATTTAATATAATGATTAATTAATAAAATAAATATAAAAAAATTAAATTTTTTTAATAAAAATCCTACAAAATGAAGAACCTTAATTTCTAAAAAAATTCCCAAATCCTCTCTTCATCTTCCTCAATCCTTCACCAACAACATCATTGCATCATCATCATCACAAACACAATGCAATTGTAACTAAAGTGAAAAATAATGTTGAAGACAAAAAATTAGAAAATCCCTCAAATTACTCTTTGATGTTTCCAATTCCAATAGCTTAGAAAATTTCTTAGAGATTCTAATTCAAACTTCCGAATACAATTTTGGTCGTTTCAACCTTGCTTCCAAAGAAATTCTGCCTGAAATTCTCAATATACTTCAATCAAAAACCCCTCTTTTAAATCATCATATTCTATCTCTATGTTTCAAGCTACTCAGAAACTTGTGTCTTGGAGAAATTCTAAACCAGAATTTGTTTCTTCAGTTTGATGGAGTAGTTATTGTTGTTTCAACTATTTTGAAGTCAAAGTCAGGGCTGTTTCTAATCTCATGTTGGTTCTTTGGGGTCTGGAGGTTTTGGCAAATGTTTCTTTGGCTGGGAAACAACATCAGAAGGTTATTTGGGAAGAGTTGTTTCCACTTGGTTTTTTGTCTCTTGCAAAACTTGGAACAAAAGAGGTTTCTCATGTTGTTGGTGAAGGATCGAGGAAGATAAAAAGAGGATTTGGGAAGAAATTAGGGTTCTTCATTTTGTAGGATTTTTATAAGATTTCTTAGTCAACCTTGCTATGTCAATGCCACATCATTAAAATGAGAGGGGGACCATAAAAAAATGTTGACTTTTAAAATAGACGGACCAAAAAGTTGAGTTTTAAAATAGGGGGACTAAAAGTTCAAAATTATCAAAATAGGGGGACCAAAAGTGCATTTAAGCCAAGTATTTATTTAAAACTGTAAAAAAGGAACGTTATCCTATTGTCGATCCCGTTTCCAGAACAATATTCCATTAAGTAAAACTATAAAGGTTAATCTAAGAAATTAAACTCAAATAGTTAATAAGCTCTCTTTAGGACAAATCATTTGAAAAAAATTGGATCCTATAATCAACTAATTTATCCGCACAACAATTGTTCACTCTATATTTATGAGTTAATTTAAAATTCTATTTTGCTTTCTTTTAGCAAAGAATTGTTGTAATATAAGTCTGTAATATCTATCTTTTTTTAAAAATAAAAATAAATCTACAATTACAAAAGATCCACGTACCTATTAACTTTAAACTTGCAAATTTTCCAAAGATCCAAAACCCTTCACAATTCTATAAAAGACTCTTAACATATCCAAAAAACTATAGTAATAGTGTACCGAAAACATGATTGAAAAAAAAGTGTACTAAGAAAGCACAAAACAACCTACTGAGTTATTTATTTTTGTGTAAATCAAACATCTTCATGTGCAATTATAAATACTAATCATTCAAATTTTATTAAAATTAAATAGATGGTAAATTCTCCTTAAAAATTTTAATGTTATTGTATATCCAAACTTATAATCAAACTTGGAAACGGGATCCACAACCTTTGAGAGAATTCATTTTACCGCCATATGGCTTACTCTCGCGTCCTACGAATTGACCAAAATACCCTTCCGTGACTTAAGTTACGGATGAAGGAAAAATGAGTAATTTTAAAAATTGACATTTGTTCTACATTCGTGACTCAAGCGACGGATGTTATAAATGTAGGGTGTTTTTGGGGTGTCTGTAGCACAAGTCACAGACAGGGGTATTTTGGTCATTTTGTAGGACGTGCCCCAAAATCCGTAGGATGGCAAAAGTAATTCTCACCTTTGAATCTTGTTGTTGTTGTTTGAAGGCTTCCGAGAAATATTTTTGGTCCTTCATCTTTCAATTTAAACTAATCACACCCCCTCGAAATATTTTTTAAACTATAGTTCACCTTTCACCTCATCAAGATAGACTTTGTCATACTTCGATCTCTCAATTTTTGTCTTGAGTTGATTTGTGGTCTATTAGCATTGGAGACAAAACTTTTAAAACTGTCTACACGTGAAGTGATGTGGACAATGGAACTTATGATGAAACGGAATGAATGAAATTTGCATCCATGGTGTACCCACAACCAGTAATCCTTGATGCAGTTGAGACTAAAAATATTTATTACTACTAGAATAAGACTTAGGCGTAAGATGAGACTAAGTCAACAAAAGTAATAAGGAAAATAGTGTCAACTTGTAACATTATTAAGACTAAAAATATTAAGATGAGTAGGGATGACAATTTAACTCATACCCAACGGGTATCCACAAAAATATCCATAATGGGTAGGGTAAAAACTCGTATTTTGGGTACGGGAATATATATGGATAATTACCCACAAAATTGAGCGGGTATAAGTGCGGGAACGAGTACCTTAGTATCCACTTCGCCCCATACCCACATAGTATATATTTATTTATTTTAATTATATTATTATATAATAATTATATAATAATATATGTAAATCAATTTTAAAAAATACATTATTATACTATTACATATTTTCAATAGAAAATGTTTATTTATAATATATTACAGAAAAATGAACTTTATCATGATATTATTAATAATTTTGATTATAATTTTCATGAGTCAATATTAAAAAATTTGAGTTTTTTTTTAATTATATTAAAATGATATAATATTTTATACTTGATCAATTAATTTTTAGCAAAAACGCGGATAACGGATACAGCTAGGTATGGGTACTTCGATATCCATAGAATATGGGCACAGAGACAAAGATTGTCACTCACGCGGGTATGGAATATGTACGGGTATTTTTTTAAATTGTGGGTATGAGAACTATAGTACCCTACCTATACGCTACCAATCGTCATCCCTAAAGACGAGACTATAATTCACCTCATCAAGATAGACTTTGTCATACTTCGATCTCTCAATTATTGTCTTGAGTTGATTTGTGGTCTATTAGCATTGGAGACTAAACTATTATAACTGTCTACACGCGAAGTGATGTGGACAATGGAACTTATGATGATGAAACGGAATGAATGAAATTTGCATCCATAGTGTATCCACAAACAGTAATCCAAGATGCATTTAATACAAAATATTTATTACTAGAAGAAGACTTAGGCGTATAAGATGAGCATAGTCAACAAGGAAAATAGAGTCCACTTGTAATATTATTGCAGTTTGACTCATTCAAAATCTGAAAGACAATATTAAATTTGAGTTTCTTTATCAAATAGCTCATATATATATATATATATATATATATATATATATATATATATATATATATATATATATATATATATATATATATATATATATATATATATATATATATATACCAGTAAGATTAATTAATTTTCACTTTCTAAAGGCTTGCTCTTTCTCTCTAGATAGTTTCTGAATGAAACTGATGAAAAAGATGTGGCTGCAAGTAATGTTAATCATAATGGTTGCATTATTATCCTCCTCCCAGCTGCAAGTAGATGCAGTCGCATCAGCAGATTCACCAGAAAGACAAGCTCTGCCTGGCTGCAATTACACTTGTGGAAATGTAACAAAAATTCCATATCCATTTGGCATAGGAACTTCAACAGCACAAGGTCATGCACAATGTTACTTGGATCGCAAATTTGAGCTCACTTGTAATAAAGACTCCAAGTTAGTCCGTGCAGGTAAGAATTCCGAAATCCTAGACATAAATCTACAAGGTCAATTTGTTGTGTCGATTCCTGTATCCCGGTATTGCGGTACAACAAATTATTTTCCATTCGTGCTTCGCGTCGCTAATTTCAGCATTTCAAGCAAGGAAAACAAGTTCATAACTGTTGGATGCGACAGTTATGGTTATCTCGATAGCACTTATGACGGTGACACATATTCAACAGGGTGTTTAACAAGATGTCATGGCCATAAAATAGTGTATGAAAATGGAACCTGTTCTGGTATAGGGTGCTGCCAGGTTGATATTCCTCCTACAATGAGGAACATCACCGTAAAACCTTCTTCCTTCAACGGTTCGTCGGAACCTTCCGAAAACTGCACCTATTCCTTTGTTGTTAAGAAAGAAAACTATACTTTTTCTTCCACTCATTTAAATAAAAATGGTTTTCCTTTCACGGAACTCCCAGTGGTTATTGACTGGGCTTTAGGTGAGTCCAATGAAGACTGCATGAACAATGGAGTCCACAATGCGTGCAAGAACAATAGTGGTTGCTATCCCAGCGACACAGGTTATGGTTACCTTTGTAGATGCAAAGAAGGTTATGAAGGAAATCCCTACCATCCCCTTGGCTGCACAGGTCAATTTTTATTCATTCAGTGTTACTTTATCTATTTAATCCTTTCTACAACTGTTTTCAATTGGAATATTTGCATTTTTCAATTTTGTTATTTATATATATTTGATCCTTATTCTACATCTACTGTACAATTCTGAAAAATAGACCAGTGAAGATATCAGTTTAAGATTTAATGGTTCAGCCATGGTAGAGTACTGTGGTAGCTAGGACAGGAAATAAATAAATAGTATTTGTAAAAAATTGATATGATATAGTATTAATCAAGTATAGTTATATTTTAAATATATGTTATACTCATGTACCAAAAAAAAATATATATGGTATACTCTTTCTAGCCTATATAATTATAGTTATAAGAAATATTTGCTCCTTTTCAAATGTACTCCCTCCGGCCTTAATTATAAGCAAATTTCCACTTTTTAGATTCATTGGATAACTAATGTATTTAGCCTTAATTATAGACTAGATACATCATATATTCAATGAATCTAAAAAGTGGAAATTTGCTTATAATTAAGGCCGGAAGGAGTATTACGGTAAATGCTAAATTTCATTTATACCTTATTTTGGAGAGAGAGAGATACGAGAAAATAATTTAAATTTATAAGAGTATTAAATAAAGGAAAATGCTAACTAGTGCCCCCGGGGCACTAGTTAAGAAAGCAAATATAGTATAATTTTTTTGGAATTTGTATAGTCAACCTTTAAAATATGTAAAAGGTGTTGTTTTCTATGCATAATTTTCTCTTTTTAGTATCCTTAACTAGTGTCCGGGGGCACTAGTTAGCATGACCCTTAATATAAAATCAACTATTTTCAATACATTTCATTAGTCTTGAAGAATTAAGGTTTTTCTTCTTTATATATAGGACCAGTGGGCGGTATTCACTACTATCTCCGTCCATATATGTAACACCCCTTTGTTACATTTTCTTGTCCCTTTTTATAAAATTATTTTCAAATTACAAGATACATTAACGAATATTTTTACAAAAATACTTCTAATTATATGAAAGGAATTAAAAGATTGATCAATCATCTTAATAATTGAAAGATAATTTTGTCAAGATTTTTTTTTGGCCAAATTTTGTCAAGACACAAAGATATATTGTTGATAAATTTAACCTAATAGTATTAATTTTTTTCTTAATTCTTGTGCAAAGGCCAAGGCCCAAGAGGGTTACATATATATATATAGAACAGAAATGGAAGTAGTAACTTTTATAAAGCAGATACTCCCTCTCCATCCAGGGCCGGCCCAACGTATGTTGAGGCCTAAATCGAAAAATTATATGAGGCATTTTGAAAATGATAAAATAAAATTAAAAAAATGTTAGTCCTTTAGTAAATGATAAATTTTACCTAGGCTACAAAAATTGTTTTATTTCTAATATTATTTTAATTACTTTTTGTTCTTCTAATTATACTGTATTTTTTAAAAAAAAATATCATACTCTTTTATAAAAAAACTTATCTTCTAAATAAAACTATGTTTGTCACTCTCATGTTATTATTTTGCACTTTACATTTATGATAATAAAAATACCGGAATAGCGGATAGAGATAAATTAGTAAAATCACAGTTTCAATTTCTTAATTTGTATAAATTATTTAATTGTGACAGTTAGTATGGGATGAAGGGTGTATATTTTATCTTCATTATAAACTTTAATTAATTAAAAAAATACTATGGTTAGTATATTTAATGTATTTTTTTTTTTGTCTCTTAGACCATAATAGAGTTTTATCAATCAATATTTTTAAGAGGCAAAACATGAAGTGATGCACATATTAACGTTACACTTACAGGTAATTTTGTAGAAAATAGTTAATCACATATGAATAAGTATAATAAATCATAAAAGTAAAAAAAGAAAGAGTTTAATGAATATAGGCAGACAGAGTAAAGAAACTTTAAACACTCAACCAATCAAAAGTTACAATTGTGACACATCATATTATTATTTTAAAATTAATAAATACTAAAAAAAATAAGGAAAATCTGTACACGTACGTTTTTGTGTAACCGCTTCCATCACATCTACACGATTCAGAGAGAAAAGAACAAAACATATTCTCTTGTTGCTTCCTCTCCTCCTTTTTTAATACCATACGGATTGTTCCATTTTCAACCCAGTTGCTGCGGACCGACCGTTTCGCGAGAGAAGGCCACATGTGAGGGAGGCTGTTTGGGCGAAATCGAAGTCAATGAAACAATGAAAACATCTCGTTAGATACATGTGCATATTTCAATATATTATGCAAACCCAAATGATTGGTGATATGCTAATGTTACATAGTAGTGTTTTTAACTTATTTTGTCTCCTTTCTCCTCTTTATTTCTTTGTGTGTGCCAAGTGTAGTTTTTATGTTTTTTTTTTTTTTAGATTTCCTTTTTGATGTCTTTGATATTTTTTTCTTTCTCTTTGTAGGTTGGTTTGTACAACTTATGGTATGTAGGTTATGAGTGAATAAGACATCCTCGACAACTCTTGCAACATTGAAGAGAATAATGTCAATGAGGGCAAAGGATGGCAACACTTGACATGATAAGAGATGAAGAGTTATCTGAAATGACATCCTCAACAACTCCTGCTCAAAAGAAATGTTACATACTAAGCTCATTCATTGCCAAATTTTACTTTGTAATGGAACCTAACAATTTTGTTATAATTTTTGTGTGTTTGGTATATATATTACGGTGAATTTTTCAAAATCACGATGACATTATATTGTTGAAGCATCGAAATGTAGCTTTTGTGAAATTACAATTTGTCATTGTGATTCTACCAAATTCGCCGCGGATCCAAACACACACTTATTCAGCTGGATGATTGGGCCTTGGATGCCATGTATCAATTCTTCAAAATAAGCAACATAAACCATAAAAAGATGATCTGTTATTACAGGATGTGAAAGGGTGGGATGTTCACAAAATTCCTTCACTTTTTAATGAAATAGTAGCTGCAAGCATTATTGAGCCTAGATTACATGAATTTAACAATGTGCAATCTGTCATGTTTGATATATGCAGGAAAGGGGTCGGTGGATGTCGGCGGAACTGTTGCGACGATTGTGTTGTGTCTTTGGTAAAACAGAAATAATTGGGTGTGGAACGGAATTAAAGACACGGCGAAGGATGTCGCAATGAGAGCGGTTCCCATGATAGGAGAGTGGCGTGCTGTCAACCGGATGCAACAGAATAATAGCAACACAGTGGCTGCTTCTGCACAAACGCGTGAACCAGGCACTGTAACAATTGAAGCTCTGGTGGTATCGCGTGTTACAGAGCATATTCAATGGCAGAGGCCTCGGTTTGGTTGGTGGAAATGCAGTCAATGCGAGTCTGTCAAAACATTCAAGTCACACGAGCTGGGCATGGTGTATTCTGACGCGAATGGCTCCTTTATTGCTGCAGGTTCAAACAGAAGTACGTAGAAATTTACTGTCGCGGAAAGTGAAGCTAGGCTATTTTGGAAGCTATCTGTGAGGCCAATTCTAGAGGATGGTCCAATATTCCTTTTGAGAGCAGCTCCAAAGTAGTGGTATATGCCATACATGCTAACTGTCAAGGCATTTCTTAGTTTAGTCGTGCGTATTTTACTAGTATCCTTCGCTGTATTGAACCTTTGATTATTAATGAAATGAGTTAATTTTGTTTGCTTAAAAAAAAAAACCATGAAAGATGATTACTATTGGTAATGAGTTTTGAACATTATATTAATTGCAGTACTTGAACAAGTTTGGGAAAATGCCAGATTTACTCAACTAATTTTCAGTTAAAAATCGATAAGTACTTTGAAGTGTCATAAGTAAATACCAATTCTCTTGAGATCCTCTTGAACTGGAGATTATGGTTGACTGCAATTTTGAGCACATCATAATTAAGGCCAAACCAATTGTATATATATTAACACCTATTGTTGTTAGTATTGAGGTTTTGATGAACATTACATTCAACATTATGTGAAATATTTATTGGCGTTTGCACAAAAAGCTAGCAAATAATCCTAATAGATAGTTGCATCCCAAAATAAAGAGTTGTTTAAGCCAAATATTCAAGTCTCCTTCTGCATAATTGAGATTTTAACTGTCATGTTTTCATTAAAGCACCTACTGTATACCCAACCATGCACAAGCCTATCCAAGAGGCCGTACAAAAATCCACCTGCAGCACCAAAGCTACATGACATTATCACCAATAAACATGTAGATGCAACAACAGTGAGCTAATTCGCCTGCAATTCATAGATCACAGTTAATCACTACTGTCACTGTCAGCTTGCTATCATGTTCTGAATATACTTCACTCCCCATTTTTATCCATTCCTGATGAAACCATTTTCAGTACTTCGACTTCTATTTGTTCATTTTTATTTTGACATTAACAACTTAGACCGAAAAAGAGAAAGATGGCATATATTCAACCGAGGCATGTTGAAATGACTTTTTACTTGTCTAGTTAAAAGATGACAACAAATTGATCTTGTTGGTCTACATAAGTTCATACATATATGTATAACAAAGAAATAAATCTCCAAAAACAAGAAGGAATAGATTAATCATTGGCCACATATTATTTTTTTTTAATTTAAAAACAAGTTGGTATTGCCAAGAATAAGATCAAGTATTATTTTTTGAATGGCTAAATATATTAATAAATACTATCACAAGCACAAGTCGTACTCGAGATAGATAGAAAGTTTACACGCCACTGCAGTAGCAGGGTCGCACCGCTATAGAACCAATACACAAGCAAAGAAAGCAACACCAAGGCTAAAACAAAGAAGTCAAAAAATAGCAAACTCAAAATCACCCAAAGAATCAAAACCACTACCTAGAACAAATAGAGAAAACCAATAGTCATTCATTATTACAACCAGAACCTGCTGCTAAGTGCTAACTAAAACAAGAGCTAACAAACTAAAATCTCCACAACAGAAGTCCTCCTAAATAGAACACTAGACCAGCAACAACAGAAAACCAGCACCACAGAAAAATATGTCTTCATTCAAGTCCTTTCCCTTTCCATATAGTCCATTCCCTTCCTTCAAGTTCTTCTCATTGATCGCCTAAATCATAATTACATGCACATGTTATAGGGTTAGATTAATTATAGATGTAATAAAAATTAAAAGCAACAATATATAGTATACTATATAAGTAGTTATTTTTTACTTTAGTAGTTTAAAAAATAATCATTACAAAGGACTGCAAATAAAATATTAATATTATTACCTTTTGAAACACTAGAATTAGAAGCCTCAACATTTGAGTTTTGGACTTGGCCATTTATTATATCAAACCTATAGCATATTGTAGCAGATATTTAGGTTTACAATGTAAAAATGAAAAAGAAAAATCAATAAGATATGGATTGAATAGTAAAAAATCGTCATTCAATACCTTGATCGATTTAAATCCGGACATGTACGTTTATTATGACCTTTCTTAGTGCAATAACCACAACCACCTTTACTGAGCTTTTCCAAGCTTCCTTTCGTTCTCAAAGTTCGTGGACGCCCTTTATTGGCCGCTTGTGGAGGATCACGTACAACTATTTCATTGTCACCGACTTTTGGAATAACTTCAGATGTTGGATTACCAAGCTCTTTTGTTGAATCTTGAAGATCCAACAAATCAAGTTCTTCAATTATCTTTTGAAAACCTTGAATTGCAACATCATGATGTTTTACGGATCGCGAACCTCTTTCAGATACTCCTAGAGAATGAACCATAATACTATTGAATAATAAAGTACTCGAAGATTTGTTGCTACCTTCTTGCAATTGATGATCTGCTGCCAATCCTGTAAATATCTCCTTTTTAGCATCAATAGTCCAACGACGAAGCATATAATTTGAAGGAAGAGAAAGAATCTTTTTCTTTAAGAGTACATTTAACACATGTCGACATAGAATACCCAAAAATTCAAACATGTGACAACTACAATTTGCTTCATTGGAAATGATATGAAAAGTCACATGGTAGCTAGGTTTCTCTCTGTAAATCTCATGAACCTTGTATGTGGAAAGATCACCGGAAAATTCAACTTTTTCTGCAATAAACTTCTGGGAACCAACTAACTCATCTTGAAAAATTCTAAATAACTTTCTTGTATAGATTTTTGAAGCTTCTTCTTCCATTGGATATAAAGTTCGCAAAAATGGTTTTGAATTGATTGTCTTGAAAGTCTTCTCCCTTTCCTTATTATAACGTGCATCAAGAGCCTTGTCATATTGTGTCATAAACTTGCTCAATGAAGTACTTGAATTCAAAAAATCCTTAAAGAATTTATTCATACTTTCACTCCTTTGAGTAGTGGACATTCCAGCACAAAAATTGTTACGCACATAAGCAGGAATCCATTTTGCTCTAATAGAGTATATCTTCTGAAGCCATCGATTATCTTGCAATCCATATTTATCTATCATTGCCTCCCAATCAGATTCAAAATCCTCAATAGTGATGGATTGGTGAATACACTTATTAAATTGACTTTTAAAATCACTATATTCATGATAGATATGGCTCAAGTATTCTGGAAATTTTTTTTCAATGTGCCACATACAGTAATGATGATTAACATTCGGAAACACTCTTGCAACCGCATTAGTTATAGCAGCGTCCTGATCTGTGATAATAGTTTTAGGACAAACTCCATGCATTGCTTCTAACCAAGTAGTTAGCAACCAAACAAAACTTTCTTCAGTTTCATCCCACAACAGAGCACAACCAAAAAGAATGGATTGTTGATGATGATTAACTCCAGTGAACGGAACAAAAGGCATCTTGTATTTATTTGTTAAATATGTTGGATCAAAAGTTACCACATCACCAAAATATTTATAACTCATTCTGGACCTTGAATCAACCCAAAAGCAATTAGCTAGCTGTCCCTCCACATCCATTTGGAAAGCATAAAAAAACCCAGGATTCTTTAATTGACAATTCTTAAAATATGATAACATCAGTTGAGCATCTCCTTTTTCTATTTGTTTTTGTCTCTTTTGGCTTAAGTAATCAATGACGTCCTGTTGACTAAATCCAGCATTATCAATACCACCACTTTCAGTACACAGGACAGATGCTATTTTGCTAGGACGCACACCTGATTCATCAAGCACATCAATAAGATTTTTCTGCACTTTAGTTTTCTTTTTGTGCACTCGAAGAAACTGTGAACTTCTAGGGGAGCATAGTTGGTGATTATGATCTCTTATGAATCTAGATATAATCCATCTATCTTCATTTTTCTTTAAATATAGCATTGCCTTGCATCCTACTCGTGTTTCATCACGTCTTGCACGGTTGTTATTTTCCACTTTTGCATACTTTGTAGCTCGGAACCCCTCCTTTGAACAAAGAATCTCCCGACCAATCATCAATCCATTTGTTCTTGATCGAGTAATACGACCCAACCGAAAGCTAAAACCTTTCTGTTTTGCGTACCTTGTATAGTAATTTTTTGCATCTTCAAATGATGCAAAATCCATTCCTTCATATGGTTCTAAGTAAGACTCTAATTGTAGTCCACCATTGGGGTTGCCATCGTGAGCAATTCCAAATCTACTATCAGAACTCGTCATGGTGGAATCTACATGCATGTTTGTCATCTCTTCACCTGAGATAGTAGCAAAAATAATTTCAATGTGACTAATTGAATACGCCTACTAATATATACAAATACTGAAATACACATACTAAATTAAATGTGGTTCACAGATCATAATCATCCTACCCCACCCCCATCTTCACTTTTTCACTTCTATTTCGTTTGTTTTGTTTTTGTATTTATATAATGTCGTTTTTGTGGCTCCTAATAATCCTACTCACCGTCACGTTCATTGGGTCTAAAATTTTCTTATTGAAAAGCAAAAACAAAGCATTTAAATATCCACAAAAACTAAAAACGTTGATTAATGTTGTGTGTGTCGAAACTGGTCGGGTAAAAAATATGAATTGCGTTGTGTATAATTAAATAGTTATACAGTATTAAAAAGGCATAATTAGTACCTGAAGCCATATTCAAAAGCTAGCCTCAAACTTAACGTAAATGGATAGGACCAACCAACTTCACAATGCACAGGAGGGAGTTTTTAACATTAGAACTGCATTCAAGTTCATAAATGTTTTGGTGTGGACATAGTCTGGTCTCACTCAAGAAAATGTTATTGGAGAAGAAGCAACAAGAGAATATGTTTTGTTCTTTTCTCTCTGAATCGTGTAGATGTGATGGAAGCGGTTACACAAAAACGTACGTGTACAGATTTTCCTTATTTTTTTTAGTATTTATTAATTTTAAAATAATAATATGATGTGTCACAATTGTAACTTTTGATTGGTTGAGTGTTTAAAGTTTCTTTACTCTGTCTGCCTATATTCATTAAACTCAAAAAGAAATTACCTTGTTAGTGAATTAATTATATTGGTGTGGTGTCATCCTATGAAGCAATTATGGTGATGGTGTAAACTTTATTATTCAAACATTAGAAAATGAGGCTTATTAATATTTTTTGAAAAATTAAACCGAAAATGCAGAAGATAGGTTTTGAACCCTTGACCATGAACTAAAATACTAAAATGGGCGAGGCGTTTAGCCACTGCGCTATCAATAAGGCTTTGTTTAAAATAGAAACAAGTTGTATATATTAATAAGCGTTGAGGCCTACTTCTTAAGCCCAAAGTTTGGGGGCCTAAAGCCCTAGCTTCACTTGCTTTGGGCTTGAGCCGGCCCTGTCTCCATCTCAAAATTTTAGTCTTTTTAGAGTTTTGCATGTAGATTCAGAAATAACAAAGATTAATAAGTTAAGTTATCTTTACCCTTACTTTATTAGGAAAGATAAAATCTATTTAATGATTGTTTTAGTTTTTGTAAGGGTATAAATAGTAAAATATTATTAATTATGTCTTGATTTCTTAAAATGATCAAAGTGTTAGGACAAAATTAAAAAGTTAAAAAGACTAAAGATTTTAAACGGACGGATAATATCTATATTGTATATAAGCTTGCTAAGTCTCGCATTAAGTGAATTTGTTAAACAATGTGCACATTAAACAACCATTTCTTATGCATGATTTGACAAATCTATGTAAGTAGACCTATTTACTGTGACGTGAAGAATATCAAAATCAAAGAGAAAAAATTAAGAGTATAAGAGAAACTGATATGTATCTTATTTTTTTTATTATTGGGGCAACAATGACGTGACAGAGTGAGCATCTAAAAAATTATCCTAATTTTTTATTATTGGAGCAACTATGTCATGACAGAGTGAACATCTAAAAAATTATCCAAGTGTCTTATTTAAGGTATTGTATCATCAATTTAATAATGACTTATTTAGTGGATCATATTAAATATTTTCTATATATATGAGTTTCATATCTTTGTATCATTAGAGCAAAATATGTATGAGTTACAAAAATATTACATAGCATTGTAGACACCACTTATTAGTGATGTATGAAATTCAATGTGGTATCACCATTCACCATTGGAGATGCTCCAAAGAAAAACATGAAAATGTGAGGGTATATTTGTTAATAATGGGGATATAACATCAAAACTATGGGTCCGTTTGATCTGCAAAATTAAAGTACTGGACAGAACAGTACAGGACAGTACAAGGCAGAACAGCACAGGACAAACATTTACGACATTAAACAAATTTTGTCTTGTATGATATTTGATGAAAAAAATGTTATTTTGGTGATTTAGAAAAGTTGTGTTGAGGACAAAAAGTTGTCCCATGGTTCAGTGGGGGACAAGAATATCTGATTTTGTCCAGTCCCTTGACCCCCAGTTTGTCCAGTACCAGTGACAATTTTCAAATCAAACACAGTACAACAGAAGTTGTCCTGTCCAGTCCCCTGTGTTTTAGCAGATCAAACGCACCCTATATCTACTTTAGTACTAACATATTGCTAGAAAATATGGTTACTTACTTATCATATGGGCTTACAGACATTGACGAATGTGAAAGTGAAACATACAAACATAGATGCAAAACTAAAGCTAATTGTAAGAACATTGACGGGAATCACACATGTGTCTGTCCTAAGGGGTATTCTGGAGATGGAACAATGGCAGGAGGGTGCCAAAATTCAAAAGTATTGCCTACTGTCCTTGGTAAGGAACTAAGCATGCTACATTGATTTTGTTTATATTCATTTTTCTTTTCAATTTTTCCACTCTTTTTATATTCCTTACATACGCATGTTCATTCACTATGCTATTGATGTTAATTAGTTCAGTGAGCTATTCATAAATTAACAGGTATGATATATTTTGAATGCAGGAGTAGGAGCACCGGTTATTCTTCTTTTTGTGGGGACACTCTTGTACTTAATACAGTTAATACACCGTAAGAGGAAATTCATAAAATTGAAAGAGAAATTTTTTGAGCAGAATGGTGGTTTAATTTTGGAACAAAAACTCTCCACAAGAGAAGATTCCTCCTCTCAAAGTGCTCAAATATTCACACGAGATCAACTAGATAGGGCCACCAAAAACTTTGACGAGAGTTTAATCATTGGCAAAGGTGGTTTTGGTACTGTTTTCAAAGGATTTCTAGATAATAAAAGAATTGTGGCTATCAAAAAATCAAAAATAATAGATAGAAGCCAAATCGATCAATTCATTAATGAGGTAGTTGTTCTCTCTCAAATAAATCATAGGAATGTGGTCAAACTCTTGGGGTGTTGTTTAGAGACAGAAGTTCCTTTGTTGGTTTATGAATTTGTTACCAATGGTACCCTTTCTGGTTTTATACACACACAAGGTAATAAGGTGAATAATGAATCATGGAAAACTCGTCTTAAGATAGCAGCAGAGGTTGCTGGAGCTCTGTCATATCTGCATTCATCTGCTTCAATTCCCATTATCCATAGAGATGTTAAGAGTGATAACATTCTCTTAGATGAAACAAACACTGCCAAAGTATCTGATTTTGGAGCTTCAAGATTGGTTCCACTTGATCAAACTGAAGTAGCCACAATGGTGCAAGGAACTATTGGCTACTTAGACCCTGAGTATATGCAAACAAGCCAGTTGACTGAAAAAAGTGATGTATATAGCTTTGGGGTAGTTCTTGTGGAGCTGCTCACAGGGGAGAGACCTTTTTGTTTTGGTAGGCCAGAAGAGAGAAGAAGTCTTGCTATGCATTTTCTGTCCTGCTTGAAAAAGGATAATGTGTTTGAAGTTATTCAAGAAGGTATGTTGAATGAAGAAAACAAACAAGAGATCAAGGAGGTAGCTGTTCTTGCGGCAAAGTGCTTGAGACTTAGAGGGGAAGAAAGACCTAGCATGAAGGAAGTGGCTATGGAATTGGAGGGAATGAGATTAATGGATAAGCACTCTTGGATCAATGATGATTTAAATGTGGAGGAGAGTCGGTACTTGCTTCATGAATCGTCATCTAGCATTTATGAAACTGGTGATAGCAGCAAACATGGAGATATTGGATATGACAGCTTGAAAGATCGGGTACTAATTGTCTTGGATGATGGAAGATGACCCTAGATGAAAAAATTCAGTTCCATTTCGTTGTTTTCGAAGTTTTTTCATGCATATTTTATTTTATAATAGAACATTATGGCACCGTTTGATCCATGTAGCCAATCTCACTTAATGCGATAAGGCTTCGTGGTTGTTGTTGTTGTTATCTATTGTAATTTGTTTTATATAATGTGTAGTGTGCATGTAATCCAGCTTTTAATGATTTTTATAAAGTAGAGCAGAGATGTAAGTGTTGTATAATAAGATTGTCAAAATTATGGAATAATCATAAAAATCCAATTATTGGTATTGTATATCAGACTCTTGTATATTCTGTAGTTTTCATTGCTTACGAAAATCATTTAATGATTGAATATACTATGTGAAATTCAAAGAGAGTCTGCGGACAACCAAACTCAGTGCTGGATGAGTTGTTAAAGTATGATGTGGTGTGGCTTAATGAGCTATGCAACCCAAAATTGAGGTCCCTAACATTTTGTAATTGGAGATGCTCTACTTAAACTAGTAGTAGCAAATACAGACAAATTTTTAAAACCAAACAGCATAATGATTTTTAATTATCTAGGAGGAAACCATGGAACAACCAAATGAAAAACATGTTTGCATACAAACATCTCAAAGCTCAAAAATCATCCAAATTCTGGAAAAATATGATAAGTGACTACACATCCTATGTAGCAAACTATGGAGTGCAATTCAGACAGAAAGACATAATAAAACCTCTAAAATATGCTTGAAAAATTCTAATTAAGCAGCAACCAAGAAGACAAATCAACATAAGAGACTGAGAATGCATAATTTGTACCTTGCCACCAAGACTGAAATGCAGAAGCACATCTATAATAGAAGGATATTCACCGGCTGCAAGGCCTTCACATAACACAATAATCTGCAAAGTAATAATCATGTCATCTTGTTAGAAAGGACCCAAAAATTCATCAATCATAAGTTATAATTATACTACTACATCATAGTGATATTACTTTCATAATTCACTGAAATTGCATACGGCAGAAACAGGAAAAAGCACAATAAAAAATGAGATAAACCAGTATAAAGACATATAAGAATAGAGAAAAATTCCAATCACTTCTGTGTCCAAAGAAACATCAAGAAATTTAAGAACCATATGTTAAATCTCAGATACCATAGGCTAATTGCTACCATACAAGTTAAGTAATTAAAGGTCCTTGAAGAGCAATACCAAGCTGAATGACATTTTATAACCAAACATTGAAATTAAAAAAACTCTAATTCTGTTATAATGTTGCAATACCAAATTCAATGCATTAATCACTTAGCAAGCTATAACACATTGTGTGTATATTACATTTATTCAATAGCAATATAATTAATTAATCACTTAGCAAAACAGAACCAAATTTTCCAAACACAATCAATCATCAATAAACAATGCAAACCCTATCATTTCATCTCCAAAGCAAACCCTAATATATTAAAATAAAAGACAAATTTCATATATATGCAAAATCAATCATACTTTTACCTAGAAACTCGAGCCTGTGCATTTGGATTGGATGCACTCATGCACTGGTCCAGAGTCTGAGATTCCAAAACCTAGAAATTTTCAAATGAAAAATTTGAATTAGTAGATCACAATGTACAAAATTTTGAATTAGAAGAAGAGGAAATCATTAACTTTTGGTTGTATGGATTTGGAATTCCGGAGATATTATGAAGGAGAAGAAGAGTGGGAAAAAAATGGAATAAGAACGCAGAGAACCATTCTCATTGAAAGCTCGAAAATGATTTCTCAAAGGAATGTGAAAATAGGGGAAACGAATGATTGACACGTTTGAGAGGGAAATTCAAATATACATTTCACATTAAACAGCCAAATAAATTTTTTTATGGACATAACTTACGCATTTCTTGCTGTTCCACTCACAAAGAGGTGGTTTTTTGTGTTTTTAATTTTAAAAAAAAATAAAAGAAAACTATTTTTTAATTAAAAAAACCACCTCTTTGTGAGTGGAACAGTAAGAAATGCACCTAAAGCAGTGCATGTAAGTTTTGTCCTTTTTTTTTTGTGAACATTATGTACGCGTCTTATTTGACCTTTTTTTTTAGTCATTATTTGACCGCTGTTATGTGTTATCTTTCATGTCTTGGAAATAAAATTACTTACAAATTTGAAATATTGTTCTAGAAAGCTTAGCTCAATTGGTAGGGACAATAATATTTTATATGTAGGATTTATCGTTCGATTCTTGAACACTCCACTTATTTACCTTATGAGTGGATTTTCAAACCACTAGGCTACATAACCAAAAAAAAATTGAAATATTATTAAAATTGATAAGGATAAACTATATACTTTAGTAGTAATTACTTTTAGGGGGATGTATTCAATTGAGATTTCAAGGGATTTTAAAAGACATTTTTATGATAAAAAAATCATGTGGTATTCAATCAAGATTTTTATAAAATATAAGTAAATCTTGTGGTATTCAATTAAGACAATTGTGATTTTTTTTTCAGGGCAATGAAATCTTTTGGTATTCAATTGAGATTTCTTGTCATTTATAATATGTCAATTGGTATTCAAAAGTCTATAGATTTTGAAAGATTCTTTTATAGAATGGATTTTGTGAGACTTTTTAGTTGAAAGTATAAATACTACACTCTTCCAACAATCTCACTCAAAACCCTGAGATTGTTCATACTCTCGTCAAGACTTTTTTTTGCTTGAAATATACTATGTTCTTTCTATGTTTTTGCTGAGAATGAGAGTGAAGAGAAAAACTGAAGATCTTGTTCTCTACAATTTTTTGTGCTTGATTGGGAACAAATTATTTCTATCAACAATTATTGATGACTTCGTCATACAAATTCAGATTCGATTATTTAAAAATCAAATTGCTATATTGTTCATACATACACTTTTCGATCAATTTTACGTTATTTATTTTGAATGGCAATCCATTATACACAAACTTGAATTGTTTAGGATATATGAGTATACATGCCAACTTCATTGGTTACGTTTTGTTTTTTTGTTTTTCTTATTCAATGATTTTAATTGGTTATATTATATTTTTGCTCTTCAACAACCAATAACTATTTGACAGAAAAACATAGAAAAAACGAAATTATGCTCTCACTTTATGTGTTTTGGTTAAAGTTAAATTAGTATATTGTTCATACATATACATATTCTTTTGAATGGCAATTGATTGTATATAGTAGGCGATTATAACTATTTTTTTAAATGATTCATTGTTTTTTTCTTTTTCCTATTTGATTCACATTTTTTTCCAGTTTCTTCAACTTGTGTTTTTTTTCAACATTAATTTTTTTACTATTTTTATAACATTAATTACTATTTAATTTGTTATTATAACTATTTTTCGGAATCTTAAAAATCCATAAAGTCCTTTTAAAAATCCATTACAATCCTGCATTAAGAATCCTGATTGTAAAAAGTCCTTTTAAAAAAATCTTATGAAATCTCATAAAATCAATATAATCCCACAAAATCTTTTAAAATCTTCAAGATTTATTTTGCTTAAAAAGTCTTTCAAAATCCTAATCCAATACACCCCCCTTAATATATTGTATTCTTTTTTTTTTCTTAATCTTTTATTGTAGATATGATCTTCTTTTTTGGACAAATCTTAGGTGCTTTTTTTAGAGGCTTTTCGTATGATTCTTAACATAAAAATTGTTATTTCCTTAAATTCATGATTTTCTCAAAGTTTGTTATATCCACAAAATATGAATTTTATGTTAAGAACCATGCGAAAAGCATCTGAAGAGATGCATCTAAGTTTTGTCCTTTTTTTATATAAGTCGGACTAATCTTTTTTTTTCCATGTATATTCTTTTATTAGGTTTTTCTATTTTTTAAGTTATTCTAACTTTCTTTTTTATTTTTGATAAGTTGTTATATGTTAGATTGAGAGGCCATTTGTTATAGCTTATTTTTAGAAAATAATCATTTTTTAATAAAAGTAATCACTTTAAAAAATATTGCATTTGTTTATTATAGCTATTTAAAATAATCAAAATCTAAAAATAATCAGAGGTCATTTGCAATAGCTTATTTTTAGAAAATAATCATTTTTTTAATAAAAATAATCACTTTTAAAAATATTGCATTTGTTTATTATAGCTTTTTAAAATAATCAAAATCCAAAAATAATCAGAAAACAATTAAAAATGAGAAGCTACTTACTAAGTAGCTTATCAAATACTCCGTAAAAAAAAAAATTAGAGGAGAGAGAAAACAAATGTTAAAAGGTGAAGGTTATTTTGTAATTAAAAAAATAACTTTTTCATGTTGTATCCAAACAAGCCAAAAAAATATTTTATTAAAATTACACTAAACACACACAAAGTAAATTCTATTTTTTTATAAAATCTCTAGAAACTAATCTCTAAATTATTGAATATCAAAGTGTATTTTTTTAATCTGTAACAAAATCAAATTCTATAGAAATTTGAAGCTAAAATATATTTTTGAACCGTATATATGAAATAGTACATTTTTATTTTTACCAACAACGATGCCAAGAAAAAAAGAAATTATTTCAAATATTATCACAATAATAATAATAATAATAATAAAAGGAGCAGCTAATAATAGGGTTTGAATTATGAATTTATAGACCGCAGTGAATTTATCATTAAAGATAGAGTTTTTTTTTTTAAAATAGATAAGAAATACTAATATTCTTTATTTTTGGTACAAGATAAGTAATGATTCAGTTAGTACAAACATTGAATGTAATATGTAATATTGAGATTTGAATTCTGATACTCGTGCTTATTCACTTTAAAAAGTAAAATTCTAGAACCACTATTAAGTTACTTAACAAAAAAAACTTATATTAAAGTAAGTGATTCGGTATAGTGTATAAAGTAAGTAAAATCAACCGCCAGTTGATAAGATTTTTAAAATTACAACTCTTAATTTTCACACTTTACTCACTTATCCCATAGAGACATGTCATTCTCTTTCATTGAGCAACAATCGTTTGGATTGGTTTTTTTATATAATAAAATCATTTTACAATGTGTTTTAAATTATATATATATATATATATATATATATATATATAAACACACGTAGGATAATTATACTTGAATTAAAGATAAACGGACAACAAGTTGTGCCACTGGCACAAAATGGGTGTACCTCTGGTGAAGGTATTCATCAAAGGTGGGAAAACAACTACTGCAACTACGGCGATGCCTAATCAAGCTGCTTCCATTTTAAGTGTTCCAATATTAAAAACACTCAAGAAACGCTTTGCACATCTGATTTTTCTAGCACTCGTATTAAGGTGAAAATAGTGCGCACTCACTTTTCATGTATTAAATTTATTGCCAAATTATATTAATTTTATATGTTTACCCTTACCATTAATTACAGTGTTTTGTATCAAACGAAGAAAATTTAATGCTATTAAAAAAACTATGCAAAGTAAATAAAGGTAAGTTTGAAAAACAAATAATTAATGTCATTGATAATTGTAAAATGACCTTATAAGAAAGGACAATTTTTTTGTCAAACTAGCTCATATAAAAAAGGACCGAGGGATATTTTTTATGTGATATCAGAACATTAAAAGATATGAGTACATGACTTTTGGAGTACTTATGCTACATAGCTTGTGTCTCAATGGGGTAAAATTGACGAAGGAATAAAGGGTGAAGTGTATACAAACTAATAATAACAGATAAATTCGAAAAGATGTGAAGTCATAGATCGGCCCAGTCCACAATGTGTCTGGAATCCTTTATTTTTAGCAATAGCAATATAATTAATTAATCACTTAGCAAAACAGAACCAAATTTTCCAAACACAATCAATCATCAATACACAATGCAAACCTTATCATTTCATCTCCAAAACAAACCCTAATATTAAAATAAAAGACGAATTTCATATATATGCAAAATCAGTCATATTTCTACCTAGAAACTCGAGCCTATGCATTTGGATTGGATGCACTGGTCCAAAGTCCGAGATTCCAAAACCTATAAATTTTCAAATGAAAATTTTGAATTAGTAGGCCACAATGTACAAAATTTTGAATTAGAAGAAGATGAAATCATTAACTTGTGGTTGTATGCATTTGGAGTTCCGAAGATATTGTGAAGGGGAAGAAGAGTGAAAAAATGGAATAGAACGCAGAGAACCATTTTCATTGAAAGCTCGAAAATGGTTTATAAAAGAAGTGTGAAAATAGGTGAAACAAATGATCACACGTTTGAGAGGGAAATTCAAATATAAACATTTCACATTAAATAACTAAATAATTTTGTTTATGGTGAACAAGAACAACATTCATGTATGCTCTTATTTGGGCTTGTATGGTATATTACTGAGGTGTCCATTACTATTAGTTTCACAAATAATATTTAGGGTCTTTTTAGATTAGTTTATTTTTTATCTTATGCAAATAAATAAATTTGTATATATTATTATAATTTTTTTAAGTAGTTTATGATAAAGTAGTTTATAAAAATACAATTTTTATCAGTAAAAATTTATAAATTAACATGAAATTTTATTTATTTATGTCATTCAAAGTGATAATTTGCAAAACACGTGTAAATAAATGGCCATCTATGTTAAAAATAAATATTTTAATAACAAAAAAGTACAGTTTAACTTAATTAAATACTCATACTCCATAGAAAAATAATTAAAAACTAAATAGAAAATACTTTTCATCCGTTCATTTTTAAGTGTCCAAAAATATCGGCTTTATGATTCCTATTTAACTATCAATTTGGTGTTTTAAGGGTACGATTTGTCAATTGTATTGTTTGTCAATTACTCTTATATTTTCAATAAAACTAATTAATACTATATATTTGGAAAATTGAAGGTTTTTTTTTTTTTTTTTAACATAACATATTAAATTTTATTATTTTTTTACATAATATATTAAATTTATTGGAAAGAGAAAGTGTATGAAAAAATAGGAATTTATCGTGGATTAAAATTATGGTATAATAGGAATATAAAGTGTAAAAATACACTTTCTTAATTTTGTGTTACTATTTGATAAGTGCCAAAAAGTAGCTAAATTCACTTTACATTTAAGGCACTTTTGTTACTTGTTTTGCAAGTTATTAAGGGAAAAGCCGAGAGAAATTGTATAATTGCCCTATTACGCTTTTTATATCTTACTCCATCCATTTATGCAGGAATTTAAAGTCAAGACACAAAGGAAAGAAGAAAACCAAAGAAAAATGAGAAAGCTAACTCGCCATGGCCAGCACAAGGCGAGCCAGAGGCAGGGAGCACCAAAAGTAGCTCGCCACCAAGTCGCTATGGCGAGCCAGAGGCGAGCAAAGTCAGAGAGAACTCAAGTTAACTCGCCATCAAGTCGCCAAGGCGAGCAAAGGCGGCCAAAATCCTCAGAGCTGACGTGGCAGAAACCCACTGGTGAAGTAACATCAACTCGCCATGGCGAGCTGTTTACTCGCCATGGCGAGTTCATCAGATCAGAACCACTATAAAAGCTCATTTCAGTCATTTGTTAAAAAAACTTGTAATATAACTTGGAATAGAACTCAGAAACAGAGAGGGAAACCCTAGGAGACAGATTCAAGGGGATAGGAAGGTGGATTCACTACAATAGTTGGGAAATCATCATTGATAAGTTTGTTCATCTCTTTTCTTCTTTATCTTTTGTATAGCTATCATGACAATGAATAGCTAATCTCTCTTTTGTTGGGATTGGATGTAATTAACTCTATTAGTATGTATTTATTTTGATCATGGTATTATATATGGTTTTAGATTATTCATCAATTTTGATGTTGTTCTTGAATTATATGTTTTAATTCTAGGTTTTGAAATGGTATAGACGTATGCTTTTTGAATCCGAGACCTAGAACAATCATCTATTAAACTCTAAATTCTAGACATAGATTTAGGATTAATATTCACTTTGTGTATTGGAACTTAATGATATTGTGTTGTTGAAATTATCCGAGACATCGGAAGTTTAAATAATACAATATAGCCTTTGCATCGATTAATCACTCGAGACATCGAGGATTGATAGGTACAACGTGAACCTCGTCGTTATCTGGACACAGAAACGTACATGAGCAATAAGTGATAATATTGTTGAATAGCTAAAATCTGCATAACTGATTAGGGAAATACAAATGAATGAGTTGATGAAATCTAATCCCAGCAATTCAATCTCTCTGTCAATTTACTACTTTTATGCTTTCGCAAGTTTCCGTAAACACACATCTTTCAATCTCTTTACTTAAAATTATATCAATTGTTGAACGGCATCGATATCGCATCAGTCCCTGTGGAGACGATAAAAACTATACTTACTTTTGTATTACAACAAAATGGCGCCGTTGCCGGGGACTGGCGTTTAGATATTCGAGCATTGCAACAATTTGTATTCTTTTAAGTATTTGTATAATTTTGCTTGCACTAAGCCTTCTTTGCTAGACAAAGAAGCTTTTTTCTTGTTAGGTTAACCCTTTTTCAGATTCACCATCACAAACAGAACCATGACTGATCGTGGTTATAACAACTTCTATACTCCGGATGAGTATGAATCGTATCAACAGTGTCCGCTTGATAATTATGGGCAAATTCCAGAGGCTAGATTGGAGGAGACCATGATTAAATTCATGGAAATGCAGCAGCAAATAAGCCAAATGCAACAGATGCAAGACCAGCACCAACAATATATGAAAAACAGTCTTGCACGGAGCAAAAATATGGAAATTCAGCTCAAGCAAATGGCTATTACACAAAGCATGGAAGTTCAAACCAACACTCAAACAAATCCTGATGAGAAAGATAGCATTCTACCGGAGGAATGTGGACTGAGTGTTGAAGAATGTGTTGAAACACATGAGGAAGAAACAATGTTCAAAGGATGTGGTGTAGAGAAAATAGCTGAGGAACCAAAGACACCACGAGAAATAGAAATTCCTCAAGAATTTCCATCTACTGAAGAGGTCAACACTGTTGATAATCAAGAAGTGATGATGGATGCAGAGGTAATTGAAGGATTACTTCACAAGGAAATAGCATGTGAGCAAAAGAAGGAGATAAAGAACAAGGCGGCGATTGATCGGGTCATAGATGAAATTTGTGCCTTGTTCAACAAGAAAGAATTAGGGAGGACATGGACTCCACATAATCTCTACTTCAAGTTCATGGAGTTCCTCCCAAATCAAAGGAAAAAGACGGATGATGTGCTTTCCGTCTCATTTTGGCCACCCTAACCAAAAAGGCGTCAAGCTAATGACGTAAAAGAAGCGCTTGTTGGGAGGCACCCCAATTTTGTAAGTAAATTTACTGTTTTTCTGCATGTTAGGAGTAGAAATCATAAGTGCATACCAAAGTAACTCAAACAGAAGCCAAAAAGCAAAACAGAAGACCTGAACTGTCATAACTCGCCAGGCGAGTAATACCTCGCCATGGCGAGCATTATAGGCTTTGACTGCGTTGACTACCAAACTACTCGCCATGGCGAGTAATCTGCTCGCCGTGGCGAGTGACAACAGTTCTGACACAAGCCCAACTCCCAAAGCCACTATCCTCTCATTAACTTCTCCCAACCATACCCACTCTCAAAACCCGGTCCAGCTTTTCACTCTCCCTATACAAACTGATCTTCTTCTATTCCAATCCCCAAAACTCATCCTTCCTCACAAAATATTCCCTCAAAGTCAAATTCAAGTCAAATTTCACTTCCACTATTCAAATTCTGCACTTGCTTTTGTACTTGCATTTGCATACATCATCAGGTTTGTTTAATTGCAATTTCTACTTTCTTCTTTCAATTTTACAATTTGCATTAACAAACCCTAAGGTAGTAGACTCTCTTGATTCCTGGAACTCTTTGGTTAAATGTCAAATTCAATTGTAAGAGATGAAACTGAAACAAAAACAAATTCCAAAACACATCGTTTGAAAAATTAACCCTTTTTGTAAAGTTTTAAATAATTGGGTTTATTGTGTTCTAAGAAACAGAGCTTTTGTTTTTGTTTCATCTCTTTATCATTAGAAACATATTCTAAGAACTAGGGTTGAGAAACAGTGGTTTTTAATGAAAAAAGGATTGATGTTTGCAAAACTGAGGCAACACGCCATGGCGAGATTCATAACTCGCCGTGGCGAGCATTCATCTGAAACCCAGCAACTGTGCCCAACTCGCCATGGCGAGTGGATAGCTCGCTGAGGCGAGCTATGACAGAAAATTTGATTTTCCCTATTCATCACACTGTCTCATTGTGTTTTACTCCATGCTTTTGGTTAATGGTTATATTCTCTTGTATGGATCTCCTGGTTGTTTTGCAGGAATGGCACCAAAAAGTTCTCAAGGTAATAAACGGAAGAAAGCCAACACTTCCACACCTCAACCACCAAGATCCTATGACCACCAAAGGTTCAAATCTGCCCACCATCAGGACAGATACAGAGACCTACTTCCAACCAAAACATGGAATGAGAGAGTATTCAACATTTCCCCCCAAGGACCTTACCAAGACATCGGCAACCTATTTCTCTACCAAAAATGGGAAAAACTTCTCCACCCACCAACCGAGATAAACCATGAACTTGTCCGTGAGTTTTATGCAAATGCTATTCCTGAGAACCCACTCACCGACCCTTTTGACCACTCAACGTTTGTGCGTGGGCGAACAATCCGATTTGATAGGGAAGCCATTAATGAATACCTTGGAAACCCTTACCCCCTGGCTGATGAGGATGAGCTTGATGAATTCCATGATCGCCGTAACAAAGGAAACTTCGATCATGATGAGATCAAGAGAACCATACTTCTTGAGGGCGCAAACTATGACATTAGTGATGCCGGGAGAGAGTACCGAGCCCGATATAGTGTGATGACACTCCCCGCAAAAATTACCCTCAAACTCATCCTCCATAATATTCAGCCAAATAGCCACCTTTCAGACACCACCTTAGATGTCACCCCTTTGATTTACTACATTCTTACTTGCAAAAAGGTTGACATCGCCCGCACTATTGCGGAAGAAATGAAACGGGTGGCACTTCAAGGACTAAGTGAGCCCAGAACCCGCCTCTTTTTTCCCGGCCTCATCATGGGTTTACTAAAGGAATCTCGATTGCATATGCCAAGCTCGGTGCATGAAGAAATTAAAAACCCCATTGATGACATCTTCATTGCCCGACACATTGAGGGTAAAAAGAAAAGGGATACGGGCAGCCATGCATCTACCTCTCAAGCAATACCTCCACCTCAACCTCAACCGGAACCACATGCTGAGCCACAACAATTTCCACCTCAGGCTTTTGACTTTCCGGCTTATGCTCAGTGGCAATACCAATGCCACACACACACTTGGGATTTGATGGAGGCCGGTAACCGAGCCAACACTTACCTTCAACAATCCCTTTATCAGATGCAACAACAAGCCGGCTACCCACCAGAGGTGATGAATCAGTTTTTGACACCGGTTGCTTATCAGGCTCACGTTGCTTGGCCTGGGGCCAGGCCAAATGCTTTTGGAGGGGATGGAGCAGCCCATGGTAGTGAAGTGAGAGCTGAAGGAGAAGGAGAAGAAGGTCAAGGAGATGGATCTAATGAAAACTTTGATCAAGACGATCCAAGACGAGTGTTTAGTGCAAACACTACTCGTAGTAATGATGGAAGTGATGGTGGATCAGAGGACATAGATTATATGCTGGATTGAGGAAGAAGAGAAAAGACTTGAAAGATCACCAATACTCAGTGATATCATTTTTTTTAGCTTTCAGTCAATTGTTTCTTTCACTTTTATAAATTTTTATGCTTCTAAACCATGTTTTAGTGTAGCACTTATGACTTCTAGTATGTGATATGTTCGTATTGTTTAAGGTTGTATTGTGAATTCTAATTTGTGTTTTATAATGTTGATCAAACTTAATTTTTAGCTTGAAAATTTTGAATATTTTGAAGTATTTTGTCTATTACTCTTGCTTGTTTTGAAAACCAAATTCTTGAAAGAAAGCCAAAGTTGAACAAAGGCCGCAAGTTGTATGATAATGATATGCAGTTAGTGATAAAGCGTAAAGCCAAGGTACAAGTTTCCAGTTTTTCTAGGTGTTTACTTGAATTTGAAACAAGTACTTTGCACAAATTACATTTCATTTAGTTCTCCACAATAACATAATTGTTTGTGAACCACTTAGAACTAGCCTAAATGTGAGGAAACCTCAATTGTTTATACTATATGCAGGAGACCGGCATTCATTTTTTTTAACTCGGTTATGTTATGTTAAATCTGATAATTGTTTTGATTTGTATGAAGTATGGATATGATCAAGGCCTTGTTTCTTTTTTTTGAGTGACAACTACTTAAGCCAAAATAACCTACCTTGTGAGTTGTGTGATCCTTTGCTACCCCCCTTGAGCCAAAAATTTGAAAAATTGTTTGTTTTGAACCCTTGAAACCACTATAAAGAAAGAAAAACAATGACTTGACCCTTGTCTTAGGATGATTGAACATTGAGTTTATGTAGGGTTGAAAACAAGTTGGGGAGAAAGAGGTTATATGCTTGAAAAAGAAAAACAAAGAAGTAGTTGAAAAATGGTGATTGTGAAAAAGAAAGAGAATTTTGAAAAAATATGTCATCATCTAAAGCAATCATTGAAACTTCAAAGAAAAAGAAAGAAAAGAATGTGACATGTAAAAAGAATCACCAAAAGTGAAAAATGGGGAAAAGTGAAAGAGAGTGAATGACTTATAAGATGAAAATACTCAACAATTATGCTCTCTCATCCTTAAGGCTTTTTGAATCCAAAGAAAAACAATGAATTCTTGTAGCCCAGCCCCATTACAAGCTTAAGAAAGACCTTTTGATCCATGCTTTGTGCTTTTTGAAATGATAGTTGGATGGACATATAACTTGATTTGAATGTTAACTTGATTGCCGAGTGTGTGTTCATAACCCTCACTCATTGAATTTACTTTGTTATCTACTTACAAAGAAGTGTGTTAGGTATGGTTCATAAATAAATATGTTATTGACTTGAATTGTGTGACATGAATTTTTTGCTTAGGACTTGTTTCATATTTGCAGTAGATTCCCAGATAAGTTGGAAACTTCAGACTTGCCCACGCATTCACATTTGAATCATACATCTGAAAAAGTTTTCAAAATCTTTGCATTAGTGTCTTGTATAAATCTTTTGTTTGAGGACAAACAAAGAGCTAAGTTGGGGAGAGTTTGATAAGTGCCAAAAAGTAGCTAAATTCACTTTACATTTAAGGCACTTTTGTTACTTGTTTTGCAAGTTATTAAGGGAAAAGCCGAGAGAAATTGTATAATTGCCCTATTACGCTTTTTATATCTTACTCCATCCATTTATGCAGGAATTTAAAGTCAAGACACAAAGGAAAGAAGAAAACCAAAGAAAAATGAGAAAGCTAACTCGCCATGGCCAGCACAAGGCGAGCCAGAGGCAGGGAGCACCAAAAGTAGCTCGCCACCAAGTCGCTATGGCGAGCCAGAGGCGAGCAAAGTCAGAGAGAACTCAAGTTACCTCGCCATCAAGTCGCCAAGGCGAGCTATTTACTCGCCATGGCGAGTTCATCAGATCAGAACCACTATAAAAGCTCATTTCAGTCATTTGTTAAAAAAACTTGTAATATAACTTGGAATAGAACTCAGAAACAGAGAGGGAAACCCTAGGAGACAGATTCAAGGGGATAGGAAGGTGGATTCACTACAATAGTTGGGAAATCATCATTGATAAGTTTGTTCATCTCTTTTCTTCTTTATCTTTTGTATAGCTATCATGACAATGAATAGCTAATCTCTCTTTTGTTGGGATTGGATGTAATTAACTCTATTAGTATGTATTTATTTTGATCATGGTATTATATATGGTTTTAGATTATTCATCAATTTTGATGTTGTTCTTGAATTGTATGTTTTAATTCTAGGTTTTGAAATGGTATAGACGTATGCTTTTTGAATCCGAGACCTAGAACAATCATCTATTAAACTCTAAATTCTAGACATAGATTTAGGATTAATATTCACTTTGTGTATTGGAACTTAATGATATTGTGTTGTTGAAATTATCCGAGACATCGGAAGTTTAAATAATACAATATAGCCTTTGCATCGATTAATCACTCGAGACATCGAGGATTGATAGGTACAACGTGAACCTCGTCGTTATCTGGACACAGAAACGTACGTGAGCAATAAGTGATAATATTGTTGAATAGCTAAAATCTGCATAACTGATTAGGGAAATACAAATGAATGAGTTGATGAAATCTAATCCCAGCAATTCAATCTCTCTGTCAATTTACTACTTTTATGCTTTCGCAAGTTTCCGTAAACACACATCTTTCAATCTCTTTACTTAAAATTATATCAATTGTTGAACGGCATCGATATCGCATCAGTCCCTGTGGAGACGATAAAAACTATACTTACTTTTGTATTACAACACTATTCTAAACGGACACTTAAAAAAGAACGAAATGAGTATGTTATTAGATTGAGTTCCTATTTTTATGTATAGCAGATAAATGTTTTTTTTTTTCTAGAATAACTTATTTGATTATATTAGATTTCATTCATATTTTTACCTATAAATTTTTTTGCAAAAACTTACCTAAAGATCGGGTTCCTATTTTTTTGTTCCACATATTAATTTTTTTCATATTTATCTTTTATTGTTGGCATACTCTTCTTTTTTTAAATGTTGTTATATATTAAACTAGTTTTGAGAGTCTATTGACTTTTATTTATAAAATATAGTTAAAATATAAGGAAAGTTATTGTGTTTTTTTTTTGTAAAATTTATTAAATTAATAATTTTTTGATTAAAGTAATTGTCCCGTGTATGATTTTTTTGTAATAAATTATAATTAATAATAACAAATATTTATTATTCAATTCATTTTTTTATTAAAGCAATTGTCCAGTGTATAATTATTTTTTTTAATTAATAAAGTATTTGTCCCGTGTATGTATTTTTTATTCAATTTCTTTAATGTATTAATGGTAAATATTTTGTCGTCTTTTTTTGTATTTATTATTGATGAGAATTCATTCTTCTCTTGTGTAAAAAAAAACTATTTGTGAAAGTTCATGTCTATTATTTTTTTTATTTAAGATTGTTATTATACTAAAGTATAAAATTAATTTAGAATAAAATATTCAGAAAAATGTTATAAAATATTATTAAAATATAAGTTACGTCATTGTGTTCTTTCTTGTAAAATTTATTAAATTAATATTTCTTGATTAAAACAATTGTCTCGTGTTTGATTTTTGTGTAATAAAATAAAATAAATATTTTATTATTCAACTCCTTTTTTTATTAAAGCAATTGTCTCGTGTATGATTAATTTTTTTATTATAGCAATTATGCCGTGTTAATTCGTAAGTTTTTTTTACGCATGTTAATTCATAAGTTTTGACTAACAAAAATTATATCTTTATAAACTGTTTTCATAAACTAACTTATAAAACTTATAATAAATCAATCTAAACGGGTTCATTGTGTTTTTGTTTCTATTTTTATGTTCTTTTATTTTTAAGCTCATAAATAAGTATCTTCTTTTATTAGGTTTTTCTATTTTTATTTTTTATATATAAGTTGTTATATGTTAGATTGAGTTACTATTTTTTCATTCAAAAAAAAAAGTTAGTACTATTTTTTATGCGTATTTTTTATATTGATTTTTGTTCATATTTTTATGCGTAAATTTCTTTTAATTAAATTATTTTTGTTAAATAAATTGGATTAATATATTTTTTTAGAGGTGGTTTTCGATGCTATTTTATGGGAAGATTTCTTTTATGCTTATCTTTTTTTTTTTCTTCCTATTTTTATGGGAAGATTTCTTTTATGCTTATCTTTTTTTTTCTTCCTATTTTTGTTTTGTATCTTTTTATTTTTAGTTTAGAGTTAAAATTAAATTTAAGGGCAGAAATACTGAAATATTATTAAACTTGATTGGACAGATTTGGTATTTTAGTATTAGTTCCTTTTAATATATTGTAAGTAGATTGAGTTGCTATTTTGATGCATACCTTTCGTATCTTTAGTGGTAAAGTTATATTTAAGGATAAAAAGATTAAAATTGACGAAGACAAGTCAGGTACTTTAGTAGTAATCTATTAACAATATTGAGTTCTTACTTTGATGCGTATATTTTATTTCTATTTTTCTGTTCCATGTATTAAACTTTTTTCTTCTTTTTCTATTAATCTTTTATTGTTGACATAATCTTCTTTGATTTTTTTTTTAAGTTGTTATGTGTTATCTTTCACGTGTTGATAATTTTTAAAAAAAGTTTATCTATTTCTTATCTATTATAAAAAAAAAAAAAATGTTACCGTCTTATAAAGAATATTATTTCTCATCTATTAAAAAAAAAAACTATATCCATTGCACTCTAAAATAAACTACAGTACTTCATAAGGAACTTATAAATTCATCCAAACCCTATTTTAGCTACTGCTTTTGTAGATTTTTCTATATATGTAGCATCATGAAGCTCACCGTGACAAAGATGTCTATTGTTGTGATAATATTTGGGATAATTTCTTTTTTTTTCTTCGCATCGTTGGTGAGAACAAAAAGGTACTATTTCAAACATATATTTTAGCTTCAAAATTCTATAAAATTTGATTTTGGTAACCATGTTAATTTTTTTATAGGATTATTTTGTCACGGTGAGCTATATCTATCTTTAATTTTGCTATTATCTTTATTATGATAGTTTGTTTTAATTATCTTTTTTTTTTAAGTTTGTTATTATTTTCATTAGGATAGTTATCTTTTAAATTTTAAAAGATAATGAATTTAGAATAAGTTAGTTATTGTCTTTTTAAAGTTTGTTTCTATTATAAACCTATTTAAAAGCAGACCTATTTAAAATCAATTCAATTATCATGCATCATGGAGCTCACCATGGCAAAGATGTCTGTTATTATAATAATATTTGGAATAATTTCTTTTCTTCTTGGCATTGTTGGTGAAAACAAAAAGGTATGATTTCATATATATTATACGGTTCAAAAATATTTTAGCTTCAAATTTCTATAGAATTTGATTTTGGTAACATGTTAAATTTTTTATAGGATTATTTTGTCACTATTTCTTATTTTGTTTTTTTTAGCCTTCAATGGGAGTCCTCGTACATGGGAAAGATGCTATGATATGCAATTATCCTAATGATCCAACGGTGGTATTTGGATATTCTTCTATAGGATTTCTTGTGGTATCATCTTTAATCGGTTTGGTATCTTTATTTTACTCATACAACGGTACCTCTGTCCCTCCTTCAGCATTGTTCAAATACACAACTTTCTCTATCTTCTTCAGCTTAGCTTTGTAAGTTTCTCAAATCCACCACTCTTCTTAATATTTCTTTGTATCTATTTATAAATATAAATGATGTTTTATCATATATAGAAGTGAATGAGCTGGAATAATTTAATAAAATAATTAATAATTTTTATGTGTAATATCCTATATCCACTCCAAACTTTATCTGAAAGCAGGTTCAAATAACCTAAGTGTATGTTTAGTATCACGCACGCCATAATCACGGCGTTTCAATATAAATATAAGTCATTTGTCACAACAAAATCCACAAGTTCATTTCATTTTCATTCATATTAAAAAAAAATTGTTTTCTTTCTCTCATTTTTGTCTGAAAGCAATGTCTCATATGAACGATTTTATTATTGACATATCATTAGGAAAACAATCATGGATATTGGTTGTAAGAGTTGTGCGCTTATAATGATTTATTCTTTGTTATGTAGGGAGATTGGATTGGAGTTTTTGTGCGAAGAACATTGATCTGCAAGTTCAAAGACCCACTTCAAGGGGGTATGAATTACAAGATATCCTCATTAGATGTGGGTTCTATCGATATTTGTAATTTTATTATATAACAATTTTCTATGTTAATTATATTTATAAACTTCATACTTCACACTCGAAAGAAAATATAAAAAAAATTCATAGTGTGTGTGTGTGTGAAGCTTGACCTAATATATGTGTCAATTTAAGTTTTTGATGATAGTGTGTAAAAAAAATCATAAGGTTGTGAAAGGGGAAGAAGTTGTTGACTTGAAGTGTTTCTTCACTATTTCTGTTAAAAATAGAATGTTTTCTTTAGAAGAGGAATGAGTAACATTCAATGCAAATGTCCAAATGAGCAAAAAAATTATGAAAATAAAGAAATAGTTGTTGAACATAAATATGTTTCTTTTGAGTTTTTACTTAATATTTCTTCATTGAAATTTCAATTTATTATAAATTTGTGTTTTCAAATATTATTCTTTATGAGATTATGTGTTAATTTACCTATATTATTGTTTCTATAAACTTTTTGGGTTGATTGCATCTAAATTTTGCAAAGATATGGGTCAAAGATGCAGCAATTTGGCGGATGAAAGATGAAGAAGATGTAATGAGAAGAGGAAGAAGAAATTAGCGATTTTGATAATTATAATTTTTATTTAGATTTAGTCATTCAATTTAAAGAATCAGTTGAATCGGTGTTCAATAATCTATGTGACACGCGTGTGTATGATTGTTACCTTCAATTTTTTAATGATGACTAACGTCAGAGACCAAAATCAAATTAAACAATTTCAATCTTTCAATGGCTATTTCCTACAAAAAAAAATATACAGAGACGAAAACTAAGAAAAATGGTATCATATTATAGGGAAGAACTGCCTATTTAAGCTTAAAATGTTTGATAAATTTTATGTTATATTAAAATGGTATCATATTTTGTACCAAAAAAAATGGTATCATATGTTTTTAATTGATCAGGTTATTCTTAATAAAACTGTGAGTAATGGGTGTGAATATGAGTACTATAATACCTTAAAAGTTCATATACAGGTACGAGTGTAAATATTGTTACCCATACATGTGTGAGTTATAACACAAACTTATTTAAAATTGAAAGGAACAGACTCTATAAAAATACCTATTTTGTCACAAAAATGATCAGAATAACAAAAATATTGAGATTCAGTTCATAAGTTAACTTTCATTTTTTATTCTCCTTTAATTGTTCGATAAAATTAGAGTTATCCAAACAGACTATCCGACCTTCAATGGGCTAACCCAGATGGGTTACGAGTCCTATCGGACCGGGCCAACAAATCTATATTTAAATACGGGTTTTTTCGAGGCATGTAAAATAACTCTAAAAATATTCGTGCTAATATTTTAAGAACCAAACCATATATTTATTTGTGCTCGGCGGGCCAGTGCATACGGGCTCACTCATTTTGACAACTTCAGAGCTGTTAAAGCAGGCCGAGCCAAAAAGCCCATATTTAAATTCATACTTTTTCAGGTTGGGGTAAACCCTTAAAAAATCTGGGCTAATATTTTAAGTTCTAATCCCTATATTTATTCCGGCTTTACAGGCTGGTCCATATGAGCTAGCACATTTTGATAACTCTAAAATTGTATCTCGAAAAGAGTTAATGTCGCTAATTCTTTAACATGACCATAAAAAAAAATCATCAAAACAACAAAAATACTGAAACATTCACTACCATCCTAGAAACATTATAGTCAAACATTTAAAAACAGATAAAAATCATTACTTACTTATGACTGAAAAACAGATAATATAAATAGCTAGATTACAATGAGATAGAACTATGACGAACTGATTCAATGACCACAATAATTTTAGTTTAGAGTTAAATATATTTTATGTTCCATAACATATATCAACTTTTATTTTTAGTCCCTCTATAAATTTCCTTTGAACTTTGGTTCCACTAAATTTTATGTTTTAAATTTTAATCTGTTTATTTTTTATCGAGTTCATATTGCATGCTCAAAGCGAATTTAAATGAATCTAAAGAGTTGTTTTTTTCTCAAGAATGACAAGTGGACACATATACAATAGGTATCCGCAAAAAAAGAACACACACATTGGTAATTATCCGCAATAATGAACGCGTATGGGTACTTTAGTACCCACCTCTCCCCATACTCGCATATTATATATATATATATATATATATATATATATATATATATTTAAATTTTTTATTTATATTATTATATAAAAATATATGTATATCAATTTTAAAAAATATAACACTACTAAACTCTTACAAATTTGCAATTAAAAAATGTGTATTTAGAACATAATGAATATGTCAACAAAGATATATATGAACATTAGTATGATTACTAATATTTTTTCTATAATTTTCAAAAGTCAACATTAAGTTTTTTTATAAAAAAATTAATAATATTAAAATGATATATTATTTTTTAATTGATCAATTTATTCTTAGTAAAGTTGAAGGTAATGAGTGTGAGTATATGGGTACTCTGATATTCAAATGGTACGTGTATGATACGAGTAAAAATATTGTTATACACGCGGATATGAGTCAGAATCTATTAAGCACGGACACTCCTCAGATTAGTTGTGTCATGTGTCGGACACCAACGCTTATGATTACACTTAATTATATTATTTTTTTCAAATTATTATTGATGTTAATGTGTTAGTATGTGTGTCGTGTCTAAGGTCCTTATATATATTCGCGCTTCATAGATCATAATATATGCATATATTTAGAACTGGAAGAAATGTTAATTATCCGTGCTTGGCACGGGATCCATTCTAGTTATTTTCATTAGGATAGTTATCTTTTAAATTTTAAAAGATAATGAATTTAGAATAAGTTAGTTATTGTCTTTTTAAAGTTTGTTTCTATTATAAACCTATTTAAAAGCAGACCTATTTAAAATCAATTCAATTATCATGCATCATGGAGCTCACCATGGCAAAGATGTCTGTTATTATAATAATATTTGGAATAATTTCTTTTCTTCTTGGCATTGTTGGTGAAAACAAAAAGGTATGATTTCATATATATTATACGGTTCAAAAAATATTTTAGCTTCAAATTTCTATAGAATTTGATTTTGGTAACATGTTAAATTTTTTATAGGATTATTTTGTCACTATTTCTTATTTTGTTTTTTTTAGCCTTCAATGGGAGTCCTCGTACATGGGAAAGATGCTATGATATGCAATTATCCTAATGATCCAACGGTGGTATTTGGATATTCTTCTATAGGATTTCTTGTGGTATCATCTTTAATCGGTTTGGTATCTTTATTTTACTCATACAACGGTACCTCTGTCCCTCCTTCAGCATTGTTCAAATACACAACTTTCTCTATCTTCTTCAGCTTAGCTTTGTAAGTTTCTCAAATCCACCACTCTTCTTAATATTTCTTTGTATCTATTTATAAATATAAATGATGTTTTATCATATATAGAAGTGAATGAGCTGGAATAATTTAATAAAATAATTAATAATTTTTATGTGTAATATCCTATATCCACTCCAAACTTTATCTGAAAGCAGGTTCAAATAACCTAAGTGTATGTTTAGTATCACGCACGCCATAATCACGGCGTTTCACCGTGATTTTGCAGAAGCTAGAGAGCGTAGTTTTTGAAAAATCACGATAAATTATCATGATTATTATATATCCACCATGATAGCAAATAGACGCTAAGCTGTAGTGATATCTTAAGTTGCGGGGTGGTGGTTAACTAGTGTAATTATATTCATGTTTTTCATGAGTTTAGGGTTAATAACAAAAGATATTTCCCTTATTTGCAGGACTATCAGTATATTGGGTGGGGTAATGACATTATGGCCAACAGTGACTGAGCAACACCATTGGAGACACAATTTCTATTCCGCTAATGTTACAACTTCTACAAAGTTAGCTTGTCCTACTGCCAAGACTGGTCTCATGGGTGATGGAGCATTTTTGTGTCTTATTTCATCACTCTTCTGGCTATTATCCCTAATGCTGGTAAAAAATGCAAGAGAGGATTATCTTGAAGAGGTTGTGCCTCCCAATGTTTAGTTTTTTATTCAATTTCTTGACAACATATTGTCTTTTTTATTTTTCATTATTTATGAATATATACATAGAATCGTTTTCATCATTGTATTGTATATTCAATTCTTCTTTTGTGCTGTAAAATAAGAAAGAGAGGAGTGTTGCTATCACTACGTACTAAAAAATAATCTCTGTTTACACATCAAAATCACTTTTATTTTAATTTATAACAAACCCGACTCTTATATTTTTTTATTTTCACCACCAGTTGAATCTGGTTCGGGGGTCAGTTCTGACATCAAGTGGTTTCAGCCCCCTCCCGATTGCAGTTGCGAGGGATCGAACCGTGGTCCTCCCTACCAAGTTCAGCGCCAATCACCACTGAACCAACTAACAATTGGTACCCGACTCTTATATTTAGTAACAACATAAATGTGTTCATAACAAAAAAAATAAAATAAAAAGAGTAAATATTCAATAAAAAATAACTGTAACTCTCACAATGCGTCGGGTCTCGTAGGGAGCTTGAGGGACATTACACTAGATTAAAAACAAAGAGAATTTTATACTACATTCAAAGCATTAATGAGATATATGAATCTTCTCATTTAAATGTCGTTCAACATTTTTTTTTTGAAACTCGGTATCCGGTCCAAGGATCGACTAATTCGAGGGAATCAATCCCATCGTCCACTTGTGGGTTCCCGTTTAAAGCCAGATTTTTTTTTACTCTGTATGGACTAGCCTACCGAAATTGATATCAGGGAGAATCGAACCTGAAACCTTTGAGAAACAAACTCAAAAGACCTAAACCAGCTAATCCAAGTGGGTTTATTTTTCTACTTAATATTAGACTTTCAACTCACACTTGATAAACCAATAAACTTCCAATGTGTGAGTCCATCGATCAATATAGGTATTCTTCCAATGTGTGAAATCAATATAGCTACCAACTTAGCTCCACTGATGAATTTTATCAATTCAACTATCGATTCTTTAACATTGCCATGTGCACATCAGTGATTACATTTACAATAGTAATAGTAAAGTGAATTTATATTGTCTGCATACAATTTTTTTTTTATTGTCTGCATACAATTCATTTCATTCTGAATTAAATATGTTTTCAAAGTCAAACAAAAATCTCTTCATTGCAACTTTATTTATGTTTTAGTTTGGACTTAATGTCAGTAATCAAAGAGAAATGTTTACTCCTCTTTTCGTGTCTCATTTAGAATATGTGTAGTGTTGAATCATGAAGGAATATAATAATAGTGGGAAAGTGGAGAATATAAAAAGTAAATTTGCTTTTTTTGGTTAAACTAATACCGTTGCTATAGCTATAAAATCTTGAAGCTAGCACACTTCACATAGTGTGTCCCAAACCACCCAAAAACAAATTTCCATGGCAAACCAAACTCCTTCAATTCCCATATCAAACTCTGAAGCCACCTTAACCAAACAAACCAAAAATTTCTCAGCCAATTTGATCTTCCAGAAAGTGAAAACCAACTTGGTTTTACATTCAAAATGGGCTGAACTAAATGGTGCCATGGGTGATCTTGGCACCTACATACCCATAATTCTTTCCTTAACTCTATCAAGGAACCTCAACCTTGGCACCACATTAATCTTCACAGGTACATATTCTAATATTTCTAAGTAACAATATTTTTGTTCACTATATAGAATTGGTTACAACTAACTAACTAACACAGACACGGATACTGAACATGACACTGACTGACACTTTTATGTGCGGTGTTTGATTTGATAGGTATATACAACATTCTCACTGGTGTCATTTATGGAGTCCCTATGCCAGTCCAGCCCATGAAGTCCATTGCAGCCGAGGCCTTATCGGACACCACCTTCGGTGTGCCAGAGATCATGGCCGCCGGAATCTTGACCAGCGGCGTGGTGTTGCTATTAGGTGTTACTGGGTTGATGCAATTGGTGTACAAGTTTATTCCTTTATCTGTTGTGAGGGGAATTCAACTAGCACAAGGTTTATCATTTGCATTAACTGCTGTTAAATATGTGAGGAAAATGCAAAATTTGCCAAAGTCTAAAGCTTTGAGTCAAAGGCCTTGGTTTGGGTTAGATGGGTTGGTTTTAGCCATTGTTTGTGTTTGTTTTATTCTCATTGTGAATGGTTCTGGTGAGACTGAAAATCATAGGTGTTGCAATGGTGAAGAAAGTGGTGAAAAAAAGAGGACTAGTAGAGTGAAGAAAATTATTTTTTCACTTCCTTCTGCTTTTATAATCTTTGTTTTAGGTGTTATTTTGGCATTCATAAAAAATCCTAATGTGGTTCATGAAATGAAATTTGGACCATCTTCAATAGAAGTAGTGAAATTCACTAAACATGCATGGAAGAAAGGTTTTGTGAAAGGTACAATTCCTCAACTACCTTTAACAATCTTGAACTCTGTGATAGCTGTTTGTAAATTGTCAAAGGATTTGTTTCCTGAAAAGGGTATTTCAGTAACTTCAATTTCAGTGACAGTTGGATTGATGAATTTGGTTGGTTGTTGGTTTGGTGCAATGCCATGTTGCCATGGTGCTGGTGGATTAGCAAGACAATATAAATTTGGAGGAAGAAGTGGAGGGTGTGTGGCACTTCTTGGTGTTGCAAAATTGGTATTAGGATTGGTTTTAGGTACTTCTTTGGCACACATTTTGAAGATGTTTCCTGTTGGGATTTTAGGTGTATTGCTTTTGTTTGCTGGAATTGAATTAGCTATGTGTTGTAGGGACATGAACACAAAAGAAGACTCATTTGTGATGCTTATTTGCACTGCTGTTTCATTGGTTGGATCGAGTGCAGCACTTGGATTTTTGGTTGGAATGATTGTGTATTTGATTCTTAAGTTAAGGAATTGGACAAAAGATAAACCATAATATAGGTACATAAAAAAGTACCTAGCAATAAGAGTCTTCAATAAAATGCTTATAGTTGTTACTTGTTAGTTATCCTGAGCGTGGTTTTAAATTGTGGTCCACGATTGTTATTGCAGCCGCAATTGTGACCGAAATTGTGTGTTGCATTAATTTGGTGGTGATTTTTTGAAATATTAAGAATCATAACGCAATTGCGACCTTGTAATGTCTTTTGAAATGTTCTAAATATCAATTTTGTTCCCTTTGCTAGTATTTGATGGGGACTTAGTTCTGTCTAAAGTAGTAGGAATTTCTTCAAATGTTCTTGGCTTTTGTTCATGGGCCATGCATACATTGTTGTGTATGTGATGCTTAAATAAGTAATAAGTGTATAAAAGAAGTTACTTACTTGCTTTATATATATAGAATCTATATGTTCTTATTTGTGCATGACATAATACTGCCTTCATTAGAAAAGAAAATGAAAATAACAAAAAGAATAACTTTCCATTATGAGCTAATGTGATAACCTTTTGGAATAAAATTTGAAGACTATATATAATTGGATGCTCAAATAGTTGTAGCATTTCCAAAAGGTTTGCAACTTAATACATAAATGGAGCATTATGTTATGCCATTCCAACTTTTGAAAGTTCCTAACAAAACCAAAAAGAATAATGGATATCAATAGTGTCATTTGCTTGATCTTTCTCTTTTCCCATCAATTGATTCTACAATCTAAATTGTATACAGGTCACCTATGACCGCTACACTGCGCAGCGGTGTCCAGAACCGCTATATCAAGAGAGCGTTTTTTTTTTAATGTTTTGATTTTGCCATTGCAATTGAAATGGCATTGTGATATTTGATATTATAAAAAAAAATGTATATAAATGTGGTTGCGACTAAATAGCGGCCGTGACATGCTTATCGGGTGTTATGGTGGCTGATCACAATTTAGAACCATATATAATATAATCATCAAACATGAGCATGTTGTGGTGATATGAAGAATTAAAATTAGAATATATAAAAAATATATATATAATTAAGATGGAATATGGTTTGAATGAATCATAATAATTGTTTTAAAATCTTCAACTAAGCTAGATTAGTCTAGAGTTCTGTTCATCCACTTCAATAGGATAATAAAGGAAGAATCCTAAAAAATGTTCAACCCATAAAAAAGAAGCATTTAGAAATATATGCACCATTACCAATCTCTTATAGGAGTATCACATTTTTTCTCTAATCATTCTTCATGCTAGATTTATATGCCTAAGCCTTAGAGGTTTTTAATACAAAAGTTTTCCCTCTATTTGTTACCCAAAGGGCAAGAAGTTGAAACACTTGTTGAGTCTAAAGTCATATCCTATGTTCCAACAAGGTATTACTATTACTTAGGTCAGATTCTTAAGCCTTAACCATGAAGAAATAAGAGAAAACATTTTAATTACATTACTATGTAACAAAAAGTAAAACAATTTACACAAAGTTACAATTATAGTACAATGAAGGGCCAACTAGGCTTGTATTTCTATGGTTGAATCATTTTAACATTTTTTGCATGTAATATTTACATGCCATGTGCTTTCACATTTACATGATTGTCCAATTTTCATGTGTTAACCTATTCAAATGGATTTCTTCTTGTATTGGAAAAAGAATTTGGAATTCCAAGTGTACCATATGCCCCATATGGTTGTTGAATTGTTTCTAGTGATCCAAAACCAGTTATGTCACTATTGTAGGTGTTTACTATTTTTGATCTACAAAATATTAGAAACCAATTAATACAATTAGAATAAGATTAATATTTTCAACAAAACATATGTAGACAGATGCATAGTATTTAATAGCATGTTTAGGATTAACATATGTTTTAAATTGGTGTTAGCATTTTTCAGTTACAATTTGCAACTACAATTGTGGCTGCATCAGTGGCGGACCTGAGCATGTTTATGTTGTACAATCGCACATACCCTATTTTTTGGTGTTTAAACTTTAAATAAATAAAAACTAGATATTAACATGCTTTAATTTATAGATTATAATCCAATGAGTATTTAGAAATAATTCAATATAATACCAAGAATAGAATTTACCTATTATATTGATCTTCATTATTAACTTGATCAAAGTACACACCTGAAATGATTGAATTATGAATAAAATAGCCTTGAAAAAGCAAATAAACAAAAACTCTTCATAGTAAATGGAAGATAACAATGAAAGTACCAGTAATTGGGGATGCATAACTTGTGGACTGAGGCATCATTGTATCTAAAGAACCAAGACTTGAAGAAGTATGCATTAATCCTGTTCTATGTGATGTAGCTGGCAGCACACCATGCATTGATGTCAAACTAGGAACCTATGAATAGAAAAATACAAATTTGGTCAAGAATTATTTCAGTCCGGATCGAACACATCTATACACAATTTAATAATACATAAGTTGTATACATTAATTATACTACCAACTTTTCTTAACGTATGTGAAAAGTGTCAGAGGGACTTATAAATAGATAAGGAGGTAGTACTAGTACTACTCTGGTTCTGAATATAAGCAAAAAATAACTTTTAAGGTTTGTTGAATAAAGTATGTATCTAGACTATATTATGGTCGAGATACATGTTTTATTCGATGAATCTAAAAAGTTGATTTTTGCATATATTCAGAACCGGAGGGAGTATGTATGATGCTATACAAAATGTTTGCAACAGAATCACAAGGGTACATACTGATGATGCATGAGATAGACCTCTCACTTCAGTTACTTCAAAAGGGTTAATGGATTTTGGTGCAATGGGAAGTGCTGTGTGAGGAGGCTGTAAAAGAAACATCATATACCATTTAATCAGAATTAATATCAAAAGCACTAAGAAAAAAATACAAAATGAAGCATAGAATATATATACCACTGCATTAGGATAATACATTAACCCTTGTATGCCATATCTCATGACATGAGATTGAAGATTCTGCCAACTTGGATGTGGTGCAGGACCAGAAAAGTACCTTGTAGTAAAAAGGTCCTGCAGAGAATTGATTTATGTATTAAGGTTCTTGTGTCTTCAAAATAAAGAATTTTGTGAAAAATTTATGCAGCTATTACCTCTGGAAGTTCTATTCTTCCGCTAGACTTGGTTTCTACAATACTAGGCTGGGAACTAACATCAGGTCGAGTGTCTTGAGTAGGATTTGAGGCGGATTGAGAAGAAAGTTCATCAAAAGCATTTGATGAGTCATGTTTATTAGTAAAAAACGACGGCTGCGTCTAATCAAATTACAGAATAATATGAGTAACTATCTAAGAAGATAAAAAGGAACGAAATTAAGGTCATTGGATAAACGGTTTAAGCGCTTATCATATAAATGCTTTCGTATAAGATATATCATTAACACAAGATAAAATTAAGTCAATTCTTGTTATATAAGCTGTTTTCTGAATAAGTTGAAAGTAATATTGAGATTTCATTACTTCATATGTCTAACCTCATTATTTGAAGCGACATCTTTATTTGGTGATTCTGTTGGTTGTGTTGATTGCATGGTTTTTGCTTTGTGTGCATGTGAAAATTCAACGGAATATTCGGTTTGTGGTTTATGTGCATGTGAAACTTCAATTGAATCTTCTGTTTGTGGTGTATTTGCATGTAAAACTTCAATGGAATCTTCTGTTTGTGCTTTATGTGCATGTGAAACTTCAATTGAATCTTCTGTCTCAAGTAACTCAGATTGTGGTGGAGTAGCTTCATTAGAAGGTTGTGCCAGTTCAGAAGCTGATGAATTTGTCTCCTCCATTGAAGTAGATGGAAAATCCAATGTAGAGGCCTTTTCTACCGTTGAAGTTGTCGAAACATTTTCGCCACTGGCAGGAGCAAAAGAGCCTGACAATTCAAGAAGTAAAAGGTCTAAAGGACTTGAAATTTTTGCCTCAGGTGTTGGTTCTGTTGTAGGAGATTTCATGGTGTTGGTGTTTGAAGTTTCAGAAACATTTTCCTTTGTAGAAGTTTCAAATGAGGCCCAATTATTTTCACTTTCTTGTGTCATACTTGGTGTTTCTTCTACAGCTACAATAGCAGTTTCAGAAGCTTGAGATTTATTACTCTTTTGTTCAGATGGTTTTCCCTCAACAGAACCTTCTCCACCAGAAGTTGTAACCTTTTACAATTAAAATATATCAAAGATTTAGTTCAAATCTATAACGCACAGACATCAGACACAACATTGTCGCTGACACATCGACACCGGTAATAATTTGAGAAAATAGAATTATTGAATGTAACCACATGTGCCGGACACTGATAATTGTCTGACACCGGACACTTATCATTTTTATTTATTGAGAAGGTCCACTTACTTGTGAAGATGAATCATTCTGCATCGTCATTTCACCCGAAGATGGTTGAACCGGAGCTTGGGCTCTGTCCACATTCTTACGACTATCAAGTGAAAGTTGTCTTAGCTTTGATTCAAGATTCGATTGTCTGCGGTTTTTATATTCGTCGTCTCGAAACCTATCATCAACAACCTCAAACTTTATAGGACTTCTGATGAATCCTCCATTTCTTGTATATTTTTGTACATATTTAGGACTTCTACTTTCATCATATAGATATCTAACACTCGCGTCATCGCTTCTTGCACTGGAACTTCTTGTAGCAGGACTTGACTTCGGACTTATGAACTCTAATCGAAATGAACTACTCTTCAGCTTCTCATTGGACTCCTCTTTGTCATTCTGTATTCAAAGACACCAAAAAGAACTCATTTTCAGTCAGAGTTTGTTCCTCTTAAAAATAAAGTATCAGGTTCGAGTCTTGTGAATGAAGAAAACAGGCACCGATTTAATCCTGACTCGTCTCAAATTAGTCGGTTTAATGTAACTTCCAGATGCCAAAAGTCTAAAATAAATAAAATAGTATGTGTAAAAATGTATACCAATTTAATCCTGGGAAGATTTTCTTGACTTCTTTCGCCGGTATATTTTCTATCCACATAAACATGCTTGATAAATTCTCTAAGTCTGTGCATATTACTGGAAGAAAATATTTGTATTAGATGATATGTTATATGGACCGAGATTTTTAAAAAGGTTCGCAATCACAATTGTGGTTGCGTCGCAAGGATTGTGACGTGCCTACAATATCATATTGTAGTTTTCTGTAATACTAATGTTTGCGACGCAAATGCAATTTAAAGATGAAAAGTTACCTGGAATCGGGATAAGAATGTCGTAGAGGATCCCAACCTTTAAAATAAATCTGCTTTGCTCTCTGCATAAGTTGAATTAGACATTTATTACCAAATTAATATCTAGTAGCTTGGTAACTTAGAGAGATTAAAAAAATAATTTAATTATCATGCATACCTCATTGCCACCAGCTTGAAGAGCAGTGACTTCTTCTGGTGTAAATTTTGCCATTGACACAGATTTTACTCGATGCGTGAACTCTCGACTGTAATTTCATATAACTTAGTAAGTAGAAATCAAGAACAGTCTTATTTGAACATCATAATCGTATCACGGCCGTGTTTTCATACCCCGACAAATCAATTCAAAGGCCTCAATTTGAATGGAAATGAAAATAAACCTAAAGTATTTATTTATTTACTTACTGTAGTCCACTGCAATTTGTGCAGACAAATGTAGAGAAAGTTGTACAAACATATTGTGGTCCCTGATTCATAGAAACAATCAATGTTTTGTCAGATACAATGTCATAAGAAAATGTTACATTCATAATTTCACTCATCTTCTAAGAATAAAACCGGACACCTTGTATTCTAACTTCACTAAACGGACTATAAAATACAACTCGCAATATGAGTCTATGTTTGAATCGACAGTGAATTTAACAAAATCACGTTGTAGTTCTGTGAAACTTTAAAGTGTAACTTCTGCTAAAATCATGGTAACTCTACGATTTTGTCAACCTCACTGTCAATCTAAACATATTCTAAGTGCAACATTGAAAGCATACCTCAAAATGAGACTATTGTATAGTCATGTAACAAGCTTTAAACATTAAACATAACAATAAAAGAATTGCTAAGGAATGAATTTAATACCAAAGTATTGCAATTGATGCATCTTCGATTTTCGGGAAGTTTTAATAAACCTCGAATTATTCTTTCAGCTCTTTCTTCTTCTTTCTTTGAATGTCCCATCTTCAATTTTTGCTCAAATTGATTCCTCTATCAACATGTAACCTTCATCACCAATTTTACAATTTAATCATTTAATCTAAACAAAACATTAGCGTTACAACATATATTTTGTTACTATTATTATTAATCAATTTGTAAACCATCTCAAGAAGAAAAAAACTACCAATATTTTTTCAAGTATATGACAAATTAAATAAAATTTGAAGAAGAAAAAATATTAGAAAATGTACCTTGTTCAATATGATGGATCATATCATAATAATAATAATAATATAATATAATGTTAATGTTGTTGATGATGATGATGATGTCAAAAGAGAAGCATAATATGATTGTTGTGAACAATGATGATGAAAATTGATAGCAATGGTAGAATCAGAGGTTTGACAAAATTTGTGACAAAGATTTGTCCACTCAAGAAAATTTAGTTGTTTTTTGAGTCAAAGAGGATAATTTGCCGGTAAAAACGGTATTACCACCTTTTCATTACCTCTTTTGGTCATTCAACTACTTTATTGTCTTTATACAAACACGTGACATGAGGTTTTTGAAGCATAATAACACGTGACATGATTCTCTCTTATAACCAAAGTCTCGGGTTCTTTAGAAAATGGATTTTGATAATTCGAAGTTTGATTAGAAGATAAATAAAATTTGATTAAAAATTGTTTTATCTAAGATTCGAATTTTGTTTCTTCAGAATGATTTGGAAGAAAATATATAACATCATTGTATTAATTTCTAGAATATTATTACAAAATATTATGTTCGGTACTAAATTATATGAAAAAATCTAAATTATTATTTCCACCATTACATATTTGTTATATCAATGAGCATTGCTATTTAGTAAGAATTATTTTAGAGAAGAAATGCAAGAATAACACATGGCATTATCTTATAGGATGGTGTAATTTTAATCTCCTCTTTTAGTGGAAATCATGGGGGTAGTTGATGTAAATAAGGGTGGAGATTTATTTTTGCAATTCTTCTCCATAAATTTTCTTACTAATTAACATTTTCCTATATCAATACAAGATAGTTTACAATTCAAGAGTTCTGCCTATGCGGATGAAAATATCATCACGGACATCTACTAATAATTTCTTATTACCGTGCATTGTACACTTCTTATACATGTGCATGTACAAAAATTGATATTTTTTTTAATAATAGAGATAAATTAACGAATTAAAAGAGAGGTGGGATCATCTTTGCAATCTAAAACTAAAAGTGCATGTAGAAAATTACAATCAGGAGTAACTAAAACGAGGGAGAAAATATAGCATCAAAACTTTTTTTTGCAAACAAGTATGCACATGAGTTCGTCTCTCTAAAGCAATGTTCAATTGTGGCAGACCAATACTGAAGTTGTAGTAAATTAAGAAACCCTTATGAGAGAGGTTTGAGATAAGAGATGGTGGTAGAACGATTAAGGACAACAGTTGTAACAATAGTAAAATCTGTTTCAAAAATAGCAAGATCAAGGTAGAGATGACGAGCAATGTGCATAACATGAAGTAAACTCCACATCTTAGCATCTTGAGAATTATTGCGACCAAGATTCCAATAGAAACCTTGGATATGGTCGCCTTGAGCATCTTTAAGTAATCCGCCACAAGCTAACCACTCATTTTGCTATGTGCATATTAAACTTAAGAGTACCTTAGGAGGGGGCTTTCATTTGATATAAAAAATTGGTATAAAGAATGATTGCCAATTATGCAAAAGTGATCTCAATTCTTGTATTATCATTTCCGGCCAGTTTTTTACATCAATCTACAATTGCAATGCCTCTAAAAACCATGATTTTAAGCACAAATTGTAGGATTCTTAATTATTATATTCATTCATACCAAATCATTTGTGAGTATATTGCATAATCCAATTTGTGCAATGCCTCTAAAAACCATGATTTTAAGCACAAATTGGATTATTGGATGTTATTTTAGTATCACATAATTAATCAAAAAATTATTACAATATGATTATATGTGATTGTGTTCCGCGTGTATGCGCGGATAAATAGTCTAATATTTTTATTTTATTTTATTTTTTACAATAATAATCTAATATGGTTAGTTGTATTATATAGTCGTCAAATTTCATTTCGCTCTTGAAATGATATCCACCTTATGTCAGTGAATCAAACCCTAACGGCCACTTCATTTTGAAATTTGCTTTGGCAAAATCTTACAGGTTTGATTACTTCTAATTATTTGAAACCTAATATTTAGTTCTTATACTATCAATTGATTAAAAAAAAAAAATTCTCCTTTCAGTGCTCTTCCTCTATTCCAAAGATTGCAAAAATGTTGTTGTCGTTTCATCTATTGCATAACAGAAATTTTAACGACAAGGTTAGTTCATATGAAAATTGGTATAAAGAATGATTGGCAATTATGCAAAAGTGAATTCATGTTGTGATTAATTCCTTCCGTTAAATCTAACCTCGTTGATCATGTTAGGAAATTTTGTGTCCCAATTATTATTTACATTTATTCTCGCATTTATGCAATAGTGAATGATGAGCAATTATGCAATATACTCACGATTGTTAGGGTTTGTTTTAGCCGCGTCGTCATAATCTAATTTCTCCCGCTAGACGCAGCCCCAGTGATCATTAGGGTTGGGAATAGGCTAGGCCGAGCAAGGCTTTGCCAAGCCTGAGCCTGGCCTGCCAAAAAATTGAAGGCCTAAGTCTGACCTGTGGCCTGTCATAGGCTTATTTTTTAGGCCTAGGCCTGGCCTTTCGAAAACCTGACATGGCCTATTAGCCTGTTTAAAAGCCTATTTAACATGAATATATTTAAATAAATAATTATATTTACTTTTAAATATGTTAATGAACTAACAAATCAATGATATTAAACTTCCTTTTGATATTTAACATGATATTTTAGAGAATTTGACTATATATGACATCGTATTTCAATTTTAGTTTATAATAATACATTTATATATGTGAAAAGTTAATGTAGATTAATAAAGTTAAACTACTGAAAAATTTAATAGATTTATAATTTAATCAAAGTACAAAATTTAATATATAATAATAATAAATATAAAAATATTATTCATATTTACTTAAATAGGCCGGCCTAGTAGGCCTAAAAGGCTTTTTCCATGGCCTGAGCCTGGCCTTTTTAGCTAAATAGGCTTATTACAAAGCCTCAGCCTGCTCTATTTAAATAAATAGGCCGGCCTGGCCTGAGCCTATGTAGGCTAGGCCGTAGGCCCCTGTAGGCCGGTCTGGCCTATTCCCAACCCTAGTGATCATGTTAAAATAAATTTGTCCCAAATATTATTCACATTTATACTCTATTATTATAAACCAGCAATATATCCTATAACTATCATTTTCTTGTGCTTGCGTTATCAATGCAATCTCTAACTACCAAGGTAGAATGCAGTACCTCCAAATGGAACAGATTTAGGGCTTGCTTGATGTTTTGGTTTTTAGTTTATAAAAACAAGAAAGTATTTTGTCCTTAAAACTATAGTTAATTTTAATCTAAAAATAAAAAATGAGATATTTTTGTCCTTCCAAAATTTTGTTTCATTTTTGGTCCTTAATGGACATAATATGAATATGCCAATGACATTTTTTAAACATAACATATAGGAATACAGTGGTTTGACATAATATATTAGCATAACATGGACATATCTTGAGCCTAAAATATCTAACTTCAATATTATCATGAACATAAATTGGTCATTAGGAATCAAAAACTAAACGAAAACATTTGCAAGGACCAAAACATAAATTGGTATTTTAGTCACCTTAAGGTGTAACCAAGTGTTTTTAGGGTGTGACTAAATAAAAAAACAATTCACAAAACAAAATAATCAAACAATCATATTTTTCTTAATTTTTTTTTTCAAAAACAGTAATCAAACAAGCCTTCAGATTTTCGACAGTCACACAATCGTTGATCTGTTGGACAAAAATCACTGTATTTTGAGTGTATCATAAATGCAGTATGATGAAACAAAACAGGGACAGTAACTTCCTTTGGCTGCAGAAAATCTGGAACCAAACAGGGACAATTAACTTCAGCATGCCATACATGCTATAGTTGATCATTCGCCAAAAAACTTCCAAAGAAAGAATTAAATTTCCGTTCAAACCGGTGTTGTATTATTTGGCCAATTTCTATTTTCATGTTGAATATTTGAAACTGAGAAGGGGAAGGATCAGGAAGGAGGGCACAAAAGCCAAATGGGGAGGGGGGAGAATCTGTACAAAGATTGGCAGCCAAAAACTGAAAAGACCTATACTGTGAGATCAATGCAACAGTAAATCTGAACAGAGCAGATCTCAAGCTGGAAAGAAAAAAGTTCAGATAAACAATGAAAGGGAGATTAACTTTGCAGCAATAAAATCTCCTCTTTGCAGTTCCATTTCCAGACGAAAGATTATTTAAGTTATCAGAGGCTCAGCTGTTGGTCTTCCTACCATCACCAACCGCTTCGTCGGAAACTTTCTTTGCTTCAGCAGTCATAAGAGCAACCATAGCCCTGTGAGTTGCTACATCTGCTCTAGAAAGCAATTTTTCTGCCTTGTGTCTCTTAAACTTAGCTGTCTTGCGTGCATGCAGAGCAGCATTTTCTACTTCGCGGCGTCTATACTCTGCTTGGGCTGGACCATTCAATTGTTCAATCCTATGCCTGTGAGCACCATCTGCTACATACTGCCTGTGACCTGGTATGTCATAACTGACCAAGTTCGATCGAACCCCATTTCTCTTTTCTGATGCTGGCATTCTCTGGCCGTAAGAAGTTGGCATCCGTGAATCATTATTATATATAAATGACCCAAGTTTCTTGGACTTGCTTTTGTGAGGTTTCTGCATATGATTTTTGTAGTATGTATCATTGCTCATAGAATAATATTTCATGCTGGCAGCATCCTGAGGGGAGAATACTCTTGGTGATGTCAGAGGCAATGGAGATTCGTCCAAAGAATCATAACTATGGCCTGGGTATACAAACCTTTCATCAGAAAATGCTAAGCCATTTGGTCTTCTTCCTGAGGTTACAACAGATATATGTAAGGAGAAAGTTCTTAATTTGCTCTAAAGTGTAATAATAAAATATCAAATCAACACTTACCAGTAGTCTGGAAGCCATCATGATATCGAAAACTGTTTGTATGCCCAGAGACTGATATTTTCTTTTGAGATCGATGTTTTAATCCCTTGTTCTGTAATTCCAAACCCCTTGGTTTTAAACAGAAAGCAAACATAGGTGGTTTCTCCAAAGTTGCACCCTTATCCTGGCATCCGTTAGAAGAAAGGTTATTCTTGGTCACGGCTACTTCCCACTCCTTCAGTTGCTGTTGATATCGTTCCCACATAGGTGGCTGAAAAGCACAAAAATTTCAGGCAAACAATAAACAAGCATACACATACATGTCATGCCCAGAAAAAGGCAAGGTAAATTGCATAAAACCATCCACTTTTATACTGTGGCAATTGAAATGAATCATTCCAAAGCTGTAACCAGCAACTAAATATATGCAACATATGTAAATGTAACTATGGTCATACACCATTTAATTAAGGAACTGACACTTGAATCAACTGTTAATTAACATATAAGCCATGAAATTAGCATCCTAAGAAAAAGAAATTACCACCCACCGCCACATCAAGCCAACTGACTACAAAACCTACCATACAGTAATGAGCACAACATATATATTTTACTCTGGCATTTTATTTTGGAACAACATACAAAACCAAAAAACTACCATTTTCTGTCTACTATAATTGGATGTTAGGGTAGCAGTTCAAAAGATTCATTGTCAGTGTGATGTTTGGTAGCATTATATGGTTTTCCAAATAAATGGAACAAAATGCCACTGCTTTTTAACGTTTATTTGCTCCATCTTTGGTGATGCTAAGTGTTCTTGGAAACTGGAGAGCTTTTTTGAGTTACTGGTCTTATCTTTCGTCCTTCCAAGCATAGAAGTTATAATTGACAAAGCAATACAATACTTTATTGATCAATAGCAGAATGATAATATTTGAAAAATGGAACCAAGTAATCTAGTAACAGAACCAAACTTGGAAACTTTATGAGTTCAATGACTTCAATCTCTACCAATATGCTTTTTGTTCTGTAGAAACATATCTTCTGCATAAAATGTCTTAATTTACTTTTCTTTTGTATTACAGGTTACAAATTGCCGAATTCAAGGACTAGTCACCCTTGTATGGATGAATTGACTACCTATCAAAAAGTAGGTAGGAAGAAATCCAAATAATGGTTTTAACTTGGAAGCCTCGCACAATATTATGAATATGAAAACATTTAGCATTTAAAGTGGAACAAATAACTAGCACCACAATTCATTGTCCTAAAACACCTACCTTTTTTCTCAAAAGGCCTCCAAGACATATTTTAAGTGTAAGAAGCTAATGATCAATCCACTACTACAATACTAATCTCTCTTCCCACTCCCTTCTGTCATCCTACTCTTCAAGTATCTCAGCAAAGCTAGTCTATCATTTCAATGAAAGCATTAAAAAGAAACGGAGACATTCCTAAAAACAAAAGGATCATAATATGTGCAGGAAAGGTAATTGAAAAGTACCTGAAAGTGCCGTATTAAAGCCATTCCCTTCTTCTGCCTTCTCTGGTGCCAATGGTCATAAATGATTTTGACTATACACAAAGGCCCAACATTAAGCATGAGTTCCTCTATTTCATTTGGTGTAAACTGATCACGCAGCTTAGCAAATGCAGCCTTTTCAAACAAGTCCATTGTCTTCTCAAACATCTCCTCCGTGATGCCATTCAAGTCACCATTGTACATTTCAGAATTTCGAATGTTTGAAAACCATTGCTCATCCTCGCTATCCATGTCATACAGAACCCGGGATGGATTCAGAGCCATCTCAAAATCTGTTTCAAGCTGTCGGAAATACATAGAGCTCCGAACAAAAGTTACCTCAGATCCATTATCATCATTTTCTTCTATCAAGTGAACACCAGGAATAGGTATGTTTTTAACTGAAGCAGCACGGAGGTTCCGGTTGTAGCATTCCTCGTGCATCTCCTTGAATAGAGCCCACTGACTCCTGTCAGAAAATTCCAATGTCCAATCCTTCCCTCCTTTCCACATCATTGCATGTGTATAACGATTTGTTGATCCAGGCTGCATAAACTGATGTGCTTTGTATGAATACCTTGTAACTCCTAAAAGTTTTACAGAGAGTTTCCACTCGTTGTGTTCAAACAGCTCCAATACAACACGGGAGCCATATTCTCTCCATCCTTTATCACCAACTGTAATCAAGACATTTGCATCACAAGATAAGCATTCAAATTTTTTTTCAGGGGCCCTAGCAACATCTGAGGACTTCTTTTCACTGGCCTTTCTAATTCGTTTGTTAGGAAGCCCTTTCTGATTATTGCTTCTGTGCTTTGAATTTAATTCATACCCTGCAAACGGTACTGAATATGACACTTGGGTACGCGGCTTTTTGGGTCCATTGCTAAAATCGTTGTAAAGAGAGTCAGTCTTGCCGTCAGACCATGCATGTGACTGGAATCCCACTGACAACGAACTATTCCGGTTCCGATAAGAACTTCTTGGAGCAGTTCTATTGGAGCTTGGAATACCACCCCCATTCATGTTCCAAGACAAATCAGGAGACTGTTGAGCATTAGGTTTCTCAAATTCATCAACTGAAGGAATTTGGACATGGAGATCGCCATTAAAAGAACGAGAACCATCGCCTGCCTTATCCTGGTGTATTGAAGAGCTTGAAGGTAATGATCCTAGCTTTTTTGCTGAATGACGGGATTGCGATGCTGGTGAGTGCATATTACCAAGCCTCTCAGAACCATGGGAAATAGAAGTTTCAGTGCCATGAAGACCAATATTCTGGTCATTCTGAGAGACAACTCGATCACCACAGGTAGATGGACCGGCTAATTGATCTAACACAGGACACAACAATCCATCACCTGCAGCATCATTTGGCAAAGTCTCCGTATCTTGCCGCAAAATAATTTCTGAATTCCTGTTAGAGCAATCGTCACTGTTGGAATAGTCACCTGTCACCAAGCCACAATCTTCCTGACCATCTGTTGGTGCATGATTATAAAAGCCTATTTGAGCTGCCGACTGCTCCATCAGCAACTTAAGATGCAAACATAGAAAAAATGAAGGTGCAGCAGCAAAAGAAAGAGCAAATGGAGGAAGCTTCCTCTCGCCGACATCAGAAGATTGATGAGTATCAACTCGAGTGGAGACTTTGGAAACACCCATGATGTTAATCCCTGGCCTACTCCTCTTCCTCACTACCTGTTCATCCAGAAGTCGCATGATTTGATTCAAAATAAAATCCAACATAAGCTAACTTGCAGTGATTTATAGAAATTTTGACAATGTTGAATCAATAGCAATAAGGGTTAAATAATTACTAAAAAATTAGCTACTAACATTTGCCTGTAAAAGAAATTTGGCAAATAACTTTTCAAACAGCCAATGTGAAAATACCAAATTACCAATCAGGAAATAGAGAAAAAAAGGAACAAGAACCTTGACTGATGAGGGCTCACGGATGGAAGCTGCGGTGAACTCACTTGATCCATGCTGAAGTGCCTGGATGTTATCGTATGTGCATTCAGATAGATGGAGCTGCTTACTGAGTAGGCAGTGCCTCTTAAGCTTAGAATCCAAGCACACCCAATTTGAATTCTTCAATCTGGAGAAATTATATAGTTCAAACACAAGTGGCTGCTTGATCGCATGAAGACTGGAAAGCTTGAATCCAATAGATGTAAACGGAAGCTGCAAGTGCAAGTCACTATTCCCCAAGGGAGCAGGTTGATGGAAAACCGTGAGGACAAAAAAGACAAGGGTTGCAGCCATCTTCAAGCAGCCTTCAAATAATAGAAATCTTAACCCAACCACATTATCAACAAAAAGCATCTCTAAACAAACTCTTGGCCACTTGGTCACAACTGTACCATACCGAAGCAGCAAAACAGCATAGAGCAGCCACAAATTTTCGGATTGAAAAGCTTCATTTAATATGAGCCTTATAGGAAAGTGTAAGTCAAATTTGAATGATGCTGACCCCATGTCCCAAAACATTTTTGATACTCCCTCATTGTAATTGAACCACAGCGGCCCCTCAAACATCCTGCCACTTGGTTCTTTTACACTCTGAATCCCACCAACCACGTGATCAAAGGAAATAGAACAGGGTGTACTTGCAATGATGTGTTTCTCTTTAGGCACAGGAGGCGACATTGGAGCTGACCTTCGAAACCGCTTCCTAACATATACAGCAGGAAGTTTGCGATCTTTAATTTGAGTGGCGCTTTGCAATGAGGAATTCTCCCTCAAATTATCACCTAACTTATCTTGTGATAAAGAACCACGAGACAAATTATTTGTAACACCTCTAGAGGAATTCTTAGTTGCATTTCCCTTTACTGAAACAGGTTCATCATATAGCAATGATGAGGTTGTACTTGGATGTGTGACGGAAGTTTTCTGTTTCTTAATGCGGTGAAAAGATGACTTGAACCGATGAGAAGATCGATTCAACCACGAAATTATAGGCTCTGAGTCCATAGAGCTCCCACCACAGCTATCATCCTCCTTAATCACTTCTCCCTGCCTTTCTTCTCTGGAATTGCTTCCATTTTGCTGATCAGACCTTCTACTTTTTGCCAAATCCCTTCCCCCCTTTGTACGTCCAGGAACTTCATTACGAAGTAACAAGAGTTTGAACCTCTCAGTTTGGAGATTAATCCATTCTTCATCTCGGTCGTCATATTTGATATGGTGAAGCCTTTCCCTCTCGTCATAATCATCGATATAGCCATAATACCAACTCTGATCCAAAGGCCAAAATACTTTAATTCTACGTTTAAGTGCCCAATATGCATCTACATTACCAGGCAGAATTTCATAAAAGTGGCGCCTCTTCCTGGACTTCTTTTCCTTATCTTTGCATTGTCTCCTTGGCCTCAAATGTCTGCCAGCAGTGTCAACTGAAGCTGATTCTGAACCTGACCGGGACTTTGAGCCATGATTAACAATATTTCGACTAGAAGATATCAAAAAGGACAAAGCATTTGCTGATGGCAGGGGAGAAGACTTGCTACTAGAAGAAAACCCAGTACAGCTTGGATCAAACCTTGAAGAAAGCATCCTTGCTGCGTTCTCCTCAAGATTTTCTTCATCATCTTCATGCAAATCAACAGATATTGTACAGCTATCGATCAAAGGCTCAGCCTCCTTGGAAACCCTTGGTTTATCTGAAGCCAGAGCCTTTTGCTTCCTATCCTTCTTTTTTGACTTTTTTAAAGAGGAATGCCCACTATTTACAACAGAGTTAGGGACATGATCCCCGTTCTCCTTGACAGGCTGAACTGAAATTGAATTTGAATCGCTATTCCTATTTTCCTTAAACTCATCAAAATGTTTCTTCAAATTTATCTTTGAAGATTGAACTGCCCCTGAATCATCGTCACTACCTAACTTAGGCACCAGATCATCATGGCCAAATTCCTGAGCAGGATCCTCTACAGGATTCGATGATTGACCATGATCGGATTTCTTCCGTCCCACTAAAGTCCTCTTACGCTTAGGAATACAAACATCACTACCAACACCTAACAAAACTCCATTGAGCCCACTACTGCTATTAATTCCTTCACTCACTCCCAATTTCAGTTCACCCAAATCGTCCCCACCAGAACTCGGCCCTTTCTCAACTACTTCATTGACAACCTTCTTCCCACTACCATCAGCATTTTCTAAACTACTTAAAGACACTTCCTTTCTAGCCTTCTTTCTTTTATTCCTCCTCTCATCACCACCCCCAGTACTGCCACTACCCTTCCTCTTCGAGTGTTTCTTCGGAGCCTCTTCTGTCAATTTCGAATTATATAAACTTTTAAGATCCAAAGATCTTGATTTCTTAGGAACTTCAGCACCAATAGAGTTATCTTCTCTACCTTCCATGAACAATAATCAGCAGTACAAACCCCCCCAAACCAAATTTCACCTAATTTTCACATTCCATCATACATACCACTACCCAAAATTTCACATTCCATCATACATAATACAACATGAATTTTCTTCAGATCTGAAAAACCAAACAGGAAAAAAAATTCACAAACATTACCTCAAAAAATCAAAAACTAAATTGATCATATCTCATAACCCCCATGCAATGTACTTATATACCGAATCAAACACCACGCCCAAATCAAATCAACAACAAAATTAACCAAAAATAACCAAAAATTATCAAAATTGAAAATTCACAAACATACCTTACGCAGTTGCAGATTCATTCCATGTCACGAAGATCAAAAGCCCCAATTCATAGATTAGGGTTTGAAAATTCCCATGTCGCCGATTTGAAACCCTAACTGAATCGTTTGAAATTGAAAATAAAAAAGAATATAATTTCTATTCCACTTTTTTTTTTTCTTTGTTATTTTTAACCGCGAGAGAAAACTAGGGTTTCTTTCTGGTTTCACAGAGTTTATATTGAAAAAATTGAAAATACCCAAAAAAAATTGAAAAATGATAGAAAAGTAAAAGGAAAATGCTAGAAAATGTGGATCAAAGGGCTGAATCGACACGTGGATGATTTAACACCGTTGGATTAAAGTATTTTGATGGGCTTTATTTCTCTGTGTTGAGGTCTATGGAGTATGTTCGATGTTCATGAACTTATCATCAAATCAATGACTGTATCCTTATTCCTCGGAATCTACAAAATATAATATTTTCTTCTTAATTAAGTTTTGTCTTTATTATAAAATAAAAAAACAGATAGAAAGAGAGAAAAAATGTTGTCTTGTTCTTGATGCCAAGTTCTTATGTTTGAAAAAAATAAAATTACTAAGCTCAAAATATGATATTTTAAATGAAATAAATATTGTTTTGAAGAAAAAACATGTTTCTATTTTTGTATTGAAAAATATTTTCATGAAAATTGTATTTAGAAATTCAAAAATAAATTTGCGTGGTATTGATATATTTTTGTTGTTTCTAATTTGATCGGTGTTTTTTTTTTATGTAAATAAAAATCGTAATTGTTTTGTTATCTATTTCCTATTTGTAATCTTAAAAACAAGTAAAACACGAAGAAAATATTTTTATTAATGGTAACTAGTTTTGAGACCCGTGCATTCGCACGGGTCTATTGATTTTTATTAATAAATTATTGTTAAATTATAAATGACGTTATTCTGTTATTTTTTTAAAATATATTAAATTAATTCATTTTTTTATTAAAGTAGTTGTCCCGTGTATGATTTTTATGTAATAAATTATAATTAATAATAAAAAATATTTAGTATTCAATTTCCTTTTTTTATTAAAGCAATTGTCTCGTGTATGATTAATTTTTTTTTATTAAAGCAATTGTCCCGTGTATGATTAAATTTTTTTTATTAAAACAATTGTCCCGTGTATAATTAATTTTTTTTATTAAAGCAATTGTCTCGTGTATGATTAAATATTTTTTATTAAAGCATTTGTCCCGTGTATGATTAAATTTTTTTATTAGAACAATTGTCCCATGTATGATTTTTTATATATTAGTGATCAACATTTTCTTTTTTTTTTGACAAAATTATTGATCAACACTTGTCCCGTGATGTTTTAAGTATAATGACAAATATTTACCCCGTAATTATTATAATATATATCTATACTAATATATAAAGGGGATACAATTTTTTGGGATGACTTTTTTGTAATTCCTATTTTACCCTTAAAAAATAACTTCCACATAAAAATAGATTTTCAGTTTTTTTTAGTAAATAATATATTTTTTTTCTTAACAACTAAGCACAACTTCCACATAAAAATAGATTTTCAGTTTTTTTATAGTAACAAAAATATAATTTTTTCTTCTCAATAACTAACAAAAAAAAAGAGGTTACATAGTTATCAATTAAGTCCAATAAAAAAGAAGATAAAATAGTTATTTATATTTGCACAGTAGAGAGTATCGATCACAAAAAAAAAAGAATATCGATCACACAAACGGGCACGGAACGTGCCCGTTTGTGCTAGTTCATCAATAATGCACTTCTTCTGTATTTTTTATATAAGAGTAAACAAAAATAGAGTAGATTTTTTTATAATAAAAATAGAGTAGAATTTAACTATTATATAATAATATATTAAATTTAAAAATATAATTTTTTTACGAAATAGAAGATTTGAAATATTTTTAAGAATTGATGAGGACAAATTAGAATTTTTAGTAGTAATACATTTTAATATATTGGCCCTGTTTGAATTTGGCTTATTTTTAAACTTATGAAAATCGTTTATGGATATAATTTATAAATAAACTTTTATGTTAATTCATAAGTTTTTTTACGCATATTAATTCATAAGTTTTCACTAACAAAAATTATATATCTTTATAAATTGTTTTCATGAACTACCTTAAAAAACTTATAATAATACATAAAAACTTATTTAATTGCATAAGTTATTTCGCATAAACTCATAAATAAGTCAATCCAAACGGGTCGATTGTGTTTTTGTTTCTATTTTTCTGTTCTTTTATTTTTAAGCTCATAAATAAGTATCTTCTTTTATTAGGTTATTCTATTTTTATTTTTTAAATATAAGTTTTTATATGTTAGATTGAGTTACTATTTTTTCGTTAAAAAAAAAGTTACTATTTTTGAAGCGTAACTTTTATAGTGAATTTTGTTCATATTTTTTTGTGTAAATTTATTTTAATTAAATTTTTATGGGAAGATTTATTTGATGCTTATCTTCTTTTTTTCTGTTTTTGTTTTGTTTTTTTTTTGTTTAGAGATTTGATTTCTGATGCTATTTCTATGGGAATATTTCTTTTATGCTTATCTTTCTTTCCTTTTTTTTGTATTTTTTTTATTAGTGTAGAGTTAAAATTACATTTAAGGGCGTAAAACTTGGAACACCGTTAAAAGTAATAAGGACAAATTTGGATTTTTAACAGTAGTTTCTTTTAATATATTGTAAGTAGATATTTTAAATATGTACGGAAAAACTATTAGAAGAACGATGTTTATTTTCTATTTGTAGTCTTAAAAACAAATAAAATACGGAGAAAATGTTTTTATTAATGGTAATATTTTACATATTAGAAGAGAAAAATTAATGCAGCTTTTTTTTTTTGGTTTTTCACCACCAGTTTAATCTGGTTCGGGGGTCAATTCTGGCATCAAGTGGTTCCAGTCCCCTCCCGATCGCAGTTGCGGGGATCGAACTGTGGTCCCCCCTACCAAGTTCAGCGCCAATCACCACTGAACCAACTAACGATTGGTAAAATTAATGCAGCTTTATCTCATGTAATTGTTTCGACAAAAAAAATCATCCATATAATAATTGGACGTCGAGTCAATCGTATGTACCTCTATCTATTTATCATTTTTCAAATTATTATAATGGCTATTTTCAAACATTAATCACAATTTTGTTAGAATAATATGGCAATGTTGTTGATTTCCAAAGCTAGAGTCAAATGGAATTTTTTTGTGCTTAGAAGGAGACATATGATTGTGTTTAAATACAAAATATTGTTTATATTATTTATTGTAGCAAAGTTTTTTTATAAGCAAATACGAGTTGTTGGTACTCGATACATATTGTTAGAGGAGAGAGATAAATGTTAGTAGTCGGGGATCAAATCCTAGACATTCTTTTCAAACTTCTTTAACGTTTCAACTCTTTACCACTGAACTACATTTCCAGAGACTTTATTATAGCAAAGTTACTTTTTATTACAATCAACTGCAAAGTTACTTAAAATATTACAAATGTGTCTGTTAAAGTTAATTATTAAATCTAAAAAAAATTTGAGCAAATTTCTTTTTTTTTGGACTTTCACCACCAGTTGAACCTGATTCGGGGGTCAGTTCTGGCATCAAATGGTTCCAGCCCCCTCCCGATCGCAGTTATGGGGGATCGAATGAGCAAATTTCTTTATAGTAACAGAGTTATTATAAAAATATTTTACATATATTTTTGGTCAATCTGACTTTGTCTTAAATAAATTTGGTATAAGCCGATTCATAAATTACTGAGTTTATTCAGGTTTGAGGACAGATTAGTTTAAAATGTACAACATGGTTAGAGTTGATTATAACTCATCTAATCTCTTTCTTTGCTCGCCCCTAATATGAGTTGTTGACGAGCAATGTCATGTTTATACTATTCATAACAGGGAAGTGATTATTATAGTGAAATTTTTCCTCACGAATAATCGTGAATGATCCGCCACTTCTATTTACATCATTTAATTCAATTTAACTAATTATGTTTTTTCCTTATCTCCTTATCTTCCACTGTTCACCACTTCACCCCAACAACAACACTCCTTCATTCTGCCATCTGTTGTTCTCTTCTTTCAAAATTCTCTCTCAAATTCTTGATTTGTCCCACTCTATTTTATTGTTTTTCTCTTAAACTCATGTTCCCAATTGAGTTTTTTTTTCTTTCTATTTTCTCGGTTGGATTTTGTTACTTTCCCAAGCAATTACGTTATTGTTCCTTTTATCACTATTGTGCGTCTGTTATTACATTATTGTTGTTTTTCGTCGTCGCCCTTTATTTGTTGTTAGTTGTCGTTCCTTTGTGGCAGTCGTTCCTTTGTCGTCATCGTCGTTCCATTGCCGTCGATCCTTTGTGGTAGTCGTTCCTTTGCCGTCATGGCCGTTCTGTTGCCGTCGGTCCTTTGTGGTAGTCGTTCCTCTGCTAAAATCTCAATTTCATCGGCAATTGGTGACATGTGCTATTCGTGAGAAATGTCTCGTGATAAATAGCATCGCTCTTCATAATATGAGATATTGGGATCTTTGACACATAATGACACTTAACATACAAGAAGTTTGAATAAGCAGAACAAGGTAGAAGAACGCGTCAAAAGAATGAAGACATAGTGCAACAGTCAATACAATAAACATAGTCATTTTATATGTTTTTCTTCGCTTCTCAGCAAAAAAGTTACAATGTTGTGGATCCAGCGATTATGTTTTCATCTTATATATTTCTCTTTTCGTCGAACGTGAAAACCTTGTCATCTATCATCTCTTTATATATCTTATCTCTCTCTTCCAAATTTTACTCAACAATAAACCTTCTTGAATTTTTTCCCCAATATTATTAGATTTAAATATATTAAGGCCTTGCAAATATAACAATATTTTTCTGTCCCTACAGTTTTATTTATTTATTTACCGGTCCAGCAAAAGTAAACGACTTTGTTTTTAGTTTACGACGTTAACTTTTTTTTTTAAAAAAATGAAGCGACAAACAGGTACACATCAACATTTCCAAGTAGGATGCAAATATTTTGTGCCAGCATCATATTAAAAGGCAGTGACACTTTGAAATTAATTGAACATGTCCTTGAACCCCATGACACATGGTTCGATTTCCACAGAAGGCAAAAACTCCACTAGAGAGGGGCAGAGAAAATCCCAATGTACAACACTGAGATTGCCTAATTAATACGCATAAAAGGAACATGAGCCGTTACATTTTCCTTTTTAATTCACCAATAATAAATGAGTAGAGTAGAACAATTTTAAAATCCCAACAAAAATGTGGGGTTATAGTTTACCAACAACATAATCCGCACACAACATTGAACATATTCAATTGAAAAATCGATATAAGAGTAAAACAATCACTACAAGGACACGAATCTAAAATAAAGGATAAATATGTAGCAAAGAAACTACCTTCAACGATTCTAGTACCTCAAGTTTAAAAGTTGTAATTTTAACCTCATAAATTTGTAAACATTAATTACTCATTTTGTTGCTACAATTATTGTTTTTTAATATAATAAATGTGTATTTGTATTAATAATCATAACTTGCATATATGATATTTAAAAAGATGTATATCAACACAAATGTTTATGATGTCAACGGGGCGGGAAATGTGCGGAGGAAGCTATCCCCGTTCCCTGCCCCGAACTGCTTTCGGGGGAATTTTTGCCTCCATCCTTGTCCCCACGGGGGAATATTTATCCCCATCCCTACGGTTCCCGTGGGGATCCACGGGTATCGAATATTAACAAAAAATTATATTTTTCGGTCAAAATTATGATAGTAGTATGACGTTATTTTTTCCTTTTTTATTTTAAAAAACAAATATTTTGCATCTTTCTTTTAAAAAAATAAAAACAACACATAAATAATGCATTCATAACCAAAAAGACGTTGCAAAAACATTTGGCTACTAATCATACAAAATGTAATAGTTAAAATATTCCATAATGTATAGCAAAATATGCACAATCATACAAAACCAAAATATCTCAAAACTATTGGTAATTGGTAAATATCCAACCAAAATAAACAAATAAAGTTAGTTTTGACAAAATATTAAGCAATTATCCAAGAAAATCATGACATTCATTGACTCTTCAGTTATATTTTTTTTTTGAAAAAGAATCAACATTTAATATATAAATTAATAATAATAATAATATTTTTTATATTTGTTTATAGAGAATAATAATAATATATAGTTAAGTATATATAGACGAATTCGGGGAATCCGTGGGGACGGATGCAGCTTCCCCGTTCCCCGCTCCGAACTGTCTGCGGGAGAATTTTTGCCTCCATCCCCGTCCCCACGGGGAAAAAATCGTTGTTTCCGGAGCTCCGAACGGGGCAATCTCCGCGGGGATCCGCTCTAACGGATGCAAATTGACATCCCTATGTTTATCGAGTCATAATTTAGCGGTCCCTTTTTTGCAATTGCAAAAAAATTAAGACTAAAAATGCTATTTTCAAAATTAAGAGACCAAAATTGCAAAATTAGCTATAATACTATTGGCATTTCCATGAAGCAAGTGCCTCTTGTTTTTTCCCACTTGAAAACAGACCCAAACAATTTCAACCTCTCCCTCTCAATCAATCAAAATCATTCTCAGCGGAGTCTTCCATACTCATAAGCAACAGCCAAACCAAACAATGTAGTAACAAATTCTCTGAGTTTATCTTTCACTTTTCCATACACAAAAACGACGTCGTTTCATACAAAGGGTACAATCCCGCTTCGATGATTCTTCTGAATCACTTCTTCCCTAGACCTTACAATGAGTCTACAGAATCATCACACGTTATTTTTCGGAACTAAGCTTCATGGTTCTCTCCAGAGAAACCCTTTTCAATTGGAGCGAAAAAAGCTTCAAAATAAGGGTTTTTGCACTTGCAGGTGTTGTGTTTATTCAAAACGGTGTCGTTTGGTAAGCCAAGCTTTGATTTTTTCTAATTTTAGTAGTCAAAATGTAGGTTTTTATAGGAAAAATGTAAGTTTGAGAAATGGGTCAAGGTTAAAATGTGCTAATGAAAAGGAACCATTTTTGGGTGGAGAAGCTTTGGTGGGTTATTTAAAGCCTTTGTTGAAAGAAGGGCTTTTGTTGATAAGGGCTTCTGTTTATACTGCTGTGTTATGTGGTGTGTGTATGTTAGTTTGGTATGGGCAGAATAAAGCTAAGGTTTTTGTGGAAAATAATTTGTTGCCGTCTGTTTGTTCGGTGATTAGTGAGTATATTCAGCGTGATGTTAAGTTTGGTAAAGTTAGGAGTATCTCGCCGTTGAGTATTACATTGGAGTCGTGCTCGTTTGGGCCACATAAAGAGGAGTTTTCGTGTGGGGAGGTTCCGACGGTGAAGCTTAGGATACGTCCGTTTGCGAGTTTGAGGAGGGGGAAGTTGGTTGTTGATGCGGTTTTGACGCAGCCAAGTGCGTTGGTGGTGCAGAAGAAGGATTTTACTTGGTTGGGAATACCGATTACGGACGGAGGTGGTAGAGAGAAGCGGTTTTCGAGTGAGGATGGGATAGATCACCGTACGAGAACAAGGAGGCTTGCGCGAGAGGAAGCTGGTGCAAGGTGGGAAAGAGAAAGGGATGAAGCAGCTAAGGAAGCTGCTGAGGTTGGTTACTTTGTTTCTGAGAGGAGTTGTGGTGTATCTGTAGGCGATGGTGCAAAGGAGACTGCGACGACTAGTTCGACGACTAGTTCAACTGAGGTAACTGAGGCCACACCCTTTTTCTGCGTGGATGGTGGGAAGCATGATCATCGGTTCATGGACACTGGTGTTGATTATGATACGAAACATGCAGATTTGGAAAAATCTTTTGGAGTTAAATTTCTTGGGTCAGGATTTGGATTTTGGTCTCGAGTATTATCGGTGCGTAGAAAAAACAGATTTAAGAGGAAGGCTAATGGAAGTAACGTCTATGCATTCGGTGCTGCTACAAAAAAAAGAATGTTTGAACGTAGTGCATCGGCAGCTCGCGCATACTTTCGTGATCAATCACATGGGAAGTATGGAGAGCCAGCAGCATCTTCTGAATGTTTTCATTTTACGAATCATGATATGCATGCATCGAAAAGTGAGGTTGGTGGAAATCCAAAATCTGTTACCATTGCTGACGAAACTATAAGTGATGATAGCCAAAGTGCCACACTATTCGGAGATATGGGTATCCCGTCCCCCTCAGTAAATGGAAATGTTGATGGTCATTCAGATGATTTGAAATTTGTCCGTGAGTCAACTTTACAGACAGGAGAGAATAAATTTGAAAATTTGCAATCCAGCGAGGATGTTGCAGTACCTGCTAATGCTAATAGTAGCACGGAGAAAAATCAAGTGTTGGTACCTCATGTTGCTGACGATCATTTTGGTGATGGTAATTCGTCTGGTCAACCAGATTTTCTATCTGAAAATTTGGTTGTTGCCAAGCCAAATCCTCGACGGGCAACTTATTTTCAACTTCCATTTGAGTCCTTGCTTGTGAAATTTGGCCTAACCTCGTTTGCAAGAAATATTGATGAGTCAATATCTCGCTTTCTTTCCGGTCCCATTGAAAAGTTAAAGTCTGATGTGGCTGTGAAAGTGGAGGATATTGTTGCAGAACCTGTTGATGGGCTAGATTTTGTGCAGCCTGAAGGCATTAATAAGACACTTCCTGTTATATTAGATTCTGTTCATTTTAAAGGCGCAACGGTGATGCTACTTGCATATGGTGACGGGGAAGTTAGGTAAGGGGTAATGTTATTATTTACTTGTAGTTCGTAATCTGTAATCACTCAGAGAGGTTCTCGGGTTCTCTTCTTGAAGTGTACAGCATTGACAGTTGGCCTGCTAAAACTTAAAAACTCATTATTTCAAAATAGTTTGGGATTTATATTTGACATGTCTTGAGCCATCCTTACAGGTATTTAAAAGGAATTTGCCTCAATATTATAAACCCCCCTTAAATATGAAAATTTAATATCATGTATTGGATAAGCACTCTGAACTCCAGGCATAGGATGACTAAGTACCCTAAATCGAGCTACTCTTACGCTTTTATCTTTGGTTGCTTCTATTTGTTCCTTTCAAAATTTATTAATCCATATATTTTAGATTTTTCTCTTTAATATTTTCATTCTGAAATTGAAGCCAATAATTTGATATTGTACAATCTTATTGTTATTGGTTATTGAACGCACATAAAGAAAAAATCTTACACCAAAAAACGATAGTCTGATGAAATTTAAGTGTTCATTACCTTTACTTCCAGGGAGATGGAGAATGTCAATGGGCATGTAAAGTTACAAAACCACTATAGCCGCATACATGTGCAACTAAGTGGAAATTGTAATACTTGGAGATCAGATATTCTATCCGAAGATGGGGGCTGGTTGTCTGTTGGTGTTTTTGTTGACACTATTGAACAAAATTGGCATGTCAACTTGAAAATTGACAATCTTTTTGTCCCGGTAAGGTGTATAATAATATGAACCTCCTATATTTCCTGCTTTGCTATTTAAGTTCAAAAGATTTCTTACGTAATTCATTGAATGCTGTGCAGCTGTTTGAAAGGCTCCTAGAGATTCCGATTATGTGGTCTAAAGGGAGGGCTAGTGGCGAGGTGTTTACCTAACTTAATGTTCATTTACTTTTATATCTATTTTGATAGTTTAGGAAGCTTGTTTCTTGTTTGAGTTAAAAACTGTGTTTCCGACATATGATGTTAAGTAATTAACACTGCATTTACCTAATCCATATTTGGTAAGCAAGTATATTACTTGATATTCAAGGCACACAAGCACTTTATTTTGGTCTCAGATAGTGGAACTTCTAGATCCCATCTTACCTTCGTTTCTTCAGAATCTGTTATGGTATGTTGGCATGATGCTTATGTTTCTTGATATATATAACTTTACATATATAATATACTTTTACTCTATGTTTAGGTTCACTTGTGCATGTCTAAGGGAGAGACTTTTCCAAATTTGCATGGACAGCTTGATGTGACAGATTTGGACTTCCAACTATTGGATGCTCCATCATGTTTTTCTGTATGTCTTCCTATACTCTCGTCATTTGACACTCATTTCCTTATATTTCATATGCTATATGTATCAGCTTGAGGGAGAGTGCTGTTGTGAACTTGAGATATGTTACGAGATATTTTCTTCCTTTTATCTTCCATGTAAAGATTCCGTATATTATTTTGGTGTTATTAGGACAGACATATGATAGATTTAATCCATATAATCAAGGGGTTCTATGTCTACAGTATTATCATTATAAATTCATATGGTTGACAGTTAATCTCTCAAGCTCACTCAGTTCCATATTGTAGGGCATGGACACTCTTAAAATTTAGGTTAGGTCTAACTCAACCCTATAAAACCAACTTGTAAGATGAGGGATGCCTTCCACTTATAAACATATTTTTAGGCCACATCTCATTCAATATGAAACTCTAGACACTCATCATGCTCAGGATTGAACATATAGAGTGCAACCCGAGTGTAGTTCATATAGGCATATAGGTCTGCAATTGTACGTAATGTTGTTCATATAGATGAGCATGAAACTAAAATGTTATTTTACCCATACTCATTGTGCCTTTTGTATTTTGTTTCAGAACATATCAACGAGTTTATGTTTTCGTGGTCAAAGAATATTTTTACACAATGCAAATGGCCGGTTTGGCAGTGTTCCTCTAGAAGCATCAGGGGACTTTGGCATTCATCCCGAAGAAGGAGAGTTTCATCTTATGTGTCAGGTACTTCTTCCTCTCCAACTTTCAAGAAGTCATCCTTTGATGATGGCAATAATTTTTCACTGGCAATTTCAAAATTCTCCCGTAATCTGCAGGCGTAGCTAGTTTTATTTCTGAACATAATTTTTTGAAAGGATCAACTATTCTAGAAAACTTACATTTTGTGGCATGTTCCTAACACAACCTTTGGCCTGGAAGCATGGATTAAGCATGGGCCAACCTCACTTTATGCTAAAGTATATGATCAATAAATGAATTTCTGTAAATCAATCAATACAGATAGTTGGGATCAGTTTTATGATTGATAGTTGGGATTCTTTTTTGTACCTCATCCAGTTTTATGATAGATGGTTGGGATTCTTTTTCATCTGTACTTAAATATTTTGTATGATTGAACTTCCAGGTTCCTGCTGTTGAAGTGAATGCTTTGATGAGAACTTTTAAAATGAGACCACTCTTATTCCCGGTACATTTCTTTACTTCAGTGCTTTAGCTTTAATGCTTTAAAGTTTAAAACAAACTAGAATTTGCATGAGTGAAACCTGAATAATCTGAAACCTTACATAGCATTACAATATATAGACTAAGCTAAATATCATTTTAGTACTCCCTTCGTTCTTTTTTAACTGTCGCTTTTGTCAAATAATTTGTTTTTTTCATACTATTTGTTGTTTTAGAAGTTAAAAATGGAACATTACCTATTGTTTTGTTAATATTACCTTAACTATTTATTGCAGAGAGATAAATAAGTGGAATGGGATAATAACCACTTAATGGTATTATAGGAAAAGACAAAATTTATTGGTTTTCTTTGTATGTGTAAAAAACCTTAAAACTATAAGTTATAACTAAAAAGGAATGGAGGTTGGAGGTAGTAAAATGAAATTCAATCTGTGACAATTAATAAATTACAATTGCAATAATTATAAATGCAACCATTGTGGAAATGTTCAGGCACTTCTATAATAACTGGGTATTACCAATAATTTTGAAGCACATCATTATGGGGAATTTTCAAGACGACTTCGAAACATGCATAGGATTTGGATATTTGCAAATTCATGTTGAGCTATATTTCTGTTACTTGCAATAATCAAATTTATGCTGGCGCACTCTAGTTTTTTGTTATTTTTCTAATAGACATTAGATTTTGCGAGTGTCGGTCCATATAACTACTATGCATAGCTGACAAACGTACTGAGCTATTTATATTTACTACTACTAATGATATTTTAAAAGTTTGGAAGTCATGGAATATCCCCCCTGAAATCTCAATTGAAATTTCTTTTGTTTCTTTAACAAGGAAATCATATTATCTTATCCACACCCTTTATCTTTTCCTTTCCCATAATTGTTGTTACAGCTAGCTGGATCAGTAACTGCTCTATTCAATTGTCAAGGCCCGCTGGATTCTCCAGTATTTGTAGGCACTGGAATGGTTTCTAGGACGTTCTCCAATTCACATATTGACACCCCTGCATCTGTTGCATCAGAAGCACTTGCCGCGAGTAAGGAAGCTGGGGCACTGGCAGCATTTGACCGTATTCCATTTTCATATGTATCTGCCAATTTCACTTTCAACACTGATAACTGTGTAAGTTGACAGGGACAGCAGTTTAACATTTCTGGTTCATGGTAGCCACTCATTATAAAAGTGTGATGTTATGGTAACACTTTCTATGCAAATTGTAGGTTGCTGATTTATATGGAATCAGGGCATGTCTTATAGATGGCGGTGAAATTCGAGGGGCTGGGAATGCATGGATATGCCCAGAGGTATAGAGCTGCCAGTTCATTATTTACTTTTTTTATATATATTTTTTTACTTTCTAGAACTAGAATTACTTGGAAGTATTAGCGTGGTCATGTATGTAGAATCAACATTATGTGCACTCACTCTTTAACCTATTTTCGGGGGAAATAAATTTATCACCAAAAGTTTACATTTTATATTAGTTTCCAGTTATCTAAGGGTACTAATTTAATCCTCTTCATCAACTTTAAAATGTCGACCATATCACACAATGAAGTGATGATACTCACATACGGAATGGTTCTGATTCTCACACTCACATATATGGAAATTAGAAGGTTCCGTCCATTTGGCTAAAAATAACTTAGGTGTGTAAATATCTGGTTCTATTACTTTCCCAAAGAAAAAGAAACCATTTCTCTCTAGAATTCCTGTCCTACACCTACTAATGTTCCTTATTTTGTTCTCAGGGTGAGGTGGATGAGACAGCAATAGATGTGAATTTATCTGGAAGTTTGGCCTTTGATAACATCGTGCTTCGTTATATGCCAAGTTATTATCATCAGATGCCACTTCAATTAGGGGTATTAAATGGAGAAACAAAACTTTCAGGAGCTCTTTTAAAACCGTAAGATGAACCTCTCTTCGGTTTTTGGTAATATTTTCTTGGGATGGCAGTCCTTGGAGTAATAGGAAGATTGTTGCCTTTGGACCTTTTGGAAACTTAGAACTCCTGATGCCAATGTTATTCCTAATATGTCTTTTCTAGCCCTAACAATACTTTTTCCTTTATGGAATTTTTCAATTTTAATGCAGACGATTTGATATAAAATGGACCGCGCCTACTGCAGAAGGGTCTTTCGGCGATGCTCGAGGAGATATCATTATCTCACATGAATTTATTTCTGTGAATTCCTCTTCAGCTGCATTTGATCTGTGTACGAGGGTCCAAACATCTTATCTTGATGATTTATCTTTTAAAAAAGGCGATCTTTATACACCAAGAGCCATTCCATTTACTATTGATGGAGTTGAGATGGACTTACGTATGCGTGGCTTTGAATTATTCAATTTGGTTTCTGCATATACTATGGATTCTCCAAGGCCTTTGCATCTGAAAGCAACTGGAAGGATCAAATTTCAGGGAAAGGTTTTAAAACCTAGTGGCAGTATTAGCGAACAAAATTCTGACATAAATAGGCAGCATGTTCAAACGCTGGAGAAAGGAATCTCAGATAATCTTGTTGGTGAAGTTTCAATCTCTGGTCTTAAACTGAATCAATTGATGCTTGCACCTCAGCTGTCTGGGTTGTTGACAGTTTCTCCCGAGCGTATCAAGGTGATGCATAAAACTCTTTCATGGAAATTGATGAATTTTATCATTTGATGATGTGCTCGTAGTACATTGTCATAGATGCACATTGATATAAGCTGTACATCTAGATACTATTTACTTATTTTTCAACAATAACCAATTTGTCATTTAACAGTTTTTATTTTGTGAGGTAGGCTTGGTTATTTATTAAGTTTTAGCTCTGCCTCTGTTAGAAAATTTCAGATTATTTGTCTGGTATTTAATATATATTGTTTTTGTAACTTCCAATTAATCTTGGAACGCAGTTGGATGCCTCTGGTAGGCCTGATGAAAGTCTTGCAGTTGAGTTTGTTGGGCCACTGAAGCCAAGTAGCGAAGATGGCCTACAAAGCGGAAAACTATTGTCTATTTCTCTTCAGAAAGGGCAATTAAGGGCTAACATTTGTTTTCAACCATTTCATTCTGCTAACTTGGAGGTAACTAAATTGAAAATTTTGGCCCTAATATTTAAATCTAGATATGTTTGTTTCATTGCTTTTAAAATTTATGTCATTTTGTATTGGAGCCAAAGTTTGTATTGAAAATTTCTCTTTCTTTCTCCATGCTTGTATGGGGTGTGCTTGCAGGTACGACATTTTCCACTTGATGAGTTGGAGCTTGCTTCTCTGCGGGGGACTATACAGAGAGTAAGTCATATTGGCCTATTTTATTATTGCATCCTTTCTTATCATCCCTGTTCTTTGCTGTTCTCTATTAAACACATTTAGATCAGTGTAAAGTTAGTCCAATCCAGATTTAGTGCTTTGGCATCTCAGGAGTCGTTGGAGAAACTGTATCCTTTTTACACAGCAGATAGTGTCTTGGTTTCTCATATATTTAGGGAAGGTAGTGCTTGCGCTGATATACTAGCTGCCTGATCATCTTGATTTTCACCGGTGGGACTTCTTTCCCACTTCATTGTAGAGGACTTCAAGAAAAATTCATTTAGGTTTAGTGTATAGACAACACAGTGACCGTGATGCTATTTCAGGGACCAACTATCCCAAAAGCTTTGTGTCAAAAAAAAAAAAAACTATCCCAAAAGCTTAAGCTGATAGGAGAAGTTTGTTGTCCCCTACTACACACATTTAGATCATTGCAAAGTTAGTCCAACCCAGATTTAGTGCCTTGGCATTTCAGGAATCGTTGGAGAAACTGTATCTTTTTAACACAACAGATTTTTGGTTTCTCATAATTTTAGGGAAGGTAATGCTTGTGCTGATAAACTAGCTGCCTATGGCATTTGCCCATCTCGGCTTTTACTGGTGGGACTCCTTTCTCCGTCTCTGATAGGTACCGAATATAAGAGATATATGAAAAATGGGCTATTATGTAATAAAGAGTATAATGAGGTTTTATGATTAATTAGTGAGTGAGATAGGTGCTGAGTTGGCAAGTTTGTTATGCCTCTTAGTAGTATATATAGTGAGGTAAGGGGAGTGTGAGGGATTATGCAAGATTATTGTTAAACCATTATGGTTAGGCAGAGAGAGGATTTTCTCCTTCTCTGAGGAGCTTAGCTCTGGGGTAGATTGGATTATTTCCTTTCTACATTTTATCTTTCATTTGTCATAAATAATACAACAATTTCTATATTTCTGCATTTTTATCTATTTCTTCTATATTCTCTAAGTTACGAATTTTCCGGTTTGTAACAATGGTCCGACCTACCGGATCTATCGAGGGTGAGCCAGTGATGAGTGAGAAGGTGATTCCAATCTTTGATGGAACGGGAGAAGCATACTGGTGGTTGATCCAGTTGGATCGGTACTTCAAAATCAACAGTTGGATTCGGGAGAATATGAAAGTAGACTGGGTGACTGTGTTTGCTTTGAAAGGAGAAGCTTACCGGTGGTGGTCTTCTTGGAAGCAAGGATGCGATGTCACATGGGAGACGTTTGAAAGGGGCTTTATTAAGAAGTTTATTCCAGATCTCTGGGAGATGCTTGAAGCTGCAGAAGGCGAGGAGCAAGAAAATCATGAATACGACGAAGAGTCAATGGAGATTGGAAACAAGTCAGATTCCACATTGATGCAGAATTCATCGGAGCAGTCAGATCAGAAACTTCTGGCGACCACTACGGTGATACCCTCAGTCGCGGAATTCACAGCGCAACAAAACTCAGAGTGCCACAAGGAATTAGTGATTGAGTCATATGTGTTTTTCGAAACAGGGGCGTCGGGAAAGATGAAGTTCGAAAGTTTGGAGGAAGCGACAACCATGGTGGAGGCCGTCGATACACCACCGCCACCGGCTAAGGTGCTTCCCAAGCTAAAACCACCATATCTGCCGGAGCTACCACCCAAACCGCCGGACAATGGTCCAGTTGTTGTGTCTCTACTGCGACCTCCAGTCCATTCCGGTGTGTCGTCAACGGCGATCAAACTCGTAGATGAGGGAAAGAAGGATCCAGAGGAAGTAAGGGCAAAGTTGACAATTGGTTAGCTGAATATCTTTGTGAATCTACTAGTGGGTCAGAACAAATCTCTTCCATCCATTTTGCACAATAACAACTCATTACACGTGTCATCATCAGGTCAGCACACATTTCCCCTTCTATCTGATGAGTCACCCAAGGGACATCCCTTATCACCTATTGTGTATGTGTATCATGCTAATAAGTTGAAATCAGAGCCGTCCACCACAATAGAATGTGAGTTGGGTCATTTCCTTAATCCAATGGGCCAGATCCAAGATAAATCTTGTTTGAAATTGAAGGAAGTAGCTATATGGGCTGAAATAGAGTTACTGGGCTTTAATAGTAATTGGGCAATAATGGAGGATGGGAACAATGATCTTTTCTCCTATCTTTCAGTTCCACGAAAAAATGTCTTTAAATTTAGAGAACAATTATTATGTAGAACAAATGCAGAGGAAACTTCTTTATTGTCGAAATTCATGGCAAAGGTTAGGAACCTTAATCATTTTTCAAAATCTCTATTAACTATTGCTAAGGAAAATTACAATTTTGTAATAAATCCCACCAACTATCCATGTGAACTTTCAACTAACTCTTTGATAATTCAAATGGATGATCATATTGTTATCATACTTTGTGGGGAAGGAGTTGGAAGGTTCCCAAACACTGAAATATGGCTGAGAGGTGAGAATGTCCTCATGTTCATTAACAAGGGGAGTAGAGAAAGGATCATGAATAGGAGAAACTTTTTCCAAGTAGCTTTTGCATCAAAACATGGAAGAAGGGAAGTTATGAAGCGTGATTTGGACTGGTATGTGGTTATCATGTTAAATTTTGTAATTGGTTTGACTTGTTGTGAAGCTAAACAACATGGGGATAGAAGCAAGTCCAGCAACTGCTGCATCTTTTAGCTTGCCCTCATGTATTCAAGTCATTGAATCAGAGTTTCTAACATTTCTTGGTTTTCACTTTGATAACTGTTATTTGATCTTTGAATGGGAATATAATTTTCATGCCACTGGTATGGAATCAACAAAACTACTTTATGCGACAACAAGCTTGATAAATGATTTGGAGGTTTCCTTCTCTAATTCATCTAAAATTATGTTAAGTTACAGTAACACGATTGTCATGCTTACTAGTCAGAAGAGAAAAAAGGAAGTTAAAGTACTAATATTTGCTCTTCAGTTTGAGATTTTTGCTGTGGAGGATATAGCATATGTGGTTGTCAAGTTCTGGGAAAATGCAGAGAAGTCAGTATCTGATGTTTTAAATGTGTTTTCTCTTGTTTCAATATTCACTATATTTGATATATTGAATGATGCCTTTGTGACTGCTATGATGGAGATGAATATGAAATGTGGGCATGATTCATGGATACACAAGGTCATGGTTCCATTTATGAAAGACTCATATGACCTTCACTTTTGGAAAGAAATGATGGCAGTGTACGGAAGGAAATTGCAGCCTTTTATACTCGGGGCGAAAGTGACACAGCAGCCACTAGTTCTTTCAAGCTTTTATGTTTGGAATCTCTTCAATAAGCATATTAGAGAAGGCCTTTCCACTGGCTGCATTTACCCGAAACAGGAGTCATCATGTAATGATAAGCTAATGTCATTATATTACTCGGTGTCTAACAGACAATGGGACCCAGGAGAACTCAATCTTCCTATTGCAGCTACAAATACAACTTGTGACAACTACTGGAGTGGCTTACTTATTTTCCATGGATTGCTGCTCAATTTTGTATTTGATAGAGGCAAAAAATTTAATAGATACAAATATCAACCTTGAGGACAAGGTTGTTTTGAAGGGGTGGGTATTGATAGGTACCGAATATAAGAGATATATGAAAAATGGGCTATTATGTAATAAAGAGTATAATGAGGTTTTATGATTAATTAGTGAGTGAGATAGGTGCTGAGTTGGCAAGTTTGTTATGCCTCTTAGTAGTATATATAGTGAGGTAAGGGGAGTGTGAGGGATTATGCAAGATTATTGTTAAACCATTATGGTTAGGCAGAGAGAGGATTTTCTCCTTCTCTGAGGAGCTTAGCTCTGGGGTAGATTGGATTATTTCCTTTCTACATTTTATCTTTCATTTGTCATAAATAATACAACAATTTCTATATTTCTGCATTTTTATCTATTTCTTCTATATTCTCTAAGTTACGAATTTTCCGGTTTGTAACAGTCTCATTGTAGAGGACTCCAAGAGAAGTTCATTTCGGCTTAATATATATAGACAACACAGTGGTCATGATGCTATTTCAGGAATCAACTATCCCAAAAGCTTAAACTGATGGGAGAGGGTCAAGAAATTAATATCCCTAACATAAAGTACATTAATTACATTTAGAGAGATGGGCGGGTAGAATAAAGTTGAGTGTATAAAATTCTACTGTGCAAATTTGACATTTCAATCTACTTTAACTTTATAACTTCCCCTTGTCTTTGTCCCTCCTTTTTTCTATTCAATCCTGCCTTAAGTTAATGATAACCTTGTTGAGGGAATATTTAGTTGTTATGGCATGAAAACAATATATGGTGTTTTAAATCGTTAGCTTCTTTGCTTTCAGGCAGAAGTGCAACTTAATCTTCAAAAAAGAAGAGGACATGGAGTCCTATCTGTACTTCAGCCGAAATTCAGTGGTGTGATCGGTGAAGCTCTAGATGTGGCGGCTAGATGGAGCGGAGATGTTGTGAGTGCATAAGATTATAATTATTTATTTTTCACATGAATTTGAATTACATGTTTTTTACTTGTTGCTATTCTGGGAATCAAACGAAGTTTGTTAGCTGACCAGAGTGTATTATGAATATCGAAGGCGCATGCCTATTTTTTTCTTCTGTTTATAATTTGACTCACAATATTAAATCATTAACAGTATGACTATCTCTTCAATGTTTGCTCCTGATGGCGGCTAGTAAAAGATTTATAGCAACACCCTTTTAATGAAAATAATAGGCACTCAGTTGAGTATCTATCCTCACCACACACACACACACCTAATGGACCTTAGTTTTCCAACTTCAGACCATTGAACACATTTTCTTGATTGCTTTGGGATGGAAAATTATACAATTTAATGATGTGTTTGTCAAGTACTGATTGTCAATTGATGCTTTGTTCAGATCACTATTGAGAAAACTGTTTTGCAACAAAACTACAGTTATTATGAACTTCAAGGTGAATATGTTTTGCCTGGCACTCGAGATCGTAATCTTATTGACGGAGGAGGTGGCCTTTTTAAAAGGCTAATGTCTGGCCATCGTGTTGGTAGTGTTATATCCTCAATGGGCAGGTGGAGAATGAAACTTGAAGTTCGCAGAGCAGAGGTTGCTGAGATGCTTCCTCTTGCAAGGCTTCTGTCTCGAAGTATGGATCCGGCTGTTCATTCAAGATCTAAGGTAGCATCATTATACATGTCTTTGGATGTTACATATATTCATAATTAATCATCTTAATGCAGCTAGATGATGTTACATATATTCATAATTAACTATGATAATGTATGTTGCTATGTGCTATGTATGCAGGATTTCTTCCTTGAAAGTTTACTGTCAGTGGGAGTATATTCTGAAAGCCTTCAACAATTGCTTGAGGTATTATCAGAGAATCACTATGTCTTATTTTCCTTTCAATTGATGCCTAAGTTTCTACTCAAACATGAAGTGCATTTTGGAATTATTTTGTAGAGATAATATTAATTAGCTGAGTAAAATGTGTTGCAAAAGTAGAAGTTTCTTTCGTCTGATAATGACATGCGCAACATGCAGAAAATGAGGGGGCTCCATGCTCCATCAAATGATGTTGTTCTCGAGGATTTAACCCTGCCTGGTTTATCTGAATTCAAAGGTCACTGGCATGGATCTCTTGATGCTAGCGGTGGAGGAAATGGAGACACATTGGTAATAAATGTTTAGGTTTGTATTCTTTGGTGGTCCATGAATTATCTATTTTTGATTATTGACTTTCTTATTCTGTGTCATTTCAGGCAGAATTTGACTTTCATGGGGAGGACTGGGAGTGGGGAGACTACAAAACTCAGCATATTGTGGCAGTTGGTGCTTACAGTAATGATGATGGTATGCACCTGGAGAAAATTTTCATTCAGAAGGATAATGCAACAATCCACGCAGATGGAACGTTGTTAGGACCTAAAACCAACCTCCACTTTGCTGTCTTAAATTTTCCTGTTAGTCTGGTCCCCACTGTATTTCAGATATTTGAATCTACAGCAACAGATGTTGTTCATTCTCTGCGGCAATTGTTGACACCCATTAGGGGTATATTGCATATGGAAGGTGATCTCAGAGGAAGTTTAGCTAAACCAGAATGTGATGTGCAAGTAAGGCTCCTGGATGGTGCCATTGGTGGCATTGATCTTGGACGAGCAGAACTTGTTGCTTCTCTAACCTCATCCAGTCGTTTTCTATTCAATTCAAAACTTGAACCTATTACCCAAAGTGGCCATGTACTCATTCAAGGTAGCATTCCGGTTGCTTTTGTCCAAAATAACACATCACAGGAAGATGTAGAATCAGATAAGAGTCGGACGAATTGGGTTCCTGATTGGGTGAAGGAGAAGAATAGAGGGGTCACTGATGATGTCGGCGACAAAAAAGTTTCCAGAGATAAAAATGAAGATGGTTGGAATACTCAATTAGCTGAAAGCCTCAAAGGTTTAAATTGGCAAATTTTAGACGTTGGAGAAGTCAGGATTGACGCTGATATAAAAGATGGGGGAATGACATTGGTCACAGCTTTATCTCCTCATGCCAATTGGCTTCATGGCAATGCTGATGTGATGCTTGAGGTGGGTGAAATCACTATTAATATTCTTGCATATTTTATGTTTACTTCTCTAAGTGTTGTCATATGGTGTGCTTAATAGGTCAGAGGCACAGTTGATCAACCAGTGCTTAATGGACACGCCTCTTTCCACAGGGCATCAATTTCTTCACCTGTGTTCTGAAAGCCACTAACCAACTTTGGTGGAAGTGTTAATGTGAAATCAAACAGGTTATGCATCACATCACTAGAGAGTAGGTTAAGCAGAAAAGGAAAGCTTCTTGTAAAAGGCAACCTACCACTCAGAACTAGTGAAGCAACCCCCGATGACAAGATAGAATTGAAATGTGAAGTTTTAGAAGTGCGAGCACCAAAAACATTAAGGTTGCTTTCTTAACTTGTGTAGAAAGTTTCTCAAATTCTCAAGCTAATGTTTTGACTTATTCACGGATTTAAAGCGATTGATATAACCGTTAAATAATTAGTATTGGTTTTTGGAATTCCGGCTTTTTCTTTTGTCCTATAGATGATTCTTTTAAAATATATTTTCTACTTTTATCAGTGGTCAGGTTGATTCTCAGATGCAAATAACTGGTTCGATATTGCAACCAAACATATCTGGGAATATCAAACTAAGTCATGGAGAAGCATATTTGCCACATGATAGAGGTGGTGCACCTGCTTCTAATAGATTCCCATCGAATCAGTCTATGCTTCCTTCTGGTGGTGTTAGTCAAGTTTTTGCTTCAAGATATGTTTCACGATTTTTCAGCTCAGAATCTCCCTCTGCAAGTGCTAAAACTTCTCAATTTTCTGGCTCTGGTATTACTTTACTCATCTATCAGTATAGCCTGTGATTTCATAAACCTTTGGGATGTTTGGATCAATTATTTGATTGATTCTACTTTTGCATGTGTTGTTCATTACTTTTAGTTAAGTTGCTCATCTAACCTTAGTATATATCATGATCTCTTTTCTTTCTATAAAAAAATGGCGGCAGTTAATAAGTCAAGTCAGGTTGAAAATGAGATGGAGCAAGTGCAGATCAAACCAAACGTAGAAATCTGCCTTAATGATTTGAAGCTTGTGCTTGGACCGGAATTGAAGATAGTATATCCTTTGATTCTCAATTTTGCTGTCAGTGGAGAGCTTGAGTTGAATGGTCTGGCTCATCCTAAATGGATAAAACCTAGAGGCATACTGGCATTTGAGAATGGTGAAGTCGATCTAGTTGCCACACAGGTCTGTGTTACGTTTCTGCAACTCTGTAAATTGTATCCTGTGGTTTATTCTAGGTTAGTTTTGCTATTATTTTGTTTGTGTTTCTTAACCCATTGCATAGTTTGATATAATTCATTTGAAATGCAGGTGAGGTTAAAACGAGAGCATTTAAATATTGCAAAATTTGAGCCTGAGAATGGACTAGATCCAATGCTAGATTTGGTTTTGGTTGGATCTGAATGGCAATTTAGAATCCAAGGTAGAGCCAGCAATTGGCAGGACAAACTTGTTGTGACCTCGACTCGTTCTGTGGAACAGGATGCACTCTCACCTACCGAGGTAAAATATATGCCCATGTTAAAATAGATAACAGCTTCATCTGTGAAAGTAAATACCTTCATGATATGATATTCGAAAAGGGTGGTTCTATTAAATGTTTTTATCTATGCAGGCTGCCAGAAGATTTGAGAGTCAATTGGCTGAATCTATTTTGGAAGGCAATGGTCAACTTGCATTTGAAAAGCTTGCAACTGCGACTCTTGAAAAGTTGATGCCGCGAATAGAAGGAAAGGGAGAGTTTGGCCAGGCTCGGTGGAGGGTAGTGTATGCCCCTCAGATTCCTAGTTTGGTTTCTGTTGATCCTAAAGCAGATCCTCTTAAGTCACTAGCTAGTAATATATCATTTGGTACAGAAGTTGAACTCCAACTTGGGGAGCGTCTTCAGGTAATATAAAACAAACCAGCAACAAACACTGCTTTCCAAGACCCATGTTGCAACTAATTTTAGTTGATATTAGGCAATTATATTATCTCAACAAAGGGAAGAAAATATACTAGCTATAATATTACTTTAAAAATAAAGTAACAGATGATGCCTGTTAATCTGCTTTCCAAATGAAGGAAAATAACAGAAAAAAAGGAATGCTGGATACGATTTTTCCAACTTAGGAATTATAAACTGTTGTTCAATAACCTCTTTTGGAACATTGTTAACATTATAAGTGGTTAACTCACCTAATCATTCCTATACCAAGTACTTTTTGTAACAGTTTTGTTTTTATGTATTTTCCCAAAATATAACATTATTGTGCGCGGTCTTTGTCATTTTTATTTTTCACAAGATGTTACATCATATAGAAGCATCTATTAGCTGTTATCTAGTGAAATACCAAATCCTTTCTCAGATTTTATACAAGAACTTTGTAAATCAATGTCCAAATGCTGGTTTCTACTGTCACTCTCTTGTACTAGTTTATAATTATTTAGTTTTTTTTTCTTCCAGGCCACAATCGTCAGGCAAATGAAGGAGTCCGAGATGGCAATGCAGTGGACCTTGAGCTATCTACTTACAAGTCGTTTGCGCGTACTCCTACAATCTTCTTCAACCAATCGCCTTCTTTTTGAATATTCTGCTACATCTCAGGATTGACTTGCAACCACATAACACTGCAACTTCGTTTTTTCCCACCTAGATTAAGCTGCATCACTGTCCCTAGCAGCAATCATGAAAGTTGGTCAAGCCCTTTGTAAATTAAGGGGAAGGGGAATTTTGGGACACTCTTTGAATGTTAATATGTAGATGCATATTTTTTTTGCTCAAATTGAGCTTGTTAATATGTAGATGCTTATGCCATTGAATAATTCAGCCTATTATTAGCTTTGTACAGAAATTCAATTTTGATGAAAGAAAATATATAGTATGATTACATATTGATGGCAAATGAAGGTCACATGTTTCTGTGTTGAAAGAGCAGTGCTTTTCTTTCTTAATCTGTACCATAAATCCTCTCTTGCATCCTTAATTGCTCAATTTATTGTCTGGATTGCTTCATTGAAGCAAAGTAACCTGAAATGTATTATAAAACACATTTGGGGCAGTTACACCATCAATAAGAATATGTACACAGTTTACTGAATCTCGGCCGCCCATCTGTGATCCAACATTTTTGAATAAGATTTTGGCTGTTCATTTTTAATTCGACGGTTCAAATCAATTATTGTGTGGACGTAGTAACAATGTTATATCTAATCACTACAATGATAAATCTAATTCTTGAATTGAAAATTATTGTCATATAGATGATGATACCTACAGATTTTACGAACCTTTTTTTTTGTTACCATGATATTGTGATATTGGTACGAAGTATTAACCGTCGTTAGCGGTGACTAATTTCCGTAGTGTTCTATACTGTCAATCAAATTTTCTCCATATGTTTGACCTAGAAATCAAACCCTTGACATGTAATTACGAAATAAAAATGATATGATAAAAATAATCATTTTTTTTGGTAAATAAATAAAAGTAATCAATTTTTATCAAATGTTGATGTAAAATATAGGCTTAAATATGATAATATGCAAATATAGAGTTTTGACTTTTGTCTTGATAAAATTGATTAATATTGGAATTGATTCATGTAATATGTAAAATATTTGATTTTAGTCCTTTAAAATAAGGACAAAAATAAATATTACAAGGACTAATTTGAATACAGACATATTTTACAAGGACTATAACAAAACATAAAGGATCAAAAACTAAATTTTATATATTTGCAAGGAATAAAATAAAATTAAAAAAATTACAAAGACTAAAATTAAAACTCTTTATTTTTGTAATCAAACAATTAATATTACATGCTCATTTTAGAGTAATTTTTTCCTTTGACTCTTATGTATTAAAAAATTTTAGTTGAAATATTTTTATTTATTTTGTATATATCACAAAAAATTTAGAAATCAAAAAAGTTTATTACAAACCAAAAAAGAAAAAAACAAGTCTTGACCCTTTGAACTTGGTCATATTGTTTTCAGCTTGGTCATATTTTTTTTTTAATATAAATACAGAATTAAGCAAAAGAAAGAAGAAAAAAAAGTATTTTCCCTTTTCTCTACCTTTCGATCAGATCGATCTCGAAAATTAGGGTTTCGTCATTTTTCTCTAACTGGTTAGTTTTCTCTCCCTTCCAATCTCTGTTCATCAATTCACCATTCAATTTCAAAAATTATATCAAATTGTTTATTGTTTTGTTCAATTCAATCATTTTATTATGCCAATTTCTTGATCACTGCAATTTTTTATTTTTCATGTAAGTTTCGATTTTGAGGCTTTGTTGATCCTGATCTTCGAAGTGTTCGAAATGGGATTCGAAAAAAGTCAAAGTTTTTCAAAAAAACTGTTTGTTTTTTATAAGCAAAGTTTCAATTTTTTTTTTAATTTTGTTTGATTGTGATTTTAGATCTTTCATACCAAGTTCTTCGTATAATTGTATGCACCATGTAGCTATTAATTTTTTTAATTTTGCATATGTGAATTTGTTTGGCTTTGAATCTTTGGTTTATTTCTTGAATATATGTTTTTGATTGATTGAAGCAGCATGTTGACTAATTCTTACTTTTCTATGATTTGGGTTTCATTAGGAAGAACAAGAACAAGTAGAATTTCTCTATCTGATTTAACTTGTTGTAACATCATGAAGCCGCGACAGTCTTCTTTGAATCCATATGCAGCCGCCTATGTTCCTGTCTCGAAAAGGGATACTAGTGTTAGATTTTATCCGACGGAAGAGGACAATAACAGTTCACAGGAATATGATGGGACTGTATGGTTTCAGCCTCCTCAATATAGGACGAATGATGTTGAGAAAAACGCCCAAAGGCTTGCTCCGGTGAAAAGTCAGCCTGCTTCTAGTTCTTACTTTTCATCGCCGCAGAGTGTGGCACAGCTGACAGAGAATCAATATATGGATGAAGAGCTTGATATAGATTTGGAATATCTGAGGATGACATTTCCTGGTATATCTGATGAGTCCCTTGTAGATGTCTACAACGTAAACAGTGGCGATCTAGATGCTGCTATTGACATGCTCAGTCAACTTGAGGTATAATATTAAAATTGTTTGCTTTTGGGATTTAACTTTGTTGTTTATTCGACGTCACCTTCACTTATTCTAATCTGTTAAGTGACTAGACTTTTTTTTTTCTCTCCATATGCATTAGAGTTTAGTTAAATATTCAGGCTTTGTAACTATGATTGTTACTTGTAAAGGTTGAATGAAATAATATGCCATGCCACAAATTGACCGGAAATTTTGGTTAGGATGTGTACTTAAACGTGGATGAAACAATAACACACTCTTCCTTTCCCCTTATTGTGTTTACTCAGTTTCTTAACTGAAGATTGTATCTCCAGATGACATTGGACAGAAGAAAAATTTATCCTCTTGTGGTTGTTGAACCACACAGGGTATTCTAAGATTGCTGTGCCCAGTTTGAATTTATTTAAATTCTATTTTTTCGATAAATTGTTTTTACTATTTTTTGTGCATATTTTGTCCATTCCCAAATTCTTTGTTTTAATACTTGGGGCCCACTGAGTCAAAAAATAAAAACTTGGGGCCTATTTGATTTGAATTGACTTATTTGAGCTTGTTTTATGACACAAAAACTTGCGAGACTGTTTCAAAGAGCTTATAGTAACAGTTTATGACATGTCCAAAGATGTTTTCAGCTTATTTTAATCTCTCTGGGATAGCTTATGAAAACTGCATATAACCTTGAGGAAGACGTGTGGATTTATTGTCTTTTGTTATCGAATAGCTTATACATAAGCACATATACAATAAGCGCTTAATTAAGTTGTTTAACCAGATAGGGCCTTGGTGACCTTTTTGTAGTTTATTTTCTATTTTCTTCTTAATGCGCAACTCTTTGTTGTTCTGATAGAAACCAACTGATATATAAGAAAGAAATAGGGAAAATCCCTTTGGTTACAGAATGATATTGCAGAACTTCGAGGGTCTGCACCTCCCTAATGCCAAAATGGCACCTTTCCAGTCAAATTCCAAGATACCCTCTTTCTCAATCACCCCTTCTATTTATCAAGTATTACCTATTCTATTCCTATTCTAATTGGCAGTTATTTTCTATAATAACTGCTTATTAATAATTAAAACTGCCCACTAATGATAAAACTGCCTACTAAGGCCCACTATTATTTCTATCCTAATTAAGGCCCATATCTAACATGTTCATACTTTGCTCTTTGATTTCGTTCTCTTTTGTTCAGGTTTTGTTTTAGGCTGAAGGAATGTTGAAATATGTTAACACTGACTTGAAACTATTATAATATATTTTTATTTTTATCTGTTATATATGCAAATGAAAATAGGAATTATATGATATGAGATTGTCTAAAATCTTCTATGGTGATTATGTTAGCCTATCAGTTTTTGGAATATAATGAATTGTTAGAAGAACCATCTTAGTTTAATCATGTCAAACATTTGCTTAGGAGAGAATACCTTTGGTGGTCATACTCATAATAATTGTTTAGTGGATCAATTCTTATACACATTAAGTTGCAAATCCAATTTTTGAGAGTGTGTTGTTTTCATCTTACAGTTCGATGATGCTGTTGACGCTTCTGGAAGTCTGCCAGAGACGCTGGATATTGGTGATGTTTCAGAGCCTGTATTGCCAGTTGATTCTGCTTCGTCAAAACAGAAGAATGCAACAGCTGGAGCCAGCACTTCATTTGGTCACTCATGAATTGATTTCCAGATGTGATTGGTGAATTGATTTGCTACTCACAATTGGTTTGGTCGGATATAAATAGTGTAAAACAGAAAATTTTACTTTAGGTGAAGACGTTTCACATGTGTCAGTTTTATAGATTGTATAGTCCTCAGCTGCGTCTTGTTTTGGTTAATATGGTTTGAAATGTTTTCATTTTTGATGAGTTGCTTGTGCCTCTCACAATTGTGCAGCTTTCAATTGTATGAATTTGAAGGCCAGCAAAAACAAAGTTGGCCAAAAGAGTTAGAAGGAAAATACACATCCAAGTGAAGGTGATTTTCCCTTGGGATATAGATAGGTGGCTTTGTTGACTGCCTGAATTGAACCTTGGTGAGCAACTTTGGGGCTTTTACAAAAGATATAATACATTAGTTTTATTTGCCTTCCTTTTCAATTTTCTTTAGTGCTGTGTTGATGCTAATGGTATTATGGTAATGGCGAAATGACACGTAGAAAGTAGAAAATATATATTGTTGAACTGCTCGCTCGCTCGTTAATCTGTTAAGTTATCAGCAGTAAAACATGACACTCACTTCCCCTGAGGTTTTGCTAAATGGCACACAGACCTCCTCTAGTTTTTCAAAAACACTCCGCAGTAATGGGTGAACTTCTTCCTCTTACAATGAGTTTTTCTTTGGTTCCATCAGAATCCATTCTTTCGATTTTTGTTAGACTATCTTTATTTTAAAAGTAATAACCGGTCTTTACGGTTTCATATTTTAACGAATAAAGTGTTTAGCAAACACTGAGCATAAAAGTTATGCATTTTCTAATTTCTTGTATCTCTGGTGTTTTTTCGTTTGGAAAGGATCTTATTATATCTGTTATCATTTTCTTGATACCAACTTTGCATTTCCGGGTTGCATCGGGCGTCACATGTGTTGTATTTAGTAAAATACACATTTGCAGTCTGCACAATTGAACACGTTTTCTCATTAAGCACTGACATAGATGCTTGGAGAACTTGAAATATCAACAAAAAAACTCAGATGAAATATTTTTGCAAATGTAGAGTTTGTAGATTGCTAATGTTTTTAGTGTTATGTTGTGGTGGGGGATCAGGATTTTTAAATGGTCGAAAGTTTGATTTTTTTTTTAATAGACTATCCGCTAATTGAATAATCAAGAAACCTGTGCCTGAATACCTTGAGTGTATAGACCAAAAGTGTTTGTTTCATTTATGAATCATAGGAAAAATTGAGCAATGTTATGGAATCATTATGGGTCAACATGATGAGTCAAACATGTTTAAACAATATATCATATATATAAATAATGGAAGTTTTTGTGTCTGACTTGTACCAATAAATAAAAATCCTAGAATTCATGCCATGGTGTTAGGCTGTAAGAATATACTTGTGATTCTTATCTACTAAGCATCTACTAAGCAACAAGGCCCCAACAAGAACTAAAATTGGCACATAATGCAAAAGTATAGAGAACTATGATCCTTAACCATCAAGAATCCTACAAACAACCAGACAATACTGTTCCCAGAAACCAGTTTTGTATGGAAAAGAACTGTTCATGGGAGTTTGTGTGTTGATGATACCCCTTAATTAAATGTAGTTTACCAAACAAAAACATTCTAGTAACACCTCAACAATATTGAGTTACACCCAATCTAAGTTTATATTTTACGTGTCTACACAAATCTTAATTTAGATAACAAATTAACAAAGGTTAAACAAATTTACAGAGGCGTACACAAATTGAACTCAACATATGCCAATGTATGAATTGAAACACAAACATATTCCCAAAACAAACGACATTTTCTCAGATAAAATTTTAAAACCCAAATTCATAACCACACATTGAAACACAACTTGCTGATGAAAATGGAATGAATAAATTGGGCAGAAAAAAAAAAGTATAAATTCAAAAAAGAGGAAGAGAAAGATAAATGAGTAGTTTTTTTTGTTAACCAGACAAATGAATACATGAGAGGAATGGGGAAAAAAGGAAAGAGGAAAGGACAGAAATTTAAAAAGGGTTATGGATGAAAATTTGAATAGAGGTGAAGGATATTTTTGTCAAAAAAGGGTGTAACCGCATTCAAAAAAAAAAGGATAAAACTTACATGTATTGCTATACATGCATTTCTTACTTTTCCTCTCGCAAAGAGGTAGTTATTTTAATTGAAAAACAGTTTTCTTTTATTTTTATAAAATTAAAAAACACAAAAAACCACTTCTTTGTGAGTGGAACAGTAAAAACTGCACATAAAGCAATGCATGTAAGTTTTATCCAAAAAAAAAAAAGGGTTTAACCAAAAGTTAATGAATTGTAACAAGAATAAATCATAGTAAGCAAATAACTGCCAAAATAGAATGCAATCCCTAGTTTGGTACCTATCAATAACTCCCCTGCAAAAAGCAAATCAATACATTTACAGAGACATCACAACTGTCTAATGGCAGTAGTTCACTTTATATATTCCTGTGAGGCTGTGGCCCATTTACATGAAATTATGTTTAACCCGAATGCCAAACACCGTACATCTCTGGCCCGTGCTGACCGTCACTTGAACAATCAGCTACATCATACCAACTTACAGTTCCAACCAAAAGAAGAAAATATATAAACAAAAATGATATGGAATTGGAATGGATGACCTCAATCCATCCATGGAGAAAATGTAAGTATCATTGAAAGGGAAAAAACTTTACAAGGTTGCAAGTGTAAATATGTATAATAAGTGATTTTTAGATAATTTGCTTTTCCTTCAGAAGATAAGGGTCCGTGTCATGTTATGCGAGAGAAAAACACACACTTATTGTGTAGGAACCCACCACCATTACCTGAGTAATGAACCAAGTTTATAAATAGACGATTTGTTCTTTCTCTCTCATAACTTTCAAGATGAGCTTATCCATTTCTCAGGTTTTAAGGATAACGAAAGCTTCCAAATCATATGTATTGTATATAACTAGATTAAACCTAGGGATGGATGACGCCATTTACAACTCTGCTATCATCCCGTTGTTTGGGTGGCATCTTCTCCAGACCTCAATCCTGTTAGGTCTTCACCAACCTCACTCTTGCAAAGAGGGCACAGTGCATTTATCTTCAACCACTTATCAATGCAGTCTTTGTGGAAAAGATGAGAACAAGGCAATTCTCTCAGCTCGTCGTTATTTTCATACTTTGCCAGGCAGATGCAGCAAACCTGCAGACAACCACAGAAAGTGCCAACATTTCAGTCAGCATACAAGTGCAAGAAAAAACAAACAAACGCACAATGACAAAGGCAGCATCATGCTTTTAACATTTTCCACTTGGGATTCCTCGCGCAACAGTGTAATTCAACAACAGCACCATACAAAATCAAACTTTTCTCACCTAATGGCCCAGATGCTATGTTTATAAATGACTTTCAATATACTACGGTTATAAACGTTTTCAAGATACTATGGCCCAGATGCTATGACTTTCAATAATGCCATGATGTTACAAAGTTCAATTATGTACCATACATAAATAAAGATCAGACTGTACTTACCGCATCTTCTCCGGAGATCACACGCTCTTTTTCAGTTCCTGCAGCCACAATTCCACCTTCTATATTAGCAGAATTGTTTTCACTATTTCTTTTATTTTTCTTCATCTTGAACTTGTAAGTTGGCAGAGCATTAATGGATTCAGAAGTTGCTCCTCTGTTTTGTGAGAGATCCTCTCTAACACCGAGGATGGAAATTATACATGGGAGACAACAGCAGATGGTTGAACAGAGAATGAAAGGCATAGCATAACCAATGCAGCTAAATGCAAGAAACACTATACATAACCTGCCAAGCAAAAGGAAAGGATATAATTTGGAAACCCTGGAAAATAGAGGAATAAATGTAAGAGTATATGACAGGGTATACCTATACAAGTTAGGAGCTTCATCAGCAGAAGAATGTCCCCCAAAGATCCATACGTTTCCAACAACAAACCACACAGCAAAAAAGCAATCTAAGGATATTTTGAAGTACTCCACAAGTATCTTCGTTCTGTATTGCAATTATGAAAAAGGCTTAGGGCCTTAATAAACAACTTACAGCATACAATGTTCAGAAGTTAAAATAAAAGGTCAAAATTTCAATAAAAGAATAACAGAAGCAACAAGCATGACATATGCAATTTAAATAAAAAATGAATGTTACCTTGGTAAGCATTCATTAAAAGTTAACTAGATGTTTCTATTACTGGAGCTGGTAAATACATATAACACCAAGTTCCAATCCCAGAAGCTATTGACCAGTTTACTAATAAAGTTAGTGGCCCACTCTGATTTGGTGCATTCAGCACACTATATAGACAGTGCAAGCTAGTATTCCTCATTAAACAGGAATGGCCCCTCGGCCGATTCTGCATATTTCTTCACTACTAAGGTAACTGTACCACACATGTCTATTTTGTCTATCATGGCCGATTCTGCACAATTGTTTAGGTTGGATGTGGGAGGTTGATGCTAATAACAGGATGGTTGGTAGAAGAGCTGCTCCTGACTTCTTTTACGGGAATTATCATTTCGTTTGAAAACAAAATACTTTTCTAGATCTAGGAAGTTAACTGATTTTGTTGGGTGCTACCTAAAGAGCTTAGTTGAATTTTCCTTCCTAGGCCTTTCATGTTAAGTTGTTTTACGTAACCATCAGTCGCCTATATGGGAGGGAAAGGATATAGAATAGTCCTAAATCAAAAATGAGTGGAGGGAAATATGCTAATATTACACTGATGAAGGCCATAAGATGGTTTGGAGAAATTGATATTTTGGTTAGGAAACATAAGGCACAAGATTTATTCATTTGCAAATCATGATAAAGAAGAAAGTGTAACCAAAGCAAAATAAGAAGTACAAGATCAGAAGATAAGATGATGGCTTCCTATAAGAATGCGAAATCCACAAAAATGGGAAAAAGAAGATACATCAACTAAACAAAGCTTGCTTATTGGCCACAAACCTTTGTAAACCTATGTTCTCTTTCCGAGCAAGATACAAGTTGTAATGGCATTAGTAAATCATAAATAATATTTCTAAAAACAAACCGTGATTCTACCATTGGAAGAGAAAATCATTTAGCAATAATAGCAATTAATTCATTACCTTCTATTCATCAATATTGAAGCTTGAGTTCCTCTAGAAGATGCAGCAGCAGTCTGACCGACATCTCCTCCATTATTTCTAGAAGTGGACAGATGTGTCCCAGAAGGATCACTAACCCGAGGAGATGTTTGACGTGACTGAGTTGTATCTTGTTCTCGCATATGGTTATGATTATAATACCGCCAAAAAAGAAGAGGAAGTGTAGCAACACATCCAGAAGCATAGCCCACTATCCATTGAAACAACGGTGTATGTGGATGCTCATGCCTTGACAATGCCAAAACAACGACAGACGCAACAATCTGGCTTACTAACAGGACTAGCTCAATAGATATCCATAACCCAGAATGAACAGGACTCCTACTCCGACGAGCATCCCCCCGTCTTACAAATGAAGAATTCCTACTATTTGATCCAATTGATACACCTGAGGTTGAAACCGAAGGCTGACCACCAGACACCTGCACACCACCTATTCTTTCTACACGCACAGTGTCTACACCATCAAAATGTCTATCACGAGACGATGCGGATGTAGAAGCCTCGACATTCCCAGATATTTCTATAATATGTTGACCGTCGTTGAAGCTCCCGGGTCGCTCCATCAACAACAGGAAGCTTTGGTTGAACCTTTCAAGATACAGTTCCGGTTAGGCAAAGTTCGTATAACTCCCCTACTAACACATATGACTGCCAAGAAAGCATATAATAATACAAAAACAACCACGGAAATATCTATATTACCTTCAAATACAAATTTCTGAGGTGTGAATGAAAACAAAAGCTTCTCCTTGCACTAGCAAAACCAGTCTACTTACTTGCACCATCTAAAGCAGCAAAATCAGTATTTTCCATTAGCAATAGCATTCTGTTAAGAACCAATATTTTTTTCCAAAACCATACATACCAGTTCTCATCTTTCATCACATATAAAAGAAAAAATAATTCCCAAAAACAACTTAATTAAGCGCTTATAGTACAAACACTTGTGATATAAGTGCTTGTGTAAGTTAGTTTTACAACAAAAAATAAAATAAAATAAATCTTTTTTCATATAAGCTGTAAACTATTTTTATAAGCTATTTTGAAGTGTTTCAAGAAATAAGCTAACAACTTATAGATATGTCATAGGGCCTGTTTAGATAACCACCTTATTTGCAGCTTATAGCACAAATGCTTAACATGATAAGCATAAGCACTTATTTATAAGCTTACATAAGCTATTTCTATAGAAAATGATATAATAATGCTAAGTTATTTTCGTATATGCTATAAGCTATTTTCATAAACTATCCTGAAGAACTTATGAAAATAATCTAAAAAATAACCTTATAAATTCGTTTTTTTTATAAATTCTCCCAAACAGTCGCACAAAACTTATGTCAGTGCATAAGCTCAAATAAGCCAATCCAAACAGACCCATAAACTATTTCCATAAGCTCTTCCAAACATCTCACAAGTGCTCATGTCGGTATATAAGTTCAAATAAGTCAATCCATACATACAAATTACATTCTCCCTAGTGTAATACAACAACCATACCTAATTTCACTTGCAAAGCAAGAAAGGAACATTACCTAACCTAATTTCAGCACATAAATTGATTAATTAAAAACCTGCACATAAATTGATATAGATGAAAACCTAATTACGTAATTGAATTGAATTAAAAAGACTATAAAAGTGCGGCGTTTAGTTGGAATTTTATGAATTGAATAACAGAAAATTGATGAAAAAAGAAAGTAGCTTACCTAAGAGAGTGATGAGGAAAGAAAGCGCGTGAATCGAGGAAACGAAAGATGAAATGAATCGAGGAAGAGCGTTGACTGAAGGAGCGAAGAAAAAGAAGGTGAATCGGGAGGAAGAAGACGAAGAAGTAGAGGAAAGGTGAAACGGCGTCGTAGTGACGGGACGGAGGTAAAGAGAAGAAAAGTGTGTCACAGTCACGAAGCTGTCAAGTTGCTTCCCAAATGGTGTTACCTCTTTCACTATCTTTTTTCTTTTTCCTTTTTTTGTTTAATTAAATATTCTGGTTTTTTTTTCTTTTTTTTTTTGTTTCAAAATAATATTAATGTTTTTTTTTAATCTTTTTCTTCTTCCTTTCTTGTCTTGTATTATTACTGGGTTCTTTCTTGGAGTATTCAGGAATATCTTGTTTTTACAGAAAGAATCAATCATTTTTCACTAAAAACTACTGATGTGGTAAGTCATATAAGATCATTTTATTTTTTAAAAAATAAATAAATCTAGAAAATCTATGAACATGTTCATCATTGTGTGATTCAAAAAGATGTTCTTTACTGTGTTCATATCATCGTTTCCTTAAGCAAAATCCGCAAATTATCAATAACTCTAAAAAGAGTGGTGTTGATTTTAGTTTTATTTCGGTTGAGTTTTCAATAATGAATATCAATAACATATCAAATGGTTATTAATTATGATTTAATAACTCAAAAACTCTTAAGCAAAACTCATAAACCGTTAATTTTAATTAATCTCAATAATATATCAAATAATTTTTCAATTTTTTTAAATTTTTTTATGAATGATCTATATGATGCAAATTTTCCATCCAACAATGAATTTTGTAAAATTTTCGTATTTGTTACCGTATTATTCATATGGATGGCAAAAAAATTTGTACCTACGAATATATGGGGAAAAATCCGCTATGGGCACGGAACGGACTTAATGGATATCAGATGACAAAATAAGTGAATATTTCAATTATCCGTATTTAATAGATACGGACCCGTGTTTAATATTATTTGCGACCACAGATATCTATACCAACTAAATAATTAGTAAAATTACTTAAATATCTATCTAAATATAAATTATAGTATTTTTCTTGTATAAAAAAAATAACATTTTTATATTTTATGTTTTCTTTTTATATAGAGAAAACTTTTCATATTCCTTTGTCATTTTTGAAGGAAAATTTTTTAGCTTCTTACATAGCTCTCATTTTTTTTTTACGATAGGTATCTCTCATATTCTTTATAATAAAATTTCCTTTTACAGTTTAAAAAAATAAAAAAGAGCAAAATATATGAATATTATGTGTCAATATTTTGTCTTTAAAAAAAATAACTTTTTTTCTTTCAATAATTAATTTTTTTATATATATAAAATGTCATCCATGGATATCTGTTAATACTTGCGGATACCTTAATATCCATAGATTATCCGCTTAGAGAATATCCACAAGCGAATATAAATATCATATCTGTCCAACGCAGCGAACACGGATAGCACACTATCCGCGTCTATGAATATCCTAATTATTCATAAATGGTCCACTTTAGATTATTACTTGAATTGATTCATTTTAGAATTTCCCTTAAACAAAATATTAAGGACCAAAATTTATTAATTATACGCATGTAAAGATGAAGGGATAAATCTCGTGAGCTAAACTCAATTGATTGGTCATTACATTATATATGTAGGGACCGAAGTTTAAACTTTGATCATTCCACTTATCCAGGGTGAAATTTTTAGTCATCAAACTTATAAAATGGTGGAGGTAGAAATATAGGCGGCGAAGTATCAAACAAAATAAAAGAAAGTGCCGTCCAGTCCACTGTAATTTGACATTATCTAGGAATCAAGATCCTAAACTCATAATCTAGTACAGTACATATTTTGAATTAAAGTAACAATATTTTATCGTTACAAAATAAAATGTAAAATAGAAACTCATTATTATACCCTTTTTGTTTTCTTTCTCTTTTTCTTTTCCTCATTTTAATGGCGATGGATCATTAACACCAAGAAACCTTTCATTCCACTCCAATCCAATCCATCCATCACCCAAAAACAAAAAGCAAAAAAAATCTCTTCCTGCATTTCATTTTCTCCATTCCTCCTGCTTATCTCTAGATCCACCCTTTTCCAATTTCAACAACAATTTTTTTTTCTTCATATTTTCTCATATTTTTACCGAGAAAATTTGGGAAAAAAATGTTAACAATGTGAGATTTTATTCATATGTAACATTATCATCATAATCATTGTTGTTGGTGTTTTTATTTGCTTTGTTTGTAACAAACATTTTCTTTTGTTGTTGTTTGGTTTCACCTTTCCTCTTTTGGTTCACGTGTTCTTGGTAACACAAGAACCACAATCTTCAAGATTTGATATTTACAGAAATGCATGGTTCAAAATTGAAAATTTCCTCAACCCCATTTCATATGTGGATCTCAATTTCACGTGGAAATCTACATTAGTTCAAAATTTTACTTGGTTAAGTGAATGAGATCTAGGGTTTTTGAGCTTCATAATTAGCAATATTATGCTTGGGTTGGTTGATCTTGATTGTTTTTTCATGGGTTCGATGTAAAAGCTTTGGAATTGGTGAATTTCAGCTTCTGGGTTGCAATGCTGAAGCAAATTTTCAACAAGCTTCCCAAGAAGTCGTCGAAAACCGATTCGGACGAGCTGTCACGTTCCAACGAATCCCCACGTGCTGCCGGTAAAAGCCAACACCGATCGAACGGTGGTGGTGCTTCCTTGAAACGAGCTTCGTCGTCTGCGGTGTTTCCGGCTAGCATGGTTTCTGGGATTGAACCTTTGGTGCCTTTTAAGGATGTTCCAAATGCTGAAAAGATGAACTTGTTTGTGAGTAAATTGAGTCTTTGTTGTGTCACATTTGATTTTACTGACCCTAGTAAGAACATTGCTGATAAAGATGTGAAAAGGAAAACTTTGGTTGAACTTGTTGATTTTGTGGCTTGTGGATCAATGAAGTTTAGTGAGCCTGCTATTCTTGCAATGTGTAGAATGTGTGCTATTAATTTGTTTAGAGTTTTTCCACCTAATTATAGGGCTAATGGTGTTGTTGCTAGTGGTGGTGAAAATGATGATGATGATCCAATGTTTGATCCTGCTTGGCCACATTTGCAACTTGTTTATGAATTGCTGCTTAAATTTATCTCATCTTCGTGTCTCGATGCTAAGGTAGCCAAAAAGTATATCGATCATTCGTTCATTTCGAAATTGCTTGAATTGTTTGATTCTGAGGATCCTAGAGAAAGAGACTGTTTGAAGACAATTCTGCATAGGGTTTATGGGAAGTTCATGGTGCATAGACCCTTTATTCGGAAATCAATTAACAATATATTCTACCGCTTCGTGATTGAGACTGAGAAACATAATGGTATAGCCGAGTTGTTGGAAATTTTCGGGAGTGTGATTAGTGGATTTGCTTTACCTTTGAAAGAGGAACACAAAATCTTCTTGTGGAGAGTTTTGATTCCCTTGCACAAGCCTAAATCTTTAGGGGTCTACTTCCAGCAACTGTCCTTCTGTATTACGCAGTTTTTAGAGAAGGAGCCGAAGTTAGCAAGCATTGTGATAAGTGGTTTGTTAAAATATTGGCCGGTAACAAATAGTCAGAAAGAGGTGATGTTTCTGGGGGAATTGGAAGAAATTTTAGAAGGAATTAGTATGGTGGAGTTCCAAAGAATCATGGTTCCACTTTTTTTGCGGATTGGGTGCTGTATTAACAGCCTACACTTTCAGGTAAAATTGTTACACTGAACTCATTTGGTAAATCCTCATCATTTGCGTGCTCTTATGTTACTCTTTCATTCAAATTGATAAGATTTATTCCATTCTCTATAGTTTGCATGGTGCTATGTGCTCGCTTTCACTTTTGAACTAGTTAAACACAATGAAAAATACTTGTTCGCGCTATAGATTTTTTAAGAACTGGTTGTTTTCATTGACATGCTAGTCAATTGATGAAAAATACTTTTTTTCTTCCCGTTCAACATGGATTGTTTCAGGTAGCTGAAAGGACCCTTTTCTTATGGAACAATGACCACATTGTAAATTTGATTGCTCATAACCGGCATGTGATCCTGCCCCTCATATTTCCAGCACTAGAGAGGAATATCAAAAGCCACTGGAACCCAGCTGTTGTAAACTTAACTCATAATATCAGAAAGATGTTCGCGGAGATGGATGAGAAGTTTTTCATATCTTGTCATACTCACTATAAGGAGGACGAAGCAATTTTAATATTGGAAGCCGAGAAGCGAAAGGAGGCATGGAAACAACTAGAGCAAGCAGCCAGTCTCAAGCCTGTAATTGGAAATACCGCTGTTTTAGTCTCTCCTTTGATGACATGAACGGCATGCTAGCTATGGCATCCTCAAGAATTGTGGGGCGGCATTTTGGTTTTGGATGCTATGGGTTTACTGACTTACTTCTGACAGCAAGATGTAGCGACGCGATTTCGATTACTACTGCGTGGTATGTAATTTACCTTATGGTTAGTATTGAAAAGGACCATGCAGTTGATGTGTATCAAACGATTATATGTATAAGAAGCTTGTTTGTAATATCTTCTTTCAGTGTATGTACCATCTTACATTGCTGTCCTCAGTTGCTCTCTATTAAATACAAGTATTAACCCGAGAGCCTATTTGACTACTACCTGAATTTGTTTGTTTTAGAATCTAGTGGAAGCAAGCAGGGAAAAACTTTCCTCAATTTACTTATTAGCAAAGAAAGATTTTCTAGTTTTTACTTAAATTAAATCATGTTTGAGACCTCTCAAAAGCTGGATGCAGATCGTCTAAAGTGAGCTCGTCTAAAATGATGTATGTGTAATATCCACCATTGAGAAATCAAAAGTGGATATTACACATGCATCACGGCTCATAATTTTCTCACTTTACATTTTACTTGCCTTAGACAAGTCACATTCTCAAAAGCTAAAATAAATGTGTGTGAACTTTGCTCTGTAGACATTGATAGTTTAAAGGCCAACAAGCCTTGTTCCAGAGCAAGCACAAGGGAAAAAATGTTTCTAAGTTCTCTTTGGAACTAAGGAAGTTTTTGTTGCTTCTATTGGAATCATGTTTTAGACCTTACAAAACCGAAAATAAATAGGCAATAACATCAGCTATACTTTATAGACATTGCTGGTTATTAAAAATTAGAACCATGCCTATTTTTTAACTCTCTAATATCAACTTGGACCATTATAAGTGCTACTTCGACTTAAGTGACAATAAGTTGCTCAATTTTTAATCCAATTGTTAGTTTCTTGGTCCTTAATTTTGTTGTAGGTCTCTCAAGTCCTTTCAGTACTTTATGGTTCCACTTGGGTCTATTAGACCCCTTAGGTCTCCATCAAAATCTGATAGTTAGAATCCCTCCAGACCAACAGAGTTAATTGCTTATGAGTGTGTGCCTAAATATTTTTTTCTTGGGTTTGTGCTAAGTAAGTATTCCTCTTGCAAATAATAAGTGTAAAAGTTTTGGTCCACCTTGACCAAAACTAAGACGGATAAGAGCTCACAAAAAATACTATGGCTGGAAAAGAGCTATTGCATATACAACTAGTTGATATGCAGGTACAGGCAAGGCCTAGTAGAGATGAAGGCAAATGCCAATGAAGGTTGATTAAGTTGGTATGGAGTTGCCTCACACTCCGCAAGGGCGTGAGTTCAACTTCTGCCGCCGGCGTGAGGACCTCTTTGATGAGTGATATGTAAGTATGCCTTTTGAACCTTAAGGTTCTGAAACCCAACTCACTTAAACTTTTTTCTATCAAAAAGAAAGAAAAACGAGATGAAGGCAAGTCTAGGGTTTAGTTTCCAAGACAGCCTCATGCTAACCTATCATAAGTCTCTAGGGCAAGTTTGACAAGCATGAATCCTAATTTAGCTTTCAAACCTTTGTGTGGAAGGTTTTCTGAAGGATAATAATGATCTTAACTGAAGTTTCATGCAACATGACAAACATGTTGTCATAATTACAGTAGATCACACAAAAAAAAAAACAAACCAAAATCTATCAATTTGTATGCCATTCAAAAGTTAAAGGTAAAAAAACACAAAACTACACAATATTACGACAATTGTTTTTGTTTATTATAATGTACTAATAAATAAGGATGATTGTTATTGTTACAACACAAAAGTAACATTATTAATACAATTCTCTATTGTCATTGTATCATTCACTACAAGAAAATTAAGAAGCACCAGAGTTTGGTACCATCCTACAAGTCACAACTACAGAATAGACCATAGTTGGGAATGAATAACATCAATTAGATGTCAAAATAACTACTTCTAGACATAATCTCACCTTCCACATATGTTGATTCAGAAATTCCTAAAGTCATTCTTTAGTCTCTAGCCTTTTACAGTTGAACCTAGAAAAGAGATTCCACAGGTTTCGGAATCAAGTTCGCCACCCTTTGGAACTGTCATATGAAGCCAAAATCACTGTCTTGAGCTTCTTCATCATTATGATAACGAGAAGCATATTATCTCGGTTAAACCACATAGTTTAAACAGAGAAAATATGTTAATGAAAGAGTCAAAGAACAATAGAAAAAATAAATTTCTAACCTTCTGTTGGTTATATTTGTCGCGTACACCAGCCAGACAACAACCTTTGGTATTAAGTTGCAAATCCAGCAGTGCAAGGACAGTAGTTTTCAGCTCAGATGCTTTGTAATTTGTATAGTGCTCTAGAGTTGGATTCTGCAAATAAATGCACATGTGAATCTAATTAGATTTATTTTCATCCAAATTAATAGATTTGTAAACATGAAAGTTATGTGTTCATAATAAAATTCAGACCCATGGATGTTCTGATTGGTCGAGGGTCCATCTGCCAAGAAAAACCGCAGATGCAGCTATCTTGGAAGGTCGAAACTGCAAGAAGCTGTATTCAACAAGAGCAAGCTCTCCTAAATAATTTGCAATGAATTCCAGTTCATCATAAACAACCTGATAATAGGAAAAAATTTACAATCAACATGACTTTGCTTGTTTTCTTAATTGGCTTGATAGAAGCACTTTTGGAAGATTCCTTGTGGTCAAAGAATCACAAAGTTGCTACAGTTAAGAAATTGGCACGGTTTGATTAAGATCAGATAACTCAGATTTCAAATTTGTATTTTGAATATGATTTATGAAAGTTGAAATGTGAGCCGTCTTAATCCAACGGTGCTAATCTAATTAGTGCAGTGACTTCGTGCTTATTTCGACTGTGCAGTTCATCATAAACAACCCGTCAAGTACAAGTACCTTGAAAGAAGATTGTGCTACAACAATGAACTTCCTGAAAGCCAAAAAAAAGACGGTTATAGTTCCGTTAAGCGTAAACTAAATGGCATGCTTGAACAAAAACTGTATATATATTATGTACCTGAGAAATGTTTTGATTGTAGGGACAGCTAATTGGAAATGCAAAAGATTTAGAACCTCTTTCTCCATTTTCAAGACCTATCAAGTGCCAATGATTAGGTGTTTCATTATCAATGCAATTGCAAATTGAAAAGATGAAGTTTCAGGCAAGCAATAATACCAAATGTTATTTATACCTGTTGTTTCGAGTATGTATTATCTGTGATGTCGCATAAATCTTGTAATGGAGTAGGCACAATCTCTTCATACTTACTTAAAGCCATGAAAGAAAAGATGAATTACTTAGAATTTCCAAATAAAGTTTCCTTATAAAGCATATAAGAAACTGTGTAAAATTTTGTAATCATCAATTCATTATCCTACTAGATTGAATATGTAAAATTTAATGCCATATAAACTTCAGTATAAAAGCCTCAATGCTCACAGTTATGAGCTCAAAGAAGAGTACCAAGAAGAAAAATACTAAGCATTGTACTTACGATGAAATCAGCATGCAAGTGATACCGAGCAACTGGAGCGTTTGTTTTGTAACCAAACGCTGAGAAAGGAATCGATCAATGAGATTCACAGCAAGGTAAAGTGTGTCAGGAACTAGCTGATATTCCTCAGTAACCTGAAAAAGAATATAACAAAGCTGAATCAGGTAATTTATAAGCACTAACATGATAAGGGCTTATGTTATAAGCGCTTAATTGAGTTGTTTATTCAAACAATATGTAATACTATAACGGAACTAAGACTAACCTCGACAAGCCAATCAACCAGAATTCCCCGCATAGTTGGAGTGATGTATTGCTGCAACTTTTCCATGTAATCAACTGATGGTCTCCTTTCACACTAGAGAGATTTAACAAACAAAACACACCATCAATTTTTTTACTTTTTGAAGTCAACTTCAAAATTTCACATTATGCAACAATGTTATATAATACTGTATTAATAGATAAATAAGTTGTCTGGTTTTACTACTTTGACAGAAAAACAGAAGCAATTGGAGTTTTCATCATAAGATTCATAACAATGATTAACAAAGATGTAAACAATATAGTATAATATTATTAACAGCTATAGTCCAAATGAAAAAAAAAGAAAGAAAAGAAGAGATTTTACAACACAAACCTCTCTGACATAAATACTATTGTATATATCAGGGGCATAAGAAGTCCAAAAAAGAGAATCCTTTAACTTTGAATCAATGTCCACAATTCCCAAGTCAACTGAGTCTCTTAGTTTCTCACATATCATACTTATGTCTGCATAATCCAATCAAGATAAAAAATAATAATAACTAATAAGTAATTTTTGAAATGCTAGTAATTTTTTTTTTTTTTTTAAAAAGTTGATGGTTTATAAGTACCACAAACTTGTTTACAAAGAAAATACTATTTTTGCTGCTGCCAAGGATCGAACCCTTGACCAACAGCCTACACCCGCTCAATCAGCAAGTAATACCGCTCTCTGACATCATACCGCTCAGTGAAAACATTTTTTACACATGCATGTAATCGCATCTCGTCATATAGATGATTTTAAAAACTAGCATCGCAAAGTGACATAATGATGAGATGTGAATGTACGTATAAATTTATTTTACACTGACAGTGCATAACAATTAAATCCAATAAGTGAAAAATACCTTTATCTGGAGAATCGACAGAATCCTGCATTGAAAGCAGTGGATTTTCAACAGAAGGTTGCACTTGCAGTGACTTTTCCATCATTATTGATGAATCTTCAGCTAACTTTGTCTTAGCATCCTCTTTGGTTGTCACAACTTGTAAGGGAACATGATCTTTTGAAGCTGCCTTAATCTTTCTCTTCTTATTACCTTCACTCTTCTATGTGATCAACAATATCACAAAATCAGTAGTTATAAATATTTTAATAGTTCTAAATTGCAATCTACAATCGTGATTGCAGCCACAATGTAAAGGTTTTAGAGGTCTCTGCAACGGCATAATAATCACAATTGTAGCCACATTCCATTGCATTTGCTTGCATTTTAGTGTAATGTTGAGATTTGCAACGTAACTGCAATTGCAATTTAGAACCATTCAAGCTAGCTCGTACACAAACAAATTTAGAATTAGTGCATTTTTAGTTAAGATTATTCATGAAGAAATAATTGATATTTTTCTTAAAAAGTATAACAAATTTCTGCAAAATAAATCAAATACTCAATCATTGGTTTTAAGTAGGTTAAACGTGATTTTAGTAAAAATATAAATGATAAAATATTGTTTTTGCATTCTATTTAAAAATTTATACTACATTTTATATTAAGCGTGTCAATCACGTCACGTGTCACCTCAGTAGTAAGAGTGACCTTAAATCTCTTTGAAAATGGTTGTAAAATGAATTTTAGTGTAATTTTTATAATAAATTTTCACTACCCATTGAAAACAAAACTTGTTTTTAGAGTACAAACAAATATCTAATATTTTGATTAAAAGAATGTAATGCATGTTTGGTTCTACATTGACAAATATTGATTTTGAATGAATTGCTTTGATAAAGTTGATTTTACTTAAAAGTGAATTGAATGCAAATGCTATATATTTAAATAATTTATGTAAAATAGATAATTTTCAGTGGAAAAATCACGTTTAGACCAAACAAATCCGAAGAGAAAATCAATATATATTTTTTGGTTTAAATCCGGGCGAAGACATTCAACCTAGCATTATTACCATTTGCTAGTTAAGTAATGATTTATGGCCGGAAAAAATCAATTCTACTAAAAGATATCAAACACATTAAAATTAATTTTACACCATAATCACTTTTCGCGGCGGAAAGGAATAACCAAACATAACTTTAAAAAAAAATCTAGACATACGTAAAAAAAAAACCGGTCTCAACCACAAACAACAATCAATCTTATCAACAACAACTTTTATAAAAATTTAATATTAAAGTGATTTATGTTTGGATATATCTATGCAAAAATGAGCTCAACAATAGATTTCAACATAAAAATCATGTCAAAATTAATTCTAGATACAAAATCAAAGTATAATTAAAAACAACCATACATTTCAAAATCAATTTTACATCTCTCAATCACTTTTAGCTGCTCCAAAAAACATTCAAACGCACAAAACAAAATCAATTTCAACAACAACAATATCCAAAACAACCAAACATATGAAAATCAATTTTTCCTGCTGCAAACATGTAACCAAACATAAACTAAAAAACATCCAAACACACATGACAAAATCAATCTCATCAAAACAACAACAACAACAAGAAGCAGCAGCAGCAGCAATAATAATAATAATAATAATAATAATAAAAAAAAATAATATATAATAAAAATAAAAATATCTTGAGCTGATATACCTGAAAATTCGAGGTTTGAATACGCTTAAGATGAGATTTTGTTGAAATGTTGGTTATATCTCTAAGTCCAACAGCTTTTTCATTTCCTGAAGATGCTTCCATGGCTCTAGCTCTTGCACGAGTCATTCTCACATTTTCACCATTTTCGATATTCATTTTCTTTTCCCTCACTATACCAATCAAAATTCACATCACAATATATAAATAACACAAACAATAATTATCAATTAAAAAAGAAAACCATTTGATACTATTAAATGTTGAATGAATAAATGAGTCTTTGAAAATAAAATTAAAAATATTCATCAATAATTTTTTTTATAATTAAATAAAATTGACTTTGTTCTTAGCTTATGACTAATTAATTATAATTAGTCACAGATCTATGCAGCATGAAAATAAAATAATGATAGCAAAATTTAGTTACAATGTGTGTGAATGAAATATGTTATAGTGTAAGCTTACTTGAAAATTCAGAGATTGTAGAGAGAGAGAGAGAGAGTGATGAGAGAGAAAGTGAAGTACAGAGGGAAATGTGTGGAAGTAGAAGAAGAAGAAGAAATGAGTGTGAGAGTGATAATAAAAGCGGAGGAGAGAGCGTGAGAAGAGTGTGAGCGGGAGCCACGGTGGCAGTTTAAATTTACAAAATCCAAACGCTAAAATTTGTTGTTAGGACTTGTTTGGAAGCACTTTTGCTTGACCATTTTTGTGTCCGGAAGTGATTCCGGCTCGGAAATTCATGTCCATGTCGCGAAAAAGTTACATTTGAAACGTATGCTAAATGAATTAGTTGTAGTTACGATAAATTGTTTACTCGATTGGATTGTCAGTACAGTCTCATTTTTCGCATTTCATTACGGTAGCGCGAAAAATACAAAATTACTAATTAGAGTTATTGTCAAACAGGCGGTGACGATGAGAAGGTTCAAATGTATGTCAAGTGTATTTTTGGAATTAAGTGTGTTTATTGTAGTTATAGATGATATTTTCACTCGTTTGGTTGGCAATACGTACAATCCCATTTCTCGCATTTGAGTGTACACCTACTCCGAGAAAAAAAAAATCTACTAATTTTATTTGTGGTCAAGCGTGCGACCCAGACGACAAGAAAACTCAGGTTAGGGGGATTTCAATAAAAATTATATTTTGAAATTTAAATAAAATCATAACACCAATGTTATTTTGTCAACCTCGTTGTAAATCTATATATACGTATTACGTACATTTAGATATGAGTCGTATGGCCGCACCGCATGTTGGCACAATGACACAAATCGTTATGTTAAAGAGATAAGTTTCTCATGTACAAAAAAATAAAAAAGAGATAAGTTTCTCCTTTTGCTTATATTTCTAAATACCGTAATATAAACCAAATAAGGCGTATTTATGAATATAAGCAAAAGGAGAATTTTACCAAAGGAAAAAAAGGGAAGTAATGAATATATATATATATATATATATATATATATATATATATAATGGTCAACAAAATATATAAAAATTAAAATATAATTTTAAAATAATATAAAACTGTTCTATATTGTTGTATATAAATAATCAATAAAAATTTCAGTCAACAAACTATAATAAATAAAACATAATTTGAAATATAATAAAAAATTTCCTAAATGGTTTTGTCTAAATAATTTTAATTACCATGAATGAATAGTGGTACATCATACAAGACATGGTATAAAATAACGAAGTAAATCGTTAAGAATATTGCAAAAAGAAATCCATTTGGATTGATCCGGTGGTATTGATTTGAGATCTGAGAGTGAGCTCCTACTTAAGGTCTCATGTTCAATTCTCTTTGGTGTCAATTTGAGTGGGCTAATTTAACTTCTTAAAAAAAAGAATATCCCAAAAAATATATCGTTTTATTTAAGCTGTACATATAGCTATTTGACAGCACCTAGAAGGAAAATATTTTACTTTGTATGATTAAACTTCGCGTTGCCAAAAAAAATAGTTATTGAATAGGTTTGACGTTTGAGTGGACATGAAACAAATTGTTAATCAGGTTCAATTGTTAGATCAAATATACAATCAAACGGACAATGAATTTAATAAATCAACTGTGAATTTGATTAAGTTGGTAAAACTAAACATGTCAAGAAAAGAGAAAACTAAGTTAAAAAGGAAACAAAATGTATAAAGTGTTGAAGAAGAAGAAGATAGATGGACTTCACCAACGGAAGAATGGTAAGAAACGAATGTCAGATCCAAGGTGGAGTAACTTTTTTTTGTTGTTGTGAAAATAGAGTAAAAAATGGGGATTTAGGGTTACATGTGTTGGGATTGGATGTGATTCCGGCATAGAAATATAGTTGTGTGAAATTGTAGAGTTGGTCAAACTCACGTCCATCTCATGAAAGATGTTACATATGCTAAATGTATATTTGGAATTTTTAGCGAGTATGTTGTGGTCACAAATGGATTATTTACTTGTTTGATTTGACATTACAATCTCACTTCTCGCTAGGGATGTCAACGGGGCGGGGAATGTGCGGAGGAAGCTATCCCCGTTCCCCGCCCCGAACTGCTTTCGGGGGAATTTTTGCCTTCATCCCCGTCCCCACGGGGGAATATTTATCCCCATCCCCATCCCCACAGATCCCCACGGTTCCCGCGGGGATCCACAGATATCGAATATTAACAAAAAATTATATTTTTCGGTCAAAATTATAATAGTAGTATTACGTTATTTTTTCCTTTTTTTATTTAAAAAAACAAATATTTTGCATCGTTCTTTAAAAAAAAAACACACACATAAATAATGCATTCATAACCAAAAAGACGTTGCAAAAACATATGGCTACTAATCATACAAAATCTAATAGTTAAATATTCCATAATATATAGCAAAGTATGCATCTATAATCTTGACAATAACAACCGTAAAATTCCTACTGTTCATTGCTCCCATTGCACCATGATGGCTGTTTTGGTTGCATTGCGTGTTGTAATTTTAATGTGTAATGACATTTTATTATTCATTCATTGTTATTTATTGTTGTTATTATGAGGTTTCAGTATTTTTCAAAGTTGTCTGCCATACTGTTTGAGTACTTAATAATATTTAATTGACCTGGTCATTGGTTTTAATTGCAATTCAGATTTATTACTGTGTACATGGCAGAAAATTAATTGTATCTTCCCTTAATTGTGTTGTTTGCAGGAAATATCTTCCAAATATCCTCTTGCGTGTTTCTTTTATTTGCTTGCATTGCATGCAAACTGACACCATATTATCCTTTTATTACAATTAAGTTAATTTTAATATTAATATTATAAAATAAAATATTCAGGCTGTGCACTGCAACACATAGTTTACACCCAAGTCTCAAATCCTTTCTCTATAAATACCAAAAGATTGTCCATAATTTTTATGCATCAAAAATACAATCCCATTTCTTCTCATTTTTTCTCCATTCTCTTTTCTTCAGCACCAGACAACCAATCTCTTTTTCCTTTTTGTTATTGACTTTTGTTTTGCATTGAATTATTGATCCTGAAAATGAAAAATTCATTTGATTAGTTTTCATCCACAACGAATCTTTTAATGAAATATGAATATATGAACAAAGATTAGGCTATGAACTATTTCTCTATGCAATTTATTAGTTACTTTGTTTGAGACTTACATTTTCTCATTATGTTTGGTTTTTTTTATAGGTGAGACTCACTTCTATCAAGGATCTTGTGTCTGTGTTTGTGTTTCAAAAGTAAAGATAAGTTTTTCAAGGATCTCACTTCTATCAAGAATTCATTTTACAGGTAGTACATTTGAAGATAAAAATAAGAATCACTTTAATGCTTTATTATGTACATTTACAACTCTGATATTCATGCTCAATTTTGCAAGTACATTTGGAGATAAAAATAAAAAACTTATCTCCAAGGATCTTGCTTCTATGTTTCAAAGGCAAGGATCTCATTTCTTTCATGAATATTGTCTTTAGTGCATTCTTAAATTACCAAATTAAAATTTTAGTGACATTATGTTCAGTTTTTCTTTACAAGTTTTTAACAGGGAAGTAAATTATAATGGAGCCTATACTACCCATGGAGGACAATGAGTTTAAAAGGGTTACATAACAAAAGAGCAAAATTTAAAGACTATTTTAGATTTTGACAAGTGAATAAAGAAATGTAGTGGGTTGTGTGCTTGTCATAATGTAATCCACAAGTGAAAAAAATTAAAGATTACTTTTCTCTTTGAAATTTATATATTTCATATTGAAAAATTACTTGAATATATTATGTTCTGTATCTAATTTTGCATGTACCTTTAAGGATTGTATTCTTTCTTCCTACCCTACTTCAATTCATACTTCTCTGCTCTCTCATATGTGAATCGTGTAGCAACCTATGGTCACATAAGGTGACCAGATTAAGCCATTTATTCTACATATTTATTGGATTCAAAAGAAGACAAAGATCTAATAACCCACAAGGAGCAAATATTATCATGTAACATGCTTAAATCAAATTTGAAAAGGAACAAGGCATAACCAATCAAGTTCAAAGAAATATGATCCTAGGAGTAACTCCCAGTGGAGTCACTAATTTAAGCTTAACTAAACATTACTTATTTTGGTTTCACAATTTAAACATGTTTATGTAGTGCACATGATTGTTTCAATTTAAGGACTGTTTTTGAGTAAAGAGTCTTCATTTGAAATAAATGAATTTAATCCATTAAATATGAATCCTTAGAGTAAAAGTGATTGAAATCTTAAAAGAGTCTTGTGGCATAGTATTATCATCAATGGCAAGATAAGAACCCAAAATAAATTGCATCATCGAAGATGATCAATGTAGATTAAAGAAAAAGAATCTTAACCAATCTTACATGATTCTTTGCCACATTGAAATCAGATTTGTTCAACTTTACTGCATCATGGTCGTCTTGGTATATCTCTCTTCTTTTTCTCCTGTCAAAAACAAATATGGTAATCAACAAGATATTGATATATAATGAAATGATTATAGTAATTGCAACAAAATCCAGTTTTTTCTCTTGCTGGATTAACTATGACTGGTCTATAACCAGCAATAGTTCATATGTTACCATTTACCAATTAATGACATGAAAAATGAATTAGATACGTATTTCCAAGTTTTATTATGCAAGAAATACAAAATTAAATACTAATTTGGAAGTAAAAAAGTTTTAATACAAAATTTATCAGAGAAACTTTGTGTTGGAGTTTGATCAAAGATCATAGAAAATAATATCACTTCAAAATTTATCAGAGAATTTTCTTAAGTTGAAAATTAAACAATAATTACATAACTACAATTTTGAACAAAGCAGAATCTAATAGTGTTCCTTTGAAAAAAGAACCAATCATAAATGGGTTTGGGTTAGGGTTTCTACATAAAAATCAAACTAAAATTAGGATGTAACACATACCCAAAATAATCGTGGCTACATGAGGAATGAAGTTCTGTTGACTGAGAGTTTCCAACATGACTGAAACAAAAAAAGAAAAAATGATTTTGCATGCGAAGTTAAATCACAATAGAACCAGAAGAATATTTAGGATTGTGTTTATACCCGTAGTGGAGATGAATGGCGGCGGTGGTTTCCGGTGACAGTGGCCAGGTCTAAAAATAAATTAGCCCAAGTCAAAGATCATGAGATGAAGATCGCAGATCCATCGCTCAACTCCACGGACGAGCTCAGATCGGTGGTCGAAAACAGAGCTCAGATCGGACGATTTCAGTAACAAAAGCGTTTTGAAATACTAATTGGATAGAAATATATATTGTAGAAAAAGGATTGAAACGCTGTTGATTTCATAGCCAGCTGGGGTTGTGGGGAGAAGGAGGAATGTGGTGAAGATGTGTTGCGGCTAGGGTTTGAAGGATGAAGAAGAGAGAGCGTGTCTTTGTTTTGATTGATGAGAGAGAAAAATAAATTAAGATGAGAAAGGAAATCATCATGAAAAGAAAATTAATGCTGATTTTATTCTTTTTTCTTTAAAAAAAGACATATGGGTTTCCTAATAAAAAAAACTTCACAAAAAAGATTTCTTTTTTATTTTTAAATAAATAAATTATAAATTACCTAATTATTCATTTTGTATTTTTTTTTTATGGAAAAATAGAATATGCATTAGATATATAACTAAGTTTTTGAATGAATTTAAATACTCTCTTTTTTTTGACAAAGAAATTAAATACTCTTGAGTCTTGATTACCCAATTATAAACTCATTTTCAAAGTTGATGGTTCTCTTATGTTGATCTTTGAGAGAATTATAATCTCCTTAAATTGTAAGTATTGTTTTAACTTTCAAATTTTTATAACGATTGATTCCAGTTGAATTATTTTATTTGTGTCTTTGCTCTTATTTTTCTAAAACCAAATTAACCTTCTTTTTTTCAAAAAAATTATTTCATAGATCATTATTATAGCTCGCATGTGGCCGAAAATAAAGCTTTTGACGGCGATGGTTTGGTAACAAACAAGTTCTACAGTGATTTTGTGCCGATTGATATGTAGAGAAGTTGAGGAGATGAAAAAAATTAAGTTCTTTTGGTCAGACAAAACATAGCTCACCAATGGGTGTTGAAGAAAAGTTTGCAGCGGCGTATAAGGAAGGAGAGAAGCAAGAGTGTTGCATAACATCAAGATTACAAAATGAAAAATTGTGAATTAATTAGGGATATTGCCTCGGCCCAATTCTCATAGTACAAAGTGTGTAACACAATAGTGGTGTGAATAGCATTATGTTCAAAATTGCATTTATATTAAATTTTGTAAAACAAATTTTTTTTTGGTGAATAATAAAACAACCCAATTTTTCTTTTGTACCAAATAAAATAGAGAAAATGAGATATGCACCAATAGTGTAAAATATTCTTACATTGTTATCTAATACCAACCATTTATTCCACCAAATCACCCCACTACAAGCCACTTTTATGGTATGATATCGAAGAATAGCCAATTTCTATTTGACGTTCGTAAAAAAAATTTACACTTACATAACATGTCTATTAAACTCAATAAAATAACAAACAATTTAAATAAAATGGTCCTTACACCAGCACAGGTTACAAACCGTGTTGTATTTTGAAGTGTGTCCATATGTTGTATCCTGTTATTTATCTTTTTGGGTCAATCTTATGGTGTTGTTTTATTCCATATGTTTCAATACCTTATTATTGGTGAACCGTGCGAAAGCACGGGTAAGAAAACTAGTAATCATACAAAACCAAAATATCTCAAAACTATTGGTAATTGGTAAATATCCAACCAAAATAAACAAATAAAGTTAATTTTGACAAAATATTAAGCAATTATTCAAGAAAATCATGACATTGATTGACTCTTCAGTTATTTTTTTTTTTTGAAAAAGAATCAACATTTAATATATAAATTAATAATAATAATAATAATAATTTTTATTTTTGTTTATAGAGAATAATAATAATAATATATAGTTAAGTATATATAGACGGATTCGGGGAATCCGTGGGGACGGATGCAGCTTCCCCGTTCCCCGCCCCGAACTGTCTGCGGGGGAATTTTTGCCTCCATCCCCGTCCCCACGGGGAAAAAATCTTTGTTTTCGGAGCTCCGAACGGGGCAATCCCCGCGGAGATCCGCTCTAACGGATGCAAATTGACATCCCTACTTCTCGCATTTTAATATATACCCACTGTGCAATCAAACATGCGGCGGGGACAAGAAAACAAACACAACCTATAGCGATTTCGATAAAAGTTACATTTTAGAATTTCAATAAAAACGTAGTACTATTGTTGTTTCATCAAACTAATTGTAAAAAAAATTATGCTTAACTCACTGTAAATCTATAGGTACATACACTTTGTTGAAGATAAACTCTCACAAAGAATGAACAACAAAGAACTTAGAACACTAAGAAAGAAAACGAGAACTATGAATAAAACTTGAAGAGAATGAATAAAGGAAAAAAGTAAATCTCTTATTCTTCCACAAAGGGCCTTAGTAGTTATATATACAAGAGGGGGTTGCGTAAAGTGCAACTGCCTTAACTACCTAGGACAAAACAAAAAAAATAACTAACTAACTAACTACGCTAGCTAACTACTAAAACAGAGCAGAAGCTAAGCAGCTTCAGAAGCTGGGAAGCTTCAGAAGCTGGGAAGCTCCAGAAGCTAGGAAGCTCCAGAAGCTAGACAGAACCTGGTGTCCTCAGAAGTTGTGTGATCATCAGAAGTTGGTTGCTTCAGGTTCTGATGAGTTCAGCTTCTGATGAGCATCAGAATTCAGCAGAGCTTGAATTACAAACCAACACTCCTCCTTAATTCAAGCTGTCAAAACTCACAACTCCCATTTCTCTTCTGAGCTTGAGGAATTGGTCTCTCTTCACAGCTTTGGTTAGAATATCAGCTTGTTGATTGTCAGTAGAGCAATACTCCAGTTTCAACTTTCATTTATTGACTTGGTCTCTGAGGAAGTGAAACCTTGTCTCAATGTGTTTGCTCTTCCCATGGCTAACAGGGTTCTTAGCCAAGTTGATTGCTGACTTGTTGTCAATCTTCAGCACAACTGTGATGTCAGCAATAATGTTCATCTCACTGAGAAGTGATTGCAGCCAATTTGCCTGACATGCAGCTAGGGACCCTGCTACATACTCTGCCTCACAGCTGGAGAGTGCTATGACTGACTGCTTCTTAGAGCACCAAGACTCTGGTGCATTTTGAAATTTAAACAAATAACCACTGGTACTCCTCCTGTCCACCTTATCACCACACCAATCTGCATCAGAAAATCCACTTAACTCAAGTTTTCCATTGTCCTTAGAGTATGGAAATACAACACCATAGTGGATTGTGCCGTTGATGTATCTAAGTATCCTCTTAGCTGCCAATAGGTGACACTTCAGTGGTTTACTCATAAACCTGCTTACATAGCCAACTGCATAACTGATATCAGGTCTAGTTTGACACAAATACCTCAGTGAACCTATCACTTGCCTGAACATGGTAGAGTCCACTGCATCACTGCCTGTATCTTCTTCAATCTTGGCTCTTGTATCTGCAGGTGTGACTGATGAATTGCAATCAAGCATTTCAAACTTTCTCAGAATCTCAGTGGCATATTTAGCTTGATGCAATATCATCCCTTTTGGAGTTTCTAAGAGCTCCATTCCCAGAAAGTAAGTTAACTTTCCTAGATCAGTCATTTCAAACTCACACTTCATCTGTGATTTGAATTTCTCTATCTCTATAGATGAGCTACCTGTTACTAACAGATCATCAACATACAAACATATGATTAACATGTGTTTGTCATCATTGCATTTCACATAAACACCATACTCTACACTGCACTTTCTGAAGCCTTGCATAACAAAGAATTGATCAATTCTTTTGTTCCAAGCTCTTGGAGCTTGCTTCAGACCATACAGAGCCTTATTCAGCTTCAGAATTTTGCCTTCCTTGCCCTTCAATTCAAACCCTGGAGGCTGCTTCACATACACATCTTCCTCTAAGGGTCCATTTAGAAATGCTGACTTCACATCTAAATGAAATAAGGGCCATCTTCTACTACAAGCCAATGCAATCACTAGCCTTATAGTTTCATGTCTTGCCACTGGAGAGAATACCTCATCATAGTCCAAACCTTGCTTCTGAAGGAATCCTTTGGCCACAAGTCTTGCCTTGTATTTTATCACCTTGCCTTCAGGATTTTGCTTGACTTTGTACACCCATTTCACACCAATTGCCTTTTTATCAGAGGGCAATTCACACAAGTCCCATGTCTTGTTCTTCTCTATAGACTTCAACTCATCAATCATTGCCTCCATCCAAACTTTACTCTTCAGTGCAGCTTTGGTATCTAAAGGTTCAGTATCTGCAAGCATTGCATAATGCACAATTTCTCCTTCATTGTCTACTGCATTGTCTGATACAATCTCACAGTCAACTAACCTTCTTGGTAATTGAGTGTTTCTCTGAGGTCTTGGTGGTACAGTAGTGACCTCATCATCACTTGAAGTATGCATGTCTTCATCACTTGCATTACCTTGATGCTGATTCACAAAAGTGGGAGTGTCATTAACAGAGCTTGCTTCACCACCTAAATCCACTGCACAAGTTTTCTTAGATGAGAGCTTCTGACCCCAATCCCAACTTTCATTTTCTAGTACCTTCACATATCTGCTGATCTCTACTTTGTCACTTGTAGGATTATACAGTCTGTAGGCACCCGTTCTATGATATCCAACAAATATCATAGGAACACTCTTGTCTTCCAGCTTCTTTCTCTTAGCATCAGGTACATGTTTGTAGCACAAGCTGCCAAACACCTTTAAGTGACTTACACTTGGCTTACTCTTGGACCACACCTCTTCAGGTACCTTATCCTTCAGCTTCTTAGTAGGACTTCTATTCAGAATGTAAACAGCTGTAGCAACAGCTTCACCCCAGAATCTCTTGGGCAGATTCTTCTGCTTCACCATGCTTCTAGCCATATCTAGAATACTTCTATTCCTCCTTTCTGCAAGACCATTGTGCTAAGGAGTATATGGTGCAGTAACTTCATGAATTATGCCTTGTTCCTTGCAATAATTCTCAAACTCTGTAGATGTATACTCACCTCCACCATCTGTTCTCAGAACCTTCAATGACTTGTCACTTTGCTTCTCAACCAGTGTTTTGAACTTCTTAAACACCTCAAAAGCATCACTCTTAGTTTTTATATGGTATAACCATATCATCCTAGAGTACTCATCAACAAACGTCATGAAGTATTTGTTTCCACCAGTTGATAACACATCAAATGGTCCACAAATGTCAGAATGCACAACATTTAACACATCACTAGATCTCATAGGAAGATGACTTTTAAATGATGATCTATGATGTTTTCCTAACAGGCAAGTAGTGCATGTATCAACTGGAGTTATGACACTAGGCAATCCTAACACCATGCATTTTGAATTAAGCATTGACAAGCTCTTAAAATTCAAATGCCCATACCTCTTGTGCCATAGATCACTATCTTTCTCTTCAGCAGTTGCGGACAAGCATGTAGCTTCAATAGCTTTGATTTGAGTCTTGTAGATCCTGTTCTTGCTTTGGGCTGTTTTGAAAATCAGCCTCTTCTTGGAATCAAAGAGTTGCAGAGTCTCATCCTCAATTACTATCTTGAAACCCTTTGAGATTAATTGCCCTATGCTCATCAAGTTACACTTCATACCAGGGACATAGAGAACCTTCTCAATCACAGCTTTCTTCCCATTCGATCTTTGGATCACCACATTACCCATACCTTCTGCCTTAATGGAATCACTGTTGGCTAATCTGATCTTTGTGTTGAGACATTCATCAAAGTCAGTCAAGATGCTTCTATTTCCAGTCATATGGTTAGAACACCCTGAATCAAAATACCAAACCATGGAATCTGCTGCTTCATCAGCAATTGTCACCATGAAACTGGTTTCATCCTCAGAACCTGAGCTATCATGTGCTACCTTGGCCTCTTCTTCATTGTCTTGACCTTTCTTTTTCTTTGGATTTTTGCATTCATTGGCATAATGCCCATATTTGTCACAGTTGTAGCACTGAATCTTGCTCTTGTCCTTCTTCTTTGACTTATCTTTCTGTTTCCCTCCTCCTCCACTAGAGGATTCAGGCACTGTCTCAGCATTCTCCTTGCTTTTCTTGGAGTCTTTCTTGTTCTGCCATTTCTTCTTCTCACTTTGATACTTCTTGAATTTTGAGAAAAGAGCTTGCTCATCTTCTTTGCCATGGCTCCTCTCACCATGCTTCAACTCATGAGCTTCAAGAGTGCTTTGCAGATCCTCTATCTTGATCTCACTCAAATCTTTAGTCTCTTCTATAGTCACCACTATATGCTCAAATTTAGAAGTCAAAGTTCTTAGTACCTTTTCCACCGTTTCTTGCTCATCAAGATTACCTCCACAATTCTTCATCTGATTGGTGAGAGTCACCAATCTTGTGAAGTAATCAGCAACGGATTCATCATTCTTCATCTGCAACAGTTCATACTGTCTCTTCAAGGCCTGAAGCTTTACTTTCTTCACTTTTGCATCACCACCATAACTCTTTTGCAAGATATCCCATGCATCTTTGGAGGTCTCAGCATCTGCAATCTTCTCAAACACCTTTGAATCAACACATTGATGAATGAGAAACAGGGCCTTGTTATCTTTCTTCTTTGCTTCTCTGAATGTTGTTCTTTGTTCTTCATTTGCATTTTCTGGTAGAGGAGTGATTGCTGCATTCACTTGTTCATACACTTCTTGAACATTGAATATCACATTCATCTGCTTCACCCATCTATCCCAATTCTTTCCATCGAAAACTGGCAAATTCGCATGGAAATTGTTGTTCCCAGCCATGGTTGATTCACTTTCAACCTGATTCTTCTTTCAAGAACGAATCAAGATCCCTTTGGATCGTACGAGCTCTAGATACCACTCTGTTGGAGATAAACTCTCACAAAGAATGAACAACAAAGAACTTAGAACACTAAGAAAGAAAACGAGAACTATGAATAAAACTTGAAGAGAATGAATAAAGGAAAAAAGTAAATCTCTTATTCTTCCACAAAGGGCCTTAGTAGTTATATATACAAGAGGGGGTTGCGTAAAGTGCAACTGCCTTAACTACCTAGGACAAAACAAAAAAAATAACTAACTAACTAACTACGCTAGCTAACTACTAAAACAGAGCAGAAGCTAAGCAGCTTCAGAAGCTGGGAAGCTTCAGAAGCTGGGAAGCTCCAGAAGCTAGGAAGCTCCAGAAGCTAGACAGAACCTGGTGTCCTCAGAAGTTGTGTGATCATCAGAAGTTGGTTGCTTCAGGTTCTGATGAGTTCAGCTTCTGATGAGCATCAGAATTCAGCAGAGCTTGAATTACAAACCAACACACTTAGATCTGATTCTTATGGCTACATTGCATGATGAAGCGGTCACACAAATAGTTACGTTTAGAGAGAACAATTTCTCGTTTTGCTTATATTCCTATATACTATAAAAATTTCTCGTTTTTAAAATATGATTTTTTTTAAAAAATAAACATTTTCGCAAATGGTTGTATCTAAATAATAATAATAATAATAATAATAATAATAATAATAATAATAATAATAATAATAATAATAATAATAATAATAAAAACATGATTTGTATAATTAACCTAATGTTCGTATCTAAATAGTTTTAATTATCATGAATGAATAGTTTGTATAAGACGCACTGCAAGATTAGGAAGTAAATCTTTAAAAGTATCGCAAAAAAGACATCTATATTATTTAAATTATACATATAGCTAATTAACGGAACCTAAAAGGAAAATATTTTAATCGATATTATTAAATGTTGCGTTACAATAAAAGAAGACTAGTTTATCAAACCAGCTTGAGTAGATATCTAACACATGGTTAGTTTGGTTCAATCGTTAAATCAAAGCCGCAATCAAACTGACAATGATGTCAATAAATCAACTGTAAATTTGATCGAGTCGATAAAATTAAACATGTTGTGATTTATAAAGGAATTTGCTTATGGTGCGAAAATTCTCCATTAGAAAATAAAAATAATTCTCATAAGCACAAGAAAAGAGGAAAATAAAAAATAAGCCAAAAAAAAGATGTATCGAAGGAAAAAAACCTGAAGAAGAAGAAGAAGAAGATAGATGCAATTTACCAATGGAAGGAGGACAAGAAACGAATGTCAGAACCAAGGTGCCGCAACCACTTATCTTTTATGAAGGACGAGTGAAAAGATGGTGATTTAGGGTTGCGAGTGTTGAATTTGGACTATGTATGTTAAATATAGAATGCTAAAATACCCGAAGAGGTTTCACATGGGAAAAACAAAAATCACACTCTGTCATTAAAAATTATAAGGCGCTACAGTCTCATAGAGAATATGATAATTTTGGTAAAAAAAACTTCTTTGGTATCAATCCCATGTGTTGGGAGGTGAGAAAAAAACACCATTGCCACTATGCTATGCAATCTTTTGGTATATAAAAAATATAAACAATATATTAGTGGTCTATTGGTTCGATCAATAATTTATTGACTTAGATTCCGACTAAATTAACAATTGATTTGAATCTAACAACACAACATATTCTTACAAAGGGCAAAGTTTATTTTAAAATCTCTTAATATTAAATTAAACCTCTTTTTATATTTTTTAGATTATGTAAGTTCCACTTCCAACACAATTTATAAAGTCTTACATTTTATATTATTTAGATTTTGTAAGTTCCACTTCTAACACTATTTATAAATATAGTTAAACCTTTACATTAAGATACAATTTATAGAGTAACGTGACCTAAACTTTATTAAAGTTGGACACTCGAATTCTCTTCCAAAGACTAAAACCTTCAAACAAGATTTTAGTTAGGTTTTAGGCCTGTGGGTTGAAAAAATGTAATTGAAAGAGAAAACTTTATTAAAGTTGGACACTAGAATTCTCTTCTAGAAATTAATCAATAACGAAATCAATAAATTCATTACATCAATTACATGTAAAAAAAATAATAAGTAAAAATAAGATGATATGGAGAATGTTGTTTTGTCATTGCTATAAGAAGGCCAAAATCTTTTGTAAAACCAAATGTTTAATTGGTCCATCTAATCCTAAGTTATTGTAGGAAAAAATTATCAAAAAGAAACTTTTGAATTCCTTTATGGTGAAGGGTGAGGTGTGGTATGCCTTGTCTTCATTTAAATTTACTTAAAAATAATTAAAATCAAAATTTACTTAAAAAATAATAAAAATATAAAAAAGTAATGTGACCTAAAATAATTGGATGTTGAGTATAGTACTAACTATATCAAAAAAAAATCTTTTGAATACGAGAGTTTGTTACATAATCTCACATTAAAGTGATTAATACAAGTGATAATCGTACAAAGTGAGGAACACTTCCTTGCTCATAATCTCATACAAAGAATAATTAAGTAATTGAATTAAAGTGATTAATACAAATGATAATCGTACGAAGTGAGAAATACTGCTTTGCTCCTTGTTCTTGCCACCCAAAATTCCCCTACCTTTGTCCTTGGTTCTCCATTTTCGGGAGTTTTTTTTTCTCCATGTCTTTGTCTGCGGATCACCGCAAGGAATCCATCAACAACAAGAGTCATTAATAATTAAACTTAAAGTCCAATGCTCACTTTGCTGTGTAATAAATAACCATTTAAGACGTTAATAGGCTTTTTTTAGGATTACTCGTTTGGAAAAACTCAAGTTTAACATCTGCTGGCAATAATATTTATTCAAATTTTATTTACTTCGGTCAAACTCAAAATTACAGAAGTCCCATTCTTCTAAGAACTAGAAAATTAATTAATACAAAAAAACAACCGAACGATTCTAAGTTTCCAACGTCTAACAATATTTATTAAAATAATTATAGAAAATTTATAATAAAAATATATTTTAAATCCTTAGACAACAATATATTTTAGATTTATTAATTTTTTTATCGTAAAAAAAGTGTAATAATTTTTCTTTTTTTGATGTTACTATTGTTGAATCTTTCAGTGATCACAACGACATAAAATTCTAGCCGATTTTAATAATTTGGATTCTTTGCGAACAAACATGTTCACACATTTAATATACCTCAGTTATTCAATTGAAATAAAACTTGAATTTAAACCATTCAATTTTAATAGAAAATCCATTAATATTCTGATCACGTGAATGCAAAGAATCCCAACAGAAGGAAGCCAATCCCATCTCCAATTTGGAGTGGAATTGAATTGAGGCCTCGTCCACAAACACCGTCATATTTAACCAACTTAGTTACACTCATTTAGTAAAACTAGCTTCTAGTATTTAGAATATTACTTAATAAAATCCTTTAATACCCTTTAAGTACTTCATGCTTAGCCTATTGACTCTATATATTTGGAGGACATTCCACAAAAGTCATGTCTAGCTTGACTTGACAATGTGAGGCTCCTTAATTAATTGGATACATGTTTCAAAGTCCCACATTGGCACTTTCTGTATTTGATGAGTAAGTACAAGAAAAAAGTTTCAAAATAAAACATTTCCATCTTCACCTAAAGAAAAAGGGCCAATTTAAAGCAACTACTTTTTGCTTCCTCTCAACTTCAAAGACGTATCTTTCAAGTCCAAACACTGAAGTCACAGCTCAAAAAATTTAAATTTTGAAAATATTTTTCAATTTTGGAGCTTGAACAAACAAGTGGTGTGGTCCAGAACTTTTGAGAGAAATAAATGACAATGTTATTTGTATTAGTAGCTTATGCCTATGACTATCCACCTACTTCTCACTATTCAATGTATATACTCATATACTCCGTATAACTCACTTCCCTCCATCTTTAGTTGAAAAGAGAACTTTCAAATTAGTATGATGTTAGCATCTACCAACCATGAAATTAATTAACTAGTACATGTTTTTTGTTGACACAATTAATTAACTGCACATGTTGGTTAATAATTGTTTAACTATTATCAAATCTTAATACTAGGCAGCAACTTAAGCAAAGTAAAAGCAACACATTTTTCATTTTTATACCTAAATAAACAAACAAACTAGAAGCAACACATTCACATGTCACACACTGTAGAGCAAATTAATGACAACATGCAATTAAATTACTGGTTCTTCTTTTCGCGCCTCCTGATCTTTCAATTCTACTCTGTCGTAATGTAGGATGCGAGTGTGTAAATAGCATAAATTGAAAAAGTAAAATTCACATCATAGGATGCCAACTAAGTTTGCTACCTATGATGCGAACCTTACACAAATCATTTTTTTTTGGTACTCTTCACCTGTCTCTCGTCTACAATGAAATAATTTTGAATGAAACACAGTTCGCAAGTTAAAGTGTGAACCCTTCCTTCACTCACCCAAAAAATATTTTGAAAGAAACACTTTATGAGCGAGTAGTTAAAAAATAATTTTTTTTTCTTTTCAATTTATAGAATTATACGGTGTGTGTGTGAGAGAGATTGGTCGATACTGTCACAATTGCTCCAATGCCCAATCAAAATATGGTATTGACGGTGGCCAAACTTTTATAAAGTTTACTAGTTAAAGTGCAAACTGAATTTGCATCATAAGATGTGAATTGTGTTTTTCACAATATTGTCATTCATGGGGACGTGTAGGATGCATATGTTGGGTTGAGTAAAAAAAATTACCACTTGCTACGAAAGGTACGAACTGAGATTGATTCCTAAATAAGAGAGGGATATTTCAATTATTTTAGGAGGTGCATGAGAAACGATAGGAGTGCCAGAAGGAAAACTATTAAATTAATAAAGATTGAGAATAAAGCATACAAGTCCAGTGAGGATCCATTAGAAAAAGGCCCAGTAGAGACCGGGCCAGCAAGGGAGGAAGGATGGGATGCTGCTGACAGCTTCAAATCTTGGATAAATACTTTTACCACCCTATCCATTTTCTGAAATTTTCTCTTCCCACCCCCCGTGACTCTTTTTCCCCCCGGATTTCCATTTTTGCCCCTAGTTTTAAACTTCGGAACGCGTTTTCCGAAGTTTTTTTTGCCTTGAAAATGAACTTCGGAATGTATTTTCCGAAATTTTGATAAATTTGAACTAGAAAAACTTCGGAAAACACGTTCCGAAGTTTTTGTACAGGGGTAAAATTGGAATATTGCGGGGTTAAAATGAGTCATGGGGGGTGGGATGAGAAAATTTCCCATTTTCTTGCGCGCCCTACAAACTTACCAAAATACCATTGTCTGTTACTTAAGTAGCAGCTACACCCAATAAACATTCTACCATTATAACATCCGCTATTTAAGTAGCGAGTGAAATTTTTCAAAAATTACTCATTTTTATAACATATGTTACTTAAGTAGTGGAATGATAAAATGAAATAGGCTTAAGACGCGCGAATAACTGGTAGGGTGACAAAATTAAAATTCTAAACCTTGTGTCTGCCTTCCTCAATATCACTAAATTCAGAAGAAAGAACAAACAAGTGGTACTATAAAAGTTAACACTAACAAAAAAACACCTACCTAATACTACAATTCAAAGAATTGAGGAACAATTCACAAAATAGTCATGCTAACTTGTGCCCTAAGGGCATATGTTAAATTATCTAAAAGAAGAAAATTAACATTTAATATAACAAAATATTTAATATTTAAAGTGTTGAATGCACATATTCCAATAAAATATTACTATATTTATCTCCTTAACTTATGCCATAAGAGTACATGTTAGCATTTTCCTTCATAAAATCAAGGAGTCCTCTTAGTAAAAAAAAAAAGGAGTCCTCACTTTTTTAGTCAAAAACAATTGCCAAGAGATGTTTTTAATATAATCTATTAATTCTTCTAGCGATGTCATATTATAATCTTTCCAGAGAAGATTGAATAATTCTTAACCTTCCAAAAGTAGCGTGCTAAATAAAAAAAAAAAACCCTTGCAAGTTTTCTTGCGTTCAATAGAAGCAACAACTTTCTAATAAAACAAAGAGATTGACGGACAACACCATTGATACCTCCAACCAATTAAAATTTCTGTACCAAATCGATCTAGAAAAATGACACCGAGCAAACAAGTGTTCTTCCGATTTTCTGACATTCGGACATTAAATACACCTTCGTTCGCTCTTCACCTCAAAAACTCTACGCCTACACAGATTTTGTGATTTTGATAGACGATCGAGAAACATTTGCCAAGAAAAAAAATAGCCTTAGAAGGATCTTTTCATATTAAAACCAATATGAGTAATAGTGCGATGATTTTGAACCTTAAAATATAAATAGTAGAGGATTTTAGAGTTTGAAAAAAAGAAGAGGGGTTACTTAAAGGTGGAGATTTGAAACTTGAGACTGAGAGGTTTCATCTCATAATCATCAGTTAATATGCCACAAATGAATTTGAGTGTTTGTTACTATAAAGAATAAAGATGAAGAATATTGATATGGAAATGGATGACATATTCTCAAGTACAAGTCGTGCTAAAGATAAAGAATAAAGATGAACAAAACTAATTCAAGATACAAAACAAAACATCATTAATAATTTAATATATATTAGATATATAAAGTGATTACAAACCAAGTTGCAAGCATTACAAAACAAACATTATGTAACGGGAATTATACATACATTACACAGATATATATTAGCAAACTTACACCAATCAATCATAAATTAATGATACAAAAATCCAGGATGTGCTACTTGGCTTGGTTTGTTACTTCTTCCATTGAGGAATCCTTTGAACAACAACCTAAAAGTCCATCATAGCAAATATATGAATTCACTATAACTACTGGACTTGATAAAAATCAGTCTTGATTACTTTTGCAAGATCATTATTTTAATCTTATTTTTTGTAAATTATGGCAGTCAATAAGAAATACAAGAGCAAATTATTAGGAAACTGTTATAAGTGTACAGAACAATAACCCTAAGTCGAGGCTTATGGGCTAAGAAGTCTGTCAGCCATCATGCGTGGCCAAGGCCCTCATTCTAGTGTCAATGTTCCGACCTCAAATCTGAGACATCGCTTTGCTGTGGTATTTTCCACCGAGTCATGTCTAAGTCCTCACAATTTGTGCTTAGTTAAAAGACATCTAAATGTGCTGAGGCGAGCAGTGTTTATAAACCACCCTTATTAGTCATGATTCTCAAGCAATGTGAGACTTTTTGATGTACCGTAAAAAGAGTAAAAATGAGATATAGCACAATTTTTATTTCAAAAAATATCTAGTAAAGATACCTTGCCAGAGTTTTCTTTGTTCCCTACAATAGTTTGACAAGCCAATCTCCAAGATTCAGGTTTCTGTTTACAAAAGCCAAAGCTCAAAAGATTAGTTAATTTCAAAAGGTAGAAACAAATCACCCTCACAATATGAAAGGGACATTTTGATAAGCAAATGTTACAAAATAAAAGGGTCTTGTAAATTGTTTTACACTGGCTTAAGGACCATCAAATCAATTATGTTAAAAACTTGATTAGCAAGTTAAATCAGTTAAACTTGATCCGACTAAAAAGTTTAACTAGTTCAATCTATTCATCATCTCTCAAATACTGGCAAAATTAACTAGAGTGTTTCATGTGTATGCATTAAAGAGATAGTAGAAAACATGCCTTCTTAAGATATTTGAGTTCAGTATTTGTCCTTTCATTTAAAAGATCCTTTCCTTCAATGATCTGCAACACAAGAATTAATATGTAGTAGCAATTAGAGAACATATTCATACAGATAATAATAATGATAATAAACAAACAGATGAGTGAAATTGTGCAAAGGGTCATGTTTGCTATTATGGTATATGAGACGAAGAAAGTCATACCTCGACGATGCAAGTTCCGCAGCTACCCCCTCCTCCGCAGTTCATCAACTTCCCCTGTTGTAACAGTTAAATTAGTTTGCAAAACTTCTAAATACGATTCAGTCATTTTTTGTCCGTTTTTGAGATCTGACAGGGAAACACACATATACTAAATGCAGACAATTGTTGAATTGTCATGATCCGACGCATGCTAATTTTAAAGTGAGTTGGGAAATTTGTTTAACTTATTACTATTAACGAATTACAGCAAGTTGAACCTAAATCTTATTAGGGGATTTGAATCCTAATTCACCGTACAATGTAGTGGAATGCAGAACTCCTGCAGTGGCGAAGCTAGCATATTATTTATGAGGGGGCCAAATATATATATGCAAATAAAATATATTTTTTAAATTAATATATTAAATTTAATTTATAAGCAAAAAAATTCACAATAATTTTAATAACATAAAATGTTTAGTTTAACGATATTTTTAAAAGTCAAATTGACTTATACTGGCTTTTTTAATATAAGCGATTAATACTCTTGCAATAAAGTTATTATTCATTTTATTTTTGAATCTTGATTTAATAATTTTCTTGCTGATAAAATTCTTTTTGTAGTTGTTAAAGAGATTGAAAATGACAAAATAGGATGAAATAAATGTATGAAACAAGTAATAATTTTTTGACATTCTTGTTTCTCCTAATTTTTGACAATTAAATTTATTTGAGGTAGCTAATTATATATTTTTGCGGTAGCTAAATATTACATATACTACCTTATTTAAAGAAAACAATATTTTTTGGGGTAGCCAAAGCTACCCCATGGTTGAACCTAGCTGCGCCCCTGAACTCCTGGATGTAAATTAAAAAATCCATCCAAACTCTGCGGTCCACTATATTGTCCAACAGATGCAAATGATCTTTATCCCTCTCAATAGGGTCCAAAATAGCAACAAGACTAATTCTAAAAAAATAAATAAAAATTAATCCTATATTCTACTATCTACTAACGAAATTTTCACTTAACAAAAGAATTTGAAATTATATCCTCGTTAAATATAAGTTGAATTCTTACAGGCGATATGCAAATTAAAAATATGTTCAAATTTAATTTTTGGTGGAAACCCTTCAATTCTTAAGAAAGAGTTTGGTAATTTAAAATTCAATCGAAGGTAAATATAGTTTAACAAAAAATTGTTATCTTCAATTAAATTCGAATTCTCCCGAACAATTCGTTAACTCATTAAACCACTCGAGTGTGATCACGTGGTTCAATTTAATAAATGAATAAGTAATTTTGAGAAATAAATGAAAAATAATTTTAAAAATAGAAAATGTACATGTTGGTGGTTATGGTTGATTTGAATCATGTGGTGTGAGACATACATAGGTGGCATATAGCTCAATCTTGTTATCCGACATGATACTCCTCAACAGCTTCTCTCCACTTATCGCCGTCGCTTTATCCACCGGATATGACCCCGAACTACCGTCCGGTTTCGGCTGTAAACAATTTTTACATAATTTTCATTTCAACTTCAATAGAAAAAAATTTATTTAAATTGTAATAATGCCAGAAAGGATTCGTACCCCGATGAATTCGAGCTCTATTTCGGGAGGAGATTCTGATGAATTTGCAACGAAAGAAACCGAGTTAGGTCGCCGTCGGGGAAAATAGATGGTCGGGTTCCGGGTGCCGGCGGTGAGTGGAAGTGGAGTGAACATATTGATACTGGAAGCCATTTCCGTTTTCTGTAATGCTCTGTCTGCTTCGCGCCCTTCCTTGTGTTGTTCTGTTTCTCTCCAATTACAACTCCAAGTCACTACTCATTACCAGTAGTTACCTACAAATAAAGCCAAAATGCATCTATAAAATCTTTAGTTTTTTATAGACAGGTCTTTAAATTTTTTAAATAATAATAAGTCTTCTAAATTTTACATTTATTACAAATTGATCCACATAAAAAACTTAAAAATTTATCCGTTATAAACGTAAAATTTATGTCTTGTTTGATAAGAGAGAAATAGAGAAGAGAAAAATAAAAATACATAAACTAATGCATGTATTTGGACTAAAAAAAATGCTGCATTGGTTTCTGTGTTTTTATGTCTCTCCTTCTATTTCTCTCCTACCAAACACACGCTTAAAGATTTATAGATACATTTTGCCACAAATAAATCAATATTAAGATGTCAATTTCACTTGTAAATGAAGAATCCGGAGATGGGAAATATTTCCCGTGGAGATGAGAATGAAGGAGAAAGTTTTCCGAAAAAAGTTTGGAGATCGAAACGGTATTTTAACCCGCCGCCGCATGGAGAAAGTTATTTTTAATTATATTTTTACACAATATGAGTATACATTTGTTTATATATGAAAGAAGAATATTTTTTCAACTAATTTAATTGAAAATAATAGAAATTTAATATTTTTTTAAAAAATTGATGGATCTTTGTGGAAAGTGTGGGGATATGCGGATGGGGGCGGGGAATGAAAAACACCGTAGATGGTGGAGCAAGGAGTGGTAAAATATCCCTGCTCAATTCCCACTCCATTGAGATCCCTAATCAGCATCCGTTGAATTTTAGGATTGACGGTGCTCCTCCTGGTCGCAGTTGCGTGCATTTTGACATAGACAAAGATACAATTATTGTGTACTCCATTTACTCACAAAAGAAACTGTTTCGTTCTCTTTCACAGTCACCGCTGCAAACAAATGCATTCTCAGAAATCTCATCGCATACTATTATTCTCCCTTCGTCCATTCCTATCATCAACCCTCAAACCTAACCCTAATCCTAACCCCATTCCTTCATCTCCATTCTCTTCCTCATGGCTCTCTCAACCCGGAAACCCACTCATCCACTGGCCATCCCTTCCACCCACCCAAACCAAACCCGCTTCAACTCCAACCCTAAACCCCAACCCAAACTCCACCACATCCACTCCCAATTTCTCCCCCAACGATTTCTCCCTCATTTCCAATCTCTTCACCAACCCATCCATCTCTCCCGGTTCATCTCTCCATACGGAACTTACTCTCACCGGAATCAAACCAACTTCCCCTCTTCTCCGCGCCGTCTTCGATCACTTCGCCTCCTCGCCCAAACTACTTCACTCGCTTTACCTCTGGGCTGAGAATCAACCCGGGTTTAAACCCGATTCAGCTCTGTTTGATTCAGTCATCAACGCCCTTGCGAAAATGAGGGAGTTTCATTCTGCTTGGAGTCTCATTCTTGATCGAATTGATAGAGATGAAGATGATGGAGAAAAAGAAGAAGAGAAGTTGGTTTCTGTTGGTACATTTGCTATCATGATTCGACGTTATGCTCGTGCAGGTAGTACAAATGTTTGCTAATTTATGAATTTTTATTGCTCAAATTGATTTTTTTTTTATTTGGATTAGGGTTTAGAGTTTGCAAGTTAGATTAATAGGCCTTGATAAATGCTTGTGTAAGTTATTTCTGTGATAAAAAAAAGATAAAATATAGTTTTCATAGAAGTTATAAGCTGTTTTTTGTAAGCTATTTATGGAAATAAGGTGAGAAATGCTTATGGACATATCAAATCAAACGCTACTTTCATAAGCTTTGCTGAATAGGCTGTGTTTGGGTAAACAACTTAATGTACAACATAAGTGTTTATCAAATATAAATGCTTATTATAAGCTATTTCCATAACAAAAGATAAAACAAAGTAAAATAGTTATCATACAAGCTATAAGCTGTTTTAATCAGCTATGCTGGAAAGCTTATGGAGAGAGTTAAAAACAGCTTATGAATACGTCATAAGTTGTTTTCATAAGCTCTCATAACCAGTCTCACAAGTGCTTATTGCAGTAGATAAGGTCAAATAAGTCAGTTTAAACAAACTCAATCTTAGAAGTGTGTATGCTAATAGGTGATTCAAATATAAGTCAATCCAAATAGTTCCATACCGAAATTGAGTTTATAGAATGATTTTAGCTTGAAAATATTTAAAGTTGATTTTGGTACAAGTAATGTTTGGATTTGTTGATGAAAATTAATTATCAACATTGGTGTGTAAATATTGCTGACTTGTTGATTTAACATTAAATTATGAGAATAATTTTGTTTTTGACCTCAAAAACAACAAAACATATCATCGTTTTACTTTTGAAGTTGGGCGACAAAACCATGCAATTTAGGTTTTTGAAAGTGTTCAATAATCTATTTGAATTTGGTTAATCACAAGTGATAGTGTAGTTTCGCCAATTATTCTCTTACTTTATGTAGTGAGGAATTAACTTTTTATTTATGTAAAAATTTTATAGGTATGCACAATGTTGCTATTAGGACATTTGAGTTTGCAAAAGATAAGAAGTCAATTTTGAATTCAGCGTCAGAAATGAGTTTGTTTGAGATATTGACTGATGCACTCTGCAAAGAAGGGTCTTGTAGGGAAGCTTCAGAGTATTTTCTTAGGAGAAAGGAGACAGACTTGGGCTGGGTTCCTTCGGTTCGGGTTTATAACATAATGTTAAATGGATGGTTTCGAGCTAGGAATCTCAAACATGCTGAGAGACTTTGGGAAGAGATGAAGAAGGAGAATGTGAGACCTAGTGTTGTGACATATGGTACCCTCGTGGAAGGATACTGTCGGATGCGCCGGGTTGAAAAGGCGCTTGAGATGATTGGTGAAATGACCAAAGAGGGAATTGAACCAAATGCAATTGTATATAATCCCATAATTGATGCATTGGCAGAAGCTGGGAGATTTAAAGAGGCTTTGGGTATGATTGAGCGTTTTCATGTTTTGCAAATAGGTCCTACTCTTTCAACTTATAATTCACTAGTGAAGGGTTTTTGTAAGGCAGGAGATTTAGAAGGTGCAAGTAAAATTCTTAAAAAGATGATAAGTAGAGGTTTCCTTCCAATCCCCACTACTTATAATTATTTTTTTAGGTACTTCTCAAGATGTGGAAAAGTTGAGGAAGGGATGAACTTGTATACCAAGATGATTGAATCTGGTCATAATCCAGATCGTCTAACTTACCATCTCGTGTTGAAGATGTTATGTGAAGAGGAGAAGTTAGAGTTGGCAGTTCAAGTTAGCAAAGAAATGAGGCATAAAGGACATGACATGGACTTGGCAACGAGTACTATGTTAACTCATTTGCTATGCAAAATGCATAAGTTAGAAGAGGCTTTTTCAGAATTTGAGGACATGATAAGAAGAGGTTTAATTCCTCAATATCTTACATTTCAAAAATTGAATGTTGAGTTAAAGAAACAAGGAATGACTGAAATGGCTCGAAAACTTTGCCAATTGATGTCGTCTGTTCCCCATTCTACCAACTTGCCAAATACATATGGTGAAGTCAGAGATGATGCACATGCACGTAGAAAATCTATAATTCAAAAAGCCAAAGCAGTTTCTGATTTGCTGAAGGACCCCAAAGAACTTGATAAGTTTAGAAGTTCATCAGAAAATTCTGTCTCAAGTGCAAACTGTTCGATAGAGGATATTGAGAAACGATAGGTATAAGATGAACATCTGTGATCTCAGTACCAGCAGGGAGGCAATTGTTTGTAGACAGTTCGAAAGACGTGGCAATCTGTTCACATTTCACTGTCGAGAATCAGAGGGTGCTGTTCTTTGTGCTATTGCTATATGCATGCCTAATATTGTTCTTTACACAGAAAACAGCTCCTTGTTAGCTAAGTTTTTGATATTTATCAATGAAAACGGCAGCTGCTGAAGTTAAATTCATCAGTTTCAGTGGCCTTATAGAGGTTGTGACTTTGTTAGTCTTTATTTTCAGTTGGAGCCATGCATAATCCAGAAGATGTGACTGAAGTGAAGATCAATATCTCTAGAGGAAATTTTTCTTTTTGCTGATAAATTTTCTAATCTGACTTGATGTCTCTCAGGTACTAATGTTTGGTGCATACTTTACTCTTGCTGTGGAAGCTCCGTAAACGTAAACACTTCCGATGACTTTGTGTTTCCATCACAAAGGGTGATCGAATTCCAGAAATCGCCAGATGATGGATCAAACTGAAGGGGTTGTTTAGGTGAAATTTGTCGTTATATTTTATCTAGCATTACTTGGATAATACTGATGCACCTTGATATTTGTTCCTCCACAAAAAGTTGCTTCTATTGAGTGATCCTACTATTCTTTTGTGGCACAAGTTTGAACTTATAATCATTCATCAATCTATGATAGCAAAATTGGGGTCCAAACCTGGTATGTTGGCTGCAGTCCTTGCGATCAAGTATTTATTTTCCTTAAGAACATACATTTATAGTTTCACACCTAAGTTTGTAATCTTTTCCATTTTTTGTTAGAGGTGTTGCAAGTCATCATTCTATTACATTATCTGGGTGGTTCTTGTGTTACCAGTATATGCCCACATGTCAAGCCCTACCATCACAATCTCTACTGCATCAAGTCGTCCACCTGGGGACTTGGCAAACTTCCTATTGTCAGTCATCGTCACATTAAATCTTCAAACTAATAAGGTGACAATGCCTAGCTGCTATCTAGTCTCCTCAAACTACGCCGATCCTATTTTGTTCATGAAAGAACTTTATCAACAAGTGGTGCATTGAGATTAAGATACAATGGCATTATACATTAGCCTTGGCATTGTAGGCTTGTGAGGTAATCAATCCACCCCAAAGAAGCAAGAACTTGGCTGATAGCCTGATACCACTCAGGCTTTCCTTCTATAGATCAATGTGACCCTTGTTTGAACAAACTTTTTAGGAGTTATCTTACTGCTAGTAAACCTGTTTAAATCACCATCAAATTGCAATCGTAAGAGTGACTCGTAAAACAGTATGTCGGCCAAGCTTTAACACTTAACAGAGACACTTATATGCAAATATTATCGATTTATGATTATAAAAACTAGGGGAACATCATGTTATGGAATTATTGGGACATTATTATGATCTAAGATTGTGACCGTGGTATGACCAGAATTGCTTACTTACTTCTCAATGATGTTGGTTATCACATATCAATTACAAAGGTTTCTTTACCTGCTAATTTTCTCATGTTAGTCCCAAAACCAGCTTGGGTTTTAGCTATAGTCTAGAGATATCTTGAATTCCTATTAAGTCTCTACTCTCTGGTAATAGCAAAGAGGTCGGATATGCACAGATTAACTCTCAGACACCATGGTCTGAAGATGAACCTTGTCCATATGCAGAAGTTTAATTTGCAAAAATCTTGAATTAATAAACCGTCGTGCCAATGTTTTTTATCAACATTATGACTCCTAAACCAAACAACCGTGTCAGAGCAAAAACTGTGTGGCACCAAAATCAACCGTGCTAGAGCTGAACTAACACAAGAAACCCATGATTGCAAAACGACGTTGGAAAAGTGAAAATAACCGAACCAGGTTGGTAACAAAACAAGTTCAATCCAAAACTTTGGATCGCGAACTGGTCCGAACCACCCAAAAGTTGTGGACCACTTTTCAATATATCCTAAAATCGAACCATCGTCTGTAATGAGGATTTCTCTTCCCACCCCCTGTAACTCTTTTTCACCCCCCTAAAATCCAATTTTACCCCTCAAAAGTTCGGTTTATGCGAGTAGAACTTTTTGAAAAGTTCGGTTTACGTAAGCAGAACTTTTTTTTAGTGTGTTGTGAATTCGACGAAAACTCACACCAATAAAAGAACTTGATGTGTGGAGCAATTGAACCAAGCAACCAAAATCAAAGAATATATAGAGACGATGATAATAATAATCCAAAGCAAGTAAGTAGACAAATCAAAAGCAAGAGAGCAAGACACAATCTTTGTTTACCCAGTTCGGAATTACCTACTCTGGGGGAGAGAGCAGCCCCTCCGTTCCACTAGAATCAATGAGTATCACTTTACAAGAAATTCCCACAATTGGGTACAAGGAATTAGCAACCCTAATTCTACCCAAATCCCGAATCTCTTCCCGTGACCAAGAGACTCACTTGACCTAGTCTACCCAAGGAGAAACTAACAACCTATTGCCTTTGACGGCAAACCCTTGTTCCCTCAATCTCTCTCAATTTTTCTATGAATAAAGTAATCCCTATTTATAGAAAAATACATGCCTAAAAATTAGTAACAAATCTATTTTAAAATAAAACAAATCCAAGTCAGATTGTCCTCCAAGAAAAGATATTTTCCACAAAAATCTCCAAACCAAATCGCACCGCGCCCCGCGCCATCGTACCCGCGCCCCGCGCCAACTGGCAGTAGCCACAGCACTTTCTAGAGTGCTCCCGGCGCCTGGCGCCAACTGGCAGATTTTCAGGATCTTCTGACTTCTTGTTACCGAGATTTTAAGGCACATTCAACAATTCTCCACCTTGCCTTCAAATCGATGGTGATCCACTCAACCACCGCGCTGCTCTCTCCATCTTGAATCTTCTATTCAAGATCACCGGCCAAGTCCAAGTCCCACTTGAACCTTGACCTAGGCGTTAGCCTCCACTTGCTTCCCGCAAGCATTGCCTCCTTCCCTTCATCCCTCGGAATGCCTTCCGCTCTCATGAAGATCTTGCATCCCACTACCATAGGACTTTTGGTAGCAACAAGATTCACCGCCTCCTCTTCAGACTCCGGAGTAGCTAATTCCGTACCTTCCTGAAGAAACGCTTGTGACCCCGCTATCTCCGGCATTTTGGATAGCTCAACAAGCTTCACCACCCTTCGACCCCCGGAGTGCCCTCCGTCCTCTCGAAGTATTGCTTGCCTCCGAACCCACCTTGGACTTTTAGGTGGTTCTACAAGCTGCAACATCAAACTCCCCTTGTGCCCGACTACCTCCAGCAGTCCTACAAGTTCCCAAGTTTGATCAAGGTTGCTTTCAATTGCCTCCCTGAAGGTCCTTTCAAGGTCTTGCACTTCTTCAGCCACAATTGAAACGTATCCCACAAGGCCTCTATGGTTCCCCTTTGGTTCAACACAACCACTCTTCTCCCTATCTCCAATTAGATACCCGAGAGTCAATGTTGATAGCTTCCCACTCTTGGAAGGCTCCACCTCAAACTGAGATTCCACCAAAGTACACCAACCATCCCCTTGTGATAAGCAAGACCTCTCCACCAACCCCTCTGAAACACACCACCCGAAATCCCCTGACTCTCCACCGTCACAAGCATCAATAGCTGACACCACTAGTGCCTCTCCATGCTCATAACCCTCATACTCCGATGAGCCTTCAACAACATGTGCAGAATTACCATTGCCCTTCAACTCCGGACAATCCCGTTTGTAGTGACCCCTCTTTTGACAGTGGTAACACGCCCACCTATCACCGATTTTTAACTTAGCCTTCCCACCTCTACCTCCACCTCTTCCACTTGAAACGTTTAAGGCATCCGCACTATCTCCCACCTTCAAGTCTTTAAACTTAGTTAGCTCTTTCGTTCGTAAGGCCGATTGAACTTCCTCCAAGGTAATAGGGCTTTCCCTACCGTAGAGCATAGTATCCTTGAAACTCTCATAGGACTTAGGTAGCGTACACAGGAGGTGTAAAGCTTTGTCTCCGTCTTCGAGTATCACATCAACGTTGGCTAAATCATCAATGATCTTATTAAACTCTGCCAGTTGTTCCGTCATGGATTTCGACTCCACCATTCGATAAAAGTAGAGCTTCTGTTTCAGAAACTGCTGATGTGCCGCAGACTTAGTCATATACAATGATTCAAGCCTCGCCCACATCGCCGCAGCGTTGGTCTCCTTTGCGACTTCTCTCAACACATTGTCTCCGAGACACAAGGTAATAGCACTAACCGCCCTTTCATTCAAATCAGCCTTCTCCTCATCGGAAAGACTCGCCGGCATCTGTGCACCCTTCAAGGCCTCAACACACTTGTTATGGACTAGAACAGCCCTCATCTTCACCTTCCACAACCCGAAGTCGTTGGTCCCGGTGAACTTCTCAATATCAAACTTCGAACCCATGGTACTTGATTATCACGATTGATCCTTGCCCCACGGTGGGCGCCAATTGTTGTGAATTCGACGAAAACTCACACCAATAAAAGAACTTGATGTGTGGAGCAATTGAACCAAGCAACCAAAATCAAAGAATATATAGAGACGATGATAATAATAATCCAAAGCAAGTAAGTAGACAAATCAAAAGCAAGAGAGCAAGACACAATCTTTGTTTACCCAGTTCGGAATTACCTACTCTGGGGGAGAGAGCAGCCCCTCCGTTCCACTAGAATCAATGAGTATCACTTTACAAGAAATTCCCACAATTGGGTACAAGGAATTAGCAACCCTAATTCTACCCAAATCCCGAATCTCTTCCCGTGACCAAGAGACTCACTTGACCTAGTCTACCCAAGGAGAAACTAACAACCTATTGCCTTTGACGGCAAACCCTTGTTCCCTCAATCTCTCTCAATTTTTCTATGAATAAAGTAATCCCTATTTATAGAAAAATACATGCCTAAAAATTAGTAACAAATCTATTTTAAAATAAAACAAATCCAAGTCAGATTGTCCTCCAAGAAAAGATATTTTCCACAAAAATCTCCAAACCAAATCGCACCGCGCCCCGCGCCATCGTACCCGCGCCCCGCGCCAACTGGCAGTAGCCACAGCACTTTCTAGAGTGCTCCCGGCGCCTGGCGCCAACTGGCAGATTTTCAGGATCTTCTGACTTCTTGTTACCGAGATTTTAAGGCACATTCAACATAGTGTAAATTTTACACTAAAAAAAAAGTTTGGGGGGTTTAAATTAAACAAAAGTTCTGCACGCGTAAGCAGAACTTTTTTTTTCAGGGGCATAAAGAGCAGCACAGGGGGTGAAAAAGCAAACCAGGGGGTATGCTATTTTAGTATTTTTACAATAGAGATTCATATAAAAAGAAAGAAGAGAGAAAGGAGAAGTGACCTAGTTACTATAAAAACGAAAAAAGTTATGAATACAATAGAGTACACCATTCTTAGTTCAATTATAACAAAATGCCATTAACATATTATTATCATAACACCTATACATCATGAGCATAAACCATATGATACGACACACACGCATTTCTAAGATGCAATCTTGAAAGAGACAGATAGTACATACTAACATGGTGTATGTCATTGTTAATATTTTATGTACTAGTGAATAATACCTGTGCTGCTCTGCAATGAACTTCATTTTTTGTCTGTACATAATGGTTCATGATCAATTTGACTACTTCCCCTTAACTTTTAATAATGTCATCGTTCTTCAAATATTCTCTTTTACACATTTATTTTTGACACAATATTTTGTTTACGCATTTTTTTGTAAATGATCGAGTATCTCTACATGTAATTATAAAAATTAATCCTTCGAACAAATAGGACTCAATGGACACGATTGCATTTTTAGGATTAGATTCGAATCCAAAATTTCTGATGAAGTTAAAGAGATCTCATTCAAGTACTCTCGGCTCTTTTAATTAGTTATTGTTATAAGTATTATTATTTTTAATAATTCATAGGAACTACAATGCACCATAGAGGAAACTACTCACTGCATTGACAACTTGCAGATTTCATGATTGGTGTCAATGAAGTTGAAATGTTTTTTTATAAAAAAGTACAAACTTAGTTAACAGTTGCATCAAATATGATTCTTGAGAATAATTTGGAATAATAAGTTAATTTCTTTTTTTAATATTATTAATGTACAATTGATGATAACACAAATAAATGTGTTGTAGTAGATCTATCTATTGAAGTATTTCTCCACTTATAAAAACATTTTTCTTCTCTAAATAAATATATCCCACTTAAATTTAGCAATACACAAACAAAATTTGTCAAAAAAAAAAAAATACATACAAAATTTTTCATCAATAATATCAAGAGCGCTATTAATGGTATCAACTTCCACAATACAAAATACAAAGAACCATATCAAATTTGTTAGAATCTTTTGGTTAGTGCTCCTTCAAAATTGGAGGCTTAAATTGAAATTTATTGTCGTATACTCTTATGAGTTTCATATTAGATAAAATATATAAATTATTTCTAATATAAAAATTTAAAATATGCCTTTTGCTTTGTGTTCAACTTCAAACTATTTGGACTCTGAACTTCATTGGTTCATCATGTGTGACTTTTCTTTTGCCTTTTGCAGTTAGGAGTTGTAGATATCATGTTAGGTACTTTCCTCCGTTCCATAATGAGTCATTCAGCAGACTATTTCACGCATGCTAATACATTACTTTGACGATTAACATTTTTTATTGTATAATAATAGTAAAAATTATAAAAATTTGATATTTTAAAAATATTCATCAAGACGAATCCAACAACATCTTATATGTTAATATTTATTGACAGAAAAATATGGTCAAAGCAATATATATAAATAGTACATATATTCTAAATGTGTCACTCATTGTGGGACGGAGAGAGTTATCAGTATCATATTTTTTTATAGTGTTTTTATATATATATCCTTGGAGGCTAACTGGCTAAGGGTGGAGAGTGTTTATGGATTCGACAAATGTTGATTCTCCAGCCGTGTGTCCGATGTATCATCGTTGGTGGAGCACTTGTTGTCGTCAAAATGATTATTAACAAGATTGAAGGGAAATCCTAGATTGTTAAGTGAAGACAGGATCGGGTCAACACATTAGAAGGTTTAAGGTGAATTTAATCGGGAAATCTTTTTAAAGTCTACAAAATAATTCAGCAACATTATTAAATTTTGATGTAGATTTCATGATAAATATATTTAAAGATACATATTTGTTATTAAAAAGGTAAAATTCAAATTTTATGTTTGCAAAAAATACTTCCTCCGTCTTAATATATAACACCCCTTTACAAAATTTTGTTATTTCCATTTTATAAGATCATTTTCAAAGTTCAAGATGTATTAATTAAATTTTCGCAAAAATACTCCTAATTAAATGAAAAGAAGTACTACAATAAAAGATTACTATTTCTCTCTTAATAATTAAAGGGTAATTTTAGAAAGAAATAGTATATTACTAACAAATTTAATGTAAAAATAACTTTTCTTAATTCACGTGCTTTTGTGATAGAGATCTTATAAATTGGGACGAATGGAGTAGGTTTTTAAATTACAAATAAGTCTTTTAAGTTTTACGTTTGTAACATATGGATCTTTTAAGTTTTTTAAGTAACAAATAAGTCTTTTAAATTTTACGTTTGTTGCAAATAAATCCTTTTATATTTTATGTTTATAACAGATAGGTTCTTAAAAAAATAAGATCTAAATATTACAAATTACAAACTTTAAGAACCTATTTATTACTTAAAAATTCAAAAGAACTACCTCTATAAATGTTGTGTATTACTAATCTTTATAGAACTATATTTAAATTTCATTTTAGACCTTTAGATTTATTAGTCTAGCATTAGAGATCTATGTCAATTTGATTAGGTGTATAAATTTTTGAATTTACAAGGGTTGAAATTACACTAAAAAAAATTTAGGGACTAAAATCATCGATTTTTTTAGACGTTAAGAATTTTTTTTCTTTTAAAAAAATCATCAATTTTTAAATTTGCAAGAAATAAAACCAACCAAAAAAACTTACAAAGACTAAAACCAAAAATACTATATTTGCAGTGACTAAAATTATATTTAAACCTTAATATAATCAAATGATAGATAAATTATTGTGAGTGTTTCTAAATGATGTGGCCAAATTGTTGTGACTATCTTAATATTTTTCAATGTAAAAACTAAAAAGCCTCTCAAGCTTAAAACTGGCTAGAAGACTCCAAATTTTTCATTTATTTATTTTTCTAAAAATATTATGTTAATTTTTCAGAAATTTATTTACTTCTTATATGAATAAAAATCTTAAAAAAATTCTTCAGAAAATAATTTTATTTTTTTTTGTAAAAAAACTAATTAATTTCAAATGTTTGATAGGTCATAATAATTTCTTTTGGCAAAACTAATGTTCATTTTTTTTTTCGAAAAATATAGCTAAGAGGCTTAGTAGATGACTTAGTAACCATAACTTTGGATTTTGATGATTTGTTTTACAACTCTACTCTACCTATAATCATCCTTTGAATAAGTAATATATAAGGCAATTATTCAAGAGAAGATCTCTAGCAAATACAAAGAAAATGAAAAAAGAGATTATTCAAGGGAAGATCTCTCGCAATCATCAAAGGTAAATTACTTGTCAACTTCATCTTAACAAGCAAATCAACAAAAACATTTCCTTAGCTAAAGTGCATCCCTTTAAAAACAATTGTGAAATAATCATTGATATCACTATAATTAATAATAATTTTCAATTTTCTAGTTTCTTTTTTATGTTATAAAAAACGACTACCAAAAGTGTATATAGTGTAAATTTTGAAAAATATTCAGATAAGAAATCATACAAGGCCTCTTATAATGTCTAACTTATAATTATGCACCTAGCTTTTCCTCCATATACTTATCTAACATGTGTTGGAGTCAATATCCACTAAATGGAACAATAATTATAGTCCCCTCTATATTTCCACGAATCTTATGAAACACTTAAATAAAAAGGTCAAATTTAAAAGTTTGCTATCAAAATTCATCCATTTAATTGGACTATCTCTGAATATGAATTTGAATTATTTTGTACTCATCATGTTCTATTTGAACTTCATTCTACTTGTATTTTCCGTCAAATCATTCATCATTCAAATGATGTCGCCGTTTCACCTTTGAAACCGCACACATTATAAGGCTTTGGTAAGAAAATATGATATAGGATATTATAGGTACTACTTAGAATTTGAATTCAATTTTTTCTTTATCATGAATACTCCGATATATATCTTATTCGAATATGTATTAATTAATATACTGTTAAGGTGAATAATTTTATTAATTTACAAATAATTTTAATATAGAAAAATTAATAAACACTATATTAGATCTTTAAAATTGTTTGCCTTATTAAATATATAGATACATATCAAAATAAGATATGTACCGAAAAATTCAACAACTTTTTAATTTTGTGCATCAAATCTTGCAAAAAAAATGTATTAATGATCCATTAAAAATAGTCAACTAGATACGATCATCAGAGATAATCGGTGGCTTTCACTACTAGAAATAAGACATTTGAATATATACGGTGGATTCTCACATTTCAGTTGAACTTTTTCTATAAACAAGAAAAATAAAGAATTAAATTCTTGACCACCTATTTAAAATGTCCAAATTTTTTATCACTTGAATCAATTTATTTTTGTATAACAAATAAAATATTATTATATAAAATACATAACCTGAAAAGCATTTCCACCTCCACTTTGTAACTTTAAACCCCATGTATGTCATGGAAAATGGGAACCATCCTTATTTTGTGGCAAAAGGATTTAGTGGCACAAAAGTTCTCCGTATGTTTTGTTGGTAGTGGCAGCCTTCATTAGTTAATACTCCCTCCGTTTCTTTTTAATTGTCTTTTACTATCATGTTTAGCGTTTCTATTTAATTGTCCTTTTTGTATTTTACGGGTATAATTTGTCAATTACGCCCTTTGTTAATTACTCTTATCTTTTTCAATAAAACAAATCAAAACAAAACAAAGTTTGTTTTTTTAAAAACAAATTAAAACAAAGTTTATCTCTATTATATTTCAAATTGAAACCAAAGTTTGTTACATACAGTATAATTTTAAAAACCAAAGTTTACGATAGGTTAAAATATTGTGCACCAAGAGAACATGATTTCATCTTCACTTTTCACTTTTCAATTTTTTAGTTTTTTCTAGTTTCAACTTTCAACTTTGATGAAATTCTTCTTATAAAAAACTTTAAATTTGATGAGGTTATTTTAATGTGATTATTGTGTGAGATTACCTCTGTATTTCCAGCAATTTACTTTGCTGTGTTTTTGCTTTGCATATACCATGTGATTGTGTCTCCAAGTTTTCAATTCTAGTTTTACAGGAGATGAAAATTGTTTCTTTGAAGTAGCTGCTTATAATTGAAATTAAAATCCATTTTGAGAGCACTGAGCAGTACAAGAAATTGGAAAATTTAAATTATTTGTAGAGATGAACATATACAATAACCACGCATATCAAGCAGTACAAGAAATTGGAAAACCTTGTGATTGAGTTTTTCATTGTTGGGGCAAACGGTTGTTAGTACTTTTTTATTTTACTAATAAAAACAAAAATAAAAAATAAATATACTCATATATGACTAAAATGTGATTTGTGTTATTTGCGATGGTAGAGTTTCGTGATAATGGTTTGTTACTGGAGAAAGAGAGAGTAATTAGCAATTGTTTGTTACGAGAGAAAGATAATATTTTTGTTTTACCTAATATATTAAATTTATTGAAAAAAGTGCAAAAAAATAGGAATTTATTGGTGGATTAAAATGAGGGTATAATAGGAAGATAACGTGCAAAAATACACTTCCTTAATTTGGTGTTATCTTTCTAAAAAGACAATTAAAAAGAAACGGAGGGAGTATATATAAATAAATAAATAAATAAATATCTAGATGGGGCACTTATATAATTTGCTAGATTTTCTCAATCAATGAGATCTCAAATTCAATGACTTTTTATCCTCGGCAAAGATCAACTTATAGTGAGACAAATCCACATAACACTTGACTCTTAGAGCATCTTTAATGGTGATACCACTTTGAGTATCATACATTATTAAAAAGTGGTCCCTACAATGCCATGTAATATTTATGCAACTCATACATATTTTGCTCCTGTAACGCTCCTAATCGATTCGCATGCAATAATTAATTTAAATCATTCAACATACAAATCATCAAGAACATTACTTAATACAAAATACTAATAGCATGCATAGAAAAACTTAATCACAACGGAAGCATATAAAATTCTCATCAAATAATTCATAATAGCTAAATCCAAGCATGCAAGTCATAAATCATATTACAACTCCAACTAGGTACTCCCATAAATGAAGCCCCATAACATGATCCAAAGATAATCCAACGAGAATTAAAGATAAGATAAATAAGTAGCAAGGTCATACATAATCTCAAACAAACGAGAAATCTAATACTAGTCTAAGCAAGGTTACAAGTATCAGAGCCTATCCTAAAACTCTAAGCTTCTAGGATCCTCCTATCTTTCACCTTACCAAGCTATACTAGTCCACCGAGCTAAACTCCAAAGCCACGAAACTACTCCTCAAGTGGAGAATCTGGACCCAAACCATTACACATACACAAAAATAGAGAGTTAGTTATAATTCAAGTTCATAATAATAAGCATAGTATACACTTATATTATGTAAACAATTATATCATAAACAAATCATACTCATATCATATTGAGCTAACAATATATAAATAACATCATGGTTCATCATGTTCATCAACAAAGCCAATTCATTCAAGTAAAACTCACATAACTCAAACATTCACAAGATCACATTGGAAAACAACACAATTACCAATTATCAATTATGGTGCACAATCTCCTAATGCAAGCTAATGAAAACACATAATGTATGTCACCTAGACATTGCTAATGCATGTGGTACCCGCATCAAATTAGGATAAACATATATCCATCGCATCAAGTCAGTTTTAAGTCATGGGGGACTTCGCATCAAGTTGACTCATGAATGCATGAATGTACACATACCATATAATGATGATACCCTAAACAACTAACCATGAATAATAGGCCGCTCAACCCTATTACTCCTTCTCAATTCGCATCAAATTCACATCATCATATCATCATTAAGGCATACATTCAAGCAAGATACAACACACTTAACATCTTAGCTAATCATAGCTCATCATCTTGATTTTCAATCAATTACATACATAAAGGCATTTCATCATCATACCAACTCAAGGTTCAATCAATCCAAATCAATAACATATTATAAGACCAAATCTAACCATGTTACAAGCTTATAATCATCAAACAACATCAAGAAAATTCTAAAAATTAAGGTATGTTCGCTAAGCGAACCCCTGGCGAGCACTGGCGAAGGGAACACAGACTGTAACCCTCATCTGGCGAATCCTGGCGAACTGTTCGCTACTGCTCGCTACTGCTCGCTAAGCGAGCTGCTCGCTACTGCTCGCTACTGCTCGCTAAGCGAACAGATGAATTTCTGGGTTTTTATCAAGAACAGCATGAGTCGCTTGGCGAACAGCTAGCGAGCGTACCCAGAATTTGTGCTCTGTTCGCGGGTTTGACATAAAATCACATAAAAATCACATTTTTCATGTTCTAAACCCTTAAAGCTATCACATTTAAGCATACATATCATATATAGACTTAAAAGTACAAGTTCTAACATCATCAAACATCATTTCAAGTAGAAAGTAGAGATTTTTCCACATTTTATCCAAAACCCATTTTCAAATATCAATAACAACAATGTTCATATAACACACGAAATTGATGATTGAAATAGCAATTAGAATCATGTAATAACATAGTAACATCATGCAATAACTCAGAAATTCATTAAATCACATTCCCTTAATCCCACAACCCACCAAAGAGATGAGAGGGTTTGGGTGTGGAGAATAGGCATCTCCCCCCTCTTTGATCATCTCACATGAATTATAAACTACTCTCTAACCTTAGAATTGATGAAATTCTGATTCTTCTCCTTCTCTTGAGCTTTCTCAAATCTTCCCCTCTACCTCCTTCTCTTCTAAGTTTCTCTTTCTACCTCCTTTCTATTTTTCTTAAGTTATGAGCACTTCTCACTACTCTCATAACTCTATCTAAACCTAGTTTAATTAAAGACCATAATATCCCTCTTACTAACATTAGGCCCATTAACACTCAAGCCCAATTCTCATCATTATAATTCTAACAAAACTTATCTTACTCAAAGCACTACTCTTTCCCAAAATAGCCATAATTCTTAATTAATTACTAACTCACTATAAAATACTATAAAAGGCTAATTAACTCTAATTAAAATAAAATAAATAAATACGGGTGTTACAACTCTACCCCCCTTAAAGAATTTTCGTCCTCGAAAATTTACCTGAGAATAACTCCGGATAAGAACTCCTCATCTTGCTTTCTAGCTCCCAAGTAGCGTTCTCTCCCGCGGGTCCTCCCCAAATGACCTTAACGGATGCTATCTCCTTGTTTCTCAACTTCTTCACTCCTCTCCCTTCAATCCTCAAAGGTCTAGCTTCGATGGTCAAATTATCCTTTACTTGCACCTCATCCGATACAATGACATGTGATGGATCCGATACATACTTCCTCAATTGTGACACATGAAACACATCATGAAAATTAGACAACGATGGTGGCAAAGCAATCTTGTAAGCCACTTTCCCTATCCTCTTTAAAATCTGATAAGGCCCAATAAACTTCGATGTCAACTTCCTAGATTTCAAAGCACGACCAACACCGGTGGTTGAATTAACCCTCAAAAATACATGATCTCCTTCTTGAAATTCCACATCCTTCCTCTTCTTGTCATGATAACTCTTTTGTCTACTTTGAGTTGCTTTCATTTTCTCTTGAATCATCTTAATCTTTTCCGTAGTTTGTTGTACCAATTCCGGTCCCAACACAACACTTTCTCCATCCTCATTCCAACACAAAGGAGTACGACATCTCCTACCATACAAAGCTTCGAAAGGTGCCATTCCAATACTCGCATGATAACTATTATTGTAGGTGAACTCTATCAAAGGTAGATACTTATCCCAACTCCCTCCATCTTCCAAAACACAAGCTCTCAACAAATCTTCAAGTGATTGAATAGTTCTTTCCGATTGTCCATCCGTTTGAGGATGATAAGCCGAACTCATTCTTAGCTTAGTCCCCAAAGCATCTTGCAAACTTTCCCAAAACCTCGAAGTGAATCTTGGATCACGATCCGACACAATACTAGATGGAATACCATGCAATCTCACAATTTGCTCAACATAAATCTCCGCCAACCTTGGTATTAAAGTTCCGGTCTTAAAAGCAATAAAATGCGCCGACTTAGTCAACCTATCAACAATCACCCAAATCGAATCATTCCCTTTTGTAGTCCTCGGCAAACCACTTACAAAATCCATAGCAATACTATCCCACTTCCATTCCGGGATAAACATGGGTTGTAATAATCCGGACGGTCTTTGATGTTCAACCTTGGACTTCTGACAAGTTAAGCAAGCATACACAAACTCGGCAACTTCCTTTTTCATACTTGGCCACCAAAACAATTTCTTGAGATCTTGATACATCTTAGTAGCTCCAGGATGAATACTCAAACCACTTCTATGCCCTTCCTCTAAAATCTTTCTCTTCAACTCGGGTATGTTAGGAACACAAACTCTTTCTCGAAATCTTATAACTCCATTCTCATCAACTTTGAAATCGGTTTCTTTTCCTTGCTCAATCAATGCTAGACGATTCACCAAGTCTAAATCTCCCTTTTGGCCATTCTTTACTTCATCAAGAAAATCATTAGTTAACTTCAACATTCCCAATTTCACACTTCTTGGAGTCGGTTCACAAACCAAACTCAAATCTCTAAACCCTTCAATTAGATCCAACTCTCGCATCATAAGTGAAGACATATGCAATGACTTCCTACTCAAAGCATCGGCTACAACATTGGCCTTTCCCGGATGGTAACTCAACTCAAAATCATAATCTTTCAAAAATTCCAACCAACGCCTTTGCCTCATATTCAACTCCTTTTGATCAAACAAATACTTCAAACTCTTGTGATCACTAAAGACTTCGAATCTAGAACCAAACAAATAATGTCTCCATATCTTCAAAGTAAACACAACGGCCGCTAACTCAAGATCATGTGTTGGATAGTTCTTCTCATGCACTTTCAATTGCCTAGAAGCATAAGCAACCACTTGTCCATTTTGCATAAGAACACCACCCAATCCCATCAAAGATGCATCACAATATACAACAAACGGCTCATTCGGTTTCGGTAGAATCAAAATTGGTGCCGACGTCAACCGTCTCTTCAACTCTTGGAAGCTTTCCTCACACAAACTATCCCAAACAAAGGGTTGATCTTTCCTAGTCAATCGGGTCAACGGTAAAGCCAACTTCGAAAAACCTTCAATAAACCTCCGATAGTAACCGGCCAATCCAAGGAAACTTCTAATCTCAAACACCGATTCTGGAGTTTCCCACTTCATTACCGCATCAACTTTAGAAGGATCCACCGCAATACCTCCACTAGATATTACGTGACCTAGAAAACTCACTTCCTTCAACCAAAACTCGCACTTAGACAACTTCGCATAAAGCTTCTTCTCTTGTAGGGTCCTCAACACTATCCTTAGATGTTCCGCATGTTCCTCTTCAGTCTTAGAGTACACTAGAATATCATCAATGAAAACCACCACGAACTTATCCAAATACGAATGGAAAATCCGATTCATGTACTCCATGAACACTCCCGGTGCATTAGTTACTCCAAAAGGCATGACTGTATACTCGTAGTGACCATATCTTGTCCTAAAAGCAGTCTTTTGAATATCTTCCGCCTTGACTCGAATCTGATGATATCCGGACCTCAAATCAATCTTGCTAAACACACATGCACCCACCAACTGATCCATTAAATCATCAATCCTTGGCAACGGATACTTGTTCTTGATCGTCACTTGATTCAAACGACGATAATCAATACACAACCTCATACTTCCGTCCTTCTTCTTTACTAAAAGCACAGGTGCTCCCCACGGCGATACACTCGGACGAATAAACTTCTTCTCTAGTAACTCTTCTAGTTGCTTCTTCAATTCATTTAACTCAGATGCCGACATCCTATACGGTGCCATAGATATTGGACTTGTACCAGGTACCAAATCAATAGTAAACTCAACTTCTCTTTCTGGAGGCATATCTGACACATCCTCCGGAAACACATCAGGAAATTCTTGCACAACCGGTAGTTCCTTAATTCCAACTTCTTTCTCAATCTTCAAAGATGCAAACATAGCAAACAATTCACCATGCTCCAATAAAGATTCTTTTACTTCTTTCCCACTCATCAACTTAGACTCTTCCTCCAACTTCGGAAAAGTAATCACTTTCTCACAACAGTTAATATGAACTCGATTAAAGATTAACCAGTTCATACCAAAAATCACATCTATACCGCTAAGTGGAATACATACTAAATCCATATCAAAAGATTTACCAAACACAGTCACAGGGCATTTACGACAAACAAGTTGAGTAGTGACAGAACCACTAGCAGGGGTTTCTATTTCCATACAACCAAGCATTTCAGACACAGGAATATTAAGACGCTTCATGCATTCAAAAGATATAAAAGAATGTGTTGCTCCAGTATCAACAATCGCAATTAAAGGAGTGTCATAGATGAAACACGTACCTCTAATGAGATTGTCCACTTGTTCCGCTCCATCTCCACTTAAAGCAAACACCTTTCCGGTCGTCTTCTTTGGCTTCTTACATTCCGGACTCTTGTGACCTTCTTCACCACAATTGAAACAAGTAACCTTCTTCTTACATGCATCAACCTTGTGTCCAAACTCCCCACATCTAAAGCATCTATCTCCTTTTGGGCAATCATAGGAACGATGACCCAAAGCACCACACTTAAAGCACTTGTCATTAGCATTCTTTCCCTTCTCTCCACTACCTCCAACTTTGCCCTTGTTCTTCTTATCATAAGGCTTACCACGGTCTTGACCTTTTCCTCTCTTGTCATTCATCTCCTTATAGTAGCTTGTCTTAGCTTTCCCATCCAAATCACAAATGTTGCTTTTGTTCACCAAGTTAGCAAAATTCCTTATCTCCAAGATACCAACCAATTGCTTGAGATCGGGACGCAAACCACTTTCGAACTTCACACACTTATCCCCTTCCGCCTCTACGGTGTTGTAGTGTGGACAAAAACGACATAAGTCTTCAAATTTGGTTGCATACTCCGCAACCGACAAATTTCCTTGCTTAAGCTCCATGAATTCCACTACTTTCCGGTTCCTCACATCGGCCGGGAAGTACTTAATCAAGAATTCCCTCTTAAAGATATCCCAAGTGATCACGGCTCCATCATAACCAAGTCTTTGAGAAGCATTCTTCCACCAATAGTTAGCATCATCTTGAAGCATGTAGGTTCCCAAAGTCACTTTTTGAACTTCCGAGCACCTCATGGCTCCAAAAATCTTCTCCATGCCTTCAAGCCACTTTTGAGCTCCTTCGGGGTTGTAACCTCCTTTGAACGCCTGTGGATTGTTCTTTAAGAACCTCTCCAACCTCAATTCATCCTCATTACCCCTTAAGTTTTCTTGTGCCAACCTCTCGGCCGTTCTTGCCGCCGTCTCTTGTGCCATAACATTTGCCATGTATGTCACTGCATCCGCCATTGCTCTATTAGCCGCCATTACCTAAACAACCGACCAAAAGAAATCCAACCTTACGTTAGACTAAGGGTACTAAAGTGTTTACTATACTCAAGCACCTATGGGTATACTAACCTACTTGATCCGATATGGACCGACCTTGCTCTGATACCAAAATGTAACGCTCCTAATCGATTCGCATGCAATAATTAATTTAAATCATTCAACATACAAATCATCAAGAACATTACTTAATACAAAATACTAATAGCATGCATAGAAAAACTTAATCACAACGGAAGCATATAAAATTCTCATCAAATAATTCATAATAGCTAAATCCAAGCATGCAAGTCATAAATCATATTACAACTCCAACTAGGTACTCCCATAAATGAAGCCCCATAACATGATCCAAAGATAATCCAACGAGAATTAAAGATAAGATAAATAAGTAGCAAGGTCATACATAATCTCAAACAAACGAGAAATCTAATACTAGTCTAAGCAAGGTTACAAGTATCAGAGCCTATCCTAAAACTCTAAGCTTCTAGGATCCTCCTATCTTTCACCTTACCAAGCTATACTAGTCCACCGAGCTAAACTCCAAAGCCACGAAACTACTCCTCAAGTGGAGAATCTGGACCCAAACCATTACACATACACAAAAATAGAGAGTTAGTTATAATTCAAGTTCATAATAATAAGCATAGTATACACTTATATTATGTAAACAATTATATCATAAACAAATCATACTCATATCATATTGAGCTAACAATATATAAATAACATCATGGTTCATCATGTTCATCAACAAAGCCAATTCATTCAAGTAAAACTCACATAACTCAAACATTCACAAGATCACATTGGAAAACAACACAATTACCAATTATCAATTATGGTGCACAATCTCCTAATGCAAGCTAATGAAAACACATAATGTATGTCACCTAGACATTGCTAATGCATGTGGTACCCGCATCAAATTAGGATAAACATATATCCATCGCATCAAGTCAGTTTTAAGTCATGGGGGACTTCGCATCAAGTTGACTCATGAATGCATGAATGTACACATACCATATAATGATGATACCCTAAACAACTAACCATGAATAATAGGCCGCTCAACCCTATTACTCCTTCTCAATTCGCATCAAATTCACATCATCATATCATCATTAAGGCATACATTCAAGCAAGATACAACACACTTAACATCTTAGCTAATCATAGCTCATCATCTTGATTTTCAATCAATTACATACATAAAGGCATTTCATCATCATACCAACTCAAGGTTCAATCAATCCAAATCAATAACATATTATAAGACCAAATCTAACCATGTTACAAGCTTATAATCATCAAACAACATCAAGAAAATTCTAAAAATTAAGGTATGTTCGCTAAGCGAACCCCTGGCGAGCACTGGCGAAGGGAACACAGACTGTAACCCTCATCTGGCGAATCCTGGCGAACTGTTCGCTACTGCTCGCTACTGCTCGCTAAGCGAGCTGCTCGCTACTGCTCGCTACTGCTCGCTAAGCGAACAGATGAATTTCTGGGTTTTTATCAAGAACAGCATGAGTCGCTTGGCGAACAGCTAGCGAGCGTACCCAGAATTTGTGCTCTGTTCGCGGGTTTGACATAAAATCACATAAAAATCACATTTTTCATGTTCTAAACCCTTAAAGCTATCACATTTAAGCATACATATCATATATAGACTTAAAAGTACAAGTTCTAACATCATCAAACATCATTTCAAGTAGAAAGTAGAGATTTTTCCACATTTTATCCAAAACCCATTTTCAAATATCAATAACAACAATGTTCATATAACACACGAAATTGATGATTGAAATAGCAATTAGAATCATGTAATAACATAGTAACATCATGCAATAACTCAGAAATTCATTAAATCACATTCCCTTAATCCCACAACCCACCAAAGAGATGAGAGGGTTTGGGTGTGGAGAATAGGCATCTCCCCCCTCTTTGATCATCTCACATGAATTATAAACTACTCTCTAACCTTAGAATTGATGAAATTCTGATTCTTCTCCTTCTCTTGAGCTTTCTCAAATCTTCCCCTCTACCTCCTTCTCTTCTAAGTTTCTCTTTCTACCTCCTTTCTATTTTTCTTAAGTTATGAGCACTTCTCACTACTCTCATAACTCTATCTAAACCTAGTTTAATTAAAGACCATAATATCCCTCTTACTAACATTAGGCCCATTAACACTCAAGCCCAATTCTCATCATTATAATTCTAACAAAACTTATCTTACTCAAAGCACTACTCTTTCCCAAAATAGCCATAATTCTTAATTAATTACTAACTCACTATAAAATACTATAAAAGGCTAATTAACTCTAATTAAAATAAAATAAATAAATACGGGTGTTACAGCTCCAATGATGATATCACTCTAAGTATCATACATTATTAACAAGTTTTTAATTCTATTTAATTTTATATACAAAAATATGTAATATTAAATTGATGATACGGTACCTTAAATAAGGTACCGGTATCATCAATTTTGATACCCTCTGTGCCACGTCATGGAACTCCAATGATAAAAAAAGTTAAGGTACGGATCATTAGTCTATGATACTCTCTTTGATACCCTTATTGGAGATGCTCTTCGTACTACAATTTTATACTAGGATATCATCATTGTGTTAACACCATAACAATATATTGTCTAGCTAGTTATAAGGTTTAGGGTCTGTTTGGCAACACCACCAAACTGACTTATAGCTTATGTCTTATAGCTTATAAGCTAAAAGACCTGTTTGGTAACGGTTTTTTAACACTGATTTATAGCTTATTTTACTGACTTATAGCTTATTTTCCAGAAGCTATTTCAAGTAGCTTATGAGCTTATAGCTTATAGCTTATCATCTTTTTTTTCACTTTTACCCTTATTATTTTAATCAAAACCCAATTTTATCCTTTATGATTTATTATTTGAAATAAAACTGTATATACATGAATATAAACCGTGCTCTTTTTTTTAATAAACCATTATCATTGATTAGTAGCCTTTATTATGTGATAATATAATTGAGTTTTTTTTATAGCAATTTTATGTGATAATTGAGGTTTTTTTTATCTACGTTGCTCACCGTAAAAAGAAAAAAACTTTACGTCACTTACTCTTTTAATATATATATATCCTTATTATTATTGTTTTGTACAACAATAATAAATCATACTTTTTTTAATAAAACTATCATTTTTTACTATGAGTTTTTAGAGAAACCAGTTATTTTAGAAAATAAAAAACCTACATAAAAATAATGATGATAATTATTGATTTAATTTGGTTTGAAATAAAATAAAAATACTATATAAATATTTAAAAATTAATTATAAATAATTAAAGTATTTTTTATAATATAATTAAAGTATCTTAAATATTAAATTAATATCAATTTTAATATGAATTAAGAATGTCCTTTTATAACATTTTACATTATTATCCAGTTGAACCGCTAATTTTACCAAACACTTCAATTAGCTTATCAGGTATAAGCCATCAGCCATAAGCTATAAGCTATCAGCCATCAGCCATAAGCTAGCTTATCAGCCATAAGTCATTTTTACCAAACAGAGGCTTAGTATTGTTCCTTTTTGACAAAAGTTAAGGTTTTGTTTTAATGCGTCTTTGATTAAGGAAAACATTACACTCACCTTTCATATGATAGATATGGATATTGGATATGTCTGATTTTAAAATGACACACATTTACTCTATATGTGAAAAACACCTTTTTTAAAAAACTTTTTTGCGATCCCTTTATTTAGAATTCAAACAAACATTAAGGAAGTCGATGAAATTTTTTTTTTTATTTTTTTTATTTTTCACCATCAGTTTAATCTGATTTGGGGGTCAGTTCTGGCATCAAGTGGTTCCAGCCCCCTCCCGATCGCAGTTGCGGGGGATCGAACCGTGGTCCTCCCTACCAAGTTCAGCGCTAATCACCACTGAACCAACTAACGATTGATAGTCGATGAAAATTTTCAAAACAAATAAGATTGGAGAGATCATTTAATAATAAAATGATCAATACATTTATCATTTGATCAGGGTCGGCCCCGAGTTTTTGGAGGCCATATGCAAATTAAAAATGTGGCCTTTTTTAATAAATAAAAATGTATTTTTTTTTTAAATTATCCCTGATTTAAATTGCAAATAACATAAAAAAAATAAGCATCCTTGTAATTAATATAAAAAGATTTATAGTATAATCAATAACAACAAAATATTTCCTAGCTACTTAAGCTGAGTTATTTTTCGAATATTTTTTTAAGTAAATTTGTTAATTAAATAATGTATTAAATTTTACACCCCTAATTTATTAATACTACTATTCAGTAAAAGAGATTATGGATCTAACAATTAAGCATCTGCAGTTTGCTTTAATATATTAAATTTTACATCTCTTAATTTACTAATATTACTACTATATAAAAAAATTGAGACCTTCGTTTTTAGGAGGCCCAATGCCACGACACATGTTGCACATGTGTCTGGGACGGGCCTGCATTTGATCATACCACATATACATTTTTGTAAACTGTTATTAAAATGGTAATAGCGGGTCATTAAAATGGTAACAATGTAATCTGTTACAAAGTTAAAACTCCAATTTCATACTTAGAAAAACTAAAAGGACCATTTAAAACTTAAAAAAAAAATGATCAACATCTATAGAGGAACAAAAGACGTACAACTCAATTATGACTCAATGATAGAATCAAATGACGATTCGTGATTCGCGCTGTACATTTCTTAATTGTATAATTGTTTTGGACTCATAGTCTCTTACATGTCATCTATATTATAAAAGGGTCTACACTCATGTGAAATGTGCATTTTTTTCAATTCAATTAAACCTTTAACCTCTCCTTAAATTCTCACTAATTTGGGTGTTGGAGTCTTTTCTGGCACACAAATCACTCCTCTCCAGTGAACATTTATCATTCTCCACCACATTCAAGAACTACGATTGTTGTCTTCTAGTCCATTCTAGATCATTGACGTTGTTTGTGGGAATCAAGAGGTCTAAGCATCACCCGATAGCCGATCAGCTCTTTAATCCCTTAGCCTCCTCAATTGAGGGGTTATTGTATCGATACACCTATAAAGTCTATTATTTGAAAATTAAAGTCAATTGTGACATATATAAACAACAACGACATTACTTAATTCAACGAGCTATCTCTTAACAAAAGACAAATAGTATAGGTGAATTAATTGTGATCGAGACAAATAGTGTTTGGTTTAGAAATGCCGACCTAGAGAACTCCAGAGTCTTCTTTTTTATGATATTTTTGAAACTTAAATGTCTAAAATTGTCGATTTAGCTTTATAATTTTTATTTTTGACTTCGGCACTCTTTTATTAAAAAAAATTGATTTAACCGGAACCAATAATATAACTTACTTAAATGTTACATATATTTATTTATGCAATAATAATAAAATCTTTTAACTTCTAAAATTTCGAAAGGCTAGCTAATAGCTATATATAAATTCTCTAACCTATCACATAGATCAAACCAATCAACGTTCATTACGCAATTTTCCAATCTAGTACAAGACAAAGCGTGCCCTATTTTTGACCACAAAAAGCTAAAGGACTACACAAAAAAGAGATCCCTCTCTCAAATTTTCTTTTGGTTTTTTCCCTCTTTGTCCTTTGTTGATCAATGAGTGAAACATGCATTATCATGGAATAAAGAAAAAGTTCCATATGTTTTTTTAAAAAAAAATATTTAAGTCTTTGGGATACCACAATCTTTCAGAATTGTTTGTTCCTTCTTTTGTCGTACTCGACCATGCATATTTGTCATAAACTCAAAATCCGACACTACTAAATCCAATTGCCAACCTTAGCCCATGTGTATCATTTTAACCTAATCTTATATACTTCATATTCTCACACTATATATGAATTTTTAATTCATCATATGCTCTGACCTCAGTCAATCACAATCATCCCACCATTTAAAAGTTTGATTTTTATTATATCTGATTTTAAAATCATATATCGATTGTGAGATGATATAAATATATATATATATATATATATGTTTATAAGAGAGACAACTGCTTTGTAGGATGAATTAGATCTAATTCTAAATTCTAAGATGGTACATAATCTTCTCCACGATCTGCTGAACCGTCTGCTATCAGGTTTCTGATCAGACCATCCACCTTTATATTTGCATACCAGACTCAACAGTGTTCATCACGAGGAAGTGTGTTAAATAGTTTTGTTGGATTGAATTAGGCTCAACTCTCAATTCTATACGACGTACATATGATGATTTACGATTGATTGATTGATGGTGTACAAAATTTTAAACTAGTTACACTAAACTTATCCTATATACTTATCCTATATATACTTAGATATAATCAATCAAACCATATATAGCTAACTCTCTCTAGCTAGCTTTCTATAGCTTAATTAATATTTCAGCTTAGAAAAATGGCTACTCTTTCTGAAGCCTATAGAGATCACCCTCTTCACCTCCATCATATTATCCCCTTAGACTTTTCTTCATTTAGAACTTTACCTGATTCTCATGCATGGCCTCAATCTAATGATGATGCTAGTGATAATTTCACATCCAATGGATGCCATGATGATGAAGATAGGTCATGCATACCAATCATTGATCTCAATGATCCTAATGCAATGGAACACATAGGCCTTGCTTGTGAGAAGTGGGGTGCCTTCCAATTGAAGAATCATGGCATACCCTTAAATTTAATTGAAGAGGTTGAAGAGGAGACAAAGAGACTATTTTCACTTCCCTCCAAGGAGAAACTTAAGGCCCTTAGATCGGCCGGTGGCGCCACCGGATACGGCAGAGCTCGGATATCACCATTCTTCCCCAAATACATGTGGCATGAAGGATTTACAATTATGGGGTCCCCCTCCAATGATGCCAAAAAAATCTGGCCTAATGACTACAAACGATTTTGGTAAGTACATATGTTATAATATCATGCATTTTCATGCAAACGTGGACAATCATAACATAAACATATGTAGTAGAAGCAAGCTTTTTTTTTGGTCATGAGTAGAAGCAAGCTTTATTGATAAAACACAAGTTTTAAGTTTCTAGGAATTAATGGAAGCCATATTAAATTTACAATAGGATATTGGCTTAAGTGTTTACATGGAAATAGAGTCCCTTTTGATTTCAATTTTAAACTATTTGATTGGACAACTTATATATTAAACCAATGTTTTATAATTAAGTAAATGAACTTAGCTAAGTGATCAATTCAAATTTCCTCTAAAATAATTATTGGTCAAATTTTATTTACATTTAATCGGACTTTTGATTATTTGGATCTTCCCCCAAGACAAAATAAAAAACCAACTTGTTATAGTATTTAGCTTTTTTATCTCACACATAAAATAATACATGAAAAAAAGAACATGTTTGCTTTGTCTTCATTAGTAGGTATGTATATATATGATCATATATAAAATAATTTTGTGAAAGCCAAGGCTAGTGATTTTGATTAGCTTCAAAGTTGTAGAGAAAGATATCTTTTGAATATTATTATATTACATTGCTTTCGGTCTGAGGTTGTACAACATCTAATTATAGCCACCTAATCAAAGACAAACACAGCCATATCACATCTTACAAAACCTGAATTTCTACAAATTAATAACACTAGCTAGTGCAATATAAAATTATTATTAACAAATTACAGATAGAATTGAAAAAATGAAATATTGATCTTCAATGTTTCGATCAAAAGTCCTAGTAATAGAGTAATATTAATATTAACAACTAATTATTAGCTTTGACTGTTTTAAAGAAAACATATCTAACACTTAGAAAAGAAACTACATCACGTGGATTCCATTTGTTACACTAGTTAATTTATGTCGACAGTCAATATTTTCTAGTAATAATTTTTTTTTGGTACAAAAATTATTATTATTTTTTAACCACACCAAACTCATGTTTACTTAATTCATTACTCTAACTTTAATTTATATGAAATTTTTTGTTTAGTTATTTTGAGTCAAAGTTTATACAGTCACTAAATCTCTATTTTAATAGAATTGATAAAATTTCCATGTTTTTTATAACAATTTTTCTATTGAGTAATAAGTTTTTAAACCTAAATCATTTCACTATAATATCAGTTTTAACCAAAATTAATTTTATAACATAAAAATATAAATTATCTATTCGGTTGGTGGTTTTCTGAATTAGCTACTAAAAACAATTTTTTATCAGACATTATCTGCCATCCGACTGAATTCTAAATGACCAAAAATTCATTTATCTAAACATCGGATGATAGACCAAAATCATCTTCGATCAATTTATTTCTTTTTATATTGCCAATTCAATTTAGACGATAAAAAAAAATTCATAAGCAATTTTTTTATAAAAGGGAGTATGAGAGTATTGTAACCCTTACAACATGCGAGATTTCAAGTACTATCATAGTAAAAAATATCTATCCATCTTCTATGAAGGATTGCATAATTCAATTTTTTAGTAATAATTGTTGCGAGAATGAGAGGATTAAACCCTTTTTTTAAACAGTCAAACTCAGTAATTAATTATCAATGTTAATATTTTTCTCCAATGAAACTTAACTTAGACCCTTTTAGCTTATCATTTTAACCCTTAGCTCAAACTTAACCAATTGAGCTATTCACCCAATCCGAACATATTTATAATTTTTTTTTTATCTTTACACACTAAACAACAAAATTGTGTTTCTTTTATGTAGTGACATAATGGAGAGCTACCAAAAGCAAATGAAGACATTGGCAGAGAAACTAACAAACATAATATTCAACATATTAGGAATTTCCAAAGAACAAAACAAATGGGTTGGTTCAAACAACCATTGTGGAGCAATTCAACTAAATTTCTACCCATGTTGTCCAGACCCAAAAAAAGCAATGGGCCTGGCCCCACATACAGACACATCACTTTTCACAATTCTACATCAAAGTCAAACAACTGGACTTCAAATATTCAAAGAAGGTGTAGGGTATGTTCCTGTGGACCCTCACCCAAATACACTTGTTGTTAACACTGGTGACATTCTTCATATATTGTCAAATTCAAGGTTTAGATGTTCTCTTCATCGTGTTGTTGTGAATGAAATTAAGAATAGATATTCCGTGGCTTATTTTTATGGACCCCCAATTGATTATTTGGTTAGTCCTATTGTTGGTGATAATTCTAATTTGCCACATTTTCGTGCTTTGACTGTTAAGGATTATATTGGGATTAAAGCCAATGATTTAGGGGGTGCTTTGTCTTTGATTAGTACATGTACATTACTTGATCATGTTGACTAATAAGAAAATGTTTCCTAGTTGTGAATTTCTTATTTTAATTACTTTCTGTCTCATTTTTCGTTTTATTTTTTCTTCTTATTGTTGAGAGTGACCACATTACATATATGATGTGAAAACGTATTTGTAAAGTTTATATGATCTGAAAATGTGCCTATAAGTGATAGATATATACTAGTAATTAAAATAGTGGCGATGTTTATAATGCACAATTCATATAGTTAAAGTAGCGTAAACAAAAAAGAAGTTAAAACATCAACGGAACTATAGACAGAAGAACACAAAATATTTAGTGACCAATTTTTCTTCTTTTTTTTGAAATAGCTAGTATTATTGAAAAATGGTAATCAAAATTCAAAATACAAAAGAAGTACAATGATCCCAAAAGATACAAGGTAACCATCCTTCTATAGTTTTCAAAACACAAGACCTCTAGGAAAGCCCAATTCCAACAACAAACACAACAAACCAGGCAATACTACTAGTACATATGATTATTATAGTATAGCATGATCATAAAATCAAACACCTATAAATTCATCTAGTGCATTTTCATTGTGAGTTGCAACAAAGTGGTTAAAGTACTCCTCATAAGTGAATGAACGGTAACGTAGAGGATGAATTTTATCATCCACCAATTCATGTGGCACCTCAATTTTAATCTTTTCATTTGGAATTGCAAATAGTCCAAATGAATATCTTTCTTTGTCTCCATACATAGTCACTTTGTGTAGAGGTGAATGAAGTCTCCCATTGCTCCATGCCTATAAATAATCAATTTGCATGTACTTATTAAGCATCTTTCTTAGTGAATTTATAAGACAATCATATAATTCATATAATAATCTTTTTCAAGTTCATCATATTGAAAAGCAAAAACATGGTCAAACTTAGGGTTGGTCCAGCGTGTTGACCTAAGACAATTTCTTTTTTGGGTTACCATGATTGGTACGAAGTTTCCACCATCGTTAGGGATGACTAATTCCCGTTGGGGAACCTGTGAGACACACAAGGTGGGTTCTCCCCACCCAACCGATTTTTCTCTATTGTGAGATATTTTAAAATAAATAAAATAATTATGTAAAGATTTAATATAAAAATAATATATAAAAAAAATCTAAAAGAAATTAAGAGCAAATGCAAGCATGAAAGTACCTTGAGTGTGTCACCAACAATGGCAACACATCCTCCTTGAGGTATGTCCACTTGAATCCATTTGTTTGTTTTAGTAAGAATCTCAAAACCTTGGACATCATTTTGACACAAAATGGTTAAGGTATTTTTGTCAGTGTGAGGTGTCAAGCCAATTTCACAATCTTTGTTGACTTCAGCTGGAACTTTGTATTTATGCAATCGCAAATTACTACGGCTCTTCAATTCTTCAATGTTTGAACTGTATTGTTTTGGACGACCATAACCATCTAAAATCATCTTCAGAATGATGGAATCAAATTCAAGCATCTTGGAGCTTATGGTCCTCATTGTCTCACTATTTATAATTACAAAAGCCAACCAAAAAAAATATTTGTGAAAACCATGCCTTATTAAAAAAATTATGACAAAAAATTATGGAGAGGAGATGGACCAGGATTCCCTGTTGTACAAATATATCACAATTTCATACAGTAATTAATCTGAACCATTAATTTGAGATATTCCTTAAAAAAACAGTACAATACGATCCCTGTCATTGATTTGAGATCGCACGACTGTAATTGATTACAATGCCACACATTTACTGCGTACAATCCGTGTCCGAGAATTGTCTAACGTACAAAAGATTTTAGGACACAAACAATAGTATTCGTAAAATATTATATTTACATCCTTCAATGGGATTCCAATTCATAACAATTCAAAACATGTTGTTTAACTATTAGTGTTTTTCTTTTTACATATAGAGGGGTGGAGCCCCAAATATGAGTAGTGCTTTATGTAGTGAAAATAAGATCACCAAAATTATGAGCAACACATCTCAAAATTTTAGAATGATTGAAAAAAAATAAAATTAACCAGTACTTGACGAAAAACACACTCGGATAACCAATAAAATTATTTCGTTGCCCTTCTTGATGCAATATATTTCGCTGTATAGGATTTTCCTTTATAATTAATTAACATTGGTAAATAAAAAATGTGGATTATTTTCAACTGAATTTTTTCATTTACGCAAGAGTCAGAGATCTAATTTCTAACCACTTAAAAGATCTTTTAATAAGAAATTGAGAAAATTATATTCCAATATGTATTATTTAGACACAAAAATCAACGCAACAATACTTTTGTGCTTCCTCTTAATTTCTTCAGGCAAATCAAATAAATCTTTCATTCCCATTATCATGTTTTCACATGGGAACTTATTCTTATCATACATTAAAATGAAGCAACCATAATTCTCTCTCACTTTTTTGCTCATTATTTTCCACTCCTCACTCCCTTCATGATCGATTCCTTGATCAAACATGGAATAATCTAGACATGGGATAGTTTCATTCTCTCTATCCATTTTTTCTTTGTCTTGGTTGTTCTAGCTTACACATGATTCTGCTATATATATAGTGATGTGGGGCATTTAGCATGGTGCCATACTCCCTCTAGTTTTTTTTGTTTTTTTTTTATATTTTTAAATTTATTGGTATATAATGTATTTGGTCTATAATATAAATCAAATACATTAGATATTCGATAAATTTTAAAAATATTTCCTTCTAATCTTTTAGAGGGGGTACTTTTTTTACCATAGTGGTGTTGTTTACTAAGATTGTATTTTTGACCACTTTTTAATGGAATGGAAAGAAAAAAAATATTAACTTACTTTTTAAGCATGATATAATAAACTATTTTGGTTAATTTTATCAAAATAGTTCTCTTTCCAGTTCTTTACAGAAATTGTTGATTATTATGCATTTAACATACATGGATAGAAGATAAAGAATTAGCATAGTTAATTTTGACCAAAATATTTAGTTCTATTTTTCATTTTTCATTTTTTTTTTGGTCAAGGTTCTAATTCTCTTTCTAATTTTTTTATTTTTTTTTATCAATTCTCTTTTTAATTCTTTACCAAAATAGTTGATTTTTATGCATTTAACGTACATGCATAAAAGGTAAAGAACTAGAATGGTTAATTCTATCAAAATAGTTCTCTTTCTTGTTCTTTACCATAATAGTTGATTATTATGCATTTAACATACACGCATGATTCATAAAAGGTAGAGAATTAGCTAGGATGGTTAATTTTACAAATAGTTCTCTTTGTAGTTCTTTACCAAAACAGTTGATTATATTACAAGAACTATACGATAGGATGGTGGTGGGTTGGCCTGGTGGGAAATTACAAGAACTATAGGATAGGATGAGGAAATTTTCTCTTCCCACCCCCGGTGACTCTTTTTTCCCCCCCCCCCGGATTTCCATTTTTGCCCCTAGTTTTAAATTTCGGAACGTGTTTTCCGAAGTTTTTTTTGCCTTGAAAATGAACTTCGGAATGTATTTTCCGAAATTTTGATAAATTTGAACTAGAAAAACTTCGGAAAATACGTTCCGAAGTTTTTGTACAGGGGTAAAATTGGAATATTGGGGGGTTAAAAAGAGTCATGGGGGGTGGGATGAGAAAATTTCTAGGATGAGCTTGGTTGGACCAAATAAAAAATACCAAGGCTGGGCCAATTTATTATTATTATTGGTAATTATGCCGATTTTTTAATTGTAGTTTCTATTTTTCATATTTTTTTGTCCAAATTTCAATTGTAGTTTCTATTCTTATATTATAGCATAGGGAAATTATATGGTACCGGTACATTGGTTTATTGAAAAAATAGTTAAATGGATTTTTTCTTAAAGAATTTATTTTTTCTATCATTAAAAAATTATAATAATTAAATATTATTATTAAAACTATCAAAAATATAAAATCTGATATTTTTTGAATTTTAATTCGTCATAATAGTTATTATTGAACTCTTTATGAAAAAATGTTAAAAAATTAGTGTAGTGCTTCTAAGCAATGAAGTGGTATTTTTTCTTGTGATATTATGGTCTCTAAAATACAATAATCGGCTAATAATTTTTTAAATCAGAAAAACAATCGCTAATTTATAAATTTAATAATTTATGTACCGATACATTTGAATTATTCGAACGTACAATAGAAGTCTCCATTAGCATATAGTAAATAATAACTAGTACTATCGTCTTGTGAGTTTAGTTTACTTGGTTGGGACATTGCATTATATATGCAGATGACCAGATTTAAAAAAAAAATGTACTATCTCAAATAAAATAGGTACACAAGAAATCGTAAAATAACAATTTATAGAGGCATAACTTTGTATTAGAAGTCGAGCCTTTGTATTTTGACTTAGATGTTTCAAAAGTCAATTTTAGAAAGGGAGACTCATAATTAAGACCATATAACATTATAACATAATAAAAGTTTCTCCACATTCCTCTTAATTAGTATTATCATGTGTGATTTATCTGAAAAAGACCCAATAATTATAAATTTATAATGCATATACATACTAATAATTCTAATGCATATACTATAACACATATGATTATTGTAGTATATCATCATATATGCATGAATCAAACGCCTATAAATGCTTCTAGTGCATTTTCCTTGAGAGTTGAAACAAAGTAGTCTAAATAATCCCCATAGTTGAATGAACGATAACGTAGAGGATGCATTTTATCATCAACCAATTCATGTGGCACCTCAATTTTCATCTTTTCATTTGGATTTGTAAAGAGTCCAAATGAGTATCTTTCTTTGTCTCCACACATAGTCACTCTATGTGTAGGTGCATGAAGTCTCCCATTGCTCCATGCCTATAAATAATCAATTTTGCATGTCCTAATTAACCATCTATTTTAGTGAATTCATAAGAAAATCATATATTCATAATATTATTTTACAAGTACATGCATTTTAACACACTATTACTGATAAAAAATTCACGGGAAGTATGTACGTTAACAAAAATTAATAATAACAATAAATAATAAGAGGGTAATTTTATAATATAGTAATAATTTTAAACTTTTTGGTTATTTTAAATGCGTTTGAAAAAAGTAAAATTAAGACGAAAATAATTTTAGAAAGGTGAAAGTATATAGGCATAATATATATAGCAAGTAATGCAATAAAAAATTAATAGCAAGTACAATACATGCATGAAAGTACCTTGAGTGTGTCACCAACAATGACAATAAATCCACCTTGAGGTATGTCCAATTGAATCCATTTATTTTCTTTAGTAAGAACCTCAAGACCTTGTACTTCATTTTGGCATAAAATGGTTAAAGTATTTTTGTCAGTGTGAGGTACCAAAGCAATTTCACAATCTTTATTGATTTCAGGTACTTTGTATTTCATGAATCGAAAACTACTATGGTACTTCAATTCTTCAATAGTTGAAGTATATCGTTTTGGAAGACCATAACCATCTAGAATCATCTTTAGAATGAGGGAATGCAATTCAACCATCTTGGTGCCCATTTTCTTCATTGTCTCACTATATACAAAAATATTTTTAAAATCAATTAAAAATTCACACATATACACAGAAAAATTTCGAAAAATATTTTCCGAAATTTTTTTTAGAGTAAATTTCATTCGTGCTAAGGGAAAAAGAAACTTGGGAGGTGTGAAGAGAAACCGTTCCTACAAACAGTTGAATAGACCCAACCCAACTAACTTTAAAAGCTTAATGGGCTGAAATTATTTGGTCCATTTAATTGAAAACTTTAAAATCACTATATTTGTCTTAGAGAATGCACAAATGCAAGTGTTCACGGTGGAGCACCTTTTTTAGGTGTACATTTTGCTCATTTTATATATTTTTTTAGTTAAATAAGTTTTTTTTGTTAATAAAAATACGATATTTTTATCCTTCTAAAATTTTCTGTTTTGCTTTTAGTCCACAATAGCTAATTTTTATTTATGTTAATATCAAATTTATGAGTTTTTCGTCTTCAATTTTCCGAAAAAAGTGATTTAGAGAGAATTACTTCTATAACTAGCCTCCCTTCTCAACAAGCACCCAATTTGTTAACTATATAATGAAAGTTTCTATTTAATTTCATGCTGAATAAATAAAGGGTCGTGTTAAGGTATATGTTAAAACATCTTAATATTGAAATTTTGAATTTAATTCTTAAAAATTTAAAATTCACAAGTTTTTTTAAAAACAAATCATTCTATTTAGTAAGAGTTGGGATCCTTAATATACATTTACTTACTTAATATATACTACTCTTAATATATACTGCTTAAAAATAAGTACAAGTTTAAAAATAATATATACATTTACTTCTTTAATATATACTACTCTTACAACACATACTGCATAATAAAGCATCAATTATCCTATTGAGTAATTAATTAATTTTTTTTTCTGTCAATAATTGATCAGATTTCTATTAGCAATCTTTCTTTTACAGGTTTCTATTAGCAATCTTAAATACTGCAAACTCTAGTTTAATTAGGAATATGATTTGACCTTAACTAGTTGTATTCCATTAGTTGCGCACTTTGTTATATGGTCCATATTCTTGTAACCAAAAAGAAAATAAAAGTCCATATTCCGGATCATAAACATTAATGAGTAAACGTCAAAAGAAATGAAAATGAATATTCTTCATGAATTAAATGCTTACATGGTAACCCATTTCTTCATTTAAGGTGAAATGTGTTAGTTTTTTCTCAAAAAAAAAAAGTGTTAGTTTAACTTAAGGGTTATATTATATTAACATGTATATAAGTGTTAAAATAACCTCAAATTAATACACGCTTTTTAAATGAGATGTTTTTTTTTTTTTAACAATAACGATGTGTTATATTTAAACACAAAAAACCCGACATCTCAGATATCATATAAAATACAATTTGAATATATACATATATATTTGGTACAAAAACAATTTGAATATATTAATCTCTGAAGGGAGCAAACAATTAAAAAAATAATATAAAAGTAAAAAAAATTAAAAATATATATGGTGTTGATGTTGGAAAAAGTATTTTACAAAATTTCAATTAGTGTAGTGTATATTTTTAACAGTGTAGTGTATTAAAATTTTAATTAAATCGAAAGGAATGCATAAAAAGATATATGCAACATGAGTGCTACTGCATATTAAAAATAAGTAATGTTATTTAGTAAAGATAATTGAAACAATGAAGATAAGAATTCACAAAATATATAAGAGATTTGACTATTTAAATTTTAACTTATCATACATAAAATAGTTGATAATTATTATTCAAAAGAATTACATTTACATTGAATTCTTGTATTTCTTATAAACAATCTATATAGTAATAAGCATTTTCTTTAACAAATTTGTTTATGTCGGTAACATTTTTCTTATTTAGACTGTATTTTCAAAGGTGCACTACTAATTAAAACTTGAAAAATTAACATGTACCACTTAATTATAAGCAACAAATACATGACCCAATTTAATACCGCCAAACACACTCATAAAGTCAACAAGATAGTCTTAACTCGATGCAAACAAGTACTCATACATGGAACAAACATTTTCAGATATATCATGAAGTTACACCTCTCAAAAAAAAAAAATACACCTCTCAAAGATGGTTTAAGGGTGGGTCCTTAATATTTTTAATTAAAAAAAAGTAAATTTTATAATATAAAAAATGAAAAATAATTGTAATATTTTATTATTAATACAAAAAATTAATAACCTGATCCATATTATGCATCCCAAAGTTAATAACTTCTTATCCATATTTAAAAAGAATAATGGTAATAGATTAATGTGTGTCAAAAAAAAAAAGGTAATAGATTAATAATTAATTATAAAAACAAAAAATTTCAAATAAATATTATGTAAATAAGCAAGAAGAAGAAAAAATACCAGAAAGTTGGATTTCCTTGAGGCCACATGAGATTAGTAAAAGCCAGAGAATTATCTTCAAGGGGAGCATCATGAATTCCAAAGGTTTGACATAAGGGAATGGTAGGAGAATCACCATTGTAGCTACTATAAGGAACATCACTTTTGTGCTTTCTCTTAATTTCTTCAGGTAATTCAAACAAATCCTTCATTCCCATTAACATGTTTTCACATGGGAACTTATTTTTATCATACATTAAAATGAAGCAACCATGACTCTCACATGCTTCTCTAACTTTTTTGCTCATATTTTTCCACTCCTCACTCCCTTGATCAAATCTTGAATCATATATAGAAAAATCTAGACATGGAATCATTTCAATATTCTCACTACCCATTATCTCTCTTTAATTCTCTTGGCTCTTCTTTCACAATATTATGATAAACTTGTATATATATATATAGAGTGACGTACTTGAGATTGATTTAGTTACAATAAAGCCAAGCTGCGGAAAAGAAGGACTAAAACTACTATATAGGGAAACGGATAGGGTCCTATCATATATCAAAATTAAATGCCAAAAAATAAATTGAGTTCCCACATTTATGATTTATGTAGTGTCACATATCTATGATTTATTTATTTATTTATTTTATTAATATTTTCGAGTAAATAGTATAATAGTCATTCAATAAGAAGGATTTTTTTTTCTCAAATGAACGTCTCATGATCGATTTGTCTTTAGATTGGGAGGGAGCCCACATAAATATGTGTATCAAACTGAAGCAAAAAAAAAAGGGACAAATTGTAGATACAACCAAAAAGAAAAAAAAAACTAAATTTGTCTCGTAAAAATAATTCAATCAATAGTTGTCAAAAAACATTACTAGAGGGATTGGAGTTCGAGCCAAGAGGGCGAGTAGGGGCTCCAACCCCCTCTCAATTAGTATTTTGTACATATGTGTACTATTATTAGAGGATAAACTAGTTTTACTTTTTTTTTCTTTCGCAGATTATATAAAGGCTCATGACTATTATTTTACACAAATTATTGAATACAAAAACATTTTCTATTAACTATATAAAGGCTTATTCTATTGAATAGGCTTATGACTATTGTGTTTTACGACTATATTCATAATCATATTTTATTTTTTGTCTACAATCATAATATATTATTTATATGTATATCTTTTCTCTTAATATAATAAGCGTCTCGTTTGCATTATATATTTTCTTAAGAAAAAGATTAGTACGTTGTGTTAATTTCGATGAAAAAGAATGAGTCTTATTTACAAAAATGTGTTTATTAATTGTAATTATATACTCCCTCCATCTTAAAATGTAAGCAAAAATTTTTTTCACCTTTATTAAGAAAAGTAAAATGTAATAATTTGAAGTATGATTTTTTGTGTTTCTTTTTAAATAAGAGATGTAAAAAGAATTTTTATTGGTTATTGATTATGGGGAAAAGAAGAGAGAGTAAATTAATGTAATTTGCATTTAATTTTATGAAAATAAGTAAAAGTAAACCTTGAAAATGATTAAAATTGGTTTTTTTTGCTTATAATTTGGGACGAGAAAAAATAATTTTTTTTCTTACATTTTGGGACGGAGGAAGTATATAATAAATAATTAGTTTGAATGAATACAATAAATTGAGATATATCTCAGTGAAAAATAATAATTTTTTTATTAATATCCCAAAATGACAATTAATTTATATCATACCCTATATATGTTATAAATATTACTATATCAAACTTCTTCATTTTATTGTTGCAAATAAGAACGTTATAATCAATGAGTGTGAGGATAGCTATTAGAATATGGAAGAAGAAATATTACTAGTGTTTGCTTAGTTATTACTCATACGTTTAGTGTGGTTACATAAAAGACGTGTATGAATGCAAATGTAGAAGTAAGTCCATAGTAGTAGTAGCTAGGAGGGAGGATGAGGAAATTGAGGAATTGATCAAATAGTATTATTGATGAGTGAGGTATGGAGCTGGACAGACAGAAGGGTGCCACCCTGTAAAGTCGTATTATGTTCATGCATGCAAGCCATTTGTTTTAGATACGTTATTAGTTAAATACGCTGTCTGTTAAACATAATAAATGCAATTTCATAAGAATATATAAGTAGTATTTTACTAATTTTCATTTATATTTGACAGTCAATGCTTGGTTGGCTATTGCTACGTACTCTATCTGTAACCATATCTTTTCCTTGCAAGCAAGTCATAGTATCTCACTTTCCATATACTCTCAAATGGAAATTAATACTTATTTCAACATACTAGTACTATACATTAAGTGTGACTTAAAAGTCTTAAATTTAATGGAAGAATTGAAATTGAATAAAATATAAATCGGGTAAAAAGACAGATCTAAAATTCGAAAGGTTCAGGTTTGAGTCCCGCTAATATTTTTGGAGCGATCAGATCTTAGGGTGTGTTTGGTTTGAGAGAAAGAAAGTGGGATGAAAAAAATTACGGAAACCAATTAATGAACTTGGACAAAAGTTTGTCCAAGTTCATTCATTGATTTCCATAATTTTCTTTCATCCCTCTTTCTTTCTTGTCTTGGATTGTTACATCATCCTCTCACCATAAATTTTTTAATATTAAAAAAAAAAGCAAATATAATATATTGTCTTTAAATTTTTAAGTGAAGATATAGTATTAAAGTGATTATTTATGTGATTGCTCTTAATTTATGTATTGATGAAATTCAAATGAAGCTCCCTCTCACAGCTCAATGCATATATAAATCCATTATGCCTTGAAATATATAATGAATCAGAGAGAATGGTGCTATAAATGATAATGTTGTTTGTATTGTGATATGACGAGAAAATGAGGTAGTAATGAATAAATGTTTGAGAATTAGGACATCCATCTCATCCAAATATCATTGCCTTCTAAATACATCCGACTTTACACATAATTAAGGAGAGTAAAAAATGTGGTGATTTGAGTTTAAACTTAAAATTTCATATAAAACGTTTTCATAATCAAATTACAAGTTGTAACAAAGAGGACATTATTCGGCAATTTTACATACAAAATTAGATTGTGGATATTGCGAATTTTTTACCAAAAGAATGTAGTTTCTTTAGCTTATTACCAAATTGGTATAGTTTTCAAATTTTTAATTAAAAGGGGGCAAGTCTTCACTACCATTGACGACTTTGCTTTTTTTTTTTTTTCTTCTCTTTTTTAATACTTTTTTATTTTGTTTAACGTATCTTAGACATTGTTCATATATACAAGGGGGTAATGCAGTAACTGGATGAACTAATTAAAAAAAGTAATTAATGTATCCTAGACCTTGTTCCCTGATTTGACGCAGTTATTGCACCAAATCCGGGATAAACCTTCCAAAATATCAAAAGGAAGTAATTAAAAAAAGTAATTAAAGTAAAAAATCATTGACTTGACAAAAAAAGAGTAAAAATGATCGAAATAATCAAATAAAATGATTTAACGTTTATAATTCATAAAAGAAAATTTTGTCAAAAAGAAATTAATAAAGAAAAGTTTTTTTAATTTTTTTTTGCCACAGTGCCAAATAGTAGATTGTAAAAGTTTAAAATTAAAAAAACTAATTAATAGACATTTGTTTTTTAAACAATGGTTCGATAGGTAATGCCGTCCTTCCCATTTTTCAGTAGGTTATGAAGTGCAAAAATTTATACTATGAATACCAATATGTGCATAAGTAATTAGGCCAAACCGAATTAGCGGATATATGAATTGAGTGTTGTTATGAGCTACTAAAAAAAGAAGATGCGTCTTACTTTTTTATAGCCCTAAACAAAAAATCTATAGCTAAATATGTTTTACTTTGAGTAATTATGAGACGGGTGACATAGAAAAAGGAGCGCTGAAATGACCCTTATAATTTGTTTAATATGTTGGGAGATGTCAAAAATCCTATATGAAATATAAAATGTTACAAATAGTATCAAAGTGGTCATCTCACAATAAGACTTAGTTCAAAGGCGAACCTAGTGGAAAGTGGTGGATGTGCGAAGCCAATAAAAGGTACGTCGATGTAATGTTGTACTCATAGTCGATGTATATTAAACAAATCCATATAATAATATTATGTGTAATGTTATTTGAACAACCAAAATTGATAACTTTTTAGTTAAAATAGTACATGAAATAAAATATAAAAAAATAATAATCAGCATACTGGTTAATGAATTGGTAACATTGATTATCTTTTGTCAAAAAAACCTAAATTCAATATTTAGAGTCGCTAATTTGCGAGACAGCTCAATTTTCTATATAAAAAAATTAAATATCATGTTGTCAATTTGATGATTAATTTCATAGTGTAGAGCTTAAGACATGAATATCCAATCACATCGACCAAAACTCAAATTTTTTAATTACCATTGATAAAATCAATCAAAATTGAGCGGCGCCCTTCGACCCTCTTTTGTTAAAGGGTCTTGCTAAACATGCCATTGGACACTCTTTAAGAATTCTATTTAAGAAAATAATTTATTCAAAAAATTGAACATTTCAATTTCCAATGCGTTGACTTCACACATTTTCATAATTTCTTTTATAAAAACTTACTATTTAGAGGCTTAAAGAGTGTCCTGGGGCACTATTTAGCATTTGTTTTTGTTAAAATAAATCAATCAATCAATCAAAATTGGGTCTCCTTCAACCATCTTTTGTAAATAAATAAAAAAATCAATGATTAAGTGGGAAGCAATTTTATTACCATTGATATGGGTCGTTTGCGATCAGGTTTCTGATTGAATCATCCACCGTTTATATCTACACTTCAAAGTCAATAATACTCGATGTGTTAAAAAGTCTTACATGGATTGCGAGACTTTTTGCAAAGTTAAAGTTTACTCAATATCCAATTATAATATATTAAATACTCGGTATCTCTAATTATAAGCACCACCTTTTATATATTTGTCGTTTTTATTATAAAGCCCTCTTCAAATTTTCATATACATTATTGAATTCTATATTAAAATACAACTATTAAATTTAATTTTGTAATACTAAAATTTATTTTATCTCTCTATTATTTTATTAAATTAGGGATGATAATAATTACGTAAAACTAAAAGTAACCTATATTATACTTTTCACAAACTTATTGATACACATAATAATACAACCACTTGATAGTTACGTTCACACCTACCCTAGCATACAGTAAAAGTAACATTCTTTTCGTGGACTAAAAGAACATTTTACAAAAATAGCATATTTATATCGTTTTAGAATTAATTGTGTTGCTACAATATTATTCTCTTTCCCAATTCAATTGAAAGCTATGGTTCCAATCTAGTTTGGTTGTCTCAACCATAACATTACTATGTTACAATATATAGTAGAATACTAACTAGTGAAAGTTGTAACACATTTATATAACATTATGATTGTTATTTTTTGCCTTGTCTTATATAAACAGTCATAATTATAATAAGTCATATGCATGCATATATTTTTTTTCTGATCAAGTGGTCCAAAATTAACAGAAACCATATGGTCATTTTTTTCAATTTCATTCATTAGTCGCTATTACTATCTTTGCTATATGAATTTATATATAAGTGCACAAAAGTGGTTCTAGAGAGTTGAAGGGTCGTAATCTAGATTATTGGGGACCAGAAATTATATATGTGTACTACTCTAACTCTTCTTCTCCTCTCCCCAAAGTTATAACCAATACTTATTTTTCATCTATTATCTTTTCTTAGACATAGCTACTTATTGATATAACTCAAAATGTGTTAATATGGAAAGCTATGATGGTTCCTTTTGTACGGGGATGTTGATCAATTATGGATATATTCATCAAATTTTGTAAAGGATGGCTAAAAGATAAGAATTGAACATATATTTGCATTAATTAATATACAATCCTAATTTGAAAGAAGAACTCATTTTAAAATTGATAACCAAGTTTTGGAGCAATTATTTAGGTCCATTAAGTAGTTTTAAATTTTATGTTTTGAAATTTTCAAAAGCATAACATTCTTCTAGAGGCAATTTGTGGTGCTGTAAATATAGAGGTTGGTCTTATGTTGTTTTTGAAAGTGACTTTAAGATTGTTGTTGATGCTATACATGCAAATCAAAGAGGTAATTCAGGGTTTAGTACCATTATTTCGTCCATTAAGTTGATGTTAAGTCTTCATTTTGAACTTTGAGGTAAAGTTCATCAAGCAGAAAGCGAATATGACAGCTAATATGTTAGTTAGGGCGGTTAAATTTTAGTGTAGTTCCTCTCTATTTGATTTCATTCCTCGTTGTATTGAAATATTATTATTAATAAAATGAGTTGAATTTGTTCCGTAAAAAAATAACATAAAATAAATATTCATCATAAACATGCCATAATTTAAACAATTCATACCTTTGAGTTTGTAAAATAATTTAAAATTACAAATATATAATATTTATTTAGTAGCAAGTTTAACAATAATGGTTGAAAGTGGTGGTTGTCGGCAAACAACCATAGTGGTGATCTTAATGGTGGTCAAGGTGGTAGTTTGATATATTGGTGATCGAAGATGGATGGAGTGGCTATCAATAATGGTCAAAGTGATGATTGGCGATAGTCAGATCAGAGTAGTGATTATAGCTAGTTATAGTGGTAATCGATAGTGGTTCAAGTGGTGTTTGCCAGTCGGAGTGGTGACGCCGATGGTGGCCAGAGTAGTGGGTTTTGGTGTTAGAGTGATAGCTAGTGGTGTTTGGCGGTCAGAGAGGTGGTCAAAATGGTGATTTTTTGTGGTTAGAGTGATAGTCAGTGGTGTCGGATTGGTGGCTAAAAGTGGGTGGAGTGGTGATCGGACTATTGATCAAGTTGTGATCGGTGGTGGTTGAAATGGCGATGGTGATGGTTCTTTTTCATTAAAAGAACTTCATCACTCAAGTTTCTAAAAAACCATATGTGTCGATAAGTATACTTTCGAAGGATAAAAAATTAAATTTTTGTCCCAGGAAAAAATTGTTTTCTCCATAGAAGTATACTTTCAAAGTAAATTTTGAGGTGAAAAAGAACCTCCTAAAATTAGTTAATTTATTTTTCATGAAATTGTACATGTACCTTCACCAAATAATATTCTGTCACATAATTGCGCTACTAACATGTTTTCAGTTTTCACTATGCCAATAAAAAGGGACGTATGAAGATTGTGATTAGGATTCCAGTTTAGTTTTTATTTGTTTCTACTTACCGTATTTAACTAAAATAATAGTTTTTTTTTCCGCGAGTTTAACTCGATTGATAGTGACATTGTATTGTATGTGTAGGGGCTGGAGTTTGAACTCGAGACATCCTACTTGTTCATTTTAATGGTAAAATTTATAGCCATTAGATTATTTAATTAAAAAAAAACTGCAAATTTAATATCTCACATGACCCTACCAAGAACTTTTAGCTAAAAAACATTTTAAAAAATTATATAATGACAAAAATCAATATTACCTATTTTATGGAGTTCAAAAAGTAGTTTAACCCTTGAGAAAAATTATAGGCTAATAGGACCACATTAAATTGGATCCTCTCCTAACTCATACCTTTCCATCTTATCAAACACAAAAGGACAATGGAATTAGACAGAGGTACAATCATATAGTATATGGTGGAGATTAACATAGAAATTAAGAGAGAAATATAAGTGATGAAAATAAATAAAAAAATAATACTACATAAAGTATCTTGTGGGGATAAGCCAAACCCTAATGCAATTACAGTTGTGATGTTATCACAAGAATTTTAACTTCAAATAGAATAATTGACTTTGTGAGTCCATGATATGTTCCAATATTGATTTGTCTATCAATGAATGGTAGTTTATAAGCCTGTCTATCAATGAATGGTAGTTTATAAGCCCTAACACAAATAACAATGTCGATATTATTAGGTTTGACACTTTTACCTGAATTTAAACTTGAGTTTTCAAAACAATTTTTTTTTATATTTGTCACTTTGTTTATAGGGAAAAAATGGTCTAATTTACTAATTACCTTTAAAAATAAAATTGTCACATAAATTGTGAAACTCTTTAGTCAAAAAATGTTATCGGAGAAACAGTTCACTCCAACGCACAAGAAATGCCTTGAAGCGAGAAAAAAGAACAAATCCAAACTCTGAACTAGCAGGACCTAAAACAAAAACGACGCCAATGGCACACAGCGAAGGATAAAGGACAGCAAAAGGTACACAATAACATTATAATGTCCAGTTTGATGATACAAAGAGTAGAAATCTCCAAGTAAACAATAGTGAAAGAGGTAACAAGAATGGTGATAATGTTACAAAAGGTTAGCATCTATTGTTACATAGGAAAAAGATAAATTAAATAAAGTACATGGATGTTATGAATCAACATTGCAAAAGAACAAAAACAACAACAATCTTGTATTGTACAACACAATAGTACAGCAACCAGGTTAGGTCATTTCCAGAGCTTGACAAACTTGTCATGACTGGCTGAGGCGACCAAACCGTTTACAGTTGAGACGGCCAGAGCAGCAATAAGACCGTCGTGAGCAGATAGAGTCATCGTTTTGTTCTCGGTCATGTTCCATAGCTCCAATGACTGCAAAAGATCATAGTAGAAATGGTGTTATTTGTATTTATATTTCAAAAGTAAATACTGCCTTTGGTCTCGTATATAAATAAAGATTCATTTTCCAAGTTCATTATATAACTGATGTATCTGGTCCATATAACAGGGGAAAAAAAGGATATGTCAACTTGCCTGGTAACAGCCAATGACCAGCAATGAAGAATACGTTGGATGGAAAACGCATGAGTGAAACTTATTGCCATTACAGCTAAGCTCGTGAACACATTCACCTTCATTTCCAGATCCAAGAGTCCAGACCCTGACAGAGTCTTCGCTGACAGATGCCAGGAACTCTCCAGAAGGATCCCAACACACAGAATGTATTGACTTTGTGTGACCCTACAATTCATAGCAACATATTCCAAACAATAAAATCAGCACCCTTTTGTGAAGAGTGTGGAAAAGACAACAATTACTAGAGTAGAGAGAGTTACATAACATCACAATTGAAGTTGGTTTCTGATGTTAACCAGATAATATGAAGAATGTTTCAGACTCGAAACGAAAATGGATATTCTATTGAAACAATTTATCCTAAATCCAACAGAGACATTTGAATTCCTTTTAAACCAACCTTTAGTGAATATCGGCATGCTTGTGTCTCGACATCAAGTATAGAGACAACGTTCTCTGCAGCTGCAGCAAGGTATTTCCCTAGCCGAGGTTGAAATCTCATCTGTGCAGTGCCACCCTACAAATAAAAAACAAATCAGTTGAGTTTTGACAAACTACTAAAATAGAGAATTGTGAGTAAAGTAAGATAATGCTAAAAATACTACCTTTGACACTCTAGCACAACTGCCGTTGTTAATACTCCAATATCTTATCTCGCCGTCAAAATCACAAGAGCAGATAAGGTCATCTTTATTAGGGTGAAAGTCTAGTGACATAACAGATGCAGAATGGCCAGTGAAGGTACGAAGGGAATAACCAGGCTGCATTGGAAATTACACAATCCATCAAAATTTATATATAGGCAAACAAACCAACATATATCGATTTAGAATCTACAGAAACAATTTCTCAAAAATTGAAAATTCGCATAAAACAAAACAAATCAACTAACATTGTCAACATCCCAAACCCGGACAGTTTTGTCATATGAAGATGTTGCAAGACGAGGCATGCTTGGACTGAAACGGACATCAGTGATTAAATATGAATGCTCTTCAAGAGTAGCTTTCTGCTTTAGAGAATCTGTGTACCATAAAACAGCCTGCATTTATGAAACAAACATTGGAAATGTCACATCCTATATATAAACATAACAAATGATATAAGAGTTCTTGATTTTATTTTTCAATTTACAAGCAGGTCAAATACACATATTTTACTGCCGAGTTTTAGAAATCAATTGAGCAGTGAAAGCATTAAAGCACTCTTTTCAAGAGTAATGGCCTAACAAACCTTTTTGTCATGGCCACCACTTGCAAGCAATTTTCCATCGGATGAGAAATGGGTACAAACAACTTTGCTTGTGCTTGCACGAACCGAATTTACTTCAGAAAATGTGAAACCTGAAAAGAAAGTAAACTCATGCCCTCAGTTTCAAAATAAATATTGAATCTCTCTCTTTTGGGATCGAGTCCCCAACTAAAATTCAAAGATAGTATTATTGGGCTGTGTATATTTTTCCATGTTTTATAGGTCTAGACCTAGGTGTGAGCGGTTGCTATTGAGCCACTCACATTTATTCACACTCCATATGTCCAGTTTCGATCACAAGCGGGGTGTATTAAGATTCCAAACCGACTACGTATATGGCCACACTACACTAGTCCTTTAAGGTTTGGGCAATCCTCGCCTCTTGAGCTAGCTGATTGTAGTTGAGTTAAAGCCTAGCCCAAATCCTAAGATATTTCATTCGGTCAATTATTGCAATAATCGAGGAACTAAATGGTTAGCTGCAATGATTTTTATAGAACAAGCTAAACTTTTGAGGAAACATGCAATCCGTGCTACACTTTGGCGCAAATGGTTGAAGTTTGATTTTGGATATGGATATATTCTATAGTTATTATGCTGTTATGTTTTTCTATTATTAGTCTTTCACGGTTTCTGTAGAAAGCCTAGGCACATTGATTTCATTCTGATATTATAGGATATTGTTTCTCGTACTCTCTTGTATATACACTTGTAAACCCATTGTGAATAATATTTGTGAGTGAAATATTAATATTCTAAACTCTAGTTGGTGATAGGGACTTGAATATTATGAGGTGTCTAAGTTTCACATCGAGTAGTATGGTATGTTTGGTGGAGTATTTAAGGGCTTGGTTCTTCTCCCTTGATAACTAGAGATACTTGTCACCTGGTATCATAGTTACTGTCGGTGGCTCAGAAAGAGCTACCAACAAGGGGCTAACCAGAAAGGACGAGTAAAGCATCGAAGAGTGCAGCTGCCTGGATGTCGGCTCTCAAGTCCCAAATATAGTATGAGATGCCCGGTGGAGTATTTAAGTGATTTGGTTCTTCCCTTGATAGATAGATTTTAAGGGAGGATTCCCTAAGTTCTAGATACCAGTTGGTATCCAAGCTCTCTACTTCGTTCCTCATTTTTGTCTTTTGTTTCACTTATTTTCAATAGGGTTTCAAGTTTCAACTGTTGGGGTGGGAGAGCTAGCTGTTTATTCATTTGGCGACATAATTGCCACCAGAGCCACCACCATATGTGCCGCCAAAGAAAAGCGTGCCACTGTCAGCCTCAAGATGAAGGAACATTAATAGTCTTTATGTTTAACACAAGTTATTTATGAAGGTAAATTGAAGTTGTGTACAAATGTATAACAGTATAACACAACTACACTCAACACATTATAATCTGCCATTAACAAAGAAAGTTTTAATGAGCTAAATTTAACATGTATATATACCAGAGAAAATGCAAAGGTAATGGCAAAAAACAATATGATAGATAAAATATTGGTGTTTACTCCACCTTTGCTTACATCCATACGTCCAACTGGATCTCTATGGTCCGTATCATCATGCGATAAAAAAGACTCAACATTGTCATCAAGTGATCCATCCTCAACAAAGCGGTCAACATCTGCCTGCAATTCAATATCCTTATCATCCCACTGCCAAAATGGAATGGCAATGAGTCTCCATGCAAGGAACTTATTATTCCTTCCATTAATTGAAATCACACAGAATAGAAGAGCCACTCACCAATTGGTTTGAAGGTGAGGTAAGAGTTCCGGTGCCATCAGTGCCAAACATCATTAATGGCTTAGAAGAACTACTATTATGAGGTATAGAAGAAGGCATTGATATCACATCGCCTGGTGTATGAGTTGATCCTGATGGAGTTGAGGGTGCTGAACTCGGAGATGGTCCTGCTGTATTGGCTGTTCCTGAGCTATTGGCAGGACCAGAAGAAGATACTGGCTGCTTTCTCTTTCTTCCAGTCTGGTTTTTTGAAACCTTATGATCATTCAAAACAAAATGTTAGAAACCCATTTCAGACTCAATATGATAAACATCAGATGCCAGTCAAATTCAGGTACAGAAATTCACCAATAGCTCACTATATTTGCAAAAGAACTTAATTGTGCACAATAGAAATTCACCGGTAGGTCACTATATGTCGAATAGTCAATAGGTATGCATTATTTTACAAGTCGGATAATAATTATTGGTACACTGCACAATGATTCCATAAGGTAAAAGTAACCGAGAATAAAGAAATCACACATGATTCAAGTGCTAAAATTTAGATCATGGGATTGAGTCCACAATAAAAAGACTGACCTGATCATTTCCTCTAAAGGAGTTTGACATGCTACCATCTCCAGTGACACTACCGCCACCTACTTTATCTTGCTGATGCATGTTATGATTTGAAGACTGAGATTGCTGATTTGAAAGAGTATGTTGTTGAAGTTGCTGCTGCTGTGGATTGGCATTCTGCTGTTGTTGATGTTGTAACTGAGCCAGTTTCAACTACAGCAAACAAAAACCTTTCAACTCACGAAACATTTTGCAAACTTAGAATTTTAAAAGAGGGCAGTTTGATAAAATAAAAATATATGCAAGATCCGTAATGAAGATGAAAAGATAAATTGTGAGAACAAGCACCTTCATTAGCATATCCGTATCACTACGAGGAAAAGGAGGGCCACCTGCTTGAAGGGGCGATCCAACATTTGATACTACATCACCAACAGGATTTGGAAGGCCATCCTTACCTACGCCCATATTCCTATTACTCAGTAGCATTCTGAGTCTTCTACTATCATCACTGGCAGATGGTGATGCCAGGTTTTGTTGTGCTAACATAAGCTGTTGCTGATGTTGTGCTGTCAACATTGGAAGTTGATGAAAAGGCTGTGGAGACTGTATGAAAGGTTTTTGTTGCTGCAGTAAACCAGAACGAAGTTGCTCCAACCCCTAATACGGAATGAAAACCATTAAAATGTGAAACTAAATAACTCAATTGTTTAGTTTCATCATTAATGATGTTAAAGTTAAAAAGAACTCAGTAGGATCATTGCAAGAGATTTCGGATACGAGGTCGTCGTTTCAATCAGATAAGGGAGGTTTTGTAACGTTAACAGATACAAGCAAAGAAGGGATACTTCGGTTCAGATAATAGGCCGTCATTACTATCAGATAAGGGAGATTTTGTAAGGTTAACAGATACCAGCAAAGGAGAAATACTTCAGTGACTTGCTAATGGCTCAAGGGTACAATAACCGATAAGGTTAGGGTAAAGACCATAGGTTCCATTCCCGTGTAAAACATAAAATCAAGAGAGAAAAGCCACATCCTATGACGCTCTTATCAAAAGAGTCCGGCACACAAGGATGTTATTTATATTTGCAATGATGATCAAGTTCGGAGCACATAATGTTAACCAGAGGCAATAATCAATTTAAAGTAAATATTAAAGTAAAGGATTACTCACTGTGAGTGGCCACCCTTTCAGGGTCAAATTGTTGCCACCTTGATTTGATCCTGACAAACACAAAAATCTCATGTTAACTTGATCTGTGAGCAAGGATAATCACAAAACATCATAACGTCTTCACATTATATCCCAAAATATCCTCAACCAATAAGATAATGAATGTAATGAAAAGAACAAACTATGAGATAAAAAATAATATAATATCCTTGCAAACCAAGTTTTGAAGTAATAGCATAAACTGGATACATAATACGTTAGAGTAAGAACTCGATGAAAGAATACCAGGAATTGCCATCAACGATCCTTCAGGACCCGCAGCTCTAGGGTTTATAACAGGATTAATCTCAGTTTTTATATCCTGATTCCAAGTGGCAAGTCAGAAAAAATAGAGGATAAAAGAAATATACTAAGAGGTAAAGAGAACAATTTTTATGATATCATACCGGTGTAGACCCTGGTAGTTGCTGACTACGAGCTTGAACTTGAGGTGACATTGCACCAGCAGAACCATGCAAAACTTGCCTGAAATCAAGAAATTTCATTATAATGCAGTCAACAACCATAGCTATAAAGAATACAACATGGTAAGAGAAAAAAAGTTCAATTGAATGCACGTATCAAAATTATAAATTTGGTGGTAGTTGAGGGCTGCGTCAGCATAGTTGGGATGCCAATTATCATAGTGATGCTTTGGCATACCAACTTTGGTTAAAAAACTATCGAAATTATAAGAGTAAAAGCAATGAAGGCTAAGTTCTAAAGAAAATCACCCTGATGGCTGGCCAGGAGCTGCAGATGACTTCAATATTGAGGCATGATTTGGGTCCAAGAGTTGGTCACCAAATCTTTGCTGTACAAAATACCATAACATAGCTATGAATATTTACATCATAAGAACAATAGTTCATCTTATAATTACGCAACCAAAATATCCATATACCTTCATTGCAGCATCTTCCAAAGAATCCCTTTGAAGGGGAATTTTTAACCTTTCCTCGTACATCTTCGTTGCTATTGCATTTGCAGTGCTATGGTTTCCAACTAACCCGTTTGCACCACCACCATTCAAGAGATGAGCCCTATCCCTACCTTGTTGTTGTTGCTGCTGCTGCTGCTGCTGTTGTTGCTGATGCTGCGGCTGCTGCTGTTGTTGTTGCTGATGCTGCTGCTGTTGTTGTTGCTGCTGCTGCTGCTGTTGTTGTTGCTGCTGATGCTGCCTCTGTAACAGCATTTGTTGCATCTGCATCTGCTGTTGTTGTTGCTGCTGCTGCTGTTGATGTTGTTGTGACTGCTGAGGTTGTGGCTGCTGTTGTTGTTGTTGCTGCTGCTGCTGTTGTTGCTCCCTCGCCTTAATTAACTGTGTCTGCAATGGGAGTTTTACAAACCAAAATACTTCAAGTTCCGTACATATACTCCAAATTGAAATTTCTTATTCCTAGGCCGAAAAAAACATCATATAATTTATGCAAAGCATGGAAAGTGCAATTTTATGCATTATTGTCTGTGTAGCACCAAAGCTAGCACACAGTGACTTCTCAAAATATATAAAAAGAAAAGTAAACAACTTGATCATGGTACATCAAAAAAATAGACCGGAGATGAAAAGTAAATATATATTGTTGTCACAAATTTGAGACACATTGAAGTTCCCAAGTAAACGACTACTCATTTTTTAATTTTCCTAGATTTGCACAAACGAAGTTTCCTTTTCATAACAAATTTACGGGACAATACAAAAACAGTTTTTTCTATGCAATTTATGATTTAGTCAGTAAAATGACGACATCAAAAACCACTAACTAATCGTAATCACAAATAGACAAATAGTCACTTATGCAAATAAGATATTCTTTGAAATCACACAGTCGCTAAAAGAAGTTAAAGAATAAACTTCTTTCCTTGAAATCCCAACTTCCCGTAACAGCTAAACGGCGCATCGAAAACGACAAACAGCTAACGGAATCAATCATTAGCTAGTTAAGATGCACAATTTAGAAGTTACAACACATTAGATATGTAAAGTTCCTTATTTAATACGTAAATAGATACAGTAAAGAAAGGTAACCGACTTTGTTATTCAATGCCGCATTTCATTTACCAAACCTCTAGCACAACCATCCAACTCTCAGACTTGACACAGAAGTACACTAAATATGGAAAAAAAACAACGCAGTTTTTCCAACCAACCTCGATATATGACGCGGCAACTTCTGAATGCTTCTCGTTTGTCCTAGCAATAAATATGTCCCAGAAAACCGACCACCACTCAAACAAAAATCCTCCCGGGGCATCAATAGCTGCAATCACATATCACCAATACAAAAAGCATCCAAATTAATATCAATAAAATGAACAAAACAGAACCAAAAAATCGAACTTCTTTGCTTCTAGGTCACTCACCAACAGGATCAGAGGACACTTTCCCTTCAGCTTGAAAAGCCTGAGCTGAAGCCTTCAAATCCCTCTTCACAAGGTAATCATGGATGTAAACATCCAACCTGAAATATCACAACACAAGCAAGCAAAGGTTGCAAAATCAACTTCAACTATGAGAACCAAAGCTTAGATCTTTACATCAATATCAACAACCCAAATGCAAGAACCAAATATTTCAAATACCAAAAGTGACAATTTCATTCAATGTAACAAAACCTAAAAAAACCCTAACATACCCATCAAAATATTCTCACACATTCATACAAAAACAACAAATATAACACCAAACCAAATGAAATAAACAAACCCCAAATCACCAAAACATAAAAAACCGCAACCCAAATCAACAAAATCCAAAATTGAACATGAACATGAACAAAAAAAAAAACCCATGTTTCAAAATTGAAAAAACTAAAGAAACATTAACTGAAAAATACAGCAACACTTACATCTTATCAGCTTCCCAGTTAGTCTGAGACATGCTGAAACAAAGAGAATTGAAGGGTAGTGAAGAAATGAAAAAGCTTGATGAGAGTCTCTAATGAAACTGAGAAGTAACAGTTAGAAAAGACAGAGAATTTTTAGTAGAAAAGAAGGTGAGAAACATGAGAAGAGAAAAGGGGAAGTGTAGAGAGAGAAACGAGAGAAGCAAAAGAGAGGATTTTGAGGAAGAAGAAATCGAAGGGAATGAAACAGAAACGAAATGACCCTTCTTTGTTGTTGTTTGTTCTAAGTCTTCTTTCTTGAGACACGGTAAGAAAAACATGAGAAAATGTTTTTTAATGATTGATAAATGACACGTGAGTTTGTTATGTCTAGATGAACCTAAGTTTACAGCACTCAAATCTTAAACACAATCTTACACATCAACTACTTGTGTTAGAATCTAACTAATGGTAAATTTTAGTTTTTTTTTCATTATTTTTTATTGTATTAAATTATTTATTTATTGAAAAATATATCTTCTTTAAATAAAAAATAATTATAAACTATCAATATGTATCAAAAAATATTTTTTTTTCTTCTAACAATTGTACCAAAAATAGTTAATATCAAAACATGTCTTACATGTTAACTACTTGCATTAGATTCTAGTGGTAAATTTTTATTTTTTACTACTTTTTATTGTATTAAATTATTCATAAAAAAATGTACAGTGTCTTTTTTCTTAAAAAAAATAATTAGAAAATAGCAATATGATCAACAATGTATTAATCTAAGTGATAAGAGTTTTAGATCTTTTAAGCATGTGGTTAGGAGTTTTTAACTCATGTGTATGAAAAAAAATCGATTTAAATGGGAGGAAGCAACTTTAACAGCGATGAAATTTTTTTACAAATATTATGGTAACCAAAAAAAAAATATCAATATGTACCAAGAAAAAGTTAGAAAATATCATTCAATATATTAATACTAATACTATTATAAATAATTGGTAGGATATAAAAATGTTTGTTTTAAATGGTCTACCATGGATTGATGTCTAAATTTTTTTTCAAAATTTTTACGACAATCGATGTTGCATATTTGAGTTGAAGTTCAGAATATTTAATGTTTTTAGCGACAAAATCATGACTTAATTTTAAGGGTTTATTTGTTGTAGACTATATGTGATATATTTAACTTGAAAATAGTAAAAATTATTGAAAACATACTTTTGTTAAAGTAAAAAATCATAAAAAATAATAAAATTTATTGAAAACATACATTGTGTTTTTGATTCGAGAATAGCAATCAATATGTTAGTATTTTAGACAATTGGTGGGGTAGGAAATGTTTGTCGTGATCTACAATAGATAGATGTTTGGAAATCATTCAAAATTTCAACGACGATCGATGTCATCGTTTTCTAGCAGAGTACAAGGTCCTCGACATTTTTAAGGATGAGGCGAAGGTTAATTATTATTGTTTTGATAAAAACAAGAAGTAAATAAAGCAAGAACAAATTAAGTTTTAAACATTAATCTTTATTTTTATTTGTTTTTTGCCAAATCGAAGAATACTAGATCACCTCTAAGACATGAGAATTAGTAATATTGTGATGTTTACTTAATGATTCATTGTTGATGGATCTTCTAATCATTTTCAAGTAATCTAAATCTAACTCTCTCTCTCCCTCAATCTTCTTTCTACTCATCTATTCTGTCTTCCACATCCATTAGAGGGGTGATTTTGAGGTTTTTTTTGCGGTTTTACGTGATTTCTTTGTTTGAGTGCTGTGTTATTTTATTTGTAGTATTGGGGCAATATTAATTGATTTTCTATCGTATTGTGGTGTTTTTTTTATTCAAATTGACAAATCAAATTCAATCTATTACATATTCAATCAATGATTTATGCGTCAACGATGCAAACCATATTTTAATAATTTTTACCTTAAACAAGAAATTCACCATATGAAAGAGTTTTGGGCATGAGTGAATAGATCAATAAAATATCATTTATAGGGGTATATTTATCAATTCTATTATTGAAATGTGCATTTGTTTGGCCCGTTCAATCAAAGCTGAGAGACACTCCACTAGTATGTGGACGAGGGGGCCCAATATTACAATCATCCTCGAAAGTTTTTCTTCCAACCCATCACGTTTCTTTTTCACCCCTCTAGCATGCAAAATATTTTGGAAGATACATTCTATAAAAAATTCGGAAAACATTTTCCAAATTTTTTTCATGCTAGAGGGGTAAAAAAGAAACGTGATGATGGGAAGAGAAACGCTCACAAAATGTTATATTGGGCTTACTTATGTTCTTTCGGCCCAGTAAGTATACCTCTCCTTATATATTTACATTTTCCCCAAAAGTTCCGATTAAAATCCTATAATCCAAAAGAAGGGAAATATACACAATTCTTATATAAAAAGTGTTGCTTTATTATTTTTTCTTTAAATTGATATGCAATGGAAAGTTTTTTTTTTTTTACAAACATATGCGCAATGGAAAGTTAAAAACTTTTAAGAGGGGAACTGGTTATTTTCTTTTTTTTTTTTTGGGTACAAAGAACTAGTTATTTTCTTTTTTTTTTTTGGTAGAGAAACTAGTTATTTTCTTACTCGATAAAGAAGGAACTGTTAATGAAAATTTTAAAAATATATAAACCGGTGAAGGAATTTTCTTATTAATTTAAGTGACACACTAATGACAGTTTTACAATAACTTCTTGCGAAATTCAAACTAGACACCTTAAAATTACAAGTTTAAACTCTTACCACAAAACTAGCACCTAAAGTGTAACATAATAATAATAATATTATTATTATTATTAATTATTATTATTATTATTATTATTATTATTATTATTATCCATCAATTAACAATATTGTACATTGTACTGCTGGGTAAAATTTATGAGTCATGGCAAACCATGTGTCTCATTTCTTATTTAGTGGCATTAAATTAATTAAATTTGATGAAGAATTTTAAAAATACTTTTGCAAGTGTCTTACATATATTTTTCTTGCTACCACGTCAAATGAATCGACCTCAGATGTGTTGAGATTAGAAGATACTTATATAATTTATGTCAGTGTATAAATAATACTCTGAGTAATTTAAAAGGTTTTGAAATGTGAATGTATAATTACAATTGGCACTACAACATATCTGACCCAAAACATTATTTGCATATAATGAGGCACATAATAATTGAAAAACAATTGGAACAACAAAAAACGTTTTGGAACATATAAATAACTAGTCTCGTGAGTTTTAACTCAGTTGGTAGGACAATGCATTATATATATGTAGGGGGCCGAGTTTTGAATCCTGGTCATCTCACTTATTCACCTTAAGGATGGAATTTCTAGTTACTAAACTACTTAACAAAAAAAAAAAACTAATTGAGGCATGCTAATTAACAAGTGGACTAAAAATAATGTTTATAAAAAGAAATTTTGTTTTTCAACAATAAATTAATTCAAATATTATGTATTTTAGATCCCTTAAATATGTTGGAAGAGAATAACACATCTTGTATGTCGAAAAATTTTGTACCTACATTATGGTAATAAAAAACAACAAAAATTAATTTTTGAAAATACAAATCTATCCAAACACATATTACGTAATAAATAAACAATTTTTTTAGGAAAAAATTGCTACTTCTAATTAGATAGGATACATGTTAATATTTTTCTAATTAAACTAGCTTATGAGTTTATAGTTTATCATTTTTTTTTTCAATTTTACCCTTTAAAAAAATTAAATATTAATTAAATATATATATTTCACGTCATTTCATACTTATAAACTACTTCTAATTAGATAGGAAACATGTTAATACTCTCTCCGTCCCAAAATAAATGATCCAAATTTGACTTTTTGTATTGTTCATATGATCTACTTTGACCTTATTTTTCTACTAATATGTACATGTAAATATTAGCAAATGAGATGTTATTTGATTTGTCTCGACGAGTACTTTCAAAATATATAATTTTTTATAATAGATAATTAAAAATATTAATGATTAAAGTTGTGCATTGGCAAACGTGATAGTGGTCAAACAGATAATTTATTTTGGAACAGATGAAATATTTTTCTAATTAAACTAGCTTATAGCTTATCATCTTTTTTTTTCTTCCAATTTTACCCTTTAAAAAAATTAAATATTAATTAAACATATCTTTTTTACGTTATTTCATACTTATAAGCTAGTTCAACCATTAATTTTACCAAACACTACAAATTCAATCAGCTAGCTTATTCGCTATAAGCTAACTTATAAATTATTCGCTATAAGTTCATCTGTTATAAGCTAGCTTATCAGCTGTCCGTATTTTTTATCAAACAGAACCTATATAAAATCATTTATTTTAATTTCTTAACTAATAATCTTAGGTCTCTTTCAACATCCTTAACCAATACTTTTGCCAATAGTAATTCAATAGTAGTATTTTTGATGCATGTATAGTTTCTATAGGGGTGAATGAATAGAGTTGAAAGAACACAGAAGAATTCTTTGTTAGCTAAGCAGTGTAAGTAAGTACTTAATTGGCATTTGGGTGGCTACAGAAAGGAGGTCACGAAAGTAACATTGAAAAGTCTCTCTCTTTTTTGCTGTAAACAATATATTTTCATCTCCATGTGTTGTTTGTGTCAGCTTAATATAAGCTGCTTTAAAAGCAACATACCACTGAGATCAAGTGGGGTCCATAATAAACCTAAATTGTAGTGAATTCTTTTCTCTGCTTACTACTATATGATCATATTCATATTCATGCATTGCATATATATGTAATGTAGCAATGTCCTTATATGTAGTAATATTGAGAGAGACCCTTCATTTTTTCCTATGTCATCCTCACCTCATCACTGCCCCAAATCAAATAAACGATATTACATAATTCCATTTTGCTCAGCTTGTTTATAGGACAAATAGATAATAAAACAAAAAAATACAGATATGGTACAATTTAATCAAAATTTTAAAATTGTTTTATATGAGATGAGTTGTATGGGAAAATATTAAGTGTTGAAATATTTTGTACGGAAGCGATGAGTGTGAATTTTGTTGGTTAGTGATCAATATTTGAGATATATGCATGCATTATCTAAAATGTTTAGACCAATTCCATTCAACTCTTCAATACTTGTATATATACACTTTTACTTATTTTAGTTTGTCCTATTTATGTGGGAAGTTGAATTTGGATATGTGGACGGCTAATAATTAACTCATTTGCACAATGATTGTAAGATTGAGATTAAAAAGTGCTCGAGTAAACATACTTTAAATAATTTTAAACTCTAGAGTTCTGAATTTTTTTAACATTCATAGCCTTCTAAATTGTCCATACAAGAAATAACCCTTTAATAGATTTCTTTCGAATTAGATTTTTAGAATTGAGTATTAGGCCTAACTCATCCTTACAAAACCGTTTTGTAAGGTGAAGATTGTCTCTTACTTATAAACACACATTCAGACCATCTCACAACTGATGTGAAACTTCTTAACACACTTCCTCGTACCCAACACTATTGGACTTGGGTGCGGATATAAATGGTGGATGATCCGATCAGAAACCTGATAACAGACGGTCCAGCGGAACATGGAGAAGCTCTGATACCATCTTAGAATTTAGTATTGGATCTAACTCATCTTTCCCAACCGATGTGGAACTTCTTAACATAGATATTGAATCAAAAGTTTTAACGTAGCTTGTATATCGTCCTTTCCCCCATTAGAGTCAAATAGAAAAAATAACAACGTAAATGAAGATAGATTGATTTTTCTCTTCTTACTCGGCCTCCTCTTCCTCTCGGTTAGGTGTTTTTCCTTTGTCTTTTGACTAAGCCAAGGTATAGAGGACTTTCCAAATTCTACTTTTTTGGCTTCTCATGTTGTTTCTACCAGTTGAATGAGATGAGGGTGGGGAAGATCGGTTATTCTTTCATCCCAAAATGCATTATAAAAAAAATAGAAACATTGAGATAGAAGAAAATACAAAATGGGAAGAAGAGCTGAGATAGTCTAGGGTTAGGGTATTATAAAAGAATAGAAAAACTCAATCAACAAGATGCTGAAAAAACTAAGCTACTTTTAATTTTAATTAAAATATAATATTTGTTTTTTTGGTTACATTTAAAAAAAAAATGTCTAGGTCACTATGTTACATTAACATGCTGCATCAACAATTTATCAATCAAAAAATAAAAATGTTTAATAGAATATGTTTTTGTAAACAATTCAACAATCTGTAAGGAGGACGAGTCAAATAACAGTGCAATTGTTTCATAATGAAGATGACTAAAAGTAAAGTGATTAAAGTAATCATGTTTGCTAAAAGACAAAAATTTACTTTAATTAAAAGACTACTTCATCACCTTATTATAAATCTTCCGAATTACAGAGTCACAATTGAGATATTACTTTCTTACAAAAAAAAAATCGAGATATTGTTTTGAGAAAAATGCATACGCACGGATAGTGTAAACTAATTTTATACTATCAATCAATATCAACCGTTTATTCCGTCAAATCACTCAACTACACCTCAATATAATTTTATGATATGGAGAAATGTTTAATTTATATTGGATGTCAGTGTAAAATTACTGACAGAGCATGTCCATTAAACTCTATTGCTTTTACTAAAAGCCTTTTTAACAGCAAAATTCATCAAGATTAAGTTGAGAAACAATATGAATGGTTGCTATTTTGTTTTGTTAAATAGTCTAATGACTAGAAATTTCATCCTTAAAGTGGATAAGTGAGATGATCGGAGTTCGAATTCCAGTCCCCTAACTTTTATATACAATACAATGTCCTTTCAATTGAGTCAAACTCATGGGATGAATGATCGCTAATTTAATGAATTAAAAAGTGAATTTTCATTTATAATAATTACATGAGCGAGAAATTTCTACTCTCCGTTGCCCATAGTCTTTAATAATATTCTAAACCAAAACATACTGAATATGAGTTAGCTTGTTTAGTTGTAAAAAGAGCCTTCAAAAAGTTATAAGTGTGGGGTCATTGCTTTGAATCTCATATTCGTTATTTTTGCTTAAAAAAATATTATAAAAAAATGTCACCTTTCAAATTTATTGCTATATTGATGTATTTAATGTAATAATATTGATTAGATAATTCAATCTTTCAAGTTTGTTTCCGTCACCTGCCTGCGTTTTTGTTTCTGTTTTAGAGGTGCAGGGGTCGGTTTTTATGGCTTTGAACAGCCTTCTGTTTGTTTGTTGTACTGCTACTTGTTCATGGCCTTATAGCACTTCTTGTGCTATTTGAGTGCCTTAATAATATAATTTTTCCATCTTCAAAAAAAAATCTCTCCGTTAATTATTTCTTATACTAAGGAATAAATATAATACTACCTTTTTTTTTTACAATAAAGACAATACTACTAAGTATAGTGTATTTTGTCAAAAAATAAAAAAGGTACAGAATAGTAGTATACAAAGTAGAGTAGTGAAGAGTCAAACACATTGGTCATGTCATGATCACATACTCCCTCCATATTAAATTATAAGAAAAAAAATCATTTTTATCCCAAATTATAATAGAAAGCAATTGATTTTTATTACTTTTACTTATTTTTATAAAATTTAATTTAATGTAAATTATATTTAATTTACTCTATTTTTTTTTCATAATCAATAATTAATAAAAAAAAATTATATTCTTTTATAAAACTTATTTAAAAAAACATAAAATGTAATACTTTAAATATTTATATTTTACATTTTTTAATTAATATAAAATTATTTTTTTAACTTATATTATGAAACGGAGAGAGTAGTGTCACAAGAGAGAAATTAATTGTAAAATGGTTAATGGTATGTGGCATGCATTCCATTTCTGTGATCACACCACCATCAGTCTTCCATCTGATTCCAATCTGATATCATCAGTCCCTCATGCATGCCATACCATGCCAATATATACTTTGCATAGATACGCTCCTTTGTTCATATATCCATATCCGACTCTTTTGGTAGCACGTGGTTTACACCGCAATTGAGTTATTCCATTGAACTATAAAAACGCGACCAAAATCGCGTGAAGATCTTCCAATATTGTGACGTCATCAAAGCATGCAAAGGGTTAAGAAATGTGTCTGTACAGGAAGGGAGAAGAACAAGGATAACGCGTAGCGGCGTAAGCGTAACACAGGAGAGAGAAACTATGTACCGTACAAAACTACAAATACATTTTTCTATTTAAGATATACTCCACTCTTTTTGGTTTAAATAGAAAATTTAATGCATCTGACTTATATTCTCTTCGATTTTATCTATAAGAAAAATTTTATTTATTTAATTTTTTTTTGGTTTTCACCACCAGTTTAATCTGGTTCGGGGGTCAGTTCTGGCATCACGTGGTTCCAGCCCCCTTCCGATCGCAGTTGCGGGGGATCGAACCGTGGTCCTCCCTACCAAGTTCAGCGCCAATCACCACTGAACCAACTAACGATTGGTAAAAATTTTATTTTTTAGATTCATTGTAAGATTAATGTATTTAAATGATATTATAATCTAGATATATAAGTTTTAGAATGAATTTAAAAAGTAAAATTTTTCTTATATATAAGACCTGGAGAATTATTATGGATCAAATATATTAAATTCTCAATAAATATAAAAGATACATATTATTTTTTATATTTAAAATCAGAGCAAGATTATATAAATATGATGATTTGATATATAGTAGTATTTTTAATCCAAATTTACTTTATCATATTTTTCTCTCTTCATATACTCTCACACATATTTCACAGCCGGTCATGCACAAATAGAGGGTGTGCTAAATAGTGAGACCTTCATTTTTAGGCCTCAACAAAAATAATTATACGAAGACGTTGATTTGAAGGAAAAAAAATAGCAATAGACCTTAATTTATATAGTTTTACTTGTAGTTTAAGTATGTTACAAAAATTGTTTCAATAATTGTTAGAATGTAAGCATTTTTAGATAATTAGAAGGTATTTTATTGTTATTAATAATTAGAATAACAATATTTTTTTGTAAGAATAATAATATTTTGTATATTAGTTATAACAATAACTATGTTTTATTTTGTTTACAATTTTAAATTTTAAATTAAATTTAATCTTTATCAATATTTTACTTTTTTTTATTAAGGAGTTTATTTTTAACTTTGGAAACTGGGCCTCAAAATAATCAGGACCAGCCCTGCCGATCACATTATTAATAATAATGTATCCTTAATTGTATATATAAGATATATAGACCCATATTACTTTTTATTTTTCTTATTTGTTAAACATTTGTAAACCTTAAAAACATAGCAATAAATTTATGAAGAAATTGAAAGATCATTTGAAATTTATTGAAATCCATTAAAATTAATGATTTATGAGTTTTTATTAAATACCGTTAATCTTGATAGCTCTCAATAATATATCAAATAATTTTCAAATTTTCTAAACAAATTATAGATGATATATATATATATATATATATATATATATATATATATATATATAACATAAATTTTCAATCCAACAGCGAATTTTATAAAATTCGCATTCGTTATATTAGTATTGATTATTTGTCTATGGTAAACCACTTGTAAAGATAGTCCACCGTAGCATCGCCATGTTTTGAATTGCTCTATTATGTTCCCTCTCTTCCAATATTGATATAATGGTGCAAGCAAGAAATGCTAGTTGTAATGTAATGTAATTAATCGCCCCCCCCCCCCCAAAGGACCTCTCTCTATCTTTTGACAGTGAAATGCAAAGAATTGGATCAGTGGGGAGTCAGTTGTGATAGTAATCAGGAGAGAGTGTGTGTGTGTGTATGTGCATGACGCAACAAGTAGTAGTAAGTATATTACTGGAAACCGTGCTTCATTGGAAGCGTGTGATGAGGTTCTGCTCAATTAAATTGGGCTCATTATACAATATAACTCTATCTTTGTATTTTTCTCCACTTTCTTGCATACCAAAACTTCATTCATATAGTCAGAATACACCAAAGGGGACCCCTAACCAAGCCTTGTAGAATCTTTTACTATGTCTATATATGGCGGCAGACGATACTAAAATACTAAGATTTTATATTCCACAAAAAAATATTAATTATAAATTTAGCAAGTCATAAAGATCCTTTTTCATCTTCAAAATATAAGTAACAGAACAAGAATTTTAGCTATTAAACAAAATTTATCTTAGACGATTTTTTGTCGACAAAAAATTATTGAGGTTAGAAAATCAAAATTCAGTCAAAACAAGATGGTTAAAACTGCATTTAAGTCTTTAATTTTTAGCATTAGCTAATATGCTCTATAGTTCTTAGGGAAAAGGAGTTCGATAATCTATAGTTCGACTGATGGGTTAGGAAAACCTAATAAGATATTGTTGACACCAAATAAAATTAAAGATTGACATATTAATATAGAATAATATTTTGGAAATATTTGTATATAAAATAGACACATTAGTTTTACTACTAATATTTTGTAACATATGTGAATATGTGGTTATAATTAGAAGCATATATGAATTATAATATTTGAGATTTATGATTGTGCATGTGTTTATTAGAGAGAATAGAAGATATGTGACACAAATAATGTGAGGAATTAACAATGGATCAAAATCAGACATATGAATGATTATACTGTATATAATTTGTGGATATAATTTTTTTGAATTTGTATAAAAATTAAACATTTTAAAATGAATTGTAAAACAATGAAACATTACAAGAAAAAGAACTACCCAAATCGTAATAGATAAGATTTTTCCTAAACTATTCCTTCATAATTTGGGGGTATTTACCCCCAACCAATATATGAAGAAGCCACATAAATAGATTTATATCTGATACCCACAACTAACTTGTAACCAAATTTTATTTGCATGTGGTACCTATATGTAAATCTATTTATGTAGTTTTCTTTTATTGGTTGAAGGATAAATACCCTAAATTGTGAAGTGGTAGAGTATGTCTCACCAATAACTATAAATAGTTGTTCTTTAAACTTTTATTTATTGGTTTTCAGGTGTCTATTGGTCATTTTTGTTAGGAGTTTTTTTGGATGTTCTTTTTAGGGTTTTTCTTTTTTTTTAGGTGTGAGAGTGAATTTTTTGTCTTTTGTGTAGTTTTTTTTTGTATCTTAACCTTTTGGTTAGACCGTATTAATAAATTCTTAATTACTAGTATAAAAAAACGATAAAAGAATGTACTATGATAAAAAAAAAAAAAATCAAGTTTGTTTATGCATGATATAGGTGAGGAAACCTAGGTCATATGAATTTTATTGGCATAAAAAAAACGTATAGTAGAAAATTAGAGATCGAGGTGATGGATTGAATTGAATTAAGGAGAAGCAGATACGTCATATCGGGGAGCTGAGATTTTCGTACTAACGTTGATGTATACAAGAGTGGTCAGAGGGCCATCATTTTCTCAATTATCAGCGTGGGTGAGAGAGAGATCGATAAGAGTGTACCTGCCTTGTACATCTTCAACATACAGTATACTATAGTATTTTAAAATGTACTCTTCTATTTGAAGTTTGAACCCCTTAACACAAACAAAACATGTTTCAATTTATAACCTTGTAGTACAAGTTTATTGATTTAAAAAATTAAAATGCATGAACTAATAATTAATAGTGGCTTTGTATCTTGAAATTAAGTGTGATGAATGAATGAATCAATCGATCTGATTAATTATGCAAGGTAATCCAATTAATTTGATGTGTCACGTGTGAATTGTTGATCTTACGCATATAATTAACAATTAACATAGTGAAAACTGTGTATATGCGATGATGTAAATGTATGCATGTCTTATGATTAAATGTAAATCAGTGCACATATGCCGAAAACATGGTTTAGATAGTAGCTTAGTGGTATTTTTCTTAATATCAATGGCTACAACTAGAACATAGTTTACTTCAGTTAGCCGCCTAAAATGAATCTCGAGTTAAATTGAGAAGAAGAAGGCTAGGGCACAAGATATTTAAGGATATTCGTTTTAAAACCCGTGCATTCAATTTATTAAAAGTCAAAATATTACTAATATTTTTTCAATAGAATTTTTTATTTATTTTTGAATTCACTTGTACCTGATTGAGAAAGTATATATAAGACTTGAAAATTTTCACTCGCTATAGTGAGTATATTACAATATTCCTTACCAAGTTTACCGAGTTAGATGGTAAGTGAAGTAGAAGTGTCACGTGGTATTGCATGAATAATGAGTTATATATATATGTGTGTGTCACGTATCAATGTATACAAAATTTGTGACTTATATGAATAAATGTAACTATGTTTAATATCATTAAGACATTTAATTTACGGGCTCTCTGATCTCTTATACGTCGATTATCCTTCATTTCTTCAAACAGTATTGAACTCGATCCCAACCACACACTTAATTGCTACACAACAATCTTCCCCTCAAGTGTGATTCCATTTAATTCATTATGTTTCTCCTTAAGCCGAAGTTTTCTCATCGACATACACTTGTACCGTCGTTGGCCTTACTCAAAAAAGCATGTTGCTCTGATACCATTGTTGGAGCGTGAGAGGCAGTTCAGAAGATCATCCACACATTGGAGATGAGCAACCACAAATGCGAGTGGAGCGCCCTATCTTTATGCAAAGCCTTAAAACATTTTGTTCATCGGTTCTCTCACTTACTTTCACACAACTTTCTCTTTTCCAAGAAATGTAAGACTTTCAACCTCGTACTTGCTACACAAATTTTTTATCTGTAAATGTAAGTTCATTCAATACCACATCCACATTGTACTAAGAACAATCTTAAAAACAAGGGAGTTGAATATCACATATTCTCCCATAAACCTATGACCCTGAATTTATGAATTATCTCACTTATATATTGTTCAATATTTACATTTTTCAAGTATTGAAGAAATTTAAACCTCATACTTACTACTACATAGATGGATTTAAAGTTCTTAATTTCCACAATTGCTTACACTAAAATATACTCAAAAGAAAGAAAAAACAAGATAAAAGTCATCACTTGATATAATTTTTTTTTTCCTTTTAAGATAATTAATACTAAATGATTGTGACTTCAATTTCCTGAAGAGGTTACTTTTACTCTCACACGTTTTCCCAAAGTAATGGATCTTGTTTTAAATTTTGAGCAATAAACCTATCAATGATTTTTTTTATGTTACATTGAAGGAAAGCTGCAATCACAGTGTGAGTTGAGCATGAAAATGGCTGCATACAGAAACTCCTGGTCTCTGTCCATATTCATGTTTATGTGAAAATCAGGTGTTACCCACGTGCATGGATCTTAAAATCCACCAAATATTGAATGGAAGGTGTTTTCTTTTTGTACTATATGAGAGTAAATGGTAAGAAAGAAAAAGAAGAAAAGAATACAATTAGAAAATCTACAAGAGATTATTTCTTTTAAAAAGAGGACATCTTTTTTTTCTTCCCTTTTTCCTATAATGAGAAGAAAAAAAAATGTTTGGTTAGAGAAAATTATATTTTACTTTTAGACCGAAACTAGTAGGATATCTGTGCCTCCTCCTCACGGACCGGATCGCGCGTTGCGCTAAGTTGATTGGGTTTTTTATTTGTTCTTAACAAACTTAATATAAAATTTGAAAGAAAATAACTAGAGAAAATTTCACGGGACTTAAAAAAAAAAGCTTAATTGCATTTGGAGTTTAGGTGCCCCTATTTTCATTATTTTGCAGAGTGTTGGTCTCCTTATTTTAAAATTCGACAGTTTTGATCCCTTATCATAATTTTAACTATAAATTGATGTGATATGTTTTAAACGACTTAGTATATAATCTGGTGATGAGAAAATACCAACATCGATGAAATTGTAAGAAAAAACTTTTATAAAATTAATTTAAAACATGTAGTATTATCATATTTTAGACAAAATATATGTTAGAGAAACCACAAAACTATCGAAGTTTAAAATAGGGAGACCAAATCTACAACCATGCTCATAGCAATTTCACAGATAAATTGATTGTTATGTTAGACTTACACCCGGATGATATACGGTGTAATAAGTGCTAGATTTTTTGTTTCTTTGATATATAACCATTTTGTCAAAATTTCAAATATATTTACAACATATAAAAAATATATATCAGAAAAAGTCAACCCTCTGAAGACCCACTTTAAACAGATCTTCGGTTAATTTAGCAGCTCATGCAAAAAGTTAATTTGTTGAAGACATACATTGGATCAACATGTAAACATTTTTGAAAATATAGAGCACTCTTTAAAATGAATCGACTCTTTTCTTTTTCTTAAAAATAATGTCTTGTTAACAAGTGTGAAATCAATGTAATGTGAATTAAAATATTTAATTTTTAATAAATAATTTTTTAAATGAAATGATTTAAAGTGTCTCAAAGATATATAGTTGTTACTCTCTGCATCTCACAATTAGTGAGTTAGTTGACTGTTGTACATTGACATATAAGATGTTGGATTCGTCTTGATGAATATTTTCAAAATATAAATTTTTTATAATTTTTACTATCATATAATTATAGAAATTAATCATCAAAGTTATGCATCGACATGCGTAAAATAGTCAACTAGCTCACTCATTGTGGAATCGAGGGAGTAGCATTTTTCTTTGGTTTAATTATTCTCTAGTCCTTTAAAGATATTTTTGATTTCATATTGTTTCCACAATTTTTTTTGACACGAAAATTTATATATATACATGGTTAAATAATTACACATGAATAAAAGGTAGACGTGCAATAAGTTGCACCGCTAAACCTTTTTGTATAACAATATGAGAAGTTAATTCCATTAGTTTTTGGCAAAAAAAGTTAATTTTAGGACCAATCTGAAACCTATTAAACTAAATAAATGAATCAATATGATACTTATTAAATTAGATAAAAGATCAATATAAAATTAAAATTAAATTTTTCTATAAAAAATTAACAAAAGAGACGAATCTGACAAATAAATCTATCTTTAAAGAACCGAAACGAATTTTTTTTTAATAGGACTAATATAAAACAAAAATTATCTTTAAAGATTGAACAAACTAATTACAGTAATCTTTTTTCTATAAATAATTATATTGAGAGTTTTTGAACTTTCACTATTCATGACATCATTGACATGATTGATGAGTACATATGTCAATTAGAAGGAGTATTTAATAACATATGTTTGATTAAGTACACTCTTTAACCAATTATTACTTAATTATAGTATTTCTTGACATGACTCTTACAATAACTTTGCTCCAATATAGATTCAATTCAAACAGTCTTATATGAGTACGGATAGTAAGTAAAGTAACGTGAAAAGTTTTACAATTCCAGATTTCCAGGTGGATTGCTGTTAGTTTAGTTAAATGCTTCATGAGTCCTATACACTCTTCCTCAATTTATTTATTAATAAAATAAAATACTATATTTTTTTTTGAACGGCTAAATTTTATTAAAAGACTACTCCTCCACAAGAAGTGAAAGGAATTGTCGTGGAAACATACAAACAAAAGGTAACGTGATATAACACAATTACCAACACCAAAACAAAGACCCCAAACCACCCATACACCAATACACCAATATTGACTCGCTAAACCCCCAGAGAAAACCCCTACCAGACCCTAGGAGACACCACTTGGCTCTAACTTCCGAACTCGAATTAAAATTACTCGGCCCATCAGATCCATAGAGTAGCCCCAGAAGTCAGAGGTTGAGGGACTCCGGTAGTCCGAGAATCGACAGTCAACGCCTGATGCAGAAGAATTCGACCAGATACCAGAGACCTGTAAGTCTCAATAGACTTGAACACCCCTCAGCGACTCCAAGAGTCCTGCAAATCTCACCAGATTTGAAAATGGTCAGAGACTCTTGTATCAGATAGAATCCACTCACACTCGGCCTTAACCATCCAACACCACTCCCTCGCCAATACGTCCTGGAGGTACCATAAAGCAGCATCATCCGTCAACACGGAGAGCCTACGTACCTCGCCTTTTCAGGCGTGACAGGACAAGAAAACCAAGGCCAAATCTCCCTCTGACCAACACCGCAACCTTAGCCAAACCACCACCTCAGCCCAGCACCGCCATTACCAAACACCACCACCACTTTTCACTGTCCCCACCAGAGCCACTAAAGAGACGACAGCACCACCACCCCCGCCAACACTACCACTGCAACTCACCGACACCGCCTCCCAACCTCACCTCCAGACAAAAACCCCGTCGTAGCACCGCCACCAAACCGTCAACACCAAACACAACAGCACCAAACACAACACAACAGCAGAACAGAGCATAACCATCAACACCAAACACAACAGCACCCCTCCAACCTCAAACACCACAACCTCACCCCTCCTGCACCGTCGCCACAGAGAAACGACCACCACCACAACCTCACCCCTCCTCACGCTCCGCTGCCTCCTCCCAAAACGAGCACCAAAACTCGCGGAACAGAGCACCCAACACGAACACAACGGCGGCAGGAACGCAGCCGGCAGTACCAGCGAGGAAAACGCAGCAAAGACACGGCCTCCCCCCAATCAACGGCGGCGGGGACAAACAGGAAACTGACGGGGGAAGAAAGCGACCCCAGAACGTGAAACCAGAGCCAGATCGGGATCTAGCTCGGTGGTACGGAGTAGAGGACTCGTCGCACCACCCACTCTTGAGTTTACATCTCGCCGGCCGGATTGGATTTGAGGGAGGAAGGTAGGTGGCGGCGGTTTTAGGGTTTTGTTATGTAGAGAGAGGTCAGAGAGAAAGTTTTAGAGAGAGAAGGTGTTCGATACAGTTTTTAAAATAAAATACTATATGCATATGTAATAATGTACTTGTAATTACATCAACTGATCCCATTCCTTGTTTTTTCATATTTCACTTTATTGTTAAAATTTATTTTTTATTTTTATTTTGGTGCACTTTTATATATTATTTTCACTTTACACTTTATGAAACTGAAGTGCCATTCCATTTATGAGACTGTTTTGTACAAAAAGCTAACACTTGAGTAGTTAAAAAAGCGTATGCTCCTAAATACAAAATTGTACATACATAGAAAACCAAGAAAAAAAATAAAAATAAGGAAAAAATAAAATAAAAAACTAGCTAGTACAATACCCAAATTCAATCCATTTATCCCCCTTCTTAACAAATAAAAAACTTGATAATTAAACCTTATTAATATTATTTGTTAAGTAGTATGATATGTGAATCATTACAACTCTTGCTCTTAAGTGTTTTCCATTGCTTAGTAATGTCTTCAGAAATTTTGATGGCATCAAAATATGTTCCATGTAGACCTCTTTTTGTGAACCCCACCGTATACAATCCTTGCTCACCTTTCCAACCATGAGGAAAGGGTGTTTTTGGCATTCCATCTTTAGTGAAAAAATCATTCCCCTAAATCAAGAAAAAAATTAATTAATTAATTAAGATAAGCAATATAAAAAAATTAGTGTAAAAAATCAAATAAGTTTTGAATGATAATATTTTTCTACACAGCAAAAGAAAAACAAAACAAAACAAAAACTAAAATTAAATTAATTAAATAATTAATTTATTTGAAGCAAAAGGAATTGACTAAAAGTTTAGTACCTTTTTTGACAAAAAGAATAGTACTTTTTCAAAAGGCTCTTTTACAAGTTGCTTGCAAGATTAAAGATAGATCTTTCATGAGATTGTTATACATCATAAAACGTCACAATGAAAGCAAAGTTTTAGTTTTCTATAAAAAAATATATTTTAAAGTATGAAAAAATAATTAAATATTAGTAAAAAATATTGTAGAGAAGAACCACACAAAGCACAGAACCCAAACAAACTGATTTTATTCTTGTATCGTTTTTGCATGAAGAAAAGAAGACATTTGTATGTTTCTGCTCTCTGCATGTGTCCCAATTCTAGATAGTGATAAGTCATAAGTTCTTCAATAATAAGATAAAGCTAAAAATAAAAACTAAATATAGCAGATCAATTTTTAACCTTCAGCCAACTAGGCACATTGCTCTTGTATCCTGTTGCTAATATTATTGCATCAAATTCCTTTTCTTGTCCATCCAAAAATTTTGCACCATTTCTTGTTATCTCCTTCACTCCTTCCATCACCTATACAAAAAATTCTTCAATCTTAGCCTAAAATATTTCTATATATTCCAAATTTAATTTAAACATTAAATTTTTAATTTTAGTTTTTTTTCTTCTTATTTTTATAAATATGGTATCCGGCTAAAAAACCAATTAATATGATAATCACCAATCTTAACTTGTATGGACTAACCCTGACCCTGACCTAACACATGGAGTGATAGGAGAAGGATTCGACCGTGAGACTTTGAGAGAAACACACTGAACTAATCCATATGGGCTATCTAATTTTTATATTTATATTTTTTTTTTGTGTAATCAAAAAATAAAACCATACCTTAATGTTACCGGCTTTAATTTGTGCAATTTGACCAACATCAAGAACAGGAGTTTTCCCTGTGGCAAGTTTAAGCTCTATAGGACCAGTTTTAGGCCTTTTGATACCATAGTGATTTGTGTTTCCCAAAAGGAAACTTGCCACCAACAAGAGAAACTTGTCTACTAATTTTAATGGAAGCCATTTGTATAATGACATAGCTATTCCATATGTTGAGAAACCAAACATATCTCTTGGAAGAATATGTACCTAGTATAACATCATCATAAAAAAAAAACATTGCAACAAAGTTAGCCAAAAAGTACAAACTCCAAACTTTGATGATTATTTACCCAAATGGGAAAACTACATACTACATGACATCATTTTAAGTACTAAACACTTATATATCTATCATATGATCAATTATTACATATTAAATAATTATAAAAATACTACCTTTATGAATCAACTTGGTAAAAGTATTCATAAAATACATAAAAATTGCTCACAACATAAAATTTCCAACATTAACTACATTTTCAAAATTCAAGTGAATTTGACAAAATCAGAGTGATTAATTAATGACTAAAAACCGTCGCATACATAATTTTGTTAAACCCGTCGTGAATTGTAATATACATTTAAAAAATATGTCTATGTGACGCGGATTAAAGTTGTATCGGTCGCATTAGACTACGATTTTTTGTAATATTAAAGATTGTGACGCAATTGAAAATTGAAAGAAAATTAAAATTAAAAAAGGGAACTTACTGTGTTTCTAGCAACCAAATGAGGGATAGCATTGTGTCTACAAAGATCCAAGCTAACTTCCATACCAGAATTACCACAACCAATGACTAAAACCTTTTTGTTTTTGTACTCAGAACCAGATTTATAATCACTAGTATGAAGAACAGGACCATGAAAATGTTCCATACCATGAATTATAGGAATAACAGGTTCAGCATTTTCACCAGTAGCAACAACAAGCCAAGGTGAAAAATACTGAAAACCATCATGTGTTTTAACAATCCAAATTTCAGAACTTGAATCAAACTCAGCACTAAGAACAGTTTGGTTAAACCTAGGATGAATATTGAAATGATCAGCATAAGATTCCATGTAAGAAATGAACTGATGTTTTGTTGGATATTGAGGAAAAGTTTGAGGAAAATTCATCAAAGGAAGTTCACAAAAATGTTTTGGTAAATGAAGTTTTAAACGGTCATAAGTTCTGTTTTGCCATAGTGAAGCTATACAATCACTTCTCTCAAGAATGAGACTTGGAACACCTTGTTCTGATAAACAAGCAGCTACTGCTATACCAGAAGGACCAGCTCCTACAATGATAGGTCCATGAATCCAAACACACTTTGCTTTTTCTTTGAAAGGATCCATGAATGAATGATGAAAAATGATACTAGTAGTAGTAACTTAACTTGAGTTTAGTGTAGTGTTTTTTTCTCACTTTTTTGTGTTGTGTGAATGAAAAAGTGAGGAATTTAAAGAGTTAGGAAGGAGTTTAATAGGTGAAGTGAGAAAAGGAACAAAGGAAAACTCAGAGATTGGTTAAACGGTTGAACCTTTTTAAATGAGGCGTGAAGGTTAAGGAAAGGATTTGATTCTGTTTTTCTCTAGGCAAATTTCTTAACAACAGTAATGGTGAAAATATATAGAGAATTTATGTGTGTATTTATTAATTTTTTTTTTATTAACATTCTCGTTCTCAAGAAAAGGAAATTGGGTAACTCAGAGTTCGGCAGCGAGACACGTAAAGTCTGATTAAGAATATGCCATTAGATTTCATAGGTTTCGTCCAGTGGTGTGAGATTTAAGTAGTATGCATGTGGTCCTGAATTTGACTTCCAGCTCCACTGTAAACAAAAAGTTTTATTAAGAATTGTTCCTATCAAAATCAAGTTTGGATTCTCTTGAACGATTTTGAGGAAATTTCATTAACCACTTTAGTCTGATATATTATTTTTAATTAATTTATGGAATATGTTAAATAATGCCTCCGAGACACCAATTAAAAAAACAAATGTAATAATATGACATTGAAGTTTATACAATCAATTTTTAAAAAGTTTTATTTTCAATTTAATTTTTTTTTATTCCTTAATCAGTACTATTCTGAGACACCGGTTAACATTACCCTTAATTTATTTATGATGATGTATATATGATGTGTGTATGTACTATTGTGTGTATTATGTATGTGAACAGAGTAAATGAGAGTTCATTTATGCATGGTGTTGTTTTTTAAATTTGATTTTCTGTTGGAATAAGTAATGAGTTGCAGTCACTCATACATCAAAAAAATTTGTTTTATATAACTATGTCACGCTTTGTCAGTACTCTGACTATTCTCTGCTTTCCGTGGCCCATTTTTTTCAATTTACAAGTATCAATAATAACTGTAATTTTAAATTGTAAAGCAAACAATTAATGATTTTAAATTTATATGATTTTTTTTTTATAATACTACCTCCATCTCGAAATATAAGAACTAATTTGACTACTGTACGTATACTAATGCACAATTTTAATCAAAAATATCTTTAATTCTCTATTAATAAAAATTAAAAAATTTTGATATTTTAAAAATACTCATAAAAACAAATCAAACAAGATCTTATAGGTTAATATTTATATCTGTAAGTTATTAAAAAGTATGGTCAAAACAAGATAAATGAATAATACTATCATTTAATCAAAATAACTCTTATAAAATAGGACAGAGATATAGATAGTAATTTGTTAAGTAGAGGTTGGCCATTACTGTTTCCTAGGGTAAGTGCAACTTTCAAAGTTTAGATAATGCTGATGTAGTATTAACATATTATCCATAAATAAGATTTCAATGTTGATTGTGATAGTTGAAATCATGTTTTGTTTTAGTGAATTTATAGAGATCATTTCTTGCACTTTTTAGGTAGTTGATGGATTATTTTGCAAGTATACGATTATCCGTAAGTAGTACAATTAATATCGATCCACAGAGATTGTCTTAACCGAATTTAAAGGTAATTGAAACTATATTACTATTATCTAACATAAACATAAATGGGGGGGCAAATTTCAAAGATGAATGTTAAAGCGATTGAATCTCGATGTTCCCTTGAATGCATATGAAGAGGTAGTTAAACTTCAAGTAATGAAACAAATCAATTATGCAAGATAGATTAATAAGACTTGCTACTTCAAATCTCTTTGAAGCAACACTCTCTAGTTAACATAAATTTCCTAATCTCTTAGTCAATTTCAACATTACTAGAGGAATAAAAGCATTAATCATCAAATCACACATGCTTATGCAAAATCTCTAAAGAACAAACATGTGTTCTATCAACCTAGATCCATGATCTAACACTACTCTCATAGACATTCAAATCACTCATATCAATCCTCACTTGATCAAGGTAAGAATAGCTTTAAGCATAAGATTGAAGAGATTGCATCATCAAATTGAATTCAATAACAAGAAAGTTTAACTACAAAGGTATAGGATTCAAGGTTACATCAAGATTCAATCTACAAGGAGTTTAGCCCATGGTCATGATTGAGATGAAGCTAGATCCTTCATAATCAACCATCATCTTCATCCCTTCCTTCCAATTCTGCAAAGAATCTTCCTCTGAGATGCAAATGTCTCAATTCCTTAATTCTTCTCCAAAAAGGTCGAACCCCCCTCCTGAATCTCAGCTTGGCTTATATAAGTTTCGAGGTTTCCGCGCACGCTAGCATCGTTTCGCGCGCGCGAGCATGTCCCTCGCGCAGCCCTCGCGCACGCTAAACTAACAGTCTGCTTCCGTTTTCTCAGCCACTTCCTCGCGCACGCTGAGCATTTCTCGCGCACGCTAGTAAGCTTCTCGCGCACGCTAGCTCATTGCTCGCGCAAGCTAAATCGACGGAATGATCTTTGGCTTTTACTCACATGCTTTCGCGCGCGCTAACTTTGATTTCGCCTGCGCGAACTTCACTTCTATGCTTGACCAAATTATTGACTTTTTCCATACTTTTTGACATTGGCTTGTAGATCAAGTAATCTCTTAAAACCTTCATTTTCCAACACTTGTAGCTATCTTTATTGGCGAAAACATACTAAAAGTACTTGAAATGATCCTTGGTTTAGAGGAATGATGAGATATCATCAGTAGTCATCTCTTATTTTTTTAATCCAAGAGTTGATTAATCTACACAAGAAAGAAAAAAGAATAATCCATTTTAAAGAAAAAAAGATGAAAGAATGGTTGAGATGAAAGAAGAATGAATAATATGAGAAAAATCATCGGAGATGAATTAAATCCAAATTTATATATCGACGCGAAAGGCGTTGTTAGTTATGCAATTTAGGTAAATATAAGTGACCATATGCACAAGGTGTCGATTCAATGAAAAAAGTTCGACTTTATAACCTTAAATGGATTTTCAGAGAAAATTGTAAAATATTAAAAGGTCATGCTAAATAGTGCACTTGGGGTACTTGTTAAGCATACCTAAAAAGGAAAATAAAGTAAAAGTTAATGTTGAAAAGATGATTTTCTACAATTTCAAAGTATTAAATGCATAAATTACAAGAAAAAGTTTCTTATTAGTAAGCTTAACTAGTGCTCCGGAGATACTGTTTTAGTTTAGCATTTTCCAATATTAAAATATAACCATCCACTTTAATTAATAGTACTACTGTTTTCTCTCATTTTAATTTATCTTTTTAAAAAATAATGTAAGTGACTAAGTACAAATACTGTAGTGTAGTGTGTATAACTGTATATGAAATATGGATTTTGGGTTTGCAATGTTGTATGACTGTTGCCAAAAGTTGAGGTATGGGAAGGGACAATTTGGAAGCATCGGAGGGTACCAAATTGGCAGTTTGGCACAATGACTCTCTTTGAGAAGACACATAAATTTGTATATAACTTATAATTTATGAGTTTATTTGGTATGTTTGATAACAATTTTTAGAAAAGGCTTATAGTTTATTTTTTCAACTCTATTTCAAGTAATTTATAAGTTTATAATTTATCATTTTTACTTTCAATTTTACCTTTGCCATTTTATTTGAAAAAATTAAATATTAATTAAACATATCATTTTTATGTCATTTCATACTTATAAACTAATTCAACCGCTAATTTACCAAGTACTAAGGCTTTGTTTGGTCTTAATCCATTTATAGTGAATTTGTTTTTCAATTTTGGAGTTAGATGATGGTCTTAATATTCATCTTTATAAAATTTGGTGCAAGGTATACGTAAAAAGAAATGATATATACCTATTGTAAAAAAAATTAACAATATAATCCATATATGTCATTAGAATTATACAATAAAAAAGTTGTAATATTTTATAAAAAAAAGTTGGAACATAGTACTACATTTGTTTTTTTATTTTTATTTTAAATTATACAATAATAAGGGTAAAAGTGGAGTATAGATAAAACAATAAGGGTAAAAATGGAAGAAAAAAATAATAAATTGTAAGTTATAAGATCGTAAGCTACTTGAAATAGTTTCAATAAAATAAGTCATATGTCGGTAAAATAAGCAATAAGCTCGTGTTGAAAAAACTGTTACAAAAAAGATCCAGCTAAAAGACATAAGTTATAAGTTTGTTTGGTGACCTTGTTAGAACATAAAAACTCAATCAAACTAACTTATTTAATATAAGCCGAACGTTAACTTATAAAGAGTATTTTCTATAAATTCATCTGTTATAAGCTAATTTTTTACCAAAATGTGTAATGTAGTAAGTGTATAGAGTGAGTGAGTGGAGGGTGTGGTGTGTCAGGAAATGGTGCGTGGGGTCTAAAGTGGAAGCTGTTTTATATTGATGGGCTATACAGTATGCAGCTGATGAATAATGATCATAATGATGATGAATGATGATAATAATATTGGAGATACCTTCATAAGTGCTGCATATTCATAAACAGCTTGGAGAGTGTACTAATAAGGACTATCTTTGTGTGTGACATAAATAGTTCTGTTTTTGTTCAATTATTTTTCAATTAGTAGTATGGACTATGGAATGACAATCTTTTGTTCAATCATTAATAGTTCTGTTTTTCTTAGCAGATCTATAATTAAGGTTCAGCAATGAGAACAAATTTTAAATGGTTTCATGCTTTTATATCTATTTTTAGATAATTTTTAATCTTGCAGGTTCACAAAGTTCACTTTGTTTCAAACTATGAATCACAAATCAAATAATCGGGTGTACAAGCGAACAAAACACTAATAGAGTTTAAAAATACTATTCATGTAATTTCATTCAAAAGAACGAAATATCAAATCTAATACTAAGAATTTTCATTAAGCTCTAGTGTACAAATTGATGCCTAAACTATAGTAAAATTTGCAATTTAAACTCTCCAACCTAAGTCATGCACATCGATAGACACAACTATGCTTTATGTGCACCTTAACAAATCCATATTTCATAGGATGTGCTGAAATGTGCCCTAAGTGTACAAATTTGCGCTCAGGCGTTTGCAACTTGCAAGGAAGAATTAAATTGTTAAAAATTGTAGAAATGTGCACCAAGTGCAGGTTCTTGCGCTCGAGGGCACAAGATATGATGCTTGCATTTTAGTGCACTTTTAACCTTTAGAAAGTCAAAGTGCCTTGATGAAAGTGGTAGCTATTGGTGTTAGCTTTGATTTGCAAGTTATTTGACTCCATTTGAACATCTAAAACATCAGATATGATTGAAATATCACGCATATGTTGTTCTTTTACCAAAACTCAACACTAAACCAATGAAACAAACCAAATTACAAAAAATGTGTAGTCAATAAAAAAAATGAAAGCATAAATATCTTATTTAATCCAAGAACCATTTTTTCAAATCAACTCTAAAATCAACATTAATTGAACCTTTAAACATGTGACGAGAGGTTTAATAATAGGATAATTTATTTGCTACACGTTTTATTTAAATATATATCGGAACTGTTAAAGTGAATAATTCTGATAAGTTAACAATTAGTGTTTATTAATTTTGGACCTATTAAAAATATCCACATCAGCAATAAATCAATATATTATTAAAATAAAATTTGTATTAGAGTTTTCACCTTACTAATATCTATCCAGCACTTATAGGAAAATATATTTTCAAAGTGGTCGACTCCATAAATAGATATTTCTGCCTTCCCTTAGACAACTACAAAATATGGAATGATGAGAAACTTATTTTATGTTGACTAAACTTTAACTTTATATCGGTTGAAGAACACATCAAGTGAAAAAAATTAAAACTAGAATATATAAAGTGCTTGGGACATATAGTGGTCAACTGTTGTGAACTTTTAGACCATGAGCAACTATAAGTTGAAAAATTTATGTTTTAAGCCCCTAATAAGCTCCCTAAATTTTCAAAGATGTCTGAGAAATTTTAGAGCATATTGAGGTGCCAAAAAGAAATTTTTCTGTAAATTAAACTTGATCATCAAAGTTCAGTCCATAAACATTCTATTAATTGGGTTTGTACAATAAGTCCATTAATATGATAGTAGAGCCCAATGGGGATTAACAACACGTACCGACCCAATTATATTTTAAAAATCTAATTAATTAAAGAGCCATTGGTAAAAATATGAGATAGGTATAATTCAAGTTATATTGTATTTGATTTTAAAATTGATTTTGATAATTGACAAATTGAAAGCAAGAAATTGGAAAATAATTTTGAATTTTTCGTCCCTCAATAAATTAGATGACAACATTTTATCCAAAAGTACCAATTGTATATAATTATAAAAAATAATATTTAATCCACTAAACATCGTACAAGATAAAAATAGCTGCAAACATGTTTAAATTGGAATACTTATTAATATAATAAGAACAAAACAGGCACAAAGCTTAATATCATTTTCAAACTAGATTCAAAATGTATTCGATATGCAATTTTTATTGTCAACAGATTTGAATCATAATATTTGTATGTCCCTTTTCTTTTTCCATGTAAGAGCATGCATATAACCAAATTTAAGTTATGTGTTTCTGGTTTTGATCTTTAAGAATGAACAAAAAATAATAATGTTATGTTGTTAGTCCAACATGACAAATAGCCGGATTTTATTGTACTCTCTTCGGTGACTATTATAAGTAAAAAATCATTTTTTAGATTCATTGAAAAATAATGTATTTGGTCTATATTATTGACCAGATACATTACTTTTTTAATAAACCTAAAGAGTAGTTTTTGACTTATAATAGTGATTAATGGGAGTATTAGCTGAATCATTGACATCTGATGCTAGTCAAATATGTAAGAGGTGAATCTTTCTCAAATCTACTAAGGTTCATGAAGGTTAAAGACGTCTGAAACTTGACAATTCAACATGTTCCATATTAACTGACTAAGATATCTATTTTAAATATCTATTTTAAGTTGAAACCCCCAAAATTTTGAGGTCCAATACCATCGCTCACCCAACAGCCCATAGGGGTGGGCCTGCTAAGAATATGGATTATGTAGTCCTCACCAAGACTAGCTTTGTCATAATTATTAATTACTACATTGTACATTTTCAACGCACAATCAATAAAATTAGTCTATTTCTCAAATATATGATATTTATATTTATGTTTTACTTTTTTGCTTTTGTATTTTTTTTAGCTTGCAGCTTAAAAAAACACCCAACACCTTATAAACTTACAATCTTTTTTAAAAATTTAAAAAGTCACAACTAATGGACAAAATTCCTTCATAGTGTAATTATTTTTTGTGCAAAGAGAATCACATTTGAGAGCTATTAGTTGATTTCTCATCTAAATTTCAAGTTTAAGATTAAAGAAAATGAGAAAAGTCCAACAAAAAATATCATTGCAGTCTATTAGGTGAAAAAGCTTCATAGTTTAAAGTCCATGCCATGAAGTGAGATAAGATCTAATTATTGATTAGAAATGATATAAATGTGGGTATTGACGATAACACAATACTATAATATAGAAGCCTATTTTTTTACTTTTTTTTGGTCAAGTAGTCGAGTGACTAAAAATTCTACCCTTAAAGTGGATAAATGAAATGACTGAGTTCGAACCTCAGCCACTGCATATAAAATGCAATTGTCCTACCAATTGAACCAGGGGCGGAGCCCTTTGTGCACTGGGTAGTGCCATGGCCCGCCCCAACTTATTATTTTTTTTCATTTTTATAGATATGATCGTATATATATATAAGCGCTTCATATATTATCTTGAGATTCAGCGTGGCCTAGTGGTTGAGTACTCTGCTCACTTTCCTAAATGTCCTGGGTTCAAGTCTCCCATGCTACAGTTTTTTTCTCTTTATTGAATTTTTTCAATAGAAGAAGAATATTAGTTGTAGTAAAATTATTATTATTTTTTAAAGGTAGTTTTCCTTAAATTTAGTTTTCCTCAATAACATATTAAATTATTAGTTTTCCTTAAATGTTATATAATTATCTATAAATATAGTTTTCCTTAAATTTTATACCATTTATACATTTTTAACTCCTATAAAAAAAAAAAAAACACCGTTGCGGCCCTCCCCAACATTTTCGTCTAGCTCCGCCACTGAATTGAACTTAAGCTCACAGGACTATAGAAGCCTATTTTAATCTATGCATAGATGTCTAGAGAAGAAGAAAAATCAAACACTCAAACAACATGCATATAACTACACTACATTAAATGACGAAATAAAATCCGTGTAAGTGACTAGCTTTCAATGCTTATATGATATTGCTGGATACGAGATCTACGGAAAATAAGTATTTAGATTCACTTGGTGTACAAAATCTATCATAGAATATCCCCACAAGATCTTACATGGAATTTATGTTTGACATTTTAATCCTTAATTTGACTATATATACTCATCAATTATACTCCCTCTATTCCAAAATAGATAATTTATTTAATCACCTTTACATTTGCTAATGTACAACTTTAATTATTAATATTTTTTATTATTTATTATTAAAAATTCTATATTTTAAAAATTCTCGTCGAAACAAATAAAATATCTTACATGCTACTCCCTCCGGTCCTATATATAAGAAAACTTCTACTTTTTAGATTCATTGTAAAATGGATGTATCTAGATTATATTTTTGTCTAAATACATCAAGTTTACAATGAATCTAAAAAGTCAAAGTTTTCTTATATATAGGACCGGAGGGAGTAATATTTGCATGTATATATTGATAGAAAAATATGATTAAAGTAAGTCATATGAATAGTACATAAAATTAATATTAAGTCATTTATTTTAAGAAGAATAAAGTATTACTCTTCAATTTCTTAAATATATGTGCGCGCAACAATATCATGTGGGTTGATCATGTCCCATGCAAATTATTAGTCTTTACAATTACGTGTAAATGACTTTCAGTTTGACAAATTAAACAAGTGCCATTTATGTTTAGTATTTCCTCCCTCCCAATTTAATTGACATAGTTGACTATTTCACGCATGTCGATGTATAACTTTGATGATTAATATTTTTTATTGTATAATAGTAAAAATTATAAAAATTTGATATTTTGAAAATACTCATCGAGACGAATCAAACAACATCTTATATGCTAATATTTATTTTTGTTTATTAGTAGAAAAATAAGGTCAAAGTAACATGTGTGAATAATCATCGAAACAAACTTTCATTTATCGATTTCTAAAAGCTACAGCTACGGAAAACAATCACAAAAACTGCATTTTTGGAACTTTCATCCATTGGTCATCCGTTTTTTAACTCATAACAAAGATATTTAACTCAAATGATTAATGAACTTCTCATAGTACGAATTGTTCGGAAGAATTCGAATTTAATTTTTGGTGGAAACAATTATTGTCCAGACTTTACTTATCTCTCGGTCAAACTTTGGATTACCAGAACTTTTTCCCTTAAGAATTATAGAGTTAATAAATATTAAAATTTTAAGAATTTGGATCTTCTATTGTGAGTAAATTATAAAGGGATTGAGAAAATCAAGAGTTATGATTGCAACAATCTTATAATTTTTTATGATGTATCTATAACATCAACTTTTAATTTATTAATTAATTTTCAATTAATATAGTATCCACTTTACGATCTAAAATGAACCACTCTAAAGTGAGTAGTTGAATCCCAATTTTGGACATCTAATGAACCCTAGAAGTCCACCACCCTTGTTTTACTCATTTAGATCATCGAGAACGTACGTAGAATGAAACTAATTTAACTACTCCCAATTCATGAAAGTGAACATAGAGAGAGGATTAACTTAGAATAGGAATATGTGCTATGAGAGTGAAAACATAGAGACGTTGTATTAGGTTCTCTAGCACGCTGATGCTAACATGTCCTCATGTATATAAAAGGTCCCCCACCTTCTTCTCATTCCAAAAGGAATATAGATATTGTAGCATCGACAAGTTGTGTAAAGAATTACTCATTTTATTGTTTCGACCAAAGGAGAGTTGTCACTGCATAAGAGTGAGATTTCTTGTTTAGGAGATAAAACTTGTCCATGCATGAAATCTTGAAATGAAATAACATAATTTGGGGACATTAAATAACATAAATTCGTGCATTGTATTTACCTTAGGGAGGGGATTATTTTTTCGGTTTGAAGTAATATTTAGGCATGACAATATAACCCATATCCGCAGATACATGTCCGCCCTCTCTGATTTTGACAGGGAACAACCGAATTAACTGGATTTAAGTTCGGGAAGAGAAGAGATAATACTTCTCCGAATCCATTTCCCACGAACACCAAGTAATAATTAACACTTTTAAAATTTATGGTTTTATTTATTTATAATTGAAACCAACATTGGTTAAATTGGGATCCAAAATATTAATTAAAATCTTCAAACTTGTGATGATCAATGAGTGATGACCGTATATAGGAGGCAAAGGCCTGAGACAAAGACCCATGAATCATATATATTACGTGCTTGTTTGGTTTAGCGTTTGTAAGCATCAAACGTGCGTTTTCAATGCCAAACTCAATTATACCACAAAACAAACATGTTTGGTTCTCTACTTTTTGACGTAATTTTCATTCTAGAATCGCTTCAACTTGAAGCAGGTTTTCCTAGCTTCTGCGTCCGCGGCGAGATTAATTGATGTGGTCCACACTTAATTATATATTCTACAATTAATGGATGATTTTTTTTTTTACAATAATTAATGGATGACTGTTAAAAAATACAATTTACAAAAGTCCAGCATCACTGGATCTTATATTTGACGTTATTTTTCTTTTTGTTTTTATTTAAATGTGAGTACTTTGTTTTCTATATTATATATTTTTTAATTAACACTTCAATATAAATTAAAGCAAACTCTCAATATTTTATAATATATTAAAAGAGTAAATTTATTTTATGAAATTAAAATTCAAACCCATTTTAATAATTATACATACATCTAAAAACAATTTTAATTAAAGTTTTCTAAAAACAACATAAATTGATAAGAATCAATTCTATCAAAAAGTATCCAAACATAAATAAATTTAGATTCAACTCACTTCTATTAAACTCAATTCTATCAAACTCAATTATACTAAACTCAATTCTTTTCCTACCGCAGAACCAAACATATACTACGACATTTTAATGTAATATGTTGCAAAAAGGATCAATGAAAAATGGAATATACCAAGAATCCTTTTTTGACAGTATACCAAGAATCCTAATCAACTTTAAAAAGTTCTTCTTGTTGGTCATCATTGCACAATTTCTCCACTTCTTCAATTCTTCCATAATTGACTTATCTTTCTTTTCCTTGTACGTGCTATTTGAGGCATGGCAGCTTTCATTTTGGGAGGCCATAACATAACGTCCAATATATATATATATTTGGAAATTATTATTTTTTAAAATGATATTGAAATGGTCATTTTTTAACTATTTTTAATAGATTTGAACTACTTAAAATATACGTAAGATATATATTAAACTCTTTTTTGCAGCTTAATAAAATTAAACTTTTACCATTAAATTGACAAGTCGCAAACTACTTGCTTAACTCCAATCTTCAATATTGGAGTACTTGCTTATTTCATATCAAGAATTTACCATGTTCCCTCCACTTAGGAGATTTGTACTAGGTCCTAGCAATATTTCACAAAGATTCTTTGTTTCTTATATGCTTATGTGTTAGTATTTTGTAAAGTCATTACCTGGAATCATTATGCATGTGTTTCAATCAATCATTGATATTGCTCCCTTTTCTGACTCTACTTGTCCTTTCATTTACTTGGGGACTAATGGTGGGGATTTTAAGTTATGATTATTTATTGGAAAATGTTAAACAGTGCAACCGGTGTACCAGTTAACAAAAGTTATATTCAACGAAATACCAAATGTGAAAATTGTCTAAGACATTAATTTTTTTTGGAGACGATTGAGTGTTCCTACTTCATAGTTTGGATGTCTAAGATTGTTTTCTGTTCTAGTTCTTGTGAGTTACTGTATATTGCAATTTTTTTTTTTTTTTTAAAAATGGTTAATTTGACGATCCATTTTTTATGCAAGTTTTTTTTTTTATGCTGCTTAGACAATTAGTAATGGGCTTTGGTATGTTTACAATAATGTAGGCTTTAATTTGTAGGGTCTTACTTTTCGCACCCCCTAGAAATCCTTATATATCCTCTAAAATTGCCAAAATAATCTCTTGCATTCTAGAATACGTACTCTGTTCGCATCCTATTTTGTGAATGACAATTTTATTTGAATCAAGCCCAACGTCAGCACCCCCCATAAATGAAAATATTATGAAAAAAAAGAGTTCGCATTTAGAATGCAAGCACTGTTTGCATTCTAGGATGCGAACTTTTTTTTTCATAATATTTACCATTCATGGGGGGCGCAAACGTTGGGTTTGAGTATATAATATTGTCACTCGCTACTTAGATTGCGAACTGAAATATAGTTCCCTACTTAGAGAGCGAACTGAAACACAGTTCGTTATTTAGAGTGCGAACTCTGTAACGCCCCAATATTTTTTATTGCATATTATTGATTTATTATTTGATGATTGAATTCTATAATAATATTAATTATTTTATATTCTATTTATTTTATTATTTGATGAGTCGATGATTATTTTAATTTTATTTAACTAATTTGTGAGTTTTGAAATCAAGTATATACTAGTCTTAATTTGATAAAGTCAAAATTGAATTAGTTTTGAGGTAATGTTGTAACATGGTACGTGAGATTAGTGAGAGGTAATTAATTTGGATAGACATGATACAAGAGCCAATTACTATTTCAATTATTAGATTATCATGGTTATTATTTTATAATTATTGATCATTACTTAGTTTCCAAAACCGAATGTATGCAAATCTTGTACATTAATATTCTTTTATGGTGATTGAAAACAAATGTCTACGGTGAGTATTTTAGAAACAATATTTTAATCAAGTGTGAATAAAATAAAATAAGTGAGAGTGTTTATTTGTGTTAAAAAGACCTAAATTAGTAAACAACCTAAAATGAAAGAGTTAGTGTTTTGTGGGTGATGAGCCACGTTGGAGATAAAGTGATGGGTTATGATCCTAAATATTAGAATTAGTTTTTGGGAGTGAGAGACAGTATAGCAGCGGCGCTGAAATCTGAGGAAATTGGTCTCGGTTTCAATCAGGGTGCATAAGTGTCAAACTAGCTTATAGTCGTATGCTCGGAAGTAAAGCGTCTGAGGTAAGAGCTTTTTCCCCAAACACTCATACTGCGTAGGGATCGTGTTATGAGATAGTAGTAGGACCTTTGTCATTTGGAGGATATTAAAATGAACTAATTTAAAGAAACTAATTTGGTTGTTTTGTGGGATTATTGTGCATTTTGTTGTGGAGGACTATATTTGATTTTTTTTTTTATGACGTTGTCGTTGTCAATCTCATTTGATATTGTTGGTTGATGTTGTTATTAAGTTGTTGCTAATGATGTTGATAAAATGACGGTGTTAATGATGTAGGTTGTTGTTGTTGTTGAGTCTATTATATGCTCATGCATCCATTCATGTGTCCAATAACGGTGTTTATCGGTGTTGTATAAATGATGTTGAGAATGACGTTGTTTATCGGTGTTGTATATATGGTGTTGAGAATGACGTTGTTTACCGGTGTTGTATAAATGACGTTGTGTCCTTCATGACATAAAACCGAATATGGCGTTGCTATTGGTACCACATGCATTTAGTGAGTCTAAGCGCATTCACTACAACATTTTACGCTTTCGGCAACGCCAGAAAACTGTTGCTTAAAGCACTAAAACCGTTGCTAAAACCTTTACGCAACGGTTTTCCAGGCGTGGGATATACGGCCGTTGCCTTTTCTAATAGGCAACGGCTTTTTACTTTTTAGCAACTGATTATTGAAACCGTCGCTGTACATATGAAAAGGCAACGGTTTTTGCAATAATTTTAGGCAACGGTTTTCCAGGTGCAACGGGATATAACCGTTGCTAAAACAAGAAGAGGCCACGGTTTTATTTTAGCAACAGGAACATAACCGTTGCTGAAACCTTTTTAAATGTTGGTAACATTCCGTTGACTTTCATCTGTTTCTATCAAAACGTTGGTACCATTCCGTTGAAACGGGATATATGAAGACAAGTTTTGACTGTTTCTATCAAAACGTTGATACCATTCCGTTTTTGTACATCCACTCTTAAATTTTAAGAGTTATTTTATTAAATATTGATAAGAATAATTTTTATTCACTGCATCAAATAATTGCACTACAAACAATTGATAATTGATATAAAGCTAAAATCAATTAAAAGTTAAATATACAACATAAACACACAAAAATATTCCTAACTTATTATTTCATTCCTAACTCTCTTGAGTCTTGACTTCTCCTCTGGGCATGCTCATCAATCTACAGCACACACATCTCATACTTGATTTTTAACCTCTTGATAAATTCAACGCTTGACATATCTCAAGTATCCAAATTTGAAGCACCCTTTGACCCTTGTCATGAGATTTCATATTTATCTTATTGTTTGCTTCCTTTATCATTTGTTCTGAAAATATTTAAGCACAAAAAAATTAGAGATAATAACTTAGGAAAACAACTATCAATTGAAAAGCCAATCAAATATGAAAAACCAATAAAATATTAAATAAAATGATAATAACATAGTAACATGTCATTACTTTTAGCAGTTCATGTGGTTATCATACATTATTCGGCTTATCATTCAACTACTATATATTAGTAAAAGTAGGACATCTAAGGCATACTGAAACAAAACCACCATATCGATAATCTTTCTTATACAATATGAAATTAAATGTAACAACAAACTTCAAAATAGACCCAAAAATAGACCATGATTGATATTAATGAACATAACACAAACAAGGCTGATAACACTTAGCCCAAATACATACTAATGAAAACATACACTTAGCCCAAAAAATTCAAATTTGTACTCAACAATTGCCAAAGAGATTTAGTACATCAATATAGTTGATAGCTCATTTGATATAAGTACTACTATTAATAAGAATAAACAAATATAGTTGATAGCTCAAAAATTAATACATACATTTATCTTTGAATTAGTTTTGGGATCAATGAATGTTTTCACTGTGTTCCAAAGCATCCTGAAACCAGAACCAACATTGATTATAAACACTTGACAAGTTAGAAAAGCATATAGAACAATAAGTTCATAAGCCATGAGGAATTGAAAACTATAAAAAAAAAGTTATGATTAACTCATTGAAATGGGTCTTCCTTCCTTATCAACACCATGACAGCCATGAGGATAGTATTGCAGGACTTATCTACCGAGAAAGAGAGGAAACCAAAGAAGGTAGCATATGAACAACAAATTCAAGAAAACTAAAATGTATTGATGATCAATTCAAACATGATCAACAAAAGAATAAAACCAAATAAAAGGTTGGGTATATTTTAGATTGGATCACTCACTTCCATGTTGGCCCACATCTGCTTTGCCTCTGTGTCAAATTTCCTTGCTTTCAAGAATTTGCAATGAAGTCATCTAATTCAAAAAAGCTCAATATCAAACCAATATACACAAATGACTCATTGTAAGTAGGGGACTGAGTCACTATATTCTTTATAAGTAGTTAATAGAGAAAATAGGCAATATATATCTACATTGATGATAAAAGATATATCTAATCTCTCTCATCCACATAGTTAAATTAACTGTGAAGCAAAATAGCTCACTAACCTCAATAACATATGATATTCATCATGTATTGAGGCAACAAATTATCTTAAATAAGCCCATGTTTAAAAGCAACCATTGCTTGTAGCTCTTTAACATGTCGAACATCATCAATTTTGAGCGAATTACTCAGGCTCGCATTCTCTCCATTCTTTCTCCGGCTTTCTTCCTAAGAGAATGCCTAAATTTACTCTAAGCTTTTATCGCTTTCTTTTTCAAATGCCCAATTATTGTTTGCTGATCATCTTTCGAATTCGCAATCTTATTTCCTCTCTGTTCTTTAACCATACAACCTTATTATCAAACTTAATCAAACTACAAAGCTCAAAAACTGTTAGCAACAACCTTTGGACAAAAACAGGAGCACTAGGAAAGCAAGATCTCCCTCACCACAGTACACAAAAACCTACAGTCACACCTCTAAAAAAAAGGGACAACAGGGGCAACACACATCACAGAAAAAAAGAAGCAATTCCACAACAAAAAACAAATTTTCGGATGCTTCTTAAACCACAAAAGATTACAAACCTATAACAACACACTTTTCCAGATTTAATAACAAATCGAGGGTGTATTGACAGAAACAACAAAGATTACAAACCTGAGCTTAGTGGGTTTTGGTTAGTGTTTGTTACGAACAGGCTTTCTTGACATGTTTAAAGAGCTTCAATTGAACGATTCTACGATTCCTGGGTTTAATCACAACCAGAGATCTTCAATCGTCGTCGTCGCCTCAACCGTGGGTTTTTGGGTTATTAGGGTTTTGGGTTTTCCGTTGGAAGGAGTGTTACGGCCGTAGGAATCGATATTGGATTAAGAGTGAATCAATGGAATGGACGCTGAATGCATGCGGATGGAAGAGCAAAGAAGGAATCGAAGGATGGGTTTTGGAGGCTCTGAGTGTTTTCATTTTTCTGAGAAATGTTTTTTTGAAATAATAAAAATTGTTTGCGTTTTGTTGTGTTTGTCTTGCGTTTTGTTCTTAATTTTTATTTATTTTTAAATTTTAATTTCACATGTGAGATCTTTGTCAACGGTTTTGCAAATTTATAGGCAACGGCTATTCAAGTGTGCTCTAAACAATTACATAGCCGTTGCTAAAAGAGGTTTAGGCAACGCATTCTACAGGTTGCCTATTGATTGAGAAAATGCAACGGTTATTTTACTACAACGCCTATAAAAGCGTGGCTTAAACAGAATATGCATCGGTTTTCAACAGAGTAGTAAATAAACGGCAGGAATTTTTCAACACATATATAACCGTTGCCTATTACTCTTTTGAGAACGGTTTTTTAGCCGTTGCCTAATGTTTCGTTGCCAAAAGTCAAAAATGGTGTAGTGATTGCATGCACTTTAGTGAAGTTGTGTTTTATTAATGAAGTTGCGTTTTATCTATTGGGTGTGCTCATGTGTATAATTTGTTAATTGCGAGTTGTGATATTGTATCCCTTTGGTGATGTGCTAATGTGTTTCAGTATATGACTGATTATGAGACATCAGCATACTTTTTCACTACACCATTTTTGACTTTTGGCAACGAAACATTAGGCAACGGCTAAAAAACCGTTCTCAAAAGAGTAATAGGCAACGGTTATATATGTGTTGAAAAATTCCTGCCGTTTATTTACTACTCTGTTGAAAACCGATGCCTATTCTGTTTAAGCCACGCTTTTATAGGCGTTGTAGTAAAATAACCGTTGCATTTTCTCAATCAATAGGCAACCTGTAGAACGCGTTGCCTAAACCTCTTTTAGCAACGGCTATGTAATTGTTTAGAGCACACTTGAATAGCCGTTGCCTATAAATTTGCAAAACCGTTGACAAAGATCTCACATGTGAAATTAAAATTTAAAAATAAATAAAAATTAAGAACAAAACGCAAGACAAACACAACAAAACGCAAACAATTTTTATTATTTCAAAAAAACACTTCTCAGAAAAATGAAAACACTCAGAGCCTCCAAAACCCATCTTTCGATTCCTTCTTTGCTCTTCCATCCGCATGCATTCAGCGTCCATTCCATTGATTCACTCTTAATCCAATATCGATTCCTACGGCCGTAACACTCCTTCCAACGGAAAACCCAAAACCCTAATAACCCAAAAACCCACGGTTGAGGCGACGACGACGATTGAAGATCTCTGGTTGTGATTAAACCCAGGAATCGTAGAATCGTTCAATTGAAGCTCTTTAAACATGTCAAGAAAGCCTGTTCGTAACAAACACTAACCAAAACCCACTAAGCTCAGGTTTGTAATCTTTGTTGTTTCTGTCAATACACCCTCGATTTGTTATTAAATCTGGAAAAGTGTGTTGTTATAGGTTTGTAATCTTTTGTGGTTTAAGAAGCATCCGAAAATTTGTTTTTTGTTGTGGAATTGCTTCTTTTTTTCTGTGATGTGTGTTGCCCCTGTTGTCCCTTTTTTTTAGAGGTGTGACTGTAGGTTTTTGTGTACTGTGGTGAGGGAGATCTTGCTTTCCTAGTGCTCCTGTTTTTGTCCAAAGGTTGTTGCTAACAGTTTTTGAGCTTTGTAGTTTGATTAAGTTTGATAATAAGGTTGTATGGTTAAAGAACAGAGAGGAAATAAGATTGCGAATTCGAAAGATGATCAGCAAACAATAATTGGGCATTTGAAAAAGAAAGCGATAAAAGCTTAGAGTAAATTTAGGCATTCTCTTAGGAAGAAAGCCGGAGAAAGAATGGAGAGAATGCGAGCCTGAGTAATTCGCTCAAAATTGATGATGTTCGACATGTTAAAGAGCTACAAGCAATGGTTGCTTTTAAACATGGGCTTATTTAAGATAATTTGTTGCCTCAATACATGATGAATATCATATGTTATTGAGGTTATTGAGCTATTTTGCTTCACAGTTAATTTAACTATGTGGATGAGAGAGATTAGATATATCTTTTATCATCAATGTAGATATATATTGCCTATTTTCTCTATTAACTACTTATAAAGAATATAGTGACTCAGTCCCCTACTTACAATGAGTCATTTGTGTATATTGGTTTGATATTGAGCTTTTTTGAATTAGATGACTTCATTGCAAATTCTTGAAAGCAAGGAAATTTGACACAGAGGCAAAGCAGATGTGGGCCAACATGGAAGTGAGTGATCCAATCTAAAATATACCCAACCTTTTATTTGGTTTTATTCTTTTGTTGATCATGTTTGAATTGATCATCAATACATTTTAGTTTTCTTGAATTTGTTGTTCATATGCTACCTTCTTTGGTTTCCTCTCTTTCTCGGTAGATAAGTCCTGCAATACTATCCTCATGGCTGTCATGGTGTTGATAAGGAAGGAAGACCCATTTCAATGAGTTAATCATAACTTTTTTTTTATAGTTTTCAATTCCTCATGGCTTATGAACTTATTGTTCTATATGCTTTTCTAACTTGTCAAGTGTTTATAATCAATGTTGGTTCTGGTTTCAGGATGCTTTGGAACACAGTGAAAACATTCATTGATCCCAAAACTAATTCAAAGATAAATGTATGTATTAATTTTTGAGCTATCAACTATATTTGTTTATTCTTATTAATAGTAGTACTTATATCAAATGAGCTATCAACTATATTGATGTACTAAATCTCTTTGGCAATTGTTGAGTACAAATTTGAATTTTTTGGGCTAAGTGTATGTTTTCATTAGTATGTATTTGGGCTAAGTGTTATCAGCCTTGTTTGTGTTATGTTCATTAATATCAATCATGGTCTATTTTTGGGTCTATTTTGAAGTTTGTTGTTACATTTAATTTCATATTGTATAAGAAAGATTATCGATATGGTGGTTTTGTTTCAGTATGCCTTAGATGTCCTACTTTTACTAATATATAGTAGTTGAATGATAAGCCGAATAATGTATGATAACCACATGAACTGCTAAAAGTAATGACATGTTACTATGTTATTATCATTTTATTTAATATTTTATTGGTTTTTCATATTTGATTGGCTTTTCAATTGATAGTTGTTTTCCTAAGTTATTATCTCTAATTTTTTTGTGCTTAAATATTTTCAGAACAAATGATAAAGGAAGCAAACAATAAGATAAATATGAAATCTCATGACAAGGGTCAAAGGGTGCTTCAAATTTGGATACTTGAGATATGTCAAGCGTTGAATTTATCAAGAGGTTAAAAATCAAGTATGAGATGTGTGTGCTGTAGATTGATGAGCATGCCCAGAGGAGAAGTCAAGACTCAAGAGAGTTAGGAATGAAATAATAAGTTAGGAATATTTTTGTGTGTTTATGTTGTATATTTAACTTTTAATTGATTTTAGCTTTATATCAATTATCAATTGTTTGTAGTGCAATTATTTGATGCAGTGAATAAAAATTATTCTTATCAATATTTAATAAAATAACTCTTAAAATTTAAGAGTGGATGTACAAAAACGGAATGGTATCAACGTTTTGATAGAAACAGTCAAAACTTGTCTTCATATATCCCGTTTCAACGGAATGGTACCAACGTTTTGATAGAAACAGATGAAAGTCAACGGAATGTTACCAACATTTAAAAAGGTTTCAGCAACGGTTATGTTCCTGTTGCTAAAATAAAACCGTGGCCTCTTCTTGTTTTAGCAACGGTTATATCCCGTTGCACCTGGAAAACTGTTGCCTAAAATTATTGCAAAAACCGTTGCCTTTTCATATGTACAGCGACGGTTTCAATAATCAGTTGCTAAAAAGTAAAAAGCCGTTGCCTATTAGAAAAGGCAACGGCCGTATATCCCACGCCTGGAAAACCGTTGCGTAAAGGTTTTAGCAACGGTTTTAGTGCTTTAAGCAACAGTTTTCTGGCGTTGCCGAAAGCGTAAAATGTTGTAGTGTTTTTTGGAAAATAAATAATTATATATTTTTCTAAAATCTTTTGATTGGTGAAGTGTTTTGTTATTATTTTATGACATTTTTCTCACGATGAGTATGATTCAATTTGGATAAGGAAATTGACCCTTACAATAACATTTTAGGTACCGAAGAAGATGCTTGTTTGATGATTTGATTTGAAGCATGTGCGGGGCAAAAATGGGTTTTCATAAATTGAGAACTTTATGTAACGAACAGTCCGTTGAGACCCTCATTTTATTTTGAACTATTTTGTAAATAAAGTTTTTTTTATAAGTTATTTATTAAAAAAATTCGGGCTGTTACAATTGGTATCAGAGCAATAATCCTCGGACATATTTTTGGGAAGGGTGCGATTTAGTATGACGCATGTTGTGATTGATGAGTGATTTTGTGATTGATTTCATTATAATTGGTGTTTCTTCGTGTGATTCTTTTATGATGATTCTATGATTTCTTTTGATTAATAGAAATGATTTATTATTGATAGAAGCTATATCTCTTTTATGAAATTTCTATTAAAATTGTGTACTCGCTTATTGAAAAAGAACTGATTTTTTTTTTATGGTTTTAAAAGCAAGAAATGTTTAGAGAATATATGTGGTTATATAAGTTCTAGAAAGAAAAAAAAACATTTCTAGCACATTTTAACTTATTGAGAGTTCGTTCGAAAGATGGAGCCAAGTTGTTCCACTTCTTAATACTAGTGCCTGCTTTAAACTTGCAAATTACGTAAATAGTTTCTCATGAATTGTCATTATTGTTAGTTAATATTATTATTTGTTTTTCCTAGAGTTATTTTATCCATGAATTGTTTACTGTCATTTTGATTTTAAAGTTCATGTTTTCAATTACAATGATAATTGGTGCCTATGTCTTTGGTAGAAAATGAACAATTTTTATAGTTTGTTTTGGAGGTGTCAAATCTTACTTGATTTTTGTGTTGAATCTTTGTTGTGAATAATCATGATGAGAGACATGTTTGATAAAACAAAGAAACTTTTTTTTATGAAAAAGGTAAGTGACTAATTGTTTTGAGAAGATGACTTTTACAAAATGTGATAATCATAATTGGTGAATTATGGATGATTTTTATGATGGTATAAGTCTCTATAAATTAATTTTTATGATGATATATATAATGATGAGAAATTAATGTGGGTTAGTATACTAATTCCGTTTTTACGATCTTGTTTTATAATAATTTGTTTTGTTGCAATGTCACTAAAACTGATTTCAAGAGCAAAACTGTTTTTACTTTCTTTTAATATGAAGTTGTTTCGATATTTTAATTTGATAGATGATGTATTTTGGAATTTTATTATATATGTGTTGAAATTTCTCTTATTGAAATAGCGAGTTCTATAGGCACAAATACTTGAAATCCCGCCCTTAGTTGTGATAAGTGATCATATCATGAGAGATGTGAATTAGAAGTGTGAAATGTTATTTTCTCAAAGAAGGTTTTATCTTGAATTGTGTGAAAATTTTATTGAAGTATTTGGACTATTTTTACTTGAGATATACTATACATAAATGATTTTACCTTTGCAAATTATTTTGGGATTCATGTTGTTAATTTTTGTTATCAGAGTGTGTTGTGGAAACATAAAATTTTATTCTATGTTTTATTTCATCCTTAAACTTTCGCATTTTGTTGTCTATTTGAAGGAATGTTTTATTTAATTCCTCTTTTCAACAATGAATTTTGATAAAAAGGTTTAATGATTTTTATGTGAGAATTTTTGAAAATCTTATATGAATCTTTTATTAATGTCTAGTTTTGAGGACGAAACTAATTTTGATCACTCATTTTGAAAAGAATAATTTTTATGATGATGAGAATATATATGTGGTAATATAGTTTTTAATTTTTCAAAGTTATTTCCTTCGGGTAATTAATTTTTGAGGACGAAAATTCTATAAGTGGGGGAGAGTTGTAACGCCCCAATATTTTTTATTGCATATTATTGATTTATTATTTGATGATTGAATTCTATAATAATATTAATTATTTTATATTCTATTTATTTTATTATTTGATGAGTCGATGATTATTTTAATTTTATTTAACTAATTTGTGAGTTTTGAAATCAAGTATATACTAGTCTTAATTTGATAAAGTCAAAATTGAATTAGTTTTGAGGTAATGTTGTAACATGGTACGTGAGATTAGTGAGAGGTAATTAATTTGGATAGACATGATACAAGAGCCAATTACTATTTCAATTATTAGATTATCATGGTTATTATTTTATAATTATTGATCATTACTTAGTTTCCAAAACCGAATGTATGCAAATCTTGTACATTAATATTCTTTTATGGTGATTGAAAACAAATGTCTACGGTGAGTATTTTAGAAACAATATTTTAATCAAGTGTGAATAAAATAAAATAAGTGAGAGTGTTTATTTGTGTGAAAAAGACCTAAATTAGTAAACAACCTAAAATGAAAGAGTTAGTGTTTTGTGGGTGATGAGCCACGTTGGAGATAAAGTGATGGGTTATGATCCTAAATATTAGAATTAGTTTTTGGGAGTGAGAGACAGTATAGCAGCGGCGCTGAAATCTGAGGAAATTGGTCTCGGTTTCAATCAGGGTGCATAAGTGTCAAACTAGCTTATAGTCGTATGCTCGGAAGTAAAGCGTCTGAGGTAAGAGCTTTTTCCCCAAACACTCATACTGCGTAGGGATCGTGTTATGAGATAGTAGTAGGACCTTTGTCATTTGGAGGATATTAAAATGAACCAATTTAAAGAAACTAATTTGGTTGTTTTGTGGGATTATTGTGCATTTTGTTGTGGAGGACTATATTTGATTTTTTTTTATGACGTTGTCGTTGTCAATCTCATTTGATATTGTTGGTTGATGTTGTTATTAAGTTGTTGCTAATGATGTTGATAAAATGACGGTGTTAATGATGTGGGTTGTTGTTGTTGTTGTTGTTGTTGAGTCTATTATATGCTCATGCATCCATTCATGTGTCCAATGACGGTGTTTATCGGTGTTGTATAAATGATGTTGAGAATGACGTTGTTTATCGGTGTTGTATATATGGTGTTGAGAATGACGTTGTTTACCGGTGTTGTATAAATGACGTTGTGTCCTTCATGACATAAAACCGAATATGGCGTTGCTATTGGTACCACATGCATTTAGTGAGTCTAAGCGCATTGCATGCACTTTAGTGAAGTTGTGTTTTATTAATGAAGTTGCGTTTTATCTATTGGGTGTGCTCATGTGTATAATTTGTTAATTGCGAGTTGTGATATTGTATCCCTTTGGTGATGTGCTAATGTGTTTCAGTATATGACTGATTATGAGACATCAGCATACTTTTTTTTGGAAAATAAATAATTATATATTTTTGGCTTAAAGGACCTTTTGGTCCCTGTATGTTCCAAATTTTTTGGTTTTAGTCCCTGTATCTTTTTTTCTTGCAAATTAGTCCCTGCATGTGCAAAATTTTTTGGTTTTCGTCCTTGCCGTCAGATTGCGTTTAAAAAAAGCTTATGTGGCAGACGGAATCACACGTGGCACTATGAGTAGGCAAGTGAAGCTGGTACAGTCACAAAGGAAGGACCAAAACCAAAAAATTTGGAACATACAGGGACAAAAATCGATTGTTTCATTGAAGTTCTTGATTTTTTCCGGAAAAAAATTTCCGATCTTTTTCGGGAAAAATTTTCGATGTTTTTTCGGAAAAAGTTTCGATTTCAGATAAATACAATTTCGGAGTTTTTTCCGAAACAAGGTTTTCGATCTTTTTCGCGAAAAAAGTTCTGATATTTTATTCGGAAAAAAAGTTCATGATTTTATAACACCTCACGTTAAATATCTAAAATATAACATAAAATTATTATAAAGGTACTGAGTTCATTATTATTACAAAAAAGGAGTTCAAATTGCACACACAGGTGCTGGAATACATCGATTAGAACTTAGAAGGACACATCATTAAACAGGATACAACAAGGTAGTGAAAAATATCAAGGTACAACAAAAAGAAACAAGATATGACAAGCATCAATAAGAAACATCGTGGAAAAGGGGAGAACAATTCCAATGCAGCCGGAACTACTCCATGGCCTGCTTTTTCCCGAAAAAAGATCGGAAACTTTTTTCCGAATAAAATATCAGAACTTTTTTCGCGAAAAAAGATCGGAAACTTTTTTTCGGAAAAAACTCAGAAATTGTATTTATCTGAAATCGAAATTTTTTTCCCGAAAAAGATCGGAAAGTTTTTTCCATAAAAAATCAGGAACTTTCGCGAAAAAAGATCACAAACTTTTTTTACGAAAAAAATTCGGAATTGTATTTATGTGATATCGAAACTTTTTTCCGCAAAAAAATCGGGAACTTTTTTTCGAAAAAAATTGAAATTTTTTCCCGAAAAAAAGAAAAAAGATCGGAAACTTTTTTTCCGGTAAAAATCATGAAATTTTTTCCGAATAAATATCGGAACTTTTTTCGCGAAAAAAAAATAGGAAACCTTGTTTCGGAAAAAACTCCAAAATTATATTTATCTGAAATCGAAATTTTTTCCCGAAAAAAAAATCGGAAATTTTTTTCCAGAAAAAATCAGGAACTTCATTGAAACAATTGATTTTCGTCCCCGTATGTTCCAAATTTTTTGGTTTTGGTCCTTCCTTTGTGACTGTACCAGCTTCACTTGCCTACTCATAGTGCCACGTGTGATTCCGTCTGCCACATAAGCTTTTTTTAAACGGAATCTGACGGCAAGGACGAAAACTAAAAAATTTTGCACATGCAGGGACTAATTTGCAAGAAAAAAAGATACAGGGACTAAAACCAAAAAATTTGGAACATACAGGGACCAAAAGGTCCTTTAAGCCTATATTTTTCTAAAATCTTTTGATTGGTGAAGTGTTTTGTTATTATTTTATGACATTTTTCTCACGATGAGTATGATTCAATTTGGATAAGAAAATTGACCCTTACAATAACATTTTAGGTACCGAAGAAGATGCTTGTTTGATGATTTGATTTGAAGCATGTGCGGGGCAAAAATGGGTTTTCATAAATTGAGAACTTTATGTAACGAATAGTCTGTTGAGACCCTCATTTTATTTTGAACTATTTTGTAAATAAAGTTTTTTTTATAAGTTATTTATTAAAAAAATTCGGGCTGTTACAAACTCAGTTTGCACTTTAACTAGTGAACCTTATAAAAATGTGACCACTATCTTATATCATATTTTAATTTGCCACTGAAGCGGTTGTGATATTATCAACCGATCACACACCCCGTAGCTTTACTAAATTGTTACTTTATTTGATATAACCAAGTTTACATTTATGCTTACAATAGACATGTATCAAGGCTACAAAAGTTGATAAGTTTGACTGAAAATAGGAAGGTGAATGAACGGTTCGTATTTTAACTTACAAACTGTGTTTCATTCAAAGTTATTTCATGGGAGATGAGAGAATAGCGAACTCTTTCTTCCTCAATTTTTTGTATTTACACACTCGCATCCTAAATCGCGAGAGAGTAAATTGAGAATACTAGAGAGTGCGCATGAGATTCAGGGGGTGCAAAAAGTAACTCTTTAATCCCGTATCATCATGAATGGCACTTTGGGCTATGTTGCTATAAAACCGTGGCTAGGTCCATTTGTTGTCATTTTCAATAGTTGCTCTTTAAGTTTATGCGAATTTAAGAATTGGAAAGAAATGGTTGTAACTATGTTGATCAACATAGTTGATTGTCAAGATAAAGCCTAATTTAATTTGATCAAGGATCCAACTCTTCAAAACCCTGGTAAACAAAATGCTGCCATCTTGCTTGTACGATGGTTTAATGCTAAGGGGGTGTATTCAATTTGATATTTCGATGGATTTTAAAAGACTTTAATGAAAAAAGAATCGGGTGGTATTGAATGACTTTTATGAAATATAAATAAATTTTATGGTATTCAATTAAGACAATTTTTTTTTTATGGCAACAAAATACATCTGTATTCAATTGAGATTTTTCACAACTTATAAAATGTCTCTTAAAAGTAGACAGATTTTAATGAATTCTTGTGAGAAGTGGATTTTTTAAGACTTTTTAGTTAAAAATAAAATATAAATATCGACAATTTCACTCAAACTCTTGAGACTTTTTCATATTCCCAATGACTTTTTCTCCTATTGGCTGATATTCTTCCTTTTCTTTTTTGGGTTCAATCTTCCTTTTCTTTTCTATTACCGTCTGGAATGGTTTTGGAGTGAATGATAACGAGCAATTTTGAATGCCTAGAGGAAACTTACCCCTGTTCATATCTATATCTATATCTATATATTTTATAAATTCTAGATAATTGTCATTTTGCCTATACTAATCTCAATCCACTTAAACCAATGAAAATAACCCTTTTAACCACATCATCCATTTATATTTTTATATAATTGCCACATTACCCACTAATATCTATTTAATATATGATACTAATTGTTATTATTATTGCTTTAGGGTTATACTATTCATTTTAATTTTTTTTGTACATACTATTATTTTGTGTATTTTATTGTTTTGAGTTCCAAATAGTTAGTGTTTTTGTTAATAATTTTTTATCCAATCTTTCTATAAATATGGTGTTTTCGATCGTCAGAACTATTTACTGATGATTTTGGTATGCAGATTTATCGTCACCTTTTTTTATTGATCCAAATAAAAATCAATTTAAAATATGGATTTAATTTGTATGCACTGACAGTGTAAAATCATTTTACACTGTCAACCAATAACAACCATGTATTCCGCCACATCACCCCACTTCACCCCACTATCTATATATGACATGGAAGTTTAAATCACTCTTATTGGTTGCATGTGTAAAATAACTTTACACCGACAGTGCATAACAATTAAACTCTTAAAATATTGGTAAAAAAGAGTTAAAATAAAACTTACGAAAGGTTGGTATGCTCAACATGATTTATATCATATTCGATTTTGAGCATGGGTTAAGTTAGTTTATTTTTGTCCCAATATATTTTTATTGAATATAAATGACACATTTGTTATCGAAGTAGTTTATCCAACTACAATCCTCCAATGAGATTTATAACAAAAATTAAGTTTCAATATCAGTTTTTTTTCTCATAATTTATTATATGTTGTCATTTCATAAGTTACTTCAAGTAACAATTTTAAAATATGTGTCATAAGAGCATCTCCAATGGTTATACCATTTTGGATATCATGCATCACTCACAAGTGGTTCATATAATATCATGTAATATTTATGCAACTCATACATATTTTCCTCCAATTGATACTCATATATTACTAAGAAGTATAGTACCTTCCATTAAATTTGATATACAAAAAAGGTAAAATTTTAAATTGATGATACGATATCATCAATTCTGATACCATCTGTGTCACGCCATGAAACTCCAATGAAAAAAATAAAAAAATACGGATCATTAGTCTATAAAACTCTCTTTGATACTCTTCTTGGAGATGCTCTAAGAACACATGTTACTGTATCTTAATATGAAAATTGCGCTTTTAATAATGCAAGAAATTTAATACTTGAAAAGTTAAAATGTACAATTTTTTTTATTAAAAAATCTACATTTGGTTTTAGATTTACATAAAACTTAATATAGATGATCACTACTAGAAAACACGCTTTTGTCAACCGATTTAGAGACCGAAAAATTTTGGTTACTATAGAGACCGATTTAGAGACTAATATCTTGAACGTAAACTTTAAAAAAAATTCAGTCGCCATATTGGTTGCTACATAATTATAGAGACCGAATTAGAGACCAATAATTAGCAACTATTAAATCGGTCACTTTAGAGACCAAATTAGAGACTATTATTTGGAGTTCAAAACCAAAAACTTTTCGGTCTCTATATCAGTCGCTATATAAACCGAATTAGAGACCGATAATTAGCGTTCAACGCAAATGTTTGTTTTTTACAAATCACTAAATTTGTTTAATTATATATATATATATATATATATATATATATATATATATATATATAACTATTTTTTTTTTCTTGACAAAAACAATTCCCACAATTTCTTTCACTTCCCTCTATCATTGATTTTCACTTCCCTCTTGTGCAACACCGTTTTCTTATTTTCCCAGATCAATTTTCTCTTCCCACACTTTTACTTTTCAATTTTCCCAAATCAAATTTCACTTCTCATTGATCACAACCCTAAATCAATTTTCCAAATATGCCTTAAATCAACCCTTAATCAATTAATAAAACTGTGGTAACAATCACTACTCACCCGTCTTCTCTTCTTTCTCTTTTTTTTTTAACGGCACCTGTCTTCTCTTCTTCTCACTGCAACTCATCAAACCCATCGTACGCGTCTTCTGGAGAAGCTCCAGCACTCATCAATCATCACATCACCGGACTTCGTCACCTCCAGCGTTACTCTTCATCCGCTTGTTACCTCTGTTTCCTCGGAGAGAACGTTTCGCGATTCCGGACTCAACCGTCTTTCTCTGAAGGTTTGAAATTACCTCTTTCCTTTTCTTCTTTTGCCCTCTTTCAATTTTTGTCAATTAGGGTTTTTATTTTGTTTATTGTTTTCATATTTTTTAATTTGATTTTTCCGAGTTGAGTTAGGATTTGAGGTCCTCAGTGAAAGGGATTTTGAATTTGAATAACTTTGATAGAAAGAGTGGTTTTGAATTTTAGTTCTCTCATATTGTGTAGCCTTCTATAATTTGTCTAGATGATGATGATGATTATTATGGTTTTAGACAATTCATTATTAATTTTTTTCTTCTAATTATAGCTATTACTTATGTTTGTTTCTGCAATTGATTACAGGTTTGAGAAACTGATTGCAGTTACTTTGTTTTTCGACATGTACAATAGCAAATTCTGCTATATAACCTGCATAATGTTAAAAGTAAGCCTCATATGTGATTAATCTCCATGGTATTCTTATTGCGTACTTCAATTTGATTCTTATAGGTTAATCATGAAGATAATTTTCTTAAATTGTACTATTTTAGTGGTATTGTTATTTAATTGTTCTGATAATTTGCTATGTGTCTTCTTAAGTTTAATTCGTTCATTAGCATATTTTGTTATTGTACTCGTTAAGGTATTTGAGTTTCCAAGGTTGAAATAACTTTATTTTAACCGGCTTTTCTCCGCTTCATGTTAATCTTTTCAATTTATTTGAAGTCTAACAGTAGAAGTGATTCGTTAAAGATATAATGCTGGTGCTCAATCTGTCCTTCACAATGAATCCCTTGGTCATTCCTTCATGCTTGTCATTGATTTACTTTGAGATATCAATTAGGACATATCACTATTTTCTATGCAACTTGTCATTGAAAGTTCATCAATGCCCACAGTCCATCCCTTGGACATATCACTATTTGCTTTGAGATATCACGATTTGCATGGACTATGGGCATAGAAAATATACTTCTAAATATATGTCACTATTTTCTATGCAACTTGTCATTGATTTGCTTTGAGATATCAATTAGGATGCATGATATGATTTGGATGGACTATAGGCATTGATGAACTTTCTTACTGTCATGCTTTGGAAGTCATGGTTTGAAGGTTTGCGTAACAATTTGGATATTAGTTTATCAGTGAGGGACATTGCGTTTTCAGTTGGGTGGTCTATAATTTTAGATGGTTGTCAAAGTTGCTACATGAGCCAAAAAGACAAAAAAAATACTGCACTATCTGATATAATCTTGTTGGGATTTGGTCTTAATTTCATTTCGCATGTTGGTTTTAGTGGAAATCAATCTTTCTTTAGGTTCGCTTTTAATTAAGTTGATTATTTTGTGTTGTCAAAATGCTATCAAATTGTGGTTCACTTTTAATTTAATTAAACTGATTTTCTAAAAGAGGTCTTGTATTGCATGATATAAGTACACAAAGTATGCTCAGTGCTCACAACAAAGGATGGAGGTTTGAAGTGGTAGAGATATAGTTCAAATTTTTTGTAGTGAGGGTATGCTGCTGCATCATTTGAAATTTTGAGTGCCTTGAATCTTGTGAATTCTTCTTTTGATGATTATTGTAATTTGTAAATAATGGCAGGCAATTTATGTATCAGTTTTTTGCATTGTTATGACAAGTGATCAAAATGCTATTACTTTAAGCAAGATTGGCGGTCTAGAGCAAAGGCTGAGATAGTGCAGTATGTGATTCTCAAATGGACAAGCCTTGTTGCCTTCTTAAACAACATTGAATTAAAGGTATGTGCATATTGATACATTTCTTTGGTTATCTTACTTGCTCACAAGGTGTTAGTGATTAGTGCTCTTGGATAATTTTTTATTAGGCTACTTTGCTATGTTTGGATTCTATGATTTGATACATTTCTTTGGTTATCTTACTTGCTCACAAGGTGTTAGTGATTAGTGCTCTTGGATGATATTTTTTTTTATCTAAGTTGGCTAATGCTAGATGTTTGGATTCTATGATTTGCATGTGGTGCTACTTTGTTGTTTTTACTGTGATGAAGCTTTGTGTGAGAGGACTTAGAATAGATGTGTGCAGACCATTGAAGTATTAGGGAGGTTTTACAAGTTGATATCGACACACACGTTAAATCACAAATAAAATTCTTGATTTCATAAAGTAAATAATTTAAATTAGTTTTCAGATTTATTGTTTTTGTGAGTAGTTGGAACTTGGAAATATATAGTTTAGCTTCTCTGTATATGAAATGTTTTTGACAATACATTTTATAAGTACTTTGGGTAATTTTTTTTATATTTAGATCTTTAGTTCAAGTACTTTAGGTAATTTATTGTGGGCACTGCAATCTTCGGAATGTAGTTAGTAAGCAGTAGGCTAATTATTTTGGATGAAAATTTCAAACTTCAATATCTGCTTTCAAAGAGAAAAATAAGAACATGCCCAATATTGCCAACACTTCAGTAGTTGTAAATTTTAATCAAGTAGAATTTAAATTAGGATATTCTAATAATGTGACTATCCTACAACGCATTATATGAAAAATGATATACTGAACTTGGAGCAAGATTGATACCTGAATGATATTGTTTATTACACTTCTGAGTGATAAATTATTCATGCAATTACACAAATTCTATGTTTTTCAGGATGATGAGGCCAAACCAAGACTTCCTGGAACAAGACATGTTGCTTCATATGTAAACTTTTACATTGCAAACAGTGGTATCATTGCTCCACAATTTGGAGATAAAAAGTGGGATTGTGAAGCTATCTGAGTCTAAAGCTTTCCCTCATCATAAAGTAATTTTTTTTTGCGTAAACAGTTGACTGTTGAAGTTTTAATTTATTTTTTTATAGGAAATTTATTTTGTAATATTGACTTTGAAGAAAAAAAATTAGTTAAAGTCTTGTTTAATACTATGCTAAGTTAGTCTAGATATAGATTTAATGTAATAGCCGATACTGCTTTAATTTTTTTCCTATAGGAGATTTATTTTCCATATTATTTTCCATATAATCTTTGATTAAGCATATCTTTATAAGAATATAATTTACTAATGTATTTTGTTATATATATATATATATATATATATATATATATATATATAACATGGGCTACAATTTTTTAAAAAAAATATCGAAATTAGCAACCGAATTAGCGACCGATTTGTTTTAAATTTAAATAAAGTGGTCACTAAATCGGTTGCTATTAGCGTCGACAATGTGTCGAACAATCTGTCTCTAAATTGTTTTTTCAATTCAGTCTCTAAATTGGTTGCTGATATTTGTCGCTAATTCGGTGTCCAAATTCAGTTGCTAATCGGTCGCTACAAAATCGGTTGCTAATTTGGTCACTACAGATCAGCGACCAAGGTTTTTGCTACTGATTTTAATTGGTTGCTAAATCGGTCGCTAATTGAATTAGCAACCGATTTTGATGAAAATCAGTCGCTAAATCGGTTGCTAAACACATGTTTTCTAGTAGTGGATTTATATGATATAATCTTCCAATCCAACAGTGCATTTTGTAAAATTTGAATTCGTTATTGAGCGGTGTAACATTTGGTGTCAAACTAGTTGGTGCCATTTGATCCTAACGCTATATATATATTAAAAAAATTATATATAATATGCCACGTAAGTGTGCGGTTTTATAATAATAAATTATATATATTTCCATTGTATTTAATCACTTTAGAGTCCTACTTACAAAATGAAAATTTATTTTTGAGATTTTTTTTAAAAGCAAAAAATTTATTAAACAGTGAATTTAGTACAAGAAATGCTAAGAAATTTGAACTTTTTTGTGGACATAGATTCCCTGAAGTAAACTTTTGACACAGTTTGCCGCTGTAAGAAATCTGAACTGTTTAATTATGATCGGACGGCACAAATTTCATATACAATTTTACAATTCAAAACAATCTGAACCACTGATTTCAGATCGGACGGTGTATATTTGTTACAGCAAGATGCTGTTACAGCATCAAATCTGTTTCCCTTTTTTTTGTCTAATGAGGTATACTTTTTATTTGAAAAATGCTAACTAGTATCCTCGGGACACTAGTTAAGAACACTTCAAATAGTAAAACGTTCCTGGGGATAATCCGCAGGAAACACATTTCCGCATATAAAACCGCATGAAATTCCGCAGGAAACATATTTCCGCAGGTAAATCCACATGAACTTCCTCATGATTTTTATTTTTTTGTATTAATGAATGAAAACACCAAAATGAATATTTATAAAATCCCAAAATGTTTGATGTCATATCATATCTATTTAAAGACACAATTCTATAGTAAAAAAATTAGTGTCAGAATACAAACTCAATCAATATTAACTAGGTCTTAAATTTATAAGTTCATCAAATACCAAAAGCATGTAACAAAATTACATTAAACATCATTTTCGTCCCTGTAAGTTAATAATTTTTTTGTTTTAGTCCCTGTATCTTTTTTTGTTGCAAATTAGTCCCTGCATGTGCAAATCATTTTGATTTTAGTCCCTAAAGCTAAAATCCGCAGGAAAATCTGCAGGAAAATTCGCTGGTTTCCTACGGATTTTCCTGCGGACTTTAGTTTTAAGGGACTAAAATATTTGACCATACAAGGACTAATTTGCAACAAAAAAAGATACAGGGACGAAAACCAAAAAAATGCGAACTTACAGGGACGAAAATGATATATAAACCTTACATCAATAATAAGTAGGCCTTACATCAAATACTAAACACATGTAACAAATTTACATCTTTAAACTTAGGCTAAATTTACATCAAATACTAAAACTCCCATTCCATATCTGGTTGCTAATTTGCTAATCTCCCAATATCCAAAGGCATTAGACCCTATATATATAAGAGGGGAAATAAAGTTCAATTAATCCATGAAGAACATTTAATTCAAAATAAAATCACCAAATGTTGTAGTAAGAACCCCAGAAAAGTAGATAACAAGCCACCTTGCAATTCAGAAAGCACTTGACACTCTCATTGTCTGCATGTAAATATTCAAAAACCAGTTTATTTACCTTGAATATACAAATAAAAATAATTAACAATTTGGAAGTTAATCACAAAAAAACCATCATCATTTTCCTGTGAACAACAAATTAATAGAAAGAAGCTAATTAATGAGCTAAAACAGATTATGACAAAACACTTAATAATGGAACTGAAAATAAGACAGTAAGAAATGTTTAACACATCAGAGCAACTTTCTTCAAACACATAACAACTATCATAGAAGTAATATAGTACATAGGCATGAAACTAATGGCAAGCCCTAACATGTTACTGAACTGTAACAAGAGCCTGCAAGCAACATCACTAGTTCTCCTTCCTCACATGCCAAACTTAGCTTAGCATTTGAAACTTTGAGATCACATCACATACATAGAACTCTTCAATTCCAGATACTTGGGAAGATATAAAAACATAGCGAAAAGAAATTCTTCTAACTAACAGAACTAATAACTACATTGAACATTAAAGGAATTTAATTCATCAACATGCAAATTACATAGATTAAAAAGGATGGATAGAATAAAACTAAAATGAATCAAAAGACATTGAAAACAGAGTTTAAATACCTCTACTACAAACTTGAAAACACAAGCTACATTAGCATTGGTAATACTCCCATTGGTATTTGTGGAGCTTGCATTGGTAAATCATTAATTCATAATGAATTTTTTTTTTTGCAAAAGATAGTTTGAGAGTATCATATTGGTAATGGTTTTGAAGGTTTTTTTTATGATCAAACTCCAGAAACAATATGATACAGTAATGAATTTTTTTTGCAAATTTCTAGCATTGGTAATTCATTACTGTATCATATTGTTTCTGGAGCTTGATCATAAAATTGCATATGTAATAATTTCACTTAGTGAGGGGTTTTTTCATGGTTTTGAAGGTTTAAAAAAAATTCAAAGTAAAAGAAAATTCAAAGTACGACATATGATAAATCTATATATCTATCTAATAACAACTTAAGAAAATCATATACAGGAGATTTCTCCTTTCTAGCCCATTCATTTAGCCTTTCACGTTAGATTTTATGAGGGCAATTTTGACTAAACACAAAGAATGACTTAAGGTACAAATTATGACTTTAAAGTACAACCGATCTAATAACAACTTGAGAAAATCATATGCTGAGGATTTCTCATTTCTAACCCATTCATTTAGCCTTTCACGTTAGCTTTTATAAGGGCAATTTTGACTAAACACAAAGAATGACTTAAGGTACAAATTATGACTTTAAAGTACAACCAATGGGACTATATATCATATTACTCTCTTTACAAAACTCTCTTTACAAATAATAAAAGCTTTCAATGAAAAGATAATTCAAATTTCAAATCTAATCTAATAACAACTTAAGAAAATCATATGCTGAGAATTTCTCCTTTCTAACTCATTCATTTAGCCTTTCATGTCAGCTTTTATGAAGGCAGTTTTGACTAAACACAAAAAAGAATTTAAGGTACAAATTATGACTTTAAAGTACAACCGATGGAACTATATAACATATTACTCTCTTTACAAAACTCTTTACAAATAATAAAAGCTGTTAATGAATAGATAATTAATTCAAATTTGAATGTCAAATTCACATTCTTCCTCTTTATTCATTTTTTCCCTTTAAATACAATTTCTTCCTCTTTGCTTTCTATCCATTCACCTTTTTTCTCTTATCTCTCACTTTCCCTTCTTATTTTTTACATGTTCTTTACTACTTATACTAATTTCTTTCATTCCATTTTTCCTTCTTTCTCTTCATTATTATCTAACTTTCTTATCTCTTCTTCATTATCTCATTCATCTTCATCTTTACTAATCAATGCAATAATTTTTTTTTCTTATTAGGAAACATATAAAGGATACAAGTATGAGGATAAAACAAGAAGCAAAATATCATTCAAGTAAAACCAAACATTTATTGCTGATCAATATTATTTTCACTATTGATTTTCAAATTTTAATGATACTTGCTGTTATGGAGGATACAAAAAAAATACAAAATTTATTTTTGAATACATGACATATATTTATCTATGATGCCTAAAATAACTGCAAGTCTGCACAATTTAGTAAGAACTCACTCGGTGTCAAAATAATACTTAGAAAAATAGTGTTCAAGCATATTATGAAAAATAATCTTACCTCACCTCATTGTAGATAGATATAATGAGCGTTAATCATGTGAATTATAATTTTAATCATGAGATTTAAAATTTCATTTCTAGTAACTATTTTAGTAGTTACTATTTTGCTATTCTTAGGGTTTCTTAAATCCTTCCCTTGAAGTGACATAGTATCCTTTCTTTGAGTAAAAGGTTTGTATAACTTTAAAAAGTTATTTCCTATGATTAGGTCTAATCCCGAGTCATGAAGGTAGATTGTTGGGATAAAAAATTTATACCCTTCAATTTCTATAGATACATCTCTAAGGTTAAATCATATCTGATGTTTTGATTTATCTGCAACTATTATTTCTTTTGGTTTGATTAATCTTTTCCAATTTCTAGAGATAGATTTTTTCCCAAAACAAAGAGTTGCACCTGTGTCTATACACTACTAGAAAAACAGCGTTTAGCCACCGAATTAGCGACCAATTTTGATGAAAATTGGTCGCTAAATGCCTTAGCGACCGAAATGGCGACCGATGAAAATTGGTAACAAATACCTTGGTCGCTGATCTGTAATAACCGAATTAGAGACCGATTCTGTAGTGACTGAATTAGAGACTGAATTTTGAGACCGAATTAGCGACCATTTGCAGCGACCAATTTAGAGACTAATTAGAGAACAATTTAGAGACAGAGTTTGTGACGAATTATGCAACGCTATTAACGCCTGATTTAGTGACTAATTTTAGCAACTGATTTAGTGACCAAATTAGCAACTAAATTTATTTAATTTTTAAACAAATCAGTCACTAATTCGGTCACTAATTTCAATTTTTTTTTAAAAAATTATAACCCCTATAATATATTTATAGGGATTCGTTGACTCCAAAAGTAACCCAAATCAAGACCCTCATCCCTTTTGAATCTAATGGTCCAAATTAATTACTAATTTATTTATTGTGATCCCTAAATCATATTCTCCATGCTATCACCATATTTCTCTACCCTGCCTCTGTGTTGATTTCTCCCATTGATGAAAAATTCAACTCCTCCATTATTTCATTCTCATGATCTTGTTTTTGGAGGCTATCTCTTGTTTTCACTTTTTGCTTTAATTTTTTATTCTAAGTATTCATTAAGCAACATGGACTAAGCAACAATTTTGATTAAAAAACCAATCTAGAACACCTCAATTTTCAATTGCACATGCTGATGAATTAAGCAACATTTGACATCGCTATAATTTAGAACTGTAAAATAGCGATAGAGAATTAGGAATTTGATTAATTATGTTGGTAGTGAATCACATTGAGACTTGAGATCGTAATAATTGTGATTGGTAACTCAACTCCTCTAACACCAATAAACAAGAGAAGTATGGATGGTATGAAAAATTCAATTGGACGAGCAACCTGTACAATGGAATTAGGGTGCACCCGCCACCTGCATAAATTCCATTAAATTATAAAATCTATTTAGAATGAAGGTGACTCAAAAGAGGAACATTAATATACTAATTAAAATAATTTGTAATACTGTTAGATTAAAATAAAATTGAGGATTATGACTTGGAGTAGGTTTTCATCAAAATAAAATTCTTAAAATTAATATACCATTGAAGATTTTAAAGGGTGTGATTACTCACCTGTTAAATCAAGATGCTCTCTGAGTATATTTTCCTCTCCCTTCTCCCCTTTTTCTTCTACGCGTGGCTTCTCTATTGTTACGATATAACATGCCTTTGGTTTGTCTATATAAGCGCTTTTATATAAAACTAGCCGCCAAACGGGCATGTCTCGTGCCCGTTTGTGTGATCGATATTTTTTTTTGTTTGCTGTGATCGATATTCTCTATTGTGCAAATATAAATAACTACTTAATCTCCTTTTTTATTGGACTTAGTTAATTGATAACTACTTGACCTCCTTTTTTGTTGTGGCTAGTTATTAAGAAGAAATTTTTTTTTTTTAATATAAAAAAACTGAAAACCTACTTTTATGTGGAAGTTGTACTTAGTTTTTTTTTTGTAGTTTTTTTAAGGGTAAATTAGGAATAATGAAAAAGTCATCCCAAAAATTTATATTCCCTTCATATATTAGTATAGATAAAATCTAAATACACCCAATTTGCATAAAAATACTAACTCATCTTGCATCAATGTTACTTTTGTTTAGATCTTAATTTAATAACATAACAAACTATAGTAATCTATTCCTATTAGATAGCTGATATCGTTTATATTTGGATTCCTAAAGATGGTTTTCTATAGTTTAGCTAGCCTCCAAAATTTATTTTGATTTAGTTAATTAATAAAGGCAATCCTTATTATAAAATAATAAATGTAGAGTTAAATTATTATACTTTGCAGTACTAATTTAGGGTCATCATTCTAAATAAATAAATTTAAACTTTTAAATTAGTATCTTAATTTCTTAAAGTCAATTTTTTTTCCCTTAAATTTTGGGATGTTACAATGTTCCAGTTCTATCGATGAAAGGTTCTTGGGATGAATCGCATTTTTGAAACAAAAAGGTTGATGATGAAGAACGATTGAGTTTGTATACGGAACTTTGATTAAATGTTGATCTAAAAAGTTTGTGAAAGAAGGAAATTTGAAGGGTTTAGTTTGTGAAAGAAAATTCCTAAATGAAAAGTTAATCTGAAAAGTTTCTATAAGAGAAAAAAAAAGACTAAAGCGTATAAATAAAAAAATCTTACAAATATTTGATTAATTTTTTTAGTGTTTTGTAAAAAAAAAAATTGCGACGGATTTGTTGAACGCTAATTATCGGTCTCTAATTCGGTCTCTATAGCAACTAATATAGCGACCGAAAAGTTTTTGGCTTTGAGCTCCAAATAAAAGTCTCTAATTCGGTCTCTAAAGAGACCGATTTAATAGTTGCTAATTATCGGTCTCTAATTCGGTCTCTATAATTAAGTAGCGACCTATATAGCGACCAATTTTTTTTTACTTTTACGATTAAAAAATCGGTCTCTAATTCGGTCTCTAAAGCGACCGAAAAATTTTGGTCTCTAAATCGGTTGCTAAAAGCGAATTTTCTAGTAGTGATATAGGCTAAAAGGTTTCTAATTTTTAGTACTATTTTAATAAATGTAGCACTTAGGTTTCCTCTACCAAGTATCTTCTTCGACATCAGAATCTATTTCGGTGCAATATTCATAAATGTCTCCATTAGATTATATGTCTGATTGTATAGGTTCATATCATATTGCATGTAAGACATTTTTCTTAGGATTTTCCTTCTTAGGGCACTCATTTGCATAATGACCTTTTTCATGACAGAGCCAACATGTACATGATTTTTTACCCTCTGGGCATGTTTTCTTCTTAGGGTAAAGTTGTTTTTTCCTAAGGAATTTTTTGTCTCCTTTTTTGAATTTTCTAAAAGGGACCTTCTTGAATTTCTTTCTCTTATAAGGTTTTTGTGACATTATCTTTCTAGGTTTCTTTCTAGCGTTGCAACCATAGTTTCCTACTTTGTCTTGTAGTTTGTTACAACAAAGGGATACTTGAGCTTCTCTTTTGGCTATCTTTTGACTACACAATTCTTGAAGCCAAATTTTTAGGGAAGTTATTTTTCTCCTATAGTATCATCTACCTTTCCTTCTGCTAATGTTGAGGTAAAGAACGCCATAACTTGAGCTGATACTTTTTCTGGAAGCTTGTCAAAGAATAATTCTATCAAGTTTCTGGAGATTCTAGTACTATTATCAATGTTGTAGTAATAGTCCTGAAACTCACAAATAAATTTATCTACATAGCACATATTACAGATTTTTAGGTTGGTAATTTTCCAAAGGTTTTGGTCAGAAAATGCTATTTTTGATTGAATAGAATCTTTCCATCCTTTGAATTATTTTACAAGTAAACTATAGACCCAGTCTACTACTAAAGTTCATGTTAGGGGTATTGCTCCCATAACTTCTGATGGTAAGGTAGAAATGTATTTGTAAGCATTTTCTCTAGTTTTATATTGAAGGTAGTTGAAAACATCAACTGCTCCTAAATTTCTAAGATCTTCATTTAATTGGATTAACACACTATTTGTATATTATACCAATTCCTAAGATCTTTTGCTGCATCGACACTACAATCTATATCTAAAATCCCTTGTCCTTGGAACGGATTTTGCGAAGGTATATAATAATGGGGGTACCTTCTGCAATTTTTGTTTGGTAAATTCTTTTTCGAACTCTGCAAGCCTTTTTGTTCCTGATGTTTCTGCTGGTTCAATTTTTACGAAATGAGGATTTTCATTTTCTTCCACTTCTTCTTCAGAGCTAAACTCATAAATGATTTGATTCTCTCCTTTTGGTTCTTCGTCAACTACCTGACTTTTTCCTGATATATCTAAAGAGATCATAAGTCTTTCTAGATTTTCTAATTGCCTATTAAGGGCTTCTTCCATATCATTCATATTTAAAAGAAATTAGATGGTGGTTTAATTCTTAATTGTGTAGAATCAGAAGTTTCTTTGAGTTCGAAATTTTTTTCTTGAGGTTGGATTTGTGGTATTTATGTCTGTGGTATTTCTATTTGTTTTCCCTTACCTTCTCTTCCCCCTTTTAAGAAATTGAGACAACTCATCCAGAGTTAAATATTCTTCTTTATTTTCTAAGAGTTTTGAAAGATCCTCTAGTTTAATGCAGATCCTTTCTACATCTTTTTTCTGTTCTTGTTGGATTTCATCCATTCTTTGGTGAAATTTTTTATAACAATGTTTTATGGGTAAATAGGTTTTTACCCCCTACAAAGTAGGCGAGTTTTGCTTTACCCCCTGCAAAAATTCCTTTAAGACCCCCCCCCCCCCCCCCCCCCCCTTGCAAAGTTAATTTTTTTTGGTACCCCCCTTGGATGCACTTTTTAAATCGGTTATTTTGTTCAACCGATTTAAAAACTATATTTTAAATCGGTTATTTTGCACCCAAGGGGGGAAACCAAAAAAATATAATTTCCAAGGGGGGAATCCCAAATTATTTTTTTGCAGGGGTTAAAACAAAAATGGCCTACTTTGCAGGGGGTAAAGACCTATTTACCCATTTTTTATTATGTAAGCTAACATGTAGGCTATATTGTTGAGTTGCGGATTTGCTGTGTGAAAATTGTGAGGATATTTTTGCGATTCATCTTCTTCATAACAGGCAAAATTTTCTTCTATGTTTCATGATGTTTATACTTTCCTTCTTCAAACTGTAAATTTTCTAAATAGGATGTTTGTTTTTCTATCCTAATTCGGATATCAGAAAAGTTGTCTAAAACTTTCTGTAAAACGTTTGATATACTACCTTCAGTCATCTTACTATAAACTTGAGATTTTTCTAAGTAATTTAACCATTTGACCATATTGTTTGGACAATTGTCTATCATTTTTTTGTTTTTGTTTTCACCACCAGTTAAATTTGGTTCGGGGGTCAATTATGTCATCAAGTGATTTCAGCCCCCTCCTGATCGCAGTTTTAAAGAATAATTATGTGTCTCTAAAGCATCTAATCTGTAATCTATAGAGACTTAGCTTAGCTAGATTTGGGATAAAATTAATTGTTCCATAAATTAATTTTTTATTTGAATTCCTAATCCAAATCATACTTAACTTATTTGCTACGGATTGCCTATGGATTAGCTACCAACTTTGTATCAATGGGTTACCATTAAATTAAGATTTGCACATAAGAAGCCTTTTATATTTGCTACACTAGATTGATTTTTTTGGTGCAGTCATTTTGATGACTGTACCATTCTCCTTTAAAAAAACCCTCCGAGTAAGCAACAAATCTGTCATATTTCTACACCGTCTCAATACCCAGGCCCAGAGTACTGTCTAACAGTGATAAGAATACAAAACATCAATGTGATGATATGGTACATGTGGACGGTATACTAGCTATTCCACAGTCACTAATAATAGTGTGGATAGTAGAGTCGTCTATAAGTCTATATTATCCAGGCAGGTTTCTCTTGAAATTCATTATTAATATTAACCAAGATTTCTGCTGTACCACACATCGATGGCTTACATTATCGTCAATATATGTTTCAATTAATTATTTTCCCGCCAGCTGGAATTAAAAACTCCAACCCTAAATAAAATAAAATGGATATATCCGTGTATATATTGATATTGATACTAGCTAGAAAAGCTTGTGAAAGAAGAGAAGAAAAAGGTAAAGAAAAAATTAAAGACATCAGAAGAATTAAGAGAGAAGCAAGAATCACGATTGAATAAACTCCAATCAAAGGGATTCCAACTAGCAAACTACTATTTTGTTTTCCAAGGCGTTATCCTAACCACACTCTGCAACGGTAGAACTGTTCTTAAATGCTCAGATCGCTGGCTTCTCCCAACACTCTCAGCGTTAGCAGCAGCTGTTAATTTAGCTCCTTTGATATCTATTGGTGTTAAGTACATTCGAATTTTTAAACAACAAGAAATAACTCAGTCTAATTGCGATAGTTTGCTACAAAAGAAAGAAAATCTGAAACAAATTCGTTCATCAGGATTTGTGGTGCAACAAGTACAAAATCCGAAATCAGGAGAGGCGGTGGAAGTTGATACATGGGAAATCAGAAAACGTTGGTTTTATTTTGGTATTTGCATGTTTTTCTTTCTTTCATTTCCTGTCATTGTCTTAGTTAGTAGCTTGAAATTTTTATGCAGAGACACGAAGCACCCAAAATGTAACTAGTTCTATTAAGAGATGGGTTATTGGAACAATTTTTTCTAACAAAAATACGATAACATATATAACTGTTTCTTTATATTACTCACAGCATGATATTCGAAACATATAAAAAATATTTTTTTTAAAAAAAGTGTACATTGTTGTATAATTGTTAGAAAATGGTTGTTTAAATAACATTTTTGGTTCTATTAATCATGCATGAACTCATTCAAGCAATTTAGAAGCTTAGTTAGAGGTGCTCAAATTCAAACCAATCCAATTAAAAATTGAATTAGTTTAGATGTATTTGGATGTGCTTCTGTAAAAACCGTTGGATCGGATTGAATTTTACATTGATTTTTCAAAACCGATCCAAACCGAACCAAACTGCATACATATACTTTAGTATTTATTTTTCTTTTTATTAGTATTATATACTCCATCTGTTTCTTTTTAATTGTCTTTTATTATCATATTTAGGGTTTCTATTTAATTGTCCTTTTTGTATTTTATGGGTATGATTTGTCAATTATATCCTTTGTCAATTGCTCTTATTTTTTTCCATAAAACCAATTAATGCTATATATTTGGAAAACTAAACCTTTTTATTTTATTTTGTTGGTACATAACATATTAATTTATTTTTTTTACATAATATATTAAATTTATTGGAAAGAAAAAGTGTGGGAAAAAAAAATAGGAATTTATTGGTGGATTAAAACGAGGGTATAATAGGAAGATAACGTGCAAAAATACACTTCCATAATTTGGTGTTATCATTCTAAAAAGATAATTAAAAAAAACGGAGGGAGTATTACTTTAACATATTATTTGTTGGTTTTTAATTTTTTTAATACTTCTTATTAGTTTAATTTAATCTAGATGTTTTACTAATTCACATTTTTTAATATAATTGATAATTGTAATTCTAAATTATTAGTTTTTATTATATTATATTGTGTTATGTTTTACATCAAGTTTATTATTTGTTTCGTCAAAAAAATCACTTTTATTTTATAGTGTTTTTAAAATATTAGTATTTGATCAACAAAATTATAATTTCAAATTTGGATATCCAAAAATCGTTTCAAATTAAACCGCATAAAATTGGATTCGATTTTTTAACTTGTCATCCAAAAACCGAACCAAACCGCAAGTAAATTTATTTTTGAATCGGATGAGATTTACCTCAAAATTGATCTAAACCGAACCGCGAGCACCCCTAGTAAACACTCACATTATCTAATATATACCCTTGATAATTTGGAATATTTATCCATCAACTAATAAGAATAAACTATATATATTAGTTTATTACAAATTAATTGTATGTATCACATGCAAATTTACTTATGTGATTTATTCTAATTTTTATTAAACAAATATATTCGTATAATCAAAGAATAGAATATACTTCATCTATTTAGACACCGTAGACACACCACATGTGTCATCTAGTACTATACTTCATTTTGTCTTTGCTTCACTACCATTTTTTTTTTACCGCCATCATTTTTAATTACAAGCCTAAATTAACAATCAAACAACCATAAAGCTGGGAAAAAATAAAACCATAGTGTTATGCTCCATGCCACGAAAATGCATTCCAAAAAACATGAAAACACATGAGACTAATTGAAAAAGCAATAAGGTGGAAAAAAACAGCATAGCAATAATAAATACAAAATCATGAATCAGAGAGTTAATTTACAATTGTTATATCAACAATGCAGTCTAACAAAATTTGAAAACACACAAAATTATCATTGTTGATACTTAACTCATTTCTTATTCCTAAATTTATACTATGTTAATGTTAATAGAAGACTTAGAGCAACTCCAACGCAAGTTGTTTAATGCCAACGTGGAAGTATTAGTTAAATTCTTCAACATTCCCAGCGCTGGAGCAGATCCAAGTTGAAGAAAGGAACTAATGCTTCCACGTTGGCACTCACTACAAGAAATATGATTTTTGGCAACAACTTTTTTTGTTAAAAGTTGTTACAAGTCGCTGATAAAACTACCCAAGATAGTTTTGCCAACGACCTGTAACAAAAAAAGTTGTTGCCAAAAATCATATTTCTTGTAGTGACTAAGCAACTTGCGTTGATTACTTGTGTGTTTGCACAAGCTAGTCTGTGCTTTCTTTAAGTCTTAGGTACTAAGGTTTAGAATTAAGATTTTTGTTGAATAGTTGTTCAACATACCATTGTTAACGACAAAAGAATTTCGATCACTTGAGATTAGTGATTAGGGGAAAGTGAGTGGATTCTCATATCTAGGGGGAGTAGGCTCTTAGGTAGAAAGTTATTGAGTAGTTTTTAGTAGTAGGCTTTGAATAAGGGTTATTCATATAAGACCGGGAGGCTAAGAATATTAATAGTGAATTTCATTTCCTGAATAGGTATTCCCCAGAGTTGGTGCAACTCATTTCTTAATACATTACTAGAAAACATGCGTTTAGCAACTGATTTAGCGACCGATTTAGCAACCTAATTAGTGACCGAATTAGTGACCGATTTTCATTAAAACATGCTAATTCTAATTTACTAATGTGTTTTGTTATGTTTATATATATATATTACGGGGGCTACACATTTTTTTAAAAATAAAATAAGCAAAATTAGTGACCGAATTAGTGACCGATTAAATAAATTTGGTTGCTAATTTAGTCGCTAAAACTGGTCACAAAATCAGTCTCCAATTTAAATTGGTCACTAAATCAGTCGCTAATAGCGTCGCACAATGCGTCGTAAAATCTGACTCTAAACCATTCTCAAAAACCAGTCTCTAAATCGGTCGCTGCTATCAGTCGCTAATTCGGTCTCTAAATTCAGTTGCTAATTAAGTTGCTATAAAATTGGTCGCTGATTTGGTCACAACAGATCAGCGACCAGGGTTTTTGCTACTAATTTTAATCGGTTGCTAAATCGGTCACCAAATTAGTTGCTAGACGCATGTTTTCTAGTAGTGTATTAAGATTACCCATAGGTATGTACAATTGTGATTTCATTTCTTTTATTTCTCAACATGGTGTTGATATTGATATGTCACTACAAGAAATATCGTTTTTCGCAGCGACTTTTTCGCAGCGACATTTAAATTGATGAGAAAAATATACATATAGCAACAACTTATTTAAGTTGTTGTTATAAGTTAGTTTTTTTCTCAACAACTACGTTATTGTTGGGAAAAATTATTTATCCTAACAATAATTATTGTTGCTGCTAATTGTGTGGTTTTTTTGTAACAAACCTTATAAAGTCGCTGGGAAACCAACGATTACTATCTTTTGATGCGTATCTCTTTTACGTGTTTTTTGTTCCTATATTTATGCGTAGATTTGTTTTAACTTAACTTTTTTTTATCTTTTTTGTTTTTTATCCTATTGTTATGTTTTGTATATTTTTTTATATCTTTAGAAGTAAAATCTATAATATTAAAAGTAGAAAATTTACAATATTATTATACTACATTATTTTAATTTCAATAAATTTAATTTTTTTATAATAATAACTTTTTTTTTTACTCCCACTCAATCGAAAAATAAAATTTAACATAATTACCAACCAAAAAAAAAAGAAAAAAGTTAACCATCGTAAAAAAAAAAAAGCTGAGAAGTGAGAAGGAGAAACCAAGCTTTGCGTTTCACCACTTCAAGCTTCGCATTTTCGTCTTCAAGCCTCGCAAATTTCTCACCGTCTTCAAGCTTTTTTGTCATTATTACTAAACAATTTGCATCATTGAACTTTAATTTTCTAGGCTAGACTTCTCTCTTATGGTGTGTTTGGTTCTAAAGAGAAAGTAAGAAGATAGAAATAGGTAAGAGAGAGTATGAGAAGAGAGAAATATGTGAGAAATAGAGTAGATTTGATGTATTGTTTGGTATAAGAGAAAAATGAGAGAAATTGAGAAGAGAGAAGTGTTGATTATTTTTGAAAGTACAAAATTACCCTTGATAATTTATTATAGATCTTAATTATTTTGATTTTTTAATTTAATATATTATTAATCAAATTAAATGAAATATTGTTTTATTTAATATTTATTTTAAGTGATTCATGCTACTACGCTAGTGTTTCTTTTTACTGGTATATATATCATGCTACTTTTTTTTTTAGAATCTAGTGTTATCACTTATCATGTGCTGATTAGTGTTTTAGTCTTGAAAAATTGAAACAAATAAAGAGGGGTATATATGGAAGAATGAATAAAATTGCTTCTCTCTATGCCTTTCTTCGCACATCAGCAGAGAAAAGAAAAAGTGATGGACCCCACAGATTTTGGACTCTCTTCCTAATTTCACTGCACATCCAAACGAGAGAAATGCCACTTTTCTTGCTTAACTCTCTCGCTCTTATCTCTCTCACATCAATTTCTCTAAAAACAAACAGACCATTAATGTCATGTGAGGCTTACCTATACTATTCATCTGCAACTTACTCCTGCTATCTCATAATAAGGGAAATAAATACAACTGTACACTTAGGCTGTGCTTGGAACAGCAGAAAAAGAGACGGGAGAGAGGCCAAAGAGAGAAATTGCATTGAAACTATCAATTTCTCTTGCTTGGTAGTGCAAAGAAAATAAGAAGAGAGAAAGAAAGAGCATGGGGCCCACGTCCTTTTTTGATCTCTCCATAATAGAGAAGAAAGAGGAGAGAATGTCCATAATTATATTGTTTCCAATTTTGTCCTTTTCTTTCAACTTAATAATATTCAAATAAAAAATAAATCAATTTTTAGTACAAGGATATTTTTGTCTTTTTAAAATTAAACACACTTCTCTCTCTTCTATTTCTCTTCACTTTCTCTTATACCAAACAATACTTCAAATCTACTCTATTTCTCACATATTTCTCACATCTTTCTCTTTTCTCATACTCTCTCTCACCTATTTCTCTCTTCACAATTTCTTCCCTAAGCCAAGCATAGTGTTACTTTGCAATTTCAATTTAAAAATTATTATAAATTATAATTATAATTGCACTTTAAGTTTCCTAGGCTAGACCTTTCTTTGTCTTGGACCCAAATTTTCTTAAAATGGTTTATTTTGAACTGTCAATATTTAATTATTATTGTTCTTTTGAGCATTTAGTCTCAAAGGGGTCTCTGTCTATGTCTGCATTCTCTACTTTGAGCTCTGTGATTCAAAATATTTCTATTTCAATATTTTTTTTGTAACAGCAAAAATTCATTAATAAAGAACAAAGCACAAGGAGTGCTAGAATATTTCTATTTCAATATAACATGCATGCTTTGTTCATTCATAGTAACATCTATAATCTATAATCTTGACAAATACTAAACACAATTTTGCTACTCTAGATTGTATTAGGGGTGACACATAGGTAATATTGGTGGGAATTTTTAAGTTATTTTTTATTTATTTATCTACTTAGCCGTATTTAGAATTTATCTGGGGTGAGTTTAACTGGGGTAGGTGTTTACAATTATATCAAAAAAATATAAAACATAAAAAATATAGAACCTATATCGTTGTAGCTCGTCGCTGTGGAGGTTTCGTGTTCTGAATGTTCATTGAATCCGGTCGATTTTTCCGTTCCCAGATAAACCTTTTAGGGATACTGCGTTTGTGGTGGAGGCTTAACTGGTCCGGTAATTATTTTTCCTCCCAGTTCAATTTATCCTAATTTGAATTTTGAAATTTTGTTGAGGATCTATAAATTGGGGATGATAGTTGATTGTTATCGTCACTTATCCTCAACGATTATCCACACATGGTTCATTATTATCAATTATTATCAAATTTTGTTCCTCGCAGTTTCTTCCCTTGCAGTTTCATCTATATTTGTCATCGCTTCAGATAAATATTGAATTAAAAATGTAATCAATTAAAAAATATTGAATTAAATTTTCATACTACATGTCCCATCAGAGTATATATTTATATGTGCCAAAAAAAAGAGTATATATTTTATATAGTATTAATGTTATGAGATATGTTGATAAGATGCACTATACTTGTTTTGTACATGACACAGTTCGATAGATATCCGAATGAAGGTTCAAGAAGAAGGGCGACAATTGGTGGAGACGATGTCTCACTCATTGACCGGTCTCATTTCAATGTTTCTGACGATGTCTCACTCATTGACCGGTCCCACATGAAGGTGTCAAAACAAAGTTTGTGTACGAGTTTGTTCGGCTGTGTGATGCTTCTAATGAGAAAGTTCTTGTTTTCAGCCAATTCCATGCTCCTTTACTATTAATTAAAGACCAATTAAACTCGGTTTTTAACTGGTCTGACGGAGAAGTGCTGTTCATGTCTAGCAGAGATTCTCCAAAGGATAAGCAGTCCATAATCCATAGCTTCAATGATGAAAATAGCAAAGCGAAGGTTCTACTTGCAGCTACAAAAGCTTGTTCCGAGGGAATTAGCTTAGTTGGAGCTTCAAGGGTTGTGCTTCTTGATGTTGTATGGAATCCTTCAGTCGAAAGACAAGCTATCAGCCGAGCCTATAGGATTGGACAGAAGAAGGTGGTATACACATACCATCTTCTCGCTGAAGGGACATCCGAGGAAGAAAAATATGGTAAACAGGCCGAAAAGGATCGAATAGCTGAGCTCCTTTTTTCAGCTAAAAATGCTACTGATAATGATGATGTGCCCAAGAGACGTGCCGTGAACTTTGAAGATAGTGTTCTTGATAAGATGACTCAGCACGAAAAACTCATAGACATGTTTGTTAAGTGCGTAGTACTGAGGAAGGAGCGTGATTTGGTCTGAGAGTTTTGGCGGTCGATCAACTGTTGTGCTTGCAAAGGTAAGAACATTTTTGGTGGATCAGATTAAATTAGAAGTTTTGTCATTATAATTTGGTAATAATACTAATGATGAATGAATGATATATTATCTCTATATTGTTTTATTCAGACCATGCTTCTAATGTAACTATTTGGTTTTGCAGATTCCTCAACATTGCTGCTAACTAACTATACAAAATTTAAAGCAGGCTTGTTAATTGGAAGAAAACAGCTTTAATTTATTACTATTATTATATGTAAAGTACATCTATTTGGTATTAGGTAATGTATATATACTAATTGATGTTAGATGAGCTTAGAATTGATTATTGAATTTAACTTATGAAATTAACAGTTGAACATGTAGCATATTGAATTTAGCTTCTATATTTGTATTGAAGCTTAAGTGATTTTGAGCTTATAATTTGATTGACAAAGCATGTACCATATAACAGGCCAAAAAAAAAGCATGTACCACATCACATGATTCTGTGAACTACTAGTACTAATGAAGACAATTAGTGATTATGATGCATTGGTATCATTAGCATAAATGGCTAATTTTCATGTGAGTTACATTTTCAATGAAGTTCAATTTTAGGGAGTTTGCTGCTACATTAATTATTTTTTTGGTTTTTATTTTAATATATGGTGTTGATATTGATATGAGAACTTTCTGCTTTCTATTTCACTATTTGTCTTTATTACTAAGCAATTTGCATAATTGAAATATAGTTTTCACCTGCTCAATGTGTTGTGGTGCATAATTATCACAGTAAGAAATTATGCAAATTGCTTAGTAATAAAGACAAAAATTGCTTAGTAATAAAGACTTAAATTGCTTAAAGGTATTTAGACTGCTTGTCAATTGAGTTCAACTGAATGACTCATTGACCCAGTCTACCAATTTTGTTGACTTTTGCATTTTTAGTTACCTTTAGAAATGCACTTTAGGGTAAAATTTATCAATCTAACTAGAAAAATAAAAGCATTTCCATCTAATTAAATCAATCTTCTAAATACTTGAAGAGCAATGCTTTAAGGGTTTTCTTTTGACTTTTAGGGACTAATTTGTCTCAAAAAATTGTTGTAAGTTTGATTTTCTCTTTATTTTGTTTAAAATACTACACATCAACCGTTCATAATATGAAATATCGACTGTCATATAATTCAGTCACAATTCAAAATAATAACAGAAAGTCAAAAACTTATTAGAAAAAAGTAAATTATTAAAGTGTTCTCGTTTGTTTTTGCAAGTCTACAAATTTTAGTTCAATCGATAAAAATACCAAAATTATTAGATCAGGAATCTCGAGGTTTAAACCCCGATTCTTCCATTTTGTGGGTGTAATTTTTTAATGTCTTTTTATTTTGTTTATGTAAAAAAAAATGGATATATTTTGTTAAGGACTAATTTGTCCTCCATATTTTTTGTAAGGACCAAAATGAATCTTAAAAAAAAAAACATGGGTCAATTTAATATAGGGTAATATTGATGAAAACGTGTATTGGAATTCAATATTTAAGTATGTGTTTGGTTTGGTGGTGGCAAGAATTGAGTTTGGTAGAATTGATTTTGAGAGAATTGATTTTGATTAAAAGTGAGTTGAAACTAAAATGATTTATGTTTGGATACATTTATATAAAAGTGATTCTTATCAATTAGGTTGTTTGGATGATTTGAGTCAAAATAGATTTTACACGTGTAATTACCAAAATGGGTTTTTAGTGTATTTTTTTTATTAGGTTTTTAGTGTACTTAAATTTAGATTTGTTCCTGTAGTTATTTTATTTCTGTCTTGATTTAGTAATTTTGGTAATTGCAATTTTTGCCAAAATAAAATAAGTATTTTAAAACTAAATAAATAAGGAGTATCTCATTTTTTTGACGCAGATAAGGAGCATCTTATTAAAAAATATAAGGAGTGAAAAAGAAAAAGAAACTTACGGAATTGTGTCACAATAAAAAAATAACTTAATTTAAGGCTTCATCAGGTGTACGTGGGCCGGATTGGGTTGGGTTTGACCAAAACCAAAACCCGAACCACATAAGGTACTATGGGTTGGGTCTAGTAAAATAACCACCCGTTATAATATTGGGCCGGATTGGGTAAACCCACTAATTTCCGGGTTGGATTGGGTTGGGTAGTGGGTTACCCGAACTATTTTTCTATTTTTTTTATATTAAAAATATAAATATCGAATCATCATATTTTATCATAAAAATAGCTCAACCATTGTATTTTTTTGAAAAATAGTGTTAATTTTTTTCACTATAAAAAATAATCACCTATTTTTTATGTATACCCACTAATTTATGGGTTGGATAGTGTGTTATCCAAATGATTTTTTTTTTCCTTTTTTATAATATCAAATGACTAAACAAAAAATCATCATATTTGTTTATGAAAATTATTCAATATTTTTATTTTTAAAATAGTGCGATGAATTATCATATTTGTTTATAAAAATTATTCAATCTTTTTATTTTCTTAAAAAATAGTATAACTTATTTTCAATATAAAAATATTTATTGATCAAATGAAAAAATCTTTAGTATTTTCATAAAAATATTTCAAAAAACATAACACTAGTGGGTTGGTGGGTTTTATGGGTTGGGTCCGATTTTACCCGAAACCCAATTTTTTTTATGGGTTTTCCATTTTTGAAATCTATATCCACCCACTTGCCCGACCCAACCCACTTTTTTGGGTTGGATTGGGTGGGTTTAACCGGATCGAGTGGGTTTGCCCAATCCATGTACATCCCTAGCTTGATGCATAAAAGAACAAAAAACCTAACATAAACTTAAATGGGCCGGGTCACAAATAGGATTAAACCCAAACTGTTTGTTTTCTTCTTCTTCTTCAACCTAAGCAATAGAGTATGCGCAACTTTCAAAGCAAGGGTAACAGAGGGAAAGATATTATTGGATACTGGTTAAAATTGTTGCACACTAATTAAAATCTCAAAAGCGATTTCAATCACCGCAAAAGCTCCAAATACTAGCTTCGACTAGAATCGAGTTTGGGGAGGTAAAATCGATTTTATATCATCTTCCCAAACATCCTGCAGAAGCGTAAAATCGCGTTTCAGAACTTGCAACGCGCGTTTACGGTGTTCCACCGGGTAACCAAACACAGCCTAAGTCAATGAAGTAACTTGAGAGGCAAAATTGATTGCAACTTATATCATAACAAAAGCACTTTCTTTGCAATTTCACTTACAATTGTACTTTGGTCAAATAAAATATATTATAATTGTAGTTTAAGGAAATTTCCTATGCTATAGCTTTCTCTTGGACTCATTTGGTTCTCAAAATTGACATATTATTATGAACTGTCAATATATTTAATAATTTGTTGTTCTTTTTGAGCTCAAATGAGTCTCTGTCCATATATAATCTCTTCTTTGAGGTCTCTGATTCAAAATCTTCCTATTACTATATTTTCATCTTTGTTCATTCATATTAAAATATTTCGTAGTAGGTTGATGGCCGTACATTTTTTATTTTTATTATATAGAAGACCGTTATACCAGATAATATTGCCAACTCATTATCAAATAATAAATAGTTAAGAAAGTGAATCTAATATTAAAATATTTATATCAGGACAAATTCTTCTTTTTTTGTTGACAAGATCAAGACAAATTTTTTAAAAACCAAAATTGACATGAAACCATGTATTTGTATTGACAATAAAATTGCCCCCTTCATTACGATACATTTTCCTTGTTGAAATTTGAAGGAACTGCTTTAACGGGTAAGAGCATCCACAATGGAGCACCCCAAGTTTGAGTACTTAACTGGATCTCACATGTACACCTCACATATTTATTATTTTTTAATAATAATACTTAATAAATACTCATTCCCTCCAACCCAGCACCTCTTAAAAGTTTTAAATGAGTTCTCATCAATAACTCCACATCATTACAATAACTTATTATTTAATTGTCTATTTTATAATATTAAATTAATTGGATTATAAAACTACAAAATTAATATCTACTATTTTTTTATAATTTGAAAAATAATTAAAATTCAAAAATTAATTAAAAATAACAAATTTTAAGAATTACATAAGTTAAAAATAATTTAAAATAACATTACATAATTTTAAAAACAACTAATTTTGCTAGAGAATGTTTTGTGTAATTTTTTTTTACTATATGATAACATTTTTTCTAACGTAATAAACAAATTAAATAGAGCACCAACAACTCTTTTCCTTTGGCATTAAATTTTTTTACGGTGAATTTATGTTTGCCATGCTACTTTCAAAAGTGTGTGTTGTGTTTATACCAATTAATCCATTTAAATTTTTTTCAATCATGTGTGTGCCTAAATATAAATAATTTAGAGTTGTGCCCAAATTAGAACTTCTATGCAAACAAAGTTGATGTAAAACAAATTTTTTAAAAATGGATATATAGCATAAAAAATATCTATAACATGTTTACAATAAAACAAGTTATACTCCCATAAAATTATCCTCCCATACAATATCATGTATTCAAATTTTAATGATAAACAAATTTATATTCACATACTCTGGTTTGGACAGAACTGATGATATATACTCCTGAATTTTTTAATACAATTAGTTGTTCAGATTTTCCAAATCATAAGTTAAACTTAATAGTTTGAGTTTCAGACTTCAGTTATGTTATTCAGAAGGAAAATGATTTATGGTGCGAGAGATATTTCGACGAAATATGACGAATGTGTTATAACTTGTCACATGAACAACTTTAGCTTATTTTTGAACAAAGAACCTCTCTAATTCATTCAAACGGTGCTGCAAATTCATTCAAACGGTGCTGACTACCTTTTCTTTGGTCCAAATTCCAATAATAATAATATTGTTGCATAACAACAATTCAAGCTCTTCTAATCTAAGTAATCTTAACTACTATTATTAATTTAATTTCCTACCACATCTATTGTGATCTAGTGTCATATTGTCATATATGGGCACCTTATTGGAACCGTATGCAAATTACCCCACATCACACATTCACAACCTCTTCAAGCTAAAACCATGTGGTTGAAGACGTGTGCGTGCAGCTTTTAGAATTGCTTTCAATCGTAACCGTTTAATTGATTTAATGTATGATGCTGACACTAAAAATGGACGTACGAGATTGGTTATTGAAAAAAGGGGGTTTAGTGTTATAGGTGTGGGCTATAGCAGATGTTCGTCGAAATATCTCTCGCAACATATAGCAATGTTCTATTCAGAAATATGGGTCAAGTTGTTGGGTTGTGCAATGGAACTCAATTGATTATAACAAGAATGGGAAAATATGTTCTAGAACATAGAGGTATATCTTCCACAATCAATATTTTCATATGGTCTATGTTGTTATATTAGGATTAACATCAAAAAATGGATTGAATGACGATGATGGTGACTTTAAATATACCACTTCAAATGTATTTTATCGTGAAATTTTTAAAAATTTGTAGAATTGTATGTCATTTAAAGCTAATATAATCAATGGAGTTATTTTATATTGCATTTCTAAATGTTAAATTAGTAAGCTAATATAGTTAATGGAGTGTTTTTGGAGAGGCAAAAGCTAATATATATGAACCAAACAATAACGAATGCTAAATTAGAAATTTATAAAAATAGAAGTACCATAATTCATTGTATGCTACATATTACTACACCATCAATATTGTATATTTTATTTGATCTAATAAATTTACAAGTCATTAATATCACATATATAATCCGTGTGAATGCACGGACAAGATATCTAGTTATTATTTTTGTCAAATATATTAATAATAGATTATATTAAATAATAATTCTCTGTAAAAGAATTTGTAAAAAAAAAAAGGGTTAATTAGAAAAACTATCAATATTTTTTTCAGTTTCTTTTTCATATATAGGGGCGATTTTTTCTCTTCTCCCCCCCTATGTTTCTTCCAACCCCTCCAAAAATTCAATTTTGCCCTCATAAATAGTTTTTGGAAAATGTTTTCCAAAATTAATATTTTTTCGGATTCTATTTTCCGAATTAGACTTAAACATAGTTTTTAGATTTATATTTTTCAATTCATATTCCAGTATTTCGGATTTTATTTTCCAAAAAAATAACTCTTTCGAAAAATGTTTTCCGAAAATTCAAATACTTCGGAAAGTAGAATCCGAAATTGCTTTGGAAAACATTTTCCAAAATTCTGTTATATATGATTAGAATTGCAAATGTGTTGTTATAACCTGATTTTTCATAGTCTCGATATTTTTTACCTTATTTTTAATACTAACTAGTATCCAAACATAATCCGAAATATTTCTACCCCATTTTTTCATAGCAATTGACAAGTTAATTAAGAAAAATTGTCCAGAATATTAATATTAAAGATATATTATAAATAATATGGAGTCGTCGTGAAATGTTTATATCTCACATCCATCAACACAATTATATTTTGGATTATGTTTGGATATTGATTAGTGTTAAAAACAAGGTAAAAAAAGATTGAGACTGGTGAAAAATTAGGTTGGAACAACAAAATTGCGGCTCTGATCATATATAACAGAATTTCGGAAAGTGTTTTCCAAAATCACTTTGGAAAATGTTTTCCAAAACAATTTTGGATTTTACATTCCGAAATATTTGAATATTCAGAAAATGTTTTCCGAAAAAATTAACCTTTTGGAAAATAGAATCCGAAATGAGTGGAAAAAAATAAATCTAAAAACTACAATATAAGTATATTTTGGAAAATATATTCCGAAAACATGTGAATTTTGGAAAACGTTTTCCGAATATTATGAGGGTAAAATTGGAATTTCAGGGGGGGCTAGAAGAAACATTGGGGGGCAGAAGAGAAAAATTCTATAGGGGCCTTAAAGGGCTTTTACGGCCCATTCCAACTTTAACAAAACAGGTCGAGAAGCACAAAATTAGAAACAACAAAATCCTTATTGTGTTAAAATTACTTTTGTCACTCTACTGTTTCTGGAGCGTGCCCTACAAAACTATATAAATGTCCCTGTCACGGACACCGTCCGTACCTTGAGGCATGGATGTGTAAAAAATGATGAATTTTCCCACGCATAAGATCGAAACCCCCTTCAGGCACCCTACGCTGTAAAGTTCACACATCCGTGCCTCAAGGTAGGGGCGGTGTCCGTGGCATAAGTATTATGCGTCTAATTACACACGAAATGGCAAAAATTAAACATACTAACATTACTAAAAAAAGAAAAATTGAAGCAGAAGGAATAGAAAGATAGGTGTGACTGAGTGAAAAATTCTCATGCGTTCCATTTATAGGCACGTAGCAGGCCATTGATTGAAACAGAAGTCATTTACAACTGACAATTTCGTGACTTAAGCCACGGACGTGCGGTGAAAATTACTCAATTATTGCTAATCTTTTCTACATCTGCGACTTATGCTACGAAGGGTATTTTGGTCATTTCGTAGGGCGGGGTGCCAAAAGTAATTTTCTATTGTGTTGTGGCCATGTTGAAAATGAAATGGATGAAGCTCGTTTGCAACTAGGAAAATGGAAAACTAGTTCTGCGTAAATTAGGGAAAATACATCTGTCAAAAAATAATAATAATAATTTCAAATCGCTTTGAGTAGTTGCAGAAGCTCCAATTTTTAACTTCGAAGAAACACGAGTTTGGGTCTATTTTCTCGATCAGTCGAATCACGTTTGCAGTTTTCCAAACATCAAGAGAAAAGAGAGATCGCGTTTAGCTGGTGAAAACATTCGTTTTAGGGTGGAAAATTCATATCCAAACACTTACTTCTCTTGCTGGTTGGCATGCGGTGCGATAGAGTTTCACTGTTGGAGAAGAGGAAAGTTGTTTTTTCTTTTTAACAATGAAGAGGAAACTCTTTGGTTTGGCAAAAGAAAGTTAATTGACTCATAAGGATAAAGACCCAATATTGTGTCATAAAAAAATGTAAAGACTAAATATAATTAAATACTAATAACGTGAAGTAAATAATGTCCATTTTAGTAATTATATCTTCAAAAGCAATTTTGAAGAAAACCCAATATTGTGTCACTTCTATTAAAATTAATTTTGTCAAGGTGACCCGGTTAAGGTTGAGAGGTTCCTTCTGTTAGATGCGACAATTTTCCAAAAAAAGTGGACAATCCTGAAAGAAGAATTGCATATAAGAATAATTAATAAATACAGTAAGTATAATGATTTTATGATTCATGTGAAAGGATATGAATACTACTTGTATGAAAGGATGTGAATATATTCAAGTGAAAATACTAAGTAAAGTTACTTGATGCGAAGCACGGTGTGCATGTCTTTAGTTTTTCTAATTTTGATTCTAGTCTCAATCATTTCGGCAATGAATTTGTTATTGGTTACGAACTCTTTTGGTGTTGAAATATAGAGCATAACTTGATTGCAATAAAAAATGACAGATACGGGCGTTCCAACATCACTGCAAATACGCTGATACCTTCTGCTTCCGATAGTTAGCTGTTTATGAGGTTCAACATAATCAACACGGCGCGGTCTGTCTTCATTATTCACATACACACGGATCTCTAATATAAAATTGGTATTGTTTTCGATAACTGTGATAGATGACAAAAAATCAGCCATTTTTGGTGATTTTCTATACTCTGCATAAAATAAAACAAACAGAAAATTAGTTCAAGACATTCATTTAGAAATAACAATATTGGGCTATATCCAGCTCAATCTAATTAATAACTTCAAAAGCTTGAAATCAGAGTATCATTCAGAAGATTGCATATCCTTCCACAAATAAATGTTTAAAATCAACAAAGAACACATAAAAAGGACCCTTCACTATCTATCTCACAGCCAAGCCTAAACATTCTCTAGAAAACATTTAGGCTCAAGCTTAATTGCGGAGATGAGTATCTAAGGCTCGTTTGGGTAATTTTCTGAATTCTGTTTTGACATTTTCAAAAATTAAAAAACTAACAACCAGATTTCAAATGGTAAGGAAAGATGGATTAACATAAAAATAGAAATCAACTTAATTATTTGAAGCTGAAAAGAAATCGAGTGAGATTTTTGAACAAACTAACCTCCTTTGTCACAGATGCTTGAACAAACTGAACTAATCGTATTCGTTCACAAGTAACTTATCAAGATATTCAAAACTGTTTGGTTGTGAATAATGAAGATATTCAAAACTGAAGATATCAAGATATTCAAAACTGAAGATATTCAAAACTGTTTGGTTGTGAATAATGAAGATATTCAAAACTGAAGATATTCAAAACTGTTTGGTTGTGAATAATGAAGATATCAAGATATTCACATTATCAACAACTTAAATATGCACGTTCACAAGTAACTTATCAAGATATTCAAAACTGTTTGGTTGTGTGTTTTGGTTCTCAAAAGTTGGTAAACGTCAGTTTCATGATGAAACAGTTTCATGATAAAACGTCAGTTTCATGATGAAACAGTTTCATGATAAAACGTCAGTTTCATGAATTTTATTATGTTTGCTTTATGAAAGTAAAATCAATTCAAGGTCCAACTCAATTCTGTTCTAGAATCCTAGTCCTAGGTTAGAGAAGGACTTATTGGGTCCAAGTGTTTTATTTTCTTACACAAGCCCATAATTTAAATGACAAAAAATGTATTTGTTTTAAATGAATCAAATGCTATTTTGTTGGTTAATTTTTATCAAACTCTATATATTTGATATTAAAATAATTATAACAAACACGATTTTATTATATTTCAAAGTTTGGATAACTATTATTAAAAAAAAAAGATGATTGTATCAAAGTGGCTTATTTTGTTTTATGTTTAATAAAAAGTTATAATATTAAAACCCAATTTGGTAATTATACATTTAAAAGTTATTTTGATTCAAATTATCCAAACATCATCAAATGTTGAGAATCACTTTCAGTTAATATATCCAAACATAAATCAATTCACACTCAACTCACTTTTAACCAAAGTCAATTCTATCAAACTCAATTATGTCAGAATCAATTATTTTTGTCGCAGAACCAAACACATACTAAAATACCTCCTCTTTTCATAATTATATGATTCAAAATTATCTATTTCATTTTTTATTAAGTTTTTTAGTAGTATGAAATTACAAATTAGAGTTTGTTTCTCGTCTTGCCACTTCTCGAGATCGTATATTTTGACTTATTTTATAAGATCCGTTTGGATATATTAATTTATATTTGAGTTTATAAAAAATAATTTATATAAATAAATAATTTTTTATGTTAATTTATAAATATATCAAAAAAGTATTAACTCATAAATTTTTATTAACAAAAATTATATTTTTATAAATACATCGACTAACTTATTTATTTACATAAGCTTAAAAAATAAGCAAATTCAAAGAATCCTTATTTGTTTTATTATTTTGTAACCAATTATATAACGCGTCCAATACTGTTGTTGTGCTTAAAGTGCTTTAGTTTTTATTTTAATTTTTATGGAGCAAAATGCATGTTGTTGTTATTTTTGACCAATCAAAGTGCATGCCTTTTTTAAACAATGGAGCTTAACGTGTGGTGCATATTCGTCGCCAAGTGTGTCATAGCGTATAGCAACACTCTTCTGCAAAACGTTAAATTCCTCACAGGATCAACTTTCCCCCTTATTGTTACAAGCAAGGATGGTGCTTAAATTCTAGTAATAAGCTTTGTCCAAATTCACTATAAGAGTATTTTAGTATAGGACATTTAAGTGAATTTGTTCTATCTAGCATTTGAAGCTAAAATATTGAATTTGAGGGAGAATAAAATCACATGAGGATAATGATGATAGTTACTGTTGAGAATACACACAAAACATGATTAGTTAATACTAAGCTTACTTACACATTGTAATTAGTGTATTAGAGCTAGTTTGATACTTAGCAGATTATATATAAGACTTGTACAGTAACATTTCACAAGTAATGAAAACTTTATCTTCTTCATTCTATTTTGATCTTCTCTCTCCTATAACCGTTTTGTAACCAACTCAACAGTTACTGTTAGTGACTCCAACTTTATGCTAGACAAAGTTTCACGGTGGCTATTATGAATTTCACTTTAATTTTTTTGTCGCAACTCTAAAATATAAAGTAGTCTTTTGATTGTTTGGAACAAAAGATTTTGAATAAATGGAGCTAGCATAGTTTGACGTGTTATTTTTTGTACATGTAAGTAGTCTTTGGATTGGGAAAATTGTATTCGTAGGCAGAGCTAGGCATTAAATAATTAATTATTTAAAAATATATAAAAGATAAAGGAATTGATTAATATTAAACAATATGACTAAATTATTTATTTTTATTTTTTTTTCAATCATGTGTGTGCCTAAATATAAATAATTTAGAGTTGTGCCCAAGTTAGAACTTCTATGCAAACAAAGTTGATGTAAAACAAATTTTTAAAAAATGGATATATATAGCATAAAAAATATCTATAACATGTTTACAATAAAAAAAGTTATACTCCCATAAAATTATCCTCCCATACAATATCATGTATTCAAATTTTAATGATAAACAAATTTATATTCACATACTCTGGTTTGGACAAAACTGATGATATATACTCCTGAATTTTTTAATACAATTAGTTGTTCAGAACTCTATAACTATGTATTATATCAATATAATTCTCTTTAGCGTAAAAAAATCATATATATGTATATATTATCTTTGACAACACATACCCCATACAGTTTGATTAAATTGATTTTGTGAAGTTTTATTTCTTTTTACCCGTTAGTATAAGATTTATAAGAAAACGTCTTGTGCTTGGATTTTAGATTTTAATAAAAAAAATTATGATTAAAAAAATATATATATTTAATCTTGACCTCACATGTTCAAATTCCTGGATCCTTCTCTACTCTCTAGTAGGTTTGTTTGACCCAACTCTTTCTTCCACTATTTCTTAAAGGACAATAGAGACACAATAACCATTAAAAATGTTGTAATGGTGAGAAAAAAAATAGGAAGTTGAATTGAAGGAGAGAGAAAAAAGGGGGGGGGAGAGGTGGTTATAAAAAAGAGAGAGTAATAAGGATAATAATGTGAAAAAGAGGGTATAAATTATATGAAAGATAGAAGTGAAAATAAAAAGTTTTAGAAAAAGGTTAAATCTGTTTGGTAATATTTTTTTTTTAATTTTAAAAGTTTTTTATTTATGTATTTTACTAATAAAAATTAAACAACTTTTTTCTATCAAAAACTTATTGAAAATTTATTTGACCTAACTTATTATTTTATTGAATAATTGAAATAAGTTGGGTCAAACGATACAATTTGACCCAGCTTTTTTAGGTGTAAACTATTTAATCACATCTTTTTTGTGAAAATTATGGTGGTAATTGATTTAAACAATAGTAAAAATTTGTCCTTACAATTTTTCTCTTTAGATTTTCTTAAATAAAAAAAAAAGGTCATGTATATTTGCATTGAAAATGGTGTCATATATATTTTAAAAAGATCAATTACACAAGTTCCAAGAATATTTTACTATATTTGGCTCCTTAACTAGTGCCCTAGATGCACTAGTTAGCATTTTCTCGAGTGAAGTAATAATAAGAAAGATCTCCTTAAGGAAATGATAAGAAGTGGAGTAATATATTACACAAATTAAAATTCCTCGAGTGCTTAATATAAGAAAAAAATAACTTTTTGGAGTATATTGAAAGATTGATAGATCTAGACTATATAATAAATAGTTTACTATACTATAATACTCTAGATATATTAATAGTTCAATGTATTTAAAAAGTGAAATCTTTCTTATATTGAGAAAACTATGCCCTTAGAGTTCCTCTGAACACCTCCTTATAGTATAAAGTGTTTTACTATTTCTAAATGAAAAATAATGAGGAATTGAGGCTCTATTTATAGTTTTCGTAATGGGTCTCAGCAAGCCATTGTGGCACGATAGGTCCATCGTGACACGATGGTAAGATACAATTCAAACTTATAACTGATCATGTACATTTCATCAGCTTGATCGCCAAGTAAGGTCATCGTACCACGATGAGGGACATCGTAGCACGATGAACAGATATTTTCCAGATTTTCTTCTGTTGTTGTTTTGGCGAGCAAGTAGCCTCCATCGTGGCACGAAGGAAGCCATCGTGGCACGATGAACAACACTTTTCTTCATTTTTTGGCTTTTTCTTGTCTTTTTGTATTCTTCGCTTTGCTTTGATGCTTTTCTCTGATTCTGTAGGTTTTCCTTCGTATTTGGGCATGTCTTGGTCATTTTACTACTAATAATACTACTAAAAATACCATACAAATTTCTATCATCAACAACCTTTTTAAAATAGGCAAAATTATACAATTGGTCTTTTAACTTATTTATTTTTAACAATTTAGTCATTTATCTTTGTTTTGTAACATTTAAGTCCTTTATGTTTTATTTTATGCACATATAAGTCCTTTTTCAATTTTTTATTATAAAAATACTGTCAAATAGAATTATTGTATTTTTTAAAACATGTTTTTTTTAAAAATAATGAAACCTAGAAAATTCATCTTTTTCTTCATATATTTATCATAATCTTCATATGTTCATCAACTTGTTCTTTAAACCCAAATCAATTTCTACTCAAATATAATTCTAAATAACATTAATCTCTATATTATGTTCTTTTTTAATCTCATTCATGTCATTCATTAAGAATATTTTGCTAGAGGAGGAGTAGCAATAATATATTATTGTTGCTGCAATTGTTACAATGCTTCTTATTCTTATTATGCTCACAGTCGCAAACGGTACAAAAACAATATGATTTCAGAGTCACCCATTATAATCCCAACCACAATCTCAGTAGCTTGAAACCCATTACCTAACAATTTTGCATTGCTTGATTTTAGAGGAACCTGCAAATCACAATGAACCTCAAGTTTTTGCTTTTCCAGTCTTAAACAAACCCAAATAAAACCTCACATTAAACAAAACCTTCACTTCAATATCAAAATCCCCATCTTTCTTTTCTTTATCAAACTCCCAAATCTGATCTGAACTCAAAGGTTGTAGGCCTTAAAAATTTGGAGGTTTTAATTTTTGAGTTTATAAGGAGATTAAAAAAGAACATAATATAGAGATTGATGTTATTTAGAATTATATTTGAGTAGAAATTGATTTGGGTTTAAAGAACAAGTTGATGAACATATGAAGATTATGATGAATATATGAAGAAAAAGATGAATTTTCTAGGTTTTATTATTTTTAATAAAAACATGTTTTAAAAAATGCAATAATTCTATTTGACAGTATTTTTATAATAAAAAAATGGAAAAATGACTTATATGTGCATAACATAAAACATAAAAGACTTAAATGTTACAAAATAAAGACAAATGATCAAATTGTTACAAATAAATAAGATAAAGGACCAATTGTATAATTTTGCATTTAAAATATTCATAAAATTTAAGATCTATGAGTGCTCTACAAAATCAGGGACCAATTTCATATTGAAGCGGATGGGATTCCTTCCCAAATCAGTTTGTGTTTGAATTTTGGATACCGAATTTCAGAATATCATTTTTGATATAGATGCATCAAAACATTATAAGAGAAGCATTACAGTGATTTCATCTTTTTTGGAAGTTGAATGCTTTGATACTAAAGGTGAAAATAAATGCAAACAACACTGAGAAACCAACCACAAAAATTGCAGCCTCTCCTAGTAAGCCATGTTTAAACCCAAAATAATTCCTCACAAATTCTTCAACCCTTTGACCATTCTCAAGTATTTCCATGTTGTCTCCATATTGAGAAGTCACCAATCCATTCAAGGTCCATGCAACTGGACAAATCCAATAGTACCACTTCCACCATATTGGTATTCTCTGTCATTTGTTATCAATTTTCAAAGTTAGGTCCTGTTTTGTTAAACAGCTTAATTAAGTGCTTATCATATAAGTGCTTATGTATAAGCTATCATTCTATTTGGATAAACACCTTTTTTTTGGAGATGGTTTGGATAAACCACTTAATTCGCAGCTTATAGCATAAACGCTTATGTATAAGCTATTTCGATAACAAAGGATAAAATAAAGTTAAATAGCTTTCGTTAGATAAGTTAAAATTAACTTGTGAGACTGTTTTTTATAAGCTATCTTGGAGAACTTATGAAAATAAGCAGATTACAGCTTATGAACATGTCATAAGCTATTTTCATAAGTTCTTCATTCAGTCTCACAAGTGCTCATGCCAATAGATAGACTCAAATAAGTCAATCGAAACAGGCCCATATCTATAAAAAAAAGATAAAACAAATTAAATTGTTTTCATATAAGTTATAAATCGTTTTCTCAAGCTAACATGGAGAGTTTATATAAATAAGTCGAAAACAACTTATTGACATGTCTTAAGTTGTTTCCCCAAGATTTTCCAAACAGTTTCACAAGTACTTTTTATCAATAGATAAGTTCATATAAGTCAATCCAAATAAACTCATGGTTCAGGTCATTTGTAAATAATAGATGTTAGGGAAGGTAATTAACTCACAGATAAGGGAATGATGAAGCCTGAGAAAAGGCACCATATTGCATAGAATGAGGTAGACAATATACCAGCAACATGTGGATTTGGAGTTATGGCCATTGTCATCATACCATAGTAGGTATAGTATAAGAAACTAAAGTAAGTGAAGAAGAGATTCCACAAAAGTTTTACTACTGTCCTCTCAAATCCCATCATCACATATACTATGATACCATATACAAGAGCTTGAACCAAGATATGAGGTAGCTCTATAATAACCTGCAATTCATAGTAAACAATTGTTGAGTTCTATAGCTCAATCAAATCTCTTATGTTTTGTCGATTATTCATCGACTGACTGCCCATGTTTTGTATGACACATATTTACTGATAAATGAGCAGGCGCTCGGACAATGTAGAACAAATTATTTATGCACATACATCATGTGCTTTGTAACAAGCATTGCATAATAGAAAAACTACGATAGCCACTCTTGTCTGAGACGTAGGCACAATTGGTCAAGTTCTATAATCAATCGTTGTGTTCTAATACCTGTGCAAGAGCATATGGCAAAGCTGAATACATTCCTGCAGCTCTTTCTCTATAAAAAACTGATCTCTCAATTGCTACTATTGGTTGCACTGAGGCACCATTTACAACCCCTATGAAGGTAACAGCAGCATACATTGATCCCATTGCATTGAATAGATCTTGCTCTTTTCTCCTGTGATTATCAATGATTTAACAACATGGTAAGGATTCATTTTGAATTTCACTTTTCATGCTTTAGTTATTATGTCAATGTAATAATGTTTCCATTTCCATATACCTTTTCGAGCCAACATCCCAAAAAATCAGGCCAAACAATACACCTGTCATGATTGTAAATAGGAGTCTAACTGCTGTATAGGATGTATTCCGCCAATACGATAAATGTTGTTTCCATAGACAAGCTATACATTGTGCTACAAAAGTTTGTGAATACTGAGCATTGAAGTATATATCCTCGGAACCTTGAGAAGAAACACTAAGCTCCTGGATCAGTTGTTTATTTCTCCTGAAAAATGGAAAGTACTATAATATCAATATCTTTCAGCAACGAGAATTTTTTAGAACAGAAGCTCCGGTTTGCAAAAGAATAAATATATGAAAAGCGCGAGTTTTTACTAGGAGTCTAACCGGTGTAGTTCGGAGTTTTTGTACACATCAGTGAAGTTGACCTTAAGATTTGCTTCTTTTGCTGCTGATGTAACTTCCAACATCCATGTTGCAGGATTATAACCATCTTTGATCATAGGAACTCCTTGAATAGCCTATAGTATTCATGCACTAAGTGAATATTATATGCTAATGCTACATAAGCTACCGACTAATATGCTCAATCTCATTTACATTTGGCTCACCTCAAAGTACTGGATCAGATCGGAACCGTGGTCGCCTATTGGACCGGCAAATATCTGCTCACCTCCCGATTTCAAAAGTAGAAGCTGAAAAAGTTGATATTTAAGCACTTAATTCTTCAATATGTAGTGCTAATTAAAAAAAATGTTGATCGAGAATTCTTACCTCATCGAAGGCGTCAAATATATCTATACTTGGCTGATGGATGGTGCAAACCACGGTACGTCCTGTGTCCACGGTGTTTCTTACTGTTCTCATTACGATTGCAGCTGCTCTAGCATCAAGGCCAGAAGTTGGCTCATCCATGAATATTATCGATGGATTTGCTACAAGTTCAACTGCAATTGTAAGCCTTTTGCGTTGCTCGGTTGAAAGTCCATTCTCTCCTGGCAATCCAACAAGTGCATGTCTTAATGAGTTAAGCTCTACAAGATCCATAACTTCCTCAATGAACATCTGTATCTCATAAAATTGAGTTCAAGTTAATGATTACTACTACTAATTGCTTTCTATGTTCATAGTTTTTGTGTTTCATGCCTCTAATTTGAAAAGAAAACAATTATACCTTTCTAGTTGTACGATCAACTTCAGGTGATAAACGAAGCCACGCGGAATATAGCAAAGATTCATAAACTGTAACATTAGGTGAGTGGATATCGGATTGTTCACAATATCCTGATATGCGAGCAAATGTTTTTTGATTCTTTGGATAACCAGATATTGTGATGTTTCCTTCAATATATCCACTAGTTTTTCTTCCGGCTAAAACATCCATTAGAGTAGTCTTTCCAGCACCACTTACACCCATAAGAGCTGTTAGTACTCCTGGTCTAAAAGCACCACTAACACCCTTCAAAAGTTCGAGCCGATCCTCGCAAACTCCTTGACTTTTCATTCCCTATATTATCAGGATAACAGACTCAATGTTAGGATAGAAGAGCTTCTCTCACTATGATCTCGTAACGATAAAAATTAATTCAATTATTATTATATCTTAAATATAAGTAAGGTACCTGTGGCATGTCAACAAAATATTTGATATCATCAAAAGTGAGGGATAGAGGTTGAAAAGGAAGAACCATGCCTTTTCTTCCAGTACTGCTAGCTTTGTTTTCGACAACTGCTTCGTCCATCTTTGTATCTTATTTTTCATCAAAATCGTTATGTTATTGCTTGAATACAAAAAATTTAGATACAAATAGATTAATAACTATATTTTGGAGCTAAAGGACTCACCAGAAGAGCTCTTTTGTGTTTGTGATTGAATGAACTCTTCGGGTGTTGAAGCATTTCGCTCTTGCAATTTCTCTTGAGATAAGCCTGCTTGATCCTTTCTGAATGCTGCAAAGGCAACATATCCAACGATACAAAATTATTTGGTCGTTCAAGTGAATATCACAGCTCAAAACGAGAGATGAATATGTACTTACGACTGAGACAGTGTAACGCCAAGGCGAAGAGAGAATTAAATAGAAAAACATAACCAATCAAAGCTCCAACTCCAATCCAATACCAATAAGCTTGCGGAAAAAATCCGCGAGATTTCAGTATTAATACTCCCAATGTTTCATTGGAATTAGTACTAGTAACCTGCAACATTCAAAGAAATTTATCTTATTTAAAAATCTCATACCAAAAGCTCATTGAATTTCTTATCATATGATTTCTTAACCATTAAAAACAAAAGGGATCGACTCGTTACGTTTCTCCAACTATGTCCAAGAAATTCATTCACAGCAATAGCATTTTGTCCATACATCAACGGTGACGACCAATAACCCCACAGAAACCATTTGCTCACATCATCTAATGCAAAAAAACAATGTTATCATAAGAAAGATTCAATACATTAGCGAGTTCTCAAATGCGAAAGAACAGATATATCATAAGAAAAGTTCATTACATTAGAGCTAAGTTTAGAGTTACATTACAATATTCTTACCTCTTGAAATAACAAACCCTCCCAAAACAGTAACTGAAAGTAGTGAAAATGTTCCAAATGTGTTTGCAACTACAATATCCCTTCCTAATGCTGCCATAAACCGAAATAGCGCAGATGCCATCTGATTAATACATAGGACTACCAAGTACTGTTTTAAAAACCTGCCGATGAGAATTCTCATTAGGTTCAAAAATTGAGTAATTAATAGCTTACTAAGGAAATTTTATTGAGTTTTATCTTACCTTCCGATATCTCGATCGTAGCCAATGCCATAGTAAGAGATGCATTCCCAAATGGCAACTTCTATGAGAGTTACTGGTATTTTGAGGATCCATGGTGGAAGAGAATAAGCCCATGAAGGATAGAAAAGAAGATCTCTTTGTTTGTAAAAGATAGGAAGTTTCATGATTGCCATATTTAACTCTGATATTCCATTGAACATTGCTACTGTCACTGTGAAGAATAGTGCTCCCATGTATGTTTCTGCATCCTCAATGGTGGAGTGGTGCATCGTTGGTCGTAGAAATAGCATCGTTGTCAAGGTTGCTAAATAAGTCAGCTGATAAGGATGAAAAAAGAATTTCTTAATAATAAAAAATACAGATAAAAATATGAAGAAAATTACGACAAAAATGTTATTATTAATGGTATTGTGCTTGATGTTACTCACTTGTGTCGCTTTGAATATGTAGACAAACGAATTTCGCTTCATAAGCAACAATTCTCTGCTAGCACAAGCCCTTAGCAACTCCTTTTTGTTAATACCATATTTCTTTTTGATCAAGACATTTGAATGAAACTTAGACTTGTCAAACGGATCAGCCATCTCTTCTCCAAGTTGTTGACCGACGTGAAATAATTCGAAGGCTCGAGCAAAATCCTTGACAGTGACAAAATTATAAGGTTCATCTTTACGCGCCCAATATTGCCATTGGTCTTTTCTTGATGTCACCTATTGCATAACATTAGAACAAATTAACTAAACATTAATAAAATAAGAAAAATATTTTTCAAAGAAGACTAAGTGTATGACAGTCATACTTCTTGTAAGAAATCAGCAACTCCTTTTCTTTCAGGACACTTGAAACCGATTGCTTCAAAAAACTCGAGTACATTTTCTCTTGGTCCTTGATACACAATTTGTCCATCTGTGAGAAGTATAATATCATCAAATAATTCATAAGTTTCTGGTGCTGGTTGTAGCAAAGACACAAGTGCAGTTCCATTTAGAATATGTATGGATTGCTTGATTGAGTTGATTATCTGAAAAGTTGTCGAACTGTCCAAACCATTTGATATCTCATCCATGAACAACACCTTTATAGGTCCAACCAGCATCTCACCTAAACCAAAAATTATTAATCAATAAACCCCATTATAAGTTTCAAATTAAGGCCTAAAGTAGTGTCTTTGTCATGTTTTTATTGTCAAATCGAATTTACCAGTAGTGAGTCGCTTCTTCTCCCCTCCTGAGATACCTCTTATCATTTGGTCTCCTACCATTATATCAGCACAAACTTCAAGTCCCAAAATCTGCAAAAAAAATCACAAAGGACTAAATTAAAGCCTTTTCTTGTTTCATAAGTCAACTTTATTGATGAATTTGGACTTTTACCTTAAGAATATAGTCAATGACCACACTGTTCTGATGGCCTTCTATTGCTGCTTCCTGCATATTTTTTGAGTGAATTACAAGTTATTAAATAATGAAGGTTCCTCACAATGCAACACGTTCACTATTTTTTTCAAAAATAAGGATTCAAAACATAGTTTTAAAATTTAATAGCTCTCACCTTCATATAGGCATCAATATCAGGATCTGGTTCAACATTTGATTCCTTCTCTCTTCTCAGTAGTTCAGTCAACATTTCTGCATAGTGACGAAAATCAAAACTCTGATTAAGTTCTATTTAGATGATTTGAATTTATTTAAAAACATCTTTTTTTATTTTCTCTTTCGTTACCGTAATTTTGTCCAACTCCTTGACATCTAGCTGAGAAAGCAAGTGTTTCTCTAACAGTCATTTCTCCAATATGATTATCATATTGACTTACATAAGCTGATGTTCTTTGTGGCACAAACTCTTCTAGTCCTTCTCCATTGTATGTTACTCTTCCAGATTTCTGAAGTTTCATCACCAATCAAATTAGTTATAATCTTATAAATTCAATTTATGACATAGTATCGTCAGTGTCTATGGAAATGGATTCCCTAAACGCGCCATACAGTTTTCAATCTCGACCGTCTGATCAGAACTAAAGGCAGCGATTGTCTATAACTTATTTTGTTAATGAGTAATCTAAGCCTCCGATATCAAATCAATGACCGAGATTTCTTACTGGTGTAAACGCATGCTTATCTTACACACATGGTTACGAAATTTTGCATCTTGGTCGTTAATTGGAGATCAGACGGCTTAGATTACGCGGCCAGTAAATTAATTATAAACGACCACAGTGACCTTTAAATTAGTTTCCTTACCTTCAAATCTTTGCCAAGTCTTCCAGCCAAGGCCAAAAGCAAAGTGGTCTTTCCAGAGCCAGGCGGCCCTAAAAGCAAAGTCATCCTACAAAAACATCAAAACCTGAACAACTAAATATGGATATTTATTGTAATATTATAAAAAATAAACAAAAATTTATATTTAATTCACCTTTTAGGCTTTATGATTCCACTAACATTCTGAAGTATATGTAACTGTTTCTTTGGACTTGGAATTATTTGAAGATTATTCAAACATCCCTTAACAAACAAAACAGCATAGAATGAATAATCAGATACAATAATCCAATAATTAAGCTAAACATTATCTGCAAAATATTGAATTACCTCTATAACATTCACAAAGAAGTTAAGTAATGTAGGCAATGCTCTACTTCCAACATAAACTTTTGCTTCCACATTTATATCCTTAAATCTTACTTCAATTGTAGGAAGTTCAAGTCCAACTCTACAAGATTTAGTTTAACAAAAACATTATAAGACAAGATGTTTCAATCAAATCTTCAAAAGTCAATGCTTCAAAAATATGATAAAAAAGACTAATCATCAAATTTTATACCTGTCCATTCTTTCCTTGAGTTTCAACAAGAACTTTTCATTATCTTCTTCAGCTATTTTCACAAGTCTTTCTAACAAAGCCTTTTTTTCTGTCAATTTAAGTTGCATAGTGTCAAAATCTTTTCCTTCTTCTTCTTTAGTCTCTACACTTTTCCTATAGCATGCATTTGTAAGGATTCTTTTCATTGCAACACACTTAAGAGCTTCTTCATCATCTTCACGTTCAGATTTTGAGAAAACATTCATGCAATGGTTCTTCCATGTTTTAGTGTCACTATTCTCCATTTTATCTCATACATACAAATTATTACAAAGCATATGTTATTTTTTTCATGCTTGTAGTATTTATAGAGGGGGATTAATAAATAATAATAATAATAATAATAAGAGTTGAAAATTTTGGGATTAATTAAATGGATAAAGGAAAAATGAGATAAAGACAGATAATAGAATTTAGGTGCACTAAAAACTATGTTAGTGTGAAACATGTGAAATGGTAAAGGAAACTAAGAGCATCTTCCATTGTTATCTCTTATTGTTTTGTTGTGCCACATCATATTTTTAATCCAATTTTACTCATTTTAAGGGACATGTTTATGCTATATCATACTCGTTATGGTCCTATATTTAAGAACTATAGTACACTAATATATATATATATAGTGACGGTCTTTTACACGATGAAAGAATGCGGTGATAAAAATTGATTGAGTTAACTAATTATATAAAATTGATTGTGACCGAAATCGAGTTAAAGGTAAATTGATTTATGTTAGGACGAGTGAAAAAACAATTATTTTGAGCGTAAAACTCATTTGTAGAATCATAGAACTACAAATTTTAGATTCAAATAGAATTATTTTTAAAGGCAAAATCAATTATACTTTAGAAAAATTAAACATTTCAAAATCAATTATATATTTCTAAAAACAATTTTAGTCCCTATAGAAATGTAACCAAATATTTGTAAAAAAAAAAATGTAACCAAATATAGACTTAACTTTCTATGTAGATGGGACCAAATTGACACAATCTAGTAAAGTGGGGGATGAAGTTTGCCATTTAAGAAAAATGATTTTTTATTATTAATTTAAGAAAGCTTCGAAAAAAACGATTATTGTCAATTTGCATTTGTATATACAGTAATAATACAATAAGAAACCGCCAAATTTAAAGTGATTAACTTGGTAACTCGTCACAAAATGAAAATGATCGATCATTTTTTATTTATAATGTGTATTTCAATAAACCAATCTATAAGGTTGGAACATACAAAAATAAAAAAACTCAAATTGACTTTATTGATCAGATTAAAAAAAGTGCAATGTTTTCAAAACATGTACATTGTTTGGATTAGTTTATTTAGATAAATGGTTTTTTTTATTGTATAAGAAAACTTGGGAAAAACGATTATTGTCCATTTACATTTGTATATGCACTAATCTTACAATCATAAACATCAAATTTTAAAGTGAATAACTTGCTAACGTACTCATCACAAAATGAAAATGATCTCTCATTTTTATTTACAATATGTACATCACACTAATTAATCTTGATTTTGTAAATTAAGAAAGTATTTGTGTCTTATATTATTAAAAACTTTATATAATATTTACCATTTGAAGATTGACATTTGGCAAATTGTATACATCATTGGATGTGGAAACCTCTAGGATCAAAAAATGAAACTTTGTCATATATTGTTGGATGCACACTCAGTTTCGATCATGTCTATGACATTAAATTTTTATTGGATTTTAAATGCCATTTTTTCTTTTCTTTTGACAAAAATATGCAGTTGTTAGACAAATGACATATGGAGATTTATCGCTTACGTTGGATCGATCTATCGTTGCGTCATCATGTTATATTACTTACTATAAACGTATATTTCTCACATTATGTCACAAAGAAGTATATCCCTCTTTTTTTCTTTTTTTTTTTGAAGGATGTATATTCTAATTATATATTAGTTGTAGTATTACAAACCATTATTTTCATTGAAAAGAGATGGAGCCACACAGTTCTATGAACTTAGTTCAGTTGGTAGATTATTGTATTATATATGTAAGGGTATATATTCGAATTTCAGTCATTTCACTTATCCATCTTAAACTTGGAATTTTTAGCCACTAAATTATTTGACAAAAAAAAAATAGAGCCACAACTTTTCTATATATAGTTAGTTAGAGAGGTAAGAATGTTTGGCCAAATTTTACCTTTTTGTTTATTTTTTGTACCAAGTTGTTCTAACAATTTTATTATTTTGATATTAGTTTGAATATTTTTAAAAAATTAATATTGTTGGGAGAAAAATCATAGATATATATATATATATATATATATATATATATATTTTAATGAAACTATTAAAGGCAAAAGATGTGCCAAAGATACCTACAATTACAAATAGATAAAATGCATTTTTAGGTCCTTTAAGTTTTATGTTTGTAACAGATTGGTCATTTAAGTTTTTTAAGTAACAAATAAGTTCTTTAAGTTTTTTAAGTAACAAATAGATCCTTTAAGTTTGTAATTTGTAACATCTAGGTCCTTCAATTACTTAAAAAATATGACCTAAATATTACAAATTACAAACTTAAAGAACCTATTTATTACTTAAAAAATTTAAAAAACTTATTTATTACTTGAAAAACTTAAAGGATATCTGTTACGAAAATAAAACATAAAGCAAAAGGTAAAGAGATATGCAAATATTAAATGATAAAGTTTTCATGTAAAGAGATATGCAAATGTTAAAGACTAAAGTTAAACTAAAGCATAACATAACGAAAATGGATAATCCCCCTTACAATCTCATGGGAGGGAGTGAATCCACACCATCCATTTATGAGTGGACCTTCTAAGCAGTTTTCACGTAAAGAGATATGCAAATGTCTAATAAAAACATGATTGTATAAATTTTTAATTCTTTTGATTGAACCTTTTATTTTGAGAAGGGCGTGCGTATTGTTTGACCTTGACTAGTACTATAGTGTGTGTTTACTGTTTAAATTAAAAACAAATGAGTTAACAAATTATGCAAATTGGACCTTACCAAAATATATATATGAGTCAGGATCCGTTGACACCAACTAGTTTGACACCAAATGTTACACCTCTCAATAACGTTTTAACCGATATAAATTTTATAAAATCCACCGTTGGATTGAAAGTTTATATCATATAGATCATTTATGTAAAGTTTCAGAAAAATCCAAAATCATTTGATATGTTATTGAGATATATCAAAGTTAACGGTTTGAGTCTTTTTTTAAAAACCGTTGATCTTTATGTGCCTCAATAGCATATCAAATGATTTTTGATTTTTCTGAAAATTTACGTAAATGATCTATATTATATAAATTTTCAATCCAACGGTGGATTTTATAAAATTTATATCGGTTAAAACGTTATTGAGATGTGTAACATTTGGTGTCAAACTAATTGGTGTCAACGGATCCTGACTCATATATATATATATATATATATGCAAATTGGATTCCCTCGTTTCTAAATTCTTTACATCTCTTTCCTTCCTCTCTATTTCTTATCATAGATTAATAAAAAAGTACGAAAAGAATTCAAATTCCAAATATGTTGTCTAAAAGGATCATGTTGAAACTATGCGTGTATTTAAAAATGTGGGTATGGTAGAATTTAAAAAAAAATGTGACTTGGATATTTCCCCAAAATATATATCGTACTTGGATAAAAGGATTGGGTCATATTTCATCTCTTATTTTATTTTTGAGAGGCATTCCATAAAAATTAATTCAAGTAGTAAGGATTTTAGACTAGACTCCTTAAATAATTGATATAGAATTCAATCATTGACTCTTGTACATAGAGAAAAATATTCGGTTGGTTCATACCTATATCATGTTAACAAAAAAAAATGATAAAATGTATAACTAGTCTTTTCTTACTTTTTTTACATAAGGGTCATTTTTTTGTTTTACATGCTAGGTGGTAGTATAAATAAATAACATTCTATATAATAATAAAAACATTAATTTCCATTTTCCACATTAATTTGTATGAATGCACTTTGTACTTCCTCATTCTTGAAGGACTTGAGAGTGCACAACCTAGAATATGAATTAGGAATGATTTATTTGTCAAAGAATCATATTTGAAGTGATTTCATCTTTTTTGGAAGTTGAATGCTTTGATACTAAAGGTGAAGATAAATGCAAACAACACTGAGAAACCAGCCACAACAATTGCAACCACTCCTAGGAAGTCTTGTTTAAACCCAAAGTAATTCCTCACAAATTCTTCAATCCTTTGACCATTCTCAAGTTTTTCCATGTTGTCTCCATATTGAGATGTCACCAATCCATTCAAGGTCCATGCAACTGGACAAATCCAATAGTACCACTTCCACCATATTGGTATTCTCTGTCATTATAATCAATTTTCAAAGTTAGTTTATTACATTAAACAAAGACTTAAATGCACTTTTACGATCACAATTGTGCGATTTTGGCTCTTTATATTTTTTTTCTCAAATTTACGCCGATGTGACATCATTTATGGATGTGACATTAAATTGTCATAGTCAGTGTGATTTTTCTGTAAATAGAAAGTAAATAACACAAAAATAAGTCTTGCACGCAAGGTTGAACTAGGATGGTGATTAGGGTTTCATTCAACCTAACGTGCACGGGCTTATTTTTGCTTCTTTTTTTTTTAAAAAATTAAACAATGATCATGTTCACTTTGATATATTAGTTTCACACTTCCGCGTCAATAAAAGATGTCACATCAGAAGAAAAACATAATGGGCTACAAAATTTTCTTAGCCATAATCATGCAATAATAATTCAAAGATATGAAGTAACTTACAGATAAGGGAATGACAAAGCCAGAGAAAAGGCTCCAAATTGCATAGAATGCACTCGACATTATAGCAGCAACATGTGGATTGGGACTGATAGCCATGGTCATCATACCATAGAAACAATAGTACAAGAAAGTGAAGTACATGAAGAAAAGATACCACAAGAATTTTGATGTGGTCCATTCCAATCCCATCATGGAATATACAATAATACCATAAACCAGTGTCTGAACCAATATGTGTGGAAGCTCTATAATCACCTACAAATATAATACAATACTAAAGTTATAGTAGTTTTTAAAAATATTTTTTGGTATAACTTCTTCTATTAATGAGAAAAAAAGTAAAAAAAAATAAGTCAGGCCAAACGAAGCCTAAGACTTTGTTTGTTACTTGTTAGTGAAGGAATCTCTGCGGTTAGGGAAAAAACACACAGTCACGCACGCAACCAAAGAATCTCAGACTACGAGTCATCTGATCTTCATTTGATGATTGTAATTTACGTTGACTCGGAGAATCCAATTTTTTTTTTTAAAAAGCATATAACTTGTTCTAGTCAAAGAATTACCTGTGCTATTGCATACGGCAAAGCAGAATACATTCCAGCCGCTCTTTCTCTATAAAAGACTGTTCTCTCAACAGCTATTACAGGCTGCACAGAAGCACCATTTTGTACTCCAATAAAGATAACAGAAGCATACATTGATCCCATTGCATTGAAAAGATCTTGTTCCTTTCTCCTGTAATACAATTATTTTGAATTTCATTTTTTCGCATTGCGTTAGTAATTACTATGTCAATGTTTTGTTTACTTTTTTTGTGACATACCTTTTTAATCCAATGTTCCAAAATATGATTCCAAACAAGATAGCTATTAGTGTTGTAAATAACAGTCTAACTGCTGTATACGACGTGTTTCGCCAATATGATAAATGTTGTTTCCATAAGCAAGCTGTACATTGTGCTAACATAGTTTGTGTATATTGAGTATCAAAGTATAAATCCTTTGAATCTTGAGGAGGTATACTTAATTCCTGGATCAATTGTTTGTTTCTCCTAAAAACAATTATAAGTATCAGTAACAAGTTGATGAAAGATATATTCTCATAACTCGAATAATTTAGGTTGTATCAGGCTTGAGATTACAAGGTCAAACTCTTACCAGTTAGATGAAATCTCGAGGACAAAATATAAAATTTAGTACATAACACAATAAGGCACATAAGAAAGAATTCTAACCGGTATAGTTCCGAGTTTCTGTATACATTAGTGAAGTTGACCTTAAGATTTGCTTCTGATCCTGCTGATGTAACTTCCAACATCCATGTTGCAGGATTATAACCATCTTTGATTTTAGGAACTCCTTCAATAGCCTATATAGTATTAATGAACTAAGTGAATATGCTAATAACACTAATGATACTAATATGTTCGAACTATTTTACATTCGACTCACCTCAAAATAATGAATCAAATGAGAACAGTGGCGGCCTAATGGACCGGCATATATTTGTTCACCTCCCAATTTCATAAGTAGAAGCTGAAAAAGTTGAGATTCAAGTACTTAATTAACTCTACAAAATTCTAATTCAATGGTAGTAAGATTTGTTACCTCATCAAAGGAGTCAAATATGTCGATACTTGGCTGATGGATCGTGCAAACCACGGTACGTCCTGTGTCCACGGTGTTCCTTACGGTTCTCATTACAATTGCAGCTGCTCTAGCATCAAGGCCAGAGGTTGGCTCATCCATGAATATTATCGATGGATTCGCTACAAGTTCAACTGCAATTGTAAGTCTCTTACGTTGTTCGGTTGAAAGTCCATTCTCGCCTGGTAATCCAACAAGTGCTTCTCTTAATGAGTTAAGCTCTACAAGCTCCATAACTTCCTCAATAAACATCTGCATCTCATAAAATTGATTTCAAGTTAATAATAATATCTATTACATCCAGGGGCGATTTTACCGCCCAGCTTGCCTGGGCACGTGCCCGGGCTCGGCCACCCAATTTTTTTTTTTAGGGTTCTTACTTTAATTTGAAAATTGGAATGTTTAAGTAAAAATTAATAAAATTTAAGTGTATATTCATAATCTTCATGAAATTCTGAGCAAAATGGTATATTTACATGTCCAATTTGGTGCAAGAATGAAAAATACGATTTTTGATTTTGGTTTGGAGGTTGGAGGTTGAAGAAGATGAACAGTAAATTTAAATTGTACTTTAATATTATATATTAATGAAGCATTAAGTTGTCAGCAGCGTGTGCACTGGTTTGTTGGTTGGGTGATGTGCCTGTCACATAGGGGTCCTGTGTTCAACTCCTACCTGCTCCTCTTTTTTAAGAATCCTTTGTTTATTTTGGTTTTATTTTCTTTTATTTGTTTCTTTATATATATTATTAGTTAAAAATAGTCTGATTCGGTTGAACTTCGATCCGAAAACCTTAAATCAATAAACATGTTTGCATTTGTGGTTAAAATTGTGCCCAGGCTTAATATTATTTCTGGAGTCGCCACTGATTACATCTCAATGCCTTTGTTTTCGAAAGTCGGAAATTGTACCTTTCTCGTAGCTTTATCAACGTCAGGTGGCAACCGAAGCCATGCTGAATATAGCAAAGATTCATAAACTGTGACATTGGGTGAGTGAATATCAAATTGTTCACAATATCCCGATATGCGAGCAAATGTTTTTTGATTCTTTGGATAACCAGATATTGTGATGTTCCCATCAATATATCCACCGGTTTTTCTTCCGGCTAAAACATCCATTAGAGTAGTCTTTCCAGCACCACTTACACCCATAAGAGCTGTTAGAACTCCAGGCCTAAATGCACCACTAATACCCTTCAAAAGTTCAAGACGGTCCTCGAAAACTCCTTGACTTTTCATTTCCTACAATCATTATAATCTCTTTAGTAACATCAATATATCAATTAACATCTTAGAAGTATGGAAAGTACCTGAGGCATGTCTACAGCATATCTGATTTCATCAAAAGTGATAGATAGAGGTTGAAAAGGAAGAACCATGCCTCTCCTTCCACTTATACTAGCTTTATCCTTATCAACTCTTGCAGAAAAAGATCTAGATGGCATAAGTTCTTCTTCTACAATCTTTGTTTCTGTTTTGTCATCACAATCGATACGTTACGGCTTGAATAGCAAACTTCAAGCTAGAAAATAAAGAATATCATAACATGAGTTCAAGAACAAACCTGAAATTCTCTTTCGATTCGGTAACTGAGTAAACTCTTCAGCTGTTGAAGCATCTCTCTCCAGCAATTTCTCCTCAGATAGCCCTGCTTGATCCTTTCTGAATGCTGCAGATGCAAAAGCAAAACAAAAAAAATGTTCGGAAAATAGGTTCAAGTAAAGTTGAAAAGCTCGAAAAAAGATATGAAAGGCGGTACTCACGACTCAGATATTGTAAAGCCAATGTGAACAGAAAGTTAAATAGAAAAACATAACCAATCAATGCTCCTACACCAATCCAATACCAGTAAGCTTGCGGGAAAAAACCGCGAGTTTTCATTACCAAAACTCCCAATGTTTCATTGGAATTTTGATTAACCTGCATCATTCAATAACATTAATCATAAATATATCTTTCTAAATATCGTTTTTTCTCTTATAATTTACAATTCATCATTAGAAACAAAGGGTTATTGTTAATCATTACCTTTCTCCAACTATGTCCTAGAAATTCATTCACAGCTATAGCGTTCTGTCCATACATCAGTGGTGATGACCAGTAACCCCACAGAAACCATTTGTGCACATCCTCTGATGCAGGAGAACATATTTAACATAAAGAGATTCATTGCTTCTATAAACCACTAATTTCGTCCCTGACATTTGTTTTATCTATCCCATTAGTCTCTAATGTCTTGTCAAATTCGTTTCGTTAGTCCTTAATGTTTTGTTTATATTTAACACAAGGACTAGTGAGACGGGTGTGACAAAACATTAGAGACTACTCGTTATGTTTATTTACTTGAAGGACAAGTAAAATAAATTAAGTAAGTTTAGGGACAAAATTGATAGATTACTCGATTGATTGCATCGGTCAATTATTAAGTTAAATTACAATTTTGTACCTCTTGAAATCACAAATCCTCCCAAAACCAGAACTACTAGTAATGCAAATGATCCAACCGTGTTTGCAACTACAACATCCCTTCCTAAGGCTGCCATCAACCGAAATAGTGAAGATGCCATTTGGTTAATGCAAAAGATTATCAAATACTGTTTTAAAAGCCTGCCAATAAAATATCATAGAAATTATATTAGCGACAGAAATTAGAAACAAATATGAAATTCGTATAGAATTTCGTAACTATATTTAGTGACGAAAAAATCATAGACATTATATCAATTGATGATTTTTTATGTGGTCATTTCTTGCCTTACAAAATTTGGATCATAGCCGATGGCATAGTAAGTAATGGCTTCCCAAATGGCAACTTCTATGAGAGTTATTGGTATTTTGAGGATCCATGGTGGAAGAGAATACGCCCATGAAGGATAGAAAAGAAGGTCCCTTTGCTTGTAAAAGACAGGAAGTTTCATGATTGTCATATTTAGCTCTGATATTCCATTGAACATTGCTACTGTAACTGTGAAGAATAATGCTCCCATATATGTTCCTCCATCTTCCACAGTATTCTTATGCATCTTTGTTCTTAGAAACAATGTTGTTGTCATGATAGCTAAATAAATAAGCTGAAAAAGAGGAGTAAGGCATTCATAAGAACAAAATATTAATAACAAACTTTTTGTATGCCATTCATTTCAAATCAATCGAGTTCGTACTCTGACGTCTGGAACAATCTTTGGTCAGACTTTACTTAACTCGTGACCAAACTCCAAATTACCAAAGACACTTTCCCTTAGAAACTGGAGGGTTAAGACTTAAAAATTGATGAAAATGAAAATGCTATGAGCAATCATTAGTGCTTGAATGTTACTCACTTGAGTGACTTTGAATATATGGACAAACGAATTTCGCTTCATAAGCAAAAATTCTCTGCTAGCACAAGCCTTCAAGAGCTCCTTCTTGTTAACACCATATTTCTTTGTGGTCAAGATATTTGCATGGCCTTTAGACTTGTCAAAAGGATTGGCTAGCTCATCTCCAAGTTTTTGACCAATGTGAAATAACTGAAAGGCTTCAGCAAAATCCTTGACAGAAACAAAACTATAAGGTTCATCTCTATTTGCCCAATATTGCCATTGATCTTTCCTAGATGTCACCTATTGCATAACATTAGAACAAAATCAACTTCACATTCAATAAAAGAAAGTAGGCTACATTGCATGGCTTGCCACATATGCTGATGTGGCATGTGAGTCATTGTCCAGGTGGCAAGACATGCTGACGTGACATGTGAGTCACTTGCCACATGTGCATTGACTTGGTCAGGGGGCAAAATCGCAAGTTTGTGAAAGTTAGGCTAAATTGCATGGCTAAATCAACTTCACATTCAATAAAAGAAAGTAGGCTAAATTGCATGGCTTGCCACATGTGCTGACGTGGCATGTGAGTCATTGTCTGCATGGCAAGACATGCTAACATGGCATGTGAGTCACTTGCCACATGTGCGTTGACTTGGTCAGGGGGCAAAATCGCAAAGGGGCCCAAAAGTGCAATTTTGCCAAGAAAGTAAATAAGTTCTAAAAAGGATTTAAAGTGAATTAATCAAACTCATACTTCTTGTAAGAAATCAGCAACTCCTTTTCTTTCAGGACACTTGAATCCCATTGATTCGAAAAACTCAAGTACATTTTCTCTTGGTCCTTGATATACAATTTGTCCATCTGTTAGAAGTATTATATCATCAAATAATTCATAAGTTTCTGGTGCTGGTTGTAGCAAAGACACAAGTGCAGTTCCATTCAGAATATGAATTGATTGTCTGATTGAGCTGATTATTTGAAAAGTTGTTGAACTGTCCAAACCAGTTGATATTTCATCCATGAACAACACCTTTATAGGTCCAACCAGCATCTCACCTATTTCTCACCATAAAAATCATAATCGATCAACCATCTTATAAATTTCAATTTCATGTTTTAAGTTATTTAATCATGTTGCTTTTGAAAAATGAAATACCTGTTGTTACTCTCTTTTTCTGTCCTCCTGAGATGCCTCTTATCATTTCATCTCCTACCATAATGTCAGCACAGATTTCAAGTCCTAATATCTGTAACATTTTCAAAAGATAAAAACATTAAAAAATTCCTACATAGCTTTACAAGTTATCTATATATGAGTGCTGCCAAATAGCGGATATAGCACTATAGCGTAGCAAAATTCGAACAAATTGTTATTGTTCTGCAATACATTATTTTGTACAAAAAGTTTTGGTTAAATAGCGGCTATAGTGGCCATCTAGACTCTTACCTTAAGAATATAGTCGGTTACGACGCTCGCCTGCTGTCCTGCTAGTGCTGCAGCCTGCATAGTTTTGAATGAATCACATGAATCATTAAAATGTGCAGTGTTGAGCATTTCAAACATAAATTTCAAAGACTTGTTTCTTACCTTCATATAGGCATCAACATCAGGATCTGGTTTAACCTTTGCTTCTTTTTCTCTTCTTAGTAGTTCAGTCAACATATCTAAAAAATAGTGAAATTCAAAACACTGATTAAGATTACTGAAGAAGGTAAAGATTTAACCAAAAGTGATTAACTAACCATAATTATGTCCAACCCCTTGACATCTTGCTGAGAAAGCAAGTGTTTCTCTGACAGTCATTTCTCCAATGTGATTATCATATTGACTTATATAAGCTGATGTTCTTTGTGGCACAAACTCTTCTAGTCCTTCTCCATTGTATGTTACTCTCCCAGATTTCTGAGATTTCATCACCAATCAAATTAGTTAGTATAATTATAATCAGTGAATATGCAAATCGGTTATCAAAACTGTAAGCATCGATTAAAATAGTCCCAAAGTTGTATCTCAAAATTGTAAACATCATGAACCAGAGACATTTTTACCAGGCACATTACAATATTACTGTTGTATTAGCCAATTCAGAAAAACCACAGACATTTTTTACCAATGTTTTACTATTTCGATGACGAATTTACCTATTCACTCTAATTAAAATATTATTCCTCCATAACACTTTTGACATATAAATTAGGATTCCTTACTTTCAAATCTTTGGCAAGTTTGCCAGCCAAGGCCAAAAGCAAAGTGGTCTTTCCAGAGCCAGGTGGCCCCAAAAGTAATGCCATTCTACAAAAAGTTCATCATCAGAACAAGAACATATCTAGCTGGAAGGTCTAAACCAACAAAACAAGATAAGAAAAGATAAAGATAAGTCTTAAATATACCTCTGAGGCTTTATGATTCCACTAACATTCTGAAGAATATGTAATGGTTTCTTTGGACTTGGAATAATATGAAGATAATTTAAGAATCCCTTAAAGATAAAGATATCATTTAATAAAAATCATAATCAGAGATAAATAAATAAATAAAAAGGTGAAAGTGGCATGTTGAATAATTAATTACCTCTAAGACATTAACAAAGAAGTTGAGCAATGAAGGTAAAGCTCTTCCTCCAACATAAACTTGTGCTTCCACATTTACATGCTCAAATCTTACCTCAACTGTTGGAATATCAACTCCAACTCTGTATATTTAATTTATCAAAAAAATAATCATAATTCTTAAGTATCAAAAATCACCAAAACAGTTTCAAATCTACCAAATTTTCCAACAAAAAAAAAAACATTATCCAAAAGTAAGTTCATCTCACAAATCACTTATAAAACCAATTAATTGCTTCAGAAAAAAGTTCTACTTTCAAACACAACACAATGATAAATGAGCATCAAATTCATGAACTCTTTTTTGTAGAGTGATAAACAAGGTTTTAAATTGCAGTCTGCAACCAACCGTGATTTAGACCAAAACATCGAGATTTCTCATGTTTCTACAATCACGATTAAAGCAATATCCGTGCATTTTCTCGCAATTCTCCACCATATCAAGAATTGCAATACAACCGCAGTTGCGGTTCCATTTAAAAAAAAAAGAACCGCAACTGCGACTGCAATAGCAATTTAAAACTTTGATGAATAATTAAGACATGAATTCATACCTTTCCATTCTTTCCTTGAGTTTCAACAAAAACTTTTCATTATCTTCTTCAGCAATTTTGACAAGTCTTTCTAAAAGAACTTTTCTCTCAGTTAATCCAAGGTTTTTGATATCAACTTCTTCATTATTAAGTATACTTCTTCTAATCCTAAGATATGTAGGGAGTCTCTCAATAGAAGCCCATTTAAGTGCTTCTTCATCATCTTCACGTTCAGATTTTGAAAAAACATCCATACTATTGTTCCTCCATATGTTAGAATTAGAACTACTTGTTGATCTTCTTAAACTATCAACTCTTGATACTTCATTGCTCTCCATTATTGCTCTATCTACAACTACAAACTCAAAAACATGTTACTGCATGAAACCAAACTTTGATCAGCCTTTTTTGTTCTTATAGTTCAAATGATTTGTTTTGTTGTATCCTCTCTCTCTCTCATGACATGATAAAGGAGCTATAGTTTGTTGGATATATATTTGGAAATTTCAAAATCTATATTTTATTCTAATTTATTTATTTAATTTGATTTGGTAATTAATTTTGCTTACTTATCCTATAAATATGGCATTAGTTACTTGTTAAATAGGATATTTATTGTGATCAGAGGGGGCTGAAACCACTTGATGCCAGAATTTACCCCTGAACCAGATTCAACTGGTGGTGAAAGTAAAAAAAAAAAAAAAAGAATATTTATTATCACATTTAGTTTTGCATTTTTTTTATCGTAGGCACCAAGCTAAGTATTAGTAGGATCAAACCTCTACTATTTAGTGCGTAAAAAAAAAACCAACTTTTTTACCGTAAAACCAAACATACACTCAGTTTTATATCTTAGTCATTCATTTCAAATCAAACCTTTCTTAGTACTCATCATTAAATTATTTTCAATCAATCATTAAATTTTTTCTAGTGTATTTGTGTGAACATATATTCATCGTTAAGATGAGGGGCGGACCCAGACACAAATTTACAGTGGGCTAAAAGTTTTAGGTACTACTGTAAAAAAAATTCTTCATTCTGTTAATTGAGTTACAAAACAAACAGTACATGATATTATTACTAATAGAACATGTGTATCGAAAAAAATAATAACAAACCAACAAATCAAATTAAAAAAAAACCACAAAATTTTTATTCGAAAAAAAAAAGGGACTATAACTTATTGAATATCTATTAAATATGCATATCATTATTGTTTGATGCTTCACAGGATTCTATCTTGGACCAAAATATATAGAACCTAAAATTATACTAACTTATTAATTTTTATTCGGATTTTATTCATATTATCTTGAAAAAATTTAATTAAACATTTTTTTATATCATTTCATATTTATATGTTAGTTAAATTGTTAATTTTACCTAATACTACATATTCAATTAGTTCTTACCAAAAAAACATATTCAATTAGTTATCCACTACTTTTTGACAAACAAAATCAAAGTTAATAATTATTAATAAAATTTAAACTAATATTTATATTCATATTTGTATGAATATGTATTTATAATACCAAAAATTATTTACAAAAATATATTTATTTTAAAAAAAATAATATTTGGGCGAGACTTGAAGAGGTCCGGCCATGGTCAAGACAAATCAAATGAATTTTATAGAGAATAGCAAAATCATTGCAAATAATTTTTTTACATTGATTTTTATTTTTCAATCATCCAAAACAACATACTAGTTTTCAGATTCCTTTTATGTCTCACTGCTTTTGCACGTTATCTATGTTTGTCTACTCTAATTAAAATACAGTACGAAATTTGTGGGACACAAAATTCCCCCTTTTCAAGAGGCACTTTTTTTTTTTTTTAATATCATAATATAGATATAAAATTTTCACTTGTTAATGATAATTAATCTTCATTGAAGAATATGTTGAATATATAAGGTGAATTTTTTCCTCTTAACCAAATTATTTCATACACACAACCGACACTTATGAGATATTATGTGATAGAATTGATAAAAAAAAATTAATTTAAATATGTTTTTAATGCTTATAAAATGTAGACCTTATAAGCTTAGTCCTTCCTTAATTTTTATTAAATTCTTTACCCTGTAAAAGTTTTTTTTGATAAAATATAGGGCCTAAGCCCAAAAAGATAAACATGTTACACGGAAATCATTCGGGAGATAGATATCCCCATTACATCAGCTTGAACAAGCTCTCTCATTTGAGGAGGACATTTCTCATAAAAAACTATCTCTCTACCCTATAAAAGTTTTCTTGCACAAAGTTTTAGTCCTTACAAAAAATAAATTGGTTTAATTATTATTAAACTCTTCAAATTTTTAATAATTTTTCATAGACATATATAAAATTTCATATAATTTTATTTACAAAAATTTAGAATTTTTAATATGATATGAATTAAATATAAATTTTTTAAACGATGGCATGCAATTAACAAAATTAAATATCGATTATTGGTTCAATTACAAACGACAAGAAATTGATGGCATATATCAATCGTTGACTATTGATGCACGAGGTTGAAACATGCTATAGAGAGAGCTCTTCCTTCATTTCAAGGGTTAATAAGGTGCAATTAGTGTAAGACAGGTGAGTATTTTTAGTAAGGGTGCATCGGGTGCACTAGTTAAAGAATTAAAAAATAATAATTTTATATTGAAAATTGTATTTTTTATACTTTAAAAATATTGACCTCACAAACTCCAAAATAATTTTACTATATTAAGGGCTTATTTGAAACACTTCCCAAATTCTCTATTTTAGTTTTTAAAAATTGAAAAAGAAAAAAACTTGTTTGGAAGCACAATTTCTAAAAACTATTTCAAATTTGGTGTTTTAAAAACTAAAAAACAAAAACTAGTTATAGATGTTTTGCTTCTCAATTTTGGATTTTAATTTTGAAAACTTTAAAATTGGAACTTTTTTCCCGAAAAAATATTTGAAACCATTTTCCAGAAAAAACTCCAGAATTGTATTTATTTGATATCGAAATTTTTTCCCAAAAAAATCGGAAACTTTTTCCCGAAAAAAATTGAAAAAATTTTCCCGAAAAAAAGATCGTAAACTTTTTTCCATTAAAAATCCTGAACTTTTTTTCAGAAAATCTCCGAAATTGTATTTATCTGAAATCGAAACTTTTTTCCGCGAAAAAATCTGTAACTTTTTTCCAAACTTTTCTTGTCTCCAAAACTATTTTTGAAAATTAGGTAACCAAACGAATTTTCTCATTTGTAAAATAGTTTTGAAAATTACATTACCAAACACATTTTTTTTCTTTTCTCTTCTTAAAAATAGTTTTCTAAAACACATTTTAAAAACTAAAAACCAAAACTGTTTCAAACAAGCCCTAAGTTTTTTTAACTAGTGCACCGGATACATTATTTAGCATTTTCCTTTTAGTAATACCCAAACCATAATTTCTCTCTTACATACTCCCATATTTGGCTGGACAAAAAATGAGATCAGTTCCAATCAAAAAAAAAATGAGATTCTCAATTTTGGACACAAAAACATTAAAATATATTCCTCCATCTTTTTTTATAAGAGTTAGTTTGACAAAAAATTTGTCCCTTTTTATAAGACTCTTTTACAATTATCAATGACATTGATTATTCTTTTTCCAAATTTACCCTTATTTATTTTGCATAGTTTTTTTAATAGCATTAAATTATCTTTTGTTTGATACAAAACACTACAATTAATGGTAAGGGTTAAGGTGTAAAATCAATATAATTTTTTAATCAATTTAATACTAAAACTCACTTTCTAATACGCGTGTTTTGTCAAACTAGCTCTTATAAATAGGGACGGAGAGAGTGTATTCATAGCTACTTTTTATATTTATCTATGGTCTATAATAAATATTATAATATAAAAATTCTACATATATATTTTCAAAGAAATTTAATTTAAATACTAAAATAATTATTAATGAATAACTGAAGTATTGGGTAACGGGTAGCTAGATCATGCATCCATATTGGATCTAAAGCCATTATATAAGCAAATTGTACACCAACTTTTATCTAAAACCTTATAACATTAAATTTATAAATCATCTTATTTATAAATTATTTAACCTCTACTTTTCTAAATAATATAAAATTTAACAAACCTCCCATTTGCGGCAACATAATTTAAAACAAACTAAAGCACTACAAAATGATGGGGGTAGTAGACAGATAAGACAGGTAGTGTCAATTTATACTTTCAAATTTTCCACATGCAAAAAAGCATATTTGATATGGAAAACATAAGAAAAAAGTTGTCGTTGGAGAATGACCAACCAACAGAAGAAAAAAAGAAAGTTTACGAGTTATTTATTTATTTATTTTTGATACACCATTCAAAAGGAAAAGAAAAAACTAACGTGGAAAAGGAGTCCAAAATGTAAGGTGAAATGACTATGAAATGTTTAATTAAAATGAGTGTTTAATTATTATTTTTTACTGATATATTTTTTTACAAAAACATTTAATTATACCTTTATTTTTACAAACATTTAATTATATTTCTTTTTTACACAAAACATTTAATTACTTTTTTTTTTACGGGAACATTTAATTATATCTTAAAACCCCGTAAACTGATAAAATGGATAAAAAACTACAGAATGTAAAACATCTCTTCTATCATACATGCAATAAGTACTGTTTTATTTGTAAAAAATATGAATTTTTTTAATCTCTAAATAATGTTCCTCCAAAAAATTATCAGAAAAAAATCTCTAATTAATATTAAGCGCATTGCTTCTAAAAAACAACATTTGCTTATAAAAATGGTTTTTTTTAAAAACATATTATTATGAAGACTTTAAAATACAATTAGTTTAATAATTTAATTAACAACATTTAATATCTATAACTTCAAATTAAATATTAAATTCTTAAACTAAAGTTTAAATAGTTAAATTTAGAGGGACTAAAAATAAATAGGGACTAAAATTGAAAAGTTAAAACTTAGCGAGACCAAAATTAAAAGCATCGTAATAAAATTTATTAGACCTCAAAAAAATAGAGACTAAAACTGAAAACTTAAAATATAGAGGGACTAAAGTTCGAAGGAAATTTTTAGAGGACTAAAAATAAAATTTGGTATATTTAAAAAGGTTAAAAACATAGGAGTATTTAATACTAGAATTAAACCATGTGTAATTTTATTTTTGTATCAAACTATTTTTATTTTAAATTGATCCAAACCGGCAACCAAACTATAAACATTAAAGAGGATATATATATATAATGATGAATGCATCACCACACCTGATTATATTCATGGAAATCTCATCTTTTGATGGCAATATCATTATTTTACTTTCAGTTTCATCTACCACAAATAAGAATGACAACGCAACAGAAATGGAAAAAGTGTAATAAAAACAAAAAACTATCTTAACTTATTCATTTTAAGATAAAAAAGTAGAGGACGTAAGGCTTTGGATATAATTTTGAAAAGAAAAAAAAAAAGTATGTGGTAGAAATATTTTTGTAACAAATTAAAGTAACAACAGTACGTACAATGTTATGCAAGCAATGCGTAATGTGTGTGTTTGTGTATGCTTAATGTGAGGCTACAAATGAGCTTCATGTTTGGCACATGAAACATATGATGTGTCAATGATACGTACAGAATATGTAGTTACATGTCTCAATAATGTCAATAGTATCAAAAGACCTAAGTCAAACTAAAACAAACTTAGACCAAATCAACACAAAACCTACTACTACTAAAATGACTAAAATCATCACTCACTTCAAACAATATACTCCGTATGACTTAAATCTTTTAATAAAAAATTATCAAACAAGGGTCATGCAACTCTAAAATCATTTTCAATATCTACAACCATTAAGTTAAGTGACACACCATGCTATTTTTATTTCGTTATCAATATTTAAACATTATTCTGAACGATGAGTTTAAATAAAATTATGAAATTTTGAGACTCGATTTTAAAGACCGGTATTGTAGTTCATCTTGTACTTGTTGTGGTTAGCTCATGTCAAACAATGAGCACTCCACAAATGTTCAGATATTTAAAAGAACTATACGTTCACTAATAACATAATGTAAATTTCATAAAAGTTGTTTAAGTCTAGTATTTTGTAACAATCTCTACATAAATAGAGAGACCTCTAACGAAATAATTTTACTCTATTCAAAATCACACACAAAGAAAACATTTCAATGCTATGATCTAACTCTACTAAAAAATGAATTCAAATGTGCACTATATGTGATTTATTTTCTTATGTTTTTTGACAATTGTGAAAAATAAAGCTGTGATTTTCACTAACCCACTTCAAATTAAAGTCAAAGATGGTAGGTGGAACCTTTATTCATTAACATCTTGTGATACATTATTCTTCCTTTCATGACAATCTCTTGGACCTTTTTGAACTTTTTTTGAACTAAGATTTTTTTCTTTCTTTTTTTTACCAGTCTAGTGGTTAAATTTAGACATTATAATATAAAGAAGTGGGAAATCTAGAATTTAAACTTCAGTCTTTCTGATAATATTTTTAATAGATACCAACTGAACTATCCTTACATAAGAAATGTTTTATTAGCAAGAATGGGGATTGTATATTAGATATTGCCTAGCATTGATGAAGATGTTATTTAGGCCTATTTTCAAGATTGATTGGACGGGAGTTGTATGTAGTTAGGTGATTGTAGTTCAGTCGGTCTAATAATCACTGTCAGATTAAGATCGGACGATCTAAAATTTAAGATTGAATTTTTTTATTTATAAAATTTAAAATTCAATTATAAAATTTGAATTGTCTGATCTTAACCAGACGATCCAGATGCACTGATTGCATGGAGTCTGACTGCACTGAATTCAAATCGTTATTTATTGCTTTCCCCTCGTAATCAAAGGGATATGCGTTGAACTGACTTGATGACTTTTGTATGATTCTCTGTTTTTCTTATTTGATCTATATTATGTAGGGATGACAATTTGACACATACTCAGTGATCACCCACAAAAAATATTCATAACGGATAGAATAAAAATCTGCATTTTAAATATGGGCATGAATATTGATAATTATCCACAAAAACGAGCAGATATGGGTAAATTATCATTTTTCCACCAACTTGATCCAAAAACTATAGAAATATTCTTAAACTATTTTTAACACATCAAAATAGTCTTTGAGCATTCATGTTCTCTCCTATTTTTATAGGACTGTGAATTAATAATAGTCTAAAAACTATTTATTGTATTATTGGATTAACTTTGCATGATTGGATTAACTTTGTTTTTCTTTTTCACAATTTTTAAATTTTCCAAGTAGTATGTACACTATATAAACTTGTTATTAAAACACTTGCGTGTTAACCTCCTATTCTTATGATATTGGTTCTATATTTTCTCGAAGACAGGTTGTGAAACTATCAATAATGCCACTTTAATTAATAATTTTTGCTTCAATTTTTTTCTGAAAAGAAGTTGTAACAAATTTGCTTTTTTTTTTAGTAGTCTAATGGCTAAATTTTCATATTTTAATGAAGATACATATTACATGCAATAGGACAAAGCTCTAATAAACTTAATATATTGATACTTTAATGATTTGATTGATAAAATAAAAGTTATATTTGACACATTGATTGGTGTCATCCAAATATATAAATTCCCCAAACAAATTTTATTTAAAGTGGTAATTAAGAATGAATGGTTGTACCAAAAAAAATAATTAATAAGAATGAATATGGTCAACTTAATTTTTATTGTTCAAAAAAAAATGGTCAACTTAATTTTGAAATCCAAGATATAGATACAAGTTAGGTTACAATTTCATAAATAAAAGTTAAAAATAGTGTAGGTTCTATATTTTATAATTTTCCCGGTGATGATGACACAGAATAACACTAACCTATAGCTAGCAGATTAGCTGGTATACATACAATGTAAATTATAAGATTCTATATATGCCAACAAACATTTTAAATTGTGTTGATGATGACTGCAAGTGCATGTTCATATTAAGGTGGGGGATACAATTTTATTTCAAGCTAATCTCACCATTATTGACATTGACACACACCTACATAAAACACGATTATTATTTATTGACACATTCCATCAAGATGGTGGGAGAGAATAGTAAAATAAATTCATCTTCACAAAGCTTAATTGCCTCCTTTTCTTCAAGTGTCACTATTACAACCCTTCCTAAGGGACCCTCATCAAGTGGATTTGGAAGAATCAAAACATGTCCTTCTCCAAAAACTGGCTCTATGTAACAAGAGAAACGAATTGGTTTGAACATATCTTGAAACATAGCTAAGTAAGGGTCAACATCCTCTAAGCTAGTAATAACCAAATCATGACCATTCATCATTTTAGATGAATTTATATAATTATTTTCAAGCCACTCAATTAGATCCATTATTTCCTCATTGTCAATTTTAGACACAACATGCCTTATGGCCCTAGTAGCTTGTGGAAATTTATTCTCATTTAAATTTTCTTCTAAATACACCTTGTTATACAACATTGAGTTTCCAAAGAATCCTTGATCTAAGCACAAGATTTTTCTCATATCCAAACATATGGACATGTCAACAAGTCCATTTTTTATCCCTTTGATTTTGCTTAAAGTGACCCAAAACAATCCAGCTAGTGCTTCAAAGGGTGTTGGTGTTGGGCTTGGGCTTGATGAACCAATGGATTGGGCCATGGACATACAAGCCTGAACCATGTGGTGTGAGAAGCCCATAGAAATAGTAGTGTACTTTGCTTCCTTGATAAAAATGGGCTTTTCAATTAAGGATTTATAGCGAGATATTAAGCCCATATAAGGGTTGCTATTGTTATTGGGCTTTTTGTTTTGTGATCTTTGAGGGGGTAAAGGGTGAAATATTGGAGGTGAAGTAATTTTGTTGCCTAATGAAATGTCAGCCCAAGCCTTCATGAATCTTATTGCACAAATGGAATCTGCCAAGAGATGAGTACAGCTTAGGCCAATTGCTAATCCACCTTCTTCAAATTCAGTCAGCTGAAATTAAGATCACAATATATCATGTTAACAAAAAGTTCTATTCAATGCATTATTATTTCTTTGTGAATAAATCAATTTTTGAAGAATTTGTTAATATGTTAACGAATAGATTATGGGAGATTTAAAATTAAATTTAAAAAGTTTTTTTAACCTTTTTTTTTTAATAAAAATGATCATTTTTAGAAGTTTCCATCAGTTTGTTACAAAAGAAATTTAAAATAAATGATGATTTGAAACAAAATCTAAAAATTACTTCAAATAAAAAAGTTGTTTTGATAAAATTACTATTTTTGTAATTTAATTTGTAACAAATAAATCCAAGTGGTTCGATTTAAGTAGCCGCCGAGAGGCTCATAAACTTAGGTTGCTTCAAAAGAATGTGTCATATTGCTTTTGTGCAAACTTAATTTGAAGCTCCTCTCAAACACCTATACAAACATAAGATCTTGAAATCTCTTCTTAACATATCCCATAATCAAAACATGTCCTCTCAAAAATATATACTGAAAAATGCAAAAAGTGTATTTATTTATTTATTTAAGATCTTGAAATCTCTTCTTAATATATCCTATCAATCAAAAGCATTATATTTAATAAAGAACATTCAAACCTGAACATAAAAAGTGGACCAATAGTAAGGCTTTTCAAGCATATCTTCCCAATAAACAAGTTCAAGTTCTTTTTCCCTATCCACATTTCTTAGCCACTCTTCCACACTTCCTTTGGCTTTTGCTTCCACAGTTCTAACACCAGCATCATTGCACTTGATCTTCCAATGTCCCATATCATCTTTTAACAATCTTCCAGTCACTATAGGGAAATGAGTAAGCATTTCTGACAAACTCCCTCTCAACTTCTTGGTCAATTTTCCAAGCTCTAATTCTCCTGAAGTTTGGTAATAGTATACCATCCTAATATGGTTTTTCTCCATGAAACGATCTAAAACTGATAAGGGTAAGTATTTTCCCGGTTCAATGGCCTTTGTACTCACCACAGTTCTTTTGCAGATAATACTTACTGTGGTTGCCATTTTTATGTAGAAAGAATACGAGGATATAGCAGCACCGTGTATCAGTATTCAGTAGTACCAGAATAATGAAGTTGCCTATATGATATTATACATGGGGTTTTACACAAATATATAAGAAATATTAAGGTACGAATATAAGTCATATATCCGAGAAATGAAAAGGTGCATGTAATTTGTTGATTTTCAAGGGGAAACGAATTGTGTGCAAGAAAATAAACAGCAATACATGAGGCAATGGTATTTTCATGTTCCTTGAATGTTGCCTTATTTGGGGGGGTTGATGAAAGAAGTTCCAGGTTGGGTAAAATAGAAAGGATTAAAGTACTCATAAATTATAACTAGAAGGGTAATGTAGAAAATATCATGTGTCACACTATATACATTTTTTCCCTTTAAAATAGTATAATTTTTTATATTAGGACAATGGCAAAGGCACTAAGGGAGTGATGCTTTGGGAAATAGTTTAAAACAAGATGCCTAATAATTTACAATGTTAGCTAAACAGTTTCTGGAAAATACCGTAGGAATAAGATTTCATCGTTATATTTCTTGAAAAGTTGTTCCTAGAAACGAATTTAGACGACTTCAAACAAATACCCCCAAATAGTACTAAATGATACCAACAGTCAGTCAAAACAAAATATAACAGAACCGTAAACAATAAAAAGATTGGCATTATTCAACCTAAAATACCAAATGTGATGATTGTCTCAAAAAGTAGTACATAATTGCTACATTACATTCGAAGGAAGCAATGAAAGGTAACCTATATCACTTCATTTTAGCCTCAGTAAACAGAACATGACGATTAACTCTGGGATCATACTTTCGAAACTCAAGTTTCTCTGTAAACTGTCTTGGTTTTCTCTTAAGTAACATAGAAGAATCCAGTTCCAGCAGCAGATACAAGTTTTACAAACATCTGCGCTTTCTTCTTCGCGCTACCCATTTCTTATTCTAGGAAGAAAAAAAAAGGCAAATGAATTATATGAAATCAATGTGCATTTTGAGGTCCACAATATATTACAAATTCACTTTCTACCAGAACTGCATAAATAAGCTTCCAAAATAATGCATGCTAGCTTTCATAGAGTTATTAAAGAGGTTGATAAACCTGAGAGTTCAAGTAAAAACTCAGGCTGAGCAACATCATCTACAACACAATATCAAATACAAAGATTAAATAATCAATCAAAACGGACAAAAATATTGATATGTGTATATAACAAAAATACCGATCCAAATCAATGAAATTGGTTTAGTTTATTTCCATGTTTGGATCCAAACCTAAACCAAACTATTATATTTTATTATATTATTATTTCTTTTATCTCACGTTTTATCAGTTTTAATAGCATTACAAACATGTTCATTTGTATGTAATATAAAAGGCAGTGATGATGATATCCTAGACAATGCAGATCTTCATCAACATTTAACAAACACCTAGACTTGATGGAGGTGCTTCAGTTTTGTATTCAAATAACACCCACCACTTAGGACATTTATCATACACCTAGAAGGCAACACATTAAGTGCAAAAATAAATCCCAAGGCCATACTTAAAATTTTAAGCTTTTTAACAAATAACAACACAAAGAGACATTACACCAACAACCAAACTCATTTAACAAACACAAGATTCATCATCAACAAAAATATAATCTGAGCAAAAATCCTCAAAAATCAAAATTCTTAAAGAACCTAAAAACAGTTCTAAACACAAAACTTAAAACTCAAAATAATAACTATGGAAGAGAATAGTTGAAGAATGAGAGAATAAAAATTGATAAACTTACATTCAACAAGAACGAAAATTGAGAGTGATTCGTGAGGCTGTTTTTTTTTAAAAAAAATAATCTTATTATTAAAACGAAAAACAAAGAAAAATATTAAAATAAAATTGGTTGGGCCAGTTGGGTTGGGCTTTTTAGCCCATATATTTGGTGCTTTAGACCACAAACATACGATTGATTCTCATTCCACCCCCACACCTCTTTTTCCCCTCAAATTTCCTTTTTTTCTCCCTAATTTTAAAATTCGGAACGTGTTTTCCGAATTTTTTTGTCTTGAACACAAACTTCGGAACATATTTTCCGAAATTTTTGACGAATTTGAACTAGAAAAACTTCGGTAAACACGTTTCGAAGTTTTTGGTCAAGGGTAAAATCAGAATATTGGGAGGTTAAAAAGAGTCATAAGGGGGAAGAAGAGAATTTTTTCAAACATACATCATCATTTAAATGCAACGGATTTTCTTTTGTCACCCTACTTAGATCATTTTTTCCGCGCGCCCTACAAATTTATAAAAGTACTCCTATCTGCTACTTAGACAATCGATAAACACAAAAACATTTTACCAAATTTATTTTTTATAATGTTCACTATATAAATAACATATGAAATTTTTTAGAAATATCATTTTTATAGGTAAGGGGTAAAAGAAAATCTCTAAACACAAAGATTTTGTTCGGAAACTTAATAAAATAAAATAAAATAAATAAAAAATCAATTTTTCAATACCTTAACGCAAAAACGACACCGCGTTTTAATCTTTTCTCTCCCACTACGTGGTTAACAAAACACAAGCTCTGAGATCCAATCCCAAACACGAATAACCACCACCACCACCATGTCAGGCTCTGCAATCATTGCGGCGCATTCTAGCTCTTGGGCTGCAGCACTCGTTAGGATCTCTCCATACACCTTTTCCGCAATCGGAATCGCCGTCTCAATCGGTGTTTCCGTTCTCGGCGCTGCTTGGTAACGTCTTTTTCATCTTTTTCCGTTTCCGATTCTCCGATTCCGTCATCCTCACGTTTGAATCTGTTTTTAATGTCTGTAGGGGAATTTACATCACCGGTAGTAGCTTGATCGGTGCTGCAATCAAAGCTCCCAGAATCACTTCCAAAAATCTCATTAGGTAATGTAATTTTCTTCATCTCGTTTGGAATTTTCGGTTTTAATTTTCAATTGTACTCTATTATATGTATTATATATTAATTTTGGTGTTTTTTAGTAATTTTTTGTTAAATAATTTTTATGATACTTGATAATAAGGTTGCTGATTAGTTTTAGAATGGTGAAAGTCTCTTGTTTATGTTCATTTGACTTAGGATTATACAGTTTTCTATTAGTTGTGTTCGGTTTTCGATATGGAACTTATGTTGTTTAATTTTTGCTTTGATTGAGGTTTGGAATTTTGTGATGTCTTGTTAGTTTTGATGATAAAGGGGAAAGGATGATGAATTGTTTGTTACATAGCTTGGAATTGTCTTGTGATTTTGATGTGCTTATTTTTTCTCCTTTAATGCTTCTGTATGGATCGTGCTTTCTTTTTAGTTGAAAGAAAATCATAAAGTTAATGAATAGATCTTTCTTTAGTGTTGAGTAAATGATTTAGAACTGTTTTTTGACATGTCGTGTTGAACGGTTTTGTGATAGTAAGTAATTTTCTTTATTAATAGAAAACTTTTGAAACATACCATTTTAGTTTTTTGGGTGAAGGGATGTTACTATGTATTGGGCATCTGTTTCTTGCTGATAATCAGCAAAAATCTTTATTTCTCATTGATAAGAAGAAATGATCATTTGGTCTGATCTTAAGGATACTGAGTGTATGATTGCATTTTATTGATTTGTATTTAATGTTTGAAAATAAAGAAGATTAAGGAAAGATATAATATTTCTTCCACTATGTTTCATTCCCATTTTAAAATCCACTCGTCACCACTGTCATATGTGGAATCTAAAGAATACCGAGTAAAATGACTTGAAGTTTATTTATAGTTTATTTTCCCCTTAAATGAGGTTAGAATTCAGTTAAATCTGCTTGCGTTTAGCTGGAACGGCTGTTAGTCGTAGAGGAAAGGAGGAGTGGTATATAGGAACGAGTTTTGGGAAATTAAAGTTCCTTCAAAGGTCATTGCTTTTTCGTGGCAACTTTTACATGATCGGATACCAACCAGAGGTAATTTGGTTTTTTCCAAGTAATTGGTAATGATATTTCTAGAGTGTGTGTTATGTGATCGTATTGACAAAACGACTCTTCATCTTTTTCTTCATTGTAAGTTTGTGCACTAAGTTTGGTCTACAGTGTGCTGTTGGCTGGGGATTGTTGTAATTATGCCTCCGAATTTATTTGTCATGTTCGATTGTTTCATCAGTGCAGCAAAAAATAGCAAAGTTCAGATGGGTTATAAGTTGAATTGGCATTCAACCTCATGGTTAATTTGGATGGCGAAATGGTTAGTGTTATGGAGGTGGTGGAAGAAATAAAGGTTATGTCGTGGAAATGGGAATTGAGTAGATTGAGGATGTCCCCTTGTCTTTTTACGAGTGGTCATTGGATGGGATCTAGGAGATTGTTTGAGTAGATAGCAGCCAAGTGAGTTATAAGAGAGTTTTGAGTTGTTGGTTCCCCTGGTTTTGGTCTTCTCCATTGGCTGTTATGTTGATAATGTGGTCTAATGCTATCATGTTTCTTTATGATGGCTGCTGCCCTGTTGCTGTTTTTTGCATGATTAACCTGCTGAGGTTATGGTTCTAATTTTCATGTGGTGATCATCATTGGTGCTTTATTGTTGGAGTTCCTGTGTGTAGTGTTCCTGTTTTTTTGGTGTATTGTTGTTGGTGTCTTGATTTTAGTTTTGGTTCGACCCTGTTGTATCTAGGTGATTTGCTATAGGTGGTTTTTGGTGTGGATTTTTAGGAGGCTTTAGCTCTGATTTTATCACTTTGCTGTGAAATTTAGAATCTCTTTATCGTCTCTAAATTTAAGATTGTTAGATTTGAGTGCTGTGATGCTAGTGCTTCATTTACATGTGATACATATTATTTACATCTAAATCTAATAATCCTTGCGCAACAGTAGTTCCAAGTATAACCATTTGTACTACTTGATTTGACATTATGGTTCTTGATGTTTGTGGTATTTCAGTGTAATCTTCTGTGAGGCAGTTGCTATATATGGTGTTATTGTGGCTATTATCCTGCAGACAAAGTTAGAAAGTGTTCCAAAAGCAAGTATCTATGAACCAGAATCTCTTAGAGCCGGATATGCAATCTTTGCCTCTGGACTTATTGTGGGCTTCGCAAATCTTGTTTGTGGGTGTGTACTATTTTACCTGCATCTCATTTCATCGCAGGAATTTATCCATCCCATTGTATGTATTCAATTATGTTTTGTGCTTGTAGGTTGTGTGTAGGAATAATTGGAAGCAGCTGCGCGTTATCTGATGCTCAGAACTCCTCTCTCTTTGTGAAAATTCTTGTGATTGAGATCTTCGGCAGTGCGCTTGGTCTATTCGGTGTTATTGTTGGAATTATCATGTCAGCTCAAGCCACATGGCCCACAAAATTTTAGTTTGTCTTGTATCATCAGTGTGTGGGAATGCGATTACGGTAGAGCACACTATGTTTTGTGTATTGTCAGCGATTTAGTCTTCTCTGCTTATCCCTTTTAGCAGGAATGTAAAAACCAACATGATAGCTTGCGTCCGTTACAACTGTAGGCTGTATTATCTACCAATGAGTTGTTATAAAAGGGCCTCTATGTCAGATATATCAGTCTGTTGATTGAATTTTAGTATTTTTGAAAGTACTAAATCATCGATGTTTATTCATTTATAAATAAAAAATGTGAATTTATTTAGGCTCGACAATAAAGTTAAGACTTCCGGGATGTACTAATGAAGTTCATTTATTGAGTATGAAGCTTATGATCATCATCAATGTTCAAATTTGATTCTTCTATTCTATCCATTTATGATTAATTTATTACTGTATAAGTTTGTAACTCTCTTCTTTTAGTTTAGTAAACTTTGTTTATATTCCCCTCCCCGATGGTTGTCAAGTTTATTTGCAAAAATGATAAAAACTCAATAATGTATTTACTTTTCAAGGCAATGAATTGCTTATTTTTTATTTTCAAACTCTTTTATGTTTACTCCCATCTAAATTTTACAAAGTGATTGGAAATGAATGATCTCAAGAAATTGATATTCCCTAACAAGCTCAGTTTTATTCGAATTAGAAGGTTTCCTTCCTCTAGCTTCATTAAGAAATCTAGATTTGAATTCATTTCCAATATTTAACCAATGTCATCAAGGAACAGTAAAAAATCAACTTATTTTTTGCTCTATTTCCCTTTACTTTTCTTCATTCCACTTTGTTTCTACTATCAAGAGAGTACGGTTATAAAAAAAAGTACAAAAGTGATTATTTTTCAACATCTGCTTTTTATTATCATAAATTAATTTTAAAAAGAAAAATAATAATACTCTTGATGTGTTTTTCTCTCATTACATAAGAACTGTCCTTAATAATTGGGGTACACTTATAAAGATAATTTATGACGGTCATTAATTGTTGTTATGTTTTCTATGATCACAAACTATGTGTGTATAAATTATAAAATATAAATTCAAAACCAACAGAGTTTTCATTTTCCTCTTAACTCTTAAGCTCATGGTTAACAACTTGACATCACACACAAACTTCATGGTCTTTGCATGTGGTCAAATTGTCCAACCTGTTATTGAAACAATGTACTATGAAAATGCATGCATGTTTCATTCAATATCAAAAATCAACATTTCATGATTATGTTTTGTCCTTATCCATAACAAACTTACAGAAAATAAATGATCACTAACTATGTGTGTATAATTGCTTCAAAGCTAAACATGAGTGAAATTTGGGGTCTAATTGCTTCAAAGCTAGCATGCATATTGTTTATGTGGGGATATGGTTGATCCAAGCACTTGGAAGCTCTGTGGAAGAGGCAGAGATGAAAGCTGAAAAAGAACAAGGGAGTAGAGCCAGGCAAGAATCACTTGAAAAGGAAGATGGTGACTTAATCATGCATAGATTAGAGTCTTATATATTAAATAAAAAATATTATATAAGCCTTTTTTTACATTATTATAGCTAGTTAGATTAATATGCTTAATTTGAAACATTGTTATGCTGAATTACAAACTCAATGTTTGTACTCCAGACAATATAATAGAATAGGTCGAATATTTAATATTAAAATATGGACTAGAATGTTAGAATTATTAAAAAAAATAGTTTGTAATGCAAGTCATTATATAAGTAAGTAGATTTTAGTTTAACAGTGTTTGTTATGTGTGCTTTTGTTCTTGATATTGAAATATTATGATAAAGATTTCTATTAGGAATATATATGCATACACATCTATCCTTAAGAGCTATGCTACACAAGTAATATTTTAGGTTCTTTCGTACATAAAAATATCACTTTCATATTGCTATTAACAAGAGATGTGCTACTACCATTGAAGTTGCTTGGAGAATTAGAAACCTCTGAAAACAAGAGTGTGTGCTAACTAATAGTTAGTTCTACTAAACAAGGAAAATGAATGTGTTGAGTTTTGAGGCAACGCACATATTTATATTCTCTTTGTTTTTGTCGAAACGATACTGATCAAATCACTATCTAATCTATGAGGATTAAAAGGGCCGTAAACTTCTACTTTTAGAAGGCGACGTCTGTCATCGTTGGAATTTTGAAATATTCTCTCTAAGTACCGATGCACTATGGACTATCTATCAAAGTGGTCTAATTTATAAATTTCCAAAAACTTATCTCCAAAAAGAAAACTACATCTGCAAAAGATACTTCACCTTAAAGGACATTCTCCATACAGAAAAATAAAATAAAGCATCGATTTAATCCTTAAAAGTTAATACATATAAACAATAAGTACCATCTTAAGTATAAGAAACTCCTCATTTTAGTCTCTACTAGTAAAATATTAGAGACTAAAATTGACGGCTATTGTATACTTTAGGAACAAGTTATTATTTCAATATATTTTAAGGCTAAATATGAGAAAAAGTGCAAACTGATAATTTAGTTATTAAATTGATGATTTATTGATTTCAAGGTCAAGAGTCAAAATCGTCAAAAATAAAAGAAAAAGTGGAAGGTTGGTTAACAAACTTATGGAGGAAGCCTCGTGCTTTATGTTGAGATAGATCTCACACCACCTCAGGTATTGCTTGGAATGGAATAAAAATATGTAATGAGAGAGAGAGAGAGAGGGACAGAGAGAGAAAGAGAGAGAGAGAGAGAGAGAGAGAGAGAGAGATAACTTGGACTTCAATCTTTGTCAATGTCCAATATTGAGATGCCAATGTATTGCTTGATGATAGATGACAGACCTCACCCCTCACCCAACTCTGATGGTACCCTCTCAACCATTTCTCCATTTTGTTTGAGCCCATCCCCCACAGCACCACATTTCCATAAACAACATTTTTCCATTTTGTTTGAGACACTGCCAGAAGAATATGGCTAAGAGATCAGATTTTGCACAGAAGCTTCTCGATGATTTGCGCCTAAGGAAAGAACGAATGGCTACTACTACATCACATTCTCACAACTCAAACCAATCCCGCCATTTGCCTATAGGTAACATTTTCACTTTCTATTCATTCATTGCTTCTTTTATTTTACTTTCAATAGCCATTTTTCTTAGTGTATGTTTGGTTCTGCGGTGACGAGAATTGATTTTGATAGAATTGATTCTGTAAAATTGATTCTGGCCAAAATTGATTTTAAGTTAAAGTGGTTTATGTTTGGATATATTCATGTAAAAGTGAGTTGAACAAAAATTTTGAGTGTAAAAATCAATTCTAGAATCAGAAGCTACGATTTCTAGCTTCAAGTAGAATCAATTCTGGAGGCAGAATCAATTCTACTTTTGAGAAACCAAACAAGTCAGAATCAATTCTACACGTCCAGAATCAATTCTGGCTGCTCCAGAAGTGGAACCAAACATACACTATACATGACTAGTTATTTTAACAACTAGAACTAGTTATTTCCAATATACATGACTAATGTGATTTGAGTCTTAATTTTGATGGTAGAGAGATGATGTACTAAACAAAACATTATGAATATGAATACACTCTTTCTTTTGTGTTTTTCAATAAATATATTGTATAAAAACATATGCTCTCGGTTGCTCGTAAAAAAAAAATTATAATAGCTAATTTTGGCAAAATATTGAAACAGATGCATATGCATACACCAAGCAAACCTACAGAAATGGGGAGATGGTAAATATGTCTAGCAGAAAGCAGAGATCTGTAAAGAGCGGGGGAAACTCGTCAAATCAGATTATTATTCCATACGGGAAAGAGCATAATGGAGGGAAACTAAGAAGAGCCGATTTGTCTTACACCAATTCAATTTTGGGTTTCCTTCACCAAATTCAAAGGGGAACAACAATGGATAGAGGAAGCAACTTGGAAAGGCAACTAGCTTCAACTAGCCAAACCCTCTCTCTTGTGCAGATAAATGAGATATCAAAAGGTGCACACAAACTAAACCACATATTGAGAGCTTGTTTCTCGAATGGTGTTAATATGGATACTTATTCATTCAATTTTGCAAAGGAACTATTACAAGGAGCTATTGATTTGGAACAATCCCTCAGGATGCTAGTAGACCTGCAGAAAAGTTCTACCTCGCAAGCGCAGAACAAAAATCGAATCACACTATTAGAAGAGAAGGAGGATGAGGAGGAGGATAGGAGAATGGAGAAAATGCAACTGGCACTTCCAACTTTCTCGTTTGACAACAAGATGCAGAGACCAATTACCATCACTAACTCTAAGGAAGCCAGAAAGATAAAAGATTTTCAGCAGAAACAACGAATATCAACTAAAACTAGTGGAGCTGCTGACATTTCAAACCAGACGGTCGACAAGGGAAGGATTCCAAACGTAATAGCCAAACTAATGGGGCTGGAAAACCATCCCGAGAAGGACTCGAGTAATAATAGTAATATTGCATCATCCAAGCACTCTGCCAAAGGAAGCAGCAGCACTACACTGAAGAGCAAACAAATAGACAATTTGATCAAAAACCAAAAAGTGGCTGCTCGATCCTTCAAAAACCTGACTTTTGGTGGTCCAGATACAAATTTGGTCCTCGAAAACCAAAAGGCTACCTATTATTCTGAGTCTGAGGTGGCTGGAATAAAAGCATTGAAGGGCTTTGACAAGGCCAGCATCATCAACGGTTCTGCTCGTCAAAACTATGTTGAGGTGATGATGGGAAGGAAACAGGATCACCCACATAACAGTGGCACGTTGAAGGGAAGAAGCACCAATGGCAATGATGTGGGTCAAAATCTAAATAATATGCATGAAAGAAGATCCCAAGTTACAAACAAGCACATGCAGATTGCAAAAGAAGAACATACAGTTACAAACAAGCACATGCAGATGAACAATGAAAACAAGTCTCGGGATCATCTCGTAGTTCAAAAGTCAATACTCTCCACAGGTGGTGGAGGGAGTGAAATGACACCCAAGAATTCACCAAAACAATCCACCAATAATGTTCAGAAGAAGAAAAAGAAATCATCCATAAACCAACCCACACCATCCAAGAAATCAAGTGATGATCATAATCTAGTCGCATCCAATGAGAAAGTAAAAGAAATTATTAATAGGAAGAAGAAGTCCTCCCCAAGATATCCAGAATTTGAACGAGCTAATGGGAGGCAAACACTCAAGGATCATAAACACGCGACCAGCAACAAAATAAAGCCTGAAAAGATTGAACAAATTTTGAGTAGAAGTAGACAGGAAGCATGTGATAGAGCATCTGGCAAATTCAATGTCTTAAATGGAGCAGAGAAAAAAAGGTTTAGCATGTTCGTTGAACAGGAACTGCTTCCTCCTACTACATTATACAATTCTGGCGGTGGTGGAGATTTACAAGAACCGTCCAATGATTTGGTAAGTACTGACTGAGTAGGATCTAATACCGCCAATTGATGTCATGTGACATGATATGTCTTTCACAAACTAACATATATAATCCTTTGTTGAACTTAATTTGATTTATAGAAATATCAAGCTGTGCAACGGATAGCAATCAATTTGCAAGATCAAGCTGTTCCTGAGGCACCACATGAAGGATTCAAGACTAGTGAAGTTGAATATCATAAAAGTAAAACAAACGGTGAGTATGTATAAACAATTGAACATATATAGATGAATGGAATCAATTTGAGTTCTAGATTTTACAATGTTTTTTTAATATCACAGGAGTTCTGGAAGACAGAATGGTTGTGAAACTACAGGATCAAAATATAAGCATCCAACAACCACTAACAGAAAGTGAAAATTGCCTCAAGTGGATTTTGGTCATGAGTCAATTATTCGTCAACACTGCAGAAGCACTTTTCAGACTAAACATCCCGTTTGGTATTCTTCAAGGTGGTCGTCAAGACAGTCAAGACCAAAGTAGCAAACTCATATTAGATTGCGGCTATGAAGTGATGAAAAGAAAGGGGATACGGCAGGAACTCAAAGCTCATACTTGTTCAAAGATATCATCAATCACTAGTACTTTTAACTTAATAAGATCCTTAGATGACTTGGTTAGGAAGCTGAATGAGGACATGGAGAAGCTTAAATTCTACGGAAGGAAAAAAGGTAGTCAAGTTGACGTCGAAGATTACCTGCCTAAGATGCTTGAGCATGATGTCTATGATAAATGTCCAGACATAGACTGCATGTGGGATTTGGGTTGGAATGATGAGACATTTGCATTTATCGAAAAATATGATGTTATAAGGGATACAGAAAAGCATATCCTTAGTGTACTTCTCGATGAGATCACCAAAGATTATTGCACGTTCAAGGAGGATTGATTGAATATGATAACCATACCATGAAAGAGAGGATTCGGGGCAAGTTCTTTATGTGATCATGTTATTTGCAATACAATTTTGTTCGTTGTAAGTTGGTAGTTTGTATGATTATGCAAAACACAGAATTTCCTATCCATTATCCCCTTTATTAAGTTATAAAACTTCAACATGGAATAAAATCTTGGCTTAATTATATTTTAAGTCCCTCTAGTTTATGAAATGAATAATTTCGGTCCCTCTATTTTAAATTTCTCAAATTAAGTCCTTGTACTTTTTAAATCAATGATATTTAGTCCATCCGTTAATGCAATGTTTACACAGGTGCCACATATCAAACGAAAGAGTCAAGAGTAACCAAATCCACTAACCAGAAGTAGAAAAATGAGATTTAAGAAGGACATAACTAACGTTTGTGAAACATTGACACAGACTCAGACACCGGACACATGGATGCGTTGATACCAATAAACACGTGTCAGTGTCGGATACAGCTTCAATGTGAAATGTCAGTGCTACATGTAAGCTTAATGGCATCCGTAACAGCTTCAATTACAATTTTTATCTAAATATTGATATGAACTATACAGATAGACATGTTAGAGACCAGGTCCTTATAATCAGAGGTATCCCCTCTGTACATAAACCAAACAGCAAAACTAATATACGTAAAAGGTTGCGGAAAAGTATATTTAAAGATTACTGCTGATTAACTCATTTGATATTCGTCAGAAAATACTGTCAAAAAGTTATGTTTACTAAATTACTACAGTTGATATCCATTGATAGTGAACCAATTGTTAAGCAACAACAACTATACTAACACATGCAATCAAATGGAAGATGTAGCAGAAACAAATTACAAAGGAGCATCATTGAAAAAAGGTGTGTTCCTTTGTAGAAGCTCCTGACAATCCTCTTGCCTTGCAGACTTGGGATCAAAAGGATCTCTATCAGGGAGCACAAGTCCTTGTTTGATGCGACCGAGACGCCTCGCATGAAGAACTTGCTTCGAAGTAACCGGTAGCCTAATGAACTGATACTCTTCTAAAGCTGATTCAAGCTTTTCTGCTCCCCATTTCTCTAGGCATTTTCCTAACACCGATGCATCTAATATTGACATGTTTGTGCTTCTAAGGCAGTGAGGTGTAGTAGGGTGAGCTGCATCCCCTACAAATACTACATTGTCATAGAAAATCTTCTCCAAGGGATCACTATCATATATGAAATTTAAGAAAGGTTCTTTTGTTTCTTTCATGACCTTTGCTAACTCGGGAATCCATACTTTTTCTGCTTCTTGATGCATCTTCTGGATCATGTCACTAGTTACTTTCGTTGTCACTGAAGTTCCCTGAAGAATATTGAAACCAAAGATTAAAATTGAATCAGCACTAGCTGATACGACAACAATAAAAGGAAGCATGAATATTAATGTTGTCAATCGTGAATCGCGGAAAATAGCAGTTTGTTTAGATTCCGCTACACTACCGTATTTATCTATTTGACAATACTTTTGTACTAGATTGTGTATTGCAAAACAATAGTAGTTTATCCAAATTCTGCTAAACTATAACGACATTAATGATAAAACAGGTGAATGTACAAAATATCGAGAATCAGCACAAGATATTTCTTATTATAGGAGAATAGGGTCAGAGGAGCAATGTTACCTTAACTTCAGGCTCTGGCTGATTCACATACCAAATCCAATTGAGCTTTTTATTCAAAAGCTCATAAAATACACTATGTGTACCCGAGGCCAAGTCAAAGTACAAACATTTTCCTAAATCAGGATAGGCCTTCTTGATACCTGTGATGGTTTCGGAATCCTCAATTTCTGAAAAATCAAGAACCCCTCTCCAAGCAGAATAGCCTGAATATCTGCAAAAGATACTTCACCTTAAAGGACATTCTCCGTACAAAAAAAGAAGAATAAACCATCGATTTAATCCTTAAAAGTTAAAACATATAAAAACAATAAATACTATCTTAAGTATAAGAAACTCGTCATTTTAGTCTCTACTACTGACTTGTTAAGAGACTAAACTAACAGGTTTTTGTATACTATAGTAACTAAAATGAAAGATTTCTTATACTTTAGGGAAGCTTATTATTTTAATATATTTTAAGTCTAAATTTGATAAAAAATGCAAATTTATAATTTAGTTATTAAATTGATGGTTTATTCAATTCAACTTCATTCTGAGATACAAACCTTAGTTTAAAATCGGGGAGATATTTTTGGCGGATGGAAGAGAGACAGCCATCTGCTGCAACAAGCAAATCTCCAACAATCTCAATGATCTCTCCAGTTTGAAGAACTTTAGCCTTTATTATGACAGAACCCTTTTCATTTGGAACATGGAAAGAGATAAAAAGATGACCCCATAAAAATACTTGTTTTGGCAATGCATTATAGAGAACACCATGAAGATCAGCCCAATGTGCTGCTCTGAAGTTCAAATTTTCATCTCTTGTCAATATCCTATTAACCTTCTTCTCACTATCAGTTGCATGGTTCTATTCAAGATGAAAAAAAAAAATAATAAAAACAAACAAAACTTCATTTCTGTGTTTTTACATGAGAAATACTACAATTTCTCAAAGAGTTCATAGTTCAATTATACAACAAGATAAAAAGGTTTAACAAGGTATTATCTCATTCAGAGACATACATAAGTTGCCCCGTCACTGTCTTGCCTTTTCAGCGAGTTAAACGGGGCAGCTCAATTTGAGTGGTCGGGCTCAAAACTTCAACCCCCTACCTAAAATAGTGGTTAAATGGGCCGGCCTGGTAGACTCGACCCGTTTTGCCACCCCCCTATAATACATATTCATCAATCAATTAGCATACTTAAGTTGATTGTTATTATAAACACCAATAAGTAGATTGGTGTTTGATTCCTTCTGGTGCCAATTTCGGTCCATACAGATAAAATAAACACATGAACAAATAAAATAACATAAAAATGAAGAGGGGGTGGATATTGAATATTGACCTGATCAATAGTTAGTGGAAAAGTGGAGTTATGCAGGAAATGTAGTGGTTTTGAAATCCAAGATTGAATGATTTGTTGAGATAGAGGGTTGAGTCCAAGACCTGCACCAGTAGGACTTCCAGTTGGAGGTGAGGATGTTTTTTCAAGGATAAGGACATCCCAACCAGCTAAGATAAGGGCATGTGCAGTTGATATTCCTGCTATGCTACCTCCAGCAATCACTGCCTTTGGTTTTCTTTCTTCTCCAACCATCTTCTCTTCAATTCAAGCACTTAATCATCAAATCAAATCAAATTGGTACATATATGGTCATATATATAATACTTTGTCCATCCTTAAATATAAGCAAAAGTCAAAATGTATTTGGCTCAAATTTAAATTAAATATAGGTTATTTTTGTTTATATTTAAGACCGGAGTAGTATATGGTAAAACATAATATATCATAAATATATTAAAATATTAATCTTTGTATTGTAATTGAAATTATTTTACTTTAAATTTTTGAAGAGTTTTATTTTTTTGTGAATAAAAATTATTAAAAAATCTAAGGTACCGGTGTATTAATAAAAATGAATTTGGATTGGTAAGCATCCAACTAGTACCGTACGTGTGTAGTATGAGTATTTCACAATTTTAACTACAATGAAAAATTTATTATATATGACTTACCAAATGAAAAATTCCAGACTTAAACCAAAGTCACAGCAGTTATAAATGGAAGGTCCAAATCCAATAATTTGTGCCAAATACTGGTAATGATTTTTTTGGAGTAGAAATGATACAGTTTTTTCTAAGTGTAAGTATACTTCAAGACACATGTGATATTTAAATACTTGTGGTGGGAAAAGAATCTCTCAATAACATAATAGAAGCACACTTGTTCACTTTTAAGGATCTTAATGAAGATCTGGTCAGTATCCAATAGGGTTGAAGCTGACTAAAGCAGATAAGTCCAATAATAAAATCAATACTGGTAATAAGGAAAACACAGAAAAAACTTCTTTGGGGAAAATTGTATTCTTTGAAAAATAACACAATTACTGTGCTCCTTTTTTTGTTTGACAGGTACTCTGTTGTTCTTATAATTTCGTAACAGTTATGTTTGGCAAAATATTGTTTTTGTTTATTTTATAGTAATGTCATGTTACATGATTTTTTTTCTTTAACAGGTGTGTGTGTGTGTGTGTGTGGGGGGGGGGGGGTAGAATAGCAGGGATATCAATACGAATTAATGAGGTGAACTTTCTTATTCAATTGATGAATATATAACTGTAGGGTTGAAAATGCAGGAAAAGCCAGTTTATTATCTTTACTTCGTTAAAAAAAATCTTTTCTTGCTTCATTTTTCAAAAATATCTATTCATTGCAATCAATGAAGAGATATCGCGCTGAAAACAAGTAAATTTGTTCTCACATAAGTTATTTGATTTGTTGTGTATTCACTTTAGTTTCATTGAAAATAAGTAAATTGGTATCAATCTATCTAATATTAAAATGTTTCCATTCTTCTCCGACAACTCCCAGAATGGTATTACACCAAATTTAGCAAATCAAATATAGGTTATCAGTAACTCAAGAATCCATGGATATTAAAAGTACGAATCTGTTGATGATTTTGAAAGGGACAAAAAGTTGTATAGGGAGCAGAAGTATACATGTTACAGACATTACAGACATTGGATCAAAATTTATGGATAAAAATCACATCACATGACACATGCACATCTTCCATCTTTATAATGAAGATTATGCTAAGACCTTTGCTGCTTAGATTTCTTTCTTGATGGTTGGTCTGATGACCCTATAATGTATGCCTCGGCATTTATATTTTCTTCAGATTTGCTCTTCCCAAACTTCTTCGCCTTTTTCTGTGGAGGAACCAGTTTGAATTCAAGTGAGATAATTGTTCATTGAAGATTAACTAATAGTTTGGCAAAGAAAACTAGTTGTAACAAAGTAAGAAAGATTGCCGTGGCGATTGAAAATTTTGATATAACCTCGCACCTTTAAGGACATTGCCATTTCAGATACATTATTATTAGCATCCTCAGAGTTATCCACCGGTTTTGCAGGTTCCTAAAGAAAGTGTAAATAGAAGTTTGATTAAATACCATGAAGGAAATAATAAAGCAATATGCATGACATAAATTTTTGTGAAGTAGAGAAAAACAGCAAAAGACCTTAGGTGGGATAAAGGATTGGTCTCGTTTTCTTTTGTTTTCAGCAGTTTTTTCCGCCTGCTTCTCCTGCCTCTCTTGCCATTTCTTTGCCGATTTCTTTTTGTCACTCATAAAGTATTCCCCGGTTTCTAATTGTATATCAACCTGGAATATCACATAAATTACGAAGGACGCCTTAGAATTTAAGTCACCAGTAAACAAAGAACATATCTAATAGAAGACGTGACTGTTGACGAGGAGAAATTGGTTGTCTTGTCTCACCTTACTAGGCTGTTGAGGAGGAGGGAAAGGAGTATACGGCTTCTTCTGTTTAGCATTAACCTTCTTTTGCTTTACATTTTTCCTGGAAAAAGAAATGAAGCATCAACAAAACTGAAGTAGAGGGTGCATTGAATATACAAATTATCAAATAATTAAAGCCATACTTGTTAAACTTTGGAAGAAACCTATCCCAGTTCTCTTGGGCAAGTGCTGGATCTTTTTCAAGTTCCTTCTTCATCATAAGAATCTGACAATGGGAAAAGAAATAAGATATTTTCTACACCTGAAATCTATACTAATAAACAAGCTGGAGAAAATACAAATATATAAACCTTGATGTTGTAGACAGGGTGCATTTTATTCAGCATGCATTCCTCAACAATCCTTCTGACTTGCTTCAGACCTTTGTATGAACCCATCACAGAAACCGTGTTTCCCTGTAAAATTACAAGCAAAATTAGAAACGTTCATTCTGAACTCAACCCAAATCTTAGTGCAAGTAAATGTCCAGAGCTTATAGAATCTGAAGCAACAATTAACATTACCTGTACGAGAATGTAACAGCCCGAGAGTATTTCAAGAGCCTGCACTATTGTAGTTAGAGAAAAGTGAGTAACAAAGCTTATGTTATCAGAGGTATGCAGTATCAAATAATAATAATAAAAAAAGAAAACCAAGTCAATCCCCAGTGCTAAAAAACAAAAATACACAAAACATACCTTCAAGGTGGAAGAGTTGGGACCCACAAGATGCTGTCTTCTTTTTACGAATCGCTCCTGCAGACAAATATCAACAGAAGCTTCAACACTTGTATAACAAACCACACAATCAAAGAAAGTACGGTTGATATTTTTATTGAGAGGCAGCTCAATGATGTTACCTTATTGCGAACCAACCCACTAATTTTAATGATGTCGCATTGCATTTCATCGTCGAGTATTTTTATTGCCTGAGATACACAATCAACATAACATAAAATACTTAAACCAACCAACTATTACATATATCATAAATCATTACAAAAAACAACTAAAATTCAAGTCAACCATGTAAATACCTTGACATAGTTTATAATTTAGGGTAAACTTGAAAATGTTTTTTAACACCTATAAATAATTTCTTATCAAATTTAGCCCCTATAAATTATTTCATCAATGTTAAGCCTTTGTTTGGCAATTTAGCCCGTGTTTTAGTCTTGAAGCAAACAATTTAGGGACTAACATCTGCATCTATATTTAGTCCCAATGTCAACAAACTAGGGTTTAAACATTAGCAAAAATATTGGAAGGACAAAAATGGATAAGATGATATTTTGTAGAGATTAGGATAAACAACTTATTTATATAAGTTCTTATGCATAAGCTATTTCTATAACAAAAGATAAACTAAAGTCAAATTATTTTCATATAAGCTATACATTGTTTTCAATATTTACTCTATATAAGTTCAAAACAGCTAATGGATATGTCATAAGCTGGTTTTTAGAAGTTCTTCCAAATAGTATGACAGTAGATAAACAATATAATAAGAATAACCTGAGGAGCAGGAACACTCCGAGAAAGAAGCCTGATAAGATCCCTAGCTTTAACAATAATATAAGGATCCTTAGTCTTTCTGGTTGTTGAAACTGTCATTGAACCCTCAACCTATGAATTGTGAATGCAATAAACAATGAACACATTATTATCATTGGGTTGATATTTAATAAATTTGGGATTCCAAAAGCAATATCTCAATAGAATTCATACCAAGTTGAGTTCGGCAGAAATACCAAATTCTTTGAGGGAGGATTTAACGAGTGGCCAAGCTTCTTGGAGATACTTTTCACGATATTGAGGGAAGAGAGTTGAGAAGGAACTGACTTCAAGCATTCCACCTTCATTCCATGATGGGTCAAATTTCTCAACCTTCCAGCGGTCGATGTTAGGATCGTCATCCCATGGTTTTGGTTTATCGTGTTTCCCTTTCTTCTTCCCTTTCACTACTTCGTTGGTTATGTCGTTCTCGTCCATTGCTGTTTCTGTACCTGCTGATTACATTAAGGCAGATTGGTTAGCCGGTGCGGTGGATTATTAGGCACAAAAGTACATGCAATGCTGCATTATGCAGGCACATTGTAAATTCAACACAACCATCCGCTAGATACCAAATCTATACCCCTGTCTAGAACCCAATAAGCATGTTTAGTCCAACAGCAACCAATAGTTGCAGTATTGCGGCACCAAAATTACACGCACACTTTTCAATACATGACCCATTGATTTAAGTTTTACGCACAAACTAAAAATTGGTTCAGCATAAAACTAATCAAACACATACTCAACACACATCCAAAGATAACAAACAAAGACATTAGAGAAGACAACAATTATGTAGCACGATTCTGGCAAACAGAGAGCATCGTATGTAGCACGAATTGCAAAACAAGAGCACATGCATCGTTCTTTGTATGCACAAAAGATTAACTACTTACTACTAGTGCATGCTTGATTAGCTTGTTGAAATCTACTTAATCAAAAGTTGATATAGTAGTGATATATATAACTGAGTGTGATAGCACATCTACAAAGCTTTGAGACCTTAAACCATTGAAAACCAAATAAAATCGACACCAAAAGCAATGTTGCCAATCTTTGATAACATAAAATTGTAGATAGTTAAAATCCTGCTACGTAATAGTGCCATAGGTCTACTATAGCATCTATCTAACAACATTTTGTACTAAATAGCATATCGTGAAAAATAGCAGTTTGTCTAAATTCCACTCCACAATAGCTGCTATTTAACAACACTGGCCAAAAGTAATCTTTTACCTATTCTCAATCTCTACAATGTCAACACCATAATTGTTCCCTTCCTCAACAACACATGGGCACACAGTTACAACTAAATCAAAACCATGAATGTCAATCCCAGATAGCAAATCGGACACTATTTGATATAATTGGGAATGATTATACCGTTAATAGTAATAAACACATAATTGCTGAAAAATTAAATAAATTACTCAAAATTCATGAAATATTCACAATTAAAAGTAAAACGCACAAGTCTTAAGACTCTGAAGCTTACAGTAAGTAAACATTAAAGGTGAAATAAAAGTTTAAGCATGATGAAAATCTAATTCTTCTGAGAGGACGATTATGGAAAATGTGAACAGAGCAGGGCACAAAGCATTGGCAATATACCTCGAGGGTTGTGTACCGAGCTGAGAACCTCGACGATAAGGACGGAGGTTTGTAGAATTCAGAAGACGGTGGTCGCAAACGTGCAGAACTAGGGTTTAGTCTTCGACTCTCTTTCTCAGTTTCTCTGCAAATGAAATATGAGATGAGATAGCCTGTTGAGGGAAGGGCATGCAAGAAAAGGGAAATTGCACTTTAGCCCCTGTATTGCTCAAGGTCCTCAAAATTCCAAAAATGCCCTTTTAGTTAGTCCCTGTTTGGAAGTTACTTTAGGGTGAGGGCACGAGGGGATGATGTCACCGCCCAAGACATAGAAGATCCGTTTGGTGCACATGATAGAATAGAGACATGATAGGATAAGAACTTTGATAAGGATAGGATATGATAGTGATATGATAAATTTATGCTATCATATGTTTGGTGCACACGTGATAAAAAAAAATAATATTATTTAATTTTTTTGTGTTTGGTAAACATTTGACAATGAATGAATAATGAAAAATAGTATTTGAAAATGTTTTTCTGTCACATGGTAAGGCAAACAAACAAAAAATCTTGGCTGAAAACCTCCTTTTGTGATGATGCGTCAGAAACAAAATGATGCCACCAGCAAAGAGGTGAGAACTCATGGATTACTATGTGGTTCTACTTTCTAAAATATCAACAAACCTCTTTTTTTATGATGTATTACTCATTGAATGGACAAGGAAAAAATCGTGAATCAAAATAGTGAAAGGCGAGGTTCTAGTCATCGATTGACAAACAAAAGATGATATGGTGTATTAGAAGCAAATCGAAATAGAAAATAGAAACTGGATTCGGTCTAAGAGAGAGAGAGAGGGGGGGGGGGGGGGAGAGGAGGAGGGAGGGCGTGTGCCGCACAGAGGACAGAGGCCGGAGCATGTCGACAGTTGGAATTACGTGTGATATGTTTGAGTAATCCTTATCAGGTTGGTAACCCACCAAAAATTAAGGATTAAAATAACAAAGGAGCAATAGGATAGGATTAGCAATAGGTTTAATTTATCATTTCTTATTGGTGTACCAAACAATGGATTGAAGTAGGATAGGATAGTTTTATCATATCCTGTCTCACTATCCTGCATACCAAACGGATCCAGTTCAAGTGCATACAAATAGACATAGCAGAGGTAAATGTATATTGGAATTTGGGAGATAATTTGGGAGATAAATGAATTAGCGGTAAATGTATATTGAAACCAAAACTCTTGGAATTTGGGAGATAATTTATGTTGGGTGGATTTTAGAAGCTATCTTTTGATCTGCATCAATATAATATCAGAATACAATGGTTTTCTTTGTCATGTGTGTTTTATTTGATTTGAACTAGACTGGATTATAACTTTTCAAAGATGCTTGGTTCAAGATAACTGTCGAACTCATCAGAATGTAACTTCTGATAGTATTAAGGTATTTTTATAATTTTCAAGAGGTTTGTGAGCAATACAGGGATAAAAAATAATTGATAGCTAATAAGTTAGTTGATTGCATTTGTATTGTTTGATAAAATCATTAATTGAACTAACTTATAAATGAAAACATGATGGAGCCAATATATTTTCAGCCAAAACAAAGAATCGTTTGTCGAACACAATTTTGTTGAAACCAAATTTTGTTCTCTTTCTATGCGACTCTCTTTTTGCAGCTAGTGTAGCGTTCACTTCCGATTTGAAAATTGCAAATCTTGTTTTTCTGACAGTTTTGTGATTCACATATCCATTGAACTAACTTATAAATATAAATAGAATAACATAAAACATCTATATTTAATTGATATTTAACTTTTTTTCTAATAATATCAAATGATAAAATTGAAAGAAAAAAGTATAAACAAGCTTTAAACTATAAAGTTTTTTTTGATTGAACTACCTTATCACAAGCCATAAACTCGTTATCAAACTAACAAAAATACGAGCTTATATAAACCATAGCATTACCAAACAAAGCTAGCCTTAGTAGCCTAAAGAGTAATTTTCCAATTTAAAATGGATGTGCAAAAAGCAATAGCCTCTCATTGTTACCCTTGGTATAAGGGTTTTTCTCTAATTGGGCCTTAGTCCAATCAAGTTTCGTGCATCTACCTCACGCGTATCCTCAGAGAGCGTGCATAGACGCGCCATCTCACTTCCCACGCTCTCTCTTTCTACTCTCGCAGTTTCACTTTCACACAATGCGACGCACTCCTCCGACTATCCATTTCCTCGCCGCCACCGACTCCGCCTTCTCCACCGCCACAATGTCTTCACGCCCTTACGTACTCTCTCTATCATTCTCCAACACACACGTGCTCGTAGTAACAATGCATAAATCCGCTATGAAAGTTTAACACTGTTTATTGTCATTAATTTTATTTTATTTTTTTCAAATTTCGCAGCACCGAGGTCACCGTAGAGGATACTCCGGCCGCTCAAATTCCGGCGGTAGAGGCCATTTCGTTACCGGCGACGATCACTTACAGTCAGTCCGCGACGCCAATTTAGCACTCCGGCGAGGTGAGAGTGAAAACTTTGCGAATCAATCGCAGTTCCATCAGAATCCACCTTACAATCTGAGTCGTCATCCTCCTCCGCCTTTTTACTATCAGAATCCACCTTACAATCCTCGTCCTCATCCACCGCCTCAATATCAGAATCCATCTTATACTCCAAGACCTCATCCTTATCCTCATCCTCATCGACCGCCGCATTTTCGGCAGCCGAATGATCACCGACGTGAATTTCGTCCACAGCAGAATATTCGCCCAAAGGCTCCGGATCATCGAGAGTGGGAGGTTGCTTTGACGCCACCGCCACCTCGTCATAGTGGTAACTTCACTGTTGCACCCTGTGAATTTTATTATGACTTTGGTTCAAAACCTTAGGGGTTTAGGTTGATGTGGATTTTTTGTAGTCTGAATTCATAATGTTGCCACTTAGATTGTTTGGATTATAATTTATTTGAGCTTAAGCTTAGCTACTACTGACATAAGCACTTGTGAGATTGTTTGAGAGCAGTTATAAAACAACCTATGGAAATGTTTATATCCTGTTTATAACTTACTTTCACAAGTTCTCCAACATAGCTTATAAAAATTAAAAACAACTTATAGCTTATATGAAAATAATTTAACTTTATTTTATCTCTTGTTATAGAAATAGTTTATACATAAGCGTTGATCATGATAAACACTTATTATACCATAAACTGCAAATTAAGTTGTTTATCCAAGCAGGGCCTAAATCTGTCAGATTATGAAAAATTAATGAGTTGTAAACTTATCAATATCAAGGAGCATCCCACTTGCATTTAGGCGTTAATTCAACATTTCAATCGTTTACTAGATAGGAGCTATATTTACTACATAAATGAAAATATTGTAAAGCTATGAATGATATGGCGAGTGAGAGGACAATAGGTTTGAGGTTGATTGTTTATCACTCTACCCTCTTCTCACTCTTTGTTGCTCATGATTTATTGTTTTGGAGTTTTATATCAAAACATCATCATACTAAATTAGTTTGTGATTGTTTTTTCTATGTTCAACAGAAAGGTTTAAAGTCCTTTCCTATAATATATTGGCTGACTACCTTGCTATGGACCACTGGAGACAACTTTATTATCACGTACCTTCTTACATGTTGAACTGGCAGTGGAGAAAGAGTAAAATTATTTTTGAGCTTGGCTTGTGGTCTGCCGATATCATGTGTTTTCAGGTTATCATTCTGTTACATATTATGCCACAATGCTAACTTCTTGCCAAATATGCTATTTAACATGTTTGTGGCCATTTTATTACATATTACATATCATCACACTGTAACGCTATTGTAAAATTTGGTTTGGCTTGTTTAATAACTAGTTACAACACCCGTGCATTACACGGGCTCCTGAAAATAATTCCTACAATATTCTCAAACATTATTATCATTGTTTGTATTTATTTTTGTTGGATTATTTTGATATAGTACTGAAATTATAAAATATACAAAATTATTTTCCATACAGCGAATGTTATTTGAAACCTGTTTTTAGCATATCAATATAAGCTATTAAACTTCAAATATACATTATTAGTAAATGAATATTTTGACAAAGCAAGAAATATATTAAACCATGATATTATATTAATTCATACACAACAACCCACTGCCACTGGAAAGATACATTAATCAAGAAATATATAAATATAATTAACAGCCACTACCACTTGACTGATACAATAAGAAATTAAACTGGAAACATAAAGATGGAATTAACAGTCCACTGCCATTGGAGAAGAGACATATCTTCATACATTGACATTATCATAAACAAATAGGGGAACTAATGACAATGACCTATTACATCTCACAAAAAACTAATTAAAAATATTATAAGGTAGGATAATTCAAGATAGAATACAACAGATAAAATGCCACCAAAATACAACATTGTGAGTTGTGTTGCAAGGTTTTCCCTCATCATTATGATCTCATGCATGTTATTTAAGTTATTCATATCTCTGATCAATTCATTTATCTCATGAATGTCATTTAAGCTATTTATATCATCCACACTTTATTTCAAATCTAGTAAGACTTTTAATAATAGAAGGTGGGTAGAGCGGTCTTACAATGATGCTGAGATGGATCTATCAATAAAGCTTTTCAATTATCGAAAACAAATATGCAACACTTCCCAGGAAGCCCCTCGTGTATTTTGAAGACGGATTCAAAAATTATTCAAGTAAACAAAAAATTATATTCAATACCTTCTGATAAGCCCCCGTGTTTCTAGGAACGAATTGAGAAATTATCATAATGGATAAGTATTGGCATAAATATCATTTTCATATCTGTAAGTTCGTGTTTTTTTTGTTTTAGTCCCTATATCTTTTTTAGTTGCAAATTAGTCTCTGTATGTTCAAATATTTTAGTTTTAGTCCCTTAAAATTAAAATCCGCAGGAAACCAGCGAATTTTCCTGCAGATTTTCAGGCGGATTTTTGCTTTAAGGACTAAAACCAAAATGATTTACACATACAGAGACTAATTTGTAACAAAAAAGATACATGAACTAAAACTAAAAAATTATAAACTTACATGAACGAAAATAATATTTAAGCCATAAGTATTACATTTATTACAATATTCACAAACCCAAACTTATTAGATGAGCCGAAACATCGTGACCTATGTGAAAAGTAGTATGCTATCAAATTGTTGTCACTTGTCACTGCATAAAATATCAATTATAGCTCAAATCAGATTAAAATATCAAAAAAAAATTGAAATCAAACTTAACTAAAAAGGGGGAAATTCAAAATTCAAATCCTCTAACCCCAAAACTATGTGTTAGAATCTAGATGGATGGTGTGGAATCGTATCAGTTTTGACAGTGATTTGAAGAAGAGAAAGCCATGAAAGACGCTGAAAGGATCAGAGAGGTCTGGCTTGTGAGAGAGACAAATGCATATCTGTGTTGACCAAGTGTGGAGAAAGAATCTATGGCAAAGGAATCGTTTGCAGAGAAAGAGGTATCATTTGAAATTTGAATTGCTTTGAGAAATGAATCTTTGTTTACAGAGACATTTGACCGTGAAAATGGGAAAAAGAGGAGAAAGGAATCCGATTCCTTTTACTTTTGGTGTGGGATTTCGGGTAGGTTATCCTTTGGGCCGGGTCAAAAAAGGCCCAAATCACAAAACTCTTCTCCCAATTGGTTGAATTTGAATTTGGCTAAAAATTTGGATTGTTGTGAAAAAGAATATATGATGTGGAGTGGCTCATTGATTGACACTTGTAAAAAAATACCCTAAGTGCATGTTCAAGATGTCTAATATTAAGATTATGACATGAATTACAGATGTTGTACTGGGCAGAAATACATAAGAGAATGATATATTGCAAGAGAGATTCTCCACTTATAATTATTGGCATCAGACTTGGAATTTTACATCTCATCACATATTCTACCTCATTTTCCAAAAATGGCTTTACATTTATTTTCAAACAAGGTCTTTGAGTTGCATTAACATCTCGGAAAGATTTCTGTTTTTGGATTTTTTTTCTCATGCCTTCTTTGCTGATCATATCATCATTATTTGTTATTTTTGTTATATGGATGGATACTGAATATGGAAAATCTGATTAACTGTAGAATTTAAAGAAAATACCCTTTTGATCTTATTTTGCTACTTCCAGGAGGTTGATAGATTTGACGAGTTGGCGGAGGACTTGAAGTTTAAGGGATACAGAGGCATCTGGAAGGTTGGTTAGAAGAGCTATGTGTTTGAACTTTGAAGACTACATGACATAAGCATTTATACTGTAAACTTTTTTGTTCAGTGCTACCCATGCCACTTTTTATTTTTTCTCAGGCTTTGTTTCTACTTTGAACTTTGTTAAGATGACATCACTTTTATGCATATGTGATAATCAAACTATCTATGATATATTTTTAGACCTAATACTTTCCTGAACTTTATATTGTTGGCTGTTTTTGTGGAAAATGTTTGGCTTTTTTTGTTTTTGTGATGATTAGACCATCAGACGTTACATAATATTTATCCATAAATATATGAATGTCCCTTTCATTTGGAAATTGGAATAATAGGTGCTGACATTAGCTTTTTAAACAAAGAACTTTGCTTCTACTTGCGAAGCATGTTTGCATAAATGCGTGTATCATATAATGATAGATTGGCAATATTTCCATTTCTCGCTATATTGCATAAGTTGTAACTTGTTGTTTGATGTGAAGTGACCTTTCTTCTGCATCATCACTTTCAGCAGTTTATTTCCTAAGAAAATTCTTTTGTTTAATTATTCTAATTTTGATTTGTCATATCAATTACTGTGCAAATAAAAATTAATAGTTTTGTTGCATTATGAAGTCTAACGGCATTTCTGTACTTACAGATGCGTACAGGCAATCCAGTTGATGGTTGTGCAATCTTTTGGCGAACATCAAGGTTCTCTAGACCTATACCTTCCTCCGGGATCTATTTTCTCTGATAGTGACTAAACATTCATTGTATTCATGCACATAACATTTATGAGTATAGTGTTGTCAAATATCGGCCATGGCGGATATCATATGTCTGTTGATATGGAGGGTTTTTGGCTCTCCGCCATCGGCAACTCTGTGTATCTTTTGGAAAAAAAAAATGCACATGCTTTTCTTCTTGTACATTATTTTTATCACTTAAACTTTATTATCATAGGGCACTAATCTACAGTCGTATAATAATTAAGCCAGAGACTTGTGAAGTTGTTATATCGAATCTTTAATTTCATTCAGTAATGTATTTTTTTATACATAAATGTTAGTCTTAGTTAGTATGTTAATAGGTTGAGTTTGGACCTTGGACCACCTCTGGAACTCCTTCGGGTTGGGGATCATTCAGTAATATATTCTTTAATTCCATTTCTGTCTTAATACTCAAATATTCAAGGAATTTGTGTTCTTTCTATTCATAATCTGGAATCTGAACCAGTTCCTATCGTAAACCTTGACTAACTTCGGTATTATTTGTGGGTATTTGTTTTATACTTTATATTCTTGATCTTGTTGATAATCTGTATCTATCTCATTCCGTGCTTTTAACAAATAGTAATATTACTTATCCTGATTTATCATAGGTTCAACTTGTTATATGAAGAAAGCATTGAGTTCAATAGGTTTGGACTCAGAGACAATGTTGCTCAAATATGTGTATTAGAGGTACATAAAAACTCCCATACTGGCCTTTTTTGACTTTTTCAATTTCTATTGAGACAAACTTTAAATCTTCAACTATCCTACTTTTCACCCCTTTATTGATGTGCTTGTATTTCTTTTTTATATGTGACTCCTTTGAACAGATCATTAATCAAAATGGATCTCTCCCACCCAGGTAATTGCTCCATGTTGTTGGCTAATCAAATTTTTATATGTGACTCCTTTGAACAGTTCATTAATCAGAGCCTTGCTATCACTGGATATAGTATACCTTAGTGGCTCAAATAAGATAGTCTGAACTCTGACTCAAAACACAAATACTTGTGTGTTCTAGACATTCAATAGATTTTGAAATTGAGTTTAATGTGGTGAAAAATTACGTTCATTGGTTGAAAATAGTTCTTAGCTATGAAGTTTTGTTAATTCTATACTTTGACACGTTAAGGAAGAAGCTAGGTGGTTGTATAGGGTGTGACAATTTCTAAAAACTGAGGCACTGGTACAAGACGATACATAAAATCTGAAAAACCTAAGATCAACACTCTGTCCATACATAATGTTCTAACTTCTAACTTAAAGATTTCAATAAAATTCCTTGATGTAGTATATAAAGTAACTATAAATTTCTATGAAGGGGCACAATGACCATCCAATATTTTCAAACAAGATCACAGTTATGTTGACCTTAATTAAAACCACATTTTGGTGATAAATATTATATTTTTGTATATATCTTAGCTCAGAAGTTAGATGAGATAGATCTTAAAGTGGAGTTTGTGGTTTCTTACTGTTGAAACAATCAGGGACATTTCTTTCATCCTATGATGATGTATGGATACTCTAAATGGTTACTGCAACTAGCTGGTAGAGGAATTTATTGGGTTTGTGCATATGATGATGCAGTTGTTTGAGTACATTTGGGTCGAGCATAGCAATGGGCCAACATCACTCAAATACACAAACCAATCCATATAAGACACAATGTTAGGCTACTTTGTTGTATGTTTTGCTTCTAAATGAAACAATTGCTATTTCATCCCTTGAATTTTATGAGGATTAAGAGACAGTGTTGTTTAGGTTCACAAGAGTATTTTATATTGCTGACATAAAGCTTTAGAATGGTGTGCAAGGTCACCAGATAATTTTAATTGAGTCTTGACTGTATTAGGATGCTTGCAACTTTCTTCTAATGACTGAGGTGTTGATAATCTTATGGGGTTTCTTTTCATTTTTATCATTCATATTTTATGTAGGGATAGAAATCTTTGTCTGCTCAATATAACATAAATGCATTCTTCAGCTTGACAGGTTCTCGTAAGGTTGTAGTTTGCAACACTCATGTGCTTTACAATCCAAATAGAGGGGAAATTAAGCTTGGCCAGGTATGCACTTTTTCCTGTTTTGATTAACCCTCTGTGCCAGTGATACTGTTTTGTTTTCGATGCATCACTATTTAATGCTATGAAAATACTGTTTTACTTTGATGGCTATTGATATTTCTTTCTGCATTCCAAATTTAGCGTTATTTATTTTTTCTTTATTTTGGTTTTCTTTTCATCCACTGCTTTTATTCTCAATGCAGACTGCATTCAACAATGGTCCTAATTTTCTCTATTTATGGTTTAAAGTCCTAATAAATTGGAAATTGTTCAATATTGCCTGTGAAAAGTATGACATAGTTTGTCTATAGGTTTTCTTAGATATCCTCAGCAATTTTCAATTTCCATCCCATATATCAGTCATTCATTGGAAAATGGAAACATTTGTTTCTAGTTTATTGAAATCAGCAACAGGTATGTTGTGAATAGCGGCACTATAGTGGAGCTGGCATGGTGCAGCACTAAACACCGGTTATCCAAGTTTTGTATAGTATTTTTTAGTCTTCGCGGTAGCTGCCATCCCGCTATCTGCTATACCATTTTAGCGGTTATCTCGGCGGTTCGTGTCGATATTCGAGATAAAAAAAAAATATGGGTTACATGTGATGGTTGTATGTTTAGGAGTGTTACTTAATGCCTACACCTATTTTAACCCGTTGAGTTAAATGTTTGTATCAACTCTTCCCTCTATAATTGCCAATTCAGTACAGGAGCTAAGGACCCTTAGATGTGTGCAATTTAACTGAATCATGAAAATCCATGTTATATCTGTTAGCCTTCTGTGAACATTGAGTAAAAAAAGTCTTCTCTAAACATTGACAACATCTCATCTGACTCTGATTTTTTCCGTATTTTATATGAACTTGTAATATCAGATTCTCACAGCTGACTCTGTCATGCGATTTCAAATTCTTCATGTAATTGTGTTTCGCTTTACTTCAAGCAGGTCAGAATCCTACTGGATAAGGCTCAAGCTGTTTCTCAACTTTGGAATAACTCCCCTGTTATTATCTGCGGGGATTTTAATTGTACCCCTAAGGTTATTTTTTATTATAATGCCTTTTCAGTATCATTTTGTTAAGTTTGGTCATAGCCTGTATGGTATCGACATTCTTTGTCTTGTTGCAGAGTCCATTGTACAATTTTATCGCAGAACAAAAGGTATACCCTTCAGTTTTACTTTGTCACCTTCGATGATTAACACATACAAAGCTGCAGAAATGATATTTGTGTATATTATCACAGTTAGATCTATCTGGAATAGATAGGAATAAACTATCAGGGCAAGCTTCTGCTGTAATTCGCTCCCCATGGAGATATGGTCCTAAGTCTAGGTAGGTTTCTGCATTAGATTTGTTTATGTGATGAAATTTGTTAAATTTCATGCTTTTAGAATCAACATTTACTAAAATCTTCCAAATTAATGCAGTGAAAAACGATTTGATAATGGTTCAGTTCAGGCCACATCTGCTGAAGGTGACAAGGAAACTACTATTGAACAAAATAGTTCTTTGTCAGACATGCAGAATCCAGATACTGAGAGTAATAGCTCAGAGAATCAAAATACGGGCTCTGTTTTGGATATGTCTAATAAGACAAATATGCATTGTGGCAGGGAGAGTGATGCATATGCAGGAAACGATACTCAGGAGGCTGGTGACCATAATAAGATTGTTGGTGAAGTTGATGACATGAAAGAAGTGCCAAATCCTTCTTATAATAACGGTAGGCTCCCGATTGATCATATAAATGATGATGAAATTCATGACGTCACACCTATAATGTCTTCTGCTCTTGAGACAGTTCACACTGACCCAACTGGGATGGGAGGCACAGAACATATACCAGATGCTATCTCGAGTTCATATCAAGAATCATTAAGTGAAAAATCCAACTTGCATGACCATAAAGGGAATAAGCATGTGGAGCCTGACTGTTCCCCAACCACTCTTCAAGAAAGTGATCTTGAGTCAATAGATCTTCTTAACCTAGAAGTATCTTCAAATACACCATCCAGCATGACTTCAGTTTCTGAAGCTTTTGAAGCCCCTCATTCAGGGTATAGTGAAAGCTCGTCTTATAAGGTCATTGCTAATGACCAAATGAATTGCTCATCAACTGCATATCTAGTTGACGAACCACAAAAACCTACCAATATTGACTTTACACTAAATGAAAAACTAGAGAAGTTTTCCTTTGATGAGATAGATAAAGCTGATGTAAGCAGTGGGAATACTGGTGAAGATGCCAGCGATTTCATAAATGCCTTACATAATGCCGAAGAAGGTATTGATCTTGAACTTATCTGCGAAATCAAATCTTGAAAAATCATATCAATTTTGGGTATTAGATTCTGCTTCTAATGACTAACAACTTGATGCTTCCTGCAGAAAGCAATGAAGTGGAGGATGTCTTATCTCCAAGTCTGATTTCCAAATCTATTGATGCACAGAAATCTACTTATGATCCATCATTATGGACCCCTGCTGAGATAGAAATTGCAACAGGAAATGCAGAGTGCACGTTCTTGGAGCACCCTTTATCGCTTAAGAGCACATACACTGAAGCTGTGGTAGATCTAAAAGAATTGCTTGCATAGCTTTCATTTTCTTTTCCTTTTTTTTTCACTTTATAAGACAACTAGTACATCATTCTCATTTAAAAACTGTTGTGTACTTTATGTTGCATTTTCATATTTATTTTACAATTGCTGCTCTCTGATGTTCATGTCATTGTACTTGGCATTCTTTCGTATGTGCAGGACTCCTCAGGAACTAGAGACCCCAATGGCGAACCATTGGTAACCAGTTACAACAAGTGCTTCTTGGGCACTGTTGACTACATTTGGTAGGCACTAAAATCTTAAGTTTTTCTGCAACTGTTATCCTCTTCGGTGCTTCTTATTTTATTTTGAATCGTAACATTACATTAAGTATACCATCAAAAAGTGTCATTGCTTAAGTAATTGCAGTTGCATAATGTTTTTTCAATTAACATTTATTTATAGATGGATATTTTGAGTATTAATTAGCATTCTAAAGAAACCATTGTGCACTAAGTATGCTTAACTCTTAACAAAAGGAGTTGACTGAAATACACATTTTTCCCTTGATCTGTATCACATAGGCGATCTGAAGGTCTGCAAACAACCAGAGTTCTTGCTCCAATACCTAAACGTGTCATGGAAAGCACTCAAGGATACCCAACAAAGGTAAAGAATAAGTCTGTTGTTTTTGTGTGAAAGTTTGTATTCATTGATTTTTGCTTTTGCTTGAAACTGGAATTTTATTATTTATTTGTTTTTATATTTTTCCATTCAATGTGTACAGAAATGGGGTAGTGATCATATTGCGTTGGTTTCGGAGTTGGCTTTCTCGGAAGATGGTACTGCAATCAGCAAGGATGTTGTATAGCATTTTAGTAGGTGAATAAATTGTGAGCATTTGCCAGTGTAAGATCTTCAAATGTTGTAACAGGTCTTGGCCTAATTTGCCCCCTTCAGGTTTTATGTTGTAGAGGAGACACGGTTCTCCAAAAGCTGAGATGTATTTATTTGTAATTTGTAAATGGTTAATAAAATTATTGATTATCAAATCAATTATGTACATTATGTTGAGCTCTTGATAATGCGAGCCTATATGATTCTTTTGAGCTGTTAGTCAACAGGTTAAGATGGAAAAGCTCAACATAATGTACATTTTGTTGCTCATTGTAACTCTGTTATTTAAGATACATAACAATATAACATAGATATTCAACTACGTTTTCATTTGACTGTTGACTATCTAACACAATCCTCTCCTTTTATTTCGACTTGAAATCGCTATATATAGTTTTGCAACAAAATGTATTAGAGACCGTTGCTAGTAACAAAATATATTTAATATTTGGTTAACATACACTTTATACAAATATAATAATTTTTGTTTTGATATTTGTTATTTTTATTCTCCTTGCAAAAACGAATCATTTTTAGTCTCTACAAATTGCTAATTTTCAAAACCTCTTTGTACATGAAATTTTAGAATTTTACATGTCCACCTTTAGAAGGTCAAATTCGTTTTGAATTATAGAACTTGAAACATGTTAATACTAAAACAATTTCGTATTCTTAAGTTATTTACATTTTATATATATTGATATTCCTCAATATTCTCAAGCTGGTGTGATACCATACATTGCAACAATCCAAACATCGGAATGATTCATAATAAGAGAAGTGTTGGGGTCACACCCTCTGATGTGATGACTAATTATTATTTGGGTGTTAAAAAAGTGTATTAGAGAATGTGACCTAGCACTCCTCTTATGTGTAATGTCAACTTAACATTAGCTCAAAAAAAATACAAAAAATCACAATTATTTAGAAAAACAAAAACATCATAATATAGAGTATGTTTTTTTGTCAGAGTTAAAAGAAGCAAGGGGCCAAAGGCAAAGTTTAACAAGGATAAAAACCAACATAAACCTAGACATGCAGTACCATACCACAAAAGTGAGCATGTTAGTTAATACAATCCATATCAAAAAATAAGAAAACATCAGATAATCTAAGGACAGCTCGATCAAATCAAACCAACGCACGGAACAAATTATCCACAAATCAAAAGTTATCATCAAATTTACATTGAAATCCATCTTTTCTTCCGCATTGATTCGTACGAACTATGCTCCTTCATTCCTTTGCAGACTTGTTGATAAGAGACTTGTGGATGTGAGGAATAACACCACCACCAGCAATGGTTCCCTTGATGAGGGTGTCAAGTTCTTCGTCTCCACGGATAGCAAGTTGTAGATGTCTCGGTGTAATACGCTTCACCTTCAGATCCTTGCTTGCATTGCCAGCCAACTCCAACACCTCCGCAGTTAAATACTCCAAGATAGCAGCAGAGTAAACAGCAGCTGTTGCCCCGACTCTTCCATGGGCCATTGCCCTTGACTTCAGAAGACGGTGGATACGTCCAACTGGAAACTGTATGTAAAAAGATGTTCATGATGACAAACCAAATGATGTCAGATAAATTAAACCAATACTAACAAGTTCAACATGATTTGCAGCCAGAACATCAATTTTAGCAGGCTTAAAATCCAAAAAAAAAAAAAACATAATTCCAAAAATTAAAAGAAATACAATAATTAACCACTTGCAAAAACTTCTCGTCGCAAAAAGAAAAGAAATCATCACACACACACCACATCCAAAGATACTAGTCACTAACAAAACAAGATCATCGATGTAGATGAACATGCTATAGACAGGACATATATGTGGATGAAGCAAAAACAGAAAACCTTTGGCTTACCGGATGCTACAGCCTTTGATGTTAGGCTGCCACTTTAAGGAATTCATTGAATTAGTAATCCAAAAGTGAGAAGATTAACTGAAATGTGGTAGATAAAATATAGATATATGCATAGCAACACGCCTTTGCAAAAGAAATAATGCAGAAGAAAAACCTATCAATTGGTGCTTTTAATGAAAGCGCTGATAAGCTCTTTTAAAGCTAAACCTATCAAAACTACGAATTCTAAACTAAATCTAAAGAACAATAGAATAGAAAACTAACTAACAAAAAGTTTAAGACATTTCTTTATTCATTGATTTCCAAAATTTTAACACGTATAGTACTCGATGGATAATAACCTAAAAAGTCTAAAGTCTAAAAACCAAACTAGAAGGTTCAACTAAATAAGTCGAATTAAAATAAATTCTACATCTAACTAAAATATCTAAATTATTATTTAATTAACTATAATTAAACTTTCTATCACCAACACTAGCACATTGTGTTCAATTCTTCAATTTTCTCAAATTATTAATCAATAGTGCCGATATGACATGGTCTATTTCCTCCCATACACTTCATAGGTCAAAAATCAAAACAAGGTAATTGTAGTTTGTAGTATAACCTAAAAGAAAGGAAAAATAGTGATCTAAACCCTTCCAAACAAACCATTTACATCATCAACATGACACAATATTTTCGTTAAGCAGATGTAAAATGTGTCACTGAAACAGTAGAATGTTAAAATAAAATACACCCAAATTTGAATCTTGGCCAAAATCCAATCTTTTTACTCCATTCTATATCTAACATAAAACCCCAAATCTAAAATACAGTTTCTGTCTACAAAAAAGTAAAACCTATTAACAAAACATACATAAAAGGGGGAAAATAAAATAAAAATCAAAACTTTGGGTATGTAGCATATCGTAAATATGATAAAGATGCGGATCCAAGATAAGAGAGTGAAAAAGGTGAAAACTGAGAGAGAGAGAGAGAGAGAGAGAGAGAGAGAGAGAGAACCTGAAGACCAGCTCTTGAGGAACGAGAAGTGGGTTTCTTCTTGTTGTCTTTGTCTTTGAGGGAAGAAGGGGTTTTACCAGTTGTCAAACCCTTTGCGCCTTTTCCCGACATGTTTGAGCAGTTCACCAAAACTTGGATCTTCTTTTCTTTCAGAGAGAGAGAGAGAGAGAGAGAGAGAGAGAGATTTGGCTTTTGAGCTTTCGCTTCTATGTTCCCCCCACACCCCTTTTATATTCTCAAAATCTATCTAAAATATCTAAATTATTTTTTTATTTTTTATAAAATCTAAATTATTATAATTTAGTTATATTTGGTCAAGAAATCTAAATTATAAGTACTTAGTAAGTTAGTACTTATTTTGTCAAAAAAAGTACCTAGTACCAAAAAAAAATTACTACTTAGTACTTTCTCTTTAAAAAAGTGTATTTTTGCATCTTATCTTTCTGTTATACCCTCGATTTAATCCACCAATAAATTTCTATTTTTTTCACTCTTTTCAAAAAAGTTAATATATTATCTACAAAAAAAATATGTTATCTTTCTCTCGTAACAAATAATTGTTAGTCAATATCTTTTTCTCCCGTAACAAACCATTGTCAATTTTCTATATCTTATTATTGTATATTGTCAAATGAGTCTTCAACTATTTTCGGAGTTTTTTATTTTTTTGTCAAGTAACCTAGTGACCAGAAATTTCACCTTGAAGGTGGATAAGTAGGATGTCTGGAGTTCAAAGTTCAATCCCTTACATATTTTAATGCAGTGCCCTATACCAAATTAACTAAGCTCACGAAATTTTTATATAAATTATTTTATAACCTGGAAAATAAATTAAATCCAGACGGACCCTTAAACGCATACACATATCTTTTTTAAATACAATTTTTTTTACATTTAACTAAAACTCTTGAAAATTAATAACATTACCAAATTATTTTGTCAGAGTTCATTAACATTTGAAAACAAGTGTTCAATTGAATCCAATATCACCAGGGGTATTACCATCTTGTGCCCAAAATGTGTTATAACAAAGATTGAAATTGTAAATCACACTTTTATTTTATTTTATGGTTCAACTTAATTAGAAATTACATTCAAATAAATAGGGGTTTGATCTTTAGTTCTTATTGAGTGCCTTAAATGTATTATACTAGTACTTGACCCGTGCACGCACGGGGGGCGATTTATATTTCTCATTAATAAAGCTAAATATTATAAAAAAGATATTTGACTACATTTGCATAAATCGTAGAAAAAAAATTACGAAGTATGAATTACAACAATATTTGTCAACATAAATCTTATAAAAACTATATACTCAAATATTACTTAACATTAAATTTAGTTATGATAAAAAAATTTGTATAAAATTAGGTTAATGAAATATTATGAGATTTCAATTATCAATATTGTTACCTAAATTTAATATTATAGAAAACGGAAAACTTGATTAATACAACATATTATGATAGTGAAAATAATATATACAACATATTAAGGCCAGCTACCGTGTGTGTGAGGGAGTTTTTTTTATTTAACATGCATAAGATGTCTGAAGATAATCTTATAAATTTAAGAGATAAGATTACTCAATCATTAATTACAACAACAATATATACATATTTTATTGAATCCTTAATATATTCATATCATCCCAAAATATAAAATTTTACATATAGATTTGATAATAGAGCATCTTACATATATATTTTAAAAAACACATCAATGTTTGCTTAACAAAATACCAAATACATATTGAATAGCAAAGTACCAAAGCTTGTTCATCCTGAATAGTCCTGTTAAATAGCTTAATAAAAGCATTATAATCTTCATCTTCATGTGTAGGTCGAAGATTATCACACAAAATGTGTTATAACAAAGATTGAAATTGTAAATCACACTTTTATTTTATTTTATGGTTCAACTTAATTAGAAATTACATTCAAATAAATAGGGGTTTGATCTTTAGTTCTTATTGAGTGCCTTAAATGTATTATATATATATATATATATATAAGATTATAAATTACATTTTTTAGTGCAAATGGTTAGAAGTTTGATTTTTAACTCTTATTGGGTGTCTCGGATGTATGTTAACAAGACAATAAATTATATTATGAGTGCGAATGACTAAGAGTTCGATCTTTTACTCTTAATGGACTAGATCTAAAATATAAAGTTACCACGATATTTGACTCTTATGGAGCACACAATGTTAATTCTCCCATGTCCATCCGAATTTTTTCTATGCACGGAGCCATAAATCGAACTTTTGATCATCTACTTAAGGGGTCCAAAATTCTTACTCACTTGAATCGTTATATTGTTGTTTTTTCTTTATATTAGCCCCCATCTTAAATTTGTTTCTAACTATTCCCATAAAATTCAATTGATAGGAACGTTACACTATATATGGAATCTGGGGTGAAATTTCTAGCACCGGACTATCTAAAAAAAAAATTGTTTCTAGCTGCCCACTGTACTATAGAAAGCATGGTATCCAACATCATAGGATCATATTTATCCCACAAAACTCGCACATTTTTCTATTTCAACATTTTCTAATTTTTGCATGCACGCATGCCTTCCCCCCCTCTCTCTCTCTCTCTCCCCCTCACCAAAGAAAGAAAGAAAGAAAGAAAGAAAAACCACACAATCACCCTTCAATTTGTGAAATCTGGATTCTCCGGTGGCCGCGATCCGTTTCTTCCATATCCTTCATTCTTTTCTCAAACCTCCTGACCTTCCTTTCCATCTTCAATCATTTTGTTGTTCCTCTACTTCTTGAGGGTCCACCTGGACCCGCAACTCATGTAAGTCTGCAATTTCTTCATTGTCATTTTTCTATATGTGCAAATTAAAATGAAATATGTTACTTCATTATACATATGTATGGAAGTTTTCTTCCGTTTTCAATGTTTTGTAATGTTCACGTATATATATATTAATAATAATATTACTTTTGCAATAAGGTTCTTGATTATGTTCCTTAATAAGAAAATGCAGAGGTTTTTATAATTATTATTATTATTAGGATGACAAAAATCGTTATTTTATCGTATACGATATTTGGCGGAAAAAAAAGAAGTTATTTTGATATTCTAGACAACTTTTACGGAGGACAAAAAATTGGCACATGTTATTTAGGGTGCGTCTGAAAACTCATCGAAACATAATGACCTCTAACTTGAATGAATAGCTCTAAAATTTATTTATCTCAAGCTATCATTCTATATTCAGCTATGGGACCATTTCATGGAATAACTCAAGATTTCAAAGGAAGACTTGAAGTTTATAAACAAGATTGGGTTTGTGCAATCTCTACTGGTTTTAGAATATTTGCCCCAACTTTCTACATATTCTTTGCTTCTGCACTTCCTGTTATTGCTTTTGGAGAGCAACTTTATAGAGATACAGGTAAATGACCTAAACCATTATGATATAGCTTCAAAGTTCAAATGTTTATGTTATTTGCTTTATGGATTTAATTCATATACATCATCTTTTTTAAAAGGTTACACAGTCAATCAGTCATGATCGTCAAATCATTAAAAATGTTTGACTTTAATCAGAACTACCTCATATGATTTGTTGACAGTGTAAAACTTTTCACGCTGACAGTGCATCAAAATTAAACTATTTGATCTATAAGGGAGCATCCATGTCATGTTTTTACAGATGGAACCTTGAGCACAGTTGAAACATTGACATCTACGGCTATGTGTGGAATTATCCATTCAATATTTGGTGGTCAACCTTTACTAATTTTAGGAGTTGCTGAACCAACTGTTATCATGTATACCATTCTATACAGTTTTTGCTCAAAAAGACCAGAATTAGGTCCCAAGTTGTTTTTGGCTTGGGCTGGTTGGTAAGTATATATGTCACTCATACGTGAAAAGTTATATGGAGAGTTAAGAGTGTGATGAAAATAGGTTCAAAGTGTATTGCTGATATTTCTCTTATTCGTATATATATAATTGTTGAAAGTATATTGCAGGGTTTGTGTTTGGACATCATTCTTGTTGATTACGCTTGCGATTTTCAATGCATGTACAATTATCAGTAGGTTTACTAGGCTTGCAGAGGAATTATTTGGCACGTTAATTACTGTGCTTTTCTTTCAAGAGGCTATAGAGGTATATATATATATACATATATAGCTAACTCTTCATAGCAAAATGGAAAGTGAATTTTGCACCCTAAAGAATTTTAACTTCACAATTGTTTTGATCCATAGGGACTCATAAGTGAGTTCAAGATACCAAAGGATGCAAATCCCTTGTTAGAGGAATATCAATTCCATTGGCGATATACAAATGGATTACTTGCAATCATTTTCTTTTTTGGGTTACTTTTCACTGCCATCGTAAGCAGAAGAGCAAGAAAATGGCGATATGGAACAGGTAAATGACTCCACAATGTGAATGTTTTAAATTGTGGTATGCATATGAAATCGCATCCGCGATGTCAACGTTTTTTGAGTTTTTCGCATTTGTCCACAGTTTTCTGCAATATAAAGAGTTACATTGATATTACGATGTAACTTAACTCGCAAGTCACACCACAAAGACAATGTTTTCAGGTTAAGCTTATCTTCTCTTGTCTCCTTTTGGCATACAATGCAGGGTGGATACGAGGTATGATTGCAGATTATGGAGTTCCACTGATGGTAGTGTTTTGGACTGCACTATCTTATACCATACCAAGCAAAGTTCCATCTGGTGTTCCTAGAAGATTGTTTTGTCCACTGCCTTGGGAACCTGCATCTCTCTACCACTGGACAGTAATTAAGGTATTGTTATACATTGACTAAAGTTTTTCATCTTCTTCTCCAAAACATAATTAGTATCTTCATTAGTGTTGTTATAACATGGATTTGAGTTATTTGCATTCACAATATCGTGACTTCACGCAGTTAGCCACATCGGTGGGCATTGGATGAAGATCGGACCGTCCAGATTTTAAGCTTGATATCCTTCTAAACGTTGTTGACTATAATCTGCAGGATATGGGAAAGGTACCATTGCCATATATCTTTGGAGCAATTATTCCAGCAGTTATGATAGCAGGTTTATACTTTTTTGATCATAGTGTAGCTTCAAAGTTGGCTCAACAGAAGGAATTTAACCTTCAAAAACCCTCTTCTTACCACTATGATATTCTTCTTCTTGGAATAATGGTATGTGACTGTGTTGTAAACCGTGTTTTATGTAAATTCCATGTCATAATTTTTTCCTAACGTGTATATCGTTTTGTTTCTTTAGACTTTTATTTGCGGTATTCTTGGTCTTCCTCCAGCAAATGGAGTACTTCCTCAGTCCCCTATGCATACAAAGAGTTTAGCAATTCTTAGGAGGCAGGTAAACATCATATTTTGCGGCAGATAAACTCAAATAACCTATACAAATAGTCCTTAAGTATAAAGTATCAGCTCAAATAGATTATTATATTACTTTGTCAAATTCACAGATGATCCGAAAGAAGGTGGTGAAGAGTGCCAAGGAATGCATTAGGCAACAAGGAAGCAACTCTGAATTATACGGAACGATGCGGGCTGTGTTTATAGAAATGGATGCCGCACCTACAGTAAGTATTGTTGGCTTCATAAAATTTGTGTCTATGTGTATACATGTCAAAGTGTGAACATTTTATTTATTATTTGGTCTTAGGTTAAAGAGTTGGAGTCTTTGAAAGAAGCTGTAATGAAAAATAATGAAAAGGGTGGTACAAAGGAAAAATTTGATCCTATTAAACATATAGATGCCTATTTGCCTGTTAGAGTCAATGAGCAAAGAATGAGCAACTTATTGCAGTCTCTACTTGTTGCTCTATCACTTTTAGCTATTTCTGTTATCAAAAAGATACCTAGCTCAGTTCTTTGGGGATATTTTGCTTATATGGCAATTGATAGTCTTCATGGGAATCAATTCTGGGAAAGGTTATTGCTTCTCTTCATCACCCCAAAAAGGCACTACAAGTAAGTATCCTTGTTTTGAAATTTATGGCTTTCAATATTTTTTGCATCTTTGTGATACACACAAACCAAGGTTTGTCTCTATCGTTCTAATATTCATTCTTTTTTGTGCAGAATTTTGGAAGGCTCTCATGCCTCATTTTTTGAGTCAGTACCATGCCAGATAATAGCTGCATTTACAAGTTTACAGTTTCTATATTTTACAATTTGTTATGGTTTGACATGGATACCTATTGGTGGAATATTGTTTCCATTACCTTTCTTCCTTCTCATAACTATAAGGGAAAAATTGCTTCCAAGATTATTCAAGCCAAGCCATCTTCAGGAATTAGATGCTTCTGAGTATGAGGAAATTATTGGTGCTCCACTTGGACCCTATAATATACCACTACTGGTAAGATTTTATCATTTACCTATCGCTCTTGCTAACATGTGCCCTAAGACATAGTATTTGTATATGCTTTATGAGTCACTGATCTTGTTGATGTTTGATCAGGAAAAAGATTCACTGGCTAGTTCTGACAGTCATGATACCTCAGAAGAAGATTATTATGATGCAGAGATATTGGATGAGATGACAACTTTTAGAGGGGAATTGAAATTTAGAACAATTAACCAAAATGATAATAACAGAAGCTTAAACCGTAGCTTCACTTATGGCTTCAATGAAGACAGACACGTTCAGGTAAAACACCGATAAAAAAAACTCTTAAAAAGTTTCAATATGAATTACTCGCTTGATTTAATTCCTGGAAAATTCTTTATTTATGTTTATGACTTGGACAGGTTTTCCCTGAATAATCTATCTGAATATGACGAAGTCTCTCTCTCTATTGGCCTTTTGTTAGAATGTAGATAAGGCCTTTATATATGTATATATATGTATAAAATCCTCTTGAATGTCATGCTCAAGATTGTTGTAACATCGGTTGAGGTGCGAGACAATGACAACCAATTTTGTGTGGATGAAGAAGATATTTGTTCAAGGAAAAGAAGAAATCACTTTAACTTTGAAATAATAGGCTTCAACAAGTTCAAGAAAAAGGGAAAGAGTGGGCAAAAGGAATGCGAAAATCCAAAATTACCAAACATGTTTTCAAGCTGACATATAGATACAACTTTAGAGCACTCTCTCTTATTTTGTAACTTTTCCAACACTTGTTCTTTTAGAGGATTGAGCAGTATTTAGATCAAGTAGTACACCAGCATAATTTCTTCATAGCATTTAACATGGTGCATTGGTACAACAACAAAGGACTAACTTCTAGTTTTTTTAGAAGTTTCTCTGTATTTAACTTAGATGAAATTCAGTCTCTTATTTGTATAATTTGTATAATACCTAATGCATATAATATAAAGTGATAGAATCCTATTTATTTGTTCTCTTTTTATCGTGCGCGCATGTGTGTATGACCACTTCAAATAGAAGTGATAAGATTTAGAACGAAAACTTGAACAAGAATCACAAAGTTTTGAACTAAAGCCACTTAAAGCTTTATTGTGAATGTCCCAATAATGAATCATAGAGTTAAGACCGAAAAAAATAACCTTACGGGAACAATATATCCATTGCAGCTAGGGTCTAGGAAAAAAGAAAGTGTGAATAAGATGCATTAAATATTTCTTTCGAAGTTATTTTGAATACGAATGAAGATTTTTTTTTTTTGTAATCATTTTGTTTGAGGCCAAAGAACACAATGGTAGAACTTCTCTCTGATGAATTTATTATCAAATCATAGACAAATAGACTCTTATATTCCATTTTTATGCATTTTATCCGCTGCAAACCGACTCATCAAATTAATGAAGGATTATGTTGTGTCATTATATGTAAACAATCGTTGTATTTACAAATTTACATTTTCGTACCAATCGTTAGTTGGTTCAGTGGTGATTGATGTTAAACTTGGTAGGGAGGATCACGGTTCGATCCCCGCAATTGCGATCAGGAGGGGGCTGAAATTAACCACTTGATGCCATAACTGACCCCCGAACTAGATTAAATTGGTGGTGAAAACAAAAAAATAAATTACATTTCCGTAAAATAATCTCTTCCTAATCAATATTTTTGCATGTGTATAATATATACCATCATTTTTGTGTCCGTATATATTTCTAAATTCTAAATTTACAAGTGTATAGGAATCAATTCAAGTTTCAATGCTTAGTTTCATCATACAAGAATAAGATGATCACCCTCTCTAATCAAGTTAATATCTTCAATTTCAGCTCCATCTTCAGTCAAAATTTTAGAGGGAGAGAAGCCAAGCTTTTGAGCACCAACATCTAGCAGCTCTTGAAGGGACTGTGGTAGAAAAACAAGCCTTTTACGATGTTCACTTTTTTCTTCATGACTAAGAATTACTCTAATCCGCAATTCATTCGCTCGTGTAGAAGTTGTAGTTGAACTGTCTTGAGATGCAGGAAAGTTATATTTATCTGGAAAAAAAATCAAAAGCAAAATTCATTCACATTTCTAAAATAAAATGTATGCATGCCTATCAATACATATTAATGAAATGATTTTCAGGACAAAGTATTTCCACGAACTCTATGTTGATGCGTGAGTGCGCTCGCACACACACTCGTATCTTATTTCGTATATCACAAGCTTTTCTTCAATTTGAATACATGCAGGGCCGGCCTAGACCACGTGCAGGCTGTTCTATGGAACTGGGCCGTATCGAATCCTTGGCATAGCTATTTTTTCTTTTAAACGTTTTTACCTTCATTTATAATGAAATATAAAAATTGAATTCGAGGGATTGGAACACATGACCCTGACATGTAACAAATGCACTATACCAATGAAACATCAATACTCTTTATGTTATGAATTGAACCTTATATAAATATAATTCTGACATGTAAATATATTCAAAAAAACAAATTACACCAATTTATATGATTTTATTTATACCTAATGATACTTTTGGAAGAAGAAAAAACAATTTATAAAAATAACTATTTTTTATATTATTGATGTTATTTATAATTTAAATAAATAGTGCATTTTAAAAAAAAATATTTATTAAAAGTATATTTCTAAAATTAGATTCGGGCCTCCAAATTGGTTGGGACGGCCTTGAATACATGCATTAAAAAATGAGAAAAGAGGATATGCATTGTTAGTGTAATCTACTTTTACAGTGATGTCTAGTGAGAATTTAATATTTTCCGATTATTTTAAATTCCAGTTAAAGGCATATGTATATTTACCTCGATTAGCCGCTGCATTCATTCCAAAAACAAAATTCCTAAAAGGGCTAACCGTTCTTCCTTGATGATTATTCAAAGATGTCAACTCTTGATTAGGTCGGAAGCTACCACCTTGAGACATAGCTAGCAAAGAAGGGTCACTGTAAGACTTAGCAATAATTGACCCTCCATTTTCATTTGGAATTGGAGGAATAACATAGGAAATTTTATCATCTTGTTCAATTTCTTTAAACATATTTTTTATCTCTTCATGGCATTGATGATCTGCTAAAGTTCTTGGAGTCCAACCGACTTTATCTTGCTTATCAATATTTGCTCCTTGTTCTACAAGAAACTTAACTATTTCAAAATTTCCTTCACATACAGCAGCATGAAGTGCAGTGGTTCCTTCTTTTGTGGAGTTTTTCACAATATCACCACCAAGTTTCATAACATCTTTTAGCAATTGAATGTCATTTTTCTCAACAGCGAAGATCGCTAAAGGAGCCACATTAGCATAAGATATATTTGCACCATTGTCTATAAGTAGTTTTTTCACTAATTCATGCCCTCCTTTCATTGCTTCACATAGTGATATATTTCCTTCAAAGTCTGTATAAAAATATAAGAACAATTACTATTAGAAACTACAACATTACTAAACCAATTCTTTTAAGAAAAGAATTTCTATAACTATACCTTGTATGTTGGGATCAGCCCCAAATTCTAGAAGCAAAGCCACACAATGATCATTGCCTTGAAAAGCTGCAACATGCTATATAACATGTGAAAGTAGAGTTGTAATTAGTGTTTAGTGTGTAGAAAAATATATGTATTGATATTATAGGACATAAAATTCTAACCAGTGGTGTCTTTCCAGTTTTGTGATCTATTTCATTTGGATCTGAGCCTTTTTTTAGCAATTGATGCAACAACATATCATCATCTTTGTTAGCTGCAAATACTAAACTTATAGGCAAATCTATTTTGCCTGTTGACAAATATGTCTGTATTTCAGCCATAAATCCTACCATGATAGGGTACGTTAAACTTAAATCGTGCACATGCTGCAATAACGTAGAAAACATTAACATACATGATTTCTATCAAAATAATTTCTAGAAGGACAAAAGTAAAACAAAATTTAAAAATTTCTTAAATAACTTATATACATTGAGAAAATTGTTCATGATAATTGTTCCGTCTTCAACATTGTTATGAACAATGTTTAGAAATGATGTTCGACTCAAACGCAAGATTTGGCTTAATTGCTTGGTCCGAGCGGTAAAAAGTTGTGGCCTGTAACATAGCACTCCTATTTCTCCAAAAACCTGAGATGACTTTATTTCTTTAAAAGCCTAACATATTTGAAAACATGTTTTGTTAGCCATGGAAATAAGTTTTTCATGACATCAAATAAAGGAATGCAGATGAAAACTTGCCCGTTCTATTCCGTTCTCTTGAATGCTAAGTCCCTGTCAGTTCGAAGAAATGAACGTTAAAATTTGTCATACCATTCTATAGAAACAGTTCAATAGAGATTACACAATATAACAAAGTAAATGAAGAGAGAGAGAGAGAGAGAGAATATCTTACAACAGATCCAATGGACAATATATAAAAATCAGTTGGTGATTCATTCTGCAAGATTACATCTTCTCTTGGAGGAAAAAACTCAGCCTTCAACTCTGTCACCTTCAAAGAATTTAGATTTCAATATAGGCTGGTAAAATAGTCAACTTATTCAAAACTGTAAGAATAGCAAGCAAATGCGAAAATAATCATTCTTGGAGATTTAATTGGTTTGCGACAGCATAGCTCAAACCAAACTACGGAATTATTGGTTAATAAACCTGTAATAGAGATAAAAATCGTACTTTTTTGGCATACTACTAATTCAATGGAATGATCTTATCATTGTCCATAAACCATAAAGCATAGCATAGCTTAGCTCAAATCAAACTACATAATCGAAAAAGGTTCGCAAATCAAAAGGATGCTTAAAAACAATGTTATTACCAGTTGAAATAGCAGGTCATTTGACACTCCCTTAAACAAGTATGCTTCTTTGATAACATCAAAGAACCGGTGGTGTGCGATGCTCGACTGAATAGCTTTCGGAAGGGAACCAATTATTTCTTGTTGTTCCAGCCCTTCCAAATCTATTTTGTACTTCATATGAAAATGAGAAAATATCTGATCTTGCAAACGTTTAGGTAACTGATTCCTATGAGCAAAATTCGATGCAGATTGGACAGTATCTCTCTAATGCACCACAAAAAAAAACACATTCAATTTATTTTTTTTGACGGAATCAAAATTGAAATTATTAAGTACTACATATCTAGTACTACTTTATAGAAGCATGATATTGATGCAGAATATTCAAGTGCATGATGCTTCAAAACAAAAGGATAAGACATTACACACACACACACATACTTACATATCTCTTAGTTCTTTGTGTCCAATGAACAACCAAATTGGTCATGTTTCCTATAAGATATGCAGAAAGTCCAAAATTGAACATCATGTAAAAAATGCAAAAAACCATTTCATCTGTACTAACAGGATGCAGATCTCCATAACCAACTGATGAAAGAGTCACTATGGACCAATATAATGATGTTACATAACCATCCCACATACTTAGGTCAGAACCATTTGAAACAAGTGATAACCATGTAACTTTTTTATGGTTGTGTCCTGTAGCAAGAAAATAGAAAAAACACGCTGCTACATGCGCCGAAAACAGTGTTACCTACAAAAGGAATCACATTTTAACTCATGAGTTCAGATTTCTGTACCGTACTCTATTCTCAAATATACACAAAAAGATCTATATGTATCTTATTCAAGTTTAGACCAAATATATAGAGTTTTTTTTTCCCGCTTATATTTCAGATTGAAAGAAGTATAAGCCATAACTTTGCAAAATCAAAAACAAAATCACAGTATAATCATAAAGTACTTACGCATATAAGTTTTAAACATCGCACCCAAAAATAGTTATAATTCCTATCCTTTTCTAACCTGACACAAGGAACAAATAAAATAAATTTGTAACATCGTGTTTTGTTTCACTTTCCAAGGAGGCAGCATTGATTTCAGGAGTGTCGAAATGATTTTGCCTCTATAATTCGGAGTTTTTAGTCCGGAATCAATTTACATTCAATTCATCCTTAGACAAAATCAATTTCTATCATCGCAAAACCAAACACACACTAAATCAATCAAAGAATGAAAGTTTGAGAATTGACACTACCTCGAAAACATAGCACTGGCTCTATGAAGGCGCCAAAGGCGAAGAATATTGAAGTAACCATATGTCTGGAGTGATGCTGGCAAGCGGTTCTTAACCAATTCATACGGAACGATAGAGACCAAATCAAAGAAAAACCAGGATTTCATATATCTCTTGGCGATTTTCTTTTGATCGCCGACAAGTAGAAAAGTAGTTTTGTCAGGATAGGCAACAAAGAAAGTAAGAACAATGTCAGCAAAAAAAAATCCATTCACAATGTTGTCTACATAAGTGATTGGACCTTTTGATGCCTTAAGAAACCCAAATTCAAAAGGACACACCCATGCAGTGTAGAAAACCCATATCATCAAAAACTTGCACCATTGTCTGCAATATTAATTATCACATATATATCACTTTTCACCATAATATAGATTTTAAATTGCATTGCAATAACGTTATGATCGTTGATATTATAATAAAGGGTCATGTTAACGTGTATTCTTATGATTAAATGACGCTATCTCTATTAGATTGATTGATGACATAAATGTATATGTTATTGAATAAAAAAACTTACTGATAAGTACGGTTGTTAGGGGAGATGATCCAACGTGGGAGCTCGGTGCGGTTGTTGGTGGCGGCGCCGAGAGGTGGAAGCATGATTCCGGTAAGACTGTATTGGCTACCGGCATCATCTTTGAGGATTTGATTTTCACTGTTATTGTTATTGTTATTACGGTTATAAGACTTTAATCCAATATTCATCTTCTCACTACAAAAAATCGGTTAATTTGTAACCCTTAATTTGCGGGATTTTATACAAACCTCTCCCATTTAATTTGTAGAGCTAGTAGCTTGATACATAGCGGGAGTTTTTATTTTATATGGAAGCGAATGATAAATCCTCTCTATAAAATTACAAAATTAAATAAGCCTTTCACATAAAATATTTCAAAAAACTTTGTCAAACACTTCAGAATATATATTTTCAAGATCTACCAAAACATAAATAATATATTTTTTCAAGAGAGCTCTCTCAAACCCTACCTTCTCTCAGACCTACAGAATAATGCTTTCTCAAATCAAGTTTGAGCCTCTCTTCCTCTCAAAATCGCATAACCAATTTAATTTCAGAGTTATAGTTTGATATTGAGTTTTGTTTCTCCCTTCTCAAATCAAATCGGTTTCTTCATCTTCGTTTTCAGAAATCAAATTGGGTTCATCGCTTTCCCAAATTTTCAAGAAATTTCCCAAACCATATGGAAGAAGCCTTTCTAAAATCAATTTCGAGCTATTCTTCCTCTCCAAATGGCATAACCATAATCAATTTCAGAGTTCTGATTCCATATGGAGTTTCGCTTCTCCCTTCCCAAATCAAACAAGGTTCGTCGCCTTCCCAAATCGTCAAAGGTTTGATTTTCTTTAATCACTATTCTTGGCTTCTCTTGTTTTTATTATCCCTTTGCCGAAAAAAACTGCGATAGTGAGGCACAGGTTCAATTTTTCATGTGCAGGTTCGCCTCTCGGATAGCTTTTTCCGAATCGTTTGCCAAAGCCTCAAAGGTCTCTCTCTTCTCTCCCATTTATTCCTATTGTTATATTTTTGTAGCCATTTGAATTCCTATAGTGCATATAGTTTCCTTGTAAAAAATAGGACAGTTTACTCTTTGGGTTTTAGAAATAAGTCATTTTTAATAGGAATGAAATTTGCACAGCTAGGGTTCAAACTAAAGATTCTAAATGAATTAGTGATTAATTTAACTAATATTACAATCTTAGATCATATTTGATTATGTTATTTCTGTCTAATAGCTTCATTAATTTGCTTGATTCTATGGAAACCTTGTTGCAATCTTAAAAATATTCTTAAGGTAATAATGTGTCTGGAGTCTAAAAATCTCAATTTTTTCCTTGTCTTGTTGCCATATCCTTATGTTATATATGGACACAGGTGACTTTGGTCTTCTTAAAATGTTGACAAGTGATAATCTCGCTTCTTCGGTAATTTTCATGGATAACGTATTTTTCATATCATATTTACTTATTGCCTTACTAGGTTCTTGCTTGCACTAAGACTGTGGTGGCTAAAAGTTATATATATGTCTGGACCTTCTTGCTAATATATCCCATATGGATCTAAGTCAGATATCTGGTTTTTGGGTAAGTCAAATTGGTTAGTTTTTCACTCACAAGATCTGCTTGGATTCGCAATTATAACCTTTTCCTTTCTCCTATTTTACAGTATTTGCATATTACAAATTAACATTAGTTATAACATAATATTTGTAAGTAAGTTGTATGTATGAAAATGTTGCTCACAAACCAACCTTTGAAGCAATTGTATTAATGAGAATTGAGAAGTTAAGGCATCCAGTTCACTACATTTTATTAATGAAAAGTTTTTTGTAAGAAAATCTTATGAAAGGGTACAATATTTCATTTGAGACATAGTTTATGAAGTTCTTGCAACATGAAATCAATGACCTTTTAGCTGCCTTTTGTTTGTACAAATTATGAAAGCACTAATTAACAAAATAAAGAAGTCTTTAGTAACCCCATTACCAACAATGTATTATGATACTATGTGAGTCCTCTATTTCCTATCAATTTTATGTTTATATTTGTTTGTTCCCAATTTTATGCAAATGATATGTTAGTGCCTATACCTTCAAAACATGACTAATGTCTATGTGTGTTTTATCAGGACATGCCAATACAGATCAAATTAGTGATGACTACTCATTGCATTCATGAAATTCAAGTATTTTAATTAATAGAATATTTTGTAGTGCTACCATTAGATTTTTCCTAACTTATGGTTTATTGGATTGCAAAAAATTGTTGTTAATTAGAAATTTAAATGATTTTTCATCCATATTTGAGTACATCCTACTCACATTCTCGATTTTTGTTCAATGACATGATTTGTATAACTTATTGTTCTATTTAACTTTATTTCTTTCCGTAGAGGTCTCTGGTGAAGAAGAGTATGCTGCAGAAAAATCCCAAGCATAGGTGAAGTGTATGTTTTCTCCCAAGTATTTCACTGCATTTATCGTGTTGTGGATTAATTCATGAAAACTAGTGTGTATATATATGTACATATCAATGTCTGTAAATGATACTTATTTTGTTTTTTTCCACTATTGGCAGGCTGCAGAGCTACCAAACTATCACCATCTTCAACTTTATATACTCAATGTCATACATGATACTGAGGTCGAACCAGCCAGGCATAAAACTCCTAGAAGAAGCTGGTCGATAGTCGCCTTTAAATTTCCAACATGTTGATGGCCCTATTGTATCAGGTATTACTATCAATTGTAAAATACCATCGTTTAATTTCATTTACAACATTTGTTATACTTAGTTTGTCAGAGCATATTTTGGGGTAAAACAAATAGATATTTTGGTGACTAACACTATCATGTTTTGTTTATTTAGGAAATTTAATGATGCTTCAAGTCAGCCTAATACACCATTGGATGCAAGTCTACTTAATTTACCATTGGATTCAAGAGAATCATCAAGTGCTAGCAATATTTGAATGTTTAGCACCACCTGTAGAATATTATAAATTTTGTTTTGTTTTGCAAATTGTCTATTACAAATACCTCCAGAATATTACGAAGTTTTAGCTTAGTGCTGCAAATTTAAATTATTCAAGTATTGATTTTTGTACAATGTATTTTTCTTGTGACTGTCCTTTTAATTTGACCAAAATATGTTAAACAATTTACATTTGTAATAATTATACAGGATGATGACTTTTGTTTGCTATAAAAAAAGACCCCTACAATATATTTACTACTACGAGGAGATTCTGAACTGGTATAATTGAACATCAAATAGAGGAGGTTAAAAACCCCCGCTATTAACAAGCTAATAGAGATATTTAAATAGATGGATTTTTGCTTACAGAGGGGGTTATCAACATCCACAAAATAAACCCCCGCAAATTTGCAACAATACCAGGGGTCACAAAAAACCGCCGCTAATTGTTTGTGGCGAGTCTAACTGCAGCGTTTTACAAAACCGCCGCAAACTGTTTAGCGTGGGTTGGAAACCCCCGCAAAACAATAAAATAACCCCCCCAAAATACCTTATTTTTTGTAGTGTCTTTATCATGTTCCAAAACAAAACAAGATCGATCACACACACAAACTATGCATTCATGATGGATTCTTCGCCCCTTCTCCTGATTTTCTTCATTTTATTGGCTCCCATTGCACTTGTTTGTTACTTGGCATGAATGATGAATAATTAACAAAGAATTTGCCTTAACAAAATTTATGACATGCAATTAGGTGAAGACATGTCAAAGAGAAACATGGAGGTGGTCAATACGTGGAGCTTACATGGCATGTAGATAGGATCAAATGACACCAATGTGCACCAAATTATAGCCATTAATTAAATTTAATACAAAGGCTCATATATATTTTCTTAGTGAATCATGATCTTAATTTTCATATAATTAATTTATGATCTTCACTAATAAAGTAATGATCTTAATTTTCTAAATCTCCCTAATTAATTTCTAGGTTTTTTTTTTTGTCATGTAGCCTGGTGGCTATAAAGTTTTTATTTATTTTTATAGAGTACTAGTTGGTTTTTCTATTGCTTATTCCACTAACATATTATAATGTATTATAATATTGGCAAAACATTTTTTTTGTTATAAAATCATATAAGCTTAGAGAGATGGAGACTAAAAAAATAGAGATTTTTTGAACAACTAAAAAGATAAAGATTATAGTCGGATGATCCGTTGACATCAAATATTACGTCTTTTAATAACATTTTAATCGATATAAATTTTATAAAATTTACCGTTGGGTTGAAAGTTTATATCATATAGATCATTTTTGTAAAGTTTCAGACAAATCCAAAATCATTTAATATGCTATTGAGACACATAAAAATTAATGACACTTACTTTTTGCTTTCAAATAGTAGCTTTTAAGATATAAAAATGTCGGGTCAAACGATATCTAAATCATTTACTTTTAGAACATATTGAAATAAATTAATGACGTTCGATGTTGTTTTTTTTTAGTTTCAAAAGTCTTTTATCTATATTTTCTACTCATAAAAATTAAGCAATTTTTTTTATCGAAAGCTTCTTAAAAATCTATATAATCTAACTTATTCTTTTATTGAATAAAAAAATCTAAAATAAAACTGGTCAAATGGTTATAATATCAAACATCATTAATTTATTTTTCCGTTTAATTTCTTTTATATGTGTACATTAGTGATGCATGATGCATCATGCATGTATATCTTATTTAAAAATCAAACTCACATTCTTTTAGACCATTCATTCTGTTTTTTTTTTATAGCATAGACCATTCATTCTTACGAGTAATTTATTAACAACTTTATATTAACGTATTGATTAAATATTTCATATGCAATTAGTTAATCACAATTGTTGAATTATTAAACATAATTTATTTTAATTTTATTTTTAACTTAAAAATCATACAAGCTTAAAAAGGGAGACTAAAAAAATAAAGATTATAGTCGAGGATCCGTTGACATTAAATATTACGCATCTTAATAACATTTTAATCTATATAAATTTTATAAAATTTACAGTTGGGTTGAAAATTTATATCATATAGATCATTTTTGTAAAATTTCAGACAAATCAAAAATCATTTAATATACTATTGAGATACATAAAGATTAATGACATTTACTTTTTACTTTCAAATAATAGTTTTTAAGATCTAAAAATGTCATGTCAAACGTGACCTAAATTATTTACTTTTAGTGCATATTGAAATAAATTAATGAAGTTCAATGTTTTTTTGTTTAGTTTCAGAAGTCTTTATCTATATATTCTACTTATAAAAAGTAAGTAAAATTTTTTATCAAAAACTTTTTGAAAATCTGTTTGGTCTATCTTATTCTTTTATTGAATGAAAAAATTTAAAATAAAATAGGTCAAACGATTACGATATCAAACATCATTAATTTATTTTTTCGTTTAATTTCTTTTATATGTGTACATTAGTGATGCATCATGCATGTATATCTTATTTAAAAATCAACCATTCATTCTTTTTTTTTTCTTTTCTTTTTTTATAGCATAGACCGTTCATTCTTACGAGTAATTTATTAACAACTTTATATCAACCCATTGATTAAATATTTCATACGCAATTAGTTATCACAATTGTTGAATTATTAAACATAATTTATTTTCGTTTTATTTTTTAACTTAGAAATCATACAAACCATAAATTTTTTATTGGTTAACAATGTTAAATAAAAACTGTTTCATATTATTTTTTTTTGGTCAAGACTGTTTCATACTATTATTATTATCTATAAATCTATAAATATAGATAAAGATGACTCATTTTTTTATGGTATGAACTTTTCATAATGACAGCACTACCCTTGACACTAGGGGTGTAAGCGGATCAGAAAAATGGATGATAAATTATTTTTAAGGGTTTGGATGATAAATTATTTTCCCAAAAGTTCATTTCTTTCAGATCCAATGGACAAACCGAACCAAACCAGTATATAGTATATATGTTAAATTATTTTTTTAGGTAGCCTATATCCATCAAAAACTACAACTGGCTCAACTACTTCTAAAAAATAAAATAAAATATGTCTCACTTTAAAACTCTAACTTAAAAACGCAAACTTAGAAAAACTCACAGCCGCAAACGCAAACTCAGAAACGCTGCTCACACCTCACCATCATCCTCAAGCTGATCTCAACATTACGCAAACAACACTCTCACGTCACGCTACTGCTCTCATCTCAAACCCACAGAACGATAATTTCCCAAGCATTGTTTTTTTTATTTTTTTCGATTTAAGTGGTTATAGACTTGAAGTTTATTTTTATTGCACTTTATTATTTTATGAACTTATGAACTTGATTTCAATATGGTTGTATTTTGTATTTGATGAATTTATGAACTTAATTTTAATATGGTTGTATTATGTATTTGATGAAGTTAAGCGAAAAGAATTGTATTTTCTATTTGTTTCCAATATGGTTGTATTATGTATATGTATTTGATGAACTTTTGGGAAAAAAATTGTATTTTGTATTTGACGAGCTTATGGGAAAAAAATATCGCGAAAAAAATAATAGTATGGAATACATCGGAAAAAACCGATTAAAGTATCCGAACCAAACCGAACCAAACCGATGAGTTTGGTTCGGATTCATTTTTGAAAAACACTTAAAACCGAACCAAACCGAACCAATCAAAGATTCATTGGTTCGGACATCGGATTCACTCAAAACCGGTCCAATTACACCCCTACACTACATATAAATTATAACATAGACCAATTTAAAATTGTGACACATCCTCAATCTCAAGAAAGAAAGAAAAAAACCGCTTTATGCAACATAGACCAATTTACTTAACTGCATATAAACTACAACAAAAAAATATTCAAAAAGTTGAACATTTCAATTTCCAATGCGTTGACTTCGCACATTTTCATAATTTCTTTTATAAAACACTAGCGTCCAGACGGGCACTCCTGTGCCCGTCAGTCCGCTCTTTTCATAGCAGGCCAAACAGACATGTTTCGTGCCCGTTTGTGTGATATACATTTTTATTATGCTAACTTATATGTTAAAGGTGATTATAAATTTTCCGGACATCTATTTATTCACTTCTCATTCTTTGTCTTCTATTTCTTTCATATTATGCCCTTCTTTTCCTTTGATGATCCCTTGATTGTTGAGTTCTTCTATTTTTGATTTTGATGTTGTACCTGATAAAGTATTAAATTTAAGCAAACATATTAGATGAGTTAAATATATCAATCTATTAAAGAAGTAATATATCCAATAATGTCAATAAAAAAATAAAAGAAAGATAAAAGAATTACACCTAAAATAGAAAAATTGTTTGCTTAAAAATTACACCTAAAATTGTACACAATCTTATGAGAAGATTGCAATTTCGATTAACCATTGCACGTTCTAGTAAACATAAAAATGAAAGAAGAAAAAATTAAGACGTATATATATATATATATATATTTGCTCTCTCTATATGGCAGTTCTGAAATTTCCTCAAAAAATGAAATTGAAATTGGACAAAAAGGTTTTAAGATAAAATAGTCGTCGTAAATAAACTACATACAAAGTTTTATTAAACAAAAAGAAAATTAACCAAGAGCTTTGTTGAAAGAATTCCATATATACATGAACGGAATGAGAAGAAAATATAATAATTAGAAAGAACTCATGCTTGATCCTTGTCAAAAAGATAACTGAATCATATAAACGAAAATCATTTAGCCATTTGATTTTCCATATGAAGGAATTATAAATGAACTCGGAACTAAAACCTATAAAAAAATAATAAATGTTTTTTCTTTGAATCGTAGCATAGAATCTGTAAAATCAAATGATGTACCTGTGGTTTTCTCCTTTGACTCTTTATGTTCTTTCTCTTTTCGGGTATGAATTTCCAATCTCTGCACCGTAAAGAAAATTGTACAATTCTTTCTCGCATGTTGCGTTGTGATTTAAAAAATACACTACATTAAAATTAAGTAACCATATGTCTTCGTTCAGAAGAAAAAGGCAACTTAACTGGCCAACATCATATTAAACTCATAGTGTTTCATTTGCAAATAACATCCCATTAGTCTCATTAATAATGAACCATCTGTATTTAACACTTGCAACAACATTGAAAATAAACCACCCATAGAAATTAAGAAATGTAAATTTAAGAAAAAAATTCTATAAGGACATAAATCAAGTCTATAACAATATATAAATTTAAGAATGTAAAGGCATATCCATATAGGTTCCAAAAAAAAAAATAAAAAAGAAGAATAAAAGAAATTTTTTGCATAGGACCACAAAATTATCAAACTAAATGAATAAAGAAAATATATTGTCAAACTAAATGAAGTAAAAAATATAATACACTAAATGAAAGTCATATCACAATTTCTCTGAAAGAATTTGATTGTGATCCGATGCATTGTCACCCCTTTTTCCCACACTTTTTTGCTCTGTTTTTGTTCTATGGGTAGTTGGAGCAAATAAAATTATAGAAGATAGGCAAACCACTAAATTATTTTTGTTTGTTTTTGTACAACTGCAACCCTTTTTGTAACATAGACATTACATTGAGAAAACTACCATGGGTATAACCACTTATTATAGTTACTTTCCTTTTTTTCTTTTAAAAAAAATTCCAATTAGTGAAGGGTAAAATTGGTATTATGAAAAGTTCATACCATAAAAAAATTAGTCCTCTTTATCTATAGTTATAGATAAAAATTAAATTTGTAATAAATCATTGTTTACAATTTATTAATGTCATCAGAATAGAAAACACGGATCACACAAACAAGCATATTATGTTCCTGTTTGGCCCGCTATAAAAAGAACGGCCCGTGTAATTGCTAGTGATTATAAAATAAATGAATCTCACTAATTAATATTTTTTCCAAAGAAAAGACTAAACGACACGTATTAGTCGTCGTAGACCAAGAGAAGTTTTAGGGCTTAAACGAAAAACAAAGAAAAAAAAGCACTTATTTCATTCTCTTCCCCGATTCGATTATTCGAGAACCAAAAAAGCGAGTGAGAGAACCAAAACTCAACAATGGCGTCGTTGCTTCAAGCGTTTATAGATCCAAAGAAAAACTGGTTCGCTCGTCAGCACATGAAAGCTATTTCTCAACGTCTTCGCAAATACGGTTGGTTTAATCCTAATTTTCATTTCATTTTTTTTTCGATCTATCAAACCCTAATTTCATTTCGAACTCGTTTTTTTGCTACTGATTCGTGAAATTTGATTGTTTATTTGAAATTAGGGCTTCGATATGATGATCTGTACGATCCGTATTATGATGTTGATATTAAGGAGGCTTTGAATCGGCTTCCAAAGGAGGTTGTTGATGCTCGTCATGCGCGTCTTAAGCGTGCTATTGATCTTTCCATGAAGCATGAGTATCTTCCTGAGGATCTTCAGGTTTGTTAGGTTTTGTTTATTTGTTTGTTTTGATTTGTTTTTATAAAAAAATTCAGTCACAAGTACGATAGAGTTAAATCGTTCGTGTTAAGTTGTAGATAAATTTATTGAAAATTGTTTTGGATGTGTTTATATTTTGATAGAAATGGATGAAATGAATTGCAATTGAATCGAATAGCGAGTTAGGTTTCATTGCTTAGAATTGGATTATTTAAATTGGGATTGAAAATGACAGAATATTTCCCGGTGGGATTATGAATCGTGGTTTTAAATGCAGCTTATGCAGTCTTCTCAATCGTGGTTGCGAAGATTTTTACCTTTAAACAATGGTTTTATATGATAGAAAATAGTAAAATATTTATGTACAGTTCTTTAAAAACTGTTTATCCAGTTCTCTACTGAAAAGATAAAAAAACTGCCAATTTAGTGGATCCAACAAGCAATAAAATAACACAGTCTTACCAAAAATTATGCGAGGGACTGTATCAACACTACAATGTCTAAGGTACTTAACCTAATTACTTGGAGGTGTAAGAAGGAATTTGTTTATATTCTGTTGCGTTTCATTCCATTTTATTGTAAATTGTCCAAACAATAAATGAGAATTGCATTCTATTTCATTCTACCATCACTCGATATCCAGACATAACATCTGTGGGACAATTGCAATTTTGCAAAATGTCTGGTGTCCTGTTGTGTCTTTTCTGTGAACTTTCCTTTATTTGATATCTGTGTTTTGTTATGTGAACGTATCAAAGAAGATCTGCTGCTCTTGTTTGGTACGTGCTTGTGTGAAGAGCATGTCTCTGACTATTCTGACCAGTGACCACAAATGTCAAATTTTGAGCACTCATATACTCTGTTTCTGTTTTTTGACAGGCATTGCAAACACCATTCAGGAGCTACCTTCAGGAAATGCTGACCTTTGTAAGTGCTTTCATGATAAAAGTTAACAACTAATTGTGTAATGATGGGTGTGTGTGTGGGTGTTATATTTAACGTTTCTGAGGACTAAACTTGACCATGCCAATTGGTATTAGTTCCTTTACAAAAGTAGACAGCAGTTAATCCTTGTCTTGATTGTTTTCTACCCCAATATACTTGCAATCTTTTCCTTAAATGCTAGAACTGCTAGAACTCTTGGTGTGAATAAAACTAAATCATTTCAACAAATATAGTAGCATAGTTGCGGATTTTCTTTGTTTTCTTTTTATTTAAGAAACGTGAAATCTGTTATGTTTCAATTCATTTGTAGTTCTTTTTGTTTGTTAATACTTGCTTGAATAGATGGATTATTAATAGTTAGTTTTTAGCTTAGAATAGCTTGAGTTTGTGTTTCTGTTTTTTTTTTCTTTTTTTTTTTTCTGTATTTGTTTTCACCTTTTTATTTGTAAAATGGCTGCCTTGTTTTCAGTTTATTCACTATTTTCAAAGATTTGTACAGGAAATAGTGAATAAAAAGAATTTGTTTTCATCATGTCCTATACAAAACCTTGCCAATAGGAATCAAATGAAAAACAACACAAATTTTTGTAATTCAATGGGCCATGCACATGTTGATGGGAGTTAACAAGGTAGATGACACATTGGCACATGGGTTCCACATATGGTTCCCAACCATGTAGATGCGTTTAAGCATGGTAAATGACCTGAAAGCCCCTCAAATTTCTCCCCTAGTCTAGCGAACCAAGACCTGCTACAAACATTGCAATTATAGGCCATGTCAGTTTGGTTGTGAGGAGGGATCTAAGTGTTTGAACAAGAACATCCTTTGAGCTTAGTTTCTGTGGATATTATGGATGTTCGGGAGTGATACCAGCTGATACTGACTCTAAAGCATTGATAGGGTGGAGAAAATCCAAACTTGGGATAGTTGTTAGCTGTTCTCTTACATAGTTTATGATGCATTTGGGCAACAGATTGCTGGCAATTTACAATTGTAGAGCTGAGCTTTTGCGCATGGAAGTTGGATACAGTGTAGATTCAAGGACTTCTACTTTCCTTTTTCTTATTTGCATCCCTCTGCAATCTATGTATCTATCCTTGATCTATGTGTTTTTTACATGTTCGTAGATTGAGAGTCTCATAGAGAACCACTCCCGGTTGAAAACCTTTAGCCATTGCTTCCTAAATTAAACACTCTCCAGTGTTGTTAAATGGTGGCCATGGGCGCTGCCATGGTGAGAATCGCGTGGCAGATTTTTTGACAACCACCATAGGCAATTTGTTAAGGGATGCCTGTCAGTCATGGCTGCACTATTGGCCACCATGTTGTATTTATATGACGGGGTTTTGGCCTTCACCTCTGCCATTGACAACATTGACACTCACAGCATCATGTTCTTTATTTAATATGTTATGAATAGGGTATTTTTTTTGTCATTTTATATTGAACTAAATGATTGAAGAGTAAAAGTTGATCTTTCTTTCCTTATTTTCTACACCCAAGCAAATACTAAATCACCTCATTTTCTCTTCTCTGCATATTCTTTCCTCATTTTTTTCCGCCCATTTTCATCACCATCCAATCTAATAGGAGTAAGAACGATATTTTGATTGCATGGATCTATTTACTTTCAAAAATTGAAAGCATGTGAGAATTACTCAATTGTGATTGGATCAGTGTTGTACATATAGGAAAAGTATTACTTTTGGAAATCAACACTATAATAACTTCTAGAAGTAATACTAAATGCTTTTTGACCAACAATTTTCAGGTTAAGAGGGAACGAGCAGAGCGTGAATCATTGGGAGGTTTGCCCCTATATCAACGAACCCTTCCATAAGTGCATTAACTATTGCATGAAGCTATTTTGATTGGAATTGGATGTTGAAATGTATTACTGTTGTGGTAGAATGTTTTGGTTGAAGACGAAATCTTAGACAGCTTTGATGAAACCTTATGTGGACCACATTTTTTAGTGCTATAAACTTCCCTTCAGCATTTTCTAATAAATGGCAACAATAAACTGGTTTGCCTTCATAATTTATGGCTTGCATTTCACTTTGCCCTTTGTCTTCATTGGAATCATTTCTTGTTTGTAGATATAGCTGTTGTATATTTTTTTAACAGACCTCTTGCTTTCAGACTTGCCGCCGTAAATAAACATGGAGCCATTTTTCATTGGCAAAACTTCAAATTTTCTTAAATTCACTCATTTTTTATTATTAATTTAGTTTTAAAATTAAAAAACCAACGTACTTATTTTTTTAAATAGTTTTTTCGTAATAGTCAATGATATCCCTAATTCTTGGCTCTTGTTCATAGTTTCAAAAGGATAACTCTGCTGTTTGTGATGTTCTATTAGAGTAGGAAATGTTGAGTATTATATAATGCAAAATACTCTCCGTATACCTTTTTCTAATACAATAACAGCAGAAAAGTATCATTAAAATTGAACCCAAGTTATATTTTTGGGTGTTGGATTATTATTATTATTTTAGAATAAAACTATGGTTGTGATTAATTATCGTTATATCAAGAATCCTGGAAAATGAAACGTGGCTTGGTCCTTGAAGATGTTGTAATTGCAATTTAATGGGCATGCTAAGATGGAACAAGGCATATAGCTCCATCGGACTAAGAATGTGTTTAGAAATGTCCAATTTTACGATATCATGGTGAATTTGCATTGGTAGATGAGAATGACACTTTTTCGCCCCTAACCAATGCATCCCATTACTAGAAAAAGAAATGCTGTTTGAGTTACCATCCCTGCATGATATTCCATTGCAAGAACGAAAATGAAACATCGTTTGAGTTGCCATTCCCAAACCTCTGCTTGATATGTTGCTTCTGAATCGAAAATTGGATAAATGTTACTCAATTTAAACTTAATCCATATTATGTCTTTCTGGAGGTTTTTTTTCTTACAATGTGTTCCTGGAGATTTAAAACTCAAGTATAGAACACTTTGCTTGCTGGAATTAAAATCCATAGAAGCTACCAAGGGGTTACGAGCAATAGGGCGTACCACCATAGCACATCGCTTTTGGCTGACCAGATCATATAAGATGACATAGAGATTAAAAAAAATAGATTTTGTTTGGATTGATGGAATATAGAATGAAGTGGAGTAGAGTAGAATGGAGTGGAGTAGAATGAAGCGGAATGAAATAAATATATCATTCCATTGTTTGGATAATTTATGATGGAGTGACAAAAAATTTGCATTTCATAATTTACCTTCCAAATTGGATGGAATAAAATTGAGAGTAAAGTGGTGGTATGAGGTAAAAACTATTTCATCCTATTCTATTCTATTTTATTCCATTTTTATTTTTATAAATGCATTTCAGACAAATGAATTATAAAGGTAGTATTTCATCCTTAACAGTTTCTTTTCCACACTATCTTAACTTCCAAAACCAACCAGAAAGTAACAGTTTAAGTCTTTTTTTAAATACCAAAATGCCCTTGACAATTGTTAATTTTACTTTCCTTCCTGCATTAAGAATAAGGGCCCGTTTGACTTAGCTTATTTTTGAGCTTAAATTTACTTCCATGTAATTTAAACCCTTATATAGATTCAAGACTCTTATAATCGGAATGTGCAGGAAGAGATTGCAACAACTGATCAGGAGGATCCCGCGGTGTATCATAGTCCAGAGCAATCTGATGAAAGTGATGATGACTTAAGGAAATGGTCTCAGTATCAAAGTATTATTTAGTGAAAAAAATGAATGCCAACATACATATTTGATCTCATTCTTTTTAAATTATGGGGCAACCCGTGGATTTTGTTCTCCCTTTTGGCTTTTGCAGTATATATATATGTACTTTACTATTTTCTATTAATTGTAAAAAATTGACAAGTTTATATTTCAATTTTGAAAATATGGAGGATTGAATTTGATAAAATTAATTATTAGGAAAACTCATGAAATTAAAACTATCCACTAACTACCTAGCCATAATAGTAGACATTCCACGTGAATCCACGAGAAAGGTTGTCCTACACTAGCAAAGTCACTCATCGGTCTATTAGTTGCTCATATATATGTCCAAAACAATTAATTAATAGGTACTTCTAAAATTATGAGTATGTCGTGTATATAGAACAAATATAGGGAGATCAAACTTTTTTGACAAAGTTGAGGTTATGATCAAGGGATGAAGAGGAAGCAGGGAACACAATTGGATTAACAAAATGATTTTGTTGAAAGAAATTTCTCCAAAAAGATTGTGGATTTGTTGGGTTGCAATTTTGCGTCAATTATATTTACCAATTTATTTATTTGTATTTTTTGTCGAGTAATTTAATGGTAAGGATTTCATCTTTAATACCAACAACAAATAGGTTCCCTTAAGTTTGTGGTTAGATATTCGATTCCTAGCTCACGTGTATGGAGAAAATTCGGTTGAGAGAAGAGAACTCACTTTGTGTGTCCTATAAGTTTCTTGACGGATATTAGTCATCACTAACGGTGATAGAAACTTCGTATGAATATCATGATAATAGAAAAATGAAGAAAATTCCACCTTTAATAAATAACTGAAGTGTTCGGGGTTCGAATTTTGATCCCTATATATAAATCACTAAACTATTTGGTAGAAGATTTCAATCAAGAGATGCGAGTATTTTCAAGTGTTATTATTATCACATACAAGTTAAATGTTTAAAATTCATGGAGGATTTACAAAGTCCAGAGGAGAAGACATAAAAATTGAAAAGTATTACTTTATGCAAATATAAATAGTCACAAGAAGATCAATTACTGTGTTCGTTTTGGTTTTTACCTGTAAGGTTGGATCTAAAACCATTTGTAGTTGGATTTAATTGTATTATCTTTAATTGCTACAAAAAGGTTAACTAGGTCAGGTTGATGTCTTCCCAGTTTGTTGTATTATCTTTCTTTTTATGTTTAATATATTTGGGATAGTGCAGAGGATTTCCTCTGTTCTCCTTTTGCTTAAAAAAAAAATACAAAAAAAAAAAAATTGAAGGTGAATGGATGACATATTGTGTCAAAGTTGATGCTCATTGTAGTATCATGTCAAGTAGTGTGAAGAAGGAAAATAATAATAGTGTTATTATAAATGTTGAGTTAGTTTAAGTTTTTTTTTACAGTAAAATATCCTTGGCACGGGGACAAAGATTGTCACCCACGCGGGTATGAGGATGAGTACATGTATTTTTTCAAATTGCGGGTATGGGGGTGGGGACTATAATACCTTACCCATACCCTACCCATTGTCATCCCTAATTTGATATAATAATCTCTCGTAAGTACAACATGATTTTAATGACATTTAGGGTCTATTTGTATTCAGCTTATTTTTGAACTTATGAAAATAACTTATGCAAATAAATAAATATTTAAGCAAATTCACAAGTTTTCACCAACAAAAATTGTGTATTTATAAACAACTTTTTTTATAAACTACCTTGAAAAAAGTATAATAATGCATAAAAACTTATTTATTTGCATAAGTTATTTCGCATAAGCTCAAAAATAAGTCAATCCAAACGTACCCTTAATATGTCAAAGTGCGGATTTGATTAGAACTCTTTTCTTCATATTAAAAATATGTGATATCTAACCAAGTAACTGAATTTAAGTGATTTCCATAAAAAAAAAAACTGAATTTAAGTGATTAATGAACTTCTTTAAAATGAATGGTCGGAAAAAATCTAAGTTAAATCTTTGATAAAAATAATATTTTATCAAACTTTATTTACTTCCGAGTCATACTCTAATTTACTAGAAATTTGAAAACTCTTTCCGAAAAATTAGAAAGTTAATATACTAAAATAATATGTGATATACTGATATCTGCCACTGTGGATTTGAAAACTTAATATGATATAGTCAACAACAAAATCTCAATCTGCATATAAGCTTAACACCAATTTAGATCTAGCATGTAGACACTGTAGAAGTTTTGGCAGCTATAATAAGATTTTGGGGCCAAAGAGATCATGTATTGGTTCCTAGCTCTTATCTTGGAGAATTCATAGGAGACAATTACCTTAAATGCATGGTACGTGGAAAAGGTAATGACCTTCGATTTTATGCAGCCAGATACTACTCCTTGTTGGATGCAATGTCTTTATCAAATGAATCTCCACCATATGCTTATAACCACAGCCACATCCCAAATTATTCTTTTTTCAACTTGATTCAAATATATTTATCTACCTTTAGCTTTATATTTTTATTTTGGCCCCTCCCTTTGTATATGTACTTTGCGGTTTTTTATTTTGGTGGGACATTGACCCATGTTTTTCAATATTAAGGATACCCCAATCTTTAAATGCGATATTATAAAAATATATTTCAAATAGTTTTAGTCTATACAGTTACAACTTACAACGTTCTTTTTATTTTATTTTCTATATGTTTTACATTTGGATTAATGTAATTTTTTTTTTTAGCTTTTACCATCAGTTTAATCTGATTCGGAAATCAGTTCTATCATTAAGTGGTTCAGTTCTCTCCCGATTGCAATTGTGATTGTAGAGATCGAACTGTGACTCTTTCTACCAAATTCAGCGCCAATTACTATTAAACCAACTAACGATTGATATAAACTTTTGTTTTAGTTTCTAATAAAGGTGACCATATGATCATATACCATGTTTTACAATAAAATGATGACTTGGAGATGACCGAAAACAATTTATATAATTTTGAGGATAAAATGATAGAAAATATATTACTGTATTTGTTATCAAGTTTATTAAAATTTTATTCTCATGCATAAAAGATTTCTGAGAAAAGAAAAAGATTAAAAAAAATGGCGGGAAAAACAAAATCCTATAAAGATGCATGAGAATAAGTTTATGTATAATTATCAACGAGACCGGATCCTCTCCGGTAAATGGAGGGTCCAGTCCAATCACAACCTTTAAAAAATAAATTTTAAACAAAAATTAATTATTAAAAGGTGATTTTAATGGTGTGGATTATCCAACATGAGGAACATGAGGAATTCCAACATTAGGGAATCCTTTCTCTTATCAACTAACTATCTTATTATTATAAAGATTTCAGTGAATATTTAAATATTAACCAAACATATTTATTTATATACTTTTTTTTACTCTATTTATTTATATACTTAGAAGAAAAAAAATTCATACTTGTATTTCCAGAAAAACTTATTCCCAAGAATAAATTTAATATACATGAAACAAATGCTCCTTAAAGTTTGTAAGTCTAGTTACTAAACGACTTTTGGTCAACAAAGAAAACATGATATCATTAATTTATTAATTTATAGAGATTAAATCTTAATAAAAGAATTAATGAGGACAAAAACTAATTTAAACATTAAAAAACTTAAGATGGTATGATTTTCAATACAATAATTTTCAATAATATAATTAAGTTTATTTATACTTAAGATGATATAATTTATATGGTTTAGTCTCCAGCTATCTCTTTTTTTTTTTGGTAAGGTCCAGGTCCGGGTCCAGCTATCTCTCTTTAAATCAATATTTTTTTAACGGGGCTCTAAGTTCATATAAATCATTAGTAAAATATATTCATATAAATCAATAATTCTGATTGAATGATGATTAGAGACCGTTGAGATCTTGATAAAGGAATGGAATCTTCACATTCTATTCTACAATCACCCGTGCAGAAATGTGATATAATTAAGTTGTTTTCGTCTTAATAAACTTATAATCGAACTTGAATTCTCTCAAATAATTTATTTTAAGGAAAACTCATTAACCATTACCATTTAAATTCAATATCTTGATTTCTTTTGAAACAAAACTCAATATCTTGCTTAAATTGGTTTTCAATTGGATTAAGATATTCTATTGTAGTATTTTATTTTGAACGGCAATTCTAATGTAGTATATAGTTTTTTTTTTATGCAAAGAGAAAAAGCTCAGCCGAAAAAGGTAAAGACATCCCAATTAGATTGACATTTCTTTACTAACCCAACAAACAAGCTAAATCCCATAAATATTATTAAAAATAAAACATTGTACTGAGTTCGCTATGAAGGATTAAAAAATTACATGTTTAAATTACATGATAAAGAACAAGCATTGATTTAATGCGTTATGTCACATGAATATGGGTTTTAGAAAAAATCTTACTAACACGCGTCTTTAAGAATGCAAAAAGTAGTAACATTTTTTAATTGACTTCAAACCTTTAAAAAATGAGTCTAAAATGTAGTTTAGAGACAACTACACTTTATACATCTTTTAATTAAAAATAAAACCATAAAAACTTGCACAAAACCAATTGAGCTCGGGCCAAAAGAAATAGTTTGAATTTTCAACTTATATATTGTACATATCTCTCAAAATTATGGTAAAAAAACAAGATTTTGCTACATGGAGAGACATGATGATTAGCATTTGCTTTTTTTATGCATGAAGGTGAGTGTGAAAGCACAACCACTTTCATTAAAATGTGAATACGTCCACTTGTTTTAAAGAAGATACACCAAAAACCCATAAAAACAAAACAAATATGTCCTCTAATTATAGGTCGGTGTCTATTTCTAGTAACCCCATCTAAGAGCAGTGAGTGTCTATATATACAGTCCACATTGATCCTTTTTGCGGGTCTCTCTCTTCCAATACCCCACTTTCCTACCTTCCTCGTGTTATGTTTGTTTGGTCGTACTCTTTTACTAACATGCAAATGTTTCGTCTTCAATATACAATTAAATTAATTGCTTTCACCACTAATTTATACTACTCTATCGTCTTATTTATAAACAAAAAACTAATTATTCCAAATGTTCGTCAAATGTGAGATTAAATATATTCATTATTTAATAAATTTAAAAAAATAAAATTTGGTGACTTTTTTCGCCCTTTAGGGCAAGATATTGTGAACACTAAATGTCTAAAAATTATAGGACCATAAATAAGATTTTCAAATTTTATAGAAATTATTTAAACTATAATATTTAGTTTATAGCTGCTTGACTATCAATCCCTAAAGAACAATAATACCGTAATATTTTTGTATTTGACGGTAAACATGAAGGTTGCGGGAAAAGTGAATTTTCCTATGGTATTTATATCTAAACTTTTTCCTATTCATCCGGCACTTTCTAATCATAGTGTTTTTTTGTTATGATGTGCAACCAGGGGCAGACCTGGAGTCAAATAATTGGTGGGGCTAAAAAAATTAGGCGTTACTGAAGAAAACAAATTTCATCTTGATAATTCAGTTAAACAACAAATGATATATGAAATTACTATTAATACAACATGTATAAATAAAAAAAACAACAAACCAAAAAATTTCTATTAAAAAACAAAACCAACAAACTATTTCAAAAAAACCACAAAATTTCTATTCGAAAAAAAAAAGACTATAACTATTAAATCATTCATATCACTATTGTTTGATGTTTCACAATATCCTACTTTGAACCCAAAATTATACTAGCTTATAACTTATTAATTTTTATTCCAATTTTACCTATATTATCTTACTTCAAAAAATTAAATATTAATTAAACATATTTTTTATGTTATTCATTTCATATTTATATGTTAGTTTAATTGGTAATTTTACACAATACGACAAACTCAATTAGTTTTATACTTTTTTTTGCCAAACAAAGTCAAAGTTGATTATTATAAAATTTAACTATATAACTTAAAATAATATTTTACTTATAATGAAAGATTTTAAATTATTAATAATAGACTATGAACTAATATTTGCACCAATACTTAAACTAGTATATGTACGAGAGACTTACAATCATCAATATAAACTTTAAATTAATATTTACATTAATATTTGTACAAATATGTATACAGAATTACTTAAAATTATTTATAAAATATTTATTTATTTTTTTAAAAAAAAAAATTGGGCTAGGCTGGTGTGGTTATAGCCAAACCATGCCTCACACAGGTCCGCCCCTGTGTGCAACTTTAGATTAATGGGTACACCCTCCTGAACTTGGTGTATGGACTATGGATGTAAATCAAAGGTAGCACAATAGCTGAAACATAATAGCAAGCGGTCCAACAAATTATGAAAATACTCTAATAATATCTTAGAATTTTTTTTTTGGATCACAATTGATCAAACATACAAAACCGACTTATAATGACGATAATTATCCCCACTTATAAATATATTTTCAAATCATTACTCAATCAATATGAGTAACTTTGATAAAATTTGCATATAAAAAAACGAAGTAGGTTGATAATCTTTGAGATTGTATATTTTTCTCGATAAATTAACTTTGATAATATATTTTTTTTAAACCTTTTCCTTTTGTCTAAAGGTTATGTTCTTGATTGAGTCTAAAGCTGGCCTCGCGTCGAGCACGACCCAACCTACTAAGACGGCGAGGACAACCCAAAAAGACCAGGCCCATTTCAGATTAGGTCACACAAAGCATTCAACACGTGCTCCTCTGTCGAGGACACATGGCCATCCAAGCCTATCCACTATCCTTGAATAGCAAAGCGGTTTGACCCATGATGATGAGCACTAACGACTCCTCCCTACGAGCACGTGGAATCATGGCAGTCATCCATTATGGGCTGACGAGACTGACCCATATTAGAGACCTTTGGCCCAGCACTGTAAACCCTCCTCTACAGGAGAATCGGGTATTCTATTCTAAACTCTCTTAATCTTGTACCTCTGAGCCTTTGCGTTAAGCATCGGAGCGCCTGCAGGAACAAACCCCCTCTCCGTTAGTCGCCCAACTACGGATGAATTGTTGGGCATCTGACTGTATGATCCAGGTACGATCAGGTTATATGATGGATTGTAACAAAAAAAAAGTAGTAACTAAAAAAAGAAGGGTTATATGAATGCTTTGGGCTGCATTTCGATCTGGGGTTGACACGTTAAAAAGTTTTGGCCCACTGCACTGCGGGCCTAAATGAGTGGGCTACCTACTTCTAATACGCACGCACGGTCTACATGTGCCAAGTCAGTTAAATACCAATAGTGTGAAAAATGAATTTAAAAAATCCAAAGTTGAAAATACTACTAGTAATGTGTTGTATTTTTTATTTTTTTTTGGTATTTACAATCCCACATTTTGGTATTTAATGTGTTGTATGTTTATTTCAAATTATTTTGTACACTCCTGAGCATAAAAAGATAATAAATATTTATTCACATGTTTGTTTTAAATTTAATAAATTTTATTTTATTTCTAGGTATAAAATAATTATGGTAAACAAATTATGTTCCAAAAGAAAATGGTGACTTACAACAACAACGACAAAAAAAAAATGGTGACAATTTCTTTCATGAAGTTGAGAATAAATTCATGTGTTATAAACCTTGTCAAAATATTTTTTATTAAATAATATAAATGTTATTTGCAATAATTGATCTAGTAAACTTGAAACAAGTAAATTTTATTAAAATTAAAATTAATCAAATTGATAAAAAAATAAATTACGAGATTAAAATCAAACTTTATATTCAAGAAGTACATTTTGTTTATAAAATGATCAAATAGTTATATTTATTTTATAAATATTGTTAACTTGTAACTTCATTTCTTCCAATAGAAATATTTAACCAATTTTGAAGGGACTATTTTGATAGAAACGTTACAATTTCAAAGATATGTTTGATATTTCATAAATTTCAGGAACAAAAATGATTGTTCATTATAATTTTGAGGACTAAATTAATTATTTCCTCCGAAAATAATCAGGTCTATCTATACATCTAGTTATATATTTTATAAAGGGTTACAATTCTTTTTTCTTTTGGATTATCATAATATTAATAGTTAGACCATCTACAATGAACCTGTTGAAACCATTTTCAACACAGTAAATATGATGCAATGGTGGTGTTGAATGTGACATGGATGAGGGAGATGTTGAAACAATTCAACATGTTGAAAATCTGACGCCAGGGACACGCGGAAGGTTGCAGTTGGCTGGTTCAGGGCGCGTGAGATACACGCGCGGAACTGGCAAGTGAAGGAAGTTGATCACGCGGAGAGAAGGTTATTTTGGTTAAAGTAGGACGCGTGGCAACATCTGATTGGCCCTCCGAATTTTTATCTCATTTTATCTTTAAACTCAATTATTTCATTGCAAATTATTTTTTTATTTTTATACCAAAATTCATGATTTTTTTTCTCTATAAATAGAGACTTGGTTCATTTGATTTGGACACAGAAAAAAAAATCAAATTTTTCACTCTCTTAATCTTATTATTATCTTTCTATTAGTCTTTATTTTTAAGTTTTAGTCTTTGTTTAGTGAAATAGATCCCAATAATCATTTCAACACCCAAAATTCTTCTAATACTCCAAACAATTATTAAATTAAGTTTTATTATAATTGTAATCGGGAGTTTAATTTAATTTTAATCGATAATTGTAATTTTAATCGATGATTTGTATCGTATAATTTTAATTTAATTTTAATCGATAATTGTATTTTTATGTAATCATAAAAATAAAAATAAAAATATGAAATAAAAAGTGGTGGGGTAGAGTGTTGAATAAAAACCATTGGAGAGGATAAAAGTTGAATGAGTGTTGAATGAGTAGGTGGAAAAAAGAGAAAATGATATGAAGGGTGTTGAATGTGAAAACCATTGTAGATGATCTTAGGAATCGAACCACTGATGGTTAAGGGAACCAAATTCCTTACCACTTGGAGCAATTTATTGTTGGCCTAAGGGTTACAATTCTATATACCTATCTAAAATGGTGGATTGCACATTTTATGAAAGAAGAATATGGGGGTATAACAGTCAATAAATGAAGTTGAAGATAATAATTGAATGGCATGTTTGATATTTTACATAAAAAACAAGTCTTTTTTGGTAAGAAAGCATGCATATAAGGACATGCCCATCCCTAAGCCCATTTCATTCATTCTCGCGCCTATCATATCCTCTTCTTCTCAATCCTAAACTTGAAGCATCTCTCTCAATCAACATGAAGAAGATAGTGTTCTTGTTTCTCTCCCTTCTCTTTTGTTCCACTTTCCATGTCTCCCTTTCCCTCATTGATGGTAAGTTATATCTCTATTATACTTACACATATGTTTTGTGAATGAATATATTAATAATGTGTTCAAATTATGATCATGGTTCAAATTATACTCCTATTATTTATTACATTACTTATTTTTCACCATTTTTATTCAATTTGAAAAATGTTTGCTAATTAATGTACATATACTTACATGATGTGTTAGTTTGTAGGGACTAGGTATTAAACAGCTCAACATTCATCATATTTTCTTGGTTTCACCCCAGTTAATAAACATCAAAGAATGTAGATTCATTGCTCTATTTTACATTTTACCATTTTTAAAATAGATTCATTGCTATTCATTATAGGCAAGATAGTTTGTCCGAGTTTAGTATTTTGATTTCTAATATTAAGAATTTATTATTGTTAAATAACAACTTTGAAGTCAAGTTTGTTAAACGCCAAACAAATATGGTTGCTCATTTCTTAGTAAGGATAGCCTATTCTATGTCTAGTCGCCATCTTTTTGAGTCGATTCTTCGTTGTCTTTTTGTAGATGGATTGAGTTTCTTTTTGTAAAAAAAATAAAAATAGATCAATTAATTGTATCGCAATTGTTTAGTGTTAATGTTGTAGTGTTCATAAATCTTGGTTAAAATTCGTAAGTGACATAGTTGAAAGTTATGATTCTATTAATAGATTGAATATTTTTGTCTAATTCATGAACTCATAGTTATCTATCGGTTTCAAGTTTCAATTGGTCTTCGTCATTATTCAGTCTCTATAAAAAAAAAATAGTAGTAGTAGTTTTTGGGGGCCACAATTTTAGGCTATATGAATAAAGCATGGCTGAATGGTCTGAAAAATCACATGGGGCTGTATGCCTGCCAACTGGGGGGGTGTACAATACCGGCCACCACGTGACCTATCACAAATGTTTCAGATGACACTTTACCTCAAACTAGCTACTGCCAAATGTTTTACACAGTAGTGGATTGGTTGGACTATACTATTACATTACATTTTGCATTTGACTTGATTCCGGTATCTTTATCGGTGTGTGTTTGGTATCACGATGGATATATTTGAATTATATCATAATTACGGTGACTCGTCATGATTTTATAAAAGCTACTACACCCTATGGCTTCTGTAAAATCATGATAAGTCGCTATAATTCTGACATACACGACGTGATATCAAACATAGACTTATTTGTTTTTGTGTTTTTTTTTTATGATAACTATCCTTGTTATTAGTAACATGATATTGTGGTCCAATAGAAATAAGAAATTTTTTAACTAGTGCTTCTAATTTCTAAATAAAATTAAATATTTTTAAAACTTGTTTAATTTATTTTTAAAAATTTTAATAATAATATTTTCAATACAAAACTTAGTTTTTTTTTTCCTTAACTAAATATTAGTTATCATGACCTTAAAAATAAATACGCTTGTTTTTTGCAATTGTGCGTTTTAAAATCAACTAGACTAAGTGTATGTTTGATTCCACTTCTGGAGCAGCCAGAATTGATTCTGACTTGTTTGGTTTCTTAAAAGTAGAATTGATTCTGCCTTCAAAATTGATTCTACTTGAAGCTAGAAATCGTAGCTTCTGATTCTAGAATTGATTTTTACACTCAAAATATTTGTTCAACTCACTTTTACATGAATATATCCAAACATAAACCACTTTAACTTAAAATCAATTTTGGCCAGAATCAATTTTACAGAATCAATTCTATCAAAATCAATTCTCGTCACCGCAGAACCAAACATACACTAAAAATGTCATCAATAATATATTTCAAAAGTAACAACAATGATAAAAATAAAAACAAAAAAACAAACAGTGATAAAATAAAATAATTATATTGTTGTTTTTCGTACTCTATTAGACATGATCTAATGCCAAGTCATTCCCAAAAAAATTAGTGCCAAATCATTTAATTATGAAAAATACATGAATTGTATGTTTTAGCTTTTAAAATTTCATCAAAAATGTATTCTTCAATTTATAAAATTTTAAAATTATGTTAACCGATGCCCACAATTTTGATGATGGATTTCTCTATTGTTCTTGTTTGTCTCTATTATCTAGTCCTGTCGGTTATTGGACAAAATCTCCTTTTCCAATAATAATAATTGGATTGCATTGCATAGTGTTGTTGCTGTTTTTCTTTTTTGACAAAAGTGTTTTGTTTTTTGCAAGTCTTCTAGTATGTACATATTTATATTTTACTATTGTTGAATTAATAGTAAAATTTATTGATTCGATTGTAAAAATAAATTTATATATATATATATATATATATTTGTATCTTAAATATAATTTGCAAGCCTTGTTTGCAAATATATAAATTTGTATCATAAATATAATATTTAATCAATCCTTTCTAATTAAACATATTTTCATATGAGCTAAAATAATAAGAGTAACAAAATAGAATCTTGATTCAGTGTAGACATATATTACATGCAGTCGTGATGTAAAGTAATCGTGAACGATCACAAATCTCTAACGATCGCATGTGATCTAATCTGTACTGAATCCCGATCTAACATAATGTGACCTAACATTTATTGATATTGTACACACAGGACTAGTGGCTAATGGAAATTTCGAGCTGGGTCCGAAACCAACAGAATTAAAAGGCACGGTAGTAACCGGAGGCAAAAATGCAATACCAGAATGGGAAATATCAGGATTAGTAGAATACATAAAATCAGGACAAAAACAAGGTGACATGTTACTAGTTGTACCAGAAGGTGCATATGCAGTGAGATTAGGTAATGAAGCATCAATAAAACAAAGAATAAAAGTGATTAAAGGAATGTATTATTCAGTGACTTTTATGGTTGCACGTACATGTGCACAAGAGGAAAGAATTAATATATCTATTGCTCCTGATTTTGGTGTTATTCCTATACAAACATTGTATACAAGTAGTGGTTGGGATCCAATTGCTTATGGTTTTAAAGCTGAATATGATGTTGTTGAAATGGTTATTCATAATCCTGGTGTTGAGGAAGATCCTGCTTGTGGTCCTCTTATTGATTCTGTTGCTCTTAGGACTCTCTACCCTCCTAGACCTACTAAGAGTAAGTTCTACTTCTTTATTTATCTTGCATCATTACCATTAATTAAGTGCATGTTAATTAGTATTAAGTATATTATGATAATATTAGTACATGTGATGCCCAAGTTCAAAGTCAAATATAAGGTTTGGTTAAGGATATTTTTTAAGTATTATTAGATTTTGTGAAGAAACAAATATCTTGTATGTAGATGCAACAAACAACCATTTGGTCTATACTTATGCCGGTCCAAACGGAATTGGATTGAATGTAGTCGGGTGCATGCAGTCAGTAATTAAGAATTGTCTGATTAAGATCATTTATACGGTTTAAATTTTAAGAGGTTTTTATTTTTATTTAATATAAAATTTTGGAATGACATATGAATTGTCCAATCAAGATCAGACGGCTTGAAATCTACTAATTACATGACTGTGACACCTTTTTACTGCATAGAATCCAGGTCATGTCCAAACACACTATCCTTAGATTAATCCTTTAATTATCTTTTAATCCATTGCCAAATCTTCACAAAGAGACAGCTGTTTGATTTGATGTTAATGTAACACTTCCTAAGATCATTAACTAACATACATAAATGTTTAATCAAAAAAGCACATAAGATCAAACATTAATTAATAGCACATAAGAGAACAAGCTGGATTAATACTCTTATTAAGGTAACTAGTTAAATATATATTGGCATGTTTATGCATATATAGATATATAGATAGATATCAGACAAATAAAACCAATAGATGTGGCTTTGTATTAATAATATATATCCAGGGCCATAGTAGGTAGGTAAGATGTTACGATCATATATTAATGAAATGCAAATGCCTGCATAAATTCAAATTAAAGTTATGTCTGACATTAGAATAGAACAGTTGTTTTCTGTCACTTCATTGCATTGTGTGTCATATAGAAATCAGTTCGCTGTTCATTTAATTAGTAGTACTTGCCTTTAGCAAAGAAAAGGGATTTTTTATAGAGTAACCCTCTCCCCTTGAAATAGAAAAATGTCAATATACATATTAACTAGACCGAGATATCAGTGAGATGACCGATACACTTGATATGTATGTTTGGTATTATGGTGGATTTGTCAGAATCACAGTGATCCACCGTGATTTTGCAGAAACTACTGATACATTTACTATGATATCAAACATAGACTTAATTAATGTCTTGAACGGAATAAAATTTTGTATTTTGATATTCTAATTCAAAAATATTTTACACTACACAGCAAACATATTAAAGAATGGTGGATTTGAAGAAGGACCTTACATAATACCAAACTCATCATATGGAGTAATCATCCCACCCAACATAGAAGATGATCATTCACCTCTCCCAGGATGGATGGTAGAATCCTTAAAAGCAGTAAAGTACTTAGACTCAGATCATTTCTCAGTACCAGAAGGAACAAGAGCAATAGAATTAGTGGCAGGAAAAGAAAGTGCAATAGCACAAGTAGCTAGAACAATTCCAGGCAAAACTTATGCCCTATCATTTTCTGTTGGTGATGCAAGCAATTCATGTGAAGGTTCAATGATTGTTGAAGCATTTGCTGGTAAAAACACAATTAAAGTTCCTTATCAATCTAAAGGTAAAGGTGGATTCAAACGTGCTGTTCTTAGGTTTGTAGCTGTTGGGATTAGAACAAGAGTGATGTTTCTAAGTACTTTTTATAGTATGAGAAGTGATGATCTATCTTCTCTTTGTGGACCTGTTATTGATGATGTCAAGTTACTCAGCGTGCGGAAACCTTAAAGAACTAAACTACATCTCTCCAAATTTACTAATCTGAACGGGAAAAATATTGTATTTTTCTTGCGTCCAGATGAGTAAATTTGGATGGGAGTGGTTTATAAGAATCGAGCATTTCATGGTGTGAGGCTAGTATCAAAAATATTATTATGGGTTCTAAGCCTTTTGATCAGTTTATATATATATATTTGTTAGGGGAATAAGAGTGTTTTTTTTTTTTGTGCTTTTTTAAAAGACCCTTGAGGTGCTAAGTATGATTTTTATTTGAATATATATGAAAAATGTGTGTATATCAATTATCAATGATGTTAGCATATACTATGAAATGAGTGTATGTTTAATGTAGTATTATATACAGACATATAGTACACATCAGCGTATTTCTATGAATCCTTCATGTATTTTGTTTTGATAAATTATGGGGAAAAAGTATATATTGATTCATCTATATTGTTATATTTACAGAAACCATGTTAAAATTTGTGACAATACTCACTGAAACAAGAATCATATACCATTGTCTTAAATCATACAAAGATAACCTCAAAAATGAAACCATGTTACTCAGTTATCTTTTGTTGTGTCACTTCAAGAAAAACAGTATGGTAAGGTAATAATAACAGAAATTTGTGAACTCTTGATTTTTGTTTGTGCTACATTCGGATATCTGCAGTATATTTTTATTAATCTAGGCAATGCTATTGGTTAGTAATTAATATCGTTAATTTTTTTACAAATAGGTATCAAATCTTTAGAAGTTCGATTTTTTTTATAAAATAATTCTTTAGTCAAATTTTATTTATTTTGTGGTTCAAATTCAAACTACTATCTTATTCTTTTAGGTATCAAAGGGTTAACATCGGAGAATTCTCATCCACCTTAGCTATCAATCCATCCTTTAATAATTCTTAGCTTCAACTACACTATTAAATTAAGGAAAATAATAGTTAGTATCTTGATGCATTAGTTAAGAAAATTAAATAGAAAATGCTAACCAGTAACCCTAGGCCGGGAAGGAGAGAAAGTTGAAGAAAATATTGTAGGAAGGAAAGATTTACACTATGTTTATTTCTAAGGAAAGATTGTAGGAAGGAGAGAAAGTTGAAGGAAATAATTTTTTTCCTTTGTTTGGAACAAAAAAAATGGCAAATGAAAGAAAGAGACATATGGCCCCCAAAAATATGCTCTCCACCATAGTTTTATAACTCGGACCGGTGATCGACCTGATCGAAGCTATGAGTTAGCGAGTCACTAGTCAAACCATTAGATCATTGGTCAGACCATGAGGTCATTTGACCCGATTGTAGGAAACCTGGTTTTTTTGCTGTGTAGGTCTATGTGGATGCTCGTCTCTAGGAGTAAGAACACCTGGATAATCACTGTCGTTAGAAATGTATCATCTCCAGAATCAGTGCTGCCTATATAACTTTCAGTGGATTTTGGAGTAGAGCCTTTCCTGTGATGAGATTCTTTTTTGGGCCTTCTACCAAAGACATTACCTTGAAATCCAAGACCAAGCTTAAAAGCACCATGATTTTGGGAGTTTGAGTTTCCTCCATTTGTTATATCTCCATTTATTCTCCATTTGGAAAGAGATAGACACAATTGAAGATTAGTGGGGTCCACAAATTAGTGGGACCTACTTTTAATGGGTCCCACTAATCTTTAATGTGTATATCTCTCTCCAAATGGAAAATAAATGGAGGGATAACAAATGGAGGAAACCCAAACCCATGATTTGGTGTATTCATCTACTGAATTAGTTCCCGATTCTGACTTGAATTGGTTGCCAATTCCCGATTCAACCAGAGACCCGACTAGGTCACACCGGTTTTCACTGGGTCAAATGCAAAACCAGTCATGTGATTGGACCGAACCTGTACACTACCGGTTTCCAACTGGACCGATCCAACCGGCCAATCCGATTTTTAAAACACTGCTCTCCATTCAAATACTATGAGAAGAAAGTGAGAAGTGGATAATTTGTTGGCTCAAAAAGACATTATAATCCCCATCTACGTATTCATAAATATACACTAGCATTTATATATAAGGGTGTTTATGTTATTTATTTACTGTACTAAATATACATACCTTTTTTTCCTTTCACTTTTACTCATACCAAACAATAAAAAAATCATCTCACTTTTTCAGCTCACTTTTTTTCCTTGGAGTTTCATTCCTTCTACTTTCTTTCCCGTATAGTACAGATGAGCAGGGATAGTGGAGTAACTTCACACTCCATTATTTACACCTAAACCCCAAAGCCAGGTTCTCAATTTTCATTCTCATCTCGTCTCTTTTGTGGTTCAGGTAACTTCTATTCCTCTAAACGCATGTCGTTTCTACACTCTTCTATTTCTTCAATCCGTGCATAAATTCCTATCTCGCGTTTCATTTCGTTCCTTCATACTCGTTCCATGCTCTGCTAGGGTTTTAGGTTTTCACTTCTACTTCGATGCTTTTAATTTCTTTCAATGTTTGTTTTTTTGTTACAATTTCATTTCCTTTTTATACTCATCGCTGATCTGGTTTTCTTCACCCAATTCAAGATTATTGTGGATTTGCACAAACAAACTGTTATACTGAGAAATTTTCAATTGATGATTTGTGTTGTTCATTTCATTTTATTCCTTTTTTTTTTGTTAGTTAGGGTTTTTGAATTGATAATTGTGAAATCGTGGGTGAGGAAATTGAGAGAAAGAAAGAGAGAATTCATGAGGGCAAGTGAGAGGAACTGAGGGAAAAATAGTTCTCAATATTCTTTGTATTGTATGAATGGAATCTTGATTGACACTTACAATGCACTTTGGTATTTAGGACATGTTTGGATTGACTTATTTGAGCTTATCGACTGTCATAAGTTTTGTGTGACTGTTTCGGAGGAGAACTGACAAAAATAGCTTATGACATTGTTCACAAGCTGTTTTCAGAAGTTCTCAAAAATAGGTTATAAAAACACCGTATAGTTATACATAGTTTTTTTTTTTTTTTACTTCATTTTATCATTTGCTATAGGCAGCAATTAAGCAGTTTGCCGAACAGGGCCTTATACCAGATATGTCTAACTGACTCAATAAGTTCGTTACTAGTCAGATTCTGTTACAGTTGTATGTCTTATAGAGCTTATCTCTGTAGTCTATAACATAGTAGCAGATTGATTGTGGTACTGGTACAACAAGTATAGTTGCATGTGATATTTGTGTTTCCCATTTCAATTTATCAATTTTTGTTGTTGTTAGTTTAGGGTATTAACGATTGAATAGATAACTGTTTGTCTTAACGAAGGAATTTAATATTGTGGGTGGATAGTAGGATATTGACTGCACTGCGAAAAAATGCAATTTGTAGTCGGGATTTTTTCTAGTTGCGTGTCATATTTGTGTTGCTCATTTGATTTTATCCCTTTTTTTGTTATTTTAGGGCTTTTGAATTAAGAACTGCAAACGGTTAGTGTCTTAACGATTGATTGTACTGCAAATACAATGATATAATTCCGTAGGCTAGTTGTGGCTATTTGTGCACTGTAACTGTTAGTTTAGGAATTCAGTAAGGCTACTTGTGAGGTCAATGTAAATTCAGTTTGGCTATGCGAAACTTATGCTGTATTAGCTTGAAAGTGTTGCTGGATAGTTAAGTTTTGTGACTAAAATGCGAGTTTGTTTGCTTATTGATGGATTATGAATTATTGCTTCAGATCAATGAATTATTGATGTTTATGCAGTTACCAGTTTCTAGTTTTATACAAGTAAGACACACTATGGCAAAGAAGAAGAACCCCATGGTGTTTATGAATGTGTCTATAGATGGGGATCCGGGTGAAAGAATGGTTTTTGAGGTATTATTCTTTCTTTTTATATTTTTTTTGTTGATATACATACTCTAGCTTTGCAATATCCAACCTAATGGTATGTCGTCGTTTGTCCTCTCAGCTTTTCTATGATGTTGCTCCAAAGACTGCTGAAAATTTTCGTGCACTGTGTACCGGTAATGCTACATTTTATTTGCATAAAAATTTCTTCAATTATAATACATGTTTTTGCTGAACTTGGACACTTCTTTTTTTCCTTTAAAAACTTCCACATAGATCATCACCATTGTTCATCCATCATCAATTGAAAGTTCTTGGACATGTTAATGCATTTTGGTTCTTTGAGTTGTGCATGAAAAATTAGAACTTAATTATAAATCATCTTCATAATCAACTGATAACTGATTTACCTTTCCCTTTTCTTTGAAATGGGTCATTTCCCCTTTCAGGAGAAAGAGGAGTCAGTCCCAATACTGGAAAATCACTGCACTATAAGGGTTCTTTCTTCCATCAGATTGTAAAAGGCTCTATTGTTAGGGTATGTTTTTACTTTTTCTTACATCTAGATTGTTCTTTGGTAGTTCATATAGCAACTATTCTGTATTTTTTGTGGTTGAAAATGGTTTAGTAGTGGTCCCTATTTTTGTCAGTTTCCCTTGTTTATTCTGTAGGATACAGGGCTGACGGTCACGACTGCTTTTCTTGTGATATAGTTTTAAGGTTGTACTTATGAAATTATTCACGCTTATAATTGTGATAAGCTCTCGATGACCAGACTATTTGTATGCATTATTATAATTTGATTGTGTGAATTAATGGTTGGTTTCCCTTTTGCAGGGTGGTGATTTTATCAATCGAAATGGTGAGTATTCTTTGATTCTTCCCTCCGTATCATGAATTATTTCTCCACCTTTTGAAGGTTGCAATTTGATAAAATATATGTAGTCACTTTATTTTTTTATCATTTGACCACTCAGTTGTCCGGGTTGCAAGCTTTGTTCCATTTACATATTTCCTGTCACAATGTTAATTTCTTTTCATAGTCAGTTAGGAAACTAAGAAAGTTCCATTTGCTTGGATACAGATTTGCCTGTCACTTAGTGGGGGCACAAAAGCGATTTGATTTTCAAATTTGGGTTATTTTTTTTATTTTTTATTTAATATTTGTTATACTGTGGCTTACTATTGTTAATTTTAAATTAAAACCCTGCCAACATTGCCTTTATCTGCATGCAATTTTCTTCACATGCTCTCTTCTTTAGGGTCTGTTAAAATAACATGTAATGTCGTGGTTCTTAACTTTCTTTATCAACTTTCTTTATCAAATTATCTCAAACCAATGTAATGTTAAAAGAGTTCCGAAGAGTCATTTTTATCTCTTATGTTCTAGTGACAGTTAGCTAGTTGTTAAACCTCATCGACAGTCATTATTTTTCCTTCGCATGCATCCCATGTGCAGCATGTGTTGTTCATTGTATTAACTCCTGTATCTTTTTCATGTGTTTTGCAGGGACTGGTGGAGAAAGCATATACCCCAAGTTCCCAGGTTAGAATGCTAAATTGTCATCTTGAACTCAGATTCCCCAGTTTGGGTTCTTTTGAGTTATGTCTCAAAGCTTATCTAGTTCTTATAGTTGTACTTCTGACTTATTTTTCCAGACGAGTCTCCTAGGCTAAAGCATGATTCTCCTGGCCTTCTATCCATGTCAATTGCTGATCGTGACACTCTCGGTTCACATTTTATCATCACTTTGAAAGCTGATCACCATCTTGATAGGTTTGTTTATCCGATTTATTCCCAGTGCCATTTAGTTTAATACTATGGGAGCGTTTGGATGAGGGAAACTTATTTGAAATTATCTTCTATTAACAACTATGAAGCATTTTGCTACTGTTTTGATGAACTGATTAAAAAAGCTTTTGAAGCCCGTGCAAGATGTTTTTGGCTTATTTTTACAAGTTAAGCTAATGAAAAATAAGTCTTTGTAAAAGCTAGGAACAGCTTAGGAAGTAACTCTTTTTACAATAATTTGACTAAAATAACCATAAAATCTTTTGTCTTGAGTGCTTCTTAAAATTTTGAAACATATATTCTAATGGAAATTGGCCTTATTTTTTGCTGAACTTAAAGCAATGCGCCCTATATAACAAGCTTCGCTTGATTAAGTACTTGTTCAAACTTAAACTGTATTAAAATATGACCTTTGTCTGTGTACTATTCTTGCATTGGGTTGGAGAGTGTAATTTGGTACAGACTCGTCATTTTGGTTTAATGATACTAAATGCTCAACTTGCTAATGTGTTCTGTTATGGGGTAATTTTGCAGGAAGTATGTAGTTTTTGGCAAGCTTGTGCAAGGTTATGATATCTTGAAAAAAATTGAAGATGTAGGCGATGAAGAAGGACTCCCAACCGTAACTGTTAAAATAATTAATTGTGGTGAACATAATGAGGGTGAGAATTCCTTAGCCCATTTAAGGAATACCGAGTTTTTCACTTAACTTGAGTGATGATAGATAAATCCCTAATCATATGCTGAACATCTCATTTCCAAACTTGTAAATGTCATGTATTGTAGTGTTTATTTTCCCTCTTCAAATTGATGCTTCTGTCCAATCTGATAATGCCATTTTTAGATGTACTTGATATGTTTATTTGAATCTTCATGTTTTTCGTGTTAGATACAAAGAAGACACACAAGTTAAAAAGTGGAAGGAACGGAGCTTCTGAAGCCAATAGTCATGAAGTGCGGAGGAAGGGAAAGCATAAGAAATCTTCAGGACACCGAAGGAAAAAGAGAAAACATTACTCATCAGAATCAGATAGTTCCTCAGATTCCGACATTGAATCTTCATCAAGTGAATCTTCATCAAGTGATAGTGACTCTGACTCAGATGTGTCCTCGTCATCTTACACAAGTTCATCTAGTGATGACAGGCGGAGGAAAAGAAAGAGATCTAGGAAAGATAAACGTAGACATAGAAAAAGGAGAGATAAACGTCGAGAAAAGCGGCGAAGGAAACAAGATAAGAGATCAAAACGTAAATCAAGGTATTAAATATGATTAAGCATCTGGTTAAGATTTATGCGATATAAAATTCTAGTCATAGTTGCTTGTGAAACATTTATAATTGTATCAAGTATATCTGTGTTCTCATACTGGTTGTGTTTTTTTCCCTACTTGTATGTTTATTTTTACGAATATCATAGTTATTAACCCGCCACATGAGTTTAGATGCATCAATTCTTCTCAACAACACAAAATTTGTTTGAACAATTTTAAAACTAACAATTCTACTTTGATTAACAATTTTTATGGTTGTTGTCACTGAGATTTTGTTGCGTGGTGTTAGGGAATCAAGCAGTCATGCGGATGCAGATAGTGCAAGTAAGAGTGACGATAGCTCCAATGGCAAAGGTCTTGATACTCAGGGGAGAATTCAGAAGCATAAAGATCATTCGCAGAAAGATGGTAATTTTGAAGCCCTTCACTTTTTTGTTGTTTTCGTGTGTAATTTATTTTATCCAGCAAGTTATTTTATCTTTTGTCTCTGACCAAGCGAAATCGTAAAATATAAGCTAGATGTTGCAAAGGTTCTTTTGGGGGGTTCTAGGTAAATAGTGATTTGTTGTCCTTGTTCATTATCAGTTTTACATGGAATTGTGACCTGAAAAATAAAGGCAATCTAGGACAATTTATACGTGCTGGTTTTATTTTTTAAAATCACCTGTCCTTGCATCTTCTCTTGATTATATACTGTATTTGTGGATGCCCTTTTTTCGTGCCTTCTATCAGTTGTTAGCTAGGAACGACACCATCTAGTTTGCCTTAGAATTGGAAAAATGAAGCAATTGCACTTTCCACAAGTAAAATTTCATTTACTAGTCCTTTTTGTCTGTCATGCGAGCCACTGAAATTAAATTTCGACAAACTTGTAGCTTCATTCTATGGTATGTTAATAGATTTTTTTAATGTTCAGTTTTTGTTCTTTGGTAGCTAGTGTGATGTCTTGTCTTTGTTTTTCTCTACCAGCTGAAGTCCAGTCATCCTCAGTTTTGGAGAAAGAATTGCCTCCCATGAGTCATAAAAGGAGGGAGGTGGATGGCATGCTAGGTGAGGAAGAATTCCCAAAAGAAAATGGAGCACAGCGTAGCAACGGCATTGGGGTCAACTACAGACTCGACAGAAGTGAAGAGAGGCAGCCTGATGTGATGGATGATAATCCAGGAAAATCTAGGTCTACTTTCAAATCTTGTCACACCTCCGTTTTTTCTTATGCTTACCATTTCTTCCAGATCTGGTATTTTATTAAAAGTTGATGAGCAGGATTCGAAGCATGAGCCCTAAGCAAACTGTGAGCAAGAGTATGAGTATTAGTCCCAAGTGTGTGTGCAAAAGCCCGAGCATTAGTCCAAAAGGGAGGTTGAGCAGAAGTCCAAGTGGTAGTAAGAGCCCACATGCTCCATCACAGAGGAGTTTGAGCAGGAGTCCTGTTAGAAGCATCAGCAGAAGCCCCGTGAGAGGGAGGAAGGGGAGAAGTATCAGTAGAAGCCCTATAAGAACACACATTCATAGGAGTGTCAGCAAGAGCCCTGTGAGAAGTCCTGACCGTAGAAGTTTTAGCAAGAGTCCTGCTAGATCTGTTTCTCTAAGCCGCAGAAGTAGAAGTTCTGCTAGAGTATCATCACGAAGAACAGTCAGTAGGAGCCCTGTGAGAATGTCAAGAAAGAGCATCAGCAGGAGTCCAGTTAGATCTTCTGCTAGAAGCCTCAGCAGAAGTTCTGGCCGAGTTCCTTTGAGAAGCATTAGCCGAAGTCCTGTCAGAGTGGCAAGCAGGGGCAATCACCGCAGCTATTCCAGGAGTCGTAGCCCTATTCGTAGTAGAGAAAGGACACCTCGTGAAAGGAGTCTGTCAAGGAGTGTGTCACCTGATGCTTCACCAAAACGTATCAGGAGGGGAAGAGGTTTCAGTGAACGATACTCTTATGCTAGAAGATACAGAACACCCTCTCAGTCTCCTGTGAGGTACCGCCATAATGGAAGGAATGACCGGGACAGGTAAACTGCTTAAGTAGTATGTGGTTTCTAAATTTTAATTAGTCATCATGCTAAGGTAGTATGACTCTATTGACATTGAGAGTTAAATGTCATAACTTTTTACACTTCCTGTTCTCAGATATCCAGGATACCGAAGGTACTCCCCTAGACGTTTTAGGAGCCCACCACCACGGAGAAGAAGTCCACCAAGGTTGTTTTTCACACTTCCTATACATTGCATTTTTTTTAAAATTTCTGGGTGAAAATATTGTATTTGCAGCACTGTTTATTTCTCTTCACAATTTGATTAATTGTTGAGGAATTTTCTGGTACCAAGTATTCTTACCCCCATGCCAGTGATCAATAATGATGGCCTTTTGAGTAGAGTTCCATATGGTTATGTGAAAACCTTGTATGTAGGTACCGAAGTAGGAGAAGCAGGACACCATCTGTATCACGCAGCCCACCTTACCGAGCACGTCGGTATAGCCCAAGCCTCAGCCCAGTTCGCAACCGCTCACCTGCTCGTAAGGATAGACGCATATCATTATCTCCCAGCAGGAGTCCATCTCGATCCAGGTCCAGGTCTCCAGTGGAATCACAGTCTCCAAAAAAAGCAAGCAGAGTTAACAGGTCAAGATCTTCGTCTAGAAGCTCAGATGGAAAGAAAGGCCTGGTCTCGTATGGAAATGGCTCTCCGGATTCAATTCATAGGTGAAATATCAAATTCAGACTATTCAGCGAAACAGTCACCTTAAATGAGCTGGAGGCTTTAATTTTTTTTAACTTCACATACAGCTTAACCTGCTTGCTGAAATTGTTGAATGTTACATATTCTTCATCAACCAAGCTTGGGAATTTATTCCCCCTCGTAGGTACTAGAATAAGTTCGAGACTATACATGTAATACTCTAATGCAGTTTAAGTTGTGGAGTTGTTGGGGTTTATCTGATATTTGCTCGGATGTGTGGTACTCCATCCATACATACACCCATTTATCAGTAGTAAGTAGCATTCATGAGTTTAATATAATATTAAGGTGGATATGCGAACTAATCCTAATATAGGTGTGTGAAGATATATTCTTTAGTATTTCTCTATATTAAATTAAATGCTTAATATTATGGGTATTTTGTAAGAGAATTTTTCCCGCCCCCACGTTTCACGTGTTTAAGTTCGGATGATGCATAAAAACTTTATTTCCTTTTAAAAGTGACTTTAGGGGGTGGCAAAAGTTCTCTTTTGCTATCTATACCTTTTTTTATGACGTATCGTTTTTTGATTGGGTTTTTTTCGACGAAATGTTTGTTGGCTGGTAATAGGTATGGGTAGGGTACTATAGTCCCCATTATCATATCCGCATTTTAAAAAAATATTCGTACTCATCTCCATATATGCGTGGGTGACAATTTTTGTCTCAGTACTTGTTACCTGTATTTTTGCTAAAATTAACTTGATAAAATATCATATCATTTTAATATAATTAAAAAAACTCAGGTTTTAATGTTGACTCATGAAAATTATAAACAAAATTATTAGTAATATCATGCTAAAGTTCATTTTTTTGTTGATATATTTGCTTTATGTTATAAATAAACATTTTTTTATTAAAAATGTGTAATAGTATAATAATGTTATTTTTTTAAATTGATTTACATATATTATTATATAATTACCATATAATAATATAATTAAAATAAATAAATATATACCATATGAGTATATGGAGTGGGTACTAAAGTATTCGTACTTGTATCCATATTCGTTCAATTTTGTGGGTAATTACACATACTCATGCCCGTATTTAAAATGTGGGTTTTTACCCTACCTATTATGGGTATTTTTTGTGGGTATCCATTGGGTATGGGTAAATTGATACCTCTAGCCGGTAAGGAATGAAAAGAACTCCATATTGCACAATCAATTTTTTTTCCTTTTTATTTTAAAAGAAAACAAAGTTTTCTTTCCGATAATATTTCCTCCGGTCACATTTATAAGTAAAAAAACTTCAAATTTTGATCACTTTTATAAGTAAAAATTAACTACTTTAAATTAATTAAAACTACTATTCCTAATATACCCTGATTTAATTCTATTATTTTTCTTTAAGCATTTATTTCATTGAAAGGGCAATATAGTAAGTTCATTCATGTTTATATCAAATCAAGAAAATTAATTATACTTAATTAAACTCTTTAAACAACATGTAACCAAATTTTTTAGCCAATAAATATGACCGGAGGGAGTATCTTAGTAATTTGAGATAATTAAAAGCTATGTCTTTTTTTTTTGTTTGAAAGAGAAAAGTTTCCAATTTGAGAATTTGTGAAAAGGTGAATTGAGGTAACAGTAAAGGAAAAATTAAGAAGTGTCATAAAAGAGAAGATTCTACTTGAGAATTGTCGGAAAAAGTTGGTTTGAATTAAGTTCGTGATTTCAATGTAAAATTATGTTTAATAAACGATTAAATTCTTGAAATTACTAATATTTTATTATTAGAAAGTATTTTTATCTTTAGATCTTGAGTTTAAAGATGAAATTTTAAAAACAAATTAGGAAGAGTGTGTTAGAAAATGTGACCCTAGCATTACTCTTCAATCAATGACTAAATCGTCAACAATAGAAATTTGAGGCATGAGTATTTCAGTCACTTTAATTTGATCATATTATTTGTAGGCATAAGTTTGCTATTATTAACTTGGATGTTATGAGTGTTCACGAATTCATCTTTTTATTTTAGTTTTTAATGACGTTGAATGTATTTGCATTTGATATATTCTATCAATTTAAATAAATGAGATTATTTTTTTAGTAAAAATGCAAACTTATGAGTAATGTACAAATTATTAATTAGAGTACGATTTTAAAAAAATTATTTACAGGACTGAGGGTGTATACAACATGACAATTAAACTTATCTTCATAGTATGTTGCTAAAGTACAGTAATTTGATCAATATAGTATGGCACAAATGGTAGATGCTTAAATATTTTAATTATTTTGTAGTCTAAGTTTGAACTCTGGCTAGTGCAAATGGAAAAATATTTGTTGGAAAAAGTCAATCCCTTGTAATAGATTTCAGTTATCTCGAGGGAATTAATCTCCACAGTCGTATGCAAAAGATACCTTCGATTTTTTTAAAAAAAGTAAAACAATTTGTTCGGTAAAAAAAAAGTAGAGATTTGAACCATTGTTCTCTCTTTTTTTTTTTCCTTTCTGTGAACAAAAACTAATGTGCGGTCCTTGGAAACAGTATGTGCATGTTGAGCTACAAGCACAAGATGAAAAACATTTTAAAACCTCTGAATTTAACATTTTAATTATTTTTCATTTATTCAAGGACTATTATGACACCGTTTATCACTTTTATTTATTCATTTTTAGCGTGTTAGATGCGTTGAAAGGAATAAGAGATAATATCACTGTTCTTTGTTGATAATTTATTTAACAAGTTTAACTTTTAACTCAACAAATTACTTGTCAATTGAATCTCAAAGTAACTTTGAGTTGTGACTTGGTTTATGTAGTACAACACTAATTATCAATATACACAATCAATTTTGTACTGAGTAACTGATATTCTATGTAGCCTAATTAACATGGTCACTCTCCTTAAAGGATGAGACACCATTTGAGCATATGCAACATACATTCATAACCAAAAGAGGTTACAGGGACAAGAAAAATATAAGCTACGCAGAAACTGTTCAAAGAAAGAACTAAACACAGCTTTCAATGTGAAAAAATATAAAGGAAAATACTACACATCGGAAGGATGGTCCGAAATAACTACAACTGTGCATTGATTCACACATAAGTCATAGAAATGGCAAAATGCTAAAACGTTTATTACAGTATATGTCAACATACCCTTACCAGACAAGATGGCAACCATAATACACACATTGAGGGTGTTCTCTAGCTTTTGGGTTATGTTACTTTATCTGCGCTGTTACCCAAATCCTCATTTGCAGTGCGAATAGCTTTGGAATCAGCACAAGGGGTCAACGGAGGAAAAGAAGGAACAGATTGCAATATAAATTTCCTGCCACTTTTCAAACCACCGGAGGAGCTTGTTCCTATCCGAAGTAGATGATTCTGTGGAGGAGAAACTCTCTTTTGGATCGGAGAATTTGCTTTCACAGACTTGATGGGAGTTGAAGCTTCTTTCAATACTTCAGGTGTTTCATCTTCTAGAATGTCAAATAGCTTGCCGTCTGATTCATCATCTTTGGAAGCATTTGGGGTAATTGGTGAACTACCGCGCCAACGAATAGAACCCCCCGATAATTGGCGAATACCGCATCTATTGGAGAGTTGGTATGGTGGAAGATCTAACCACTCATTATCTTTAGATGAAGGACCTGTAGGTGCATTCTTTTGAGAATTATTCGACTCCGAATGTGCGAGACTGCTCCGCGATTTTTTGGAAGATTTAGTCCAACTTGCAGAAGCAACTATGGACTTCACAGCCTGCGTGCCTTGGCTGGACAAATGGAAAAAGGCTAATCAGCACAAAGGCAGAGACATCAAAATACTCAGGATAATAACTTATTCTATATATACAAAATAAGAAGACTTGTAGTGAAAGCAATCTTACTCAGAGCATTCAAACAATGGTGTTACAGGTGAGAGGTGATTTGCTGGTCGAAACAAGCCTGTCCTGATTGTCACCATTTTCTGTTTATTGTGAAGTGTATTATCCAACCCTTCTTCAACAACGCTGCTCTCCCTCTCTTTGCTTGAAGCATGTTCCATTGCCACAAAATCTGAATTTTAAAAATGTGTATTACATTAACCAAATCATTTAATCATCTGTACCCTCTCTTCCACCGTGTGGCATTAAAAAAAACAACTATATTTTAAAGTAGAATGCTAATGAGTGCCCAAGGGCATTGGTTAAAAAACCAAAAGAAGTAACTTTGTATAAAAAGTGTTGTAATTATTACATTGATAAAAGTAACACCTTGTATTTTCAAGATAAAATTTCCTTTTATGAAATCCTTAATCAATTAGCGCACACGTTAGCAAGATCCTATTTTAAAAGCTAAAATAATTTTTAAGTCTATGTAACTCACACCAATTTTAAATTTAGTCTCTATAAAATTGCTTGCCAGTTTGAATCCCTAAAATATAAGAAAAATTGATTTTGATTTTCATTGTTTAATTTCAGTCTCTCTAATATTTGTCCATATTAAAATTAATTACTACAAGATGGTAAACATCAATGGAGTGTCATTTTTATGGCCTATATGACCATCTCTAGCAATCTACCTGGGCACAGTGGAGGGTGGGACAGTTGTGTCATTTGTTTAATACAAGGATTAGTATTAGGTAAATTCAAAAGCTCCCAACATCAATCCATAACATTTCTACTGACCAGACAAAGTTAAATTGTGTGGTGCATTAAGTATTTAAAATAGCTGTTCATACTATGAGTTCTAACCTTCTCTCTTGCCAAAAGCATTCATACATCCATCACATCGACATCCACTCGAGCATCCAACGTTAGCCTTATGACAAATATTTTAAAAAAGAAATCTATTAGCAGATAGCAGCAAAACTGGAGAAATATTTAGAGCATATAGAAATGTGGATAAAATACACAACCTGAAAACATTCACAATATTTTTTAGTGCACTTTGACCTTTTGCAATTGCAACCTCTTTTGTGCCTCGCCGATGCCGGTGTTGTCATATTCACATCTTCCTGCAAAGGTCACATTAAAATATCACCTAAGTTCTGAATTCCAATAGGTTGAACAACAGTAAAGTATGAGGATCTTATACCATATTATTTGGTGGAACATCGGCCGCACACAGTACAATTTTGGGAGCAAATGCCTGTGGATTACGAGATTCGATATGATGCTTTGTCTCAACAACTGTCTCCTGAAACTCTATTCTATTACCACAGCTTTCGCAAGCACAATCGTCGCCACAGAAGAGTCCAGCACCAAAACAATCACAATAACTGCAAAGTACCCAAATCAAAATACTTAGATTTTTCGTATCATATAAAGTACAGTATCAAAACATATACAGAAATTTACTCACAGTTTCAAACATTTACTCTTCTTACAGTTGCAACTCTTAGGGCCACTGGTATCATCAGCACTTGTTTTCTTCCTATAGAACAATGTAATATTTGGTGAAACTAGCAAACATGTAAAGAATAAAAAAATATGAACTATGAGAAAGATCATGATAACTGACTTTTTCTTGGAGGTGCTACGATGGTTTGATTCCTCGATAATTTCAACTTCTGCAGGGCTAACTCTCTTCTTATCATGTGTATTTGCCGGATATAGGTCGATGGATTCTTTCAAGATAGGAGACTCGGAAATGAAAGAATCTGCAACTACTGAAGCATCAGTTTCACGGCTCTCATTTCTAGCAATAAACGATTGACCATCCACATTGGACGGAACTGAGGATCTTGTCACACTTTCCACTTTATGCAGACTTATAGAAGGTTTGGATTGTATCCCCTGTAAACCATCTGATAATCTCACAACTGAAGTTGAAGCACGACTAGGTGGCATTGCATTTACAATGCTATTTAAATGCAACCCAATGCCTGGTGGCTTGGAACCTGCCAGAGGAACCATTTTCATGTTGCTTGAAGTTGCATTCATTTTCACATGAGACTTGTTACTTCCAAGGACAATGGAAGCAGCTTCATCAAATTGTAGGCAGCGTCTACGGAAGCCATGATACTTTAGACTAGCCTACATTGATTGTAACAATTATTATATTACACAAAGAAAATTTTCATTAAATTGAACTGGAAATCGCAAATTCCTGATAATCAGACTGCAACTCATTATCCTATACAACTTAGCATAAATAGATCATGCTATTAGACCACTATAGTCTCATCCTACATGACTAAAACCTTGTAGCCAACTAATTATTGCTGATTCCATGCTATATTATTCATAAACAGAAAATTGACTTCCTTATTCTAAGAGATGCCATTAACCTTGAGTCCATTATGTAATATCAGGAACCACATTTTATTAACAATCTTGATTGAGAAAATGCAATTACCAAAAAAGCACAAAATTTTGAAACCTCCAAACAAAGGTAAACTTGAAAAGCAGAAAATTTGGGGGAATTTTTAGTTAGAGATGTCTGATGACAGCACCCATCTTCTGCAGAAATATGTAGTATACTACTGCTGGTAATTTCGTTAATAAAACTCCTGTCATGACATGTGCAAAGCTCCATAAACAAACAAGACCATTAAGGCATTATTATATTTTAAAGAATATAAGTCTGCCAAGTACCAATAGAATGCATGTACTGTGCTCTTCTCTTAATTGGATATAATAAGTGTCAATGATTAAAAAAAATAGAAGTATACTCGGGCATATAATCATTAACCTTGAAAGAGTCTATTTAGTGTTAAAGCATAAAAGAACACAGGCATAGACATAAAACTCATTCATTCAGAGAGAGCGAAAGCATAAAAGACCGCAAAATTGATACAAAAGTTAACACATTCCTTTGGAAAAATGCAATAAACCTGAAGGAAAAAAAAGTGATTACCTCAGAGCCATCTTGTGGGATATTCTCTGAATTTACTTGTGAGGTTGACACCATCTCATTGGAATTTTCGAATTCTTTAACATCCTGGATAGGATCAGGCATCAATTGAGGTGTACAGTCACTATGATGTTGTTGATTATTTCCTGCACACTGAAGCTTGAAATTTTGCAAATCAATCAAAAGAAACTAAAGGACATCTAGCTCACACTAATCATGCCCTACATCAACATTACAAATATAGAGTATAGACAGCAAGAACTTAGTTACCTGGGGAAGTGAATCATGGCAATATTGTTTATCAAAAGCATTTGCACCTGAACCCGAGCCTACGTTTATGTGCTCTTGAGGAACCAATTCAGCCCCATTTTTCTCCCCTTCTACTATTGAAGGATTTTCAACATATGCTAGCCTTTCTGGATGAACCATATTAGATTCCTCTAACAGAGGCAAAAGTTCTTCTGCTCTGTTACTAGGACCATCACTCCCATCAAATTTTAATATAACTCTCTCTGACTCAGTTAAGGATGACCCAACTGCATCGGTGGATTGTTCCGTTTCTGGGTTGACTGGAAACAATTGATCATCCCCGGGATCAGCCAAATATTCCTCAACAGATTGTGGAGGACTACAGCTTTGGTTATTTGCATCATTTTTTACGCCAAATTCCTTCTGAGCATCTATTATAAACCCCTCTGGCAATGACTGCTGAGAAGTCAATTTCTTCAAATCACCACGAGCTTCACCGAGACTGTTTTCTCCGATGTCAGTTTGAGATATTTCTCCACTGGACAAATGGGTACCTTGAGGCCTGATACAAATAAAGCACGTCAACAAAGAACCAGTGCCTTGTCATTAACAAACACAACGCACACGAAATTGAAATCACAAACCTTTCCAAGTATTGTGTTTCACGGTGGTGATCACTAATACGCGGCGACTTGAATACAAGAGGTGGAGAATTGAGTCCGAGAAACCCATGTGTCGCATGAGAAGCCTTGACGGGCTTTATTGGAGATAGAGTGTTGACAAATCTCAAAAAGGGAGATTCCTAAAATTGAGACGAACAAGTGAATTTCATTCATTAATCTTAATACTAGAAATGGAATGAAAGTCCGAAAAATGCTACACGAATCAACTAAATAGCACACAATGCGCGTGGCGTGGCACCACAATGCACATGTATAGAAATCCTCCAAAGTCCATTAACACTTACCTAATTGATAGATAACCTTATATTCCTATTCATCATTCAGTTTATGCAAAAATAAATAAATGAGTGTAGTTCCATTAACAAATGAAACAAAATGAGTTATCCTAAACAAATGTAATTCCAAACAAGCCTCTCACAATAATTCACACATTAAAAATTCCACAAAGTAGAAGCATAGGGGCAATTTGACAAGAATGTATGAAATGAAATAAATTGGCAATATATTGAATAGATCTCAAAATAATAATTGATACATTGATGCTCCGTAAACATAATTCAGTTGATAGGGACATTACAGGGGTCGGGGTTTGAACCAGGATTGACCACTTATACAAAAGATGAAATTGTGACCATAAGATTAATTGACCAAAAAATTTAAGAAAAAATTGATACATTGATAGCATGATAAGAAAGCAAAGCAGTAAGAATAAATAAATCGAAATTGAATTAAAAGATAATTGTAAAAAAAAGAGAGAGAGTGATACTTGAACTTGAGGAGATTCAGCGGCGGGATTGAGAGTGGAGAGAGAAGAAGAAGAAGAAGAAGAATTGTTGTTGTTGTTGATCTTAGAAGGTTCTGGAGAATCCATCTATCTAACAAGAATTCCTGAAACCCTCTTTCTCTGTTCTATTCAATGATAATGATAATAATAATGAAACTCACTCACTCACTCACCATTTTTATTTTTTAGAGAGAGAAAGAGAGTGAGTGCGTGCGGCGCGTGAAATTATACGACCATATAGGGCGGGCGTTTAAAATGCAAGCGGGAACTCAAATGAAAAAATCAATCAACTTCTCTTTCTTCTTGGGCCGGGCCGGTCGGGTCTCTCTTCTTGGACCGGGTCGGGTCGCTCTTTGTCTGCTTTTGTTCTCTCTTATACTTCTAGTCTATTTTAAAAAACAAATATGGACTAATCCCTTTCACTTTTCATTCTATGTGTAATTTGTTTCTAACTTGTGTTTTTTTTCTTTATATTATATTATGTAATGTATTATTATTATTATTATTATTATTATAAGTATAATAATTCTATCTTTGAATTTGAGAGAAATGGCTGAGTGTCGACTAGATTGTCAGATTGTTAAATTTTTCTACCGAAAGTTTGAATTCCTCTCTTACTTTTTATAGATGATTTGATGATTTTTTTCCTTTTTGTTTTACTTTCATGTTTACCTAATTTTCTTTACTCATTAAAAGTGTAAAATAGATAGAAAAACAAAAAGTTTCAAAATCCAACACAAGAAAGGAAAAAAAAAGATTTATAAGCAGTTGACACATAAATGTCATTTGGAATGATATCTTTAACATAGAAAAAAATGAGAAATATTACTCATATAAGGTGTAAAAAAATTGCATATATAAGATTTTTTTTGAATGACAAATTGTTAGTTGTTAATATATTTACAATGTTATGTTAGTTTTTCTCCTTGCCAGGACTTGAACTCTGGATCTCCAACTCCGCTACCCATCCCACCCAATGATATGTGATTATTCACCTAGCTATATATGTTAAAAAAAATTACACTATGAGTAAATAGTAGTTAAAATCTTTAAAATTTTAAAATAATCATCCGTACCAAAATATAAGAGAAAATTGGTCGAAATAAATTGATGTACTATTTGGTTAAATTTTTTGACTAAATACATTAACTTTGTTTGATCAATTTTTCTTTATATTTTCTTAAAGTTAATATATGTTTTGCAATTGGTACTATGTGCACTTGTGTTTGTCATACAAGATAGTGATAAAGCAAGAATAAACCAAGAATATTCAACCAATTATGCCAAATATAAAATGAGTTTTAATTGCCACTCAAGTCAAAACATCAGCAGGTTTTATAGTTATGCTATTTTAGTGGTACAACAAATCTCTAATACAGTAATAAAGTTAAAATTAAAAGAAACCTTAAAGTTAATCAATAGAAAATACTTGTTGATGTGCGTGGAAGTGCAGCAATAGGGTTATGTGGTTGAAAATATTCAGAATTTTAGGAACTTTAGGAAATACTTGAAGCAAGGATCTAGATTTAGTGGAGTGAAACATTTGTATACTTATGGGGTCTTCGTTCAATCAAATTAAATTGATTCAATTTTAATCTCAATACAACAAATTTATTTTATTTAATGATAGATGAATCATGTACTTGGTTGGTAGTTGGTTTAGTACTATAGATTGCTTTGATTATGATAAACAAAGTCAAACAGACCCATGTGTTGGATTTTAGCATATTGATGATTCTTTTTGCAAAAATTCTTCAATAAGCACAAATACAAATAATTGGTGTTAGGCATACTCACACAAACTAAAAAAATTAAAGAAAAAAGAAATTAAATAAAGATGATTGATGTGATTATATTATTTTTGTTTTAAATTTTTGAATTGGTGTGTGTGTGCCCAAATATATTTTATTTGGATTTGTACCTATATAAGTCTTTCTCCTTTTTATAGTGGACTAGCCAGCTTTACCAACCCTCCCATTCATATTCATCAATGTGTCCACATTCATCTTAAAGACTTAGAGCTCGTTTGACCTAGCTTATTTTTGAGCTTATGCAAACAGCTTATGCAATATAAATTAAATTTTATGCTATTTTATAAGTTCAAACTAGTGAAAATTGAATTTTTATAAGCTATTTTATCATAAACTACCTTGAAAAAACTTTAATAATACATAAAAATTGCATAAGCTCAAAAATAAGCTAGGCCAAAGAGAACCTTAGAGTCATAGCTTCCCATTGAGAACTGCTTTATTTTATTTTTCAAAGAATAGCTTTACCATTTTGAAGACTTCAATGTATTTTTGACACATAGTTGAATAAGAATTGTTGCATATTTTCAATTTCAATAGATACAAACAAAATATCAAGTGCCATTATCTTCAACATATAACATCAAAACTTAATTAAATGTAAAGCTTGGGTTGCAGCAAAATTTGAAATTTTGACTTTTTACATGCACAAATTGTAAGAAAAGTGATTAATTAGTATAAGCCAAACTCAATAGAAAGACATGACTAATTAGTATAAGCCATTAAGCAAGTGATTAAGAAAAAATCAAAACCATTATGCCATTCTCAATTTCTTATTGTAATCAGGGGACTAAAGAAATCCAATAATAAAAAAAATTCCAAAATTAATTTAACCAAATTTGAAAAAAAAATGAATCAGCACTCTACTCATTCTATTCCTCATTGTCATCATCATCATCTTCCTCTACCAATATCCTCTTGCATGCTTCATAGCACATGAAAGAGATTCCTGCAGCTGGAACCAACTTCATGCAGCTTGGTCCTAATCCTCTATACAAACCTTGGATACCTTCCTTCTCAAGTATGCATGCAAGTGCATGAATCACATTCTTGTAAACTTGTCTTCCACTAAGTGCTCCGACTTGCATTTGCTTGCGAGCCACTTCAAGCGGGAAAGTAGCGGTACTTGAAATCGCTCCAGCCGCAGATCCTATCAAAAGGGTCTCGATGTTTCCAATCTTCTCTTGCTTAAAAACTTTCTTGTACACTTTCCTTAAAGTGTCATAGGCAAAGTAATTGGTGGCAGAATATGGAATAACTCCAATGAGACTTGGAGCAAGGCCTCTGTAAAGTTCTGAAGCACCTTCTTCTCGAATGATTTTGACAAACGCATCAAGTAGACCGTTATAAACATCTCTCTGCGAAATTACTGACCTAGTTTAAATTTTGCAAAAGGATAAATATGGAAACTTTTGAGCTTGTTTTGTTTTACAAGTATATACCTGGATGGTTAATCTAGTCTTGAGTAATTCTAGAGGATATGTGCAAATAGTTGAACTAACTCCAGCACAAGCACCTGCGATCAATGACGCAGGAACCGGGAGTTTAGGTTTTTCACCAGGCTTTGATGACAGGTTCTTGTTAACTGTATCATAAGCAAATAGCTGCAGAAAAAAGTGGCAAAATATATTCAGATGAATCAAACAATGCTGGAGTTAAATCTACGCTCATGGATTATTAAATTACTGACCGAAGACAAAACAAAATGCATAAAAACAGTTAAAATACTACCCACATACAACTAGACTTTATCACCATTCAATCGCGGATCGCATAAATTTGTAGTTTGTTCAAATTCCGCCACACATCGGTGCTATAGTGCCGCTATTTGACATCTTTTGTATTAAATAGTTTATTGCATTTGCAACCAATAGCGCTTTTCAATATTGGTTGCAATGAACAGATTTAAATAGATTTGATGATTTCTTGTCTAAAGACCAAAAAGACTTTCTTCAGCAATGAAGAGGGCTATTATTAATTATCATGAATATGATTCTGCGAATAAGTATTCTATCACTTAGTCAAACTATGAAAGCTCTTCATACTAGATTAACTTGAACAGCTAGTGACATGCCTAGAATGAAAAACATTGCAGAGCAAAAAACAAATTAAGTTATCAAAAACCATGACAACCAAAAGTAATATAGCTCCATTACTTATCAATAAACTGTTACCAACTTACGACACCTAATAGCCTATTTGTTTTGGATTTGAGAAGAACCAAACAGTAAAAATGCTTTCGAATGTACTTTTTATCAAAGGAATTTTTCTTACTTCCTGGAATCCCATTCAAAACCTCTCAAAAGCAAACAAACGGCCTATTAGGTCGTAAATGGAAAGCTAACCTAATGGAAAGATAACCTAATTTTTCTTGATTGCGTGATTTTCCTGAAAAGAAGTTAACAGGCAAAAAAAATTTATAGTTAGGGTTAAAAATGCCTACATTTACTTGGCTGCAAGATGCACATTGACCTAAATTGAAGGATCCTTAGATACCACCTACCAGATATCCCAAACCACTAGCAAAAGGAAAAAGAGTATACAAGGAGCTATTGCATGAAAATTCTTGATGAAAATAAAACAAAAGTTGGTACTAAAAATGCAATAAAAGTTAAAAACGACTTCGGGATATATTGCAAGCGAATAAAATAAAACAAATTTGGCAGCAATATAACTAACTATATGTCCCAAAGATCATTCTATAAGAAGGGCAAAGCTACCTAACTTGATGTCCTTTTCAGTTAGGAGAATATAATTAATTCAATTGTTGAAAATGACAGGCAAATCTAGCAGCACGTTAAATTTTTATAATCTAAAACATCAATTTGAGGAGATTGAAGACCTTTTTTGTTCAATTTTTCTTATTTATTTACTAATGTTTCAACATATCAAACCATTTGTTACAATTTTTTTCAATAAAAAATTTTAACTAAAAATTGCCCTAAACATAGACTCAATCTCTTAAACACAACTTGTTCTTTACATTGAAAATATGAATGGTCCTCCTAAAATGCAAAAACAAACCCAGCCAATAGAAACAAATCCCTTGGCGTATAAAAACAAACAAACCAGTTGATTTTCAATAAATAAAATATAGCGTTGTTAAATAGCAGTGCGGAATGGCTTGCACGCTACTGCATAAAGGAATTTAAACAAGGCGCGCAACTGCATAAAGGAATTCAAACAAGTCACTAGTGCTATGTGATAAGCAATTTAGTACAAAACATTGTAACACAGCAGCGGCACTATAACACTATTAGGCTGCAGAATTTCAGCAAACAATTACTTTCTGCAATCCACAATTGACAACACCGATAACATAAACACCAAACATACTGAAGAAATCGAACCAGTGAACACAAAATCATTCAACAACAACAACATAGTATGAAACAAAAAAAATTACAATAACAAAATATGAAAAACAAACATAAACATTATAATTACCTCAATAGCCTTGCTAGGTGCAACCCTTATGACATTAACAAAATTACCCCTAAACAAGCCTTTCCATCCATCAGACTCCATGATATTCTTAAACACCTCACCAGTAGAATGACCACTACTTCCAACCATCAAATGAGTCCTAATAGTTTCCAAAGGTGCAACAGCAGTACGTGAAATAGCACCAGCAAAAGCACCACTAATCAACCTCCTTAAAGAAGGGTTTTTTACCTTAATCTTAAACTTTTTAAGACTACCCTTTTTCTTTCTCTTAACACCTTCCACCATTTCATCTTCCTCATCCTCATCAGGTACACCATGAATCTTAACTTTCCCTTCTGATTGCACATACCTAATGTACAACTCAGTACAAGGAATCTTCATTCCATTGTTTCTTTTAGAAGATGAATCAGATGAATTTGGTTGTGGAATTCCACTACCAAAACCCATTCCCATTGAATTTTGACTCATGCTTGCAAATAAACCACCAATAGGGTACACTTGTTCTTCTTCATGATGATGACTCCATTGAGACCCTAAATTGGAGATTGAGAAAAAAGCATCTCTTTTATCATCAAAGAGATTGTTTTTGTTGATTTCATTCCAACCCATTAATCAAAAACTTGTGAGAAAGTAAACCCTTTTGGTGTTTAGAAAAAAGGGTAGTGAGGAAAAAAAATGAATAGGATAATGTGACGGCGGAGAATGCGAGAGGAAAGTAAAAAGAATGTGTAGAGAGAGAGAGAGAAGAGGGTTTGGTGGTGAATCTGCGTGCGTCTCTGTGACTCTCTCAAACAACACAATCTTCTTCACAGTGTAGAATGAATTTAGTATATAGTGGAAACAAACGAAACGGGTCGGGTGATAAGTACGAAACGGTTCGGGTGATAAGGTACGACTCATACGAGGTTGTTTCTTTCTTACATGGTTTTCTTAATTTACTTTTATTTTTAAGATATTTTTATGATTTAATTACATTTTCTTTAGTTAAGATTTAATTTCTAGAGAAATACTAACTTTCTTTTACAAAATCGAAATTAAAAGATAGTGTGGTAATCCTCTAGTCTCATATATAAATAATTTTTTACTTTTTAAATTCATTCGATAACAGATTTATCTAGTCTATAATACTGACTGGATAGATTCATCAGTTATTGAATAAATGTAAAAAGTGAAAAGTTGTTTATATATGAAACTAGATCTAAGAGCAAGAATATCCTGGTTTGAGTTAACCTTTGCAAGACTTCAATTTAATTTGGTAAAAAAAAGAACAAAAATTCAAATTATAAAATTGATATATTAAGATATTATGTCGGGAGAGGGTGAAGATTTGTAATGATTTTATTGATGTTTTCTTTGGGTGAAGCTTTGATTGATATTTTGTTTATCATATTTTTATTAATTACAATTAATATTTTATAGTACATTATTCACATCACCTAAATGCATACAAATGTTTTAGATTTTATTTTTTGTTATAAAATATTATTTGTAATTTATATTAGCAAATTTATAATTTAACATAAAATACAACATATAATATAATAATATCAAATGTGTTACTGAATTTCATTGCAAGGAAGGTTTCATGAATCCAACTTAGAGTCCCACAGTTGAAGTATTCGGTGTAAGGGCTTATATAGGATTTAACAACACTCCTCTTTGAATCATGGTTTAAAGGTGGAGTTAGGTTCAATCTCTATCAATTAGTATAAGAGTTGGTTCGATCCTTGGTGCTAAGTTTGAACAAAAATAATGAACCCTATAAAAGAAAGGGAAAGAATGAACCGTCGGGACACCGATTGTTCGGGGAGCGGATTTGTTACTAATTTCCACGTGTAAGGAGGACATGAACCCAAAAAGTTCTACATTGAAAATCATGAACATGATGTGAAGACTTATATAGCATTGGATAATCCTCCCATTTACGTAATGACTTTCATACGAAGTTAGGTTTAATCTGTATCAATTAAAAACATAAAAATAACCAAATAAACTCTTTGTGATATGTAATCCGAGATTCCGAGTCATTCGACACTTTTAACCAAATAAACTTTTAAATATACACTCCCTCGGTCCCTAAATATAAAAAGGGTCATGTTAACTTGTGCCCTTAGGGCACATGGTAAGCTATCTTAAAGTAGAAATTTGCATTTAATAGCATAAGAGAATTTAATGTTTAAAAGGTACAATTCACAAGTTACAAGAGAGTATTACTATATTTGTATTCTTAACATGTGCCTTAAGGGCACATGTTAACATTTCCCATATAAAAATCTTACCAAAAAATACGAATATTAAAAAAAGTTGTTGGAGTAATAATTTTGTTTGACTTGTGTGAGACTATTACTAATTTGTACTTTATATTTAATATATTCACTTTTGTTTTTCATATTCCAATGCAAATTAGTGGTACTAATGAGGGATATATTTGAGAAAGAGTAATAATTCCATCTAAAAATTTGCAGATGGTCTTATATTCAGGGGACAAACCTAAAAAGGTTACTAAAATTAGAGATGGAGGGAGTATATTTATACATATATGCAAATTAAACACCAATTTGACAAAGTGACAGGAATTATTATTTAACTTGATCACTCATAAGTTCACAACAGCTAACAACTACTCAGATAAGATTGAACCTTTGAGCATCTGTACAGTAATAACTTTCTCAAAAATACAATTTATTTGAGTAAAATAGATACAATTTATCATGCATTGCTGTGTTATTTAAAATAGCTGTAGGGAATAAACAAATCCAGTAGTCAATACTAATATCCATTAGCTTGATCACTTGTATACTTGTGCTTATTGCTGATAATAAGTAATTCATTGCCTGAATATCTACATAAAGTGTATAAAAGTCTATTTGGCATCAGAAGATCATTTTCATAGTAGAATAGAAAAAAAAAAGCTTACTTTCAAATTGGTTATGACTCAGACAGTAAGCTGTCGCGATTTTTTTTGAATTTTTGTATGTTGCCTCTGAAAATAAGGGTGGAAATTACTGACTCCATCCAAGTATAATGGAGTTTGCATTTCAATCAGGCGTGAGACCTACAACGGAAAATCAATGTTAATACAAGAAATTCATTATGAAATGGCACTTCAGTACTTGCAGTGAGGAAAAAGAAACACTACAGGAAACCATTTCAGCGTAATTTTATATAAATGGTTTTGTAACTTTTGTTGCACAACTAGAATTCGGAAATGGTAAATACTCACAGCTCTCTGAAAAGTAAACAGCTCTTCCTGACCAGATAGTATGGATGTGATGCCAACAGAAGTACCTCCTGAGCCCACGTTGCCTTCTGCTAAGACATCCCGGCGAAGTTTCCCTCCTTCAGCCTCTGTTTCAAACTGGAAACTGGAACCGAAACAAGAATGAGGAGGTTCAGTTACCAATGCTTCATTTAATAAAGACCACTAAATTTCCATCAAAAGCAAATCTGACAGTCAGTGTTGGTTCATACATCATTACGAGAAAGTTCTTGCGATAAAAGAGAGATCTGCACTCTACACCCTTAAAATAGGGTACAGTTAATGCAAATGGCTCCAAGACTGCTAGGAAAGTTCACCTACCAAACTTGTGAGTTTGTGTGCTCTTTGTATGAAGTTTAATAAAGTTTCTGTTTTAAACTTATGAAAGACTCGTTCTCCTAACAATGTTTCGGAATCCTCCCAACATCTTTCTCTATTTAATTACTGATATTTACAGAATTTCCATCTCGATAACAACTCTGTCCAGTCTAAACATCTCTAACTGTTCAATATTCTTAGAAATGTTGATATTTCAAGTGTGAGTTGAGTCCTACATTGGATGGAAAAATGGTTGTTGAACACTTTATAAGTGAGAGGACCCATAAACCTAAATGCCTTAAGGTTTTGGGTTAAGATGTGTTGTCAAACTCACTTATGTGGTTGTTCAACGCTCAATGTGATGATCCCCGGACCCCCTCATGACCCAACAAGAACTTGCACCTTCCAAGTCCTATCTTTATCTATCCAGGCCTAACATGGTTGGTTGAGGAAACAAATATCCATGATAGTTAGTTTTTACAATTACAATAATTTTTTTAAAACGAGGTTGTCAAACAACAACATCAACAAACAATCTAGAATCGGGAATGTAATGTGAATATTTCCTATGGGAAACCACCCACCTATTCCCAGCTACAAGACATAACAAGCATCAGAATCAACCACTGGATAATATATTGACAGTGAAGTAATAAAAAAGGTAAATAAAATTATCACATCACTTTAGCATATCCAAATTTATACTTTGTAATCCAAAAGCTTTCCATGCATCATAGATCTCATACAAACAGACAAAATTACCTTTCCAAGTCAAAAAGTGTGCCCTCCTCAGTTCCTTGAAATAAATCATCAATTGAAGAGGATGCCAAGCAACATAGACAAGAATGATGATTGTATAACTCGTCAATAAGAGTGATAAACCTCCGTGCCTGAAAAGTAGAAAATGTTTTTTTTTACTCAAAATAAGATAGGAAGTCTACAAAGAGAAGTGTATTAAATTGTAATGCCATGGCTGATGCATAAAAATTTCAAGCATTGCATTTGAGGAATAACTTAGGAAATGTAGGCTCAATGTAGATGCAGAGCAAGAAAGAGCGTTTTTAACCCACAGTTTGTGTTCTTAAAATACAGTAGGCAGATGAACACATCTGAGGTCAACTTAATCTATTTTAACTAATACCTTGTCACGAATGCGCATACTCATCACTGGAATATCAGATATGAAGACAGTATGATAGTTTTCCGCTACTGCAATATAATCTGCTGCACCCAACTGAAAATCAAAACAGTTAGAGAGAGGGAGAGAGCTTAATTCCAGACAGCCCAAAATATTATCTTTAGCTACTTCTACCGCCACACTAAGGAATAAGTCTATTGTTGTTATGATAAATAAATTATATATAGGATACCTAAAATATAGTATTCGCATATAAAATACATATCATTTATGCAGCTCGACCCTGCTGTTTGATTAGTGACCCATCAATCCAATATCCTGACAGAGCCGAGGACCAGTCCGAGTCTAATAACACTGGCTAAAACATTATCAAACTCAAACTCAAATTTGTTTCCAACTGTTGAAGTTATGGGGTTTATACAAAAGAAGGAGAAGTGAAAGAATACAGACTTCGAAAATATGATTGAGGTGTAAGATATTGACGGTTAATTTAATACAAAAGCAAAACCAATAAGAGTGGAGACAGATCCTTTGCCGGGCAGTGGCCGTGGTGGCTAGAAAAAAGGGATAGCATGTTGGTGTACGGTCGGATGAGAAGAATAGAGTTTATATAAGGATATTTTACTCAACATATTTAAAATATTTTAAACCCATCTTCTACCCCCTCCAAATCTCCTAATGTTGCTTCTCTTAATTCCCTCCCCTCCATTTCCCCCTGGATGAACGATATTTTAGTAACAATATTAACTAGGAAAAAATACTTTAAACAGCAACCAAACAAAACGAAAGAACATACCGGACGACCACAGAGATAGTCAAATGTAAAGCGGGCAACTCCCCCACAGCTTTCAGGAACCTCAAGTGTCCTGTCACAGAGAAATAATATGATTCATGTTTATTACGCATGCTTGTTGGACAGCATTAAATATAAACGGTATACCTATATATACCTTCCAAACATCACTGAGATGGTCTCGGGGATTATTTTTCCTCCAAATGTGCCTATTGCATTGTGCCACTTTTTCTCAAATTCATTGATTGTTTCCCTTTCAATAGGCCACAAATAGTTTACCTGCATATCTATACCTGCTTAAATTCCCATATGTTTAAATTCTAATAGGCATAATATGACGTTCTGTTAACGTCCAATTATTAGACTACAATGTGCATGGATAGACAAACTGTAGCTGGCTTTTCGCACAAGTTTCATGAATGAATTTTGTTCAAAAACAAAGAAGTGTACAATAGAAGAAAGAGTTTCTTCAAGTGATGTCAAGCATAAGTAGACAAACTTTGGTTGCACAAATTTTGTAATGTTGGCAGCATCATGATAACTTTGTAATTGACAAAGAAGCCGCATTTACATTGAATTAGTATTTCATAAATTGGATGAATTTATATGCATTGTTTTGTTGTATTGATGTACATAACTAACAAGAGCCACAACTTTCCTTTCATGGTTAATCAACCATCATGGCCCATGTTTACACACCCTTAAGAAAACAAAACCCAACCATTATCAAAAGTCAATATGACATGGGCAACATCAGAAATGAGATGAATTTATTGACAAACAATTAAAGATATTGGATCATTGGATGTGTTCCTAAATTGCAAATGCACACATTTTCACCGTCAGAAATGAAGATTTTGCTTTTCCCTCGATAGTTAATACAAAGCCAAAAGCTAACAACCCAAGCTGTTGATTATTTCCCCTCTATTGATTCCGTACCAAGCTATCAATTTATAAATTTTAATTTTAGTAACTTCAGTAACAATATTGTAAATGATGTATATAAGGAATGATTGAGCATAATATAGGGCAACCAAATACAATTCCAAGAGATACATATAATAAAAATTAATCAATTTAGGAAAAAAGATCCAAATTAATGTTGGATGTTTCTCTATTTTTATGGCTGATCAAACACCAGAACTAATCTACTACTACAAATATACTGACATGACATCACATTTGCATGTATAAGAAAGCAATAACCAAGCAAAACTGCAAGTGCAATTGCTAGAAATGCATATATTACTAAGTTATTTGAGGAAAAATAGATCAAATTATTGTTGGATATAATTCCACTGCTATTATGGTTGATAAGAAAGTTCTACCACTAAGAAATATACTAGCATCACATGTTGACTTAGATATATTTCGATAGTTCAGATAAATGTGATGAAAGGCAGATTAGCTCTCACCCGGTTTACTGATCTTTGTGCAATAAAACGACGGTAGTCAATTTCACTGCCTACCAACACCGTCTCACAATGTTCTTCCAAATTGGAGAGAAGTTTTTGGAAGAATTCTGGTACCATACCAGCCTGAATAAAAAACATTTTTGAAGAAATATCAGTCCCTTTTCTAATTGGTCTATAATCTAGATCCTCAAAAAAATAAATCATCAGGGATGTCATCAGTGTGTTTACCAACCCCCTGCAACATAATTGAGTAAACAGGGAAAATGATAATACATCAAGTAAAAAGATTGACTAATAAAGAACACACCTCATTCAAATCCTTAGGTGCTCGATTACTTGTAGCCACAATAATAGTTCCACTACTCAACAATCTGCTTAGAATTCCAGATAAAGCCACAATAGCAAATACATCAACAGTCTGAAATAAAGAGTGTCAAAATTAAAGTCACAATCTTCATCAGTGGTGGATCTTAGTGGGGACTGGGGAGAGTCCCCAAAATATTTTTATAATTTACAGCTATCTTAGTGGTGGATCTTATCATGACTGCGTTATTTGACATCTTTTAATAATTTACACCTCGCCGCAGGGGCAAGCTATGTTTTGAATGAGGAGCATGTTGCAAGATCGACCCTTAAAAGTGATATTTTTGTAACTCGTTTGTATTTTCCTGTGCAAGATTATAAATTGAAGTCTCAAAGTGAAAAAAAAATTTATATAAATAGTTTTTATATTCATACATTTTTTAATTTGTTTTGGCCCACCTACAAAAATATGTGAAGCTCTGCCGCTGATCTTCATTACAAGTTAAAGTACAAAGAAAAAACGCGATATGATATCGAGGAAGCTCAGCAATCATGTCAACAATAAGCCAAGGAGGGACAACAAAAACAGATGCAACTCAAACTTATTACGGAGGTGTTCAAAGCATACATTGAGTTTCCATCAGATAGTATGATCTGGAACTGAAGTAAAGCTATGGGTAGGGAAAATATTTCTACCCAAAAATCCTGATGAAATAACACATACTAAAATAAACCAAGGAAGTGACACAAAATGCACATTTCCATAAAATTCTTGAAATGAATCATGAAAAACTGCTCCAAATGGGAAGGATGCGCCCAGTATTCACCGAAAACACAAAGATTACTAAATAAGAGCTTATTCCTTTAGTGTTAAATCAGAATTGATGAATAGGGGTATGGAAATCTATAATTTAGTATACAAATATGGGGAACACATTATAACACAGTCTAACAATTTTTCTTTACCTGTATCTCATCAAAGCACAAAATGCTAGCTCCCTTTTCGTCCCCTTCTCGATCCAGAAAAAACTTATCTGCTACAGCTGGAAGAATGTTTTTCAGCTGTACCTCTTGCTTGTATCTTTCTTCTGCAGCCAGCCACTCTTTAGCTTTAGTGTCAAAGGGAAGATTCATAATCCAACCAGCAATGCCCGACTGCAAAGGCTTCTCCTCCATTTGTTTCTTCCATATCTTGTGCATATGTTCATTTATTCTAAGCATGGCCTGCACATGAATGGAAAAAGTATAAGTCTATTTATCACTTTCAGCACTATGTTCATGACATTGAGTGATGATCTGGCTATAGGAAGATGTTACATATATTCCAGAAAATAACATCAATGAAATCTATGTCACTATATTTTTTTATAAGCGACATATGTGTCATTATGACTATAAGTATTCAAGTTATGCATATAAACATAATGAAAGGCTCACCTCATGAAAGTGATACCTTCTTCGATGTTTAACTATTCCTTCAGTGGCACTATAAAACATGTCCATCAGCATTGTCTTCCCTTCAGAATTAAAAATGCGAGCAAAATATTAGAAAAGAAAATGGGAAAATAAGGATAAAAAAGAACTGAGGTAATAAATAATATCAACTCTGACAAGTGGCATAAATGAAGCAACGATAAACTTCAAGCAATACCATAATTAGAAATTGAATCAGGCCATTGTAAGTTAGTATTACTGGCAAACATAATCACATAAACATTGGCCAAAGAAGAAAAGAGTAAATTATACTCCTCTACATTTTTTTTGTTGAAATTTATACTACTCTACTTTAAGAGCTGCTTAAACTACATTTCTCTCCTCTCTATTTATAAAAAATATTACACTTTTCTCCCTTAAGAAATGAAATGTATCATACTTTAGTTCGTTTTAACATAAACACGTCTCCTATTAGGAGCAGTGACTAGTGAGAAACTATGAATAAAAATTCCCTCTGTCATTCTATTTTACAATTTTCAATACAGTAACAATTAATTTGAATGTCTTGTTGATTTTATAATTTAAGAAATTGAAATGAATTTTTAAAGTCTCCTATTACTAGCTTTGAGACTTCACCCAAAATTTTCATTTAATCTTTTAACTCTCAGTTGGCAATAGAGGCTCAAAAAAAGGTGTCAATAATGAACAGTGACTCATTTATCTTCTAAGAGAAGGGAGTGAGATTTTTAAAATCAGAGGAAAGGACAGTGCGAATTTAACCATCTTAAAGATGGAGAAGATGATTTACCCAAAAGAAAAACAAAAGAAGGTAAATACCACTGCCCACATTGCCATATATGTAAAGTCCTTTGGGAGCTGGAGGAGCAGTTGGTCGGCGACCAACTAGTGAATCCAACTTCTTCTCACGTTTGAGATACGACACCCATTTTCCTACCCCTGGATCCACATTATCTGGCCTTTTCCTAAGTCATTATTAACAAACAAATTAATACAAATCACATTATGCTTTTTATACAATGCACCTAAACAAAACAAAATTGGCATCAAGGAAACTCAAGCCGAATTCAAAAATATACAAAATATACAAGTTTAAGCATCTAATTGAATCAAAATCACTACTTAAAATTGACTCAAAATATACAAGTATAAGCATCAAGTTAAATCAAAATCACTTAAAATTAAGCCAAAATTGACCTAGAGTTCGTGGTCCATCTTTCAGTGATTTTATTATTCAAACGCTTCCACCAATCCTCATCATTCTGCTGCTTCTCAACTTCCTCCATAAGAATCCTCCGCCGCTCGTTCTCCCTACTATTCTCCCATTTAGATAAATTAACCTAACAAATACAAGGACCAATTCAAACACAATTCAAAAAGCCACAAAGAAATGAAAATATAAAAAATGATGAATTAATTATTTTTACATGATACTCTTCCATTTGTCGTTCATAATTCTCCAACCTTGCTAACAAATTCTGAAGCTCAATAGCAACAGTTTCTTGGTAAGGATCATGTTGCAACTTCCCTTGATCAACAAGATTTTTGTACTGAACAAGCGGTCCTGAACAAGAGAATTTTGAGGAATAATTGAATAAAGTGAAAGTGAAATTGAAGAGAGAAATTGTGAATGTTGAAATGAACCTGGACGGTTATGATTGAGAATGCGTGATGGATCGGTGCAGTAAGAACGAGACGAAGTGAAGCGGAAATTGGAGGTTGGGATCGAGAATGAGAATTGAATGAGTTTGTTAGAATTGTTGTTATTGAAAAGAAGATTCCAGATTCTTCTTCTCATTGTTTGTTTTGTTTTGAATCCTCAAAACTTGTTGTTCACTGTTGCATTACTTGGCTTGTTTTTCTTGAATGAATGAATGAATGTGAATATGTGATCATTTACTAAGAGTTGGAAATTGAAACGAAAGAAAGAAAAGTTAGATGGTGAGAGTGACGTGGATGCTCCCTTAACCACCAAATCAAACTAAATTCAATAACGGACATATTTAAGACACGGTTTTTTTTTTCTTTCTTTTCGGAGTTAAGTTAAGCCACTCTTTTGTAAAAAAAATATATATATAATTAAGCCTAAGGTAAGTAAAATATTATTAAATTTTTTTTATCAGGAATTAAATTTATGTTATAGTGTTATATAAAAACAAAAAAAAAATTATGTTTTATCGAAGATTATTAATCACTTGAGATCGATATCTTGATTTTGGAGATTGCACTTTAGTCTTTAGAGAGTTTTCAATGTGCATCATATTTATCTCAAAATATTACTTGAAATCAAAGAAAATTGAAGGTGAAAACATTAACTCTTTAAAGAGTCCGGAGAAGGAAGAATAGATTTACTTATTTCACTTACAAATTTGTTTATATACCTTTTTGGCTTAATTGCAATTTTAGTCCCCCTATTTTTACCATTTTGCAATTTGCTCCCCCTATTTTAAAATTCGACAGTTTTGGTCCCCTAGTACATATTTTGTCTAAAATATGGTGAGACAATGTGTTTTAAATTAACTTTATGAAGAATTTTTCTTACAATTTCACCGATGTTAGTATTTTCTCATCGACAATTCATATGTTATGTCTTTTAAAACATATCAAATCGCCAATTTATAGTAAGAAAATGATAGGGGGACCAAAACTATCGAATTTTAAAATAAGGGGATCAAAACTGCAAAATGATGAAAATAAGGGGACCAAAACTGCAATTAAGCCTAACTTGGCTTTTTTTTGGTTCATATCAGTATCTGATTCACTGAATATCTACTCTAGTTCGTGGGTCAATTATGACATCAAGTCATTCTAGTCCCTCACAATTACAGTTGCAAGGATCAAACTGTAGTATTTTCTATTCAATTTAACGTTAATCACTACTGAATGAATTTATTATGATCATTGGATATATACAACCTATTCTTCAAGTATAATTAAAAAACACATTTTTTTTAAATGTTAACAAACACAATCTAACTCACATAATCACATTAGAGTGCAATATGAAACACACAAATACTTGTAGAATCCAAACTAGACAAACGAAATCACCATGATAAAATCCATACTAAACAACCTTCAACTTCCACCAAACACCCCAAAAACAAGACTTGCAGAACAAACAATCTTAACCCTTCTTCAATCTCACTGCAACACATTCACAAAACTAACTCAAATCCACGCTTTCATCCTCAAAAATGGCCTCCAAAACAACCCATTAGTCCTCACCAAATTCACTTCAACTTCTTCCAACATCAATGCTATTCACTACGCTTCCTCATTCTTATTCCCCTCTAACCAAACACAAACCACTCCATCACCATCCTATGATGCATTCCTCTTCAACACACTTATCAGAGCTTTTTCTCAAACCAATGATTCCAAATCAAAGGCATTGGAGTTTTATAGAACAATGCTTTGTTATGGTGTTTTGCCTAATAAGTTTACTTTTCCGTTTGTTCTTAAAGCGTGTGCTGGTATTGGGAATTTGAGGTTAGGGAAATTGGTTCATGGGTGTGTTGTCAAGTTTGGTTTTGAGGAGGATGTTCATGTTATGAATACATTGATTCATATGTATTGTTGTTGTGAGGGAGATGTTGGGTTTGAGTTTGCTCATAAGGTGTTTGATGATAGTCCTAAGTTGGATACCGTCACTTGGAGTGCTATGATTGGTGGGTATGTTCGGTTGGGTCGTTCTGCACATGCTGTTGGGTTGTTTAGGGAAATGCAGGTGAGCTCATTCAAACATGATTTACATTTAAGTGCTCTTTTTTTTTATCAATTATTACATTACAGTGCTTTAAAATGAGTTTAGTGATTAATTTTTCTAAAGTTATGTTAGTGCATTCTCAAAAGTACACTTTAGAGAACTTGTTTCATGAAAATTAAAGTCATTGTAAAATATTGATTTAGGGGTATTTTAAGAATGACATTTATATTTGAAACTATTAAAAATAGTCAGCTTAAGTTGGTCTAGTTGGTAAAGATTCAACTCACATCTCATAAGAACTTGGATTCAAATCTCAGTGCCGATGTGAGGACCTCATTAGTGGCTAATATTTGATCTCTAAGCCTTGGGAATTTCTTTGGCCCCAGTGAGTTTCTGAGATCCAACTCAGCTAAACTTTTTGTCATTAAAAGAAACTATCAAAGTACTTTTTTGCTTATATTCGAGATTGGAGGAAGTACAGTTTTTTCTCGTATTCTTGTTTTACTATTAATATGCAGAAAGAGCTTGGTGAAGAACTAATGTGTTCTGACTTGTTTGTCAAACGTTATCTTACTCATATATAATCCATGTTTGTTCATGAAGGTTATGGGTGTTTGCCCTGATGAGATCACAATGGTTTCAGTTTTGTCTGCATGTGCTGATTTGGGGGCGCTTGAGCTTGGAAAATGGGTGGAATCATACATTGAGAGGAAAAACATTTCAAAGTCTGTGGAACTCTGCAACGCACTGATAGACATGTTTGCAAAGTGTGGCAATGTCGACAAAGCCATCAAATTGTTCAGACAAATGGAGTCACGCACCATAGTTTCATGGACTTCAGTAATTGTTGGTCTTGCAATGCATGGTCGTGGTGTAGAAGCTGTTTCTATATTTGATGAAATGGTTGAACATGGGATAACGCCTGATGATGTTGCTTTCGTTGGGGTACTCTCTGCTTGCAGTCACTCAGGACTTGTTGATAAAGGAAGATACTATTTCAATTCAATGGAGAAGAATTTCAGAATTGTGCCAAAGATAGAACACTATGGATGCATGGTTGATTTGCTTTGTAGAGGTGGATTTGTTAAAGAGGCTTTTGAGTTTGTTCAAAAGATGCCTTTTGAACCAAATCAAATCATATGGAGAACAATAATCACTGCTTGTAACGCAACTGGGGAACTCAAGCTTGGAGAGAGTATCTCCAAAGAGCTAATCAAAAGTGAGCCGATGCATGAGTCTAATTATGTTTTGCTGTCGAACATTTACGCAAAATTGCGACGGTGGGAGAAGAAGACTAAGGTAAGGGAAATGATGGATATGAGAGGGATGAAGAAGGTTCCAGGGAGTACCATGATTGAGGTAAACAATGAAATGTATGAGTTTGTTGCTGGTGATAAGTCTCATGATCAATATAAAGAGATATATGAAATGGTGGACGAGATAGGTAGGGAAATCAAAAGGGCAGGGTATGTGCCTACAACATCTCAAGTGTTGCTTGACATTGATGAAGAAGATAAAGAAGATGCTTTATATAGGCACAGTGAAAAGCTTGCTATAGCTTTTGCTCTTTTGAATACTCCGCCTGGAACTTCCATTAGGATTGTGAAGAACTTGCGCGTTTGTGAAGATTGTCACTCTGCTACTAAGTTTATATCTAAGGTTTATAATCGAGAGATAGTCGTCAGGGACCGCAATCGCTTCCACCATTTCAAGAATGGTTTGTGCTCTTGTAGAGACTTTTGGTAATTGAAAATTGGTTAGAACAGCAAAGATTCTGTGCTCATTTGCTTAAACTTAATATGTCAAAACGTGGATGTTGTCCTCCGTTGATGGATTATCCTTTCACAAATGAAAAGTGATGACTAGAAAATAGAAAAAGCTTTGGTTGCTGAATTTTCTGGTATTGGAATCAGCAAGCACTTGAAAGTTAGATTTCTTTCTGAAAACAAGTTTGAGGTAAAAAGCAGTACAAAATTTTCAACCCAAGTTAATTATCTTTATCACTTTCAGTTGAATTGAAATTTAGAAATAATATTAAGGTTTCTGATTGAAAACACACATGTATTCTTTCTGAAATTGTATTGATAGTAAAATTAATTCTATTATAGTCTGCTGTGAAATCAAACACACATATACAAACATTGATAATTGGGCAATATGATCATATTGTACAATGTATCTGATCAAATTAGGATTGGTTTGGTTGTATTACAACTCAACCATTTTCTCTCGTAGTGTTCGATAAGTAGCATAATTTTCTAATAAAAAAAGGACTACTACAATATTTATTTATTTGGTATCTTGAATTTGGTGTAAATAGTACTATGATAGAAAATTGTAGATATGCTATATAATTAATAGATATATAGTGGATACTGAATAATACTTGTATTATACTAAACAATTCTGCCAATAAAGGTATAAAAGCCTCTTTACTGGTGTAGACAGTGGAAGGGGGGTGAAGTAATATTATTTGCTGTCCCATGAACATTATTGCATATTGCAGAACTTGGTTTCTTTGGATCAACTGAGGTAATGTTGATATCTTGCAAGGTAATATTGTCACACCCTATCTTGGCACAATCTAGAAAAATAGCATTATCACCACTGCATGTTCCATAGATATTACTAAATGTTACATTACTCACTTTTACTGCATCCTTCTGCAACCAAAAGGCAAATAATTATGCATCATATTATTCATTAACAAAACTAGTGTGCTGCCCGTGCGTTGCACGGGTTTGATGGGCCGGCATATGTATGGCAATCATGGTTGTTGCCAATCATGGTTGCTGCCAATCATAAAAGTTTATATCAAACTACAATTCCCAAGATGGTAGATATTGATACAAAATGAAAGAGTCTTAAGGTATACGTTTTAACAAAATTATTGATAATATGATAGGACAATACAAAAGTGAACCAAGCTATTACTCCCAAAGGACAATTTGATAATTAACAATAATTGTAAACAATATATTAGACAGAATGAAATTTGATACAATTTCCATCAACAACCCGATCGTTTTCTACATCAATTCTACCACATAATTGAAAGCTTATTTAAGAAAGAAGTAAAATATTCCATCAACATAAAGTAAGACATTTTGATAATTAACAATAATTGAAAACAATATATATTAGACACAATTAAATTTGATACAATTTCCATCAACAACCCGCTCTTTTTCTACATCAATTCTACCACATAATTGAAAGCTTATTTAAGAAAGAAGTAAAATATTCCATCAACATAAAGGAAATAAATATATATATGCCACTTCATGTGTGGTTCATCAACAATCCTAGATGAAAACTTCTATAATGGCATAAATTAGATTTATATAGCTACTGAGTAATTTTTACTCATTCTTTTTCTACATCAATTCTATCACATCATTGAAAGTTTATTTAAGCCATCAACCTAAAGGAAATAAATACATGTATGCCACTTCACTATTGAGATCCCTTCAAGAACCATGTATTTAACCATGATGTGCTCAAATCCTGCATAATCAAAAAAATTAATGGTATAAATTGGATTTATATAACTACTAAATAATTTGACTCATCATGTGTATAATCAAAAACAATATATTAGAGACAATGAAATTTGATACAACATCTATCAACAACCCGCTCTTTTTCTATACCAATCCTACCACATAATTGAAAGATTATTTAAGAAAGATCCTCTAATTAAAAGGTCACTCCAGTTTTACTTACCATGTGCTCATATCCTAGCCATTTTTTCCTTCTCCAAGTCCTTTATAAATGCAGCGCCAGTTACACACAAATTCCTTGGTAAGAGTGAAAAATATTAGACCAATACATAGTTTCAGGAGTTTAAAATGTGGTTCATGATATTCACAAACCTGTATTATTTCTAACAATTCTGGATTTTCCCATGGACCTTGATCACCCATCAAGAAACCTCTATATGTTGACAACTCCCAAAAACTGAAACAAAAAAAGTCAACCTAACATTGTGAAAATCATTGCAACTTAGATGTAAGTATTAACAATGTAGAGTTTATTTAAAGTCTGCAAGAATAAAGATTAATTTTAATTTTAATCAACTCAAATAAGTATCAAAACTCAAATATTCACTCTCTGTAATACGTGGTTCATGATATTCACAAACCTGGATCATTTCTAACAATTCTGATTTTTTCCATGGGCCTTGATTACCCATCAAGAAACCTAACCCAACAGTGTGACTATCATTGCAACTTATATGTAAGTATTACCAATGAAGAGTTTATTTAAAGCCTGCAAGAATAAGGATTAATTTTAATTTTAGTCAACTCAAATAAGTATCTAAACTCAAATATTCACTATCCAAAATAAAATATCAAGCAAAGAGACTAAATGAAAAGAAAATCTCACATTAGCAGCAAAGACTCTTAGACTCTTAGACCCAATTGTATGAATACTAAATGGTATATGAACTACAAAAAGCTTAAAGAATCCGTGCAAATATACCTGTAAATTTTGATGCTTAATATCCATGGAATCCACTCCAATATAAGCAAGTGTTCTGCAAATCTACAATTGAAAAGTGAAAGGATTAACAAAACCAACAAATTGATATAAACAATAGCCTCAACCACAGTTATGCAAAGGAATATATTGCTGGAATATTGAGCACATTATTCTTGGATTCAATCCATTTGAAGCAAAATTAGTGAATGAACAAATAAAAGAGCAAGAGGATTTTATACACGTATGTCAATAAATCCAAAGAAGCCATAACATTCAAACAAAATTAATGTCAAAATTTAAGAAACAGAGGTTATGAAACTGATAGAACCAAGGAGAGGAACGAAAACCACAAGTGACAATAATAATTGATGGAGACATTGGATCAGCATGTGAAACACAATTAAGAAGGGAAAAAAGAAAATGTACGAAAAAATTGTTAGCCACATACAATTATGCCTATAAGTTGTTTGAAAATGAATTTTGTCAGGGCATATAAGTTATGGTGATATGGGGTACATGGACTTTTGCATATAAGTTAACATGTGCATCAAAATAGCCTCCCAATACTGGCCCAATGATTAAACCTGTTCCCCAAGCTGCACTAACCTGAAATCATGTCACACTTTGAATTACTATGATTTCCTTAACCATGTTTACCTTCAAAGAATAAAATTCAGTAGAGAGATAACTATTTTTTATTAGCATTTTAAGTAAATGATGATCAATCTTTGAGCTCTTTGTTTTGACACTCAAACATGACACTCAATATGAGACTGAGGGAGTAGCATTTTGTGAGATGTGTGATTTTTACCTTCCAATCTAAGGGAATCTGCAACAATATGATAGTGTCACAAAACAGCACTCATAGTCAAATCATAGTCACAAAACAGCACCCACTGTGGATCACATCTGTCACAAATATGTTGCCATTGAGATTAATTATTCATTTCAAATGTGCTTAAAGACTTCATGAATCAATACTTCTCCAACAGATTTAATATCAATTACTTTTCCAACAGTTTAACATCCATTTTCACACTTCTTGAACAAATCATGTAGAAAATTGGCAAACTCAAAAAAGTACAAATCTGAATAAAAAAACAATCCAGGTTGAACCTTGACACATCCAGAAAATGATTTTTCACTGCAAAACAAAGGAAAAAATTAAATAAACAAAAAAAAAAACCAAACCATTGTATATTTTATGTATGTGAGAATAATGTCTTATTGACTAAAAAATGTAGTAACAATTAGTTACTTGCATGCTTTGCAATCACTTACACATGCATGTTGACAAAAACTGGACAAAAGATCACAAAATCCAAAAAGGAAGAAAAAGGACTGTTGTTGAACAAATAAGAGGGAACCCTGAATTTATATATGCATGTTAATAAAGACAAAGAAACCATAACATGCAAACAAAATTAATGCCAAAATTTAAGAAATAGTGATGAAACTGGTAGATCTAAAGAGAGAAACAAAAACCACAAATGCAACTTACACATGCATGGCAACAAAACTGAAACAGATTTAATGTCAATTACGTTTCCTAGAATTTTAACATACAAATTAACAAATACAAAAAGTCTAAAGTTGAATAAAGAAATAATTATTACAGGAAATTTCCATTACCTTTTCAAGAATATAATCCAGATATTTATAGACCAGGGAAAAACCTCTTGAACCTTGACATACCAAACATAAGATTAATCTGCATAGCAAAATAAAAATCAATTAATTTACATAAACCATGAAACTGAAACATGCATATCAACACAGGAGAGAAACAAAAAATTACTTGTGACATGCATATCAATAAATCTACTAAAAAAATAACATGCAAGCAAAATAAATACTGAAATCCAAAACACATGAGACATATTAGTCATGAAACAGATTTAAAACTCACATGCATGCCAATAAATTTGCATAAATCATGAAAATCCACACAAAAAAACGACATAAAACAATAAATCTGCATAAAACAACAAATGAATCAGAAACCGAATTTCAAAAATAACTGTGACGACATCAAAATGAATCTGAGCAAAATCCAAACAAATTCCAAACTCCAAAAGTCAAAACCGTTTTGATCAATTAAGAAAAATTACAGAAACAACAATGAAAGCAACTGAGAAAATGAACAAAACAAAAGGGGACCTTACCAAGTGTCGCATCCAGAAATCCAGCAATCTTGGTTGGAAGTAAATCTACTTGCATGCATGCTTTGCATAAAATTGGAAAATTAAAACATTGTTAGGGTAAAATACATGCAATAAACAACAGAGAAGAAATTTCAAACGAAACCCAAACTCAAATTATAACAGCGAAGAAATTTCAAACAAAATACAACCTCAAATTGCAAAACCCTTTTTATAAGGGTGAACAAATTCCTAACAAAATTGGGCCTCAAAATTCAAAACCCTTTTTATTGATTAAGGAAAAAAATTCATAGATCCACAAATGTTGGTTGTAGAAAACAAAAAAATTTCAACAATCAGGGATTGAAAACCCATTTTATCGCCTAAGACAAAAATATCCACAGATCCAGAACTTACTTGCATGTTGTACAGCGATTGATGCGTTGTTGCATCCACGGTCTATTTCCGTTAGAGATGCTCCTTAGCTGCGTATGATTGAGCATGAAGAAATCAGATTAGCAAAGAGATAAGTAAGGAGAGAGAGAGAGGCGCAACACAAGAGAAAGAGAAAGTTACCGATGATATGGGATGATCTTGAACGAAGATGACGACGACGGAGAGGATGGCTATTACTTTGAACGTAGAGGACGGCGGCGGAGAGAACGGCGATGAAGCACGGATAATGTTTGCGTGAGATACAGAGGGTGAGAGAGAAAGATCGAGGAAGGAGAGAAACATAGGGAGGACGAGTGAGAGAAAAAGAGCGTGTGTGAGGGAATGAGAGAGTGTGCAATGTGTCTATGTAGAGGCCCAGCAAAATGCATGCAAGATACCAAGTGTCACTCAATTAGCACAAGACAACATGCAACCAATTATTTTGCAGCAAGAAGACACCACAAAACCATGGTTCCGTAAAAAAAACAGCCCATAGTATGTTAAGAAGCAATACATGTGTCAATAACCAAATGGAAGCAAATGGAAGGGTGTGTGTCAATTAACCATAGGTCAATCCATGTGAATGACATAAGCAATGACACAAGCCATTAGGGTTTCACTAAAGGCATTAGGGTTTCAACCCTTGCCTTTAGTATAATAGAAGATAGAAGATAGAAGATAGAAGATAGAAGATTAACATGAAGTAAGGGAGAAAGAATATTAACCTGTTCTGGAACTTTCATGTAATGTTGTTGAATATAAATAGGCTTTTTTATTTGATTGACTATGATATGATCAAAGATGATAGATCTGGCATATCCTTTTCCTCCCTACAAATACACATAATTTTTGTTGATTAGATTTAAGATACAATTATACAAATATATGCAGCCTTTTCATATACTAGTAATTATTTTTATTTTCAATTAAGTTGTGCATTACAGGATATGTCTTGATTCTTGCTGCACTATCAGCTCCATTGAATGTGCAATTCTTGACAGTTATATGTTCAGCAAATTCCTCGGCTCCACCACCCCCTAAACTCCCCACACTGCATCAAAATATAAGGCATACCAATTAATTATGAATTATTATTCATTTATAAAAGTTTAGTTCTAGGTGAAAACTTAAAAAAAGGTCAAATCTTGGCTCACTGGGCAACTTTATTTTATTTTATTTCACTGTAGTGTATTAAAATGGAAAGATCAAAATGTGCACATTATTTTTATTAGATAAAATTTAGGTAAGTTGGATCCTTGCGACTTATTAAGGTAGACCACAAAGTTCAAACAGTATCGATATATTGTGCATATATTTGTTTGATCCGTTAATCATTGACAATATCCCTAGCTTATTGGTAACAACCATTCTAAATTTTTAACAAGCTTCATGTCTATATACACACACATTTATTTTGACGTACCTAATACCATGAGTCTCAGGTCCACACGTTACTCGAGTGACATTGATGAATTGTGACCCGCCTTTAATAGCAATGCAATCATCACCTACATAGTAAAATTCACGAGTAACCAAAGATTGAAATCCTAAAATAAATATTTAAAGGAAACAACATACTAACAATTTGGAGTTAGACAATAAAGTAAGTAAAATTTGGTAAACAATTTTTTCATCCAAAGACACTTGATTAAGCAAAATGATAATTAAAGAACAAATGTTAAATACATATATCTTTACCACTTTGTATTATGGAGTCATGAACATTAACTGGAACTGAGTTTGAGAGATCAATTCCATCAGTATTGCGACTATTTTTTGGTGCAGTTACATTGATATGTGAGATTGTTACATCTTGACTATGGACTACATAAATATGCATTCCTGGCCCATTTATATGAGTGAGCCCACTTAATTGAAGCCCATCACATCTTTCAAATAGTAAAGCCTGCACAATATACATAATATTTATTATTTTTTAATATTTTTTTATAATATTTATTGACCCACCCAGAAAAAACAATATATAAAGTGACACAAGTGTTTTGTTCAATAAATACAATTTATATGATAAAAAGTTATATTGACATATAATATGTTAGACGCATGTTCAAATCATCATTTTCAGTTTATTTACGTTTAATGTGTGAGTTTTGTTATTGTCATATTTGATTAAAAAAATAACATAATTTTCTTTTTGAGAACTTTAGAATGGAAAGACTTTCTAACCGTAGGAGGAGGTGTTCCGGTACATCCTTTGCTTCCATTTAGCTGCAAATTGAAAATAGTAATATATTGTTAGATTATTGCAAAACAATAAATTATTTGTGTATCTATAATCTACTTATAAATTATATTTAATTAGAAATTATTTGTGTAATAAAAGTTTGTGTATATTATTACATTGCCCCACCAAGCTTCACCCTGACCATCGATCACTCCTGATCCATCAATTGCCATCCCATGTACATTAAGGAAATAAAGCCACCTTTTTGAACATGTATCCCATGCATTTCTATGTGGTGCTAGTATGTTACCATCAATCTGCATTGCCATTTGCCAATGTTAAATCTAATCAAATTTTAATCTAATATATAGTTTCTTTTTTAACAAGTTAAGTAACCATTGATACCTTAATATGAAGATTTTGAGATTTGCATGGACCTCTGAAAGTAATTTGACGCACAAAAAATGAATGTTTAGCTGGTACTACAAGCGTTGGAGTCCCTTTATTTGCTCCACATAAAGCTTTAAATGCCTCCAAAAAGGCCTTTTAGATGCATTAAAATTAAATAATTTAGATAATGTTATATTTTTGCATGCACCAATATCTTTAATCTTTAAATCATCAACTAAATGTTATATTTTTTTTGTCAACTTAATATTATTATTTAATAAAAAACTATGTATATTATTTATTTATTTTGTTAACTAAATGTTATTTTTTGTTAACATTTGATTTCTTTTGACTTTTTTATTACTAACTATAATAAATGTTGAATACTTTTGAAGAAAAAAGATAGAAAATGGGTATAATGTTTATAAACAATAGAATAATATTTTTTTCTTATGAAATTATTATTTTTTAAGTACAAAAATTTATAAATAACTCTTTGATTTACAAAATTGATTATTAATTAATTAAGTAATGAAGAAATTAATTAATCATATCAAACACTTCAATTTGTCAATTTACCGTAGAAACACCCTATACTAAAACATAGATAAAAAAAAGAGAATCAAGGACAGGGTATTTTATATTTAAAAAGATTAATTTGATAAATATTGCATTTTTCATCAAAAAATTAATTTGAATTCCTTTATAAAAAATTTATGTACTATTTGATATTTCTCTAGAGATAAATCACTATATATTCTGAATCACAAAATAATGATATATCAAAATAAGAATACACAGAGTCATAACTCATAAATTATAACTATTGACTATACACATTCACATTTAGTTCATTATAATAATAATAATAATAATAATTCAACTATTGGATCAAACTTAATAAAATATTATAATGTGCCACATAATAGTTTGTTCATAAATATAGCTGAGTATTGTAGAAAAGAAAGAATAATTATAACATGAAAAATTATATACATACTTGTGTATCATCAGAAGTGCCATCTCCTTTGGCACCATATTGAAGTACGTTAAAGGTATTTTGACCAAATCCAACCCATGAATTGCAAAATACAATAGAAAATATCAAAAGCTCAATTGTAAGCAAATCCTACATGATATTGAATTGAAAAAAGTTAATTGTAAACAAAGAAATGGATAAATAACTAATGTATATTTAGTCAACTAATGTTCACTAACCATATGATATGTATTTTTTGACAAAGTGTGTGTGGTTATATAAACTATAATATTGTCCAAACTTTTTTGAAGAAGTAATATAGTCTAGACTTACTTATACATACATACATCGACTTTTCTATACATTAATAAAAAAAGAAATTAAAAAGAAAAAAGAAATTGATAATGATTCTCTATAAAATAAATAAAGAATGAATAATTGTTGACCAGGTATAATAGGTAAAAATAAGCAATTATATAGTAAAGTTTAATTATTTCTTTTAAGCAATAATAAAGTTTAATATGTATCCTTACATAAGATGTAAAAATCATAGGTATAAGTAAAGATAGTTATAATTAAATAATATTTTACTGCTGGTCAAATTTAGGTAAAGACTTTCATGACCAAAAAATTAATGTACTTTAAAGATATTTACAAGTTTAATTAGTATGTTGGTCCTTTAAAAAAACAAATTAGTTTTCCTTAAAAAAAAATTGGTTCCGTTAGATATCTCTGTTTGTCACATTGGTCCCTTCCGTTAGTATTTTTTTTGAAAAAAAACGTTAACTTCAATCCATAAAAAGAAACTACAAACTTTAAAAATATCAATGTGTTTATCATCTTCATCACTAAATTCAATCTTGTTCTCCACAACCCATTCAACAACTACAACAATATCAAATGAAAAAAAAATAACAATACATGTTTTAGGGATTTTGTGCTTGAAGGGGGATTCACAATTCTAGGGATTCATGGAATCGAAGGAGTTTGCAATTTAGAGATTTTGTTCTTGAAGTATTGAAGGTGAAAATTTGGGATTTTCTTTAGATTAAAATGCGGCGGCAAAGCTAGGTGAGACAGCAATTTTGTTCAGGCTGGAGAAGTTGTGATGGAAGGCAGTTGAGATGACAGGGGATGGCCATGAAGGAGTTGCAGAAAAGAGAAAATGAGATATGTTTATATTTAAATTTTTGGGTTTGCTTGAAGAAGAAGAAGAAGAAGGTGCATTGTTATCTGACACTAAATTAGATATATCTTTCCAACCTTAACTTAAAGTTTTGTTATACTAAACTCTTATAGGTGGTTGAACTCTACCTATAATGCAAAGGAATTAGTATTCTCATAACTAAAATGAAGAGTTGACCTTACAATTGTGCATCAATATACTACCCAAATATTGATTAAAATTAGGACCGTTCGTGAGTTTAGGGGGGTTGGGGGGGGGGGGCTAAAGCTAAACCCATATAATAGAAAATAGCAAAAACAAAAACAAAAACAAAGAAAGAAAGAGGAAGAAAAAAAAAAGCGTCAGAGAAACTCAATCCGGTAGCCTACTCCTAGAGTGGGTATATAAATCTAAAAACCGTTATGCATATTCTTTTCCAGGCCTTAAACACCACTTCAATGATAGGCTCTTCCCTAGCAGCAACACGGTTCTTCAAGAAATTGATAGTTGTCTCTCTCTTTTTCATCGGTATAAATCATATTCCCAATGTCTCTACCATAGTTATCCTTCCAATATTGATGCAAAATTGTCAAGTCATGAGCAACGTTGGAATTTAAAACCTCGTTAAAAGAAATAAAGTTGGAATAACTCATGCCACCCAAAAAGGGAGGATTTTGAACCTAGGGGATTTTCAACCTGATGATTAAACTCAACCCACATTTTATTCTAACCCGTTCAATTTTGGGTCAATTTCTAACCAACTTGCTCAAAATTAAAGAGGGTTGGTTCGGGTAACGGGGTTTATGATTCCAAACTCATGAACCTGTGAACCCAATCCATTTTAAAAAATTAATAGTTTTTATTTTTGAGAATACAATTTAAAAATTTATGTGTTACAATCTTAAATTTTCATACTATAAATATTTCAAGTGTTTCATACTTTCCAAGTAAAATTAAGGGTTTAAAATAGTAAAATTTTATGTGTTTCATATTTTCAAATTTAAAATTTTAATGAAATAAAATGTCATTATATATTTTGTTTTGTTACTTTTATAAAGTTGTATTTAATGATCGTTCATCCAAACCAACTCGCTGGCCACCAGTATGGTTTAATTTGGGTTTAACATAAAAAAAATGTAAGTTTTACATCCAAACCAATTAAATTTAATTGGGTCAGATAACAGTTTTAGTCAAAACTGACCCAACCCGACCCATAAACACTCTTAATTAAAATTAAATTTCAACAGGACAATATTTTCGATCAAAAGTTTTTATTTCACTAAAGAATGTTTTAAATGTTAAATTCCAATACACGCTTGAATCATCTTACAAATAATATCAATTTAATTAAAGTACACTAATAATATCAAAATGATAAAATACATTCCACAAATTTATTGAACAGTTCTCTGAGAATAAAAGATATAAAAGCCTCTTTACTTGTTTAGACAGTGCAAGGCAGGTGAAATATTATTTGATTTCTCTTTAGCATTATTGCATATTGTAGAAATTGGTTTCTTTGGATCAACTGAGGTAATTTTGATTTGTTGCAATGTAATATTGTCACACCCTATCTTGGCACAATCTAGGACAATAGCATCATCACCACTGCATGTTCCATGAATATTACTAAATGTTACATCACTCACTTTTAGTGCTTGATTCTGCAACCAAAAAACAAAAAATGATTTATCTTACTATACATGAATAAAAATCAACATGATGTAAGGGAGAAAGAATATTAATTACCTTTTCTGGAGTTCTCATGTAATGTTGATCAATATATATAGGGTTGTTTATATTATTGACTATGATTTGATCATAAATTATATCTTTGACATATCCTTTTCCACCCTTCAAAAATACATAGAAATTTTATTTGATTAAATATAAGACACAAATATAATATAGCCTTGTCGTATATCTTCAATCTTTTATATGAGAGACAATTGGGTAAAAAAAAATTAATATATTTAAATTTTTGTTGATTCAGTTGTCTCTCATAAGAAGAACCAGAAAGAATAATTATTTTTATTTTCAATTAGGTTTAGCATTACCGGCCATGTCTTGATTCTTACTGCACTATCAGCTCCATTGAATGTACAATTCTTGACAGTTATATGTTCGGCAAATTCCTGAGCTCCACCACCCCCTAGACTCCCCACACTGCATCAAAATATAAGGCATGTCAATTAATTATAAAACATTAGCTTTAGGTGAAAATTTAAGTAATTAATCATTCAAATAATGGTTGATTTGTCTATAGATGTATTTTGGCATACCTAATTCCGTGAGTCCCAAGTCCACATGTAACTTGAGTGATATTGATGAATCGCGACCCGCCTTTAATTGCAATACAATCATCGCCTATAATGTAATTTGGAAAAGTCATTGAGATATAAGCAAAGTATGATCAATAAGTATTTCAATTAGAGATTAAACACAAGTACTCTCGATCAATTTGATTTTAACTGAATTCATTAATCAACCAAGACACTTAATTAAAGAATAAAGGTTAAATATATATAATAATTTTACCGCTTTCTATTATGGAGTTATGAACATTAACCCGAACTGAGTTTGAGAGATCAATTCCATCTGTATTGTGACTATCTTTTGGCGATTCTACTTTAATATTTGAGATTGTTACATCTTGACTATGGACTACATAGATATGCATTCCTGGTCCATTTATATGCGTGAGTCCACTTAATTGCAGCCCGTCACACCTTTCAAATAGTAAAGCCTGCACATTCAACAATAAACATAATATTATTGACCCTGATGATATAATTTTTTTGGGTTAATTATGTTTTTAGTTTTTTAAATATATTAATTTTTATTTTTGGTTCTTTTGATGGAAAAAAAATTAAACTTTAATCATTTAAAATTTATATCTCTGTTTTTTTACAAAAAATTCACTTAGCATGTTTTAAATGACGTTTTTTATGACATCTCATTGTAACGAATTAATTTAATAACTTAACAATTTAGTTTTTATTTTGAAATAATAGATAAATTAACAAGAAACAAATCTTCTAAATAGTTAAGGTATTAAACTATTTCTCCGTGGCCCTTTTGAACAAAGGAAGGAATGAAAGAATAATATCCTTTATCACAACTTTGAATTGGAAAGATTTTCTAACCGTAGGAGGTGTCCCGGTACACCCTGTGGTTCCATTAAGCTGTAAATTGAAAATAATAATATATTGTTAGATGGTTGCAAAACACAATAGATTATTTGTGTATCAATAATCTACTAAATAATACTATTTAATTAAGTATTTAGTAAATAATGCTAAATTTGTGTATAAAAAAAATGTGTATGTTATTACGTACATTGCCCCACCATGCTTCACCTTGACCATCGATCACTCCTGATCCATCAACTGTCATTCCATGTACATTAAGGAAATAAAGCCACCTTTTTGAACATGAACCCCATGCATCTCTATGAGGTGCTAGTATTTTTCCATTAATCTGCATTGCCAATATTATATTTAATTAATCAAATTTTAATCCGATATATAATTTTTTTGTGTGTGAAGAATTAATTAAACATTTGATAGAAAATAGATTTTTTACCTGAATATGAAGATTTTGAGATTTGCATGGTCCTTTGAAAATCATTTGATGCACAAAAAATGAATGTCCAGCTGGCACCATAAGCGTTGGATTTCCTTGATTCGCTCCACAGAAAGCTTTCCATGCTTGAATAAAGGCCTTTAGAAAACAATGTATTAAGACTAATTTAGATAAGAGAATTTCTTCGGTATATGTGCAAAATCAGCATTATACCGATATATTCGATTTTTAAATTATTAGCTAAATAAGTTATTATTTAATAAAAAACATTTATACCATTTAAAAATTATAATAACTAAATAATATTATTATTTATCAAAAGTGTCAACAAAACAAAATTTAAAACATAATGTTTTTAACGAATAATATAAAATATCAAATACTTTTTAAAAAAATCTAGAAAATAAGTATAATTTTTTTTTGACAAAAAATAAAGTATAATGTTTGTAAACAACAGAATGATGTTTTTTTCCTGTGAAATTATTTTTCTTAAAGTACAAAAGTTTATAAACGAAACTCTTTGTTTTACAAAAATGGTTGTTTAATTTATTAACTAATTAAAAAAGCAATTGTATTGAACACTTCAATTTTTTAATGTACGTACGTAGAAGCTCAATACTAAAAATAGATTAAAAAATTGAACTATTTACAAAAAAGATAATATATAATATTAGTGCATAAAAATTAATTTGGATATAAAATATAAAAAGAGAAATTAAGGATTTTAAATTAAAATAATAAATTACATTAAATTTTGTTAAAGTAGGAAATTAAGTGACTTTTAATTAAAATAAGAATTTAATTTTGTATTTTATTTTGAAAATTTAATTGCAATAATAAATTAGGTCAGTTTAAAGAGGGTACAAAATTTTGCATATTTTCATTAAAAAAATACTTTAAATACTTTAAATTCTTTTATCAAAATTTTATGTACTATTTGATATTTCTCTATATATACATTACCGTTCTTAATTACAAGAGAATAATATATCGAATAAGAATATGAGAGGCAATAATAATGATAATTCTTGATTAATATACATTTACATATTCATGTGTTTAAAGATGAACATTCATATATATGAGATTTTAAAAAAGCCATGAGGTTTTGTCAAAAAAAAAAAGAAAAAAAAAAGCCATGAGATATTATGTATGTGTGTGTGTCTCTATATATATATATATATAATATCTCATTCAACCATTGGAGAAAACACAATAAAACAATATAATACATTATTTTGTTCATATAATTAAAAATTGTAGAATGAAAAATTATATGTGCATACTTGTGTATCATCGGAAGTGCCATCTCCTTTGGCACCATATTGAAGTACGTTAAAGGTATTTTGACCAAATCCAACCCATGAATTGCAAAATACAATAGAAAATACCAAAAGACCAATTGTAAGCAAATCCTGCATGATGAATATATTAATTGAATTGAAAAAAATGAAGTAGTTATTTGTAAACAAAGAAATGAGTAAACAAATGTATATATTCACTAACCATGGTACGAGTGTGTATTTTATAACAAAGTGTGTGTTTATAAAAACTATAAATATTGTTATACCTGTATATATAGACATTGATTTTTCCGCACATTAGTAAAATTGAATTCAATAAGAAAAAAGTAATTAAAAATGATTCTCTATAAAATAAATAAAGAATGAAATAATTTGTCGATCAGGTATAATAAGTAAAAATAAGTAGTTATAGAATAAGGTTTAATATGTATCCTTACATAAGATGTAAAAATCATTGGTATAAGTAAAGATAATTATAATTAAATATTTTACCAGTCGAATTTAGGGGAATATTCGTGACAAAAAAGAATTTGACAGCTCTTTGATCATGAAACTATAGATAGAAATAATGTTTTTTGTTAATGTTATTTATTAATTAATAATTATTAATTTACAAATTCATAAACCATTTTTAAAATTTTAATTTAGTCAAAAATAATTATTTTACTTTTTGACTAGATAAAACTCACAATTGAAGAGGAAAATAGTCATTTGCTTTAAATTTATCTTCATTTTTTTTTGTCAACATTTATCCTTCATGTTTTTATTAAATTTATCCTTCATTTTTATTCATATACTAATGAACCTCTAAATATTTTTTTTTACTGATGCACCTTTTATATTTACCATCACTTTAGAGTATTGAAATGAATGTGAATTGTTGGATAGACTTGAGTGGATATAATATTTTTCGAGACATTCATCACACTAAATTATATATATCTTTCAACGTAAAACACCGTACTAAAACGGGAAGTTAGATCATACACTGGATTAGGATGGAAAATCAAAACAAAAATCGTACTAAGACGGAAAATTAAAACAAACAACTCCAAAATAATAAAAAAGAAAACTCAAACAAAACTTAAAACTATCTGAAAATCACTTATATTTAAATAAAAGAAAATAAAAAATAACTAAGAGATGTGATATTGTATCAAAGTTGCCCCAAAATCACCCCTCTCCAATGAACGAACAAGAAGAAAAGCAAAGGACAAATAGAATTATGAGCGATGTAGCTGGAGAGTTGCTTTAGTTACATGCATTTAATGTTAAATGTTATCTTTCAACATAATTTAAACATCGATTATCACATTATGATTAGAGACCATAAAATCTTCTTGTTTGACTCAACTCACATATATAGGTCATAGAACTCTACCTATGCAAGGGATATTAGTGTTCTCATTACTTAATTGATAATTTGACCCGATGAATATGTATCAATATACTATCCAAAAAAGTGACTAAAATTATGAGTGTTCATCTCTTCGGATGATCTGTTCAACTCAATGATCCAATTTAACCTATTTTTTATCCTAATTCGTTCAAGTTTGTGTCCATGTAGAACTAACCCGTTTAAATCCGAAGTTTTGTGTTCAATTTGTGATTCCAAATTATTAAATTTTATATTATATATAAAGTGTTTCATGTAAATTGAATTGTTTAAATTTTAAACAGTAAAATTTAATCTAAAATTTGTAATTTTGTGTTAATATCATAATGTGAGTTTGTTCGAAGAGTAATTTGTAAAGTTAACATGCAATAAATAGTAGATTATTGGAGAAAAAAAATTATAAATATTGTGTTGATATTCTAAAAAAATAATTTTAGACTAACAAAAAAAAAAAAACACAAAAGGAACATCTATTATGAGACGGGATAAAATTATTTTAAAAACTGAAAGATCCATATAATTATTTTAATCAATGCAGTGGAAATCCATATAATTAATATGCAATGTAATGAGTATTTTTTATTAAAAATTGTTGAAGATTGCCTTGAAATTGCATGATCAAAGTGCAATGATGCAGAAATTCTGTTATGGAGCAGGGACATGGCGCTAGGCGCCCAGGAGCTTCCAGTTTATGCTGTGAGTTCTGTCGTGGCGGCACTAGGCGCGGGTTGTTTGGCGCCAGGCGCGAACACGCATATATATATGTTCTGTTTCTATTTTTTGCAGTCGTGAGAGAGAAAGAGGCTAGGGTTTTGAAAGGGGTTTTTTCAATATCAAGTCTAGGATTAAGAGGGTCATCTCTTAGGTTATTTCTAGTGTTTGGAACTCCATTCTTTCACCTTGTAATCACTATTGATTAAATCTCTTGGTCACGGGAAGAGATTTGGGAAAAGGGTAGAATTTAGGGATTGTCTAAATTCTTGCAACTCTTTGTAAATCTCATTGTAATCAAGGAAGGAAGATTGATAGTGGAAAGGAGAGCTCTCTCTCCCCCAGATTAGGTTCATTAACACCGAACTGGGTAAACAATTTGGTTTTGTGTTCTTTATTGCTTTACTAGTTTATCTTGTTTTGTTTGTTGATTATTAGTGCATACACATTGTTGTTATAGTTGATTGCTTGGTTTGTTTTGCCCCACACACTAGTTTAAGGTTATTGGTGTGGTTTTGGTTTCAAATTCACAACAATTGGCGCCCACCGTGGGGCAAGGGTTTGAACAAATTAGGCATCAATGGGTACAAAATGGGAGATTGAGAAATTTACCGGTGATAACGACTTTGGGTTGTGGAAGGTGAAGATGAGGGCACTATTAACTCACAACAAGTGTGTTGAAGCTTTAAAGGGGGTGACACAAATGTCGGTTACTCTCTCGGATGCGGAGAAGACCGAGATGGATGAGAAAGCATTGAGTTCTATTATCTTGTGTCTTGGTGATAAGGTATTGAGAGAGGTAGCGCGAGAGACTTCGGCGGCGGCGATGTGGTCGAAGCTTGATACATTGTATATGACGAAGTCATTGGCTCATAAACAATGTTTGAAGCAACAACTATACTTCTTTCGTATGGTTGAGAACAAGTCTGTGGTGGAGCAACTGACTGAGTTTAATAAAATCATTGATGATTTGGCGAATGTTGATGTGAATTTGGAAGACGAGGACAAAGCTTTTCATTTGTTGTGTGCTTTACCTAAGTCATATGAACACCTCAAGGATGCTTTGCTTTATGGCAAGGAAGGTACTATCACCTTGGATGAAGTCCAATCGGCTTTGAGAACCAAGGAGCTGACCAAGTTTAAAGACTTGAAAGTTGATGATGGTGCGGAAGGCTTGAGTGTGGTGAGGGGTAGAAGCGAGAACGGAGGCAAAGGAAAGTGGAAGAATGGGTCCAAGTCTAGGCCAAAGGGTGATGGTGGTGGCAAGTTCAAATGCTACTATTGTCAAGAACCGGGTCACTTCAAGAAGGATTGCCCTAAGAGGAATGGGGGTGGTAGTTCGTCTGCTCAGGTTGCGGTTAGTGATGAAGCTTATGAAGAAGGCTATGAGAGTGTGGGAGCACTCATAGTCACATGCTTGGAACCATAGATGGTTGTCGGCCTGGAGAGGCGGTGAAATAATACTCAACATCAGCCTGGAGAGGCGGTGGTAATAATACTCGGGTGTTTGTGGAACAACAACTTGGTTATGAGGATGCGGAAACTCTAGTGGTGTGAAGTTCGGAATCGGTGGAGTCTTAAGTCGTGGACTTTGATGCTCATATCACATGTGTTGAGAGAAAGAATATTTTTGAAGCCCTAAAGCTAGTTGAAGGTGGAGTTGTTCATCTTGAAGACGGGAAAGCTTGTAAGGTTCAAGGTATCGGTGAGTCTCTTTAACATGATGTGAGGTATTTTCTCTTGAACTTAAAATGCATAGATAGTTGGTTCTACTGTTGGTTATGCATTTGTTACTAGAGGTATTTCTCATATGGTTTGAGTTGTGGAATTTCAGTTGATACGTGTTAGTGACATAGGTTTAGTGTGACTAGTGAAACGAGGTTGCTAGGTGTTGGAACTAAACTGGAAATGTTGGATACTAACAATGACCTGAAGTTTGTTTCAGAGCAAGTATTGACAGTTTTGCAGGTTACAAGGTGGGAATCATAGTGAAAAATACCGGTTTGAGACTTTGGTGGAGTAATCTCGGTTTGAGGTGGAGGTACACCGAAGTGGTATGGCTATGGAAACCTTGTGGGTCTATGTTCTGATTGTGTCTGAAGAAGTGCAAAACTTGAAAGATCTTCAGGGAAGCAATTGGAAGCAACGGTGATCGAATTCGGGAACTTGTGGGACTATTAGAGGTAGTTGGATACAAGAGAATTTGAAGTTGCGGCATGTGGAACTTGCCTAAAATTCCAAGGCTAAGTTGAGGGCAAGCATTTTTCTTCGAGAGTACGGAAGGCATTCCGGGGTTCGAAGGTGGTGGTGTGACTTGTAGGATTGTTCTAAAATTCCAAGGACAATTGGAGGCAAGTAATTCTTTGAGAGTACGAAGCGTTTCACTTCGGGGTTCAAGGAGGGTGAGGTGTAAGCATGATGGTTGGTGGGAAGTTGACATCACCATGAATTTAAAGGCAAGGTGGAGATTGTTGAAGATTGCCTTGAAATTGCATGATCAAAGTGCAATGATGCAGAAATTCTGTTATGGAGCAGGGACATGGCGCTAGGCGCCCAGGCGCTTCCAGTTTATGCTGTGAGTTTTGTCGTGGCGGCGCTAGGCACGGGTTGTTTGGCGCCAGGCGCGAACACGCATATATATATATATGTTCTGTTTCTATTTTTTGCAGTCGTGAGAGAGAAAGAGGCTAGGGTTTTGAAAGAGGTTTTTTCAATATCAAGTCTAGGATTAAGAGGGTCATCTCTTAGGTTATTTCTAGTGTTTGGAACTCCATTCTTTCACCTTGTAATCACTATTGATTAAATCTCTTGGTCACGGGAAGAGATTTGGAAAAAGGGTAGAATTTAGGGATTGTCTAAATTCTTGCAACTCTTTGTAAATCTCATTGTAATCAAGGAAGGAAGATTGATAGTGGAAAGGAGAGCTCTCTCTCCCCCAGATTAGGTTCATTAACACCGAACTGGGTAAACAATTTGGTTTTGTGTTCTTTATTGCTTTACTAGTTTATCTTGTTTTGTTTGTTGATTATTAGTGCATACCCATTGTTGTTATAGTTGATTGTTTGGTTTGTTTTGCCCCACACACTAGTTTAAGGTTATTGGTGTGGTTTTGGTTTCGAATTCACAACAAAAATAAACGTGCAATAAGAAATAACAGATAAGCATCAACTATTACTTAGAAAAAAGAAAAGAGGAACTTTGTTAGGATGACACATAACCAAAAAGAAGTTTGCTTTAATAGATGGACAGGTAGATAGAATACAGTAAATTAATTCAGATATATGTATGCAGTCATATTGCAAGATCCAAATACCGAGTTTATCTCCAACGATGAAATGGTCTCACGGATCAATAGAAGTACATAGACTGGACCATGACAAGGCGAATCGCCAATTCTAAGAGCCTTGTTTAGCTGGACTGTAAGATAAAACTGATTCGCAAAAGCTAATTCATATCATCCAATTGATTCCTCCCTTTCAAGTCCAGCGTCTGGTTAAATACGAGTTACATAATTATTTTTCGTTGTTTTAATCAAATTGATATCAATTAAGTCATTATCTCGATCATATAAATTAGAATGTCCATTAATTTATACTTCTAAATACTAGTCGACGAATGACCATCTGTAAAACTGGTCTATATTATAATTTAGTATCTCAGATGGTTTTTAAACCCAATAATACTAAAAAATCTGAGTCAGATTAAGATTGTATCTGCCTAAGCCTAAGATGAGACCAAATTAGTCTGAAATATTAGTAAAATAAAAGTATAGTGCATATATTGTGATTTAGTTGCAGCTAAAAGTTTATTTTAACAATAGTCAATACAAATTTATTTTAAGCAGCACCACCAAAAGTGTTCTAATGTATAATAAGCTTACAGCTTCAGTTTACTAATACAAACTTAACACAAATCCTTTTTTTTTATTAAAAGACTTTCTTATTTTTGACATAATTAAACATATAAGCTATAAGTTAATTTAATGGGCTTGCCACTCATAGTTAATGCAAACATCTCTTCATAAACTGACTCATCTGATTTTGAAGCAACCTAGTTGCATCAGATTCAGGATAAAAAACATGAAAAACATGTTTTTCTTCTTCAGCTTCCACAACATTAACTACTTTCACTCCTTTCTTGTTCACAAATTCAGCATACATAACACCTCTTTCCTTCAAAAAATCTTTCCCAGCAACATAAACCTCAATAGCAGGAAACTTCAACCAAACACTATCAGAAACCTCATCTTTCTCAAAATTACAACCATAAAAATCGCGGTTCGAATCTTCAGGCAAACTCAATCTCCAAAACATATCATTCATTTTAACATCTTCAAAACCTTCTTCCTCCATCTCTTTCTCAGTTCTTTTCTCACTCCCAAAATAAGGATGAATAAGCATAACCCCTTTAATTTTCACAGGACAAAACCCATTATTTTGAATAGCTTTAACAGCAACATAATGTGAAATATTTCCACCAGCACTATCACCAGAAAGAAAAACATTTGATAAATCAGCATGTCGTAGAAAAGGTTCAATTTTTACATTTTCATAAATCCATTCAAGTGATGAGTAACAATCTACATAAGCCGTAGGAAGTCGATGTTCTGGCGCTAACCGGTAATCAACAGAGACAACAATCGATTGTGATGCAACGGAGAAATCTCCGAGGAATGTGTGGTAACCGAGCCATGTTGTCGAACCAATGCAAAAGCCACCACCATGGAAATAGACCAAGAGGGGGAGGAGTTTTTTTGTGGGACTATTAGGAATGAAGATTCTTCCTGTGATGGGTTTTGATGAATCAATGATTATGTCTTTTGATTTGTATTTTTGAGATGAATCTAATGAAGGTGGTGATATTTCTGGATTGAAACGTTTCACTGTTCCATCTGAGAAAACTTGAAGAAACTCTGGTGCCTCTGCTATTAAGGACATTTTGTTTTTTTAGGTGATGATATTATGAGTGTGTGTATGATGAATTATGAACTTGGTTATATACATGAGTTGAAAGAATTATTAAAATAAAATAGTTTATGTTTTCTTTATTATTGTGACATTCTTGGTGTTTGCATATTGATTTATTCTTGTTTGGTTGGTCATGTAAATCATGCATTGTTTGTTTGTAGCATTTTTTTTAATTAAAAGTTATGGTGTTTTTTTGCTGATGAAACAAAAAATGAGTTAAAAAAAGAAAAAGTTAAAACAAAATGAAACGCACCAGGTAGGGGTCGAACCTACGACTTTCTGCTTAGGAAACAGACGCTCTATCCACTGAGCTACAGGCGCTTGTTGTCATTTTTACTGCATGTAAATTACATAATTATTGTTATTACTCTTTGCTTTGGCAAAATTATTACATTCTTAATAGAGTTCTATATTAACTTATATAAAAATTAGAATTCATTCACATACACAATACTAAAGTATAAATTTAGTTTTTTTTTTTTATATTAATAAATGTTTATTTCGCATGATTTTTAAATTTAGTTTATATTATAATAAATGCTTATTTCACATGATTTTGAGAGAGAAAAAATGGTGAAAAATAATATTACTTTGAGTTATTTTTTGTCCAATGCACCTATTTCTTAACTTTAATCCGACTAAACAACAATTATTTTCTTTTTTTTGTCAATAAAAAGTTTAGGTGAATTGAATTTCAAAGACTCATTAAAATCGGGACAAACTTCAAAGTTCAAAGAATGATTTCAAATATACTTACAAATTATCCAAAGAGATCCTCGCATCAAGAACGGGTGTTTGAAATTCACACTCTTGTGGAGTATAAATCAACTCCTCATGAGTCAACTTTCGTCGGCTAAAAAAAACAAAAATGGTCTCATAAATATTTTTAAAGAACTAATTGTCCCTCTTTCAAGAAAAAGATAAAACAAACTGATTGCTCAAAAGGAAACTGAAATTTTTACTTTTGCATTTTATTATGGTTGCCAATGGGCATTGGAATTTCATCTTTTTTATTTTATTACAGGAATTTCACCTTTTTATAGCACGCATCCAACACAATTTAAGTTTCAGGTTTGCCCAAGAGATAAGATTTCATCTGTATTCCAAATCGTTAGTTGGTTCAGTGGTGATTGACGCTGAACTTGATAGGGAGGATCACAGTTCGATCCCCCGCAACTGCAATCAGAAGGAAGCTGAAACCACTTGATGCTAGAACTAACTAAAACTAGACTAAACTGGTGATGAAAATGCATAGGAAATATTTTTCTCCAAACAAAAACAACACCAAAGTTACAAAATTAGTATATGCATTACAAATCCCGAACAATCTGTTTCTAACCAAGAGTTTGGTATGAATATCTTGTTTTTATCTACATAAAGCCCACAAATTGTAAGCATATTGGTACAAGCTAGATGCCAATTTAAGAAAGTGCGTGACACCTACCTATAACTCTTGGGAAAATTTTACATTATTAAAAAAAAGGGAAAAATAATCATGCTGCATCCATCTACCATCAGAAACTGTTCCAAAATGGAGGCCAAAATTCCATCCAAATTCATTCCAAGTGTGTTCTCAACATAGAGAAGACAATGTCGGACAGGACCTATCACAACTCACAAGTTATTGCCTTGATCTATTTAGCTACTTTCTCCACAGAAGAGAAACCGGAAACACGAGAAGACGAAGAATCAAACTCAGCATCTATCCTCTAATTTTCTTTCAATCCTCTACAAGAGTCTCACTATTAGGGCCACTATGCATAGGAGGTAATGAGTATATGCTTACAGTTGAGCTTCCACCCCGAATCTCTTTCAAGGTATCCAGTGCTGATGTAGTTAGTTTGATGAAAATGTTCTCCATATTTTGGATCTCAGAAAGTTCTTTGGGGACATGCTCAAGTGTCTCTTTTGTTTCGTTTGTAGAGGTGGAGCCACGCGTAACTTCCTCAAAAACGTCACTAGTTGATAAGGATTGGCCTAGAGGACCACTTTTGGGGAAAATAATACTTAGCATAACCTCACACTCCTTTACAAGCTTGTTAAGCACATCGATTTTGAAGAACGGCTGGTTCAAGACATCTTGGATAAAAGGTAATCGAAGTAGTGCACCAGTTCGCTTATCATATTTCTTTATTATCTTAACCAAACCTGCACAAAGAATAAGATAGAAGAAAACAGTCATTCTTAACATCCATTAAAAAACGAATCCACATGGTCAAAGAAGTCATCTTTAATCTGTTTCATAGAAGATTTGATAAAATTCTATGTTGGTTGACAAAGTCATCTTTAATCTGTCTCAGTACAGTGTTCCTACCTGTCTTCTATGTCCTACATAAGCTATTAGTCCTATCTGATATTATTTTGTGTTTAATTATTCACTTCATTTTATGCACCCATCTATTGACAAGTATAACTCATTCATATATTCAATGAGAAGAGTATTAGTAAAGCTCAAACTCAGTTTAGAAATGCAAAGTCTTTCAGAACAAAGTACATTAAATATAGGACTACATTGCAAGTGAGATGTACTTCGAAAAACCAAAATACCATTATATGATGTTCACAAGGCATTATAGGTTACTACCCTATGATGAAAAAGGAATCTGTCTCTTAAAATTCATACCCTATGACAAAAAATTACCTGTGTAGTTAAGTGCACTATAGTTCTCTAGCAAAACCATCTCTCCATGAAAATCAACTATTTCCCTCCCTACTGTCATCAACTCTCCATCATAATTCTTGGCCCAGGCCACTTTGTCTTGCAATTCCTACATAGCAAACACAAGAAATCACTCTTAGAATTGGAAAACGGTCCATATCTCAAGGAGTCACATCTCCATGAAATGGAAAAGCCAGTGCAATTGTGCAGAACATGGTGAAAATCGCACAGACATATGGTGATATATATGAGTAAGTGTCTGTCACTAGCACTGTTTTTATAAAAATTATATATACAAAGCTGAAATTTTAGTATTTTATGAATTGGGGATATAAAGGTGGTTTGGTGGCTAGGGTGGGAGAATTAAGGAGTGGAGTGATAAGGAGGTTGATGGTTTGATCTCCACTCTCAGCATAATGCTAACAATTACTAACAATATTAACATTGACCGTTAAAAAAAATGCCAGGTAAAGCTTAAAACACAGTTTACACCGGCTTCTAGTTATGAAAACTACTAAACTAAAATAAATTTACACCATGAAAAACTGAAGATTAATGTTTAAAAAACTCATAGCTATTATAAGGATTGATTCAATACTATAGTTCATTTTCCTTCGAGGACAAGTTTGTAGTTGTAGATAGTGATTCTCAGAACATTTTTCCTTCCACCAACACTCACAAGCTAAAAAATAAAACAAAAAAGAATGCTAAGATCAAAAGTATGAGTCATGCCTTGCCAGAATTACAATATGCTGATCAGGAATAAATAACAATCCATGTCAAAATTCCTCTAACCTAACATATTACCCCCCGATGCTCCATATCCATTCGTACTTAAGTGCATGTTTATATTTGCACCGAGTTTGTCAGAATCACAATGTGCCACCGTGATTTTGGCAAATTTAAGTGCATGTTTAGTACCACATTGGTTTTCCCATATTCACTCGGCGTGATACCAAACATACACCGAAACTCCAACAAATTCACTACCACTTGAATTCATCAAACACAATGTTATATCAAAACATTAGACATTGGATTTCACAAACATCACAATCATAGACAATGAAAATTGAAATGGAGTAATAATAATTAATTATTAATGGTTCAAAAAACATACTATAAAATTAACAAAACTACAATTTTAGTCCCTAATATTCCCTCATATCACAATTTAACACATGATCAAAATTCAAAATCATAAAATTTATTTTTCAATACACCATATTAACAACAAAAACTTAATCACAAAAAAATATACCTTCCATTTGATAACATATTCTTCTTCCTTCTCAACAAAAAAACCATTGAATTTCTCAATTTCAACCTCCAACAACCTCAGAAAATCGTTAACCTCTTTCGTCACCTCGCCATCAGCGGTGGTTGCACCGTCGTCATCCAAACGACGTCGTTTCGAAGACGAAGAAGAATCTTTAGGAACAATGAGTTTCAACTGTTTCTTAAGATCCTTGTAAGAGAGAAACTTGTCACGCCAATCCGGTAACGTTTGTTCGATCTGGTTGTTGAGAATCTTCCAGAACTTCATCGTTGAAGAAAGAAAGAATCGATTATTCTGAAAATCGCGTTAACGAAACGCAGTTTTGGTTAATGTTAATGAGAATAATAATTTGGATTAGAAATTATTATTATTTTTATTATTAGGAGAAAAATATTTATAGCGCGGATTTAAAAACAAAATAAGGGTGTGTTTGGGTTACGAATTTAGGGTCTGTTTGGCAAGCCTCCAAAAATGACTTATAGCTTATGTCTTATAGCTTATAAGCTATAAGACCTGTTTGGTAACAGTTTTTCAAGACTGACTTATAGCTTATTTTACTGACTTATAGCTTATTTTCCAGACGCTATTTCAATTAGCTTATGAGCTTATAGCTTATAGCTTATCATTTTTTTTTCCACTTTTACCCTTATTATTTTAATAAAAACCCAATTTTACCCTTGGAATACAAACCATCTCGTAAAATAAAAAATGAAAACAAATAATTTTTACACAGTGCTTCATATATTTATACATACCTTGCCCTGTTCCTTTGTGCTTCCTCCCTTTGTGCTTATAGCAAGTGGTGTCTGCCGTCGACAAACTTTTTGCTTCTCGTTTCCAGGTTTATTCATCATTCTTCTACTTAAATATTATTTATTTTTGAGCAAGCATAGCTAAGACTATTCTTGTTGAATATATTTTATTATTATGTGTAATTTTAAGTACTTAAATATTAATTTGATATGCGTCAAAAAAGATATATTAGTTTGATATAAATTTTATTATAGCTTAAGAATGTATATATATACTTTGACATGAAAGATATATTACATTAAATTAAAATAAAATAAAATTTTAGCATACACAAATTAATTTAATAATAAAATATAAGACATATATTAATTAATAAATTTAAATTACTATTTTAATTAAGAATGTCCTTTTATGTCTTTTTACATTATCAGCTAGTTGAACCGCTAATTTTACCAAACACTTCAATTAGCTTATCAGCCATAAGCTATAAGCTATCAGCCATCAGTCATCAGCTATAAGCTATCAGCCATAAGCTAGCTTATCAGCCATTAGCTAATTTTACCAAACAGAGCCTTAGAATATTCTTGTAATGAGAAAGAGAATAATAATGGAATATACTTTTTGATATTCTTGTTCTTTTCTTCTTCAAACCATTTTTATAGGTTTCGTCTACATTCAGTTGTTCTTGTTGGTTACCTTACCTGCATTGGGAAACAAATAAAGTATAATGGAAAAATATTTAGCAAATATTTGAGTCACTTATCCATACAGTGAGATATTGTTTGATTTCATTTTTGTTTTTAAGTTAAAAAATTAAATTCGATCTATTACAGATGATTTTAGTGTCATCAATGTTATTGATTCAGAGTTATGAATATTATAGACACTTTAATATATAGTTATATATGTAATATATGCAATTTATTATTTTATGCTATTAACATTGATATATGAGTTTGTTCGATTAAGAAGAAACTCTTCTCTTGTTTTTTTATTGGTGTAATAAACCTTTAATATGTTTTTCTAATTGTAAAGGTTGAGCACATCTAGTATATAACATCACAAAAAAAACTATGTAACATTGTTGAGACGAACAAATAAGATTGTTCATATTCTTGCAAATTTGACTATATTACAATTTAAATAGAAGGTGATTTTTTTTATTGGGTCCATTTTTATTATTTGATACGTTCCTCCAAAAACTAGGGATTAATCAAAGTTTCGAGTTCGAACCCTACTAAGTACTAACACCTTTGAAGAGAAGTAAATATAAATACTTTTATAATCAAGTGTTTTTTAAGCCTTAAAATTTTTTCTGCCTTAAACTTAAGCATCATCTCATAACCTTAAATAATGTATCCATGACAATTTAGTACTCTATTTTAGAGTTGTCAAAATGGGCCGCCCGAATAGCCCGATTTTTTTCCAGACTTGGGCTTTAAAAATCGAGCCCGAATTGACATCCGGGCTTTTCAGCACGGCCCGACAAAGCCCGTAAAAAATATGGGCCGGCCCGAATGGGCCGCGGGCCGCCGGGCTGCCCGCAAGCCCAAATAAATTATAATAATAAAAAAAGAGTAAATAAGGAAGGATGTTTATAACATTTTTACTTGGGCCACCAATCTAAAAGCCCACAAAAACATAATTAGTTAACAACACGGCAGCAACACAACACGGACGTCACACACACACCTTCTAATTCCATCAAACGCGCATTTAAGAGAATAAATATGCACTAGTAACACAAATTATATGCATGCACTAGTAACGCAAATTATATACATAAAGAAATGAAAATAAGCTAAAAGTAAAAATAATTTATCGTGTCATTAAAATAAATAAGCTAAAAATATAAAACCACGATCGTGAATTATTTCTCTACGTAATTACTCGTAAACTGTAACTAGCTTAAATAACTTTACATTAATTCTAACAAATTTCAACCTATTTGTAATTAATTAATGTTGTGAACTCTCTGTAATTTGTTGCATAACAAGTCGCTGGATTTGTCAAATTTATTGGGCACTTAAATTTCTTCTTTTTTCATTACCCTTCATCTATCTAATTTTGTTTTATTTATTTTTTTAAAACCGGGCCGGCCCGAAAGCCCGAGAGCCCGTACCGGGCCAGGCTCGGGCCTTGTTTTTTAGCCCGTTTTGCTATCCGGGCTTTTTAGCCCGGCCCGAGCCCGTTTTGACAGCTCTACTCTATTTGTTAAAAAAATAACCAACATTTTAGTATATAATAGAATGTTAAAAAAATAATTGTTGTTTTGTTTTTTGATAGTGACACTAATTATTTTTTCAAAATATCGAGACATTAGAATTTTAACCAATTAAAAAGAGTGCATTTAAAATACATAATATGATGCCATAACTGACCTCGAACCAAATTCAACTAGTGGTAATAGCGAAACAGAAAAATACATAACATGATTAATTACTCTGAGAAAGAACACGAATTAACACCAAATGAATATTCTATTGTCAAACTAGTTTTTTACCTTCACAATAATGCATATATACTACACGAATTATAGAAGTAACATTAGACTTTTGAAGGTTAATTGAACTATCACATAAATAGTTTCAATTAAGTAGTTCTTCAATCATCTGCATGGTAACAATATCTTCTTCATGATCTATCCCATTTTTCTCAGCATGATCATCAATAGTACAATTATTAGGTGCTGATTCCGCTAATGATGTCACATAATTTGATTCAACATGACCCTCTTCATGTAATTTCTTTCCAAGCTCAACCCTTATGATCCAATTAGAATCAGAATGTGATCCTGCTCCTTTTTGCCAAACTCCTATGTGAGAATTGTCAGTGTCAAGTCTCAAACAAGTGAGTGATGGAGATTGTTTTTTGCAACACTTTCTAAGTTTTTTGTTGAGAATATCAGAAAGAGTATTTGAAGAGAGGAAAGAGTTATTATTATCATAACAATTTGGTGTTATGGAATTAGCATCTTGTGTTTGAATATCTTTTGCTATAGGGAAATTTGTTTTGGCATTTTTTCCATTCATTAAAATGGCTGCTTCATCATATGCTCTGGCTGCTGCCTCTGCTGTCTCAAATGTACCTAGCCATACCCTTCTCTTCCTGTGTAAATCATACATAGTAATCAGAATTCTTAGATAATCAAGGTTTTAAATCATAGTCAATAAACCAAATGATTGATCTTCATTTAAGGACAAATCGTTTGATAGAACCTCTGTTCATAAAACCTGATGGATCAACCATTGATGAGATTGTACTTACCTTCAGGCCGAACCTCAAATTGTAAGTGAGGTTAAAACAAAATAATTGCAGTCATAGTCACGATCTTTAATATCAAGAAATGCTTTTTATGTCATCTCAACCGCAATTACAAAAAACTTTTAATGTCGCATGATCAACTTGCATCACAAACATGTGTTTTTTTTTTATATAAAATAAAATCAATCATAGTCGAAATATCTTTCTATTATACTAAAGGTGGAGCTGATTTTTCACTTTCTAAAACATAGATTGAGTCTATCTCAACCTCAAAAACTGTTTTGCACGGTGAAAAATATTCGCCACTTATATTCACTATTGATCCGGTCATATCATTATATAATACTAGCTATCTTCTTTCTTAATATATATATATATATAGAGGATTCCTTTGAGAAAATTTTGTTCCTTGTCACATGTTATTCTTTTTAAGCTAGTTTTCAACTCAGGGACGGATCTACGTTCATGCCATTGGTGGCAACTGACCCCACTCCATCCTTATTTTTTAACTAGCAACCAGATAAATTCTATATATTGACCCCTCTTCAAATTTAATGTTGTCCCCACCACTTAAGTCCATTGACCCGTTCTATGTATTAAAACAAGCTGCAACTATTTAAACTAAGGGTCATGTTAACTTGTGCCCTAAGGGCACATGATAAGGTATCTTTATATAGGAAATTTTGCATTTAATAAGCTAAGAAATTTAATGCATCAAAAGTAAAAACACACAAAATAGCAAAACATAATTTCTATATTTGTGTTTTTATCATGTGCCTTAAGGGCACAAGTTAACATTCTCCTTAAACTAATATCATTATACCACTAATTCTAAACGCTCACTAGAAAAAGTGGATGGGCGATTAGAAGTTTGTTTAGGAATGGGTTATATATGTATTTTTTAAAGTGAATGTGCGGAATGTTCGGAGTTTGAATTCCGGCTCTTACATATAAAATTTGATGTTTCTATCAATTTAGTTAAATTCTTTTTTGTTTTGCTAACAAATGTCCCCGTAATATTTTTAAAAAAAAAATAAAAATTAATCATTCAGAAAGTTAAATATTTTAATTTTTTATGCATTGACTCTACACATTTTTATAAAAATTTACTATTTAAAATTCTTAAAATGTATTCCGAAAACATTAGTTAACATTGTTTTTTACTTTGACAACTACAATTATCGAAAGAAGTTTAACTGCTATGAATTAATCGGTGAAGAATCAAATACTTCCATATGAAAAATGAATTTTTTAATGATTGCATGGTAACACACATATATGATAAACAAATTTTGACCCCACTTGTTAAAATTTCTGGATCCGTCCCTGTTTCAACTGCATTGTTTTACTTTTTTTTTAAACATTCAACATACACTAATTTTTTCTTTATAAGAATAAATTATAAAAAAATCAATTATTAAAAATAATAATTACTATTAATTCTTTTTAATTAATGTAATTTAGTCAAATAAGTCTTATATTTAGAATGGACATAGTAGACTTTAACACAAATTTTTGAATTGTTTACATAGAAAAGGGGTGGGTGAAGAAATGATAGTTCACGTGTTATGAGAGAATTATGAAAATAACATTATAAATATTGTATTAATTAGTATTAAAAATAAAAATAAAAACATTGAGAAGCAGATTATTACAATAAAGGGTGACGAATTTCTGATACCCAAGAGCCCCACTGGCGTTGTCTAACTCCTCTGAACTTGTTACTTTGTAGTTTGTACCATGCTTAATGTATTTGTATAATCTGCAAAGTTTAGAAACTAGAGAAAAAAAATGTGGTTGTGGTTGCAAAGAACTTAGTACAAGTGATGAATGTGGTATAAGAAATTATTTAAGAGGTGATAGTACAATGCTAAATGTGGAACTTATAATGAGTTTGTGATTGTGATAATGCATGCACATTGTGAGACTTATAGATTGTCGGTAGAAATATTGGTGGGGTGTAGAAATGAAGGTGGAAAATTGTTTGAACTAGTCCAATAATAATTAACATTTGTATAGTCTTTGCATGAATCATGTAAATAATTATGAGGCCGGCTAAATATATTTAAGTATTTGATAATACAAGTAATTAAAAAATTATGAACCAATAGAGTGGAAGAACTTGTCATGTTTTAATTTTATAAGTGACAAGTGTTATAATTTCTCCTTTATTTTCAACGTGTTCATTCCATAACACAATGCAAGTCATTTTAATAAAAAAAATATATGGGATCAATACTCTAAATTATAGAGTTTGTTGGATACATGCTTAATATTCCATAGGTCAATGTTATGTTATTTTCTATGTTTGATTATTTTAAAGTGAATTTAAATTTTAAATTAATTTTGTCTAAATTATACCATATCTAAAAACTTTAGCGTACTAAAGAATTCTCACAAAAATATTTCATTTTAAATTTGTTTTACAATATAAGTCGCGCGGCGTTTTAACGGACAAAACTTCTTTTACAATTCGTGCTTTCCTATTTTTATGACTAAATATTTTTTATGAGTAAATATTTTTTCTTAATTCGAATATTATTTACTATTTCAATCTTTATGTTCCTTCCTTAATCAACAAATTGCTTTATTGCTCAAAGTAAATTGTCCTCTTAATAGAGGAGAACTTCAAATTCTCTGTGATTAGATCATAAGGGATAAAACTTAATCTTATAATTGATCCAAAATGAAATTAAATTATTTATAGTCTATCTTTCTATGATACTTCTCTTAACTTATTTACACTAAATATAAGTGAATATAAAATTTGCGAGTTATCAAATATTCCTATAAACTTTATTTAATTTATATGAGCCACAATCACCTCACAAGTATCATCTCATCTTATGAATATATATGTCAATTTATATACCTTACTTTAGTATTTTCTTTCGAATTTAGTATTTTCTTTTGAATATTTAAATGTATAAGTGCATTACAAGTTTGACATGTCGTCACTAGCCTCCAAAGGTAACTTCAATAAATGCGAAACTCATGGTTTGGCCTTCCTCTATCAATAAAAGTACGTAACACCGAGTGCTGTTCTTTTGAAAAAGACGATCCCTTACCATTTTCTTGCTGCCAAATTCAATTATATACTTCAAAAAATAATATATATGTAAGTTAGTAAAGAGTCAATTTGATTTGTACCAAAAAAATAAAAGTCAACTTGATAATTTTATTGGAACAAATAATTTGAAGTATTTACTCATCAACCAATGAGAACAAATCACACAAGTAAATTTGTATATAGTCCCCACAAGTTGTTGCAAATTAGTTATGGCCTATGAGGACTACATACAAATCTACTTATGTGGCTTGTAATACACTTAAATTATGAAAGGTTAAAGTAGATATATGTTTAAAAGGTATAATACACAAGTTATAAGAGAATATTAATATATTTACATTCTTATCTCTAATATAAAATGTGAAAAATTAATGTAATATGTATTTTATATTTTTTGTTAGAAATTAAATTGATTTTTTACTCTAAAAAGAAAAACAATATTTTCTTAGGAATGTGCATCCAACAATAAAAATTTATTGTGTCACGTTTCCATGTTTCTCATCCTCTCTTTAGTACTTTGTATAACAGGAAGGCAACTTTATACAGAGTGTTATTAGAGCATCCACATTCATGTCATTCATGTGGGTGGTATAAATGGGTCCCACATAATATATTATATTATTTTACACTTTTTAAATATTTAAACCACTCAACCATACTTTCTAAATATTCATACCACTCATCCAAAACTCCAACATAACCCCACAAAGTTCACAATATACAAAAGATTTTGAATAAAAAGAAGAAAAAAATTAAAAGCACCGTTGCCAAGAATGGAACCGTGGTAGAGTATTACCACAGCTTTTCAATGCAAATATACATGCTACTATGACACAAGTGTGACATGTGGCAAAAGACACTCCCTATATTTATGCTCTTAGAATCATTTGTACCATACTGTCCGTCCCATATTTTTTATAGATTTTTCGACGAAGATTAATTATTACTAAATATGATTTAGATTTATACTTATATCCTGATAAAAAATTGTACTATCTTCATATATAAATATAATATTGTTAATGTAAAAAACATATAATATAATTGACTTAATCGAGAGAGTTAATATATTTGATAGTAATATAAAATTTATCGTTAATGTTTTTCTTTTATATTCATAATATTTTTATGAAAGAAAGTTTTACTTTTTTGATAAAATGAAAGAAAGTTAGATTAGAGAAAGTACATATTATGCAAAATCATAGAGAATCGTCAATTTTTTAAGAAAATGCTATTAGGGCATTAGTTAAGAAAATTGATTTAAAAATTTGTGGTGAAAAATGGTGAATTCAATTCTCCAAAAGTTTAAAATTCATTGTTTTCGATTTAAAACTACTACTTTTGACTTCATTATTTGTGTTCTTAGACCACTCACTAACATGTCCTTAAACTAGTAAAGGATATATTTTGATAAACATATGATTAACTAGTGTTCATAAGCTGCTACTTGCTAACATGATCTTTAACTCCTGGACCAACTGATTTTTTTCTAATCTACCCCTGAATCTCACGCGCAGCCCCAAATTTCAAATATTACCTCCCTCGCTACTTAAGTAGCGAACTCAGGAGGTGTTAAAGCTGGGAAAAAACAGTTCGCTATCTAGAATGCGAACTGGCGACTCAGTTCATATTCTAGAAGGCGAACCTTAAAAAATAGAGGGCGAAAGAATGGGGAAAATACAAAAATATCATATTTTATAAGGTTTGGATTCTTGAATGCGAACTGAGTTCACATTCTAGATAGCGAACTATTTTTTCTCAGCTTTGGCACCCCTTGAATTTAAATTCTAGGATGCTAACTTTTTTTTCCTCAATTTTTGCTATTTACACGCCTACATCTTGCAATGTGAGAGGGGTAAAATTGGAAATTCGAAGGGTGCGTATGAGATTCAGGGGGTGCGAAAAGAAGACTCGATTTTTAATCTAAAATAAACAGCCCATAAGAAGTTAAACCCATTGGGTTGGCTTTCCAACTAAATGGGCCAAGATCTCATCTTTCACGTTTTCAATACAACTTTTTTAAATAAAATGATTTTCAATACAATTTTCCAACAACCAAACATGCCTTTATATATAATATTTTTTCTTTATTATTTTTCACAAAAACCAAACAACTCGAATATTTGCTAGATTTTTATCCCCTTCCTCCAATTTCTTTTTTCTTTATCAAAAGTTAGAAGTTCTCTACCTTTTCAATTTTATTATCATTATCCTTAAAGCATTTTGCAACCAATTGTTTTTTTTATCATTATATAATTTTTATCATAATTTCACTAAAAAAACATCATTATTATCATAATTGTGCATGAAGAGCTTTAAGTTCTCTCCTTCAAGGATTCATAATTTTTTGTGACAAAATTTATCATTGACTTTGTATACAAACATGAGTGCATAAGGTGAGTTATTTTCTCTCTTTGTTGTTTGTCTTATTATTTTGGTAGCTGAAAAGAACAATGACTAATTAACCAATTGAATTCCACTACTTTCAACTGTTCCACTCATTACTTAATCTCAAAGAAAATAACTATTATAAATATTTTTTAAAAAAAAAATTATAATTCTACAATTTTATTCTCTTAACTTGCTTAACAAGTAAAATATAAAATTAACCAATCAAATTTTGCATTAGTTGATTATTATGTATCTACTTCTCTTAACTTTTCTGTGAATGTTAAGGTCATTTCTATGTACTTTGCAAATTTTTTTAAAATCATGTTTAAGAATCTTTGATTGTACTTGCTTTGTTATTAAGCAAGCATAATTGTTCTTGTCAATCTTTCATTGGATTCTTTTGAAATATATGTATAATAAGACACACCACTTAGAATTTGCCTATGTTATAGAATTTTCAATTTCATATGAAATATAATAAATGTATTCAAGGTGTTGCTTGTTAGCACTTTTTGATAAATTGTCTATAAAGAAACTTTGCTATTCAATTTTTCTTTTTTGTTGTTCTTGTTTTCATCTTCTTGTCATTACTTCCATGGAAAAATTCAAGCTTAAATGCAAAGGAATTTTCTCTGTAAGAGTGTAACATTTTTTGTGCTAACTTTATTTATATATTGTCACACTAATAATTATGGTTGAACATGTTTTTTGATAGAACATAGGTTGTCTTCGAAGACGCGAAAAACCTCGAGCTAGTATTTCAATGGATGAGGAATGTAAAGGAGAAAGAATTGAATGCCAAACAGTGACTAAAGATGATGATGGATCATCAGATTTTTGGAGCAGTAGCACTTATGAAAAGGATCATAGTGAAGCTCGGTCGCGGAGAAGCGTTTCGTCGAGTGGAATTACAATGAATCCTTCTTCTGATCATCAAAGTAGTTCAAGCAGTAAAACTAGTCCTCCTGAATTTGTCAACCAAGGAAAGTTGATTTGTTGTTAATTTTTATAATAATTATGCATGAATTATATGTGCATAATAAGTTATTTCCATTGTTTCGTATTTTCAAAATTCTCCAGGATAGTTTATGGAAACAGCTTATAACTTATAAGAATAGAATTTGACTTTATCTTATAGCTTATTATAGAAATATCTTACACACTTATGATAAGCGCTAATACTACAAGCGCTTAATCTAAATAGTGACAAAAAAAAAGTTTGATTGCAGGGCTTATTGTATGGAACCAGATAAGGCATCAATGGGGTGGAAATAAAAGATCTGAGAGTCAGACAATAGTTAGAGAACCAAGAATAAGGTAAGAAAAACTTGTATTAATGGTTTGAAACGGCAACGCGACTATGATTGAGGCCACATCGGTCGCATTTGAGCAGAATCCTATGCAATATCATGAATTGCAATGCGACAAAAAATGTTACCGTGACCGCTATTTAAAACTATGTTGATAATACTATTGCATTGTTAATTTATTACTATGTTCATTTTCCACAGTTCAGATGCTACCTATGAAGATCTACTTGGGAACAATAAGCCTTTTCCCCAACCTATCCCTCTAAGAGTATGATTTTCTTAACTTGGTTCTTCAATTATTGAAATTTTAGTTACATTTCAATTACTAAAATAAAATGAAGCAACATTTCACTATTGATTGATTATAATTTTTTATTTTTTTTATACAGGAAATGATTTACTTTCTTGTTGATATTTGGGAGCAAGAGGGTCTATATGATTGATTGATCAAGCAAAATGGGCGTATTTGTTCATTCTCATATATATATAATTGTGAATGTTGTAACTGTTGCAAGCAATTTATATTTTCTGTTTCACAAGCTTCTTTTCTAATTTTAAATGAATTATAGATTAGACTCATTAGAGTAATTGTATAGTTAATGTTTAAAGAACCAATTCGCAATTGCAACTACAATTGTGGCCGCGACATGAAGATTTTTGTGTCTCAACAACCGTATCGCGACAACAATTGCAGACATGTCTGCCACATTTGACACCAATTTTCAGCTGCTGATATTGAAAGAGTTAAATGTTTCTTGTTAGTTATCACTAGTAACACCAAGAAATATTATCACTGTAAAGAGTTAATTTCATAAACTCAGAATATTAAATCTCCTTAAATATCAAGTGTTTAGCATACTATCACTCTGTATTCAAACTTGTCTATGTTAATTATTCAATTTTAACTAATTAATTAAAGTTCTATACAATTCCAAATTCCAATAAGATGCCTTTAAACTTGTTAGCATTGACTAATATGTTTTTTTTTTCATTCATATGGTCACTAAATGTCGATACCTCTCACATGCTGATTCAAATTTTGGTTCACCATAACATTATGCGGGTCTAACCTCTTCTGTTATACCTAACTTCAAGAGAAATGCTTGTTTGACACAAAATCCGACATCAATACCCTAAAATATTTATACGGTTTCCAAATTTTATATTATTTTATTCTCTCATGTTTAATCTTTTTTCCTCTTTCGCTGAGTCCAACGTCCACACTCATTCATGTACGATCTCACAGTGTGTGTATAACATTTAATAGGATGAGGTTGAGATCATGAACAACTTAAACATTGACATTATTAGTACAATACTCACTAGATAATGTGTTTTTTTAATGTAACATTATGTCATTAGAAAAATGTGATGATAAAGTATGATTTTAAAGTTTCCCACAGAAAGGGAGGTCAATATTGGTTCCAAGAGCCAACACGGAAATAGTCTCAAGAGTAGTAGGACAGAGTACAACAAAATAAACGTGACTGGTAAGTGATCATATAGTATAGTATAATATATTGAAAAAATTTGTGGCCTCCAATTTGGACTTAATATTGCTAATTATTCATTATCATATAGATAAACCAATACGTTCTCATGTTGATTTGAAAATTCTCGTTAAGTTGATTAAGCCTGTAAAAAAAATTCATAGCATTTTAAAAATATGTGTAAATATCTATTATTAAAATATAATATTATATTTTTTTCACTATACTAAATAAAAAAAACATAATATTCGATTTTTTGTAATAAAAAAAAAATATATTAGATGGTATTGATTTAATTTCCCTTCCACAAATAGTTATTGAATGTGTGTAAGTATATATGCTATGTTTATTATTTTGCGTCAACGATTCAATAATATTTATTGTCACAAAGGTGTGGCAAACGGGGCTGGCCCGTTTCATTTAGGTCCGCCTAGTTTAAGCGTGTTTAAAAGCAGAATGGGGCGTGACGGACCAATTTAGGTGTTTAAGCTCAAAACTCAAGTCCGTTCTGTTTATTGGTGAGTTGGCGGGTCAGTCCGCCAAATTTTTATTTTTTTTACAGTTTTGTTTACTACATAATTTATAAAATTATTAATATTACCAAAGAGACCGACTACATATATCTTTTCAAAACGCATAATACAACTTCAACAAATCTTAATGTCAATATCATATTATTCAACAACTTAACTATAACACCAAAAAATGGAAGGAAAAAACACACATTAAAACACCAAAATAATCGACTTGGTTCAAAAGGAAGAAAACCTAGTTTTTTTTTTGAAGTAGTTGGAATACATATATTTATATAAGGAAGACGAAAAGATCAACTTTTTACCAATAAAGAGAAGAAAAAAAATAGTGGATTGGGCTCCACAATGCACTATCCAATTTTCATTTTAAGTAAAAAAAAAAACCCGCGGGCAAAACCTATCCCGCTAATGTCCGTTTTTTAAGCGGGCTAGGCGGGGCGGGCCAACTTAAGATACTGAGCCGAATACCTCAGCCCAGCCCGAAAAAATGACGGGTTAAACGGATCGGCTCGAGGGACCGCCCATCGTCCACCCAAATCATAACAATTCATTGACAGTTGTGTGAAACCTAATCAAATTCATATGTCACATATATATTGTTGAGTTGGGATCTCTCCATTTTTTATTTTTTCCATTTCTTCCATTACCAAAGTTTTTAAATGTTTTGGGGTGTATAAAAGATATTTGGACCCACTTAATGTCACACTTTTACATTTATATTTCCAAAACTATATAATAATGGAGAAATAGAAAGAATAGAAAATGGAAAGTATCCTAACTCTATATTGTTTGAATGGAGTCTTATATTATTCTGGTTTTCAAATTATTTGGTGCATAAATGTGTTTGAGCTTTAGATTTAATTTTTAGAATGAGATTCAAGTTCATTTTAATATGATATTAGAGCTAAATTAAAAATTGCAATGTTGAAATGAGGGTGGGTAAGTTGTTTGGAGTTTGTTTGGAGTTCTACATTGCCTAAATTTTTAAGTTATTGAGTGTACAAATATGTTTGGATAACTTCATCATTAAAATTAACTTTTGAAAAGAGATTTAAACTCATTTAACATATATTCCGTTAATTTTATTGGAACTTATGTTCAATTATTCATTTTATATTTAACTTAATCATAAAAACATTTTGAGAAATTAATTTATGTAGAGTAATTTTTTTTATAAACAAATTGTTTTAGTAATAAGAGTATAAGGGATGATCAAACTCCTACGACCAACAAAATTCAAACCCAATATTATAATGAAAACACTATCCACCTTCTATGAAAATGCTCAAAAGTCGAATAAAACTCAACACAAGCTTCTAGTCCTACAAATAAAATTACAAACATGAATAATTTTACGGGTGTTGGAAAAAATCTAAGTCATCATTCATAAAAAATAGATTTTTTTTTTGCTTTCACCATCAATTTAATCTGGTTCGGAAGTCAATTCTGGCATTAAGTGATTCCAGCATCCTCCCAATCGCAGTTATGGGGGATCGAACTGTGACCCTCCCTACTAAGTTCAGCATCAATCACCATTGAAGCACTAAGGATTGATATAAAAAATAGATACTAAATCCGATATAAGTTAACTATAATTTCTAAGGTCACAGCTTCAACAACAAGTTAAATGGGTTACGAATCATTACTTTATATCATGTTAATTAATCAGCACAAAGTGGATGATAAGCTTGAAGGAAAAGGGAATGATCTAAGTACAATGTTTTATAAGGGAGCATGAATTTGGAGTGAGAACAATTAAGTATGAGAAGCATGTGTGTGGTCAGGGTCAAAAGTAGTAAATTTCATAGAAAATTGATTTTTCTATTAATTTAAGCTAAAGCGGTGCTAGCTGATGTTCATAATCTTTAACTTAAGCAATGAACCTGGAATACAAAAAAAGAACATGCATGAGAATCTAAGGAAACAAACAAAAAAGAACCTTGCATTAATTACATTCCTTCAACCTAAGAAAATCTCCATGTACTAATTTCCTCGTACATGACTATGCTTGATGTAAAGGGAAAACTTAGAAGTCCATAATTCTCACTTCAAAGCAACAAACTAATTAGGTTGAATGCTTTCATCAGAGTTTAAATTCAAGATTTAACTGTGTATGAATTTTAGAAGTATTTATTATTTAATCTATAAATAAGAAAGATGTTATAAATTCTAGTTTCACTGATAAAAATGCTGAAATTATTATATCAAATTTTGTGATTGGAGTTTGAACTTTAACTCATCTATTTATATAATTTTATGTGAGTTTTTAATTATGATATCGTTTATCTATAAAAAAATGAAAAAACTAAGAAAAAGAAACTCTCAAATTTTTTATCTTATGTTTTTTCATGAATTTTCAAATTTCAATAATAAACTTTTACAAGTTTGTGTGTGAGTATTAGTTGAGTAATAAAACTTTGATTTTGTAATTTAAAGAGGCAAAGTTCAAATATATCCGACAAGGATTGTTAAGCATGTTAAAAATAAAAATCAAATTAATGTAAAAATATAGTAAAATATTTTATATTTTCAATGCATTAAATACAATAGTTCCGTGCATTTTTTTTTACATTTTTAGATAAAAAGATAAGAAAATACTATTTAGCAATAATTTTTTGATGCAAGAAAGAAAAGAATCTTAGGTGACAACATTTAATTGGTCAAATTATAATCACTCTCTCTTCCATGTATGGTTAGCCAAGTTTTAATTGGTCAAATTTCATGATTTTATGGATTATTCTCTTTCTTGCATCAATATTTCTTGCTAAATAGCATTGCTCTTTTTAGAAAGGGAAAAACTTTTTGGCAAGAAAAATTTAAGGAGAAGAATTGCAAGAATAAATCTCCACCCTTGTTTACATTTACCACCACCCATGATTTCCACAAAAAAATGAGATTAAATGACATCATCCTTTAAGATTTTGCCATGTGTTAATTCTTGCATTTTTGTGTAATTTTTTTTGCTAAATAGCAATGCTCTTCTAGAAACTATAAATATTGTGTAAAAAAAAGAAACTATAAATATTAAATTTACAAACTATAAATAATGTCTTTTAGATATATCAAAGTCAGTTTCCTTAAGTAAATATTGTGTAATTAATATTTTCTATTATCTGGCTTATAAGGTTGAAATTGTCCCTATTTATAAACTTATCTTTAGGTTATCACTCATCTAATGTGAGACTCTTAACGCACCTCTTCATACCCAAACTATTTGGCTTGATACTGGATATAAATTGTGGATCAAAGAGTCAACGTCCTATAGGAAAAACCTAATTGCATGTAGTCCTAGAGATCTTGAAGGAGACTCTGATGTCATCTTAGAGTTTGAATTGGTCCTAACTCATTCTAGCTTATAGACTTTTTTTTTTGGACAAATCGAAACGGCAAAGGGTGAATCTCAGTGAATTGTGGTAGCAAGGTCACTCTGCCACTTACAATACTCCGTTGTGTATTTAAATTGTTTGTTCAAACTTACAAAATTGACTTGTAAGGTGAGGATTATCCCGTTTTCTAAACATAATTGTAGATAATCTCTTATCCAATGTAAACTCTTAATTGTATGTATGTGCGCGCAGATGCGTGTTATTTGAACATAAAAAATTGATGGCATATATATGTATCTCTATTTCTCTTCTACTTTTTACTTTATACACTTTATACTATGTATGACAAAACGGGTGAGATATGTCGGACCGACCCGTTTAACCTATCATTTTTGGTGGGGTGAGATGAGGTTTTGGGCTAGATAACTTAATTTTATTTGCCTTGTCTAACTTGCTTAAAAACAGGGCGAGTTAGTCCGCCAGAATTTTTTAAAACTGATTATTTTTTAAAACTTAGATTGAAAATGGAACAGTTCTTTGAGCTCATTCTAATTATTCTTTTTCTCTTTACTCATACGAAAAATGTTGATTTTTGTTTTCTGATCGCTAAGTTAACCCACCCTTCTTTTAGATGAACTTATATTTAGATTTAGATCCTCTCCTTTTTTCTTCTTCTCATGTTATAGTAATTTTAGTCATTCATTTATTTTTTTATCTATCTTCTTAAATCCTTTACACTGTGTTTGGTTCCAAAGAAAGTGGGAGGACGGATAGCAACTTAGAGGAAAGTTTCTTGAAAAATGAGCCTTCCACCGTTTGGTTCTCTGTCAGAGAGGAAAGAAAGGGTAGTTTAGGTGGGACCCATATCCAAAAACCTTTCCGTCCAGACTTGCAAAGAAAGTGATGAGATAAGTTGCAATTCGCACAAATGACGGGAATGCCCTTGCATTTGAAAAAACTCACGTCCAAATTCTTCTTTTTTGCATTTGTATGGTGTTTTGTTTTTTGTCTTTATGTTAGCACTAATAAGTTGATTCAATATATTTTAAAATAAAAATAAAAAAGTTATACAAGAATGCATTACTAATTAAAATATATTATATTTTGGATTATAAATAATAATAATTATGCACATATAAATAATCTCTTATTTTAATATATAGGTATTTTTGTCATTTAATAAGTGTACATCTTTCTTTCCTTTCACTTTCTTTTCACTTTCATTTATACCAAACAACTAAACAATCATCTCACTTTCTACCCATTTTCTATCTACTTTCTTTCCTTTAACATTCTTTCTTTTCACTTTCTTTCCTTTCACTTTCTTTTCTCATCCAAACATAGTGTTAATGCTCTTTGTAATTTATCACCATTTGATTAAAAAAATGAGAGAAAACATTGAAGAGAATCCAAATCCTTATAATGTGGGGCGGATCTCCACTTTGGTGCCCTTTACATGTACACATTTTTAAAAAAAAAAAAAAACTAACAACCATTTTTCGATGTCCAAAGTACATTTATTATTTATACACATATATTTCTCATAAAATATAAATTGTAATGATTTCGATTTTTTTAAAAAAAATTCTTTTTCTTATGAGATTTTTAGAATTGTCTTTGATGCATGTACAGATGTACTAATGAATGAATTATGGAAACTGAACCATATACAGAAACGAGCAAGTGGGTGGTTTTGAGCAGAACTCTCCAGTTCAATTCATCTGGCTTTGGCTCTTGCCACGTCACAAATTCAAAGATAATAAATGTGGAAAATATCTGCTTTTTTACATAAGACAAATATATATATATGGTTGTTCTATAAATGTAGCTCAAATGATAGCTACCAGAGACATTATTGGAGTGATCGGGGTTTGAACCCCGAATTCTACATTTCTCCATATTTAAATGTGTGAGTTTTGCCATTAGACTATTTGACAAAAAAATACGGCTTTTTTACACAACTTATGCAATACAATTTTTTTTTTGAATAACTTATACAATACAATATATACAATTAAACGCGATATTTTTGTACTATTTTTTTTGTCGAGATTTGTATACTAATTTTCTTGTCAAGTGTTTTTGTTTTTGTTTACATTGACAAAATGATAAAGCTAGCATAAACTCACACACAAATGAAAGAGTTAGGTCCAAATCCCAATTATAACATCCAACTTAATAATTTTGATTTTTTTGCCAATCAAATTAGAACTTATAAACTTTTTTTTTGAAAAGTTTTGCTTACCAATTTAATATGTTGTATAAAATAAATTTTAATTTTCATCTCATTGCTTTATATTTTTTTTTTTTAAAAAAATTAGTCAAAAATAATAATTTAATTGTAAGTTCATTATTCATTGTTTTTTAAGCATGTTAATTTCATGGAGTAAAAAAAAAACATGTTAATTTCATTTGATTGTTTATATAGTGAATTTCATTTTTTAGTAGATAGAGAAAATGACAAACTATTAAAAATTCACACATAAAATAAATAAATTAAGGTTTGAATTCTGATTTTGACACTCGGTCTAATAATTTTTGCATTTCTACTAATTGAGTTAATATCCGTGGACATATAGATCTACCATTTTATGTCATTTAATTAACAATACATTATCAACCATTTGATTTTTTATTTTATTTTTTACATATAGATGAAGGATTTTTATCTTCATGTGACCATGGCAGACAAATTTTAACATGTAATCATGCTAAGAGCCACTAATTATATGTTGTCCTACCTTATATAGCAAGTATGTTGAAAGTTGAAACTTTAATTTTTGTGGGTTTAAGATTAAAGAAAGAGTCTGAATTTGATCCTAAAAAACGCATCCATGTTGGGGCGGTGGGCCAGCAATTAAAATTAATTAAGGAGTAGTTAGTGGCATAAACTTGGGTCAATTCATAATTTGGTAAATGCCCTCTTGTGTGTTACTTGCATTGTATATACTACATTTTTGGTGGGCATGGATTTGTCGTTTTGTCAAATGGTAACGCGTAAATGGAGTTAGTTGTGACCCTAGTTGGGTACTATCAATTATCAAATAATGTGGTTCTAAATCAAAGGGTCTATTAACATTGTAGGTTCATGAATCAATCATTTCTTTGCTTTATAGAGAGTGGTTTGAATAACGTAATTTTCATGGAATTTCTTATCTATTGTTACATCATAGTCCTACTCTTTTAAAGTTACAATCGAGTAAAAAAGTTTATGAGTAATTTAGTTTCAAATTTCACCAAGTGTTAGAAAATATCACTACAAGTAGACTAGAAGCATGATTTTTGGTTAGGCCTAATTCAATTTATAAAATCAATTTTTAAAGTGAATATCGTCATCAATTATAAATATATCTTTAGATTATATTGGTTAATTACAAATATATTTATCGATTTTTAAAAAATCACCATTAAATATGTGTTTACTTATGTTATTGGCTATATAAAAAAGTTAATAACTTAACTGAAGAAGTGGTTTTGGCCGATATAACTCAATCTTTATGGTACTTTTTTATATTAACAATGTTTACTACAATCTTACAATATGTAATATGCGAGTTAGTTGATTAACAATATGGCAAATAAGGTTCAAAGTATTCTTCTTGACGACATATCTGGGATTTATATACCTAGAAATATCCGTATAACTTTGTAGTTTCTTTTCTTTTGGGGCTTTACCCCTTTATTCCACAAAAAAAAAAAATTGTAATTCATTTCTCTCTTTAAAATCATATATTTCTTATGAGAAATAGAGAAAACCAACTTAAAAAAGAAACTCTATATTTCAAGACAATTCTCTTGTTTTCTTAAATGTTCCAACTTATATATACATAGTAGTTCATTTTATTGATACTGAAATGCGAATTTTGATTCAATTAAAAAATCTTCTTCAATTTATTTTTTTTATCAAATCCGTAATTATTTATTTAAGATGTTTAAATCCTTTACCACTTGTACATTTTAATTTTTGGTTTTCTCTTTGTAAATTTGCCATGTCTTATACGTATATAAATGTTGGAAAATTATGACTATTATAAAACATAGATTTGATGTTGTTTTGAATACCCGCAATTAAATTAATTTATCCGTTCAATTAAAATCAAACGATTTATATTTAAAATAGTTAAATAAAAAAAATATTTTAAATTTAAAACGTCTGATCTTAATCAAACGACCACATCTTCTCAACAATATAGCTACACATAATTTTGTGTTTATCCAATATCTATACCTCAAAGCTAACATTCAACTTTCTTAAACTATAAGAAAGTCATTAGTCATTGATTACACTATTAAACTCATTGATTGATTACTATACTTATCAAAACTCTCCTAATATAAAAGATAAGGTAAATTAAACCAAGTTGATTGGGCTCAAGTGGCAAGGAGCTCCTTCCAAGGACGTATCCGGGGAATACCGGGTTCGATTCACAGGGGGAACAACGCTTGGCCAGTGCGCATGTTTCTACGCACGAGCCGGATTAGTCGCCCACCTTTGGTGGGTCGGAACCGGTGCGAAAGCAAAAAAAAAAAAAAAAGGTAAATTAAATTAATAAAAATAAAATAAAATAAAATAAAATAAAAACCAAGCATAGTGGGGAAAAGAATAATAGAAAAGAAAACCCCACTTTCCATATTGAATGCAAGATACATTGCATTGCATGTATTAATCAACCATTCATTGTATGGGAATCCGTTTCCCACTTGTCTCTTACAATAAAAACCTTCCCTTTTCCCTTAACATCATCATCATTTTCATTTTCATTTTTCATTCATTCTTCTTCTTTCATCAAACCTAATTTTCTCTCTTTCTTTTTTTTGCCCTATTTCAATTAGGGTTTCAACTTTCACAACGCTTTCATCATATTTCTTCAATTCCTCTTTCTCTCTTTCATGCATATTTGCCTTCAATCCTCACACATCGAAATCACCGTCTTCTTCTTCTTCCTCTTTGCTGTTCTTTTTGCTCTCTTTCGAGGGTTATTTCAGCTTTACCCATGTCTCAAGTCTTCGGCTTTTCTGGTAAGTTAATCGATTATTCACTTTTTTTCTTCAATTCATGGCTTTTTAGGTTGTGGGTGTGTTTCAAATTTTAATCTTTGCCCCTAAAATTAGTAACTTGTGGTTGTGTAGATTATTAGGTTAGATGATGATTTTGATGTTCTTGGGTGGAAAGTTTATTTTTTGATAATGATTTTGTTCATTTTTTTGTGAAAAAAATCATGGGTTGCTCTTAATTCTCTTAATTTGTTATGTGTTATGGATCATCATGTGGTTGAGCGGTGAAATTTTATCTTAGTAATATTAGTTTTGGGTTGCTCTTAATTCTCTTAATTTGTTATGTGTTATGGATCATCATGTGGTTGAGCGGTGAAATTTTATCTTAGTAATATTAGTTTTGTGTTATAGATCTATAATATAAGATTAGTATTTAGGGGGTTTTGTGTTACAATTAGTTTTGATTGTTTGGCGGATCTGATAAGAGATATATAGAGATTATAGGGAGATAGTTTAGCATGAAATTGTTTTAAGAATTAAACTTTTGTTTTGTTGTCTTAGCTGCTAAAGTTGATATGAATCTAGTTTTGGTTTCAAAGGATAACATAGAATTCTTAAGACTTGTAATATTGATTTATGTTGTTTAATCAAATATTTTGTTCACAAAATAGATGCTTTGTGTTGAATTTAGTGGTTATATATGTACATAGATCATTATATTTATATGCTCAATTTGTTCTTTACTGATGAGTTTTCGCAAATGTTTGTGATCTCAGGTGATAGCTTTTGCCATGGGGGTTCGATATACACAAACCCCAAGGAAGCTAGTTTCTTTCTGTCTCTTGGCCACCAAGCTGATGTCTACTATCCTCCTCAGAAGAGATCACGTGTCAGTGTTCCATTTGTTTTCGATGGAGAATGGTTGGAGCAGAAGCAGAAAACCTCTATTGAATCTTTGCCAGATGAGTGCCTCTTTGAGATCTTTAGAAGGTTGCCTGTTGGTGAAGAAAGGAGTGCATGCGCTTGTGTTTCCAAACGCTGGGTTATGCTTCTAAGCAATATTTGCAAGAGTGAGATCTGTAGCAACAAAAGTACCAAATCAGATGACGAGAATAAAATGGAAAGTGACAGTGAAGAGTTCGGAGGTGAGGGATACCTTTCCCGGAGCTTAGAAGGAAAGAAGGCAACTGATGTTAGACTTGCTGCAATTGCAGTTGGAACCGCATCACGAGGAGGATTGGGGAAGCTTTCAATCCGTGGAAGCAACTCGGTTCGTGGGGTGACTGCTCTAGGTCTTAAAGCAGTTGCTAGCGGATGCCCTTCTCTAAAGGCTCTTTCTCTATGGAATGTTTCTTCTGTTGGTGATGAAGGCATAATTGAGATTGCCAATGGATGTCAGCAGCTAGAGAAGCTTGACCTCTGCAAATGTCCTGCAATCTCTGACAAGGCTTTAATCGCAGTTGCAAAGAAGTGTCCTAATCTGACCGAGTTATCATTAGAGTCGTGTCCTAGAATTTGCAATGAAGGTCTACAAACTATTGGAAAGTTCTGCCCAAATCTAAAGTCTGTATCTATCAAGGACTGTGCCGGTGTTGGTGATCAGGGAATTGCTGGCTTGTTTTCTTCAACTTCTTTGGTGCTGACAAAGGTGAAACTCCAGGCACTGACTGTTACAGATCTATCTCTAGCTGTTATTGGACATTATGGCAAATCAGTTACTGATCTTGTCCTTAATTTCCTCCCAAATGTTAGTGAGAGAGGCTTCTGGGTTATGGCTAATGCTAATGGATTACATAAATTGAAGTCGCTCACAATTGCGTCCTGCCGAGGAGTAACTGATGTTGGACTTGAAGCTGTTGGTAAGGGCTGCCCTAATCTGAAGAGCGTACACCTTCATAAGTGTGCGTTTCTCTCAGACAACGGATTGATTGCATTCACCAAGGCAGCTATTTCACTTGAAAGCCTACAATTGGAAGAGTGCCATAGAATTACCCAATTTGGGTTTTTCGGTGTCCTTTTTAACTGTGGTGCAAAATTGAAGGCTCTTTCACTTGTAAGCTGCTATGGGATCAAAGATTTGGACTTGGAATTGTCTCCGGTAGCTCCTTGTAAATCACTCCGTTCGTTGTCAATCTGTAACTGCCCTGGATTTGGCAACGCTACCCTTTCTGTACTCGGAAAGTTGTGCCCTCAGCTTCAACAGGTTGAATTGACTGGACTTAAGGGAGTGACAGATGCTGGTTTGCTTCCACTGCTTGAGAGCTCCGAGGCTGGTCTCGTTAAAGTTAATCTGAATGGCTGTATCAATCTTACCGACAAAGTAGTGTCATCCTTGGTCAATCTGCATGGTTGGACTCTTGAGGTTCTAAACCTCGAAGGTTGTAAAAATATCAGCAACGCTAGCTTGGTAGCAATTGCTGAACATTGCCAATTGCTTTGTGATCTTGATGTTTCCATGTGTGCAATCTCAGATGCTGGGATGACAACCCTGGCACATGCAAAACAGTTAAATCTACAGATTCTTTCTCTGTCAGGCTGCACTTTGGTTACAGACAGGAGTTTGCCTGCTTTGAGGAAATTGGGCCACACCCTTTTGGGACTAAATATCCAGCATTGCAATTCGATCAGCAGCAGTGCGGTTGAAATGCTTGTTGAACATCTTTGGAGGTGTGACATCCTCTCATGAACCACAAGATTTATTCTCTCACTCGGCAATTTAGGCTCGAAACAGAACACGCAGAAGTCTAGTTACACGACATAGTAGTTTTTTGGTCCATTGACTGTGGGTCTTGATCATCATCCAGCAACCTGGTTCCTTTTTTTTCCGGAGTATGCAGTCATTTAACCATCATTTTTGCAGATTCCTATGATTGGAATTATGTTTTTGGCACCTTATTTTGGTTGCCGCCTTTTAAATGGCTACATATCTCTGAGAACACAGCTACCGGGTTCTGGAGTTAGGAATCTTTGTTTCTTTATGTTGGCACCCCGATGTTTTTAGCTCGGCTTTGTATCGGTTTTGCCACAATGTCTTAGTCCCTGTGTCTATGTTTTTACAGTTATCTGTACCACGGTGTCCATAGGTGTTTCGACTCAAAGGACAGTTTCAGTATTTGTGCTCTTGTTAGGGTTGTTGCAGTTGTCGGGTTCGGAGTTATGATGCCTTGTTTTCGGGGACCTTGGCCGTGGCGGCAAGTTATACATGTCTGCCATGACAATCTTCTTCCTTTGGGAAAAGATTGTTTTTTTTTACCAGGCCCTAGTTTTTTTAAGGCTTCATTTTTTATGAACACTTGTCACTGTAACTTCTCTATTGTGTATTGATGCTGATATTTGCCTTTTGTGCTGTATGGTATATTACCACAATGATGAAATAAAATTTGCAGTTTCTTTCCAAAATCATGTTTTTATTAATTTTAATTCACAAGTAGTTATATTTAACATCATTAAATCATTTGAGTAGCAAAGCTTTTGTTGGCACTTGTTTTTCTTTTCAAAGTAGTTTAAGGCTTTATTTACAAGAAATCAAGTTTTTCTGTAACTCCACCCAATATCAAGTCATCTTCAGCATATGAAGAATATCTAATTTAGGTTAAGAAGTAAAGTATTGCTTAATAAACAAGTTATAATGGAAATTATTTAATTGCGTGTCCTAATTGTGTTCTTAAGGTTTCACTTAAAAAGTAAACAATTAAAAAAGAAGATAATCTAATTGCATGACAAATGCCCAATTGAGATTTTGTTTTTAATTCCTATTTTCATTTGTTTTTTTGGTACAAAATTCCTATTTTCATTTTAACTTTGAAAATATAATTCTGTTTCGTTTGTAACATTTTATACATAAATGAGCGGAAATATTCGGTCCTTTTAATTTTTTATTTTTATCTCAAAATTTTAGTTCTTTTAAGAAACCAAAATACAATTAATATTGTTATTATTTATTTTGTTAATTTGAAAAAAAAAGCATATATGTATTTTCTTTGAATTGAAAGGATTTTTTTTTTTCTAAAGTATGTATTAAAAATAGGACATAATAAAATATTATTTTTTTGTTATCATATGTATATGGAACACATGATAGAAATTATCAACAATAAAAACATATTATAGAATAATTATTTATTCTACCTCATAGTATCTTATTTTTATTCAATTCATCATAAAAACAGTTTAAGTAAATAGATAAACTTTTACATATTATTCAAAAGCTTATTAAGATAGTTTATGAAAAAAACAATTTATGAATATATAATTTTTGTTAGTGACAATTTACTAATTAACATAAAATTTTATTTATTTTTATAAACTATTTTTTATAAGTTAAAAATTAAAACAGATCCTTAGAAATATTTGAAAAAAAATCATATATATGAGTAATTTTTTCCCCTTAGTCCAAAAGAATAAAACATAAAAATAAAAAGAGAATAGATAGAAACCGAAACCAAGAGAATATAGTGAATTCATGTATCTGTACTTGAGTCATCATCTATGGTTTATATTGTGAATCGTGGAGGTTCATGTTTCACACACATTAGATTTTTGAAAATTTGAATATGTGTTCCTTATAAAACATCACAAACAACAAAGGTTTAGGTTCAATGGTTCTTGGGCAATATTGTCAGAGATTTAACACATGATATGACACATGCATTGTCTTGTCACAAAACAAATGATTCATGCACAATTGTGTAAAGTCACCACTACATGACCCTACATAGAACCTTCCCAATACGTTTTTTAGAGACAAGAACAGCAAGTTCAGCTTAGGACACAACCCCACTTGGGGACCACTATAATTGATTTTTATATTCTTCTATGAAATTGATGTATATCCTATTAAGGGAGACATTGAAGCCGGCTGAGAAATGAGAATATGACTTCTTCCTTAGGCAATTTCTTTTTGTTGTAACAAGACAATGACATAGTTGATGTCATTTTTTTCTAAAAAAATAATAATTGATGTCATTTTGAAAAATATAATAGAAAATAAATTAATACGTGTCTTAAAATTTAACATATACTCAAATAAAAATAATTTTATTATTAAAGAGACTATCCTTGACATCCGATAAAAAACTAAACAGACAAATTTTATTATTATTTCATGACTACAAGACAAAAAAATACTAGTTTTTGGGCATTTGAAAGCGGCGCATGCTCAAAATTTTATTCTGCTATCCCCATGATGATTTAGACCAACACATGTTCTCGGTAGAGTATTGTACTATTCTTAGCTACTGCCTCATATGATTCTGTTATTTCCTAAGGATGATGCTTGCTCCATCTATCGTAAGGCATGCATATATACCTTTGGGGATTATACAAGTCATTGTAGGAAGCTTCAATGCTTTAAATACATGCATGACTTGGTTAGAGATGTGTTTTTTTTATATATATTTTTAGGCGTGCAGACATTTCTGTGAAGAAAGAGGCGCCAGTGAACTTCTTGACTGACCCACAAGAAAAAAGATTGACAGTTCATCCAATGAATGTTATGGTGCATGGATGGGTAAGAGGGAAACATGTTTGTGTAGATTTGACTGGAGTTTCCACACTTGTGACACTGGGGGTTGGGCATTTTACTTTGAAATAGGCAACCCTTAAAGCGGCTTCAAGCAAAATGACCAAACATAAGAAAGTGTGCTATGACAATCAACATGTTTTTATATCATTTGCATTTGATACATTTGACTTCCTAGCACCAAAGACTGTAAACCTTCTGAAAAAGGGTTCAAAAGGTCATACATATCAATGTTGTATCGTCTTGGTTTATAGATGTAGGTTTTCGTAGGTTGAGTTTTGCTATTCATAAAGGTTTAGCGGTGCAGTTTGTTGTATGTCTACCTTTCATTTATGTGTAGTTTTTCAAATTTAAAATCATAAACTCGTTAGAGTTTTAATTACAATTTCAAACTCTCACTCATGACACATATATAAACAATCAATCTTCATTAAGTGATATGGAAGGATTCAAAAATTGATTATTTAGGTTATGGATTTTGAAGAGCATATAATCTAATTAGCTAATCAACAAGTTATAATTGTTACACCGTTATTATTTAAGCAGCTGAGGAGAGATCAACTCAAATATTAGTTCAACATGTGAGAGAGTTTTATAGCTTAAGTACTATACTATATTTTATATTGAATATTTTAAGATATTACGACCACAATGACTTTTATTCTATCGTCGGTGACTCGTTGATAGTCTTTACCTTTTCGGCGGCTTTGAAATCATCTAATATATATATATGGAGGGATCAAATTACACCGATGTAACATTTGAGTAATGTTACACCGCTCAATAACGCTTTAACGAATTCAAATTTTACAAAATTCACCGTTGGATTGAAAGTTTAATTATATCATATAGATCATCTATGTTGAATTTTACAAAAATCTAAAATCGTTTGATATGTTATTGAAAATTATATATATATGTTTGTTATGTGATAGAGATTGATCTGGGCATAGATTCTAATTATATAAAAGCACAATTATTGGTATGCCTAATATTTATGGTTATCATCTGATAAAGATTTGATCGATCATTGATCAATATATATACCAAATAAAATATCTTTTGCTTTGTTTGATATTTATAATTTTATTCAACCATGGATCGATGAGCTTTGTTGGTATTAGGCAAACAGTAGTAGTAGTAGTGGTGGTGGTTAAGAACGGTGTTCAACCATTCTTAGAAAGACACTCTTTAACTTTCAGACCACCAGAGAGAATATCAACCCGATCCATAAAGACGCAACTAGACACTAACTTCCGATCTCGAATCAAAAGTGATCGGCCCATCAGATCCAAAAAGCAGCTTCGTGAGCCAAAAGTTGATAGACAACGATAGAATGAGAACCTACACAGATAAGTCTCAGCTCGCAGACCACCTCCAAACAGTCAACACCGACGCGGCAGAGGTCAATCAGATACACAAGAAACCTGCAAATCTCAACAGATTTGGACACCAGCAGAGATTCAAAAAGAATCCTACAAATCTCAATATATTTAAAAAAACGGTCAGAGAATCAAATATCGTATATTTTATAAAAACTATAATTTACTTTTTAAATTTTCCCTTCATTAAAAGATAGTAATAAATAATTAGAATATAATAGAAAAACGCGATATTAATATTTTTTATTAATCTTATAAAATGACATAAATGAGAAAATTTCTTTTAACTAAAATATCTTAAACGGGGAAATGGGAGTGCTATAAGAAAAGAAATATACATATTTCATTTAAAATAACCTAAAAAATGTTTATGTTGAATAAAAAATGGTATGAAAAACAATTATGTTTAATTTTGAGGTTTGATGATAATAAGATAATATGTTTGAGAACAATAATTGATACTCTAATGTTTGTTTATATACGTAGAAAGTATTGTTGAAACAGTGTCATCTGAGTCGGTATAAGTTAGGATTTGGATCCATTGCTGTAACTGCTTCACGCAGTTACACGCAGTAAAGGATCATGACCAGAACTTTATGATCAGACGGCTATGGCACAAGAAGTCAAATTTTATCTTATTTAATCAGGATTGTCCATTTTAATCAAACAGCCAGAAATAGTTGCTGCGTCACGCAGTAACTGTATCAAATCCAAACCCGTATAAGTTATGCGTGACATAATAATACAAGTTCAACGCCAATTCCACAAAACGGCTAAAATAGTACAAAGTATTGGATACATTCTTTGAATATTAAGGACAACTCTATTCCTCAACAACATTGCAACGATCCTGAATTTCATCTCTATTTAAAGACGAGCATTTCAACGAAAAAAACTAAGAAGATGGAATATACAATAACTTCGTAAAAACATTTATTACAAACTTGCTACTTTATTTCCAATTGCAAAATAAAAAAACAATCACAAGTGCCTCATTTCACATTTTCTACCTTTAAAACTGAATTTTCCAATTTTTAAAATTTTTTAATTTTTAATTTAAAAACTAAAATTTCACTCCATGAGAATCCAATCCATAACACTAGTGTACAAACAAATGTACGTCATTAAAATAATCTAAAAAATGTTTATGTTACTTATGGCCATAGTTGCATTTTGCTTTAGTGTTTTTGGTTAAAATTTATATGCTAAAAGCATCTTCTATATTACAAATGGACAGAAATTAGCCCATATAAAAAATGGACAGAAAATTATATTTTAAAAATAAAAGCCATCACAACCAGCTTCTGTGCATAAGAATAGAAAGTTAGATAAATGCATTGTACATGTATGAGTTCAGACAATGAATTCGTAATTTTAAAAAATCTGATGTAAGCATTGAAAATGACTTAAGAAGAGCTAACTAAAAGAAAGGCTTGAAAATCTATGTTTATACACAAACTAATAATTCTGGATTATTTGATATTAGGATTAAAAGCTAGAATTATCTAACCTTAATGAAGGTATATATAGATTTTGGAATTGTTTATTTTATTTTTTTGACCTTAAAGCTAAATTTATTTATTTTTGGAATTGTTTATTTAAGTGGTAACATAAAGGCATATGAACTTTCAACTACTAAAATTATTATAATAACTTTTAGAGTAAAAATTAATTTTAATCTCTCACAAAAACTACGAAGTACACATTAGCTCTTGACCAAAAAAGTGACTATTACACATTTATTCTAGTTACGATTCAGTCCTTCTATCAATACTACTTTCTAATAAGATTTTTTTTATTCCGTTTTTGAACATGAATGAATTATATGATAGTTCATATAGCATCATGAATCATTCATGTGGATTTTAAATAAAAAGAAGATGACATTTAAATCCCTACAATAATTTTTTGGACAATTTTGGTTCTTAAAAATTTTAAAATCCAAAAATTCGTAAATTTTTAATATTATTCATTGTTTTTTAATTTGCATCGTAGTATGACCATTTTTAGTATCTTACAAAAATAAATCAGAATAATTTAGTCTTTCTATCATTATTTTTTTGTTAAGGGGCTTCAAGATTCCATATTTTTTTCAACTGATAATGTTTTTTTGGAAAATCATAAAACAAGATAAAATGCAGCACAAATAACTATATGAAAAAGTAAGCATGACATAAATAACTACTTATACTATGTCAAAACATTATTTCATATATTAATATAAGTCCCCGGTCTAAAAATAACTAGTAAATCTAAATGGACATCCATATTTTAAGGATGTCGTGTCTTGACATTTGACTTTAGTTTTTTTTTTAAAGTCATTTGACTTTATTTTTGTATTGTTTATATTCACAACCTCTTTCACATTCCAATGCAGGAAATTGTTTTCTATTTTTCTGCCAATATCTCATTTTGTAATAACAACAGGAAATTCTAACTTTTTTGTTTCACCTCGAACCCATGTCAACACCTCATCTTGTTAAGTAAAATGTTTATCGGTTGCAAGCTGTGGGTGGCAATCAATACAAAAGACAACTTAAGGTATAGTGTCAATTTTGACATCAACGGGAGGATACACAATTTTAGCTACAATGTCTGACTTCACATCACTGTATCTCTCCCAAGTCCAAAAGTTGCATGCCGAATTGATTATTTTTTTATTTATAATCTTGAATTGATATTATATTTGCTTGATTTGTTGTTAGTTTATATTAAACCCTAAAAAATAAAAATGGGAATAAGTTAGCTAGTTACCTTTGTTTTCTAAGTCAAAAGAAGTATTTTTATTTATATAACATGATTCTCATAATTAAGCACATGCGACATACAAGAATAAAACATCATCAAAGATGGAAACAGCACAACATTTGTGTTTATCCAAGACTGTACTCTTTTTATGAAACTATAGTTCACCAAATTAGTTACTATTATACATGATATTCCCTAAACACACTAAAGTATTTTGTTGAGTGTTGGGCCAAGTGGGCATGGGGCGAGTGAGCAGAGTGATAAATCTCCGCAGTATGGTTCAGGAGTATTCTTGTAATCTGGACCGTAGTGTGTGTGTGTGTGTATATATATATATTGTAACTCTATAAGTCCTATTTGATTATTCATAGAAATAATAGGAAAAATACAACTGCTTTTCAGTCGAAGATGTAGATACACTTTGTCGATGGTCATAACCAAAACTGCAAGCACAAGTCTAACTCATTCAGTTAAAAGCACCCAAGAAATAAAAATTGCAAGCACAACTATAGGTTGGTTTCCACCATATTTTGAGTTTTGACTCAATCCCATATATGGAAACAGACCCGCTAATTATGCGTGGGAACGGTACTCTATTGTTCATTCTTTTTCGGCCGTTTGATAAATACGAACACTGTGAGGATGCCACGTGACAACCGTTGTGAATTTAACCAAACACCCAAAAAAGACTGAATCATAGAGTACTGTTCCCGTGCATAAGTTGGGGGATCCGCTTCGTCCCATATATATATATTTGGCATAATCCTGCCATATCGAAGTTTAGATAAATTGGACTGGAAGATCTTACAGAATCAAGATAGGAAGCAATTGAACATGATCATAAAGCTTTCTCAAAATTTCCCTCAAAATATGTATCCCACTAAACATAGAAGTGATGCATACTCAAAATAACCCATCAACTAGTATAACTTTCCAAATAGTTACATACATTGCTGCAAAAAGAAAAATGAAAATGATAAGGACTGAATTAACAAGCTTTGAAGTAACAGATAAAGAAACGTCGCCTTTTTGGACAAAGACAAGAGGACAACACAAACCATAATGCAAATTTGCAAGCCTTCATTGTCAAAATAATCTGAGTCATAAGCTTTCTATAACATTCATTCACAGAGGAATCAAACTTTCCGAAAATAACCTGCAATTTGCTCAATGCATGGTTGTGATCGGTTCTTGGGACAACACGAGCTGAGGATTCTCTTCAACCAATATGTCACCATTCACATGAGATTCTGCTGCACTTGGCTTATCTGAAGGAACCACATTCAGAGGTAGAGCAACATTTGTCTCGCTCGACAAGGTACTGTTTTCTTCATTGGCTTTGGTGATCTCGGTTTTCTCTTCCCCTGTAGCATTGGATAAGCTAGTAGCTTTCTTTGTTGCACTATCTTTCTTTGGTGCAGCTGCTGAATTGGTCTTTTCAGAATTGAGTCGAGTAGGAAGGGACTTGCGTAGCGGCTTCTTTGGATGGACAACGGTAACTCCTTTAGTGGAGTTGCTTTGTAACACTTTCTCATTCAGACTTAAACGACCTTGTCGAGAACTGGTGCTTCCGTTTCCATCAGACTCTGAATTTGTTGAATTCTTCTTCCGACCAAGCTTGGGAGATTTTGCTCTTGTAGTTGGTATCTACATATTGTCCAGACGATAAAGAAGTCAAATTTTCTAAATGATAATATCAAACATGTGCTTTTAAAAAGTATTGACAATTTTCTTAGTGTATTAGTATTAAGTTTCGGGGACATCATTATAAAAATCAATAAATGGTAAGGACCTAATTGAAAAGTTTGTCAAACTACAGTAAGACGTTGCAGTGCAAGGAACAAAACATCAATTAACTAGTGACATAAAATGTGATTTTGGCAACCCTTTATAATTAAAATAAAAAGACCTAACATTTTACTTCATCTCGGCACAAAAATCGTATATAATAATATAACCTAACATTTTACTTCATCTCCGCACAAAATAATGGTCCTACACCCTCAGCGGATATAATTTTTCTTAGCAAAGCGAAGAACTATATACCAAATCACTACATGGAACGAACAATATTGCTTTCAAAATGATCGGTTTCTTCTCCAATTTTATCTCAACTCTCAAGTGAATCTACAGATTAAGCATTGAACAAAAAGACCGCACCTGGGCCTGTGTGAAGTAAATCCATATATATAACGATTTCAGATCAACGGTTTTGTAATGACAAGGTATTTAAGAGTAGTCATGCTACATGAAATTACACAAATAAAGATGTGACCAAATTAGCATACGCAAAATGGATAGGAAGTGGAAGTGAACGGTAAGGCGTATATGTGTTTTACAGATATCAGCACAGACCTTTGGTTCTGATTTTGTTTCGTGGAAAACAGATTTTCTCATTTAAGTACAAGAACAAAACTTAACCTGCTAAACATAACAAGACAGACCATTATAGAAGACAGGCGCAAACAGCGAGTAGAAAGCTTTCATCAGCAAAGAATGTTCTTTAACAGATTTTTTCAGAAGATTTTTGTATGATTTGTCTCTCTTATAAACAAATACATTACATAAGGCTTCAAAGAAAACAAAATATCTTCTGGAAATAATTAGTGCAAGCTGAAAGGTTAAGAGTAAATAACATCGCATGTATCCAAGTGCATGTTTGGATTTACGTTTAGGAGAGCCGAGAGTAATTCTGAAGACTTAAAATTAATTTCAGCATTTTTGGAGTTTTTTTATTAGAGTTGATTCTAACATGAAGCTATAATATGTACATTATGCCTCAAAACAAGATGATTACACTCAAATGAATTGTTCAACTCACTTTCAAGTGAACATATTCAAACATAAAACATTTTACCTTAAACCCACTTTTACCTAAAATCAATTTTTGCCAATGTAGAACCAAACACACATGCAACCCAGAAGTGATCACAACTGTGCAAGAACACACACACACAGAGAGAGAGAGATTTACCTTCTTCAGTTCCACTTTAGGAGGAGCAGGCTCCTGATAGAAAGTTGGCAATGGAGTTGCTTTAAAAGTTAGGCTCTTCCTAAGCTTTTTAATCTCGGCTTCTTGGCTCTCCTAACAAAGTGAAAGAAATACTGACATGATTAAAAGGCAAACTCTGCAATTTATGATTCAGCAATGCTATCAAATATTCTCACCTTGGATTTTGCTTGCAAGCTACTCTTCTCCTCCTCCTTTGCCTGAATCTTTTCCTCAACCTTAGTGAGGAACTGCGCACAAAAAGATCAATTCATTTTATTTATTTTTATAACTAGTAGCTTATTCATATGAAACATGGACAACGACACAGAAGGTAGAAACAAGCATGTACAAACTGTTTACCTCTCTCCTTTTCTCGGCTCGTTCGCCGCACCTGAAACTGAATCCATAGTTTGGAAGTGTCCCCACCCTACGAGGTTTGGCATCTTCTGCATTTTTACTTTTAAGAGAATTAAGGGCCGCAAAAATACACATAATCATACTCAATAATACATTTATGTGATAAAGAAAACTGCATAGTTCCAAATTTGCATTAGGAGGAATAGATAAACTCGTAAGAGAAAGGATACAGAGAAGATCCTGCCTCTCCTTGAACTTTAACGAGGGGTCCCTTTTTTGATGATATTGGCTTTTTCTTCTCCCTGTAACCAATAGTTCACAGTACACGGGTTAGATAACCACAACAAACTATCCCTTATAAGTATCTTTCTTACTACGAAACATTGTCAAATAAATGAAAGCAGTACGTACTCTGCAACTTCAGAAGATGCTGCAGTAGACTTTGAAGGATTCTGAGGAAAACAAAATGAAAAAAACTATCAGAAAATACCAAACCAATAAACTATAATTTTATTACTCAAAACAAAAACGAAAACGTTGAAGAAACAAATGAAAAACAATTATCTCAAATTCTCGAGTTCCTAAGTAAACATTTGGGAAGGCAAACAAAGGTAACAATTGAGTTTACCTTCGACAATTGAGACTGCCGATCATTGAATGATTTGGTTTTAAGAGGCTGCTGTCTTGGACGAGAGTCTAAAGCAGAGGTGCCGTTTGAAACAGCAGATGATGCCAGTTTGTCTTTTCCAATTTTGCTGTTTTTCACCAAAGTTGCATGAACGCCACTGGAACTGGCAGCCTTTGCATTCTTATTCTTTACAGGACCCTTTTGTCCTTTTGATTGTTCCTTTTGAATTGTTATTTTCACTTCCTTTGCCTTAAATTGAGCAAATACATTAGATCCAAATCATATAACTGTGACTTAGAGAAACCAAATAAAGAAAAGAAAAATCATCTAACCTTAGGAATGATTATATTATTGCCGTCCACGTTGTCATTTGATCCTTCGATTTCCCCCACAGGCAGCTTTTCAGTAGCAGAACTTTCTAACTGGTTAAAACTTTCAAGATTTCCATTCAGACCTATAGTTTCCATAGCTTCAGTAACACGAGGGTCTAAATCATTTGAAACAACACCGTCCTCTCCAGAATTAGAAGGTTCATCACGAACGCCGTTCTGATGGACCACATCAAGTCCATCAGCAGGCAAAGGATTCATCGGATCCATCATTCACACTACCCTAGTTACATAAACACGAGAAAATGAGAAATTGAATTTAGAGACAAATAAACAACAGAAGACCACAAGACACAAAGTGAACAAGTTTAATCATCCCTAAGGTGCTTCTCAAAACAACTTATTTGTTTCCTAGAGATTACAAATTTACAACCTTACAGAAAAACCGATCAACGTTCATCAAGAAGCCTTTTATGTAACGGCAACTTACCCTTTTGAAGAACAAAGATATGATTTAGATGACAAAGCAATAGATACCTGTAAATTTGTGTGACAAGTTATTTACCGGTCAAATGGTAATACGTTTGTAAGCAGCACCACACAAACAAGTTTTCAAAGTAAACGGATTGTTTTCATTGGACATTAATAAATATAATCAAATTCAACAATAATAATGATGATGATGTAGACCAAATTTGTTTTATAATCTAATGTTAATCCCTTCTTGGACTTGGTTACCTAGTGCATTAAGAAAAATTGGGATTTTTACCAATAAGAGTACATAGCACAACACAATCTTGATTATTACTCAGAAAATTTTCTGCAACATTTCATTAGCAACCAATAACCAACCAAGTAAAAAAAAAATAAAAAAAACACTAATAGCATTGAGTTACAATTGAAGAACAAATCAACATAATAATAAACAAAACCCAGATTCCAAAATCCACCATTTTCAAAGTATCATCAAACTATGATCCAATAACAACCCAAGATCAATTTTTGAGACAAAAACAACATTCATAACAAGAAAACAAAAACAACCCAAATGAATAAAACAACTTCAACAATCATAAACAGTATTTCAGAACATACCCAGATAATAAAAATGAGATTTTTGATGAAAAAAATTTTAGTCAACAGTGAGTGAAATTGTGCTTACCCAATAGTCAAAATGGTGTGAAAAAGTGGAAAGTGAACACCATTGATACAATAGTAGAGATCTGAATGAAGAAGGATGGAAATGGGGTTATGAAGGAAGAAGAAGAAGATGACGATCGATCTGAGGATCCAAAGTAGTGACGCTCCAGCAGCAAGATCCGTATGGATGAAACTGTAGAACTTGCTAAAACATTTATCTTTTAATCTTTAATAATTCTTTTATTTTATTTTTTGACTGTAATAAATAAATAATAGACTCTTGTTTTTTTCCTCTTTATAAAAAAATAATATATATATATTTTTATAATCTCTTTTATTAGTAGTAATAGTTTTCTTTTTTGACTTGAATAATAGAGTTATAGCTCTTATTTTTTCTCATTTAGCATTTTTTTACTTGATTTACCATTTTAGTTTCTTATATTCTAGATTAATATTATTATTTTATTTTTGGTAAAAAATAACTAAACACAGAGAAAAAACTATAAAGAAATCATTTTAAAAGTTTTTTTTTAACGACAAATATATTATTATTAATAATTAAGTTTTTATTCAAGACGAACAAATATCCATATAAGAGAAACAACACCTATATAACTAAGAGTTGAAACTCATGTATAATTAAAGGAATCTCAACACACCTCATATTTGATAAACATTCTTTGATCCAAATTAATATTTTGGTCTCCTATTTTTTAAAGTGATTGAAATTTTTTCCATCCATATATATGAGGCTTAATTTTAGTTAATGATTATATAAAGATAAATGAGATGCAGGTTGTTAAAATTGAGTATTAAATTCTTGTAAAAAAAACTTATAAAATTGTCTGATTTTCTTGCAAAATTGAATTTAGATAATTAAAGATGGACTCGATTTAACACGTAGTAAATTCTATGAAATCTTGTACAATCAAATGAAATTAACTCTGCTTTTTTTTTCTATGGTTTTAACTTTTTAACAATTTTAGAAGCTTATAAAACTCTTGATTTTTAGATAGTATTTATTTTATTTTAATATTTACATGATTTGGTACAATAATTTATGTAGTTTGATATAAGTTGATGAGCATTACACTTTATTATGATGATTTTATTTCTTTTTTAACAAGATTTAGTATATTTTATTTTATAATTAAATTAACTTGGATATAGAGTTGTGTAATTGATGTTCTACTACGGTTGTGGTAAAGGTTATCAAGGATGATGTGACTTCTAATGTTATGGGAGTAATAGTATCCTTTTTAAAGAGCATTTGAAGATTGTTGGAGTTTGATTGAGATGTTAAAATTAATCATTTTTATATAGAGGCGAATATATATCGGATGCAATGACAAATTTAAAATGTTCTTTAGATAATGATATTATTTTCTTTGAAGAATGCTCAAGTCACATTAAGAGTTTACTTATAGCCGATGGTATGAGGTTCTTGCTCCCAAGATTAATCATGATGTAATCTTTGTTTATTCTTAGTCCCTCTTCAAATAAAAAAAAAGGTTGAAATTTTGAATTACTAATACATTTATAATATTATATTGCTCTATTTTAAATGTATTAGTAATTTAAAATTTGTTAGGCATGATCTATTGCTCTATTTTGCCCACTACTGACACCAAACTAACCCAACGCTTCCATGGTTCCATCCAAACCCTTTCAAACTTTGGGCATTCAAAAGAGACTAGCGAACTTATTCAAAATATAAATAAATATTTTGTTAATCAAATAAATAAATAGTAGAGTATTAATTTTTGAAATATGAATGAATGATATTTAAAATTTCAATACGATCGATGTGGGGTTATTCCATGCAAACATAACATCCCAAACTCATTAAACATATGGGCCAATCGAGTTGGACATATGTTAAGTTTAACCAACATTATTTAATTTGCTTAATTAATTGATGATTGTAATTTGTAATACCAACTTGAGACTGACAAGACAAATATATACACTTTTAAACCAAGTTGGATATACACCACCAAGATAAGGATTGAGCTTATCCATGATCTTAACTTTTAACCTAGCTAGTGATTTTTATTGTTTACACCTTTTATTTTAGGTGGAAGGTGATAGTTCACTCAAAACACTCACGTATAAAAAAAAAATACTTGTAATTTTTAATGTTTTTGAAATTGCAAAATTTAGTATAAACACGCATAACCAGGCACAAGAAATAATTTCGAGTGTGAAAGTGACATTGAGATGAAATCTTAAGGCAAAAACACATTTAAAGTATCGAATATAGCTTCGCGAGAATGAGCTTTGGAGAAAGAAAAGAAGGAAAGCTGCATTTAATATTTCATTTCCGCCAAAGCTATATTCGATGTCAAAATGCATATTTTCCTTCAGGTCTTGTCTCATGTCCTTCACATTCAAAATTATTATCAAAACTCTTCTAAAACAGTCACTTTATGCTAACGTCTTCGCTCCATCCAATTTCACTATCAATAAATCTAAGTCAGCTATCAATAACCTTCATATGAATTATATCTAACTTTTCTTCACTTATTTTTACATAATCTACTATACTCTTCACTATACACAAATTTGTTACCCCATGTTATATTTATATATATATTTCTACATTTGGAAACTTCCTTATTATGTTACTTAATTTTCAAGTTGAATTTCTTCATCCGAAAACTTCTATTTGAAGATACTTATTTGGACTTTACTTAAAAAAAAGTTTCTAGATGATATGTTTGAACTTTGAATTAACTTTTTTATTTTTGAAGAAGTTATGTTTGAATTTTTCACATTTAAAGATTGATATGTAGATATTCGAGGAAATGTAATTTGTTTTGTTTTGTTTTTTATTTTAAAATAAATTTTATTTGATTAATGCCTATTTTAAAAATATCTGCACCATGACTATCCATAAAAATTTGTCGTTAAAACACCCACTTTTTAGCGTATAAATATGTTTGTTGTCATTAGTTAATTTTTTATACACCCAAAAACATATTGTCATGACCTTTTAATTCAATGGCTAAGATTTTGTCTTGATTAATCTTTTATTTATTTAAAAAACAAAATTTAAGTGTTAAATGGACTTGCTATTGCATGTTAGAAGCCACCATTATAATATTTACAGTATAACAAAATTAAACTTTTTTGAGACTGTTTTTGTCCCAAACATTTTGAGACCTAAAACTTTATGCCTGTGTTGTTTGTCCCTTACACATTTCTCAATATATAGAGAAATATATATATACTCATGAACTTATACTAATTTTCTCATCAACACCAAAAAGAAAAAGAATTACCACTAATAAAAAATATATTACAGCATCCGTTAATACAACTCAAAATAGTAAAAGATTACAAGAACGTACATTTGATATGTTGAAACACAGATTCAAATCTACGATTCTTTACTTTTCAGCACTAATGTGCGCAAGTTTCGCTATTATCTCGGCCCCGAAAGTCTAACAGCAGAGAGATATGCATCACTATTCCCTTCTGTTGTTGGTTCTGAAGAAGTGCCACTCTCACTTGTTGGTCTAAGCAAATTTAAATAAAATTTAGAACCTAATGGAGAACCATTTGGTAACTTAGGAACATCACATAAACCCTCAAGCATTTGTACAACTTTATTCATAGAAGGCCTCAAATACATATCTTCTTGTATACACCAAAATGCAACATTCAAAGCTATCTCAACTCTCACATCATTTTCAATCATTTTCACCTCAGAATCAATTACATTTTCCACTTTCCCTTGTTCCATCATTTTATAAGCAAAAGACGGAAAATGCGATTTCTCCGAAATTTCTTTAGGATCATAGTTTTTTCTTCCTCCAATAATCTCTAACAACACCATTCCATAACTATAAACATCACTTTTCTCTGATATAGCATAGTTTGTTATCCATTCTGGTGCTAAATAACCTCTTGTTCCTCTCATTGTTGTGAAAACATGACTTTGTTCGCGGTTCATGAGCTTTGCAAGACCAAAATCGGAAACTTTGGCTTCAAAATTACTATCTAAAAGCACATTTTCCGGCTTAATATCACAGTGAACAATCTTTGAATCACAATCTTCATGTAGATAAGCTAATCCTTTAGCTGTTCCTAGTGCAATATTGTACCTTGTGTTCCAATCCAAAGATAATTCTTGTTTGTCTTTTTTGAATATCCATTTATCCAATGAACCATTTTCCATATACTCATAAACAAGAAGTTTATGAGATCCTTCAGCACAAAACCCTTTAAGTCTTACCAAATGATGATGATGAATGCTTCCAATGGTGCTAACTTCAACTCTAAATTCTTTCTTCCCTTGACCAATTCCTTCTAACTGTTTCACAGCTATTTGAGTTCCATCTTTTAGAATTCCTTTATAAACCGAGCCGAAACCACCTTGACCTAACTTCTCCGAGAAGTTATTCGTCGCAGATTCTAGATCGTTGTAGCTGAAACGGATCGGCATACTAGTTATACCCTCCAAGAAAGTGGCTTCATCGTCTGAAATCTCCTCCGGAGATTCAGACGGTTTTTCCTTTTTCTTTATGTTCTTTAGTCCCACATAGATCATACCAGAAATGATAAACAATGTTACTATGACAATTATCACAACAACTATTATTTGCTTATTGTTGTTTCCGTTCTCTCCTGTGTCTGTGCCTGTGTCAGTGCTTCCGTCTCTCGAGACTTTAATGTAAGAAACAAAACCAGAAACATTATCAGTTTTCTCAAAGCTTCCAATCCTGTCTAAGAGATAACAATTACCTGAACTCTTCTGGAAGAACATAGCAAGACATGAACAGTTTACACTACAAGAATTTTGGCAACCAATCAAATCGGTTTTCGAAGAAGGTTGAAGAAATCCAAGTGCAAAGTAATTGAGTCCATCATCACCTTTCATGAGCTCAATAGAATTTTTCGAGTTACAAGGCGAAACAAAACCCGGTTCGCAACTACGTCTAGAGCTAAGAACAGATAGACAACTACATTTTTTGTCACCATTGCAAATGTTGTAAGGACCACAAGGTTGTGGTGTACTACAAGAATCTTTTGGTATTGTTGTTTTTGATGAACCAATTGATGAGCCTTTACTTTGAAGATTATAGAAAGTGATAAATCCATCATTTCCTAAAACTGCAATCCAAATTGAATTTGCAACATCAGAAACAATAAATTGCCACAACAATGATTTCTCTTTATCATAAAACTTCCAAGAATTTTCATCAAGAGTTGCAGAAGCTACTTCATCGCCGTTTTCATTAACGATTTTTCGGTTATCTTTTTGCATAGACCAATAAGGTTGTGGAGATTGTAAACCTGTGGAAAGAATAACATTACCAGATTGAGATTCAATTTCAAGAACATAAGTCAAATTATTAGAATCAGGTTCACTAATAAGTTTCATTCCTTTGGTGAAGTTTTGCATTGGCAATAAAGTATCTGTTGGATGATCAAAACTTTGCCAAATAACTTTACTATCATTTCTAAGCAAAACCAAGTTTCCATTATCTTGTAATTCCATTGAAGAAACATTCATGTCACTTGTGTTTGTTGACCAAACAAAAACTCTTCCTTTTTGTAAAAAAACATTACCCTTTTCATCAAACACAAATTTGTCAGAATTTGAAACAGGAGATTCTCTATTTGCAGTCCAAACAATTCTTGTGCTGTCTATGTGGACTATTGCAAGTAGAAACAATGTGCTGTCATTTGAGGTTCTGACAAAACCAAAACTAAATTCTTGTTTGTTTGAGACAAGAAACTTGCCATCTTTGTCAATCCAAGTCATTTGTGAGCCTTCTAATCCAGGTGAGATCTTTCCAATCAATTGAATACCAGCCAAAACCAAAACTACTTGAGAGAAAAATAGGATGCAAAAACATAACCATAGGGTATTTACAATATTGAAGAGAGACCAATGATTGCTCATGGTTGTGTAATTCTTATGTGAAGTTTTTTTTTTTTTTGGTGGTAAGCCTATGGTTGGCAAGGAATATAGATTCTGGTAATCTAGAGTTCGGCACGAAGACAAACAATGTCTAATCACATATTGTTCCAAACAAAGTTCGAACCAGAGTCTGATTCCTGGTAGGACTAATTCTTGTTCAGACTTTACTTACTCCGCGGCTAAACTATATATTATCGGGGGCCGCTTCTCCTAAAAACCAGAAGGTTAACACAAAAAAAAGAAAGTTCAGAAAAAATTAAGGAATTCATGAACAAGAGAAAAGATGGTTGAAATAGGACATAAACATCCTCATAGTCACAACAAATGTTTAAAAATGAGTTTGGAAATAACAAAAGAAAACTTTTTAAGGTGAATTTTCCTACTTTGACCACATAATGTAAAAGCAACTTTGAAGCTTAGTTATTCTATGTTGGCAACATAGTGGAAAAGCAATATGGAAGAAAGCAAAAGAAGGAAAAGAAACTTTGTTGACTCTTGAAATTGACCAACTAAAGTCTAAAGCTTACCTCAACAACATAGTCATGGTTTCACACATGAAGAAAGAACAGAAAAATTTAACAAGATGGTAAGAACATATTGCATTTGAGGAAGTGTATACTATTGGTTTGTTTGACTATGACAAAAGGGATTGTTTGTACACATGAAGTGTGAGGAAACACATGATTTTTGTTGGTATGAATCTTTATCTTTCACAACAGTTGAAGCAAAGTGTTGCAAAAAAAGGACAATAGAGAAGAATGAATGGTGATGATATGATATTGCGTGGACAGCTTAGAAAGGCTGGCACTTGGATATTATGAGGTGAGATTCAAAGTTAATTCAAAATATGGATTTTATTTATTTTTAGTTTGTTTATCTTCATTTAAATAAAAATGGCTAAGAAAATGAGAGCATTGACTGGTTAAGATATAGATACAACAGCGAAACATAAATGCACACGAAAATGAGTGGTTGAAAACATTGATTAGCCTTTGCATACGTTGCACATAAATCACTACTGACGTGTACTTTGCTTCTAAAGAATCAAAATTTTGCGCTACTAACCAATCCTTAGTTGATTCAGTGGTGATTGGCACTGAACTTGGTAAGGAGGACCACGGTTCGATCCCCCGCAACTGCGATCGGGAGGGGGCTGGAACCACTTGATGTCATAACTGACCCCCGAACCAGATTAAACTGGTGGTGAAAACCAAAAAAATAATAATTTTGGGCTACTTCATGATCTGTCTTTCATGTAAGCTATTTTTTTCTTTGTTTATGGTTGCAAAAATTATTTTTTGAAATGTAGAAGTTACAAATATATTTCTATTAAGGTTAAAAAATTAAGTTCCAAGAATAAATTTTTTTTAAGAAAAAAATAACTTTCATTTTCTGATGATTTTAATCCTATGAAAACGTTACAAAAGAAGTATTAGGATATTAGTTTATTTTAAATGTTACTTTCTTATTATGTCATTTTACATTCAAAAGGGCTAAAAATGTAAAATGACATAATAAGAAACTAACATTTAAAATAAACTAATATCTTATTACTTCTTTCCTGTACCAGAAAATGGGTGGGAATAAAAACTACAGTGTGATTTTTTTGACCTACCATGTTATAAATATGAATTTTTTATTATCGTTAGCGGCGACTAATCTCCGCTAAACTCTTGACCACCTGCTTAAGGGAGCAAAAACTCTACCACTTAAACTAATTTTATGTTTCTATGAGAAAATAGTTACTATTTTTTTTTCATGTATATATTATTGTGCATGTAGAAAATAATGTTTTTAAAGAGTGGTATTTTCTTTTATATCTTGGCATTGGCTCCACAAATTAAACTGTGACTCCTCTCCCTTGGTCACAACAAGATCATCTATTAATCTTCCATTGAATATTTTAATATAATGATACACAATGACAGTAATTCCACCTTAAAACTATGATTTAAAGGGGATAATTGTTCTATCATATATAAAAACTCTCACATCGAATTCATGATTTTTGATGTTGGATTCTAAGTTGAATTTATGAAGCTCAAATTACACATATAAATCATCTACACCCTAATCGACATTTTGACTTTTTATCTTCGCCTTTCATTTATATGGCTCATTCTTTTCGTTCGGTCTCAGTGTTCAAATATATAACCTGCTTTGATACGAATTGATCAGAAAAGAAAAATCGGTAACAAATGACCACCACCAATCGGCCAAAATTGCCAAACTCCACCACTAATCCATTGTGTCAAAACTATTGATAATAGTTTCCCTTTTATGATCATTTGCTTTGAGATTGACATGCATGTGACAAGGGACCAGCAACAACAAATAATTTTTGAAGGACAGGTATTTCCTTAAATTCAACACCCAACAATTATTAATTCTTTCTATTAAATAAATTCTACCATTTGAATATTGTCTGTAAATCCTCGGTGTTATGGAAACCCTCACAATATTGTCTTCAATCATACTACCAATATAATTGAGGTTCATTAATTCCATCTATATAGTAAATAATTAATAAACAGTTGCATGAATAAAAAAATTAAAAATTGATAGTATATAATTATTATCTGGTGTGACGTGAGTGTACCCTATTCTTTAGTAATAATTTAAAAATATTTATCCAACAATAAATAAAAATAAATTAGGTGTTGTCTATTTTGGTGTTATCATTGGTGTTCCGCATATATATGGCGTCTTTGTTTGTAGTCTCCTTTTTTGATCTCTGTTCATCTTGTACAGAGATCAAATTTTTATATATATTATATTTGCCGTTCAAAAAAAAAAACAAATTACATAAATAAATTTGCATATGATATTTAAAATTAACTTTTACTTCACCTATAAATTTATTCATATGACTTGCTTTTATTGGCGTAAATACTCACATATTATAAAGGTAGAGTAGAAAAAACCTTGTTGTGATCATATCATAAATATATCATACACGTTTCAGCTTTCAAATTAATATAAGCAAGTGCACATCATGGTCTATTGGTCTTGGTTTATATATTTTGTAGATCCACAACTCATAATTTGGAAGATCGTTATGTTGGATGGTGCGATTTGTGGAGCATTTTTGTTATGCAATTAAGCAATGCAAAGTGGACACTTGGTCTCATCATAAGTGAAATATGGGTGGGTGGGACCAACTAATCTTTATATAATGAATAATGAATTATTGATCTTTTTTTTTTTGAAGGTATGAATTATTGATCTTAGTGTAGTGGGGATAACGTGAATTTGCATAAGATTTTTTATCGAATTATTAGCAAAATATATTGAGCACAAGAATGCTAAGATTATATTAGAGAGTATACATACATGAAAAACTATTACAAAATTGCTTATATAAACCAATACAATTAATGACCAATCACTTTCATATAATACTGCCCACCAACTTAATTATGAGTTCACATGGGTTAATTAATTGTTTTTTGATGTATGTAATGTTTTTTTTTTGACACAAGATGTATGTAATGTTATATCATTGTGTTTCATTTTGAAATTCTTTGGCAAACCTCCAATATTAATTAATTAATCGTTCTTAACAATAGACAGATATAAACGTGAACAAAACAAAGAAAGAAAAAAAATCATGAATTAAACAATGACTTATGCGATTCAGTCAATGTATTCCACCAAAACTATGGGGATATATAATGAGCATAAGTCAATCCGGTATAGCAGGTTGTCTTAAATAATTTTGAGAGTAATTGTTCTAGTCTTAAAATTGAACTCTTAATAAAACGATATAGAAAAAATTCAAAAGAGTTATTTATAAATAACATTAAAAAAAATTATATACTAATCAATAATCACTTGTAGAAATTTGCGTTTTATCTTAGAGATTTCGACCAAAATTCTGCAAGAAACGTGTTTTCTGTTTTATGCGGATATTTTTCAACAATTCTGACATTTTCAGCATCTTTGTTTCCTACATTTTTTGATATTCTTGAAAAAATTTCTTGCAGAATTTGTTGCCGAAAATGAAAACCATTCCACAACAAATTTTCTTAAGGATTTACCTGTGAATTTTGTATTCGTAAGGGCATCTCTTTTATGGACTAAATCCGCGGAAGAATTCTTAAGTGTTCTTGCGGATTAATTTTTGTGGGAAATTCCACATGAAAATAGCATATTTCTTCTTTTTTTTTTGTTGCCCTAAAATTAGTATATTTCTAGTAGTGAATAATATTAAAATAGTTAAAATATGTTACCAAATGAAGTTACGAAACAATGAAAATTATTAAGACTAAGTTGCAAAACAAAATGAATGTTTATATGATTAACATGGAGGAGATATCTCTTTGTCTGAGAACACTTGTTGGAAGAGGAAGTGATTACCTTGATCAGAGGGATAGCATGAGCATCCAAGTGGGTAGGGGTGCATAACTCTTCTTGACAATTTTATGTTAGTTCAACTTATGAAGTTTTGTCAGCTAGGTCTCAATGGGTGGTGACCCTTTTAATCCGTGGCCATTTTTTTTTTTTCGAAATCTATAACCTAATAAAATATACATCCGGATTTTAAAATTTGAATACATTATAAATTGATAATTTTAGATATTTATAGGATGCAAGAGATATGTTGAGGGGTGGGAAAAGGAATTTTTGAAATGAGTCCCCTCTTGTAATTGTTGCCCAATCCATCTTGGATTTGGGCCTTGAATAACATTTTTATTTTATTTTAAAGAAAGAAAATTGCTATTTAGGCCCCCCATGTTTGCTCAGAGGCCCCCCAAAGTGACTAAAATGCCCCTAAAAAGATGTTTCGTTGCGTGGTTGACGAAGGAACTAAATTTCGGTGCGTAGTTGACGAAACTAGAGGAAACATAATCACTAATTTAAACTTATATTGAAATAACTTAATGAAAACTTAATCACTAATCAAAACTTAATCACTCAATTCAATCCAATAATCAAACTTAATCAGTCACAACAATCAATTCAGTTTCAAAACCCTAAATCATTGAACCCTAAATCCCCAATTCAGTTTCGAAACCCTTAATTCGTAGCATATTGAGTATGAAACTTAATCAAACCTCTACAACGACTGTAATCAAATCATAAATAATAATCAACAACACAAATTCGTAGAAAACTTACTTGCGATTTCGGATTTTGCGAGATGAAATCCCCTTTCTCTTGAATGCGACTGCAATTGCGATGGAGAAGACGATTGATTGCGATAGTGATGATGTTTGAGCAATTTCTCCTTTTCGAACCCTAGAAATCGCACAAACTCGTCTTAATTTTGTTTTTGTTGAATCTGAAGCGTAAAGAATAATCTGATACACATATACACCGGTTTCGTCGCGTAGGTACCGAAAACCAGCGTGTTCGTTTCGTACTTACCGAAATTTTGGTTTCGTCGTTTACGAGGCGAAATGTTGGTTATTCTGGTGATGTTGTACAGCAGCCCTACGATACATATACATTAGTAAGCCTGTTAACATTATTTCGTTGTCTATGATCCGAACCAAATTAAATTTCGGATCCTACGTGACGAAGTTTCTGCACACCATTTTTAGGGGCATTTTAGGATTTAAGGGGGGCCTCTGAGCAAACATGGGGGGCCTAAATAGCAATTTTCTTAAAGAAATGATACATATGATCCATGTTACCATTATACTAGTTGAATTTCTTTTGGTGCCCCTGTGTTCCTAGTGCATATTTTTCATCTTCATTTTTACCTTTTTTTTATTTAAGTAGTGAACATTATAAAAATGAGAAATTTTTTAAAATAAACACAACATAATTTTTTTAAAATAAATCAGGATATTTTGGTATTTTCATAAGCCCTACCTTTTAATTTTATTTTTAGTCTTTGGATGAAGTGGCAAAACATAGATGAAACTTACAATGTGCAAAATTTCAAACCACAAGATTTTGGTACGAATAGAATAAAAACGTCAAATCCAACAATATCAATAACCGTCAATTGAATTTGAATCTTATAAAATAAAAAATATATATAAAATGAAAAAATGAATGGTTGTGATCATAACAATCTCATACTTTATTATGATATATCTAAATATTACTCACTTTTATATTGTAAAATTAATCACTCGATTTTTTTTTGACATATAAACAATATTCATTCATTCATTCAAATTGATATAATAGATGATGAAATACAAATTCAAAATCGCTAAAAAATAAAAAGGATGAATCTCCAAACAAACTATACCTCCATCATATTTTAAAAATTCAGCATACCTCACTTTATTATGAATCTGTGATAAATTAAATTAAATAGAAAAGAGAATGATTTAAATATTTTGCTATCTTCCTTATTCCTTTCTTTCATGAATAAAAACAAGACAAAGAAAAGAAAAGGTACAGTGCGTGTGTGTGTGGGTGGAAGACAGAGTTGACGAAGTCAGTCAAGTTCGGAGTTCTCATACATCATGATGTCCGTCTTCGAATTCTCCTCCTAACTTCTAAAAATCCCCAATTTTCTCTTCCTCCATCACCCTTTTCTTCAATTTCAATTTTCAACAACCTTCATCGTAAAACAAACCGTTTTTTTCATCTTATTATTATTATTACTAACATGTCTCCTCTGAAAGCATCCAATTCATCGGAGAAACTGATTCTTCCTTTATCGGATCCTCCCAAAAACCAAACCGATGACAAACTTTTCAAAGGCTCCGCTATGACCAAACGTGGTGCTTATGCCGCCATCTCTTACATGTTCTGCGCTGGTAACATCACATAACATGTTTTCATTTTAATATCAAAAATATATGAAATTATAATGCTTATTTTTGTTTTATTCTAGTTATGTTGGTCATGTTTAATAAGGCAGCTCTTTCATCTTATAACTTTCCATCTGCAAATGTAATCACACTTCTTCAGGTTCGTCATTTTATATCTAGATTTTTGTACTTGATATGTTTTGTGCAATATTGGCTCATTGCAATTTATGTTTCACAAACAAGTTGTTGAGTGAGTGATCTGTAAGTTCTAACTCAACTGACAAATGTCAAATTGTTTGTCTGGATATCCGTGTCGAACCCGAGATTTTCCATTTATGTGTGAGTTTCATGTGGTATTTACCATTATGTCTACATGCCCAAAAATCAAAAAGAGGAGTTGTTGCGTGCATCACATTTGATAAGATATGACCTAGAAATGTGTTTATAAGTGGACACGTCCCCCACCTTATAAACTGGTTTTGTAGAGTTGAGTTAGGTCCAACCCAGATTTTACAACATGTATCTAAACCAGTTTTGTTAATTAGCGGTTATATCGGGGCTATAGCGCTATTGCGTAGCAAAATTTGAACAAACAGCTATTGTTGTGCGGTATGCTATTTATTACAGTTTTGTCAAATAGCGACTATAGCGGTGCTATAGCTTTGTAGCATAGTAGAATTCAAAAAAATTGCTACTTTCCTTGATCCATGATTAATTACATTGATCTAAACATATTTAATAGTGAAATCTGAATGAATAAAAACACACCACATTAATATACACAAATCCATGTGGATAAATCTTATATTGTATATGTTTCTAGTATTGCAGGAGTACCAATTATTCTTATGAACTAATACATAACAGAATGACAGGTCAAGACAAAAAAGACAGAAAAAATTATGTATATTGAATATAAAAGTTTAGGATGCTTGCTTAGCATTATCTTTAGTATTGACTACTAAGGCCTTAAAATTAATAACCTATTGTTGTCAAGACAAATTTTTCTGTTTCGTTTTAAAACAGGCTTCTATGCTTCTTTTTTGCTGCAGATGTTTAGTTCGTCTTGTTTTCTTTATGTATTGAGGCGCTGGAGGATAATTAGTTTTACAGCAAGTGAATCTTTACTTATATCAGATACTTCAACAAAATTTGTATCACTCAAGACTTTGAAACACACTTTTCCTTTGGCCGGAGCATATTTACTTTACATGGTATAAGTCTTCCATAAAGAGTAAAGACAAGCTTTTAATAATATTTTTTCCCCTTTTTATAACCATTCCCTATTCATCCTTGTACTTCTCCTTAGCTAGTAACCATGGAGGCTATTCGGGGGGTCAATGTTCCAATGTATACAACTTTGAGGAGGACCACAGTGGTATTTACAATGGTTGTAGAGTTTTTTTTGGTGGGGCAGAGGTATACACACTCTGTCGTCTTCAGGTAAATTGCTTCCTCTAATTGGAATTATTGAGAAACTAAAGTTATTTACTTGTCATCTTTTCTCAGTCACACAAAGTTGATGAGTTTTACTCTTTGACATATGTTAGATGATATCTCTTTGTATACTCCTTTTCTTGTGCAACTCTGACTTATATTGTGTTGAGAAATAGGGAAATGAACCAATATGATTTTGTGCAATTTGTACATGGTACATTGTAACACTTGACCGATGCTTCCCTTGCATGATCTTCTAAAAGCATAAGTTGATCATTTGCATCATGAAGAACATAAGCAGTTCACCATCCTTTGTGTTATTCCCCCTTTAGCGTTTATAACTGAGCGAAGTTAAAGTTGAAATTATTATTTAAAATTTGAATACGCATCCGCCTGATTCCTTCATTTAACTGAAATTTATAAGGCTGTTATCAGTGTTGGCTTGATTATCTTTGGTGCGTTTGTTGCGGGAGCACGAGACTTATCTTTTGATGGTTATGGATATGCTGTTGTTTTCTTGGCAAACATCACCACAGCAATATATCTCGCTACCATAGCCCGCATCGGTAGTATTCCAATTCTCACCCTCTCTCTTATAAAGTGAAAGTTTAATACCTTGTTTCCTTTTAAACCTTCACTTTCTTATTTATTCGGCTTTATGCATTTTTCTCAGGAAAAACTAGCGGTCTTAATAGCTTTGGCCTTATGTGGTGCAATGGTAAGCTGATAGATTGTATTGTGGCCTATTGAACTTTATTTCTTTTTTTTAGTCTAATAGGATTTCTGACTTGAAATACTTATCTTTTGTATTATAGGTATTCTTTGTGGGCCAGTTTTACTCATCTGGACATTTATCCGTGGAGACTTGACGACGACAATCAACTTCCCTTATCTCTTCTCACCCGGTTTTCTCGTACGTTCACTTTAGCCTTTCTTCTTCGGTAAATAGTAATATTTGTAATTGGACTTTCTAACTTGGTAATTGGCTAGAAAAATGAGTTTTTGGGAAGTTAAAAGTAAATACCTTGGCAGCCTCAATCACTTTAATATGCTCTGTAGAACAAATAGGAGCTTGTAATGAAAAATGAGTTTGTCATCTATAGTTAGAAGCTTCCTTCTAACTCTTTTACTTATTCAATTTGAGATTACTATAGGATTAGATGCTTTTCTTTTCTTTGGAACAAGTGTAGGCTAAACAATCATGCAATTACTAGTATATTTTTCTTTTGTTTTATGTGATAAATTTAGTTTACTAGAAAAAGAGATATATTTCAATGTTTTCTCCATGATTTTTTTTATCTATTAACTCACGCATACTATATTTTGCATACATATTGTTAGACAATGTGGAATATGTGGTTGAACCTCACAAGTCATAACCCTAAACCTCACCTTAGTGGTTTAACGATTAGTCTGATTTTTCTGTTCCTTTTTACTTGGGCAGGTTATTTTGCTTTTTTCATGCATACTGGCATTCTTCTTGAATTACTGTATATTTCTGAACACAACTCTAAATTCAGCTCTGACACAGACAATTTGCGGTAATCTGAAGGTTCGTTCCCTGTCAGTTGTTTTGCCACCTATACGATCATTTTGATGATATCGTGTTTTGAATTGATGTCATAATTGTTTGCAGTTTTTTTCTTGATTTCTAATTAGTATTCTGTATTAATGTGTAGGATCTATTTACTATTGGATTTGGCTGGATAATTTTTGGTGGACTACCATTTGATTTTGTGAGTACTCTCTGTGCTCTTGTCCCAACTGTTCTGGTGTTTCCAATTGTTTTTTTTTACTTATTGAATGTGTGTTGATTTTATTTCAGTGGAATGTAATTGGACAATGTCTCGGTTTCGCTGGATCTGGTTTATATGCTTACTTTAAGCTCATCGGCAAATAACTTTCTCAAGTTCTCAATATGAACATGAAGTCTTTTTCATGAGGAAAAGCCATTCAATTCAATCATTTCAATGTGGTCATCATGCATCCGTCGAAAAATGAGAAGAATCTGAATCAAACTCGGGTTCTGTGGAACATGAGATCGACTAATATTAATATTTAGGAAGTTTTGTTGAATACAATTTGACACACACATTTTCTTAGGAAGCATTATATTGATGCTGTTATGGCTTTTAGTGTAATAAAACCTTTGATTTTGTAGTAATGTATGTTCACACATTTGCAAATTGTGAATTTTGTGCATCCCCTATAATTGTTAACAAACACTGTATTTTAATCTATTAATTCATTTCATTATACCTGTTACTAAAATAATGGAAAACAGAAAAAGACTACTTTTCACTTGTCTGGATTAGTTCATAGTAAAGTTGTTAGCTGAAAGCTGTTTTTAAGTTCTGTAATGCATATGCTGGTTGCGTAAAAAAAAAAGAAAAAAGTTATGTAATGCATATGATAGTGTTTTGAAAATAGTAATCCTAAATTTCTGTATAAAAAGATTCCTAAATTTGATATTTCTTTTTTGGCTCTCACCACCAGTTTAATTTGGTTCGGGGGTCAGTTCTGACATAAAGTGATTTCAGTCTTATCCCGATCGCAGTTGCGCGGGATTGAACTGTGGTCTTACCCACCAAGTTCAGACAGTGTCATTTACAAATCAATGTGTTGGAGTGTATAAAAAACACATGTTTTGAAAATGACAAAGACGATATTTGTTCCTGTTCCGGAGTGGAACAGAGGGAGTGTATATTCCCCATTGATATATGAGATTGTTCTTAGAGAAAGTGATTAATTCTCTGTGTGAATGAGTCCCCCTTTTGCTTTTGATGGGGTGGTATTTATAGTTGGTTCTCTACTTTAGGCAAGTAAGAGATCATGTTATGGTGAGTGGAGTTGAGGTCCTATTTTTAGGGGAAATGGGGGTACCAATTGTCCATGATGCTTGATGATGAACGTGGGTGATAGACTGAGTTGGAGGAAGATTTCTCTTCCCACCCCCCGTATCTCTTTTTCACCCACCTAAAATCCAATTTTACCTCTCAAAGTTCGGTTTACGTAAACCGAACTTTTTTTTAGTGTAAATTTTACACTAAAAAAAAGTTCGGTTCAACGTAGGGGGTGAAAAAGTTCGGCCCACGTTTACCGAACTTTTTTGTCAGGGGCATAAAGGGCAGCACAGGGGGTGGAAAAGCAAACCAGGGGTGGGAAAAGAAAACTTCGAGTTGGAGTATGTGATGGGACTCATGGGAATTAAAGGCAATTTGGGCTGCCCCTATGTTTATTGGGCTTGGGCGAATAGGCCCTGGGTATTCCGCCCGTTACAGTTCCTAAAAAGGATAGAGAGCATCCCTCTCCACCTTTCTCTATTGCTCTCTCCATTCGTATCTCTCTCTACCTCTCCATCCCCTTTTCTCTCCATCTATTTCCCCTCTCTCCTCTCCATCTCTCTCCATCCATGTCTTTCCATTCCAAAGTGAGTGATACAATATGATAATTTTTTTTTATGGAACAATATGATCATGCTTGTTATTCGCATATCTTATTTTGACCATAATTTTTTACTAATCAATAAAAATAAATATTAGCATTTAGCATACAAAATGTTGGATTTGTTTTGATGAATATTTTCAAAATATTAACTTTGCATAATTTTTACTATTATACAATTAAATATATATTAATGGTTAAAGTTACGATGCATTGACAATTAAATATATCAAAATTTGTGTAACAAAAAATATATCAAAATTTGAGTCAAAATAACATTATTCTTTTTTAAAGGGATGCAAATAGTAAATCTAAAAATTAGGCATTTTCTCTCCAAATTTGTTGAAAATAATATGCCATGTATTGAATTGAGATTTCAGTGGATTTTAATAGACTTTTTTATGTTAAAAAATTCTATTGGTATTCAATCAAGACTTTTATAGAATCAAATCAAATCTTCTGGTATTCAATCAACACAATTAAGATTTTTTTTCCAGGACAATGAAATCCGTTGTTATTCGATTGAGATTTCACATGATTTATAAAATGTCACTTGGTATTCAAAAATCAACAGATTTTAACGGATTCTTTTGTGCAATGGATTTCGTGAGACTTTTTAGTTAAAAATACACTTGAGAGACTCTTCCAACAATCTCACCAAAAACCTTGAGACTTTTTCAAACTCTCCAAGACTTTTTTATTTTGCTTTCATAGTTCATCATCACTCTACCAAAAATTTTCTTTTTCTTTTCTTTCTTCACTTGCTTGTCAAATATGGTTTTTGCAAGTTTTCTTTTTGAACAAATTCTTCATCTTTTTTATTGGATTCAACACTTTCGCTATTCCTTGTGTTATTCCGGCCGTTAGTTTAACAATCAAAGATTACAGTTTTTTTATACATACAACAACAATATATTACTCAAAGGAACGGTAATCAGTGATTCATTTGCTCCATCTGTTGTTTCATCTTCTTTTGTTTCCAATATCGATTAAGAACATAGGGCTTTTATTGGTGATTAGAAACATAAAAAAGAAACGTATACGTTAAAAAAACACAGAGCTTTTCATGTATGGTTTTTTTTTTGTTTGGATTCCCAAAAAAATATAATTTTTTATTTATTACTGTTATAATTCCTTTTATTAAAATTTATTGAGTCTTTTGAAATTTCCTAATATATATTGAGTCTTTTGAAATTTTTCTAATATATAAAGTATTATGAAATCTTGATTGTAAAAAAAGTCTTTCAAAATCCATTAAAATCATGTGTCAAAAATCTTGATTGTAAAAAGTTATTTTGAAAAAAATCCCTTAAAATCTCATAAAATCAATATAATCTTACAAAGTCATTTAAAATCTTCAAGATTTTTTTGTCAAAATAATCTCTTGAAATCTCAATCCAATACACCCCCCTAAATATGTTTTGAAGATTTTATATTTAAATATATTTAAATTTTATTTAAAATTGATATTATTAAGATCTAAGATTCATATTTGTTTTCCTTTAAAAAAAAAGATTCATATTACTGTTTTATTATAAAAAAAGATTTACATTTGTGTTTGGAATTTTCAAGATATCTTTAGAATATTTAAGATTTAGTTTATTATTTTAAAAGATATGTTGTAGAAATTTGTTTCTCTTGCAGCTCTATATATATATAGAGCCATGTAGTTATTCTAACATTATATCTCTGGAGAATTTCTTCATATAAAAATATATTCCGCCAAATTTCGCAATATAAAAACAAAAAAACCAGAGACAAGGCCGAACACAAAGCCCAAGCCCAAATCGAGAAAAAAGTGAAAAAGTAACCGTTGACGGTTTTCTCTTCTTTCTCAAAACGCTTATTCTCTCTGCTTAAGGAAGGAAGCAAGCAATATATGCTTATCTGAGTCTGAAAAGAAAAGTGGAATCTCCTCAACACAGTTCCAAAAATCCAAAACCCTAACTAACTAAACTATGTCTCCATTTTACTTTTAACCATGCGTGTTCTTCTCTTCAAAGTATCTCTTCCTTCTTCTCCTTCCTATAATCATAATTATTATTATTATTAATTAATATTTATTAAATTACTAAACCGATAATTATTTGCGGTTACAAAATCACTCTATTTTTCTGATTGCTATGGCGGAAACCAGTTTATCGTTGATAGTTCCGAACACAAAGAAGAAAACACCTCAAATTTCTTCTTCTTCTTCGATTGAGCTTTTTTGTAGGAACAATTTGTTTTATGATAAGCTTCCTTCACAACCGTTAAGGCTTTCTGTTCTCAAATTAGACGGTTCTTCTTTCGGTAATAATAATAATAATACTCTATTAATATAAATATAAATTATTGTTGTTGATAATTGATTCTTTAATTGTGGTTGTTTTACAGATATTCAAGTTTCGAAGACTGCAACTATTGCAGAGCTTAAGGATGCAGTGGAAGCTGTTTTTAGTTACATGCCTCAGCATGGTCCGGGCAAAATTTCATGGTCTTTCTTTTTACTCACTTTTTTGGAGAATTTTATATCATTTAAATTCATAATGGTTAAGAATTTAGTGCATACATATGTTTTTTTTTTTCACGAGTAAACCACCAAATTTGTCCCTGAATTTGTAGGATGCTCTGGTATATATGTACTTAATATTATGAATACTTTAAAAAAGGTCTCCGACTCTGTCAAATTAAATTTTACGATTAGTCCTCCTGGTTAGAGACCAAATTCAATAACAATGTTAGGGACTAAATTATTAGTAAGTGGTTAAATACAGGTATCAAGTTGATAGTTAATGGTTAACTATAGAGATCTAATTGATATTAAGTACTAAGTAGTTTTAAGTATAGGGGACAACTTCACAGTTTGGTAGAGTCAGAGACTTTTTTGAAATATTCATAATCTTAAGGATCTATTTGGATGCACTCTTACTAACTCAGAGATTAATTTGGTGGTCGACTCTTTTTTTGGCAATGTAGCACCGACATTTAAGATTTAAGATTGTAGAAATATCCGGCACTAGCACGATAGAGACACTTGTAGTTTACATTCAATCACTTCAATTTTTTAAAATTATTATTGGTGTCTGTGTTATTGTTCGGATTAGTATATTTGTGTATGTGTTAATGCTTCATAGATGGGATTGAACATAAATTTTTCGACTATTTAAAGGACAAAATTACCTTAAGTTATGGTGATGTAGGTGTTTTTATCCACTAAAAATCATTCCATTATAAGGGAAAGTCTTTTTTGTCTATATATCATGTTTTTTGATAGAGAACAGAATACCACCTAACCTAATTGACCTAAGTTTTGTCTTTATTTAAAATAGTGAAATTAATCAGTACTTGTATAGCATAAGTGTTTTTTTTTTCCTCCCTTCTTCAATTTTTCTTCCTAAAGAGAATGTGTCTTTCTGACCTCCATTATCTCACTTTTTCTTCCTCTCCAGTTTGGACAAAATGAGATGAAACATGTCTTTCTTGACATTTAATAGTTAAAATATGGAAACTATGTTCAATTCCAACTCACACTGATTTCTTTGTTTCTTTTTTTAACTTAGAGGTTAGAAGTCGGATGTTATTTTTGTATTCTAAGTTTCCTAATATTTCCATTGTCTGTTGTGTGATTATATACTTGTAATATGGTATAAATATATAAATTTATTTTGAATTTGAATTTTGAAGGCCACATGTTTGGGGGCAGTTTTGCTTATGCTATGACGGAAGGAAGCTAGTCACAGAAGAGGATCATCTTAGAAATTACGGCGTCAAGGATGGTGACCAGGTTTGAAACTTATACCTACTGTAACATCCTGCTTATCCCATACTCATAATTTGGAATCTATATATATTTTTGTCATCTGACATACTAGTTTGTAATTCGTTCTTATATGGATTTGGAGTAAACTAGTATGTGGTGACTAGTGAGTCGCAGATGGAAGTTATCTGTAGTGCATTTGACAAGTTCCTCTCATCTATTTGTTTGTAATTCGTATCCAAAAGATGATCTGAATACATGGTAGATAGGAGAAGAAAACATGTTTGTATTGTATGTAATCAATGTTTATGAGAAACAAAGATTGGTTGTAATTTTGTTAATCGGGTGAGGTGACTTAAATCAGGGTAGAATATGATCTACCTAGCATTGCATAAGTACTTATAATCTAAGTCACAATATTAAACTAGTTTTAGTGGCTTGAGTATAATCTTTGAGATATGAAGTTTCCTTTTCAGCACTTTTTGGATTTCAGTAGTATTTCATGGTTGCTTTCTGTAACCAGTAGGAAAGGAAATTTCAAGAGCAGTTTATTTTGATTTGCTCTTGTTCTCGTTTCTTATCAGTTATCATAGATAAGAACAATGTATCTTATCATTGTTAGAACTTAGAACTACTTTTCCTTTGGCATAGTCTCTCTATAATGTGATACATTTATAAGCCTATTGTCACAACAGTTGTTTTTCTTTGTTATGCATAGCTCAATTTCATCCGCCATGTATCAAACAATTGTGGTGTTCAAAGAAAGCGGTCGAAGAAAAGAGTTTTCCATATGAAACAAAACAGGAGGTATAAGTTTGCATGACTCAGAAAATCCACTTGTTATTTGCTAGGTTGCATTAGTAGAGTCTTTCATGTGCGTTGGTTTATGAAGTCCATGTATGTCAGAAAAGATATAAATAAGCTGTAACTTCACAAATCTTCATTTAAATTGGATTTCACTACACAATGATATTTGCAAGTTTTAGGATGAATCTGAAAAGAAATTCTATAGGGATTGAATTCAAAATGATGGAGAGTGGAGAGTATTTGGACCAAACTTTAATTTAGTTGAAATTAAAACCTGAACTGGAGCTTTTAATTTCCTACAAGTGACTAATTGAATCAGTAATCAATATTTAATTTCAAAGGGTGTGGAGAAAAATATTGATATGCATATGGTTTAAATAAATCTCTCATGTATGTGCTATGTTTTTGTTCTGAAACAAGTCCTCACACTAGCAAGGTGGATAATAAATTTTCGGTGCAGGTCGTCACAAGTGAGTTACTGCAAACAGAATGAAAATTGCAATGATGGTGATGATGATGACAGCATTGGTTCTGATGAGGAAGCCTTAGAGAATGGAGAGACCAAACACCACATTGAAGAAGTGCATGTTAGAAAGAACAAGTTTACTGGCTTTGTGGGAGAGTTATTGTCCACACCGCTAGCAGTTGTGAGAAAAACTAATACTCAAAACCAGATTTTCCCGTCTACAATTTCGAAGTGCATGATTGGTGGATTTAGAAAGATTAAAAGGATTGTATGTTTTGGCAGGAGGCAGCAGTATCCTACATGGAGACAGTATCAATAATATTTTGGTAAGTCTCATAACATATGTTATGCAAGCTTTGACCCCTTGTAAATTTTTTGATTCATTCATTCAGTGTTCATGTGATAGTTTTCAAACACTTCAACCAGTCCCATGATAATTTGTATAAGAATGGTTGGAATATAACCTTTTTGAATCCAGATGTAATTGATTCTGGTGATAGTGGAAACTGGAATGAATAATTTATGGTTTTTCACTAGTTCTTTCTGAGTCTGGTTGTTGATTGGGTTTGTTTGCGATAGCTAGATTTTTGGGGTAAGATTGTGTTGATTATTCTACTTTGATAGTTTTTGTTAGACTTCATTTACATTTATATTTTTCAATTAGACAATTATTTTTATAAAAATTATTACTAATTAAAAATGTACAAGACTTATAATTTTGACTTTTGAATTATGACCCAACGATAGAAGCTTGAATTGAGTTTGAGCTAAAAACATGTTCATTTCAAATTCAAGTTGAGTTTTAAACAAAAACAATTTTTATTGAGTCAAGTGCAACTCAACCCGGCTCTTTATTTTTATTTGTATTATTTTAAATATGAAAAAACACAAACTCATTTCTAAACCTATATATTCAATAATGTATGCTGAATGAGCTTAATTGGTGCCAATGCCAATTACTTGTCTACAACAATTATGTGATTCTTTAAGTGCACGTAATATAAAGCTATGGAAAACGAGTCCATATTTGAAAATGGGGGTCTCTTCTCTTCTACTCTACCAAACAACTTATGCTACAATAGTCTTCAAATTGGTGAGCACTAGTATTTGTCTAGAGCCAAGGAAATGAATATAATGATGTATTTTTCACTTAATAAAACAATATATTGGTGTATTGATGAGTTTAATTTAATTGGTAAAGACATTACATTATATGCAGAGGCGAAATTCAAATTTCAGACACTTTTTTTAGGTAAATTAAGAGGATCTAGGCAATCAGGGTGTCAATAGACATCCATATTATATTGACTCGCTTAGACAAACTCATTCTTTACCTATATCTCCATTTATTTGTTTAGAGTGAAAATTAGCCACTAAACTATTTAACAATAAAAAAAAACATAATTGTTGGAAAGGGGAGAAACGATTAATGAATATATTTGTATTTCAATTATTTTTCTCCATCCGCCAACTTTTTCAAGCCAACAATTACAAATGTTTCAACGATTTGCAAGTTACGACTAACTAACCATAACATCGAAAAACATGTATCTGCATTTCTATTTTGGATTTAAATATAAACAAAATATAAATTTTATTTAGTTGATTCAAATATAAATAAACTCTAAGTGTAATCATATTTAATATTAATATTTTAAAAGATCTTTAAAAAAATATTCTTATGAAATAAATTTTCATAAAAAAATTGAAAAATGTAATTATATTTTCATTATATAAAATAAATGAATTAGAGTTTTTCTATAAAAGATTCATAACAAAGCTTGTATATACGGCAAATTACATATGACAAAATACATCTCAGAGGTTAGAGGCCATTCACAATTTGATACACAACAAATTGATACATCAGAGTTTTCTTCCTTTCATAAGTCTCATTCTATATTTTGATTAAATATATCATCTTTATTTTATGAATGATAACATTACATTTTTTTTAATTGAATTTTATTTATTTTTTCTTTGAGCATTTTTCTTTACCAAAAACCAAAATGATATCCATTTATTTAATATAGAGTAAATTTATTTTGACAACTATTTAGTTGTTGGACAACTTTCATTTATACATTCACCTATTTTTCCAATGTTTTATTATATATCCAGTTGCATGCATTGTGAGTGAGTTGTCCATTGGTTGTCCATTTTGAGTTGTCAAAATAACACAACTCATTGATATAATATACTAAAAACAAATACAAATGCAACATTATTAAAAAAAAAAAAAATTGCGAATAAACCAACAAAATTTAAATTAATAATATAAAAGGACAAAATATTTACAAATAATATGACAATATGAAAGTGTTTGAAATATTCATTTAACCATATTGAAAGTGTTGGTAAAATATATTTTTTAGCTACAGGAAAAAATTTATCAATATTGATACTTAAATTTGTTTTCTTATGCATCTAACCATATTTTTTTTTATTACGATTGAAAGGGACTTTTAAATTAAACACTATTTTTAATAGAAAAAAAATAGGAAATTTCAATTAATACTCCAACTGTACATCCATCAAATCATACGTGTCAGCTCAATTGAATGCCTGCGTGACTGCGTCACCATAACTCATTCAACCAAATTACCACATTACCCTTCTAATTTTATTTGGTTTTTAATTTTAATTTTTAAATTGAATTTGGTTCGTCCTAATCACTTAAATAAATAGCAGATAAAAACAGCTTAAAATTGGATTCCTAGTTTTGTTCTTAATTTCTCCGAGATTCCAGTCATTGTTCCAAAACCATTGCAAAGGTTGTTTCTTTAACACAAACTCAACTCAACCCTTTTTCTTTCTCTTCTCTCACTCTCTTTCAATCATTCAATTTCTGTAATCAACTTTTTTCCTATATATTCTCCAAGTTTCTGATTTTCTTTTTCTGTCAAGTTCTTATTATTTTCAGTTCATGTAAATTTTTTTCCCATTGTTTTTTGGCTTCTTAGTTTTCATTATTTAAACTTTGATTGCGTAAAATATTTGATTGAATTTACATGTTTTTTGTTATATTCTATTCTTTGATTCTGACTTACACCAATAAATGCCCTTTGATTATTGTAGCTACCCTTAACAAGAGTTTGATTGTGATGATGATAACTTAAAACTCACTGTTATGTTATGCATGTATGTGTTGACTTTCTTGGCTGTGAATAACTCAATTTTTCTGTTTTATGTTAATCACTATACTCAATTGCTAAAAAAAATTGCTTTTTTTTGGTGGGTTTTTTATTTAGGAATTAAAGGGTAGCATCATCTAGAATTTGAGTTCAGATGCTAGATTTGATTGTATGAAATCCTGTATTTGTTACTCCTTAGAGTGGAATAGATAGTTTTTTTAAGCTCTATTTAGCAAAGAAAGGGAAAAAAAAAGTCTTTGCTTCTGGTGTTGAAAAGACATAAAATGTGATCCTCTTTATTTGCATTTGATTTTGATGACATTTATATTGATTTTTTATCTTTAATTTATATTACTTCATAAGTTTTGCTATTGTAGTTTTGATATATGGTTTGAGACTTGAGTGATAAGTTTATTTGGGGTGTCATGTTTGAAGTGTAATTTGTTAACTTAGATTATTTAGGTATTTACATTTTTTGAGGTATGTAAATCATTATATATGTTAGGAGAATAATGCAAATTCGTTGACATGCCTACTTGTGGTTACTTGAACTAGAATTTAACTATTGTATCGATGTGCATGTTCAGAAGCGGAATGTTAATAACATTTGAATAATTGTCCTGTGAGCTTTGAAATTTTCTGAATTATTTAATGGATACTACAACTTCAGATTCCGGAATGTCTAGAGAAGTCATGGCTTCTTCATCTGTTGCTGCTTTTGATTATGAGATCTTGGAAAAAGATTCTGACATCCCTAAAACTGCTGGACTTCCATCCAGCCGCACAAATCCGTGGATTGAACCTGAAACATTGAAACTTCAGCACCGAATTGGTCGAGGACCCTTTGGTGATGTTTGGCTTGCAACTCTTCATCAGTCAACTGAAGATTTTGATGAACACCATGAAGTTGCTGCTAAGATGTTACATCCAATCAGAGAGGATCATGTGAAGATTGTACTTGAGAAATTCAATGAATTGTACTTTAAGTGCCAAGGAATTTCTACTGTTTCCTGGATACATGGAATTTCAATATTAAACGGAAGGGTTAGATTTAGAATTTTCATTTATTTCAATATATAGGATACTGTTAACTACCCTTTTGATGTCTACTCAAGCTAACACATATGTTTGTATTGACAGATCTGCGTCGTTATGAATTTGTATGAGGGTTCAATTGGTGACAAGATGGCTAGACTCAGAGAGGGATGGATTTCATTACATGATGTTTTGAGGTAATGTGTTTTAAGAGAAATATGCTTATCTTTGATTCATAGCATGTGGGAAAACCTTTGAAGCACCGACACATACACGAACTTCGTACATGACTGACACTGGCACATCGGCACTGGTAATAATTTAAGAAAATGGAAAAATTGAATGTAACCACGTGTGTCGGTGCCGTGTTAGTACCGGACATCAGACATACCTTCAATTTGAGGTGTTAGTGTTGCATAGGAGAAAACTACCGGTCAATACTAAGGACGTGTTGGTTGTTTTATTGCAGGTATGGGATCAATTTGGCTCAAGGTATTCTGGAGCTTCACTCTAAAGGGATCCTCGTTCTCAATCTTAAACCGTGCAATGTTCTTCTCAACGACAACGATCAAGCAATTTTGGGAGATGTTGGTATTCCCAATCTTTTGCTTGGCTCCTCATTTGTTAGCTCAGATATTGCTCAGAGGCTTGGAACTCCTAATTACATGGCTCCAGAACAATGGAAACCAGAGGTCAGAGGCCCTATATCATTTGAAACAGATTCATGGGGATTTGGGTGCACCATTGTTGAAATGCTGACTGGTAACCAACCTTGGTATGGATGCTCTGTTGGTGGAATATACGGATCAGTTGTTGAAAAGCATGAAAAGCCGAATATCCCAAGTGGCCTTCCTTCTCCCATTGAGAATATCCTTAGTGGATGTTTTGAGTATGATTTGAGGAATCGCCCTCTCATGGTAGATATTCTGCGAGTCTTTAAAAGGTTTGTATCCAGATATGATAACTTGAAACCAATTTTTCTGGTAATATTTCAGATTCTTCGTTTGATTTAGCATGTAGTATCAAGAAGTTAGATTCTTCCGCAAAAGCATGATACTATTTGTACATGAGTATGGTTATTTTTTCAGTTAATTTCTATTTATCTTCATGAAGATAAGTAATACTTTATGTCGAATGTTACTTTATTCTTAATCATTCTGCCTATGTTGCAGCTCACTGAAGGAACTGGCCAGTGATGGAGGATGGAGATATCAAGGAAATCTGAAAGTAATCCCAAAATCAGGCAGCACTAACTACACTGAATGGTTCCTCTCTAAGGATCATCTTCAGGTTGGGGACATGGTCCGATCCAGAAAGCCTCCCAACTCATGCAAAGCTCAAAACATGATTGTCCCAGAAGGAACTGTTGTCGGCCTTGAACGTACTGTAGATCACGGATTCGTTCTTGTGAGGGTCCACGGTATTCACGACCCTATAAGAATTCACGTGTCAACTCTTGAACGCGTCACAAATGGCTTGGCAGCTAGTGATTGGGTACGCGTGAAAGATAAAACTGAGAAACACTCACCAGTAGGCATTCTACATTCCATCAACCGCGATGACAGTAGAGCTGCTGTTGGATTAATCGGGCTGCAAACTCTATGGAATGGAAAATCTTCAGAACTCGAAATGGCAGAATCATTCTGTGTGGGCCAGTTTGTTAGGCCGAAAAAGAATGTTTTAAGCCCTCGATTCGAATGGCGTCGTAAAAGGTGCGGGGCATCGGCTACCGGTAGGATTTCATGGATACTACCAAATGGGTGTTTGGTCGTCAAATTTCCAGGGTTGGTGACTTTCGGGAAGGAATCAAACACCTTCTTGGCTGATCCCTCTGAGGTTGAAGTGGTTGATTTCAAGACTTGTCCTGGGATGATAGAAAAGTATCAACATGTTGAGGATCATCATTGGGCAGTTAGACCTGTTCTAGTTGCACTTAGCATATTTACAGCTTTGAAACTAGGCATATTAGTTGGAAGCAAAGTGAGAAGGTGCAAGAAGATCAAGGCAATAGTAAGCAAAAATCAACATGTTGAAGGTCAGAACACAAACAGTCCTACAAGGAGTACAAGTCATGGCAACACAACATGGGTTCCTTCAGTTGCTAATATCCTTTTTAAAGATGGTGCTTAACACTTCCTATGGTCATTAGTTTTAGTGTTTCTTTCAATACAATTAAGTGACTAATGCATTCATCTTCTAAGCATTTGCATCCGTACTGTGATACTAGTTTGAAGTTAAACTACATTAGTTGAAAATGGCAATTATACATAAGTTCTCTGACTTTGAATGTAGTTGTACATATCCTTCTCAGAATAACTCTGTATATATAGTAACAACATATGCTTTGCAATGTGTTCATTGAAGATTTTATGATATGCTTGTTGAATTTTATAGAAGAAAGGACGGGTGAGTGTGAAATATGCTATGGAATCAAGATACATTGTGTATTGATTCTTGAAGCATATGATTGAACTGGAGTAGCCACATGCACCTATACATTGTCCACACTGAACAACTCACAACCAGCCTAGGTCCATCCTCTGCCACAGTGGTGGATCTAGGATCCTCGACCAGGGTGCAAACTTTTTTTTTTGTTGGTAAATCGGTATTCTCTGCTTGCAAATTTAGCGAGTAATTCCTCGGGCACTCAAACTATCTCTCCATAGTGTTAATATAGTGTAAATTTAGCAACCTTACACACCCTCTCAAGTGCTAATAGATCCACCGCTGCTCCGCCACCACACCATTTTGTTTGATTATTTTTCGATCAAGATGAATTCATATTTAAATTTTAATTTAAATAATTTCAAAAAATAAAAGTGCAGGCCTTGTTATTGACAATTCTTTTGTGACACTTTTTATACCAAAAATTGATAATTTTTTGCTTCTCAGCTAAAACATGTATCAGTGAATGAGTCGTAGAAATATATACCAGACTAGTTCAATGCAGAGGCCAGAAAAAATGGAGCGTATTATTTCATTTATTTAATCATATATACTATTGTAATGGAAAACAAATATGCAAACTGATAAATATTTGTTGTCGAAAACAAATACACTCGAATGTATCTGATACTACAACAGAATAAGTTTTCACCTGCACAAGAGAATGAGAGATACAAATACAATCACTATACATATCTTGCAAACAAAGTGAATATCCTATAACCTACTTTTTGTTGTTAACCTTGCAATGGCTTTTAACCACAAAGATAACAATATACAATGTCTATCAGCAACGCCATGCCCTGTAACGTATCTTCTAGCTTGCAGCAGGTAGACCTGCATCCATCACGAGCTGTTCTGTCAATGCCGAGAGTCGAGCGACTCCTTCTTTCACCACAGCCAAACAGTCAATGCAATTGATATTTGATATTAAATCAAGTTTAATATCATTGTTATTTTGCATGGCACTGATATAGCTATCAGCTTTAACACTCGGCATGGCTTTATTCAAAAGTTGTTGACTCATTTCTGCAATTTTCTGTAGAGCACTAGTAGCAGCTTCAACTTCAAGCTGTGCTGCCTCAAGCTGAAGCTTCTCCATTGCCAACTCCTCCATGTTATTCTCATCGAGTCTCTCCTGCGTCATAGCATACAACCTATTATGATCATTAGCATCTTCTGTCGCCTTGTCCTTAGCTCCTCTTAACTCTTCCTCTTTTGCTTCCAACCTTGCAAGAGTCATTTTAAGCTCCTCTTCTTTTATTATTAGAGCCCTCTGTGCAGCAAGAACTTCCATCTCCTTTGTTTTTAAGTTTTCCTTGGTCAGCTCGAGCACATTCTCCAGCCGTTTTTGTTGCCAACTCAATTCATTAGTAGGATCCTCCATAAGTTGCGTCATTAGTTGATCACCCATTTCATCTAGCGGTCTTGATGAATTGACCTCTTCATTCTTAATGGAAGCAACCAGTTTGTTTGTGAGATCTAAAACTCGTTCTACTACAGTTTCAGCCTCGAAAGCCTTCAGGTTTGTATTATTCAACTTATTTTGGATCATCTTCACATGCTCATCTTTCTCCCTTAACATATTGGCTGCTTCAATAAGCTGTGTTTCTTTATTGTTCATACGCATCTTAAGATCATATACTTCCTGGTTTAGTTCTGCCAGAATCTTCCTAGCATTGGAAAGTTCCAAGTCTTTCTCCTCCAAGAGAACCAGAAGAGAAGCCTTTTCGGATTTCAAATGTTGGATTTCTAGCCTAGCATCAACAAGTTCTGACTCTTTGATATCAAGAAGAGCACTTTTTTCCTTAAATTCAGCACTTTTTATATCAAATTCCTCTTGAAGCAAAGACAATTCATGGACAGCTTGCTCCAAAGAAGCTCTCTCTTCCTTCAGCTCCTCCTGTAACTTCTTCATGAGCTCCTTCTCCATGGACAGATCTTGTTCGAGTTTTTTATTCAAAGCCTCTGCAACCCCAAGTTTCATTCTTTCACTCTCTACTTCTCTTTGTGCATCTTTTAAATTTTCCATATACAACATGACACTTTCCCTTTGGTCTGAAAGTTCAGCCATCTGCTGTTCCAACAACTTTTCTTGTACTTCCATTTTGTTTCTAGAAGATGCCAGCGATTGCTGAGATGAAACTAATTCAGACCTCACATCACTGAGAAGCTTTTTCACCCTTCTGAAATCCTCTAACGTTTCACTGTTCTCCTGTGCATGCCTCGACGCCTCCTCTTCCAGTCTCTTAAGTTCCCCCTGTGTTAATAACCACTCCATTGCTTGCTTTTCCAAAGAGGCCTCCGCAATCTTGAGCTTTTCTTGTTCAACTTCCCTCTCAGCCGCAAAAACTCGTAGTTCTTCTTCTCTTTGTAATACAACTGTTCGAAGTTCTTGAAGCTCAATTTCTTGTTTCTTCACAACCTCATTAGCTTCACTCAAAAGCTGAACCTTATTTCTAAGCTCAGAATCAACATAAGCAGCTTCTTCACTCTTCTTAGCCAAACCAATCCTCATTTTCTCCAACTCTTCTTCCTTCAAAATCAGCGCATCACGTAAACCAGCAATTTCATTATCACGATCCGTAAGCCGGAGCTTCAATTCATCTACCTGTCCAACTTGAGAAACCAAACTAGCCCTCGCCTCCTTCATCTCCTCTTCAAGCCTCTCATACTTCTCACGGGCAGCCTCAATTTCACTCTCTTGACGCTCTAATTCCTCTTTAGCATGCTTCAATTTTCCATTCTCCAACAAAACAGTTCTCTCAACTTCTTGTAAATGATCCTCCTTCACCTTCAATTCCATAAGAGCTGCCAAAAGATCCGTCTCAAAATCACCAAGATTCGGTTCCTCTCCTGTCACCCTATCATCCAGCTTGTGCGTCTGTTCAAACAACCTCTCAAGAAGCCTAGCAGATTCCGGCGCTCCATTGTTGTTAAAACTAGGTCTATTGTCATTCAGCACTGATCTAACACTAACACAACCATTGCTTAACCATCGACCTTTTCTTCCTCGAGTCACAACAAAATTTATTTGACTACGAAGCTTCCTATTGTACCTAAGAGAGCACAACAACTGCACACAGAAACAAAACCATTCCAAATCACGATTCATTTTCAGATTCCAAACCAATGCATCAAAGTTGCTATAAAAAATTTAGATTAGTACCTATTCCAGTCAAATTTCCACAAATTATACATAATATAGAACCTAAAAACATACTAAATTCACAGAAAAAACATATCTCACAATTGGATTAAGCACTAATTAATCGCTTTAATTTTCAACAAGATTACATAAAATAAGTTACCGTAGCACACTCCATAACAGAAATAGTATTAATTTTACTTTTTTTTTTCAAAAATTATTTTGCAGAAATCTTAACAAGAGTCTTATATCTACAACATAAATAAACACAATTAAGCAAATAGAAAACCAAATTTCTAATATATATTAATTAATAATTAATTAATTAATTCAGTTCAAAACTCAAAAGAGATTATACAAATTAAGTAGCCGTAAATCACAAATCATAACAAATATAGTATTAATTTGCAGATTTTTCATAATTTTTGCACAAAAGTGTTTTGCATCTACGATTATATAGAACGTAAATAAAAAAAAAATAATGAAGGAAACAGAGAAAAAAAAATATAGAAAAAGAGGAACGAAATGGAACCTGAGAGTATGAAGGAGAAGAGGTAGAACGAAGAGAAGATGATGCGGCGGAGAAAGTCATAGCAGTAGCGATTGAGGTGCAAAGTGCATTTACAGTTAATCGCCGGAGGAAGAAGAAGAAGAAGAAGATTCCAGAAACAATAACGTTGGTTTGAATTGTTAAAACGATGTCGTTTAGTGTGTTCAAGTTTTCAACTAACACAGAGAAAAAAGGAGTAAGAGATGAATGAATAATAATAAAGAGAAAAAAGGTTGTTCGAAAAATAATAGAGAAAAAAAAAAGATGTTGATGGAGGGAAAAGTAATGGTGAAGGATTATTTTTATTATAGAAAATGGAAAAGGAAAAAGAAAAAGGAAAAAAACAATAGAGCTAAAATGCTTAATAAAGAAAAGTTTTTTGAAGAAAAAAAGAAGAAGAAGAAAATGTTTTTTAGAAAATGAGACATAAGGCAACAGTATAAAATATATTTATACTGTCATTTAATACCAACTATATATTCCGTCAAATTATTTCATTACATTTTTATATACACAGTAATGTGAAGGAATAATTAATTAATTTCTATTACTTTCAAAAAAAATTAATTAATTTTTATTAGATATAAAAATATTTTACACTAATGAAGTATATCTATTAATTTTTTTTTCTATAGTAAAAAAAAGAAGAAAATGTTTGAGAGATAGTAGAAGAATTCTCAGGTGTTCAAGCTACTAGACTACCTGACAAAAAAAAAAAAAAAGAGAATTCTCGGGTGAAGGGTTTTAAGATTCGGATAGGAAGGAGTGAAGATTGACGTGTCCCTCCTGGTCACAATAAAGCCATTCCCTTTAATTCGTTTAATTTAAATAATCACTTTACAACAAAATTTGCTTTTTTCTTCATATTTACGTTATCCCTTTGTCACCTCAAATAATTAAACATTGATAATTTATTGTTATTTATAAATTAGTTTAGTTGATAGATACTTTGCATAAATAAATATAAGGGTTAATATGTCTTTTTTTTAAAAAATAAAATACTTTATTAATCAAAAAATAACACTAAATACAAGCGATCCCATCGGATTCAGCCACAAAGCAAATCATCAAAGGACTAAAAGGGAAGAAACAAACAAACTAATAAAACAAACCTATCACCCCTCTATCATTAAGATAGCTATATACTTCCTGAGCTTCTTATTATTTCATCCTCTATACACTGGTGTATCTATAATTTTCGTTCCTAGTGTATTGATCTCAATCGTCTCTCCAAAAATTTTGTTATTCCTAGCTTTCCAAATCTCATTGACTGTTTCAGAAACTGCCATTTTTAAAACGGCAGCTCGGGCTCCTTTTCCTTTGGTTTGCTGACTAAGCCATTTCACCTCACTATGCCAACCGTCAGGGATATGGTTAATTTGTGTCCATCTTAGAATCCCTTTCCATACGCTCTTCAGACTTTCACATTCAAAGAACAAGTGGTTTGACGTTTCTTCCTTCGTACAAAAACAACACGTATTATTATCAATCATACCGTACTTAAGCAATCTGTCCTTCGTTGCTAATCGTCCATGGCACTCAAGGAGGGAAACAAATAAAAAAACTTTACAAGGGGGCAATCTTCAAGAAATTTTTAGCAGGGGATAACGCAAAACACGTCCACTTAGTAGGGGGTAAAGACCTATTAACCCTAAATATAATTATCATAAATAATTATTTCATGTTTTATATAGTTGTTTATTTTAGTTCGGTTCAATTGTTTCAACGGACACAAAATTCCACTCTTTATTTTTTTTACAATTTTTGAAATGAACTAAGTCAGGTGAAATAGGATATGAACAATCTTTTTGTTTAGTCGAAGAGTTAACATTTTTTAATTTTAAACTACAATTTATAATTTGTGTCTTTCTATGGTTAAATGAAATCAAACTTGGTGGCAATGACTTAAACATTTTCTCAAACATATGCACACTAAGTAAAATCGAGATCATCTTATAATAACTTAACTCTATTTGTTGAGAAGTTCATGTATTATTATGATGTTATTCTTTTCAATTTTGCTTGAAAAAATAGAAAATAATATTGCATTGTGATATATTTTTATTTATCTAAACTTTTCATTTTGGAACTTAAATGCATATTATTTTAGAAATAGGAGATATATTTCTAAAAAGAAATTTAATATTAAAAAAAAATTAGGATGGTCTCTTAGATTTTTAAAGACGTATTTTTTAGGAACCACTTAAATTTTGCTTTTCTTTTCTGAACTTAAAACCCAACCAACCACGTGTTGGTAGTTGTAAAATTTCGACCATTAATTAATATAAGTCGGAACAAATAAATTATGTGAGAGCCCAATGGATGTTTTTGATATATGAGGATGAATGTGAATGTGGAAATTGGTCGACGTAAGGGATAAACATGGCCTTAACACGTGTAAATGTTTTCACTAATTCGTTGATGTTGGTTTGGCTTACTCTACACTTTCCCTTGTGTTTTAGTGGTTGTAATTGTGCTACTGTGTTTATGGATTTTCTGTGGATATATAGATATTATTATAATGTAATTTTTGTCAAAAAAAAACTTTTATTATACTGTAATTATTTGTAGGGGTGCTATCATAGGACGAGAAAAGAAAGAAAATGAGGCTAGGATTCTTGGACTTGGACCCATGTCACCTTGTTGTCCAAGTTCAATTGGGTGGATAAGTATTTTCCAACTAGAGGCATTTGAAATATATTTTTTTTGGTTTTAAATATCATGTCACTATATAAGTTTTACTAAAAAAAATGTCACTATATAAGTCGGTTAAATCAGACAAAAAGAATTATAAGTATGTATGTAAATATTTAGGGGCTAGGGGCGGTGCTAGGAATCAAATATAAGATGATGCTAAATCTAAAATGTAAATTTTTTATATAAGAATTATTACATATAAGAAATAAAAAAAATTGAGTCGACAAAAATTGATCTATTAAACATATATTATGAACTACATAAATCAATTTTTATCAACTCAAAAATTTCAAAACCTACTCATCCTACCAAAGCTTCTCAATATGAGAATATTTGAGAATGATTTTCCATGAGTTTTTCTAGGGGTGAGCATCGGGCGGGTTCGGTTGGATTCGGGACTAAAATGGTTCACCCGGAAAAAACCGAGAGTGTAAAATCTTGGCCCATCAACGACCATTTCAAGTTTCGGTTTTGTCGGGTGTCGGTTTAAATGGGTTACGGGTTGGTCGGTTTGGTTTATTCGGGTTAGCACATTGATAAAAAAAAGACACACACATATAGAATACCGTAATAAAATAACTTGTTAGTGAATATCATCTAAATATTATATCAACAATATGACAAATATATAATTTAACTTTGCAATAATACAGTCTAGCTTGAGTTTTGTGTGTAAATAACTTGTAATGTATTTTTTTTTATAAAAGAAACGCAACTTCAATACATATGATAAGACGGAAAAAGACTCATGATTTTACAACCTCGGTCGGGTTCGGTTAACGACATATTTAAATTTTTAAAACCGAACCCGACCGTATTTAACCGTTTGTACCCATTGTTTGTCACCCGTAGACCTGACAACCCGTATAAACCCGCCCGATACACCCAACTTAACCTCGGTTAGAATGGGTTCGGTCGGTTACATATTTTTGCTCACCCCTAAGTTTTTCAAAGGAGTTTCTGCAAAAAGGCATAAAAGTTTTTTTTTTTGATCAAGTAGCCTATTGACTTGAAATTCCACCCTTAAAGTGGATAAGTGAGATGACCGAGATTCGAACCCCAACCTCCTGCATATATAATGCATTGTCCAACCAACTGAGCTAAGCTCACGGGACAAAGACATAAAAGTTTTAATAATTTTTTTTTTTTTTGAAACAAAAAGTTTTAATAATTATCTAAACTACAAAATAATAATTCTTATGATGAGTATATTCACGTCTTTACTAAATATTTCAAAGATATTCAAATAAACAAGCAATAATGTGTGCAAAACATCAAGAGGAATTGTAGAAAATTTTACAGCAACAAGATTTCAAAGTTGATTGACCAAAATTATATGTCTCACTCTTCAAGAAAGCCTTGAAAAATTTTATGTGTAACACCATTAATTATTTCTTTTCTTTAAACACACAAGACACAAATCACTTCATTTATATTTACTTTAAATTTTCACAAGTATAGAATATTCTCAGAAGAAGCTGTTTTATAATTCACTAACATTTATCCAAATCTACACTTGAGATAAATTATATAGAATATGCCGAATAATTTTTTTAAAAGGGTCATAATTCGAACCTCTTTTTCTTGTGACTATTTCTTTCATTTCACTTCTATAGTGTAATATATATTATACCGATGGTGTAGTGGTTTTGTTAATTTTTTTTTTTTGGTCAAGTAGTTTAATGGCTTGAAATTTCACCTTAAGGTGAATAAGTGGGATGACCGGGGTTCGAACCCCGATCCCCTGCATAATAATGCAAATGTCCACCAATTGAGTTAGGCTCATGTGGTTTTGTTCATTTTAATTCTGCTTATTAGTTTTCCGTAAAAACAAAAATATGCTTACTAGCCGTAGTTTTAGAGTCTGACATTTTGTATAATATTAAAGTATTGTTAAATAATAGAGGTTAAATACTAAAATAACGTAGGCACATGGGATCAAACTAGCATCCTTAACCTTGCACATGTGCTACTTAGCCTACAAACGACTTCACACTATAAATACATTTTAGCTTATTTGGTATAAACTCGTCTGCTATAAGCTCATTTTAAGTTGATTTATCAACTATCCGCTACCTTTTTGTCAATTGAAGCCTAAAGAAATAAGGGGAAAACGTCGTATTCTTCAGTCAATTTCTTATTGTTGTTCCATTTATTTTGTCAATTCCACCACCATTCCTCGTTGAGTTTTGTTGTCATACCAACTTAACCTCAAATGAGTTTCAACAAAAATAAATTAAATCACCTTGTTCTCCATTTTCTCAATCTAATTTACCTATTATTCCCTTAAAATTTTGGACAAGATCCATCATTGAGAGTACGATGTTTAAAAAAATTCCATAGAGATAAAACGGGGGAAGTTATTATACATAAGTGTAATCCTTATGCATGATACATAAGTCAATAACACCCATTAGATTGAGCATCCACATGTAATAATCCTAGCCAATCTCAACTCACACACTCACACCCCTAAATTTCTCGCGTACCCCCCAAATTTCTCGCGCACCCCCTAAATTCCTCGTGCACCCCCCAAATTTCTCACGCACCCCCAGATGACTTGTGCCCCCAATTTTTTTTTTGTCCCCACACATTTCTAACCTAAACCATTTTGCTGTGGGAATGGTTTCAGATATATATACTCCAAAACCATTAAGTGCATAAGATGGTTTTGAAGTACAACCTATAATTAGAATCATTATTTTTTATTTTTTTGGGTACAATTATAATCATTATTTAAAATCATTTAACAATAATTTTGGTTTCTCATATAAGACAATCTAAACCATTAAATCACAATTATTGTTTCTATTCTAATTATAGGGTTGTACTCCAAAACCATTTTATGCACCTAATGATTTTTTATTACAACCATCTGAAACCATTCCCACAGCAAAATGGTTTAATGGTTTTTTATTATAATCATTATTTTTTTTTTGTACAATTATAATCATTATTTAAAACCATTTAACAATAATTTTGGTTTCTCATATAAGACAATCGAAACCATTAAACCACAATTATTGTTTCTATTCTAATTATAGGGTTGTACTCCAAAACCATCTTATGCACTTAATGGTTTTTGAGTGCATATCTCTGAAACCATTCCCACAGCAAAATGGTTTAGGATAGAAATGTGGAGAAAAAAAAAATTGGGGGGCAAAAGTCATATGGGGGTGTGCGAGAAATTCGAGGGGTGCATGAGAAATTTGGGGGTGCGTGAGAAATTTAGGGGGTGCATAAGTAATTTGGAGGGTGTACAAGTAATTTCGGGGTACACGCGTAATCTGGGGGGTGCACTAAGTAACTTATGCATGGTGCATAAGAATGACTTATGCATAATAATCAAACCCAAATAAAACTAGGTGTCACAATACAGTAAAAACTCTTTAAATTAATAGAGTCAGAACCGGAGAAATTTATTAATTTAGAGAGTTATTAATTTATCGATAAATTAATAATTATTAATTTAAAGAGTTTTTAATGACTTGTAAATCAATAATGACTTTAGTAATACTGTATGCATTGGAAATCAATAATGACTTTAATAATATGATTTGGAAATCAATAATGACTTTTAATGTAAACAAGAGGAACAAATTATTTTAAATTTAGAATTATTCCACTATATGTGTTCATACATGATAGGTGCTATACATACTGTATATAGCTGAGTATAGTTAACGGTAATAATACAAATTGGGAAATGTCATTAAGATATTTTAATAGAGTGTAATATATTTTTTTCAGTTTCTATGAATTATTAATTTATGATTTTCTTGGGACCGAAAATTACAAAGGGATCTCCCGAAAAATTATTATCTTATTCTTTTATCGAATTTTTCAATTTTTTACACAAGCCCAAGTCGGGACCGGACAACTTTATTATTTTAGAGAGTTTATTAATTTACCGAATATTAATTTAAAGAGTTTTTACTGTATATTACTCCAGTAATAATTTAATATGGTTTCCGAGCATACTACTTAATAGCTTTTGGTTGTTACTCTCTACTTCTCCCACATTGCTAAACTAAAAAAACACTATCGATAAAATTTACACTATTAAATAATATCTCCTAATAAAATTTGTACTATCAAAACATATTTCTCGATAGATGATAGAACATGAAGAGATTTGAATCAATTTAAAATGTACAAAAAGTAACAATCGTATCTTTTCTTCTAACATAGAAAACTAGACAAAAAAAAAAAAAAAACTAGACAAACAAAAAAGTAAATTGGGCCTTTGAAAAAAGAGTACAAGTAGCCTTACGATTGGGCTATCTTGACTACAAACCCAAAACAAAAATAATGGCCAAGCAAGAAAAAAATCAAGAAAACAAAAGATGATAATTTGAACCACCTAAATATATTTATGGTGTGTTTGGTTGTAGGGAGAAATTGAGAAGAGAGAAAGATGTAAGAGAGAGTATGAGAAGAGAGAAAGAGATAAGAAATAGAGTAGATTTGAGGTATTGTTTGGTTTAAAAGAAAGAGAAGAGAAATAGAAGAGAGAGAGTTTTGTCTAATTCTTAAAAAGACAAAAATATCCTTGACTAAAAATGAATTTATTAATATACAATTATATATTTTTGTTTACATTTTTTATATCAAAGTTAATTTAATTTGTTTTCAATTAATTAAATAAGCACCAGAAAAAATATTTAGGCAAAAATAATTAATTAAGTAAGTTAATGCAATTTTAATATTACATTATTAAATTTTAAAAGTCATCATTTACAAACACCCAATCCTACTTTACGGATTCTTCTTGCCTATCATATTTATCTCTCCCACTACTTTACCAATTCTTCTTCTCATCCCCACAATCACACATCACATTTCTATGTTTTGATTTACTGCACCGAAGAAAAGGTACCCGCATGTATAGGATAAGAAAAGGAGTATTAATGGAGACATAAAAATATAAGTTACAGAAAAATCAATCGGCGAGAGAGACAAGGGTATAATTGGAAAATTGAAGGAAAAAGATGTTTCTTCGCTCTTTCTTCGCATCTGGGCGGAGAGTGCTAAAAGTGCTGGGACCCACCTGTTTCATATCTCTCTTCTCCATTTCTCTTCTAACCAAACACGATTGTTGTGGTCTTTCTCACCTCTTTCTCTCGTTGCAATCTCTCTCTTTGCTATTTCTTTTGTACCAAACACAGCATTAGTGTTGGTAGTACTTTTTTCCTCTATCATTTAGGTGAGTTTAGTTTTTTTTTCTTTCTTAGAATATTCTTATTTGGAAAATGCTTGACCCTTCTTATTTTTAGTCCCTCGAAGTATTTTAGTTAATATTTTTTAAAAAGTCATTATTTAAAAAATGGAAAATCAATAATTGCTGACACAATGTGCCACTTCATTTATTGGGTACAGTATATATGTCACTAGATACCATGCGATACTAAAAACAAGAAATCTTCAAATTATAAGAGTAAATAAAAAAAGGTAATGCTAAACAGTGTATCCGGAACACTTGTTAAACATACTTAAAAAGAAAAATAAAATAAAAGTTAATGTTAAAAATATTATTTTTTACAATTTTGAGGCATTGAATGCACAAATTACAAAAAAAAGTTTATTTATTAGTAAGCTTAACTAATATCCGGGGGCACTTTTTTAACATTTTCCATAAAAAAAATTAGAGAAGAGAAAACCGCGCCTAAATGACATATGACAAAAGTGCTATTAACCTAAAGATTTAGGTAAAATAATATTTTTTTGACAATAAGGGCACACTAAAATTTATAGTTATCAACCACAACAATAAAATCACAATAATAATATTTTTTTGACAATAAGGGCACAATGATACAGTAATAAAGTTTACTATCTTTGAACATCAAAAGAACAACACACAACACAACACACTAGTAGTATATACCTAAAAAAGCTACGAAGCACATAATCAAACACGAACACCGCGACACAATGCGATATGAATACTTTGACACTAATAATGCCATAAATATAGGACACTAACACCGCTATATATATGATAAAATTTAAATGTTATTTATTGATTTATTATTAAAAATATTAAAAATATTTTAATCAAAATTGATGTCTTTAATTCTTCATCGATGATATTGTTTCAATACGTGTTTAACATTTTTAGACGTGTCTGAGATTTAACAAAAAAATGTATAAGGAATGTTGGACCATAGAAAAATACAAATTCCTTTTGAAACACTTGTTTGAATATATTGTCTGACACATGTTGTATGAGTGTCATATGAGTGTCAGACATTGATTTAAAGAGTGTCGAAGCAAACAAAAAAAAATCATTTTTTTGGTGAAACTTATTTGACTTTTCCGACACTTCTCTGACTATTCCGACATGTTTCATATGAGTGTCATATAAGTGTTGCACACCGGCATGTGTCGGACATCGCAGGCAACGCCGAAAATCTACGCTAGTTGATAATAAAATAAAAATTCACATTACTAATATTATAAAATCAAGTAAATTGCATATCTTTAAGTACTATCTAAAAAGAACTTCAATTCATTAGTATTTTTATCCCGAAAAAAAATCATCGGTATTATCCTTTAAGGACATAATTAATATTATCCAAAAAGAACATCATAGTTTAATATTCACTATTTAAGAGTTAATATTAATTATTTCAATCTCCTTTTTCCCGTACCCTCTACTCTTTTCCCATCATCAAGAAACAACGTATCGAGAATGTGTCTGGTATTATTTATTAAAAAATATAATTTAACCACTCAATACTTCTCCAATATGTATCGAAAAATATAACAAAAATGTGTTTGATATTTATTTATAAAAAAATATATTTAATCATTGGATACTTCTGTGATACGTATATGGAAGTATCAGACACGTATCAGTGTCGGTTAGGGGTGTACATGGATTGGGCAAACCCACTTGATCCGGTCAAACCCACCCAATCCAACCCAAAAAAGTGGGTTGGGTCGGACAAGTGGGTGGATATGGATTTTAAAAATGAAAAACCCATAAAATAATTTGGGTTTCGGGTAAAACCGGACCCAACCCAAAAAACTCATCGACCCACTAGTGTTATGTTTTTGAAAAACCGGACCCAACCCAAATAGAAAAATAGTTCGGGTAATCCACTACCCAACCCAATCCAACCCGGAAATTAGTGGGTTTACCCAACCCGGCCCAATGTTATAACGGGTGGTTATTTTACTAGACCCAACCCATAGTACCTTATGTGGTTCGGGTTTTGGTTTTGACCAAACCCAACCCAATCCGGCCCACGTACACCCCTAGTGTCGGTTACGATATCTAACGCGATACTCGAACAATTTTGTAATAGAACAATAAATTAAAAATTTAAAGAACTTATTTGTTACTTAAAAAACTTAAATGAATATAACCGGTATGTTTAAATCATGAAAATAAATCATTTTATCAGTATAATTATACTCAAAATGTGTAAGTTATCATAAAACTTCATAACTCAAATCCAATAAGAATGTTTTACATCTGATGTTGTACGTCTAGATGAACGGTTTCCCAAGTTTCAAAGAAGAAGCTCATAAAATAAACCACTAAAACTTTATGTGTATACAATTCCCCATTTACATAGTTACAGAACCTAAAGAGACACAGAACAATAAGTCTCATGTTCAGAACTGCTCAAGTGGTCCAACTCCAACAACATGAAAAGTCATTGGTGTATTGTGTCTGAGTTTGCATAATTGAGATCAATAGTATCTGAATTCCAGTTATCATCATATTCATACATACCTCTCACAACGAGTCACCATCCACTCACAGTACTATATAAATTTCTGCATCATCTAAGTGCCCAATTTCTTGTCCTACAAATATAACATGCATGTAACTTAGTGGGGTAGTAAAAAGAAATGAATTATTTTTCAAAAGCTATCAACTTTAATAAAAAAAATAAATTGCTCAACAATCAAACACGTTTCATGCTTCTTAACATTTTTAGCTCGCAATTGCAAGGCTACATATATTTTTTGGAGTGTTCAAATCTAAAAACTGATCGAAATAAATATTATATACTGATAAAAAATTAAAATTGTAAAAAATCGAATATTTTTAATATGTTTGAATTCCTTTTATAAAAACCACCGAATTGAATTAAATTTTGAATTGATTTTTCAAAACCGATCCAAATCGGATACATATATTTTAATATTTATTTATCTTCTTATTCATATGATATATTGCATACATATTATTTGTTGGTTTTTAATTTTTTTAATACTACTTATTAATTTAATTCTTTTGTTTTTACTATTTCATATGTTTTAAATATGATCGATAATTGTCATTCTAAAATATTAATTTTTAATATATTATATTATATATTTTACATTAAACTTATTTAATATAAAAAGTTTACAATTTGTAATTTGGATATTCAAAAATCGATCCAAAATAAACTGCATAGAATTAAATCTGATTGTATTGATTTTTTTTAACTTGATATCTAAAACTGAACCAAACTGCAAATAAATTTATTTTTGAATCGGATGAGTTATTGTCTTAAAACCAATTTAAACTGAACTACTAACGCTCTACATTGAGTTACATAGCATATATGAGATGGGTATAGCCACATGCATAAGAAGTGCCTTAATTATTACTACTAACTCCAATTAAAGTTAATATATCTCGTTTAAATTTAGATCAACAAAAATTAATACAATGGTGTTTAATTTAGTTGGTAGAGACATTGTATTTTATATATAGGGTCGTAATGTAAACCACAAACATCTCACTTATCCACCTTATGGAATTTCTAGTCACTATATATATACTACTGGCAAAAAATGTATTTAGTTTTAAATTTGGATCAAATATAAATTTTTTGTTGATCCAACTTTTTCTTATATTTAGAATCGAAAATAGTATTTTATTTTAAATAGTAAAAAATAGTTTTTATTTTTATTTTTCATGTTTTGTTCTCAGTGAAAAGCAGACGAAAGGTTCGGTTTTGAAGATTTTACAATCTTAACGACAGAGTGTACAAAGACATGTTTGTTGTAATTGAGCCAATGCACCTAACACCCCATAGTGTCTGCCGGTTACACTGTAACATTAACAATTGGTGTCATAGAAGATAGAAAGGAGGATAAAATAAAGAAGAAGAAACCAGGAAGAAAAATGAGTGATCACCCCTCAACAATTTTTGCTGATGTATATATATACTTGTCCTTTTTATAATTTCCAAACAATTCAATTTATGGAATTTAATTCTTCACCGTCATTCGGTCAGATCTCAATTGTTGAATGAAGATCTAAACGTCTATATTTCCTGTGTATTTTTTAAATCGATTTGATAAATATTGAGTATTGTTTGATTATCCGATCATTATTTAATGACTCAGATTCAGATTTCTACGTAGCTAACCAGAGTGAATTTAGATCGGTAATTTGAGGATCCTTCCAAAAACGATTTGACGCATTTATTATGTCACACAATTTTACATTTCAATCGTTTGATCTTAAATTAACGAATAAGATCGTTTAAAGTTGATTATGTAATTATGTAATCTAAATTGTCCAATATCAAATTGGTGACTTAGACCGCTTACAACGTGCAACTAAGTAGAAATTGGTGGCGATTTTATAATTCCAAAAATTCAATTCAAGGAGTTGAATTCTTCACCGTCACTTATATATTCATATCACAATCTTTGGAAGAAGATCTAACCATTTACATTTTCGCATATTTTTTTTTATAAAAATTGATTGATGAATATTATGAGTAGTGTGATCGTTCAATCATTATTTAATGACTCAGATCTCTACGTGATCACTAATTGCAGTGAACTCAGATCCGTAATTTGAGGAAGCCTAAAAAAGATCCAAAAAAACAAATGAAAAGTTTGTAGTTTACATTCATCATTGTAACATTTTGCAAAAAAAAAAAAGAATGTAAAATGAAGAGGGAGAGAGAGAAAGATTACAAAATATGATGATGATAAAAGTAATTCAAGTGCAGTTGGATGAAGAAACTCTAATTCAGATGCCCAATAAGCGAAACTAAAGAAAGAAAACTTCATATGTGCATGTGCGTGTATAGAATATGCAAAATTGAATTATGATATAGAAGGAGCATATGGTTTCATTATCATATGTAATTTACATATAGATCAATTCATAAAAAAAGAACCAGATCATCATAATGATTTTCCACGACCTTCTTGAATTGTGCTATAATTCATGAAATTATGTTGCATTGAGAAACCATGCAATACAGTTCAAGAAAGCCGTGGAAGACCACTAAGAAGACCATTTGATCATAGATTAATCAACTCTCTTCTATGAAATAGTTTTTTCGGAATATACCAAAAGAAAGAGATAGAGATAGAAGAGAGTGGAGTACATGGTTTGCCTAACTCTTGGTGACTTCAATATATATATATATATATATATATATATATACATGTGATGTGAGATGGGATAAAGATCAATGTTATTTATAGTAATGCAATCGGTTCGGTTTGGTTTGGACTAATTTTTACTTTAAAAAATATTCAAACCGATGAAGTATTTATCGATCGGTTTATTTTGGTTTGGGTCTTATAGTATATTTTGAAAAATAAAATCGAATCAAATTACCTGGTTTGATTCAGTTGATCGATCGGCTTAAAATGTTTTTTTCTAAATAATACATTTATTATGTGCATTTCCACCTATTATTTTTTTCCAATGTATTTTCTAATATCATTTTTTTTTAAACTATCATTTTTCTTACAAACTAATTTTTGCTCTCTATTTTCAAAAAATTAAATAAATTTATACAACATACTCAAAAAAAGCGAAGTTCAAAATAAGAAAGCAAATACAAAAATATGGCAAACTAAAAATTAACAAAGAGATTAATTAATTTATTCTTGAATGTTCCTTTTCGCTTAAAATAGAATGAACTAAAAATAAACATACTAACAAGCTGGCTTTTTTTTTTTGAACGGCTAACAAGCTCGGTTGATAGTTGATACTTTGTAAAAAAAAAAAAACTCGATTGATACAAAATACTTCCTCTGATCCTTTATATATGTAAACAATATGAACTTGAATTCAAATCACATAATTGAACCTTGATTATTATTTTTTTGACAGAAGGGCGTTGAACCTTGATAATTATCACATTATAGATAAATTTTATTCTAAACTCGGTTGATACTTTCCTTAATCTAGCATTAACTCGGTTGGTACTTTCCTTAATCTATCATTACATATATAGAGGTTTGTCTCCTATGTTCTAAACTCTTAAGTAGATATTAAATTTTAGTGGTTAACGAGCTCTCTCCCTAATAATCAAATAATTAATAAAAAAAACTTTAATTTTTTTTTGTTGTGACATATTTTTCTTGCATGTAAAAGTCAATTTAATAAGATTATTATTTTTTAAACATTTCATACATGTGAACCGTCAAATAAAAATTAGTAGATCCATCTCTCTTTTTTATTTATTTGACTCAGTGGATCTATGTCTTGAATCCATGTATTTGACTTTATAAAGTTGAAATACGTACCAACCCTTCGATTAAAATCAAATAGCTAAAATAATGTGAATACATATCTGTGGTCCACATAAATTTGCAATGAAGCTTACACTTGATTGATAAAGTTTAATAACTTGAAGATGGGCCTCGGCCCTCTTTTGCACCAAAATAAAAATGTTTAATAATTTGAAGAAAAAATAAAAATTGTATATTGGCATTTTTGGACTTTAAGACTTGGTTTAACAATAATATCATTAATTCACCGACAATAAATTGATTCAAGTTTGTAAGAATTTTACTCCTCTTAAACATATGATTACAGATTCGATTCCTAACTGAAGAATATGAAGAAAATAATTATGCAACTTACATGCTTTGCTAGAATTTTGAAAATTCCAATAAACCCAAATTTTATTTTATTTTTTAAATTATAGAGTGAAGTTCCGTTTTAATCTCTCACAAATTTCTAACCAATCAATTTAATTAGTGTCCGATACAAATAAAACTGAAATTAATTCTTAATATTTTTATACTAAAGATAAATTAGTTCCCAATACATTATAATTCATTTAATGCACTGTAAGTATCACAACCACGATCATCGAATGAAAGTTTAGGAATTAAAAGAACAAACATGCTAATCAAATAAGGCACACATGATTGCCCTTTTATTAAAATATCACATCCCACACAAGAACTAACACCGTGCAAGTTTGAGTTGAGTAGTTGACGATAAAATCAACGATGTACATCAATTTTGACCAAAACTACACTTCGTAGTTGTAACAAAATCATAATATAGTGATTTTGTTAAAACCATGCACATAAAAGCATATAACTACAATAAAAACAAGAATGAAAATAGTAGTAACATAACATTTATTTTTTTGTGACTCAAGTAGTAACATAACATAACATAAGTAATAGCATGGCTTGAACCTTTGACATGATCAAATTCTAAGAACATTGGAAACCGGAAGGAACAGATTTTTTACAAGCACTAAGCAAGAGACTTAGTGAAACAGGGATATTCAAGTTGATACCAAGAACATTAGCCTTAATAGCAGTACAAAGACAAACCGCTGCATCCAAATCAGCCAAACCTTGAATCAATGCACAACACTTGCTTGAAGCAGGAGATCCAACAACAATATTAACAAGTCCTAAAACATCAGCACAAACACCTAGCTTTAATGTGTCACTAGGACATTTTTGTGTGGTTGAAGGAGGTGGGGTACTTGCCTTAGGTGGAGGACTAGCCTTAGGTGTTGTTGAAGGTGGTGGAGGACTAGCCTTAGGTGTTGTTGATGGTGGTGGAGGACAAGGTGAAGGTGGTGGAGGGCTAGGCTTAGGTGTTGGAGGTGGTTTGCATGAACCACAAGCATGTGAAAATGATGAATAAGCAAGGAGAGAAAATAATATAATGAGTGCACTAAGCTTGTTGGAAGCCATTGTTAAGATATGAACACTAATGTTTTTTGTGTGTTTTGATGCTGAGTAATAGAATGAGAAAGAAAGGGAGAATTGGACCATTTTTATAGGCAAATATTTTTGAGTTGTGTTAATATTTTTTTACTAGACTTCTAGAATGCCTCATCATTAAAATATTAGTCAACCCATATAATAACACAAGTGAGTTTAATTTGTTAAAAAATAAAGGAGTAGAAAAGAATGAACATAAGATTGACAAAATAAAGATTAATATATTCACAACTACAATCGAGAGGGGATTGAAATTACTCTATAGGGTATTGCAGTAACAATAGTATTATTTTGTTTGTGTTGTTCATCATTTATCAAACATCATGCATGATAAAAATCTATTCAATAATTTAAATTTTTTATCTTTTACAAATTAAAGATATACTATATGTGTTATATTTGCAAAAAAGATATTGGAGTGAGCAATCGTTAGTTGATTTAGTGGTGATTGACGCTGAATTTAGTAGAGAAGACTACGGTTCGATCCCTTACAACTACGATAGAGAGGAAATTGAAATTACTTGATGTCAGAACTAATCTTCAAACCAAATTAACCGATGGTGGTGAAAGAAAAAAAGAAATAGAAGTGATTTCCAATTGTACCTATCCTTTTTTGTTGATAATATATTTCCAATTGTACTTTTTAATTAGTACTATATATATGTGCATAATTCTCAAATCAATATTTTCTACTTTGAGTTTATGATAATCATGAATTCATCAATATTTAATATATTTTTTTAAATAATACTTGCTAAAATTATTATCTTAATTTAATTATAAATATTTTCTTAGAGCGGAAGAATTAATCGAGAGTTCTCTATTTAATTATAGTGAAGGATATATACTTTGTTAGGGGTGTCAAAATGGATGAATTGGATGAATTCGGATTGGATTGCTAATGGATGGATCAAAATAATCCATTAGAATCCACTAATTTTTTTTGGTAAATATCCAATCCAATCCATCCATTAGACATTTTAATCCATCCATTCCATCCAATAAGATATTTTTAATGAATGGATATCCATCCGATCCATTTATTAAATTATATTTTTTTATATTTTTTTTAAAACATTTTTTTAATTGATTAATAATGCTAAAAAAATATATTTATTAAATGAAATTCTAGCCTAGGTTTTTTGATATATATATATATATATATATATATATATATATATATATACATTTATATTACTTGATTATTAAAACAGATTATTTATTATTTTTAAAACATAATTTTTATTTTTTTAATTGATTGATGTGTAATCAACCCAAATTTATTTTTTCATTAAGCCCAACCCAAGCATAGTAAGCCCAAAACATTCCTTCTACATTAAAATTTATTTTTTTAATAATAGAATTTAAATAATGTAATAATTTTTATTTTTATTTTTTATTTTTTAATTAATTAGGTGGTGGGGGTGGGTGGCCGGTCAACGGCCGGCCGGCGGAGGTCCGGTGGCGGCGAACGGCGGTCCACGGCGGAGAAACCCATATTTTCCGGCGAGTTGGCAGCGGTCGGCGGTGGTCCGGTGGCTGCAGCCACCAACCACCACAATTATGAAATTAATAATAAATGTAATATCAAATTGTTATTAGATATTAAAGGGAAATTTAATAATACATCAAAGAAACATTAAAAAAACATTAAAAGAAATTCAGTTTTTAAGGAACATTAAAAGACACTTTTTTTTTGAAGGAAGAAACATTAATTTTTCTTAAATTAATAAAACAGTATTTTAATTTTTTTTCTTAAATAAACAGTTTTTTAATAATAGATTTTTGCAAAGAAATACATTTATTTAAAGAATTGTTTTTTTTAATTACAAAAGTGACTATCCTTAGAATATAAAAAATAATAAACTATAATCCATTGGATTTTCAAAAGATAATAAACAATAATCCATTTGATTTTAAAATTAAGCGGATGGATTGGATCCATCCATTTAATTAAATGGATGGATTCAATCCAATCCATTAACTAATTTTTTTGTTAATGGATGGATTGGATGGATAAATTTTTGAATGGATTGGATGGATAACGGATTAACGGATAATTTTGACGGATACAAAAAATATGCATGAAAAAATATGCATGAGTATATTTGTAAGATTAATTATAGAGATTTGATTAATGAAATATTGTACTACTATTTATTTTAAGAGCAATGCTATTTAGCAAGAAATATTGATGCAAGAAAGAAAAGAATCCATAAAATTAGGAAATTTGACCAATTAAAACTTGGTTAACCATACATGGGAGAGAGAGAGAGTGATTATAACTTGTTAACAAATGTACTCTTGTAGGCAAAATTTAGTATTACACTTGAAAAATATGAACAAATGTGCTCTTGTAAAATAAAAACCAATAATGAACCGTTTGGATTTGGAAGACCTAGAAACTCATCGAGATCAAGACAATGGGTTAACTGCCTTGTTCATTTGTGATCGAAATTTTTATCAAAAGTCTACTTAGTAATGATGGTCAAGCAGCGTCTGAACAAAAATAAGTTTTGAGGGGAAACAATCTCTAATGTGATATTCCCCTTATTTAAACTCCTCTCATGATCCAAAAGGTTGTACGAATGATACTGCTGCGTGAAAAATATATAGTTGTGTATTGCAAAACATTTTTTGTTAGAGATTTTTTTTTTTGAATCGGCTAAATTTTATTAATGAGCAATTCCCTAAATAAGAAGTATAAGGAATTGTTGAAACATACATCGAGAGACAAAGTGATGAAAACACTTTAACCAATCAAAAAGTACATCAAATAGCACCCCAATTCACCCCTTACAGTACATCAATTGAAATACACTAATGACCACCAACCCAACCCACAGAGACGCCACTAGACACTAACTTCCGAACTCGAATCAAAATTAATCGGCTCATCAGAATCCAAAAAGCAACTCCTTAAGTCGAAAGTTGGTGGACGCCTGTAGAAAGCTAACAGTCAACATCGATGCGGTAGAGTTCAGCCAAATACCAGAAGTATATATACCTATGTGTCTCAAGCCACGCCATATATAGTAAGACTCAACCGGCCTGCTTTTGTCGTGTGACTTAAAATCTGGTTGCTGTCTCGGGCATGAGGCGCCTCAGGGTGCTTCATTGAAATCATGTTTAATTAATAAGATAAGAGGAAATCAATTTTAATACTTTCCGTTAGAAATTATTAAGAAATAAGTATAGGTCTAACTCAACCTTACAAAACCGGCTTGTAAGGTGAAGACTACCACTTGCTTATAAACACTTGACAAGGCCATCTCATATCCGATGTGAGATTTTTTAACACTTTCCACCATAAAATCATATTCATTGACCAATTAAAAGAAGATGAAGAAAAATGTAGTAGGGAAACAGAGTTAGAAAAAGGATTAGGATAGTTACACACATATTGACAAGTTGTTTTTTCTGACAAAATACGCATTGACAACTTGTGATTGTGATATTTTGCATGTTGTTTTCAGCCTATTACGTTAAAATTCTAATCAGAAATTGGGGTGTAGATCGAGTTTTGTCTTTGTTTCATCCCCATTACTACGTTGTTAACATATGAATTATTGAAATCAATAGTCAATTTTGTGAGTAACATAAACACACATCCTACGATTTTTATGTCGGCATGGTTCCAAATGCAGTGGCTATAGCAAAGTCAGCATATCCTTTAGAAGGTGACGGATGTAAGAGTCAAAGTAAATATGAATTGATTATCAAAACAAAATCAACCACAATTAATCTTGTATAAGGTCCTTTTGGTGAGCTCAGAGTCACCGAAAGAGTATCAATCGGGCAAATAGTCGAGTGTGGAGTTTTACGATTATCTATTTATCTATATGATCGAAGGGAGAAATCATGCACTACACGCATAAGTAGCCGAACAAGAAAATGATTTGTAGGGGTATAGTTTCTTCTAGTCAATAGAGTTAGCATTTGCTTATATATACCGAACTTTGTTTTCCTTTTCAAATACATTCAATCAAACAAGTTATTAATGCATTTTCATGTCTTTATTTTTTATGCATTCCTTAGATCAGTACCCCACATTTCACATACTCTATTGAACGCTCTTTGGTGTAGTGAAAGAACCACGACTGAGGTACAAAGTTTCTCCTCCAGCTTATCGTTTAAAGAAAAAAAATATACTGTTGAGAGCTTTCAACTAATTCCACGATTAACTTTCAAGTTTAACAACAAATCTAAATAAGAGTTTTCTACATAGATCACATTTTCTACTAATTAATATTCAAATTTCAGATGAGACAATTGTAAAACAATCATTAGTATTGATATTATTAATAATAGTTTCCGCTTCTCCAATTTGCCAAGGAAGAAACATTGTCCATCAATTGTGGATTTCTCAATTCCTCTAAAAAATGTTAAGTACGGAATTTTGGATTTTCGAAAACTACTAAATTAAGGAAAACATAAGTAAATGAAAAAAAGCATATAGACAAAGGTAAAATGTGAGTAAAATGATAGCTTGGTGCCTTGGTCAATTAATTGTGTCTAAAATGAATTTTATGAGAGATATTTATCGACATTTTTTATACTCCCAAGTGAGACTCCTTGCACCAGAGACACACGGAATATGATTTCGTGGGTTGAGCCATTGGTGGATAAAATTCAATTCACTTCACCGATTGAATCATCAGTTGGTTCAGTGGTGATTAACGCTAAATTTGATAGGGAGGACCACAGTTCGATCCCCCGCAACTGAAGTAGGCTGAAATCACTTTATGTCAGAACTGATTCTGTACCAAATTAAACTAGTAGTGAAAACAAAAAAAAATTCAATTCACTTCTTAAAAATGGTTTTTGGTAAGAATGATTGGATCTTAATTACCTTTTAAGAAGAACACTTTCTATATAAGTGTTTTATTTCATGAAAAATACTTATAAATGGTCACAGTAATTACATTTGATCACAATCATATAAAAATATATATAATTTAATTATTTCAAAAACACACATTATTTATTTTTTCTTTCTACTTTTTATTAGACATATATGTGTCTGTCCAACGGAGGAGGTTGTCTTCGGTTCAAATTTTCTCCCAAAAAGTCCCAACCTTTCATTTTTTTTACAAGTGCTTTATTAATTAAAAATAAATTAAATGAAAGGCAAGGATACAAAACTTTATTCTCTTCGGAGAAATTGTCACCGAAGACAATCCATTCCCGTGTGTCCAAATACATAGAGGGACTAAATACTTGTGATCACCCAAGACTTTTTCTTATTTCATATATTTTTCTTGTTGCTTTCATTTGGTGGACTTTTTGTTTGCAGGGCCGGCCCTACCCTAAAGCTAGCAAAGCTAGGGCTTTAGGCCTCTAATATTTAGGACCATTTTGGCTTAAATTTAGGCCTCATAGTTTAATTTATAATATATAATTAAGGCCGCAAAATAATAACAATCATACATTATAGCCTGGCGGTTAGCGGTTTGGTTGGGACTTTGCACTTTCCCGTGTGGTTGTGGGATCAATTCTCATGTTCTGCACTTTTTGCCTTTTTATTATGTATTTTCTCTTTTAATGCAAATCAATTTTTTTTTGGTAAATAATTTTTTTTATAAGATACAAGTGAATATTTTGTTTTGACAAAATGCTATTAATGAAAATAAAAGCCGATAATGCTATTCTTTTTTCAAGTTTTGCACTCAACCAGGTTTTAATCAAATTAAAAGCTCTATCCCAAACACTATTAATAATATATTTTACTATTTAGTGATACATCTTTTGAGTTTACTGGATATGTTATGTTAGTGTAAATTATTTTTACACAAATATTCAATAGAAATTAAATATTTCTCCACATCATACTATGAAAATGGGGTGTAGTGGGATTATTTTGCAGAATATATAGATGTTATTGGATGACCATATAAAAATATTTTACACTGTCAATGCATGTATCGTTTTCACATATTTTTATCGCTAATTTCAATTAAATAAATTAGTTAAAATCGTCAAAAGTGTATTTATTTTATTGGTTTAAAAAGTGTGCTTTTTAAAATAAGTCAAAAGTAAATTAAAAAATATTATAGAAGCGTGAGGGAACATAAACCAAACCTAAAAAAAATATTAAGAAAAACAAATTTAAATTAAAGTGTATTATTAGAATCACTCATAGACCAAAAAAGTTTTTATATTCAGCCAAAAAAATAAATTACGATTTTAAAAATATATAACAAAGGGTATAACTTTTTCAAAAAATTATTAATATTTTTATTATTATTGTTAATTGTAAAAGGCCTTCGTAAAATTTTGCTTTAGGCCCCAATATATGTTGGGCCGGCCCTGTTTGTTTGTCACATCTTCTCTGTACTTTTACTTTGGGTTTTCTTTTGTTTTATTGGAATGGAATACCATGGTACTCCTTTTATTTTTTTTATATTATATTCAATTTGTATTTTTACCAAAAATACACAATTGTCACCCATTTCATTTTCATCCATATGATAATTGTCGATAATCAAATATTAATGTGGTGCATGTTTCTTTTGGAGCTGCCATATCGTTGTATTTATAATCATTAAATAAAAGTGTTTTTATATTTAATAATTAGTTACTTTTTCACCTTTTATTTATTTTATTACCATTAACTCTTGGTTAATCAATTATATCATTCAAGTTAAGTACTCTCTTCGATTATTTTTATAAAGAATAACTTACTTTTTAATTTTATTGAATATTTAATATATCTTATTTATATTATAGATTAGATAAATCAATTATTCAATAAATTAAAAAAGTCAATTATTTTTTTTATAAAAAAAAATCGGAGGCAGTAACTTACACGGTGCATGTGCTTCAACTAACACAATAACCCCAATAAAATATAAATTACAATAATCCATACATTACAATTTTAAGTATGACAATAAGCACAACAAAATCATAAAATGAAAGTTTGCCAATTTATTAAAATTCAAAGAACAAGTTACTAAATGAGGCAAACAAGCTTACCCCATTATTAAAATGAAATACATGCCATAGACAAATAGATATAGTGCATAAATATTGACGATGAGTTTAACAGAATTACACTGATACCATAATTTTGACAAAAATCACACTTTTTGACAAAATTATAAAGCTTGAACAAAATTATAATATCACCAATGATGCACATAAGCAATAGTAACATACTAGTAATAGTTTGGCTTGAAGTACTTTTTCACATGATCAAATTCTAAGAACATTGGAAACCAGAAGGAACAGATTTTTGACAAGCACTAAGTAGGATACTTAGTGAAACAGGGATATTCAAATTGATACCAAGAACATTAGCCTTAATAGCAGTACAAAGACAAACTGCTGCATCCAAATCAGCCAAACCTTGAATCAATGCACAACACTTGCTTGAAGCAGGAGATCCAACAACAATATTAACAAGTCCTAAAACATCAGCACAAACACCTAGCTTTAATGTGTCCCTAGGACATTTTTGTGTGGTTGAAGGAGGTGGGGTACTTGCCTTAGGTGGAGGACTAGCCTTAGGTGTTTTTGAATGTGGTGGAGGACTAGCATGAGGTGTTTTTGAATGTGGTGGAGGACTAGCCTTAGGTGTTTTTGATGGTGGTGGAGGACAAGGAGAAGGAGGAGGTGGGCTAGGCTTAGGTGGTTTGCATGTACCACAAGCATGAGAGAATGTTGAATAAGCAAGGAGGGAAAACAATATGATGAGTGCACTAAGCTTGTTGGAAGCCATTGTTAAGATAGGAACACTAATGTTTTTGTGTCTTTTGATGTTGAGTAATAGAATCAGAAAGAAAGGGAGGATTAGACCATTTTTATAGGCAAAATTTTGTGGGTGCTGTTAATTTGTTTTTTAACTAGAATTCTAGAATGTCACTAAAATATTACTCATAGCTTATATAACAATATAGATAACCTTTGAGTCAAACCGCCAATTTTTGTGCTGGATATTATATCTATATATCTATTAAGAAAATTTTTGTGGGTGCTGGATATTATTAAGAAAATTTTATTATAATTTTTTAAATAATCTATTACAAAATTGACCCAAAAACATGGTAATTATATTCTTATCCTTAAAATATGGTGTGACTTAATTTAACTTTTTTTTTTACCATCGATCAAATATGTAAACATGGATACAATAAATGAGAATACCAATTCGTTTGCATACTTTTACTAGTGCGGTCAATTTTTGGGCTAACTTCTATAGATTTGATATTATTCACTTATGTATTAAACATTTATTAGTTAATGAAATGCATTAAGTTTGTTTGATTCAAAAAACTTTGCAAGAGTCAAAATGTCAAATTACTCAAATTTAAAATTATTTTCGTTGCTACCAAATCTGTTAACATTTGCAGGATTCTTTGTCATTCGTTAACTTTAACCGCGTCGATGTCGAGATTGTCCATCTTAAACAATGACCTGATTAATAATATATTTGCCGTTGAAAAAAAAACTCATGTCTAAAATTGCAACAAAACCTACAAACTGCAAAACAAGATAATAAAAGTGTAAACCTTTAAATTAACTAAAATTATGTTGGGAGTGAGTTTTAATTTTAAAAAACTCAATTAGCTCTTATAAGAAGAAATGAAGAAAAAATAATAATGGAATAATATACATTTTCTAAATAATTATATGATTTGTAATTTTGTGTGTGTGTGTGACTAAATGACATGTCTAAATTATTCTTGTTTCCACAAAATGTTTTTTTTTGGAAATTAAGTAGATATTAATGCAATTGACAAGTTGTTTCTTTTTGACAAAATACATCTAATTGTGATTGAGATATTTTGCAAGTTGTTTAATACGTTAAAATTATATTGAGAAATTGGGGTATAGAGTTTGCCTTGTTTCATACCCATTTCTAGGTTGTTATAACATAAATTATTGAAATCAAAATAGGAAAATTTTGTGAGTATAACACACGCACAATGCAAGTTCATATGCCTACAAATTTTGAGTCGGCAAGGTTCCAATTGCAGCGACTATAGGGTAAGATCAACATTCTTTAGAAGTGACACATCTAAGAGTCAAAGAGTCAATGATGTGGTGAATAGAATTTGATTATTAAAACAACATTCTTTAGTGAAATTACAACTTAACGAAGGTGAAGCAAATAGTAGTAGGAAAACAGAAATTAGAACAAGGATAAAGAAATTACATACATATTGACATGACAAGTTGTTTTTCTTGACAAATATATTGACAAAGATGTGATTGGGATATTTTGCAAGTTTTTTTTTTTTTTTTTAATATCTGTAAATGAAGTGGAAAATACCAATTCACAACACAAAACTTCGAAGTCTGGATCAAGGTTGTCAAAAATGTGTTTTACCACTTAAAATTGTTTGATTGTATGTGTTTAAATATAGAAATTGTGCTTAATCATTGGTACAATCAATTTTATTTTAAACTCGTGAAAAAAAACTGATTTTGAACGAGTTGACTCACGGTAAAATCAAGTTAATTTATTTCAATTTTACTCGATTTTAAAGAAATTCTTTTCTTATGTTTTTTGGATAATTTTTTTTGTTGATGTTTTTATGATTTAGTGAGATAATTTAAGTTGTTTTATTACAAGTTTACGAACTTGACACTGTATTATAGCGATTTGGTATAATTTATTTTATAATTAAGTTATTTTTTTTAATATTAATGCATTTATAATATTATATAAGTATAATGTTATGTATATAATAATTTTAATATTATTTTAATAAGATGTAAACTCGTACGAGTTTGATTTGAGTTTATGCGTCGATTTCACCTAGACAAAACGAGTTAAGGTAAAACTCGAATTTAACTATACCTTGATCCATAAAGGTGTACAATCTTGTAACTTGTTTTTATGTCTTTTATTTTCTTTTTTGGTACAAACTTGCTTTCATTTCTAACCTAGCTAAGTAATAATTTTTACTTTTGATAAAATAAATAATAATTTTTATTGAAAGTATTAAACATTATTATTTATTTTTTTATGGTGAATTTACTACACATTATGAATAAGGGAAAACAATAAAAAAAAATATTTAGAAAAAAATGTGACTACTAATTAAGAAATAAAATATAATCATAATTGCATTTAATTTTCCAGTTAAAATAATTTTTATATTTTTGCATTATTTTTAATAAATAAATTTTCATATTTTATGATATTAAATTATTATTGTTATTATTATTTTACTTTTTATTCAAAGATTAAAGATGAATAAGTTTTATTATTATTATAGTAATGCATAAACGTTCATGCAAAGGCAGCAAAACCAACCCACTTATAAGACCAATTCTAATATGGACTGGTGTAGCAAATGGTCCATGATGGACCCTTAGTTTTTACAATTTCTATTTCAATTTCAACCATTGGATGAAACAAGTGCATATAGATTATGCTAGATATACAACACCCAATAATCACTCTCTTTTTCTCTTTGTCCCATCACGTGTCTCCACCATCTGACTCTCTCTCCCTATTGCTTTGAGCCATGAAGCCCCTATGTTCTAAAAATGATGAAATATTGTGTTCGGATACGTACACGATACTGATATTCGTCTGATACATTCTGATATTCGTATCGAAAAAATATCGGTTAAATTTTTATTTTTAAATAAAAAAATAATATCCGATACGTGTCTGATATTTCTCGACACTCGTATCAGAAAAGTATCGGTTAAATCTTTATTTTTAAATAAAAAAATAATATCTGATACAATATGTGTTTCTTAGTGAATGTCAAACTATTATGTTGTTATACGGGTAACTAACTATGTCTTTTTTTGGATAGTACTGATGATGTTTTTGCGATAGTACTAATGATGTTTTTTTTTGTAATACTTAACTTAAAATGTACTGGTGATCATTATTTTTTAGGACAATATTAATGAAACACAAATAATTAACTTAGTATTAATGATGTTAATTTATTATAATTAGTATTTTTTGTCTTTGTCACTATTCTGAAGTCACTATGGTCTTGTCCCAAAATTCTAGTATAAGCATGGATGCTTATGCTTTTAATTGATCAGTTGCAGGACCTATATAATTGTCAGCTATTGCTACAAAATGGGCTTCTTAAAGAGGCTTGATGTAATGACTATTATATATTTTTTGAGGTATTATATGTCTTTAGTTAGGATTGAGAAGTCCTTGTATTTTGAGCTTCAAACTGTTTTGCTCTTGTACAAGCTTATTGACTTGTTTGTACAATGAATAATTGGCGTTTATAATAATAATAATAATAACAATAATAATAATAATAATACTTTTTTTGTCTTCCAAAAAAAAATTATCATCATTAATATTATTGATTTTAGTCATGTTTATATATTGTGTAATTATATATTTAATTTTAAAATTAATTTTTAAATAACGTATCGCGCCAGTATCGGATATGGATTTTTTAAAATTTTCACGTATCGGCGTATCAGTATTGTATTGTATCCGTATCGTGTCGTGTATCGGGGCTTCATCTGTAATTTCTATTTTATCATTTTATTTTATATATTATTTTGACACATTTATTTTATATATTTATTAATATTATTAAAAAAATCATATTTAATTCATCTTTTGTTAAAAAAATTAAACTTTTGCAAGAGAGAGTCATATAATGTATTAAACATGACATCATAAAAAATTTAAAATTTAAAATGATACGCACAAGTTGAAAGAAAAGTAGGGACCAAAAATCATGACATAAATACTTCAATCACCAAAAAGTACGAAAAAATTCTTTAGGGACTAAAAACAAAATTATAGAAAACTACAGGAATCATTTATTTATTTAACCCAAGGTTTTTTTGGGTTAAATACGTTTTTCGTCCTTATAAATATCTCGAATTTTGTTTTTAATTCCTATATAAAATTTCATCAACTTTTGATCCTTAAATATTTTCTATTATAACTTTTGATCCTTACTTTTGATCAAACTCTAGTGTACTTTCACATTTTTGAATAATTTTTACCTCTCCCACAATAACTTGGAATTTTTTACCATAAAATGAATTATTTATGAATTTTTATGTTCTAAAAACTAAACATTCATATTTAATTCATCCTTTGATAAAAAAAATTAAATTTTGACGAGAGAATTCTATAATGTACTAGACATGACCGCAAGAAAAATAATTTAAAATTACAAATGATATACACAAATTGAATAAAAAGAAGGGACTATTTCAATATTTTATTTTTGTATATATATATGACACCAAATATAAAAAAAAATTAAATGACACCTCCGATAATTTTTTAGTGGATAATCGTATGACAAAATCGATTGTTAGATTGTAAGATACTATAACATAGATCATATATATAATATATAACATTAATCAGATATCATTTAATATATCATTGAGATACATCCAATTATGTACTAGAAAGAAATTAAAAGTTAGAAATCATTTTTTGATAAATATATATAGTACTTTTAATGACTAAAAATATAGTTTTTATATATAAAAGAACTTGAAAAAAAATATTGTTTTTACAATTACAACTAAAGCAGAGTATATGATGCCATAGAAGCTTTAGTGAAATTACAACTTAACGAAGGTGAAGCAAATAGTAGTAGGAAAACAGAAATTAGAACAAGGATAAAGAAATTACATACATATTGACATGACAAGTTGTTTTTCTTGACAAATATATTGACAAAGATGTGATTGGGATATTTTGCAAGTTTTTTTTTTTTAAATATCTGTAAATGAAGTGGAAAATACCAATTCACAACACAAAACTTCGAAGTCTGGATCAAGGTTGTCAAAAATGTGTTTTACCACTTAAAATTGTTTGATTGTATGTGTTTAAGTATAGAAATTGTGCTTAATCATTGGTACAATCAATTTTATTTTAAACTCGTGAAAAAAAACTGATTTTGAACGAGTTGACTCACGGTAAAATCAAGTTAATTTATTTCAATTTTACTCGATTTTAAAGAAATTCTTTTCTTATGTTTTTTGGATAATTTTTTTTGGATGTTTTTATGATTTAGTGAGATAATTTAAGTTGTTTTATTACAAGTTTACGAACTTGACAATGTATTATAGCGATTTGGTATAATTTATTTTATAATTAAGTTAATTTTTTTAATATTAATGCATTTATAATATTATATAAGTATAATGTTATGTATATAATAATTTTAATATTATTTTAATAAGATGTAAACTCGTACGAGTTTGATTTGAGTTTATGCGTCGATTTCACCTAGACAAAACGAGTTAAGGTAAAACTCGAATTTAACTATACCTTGATCCATAAAGGTGTACAATCTTGTAACTTGTTTTTATGTCTTTTATTTTCTTTTTTGGTACAAACTTGCTTTCATTTCTAACCTAGCTAAGTAATAATTTTTACTTTTGATAAAATAAATAATAATTTTTATTGAAAGTATTAAACATTATTATTTATTTTTTTATGGTGAATTTACTACACATTATGAATAAGGGAAAACAATAAAAAAAATATTTAGAAAAAAATGTGACTACTAATTAAGAAATAAAATATAATCATAATTGCATTTAATTTTCCAGTTAAAATAATTTTTATATTTTTGCATTATTTTTAATAAATAAATTTTCATATTTTATGATATTAAATTATTATTGTTATTATTATTTTACTTTTTATTCAAAGATTAAAGATGAATAAGTTTTATTATTATAGTAATGCATAAACGTTCATGCAAAGGCAGCAAAACCAACCCACTTATAATTGGGCTGTGAATTATCAGTTCAACTCCTCATTGTTCGAGTTGCACAGTCCAACAAGTCCAATCAGTCGAAAGTTTTTATATTATTAATTAAAAGAGTAAAATTTGTTTTAAGTATTTTTATTATATTAAGTTTTTATTTTTGTTCCTGTAAAATAAAATCACATATTTTCATTTCTACAAAAAAATTCCTTTGTTTTTAGTCTTCAATGAGCAAAATTTGACATTTTAATGGCAATATTATGACATTTTTATATTCAAAATGGTCTATATTATGTCTATATATCATGTTAAACTTATATAAGTTTATATTATATTAAATAAATATAAAAAAATGTTAAAATTTTGCCCATTTGGGACGAACAACAAAAGAAATTTTTTTGTAAGGACAAAAACAAGTGATTTCATTTTACAGGGACGGAAATCAAAACTCACTATAAAAGTAAGGATTGAAAACATATTTTACCCTATTTAAAATAATATATTTTAAGTACTTCTTTTCACGCCTCTAATTTCTTGTGCGTCCCTTAGTATTCCAAAAACACCCGCCTCATAAGAAAGACATAAAGAATTAAAAGAAAAAAAAATGAAAATAATTCTCTTTAATAAAAATTAGTAAATTAAATTTTTTTTATAAAAGAGCCATACCAAAGAAAATTAGCCACACTCAGAAAGAACTGCTACACCTTAATGAAGCAAACAGGAATGGGAATGCTATCCAAGAAATCAGACAGAAAGAAAAGGAACTGGATGACCTGCTGCTTTGTGAAGAACTATGTCTAGAGCAATGTGGCTCAAACATGGTGATATAAATACTGCTTACTTCCACCAGAAAGCAAATCAAAGGAGAAAAAAGAACAGAATTGACCACATCTATGATAGTCAGGGGAATAATCAGCAGGACCCCAGAATGATAGAGGAAACCATGATAAACCACTTCAGAACCCTATTCCAAAGTCAAGAGACCAGACACATACAAAGGACTGTGGATGTGGTAAAAAACACTATCTCCCATGATGACTACAACCATCTGAGTGCTGCATTCACTGAGGACACTACAACAAATAATGGTCTTTAATAGCACTTTTTTTGGCTTTCAATAGCGCTTAAAAGCGCTATTACTGATACCGCTATTGTAAGTTTGGTACCTATAATAGCGCTTATTAAGCGCTATCAAATGTCCACCTTTAATAGCACTTTTTGAGTAAAGCGCTATCGTATGATATTTATCACTTCCTGGAAGGTCTTTGGAAACGACATTTAATAGCGCTTTATTTTAAAAGCGCGATTGTAGGTCACACTTTAATAGCGCCCGCACAAAAACGCCACTGTTACCTTTCAAATAAACAACTTTAATAGCGCCCGTGCCCCAAAAAAGCTATTATAAGTCTACTTTTAATAGCACTTTTCTAAAAAGCGCTATTAAAGGTCTTTTTTAAAATTAAAAAAAAAAAAAACATTTTATTTATCCAATCTTAGATACAGCTACACAAATTTCATTAATCATAAAATCAAAATACTGCATAAGACAATTAAACAATGTAGCATACAAATTTTCTTGGTTAAAAATCTCAAACAATATAAATTAATCATATATATATGTATTACAGACACTTGTATAATGACACAAGTTAAGTAGCATACCACCAATCACAACAACATATCTGCTAAAATCAAGCAGTTAACAACACAAAGAAAAACAAAAAGAGGAAAAATGGATTGAACAATATGGTATGGACTTTGCAGCACTCAAATTCATCATTATACAAGACCTCTGCTTCTCTATGTTCTTGTCTAATAACAGGTGTACCGGTTCTTTTTCTTGCCCATATGACTACATCATCCCTGAAAGCATCACAAAAACATCTCAAAATATAAACATTTCAATTGATTCAAGCAGAGACTTGCACTAACAGGAACCAAAGCAAGAAGCTTAGCCAACGCAAATACAAGATAAAAAATTGAAATATATGGTATGGACTTTGCTTACACCTCAAAATTGAAATAACCAGAAGCTTAAAATTAAACGTAACCTGATCCAAAGAACTACCAACAAAAGCCATGCCACCCAAACACATTCTCCGCCACGGTGATGAATGAACCTGTAGACAACAAAGATGATTAAACAATTATCCAAAATAATATTAAGTCACAGCAAGACATCTCTGAGCACATAATAACTAGTACTCTTTAACCGTAAAACTCAAAAGCGATAATCACTAGTGCCTACAAGTTCTTTCAACTATAAAAAGAAAGAAATAAACTCATATACCTATGTCTATTAGACCAAGAGCTATTTTTGAATGATAAATACCTCTCGTTGACACACTTTTTTCCAATTAAACAAATCCAATTGAAATAAAATGTAGTTAAAATAGAAACCTTAGATTTTCAACACAAGAACTCATTCTAAAATGACACAAACCATTCCAAGGTAGTGATTTCGCTTTAATTGATTGATGTATAATCCCGATCAATTGGAATGTTTTTTAACCTGGTGCAGTACTCACTAAAACAAAGAAATGGTCTGAATACACATCCAAGAAATAGAGGAGGAAATTATATAACAAACAACCATTAAAGTGACAAATAAATTCTTGAAAGGTCAAAAAGTAGTAGTAACCTATATGCACTGAACCATTCAGGACTTGTAGAAACATTCATTTCCAAAAACAAGTACATATTCATAAAGTGCACATGTATGTACAGGTAGATGATCATATGCATCTCAATTCTCTTTGCATCATCTATATCAACAAACACTGCAATAAAAATGGGTCTTTAATAACTTCAGCTCATACCTACATAAGTATGTAGTAACTTAAATAGATGAGTAGAGTAGAGAAAACTTGAAAGAGCAGGCATTCTGAATCGGCGGACAGTACAAGAACAAATACCACTGCAAAAGAGAGGTAGAAACAAAAAAAAAAAAAAACTATTTTAGAGCAAGAAATACAGCAGAAGCATACTGCCTAGTCCCATGCATTGTACAAGCTATAACTCCAAGCACATAACTTCAAACTACTAACTTCCACCTAAACAACCAGAAACAGTAAGCATAAGTGCAAATACTAGACATGTAATTTGACTACATAATCATAACTTAATTTGAATAAAAAATCATATGTGAAGTTAGCTTTTTGAAAGAAACATAACCTTATATGGAAGAGAGACACATTATACTCTTCTAACAATGAAATTGACGGCTTACTATTAAGGTATTCATTTGATTTTGTAATGCTCTCAAATTTTATTAATTGAGTAAAATCACTAAGTTCCATATCCAAGTAACAAATTTAAAAATATCCTCTAAAGTGTAAAAATATCTTTCATGTTCACATGCATGTTGAGAAACTAAAATAAAACAAACAATTATCAAGGCCACAATACAACATAATTGCAAGTGCCCATTAAGTCTATCCTTGATTAAAATTTTAATGGGATTATGCATGGTAAGCTATGCAGCAATAGTATATCAAAGAGATCACAAAGATTATTCAATAAACCAATTTTTTTTAAAAACTTTGAAAACCCAAATACAAATACAAAAAATGCAACACCAAATTTGAAAACCCAAATACAATAATAGGCAATCTCAACCATACATCAACAAAATTTATCATATACCATATAATTCATACCTTCTCATAGAGAGCATTAAGGGCAGCAGTGGTCGCAGGATACCCAACACGAACGTAGGCACAAATAGATTCCACACTGTGTCAATAGAAGCTCAAAACAAGCTTACTGTTGCAATGAGCATAACAATTGTACCAAAATCCAGAACACCAAAACCAGGACAAGGGGAAAATTAGTAGCAAAAAATTAAATTAGAAAAGACAAGAAATGTACATTAAGATGTTAAATCAAAGAAAAATTCCGAAATAAAAACAAGACTTAGATGAAAGCTAACAAAAACAATGAAATAGTACTAGTAATACTTGACCATAAAATTATAAGTTATGAATGGATACTTACAGGTTCTTTCTTCCATAACCTCATAACCCAATGACCCAAGAAGCAATCATCAACCATGCCACGATCAATGAAATAACAGAGGTATGTGTCTAATCAAGATACACCAACACTTGAGCTTATCACCCCACCTCATTAATCTAGATGAAATTTCTTTTTTTACACATTCACAAAAAGAACTTCAGTATACTGCAAGCTAGGACTCCAAAACAACCTCAGACCAAAAAGAAAACAATGGCATATAGGACCTTAAGCTGGACAAATCACTTTTTTTTTTCTCTAGACTATGCGTAAACCAAGACTAACTCATCACATTCGCTTAGGAAGCACTTCTCACAAATTATTACAAATACAATTTTCAATCCAAACCAAAATAGCACTCTTGAGAGGACACATCCACTAAAATAACTCCTACATTTTGAAAGTGCAGAAAAATGACAAAACAGAATAACTAGTAAATTGGTGTATGCAAAATTCCAAATCAAATATATGTTTTAGGAGTACATCTACAATGACTTCAGTTTATTTACCATATCAAATCAAGCTACAAATATCATGCTTTCTTTTGGGAAGCAAACATATACAAAGAAAACACCTTAAAACATACCATGCTTCATTTCATTTATGATCAGTGTCCTTTACATAAAGTTTGGTTGAAGCATTTTATCAAACAGAAAACAAGCATTGTACAATGAGGAACAACACAACCAACATCAAAACGAAGCAAAGAACGACACACTACAAAAATCACTTCAACTCAACTATATTTTCAACATGAAAAGACAAAGTGAAACAAAGAAAGCAAGACATAGCACAACGAGATTACCTTTGACGGAGACAGCGGGAAGAGATGCGAAACTGGTGAGACAAACAACGGCGATAGCAGGCAAATTGAATTGAGCCAAAATTGCAGAAGCAGAGACGTTAGAATCAATGCCGTCGGAGGAAGGTGGTGGCACATGGAACCACACCTGGTCCTATAACGAAAAAAGAAATTAGAACTTTAATAGATACACCTGATCCTATAACGAAGACAAAGTTGAAATAGATACATTTGGAACACTCATAACAAGCACTGTCTCGGAAGCACTTTTTGCGAACAATGAACTGCCCAGCTTTCGCATAAAAACCATTGTACAAATATATCCTTTGAGGGAAGATGATTTTAGGGTTTCAATCGATTTCTGTGAAACAAATCAATTGATTTCTGAGTTCTAGGTTAAATCGATTATACGATTTCAATCGACTTTTAGGATTTCTGAGATCTAGGTTCAACCAATTTTTGTTTGAGGGTTCAGCAAGGGGAACGATGGAGAGAAGAAGGTTTTTAGGGTTCAGGTGAGTTCGACGAAGAGAAGAAAGGAGGGTGGTTTACGTGAATTTGTTGAGGAAGAAGGTTTATGTTATGGATGAAGGATGAGTTCGATGATGAGTTCAAAGTGGTTTCTGATTTTGCGTGATGCTTTTTTTTTAAGCAGATATATTTAATTTGGTTAGTAAAAAAAATATATTTAATTTGGTAGAAATTTCTATAACAGCGCTTCTACAAAAACGCTAACAAAGGGATCCGCTATGATAGCGTTTATCATAAAACGCTAATAAACATCATCGTAATTTTTTGTTGGCAACCTATAACAGCGTTTTTCGGTAAAGAGCTATTATAAAGATCACCCTATAATAGCGCCCGATACAAAACCGCTTTTAAATGTGTCCGTTTGTTATTTTTAATAGCGCTTTCCTAAAAAACGCTATTAAATTGGCGCTATTATATGTCAAAATTGTAGTAGTGGGAAGAGGTTAAAGAGGCCATTTATAACATGAAGGGTCTGGCTGCTCCAGGCCCAGATGGTTTACCTGCCCTGTTCTATCACACCTACTGGGACATAATTGGCCAAGATGTAACTAAAGCTGCTCTCCAGATCCTTAACAATAATGAGGATACTACTCCGTATAATAACACTCATATCTGCCTTATCCCTAAGAAGCCTAACCCTGACCACCCTAGTGACTTTAGACCCATCTCCCTTTGCAATGTAACTCTCAAGATCATCACAAAAACCATAGCTAACAGATTAAAAACTATTCTACCTAATGTCATTAGCCCCAACCAAAGTGCTTTTGTCCCTGGGCGCCTCATCACAGACAACACCTTGCTAGCCTATGAGATTTTCCACTATTTCAACCAAAGCCCCAGTAAACAAGGCTTCATTGGAATTAAAACTGACATGGCGAAGGCTTATGATAGGGTGGAGTGGAATTTTCTCAAAACCACCCTTGATATTATGGGTTTCCCTAACCATTTAACCAACATCATTATGAATTGTGTCACTAATGTCACCTTCTTTATTCTTATTAATGGGCAGCCTTCTCAAACCTTCAAACCCCAAAGGGGGCTTAGACAAGGAGACCTTCTTTCTCCCTATCTTTTTATATTATGTGCTAATGTTTTTTCAGGTCTTATCACTAAAGCTCAGATAGAAAGGAGGCTACATGGGGTCAAAGTGGCCAATGGAGCCCCATAAATTAGTCATCTCCTCTTTGCTGATGACAGTCTGTTATTGTAAAGGGCAACCCCTCAAGAGGCCATGGTAATTAAGGATATTATTCAAGATTATCAAGAGGCCTCAGGTCAACTTGTTAACATGGCAAAATCTGAGATCTGCTTCAGCAAGCATGTCAATATAAACAGCAAGGAGGAAATCAACCACATCCTCCCCATGAACAGAGTGGCTCAATTCTCAAAATACCTAGGAATGCCCACTCATGTGGGTAGATCAAAAAGACAGGTTTTCAACTACATCCAGGGCAATGTTTGGAAGAAAATTAAAGGGTGGAAGGCTAGAAACCTATCTTTTGCTGGTAGAAGCACTCTTATTAAAGCTGTGGCCCAAGCTGTTCCTACCTATGTTATGAGCTGCTTCTTGTTACCAAAAGACTTATGCAGCCAGCTTGAGAGCATGATCTGCAGATTCTGGTGGGGTAGTAATAATGACAGAAGAAAGATCCACTAGGTGAAATGGAGCAAGATATGCAGTCATAAGAAAAAGGGAGGATTGGGATTCAGAGAGTTCAGAGCTTTCAATGAAGCACTGCTGGCCAAACAAGGGTGGAGGTGCATCACTCAACCAAAATCCATGGTGGCTCAAACTTTCAAAGCCAAATACCACCCTAAGAAGAGCTTCCTTGAAGCTGAGTTAGGTAACAAATGTGTTAGTTACACATGGAGGAGCATAAAGAAAGCTAGCTGGATTCTAAACAAGGGTGGTCTATGGACTATAGGTAATGGTGAACAGGTCAATATTTGGAAGGATAACTGGCTCCCAAGACAACAGGGGCACAAAGTCTGGACTACTAAAGGGGCAGCCAACCAACAAAGGGTTAAGGATCTTATTATCCCTGAAATCAAGTGCTGGAATAGACAACTTATATCTGACTTATTCCTCCACTTTGAGGCTGAGCAGATAACCCAAATCCCCATCACCAACCTCACTAGACCTGATGAGTTCTCTTGGCCAATGACTAAAGATGGCAGCTACACGGTTAGATCGGGTTATCAAGCTATTTTGGACTGGAAAGATATGGCAAGTTCAGATGCAAATGGCTCAGCTCACAGCCAAAACCCTATATGGAAAAAGCTATGGAGCCTAAAGATCCCCCCTAAGTACACTACCCTCATGTGGAGAATTCTAAACAATGCACTGCCTGTCCAAAAACACCTCACAAAGAAAGGGATAAATTGCTACCCTCTATGCCAAAGATGCAATAACTCCATTGAGGATCTGCACCACGTCTTTAATGGGTGTTTATGGGCTCAGCAAGTTTGGTTTGCTTCTCCTCTAAATTTAAAAATTCAGAATACTACGCTACAATTCAACAAATGGATCGAAGAATGTCTTGTATCAATACCTACTACTGCTATGGAGATTATTTGTGTTATATGCTACCACATATGGAAAGCAAGAAATTTACTAATTTTTCAAAACAGAAGGTTACCTGGCGCTGACATTATCCATCAAGCTCTCGAAAACCTCCACGCCTACCAACTCCAGCTTAAGCACAAGCCCATCAACGCGTCACTCGCAACACATCACAGCACCACCAACGATAGATGGATCCCTCCTCCTCAGGACGCGTGGAAGCTGAATGTTGATGCACACTCTCTGGGTGAAGGCAAATGGGGGTTAGGTTGGATTCTTAGGAAAAACAACGGTGATTGGATCAGCGCTGCCACCAGAGTAGTACAAGGCATCGACGAGGCTATCGAAGCAGAAGCAAGGGGGATCATGGAAGCGGTCGGGGACTTGAATAGATTCCAACAAGAAAAAGTCATCATCGAATCTGACAACAGCTCGGCGGTGAAGGCGATTCAAACACGAAAATACCCTAGATCCTATTGGGGCCTGTGTTTGAGAAAGGTTAGAAACCCTCAGATATCTATTGTGTGGGCCAAAAGATCCAAAAACATTGTTGCACATAAGTTAGCTGAATGGGCCTTTATTGAACCCAATAAAACTTGGTCTGATGGGTTGCCTCCCCACATTGTAAAACATATCCAAAACGATATGTTAATTTTATAATCTCTAATAATATGTTTGTTATTAAAAAAAAAAAAAAAAGAGAGAGAGAGTAAGAAAAAAGAGAAGTAGAGATCCAATTTCCTAAATTAGAGGCTAGAAATGTCCGAATACTATATGCAATCTGTATCTAAGATGGTGTGGTCCACATTTGTAATAAGGCTACAGCTGAGCTTACACGTGATTGATAAAAGTTCATCAAGAACTAATACAAAAAATAATAATTGTAAATTGGCATTTTGTCTTTAAACTTTGTTCAACAATGATATCATTCAGTTCCACTAGTTAAGTAACATGCTTAGATGAAGCATACAAACTTACACCATTATTAAAATGACACTCATTCCACATAGAAACAAATATAGTAGTACATATTTAAATTTACGGTGAATTTAACAGAATCACGTACACAGATACACACTGTGATTTTGACAAAAACTACACATTACAGTTTTATCAAAGTAGTAGTAAAATAAATATTCTTATGGCTTGAATCTTTGACATGATCAAATTCTAAGAACATTGAAAACCAGGAGGAACAGATTTTTGACAAGCACTAAGTAAGAGACTTAGTGTGACAGGAATATTCAAGTTTGTACCAAGAACATTAGCCTTAATAGCAGTACAAAGGCAAAGTGCAGCTTCCAAATCAACCAAACCTTGAAGCAATGCACAACACTTGCTTGAAATAGGAGTTCCAACAATAACATTATTTCCTAGAATATCAGCACAAACACCTAGCTTTAATGTGTCACTAGGACATTTTTCCGATGTTGGAGGAGTAGGAGCTGGAGGTGATGTTGAAGGAGTAGGAGGAGGAGGACACGCCTTAGGTGACGGCGGTGGAGGGCTAGGCTTTGGTTTTGGAGGGGGAGGACAAGCCTTAGGTGAAGGTGGTGGAGGACTAGGCTTAGGTTTTGGAGCTGGGTTGCATGAACCACAAGCATGTGAAAATGTTGAATAAGCAAGAAGAGAAAACAATATAATTAGTGCACTGAGCTTGTTGGAAGCCATTGTTAATTAAGGTTGCAAATTAAAATGTGTGTGTTTTGATGTTGAGTAAGGGGAGAATTGGACCATTTTTAAATAGGCAACATTTTGTGAGGTTCAGTCATGTCATGTGGAAAAATCTGATTGAGTGGAAGAGAATGTTATTTTGATAATGATAAATGATAATGTTCAAGCAGATTTTTTGTATGCTTGTGAAATAGTGGTTTCATATCTTAGTGGTTGTTAATTTTCTAGTTAAAATAATTGTTATATTTTTTTTGTTATTTTTAATAATTTATTTTTCATGATATTAACTTTGTTTTTTTTCTTCATATTTTATGATATTAAATTTTTTTCAAAGTCGAAAAAGTTTTATTATTTTAGCATCGACCTATGTTCATACATATGAAAATTTCTCTTTAAGTCCCCGTATTTCTTCCATACCCCACAAAATTTCATTTTTACCCTTATAATGCAGATCACAATCTACGTTTTGAATTTGGTATAGGTTCGAACGTAGTTTCAAAACCAATTTTATATTGATGTAGTAATGCAAATTGAAAGCTGAGTGGTGGATGATTTATCATCCAAGTCAAGCCAGGAGTTTCTACTGGTTTTTGGTGGCCATTCATCAAAGAAAGTATGAAAAATCTTTTGAGGTTCTTTCTCTTGTTACATGAATGTTTCATCACTGCCTGAGATGTAAAAAGTTTGATCATGTTGCTATGTGGTTGTTTTGAGTTGTTGTTGTCACTTAGGCTTTGAAGTTGCAAGTAAGAGTACTCATTGTCATAATTGGATAAACCAGAGCAATTCCTCTGTTTTGAAGAGGAAAAGGAAGTTATAATAAAATCGGTGATACAAATTTCATTAAGGATTAAATTTCTATTTTGAAAAATTTCAGAATCTAAAATCCGAAAATATTCGATGTAAAATTGATTTGGAAACTACTTTCTAAACCTACACCAAATTCGAACCGTAGATTATGAACTGAATTTTAAGGGTAAAAATGAAATTTTAGGAGCTGAAAAAAAAAAACGGTTAGTATAAATGGTAGTAGAATAATAAGCATTATCAAAACACAAGAATATGATGTGATAAAATCTCCAAAACCGAATAAAAAAACTACGGCCGTTGTCTAAACCAACAACTAAAATAAAAAAAAAATTACAACATGCAAACTTCTCCCACTCTCACAATCTCACCCCAATACTTAGTACAACCACACGCTTACAAAGGAAACATTTAAACTAAATCAAATACTAGTATAAAAATAAGTGCTATCGACCGCATCATAAAGTGATAAAACAAAAAAAATCTAGGTGCAATATATAGTTTTGGCCTCCCCTTCTTCACCACACTAAACAATGTTGGAATTCTTCGGTAATTAATTTTTAATCTTCTTTTTTATTTAAGAGATTGGACAATATATATGGGAGCCTAAAGAGAAATTTTCAATGCAGAGTTCATGCAAAACCAACTCTCTTATTATTGGGCTGTGAATTATCAAGTTATCTTAGAAATTTGTTCTTTAAGTCTCCATGTTGCTACAAAAAATTTCACTTTTCTTTTTTGACAATTTTTACTAAAAAAAAGGCTAAATTAAAGAGTGTATTTACATTTCACACTTAAATAGGTTTGTGTATATATATGTAAGATTGTATGCAACGCAGATCTTAATTAGAGTTAAGAGAGATTGTATGCGATTAGTATCTAAGATGGTGTGACTCTGCAATTGTATTTGTGTGAATGACCTGCATGAATGTGTGGTCCACATTTGCAATGATATCATTCAGTTCAGTGCCACTAATTAAGCAACTTTCATCCTCAAGTCCAGTTTGAATTAGCTTATTTTTAAGCTTATTTAAACAGTTTATGTAAATAAATAAGTTTTATGTTAACTTATAAGTTCCTATTAATAAAAATTATAATTTTATAAGTTATTTTATCATAAATTATCTTGACAAACTTAAAATAATACATAAACAATTATTTATTTACATAAACTGTTTTGTATAAGCTCAAAAATAAGTTAATTCAAACGACCCTAGAACAATTTACAATATAATACATGCATTGCATAAATTTAATTATGACAAGAACATTCATCAAATAAAAGTTCCCCAAATATTATTAAAATTAAAAGAACAAAGTTGCTAAATAAGGCAAACATGCTTACCTCATTATTAAAACGACACTAATCCAACATAAAAATAAACATAAGCTTATTATTTAAACTGGTGGTCAATTTAGCAAAATCACGGAAATGCACTGTGATTTATTTCCATTGTGGACATAAGCTTATTATTATTAAGTAAAATAAAAACAACAATGAAAGTAGTGGTAACATAAGTACAAAGCATATGGCTTAAAGTACTTTTGACATGATCAAATTCTAAGAACATTGGAAACCAGAAGGAACAGATTTTTCACAAGCACTAAGTAAGAGACTTAGTGCGACAGGAATATTTAAGTTGATACCAAGAACATTAGCCTTAATAGCAGTACAAAGACAAAGTGCTGCATCCAAATCAACCAAACCTTGAAGCAATGCACAACACTTGCTTGAAGCAGGAGATCCAACAACAATATTAACAAGTCCTAAAACATCAGCACAAACACCTAGCTTTAATGTGTCCCTAGGACATTTTTGTGTGGTTGGAGGAGTTGTAGGTGTTGTTGAAGGAGTAGGAGGAGGAGGACAAGCTTTAGGTGAAGGTGGTGGAGGACTAGGCTTAGGTTTTGGTGTTGGAGATGGTTTGCATGTACCACAAGCATGAGAAAATGTTGAATAAGCAAGAAGAGAAAACAATATAACTAGTGCACTGAGCTTGTTGGAAGCCATTGTTAATTAAGGTTGCAAAATTAAAAGAAATGTGTATGTGTGTGTATGTTAATTAAAGGGAGAATTGGACCATTTTTATAGGCAGCATTTTGTGAGGTTCAGTCATGTTATGTAGAAACTTGATTGAGTGGAAGAGAGTGTAAAATTGATAAATGATAATGTTCAAAATTGATTTTTTTGTAAGCTTGCGAAATAATGGTTCCATATTTTAGTGGTTGTTAAAGACTATGGATTTCTACTATCTATAGTAAGTAGTAACTAACATTTACATAGATATTTTTTTGCTAGAGTTTAGATCTTAGATCTGTTGACACCAAACTTTACTTTAACACTAAATTTTGTTCATTTATTTTTATTGATCCTAAGACACATATTTAGGTGAACATTCACATATACATCTTATTTGAATATGTACTGATACATCATTGAGGTAAATAATTTTAATAGATTTACACTACAAGAAAACTTGATTTTTCTGGCGAAATTAATCAATGGATACTGAGGGCCTAGGCCGTCAGTAAGTTTGTGAGGGCCTGGTCCGTCACAACGTATAAAAAAGTCGTCACAAACTTAAATAAATATTAAAATTTGGGAGCAAATCCGTCAATAACTTACTGACGGCCTAGGCCCTCACAAACCAATCACTTACTGACGGCCTAGGCCCTCAAAAACTTGCAACGACATTACTGAGGGCTAAGGCCCTCACAAAACATTGACGAATTCAAAAATAAAAATAAAAAATCGTTCCTTCTCCCTCTATATATTCATTCCTTCTCAAATTTCATTCACTCATTCACCCAATTCATTTCTCTCTCTAAATTTTCTCTAACATCTCTTTAAATTTTCTCCAACATCTCTCTCTATATATTCTATTAATCTTCATCATAACACTTTTGTTATTCTTCATTTTTTGATGTCCTATAAATCTCTCTCTATATATTCTATAAATCTCTCTAATCAAACAATTTAAGACAATTATCATATTTCGTTGTTTCATATTGAATTTTAAATTTCTATTTTTATTGTAAAAAATTTAATTTATGCTTTATTATATATTAAAAATAATGCTATTTTATTTTTTATTTAAATTAAATACTTTTTATAAAATAATAAGTAAATATGTTTTAAAAATTAATTAAGAAAACAATTAAAATATTTAATTTTTGCTTCAAAAAAAAAATTAAAAAATTAAATTTTTTTAAAAAAATACGTCAGACTTTGTGACGGCCCAAGCCGTCGCTAACCCAGTCAACGCGTGTCAGACGCTCAGGGTCATCCTTAGTTTGTTACGGCTTGGGTCGTCACTAATTCAAATTTACTGACGGCCTGAGCCGTCGCTATCCAAAAAGACCAATTTTGACCGTTGGCGTTTAGTGACAAACGAAGCCGTCGCAAAATCCGTCACAAAATTTACTGACGGCCAAGGCCGTCACAAAATTTACCTACGAGCGTTTTCCTGACGCCCAGTGGCCGCCAGTTGGTCGCCAGTAAATATGGAGTTTGCGACGGCTTTGGCCAGTTAGTGAGGGCCTGTGGCCGTCGCAAAATCCTGGTTTTCTTGTAGTGTTATAAGTGTTTAATATAAAAAAATTTAATAAATACTATTTATGAACATGTTAAAATTATCTACATCAGCAGATATAGTGATACATATTCTAAATAAGACGTGGAACAACGAATTTGCCCATATTTATTTACTTGAAATATCATGTGATTGTTACTTTCTCTAATCTTAGCTATATTCTATACTCTCTTTCTGCACCTCCTGCAAAGTTTTTTTTTTAACCCTGTAGTTTTTTTTAATCGAATCCAAATTCTCCCAAAATCCATCTTTTGATGAAGCTCATTTGCCACATGTGCTATATGACTTGATTCCTCCTTTTAAGTTTTGTTGTACTCGTTACCTTTTTTAAGTTATCGTAATAAGTTATTATAATTGTTGCTGCCGAGATTTTTTTTACTGCATCTACCATTGTTTAAGATCTAATTTGTTCTCCAAACTTTTAATTACATATCCTCTTCTCCATTTTGATATTTTTTTAGGGTTTAAATTTGGAAATTGAAATACTAAGAGACAATTATGATTTAACAATAAACTTGATAGTTTCATAAACTCATGAATTGTCAAACCTAAATTCCACACATAAAATCAATCCCATTCAAAATATTCCTAGACTACGATTCACCACTTCCTCTCCCAATCATAAGAGAATAAGTTTAACAATTGTTTATATAAGTTTTGCATAAATTGTTCTCGTGAGAAGAGATCCGTACGATTGATATGCAGACAAAATATTAATTGAGTGTATGGTAGAGAATAAAAAAATAATCATAAGAGAATAAGGAATATCACATGGGTCATGGTTGTGAAACAACTAATACTAATAGTGTGTGATTGAAGGAAAGAAAGGATGCTCAAGAAATAGAATCACACATTAATCATGAGCCGATTGATTATATGAAATAGACGGTTCAGATTTTGTGTCAAATTTAAGTTTAATATATAATGTTAACGGATTTCAACTCTTGATCTTTTTACAATTAACTTTTGTTTTTGTTAGTGGTGTTAAATTTTTTAACCGGATATTTAGTTGGTGTGTGATTAATAGTTCAAGCTAGCTTATAGGAGATTACATTCTATCTTACTCAAGGTCAGGTCGGCCTATTTTTTAAATAAATAGGCTATAAGACTTTTTAGAAGCCTATTTAGATTAAAAAAAAAAAAAGTCTAGTTAAAAGCTACAAAAAAATAAAAATTAGGCCTACTAGATCAACTTATTTAAATAAGTATGAATAATATTTTTATTATTATTATAATTTTATATTAAATATTGTAACATGAATTAAATTATAAAATCTATTAACTTATTTAATAATTTAAGTTTATCACTTTACATTAACTTTTTGCATATATATATAAATGTATTATTCACCGTATTATTATATATAATTGTAATAGTTTACAAATAATGCTTGTTAATTTTTTTTATATTAAATACTATTTGTGAACCTATTATAATTGTACATGTCAGCTTGTGTATCAGAGTGTTCACCATCTAATTAGAGTTTAATCACATTGGTCTATATTAATTTATTAGTCTATTTAAACATAGATATAAATAAGTATTTAAATATGTTCATATGAAATAGACTTTTAAATATGCTAATAGGTTATATCAGAGTTAGTCCACAAATCATGGCTCAACGGGTATAAATGTCAAAATTGCTAATATCATATTCAGACACCAAGACCGTGGTTTGAACCCCGGCCACATTACTTTGTATGTGTGAGTTTCTATAATGGCTTATCATTTTCGTTTATCTCAAAAGAAGAAAGAAAGTTATATCAAAGTTTCAAATATAACCAGATTCAAGCTTATAAAATAAACGTATGACAAACAAAACTTAACCCGATATAGCCTTTTTCCACTCTAGCTTAGCTAGAATTAACGTCTCATCTTACCATTAGAGTGTTTATGCATGTATCTCAACTCTCAAGCCACACCATAGCATGCATACGCCGAGCATGCTTTCATGCTTAAGTTGTTATAAAATCAATTAATTAGACACGAAATCAATTTCAAATTTTCAATACTTTCCACCATATATATATTAAATACATTATTTTTGGATTAAAATACTTTTTTTGTGTGTGTGTAAATACATTGTTTTTTAAAAACAACCAATATTATTACTATTAGTATTTTACTGAGAGTATCTTCGGTCTTCTTTTTTTATTTCGTTCCTTATAATTTCTCACATCCATCGAGTCATCTTTATATTTCCTATAATATCAAATACATATTAACTAATGAAATACATTGTTAAAGAAGATGAAGAAAAAAATAGTAAAGAAACAAACAAAATTAGACAAGAATAAGGAATTACGTACACATATTGACAAAATACAAGTGGACAAGTTGCCATTGATATTTTGCAAGCTGTTTCCAACCAATGACGTTCAAATTACGATTATAAACTGTGGTATAGTACTCTTTGTCTTGCTTCATATCCATTACTCGGTTATAACATGAATTATTGAATTCAAAAAAGGAAGTTTTGTGAGTATGAACACACACACACACACACAAAGCTCATAAGCCTACAATTCATGTGTCGGCAAGTCTAGGATCGCAGTGGCTATGCCAAGGTCAGCCAGAATCCCTTAGAAGTGGACATATCTAAGAGACAATATAGATATGATTTGATTATTAGAATAAAATCAACCACAATTTAGATTTATGTTAGGTTTGATTTTGGTCCTCGGTTACATAGCTGATTTGAAAGATTTAAAATTAGAGAAAAAAGAATATATATAGACAGTGTAAAAATGATTTTGCACTGTCAACTAATCGCAATTATATTTTTCGTCACGTCGCCCCACTTAACCTCAATTTCTTAATATAACTTGGAAGGTTGAATCATCCTATTGGTTGTCAGTGTAAATTAATTTACACTAACAGTACATGTCCTTTAAACTCTTAAAATTATGTATTTTATAAAATAAGGACATTAATTAAAATTGCATAAAATAAAATAGGAGATCAAAATTGCGCATTTTATAAAATACGGAGATCAAAACTGCATTTAAGTCTATTTTTTCGATAAGATTGTGAACATTGCACAATTAATTGACATGATTCTATTTTTCTCATAGAAAAAGTTTATGCTAAGAGCTCTGATAACCTCTTCTTCTAGTATGAGAGACCTGAATTCTCTGTAGTAAAGATTTAACATAGTTTCCCACAATAATAAATCTAAATCGTTTATTTATGATCGAATGATACAAATTTTATATACCATTTAATATGTTAAAACAATAAAATCATACGATCTAGATCTATTACGGCAAAATGTTGTAACAACGTCAATCCTATCCCTATTATGAGCGAGTAGTGCAATTGTATTCATGCAAGTTCATCTCATCCTCGTATGGGTTGCATAATCCGACAGGGAGCCGAAAACTTTTTTTTTTCTTTAATCAAATATTAACATCAAATACATTTTATTAAAAAAAACGTATAGACTTACCTATGTTATTTTATAAAAAACAAATATTGAAAGAAAATACTGACTTTGACACTTGTTAATGCATCATATATAAGTATATTGCTTCAAAAATTAAGTGTGTTTTTCAACACAAAACTTTATTTTTCTTATTCTTGGCATGTACTACATTTTTTTTTGACAAAATTAAGAGTACTACAATGAATATATCAAAGTACTTAATTTAGTATTTAAGACACAAGGCTCTTTCATCTATCAGATTAGTTTTCTGGATTGGACTCTGCTCGTATATTTAAGTCACAATATATAACCCGGATTGTAATTAGACACTAAAAAGAAATTAAAGAAGAAATTATAAATATTAGATTTAGTTGTTTTTTAATTGAGCAAAATTGATTTGGAGTTCGGTTGAATTGACTTGTTTTTAAAATTTATGCAAAAAAAATTATACAAATAAATAAGTTGAGTATTATTATAATTTTGTCAAAGTAGTTTATAAAAAAACAATTTATAAAAATATAATTTTTGCTAGTAAGAGCTTATGGATTAATGTAAAAATTTATCTAGGATTATATATGAAAATGGTCCCTACAAATATGAAGAGTTTTGATTTTAGTCTTTGTAAAAATATTTTTTTGACTTTAATCCTTGCAAATATATAACAATTTGTGTTTGGTCCTTGATGTTTTGTTTTAATCCTTGCAAAATATATGTTCATGTTAAAATTAGTCTTTGTAATATTTATTCGGCATATTGCAAGGACCAATTCCATTATGAATCAATTTTATAAGGACAAAACAAAATAATAAGGACCAAAAGCAAAATGTTATATATTTGTAGGAACTATAATAAAAAAAATATTTTTATAAGGACTAAAATCAAAACTCTCTATATTTACAAGAACTATTTTCATATTTTAGTCACTTAGTATATATTTGGTATCATGGTGAGTATGCTAAAATTACGGTGATCCATCGTAATTTTTCAAAAGTTATACTTTGTAGCTTCTGTAAAATTATGGTAAAATAGTGTAATTCTGACATATTCACTATAATAATATCAAACATAGATTTATTTATATGTCTAAGTTATTTTTTATATGTGTCAATTCGATCTCCTGCAACTGTGATTGGGAGGAGACTGAAACCACTTGATGCCAGATCTCCGAACTAGATTAAACTAGTGGTAAAAGACAAATTACTTTTTCAAATGTAATTTTCTTTTTGACGCAATGTAACACTTATTTTTAGACAGAAAAATAAGGCATTGAGATTTCATCCTTAAAACCTGGTTTAGCAATGGTATCATTCACTTCCTCTAATTAAGCATCTTACAATGCTATGCACCAATTCTCACATCACGAAATATCCAATAAATCCAATAAAAAATATTACAATAATTCAAACATTGCATACATTTAAGTATAACAAGCACATTCATCAAATGAAAGTTCCCAAACCAAGGCAAACAAGCTTACCCCATTATTAAAATGGCACACCCCACACAAGAACTACAATGCATGATTGGCGGTGAGTTTAGCAAAATCTCAGTAACACGCTATGTTTTTTTGAAAGCGCTACATTTTAAAACTTTCATAAAACACAATGTCACCGTAATTTTGTTAAAATCATTCCGATTCCAATCATGCAAATAAACAATAGGTACAATAAAAACAACAATGAAATTAGTCCAAGCATCGCTTGAACCTTTTTGACATGATCAAATTCTAAGAACATTGGAAACCAGATGGAACAGATTTTTGACAAGCACTAAGTACGAGACTTAGTGCGACAGGAACATTCAAGTTGATACCAAGAACATTAGCCTTAATGGCAGTACAAAGACAAAGTGCTGCATCCAAATCAACCAAACCTTGAAGCAATGCACAACATTTGCTTGAAGCAGGACTTCCAAGAACAACATTAACTAGTCCTAAAACATCAGCACAAACACCTAGCTTTAATGTGTCACTAGGACATTTTTTTGATGTTGGAGGAGTAGGCTTAGGCTTAGGTGTTGGAGATGGCTTGCATGTACCACAAGCATGTGAGAATGTTGAATAAGCAAGGAGAGAAAATAATATAATTAGTGCATTAAGTTTGTTGGAAGCCATTGTAAATTAAGGTTACAAAAAATGAAAAGAAATGTGTAGACTATTTTTTGTGTGTGTTTTGAGGTGTAATCGTAGAATGTGAAGAAAAGGGGAATATTTGACCATTTTTATAGGCAAAAATTTAGATATTCAATCATGGTGAAATCTGATTGGGTGGAAGAGAGTGTGATATTGATAACGTTTCCAGTTGGATTTTTGTAAGCTTATGAAATAATGGTTCCACATTTTTTGTAGTTTTTTTTTACAATATTTTTAGTGATTATTAGAGACTGGGAATTCCTACTATCTATAGTAAGTAGTAACTATAGTAATTAACATAGATATTTCTTTCAATTATACTTGACTCCCAACCACTGAATCTAGTACAAGTGGCTGATGTGCTGTCAATTTATAAGTGTTTTTTTTTTTTTAAATGGCACTGTCAATTTATAAGAGCAACATTAGTGCAGGTAAGCTAACATTAAATTCCTTATAGCCAACGTTAGTAATAAGAAACTAGCACTATATGATAGGTGACATGGCAAGTGGGTGCAATAAACTTTAGTGCACGGCAACTAATTTAGCAACGGCAACAAAAAAAATTGTAAAGCAAAAAAAACGTTATTGTAAAGCAATAAATTGTATCCTGCCAATACCAAGCTTACAACTCACAAATCATTTTGGGCAGCCCAGTAAAAAAATATAAACATATGGGTCAAGTTTTAGTTTTTTATAAACAACCACCATTAAAGTAAAAACTACCTAAATCAACTATTTTTTTTTAAATCCTACAAATCACTTTGGACCCACAAAAAGTAACTTAGTTTACCCACTTAATTTGCTTCCACTAAAGATGCTCTAAGTGTAGTAAATTTTGAAGTATTGAATTCAATTACTACTCTTTTTTTTATAAGCAAATCCATTATAACGGAGAATAAGGGGTACTCGGGCTCTTACAATGTAGATAAAAAATTATAAGCTAATTATAGAGTTCATAGGATCTTGGCACCAGTCAGAAAATAAAATACAAGAATTACGGGCAAAGCGTCTATTAAACCACAACCAAGAAAAAGTTTTGATATCATCCTCGGGCTCTTACAATGTAGATAAAAAATTATAAGCTAATTATAGAGTTCATAGGATCTTGGCACCAGTCAGAAAATAAAATACAAGAATTACGGACAAAGCGTCTATTAAACCACAACAAAGAAAAAGTTTTGATATCATCCAAAAGCGAAGAGACATTCGGAGTAACTCCCTTGAGCACCACCTGGTTTCGAAGATTCCACACACACCAAGTTGTTGCTCCTTGAATTCAATTTCTACTTATAAACTAGCAAGAGAAGTTGGAAATAGATCATACAGATGGATGGGAGTCTACAATATTATTATGCGGCAAATGTGAAGTTGGAAGTTTTATCTTGCTTAAAAAAAATAAAGGTCGAACAATAAATGAGAGTCAATAAATTAAATGTCAAAAGATGTAAATTTTTTTAGAATGAATGACTCAAAAAAACTCGAATTCGATTTGTGATGGAAATAATTTTTTATCAAGTTTTACTTAATATATTCATGATATTATGGTTGTTGGTTCGACAACTGACACTTGAGGGGAGATTGAGCGGATACTTACAGGCCGATGTAAATGATTTCAGACTTGCTTCATGATCTAACAGATGTGTTGGGTCATGACGGGGTCCGGGCAGGGACGGATCCAGAAAATTAAGGATGTACGTTATGGCAACATATGTGTGGGCGATATTAATTTATTTTTTTTATTTCAAAAACAATTATTTCTACATTGAATTATTTATGATCATTGTGTCACTTTGTTACTATACTAGTTTTTTAACCCGTGCTCCCGCACGGTTGACTTTTTATTTTCATTGACTTTATTAATTTAAATTTAATATTGTACATTATAACAGATTTAATAAAAATGGTCATGTTAACTTGTGTCCTAAAGACACATGTTAAGGTATATAAAAATATAAATATAGCATTTAATAATACAAAGAATTTAATGTTTAGAGAATTGAATAGACCACAAGTTCAATAAATTGTTTCCACATTTATCATGTTAACATGTACCTTAAGGGCACATGTTAACATTCTCCTGATAAAAAAATTGATGAATACATCCACATTTACAAACTCTTGCCACACCAATGTCCAAAGAAAATTTCTCTTCCAGCCCCCCCCCCCCCCACGTTTCTTTTATACCCCCATAAGTTCGATTTTGCCCTTGATAAAAAATTCGATTCGGAGAAACCAAAATTTTTCTAGTTCAAATTTCAGGAAAATTTCGGTTTTTAGAAACCAAAGTTGGATTTCAAGGCAAAAAAATTCGATTTATAGAAACCGAATTTTTTATGAAGGGCAAAACATGAAACTCAGGGGGTGAAAAAGAAACGTAGGAGGCTGGAATGGCCCACGTAATATGTAATAGCCCAGCTAACAAATTCGTATGAATTATAATATAAAGGCCCAACTATCAAATAAATAAATTAGAATACATATATCCCCAATGTACCAAAAGAAATATTATTAATTTTAAATAATATATTATAAAATTGGCATGGCCCACCAATCTTCCATCTGACGTGGCATAGCTAATTGCAATGAACAGTTGCCATTTCTCCTTTCCTTTGTGTCAAGTATATGGATATGGATTACTTCTAAAATACTTTTACAAACATCTAAATCTTCTAAAATAGTTTTACAAACATATGGTTTGGCGTTATTGGATGCATATATGTGCATTTTTTTTATATTGACAATATGCATTCTAATTAAATTATAATCAAAATATAATACTACTGTAAAATCTCTATAAATTAATAGAGTCAGAACCGGAAAAATTTATTAATTTAGAGAGTTATTAATTTATCGATAAATTAATAATTATTAATTTAAAGAGTTTTTGGAGCCTTTGGAGCCTGTTACGCGAAAGGAAGCACTTATGGCGTCAAACACTCTTCACAACTTTATTATACAATACAAAAATACAACACCCGAGCTATTGGATGCAATAAGAAAAGTTAGAGATGAGCTCCAGATGGACTTGAACTTTAAAGGAAAACAGACAACTATTGAATCATATTTTAATAGTGTAAAATTTTTCTTCGGTTTCTATGAATTATTAATTTATGATTTTCTTGGGACCGAAAATTACAAAGGGATCTCCCGAAAAATTATTATCTTATTATTTTATCGAATTTTTCAATTTTTTACACTGGCCCAAGTCGGGACCGGACAACTTTATTATTTTAGAGAGTTTATTAATTTACCGAGTATTAATTTAAAGAGATTTTACTGTATGTGAAGTTTTACCGTCATTTTTCAGCGACTAACCAAATACTTTATCATTTGAACTAAACTATTATAGGAAGTACACATATCACTACAAGAAATATCGTTTTTGGCAGCGACAAATGTCGCTGTTAAAAACGCAAAGTTGCTGCAAAAAGTATTTTTCGCAGGGAAAAAATTGTTGCTGTATGTCGCTGGCATAAGTGCCGTTGCGAAAAGTTTTGCAAGGACAATTAATGTCGCTGCCATAACTGGTGTTTTGCAGCAACAATTAATGTTGCTAACATAAATAATGTTTTTAGCAACAATTAATGTCGCTGGCATAACTAGTGTTATTTGGCAACAACAATTATTGTCGCTGACATAACTAGTGTTTTTTTGCAACAAAAATTATTATCGCTGACATAGCTGGTGTTTTTTGCAACAATAATTATTGTCGCTGGCAAAAAATATATTTTTCGCAGCGAAAAAGTTATTTTTGTGAACGATATAAATTGTTGTTATATCTTTTATATCTCAACAACAAAATTGTTGGAATAAATTAGACTTTCCAACTATAAATGTAATTATATATTTTTGTTATTTTTTATAAAAATTTAGTATCAATCACTTAATTTAAATTGTCATAATTTAAATTCTTTAACTAAGTTTTGTTTCTTCTTATCTTATTCTTTTTATTTTGCATATATCCTTTTTAACAAACTATAAATAATTCAATTAAAGTATCTACAAACAATATAATTAAAGGATAAAACTTATATATATATGACCCTAAATATAATTGTCTTGTTCTCCTATAAAAAGTGATACGTGTTGTTTATAACTCAAGTTTTAATAATCGCTTGTAACTCCGTTAAACCATCCATTCGGTGAACAATAAAAATCTTTTTCCTTCCTTTTGTGGTGCATTGTATAATACTACAACCGTTGAACAATTGGAATATCTCTCGCTTGTTTAGTGAATCAAATGCATTCTTTTAGATTTGTTTTCCTTCTACAATTTTACCTCATTCTCTCACTCTGCTGCACAATAAGAATTGTGATTTAATTAAAACATTGACTATTAGACATTAAAGAAAGAAAAATAATAATAAAGAGAATGGATCAATTGACTCCAAGAGTAAGTGTAAAGTGTTACTCAACATCTCGACTGTTGATTCTAATATTAATTAATGGTCGTAATTAATTATTATTAATCCCTATGTTAAGATTTGTGTAGTCTTTCACCTTCACCACGTACAATCAATTTTGAAAATAACCTGAACCTACACAGTAAACTGTCAATAACTACAAATATTTATTTGATTTATCCATGAAAGACATCAAACAAATCAGAAATTAAGAACATTTTTCACAGATCAAAATTCTTTGATTTTATTTTCCGATTGTTTTTCCCAATTTAATATCCATAGGATTGTAGCAGCTTTTGAAAAAGAAAAGTATATTAAGCATCATCGTATCATCTAATGCTAAATCCTATTTGCCAATTCTTTGATAAAAAAACATGCACAATTTTTTGTTCGTGGGTCTCAAATCTCAATTGATCTGCTATGCAGCCTTAGGGGTTGTTTAAGGTGAAGGAGTACACAAATCTTAACATAGGGGTTAATAATAATTAATTACGACCATTAATTAATATTAGAATCAACGGTCGAGATGTGGAGTAACTCTTTACACTTACTCTTGGAGTCAATTGATCCCTCCTCAATAATAAATTGACTATAAAAAAAATTGAGAATTGAGAGATAACAAGTGGAAGAGATAAGGGATAAAGTTTGTGAACATTGACCTAAGAGGAAACATGACGATCTTGATTCTTGAATCAATCCTCTAGCTATTGAACTTGAAGCAAAAGGGATCTGAAAAATATTAAAAAATTTAATTTTCTTATGCAATAAAAGTATACGATAAAGCTAGCAAACCTGATAGTAGTTTGTCAATGTATTGGTTTGGATCTCAATGTCTCTTTAACTAAGTAATTGTGTGTCGTTACTATGAATGTTAATTTGACTTAAATATCTTTAACTAAATTTTGTTTTCTTATCTTTTTATTTCTATTTTGCATATATCTCTCAACAAACTATAAATAATTCAATTAAAGTATATCTACTAATAATATATTAAACGGAACTACCGTAAAAAAACTTAATTTGTCCTTATCAAGTATAATAATATATATAAAAATAAAAATAAAAAAAAAAAGATAATAATTTTAAGTTAAAATAAATTTACTCATAAAAATAGGAACGAAAACCACGATAAAAGATAAGGCCGGTTTAGGCCTCAGGAAAAAAATTAATTTTTTTAAAACCAAATTATTTTTCGTATGTTTTAAAATTAATTTTTTTAAAACCAAATTATTTTTCTTATGGTTTTTTCCTTTCTTATTTTATCCATTTATATTTATTGTGAAGAACTATACTTTTATATTGTACTCTACCTTATTTAAAAAACAAATATATTGTATTCTACTTTACCTCAAAAAAAAAAATATTGTACTCTACTTGTTGTAGATTTTTTTTTAACTTAAATAAAAAAAGATCATCTACGCTTGTACAAAAAAAAAATATCTACTTCAAAAAAAAAAAGATCATCTATGCCGGTACCAAAACAAAAAAGAAAAAATGATCATCTACATTATTAAACAATTTATTTTCTATTCCTATTTTTTTATCAATTATTTTTCTATTATTATGTTTACTTATCTAAAAATAATATAATTTATTTTAATAAATGAAGATATTCAGTAGCTTTTTACCCAAAAAATTATTTTTATTTATTTTTGTAATATCAATTTTTTATTTTATTTTTTAGGGTTAATAGGCTTTACCCCCTGCAAAGTATGTGAGTTTTGCGTTACCCCCTGTAATTTTTTTTCTTGAGATTACCCCCTGCAAAATTTATTTTTTTGATTTACCCCTTTTTGTTGACGTGGCAGGCAAAAAGTCAAGTTTTTTGCTGACGTGGCAGTTGACTTTTTCCTGCCACGTCAGCATAAAGGGGGTAAATCAAAAAAATAAATTTTGCAGGGGGTAATCTCAAGAAAAAAATTACAGGGGGGTAACGCAAAACTCGCCTACTTTGCAGGGGGGTAAAAACCTATTAACCCTATTTTTTATAAAGAAAAAAAAACCTTAGTTTAATGTTTGCTTTAGGCCACACAATGTGTTGGGCGGACCCTACAAAAAATACGCATAAAAAATAGTAATTGTGTAGTTTCCCAACGACTTTACATGGTTGATGCAAAAAAAACTATACTATTAGCGGCAATAAAAATCTACTAAAACTATATAGAAGGAACAATTACTAAAAAATCTAATTTGTCCTCAAAGAGTTTGATAATATTGCAAATCTTCTATCCTTAATTGTAATTTTAGTTCTAAAGATAAAAAAAAAAAGATACAAAACATTAAAATAGAAAAAATAATTAAATTAAGAGAAATCTACGCATAAAAATAGGAACAGAAACCATGATAAAAGATACGCATAAAAAAAGTAATTGAGTGGTTTCCCAGCGATTTTACAAGGTTGTTGTAAAAATCTAAACAATTAGCGGCAAGAATAATTATTGTTTGGATAACTAACTTTTCCCAACGATAACGTAGTTGTTGAGAAAAAACTAACTTATAACAATAACTTAAATAAGTTGTTGCTATATGTATGTTTTTGTCAACAATTTAAATGTCGCTGCGAAAAAGTCGCTGCGAAAAACGATATTTCTTGTAGTGTATACTACTATTAATGTATACATATAACATATTCAAGTGGCATCAACCCGTTCCTATGAGTTTAGCTCGGTTGTAGGGACATCATATTATATATATACATGCGTCTGAAATTCGAACTTCGAGCATTCCACTTATTTATTTTAAAAGTAAAAATTTTAAGTACTAAGCTACTTTAAAAAAATGAAAAAAGCATGAATACAATTATATTACCTCAAAAAGAAATATTTAGGTGTCGTATCAATTGGACATATGGTGTAGTGTAGAGAAAAAATTAGAGAATTAAGTCGTAAACTGCTTTATTAATAATTACACATTACTTTGGAATTGTTTTTCTTTTGAAAAATGACATACATGTGATTTAAATAGATCTTTTTCTAGTAACGAGGATCATCACATTGGACCTTAAATAACTATATATAAGTAAGTTTGACATCAAATTTTAACCCAAAAGCTGAAATTATCAGGTTTATAAATCATCTTATTTATAAGTGTTCAACACATTCAATGTTCTATCTAATGTGGAACTCAACTCACACTTAAAAAATACCAACAAAATGTAACCTATGTACCTTAGATACAAGATTTTGTCTATGTTGTGGATTTGTGTATTCTTCACACTAACGAACCTTAGACTCGGACACTTGAGTAGACAATGGGTTTCCTACATGCTCTCTCAAGTGACCTTACCCATAAGGCCATAACGATATTGATGATTGTTACATAGCTTACATAGCTGTGAATTTTATATTTGATCATTAATAATGAATTGTTAACTAAAAAGTAAATGGTAATTGAAAAAGAATTGAATACTACATCTTAAAGTACATGTTGCTAATGTACACCTTCATTAGATAGTAATTGAAAAAGAATTAAATACAACTTACAGTGTATGTTGCTAATGTACACCTTCATTAAAATGAGTGGGTGAACAAAAAAAAATAAAAATAAATTATATATCTATATATATAAAGTATTATGCCAAATTTAGTGGAAATTTCTAGTTCAATTAAACAAAACTACTTTTTATCACTTCTGATCAAATATGGGTATAGACAAAATTAATTTTGCCTGAAAGTTAAGGTTTCATAGATAAAATGAAGAAAAAAAGTAGTAGATAATATGTATCCAATAATATCATAATAAAAAATCCAATAACACAGTGATAAGAATATATTACAAAAGGATAAGGAATTATATGTTTTGACAAGAATAGGGATGTTTTGCAAGCAAGTGGGTTTACAGCCTAATGGATTCAAATATTAATAATTACAAACTGGGGTATAGAGTGTGTATTGTTTGTTTCATATCCATATATATGCATGAGTAGTTGAGTACTGGATTGTTAAAATGAATTATTGAAATGTGCGTCTTTGCCTATTCAAAAACATGAATTATTGGAATCATATACCATTTCTTGAGTAACACATCAACAAACACACATGTATACAGTTTGTGTCATCAAACCTCTGATTTCAGTGTTTACTCATTAGAAAAATGTTCCAAATAAAGGTGGGTTCTCTTTTTGATTTGGCACTCTATTGTAAACTGTTTGAGGGTACCTTGTTGCAGTGGTTATTGGTAGGGTGTCCAAAGGAAGGACAATGTTTTTTGTATTAATAGTAGGTAGACCCACTTGGTTGTTCATCTATGTGATTATTGTGGATATATATATATATATATATATATATATATATATATATATATATATATATATATATATATATATGGATTTCCCGCCGTTAAAAAGTGGCTTCAGGTGAATCACAATTATTAGACCTGATCAATACATTTTAATGTTTTAATTTATAGTATTAAATTTGGATCTTCTGATTTCAATCAATAGGGTATATAATGAATTGACTGCATGAATGCATCATTTTTTGATCGCATGAAATCCACATCCGATTATTGTGACATCATGTGGTTGTATCTATATGGGAATTGTAACTTTATTTTTCTTGTATTTGAGTTGAATATTTTTTTATAACTCTATGTGTATATTTGGTTCAACTTTTAGAGTGACTAAAATTGATTCCGGAGGTGTAAAATTGATTCTAACTTATTTAGTTTCTCAAAAGTAGAATTGATTATACTTGAAGCTAGAAATTGTATATATCTTCTAATTTTAGAATTGATTTTTATATTCAATTTTTTGTTTAACTTACTTTTATATAAATATATTCAAACATGAATCATTTCATTTTTAACTCAATTTAATCGGAATCAATTATGTTAAAATCAAATTTTTTCAATGGAGAACTAGACATACACCACATGTATTTTTGGCGTGTACACTTGACTTATTTAATTACTTATTTTTATCTAAAAATATAAATAAAAAATGTCTCAACACATGTTCACTTTGATTATATTATCAATTATCATTGCTCTAGCAAGTGAATAGCATTTATTTTTACGGTAAAAACCCTAAATTTATTCTACATAAGTCCCTACATGTAAGATCTATGTCAATGTGCAAAAAATTTAAAAGTTTGTCAACAATATGCTTAATCTTTTCAAAATTATTTTTCAATTACTAAGAGAAAAAAATGCTGGTTTTTTTTTTATAATAATAGTCGGTCTTTTAATTGTCTCCATTTTATTGCAGACATTTTTTATTTTTTGTAATAAAAAAACTTATTACTGCCTTTTAAAATTATTAGACTTTCTTTATCCAAAAATTGGAGAGTTAACACGAAAAAATATATAAAAGAAATCTTATAAAAAGATATTTAAAAAAAATACAGAAAGATCTTACATATATTACATAAGAAGTGATGTATTATTAATTTGAATGAGACCACCAATGATAAGTTTTTGCTAATAAAACAAAAAATTCAATAATCTTTGAGACGACTTTTGATTGATTTCTTTGTTGATAAGGCTCTCCACTCATAGTTCACGGGTATGGAACTATGTTCTTTTTTCTCATAAATAAAATATATATCGCCAAAATATTAATTCCAGCTTTTATTTTATTTTTTTGTTCAAGAATTCCAGCTTTTATTTGTTCTAAATAAATTCCAAACTCACAATTTTGGTGCGTCACTATCAAATATTCAAATTTAATGACATATGTCGTATTTATTTGTACTAACATGTCATGTGTAAGCTTAAAATACCACTTTGAGCTTGTGGTTAAAAATTAAAATGGAAGTACATTAAGATCACGGGTTGTTCTAACTTCTAATAGGATTGATGGAGTTCATTCATAGTGAAGGTGGTGGTTAAGAGAATTTGTGGTGGGTTTGTGATTTTCTATGGATTTAATTTGACCTAATATATGCATAAGAACAAAAAAACCAACCATATGGACTTGCCTAGCCTTTTCTTTCTAGTTGTTTTCTTGTGATATTCCACGTAAAAACTTCTAATAATTTAGAGTTTGATCGGAGGTAATGTCTTCAAAATTTTCAAAGAAAATGAATTTCAAGTATTAAACAACCGATTTCTAATTCTCTCTTACATGTGGCATTTTATGATCACTCCCCACCTCTCCTTTTCCCCATAAACCAGCGTGTGAACCCGTGCCAAATATGGAAAACAAAATAATTATAAAATTTAAATAAAAAAATTAAGGAAAATGTTAACTTGTGCCCTTAAAGACACATGTTAAGGAGTTTAATATAGAAATATTCTTCTTACTACTTGTGTAATACACTTTTTGGATATTAATTTCTTTAGATTATTTAATGTTAAGTTTCTTTATTTTGATAGTTATCATGTGCCTTAAGGGCACATGTTAACATGACCCAAAATTTAATTTGAATAAAATTAATATTAATCTGTGGAAATTAGTATAATTTAAGTTTTTTAACATATAAATTAGCATAAGTTTAAAATAAATTCAAAATAAATTATAAAATTAATAGTAATATTCAATGTCCTAAAAATCAAAGTGGACGGTTCAATCGGTTGAAAACTGGTCTGGACAATTTCAAAAATTTGAAAGTCTGCAAATCTGGGGGGGAATGGTGTAAATTGTACTTCAGGAAATGATAAACACAAATTTACTACTTAACAAAATGAAAGTAAAAAAATAGTTGCATACTTGCATTGGGAGAAATAACCAAAACATCATATTCATGAATTGATTTGTAATTATCACTCATCGCACTTATAAATGAAATAGCGATTTGTTTATTACTATACACCATCCTATCGATGAAAAGAAAGTCCAAATAATATATCAGTATAATTTGGACCATAAAAAAGATTGGTCCAACTTGGACCAAAATCATACTAGCCATGGATATATTATTATTTTATTTGAATGGATATGATTCAATATTCGGTACCTGCTGTTCAAGTTCCCCTTTTAACAAAGCCTACGTTGGATTGTCCATACTTGATTATTGGTATTTTTATATTGGAAAATAAGTGGATTACCTGATTTTTAGGCTCAGATAATATGAGCGAGTTAATTTTTTTAGTGTAATAATAAGCTAGTTAATCTATTGAAAAACCTTTATTAAGACATTTTGGTTTTATTAAATTATTAATTAGTAATGGGCTTATGACAAAATATATTAGTCATATATATATAAATTAAATTATAATTAAATTTTATATCGTTAGCTAATTTGCTATATATCTATATAAGGACCATTTTCTAACTTATTTGTTGCAAGATTTTTCACATACCAAAGTCTTACCACTCATAAAATTTTAGTTTTCTTTGGTAGCAGAGATTGAAGCAATGGAATTACTTGGAGCCATTAAAATTTCTAAATAAGGGTGATGTAAAAAAAAAACATTTTTTTATTTGGATTTGATGAGTAAAATTTTCGATGCAACAAACTATTTAATTATAAGCTAATGATAGAGCCATTGTCAAAAAAAAAAAAGTAATGATAGAGCTAGTAAGAACATAAAATATTCTTTTGTTAGTTATATTTTATTTTTGGCTATTCTTTATTCTTTAAAAGTCAACTTTATATTTTGTTGCACAAGCTATTTTTTATTCAATCTTTTCAAATTAATGCTTAATTTATATTTTGTTCTTGGCTAGCTGTATATTTGCGTTTTCACTTTTCATACTCATAGATAATCACAACAATTTGTACCAAAAAAAAAAAAAAGATAATCACAACATTTTAATTGCTGCATAAATTGCTTATAAAAAAAATTGCATCATAATCATATAATATTCTTTTTAATTATTCTTGATCATGGCTATAATTGCAGCGTTTTATAGTAAATGCAAAAAGTCAGCTGTCATACAGTAATTGGTACCTGTTAAATTGCTAATTGTAATTAATTTGAAGTATTATTCCGTTTATAGATCAATGAAGAGGAACAATATTTATGTTGCTTGAATTTATTGTGAAAATCATATAAGAAGAGAAGCAATATGGACATGCCACGTGTACGATTTTTTTGAAAAATACTCCCCCGTCCCAAAATATAAGCAAAAATTGATGAACAAAAGTGAATGTATTTAGTTCAAATCTTTAACCAAATACATCAAGTTTCTTTAACTTATTTTTACTTATATTTTGGGATGGAGGGAGTAGGTCACAAATAATATTATTGCTGAACCTACGATCTTATCACATAAATCAAAATCATTAAATGAAATTTTTTCAAATTGGGAATCAATTTAATGTATGCAATCAATGGCAATCGATTTCACAAATATTCATAGTTTGTGTTTTATTTAAGATAAGCGTGATTTCTCAATGGCTATTGTTGTCCCGTCTTGAGCGGCCTTCGTTCTTAAAACGTCATAGTCTCATAATCTCATTGCGTCGTTTTTATTCGCTCTGTCACACGGTACAAACAAGTTAACATATTTTTGTTTTTATTTTGCTCTTTTGATTGCTCTATGATTTTGTTTTGATGAAGTATGATTCTTAACTTTCTTGGTTTGTTTATTCTTTTGTTTTTTTTGCTTTCTACAGTACAATATTGTTTCTTATTCCTTCTATTTGGATGTTCATCTTGGTTTGTTAAGATATTTTTTTAATCACATTCACTTTTAATAAAGGACTCCTTTGATTTTAATTTTTTTTTTGTTTTAATATTTTTCATATGCTTAAGTGTGAGAATTCAATTAAATAAGAGAATTCATTACTATGTGTGCTTCACATGTTTTTCGACTGATCACCGCTAAACGGCTCTGAAAACTATGTACATACTAACATTGTAAAAACATTTGTCTTTTTTATTTTTATTTTTTTTAATTCAAAATTTATAATTCCTTTATTAACTTAGGCTAAACTATATATTTGGTCCCTTACATTTATTTTAGGTTTCAATTTGGTCCCTTACGTTTAAAAAGTTTCAATTTGGTCCCTTACGTTTATTTTAAGTTTCAATTTGGTCCCTTCCGTCAGTTTTTGCACACGTGGCAGACGATTTGCTTACGTGGCAGACGGTTTGCACACGTGGATTGACATGTGGCACATGGACACGTTGACACGTGTCCAATTGAAACAGTGGAACAGTGGAATCTGACGGAAGGGACCAATTAATGCAAAAGTTGATAACGTAAGGGACCAAATTGAAACTTTTTAAACGTAAGGGACCAAATTAAAACCTAAAATAAACGTAAGGAACCAAATATGTAGTTTAACCATTAACTTATATTATTGTGTCTTTTCGTTTGCAGCATGAGTGCAGATTTTACTTACCCTTGCTTTGATCAAGTGTCTATACCCACTCTCAGAGTATATACGACCCACTGTGAGTATATATACAGTATAATTCTTGCCTACTTTTCAAAATTTGTAATTTCTTTATTATTATTTTTATTTATTTTTTTATAAGATTATTCATTCGTATTTTGTAACTCCAAGTTTTTAAAATCTCAATCATATGTTCATTGAATACTCTAAATAAAATTGGTAAAACTGTTTAACTAAGTGATTAATCTTGATTGATCAACCAAAATACCCAAATTCGATGTTTGAAATTTCATATCGCCTAATTTTTCTTCTAAAAATTGAATAGTTAAAATTACAACAACAAAAAAATCAAATCAACAGACAAAACAATAAAATTAAAAATATTTTTTTTACGATACACTTGCATGATGCTTGTAGACAATTGATTTTATTTTTGTAAAACCACAAAAGATGATGTATATGATTTTATTCCTTATTGTATTACTAATATTCTTATGAATGAAATGACTTAAGTTTGTTTGCATAAAAAAAATTGATTTTCTAAACCAAACCAATAAAGGAATGTGAATATTATTTTTCTATTAAAAAAATTAGAAATAAAAAACTTTCATCAAAATATAAACCAAATCCATCACTGTAGTGAAATAGTCCAACAATATTTTCTTTCCCCATTCATCAAACATATATATTTAAAGTTTAACTTTTTTTTTTTTGGTCTTAATTTAAAGTTTAACTTTATAACACGCAAAAACCATATTCCAATTATAGTATATATCCATTTTTCCACCTTTAAAAAAGTAAAACTATAGTCACTAAACAATTTGATTAAAAAAGAAGTAATAAATAAACTAGCACCTACACTCAAAAAAAAAAAGAAACTAGCACCTCAATTTTTTTAATAAGCCAAAATATAAGATATATATTAAAAAACACAGTCTCCCTAGCACCTCAAATATTGATCTCAAACCTTCACATTTTCACAATTTATATAATTAGAATTTGAAATTTCCATAATTTTGCATTTAAAATATGTAAACACTTCCTTTGTGTCTTTTCATTTGTAGCAAGAGTGAAGACTTTTCTTACCCATACTATGATCCAAAATTTGATACTCACCGTGAAAGAATCCATGGTCCACTATAAGTACATAAATTTTAATACTCTTCAAATTAAAATCCCCAATGTTATATTTGATAACACATTCACATATGTTAATTTTGTTATGTTATATAGTTGCTTAGTTAGCAATTGACAATGAACATATAGAAGATTGCACCATGATTAAGGTACGTACTTGACATAAAAAGTTATAAAAAAAAATGTTCATATTAATAATGATCCTTAACTAACAATCATTTGAAAAAATATAACATTTTTACAGTTAAGGTAGATAGTATTAACAAGTATGGTGTCCTATTAGACATGGTACAAGTTTTAATAGACATAATTTTCAAAACATCAAAAGTTATATTTCATCCGATTATGGGTGGTGCATAAATGGTGTGTTTTATTAAATCTCTTCAACTTTTATTTAAATTAAATTGATAGATAGTAACATGTTATCAAGTCTAAAACTTTTTATTTTGTAATTCAAAAATTGTAGTCTTTCATGTTAGAGATGAACATGGCAACAAACTAACTAACCAAAACTACAATTTTTCATCTCTAACATGAAAAATTGGTTAGTTAAAATTGGTTAGTTAGTTTGTTGACATGTTCATCTATAACATGAAAAACTACAATTTTTCAATTACAAAATAAAATGTTTTAGACTTGATATGATGCTACTATATATCAATTTAATTTAAATCAAAGTTGAATAGATTTAATAAAACCATCCATACACCAACCATAATCAGATGAAATATAACTTTTGATGATTTGAAAGTTCATGTCTTTAAAACTTGTACCATGTCTAATAGTACATCATGCTTGTTAACACTATCTATTTGAAATGTAAGAATGCTATGTTTTTCTAAATTATTGTTAGTTAAGGACCCTTAATTATTAATATGAACATTTTTTATCATCAAGTGCGTACCTTAATCACAGTGCAATCTTCTATATGTTCATTATCAATGCTAACTATGCAACTATATAACATAACAAAATTAGAATATATATATATATATATATGTGTGCATGTGTTATCAAATAATTAAATTGGTGGGAGAAAAGTACCAATTTGGGGTTTTTAATTTGAAGAGTATGAAAATTTTTATACTTACGGTGAATCGTGAATTCTTTCAGGGTGGGTATCAAATTCTGGATCATAGTATAGGTAAGAAAGTCTCCACTCTTACTACTGATCATTTCTTTAAAAAATGTGACAAATTCAAAAGGGTCACTTACTATATGAGACCGATAGAGTATTAAATTTTTCTTTTTTTATAAATATATATTTAATATTGACTTTTCATATTCTAGAGTATATTAGTAGTATTAATCAGGTTTATGTTTGAAAGAAAAAAAATCCATCTAGAAATATATGCAACTAACAAAAATTTAGTGCCTCTAGTAATACACTATACACATATGCTCGCTAAAAGACTTTGACCAATACCACAGATCATGTCCTCTAGAAAAGCATCGATGTTTATTTTCTTCATTCCAAATTATAAGTAAAAATGGATCAACAAAAATTAATATATCTAATCTAAATTTTACACCAAATACGTCAACTTTTATTAACCAATTTTTTATTATATTTTGAAATAGAGGCAGTACATTAACATGCTCTCTTTTTCACACATTTGACAGGTTTGTTTAACAACTCACTATGCCATATCTATTTAGAATATAAATCTCGAAAATCTGGTGACAAATAAGATATTGTAATTTTGTATTTCCTTAAAATATAATGAATCTACATTCAAACATTTAACAAGAGCAATAAAACCATTATTTTTAGCAAGTTTTCCAAAAACAAATTATATAAACCTCTACTCTTTCTCATACGTTTCACCAAAATAGTTCATTCATTCAACTGCAATCCGTGATTACTTCTGGCAAAATTATATATCTACAGAAATTAAGTTAGGGGACTAATCATAATCATATAATGTTATATAAATCACTTAGTATGTAACCTTCTACGTGTGCTGATTGGTTAGTTATTTGGAAAGTAAGAAATTAACAAATGACTTACAGAAACTCATTACAAACAAAAGACAGTAGTAAATGAAAAGAAAAGTGATGTTTGGACATACAAAAATTTGATATCAAATATAGTGTTAAGTATCTATTGTGTATTTTTTAAATGTGTATAAGACAATAGAAGATAAAAAATATGAGATAAAAATAAACACATGCAGTGTCACATTATATTGTAAAAAATATTTTAATAATCAAATAACACAACTAGAATGAGAAACTATTCAAAGGAGGACATCAACAAACTCTTTTTACTAAATATAATTATGATTCAAAACAAAAATTCCCCCAACATTTTCAAACCCTCAAAATCCTCCTTATTTTTTTGTCAAATTTGTCATTTTCTGGCCAGACTCCTTCCTCATTTCATATTTTTTGCAAAACCTCAACCATATTCTCTCAAAATCCCAAAACCACTTAAAGCATTACATATTTTGTTTTCCATTAAAACCACTTAAAGCATTACATCCCAAAAGGTAAGCTCTCATTTTCCTTCTCAGTAGGTGGACGTGGTGGTGTTGTTTCTGGAAATGCTATTTGACGCAGCTGCTCCTTTATTTGTATCTTCGTATTGTAATCAGCATTGTTAAACCGAACCTGAAGTACATTTCTCAAAATATTTAAAAAAATTGATGTGAGAATTTGTTTTGTCTGGATTGACCAATTCAGACCTTTTTTTACAATAACGAATTCAGACATGTTAAATACCAAAACAAAAACAGAATACTATTATACTGAACCTGGATCGCTTCCAACTCTTCGGTAATAGATATATCTGGATGACCTTCATTTGGGACATCATCGCCTTCAACCCAAAGATTCATCAGATGTTGCATTTCTCCCTTTATAGACTTGTTATATCTGTGACGCGCATTATAAATATGTTTGATATTAGCCACATTGTCATACCTTCTTTTTTTTAATGTCATAAGAATATTTTTTGGTTGGACCATGTTACTTGTCATCTCCTCAACAAGTTTTCTGTCTTCCATATTTAGACGACGTGGAATAAGATGACCTTCTAAATCTTTCGTCATCTCATGATTGTGTTTTCCACACACTACAGTAATTTTCCAAACACCAGAGCACAAAAAATAACCCCGCAATCTGAAAGGACACTCACATTTTATGGATCTTATTATGTCTTGGCCTTTCAATTTCTTCTTGCTTTCTCTATATACACCACCCCTTTCACATCCAAGTACAAGTGTTTGTTTTCTTTTATCTGATCCATTATCTGATTTTGAAATAATAATAGTAAACCCTAACTTGACTGCTTCACCACGAACCCATTTCAACAAGTCATCTCGAGTACTAAATGTCTTATCAGTGGCGAAGTTTTCAGCAAAATCAAAAGAATCGATAACTGGTTCAGCAATGTTGTTAGGTCTCATATCAGCTGGGGCATCCTCCATACCTGAAATGGTATCATGATCATGAGCAAAATAAGCTAAGCTAATACAGCAAGCAGACAGTTCAGATACGGCTATTCGGACACTCTTTGGAATGTCCAGATTGGCCAATCTAAGACTTAACCACTCACTTGAACCCAACATATCATTCTCAGCATAAATTGAAGTCCATACTTATAGAAGTTAAGTCAGTTTTCATATTCATTTATCAACTTGAGACAAATTCAATGAAGAGAAAATCAACTTTTTTCCTCAATGCTCTTGAGCAAACAAAAATTTGACAAATGTGACAGCTAAAAAACATGTAAGAAAAACAATTTACATAAAAAAATAACAAGGCATAACCAAATGTAACACAAGGAGCATAACATTCTAAATCAACATGGCTATGTGTTTAATTAGCAAGAATTTCCTTATTTAGCTATGTCATTGCTGTAACAGCCCGGGCCCTTTTCTACGTATATAGTAGGCCACCCCGGCACTGTACATCATGATCTTCTCCAACCCCCTTCTCTATTGGAGTTTTTGCCTTCCGTGGGAATCGAACCCATGTACCTGGGGATAAGTACATGTCCAATCCATTCCCACTACCAATTGGGCTTGGTAGTGGGAATGGATTGGACATGTACTTATCCCCAGGTACATGGGTTCGATTCCCACGGAAGGCAAAAACTCCAATAGAGAAGGGGGTTGGAGAAGATCATGATGTACAGTGCCGGGGTGGCCTACTATATACGTAGAAAAGGGCCCGGGCTGTTACAAAAAAAAGGCGCCTTTTTTTTGTAACAGCCCCAATTGGTAGTGGGAATGGATTGAACATGTACTTATCCCCATGGTACATGGTTCGATTCCCACGGAAGGCAAAAACTCCACTAGAGAGGGGGTGGAGAAGATCGTGATGTACAGCGCCGGGGTGGCCTACTATATACGTAGAAAAGGGCCCGGGCTGTTACAAAAAAAAAGGCGCCTTTTTTTTGTAACAGGCCGGGCCCTTTTCTACGTATATAATTGGTAGTGGGAATGGATTGAACATGTACTTATCCCCATGGTACATGGTTCGATTCCCACGGAAGGCAAAAACTCCACTAGAGAGGGGGTGGAGAAGATTGTGATGTACAGCGCCGGGGTGGCCTACTATATACGTAGAAAAGGGCCCGGGCTGTTACAATTGCCATGAAGATGAACAAATACAAGAACAGAACTATATCTAAACCATAATCTATACTCTTTCAATATTCATCCTACAAACTATACTTCAGGAATTAACTTACACATGCTTAAAGAATAAATACAAGTGCAGAACTAAATCTCAGCCACAATCTATAATCTTTCAACATTCATCCTAAAAACTTGATAATAAAAACATAGAAAGTCTGAAACATAGAGTGATATGAATAATAAGATACAACAAAACAAAAACCTTAACTCTTGCTAGGGTTGAACAAAGAAACGACACAAATGCAAGAAGGGAAATGAAAACCAAATTTTGTATCTCTTCAGTTTCGCAAGTGCAAATTTAAACACCAAATATGTGAAAACAAAACAAAATAAAAAACACAGGAATGACACAATTGTATATTATTGGAAAGAACAACAAAACAACGAAATTATATTTCATTACGATAAAATCAGTAAAACAACAATTGTAGATGTGAGTGATGATGACAAAGCACAAGCGATTGTTGGAAAAATGAGATTCAAGTCGAAGGATTTCAGTTTTTACAGAGACACAGGAAAGGGAACGTAGTTGGAAAAACGAGTTAAAACACCTTTGTAGTAGGCTAGTCAAATAACCGACACAAAAAATGTTTCTACTAATTTCAAAACTGTCACCATCTCATTTTTCAAATGGCGTGGTGGACAATCGATTTAAAAGCCTGTGCTAAAGAGTGTATTTTGAACTAGTATACATTTTTCTCATTGTTGTACAAAAAATATAGTGGTGATATTCCTTTTCACGCCAACTAATATTTAACAATGCCAAAAATAAATTACATAAAATAAATAAAACAGCCTCGAAAATTGATTGTTCATATAGCAACTAGTGTTGTATTTTTTCTAGAATAAAATAATTTACACAAAAAGAACAATTGACCAGAGAGTGAAAGTACAGAAACAGAAGCAATCTTCTGTACTTTAATATACAAACCAAAATGAAAACTAAAAAGAAAAATCCTAAAATGGTTTTACAAACTTATGGAATGCTATCCTAAATTGATTTTTATAGCACATACTTTGCAAAGGCCCCTGAACCCCTGATCCGATAGCAGTATAATATGCATCTACGACTAGCTACAGGAACTAGATGAAAACTTTTACACTACAACATGTATCGAAGAATGCATTCTGACATCGAATCCTCTATAAGCTTAATGAGGTAACCATGGACTTGAATTTGAAAAGGAAAATATACGAGAATCCTTAGTACCGCCAACACTTTTGATCGAAGGCATGTCCAGTGTCCGGCATCGCCACGTTATTACATTCAATTAATTCATTTTCTTAAATTATTAGTGATGTCTATGTGGCCATGTCATGTCTCTGTGTCAGTGCATTAATTATTATCGGTGTCGACGTGTCAGTGTCGACGTGTCAGTGTCCAGTATCTGTGTCTGTGTAGAGAATCACTCCAACTTGCAGGGCCCTCTTAAACAATGACTTTAGTTTCATAATTTAAATACCAAAATCATAAACTCTTAATGACGCTAATCAATTCCAATCAATAAAATGAAATTCAAAGGGAAAGAAACTAAATCCTTTTGTTTTTTGAAAATCACAACAAAGATTTAGAACTCAGTAATAACAAATAGAAAGGGAATTGTATTGAATATGAAATTAGATAATGCAGATACCCAATTCCAAAAACCCTAACAACTAGATGTACTAGAAAAAACCCTAACAGCTTCGACAAGCAACAACAGCAAGAAAACAATGAGAAAGATTTCAGAGGGGTCAATTGTTACCTGAGAGAAGTGTGTGCGTTGACGGAGAAAAAGGTAGTGTCGGCTGAGATTGGTGACGCGCCGTCACAGATATCGTTCCTCTTTGCCGGTGATATGGGTTTACCGAGTTAACTGAAGTGGGAAAGAGGGGTTCGTGTCGTGTTTTCGTGTTTTTTGGGTAGAAATGTTTTTTTTTTTCAATTGAGCGGATGAGAATTGAACCCAAACACTTTTGATAACATAGAGATACTTCTTGTGAGAGTGGATAACAAATATTATTTGTATTTGTGTCTATAAGTATTTCTCTTGATAAAAATATTTCGATATTAGGTTTTTGATCATGTACATACTATAAAAGTCCACGTTAACATTTGCTTTAATTTTTTTATCAAGTAGTAGCCGAGTAGTTAGAAATTCACTTTTTAATGTGAAAACTGAATAAGTTAGATTAATAGGGTTTGAATTAAATGTTCCTATCAACTGAGTTATGTTCATGAGGACAATATTTACTTTATTTTAATCGAAAATGCTAAGCAGTACTCGGGCATTGATTAAGAAAGTAAATATAGTAATATGAAATTGGAGTTTGTGCAGTCAACTCCTTAAAAGTCTAAAAAGAGTTCTTTTCAATTTAAATTTTTTTTTTTTATGATTTCCTTAACCAGTGCTCGGGGGCACCGATTAGCATGAACCTATTTTAATTATGGGTTAAATAAATTTCTTATCTCTGAAAAATTACCAATTTTTTTATCTCTATAAAAAGTAACATATTTTAGTCTTTACAAAATTATTATGTGCACAATTTTAGTTCCTATTATTAAATTAATGTGTGATTTTTTATTTATTACTTTGTAGAAAATATTATAAGACGGGGTTATTTGGAATGAAAGAAATCAACGTCTATTCAGAAATTCAGAACAGTCCTTATTTCAGTTGCTGGACAAGGTCAAGCTTTACTCTTACTTAGAGCTGTCAAATGGGCCAGCCCAGCCCGGCCCGGCCCGGGCCCATAGGGCCAAGACATCTATTGGGCTCAAGTGGCCCGGCCCATTAAGGCCCAAGGCCCGACCCGCTTAGCCCAGCCCAATATGTATGGGCCGATGGGCCGGCCCAGGCCCGACAAATTTTTTAATATTTTTTTTTTATAAAATATTGACAAATTTTTTATAAAAAAAAAAATCAATGGACAATAAAACTACATATGCATCGCACAAAAATTAATATCCATAAAAAAGTGAGTGTCATGATTTCATGAAATAATAAATACTTCAAAATATCCACGCAAAAGTCGAGAGATCTGTGGATGATGATTCATAAAGTGCATCCTCAAAGTTAATAAATTTCAAGCTTACATCAGACACTAAACTTTTAACATAATCATTCAAAATACATAAATTAAATTATAAATTATAAAAAAAAGTAAATTATAAATTAGGTAACTTCTCGGCCTAAGTCTCTTCTTAATCTTGACCACTTGATTTTTCATACAATTGTATCTCCTCTACTTCAGGTATATCTGCAATTCATAATACACGATAATTTGATAAGTCATCAACTAAAAAGCAAATTCAAATTGCAAATAAAACAAAAGGATTATTAATTAAACTTACCAGAAGGTCCGATTTCTTTAAAATCATGCAACCAATTACGTGTACAAATAAGAGCTTGCACAGTTTCTGGGAGTAAGCAATTCCTATACTTATTTAAGATACGACCTCCGATACTAAAAGAAGATTCAGAAGCCACTGTTGTGATTGGAATGCTTAAAATGTCACACGCCATTATTGCAAGTTGAGGAAATCGAACACTATTTAACTTCCAATATTGAAGAATATCCACATCATCATTCGGAAGACATTTTTCATCCAAGTATATTTCAAGTTCAGACTTACCATCATTTGACATTTTTTGTATCATTTCTTGACGGTATTCCTAGAATTCGACAAACAAAAACTATTTAAATTAAGCTTGAATAGAATATAATCAGCCCCATTCATGCAAACAAATAAATGCAAGCAGTACTAAGAGGGAAACACAACAATTATTTGACAACAACAATAGAAATAAGTATAACAGTGGAATTAACTTATATTACCTTATTTTAACTTTTCTAAGGGGACCATATTAACATATTAATGACAGCAACACAATAATTATTTGACACATTTACTACTACTTAGACTTTAATTAAAGAATTAGCACATGCACTATTATTTAAACTTTTATTATTTGACTTACATCAATAGAAATAACTATAAGTACTTTCATAAAAATTTGAAACAATTTATAAATCTTACCTTAAAAAACGATGTATTCTTCAATGATTGACCAACTGAGTGAGATTGAGTGTTTCTTGATGAACTATCTAAAGATGAGCTTGTTGGAACCATGTCTTTTTTATATTCATCAAAGAGATCATGCAAACCATCCTTCACTTTTTTTATCTTGTCTTCATAATTATTTGGGTAAAGTTTCTTAAAGCAAAACTTCAAAAATTCTAACTTTGATGTTGGATCAAGAACATTTCCAAGTGAAAGAGTAACCGAATATTCACTCCAATACTTGTCAAACTTATCCTTCATCCTCTTGGTCATATCTTTGATCACCTCATCTTCACTATTCAAATTTTTATTCAAAGCCATCTCTATAAATGCAACTTGCATGAAGTATAAGTTTGAAGTTGTGTAAGATGACCCAGAAATTAAGCATGTAATATTATAAAATGGAGCCAAGATATTACAAATAGTTTGTGCTCTTTCCCACTCCTCAGTGCTTGGACAAATCGTGTAGTTCTTATCATTATCGCTCAAGCTAATGAATGCAGGTCGATACCTAATAGCACTTTCAAGCATCATATATGTGGCATTCCATCTAGTGCAAACATCCAACCTTAAGAATCCACCTTCTACATTATCTAGATGCACTTCTTGGATGCATTTTCTAAACTCCCTCAATCTCCCCTCTGAGGCCTTCACATATTTGACACTCTCTCGAATTTTATGCAAAGCATCACCCGCCGCCTTCAAACCATCTTGAACAATGAGATTCAAGATGTGGGCGCAACAACGGACATGAAAATATTTACCTTTACATAACAACGCATCTTGCAAATTAAGCCTCTGTTTCAATTTTTTTATCATGTTATCATTTGAAGAGGCATTGTCCAATGTGAGTGAAAATATTTTACGATCTATTCCCCAATCCTTAAGAGCACCAAACAATTTTCCAGATAATTCGACCCCTGTATGTGCATTATCCAAGTGACAAAATGAAAGCAATTTACTATTTAACTTCCAATCTTGATCAACATAATGAGCAGTGACAGTCATATAACCTTGTGTTGTTACAGCTGTCCATACATCAGAAGTTAGACAAACTCTACCTGGAATGGATGCTAACACACTCTTTAGCCTTTCCTTTTCACTTGAAAACACAAGCATGCAATCGGTTTTTGCAGTGTTTCTACAAATGGGAACAAAATCAGGATTCAATATCTTGTTTGTAGCCAAAACTGCATCATACTCGGCGTAGCTAAATGGAAGATCATGTCGTATAATGCTTCTAGCAAGTGAATCTCTGTAAGCCTTATCATCAAATTGCCACTTCTTCAATAATGTTTCTTCATCATCCAACATGAGTTCCTCATCATCACTGTTTGGAATTTTATGACACAGCTTTATATGACGCTTTAAGTGAGAAGTGCTTCCACCACATGAAAACATACCCCTACAACCATTACATGTACATTTTTGCCCCCCATCAACTTTACCAATCTTTGTAAAATGTTTCCAAACATTAGATCTCCTTACCCTTTTGTTATTAGTATTTTTTTCAACAGTGTCTCCCTCAATAACATTTTTCGTATTAGCAGCCGGAGGAGATTGTGACATTACCAAATCACCATCTTCATTAAAAGTTTGCAAAATTGGATCAACATCTTCCATGACTACATTACAAAGTACAAACACATTAAAATTAAATTGAGCATTTAAATTATATTATAAAAGATAAGCACAAGAAGTACTTATAAGTTATACACAAGAAAGAAACAAGAGGCAATCAAATGTTAAGGAGGTATATAACTATATAAGATGACAATATCTAACATATATAAATCAAGTGTCATGTTTGTTTCTTTCTATCTTGTTGGCTTATAATACACTCAACCGAACATGACAATATCACTATATCAAACATATATAAATCATGGTCAATTTACATTGGACATATAATTATAACATTATGTATATAAGATAAGATGGTCAAATTTTATGTAGCTCATACTGTTCACATAACGAAGCAATCAACACAGACTTAAAACTCTTATAATAAAGTATGAAAGGATTAGAATGTGTAATCTACTTTTTGAAAATATAAATAATGTTTTTTTTAATACAAAAATTCCTTCTTTTGGTATCCTTAAATTTTACGTTTGTATCAAATAGATCCTTTAAATTTTATAAGTATCAGATAGGTCCTTTAAATTTTTTAAGCATCAGATAGGTCTCTTAAGTTTTTTAAGTATCAAATAGGATACTAGTTAGCATATGACCCTTAAAAAAGGTTTTCACGTGTTAAGAACACAAAAGTAGAAATTTGACATTGAAAAAAAAAAAGACTTTTAAAAAATTAAATACACATCTCTTAAGATGATTTTTCTATATTGAGTTCACTAACATGTGCCCCTCTTTAAAAAATTGACTAATTTTTACTTATATTATAGACTATAGTATAATATACATATTGCCCCCACTTCTCAAAATTTTTGGGTTCGTCCCTGAATGAACCGAACCACTAAGTATTAATACATTACCTTACCTCTAGAGCTCTAATGATTCTCTCCCTTGTTAACCAAGTTTGAAGCCAATTATTTGGCTGATTATACTTGCGAGATTTTCAATATTGCGGTATATATTGAATATGTCTTCTAAGAAACCTACTAAAACAAAGTTAAAAATAAAACATACAGTTATAAAATATTCGAGACATATAAATTGACATATAGACATACAAATACCATTATTGAGCAAGAAACTAGTTAGATGAAAAGTAGTAGAAGACATATACCTTGTTGAGAATAGTAGCACTATAATCTATATCTTTGTGCTTTAGATCAGATAAAACTTATAATTTCCTTCTTATACTTCTCTATTTATAATGAATGATTAAGTTGTTATTTTTTTTTAAATAAAGATAATCATAACAAATTTGGTTTAATAATTATCTCCTAACTAACAAAATCTCATCTTTTTCCTTAAAAAAAAAACAAATCTCATCTTTTGTTACTTACTTTATCTAAAGATTTTATACTAACTAAAATTCCTTATTTTTAGGTAAATTTTTTTTTTAGAATTTTTTTTTAATTCTTTATTGGGCCGGCCCAAAAGCCCGCTGGCCCAGCCCATGATGGCCCATAGGCCCGACAGCCCAGCCCAATAAGGCCCAATAACATTTTTTGGGAAGCCCGGCCCGGCCCGTATAAAACTATAGGGCTACTGGGCCGGCCCGATAGCCCGGCCCATTTTTACAGCTCTACTCTTACTGGTGGTTGAAGACAACGAACAGTAGTTTGGTCACTAATTATCATAGTGGGTGGTCGAGCCTATTTACTTGTTTGGGCATGTTGTAACTGTGTAACTCTGCTTTGACGACTGTTTCAATTTCTTGTATCCGTAGACTATTGTAGTCCTTTTGGCACACCATATGCTGAAGGGACTCGCTTGGTTGGTTAATATATATTTCATTTTGGCTTCTTCAAAAAAAAAATATTATAAGACATTCATAAAAAAACTTATGATTTTATTTTTACATTGAGAGACTTTTGTTACTTTTATTTTTATCTTTTTAAATTTAAAAAATTCATATTTAATTCTTCTCATTTTATAAAATTTCTAAATTTGTAATAAAAAATAACTTTTTATTATAATATTATAAATATCCAGGAAAAAATTTATTCATATATTTAAAAGTTTAAAGATGATTGAAATTTTAAAAAAATTTGAAAAAAATAACAATGATCAAAATTTTTATAGGATTAAAACATGTCACTGTTTTTATACATTCAAGTAAATATAAACAACATAATTACATAAATTAAAAATATCAATTAAACACAAAAATGACTATGAAAGAGGTGAGTTAATTATTTTATCTTCCTCAAGTTATCAAAGGTCCTCGTAGAAATAAAGTTCTAATAGATATCTTGAAAAGATTTTATCAACGTCGCATATAACTGAACCAGTCTCATGGTACTATACTGAGAGAAAAATAAAGAATGTGGTCCTCATATTGTCGTTATTTCAAAGTTCCATGTTGTTGAATCTAACATGTTTGGGCCAACAAATGATGATACTTAAATTTGAAAGGAAAAAAAAAAAGATTTGACGAAGGTTTCAAATTTTGGAATTTTTAAAGAAGTTTAATTTTATTTTATTTTTTTATAAAAGCAAACTCAATTCATTCCATTAATAAGAAAGTTATAACCGTAAAGAGGAATCGACTCGAAAATACAACGACTAGACATGGAATAGGCCGCCCTTGCGAAAGAATGAACAACTTAATTCGCTTGCCGTTTTACAAACTTAACCTCAAAGTTAGGTGCTAACAATAATAACGACTTAATATGAGAAACTAGAATGCTTAACTCAAAAGAATCAACACATATAAAGGAAATAGCATCAACTAGAGTTTTGGAATCACTTTCAAATATGACATGAGATAAGCCTCTTTCAATCACTTCACTTATTGCTTCTTTAAGAGCCATAGCTTCTCTTTCTAGTATGTAGTCTCCCTTGTATTAAGTTAGAACCTGCTACGACAAACTGGCCTCAGCGATTCCGTAAACACCACCCTCACTCTGTTGGTCCTGTCACGTCCAAAAAGCTTGTGTCAACATTGCATTTTAGAAACCCAAGACTTGGTGACTGCCATTGTTATGACGTATATATCTGCTGTTGTTTGCTGCATAACCGCAGCATACTGTTGCTGTTCGAATAAGCCTCGCGCCGTCGTCCAATCTTGCCACATGTGTAACGCTTGCATTCCAACTTGTCGGGCATTCAATTTATTGTTATTCCAAACATGGTTGTTACGATTCTACCACATATTCCACATAAGAACAACCATCTTACCTGCATCATATTTGTTTTCATTGTAACATATGTCAAGGATTAAGTCTTCATCATTATGAACCATATGCACTCTTGTCTGTAATATTTGATCAATCCCCATGACAGTCCATGCTTCTTTGTTATATTCACATTCAAAGAATAAATGTCAATCCTCTTCCGGTACTTCTAAACAAAGAAGACACCATTCATTTCTCTAAACAATGTGGGACTTCTCAAATATAATTTCACTGAACCTTTTTTCCTTCATTAGCAATGTGGGACTTACATTGCAATTAACCCCAACTGATCTCTCCTGATACTTCCTTTCTTTCATAAGTTTCCGATATTCGGATTATACTGAATAAACTCCATCACTTTCTCCATGCCATATCAGTTTATCTTATTCTATCAAATCTAATAATGGGACAGACGAAGTGGCGAATAAAATTTTTGTTGTCATATTATTGGATTTGATAGAAGTTTAATTTTTTTAAAAAAAACAATATAATGGTAGAAAAATTGGTGGGGTTCATGTGTGTGTGTATATATATATATATATGATATGTGTGTGCGCGCGCGCGCGCACGCGAGCATGTGTGTGTGTGTGGTTATGTTTGAATTTCAAAATTTGAATGTTTATTATGTCAAAATAGTTTTATATAAGAGAGGGAAAGATGAGTTTAAATAATAGGGGATGCCTTTTTGTTAACGGAAAAATATAGTAATATATTAATAAAGAGATGAGAATGGAAAAAGTACAAGAGATACTCGATCCACTCAAATAAGAAAAGTACAGATAGGACTCCGCTCATCCCAACATCCACCAAAAGCATATCTAGCTATACAGTCAAAAGAGTCAATAAACCATTCATAAAACAAATATGACGAGCTAATCTTTTTAGCCAATAACCACTTCCAAGAAATGATTCCAATCCTATCAAAAATCTCTTGAGGAGCCACAGCTATGCTCAGAAAAATTCTATCATTCCTAGATCGCCACAAAGCTCAAATCACAGCATGCCAAACCATGAGAATGTCATGAAAGATATACTTCCTACTAGAACTCAAGGCACGAAATCTCTCAAAGATGGAGGACATAGAATGCGGTAAAGCCGTAACAACCCCGAACCACTTAAATACTTTAAGCCACCAAGCCAACGAACAAAAAGCAAAAAGATAGTTCTCCAATTCTCCGGACATCTCACAAAAGATACAATAGATTGCGAAAATTGTTTGTATTATAAAATTCGAGCGGAACATTTTTAAAATTATGTTAAAAGCCATAATGTATTTATTTTTTATGGTCACAGGTCATTTTTTTTAGAGCATCAAGTCATTCTTTTGTGTATTGATTATGTTTGTATGTAAAAATTTATATAATATGTGATCTTCGACCGACTAGTCAAAATTTCTGAATACGTGGTTTGAGCTACAAATCTTTGGAGTAAAAATAATAGAGAAACATGAAGAAAAAGGTCAATCAATTTTTATCACTAATATATGTATGCTTACTTGTTCTATTTACTTTATTATTTTAAATTTGTAAATACTGTGAATTATTTTTTATCTCTAGATGAATTATTTGAGAGGAAAAAATGCACTTGGCAATATACGTCAGAATATTCTATATAATTCCAAATAAATAAATGATTGGACGTCTCTATCACAACAAGTCATTACTTCCATTACCTGCCACTGGCCAATGCCAGCAATTTAATTTTCATAATTCATATTTCATATTTCGTTGGCATTTTGATAATTTGTTTATTAGTTGATTTGTCACTGCCCTAGTGACCCATTAACTAACAAGATTTTGGAGGAAAATTCCACTCTATCTTTTCTTTGGTTGCTCCACTTCCAAATGAGATAGTGATCATTGTTTGATTAATTAATTATTTAATTCAAACTCTCCAAAGTTTAGGTGATATTATGCTTGTTAGAATGCGTACTTAGGACGACAATATATGATTTGACTATTAGAACAAAGTAGCATTAGTAGGAAGATTACGTCATTCTTTTTGTTTTTTTATCATGGTAAAATTAGGGGTGGACAATGAGTTAGGCAGGGTGGCTTTGGGCCCAAAAATACTATCAATTCAAATTTGCGGTTGCAATAATGAAGCTTAATTTGACCCTTTTATAAGTTCGGTTTTGTGGGTTCGGGTTGTGCGGATTTGCGGCTTGACGGGTCAGTTAATTCGATTTTGAACCAACAAGTGAAAAATTATCTAAAAAAATAAAATAAAAAACTCAATTGTGTAATGTGAAGAGAACATGAGTGCAAATGAAAGGGAATGAAGTATAACGTAAAATAAAATAGTAACAACAAATGTATGGTAGTATTAGTATTTGAGTGAGAGAAAACCAGTCGTTTTCAACTATTAGTTAGTGGTTTCCTGTTTCCACTTTCCAAAAAAACAAACTATAACAAGTTTTGAGATTATGTTAGGAAACAAACTATAAAAAAGTCTCAAGATATATCCAGTCACTTCATCATATTTTATATATTGAATAAAACAAAAACTTACAATTTATATAACCCGGGTGGGTTCGGTTATCATTGGGTTGATTTTAGGAAATCGAACATGCCCATTTCAATCCGTCTAAAATCGAAAAAGTGTGACTGACAATCCGATGACCCGCAGCGACCCGCCCTCTTAACCAAATTTCGGATCAGATTGTTCGGTTTGAATCGGTTTGCGGATTTTTGCCCACCCCTAGGTAAAATATAATGAGTAGAAAAAATTAAGAAAAGGGAGAGAGAATCAATAGAAAATTCAATTATATCATACATTTTTTTAACAACTCGCAACATTTCACACATCATAATTCGAATTGTATAAAATGGGATAAATCCAAAGATGTAGTGATTAACATATTTAAAAAAAAAACATACAATTCTAATTTTAACATAATTGGTAGAGTATATTTGATAAAATTTATTTGTTTTCAAGAGAAACTTATCTTAAAGTTTCTATAGTAATCTAAAAGTTATTGGCATGCTTTTAAATTGTTACCATATTCGATTGTTGAATTTTCATCAATGTCATCTATAACTTAATTGCATTATAGTTCTATCGACACTTTTGAAAGCTTCTCCATTTTACGATACCAAGTATTAGAACATATATATGAGAGTAAACACGATTAACTCACCAAATTAATCATTGACTTTGTAAGACTTTCTTCAATAAAATTTTTAGTTTTATATATATTTTTAAAAAAATCTATAATTTTATTAAATATGTAAATTGGTTTATATTTTTAACTACTTACTATCAATTAAATCATTATATTTAACAATTTACTATTACTGTAATTTTTAAATTGGTCTATTACTATACACATTCTCAAAAATATGAAAAAATTTGTAAATTGGTCTATAACTATAATTTTTTTATGATTAAAAAATAAAAAGGATATACACATTCTCAAATTTTATAATATTCATTCTTTATTCATACATTTGTTTAAGATAAATTAAGAGTATCTAGGCGTCAAAGATTAAGAACATTTTTTATTCATACATCAAAACTATATTAATTGACATACTCATTTTTCATTAATAAATAAAAAACATCTTTATTTTTTTTTTTGAAATAATTCTTTTATGGCTTTATTGTAAGGCAAAACATATTCCCAAAAAATGCGATGTATATTTTGTATACAATAGAGGTAAATTATAATTTTTTTCTTGGTCAAATGCCAATTATATTTTTGTAGTAAAAAAATAAGGAATAGAGTAAGAGTAACGTTGAAAATTAATCACCAAATACAGAAAATATATTTTTATATTAAAATTAACGTTTCCCTCTGTTTCTCTTTCTTCAACCATTTTCTCTTGTTGCAAGATTCTTTCAATTCAACCTCTTTTCTCTTTCAACAACAATTTCAACATACTAGCTTCTAATCTCGTTCAATATCTACGCAAAAGCTTCAAGCTTTTTCACACATGATTTGATTGACAAATTGATATATTGAACGGTGTTATTGATTCTGGGATCTGGCAGAAGCAGAAAACGTGTGGATCTCTACAATTTCTGCACTTTTTCCCATCTGGGTATTGTTCATTTCGTTTTTCTTCTCATGGGTTTCAGATACAAAGCAGGATTGTTCCTTATAGGTACTGTTGTTATCATTTGGGTCTCTTCTGCTGAAGTCACCCAGGTAAAAAAAATTCATTTTTTCTTATGAATTATATCATTTTCTCCTTAGTTTGGATTTATTGCTTAATTTGGATTAGATAAATGTGATTCTTTAGTGCCAATTCAATGATTTTGTGAGGCTTTATTATGTCCTAGCTTATAGGACCTTCGTGTCTGTTTGGTTTTGCGGCGACAAAAATTGATTTTTTTTAATGAAGTGATGTGCTAAAAGTGAGTTGAATGTGACATGATTTATGTTTGTAAAGTTGAATGATAAATTCATGGTTGGAATTCAATTGTAGAGGTAAAAGTTCCAAATACTAGCTTCGGGTTAGAATTGATTCTGGAGGCAAAATCAATTCTACGCATGTGGAATCAATATTTCCTCTAAAATTGGAACCAAACATGTACTTAATTGCTCCACAACCAATTAGGAAGTTGATGTGTTTGAGAGATGGTTTATAAGTCTTTGCTTTATGCGACTTGATTTTGAAGCTTCCTATATATCTTAAGATTCAATCCTTTCTCATTGTTACACTATTTTTTAAAGTTTGCATTTCAATCACAAAAGCCTAATAAAGGTGATGTGAGATTGAAAGTTAGAATTAAAATTTGCGGTGACATATCTTGGAGCTTCTCTCATGGTAGTTTTCTGTGCAGGATATTTATGAAGATTATAAGCAGCCATTTGCGGTGACATATCTTGGAGCTTCTCTCATGGTAGTTTACCTCCCAATAGCATTCATTAAGGATTGGTTCTATAACTTGCTTAAACACCGCTCTTCTAAAAGTGGAAATAATGCAGACAGTAGCTCCCCATTCAAAGGAAATAGTGTGCAGAAAATGTTTGAAATGGAACAAGGGATCGTGCCTCGAAAAGACAGTGATTTAGACCTTACATCTCTTGCAGAGAAAGCGCCATTGGTAGCTAAGTATAATGAAACGAGTGTGGCAAAGGAAGAAAAAGAACTTACTACAAAGGAAATTGCTACTTATGGATTTTACATTGCACCTATCTGGTTTATAACAGAGGCAAGTAACTCATGATGATAAGTGGTTTCTAACATGATTAAGTGTTCTTATGATTGAAACATATTTATCTTGATTTTTATTGTTATTTAATTATTTTATTTGTTGCTTACAGTATCTATCAAATGCTGCGCTTGCACGTACAAGTGTTGCGAGTACAACAGTCTTGTCATCTACTTCCGGACTATTCACTCTTTTCATCGGTGTGTTAATGGGCCAAGACACTATAAATGTATCAAAAGTAGTTGCTGTCTTGGTCAGCATGGCCGGGGTTGCCATGACAACTCTAGGCAAAACATGGGCTGCAGATGACTCACAACTTAGTGCTTCGTAAGCCCTTTCTATGTCTTTTGATGACTGCATTAGCTTCATTATTTTATTCTAGTTTTAAGTTATCAATCAATTAATGTAGGGAATGAATTACAGAAAGAAAAAGCTTAAGGTGTTACGTAGAGGCTTACGAACCTATATCCCTAACATAATTGATTCCTTTGTCTGGCATCACGTTATTGAAAATCGATGTCTCCTTCATGAGTATATCAATACATGTATCGTCCATTATAACTATTTTAGTAATGATGGAAAATATTAAGGAGTCAAGTTGCCATCTTTCATGCATTATCACCAGCTTGCTCTTTGTAATGCTATTTTTTGGGCGTTGACAGTTGATATTTGTGTTCAGCAATGGACCGCGCTCTCTTGTTGGAGATCTTTTTGGCCTTCTCTCAGCCATGTCATATGGTCTATTTACTGGTTAGACAACAATGTCTTAGCTGTTTCATTCCGTATTTCTTTTCCCTAGATAATTTATATGAATAATGACGCAACTTCAACATTAATGTTGCAGTTCTTCTGAAAAAGTTTTCTGGCGAAGAAGGTGAACGGGTTGATGTGCAAAAGCTGTTTGGATATATTGGATTGTTCACACTTGTAGCACTATGGTGGCTTAGTAAGTTTTTATCCATGATGCTTTTGTAGTTACTCATCAAAGTCAACTTAGGTCTTGTTTGGATAAGCATCTTAATAAGCGCTTATCATATAAGTACTTCTGTATAAGCTATTTTTTCTATAATAAATAAAATATGAAATAGAGTCAAACTGTTTTCATAAGCTATCTTGGAGAGCTAATGGACCTATCATAAGCTCTCTCAAACAATCTCACAAGTGTTTATGCTAGTAGATAAACTCAAATAAGTCGATCTAAATAGACCCTTATAAGATCACAATCATTTTCATTTACTCCTTTAACTTAGTTTTTGTGTTTTTAGTTTTCACATAATCTCCACCAACATTTCAATATTTTTCTAATAAATTGTTGCGCATTAACTGGTTGCTAATTATCTTCTTTTTTCCACTCAGTTTGGCCGTTATCGGCCTTAGGAATTGAACCTAAGTTTGCGATTCCCCACTCAGCCAAAATGGACGAAGTGGTTCTTGCAAATGGGTTTGTTGGAAGTGTTCTCTCAGACTACTTTTGGTACGTGAAATAAATTTAATTTACATGCGCGCACACACTTTATTAAGCAAATTCTTACATTCAAGTTTATTTAATCCACCACTCAGGGCACTCTGTGTTGTATGGACAACTCCCCTTGTGGCCACTTTGGGCATGTCACTCACCATTCCACTTGCTATGATAGCTGACATGGTAATCCACGGTCGGCATTATTCCGCATTATACATTCTTGGCTCAGTTCAGGTATGGTTGTCACTTTCTCTTAAATTATTACCGGTGTCTATTTGTCAATGTAGTGTCCAGTAGTTGAGTCTGTATCAGTGCTTCATAGGTTAATACAAGTGTTTTGTTTTGGCATTGAATTACAGGTATTTGCAGGGTTTGTAATAGCTAATATTTCAGATTGGATGACAAAGAGGTTTGGATTATAGCACATGATGATGATGTTTTATTGATTAGTTTGGACACAACACTTAATTCTTTTTTTGGTTGATTATCCTTCCACTACATTGAGTGTCATAGCAATAGTCAATATATGTTTGAAAACCAAAGCCTTTAACCTTGGTTTTTATTTTTTGTTTGTAATTTTCAAGGAAAACAACAAAAGAGTGTTGTTTTCATCATGTATTTGTTCTGTGTATATACTTGTATTCTATAGTGAGTTTTTGTTTTTGTTTTTTGTAATCATGTTCAAGAAGAGGTGCTAGCCAATGATGTAACCAAGTCATACATAATAATTAGTATATAATTTGTGGCTACACAAGAAAATGAAAATGTGATCTTAAATGGAAAAAATTGAGAATTTAATCATAGAGCAAGTGTTCCAATTCCATTATAATGATCCCGAGATCATAATCTAAGATGAATATTGGTTAAAGGCATAATGTAATGAACATAAAAATAAAAACAATAGAAATATGTTATGTACTGTATTTCAATAGAAAAAAAAATAAAAAATAAATAGAGTACCAATAGATAAAGTTTAAACAAGACATTTCAAACCAACCTAAATCATAAATGAAAGCTATTATATGTAGAAAATACTCTCAATTCAAAAAATTCAAAACTAGTAAATCAAAATATTGGGCTCAAGTGGTCAAGTGGTTAATGAATTTTCCCTAAGATGAATTGTCCAAGATAATTTGAGTTCGATTCCTAGTATAAATAATTTTTTGTTAAACTTTACTCACGTCGCGATCGAACTATGGACTAAATTTTACATACCTCGCGACCAAACTCTAGATTGTCAGGGCCCCCTTCCCCTGATAACCAAAGGTTAATACGAAACTAGACTAGATATATGACAATATGACCATACATATACTCTCGCCGTCTCAAAATATAAACAAAAGAGAGTCAACAAAAGTTAATATATATGGTATAAATTTTACACCAAATGCATTAACTTTTATTGACCAGTTTTTATTTATATTTTGAGACTGAAGAGTGTAATATAGAGCAATAAATGAGAAGTTGCAGTAAATAGAGGGTGTAGGAGTAGAAAATAGTGCAGCCAGATTTATTTATCATGGTTTGGCTACCAACCATTTTATGGGCGGGTATCGTATCTTGAAGGTCAAGTAACGTTACGATCATAATGGTACTTAATTCTTTACTGCCCCAGCCCCCAAAGACATATCTATAATATTTGACTTATATTTAGTGTCTTGAATTACAAAGATTGAAGGAAAAAAGAATACTAATAAAGTTGGATATGCTAGAAAGAGTAGACTCTACAACGTGACAAAATAAAATTTGAAGTCACTTTCATTCTACTCTTCTCTTCCTTCTTTCTCATCTACTAGAAAGGTATGGTGTTAGGTCTTACTCTTCAATTAAAACTTTGGAGTCACTTTCCCCTACCAAGTTTTGGACCATATATCAACCTATCTTCAATCCATGCAACATTGCTCACATTAAATCACGAGGGTCTCATAGTTGCCCATTTTGTGAGCATATCTTTGGAGAAAATAATTGCTGGTCACGGTCATTTTTGCACACTATTTAAAGGCAAAGAAAAAAAAAGAATTTTACTATTAATTATTTTTATTGAGAACAAATTAAACAAAAATATTTTAACCCAATAAAAATTAACGATGATTAATTCTTAACAAAACTGTTGGAAGTTGCCTTGAAAAAGATGATTCAGAAAACAGGTACTACTGTTGTGCTCTGCGCCAGGCACAGGAACAAGTGACTTTGGTTGGGAGCATCTGCCTGCTGCACCAGGCGCATGTGGATGGGCGCCAGCACGCGAGCCTATATATAGGCTGCACGTTTTCTGAGTTGTTTCAAGGGGATTTTCATGATTTTTTGCTGTCAATTGAGATGATTGCTCGTGGTATAATCTTATGGGTTTGGGCAAATTGTTCTTGATTCACCTTGGGTGTCAATTGAGTCTCTTGGTCACGCGAAAAGATTCAGGACTACGGTATAATTCGGATTAATTATTCTTGTAACCCTTGTTTGAGAATTTCTTGTGTAAGATTCTTATTTGATAATAGGGGAACATAGAGCTGCTCTCTCCCCAAGAGTAGGTTATTATACCGAATTGGGTAAACAAATTGATTGTGTTATTTTCTTTCTCGCCGTTTACTGCTTTTGGATTATTGCATCATCATCTCTATCAACTTATTTTAGTTGCTTGGTTAATCTGCTCCACACATCAAGTTTCGTATTGATGTGATATTTTTCGTCGAATTCACAACAAAAACACAAGTCTAATAAAGTCAAGCATATTTTCTCCTTTTAAGTCTTTTTTTATTCTTTTCAAGAACAATTATTTATCCAAATCAAAAGGTCCATATATAAATGCTCTCTAGACTTAACCATAAGAACTTTTCAGAAAAACATATATAACCATAAGAAAGTTTGTGCATGAATATAGATAGATAATAAATTATTTAGATTCACAATCCATATTTATAAAGTCGAAAATATTACTATCTTTTATTTGCATAATAACAATAATAAATTTACATCTAAATCAAAATGATTAATAATTTAATCACTAAGAGGCACAAAAGAAGTGAGGTTCCTGTAGCCTTGCACTGGTATATCAAACACAACAACATTATATTTGTTAGAAGCTGTAGTATCAGTAGCAGTAATGTTGAGGCAATATTTTGCCCCTTCAATAAGCATCAAATATTCACCACTAATGACATTCTCCAATTTTAATTTCAAACCAGTTTGGTCGTCGTGTACTCTAACAGCGTAGTTAGCGATATTGACCACACGTGGATCGTTGACATCTTTGATTGGGTGATAATCAGCTGCTATTGCTGAAGCCAACAGAACAGCAAGGAGAAGAACAACAGATTGAAATTTCATGATTGCTAGCTCAAATCACAATTGTTATATTTTTTAAGCTGCATAAATTGTGTTGGTGTTGATTAGCCTTGACTTGTTGGGCTCTTATTTATATTGCACACAAATTATACCAAAATGGCAATTGTGTAACTGCATTTGACCCATATAAATTAGATTACCAAAACAATAAATTGACCAAAAGAATCTTGACCAAAATGGAATATGAAAAACGTCAAGGAGGGGATCCAAGTCCAATGTATATGGTCTAAATTTTTTGTCAAATACAAATTAGATTAATTAGATATATTAACCAAAAGAATCCTGACCAAAATGGAGTATGAAAAACCAATGCTCAAGAAGGGGATTCAAGTCCAATGTATATGGTCTAAATTTTTCGTCAAATACAAATTAGATTAATTAGAAATATTGACCAAAGTATAATAAATTATTGGTATTTTATTAATTAAATTATAAAATTGAATAATTTCTTAAATTGAAAAGTGAATTTTTTTAATGAGTTTTGTTGTAATTTTATGACTAGTGGTCATTCAATATCATCAAGTTGTATGTCATATTGTTTAAAAAGTGGTGATTAGGGATGAATATGGGTAGGGTACTATAGTCTCCATCCACATATCCTTAGTTTGAAAAAAATACCAATACCCATCCACATACCCGCGTGGGTGACAATCTTTCTCTCCGCCCCATACCCTATGGGTACTTGGGTACCTAAGTACCCATACTTGTACTTGTTACCCGCATTTTTGCTAAAAATAAATTGATCAATTATAAAATATCATATCATTTTAATATAATTAAAAAAATTTCAAAGATTTTAATGTTGACTCATGAAAATTATAAACAAATTATTAGTAATATCATGCTAAAGTTTATTTCTCTTTTGCCATATTTGCATTATGTTATAAATAAATATTTTTATTAAAAATGTGTAATAGTATAATAATATTGTATTTTTTTAAAATGGATTTACATATATTATTATTATTATTATATAATAATATAATTAAAATAAATAAATACATATTATTTCCTCCGGTCACATTTATAAGCAAATTTGATTTTTTTGGTACATTGAAAAATGGATGTATGTGGTCTATAATATAGGCCACATATATTCATTCTTCAATGTACCAAAAAAGTCAAATTTGCTTATAAATGTGACCAGAGGGAGTATATAGGTGTGGGGCGGGTGGGTACTAAGTTACCCGTTCAATTTTGCGGGTAATTACCCATACACATGCCCGTATCCAAAATGCGGGGTTTACCTTATGCATTGTGGATATTTTTTCTGGGTACCCACTGTGTATGGGTCAAATTGTCATCCCTAGTGGTGATTGACGCTGAATTTGATAGGGAGGATCACAGTTCGATTCCCCGCAACTGCGATTGGAGGGGGCTGTAACCACTTGATGTCAGAGCTGACTCATATATCAAATTAAACTGGTGGTGGAAGCCACAGAAAAAATAAAAAAAAAATGTTAAACTCTTATTTTAAGTATAAAAATCTAATGAAAGGAATGAACATAAGTGATGTTAAAATAACAGAACTAATTTCGAGCATGATAAAAATATGGAGACTAAATTATAATTAATCCTTAATATTTTTATGTGTTAATACTATAGTTTATTGTCAAAAGAGGAGGGAAAAAGTTTATATACGTGTCTCTTTGAGTAAAATTTGGTGGAAACATTGCATATAATATTTAGAGATCAAAGTTCAAACTTTAGTATATTTGTTTATTCACGTTACACTATGTTTGTTTTGATAGATTTATGAGAGAGAGAGAAATAAATAAGAGAGAGATAGCAAAGAAATTGAGTATTTCTTTAGTTTGGATGAAGAGAGAAATAAGGAGAGAGAGAAGTTTTTAGGTGAGTCCCATACAAAAACAAATCTCTTCTCAGTAGGCAAGATTTGTGAGTTGAAAGAGTGGAAATATGCAATTTTCCCACAATGTCCTTCTCCCTATTTTTTGAATTTTAAATTTGAAGGATAAATTTGTCTTTTATCATTTTTATTAATTTCTATCTATCCACTTTTCTTCTATACTTCTATTCATCCAAACAATGCAGAATTTTTACTCCACTTCTCTTTTATTTCTCTCTCTTTTATTTCTCTCTTCCAAACATAACATAAAAGATAAAATTATAGCCGCTAAATTACTTATCCATCGCTATACGGTTGAGATGAAATTTTTTTTTATAGGTCCACAGTTAGGATTTAATATAGAACAATTGACAAATTTAGAGAACAAAAATACATTTAAGATCAAAATAGAACAATTGACAAAATTAAGGGTAAAAATTTACACAGTATAAGCATAGTATTGCCTACAGAGTACAGAGGTTGGTAGTTACCTTACCTTACCTTCCTACAAAATAAATAAAACCCTTTTGTGTACGTTAGTTGTAGTGACAGAGTTTGATTGATTGATTTTGGATTTGCATCCATTTCAATTGGAATCCTGAACTGAGAGAAGAATATTTGCGACTATGATGGATACATTGCCGACGACATCCACGGCGGCGAAGCGTGGAGGAGGAGGAGGAGGAGGAAGATCGAAAGTTGCTCAAACATCAAAACCTTCTCTCCTATTAGCCTTCTTCTCTTGTGTTGCTTGGCTTTACGTTGCCGGCAGGTTCTCTTTCCGATCCGATTCCACTCATTCCAATTTCATTCTTCTTAATTTCTGTTATTCCTTTTCAATTCATCATGATCTCAAATATTGTAAACGGATTTTATCATTTCTTTCAATGTTAGGTTATGGCAAGATGCTGAGAATCGAACTTTACTTGCTAGTCTTCTCAAGAAGAATTCAGCACAGGTTCACTTCTTATTTTCAATTTCAAATTCCTTTTTCTTTGCTATCTATCTATCTATCTATCTATCACTTGTTGATATACGGTATATAGAGTACTTGTGATTTATGATCCAAATTTTGATACTAGTAAACCACCAAATTGATCCATGACTTTGCAGATGCTCTCAATTATGAAGCACGGACACTCCTCGGATTAGGCGTGTCCCGGTGTCGGACACCGACACGACACCGACACTTCTAATTACATTGAATTGTGTCATTTTTTCAAATTATTATCAATGTCGATGTGTCAGTGTCCGTGTCTGTGTCCGTGCTTCATGACTCAAATAGGTATGAATATTTTATAAAGGTCCCCGACTGACCGTCAAATTTTATTCACATTAGTCCTTCTGAGAATATGCTAGAGACTAAATTGATAGGAAGTGGATAAAGTTATGGACCAAATTGATAGTAAGTTATTAAAATATAGAGACTGAATTGATAGTAAGTAATTACATACAAGGACTAACTTGACCGATTAATTAAATCAGGGATCTTTTTGAGATATTTATAAAGTCTGGAACCTATTTGAGAGTGCCCTACAAAGTCAGGGGCAAATTTGGTGGTTTACTCAATTTTGAAAATATAGTATTGTTTTCGGTCTCTGCTATTAACTTATGATATTTCCATTTTTTTTGCTGGTAGAGACCGAAGGTTCTTACGGTGGAAGATAAGTTAATGGTACTAGGGTGCAGGTAATTGTGCTCCTTTTTGTTTATATATATTTTTTAGATTGGGTTGATTTGTGGTTTTTGGTGATATTTAGTTTGTTTTTGTCGGTGTTGTCAATTGCAGATCACATAAAATAGTAATTAGTTCAAATTCTGTTGCACTATTGCAACTATTTGACAACACTTTGTACTAATTAGTGTATCAAAAAACAATAGCAATTTGTTTGAATTCTGCTACTGAGCTATAGCGCTATGTATTTGTCAACACTAGTTTCTGTGATGTTGTTTTCTATGGGATTTATGTATATGTTGTTGTGTATTAGGGATCTGGAGAAGAGGATTGTGGAAGCTGAGATGGATTTGACATTGGCCAAGAGTCAAGGGTACCTTAAAGGCCAGCGGCTGCAAACCGCCTATTCGTCTGACCGTAGGCTTCTTGCTGTTATTGGAGTGTATACTGGTTTTGGAAGCCGATTGAAAAGGAATGTATTCAGAGGGTCTTGGATGCCTAAAGGTATGTTTGGATTTTGGTTGAAATTCACAAGTTCATGTGAATTTCTTTGTTCCCTAGTCATCTTTTTTTGGTTACAAAGGAGGTCTAAGACTTTGTCCGGTGAGAGGGAGGATAGGCTAAAGTAGAGGCAAAGTGGCATTCGTGAGAATTGATTCTTGTCCAAGGGACTTGGTGACACTTCATCTAAGGCTCATTGCTCTTTTGTTTCATCTTTACTGAGATCTGTTTCATAGGCTTAGATGTAGACTTTATGTTGATGGTTTATTGCCATTTTCATGGTTTAAAGATTTCTAGTTTTCTATATTTCCCTAGGATAAGTTTTAGTATTTTATGTAGGCAAATTTTAAAGATATAATGGACTGCAGGCATTGTGTTAAAATACCTTGATAATTTTTTATTATTTACTTTGTTCATATTTAGATTTTGCACGCGTTTCATGCAACTTTTTTATAATTGTATTGGTTTAGTAAGCTTTTTTTTTTTTATATAAAAAAATATTTGTTTAGTAAACCACAGCTAGATTTGATATATTACATGTTTTTTTTTTAATAATGAGAATATGAACAGTTGGTTTACCTCTACTCTTTTCAGTCTTTTGTGTTTCTCTAAGAAGGAAATTTAATTCAGTTATGCTATTATGATTATTTTTTTTTAACTAAGGCTGAAAATCTAATATTAAGTTACACAAAAGCCTCAACGTTAACTTTTAATTGAGATTTTTATGCTTCTCGATTAGTATGTTGGGTTTGATTCAATTGAGTATTATTTGGATGGTTATCTTTTTAGGTTATATATCATTGACATTTTCTCTTCTCATTTCTGGCAGGTGATGCCTTGAAAAAACTTGAAGAAAGAGGAGTGGTCATACGTTTTGTAATTGGTCGGAGGTTTCTCCACGCACTTATCCTTACTGGCTATTATATTGATACATATTTTCTTGAGCATTTAATGATTAATTATCTGCTCTTATTCCCTTGGCACTGGCAGTACTCTCATTATCTTAACTAGGGTCTAGAAGTGTTTTGAACTTTGTTTTGACATAAAAAATTGTAATTGACAGTCCTAATCGAGGTGATAGCTTGGATCGCAGTATTGATGAGGAAAACCGCTCAACAAAGGATTTCTTGATTCTTGTAAGCAAAGCTATCTTTTATTTTGGACTGTGTGAGTGGACAGGAACCACCGGATTGTTTTTTAAAATTTGGCTTATTATAGATGCTTAATATTTAGGGTATTAACCATTTAGGGTTATCTAATACATGTATCTGCAAGCTGGAAATACTCCCCCTCATTTAAAATTCACATTTTTTCTTAAATATTTCAATCTTAGGGATACTTGAAGCAATTATTGACCATTGTGTTTATCAATGCATTTGTAAATAAAATATTCTCATTTAAGCATGTTTTCATGTCATTGAACCTTGTTAAACAAGCTTAGTATAGAGCTTGACCATTTGTTTTGTTACAATAGGAAAGTCACGAAGAAGCTCAAGAAGAGTTGCCTAAAAAAGCAAAAATCTTCTTTAGTACCGCAGTTCAGAACTGGGATGCTGATTTTTATGTGAAAGTTGATGACAGTATTGACATTGATCTGGGTAAAGATGGTTTAATAATGAATGCATGTATTTAGGAGATTTTGTTGAACTAACTATAATTTACCACGTGAAGAGTCTTACCTTTATTCACTGACCTAACAGAGGGCTTAATTGCACTTCTTGACCGTCGCCGTGGCCAGGATGGCTCATATATTGGATGCATGAAGTCAGGAGACGTGGTATCAGAAGAGTACATTCCTTTATCTGAATTAATTCTGATTATTTATCTATGATAATAATTTTGTGGAAATATTTGCCATTTTTTGTGGTGAAGATGGTCCTAGAAGATTTTGCTATAAGCTGTCTAAAATTGTTCATTTTTGTGAATTGAACTTGGGGGAATTTTATTCACTATTATCTATTATCCATTTTAGTGTTGAGAATTATTACCCCAGGTTTTTGTTTATTTTAATAAATTAGTCTGAAGTTACCACATCTGTGACCATCACTGTTTATCTTAATTTTCATCCCTTTGCAAGTCTTTAGGCATGTCCTATTTTTTCTAAGAAAATTTGCATTCCCTGGTGTTTAGAGGTTCCCATAATCCCATCAAATGTGTTAATTTCTAATGAATAATGAATGTTTTTATTTTGAATCGTTATGTGTTTAATCTTTTCTCCCTGAATACAATTATATTTCTTTATCGATTGTTATTTTCTCCTACATCAAAGTGACAATATTATTTTGTTTTGAAAATTATTTACAAGTTTGATCTTTCAATTGAGATTTTTGGATTCAACTTATAAGCTCCTTATTTTGGTTTTTTACAGGGGAAAGCTTTGGTATGAACCTGATTGGTGGAAATTTGGGGATGAAAAATCGTAAGTAATATACCCTTTAAATGAGAAAGGATTTGGTGATTTATTTTATTTTGTTTATTCAGTAATAATCTTTAATGTGATTATACCTTAATATATATCTTAAATTGAAACCAATACATTATTCTTTTGTTGTTTTATCGTTGAATGGGTAAATTAATGATTTTCAGTCTTGACATTATATCACATCAGTGCTAGGTACTAACAAACATTAGAAGGAAAGGAAAACAATACATTGTATATAAATGGAGAGGCTACACAAGTGTCCTATTTCTAACATCCATTGCTTGTAGTTTTAATGTGATTAGAATAGAGCTATAATAATAATAGTGTCCATGAGAGAACCTCAAATTGTAGCAAGCATCTTTCTTCACCCCCACCACCAAAGTACTGTGTATATCTGAATATTTATGAATGAATATGTTTTGCTGTTCTTTTATTTTATAGATCGGTTGGTATAGCATTATAACTCCTGATGGAAAATGAGAGATTGTATTCTTTTAACAGAAGTCTCTTTATGTATAAATATGGATCATATTGAAATTTTTTATTTTTTTTCTAGTGTGGATCTCTAGTGATTTGTTTTTTCTCTAGGTATTTCCGACATGCAGCTGGTTCACTTGTTATACTTTCAAAGAATTTGGCACAGTACATTAACATAAACAGGTTAGTTCTCAATGTCTTATTTGCACAAGCAGATTCTGTTTCATACGAAGGATTCGGACAGTGATGACGTTAGCCTTGATGATATTAAATGTTGCTTTTTGTTATAACTCTGTTTTCTCTCAAAAGATACTTTCTTCTATTTTTTCTCCCTATCTAGTAATATATCTTGACCTATCCAAAAACAAAATGTAGTGTATCTTTGAAGACCTATGCCTATGATGATACATCATTGGGATCATGGATGATGGGCATCCAATCAACATATATTGACGACAGTCGCCTTTGCTGCAGTAGCATCAGCCAAGGTGATATCTCAATCCTCATATTTTGCAGTCACTATTTTATGACATTGAATCTGTGGAAAATGAAAGTGTACTTGGGTAAAATAATGTATCAAGAAAAAGAATAATTAATGTGTCTTTCTTCAATAGAGAGAGAGAGAGATGCAGAAATTAAGAGTTATTCACTGTCAACATAACGTTGATAATTCCCTAATTTTATCATATCATATATTTTTTAAGTCAAAAACTCAAAAAACAGTTACGTAGGTTTTTGCACCTACTTAAGTTCACAATTGAATTTACCTTACTAATGGTGCCCAATTTTCAGATAAGCTATGCTCGGTGGCTTGATTGGATGATGCAATCACATCCTTCACTACTTGTTTGGGAGTGTCTCATGATCAGTGTCAGTTGAAGATTATGTTTACTCTTTTTTATCGAATACACCATTGAGAGCTTCGCAGACAACCAATATAACTGCTTTGTATACCTACAGTGATCTGTTCATTCTTTTAGATGTCAAAATAGCGAAATCGACGGACTTCAGTCATTAGAGAGCTCACCTGATATTTTGGAAGTGCTATGGATATCATAGTCTTCCTCTGATATTATTGTCTATACAAAACTTCTGTTGATGATGAAATATTGAAGAGGAAAAAAAGCATACATATGCGATTAATTACTGTGTATTAATTTAATGCATTGAACCACAGCCAGCAAATTATATTTTTTTCCTTTCTTTTTATTGTGGTGCCTGCTTTCCATAAGTTTTCATATTAAATCAAGTGTGCATTTTTACACGAAATTTGTACTTATTTTTTATGCTATCAAACTTAGGCATGGCAATGGGGCGGGGCGGGGACGGATTTTGCCTTCCCCAAACCCAAACCCATATAGTTTGGGTTTTCCCCAAACTCATCCCAATTTCAAGCGGGGATAAAAAGTATAACTTCAAACCCAAACCCAACGGGGATCGGGTATCCCAACGGGGTTCGGGTATCCCCGTTATACCTCTTCCAACATAAATTTGGATTGCATTGTAATATTTTTTTATTAAAAAAAAAAGTTAAAGGCCCAAAAATTATTTTGTTTCAACGATATTTTTTTAAATATAGAAAAGAAATAGAGAAAATAGTTTGTTTAATACTCAAATCAAGGATAAAAAATAAACATATGAATGTAATTTAAGAGATTGTTTAAGGATTTCTAATTTAAAAGAGGTAAAATCTAATTTTAATATAAGCGGGGCGGGTTCGGGGTGGGTATCAATGTCCCCATTACCCGCCCCAACCCCGTCTTTTGAAATCGGGGAAAACCCAAACCCGTACCCAAACCCAGTCAACTCGAGTTTTCCCCGTCAAAGCGGGTATGATTTGGGCGGGTACCCGCGGGTATGGGTTTTATTGCCATGCCTAATCAAACTTGCTCGCTGTCGGGATCTTTATTCCTTTTTAGAGTTGGACACATGAATTAAGAAATAAGTTAAATTTCAATAAGTTAAATCATTCTTACAATCTTACGTATAATTTATCAAGAAAGAGTAAAATTTATTTAATGAATGCTTCTAGTTTTGATAAGATATAAATGGTAAATATTATATTAGTATTAATTGTACTTTGGTTTTTAAAAAAACTTAAAATTTAGGATTAAAGTAAAAAGTTCAAATGATTAAATATTCCCTACAATTGCAATCAGGAGGTGGTTGGAATCACTTATGCTGACTTCCGAATCCGATTAGCCTGTCCAGTGGGCTGAATACCGGTGATGAAAAAAAAATTAAAGAGGACAAAGTAGTAAAAACACAATCAATTGTGAGATTAGGGTTTAAATTAAATGGAAGTGCATAGTTTAATAATATCGATAGTTTAACTAAACATTATGCACAATATTATTGAACTTTCAACTAAATTGAACTAAAGAGTAAAGATGCAGGTGAAGAGATATAATGTTGCGCTCATTCGTGCCGCCGCCGCACAATCACAGTTACGCCTCCTTTCTCCTGCGCCATCTCTTCACAGGAAAAAAAATTAGTACCTTTTAGGATATATCTATTTTTATTTACTTTTTGTCAAAGCGATAATGTGTTTTGGCTGACAATTATATTATATTTTGTCTCAATTTAGTGTTTGATAAGAAATCAAAATATGATAAGTTAATCCTAAAATGTATTATATCATACGTCTTTAGTTAAAATTATTATTTTGAATATTGTGTGTGTATATTTATTTAGTTTATCTAGCATATATAATATATAATAAAATTTTAATCAAAAGAAATATATAATAGAATTATTTATTTACTCATGATTTTTTTAAAAAAGAAATGAAATTGTTTATATGGTAGTGATAATGAATTTTTCTAAAAAAAATTATTTAGTTACTTATTTATTTTTTAGTTTTTTTTTTTTTGTTAAGATTAATTTGAAAAAGATATATGTAACTTTTTATTAAGGATAATCTTGTCAAATATGATATTATGTTTAATTTCATAGTTAAAAACTACGTATTTATTTATATGGTACTATGTTTTTTTTTTGTTACTATATGGTACTATGGTAGTGATAAAGAAGAATTATATAGTATTTTATGTTAATTTATTAAATTTAAGATTTTATTTAACATATATAATAGAATTATTTATTTACTTATGATTTTTTTTAAAAAAAAAATTGTAATTGTGTTCATATGGCAATGATGATGAATTTTTAAGAATATATTTGGTTACTTATTTAGTTTTGTAGTATTTTTGTTAATTTATTAAACTTAAGAATATTAATATTAATTAAAAGTATATATATAATTACTCCGTCCGGTCCTTTTTATATGAAATAATCGGGTCAACAAAAATTGATGTATTTGGTCCATATTATGAACCTGATACATTAATTTTTGTTGGCATAATTGTCTCTTATAAAAAGGACTTGAGTACATTTAAATGTAAAAAAAATAACAAATAATGTTATTTTGTTTCTTATTATCAAATGGATCATATATAAATGGTACCTCTCCAGGTCAATATACAAACATTGATTTATTACAAAAGTTGGTTTCTTACAGTAAAAAAATAAAAAAAATTGGGTACAAAAGTAACAATTAAAGGTATATTATTTTTACAAAAAAACTATTACCATTTATAATTTTCATATAGTAACAAGAGAAAAATCTGGTCAAAAATAAAATTTGTACTTTTTTAAAAAGTTAAATTTACCTTATTTAGAGTCAATCATTTTTAGGAATTATTAATTCATAAACTTTAAATAAGGTTATAATTTATTAATATTTTCTCATAAAAAAAATATTTATTAAAATTTCGCTAGATTCATTGCATTTTTTTTTTTAATAGATTCGTTGCATATTTAAATATATGGTATATGGTGGATTCTAGGGTGAACCATCTAACAAGTCCCTCACCAGTGAGACACTTAAAAAATACCGTTAGATCAAATGAGTGGTTCAGATCTTTTCAAATAAAAAAGAAAAACACGTATAGATATCCACAAAAAAGGAACCATCTAACAACCTATATTACTGCTAAATGTTATTATTTTCTACAAAATTTCTAAATGCTATTATTTTCTTATATTTATACGATTTTAAATGTTGGAGTTTTTATTTATTTATTCTACACATTTAAAAAAAAACGTAGATCCTCTATTGTGACTGCACGGTGCAACTTGCTGCATAGTTGGTAAATTTAAAGAGAAAATAATTTAAATTTTTTCTATGAATTGAGATTGTACCGTGCAGTCCGTTGCTGTAGAGAATCCATACATATTTTTCATTTTCACTTTGTATAATATTCATAGTTTACAAATGTAACAACGTAAAAATACAAATCATTTGATACTGTCCAAATTACGTTATTGCGACAAATGCGTGATTTAAGGGATTATTATTTTGCTAAAATAAATTTTTTCTTAATTATTACTCTATGATTTAACTAATCATATCACAAAATGCATGATAAGTACAGGATAAGCTGACTATCCTACAACCTCCACCAATGGTAACATGTCTTGCCTTCTATCCTGAAGATAATAATACAATTGTTGTTGGCTATGATGACTCCAGCATAATTATAATTAATGTTCGAGACAATAATCAGGTATATATCTCTTTGTTCATTCAAGAAAGATATGAATTATTACATGTTTCAAACATAATTAAACTCACAATTTATATCATTCATGAATTATGCTAGAATCAAATCAAGCTTGAGGGTCATTCTAAAAGAGTTACTTCTTTTGCCTTCTCAAATACTTTGAATGTTCTTGTTTCTGCTGATGCAAGTGCTCAGGTTAGTATTTAAAATCCATTCCACACATAATGTTTTTTACTAAAAATAATTGAAATAACGACGGAAATTTAGCGATAGATTAAAATGACAAAATTTGTCTCTAATTCCGTCGCTAAGTGTTTGAGACGGAAAATTTAGTGACCAGTATTAATTTTTTCGTCTCTAATTTTTGTTATTTCAACTTTTTCTAGTACAAATCACGATCGGAAAATTTTAATTGGTTATTATCACTATTTTGATTCTAATTATTTTTGGTGCAGATTATTGTATGGAATAGCAGAAGCTGGGAAAAATTGAGAGATAGAAACTTGCAAATAAATGTACCAAATGTGACACAAATATTATCTGAAACTCAAGTTCATTTTCACCCTGACGAGAAAAAATTTCTTGTTGCACATAATATACATCTTGGAATTTATGAAGCAACAGAACTAAAATGTGTCAGCCAGGTTTTTTTTTCTTCCCCTTTTACATATCATAAATATATTTTCCTTCAAGACATGCAATAATTATATATTCTTTTTTTTTTTAATATTTTTCTCTTTTTTTCATACTAGTGGGATCCAAATTTTACAACAGTAATCAATCAAGCAACATTTTCATCCAATGGTCAAATGGTGTATGCTAGTTTTGGTGATGGAGTTTTGGCAATATTTGATGCATCAAATTTTCAAATGCATTATATGATTCATCCCTCTCTTTACCTTTCATCAATTTCCAGGTACTTTTTTTTTCCTCCCACGCTGAATATATTTATTATACCATAATATTCATAAAGGTTAAATATATTTATAATCCCGATAACATTACATATTTTAAAGTTTAGTTCCTATAAAAGAAAAATACAAACAAAAATCGAACAAAATTTATGAAGGGACTAAACTTCAAAAAATTATTTAATATATCTGTGTATAATTATTAAATTAATTGTTGGTTTCTTAAAAAAAACAAAATTAACTAATTGTTGGTTTAGAGAATTTAGTTTTAGGCTTGTAGGTTTGAATTATTTTTTTTGACTCAAGCTTGTAGGTTTGAATTATAATCACAAATTAATGATTTTATGATTATACAAATAGAATAAGGAAAATGATATTTGGTAAGAATTCTTTGATGCAAAAAAGAGAAGAATCGTATGTGGCAATATTTAACACTTACAAATTATAATCACTTTATCCCCAATGTACGGTTAACCAACTTTTGATTGGTTAAATATTCTAGTTTAGTGGATTCTTTTCTTTCTTATACAAATAATTTAGTGGAGGACTAAATAGCAATACTCATAGAATAATATGATATTTTCAAAACTCATAGAATAATATGTGAAACTTTGACATTCAATGTAATAATTATTTTTATTTGATTGTTGCAGTTTGAAAATCTACCCAACTGCTATAGCTGCACATCCTCATAAACCAAACCAATTTGCTGCAGGATTTACAGATGGTAATGTTTGTGTGTTTGAGCCAAAGGAACCAAGTGGTAATTGGATTATGCCTCAAGTTTGAGATGAATTGGTGAAACATATGAATATTGTTCACCAAAACAACATTAATGAATAAATGTAACACCTTGAAGTGGTGTGTTGCTCTTTTTAGGCTTTTGTCATGACACTATTTGGCAAAACCTTTATCTTTGGTTTAATATTTATTTGAAGTTTTTCTTGGATTTCTTACAGTTGGAAAATCAACTGTTTTAATAGTATTGTTCTTTGAACCAATAATTTTATTAAATGAGTTACTATTTAATTACAAAGCTATGTTATGCTATCGTTAGTTGGTTCAGTGGTGGTTGACGCTGAATTTGATAGAGATGACTACGGTTCAATCCCCCGCAATTGCGATCAAAATGGGGCTGGAACCACTTGATGTCAGAATTGACCACGAACCAGATTAGGCAGTTCGATGGGTCAGATACTGGTGGTGAAAGCCAACAACAGATTCCGTTCTAGTTACTTTGGCTTTATCTTCTCTCATGTCCCAACTCGGTCCCTTGGAAAATCCAAAACAGGTTGCTAAACAATCTAGACATCACTAAGTATATGCGCTTTTGGATCACCTACATCTATCGGGAGAAAAATGCTTCTGCGGATAATCTTGCTAAGTATATGCGCTTTTGGATCACCTACATCTATCGGGAGAAATATGCTTGTACGGATAATCTTGCTAAGTATATGCGCTTTTGGATCACCTACATCTACTCGGCATCACAAACGCAACTATGTTGCTCCATCAAGACACTACATTATTACACGGATGCCACCACAGATAACACAACCTCAAAAACAAAGGTGTTGAAAGTGCAAATTAAGGATTTAACGGTTTCAACCATGACATCATAATCAAATCATATGTTCAAAAGCATGTTAGTTTGGAACACACCAACTGGGAGTGTAATGGAATTCCATTATTTGACAACATCCCAGTCTAAAGGTGAGCTACATATTTTAGTGACAATAATCTACAAACAAGGAACATAATGTTTGCTAAAAAAACCAAGAAACATAATGTCCATTTGTTCAAACCTTAAATATAAATATTCAGTTGAAAAGGAAATTAAATTCTTGACCCCCCGTCAAAGAAAGTGATATCTTCAAATAGAGCTTGAATCGTCAACCTTTGCTGCTGCTGATGCATAACTAACACTACTATCCCTTGTACTATGGCACTGACTGGACTGCTCGTAGCGAAGAAAGTTGATTTTTATTTTTGTTGAACAGTTCTTCAGCATCTGATAAATTTGCAAGATTAGAAAACATAGTTTTATAATTTAACCTAAATCCTAATATTAGTAAGGTGTGATTAGAAAACATGGTTTTATAACAATATCAACAACAATTATATTGCTTTTTGCTTTAAGTATAGTTGGACTCTCAAATTTGGCAAGATTTATTCCATCAACATTTATAAGGAACTTACATGGAGAAAAACACTAATTGGATGGCGTCCGCAGATTGTATTGTCATACTCTGACAGATACTTTTTGAATGAATCAGGGTCTCCAGTTTCTATGATATCCATGCCCATCTTGTCCAAGGCCTCAATGGATTTGTAAATAGGCCCATGTTTTTTGTCATAGTGCATGTAGTTGAATCTGACATAAAATACCAGTTACAAAACACACGATCAATACCAACTTCAAACTAATGATAGAAAAACATAACTGGACTCTGAATGTTTGCTTTGTGTGTGATTGTGTTTTTATTAGCATATCTCGGACAACAGTTGCAAGAATATGCTTTCATAAGATCTTAGGAAAAGAAAGAAAGGAATAAGGTAGTTCAACATGTAAGAAAGAAATACATACCGAGATCCCCAATGACAGAAATCTGATGAAATAGAGAAGAAATTAGTAGGGTCGTCGACAAACTGAGCAAGAATCTGTCCATACATAGCTTCATTCTCAGCACTAACAGCACCAACTAAAATGGGTACAATTTTCACCGGGTGCCTGCGTCAACATTCAAACTCAATCTCTCTGGCAAATTTCAAGAACTGAAACCCTTTAAATGTAACAAAACTTACCCTTCAAATACTTTAGCAAGATATGGCAAGTGCATTTCCATGCTATGTTCAGCTTCATCAACTCGAATATCCATCGTTTCAAATTTTCCTGTAGCTTTAAGCTGCTCATTTACTGGTAAAACAGATGAAAATTGAATGTATGATCAGGAAAGGCAGAAGCCAATATTGAAGTCAAACAAAATGAATCGGCTCTCAATAAATCAGTTCAAATACATATCCATAACTCAGATACAACAACTCATTCATATTTTATACGATTAACACTACCTTCCAAATCAATAGGCAGGTCCCCAATTGGTGTCTTGTAGACTGTTGCAGTTGAAAGAGCACATTTTGGAGTATAATAGTGGTGAGAAGGACCAAGTAGGAAAACACGTTTACTGAAATCACAAAACAGAAAGAAAATAATAGCAACGTCAACAACAATATACAATTTAGCCCATATTTATTTTAAAAGGCGAGTATAGGATTAGTCAGAGGAACAAACAAGAAATGAACTTACATGTTAGATGGATCAATGTTTCCAAAAGCGTATGCAGCAGCTCGTCCTGAATAGGAATAACCTGCATGTCTAACACCACAATCCAATGCAGCACAAACACATAAGCATTGTTTATCTCAATAATCATTAAATCATAAGTAAATAAATAAAGCAAATTGAACTCCTCTAAAACTATAAGATCAAAATGCCATTTGAAAAATCAACCTCAGTCCCTTATTTTTTGCTCAAACAAGGGTTACAATATCACAAGTCTAATTACATTCACTTACGGTGCTATTACACCCCGTACATCGGAAGATTTAGTCAAACCACACGAATTTAGCCATCCTTCCAGTTCTTCTGAAAGCTGCTTAGCTGAAAGAATAAATTAACAAAAAGTCAAAGAGAGAAATACTAAATTGAAATGTTGCTCGTCACAAAGGTTTTAATTCAACATCTTAATTTTCAATACTGAAGAGAATCACAGTCAAATGCAACCACAATTGCAATTACACATTAGGGCCAATCTAATCTTCTTTAATATTACGGAGAATCGCAGTCAAATGCAACTAAGGGTCCGTTTGGATTAGCTTATTTTTGAGCTTATGCAAAACAACTTATGCAAATAAATGAGGTTTTATGTTAATCTCACTAATGAAAATTGTAATTTTATAAGCTATTTTTTCATAAATTACTTTAACAAACTTATAATAATACACAAAAAACTTATTTATTTGCATAAGTTGTTTTAGATAAGCTCAAAAATAAGTTAATCCAAACGGGGCCTAATGCAACCTAACTCGCATCGCAAGTTAGGGCTACAAACCCACTAAAAACAACTATAGAGTGAGAAACTTCAATTTTCTCAAAGCTTCACTCTTTTGGAAGATTTTTCAAACCATCAAATCTAACCATCTACATTATAACAAATTCAACCATATATTCAAAAATAAAATCAGGGTTTTAAATAAAATTCCGCGACTACAATCTAGGTTGCAACATAACAGTTTTTTATACTAACAAAACCTCAATGCAATTCAAGTTGCATTTGACAGTGATAGTGTGATTCTTTGCATTAACACAACAGCTAATTAACAAACCTAAAACTAATCACCCAATTGAAATAATAAGTAAAAAGAAACAAACTCTGATTAAAAGATTAAAAAAAAAAATCAATATTTAGAATCTTGATCAGAAAAATTAAAGTAAGGATTTGGTGATGAAATCAATAATTGTTTGAAGAAACTTACGATTGTCAGTGTACCAAGAACCAGCATGGGATGGTTTTCTGACTTTGGTAACCATGATGAAAGAGGATTTGAATTTTTTATAAAACCCTAAAATTGAAGAACGAGTTTTTATTCTTTCTCTTTGCGTGTTGCTATTAATACTATCTTTAACAACTTGTCTTAGAGGACAGACAACTCTTTAAGCAAATCCCATGTTTTATATTGTCTGTTGTTCTTTAATCATAATAATCACGACCAATTTAATTTTGACAAGAATAATAACTAAATTGGATTTGGATTTTCTAGAGTTAATAAAGTATAAAATAAAATAAAATAAAAAATCAATATTTATTTTTAATTTATTAATTACCCGTTTATATTATTTGAGTTTAAAGTACATGCACAGATTAACTTTACACTAATAACCAATAAGAATGATTCAACATTCCATGTCATAACAAAAAAGTGGAGTGACGTGGTGAAAATCGAAATTATTTTACACGGTCTATACATTTTTTTTTTCTCATTATTTATTTTACATTTAAAGTAAATCACTCATTTTAAGAAGCAAATTCATCACAAAGACAAATTAGTATCAAATTGTGAGAAATCGAATTTGATCAATATTTTTTATTATGATTTAATTTGTATATTCTTTTGGTATAAAGGTACTTTAAATTGTCAATCAATTAAAATTGTCAAATTATTAAAAATAACTTAGTTCATAAACTATTTTTAAAGTCATTATTCATTGAATGATTGTAATTTGTTGATGATGTAATTTTTTTTATACCGGTTATATATAAAAATTAAACTCTTTTATTTGGTTTCTAAAAGGCAATATTATTTGAAGTGTATCTATGATACATGTTTAAGACTTAAACTTTGGGTTCATGTAGTCATTTTTAATAGACTCAACTCTTTTTCAATTAAAGAGAAAACTCATCGAAAATGATTAAAGTTAAAAAGTGTTGATTCGGTTATAATTTTTGGAAGAAGAAAAAACAATGGCAAGAAAATTCTTCCTAGAGGTCTATTTAAAAACTTCTTCGTCCATAAATCTTATCTTAATTGGTAGAAATGTCAAAATTACTAAGTCGGACGCTATGATTGGAATTCGAACCTCTTCATTTCACTTTGATATGGAGGTAGGGTTGCTGCAAAGAATACAATTTTTTGTAGTCTGATGCTATTTTGCCAAAATAAAAGAGGTTACATAAAAGGCTATGGATTCTCATCTGCTAAAGTCAATTTGAAAGTATAATTCAACAAAACAAAATTTTCAACCATATAATTTAGAGAATTTGATAGCATTTCTAAACTTTCTGTTTGTTTCCATTAGGTAGCAAGCTCCTTGTCTTGGATGGTACAAATTGAATGTAGATGGTGCAGTGACAATGCACTCCCAACATGCAACCACAGGGTAGGAAACACAGTTTTGACGCTATTATACATTACAGTCGTCCGATCTAAACTGTACAGTCAAGATTGTTTTAAGTGATTTTATAAATGCACAGCTCAATCTTAAAAGACTAATTCAAAAATAATTTTAATGCACCCTCATATAGACAAATCAGGTTAAATACTCAGGAAAACAAAAGAAATATCTAAGACAACATTAACAACAAATATGATGACAGTTTGACAAATGTAGTGTGCTATACAATACCAGTAGAAATAGAATGTGGGGTAAATGACAATTTAACAACATAGATAATCATCAAACCCCAGCAAGTTGAATTTTTTTTATTGTGTTTGCAAACTGAACAGATCCAATCACTCATTACCTCAATCAAACCAATAAATAGAATAATATACTGATTTTACAACTGCAAAAACCCTCAGAACATATACCCCTCCTGTAATTGCAAAACAAATACTATAACCAGGGTTTCTAACCCTAATATCCCAACCTCTACAAAACTGCTACTGAAAAAATAATTCAATCATAGCACCCATCACGGAGTTGACAAAATGAAGAAAATATACCTGCAAATTAAAAGGCAAATAAATCCATTCAGGCCAACCACATAAATGTCATCATTGATAAAAAAAAAAAAAAATTATAGCGATGAACATAAAGGATAATTAATCTCTAAGGTTACTGGCTAGTCAATTCATCCATCTTTGTAATAACCAAACAATGTACATGTAGCAAGTTATCGAATGATTTAACCCTTCTTAAGCTAACTAGTTTCCATCTTAAGCCCCTAATGCCAAAAACCAACAATTTCTTCCGAGAAGGGAAGCTGAGAAGAGGGGAAATTTTGTCTTGAAAACAATTCGCATGAGACACATCAAGAAAAGTCGGTGAACATCATGAATCAGCATAACAAAAACAGTAACTCGGACTTCAAACCCATCCGACTTCATCAATATCAATGTTCTATTTTAAGTTAAAATTAATATACACGATTCCTAATTTTTGTAGAGCGGTGACAATGAGCGATTCGAACCTGTTAAGTCCATTAGTTTTTGCCTACTTTTCGTTCTTGGTCTATGCTGTATTCTCTTACAGGCCATTGACAATGTCAATCATTCCCACAAAATGTTTTGGGTAATAGGACTGATTTCTTTTGGATTACGCCATATGCATTTCAATTTAATACTTACCCCAAATCTTAAACAAGATCTATTTCTCACACAAACTCATCATAAATCAATACAAATTATAGAACATGATAATCCTTTTCCCCAGCTGAGAAAGCATAGCATCCAGACCACCTAAACATCTTAGACTGCACTCAAGAGTCGAGCCATCAGCTATCATTTATCAATTTGTACTAGAACATAGGACAGGCACACACACCTATATTAGTATAAGTAAAAGTTGCCAAAACTTTTGCTATCTTTACTAGTTACTGCGACAAGTAGAACTATTCTGATATAACCTCTCCATTAGTGTTATGAATACAGAAATTAGGATCTCAACTTTGATAGCCAAACAACAGAAAAGAGAACGCCTATTATGATTATGCACAAGTCCAGAAATATACACTTAATTTTTTTAACCAACGGAAAACACATGGTATAACATTCCATAAAACATATATCACAATTTCAGTTAATGGTATAAGCATTTAAAACTTTCAGATGCTACAAAATCTCCCAAAAGTTTCTAAACAATTTAGAAGATCTACTGGGATAGGAACATGCAGACAAAACTGCAGTACAAGCATCATATTCTTACCTGTCTTTGAATGGAATGTAGAAGCCTTCAAAAATATTGAAGAAGAAAATAGAAGCACTAATTTTGCCTCTATAAAGAATGACAAATCAAAGAAGAAAACTTAAAATTGCTCCAAGATGTAATGGAGTCTTGGAACACGCCGACGAAACAATGGTTCAAGTCGGAAAGTTGGAACATCAAACTGCCACCCATCATACATCTCATTCCATGCTTGCACTATGTCATCAATTTTGAACCCTGTAATCATGAAAATTGGTTTGTCAGTTCCCTAAAAAATTTGAAACTAGAAAGGTATCAGATAAATACACACACATGATGAACAAATTTTCCCCAAACCGTACCTTCCATTGCCGTTTCATTAGAACAATGGTTCTTTATCATAACACCAATGTCAGTTGTAGAAGCTCCAGCTAGTTCAAACTTTTCAACTGCAACCTCCAAACATTCCTCCCATGTTGGTAGTCCTAGCTTAAACTCCACAACAGAACGCTCGTACAATAAGGTACCCCACAAAAGATATATCTGTATCCTCATCTTTGAAGTCTGCTCTTCAGCTTCCTCGGAAGAAACATCCCTGAAAAGACCGTGCAAACCCATTTTCTCTAACTGTGCATTATATTTATCTAATTTAGATAGTCCATTCAAGCGCTGTTCCTCAAGCTCCTCCCACATCAACATCCCTTTCTCCATCCCGTCCTCTGCCTTGTTATAGAGCTGTAGAACCTCCTCAAAAGGACCAACTTCGAATTCCTTATTGTTAGCAATTAAATAACACCAGCATAGCTTTGCTTGCTCAAACTGCTGATACCCAAGAGCAAGGAGTCCCTCATAAAAGTCTGGTTTGATTTTCACAGATTCTTCGTATCTCATTTCCGCTTCCTTGTACTCCTTCTTAGCCCACTCATACGCAGCTTTAACATGCTCGAAAGAAGCATCTCTCGACCCTTCCTCCTGACAAGGCACTTGCCTCCTCGCCTTAGACAAGTGAACATTCCCCCAATTAAACAAAGCCAAAGCAGCCATCTCTTGAAACTTATCCGCAGCAATATCAAACAGCTCTTGAGCACCATCACTCGTCACCGCATCCTCCATCGCCTCCGAATATAACTTCATCCCAACCTCATGAATATCCAGATACGAATCAGAATCAAACCCAACATGGTTCTTAAACAGCCTCGCAAACTGAACAAGCCAATCCTCCACAGTAAGCATCCTATTACTCCTGTCTCCTTCTCCAACCCCATTCTCCCTTCTCACCTCACCACTACTCGGCTTTTCATCATAACGTGGCTCCTTATCCAAATCCACCTGCGTAATATACAACCGAATCGAACCAAGCACATGACAACCCTCAGCTAACCTCAACTCAGCAGTAGTGGTAATAGTAACCAAATCACCTTCCCTATCCTTATACTTCACAAGAACACCCTTTAACCCCGGATACTTATCCCTTATCACATCCCTCACCAACTTCATACTACAATTCACAGGCAACTGCGCCCACCTAATATCCTCACCGTAAATCAACTTCACAGTCCTAGTAACCGCTTTATCTTTCGTAACAACATCTCTACTATCCTTATCCTTATCAACAACAACCTTATCCTTAGAATCTTTACCCTTCACCTTGACATTCCCAACACTGTTATTCTTCTCAACACCAACATTCTTACTTTTCCGCTCTTCCTCACCTTCCCCTTTATGCCCTTTCTTCTTCTTAGTAATCTTCTCCCTAACAACTTTCCTAAACCTCGCAGCAGGCGGCTCAACCTGCTGCAAAGCAGCCAAAGCAATCTCAGTCTCATCGATCGTAATCCCTTTCTCATCCATAGTATTCCTCAAACTATCAAGAATCTCCAACGCGGTCAAATTATTCGGTTCAGCATTCAAAACAACCCTAACATCTCTCATAGCCAAATCTAACCGATTCAACGATTCATAACACTTAGCTCTTTTTAAAAGAGCTTTACTATACCTCGGCGAAACCTGCAAAGCAAGATTGCACTCATTGATTGCTCTAGGATACTCACCAAGACCCAATTGCATATAACACATAGCCATATTTGTATGAAGATGTGCAACATCTATGTGATTTTTAGGAAGAAGTTTAAGGGCTTTTTCGTACTTTAACATAGCACCTTCATTGTCTTTTTTCTGGTAAAAAAGTTTGTTACCTTCTTCTCTTAACTCTTGTGACATGTTGATAAACATCGCAGTATCATCGTCTAATGCTTTTGATGATGATGAACGTTCGTAACCACCACCTTTGTTGTTGTTCTTTGTTTTTGGTGATTCATGATGTTCCTTCTTTTTTCCAGCTGGTTTTCCCATCGATCTATGAAATAATCAATCAAATGATAATAAGAGAGATTTATTTGAATTGAAGATGAAAATGAAATGAAAAAAAAAATTAGAGAATTATGATTTATTGATGTATTTATATGGAAAATGGAAAATATGTGTATGTGATGATTGGGTTGAGAAATTGGGATGATTCGTTTCGTGGTTCTTTCTTTCTTTCTTTGTGTATAGATAAGTTAGGGTTTGTTTGGTTTGGTTCTTTCTTTTATGTGAAGTCAACGTAGATGGATTGAAGGGGAGGGGGGGTGTGAAATGAAAAATAGAGTGGCCTAAAATAAAAGGGTGGGTGCCTTTTGTTCTGGAGGAAAATTGGGGGGGAAAGCACCAAACGACACTCAAAAATGGGAAAACGCTGTGATTATGGCCCCCACTTATTTGGCTTTTAGGGGATATATTCCTTGAAATTTTCTTTTTTTTAACCTTATTGTGTTCAAGAGAGAAAAAACTGGTAAGTTAAAATTTGACCGAAATATAAAAAAAAATGTCTGATTAAAAATATTTTATCTAAATGGAGTTTAGTTTAGATTTGTCTGAATGATTTATCTTGTGTATCATTCCTTTTGTTTTAAGTTTTAACATGTGGACTTTTTCCTCTTTAATGGTTTTTTGTATTTGACATTTTCTTAGTTCTTATTCACACATTCATTCATATTGAGACAAGACAACACATGAATTTGATTTTGTCTTTTCATGGCGGCTGTACTGTTGGGTTTGGGAATATTCCTTTATTTTGTTTGTCCTTAAAAAAAATTGCTTGATTGCTTCCTGAAAAAAAAACATTTTTTTTACAATATTTCATTATTTCTTTTTTCATTTTTTATCTTATGTAATGTAATTTTGTTTTAATATTTGTGATGTAATATAATCTACGCCCTGCAAGATGGACTTAAGTCTGAGTTATATCTATCAAATAAAAATGAAATATCGCAAATTATATGGATTATGGAGTACATCAACTTCTAAATATTTGATTTTCTTATTACTCTATCTCCATTTCTTAATTTTGCCAAAATCATGATGAATTTCGATTTCAGCAAAGAAGCTTGCTTTTCCCAACGTAATTTTGACAGAGTCACAATGATACCGAACACATAAAATTTTGTTATTTTGTTTTACTCTTCAAAGTGTGCCATGTAAAAGCCATATCAAGTACACATTGCAAATACAAACGACTGTAGGAAATGATTGATAAATAAAAGTCTGCTACATTTGAAATAATCCAAAAATAAATTTCATTGAACATAAAAACAAATGCTTTATATTGGTTAGTACATAACAAAGCTGGAAAAGGGTCACTTTTTCTTGTTGTATCTGGAAAGTGTCACTATTTACATGGCAAAGTAGTTACAACTGTCAGACATGTCAACCTTCAAAGCCACGAGGACCTCAGTGGCATACATTTATTTCACAACAACAAGACATGTTTGCTATTTCTAAGCTGTCAACAATGATTTATTTTTGTGCCCACCTTTTCTTATCTTCTCCCTTCCAAACAAGGGTTTCATATTCACTTGTATTGTATCATTTGTGTGGTTTGAAATGGCTGTGAAAGTAACTTCCCTATGAGGAAAACAACCGTGAAGATGAGATGTTTTCTTTACAGTTCCAGCAGCAAGACAACAAACCCAACATTCCTGTCTCCACAGGATGTCCAATGTCCCTTTCTCGCTTGTGTAGCACTCTCACAAACTCATCTGTACTTAGGTTTCCGTCTCGGTTTGTATCAAACAAATGGAAAACAATCTCAACCACATTGTCTGAGAGAGATATGCCGCAAACCTGAAATTGAAACAAAATATGAACTTGCCATCTTGCCCATGAATCAAATTAAGAAAATGGAGAAAACAAATTCAGACAAACACTTTTTTCAATCTAAAGTCCACACCCCCACAGCACATATATTCTAAAAAGAAGATAGCAGGCAAATTGGATTATATATGGTGTGCAGCGATGATCGTGTGGGCAAGAAACATGGATTATATGGTTGGCAGAGATGATCATGTATTTAGAACTTAGATACAATACTATGAGCAGAAAAGCTTTTCATAAGATGGTGCTCAATAGAGGCAGGCATTTCACTCCCACAATCAAGAAATTGACTGAATAAAGGTGCCGAATATTAGGGGATTTCTTTTTACACCACCGAGTGTTCCTGGGAATAAAGGATATAATAGCTAACCCCTAAACATCTATTAAGTTAAGCATAAAAACGAAGATAAATGCCATACATGTGATGCTGCTCGCTGAAAATCATCTCTCGTCAACAGACCGTTTACTTTTCCAAAACTGAAAAGGGCTAATGACAACGGCAATAGCTTTTTTCGTAGCTCTGCAAAGTTTTTGAAGTCCTCAAAAGTGATGCGCACATCCTTAAAGCGTGGATCATTATTCAATTCATCAACCCGTTCAAGCAATTTGCCTAGATGACTCATGTCAGCAGAAGCAACCATGGAGAGAGCAAAGTCCTTGGCTGAAATTGTTTTTCGAGATTTGTAGTCATAATGAGCAAACTCCAACCTCAAAATCTACATAAATATTTGAGATTGTCATAGATAATCACCTCTCAGACCACTATAGAAAATTATATTTATAGCAAATGAAAAGGAACAATCTTATATCCATATAAAATTTATAGTAGGAATTCCAATTCACACAAGAGATATACTAGTAACACACTCTTTAATACTAGTTCATTTTCTAAAAAACAATTTATTTGCTTCATAAACAAGATCAATTTCTTAAGAGTATGGTGACTTCTTAAAGAATGGATCAATATTAAAATGTATTAGGGTGTGTTGCTACTTGCTAGCATTCCTCGTTCACACAATAGCTTATGTATAAAGCATCAAGTTATCCTGGTAAATCAAGGCCCTGTTTGGATTAGCTTATTTTTGAGCTTATGCAAACAGCTTATGCAATATAAATTAGGTTTTATACTATTTTATAAGTTCAAACTAATGAAAATTGTATTTTTATACGCTATTTTATCATAAACTACCTTGACAAACTTATAAGAATACATAAAAATTGCATAAGCTGTTTGCATAAGCTAATCCAAACGGGGCCCAAAACCACGTGTAATAGGCATCATGCAGACTTCTAATCATTTTCATTATACTTTTCCTTGCCTTTCCATTTCAAAGAGTTCAAAATAGATCTAAAAGATATAGATACCAAGCGGCAAGCCTACACATGCAACTACCATAACTGACAAATGTAATTCCAGAGAATTAATCTGGGTGCTTCCTTTTGTACCTAATTAATTAATATGACTAAAACTTAAAATTGCTAACAATTGAGAGTTCTTATAACCATCACAGATTATATATAGAAGCACATATGGGTTTTCTCAGTTTTCATGCTACTATCACAGGTCACAACTGCCACAACATTAATAATATCTTAAACATAAAAGTAAACAATTTTCTATATGCACAATTATCAAAATAATCGTTGCTGCAGTGTGTGAAGCCCAATTTTTACAGAATTAACCCCTAATATAGATAGATAGTACAAATTAAGACTTCATTGCTTGATTCAAGTTTGGCACAGAAAAAATGCTTGCAGATGTGTCAGGCATACTTACCATTATCGTTTAAGCCATAACACCAGAAAACACAACGATATTTACACAAGGAGAAGAGCTTACAGTGCATTTGGAAGATAAAGAATCCTCCCTAACATAAGAGCAAAACACCAGAGAGAGGGTGGAAACTTGAGTGGAGCAAAACTGCCTAGTCCCTCAACATATCCATTATCCATAAAATAAAATCAATTAAACCCATAATGACATAAGGTGAGAATGGAACAACTAGAACTTACTTCATCATTCAAGTCTCGCAAAAATTGTACGAATTTATCAAGTTGGAGGGAACTTTTTCCATCTTTACCAAAAAAGTATTCCAACAGGCCTCCATTTTCCACAGAATCGTTCACCTTTAGACCAGTTCGCAGTCCATCCCTGTGTTGAACACCTTGTCGATGATGAGATCGCATCAATGCCATTACTTTCTTGAATTCTTCCTTGGTTATCTCCCTATATATGGGGGAAAACTAATTAACCTCATAAGATGAGGGGAACAATAGGGAATGATCAAGCTCCCACAGGAGTAAAAATTCAATTCATTATGAAGCTAGAACTACAAAGCAACTATTTGTCCAGCCTTGAAGTTGATGCCACTGACAACAAACAAATAGCAATGTGCTTGATCTAGAAACGTTATGAATTAATACCTTATACCATTAAAGATCCTACATTGACTAGTGATATGAACGAGATAGAGGTTATAATAAGTGTGGGAACACCCTCACCCCATGAGATAGCTTTTGGGATGGAGTTAGATCCAAACTAAAATTCTGAGAAAATCATGTTTAAAATAAGTAATAAGAATGCCATCACATTCTGTCAAAAAAAAAAGTAAAAAGAAAATTATATCATACAAAGAGTTAGAGGTCGGGAGCCTGAAAGCAAGGTAAGCAACAAACCATAAGAAGTTAAGAACAACTTTGCCGCCACAACTTTATGCTAAACTTCAAGGATTCGGTATGTGGTTCTATTTTCTTAACATTTTTATTTAACTCATTTTAAGCAAAGTGAGACTTCACCACTTAAACTTGAATTTCCAAAGCGAGACTATAATTTCAAAGAAGTACCATGAGCACTCACCCATTATTGTCCACGTCAAACATTTTAAATGCCACAGAAAAGCTTGATTCTGGGATGCTGAGCAGTGTTACAAAAAAGATATACCTGTTCCATAGAAAAATAAGGGTATTGTGAACAAAAACAGACGTAAGTCATGAAGAGTTAGTGGAAAGGAGAACATAATTAGCCCAAGAGCCTTAGACAAAGAATCAGCAGGGCCATTTGTGTGGACAGCTTGATCATAGAACCAGATCCTACTTAGCCTGCTTGCCCCCACGCTCTCTAGCCCATTTCCCACACCAGGACTAAGATGTCTTTTGCAACAAAAAGGTAATACCCGCTACACCATAAATACAAAGAAAAGAAAAACTATTAACAAAGAACACGATAATTAGAGAGAAAATAGTTGACTCACTCTTTAAAAGATATAAGCCCGTCACTGTTAACATCAAAAAGCATAAAAAATTCTGAAGGAGAGCAGCGTAAATGGCCAGGGCTTCTTTCTCCTCTCAAGTATCCATCTCTAACAAGGTGAGATTCAGATGGAGGGAAAACAGGAACTACAGCTCTCATTAGGTCTGCAGGTATCATGAGTACTTCTCCTTCTGGTGATCGATAAGATGCAAAGTATTCAAAAACCTTCACGAAAAGGAGTAAAGATTGTCAATATACAAATCACACTTCAAAAGGGAACTAAGCGAAACCATCAGTTTCATTCAATGTAAGCATATAACAAAAAGTTTATGATTTGGTTTTTCTTTCTTACAAGCAAGCTTATAAAATCATCAAATTGTTTCAGTATAAAAAACGGGGGGGGAATTACATAATTCCCTACAAGGCCACAACTTTCCGCTTCAGCTAAAAGCATACGTTAAAAAGATGGGAGAATTGTCTCAGCTTTATGGATAGTTAATTACATTTTATGGAAATGTGCATATATAATTAAAACCCTTAAAATGGGGTTTGGTTCATTAGAGCATCTCCAACAAGAGCTTAATCATTGAGTTTCAAACATTATGCAACCGTTCCATAACTTTTGTTTCCATTGGAGCACATCTATGTGGCAATCTGAGTTTCATAAAAAATTGCAGAATACCCCGCAACTGCGATCGGGAGGGGGCTGGAACCACTTGATGTCAGAACTGACTCCCGAACCAGATTAAACTGGTGGTGAAAACCAAAAAAAAATAAAAAATTGCAGAATACCTTATTTAAGCTACCATTCCATACAATTATATAATTAACTATGCTTGCAATCAACCAACAAAGGAATTAATTAAGCTATCATACATTATGAGTTGCTTGAATAAGGGCAGTATAAACCTAATGTGGCACAATGCAGTTCATAAGACATAAGCTACTCAAAATTAGTTACTTAGATTATTTCCATTGGATATGCTCTTAGAGAAAGATTAGGTACAAAATTTGATTACTAAAAATAGATACATCTGCTGAAATTAAACACACAATATTTCTAAACTCTAATAGTAATTATTAGATAGATTGATTTATCAATGCATAGAAAATACCTTTTCGGGAGGACTTCGCAATCGAATGCGTTTCTCATAGTTGAAGAAAACTTTTCTCCTATACGCTTCTGCAATTCATCAACCAAAACACAAATCGCAATTTAACAATCTTATGAAATAAATATTAATAATATTATTAAAATTTGATTAAATAAATTGCGGGAGAGAAACTTGCCTCCGAAAAGGAAGGTACTAGAAGTTTCAGGTAGAGAGAATTTGGAAAAGAATGAGGAAGGTGAATAGCGATGTTGATTTTGGTCTTCGGAAGTAGGTGTTGACCAGTGGTCAACGAAGGAAGAGATTGAGGATTGAAAAGGAGTTGAATCAAAGTCGGTGGTGTAGAGAAGAAACCCTAGACTCGTGCCTGCGACGATGGTGGCGAGAACAGTGTTCCGAGAGATCAGTGTCGACGGCGAAGATGGGTGGAGGATCTGGAGCCGTTGGATTGAAAAATGTTGGGTGAAGGGTGAGATGGATTTTCTGAGAGTAGAAAAGATAGACATGATCAAATTCAAGTTTTGGTTAGGAGTCTGAAACTGAAATGGGAAATTCATATATCGAAATCTACTGTCTATCTACTAGTCTTTTATTTTGGGCAGTCATATCTACTAGTACATTTTTCTTTTTATCTTTATTTTAAATTAATAAAAGTAGATTGTTTGCTTTTTATTTTATACTTTTTCTTTTTATTTATGTTAAAATTGAGCATTTAACTCGGAATCTCTAATATATTACTCAAATTCTTCATCACTAAATCAAAATCAAAATTACTTCTTTATCTTTACGTTAAAGTGAACGAGACTAACTACAAAATTACTATTTTTAAAAAAATAAAAACAATTTTAGTTAAAAGTCAATCAGTCTTTTTCACATTTTATTTTTCCTTAATTTTCTATTTATATTTCTTTTTTCTTTTTTTTATTATATTTTAATTTTTATTATCCTTCTTTTTTACCTTTTTAAATTTTATATTTTCTTTCCACTTTTTTTCTATCTTTCCCTTTTAAATTTTTTATTACTTTTCTTTTCATTTATACTTTTTTCCTCTTTTAATTTTACATTTAAGTTTTTTTATGTAATAAAGACGGCCAGAAGAGAAAATTACCACGAAATTAATCAAGGAGTAATTACTCCGACAATATTAGCTGCTAAAAGTAAATTAATAGAAATCGGACAAGACTCCAATGTAAATTATAGAAATATTATATTAATGTTGATATTTTTAATTTTTAAAATACTATAATATTGTTGATATTTAAAAAAAAAGTATTATAGAAATCTATTTCCGCATGTATAAGTAAAAAAATATGGTTTTTCGAATATAAAATAAAGCAATATTTTATAAAAATATTATATTAATCTTGGTTTTTGTTGGTGCTTGTTTATTAGTATGACAAGTGGTTGTGTTGATGTGAATTGGGTTGAGGATTGAGGAATGCTCATGCAAAACTATTGTTGACAATTTGCAATTTTGTTCAAGGAAATATGCCTCTCAATACAAACATTGATGGAGCTTTGCCAGTGAATCACAGATCAGATGTTGGTGCCTTAGTTGGAAATAGAGAAGATCTATATGTCTACTTTTCATACACATCTTGCTGCCATTGTTCAACAGGAAAATCTTCATCAAGTTGCAGCTCATATTTTGCAAACAATTATATTCTACATATCACCATGTGGCTATTATTGTTAATTTAGTAGCACTACTTACACTACTTCATGTTCATGGTTCAGCAACATGGATGAGAGTGTACATGAATCGTGACACATGATGCAACTCTTGACTTCCAATGAGTATTCTCCAAACCAGGAAACAATCATTAGCATTTTCAATTCATTGTATCTTGCATACTACTGTAGTAAGTCAAGTGTCAATTATGATGGTCGCAAGTCAAGTGTTCATGGTCCAAATGTAAATTCCTCCTCTTTAGCATTTTAATAATGGAATCTGTTGCCTCTGATAACGCACGGCTGCACCAAACAACTACACAACCAAATTGCAATACAAAACAAAATAAATAATAATACACACAAATAATGCAAAATAAACAAAAGGAACATAAAAAAATACCTTGCACCAAACTCAAAGCATAACAACCAACATAACGGGAGAGTTCACGGCGGCAACGGAACCGCAATTCAAACGTAATGAACCATGGAAATGGTGATAACGGGAGATTGACAGCAAGCATGACACAATGAACAAACGCAACTTGATCCACCACTTGTTCAATTGAACTTAGACAAATTTGAATCAAGTCATATCCAAAATTATAAGATATTTCGTTTTAATTTTAATTTCATTGCTTTTTTCGAATTTAATTTTCAAAATTAAACAGTCCAAAATTCTCCTTCCATAATACATAGCAAATGTTATGGACAATGCAATTCTCAGAATCCAGTATCACAGATCAATTTAATACTTACCCTGAATCGTAAACAAGATCTATTTCTTACACAAACTCGTCGTAAATCAATACAAATTAGAACATGATAATCTTTTTCCCCAGCTGAGAATGCATAGCATCTAGACTAGTATAAAACCTTATCAATAACTTGCTTCTGCCAAACCACCTAACATCTTAGCTGCACTTAAGAGTCGAGCCATCAGCATCAAAATGTGATTTCATGATGCATGCAGATATTACTTATCAATTTGTACTAGTTACTCACCTAATAACCGTATTCATTCTAAACACACACTATCTTTACTAGTTACTACCACAAGTAGAACTAATCTGATATAACCTCTCCATTAGTATTTTGAATACAGAAATTAGGATCTCAACTTTGAGAGCCAAACAACAGAAAAGAGAACACCGGAAGTCCAGAAATATAGACTTAAAAGAAAACACATGGTATATAACATTCCATAAAACATATAGCACAATTTCAGTTAATGGTATAAGCATTTAAAATTTTCAGATGCTACAAAATCTCGCAAAAGTTTCTAAACAATTTAGAAGATCTACTGCAATAGGAACATGCAGACAAAATTGTAGTACAAGCATCATATTCTTACCTGTCTTTGAATGGAATGTAGAAGCCTTCAAAAATATTGAAGAAGAAAACAGAAGCACCAATTTTACCTCCATAAAGAATGACAAATCAAAGAAGAAAACTTAAAATTGCTCCAAGATGTAATGGAGTCTTGGAACACGCCGGCGAAACAATGGTTCAAGTCGGAAAGTTGGAACATCAAACTGCCACCCATCATACATCGCATTCCATGCTTGCACTATGTCATCAATTGTGAACCCTGTAATCATGAAAATTGGTTTGTCAGTTCCCTAAAACATTTGAAACTAGAAAGGTATCAGATAAATTCACACACATGATGAACAAATTTTTCCCAAACCATACCTTCCATTGCCATTTCATTAGAACAATGGTTCTTTATCATAACACCAATGTCAGTTGTAGAAGCTCCAGCTAGTTCAAACTTTTCAACTGCAACCTCCAAACATTCCTCCCATGTTGGTAGTCCTAGCTTAAACTCCACAACAGAACGCTTGTACAATAAGGTACCCCACAAAAGATATATCTGTACCCTCATCTTTGAAGTCTGCTCTTCAGCTTCCTCGGAAGAAACATCCCTGAAAAGACCGTGCAAACCCATTTTCTCTAACTGTGCACTATATTTATCTAATTTAGATAGTCCATTCAAGCGCTGTTCCTCAAGCTCCTCCCACATCAACATCCCTTTCTCCATGCCGTCCTCTGCCTTGTTGTAGAGCTGTAGAACCTCCTCAAAAGGACCAACTTCGAATTCCTTATTGTTAGCAATCAAATAACACCAGCATAGCTTTGCTTGCTCAAACTGCTGATACCCAAGAGCAAGTAGTCCCTCATAAAAGTCTGGTTTGATTTTCACGGATTCTTAGTATCTCATTTCTGCTTCCTTGTACTCCTTCTTAGCCCACTCATACGCAGCTTTAACATGCTCGAAAGAAGCATCTCTCGACCCTTCCTCCTGACAAGGCACTTGCCTCCTCGTCTTAGACAAGTGAACATTCCCCCAATTAAACAAAGCCAAAGCAGACATCTCTTGAAACTTATCCGCAGCAATATCAAACAGCTCTTGAGCACCATCACTCGTCACCGCATCCTCCATCGCCTCCGAATATAGCATCATACCAACCTCATGAATATCCAAATACAAATCAGAATCAAACCCAACATGGTTCTTAAACAGCCTCGCAAACTGAACAAGCCAATCCTCCGCAGTAAGCATCTTATTACTCCTGTCTCCTTCTCCAACCCCCCATTCTCCCTTCTCACCTCACCACTACTCGGCTTTTCATCATAACGTGGCTAGTGAGAATATAGTTGTATGCAGGCCTAGAGATTCAATGGTCTCTTCCACCTAAACCTGTATGCAGGACACAAAGGGAAGCCCTCACTCTAAGATTATCCTGTTTTGCTAATTTGAGATGGTAAAATTGTTGTGCTTTAATATCAAAATGATATATCACTTGGTTTACACTCATCATCCATGTGACTAGTGAGATATGAAAGACACTTATTAATCACTTTTAGATGATGGTGTGAATTGTCTTCAACAAAGAAAGGCACAATTTTCTGGTTAATCTCAATCCAACTACACCCCGGATTCTTCTTTAATCTAAGCTCTTTCATCTTTGATCTTACCATCCGTACCTCATCCCATTTTCCGAAAGAAGCATACATATTCGATAAGATAATATAGGTTGATGAATCATCAGGATCCTTGTCAATAAGTTTTTCTGCAATTTCAACCCCTAAATCAATATTTTTGTGTAAACGGCATGCAGAAAATAAGGTGCTTAGCAGCTGAACATCATCGCTGATTTCAGGGTTTCTTTGTAGAATTTCATATGCTTCATGCAATCTTCCAGCACGTCCAAGAAGAGCAATCAAGCATGAATAATGTTCAAGTCTAGGTATGATACCATATACATTGATCATTTGATTGAAATGATATAATCCATCGTCAACCAATCCAGCATGGCTACATGCAGATAATATGGCGAGAAAAGTAACTCTATCAGGTTTCACATTCGACAGCAGCATTTTAGCAAAAAGCTCCAAAGCTTCATAGACCCGACCATGAGACCCATAAGCGGTAATCATGGAAGTCCAGGACACCAGATCTCTTTCAGGCAAACATTTGAAAACACCAAATGCTTCATCTACGGCACCACACTTTGCATACATATCAAGGAGAGACCCCATAACCACTTCATTGTTTCCCAAATTTCTCTCAACAATCAGAATGTGAATTTCTTTACCTTTCACTAGTGCTGCTAGTTGCGAACAAGCTGCTAAAACACTGGTTAAAGTAATAGCATCTGGTTCAACAAATGATTGTCTCATTTTACTGAAGAGGCCAAGGGCTTCAAAAAGTTTCCCTTCAGTTACATATCCAGAAATCATAACATTCCAAGAAACTGCCGTTGTCTTTGGTATCAATTTAAAGACGTTTTCAGCTGACTCAACCTTTCCACATTTGATGTACAGATCCATGAGTGAGCTATTAATAAAAACATCAGGCTGTATTCTGTTGCGTATTATATATCCATGAACAAATTTTCCCTCTAGTAGTCGCGCTGATCGTGAACAAGCCATTAATATACTGCTCAAAGTAGTCAAAGTTGGCTTGACTCCTTCATTGTACATTCTCTTAAAAAGTTGAATGCATGAAAAACAATCACCTTTGAAACCATATCCTGCAATCATGGAATTCCAAGCAACAACAGTCTTTTTAGGCATTTGCTTAAAAACCTCTATAGCCATTTCCAATTGACCACATTTTCCATACATGTCAACAAGTGCAGAGCTAACAAAAGAATCCAGTTGAAACCCATTATTAATCAACTCCTTATGAATTTCCCTCCCTCTATCCAAATCAAAAAGCCTAGCACACGATGAAATAGCAGTCGTAAATGTAACTGAATCAGGCTCAAATCCAAATCTTCGCATCAAACCAAAGTATCGTAAAGCTTCTTCAAATTTCCCACTTTGATAATAACAAGAAATCACCGTATTCCAACACGCCACATCCTTATCGGGCATTTCAACAAACATCTGTACAGCATACTCAAATGCATTACATTTAGCATACATACCAACAATAGAGCTTCCAACAACAATGTCCATTGTTAAACCAGTTTTAATCAAACATGTATGAATCATTTGCCCCAAAACAACCCTACAAAGCCCGCCGCAGGCTTTAAGAACACTAGGGTAAGTATAACTATCAGGTTTCAAATAAGGATAATGTATCAACTTATCAAAAAGCGCAAGGGCTTCAACATACATATAATTCTTAGTATAACCTGCCATAAGACCATTCCATAAGGTTATCTCAAAAGGGTTTTCAATTGCATCAAAAACATGCTTTGCATAACCATGCAAATTGCAAGAAACATATAAGTTAATCAAGTTTTTGCACAAAAAAATATCATTTTGTAAACCAAAAGTTACAAGTTTGTTATGGATGAGCTTGCCTTGCTTTAATGACTTAGAATTCACACAAGCCCTTAATAGGGGTATTAGTTTTCTCATAGTTGAAGAAAACCTTTCTCCTATATGCTTCTGCAATTCATCAAAGCCCTTAATAGGGGTATTAGTCTACGGAATTAGGTGTTGACCAGTGGTCAACGAAGGAAGAGATTGAGGATTGAAAAGGAGTTGAATTAAAGTCGGTGGTGTAGAGAAGAAACCCTAGACTTGAGCCTGCGACGATGGTGGCGAGAACAGTGTTCCGAGAGATCAGTGTCGACGGCGAAGATGGGTGGAGGATCTGGAGCCGTTGGATTGAAAAATGTTGGGTAAAGGGTGAGATGGATTTTCTGTGACATGATCAAATTCAAGTTTTGGTTAGGACTTAGGACTCTGAAAAAATATGAAAATATAGTATAGTATATTCGAAATCTGTTGTATATCGTAAAGGTTGTCTATCAGTAGTTTTTTTTTTTTTTTGGACAGTGAATATCTACTAATCCGGTACTAGAGGCTAAAGGTTAATTAAACTTAAGTCATGTTTTACCCTAAATTAAGAAAATTAATTATACTTAACTGAATTTCTTAAACACTAGGTTGGAAAGAACAGGAGAATTGGGTGAAAGGGAAGACGATCAAACATAAAAGCTGGTTCGGTTGGGAATCTTGGGATGATAAGTGTTGGATGCAAATGTGCACCTACGAATAATCTAAATGACCATGAATTCCATATTTGAATAAAAATGGTTAAATTAAATGTACTATTTTTTTTTACAACAAAATAAGTTTAGTTTATTTAAATAATAAAATAGAACTAATACAATCAAATTGATCATGTTGGACCTCATACACATTTGAGATCAATAGAAGTGATTGGAAGAGCTAAATACTCGCTAAATATACATATAAAAATTTTATGCCACAATAAATCTTTAATAGATCAAAAATCCAAATCTTTACTGGTTGGACTCAATTTTTATACATATGGTCAAAGACCGATAATAATTTGAGATCCACAATGTTGAAAAAATATTTGCATGTGATCACTCATCTATGTGTGGTCTTTGATACAATCAGTTATGCTACATATTAACAATACTCTTACTCAAGGTTAAGATAAATTGAACTTAGTGATAAGTGATGACCGTCATAAGTTTATTATTTGAGATATATAGTATATGCGGCTAAAAACTTTATCATTGGTTGAAACTGTAATAACTCGAGTCTCAAAAGTGATATGTCAATCTGAACGAAACAAACATTGCACCAAGACATATGTGTCAAGGTGGTGTAGTATTAACGACAAAGTTGATCTTTATATGAAATTGGAGTGAAAAGTTAAGGTGTAACACTTATCGTGAAACCAAATTTAGTGTCCATGTATTGGTGGCATAGCCATGATGTATGTAGTATTAGTGATTTAAAGCTGATTATTTACGAGTAATCTCTTACTCAAACGAGTCATGTACTTGTTGTTGATTTAGTTGGGACGAATCATCTCATTACTATAGCTTTATAATTTCCTTTTATTTTATGGATCTTGACCCACATTTATTCCAAAAAAAAGATAAAAAATGCAATGATAAACATAGGTTATAGTGCTCGTTGATGACATCTAGTTATATTAGGTTCTAGTAAGTTTTTTAGTGTAATTACATTATATAGTCTGAAGATGATTATAGTAGGAGTTGGGACATCATGAAGAAAAATTACAAAACAAGACTAATTTTTGCAATGAGTAAATGTGAAAATAAAAATACAAAATGGCCCATGTAGGTCTAATAATTTTAGAGAAGTGCTAAGGACACACTCTTTGTCACATTCCTATAACACACTCCAATGATATTGTGCTACATCAGCCACTTTTTAATTGCTTTTACCTGGTAACTTGTTGCACTGGTTCTAGTTTTTTTTTTCTTTATTTTTATTTATTTTTGTTCTTTCTATCAAGTTTTTTTTTACGCGATCTTTTTACCAAGTTGAGAAACAAACAACTTACAATACAACTCTGTTTAAGAATCTGTCTTTGTCCCACAGCTCCATTGTTCATTTTGATCGATCTCTCAATACTAGAAATAGCCATCGTCTCTGTCCCAATTTGGAGATATGGGTTCCATTTTTTTTTTCTTCATGAGTTCAATTTTTGGCAGTTGATTTGAGTTCCATTTGTCTAAATAAGATTTTAGAGCATCAATTATTGGTAATGGGGTTCTCTTTTGTGTTGTTTAATCTCTTTTTCATAACAAACTCATTTCCATTTTTTGTTCTCAACACATGTTAGCATGAAAGCCATTGAAAAAGGTAAATTGTTGTTGAAATTGAAACATGTTTTTGATTGATTTGTGTTTTGAATCATTGTTTTGATTTGTATCAAAAGTAAAAAGTCTTTGCAATAGGAGAGTGTTGGTTGAAGCTGCAGAAAAGAAAAGAAGAGGACGGAAGATGAAGAGATGAAATCAAAATAATAAATAAAATAAATGGTAAAAAATGAACCGGTAGCCAAGTACACGAATTAGAATAGTAGATGATGTGACACAATATCATTGGAGTGTGTTAGAGAGTGTGTCCCTAGCATTCATCATAATTTTATAGTATTTCGGTAAGTTTTTTAGTGTACTTGCATTACATAGTTTGGAGATCATTATAGTAGGAGTTGAGACTTCATGAACAAAAATTACAAAATAAGAATATTTTTTGCAAAGAGAAAATGTGAAAATAAAAATACAAAATGGCCCATGCAGGTCTCGAATCTGCGACCTTCGCGTTATTAGCACGACGCTCTAACCAACTGAGCTAATGGGCCACATGAAAATTATTTGTCAATGAAATATAATATTTGGTTAATATATTAGTACATAAATGAGTATGACAAACAATAAAAGATAATTCTATGTTAACCCTTTGCTTTTTTTTTTCTTTCTTTCTCTGAACCTCCATGTCCGCCATCTTCATTTGAGTGGACACTTATTTGCATATAAAATAGTCATTTATAAGGATAAATATGTAAAGATAACTCAAAAGACCACAATGCAGAATCTTGATATTTTTCTATTTGAATGGACAACAGGTTTGTCTTGTATGAAAAAACGGATTGATTTTCCCTGTTAAGATCCACCCTGTTTTTTTTTTGGTACAAAAATCCACCCTGTTTTTAATATGTGGAAAATGGGCCAAGTTAACTTAGTTAATCAAATTTAATGTCACTATAATCCGTCTCTTAACACATTGGTTGACTCTCTTGTCAAATAATTTTATTGTTCATATTCATTATAAAAATCATGTTTTATTACTATTTTTTTACAAATCATAATTTGCTATTAGTTTTACTCAAAAAATATTCTTTGCATTTTCACATGATTTATTGATGTTTTTACCAAAAAATCTCTCTAATAATCAACCATAATAGACATGAATTTTCACATGATTTATTGTAATTTACTTTTTTTATAATAAAAACAATAGAACTAATTTACCCAAAAAAAAAAAGAACTAAATTAAGAGATTGAGTTTACGACTCTCTTTGGGAAGATACATAATTTATAGTTTATAAACTTATTTGACTAAAAAAAATTTGTTTGGTAATAATTTTTTAAAAAGAGCGCATAATTTATCTTACTAGTTTATAGTTTTTTTCGAATGTTGTTTCAAGTAACTTATGATCTTATAGCTTATCATTTTTTCTTCTAATTTTACCTTGTCATCTTACTTAAAAAAATAAAATATTAATTAAACATATAGGTGTCCAAAAAAATCAATTTTTTATTTACTTCGACACTATTTAGATCGGTGTCGTACCCTTATAAGACACTTGTACAACACGTGTCGGATAAGTGCCCAAACATGGATTAAAGATGTGCCAAAATAATAATGTTGGTCAATAAGAGATTTAAGAGATTACATTTTTATTACATTATTTTTAGTTTTTCGATAGTAGATGGATGAATTTAATTCAAATGTACTATTGTATTCTCTTAAAACTCTTTTTAATGAAAAATTTGTTCAACTTAGATGCACATGTATATATTTTGATTTTCAATTTAGATCTTTGATAAATATGCAGTGGTGTCGGTGTCCTTTATTTTTTACATTAACGGTGTTGAAGTGTCTATGTCCGTGTCATACTGCGGTATCTGTGTCATAGTCCATGCTCCATAGCTTTTTGAAAATTTTCTTATGCCTTGTTATTTGAAAAATGCTAAACAATGCTCTGAACACTAATTTAGCATAACCCTTATTTTTTAGTATATGGTAGCAAGATGTTATTTGATACAAATGATTTGGATGACATTTAGTATGAGACAATGCTAGATCTTCCCACCACGAGAAAGTTTGACCAAAACCTACAAGTGGCAGTCCACTTGGTTAATGTTCATTTTTATTTAATTTTATAGTTAATTCATATTCATTCAACAATTTATCTAGTTTTCTTTTTTTCCTATTTCGCTCTCAAACCAAAGATTCACTTTCCACTTGACAACACAAGATTTACTTTCCAAATATTCCCAAACCAGCTGTATTCACAATCAACGGCTCACAATCCCTAATTGCAAACAAACCACAAAGATCAACGGTCGGAAATCGCCAACCCAAACTTTTGTCACTTCTCAGTGTCAGTCTTTGTAGTCGTGATTACTCCACTCCACCGTCACTCATCATTTCACTCACTACACCCCCCACTTTCATGTCTCACTCTCTCACACACACACTTTCACTCTTTCTCTTCAACTCTACACCTCATACAGTCATAGGGTTTCCAATCGCGTTTGGTGCTTGTTCAATGCAGACGCAATGTGATTCACCATTTCATCCATCAAAGTTTGTCACGGTTTAATCTTCGTCATTCGAAGGATCACGTAATTTATTTTCTGTTCTTCTTTTCAAGTTTCTCAGCTTCCGTTCGTTCGTTTCATGCGCGTTTTCTGTTTTTATTCTGCGTTTCGGTGATCACATTTTAATACAATCGTAAAACGTCCGTTTCTCGAAATTTCTACGCTAAATCGTGTTGTATAATCGTTTTTTCTGTTTGCATTTGCACTGTTGTTGTGATTTGATGCAATGTATTATTGCTATGTTTAGCAGCGATGTTAATATGAAATGTTAGTGATGTGATTTTTTTGTTCACAATGTTATATAAATAATTAAATTATCATATGAATTTATGAAATGATTCAATTAAAAAGGACGATGATTGGATGATATATTGCGCCGTGTTATAGATAGTTGAATTTTTCGTTATGTTTATTTCGTATCGTTTGTGGAATTTTGGTTGGCATGTACCAAAGCTTGCATGCATGTATCTTATTAAAATTAGCTGGGTAGCTCAACTGGTTTGAGTTAAGGATTAAAAGGAGTTGAGGTCAGAGGTTCAACTTTGGGCGAAAGAGAAAAATATTAATCTACAAACTAACAACTAACTTTGGCCGTTTAGAAAAAAACAACTAAAATTAGCAACTAATATGGTGTGTAATGTGTAACAACGATTCCACATTGGTTATGAAATATGAATCGATGAGAGAAGTGGTTTATTATGCATGTCATTGTTTTTATCTACGAGTTGCTCATGGTTTAAGATCAAAATTTATTCAAGGGATGTAAGGTTCTGTTTACCTTTGCAATTTTCATTCGAATGCCAATATTAGAAATTCATTTCTGATCCTCTACTATTGTGGCAGTGTAATTTCCCGCAGTTGTCTGATCCGAAGCTCTGCAACTAATCTGGTAATCGTACTTCTGCAATTAGGAATGCTGTTGGTCATGGCATGTTGTTGATTGTATAGAAAGTGCAAGAATGAAGACAGGAAAGCTAATTAATCATAACTTACAAAACTTGTCGGACACTTTTCCTGATATTTCTTCTGGGGCAATGGTTGGTACTAGTAGTGGTAGTAATATTGTATTTCATGATATTCAGAGCAATAATACTGCTTCTTGGCCAACATTTCCTGGTGGTGAGAGGGCAAGGGAGTCTTATTCTTATAGAGGGCAATCCTGTGTTACAATCCCTGCCTCTGGTCTAAATTTTTGCACCCCAAATATGCAACCGACATCAAGAACGGCTTTTGAATGGTTTTCAGCTAACTATGCAACTCCTTCTGTGAGTGGGGGTCCTCGTGTCTTCTGCATGGGAAAAAGTGAGTGGAACAAGTTTATATTTTGTTTGGTTAATGTTTATACTTTATATATTTGTTGAGAACTCACATTTCTACTGTTGGCTTGAAGGTGGCCATCTTCTTATAAGCAATACAGGGCTTCTTGGCATCGTTTGCTCATGTCATTGTTGCCACATGTCTATACTTAAGTTTTGTGAGGTAAATTATGACAAAACTGGTTCTACTTTGTATAGCGATCATTTGTAGCACTATTGAACTTCCTTGAACATTAATTTCTCATGCCAATGTAAAAATTGCACACTTAATGATTTATCTCTTTTGATATTGCAGCATTCAGGGTTACACAGTGCCAACCCAGGGGATGCTGTTCGTATGGAAAGCGGAGAGACCATTGCACAGTGGCAGAAGTTGTATTTCTTAAAATTTGGGGTAAGATGTAGATGCTATATATTTTAGGGCTTAATGTTTCATTTTGCATAATGTATTTTTTAGGTGAAAGCACTTTTAGAAACAAATAATGTGTATTCTTGATTCTTTGCTTGTCCTTCCATCTCATGTTTATCAAGTTATAGGAAAAGACAATTTTTCTATGGTTATTTTATTTCTTTTGTATTTTTTCTCCACATTTGACTACATTATGTGAGAAGACAATTGTTTGTTTATTTGTTTAATCATGATCGAAGAGAATTACTAGTATCCCCAGCTTCAGTGATGCATCTTTTGGTGTTTTCCTTTCACTGAGCATGTATTTCTTTTGGTCAATGCTTTTTATTTTGGTTCTTAGAATTTTATTTGTTTGCTTGCATCTTCCTCTTTCCTACATTGCTAACCTTTTCTTTCATTTAGAAAATATAAAATATGGAGCCCCATCCTTAATTTTACCGTTTCCATCCTTTGATTGGATGGTATGTTAAATCAGTACTACTAGCTGTGGTTTCACTCGTGATTTTGAGAAGTAGAATATTGGTCGGTTTGATCAGATGCCATGTAACTGGCTATGTGATTGGCTTGATTCTGGCCTAAAAACTGTAGTCACTGAAAATTAGTTGCAACAGTAAATGAGCTGGTTTTGGTAGAAATCAGTGAAACCACAGTGGTTCTAGTGGGGTATGGTTGGCTCTTGGTGCAAGTGTTGTGGTAGTGTGAAAGCTCACACATTTTATTTTTTACCAAAAAGCTGACACATTGTTGCATAAGACACATCACCGCATAAACGTAAACTCGATTTTTCATAAGAATCATTGCATCAAGATTCAGAAAGATTTCTGCTACATGTTCTACCTGGATGCAAGCTTACCAACGACTGTGAGTAGCTTAAAAATTAAAATAACGTTTTTCTGTAATACATTCTTTGACACACTTTTTTTTACCAAAAAGCTGACACATTGTTGCATAAGACACATCACCGCATAAACGTAAACTCGATTTTTCATAAGAATCATTGCATCAAGATTCAGAAAGATTTCTGCTACATGTTCTACTTGGATGCAAGCTTACCAACGACTGTGAGTAGCTTAAAAATGAAAATAACATGTTTTTCTGTATTACGTTCTTTGACACCTGGTTTGCTAGGAAGCAAAACATTATGATAAACTCTTCTTTTACTACAAACTGTAGTCTGTTGCATTGAAAATTTACCACTGGATAGCACGGAATTAACAAAATGACGTTTACTTGCACCGATGAGTTTTTAACTTTGGTACCAACAACCTTTCATATATTTTGTTATCGATTTTTCTTTTGAAAGATCATGTCTCAGTTGGACCATTGGTTCATGATTCCATACCATCAAACCAGGCACTGCTAACGGTTCAGAAGATCAACATACTTAGTCTGGTGTATCATTGCATCTGATGAATAGCAATAAAAATGACTAGAGTTTTGAGGGCACTAGCTAGTTTATTAGATGAGAAAGTCGTGTTTCAACTTTATGTATGGTAAAACAGTGATAATTTGACTTTATTTTTTACCTGTGTTTACTTCATTCTTGGCATTGAGAGTTGAATTTCTTATTTGCATGTGTTTGAAGCAATGAGAACACTGGATGGTGATACTTTTATAATGCTTTAGATTAGGTCTTCGGAAAATGAGAGTGAATGGGACTGGCCAGAAGTATTTTCAACAACAGGCAATCTGATGAAATCCAATGCATCTGATATGTCCAAGAGTGATCTGTCACATAATTTGAATTCCGCTGCAGTCACATTAAGGTCTGAAATTTTCTGACTATGTTATGTTTCCATAGAATGCTGACACAGACCTCAATTTATTTATTGGTGCATTGTCCAGAAAACAACCGATGCCAAACCAGGATGGTTGCAACATTCCACTCAAGGGTTTAAACGCTTTTATGCAGAACAACCTGTATGATCGGGTGAAAAGCCAGTTAATGGAATCTAATATGGCTATTTTTACACCTTCACCAAACTTTGTTGGAGTTCAATTGAATGATGGTTGTCAGCCTATACCTCCTTTCCTTGATTCTTTGAAAAGGGATGAAAATTTGTCAATTACCCAGTCTGCACAAATTCCAACAAGCCATAAAGACCATGCATGTATCAAAAAGAAGAATGTAGAGACTGGTATACTAGACAAAGATGCAACTTCCTCTAACATCGAGCTTAGGCTTGGTCAACCACATCAGGCAGGAAATCCAGTTGCATCATTTGTAGAATCACCATTGTTTACCTTTGCTAGTTCTCCAAAACTGCATTTCCTGAAGCAGATGACTAATAGTGCGTCGAATCAATATTTTCTCTTCACTGTTTGTTATAGTATTACAGTATTTCAATTGTTTATAAGTGTGTGCTCATTTTGTTGGTCATTTTGAAGAAAACCTTCTTAACTATGGATTTTGTTCATTAAGTGCAGATCTTAGCAGGGAGGAGAAAATGCAGAATAATTTTAGTCATGCTGCCGGTTCATCCAAAATGCTTGAGGAACAACCTCTACTTAACCCCCAATACTATATGCCTGGATGTAGTAATATTTCAAATGCTGTCACAGCTAGTTCACAAACTGACAATGTGGCCACGAGTTCATTGTTTTTACCATTTCCACAATTTACTTCTCAACACAAGGGTAATACAAATGCAAGTGGAAATTTGGTGAATGATGGTAGCATGCCCAAGAACTTGCATTCTGAATATGGTACCGCACAATTTGGTTCTTCTAATGTTCTCTTGAATAGTAATGGTCAGAAAGGAAGGCAATCAAATGATTCTGCACCAGAATTCAATAAATATTTGGACAATGATAATGGTGCAAGGGTTGGTGAAGATTCCTGCACCAAAATAAATTCTGGATTTGAAGTAAATCAGTTCATGGAATTTGGCTCCATCAGAAGAACTGTTGGCGGTAGTGGTAGTTGTACTCCTATTGTTAACGGAAAGATATATGAATCAAGCTTTGCATCAGATACATCTGTGGGTGCAAATGCTTTGCAAGGTTCAAAAAATGTATTTTCTTTTGGACGAAGCAATCACTTGACTTTGGGGACAGCTGTTCCATTTGAAGGAAATTTGACGAGCCTTCCCTATCTTGTTTCAAGCTCTACATCAAATCAGAATTCTACACTGAAACAACGGGGTGTTAATATGGATACTTACATGCTTGATGAAAATATGAGGTTGCTTGCATTGACACAGATGCTGGAGTTATCTAAGCAACAACAAGCTTTGTATTTTCATGATATGAATCAGAAACTAGGGAAATCAAATATTTCAAAACCTCAGAACTATATATACAAGGCTTCAGTACCTGAGCCGGGTTCTTCTGGTGCATCACTGAAATTGGCCCAAAATAGGGGGACTTGTGGAAATCTTGAGATTACTGATGGTACACACAAACTAACTGGCTACGCTCACTGGCACACAATAATCTTTCTCTCCTCTTTTAACCGTTTTCTTAGATTCTTGGCATGGATTGTGGATTTTCTTTTATAGTATGCATGTGTTTAAGGGTTATCTTTCTTGCAGGTTTGAACAGCTATTGTGATGTCTCTGCCTTAATACCAATACCTTTACAATCCAAAGAAAAGGAATCACAATGTAAACATTCCTATGATCTTCAAAATGATGGTCCGTCTTTGAGGTTAGGTTACTGTAGATATCATGTTATGTCATAAGGATACTGGCTGCGTCTTGCTGGAAAGATGTATTCCTTTGGTTGCTTTGATAGTTTGACGTTGATACTTTTTGTGGCATCTTTAGGAGTGGTTGTCTCTTTAATTCATTTTTCTAATGATGCTTTTTTAAGCTAATAGTAGGCTGTTGTGGCATAGTGTCAGTGTCCCCCACCTCGCACAACACACACACACACACATGCACTTCAAAACACTCCCTAGTTCCACAGGGTGACACGTTTTGTGGAGAAGCCCTTGCTTTTTCTACAAGTCAAACCTATTTTGAGCAACCCTGAGTCCCTGGCATGTTTACTGGCTGCTGCTTGACCTTTGTTGCAATTTTCCCAACTCACTTGTTAATTGTGCTGTAGAATACATGTGATTGGGTGTTTGGGTGTCTAGACTATAGCTTTTAACTATCAAGGATGGTTTGTCTTTTTTTTTTTTTTTTGAAATTTCTGAACATTTACTTTTCTGTATGGATGATACTGTAATAATGTAATTTTTCTTATATTTCTAGTCAAGCGTTTCAACTTGGAAACTTGTAAGCATTGATTCCTAGTGCATCTAGAAAAAAATGTGTAAAAGTTTGGCATGTGAAGTGCATATGGATTATTTGTTTCCGGAACACATTGATGGATATATTTAGCCATAAGATCATTGAATTAAGGATTAGTGGAAGGTGAAAGGAGCTTGAGCATGTAATTTTATTGCGAGAAAATAGTATAGTACATTGAAGGGTTTTTTTTTTTTGTTTGTCATTGTGAATTCCTACCTTAACTGTTTGGTAATTTGGCTTCTAAAATTTCCCCTTTTCCATCTCTCCAAATTTAATGTTTCAGCCTTGGAATGAACAATACCAGATCAAGTGAAAAATGCTCTGAGCAACAATCAGATCTACATTTTGCAGGCATATATGCTAGTGCTGCTTGGGAAAACTGTTCCAGAAACAATGTTTGCACTGGAATTGAACCCTCTCGCGATATTCTAAAAGAAAAGTTTGCAGATGCCAATGGTGTGACCTTTTTGAAGATAGCTTCAGAGTGTAGGAGAGATCAGAAGGCTTCAAAGAATAAAAATATCTACTTTGAGCTAAGTGGATTAGATGGTCGCAATACAGTAAAAACTGGCTCCCATACACCTCAATGGAGAGATGTGCCAAGTAGGTTCAGGAAACCATTATGTGATGCAACAATTTTAGATCAGATGGCCACTGTATTGGATAGGGAAGGAGAAGACAGTGTCCAAGTGGGAAACATTTCCACCAAACGTTTGAAAAAAATTATTGATAGGGAAGATTTGTTGAAAGAGCGGGGAAATTTTAATGTTTCTTCTGGATGTTCTGCTCCTGTTGTTTCTCAAGCCTCGGGGATGGAGGTGAACATGGTTGATTCTTGTAATGTAGATACTACATATGCTGGTTGTATTGAGAACCTTGTGCTTGATGAGGGGTCAGGAATTGATAAAGGCTGGTCCTCTGATTTGGTTGAAAGTGAAAGAAGTGCAGAGTATGCAGGCTCAACCAGTGGGTGTGACTTGAAAAAAGGTTATATGAGAGTCTTAAATGATCAACCATGCCGGAGTCTCCTTGACGATATTAAACTGTTAGATTCTTTGATTTGGAAGAAAGGGCAGGACCAAAATCATATAATGCTTAGTGTTAATTGTAGAGCCAGTGAATCTCAACAAGGCAAGAAGGGCTTCAAAGGAAAAGAGCGAAAGAGAAACAAGGCGAGAGTTCTAGGTGCTTCATTGCTTCCTGGAATCTCTTGCTCATTGGATAACCAGATTGGAGAAAGTCCTGGAGCTTTTGATCCCCCTTCTAGTTTATCTGAAGAAATGCGATTGTACTTTTCATCTACCCAACAAAGATCATCTACCAAGGTTTCTATTGTTCAACCTATAACTAGTCACGGACCCTCTTCATTGTCATCTAAATTTTGCTCTTGTAATAATAATAATCCAAACAAACATCACAGAGATGAAGATAGCTGCGAGTCAGAATCAAATTCTCATGCCGAGTTTCACACATTACCTGGAATTTCTAGAATAAAGAAATCAAGGAAGGTTTTCACTTCTGATTGCTTTGGGAATTTCCAAACGGAAGTACCATACTATGATGAACCAAAAAATGCTACGCAGGTGTTATCCTCTAGCAGAAAAGGAAGCGCTCATAGAATCAAAAGGCCAGTAGTGTGTGGAAAATATGGGGAAATATCTAGTGAATTATCAATTACAGAAGTACCAAAACCAGCAAAAATTGTCCCTCTTAGCAAGGTTCTTAGAAATTCCAAAAGATGTATGATCCCTACAACTGAAACACCTGGTCTAACAGCAAAAAGAAAAAGGAGGACATTGGGCCTTGGAACAAGTTGGGGGCATAGCTGTGCGAAATCTGGTTTAAAAGCTAAGAAAGATAATGAATCCGAATATACAATAATTTGCGATGAAACAAATTCCGACGTGTCTATGGAGGGTTTTGAGAGAGCCCACAAGCAAACTGTTGTTTACAAAGGGAAGAGAGATACCAAAGAAGGGCAGGGTGATATTTTAAGCAGAGCTGATTCTTCATTGAAGGTGAAGAGCAGAGAAATACAGAAACAGCGCAGCATTAACGAAATCATTACTGAAGGTAAATTTTAGTTAAGTCATTTTTTTTTAAATAACTTGTTTCAGGAAATTCATTATTATAAAGAACAAAGTAATAATGATAAGATATGGTATGCGGGTTATAAAGTTACCCATATTTGAAATTTATTTTATGTGCATTCCTTAATTTCCTTTACTAGCACACTTACCTGTTTGGAATTCCAAATGTTACAAATATGTTCTACAAGAATATTGGTCTTGTTGATTTGCATGTTTGGTGTAACTAGCTGTCACTATTCTTCCAATTTATGTCACTATTCATTTTCATATATGATGACATATGTGTGAGCTATGTTGTCAATAGTGGTATTTCGGGGAGAAGCAGCATGGGGGGTAGCCTCCCCCACATGCTGCGGCGTGGAAATGAATATGCGTTGTCCTCAGCTGCGCCGTTCCTAGTCCCTTCCATCCAGTCACGCCGTCACAGACGGGAAAAAAGGAAGTAGGAGGCAAACAGAAGCGTCGCTGTATTATTGATAAGTACGGTTAGTTAATAATGAACCCTATGTTTTTCAATCTAAGATAGCGGTGCGTAGCGCCGAACCCCAAAAATGGTATAGAAATCAAAGTTCAAGCTAAATGAATCTTTTAAATGCTCAAAGTTCATGCTAAATGTATTGAAAATCTGAACCTAGACATTTTTGTGGAAGAACTGTTTATAATGTTCCAAACATGGCTGCAAAAAACTCATAAAAAAATACATCTTAACATCAGGGACTGAAACTGCGTGCAGGAAAATTTTGTATGGACCATGAAAATTCTTAGAATTGGGAGTTGGGCCTAATCCAAATCCAAATCCAACCCTACAAAACCGGATTGTAAGGTGAGGGTTGCCTCTCCTTTATTAACATATATTTAGGCCATCTTGCAACCAATGCGGGACTTCTTAACACACCCTCTCGCGCCCAACGCTATGGGCTTGGGGCACGAATATAAATGGTGGATGGCCAGATCAGAAACTTGATAGCAGGCGGCCTAGCGGATCATGGAGGAGGCTCTGATTCCGCTTTCTGGTACTGACTGACAACATACTGTGTGATGTTTTTTTATACCATCAGCAGCTATTTAGTTGTAAATTGGATATAATATAAGTATTATAACCTTTCGGGTTTGTGTTTTGAATTATTTTCCTTAAAAATGGCTCCTCATTAGGTTTTTTAATGCGTGCCAGAAACCCAAATGCAGGATATGTTGAAGTATGCAGAAGATCATCAGCTTAGTTTGTGTAACAAAAGAAGTAACATGTGAGCAAATCAAAAGTTGTCTTATTTGTTGATTCTGTAGAAATCTGATTCTGTAGAAATCTTCCTATTAAATGCCTAGATCGCTTGTTTGTGCATATTGTTATTCTTACTGTATGCATTGCATGGTTTTTACAGCTCAGTTCAGGAACACACAAATCTGTCCATCACCAATTCAGATTCCTTCTGCGGTGTCTGTCAAAGGTCAAGCAATGACGAAGCTAACATTTTATTGGAGTGTAGTAAATGTCTAATTAAAGTATGTAATTATGATATATATTCAACTTTTTCATATTTTTATATGAAGAGTCTGATACTATCTTTATTATCTTGTTTATTAGGTTCGTCATGCTTGCTATGGTATTTCAGCATTACCTAAAAGAGGTCAAAGGTGTTGTAGACCGTGCCAAATAAACTCAAAAGATATTGTAAGTTCGTTGACGTTTACACTTTACTCCAATAAGCATTTCATTTTATTCATTCAAATTCTTAGTCCTGATCTAAGGTTTCATTATTTTCGGGTTTGCTTTTTACTGCAAGAAGCCATTCAGTCAAAATTTATATTCCTTTTATTGCGTTAACATTTGATATTTGACCATGTTTTCTCTATATTACTTCTCCCAGGTGTGTTCAATTTGCAATCAATGGGGTGGTTCGTGTATAGAGTGCAGGAATGTTGATTGCTCTGTCAAGTTTTATCCTTGTGCTCATCAGAAGGTATTTTCCATTTTGTTATTTTGAAGTTTTCAGCATACTATTTCTGATTGAGGAAATATCTCTGCAGAATTCATTTGGAACTTTGTTCATCCTAGTAACCCCACCCATGTATATATCAAGTGAGTTCACGAGGTTGATAGGAGATAATAAATTGATAATAACTGTATGAATGTCCGAGATTAACATTTCTATTGCTCTCAAATATACACTCAAATACTTGTAAAAAAAGAAACTATGCACTCCAATTTGTATAGATACCATGTCCTAGTGTCCTCTATAGTTTAGACACTGCCAATGTCTGTCTGTATTAGTATAATCTTCAGTGTCCGTGTCTGTTTTCATCTGTCTTTTCCTGGGTTCGGTACCCAGGATAAGTAGCGAAGCCTTTTTGGCTTCTTCCAATGTTCGGTTGATTTTTGAACCTTTATTGTGAACTATGCAGTGCTTGACAACTCTCTTTGAGTACTATACCCATTTGATTTGTATAATAACTCCCATAACAAATTGACAACTCTCTTTGAGTACTATACCCATTTGATTTGTATAATAACTCCCATAACAAATGCCTTTGAAATTTTTCTGCAGAGCCCGTTGCAAATCGAAACTGATGGAATTAATGATGAGAAAGTTTTTTTTTATCGAAGATCTGTGCTTCATGGTATTGGCCCTGAATGTCAGTCTACATATGATTCTACTGATGAGATGGGCAGTCGAGAGGAATTCACCTGTGCTAGGACAGAGGTATTTCCATTGTCGTGGCATTATCAGGAATGGAGTGCAGGTGGATTGGACGATTGACTTATGATATTAAATAACTTAACTTTTATAGGGTTACAAGGGCCGTAAATGCGATGGTATCCAGAATAAGCATAGCAGTGCCTTAAAACTCCAGGGCAGATGCCGTGTTCCGGATGAGCAGTTAAATGCTTGGATTCACATAAACGGGAAGAAATTGAGCTCAAAAGGAATTCCAAAATTTCCAGATTCAGATATTGAGCGTGATTCTCGGGTATGTTCAAGCTGTTTATTTAGTCCCCTATTTTTTTACAGTTCAGATTTGTTATGTTTAAATCAACGTTGTCAAACTTGTGGTACTTGGGTATATTCAAGCGGGCAAACTTGTAGGAGTTTACCTATATAAACAATATTAAAAACCTATAAATGACACACACACACACGAACACAATAACAATGCCGAAGAATTCCAATGTAGTAGAATAACATCAAGTTAGGAAAAACTCAAGAACAGGAAGCCATACACACGACTGTTAGCTGTTGGAACCCTGCTCTTATGTTTGTGGCTGTCCATGTCAAAGCAAGGGTTACCCGGAACAGGCTTAAATGACAGTCTTTGAGTGTTCGCCAGTGAATGGAGGGAGGCTTTTTGCGGCCATCCAGAGGGAGGCAGGCTGCAGAGTGGTATATTGTGATATTTGGAAAGGAGAAAGAGAAAGCTGAAACTGTATTAGAATTTGTTATTGTTATTTGTTACTTCTCCAGAGAACTCATTTACAGTGTACAAGAGGCAGTTAGAATCGTTAACTAACTTCTGACAAGCGTCTAACAAACAAACTGATAGAATTCCAGTAATGATTTCAGCTGAAACTAGATAACGCCACATTAGCTCATAAACCAACATGGATGCAGCCCTAGAGTAACTACTGGTCATGGCTGGATGCGTTCTGAGGCCATGGCTGTCCTGATGAAATACAATTATCAAAGAAACTGGCACAAAGTAGGTTGAAATGAAATTGTGCCTTCTGTTGTCGACCAGTTTTTAGAAAATCTTCAGACTGGCAAACTCCTCCTAGACCTCCAAGTTTGAGGAAGTTTATCTCAGTCAGATGGATTTTGATTTCTGACCGATTTCAACAAAAATCGAGTCTGCACATCAACCAGTTTTCCCTACCTAAGCTTGTATACTTGTAGTTTACAAGGACCAACAGGTTTGACAATGATGATTTAGTAGGACAACTATGGTTGAGTAGTTGACTGCTGTTTAGTTTCCTTCCTCTGATGTGTGGTGAGCATATGACAGGTTTGAGTTATGAAGATCAAGTAGAGTTTAGGCATTTCAAGAACGTAAATTTTATAAATAAAAAGTTACATATGTAGGTTAGTATTGAGATATTGAAATTTATTATAGCATGATTTGTTAGTATCCTTTGGGATTGTGACAAGTTTGAGTTATTCATACTGAAGTGTTAGATATAAAATCCTTTCATGTTCTTTTCATCCAATAACTTAAGTTTTGAGATTGCTTGTTCATGACATGGGCTCAAAATAAAAAACATAAGAAAATCAGCATCATTTAGGGTGGGCCTGTTCTCTCTTTACATAACCACAAATGACTCTTATGAGGGAGTGTGTTAGATATAAAAACCATCATGTAATTTCACCCAATAGCATTTAATTCTTTGGGGAAGCTGCGTCAGGATAACTTGGTATTGTAATGTTTTGAGTAAGCTTCAGCCTATTGTCTTGATTATCTGTCGTCCTACTATCTGTTCAAAGATTATGCCGAGTATCTAACGGTTTACTACTTGCAGAAAACATGTGCTCAGTACAAACAAGTGAAGGGTCTTTTTGTATACAAATCTGGGATACATGGCCTCGGTCTTTATACTTCTCAAGTAATATCTCAGGGTAGAATGGTATACTACTTTTAACTCTTTTATTTTATATGCCCCTCCACTATGATTGCAAGTATATGTTTCTCATGCTTCTATAGGTTGTAGAGTATGTCGGTGAAATTGTGAGACAAAGTGTGGCTGATAAAAGAGAAATTGAATACATATCTGGAAGGAAACTTCAGTACAAAAGTGCCTGCTACTTATTTAGGATAGACAATGAACATGTAATTGATGCCACAAGGAAGGGGGGGATTGCTCGATTTGTTAACCACTCATGTCTGGTATATTACTTGGAGGCTCCATTCTGCATTTGTTTATTGTTCTCTCTATTTCTAGTTTTTCATTGATCTAGACTTCCAAAGGTTATATTGATTATAGTTTTCTTGGGCAAAATCCCCAAAACTTAAAATATTATTTAATTAAAATACTACCCGAAACTACAGTTCTTAACAAGCCAGAAGTCTTATAAATCAATAACTATATGCACAAGGACATCAAGAAAACTATAATCAATGACCTTTAGAAGTCTCGATCAATGCGCTTTATTTTTACAATATTCACTATTTCGCATCCAAACTAATGTTACTTTATTTACATGGCCAGCCAAATTGTGTGTCGAAAGTGATTACTGTAAGGCATCTGAAGAAGGTAATTTGTTCACATGATTCAATTAGAATAAGTAGGACCAACTTAGTGCTGGCGGATGAGAAAACCAAGTAACATTTGATTTTGTAGGTTGTCTTCTTTGCAAAGAGGGACATACTTCCTGGTGAAGAGATTACTTATGATTACAAATTTAACTATGAAGATGAAGGAAAGAAAATTCCATGTTCCTGCAACGCAAAAACTTGCAGGCGCTCTCTGAACTGACTCTGGCATTCTGAAAAACCTATAAGTTGTTAAATTTTACATCAGGTCATTGACATTTTTGTTGTGTTTATGACTCTAAAACATGTTGCCTCTTTACACGGGCACAAATTCAGGTCTACGTGATTCATTTATGGCATCCTTGAATGGAGTTTTATATCATTGACATTTATGTTGTGCTTATGACTCTAAAATACGTTGCCTCTTTACACGGGCACAAATTCAGGTCTACGTGGTTAATTTATGCAATCACTTGAATGGAGTTATCGCATTGACATTTTTGTTGTGTTTATGACTCTTAAAACATGTTGCCTCTTTACACGAGCACAAATTCAGATCTACGCGTTTCATTTATGGCATCAGTTGAATGGAGTTTTATAGCGAAACTGGTGTATGAAATAAGATACTAAGGTATCAATCAATCAATAAAAATAAGAAAATGTTTCAATTTTGGTCAGCGACTGAACACAACACACTTTTACCAAGCATTGAAAAAATTATTGTCTGTCTCAAATGTAAATTCATCTACATAAGAATTACAGATACAGTGGTGTACGTTACCAACTTGTTTCAAAACATTCCCAGCATTCTTAACACATTGTAACCCACCTTTAGAAAACCCTATGACTACCAGTTTGGAATATTTGCTGCAGCTTCATTAACCATTTTTACAAGAGTCACCTGTAAAAGGAAACATGTGGTAGTTCTTATCAAATATATCATTTTATGTAAAATTATGATTTATTTATAAGCATACAATACAACCATGAACCATAAAATTAGAACTAAACAATTGCAGGTGATTTTCAACCTATTCTGAAAACTAGCAACTCTCCCCAACAACAATGCAAGATAAAACACAAGGGCAGATGAAACATACCACACTTTCTGGAACACCAGGTGGTGGCAATGTCAGATTTTTTGGAGCAACAAGATCATAAGATCTTTTATCAAACCTCCATTCTCCAATTTTTCCATAAGTCATTTCTCCCTGGATATTCCACACCATACATTAAGTAACAACTTAAGCAATAAGATAAAAACAAAGATGTGTACATGTAATGTTGTTTGATTAAGAATTGAATAATAGATCAGTAGTACCTTCATTGAATAGTCACACCCATAAGTGTAGTGAATTATGTATGTTTTACCAAGTTCTTTGTCCCATGGAGGCTGACACACATAATAATAAACAAATAAAATGTTAGAATGTTTGAAGATAGCAGCAGCATGCTTTTGATGAATTCAGTATGTACATACCATGTAAGGGTATGTATTTTAGAACAATGTTTGAAAATGAAAATGGACCTAAAGTCAAGAATTTGCAATTTGCAATAACACAAAAAAGTAATGAATACATCATTGTTCAAGCACAATTCTCTGTGATTTCTGTAGTTTGTTATAAACAGGACCAAGAAGCTTCATGTTAGACTATAAAATAGTATCAAAGTTGAAAGAGAAAAAACGAGAGAGATATATGGTGAAACCGTGTTCTGAACTACGCAACGCAAAGACTCTTTATATAGGCGTAAAATCAATAAATAAGATAATAATCACAAATATTCTTATCCCTATTTACATGATATGATAAGATTGAAAATTGATCCTAAGATATAAATCAAGATATTCCAAGATAATGTCAAGATATTTTTCGATACTATAGCACTGCCTGTTGTTTACTTGAAGTATTGTGTTATGAACTTATGATAGTAAACTATACTGTATATCTCAAATATAACTCTTAATTGCATAGTGTTCTAAGCTTTTAAATAACAAGTAATGGATAGAAATCAAAGGTTCTCTCATTTACTATCACATATTGCCTCATGAGAACCTTAATAACACACAGGACAATAGAAAATATACTAAAGAGAGAACCTTATTGAACCTGAATCATGAAGTCCTTGTACAATATGTTACGAACACCGTGAAGAGCAGAAGAAACCGCATAAGCATACCTATATCATTGATACAAAATACCATAAAACTTCAATTTGTTATGAGGTTAAGAAAGGATAATACGAATTGGAGAAGTGAAAGAAATTTACATTTCAAGCACCCATCCAAAAGCTTTATCAGTTTCAGGATCTTTCTTCATTGCCAGGGAAACATTCATCCATGTAGGAGCAATCTTCTTAAGGGATTCCTAATATTTTTGCAGATACAATTTTATAAAAAAATGCGTAAAATTAAGAATATCAATAACAAATGATATTTTGATACACAAATTTGACAACAATTTGAATGGTTAACGCAGTTCAAATGTGTTTAATTACGTTTAGTGGATGATTCATGAAAATAACAAGGTGTCACGATCCATTAACCACCCAATGAACGCAGTTAACCATGATTTTAAACACATTTAACCATAATTTTTAGGCGCTCAAATGTGCCCGATATCTATTAATCATCCACACAGTGTGCTCAGACATACATGATTTTATGGTGTTCAATATACATGATATCCATTAATCACGTTCTTTGTTCAATATACATATAAAAATCGTGATCAATAGTGTTCAAAACATGGTTAACTGCATTCAATGGATCGTTGATGATTTGCGACACCTTGTTATATCTATTAACCAACCACTAAATGTAATTAACTATGTATTTGAACTGCGTTAACCATAACAAATGTTATCGAATTTTGTTGTGTCAAAATACCACAAAAAACTCAATGAGAGATACCTTGCCAACAATTACAGGTGAATTCCCAATTGGATCTATATTGGTTACAGGTCCATTTTCCTCAGGGAAGTACTTCCTTAGTACTTTCTCGTATTTCTTAGGCTCAATATAAAAGAAAGGGAATGCAGCTCCCATTCCATCTCTGGCTAAGTTAGGTATAGGTTTCACAATTATATGATCTGGCTCTGACATCAATATGTAACTGATATACACAAAAAACACACATAAATAACATTCAAAACCAAAATATCATATAAGAAAATGAAATTTAAAGTTAAATATATCATACTCTTCTTTGATATCTACTTGTTGAAGCCACTGTACAAATGCCCATGGTCTATTAAGTACTATGTAACCCTGCCATAAAATATCATACATATGAGTAAGATGGCACAAAATTAATGAATTTCCAAAATCATTTTTGAAATTAAAAGTGTAGATCACATTAGTTCCTTCGATTCTCCAAACAATTTCAAGGACTAAATTGATCAACTAAAAAGGACTAATGTAATGAAAAAAACCAGTTTAAAAAATCATTTTGAATTTCATTAATTCTACGATTTCCCGAAGCATACTGTTTTAGGGACTAAATTGCTGATATACTCCAATAATAACAGCAACCTGGATCTTTTACCGGCATAATTTCACTGCATTGGAGGCTGTTTGGTTGAAACCAGACAATCCAAATTTAAAGCTTGGTATTTTGACCACAATCACTACTATAAATTACGGATCAAAACCAGATGACTAAGATCTTCCTGCAATCACTATTTGACCGCAGAGAATCCATTTCCCAATAAAGGTATTGATTTGGATCCCTAAAAATCTACCTACCTCACTGACAATTTAGTCAATGATTCAAATTACTACTACAATTTAGCTCCTAAATCATTCAAACTCAACTATCAACTATGGTAGCATTCACATTCACCACTAGCATTTCTCAATCTAAACAAAAACCAAACAATTCTCATATTTTAATCCCAATAAAAAAAATAAGATTTTTATTATACAAATTAATCAAAAAATCCAATTCAACCAAACCCAAAAAAACAAAACACAAAATTGATTCAAAGCAATGAAAATGAAGAAATGAAAACAAAAACCTGATCCATTCCAGAAGGTAAAGGTTGAGCAACAAAAGTAGGGATCTCATCCATATACTGATCAGGTTTACCAGAATGCAAAATTCTTGTAAATCCACCCATATCAGAATCACCATTCTCTTTCATTTTTTTGAACCAATAATACATAGCTCTACACTGCCATGTATTGTAAACTGAATCAGAAGCTGTAACTGCAGTATGAAATAATCTCTTTGAAGAAGTGCTTTTTTTGTTAAGTGGCATCTTGATTATTGGGTCTATAGTAATTGAAGGACGACGTGTTGGACCAGGAAAATCTTGTTTCAAAGGAGCATTTCCTGAGATTATGATGTTGTATGTTATTAATGTTACTGAAAATGTTATCAGAATTGTGAAAAACATGTTTCCACAACCCATTTTTTTGTTCTTTCTTTTTCTTCAACTTGTTCTAGTTTTGATTCATGTGAAGAAGAAGAAGAAGAAGAATTATGAGGCGGCTATGTGTGTTGAAAGTGGAAACACTCTAAAAAGTCGTCTACAGTTTCTTTCTTCTATTATTAATTGTTCATTAATTAAATAAATGCCATTTGTGTTTACTTTTTGTTTTGGTATAATGTTTGATTGGACAAGTTATGTTTTATAATTAGTTTGATGGATTAGGTGAGGTTTGTCATAATCCATGTTATATATAGGATTTTCTTTTAAGCAATGTTATATACATGATAATAACTAATAAGATTGTAATTAGGAGGGTTTTTTATTTATGCAGTGAGTCAACAATTTTATACGGTTAAATATGAAATTCATCGGGGCTCGGCTCGACAAAGATCTCGGTTATATAAGCCGACTAGAAAACAATTCAATTGATATAAAAATTAAGGATGCTGGCGGATTATTTTGAGTCGAAACTCGGCCCAATTGACAGAGAAAAAGTGATGGTGCAAGTGGTTATACTAGGTTAGTGGATTGACACGATGTTGCTTTGGTTTCTGGTGGCCGAAATCAGACAAATTTGTGTATTTAAAAACATTTTTGTGGGTACATTTTGAATGAAATTCGACTGTGCTCACCTTTTGTCCTATTCTAAGATTAACTTTTGCTTGATTTCTTAGTTATGATTAAGATTCTTTATCCTCTTTGAAAATGTACTTTACGAGAATCAAATCGAGATCATTCACACAGGTCTTCAGAACCAGTTTAGTCACACCTATTAAGTACAATATTTCATAAGAGAAAAAATATGAGTCTCTTTACCCAATTAGTTGAAAACTTGAAAGGTACATACTATTATAAAGTGTATAGGAAATGAAAATTTTCGCTTTTTCCCATGTTTCTCTCAGACACATTGATTTTTTTTTGTCCTTTAGAACAATTCGAAATCAATTTTTTGAGGGAATTTTTTTAAAAAAATTCGGCTTCTAGTATCTGTTTTTTTTTTGTAATTTTAATTATTTTTGTGCGATCCGGATTGGACCGACATTTACAGTGTTGATGGTTGAACTCAAGGAAGATGGAGTTGTTATCATATCTTATGTCAATCTATGTTGTATGTTATTACCCCATAATTACTATCTTCCTCGGATTCAACCTTCAACACTAAAAATGTTAGTGCAACCAAGACAACACAAAAATAATGAAAATTAGAAAAGAAATCGGATTATAGAATCCAAAATTGTTTAAACTTTTTTGTTTGGAAAATTAATTTTGAATAGTTCAAAAGAGGCAAAAAGGAAATTTCTTGTTTAAACTTTTTTTTTCCTTCGTAAAATAGATTCCAAGTAGTTCAAGAGGCAAAAAGGAAATTTGAGGAGGTCTAAAAGAAACATAAGGGGTGAAGAAAAAAAATTATAGAAAATGAGGGTCAAATACATATTCTATATTTTCAGGCCCAAAGCCTTTACTTTACCGACCTGGGACTTGAGCCGGCCTTTTTCTATTCAAATAGAAAATTGGCACTACGTTGAAGATTGAAGAACATAATTAAGTGCATTTTAGGGATGTTTTGCTCCCATTTATGTGGTGCAAAAACTATGAAACTCACTTCAAGAGATTCTATTCATTGAAACCAATTTTTTTAATGACGTGTGACATTAAATATGAGTACACTTTTCAACTAAAATTCAAAATTTAGTTTATTATATTGTAAGTCTAATCTCTTCTGTTAGACTCAATTGTTATTGGTAGAAACCAAAAATTATTTTTATAGAGAAGATGAAAAAATTGGCATCCTCGAAAGAGAAAATTATTTTATAAATCTACTATGATGTATCAATAATATATTTTCAATGATGCTTTAAAATTATTCAGTATTTTTATATGAAATAACATTATCATATTAATATAAATGACTATTTTGATAGAAATAATACATTAACAACGGAAAAAACATCAGTTTATTTTAACATCTATATATAAAATATAAGATATGGATGAACATTTTACAAGCAAATATAGAAAAGAAAATTATATTAAACCCATTGTTTTAAATGACAGTTTCTTTTGCAATTGCTCTATAGCTAATTATATGGTATACCTATACATTTACTATATAGTTGAGATGGCCGAGTTGGTCTAAGGCGCCAGATTAAGGTTCTGGTCCGAAAGGGCGTGGGTTCAAATCCCACTCTCAACAAATTGTTAATTTTTTAATTGAATTATTGGCATAATAACTTTTTTTAAAAAAATTATGCTCACTTATTTAACTGAAGGCGTTATCTTGATCAATGAGATATTTTTGGGGCCATCAAGATTGAGAATGTTACGATTAATTGGATGGAAACTCTAGAGTTGACGTTAAACTGAACATAAATGGAAAATTGACCGTCAAAAGTGAAAATCTGGCCCCCAAACATATTCTGCATACGCCGAAAAACAAATCAAACACATTGAAATATTGCTAGTTTCAATAGAGGTATTGTGGGGCTCTCATCGGACTATGCGTAGGAAAGAACATCATATAAAATAACAAAGAAAGATGTTCCATAAGTACAACTTAGTTAGTAACTGCTAAAGACATTAATTTGTAGAGATAATGGTTTGAACATAAGATTCTTCTATTTTCTACATCTAAAGTGTGCGAGTATAACCATTAAAACGACTTAAAAAATCCCAAAGAAAAATAACAATTTTAAAGAAAGAAGATGTTGCTATGTGTACAACAGAATGTTCTTCTAGCAAATCCTAAAAAAAGAAAGGAAATAAGCTACTAATAACTATTTCAAAAATAGATAGATCAATAAGCAAATAATTCATGAACACATAACCTAATTAACAACATTAACCTTTATGTTACATCAGAATACTGGAATTGTATTCATAATAACAACATTAACATTCCTGTAAAAAATAAAATAAAGATAACAACCTCATCATCAACAACAAAAGTATATCTTGTTAAAAAAAAACAAAAGTATATACAGTATTAGATTTGTACGGTGGATATTACTACCACCACCCTACCTACAATTTAGCCAACTATAAGAAAAAATCAAAACAAAAACATAATTGCCACATGTGTAATTAAGGTTATCAGCACACAAAATTAACCTAAACATAAACATAAACGCGGTTTTAACACAAAAATCGCAACCACGTTCATCCCACGAATTCTTCGGATTTTTCCCAACTCAATAACTCATTACATCCTTCAAATTTTCCTTCCTCTTTAGTCCCTTAGCTTATTATATATATATATACCATTACAAAATCTACACTCCTTCAATCATATCACAAAATAAGAGTTTTTATTAATTATTAATTTTGTTAACAAAATTCCATTATCATCATTATTTGTTTATGATGGATAATGGGATTCATAGACAATCATCTATAAGGGACCATATAAGGGACAAGTTCAAAAATTCAATATGTTGTTTCACGGGAAATTATCATCCTCATAATGACGACGATTCATCGTTTGGTGGAGAAGGGTTCTACAACAAATTAACCATACCAAGAACACCAATTTCGCCGTCTGGCTCTTCAGGTTCACCATCTTCGTGGTTCAAGAAATCACCAATGAGTAATAATGGAAGCGAATTTTCACGTGTTAGAGGGAGAAGCCAAAGGTTACGTGGAAGTCGCAAAAATCATAATCGCCAGTCACAATCCGCTGATTTTAGCTATGATCCTTCTAGTTATGCACTTAATTTCGAAAGTGAAAATGCCCAAGATGATTTTCCAATTAGAAATTTTAGCTCTCGTTTGCCTCGGTCCCCACCACGATCTTCTTCGAAGGTCAATTATTCCGATGAACTTCCAAAGGAGATTGTTGGGTGTAGTTGATCAACACCGTAGATATAGTCAATCATTCAAATTTGGTGCCAAGAATATCAAATCAAATGAAGGAAAACCTATGGTTTAGGTCTTCTTTTGTACACAAGGTATAGTTTGTATATGTTTGATAGGTTTCAATTCAATACTTGGCAATGTCCTATTGGCATCATTATCTCTATCTCCATGAATGTATCTTCTATCAAAATTTTATATTTGATTATCTTTCTGTGAACTTAATTTTTTTTTTATGATTTTTCATTTATTAGATTTGAACCTCGACGCTTGCATAAAAATGTGATATCATATCAATTGATTTATGTTTATAGGGACAATTTTTCACTTATTATCATGCTTAGGAATGTAAATTTTATAGTATTTGGTATCATTAATTGATCCGTTATTGAATGAGTGGATCATTAATTGAACTGCACCAACGGGTGTATATTGCAATTGTTATTCAAAAGTACAAAATCATAAATAATTGTTTCAAATACAAAAAGCCAGCTTCATAGAAAAAGAACATTTTGTCAAAAATATGAACTTCATCAAAAAATACAAAAAGGCAGAATACAAGAAATTGCGTCTATGAAGATTGGATGAGCTTTTCTCAAACATAAATATTTATTTGTAGGAACTGATTTGATTTGAGTTTGAACATGAAACTCTTCATCTTATAGTGTGAGTCTAGCTACCATACGATGTAGCAAAAAAATTATTCTTCTAAATATTAATATTTTTGCCTTTTAAGTTTTAACCCCTAAATATTGTCATTTAATTTTGACCATATTCCCCTATGATTTTCAACATACAGAAATTATTAGAGTACTTTAACTTAAAATGAAATATGCTACTCTAATAATTTTGGCATATTGAAAAACTATAGGAGAATATTTTTAGAGTAATTATTAGAACTAGAGCGAATATTTAGAGTAAATTATGCTTTTAAAAATAGAGTAGCATATTTCTCTAAATATTTTTAAAATTTCTATCTACGCTTGTAAGGTTCTTATATGTGGATGCTTTGTTTTCCGTCTTCAAGTCCACAATATTGCGCCTATGAGTTTTTTTTAAAAAAACTTTATGTGAATCATCATAGTTTTGTCCTTTGAAAAAGGGTGCTTCATTTGATTGAAGAATGTAGAATGTAAGTGTTGACCATCTTTAGCCTCAACTTCCAAATAATGTAAGACTTTTTGGTGTATCAGAACAGTAGCCCCTCAATCGAGATTAAGGGGATGGAGGATTATCAATGCTCGAGTGTGGTATAGGTTCGACCCGTATCCAGGGATACAAATATTTCAACCTCAAGTTCACAACACCATTTTTCCAATCCAAGTTATGTCTGTTTTAGTCATGTTAAGTCATCACATGTTTATTTTTTGTAAAAGGCATCTCGTTAAATATAAAATATGAATGTTATTAATATATCCTTAACTTTCTCGTTGTAAAAGGCATCTCGTTGAATTTAAAATATGAAAATGTAAAACATTTTATGCCCCATCAGATAGTCCAAAAATGAACTTAATACAATTTTAGTATTTGAATTTTATAATGTTTACTCTCAAAACCAATTCAAATTAAACAACTCCCCTACGTGTTTGTATATTTCTTCCCTACACAGAAAAAGTATTCAATTATATGAATTCCATGTGCATTATTTCAATGCAAGCAATAATCATCAACATAATTTCATGTTGAAAAACAAGTTAGCAGACACGTTCAAAATCTAATTATTGTGTTTCAAAGTAGTAATGATTTTGACAATAAATACATATGTTATATTCAAAGTAGTAGTGATTTTGAGCATATATAATATTAGTATTCATCAAGTATTAACTACACTCCCCAAATTGTTCTATATCAGACAAAGATCACAAAAGACATATACCACTGATTTGGCTCAATAGAAAATACAAGCTTCATTTCATTTCATTTGGAGGTCTAATGAAAGGTAGCAGTCAAGTGAATTAAGAAAGAAAAAACACTGAAAACAATAAAATACTCCGTGAGTGGAGCCGCCTCTAGGGTTTGTCTAAATCATTGATGCCTTTTCATTCATTTTCCATGATTACATATAGCAATGAAAGGATAAGGGACAGCTGTCCACTAGTACTAGAATAAGATAACGGTAAACAAAGGACAAAATAGCTAACAAACAAAAGGAATTATTCTAGTGGTGATCCTAAGGATCCTAGGCAAATCAAATATTACTTCATACTATCCCATATGCTGCATGTAGAAGTCATTTGTCCATTTGGGTTTAACAGCAACACGTTTGGTTCTCCTCATAGCAATTGGGCCTGATTGATCTCCCAAATTGTCAAACTCATCAGCCCATTCCTCCTCATCATCTGAGTTATGGGGGGTGTGCATAACATCCCTTTCCTCTTCCACAAAGACCTTGTCCTCAAGGTGTAAATTGGGGAAAGTTGTGCGTAAGTCTTTGAGATTTTCCCATGAAGTATCTTCGGGTAAGAGTCCATCCCACTGCACTAAGACCTCCTGAGTATCCGGATTGTCATTGTTGCGCCAGCCAATGATTGCTAACGGTTGAACAATCGGGTTGTTGTCCACAGCTATAGGGGGTAGTGATAGAGGTTGTACCGCAGTAGCAGTGCAGGGTTTCAGCTGGGATACATGAAAAACCGGGTGTATTTTGCTCTCCGGTGGAAGGGACAACTCAAAAGCTACTGGTCCCATGGCTCTAGTAATCTCAAATGGCCCGTAGTAGCGTTTGGAGAGTTTCCTGAGGCGTTGACCCGCTACTGAAGTTTGTCGGTGGGGACGAAGCTTCACATACACACGATCACCGACCTTGAAGGGGTGAGGCAGACGGTGCTGGTCTGCAGATTTCTTCATAGCAGCTTGAGCTTTGAGCAATTTGTTCTTGAGGAGTTGTAAGATATCATCTCTATCAGTGAGAACAGAATCCAGAGCCTCTAATGAAGTTGAACCAGTGAGGTATTGAGGTAGAGATGGTGGTTTCTTCCCATAAACCACTTCGAAGGGTGTCATGCCAGTAGAAGAGTGGATAGAAGTGTTGTAGTGCCATTCCGCCCAATGCAAATAATCTCCCCAAGCCTTAGGAGTGTTGTGAACAAAACACCGGAGGTATTGTTGAAGCGCTTTGTTGACAATTTCCGTTTGTCCGTCGGTTTGAGGGTGGTAAGCCGTGGACATGCGAAGTTTTGTGCCACTAAATTGGAACAGCTGCTGCCAAAATTTGCTAATAAAGATGGGGTCCCGATCAGAGACAATGCTCTTGGGCATGCCATGGAGTTTGGTAACCATTTTCGCAAACAAGTCTGCCACCTTACTAGCTGTATGATGAGTGGGTAACATTCCAAAATGTGCAGCCTTTGAGAAGCGATCAACAACAACCAAGATCACCGTGTTGGAATGAAAAGAGGGAAGGCCGACAATGAAATCGAGGGAGATATCTTCCCAAACACCGGTTGGTATAGGAAGAGGTTGGAGGAGGCCGTAAGGGGCGTGGGTGGGATGTTTTGTCTGCTGACAAATGCTACAAGCATTGACAAAGTGGGTAACATCCTCCTTCATTTTATCCCAATAGACATTTTCCTTCAATCGGCCAAGAGTCTTTTGTATACCACTATGACCACCAATGGGAGATGAATGATATTCCTCCAACAAAAGTTGTTTGATAGGAGAATTGGACGGAATGTAGAGCTTGCCCTTAAAATATAGTAAGTCATGAATGACTTGGAAACCCGGGTGAGATGAAGGAGACTCTTGGACTTGTTTCATAAGGGTTTGTAACTTCTCATCAACCATGAAGGACTGCTTGAGCTGCTGGATAAAATCCCAATGTGGTATTGTAATGGTCAAGCATTGAGGAGGAACTTCATGGATGCGGGAAAGAGCATCAGCTACACGATTATGAGCACTGGGTTTATAGAGGATTTCGTAAGAATAACCCAATAGCTTTGCGAGGTAAAACTGCTGCTCCGGGGTTTGAATAATTTGTGTCATCATTTCCCGCAGACTCCGTTGGTCCGTGTGAATAACAAACTTGCGGCCGAGGAGATAAGCACGCCATTTCTTAACAGCGGAGGTGATGGCACAAAGCTCCCTAACATAGGTGGAAGCTTGCTGCATCTTTGGACAAAATTTTCTGCTGTAGTAGCAGATGGGGTGGTTGTTTTGGCACAAGACGACACCCATACCCGTGCCGGAGGCATCAGTTTCCACTGTAAAATCTTCGTCAAAATTAGGTAGAGCTAGCACTGGTGTCTCTGTCATGGCCTTTTTTAAAGCCTCAAAAGCTTGTTGAGCTGTCTCGGACCATAAAAAAGCATCTTTCTTTAGCAGATCGGTTAATGGACTCGCAATTGTGGCATATTTGTGGACAAATTTGCGGTAGAAACCGGTGAGTCCCAAGAATCCTCTAAGTTGTTTGAGTGTGGTTGGTGTAGGCCAATCCACCATGGCCTTGATCTTCTCCGGGTCCGGGCCTACCCCATTGAATGACACAATATGACCCAAGTAAGAGATGGATTCTTGAGCAAAGGTACATTTGGAAGCCTTGAGGAAGAATTGGTTATGCAGCAGACACGAAAAAACCAATTCCAAGTGCTTTAAATGATCTTCCAATGTCTTACTATAGACCAAGATGTCATCAAAGAAGACAATAACAAATTGGCGCAAATAGTCCTGGAACAAGGTATTCATAGTGTTTTGAAATGTGGATGGGGCGTTGCACAAGCCAAAAGGCATGACAAGAAACTCATAGTGGCCAAGATGAGTGCGAAACGCCGTTTTTGAAACATCAGCAGCAGCCATACGGATTTGGTGATATCCGGAACGTAAATCCAGCTTTGAATACCAACGTGTTCCATATAATTCATCCAACAATTCGTCAATAGTGGGGATTGGAAAACGATCCTTAATTGTGATGGAGTTCAAGGCTCGGTAATCAACACAAAACCTCCATGAACCGTCTTTCTTTCGCACCAACAATACCGGCGAAGAGAAAGCGCTTGAACTCTGTTGGATGAGGCCTTGAGAAAGCATCTGGTGGATTTGTTGCTCAATTTCATGCTTTTGAAATTGAGGATAACGGTAAGGCCTGATGTTGACTGGGTCCGCGTTGTTCATAAGTGGAATATGATGATCCGTCGGGCGTGGTGGAGGGAGGGAGTGGGGTTCGTCAAATAAACCAGCGAATTGGGTGAGGAGAGTGTTAATAGCAGGGGCAGTGGGTAGTGTTTGTTGCGGGTTGGTTTGTAATGGAAGAAGCTGAAAATGGAGTAGGGTGTCGATAGCATCTGTGGCAATCAAGCGCTTAAACTGATGAAGGGATGCCTCTTCAGGAATTGGTTTGGGCCGGCCCAACAATTGAACAACGCGACCTTCTCGACAGAAAGATAAAGTGAGATTGTTATAATCTGTGAGGGTTGGACCCAAGGTTCGCAGCCATTGAACCCCTAGAACGATTTCCGCACCACTTAAGGGTAAGACAAACAGGTCAACAAGAAAAAGGTGAGAGTCAATAATAAGGGGGTCTGCTGACTCATGTGTGAACAATTTAACTCCTCTCCATTACCCACTAAGACTTGAAAGGATTGGGTGGGTTCAAGATTAAGGCCTAGTTGTTTAGCAACTCTATCTTGAATGAAGTTGTGGGTACTACCACTGTCAATGAGGATAGATAAAGGTTGGCTGTCAATATGGCCCAATAATCTAATGGTTTGTGGAATGGGGTGGCCCATAAGGGCATGAAGGCTAATATGTGGGCTGGTTTCAGTGAGTTGGGTTGTGGGTTCCGGGTCGGTTATTGGGTCGGGTGTGGTATTTAGAAGTTCTTGGGTTAGGGTTTCTAAGTTGGGGTCGGCCATATCGGGGTGAACGATTAAGATGTAGAACTGGCGACGGCAACGGTGGCCGGGTTGATACCGCTCATCGCAGTTATAGCAAAGACCGCGGTCGCGACGGTCCTGTAGTTCAGCTGGGGTAAGGCGTTTGATTGGGGTGGAACGATTTGGTGGTGGTCGGGTGCTGGAAGAAGCGATGTTGGTGTTTGTGGTTGGAGAGGGAGGTGGATTTGTAGTGAAAGCTGGGCGGGGTGCTGGTCTGGTGGTAGAAGAAGAAGGTTCAGGTCGGCGGTAGGGGGGTAGGTGAGATTTGTCATTGAGTTTCTCCTCTTGAAGTTTAGCAAGGCTCATAGCTTGGGAAAGCGATGCCGGTTGGAATGCTAAAACTTCCCGACGGATATCAGCTCTTAACCCAGAAATGAAACAGCTCAAGTAAAATTGTGGAGGGAGCTCGGTGATGCGGTTAGCGAGCGCTTCAAAGGCCTTCTGATAGTCTCGCACGGTGGACGTTTGACACAGCTTACAGAGAGCACCTTTTGGATCTTCGTACTGAGAAGGTGCAAAACGAAGCTCCAAAGCGTGGAGGAATGCTTGCCAAGAGTGTAGGGAACCATTACTGTGCATCCATTGGTACCAAGTAAGTGCTTCTCCTTCCATGTAGAAAGAAGCAATGTTTAAGCGTTGATCGGCAGGGGTTTGATGGAAATCAAAAAATTGGTTGATTTTGAAAATCCAACCTAGTGCATCGGAGCCATCAAACCGTGGTATTTCCAGTTTGATAGTGGTGTTGGAAAAACCACGAGGAGTTGGTGGTGGTGTGACTCCACCAGGGCCCAAACGAGTCTGCAATTGGCCTATTTCAGTGTTAATGGCAGTAAGATCATGACGAAAATCTTGTTGTGTGACAATGAGTTGCTGCAAGGTTTGAGCAATATCATTTAGAGTGACAGAGGGAGGTGTAGTCATTGCAATGAAAGCACCAGTGAAAGGTAGCAGTCAAGTGAATTAAGAAAGAAAAAACACTGAAAACAATAAAATGCTCCGTGAGTGGAGCCGCCTCTAGGGTTTGTCTAAATCATTGATGCCTTTTCATTCATTTTCCATGATTACATATAGCAATGAAAGGATAAGGGACAGCTGTCCACTAGTACTAGAATAAGATAACGGTAAACAAAGGACAAAATAGCTAACAAACAAAAGGAATTATTCTAGTGGTGATCCTAAGGATCCTAGGCAAATCAAATATTACTTCATACTATCCCATATGCTGCATGTAGAAGTCATTTGTCCATTTGGGTTTAACAGCAACACGTTTGGTTCTCCTCATAGCAATTGGGCCTGATTGATCTCCCAAATTGTCAAACTCATCAGCCCATTCCTCCTCATCATCTGAGTTATGGGGGGTGTGCATAACATCTAATCACATAATAAATCAATCTAATTAGTCAAATCATAACAACCCATCACTCTAATATTTGACCCCTCCAACCGGCAAAAGTTAATTAAGATTTATTTTTTATGTATATAAAATATTAATTAGGAGTTTCTTGAAACACCATGGCAACAAAATTTAAATTAAAAAAAAAAAGAAGAAGGTAAAAGCATACATTCCAAATAACATTGGTATAATATAATCATAAGGAAAAATGTACAGCTAATATATATTTAACTATACACCAACAACACCCTCAATATTAAACATACACAAAATTCACAAACATTAAAACGTGTACAAAATTCATAATTCTATTCATTTACCAAATTTGTTTCCAATATATAATTTCTAATGGAAGTGTTCCTAATTATATAGCATTATACTAAAACCATTTACACTTACAGGCCATGAGGATTGGTTTTTGAAACTTGCTTCATTTACATATAAACATCAACACTGTTATGACCTGCATTACTTACTTCAAATTAAGATTTGTGTAAAGCTAGTGCAAATAAAATTGCACAAGACCTCTTAAGGTTTTTTTTTTTTTTGACAAGAAGACCTCTTAAGGTTATTGTTTATTACATTGACATCCCTTTTTGTTAGTGAAATTACATCAACATCCTTTATTTTATATCTTGCTCTTTACCTATTGAAATTCTGGCACGCTGGTCATAGATGTGGTATATGATGTTCCAACATCGTGCCAACATAAAAACACAATGGACAATAGTATAAACAGTAAACAGCAAGAAGATAAACAACACACAGAGGTTTGTTAACCCAGTTCAGCGCAAACAGCAACCTAATCTGGGGGATACCAATCCAGGAATGTAACCAATAATCAATAGCCCTAGACTGATGACAAAACCCTCAAGTTTATGCCCTTCCCATCTAGCAACTCCCCTATTGTTTACAACCTAGGGTCTTAGCCTAGATCTGAGATGCACCATCTCACTTCCTCTTCCTTGTAATCCCAACAAGGGTTCTGACCAACCTATCAAAGGTTGGGGTACATAAAACATGTGTGAAGACACTCTTCAAGAAAACTATACTCATGCGAGTATACCAAAAGCTTCTATACTCCGTACCTAAAGGTTTTGGAGTGCAAACTACTCTAGCTTCTTACCTAAAGGTTTGGAAGCAGATTACAATAACCTATGTCCTAAGCTTGCATCAATCGATACAAGAAAGGCGCACAAATCTAAAGCACAAGGCTTACATAGACACGAAACCCTAAAAGTCTACATTTTAATACATTGGTTTCAGTGAGGAAAACTAGGTCTTGAGTCTTCCTTATATAGCTGGTAATTTGGGCTTCAGTAGTTCTGCCCATAAGAAACATCCAGCTCACAAATATAAAATAAAATCATATCTTTAAAAGATTTGATATGTTTTTTAAAACAAATCTTCACAATAATTCCTAAGACAATCTTTAGATGAAAGATCTGTTTAGGAAATAAATCCTTTCTTGATGCACACGCAAAGAACTGATGAAAGAGAAAAGATCTTCTCTAAAAATAAAAACGCGCGCATTAATGACACCGCCAGCTCGCACCAGCTCGCGTGCACACAGCAGGTTCCAATGTTGTAACATTTCATACCACCTCCTGCTTAAATAATTGTTTTACCAAAATACAGCCAACACCAAATATCCAACAATCTCCCCCTTTGGCAAATTTTGGCTAAAACCTCTTCGTGGGAAACCAGTTGTGATATTTCCTTCCGGTCTTCATGGATACGCAGTGGAGAAGGAACTCAAAGTGGCAAAGTAAATTTTCAGATAGTTACATCAAGTGAAAATTACTTTACGCACGGCATTAGCAAAATAGTTCTTCAGATAGTTACATCAAGTGAAGAACAATTCAGATAGTTACATCAAGCGAATATTATTTTGCAGACAGCCACAGCAAACTACTTCTTCAGATAGTTACATCAAGTAAAGAAATACTTTGCAAGCAAGTTGTAATTCGGATAGTTACATCAGGCGAAGAACGTCTTGCACACACAACCAGCAAAATAATTTCTCGGATAGTTACATCAGGCGAGAAATACTTTGCTCCCAGCATCAGAGACATGCAGCAGCAGATTTGAACACACTCAGCCTCACACAATACTCCCCCTCAATATCAAAACGTATGCTCCCCCTCAACTTCAGCATACAACAAGAACAGTATCGGAGCAACAAGCACATCTTCTTCTTCCTTGTCCATAAAGCCAGAAAGTATCTTCCATGGATCTCACCCAGAAACAGAACAGGATACCTACTCTGATACCAATTGAAATTCTGGCACGCTAGTCATAGATGTGGTATATGATGTTCCAACATCGTGCCAACGTAAAAACACAATGGACAATAGTATAAACAGTAAACAGCAAGAAGATAAACAACACACAGAGGTTTGTTAACCCAGTTCAGCGCAAACAGCAACCTAATCTGGGGGATACCAATCCAGGAATGTAACCAATAATCAATAGCCCTAGACTGATGACAAAACCCTCAAGTTTATGCCCTTCCCATCTAGCAACTCCCCTATTGTTTACAACCTAGGGTCTTAGCCTAGATCTGAGATGCACCATCTCACTTCCTCTTCCTTGTAATCCCAACAAGGGTTCTGACCAACCTATCAAAGGTTGGGGTACATAAAACATGTGTGAAGACACTCTTCAAGAAAACTATACTCATGCGAGTATACCAAAAGCTTCTATACTCCGTACCTAAAGGTTTTGGAGTGCAAACTACTCTAGCTTCTTACCTAAAGGTTTGGAAGCAGATTACAATAACCTATGTCCTAAGCTTGCATCAATCGATACAAGAAAGGCGCACAAATCTAAAGCACAAGGCTTACATAGACACGAAACCCTAAAAATCTACATTTTAATACATTGGTTTCGGTGAGGAAAACTAGGTCTTGAGTCTTCCTTATATAGCTGGTAATTTGGGCTTCAGTAGTTCTGCCCATAAGAAACATTCAGCTCACAAATATAAAATAAAATCATATCTTTAAAAGATTTGATATGTTTTTTAAAACAAATCTTCACAATAATTCCTAAGACAATCTTTAGATGAAAGATCTGTTTAGGAAATAAATCCTTTCTTGATGCACACGCAAAGAACTGATGAAAGAGAAAAGATCTTCTCTAAAAATAAAAACGCGCGCATTAATGACACCGCCAGCTCGCACCAGCTCGCGTGCACACAGCAGGTTCCAATGTTGTAACATTTCATACCACCTCCTGCTTAAATAATTGTTTTACCAAAATACAGCCAACACCAAATATCCAACACCTATCAACCATCTTTGTTAAAGGTGTTGCACACTATGAAGCATTAACATACACAAATACGATATTAACACTGACATATAGACATCTGGTGATGTCAGTGTCAAATACTAACATGTGTCGAACACATGACACAACTTCAATTTTTGAAGTGTCAATGCTACATAGTTTGCGCATACTCCTTCACTCTATCTTGCACTAAGTCTTCCTAAAAATAACAAAGCAAGGATGGTAAATGTGATTTCTCCTTAGTAAGGGCGTCAATGTAATAAACGTTAATCTTAGGGGAGTTTAGTGCAATTATCCCTAAATAAAAAAGACTAATTTTGAGACCTTTTGCGCTTGCTCTTTAAGACAGTTGAACTTGAAGGATTGCTGTGCCAATTCCTCTTCCTTTGATTGATAAACCAGTTATTAATCTGCTTTAATTGCAAACCAGTTTCTTGCACCAACCTTGCCTTATCTTCCTCCTGAAAAGCACATAGTAAACTTTCTGTGATGCTAACACATAGACTAAGGTGCGTTTGAGTAAACAATTTAATTAAGCGTTTGTTCTTTAAGATCTTATCCTATATACTCTTATATATAAGCCTTTTTTTTACAATTGAATATGAAATAAGGTTAAACTTTACATATAAGTTGTTTTTATTTTTATAAAATATAAAAACTTATAAGGTAAAAGAAAGATACTGAGTTCTTATTCATCAAACTTACTGTAGGATAAGGCCATTTGGAATGTGATTGCCACCAAGCCTTAAGGACAGATGTAGTGTCACCAGGAAGTTTCCCAGCTCGTCTCTTGCGTAAAATTTCCTCTCTTATGTCGACAATTTTCTCCTTATAACCCTGCATGATAAAAAACAAAAGGAGATCAATCATATAGGAATAGTTATAAAAAGAAGGGTAAATGAAAAGCCACTAAAATCCCTTACATGTTTCAATTCATGCTTTAACTCTTGTCTTACGCGCTCCATTAAGGATCTTTCATTCTCTGTTGGTACAAGAGGACCAAATCCCATGTTATCTGCACCGCCATCGAAACTACCATCAAATATATTTGCATCACTGTCTACTTGTTCTTCTTCGTCTTCGGACATTGTTGCCCCCGTACCTTCTCCAGGTGAAACTCCTGTTCATCATGCAACATATGAGAAAAATTATCAGTTCATGCTTGTCAAATAGGCCTTCAAACTTCACCGGACCTTTAAAATGGCCAGCTCAGACACTAAAAATGGGCATATGACGGGTAATAGGTCAGACTCAGGCCTGAAATTTTGTTCGGCCTTACTAAGCTTGGTCTGACCTATCCCCACCCCTATTTGTCATCTTGAAAGAGACTTCACTTTTGCAGTTTGATATTCGCGCACAATGTTAGCTAATTATATAGTTAGGGAACAAAGAACATGATAAACATATAAACAACAGGCCAAAGCACTATTCGAATCTTTTGATGCTTTCTTCAAACACAAGAAACTATTATCATTTTATCTAAAAGAGGAGAAATTTTTTTGTACCTGTTAGACTTTGTAAGGATTGCTCTATCTCCCAACAAGCCATGACTGCTTCCATTGCATGAACACGAACATGTTGTTGCAATTGTTCTTTGAAAGAACACAGCAATAATACATAGTGTGACTGCAGAAAATATCAAGATCATAAATGAATCAACAAACAAAAATTATAGAGAATAATTCCATATCACACAATCAATATACATATGTGGAATGCTATGATACAAAATAATTCACTGTTAATTGATGTTTCTTCACAATATTACTAAGAGTTAAGACAAAGTTAATTACATTTTAGTCCCCCAGTTTTTAACAAACAACAATAATTTCATCCTTTACCATTCTAAATGAGAACTAAGAGAAGGTGTGTGCAATTTCTGTGAGTGCTTATTTAAAACTTAGAAAGGCATGTGTGATATATTCCCACAATATAAAGCTCATTGTAAAATAAATTAATATTTTTTGATTAAATTGTAAATAAATAACAACTATATTTTTCTCATAAATTCAAACCATGCATATCAAGTATGCATTGAAATCAAATGTTCCAAAACAAGGCAATTCAAAAAGGTCTTTCAATTCCAGGCCACAAAAGCAGCAAATTTTATTTTTCTCCAGCTCCTATATAAAATTTACTCCAATTCCATAAACGCCAAAAAAAACTGTCATAATAATTATAGTAATTATCTATTTACTATATAGAAGGAGATGCCAAGTTTTTGGTGTAAATAATTTTTTTTACTTAAATTTTATCATTTATTTATGATTTTTGTCATTTTTGCTAAATGCAATAACTTATTTTTTTTAAAAATAACAACATCAATTTTTTTTAAGTTCTATTTCACTTTATTTACAAAATGAAATTTAACAGGAAATTAGCAACATTAGTCCTAACTCATAAGAAAAAAGAGGAAAAGAATCAAAGGCCTCCACGTCTCTCTTTTAGACGAAATGACAAGTGTTATTGAAATGAAACTCGCGTCACACGACCGCAAAATTTCTCATTCGGACCCACCTAATAATTTCAATATTTGTCAGTTGAGCTAGAACTTACAAACAACTAATAATTATATAATTAATCCAAAACCACAAAAAAGAAACAAATAACCAATATTTTTGTAGATTTTGATTTTTATAAGATTTTATGCTAATTTTAAGAAAAAGAACAATGAGATAAATGTCAGAAATTTGAGGTGAGAAAACAAAAGAAAAGAGAATATACCATGAAGTGGTCAAGTTCTTTGTCATCTACTCCGACGATGTTCTGTCCAAACGCCGAATACTTTGCGACCACATTCTGAGACTGTGCCAACTGAGCATCAATTCTCGGTAACTGGTCCACCGGAGTTGCAATCCTCAAACACGCCACGTGTGCCGACAACAACTGTTCATACAACGGATGCGCCATAATCTCCGCCTTCCACCTCCCCATCTGCCAGTTCACTAATCCTCCTCCTCCGTCTCCGACCACCGTCTCCCCCTTCCCGCCGAGATGTTCGCCTTTTAAATCGCCTAATTCGTGTACTGACTCCCCGCCGGCAACGGCGGCGGAAACATCGTCGATGACTTCACCGTGGTGGCGGTGGAGAATCGACCGTGAAAGCCATTGACCGGTGGTTTGAACAGCGGCGGAGTCGGTAGCCGTTTGGAGATTAAGAAAATTAGAAGCATCGTTACCGTTTCCGTTAACGTTGGTGTCGTCGTTGTTAACGTCGTTATTGTTGTTGTTGTCGGTGTAGTGGGTGCGAAGGAGAGCGTTGTTGAGCCAATTAGGTGTGGTGTGGAGTTGGTTAGGGTCGGAATCAGGTTTGGAGTTAGGGTCGGGTGAGTCTTCTGGTAATATGGAACGGAACGTGTTGTTGTTGTTATTGGTTTGGTCTGTGAAATGGTGGATTGGTGGTAGTTCTTGTGAAAGATGCTGATTATGGTAAGCCATATGTTGATGATGATTAATACTTATTAATTATAATTATAATTATAATTATAATTAATAAGAAATAAACAAGTTTGTGTTTGTGTGAGAGAGAGAGAACAAGGTACTAGCTATTACTAGTTCATAATATCATAGTGTTGGGTGAGATATGAAGAAGTGAAGAAAAAAGAGAAGGTGTGTTTGTGTTGTGATGTTTTATTGTGGACTAGGAAATGAAGTTTAAATATTGTTGTGTGTGTTTATTTATTTATTTATTTATTTATTTATTTGAGGAGAGAGAGAGAGAGAGAGAGGACAAGACAAGACAATGGAAGATGAAGGGAGAAGAAGGGGGTAGAGTAGAGTAGAGTGTGTAGAGAATGTAGAGAAGTATAGAGAGATGGAAAAGAAAGGGAGGGAGAGGAAGAAGGGACGTTGTTGTGATCAGAAAATAAATCCAAAGAAAGTAGTATTTGTGATGTGTATAAAGTGGAGTGGATATATAAGTAAAAAAGGGGGAAAAATTATTCATTTTTGTACTTTTTAAATTTAATTATATTGATTAATTGCGTAAAAAATATTTGTACTTTTCAAATTAAATTAGTAAAAGACAAAAAAAAAAAGAGTTTAAACGATCCGCCGTCCGTATAAATTAAATTTACATTAATAATCAATAAAAATAATTCAATGTGTCATGTTATATCAAGAAAGTTGGGTTAAGTAGGGTAATATGATAGAAAACATATTGTAATTAATTGGCAGCGTAAAATTATTTTACATGGTCATTATATATTCTTTTTTCTCATTAATTTTTTTTAAGCAAAAGAAGAAAAGTAGATTAAATAAAAAGAAGATACATAGACTGGGGAACATAAACCTGACCCAATCAAACAACCCTGAAGAGTAGAGCAAACAGACAAACTACACAACATAGTGGTTGTAAAATCCAACAAGCAAACAAACACGCACCTCAAGCACAATTCCGCGAACCCACAAACGAGTACGAAATCAAATTGCAAAAAAAGAGAGGTGCGCGAATGATCACGAGTAAACGAAATAGAGAAGAGCCCAAAGAACCCAAATCCTTGGAAACTGGCGAATAAACCTGACCGTCAACACTGAAGCAGACCCACAAGCCAACAACTTATTGCGACGAAAACAATGACAACAGCAAGTGGACATCAAACGATCTGAATGCAAAAAGCATCAAGAAACATGAAGCCATAACTCTTTCGAGTGAATCAACTAAGTCCAGTAGCAGAAATGCAAAATCGGAGCAAAGTAGAGATGGAACCAAATCACCGGCACGAGAAGGCATCGACGATGGCGACAGGGCACACACCAGCCACCATTGATGACCAGCGAGCAGCAGACTGGACCAAAAGCCCATATCTAACAGAACCGACAGTGAAGGACCGGCGAGTATCAACCACCGCACCGTGAACATCGATTAGAAACGAAAAGCCCAGAGAGTGCCCATAGAGTGAAACCTCCGCCATTAGACAACTCCAAAGAGGGATAAGAAACGTGCTGACCAAGAGAAGCCTCGCAAGCACCACCAGTCGACTAGATCTGTATCATGCCGACGAGATTTGGATGTTGAAGGAGAAAGAAAGAGAAGGCAGAGGATTTGTTTTTAGAGAGAATTGCTTAAAAAACCTCATATGAGAGACACAATGAGATTATTTGTATTTGAGGGGTTGGCCACTTGGTGGCTTTGAAATATTATTATTATTTATTTTAATAATCAGAATTTTTGGCTTCTTTAAATATATTATTAGAGATTTGATTTATGAGTTCATGGATAAGGGAGATAATTTAGCATGAAATAAAAGAATTTATCTTGTTGAATAAGAATTTTGTTGTCTATTTTAATTGGTTCCACTCACTTCTAAAGATTAGTACATTTTTTGACCGGAGATAAATAAAGTTCGATAAAAAATAGTTTTAAATGATTCAAATAATTAGTATTTTGAATAACAATTTAAAATAAACAAAAAGAATAACTAACCTGGTAAAATTTTTAATTTTGACATTTTAACATTTACAACAGCACTTCCAGTCCGCTAACTTTAGGCTCAGTTTGGTAAAAAGTAGTTGATAATTGATAATTTAGTTTATAGTGGATGAATTTGCCGTGACTAACTTATAAGTTAGTTTTTATCTTATAGCGATTAAGCTAACTAGTTGAATTTACAGTGTTTGATAAAATTAGCGGTTGAATTAGTTTATAAGTATGAAATGACATAAAAATATATATATATATATATATATATATATAATTAATCTTTATTTTTTCGAAGTAAGATGACAGGAGTAAAATTGAAAGAAAATGATAAGTTATAAACTACTTTAAATAGCGTTTGAAAAATAAGTTATAAACTAGTAAAATAATCTATAAGCTCTTTTTTAAAAAACGTTTACCAAACAGATCTTTTTAGTCATATGAGCTAATAAACTATAATCAAAATTTGATCTTACCAAACAAAATCTTAGTCTCTTTTGTAATGTGCTAATTTTGACAAAATAAATGCACATTTACTTAAGTGATCCACATATCATATATATCAATATGTCTTGCCATGTAATTATTTTTTAAAAAATTAATTTAAAAAAATATAGAAAATACAATTTAATTTTTTTTTACGGTAAATAGCTTATCTCATTTCATTAATAATAATATCGTAAATACATGTTGGAATATCGATAAAATTATGGAAACTAGCTAGTGATGAAGCCGCCCCAGCAAGCCTATGAGCAACTTCATTTGCTTGTCTCCTAATGAACTTAATATGAGAGTTCACAAAGCTTGAAGCCAAAATAGTTCTACAGTTATTTAAAATAGCACCAAGATCAGAAAGGTAGCTTTTTTTGTTGTACAAGCCATCTACGATCCTTTTGCAATCCATCTCAAAGTCTATGTCATAAAGCTGCATCTCATCCACCCATTTGAGTGCCTGTAACAAACCAATGGCTTCTCCGATTTCCACATCGAGAATAGGCTCTAACTACTATGTTCTTGCAGCCACAAAACGACCATGGTCATCTCTTATACACATGCCGAGTCCCACCTTGTTGAGGTTGAACGAGAAGGAAGCATCAACGTTGCACTTGTAACGTCCACTATTTGGCTTGACCCAAACCGTTTGTTGAGGGTCCGTCGGGGCTGTGTTGGCTAGATTTCGAAGCTTTTGTGCATTACGCCACCCTGTAATTAAATGGTTAGCTCATTCAATCACTGCTTGGTCGGAATCAGCAATATTATCCCACACTTTATTGTTCCTGCGCTTCCATATGCTCCACACCATTACACAAAAGAATTCCATTTGCTCATGATTCAGACTTTGTAGAATTGAAAACAAAGTTTCTTTTGCATTATTATTAGCAGCCAGACATGCGTTTATGTGAGTCCACAGCCCTGTACGCTGCCAGCACTGAACGCTTCTTGGGCATACAAACAATACATGCATTATGTCTTCATCTCCATCGTCACAAACAGTACAATGCACAGGACACTGTACTCCGCGGCTGTTGAGTTTCTTGCGCGTTGGTAATATGTCTCGACCAATGCGCCAAATGAGGTTCTTCACTTTTGGTGGGATTTTTGCACGCCATATGTGATTCCATTGACCTGCAACACCATGTCTTTCTTGGTTACCTGCAGTAATGACACAATGTTTGTAAGCACTGCGGACAGAATAAATGCCGTCATGTTCCAACTTCCATACAAGTTTATCATCGTGAACAGAATCATAGAGAGGAGTTTGCACTATGCGTCTCACTATGTTGTTATCAAACATGTCACCAAGTTTGGCAAGGTCCCATGCTTTTGAGTTACACATCATGAGGTCTTTGACTGTTTTAATGTCACCAAACAGCTGCAAATCAGAAGGTGTAGAGAGTGACATGCCTTCCTTGAGCCAATTTTGTTCCCATATACAATTTAATTATTAAGCTCATCGTATGAGAATTTCAAATCATACGGATAGTTGGAAAACACATCATTGTCCTTATGCAAGAGTAGTTCAACTGCTAATTATTTGTGACATTAGAGAAGTTGAGATTCGAAATTCAAAATCTTCACTGCTCCACTCTTATAGCGTGTGAGTCAACCATTGGGCTACTGAACAAAAAAAAATACATCATTGTTTTCCTACTTTTTTTTTTCTTCTTTTTCAAAACTCGGTATTTATGTCCCTAGGGACTGATTAATAAGAAGAACATCAATTCCATTTACAGAAATTCTTATTTAAAGTCAGAGTTCTCCACTCTATATGAATTGCCCCAATATATGAAGTGATTAGGGGCAGAGCCACGGATTAAAGTTCGTAGGGAGTGAATTCAATATACATAAAAAAAAATCAACAATAAGATTTTGAATTTAAGATCTTAAGATTTGAAACTTTTGCCACTAGATAAACCCATTTTAGAGTCTATGTTTTAATCTTAATAAAAAGTAAGTCCTTAGTAAAAAAATAAAAATATAAAAAGTGTTGTTAGACTCTAGAAATTATTTCAAATTTATTATATTTTTACCAAATAAAACACACAACTCTATAGGAGTAATTATTTTTTAATTTACTTTATTTAACTTTATTCCCTTAACCGGAAGAAAGTGAAGAACATCGTCGATAGATTGCTTAAGCTAACAGGGTCCAATTTAATAGACAGGATCAACTGTTGAAGGGTAAAAAAAGGAGCAACCAATATACACCAAAATTAGTAGAGACGTACACTCTCTCTTTTCTCCATTATGTTATGTATGGGAACTACCATTAAAAAAGTGGCAAATGAGAGATAAGTATAATGTAACAAATAAATTAATATTGAAATGTAATAATAATAAAATAAAATTACTAGTATATGACTTCTTTAATATAAATTAATATAAAAAATTAAATAAATGTCCTTCTCCCATTTTGAATCTAATAGTACTTGTACTAGTCCATAAAATATTTTTTGCTTATAATTCAGAATAAGAAAAAGTAATTTTTTTTTGCTAAATTAGATTTTTTATCCCTTAACTTATTTGTTGATTTTATTTTTGTCCCTTAATTAATTATTGTTTCATTTTGGTCCTTTAACTATATTTTCGTCTGCTAAATAAGTCTTTTCCGTTAGATTTTATAAAAAACTTTAATGTTCATCATCACTATCATCGGCTTCATCACCAAACCCAGAAAATTCATAATCTTCATAAATTTAACCACGAGTTTAGAGGATAGAGTTTTGATTTTGGAGGAAAATTGAACATTGAAATGTAAATTGGATTGTTGAGTTTTTAATTTTTTGGATTTAGTGATGAAGATGATGATGATTTTTTCCAAATTTCTATTGTTTCATTTTGGTCCTTTAACTATATTTTCGTCTGCTAAATAAGTCTTTTCCGTTAGATTTTATAAAAAACTTTAATGTTCATCATCACTATCATCGGCTTCATCACCAAACCCAGAAAATTCATAATCTTCATAAATTTAACCACGAGTTTAGAGGATAGAGTTTTGATTTTGGAGGAAAATTGAACATTGAAATGTAAATTGGATTGTTGAGTTTTTAATTTTTTGGATTTAGTGATGAAGATGATGATGATTTTTTCCAAATTTCTGGGTTTGGTGATGAAGATGGTGATTATGAAGATCAAGATCAACGTTTTTTCATAAAATTAAACAGGAAGAACTTATTTGGCGGACAAAAATATAGTTAAGAGACCAAAAATAAAACAATAATTAGTTAATAGATCAAAATGAAACCAACAAATAAGTTAAGAGACTAAAAATCTAATTTAACCTCTTTTTTATATATATTTTTAATTTATAAATTGAAATAGATGGAGTATTTGCTATCATAAAAAAAAGAAAAAAATGGGGAGGAAACCATGAAATGTACTCCCTCCATCCCTAATTATAGGAATTTTTTACAAAAAAAATAAAATAATAAATTGTCTCTAAAGACTCTTTACAAATTTATAAATGCAATTATCACTAAATTACACTAGAATATGAAAAAACAATATTTGATACATTAAATATAAATGACAAATTGGTAAAAATATCATGCAAGTAAAATAAAATTATTAATTAAACTAATTTTCTTAATATAGTCTTTTTTGTTGTAAAAGTTTTTATATCTAGCAACGAAAGGTGAACAATACAGTACATATTTTATTTAGACATATACAAATATATTGTTAATATGTACAATTTTAATAGCACAAATAATATTTTTTATTGAAAAATTAACAAACATTATTTGTAAATCTATCACAATTATTCACATTAGTAAATACTATCGGTATTTATTAAATAAAATGCGTTCCCAATATGGAAATGACAGGTGGCAAAAGATGGGAGTCAGGACCACTTTTGTGGGACCTGGGGAAGCACGCGTTGAAGTTAGGCCTGTGGGGTCATTACAAGTGGAAGGCAATCGGACCATTATTTCTTTTGACTTCTCTTCCAGCCGCCAGCTCAATATATGGCTCTTTGCATTGCCATTTGCCTCTTCTTTACGTACCTCAAGCAGGTGCCCTAAAAAACAAAGTTTAAATAAGAAAGAAAATTTATTTTAAAAATTCAATAAAATTATTTTGAGGTAGTATTTTTTTTAATGACAAATTGTTAGTTGTCAGTATATTTACAATGTTATGTTTGATTTTCTTATTGTTAAGACTTGAATCCTAGACTTTCAACTCCTTAATCCTTAGCTCAACTAACTTAATCAGTTAAGCTTCCCATTTCACCCATTTTTTTTTGTAAACCAAAAGTATCATCCGTGCGCAACTGTTGAGACTAATCTAAAAAAAATGAATGTCCTGCATGAATTTTTTTTCTAAGCTAATTAAAATATTTTTCACATAAATTGGTCCAATTGATAAGATTTTAGTACCTTTTAAGCCGTAATTTGGAATTTAATCTCTAACTTATGTATAAATTAAAAGCATTTCCACACTCTTGACTCAAAAAAAAAAAAAAAGCATTTCCACACTCAATTGTGTGAAACTAATCCATCAAAATAATTGAATTTCATCAAGGGTATTCTCGACATGTGTTTTTTTTTCTTTCTCTATATGCATTGGTAGATATCAAATTTTATACTACGTAGTTAAGCCCTTACCAAAAAAAAAAAAAAAGAAGAAATACTGCATGGTTAAGGAATCCAACATTTACTAATTAGGATTCCCCACAGTCACCAAAAGCACGCATTCTTGCATTTACCACGTCAATGATTTTGGATCAAGATTTTTTTGTTTAGGTTTCAAGTAGTTTTTTTATAAAAGAAAAACTAAAATCCAACCTTAAAAAATACATTTTTTTTTTTATCTTAATTTAAGATCAAATATCTTAACCTCGTAAATTTGGTCTTTTGTGTTCGTAGGTAATCCCATATTCAACATTTACAAAGTGGCACACACAATTAATGTTTGTAAGTGTTGTTAAATATTTTTTTCAATAAATTAAGTGTTGTTAAATATGATTGAATATATTTATATAGAAATAACTGTATATATAAATACAATTTCAAGGAGTAAAAAAAATAAAAATAAATACAATTTCAAATTTATTTTTCCAATGATTAATTCCATTTTAATTATATTTAACAAAATCTATACGATACTTATCTACTATATACTCTTTTCTAAATCTATTTCAAAATAAAATCTTTTTTAATCAGACATACATTTATATATTTATTTTGTTAATATTTTGAAATTGTGATTCTTATTGACTGTTTAGATAATTTATTTTATTATTTTACAAATTTTATTTTATACTCCCGTACTCTACAAATGTTGCTTTTAAAAATTGACTTTTATTCAACCATTGTTGAAAATAAAAAGACATGGTGTCACCATTTGGCCGCAAATCCCATTGATAGATACTAGTATATATAAAGAAAAAGGGTACTTTTAAATTAAGTGAGTAGTTCAAAATTAGGGCACAATTCACAATTTTTATAGAAAATTACTTACTTTGACACAGTTCTAACCAAAAAAATATTTAGAAACATATACAAATCAAAAGTAAATAATGTGACTAAATTATTTTATATTTTACTCTGTATTTGAAGTTGTGAATTGGGATTATATAAGATTTTACTCATGCCCACGAGTAAACAATTGGTTGTAAAAACGAAACCAATGATATGAATAGCACGAATATTCAGTACAAATTGATTCAATTTTTTTTTTTATATTTACATCTTTATATTGTTGTTATTATTGTGGACTTATCAAACATTTTACTTGCAGAAATCCGATTTTTGCTAAGAAGAATTAATCTCTACTGGGAAGTAGGTTTCAAGAAAAACATATGCTCTTCCGACTTCTTCCATGTTGTTCAATTAGTGGCAAAGAAAACATCAACATTTCATCATTATGCTAACATCTTACAGCTAATTTGAAGTTATCTGTTTAAGAATTGAAGCATCTCCATCCACCACATTCTCATAGAATATTTTTTTGTACAAATATTCTTGCCAAGCTAAAAACCAACTATATTGGATCTCTAGCTACAACGATGGTGCATGAGCAATTTTCTTATCTCTATTTAGTGCTATGAAGCCTGTGTACCCATAAAATGGTGAAGTACGATCATATTGGGTACGCATATGTCATATGTTACTCTATGATACACACTGATCCGTATCCATTTTGATTTGTTTAATTTGGGATGATGAATACTTAAAAAATATATTGAGGGTTGAAAAATCTATTAAAATATTTTAATTTTTTATTAAATTTCAATTATCTCTTTCACTTTTGATGAAAATAATTGAGAGAGTGGATAAAAAAAGTAAAACCCAAAGCACAATGATGAAATTCACTTATAAAATAATTTTTCTAACATTTTATATTAATGTATCCGGATTTTAAATTTTCTAAAAATACCTTACTCCATACCGGATATCGGTACCGTAACCGCATTTAAGTAACATAGATTTAGTGTTGTCGGTGAATACCGAAGTATCTTTTATTAGAATGTAGTCCTTTTTTGTTTATTTTATCTTCTTTCCTTTTCTCTCATGTACCAAAAATAAATAAATAAACTCCTATTAGCTAATATGTAGCTTTTATGTTATTAAAAAATGAACAAAACAATTGTATCAAACAAATTATTTCAATTTATTTCGCACTTTATTAGTAGTTTTTTTCCCTTAAAAAGTTGGTTTTATTCATGTAATTTTAAATATTAAATATATATTTAATATATGTGTCTTTTATCCTACACGTTAAAATGAGCCTTTAATGTTTTTTTTTACTTCATTCATTCTAATATATAAGACTTTTTTACAAAATATCCCTAATTCAATAAAAAAAAAAAGAAGTAAAAGATTATCATTTTTCTGTCTTAATAAATGAAGGATAATTTTTTCAAAAAAACTATATTATTAAAAAATTTAATGTAAAAACTACTTTTATTAATTCTTATAATTTTATAAAAAAATATCTTATATATTATATTACTTAAGACAGATAACATATTTTTTTTATTTTTTTATTTTGTTTTACGACAGATAATGTATTATTGTTTGAGAATTGTTTGGGTTTCGTAGAGCATCGACTATCTATGATTTTGGGCGGTACTCACACGACAGATTCATAGTGTCCTTACTTTCTAATTTTGGGCGGTACTCACACGACCCCACACGTTTTACACACAAAGACAAAGTAAACAAATCCAATGCCTCATTTTCTCTTTTCTTTCATTTTCTTCTTCTTCATTTTGTAAGTCCCCTCTTCTTTTCTTTTTGGTACAAAGAGTCACCTCTTCTAAATGTAATGTGAATATATTGGACCTGGATTCCACCCAGTTGGTTTTTGGGTGCAGTTGCGTAATCACTCTATTTATAGCTGTCCGATCTTGATTGGACGGTTATAATTTAAAACTAAATTTTTTGACGGTATTTGTTTAAGTCGTCCGATCATGCAGTCGATTGCACCTAATCCAAATTCGAATATATTGGAGGAGTCATGTCGGAAATTAAGAGTATTTTTTATGGAGAACTTAAATTTTTTAAAGGATTTAAAATTATAAGTAATTTAAGTAATTTTATTTAAATGACTTTATTTTAAAATGTGTGCATTTGAAATAGAGCAATAGAAAATAGAGTAATAATAATATAAACAACGACCCTCAATAACATATCAAGTGATTTTTAAATTTTTTTAATTTCTTTTATAGATGATCTATATGATATAAATTTTTAATCTAACGGTGGATTTTGTGAAATTCGTATTTGTTATAACGTTATTAATGACTGGTCCACCATGAACCACTTGAAAAATTGGTCCATATTAACATTTGCCATAAATTATAGTAGTATTTCTTAATTAATTTACAACTTCTTAGCAATAAATTTTGTTTTTATGCTATTGTTTTGTTTTAATTTTTTATTTTTTTCATGGGCCATGGCCACCTCTTTGTAAAATTTATTAATACGTAGTATGTATTTATCTAACATTATTTTCTTACTGCAAAAAAAAAAACTCTTTTTGTTTTATAGTGTATCACTAATTTGTCAAAATAAAGCATCAAATCATTAAAAATAACAAATAACATATCTGGTTATATAAACATTCATTAAACAATTATAGGTAATTAGCTAATTAATGAATACTCCTATAACAAATTGTAGGAATACAAAATACTGTACTATACAGATCTGAACAAAGTTTTATTTTTTGTGGTTTCTTGCATCTTCTTTTCTCCAAAAAAAAAAGATTCAACTTAAATTCATTCTAAAAAAAGTTTTTAAAAAAATCAGCTTATATACGGTTTGAAGAAAATAGTAAATCAACTTATATACATATTTAATTAATATTTTTTAGGTCATATTTAATTAATCGATACTTAAAACAAAATATCATTGTCTAAAAGCATCTTCAATAAGAGTATCATAGAGAGTTTCATAGACTAATGATCTGTATTTTACTTTTTTTTATCATTGGAGTTCTATAACGTGGCACAGAGGATATCAAATTGATGATACGATACCTTAATTAAGGTATCGTATCATCAATTTAATGTTTCATTTTTTGTATATAAAATTAAATAAAATGAATCATTTGTTAATAATATATGATACCTTTAGTGGTATCACCATTGTAAATGCTATAATGAGATTTTATCTTCGTCTTGATCAGCAAAGATTGGCCATGGTGTGGTTTAGGTGGTTAGCTGCGTCTATTTTAAATAGACTCCATTAACGTTAACCAATTTAAAATTTTGAAGAGGATTTTTTATATCAATATTGACAATATATAATTAATTCATATCATTTTTTTTTTATTGAAGTTATTAATTCATATCATTGATAACTATAGTTATGATATAAAAAGACATATGATCATGAATTTATAAACTAGCACTAGCATACAACAATTATCCCCTTCTTGGGAAATGAACGATACTACTCTCTCCATTCTAAAATGTAAGTTACTTTGGCAATTTTACACAAATTAAGAAAAATAATTATTGTTGTATGAAAAAAAGAAATTATGAGTTAGTTTACAAAATTATCCCTCATTAATAATATGAAAAAGATAAATTGAAGAATTAAAATAAGAAAGGGAAATAAATAGTAGTTAAGAGTATAATAGGAAAAAGATCATTAAATGATTCATTGGTAATGTAAAGTGACATATAATTTGGTATAATTTTTTTTAAATGACTTACATTTTAGAACGGAGGGAGGATTTGTTTGTCTCTCGATAAACTTATCTTACACATATTTAAAATAGTTCCAAAATTAAAATTGGTATTAAGTTTGTCATAACTACTTGCTTACGGTTAAGTTCAATTGATACTCGAGACTCGAGTTAAACTCATGCTATCAAGTCAGATGAGTGTAGAAGTGTACATGAGCCGGATTGGATTGAGTTTAGACAAAACCAAAATTCGAACCATATAGGATACTCTGAATTGAGTTTGTTGGAACAAAGTGGGTCTGACATGAACCTCTAATGTTTTAAGTGGTTTTGATGATAACAAAGTATTAAAATTACAATTGGAATTACTAATGGTTATTCAAGTGTGCAGAACTACAAGTTAAAATTCATTCAGAAGCACTATGAATAGTAGCAGAGAAGCCAGTCAAAACAAGCTCTGAAAGAGTATCGCTGTTCATCAGAAGCTTAATTTTTGCGTGCTGAAGATAGCACTTCTGAAGACCAAAAGCTAGGCTCTGATGAAGTTGAGAAGCTGAAGATCTTAAGAAGCTATGACAAGAACATCAGAAGCAAAAGGAATTTACGTCACTCAAGAGCTGACCTATACAGAACCAATGATTGAAGAACAATCCACTTCAAGGCTCTGTCACATCCACAGGAAGGAATATTCGTTGGTACAACGTTAACCTTATCCATAAGTGGAGCGCATTTGAGGATTGTACTATCGTACTATTATTACTCGAAATGGATGAGTGATAAATTGAATAGCTAGGTAGTGGAATTGGAATTCCTTACCAAAGAAGGCAATATACAGCTATCAATTGTACGAGTAAATTCCAGCTGGCACCTCTCTCTCTGCAACGGTCATCATCTTCCTCCAAGTATAAATAGAAGACTCAAATGGAAGAAATGACTACTGTTCTAACGACTGTTCTATTACTGCGTTCAAAGACTAAGAAGCATTCTGACATCATAATTTAAATCTGTCATTCTAAGTCTTAGAACAATTTGAGTTGTATTTTGTAAACACCTCTGATAGTATATCAAGTGTTCCTTAACATTCATTCTTATTCTTAAGTTTGTTTGAGAAGTCTCTTGTTAAGTTTAACTTGAGCATTTGAGAAGTCTCTTGTTTAGTGAAACTTGAGCACCTGAGAAGTCTCTTGCAAGTGTGCTTGAGCAATTTGTAATCTTTAGTAGATTATAGTGAAAATCTCTTGTTAGTAACAAGGGGACTGGAGTACTCTCGATTTGTGAGGGGAACCAGGATAAATTCTGTGTCCTTCTTTCTCTCTTTCTCTCAGCATCTCTTTTATTTTGTGTTTTATCCGCTGCAAACTTGGTTTTATTTCGAAAAAGTTTTAATTCTAAAAACACAATTCAACCCCCCCTTCTTGTGTTTTTCCACCTTCAATTGGTATCAGGAGCTGGGCTGTTGCCTAACTCTCACCTATCAGTGAAACAGTTAAGATTCAGGGAGGAAAAACATGTCTGCTGAGAAGAATCTCAATGAAGTTCCATTTGACTATGATTCTAATTCTAAAGACAGAAGGTCTTCTGACAAAATTCCCTTTTTCAATGGAACTAAGACTGGTTATCCATTCTGGAAAACCAAGATGTACAGTCACATCATGGCGATTGATTGTGATCTGTGGGACTTGGTAGAAGATGGAGTGAACTTTGAAAATATGGACTTAGAAGGCGTTGTTAGCTCTAAAGACAGAAAGGCTTTTACACCTACTCAAAAGCTGGAGTATAAGAAGCATCACAGTGTAAAAGGGATGATGACAAATGCCATCTCTCATGATGAGTACTTGAAAATTGGAGATAAGAGAACGGCTAAGTCTATCTGGGACTCTCTTAAATCCAAGTATGAAGGAAATAAACAAGTTAAGGAGGCTAAGGCCAACTTGTTAGTACATCAGTATGAATTATTTAAAATGAAGGACGGAGAGGACATTGAGACAATGTTCTCTAGGTTTCAAATTCTTGTTTCGGGACTTCAAGTTTTAGATAAGAGCTATACTGAGGCTGATCATGTAAGGAAAGTACTCAGAAGCTTGCCGCCAAAGTGGAGACCAAAAGTGACAGCGTTTCAGGAATCTAAGGATTTAGATACTGTGTCTCTTGAAAGCTTGGTTAGTTCTCTAAAGAGTCATGAGATGGAACTTATGACTGACGAATCGACTAAGAAGCTAAAAGGGATAGCCCTGAGCACCAAGAGTTCCTCTAAGGCTCTGAAGGCGAAGGTTATAGTATCTGATGAAGAAGCTTCTGAAGAAGGTCACGAGATGGACTCTGATGAAGAAGAAGAAATGGTTCTGATGGCTGCAAGAGTATCGCAATGGGCTAAAAGAAGCAAGAAGTATGCTGGTAAGTTTGGAGGTTCTTCCAAGAAGGTTGGTGCTTCTAAGGATAAAAAGGAAGAACAAAACAAATGCTTTAAGTGCAACAAACCAGGACACTTCATTGCTGACTGCCCAGAGAACCTGAGTAAAACATCCAAGAGAACCTCTAACAAAGAAAGATACAAAAGTAAGCTCAAGAAGGGGTTCCTTGCCACTTGGGATGATTTGGATCAGGAATCAGATTCTGATGGGGAAGAAGAAGCAAACCTAGCCTTGATGGCAACCGCTTCTGACCAAGAGAACTCTGAGCACGAAGCTGACTCAGATTCAGAAGATGAAGATGAGGTACTTGCTAAACTTTCTCGTTCTGAATTAATAGATTCCTTAAAAGATGCCTTAAAACTTTTAACCAAAAAGGCAGGTGAGTGTAAGGTCCTTAAAAAGGCCTATAACAACCTGACCGAAAAGGCAAATGAAATAATTGAACAAAATGAGTCTCTAAAATCAAGAAATGAATTTATGGAAACTCATTATGTTCTTGATGATAAGGTTCCTCCAGAACATGAATTTGCTCTTCAGGAATTCCTTATCAATGGAATGAAAAGAAGTAAAATAGCCTCTTTGATTTATCATGTAAGTAGAAATAGAGGAGAAGGTCTTGGATTCTCACGTTTTAAAGATAATCCATTATCTTCAAAGTCCTCTAATATAGATAAATCAAAACCTAAGGTTGTCTTTGTAAAGAGTCAATCAGAAGTTCTAAATGAGTCAGCTTCTAATAGAACATCAAAGCCAGAGGCTCAAAAGTCAAAGACTCTGAAGGATAAAACCTCAGAACCTAAGATTGTTAAGCCTCAAGCTAATGTTAAATCTAAAGAAGCTCTGACACATTCAAGAACAAAGCTCAAGAGCTATACTAAACCCAAAAACTTTTCAACAAGGGTGGTTAACTCTAGAAGCTCTGATAGGTCCTTCAAACAAAGACCACCTGGACCTGTAAAGACTAACACAAAAGGACCCATAAAGATATGGGTACCAAAATCTCAAATAATATTTGCTTCAGGTTTGCACACTAAGAAGGCCAAAGCAGCAATGCTGGTACCTGGACAGTGGCTGCTCACGACATATGACGGGAGAAAGGCATATGTTCCAAACCCTGACTCTGAAAGAGGGAGGTACTGTGGGGTTTGGAGGAAACCAAAAAGGGAAGATCATTGGTACAGGTATAGTTGGTAACTCTTCTCTTTCAATTAAAAATGTTTGGTTAGTTGATGGCCTCAAACATAATCTGCTTAGCATTAGTCAATTTTGTGATAGCGGATTTATTGTTAAATTTGATAAAGAGGCATGTACAGTAATCAATGATTCTGACAAGACCATATTGTTTAGAGGATTAAGAAGAGGTAATGTTTATAAGGTGAATCTGTCAGAACTCACTGAGCAGAAGATAGTTTGTCTTCTATCTCTGAATGATGAAAAGTGGGTCTGGCACCAACGCTTAGGTCATGCTAACTGGAGATTAATCTCTAAGCTTAGCAAACTAAAGTTGGTTAAAGGCCTGCCAAATCTTAAATATCATTCAGATGCTCTGTGTGGTCCTTGTCAGATTGGCAAAATTTCAAAAACTTCTTTTAAACCTAAAAACATTGTCTCTACCTCAAGACCCTTAGAACTACTTCACATTGATTTGTTTGGTCCAGTAAGTACTGCCTCAATCAATGGGAAGAAATATGGATTAGTCATTGTTGATGATTACAGTAGATGGACTTGGGTAAAGTTTCTAAGAGTGAAAGATGATGCATATGATGTGTTCAGCATCTTCTGCACTCAAGTGCAAAATGAGAAAGGTCTCAAAATCTTAAAGGTTAGAAGTGATCATGGTGGTGAATTTGAAAACGAACCATTTGCAACTTTTTGTGAAGATCATGGCATTGTCCATGAGTTCTCTGCTCCTAGAACACCACAACAAAATGGTGTTGTAGAGAGAAAGAACAGGTCTTTACAAGAAATGGCAAGAACCATGATGCATGAGACAAAACTTGCTAAGCACTTTTGGGCAGAAGCTGTAAACACAGCTTGTTACATTCAAAATAGGATCTATATAAGACCTCTATTGAATCTAACAACATATGAACTCTTCAAAGGAAGAAAGCCCAACATCTCTTACTTTCATCAGTTTGGATGTACATGTTACATTCTAAACAACAAGGCCTACAAAAGAAAATTTGATGCCAAAGCTTGTAAGGGAATCTTTATAGGTTACTCTGAACGCTCAAAGGCATACAGAGTGTATAATTCTGAAACTAACACAGTGGAAGAATCTATACATGTTAGATTTGATGATAAAGAGCCTGACAGTAAAATGTCAGAGCAAGATAATAGTTATGCAGGTGTTCCATACCAATACATCGATTCAGAACCTAAAAAAAAAACATCAGAAGCTGTTGAAGCTTCAGAAGCTGTATTGGAAGAAGATGCTGAAGAAGCATCTCAATTAGAAGCATCACAAGAACATGATGACACTTCAGAAGAAGACACTCAACCAAGTGCTGATGTTGATGAAGCTCCAAGAAGGAAGTTCAAATATAGATCATCACTTCCAGAAGATTTAATTCTTGGAAACAAAGAAAGTCCAAGAAAGACAAGATCAGACTATCAACAACTTGATTCACTTCTGGGGCTAATCTCAATGATAGAACCAAAGAATGTTGATGAAGCACTTACTGACGATGGATGGATTGTAGCTATGCAAGATGAGCTCAATCAGTTTCAAAGAAATGATGTATGGGACTTAGTGCCAAGACCAGCACATAAGAACATCATTGGAACTAAGTGGGTATTTAGAAACAAGATGAATGAACAAGGTGAAGTGGTAAGAAATAAAGCTAGACTGGTAGCACAAGGCTACAGTCAGCAAGAAGGTATAGACTTCACTGAAACATTTGCTCCAGTAGCAAGACTGGAAGCAATCAGGTTACTTCTTTCATATGCTGTTAACAATGGAATCACATTGTACCAAATGGATGTTAAAAGCGCCTTTCTTAATGGTGTTATTTCTGAAGAAGTATATGTCAAACAACCCCCAGGTTTTGAGGATTTGAAAAATCCTAATTATGTTTATAAACTTAAGAAATCACTCTATGGTCTCAAACAAGCTCCAAGAGCTTGGTATGAAAGACTGAGTAATTTCCTTTTAGAAAATGGTTTTCAAAAAGGTCAAATTGACAATACATTATTCAGAAAGACATCTAAGAAAGATATCTTAATCATTCAAATATACGTTGATGATATTATTTTTGGTTCTACTAATGCTTCCTTGTGCAAGAGTTTTTCAAAGCTGATGCAGGATGAATTCGAGATGAGTATGATGGGTGAATTGAAGTTCTTCCTTGGAATTCAAATTAATCAAGGAAAAGATGGCACTTACATTCATCAAAGCAAGTATACAAAAGAGCTTCTGAAGAAGTTCAACCTTGATGACTGCAAGATAATGTCTACACCCATGCATCCTACCAGCAGCTTAAGCAAAGAAGAGATAGGAAGCAAAGTAGATCAGAAGCTGTATCGAGGTATGATTGGTTCTTTACTCTACCTTACAGCATCTAGACCTGATATTCTATATAGTGTATGCTTGTGTGCAAGATTCCAGTCAGATCCTAGAGAACCTCACTTAACTGCTGTTAAGAGGATCTTTAGATATCTGAAAGGAACTACTAATCTAGGACTTCTTTATAAAAAATCCCTAGATAGTAAGCTAGTTGGATTCTGTGATGCTGACTATGCTGGTGATAAGATTGAGAGGAAATCCACTAGTGGAAATTGCCAATTCATTGGTGAAAATCTCATATCTTGGGCCAGCAAGAGACAAACAACTATTGCTTTGTCTACAGCAGAAGCAGAATACATCTCAGCTGCTAAATGCTGCACACAGCTTCTCTGGATGAAATATCAGTTGGAAGATTATAACATAGCTGAAAGCAGTATTCCACTATATTGTGACAATACTGCTGCTATTCATTTGTCTAAGAACCCTATTCTACACTCAAGAGCTAAACATATTGAAATAAAACATCATTTTATAAGGGATCATGTTCAGAAAGGTACAATAGATATTCAATTCATTGATACTGAACATCAATGGGCTGACATATTTACTAAACCTTTAGCTATTGAAAGATTTGATTTTATCAAAAAGAATTTGAACATGCACTATATCTCTGAAGAAAATTAGCTCTGAGAAGTAGAATAGAATTAGCATCTGAAGCTCTATCAGAACCTCTTATAATTTAGAGTATCCCTTGGGAAGCTCTGAATAATTTAGGCTCTGAAGAGTAACAGGTTCTGATGAGGTGTCAGATACAAATGAGTGAGGCTCTGAACCTTTTGGAAATGAAACGTTCAGTACGAGTAAGTGTACAACAGTTGTCTATACACGCGTCAGCTATGATTAAACTTTTACAACACGTGTCTAGATCCTGACGGGCAGAGAACAGTTAATGATGATTATGGCAGTTAAGTATATTATTTAATTTTTAAAACTGCTCGCGCTCCCTCCCAATGTTTATTTTCTCTGTGTATGTGTGCTAGTTACTATTCATAAGTCACTTCACTCACTTGCACAACTTTTTACACAAAATCACTACCTACACAACCCTAGACCTTACAGAAATTCTCAATCTTCATCTTCTTAATTCTCTGCAACTATGGCTGCTCGTTCATCAAACGAAATCGTTCAAGAACCCTTTAACCCTACGTTACCACCCATCATCGATCTTAATTCAAAAGATAATCTAGTCTACGAACATCATCAAACTGACGCTGGACCAGATGCTTATGATTTCTTCACTGAGAAGTTCGTGGATTTTGAAAGTTTGAAAGCAAATGGGATTGACATTCAATACTTGTTCTACAACCAACAATGGCAAAATTATTTTGAGATGCTTAATGGCTTCGTATACTACGACATAGTGAAGTATTTCTGGCAGAAGGCTAAAGTGTACGATAGAGCAAGTGCTGATAAAGAATACAAGGATATGGTTGAGAAGAACAAGGAATTACGAGGAAAAACAAGAAAGGAACTTGGTCTTAAACCTTATAGAGAAAGGGAAATTAGGTCAAATATTTTGGGAATCAATGTTGTAATAACTCAGGCACACATTGCTAAGATTCTGGGTTTAGACAATAAAGGAGAAGATATAGAAGTGTATGATAAGAAAAGCAAGCATTTGGATTCAATTCATCAGGACCTCTTTAAATCTGGATGCACCCAAAAGGATTTTGGAAAAGTAATGCACATGAAGCACACATTTGAATTTGCTTTCAGAATGTGTTTGTCTACCATCTTCACCAGAAAAGGTGGATTGGATACCATCTCCATTCCACACAAACATCTCATCTGGTTCTTATACAAGAGGGTGAAAGTTAATTTGGCTAAGATTCTTTTTGATCACATGTGCTTTACCATCAATGAGGGTAGAACTAAAATATCATCAGTCATTCATCACCCTAGGTTAATTTCAGAACTGATAAGGCAAACCAAACTCACAGATATTGTGAGTGCCAAAGAAAAACTTAGAGTTTTCCAAACCTCTAAGTATGATGCATCAGTTCTGGTCAACATGAAGAGAAAAACCAAGGAAGAAATCATTCAAGTGAAAACACCTCTACAGCAAGTGTACGAAAAGTACTTCTGGTGTGATGGGTTTCCCACCATATCAGAACATGATAATGAGGAGGTCATCAAGAACTTTCTTGAATCAGTAAGAAGAGATACTGGGGTTAGTGTGCCCAGGAAAATGGTTGTAAGTGTTCCTAATTGGGATATCTTCAAGGGACCAAGAGATATTACAAGGAACAGAAGAAAGCCAAGAACTATTGAGCTAGAAATGATCGATGAAGGCTCTGATGATCAAGGACATGCTAGTGCTGATGAGATTGAGGAAGGTGCTGAAAATATGATGACTGAAGCTGTTCAGAAGGAAAAGCGGACAAAGAAAAGGCATGATAGGCCTTCAGCTTCTGAGGAAGATCAGAACCCTGCTAAACCTGCAAAGAGATTAAAGACCAGAGCTTCTAAACCAAAAGGTAAGATCTCTGAATCTAATACTTCTAGCATTCCTGTAGCTCAGGTTATTGGTTCTGAACCTCAACCCTCTATTGCTAAACCATCTATTTCTCAACCTCCTTCATCTAACAATCAAACTCAACCCATAGATTACACTGTACCTCTTAGTGTAGTTTTACCATCTGTCAAACCATCATCATCATCTTCATCAGATACCAGCACTGCCTCGGATGAGTTAATTGCTACACTCATCAGAGAATCTAACCCAAAACAAAAGAAAACTCTTACACCAAAGAGAACCTCTTTCAAGAAAACCACAAAGAAAACCACCATAAAGCCCATTCATCTCTCTTCTGATGAAGAACCTACTATCAATGAAGACACCACCATTCTCAATTAATCCACAAATCAAGATTCTGTCATAGAACATCTTGAACAACACATGTGTGGTGTTGCATTTACCAACTCAAATCCAAAATTCACCACGTCAATTTCCATCCATGAATCTCACAAATGATTCACCCGTCCATAAAACACAAAACACACAGGTCATTCACACACCCCCTCCCTCACTTGATCACATCTCACGAGTGAATCCACCTACATTCACCCCTGTTCAGAATGAGCCAATTGCTCATTCTGAAGAACAACAAAAATCACCTCACTCATCACCAATCAATGTCATGACTGAACAACAACATCAATCACCTCAACCTGAAGTATACTCTGATAAACCATCTCCTTCACCTTCACCACAACCTGTCTTTGACCCACTCAATAAACCTCTAGTTTTAGAAGAGGTTCTTGAGCTTTACCAACACCTAACTAAAGCTGAACGTCAAACATTCAAGGATTCCATTAATGTTGATGATGATATCATAACCATTGATCCCTTTGACAAAATCAAAAGAATCAAAATAATTCCCCTCAAAAGGAAAAGGCCTGAACCCACCATTCCTTTCAATAGAAACCAGCCCTTCTTCAACTACAACTCTGAACCAAACCTTGAGCTTCTAGAAAGTGCTATTAATATTAGTCTAAGGAATTTTAAAAGCATGGAAGAAGAAGTACTGATATTTCCCTCAGATATTGATGCTAAGATCAGGGAATTAGAGGAGAAGTTCAGTCGGTCTCTGAGGTTGTTGGGAGGCTATGTAAAAAGAAGGATTGAGGGAAGAGGAATGGAAGCTCTGTCTCAGATTATGAATGCTGCTGAACGCTCTCATGCTCTGAGACTTACTTTTTTCAACCATGAAGAAGAATGTCAGAGGTTAGCATTTTTAGCTGCTGTAAATGAAAGTATGAAAAGATCTCTGGATGAAGAGCAGGCTAAGATAGCTGCTGAAATGGAACGTCAGAGGCTTGCTGAACAAGAAGCCTTCAAGTTATTGGTTGATAGAGCTGTTCACATTGCTGTCATTGAGACTAATAAGATTATTGAGAATCAAGGAGCTGCAGAAGATTTTGTTATGAATGATCAGAATCTTAGTGAACCAGATTCTGATAAAGGTAAAGCTCCCATTGTTGCTTCATCTCCTCCTAGATCTCCACCTGTACTTGTCCAAGGCTCTTCTTCATCTGCTATACCTTCTGTTATGCAAGAAGCTCTGGATGTAATCAAGAATGACTTAAGAGATGAACTAAGAAATGAAATGGATGAGTTCAGGGCCGATATAAGAGAAGACATGAACAGATCTGGTGAAGCTACTAACAAGAAGATAGATGCAATGATGGAACTTCTTCTAAAGCTTACTCAACAGCAACCCAAACCTTAACCTTTATGTCTGAGCACTTATTTGTTATTAGTTCTTGTGTAATTTTTGGATAATTTTTTTTTTAATTCATATCTATATTATCCATATTTGTGTGTTTGTTATTTGCTTATATGTTTGTTTTATCTTTGTTTTTCAAAATTTACCTTTTCTATATACCATAATATTGTCTGGTACTCTTGAGAATTCTGACTCTAGTGAAAGATGCTGAAGAGCATCTTAGTTTTTAAACTAATAAGCCTAGGATTTTCAAAACCTAAGAGTCCCTCTCATCAGTACTCCTGTTTACTCATGAAATAGCTTCTTAGTATTAAAGCCTGTTTAACAACGGGGCACCAATACCGAATGAGGCGTGTCTGGTAACTGGTTTTCTGACAATAGGAATGAGGTATATATATATAAGAAACTTGCTCAAAACAAAGGGAATTAATAGCATAAACTCCTTTATTAATATTATTGAAGAATTTCTATTACATAGAATGATAAGACTCTACTTAGAGCTAGGCTTAACTTCAGAAGACTCTGCATCTAGCTTCTTATGTTTCTCCTTAATGTAAGCAAGCAAGTTGGCAGTGGCTTTTTGCACTAGTTCTTCAGTGTTCTTCTGAACAGCAGCCTCGTATTCTTCGTATGGAGTATCATCATTGTATGTCCATAAAAATTCTTCCAGATCAGAGCCCATTTCCTCCTCCTCTGACTCTGTCAAAATCAGTTCTTGCTTGTTCCTTTCGTAGCGAAGCTTGTTTTCTTCGCAGCGCCAGGGCTCTGCTTCCTTCTTGCTCTCTCCTTTTGAGCCTGAAGCATCCTTGGTAACCTGCCTTTCCATTGTTTGTTTTTCTTTTGATGTTACTTGATTACTCTGGATGAGTAAAATGAGAGGAATCATCCCTTTTTATAGTGTCATCAAGCTCTCTTGTCAGGACGGTTTTCAACACAATTCATTAAATGAATTTAGTTGTCATCACTTTTTGACTTGACTACCTTGTTTGGTGCTTTGACTGCTTGGTTTTCTGTGTCTTTTTGACTGATGCCAAAAGGGGGAGAAAGAGTAGCGTTAAAATTAATGTTGATTCATTCATATACTGCTCAATCTGAAACTGTAATGTTAAAATCAATATTTATCTCTTATGATTCTTTCTCATTCTGAACGATTATTGAAAGGGGAGAAAATTTAAGAACCTAAAATAAAATTCATAGACAATGTCAGAAGAGCTTGCAAACCGCTTCTGAGCATTATCAAACTCTAAGAAGCAAAGCTTGCAAAACTATGCTTCTGAGAGTTAAATATGAAAATTTATTTTAAGTTAATAAATCAACTCTTAAACTGTTTTAATTAATTATGGATAAAACTTAGGGGGAGCTTACAAACCTACCCTTATGGATTATCAGACTCAGGGGGAGATTGCAAACCTTTGAAACCTGAAGTCATCATAATTAAATTAAATCAACAACAATTGAATTTTAATGCTTTGGTTTGTCATCATCAAAAAGGGGGAGATTGTTGGAACAAAGTGGGTCTGACATGAACCTCTAATGTTTTAAGTGGTTTTGATGATAACAAAGTATTAAAATTACAATTGGAATTACTAATGGTTATTCAAGTGTGCAGAACTACAAGTTAAAATTCATTCAGAAGCACTATGAATAGTAGCAGAGAAGCCAGTCAAAACAAGCTCTGAAAGAGTATCGCTGTTCATCAGAAGCTTAATTTTTGCGTGCTGAAGATAGCACTTCTGAAGACCAAAAGCTAGGCTCTGATGAAGTTGAGAAGCTGAAGATCTTAAGAAGCTATGACAAGAACATCAGAAGCAAAAGGAATTTACGTCACTCAAGAGCTGACCTATACAGAACCAATGATTGAAGAACAATCCACTTCAAGGCTCTGTCACATCCACAGGAAGGAATATTCGTTGGTACAACGTTAACCTTATCCATAAGTGGAGCGCATTTGAGGATTGTACTATCGTACTATTATTACTCGAAATGGATGAGTGATAAATTGAATAGCTAGGTAGTGGAATTGGAATTCCTTACCAAAGAAGGCAATATACAGCTATCAATTGTACGAGTAAATTCCAGCTGGCACCTCTCTCTCTGCAACGGTCATCATCTTCCTCCAAGTATAAATAGAAGACTCAAATGGAAGAAATGACTATTGTTCTAACGACTGTTCTATTACTGCGTTCAAAGACTAAGAAGCATTCTGACATCATAATTTAAATCTGTCATTCTAAGTCTTAGAACAATTTGAGTTGTATTTTGTAAACACCTCTGATAGTATATCAAGTGTTCCTTAACATTCATTCTTATTCTTAAGTTTGTTTGAGAAGTCTCTTGTTAAGTTTAACTTGAGCATTTGAGAAGTCTCTTGTTTAGTGAAACTTGAGCACCTGAGAAGTCTCTTGCAAGTGTGCTTGAGCAATTTGTAATCTTTAGTAGATTATAGTGAAAATCTCTTGTTAGTAACAAGGGGACTGGAGTACTCTCGATTTGTGAGGGGAACCAGGATAAATTCTGTGTCCTTCTTTCTCTCTTTCTCTCAGCATCTCTTTTATTTTGTGTTTTATCCGCTGCAAACTTGGTTTTATTTCGAAAAAGTTTTAATTCTAAAAACACAATTCAACCCCCCCTTCTTGTGTTTTTCCACCTTCAGAGTTGATCAAAATAACCACTCACTTTAATATTGGGCTGGATTGGATAAACTCACTTATTTCCGGATTGGGTTGGGTTGGATGGGTTGTGTGGGTTACCCAATTTTTATTATTTTTTAATATTGAAGGACTAAATGACGAATCATACTTTTTTTTAATAAAAATGACACAAATTTTTTATTTTCTTAAAAAATAGTATAACATATTTTTACTACTTTTTTAGCATCATAAAATAATAATATCATCACCATTTTTTTTTCTTCATAAAAATAACATATTTTCACTATTTGCAAATAATGATATTTTTAGCACCACCACTTTTAAATGACAAAAAAAAGTCGAATAGTGGATACTCGAAAGAGATGATGAGAGAATGCGTTATAACTATGATATACGGAGAAGTAACTGTTTGTCGTTTGAAATAATAAACTCCAATACAACTTATTTTGGAAATTTGAGTATTGAACTTGTGGCTTTTATTTTTTAATGATGGAAAATCTTTAATATTATCTTTAACATTAATATTAAAATTAGTAAAAAAATCATGGCACTACCGATTCAGTGGGTCAGTGGATTTTTGGATTTGGGTTGGATTTTGTCCGAAATCTAATCTTTTTTTTTTTTTTTTATGGATTTTTCATTTTGAAATTCATACCCACACAATAACCTGATCCCCCCCCCCCCCCCCCCAAACTTTTTTAGGTTGGATTGGGTGGATTTGATCCGATCAATTAGGTTTGCCCAACCCATGTACACCCCTAGATGAGCGTTTCTTTTAAGCTCCCAAGCTTTTGCATCATGTTGTGGTCATCATTGGTGCTAAGATATGTCTTTGTCGCTACAAATTCTCAATTTTCATTTCTCAAGCACATTTCGATATCATGTGTCCTTGCTCTGTAAAACTTATTGCGCCCATATTGCACTTATTTCGTCCGCTTTTGGCCTCATCCACCGAGTCACCGAGCCATGTTGTTGATCATGTTTCGGTCTACCACTACGGCAAGAGTTGCAGCTGCTTGTTCCTTGTTTTTACTGTATCTGTTGCGTGAGTGGAGGGGGTTTTGTGCATGCATGTACTCCAACGCTCAAGTCATTAATCATTAAGTGTGAAGCAAAGGTTTTAAGAATTAGAGAATTATGTACTGTGTCTTCTGCATGAGAAAACTTTATATAGACCTGATGCAAAGCCAAAATCATTAATGGAAGGTTGAATTCAACGTCCTCGCCATTAATAACTATCGGACAACGACTGGAGAGCCATGATTGACAGTATATGTCAATCATTCCAATGTCGGCCATTACAGAAGGCGTGGCCTCCTTGACTGTTGAGCTTAAAAAGATGCTATCAGACCTTCAGATGATTTGGGTTGTACGAGGCCCTCGGTGATTGGGCCTGAAGCCCAGTCGAGAACAAATTTCTTCATCTCTAATATTAAATTTGTGTTTATATGTACTCTATCGATTCAAATTAATAATTATCAGTATTTTCAATAAAAATAAAATAAGGAACCACAAATTACACTTAATTAAGTATATGTCATAATATAACCAAACCAATAATTTAGTGCTATACCCAAGCATAAATAACACGTACTAGCTGATTTTCCCTTCCTACCAAATACATTATAGGGTCAAAAGATCTTAAGACATTGAAACAGTTGTTATCACAAACTTTAAAATTACACTGTTTGAAGGAACCCTTATTTTTCAAAACATGTTTGTGTATTGAAATTATTAGATTGGACAATAGAGAGAGTTTGGAAGTGTGTCATTCAAGTTTTTTTACGCGTGATAATGGCACAAAGTGATGATTGCCTTATCCAGATAATTAGAATGTACTTTGGATGGATAATGGGTTGGTTCTATGTATGATATATCAATATTAATTTAACGTGTTCTATAAAAAGTCTTCAATTTTCATATATATATACTTGTTTTTGTACCTTTTTTATTTAGGTGAATATGCTTTATATAGTTTCACTTTTGTTCTCTGAAAATGATTGTTCATATCAAAGGCAAAATGGTGCTATCTATATAGAACAATTATGTAGCAATTATGTAGCGAGGAATACGGCAAACAATTGTGATGTGTATATATGTTTCTTCTTAATTCTTATAATAATGAATGATCAAAGTAGTATTGGAGTTGAATTTATGATGTTCAGTTATTAAAAAAAAAAAAAAAAGAAGAGGAAGAATTTATGTTGTTCTTAATTTAATTTGTATTATGAGACTGCAAAACTTTCTCAATAAATATATTTCTTTCATTCTCAAAGTCTTAACTCACAATTTCACACACAAAAAAAAAATTCAAACTATGGAATTAACCTTACTTTGACCTTTCAAAATCCATTCTCTCATTCTAGTTTTTCATTTTAAAAAATGTGAACATATATACTTCATGAAGTTAACCCCTATGTAAGAAAGTGTATGAAAACTATGGAATCTAACTTATCCTTGTTTGTTTGTTGCAAGCAAAAGTTTCCAACACAGTTTTGATTAAAAAAATTATGAAGTCAAAATCAAAATAATATACAAAATGACACCATTCCAACAGAATTATGGTTGATATTTATTTGATAAATCTTGTTATTGAATAAATTTGTTTGAATGTTAAAGAAGAAAAGAAAAAAAATTATCAAATAAGAAATTATTTAGACACTTTTTTTATTATTATATATATACTTCTTTTTAAACTAAAAATAAAGAATATTCATTCATTCAAATTCACAAAATAGATTGATGAATCTAATTATATTTTTTAAAGGTGCATAATTCAAGTAGAGACTAAGTTGTTCAAACGTTGTTATAATGACTAAAAATTATTTTAGTTATTTAAAAGAATTATATCGAATTTTTCAATTTACTCAACAAAAAAAAAATCGAGTTTTTCAATTTTTCTCGATATAAATCGAATTCTTCACCCTATTATTTTTGGAATAAAAACTAAAAAGTCATAACATATCACTTCATGTCAACAAATTAATTAATATTTTGGTTTGAAGATAGAGGCTGAAAAATCAAAATCAACAAAACCCATTTCCCCTTCTTTCTCTCCCCACCACATCCCCTCCTAATAATTTTCAGTTGCCTCCAAATTAGGCTTTCCACGACTCTAGGACCACAAAAGCACTTATTATTCGACCACTCTTTCCTGGACCACTTAATCACTTAACTCTACTACTAGTACTAGTATCTTGTGACCTCACCCCTAGTTTTCAACTTTTTTATCTTCCTGATCTTATTCACATATGAGGTGCTGCCATATGCAAAATAATGGATATAAAAACTTTTTCATACCCAACTATAGAACGTAAAGATTGCATGCGGTCAAAATTGCATGTAGTTATACGGTCAAAGAAGATGTGACCATTCAATTAAGATCGAATGGTTCAAATATAAAACAGTCGTGTCACTGTTAACTTGACTCAGTTAGTAGAAATATTGCATTATATATGCAGAGATTGAAGTTCGAACTCCACTTATTTATCTTAAGGATGAAAAAAAATAAAAACAACTTTTAATTTATGAGAAAAATAAATTGAGAAAACTTGATCCTAAGGGCTTGTTTGGTTCAACCGAGGGGGAGGGGAGGGGAGGGGAGGTGAGGGGAGCGATTTTTAAGGAGGGGAGACGATGTAAAACATAATTTATTATGTTGACAAAATTACCCTCACTTTTTTATTAAAATTCTAAATTATCCTTGTTGAAATATTAAAATTTTAGGTTATATTTTTTTTACAACAAAAAAAATTTAGGTTTTCTACTCATTAGATTTTTTTTTGGATATATATCCATTAGATTTTTTTTTGACGTAATATATCCATTATCATTTAATCCTTATTTTGAGTTTATAAGGTTAAAGCTAAAAAAATAAATTACTTCTCTCCTTCCCTCCCCTCCCCTCGTTAAAAAGTTGAACCAAACATAAAAATTTAAAATATCACCTCCCCCCACCTCCCCTCCAAAACTCCTGAACCAAACAGACCCTAAATGAACATAGCAAGATCTCCAATTTAATCTAGATAGTTAGGGATTAAGTTGTTTCGGTTGATTTTTTTGGGACTAAAATTAAAATTGTTTTGGTTTTCTTAAAAAATAAATCGGATTCCACATTATTTTTCTTTAAGTTAAGAGAATAACTAATATCAAATAATCTTTAAAAGTACCAGGAATAGTGCTCCCAAAGACCCTCATCGTCTACCATATTTTCATAATATAATATATAATAAAAGAAAAAAAAGTGATTATAAAGAGATAAAATTTAGGGGAGATAGAACCTAACCGAATAAAACTTCACAAAAGTGCAGGTCAATCCAAACAAGTGATGGAAACCCAACCCGAATCTCAAGATTTAGAAAATTTACTCAAAAAATAAATTTAGGACGAACTAATACCTATAGACATAGTAAACTGGTCCAAAAACTTACAATTCAACACCATGACATATGTAATGGCACATCAACAATTAATTAGTCAAATTATCTCAATGAAATTAACAAACGTACTAATGTGTTCCACAAGCACAAGGTGTTTTTTTTTTCTTTGACTAAAAAGACACATTTAAGTTGAAAAATTATAAATGTTACAATCAAAATAGTTATTTATAAGTTGAAAAAGCAGCTTCTTCAAAAGTTAATCAAAATATAGTTATTTATTTTCAACTTAAAAATAATTTTTAGAAAAATTTATGTACAAACATGACTACAACATTGATTATTGGCATAGACTAACTTAATTATTGTTTTTTTTTGCCAAATACTAAATTAACTTGTGTCCAAATTATCAATGATTAACTTTTAGGTTTTTTTTTTCACTACGTTGATTATAAGTATAGAATTTCCATCATTATTTAATGGTAGCTAATATCTATTAAAAAAATTGTGGAAAAAATATTGAATTATCTTCTTGCAATCGAATTTTTTTCATATATAAAAATCAGAGATCGAATTCGTAACTACTTGTTTAAACAATGAAAATCATTTACCACGTGAACGAACCAATCCATTACTAATTGATTTTGGTATTTAGTCATTATATGTATAATAATTTCATAAATTTTTAAAAAAAACTTTACGAACAAAATTGGTGAAACACTCCCAATGTTGCATTCACTACATAAACAGCAACAAATTATTAAACTAGAATAAGTTAAAGGGACATGTGCCCCCACCAAGGCAATGTAGGTGACATGATATATGAGGAAAAAAACAGCATATAATTTGAAATTTTAGGACCAGGCATGCTTATGTATCATAAATATGTATGGTTCATGATTCTCTGTTTTATTTTATTTTCTACCTTTAAGATTTACTTTTTACTGTTTTGGTTGATAAGAAACTACGGCCATTTTAATGTTCAATATGTGTTCTTTTATGAATTGTCACACCAATATGCTTCCTTTTTTATATACATTTACTAGTATATGTTTGGTTGGTTGATGATTATAATTGATTATGGAAATTCAGAAGTCAGAGAATCAAATACAATGAACGTTACAATGGACCTCCTAGCTAATATGAAGAATGGGATTAAGTTTTAGAAATTTGTTTTTTGTGGATTTGTTAAAATACACATGCTTGATATTGAAAGGGTAATATGGTAATATAGATTACTATCAATTTCAATTCACTTATCCAAAATCTAGCGAGCGTGGCCTTTCTTACCTTTGACTTATATATATGAATATGAATCTCATTTTAACTCTTGATCATGATTATTAGTATAAAAAAATTAATTTTTTTTCAAATAGTTTAATAAATAAAATTTCATTCATTAAAATGAATAAATAAAATTTTTAAAATTTAAATTTTGATTTTTTACGTATTACAATGTACATACCAACTTGTGGAATCAAGAATGAGGGAATAATGTTTGTGTAAATTGAATTGGCGTTTTTCCACTAGTGGACTTAGGGTTGAAGATTTTACCGTGGAACATACATCCCTCATAGCTGCTTCATGCAAAATTGTCAAATATGAGTAAATGTGCTCTGACAATCAACATGTTTTTATACAATTTGCATTTAACACATTTGGCTTCCTAGCACTAGAGATTGTAAGCCTTCTGAAAATATTTAAGAGGTTCATGCATAACAATATTGTGTTGTCTAGGTCTATAATTGTAGTTTTTTGAAATTGGATTTTGTTATACATAAAAATTTAGTGATGCGGGTTATTGTCCGTCTATCTTTCACTCATGAGTAATTATCTTAAATATATACTACCAACTTAGTTATACACATAGAGATATATTAAATCATTTTTTATGAACGAAAGTTAACATTAACTATTGAAATTAAATGGCGTTTGCTAGATCACTATATGCATCGTAAATCAATTGTGAATGAGCATAAATTTGACAATTCAATGCCGTGAAAGAACATTTGCATGTCATGAATCAAAAAAATAGAAAAATATTGGCATGTCAGTTTCCATATTCTTGTGCATCTTTCTTTATTGTTTGATGAAACCTGGTTCTTGTTTTTTACAATACGACAAGGAAAATATATTGGTTATTCTTAGAGAGAAATAATAACAAAAATATATAAGATTCTTGATGACTATTCATCGATATATTTGTGTATAATGAATAAGAAAGATTTTTTTACCTAACCGTCCCCCATTTTTCCAGAATTTCCCACATTGCCCCCCTTTTAAAAAAAATCTCATTTCTGCCCCCCAATACCCCCAATACCCTCCCTTTAGGACAAGGGGCCGGACAGTGTGGCCCACGCACCTGTTGGTGCCACTGTCCCTGGCGCCATTAACTTGGTTTGGTGCCAGTCAGAGTGGCGCCATGCCCCACATGCTCCAGTGCGTCAGCTGCTGTCCCCTGTATGGCTGACACATGTTTTTTCCTTTTTTTTTTTTTTTTCGTTTTTAATATTAAATTTTTGTTTTTTTCAACTATCAACTCCTTCTATAAATACCACACTCTATACTTTCATTTTTCACTCACAAACTTAATTTTTTTTCATCTCTCTATTTTTTTCACCCTCTATTTATTTTATCACGGACATTTGAAGAAGAGGCCATTTGTGATAAAATAAATAGAGGGTGAAAAAAATAGAGAGATGAAAAAAAATTAAGTTTGTGAGTGAAAAATGAAAGTATAGAGTGTGGTATTTATAGAAGGAGTTGATAGTTGAAAAAAACAAAAATTTAATATTAAAAACGAAAAAAAAAAAAAAAGGAAAAAGCATGTGTCAGCCATGCAGGGGACAGCAGCTGACGCGCTGCAGCATGTGGGGCATGGCGCCACTCTGACTGGCACCAAGCCAAGTCAATGGCGCCAGGGACAGTGGCACCAACAGGTGCGTGGGCCACACTGTCCGGCCCCTTGTCCTAAAGGGAGGGTATTGGGGGGCAGAAATGAGATTTTTTTTAAAAGGGGGGCAGTGTGGGAAATTCTGAAAAAATGGGGGACGGTTAGGTAAAAAAATCGAATAAGAAATGGTAGATATATAATTGGTTTCAACCATTATGGCTTTTCAATCACTCTTGTGGCAAATTAGTTTCAATTTTCAACCATTATTAATGGTATCCATGTGAAAGAATCTGGTCAATGGGAAAGGGATTATCAGGATGAAACAGAGACACGTGGCAACAGCACATTGTGGCATATTTTCATTTAGAGGAATTTTTAATTAAAAATAAAAACAAGAGTCCGATTAAGATCAAATTGTTAATTAGATTCCTCTAAAGAATTCATAAAATGTATATAATTTTTATCGTGCTTTATTTGACACCAAAATATATATAATGAGAATCTTCAAATATTGAGTTAAAAATGTTGAAAGAGTATAATAATAATAATAATAATAATAATAATAATAATAATAACAATAATAATAATAATAATAATAAAAAGTCTTCAAGTCCCCCATAAACATAATTTAATTGATAGGGAGTAGAGACATTTCATGTAATGTACAATTTTGATATTCGACTTATTCATTTTAAATAATGTTTTATTTTTTAATAGTACTAACTTTCTAGTAGTAGTTTTCAGGAGAATGAGTTCCGATAATTTGTGTTGGATACTAAAAGTATTTCTTCTAATGTTATTTGTCGGTTTGAATTAATTTAAAAGCCTAATTAATAAAAATATTATTACACCATGCATTGTAAAATGTCTTTCTAACAAGTAAGAACAATGTATTAAAGGACTTTGATTACAAAAAGTAATTTCTTTTTAAGGATATAATATTACAAATTGTATTTTAGCTCGGAAACCTATTTAAAATTCTCAAATAGTTAAAGATCTAAAAATAATTAAATATTTTATTTTAATATATGAAAGTTTTAACCTTTATATAAAAGAAGATAGAAAATAGAATACGACATAAATTGATTGTTGAGGAAAGTGCTATTATAGTTGAGGAATCAATGCTATACTATTTACTAGCCATGCATAGCTTGGTTCAATTGGACATATATACATTAAAATTTTCAATTGTTTGCCTGAGTATACTATACTATATTATTTCCTCACAATCTTTTGGGTCACTTTCGTTATGTCACCTTAGGTAAAAATAAAAAATAAAATAAAAATTCTCGGTTTCCCTTCTCCCAACCTTAACACCAAAAAAGAGTGCTGAAGTGGTGACCTAATTTCGTATGCCATCTGCCCCTAGTTTCCACCTCCAACCAAACCAATGTCTTTTTTCATTAACCGTCAATTAACCTCACATGTTAAAAATTATATAAAATACTACAAAAAGAAATCTATTATTACTACTATATCACATTATAATATTCTCCATCCGTCCCAAAATATAAAACTTAGTTGATCACTACACGTATATCAATGTACAATTTTGATCACCAATATCTTTTAATTGTCTGTTAGTTAAGATTATAAAAACTTTATATTTTGAAAATACTCATAAAAAAAAATCAAACAAGATCTTATATGTTAATATTTACATCTATATATTATTAAAAAAATACGGTCAAAATAAGATAAATGAATAGTACATTTAGTTTAAGTAGATCTTATATATTGGGACAGAGGAAGTAATATGCATGCATATGCTACAGACACCAATAACCCTACCAATTATAACATCCGTGACTTAAGTAGCGGACTTTATTTTTCAAAATTACTCATTTTTTCTACATCTGTGACTTAAGCCACAGAAGAGTATTTTGGTCATTTTGTAGGACGCGAGTTACCCATAGGGTGGCAAAAGCAAATGTCCTCGGAAGATTAGGAAAAAGAAATTGAAAAACTATAAAAAGGTGTAGTTGTAGCTACATAATAACAAAATAAAAACAGTAGAATTTTTGTGGTTAAGTAGTTTTAAGGATTTAATTTATATATACCGAAATGAGAAATAGAAAACATAATTCAACAATAGGGAATATATTTTTTTGAAGAGGACAATAGGTAAATATTACTAATTTTAATAACAATTTTTTTTCTAAGGCAAACTTAATTTGATGGTATTAGTTGTGTCTTAAAATATAAACGTCAAATTGTTTGGTGAGTGATGTTGGAGACTGAATCCAGTTTGTAATTTCAAAGCACCAAGAACAAAACTTTTCTCACATGTTACACATTGAAATGGAAAGCATATCTAATTTTTGCTTTTAATTTCGCTTAGGCTTTGTTTGCGAGTTTGGAGGGGGAGGGGAGGGAAGGGTTTTGAAAAAAAGGAAGAAACAAGTGAAAGGAATAGAGAAGTTTGGGGGGAAGGAGCTTGGAGGGTTATTTTTTCTTCATAACACAAAAACCCCCCAATTTGGGGGAACTCAAAAATTGTATTGGATGAGGGTTTGGAGGGGATTTGGAGGGTTTATATGAATTCTTCAAATTTAATTAATGTTGTTATAATATTCTTAAATTCATAATATATTAATCATAAATATTTATTTGTCATTCTCTATAAAAAATACTTTTTCAAAAAATGTAAAAGATTTTTCTAATTTTCTCTCTATTTCCCTCCCTCCAAAGCCCTCCCCTCCCTTCCCCTCCAAACTCGCAAACAAAGTCTTAGTAATAAATTTTCCCTTCACCTTAAGGCTTAAACTGTGCCACCTATAAGAACATCCCCGGGTCAAAACCCAATGATAATTATATTTCTTTGAAGTAATGACCAACTAAGAAAGCAATGGTTTTAGTAAAAAAAAAATTATGGTAAATAGTGTATTCGGTGTATTAGTTAAGCATATCTAAAAAAAGAAATAAAAAGACAAAATTAATGTTAAAAAGATAACTTTTTACATCTTTAATATATTATACGCACAACTTTCAAGAAAATATTTCTATATTAATATGTTTAACTAGTGCATTGGATGCATTTTTAAAAAAAAGAAAACCTAAGAAATGATGAGATCAAAAAATTGAAATCGAATATACAACCAAAGTAAAATTAATGATACTAATATTTATTGGAAAAGTAGTAATACAAACTACTTTAGCCACCTTTTTAAAAAACTCAATTGAAAATTACTAATACAAAAATATATTTACAGTGCATCCTTCTATCTATATATGATTTAAGAAGTGTTTGTTAAGAACTATTTTTATTTTTATTGTAGAAGTCCTTACACCTCTAATTAGTAATTTTGGCACACAAACACTTCTTAAATCATTTTTTTTAATCTATATTGCCAGATAGCATCATTTGTGGCATACTATAATATATAGGAACTAATTGAATTATTAAATAAAAAATATTACATAGAAACTCACCAAATAGAATATAGTAAAAAATTATTTAGTACAAAAATAATTTCCATCAAAGGTTTATGTTCTCAAAGCATTCAAATATTTGCATGAATATAACAAAGGGGCAGAACATGACACTAAACTCAATTTCAGAAACAAAGTTAAGGGAACCAACAAGAAAGCTATGTTCCATTAGAAACGGACATGGTTCAATACTTCAATGTTAATTTTCCTATTTCATTAACATCAAAACTGTGTTCAACATCATTTTATACAAGATGCTCAACATAAAATATTTGGATGGTTCAGTTCAGACTCGTTAAAGATTAATTGTTTATGTTTAAAAGGAGATCTATAATCTATAATTCCTCATAATTTAAAATTTTGCTGAGTAGTTTAATTTGGTATCTTTGAGACAATGAAAGTATCATACTATCGCAACATACAGTTGAGCTTGTTGTACTGAAAATTGGTACATCTTGTGGTGGAATATAAATAAAATTGTGATATTTAAAAAAAATCTGTATTAGGAAACAAACATCAGGATTCTCCCAAAGAGAAACAAATTTCAAAACCACTATCTAGTACAATCCACATGATTTACAGACAACCCTCAAAGTTATTTCCTCTGTTGAATTCTTAAATTGGGGAGTAAAATTCCAAGTTTCAAACAGAAGAGCTCAAGGAGTATTCCCGCGTGTAACTTAACTGCATCACTCTAAATAATCCAATAAAATCTACACATTTTAACATACAACTTTTACATAACATTCAAGGATAAAAATTGTCATGCATTCCCAAGGACACGAAGGTGATATGGTGGTCCACGACAAAAAATAGGCTCGGCAGCTGAAGTTGCCCTAGCACGAGCCCGAAGGATGTCATTCGCATCATCAATCACTGCTGCAGCGAGTAGGGTATACTCTCCTGGGACAAGGAAATGCAAGCAGAAAGAATGTTTGATTTGTTGAAGTGGGGGAATTTCAATGGTAACTTCACTCAGAACACCTGGAAAATAAAAAATTGATTTTGGCAAGACAATACACAATGTTAGAGACCCATATGAATGTCTTCCAATTACAGAAAGCAAACAAAAATAGAATATTACCAGTCCATAGAACAGTTGATTTGGTACCATCTACACAGTTCTCCCCAGATACATCTCTGCATGTAATATTAAGATTAATTTTGATCATATCCTTTGTGTTATTACGGACCACAACTACCATTGGTGTCATTTCATGTGCAAGAACAGAACTTTTTGAAGCAGGGGATTCAGGTAAATCAGATTCTTTAACGGAGTCAGGACTATCTGATTCAAAACCCTCTCTAAGAAGCTTGAAGCCAAATGTCAGTGGATCTGGCAGCAACACGTCCATGACTGATGTCTGTAGAGCAGCCTGGATAGCATCCTTGATATTTAACTCTCCAGAGCTATTGCGTCCTGAGTGCCATTGAACCTTAATCCTAGATACAAGGTTCTTGATACAAGCATTGAGTTCGGCTTTGCTGCTCTTATCAGAGAATGATGTATTTCTTCCTCCACCACTCCCATCTGTCTGAGTGTCCTTTGATAAAAAGGAATCATCAAGAACAGGTAATTTAAAATGCTCAAGAGGCACAAGAACCCTTGCTGAGCAATCTCTATCAATTCTTGTTTTAGGATAACCATATTCTGTAGCATCCTGATCAGCTAAATGGTTGTCCTCGTTACTGCCATTTTCCAGTTTGACAGAGACATTGATTTCAAACACGACATCAGTTGGATTCGACAGCTCAAGTTCTAGAAACCGCAGTCCCCAGCTTCCTCTGAAAGGATCTATTTTCACCAATCTGTCCATTTTAGACTCTGTGTTAACATGTCCTTCGGTAGAATTATTATTTACATCATCTAATTTAGGAAGATTTTCACTAACATGAGCAGGAAACTCCATTGAAAGCAATTGAGCCTTCACAAAAGACAAACCCTGCAAAACACAAATCTGCAGGGGAACAACAAGGCGTCTACCGGGAGATATAGCATTTGGATCTTCAGAGGTTTTTAGTGGACCTGCAATGAAAGTGGAAAGAGCCTTAGGACCAGATATATAAGGACCAGCGCAGGTTACCACTGATCCTCAACAGATCATGAAACCACCAAATGACAATGACACAGATATCTATTAACGAATGCTATTGTAAATATAGAGAATGCCAGTGTACCATAATATGGGAGCTACATAATTACCCTTATCAACTATTTGTGATGGAACGGAATTAAATGCAAGAGAACAATGATACTATCTAACAAAAGTGGGAGAGGAAGGCATGTAAAAATTGAAAAGGAGCAAATCATGCTATACAAGGTATAAATGAATAAAATTAGAATCCAGAAAAGGTTTGATCTGAATGTATTCCAATGTAAGGCCTGCAATTGAACCTCTAAGCAAGAAAATATTAATGTCTTGAAGACAGTACCGGCATAGTGGATCAATAGCGATGGGCAACTTCCATCTTTGGAATGCCTCGTATTATCAGCATCTGCCACGCCAACCTGCCAGGCTCGCAAAGTAACCGGGAATGTCACTTCTGCTCCGGGCTTCAGAGGGAGGCTGGATTTTAATGTTTCTGAAGAATATGAAATTACGGAATCTTGATTTTTCCCTGACAGTGAAATATGTGCCTGCTCAATTGGAACTGTGCCTGCATTAGCCAGACTTATCCACACATCACGGATTTCTCCTTCGTACAAAATGATGGCCCCATCACCTCCAACAACATGTGATATCAGCAATGGAAGGGGGGGTACTACAGAAATACTTGGAACAGATACATTCTTCAACTTTGGAGATCCACAGCATCGAAAAGGGTCAGAAAGGACAAGCCCTTGTGCAGCCCCAAGAAGCAGATTGTCAACCTCTCTAAACAGGTGTTCGGTAATAACACCAAAACAATGAACAATGCACCCAGGAATTGTAACCGGCCCCGCTGATGTTGGAATACCAGATAAGGTAATCACTTTTGAAGAATTTGGTAGAAGGCTTATGCTCACAGGAAAAGCATCAAAATTTCCTGAATGCACAGACAGATAGATGCTATCGACTCTTAAATCAAAGCCACACGGGTTTGCCAATTCCACTAAAACCTGGATAGGCTCTCCAACAACCCAAATAAGCTCTTGCTTCTTAATATTAGTTGTATCTCCTTTACTGAATGGGGTGTAAATGAAGGGGCCTGAAGGAGCAGAACCTGCCCACCAGTCTTCTCTAGCAGGATTACGTTTTACAATGTCCATTTGTGTTGGGTGGACAGGAAAGGAATGAACCCTGAAATTTAATAATTAAATTGCTCTTGTATTAGCTCTCCAAAATAATGTAATTGACAAATTCGCATTGAAAAACTTGATCCCGAAAGGAAAGATGAAGGAATATAACTTGGTCAGGATGAGCAGTGGAAAAAAAATTATTTAACCTAGAAAATACCTTATAAATGGTAAAGCGGGATCAGCACAACGAGTCCCCGGTGGCAGCCTCTCAGACGAATTCAAAAGTGCATTAGCAAGACCATTTTGCCCAGCAGGAGTTATTAGAGGATAGTAGGACCTAAGTAGTCGTGCCGCTGCACTCCATGCAGTAAGAGGATCTCCGGCACGCACTGCAGAGAGCAGAATTTCTCTTAATACAACCATCTGGATGGTACTCCATTGAGACTCAAACAATGAGACAACTGATTGGTGATATATTTTCCCAGCATCAGCTTTATCTGATCCAATTCCCTTCTGTGAAGAAGCAACAACTTAAATTACATTTTTATAAGTGGAAAAGTTAAAGCAAAGCAAAGAACAATAAGAGATAAGCAGCACCAGTTTACTATCATAGCAACTGAACTAATAATTTCTACTTTCAAAAGAAGTATGACAATTTGACAAATCAATCAAAATTTTATAAATTCAATGCAAAAAATTGTTATATTTTGAAGTAACAAAAGCAAGGCCACGCGTGTTTCTATTATCTACAGAAATAAGGTGTGTTTAATGGGTGATGCATGTAGTCTCACATTATGAATAGAATGATCGGAGACTGATGATCTACTTTGAACATGATAAGCTTTCGTGGTCATTGCCAAAACTTGCATAGCACTAATTGCAGCTAGCCTATTTTCTTGCTGCAAATATAACTGAGCAACCTGCCTTGAAAAGAAAGCGGCTTTTCTCTGGTATCCAAGGCTGCCATACAAACGAGCTATTTCAATGTATAATATGAGTCGATCGCTTGCATCAATTAAAGATTTAGACCCATCTGCAGCTGTGGTTAACAACTCCACTACTTCCTTGGCCAGCTCTCTCCTGTTGATTGAGATAATTCAGCCAATTTTTTAAAAAAATAATAGAAAGTGAACAGATATTCCAAACCAAACCTCACATGTACAATACCAACTGTTTTGGGTAAACAGGAGCATGGAATTTAAAAATTCATGAAGTATCATTCAATTGAAATGCTGGTCTAACTTGGGAGTTAAACAATTGAAATGCAAAATTCATAATGGCTCTACATTCAAGAATATGAAAGACTTGGGTATTATGGAGTGCCCAAGTCCCACATTGAGTAGTGTAAGATGCTCGGTAGAGTATTTAAGTGACTTGGTTCTTCCCCTTTAATAGCTAGCTTTTAAGGGAGGGTCGGGTCCCCAATTGATTAGATACTTCTCAAAATACTAAGTTAATATGATTACATATTCATAATGGGCATCAACATAGCATATTAATGAGTTATCACATTGTAAAGCACAGCAAAGAATTTACCTGCAGAGGAACCTTGCTAATTTCAAAGTAGCTTCAAGTTCAAAAGTTATGGGAGAAACTCTGCACAAAAGAAATAAAAAACTTATGATTCACAAATAGAAATTGGAGTAATCAGCATGAGGTGCAGAAAACAGGCGAGTAATATAACTAGGGAAAGCACGGTTAAGCAATAGACATCAGAGAGGTTGGTTAATGAAGGCTTGAAGGATGACTTCTTACCGCTGAGTATTATCTTGTGACTTCTTGTAATGCAATATGACACTATTATAACGATATCTAACTTCCTCCTCCACAGCTGAATCTTGCTGGCCCATACGGTCAATCTGAAATCGTAAAAACGAAAATAAATAAAGATGTGAATGTAGACAAGACAAGAGTCCCTGTTCATTTTTCAGGACAATCGTGGTTGTGATATGACTCAAATTTATACACCAATGCCATGTGGCATGCATTTCCATTTTTATAATGCAAAATTAATTACCAAGCAAAAACAATGTTTAGTGTATATTTGGGTAAGCATTTGGCAATCAGGGTCTAGAATGAACATAATTTTGTAAAATTGATTTAGTCAAATTTGAGTAAGTGAAGTGGTTTATGCTAAAATGCTTTTACTAAAGAAACAAGTTTGAAATGAAACTAAGTGTAAATTTTTAACTTCATGCAAAAGTTAACCTTTGGCATTCCTAGTCAAACCAAAGTTTGGAAGCAAGACCAATCTTGATAGAAAATAACCACACATCTAGATATTTACTAAAATCATATTTGATGACAGAGAGAAAACTCTCTACTGTGAATCCAACCACACGCTTTGGATGCAATCACAGATGGGGTTCACAAAGCCCATTTTGAAGAAAGGTTTTAGGTACCATCACAATACTTCACTAAGTCCAATGAAAATGAAAAATACAACACATGTTGATTGCCTAACCATATAGTCCACAAACTTGAATTATTTTTTTAAAAAAATAGGCATAATTGTACTTTTGGTCTCCTTATATTATCACTCTCGTGAAATTAGTCTCTTCTTTTTAAAATCAAATCTTTTTGGTCCTCGGGTATCAAACTTGTTGCAATTTTTGTCCCAACCCAAATTTTTGGCACCAAAAGTGGTGTGATGTGGCAATATTTTGTATCCCTCAAATATTCGTTTTTTCAGCTTATGTTTGAATTTTTTGAAGCACCCCTTCGTCCATGATTCTTCTTCATTTAATTTTAAAAGGGTTTCAGACTCGATAGATTTCAGAATTAGGGTTCATAACTTCTTTTTTTGTAATTTACTTTAGTCACGTCAACATGTTTAATGTCATGTCATTTAGAAACTTGTCACATCAACACTTCTGAGGTCAAAAATCTGAGTTTAGACCAAACTTGCAACAAGTGTGATACTAGAGGGACCAAAATGTTCGATACTTCGATTTTAATATGGGAAACTATTTTCATGAGCGTGATAATATAGGGGGACCAAAAGTGCAATTAAACCAAAAAATTACTATTCAATTTTAAATCAAACTGAGAATGAAAGGATAAAAAGAAAATGAGAGAAAAAAATATACCAGCAAGGCACAAACACTACCCTCCAATGCTCCAGCATACCAGAAGAAATCCCCAGTCAACCTGCCAAGTTCTAATGCAGTGGAATAATGAGCATTAGCATCAACAGGAGAACCTGCCAGCAAGCAGTAATCGCCAATCGTCTTCTGAGCACGCCCAAGTCTCCTCTTTTTGGCCTTGATAACCTGCATTCCACACAGAAACACTCAAAAATATCAATAAATCTGAAGTTGGCCAAATCAAGGCCTGTTTGGATTGACATTTTTTAGCTGAACTTATCTACATAAGAACTTGTGAGTTGTGAGACTGTTTGGGACAGCGTATAGAAATAGCATATGACCATAAATTGTTTTCAGCTTATTCTTATAACCTCGCCAAAATGGCTTGTGAAAAATAGCTTATAACTTGTATGGAAATTATATGAAAACAATTTGACATTCTTTTATCTTTTGTTACATAAAATAACGCATACATAAGTACTTATATGATAAGTTGTTATGCTATAAACTCTTAATTAAACTATTTATCCAAACAAGGCCGAAAACAGTGAACCAAAAATCAAACTCCGCATCATAACACAACCAAAATAATAAACCAACAATAACATTAACAATAATAATAATCATGATTCATGACACCTAAAACATGAACACCTCCTCTGAGCTGAGACTAGCTTGAGAATCCAAAGGCGTCTTGAGAATAGTTCCAGAAGATTCCGCTTGAAGCACCCATTTCTCAAACTCCATTAGCAATGAAGCAGCTACTTCTTGCATCATAGTGTTCAAATGAAACTCTAATGTCGACCGATCCGCAGGCGGAAACAATCTCAAATTTCCATCTCTCTTACTTCCATCATCAAGCTACAACAACAAAACAGTATAAATTATTCTTTTTCTAACCATTTCTAACCGAATTTTCCAAAAAAGAGTTAAAATTAAATTAAACTAATTATAACAATGTTTCCTTTTTCTGATCCATTTCTTAGGGAAATTACCAAAAATAGAGAAAATGCAAATGAAGTAGCACCTGCCTGAGAATCGTTAGGATAAAAAGCGAAGCAACGATCCACAAGTGAAGAAGGATAAGATTTACAAGAATTTGAGAATTGATCGATAACAGCGTCGAGATCCGGCGAAGAAGGACAATGAACAATGCCAACAACAGCGAGGGTTTTACGGTGAGATTGAAAATCTTCCCATGGACTTGGAGTAGAACCGCCGAGGACAAATTTGAACCGGAGTGAACCGGAATCCCAAGGTTGATTAGCGAAGGGTGATTTCTGGTGTTCAGTGTAGAAGGAACTGATTGCGGAGAGAGGAATTGTGTGGAGAGGAAGGAGCATTGAGTAGTAGTCACGGAGGACGTTGGGTGGTACTGTTCCGATCGGAATGACGGCGATTTGGATCATTGATGATCCTTCGATGCTTACTTCTGGTTCCATGGTGGTGGTGATGCACCGTTGCGGTGGTTAGTTACGTTCTACGTTTTCGATTCTCACTGCTGTTGTTTACCGGTTGGTTATAGTACCAAACAAGATCTCGGGAAAATGTAAAAATGACGGAAATGCCTCTCATGTGAAAGTGATAAACTATTTTTATTTTGTCTGTAATAAAACTATTTGTTTTAATTTGAATTTTTTTAAGGGCATGGCCCCTATGAAGCCCCGATACGGGACACGATATGGATACGATACGATACCGATACGCCGATACGTGAAAATTTTTAAAATTTCAAATCCGATACTGTCGCGATACGTTATTTAAAAATTAAAGTTAAAATTAAATATATAAATACACAATATATAAACATACATAAAATCAATAATATTAATAATTAAAAGCAGAAAACATCTATTCTTGTACTAAAATTTTGGGACAAGTTCAAACGTTTAATTACCTATTACAGTATATAGTAGGATACCATAGTTTTTTTTTTTTTAAAGTAAAAAATTATATTGACAAAGGAAAAACACAAGAAGTGCTAAAGATACAAACAAGCATGTCTGATACAGGAGCATCATAATAACCCAAAGTCAATTAATACTGGAAACTCCCAAGTTCTGATACATGAGAACATCTTAAGTTAGTCTCTAGAACATAATGATTACTAATACATCTTAAGTTATACGTCTTATTGTAGTGTATTATACAAAAAAAACACCATTAAAACTATCCAAACAAAATCACAAATACTATCCAAAAAATAATATTTGTATCGGACACATATCAGATATTATTTGTTTATTTAAAAATAATGATATAACCGATACTTTTCTGATACGTGTATCGGGACGTATCGGACACGTGTATCGGGTATTATTTTTTATTTAAAAATAATGATTTAATCGATACTCTTCCGATACGAGTATCGGGACGTATCGAAAGAGTATCGGTATCGAGGACGTATCGGACACGATTCGTCACCATTTTTTGAGTATCGGGGCTTCATAAATAAATATTAAAAAGAAATAGAGATACAAGAACAAGTTCAATGATGTGGTTCCCACATTGGTACAGTGTATTCAAGATTTTTTGGCTTTGGATTGGCCTGTTCAATTTTGTCATACTTGAAGTTGAAGGGAGGGTAATCGTTGTGCTATAATGGAGACTCCAATTGAGCTTCATAAACTCATTTTTGACGATTTTTTGGGGGTTTGTGTGCTTAGAAATGTATGTCTAATTTCTGAATTTGTTTCTCGTTGGACTTCGGCCTTCTTTTGTACAAAAAAAAAAGAGATTTAAAAACACCTCCAAAGATTAGTAAAAGTAAATAAGTAAGAAGGGATATATTCTCCTTGAATGAAACCCAATTTAGTTTCTTCATAATTTTTTACCGTCAATTTTAGTTCTTAATAAAAAGGAAGACAAGTTCTAAGTTGAACCAATATGGGTTTTAGAACAACGCCTCTAAAGTTTTTTATGATAACAAATGTATAAGAGAACAATTGGATATGATAATGTATGTTCAGGTGTGCAAGACAACAGTTTTAAATCTCTGCATCTGATGAATGTGTTGAACGTGCTGAAAAGTCAACTCTGAAGTTATCTAGTTTTGAAGACAAGTGCAGTTTTAAACAAAAATCAAGGAAGTCGAGTTGTGAAGAATCAAGACCAACGTCTCGATCTGAAAGTCAAATTTGAAGTCAGATGAGTCAACCTATAAGGAAATTATACTACGCCCTGAAGACAAATTCTGATGCTAAAGATTAGTTATGAAGCAAATGACAAGTTCTGAGTTGAAGAAAAGTTTTGAAGCTAGTGATTGGTTCTAAAGCATGAAGACAAGTTTTGAACTGAAGACAGGTACCTGTTCTGAAGTGAAGCCAAGACTCTACGCGATTCTAAATGTTCACCAAGATTCGAAGTAACAATTTCTGTAATTTTCTGAAGATTTTGCTCCCATAACTAACAAATTTGTCCTCTTGCTAAAAAACTCATTGCATTTTGTCCCATAACTAACAAATTTTGTTTATTTTACCAATGAGATTTTACATTATTTTATATAAAAAATTATATTCTGATTAATTCAAGATCCTTTAAAAAATTATAAAAAAATCCTTTAAAAAAAACTTAATTCATAATAAACACTGTTTCAAGCAACTTTTTAAAAATAAAATAAAAGTGGGGAAAAAAAAGAAGTAAAATGAAATAAGTTTTGCAAAAAAAAAAAACAAACTAATCTCATCTCATAAAAAAATCTAAAAAAAAAAAGAGTAAAATGGGCCACCGGGTTAGTAACAGAGCCCAACTAGTTTCCTTCTTCAACCTAAAGGACCATTGTTTGCAAATTACAACTAAAACCTTTAATAAACCCTAAAACAACAAAACGCAGCAGCTCCATCACTCCCACACCGAACATGGGGAAGAACATGGGGAAGAAGAGAAAGCGCAGTGAAAAAGCTGAAGCTGTAGCAGTTCCCAAAAAGGAAGAAGCTGCACCAGAAAGACCAGTTAGGACCCTTTTGGGATGGAAGGATAAGAATCAAATTGAAAATGAAGTTGAGGTTAAGGATAATCAAACTGCTTCACCTGTATTCAGAAACAAAGAGAAAGTTTTGGTTACTTGCTCTAGACGTATTGTTTATAGGTATAAACCGCAAAACCCAAATGTATTTTGTTCTAGTTAAACTGTTTTTGATTGTTTTGAGTTTTGGTTTGGGTTTAGGACATGTTTGGATAAACAACTTAATTAAGCATTTATAGAATATTAAAGCTTATGCATAAGCTATTTCTATCATAAAAGATTAAAGGTATGTTTGAATTTGCGTATTTGAGCTTATGTAATGACATAGGTTATGTGAGATTGGAGAACTTATGGAAAAAGCTTATGACAATTTTCAATAGTTTTTTTTTTTTTAGCTTATTTTCATAAGTTCTCCGATATAACTTATGAAAACAGCTTATAGCATTTGCAAAAAACTTCACTTTAATTTATCTTTTACTATAGGAATAGCTTAAATAAGCTTATAGATAAGCGCAAGCTGCAAATAAGTTGTTTATCCAAACAGGGTCTAGATAATGTTAAATGGCTTTCATATAAGCTATATAAGATATTTTCATAAGCTACTATTACGGAGAGCTTATGAAAATAAGCTGAAAAAAACTTATGGACATGTCATAAGCTGTTTCCATAAGCTTCCAAATAGTCTCGCTAGTGTTTAAGTCTGTAGATAAGTTCAAATAAGTTAATTCAAACCGACCATTGTTTATTCTGTGTGCATTGGAAGAATATAATTCATAATGCCTTTTTTTTGTGTGTGTGAAATTAAGCAGAACGAAAGTATTGGTTTTAAATGTGGGTTAGTTTTATATTATGGTATATTGATGGGGTGGAGTGTTTTTCATAAACTTGTTATAGGTACCGACATTTGATGTTGAACTTGGTATCACTTCTGCCACATTGCAAGAAGGATAACAAGGTTGAATCAAAAGAAACTAAAGGCGCCACTCTGAATGAGCTTGTTGAGCTGAAAAACTGTTCGTCTTGTTTATTTTTTGAGGTATTCTCTTTAATTTTTCAATGTCACGGGGTTTTTTTAGTGCCAACTACGGATCATGTTTATCAGCTATGTTGTTGTACAAATGTTGATGTTTATATGTTGTTATTTAGATGTAATACATTGTTGTTCGTTAGTATCAAACCCATATCATCTGGTTCCTTTTTGTGATGGATTACACATATGATTCATTTATACTTTATAGATTTTTGTTCTATCCATTTTAACTTTCAAAGTATAGCATACCTGATACCTGCATTCCCTTGTTTCCCCTTCCAAATATGCTTTTTTATGTATTTAAGCAGTTTATATAATTTGAAATCTGATGATTGGGACAACATTTTATACTGAATCTCGAGTTTGGGCTCTAGTTTTTATATTGGGATAACTTTCTTATCTTTCCGGTCTGTGTATATGACTTTCAGTGCAGGAAGGCAAAAGATCTTTATCTCTGGATGGCAAAATGCCCCAATGGGCCGTCTGTTAAATTTCTAGTTAGTGCCGGTAATATTCTCATCTGATTGTTATCACAAGATTACTGCAGAAACTAATTTCATTGCTATGATTACGTAGCATTTTGGGATCAGTGTTCTAGTTCTTCATTCTCCTCTTTGAATTATGATTAACCCTTTTTCTCTCTGAGGCCATTTTACTTACTAGTTTCACTTTTACCCTCACTGCTTTCCAGTGCACACAATGGAGGAATTGAAGCTAACTGGGAATCATCTAAAAGGTTCCCGCCCTCTTTTGACATTTTCATCAAATTTTGAAAAAGATGCACACTGGAAACTGTTGAAAGAAATGCTGTTACAGGTATTTGGTTGATTACTCTTCTATCTGCTGTTTTAGATACAAAAGTAAAGGCTATTTCAATAATACCATCTTGGTTTGGTGCTCTGTGTTGTATGGATTGCTACTACAATTGAAACTTGTTTTATGTGCAGTTGTCATATCATATATCTGCTTAGGAGTTTCATAATCTCTTATTGTTGACTTGAGAAATTCTACTAATGTTATGTATGGCTCTTGGTATAGTTTAAATTGAGTAGGATGTGGACTAATTTGGAACTTGTTCCTGAGTTATGTTTTTTAGTAGAGTCAGTGGATTGTGTTGTGTGTGTGTGTGTGCACATGTGATTTTGGGGTTTATAGAGAATTAGATAAATAGAAGTATACTCAATTTTGATTATTGCTAACATACTATTTCTTTCTTTGGTTCAGATATTTGAAACTCCAAAGGACCATAGAAAGGCTAAGCCTTTCCATGACCACGTTTTTGTCTTCTCAATAGTTGACGACCATATATGGTTCCGAAATTACCAGGTTTGTGTTTGCATTTGCACAATATCTAAATAATTGCCATACCATCCTTTTCAAATTTGCATTAGTTTAGAGTTTAAAATCAGTTGGCGTGTTGTTTTCTACATCACTCCGCTTCTGAAAAAAAAAATGTAAGCATTTCGGTTATGAATAAATTGTATTTCTAAAAGTTTGATTTTTACTGGAGTAGCCTTAGTTTCCTTAACAATTAGACTTCAAAATATATGAAATAAAAGCAAAACCTAGAGAATAATGATATTATGATAAGAGTCTAAATTTGATGGAAAACCAAAGCAAAACCTATCAATGACTAAAATGTCCATTAAATTTTTCCAGTATCTCATTTTCATGCTGTCATTGATGCTTACAAGGCACTCTTACATAAGAAACCTCATTTTTATTCCCATGCAGATCTCTGTTCCTCATAATGAGTCAGACAAACTCCCACGAGGAGGCCTTGATAAGATGACATTGATTGAGGTATGCAAATCGGCTTGTCGATTTATATTTTGATTTGTCAATTCCTATAATTCCTTTAACCTATGTGGGGGAAAACACTTGTTTAGGTTGGTCCACGGTTCTGCTTGAACCCAATTAAAATATTTGGTGGCAGTTTTGGAGGTCCGACTTTATATGAGAATCCATTCTATGTGTCGCCAAACCAGGTACTGACTACCGTGTTCCCAATGTATACTCATAATTTCTTTGGTTTTCTACCGAAAACATAGTTGTGTTTTTAACTCTTTTATGTTGGTTGTTGTAGATTCGAGCTTTGCAGAAGAAGAAAAAGTCTGGAACGTTTGCTAAGAAGGTCAAAGCAAAGACAAGGAGGAAAATGCATGAGATGAACAATCATCTAGAGCCTGATGAGTTTGCAGATATGTGGAAAGACTGATCTCAAAATTAACCTGCCTCTTTTCACTGAATGTAAGAATGGGCGTTTCACCTTATATCCGACATGAAATGGTGATTTTTGTTTCACAGCCCATTCTTTATAGTGATTTTGATGTTGAGAATTTCTCTGTGTTCAATTGGAGATATAGAATGCACTTCTATGTTTACCATCAAACTTTAAAAGATAGATTTGTGTGATTCTGTAATGTTATTTTCTTTGATTTAGTAGAGACCGTTTCCTACAATGCCTTGCTTGTACAATATTTATACTTTATTTGTATTCTTATAAGATGTTGGTTTTGTGAAAGGCGGTTGCTCTTCTCCCCCATTGCTCATACAGAAAAATACACTATCGGAAGATATCTTCTGGTAGAAACACCGAAAGATATCTTCCGGTGGTGAATGTGGAGAAGAGCAATTACCTTGGTGAAAAGTAGTATTTACAAGAGAATGTTGTAGTTGGCTTAGTTGATGGATTAATCTGACCTTTAATTGATGAAGTTTTATAGTTTTGTTGTGTGAGCTATCCTTTACGCCTGCGCATTCAACTTCTTTTTCTTCTGTTAATCTCACACGAGAAGTAATGCGTGAGAAGCTATGTATGAAATAATACTTGGCTTTCTTTTAGTTAGTAGCTTGTTTAACGAAGTAAAAAGAGATTGAATTTGAATGTGTTCCTTAGGGTTTGGTTTGTTTGAGAATTTTTGCTTTTGCATATTGTTTATAATTATGATATCATTTTTTTTTATAAGAAGTTTCCTTAATCAGAGTCCAAGGGGATTCTACACCGAATCAAATTGAACTAGTTTGGTTCTCGGATTTTAATTTTTAAAATTGATGAACCAAATTGGACTTCTTAGAAGTACTATTTTCATAAATATTAGATGAAATAATATAGTTCATTGTATAATAACTTATGGAATAATATTCTCACAAGTGCTTGTATTAGTAGATAAACTCAAATAAGTCAATTCAAATATACCTTTATTTTTCTATGTAGCAAGAGAGTACCATCTTAGAGCTTGTCAATTTTCTTGATTCTTTATTGGGTGCTACTCTGTCTAATCCGGATAATGAACATAAATGGAGGCAAATTTGCTTAGAATCATATCAAAGTTAACATGCAAAAAGCCAGAGTTCAGTATCAGTGTGCAGGACATGCCTTGATCTTATGCTTCTTTTAATTTAATTGAAACAGATATTAGGTTACTCAAATAAAGTGATAATGCTGCCAGTTACATTGTTCCTCCTTTATTAGGGCTCACAAAGGGTAATTTTGCAGTGAACATTTTAATGAAACAAGAGTAATCTCTTACAAGATAGTGTGGTTTTGCTTCAGCATTTTGAACTTTTCTTATGAGAAGTTTTTTATATTGGATTAGTCATTTGAATCTTGAGTTTAACTGGACTCATACACCAAACAAATCCAAGGCAAAGTTTTTTTTTTTTTGAGTGAAGTGGCATGCTATGGGTGAGAAAGAATTATACTTTGCGTTTTTTTGGGTGAGAAAGTTTAATATTGCTTTCGGAGAATAGCTGGCTAATTTTTATCATAGTCATCATACTATTGTATGCTTTTATTCCTCAAGGTGTCACTATTGCCTATCCTAACCATGTTTGCAAGTTCACAAAAGCTTGTATCTCAAGCAAGCCAACATGCAGAGGTTTGCTAAGCTTTTCACTCCTTCTTGTTAGAGCTTTCAAATGGGCTGACCCGGCCTGCCCAATCCGACTTGACACGTCAGACTAAATAAGGGTTAATGCGACCCAATTCATTGGTTAGTGGATTACACATTAACGAGTCTGACCTAATTCATATGAGTCTTATGGGGCTAATAGGCTAGCCGTGTCCATTTTCATTTAATTTTTTTGTTTATTAATTTTTTTATGCGGCTTTGATGGGTTAGTTGCTCTTTATTGAGATATGATTGAATGCAAGTGTGAATAATTTTTACATCAACAGTAAATATTGATTAAACTCTAGTTTGATTTGTGTAAAAACAAATGGAATCAAATTAATAATTTATAAATTTTAAACTTGTAAAAGTTTTAAGTATGTGTCAAAAAAAAAGTTAAGTATAAAACTTATATATTTAAATATATTTTTATTAATATTTTTTTTGTAGATAGACAAAATAATAAGCCATTGAAAACCCACACACATAAAGTGGAGGGACGGAGGTTCGAACCCCGGTCACGACGTCTGACACTAGTAATTTTGACATTTTGCCAATTGAGCTAGGAATTGTGGAATTTTTAATATTTAATTTTTAATTAGATAATATCTTTTTATGTTTATATTGATTTTTTTTTTAAATCACGTAATTACTTTACTAGTGGGCCGACCGGAAGCCCAACCCAGCGCGATTCTTATATGGGCTAGAGCCAAAAGGCCCAATTGTATTTAAACTATCGTTTTTCAAGTCAAATTTATCCAAAATTATAGGCTAATAGGCTGCTCCATCTGGCCGACCCATTTTTAACCGCTCTAGTCGTTGTTCGAAGGATATATAGCCTTAGCTTCCATATTTAATGAATTGCAATGGCTTACCTACTTACTTATCTATAGGCATCAATATATCTATTGTCCTACTTGGGTATGATCACCAATTAGATTAGAATTTCCTAAAAAAGAAAAGAGTATGTAAATTAGATTTCCATGATTCACCAATCAGAACAGGTCTTGCGTGCTATCAAAATTTAATTTAAAACTCACGTAGAGTATTAATCTAATCTTTATCAAGGGGGTGAATTTTGTAGGCAAAATGGAAATATTTTTAAGAAAATATTATATGTCGATAAAATTAAAATTCAGCTAAGTTCCACTTCAATCCCATCGATATCACCATGTGCCAATTTGCACAAGTAACTTTCCAATTAAGAATTTGCTTACGTATCTAATCTTTCATGACGTTCTAATAGCTTCTAGCCTTCTACTAAGCACATTACTATTAATAATTCATTTTATTTTATTATAAACAAACATAAATTATATATAATCTTATAAAACAATTTATATAATTGGACTATTGAGCCCCACTGTGAGAATTCAAACCTATAATCGACCTAACACGTGAAGAGTGTTAATTTTTCTCAATAGTCATATGAATGTCACATTCTAGCCACATGCTTCTTTAAATTCATGTCTACTATAACTGCCCTCGTGTATTATATACAATCTCAATTGACGTTGGTACTATATTCTTATATTTTATTTTAATAACTTATGGAAAATATATGACATTATTCAAGCCAAATATTGAATCACACATATCTTTGTGGTCACTATATTAATTTTCTAAATTATTTTGACCTATAAAGGTGCATTATATAACTATTTATAATTTGAATGATATATCATTATAAAATAGAATAGTAGGATGAATTGTCAATATAAGTTTTTGATTTTTCATAGGTTTTTTTTTTTTTTTAACTTTATTCAATTTATGATTAATTTCTTACAAGCCTAGTAGTGATTATATATGGATCAGTTTATCCTTTGCTTGGTTTCTTTTAACTTTTTCTTATGAGGAAAAAATTGTCTTTTAGGAAATTATTGCAAGTCTTTTTTAACTACCTATTATCTTTCTAACAATTATCAATGAAATGTTGCGATGTACTTAGCATTTTGCTTTTAATACATGTTGTTGGTTTATGCTAATATTTGATATGTGACATTGATGTTTGAGTATCAAAGCTTCTTATCCTACCAAATACAAGAGGAAAATAATGTAGCAAGAGTATCACGCAATTGACTTACATGGATATATTATATAAATAGATCCAACGTATTCTTTTGATCATTATTTTCTTGTGATATATGTCATTATATAGAAATGGCTAAAATTTTCTACTTCAATATTTTATAACAATTTTCTACTTCAATTCTTCTACTCTCTACATTTTGCCATACAAAATATAACAATAACACATGAAAAATTTGACATACGACACTTTGTCACTGTTTTGCAATATCGAATTTTGAACTTAATTTTTTTAGTTCATATGATAGAAAAAAACTCGCTTGGTAATATTTTTCTCTCATGAACTTATAGTTTATTTTTATTAGTTTATACTTATCATTTTTCTCCCTCAATTTTAACCATTTCATCTTATTTGAATTTATATATATATTTATTAAACATATATTTTTATGTCATTTTATATTTATAAATTATTTCAAGCATTAACTTTACCGAACATTATAAACTAACTCATCTATAAGCTATATATTAGTAGTCTATAAGATATTCAATATAAGGCTATCTGTTATAGTAGTTAGCTTATCAACTTTCTGCTATTTTTATTTCTTCCAAATTTTAAGAAAGTATAGTAAGCTACTTCTGATTTTTTTTTTGTCAGGTAATCTATTGGTTAGAAATTTCATCCTTAAAATAGATAAGTACGATGGCCGGAATTCGAACTCCAACCCCTGCATATATAATTCAACTGTTGGTGCACAAAGGTGATAGATGAATAGAAAGGAATTGTATTTAATGAACTTGGAATGACGGCTACAAGAAAGAATAATAAAAGCACTTACTTCTATGCTGACATAACTACTCCTATTTATACACAAAACTAGGTCATAAAGACAGCATAGTAAAATACTAAAATACCCTTAAATATAAATTACTTCTAACACCATCCCTTAATTTATATTTACACAAAACTAACAACACCAATTTCATCCCTCAAACGAAGAAATTGGTCAGTCTTGATTGCCTTTGTCATCACATCTGCCAGCTGCTTCTGAGTGCTACAGTGCACAACTTCAAGCACTCCATTCTGAACCTGATTCCTCAGAAAGTGATACTTGGTCTCAATATGCTTGCTTCTCCCATGCAGCACTGGGTTCTTGGCAAGGTTGATTGCAGACTTGTTATCAATCATCAGCTTCAGAGGCTTGTTTACCTTGATCTTCAGATCCTGTAGTAAGTTCAGAATCCACACAGCTTGGCATGCAGTCAGAGCGCCTGCAATATATTCAGCTTCACAGGTTGATAGAGCAACAACAGGTTGCTTCTTGGAACACCAAGAAATAGGACCTCCCAGAAATTTAAACAAGTACCCAGAGGTACTTCTTCTATCAACTCTGTCTCCACACCAATCAGAGTCTGAATAACTCAGAAGCTCTGATTCATTCTTTCCTTCAGAGGGGAATAGTACTCCATGCTTCAGAGTCCCCTTGATATACCTCAGAATCCTGACAGCAGCTTGGTAATGGGACCATTTTGGTTTACTCATAAATCTGCTAACCATTCCAACTGCAAAACAAATATCAGGTCTGGTATTGCACAAATACCTCAGAGAACCAACCAACTGTTTGAAGGTTGTAGCATCCACATCTTCTCCATCAGAATCAGAGTCCAGCTTCTGATTCGTATCAGAAGGTGTGATTGCAATTTTGCAATTTTCCAGCTTAAATCTCTTCAGCAGCTCAAGTTCATACTTCATCTGATGTAAAATGATTCCTTTCTCAGAATACAGAAATTCCATCCCTAGAAAGTAACTCATTTTACCAAGGTCTGTCATCTCAAATTCATTCATCAGAACCTTCTTGAACTTAGCTATCTCTTGTTCAGAGTTTCCTGTCAGCAATATGTCATCAACATACAAACATACCAGAATCATATTGCCTTCTGAAGTGTGCTGAACATAAACCCCATATTCCAACTCACATTTCTGAAACCCATGCTTCTTGAAGAAAGAATCAATCTTCATATTCCAGGCTCTGGGTGCTTGTTTCAATCCATACAAGGCTTTATGTAATCTATACACCATCCCTTCCTGATTCTTTTTCTCAAAACCAGGAGGTTGTGACACATATACCTCCTCTTGTAATGGACCATTCAGAAATGCAAATTTCACATCTAAATGCATCAGAGGCCAACTCCTGTTAGCAGCTATTGCAATTACCAGTCTAATTGTTTCGTGTCTTGCTACAGGTGCAAACACTTCAGAATAATCTAGCCCAAGTTTCTGCAGAAATCCTCTTGCTACTAACCTCGCTTTGTGTTTGCCAATTGATCCATCTGGCTTTAGCTTCTGCTTGAAAACCCATCTGACACTGATGGCTTTCTTTCCTTTTGGAAGTTCTGACAGCTTCCACGTCTTGTTTCTCTTGATAGCATCAAGTTCTTCTATCATGGCCTGCAACCAGACTTGCTGCTTAAGAGCCTCTTCTGTACTCACGGGTTCAGAGTCTACTAACATAGCACACTGAATAACTTCCCCCTCAGAGTCTACTTCAGTGTCTTGCAGCATCTCAAAATCTGCAAACCTTCTTGGAATGCTTCTGATTCTCTGTGGTCTTTGACCTTGTTCCACAGAGTTTCCTTCAGAAGTTAGAATTTCAAAAGTGCTATCTTCAGAGCTTCTGCCTATTGAAGTTTCTCCTTCAGAGGCTTGATCTTCCGAGCCATCTTCAGGACCACCTTCAGGACCATCTTCAGAGTCTCCTTCTGAATCAGAGTCTCCTTCAAAACCTGAATCTTCATCAGAGTCTGAATCCCCGTCAGAGTCTCTTTCAAGAATTCTCACATCAGAATTGGATTGAGTTTTGTTCCAATCCCAAGTTTCTAATTCCTTCACAATGACATCTCTGCTGAATTCAATTCTATTAGTCTCTGGACAATAGAGCTTGTACGCACCTGTACTGTGGTACCCCACCAATAACATTACTTTGCTTCTATCATCCAGCTTCTGTCTTCTGGCTTCTGGGACATGTTTGTAACAAACAGAACCAAACACCTTCAAGTGACTAACACTTTGCTTATCTCCAGTCCACTTCTGAATAGGAACTACTTCCTTCAGCTTCTTCGTTGGACATCTATTGAGCACATAACATGCAGTTGCAACAGCTTCACCCCATAAATTATGAGGAAGCTTCTTCTCTTTCAGCATGCTTCTCACCATATCAAGCAAAGTACGATTTCTTCTTTCAGCAAGACCATTGTGTTGAGGAGTGTAAGGAGCAGTAACCTCATGCTCAATTCCATTCTCCTCACAAAAGGTTTTAAACTCATTAGAGTTAAACTCACCACCACCATCAGTTCTGAGAATTTTCAGCTTCTGACCACTCTGTTTCTCAGCTTTCACTTTGAACTTCTGAAACTCAGCAAACACCTCATGTTTGAACTTTATCAGGGATACCCATGTCATTCTAGTAAATTCATCTACAAATGACACAAAGTACTTATTCCCTCCAATTGATGCTACTGGAAATGGACCACACACATCAGAATGTACTACTCCCAAGGCATGTTTTGCTCTTGGAGCTACTCCTGATGCAAAAGACAGTCTTGATTGCTTTCCTTCCATGCACACCTTGCATGACTTCTCAGGTTTCTTGATTGTAGGAATTCCATTTACCAGATTCTTTGACCTCAGATGCTCCAGGCTTCTAAAGTTCAAATGACCAAATCTTCTGTGCCACAGCTCACTATCCTTCTCAACACTTGTTGCACTAAGGCATTCAGAGTCTTCAGTCCTGACATTCACTTTGAATGTCCTGTTCCTTCCCTGTTCTGACTCCATAATCAGCTTCTGATTACGATCATACAGCTTCAGAAGATTGTCCTTCATGGTAACTGAAAAACCTTTCTCAATCAGTTGCCCTACACTCATCAGATTGCTTTTCATGCCAGGTACATACCATACATTCTGAATCAAGGCTGATTTTCCATTGTTCAGAATGACTCTGACATTTCCCATACCTTCAGCATTAAGGTATTTATCATCAGCACATCTGATCTTTGTACTCTTCCCAGAGTCAAAGTCAACCAACCACTTCTTGTTTCCAGTAAGATGATTTGAACACCCTGTGTCCATATACCACCACTCTGATGAATTCATATCATCAGTCTCAGAAGCCATTAGCAACACAGATTCACCATCAGAGTCATCAGAGCTTCTGGCTATATTTGCTTCTTCTGACTTCCTTTCTTTGTTTGACCGACACTCAGAAGCAAAATGACCAAACTTCTGACAACAGTAGCATTGGATCTTCTTCTTGTCAAACCTCTCCTTTCCCTTCTGATATTTCTGCTTATCAGAGGTTGAGGTTTCTAGCTTCTGAACTCCATCAGACCTTCTCTTGGTTTCTGACCAAGACTTCTTCTGATAGTTCTTTCCAGAGTCAGCTTTCAGAGCCTGCTGCTCTACTTCTCTTTCAGAGTTTCTCTCAGTCAGACGCAACTCTTGTGCTTCTAGACTGCTTTGTAGCTCTTCAATTCTCATGGAACTCAAATCCTTGGAATGTTCAATAGCTACCACAATGTAATCAAACTGAGGGGTAAGAGATCTCAATACCTTCTCAATGATTACTTGTTCTGAAAGAGTTTCTCCACAAGCTTTCATCTCATTGGTGATAACAATCACTCTGGAGATATACTCAGGGACCTTCTCGTTGTTCTTCATGTTGAGATTCTCATACTGCTTTCGTAAGGACTGAAGCTTCACCTTCTTCACTGATGCATCGCCACCATAGCATCTGACCAGTGTGTCCCACGCGGCCTTTGCCGTTTCTGAGTCAGCAATCTTCTCAAACACGTTTTCATCCACACACTGATGGATGTAGAACAACGCCCTCTGATCTTTCTTCTTCGTATCCTTCTGAGCAAGCTTTTGTGCATCTGTTGCATCTGCTGCTACTGGAACGTAACCTTCAGTAACAAGCTCAAGCACATCTTGAGCACCAAACAGAACAATCATCTGTTTCATCCAGCGATTCCAGTTTTTGCCATCAAACACTGGAAGCTTGGTACTCATACCACTGTTTCCGTTCATCTTCAACCTTTGTGCGTTCACTTAAATCTCACTAACACTCGTGTTTCCCAATCCCGCAGAATCAGAAAATGTGATTCTGTTACAACTTCGTTCAAGATTCAACTCGAATTCAAGAAACGAAATCAATCACACAACGCCTCACGTTCACTCGTGTTTCCCGTGGATTCGAATCGGAGCTCTGATACCAATTGTTGGTGCACAAAGGTGATAGATGAATAGAAAGGAATTGTATTTAATGAACTTGGAATGACGGCTACAAGAAAGAATAATAAAAGCACTTACTTCTATGCTGACATAACTACTCCTATTTATACACAAAACTAGGTCATAAAGACAGCATAGTAAAATACTAAAATACCCTTAAATATAAATTACTTCTAACATCAACGTCCCACCAATTGAACTAAGCTTAAGAGGACAACTACTTCTGAAACTTATGAGCCACAATTAAAATTTATTTATTTTTCAGTTTTTTCCCTTTTTCTTCGTGCAATCAATTTTCTCTAATCTTGACTCACCCTTCTTTTTTTCTAAGAAACTATAGCTAGCTATTTCTGAAATTCATGAAACGCATATTGGAATTTATTCTTCGATATTTTTTTCTTCTTGCCACAATGTTTCTTGGCTCTCTCCCTAATATTAGTAGCAATTTAACTTGTTTGGTCTGGTCAAATCTTAATTGTTGGATCCGACTTATAGCATGCACTTTTGTACTATTTGCTTTTAACTGAAAATATTTTCCTTTTATTATGCAACAATAGTTTCCTAGCTCTCATGACTCTTTTTCTATGAGCAATCTTAGAGGCAATTCAACTTGTTTAGCCAAATTCCAACTATTGGATCAGTCTTGTAGCTCAATATTATGAAAGACCATTTTTATTGGATTGCTAGACGCCATTGTGTTAAACTATCGAAAGATATTTTTCAGTGGGATGTGAGAATTTTGAGCAATATAGAAGGAGAATAGCAATTGCTCAAGTTTTAAGATGGGCCATAATTCTAAAAATGACTGAAATTGATTCTCGGAAGTAGAAACTCATAATTCTCTTGTATTGTTATCTGAGATATGTACTAGTAAATTATTTGAAATTTCAACAATGATTGAAATAAAATGTCGGAAGTAGAAGCTCACAATTCTCTTTCTCGTAATCTCTCATATTGATTTGATTAGTATTAGTTTGAAGGGAAAAAATAATTAGAGAAAAAAAATATACATTCTCAAAATTCAACTTACATTGTTTTTTCTGCTTATTTGTGTTAAATTTACACCGTGTATGTCATTGTCTTGGTCGTGGGAATGAATAAGACTATAGTAGAACTGTAACATTGGTCGTCAATCGTGTAAAACTTGTCCTAAAATGGATTTCGAATAATTTTTTTTCATCTTTATTATTTTTTCTATGTGATATCAGCTTAGTAATTATAAGAGTCTAATTTTGTAATTTCAAGATACATTGTTCAAATTTTATCGGAAAAAAGAGAAACAAATAATAAGAAATCATGGTTCAAACTTTTAAAAAAGAAAATGCAGAAGTGATTGAATGAACATTCATTTTCTTGCCATTGCCCATCAACCTAAAATTAAATTTGAACTGTCAATTGTTGTCGCGGTCCCTCTTTTTTCCTATAAGCTGAGAAAACGAGAGAAAAAAAGACTTAAATAAATTGGAACAAAAATGTGAAAAAGGACAAAAACAACAAGACACGATGCACAAAAGTAGGCTCAAAAGGGATTTAAATTACTATGCCTTTTTTTGCATTCTTTTTCATCACTTCAATTAAAAAATAATACATTGCCACAAAAAGTTGATATTAGGTGAATAACAACAACAAATAATAATTTATAGAGTAAAGATATTTTAGAATATAATAAGTCATTAAATTCGTTCTTGTGAATTTAACTTAGTTGATAAGAATATTGTATTTTATATGTAAGAGTTGGAGTTTGAATTTTTGACACTCCATTTATTTATCTTTAAAGGTAAAATTTTAGCTACTAAGTTATTTAATATTTTTTTTTCTTCATTAAATTCAAATGATTAACAAGTTTCATCAAATGATGAATTGTTTGCCACCACAAATGATGAATTGTTTAAAAGAATTGAGTTGAATTTTTAGGTGGAATAATTGAATATGATAATTGTTTTCTTAACTAAATTGTTTGATAAAAGTTTATAAGATTTATTTGAAGACTTATATCCAAAATAACGAATGACTAATTAGAGAGACATTCAATCTCTCGTCCACTAACGCAATTCATAAGTCTAATTTTTGTTCTGTATAGATTGATCTAACATAGAAAATGACATTAGAAGAATTCAAACTTAAAATCTTAGAGTACACTTCAAACTTCAAATAATCAACCTCGTTAAATTTTAGACATAATTTATACGATAATAGTTTTCGATTTAATGATATATTTTATAATACGAATATATGATAAAAATTTATCAAATGTGTCTTATATTAATCAAGCGTGTCCCACAAACCAAAAAAAAAAAAAATCAAATAAAAAGGCGAGTATTATTGTTTTGAAGCTAAAAAAATAAAGGGTGTGTCAAAGTCTAAAATCAAAGATACAAAAAACACATTCACTTTCAGTGGCTCATAAACTCTTAGCTGTGTCTCTGTGTGTGTGTTCCTTTTCACGCTTCATCCACACACACACACAAGTCATACATTTGTATATGTCTTTCATTCATTCTATCTTCATGTTTTCATAGACAAACACAAACAATGAAAATGAAGTTTCTTCACATGATTCTCATGATGTTTATCCTTATTCTTCACAAACCCATTTGGATTCTTTCTTCTATAGTAGACCCTCTTGTTCCCTCACCTCAAATTTCACCTTTTTCTCCAATTCTCACATCAATCACTGTGTCTGCTTCCTCTCCAGGCACAACATTCTCTCTCCCTCTCTCTCAATTATTTCTATTTTTTTTGACAATCAATTATTTCTAATTTAAATTTTTAAAAATCATTACTTGAAATTAATGCAAATTATTTATTCAGATTTTTTTTAGTGTTTTTATGATATTTCTCATTATTTGGACAATTAGATCCTACCCTTTTTCTTAAACTCTCTTAAATTGCTATTAATGATTTGAAATTTGAAAAAGTTTTAATTTTTATTTACAATGTATGTTATTTTGATCAGGTATTCATGTGGGGGATGAAAACCATAAAATGGATTCACACAAGAAAAAGATAATGGCTATTGTTGTAGCTAGCACTGCACTTGGTGCTATCATTTTGTGTATGTTAAGCTTCTGGATTTATCACATCAAGTATTCTTCAAAATCCAACAAGAAAATGTTTCAAACCTCAGGTATTTTTCCTTTTATTCATGTGTAATTATCTTATATTTATTAATGATTTAACATCAATTTTTGTAGTTAATATGAATTTATGTCCAATTTCTTTATTTTTCTAGGTATTTCAAGAAACTTCTACATATATTTGCGGGTTAAATAGATTTTTAGTCCTGTACTTATATCAAATGTCCACCTTTCCGTTTCTGCAAATTCCAAGACACGTAGTTTTGTAATTTGCAGGAACGGAAAGCAAAAAATGTAATTTTTGTAGGGAGTAAGAATATATTTAATCCTTTTTTTACTTGTTCTGTTTTTTAGAATGTGTAGATGGTGAGAAAGGGATTGGTTTAGCTCCATTTTTGAGTAAATTTAGTTCTGTGAAAATGGTTGGTAAGAAAGGTTGTGTTCCAATCATTGACTATAAGCAAATAGAAAAAGCCACTGGAAATTTCAAGGAAAGTAACATCTTAGGTGAAGGTGGTTTTGGATGTGTTTACAAGGCCAGGTTGGATGATAATTTAGATGTTGCTATCAAGAGGTTGAACTGTGAATGTCAATATGCTGAAAGAGAATTTGAGGTTATAATTTCTGTTAATTATTTATTCATTTTGTTGATTTTATTTTTTGTTGTAAAATTTGTGTTGAATAATAGTTGGATGAATTTGCAGAATGAGGTGGAATTGTTAAGTAAAATTCAACATCCAAATGTAATTTCTCTGCTTGGTTGTAGCAGTAATGAGGATTCAAGGTTTATTGTCTATGAATTGATGCAAAATGGATCATTGGAAACTCAATTACATGGTAAAAATACTATTGTTTATAATGTTTCATTTTATTGGATTTGCCACTTCTGATATGTTCATGATTTATTATTCATTAACTATTGACATTACTTTATATGCTCTAAAGTGATTAAATTTAAAGGAGTTGGAACCTTTAATATTATTATCTAATAAAGACTAAAATCAAAAGTTCATGAGGTCAATTATAAAATAATACTAATGTATTTTTTAATACATACAATAAATACTAATTACTTTATTTACCAAAAATTGATTATGTAAAGGACCATCTCATGGCTCAGCATTGACTTGGCATATGAGGATGAAAATTGCTCTTGACACAGCAAGGTGACCTTAATTAATCAATTACATATTGTTTCCTATTTATTCTATTGTCTTTTTATTAACATGCTAATATTGATTAATGTCATTCAGAGCTTTAAAGTACCTGCATGAGCACTGTTACCCTTCAGTGATCCATAGAGATCTGAAATCTTCTAATATTCTTTTAGATGCAAACTTCAATGCCAAGGTAAATTAAAAAAAAAGAAAAAAAAAAAATACCATGTTGAAATTGATGTATAAATTATTTTCCTTATATTGCTATACATTTATTGTGTTAACTAAATTTTATTATTTTGTGTTTGTGCCCCTATGACTTATTGGTGGATTCAGGTTTCTGATTTTGGTCTTGCAATAACTGATGGGTCCCAAAACAAGAATAACATCAAGCTTTCAGGGACATTGGGGTACGTAGCCCCAGAGTATCTTTTAGATGGTATGCCAGCTCAACTTAGTATAATTTCAATGCATATGCATTGGTCACACTAGTTGATCTATAAATGATTAATTAATAGTATACTATATAGTTAAATTTTCAACAGACCAGATCCAAGATGTTGCTTTCTTTAATACCCTTGATTGATGCATTAATTGTGTGTGTGTGTGGAGTGTAGGGTGGGCTTGAAAGGGAAATGAATTGCATGCAGTTGGAATATTATCCATATATTCACATAGTCAGCACATTATTTGTTTGATCAAGATCGTACAGTTCAGAAAACATGCAGATTTTGAATTACTTTTTTAAAATCTGAAATACAAGTCATTACATATGGACTGTTCGATTTTACTCCGATGAGTTAGAGAGTCCAAAAACCATGAAGAATTTGATTTAGGCTGCATGAAATATAGATTGTTCGATCTTTATGAAATAGTCATCGATTTACTTATGATGTGAATGCATAATATTCTAACTGCATGTAATCCAAATCCGTTTAAAAGGTTTGGACTGTGCATCTTGTGCCCATATGGGGCATGTACCTACCCAACTGACATAACAAATCATATAGATTATCAAATTAACATGTTGTCAGTTACATACACATCACTGTCATATTATATATATATCTAGTTTGCTCTAGGTGCTTCTTGTCAGTGATAAAATATTAATAACAATAATGAAGAAAAATAAATAATATCCTAGTAGGAAGGAACTAAAATTTGTTCACAACTACTGTGTCAGCAATTATTCTATTATTCAATTCAAGTGAGTTGGAATTGATTCTTGTCTGAAAGATGGGAAACATTGGAAGTTTTTTTTTCTGATCAAAGACATAAGTATTCTATTATTCAATTGAATTTTAATTTTTAAGAGATTTTTTGTGTGAATTATAGTGGATATTTTAACATGAGATATAGATGAAATGAATCACATCTAAAATTCATTTATAAGGAAAACTTGAATTATCTAATGAGGATGTTGCATTCAAATTATATATTACAGGTAAATTGACTGATAAAAGTGATGTATATGCTTTTGGAGTTGTGCTTCTTGAGCTTCTATTAGGAAGGAAGCCTGTGGAAAAATTGAACCCATCTCAATGCCAATCTATTGTCACATGGGTATGGCTTGTTTGATCAAATTAGTATATGTTTATTTTGTCAGTGCAATTTCACTTAATGCGCGTTCGTCCACCTTGAAGCAACAATTTGTACTTCTCAATATTCAAGGTGGAACTGCCTTGGAATGCAAGAAAGAGTAGATGAACGCCGAACCAAACATATTAGATATATGGTTGATTGGGAAATGAATGACAATAAGGTTTTTTTCTGGTGATTGCAGGCCATGCCACAGCTCACAGATAGATCGAAGCTTCCAAACATTGTGGATAATGTGATTAAGAATACAATGGATCCTAAGCACTTATTCCAGGTTTGAGAATATAGATGTCTAAATACAGACTTTATGTATAAGTTAACCTAGAAAACTTCTTAAAAAACTGAGATAGAGGCTAATTTTAACTTTTATTAGAATCTGTTGTTTAACATAGACATAGTTATTACACGATACTTTTAAATTTCTCTTTTAGTTAGTGTTTTTTAAGAAACTTATTCAAATATACTCATTCCTAAAACTAGGTTCCTGTTGGAATTATGTTCACTCTGCCTCTACAATGTTTTTGCAGCGTGTTATTCTGCATAACTATAACCTGAACTGTGTACTTTTCAGGTTGCTGCTGTGGCAGTGTTATGTGTGCAACCAGAACCATGTTATCGCCCTCTGATTGCAGATGTTCTACACTCCCTTATCCCTCTTGTACCTGTTGAGCTAGGAGGAACTCTCAGAGTTTCACAAGTGACGCAGCAGCCTGAGAATTCTAGTTAACATAGTCATCATCGATTTCAGATGACATTCTCGCATTGAAAATCCAAGCCATGGTTTCATGATGCTGCCAAACCAGTGATTCTTTATCAATGTTCAGAATTGCAGACAGATTCATAACCACATTGTTCATGTATACATGCGGTCTTGGAATTTGACCATTAAACATAGACAGGTTCATAAGGAAAAAGGGTAGGCCTAAATGAGTGAAGAGCTTGGGATTGTTAATGATAAATGCAGAGATTTTAATTTTGATTTCGTGAAAATATTTGTGTATAGTGCAGTGATTTTGTGGAATAATGTACTTGGTCAGAGAGGATCTGATTGTTATTCATTACCTCTTTTGACCGACTGTAATTCAATAAATCGGGTTGCAAATAATTCTTAGAGAAACTATTATTCTGCTAAGGTCGCTTATTCTGTGTTTTCTTTGCAAGCGCTTATTTATCCTGCCCACACATGATAACATAAAGAATTGCTTTAAAAGGAAATTCCAACATGGTAACTTATCCATAGTTCAGATATAACAAATCACGAAACCAATCCTCAATTTTGTAAGAATATTGTGTCCGTGATCTATTCTATTGGATTGGCAAATTACATGACCCAATACCCTAATTCTATCTAGTCACGAAAGACTTGGAACCATTAATTGAAGATCGAACGATACATATTTTATGTATGGTACATTGAATTTAAAACAAAAACTTGGATAGTGGGTTATCTAATCTGTCCAACGATTACAATGGATGCATACTTTGATGGCAGGGATCTGAATCCCTTTGAATGTGAGTGAATCATTTATTTGATATAAAAGTGTTTGCCTCGTGTAATCTATTGTTTTGGTGATTTAGAAGAACCAATAACGTAAAATGATTGACTATGGTAGGCTTACAACAATAAGAAACAGACTCTAAATCAATACTTAGGATCAACATTATCAGGTCTGAAAAAGAGACTCATTTGTTATACATCAACAATTTGATTCAACTTATTCAAGGTTACAACAGAATTCCCAAAGGGGCTTTCAGGTACATATGTATGACAATCGATGCATACAAAATAGAATTATTCCCATGTGTTCTAATCACTATGGTTTGTATAATACTCACCAAAAATATATGCTCGCTTCAAAAGCACGTTTCACCGAGTTTCAGCTGACATTGTGATACGAATCAATAATAGCATCTGCAAGGTATTCACATTTGGCCAGCGACAATCCTGCCAGGGAAATCCTTCCATCCTTTGTCATGTATATATGCCACTTATTCGTCATATTGTCACTCTGATCAGACAAAAGAGACAACAAAGTCAATAACAATGTCAATAACACAATACAATATTAAATACAAATCACATATTCATATCATGTTGATGAAGTCGAAGAAATAGGACAAAAGATAATGTCTGAAAAAGCCATAAGTTGATCATATGAAAGAAGTCAAAAGGGGAGTGAATAACCTGGTTCTTGTTCAAGCCTGTGAATGAGAACATGCCTATCTGCTTAAGTATGAACGACCAATCCTTTCCACTCTTGTCTTTTGAAGAAATATTATCATATAGCTCCTGTCTAACAGTTTTTATCCTTCCAGCCATCATTTCCATTTCTGCTTTCCATTCACCGAAGAGCGTTGGATCCCCAACAATATTGGCAACGATCCTAGCCCCGTGAACAGGTGGATTAGAGTACATTGGTCGGGCAAGCCTTTTCAATTGGCTCTTTACCCTGAAATAGATAGTTATCAAATTGTTGACCAAGGCCGAATGTTTGGATTAATGAAAAGACTCATAGTGATTAAAAGATTATTTCAACTTTTCTGTTCCTACAAATGCTTATTGTAAAGTTCATTCATAATGAGACTCTTGATTGATAGAATGAACCCTTCGCCTTTCTAGAAAACGAACCAAAATGCATGAGAAGAGAAAAGTAGACAAATTCAATCTCTTCGAAGACATGTGCATTGAATTTCAAATATGAGAAAGCACGGCATACGTAATTTACAATACCTTGTTGCAGATTCTGGTGATGAGGAAATGACATTGATAGCTCCAACCCTTTCAGCATAAAGACCAAGATTTTTACTGTATGATTGAGCTACAAGAACCTCCATGCCACGTGCCACAAACAATCTCACAGATGCCGCATCTTCATCAAGGCTTCCACTAGCAAAACCCTGAAATTTTTAATGAGCAGTTTAGTACATCATGAAATATATTCAAGGTTACAAAACGATATCTACCAGTTTCAAGTTGTATCCACATCATTTGTTGAAAGGTTTATTTGTCATGATTTAAAATATGTTAATGATGTTTGAACACGCTGTCCAGAAATTTACTAAAATGATAGCTCATTTACCCAAAAGATTGTGTACCTGGTAAGCAACATCAAAAAATGGAATGTGGTTCTTTTGTTGAATTAAATCAGCTATTTTTTCCCATTGTTCTGGTGTTGGATCAATACCAGTAGGATTATGAGCACATCCATGAAGTAGCACAAAAGTTCCTTCAGGAGCTGACTATAAAATGTAAACAGGTAAAATTAGAGTTCAAATTTATTTAGAATTGAATGAATATTCTAATTAGAGTTCCAAATACTAAATCAATTTTACATTAAACATCACTACAATGCAACGGCATACCGATACATGTTTGAAACAACATCGGTTATATATTAAATGAACGGTAGAAAACATAAATTTTTCAGAAAAGATGACACATGTCACAACCTAAAAGAAAGACCAAGAGGGGGAAAGGTGATACTAGAACGTTCTTGTAAATTAGTATTTATTTTCTAATACAAAAGTATTATATAAAAGTATGATTTGTTTCACTATATAAATATTGGATCAGGATGTAACCTTTATATCTTCTATCATGCCTTCAAATTCCAACCCAACTGTTTTGGGATCATAGTATCGGTACTCGGACCATGGTACTCCAGCATCATTGAAAATATTCTTGTGATTACCTGAAAGACAACAACGTTAACCAGGATGTATGAACTCCCTCGAAACAAAAATCCTGACCAAGTTAAACAGAGAAAGGAAAAAATGCACACCCCATGTAGGATTTGATATCACAACTTTTGCCCCGGGAAAATACCGATTTATTAGAGCTGCACCTAATCGCAAAGAACCAGTTCCGGAAAGACCTTGGACAGTGGCAACCTGGGTAAAAAATAAAAAGAAAAATATTGATTTCTTTCTTGTTTATTTCTATGATCTGACAACCAATAAATATTACATCCTTCAAAACAATTATATCTTCTAAATCCACTACATACTCTTTGCTGTTTGATTGCTTGATTGTCTGCTCCGAGTAACAACTCAGCAGTTGCCTTATTAAATGCAGCCAAACCCTCAATAGGGAGATACTGCAATTCCAAGTTAAACCATAGTTAATAATCTAAAGCCAACAGTTTCATGCTACCAATAATCTCATACGAGGTAAGAAAATAACCTCTTTGTTTTCCCCTCTCTCCAGCATAAGATTCTCCGCCTAAAAACCAAGAATTTCATCAAAATCAATATTGACTCGATTGAAAAAATAGTCTCAGGTTTTTTAACTAGTAAATCTAGAAATGAATACATGACAATGGGAAATATGCAAACTGAAAAGAAAAAGAAAAAGAAAAGCAACAAACACCTTCTTAACAACATTAAGCACATATGGCTGTAGTTCTTCCGTTCTGTAAGCACCAACTCCAAGATTGAGCTTGACATCACTTGTATCTGCTTTAAATGCTTCAGAAACACCAAGAATTGGATCAGGAGGAGCCATTGGTATACCCTCAAACCGAGAAACATTAACCGCAACAGCCATAGAGATCCGTCCAGAAGACTGCATAAACAAAATCAACAGACATAAGAATTAAGATTAGAACACACACAATAAAATTGACCAGGGTAGTAGCAACTAAATCCTAATTAACCATTTTCAATTGCAATTTCAAAACTGTTCTTCAATCGATTATGAACACATAAACAAGAACATAATTAGCATCAACTAGAATTGGATCACACTTCCAATCTTTTTTTCAGTCTTAACCCTCCGATTCTCATAAGGTAGTTAAAGTCTAATCAAGTATTGTTCTAGTCAGGGTTTGAACTCGAGTATTCCAGATCAATTCGATCATAACTAAAATTCATTAACCAATTGAGTCCAACCACATGGTTTTACACACGTAATCTAAAGTAAAGCTGAATAAACAACATTAGTAAACTAACAAATAACAATTAAAAGTAAGTTAATGAAGAACATTAGTAACTAATATAAGTTACATGAATTGTGTCAAATTGTGAATAATAATCCTATCCAATTGATCATAGAATAATAATATCTTAAAAAAATAAAAAATTAAAGTGATAATAACGAATAAAGTTAGTTACTGATGCAAAGAAAATATCATGTACACACCCTTAAATTGGAGAAATGGTTGGTTCCTTCTTTGTTAAATCTGAAAGTGTTGGTTCCAAGATTGAGCTTTCCCTGTTGAAAACAAAAGAAAAACGAGTTAATTATTGAATAATCATAACTGAATGAATGATTCAGTGAGAAAGAGGTACTAACCTTGATGTTGGTATCGTGCATCGAAAGTGAAGCAGTGTGTGAAGCTACGGAGAAGACTGAAGAAGAAGCCATTTTAGTTTTGTTTGTGTGGAGAAGAGAAAGCACAGAGAGAAATGAAATGACGAATACGATGAGATCAAGTGAAAGCGAAAGAATGAAACAATGGGCTCATGACAAGTACCAACTGTGATTTTATCGACGACAATGTTTTATTTTATCATCACTTTTTAATGATAAATAAAAAAATGATTTTTTAATATTAAAGTAATAATTTATCGAATTCTATAAAAGAAAATGTAATTTATCAAAAACAATAATAATATCAAAGTAGATAATAAGATGGTTGATTAAAAAAAGTAAATAATAATATAGTCATGTAGCTCAATTGATAGTTATAAAAGATATTATTAGAGGGATTTAAGTTCGAATATCAAATTGTGTAAAAAAAAAGTTTCAAATATCAAATCTTTTGCTTCTAAAAAAAAGTAAATAATAATACATATTAAAAAAAGTAAATAGTAACGCGATTTCTGTTATTTATACACACATTTTATGATACCGTATTTCCTATTTATATTTATACTATTGAGTGTTAAAATTAGGATTCTTTCATGTCCTTCTTCATCAGTTTTATCTCAAGTGTAATTTACGGTTATTAAATTTGATCTAATGATTAACTAACAAAAAAATGATTTGCCATAATTCTCAATCATAAAATAACTAAAGAGTTGGAAGCACTTAATGCCAGAACTAACAGGCAAACAAAATTGAATGGTTCAATAGATTGAATACTAATAACAAAGTAGTATATATATATATTAGTTTGTATTTATCAAAATTTGTATTTGAAATTCTTATCTCTTGTTGTTTGAGGGGAAGATTTGTAAAACTTCTCAATAAAAATCAACTACTACTACCTCAAAAAGATAAATGTATTCCATCATGTGATAACTACATCACACAATTATTAATCTCGATTGTTTAATTTAAATCAATGGTTTAGATTTATTAAAACCGGTTTTAATAAATTTGCAAGTTCGGTTTGGATCGGTTTTGAGGCAAAAACTCATCCGATCTAAAAAGAAATTTATTCGTAGTTCGGTTCGGTTTTGGATGACAATTAAATAAAAAAAGAATCTAATTTGATCCAATTTTATGCGGTTTTATTTGGATCGGTTTTTGGATATTCAAACTACAAATTGTAATTTTTTTAATTAAATATTAATATAATAAATAACACTATAAAATAATAGTTTGACTTTTTTGACAAAATAAATATTAAGTTTGATGTCAAATATAACATATAATATATTAAAAATTAATATTTTAGAATGACAATTATGAATTATATTTGAATGATATCAAAAAGTAAAAAGTTGATTGGTTTGGATTTAATATCACAATCAACTTTCTTAATTCCGGTAAATTATCTAAAAGGGTCTTTTATTTTAAGACGGAGGTAGTAAATTGTATGCCAAGTTTGGTAAATCTTACATCATACTATTTTTAAAGAATTAATCCTAGCGCTATAAGAACCAATTGATGCAAACATGTAAAATAAAGCAAAACTAAAGTTATCCTACCATAGAAACAAAAAAGAGCTATTTTTCCACATAAACTAAACCACTTTATTTTTGCCTTACATTATATGTTCTCGTTTTATACATATTGATCACAAAATAAAAAGTTGGTAGAAAATAAAACAGGATGGCATGTATTTTATTCTAAATGTCTCAAAAAAACATTTTTTTTAATGTAGTAACATTTGCAATAAAACTGAACCATGTTAATTATCTCTTTACAATATCTTTTTTTGAATACTTTAAAATACATACACCAAAGTGCATTTTACACTACATAAATGTGCATTTGTGTGCCATATTGCTTAGGCTAGGGCTGCAGTGTGGAATAGAAAAATAGTCAATTTCATTTACTTGAAAGTATGACAAATAAAAACGTGTTGATCAACGAGGTTATTTTTCCCGAAGGATGACACTCAAGATGGATTCAAGAAAAGGAGAGGAGAGTTTAAGAAAAAAGTGAGAGTGAAATGATGAACAAAGGCGTGGTGACAACGCAAAATAGTAGAGAGAGGGTTCGGGGTCAAGGTGAAAATGTGAAGTCATAATAGTTACTACATGAATGGAGATGACTAATAAATTGGGACAATAACTATATCACACAAGTTTTTGCTCTACTGTGGCATCCATGAACCAGACAATAACATCATTTAGTATAAGATAAGGTGTTAAAAGGAACTGAAGAAATTAAACGACCAAAGTTTTTTTTTTAAGAGAAAATTGAAGTGAAAAAAGAAAATATTAGTAATCTATAAAAATGTTACTAGTATTAGTAATTTGTATATTTGCATCCTATACTATATGCTACCAATGTTTCCTTCAACTTCAAGTGATGAAAACGTCAAAATCATGCTTTGTCATGTAGAAGTGTTAGGAGATATATCTCCATTGCATAGCTTGCTATAAACTGAATTATTTTTTTATTTTGCCTTTTGGTTCTTACTCCTTTTTAAAAATAGTTTAACAACTCGATATGTATCAAGCAAAAGACTTTTCAACATGAACATCTATTTTTTAAATATGCGATGAACAATTGTATTTTTTTTTTCATTCTGTAATATAGTTCTTAAGTCAAACTAACCCCTCGATAGATTTCTTAGTTTTATTTTATAATTATTATTATTCTCGCAGCTCAAATATTACAATCTTTTTATTTTTTTAAGCAATCCAATTGCAATCTGATGACATGTGATTTATTAGTTAACAAAACAATCTCCCCATCAAGTATACGCGCGGCAAGAAGAGTTCGTAGACTTAGGATATCATGTAATGTGATGTCAATGATGTGTGATTTTGCATCTTTTGTTGCCCATATTACACGACCTGGATTCTCTATGATATATATTTGATGCTGTTTTTTTTTGCTTTAGTGAATCTCAGTTGTTTATTTGAGACTAGAAAATTCAAATTATAAATATAATTTAACACAATAAAACAATTTCAATTGATAATTTGAAATTGGATGGTTCAAATTTGCTACAGCAGAATGTTGAAATCACGTGAAATCCATCTCATATTACCTTGGTCCAAAATATTCATCTACTTTATAGTGTTGAACATCTAATCTTATAATTAAAATATAAATTGTGGTTTGATATTAATTGAACTGGAGAGAAATCATTTCTGATGTAAATTATAGAAACTAGTTTAGTTAATAAAAACACACGTATTTTTAGTCTTTGACAATAATAAATTATGTTAGATATTCTATCAAGTTTTCAACACCTCGACTTTTTTGTACATTATTGAACGGTGGCAATGTTAATGAGATTTTGTAGACCCCCCCTCCCCCCGCATCCTATGAGTTTCCAATTTTACCTCCCTCGCTAGTTAGGTAGCGACTAGCGAGTGTTGGATGATGTAAAATCTGAGAAAACATAGTTTGCTACTTAAGCAGCGAACTGAGGCCACATTTTAACTATCGAACCAAAAATATTTTCAAAGGAGGTGAAGGAAGATCGCGGAAGACAAACATAATAGATTTTACAAAGTTTCGCTAATTAAGTAGCGAATTGTATTTTTCCATATTTTGCACCCCTCTAAGCGTGTCTTTGGTTTAGCTTTAGATATAATTGATTTTGATAGAATTGATTATGATATAATTGATTTTATCAGAATTGATTTTAGCATAATTGATTTATGTTTGGATACAGTTATGTAAAAGTGAGTTGAACAATAAATTTCAGTGTAAAAATCATACTTAAAGCCAGAAGCTACAAATTATAGCTTCTAGCAGAATCAATTCTGGAGGCAGAATCAATTCTGCTTTAAAGTAACCAAACATCTAAAACCAATCAAAAATCAATTCTACATTTCTAGAATTGCTTTTGGCTCTTCCAAAAGCTAAACCAAACACACACTAAGTTTACTACTTAAATAATGAACTGACTTTTTCAGATTTTTGTCCACTTTAGCACTCGTTTGGGGGTATTTTTAGAATTTTCGGGAGTGTGCGGGAAAAAGTCAGTTAGAAGAAGAAGAATAGACCAATGGGCCGGCCCGTTGGGTCATTCCAATTTTGACAACACGTACTTTTTCAATATCACCAATGAAAGGAAGAATAAAAAAATGAAAGGTATAAAAGGAGCTTGAGTGAGAAATTAGGGTTTCTCATCGCCGTTGGGTAATCCTTTCATCTCCAAACGCGGTCGAAGAAGAAGCAGCAGCTGCCAAAATGGTATAATCGCTTATTCCTCTAATTCTCACTTCTGATTCTTCAATTTGCGTTTCAATTTCTGATTCAGCTTTTTTTGTTTAATCAAATCACAGCCTTCACACAAGACATTCGTAATCAAGAAGAAGCTCGCCAAGAAGATGAGGCAAAACAGACCCATCCCTTATTGGATTCGCATGAGAACGGATAACACTATCCGTTATAATGCTAAGCGTCGTCACTGGCGTCGTACCAAGCTTGGATTCTGAGGTTTTACAGTTACTTGGTTTAGTTTATGTTTTGATAAAGACAGTGACTTATGTTTTGAAGTTTTTAATGTTTTGATTATTGTCTATTGAGATTGAGATCAGTGTTATTATTATGTAAGGAAATGATTGTGGTTTTGAAACCACATTTTATCTTATTAAGTGACTTTGATGATTTGACTCATTTTTCAATTCTGTTTATGCTGCTGTTTTGATTCTTAAATGTTTATTATTAGAGCCTTGTTTGGATAAACAACTCATTTTGCATCTGATAGCATAAGTGCAGAAATGTACGTGTTTATGAATTAACTATTTTGATGATACAATGAATGCTAAATATTTTCATATAATCTATAAGCTGTTTTCATAATTTATTCCAGTGAATGTGTAGAAATATGCAGACAACAGTTTATGTACATGTCATCAGCTTTTTTCATATGTTCTCCCAAATAGTGTACCAATTAAGTTAATCCAAACATGCTTTGTATATTTCCTCATGGGAGAAAGTGTGCTTTTGATTTTCTTCCCTGTCCCATCTGCCTCATTAGATATTTAGAATTTCCTTTTGGAGGAAATGTTTTCTCCTCTTAATGCCAATGCTAGTTACGGTTTGGTGTGCTTTTCTTGTTTGAAAGTTAGAAATGTCTATGCTCCCAAGTTCCATTGTAGAGTGAATAATCCTTGACTGCATCACTTGACAGATTTTTTCTTTGATAAACTAATCAAGAGTTATACTCTAGGGGCGATACTCTCTTGATAAGAGCTCAGAGTGCTATTCTAGTTTTGAAAGAACTGCTTTTATGAATCAAGTTTCATGTCTATAAAATGATAACTGTAACACTGTTAGTTATCCAAAAGTTGATATACAAAGGCATTGGTATTCTTAATTTTATAATTAGTCCATACATATTCCTATTCTTTATTGTGTCACCTTTTCTATTTGGACAAAATTTTCTCAATTGTCTCTTTGATTGCAAAGATTGATTTGCCATTTAACATGGCTGGTTACATTGTGTTTATTGCTAAATTTTTAAATTACATCAAATGTTATCTCTATTTTTCTTGGTGTATGTTTGGTTGTGAATGGAATTTTTCTTCTACAAGCAGCATGTTCGGTTTTCTCTTGTAAAATTGTGTCTATTTTGTAAAATCAACGTTACTATTCAATTTTTTCCTTCATTATCTTGACCACTATCATCAATTATTCTTACAAGAACTAATTAACCAAAACTCTACTACCCAGATCCACCATTCTCACTCGTTGCATATTGTTTTTCGCTTCAAAAATCCACCGCACATATTTGTCTTCGCGATAATGCATAAATGTAGATGACATTGTTTATGTGGAGTAAGGATCCTCTTCATTTTCTATGATTTTCAATTTTTCCAATACCAAAGTTTTTTAATATTTTGAAGTGTATAAAAGAGTTTTTGACTCCATTTTTGACTCCAAAGTTTTCATATTAATATTTTTTCATTTATATTTTTAAAACGTTATAGTAATGGAGGAAATGAAAAAAATATAAAATAGAGAAGATCCAAACTCCATTTATGTGTTGAGGGGAAGGGAGAAGAATAGTTGTTCGATAAGTGAGAGATGGTGGTAGGAGAAATAAGAAATTAGTAGAAAAGGATTTTGAACTGATGATGTAGCTTCTCGAGAATTATGGAAATTCTATTATTCTCTTATTTATTTTTTTACTATGAGTTTTTATTTTTAATGCTGAGTTGAGTTGGCCATCAAATTTTTGTCCGTTTAACATATAAAGGATGTGATTTATCTTTTTTGACTTATGCAAGTTTTTATATATTACTTGAAACCCAATTTGATAATTAATCATCATCTAAAAAGAATTTTCATTCAAATTATCCAAACAACATTAAATATTGATTAATGTATTTAAACACAAATAAATTTGGTTAAACTCACTTTTAATCAAAACTAATTCTGTCAACTTCAATTATACTTGTATATCTTACTTTGTAGTTAGATGTTGCTGTTTCTTCAATTTACTTGGTTTACTGCTTTTAATATGGGGTGTGATTTACCTTGGCTGCATACTGAATATATCTTTTCCTTTTTTTTTCTAAGACTTATTGTTAGTCTTTGCCTATAATAAATCTTGTTAGTTATTCTATCAAGTTTTCAACACAATCGATTTTTTTGTACATTATTGAACAGTAACAAGGCTAATGAGGTTTTGTAGCTATCGCTGTTTTTCACCTCTTTCTCTCTCATCTATTTCTCTTTGAGTCTCTTCACAAATTTTCTTTAGAACTAAACACACCCTATACAATAATGGTCATGTTAACATATGTTATAAGGGTACATCCGTACATGTAAAGGATTTCATAAAGAGAAATTTTGTGTTGGAAGTGAATAGCAAAAACATTGGTACAAAACTCTCTTAAGCCTAATTCTAATAGTTAAAGCTTACTAATACGAACCATTGATTTGAGAAGAAAAAACAAAAGACAATCATAATTTTCGTAAATCATAGTCTCAACCGCTAATAATGGCTTGCAATTATGGGTCACATGCAACACTCTCGCCGTCGCAGTGTGATTGATACAAAGGTAAAACTACTCTAATGAAAACCTAACGAAAAGACAAGCAAAATAAAATAAATAAATAAATAAATAAATAAATAAAAACATTTGAATCATGTGATCCTTCCAATTTATTTCAAAGACATTACTTATAGTGCTACTAATTGGATAATAATCTAAAAAGACCTACAAGATCCAAAGGCTAAGAAACATAACAATTCTAATAAAAGTCTAACTACCAATATAAAAATAAATTCAACCTTTGACTTAACTATTTAAATTACGGAGTATTTAGTTAATTATAATCTATCTCTATTCGGGAACGTGAGACTGACTGAAAACTATGTTTCTCTCTATCACATATTTAGAGAGGGAAATCAATGTGCACATTTCTTCGCTAAATTAGGAGCCGCATAGATGTCGACTTCTTGACTCATGCTTTTCATCCAGAAGGTGTTCGCGATCTTCTTAGAAATGATGCAACTGGAATCTTCTTTCTTCGTGAATAGTATTTCTTTTTAGTTTTCTTTTTCCTTTAGCTTCCTTACCAAAAAAGAATGAAAACTAAAACATAAGGCAGATAGTGGTTCAGTGAGAGGTGTAGTGCGTGATTGAGAGGGTAGAAGAAGAATAAGACCAATGGGCCGGCCCGTAGCAGTAATATAATAAAACTATAAAAAAAAATGAAAGGTATAAAAGGAGCAATTAGGGTTTCTCTTCGCCGTTTGGCAACCCTTTGATCTCCAAGCGCGGTCGAAGAAGAAGAAGCAGCAGGCCAGCAGCTGACAAAATGGTATAATCACTTATCCCTCTAATTCTCACTTCTGATTCTTCAATTTGCGTTTCAATTTCTGATTCAGCTTTTTTGATTAATCTAATCACAGCCTTCACACAAGACATTCGTAATCAAGAAGAAGCTCGCGAAGAAGATGAGACAAAACAGACCCATCCCTTATTGGATTCGCATGAGAACCGATAACACTATCCGTTATAATGCTAAGCGTCGTCACTGGCGTCGTACCAAGCTTGGATTCTGAGGTTTTACAGTTACTTGGTTTAGTTTATGTTTTGATAAAGACAGTGACTTATGTTTTGGAGTTTTTAATGTTGTCTATTGAGATTGAGATCAGTGGTGTTATTAAGTAAGGAAATGATTGTGGTTTTGAAACCACATTTTATCTTATTAAGTTACTTTGATGATTTGACTCATATTTCAATTTTGTTTAACTGATTGAAAGATATTTTACTTGTTTATCTGTTTATGCTGCTGTTTTGATTCTTAAATGTGAAATTTGGTTCCACTTTTGAGCTGATTTTTGTGAAAAATGTTTGTTATTATAGCCTTGTTTGGATAAACAGCTTATTTTGCATCTTATAGCATAAGTGCTTATTAATATAAGTGTTTATGAATTATCTATTTTGGCAACACAAGAAGATACAATGAAGGCTAAATATTTTCATATAATTTATAAGCTGTTTTCATAATTTATTCTAGTGAACTTATAGAAATAAGTTAACCACAGTTTATGTACATGTCATCAGCTGTTTTCATAGTCCCCTAAAGTGCTTATGTTATATGAGATAAACTCAAATAAGTCAATTCAAACAGAGACTATGTTTGTTTGTATATTTCTTCATAGTAGAAATTGTGCTTTTGATTCTGTATAACCATTGTGTTCTTCCCCTGTCCATGTGCCTTAGTCGATGTTTTCTCCTCTCAACACAAATGCTAGTTATGGTTTAAATCACCGTTATCATGTTGTTTTTTCAGTTTTGATATGCTTTTCTTGTTTATGAAATCTATATTGCTTACCTTCCACACAAGACAGTGAGTTAGTCATCTTATATTATTCCCCAGTACCCTTGTAGAATAATCCTAGACTACATCACTTGACAGATTTTTCTTTGATATAAACTAAACAAGAGTTAGCAATGAACATCTTTTCTAATTCAAAAAAAAACCTTGATATTTATTTATTTTACACTTGAAAATCAAGGATTAGTTTCATAATTTTATTATATGATGTGAACCAATTTTGCTAATTTACTCCCAAATAAATTGAGGTGTACATGACAACCTACGAAATAAAAGTTTGACAAGTTGAAAAAACAAATTGGAAACATAGTTAGTATTAATTGAAAATGGTTAGTATATTTTATGTTTTAACATTAACTTTTTTTTTTTTGACGCAAAGTTTTGACATTAACTTAACTTTACAAAATTACATTTTATCTATGATTGATTTAAAATAGTTAGAATATTGTAGGTGGGTTTAACTTATTAAATTTTTAACTTAATCTAAAATTAATTATTTTATTTTTAATCTAGAAATTTAAGTTTCGTGAATATTGGTAAAGAAAATGTAAAAAAATTAATATATTATTAATTTTAAATTCAAGAATTAATTTAAAATATTAAATAATTCATACTTAATTAATTTTCTCTCATTCTCATGAGTTAAATATGAATATAGTCATGCATTTTACTACTAGTAATTAGTATTATTGGTGTTGGTTTAAAATATTAAATATGACTTTTTAAGTCATGCATATAATGTGAAAATGAATATTATATGTATGATTGATATATAAAGTTATTATATTGTAAATTTTAATCTTGTTATTTTATTTTTATGAAACTCCTATTACATTTATGTATCTATTATTTATGAAATAACTTATTATATTTGAATAATTACATATAAATTTTGTAATATTGTATTAATTTATCAAATATTTCATCCCTCGCATATTTTCAACTAATCTTTAGTATACCTGTTAGGCCGCTATAAGCAAAAATACTTTTAAAATAATTGAATAATTGCTACATTTGATCTATAATATAGATTTGAACATTGTACCTTATTAAAATGGTCACGAGTGTAAAAAATGATTACCCCTCCAATTATTAAAAAAGATAAGTGTCTTTCTAAATATGAGACATATCATATAATATTTTATACTAATATGATATTATATGAATTTTAAAAAAGATTTATGCTATTTGTCAACAAAAAAAAAATTTGCTCAAATGATAAAATTGAACTTTTGAATTGACAAAAAATAGATTGAGATTTTCAATCATTCAAGTAGATAAAAATGTGCGATTTTAAATAATTTACAGAGAGTTAAATCGTGCGATTTTATTTAAACTATTTTGATTTTGATTTAATATGAAAGTCACACTTAAAAACATAAAATCGATAAAATTTATGATTTAAAATTAAATTTTCACAACCTTATTTATAATGATCGCCGGAGGAAACATAACTTAGAATATCAGTACAACAAAGTTGTAAGCTCTAGGTTAATGAACTCCTACGATATGCTTGTCTTGTTGTAGCAGTAATTGCAAGCTACCTCAATCAAATGTGTATATGAAACAAATTATAAAAAAATGTTCTTTTTGTCAAAAAAATATATGTTCTTGCTATTTTTTTATTAGATTTTGTCATTTGTTATTGTGTAATTTTTTTTTTCTTGTAAAAAAAATCATTTGTGTAGGAGCTTCATTTTTTTTAAGTGATTTTTTAGATGGTAAACAAATATAAAATAGATTTAGATTTTTTTGAAAATCCATAAAAAAAATCTAGAGATTTTTTCAAAACAAAATCATTTTTTTAAGCTTAAACAAACACACACCAATAATTTCTCCACAAAATTTGAAAATTTGCAACCTCAAACGCCAAATACACCACATTGTTGTAAACCAAATCAAATATTTCACCTATGGAGAGCTAGAAATGAACTTGTGTTCCAAAATAAAGACTTAACCCGTCATGGAAGTGGTGAGTCGCGTTTGTGCCTCAACAAGTGAGTATCGAAAGCTGTGTATTTCCCAAAGCAAGCATCGTTGAAGCTCTGAAGCCCAGGTTGGTGGTCACAACAAGATCTGAAGTCCTCCGGCAAGGTGAATCGCGTTTGTGCCTCAACAAGTGAGTATCGAAAGCTGTGTATTTCCCAAAGCAAGCATCATTGAAGCTCTGAAGCCCAGGTTGGTGGTCACAACAAGATCTGAAGTCCTCCGACAAAAGACACCTTGAAACTCAACGTGGATGCTCACCCTTGTGGTGATGGCCGTTGGGGATTAGGGCTTGTCTTGCGTACGGAGGATGGTAGATGCGTTGTAAGACGTGTCTTAGGGTTCTGAAGATGTTGTGGAAGGCGAAGCTCTTGGTCTCATCGCAGCAATTAAGTTTGCGGAATCAAACAACCTGCATCGCGTTACCTTTGAGCTGGATTCGATGACGGTAATCAATGCTATTAGGAATCGCAGGTACCCTAGGAACTATTGGGGTAAGATCGCGCGACACTGTGGTGTTTTTCTCGACCAACATCCTCTCTCCAACGTTAATTGGACTCGTCGTTCATAAAATGCCTTAGCGAAGTGGGCTTCCCTTGAACCCAGTAGGAATTGGATAAATGAACCCCCACCTCCACCTGTATTGTAGAGATTATCTAAAAAGATAACTCCTTATTGTATTCTTCTTTTTAATATAGTTTGTTTTGTTTCAAAAAAAAATCAAATACTTCACCTTCATTTTTTTTATATAATTTTAATAGCATTACCAAACGTTAGAAAAAGCTCCCAACTCTCCTCAACAATAATGAACTCCAACCCCGTCCAATCGATATATTCCTCCACACTTTCTTCACTATTCACGATTAAAGAATAAATGTTTAATATTCTCTAATTCTTGAAAACAGAAATGCACAAGGTTACCCATTGCAATTTATAATAATTAATACCTCGGTTTATAAGAGTACTGCGAGTTGCTGCATAAATCGTAACAACATTCATACTATCCCATTTCCACGACCAACCCATGCTGCTCCAACAACCTTTTTGTCGCAACTAAAGCATCTTTATGCGAATGTAGTCCAAATATAGTATGGAAATTGTTAGAATCAGAGATACAAATTAAGAGAAAATAAAGACGGTTAGAGTTCCAATAATATTAGAATAACATTGCTTGACAAAATAAGGATTACAAGGGAATTTATAATAATGCCTAATGGACTATCAGACTACTAAGATATAAAGTCCAATATTAAAAGTCCTAATATATCTAACACTTCCCCTCAAACTCACGATGCATTAACGAATAATCATCGAGAGTTTGTCAAACCAAAAACAAAAACATACTTAATAATATAAACTTAACATTTTATTTCTAATACTACCACTCAAGCTAAAGCTTACCAAGCTTTACGCTTGTTACAAATTAACCCAGAAAATAAAGCAACCCAACTTAGAACCAACCGGAAAGCAATTCACCGACAACAGAGAAACCATCAAAGAGAGGAGAACCAAATCAACTTAATCCAACATACAATCCAGTCCAAGCTAACCAAAACAAAACCAATCGAACAAATTCAAACTAAACCAAACATCAGCCAATAGATAGATGCAATCAAATAGAAGAACCAATAGGGAGAAGTGCAATGCAATCAGAAGAAGTGCAATAGGAAGAAGTGCAATCAATCAGAAGAAGTGCAATAGGGAGAAGTGCAATCAATCAGAAGAAATGCAATAGGGAGAAGAGCAATGCAATCAGAAGAATCAATAGGGAGAAGTGCAATCAATCAGAAGTGCAATAGAGAAAAGTGCAATGCGATCAGACAAATCAACAAAGAAAAGTGCAATTGCAATTAAAAGAATCAAAATGAACCAATCAAACCGAACCGAACAAACCACAACAAAGAATATAACAAGAAACCATTACAATAATTCTCAAGTGCCAAGAAAATACCCAAATACCAAATTACTTCCTATACAGAAGCACGAACACGGACAAATTCCACATGCAATAGACTCTGAATCAATCATATAGTAGTAGGTTCCTAATTCCAATTGCACCAATCTCAAATGCAACAAATTCCAATTTCGGTGGAGGAATTCAAACTTGTTCAAACGACAATCTGTTTCCGAACAAAAGAATGGCAAACTCTCCTTCATCTTTTTCTTGTAGCAACAGATCCAACCAATAGAACCAAACTTCAATCAAAAGAACTAATTACCAATAAACAACTCAAATACACTCCCAAACTATTGGGAATTAAACAGCGGAAGCAACAAGTAATTCACGGCGGATCAAACCATGCTCTGGATACCATGTTAGAATCAGAGATACAAATTAAGAGAAAATAAAGACGGCTAGGGTTCCAATAATATTAGAATAACAAATTGGACGCAATTTTTTTTTAATTACTTTAACTCCTCACTACCGCCACATTTCTCCACCATAACGAACCCTTACTACCAATATGAATATACTCCTATTGCCGACTCAAGAAATTCGCCAAACAAGAACCATACATGTAGCAAATAAGATTCGACCAATATGAATATACTCCTGTTGTCGACTCAAGAAATTCGCCTCACAAGAATCATACATGTAACAAATAAGATCCAACCAAAGCCCATCATTTTCATATTCACACACCTCCATTTCCACTTAATAAGTAAAGCCAAATTAAAAAGTTTTTTTTTTTCTTTCACCAAGCCCCTACTTCATCCAACACATCTGCTTAGTTTCCAAATCTCCACCCAAATAAAATTTCTTTAAATACTTATCAATTGGATAAGACATATTAAGGAGCCTTAAAAGAAAGAGAAAAAATACAAAGGATTGTGATCTTTAGATTTCTAGATACGGAATCTGGACTCTTAGCTACAAACATATATTAATTTTCTATGATTTTTCATTGTCTTTCCATTGATTTAGCTTTCCACTATCATAAATTGATTCCATAACTTCAAAACCTCATCAAAGGCTTATTTTCTCATCAATTCTTCATATTCCATTGTTCTTATCCTATAATTGGAAAGTAAACAAAAAGTAATAAAATAGTTCTTGAAATATAACAAAAACCGTTAACGTATTAAAGAAAATAACGTGATAAAATATGTATAAAAATATGCTATTAAGCACATAATGAAAATGCTCAAGTTTTTTATATATTGGATAATATCGGTACGGACAGTATGAGGTGGTTTTGGAGGGGTTTGTTTGTATGAGAATCAGAGTTAGTAGAGGAGTCTAAGCTTTTGATATCTAATATTTCTTTGTAGGATAATTTGTTTCAGAATGAGTTTTTTTTCCGAACCTCGATCATAGCGTTCGATCTAATAATTTATGTATTTCTAGCAGTTGAGATAAAATGAGATCTTAATTCTAGTAATTTAAATAGCAAACTATTTTATATTTTTTTTGAAAAGTAAATATCAAACTATTTATGTACATCAAAAGCTATTTTCTTAAACAAAAATGATATATAAACACAACTATTAGACTCAAATACATCACATATAGTGTACGGTTACTTTATACAACTATTTTTTATTTGGCTTAAATGCACTTTTGGTCCCCCTATTTTGATATTTTTGAACTTTTGGTTCCCCTATTTTAAAAACCAACTTTTTAGTCCCCCTATTTTGAAAGTCAACTAAATAATTTGGCCCCCCACTAATTTTAATGACGTGGCCTCCTCATTAATGATGTGGCACCTAGGTGGCATTAGTAAATTGAGAAAACTATTTTCCATGTGGATATTGTTATAATTAATTTATTATTTATAAATTAAAATAATAAAAGATGATTAGAAAAACGATTCAGCCTTCATCGTCCTCAAAATTCAACACCAACACACATCATCATTAACACTCTTTAACCCAAATCTTTAAGGTCATTCCAATTTTTTTTTCTTCTCTCTTTAACAAACATTAAATTATGAAACCATTCAAGCAAAAACGATTCCAAACCAAGGAAAAAAAATTAAGGAAAAAAAATTGATCCAAACCCAGGAAAAACTCAAAATTCTGAAATCATTCTGACACTCTTGCCTAGAACAATAGCAATTGAATTCGCATTCCAAACTCAAAAAAAAAATAAGTGATTTTGATTTAAACCCAGATTTACATCGTACGAAACAAAACAAAAAAGACAAAAATGGAACGAAGAGGAAGACAGATCTAAACGCCTCCAACATCTTTGTTGTTATTTTGGCGTTTTCCTTTTTTGGTTTAGTTGTTGCTGGATTTTCATTTTTTTTGGGGGGTTTGTTGGTGTTTGGAGTTTCTTGTGTTTGTTGGTGTTTCTTTCTGGTGTTTGAGGAAGAGAATTCATGTATGTGTGGAGCACATTATGTCTTCTAGATGCACTGAGAAGTTTCGTTTGAGGAAGATTAAAAACGATCAACTCAAGGTTGAGGCTAAGGCCAAGGCCAAGGGTGAGGTCATAAGCACCAAACGCAAGCCAGAGGGACCCAAACCTGGCTTCATGGTTGAAGGAGCTATACATTGGAAACAATACTCCAACCATACGATGTTGTTCCTGATCTCAAGGGAGGATACTAGTCATCTGGAATTTGATCATTTTTTTGTTTTTATTGAAATGTTTTTATTCAATTTTAAATGAAATGAAAATAAAATAATGATATTGGAAAAAATATATATTTCCAAGTCATCTTTGCCACGTCAGCAATTGCAGCGCCACATCACTAAAATGGGAGGGGACTTAAAAAAATGTTGACTTTTAAAATAGAGGGATCAAAAAGTTGATTTTTAAAATAGGGGGACCAAAAGTTCAAAAATATTAAAATAGGGGGACCAAAAGTGCATTTAAGCCTTTTTATTTTTATTCTTTTCTCTCTTTTTTCACTTCAAACGCAGGCACAACACACAAACAAAATCTCTCAAATAGTTTATAACACTTGTAACACTTGTATTAAGTGGTTTTTTATAAATTCTCTCAATAGTATCACAAATATTTGTTTAAGTAAATAAATTTTAATAAATCAATTCAAACATACTCAAAATTGTAATTCACTTAAAAACTCATTTTCAAGTTAATACAATACATCAACATCCCCATCAATTTAAACTTTATTTGAAAAATCCATCAATCAATTTATACTTAAAAAAGTGTAAACTTTGTATTTGGATTCATGGCCTCTCTGGACACGCTCCTTGTTAGTCTGTAAAGTAGGACCCAACCTTGTAATCTTAAGGCATGGTTGATGTTTCTAAATAATTGAGTTGAAATTGAAAGCTGTCTTTGATAAGATTGCATGCAGCATAAAAGCGTTACAAAATCCTTCAAACTAGGAATCATTTCACGTCTCAAATCTGTCTACATAAAAATAAGTTATCTAAAATTTAAAAAAATTATATTAAAAAAAATAAATTTTAAACTTTTAAAAAATTGAATATATAAATTCTAAGGATATTTTTTTATATTTAGTTTTTTTAATGGCAAATATATATTTAGTTCTTCAATTTGTACTTTTAAAACATATATGTTAATTTTTTTAAAAAAATAAATATCATTTTCTCGTATTTTGATTTGGATTGACACTCACACCTTCATATTGCTTCATTCATCATGAATAATGGTAAACTAATATGCATGATGGACAACTAACACATGCATGATGGAGAAGTACTACTCATTATTAACATGATCATTAAAAATAAACACTATCCAAAATTTTCTATACCCTAGATGGGGAACATTAAAAAGTACCATATGTTATGACCTATCAAATGCATTATGCTTGTCTACTTAATTTGGAAGATCTCAAACCATACTATTGATTTCCCCATGTTATCGGTAGGGAAAGCAAAAGACATTGATATGGAGATTATTCAAAATTTCACCTTATACATGAAGTAGCTCCATCACTTTTTATTTATTTAAAATTTTCAAATTCTTGGAGTTAATCTATTCGAAGTCTACCATTAAAAAAAAAAAAAAACTATTTGAAGTCCTTTGACTCCAAAGAAATTCAAGGAATTTAGATAAAAAAAATAGTTAATTAACTAATAAAAACTTGAGATGCCAAAATTATATAATCTAAATTAGAGGAACAGGAAATGTAATTAAGCCTAAATTTTTAGAGTCAAGCCTAATTTCTTTAATGAAGTACGTGGTCCTTCCAAAATTAAATTCGTATATTCAAAATACATCTATATTTTTTTTTGACTTTCACCACCAGTTTAATCTAGAGCGTCAATCACCACTGAACCTACTATGATTATACGTTTCATGCAATTATGAATGTAAGTAGTTCAATCTAAATAGATTGTTGAGATCGTTTTATTGTGTAAAATCAAGTTAAAATCAAGGGACGAAATCTATTATAGTGTAAAACTAAATGTATGTAAGTTCTACGATAGTGAACCTAAATCCAACATTTTGCAGAAGAATGAATTAAAAAACATGCAGAAGAGGGGACATGTCTAGACACGATTTTACAAAAAACAAAAAAAGTTTGTTTGTATTATTATCCTTTCACGCTACGTTTGTCATCATCATCATGAATTCATGATGCAATGCAATGCAAGTTCAAAAGTATGGGAAACGAACAAACAATAAGGTTGTTATCCATCCTTTGTACTACAAGCTAAAATACAACCAAGCAACAAAAGGGTATGGGGCAAGGAGAAAATGTTAACACGTTATATAATTCAGTTGTCTCAGAGTTTTTTTTTTAGGAAAAAAGAGCTTTGGTATTCCAGAGCTCAGACGCGAGATAAGTAAAACTAATCAAGAATTGTTTCTACCAAAAATTAAATTTGGATTCTACTAAACGATTTGTCTTAGGAGGAACTAATTAATCACTTGAGTTCAATGTCTTGATAATTTGCTGAGTTTTATTTAGACAAGTTAAGAGGCTGTGATTACTTTGCAATTGCAACCAAACCACTAAGCATCAAAAGCAAAATCTATTGATATCAAAAAAAAAGAAGCAAAATCTAAGACCAAGTTTACATGATCACAGAAATACATCCTCCATGAATACCCTGAAATTTCCAGCTTTCAAATTATACCTAACTGATTATTGTCGTGTATAATTGATTGATTTTGTCTACGGACCACGGTTTGACTAAAAGTGATCAATGTCAACAATATATTTGATCACATTAAAAGAACTTATACTAAGTTTTAACATCAAAATTGTTTCTAGAATAAACAGATTCAACCATAAATAACTTTACCTCTAATTCAATTTTAACCAAACCAATTTTGAAAATCAAGTTCTTTTAAAATCACATTTGACAAACATTCACACAAACACACTACATATTCATAGAAAACCCTATTCGGTTAAAGGCTAATAAGCATTCAGAATAAAAGATCCATGGCCTAATTTGGATTAAAAACCAAAGGCATAAGGTGATGAAGTGATGAAATTTGACTCTAGTTTGTACTGATTTAACTCTGTAATGCCTTCAACTCACCATCTGTTTAATATTTCCTGCCTTGCAATATTTCACACTTGAGCAAATACAATGAATACATTACTATATTCTACAGAACTGATACAGATGAGGTAAGATTCATAAATGCTTACCCCAAAAATCTAAAAAAATAAAGAAACTTCTCTTTGTTTAATGAAGAAAGCAGACAATTAAAAAGAACTGAGACAAAACAACCCTTCCATTTTCAGCATTACAAGATAATTTGAAGATATACAAAAGAACAGACAGATGGAGCAGATGAGAAGTTGCTTTCCTGCCCATCTTTGGTACGTTACATAATTCTAACGGCCTATGTTTCAGAGTCTGACTTCTGTCAAAGCTTTACTTTACGGCTAAGGTTGAGGATGAAGAAGTATTAATTACACACGGAGATGGAGGAAGGCAATGTCTTTGGCTAGCAGACAATGAAGAATTGGAAGAAGCCTCGTGCCTGCGGGACTGACTTCTCATTTTCTTATTTTCTCCTTCTTGAATCTTGTCTAATGTAGCTTGTCCAACCTTTGTTTCATTTAGGCTAGTTGGAAGAACGCAGTTGCAGAGAAATCCTTCATATTGAGATGCAGAACTTATCATTAGCAACTAAAACAACAGTTTTCATGATTCATGTGTTTTAAAATTGTTCTCGGAAGAACAGTTATATAAGCAACAAAACAGAAACATCTTAGAAAATACTCGCTAACTTTGCTTCTAAATTTCATAGAAAAACAAGGAGAAAAAGTCGTAAATAAGAATTCATAAATGACAATTTCATTGTAAACGAAACATTTGATACCCATTCAATCTCTATAGCATTTGTCATTGAAGGCATGACAAGCAGGACGAGGGTACCAATTGTTGCAGAAAAGGGACAACTATTGATCAAGAGAGGAAGCTACTAGTTACGAACTTGCGATTTATGAACAACAAAAGAAAAACAGCATAAGAGATAAAGACACCAATGGCCAACCACATCCAACGAGAGACCACTGCAGCCTAAACCCACATGTTACTATAAGCTCACCTCCAATCCCCTAAGACCAGTCCTAAAGAAAGGGTAACAAGGCGGTACAAATTTTCTGCAATTGCAAGATCTAGGAAAAAAGATCAGAACTATTGTTGGACTTGGTTCCACATATGCATGAGGTTAATTCCAGCCTAATCACATATCAACAACTCCGGCCATTACATCAGGACCTATTCACCTAAGACAGCCACTGCACTAACACAAAAACTTCAATGCTAGCAAACCAAATGCTTCTGTCATCCTCAAACTATCATTTCTCAAACTATCATCCCCACACGCACCAAAAAAACGAATCCAATCTTACATTTACAATTAAACTAAATGAAAAGACACGCGGAAGGTAATGGGAACCTTAAAAAAGGCATCGAAAGACAAGGGAGAAGAAATTTATATAACTGCATAAAATGAACAGTTGTGATGGATATGCAAGAAGCAACAGTAAGCTCGTCTTGTCCAGAGTCTAAATTGTTAAAATTTTAAAGGAGGAAGAAGAGGGTAGGTGGTGCCATTTTAGACTCTAGTGGTGAGCTAGCACATTGATCACTCAAATTAACACTCATACCTAACACCCTTTTCTTGACAGGAAACAACCATGATAAAAAAATTTACTTTGCACCATATCATAGCATTTTGCAAATCTTCTAAACATCTGAATGAAAACCCGTTTCATACAAAGAGGACAAAAGATAATAAATAATGACAGAACACTTAAACATATCTTACCAATTCTAGCGAGTCTATTAACCCATCGAGGAATTGACTTTCCAGTTAATCTGACACAAACATCATTACAGAAATGGTTGCAATTCTTTTGTATAAGATGGTATGTATTTCCAGCATACACTTCAGATAGCTTCTCCATAAACTCCCGAACATCCTTCGGTCCCATATCCGTTGATCCAATGAAAATTGATTTTCTAAAAGTGAATCCTGGACATTTTCCCGGCTCCACTTCAAAAATCCCAGTAGTTTCGCGGTCATGTGCTCCAAATCCATATTCAACACCATGAACTACAAAAAGATAACAACAACTACAATAAGCTTTATTTATAATAAAATCCAACAGCACCACTATAATCTTGGTCTGAAAACCAAACTCAGACATTATATCAGCATTAGTGGTTGAAATAGTGGTTAACGAGCTTCAGTTAAGGTCAAATCGTTTAGAAGAATCCGAATTCAAATGTTAGCTAAAGTGATCATTGGTCAGACTTTACTTACTTAACGGAAAACTCCAAATTACCAGCCCCCTTCCCCTAGGACCGGAGGATTACGATTACGACAAAAAACTAATCAAGCAACTAAATATAATTTAGCTTCTTTTTTTTTTTTAATTTAAAAAATAGAGTATCCAATTCAATTCCATCACCAAAGTTCCACAAAAAACATCAACAATTAGATAATCAATTATCATTTATTTAATAAGCCATAAGCTTTGAGCTTAAATCCTAATTTATGAAATTGAAGTTTTATATTTGAAAGAATTGAGCTTTCTACCAAACATGTAATAATAAACTTAGCACACGGATCTGAATTAAAAATCGAAATTGAAATTAAGAATTAATATTATTAAGAAGTTGAAAATTAGGGTTACCTTGAACACCAGAATGATAAACTCCAAGACCAAACCAATAAGCATAACCATTAATTGGGGTAAGATCATACACGTTAAGATAAACCGGAACCGAACCGGATTTTTTCTTCCGCGACAACGGAACAAGTTTACATAGCATTGTGAATATGAAATTTTTTTGCAAGGGAGAAAGGGAAAATGTAGAGAAATTTCAAGGGTAAATTGGGAAGAAAGGAAAGTGTTAACCCTTGAAATTTTCTCTATGATGATTTGAGTGAATGATTCGCATTATTGATTATAAAAGAAGATAAGATTCATGATGATGCTTTCTCCTTTGGTTTCGGAACAAGAAGATGAAGCAAGAATCTTGTTGTTACAGTGTGCGTGCTTTGTTTTTTCCCTACCTTTTATTCTTTCTTTATTTATTTGGAGTTGGAGGGTACATTATTTATTATTTAGGAAAATGCTCTTTTCAATGGAATTTAAGCAAATGATTTCCTACCCTTTATGCACTGTCAAATCAATATTAAATGTTTCTAGTACTATTATTTATTTATTTATTTATTTATTTATTTATTATTTTTTTTAAGGGTAGCTTTGATTAGCTTAGTTTTTTAAGAGTGTGTTTGATTTACTGAAATAAAATAAATTGAGGGTCAATTTACAAGACAACTTTAGTGCAACGTGTTTGATTTTAAAACAGTACATGTGACTGTGGACAAATTGAAGGTCAAATAATTGGACAAAAATAAAAATTTTCTCGTTCACTGAACCACGGGATAACTTTTTATCATATCTACAAATTGTCTAAAATATCAACATAACCCTTTATTTACCAAACATCGACAAGACAAAATTTGTTCAATATTTTAAATGTTTGTCATATGTTGCTATGTCATGCACGGCTATATCTAGTATTTATATTTTATAGATTAAACAAACCCTAAGTAACTTGGTCATTAAAATTTCAACTTTTTATAGAGTAAATAAATTGAGTTGGGATCCTCTCAATTTCCTAAAAGAAATGGAAATGTCCATTGCTATAGTTTTAATATAAATATGTGATATAAATGCACGTCTTTTAAGAATTGAAGACATCATTTGAATATTTATACACTTAAACTTTAGTACTTATAATCTCCATTTTTTATAGAAAATGAAGAGGATCTCAACTCAAATAAATTGGGGTATTAAATTGAATTATGCTCACGGGAACATAATTCATTTTTATTTAAAGTTGAAAGAAGGTTATATTAACGAATATCCATATTGTTTGATCGATCATCTTCATCCATATCTTAACTAAAAATCTCATTTTGTTTTGTGTATAAATTTTAGTGGTATTTATAATTTTTTTTTGTTTAATAGTTGGTAACTAGAAATTCCACCTTAAAATGTAAAAAAGTAGTGTTTGGAGCTCAAACTCCACTTCTGCGTAATATATATGATTCTCTACTAACTCAGTTAAATTTACGAGATGAAAAGTAAACAACAGACCAATTGATAATGGAAGGAGTTTCTCTATCTAAATCTTTTTTTCGCTAAATATAAATCTTTTTTCACCGTAATAAGTTCGAATATATTTTTTATGTTGTTGATAACGCTAGTAAAAGATGATGGATTCAAAGCAATAAAGCATAAGTTTTCTTCGTGGTAGCGTCATTGAAACCCTTGAGAACCCGTATAGTTATTTGTCGTCACGATTCTTCCTTCATAGTGTCTAACAATATATAGCTCCTAATTGTTAGTTTTTGTAATTCAAGCTTTTGACAAGAATAGCTTCTGAAGGGTGCAGCCTCTGAAGCAGTCTTGCTCACCTCAGCTTCTGAGAGGTTACAGGCTCTTGTACTCACTTAGCCTCTGATGACTACAAGACCCTGTAACAGACTCTCACGCCAACAGGTTCTGAAGCAATCAGCTTCTGAACCAGTTAACACAGCTTCTGATGCACCTCAGGCTCTGAACCTCTGGTTCAGTTAGTTTGTCTGTTTAGTCAGTTAGGATAGTTTGTTTGTACAGTTGAATTTCAGTTAGTTAGTTAGAGAGGTTTAAGTTTGTTAGTTGGCTTGTTACAAGCTACCTCTCCCACCTATTGTACATACACCTATATATAGGTGATTTTGGTGATTAATAAAGATAAATTTTTCCCTTAATTCATTCTCTTCTATTCAATTTATAGTTCTCTCTATTCTTTCTTAGTGTTTTTAGTGTTCTTTGTTGTTCATCTTTGTGGGTTATCCCCAACAAAGTGGTATCTAGAGCTCGTACGATCCAAGGGATCTTGATCCGTTCTTGAAAGAAGAATCAGGTTGAGAGTGAATCAACCATGGCTGGGAACAACAATTTCCATGCGAATTTGCCAGTTTTCGATGGAAAGAATTGGGATAGATGGGTGAAGCAGATGAAGGTGATATTCAATGTTCAAGAAGTGTATGAACAAGTGAATGTAGCAATCACTCCTCTACCAGAAAATGCAAATGAAGAACAAAGAACAACATTCAGGGAAGCAAAGAAGAAAGATAACAAGGCCTGTTTCTCATTCATCAATGTGTTGATTCGAAGGTGTTTGAGAAGATTGCAGATGCTGAGACCTCCAAAGATGCATGGGATATCCTGCAAAAGAGCTATGGTGGTGATGCAAAGGTGAAGAAAGTAAAGCTTCAGGCCTTGAAGAGACAGTACGAATTTGTAACAACCCGTTTTTCAAAGGCCAGAAAAGGCATTAATTTTTTTTTTGTACACATCAGAGTTACGCATAAAAGATTTTAAATGAGCCGGCATTCAAATATACAAAAGAACTCATTACCATAAGGTGCTTCGACAAGCAAAGTGTATTCCTGAATAATTACAATCCAAGTCTAAGTATTCAAATACTTACAACAAAACAAGTTAGAATCCTATGCCTAAACCCAAAAAGCACGGTGTACAACCCACACCGGCGCATAGTCTAACTAAGCTAAAGCTCCAACCACTCACTGGGGCCTGGAACAGTCATCGTCGTCACCACGACCTAACCCATCATCTGGGTGGGATGAGCCCGCAAATGAAAGAAAGGGTCACCACAAAATAAAAGTATATATATACATAACCAGTGCGAAAGATGTACACATAACAAGTTTCCACATACACAAGAGAAAGCTCTTTAACACAAAAGCAATTCCCACCAACGGGCTTAAAATATAATGCACACCAAGCCTAATGCAGACTTCTACAATGAGTGTGGTAGATTCCCCATTACCACATGCATATGAATTCCAGAAGTCAGTAATCATAATCAATAAAACCACAAAGGGTTAGGATGGATCCATTCCCGATAATCGCACCCCGCAGTCCATTCCCGATAACCGCTTATTGGACTCAATAATTCCCGTAGGAGTAAGGTGGATCCATTCCCGATAATCGCACACCGTGATCCATTCCCGATAACCACGTACTATGAATGCATGAGCATACGAGTCCCCTTATATGCTAATGCAACACATACATATCATACACGCATATGTAATCACACCACCACAACACATACATATACATCTAATCATATGTATTTAATCACTTGTTCATACACATATTTCACCAAACATATGTAAGACAACGAATCATGTATTTACCACGATCTCATATCGAGAATACATCACAAAAACATGCCAAGCACACCACCAATTGCAACACCGCAAACTCTAAAGCATGTTTAATAAAACCGTTTGAAAAGACGGAAATAAAGTGGAGCCCTTACCTCGGCAAGCTTCCGTTTACAAAACTCGCTCAAACAACACAACGTGCTCCCTAAAACAAGCAACGGACAATCAATACATTGTTCTCTAACCAATAGTATTGAAACTACACCAAAACCCCAAAAACCTAAAGATTCCTAAGGAAAATTCACTCTTTCGGATACCATACCAAAATCTATCGTATTGATCAACCCCCATGAGTTATTTGTACTATTTTTAGGACCCAAAACAATTGTCAAAAGTCTTAAATAATTTGAAATGCAAAATGGCCGTTTTCTTGCGTTACAAGTTACGTACTTTCCGAGTACCCGAAAAACTCGTTCCCAATCCCAACCACTTCCATAAATTAATAAAATGGGATTAGAAAGTTAAAAACCAAGTTTAGAAATCAGAATCCAAAATTTTAGGTCCCAGAGCTCGCCCTGGCGAGTTGGTGGCGAGTGAAGGCAGTGAAGACAGGTCTCACTCGCTGTGGAGCTCGCCCTGGCGTGTTCATGGCCTGTGGCACTCGCCCTGGCGAGTAAACACTCGCCCGGCGAGTTGCACCTGTCATGACAGCAAAACAGCAACTCACACCACCTTTTTCCAACCAAGCCTAGTTTGATTCTATTAGTTCCCAACACCTTTTCAAGGCACAAAAGCAAACCATTTTCATAAGCAAGCAATACATCTCCGAAAGCATGTTGGTTGCTTCGAGTGCAAGTTATTTGATTTTCATTTCCAAAATCAAAACCAAACCCAAGCACAAGTTTTATTACGGGCCTTAACCGACCGGTAATCATTTTTAAACATGTTTTCAAAGCGAAAAGCAACACCACATGTCACAAGAGTTTTAAACCACTTGGACCCCAAAATCACCACACAAAACACTTAAGAAATATTTTCATAAACCCCAAAATATTTTTCATCGGATTTTCTAAAACAAAACCATACAACACATTTCCCTTTTGCCCAAAGGTTCAAAGATAACGTTTCTTTTCAAAACCTTACAACCTAACCACATGTTATTGATCAATACATAACCAACCCAAAACCCTAACTTTTCTCATGAGATTTTTCACCAACTCATGGAAAACAAAAATAACAAAGCCTACACATGCTTCTCTAAACCTCATGAACAACATTCATGAAACAAAAACCATGTAAAGTAACATTTCCTAACAAACCCTCATGAGAACATAAACCCAAAAACTTCTAAACTCTATAAGTCTACCAACCTAGGAGATGAGAAGAGAGGGTTACCTTTAGAAAGTGATTCTCTACAATTTTCCTCAAAGCTTCCAAGCTTGAAATGGAGTGAAATGGTGAAGAATGGAAAATTTGTGAAGGTTAGAAAGTGAGTAATGGAGTTCACGTGGAAGAGAGAAAGAATGGAGTGAAGTTTGTGATTTTTTCTAAGTCCACAAGTCACCAAACCTCCTTACTATGACAAAGGCTCTTGATAGCCAATCCACCCTTGGATCAAAGTCAAAAGTCCAAGCTTAAACCCTAGCCATTGGATCAATTGCTTTATGAATAAGTCACAAGATATTAACAACTCTTCCATAACAAGACACGTAACCAGCTCTCGCGCGTCGCGACGAACGTAAATCACAAAAACATAAAACCTACGGAAAGAACGTCTAACGTTAAACATTTCCAAAATTTATCGTCGAATCTTTTTCCGCGACTGTAATTTTCTTCCATACTTTAGAAAATTATTCTCAGAACATAACCTCACTCACGCAGATATATAAAACTCTCATCCGAAACCTCACTTAAAATAGACGCAATAAGATTTTACATCCGCGGGTAAAATCCTACTCGTTTTTCCAAAAACAAGAATAATCCAAAACTTGTTATTCTAAAACCACATATAACTTCTTATTCAAGCAACATGATCACAAGACAAAAGTCTGTACAATTACAGTGCACGAGCACAAAACAGACTCGATTACAGCAAAACCTAATAATTACACGATGTTTCACCACATGAACACATCGAAACCCTACTTTTCCTTAAACCAACTACACAATGAAATCTTGGGTCTTACAGAATTGTTGCAGATGAAGAGTGATGAATCTGTTGCTGATTACTTCACAAGATTGGTGACTCTCACTAATCAAATGAAGAATTGTGGAGGTAATCTTGGTGAGCAAGAGACGGTGGAAAAGGTACTAAGAACTTTGACTTCTAAATTTGATCACATAGTGGTGACTATAGAAGAGACAAAAGACTTGAGTGAAGTCAAGATCGAGGATCTGCAAAGCACTCTTGAAGCTCATGAGTTGAAGCATGGTGAGAGGAGCCATGGCAAAGAAGATGAGCAAGCTCTGTTCTCAAAGTTCAAGAAGTATCAAAGTGAAAAGAAGAAGTGGCAGAACAAGAAAGATACCAAGAAAGGTAAAGATAATGCTGAGACATTGCCCGAATCCTCTAGTGGAGGAGGAGGGAAACAGAAAGATAAGCCAAAGAAGAAGGACAAGAGCAAGATTCAATGCTACAATTGTGACAAATATGGGCATTATGCCAATGAATGTAAAATTCCAAAGAAAAAGAAAGGTCAAGAAAATGAAGAAGAGGCCAAGGTAGCACATGATAGCTCAGGTTCTGATGATGAAACCAGTTTCATGGTGACAATTGCTGATGAGACAGCAGATTCCATGGTGTGGTACTTTGATTCAGGGTGTTCTAATCACATGACTGGTAATAGAAGCATCTTGACTGACTTTGATGAATGTCTCAACACAAAGATCAGATTGGCCAACAGTGATTCCATTAAAGCAGAAGGTATGGGTAATGTTGTGATTCAGAGGTCAAATGGCAAGAAAACTGTGATTGAAAAGGTTCTTTATGTCCCTGGTATGAAGTGTAATTTGATGAGCATAAGGCAATTGGTTTCAAAGGGTTTCAAGATAGTAATTGAAGATGAGACTCTGCAACTCTTTGATTCCAAAAAGAGACTGATTTTCAAAACAGCACAAAGCAAGAACAGGATCTTCAAGACTCAAATTAAAGCTATTGAAGCTACATGCTTGTCTGCAACCTCTGAAGATAAAGATCGTGATCTATGGCACAAGAGGTATGGGCATTTGAATTTTAAAAGCTTGTCAATGCTTAATTCAAAATGCATGGTGTTAGGATTGCCTAGTGTCATAACTCCAGTAGATACATGCACTACTTGTCTATTAGGAAAGCATCATAGATCATCATTTAAAAGTCATCTGCCTATGAGATCTAGTGATGTGCTGAATGTTGTGCATTCTGACATTTGTGGCCCATTTGATGTGTTATCAACTGGTGGAAACAAATACTTCATGACGTTTGTTGATGAGTACTCTAGAATGATATGGTTATATCATATAAAAGCTAAGAGTGATGCTCTTGAAGTGTTTAAGAGGTTTAAAACACTGGTTGAGAAGCAGAGTGACAAGTCATTGAAGATTCTGAGAACAGATGGTGGAGGTGAGTATATCTCTACAGAATTTGAGAACTTCTGTAAAAATCAAGGCATAATCCATGAAGTTACTGCACCATATACTCCTCAACACAATGGTCTTGCAGAAAGGAGGAATAGAAGTATTCTAGATATGGCCAGAAGCATGGTAAAGCAGAAGAATCTGCCCAAGAGGTTCTGGGGTGAAGCTGTTGCTACAGCTGTTTACATTCTGAATAGAAGTCCAACTAAGAAGCTGAAGGATAAGGTACCTGAAGAGGTGTGGTCCAAGAGCAAACCAAGTGTGAGTCACTTGAAGGTGTTTGGTTTCTTGTGTTACAAAGATGTACCTGATGCTAAGAGAAAGAAGCTGGAAGACAAAAGTGTTCCCATGATATTTGTTGGATATCATAGAACTGGTGCCTATAGACTGTATAATCCTACAAGTGATAAAGTAGAAATTAGCAGAGATGTGAAGGTACTAGAGAATGAAAGTTGGGATTGGGGTCAGAAGCTCTCATCTAAGAAAACTTTTGCAGTGGACTTAGGTGGTGAAGCAAGCAATATCAATGACAACCCCACTTTTGTGAATCCGAATCAAGGTACTGCAAGTGATGAAGACATGCATACTTCAAGTGATGATGATAATGGCACTGTGCCACCAAGACCTCAGAGAAACACCCAATTGCCAAGAAGGTTAGTTGACTGTGAGATTGTATCAGACAATGCAGTAGACAATGAAGGAGAAATTGTGCATTATGCAATGCTTGCAGATACTGAACCTTTAGATACCAAAGCTGCACTGAAGAGTAAAGTTTGGAAGGAGGCAATGATTGATGAGTTGAAGTCAATAGAGAAGAACAAGACATGGGACTTGTGTGAATTGCCCTCAGATAAAAGAGCAATTGATGTAAAATGGGTGTACAAAGTGAAACAGAATCCTGAAGGCAAAGTGATAAAGTACAAAGCAAGGCTTGTGGCTAAAGGATTTTTGCAGAAGCAAGGTCTGGACTATGATGAGGTATTCTCTCCAGTGGCAAGACATGAAACTATAAGGCTAGTGATTGCATTGGCTTGTAGTAGAAGATGGACCCTTAGAGGAAGATGTGTATGTGAAGCAGCCTCCAGGGTTTGAATTGAAGGGCAAGGAAAGCAAAGTTCTGAAACTGAATAAGGCCTTGTATGGTCTGAAGCAAGCTCCAAGAGCTTGGAACAAAAGAATTGATCAATTCTTTGTCATGCAAGGTTTCAGAAAGTGCAGTGTAGAATATGGTGTGTATGTAAAGTGCAGTGATGACAAACATATGTTAATCATATGTTTGTATGTTGATGATCTGTTGGTAACAGGTAGCTCATCTATAGAGATAGAGAATTTCAAATCACAGATGAAGTGTGAGTTTGAAATGACTGACCTAGAAAAGTTAACCTACTTTCTAGGAATGGAGCTCTTAGAAACTCCAAAAGGGATGATATTGCATCAAGCTAAGTATGCCACTGAGATTCTGAGAAAGTTTGAGATGCTTGATTGCAATTCATCAGTCACACCTGCAGATACAAGAGCCAAGATTGAAGAAAATGCAAGTAGTGATGCAGTGGACTCTACCATGTTCAGACAATTGATAGGTTCTCTGAGATATTTGTGTCAAACTAGACCTGATATCAGTTATGCAGTTGGCTATGTAAGCAGGTTTATGAGTAAACCACTAAAGTGTCACCTATTGGCAGCTAAGAGGATACTTAGATACATCAATGGCACAATCCACTATGGTGTTGTATTTCCATATTCTAAGGATAATGGAAAACTTGAGTTAAGTGGGTTCTCAGATGCAGATTGGTGTGGTGACAAGGTAGACAGGAGGAGTACCAGTGGTTATTTGTTTAAATTTCAAAATGCACCAGTGTCTTGGTGCTCTAAGAAGCAGTCAGTCATAGCACTCTCCAGCTGTGAGGCAGAGTATGTAGCAGGGTCCCTAGCTGCATGTCAGGCAAATTGGCTGCAATCACTTCTCAGTGAGATGAACATTATTGCTGACATCACAGTTGTGCTGAAGATTGACAACAAGTCAGCAATCAACTTGGCTAAGAACCCCGTTAGTCATGGGAAGAGCAAACACATTGAGACAAAGTTTTACTTCCTCAGAGACCAAGTCACTAAAGGAAAGTTGAAACTGGAGTATTGCTCTACTGACAATCAACAAGCTGATATTCTAACCAAAGCTGTGAAGATAAACCAATTTCTCAAGCTCAGAAGAGAAATGAGAGTTGTAAGTTTTGACAGCTTGAATTAAGGAGGAGTGTTAGTTTTTGTAATTCAAGCTTCTGACAAGAATAGCTTCTGAAGGGTGCAGCCTCTGAAGCAGTCTTGCTCACCTCAGCTTCTGAGAGGTTACAGGCTCTTGTACTCACTTAGCCTCTGATGACTACAAGACCCTGTAACAAACTCTCACGCCAACAGGTTCTGAAGCAATCAGCTTCTGAACCAGTTAACACAGCTTCTGATGCACCTCAGGCTCTGAACCTCTGGTTCAGTTAGTTTGTCTGTTTAGTCAGTTAGGACAGTTTGTTTATACAGTTGTATTTCAGTTAGTTAGTTAGAGAGGTTTAAGTTTGTTAGTTGGCTTGTTACAAGCTACCTCTCCCACCTATTGTACATACACCTATATATAGGTGATTTTGGTGATTAATAAAGATAACTTTTTCCCTTAATTCATTCTCTTCTATTTAATTCATAGTTCTCTCTATTCTTTCTTAGTGTTTTTAGTGTTCTTTGTTGTTCATCTTTGTGGGTTATCCCCAACACTAATCCCCATGTGAGGCTTTTCCATTTTGCATGTTTATTTCATTTCTAATGTTACTTGTTTGAATTTAATTCTTTGAGGATAACTTATCCGGATTAGCTTTGTTAGAAATCAAAAACTCATTGATGCATCCAAGACTTTGCTAATAATATCTTGTTTAGGCAAGTCTTTTTTTCCTCAAAAACTTGTTTATTTGTGGCAAAACCATATTCCATAGATCAAGTACTTGTTTTTTCCTCAAAAACCTTTTTTTTTTATATCAAGAGGGTCATCATTTTTTTTTGCTTCCACCACAAATTTAACCTGGTTTGAGAGTTAGTTCCGACATCAAGTAGGGTCATCGTATTTTCTTTTGACATAAGAGGGTCATCATTAATGGATTTACCATTAATGGCCAAATTTCATGATTGACGCATGCCACAAGTTCCTTAAACAATGAATGATGTTTGATAGTAGATTTTGAGACAGTTATTACAGGCAACACTGAATTTTGCGTCGAGGTGTAATTATTATGCCACAAGTTACTCAATGTTCATTATTTTATGGTATCTACGAAGGCAAGTGAAAATTGAGAGAAAATTGAGAGAATTGATTAAGATGAATTTGATACAAAATATGAAAGTGATTAAAAATGATTAGACAAAGTCTTATATAGGCTAATTAACTACTAGCAACCAACTAACACCTAACATATATCTATCTATATTTCTAATAGAAAACTCACACATAAAGTGAAAGAAAAAAAAATTCGAATTTTAATCATAATATTTGATCTAGTAATTTTGACATTTTTATTGGTGAAATAGGATTTGTGGATCTCAATATTCATTATTTATACAAGCTTCAATATATTTTAAAATTTTAATTCGGTTGCATAGTATTTTTTTCTATTTCTTATTATAAAAAGGTTAATTATTTAATAAATTTTAAAAATAATGTTTTTTCTTATAATAAGAACCAGAAAAATTATATACCATATATTACTACCTCTTTTACGTTAATGTATAATAATTACTATTATACATGTCATTAATTCGTAAAAAATAATCCCCATCATTCATAATCATAATATGATGATGAAAGTCATGAAGGAAATCCAATCCTCATAGCTTCTTTTAACTATATTCATCATTTGGTACCAAAGGAATCAATCCCCCCTTCCTTTCTTTATGAATATTTTTCTCTTTTGCTTTATTGGAGAAAAGTAATTTTCTTCTGAGCAAAAATATAAATAAAAATAATTTTAAATTGATTAAAAGTATTCAATTATGTATTTAATTATTTGAGAAAAAAAATTTGTGCCCCAACATATGTTAGCACCCCAAATGTGTAAACATGGACACAACCAATAAACTCGAAAGATGCAAAAATACAAAACAAGACAAGACAAGATGGAAATAAGACTACAATATCAACTCATCTGTTTCGGTTCAACCGATAAATATATCGAAATTGTTAGATTGAATACCGTAATTTGAATTTGAACTCTAATCCATCTACTTGTGTGTGAGTTTTTAATGACTATTGTCAGTTCGTCTATTTGTAAAAAAATAAAAAAACAATATAGAGAAATTCAAAAAAAATTAGAACTATGATGTATTTCGTCCTAAATGCTAAACCTAGATAGAAAAAAAAATGAAACACTACATATGTTCCTAAATATAAGATCCTTTCTGAAAATTTTCTTGTCCCTTATTATAAGACTCTCTTTGAATTTTTAACCACATCAATTAGTTCTTTACTAAACATACCCCTAATTATTCTACATCTTTTTCTACACCTTATAATAAATACATGATAAAACATAGAAATTAAATTTTATCTCTTAAAGGATAAAATTATAAAAACAACACTCACCATTAATAAACTTACTACCACAATCAACTTTTTAATACTCATGATTAAGTCGCATAGTTTTATATCTAGGAACGAAGATAGTATATTAAAGAGAAAGGTAGATCACGGCAAATGAGTGTGAGAAGAAGACACTCAATTTTAGAAAAAAACAAGTAGTTTGATTGAGTACATTGGAAACTTCCATCCGACCACAAACAAGCTTGCAAATAGAGTTAAAATTAGAAAGAAAAAAAAATTGAAGCTTAGGAAGCCTTTTAGGACATAAAGGGCGAATCATCAAACTAAGAGCATTTTCAATAGTGATACCACTGTGGGTATCATACATTATTAATAAGCGGTTTCTATAATGTGATGTAATATTTATGTAAGTCATATATATTTTGCCAACAGTGATACCACATTGGATATCAATTACTAACAAGTGATCCATTTATAATTATTATACGATACCTTAAATAAGCCACTGTATCATCAATTTTAATACTCTCAACGCCACGTCATGGAACTCCAATGATAAAAAAATGTACAAATCATTAGCATGTGAAACTCTTGTTAATACTTTTATTGAAAATGCTCTAAGTGATTCAACTTAATAGTTAACGAGCTTCTTATAAGATGAGTCATTTCAATTTCTAAGAGGAATAATTTCTACGGACTTTGTTACTTTACGGTGAAACACTGAATTATCAAACTAATGTCTAAGTTTCTATCAAGAATAAGAGAGTAACACAAAAAAATAAAAGGTGTGAGAAGCAGTGCCCTAATAAGGGGTATGTGCAATCGGGCTTTGAGCACAGGCCCAATCCTCCCCCATCACTCTCTTAAAAAGCCCAAATTAAATAACAAGCCCATGTATCATTCTTGTGATGTCGTCTTCTAGTTTCAACCATTCAACTGCAAAATTCATCACTCTCTATCTGATTCATACAAAAATCTGAACATGTCTATTCTTATTCGAACAATCCAAAAAGCTCATAGATTAAAACACAGTTTTTCTTCACCTAGATTGAGTAATGTTCTGTCTCAAACATTAGGTTTTAGTTACAGAACTTACTCTGAAAAATCAGTCACAAAATCACCGTTTGATTCCAACATTTTGCGAATACTCCGAAACGAGATCGAGTATCTAGCTCCATACGTTCATCAGGTTCTCTCAAAATTCAAAATTTTATCAATTTTGTTATTAGGGTTTTCTATTCATTTCAATTCAATCTTATTAATCCATCATTGTTATGAAAATTGATACTATAGTCTATACATTATACAATAAGCCCGTTTGTTGCTGTTATTTTTGTATAAAAATCACTCTTTTTTGAACAAATTAATCATTTTTAGGAGTTTTCAGCTTTAAAAAAGTGATTTTTGTTGTGTTAAGCAAACATAAATTTGTTTTTAATTTCTGTTTTACGCAGCCTGAGACCGAATTCAAGTTGTTTATTGTTGAAGAGAGACCCGGTGCGCAAGTGGTTACAATGAAGGGTAGATTTGGTGACAATGAAGATATTAAAATTGATGCTACAATGTTTGATGGGTTTGCAAATGTTCCTGCATTTGGGGATGATAGTTCAGGGGTGAATGTGCAACTTCATCTCAGTTTGATTGTGGATATATCGAAAGGCGAAGATGGTAATGGATTAGAATTTGTCTGCTCGGCGTGGCCAGATAGTTTGGATGTTCACAAAGTTTTCATATTAAAGCGGGGGTCGACTAAGCCTTTTGATGGACCTGATTTCAGGTTTGAATTATGTTTTTTTTTTCTTTGTGTGCCTATTATATATTTGTTGGTTGGTGGAGATTAAGGTTTTAAATTGCAGTAACAGTCGCATGTTGATGTTTGATTAGTGGAGAATTGTAGTCAAATACAGCTTTGTAACATTTGACGATATTTGATATGTGGAGAATTGCGGTCTAATACCACTGATGTGGCTTCAATTCTGGTTGAGGAAACATTATAAAACATTTTTGTTGCAGTCATAGTCGTAGTCAAGGATCTTTTTTGAACTTTGATGTAGTCATGGAGATGATAAAAGCCTAAGGATTTGTTTGGTTTTAGAAAACAGTTTCTGTTTTTATGTTTTGTTTTAAGTTTTAATTGCTAAAACGACACATTGTTTTCATAATCATTTTGGTTACAGTTTTTAAGGTTCTATGTAGATTGTTTTCATTGTTTGTTTTACAAAACTTTGAAAAGACAGTGAAAACAATGTGGCAGTTTTATAATTAAAATTGAAAACATAAAAAAAATGAACTGAAATTGAAAGCCGAACTGGCCCTAAACATTTCAACTTTGTTCACTGGCCAAAAGTTTTTTGATTTAGATTTCAACTATGGGAAGAGTGAATTTGGCAATACAAATATTGTATCAAAGCCTAGCTGTTTTGAAGATATTCACTTGGTATGCTAATATTTTTTGTCTGTTTAAATTGTTGGTCCCAGGAACCTGAAACCTAAGCTTCAAGAGAAGTTTCGTGAGTACTTGGACACACGGGGAGTAAATAATGAGCTCTGTAATTTCTTATACCATTATATGATGCACAAGGATAAAATTGAACTTCTAAGGTGGATGAATCGTCTCAAGTCATTTGTGGAAAAATAGGCTGGTAACTGGTAAGTTTGTCAACTAAGAATTAATGTAAACACCAAGTTTTGCCATTCTAGGAGTTAGTTTCTCTAGTATAAACCCATTTGATTTGTAGTATTAGCATCAATTTATCAATTTGATAGCAATGTGCCTTAAGAATGTTAAGCATTAGGAGGCGAGGACAGTAAATAATGAACTCACTGTTTTCTTACATGGTTATATGATGAATGATATGCAAGGACATAATTGAATTGATGAAAATTTCCGGTGGATGGATTGTTTGAAGACTTTGTAGGAGTGGTAAATTGAAATTAGGCTAAAATCTAAATACGAGGTTCATGAGTGCTAGTAAAGCTAAATGCACTTTAAACCGATGGCACACCTGCAGAACTTTCGTTTAACTTATGTTACAGGTAAAAGGGCAAGACCTATGTTAGCTAAATAACTCATCCTTGTGAATGACATCTTATTTGTCTATTTTGTGATTTCCTTGCATTTATTTTTTGTGTCTGTAATTTCCTTTTCAATTTTCATTGTTTATTTGGTGATATATGGGAATAATGTGTTGATACTGGAATTGAGATGACATAACTTTAGGTTTTTGCTTCTTATGTGTCTGTACTCTGTAGCTTCTTCTGAGGTTGTTAACTTGTCCGAATGAATGATGATTTATTTGTAGAAATAGTTGCGAAATTCAGATTGAATTGTGTCTACCTTGGAAGTTATTTGAGTTATTGATAATGGTACCTTTTGCCTCTTGTAGTAACATCCTCCATTGCCACTAGGTATGATTTGCATTTGCTACACAGGTTAGGTTATTTTTATATGTCGTGCCAGTTTGGAACCACGGCAAGAAGACAACTAACCTTCGACAACTCGAAAGCTTGAGTTTGTAGCTTTACAAAATCGACATTCACAACACATTGGGACGCGAGAAACATTGAGGGAACACATCAAACTGGCTAGTAAAGTAGCATGAGACATAACTTGTAAAATTATAGCGAGGTTAACACTAGTTTTCATGAGGCCGCCTTTGATTCTTGTGAAAGATTCACATGAAGGCACCTATCATTAACTGTTGGAACAGAAATCTTCTTAGGTACTGTGAAATATTTCTATTTTTCAATCACTCACTTTCCCATAACTATATAACTATAAATAAATAAAAGTATATACGTCCCTATAAGTTTAGTTTAGTTGGTAGGAACACCATATTATATATACAGGGCTCGAAATTCGAATTATGGGAATCCCATTTATTCATTTAAAGGGTGAAATTTTTAGTCCTGGTTACTTGACAAAAAAAAGTGTATGTAAAGGCAAAATTTGAGTTTATTGATAAACGAAAAATAATGCAAAGTCTAATTAGTCGGATACAATTTTTTCCATATTTTTTTTATGACAATCTCATACGCATTTATTACTTTTTTTTTTTTACCCGCCATTTGATATTAATTTATAAACTCAAATTCCTCTTTGACTTGATCAGAAAACTTGAACTTTGACTTTGCCGGTGCACAAAACAAACATGAGAAGAAAAATTCAATTTGACATTGCTGACATCATATACGAAAATGAGTGTCTATGTTGGATTTGTGTCACAAAAACATATATACAGTGTTGATGTTTGATTATAAAAGAATAAATCTCTCTCTCTCTCTCTCTCTGTTTTTTTTAATAATAAAGAATAAATCTCTTAATTGTAACAACTCTGTCCAAAAAATATTAAGCGTAACAATTGAAAAAAATGAGTTCATTTTTCATAAAAAGTATTTTGGGACCATTAGCTTTAGTTCATGGACTAAAATTATAATTATTACATTTGTTAGTTTTAAATACGATTAGCTACTATTACTATTTGCTATATAAAAGCTAAATTGTTGTCAACTTCTCTTTTGATAAACAAAATCAAACTTAAATGATAAAATCATGTAACAACTTTGAGAAAAATAATAAGACTAAAAGCCAATTTGGTTCTCGCAATTTTTTCTCGGTTTAATTTATTCTCTGACAAAAATAATATTCATGTTAATCTCTAACACTTTTATACGGCGAACAAATTATTCCATAATTCGTTGTAATAGAGAGATTAACTTGTTCCAAAAAAAATTAATAAGAATGTTATTTTTTATTGGGGACTAAATTAGAAAATTGTGAGGACGAAATTGAGTTCCACCCTAAAATAATCATTTAAGGATGTTTAGGTGAGCTACAAACATAAAGACTTGATTGCAAACTGAAAAATCAGAACGATAGCTTTCATATGGACACAAAAGCAGATCAAACAAAAAGATTTGGAGAAATAAAAAATTCCTTAGTAATGAACCATGTGAAAATATATTTGTACTATATAGTTTGTTTGCAACTGTGCAAATGGGGCGGCATGTTTTTCTTATTTGTAAATTCTATATTTCTGTACGGCACGCAACTACAGATATAAATCATTTAAGTCGGATAAAATTTTACCTAGTAGCGAAACTCATTTTCAAAAGTTTTAATACTATTGTATTTTTCAAATTGAATTTAAATTTATGACTTCTAATTAAGTCGAAAAAGATCAGAATCATCTCATCTAAACGTTTTTGAGTGGGACGGCATGGTTTTGATAACTGTCACCCACGTTTGTAAATTATAGTTGGGTCATGCTAACTAGTGCCCCAGGGGCACTAGTTAAGAAAGCAAAAGAGGAAAATTATGCATATAAAACAACATTTCTTATACTTTAAATATATTGACCACATAAATACCAAGATAACTTTTCTATTTTTAGTTTCCTTAACTAGTGCCCCGGGGGCACTAGTTAGCATTTTCCATTATAGTTTATAGTTTAAACCTAAGGCCTTTGTCGTTACTACATTAAATTGAGGTGTTTAGGTGTAGACTAGTTATTTTACTTTGATATATAAACACACATGAATCTTTCCTAGATTTGAAGCCACTCAATATGATAGTGACTTAGTACATGAATCTCAAACAGGACAAAAAAGTCTTCCTATGCAGAAACCAAAATAATAGGCAAGTCTTATTCTAACACTACATGTGTGGACAAATAAATGATCTAATCTTAATATTTTTATTGGATATTATATATAATGTTATCCAATTCCTAACCCACTAGTTTTGGTCTTTGTTATTATGAGCAAATAGTATATTCTTTATTCATATACTCAGTTTCTTATTGGCCCCTACATTTCTAAGTTCTAACATGATATCATAATCTTATTATTATGAGAGAAGAGGAAAAACCCTGAATATTACTTTAATAAAAGAATATTTTTTTCTTTTATTGTTGTTGTTTATCTTCCCCCAATTTCTTTTTTCTATTTTTCAATGAATCACTAGTTTAATATTAATTAAAAAATGTTAAATTTTTTATTTCTTAAGGAATTATTTACCCAATTGTGAAATGTGTGATCATCATGGGTTGTAAACACTAAAAAATTATTCAGCCTCCTAGTATGTTTGGATTGACGATGGATTTGACAAAATCATAAAATACATTGTTTTGTTGAGATTTTAAAATATAAGTTTTATTAAAATTATTGTAGTTCACTGTGGATTCCATCAGCCTTACAACAAATTTAAACATACACCGCTGAACTCTTAATTTGACTAAAATTGATAATAATTAACTTATGTTTTTGGTTGAAAAACTTATTTTAGGTTTAATACCTAATTTATTTTAAGAGTAAAAACTTCGAAACATGAATAATTTTACTTCAAATTCAATTTTAATCAAATCAATTTAATTTGAAAAGCTTAGCAGAATACCTACATGTTTCTTTAGCTTACTAAACCATGAACATATTTCTATACACAAGCATGGCCAATAAATATATTTTTCTTGCATTTGTGAATTGTGATCCTTAACCTTTTAAGATAGCCATGATTAATCTTATCAATTTTTCCATTATATTACTGATAAATTTCAAATATTTAGAATCATAATTTGGTAAGGCATGCTAATATGATTTGTGAAAATGGAACATCAAAATCCTATTAATTATTATAACAACATCAAAATCTTGAGTAGATTTACTTTTATCTATCGACAGAAAAAGCAAAAAATAAATAAAAACTATTGTAAAAAAAGACATAACAAACATAAAAATTACAACTCAATAAATCACTCCACAAATGGAGTTGAACAATTTTCAATTCAAAAACAAGAAAATAACTATATGAGATTATGATCCTCCTAAAAAAACAAAATTTACACAAATCCTATTTCACACAAAAATCTTAACTACACTGACCAATATTCATTCATAGCTTGAGGGATAAATCAAGATGTTTTTGCTTCATTTCTTTATTAGCTGCAGAATTCATCATTGCATCCACAACTTCAAATCTACCAACACTTCCTCTTGATGATGATAATGCTGCTGCCGATGTTGTCGCTCGATGAAAATTCTCCGCGCCTAGTTTCGCTATTCCAGGTTGTTGATCCATAAATGTTCTTGAGTTTGACCAACCATGATGATGATGATGTCCATAAGAGTTTCCAAATCCATTAGAAGGCTTATGAATCATAGAGTGTGCTTGAATTCCAAAAGGTTTATTACCAAAAGCACCATAAAGAGGCAAAGAAGCCATGTTTGCATAGGTTTGTTTATTATGCATAATAGGAAAACCAAAACCAAAATTAGAAGATGAAGTTATTATTTGTGTTCCAAATCTTTGTCCTCTTTTTGCTATTGATCTCTCTCTTTTATGAGCATTTTGGTGCCCTCCTAATGCTTGTGAACTATAGAATTTTCTATGACAATAGTTACAAGAGAAAACTCTTTGTTCTACCTCAAGAGTGTTTTTGTTTTCTAATGATGAATTACCAACATCTAAAGAAGTTATAAGATTGAGTTCTATTTCTTGTTGAATATTATTATTACAAACAAGAATAGAATCTTCATTGGTAGATTCATTTAGATCAAATAATAAAGTATCTACCTTTGTGATCTCCTCTTCTTCATGATCAATAGATTGTTGTTTCTTCTTTTCATGTTGATTTTGTAATGGTGTGCTTGGACTTAGAGAAGTACTTTCTTTGCTTTGTCTTTCCATTTTGAAGATGATTTCTTAAACCTTTTTTTGGTAGGTTTGAGGAAATTGTTGAGTTGTTGATTCTTTGACACCTTAAATGGCTAAAAAGTTTGAGTATATTTTTGGGGCAGACAAAGGTTTTCTTTCTTCCTATTAGTATCTTACACATGGATATAGAATAAGTAACTGAAGAAGTATTATAAGGTAAAGTGTTTATATGCTGTCAAAATAGTAAAATATTGTTTATTTTCCACTCATTAAAATGCAAGATAGGACTATATACTTTAATATATTGTCAACATGGTAATTTTCCTTATCATATTTGCAAAAAAAAAAAAAAACTCAATAAATGGCTACTTTAAATTTTTGAGGTAATTTTAATTATGTTCCAATTATATCCTCTAACTAATACTAAACGATTCATTTCTAAGTTATTCTTCTCCACTTTATTGTAGTATCAAATGTGAGTAAGAAGTCTTGCATTGGATGAAAAATATGAATATCGAACAATATGTAAGTAAAATTAATGAGTCATATACCAATTGTCTTAAAAGTTTGGGAGGAGATTCAGTGTTCAAACCACTTATGAGGTTGCTCTCAACTCAATGTGGTATCAAAGTCCATAGTTTAATTAAAAGGTGATCTGACTCCTTGCATCGATAGCATCCAGACATTTGACAATGATGGTCAAACGACGTGTGTCATTGATGTATGTGAGCCAACGACAATGCAAATGTATATGTGGATGAAATAACTTTCGTTTGAGGGAGAGCATACTCTATGAATGGATGTACATACTCACACTAGTGGAGGAAATTGTTAAAGTGTCAAATGTGGGTGAGAAGTCTCACATTAAATTAAATTGAGATTGTTGAACATCATATAAGCATAGAGATTCATAAACTCAAATATTTAAGATTTTGGGTGAAGATATAGTGTTCAAACTACTTATATAGTTGTTATTGATTAACACGATATGATGAAACTCGATATTCAAACTCCTGTCATGACCCGACACAAATTAAGTTTATGATAATGAGAATACATCAATGTGTTCATGCATGGACACATTGTATTTCTTATAGATGGAGTTAGGAATATATTTGCAATGGAGATAAGCTATTGTTTGTTTGGAAAGGCAATAGAACTAGAAGGACCTAAAGAAAAGAAAAGAAAAGAAAATAATGGAGCAGTATAAGGTGGTCACGCGCGTGTCCTAAAGAAAGCACATACACACTACCTTAATTAATCATGTAGGAGACAAAACCAAATGTTGTACATGGTGTAGACCAAAGCCACACACAACAAACTGATATGGTTTTTTTGTGTTTTTGTATTGCGGAATTTGGTGGGATATATTTTTGTGTGGAGAAACTCAAATTCTTGTTTTCATTAAAATAATAGGTACTCTTTATATAGAGCTACATAAAAACAAATAATATCTTTAAATAATAAACTAATCCTATAAATTCTAAAGAAATCCTTAAGATTCTAAACATAAATATAAATCATAAACCCTAAAATTATTTTATTCTAAATATAAATCTAAAACATATTTAAATATAAAATCTTCCAAAAAATATTTAGGCATTATTCTCAACACAAACTAACCTTATGTTCATTACTTCAAATTCCATCATCAAAGGCGCCACAATGTCCCCACTTGTTGAGATTGATTGTCCTTTTACATATCTTTTTTAAGAAAGAAATTTACTTTTCACACTTTCTTCTTGTGTTCTCCCTCTTAGTAGAGATTCGATCGGATAGCTTGTTGCAAAGATATCAAAATGTTACACACAATAATAATTGATTTTAGATTTAGGACCCGTTTGAAGTGACTTATTTTTTAGCTTGTGTGAAATAGCTTATACAAATATATAAGTTTTTATGCATTACTATAAGTTTTTCAAGGTAGTTTATGAAAAATCAATTTATAAAGACACAATTTTTATTAGTGAAAACTTATGAATTAGTTTAAAAGTTTATTTATTTTCATATAAGTTGTTTTCATAATCTCAAAAATAAGCCAAATCCAAACAAACCTTTTGTAGCTTAGATTTCATAATCAAGATTTTTTTAATTAAAACAGTAAAAAATAAGCCAAATCTCATATATCTGGATTTAAATCCATGACCTAATTATAAATAATCTCAACTATTAATTTTTTATCAGATGATCAGTGTAACACAATCGCAACAAATCTATTTTCCTCTTCATGTTTCTGTGACACAATTACAACAGCAAAATGGATTTCTCTCTTCATGTTTTTTTTAATGTTAATATCTCTCTTCACATTTCTAGCAACTAAATATCTCTTTTTTTTTTAAAAAAATTATTTTATTTACAAGAGTTAGTAAGTACACTTTTGCACCTCAACTTATGATATTTTTTTTAGCAAACCTTATATATATATATATATATTATTTAAAATTGAATATACTCTATCTTTCACTTTTGCTCAAAATTTATCACCAAATATTCAATTTCTATCTTTTCTATGTGATCTATTAATTGAATAATTTAGTCATTAAAATTGTAAGTGTTGACATTTAATTACTTAAATATTTTGCGGTAGAGTATTTGTATGTATACCCTATGTAGTACGTACCAGTGGACATTATTTATGCCATTGATTGTGGCCAAACGCCACAATTCAAAGAACACTCTTCTTTCCAATTCATCATCATACTGGAAAATCCTTTATTTTATTTTAGAAAAATGTTAACAGTACTATAAATGCATATGTTAAGATATCAAATGTGAAAAATTATATCTTAAAAAGTATATATTTAATTTCTCAAAAACTTTAACTTTTTCCTTTTACAATAAAGAGTTTTTATTTTCAAAATTCTTAACATATACGCTGAATACATATATTAAACCACCTTTATTTTATAATTGAGTCCCGATCAGAATACCAACATAATTCTAGTTCTCTTGCAACCAATTAATGAAGCATAAATTAAAATTGTTCATATGTAAATACTCCTATGGTATGTGATGTGTCCCATAATGACAAAAAGACAAATGGCCGACACATAAAAGGGGAAGCTGATGTGGAGTTCCTCTAATGTCCTTCATAGTGTATTTTGTGTTAAATTGCATTATTATCACTAATTAATGAAGATTATCAAATATCCTATAGTTAAATTATTGGATTAGGTGTATAACTTTGGACATTTGCAGATATAATATTACTAATTATTGTTACCGTATTTACAAGTCATTTTTGGCAACTTTGTTTAACAAAAGTCCTAACCCCACCTTAAAGAGGACATGAGTGAGTTTAGAAATTTAAAGAGATTATCCCATTGAGAAAACAACTCAATCACTTCATCTTAGTAAATTGTTAACTGTCTAATCAATATAGAGAACCAAATCTCTTTAAGAGATCTCCTTGTCTTTCTAAATTGGTCCACATTTCAAACCCCTCAAAAAAGAAACCACAAAGTTCCAATTCATCCCTATTCCTTTCACTCTTAAAAGAAAATATCTAATTTAGATCCACAAGTACTCTAAAGATAACAACTACAGTGCTTTCTCCTTTTCTCTCCAATCTTGTCTACCTAACTAGCCATCCACACAATAAAATTAAATTCTTTTAAGTTATTTTTGAGGAAAGAATTTAGAATTTACTTTAAACTCTTTCCGTTAAAAAAAAAACTCTCTTTAGTCTTTACAAATAGTAATGTGTGGAATTACTAACTGCATGCATGCAATTCAAATTCATAATCCATAAACCATGATGTTCCAAATTCTCTAGCTCTTTAATAATGATAAAGCAAAACTTGGCTGTAGATAACCATATAAACATCGTGTGTTCACTTTGCAAGTATTTTGTGCGTTTTATTTTCTTTCAATATACGTGGCTTCTAAACCTTAATTTGTTTAATTTTTTGCATCGTACATATGCTCTTATATATCTCTTTTTCAAACGAATCCAAAAAGTCTTTTTCCAATATCCCAGTTTGCTTTATGCATGTAAGTTGGTGCTATGTTTATGACCACATGAATATGTATCTAAATCAAGTTTTATTAAAAGTCAAGCGTGATGGTAAAGGCGAATATACTAGTGCGGCGTATAAAAAATACAAAAATCAACTCAAATAATTTATAAACTATTTAAAATATAAATTAGATACCAAAGTTTTCACCTTATTAAAATAAATTAGACATGTCTTTGTCTCTTTGAATTAAAATTTTAAACTGATTAGGTATTTTTAGTTCCTTGTTGTGGCCGATCATATATCATAATTTTCCAATATTTATCTCACCGCTAAAGAGATGCAGATCAAGCTTCAAGTGTTATGGTTAGCTTATTGTTAGTCTTTTTGAAATGAAAGAAATAACAAGTTGTTTGTCAATAAAACATTATCTGTTGTAGTATTGGTAGAGAATGTGAAAATTGTTTCTTGGTGGTGGCTAAGAATCCATAAACATGACTTTGATTGTGATTTCAACTTATGATAGTCTAATCCTTTAGCTTATTTAGGGGTTAGAATTTAACTTGGTTATGTTTTTTGTTCACTTTATTTTCGTTGTTAAACATACCTTATTCTTAATCCTCTTTTCATATATTTATTCATTTAGCTTCTTAAGAAAAATATCTTAATCTTAATCATATTAAATATTAAATTTTCAAATATTCCTATACGGCGGAATTCGCATATAGGATGAATTATAGGGACAAGATTTTATGCTGTAAAAATTCATACTGTTTTGACGTAGTTATTAATTATATATGATTGTTAGTTATTGAAATTATTTTGTATTGATTTTGTTAAGATACAATTTGAAGCGACCAATTTAAAATAAATGGTTGAGATTTACTACTGCATATAAAGTGGGATTATGTGATGGTAGGTAATCATGATCCTGGATTATATATGGGCTTCAATTGCTTCCCTCCCTTCTTGCGTTTTTGTGTGTGTCGAACACAATTATGTTGTTCAACCATTCTTCGGTTGACACGTCAATGTCCTCTAACTCTTTAAAACAACAAGAACAGTCTCTGCATGTCCTTATTTTTTGGAACAGAGCATGTCGTTAGTTGCTTAACCTATTTTTAGCATGGGTCCTTTCTTGCCAATGCCAACTCATCTTTAAAAACTAGTACATTTTATTTTATTTTCACTCCAAGGATTTTGGCAACCTTGAGTAAGTTGCAGTTCTAGGGACAAGTTATCGTGCATAAGCCATGTTTATGTACTATGCATAGATACTCTAAATTACTTAGTGCACCCCCTAGATTGCTTAGCACACTCTCTAGATTTTTAGGGGGGTGTGTGAGAAATTTGGGGGTACACTAGAAATTTGAAGGGTGCGCTAGAAATCTGGGGGTGTGCTAAGCAATCTGGGAGTGCATTAAACAATTTTCATTATTTATGCATGATGCATAATGAAAAATCTTATGCACCATAATCACTCCCGCAGTTGTAAAGTCACATATATGATACTCTTATATGGTGTGTTTTTTGGTTTAAATAAAAATTGTGAAGAGAGAAACATGCAAAAGAGAGTTTAAGAGGAGATATAGAGGTGAAAAAAATATTCATCTTAACAATATCGAATATATTAACTAAAGTTTATGGACTATTTATTTATTGGCAAGCGCTAGGGTTGACCATCTTAATAAGTGGTTCACCGTGAATTAATATTTAAAATTATTGGAAATTCTAACGACTGTTGACAATACTATTTGAAAGTAAAAATTCACAACTCTCATGATCTTTATAATTAAAAAGTGACATGATTAACGTCATTTTTATACGAGTTAAATTTTATTTTTTGTTGTTATAGTTAAACCGGTGTCAATTAATTTATTATTTCAATCGTAAAAATATAGATGGTCATCAACTTACACTTCTAAACAATAATAAATGTCGCCGTTGAAATTTTAATTTTTTTTTTTAATATTGATCCATAATTGACCACTTGTATAAGTGTTCCATATTAGAATTTTCCTTTATTTATTATAATTGATAGATCAATATATTGCATGACAACCATTTACACCCTGGCTGAACATTCTATAACCTTTTTTAGTCTAATTCTTTGCATTGCATTTTCAAGAGTTTGTTCATGGCCTTTGAGTATATGAAAGCGAAATGGTATAGTTTAATTGGTTGAAACTAGAAGCGACAAGTTTGTTTTTTGGTGGTTGATGAAGTCAATCATGAATTAAGGTCCTACTCAACTGGTTGGCATCCTCAAACATACCACAATATGAGTTCAGCTTCATATGATCAATCAGTGCCACTCAAATTGCGTTTATTTAACTTTTTATGATAATCCATCCTTTTCACAATTATAGGTTCAATTTGCTTCAATATCAAAGTTAAACAATTTTTTTTTAAAAAAAAAAAAATTCATATATGAGTTGCAACTCTTGTTAGCCACATGTTTATATGATGTAATATGTAGGTTAGTAGACAAAAAATGTAGCAAATACATTTAGGGTATGTTTGCGAGTTAATTTTTAGAGGGGTTTTGAGGGGAAAGCTTCGGAAGGCTAAGTCAATATCTTTACATTTAAAAAAAAAATTAAAAGAACAATGCGATATTAAATGTTCATGTATCTTGTTTTTTAATATTTTTAAAATGTCAAATATATATCGGATTGGGATTTACTGCAGTTGTATATCCCTACAGTTATGTGCAGTTAATGTATTTGTGAGAGGTGTGTTTTTTTGGCAAGAGAAAAGACAAATTTTCAACAAAAATAATAAATAGGGGCAACTTGTGTGTTAACTTCAGAGACGGCAGGAAAAATAAACTGTAGTGAATCCATATCGAGATATTACTGTTACTAACCCATACATATATCAACTCAACTACCGATTTTCATAAGAAAAATTATCTTAAATAGAAATTCGAGGGGGAAAAGAGTGTGGGGTGGGGGGAGGAAGGAGTGAAACCTTCTCTTCATAGGCCTATCAATATGCTGGCCCAAATGTAATGATTCATTAATTGCAACTATCTTCATGAATTGTTCATAATTTCTCCATTCATTTAATGATATTTTGTGATAGGTAAAATTCATTGAAAGATATTTTTTGATAGTATAATTTTTATCGAAAGATATATTTTAATAATATAAATTTTATCAAAAAATATTTTATAATAATATATTTTTCTGTGAGCAATGGGGTGGAAAGAAGAACAATCACCAAATGGTTCTTGTATTGTATCCACAACTGTCCAATTTTATGTGAAAATAATTAGTCCAATATACTCTTTTAACTTGACATTTCCTTTTGCCACTCTATGACCAAAATATCTTTCCGTAGTTAAGTCACGGATGTAGAAAAAATAAGTAATTTTGAAAAATAACGTCCGCTACTTAAGTCACGGATGTTATAATTGGTAGAATGTTTTGGGGGTATCCGTAACACAAGTCACAGACAAGAGTATTTTAATCATTTCATATGACGTGCCCCAGAAATCATAGGGTGACAAAAGTAATAATCTTTAACTTTTGCTTCCTTATTTTATCAAAAAAACTTTTGTTTCCTTGTATTTGTCAACAAAAAATAAAGTTTGTTTCAGAAGTAGCCCAGTGAACAAAAATAGGTAAAAGGATTAAAAATGAGAAAAATTCTCTTCCCACCCCCCTGTTTTTTTTAACCCCCCAAAAATCCAAAAATGAAACCTAAGCCCACAAAGATTCGGCTCATGTTTAGTGACATATCTAATACTGACAGAAAAACCCGTAAAAGAATCAATATTCAAAGGTTTTCAAATATTTTCTTCGTAGCATGTCTTTATCATGTTGTAATATAGGAGTTTTTTAATTTATGTTTACTTTGTTTTTCTCATTGTCGATTCTTGTTTGTTTCAATCTCATTTGTATTTCTCATGTCATACTCAGTTTGTTAGAGATATATATTTCTTGCAATTTGAATCTTTTGTTTCCATTCAATAGAATTTTTGTTTTGTTTGTTTTAACCAACCTCTTGTTTATATGGGATTTTTTTTATTTTTTTTGGTTACCGTTTTTTCCACCACTGTTAACGATGGCTAATTTCCGTTTATTTTATTATATATTAATTATTATTATTAGAGTAGTGCTATTTGGTACGAGAGAATTTGATCAAGAAAAACAAGAATGCTTACATGTAGTGTTATAAGTGGTGGGTCAAATATAACTCCCTTTTTTGAGGAGATCATGGGTGAGTTGGTATTAAAATTACTCCCTTAATTTTGCCTTCTTGTATTTCTTATTTTTCACTTCTCGTACCAACAATCATTTTTCTTATTATTATTATTATTATTATTATTATTATTATTATGATATTTGTATGAAGTTATCATGAGAAATGTTTTTAATAGTTTAATTTGGAGTTTTATTAGAAATTAACCAATAACTACAATGAGTTAAACGACATTTATCCACCAATTTAAATTGAATGGCTATACTGATTGATATGAACTAGACATGAAGACAAAGCTTATGGAACGTAAAGAATGACTTTGTTAGAATGTATCTACAGAGTTGATAAATCCTAGCTCAACGGATAGAAATGTCAAAATTGTTAATGTTAGACGTCATGATCGGAATTTAAACTTTAGTTCCTTCACTTTGTGTATGTAAGTTTCCAATGACTTGTTATTTTGTATACCTTTCACGAAGGTCAGTTTTTTTATAGGTGACATGTAAAGAACGTTGAGTTTTATGATGATTATTTCATTATTAGAATTTTGTTGTAATTCATAGATCTCTGTTTAAGTATTAGAAAGTTGCAATTTAATCACAATGATTTGTCTAGTATGTTAATTTTTTTTTTTTGACAATCTGATCCAACGTGTCACATTTTAAAAACAATGTTGTTCACTTATCTTAATCATAAACTTTTTTTATGGCTGCTCTTCTCCCTCCCCCCTCTTTTAAATTGATCGGAATCCGATCTCCATATCTTCCCTTTTATGATCGATATCTATTAGTACTACAAATCTTATCAGAAGACATTTCTTGATGGTACAAATCTTACTAGAAAATATGTTCCAATAATATATTTTCTAGTATGCTCAATTTAGAGGGAACAAAAAACAACCGCAAAACTATTTTATCGATTAAGCGTTAAGAGTTAAGAACACTAATTAATATGAGCCACCTAATCTCTATATAGCGACTTCAATTGGCCGACCATAGTGATATGTGTACTACTCCCTCCGTCTCATTTTAAATGACCTTTTTTTGACTTAGTGTACTATTCATTTGACATGCTTTGACTTTAATTTTCTACTAATATATACATGCAAATATTAGCATATGAGATGTTGTTTGATTTGTCTCGACGAGTACTTTCAAAATATACCATTTTTATAATTTTTAATAATAGATAATTAGAGATATTAACGATTAAAATTATGCATTGACAAACATGTCAGTGGTCAAACAGGTCGTTTATTTTGGGACAGAGGGAGTATAAATTATTGATCAAGTAAATGCAGTGCATTTTAGACACCATTAATGATTGCATTAATTGATTGCACCACATACTAGCACTACTGGTAAGTGTAGTGGTCACACAACTAACCAACTAGAAACAACATGTAATTAAACAAAAAGACATCAGACTTAAATGGTTAATAAGCGTGTCTTAAGGTGAATTATTTCATAGTTTGAGTTTGATTTCTGATAGAAATAATTTTTCGTCAAATTTTACTTATCTCATCATCTAACTTTTAAAAAACAAAATGGATCATGCTCCAATCATCTAAGGTCCTGTTTGGTAAAAAATAGCGGATAGCGGATAGCTGATAAGCTAGCTTATAGTGGATGAGCTTATAGCGGATAGCTTTTAGCTTATAGCGAATAAGCTAGCTGATTGAATTTGTAGTGTTTGGTAAAATTAGCGGTTGAACTAGCTTATAAGTATGAAATGACATAAAAAAGATATGTTTAATTAATATTTTACTTTTTCAAGTAAGATGATAGAGATAAAATTAGAAGAAAAGATAATAAGCTACTCCCTCTGTCCCATTTTAAATGACATTTTTTTGACTTAGTGTACTATTCATTTGATCTGCTTTGACCTTATTTTTCTACTAATATATACATGCAAATATTAGCATATGAGATGTTGTTTGATTTGTCTCGACGAGTACTTTCAAAATATACCATTTTTATAATTTTTAATAATATATAATTAGAAATATTAACGATTAAAGTTGTGCATTGGCAAACGTGTCAGTGGTCAAATAGGTCATTTATTTTGGGACAGAGGGAGTATAAGCTACTTGAAATAACATTTGAAAAATAAGTTATAAGCTAGTAAAATAAGCTATAAGCTCTTTTTTAAAAACGGTTACCAAATAGAGCTTTTAGCTTATAAGCTAAAAGCTATAAGCTAGTTATTTGGTTTACCAAATAGAGCATAAGTAGTGTTGTTCTTCTTACACATTGGAATAACTAGACATCTTGCCCGTGCGTCTGCACGGGTCATATATTGACATCAATGAATTGCGAATTTGTTAGTGGAAATAAAATATAGAATGAGTGTGAAAAATAATTTTACTATGTTATTCAATATTTGTTGTTTATACCGACAAATCACCAAATTATATCCAATTTAACTATATGACATGACAAAATATATGATTTACATTTAGAGATATCTTCTCTATTTTGTAAAGATCTACTAAAAGAGATCTAGAAGGAAAAAAAGACGATTAATGCAATAAAAACAATAATTGGAGACAACATAAGTTATAAAAACTTTTGATCTTCAATTTGTGTCTGATACTCATGTAATGCTTTGGGTGGTGCTTGCTTTGACCCTATAGATTCTTCTTTCTATGCAATTGGTTTTAATAATTTTTCCTCCTTGGATCTTCACGTTCCTGCTAAGGCGTTCCTGCTAAGGCATTAGGTGCAATGAGCGTTGCCAAAGAAATTATGGAAGTCATGCCACCAAAATATAAGAGTATATGATTGGAGAGTCATCTTTAAAAAAGGTTGATTTTCATACCAGAGCTGTTGAAAAACAAAAACAGAAGAAAAAAAACTTGATATATGTCACTACTATTCTATCTTCGTCAGATCTTAAACAAAATAAAACTATATAAACACAACTACGTGAATAGTATGAAATTCTCATTTAGATGATTGTGGTATATTTTGATCAATCTAATTGGAACATAATTATTATATTTGAACCAATTTTTTCTTATATGTCTGAAGCTATCCGAATCATATATATTATGGAATAGGTAGCTCATTCTTGAGTTTTGCAGTTGCAATGTAATTTTCTTCTTAGCCTGAAATAATTGAAGGTTAGGAAAATAATATTTAATCAAATGTTCACATAAAGGGCACCATACGGAAAACAAAATACCAGGTAGTATAAAAATGTGCAATGCTCATGATAGAAATTAGGCGCAATGATCTTTATTTGTCTGCAATGATAGAAATTGGTTTTAATAACATCAGAAATTGTATAACGGTCATAACAGAAAAAAGGAAAAAAGAAAAAAAAAAACATATGAAATTGTATAACCTTAGCAGCAGAAATTGTTAAAATTGAAAATAATACTGTGTTGAATAAGAATCATATACACAGATCCATCACCCAAGTTTTTGCTTTATAATTTGGGAATCAACATGCAGTCCCATTGTAGAAACAAACAATATCCATTATTAGATGAATCTAAAATGGAAGAAGATCATGTGAGTTGTCGCAGAGAAGAGAAGAAGAGTTATCACAAAAAACAAACACTATAATTGAGGGGTAGAAGATGAAATAGAGAAGAATTTGAACAATAAGAAGCCCAACACATAGAAGTTACAGTAAAAAAGATGGAATATGATACATTGAATATAAAAAGAGAAAGAAGAAGAAACTTATTGAAGGCAAGGGAAAGAAGAAGAAGCTTATTGAAGGCAGAGAAGGGAAGAGAAAAAGGACGTTGATGACCGCATTGGGAAGGGAAAGAATGACTTTGGCGTGCTGTGAAAACTGAAAATAACATCCTTAAAAGATGAAAAGATTAACACAACAATTAACTTTGTAAGTAAAATAAATAAATACAACCATTAACAGGTGCTATTTTTTAGAAAAAATTGTTAATAAAAAGCCTTGAAATATGATAAGATTAGCACTCAATTATTATGAGCTATTTTCGTGGCTCTATGTGATGCTTATTGAAGGCAGAGAAGGGAAGAGAAAAAGGACGTTGATGACCGCATTGGGAAGGGAAAGAATGACTTTGGCGTGCTGTGAAAACTGAAAATAACATCCTTAAAAGATGAAAAGATTAACACAACAATTAACTTTGTAAGTAAAATAAATAAATACAACCATTAACAGGTGCTATTTTTTAGAAAAAACTGTTAATAAAAAGCCTTGAAATATGATAAGATTAGCACTCAATTATTATGAGCTATTTTCGTGGCTCTATGTGATGATTTTGTTTTATTTTCAAGAAACAAAATTAATTGATTTTAGTAACTGCCAAATTAATTAATAGTACAAAGAAACAATAAAAAAAGATGAGTAGGTGGGTGCATTAATTACAATTAATATGATACATTGAATATAAAAAGAGAAAGAAGAAGAAACTTATTGAAGGCAAGGGAAAGAAGAAGAAACTTATTGAAGGCAGAGAAGGGAAGAGAAAAAGGACGTTGATGACCGCATTGGGAAGGGAAAGAATGACTTTGGCGTGCTGTGAAAACTGAAAATAACATCCTTAAAAGATGAAAAGATTAACACAACAATTAACTTTGTAGGTAAAATAAATAAATACAACCATTAACAGGTGCTATTTTTTAGAAAAAACTGTTAATAAAAAGCCTTGAAATTTGATAAGATTAGCACTCAATTATTATGAGCTATTTTCGTGGCTCTATGTGATGCTTATTGAAGGCAGAGAAGGGAAGAGAAAAAGGACGTTGATGACCGCATTGAGAAGAGAAGAAGAGTTATCACAAAAAACAAACACTATAATTGAGGGGTAGAAGATGAAATAGAGAAGAATTTGAACAATAAGAAGCCCAACACATAGAAGTTACAGTAAAAAAGATGGAATATGATACATTGAATATAAAAAGAGAAAGAAGAAGAAACTTATTGAAGGCAAGGGAAAGAAGAAGAAACTTATTGAAGGCAGAGAAGGGAAGAGAAAAAGGACGTTGATGACCGCATTGGGAAGGGAAAGAATGACTTTGGCGTGCTGTGAAAACTGAAAATAACATCCTTAAAAGATGAAAAGATTAACACAACAATTAACTTTGTAAGTAAAATAAATAAATACAACCATTAACAGGTGCTATTTTTTAGAAAAAATTGTTAATAAAAAGCCTTGAAATATGATAAGATTAGCACTCAATTATTATGAGCTATTTTCGTGGCTCTATGTGATGCTTATTGAAGGCAGAGAAGGGAAGAGAAAAAGGACGTTGATGACCGCATTGGGAAGGGAAAGAATGACTTTGGCGTGCTGTGAAAACTGAAAATAACATCCTTAAAAGATGAAAAGATTAACACAACAATTAACTTTGTAAGTAAAATAAATAAATACAACCATTAACAGGTGCTATTTTTTAGAAAAAACTGTTAATAAAAAGCCTTGAAATATGATAAGATTAGCACTCAATTATTATGAGCTATTTTCGTGGCTCTATGTGATGATTTTGTTTTATTTTCAAGAAACAAAATTAATTGATTTTAGTAACTGCCAAATTAATTAATAGTACAAAGCAACAATAAAAAAAGATGAGTAGGTGTGTGCATTAATTACAATTAATATGATACATTGAATATAAAAAGAGAAAGAAGAAGAAACTTATTGAAGGCAAGGGAAAGAAGAAGAAACTTATTGAAGGCAGAGAAGGGAAGAGAAAAAGGACGTTGATGACCGCATTGGGAAGGGAAAGAATGACTTTGGCGTGCTGTGAAAACTGAAAATAACATCCTTAAAAGATGAAAAGATTAACACAACAATTAACTTTGTAGGTAAAATAAATAAATACAACCATTAACAGGTGCTATTTTTTAGAAAAAACTGTTAATAAAAAGCCTTGAAATTTGATAAGATTAGCACTCAATTATTATGAGCTATTTTCGTGGCTCTATGTGATGATTTTGTTTTATTTTCAAGAAACAAAATTAATTGATTTTAGTAACTGCCAAATTAATTAATAGTACAAAGCAACAATAAAAAAAGATGAGTAGGTGGGTGCATTAATTACAATTTTCCCTCCTTAATCAATATCTAATTAGGGTTTAGGGAGTAACTTTTTATTCCCACTTAATATAATAAAAATAAAGATAAAGATAAAGATAAAGATACTTGTGAGACTACCATTTACCAACCGTAATGTTCTACCCCTTTCACATATGGAGGAGGCATTTTGTGGTATAAATGTCATATTTACATCATGTTTCATTAATAAAAAAATGTCAATATAAAACACCATGAATAACATGTCAACTTCGACTTTAACAACACTTGAAAAGTCCAACAATAATACTAACAACGTCTAAGTGTTTGCATCATTATCATATTTAAGAATCTAGACCACTTTGACTTTTCTTATATTGGTTTCCTTGTTCAACTTTTGTTCCTTTCTCTTTGGTATTTTCTCTCCACTACTTATCCCCCATCATATAGTTGAAACGTTCAATTCACATAACTTCAATTAGACTATTCTAATTTCCAACACCACAAATCAAATAATAAATTAATAAATACTTGTATCCACTCATTCACTATATATATTCACATACAAATTCATTCATCTCTTATATGATCATAAACCATGGCCGTCCAAAAAATCATAATCCCACCAATTTTGGTTTTTCTAATGACCCTTTTCTTCAATGCATCATCTTCATCCTCTTCTAATAATTCACAATATCCATTTTTAAACCATGGTGTTAGATCAGCCTATTGGCCTGCAGGTGGTGATTTTTTACCTTCTCAAATTAATACAAACTACTTCACTCACATTTTCTATGCCTTCATCCAACCCGACCCAATTTCATTCAACCTTATAATCACCAAATCCGACCAAAAATGGGCCCATAAATTCACAAACGAGCTCAGCCACCATTACCCGCCTGTGAAAACACTTTTCTCCATCGGAGGAGGTGGTAGCAATTCAACACTCTTCTCTGAAATTGCTAGCACAAAACTAAATAGAGAAATCTTCATAAATTCGACAATCCACGTGGCACGAAAATATGGGTTTGACGGTGTTGACTTGGACTGGGAATTTCCTCAAAATGAAAAAGACATGTTTAATCTCGGATTGTTATATGAGGAATGGTATAATGCTTTGTTTGCCGAAGCTATAATTATGAGAAAACCACGTTTGCTTTTGACTTCTGCAGTTTATTATAATTCCACAATAAGACTTATTGGTAAAGGGCCGAGATCTTATCCGGCCCAAGCTATCAATAAATACTTGGATTGGGCCAGTCCAATGTGTTTCGATTATCACGGCTCATGGGCTAATAATACAGGCTTTAATGCTGCTTTATATGACCCGAAGTCCGAAATTAGTACAAATTTTGGAATTAGGTCATGGATCAAATCGGGTGTAAGACCCGAAAAGTTGGTTATGGGTTTGGCTTTATACGGGAGGACGTGGGAGCTGAAGGATCGACACGTTCACGGGGTAGGAGCCGATGCAGTGGGACCCGCAGTTGACACAGATGGTAGTATGAATTATAATGAAATCTTGAAGTTTAATAAAGAGAGTGGTGCTAATGTTGTGTATGATAAGGTTGCTGTGTCTTTTTATTCTTATGCGGGTACTACTTGGATTGGGTATGATGATGTGCCATCTATAACCACTAAGGTTAGGTTTGCTAAATCATTGGGCTTAAAGGGATATTTCTTTTGGGCTCTTGGGAAGGACAAGGATTGGACAATCTCAAGACAAGGTACTTCCCATTGTACTCTTTTCAACTTTGAGTTTTTATTTTAACTCCAAATAAAAATGCATCTTTTTTCTAAACTTAAATATATTTGAAAATTTCTTAAGTATGATCTACTCTGAAAATAGTTCTTCTTGATAGATAAATATATAGATTTAAAATGAATATTTTCAAATAGGGACCTTACATAAAACCATATTTTAAGGATCAGAAAATACTTTTTCTTTTTAATATATAAGGATCAGAAAATACTTAAAAATGTCTCTTTTTAATGATACTTATTGATATGAAATGATACTCATAACTTTTTGTACCAATCTATTTTACATACACAATTTAAAAATGATGTATAAGAGCATCATTATCGGTAGAAAATTGGGGTGTCTACACAGTTACCAACCACGTATTGTCAGAGTGCTATGAATATTTCATCTCTCCATTTGGTTCGTTAGTTGAAACATGCTTTCAATAAAAGCAACGTATGTTACGTATCTACTTCTTCGATTTGCCCATAATTTTATTTTTTCTTCAAAATGTAAAATATAAATATGAGATATATTGTGGAGTCATGTGGGATCTATTTTAAATTTTTTGATAAACTGTATGGATATTTAAAAAATGTAGTCGATTTGTTTATATAATTGAGAAGTATAAAATAGTATAAAAAAATAAGTGAGACTCATTTAAAGAATGCAAATGAGTTTTTGGATAATAATGCTCTAAATATGTCAAGCAATCTAAGTTTATATGTAAATTATTTTGTACAATAATAATAATAAAAATAGTAATTTTTCATTCCAATTAAAATTTTGATTGAGTAAAAAAATTATTAAGATTTTGATGGTTTTCATTTCTTACAGCTTAGGGTAGCGTCGTCATTTTAGATTTTGATGTCTTATACTTGTTTGTTTTGTGTATTTTTTTTGCAGCTTCAAATGTATGGGGACACTGACAGCTAGCTATATCAAGTTTAATTTCGTGTAATTCGTGTTTTGTGATAAAATGTTTCATGTAATTTTAGAGCTTTATTATATAATTGTAATTGATAGTCATTATTATAATTGAATTTATGCAGATACGATCGTATTCATGAATTTAAATAGTATTAGTTGCATTTTTTTTTTGTTGACAAAGTTATTATACATGAACAATCTGATTATGTACCAACCACGATTAAGAAAATACAGATAATGCATTAGTGAAAAAATGAATTGACCCATAGAAAAATTCATTGAACAAATTTTGAACCCAACAATCCATTTTGGCTCATGTTTTAAAAGTCAAATTACAAATTAAATTAGTGGTATCATAGCTGGTCATTGAGAGCATGTTGACTTGTTTGGACATAAATTAGCTTTCTTGTAAACTCTTGTAGTTTCTTTTGGCACACCTTATACTAAAGGGTCTATCCGATTGCTTAATATATATATATATCATTTTTGCTTGTTCAAAAATAAATTAAATTAGTGAGACTTTGTATCATGATTTAACTCATTTAAGCGATGATAAAAGATAAAAGAGTGCATACAAAAAAAAAGGTAAATAGGCTTATACCCCCTGCAATGTAGGCGAATTTTGTTTTTCTCCTTGTAAATATTTTTTTGGTGACTCGCCCTTGCAATGTTGAAATTTTAAGTAATAAAGTTTGGAGCAAATTTTTTGACATACAAGAAAAATAAAAATTATCATTAAGTATAGTAATCAGCAAAGTAATAATGGATTATTCAGTCTCGTGAGCTTAGCTCAATTAGTAAGACATTGTATTATATATACAGAGGGTCGGGGTTCGAATTCCGATCATCCACTAATCCATCTTAAGGGTGGAATTTCTAACCATTAAACTACTTGACAAAAATAAAATAAAATAAAATAATGGATTATTCAAAAAAAAAAAGAACAAAGTAATAATGAAATTACAAATATTTCCATAAATATATTTTTATGGGATTGATACTCTTTGAATTTTAGTGATATTTACCCCTTCGTTTAAAAATATATATTTTTTATTTTAAATATTTTTCTTTTTTTTACATATAATCTTCTATTTTTAATTTTTTTAAAAGAAGAAAATGCAATCGTGTTTACTTCTTAACAAAGTTTTGTGTTTCTTCTAGCATGAATATCCCGGTCCGCACACGTCTTCTCCACCAAATTTACCGGACTTTCTCACACATATCCGCTAAATTTACAGAACATTCTCCTCAGTAACAATGCGAAAATTTGGTTTCCCATACTATAGTATATATAATCTTTTTTCTCTTTTAGTTGTTTAACGGTCCGGTTATGGTGCATAAACAACGTGCATAATTAAGTAAGTTTATCGGTACACTTGTTTTAAAGTATACCGGTTTGAAAAAAAAGTTACCGATACACTTTTTCTCGACTGTATGCATGTTCATACCGATACACTTTTTCTCAACTGTACCGGTATGCATATTACATTTTTTCTCAAACTGTACCGATATACATTTAAATCGCGCTACGATTATTACACGTGGAGGCTAATCTGATGGTTGTTATTCACTTATGCACCGTGCATAAAGAATTGACTTATGTACAATAATTTTTGGCGATGTTAACACTTAACACTTAAGAGTGAATTTCCATAAGCTAAAATAGAGAGTAAATTACGGCTTAGAATCAAATATTTATGAAAAGAATGAAGAAATCAGTCAAGAAAATAATTGCAAAGATACTCTTCCTTAAACATTCTTAATATCTTGTTCTCATCATAATACCACAATAAAAAAATAAAAAAAAGATTCTCTCTTTTTACATCAGATCAAATTTTGAATTCATGATTATGGTTTCATTCTACTATTTTGAATAGATCAGATCAAAAACGGAATGTTCATAATCACATTGTTTCATTCTACTATTTTTTTTCTACATATAGAGTTCAAGATTGTATGTAACTTTCTCATTCAAAATATTTTCAGTCATTCTTTCTTTTTCTCTCTTATAAATATTTTTTTTCATAGATTCTGTTCTTGGAAGATCATAAGATGAATGATCTTAGAGATACGTTTCCTATTGGAATGCGTGTTCTTGCTGTTGATGATGATAGAACATGTCTCAAGATTTTGGAAAAACTTCTCCTAAAGTGTCAATACCATGGTATGTTATTTTTTATTTTATTTTTCAAATATATTAAAAATAGGTTTTTGATTTTGTTTATTTTCATGTGATAAATCTTAATCATAGGGTATTCTCTAAGTTTTTGAGATACGTATATCTATATATGTTAGATTAGATTATAGATTATTATCTAGCCATTGCTTGTATTAATCAATTAGATTAGTTTTAAATTTTCTTTGATATTTTTTAGGCTTGACTAAATTATATTTGATTGGTTTTTAAGAGATATTAGACATGATTTGGTTTTTAAAGTTCAAATTGAAAAGAAAAAAAAAAGTATTTTGTGTGTCTAATCTTTTGTGATCTTATGTTGTTACTTGGATTTCAAAGATATGATCATATCCAAATCATTGGATTAATTTATTAGATGCCATAGGATGTAATGTAGTATCCAATTTCCAATGATTTTAGAATTTAGATTTATTTTATTTTATTTTAAAATTTCATAGATTTTATGTTCTGATTTATCTGCAAATTTTTAGTGTTTAATGAAGCATATTAACATTAGAATGGTTGTTTAATTTTAGTGTTTTCGGCTAATGATGATCCGAAGATGTAGAGCTGTCAAAATGGGTCGGCCCGAATGGGCGGCCCGAATAGCCCGATTTTTTCCCGGGCTTGGGCCTAAAAAATCTAGCCCGAATTAGCATCCGGGCTTTTTAGCCCGGCCCGATAAAGCCCGCAAAAAATATGGACCGGCCCGAATGGGCCGCGGGCCGCCCGCAAGCCCGATTAAATTATAATAAAAAAAATAAAAATAAAAAATATGAGTAAACAAGGAAGAATGTTTATAATAATTTTACTTGGGCCACCAATCTAAAAGTCGACACAAACATAATAAGTTAACAACACGACAACAACACAACACACACCTTCAAATTCCATCAAACGCACATTTAAGAGAATAAATATGCACTAGTAACGCAAATTATGTACATAAGGAAATGAAGAGAAGCTAAAAGTAAAAATAACTTATCGTGTCATTAAAATAAATAAATAAGCTAAAAATATAAAACCACGATCGTGAAATATTTCTCTACGTAATTACTCGTAAATTTTAAATAGCTTAAATAACTTTACATTAATACTAACAAATTTCAACCTATTTGTAATTAATTAATGTTATGATCTCTTTGTCAAATTTATTGAGCACTTAAATTTATTCTTTTTTTCATTACCCTTCATCTATTGCTTTAAAAATGTTTTTTTTTTTAAAAAAACCGGGCCGGCCCGAAAGCCCGTACCGGGCCGGGCTCGGGCCTTATTTTGTAGCCCGTTTTTTATCCGGGCTTTTTAAGCCCGGCCCGACGAAGCCCGAATGGGCCGACCCGAAACGGGCCGGGCCGCCCGTTTTGACAGCTCTGCGAAGATGGTGCGCAAAGGAATTAGTCACGGTGCTTGTGATTATCTGCTGAAACCTGTTACACTGACAGAGGTACAAACCATTTTGCAGCGTGTAATTAGGATGAAGACTAACAAAAGAAGCTACAATGATGAGCCAAATTCTGATAGCGGAAATGGAATTGATTCTGCAGTGACAGGAAATTCTGATCAAAATGAAAGGCCATAAAAAAAAAAAAAAAGAAGTCTCGCGTTATTTGGACCCCTTCCTTACACCGCAAGTTTGTTGCTGCTGTTGATCAATTAGGAGGCATTGACAGTAAGTTCTTCCTTCTTACTTCAATGTAAAATCAATATTCATCATAATTTTTATCAATTTGTATGTATTCATTGAATATGTTTAGTCATGCTATGAAGTTTTCCGATACTAAACTGTCGCAGATGCTGTGCCGGTAAAGATTCTTGACTTGATGAATGTTGAAAAGCTTACAAGGGAGCATGTGGCTAGCCATCTTTATGTATTTTTTATTCTTATCTCTTATGTTTTAGCTTTATAAAAACACTGACATAGACACGGACACCATACATGAGACTGACACATCGACATAGCTAATGATTTGAAAAGTTGAATATTGTAACTAACCACATGTTGGTGTCGTGTCAGTGTTAGACATCGGACACACGCCTTCGATTAACACAGCTAACGATTTGAAAAGTTGAATATTGTAACTAACCACATGTTGGTTTCGTGTCAGTGTCGGACACCGGACACACATTAAATCGAGGTTTTTAATTCAGGAAAACTTAATGATTTTTGTATTTTCTGCAGAAATATAGACGATCTATCTGAAAAGAACTGGTTATTGGGAACCAATACCAACAAGCTAATATATATGTCTGCACTGTTAGGTAGTTCTTCAGATACATCCTATTCAAAAATGACTTCTTTCGGTGGCTCGACACAGTTTCATAACAATCCTTTCAAATCCTTTGCATCTGGTGGTAGTATGAGTAGTAATGTGAATCTGCTATTCAACACTCACTCCTACTAATGTGAATATGCATGGATTCTCTTCTTCTGGAACTCCTCAGCTGAATCACACACAAGTAGCTGAAGGATACAATAATTTAGCCTCTCAGAATTCACAGTTGTTTATGGATGATGCTTGTATTGTATCCATCTTTGCTACAATTTTAGTAATTGTTTCTACCTTTGATTTAACCATTTTTGTGGAGCTAGGTTCTCACTTTTTGTTTGGTTTCCACAATGAGGTAATCATCGTTTGATATTTGTTGTTTTGTTCCCTAGTGTTATGAATAATGACTTTTGTGTATCCATTATTTATAGGGTTAATAGGCTAATACCCCCCTGCAATGTTAGCGAGTTTTGCGATACCCCCCTAGAAAAAAATTTCATGGAGATTCCCCCTCGCAATGTGAAGATTCCTTGCTTTACCCCCCTCAGTGGCCACTTGGATTTGGAATCTTCAATTTTGCTGATGTGGCAAGCATACGTGGCTTTTCTTTTATTTTTTTCTTTATTTTTTTGGTGACACATGGATAAATATTGCTTAGGTGGTTTTTTAATTCATTTTTAATTAATTTAAAAGAAAAAATACATAGTGAATAATCAGTTTCATCTTTAATTAATTTAAAGGAACAAAAATTTGGAAAGATGATAATTAAGCAATTAAAAGAATTTCACCCTCATCATTATCATCAACAACACTTGCATCATTATTGCAGAACAAACAGAAACCCAAACCACATAAACATAAACCCAGAAATCAAAACTGTTCATCTTCCTCACAAAAGTTTAGTGATTTACTCCTAAATTTTTTTGTTACCCGCGAAAACAAAATAATCGTTCACCCCTCATCTTCCATTCACGGCCACCGGAATAGAGAGCGCCGCCGTCAGAGAAAGTTCCGTTGATGTTCTGCATTTCTATCAAACAGCACTTAGGTCAATCAGAAACAAAATTTTAAGAAGAGACAGTAATAGCATTGCACCATTCTGTACTTAATCGAACTATTCTATTTTGCATAAAAATCCCTTCTTTTTCACTATGTTCAACAACAGCAATTGATAAAATTGATGATACTGAGAGTGATAATGAATGGGAGAGATTGCTCAAACCTTTTGATATCAAACAGCTTCAAAGATCATTCAATCCAATTACCCCATCACAGCTTTGTAAATTATTAGAATGTTCCCACTTCAATTGATTTGTTCGAAAAAGCCGGTTCGCAAAGACAAACCCAAACCACAAACCACATAAACATAAATCCAGAAAAATTCAGAAAAACGAAATCAAAACGACGTAAACAGAAATCGAAACAGAAAAACCACAAACGAAATCCAAACGAAATCGAAAACAAAAACATAAACAGAAATCAAAACGAAAGTGGACCCAGAAAAATCAAATCGGATCCGAGAGAGAGATTCGAAATCGAGAGAGAGATTCGAGATCATGAGAGAGAGATTCGCAATCGTGAGAGAGATGCTTTGCAGGTTGTTTTCTGGGTGGTTTTTGCTTCACCTCATGGAAGATAAGACGAAAGGTTAGGAAAGATGGATCAGAGAAGAAGAACACGATTGTTTTTGTTTTGTTTTAATTTTTTGTTTTTTTTTTTTTAATTTTTAATTTTTTAATTTGATAGAGTTGTTTTTCTTTTTTTTAAATAAATGTTAATAATAAAAAATTACTCCACCATCTATTTTATTAATTTATATTTTTTAATTAATTAGGTGGAATTTTTTATACATGTGTCACCAATTTAATTAATCAAAAAGAAATTAAAAGCCAAATAAGCGTGCCATATCATTATTTTTGCACAATCAGCGTCCAACATGTCTACTGAGGGGGTAAAGCAAGGAATCTTCACATTGCAAGGGGGAATCTCCATGAAATTTTTTTCTAGGGGGGTATTGCAAAACTCGCTAATATTGCAGGGGGTATTAGCCTATTAACCCTTATTTATATATTGGACGTTTTTACTTTTAAGGAAAATTTCCACATTAAAAATATATATGTTGTGTCTGATTTTTATTTTTCTGCCATTGTTATTGCCCTTTGGAATTTCATTTTTTGGTTTGACTATTTATTTGCACGGTACCAAAAAATATATTATGCTTCATAGAGTTTGTTTTCTCTATTTATCCAAAGAGCCAAAGTTTGAAAATACTCTCATCTAAAAAATATAAATAGTTCTTTGAATTAACAAAATTATCTCTTTAATTGTCTTTGTCTTTCTTATTTTTGAATTTGAGTCCATTTTCTCTTGTTCAAGACATAAACAAAAATAAATTGGTAATAATTTTAATCATTTAATTATTCTTAATAATTTTTATCACTCATTTAACACTAATGGCACACACACACATCATAAACTTATATGGTTACAAGTTGAGTCCATTTTGTATTGCCAACACAAATCTTGAGCATGCATAAATATTTAAGCATGCTAAGTTGTAATGTTCTGCTTCCAACACCCCCCAAAAACCGAAAGAAGAAAATAAGTTAATAATTAATATGAAATAATTAAAATGACAAAGTTTGTCAAAATAAAATTAAAATGACAAAGAGGAAGTCATGTTGCTTCAAAAAGCAAGGAATCTCAAGATTTTGTGGCAAAATGAATCTTTAAGATATGCTTATCATATAAGCCAGAGGTTATAAGCTTCTTTGAATATTAGTGGAGGGCCAATGATGATGCTTTAGGATAATCATAAATGAGCTTATAGGATTTTCAATGCGTGAGGATCTTCCAACATGTGATTTGATGAGCTAATTCCAACCAAGTAACTTTCTCAATATCTCTTTTATTTAATTTATATTTTTTGTCTTGATTTAACATGTTTGCCAATTCCAGCTAGGAAATCTCAAGTATATTGTCATATCAATAGGCAATAGCAATAGAGATATGATATTTAGAGTATGCTAAATATAATACATGTGTTACTAGTGAATATTTTCCTTTTTATATAGATAATATCCTACCATGTGGTCATGGTAAATATTAAGCTTTAATGCAGTTTTGGTCCCCCTATTTTGAAAAACCTGAACTTTTGATCCCCCTATTTTGAAAGTCAACTTTTTGATCCCCCTATTTTGAAAAACCTGAACTTTTGATCCCCCTATTTCAAAACTCAGCTTTTTGGTCCCCCTATTTTTGTTTTTTCAGAATTTTGGTCCCCCAACTCAGTTTAGCAAATTTTTTGCTGATGTGTCACGCTCATTAATAACGTGACGGTGTCCATATTGACAAAACATTTGCCATGTCATTATTTGTTTTTCTTTAAATCAAATATTTTGTTTTAAAAATATTAAAACAATAAAATCATCAATTATTTATTGTTTTAATATTTTTAAAACAAAATATTTGATTTAAAGTAAAAATTGGTCACTGTCACGTCATTAATGAGCTTGACACATCAGCAAAAAATTGGTCAAACTGAGTTGGGGAACCAAAATTTCAAAAAAACTAAAATAGGGGGACCAAAAAGCTGGTTTTTAAAATAGGGGGATCAAAAGTTCAGATTTTTCAAAATAGGGGGACCAAAAAGTTGGGTTTAAAAATAAGGGGATAAAAAATTAAGGTTTTTCAAAATAGGGGGACCAAAACTGCAATAAAACCTAAATATTATTATTATATGCATTAAGATTATGACACTCATGTGCTTTTGGGTACAAAGTAGTGGGTATCTCCATCTAATTGTAGATATTAATTCCTCAAATGGTGTAGGACTTTACATATATGGTTTTACGACTAGATTCAAATTCGAGATCTATAATTACCACTAGATACATATGGTTTTACAACTAATATGTGAATGTGAAATTTCAAGAGAGATTGATGTGTGAGATATACTTATATATAGAGGATATATAAATTGTTTGGTAATTAACTTTGTTTTGCAGAAAAACACAATGTATAGGTGGATTGGACAAAACTCTCGGTTATGAGATAACTCAAAAATCTAATGTCTTAAGATTTTAGGTAAAAATGTGGTATTCAATTCAATTGAATAATTGTTCTTAAATTTAATGTGGATGATCTCCCGAGTTATCCCCTCATGACACAACAACAATGAAGCATGAACACAGTCACCACACCGACAATATTTTAAGAAATGACACAATTCAATGTAATTATAAATGTCGATATCGGTGTCCGAGACATTCATAACACAACAATGATATCAAAGCAATGACAACTAATCTTAATGGTGTTATTATTAAAGGAAAGAATACTAAGAGGCTCCGATATATTATTTGGTTGGCAACAACTTGGTGTATTTGGCGAACTCGTAATAACATTCTTTTTAGAGGAGATTATGTTAATGTTACTTTCTTAGTGAACCAAATTTTATATATTGTTTGGTTGTAGTTTATAGGTACTAAGGAGTAGAGTTGATTTTTCTTTCCTAGACTGGTGTAATAATCCTTTAGCGTGCTATCATAGCATCTAAAGTGATTCTATTTGAATTGTAAGGGCCGAGTACCTTTTGTACTCCTTATAATTCCATTTTTTGCTTATAAAAAAAAAACAGAAACAACTAATAGATAGAATAAAAATAAATTTATCCATATTTACTGTACATTCATTTCTGTAATTATACATTATTAGAATATATAGGCAGATTTATTTTTATTCTATTAGCAACGAATGACCCACATAGGGGTAGATGGATTACTTAAGCACCTCTAATTATTTAAGTATGGGCCAATAAGTTAGAAACGTTTCAATAAACAAAGAAAAACATGATATTCTAATGATGCAAACTTTTGCAACCATATGATAAAGTTTTCTCCACTCCAAAGGGCACAGACAGGAGTCAACGTATAATGGGCATTCAACTAATAGATGATTAGTTAACTAAAAGTTGTTTGGTTTGGATAATCAAACACTAACAACTTGTCTTTCATTGTTTTATTATTTGTCATCACCCTAATTAAGTGTATTTTTCTACGTTTCAATGTCCTATAGGTCATTGTTAATTTGACTTTTTACAATTCATGCTAACAAAAGTGTTTTTCACGTGAAGAAATTAATTATAACCAGAATAAACTTCTTCAAAACTGAATATGAGTAATGTTATACTGCTCAATTAATGTGATTTTTATAGTTATTCTGAATGCCACTCAGTTGTTGGATAAAATTAAAGCTACTTCTTGACTATGGTTTAGTGGTCGTTCAAGTCAAAAGTCATTTTTTTCTTTTTATGATTGGTGTATTGCTCCTGTAACTTGTATTCAAAGCCTATAATAATGAGTTTTGTGTTGTAAGGAATTGAGTACACATTATACTCCTTTATAATATTCTTTTTGCTTATAAAAAAATACTGTTCAATTAATGAATACAAATTTTATAAAATTCACCGTTAGATTGAAAATTTATATTATGTAAATCATATATGTTAAATTTTACAAAAAATCATATAACATGTTATTGAGACAAGACAAATCAAAATTTTAGATTCTTGTAAAATTTAACATATCATCTAGAAAATTTACCAAAAAAATAAAAGAAAAGAAAATGCTTTAATTTTTCTTAAGGTGAAAGAATATTTACTTTCTTCTTCAAGATGATAGATTTCCTTACTATCTCAAATAATTAAATCATAAATAAATACGTAATTTAAAGCATTAAGTTATTGCCATTCAAGAAAATCGAAAATTATCATTATAGTAAGTAACAAAGTAATATATCAAAAATAAAAGTAAGTAACAAAGTAATAACAAAATTACAAAAAATTCCATAAATAAATTTTATATTTGTGGACAGCAAATAAATTGGATAGTGTGTAATTGTCTATGAATTTTAGTAATATTTATGCTTTGTCTAAAAATAAAAATGATCTATTTTGCCTACTAGTTGGCAAAAACTACACAAATGCAAAAATTTATCTAACCTTTTTCCTTACTAACTATGCAAAAATTTGATTTTCCATATCCGCCAAATTTACCGAACTTTCTCTTGTTTTTTTACTTTCACCATCTGTTTAATCTGGTTTAGAGGTCAATTCTGACATCAAGTGGTTTCAGCATCTTTCAATCGCAGTACCAAACTTTCTCTTTACTAACAATGCGAAAATTTGGTTTTGCATACCTGCCAAATTTACCGGACCTTCTCTTTAGTAACTATGTTGAAATTTAGTTTCGCGTACCCACCAAATTTACCGGACCTTTTTTTACTAACTATGCCGAAAATTGGTTTCGCATACCCGCCGCCAACTTTATGGACCTTTTTTTACTAACTATGCCGAAAATTGATTTCGCATACCCGCCAACTTTACCGAACTTTCTATTTACTAACTATGCCGAAATTTAGTTTCGCATACCCGCTAACTGTACCGGACTTTCTGTTTACTAACAATACAGAAATTTCGTTTCGCATACCCGCCAACTTTACCGGACTTTCTCTTTACTTAAATTGCAAAAATTTAGTTTTGCATACCTGCCAACTTTCCCGAACCTTCTCATTAGTAACTATGAAGAAATTAGTTTCGCATACTATAGTTTTTTTTTCTTTCTCTTTTCGTTGATTTGCTGTTTTTTTTTTTTTTTTTCTTGTAATAAAATAAATAAATATGTCTAGAAGTCCTAGCTCAATTGGCAGAAAAATGCCGAAATTGTTAGGCCGGACATCCATGACCGGGGTTCGATCCCTAGTCATTCCATTTTGTGTGTGTGAGTTTATGATGACTTTGTCATTTCATCTATGTACCAAAAAAAAACACATATATACAAATTTTTAGATGATGTTAACACTTAAGACTGAATTTCCATGAGCTGTCAAGAAAAAAAAATAGTGAATAAATTACGGCTAGACGTAGACATATCCTTTGTTAATTACAGCTTTCAAACATTTATGGCAAGAATCAAAAAACCAATCAAGAAAATAATTACAAAGATACTCTTTTTCAAACATTCTTAATATTTTGTTCTCATCATAATACCACAATCATTCACACTATCAAAAAAAAAATTCTCTCTTTTTACATCAAATCAAATTTTGAATTCATGATTATGGTTATCTAACATAAATAGAATGTTCATAAATCACCTCACCAATACCATAATCCATCTTGTGTCATACGTTGTTTCACTGTCCATTGTTTCATTCTACTTTTATTTTTACTACATATAGAGTTCAAGATTCTATTTAACTTTCTCAATTCTCACTCAAAATATTTTCAATCATTTTTTCTTTTTCTCTCTTAATAAGATCATAATAAGATGAATGATCTTAGAGATACGTTTCCAATTGGAATGCGTGTTCTTGCTGTTGATGATGATAGAACATGTCTCAAGATTTTGGAAAAACTTCTCCTAAAGTGTCAATACCATGGTATGTGTATCTTATTTATTTTTCAATGGTTTTTGATGTGATAAATCTTAATCATAGGGTATATTTAAGTATATATGTTAGATTAGATTATAGATTATTATCCTGCCATTGCTTGTAAGAGTATCAAATAGATTAGTTTTAAATTTTCTTTGATATTTTTTAGGTTTGACTAAATTATATTTGATTTGATTGATAACATTCTTGATTCTTTAAGAGATATTAGACATGATTTGGTTTTTAAAGTTCACATTTTTTTTAAAAAATTATTGTGTGTCTAATCTTTTGTGATCTTATGGTCACATCCAAATCATTGGATTAATTCATTAGATGCTATAGGATGTAATATAACTCTTTTCAAATTTCCAATGATTAGAATTTAGATTTATTTTAATTTAAAATTTCAATATTTCATAGATTTTATGTTCTGATTTATCTGCAATGTATCATTTTTTTTATTTGTTGCAGTAACCACTGCTCAAAATGCGATAACTGCGCTGAACTTGTTGCGAGAAAACAAAAACAATTATGACTTGGTAATAAGCAATGTGCATATGCCTGATATGGATGGATTCAAGCTGCTTGAGCTTATTGGACTTGAGATGGACTTACCTGTCATAAGTAAGCTATGCAATTCTACAATCTTATGTTATCGATTCATGATATATGTTTTACTCGGATCTGACTCCTCTAAAGTGCGACAATAACCAAAATTGATATTAGTGATAAAATATATATGGTTTTTTAATGTAGCATTAATATAACAATGTGTTTTAATTTCAGTGTTTTCGGCAAATGATGATCCGAAGATGGTGCTTAAAGGAATTACTCATGGTGCTTGTGATTATCTGCTGAAACCTGTAATACTGAAAGAGGTACAAATCATTTGGCAGCATGTGATCAGGAAGAAGAAGACTACCAGAAGAAGCAACCACGACGCGCCAAATTCTGATAGCGGAAATGGAATAGATTCTGCAGTGACAGGAAATTCTGATCAAAATGAAAGGTCTTCTAGAAAAAGAAAGGAAAAGAATGAAGATGATGCTGATGAGGAGAATGAGGATGATCATGACAATGATGATCCAACCGCGCAAAAGAAGGCTCGAGTTGTTTGGACCCCTTCCTTACACCGCAAGTTTGTTGCTGCTGTTAATCAATTAGGCATCGATAGTAAGTTCTCCTCCTTTCTTCAATGCAAAATCAATTCTCATCACAATTTTTATCAATTTGTATGTATTCATTGCATATGTTTAGTCATGCTATGAAGTTTTCCGATACTAAACTGTGTTTCTAATGATGAATGTTGCAGAGGCTGTGCCGAAAAAGATTCTTGACTTGATGAATGTTGAAAAGCTTACAAGGGAGAATGTGGCTAGCCATCTTCAGGTATTTATTCTTATCTCTTATGCTTTAGCTTTATAATTTACGAAACACTGACATAGACACGGATACTAGACAAGAGATTGACACATTGACACATCGACACAACTAATGATTTTAAAAGTTGAATGTAACCACATGTTGGTGTCGTGTCATTGTCAGACACCGGACACACATTCAATCATGCCTTTTAATGCTTTAGCTTTATAAGTTACGAAACACTGACGTACACACAGACACTAGACATGATACTGGCACATTGACACTGTTATGAATAGGTTTGTTGTTGTTCATAGAAGGAAGAGAACATTGCTAAAAGACTACTAACAAACTACACTAATCTAAAATAACTAATTTCTTCATTCATTTGATTTCATAATTATTACATTGATAACCTCTCTATATATAACCAAGATGATAGCATGACTCACTAAAACTTATCTAGAACATTCTAGAAACTAATGACTCATACCCTAAAATGGATTTGGACCTAATAAATCTATTATTGGGCTCATCTTAGATTATTCATTACATTCCATTGCTCTTGCACAAACACCTTGTCCTCAAGGTGTAATCTATTAACCTCCATAATCATATCATTACCTACTCCTTCAAGATCAACCTTGTCCTCAAGGTACTAAAGATAACTCACACAATTATGTTTCCCGGGGTCCCAATGTTTGAACTGACATTGTTGCTTGTTTCCAATTCTCACACAACATGTAGAAATGAGTTGTTGCTGAAGAAATAATGGTTGCTGCATAATATTGACACAATCATGATAATAGGCACAAAAATAAACCACTTTAAGAATTGTAGTGCAAATTTGTTGCAACTCCCCTTCAATTTCCCTTTGCTTCAGTACTATGGCCAAACTAGTAACAAGGTCCCAAAATGTAGCAAAGCCCTGTGAGTAGCTTCCAATAATCATGAGGTAACAAAGATCCATGTCATTCAACACATCACACACCTTGTTGTGTTCATTCTTAAACCAAGTTACAGCTAGTGCAAGATAAGTAAATAGACTTAGCTTTACCTCTTGCTTATAGTTACTAAAAATTTGAATTAGCTCATACTGCTCCTTGGCTTTGATCATAAACATAATAATCTCTTTTTCCATTGAATCAAGTGTAAATCTTTGCCTTATGTAATTCATGTCAATAACACATAAGATGCCACCAAGACTATCCCAAGAAGAGACATATTGTATCTGACCCTGTGCAAGCTTAATTGCAGTCCTTGTATGTCTTAGCGCACACTGGAACCATTTCGCAATCTGGTGCAATGCAGCAACAAAACCAAGTTTGGAAGCCAAAATCAAGTGCTTAATCTTTTCTATCATTTCAACTTCAACAACCTTGTTGTAATCTATAGTTCCCTCATTATGAAACATGTATGCTAATAAACATTGGACCCAAACAACATGATTGATATCACTATCTACTCCATGAAGCCCAACCTTGTCCTCAAGGTTGTAGAAGTCCTTCAAATATTTGAAAATCTTATTGGTGGTGGCAGCATGAATGAAAAACTCATGGTCCTGGAATAAAGCATTTGTAACTAAGATCGCGCCATGTGTATAATCTCTAAACAAGAGAGACCACGCAATTCGTAGTTCAACGATTCCACAATGCACGATGTCAAGAGTGCCACAATTGGATGAAATACCACTCATGGTGAAACAATCTAGCATAAAAAAAGAACTCTGAAACAAAATAAAATTTGTTTCCAAGTTTTGTAAGAGAGTGGTGTTCAAATAGAATGTGGGCATGATTGTCTGGGGTATTTTAACAAACACATGGTGGACAACAACTGAGAATCCGGTGTGCTTGCTTGATTCACTTGTTTCACAACAGCAAAAACCAACAATAGCAAATGAAGACTGTTGAGAGTCACAAGAGAGTATTACCTTGAGATGAGCTGGTGAGTTGAGAGGTCCAGGGTCGTAAGGGAAGATGTGGCTTGTCGACACATCAATGGCGAAGGGACAACGAGTCCTTCGGAGAGAGATTGCTTCTGCCCTCTTCTCGGCCAGAGTTGAGAATTTGATTGCGACTTCCATGAGGGTTGATTCACGAGTAACACTATCGTCGTGTGTCATCAATTGGTGTGAATAGCTGGGCAAAATTTGATCCGGTGGTTTCGGAGCTGGCGGTGGTGCCCGTGGTGAGAGTACGAGTTTTAAACGTAAATCCGGTGGTTTCGGCGGCGGTGGACACAACGTAGGAATGGGTGAAAGGTCTTGATCCTTTTCATTGTCAATAGTGGCAGAGATTGGATAGGCAACAACATCCATTGCTTTCAACGATTCATAAATGGATACTTTTCTCTCCTCTGCTGGCAAAATACCAATACGGTTGAAAGAGGGGAATGGTGCATCAACAACCACGTCATCTTCAGTTATTGTCAACTCTGCAACACAACTGGTATTACCATTGGACAGCGACAACGGAGACAAGTCCACATCTGGCTCCTCCTCCTCATTATCTATTGGCAAAATTTCTCTCCATTCAGGTTTAAAACGCCAAAGAAAAACAGTGGTGAATGCATCCCAAGTTGTCGGTGGTTGACGATGAGACCGCCAAAGCCACCATTGATGAGCACGACCTCTCAATGCCATCACAGCTGTTGGAAGCTTCAATGCATCTGGTGTTCCTTGCTCCGTGAAAAATTTCTCAACACATAGCACCCAGGAATAGGAATCATCTTCTCCATCAAACACTGAAATCTCCATTGGAGGGATGTTGGGAGGTGAGGTAGCGGTGGTGTGTATGGGTTGTTGGTAAATGTTGGATGAAAAGGAATTCGGTGTGTAAATGGTGGCCGTAGGAAATAAATGATGGACTGTTTGAGGAGACAAAGATGAGATGTATGGGTTGGGTGATGAAGATGGAGTGAGGGATGGTGGTGTATAGCCATGGTTAAAACCAAAACTAGGTGATGGAGTTGTTAGAGGGATGTTGGTTGAATAAGATGAAGTAGTGTAATAGGGGTACAATGGAGATGGGGCTGACGTAGTGGTGGTATAAAATGGAGGATTGAAGTTGGAATAGCAGAGAGGAGAGTTCATGGCAATGAAAACACCAATTGTTATGAATAGGTTTGTTGTTGTTCATAGAAGGAAGAGAACATTGCTAAAAGACTACTAACAAACTACACTAATCTAAAATAACTAATTTCTTCATTCATTTGATTTCATAATTATTACATTGATAACCTCTCTATATATAACCAAGATGATAGCATGACTCACTAAAACTTATCTAGAACATTCTAGAAACTAATGACTCATACCCTAAAATGGATTTGGACCTAATAAATCTATTATTGGGCTCATCTTAGATTATTCATTACAGACACACATTGACATCAGACACCGGACACGCCTTCAATCAAGGCTTTTAATTCAGGAAAACTTACTGATTTTCGAATTTTCTGCAGAAATACAGACTCTATCTGAAAAGAATTAGTGAAGGGGAAAACCAACAAGCTAATATGGCTGCACTGTTAGGTAGTTCTTCGGATACATCCTATTCAATGATGACTTCTCTCAGTGGCTCTTCACAGTTTCATAACAATCCTTACAAATTCTTTGCATCTGGTGGTAGTATGAGTAGTAATGTGAATCTTGGATTCAACACTCCTACTAATGTGAATATGCATGGATTCTCTTCTTCTGGAACTCCTCAGCTGAATCACACACATAGCTTCAACAACTCAACACATGATCAGCTAAAGTTCCAATCGGCCATAACTCGCGACAATCTGAATGATGTTCAAAAAATGCCGATTTCGTCTGCAGGACTAGATCAATTGCTACACAGTAAAGGTATCACTGTTAGTCCTAATATTCAAAGCATGACCAATAAGCTTCCAGATTATTATAAACCAAAAGTAACAACGAGTTACACAAACAATGCCTTGATTTTAGACTCGAATCCTCAAGAGAAACAACTAGCTGAAGGATACAAAAATTTAGCCTCTCAGAATTCGCAGTTTCTTCCTGTACTTGAAAACAGAAGGTGCAGCGGTATTTGGTCGAACACCATGCAATTACCTGGAACAAACTCTTATCTTCCAAGAGAAGGTTTCGGCCATGCTTATGCGTCTCATAAGGATAACAGAAATGCTGTTTTGCCTCATACAGAAGCACATGAATTCTGCAATAATGTGCCATTTCAAGGTTGGGATAATAATCATGATGGAAGTTACCATTCTTCTCATGTGGTTGGAAGTTCAATAGGCTCAATGATTCCTGCTGTGAATGCTGTCGAACCAGAAGAAAACTTGGACTACAATTATTGTGATTCGGTACAAATGAAGCGTGATCGTACCACTGAGCTAACAGAAGGGTCGTCATTCAAACCACAACAGACATATATGATGAACAACCAGATGAAGTTTCAAAACAATGGAATCTCTAGTAATCATGGTTCACTCGAAGACGCTGTCCGTGACATGATCAAGCAGGTAATGAAATTTATACAGTGTGAAAAAAATTTATTTTCTGAGATTTTTTCTCTATTGCTTGCTGATAATTAATTCCTTATGATGCAGAATCAATTGTATGCTAATTTCTCTGGTGGCACAATGTGACAGCAAGATTTGAAGTATACATATATGCATCAATTGAATCCAAATTTTTGTCCTTAAGTTAAGTGTTTCAGCTTTTCTTAGATTATTTATTTTCAGCAAAGGGCTTTTTCTCAAAATCTGTGAAAACACATTGTTGTTCACTTGGCCCAATAGTACTTTATGGAGTTGATACAATTTTTTATTTTATGTTAGACTTTTTTAAGTTGCTACAATTGAAATAAATATTGGTCTATGATTGAACATGATTCCTTTATTGTTTTGTTTTAGCAATTCTTGCAAGATAGCTTATGGAATTTCAATATTTTTGCTTATGATGTTTTCATATTCGACTATGTTCTTCCCCGTCTCACTTTCTTCCTCATCTCATGTCTTTGATTACCGGCCTCCATTACCTTTGTTCATCGTTTTCGTGCCCACAGTTATTGTTATCTTTGTTCACCTCTTTGCATTGATGACCTTCAACACTACTAGTATTTTTATTGCATTATCGCTACTTGTTTCTGTTCCATTGGTTTTGTACTACGTATCTTTCGATAGTTTTTAATGTTAGTATTTTCTTTTCCTTCACCAAGACTTGAACTCTGGTCATTTTGTTCCTTAACTCATTTAACCTTTAGCTAAACCACTTGAACTATCCAAATTCCATCCCTCTATCGAAAATCTTATTTACTTGATCGATTACATTTTACGTTGAATGATTACTTATATAGCATACTATTCAACCAACTAACACACTCAACACAAACTAACTAAAACTGATTATTTGTTACACGACTTACTCAACAAATTAACTAACTAATTTCAACATCAACTAACTAACACATGAATTACTTGTCAAACAAGTAACTCAGCCAATATGGATTAATTCACAACAATGCTTCAATTGGGTAGATTTATCGTGAGTCTTGTCTCTTTCTAAGAGCCGCCCACATTTTCTTTTAGCCTAGTTTTCTCCTCTTCTTCTATATATTAAGGCGGGGTGGTTTGGTTTAGGGTTAATTTTTGACCTGAAATTACCTCTAAATTTTTTTTCCTTTTCTTTTATTCAAATAAGTTATTTTCACATGTATATAGTTATTTTCTTTTGTCATTTCATCGTTACAATGTTGTGTTATTTGTCGTCTTCGTCTGTGTCTTCTACAATTTTGAATGAATAAATGTCCTTTTTAGTAAAAAAAATTCATGAATTGTGTGCTATACTATGATACGAGTGATTTTAACTTTATATTTCTAAAGACGATTTTTATGAAAAATTACTCAAAGATAGTATAAGCTTTGTTATAAGTTAAAAGATAAATTTTAACATTCGATAACTTAGATATTTATGGTTTTTAACATAACAAAAATCATTTTTTTTTCAAAAAAAAAAACTCTTAAAAATTATTTTTATGAGAAACTATTTAAAATAACTTATCTTTTTAAACAATTTTTAAAATTTTATCACCTAAAAAAAGTTGTAGCAAAAAGATGAAACACTTAAAAATAATTTTTATGAGAAATTATTTAAATCAATTTTTCATTTCAACCATTTTTTTAAAAATTATTTGTAAACAAGTTATACAGAAAGATAATATTTTTCTAAAATTGTAACAAACTGGGCTTATATCATTAACCAATATGCTAGCTAGTCTGATACTAAAACAAACACCCATACTATATGGACCTGGATCTGTAAGAAAATGCCGTAGTGATACACATTAATTAATCTTAGAATTTTTTTTATAATCATTAATCTTAGAAATTGATTTGAGATGATCGATTTATATTACATCTTCACTAAAAATATTACTAAATAATTTTCATCATTGACGATATATATTTTTTCTCTATATTTTTTTCTCTCATAATTAATATCTTTACTTTTCTTAATTCAATGGTTAGTAAATCACAAACAGGAAAAAAAAATTAAGAAGAGAGAATAAAAATAAATGAATGAGTATGATTACTACAACATAACTAGCATAATAGAAAAAATTAGAGAAGATCCAAATTCCATATTTGTGAATATATATTTTTTTTTCCTGCCACCTCTGATGCGTGTTTGTGAAAAGGAGAGATAATAGAGTCCATAATGAAGTTGGACTAGGATTTGTTGATGTAATTAATACACTTGACAATACACAATTTTTAATGTCAACCATTAACTTTTTATCAAACGATCTGAAAAAACATGTTTTTTTGTTAAAATAATCTCATCCATTAAATTTAAACCGGATAACTCTTATGCATTACTGTACCCTATTGTTACAGTAAAAAAATCTAAATCCTAATGAAGTGCGTAGGGTGTCAATACTTATATCCATTTTTTATGTTAAAATATCAGCCCTAAAAAAGCAAACAGTTTATAAGATAAGTATTGTTGTATTAAAAAAAAAATACTCCTTTCAGTTTCAATTATAAGAGACAAATAAAAAAAATTCAAATCAATGAACTCGTTTATTGTTTTAATTTTTTTATATAATATGAAGAAAAAATGATGAAAAAAAAAGGTGTCAACGGCTCAACAAACTAGAAATCTCTAGGAAAAGAAATGTAAGTTGAATCTCTCAAAATTAAAAGGGACAGAAAATCCAGAACAAAATAAAAAAATTTAAAATGAAAACTTTGACTAATAAGAATTGTTCTTGTTCTTGTAACCAACAGTGTGGTTGGAACCATTTCTTCCACTATTGCCACGACATGAAACTCCTCTACCACTAGCTAGAGTTATTGAAATTTTGAGCTTTCTTGTTGTAAGACTAAGGAATAAACTTTGCCAATTGGTGATAAGGGTTCCATAAGCAGAAAGGAAATCACAAGAGCATTTGGTGATGCAAGAACAATCTTCAATAGGTCTTAAATCTTCTAAATCATCCATAAAGATTTCAAAGCAGTATAGAAATCACTAATTCATCTTTCACCTTGTTTAATAAATTGAACTTCTTGAAGATCAAGAAAATGAAAATAATTGCCTTTGGTGAATCTTTCTTTTAAAACATAATTTTCTTAACACTACAAGAAAATGCTTATTTAGTGGCAGCAAAATTCCCTCAATAAGTGCTAAATTCCGCCAGGAAGTGATAATTTACTGGCGGAATCAGTCTGCCAGTAAATCATATGCCAGTAAATTTCCTGGCGGAAAATTCCCTCAATAAATATGCTAAATTCCGCCAGAAACTTCTGAAACAGATTTATTCACTTTGTGGCGGAATTTAGTAATTAATAACCCTCTTATTCACAGGAAATAGAGCCCCCCAGTAATCCAGAGTTTGACTACAAGTTAAGTAAAATATGACAAATAATTGTTCAACAACACTAGATCTAGATGTGCTATCTTCTTATTCACAAGCTATTATTTGTATATGCATGAATTTTAGGCATGAGTTTTTATATTTTCGTGGATATGTGTAGATCAATGAAGATGGTATAAATGTGTTGAATCTATATTTGATTGAGTCTCTCTAAGTAAAACATAAAGTTATCAATCAAATATAGATCCAACACATCTATACTATATTCAGTAATGAACACATATCTAAGAAAATATGAAAGCATATGCCTAAAATTCATGCACATGCATAAGTTTTTATATTTTCTGGGACATATGTGTTCATCAATGAATATGGTATAGATGTGTTGATTCATATTTGATTGAGTCTTTCAAATTAAAACATAAAGTTATCAATCAAATATGGATCCAACACATCTATACTATTTTTAGTGATGAACAGATATCCGAAAAAATATGAAAGCTTATGCCTAAAATTCATGCACATGCATAAGTTTTTATATTTTTTGAAACATGTGTTCATCAATGAATATGGTATAGATGTATGGGTTTATATTTGATTGAGTCTCTCTACTTAAAACATAAAGTTATCAATCAAATACGGAACCAACACATCTATACTATTTTCAGTGATGAACACATATATATCCAAGAAAATCTGGAAGCTTATGCCTAAAATTCATGCACATATATAAGTTTTTATATTTTTTGAGATATGTGTTCATCAATGAATTGAATATGGTATAGATGTGTTGATTCATATTTGATTGAGTCTTTCTACTTAAAACATATAGTTATCAATAATCAAATACAGATCCAGCATATCCATACTATCTTCATTGACGAACACATATCAAAAAAATATGGAAGCTTATGCCAAAAATTTATGCACATACATAAGTTTTTATATTTTTTTGGATATATGTTCGTTAATGAAGATGGTTTATATGTAGTGGATCTATATTTGATTGATCTCCCTACTTAAAACATAAAGTCGTCAATCAAATACAAATCCACTACATTTAAACCATCTTCACTAATAAACAAGTATCCAAGAAAAAATGAAAGTTTATACCTAAAATTCATGCATATACATAAATTTTTATATTTTTTGGAATAATGTTGAGGAAGATCCCAAATGTGGATGAGTTGTTCATAAATTTTTAGAATTATTTTCGCTTTTATCCCTACCATCTTGCTTTATTTATAATCTTAGTTTGTCAATAGAAAACAAACATTTAATTAGATTGATCTTGAATATACTTGAAAATTAACTATACGAATTCTTGCATAACCTGCAATTAATTTTCAGAAAAAGTCATAAACAAAATAAAATCAACTAGTATCCAGACCCGTGCCAAGCACGGGTAAAAATGCGTCTGTAGATTTATTGATTTATAAATAATATATTTTTATAAATTTTACTTTAAATTTAAAATTTAAAATTGTAATTGCTAATGGAAGATAATTAATAACAACTACGTAAATATTTATATATTTAATAATTAAAATAGCAATCTGTGAAAAAAATTAATTGTAAATTTTATGTATATAGATTTTCTTAGGGAAGATTTCTATAGTTCATAATTTTTTTTTTTATCAAATTAAAGATGTATCGTAGTTGTTGTTTCTATTATTCTCCACTAAAAGAATTATAACGTTGATAGAAAAAAAAATTATGGGATATATGGAAAAGACTTTTAGGTTTCGTATAAAGGCTTTGAGGTGAATATAAATAACAAAAAAAAAATGCATGTGTATCAATATATGAGTTGAAATATAGACTACAATATAAATAACAAATTAAAAAAATCGATTCCCGTATTAATATTTATGGTTAAATATATTTTTTGTCCCTACATTTTGTAGACTTCTAAAAATAGTCCCTACAATTTTTTATTATATTTTTAGTCCCCCACGTTTTTCCGTTTCCAATACAGTGGTCTCTACTGTGAAATTTTAGTTAATTGGACATATGAAATAAGCAACATATGCCACACAGACTTATTTAATGAAGTTGGCGCACAAAGAGTGAGCATTAAATGAGTCCCTGTGACATCTATGTGTCATTTTCCGTCTGTCCAGTCAACCAAAATTTTACATTAGGGATCAATAAATGTTGGAAACAACAAAAACATGAGGACTATAAATATAATATAAAAAAATATAGGGACCATTTTTAGAAGTCCGTTCAAATGGACTTGCAACATATTTAACCGTAATATTTAAACAAAGATATAGGTTCCCATTGAAATTAAAAAAATAGTCTCTCTATTAATATATGACTAAAAATATAGATTCGTTAAACATTATAAAGTAAATAGGTCTTCGTATTAATATATGAGTAAAACTATAGATTTAAGTAGAAATTATAAAAATTAAAAAAAGAGTCATCCGTATTAATGCATAAGTAGAAATATATGTTCCGGTAAAAATTACAAAAAAATGCTCCAGTATTGATGTATGAGTTGAAATATAAGCCACGCAAAAATAAATAAAAAAAGCTTTCGTATAATATATGTGTAGAAATATAAACGACAGTATAAATTACAAAAATAAAAATAGATCTCGTATTAATATATGAAAAGAAATATAAGTTTTTGTAGTAACTAAAAAAAATACTTCTCGTATTAATATGAGTAAAAATATAGATTTCGTAAATATTAGAAGAAAAACAATTGGTCTTCATATTAATATATATTAATAGAAATATAACTTCTCGTAAAAATTACATAAAAAAGTCTTTCTTATTAATATGTGAGTAAAAATATATGTACTCATAGACATTTTTAATAAAAAATTGGCATCTGTATTGATGTATGAGTAGAAATATAGATCTTGCAGAAAAAATAAATAAATAGGGTTTCGTATTACCATGAGTAGAAATATAAACTACAAAATAAATTACAAAAATAAAATAGATCCCATATTAATGTATGAATAGAAATATAGTTTCTTATTTAAATAAAAAATAATCATCGTATGATTAAAATATAGATTCCATAAAAACTATAAGAAAAAAAACAAAAAAAAAAACATACGTATTAATATATGAGTACACAATACGCTCCAACATGAATTACAATAAAAAATAAGCATCCGTATATTATTATATAAATAGAAATATAAGTCACAAAATAACAAAAAAATAGCTTCGTATTAATATGAGTAGAAATACAGATTCTTGTATAAATTTTAACAATGATTTTATGTGAGCGTCACGTGCATTGCGATTTTCAAATTTTAGTTCAATATTAGGGACAAAGAATTTGAATAGAAGTGTGTGTGTATATATATATACATATGTTGTAAAAAAAAATATATATAATATTTTGAAGAATAGAAAAAAATATATATGTAATATTTTGAAGAATATAAATGAGATGAGACATATTTATAGGCATATATATTAATATCCATTAAACAACTATTACGTACAACTTATTTTATTTTAATGACGGCTCTTGAACAAAAAAAGAAAAATGAAAGCATTAATTTTGATTACTTTAATCAAATATAAATTTTGCTTATCAATATTTTTTACGGGTATTTTACATATAAATAATAACATATATAGCTTAAATTCCATTACCAACACCATCCTTCCACCATAATCCTTTCTATCAATAATTGAAGTTAACTTTAGAATTTGATCTAATGATAATTGTAATATTGCGAAATAAAATTTCAATTGATAAAAAATAAAGAAAAATAAATGAGGAGTAGTATTTTTCTCGCGAGATCTTGAAATTGAATCTAAATTATAAAGATTAGCTGATAATTAAGAACCATCCCATAATTTTATTGCTAAAAAACATATTCTATATATTTTCTATTACTAAGAGACCAACTTTATAGTATAGAAAAAAGACCAATATTCGTTTTTTGTTGGTTGAAATAAATCCCCATATAACTATATTACAATATTGCATTCAAATCATTTAAATTATAAAATACAATATTTAAATCTAAAACTACAAATTGGTCTATATAGCAAACATAATAAAATCAAACCGCATCAATGTTTACTTTGTCACTTGCCCCTTTAGTTGACCTGTACAATCAAATAAAAAGTATAAATATAAGTTTGAAGATTGAAGTATGAGAATAAACAAAAAATGTAAACAGGACATGTCCATAATATAAAAAATAGACTCATAGCTCAGAACAAACAAAAGTTTGTAAATACATACCATAACGAATAAAACTCACTCACAAATTCAAGAATAACTTTGATACTAATATTTTAGAAATGCATTACAAAATAGCAAGAAACCTGCAAAATCTGCAAATATCCAACAGTTAAAAAAATAAAAATAGACTAAACCTGCAAAACTAAGAAAAAATGACAAATTAAAGGAAATAGTGAGAGTGAAATAAAAAGAAAAAACTACTCAAGAAATAAAATTTTATTCAACCAATATAAAATAATAGTATCATTACCATAATTTTTGAAATGGAAACGCACATGTATATATAGAATTGTGAGGCTAGCAACAATTAAGGGAGTATCTCTGAAGTTTTGCATATGGTTGACTATATATAGTATATATGGATTAATTCTCAAATTCTAAAATAGGTAACTATTTGAATTGTTTCTTTTTAAGCACAACCCTAACCATCACATTCCAGTTTTCTTTTGAGGCATCCAAAGAAGCAATTGAATCGTACTTTGGAGCCATTAGAATTTGTAATTTGTAAATTTGTAAATAAGAGAATTGGTATTGAGATTGGATGTGATGAATAGAAAATAACATTGTGTAGACTATTTATAGATGTAAAATAGGTCAAAATAAAGCATAAACCTAAGGAATATTCTATTAATTATTAAATGGGTGAAAGTCAAATTAGGTAGAGTATATTTTTTGTGGGGAGATATTTGGGCCATTAATACGGATTCACTGATTTTAATGGGGAGATTATGTTGAAAAAAAATGAATATTGCCTTTCCTTTTGTAGGTATAATGACAACACATGAACATAAGTCAATTGCTTAGGTATAATGACTTTGAACAGTAAATAAATAACATTTAATTCTAAGAATTGCGGATCAAAATTCAAAATAATTAGCATATCAAAATTCAAAATAGCTATATGGAAATAATTCTAAGAATAGCATTTTTAAAGCTTTTATCAAAATTCAAAATAGCTACTTTTTTAAGGTTTTGATCATAATTCATAATTCAAAATAGCTATTTTTTTAAGGATTTGCTTGAAATATTTTTTTTATATTGTCTTTGCTTATGTGGTGTAATTTGTTAAAAAAAAATGTATTAATTAATTGCTTAGAGATTGTTTTTTTATATTGTGTTTTTTTTTTGAACTAAATCATTTAATTCATTAATTAATTGCTTAGAGATTGCCTTAGAGAAATAATTGCATAATTTGAGCACACCACGTTTTTATTATGCTTGTACTTTGATCCTTGTTTTTTTTTTTTTGAACTAAATCATTTAATTCATTAATTGCCAAAACAATGTGAGAGTAGAATCATTGTGGGATTGTCACGTGTACGATATGCTTTGAGGAAATGCTCCTAAATAATATATATATATATAACATATACAATTTTCACAGCTCAACTATAATAAAAAATTAAAGTGAGACACAATATAAAGTAAATTAATGTACCTTAGAGAATAAGAATGCTCTGAAATTTACAACATGAGAAGGTTGGAGTTGAGAAACCGAAAATGTTAAATTTGAATCAAACGGTGAAGACGAAGAAAACGGTGTTTGTTGGTAAAGATGAAAAAATGGTGATTCGAGTGGGTCTATATATATGCAAGCATGGAACAAAATTTTATTTTTTTTATAGATAAAAAAATACTATAATAATATACTTTTTTGACTGCAATAAATATAATCATGGAATACTCTATATTTAGTCAAAAATAAATAAAATACTCTATATATTAAAAAATATGATATTCTTCTTATTTTGGATAAGTCAAATGGGAGAATTAGTCAAAACAATATAGTCAAATGGAGGAAAAACAAAAGAAACAGTTCTTTTTTAAAAAAAAATCTAAAGAGTGATTTAGAAGAAAAGTAAATTTTCCTAATTTTAAAGGGTCTTACTAACTAGTGCACCTGGTGCAATAGTTAAGGAATCCGAAAGTAGTAAATTTTATATTAAGAAAAACATAGTTACATTTTAAAAAGTTGGCTACACAAATTCTAAGACAATTTTACCATTTTTTGTTCCTTAACTAGTGCAAATGGTACAATATTTAGCATTTGTCATTTAAAAAGGTAGTGCCGTAAATATTTGAGTTTCCATGTCAGCTATTTGGTTGACCATATTTTAGGAACTTGACTAAAATTAAATTAGAGGAATTAGCCCTGCTAAAATAAACAAGAGAAATATTAGGCTATACTAAAAGTCTAAAACAATGTGATCGTGAACACTCCGTTATAATCTTAGTTGGATATCTATCGATACATTATTGAGGTAAATAATTCTATTAGATTCATAAATATGAAGTAGTATTTAAAATAGAATAATTGATAAACACTATGTATAAATTTATCACAATTGTCTACATAAAAACATACCGATATACAGTAAATAAAATATATACTAAAGAATTCACCAAATTAATACAAATACTTATAAGCATTAATATTTAATCTTAGACATTGATTTGAAATCAGTAGATTTATATTATTAACTTCACTAAAATATTACTAAATAATGTACCCAAAAAAGATATTGTTATATCTATCATTAAATTAAGCGGACCATAATAAGCAATAAGCATTACTAAAAAAAAAAAAAAATACAGACAGTGTAAAATAATTTTATACTGTCAACCAATCACAATTCACAACTATATTTTTTGCCAGATTACTTCACTTAATCCCATTTTCTTAATATAACATAGAAGGTTGAAACATTCTCATTAGTTATTGATGTAAAATTAATTTACACTGATAGGTCTTTAAACTCGAAAATATATTACACACTATTTGTGAGGGTTTACCGTCTTTCTTACGACCTCATATGGTGTGTTTGTGAGAAGGAGAGATAATGGATTCCATAATAAAGTGCTAATACACCTAATAATACACAATTTTCAGTCTCAATTGTCAATCTTCTGGTTAACTCCTAAAACATGCCTTCTTACATCTGTAGCCACCTCAGGTTCCTTTGCCGAAATATCATCCTGCAGATAAAGTTCATTGGTCAGTCGATCGTCAACCAAAAATCTCTTGAGAGACCAGACCAATCATGTTTTGTAAACAAAGTATTAAAAAGATTGTGTCATGAAACATTAATGCGCTTACAGTGAATTCTTTCGCGCACTCATCGTTGAGACATTTCTCCAAAAGGAGAAATCTCCTTTTTATAAAATCAATCTGTCTTCTCTCCATGACATTGACGCATTTTAACTCTTGACAGATGATCGTCTGAATATTCAAATCCTTATCATCAAAAATAGCTGTCCACTTTCCATATCCATGCCTTAATAGAATAGAACTATGTTAGAGGACAAATGGAGAGTATAACACACACGTGCGCGCGCATACACACACAAACAAACAAATTGTGGAAAGATGCAATGTAATTTCCTATCGCTAAGATGCGCCAATGCAATTATCTATTAAAAGACATACTTCAAAACTGCGCGTAGTAAGACTAAATCATGCTCCTCCTTCCATGCCTCTCTTACTTTCAAGCCTGCATAGCGTGACAAGATGCCGTCTGAAAAAAGTGGAGTGCCGGGATTTTCTGATGCAAACTTCACCTGTCATTCCATATTTAAAGATTAGGATAACATATATAACAGTGAGAAGTGATGTAAATAGGATAGCTTGGTGCATAAGAAAGCATAATGACACAATAATATACAAAAAACAAGCAACTGATATAGAGTGAAATTTATTTAAAGAACTTACTTTTTCCCTTATCGATAGCAGAACCGCAATTCTAACAAGTACATCTTGTATTTGAAGTCCTTCTTTCGGAACACCATCTACAGAAATTTTTTGACAGAGAGGGAAAAGAAGTTAGCCAAAAATATAGGAGAGGTGATACTGAGAAATATCAAAGGAATAAGGGATCTATCGAACACCTGAGAATGTCGGGGAATCATTTATATCTTCAGCAATATGAGACAAGAAAAGGTTTCCATACCTGTTTATATATATAGATCAAATTTGCTAGCAAATAATGACTTAAGATATGATATATAATTAGTAAACATTTAATTAGCTACACAAGTTCTTGCATAAATCAAAATAAAAACTAAATTAGAATATGTGACATATTAATGGAAAATCAGATTATTACGTACGCATTGATTTCGTGCCAAGTCTTCTGCTTTATGCGCGGAGCAAACTCCTTCCAATCAAAATCACCAATCCCAAACCTGTTATTGATTAACCAAATGAGATTAACAGCATATATTTTCATGAAAAACTCTCTTTAAGGAAAGACTAGGCCTAACTATAAACCAATAATTAGAATGTAACCTCATTAAAATTTGAAAGAAAGTGTTCCTCTGACTTTGAGTAAAACCAAGTACTTTAAGTGAATTTCCTTCACCTTCCATTAAAGGAAGTGAATTTGTGTTATCTGCAACTAATAGATATAAATTAATAAATGAAGTCGATTATATATTGCTAGGCCGGACGTCATGACCCTGGTTCGAACCCGGGACCTCACAGTTGTGTGTGAGTTTAATTTCAGTGGATTACCACTTCTTCTAAGACCAAAAAAAAATATTGATACTTACTATTACTATGAGCTTTCTTTTTCGATTTCGCAGTAAGATTCACTTCGTAATCTTCATCTTCGTCATCGGAGATTACATCCTCTAAATGAACAAAACCGCTCACCTTAAAAGAAACCATCTAGAAAGTCAGAAAATCGCGTATACAACCTCAACAAACACACAATCAAAAATAGAGAAAAATTATATGATTCACGGTGACATACCAGCATTTTTTTCCGGCTTCGCTTTCCTTTGCCCAAGGCATCTAGCTGTTCAACTGTGCTTTTCTGATATCTGCCTTTAAGCAGTTCCTTCCAGTATTTTTGCCGTCCTGAACTGCTCACTGAAAAATTATTCTCTATTTCTTCTTCAGACTCGGCTTTATCGATGTATCCAAAATTAGCCACCTAGAACATATTATATATATCTGGTAAGTGAAATGAAAAACCAAAAAGAAAGTACAAATGGCTTGTGACAAGAATGTATATGATAGATCATATGAGAGTCAACCTTAAAAGCTTTCAGAAGTCCATTTTCATCTTCATCGTCCAAAGTGGCCTCTTCATCTCCAACTTGATTGCGATCCAATAATCTGATATAAAGAAATATGCGTGAAAGGAAATTCGCAAGCATAATCATATGTTATGCTAGCTCAAGGTATAACAGTCTTTATTACCTGTCTATAGCAGCATCGTCGTAATGAATTTGACGAGATTTTCCCTCTGCATCATTCTCATCAGCAAACAACTCCTTTGAGCCATACCTTATGATATCGTCCAACTCTTCCTAAGCATGATAATAATCAGAATTTACCATCAAATTAAATATTCAAGACTCCTATGACTATGATAATAATCAGAAGTTACCATCAAATTAAATTTTTCAACAAACTATTACCTGGTTAATATTTTCACCCTTCATACCACCTACAACTAAGTGTTCTAAAACCATTTTCTTCTTTGCTATTTCAATCATCCTTTCTTCGATTGTTCCTCGTGTTATAAGCCTATAAATCATCACCTAAAACACAAGAACTTCTGTCATATTCCCTCCAAATAAAAACCACTACATATTATGAATGAAAAAATGCTCCAACCTTGTTAGTTTGTCCAAGTCGATGAGCTCTTGCCATCGCTTGCAGATCAGCATGAGGATTCCAATCACTATAGAATGAAAAAAATAAACCAAATTAGAGAATACGTAAATTAAAATGAGTCCTTAAATAAATAAGAAATTTCGAAATATGAAGGGTTACCTGTCATATAAAATAACTGTGTCAGCCGTTGCGAGGTTTATCCCTACTCCAGCAGCTCTAGTAGAAAGAAGAAAACAAAATTTTGAAGAATTTTTCGCATTAAATTGATCTATCCGTACTTGTCTTTCAGTTCCGCCAACCTTGCCATCTATCCTTTCATACTGCCAATGCTGGTATGTTTTAAAAAAGAAAATCAATTCAATAAAACACAGAAAAATTCAAATGCGCAAAAACTAAAAGGCGTGTGACGTAGAATATTGTGATATGAATACCTTGGAAACACAATAATCTTCAAGCATGTCCAACATTCCCTGAAATTGGGAATATATAAGGACTCTATGCCCTTGCTCTTTAAGCTTCACCAACAGCTTGTCCAACAATTGCAACTTCCCTGATGATTCCAGCAGTTGTCTGTAACATAGAAACATAAAAACGGAACATAGTGATCCGATCAATATAGAGTATCTCAACAAAAAAAGCCATAGCAGGAGGGCTGCCAAGGACTGCGCCACTATCGATATCTTTTGAAAATAATAGGCATTGAAGCTTACTTATATGCTTCTTTTTCTTCAACCGGAACTGGTCCAACTCCTTTCAACATGTACGGATGACAACATAGCTTACGCAGTTCCATAACAACATTGTTAAGAGAAAACTGATTCATAAAACATATCAAACACTTAAGATACTGTTAACAAATATTGCTTCTTTCCATATGAAACTACAGTTAAGAATAGAAATCAAAAGGCTCAGTTTGCTAAAGCATGAATCTTACTTGTGCTCCACCATGGCCAGTTAATACATTATAATTACGAGTCAAAATCGCCTTATAATATTCTCTCTGCTTGCTGCTCAATTCAACGCGTATAATAAGCTCCTTTTTAGGAGGTAGTTTAGTCAGGACATCTTTCTTCACTCCTGCAAGGGTATAAAACATTTGAATCAGCATTTCGGATATATTTGTCATAAACTATTAGTAGGGAGTATCCCTTTGTTTTCTTTCGGTCCGGTTTGATCAATGCACTATTTTCCATTAACAATATGCAAGAGTTTACTGATTTATGAGTTTCTAGAAAGTTTGCATAATATACTCTGTGGTGGGGACTGCTTGTATTTTAGTAGTTAGGGTTTGGTATCTGAATCTGTCAAATTTCTTTTATTTTTTCTTTTTCGTTATTTTGTTTTGCGACTTTTTAAATTAGTTCTTTCGTTGCCAATTAACATTCATCTTTTAAAGATTTGTGTTTTTTTGAAATGAAGAACCATCAAGTTTAAGGCACTCATCAATGAAGAATGGCAGTACTAGAAAGCAATAAGGTGGTCATGTCGCTATGACATCAACACATCACAACACAAATAAAAAAGTGGCTTCTGATGTTGTGATAGCGTCTTCGCCCTGAGCTGAAGAGGCTATCACATCATCAGAAACCACTTCTTTATTGTGTTGTGATTTGATGATGTCATAGGGACATGGCCACCTTGCTGCTCTCGAGTAATGCCATTCTTCATTGATAACTGCCTTAAACTTGACGGTTCTTCATTTCAAAATAAAAATCTTTAAAAGATAAATGTTAATTTGGCAACGAAAGAACTAAATTAAAAAGTCACAAAACAATAATGAAAAAGAAGAATAAATGAAATTAGACAGATTCAAAGACCAAACCCTAACTAGTGAAATACAAGCAGTGTCCACCAGAGAGTATATTATGCAAACAATCTAGAAACTCATAAATCAGTAAACTCTTTTGCATATTGTTTTATGTAAAATAGTGCATATGATAAACAGAAATACTGACAAGAAAATCAGACAAAAAATATGTAACTTATTCAAGAAATAGATGCATACTTCGCAGGAGATGCGGAGCCAACAGTTTATGAAGCCTCAAAATCTGTTGTTCTTGATTGATATCCTTAAACTCTTCTTGGAACTCCTCTAAACTTCCAAACTACCAGAAGAAAAATGAAATTCCATAAGATAAGTTAAACCTTTATGAGTATATATATTAGATAACATAATAATCATACTTTTATTTATAATATAGTTCTCATATATACTAACCTTCCCAGCATCAAGGAAGTGCATAAGTATAAAGAGTTCATCCAGATTGTTCTGAAATGCATCAGATATGTTGTCAAGTAGGTTTAATTAGCCTTTGAATTCAATCTAGTTGAGAAAGATATTGTATCTATAAAAAAAAAGTGTTAATACTAAGATTGGAAAATGGATGAATTAAACACAATTTTAGTTGGATTATAATGCATGGATTAAAACAGTCAATTTATCCATTTATAATCCATTAAAAAATCAAATCCATCCACAATCTATTTCAAAAGAAATTCATTCAATCCATAAATCATATTGAAAAGGAATTTAATTACTAAATTTTAATTTTAAATAAACCTGAAGAGGAGTTCCTGTCAAAAGCACGCGATGTCTGCTAGAGAATTGCTTCAACGAAGAAAACAATTTTGAATCCTTGTTTTTGAGACGGTGACCTTCATCAACTATCTGCATGTGTTATGTATATACAGATGTAATAAGATTGTAAATAGAATTTTACAGACTCTAGCAATAGAACAGTGAGTAGAATTTTACCATGCACTCCCACTTTATCGGATTCAATGCTGCAGCATCGAAGTTTATCATCTCATACGATGTCAAAAGGACATCAAATTTGATGCTTTTGTTTTTCTTGTTTTTCTCCGGAAAGTAAAATTCATATTCTCTAATAATGCTACGAGCTTTGGAAGATCCAACATACATAATCTAGGGAAATTAACATACATTAAAAGCATAAATACATAAATAAAAATGAAACGACGAAATCAAGTATAATACATACAACATTCATTTCAGGTGCCCAAGTTGCAAATTCGCGCTCCCAGTTTCGTAGTGTAGAAAGTGGAGCAACCACCAGATGTGGAGAAACATTCTCTTTGAAAAGAGATGCTAAGAAAGCAATTGTTTGTATGGTTTTTCCTGAAGATGACAAAACCAAGCCGTCAAGGTGACACTTCGGCTAGAAATTCCAAATTAAGAATAAAAGTAGGGAAAACAAATATTCGGGAGAGGGAGCAACAAAGACTAATTACCAAGTCCCATTTCATCGGCAAGTATAACATGAGTTTGTTTGGACCAAGAAAATCGAAGAAAGTTCAATCCTTCAAGTTGATACGGATGTAGTGTACCTTCATTTACATGAATATATGAAATCAATATCATCCGAGTCTAATAAAACAAAGACAAAAAAGGTGCGCTATTGCGAAAATAATATATCAGTCGAAACACATACCCCCTGAAAGAAACTCGGGGCTACATTCATATTGTTGAAATTCTTTCTGTTGCTTTGTCAATCCAGCATCATTGTTAACACATCGTTTTTGCTTGCCATAAGAAAATTTTCTAGACCTGGACTGAAATAAATTGAATCTCTCTATTTCTGCCTGAAACTTGGAGATATCTGACTCAAGTTCCCAATTGCTTTCATCATAAGGAAGCTCTTTCCACTTCACCAGATATTCCCTCTCATCACCATCGCCCCTGTACCATTTATGTTAGTAATTGCCTTGAAATTACATGATCAAAGTGAAGCAAAGTGCAGAAAATGGTGGAGAAGCAAGGCCTGGCTATGCAGGTGGCGCGGGGCGCCCACACGCCACTGGAAAGGGTTGTGGGATCTGTCCAGGTGGCGCGCGGCGCCGGTCCCTGGCGCGCGGCGCGGCCGCGATCTTATATATCCATGTTTCTGGTTTTTTGCAGAAGAGAGAGGAAAAATGTAGGGTTTTGAAAGGGGGTTTCACCAATATGGAGGCTAGGGTTCAAGGGGGTTTCTCTTGGGTTAATCCTAGGGTTGGGTACTCTTTCTAACACCTTGTAATTACTATAAATTGAAATCTCTTGGTCACGGGAAGAGATTTGGGAAAAGGATAGAATTTAGGGATTGTCTAAATTCTTGTAACTCTTTGTAAATCTCATTGTAATCAAGGAGGAGGAAGCTTTGATAGTGGAACGGAGATCTCTCTCCCCCAGATTAGGTTCATTAACACCGAACTGGGTAAACAATTTGGTTTTGTGTTCTTTATTGCTTTCATTAGTTTTAGCTTTGTTTGGATTATTATTGCTTGGTTATCCATTGTTGTTGTTGGTTGCTTTAATTGTTTTGCCTCACACACTAGTTCAAGGATTATTGGTGTGTTTTTGGATCGAATTCACAACAATTGGCGCCCACCGTGGGGCAAGGGTTTAAACAAATTAAGGCACCATGGGTGAGACTTTCCGGAAACAATTTTGAATTGTGGAAAGTGAAGATAGAAGCAATTTTAATGGTTGAGAAGATGGATAAAACATGGAGTGTGGTTATCCGGTACCTCAAAGGTAAAAAGCTAATGGAGATTGCGATGAAGGTCAGCCTGGAGAGGCGGTGGTAATAATACTCGGTGTCGGCCTGGAGAGGCGGTGGAATAATACTCAACATCGGCCTGGAGAGGCGGTGGAATAATACTCAACATCGGCCTGGAGAGGCGGTGAAATAATACTCAACATCGGCCTGGAGAGGCGGTGGAATAATACTCAACATCAGCCTGAAGAGGCGGTGATAAGAATACTTAAGTTTTGCGTTACAAGGTGGGAAACATAGTGGATATACCGGTTTGAGACTTTGATGGAGGAATCTCGGTTTGAGGTGGAGTTTGTTACTAGTGGGACTAGAGGAAGACAAACAATCAACAATAGCTCTTGGCTATTTAATGAGAAATAGGGAGGAGAGCGGTATTGTTGCATCAAAGTGGTATGGCTATGGAAATCTTGTGGGTTATGTTTCGATTGTGACTGAAGAAGTGCAAAACTTGAAAGATCTTCAGGGAGGTAATTGAAAGCAACAGTGATCAGACTTGGTAACTTGTGAGACTGCTGGAGGTAGTTGGATACAAGGAAAGTCCGATGTTGCAGCTTGTGGAACCACCTAAAATTCCAAGGTGGATTCGGAGCCAAGCAATACTTCGAGAGTACGGAAGACATTCCGGGGTTCAAAGGGTGGTGGAGGCTTGTAGGGCTGTTCTAAAATTCCAAGAATAGTCGGAGGCAAGCGATTCTTCAGGAGGACGGACAGGTTCAATCCGGGGTCTGAAGAGGGTACGGTGGAGCTTGTATGGCTATCTAAAATTCCGGTGATAGTTGAGATGCAAGCGTTTCTTCGAGAGTACGGAACTGAACACTCCGGGGGTCGAAGAGGTTGCGGTGAATCTTGTGGGGGCTACCTGAAATCCTATGGTAGTGGGATGCAAGATCTTCATGAGGGCGGAAGGTATTCCGAGGGATGAAGGGTCTGAGGTAATACTTGTGGTTCTAGCAAGTCTGTTGGAAACAGGTGGAGCATCATGATGGTTGATGGGAAGTTGGCATCACCATGAATTTAAAGGCAAGGTGGAGATTGTTAGTAATTGCCTTGAAATTACATGATCAAAGTGAAGCAAAGTGCAGAAAATGGTGGAGAAGCAAGGTCTGGCTATGCAGGTGGCGCGGGGTGCCCACACGCCACTGGAAAGGGCTGTGGGATCTGTCCAGGTGGCGCGCGGCGCCGGTCCCTGGCGCGCGGCGCGGCCGCGATCTTATATATCCATGTTTCTGGTTTTTTGCAGAAGAGAGAGGAAAAATGTAGGGTTTTGAAAGGGGGTTTCACCAATATGGAGGCTAGGGTTCAAGGGGGTTTCTCTTGGGTTAATCCTAGGGTTGGGTACTCTTTCTAACACCTTGTAATTACTATCAATTGAAATCTCTTGGTCACGGGAAGAGATTTGGGAAAAGGGTAGAATTTAGGGATTGTCTAAATTCTTGTAACTCTTTGTAAATCTCATTGTAATCAAGGAGGAGGAAGCTTTGATAGTGGAACGGAGATCTCTCTCCCCCAGATTAGGTTCATTAACACCGAACTGGGTAAACAATTTGGTTTTGTGTTCTTTATTGCTTTCATTAGTTTTAGCTTTGTTTGGATTATTATTGCTTGGTTATCCATTGTTGTTGTTGGTTGCTTTAATTGTTTTGCCCCACACACTAGTTCAAGGATTATTGGTGTGTTTTTGGATCGAATTCACAACAATTTAAACGAAATACTCCATGAATTATGAATTTGACGACATTTTCATAGAATAAAATAACTTTCAATTCGAAGTTCAAAAACATGTACAGTAACCAAGAACATAATCAATAATCATCTCGTATTATTTTTCATATAAGAAAGGAGTAAAAAAATTCTAATAGCTGAACCTGCAAGCAATTATTCGATCAACCATAGTCCATTCAGGTCGAATAGCAACAAAATCTTCATCCAATTTTTTATCTGGTGTCAATTGATGATGAAAGTTGTTTACTTTGGTCTTTAAACCAGTATTATACTTGAAAGCCTTCAGAAACTCTTCCTCTAGCACCCTAAAGAGAAAATTTATGTAGCTAGTAAATAGACAATACTCATAGGCCGCAACGATAAAAAGACTCTGCAAATAAAAACTTAATAAGCAGTCGAAAAGTTTCAATAAATTTACCATTTGCAATGCATATACGATAGTCCCTTCCACTTAACAAGATATTGTTTGACAGAACTTTGTTTCGGCACCAAATCTTTGGCATCAGTTTCACCAGCTACAGCAGGACGCGTCTCATAATCTAATATCTTATCAATATCATTAAGTGGACTAACCTGCACATTCACAAAGAGAATGCAAGTATTATTAAGACATAACCCTAAGAAGAAAACCTGTTAAAAGTATTAGACTTACACATTCATGGCACATCAAGTTGTTCAGACGGAGCCTTTTAAGTGGCGCGGGTAAACAACCGGTGTGGAAAGAATAAGTGCATGTTTCACAGCTCACAAGATTTCCACTCTTTCCACATGCTTGGCATGAATTCTCTTTCTATTGGAAAGGAATAAAAACATCATAACATTATATTATACTACTACCAAATATGTTACCAAAATTTAGATAAATTGGATTGGATGTAACTTACTGCGTCGCTTCTAACAATCCTCTCAAACTTTTCTAGAGTTCTTGGTTTTTTTCCGGGCATTAAATCAGCTTCATCATCTGACTTGTCTATAGTATTAAATCGCTTGCGATCAGGTTTTACGCGAAGCCTCTCAACCAAGCTACTCATCTTCTGCTGAAAGGATTCACATTTTCATGTAAGCAAACCAAGTACAGTACTCCCTGCGGCCACAATTATAAGCAAAATTGCATTTTTTAGATTCATTGAACAATTGATGTATCTGGACTATAATACAGACCAAATACATCTGTTATTCAATGTATCTAAAAATTACTCTTTTGCTTATATTTGTGGCCTGAGGGGGTATCATTCACCTTCTTTATTCAATTTTCATTTCAATCAATAAATCATTCATCATTTCTCAAGCATGATAAAATATTGAACTCAAAACAAGCTACAATATTCTCACAAAACAAAATAAAAACAACTTATAAAAAATCCTAAACACAAACAATCCATCCAGAATACAAACAAGCAATGTAGCTACACATCACAATTTCTACTTCCTATCTCCCAAAATCAAACAAGCAATAAATCCTAACCAGTAACCAAAATCCACCAAATCAAATTTCAGAAGCTAAGTAAAATCATAAATAAAATAAAATAAAATCAACAACATATATACAATTTTCACAGCTCATAATAAAAAACTTAATATCAAAATTAAAGTGAGACACAATGTAAAGTAATGTACCTTAGAGAACAAGAATGCTAAAAAATTTGTGACACGGGAAGGTCGGAGTTCTGACAGAATTGAGAAATCAGAAAAGCTGAAGTTGAATGAAGCATGTCACATTTTTCAGGTCTATATATACAAGCAAGCATAGAACAAAATTTCATTTTTTTTATTAATAAAAAAAACTGTAATAATATACTTTTTTGACTGAAATTAAGATAATCAAGGAATATTTAGTCAAAAATAAATAAAATACTCTATACATTAAAAAATATGATATTATTCTTATGATGGATAAGTCAAATGGGGAAAAACAAAAGAAAAGGTTGTTTTTTATTTTTTTCTAAAGAGGGATTTAGAGGGAAAGTAAATTTCCCTAATTTTAAAAAGGTGGTGCCATAAATATTTGAATTTTTTATTCCTCCCTCTTAATTCAAATTAAATTTAAGCTAAAATAGACATTATATATATATATATATATATATATATATATATATATATATATAGAGAGAGAGAGAGAGAGAGAGAGAGAGAGATGCTAATTAAAAAAATTATTTTAAAAAAAGATTGTTTTCTTCATATGATTTTAAAAATGATTGTAGTTTCAAAATTTAATTTTTTTTTTTAAGTAATCTATTGGCTAGAATTTCATCCTTAAGGTGAATAATGAGTGTCCAGAGTTCGAATTTCAACCCTTGCATATATAATGTGATTTTTCAACACCTAAATTAAACTGACGTACATTAAAATTACGAGGACGCTATTTGTTTAGGCAAACTTTGGTAACCCAAAAACATTAAAATGGAGACCCAAAAAGTAATGTTTTTCTTGATATTTTTTTTTTCTCATAAAAAAAAAAAAAAAAAATCAAGAAAAACATTACTTTTTGGGTAATGTAGTTGTATTTTTTTAAAAAAATTATCATTCTTTTTAGTAAATTTTCTATTTTATGCGTGAATTCATTTATCATGACTACATTAATTGAATGGTTTTTATTTTCATCACCAGATTTAATCTGGTTCGAGGGTCAGTTCTGGCATCAAGTGGTTTTAACCTCCTCCCGATCGCAGTTGTCGGGGATCGAACTGTTGTCCTCTCTATTAAATTCAACGTCAATTAATTCGATGTAATCAATTATATATATTTCACTTATATATGAGTCAGCAAAATATGACATATTTTACTTTTTATTATTGTGCATAAGTCAAATAAGGAACACAAAATTAAAGAAACGGCTCTTTCTTATTACAAATTGAGGAAATTATTTTCCCTAAAATTTTTTTGGTATATTTTTTTCCCTAATTTTAAATAGTTATTACCATAAATTTTAAAATTTGGATTCATTCCCCAAGTTAAAATATAAGCTAAAATAGTCATAAAAATATCAATATAAATGGTAATAAAGTATAATATTATCTTTGACTTGGACAGCATTGTTAAAACTCTTAGGGAAAATTTGTCCCCATTTGAGTCCCACAAAATTCGAGGGAATAGTATGTGCAGCGCGTGCAAAGGATACTTGGTTTACGCAGAAAAAAATAGTATTTAAACGTAAACATAAATAAAATAATTTTAAGGTAAATAGATTTTTACTACCTGTAATTAATGTGGACAAGTTTTATTTTACCCCCTCTAATATTTTTTTGTGATTTCACTCTTACAATATGAAGATTCTCTGTTTTTAGACCCTGGTTGTACAACATAACAATAACTGTATAGAATCTTGATGTGGCACGTATACATGAAATTTATTTATTTATTATGCCACATCAGTTAATAGGTGTTAAAAAAATCTAAAAATCAAAGAAGTTTAATTTTCTTTTTTATTATTTTTGTGTCCACATATAATTTATCAGTAAAACTTATTTTTATAAAACAAAAAATTAAAATTAAAATTAAGGGTTGAAGCAAATTGAAGCCTTGAACCCAGAACACCAAAACCACTAAAACACAGAACAAGGATTTTGGGGAAATCAGTTTTTGTTGGGAATTTTTAAAGTTCATGTCCGTTTTCTATAGTTGTAGTTCCTCTGTCAAGAAGTAGAATTAGAAGGTGAAATTTAATTTTTCAAAATCAATCAATTTCATCCTTGCATTACCATAATTGATATAAATTTAGTCTTTGTTTTAATGCTATTGCTATCAAAATAGTCATTGCATTGACAAAAACTTTAGATTATAAAAAAAAAAAAAAACCTTTTTTGAAAAATATATCAAATTAGTCCTTGAATTATCAAATACAATCAAATTGATCCCTAAATTTTATATCAAATTGGTCGTTGGTTACGTGGAAGTGACATGGACATGTCACATCATGCCTTTCCAACACACATTAGCGTAGCAAACAACAACAAATAACAGAGGATTATCTAATTTGATTGATATCTATTAAATTGAAAGATGTTTTAGCCGTTAGAATTAGAGATGCAAATTAAGAGAAAATAAAGATGGCTAGGGTTCCAATAATATTAGAATTACATTGTTTGATAAAATAAGGATTACAAGAGAATTTATAATAATACCTAATGGATTACTAGACTATAAAGCCCAAACCTAAAAGCCCTAGTATATCTAACACTTCCCCTCAAACTCACGATGCATTAACAGATAATCATCGAGAGTTTGTCAAACAAAAACGAAAAACATACTTAATACTTAATAATATAAACTTAACATTTTATTTCTAATACTACCCCTCAAGCTAAAGCTTACTAAGCTTTACGCTTGTTACAAATTAACAGGGAAAATAAACCAACCCAACATAGAACCAACTGGAAAGCAATTTGCAGCCAACGGGGAAACCATCGAAGAGAGGAGAACCAAATCAAATTAATCCAACATCCAATCAAGTCCAAGCTAATCAAAACAAAACCAATCAAACAACTCCAAACTAAACCAAACATAAGAGTCGGCCAATAGATAGATGCGATCAAATAGAAGAAACCAATAGGGAGAAGTGCAACCAATCAAAAGAAGTCAATAGGGAGAAGTGGGATGCAATCAAAAGAATCAATAGGGAGAAGTGCAATGCAATTAGAAGAATCAATAAGGAGAAGTGCAATCAATCAGAAAAAGTGCAATAGGGAGAAGTGCAATGCAATTAGAAGAATCAATAGGGAGAAGTGCAATCAACCAGAAGAAGTGCAATAGGGAGAAGTGCAATACAATCAGAAGAATCAATATGGAGAAGTGCAATCAATCAGAATAAGCGCAAGAGGGAGAAATGCTATCAATCAGAAAAATTGACAGGGAGAAAATCAAACAGAGGAATAAGCAACCGATTAGAGAAGAATCAAACCAAACAAAATCGAACGAAACCAAACCAATAAATTGCAATGCATTATATTGACTCACCAAAGAACCAAATTCGATATCCAACAAACCAATAGCCATATGATTTACGCCACGAGAACAAATCCAACAATTTTGTTTCACAAAAGTTGTGCACCAAACTTTTTCCGAAACAAATGCCAAAACACTTTCATATGATGTCGTTATAGACTCCATAATATAGAATTCCAACCACTAAAACAAGAACAAAGCAGCGCTACTTGATGAAACTTATCCAAGCAAAACAAACAGAACAAAATCCAACTAGAAGAAACAATTACCAAGAGACGACAACAGTGTTTTCACGGCAACATCGACAGTACTCTAACCTTCTCCTTATTCTTCTTTTTTCTTTTTTTTCAATGCAACTGAGCACCAAACAAACACAATAAACATATCCCCAAATTTTGGGAATTCGACGGCGGAAGCAACAACAATTCATGGCGGATCGTACCATGCTCTAGATACCATGTTAGAATTAGAGATGCAAATTAAGAGAAAATGAAGACGGCTAGGGTTCCAATAATATTAGAATTACATTGCTTGACAAAATAAGGATTACAAGAGAATTTATAATAATACCTAATGGACTACTAGACTATAAAGCCCAAACCTAAAAGCCCTAGTATATCTAACAAGCTTATTGTATAGAATTTCACCTCTTAAGCTAAATAAGTGGCTAAGTATGAGTTTAAACTTAACTGTTATATATTTCTGTCAATTAAACTATGTTCGCATAAAAATAGTGAAATTATTTATTATTCGCTTATATTTGAGTGAATCAAATATAACTTATGTTTTTATCCATGTGGATAAAAAAACAAATACATACAATTTTTCATACTATAATATATACAGAGACAAATACTCCTTTCGATCCTAATATTAAAAATAAAAAAAAGCTGTATTTTTTAGTTTCATTAAAAATTTAATATACTTGTATCAAAAAGAAAAATCTAATATACCTAGTTTCATATTTTAGATTAAATATATTAAATCTTCAATGAATTTAAAATGTAAAATTAACCATAAAGAAAGAAAGGAGTATTATACTTATTGTACTAAGATTCCAATTATTGTCATTTTCTTTTGTTTACGAACTAATGAAAATCAAATTCATTTCTTCTGTCCCAAAATATAAGTAAAGAGTCAATGAAATTTAATATATTTGATTACAAATTTGTATCAAATGCATTCATTTTTATTGATGAACTTTTGTTTATATATTGAGTCGGAGGGAGTAAAATGTTAGTAGCTTATTGTCATCCTATGTAACATACTCCGTATCGTTATTATGACACATATTAGCATCTGGTTACTTACCTCCTTCGAAATAGATTGGGTGTTAAGGTTTTGAACACTTATACAGTTATACCTCTTGGATCTGACATTGAGAACACCGTAGAAAGAGTCCTTGCAGCATGTCATGCTATTTGTGAACACACCCACCGTAACACAAATACAACCCTCAATCAATTTCACCTGATTCAGCGTCATTATGGGTCCCCCACCGTTAAAATTTCGTAACATGCGGGTCCCACAAGAAACTTCCCTGATCAACGGTATTAGCTGGCCGGCGGTAGTAGCGACAAAATTTGCACAACGCACCACAGTATAGACCGCACGCACACCACGTGGCCTCTTTTCAAGGATTGTTTTTTTTTTATTTTTGGCGGGAAAAGTTATTATGCATAATGATTTTCCTTATGCATGGTGCATAAACAAATCTCCACCATTTGTACTTCAAAACTATTAGATGTACTTAATCATGTCAATGCTATTTTAGAATATAAATGGTGGAGATTTGTTTATGCACCATGCATTTGAAAAATCCTTACGCACCATAACTTTTCCCATTTTTGGCCATATTGAAGTGTCCATATCCATGTTTACGACACCAAAGTCATTTATTTGATCTGCACTAAATCGATTTTAATCTTTTAACTTGAAACAAATAAACACTGACACAAAATGAGATATTATTTATAGAAACAAAAAACTTATTTAACCCTTTCTTATAATTAGTAACACATTAAAGGTTTGTTTGATATGCAAAGTGTAAGTACTGAATTCATTCAGAATAATACAAGATAAAACAACATAGAACAAAGTTTAAGGTATTGAACAAATGTTATCTTGTAGGATGTTTGGTGGAAAAAATATTATTTTGATATTTTAGACAACTTGTGCAGAGGACAAAAAATTGTGTCGTGGTTCAGCGAGGGACAAGAATTTCAGGTTTTGTCCAGTCTCTTGGTTGTCTGTTTGTCTAATCCCGAGAATAATTTTAAAATCAAACACAGTACAGCTGAAGTTGACATATTCAATCCCTTATTATTCAGCAGATCAAACGCACCAAAGATACAATTTAGTCAATAAAAATGCTACACGTTTTCTTTAGCAATTTTTTTATCAAGTAGTATAATAGTTAGGATTTCATTTTTTTTACAAATAAATAGAGTGTCAAAAGTTTAAATTTCAGCTCCTACATATAAAATGTGATGACTCGTTTAAATAGACTAACAAAATTTATTTATATATATGTAAAACACATTTCCATGGAACAGTCGCAGAGACAAGGCCCGACCAGCTCGGGATCGGCCAATTTTTTTGGTATTTTATTTTAGGGTTAGTTTAATGCAAAACTAAAATATTTAGGAATTAATTTAGGACAATTGAGATATTTTTTTCGAAACTGTGATTTTTCAATAGTAGTGGATATTATGAAGCATGGGTACTTCTAAAATGGTAAAGTACTCGTACCAGATACATACTAGTTCCAGGTACTTTATGGTACTTGTATGGGACGTACCGATTCGTATCTATTTTTATTTAGTTGATTTAGGATGATGAATATGGAAAAAACATATTGTAGGTTGAAAAATCTCTTAAAATATTTTGATTTTATATTATATTTTAATTATCTCTCTCATTTTTAATTCACTTAAAAATAAATTTTTATAATATTTTACATTAATATACTCGTATCTTAAATTTTTAAAAATACCGTATCCATATCAATACTCATATTGAATACCGATACTATACCCGCACTTAAGCAAGATAATGGACAATTCACAATCATCATACTATTAAATTATGACTTTACAATGTACAAAAAGAAATTATGACTTCACAAAGTTCGAGTTAGACTCAAATAAATTCCTTTGATGATATCAGAAACAAAATTCATGGAAATTCATTATCAAGTTACTTATTTTTTTGACAAAACATTATCAAGTTACTTGAAAAGCCTTCATTAACATTCTAAATGTTTAATCACGATAAAACATTTACACAAATCAAAAGCACACACAATAATGTAAAAAAAATAAATTTAAATAGTGTTTTCGGGGTACTAATTAGTAAGTTCCCTCAAGGTTATTAATATGGAAAGTTTAAAAAGTTGTCTTTTCAATATTAATTTTTTTTTTTTTTTTTGCTTTCACCACCAGTTTAATCTGGTTCGGAGGTCAGTTCTGGCATCAAGTGGTTCTAGACCTCAGGACACTCTTTAAGGATTCCATTTAAGGAAATAATTTATTCAAAAAGTTGAACATTTTAATTCTCAATGCGTTGACTTCATACATTTTCACTCTTTAGCATTTGTCATTTCTTTTTTATTTTATTTTTTGATATGCTTAACAAGTGTTTCAGGGGCACCGTTTAGCATGATCAATTTTTTTTTTAAATAATATAATGTGACTAAACTATTTTTCAATTAATTTTTTTTAATTTATGTAAGTGTGTGTCAGATATAGAAAAGTAATTACTCTTTGAGTTATTGTCAGTGGCGGTGCTCGGACCCTGGTTCAGGGGGTGCAAAATTTATATTGTAATAAAAAAAATTACATATATATGTTTTACAACTATTTGCTACGCAGTTTCATATTTTTAATTCGCTTAATAACTATCTAATTTTTATTTATATATATTGTTGAACAAATCTCTTTAAATATATAAGTATTGCTTTTAAAAAAAAACATAAGTATTTTTTTTTTTTTGATAAAAAACATAAGTATTGATTACATAGAAATATATCAAATAAAAAGATACAGACTAATAAATACACAATTTTGTGCATAAGTATTGATATAATAATAACAAAAATACACAATTTTGTGGTTAGTTTTCTCATTGCTCGATGTACGTCAATTCATTCTATCTACCACTTGAGTGTATACAGACTAATAACTAACCAACACAAAAATTAGCTTCATAAAAACACTGATTTTCAAATGCCTAAAATTGAAACTAATTTGTGGATGGTTTAACTAAAAACTGTAAAACATAAATCCGAAGATACATTTGGACCAAATTAAAAATACAAACAAGCAATCCACAAAGCACACAAATATGTTATTAGAACTACAGTTGAATAATCAATCAACCAAATTATCAATATTGACATTTATTAAAAAATCCCAAATTTTTAAAATGTTAAACCACAAATTTTTTTATTGATTACCTTAGTGTTGTTTCAAGGATATTTGAGGATTTATCACTATTGTATGTATTTGGTTTGATGTTTTGTTTGAGATGATTTAATTTTAGAGAGAAGCTGGAAAAAAAGAATAAGAGAAGTAGAAAGTGTTTTGAATTTTTGAATAAGCGGTGCAAAACAAAAAATTCAGGGGGTGCAAAGTGCAAAAAACATAGACATATTAATAAAAGAATTAAAATTCCAGGGGGTGCACCTGCACCCCTCACTACTATGCAGCACCGCCCCTAGTTACTGTCATACTCCAAAATTCATCTACTAAATATTTCTTGATACATTTCAAAGTTTCTAAAGATCTATTTATACACAAATTATGAAATTAAATTTCCTATTTAATGAATATACGAGAGAAATATATGATTAAAATATATTGACATACTATATAAAAAATATCAAAATAAAATAAATAAGATTTTGAAATTGGAGCCGTAAAAAAATATATGAGAACAAGAAAATTGTTTCAATGAAGAAAAAAAAATAAAGAAATTTTGAGAAGAATTTCATAATGTATTTTGTAATAATGTAAAAATTGTGATACTAAGAGCATCTTCAATGGTGATACTACTTTGGGTATCATACAATAAGGTACGAATCATTAATCTATGATACTCTCTTTGATACCCTTGTTGAATATGCTCTAAAGAGGAATATTTATAGCAAAAAAAGCAATTAATCATATCAACTATTCACTTAATTTGAGGAAGTAATTGAAAAAAATCATATTTTTTTTAGATACAAAAAATGATAAATTATTGAAAACTCACAAAAAAAATAGAGAGGCCAGTATTCGAACCTCGATCATGGCGTCCAACAAAAAACCATATATTTATAAGTCATTTAAATTGAGAATAAAAATTGTATTATATTAAATTGGAAAGAAAAAAAAACTTACAATTATAATGATGTTTGTAGACTTGATGACGTTTTTATTAAGAATATTTTCATCCTTAAACTATATATATATCGCCTTATATAGAAAAATTCTAATATGGACCACTACTACAAGTGGTCTATGATGGATCATCAATTAAAAAATATTTAAAATTTTAACAACAATATATATTGTTGTTTGGAAGTATAAGTTGATAATAAAATATTTATTTTTACAGTTGAACTAATGACTTAATTGATATCGATTTGATTAAAACAACAGAAAAAAAATATGACTCGTATGGAATTGACACCAAACATGTCATTTTTTTTAACTATAAAGATAGGAGAGAGCTATGATTTTTTACTTTTAAAAATATTTTCGATAGTCGTTAAAATTTCGAATAATTTTAAACATCGATCTACCATGATCCACTTATGAAAGTGATCTACCGTATCATTAGCAGCCATATATAATTTTTTTTTTTAAGCAAATGGGGCACAGATAAGACTGCGACACCCTAAGTAGATTAAAAATAAAAAGATACATAAACTGGGCAGACATAAAACCAAACCCAGTGCGATATAAAAAACAAACAACCTTAAAAGGTTAAAGCAACACAAATCCTAATCTAGAGCAGTCAACCACACACCCCTTGCACAATCCAGCAAGCCCGCGCACGAGCCCGAAACCAAATTGCAAAAAATGAGACATAATAGTTGAAAACCACCAAAGAAGGATCGTCACTGATGAATCAAGTCTAGTTGGAAGCAACCCAAACCCAATCAAAAGCCAGATCGAGGGATGGACAATCAACCGGGCTGAGCACCACGGGCACCAGAAACACCAAAACCAGTCAACTATGTGGCACGACAAACGACAACTACCGCCAACACAGAGAGTCTACGCACCAAGTCCTTTCGAACAAACACAAGCTAACGCAAGACATGATAAATCTTACCAGCCATATATAATGACTTAATCATGAAAGTTATTATACTCCTACCATAGTCAAAATGCCATGCCTTCAGTAAAAAAAAAAAAAGGAATATGTCTTATTAATATAGTAGTTTATTTCTATTAATTAAAAAAGTAATATGTTAAAACAAAATAAGAAATTAATTTATAAGAATAAGTAATTTCTATATGTGTTTATAATTAAGCATTAATGACTAAAAAAACACTTATATAGTAATTTCTATATATGTTTAAAAGAATAAGTAATTTCTATATATGTTTATAATTAAGCATTAATCTTCTTCAATTCTTTAATTTGCATTTTCTATTTTCTATAAGTTAATGAAAGATAATCTTATTCAATATCTCTTTTTTCCGCAGAAAATTAATTGCACTCCTTAATTTGTGTGAAAAATGCATAAATAATGCACGGTGCACATTCACACATTGAGTCACACGCAATACAACTCCACCAATATATAAATACTCAAAACGTGGACTTAACGGTCCCTTTTCACTTTACGCACAAAACACACTCTCTCTCTCTTCTCTGCAATGTAGGTCGCCGGAAAATGGCTAACTGTCACCGGAACAACGTCGGAAACCTCGTTCTCGGCCACCACCACCACAACTCCACCAAAACAACGACATTCTCCAACCATTTCCGCTTATGGAACTCTCGCTCCATCGCTTCCCTCCGTCGCATCATCCTCGACGCCGTCAGCTGCGGTGCTAGCTCTCGTTACAATCACCGCCGAAGAAGCACTCTCGACGAATATGACACTGAAGACTTCTCTTCAGCAACGAGATCGGACTCTTCTTCTTCCTTCGATAAACGGAAACACAAACAGGAAAATCAAATCTGTAAACCGAATGCGAAATCGGAGAAACTTTCCGATCTTCTCAACATAGCGGAGATGGAAACAGAAGCGGAGGCGAAGAAGAAAGAAGAAGCGCTAGAAGAACTGAAGCGTCTCGTGAAGGATTTACACAACGAAGAAGATTCAGTTAAACGGCGAGAAGCTGCAACCACCGTGAGAATGCTTGCTAAGGAGAATTTAGAAGTTCGTGAAACTCTCGCTATGCTCGGAGCTATTCCGCCTCTCGTCACAATGCTCGATTCGCAAGACGTTGATTCTCAGATCGCTTCACTCTACGCATTGCTCAATCTCGGAATCGGAAACGATGCGTGGGAATTTCAAATCCTTTCTATTTTAATTTTTTGATTAATTTTGATGTTATTTTTTGTTAATTTCTATTTTTGTGGTTAGGTTAATTTTTATGATTGATTATTAACATAGTCTTTTTCAATTTGCTTTTTCTTCGTCTTAAATTAATTTTGGTGGCTAATTATTAGTGATTATGTCGTTTTCACTCATTAATTAATTGATTATGATTATTCTCTTTTGTATTTAATTGTTAAAATGACAAGCATGTGATTTTAATTTTGGTAGTTAGCATTCGTTTTTATTATTAAAGCTGTTCTGTTTTAGAATAATTTTTTTTAATGATTTGTTTTTTCATTGTTTCTTGCATGTGTATGATTGTAATTTTCTGATAATGAGAATAATTGTAATTTTTTTTTTATTGTTACAGAAATAAAGCAGCCATTGTTAAAGTTGGTTCTGTTCATAAGATGCTTAAGCTTATTGAATGTTCGGATGGTATTGATTCTGCGGTTTCTGAAGCGATTGTTGCGAATTTTCTTGGATTAAGTGCTTTGGATTCGAATAAACCGATAATTGGGTCTTCTGCTGCAATATCCTTTTTAGTTAGAACCCTTCAGAGTTTAGATAAGAAAAAAAGTAGTAGAAATCAAGTTAAGCAAGATGCTCTTAGAGCACTTTACAATCTTTCAATTTTCCCAGCCAATATTCCATTCATTTTGGAAACTGATTTGGTACCGTTTTTGATAAACTCGATTGGAGATATGGAAGTAACTGAAAGAAACCTCTCCATCCTTAGCAATTTGGTATCGACTAGAGCGGGTAGAAAAGCGATAAGTAGTGTTCCTGATGCATTTCCTATCTTGGTGGATGTATTGAATTGGACGGATTCACCTGAATGCCAAGAAAAAGTTTCTTATGTTTTGATGGTTATGTCGCATAAATCTTATGGTGACAAGCAGGCCATGATTGAAGCTGGGATTATGTCATCGCTCCTTGAGTTGTCACTTATCGGTAGTACTTTGTCTCAGAATCGGGCGTCAAGGCTATTGGAAATTTTGAGACTAGACAAAGGGAAACAGGTTTCTGGGAACTACGGCGGAAGTTTAGGCACAGCTGTCTCCGCCCCAATTTGTGGAACTTCGAAACCAGATGAAGGAGGAGGAAAAGCATGTTTGGAAGAGGACGAAGATATGATGAGCGAGGAAACGAAAGCAGTGAAACAATTAGTCCAATTAAGTTTACAAAACAACATGAGAAAAATTGTGAAGAGGGCCAACTTGCCTCAAGATATCGTTCCATCAGATCATTTTAAGTCACTCACTTCAAGTTCAACTTCAAAGAGCTTACCATTCTGAAGAATTAGATGTGCAGTGAGTCTAGGTTGAAGATAATGAACCATAATGTATGTTAGTCTTTATATCATTATTTCATTAAGCTTTTAAGCTTGTTTTGTATGTATTTTGCAGTAGTCGTAGTTGTAGTAATAGTCAACTTGTTTACTAGCATTGCTAAATTAGACATTGCTTGTCAAAATCTTAATAGATAGTTATTATAAAATATATTTCTAGTTTAGGTTTCTTGATAAGGTTGCATCCTTTCTGGTAATTAATCTTCCATGCTATAGAAACAGACAATACCAACGGTGCTTTATATCAGTTCTGTGTCTGTATGTACTTTCATTGTATAATAAGGGTGGTGGCTTCCAACTTCCAAGGGTATGCCATGCAAAATTGGACAATCTTAGGGATGGTAAGGTCAAAACCTTGTTATGAGTGTCCCTACATTCATGGAGTCATTTTCAAACCACAGTACGGTTTTGTCACCCTTTTGGGTCCTACATTATGTTTTATTATGCTTAATCATCGAATTGGATCTAATGTGTTAAAGGGTTGTCGGTCGTTTTCATCTTTGTTTATATAAAAACAATAGTGACTATTCATTGATATTTTCTATTTGAGATTCTTTCCCCTGTTGGTTTGTCAATTCCATGTGTTATGTCTTCAAGATTCTAATTTGGGTGTGAATTGATTGAAAGTTTGTTATGAATTTATTTGCAGTGAGATTGTTAATTTGTTATATGTACTTTAAGTACTTAGCTGTTAACACATAACATCCTAATTGTTTTTTTATAGTTAAAATGAATTTATTAATTACTCTGTCTTGTTTAATTAATGTCACATGCATTAGTTTACTGAATTATTTTCATTTTTCAACACAGATCCAAATGGAATGGAAGGATTAAAACTCAGATCTGGTTTGGCATGGAGAGCTTAGCTGTTAGTTGCAAATAAGAGCATTATGTCCCAACTATGTAAATGCTGTGCATTATGTCTCTTGTGGGGTAATATAATTTGTAATGCTATCTTCTGGTGATTGTTTTAACTATGTTGACTTTTTAGTGTAAATATTCTAATGTTAATGCAGTCTTGGTTTTAAAATATACTAGTAAGTAACAATATGCCAATTAAGGGTTGAATTTTTTGGTTTATTTTCTTTATTTCACTTGAGCCAAGATTCCACGAGTTTCTTGTGCACAACAGTTCCAAAAGCTACAGTTTTTTCCTGCTAGGACAGCCATAAGTTTAGAAATTATGGCCCAGACAATAATGATATATAATATGAGTGAATGATGCATATCCATTTTTGACACCCATTGAATATTTCAATCTAAATCATGTTCAATGTTAATTTTGTATTTGTTTTATGTTATCATAATATATACGAAATTTTTACTGTTGTTTAGAGGTGAAAAGTCTTTATCAGAAAACATGTTGAGCACACAAGGGTAACTGTAGTGGAAGTGGAATATAGTAGTGAATGTATTAAAGTGGTAGCATGTGCAATTTGAGATGAGATGGTTTGGAAGAGCAAAAGCACACTTCCATAACGGAAACAGATTTCATGCGGTCTATTTTCACACAGTTTTACATCACAGCAGTCCGATCTAAAGTGTGTGACTGAGATTGTTTTAAATAATTTCCAACTTAATTAATCTGGACCGTCTGATCTATTGCCTTCCATAACATATCATTCAAGGCCAGTAGTGTAACATATCTTTGCTTCCCTATTTTCCTACAAATGCAGTTCAGCCAGCCAACTTGGGGAAAAAAATTGGTGGGCAAAAGCAACAAGTTAGGTACTTATCATTTATAGATCTTTCAGTTATTTTTTACTACATAGCAGTCTGCTAAGTGGGGTAAGCAAAACTGGTAGCTTTAAATTTTCTAGTTATTGTTGAATAGTTATTAGCAAGCATTTGTTCAGTCACGACTAATATATATAGTAAACCAGATGCTTTTATACTCAATAACACTTAGATGAGATAACGTAAATCTCTTTTAACTTAATCAAAATTTTGGATTCAATCTTTGACTTGGCATGAACAGCCCTAAAACAGTTTGTCACCCAAGATTAATTTTGAAATCCATTATATTGCAACCTCAAATTCGATATACCATTTTCCTGAGAAATTGTATGTTTTGAACTAGTATTCACACCCGTGCAACGCACGGGGAAGAGTTTGCTTAAGCTCATAAATTATAGGAATATTGCTTTAAGATTATTATTTAAAAAAGAATAATATAATGAATAACAGTAGACACAAAATTAATTGAATGCGAAGATTGTCATAAAATTAGACACATAATATGATAACCAATATTAAAGCAATACAATTACTACTGATATAAATTAGAAACAATAACTTAAAATACATTAAAGTTTGAAGTGCAATTTAGGATACATTAAAGCAATTTTGAAATATAGATTGATCGCTATGGATCTATTATGGCAATAATCAACGCACGGGCAAAAATTTGTTTATGCTCTTAAATTATATATATTTTTCTTTAATAAAATTATTAAGAAAAGAGTGTTATAAGAATTGAACAATAAAGAGTGACAAAAATTTTAACTATTAACTATACAATGAAATGATACGAAATAGAGGAACAAATTACTTGATTATATGAAGAGTTGTTATATAAAATCAATAGTTTATACTATAGTCTCCCGGGTTATAAGAATTGAAGAATAAAGAGTGACAAAAAATTGAACGATAGTTATACTATAGCCTCCCTATTATAAGAATTGAACAATAAATAGTGACAAAAATTTTAACTATTAACTATACAATGAAATGACACGGAATAGAGTAACAAATTACTTGATTATATGAAGAACTGTTATATAAAATCAATAGTCTATACTATAGCCTCCCGTGTTATAAGAATTAAAGAATGAAGAGTGACAAAATTGAACAATAGTCTATACTATAGCCTCCCGTGTTATAAGAATTGAACAATAAAGTGTGACAAAAATTTTAACTATTAACTATACAATGATATGACACGGAATAGAGGAACAAATTACTATTATATGAAGAAATTATATATAAAATCAATAGTATATACAATAGCATTCCGTGTTATAATAATTGAACAATAAAGGAGCTATGCATACCATTGATCCATATATAATTGTAATTTAGATATACAGAATATATATATGGTATAGCAATGTTACTTTGATGGTTGAAATCATAACAAATTTTAGTGAATAATAACAAAGAAACACACAACTAATAAGTCTTTAACATAATTCATGTAAAAAGCATTGATTGTTACTTGTCTGGCACACAATAACTTTGTTATTGACTAAACATAAATAGTTTTGAAATGTAAAGGGGAGAGATATTGTCATTCGATGCTACGCTCTTCTATTGTTGCTTGACTGCAGTTCCACAATTTAATTATGTAATGGTATAAGTTGTTAATCCTAGAATCTGTCATTTTTTATTTTTTATATATTTTCATCCTCATATTTTTCTTCAACTGCACTCTTATCGAAGGATCTTGACCCGAAAATATAAAGGGGAGAGATACTGTTATTCGATGCTATACTTTGGTTTAAGAGTTAAAAGCGCACATTTAAACATGTCAATATAATAAACCAGATTAGTAGAGGAGATTACGCTCCAATACTTTTCTCCATCTCTCGCATAATAACATGTCACGTTAGTGACAATTTGTTGTATGAGATGAAGTTGAGAACACAGTGCAAAAAATATCATTAGTAAACAATACACAAAAATAATCTCCTTTGAGCTAATATTTCACCTTATAAAAATAAGAGTATTTAGAGAATAATTGTGAAAGCAACAATAATGATATCCTACTTTCTAATATTTTCCATATTGTGGCAGGACCTGTACTAACAACATTTGTATACTTTGGCAGAAAATATAGTAACATTTGTATTAATGGCCTTTTCTTAAATATTCTTCATGTAATTTGCAGACTTGAGTCATGATCCTTGCAAGGTAGATGAAATCTAGAGAATGCTACAATAAAAGATAACCATGTAGTTTAAACACTTATTCTAATAAAATTTACATAAACTTTTGATGCAAGCTATTGACAATGGAGATTTCCAATTATATAACATTGACAAAATAAGCGTAAGTAAAAAGTAACCTATGAATAAAGTCTACCTAATGTATTCAACTAACACATATAAATGTCCACTTTTAAAAAATTAGAAAAAACGTAAATATGGTAATCATGACTTTTGATTTATTGTTATCTTTTTTATGTTGTCCAAACTATTGTTATTGGGACATTTGATCTTTCTATCAAACAAACTTCCCCTCCCCACCCAAGAGTTAATAAAAATAAAAAACTTGAATGATATTGATAGCTAATCACAAAAGTTTGAGATACTACAAAAAGGGACAATCAGATTTGAAGATTTCATCACATATACTGTTGCACCAGAATATAGAATTGAGAATCATGCTATAATTAATAAAAGACACGTTTGATGACCAATATCTAACTAACAAAAGATACATTTTAGGATAGTTTGGATAAAAATTCATGGACTATAGTGTATAGCGGCAACGCTCGACATATTCAAGGACAAAAGTGACACCTTACTCCAAAAAAAAAAACGTTAACTTAAAATATGTTTTTAGTGTCCCTAAAAATACATAGGTTTCTTGTTTTAGTCTATGCATCATATATCCCAATTTTTTCACACCGGCCTAGGCAGTACTAAAATTATATTTAATCCTGAAGTATAATTCTATAAACCTACTAAGGGCATTTTGAGCACCCCTTTTTTACATATGTACAACTCCACACACACATTGAAGTAAAATAAAGGCTGCACTGATATTGGACAGTAACTGTGGAAGAAGCCTAATTGCATTGGAATATATATAGCTTCTATAAACTTGTACATTTGTTCATGGTGACCTAAGTTTATTTCATAAGAACATACTTGATTATCATCCCTTTTGGATGTTGTTCCTTTAAAATAGTAACATTACATTACATCTAACAAAAAATATGAACAAAAATTATATTTTGAATACAAACTTTTACAAACTATATATCTACTTTAATAATCCTTCAGTGTAGGGTATATCTGTATCAGGAAGCCATGTATTTCCCAAAGTAAATTTAAGAACAGTGAAATTCCAAGATTGAGTATCATTCAAAAGAAAATAACCAGGCCATTGAACCCTATTATCAGTTATAGAACCAGGTCCATAGTTATTAAACTCACCATAAAAAATAGTGTCTAATCCAAGTGTTCCATTCCACTCTAACCAACCAGAAGGATCAACAAAATCACCAATATATGATTGCATATAAACAGTTCTTGAATAAATCTTCCATGGTCTACCTAAGTAACTCGATGTCGAATTCAAGTCATTAGCCAAATCAGGTGCAGCATCAATAGTACAGTTTTGGATTGAAATTCCAGTGGTTTGATTTGGATCAGTTCTTCCTTGTGCTGTCACAGCATTTTTCTGATTTTCCATTGGTTTTCTAGCATAGATGTTTCAATTCTGGAAAACTACAGCTGCGTTGGGCTTATGGAATGAGGTTAAATGCAGGAATGAGGTTAAATGCAGGAATGAGGTTATATTTTGAAAGAGATGAGAGAAGCAGAAATGTAGCAACATTTGAGTCATCACTAATAGTAGTTCTTATACAAATTACTACACTTAATGAGGATAGATCAAATCAAGTCAGTTATGTTAACACATTTTTCAAATTCACACCACCTATAATAAGATCAGCAGCAAAAGCATAATGAATTGGCAATTAATTCTGTAAAAACATCATACTTGAAACATAATGGCATACTAAAATTTCTAACAGAATCAAGACTTTGTCAAGCTGAACATGTTTCCATAGAAGCAAAAGAGCATTGAAAATTATTTTCTTCATTTTCTTTTTATCAATCTTTCACATGTTGCATGGATCATTTCAAAACAAAAATTATATGATACTTACATGTCATTCATGGGCTTATTGCATACATTAAAATTGTCATGAAATAAGAAAATATTGCAATGTGTTGAGCCAGAAACCAGTCAAACCACCAAGCATTCCCTCCAAGTACCTGCAACCATAGACCAAAGCTTATTGCATGCAATAAGGTATGTGAATATTATAGTTCACACGCATGTGATTTCATACTGCAGAACTTGAGAAATACCATTGTATGATTATTCCCCTAAACTACAAATCTATACATAGTTAGTGAAACAGACCTCAATTTTGGTGTACTTTTAGTTAAGTCTTATAATTAAACCCTTGTGTTCATTCATAGTATTTTCAACTATTAAATAATGTAGTCAAGAAAAATCCTAGAAGTAGTACTTCAACTATTAGTAAAATACTAAAATGTAATAAAAGAAACTAAGCTGCATTATATTAGAACAATACTTACAAATATCCATCTACCACCAAGTCCAAGTAAATCACTCAAAGAGATGTAGTATCGGTTCACACCTGGAAATAAATTCAGAGTCAAAATAACAGAACTTCAAAGAAACTCAAAATCCAAATGTTCCCTAGTTCTAACATTATCCTTCAACTATTAGTTCAAAGAAAGTCAAAAGTATAGTTTTCCTCTACAATCAAAGTAGCGAAAATGAAATCATACTTCAAGATGAAGAACTGTCATCTTAAAGAAGCACATTCCATGATAAAAAGAAGTTAGCATACTTGAATAATCATAAACTTGTTCTACTCAAGAAACTTAAATGTGTGTTTGGTTCTATGACAACAAAATTGTTTTTGGCTAAAAGTGAGTTGAATATAAAGCAAAAGCTCAAAATTGTAGCTTCATGTTACAATCCATTCTAGAGACAAATTGATTCTACTCCACACATCAAAATCGAAATGAACATACACTTTTATTGTACTAAAATCAAAATGGAAAAAAAATGAAAACATAAACAGAGGTCATGCTTATAGACAAACCATTCAAATATTATAAATTATCTTTCAAGAAGAGTTAAATCTATGGCTGGAATTAGAAATGACATTCAATTTCTAAGATCTTGTGATTTGAAACACTTATTGAATAAAGTCATTGTTTATTTGCATTTGAACAAATTTTATATTGATCTGTCAATTTAGACTTTTTGTCAAAGGAGAAACATTTCATCATGACAGAAAATTAATTAAAATAATAGGGAGGAAGTTTTACCTTCCAACAACAACAGCCAGATCACCCCTAATGGTTCCAGGCTCTGATTTATGTGGATCCGTGGCTCCAATTAGTCAACCATGAAGCCTAACTTCTTCTCGGTCCTAATATACAAATAATAATAGCGATGAAAATCAATTGTGTTCCAATTTTATCAATAAAATAGAAACAACTTGAAACAAAGAACATTAGGGATTTCAAAGAAGAAAGACATACATGTTTTCCCCCAAATTCATGAACATCAATCTCTGATTACACATGAAAAAAAAAAACACTTCTTTTAGTAATTTCTAATCAATAAGATATCAAAGTCTTAAAATTTAAAAGGATGCAACCCCTAAAAAAAGTAAAGGGTTAATACAAATTGATATCAAAGAAATCTAATGGAAACAAATGAAATTAAGGAGATCGAGATAATACCAATGAAAGAAAAGAAAAATCCGAATCTAATTGATATCTACGGTACTTTTGCATTTTGGAATTTCCCCAAATTGGACTTCATTCGTTGAAGATGAACCTAGCGTTTCTTTCATCAAAACTCTCTTCTTGTTACATCTCCTTCAATAAAGCAGAAATAGAAAATATTAAAAGGATTGGAAAAAGAACTGGAAAAAAGGGAAATAAGAGGATTAGAAACCTGCATTTTATCAGTCATAAAAGAAGAGCTCAAGTATAACTATAATATTAAAGAGGATATCACCTAGCACTACACTCCTAACAAATAATTGGGGCACAATGAATATCATATAGGTACTGTACGGGCAACACATCCAATCCCTGCTCCCTTGAATCCAGCATGCACACCTTCTGTTTATTAAAAAAAGTTCAAACTGTAACAGTCATGTTTAACATATCAGAAAACTCAAATTAATACATCAATGAATAATCAATTAATACTTTGTAGATTTAAAAAATCGTCATGATAAATGTAGTGATAGTAAGTTAGCAGTTGCAGTACCAAGATCAATTCCCCAAGCAGCATCCTGCTCACAAATGGATCTCAGGAAAACTCTTTGTACTCCTAATGTTGTATTTACACTCATGAAACCATTAGACATCCATGCACAGGTCCTTTGTGGGATTGATATGTCTTTTGCATGCCACACTCGACTGGTTTCTTGATAAGCACCGCCCTAGCAGTGTTCGAACACATAATGAACCAAATCACTTATTTCAATTGTAATTAGACTTATTCTGTTATGCAAGCAACCAACGATCAGGAAATTGGTGTTACTCTCCATTTGGTTATTCATTTGAAATTTGTAACATCTATAAAATTTTCAGCTAGCCTTTACATGTGATCTTCATCTCGTGTCGAGCTCATCAAACGGATAGTTTTTGAATGCCTGGCAGTCAAACAAAGATGGTATAAAGAACCATTCATGATATTAAGAACCAAAAATTAACTAAACAAAAAGAAAGTAGGGACCTTATCAATCAAAGAGAGTAGGGAGCTTATCAATCATTCATAAAAACAGAAAAACAAAACTTGTATAGAAAATGAGTTCCATTTTGCAGCATATAAAACACAAAGAAGAAAATAGATACTAACTTTAAAACAAAAATGAGTTTCAGTCTAAGTATAACCCACTTCAACAAAAAGAACATAAAAAATCATGTCTCTATTGCAAAAGATTAATATAAAAAGTTACAGATCATGTAGTGACGATACCCATGGTTGGTCTTTGAATCAATAGAAATATGTTATTCATTAGGTACAATGCCTACAACCACAATGAGTATAAATCAACCATTTTGAACAATGAATCATAAAGTAATGAACACATAGCATAAATCATCCATTGCTTTGATTCTAATCCTTATTTTTTTCATTCTATAGTCTATTCGGAAACCATGCAAATAGTTACTTTGTGACTATGCTCAAGTTACCTAATGAATAACAGGGGTTGGAATCAACTTGTTTTTTTCAATGTGGTCATGTTAAGTAGGTAATTACCAACTGCCCAAGCATTGCTTCTATCCAAATTTCCAAAATCAAACTATAGAACTGTTAGAGAGATGGATGATAAACAAATATCAGCAAATAAAATTTAATGACATAAGATTTTAGAATTATTTTTGTAAAGAAATCATTAATGTATGTTGAATTTTAAAATGAGAAATATGATTTATGTTTTTCAATTATATTTAAATATAGAGATTTTTTTGTAAAGAAATTATTAATGGATGTTTGATTTTGAAAATGATCTTACATTAAGTGACAAAAAAAAATACAAAAAAGTTTATAATTAGCGACAGAATAAGCAATGTATATATTCATAGTAAAAAAAAAATCTCAAAATATATAAAAGCTTCGATAAATTACGATTGCTCTTTGTCCCTGTGATATATTTATAGTAACAAAAAAGTATTTCAACATATAGAAAAGGTTAGATAAATTACAATTGTCGTTTGTCCCCGTGATATATTTATATATAAAAGGTATAGAAGCTGTACCACTGCGAATTAAATCCATGCACAACTTTCATAGTCAAAAGATCTAAAGTGCTAGGGAACAAATAGGTTGTAGAGAAAGAAAGAAACAAAAAATCAGATATTGATCAACCTAGCTAATATTCGTAGAGAAAAGGCCAAGTAAAATTACTTCATATCAATTATGAATATATCAAGCCTGTTTTAGATTTTTAAACTTTGTAAGGCAAAACATGACACAGCCAGTTACAACTTCAGATATATCACATGCATCAGCTTTATTTTTTGGTACAAAGATATATCATTTCTATTGAACCATAATGCATCAAATGAAAAAGGCAATGTTAAAGATATTTTGATTTAGCAATATCTAGTCAAACAATATACATATTAGGCACTTAAGTAATCATAGAAAATTTCACAAATCATTGTTGTTTTCTCAAAGGACTATGGTCTGCCATATGCAAGTTAGTTCACCTCAAATATTTACCTTGGGGTTTTGTGTTGAAATTTGAAATTGTTCACCTCAAATAGTTGAAGGATGTATTCAATCCTGAGGGATTTGACTGAAATCTGAAAAAGCATGGATCAATGAATCATTGAAATGGTATAATTGGATATTTCAATCATAAAATACTATAGAATTAAGCAATTAATATCTCTTGCCACTTTCTCATCAGTATGAAATTTGAGATGCAGAAAAAGAAAGAACAGTGTATTTAATACAAACTGATCCAATAGATAACCAAATAAGTCCTAACCTTCTTAATAGTGTAATTAACAGTGACAAAGGGACTTGTGGTTTATAATCTCTCTTGCCACTTTCTCATCAATCTGGAATTTGAAAAGCAGAAAAAGAAAGAAAGAAAAGCTTATAATCCCATAAATCAAAATTATAACAACCATAAATACAAATAAAAAAAGCAACGATGTGAGTACTTCAAATGATGGTTTAGAAATTTTATACTAAACTTTTTCTATCTTAAAAATAAAATGTATTCTAAACTTTATCTTTCAAAGAGGAAAAACAGTAGAATCCTTACCTTTTCTTGCAACTCACTACTTCAGATCAACATGAATCCATAATAGTTAAAAATCTTCTTCAGTAAAATAAACGATATTGATTTTGCACTTTAATGCCTTCAAATACACCTTCAAGACACATAATTAAGAGGTCAAATAACAATGTATGTTTCAAAGACATGAAAAATTGATATAACACACACAATTATAACCCAATTAAATAAAAAGAGATGATACACACTTTGTATGGTAACTCAAGGACCTGCAACCGAGCAACAAAATCAGTCACTAACTGATATTAGATTTGCTGCAAAAAAGGGGAAAACAAAAACGGCATAAGAAACCACCATTGTACATAGATCTCAACATAAATGACATAGATCTCAATATGTAATTGAGTAGAACTTGAAGCATGTTTATAGTTACTTGCCAATAAGAGCGCGGCTGTTTTTTTTTTTTTAATAAATAAATAAAATAAGAGTAGTATAATAATGATCAAATTAAAATCCAAAAGAAATATAACTTAATCGAATTGAAATTAAACAATAGGAAAGGTATATGTTAAAGGATTTGAATAATATATTCATCAGCTTCTATATGTAGTTTGCCGAACCACTAAAAAGGAGGAGAGACTTTTACTTGGTCAACAAATATTAGCTCCACATTTTTGTTATATTCATAGCCTAATCTATACTACACTCTCTATATCAGTTCCTATAATTTTGTTTTAACTACCTATCCCCACTAATTATTGGTTATGCTAATCTATCCCATACTATCCATGAATTTATCAGCACATATAATTCCATCGTGGCACATTTTGAAATATCAAGTCATGGCCAAAAGAATAGTAATCCTGTTAATATATAACATCATCATATATCTCTTATATATATTCACATGAGTTTCATGGTTATAAAAACAACAATACAAATTCACACCGTAAATTAATATTCTTTAAATAAAATTACCTATGTTACTCAACTAACCAGTCAATTAAAATAATTAAATTTGATAAATACTACAATAAATAAAATTATAGTTTCCAATTAATTAAAAGTAGAGGGTCTTACAAATTTCCATTGCTTCATAGTAGTAGTTTTCTTCTGTCACACCAAAGCTTCCGCGATAGAACTTATAGCCCCACCTACCAAACCAAGAGTGACCATAAGCAACTCCATGAAGTAATCTAAGATCCATTGATCTTTTCCTTGAAGCATCTTCCACTGCTATTAGAAACAATAACTCAAATATATTTTTTCTCATAAAAAAAAAACTTAATAATAGGAACAAATAAAAATAACATAACATGGACTGAGAATGAGATTACCTGGGGCTTTGGGATGGGTCTGGAAATAGGCCAGAGATTCAATTGAGAAGAGAACCTAATTTACAAACATAATTACATAAACATAAAATTAATCATTCCACAAAAAAATCAGATAATGAAATCGAAGATTTCAAATTAGGGTTTCAGAAATAAACAATCATAAATTACATATATTGTTAAACGGAAAAACGAAATCAAAATTGAAACAAAATCAAAAAACAAATCGAAGAAACAGATGAAAGGAGGAAATAATATTGTTCTCTGTTTCTTTTCGCTCTCTCTTTTTCCATTCGCAGATTTATTTCCACCAACTCCTTTAACCTATCGTTCTTTGTTTCTATCTTTTCTAATCTCTTTATTCTTCAACCTATCGCAGAATTTATGTATAAGATGTTACCTTTTGTTTCACTTGGATCGGATTTGGCGGTGAAATAGGGTTTCTTATTTGGAGCTTAGTTGATCAACATCCATGGGTTTCTTATTTGGAAAAAAAATGGAGCTCATCAAGTGAAATTTGTTGCTTTGGAGTATAGAGAGAGATGGGAGTTTGAAATTTGAAAATGAGAAACTGGTTTTTGAAATTGCAGAATGTGTACTTCATATCCAATGGTTAAAACTTTGTTTCCGTTTGACTCCCTTTTACTCTGATGATGCCAGTCAGATTTTGGTTGTTTTGCACATGAGTGAAAGTGACGGGACCTTATTAGCTCCAGCCTTTCCAGTTTTTTTTTTTTGTTCGTATTGGTTTAATGGACCGGGCCGGAAACAAAACTGGGCCATTACAACATCAGAAGCCAAGAATTGCTTCTCATTGGTTGTTTTAAAAAATTGCCTAAAAGAAGCTAAATTTTTGTCATTATTGACACATAGATTTTTAGAATTGTATGCTTCATAGATTGACATGTGTCATTTTTTGCTATAACCATAGTCTTGCTTGTGTAGTTTTAGGATGTAAACCCCTTCACAATTTATCCTTTTAATTTCAATTCTTAAGCAATGTAAAACATTTAGGTGTATTGAAACAAATCAGTTAATCACATGTTTAAGTGATTTGAATAGCTTAACACTAGGACCACATTATAAAACTAACAAATATTCTTATGAGATTGTTTAAGCAACTTACAGAAAAGAGAAAATTTTACATATAAAACAATGTAATTATTACTTTGACAAATATTTGACTTTAACTTCAAGACCATTTTTTTATGGATTTCTTCAACAATATTTTTAGGATACTAACATGACCTTTAAAATATTTACAAATCTGTATTTTTTTTTATGTTCCTAAACAAAGTAATAATTATCACTAAAAATTCACACGCACAACTATAAGATCCCGGATTCAAACAGAATAAAAATATCCAATCTAAAAATATCGGTATAACCACTTTTTTTTCAACAAATCTATATAACCACTTTTTTTAATCAAAATAACCTTTTCCATAAAAATTGCCTTATACTCTATAAATTAAAACAAACTAAATTTGCAAAATCTAAGTCACACACATATTTTGGCTGACAATTAATTATATGAAGGAATTTGGTTATCCAACAATAGCACTAACCATATTAAAATGGCAACCAACAATGGTTACATTACATGGACCACACACCTTTCAACTAATTTCTGAATGTGGTGTGGACCAATTTTTTTGGCATATTTCCCTAACTTTCTCTGACTTCAAGGCAAAATATGTGAGTACTCCATGTTATATATAGCTGCACTGATTACTCATCATCTATCTTTCTCTTTTTGTAAAGTGAAAATTCATTAAATGCACATGATTGCACTTGTACACATTGAAATGAAAAGCTAGCATTAGCAAAAAGAAACATTATTAGTTGTCTAGGAGCCAAAAAATGGTTGTATATTTTTCATTCAAATGTTTGGTTTGTATGGAGATAATGAATATCATACAAAATGTGACATCATAAAAATGTGCAGATATTTATAGTGTATATTTTGATTGAAAATGGATTTGACAAAATCAAGTATTTTGAAAATGTGACACTGTATATTGAAAATGTCATGACACCCCCCCAACACATCAATTGCCCCCTAGCATATTTTACTATCTCAATTGTACTTAGAGGACCAACAACTTTTAACTTTGAAGTAGCATTATCTAGTAATTCAGTATCTTACTATAGATTGGGCAATTAAATTTTGCTTTCTTTATTGAGTGAAAAATCTGCAAAGGCAAAAGAAAGGGTACACCTTTAATAATGATTACAGCAACCACATTTCATACAAACCCTACATTAAATGTGTAACATAACTTTGCTTTAATTTTATTAATTCAGAGAGACTGTACTTAGTGCTAGAGAAGTACATACACTACAAAAAAAATTGCTCTTTGGTACCGTGGCTAAACGAGGCTTAGACCGTGGTTAAATGTTTTTGCTATGTTAAATTTGACCGTGGTTTATTCGGGCGTCACAAACTTTTAGCCATGACTTATTTCAGTATTTGTCACGTTGATTTCAAGCGTGGTAATATATTGTTAGCCACAGTTTAAACTTGGTTAGCTACAATTAGTGATGTGGCTAATAGTCTATGGCTGTATTTTGCCATGGTTCTAAAGAGTGGAAAATTGGTAGCTAAACATACTACAAATTACTTACCCATATAATTGAAATTGTACGGTCAATTAAATGCAAGAATGTTGGACCAAAAATATCAGGAGCCATCAATTCCATGCATGCATATCAATTCAAAGATGTGCAGATGACAACTATTAGTGATATCTACAACTTGTTGCAACACATACATTTACCTACCTCTTATATACCTCCTTTTTAATGTGCCTTTAATTTACTTTTTTTTTTTCTTCACTATTAAATTAAGGAGAATTCTAAGATGCAGTCACCAAAATGACTACACCAAAAAAGTCATTATCTAGTGTAGCAAGTGAAAGAAGCCTCTCATGTGCAAGGCTTAGATCCAATGGTTAGAAACCCAAAACCCAATAGTATAAAATTGGTAGCTAAAATTCTAGAAAAATTTGGTAGCTAAATTAATGGAAGTAGAACGATACGGAAAAAAGTTCTTAAGAAGCCCATATGGGAAACTACTTTATCCAGTAATTACCCTGAGACCAAGATTTAATAATTTAAGTCTTTATAAGGCTCAGATTAAATGGTTTAAACATCTAGAATATTGGTTTAGAAATAATGGAAATGATTTCTTATCCAAAAAATATAAAGAATTAGCTGAAAATCTTCAGAAAAAATTACAGTCTATAGCAAGATGACTGAAGAAAGTATAACAAGTGTTTTACAAAAAGTTTTAGATAACTTAGAAAAACAAACATTATATTTAGAAAATCTACAATCTGAAGAAAGTAAAAATAAAACTCATGAAACTTGGAACTTTCATGAAGAAAACTTTGCCTGTTATGAAAAGGATGAATTGCATAGATATCCTCACATTTTTCATACGACAAATCCGCAACTCAATAATATAGCTTGTATGTTAGCTTACATAATAAAAAATTGTTGCCATCAAAATTCTCACCAAAGAATGGATGAATTTCAAGAAGAACAAAAAAGAAATATAGAGAACATCTATATTAAATTAGAGGTTATTTCAAAACTCATAGAAAATAAGGAAGAATATTTAACTCTGAATGAGTTATCTCAATTTCTTAAGAAGGGGGAAGATAAGGGAAAACAAATAGAAATACCACAAAACCAACCTCGAGAAAAGACTTCTAAACTCGAAGAAACTTCTGAGTCCACACAATTAAGAATCAAACCACCGTCTAATTACTTTTAGATATGGATGATACAGAAGAAGCCCTTAATAGGCAATTAGAAAATTTAGAAAGACTAATGGTCTCTCTAGATATTAGTGGTAAAAGTCAGGAAACTTATGATGACAAATCAGAGAATAATAATCAGATTATTTACGACTTCAGCTCAGAAGAAGAGGCTAACGAAAATGAGATTGAAAATCCTCATTATGTAAAAATAGAAGAACAAGGAGAAACTTCAGGAACTAAAAGACCTGCAGATTTTGAAAGAGAATTCACCAAACAAAAATTCCAGAAAGTACCTCATTATTATGTACCTTCACAAAATCCATTCCAAGGACAAGGGATTTTAGATATAGACTGCAGTGTTGATGCAGCAAAGGACCTTAGGGATTGGTATAATACAAATAGTGTGTTAATCCAGTTAAACGAGGATCTTAAACATTTAGGAGCAGTTGAAGTCTTCAACTATCTTCAATATAAAACTAGAGGAAATGCATATAAATACATTTCTACCTTACCACCAGAGGTTATGGGAGAATTACCTCTAACAGGAACCTTAGTAGTAGATTGGGTCTATAGTTTACTAATAAAAGAATTCAAAGGATGGAAAAATTCCATTCAATCAAAAATAGCATTTTCTGACCAAAACCTTTGGAAAATCACCAACCTAAAAATCTACAATATGTGCTATGTAGATAATTTCATTTGTGAGTTTCAGGATTATTACTATAATATAGATAATAGTACTAGAATCTCTAGGAACTTGTTAGAACTATTTTATGACAAGTTACCAGAAAAAGTATCGGCTCAAGTTAAGGTGTTCTTCACCTCAGTGTTAGCAGAAGGAAAGGTAGACGATACTTTAGGAGGAAGAATAACTTCCTTAAAAATCTGGCTTCAAGAAATGTGTAGTCAGAAGATAGCCAAAAGAGAAGCTCAAGTATCCCTTTGTTGTAATAAACTACAAGACAAAGTAGGAAACTATGGTTGTAACTCTAGAAAGAAAACCAGAAAAGTAAGGTCACAAAAACCTTATAAAAGAAAGAAATTCAAGAAAGTCCCTTTTAGAAAATTCAGAAAAGGAGACAAAAAATTCTTTAGGAAAAAACAACCTTACCCTAGGAAGAAAACATGCCCACAGGGTAAAAAATCATGTACATGTTGGTTATGTCATGAAGAAGGTCACTATGCAAATGAGTGTCCTAAGAAGAAGAATCCTAAGAAAAATGTCTTACACGCAATATATGCAATAGGATATGAACCTATAGAATCAGACATAGAATCTGATGAAGAAATTTATGAATACTGCACAGAAACAGATTCAGATGTCGAAGAAAGTACTTGGTAAAGGAAATCCCAGTGCTACATTTATTAAAATAGTACTAAAAAATAGAAATCTTTTAGCCTATATAGACACAGGTGCAACTCTTTGTTTCAGGAAAAAATCTATCTCTAGAAATTGGGAAAGATTAGCCAAACCAAAAGAAATAATAGTTGCAGATAAATCAAAACATCAGATATGGTTTAACCTTAGAGATGTATCTATAGAAATTGAAGGATATAAGTTTTTTATCCCAACAATATACCTCCATGATTCAGGATTAGACCTAATTATAGGAAATAACTTTTTAAAGTTATATGAACCTTTTACTCAAAGAAAGGATATTATATCACTTCAATGGAAAGACTTGGGAAATCCTAAAAATAGCAAAATGATAACTACCAAAATAGTGACTAGAAATGAGATCTTAAATCTTATTAAGGGAAACCTTAGAGAGTTAAGAACGATATGGGAAGAAAGAAGCTTCCATATCAATATAGAAGAAAGATTAGATGAAGTCTGTTCAGATAACCCTCTAGACAGCCTTAAAAACACTAATCATGAACTTATAGTCATAAAACTCAAGAACCCGAATGACGAGATAAATGTTCCAAATAGAATTCCGTATTCTATTAGAGATGTTGAAGAATTTCAACAAGAATGTAAGGATCTACTTGATAAGGACCTTATTAGACCCTCATCAAGCCCGCATTCTGCACCAGCTTTTTATGTCGAAAATCACAACGAAATAAAAAGAGGTAAAAGAAGAATGGTGATAAATTATAAGAAACTCAACCTAGCAACAGTTGGAGATTCTTATAAATTACCAAGAAAAGATTTTATTTTAGAAAAAATAAAAGGATGCAATTGGTTTTCTTCCTTAGATGCAAAGTCTGGGTATTATCAACTAAGACTAGCCGAAGAAACAAAACCATTAACAGCTTTTTCATGTCCACCTCAAAAACATTACGAATGGAATGTTTTGCCTTTTGGATTGAAACAGGCACCATCAATATACCAAAGATTTATGGATAAATCTCTTGAAGGTTTGAATCATATGTGTTTGGCATATATAGATGATATACTTATTTTCACAAAAGGAAGTAAGGAACAGCATCTTCAAGATGTAGAAACTGTTCTTTTAAGAATTAAAGAAAAGGGTATTGTGATTTCAAAAAAGAAATCAAAACTTTTACAAAAAGAAATAGAATACCTTGGTTTAATCCTAAAAGAAAATGGGGAACTGAGTCTAGCACCTCATACCCAAGAAAAAATACAAGCTTTTCCAAATGAGCTTTCTGATAGAAAACAAATCCAAAGATTTCTTGGATGTTTAAATTATATTGCTAATGAAGGATTTTTCAAAGACTTAGCAAAAGAAAGAAAACATTTGCAAAAGAAAATTTCAGAAAAAATTCCATGGTCTTGGACCAAAACAGATTCTGATATTGTTAAAAGAATTAAAGAAAAAATTCAAGTTTTGCCTGAACTCTACAATCCAACGAAAGAAGATTTTTTAATTATAGAGACAGATGCATCACAAACAACCTGGGCAGGTTGTATGAGAGCCTTACCTAATGGTAAAGCAAAACTTTCTCTTAATGAGAAGGGATATAAAATTGAAGAATCTAAGGATCTTCAATCAAAAGAATCTGAAACTTCGAGGGAAGAGACAGATACTATAAAAAGCATTGATTACAGTGCTTCTAAAATCCTGATAAAGGATACCGAAAAATTACATTTATGTAAATATATTTCTGGTACATTTACAGATACAGAATCTAGATACCATATTCAGGAACTAGAAACTCTGGCATGTGTAAAGATATTAGAAAAATGGAAAATTGACTTATTACCGTCAAGATTCCTTCTTCGAACAGACTCTAAATATCTTACAGGATTTTGGAGATATAAAATTAAAGCTGACCATAAACAAGGCAGACTAATAAGATGGCAAATGAAATTACAACAATTCGAGCCATATATTCAATACATAAAATCTGAGCAAAACAGTTTTGCAGATACACTAACAAGAGAATGGAGCAAGCAATAAAGCTACTTCAAAACAACATAAAACAGAAGGATGAGCAGCTCGCTGCCATTGATTCTAGAAGAAAAAAGATCTCCGACGAGAGAGGGAGATGATTACAACACTCAAAAGTCTGCAAAGCATGACAACAAATATAGACCAGTCTTCAACACCAACAGCAAGCTTAGACAAAGTTCTCAAAGATAAAGAAAACTGGGACTTGCTAGGACAACCTTCTGGAAAGTATGATTACTATGTAAAATATACAGCCCCAGAAAGTTCAGAAATTCCCATTGAAGCAGTAACACCTAACGGATGGAAATTAAATTCAAATGATGAACAGGAAGCCGAATCCTCAGGAACAACTTCAAACAGCAAAAAATCATGGGCTGAAGAAGTTGAGGAAGAAGATGAAGCCAGAAAAAATGGTTTATCAACAACCATCCAAATAAGCGATCCCGTAGACGATGAAATGGGAAAGTTTGAAGCATATGTCATATTCGACGGTCCAATGAAAGGGATCTATAGAAAATGGGCGATAGCTAAACAACATATCATTGGCAAGAATGTACGTCACAAAGGATATAAAACCATGAAAGAAGCAGAACAGGCACTCTATGGAGCCTACAAAGAAATTACAACAGCAAAAAACTTCCAAAGATCTCCCACAATGGAGTCAAAAAAGAAGTTGTCAATCGACAAAATTCGCCAGCTCGAACATCAGAAGAATTTTCAGATAACTGATCCAACTTATATGGAATTCAGTCTCAGATGGAAATGGCTAAACCACTATGTAGAAGAATTCACCACTGAATGCTTCTATCCAGTTAACAAGTTTAATTGCACTAGAGCAGTTTTACTTCCAGGTATAGACAGTCAAATCTGTTTATCGTTCTTTCAAAATGGACTAATCAGTACCATATACTTGGAAGAGCAACCCGGAAAGGTATTTGGAGAACTTAAATATCTTCCTAAGGAACTCCAAAATTTAACACAAAAATTCAACAGTCTATTTGCAAAAGGAAAAGAGATATTCTTGCAGATCGACTCAACATATCCATGGTATGATGAGAACACCTTGGAACTAGTTACAAAACCACCATACCTCATTAAAATTGGGATCTCAAACAAACAATACCCAACAATGAGCAAAGAAAGTAGTGAATGGCACCCGTCCAGTTACATTGCACAAATCAAAAACTTTCATCAGAAAGTAACAAGATTATTCTCTCAAAACAACTACAGAATTGTTTACGAAAATTCAACAATGGTTGTTTACAGCGACTCAAGAAAACCTGCAAACGAGAAAGACATCAATGCAGTTAAAAATCTTGAAGCAAGAGTTGACCAGCTCAAGGAAGACTATGAAAAATTACCTAGAGCAATCAGAGAAGAATGCTGTAGAATTTTTTCACAGTATTACAAAGGGCATGATTGTAAAAACTGCCTAGAAAAATCGTCGGCACAAGAAGACAAGGAAGCTGACAGCACAAAACTACACATCACAATGTAGACAATAATGTACAGTGGTATCTTATCACATCTGAGTCAGATGGGAACCACTTAGTGATAAAGTTTTGAAATAATGTAAATAGCTGTTTGTCGTTTTTCTTTAGTGTGTATTACTTTAAGTTAGTGCATGATGCTTTTCTGAGTGCATGTCACTATAGTGTGCTGTCATGGAAAGGGACGTCTTACCTATGTGAGCCCTTCTCCACTATAAATAAGAGCATTCAGCTCATTTGTAAACACAGTTGAAAAATATATGAAACTATCATCTAGTTTTCTGAAGAATTATTTCTTCTGTCCTTAGAATCATTTCTAAGAAGTAGCTCTTGAGGTAATACTCTGGAGGAGCTAGATCCTTGAGGTAATACTCTGGAAGTATCACCCATAACAATAATATAATCAACAGATTATATTCCAAAGCACAAAACATCTTCAAGACGAAGATTTCATTAACATGTAACAACTATTTATTGTTAAAAACAACCAAGACATAAAAAAAGGAATTATTAAGACTTTTTCTGAAAAAATTATCATGACTGAAATTTCACTTTCTGAAGATAAATCCAGTTATTTTGCTGATGGCATATTAGACCATAAACTAGAAGATGCAGATTTATCCTTAACTGCAGAAGAAAACTTTAAACGAAAGTTTAATAAATTCAAGGAATTTTTCTCAAGAAAAAATATTTTGAAATTTGGAATAATGACTGGAGAAGAAGCAATTCCAATTGACTCTACTTATGGAAATATAGTCGTATCTACTATAGATAGAACACAAATTAGAAGAAGAATTGAAAACCTATCTGAAAAAGAAAAAACTAAAATTAGTTATATTCACATATCAACCATTCAGATTCTGATTAAAAGTACTTTCATGAAAGGTATTGACTCGCCCCTAGAAATAATTTTAGAGGATTCTAGGATTGTAGATAGAAGACAATCAATAATTGCACAAGGAAGATGTAATTTAAAATATGGAAAAATTAAGTTTGATATAAACTTACAAATGGGATTATCCCTAAAAGATAAAGATCTAGACAGATCTATAGTTTTTCACTATAAACTGGAAAACCCAAATCTTATGAAAAAAGGTAATCATCCCTTCACAATCTGCTATAGGATTAATTACGCTCTAAGCAATTCACATCACAGCATAGAATTTACAGGAAAAGATACAATTCATATTGATGAATTATTCACACCGCTGATAACATTAGAATCACCTATATTTAGAACACCAGCAAGAAATAGTTGTTCTCTAATAGAGGTTGACAAAAATTTGTTTGAAGAAACAGAAGAAAGAATGTTATTTAAAAGTCAAAGCCTTAGAATAACACCACCCAAAAGAGATTTTGAAATCTCAGAACAAAAATAGCTACATAATTTACAAAGCTCAGTAGCAGGGCTGTCCTTACAGCTTGAAAAACTGGATAAGAGAATCTAGATTTATCTCTGAAATTTTTGATGAAGCTAGACCCAAAACTCTGGTATCAGAGCATAACTCGATCTTAGAATAAAAAAAAAAAAGTTTAAATATACACCATTGATCTATGAGGGTGTACCATGTATCATAATAAAAAACACACATCATATAATAATGATTTGGTGGGGACAAGGAAATACTTTAATTCTATTGGACCACATAAGCAGACTTCACCAAAGAAGTCATAAATACAACTTCACCATAGAAGCTCCCTTAAATTAAACCTAGTGGCTTTGCAACACATACATGTTACTTTTTTTTTTCTTCACTATTGATTAATCTACTATATCAAATTCAACAACTTTTGCAATTTTACACTCAAATAATGATACAGCTTATAAGATCTTATTCTAAGTTACTCAATCATTTATCACATTGATCTAGATATACTTTCTTTTTACAAGCATAAAATAAAATGCATAAAATGAAGTCATGTTCCGAAAGTTTTTGAAATTAACCATATGTAATGTATCTATCTTAAAATAGTAGTACATGTACAAACATTAAAATAACCGGAAAAGTTTGGTGTTTACAATAAATATATCCGACACATTTCCTTTCTACACAACCAAGATTTGACCAGTTGGAAACATTGAATTTAACTATTTCTTAGATTAATCAATTGTATTGGCGTTTTGTGTGGGAGGACAACACCAATAGTATAACAAAATCTGCTGCAAGATATTTATAAGGCATCAACCCTAATTAAAAGCACAATTTTCTGAGAATGTTATTACTTTCACCAACCATAAGGAATGAATAATCACAATATATAGTTGAAGATGTCAGAACAAAAATCAATTTTTAGAACCATTATCAACTACATGTATCAGATACAAATGTTATGCGGTATTCATACCTAAAAATATTTTAAGTTGTTTTAGGTTGAGCCGCCTAACTGTTGAATTCAGTTTTAATAAGACTATATTAATTATTTAATGAAGTGATTTTTATTTATGATAATGTAACGGACGAAGTACCAATTTTATGGAGCTTATTTGACACGCATAAACTTTTTTTTTTATTTATAAAAATTTAGGGTGAAGAAATAGTGCTCAAGTCCAAAGTAAAAAAAACTTTAAAACTTTTATACACTATTTACATTTACCTTCCTTCTGAGACCACTATAATTTGTTAATTTAGACAAACCGAAAATTAGTAAGTACTAGTTAGCAAATCATATGAGACTTGTTAACTTACATTCTTCAAAACAAAACAAAAACTTACATCCACTAATTGTATTTTTTGTGGGTCTAAATTAGCCAACTAAAAGTTTATACAACTTTAATTTACTCATGTCGGATATAGGCACATTATAAGGCCAACACATTGTACCTTTTTTCAATTCTTTGATCTCCATGAAAGGGACCATTGCATTTGGCACGTTTAATCATCGAAAATGTGTTTCTCCTCATTTTACTTTCTAGGATTATACTCCTATATGTTTGTCAAAAAAAAAAAAAGGATTATACTCCTATATACCAAGCTTTTCTATACTAATATTCTAAAATTTCAATAATTTCTTAACACTTTGACCACACTTTCGAGTCTTGAACTAGAGTTCTACATAGCTTTGCTAAGGATAATTTCTTCTTTTCTTTTACGAGAATTAAGATATTTTCTTGATGATACAACTTTTTCTTTTTGCGTAATTAAGGACAAAGATATTGGAATTTGATCACCTTTACATCATTCAAAGTTTTCGCACCTAGCTAAATTCATTCTTAGGGTCTACAGTATTTGGCAAGGCATAAAATATAGCTTATGGCAGTATAATCAATAATGTATCAATTCACGTCATTAAAAAAAAACAAAATTGCTTTCACCGCCAGTTTAATCTAGTTCAGGAGTCAGTTCAGGATCAAGTGGTTACAATTCCCTTTCAATCACAGTTGCGGGAATCGAACCGTGATACTTTCTACCAAGTTCAACGTCAATCACCACCAAACCAACTAACGATCGGTTAAAAAAGATTTGTTTTGATAACTATCGTTTAACCATGTAATTATAGCTTATTTTAGTATTTTTTCTTCGATTTTTACTTTTGCTATTTTAACTGAAACTCAATTTTTATCCTTTACAATTTATTATAATTTAAAATAAAATAAGTGTTTTTTAATTGCAGGCATACCCAAAATCAATCTTATATATATACTTTTCGACTCCATCCATTCTCAAATATTTATTCTCCATGTACGTAATTGTTTTTTATTTCTTTATGATAATGTGGACATAATTATTTTTCATTGTATCTTGACTATTATTTTCTTATGCGTATTATATTTTATTTTCTTGATACATTCTTATGTATATTGTAATATATAAGTCAACGGGTTAGCTTATCGGTTATCCACTATTATTTTGCTTGACCACCGCTACAAGCTGTTATTTTGCTTCAACCAATCAAATGTAGCGAAAAAAATCTATAAATTGAAACATTTATTTCCCCATTCTCATTTCTTGTCGCCCTTTCACTTATTATCTCATTTATTTTAGTTTAGTGTTTTTTGTAGTTTCATTATTTTAGACATAAACGTCCCCATAGTTTGTTGCTTGTTTAGTTATAATAATCTCATCCATGTTCTTTGATGACGAGGATTAAGACCGATACGTGATCGGTTAGAGATTTTTTGGGACCTATTAGAACCTTTATGACTAACCAAGAAGCATTGGTCCAAATTTACTTTTTCCCTGAGAGAATTTTTGATGTATTTTTTTGTCTGTTGTAAATTTGATTTTGTTGTAATGAAATCAATAAAAATATTTCTATTGAAATTTAAAGTTACAATGCAAATTTATATATATATTTCTATATATATATATATATATATATATATATATATATATATATTGTTATGAATATTATTTGTGGATGTCCATATAGGTCATTGGCCCATGTAATTGGCCCATTATATTTATCTATAAATAGGACATGTGTATCCTTGTAATGTAATCCTAATCCTAGTGATCAATAATACGACTATTCTTCTCTCCTTTCTCTATTCTCCATCTATATTATTATTCTTGTTTACATCAGTTTATAACACGTTATCAGCACGAGACTCTACCAAAATTTGCAAAGGTAAGAACACATAATCTCTTTTCATTTCAATTTATTTTATGTCATAATCTTGCTCATGATTCATACTGATTTGAAACGAGACATACACTGCACATATGATTACCAATTTCAGTATTATTCTACTATGGTTATGTATCAATATTATACTGATTTGAAACGATACAAATACTGCACGTGTATTGAGTATGTATCATTATATAAGAAAATAAGAAATCAACCAAATCAATATGAATCAGTATAGTATCAAATCAATATTACCTTTTATGTTTTTTTTTATTTTGGTAATTTATTTATTCTATATATATTTTTAGAAAAAATATATTTGTACATCCTTAAAGGATTGCAAAAGATATTTTGATTATATTATAAAGTTCCTGAAGAACTACAAACAAAATTAGTTCCTGAAGAACTAATAAATTTAATTTATGAATTCCAGAAGAATTCAACAAACTTAATTCCTGAAGAACTAATAAATTTGATTTATGAATTCCTGAAGAATTCAATAAATGACCTAGTTCCTGAAGAACTTAGAAAAATATCAATTTGAAGTATTGTAAATTGATAGTGATTTATTATATAGTTCCTGAAGAACTCAATTGATAGAGATTGAATATTGATTCACAATTTATGGTCCAGAAGCACCATAGTGAAACTTTTGAAATATGAATCCTGAAGATTCATAGGATACGATCCAGAAGTATTGTGATAAAAATTTTGAATCCTGAAGATTCATAGCCTACGTGTCTAAAAGTAACGTAGTACATTTTTAAATATGAATCATGAAGATTCATAAGCCTGCACTTTTAGAAATACCGTAGAATGTCTTCTAAAATATGAATCCTGAAGATTCATAGCTATAAATAAAATAAGTGGAATGAAAAAGTTATAAATCAGAAGTTTATACTACAATTATAAATATACTAGTGCAATTGAAGCACAAAATATTGTAAACCAGAAGTTTACAAATCATATTAAATTTATCGTTGGAAATACCGGTTGGGTCATCCCGGATTATTATGATGCGAAAAAGAAATTTTATAGATGTTGAAGGGCCTGAAGTTCCTTCATTCTAGTAATTTTTATGTATTACTAGTTCCCAAAAGAAGTTGAGAAATTAAGTAAATGAGCATCTTTTATTTTAGAATAATAGAAAGATGATATTTGTAAATCAATACATTACCATGATCATGTGGACCAATTAGATCTTTATGATTTTAATTGATGCATCAATTAAATGGTCACATGTACGTTTGTTGTCAACTCACAGCCAGAAGTTTGTGAGGCACTAATTTGGTTAAGAGCTCATTTTTATATAAAGCATTTGAGAAGTATCGTATTTCAAATCAAAATTGATATTGAACATCTTGAAGTATATGTTCATAAAAAAAAAATGGATTTGAAGATCCATTCTTTAGACGTCTAAAGTTAATTACATGAACGATACTTATGAAATCAAAACTTCTAATTTATACTTTGGGAACACTTAAACATATATGTTGAGATATTGATCCGCATCAAGCCAACAAGTTATTCCCCCTCAATTTGCAATTAAATTTAGGTTTATAACCTAATATTTTTCATATAAGCATTTTTGGATGTGTTGGTATGTTCCAGTTGCTCCAATATAATGCATTAAGATAAATTGTTAAAGAATATTGGGAAATTAGATTTATAGCCCAGAAGGCTAATTATCAAGTGATGAACCAATTTTCCCAATATTAGGGGGAGAGAATAAGCAGCTGAAAATGTGAACTAGAAGTTCAAATGAATCACTTGAAATAAATTATTATCTCATTTTGATCCTCTTAGAAATCAGTATGAACCAGAAGTTCATAAGATAAATCATTTGCAAAGTTTATGAAATAAACCATCAGCTGCTAATGCTCCAATCAAAATGGATGTCCCTGTTGGACAGTCTTATATTGCAAATGAGTTTTAACCACCCTGAAGTGTGGTAGGTCAATCGGTTCCAAAGATAAAAATCCTCAAATAAGAAAATGAGCTTATATGAAATATGACCCAAGTGAGGATATGAAAATTTTGAAAAAAGTATTTGACATAATTGATTTATCAGTTCCAGAAGAACTTATTAAGTACTTGAAAGTTATGAAAATAAAGAGATCTCGACAAATTATGTCATTAATGGAAATTATGTCATGAATAAAATACGATGAAATCGAAAGAAAGTCGACATTGACGATATTTTTATATGATATAGCGTTATATATATGTGATAAGAGATAATGAGGATCATGAACTAAAATCTATTGAAAATTATAGACAAGACATTGAGTGTCTAAATGAAATGATGCAATTGCTACATAATTAAAACCACTTTGCAAAGTGAAAGATTTTTGGACCTGCAGTCCGTACATCTGAAGATGTGAAAATGATGAGATAAGAATCAATTTTCTTGCGAAAAAGAAAATAATATTGATAAGAAATTTAGAATCAAGTTTGACTTGTTATTCAAGCATAATGGTAAAAGTTTTTTTTATCAAAACTCCTGAAGAGCTTTTGAAATATGTTGATCCAAGAAAAGTTTGAAATGAAATAGATTTGATGATAAGAGTTTATTTGGAATTGCATACTTTGTATTTCAACAAGATTTTGTGTACCAAGAAACTTTTATATCAAAGGTACTAAATCAGTTTGATATTAACAAATATGATTTGTTGTCACTTGATGTGATCAAAGATCTTTTCATGTCTCAAGAAAATGATCAGTTATTTGAATTGGTCTTAAAGTACCATATTTTAGTTCTGTTGAGAACACTATTGCTTTTTGCTAATTATGTATGTGATGATATCAATAAACTCAAAAATATTGGAATATCACCCAATTATGTGAAAGTTTTAGCACTACATCAAAGAAGTTCAGAATGTGGTTTTGTTGAGGTTTGTGATTCTACACATACAAGAAATCTGAAGAAGATAGTATCGCATCCACGGTCAATGCAAACAAGATTATATTAAAGGAGAAGAATCAGATCTTTCTACAAATCAGTCATCGTCAAGTAAAGTTATTTATCAACTACGTTGAAGATTAATTGAGCTTCTCCGTCTCAGATATAATTGTCTTCATGAGGGGGAGATATAATTGGCACTCTTTTTCCCTTCACCATGGTTTTATCCCATTGGGTTTTCCTGGTAAGGTTTTTAACGAGGCAATTCAAACACAAAGGATGTTGTACTCTTGGGTTTTTTCTAGTAAAGGTTTTAATGAATATTATTAGTGGATGTCCATATAGGTCATTGGCCCATGTAATTGGCCCATTATGTTTATCTATAAATAGGACCTGTGTATCCTTGTAATGTAACCATAATCCTAGTGATCAATAATACGACTATTCTTCTCTCTTTTCTCTATTCTTCATCTATATTATTATTCTTGTTTACATATATATATATATATATATATATATATATATATATATATATTAGAGGCATTCGTTACTTATGTAGCAATGGTTAAAAGTTCTAATTTTTCACATGAGATTTCTGGGAGGCGTGAAGTTCTAATTTGAATATTTTTGCTCATCCTCTACATATCTAGTGGGCAGCGAACATGGTATTTTAGTAATTTAGCAGGGTGCGTGAAAAAATATAGGGGGTGTTAAAAGAATTATCTCACAGTTCTACTTAACAAACAAATTAAAGCCCATGGACACTTTCATCTGTAAAAGGGCCTCACTTACGCACTCCCCTTATTGTTAAAAAACCCCCTATCTTATTTTTTTTTCCTTCTAAAAAATAATCTTCATCCTTGAAGTTTTCTGACTAAAAAAAAACCTCAAAACTCAGAAAAAAAATAGAAATGGTGAATCCATCTTCTATAACAGTGAAAAGAAAATGATTTTGGGTCGCTTAAAGTTTCAATCTTTAAGCAATTCTTGTTCTTCTACCTTTTGACTCTGCTACCCGTTTGCATTTATTTACTGTATCTTTTGTTATAATATAGTTGATGTTGAATATGCACACAAGAAAACTAATACCCCTATTAAGGGCTTGCGTGAATTCTAAGTCATTGAAGCAAGGCAAACTCATCCATAACAAACTTGTAACTTTTGGTTTACAAAATGATATTTTTTTGTGCAAGAACTTGATTAACTTATATGTTTCTTGCAATTTGTATGATTATGCAAAGCATGTTTTTGATGCAATTGAAAACCCTTTTGAGATAACTTTGTGGAATGGTCTTATGGCAGGTTATACTAAGAATTATATGTATGTTGAAGCCCTTGCGCTTTTTGATAAGTTGATACATTATCCTTATTTGAAACCTGATAGTTATACTTACCCTAGTGTTCTTAAAGCCTGCGGCGGGCTTTGTAGGGTTGTTTTGGGGCAAATGATTCATACATGTTTGATTAAAACTGGTTTAACAATGGACATTGTTGTTGGAAGCTCTATTGTTGGTATGTATGCTAAATGTAATGTATTTGAGTATGCTGTACAGATGTTTGATGAAATGCCCGATAAGGATGTGGCGTGTTGGAATACGGTGATTTCTTGTTATTATCAAAGTGGGAAATTTGAAGAAGCTTTACGATACTTTGGTTTGATGCGGAGATTTGGATTTGAGCCTGATTCGGTTACAGTCACGACTGCTATTTCATCGTGTGCTAGGCTTATTGATTTGGATAGAGGGAGGGAAATTCACAAGGAGTTGATTAATAATGGGTTTCAACTGGATTCTTTTGTTAGCTCTGCACTTGTTGACATGTATGGAAAATGTGGTCAATTGGAAATGGCTATAGAGGTTTTTGAGCAAATGCCTAAAAAGTCTGTTGTTGCTTGGAATTCCATGATTGCAGGATATGGTTTCAAAGGTGATTGTTTTTCATGCATTCAACTTTTTAAGAGAATGTACAATGAAGGAGTCAAGCCAACTTTGACTACTTTGAGCAGCATATTAATGGCTTGTTCACGATCAGCGCGACTACTAGAGGGAAAATTTGTTCATGGATATATAATACGCAACAGAATACAGCCTGATGTTTTTATTAATAGCTCACTTATGGATCTATACATCAAATGTGGAAAGGTTGAGTCAGCTGAAAACGTCTTTAAATTGATACCAAAAACAACGGCAGTTTCTTGGAATGTTATGATTTCTGGATATGGAACTGAAGGGAAACTTTTTGAAGCCCTCGGTCTCTTCAGTAAAATGAGACAATCATTTGTTGAACCAGATGCTATTACTTTCACCAGTGTTTTAGCAGCTTGTTCGCAACTAGCGGCACTAGAGAAGGGTAGAGAAATTCACAATCTGATTGTTGAGAGAAATTTGGGAAACAATGAAGTGGTTATGGGGGCTCTCCTTGATATGTATGCAAAGTGTGGTGCCGTAGAGGAAGCATTTGGTGTTTTCAAATGTTTGCCTGAAAGAGATCTGGTGTCCTGGACTTCCATGATTACCGCTTATGGGTCTCATGGTCGGGTCTATGAAGCTTTGGAGGTTTTTGCTAAAATGCTGCTGTCGAATGTGAAACCTGATAGAGTTACTTTTCTCGCCATATTATCTGCATGTAGCCATGCTGGATTGGTTGACGATGGATTATATCATTTCAATCAAATGATCAATGTGTATGGTATCAGACCTAGACTTGAACATTATTCATGCTTGATTGCTCTTCTTGGACGTGCTGGAAGATTGCATGAAGCATATGAAATCCTACAAAGAAACCCTGAAATCAGCGATGATGTTCAGCTGCTAAGCACCTTATTTTCTGCATGCCGTTTACACAAAAATATTGATTTAGGGGTTGAAATTGCAGGAAAACTTATTGACAAGGATCCTGATGATTCATCAACCTATATTATCTTATCGAATATGTATGCTTCTTTCGGTAAATGGGATGAGGTACGGATGGTGAGATCAAAGATGAAAGAGCTTGGATTAAAGAAGAATCCGGGGTGTAGTTGGATTGAGATTAACCAGAAAATTGTGCCGTTCTTTGTTGAAGACAATTCACACTATCATCTAGAAGTGATTAATAAGTGCCTTTCATATCTCACTAGTCACATGGAAGATGAGTATACACCAAGCGATATATCATTTTGATATTAAAGCACAACAATTTTACTATCTCAAATTAGCAAAACAGGATAAGCTTAGAAGATGGACATGATGAGGATCCTAAGACAATGATATTTGGTGAGTGTGCAGTTTATCTTTTAATTTAACTTATCAAAATCCAAAATGGATCACAAAATTACAAAGACTTTCCTTTGTTTGATTGCAGATTTAACCAATGGTTACCAACTCAATGGATGATTGGAGCTACGATTCACAACATGTGGAAGAAAGTGCACCAACAAAAGATGCATTAGGAAAACAACATTGAGGTATATCATCTAACAATACAAAGTATCCACCAAGCAGGTATTGTAACACCAACAAAAGATGCCATAATTAAGTCCAAAATATTTAGATATCACACATGCACATAGACAACTAATTATATAGAATAGCATTTTGAAGTCGAGAACAAGGGAATGTTAATATTTATATATATCACAAATAACATGTGAAGTGACTGCAATGTTCATGCTATGCTATCTTGGAACTCTCTTCACCATTAGTTTCTGTTTTCATCTTTCCTTCACCCCTTAAGGGTTGGTTTGATATGCACACATGTTCTGATTCTGATTATTTTGACCCATACAGCATATTCTGTTCTGACTTTGGAAGTTGTTGGTGTTGCTGCTGGGGATAGTGAGCCAACAAGACTTAGAATTGTGCCTAATGGAGATGAGAAGTTAGGAGGTGGAAGAACAGTAGTTTGAATTTTTATGCTTAAATTAAAAGTCCCAGATGAATTTTTGAACAAAATCCCAAAGAGTAGTTCAAATAACTTGTGGTCTGAGTCTGACACATGGGATGCTAGCTGCTATCTGCCTCTGGATTTTGAAAACCACCGTTGGATCGGCGGACCTGGATTTGTTGTTGTAGTGATGCACATACACATGGTTTGACGTTGTAACTAATCACAACCTTTGTTTTTATAGCTGATCTTGGCCGTTGATCTAAATCGGACTGTTAGGCATTTACTGCACTAAATCCAAGTCTGTTGTGCTAACACTAACACTATAGAGTATATCTACACAAACTTCAATATTTTGGTTGTTTATGAAATTAATCTTCGTTCAGGTGTTTAGATTATAGATTTACTTTAATGTTTTGATCATAGATCAGTCTTCAATTTTTTGGATGTCTATGAGATTAATCTTTGCTCATGGGTGTTTTGAAACATCAATTTATGAAATAGATAAGTTTAATACACTACATAATTTTGTTAATAGAACAATAAGGGTGAATGTAGTAAGTAAAATAAAGTAGTTATAAACAGTATAAGATACTTTTTGAGAAAGAACTGTGGTATGGAACAATGAGATAAATGATATTTTAAATAAAAGGTCTATCTAACTACCACTTTAAAAACTAAACAAGTTTCTTGTTAGATTGTTTATTTATAAAGAATTGTTTCAAACCGTCAACTTTTGAATAATTTTGTAATAGGAATAAGAAGACTACTAATATACCACAACCATTAGAGATCTTCCATTCAAACTTATTAATATTGTTGTGTTAAAAAATCTGTATACTACAAAATATTTGTACTTCCTTAGTAATATTCTAGTCAATAAAATAAAATTTGTAGTAATAATGTTCACATAATTGTTAGGTAATAATCTAAGTGTAAAAAAACTTGACAGTAAATGAATCAGATTTTGTCATATAAATATTGTGCACATAGCATGAAAAGAACACTGATTGGTCAAGGACTAAACTAGACTAAAATAGTAATACTAGGTAGGTGTAAGCAACATAATATGTAACACAGTTTTTTGACCCGGTATAATAGAACACAGATTTCATTCTAATACTATGTCACATAAGACTTTTATAAATAAATTAATCCTAAAATATGATAGTGAAGCTTCTATTTCTTTGAGAAAAATATTGAGTAGATGCACTCTTCTGATACCACGTGTGTATCTATATAGTCTTACAATAAACACACACATATCATATATATTTAAAAGTCCAAAGTCTATAATCAAATCATCACTTGACAAAAAATATGGCAGGGAGTGACACATTTGCAGAGATTAAAGATGGTGATGTTTTCAATTACTACTCAGATGGTCAGTGGAACAAATCATCATCTGGAAAATATGTTCCCATCATCAATCCAACCACTAGAAAAATTCATTTCAAAGTCCAAGGTACATGATCTTTATAGCATTTAATCTTTACTCTTTACAATCTCAATTGTTCAAAATTATATATGCATCTATGTCATCATCTTGAATATTAATATGTTTTAATCCAAATGAAAAACAGCTTGTACACAGGAAGAGGTTAATAAGGTGATAGAATCAGCAAAAACTGCTCAGAAATTATGGGCTAAAACTCCACTTTGGAAAAGAGCTGAGTTGCTTCATAAGGCTGCTGCAATATTGAAGGAACACAAAGTACCTATTGCTCAGTGCCTTGTTAAGGAGATTGCAAAACCAGCAAAGGATGCTGTTACTGAAGTATGTACAAAAACTTTAATTTTTCATTAACTTAGTGGTTTTAGAGTTTTTTATCTTCTCTTTATTGCTTTCATGTTTACTTTTAGCGATCAAATGTTACGCATATAATAATATAGAGTAATATAGGGTAAACAGTCATTTTGATCCTTAAATATGTGCGGCAGTGTGGCGCTGTCACAATAGTTTTTGAATGTATCAAAATTACAAAGACGTAACTAAATGTGTATTTTGTTAATCATTTTGGTCCTCGAAGGTGTTTTGTTTGTTAGTTTGTCTCTCAAATGTATCTTTTGTGATTAGTCAATTTGGTTTCCTCATGTAACATACTATGAACTATGAGTAAACAAACATTTATATGATTATAGAAACATTTTAGTCCCTAAATGTGAGACATTGTCACTATAATTCCAAATGTGTCAAAATTACAAAAACAATATATTACATGAAGAATGTTACAAGATTTTCAAATTGTAGTTTTTTCATGATTCTTGATGTTGCGGAAAATTACAGTCAAATTCTAATGATACAATCACAGTTTATGTAGAACATGGACACCGATACATGGGGTTTACATTAATTAACCAGCATTTCAGATTAAAGGTGTGTCCGTCCGGTGTCTAACATGGACACCGACACATGGGGTTTACATTAAATTATTACTGATATCTTGCGCGTAGTTCCATGTTTGGTGTTTGTGTCAATGCTTCATAGCTCACATTGATGTTGCCGAGACAACAAAAATATTAGTATTATGGACATATCTGCGGTTGTGGAAAGTTGTTTAAAATTATCCTGCGTAGTACCTTTGGCCATTAAAGTCTTCAATTGCACTTTTATTCTTATAAACTTTGTTTAACATGTAGATGCTATGATTTTTATTATGTAGGTTGTTAGATCAGGGGATTTAGTGTCATATTGTGCTGAAGAAGGGGTCCGAGTTCTCGGGGAAGGAAAATTTTTGGTCTCTGATAGTTTTCCAGGCAATGATAGAACAAAATACTGTCTCACTTCAAAGGTGAATGATTCATACTTTTTATATAGTCATGTAACTAAGTTAGTTTTAATTTTCATCACAAGAAAGTTTTGTGTGTGCAGATTCCACTCGGAGTTGTTTTAGCCATTCCACCTTTTAACTATCCTGTCAATCTCTCTGTTTCAAAGATTGCTCCGGCTCTTATTTCCGGAAACTCCATTGTGCTTAAACCTCCAACTCAGGTATTATATACAACTATTCATAGTAACGTTGTTGAAAATATTTCTGATATATTTCAAAGCAGTGAATAGAGTCTGATTAATGAGCCGAATACAATTATTACATATTATTACAAAGTGTTATAACGATAGTTTTACGATTATTTAAATAAAATCTCAAGTACGAAATGTATTTTGAATAGGGTGCTGTTGCCGCATTACATATGGTGCATTGCTTTCATTTGGCTGGTTTCCCGAAAGGTCTTATTAGTTGTGTGACAGGAAAGGGTTCTGAGATTGGTGACTTTCTTACAATGCATCCAGGGGTGAACTGCATAAGGTAATAATTCAATGTGATTCCGAATCCATAATTGTAGTTACATATCTTATGATACATGTGAGTCGTATCTCGATTTGATACAAAACTGAACTTAATCGATAAGAATATCTAGTTTGTATATATCACTGCAACTAAACATTTTCGGATCTAACTCACATTAAACCTTAGTTTCACGGGCGGGGACACTGGAATAGCAATATCAAAGAAGTCTGCAATGATTCCTCTTCAAATGGAGCTAGGTGGAAAAGATGCTTGCATTGTTCTTGAAGATGCTGACTTGGATTTGGTAGCTGCTAACATTGTGAAAGGAGGGTTCTCTTACAGGTAACAATAGTGCGCATATCGTACCATCATTATTATTGAATTCCTCGATTGTCGTTCAGACATGCAGACTTATAATTCCGCACAAAACTTCCGTATTTTATTATACATTTGCAATTTTCTCATTGAAAAAAATATGATGTGTCAGTGGTCAACGATGCACGGCAGTTAAGGTTGCTTTGGTCATGGAATCGGTTGCGGACATACTTGTAAAGAAAATCAATGATAAAGTGGCGAAATTAACTGTTGGACCTCCTGAGGATGACAACGATATCACACCGGTTGTCACGGAATCATCTGCTAACTATATTGAAGGGTTAGTGATGGATGCTAAGAAGAAAGGAGCAACATTCTGCCAAGAATACAGAAGGGAAGGAAATCTCATATGGCCATTGTTGTTGGATAATGTTCGTCCCGATATGAGGATAGCATGGGAAGAACCGTTCGGACCAGTTTTGCCTGTTATTAGAATAAATTCTGTTGAAGAAGGAATTCAACATTGTAATGCTAGCAATTTCGGCCTTCAGGTATGGCTTCACATGATTAAAATGTATATATTCAAATAAATTTACGAGCGTACATCACAATCTTCAATTCCAAAACTTGAAAAATCGTGAAATTTACAGGGACTAAAAATATATTTAACCTTACTTCGATTATATTTGTATCACAGGGATGTGTGTTTACGAAAGACATAAACAAGGCAATGTTGATAAGTGATGCAATGGAGACAGGAACAGTTCAAATTAATTCAGCACCAGCTCGCGGACCTGATCATTTCCCTTTTCAGGTGCAATATTTTCCCTCCATCTTGCTAAGTTTCCATAATATTATATACCTGCAATCTTAATTATATAATCGAGTTATTAAATTGTAGTTACGGTCATAGTTGCGTTGCAGCTATTTGCTGTCTGAAATTGCGGCCTAATATGGTCGTAACCATTTTTTTTAGCTATCTAAACTACGAAAATATGATTTGTTGCAGGGTTTGAAGGATAGTGGAATTGGTTCTCAAGGAATCACCAACAGTATTAACATGATGACAAAGATTAAGACGACAGTAATCAACTTACCGACACCTTCTTATTCGATGGGATGAGATTCTTCATAAATAGTTAGTCAAAGTAATAATTTTCATAATCACATTTAAGTTGTTTCCACTTTCCTATGATTCAGCTTAGTCTAAATAAAATGAATATTTGACAATCTTTGAAGAGTGTATACTTGCATATAAATAAGTTTTGTTACATATGGATTGTATTCTATGTTATGTTACTTATTATGATGGAGAAAAAGTATTAACTTTTGTTTGTCTATAACCAAAGCAAACTAACGACGAGAAAGTCTCATGGTACGTCTGCTAGTCCCTTTGATTGCCTGGTTATGTCAAACTATCCTCAATCTCTTTCCCCTATCGGAGTTGGAGATAGGTACACGCGTAATAAAAGAAAGCTTTGACAGATCCATCGATCACGTTAAGTGCACATAGCCCCTCTCGGTTGGTCTAGAGAGAAAGTTTCATGGCTGTCACAATTGACAATTCATGTCTAATATTAGAGAGAGTGTAGGACCTTGGATTCTCACTTTGATGTTATGTCCTTTGTCCACTCCAAACGAGAAGGAATTAAACTAACTTATAATTTTGTTAAACATTTTATCACAAATATTAAAGAAGTGTGCCAAATAAAGGTTTGTCTCGGTTGGTAAGAAGTTGATTCATACATTGAAAGAATATGGGTTCAACTCCCACAGCTCGTAAATGATATGTAAATATAGTTAATTAATACTCGTTGAACCTTGAGATATCCTTTGACTCTAGTGAGTCTCAAGAATCAAACTCGCCTAAACTTTTATTTGTCATAAATATTGAAGGGGTGTGGTTAGAAGATAATTTCTCAAATTCATACTTTTCTCAAAGTTTGTTATATTAATAAAATATGAATTTTATGTTAAGAACCATACGAAAAACACCTAAAGAAATGCACATAAGTTATGTCATCTTTTTTTATATAAGTTGGTCTAATTTTTTTCCTTTTTTCCCCACACATCTTCTTTTATTAGGTTCTTCTATATTTTTAAGTTGTTATAACTTCCTTTTTTTATTTTTGATAAGTTGTTATATGTTAGATTGAGTTACTATTACGATATTTTTTATGCCTATCTTTTATCATGGTTTCTATTTCTATATTTTTGCGTAGATTTCATTTAACTAAAGTGCTGTTTGGCTAAGCTTAATTTAGACTTTTTTACTCAATGAAATGAGAAGCTAAACTAAACATATTTTCAAGAAGCTTTTGATAGAAAAAAAAGTTGCTTAATTTTTATAAGTATAATACATAGATAAAAGACGTTTGAAGTAAAAAAAAAAAAAACTACCAAACAGCTTTCGTTTTTTTCTAAAAACTCTAATTTTCACTTTTAGCTTTCAGATAGCTTTTAAGATCTAAAAAAGTCAGACCAAACGATACCTAAATTTTTTTTTCTTTCCTATTTTTATGTTTTGTATTTTTTTTCTCTTCTTTTAATTATAATTTGTATTTTTTCTTCTTATTTTTTATGGAGTCATTTTTTTTATTATTTGGTACATGTTTCTGTGAATTGGTTCACAAATTATGACGAATCAATACGTAAAGTACGCGCGAACCAATTCGCAGTTCGCCGGCACTTTTGAAAGTTGTCGACAAACATCAATAGTATTGAACCATGGAATCCACCATGTACCTACAGAAAAAAGGTAGGATTGGAAAGGTTCATAAGCTGAAAAATCAATCTATTCTGAGTCTGACCCTACTAAAGTCATAGGAATGAAAAGAGCACTTGTTTTCCACGACAAAGGAATAGCAGGAGCTGAGGGACAGATCACTGATTGGATAATTCATGAATATCGCCTACAAGATTATACTACAACAAGTACTCTTCCTATGGTAATATTGTTTGTCTGTCTTTTTCTGTCAATAATTTATGTTGTTTCTTAGGTGGTGCTTATTTTTCATGATTTGCAAATTTCAGGGAGATGGATTGGTGTTGTGTAAATTGTACATGAAACTTACTGTAAAGAGGAAAAGGAACGAGACACCAAACATATCCAAAACAAATTTATGGCAGTAGTGATTTACCAAAAGTGGATGTGGAGCAATCAAATAATCAAGGCGATGCTGCTTCCAAGCAATTGTGGAAACTTGGTACTCCTTCCCGACCAATTCAGATGTAATGTACTCCTTCTTGTGGAAACTTGGCAGAAATTTGGTACTTCTTGCCCGACCAATTCAGATGTAATGTGGGACTACTAGTAGTGGACCCGTGCAACGCACGGGGGACGATTTCTATATGTCGTTCACTAAGCAAACTATTGTTAAAGAAAATGAGATTTCAATTATCAATATTGTTACCAAAATAAAATCTTATAAAACAAAGAAAATTTAATTAATTGATGGAACACATCAATCAAATATTAATAGATTTCAAATTACCTTCAAATTTATATGTACAGGGACAACTTAATCTCTTTTTCCTTATAATTTGTTTGGTTGAGGAAAGAAATATGGAAGACATAAAAGGAAAACAGAAACTAAAATAAAATAGAAATTAATACAATTATCTAATAAAAATAAATTTTTTAAGAACGGTCATCCGCTTCATCATGTCTCAAATACGGCTCTGTGCTTTTCAAGAATCCATAAACAAAAATTGAAAAAGAATCCAACTTTATCTTCCATTTAAAACCAACAAAAGATATGTGCATTAATATGGTCCGATGTAATAAATTTTCTTTCAAAAACTCACGAGTTTTGAAAAATGCTTTTTTTTTGAAGGAGAGTTTTGAAAAATGCTAACATGATTAACAATTAATTATTAATTTTGGCCATTTTAAAAAATAATGTAACAATTTTATAAAATACATTTCTTATTTTATATTTGAAAATCCATTGAATATTTGTATTGTGATTATTGTGTATTTTATGTGCTTATGTCTGCATATATGAATTTTTATTTTTGTTCATTTATAATTAATATATAAAGTAGATATGATAATCTTTTGAAAACTCATGCATATTCTCAATATACCATTAATATAAAAACATATTTATTTATTTTACACACAAAAATTCATAAATACAACTTATTTGTCTCTAATAAAAATTGATTTTGACTTTTTTTATTACTCCTTAGTAATGTAAAATCCAAATGGCGGATTTCAAATTCAAAATTCAACTCAAATTTACGAACTCGTAGAATCTGATGCTATGGGAGCGTTTGTTTTAGCATTTTTTTTTAAATGATTTTTATAATGTATTAATTTTGCGTTAAAAGTTTTTTAACAATTTTTTTTTTATAAAAGCTTCAAATGAAAAATTGCTTTAAATAGCTTTAACCAAAAAACAGAAACATATTCGAACTCCGATCATCCACTTTTTCTGCCATCAGGCTACTTAACAAAAAAATAATAATAACTTTTATTATTTTGAACTAAATTATCATTCCTAAAAAAAATCTAAATTATCATAAAAATCATTTTTATAAGTACAAAATAAAAATCACTTTTTAAAAGTTACTAAAACAAAATGCACCTATATATAATTTCAATTTTCATTCTCCTTTTTACAATGGCCTCCGCCAACAAGGAGCTCGAGCTCGAAGCGGAGCTTGTAGAAGCTGGTAACAAGCTCTTCGATCCTCCTTCTTCCGTCGATCACCTACTTCGTCTTCTATCTGTAAGCACACTCTGCTCTTTTCTCCCTTTTTGCTTCTTTCATTTTGTTTCTATGCTGCATGCAGTTTTTCTTGAGGTGAGGGTTTTCATCAATTATTTTGCATCATGTTGTTAGCTCTGTTTTTACCCCAATTGCATTGATTATGATTTATGAGTTCTTAATTTTTTTTATACCTAGAGCCTTTTGCATTGATTATGATTTATGAGTTTATAAACTATACATATATAATCGATTTTCAAGCAATGTGTGACTTTTTTGGTATACTAGAATAGTAATTAGTAACCTTAGTCAAGAGGTTAAGGGGCTATAGGATCTTGACATAGGTTTGACCCCTATCTTGACATAGGTTTAACCTAAGTCCACAACATTGTACTATTTCTGAAATATTGTCTGCTTTGGTTCTTGTGTAAGATCCTCACAGTTTTATCCCTTGTAAAAAGCGGTTGAGTAGAGGTGCAATAGTGTTTTCATGCTCGCTATCGTGTTTTTTGGGGGGAAATTTTTAGAAAATCCTAATTTTTGAAATTTTGGTAATTTGTCGAGGATATTTTGCTATTTCAGTTCCCCTTTTAATATCTATAAAACAATGTGTTTAAGAGGCAATTGCGGCCGCTTTTCCGTTTCTTACTTCTTCTCTTCGAGTTCACCAACGATGCTTTGTTCCCTCGTCTTTGAGTGTTCCTTCTTTATGTATGTTGTTGGGATTTGTTTTTACTTTGTACATGAAGTTTTAGTCTTCACAATAGCGGTCATCCTGTTATCTGCTATATTGCCATAGCATTTTTGGGGATCGGCACTAGGCACCGCTATCTAAGATTAACTACATACCAAAAAATGTAATTAGTCTAACAGCTGTGTCTACATTTCCTTGTTAAATGGTTACTCTGTTGTAGTATAACATAGTATTAATTTATTTGCAGACCAAACTATTAATTGCATGCGCTTGATATTGCGTTTTTTTCTTGGAACTACAGCAAGTTGGAAGGTGCCTGTCAAAGGTTAATCAGTCACCTACTAAATCTATGCAAAATGCACTCTCTCCTTCTTTGAACGCATTAATTGCTGATAAACTTATGAAGCATTCAGATGTTGATGTCAAAGTTGCAGTTGCTTCCTGCTTAATTGATTTAACAAGAATCACTGCACCTGATGCTCCTTACAATGATCGCCAAATGAAGGTGTGCTCGATTATTCTCTATTGTAAATTAATTGAATTCTATTGTTATGCTCTTTACAAATTATGCTGTCGAGTTTCATGGTGTCATTTTCTTTCAGGAGGTCCTTAGATTAATTGTATCTTCATTTGAGAATCTACATGATAAGTCAAGCCGATGGTATGCAGAGAGGATCTTGATACTTGAAATATTTGCAAAAGTCAGGTTATGTGCGGTAATGTTGGATCTTGAATGTGATGCCCTCATTGCGGAGATGTTTCAGCATTTTTTTAAGTCAATAAGGTACGAGTTGTTGCATACAGTTCCAGCATTATAGAATGTATTTTTTTTCATTGCATTTCTTGGATTTTCCAAACTTTGTAATCTATGTTTAGAATTATATCTCTAGGCAATGTTGAAGTTTGGCATTTTCTCAAATAACAATTTTTTATTTAGTAACGTCGTACATGATATAATTGTAAGATGCTTGCATTGAGGAATTTGCTTTTGAGTTTTTGACAGAATGGTAGGGTTGATGTTCCATTCGGCTATGAATTTTAATGGCTGATATCATTATTGATTCCAAGTACTCTTATTGACCATTGTTCCCTAATTATAAGATCTTTTTCCATTTTTTCTTTGTCCCTTAATATAATAGCATTTTCACACTATCAGGCTAGATGAGATTATTTTGTTTATGGTTTGAATATAATATGCAATTATTACTTGAAGCCGCAGAAATTGTACTTTTAGTGTGTGCGTGGTTTCTTTACTTTGGATGCAAACTGTGTGAACATGGTTTCTAAGCAGCTCTGTTTGAAATTATCAGGGAATATCATCCAGAAAATGTTTTCTCTTCCATGAAAACCATAATGGTCCTTGTTCTTGAAGAAAGTGAAGATATATCTCTTGACTTACTCTCTCCAATCTTGGATGGTCTAAACAAAGACAATGAGGTTACAGTTTGGAAATTTAATGTTATTATTTTTAGAGATTATGAAACTGAAAACATATTTCATTATGGATTGCTTATATTTGTCAGGGTTGCTGTCATTTTGATTCAGGTAGTTTCACCAATCGCTCGAAAGTTGGGGAAAGTGTTCTTCAAAGTTGTCCAACAAAGCTTAAATCTTACTTAAGGCAAGTTGCTATGTTTTCATTAGCGCACTATAGAGCCGCTGCAGCAGCGTAGTGTGGCAGCAAGACCCTCCACTGCCACAACATAGGGCCGCGAAGCGCCAGTGAGAGAAGTGGTCATAGCAGCCGCAAAAAGTGGTTGATCAGCTGTTGAAATCTTTGTGCCAAATTAGTTTTTATCTTTGAAAATATTTACAAAGTAACTTCATACATGTATGTTTATATTAGAATGAGTTCCGTAGTTACATAGTTACAAATGAAATGATTAGCTATTGAAAATTTACCGATTTTTTATTACCACGACTTCCGTAGTTACAATTGAAATGATGTTGCATCAGCATTCAGCTTGGAAGTGCTCAAACATCACATAGTCAACTTATTTATTGATGGCAGAAAGGATCTAAACTTATAATTCTTCTTTGATGGTATTCTTTCAGCACAACTTGAATGGTCTGCATAAATTATTTGAAAGGTATATAGGAATGAAGACATATAAAATGACAGGAAACATCTTCAACTGAGAAATCATAATGAATAGGGATATGATGATGTTTGCTTATCTTCGAAAAAGAAAAAGTCACTTTAGTCCCTCACAAGTGAATTAGCTAATAACATCATGTTTTTTGATAGAATATGGTATATGATTGAATTAATTGTTTCAATTCGACAAGGAATGTGTCTCCATAGAAAAGGGGAAAGATTAGAATTTTCTTACTTAATCATTTCTTATTCCTTCATTCACATTGTACAACATTTAAATAGAATACACAAATAACTTCCTATACCTCCATTTATTTATTAAAAAAAATTTGAATATCAAAACAATAAAATTAATAAGTTATATTACAAATAAAATACATAATAAGTTTAAATAATCATATCAGTTTTCATCACATTTGCGGACAAAAGTATGGACAAACTATGTGATTTTAATCTTTCAATTGGTGGAATTAGAAACAAGATGAAATTTTATGATTTAGAATTTATTTTTTTATAAAAAAATGGAGATCTTCATCAGGTTTAGGACGAAGGTATGAAAAAATTATATGGAAAATTTCAATATGTTATGATATAATACAAATACATAGATACATATTTTTTAAAAAATTTAGGATACAACCAAGATGCGTTAACAATTTTGTTTTTTTTAAAAAAACTGCATATAAGCCACGGTAGAATAATTGTAAAAAGAGAAACGTTGATCATTCTTTATTATTATGCGACTATAATAACGTCAATTTTAAAAATAACAATATTTTGATCAAAAACACAAATTGTAGAGGCTTTGTTTAAATCATATAGTATTTTTAACCTCTATGTAATAATATCAACGAAAATGTTGTTAATAAATTTATGTCTGATAACTTTGTCTTACTTTTTTTTATATCTTTCATATTTTTTGGGATACTCGACATTGCATAAGGGTATATCTTTGGAACTGAATTTGTAGTAATTGTGCCATGTAGTTATTTGTCTTAGTCATCCGATTTAAAATTGACAACTGATTAGTTGTAGTTGATTTTTTAAATATGTAATCTAAATTGTTTAATCACTATTCAACGACTATGATAAAAAATTGTGTGGAACTGCATGCTATAACAAGCAATTCAAATAAAATTACTTCTTTGATCACAAATTTTTAGACCCTCAAATCCTCAATTTGGTCACACATACCTAACTATCCATACTATTTAATTATTTTAAAAATACATATTATTTTTAGTAAAAAAAAATACATATTATTTAATTGATGTCCATGCAAGTATATTCCTCTAATTCAAGTAGTATACTCAACATGAGGCTACAAAATAAATTAATAAAAACTTAAAAGTTAGGGGGGAAACTGCAAAAATCAAAAAAGGGTTAATAGTGGAGGGCAAAAAGATTAGGGACCAAATTGCAATTGAGAAAGTTTGGAGTTAAAAGTATAAAAATCCAAAATTTAACTGAAATTTACAAAACCCACGAAACCTGAGACACTATAAATTGAATTTCCATTTCCGTTCCGAAAATTTTCTTCGCTCTCTCTTTGATCCTCTTGGCTTTAACAATGGCTTCTTCCATCGCAAAAAGCTTCGAAGAGGAACTTCTAGAAGCTAAGAACAAGCCCTTTGATCCTCCTTCTTCCGTTCAGGTTTTCATGAATCGATTTTGCATGTTGTTGTTGTTGCCTTTTTTCCCCCCTAATTGCATGGATTTAGTGTTTCTTGAGAATATTTGAATTTTTACAATTGTTTATACCTAGAAGCTTTTTCGCTTTTTTTCTTTAACATATATTAATTGATGTTGTTCTCAAGTCTCGTTAGGTTGAAGAGTGTGAGTGTTATTTATAAATTGACTGTATTTCTGAGATATTGGATCTGTTTGGATTGCCTTATTTTTTAGCTTACGCAAATAAATTCCAAGTTTTTACGTATTATTAATAAGTTTGTCAATGTAGTTTATGAAAAAAACAGCTTATGAAGATATAATTTTCATTAGTGAGAATTTATGAATTAATATAATACTAGTTTATTTATTTACATAAGTTATTTTTCGTAAGCTCGAAAATAAGTTAATCCAAACGGACCCATTGTCTGCTTTGGATTTTGTGTGAGCCCTCATGGTTTTGTTGGGTTGAGAAGTATAGGTGTTGCTTGTAAACTATCATTGGTCTTAATTCTTAAACTATGTGGGACTTTTTAGGCGTACCGGAATAATATCCCTATGGGTTAAGGGGCTGCCCTCGACTGTGGCATGAACCATGTATTGACCTCAAGTCCGTCGCGTTGCATTTCCAAAGTATTGTCCACTTTGGGCCATGTTTAAGCCTTCGCGGTATGTCCCGTTTGATTGAAGAGTATGAATGTTGTTTATAAACCACAGTAGTACTTTTTTCTTCAATTACTAAGCAGTTATTATGGAAATGAAAAGGTGAAAAATACATTCTTAAGTAATCTTCGTTACGATACAGCATTTTAAATGATCTTGCAACCCCTCTCGGTCCTAGGTAGGATTTGATTTTGACAACATTGTATATATCAAATAGTCTCATTATATACTAGTTTTCTTTTTTGTCTGTTCATTGTACTAGTCTTTGTTGAGATTCTCCTCGAGCAGTATAATGTTGGAGGAAATCAATAAATTTTTTAGGCTTAATTGCACTTTTTGTCCCCCTATTTTATTAAACTCACAAAAATAGTCCCTCTATTTTAAAATTGAACTTTTTGGTCCTAATTCATATTTTTTGCCCTAAATGTAGCGACTTTTGATGCCATAAGAGGTGAATTTTAATCTCAAATGTGATATTTCATCTCTAGATTCAATGTTAGAAACAATAAATCACTTTTTAGGACGCCAAAAATCACCATTTTTAGATTAAAAATGTGGGTTGAGACCAAAATTGCAACAAATATAAAAATAGAGGGACCAAAAAAATTTATTTTAAAATAAGGGGATTATTTGAGTATGATAAAATAGGGGGACTATAAGTACAATTAGGCCAATTTTTTTTTTTACATAACTGTCTGAGTTCCATTCACTGAATTTGTTTTTGAATTATGTTTCTTATGAATCACTATTACCACAGTTACTTGAGTCTTTGATGTGGATTTGAATATTCTGTTACTTGTTCTTTATTATGCATTTTAAATTTTCCTAAGTTGTTGTTGTTAATACTGTATTTTATAATAGAATATGCAAAAATTCTAAAAAGAATTGTTTAACTTTCCTTGTTAGTCACTCTGTTGAAGTATAACATAGTATTAATTAATTTCACATCTTGTAGACCAAAATATTAATCACATGTGTTTTGATATGGCATCTTTTTCTTGGAACTGCAGCAAGTTGGTAGATGCTTATCAACGGTTGAACAGGCACCTACTGAATCTATGGAAAATGCACTCTCTCCATCATTGAAAGCATATTTTTGCTGATAAACATATAAAGCATTCAGATGATGATGTCAAAGTTGCACTTGCGTCTTGCTTCAATGAGATAACAAAAATTACTGCACCGGATGCTCCTTACAATGATCACCAAATGAAGGTGTGCTTGATTATTTACTATTGTAAATCTATTGAACTCTATTTTATTGTAATGTTCTTTACAAATTATTTTGTTGAGTTTCATGGTGTCATTTTCTTTCAGGAGGTTCTTCGATTAATTGTATCTTTATTTGGAAATCTACATGATAAGTCAAGCCGATGGTACGCCGAGCGGATTTCAATCCTTGAAATAGTTGCAAAAGTCAGGTTATGTGCGGTAATGCTGGATCTTGAATGCGATGCCCTCATTTTGGAGATGTTTCAGCATATCTTTAAGGCAATAAGGTAATAGCTGTTTCATACAGGTCCAGCATTATAGCTTTTTTCTCATTACATTTCTTAGATTTTAAGCTGAGCTTGACCCCACAAAACCGACTTGTAAGCAAGGAGATTAGCAAAACTTTGTAAGGTATGTTTAGGCTTATATGTCTAGGCGATTTGGGACTTTGGCTTTTTCTTGAATAGGTATTTACAAATACTCGATTTTTACCCTCCCAAGTTTCAATTGCTTGATTTTAATCCCAATTTTAGTCCATTTTGCATTTGTTTTTCATTTATTAATATTTTGGTTGAAAATTGCTGATTTGACATTTTAAACCAAAAAGAAAGTCAGCCTGTGGCCCCTCATTTCATTATCCCCAGCAACAATCCGCAATGAATGATGTCATTTTCTTAACCCCTGCTGGCCATCGAATATCATATTCATCCAACCAAGTGGTACGCGTCGCGATGCGATTTTAATGAATCCATAAACAAAAAATGAAAAAGAATCCAACTTTATTTTTTATTGAAAATGCAAAATAAAAGTCACGTGGATCCCATGCTCATTAAAATTGTAAAATCTAAATGTTGGATTCCAAATCCAAAATTTAACTTAAATTTACGAACTCAAAATCCGATACTATAAATTGACATTTCATTCTTCATTCACAAATTTTCTTTCTCGCTCTGACAATGGCTTCCGCCAACAAGGAGCTCGAAGAGGAGCTTTTAGAAGTTGGGAACAAGCTCGTCGATCCTCCATCTTCCGTCGAAGACCTACTTCGTCTTCTATTTGTAAGGACTCTCTACTTTTTCTCCCATTTTGCTTCTTTCGTTTTGTTTCTTTGATGCATGGGGTTTTTCGTGAGGTTTACATGAATTATTTTGGATGTTGTTCTTGGCTTTGTTTTTGCCCTAATTGCATCGATTCTGCGTTTGTTGAGAATATTTGAGATTTTACAATTGTTTATACCTAGAGAGCCTTTTGCCTCGTTATGTTGAAGAGTAGGAATTTTGTTCATAAACTACACTTAGAATCGATTTTCAAGCAATGTGTTGGTATACCGAATAGTAGCCCCCAGTCGAGGGAGTTAAGGGGCTAAAGGGTCTGTCAGCCCTCGAGCGTGATATAGATTTGATCCCTACCTGGCCACCATGTTCAGGCCTCAAGTCCACCAGCCCACCGCATTGCATGTGCAGAGTATTGTCTGCAATATTTTCCACTTCGGGTCTTGTGTAAGCTGTCACAGTTTGGGGGAAATTTAAAATTAAAAAAAAAAACCCAATTTTTTTAAATAGTTTTAATTTGTTGAGGGTATTTTGCTATTTTCGCACCCCTTTGGGTGACCTAATATCTATTAATAACCCACATGTTTAAGAGGCAATTGTGGCTGCTTTTCCTTTTCTTACTTCTTCTATTCGAGTTCACCTTCACTTTCGTCTTTGAGTGTTTCTTCTTCTCTATTTTGTGTTCTGCTTCTGTCATTGCTACTCTATTTTTGTGCAAAGGTTTATTTTCTCCATCCTTTTTTTTCTCCTAGGTTTTGTGTTCCTTATCCTTCGTTTTTTTAGTACATTTCGATCTTGATGGTATGTTATTTTGATTACAAGTTACATTTAAAACTTGTTTTAATGGGAAATAACAAAGTTGATTATAGTTATTAAGTATGATTGTCCTATTATTTGAGTCATGTTAACATGTGCCCTAAGGGCACATCTTAAGGTATCCAAGTATAGAAAATTAGCATTTAATACGATAAAAAATTTAATGCTTAAAACTTTAAATGCACAACTTCCAAGATAATACTTCCACATTTGATCCCTTAACATGTGCCCATAGGACACATTAACATTTTTCTTAAGTCTAAAAGCATTGTTTAAATTTCCTTGTTAAATAGTTACTCTGTTGTAGAATAACCAGTACTCTATTAATTAATTTGCTGACCAAAATATTAATTGCATGTGCTTGATATTGTGTTTTTTTGTTGGAACTGCAGCAAGTTAGAAGCTGCCTATCAAGGGTTAATCAGTCACCTACTGAATCTATGCAAAATGCACTCTCTCCATCTCTGAAAGCATTAGTTGCTGATAAACTTTTGAAGCATTCAGATGCTGATGTCAAAGTTGCAGTTGCTTCCTGCCTAATTCATTTAACAAGAATCACTGCACCTGATGCTCCTTATGATGATCCCCAAATGAAGGTGTGTTTGATTATTTTCTATTGTAAATTAATTGAATTCTATTGTACTGTTCTTTGCAAATTCTGTTGTCGAGCTTCATGGTGTCATTTTCTTTCAGGAGGTCCTTAGATTAATTGTATATTCTTTTGAAAATCTACATGATAAGGCAAGCCGATGGTACGAAGAGAGGATTTTGATCCTTGAAATATTTGCAAGCATCAGGTTATGTTTGGTAATGCTGGATCTTGAATCAGATACCCTCATTTTGGAGATGTTTAAGCATTTCTTTAAGACAATAAGGTAAGAGTTGTTCCATACAGGTCCATCATTATAACTTATGTATTTTTTTCATTGCATTTCTTAGATTTTAGGCTGAACGACCCCACAAAACTGAACTGTAAGGTGAAGATTACCCAAACTTTGTAAGCTATGTTTAGGCTTATATCTCTAGGGGATGTTGGACTTTGGCATTTTCTCAAACGACAATTTTTTATTTTTTAACCTCATGCATGATATAATCTAAGATGCTTGCATTGAGGAATTTGCTTTTAACTGAATGTTAGGATTGATGTTCCAATTGGTTATGAATTTTAATGGCTGATATCATTGTTGATTCCAAGTACTCTCGCTGTTATCTAATTATTAGATCTTTTTCCATTTTTTCTGTCCCATAATATAAGACCATTCTCACACTAATAGGCGAGATGAGAGGAAATTATTTTGTTTATGGTTTAAATTTAATATGAAATTATTACTTGAAGCAAGCATTAATTGTAGTTGTAGTGGGTTAGTGGTTTCTTTACCTTGGATGTAAACTGTGTGAACATGGTTCTAAGCAGCTCTGTTTGAAAATTTCAGGGAATATCATCCAGAAACTGTTTTCTCTTCCATGAAAACCATAATGGTCCTTGTTCTTGAGGAAGGTGATCTGAGTGAAGATACAGCTCTCGACTTACTCTTTCCAATCATGGATAGTCTAAACAACAACAATGAGGTTGGAGTTTTGAAATTTAATGTTATTAAATAGATTATAAAACTGAAACTTATTTTATTATGGATTGCTTATAACTCTGTCATGGTTGCTGACATTATGATTCAGGCAGTTTTGCCAATTGCTCGTAAGCTGGGGGAAAGTGTTCTTCAAAGTTGTCCAACACAGCTTAAAACCTATTCAAGGCGAATTGCTATATTGTCATTAGCGCACTCTAGAACCGCTGCAGCAGCGTAGTGTGGTGACGGCGCCCTCCACTGCACAACATAGGGCTGCAAAGTGCCAGTGAGAGAAGTGGTCATAGCGGCCGCGAAAAGCAGTTGAGTAGCTATTGAAATTTTTGTGCCAAATTAGTTTTTTTATCTTTCAAAATTTGTTACCAATGAAGTGATTAGCTGTTGATACTTTTTTCTATTTTTGATTAGCATGACTTCCATAGTTACAAATGAAATGATGTTGCATCAGTATTCAGCTTGGAAATGCTCAAATATCACATTGTCAATTTTTTTATTGATGACAGAAAGGATCTAAACTTATAATTCTTCTTTGATTGTATGATTTCAGCACAAACATAGATTTGGGCACATTAACAATTGATGCCCCTTTTTTTAACCTTATCAATGGGGGTTTGTTTGATAAATTTTGAAGCCAACTTGAGTGGTCCACATAAATTAATATTAAATTATTACTAGAAGCAGCAGAAATTGTTGTTGTAGTGTATTAGTGGTTTATTTACCTTAAATGCAAGCAAACTGTGAACATGGTTCTAAGCAGCTTTTTGGAACATTCAGGGAACATCATCCAGAAAAGATTTTCTCTTCCATTAAAACCATAATGATCCTTGTTCTTGAGGAAAGTGAAAATATATCTCTTGACTTACTCTCTCCAATCTTGGTTTGTCTAAATAAAGACAATAAGGTTAGAGTTTGGAAATTTAATCTCATAGATTATGATTATGAAACTGGGGACTGCTTATAACATTCGTTACAATGGGAAGGGAAAGGGTTATATATGTTAATATATCAAGTATCGTTAAGAATCTCATATTGAATGTAAAAGTGAATGATAGGCAATATAAAAATGAGAGGATTCATGTGTGATTGTTCAAAACTCTATGATGATGATGATGATGATGATGATGATGATGATGATGATGATGATGATGATGATGATGATGATGATGATGATGATGATGATGATGATGATGAGAAGGAAAGATTAAGAGCACTTTTGATTTTAGTTTTCATAAACTGTTTTTAAATTTTTAAAAGTAAAAACAAGTTTGAAATGCTTGTTTATAAAAAGTGTTATTTAATAAGTGTTTTCAGTTTTACAGTTTAAAAAAAGAAAAGAAATTGTTATCTCTGTAAGCTGAGTTTAATTGGTAGGGATATTACAATTTATATGTAGGAGTCGAAAATCAAATCTCGGATGCACTCTTGACGGCAAAATTTCTAGTCACTAGATTATTAAAAAAAAAACCGATGCAAGCTAAAATGTTTTGGTTTATTATTTTGCTTTTATTTTCGACAAGCGGATACCTTTTTTTTCATTTGTAAAGTTTCCCGTCTAATGCGTATGGAAAAACATTTGCTGAAAGAGATTAATTAATCCTTTAAATGAATCTCAATTATCTCGAGGAATTAATCTCCGCGGTTTCATGCGGCGGATAGTTTTGATTTTTTAAAAAAAACAGACATGTAAAGCTCATTTTAACCCCCGAAACTACGAAAAAGTCATTGTAGTTTTCACAAAATAAGGAAAAAAAATCATTTTAATCTCTCACAAGTGAATAAATTACTAACATCATATTTTCATTGCCTTAAAATAATAATTATGTTTTCATTGCCTCAAAAAAAATTAATATAACATAATATTAAATTTTATCTTCAAAATATCGATATCCCTGCCAAACATTGTATTAGTTCGTACTCAAGCGAGGGGGCAAAAGTAGAGATGACAATTTGACTCATACCTTGTGGGTATCCACAAAAGATATCCATAACGGATATAATAAAAACCTGCATTTTAAGTACGGTACCTGCATTTTATTTTTAGCAAAAAAGCGGGTAACAGATATGAGTACTTAAGTACTCATAGGTACTTAAGTACTAATAGGGTATGAGGAAGGGAAAAAAATTGTCACCCACGCAGATATGAGAATGAGTATGAGATTTTTTTTCAAACCGTAAATATAAAAATGTTGACTATAGTATCCTATCTATACCCTACTCATTGTGGTCGCTAGGCAAAAGTTGCTAAAAATAATTAGAGAATCAAAATTGTAAAAAAAATTTAAAAAATTGATAGGCTAAAATTGCAATTAACCGAAATCCAAATGGATTTCAAAACCAAAATTTAACTCAAATTTACAAAACCCACCAAATCCGAGACTAAAAATTTTCATTTTCGTGCAAAATATTTTCTTCAGACTCACACACTTCACTCTCTCTATTGTAATGTAATGAGGGTTTCTTACAGCGACGAGAAGCTCAAAAAGGAGCTTCTAGAAGTTGGGAACAGCCTCCTCTATTGTAATGAGGGTTTCTTCCATCGATATCGACCTCAAAAAGGAGCTTCCGTCGATAACCTACTTCGTCGTCTATGTGTAAACACATTCTAGACATTTGATTAATACATTCTGCTTTTTTGCTCCCATTCTGCTTCTTTCGTGCATGGATTTTTTTTTATATTTTTTTTTTTTGAGGTTTTCATGAATCGATTTTGCATGTTATTATTGGCATTGTTTTTGACCTAATTGCACTGATTCCGAGTCTGTTGAGATTATTTGAGTTTTTTATAATTATTCATACCTACAGGTTTTTGGCTCGTGAAGTTGAAGAGTGTGAGTCTTGTTTATAGACTACTACTTCATCTGTTCCACAACGAATGATTTAGTAAAAATTATAAAATAGATATTTTAAAAATATTTTACCCAATTTTAAGATGATATTAGAGCTTCTCCACGATCTGCTGGGCCATCTAAGATCAAGTTTTTGATCGGGTCATCCATCATTTATATCTGTGCCCTAAGCCCAATGGTGCTGTGCGCAAGAGGTGTGTTAAAAAGTCTCACATCGGTTGCGAAATGATCTGAATATGTGTTTATAAAGTAGAGACAATCATCACCTTACATGTTAATAATATTGTAGAAAAATATTGTCAAAACAAGATATTTGAATATTTTACATGGTCAAACCGAGTCACTTATTTTGGGACAGAGGGGGTATCATTAGAATCGATTCTCATGCAATGTAAAACTTTTTTTATTACTTTTTTTGTATTATATTATACGAGTACAATAGCCCCTAGACAAGAGGTTAAGGGGCTAAAGGGTTTGTCAGTCCTCGAGTGTGGCATAGGTTGAGGTTCCACTCATACGTGGCGCATATGTTCTGACCTCAAGTCCACCACATTGCATTTCCAAAATATTAAGGTCTGTTTGGACCTCACGGTTTGGTTCTTTGTAAAAGATGTTTCGTTGGGTTGAGGAGTACACGTGTTGTTTATAAACTACTTTTAGCCTCAATTTCTAAGCAATTTGTGACTTGTTTGTTTTACCGGAACAATTATTATGGAAATGAAAAAGTGAAAAATATATTCCTAAGCAATCCTCATTACAATACTGCATTTAATATTATCTCGCAACCCCTCTCGATCCTAGGTGGATTGGGTTTTGACAACTTTGTATATATATATATATATATATCAAATAGTCTCATTTTACTTTTTAGTTTTTACAATACTTCCTGGTTCGACTCTTGAATTTGTTTGTGAATTCTATTTTATATGATCGTTATTACCTTAGTTACTTTAGTCTTGTATGTTGATTTGAATATTCTTACTTGTTCTTTATGTATTTAATTTTTCCTAAATTGTTGTTATTACTGTATTTTAACGGAAAATGCCAAAATTCGAGAAAGCATTGTTTAACTTTCCTTGTTAGTCACTCTGTTGTAGTATAACATAATACTAATTAATTTCCCATCTTGTAAACCAAAATATTAATCACATGTGCTTTGATATTGCATCTTTTTCTTGGAACTGCAGCAAATTAGAAGTTGCCTATGTAGGGTTGAACAGGCGCCTACTGAATATATAAAAAATGCACTATCTCCATCATTGAAAGCATTAATTGCTGATAAACTTATAGAACATTCAAATGTTGATGTCAAAGTTGCACTTGCCTCTTGCTTGAGTGAGATAATAAGAATCACTGCACCGGATGCTCCTTACGATGATCCCCAAATGAAGGTGTGCTTGATTATTTTCTATTGTAAATTAATTGAATTCTTTTGTGACGTTCTTTACATATTATGTTGTTAAGTTTCATGGTTTCATTTTCTTTCAGGAGGTTCTTAGATTAATCGTATCTTCATTTGGAAATCTACATGATAAGTCAAGCCCATGGTATGCAGAGAGGATTTTAATCCTTGATTCAGTTGCAAAAGCCAGGTTAGGTGTGGTAATGCTGGATCTTGAATGTGATGCCCTCATTTTGGAGATGTTTCAGAAATTCTTTAAGACAATAAGGTAAGAGCTGTTGCAGACAGGTCCCTACGCGATGTTTGTACATTGTCGTTTTCTCCGAATAACAATTTATTTATTTAATGCCGTACATGATATAATCTTAAGATGCTTGCATTGAGGAATTTGCTTTTGACTGAATGGTAGGGTTGATGTTCCATTTGGTTATGAATTTTAATGGCTGGTGTCATTATTGATTCCAAGTATTCTCATTGTTCCTTAATTATAAGATCTTTTTCCATTTTTTCTTTGTCCCTTAACCATTCTCACAGTAATAGGCCAGATGAGATGCAATTATTTTGTTTATGGCTTGAAATTAGGCTTAAATATGCAAATGATCCCTGTAAATATAAGTAATTTTGATTTTAGTCCTTGTAAAAATATTTTTTTGGTTTTAGTCCTTGTAAATATATAATGTTTTGCGTTTAGTCTTTGTTGTTTTATTTTAGTCCTTGCAAAATTAATTTCTATTGAAGTTGGTCCTTGTAAATTGTAACATGTAAAATATTTTGCAGGGACTAAAACAAAATATCAAGGACTAAAACAACAAAATTTATATTTGCAAGGACTGAAAAAAAAAAAAAATTACAACTAAAGCAAAAATACAGTATATTTACAATGACTAAAAACTTATTTAAACCTTGAATTTAGTATGAAATTATTAATAGAAGCAGCAGTAATTGCAGTTGCTGTCTGTTAGTGGTTTCTTAATTCTTTACCTCGGATGCAAACTGTGTGAACATGGCACTAAGAGTAGTTCTGTTTGAAACTTTCAGGGAGCATCATCAAGAAAATGTTTTCTCTTCCATGAAAACCATAATGGTCCATGTTATTGAGGAAAGTGACAATATATCTCTTGACTTACTCTCTCCAATCTTGGATAGTCTAAACAAAAAGAATGAGGTTGCAATTTGGAAATTTAATGTCATTATTTTTAATAGATTATTAAACTAATACATATTTCATTATGGATTGCTTATAACTGTCATGGTTGCTGTAATTATGATTCAGGTGGTTTTGCCAATTGCTCGAAAGTTGGGGGAAAGTGTTCTTGAAAGTTGTGCAACAAAGGTTGAACCTCATTTAAGGCAAGCAGTGAATAAGTTAGGTATTTCTTTGGATGATTACAGTGATGGTCTTGCCTCAATATGCATCGTAATACCAGAAGCTTCTGAGACTGTGAGATCATCAAAGAAGAGAAACTCATCTTCCAAGGGCTCTGGATCTTCTAAGAAGAAGACTCAGACATGTTCTGGCTCTGAGATCAAAGGAGCCTCTAAATCATCATCTGGTTCTGATTCTCCTAAGATCAAAAAGAGAAAGCCAAGCAAGGTTGGTCTCACTGCTGCTAAGAAAGTCTCTGCACAACAACTGCCAATCATTTCTGAAGAGACTGGTGATAAGGAGGCTGGTCTCACTGCTGCTAAGGACCAGTCTCTTCCTTTGATCAAGAGGATGAGGACCTCAAAGACTACATCACATCTAAGGTACCACCTAGTTCAAGCACTAGAGCTGCTTCTGAGGTATCTGCTGCTGTTGCTACTGAGGCTCCTCTTATTAGTCCTCAAGCTGAAGGTAATTCTGTGACTTTGCCTAATGTTATTCTTTCTAAAATTTCTCAATTTCAACCTTCAACCCCACCAGCTCAAACAATATCAACCCAATCACCACCTTCTTCTCAAAGGATCACCAATGACAAACCTGAACTAGAAGACCCTTCCACCCCCTCTCCACCTCCCAATTTTCAAACACTTGTTCAAAATTCTGACCCCTCAATCACCATTGCTACTGCCTCTGAACTACCTCCACCACAAATCACCACCATAGGTTCTGACCGTATTGCTATAATCACTGAACCTGAACCAGATATAACCACAACCATTGATCTTACCAACTCTGAATCATCTCCGAATATTTCTCTGAACCTATCACCACCCTCAACCTACCCTGAGATTGAGGATTTTAGCAAGATAATATTTGGTCAGGTTAAGGAGTTGTTGGATGAAAGGTCAAGGATCACCAATCCTATGGAGAGTGACCTCAAGTGGGATAACATAAGGAAGCAAGTAGATGAATTCTTGGTCTCACTCAAGGAATCTAGCAGACAACAAGCTCTAGCAAACCAAGAGGCTCTCAAGGAATGGCTTGCTGCTCTGCTGACACATGTGGATCTGATGGATTTAAGGACTAATCCAAGACGCCATTTGCCTGCACCTAAGCGTGTTATTGATGATGATATCCCAGAAACTGATGAACTCGCAACTCCTGTGATACTGGAGCGTTCAGTTCCTCTTGTTGGTCAAGCTTCTGCATCTGCTTCAATATCTTCTATGATTCCTTCTATGGATGTGGTTTCGGCCTCCGAGTTCAAGGAATTCAAGGAAGAAATAAAAGGAGAAATGGCCTCTCAAAAGAGAACTCAAGTTGCCATGAAGAATCAGTTGGATACTATACAACAGCTTCTGATGACCCTGGCCTCGAAACAAACCTAGCATACCTGTCTTTTATTGCACATTTATATGTATTCCTGGTCACTTCTCAAAATATTTCTCTGAACCTATCACCTCCCTCAACCTACCCTGAGATTGAGGATTTTAGCAAGATAATATTTGGTCAGGTTAAGGAGTTGTTGGATGAAAGGTCAAGGATCTCCAATCCTATGGAGAATGATCTCAAGTGGGATAACATAAGGGTGCAAGTAGATAACTTCTTGGGCTCACTCAAGGAATCTAGCAGACAACAAGCTCTAGCAAACCAAGAGGCTTTGAATGAATGGTTTGCTGCTCTGCTGACACATGTGGATCTGATTGATTTAAGGACTAATCCAAGACGTCATTTGCCTGCACCTAAGCCTGTTATTCCTGATGATATCCCAGAAACCGATGAACGCACAACACCTTCTGCATCTGCTTCAATACCTTCTATGATTCCTTCTATGGATGTGGTTTCTGCCTCTGAGTTCAAGGAATTCAAGGAAGAAATAAGAGGAGAAATGGCCTCTCAAAAGAATCAGTTGGATACTATACAGCAGCTTCTGATGACCCTGGCCTCGAAACTAACCTAGGATACCTTTGTCTTTACCTGCTTGTACACCAATTATTTTCAATCCAATACAAGCAATTTTTATTTATCTTCAATTTATTTTTGTTGATGACAAAAGGAGAATAAATGAAGTAGCATTAACAACAAGACAACAATTCATGACTACAAATAATATATCACGTCTTAACTCATTCAAGTTTGTTCAAGTTGAAATGATTTTTTTGGAGAGAATAGTCTTGTCTTATCAAATTGTACACTAGCAAAACCAGCAAAATGACAAAAGTACATTAATTTGTTCAAGTTTAACAATTCAAGTACAAGTCTAAAAAAACATCATCCAACTCATTCAAGTTTGACTTCTTAAAATTTATCATCACTGCCACAACATAGGGCTTCGAAGTGCCGGTGAGAGAAGTGGTCATAGCGGCCGCGAAAAGCGGTTGAGTAGCTATTGAAATTTTTGTGCCAAATTAGTTTTTTTTATCTTTCAAAATTTGTTACCAATGAAGTGATTAGTTGTTGAAACTTTTCCGATATCTTCACAACATTTTTTAATGTGTATCACATACTCTATTTTAACCTCATACCCTCTCTTCCATTAAAACCATAAAGGTCCTTGTTCTTGAGGAAAGTGAAGATATATCTCTTGACTCACTTTCTCCAATCTTGGATTGTCTAAACAAAGACAATGAGGTTAGAGTTTGGAAATTTAATCTCATAGATTATGATTATGAAACTGGTCCATGATATCATGGACTGCTTATAATTGTTATCGTTGTCGCTATTATGATTCATGTAGTTTTGCAGTTGCTCGAAAGTTGGAGGAAAGTGTTCTTTAAAGTTGTGCAACAAAGCTTAAACCTTATTTATCTTTAAAAATAGGCTAAATTAGACTTTTAGTCCCTTAACTTATTTGTTGGTTTCATTTTGGTCCCTTAATTAATTATTGTTTCATTTTGGTCCCTTAACTATATTTCTTTCAACCAAATAAGTCCTTTTTGTTTAATTTTATGAAAAAACGTTAATCTTTATCTTTATTTACAATGTAAGACCAAACTTCATATATGAATGTTTATATATTGCCAAAAGTCTTGTTTAACTATTCAAAAAGGTAAATTACAACAATTCATCAAGATAATATCTAAATTTTTGAAGGCAAATATAATATCTAAATTACATCATAAGAGCATAAACATCAGTTGACAATATGGGTGGTATTTGCCAAGTGTTATCATTGTGTAGAGTATCATGAATGTTTGCAAAGAAATGTGGTGGTAAGAATTGGACACAGATGTCTGAAACGGATACGTAGCATTGCATTTTTTTTTTTTTTTCAAACGATTTTGTATTAAAATAATTGAGAAAAAGATTTGTGAAGCCCATATTAGAGTTTTAGATGAGTAGTATGGATAAAATATTATGTGGGGTCCATTTATACCACTAACAATCCTTACAATGGGAAGAGAAAGGGTTATATATGTTAACATATCAAGTATGGTTAAAAAATCTATATTGAATCGAAAAGTGAATGTTAGACAATATAAAAATGAGAGGATTCATGTACTTTATGTCTTAACATTTTAAATTAAAACGAAGTATCTAATTAACTTGTGTAATTGCTCAAAACTCAATATAGACTAAGGGTATGTTCCAAATATAGGACTTCTCTCATGATCCATCAAAACAAGTGGAAAATGAGAAGGTAAGACTAAGGGCATGTTTGATTTTGGTTTTCAAAAAGTTTGGAATGCTTGTTTGTAAAAATTGTATTTAAAAAAAAAAAAATTGTATTTAAAAAATGTAACAAAATCTATAATTTAATACAATAATTGCGTCATGCAGTTATTCATCTTAACTATTCAATTTAAAATTCATAATATACTTAATTTTTTGTTTTGCATATAGTTGATTTTATTATAAGTATACAATCTAACCTAACCGATCTCTAAAAGTGTGTGTTGTCACAATATGAAGGACGACAAAATTTAAAAAGGGTTAAATCTTAAAAAAGTGAACTAGTGAAGGGCAAAAACTGCTCAAAAAGATCAGGGACCAAATTGCAATTGAGAAAGTTTGGAGTTAGAAGTATAATTAACCCAAATTCAATTTTCGTGTGAAGACTATAAATTGAATTTCCATTTTCGTTCCGAAAATTTTCTTCACTCTCTCTTTGTTCCTCTTGGCTTTAACAATGGCTTCTTCCATCGCAAAAAGCTCGAAGAGAAGCTTCTAGAAGCTAGGAACAAGCTCTTCGATTCTCCTTCTTCCGTTCAGGTTTTCATGAATCGATTTTGCATGTTGTTTTTGCCGTAATTTTTCCCTAATTGCATAGATTTAGAGTTTGTTATTTGAGTTTCTACAATTGTTCATACCTAGAAGCTTTTTCACTTTTTTCTTTGGGCTGTTGGTACCCTTTATTGAAGAGTGTGAGTGTTATTGATAAACTGATTGTGTTTCTGAGATATTGGGCCTGTTTGGATTGCTTTATTTTTGAGATTATGCAAATAAATACTAAGCTTCTATGTATTATTAATAAGCTTTTCAATGTAGTTTAGGAAAAAACATCTTATGAAAATACAATTTTCATCGGTGAGAATTTATGAATTAATATACTAAAGTTTATTTATTGCATAAACAATTTTTCATAAACTCGAAAATAAGTTAATCCAAACATGCTCATTGTCTGCTTTGGGCTTTGTGTGAGCCCTCATGGTTTTGTTGGGTTGAGAAGTATAGGTGTTGCTTGTAAACTTTCATTGATCTTAATTCTTAAACTATGTGGGACTTTTTAGGCGTACAGGAATAATATTCCTATCAGCTAAGAGGCTAAAGGATTTGTCAGCCCTCAAGTATGGCATGAACCATGTTCCGACCTCAAGTCCATCATGTTGCATTTTCAAAGTATTGTGCACTTTGAGCCATGTTTAGTCACTTTGTTGTAGTATAACATAGTATTAATTAATTTCCCATCTTGTAGACCAAAATATTAATCACACGTGCTTTAATATTGCGTCTTTTTCTTGGAACTGCAGCAAGTTGGAAGATGCTTATAAACGGTTGAATAGTCACCGACTGAATCTATGGAAAATGCACTCTCTCCATCATTGAAAGCATTATTTGCTGATAAACTTATAAAGCATTCAGATGTTGATGTCAAAGTTGCACTTGCATCTTGCTTCAATGAGATACAAGAATCACTGCACCGTATGCTCCTTACAATGATCCCCAAATGGAGGTTGTAAATTACTTGAACTCTATTTTATTGTAATGTTCTTTTAAGCTTACAAATAGAAGACGAAGTAGGTCTTCGACGGAAGAAGGAGGATCAAAGAGCTTTTTCCCAGCTTCTAAAAGCTCCTCTTTGAGCTCCTTGTTGGCGGAAGCCATTGTTAAAGAGCGAGCAAATTTGTGAATGAAGAATGAAAAGTCAATTTTATGGTATCGAATTTTATGAGTTCGTAAATTTAAGTTAAATTTTGGATTTGTAATCCGACATTTGGATTTTACAATTTTTATGAGCATGGGATCCATGTGGCTTTTATTTTTCCTTTTCAATCGAAATTAAAGTTGGAATCTTTTTCATTTTTTTGTTTATGGATTCTTTAAAATCGCATACGCGTACCGCTCCGTTGGATGAATATGATACACCCCTAAAAATTATCAAACCTTTGTAAGGTATGTATGATTAGGTTTATATGTCTAAGCGATGTGATACTTTGGCATTTTCTTGAAAAGATATTTACAATTGCTCGATTTTTACCCTCCTAGTTTCAATTGCTCGATTTTAACCCCAATTTTAGTCCATTTTGCAGTTGTTTGTCATTCATTAATATTTTGGTTGAAAATTGCTGATATGACATTTTAAAATAAAATAAAAAATTGTTTTTAAAACTAAAAAGAAAGTCGGCGCATGGCCCCTCCTTTCATTATCCCCACCAACAATCAGCAATGAATGATCCGATTTTCTTAATCCCTCCTAAGCTTCAAATATCATATTCATCCAACAAAGTGATACGCGTATGCGATTTTAAAGAATCCATAAACAAAAAATGAAAAAGAATCCAACTCTATCTTAAATTTACGAACTCATAAATCTGATACTATAAAATTGTCTTCTCATTCTTCATTCACAAATTTGCTCTCTCTTTAACAATGGCTTCCGCCAACAAGAAGCTCGAAGAGGAGCTTATAGAAGCTGGGAACAAGCTCTTTGATCCCCCTTCTTCCGTCGAAGACCTGCTTCTTCTTCTATTTGTAAGCACTCTATGCTTTTTCTCCCATTTTTTTTCTTTGATGCATGGGGTTTTTCGTGAGGTTTCATGAAAGATTTTGGATGTTGTTGTTGGCTTTGTTTTTGCCCTAATTGCATCAATTTGGTGTTTGTTGAAAATATTCGAGATTTTACAATTGTTTTTAACCTTTTGCCTCGTTATGTTGAAGAGTGGGAATTATGTTTATAAACTACACTTAGAATCGATTTTCAAGCAATGTGTTGGTATGCCGAATAGTAGCCCTCGAGCGTGATATAGATTCGACCCCTTCCTGGCCACCATGTTTGGATCTTGTGTAAGCTCTCACGGTTTTGTCCTTTGTAAAAGGCGTCTCCTTGGATTGAGGAGTCTCAGTGTTCGTTTATAAACTACGATTAGTGTGGATTGCTCTAAGCAATCTGTGACTTTTTTATGCTGTACTGGATCAAATATTATTGGAATGGTAAAAAGAAAAATATATTCCCAAGTAATCCTGGTTACGATACTGCATTTTATATGATCTGGCAATCCCTCTTGATCCTAGGTAGGATTGGATTTTGACAATATTGTACATATCATGTAGTCTCATTATACTGGGATTTTTTTTGTCTGTTCATTATACTAGTTTTTGATGAAAGTCTCCTCGAGCAGTATAATGCTGGAGGAAGTCATTAACTTTTTAATTTTACATAACTCTCTGAGTTCCACTCATTGAATTTGTTTGTGAATTGCTATAACCACAGTTACTTGAGTCTTCGATGTGGGTTTGAATATATTGTTATTTTAATTTTTCTTAAGTTGTTGTTAATACTGTATATTCGTATTGGGGGTTAATTTTAACAAAAATTCTATGTTGTTAATACTTTGTACAGGATTTTTAGCCTTCACAATATCGGTCGTTTCGCTATACGCTATAGCATTTTTGGGGGTTGACACTATGTGCCGCTATCTAAGATTAATAACATAGCAAAAAATGCAATTAATCTAGAAACATTGTTTAAAATTTCGTATCAAATAGTTACTCTGTTGTAGTATAACACAGTATTAGTTAATTTGCTGACCAAAATATTAATTGCATGTGCTTTGATATTGCGTTTTTTTCTTGGCACTGCAGAAAGTTGGAAGTTGCCTACAAAAGGTTGAACAGTCACCTACTGAATCTATGCAAAATGCACTCTCTCCATCTGTGAAAGCATTAGTTGATGATAAACTTATAAAGCATTCAAATGTTGATGTCAAAGTTGCACTTACCTCCTGCTTGAGTGAGATAACAAGAATCACTGCACCTAATGCTCCTTACGATGATCGCCAAATGAAGGTGTGTTTGATTATTTTCTATTGTAAATTAATTGAATTCTATTGTACTGTTCTTTACAAATTATGTTGTTGAGTTTCATGGTGTCATTTTCTTTCAGGAAATCCTTAAATTAATTGTATCTTCATTTGAAAATCTACATGATAATTCAAGCCGAAGTTACGAAGAGAGGATTTGGACCCTGGAAGTGTTTGAAAAAGTCAGGTTATTTGTGGAAATGCTGAATCTTGAATGTGATGCCCTCATTTTGGAGATGTTTCAGCATTTCTTTAAGACAATAAGGTAAGAGTTGTTACTTACAGGTCCAACATTATAGCTTATGTATTATTTTCATTGCATTTCTTAGATTTTAGGCTGAACGACCCCACAAAATTGAATTGTAGGTGAGGATTACCAAAACTTTGTAAGTTATGTTTGGGCTTATATCTCTAAGGGATGTTGGACTTTAACATTTTCTCGAATAACAATTTTTTTTATTTTTTTAACGTCATACATGATATAATCTTAAGATGCTTGCATTGAGGAATGTGGTTTTGACCGAGTGGTAGGATTTGGTGTTCCAAATGGTTATGAATTTTAATGGCTGATATCATTATAAGATCTTTTTCCATATTTTCTGTCCCATAATATAAGACCATTTTCTCACACTAATAGGCCAGATGAGATGAAATTATTTGTTTATGGTTTGAATTTAATATGAAATTATTACTTGAAGCAACTGTAATTGTAGTTGTAGTGGATTAGTGGTTTCTTTACCTTGGATGCAAACTGTGTGAACATGGTTCTAAGCCGCTCTGTTTGAAACTTTCAGGGAATATCATCCAGAAAAAGTTTTCTCTTCCATGAAAACCATAATGGTTCTTGTTCTTGAGGAAAGTGATCTGAGTGAAGATACAGCTCTCAACTTACTCTCTCCAATCCTGGATAGTCTAAACAACGACAATGAGGTTGGAGTTTAGAAATTTAATGTTATTATTTTTGATAGATTATAAAACTGAAACATATTTTATTATGGATTGCTTATAACTGTCATGGTTGTTGTCATTATGATTCAGGTAGTTTTGCCAATTGCTCGTAAGTTGGGGGAAAGTGTTCTTCAAAGTTGTCCAACACAGCTTAAAACCTATTTAAGGCGAGTTGCTATGTTGTCATTAGCGCACTCTAGAACCGCTACAGCAGCGTAGTGTGATGGCGGCCCTCCACTGCACAACATAGGGCTGCGAAGTGCCAGTGAGAGAAGTGGTCGTAGCGGCCGCAAAAAGCGGTTGAGTAGCTATTGAAATTTTTGTGCCAAATTAGTTTTTATCTTTCAAAATTTGTAACCTATGAAGTGATTAGTTGTTGAAACTTTTTCCTATTTTTGATTAGCATGACTTCCATAGTTACAAATGGAATGATGTTGCATCAGCATTCAGCTTGGAAATGCTCAAACATCACATTGTCAACTTATTTATTGATAACAGAAAGGATCTAAACTTATAATTCTTCTTTGATTGTATGATTTCAGCACAAACATATCTTTGGGCACATAAACAATTGATGCCTTTTTTTTTAACCATATCAATGGGGGTTTGTTTTGTTTGATAAAATTTTCAAGCCAACTTGAGTGGTCCACATAAATTATTTGAATGGTATATACATAGGAATGAGGACATATAAGATAACATGAAACACAATAAAGCCTAATTATAATTAAATAGGAATTATAGCTCTCATGTTCCAACACATAAGTTCACTTCCAATTATTATCTCAATAACTCAAAAGAGTCTTGAATATTGGCTGGAATATTTCAACACCTAATAACATCATGTTTTCATTGCTTTAGAATAATAATCATGTTTTCACCACATTTGCAGATAAAAAGTATGAACAAACTATTCAATTAGAGGAATAAGTAAGATGAAATTTTATGATTTATAAATAAATAAATAAAAGTGGATTTCCATCATCCTTAGGATGAAAGTATGAATAATTATGCGATTTTGATTTTTCAATTGAGGAAGAAGAAAGGAGAAACTCTGATACATAGTAGTACGAGTGTGATACAGATATACAAGATGCATTTTAATTTTTTTGACAAAATACAAGATACATTATTATTATTATTTTGAAATTTATGATACAACCAAGATATTTTAACAATTTTTTTTAAAAAAATATATGTACATGTAGAATACTTTTACTATGATCTAAAAAAAACAACAAGAATACCTTTTGAAACACAGAAACTTATTTCATTAATTAATTAATAAAAATTCAATACAAAAGTGAATAATCTCAAAACTATAAAAACTAGTTCAAAAAAAAAAAAATTCTGACAAGAGTAAGAACAACCATATTCATTTGTCTCATAACAAATGTAACCTCAAAGTTCGCACAAGATGACATAATACAAATAATATTAGCAATAATTAAATTAAATTTGGAGTTGTCGCCATACTTTAAACTTTTGAAAATATATTTGTATCCTTAATGTTTAGTAGGTATTACTCCACATTTTAATATAAAAATATGGGGTTTGGATTCACTTTGGATTATCTCCTTCACCTATTTCTCTACCACTCTCTCTTTCACTCATTTGTTTCTATCTCTCTCTTATTTTTTTTTACACTTCTTCTCTTTATTATTTTTTTATTAATTTTCTCTTTGAAAAATAGAAGGAGAAAATCCAAAAAACATGATATTAATTTTCTCTTCAAAATATTAGTAGCCTCGCTAAAAAATTGATGGACTAAAATGGCAATTTTTAACGAAAATCCAAATGGATTTCAAAACCAAAATTCTACTCAAATTTAAAAACCCACAAAATCCGAGACTATAAACAGAATCCTCTTTGACTTCAACAATGGCTTCCATCGACAAAGAGCTCGAAGAGAAGCTTCTAGAAGCTGGGAACAAGCTCCTCGACCCTCCTTCTTCCGTCGATCACCTACTTCGTCTTCTATGTGTAAACACATTCTGCTTTTTTCCTCCCATTTTGCTTTCTTTGGTGCATGGATTTTTTATTTTTTATTTTGTGTGTGTGGCAGTTTCATGAATCGATTTTGCATGTTGTTATTGCCATTGTTTTTGCTCTAATTGCACTCATTCTGAGTTTGTTGAGATTATTTGAGTTTTTTTCTTATAATTATTATTCATACCTAGAGGTTTTTGCCCTTGAACTTTTTTTATTATACCAGTATAATTGCCCCTAAAGGGTCTATCAGCCCTCGAGTGTGGCATAGGTTGAGGTTCCACTCATACCTGGCACATCATGTTCTGACCTCAAGTCCACCACATTGCATTTCCGAAATACTAATGTCTGTTTGGACCTCACAGTTTTGTTCTTTGTAAAAGACGTTTCGTTGGGTTGAGGAGTCTGAGTGTTTTTTAGCCTCAATTTTTAAGCAATTTGTGTCTTGTTTGTTTTACCAGAATAATTATTATGGGAATGAAATATTGAAAATTATATTCCTAAGCAATCCTCATTACAATACTTGCATTTAATATGATCTCGCAACCCCTTTCTATCCTAGATAGGATTGGGTTTTGACAACATTGTATATATAAAATAGTCTCATTTTACTTTTTACATTACTTCCTGGTTCCACTCTTGAATTGGTTTGTGAATTCTATTTTCTATGACCGTTTTACCATAGTTACTTGAGTCTTGTATGTGGATTTGAAATTTTGAATATTGTTACTTGTTCTTTATGTAGTATTAAATTTTTCCTAAGTTGTTGTTAATATTGTATTTTAACAGAAAATGCCAAAATTCGAGAATGCATTGTTTAACTTTCCTTGTTAGTGACTCTGTTGTAGTATAACATAATATTAATTAATTTCTCATCTTGTAGACCAAAATATTAATCACATGTTCTTTGATATTGCGTCTTTTTCTTGGAACTGCAGCAAGTTAGAAGGTGCCTATGTAGGGTTGAACAGGCGCCTACTGATTCCATGCACAATGCACTCTCTCCATCGTTGAAAGCGTTAATTGCTGATACACTTGTAAAGCATTCAAATGATGATGTCAAAGTTGCACTTGCCTCCTGTTTCATTGAGATAACAAGAATCACTGCACCGGATGCTCCTTACAATGATCCCCAAATGAAGGTGTGCTTGATTATTTTCTATTGTAAATTAATTAAATTCTATTGTAATGTTCTTTACAAATTATGTTGTTAAATTTCATGGTTTCATTTTCTTTCAGGAGGTTTTTAGATTAATCATATCTTCATTTGGAAATCTACATGATAAGTCAAGCCGATGGTATGCAAAGAGGATTCGAATCCTTGATACAGTTGCAAAACTCAGGTTATGTGTGGTAATGCTGGATCTTGAATGTGATGCCCTCTTTTTGGAGATGTTTCAGAATTTCTTTAAGACAATAAGGTAAGAGCTGTTGCAGACAGGTCCCTACGCGATGTTTGTACATTGGTGTTTTCTCCGAATAACAATTTATTTATTTAACGCCGTACATGATATAATCTTAAGATGCTTGCATTGAGGAATTTGCTTTTGACTGAATGGTAGCATTGATGTTCCATTCGGTTATGAATTTTAATGGTTGGTGTCATTATTTTTTTTTAAAAGACAAAAGAAAAATTCATTAAAAAAAAGTTAATTATGCACAAGGGGTGCAAATTCACTAATCCAAATCCAATGTATACAATGCAGCAGCCAGCAGACCCAACACTACAATTCTCCCTGTTATAGGCAAACAACAATACTAACAAAGAGACCTATACATCACCATGCCTATGAATCCAACTAAACAACCAGAACAGGCAAAGCTACAGCATCAATCTAGATAAACATTAAAAACTATTCAAGCTCCAACCTCTGTCTGCAATGAAGAAAATCCTATAGGTAGAAACAGCAGCATGACAGTGAGCAGATAAACCAAAACACAGCTTCTGGTTGAAATAAGATCTTTTTCTCATGTTTCCTTAGTCCCTTAACCATTCTCACAATAATAGGCCAGATGAGATGCAATTATTTTGTGTATGGTTTGAATTTAGGCTTAAATATGTAAATGATCCCTATAAATATAAGTAATTTTGATTTTAGTCCTTGTAAATATAGAAGGTTTTGCGTTTAGTCATAGTTATTTTATTTTTGTCCCTGCAAAATTAATTTCTATTGAAGTTTGTCCTTAATATGTAAAATATTTTATTTTAGTCCCTCAAACTAAGGACTAAAATGAATATTACAAAGGACTAATTTGACATAAACATATTTGGAGGGACTAAAACAAGGACCAAAAGAAAACAAAAATTATAAATGCAAGGACTAAAACAAAAACAAAATTTACAAGCACTAAAGCCAAAATACGGTATATTTACATGGACTAAAAACCTATTTAGACCTTGAATTTAATATGAAATTATTACTAGAAGCAGCAGTAATTATAGTTGTTGTTTGTTAATGGTTTCTTTACCTCGGATGCAAACTGTGTAAACATGGTACTAAGTTTAGTTCTATTTGAAACTTTCAGGGAACATCATCCAGAAAATGTTTTCTCTTCCATGAAAACCATAATGGTCCTTGTTCTTGAAGAAAGTGAAGATATATCTCTTGACTTACTCTCTCCAATCTTGGATAGTCTAAACAAAGACAATGAGGTTGCAGTTTGGAAATTTAATTTCATTATTTTTAATAGATTATGAAACTGAAACATATTTCATTATGGATTGCTTATAACTGTCATGGTTGCTGTAATTATGATTCAGGTGGTTTTGCCAATTGCTCGAAAGTTGGGGGAAAGTGTTCTTGAAAGTTGTGCAACAAAGGTTGAACCTTATTTAAGGCAAGCTGTGAATAAGTTAGGTATTTCTTTGGATGATTACAGTGATGTTCTTGCCTCAATAGGCATCGTATTACCAGAAGCTTCTGAGACTGTGAGATCATCAAAGAAGAGAAACTCATCTTCCAAGGGCTCTGGATCTTCTAAGAAGAATACTCAGACAAGTTCTGGCTCTGAGATCAAAGGAGCCTCTAAATCATCATCTGGTTCTGATTCTCCTAAGATCAAAAAGAGAAAGCCAAGCAAGGTTGGTCTCACTGCTGCTAAGAAAGTCTCTGCAAAACAACTGCCAATCATTTCTGAAGAGACTGGTCTCACTGCTGCTAAGGACTCTCTTCCTTTGATCAAGAGGAAGAGGACCTCAAAGACTACATCATCTAAGGTACCACCTAGTTCAAGCACTGGAGCTGCTTCTGGGGTATCTGTTGCTTTTGCTACCGAGGCTCCACAAGCTGAAGGTAATTCTGAGACTTTGTCGAATGTTATTATTGCTGAAATTTCTCAATTTCAACCTTCAACCCCACCAGCTCAAACAATATCAACCCAATCACCACCTTCTTCTCAAACGATCACCAATGACAAACCTGAACTAGAAGACCCTTCCACCCCCTCTCCACCTCCCAATTTTCAAACACTTGTTCAAAATTCTGACCCCTCAATCACCATTGCTACTGCCTCTGAACTACCTCCACCACAAATCACCACCATAGGTTCTGACCGTATTGCTATAATCACTGAACCTGAACCAGATATAACCACAACCATTGATCTTACCAACTCTGAATCATCTCCAATCCCTTCTCAAAATATTTCTCTGAACCTATCACCTCCCTCAACCTACCCTGAGATTGAGGATTTTAGCAAGATAATATTTGGTCAGGTTAAGGAGTTGTTGGATGAAAGGTCAAGGATCACCAATCCTATGGAGAGTGACCTCAAGTGGGATAACATAAGGAAGCAAGTAGATGAATTCTTGGTCTCACTCAAGGAATCTAGCAGACAACAAGCTCTAGCAAACCAAGAGGCTCTCAAGGAATGGCTTGCTGCTCTGCTGACACATGTGGATCTGATGGATTTAAGGACTAATCCAAGACGCCATTTGCCTGCACCTAAGCGTGTTATTGATGATGATATCCCAGAAACTGATGAACTCGCAACTCCTGTGATACTGGAGCGTTCAGTTCCTCTTGTTGGTCAAGCTTCTGCATCTGCTTCAATATCTTCTATGATTCCTTCTATGGATGTGGTTTCGGCCTCCGAGTTCAAGGAATTCAAGGAAGAAATAAAAGGAGAAATGGCCTCTCAAAAGAGAACTCAAGTTGCCATGAAGAATCAGTTGGATACTATACAACAGCTTCTGATGACCCTGGCCTCGAAACAAACCTAGGATACCTGTCTTTTATTGCACATTTATATGTATTCCTGGTTACACCATTTTTTGTTTCAATCCAATACAAGCAATTTTTATTTATCTTCAATTTATTTTTGTTGATGACAAAAGGAGAATAAATGAAGTAGCATTAACAACAATGCAACAATTCATGACTACAAATAATATATCACATCTTAACTCAAAATCTTAAAACATTGGAAATGTGTTACTAACACTTTACCTTATATGCATAGTATGTACTCTTCTATTCTACAACCACTTCCTTCCATGCACTGACACACAAACCAAATTAAATTATGATGTTGTTATATTCTCCCATGATTATGAAGCATTAAAACACTAGAAAAATATTTTAGCATTCTCTTCCATCTCAGTGATATCTTATATAGGTTCGTTGAAATTCATCTATGTTGTCCTTTTCATCGTATTCGCTGCATCACAATACCAACGCAATATCAAATCCTTCATAATTATCATGCAAATTAATTTAGCATTTTTTATCATTCATAATTCACACAATTCATAATGTATGTCTGCATAACAATACCAACTCAGTATCCAAGTGTGCTTCATTTACTTAAGTTTGTTGTTAAAATTCCTCCACTTACAAATTGGGATTTGATATCAATGTCCAAAGTATCATAAAGAAATATAAACAATCTAAATTCATATACATCTATTTTATTCAGGCACAAGTAACAAGTCATGGAGCACAACTCTTAAAGTGTGAATCAGTAGTTTAGTAAGATAAGATAATGAAGTTAGAATGCAATTATAAAACAATTTTGTGTGCATACCCAATTTTCTAGCCCCATCACTGCATTTGTGATCACATTGGAACTGGATTAGACGATTTCATCAATGTTTGTTTAAATTATCTCACCAATTGTAAATGAACCACAAATAGGGGTGTCTCTGATTTTTTGGAGATTCTGTGGAATTATTAACAATGAGCCCTAATAAAAGAAAAAACACAAAAAGAATCAAAAGATAATCTCTATCACAATCTCTTCATTTAATAAAACTATAGTATAACAATTAACTATAAAGTGTCTAAAAAATTTATTCACAATAGAACAATCATTCATTTTAGAATAAAGAGAAATTCAAATATTTAGACTCCATAATCCCTCATTTGGAAGCTCATAATCCCTCGTTTTATACCCTTCATTACTAATACTATACTACCCTATAATTTTTTTGAGGCCCTTGTTTTTATGAGAACATATGTCGTAGCTCATGTGGCACATGCATGAAAGACGCCTTTGACAACAAATATTAGTTAGTATTTGCAAAACAAACTAGTTAAATCTGTACTATAGAGGATAAATGGTGAAGTGGCATGATGTTGCCACTTTCTATGATTTGTGAAATACTTAAAACTATTTCACTCTGCAATAGTCACAACGACCACAGCCACTACCGCATTTGTGACCCCAATAGTACTAATTTAAAACCATGCTAGCTAATTTTTATTGACATATTAAATATATATATAGGAACGATTCATACCTCTTCAGGGCGACGTTTACGGGACATGGTAGAAGTGGCAATAAATCCATTAATAGATTCAATATTGAAGTAGAAACACATTCTGGAAGTAGCACCGCACAATCATCTCAAAACCCCTTGCCATGTTCCATTACTTGTGGTAAATCAGGGGGCAAAACATGGCTACTGCATCTACTTATTGTGGAACACCATTGGGAGATATACGATCAAGAGATAGTGGCTTCAATCTCCCGATGGTGTTCCACAAAAAGTAGATGCAGTAGCCATGTTTTGCCCCTTGATTTACCAACAAGTAATGGAACATGGCAAGGGTTTTGAGATGATTGTGTGGTGCTACTTCTAGAATGTGTTTCTACTTCAACATTGAATCTAGTAATGGATTATTGCCAGTTCTACCATGTCCCGGAACGTCCTGAAGATGTATGAATCGTTCCTATATATATAGGAACGATTCATACCTCTTCAGGGTGACGTTTACGGGACATGGTAGAAGTGGCAATAAATTCATTAATAGATTCAATATTGAAGTAGAAACACATTATGGAAGTAGCACCGCGCAATCATCTCAAAACCCCTTGCCATATTCCATTACTTGTGGTAAATCAGGGGGCAAAACATGGCTACTGCATCTACTTATTGTGGAACACCATCGGGAGATATACGATCAAGAGATAGTGGCTTCAATCTCCCGATGGTGTTCCACAAAAAGTAGATGCAGTAGCCATGTTTTGCCCCTTGATTTACCAACAAGTAATGGAACATGGCAAGGGGTTTTGAGATGATTGTGCGGTGCTACTTCCAGAATGTGTTTCTACTTCAACATTGAATCTAGTAATGGATTATTACCAGTTCTACCATGTCCCGGAACATCCTGAAGATGTATGAATCGTTCCTATATATATATATATATGTATGTGCGTGTTTGTGTGTTTAATATGTCAAAATAAAAATTAGCTGGCATGATTTTAAATTACTACTATTAGGGTCACAAATGCGGTAGCGGCCATTGTGACTATTGCAGAGTGAAACAGTTTTAAATATTTCACAAATCATATAAAGTGGCAATATTATGCCACTTACCATTTATCCACTGTAGTACAACAGATTTAATTAGTTTGTTTTGCAAATACTAACTAATATTTGTGGTTCATGAACAACTGGTGAGATAATTTAAACAAACATTGATGAAATCGTTTGATCTAGTTCCAATGTGATCACAAATGTAGTGGTGGGGCTAGATAATGTAGCTAACATAATTTGAGGATTTGAGGAATAAAAAACAACCAGCTCATTGTTGTGATCCATGAATTGTTTGCATAAAATGATCATTAATTGTTTTCATGAGCCTCTTGATCATGCTTCTGAATTTGCTCCCCTTCAATTTTCTCTCTTTCTAAAAATTGAGCCAAACAACTATAAATTAAAATATTTCCTTCCCTCTATCTCCCCCAAGCAAACAAACCTAGTTCTTTTACAAACTATGATATTTATTAGTTTTTCTAGGAAAATGGTGCAACTAACTATTTAAAACATGCACCACTTTATTTTTCAAACTTGATTTTCAATTAAGTGCTTTGAATAATACGGCTAATGAATGTATCTTGTAAGATAATAGATAAAAAGATTAATTATTTTGCAAATAAGTCCGTGAACTATTTTATGATTTTTAAATATGTCTTCAAGATAAAAGAATTAATTATTCTGCAAGTAGATCCATCGCTAATTTTGTTCATCACTAACTATCGAATATTCATATAAGGTTATAATTTTAATTATTATTTAAAAAATTGGTTAAATTATATTATAGTCTCTTAAGCTAATTTTAAGTTTCACTTTGACCCGGTAAATTTTTTCTATTTAATTTCAGTCCTTTAAATTCTTAATGTTATACAATTTTGTCTTTTAAATTTTTTTCATTTCAATTTGATCCATTAAATTATGAATTTTGAACAATTAAGCACAATTTTCAAGTACAATGTGATCTTTTTAAAATTGCAAAGTACATTTTTTATTAAAGTAGTGATAAAATTAGTGAAACATGGTTATTTTGCAAGTGTTGAACCTAAAATGTACTAAAAAAGAAACCAAAATACACACCACACCATAAAAAGTGCAAGTACTATATCATGATCCACGACAAAGGCAAAACAAAAGAAAAGCCACGTGGACCCCACAACCATTTCCACGAAAATTGAAAAAAAACCAAAATTCGGATTCCAAATCCAAAATTTAACTCAAATTCACAAACCCCGCGAGATCCGAGTCATTAATTTCCCTTTGAAGCGCCCAAATAAAATAATAAAAAAACAAATGAATAAAATAAAATTACTTATTCAAGTAATATAAAAACACACATAAATTGATTTTTCTTTATTTTCGTCCCGAAAATTTTCTGAAACAAAACTTCACAGTTTATGCGAAAGAACGCAAAAGAAAGAAACCAAGATCTGCGAAGAACGAGATTTCAACAATGGCTTCCGTCGATAAGGAGCTTGAAGAAGAGCTTCTAGAAGCCGGTAACAAGCTTCTAGATCCTCCTTCCAACGTTAAGGATTTACTTGAGATTTTAATTGTAAGTATACTCTTTTTTTTTTTTTTAAAAAAATTTCGTTGAATTTATGATTTCTTGCTTTTTTGTGCATTAAGATTTCGCTAGGGTTTCATTTTCATGAATCAATTTTGCATGTTGTGGTTCGTTTTGTTTTTGCCCTAATTCAATTGATTCGTTATGTTAGTGGAGAATATTTTAGATTTTGGATTTTTTTTTTGGTACCGATTTGTTGCTATTTGTTTACAATTCGTTAACATTTTAACTGTTTAGGGTTAGAAATTTGCGTATATTTTTTGTTTGTAAAAGTTATCAATTGTTAGATGTATAAGATAAGATGATATTTAGGTTTAATTGAATCAAATTAGTCAGGGTTACGAATTTTTTTGAATTTTGAGATTTTGAGAGTAGGTTTGTTAGGGCTATTTTCTATGATGCATCATTTCTTGAATGTACTGATTATTGAGGTTTGATTGGTATTATTAATAAGTCTGCTAATTTTGAAACTAGTTTGGATGTCGGTGTTGACTGATTAGGCCTCTTTCTAACAAGTAGTGTAAGTGGAAAAAAGATGAAATGTATGTTGGTATCAGTTTCATTCAGATTTCTTTACCCTTTTTCATGGGAATTTTCTATCAGAAACCTATGGTATATATGGGGATAGGCTGTACTAGGTTTGTTTCTGGGAATATAAAAGTGGCAATGGAACAATGTTATTGATGGCGGAAAGCCAAACATCTGCCATACGGCGCCAACATTCTTCACAAATTGGCCATGGCGGTTGTTGAAAAATCCGCTACCGCAATCTGCCATGGCCGGTATTTGATAACACTAATGGAATGTAGGATGACATATTACTAAAAGCCAAATTAAACTGATAAATATAAAAATATTAAATAATCGGGCTATAGAAAACTTCTCATTTCTTGTTTAAATTAGTTATTTTTGTTGATTTTTTTTTTTATAAACTAAGAGAATAGATGACATCAAAGAAAAATTTGGACATCCCAACATGGGTCACCTCCAAACATCCCTCATCCTATACCATACTTGTAATAAGAAAAAAATAGAACAACATGGGGGACCAAGCCTATATCCATGGAAATAAAAAAATAAAAGTAAAAAGAACAACAGTAAGAAGAAAAAGAAAACTAAGAAAACCTAAACCTAAATCATAGGTTTAAAGTTTAAATACAACATGGGGGACCAAGCATATACCCATGGAAATAAAATAATAAAAAGTAAAAAGAACAACAGCAAGAAGAAAAAGAAAACTAAGAAAACCTAAACCTAAATCACAGGTTTAAAGTTGGCGAATGATCCAACCGTCAACACAGCAACAAGTCCGTGTACCTAAATTAGAGGGTTGTTGTTGATTTTACGCACTGTAAAATTTTAGGAATATAATAATATCTTTTGAGTTTATGACAAATTTTTGACTGTAGTGGCATGCTATGTGAATGTGAATTAGTTGCTTGATATAAAAGGAAAAACATAATGTTGCAAAGTGTTTACCTCTACTGGCTGGTGCCCGTGATACAACAGCAACAACCTGTTCGTATATATCAATTGATGTCAAGATAGCAATCTAAATTGTAAGATTGCATGGTATTATGATCTCGCCATCCCTGAACGAGTTGGATCGCAGTATCACACTACTGTTTGCTGAGATCCTGTTTAAGATCGCAAGATTTGTTCGATCCCTTGCAATCCCAAATAATTGATTTCCTGGACTTGATGTGCGTCTTGGTTCCCCTAAAACTGTGACGGAGAGTCTCCCGACCCTTGCCTTTTCATATCCAACAATTTCGGTTTACAACAAATCCAATCTCTTCTTGCTTTCTGTTGCTGGAAAACATACTCTACAGAGCGATGATGAGATAGAAGAAGAGAATGGTAAACGCAAGTGTAATTATGGCTCTGTTGCTCTTTTTTTAAACACAGGTGCTGCGGCGGCACATTGTTTCCATGGGTGAGCACGGTGAGCTGCAGCGGCTGTTTCATATTTGTAGATGCGAAGTTAGGGCAGACTCTTATTTACAACCGGGTTTCATTTTGTTTTTGGCCCATGTGCTTAGTGGGCTCTTTTACGGCAAAGGGGTAAAAACTTGAAAAAATTAAGGTTAAATCCGGTTCATTAAAATACCTTTTATTTTTTGGATAAGACTCATTAAAATAACATATGATATGACCCATCTAATAAGCATATAGTTTTTTGTAAATTTTATTTTAATAAAAAAGATAGGACAATAAATATTAATGTCAGAAAAACTTACAATCAACATATATTAATATTATGTGCATAAAAAACTTCAAATTTATTTTGTTTATAAACTACACACAGAGAGGATATATTTTATATAGAATCTTACAATCCTACATTTTATATCATCTTTCAACCCCCCTCTCGACCCTAGGTAGGCTCTGGATTTTGACAACATCTTATGTATCCAATAGTCGCATTAAACTAGTTTTTGTTTAAATTCTCTCCGAGCAGTATAATATTGGAGGAAATCAATAACTTTTAATTTTTTTACATAAATGTCTGTGGTCCATTCATTGAACTTGTTTGTGAATTCTGTTTCTTGTGAATTTCTATTACCATTGTTACTTGAGTCTTGGATTTTGGGGTTGAATATTTTGTTGTTGTTTATGTGCTTTTATTTTTCCTAAATTGTTAATATTGTATACATGTTTTGGGTGTTAAATTTAACAAAAAATTCTAAGAATTGAAAAGCATCGTTTAACTTTCAGCAATGTTTATTAATTGCCAATTGCGAAAATAGTTGTTTGTTCAAATTCTGCTATGCTATAGTGCCGCTATTTGACGAGACTTTTTACTGAACTACCTATCAATAGGTGTTTGCTCAAATTCCACTAATAGGTGTTGGTTCAAATTCTGCTACGCCATAGCCGCAACTATCTTTCCTTGTCAATTGGTCACTATTTTGTAGTATAATATCGTATTAATTAATTTCCTATCTTATAGAAGTTATGTAGGTCCTAAGACAATGGACAAACTGAAATATTAATCACATGTGCTTGATATTGTGTTTATTTTTTCTTCTTGGAACTGCAGCAAATTGAAAATTGCTTATCAAAGGTTGAACAGTCACCTACTGAATCTATGCACAATGCACTCTCTCCATCGCTGAAAGCATTAATTGCTGATAAACTTGTAAAGCATTCAGATTTTGATGTCAAAGTTGCACTTGCCTCTTGCTTCAGTGAGATAACAAGAATCACTGCACCTGATGCTCCTTATGATGATGACCAAATGAAGGTGCACTCATTATTTTATATTGTAAATTAATTGAATTCTAATTTATCATCATTTTCGTAACAAATTACGTTTGTTGAGATTTTTGGTTTCATTTTCTTTCAGGAGATCTTTAGATTAATCGTATCTTCATTTGAAAATCTACATGATAAGTCAAGCCAATGGCACTCAAAGAGGATTTTGATGCTTGAAACAGTTGCAAAAGTCAGGTCATGTGTGGTAATGCTGGATCTTGAATGTGATGCCCTCATTTTGGAAATGTTTCAGCATTTCTTGAAGACAATTAGGTAAGAACTGTTGTATACAAGGCCGGATTTATAGTATCTGATTGTCTTTTTATTGCATTTATTAGATTTTAGGCCAAACTTGACCCCACATAATTAACTTGTACTGTGACAATTGCTCGAGCTTTATAAATCTGTTTAGGCTTATATTATATCTCTAGGAGATGTGGAACTTGGGTATTTACTCAAATAGCATTTCTTTAACCTCATACATGATATAATCTTAAGATGCTTGTATTGAGAAATTTACTTTTGATTTATTGGAAGGGTTGGCCCTTTAGATCTGAATTTTATTGACGATGTCATTATTGGTTCATAGTATTAAATAATGTTGTCAGCGTTTCTCCCATCACATGCTACCTTTCTTTTGATCTGGGCTTTTATGGCACTTGGTCATTATATTTTTTGCACGGTGAAAATATATGTTAAAAGAGGCAGCCAATTTATTTCAACATTAATACTTCTTCACACTAATAGGCTAGATTAGATGAAATGATTTTCTTTATGGTTTGAATTTAGTATGAAATTATTACTATTACTAGAAGCAGTAACTAGTAAAATACCCGTGCGTAGGCACTGGAATGGTGTGCATTTGTGATAAATTATGGTAATTTTGGTAAAGTAATTATATTTCTCAAATATCAGTATACATACTATGTTGCTAGAAATTTGCATTGACCGGTACATTATTAAAAAAATTGAACATGGTTGTTATTTTCAAATTTTTTTTATTAGTGACAACTTGTCTTGTGTAAGATTTTTATTTTGAAATTTTTATTAGTGACAATTTCTCCTGTGTATGATAGCTCAATTTCATCAGTGACGACTTATCCCGTGTATGATAGTTTAATCTCATAAGTGACAACTTGTCTCGTGTAAATTTTTATGAACTTTTTCTGTTAGAACTTGTCCCATGTATGATAGTTATTTTTTAAAAAAATTCAGTGACAATTTGTCCCATGTATAGAATATTTAAGTGAAAATATAAAATTAATATTTTTAAAAATCTTTCATGGAAAATTTCAGTGCTAATGGTTTCTTTACCTAGTTGGATGCAAAATGTGTGAACATGATACTAAACAGCTCTGTTTGAAACTTTCAGGGAACATCATCCAGAAAATGTTTTCTCGTCCATGGAAACCATAATGATCCTCTGTCTTGAGGAAAGTGAAGATATATCTCTTGACTTACTCTCTCCAATCTTAGATAGTGTAAAGAATGACAATGAGGTTAGAGATTTGAGTTTTAGTTTCATTCTTTTTAATAGACTGTTGTGAAACTGAAATATATTTCATTATGAATTTTCTTGTAAATGTATCGGTTGCTGTCATCGTGATTCAGGAAGTTTTGCCAATTGCTCGGAAGTTGGGGGAAAGAGTTCTTGAAAGTTGTGCAACAAGGCTTAAACCCTATTTAGAGCAAGCTGTGGATACCTTGGGTATTTCTTTCGATGATTATAGCGATGTTCTTGCATCAGCATGCAGAGATGTATCAGATGATGTGGCAAAAAATGATGTATGTGTTACTAGTGGTCATGTTTATGTATATTTTATTGGCTTGAAAAAATTTCTTCATGAGTTAACTTATGAATTAATTTGTGTTTGGTCCAGGTACATGATTGCAAATCAGCCGAAGAGCCTGTGGAGGAGTCGGCACAGGTGTGTCTGTTCTTCCCATGCGTTTTTGTTTTCCATTTGGCTGTTCTATTTTTTATTCTCCAGCTTTTGGGATACTGGAACATGCTTATTTTTCTTGATTAGGTGGATAGCGAGATTACAAAAGAAGCCTCACCACCACAACAAGATAATGCTGCTGGGGACAGATCTCCTAAGTCTGTCATGAGCAATGGCATTGCACAGGCCGGAGAAGATGATGCTATAGTAGATTCAACGTCCCTTAAGAAGCAAGATGGTACTGACTCTCCTGTTCTGTCCAAAGGTAATGAGGAGCCCAATGATTTGGATACTGAAAAAGTTGACTGTAAAGAACAAAAGCTGGAACAAAGTACCAAGAGGAATGACATTGCACAGGCCGGAGAAGATGATGCTTTAGTAGATTCAACGTCCATTAAGAAGCAAGATGGTACTGACTCTCCTGTTCTGCCCAAAGGTAATGAGGAGCCCAATGATTTGGATACTGAAAAAGTTGACAGTAAAGAACAAAAGCTAGAACGAAGTACCAAGAGGAAAGGAAAGAAAGCTAGCTCTTCAAAATCGAAAAAGCCTTCTAAGAAATCTAATGTTGTTAGTGAGAAGGAAGCTGAGAAAACAGTTGACTCTAAAAGTCCCAACAAAGAAGTTCCTAGCTCTCTTAATGAGGATGATGTTGTTGAGGCTACAGGAACTTCAGAGGACAAAGAGATTAAACCTAAGATTTCATCACCTAAAGCAGATGACGTTGAATCTGATGCTGTTATTTCTCCTTCACCAAGTGAGAGCAATCATGATGAGAATCGTTCTAAGAAACGTGCACGAACAAAAAAGAAAGATAGCTCTGTGAAAGAAGTGGCTGCAGAAGATATTTCGAAAAAGGTATCTGAAAGAACAAGTGATTCTGAAGTAAAACCAGCAAGATCATCGGTAAAAAAGGGACTCAGTCGTAGCTCCGATGTAAAAATAACCACTGCTGTAGATTCAGTTAAAAAGGGTAGTGGAAAAACAGAAGAAAGAACCAAGGGTGATGGTGGGTCATCTTCGCGGAAGCCGGAGGACAAGAAAAGGAAGGGACAGGTAAAAGGTAGCTCAGAAAAGGGTCTAGCAAAATCTTCCTCTAACGACGAGGATAAGGTATTTTTTGTTCTTGCTGTTTTAACATTATTTGCTATTATTCATTCATTCATTCATATTATTGGAAGCAACATGGTATATTTGTTGTTCAATAGTAAATTATTGACTAATTTTTTCAAATGTTTTAGGTAACAGTATCTTCGCTTAAGTCAGCTGCAAAAGCAACCAAAGATGAACATTCAGAGGAGACTCCTAAGATAAATTTGAAGAGGAAGCGCACTCCAGGAAAAGAAAAAGTGTGAATCCTGTTCTGTTATTTACTTATTTGACAATTTTGATGATAATACTTCATGATGCATTCATTATACATCATCCTTTTTGAATTGTCTTTTTCAACTATGGCTTATGTGCTGGATGTTTGCAATGTGATCAGATATGTTGCGAGTATTTTTTAATGTGATACTGATTTGGTAAAATAATATTGATCTATCTCCGTAATATTGATCAATCTCCTTAGTTGAAAGTTAATGTGGGATATCTTATTTTTAAATGCGAGCTGTTTTTCTCTATGTTCTTCTAAAACACTTCTCTCTATTTCTTGTTTATTACACAGTTTTTATTTTTCTTCTCATTTTGATTGCTGATCTTCTGACTGTTGTCTCAGGGGTCTGATATCAAGAAAAATGGTCAAAGTCTTGTTGGACAACGGGTTAAAGTTTGGTGGCCCGAAGATAATGAGTAAGTACATGCTTATTCTTCATATGTGACATGCTGTGACTGGAAATTTTAGTTATGCAGGGTCAGGGACTGGGAGTGTTGTATGCGTTTAGGCATGTACTTGTAATTTGTACTTTTTGCATGCCTGGTTGAAACAAAGCCGTTTGCTTCCTTGTTATATGTGATTGCAGTATCTTTTCAACTTTAATCTTGATTGCGCGCCAAACAAATCATCGTTTTATTTCTGTCAGTGTCAGGACCGAAGATAATGAAAAAGCTAGTCAGTTAAAGGATATTAGATAGATGAGTGAATAGGGGTATGTTAGGTAATTCATTCAGGTCTTTTAGCATTTGGCGAACAAAGTATTTGCTATCCTCATAGATCGAAATCTCTTTGCTCACTATTTCTCATCATTTCTCTCTAAATGATTTTTGTCTTTTAGACCCATTGCGTTCAGTGTTCCTTCGTTGGTATCAGGCACCAGCCCATTTCTCATGTGCATACAAACCTCACTGTTAAGAGTTCACACAATGCAGTCAGAATGTGCAGGACCCATTACACCTGTTTGCTGCTTCATAGGGTTGTATGACTCACCTGATATGACCGATTCCCAGTAGTTTTCCTCTGTTTTAGGAAATATACCTAGCAATGTACACCTGTTTTGCTGTGTGTGTGTGTGTGTGTGTTTGTGTGTGTGTGTGTGTTAGGAAGCTCCTAGTGGCTTCCATTTTTTCACCAACCTCACTGTCAGAGTAATACAATGCAGTCAGAATGTGAAGACCTATTACACATGTTTGCTGTTGCATAGGGTTGTATGGCCCACCTGATTTGGCCGATTTCCAGTAGTTCTCCCCTGTTTTGGGATTTAAATATACTTAGCAATGTACACCTGCTTTGCTGTGTGTTTTTTGGAAGCTCCTAGTGGCTCACATTTATTTGGCATAGATGCCTGTTTTGTTTTTGCCTCTGCACTTCAGTTTCAGTCTCTATTTCAGGCGTTTCGGCCCAAGCTAAGGTTGGATAATGATTTTTTTCTTAGCTTAGCTTTGGCTTTTGGGTGTTAATGATAAATATCTTCAGTTTTGTGTGCTATTAGTATTCTGAGAATCTAATTTGTAAACTTATCTGCTATCTTTGTTGTAGCAACTAGCTACTGCTTCGTGTCTGCTATACGTATTTTAGGTTTGATGCTTTGAGCCCAAAAATTTATTTCTCGGCTTAATTTTTGTCTCTTGTTTTAACTACTACTCATTTAAACTACTAACTCCTTATTGTAGTGGAACCATATTCCATTAAATAAACTGTCACTATGTTGTTTTCATTAAAATTTGTTCTCTAAAAGCTTTGTAATGAAATGCGGGGGCTAGGAAGAGATATGCTTACATCTATGTTGTATGATATGCATATTCCATCTTGATGTTGTTAACCTGTTCACCATGGTAAAATTGTGGTATAATATATTTGGTAACACAATCTTCTGCAGGTTTTATAAAGGTGTTGTTGATTCTTTTTATTCTTCCAGCAAGAAGCACAAGGTAATTTTGGAGCTATATTACCTTCTCTTTACCCTGCTGCCCCCTTCCAATTTATCTCAGTAAAACTTTTCTGCTTCTGTTTTGTTATATAGATTTACCCATTTGAAAAGTAAGTTGTACAAATTTTTCTATTGTAGCAAACTCAAGATTGCTTTGTTTATTTTTCAAAAATATTTTCTATTTCACATGTTGATAAAATTTAATTGCAAAAGAATAATTTGAGTCAGATTGGTTTCAAAAAACATTTAGTTAGTTTTAATTACAATAGTGTCAGTTCATTGGTTTGTTTTCACTTTGATTTTTATTTTGTACTTTGTAATAGAAATGGCGAAAACATTTTTTTTCCTTTTCACCTTTTCCATGGAAAAAACTATGAAAACTGGAAATGATGTGCCATTTTCACTGTCTTGTTTTCAAAATTGTTTGGAAAACAGAAAAATGGACATGTTGTTATATCCTCCTTTAATTTATATTTACAAGATATATAAATAAAAAAGTTCTCTTAACCAAAACAGGTCCTTAATTTTATTGAAACTGCAGAGAAAACAGCTTTTTTTGGGCACAATTAAAGAGGTTAAGAAATGGAAACAAAATACACTTTTCAAACTAAACAGGCCCTTCATTGTCTTGATTAAAATGTTATTTTTAAATGATCGAGTAATATAATTCACAACCAGCACTTTCATTATCTTCTGACAGTTGTCTCTGTTTTAGGTCTCATATGATGATGGTGATGAGGAAGTATTGAATTTTGACGACGAGAAATGGGAAATTGTTGAAGATGATGATGATGATGATGATCAGGATGTGGTAGGTTTTTCTCCTATGAATTTTGCATGCTAAAACTTTTTTATACATCAATAATGATGTCTTTTTTTTTCTTACCAGAAAGAAGGAAGTCACCGTGCAAGTCCTGAGCCTTCTGCTGACATGTATGTTCTGTTTTTGTTTATTTTGGATGTCTTTTTTGTTGTATTGTTAGAAAAACCATCTTAATTTTATTTTGAAATCATCTTAAAATCATTTTCCATCAATGTTTGTATTTTATATTTGGTGGCATTTCCCTCGTGGTCATAGTTGCAGCCCTTGTTAAATATCCGGTTGGTTTGTTTATTTTATTGTTTATGCCTTTTTGCACATTGTTTTGATGTATTTCTAATTTGGTGGAATTTTAACTTGATTTGTGCCACTAAAAGCTCAAACTACAATATGTACATATGTTTGTTTTGAATGTTGATTTGGTCATGCCATGTGTTGAAACTAAAAAGCAAGGACCCTTCATATTATTTGTTGTGTGGCATATTTCTGAACTAATCTTTTAGAAATGATTTCATTATGTACTTGTCCAGATGGTTATTGTGCTGTATGTTATAATGTTACAGCAAATTTGTATGCCTTTTATAATTAGAGCTATTGGAAAACATGATCATGCAAGTCTTGCTGGATATTTTCAGGTGGATGCGGTGATAAATTGCATTGAGTGCTAAGAAATCTTTGAGCTAATATACCAGAAATTTAAAAATTAAGAATTTCTGTTTCCTCTCATAAAAGATTGAATAAGATATGACCAATTTGTTGCTGCATTTGGTGATTGTGTATTCTAGCTGAGTTTTTGCGTTATAAGTAGTTTTTTTAGGTTTGTCCATTCACATTCACTTGTTTCTATGATTTATATTTAGGCCCCTGAAAAAGAAGGGGAAAGCAAATACCGGTGAATCAAAAAAGGAAGGAAAGAAGGATTCTTCTAAAAGGTTAGTGAATGCTGTGAATTAATTAATGTCATTTTTATTCTTCTTTTGAAGTATTAAACTTTTTAATTTTATTTCTAGTAGTGGAGGAGCATCATCAAGTAAATCAAAGGTGCCACCAGCGAAGTCTAGTCAAAAGTCCAAGACTGTTGCCAAGTCTGACGGCGAAGTTAGTAAAAAATCTAAGGATTCTGCACAAAAAACTGGTGGTAAATCTGAGGATCGTTCTGTGAAAAGTGGTGGTAAATCTATTGATTCTGTGCAAAAAAACAATTCCAAGAAGACCGATGGTTCCAAGGTAAAGAAATCAAAAGATGATGCTGTTGTTGACTCACCAAAGCCTTCTGCCAAGTCTAAGCAAGAAACTCCGAAAACTGGAAAATCCAAGCAAGGTACTTCTAAGACTGCATCTTCCTCCAAGACAAAATCCACCAAAAGTGCCGCCAAGGTGAAATTTAATTTGTTGCTGGAAGAAGATTCAGAGAATGAGAACTCTGATGATTCAACAAAAGAGGTTGAAGAAGTGAAGGTTAAGAGTAAGACACCAAGTTCGGCGAAGGCTGGAAGTGAGATCAAGAGCGGAAAGAAACGTGGAAGAAACTAGAAGCGGATGTCTACCCTATCTCTTCTTTTGCTCATCAATATTTTGGCTATCCCTTTCTCTAGTCAGTGACCTCTATTTAAAAATTTGTGTTAATCTCCTAATTATTTGTAGTAGTCTCTGTAGAAGTGTAGAATAGTTAGTGGCCCTATGGTGCTAGTTTGTACCGTACTCTTGCCCCCTCCCCTCCCAATTATATAGGTGGATTTATTTGATGGTGATAAAATAGAATGTTTGGTTAGCAACCTTGTTAGAGAATGTTTTAGTTTCTGATAATGACAGGCTTAAAAAACTTCCCTACCAAATTGAGTTGTGCTGAAAGTAAGTTCATTGCGTTACTGTTGAAGCTATCATAGTTAGGCTATCAATATTAGATGTTCTAAGTGCATGCTTGAAGACTTGTTTTATCAGTTAATGCAAGTCCAGCGCATTATTACTAGACTCTAGTATATGCAAGTTATGGGATTGGTTATTATGCATAAGCCATCCTTATGCACCATACATAAGTTTACTTAGTGCATTTCCCAAATTACTCGTGCACCCTCCAAATTACTTGTATACCCCCAAATTACTTGTGCACCCCCAAATTTCTCGCGCACCCCCAAATTTCTCATACACCCCTCAAATTTCTCGCACACCCCCATATGACTTTTGCCCCCCCAATTTTTTTTTGTCCCCTCCATATTTCTATGCTAAAAAAATAATCGAATCCAATATCTCATGCATACTATCCCAATTTTTCTCAACTAAACTAACCTTAATTGCTTTATATGATTTTTTGTTTTATGTAGCATGGTTTTGTAAAATGGTTATGTGATGTTTTACTTAATAACAATGGTTTCAGTGTATAACATCTTGGCACTAATGCCCACATGAAACCATTTATCCAAAATAATGGTTTTAGTGTATAACGCTATGAAACAATTTAACTAGACTAATGATTTCAGTGTATAACATCTTGAAACCAAATAACAAGACTAATGGTTTCAGTGTATAACACTATGAAACCATTTAACTAGAATAATGGTTTCAGTGTATAACGCTATGAAACCATTTAACTAGACTAATGGTTTCAGTATATAACATCTTGAAACCAAATAAAAAGACTAATGGTTTCAGTGTATAACGCTATGAAACCTTTTAACTAGACTAATGGTTTCAGTGTATAACTCTATGAAACCATTTAACTAGACAAATGGTTTCAGTGTATAACATCTAGGCACTAATGCTCATTTAACTATAATAATGGTCATAAATTTAAATTCTTAAGACAATATAAAACCAGAGAGAGTGAGGTATCCCCAACCGTTCCAAATAATTCAAAATACCCTAAATAAAATTTTGAGAAAATTTTATTAATACCTGATATTTATAAAAGCATATTTACCTCATTTAATTAACTAAAAATAGTTCAAGGTCTCAAAAAAATACCTAACTGGTCCCAAAATTCCCAGAAAATTATTTCCTATTTTTTTATAAAAAAAATAAAAAAATTTGGAGTCTCCTTGGCACCGCACGCGCCGCCAGCGAGAGTGGGCGTGGAGGCGCGTCACTGTTCATCATCTTCCTCACCCATTTTCTGCAGAAACGGGTCGCGACGACCCGGTTCGTCAACCCGGTTCGTTCTCCCTCAATAATCAACGAAACTCGACATTCTTTATACCGTTTTGATCGTCGTTCGATTTTATGAATGTTTTAGGTATTAGTTTTCGAAATCGGTGATCGAATCGCATATAAAATGTGGCCGAAATTGAGCAAGCAAAAATACAAAGTTATTCAGTCATGGATTATTACACGTATTGTTTGGATCTGAGGGTGGATATTGACTTATGCACGGTGCATAAAAATTGCCTTATGCATAATAACTTAGGCCGCAAGTTATGTCGCTGCTTGATATCTCATATTTACGATGAGGTAGGCTTTTTTAGCCTACATTAGTTTCAATATATTGTTTTAACATTGAATCGGTCTATGTGGGAAAGGATTTAAGCCCCTTAAGTAAGTAGTCATTAGTTAGATTTTTAGCTTATGTGGATGTAGAAAACTTGGTTGAGAGAAGAGAACTCACCATGTATTCTCTACAAAATTTTCGACAGAGATTATCACTATTAAAAAGCGGAGAAATTTTTTACTTATAACAAATATAAATTTGGATATTTTTACTTTCATTTCTCTACCTCTCTTTATTCACATTCATTTTTTCCCCTCAAATTTAAGCATCATCATCTCTTCTTCCTATTTTCTCCGAATTTTAAAGTCGCTCTTTTTTTTGGAAACATCCAAATTTTTATAAAAAAGGGTCTTTGTCCCATGAACATTGTTACAGGACTAAACAAATATACTAATAAATCTCTAATATATTTCTAATAAAAAATAGATTTTAATATAATTTTTTTCCCACATACATAGAGCCAAATAAATGAGCTCTTTAATTTGAATTTTTAATCTCATATTAGTTTGACAAGTACATCATTCGGTTTTAATTTTAATAGCTTGCTCTTAGTAAATTAAAGCTTAAATATCATTTTCGTTCTTGTAAGTTTGTGTTTTTTGGTTTTAGTCCTTGTATCTTTTTTTGTTATAAATTAGTCTTTGTATGTTCAAATTTTTTGGTTTTAGTCCCTTAAAACTAAAATCCGCAGGAAACTAGCGAATTTTCCTGCGGATTTTAGTTTTATGGACTGAAATCAAAATGATTTGCACATGCAGAATTGCAGATACTAATTTGCAACAAAAATAGATATATGGACTAAAACCAAAAAAGTATGAACTTACGAGGACGAAAATGATATTTAAGCCTTAAATTAAAGATGATATTTGTCGCTTGAGTGTAATTCAATCAGCAAAGGACATTACATAAAATAAGTAAAAATATGCAGTTTGAATTTCAATCTCTACAAATTACATACAAATGTTAGTATCAATTAAGCTATATTCACATAGACGTAGACAAAATTCTACCTTAAAACTTGATTTATTACATAGAATGTTCCTAATAACTACCGTATCACTTACCAACAGGACTACATTCATGCAACCGGTTAGGATGTAAAGGCACATGACTAAGACCAAGAAAATTAGGAGTAGGAAGTAAAGGCACGCACGCAACTACTTCGCTCACCATCATTCAACTCAGATCAGATTCCTCTAGAATTTCATTTCTTATATTGTTTCATTTCTAATACTTTTAGGAAAAATGAATATGCACCCCTGTAACAAAAAATAAATAGAATGAATATGCATTCCGAAATGTAAAATAGTTTTACATTATCAATTAATAATTATTATGTTTTTTATCATATCATTCCACTCTACTCAAATTGATAATATAATATGACAAATTGATAATTTTTTATTAAATGATTATATATAAAAAATATATATTTTTTAATTCTTACATACTTTATATATATATATATATATATATATATATATATATAAAATAATTACATATAAATGAAAAATAAATTGTGTTGCAAACTCATTTGAATAACAAGAATAATATTTATAAAACATCATTCCATAAGTACTACAATAATGATGATATTATTACATATATTAATAAATAAAAGAAAACATTTTTTATAAATTTATTTAGTGGTTAAAATTTAACTCTTTTTAACGTAAATTAGCGGAATATTTCTTATATACAGAATGCTATCTAGTTGGAGTAAAAGTAAAACACTATTTTACATAACCTAAATATCTCATACAAATCAAACACAAGTAAAAATAGAGTGGTGTCAGCTACCTCCAATTGAGTAATCTTAGATCCGTGCTTGTATAAAACTAATTTATGCTGTAAATATATCTCTATTAAACACTTTAAATATAATCATTTGATTTAACATTACTTTATAATTTAATGTTGTTTATTACATTACTATGATTATTATTATATTATAGTAGTACATTTGATGAAAGACTAATGAGTAATGACTCAATGCTATTGACTGAGTCGGTATCTTTTATCGTTTTCTTAATTGATGCTTTTTAATTTTAATAAAAAAAGTGAAACTTCTCACAATTTTCTTTGGGGTCTTCTCATTGATTGATTATTACTATTTCTCAGAAAAAATAAAGCAAGAAACATCTATTATTCATTGAAGCATGCTTGTGTATTTTTTTATATAGCTTTTTATTTTTAATATTATTTCTGTCTATGCATCATGATCATCTTCAAAACCAAATAACTAATCAAAAGTGAAAACCTATTTCTTTGTTCTTTTTTTCTTGTCTTGCTTTTTCATTCTTTCAACTCACATCATTAAAACAAGACAATAACATCACTTTAGGTTTCTTCAACAATCATATTCTTTCTGTCTTTGTTTTCAACCATTCAATTTTGTTCCAAATTTTCATTTTCATAGTTATTATGTTTCAAAGAAACCCTTTATACACAAACCCAGAACCATGTCAGCATCTTTCTGATTACAAACACAAACATGGAATCACTGGCTACAAAGCTATTCAAAAGCTACTTGTAACTTCTCCAATTGGAAAAATTAGTTTAAAAAAACCTAATTTAAGAATACCCAGATGCAGTTTTTGTAATGGGTGTGAAAAAAAAAAGGTTTTTTTATGTTTAATTTGTTCTTCATTCTCTTGTTTGGATCATACCCTTTTGCATCCAAAAGCTGAAATTGGTCATACTTTGTTTATTGATATAGAAAGGGCTGAACTTTTTTGTGGGTTGTGTTGTGATCAAATTTATGACCCTGATTTTGATCAAGTTGTTATGGCTAAACATTCAATGGTTTTGCCACAAGGTGGTGCTATTGGAAATGAGAGTATTGGTCAGAGATTGATTAAGAGAAGAAGATTGGTTTCTGGGGTTGGATTGTATTTGAATAGTAAATCTAAGTTTAGTTTTCCAATTAAAGATCTAAGGGGTAAATCTTGTTTTCCTGAGGGATTAAGGGGTTTGAACAATTTAGGTAGTACTTGTTTTATGAATTCTGTGTTGCAAGCATTGTTACATGCACCTCCTTTCAGGGACTATTTCTTGAGTGGTGGACATAGTTTGGAAGATTGTAAGAGAAGAACGATGGATCGGTTGTGTTTGATTTGTGATATCAATGCTGTTTTTTCGGCTATGTATTCGGGTGATCGAAATCCATATAGTCCTGCTAAGTTTCTCTACAGGTCTGTTCTTTATATCATTACCTTTCATTGTAGTAGCTTTTTGCCTCGTGAAAAAATGTGGTTGATATTTATCGAAGGGATTTAATCTGCATTTGTTTTGTGGTGCTTTTAAATGCTCCTCGTAAGAGAAATTGCTTCATTTATGAAATTACTTTATTTTGAAGTGTTCTGATTGATATTCAACCAGCTGGAGATGAATTGGTTTGAATAAGTATAGAAAATAGGAAATTTTTTGCTTCAATGTGCAAGTTGATTATTACGAAAACATGCTTTTTGGTATGACCGAAGTGACAAAAGTAGCATAGCATGTGTTCTTTGGTGAAGATTTATGTGACAAAGCACATTTCTTGTCAGCTCTAGCTTGATGATTTTCATGAAAAAGATTGAAGTTGATGATTTGTTTATATGAATCTAGTTGCGAGTTAGCTGGAGCAACTTCTATTGAAAACCAATAAATTTATGACTTTGGATTTGGACTCATTATGTTGCTTTGGTCCTCAAATTCCTGTTTCTTTTAAATGGTGAAACTTTTTGTTTTTGTGTCAAGCTGGTGGCAGCATTCGGCAAATTTAGCGAGTTACGAGCAGCAAGATGCTCACGAGTTTTTCATTTCGATGTTAAATACAATCCATGAGAAAGAAGGCATATCACGGAATGGAAGCAAAGGTAATGAGATGCTGAAACTTGGTTTTTTCCCTGCAATTTTGTTGTCTCATAGGGTGGGGCTATGTCTTACCGAAGAAATACATGAAGCGGTATCGTTATATTACTATGTTGTTATGTTTTACTGAAATACATGATGCATAATTATTGCTATATACAGGAAATGGTGGAGATTGTCAATGCATTGCTCACAGAGTGTTCTATGGACTTTTGAGATCAGATGTTACCTGTATGGCCTGTGGATTCATCTCAACAACCTATGACCCTTTTTTGGACATTTCACTTAACTTAGACATTAATATCTCTTTGACAGAAAAGGGTAAAAAAGTTACCAAATCGAATGCGGATGATAGCATGTCTACACTTCTCGGTTGTTTGGATTTGTTCACTCGGCCAGAGAAGTTAGGTTCGGACCAGAAACTTTACTGCCAAAAATGTCAGGAAAGGCAAAACTCATTGAAACAAATGTCAATTACAAAGCTCCCTCTGGTGCTTACTTTGCACGTAAAACGATTTGAGCATTCTTTTGTTAAGAAGTTGTCGAGAAAGATTGACCGGTACCTACAATTTCCATTTTCCTTGGACATGACTCCATATTTGTCCTCTTCTATCCTTAGAGCCAGATATGGAAATAGAATTTTTAATTTTGGAAATGAATCTGATACATTTTCCAAGTTCGAGATTTTCGCAGTGGTGACACATTCAGGGACACTCGAATCTGGCCATTATGTTTCTTTTGTGCGATTAAGGAAGCAATGGTACAGATGCGACGATGCTTGGATCACCGAGGTTGATGAGGCAACAGTTAGAGCTTCACAATGTTACATGATCTTTTATGCGCAGAAAACTTTGTTCAATAACGCAAGTGAAGATCTGAGTCACCTTCCAAATTCACCTGGAAGAGAGGTTTTCATTCCTATTGCTGGTTGCTAGAGAAGAGGATATTAATAAGAGTACACGGCGTCAAACAAAAGAGATCATCTCGAAGTCCAATTCGATGCTCACTGAGAGAACACTTTCTCGTTGATTCTCTCGCATGGCTTTGGAAAATCACGGTTTGTAGTTGACACGAATGATTATCAATATTCGTATTGAAAATTCAAACTGCGACGAGGTGGATATGGAAATGAAAAGCAAGGTTTCTAACACAACCTTAATTGAATAGATGCATGCGGATATGTCAACGACAATATGAAACAAAGATCAACAAGCCAGAAGCAACTTGGATTCTTTTACAAGTCCCTAGGCTACATTTATGCTTAACTCATTCGAACCGAGGATAATAAAAGTTGTTCAACAACCATTGTTACTCTTGTGTCTCCACTAAGGGAAGTACATGTAGAATAAAGAAGAATCAAGGGCAAAAAAGGGGGTTATGTGGATGTTTGTTTCTAATTTTTTGTGTGAAGGACCTTGTATAACTCATGACCCTTCTACCTTGAGAGTGTTAATTTTAAAAGGTTGCTTCATTGGTGCACAATAGACAAGGGTGTTGTTAAAGATATGTTTGTTCATTTAAAGGTGATTTGAGGAATATGATGCATCTAACTTAAAGGTATGGTATGGTTGTGTGAAAAATACTGTTGTTGCTGCAACTTTTGATTTATATGTTATTTTGAAGATGAATAAATTAGTTCATTGAGAATAGATAATGCTTATAGTTTACACATCTAGAAATTTGGAGAAATGGTGATTCAAATGGGTGGAAAATGGATTATTTCACAAATTAAATGATACTGTACATGACTATCATTTTCCTGTGTACTATTTTTATAATTTGAGAGGAATTATAAAGATACTTTAACGATAACTATTAAAAACCTTGTGATTTTGTGAGCATAGCTCAGTTATTAGGAACATCATGTTACTATGAAGAAATGACTTTTACCATGGAGAAAGATGTCAATTATAAAGTAGAGTTTGAACCTAAGATTTTACACTTATTTATTTAATAGATAAATTTTTAGTCATTAAACTACTTGACAAAAAATAAAATAAATAATACTAATACCATCTGAAATGACCTTTTTTTTTTGGCTTTCATGAAATGACTTTTACAATGAAGAAAAATGTAAATCATAAAGTTGGTGAATATAAATTTATCCACACCATTAAATAAAAAAAATAAAATTACAAAATATAAGGGTGTGTCTCTAAAACCAAACATGGCTGAATAATATATTGTGACAAACATAGATTCTTGCTTGAGAAGATGAGGAATATTGTGATGCTCGAATATCCTTGAAGACAATATGAAATAATCAAAAACTTGGTTGTAGGTTCTATGATTGTGGTTTATAAAAAGTTCATCAATTTTCTCATGCTTCTACTTGAATTTGAAATTGAATTTGAATTTCACACAAGTTCTGATTTTGAATGCTAAATAGGTTGCGAGAATAATGAATAGCCAACATTTATTTTTTAAATGTGATGTTTTTTTTTTTTTTTCAATCTTTAGCAGATGGTTATAAAGCGGTTGGAAATTTATACTGTTTATTTTATTTTTATATTTATGGTCGTTATCATGCCCTTAAGAAAAACCTTTAAATCTATTTTATGGTTTTTATAATCACTTTTTTTACACTTAATTTAATCACTTATTACTTTCTTTTCTTGGTGAATTATATTCGCTTATTTCTTTTAAATAAATAGAAGGGTAAAATTTGTTTTTGATCCATATAAAATAGGAACCTTCTAAGTTTAGTCCTTGTTTAATTTTTATTATATTCTTATTCCCTATTAAAATAATTTCTGTACATAGTTTTAGTCCTTATTAAAATTAAATTTATTTAATTATCATTAAACTCATAAATTTTTTAATGATTTTTTATAGGTATGTTACAAATATCATATAAAGTTTATGACCTAAAATTTAGAATTTTTTAACATGATATAAATTAAACGCCAAAAGTTGAAAATAAAAGTAACGAAAATTATGACCTAAAAATTAAATTTTGACATCGTCTTTTTTTTTTGGAAAAACTTTTTATAATGTTCTAAATATATTTATAAAAAAATCATTCAAAAATACATATTGACTTAACAATAACAATTAAAACTAAATGCATAATAATTTTATAAAAACTAAAAATATAATAAAAATTAAGTAAGTACTAAATTTAGTTATTTTAACTCTAAATAGAATCTTCGTCAAAAAAAATAAAAATAATCTAAATAGAATCCATACCCCTACCTAGGGCTGGACAAAAAAATTAAATCCGGCTCAAACTGAGTAAACCAGCCCAAGGAAAACCGAAATGGGTGGTTTCAATCGGGTTGGCGGGTCCCACGGGTTTAATGAATGGTTTGAAATGGACAGAGGTGGATCGGTTCGGTCCAGAATTTCTGGCCCAACGGTATCCAGTACCGACCGACCAACTTATATATTTAGTAAAAAAAAGAATCAACTAGCTCTCTCTCTCTCATGTGTATTGTAAAAAAAATACTCTCATGTGTCACTTTCACCATTTCTCTAGTCACTTATATCTATCACATGTCTGCCACCTAGTGGCTACTAGTACTTGTTAGTCTCTTGAAAGTTGAAATTTTTTTGGAGACTTTTATCTCTCCATTTTCTCTTCCAAGACATCAGTTCACTTTATTCAGAAAAGAAATTCACATCACCTCTCACCTGCTTCACTCCTTTCTCATGTTCATCTTCAACTTAGATCTATTAAACACCACACACAACTTCAGTCACTCGGTGTCCTTTTTTCTCTCTAACACACAATCTATCTTTTAAATAATGAAAAATGAGATTAGTAAGTACAATATTTTCCTGATCTTCAACCTTGTGATTTCTTTTCACTGTATTTAAAAGTTTGCTACTTTCTTTTCATTTCTATGATCTTAAAGCTTCTTGCGCCATTTCTTTTTATTTCTTCTCTTCATCTCATGAAATCCGACAACCGAGCCGACTAAACCATCATCCGAATAAACCGCCGCCCGATCTAACCGATGAACAGAACGGACGGAAGTGGATAGCCATTTACCACCCGCACAACCGATCAGACTGGGGTTTTGGGACCGAATCTGACCCAGGTCCGACCGATGTCCACCCCTACCCCTACCTCACTTGAAAAGTAAGAGACAAAAAAAAAATAGTGATGTCAAGTAGACATATTTTTCCTAATTGTCAGACATAGGAAACATCATCAAACTACAAATTTGTACTTATCATAAAACCTTACAACAGCTGTCTCAATTTCATTTACCTTTTCCTTTCCTTTCCTCAAAATCAACATTTCATTTCACATCCAAAACTCTTGTTTGTGGCAAGTGGCCTCCAATTTTCATTCATACATTAAACTCACGAGTCACATTATTTTACCAAATAGTATTTAATTAATAATAATATTATTTAATATACTAATATTAGGCTAATACATGTTAAATACAAAGAAATAAAATTTCAAATTCAAAATTAAAATTAAACTTGCTGCATATTAACAACAATCTTGCCACTGTTAACTAAACTATAGTAGCATAATTCCAATATTAAAACGCGTAAGTTGAGTATCAGAGTTTTGAGTCCTAAGGATACATGTATATAATGCAATGTCTTTGTGGATATTTTACGAATATAAATTTATTTAAATATAGATAGAGATCTATACAATAAATAAATAAATAAATTCAATATACTACTGTTATAACTTATAAGAAGAAGAAAAAATCAATATACTGTCTCTTGGTCAAGCTCATCGTTTACTTTCTACGTTTCTTTCATTTCCAAAACTGAAATCATAGAGAAAAAAAAAATGATTTCATCCCTTGAAGGGGTAATAGATTCACATCATGAGCAGTAGCAAAAAAGAAATACAACTTTTTTTAGAAAGTTATCTTTGAACCTGTGAGTGAGTCTTGAAAGAACAGTATAACAATGCAGGAGGAAAAAAATCAAGAAGATTCAATTTGTGAATCTGATGAACAAAATGAAGAAAGAAAGTCAAAGGGTATTTGGATTTGTAACATTTTTTGTATTCCAATTCATTGGTTTAAAATGCTTTCAAGAGAAATGCATTGGAGTTTTGTTTTAGGAGTTGTTGTTGTTTATGGAATAAGTCAAGGTGTTGGTGGAGCTCTTGCTGGTGTTGGAACAAAATATTATATGAAAGATGTTCAGAAAGTTCAACCTTCTGAAGCACAAGTTTATGCTGGAATCACTTCTATTCCTTGGATTGTTAAGCCTTTATGGGGTCTTCTTACTGATGTTCTTCCTATTTTTGGATACCGTAGAAGACCTTATTTCATTTTTGCTGGTATGTTTTACTATGTTAATGTTTATGTTTTTTTATCTGATTTTGTTTCATTGTGTTGGATATGATGTTTTAGGTTGGAATTTTGATTCTTTATTAGACAAAATATTGTAGGTTTATATGTTTCTTTGTGGACCCTTTATAAATTTCTTGATGCTTATCAAATTAAAATGAACTTCAATGGATGTTGAAGTGTTATTAGTTTGGTGACTTGTAAGCGCGGTTTATAGGTTGAAGCTCGTCATTTTAAAATTTGGGTTTGATCTAATTCAACCCTGCGTTAATCGGGTTGTAAGGTGAGGGATGCCTCCTTCTTATAACCACTTTTCCGGTCATATAGTATATCTAATGTGAGACTCTTAACAGTTAACATAATAGTAACCAATGGCGAGCTTAATCGAAGGATTTTAAAAAAGGCTTTGACCATTTGGGTGGTGGCAACTTCAAGGGTTTTGATATTTTCTAGACTGCAGTTCAGGTCACATTTCTCTGTGATTCTCCGTAATATGAAGGACTGAGATGCGACCGTGAATTAAAACTATGCTCATAACAGTTACTTTTGGTGCTGTTTTTATTTTCAATAAATCAATTTTGTATGGGGGAAAATAGTATTTCTCAATGCTGAAAATTGTGCCATTATCTCCATTGACTTGCCAAGATGTTATGGAACATTGGTCACAATGATTCAGTGTACTTAATATAGGTTTCACGCAGTCAATTGCAGTCACAATGATTCAGTCTGCTGCAATCAAAGAAACGTCGAAAACGTTGATGCCACATTGTGGGGATAGAAGTGACACATTATCTAGGAAAGTGAAGTTTTACTTTTAGTTTATGCAATATGTATTAAACATCAGTGAAGTTAGATTTTCTTCAGAAAACCTTAGAAGGGTTATAAATGATAAGGCTTGAATATTATGTGTTTCTTATTGTATTCAGCATTAATATAATCTTTTTATAAACAGCTTCAATCCAAAATAGTAATATGAATTTTGGTCTCCTCTTTGATGGTTGCAGGTTTATTAGGAGCAATTGCCATGCTTTTGTTATCTTACCATGAAAACCTGCATCTTGTGTTTGCACTTTTAGCATTAACAGCAGGGAGTGCTGGTGTTGCAATAGCCGACGTGACCATTGATGCATGTGTTGCACAGAACAGCATCTCTCATCCTTCCCTTGCTGCCGATATGCAAAGTTTATGTGCCTTTAGTTCTTCTGTCGGAGCACTATTAGGATTCTCCGTTAGTGGCATCTTTGTTCACCTTATAGGCCCTATGGTTAGCCTCTTAATTGTTTTTTCCTTCCATAAACCTGCAAAGTTTTTCCTTGTCTTAAATGTACTTCATTACTTTCGTTTTTCGCAATCTGAAATGTTTTTTTTTCTTATAGGGAGTATTTCGTTTGTTGACTATTCCGGCGGGACTTGTAATTTTGGTTGGTTTTCTGCTTGACGAGCCTCGTATGGAAAACTTCTCTTACAGACAGGTATAAGGGTCTGTTTGAATTGACCTATTTGAGTTTATCTACTAGTATAATAAACACTTGTGAGACTGTTTGGTTGAGCTTATAGAAATAGCTCATAAAATGTCCATAATCTGTTTTCAGCTTATTTCCATAAGCTCTCCAAGATAGCGTATGAAGTTTATAGCTTACAGGAAAATAGTTCTACTTTATTTTATTGTGTGTTATAGAATAACTTATTCATACGTACTTATAAGATAATACCATAATTTAGTTGTGCATCCAAATAGGGCCTAGGTATAACTTGCCTATGTCATTTCCATGATCCTAATACACATGTAATCTAATTTTTGATTCTCTAGGTAAACCAAAATTTTGTGGATGCTGGCAAGGCTATGTGGAATACATTGAAGAGTGAAGATGTATGGAGGCCTTGTTTATACATGTATTTATCCCTTGCACTAAGTTTGAATATCCTTGAAGGAATGTTTTACTGGTATACAGACTCGAAGGAGGGGCCATCTTTCTCGCAGGTATTTTGATTTTCCATGTAATCAAAGAGCTTTATTTTTATACAAAATGTGATTATTGTTCATTAAAAGAGAGCATAGCAGAGTAGAAATGTGCGCCAAAATGTGATTATTTTTACCGTGACACAGTTGAATGAAAAACCTGTATACTATTTCTTGTCATATAATTTTGTTCAATAGAAGATGATTGCGTAGAATGCAAGTAACCTTTGTCTTGTATTTTCTTACACAGGAGAGTGTAGGTTTCATATTTTCAATCAGTTCAGTTGGTTCTCTTGTAGGCGCAATACTATACCAATACGCGCTAAAGGATTACGCGTTCAGAGACTTACTCTTTTGGACTCAGTTACTCTATGGTCTATCAGGGATGTTTGATCTGATTTTAGTCTTGAGACTGAATCTCAAATTTGGTATACCGGATTACGTTTTTGTTGTGATTGTCGAAAGCATAGCTCAAATGACAAATCGACTAAAGTGGATGCCAATGCTTGTCCTAAGCTCAAAGCTTTGTCCTTCTGGTATTGAAGGAACATTCTTTGCTCTATTAATGTCAATCGATAACGTTGGAGTTCTATCATCTTCGTGGGGTGGTGGATTAGTACTTCATGTCCTAAAGATCACAAGAACAAAATTTGATAACATCTGGTTGGCGATATTGATTCGGAACATTTTACGACTCACTCCACTTTGTATGCTGTTTTTGGTGCCTAGAGTTGATCCAAATTCTTTCATTCTTCTTCCAAAAGAAAATGTGGATCCAAAGGTGGACCCTATTGACACTTCAGAAACAAAAGATGTTGAATTGATGTCCCTTGTACACAGTGTTGATGGTAATATATAACAGCTTAGTGAAGATACATTCTTTTGTATTCTTAATTCTTAATCATATACATATTTATATCCATTTTTTTGTTACAAAATTATATCCATTTGTATGCATATAAAGTGAAAATAATAATACAAGATGAATTTTGCAGGACAAGCTTAATCAGTTTAGTCAGTATAATGATAAAATTGTTAAGACATTAAAAGGGGATTAACCGAAAAATTCATCCGAACGACAAATTTATCAAACAATATGTCACAAAAAGAAATCAAATATACAAAGAAATAGAATGAATTCAATTCCACATGAAAAAAAAAAACCATTGCTTCCGTCCACGAAAAGACTCGGCTCGTAAGCTCGTAAAAACATCTAACTATCTTCCATCAGAAACAAGACTATTAGTCATTTGTGGTTGCAAAGATACATAATTGGATGGCCTAAAACTTACAATTGGAGGAGCATGATCATGCATATCAAGTGGAAGTTCAGGTAATGCCATTTCATGATTAAGAACCTTAATCACTTCATAAGCTTTAGGTCTTTCTTTATCATTTGAATGAGTACACCATAACCCTACAATAAGCAAACTCTTCATTTCATTAACATCAAACTCCAAATTCAATCTTTCATCAGCAGCACTCATAAGATTCCCTTCAACATAAAGTCCCCAAACCCAATTCATCAAAGGCACATGAAAATCACCATCATCTTGAAAAATCCTTCTACCAGTTGCTATCTCCAAAGCAACAATGCCAAAACTATACATATCAGATTCTTTACTAGCCCTTCCTCCATTGATATATTCAGGTGCTAGATAACCGTATGTTCCGACTACACCTGTTCTTTGTGTCCTCAACATTGGATCAACAAGTTTTGCCATCCCGAAATCGCCGAGTTTTGTGCTGAAATCAGTGTCTAACAACACATTAGCTGATTTAATATCCCTATGAAGAACACATTGCTCGGCGTCATCGTGAAGATAACGAAGCGCATTCGCTACACCTAATGCAATTTTGTATCTTACTTCCCAAGCCAAACTTTTCTTGTCACCAAATAAATGTGTGTCAAGGCTTCCATTAGGCATGAACTCAAAAACTAAAAGAAACTCACCTTGTTCATGACACCAACCTATAAATTGAACCAAGTTTCGATGTATTAAACGGCTTATAATCCTAACCTCATTGATGAAAACTCTTTCTGAATTCTCGAAATCGGCGAAAATCCTCTTCACAGCAACAACCCTACCTAAATAACTCAAAGCACCTTTGTAAACTTGTCCATACCCTCCCCTTCCAAGCATTCTATCATCAGCAAAACCATTAGTAGCCGCAACTAATTCGCTGTATTCAAATCTTCTCGGTATAGTCGCTTTATCCAAATCAAATTTCGCCGAAACAGGCATTCCATATTCATCCAACCCTTCATCAACATTCTTCCTTTTCCTCTTCACTATCATCCAACCAACAACACTCGCTATCAAAAATATCAAAATAACCGGAACAATCACCGCAACAATAACCACAACCGTTTTTGACGACCCTTTTTTTCCATTTCCCTCCAACAACACATCCGGGGTAGAATCCGAATTCAAATTCGAACTAAACTCCCACGAATGAATAACATTACTTTCGGCCACAAGACCCGTTGAAGCCGAAAAACCAATATTAACATATTCAGGCATTTTCTTCATGAGATCAATCTGATAAGAAATTGAAGAATTCCCAAAATTTCCATCACCTTTAAAAGACCAAAAAACTTCCAACATCTTCTTATCAGAACTATAATCAATCAAAACATGACAAACTTTACCAAGATTATTATCAATATCAAATTTCCCAAAAGCAACAGAAGTCAAAGCATTATCATCAATACCAACATGTTTCATTGGTGGGTCAATAGAACCAACAAAAGTATCAAACTCAACAGCAACAACATAGTTCATAACAAAATCACTATTTGTAGTAGCATTAAAAAGACCAAAAACACCACCAGCTGAATTAGGTGGAATTTGATATCCTACAGGAGCTAAGAAAAACACAAAACCGTCACCATAGGAAGTGTCGTTTAAACTATTGATTGTGAAAGTGAAACGTGTGGTGAAACTAGTGAGAGTTTTTGTGTTTTTGTCCCATAAGTGTAATGGTTGTGAATATATTGCTCTTCCAACACGGAAAAGGTAACTTACTTTGTTAAGATCAATGGAACCGTTGGTGATTCTTCCGTCACCTTGGAATGAAATGTTTTTAGCGACGGTTGGGTCGTCGAAATTTGTTATGTTGAAGAAAAGTGAGTTTGTTTTTGTTGGGAGGGAAGAAAGAGTGATGAGTAGTGAAAGAAAAACAAGGATTTTTTTGGAGGGATTAATGATGTTTGAGGAAGAACAAGAATTTGACATGGTTGTTTGGTTTTTGTTTTGTACAATTGAAAAAACTTACAATGGTTGCTACTATGGTTTTTTTTATGCTAACTAGTTGTTGTTTGTAGCCATCACATGCATCCATGTGAAGTATATATATATTATGAGGAGTGCTAGGGTCACACTCTCTAACACACCCATTTGAACACACTCTCATTCATTGGTGCCAACTCATCTATTATTTTTAATGTTATAGTGGTAACCGGTTTAACCTTTCCTTTTTATTTTTCTCTTTTTTTTAATCATTATTTTATACTAACCGTTTCATCTTCTTCTCTACTATGCCTTTCCACCGACCATCATAGATACTAGTCTCGCTCTCGTTGTTCCACCTTATTCTTTAACTACAATATTTAGTTTTTGAGAAGTTCTAATGATAATTTTTTTCATCTCACTCTCTTTTTTGAGTTTATAATTTGTTGGTCAGATTTAAATTCTCACACTGGATCTCTGGTCATGCTACTCATATTATCTACATGCATATGTTATTACTTGTGTCATAGCATCATCATCATGAGAAGCAATTAAATTGTAAAATGAAAAGGGTTTGTGTAAGAGAGTACTCCTATAATGAATACAGGAAGTGTGTTGGCAAATGAGAATTAGGGTAAATAAAATAAATTGAAAAATATGAAATTCGCATTGGGTTAGAACTTAGAAGAACAGCCCTCTTGATTTTCACCACAAAACAATGAACTCTTGTGTTGGTTGAAGCAAAACGAAGAATCCATGGGTTCTTTTCAATTTCACAATTCCAATACTTCACGGCAGACAAAAACCAAAGATTTAAATATTGTGACTGACACAACATGACATTGTAGCAGAATTCGCAATGAAAACAATGTATTGACAGGAAATTGCACTGTAATGAAAACTCAAAGAAAGAGAAAGAGATGGAGATGCAGATGCAAAACAATTAAACTTAAAAATAAAAACAACAACTGTATTCTCTCTCTATACTTGGAGAACCGGTCACCAGGTAAACTTGAAATATTAGAAGTGACGTGGCTTCAATTGATTGGAGTGTGTTAGAAGAAGTGTGTTAAAGAGTGTGACTATAGCATTGCTCATATATTATATATATATAGAAAATGATAACTACCGCCACGGAACACTAGTTAAGAAAATCAAATATAGTAAAATTATTTTTAAATTTGTTTGATTAATATTTTTAAAATATAAAGAATGTTATTTTTAGTGTAAATTTTTCTTTTTTGTTGTTAATGTAACTCATTTTATATTTAGAGAGTGAGACTGCATATTGTACGTAATATGTAGAGATTTAGGTTAGAATTTTAGTGCTCTTATATACACCTTAGAAAAGGTAAATTTTTAGTCGTTAGATAATTTGACAAAAAAAATGTAATTGAAAACTGTTCATTAAAAGTTGAATTCGGCTTCTTCAGAATAATTTATTCTTATATGAATTCGTTAACCACTTTATTTATATTATTATTGTGTATAATTTTTTTTTTCTGAATTTATTGTTTATAATTGAAGATATGTACAGGGAAAAAGTTTGTAGACAAAAATGGGGTGGGTTGGGTAGTAGTATTATTAGATTCTATTACTGTGTGCGGAAGAGCTTTTTTTGACTATATGATGACTTCATTTTATTTTGGAGTTGTGTACCATTTAATATTATTATGGATAATGGATGACAACGTGATAATAGTAGTATATTTTGTTCAAGAGGAAGAAAAATGAAACACTTGTGATTTTTATAATGTATGAATTCGTTACATAAAACAAAATTCAGTACTACATTGGTGTACACGAAATGATTTTGTTTTGGATAATAATATGATTAAAAAGAAAGGAAATCTTTGTCACACTCTCTTTGATCACATATTTAAAAAAATACAGAAAGAAAAAATAATTTTAAAAAATGTATTCTTTAGTAAAAAATACCAAAATGTCTAACTCGGACCATATACTATATTGTTATATGTGTGTGTGTGTGTGGGTATACAGCTTTAGCATTCACTATATCTCGCAAAACACAAATAAAAGATGATAGTATCGTCAAAAAATAAAGATTCTAACATGACTAATTTAGGGTTAGTACATTTGTTACCAAGCATTTCTTATGGTTGTTATATTTATGCTACAGATCTTCTAAATATACAAATAAAGTCATAGCATAATTTGCTCAAACTCTAGATATCCACACATGTACAAATGTTTAGGTGCACATTTTCTCAAACAACTCGAATATACCATACCATAAGTGCTTGGATTGTAATTTCCTAGAATCCATCCATAATATGGGCAACTAGCTCAAAAGTGGCCTAAGAAGAATGATGGTTTTAGCACTCCATTGCCATTCCAATATTGTGCCACTTTATCACCATTTTCTCCAACTAATTCTCACAATGGATAACTCCAGGAAACTTCCCTCCAATATTTAATCATTTACTAATTAGAAATTTTTAGAAAAAGGGAAACCGTAGTTGCATAATAAAACCCAATGTAGAGAGCGCATAACTAAAAGGCATAACGGTTTTTCTAAACAAACGTGATTAATTAAGGATATATTATATATTACGACAAAAAAAACCCATAAATAATTTAGTTAAAAGTTATTGGCAGCTCATGTTGGTTGGTAATAATGTCGTATCAACCTTTTTCATAAATAAAATAATAAACAAATAAAAGGGTCGTTGGTGTAGCCACCTCATGGCATGCAAGTTGCTATTACTATAAGTAGAAATACGTACTGTAATTGATAATAATATCATGGAGCAAGCAAAACATTCGGTGCACCCAAGTTTTGGATCAGCTGGGTGGTAATATTTTGGATCAATATAATCGGGCAAATTCTAAGGTGAAGTCATAGTTTTAATTTCACCAATGAAGTTATCAATCTAGTGTAGCTATTGCACAAAAATTTCTATATGCCAACTTTAGATCTAATGGCTGGAAATAACAAAGACCAATACTATAGATTTGGTAGCTAAATCTTAGGAAATTTGGTAGCTAAATCCATGGAAGTAGAACGACACGGGAAAAAATTCCTAAGAAGTCCAGCTGGAAAAATACTTTATCCAGTAATTACCGTTAGACCAAATTTAAATAATCTTGGACTTTATAAGGCTCAGATTAAATGGTTTAAACATCTAGAATATTGGTTTAGAAATACTGGAGATGATTTTTTATCCAAAGGATATAAAGAATTAGCTGAATACCTTCAGAAGAAACTAAAGTCTATGGCAAGATGACTGAAGAGAGTATAACAAGTGTTCTACAAAAAGTTTTAGATAACTTAGAAAAACAAACATTATATTTAGAAAACTTACAATTTGAAGAAAGTAAGTATAAACCTCATGAAACTTGGAACTTTCATGAAGAAAACTTTACCTGTTATGAAAAGGATGAATTGCATAGATATCCTCACATTTTTCATACAACAAATCCGCAACTCAACAATATAGCATGTATGTTAACTTATATAATAAAAAATTGTTGCTATCAAAATTTTCACCAAAGAATGGATGAATTTCAAGAAGAACAAAAAAGAAATATAGAGAATATCTACATTAAATTAGAGGTTCTTTCAAAACTCTTAGAAAATAAAGAAGAATATTTAACTCTGAATGAGTTATCTCAATTTCTTAAGAAAGGGGAAGATAAGGGAAAACAAATAGAAATACCACAAAACCAACCTCAAGAAAAGATTTCTAAACTCGAAGAAACTTCTGAGTCCACACAATTAAGAATCAAACCACCGTCTAATTACTTTTAGATATGGATGATACAGAAGAAGCCCTTAATAGGCAATTAGAAAATTTAGAAAGACTAATGGTCTCTCTAGATATTAGTGGTAAAAGTCAGGAAACTTATGATGACAAATCAGAGGATAATAATCAGATTATTTATGACTTTAGCTCAGAAGAAGAGGCTAACGAAAATGAGATTGAAAATCCTCATTATGTAAAAATAGAAGAACAAGGAGAAACTTCAGGAACTAAAAGACCTGCAGATTTTGAAAGAGAATTCACCAAACAAAAATTCCAGAAAGTACCCCATTATTATGTACCTTCGCAAAATCCATTCCAAGGACAAGGAATTTTAGATATAGACTGCAGTGTTGATGCAGCAAAAGATCTTAGGGATTGGTATAATACAAATAGTGTGTTAATCCAGTTAAACGAAGATCTTAAACATTTAGGAGCAGTTGAAGTTTTCAACTATCTTCAATATAAAACTAGAGGAAATGCTTACAAATACATTTCTACCCTACCATCAGAAGTTATGGGAGAATTACCTTTAACAGGAACCTTTGTAGTAGATTGGGTCTATGGTTTACTAATAAAGGAATTCAAAGGATGGAAAAATTCCATTCAATCAAAAATAGCATTTTCTGACCAAAACCTTTGGAAAATCACCAACCTAAAAATCTGCAATATGTGCTATGTAGATAATTTCATTTGTGAATTTCAGGATTATTACTATAATATAGATAATAGTACTAGAATCTCTAGGAACTTGTTAGAACTATTTTATGACAAGTGACCAGAAAAAGTATCGGCTCAAGTTAAGGCGTTTTTTACCTCAGCGTTAGCAGAAGGAAAGGTAGATGATACTTTAGGAGGAAGAATAACTTCCTTAAAAATTTGGCTTCAAGAAATGTGTAGTCAGAAGATAGCCAAAAGAGAAGCTCAAGTATCCCTTTGTTGTAACAAACTACAAGACAAAGTAGGAAACTATGGTTGTAACTCTAGAAAGAAAACCAGAAAGGTAAGGTCACAAAAACCTTATAAAAGAAAGAAATTCAAGAGGGTCCCTTTTAGAAAATTCAGAAAAGGAGACAAAAAATTCTTTAGGAAAAAACAACCTTACCCTAAGAAGAAAACATGCCCACAGGGTAAAAAATCATGTACATGTTGGCTATGTCATGAAGAAGGTCACTATGCAAATGAGTGTCCTAAGAAGATGAATCCTAAGAAAAATGTCTTACATGCAATATATGCAATAGGATATGAACCTATAGAATCAGACATAGAATCTGATGAAGAAATTTATGAATATTGCACAGATACAGATTCAGATGTCGAAGAAGATACTTGGTAGAGGAAACCCAAGTGCTACATTTATTAAAATAATACTAAAAAATAGAAATCTTTTAGCCTATATAGATACAGGTGCAACTCTTTGTTTCGGGAAAAAATCTATCTCTAGAAATTGGGAAAGATTAACCAAACCAAAAGAAATAATAGTTGCAGATAAATCAAAGCATCAGATATGGTTTAACCTTAGAGATGTATCTATAGAAATTGAAGGGTATAAGTTTTTAATCCCAACAATATACCTCCATGATTCAGGATTAGACCTAATTATAGGAAATAACTTTTTAAAGTTATATGAACCTTTTACTCAAAGAAAGGATACTATATCACTTCAATGGAAGGACTTGGGAAATCCTAAGAATAGCAAAAAGGTAACCACCAAAATAGTTAGTAGAAATGAGATCTTAAATCTTATAAAGGGAAACCTTAGAGAGTTAAGAACGATGTGGGAAGAAAGAAGCTTCCATATCAATATAGAAGAAAGATTAGATGAAGTTTGTTCAGATAACCCTCTAGACAGCCTTAAAAACACTAATCATGAACTTATAGTCATTAAACTCAAGAACCCGAATGATGAGATAAATGTTCCAAATAGGATTCCATATTCTATTAGAGACGTTGAAGAATTTCAACAAGAATGTAAAGATCTACTTGATAAGGACCTTATTAGACCCTCATCAAGCCCACATTCTGCACCAGCTTTCTATGTTGAAAATCACAACGAAATAAAAAGAGGAAAGAGAAGAATGGTAATTAATTATAAGAAACTTAATCTGGCAACAGTTGGAGATTCTTATAAATTACCAAGAAAAGATTTTATTCTAGAAAAAATAAAAGGATGTAATTGGTTTTCTTCCTTAGATGCAAAGTCTGGCTATTACCAGCTAAGACTAGCCGAAGAAACAAAACCATTAACAGCTTTTTCATGTCCACCACAACAACATTTCGAATGGAATGTTTTACCTTTTGGACTAAAACAAGCACCATCAATATATAAGAGATTTATGGATCAATCTCTTCAAGGATTGGACCATATATGTCTAGCATATATAGATGATATACTTATTTTCACAAAAGGAAGTAAGGAACAACATCTTCAAGATATAGAAACTGTTCTTTTAAGAATTAAAGAAAAAAGTATTGTGATTTCAAAAAAGAAATCAAAACTTTTACAAAAAGAAATAGAATACCTTGGTTTGATCCTAAAAGAAAATGGAGAACTGAGTTTAGCACCTCATACCCAAGAAAAAATATAAGCTTTTCCAAATGAGCTTTCTGATAGAAAGCAAATCCAAAGATTTCTTGGATGTTTAAATTATATTGCTAATGAAGGATTTTTCAAAGACTTAGCAAAAGAAAGAAAACATTTGCAAAAGAAAATTTCAGAAAAAATTCCATGGTCTTGGACCAAAACAGATTCTGATATTGTTAAAACAATTAAAGAAAAAATTCAAGTTTTGCCTGAGCTTTACAATCCAACGAAAGAAGATTTTTTAATTATAGAAACAGATGTATCACAAACAACCTGGGCAGGTTGTATGAGAGCCTTACCTAATGGTAAAACAAAACTTTCTCTTAATGAGAAGGGATATAAAATTGAAGAATCTAAGGATCTTCAATCAAAAGAATCTGAAACTTCGAGGGAAGGGACAGATACTATAAAAGGCATTGATTACAGTGCTTCTAAAATCCTGATAAAGGATACTGAAAAATTACATTTATGTAAATATATTTCTGGTACATTTACAGATACAGAATCTAGATACCATATCCAGGAACTAGAAACTCTGGCATGTGTAAAGATATTAGAAAAATGGAAAATTGATTTATTACCATCAAGGTTTCTTCTTCGTACAGACTCTAAATATCTTACAGGATTTTGGAAATATAAAATTAAAGCTGACCATAAACAAGGCAGACTAATAAGATGGCAGATGAAGTTACAACAATTCGAGCCATATATTCAATACATAAAATCTGAACAAAACAGTTTTGCAGATACACTAACGAGAGAATGGAGCAAGCAATAAAGCTACTTCAAAACAACATAAAGCAGAAGGATGAGCAGCTCGCTGCCATTGATTCTAGAAGAAAAAAGATCTCCGACGAGAGGGGGGAGATGATTACAACACTCAAAAATTTGCAAAATATGACAACAAATATAGACCAGTCTTCAACACCAACAGCAAGCTTAGACAAAGTTCTCAAAGATAAAGAAAACTGGGACTTGCTAGGACAACCTTCTGGAAAGTATGATTACTATGTAAAATATACAGCCCCAGAAAGTTCAGAAATTCCCATTGAAGCAGTAACACCTAACGGATGAAAATCAAATTCAAATGAAGAACAGGAAGCCGAATCCTCAGGAACAACTTCAAACAGCAAAAAATCATGGGCTGAAGAAGTTGAGGAAGAAGATGAAGCCAGAAAAAATGGTTTATCAACAACCATCCAAATAAGCGATCCCGTAGACAATGAAATGGGAAAGTTTGAAGCCTATGTCATATTCGATGGTCCAATGAAAGGGATCTATAGAAAATGGGCGATAGCTAAACAACATATCATTGGCAAGAATGTACGTCACAAAGGATACAAAACCATGAAAGAAGCAGAACAGGCACTTTATGGAGCCTACAAAGAGATTACAACAGCAAAAAACTTCCAAAAATCTCCCACAATGGAGTCAAAAAAGAAGTTGTCAATCGACAAAATTCGCCAGCTCGAACAGCAGAAGAATTTTCAGATAACTGATCCAACTTATATGGAATTTAGTCTCAGATGGAAATGGCTAAACCACTATGTAGAAGAATTCACCACTGAATGCTTCTATCCAGTTAACAGAATTGGCTGCACCAAGGCAGTCGTACTACCTGGAATAGACAGTACTATATGTCTATCTTTCTTTCAAAATGGGTTGATCCATACTATATACTTGGAAGAACAACCCGGAAAAACTTTTGGAGAACTCAAATTCCTTCCAAAGGAGTTACAAAATTTGGCACAAAAATTCAACAACTTGTTTGCCAAAGGAAAAGAAATTTTTATTCAAATTGAATCCACATATCCTTGGTACGATGAAATTACCCTAGAACTTACAACAAAACCTTTATACCTCATCAAGATTGGAATTTCAAATAAAGAATATCCGGTGATAAACAGAGAAAAAACTGAATGGCACCCTGCTATTTACCTTAAACAAATTAATCACTTTCACCAGAAAGTTACTAGATTGTCCTCCCAGACAAATTACAGAGTTGTTTACGAAGATTCATCAATGGTTGTATACAGCGACTCTAGAAAGCCTGCAAAGGACAAAGATATCAAAGCAATCAAGAACCTTGAAGAAAATGTTGACCAATTGAAGGATGGTCATGAAAAATTACCCAAGGTAATTCAAGAAGAATGCTGTCAATACTTTTCACAGTATTACAAAGGGCGTAATTGTAAAATCTGCCTAGAAAAATCGTCGGCACAAGAAGACAAGGAAGTTGCTAGCACAAAGCTACACATCACAATGTAGACAATAATGTATAGTGGTACCTTATCACATCTGAGTCAGATGGGGACCACTTAGTAAGCTTCATAATAATTATGTACATTATTGTTTGATGTTTTTTCCTTAGTGCGTATTGCTTTAGTTAGTGCATGTTACTTTAATAAGTGCATGTCACTCTAGTGTGCTGTAGTGTGCTGTCATGGAAAGGGACGTATTACCTAATATGTGAGCCCTTCTCCACTATAAATAAGAGCATTCAGCTCAGTTGTAAGACACAGTTGAAAAACATATGAAACTACTATCTAGTTTTCTGAAGAATTATTTCTTCCGTCCTTAGAATCATTTCTAAGAAGTAGCTCTTGGGGTAATACTCTGGATGAGCTAGATCCTTGAGGTAATACTCTAGAAGGATCACTCATACCAACAATATAATCAATAGATTATATCCCAAAACACAAACATCTTTAAGACGAAAATTTCATTAACATCAAACAGAGAGTTCAATCAGGTATGATTATATCCCTTTTAAATTCAAAAGTTACATTTCAATACCATATTATTGGTATGATAAGCGAAAAAATAGTACCAATTTTAATTGATACAGGAGCTGCATGGTCACATGTATCAAAGGAAATTTGTGATAATTTTGAAATATTATCAGAACCAAGAACTGTCTTAAAATTTAATGGTTCTTTAAAAATTATGTCACAAAGCACTATCATTCGTTTAAAACTCAGAGAATTGGAAGAGCTCCAATTAAAAATACTAATTGATGAACAACCAAATAAATTCTTGTTTGGTATAGATTTTTTAGAACAATTCGAATATTCAATTACTTCTGAATATTTATTGTTAGATGGTTCTGAACAACCAAGACATAAACTTCATGAAGAAACTATCAAGTCTTTTCTAAAAAATTATCATGTCTGAAATTTCACTTTTGGAAAATAAATCCAGTTATTTTGCTGATGGCATAGTAGATCATAAAATAGAAGAAGCAGATTTATCCTTAACTGCAGAAGAAAACTTTAAACGAAAGTTTAATAAATTCAAGGAATTTTTCTCAAGAAAAAATATTTTGAAATTTGGAATAATGACTGGAGAAGAAGCAATTCCAATTGACTCTACTTATGGAAATATAGTCGTATCTACTATAGATAGAACACAAATTAGAAGAAGAATTGAAAACCTATCTGAAAAAGAAAGAACTAAAATTGGTTATATTCACATATCAACCATTCAGATTTTGATTAAAAGTACTTTCATGAAAGGTATTGACTCGCCCCTAGAAATAATTTTAGAGGATTCTAGGATTGTAGATAGAAGACAATCAATAATTGCACAAGGAAAATGCAATTTGAAATATGGAAAAATTAAGTTTGATATAAACTTACAAATGGGGTTATCCCTAAAAGATAAAGATCTAGACAGATCTATAGTTTTTCAATATAAATTGGAAAACCCAAATCTTATGAAAAAAGGTAATCATCCCTTTACAATCTGCTATAGGATTAATTATGCTCTAAGCAATTCACACCACAGCATAGAATTTACAGGGAAAGATACAATTCATATTGATGAATTATTCACACCATTGGTAACATTAGAATCACCTATATTTAGAAATCCAGCAAGGAATAGTTGTTCTCTAATAGAAATTGACAAAAATTTGTTTGAAGAAACAGAAGAAAGAACGTTATTTAAAAGCCAAAGCCTTAGAATAACACCACCCAAAAGAGATTTTGAAATCTCAGAACAAAAGGAATTACATAAGCTACAAAGCTCAGTAGCAGGGCTGTCTTTGCAGCTCGAAAAATTAGACAAAAGAATCTAGATTTATCTATAAAATTTTTGATGAATTTAGACCAAAACTCTGGTATCAGAGCATAACTCGATCTTAGAGTAAAGAAGTTTAAATATACATCATTGATCTATGAAGGTGTACCATGTATCATAATAAAAAACACACATCATATAATAATGATATAATAATAATTTGGTGGGAACAAGGAAATACTTTAATTCTATTGGGCCACATAAGCAGACTTCACCAAAGAAGTCATAAAGGTAACTTCACCATAGAAGCTCCCATATAATCGTGTCATGATTGCGTGAGATGTTAGTCTAGATGACTTTTCTAAGAATGGATGAGCTAATGAATACAGGTGGAGTGTTCATATATACTCCCTCCGTCCCATTTTAAATGACCTTTTTTTGACTTAGTGTACTATTCATTTGACATGCTTTGACCTTATTTTTCTACTAATATATACATACAAATATTAGCATATGAGATGTTGTTTGATTTGTCTCGACGAGTACTTTCAAAATATACCATTTTTATAATTTTTAATAATAGATAATTAGAGATATTAACGATTAAAGTTGTGCATTGGCAAACGTGTAAGTGGTCAAACAGGTCATTTATTTTGGGACAGAGGGAGTATATGTTTCTCTATTTTTTCATGTCACCTCATGAAAAACCATCAATATGAATAAACATTTTTTTTATGATAAAAATTATAATTTTATCAATAGCTGAATTCTGAGTTTCAACCTGATGTAAATGGAAGGTCCAACTATTTGACTCAATCTTAATTGGTTCAAATAAAGACACTGGTTTTTTTAGGAGTTAGGACTTAGGAGACATAGAGGGCCAGTAGTTTGACCAACACATGGAATTTAATTAGATTGTAGTAGTACTATAGGGAAAGTAAAGAAAGACAATGTGTGGGGCATATTTAAACCTTGATTTTCTACATGCAATGACTACCTCAACTATACTCAATCCACCTCCATTTCATCAAATATTAATCATGTTGGATAAGAACTAGCATTTGCACGAGCTTGTTGGTTAGTTATAGATGATAGCCATAGATTAGGTAACTAAACAGTGCAAATTATTATTAGTACAAGATGAAGATTTTTTTAACAAGGCCAAATCTGCTAGCCATAGAACACTTGACAAGGATAAACTAAGCCATGCCATGAATCTAATGATCATTGTTTCTTAAACTTTGGTAGTACTAGCTATTGATATATAGTAAGTATATAAAAACTCACTAACAGTATGTGCAACAATCATATCAAGCAACATAGTCATCAGAGTATAGCCCACATAACAGACAAGTTCTTCTTCCCTTGGTAATTTTCTTTACATATAATTGCTAAAACTTTGGGGACCAATCAATGTGCCAATTTCTTCAAACGGTGATAGGTTTGTTGCTTAATCCACTCTCGATCATAGGGGAAGTAAGCATGAGATGAACTATCAAAACTGCAAGTAGAAACCAATCAGCCAGTCCTTAATCAATGCCAAGGCAAACCAAACATGTACAAAGAAAGCCCAATATACATAAGAGACAACTACATACATAGACAGTTGAATTGAAGTATTACCTAAGTTCACATCTTTCTGCTATTTTTTTTTTCTTTTTTAGAGGCTCAGAACCGATAAGGTAAACATATGATACAAGAGAATGGAGAGGATCCCAACTCATGATACAACAAATGATTAATTTATTAAGTCTTTAACTCTCGGTGAAAAAAGGGGCATGCGGAGAGGGAGTAAATAAAGGGAGTTACAAACCAGTGACACTTTTTCTCCAACACATCACTCTATCAAGGGTTTAAGACCTCTTTCAGACTCATAATTGCTAATTTTCTCACCCATAATCATTCATTTGATTCAAGGAGAAAAATAATGTCAATCTACATTAGTTTCGCCAACAGAGAAACAGTTAAATTCCTATTTTCCTTGATCTAGATTGCAGTGTTTCAAACACAACCATCTATTTCTAGTTCAGCATCAAATTCTTTGAGAAAATAAGGAAGCAATTACTGAATAAAAAAATTTATTCTTGAATCATGGAAATTGGAAAGCACTAATCATCAGTATATCTTCTCTTGCCTTTTCTCTACCATTTATTTTTTCCTCTTTCCTTTTCACTGAATATAATTTTACTTTTTTAAAAAAAAAATCAGAATATACAGACAGATCATATATCCACTACAAATTCAACAAGATATGAGCAAGCAACTACTGAATAAAAAAAAATCTTATTCTTGAACCATGAAAAGCTCAAATCACCAGTACATGCTCTTTCACCTCACTTTTTCTCTACCATCTATTTTTCTCTTCTCTTTTCACAATATAATTTTTTCTTTTTTTAGAAATCATAAAACACTGACAAATCATATATATTTGATTGTATTAAAGACTTAAGCATGCATAGATTAGAGAGAGAGAGAGAGAGAGAGAGAGAGAGAGAGAGAGAGAGAGAGAGAGAGAGAGAGACATACACTAGAGCACTCAAGTCTGCAAGACCATCTATGAAGTTGTAGAGATCCGTAATATCATAAGAGAGGTTTCTGATGGCCGGATTCAACTCCTTCACTTTCCTTTCATACATTGCACATATGCCTGTAAAAGCACAGGATTAAAACCACACTATTTAATGCTGATAATTAATACATACAAATCATCAACAAAAAATATAATACGGAAATTATATAGGACGCATATCCCGGATAGATGCACTTAGTAGCCAGCCCCAAAATTGGAATAACAGTATAGCATATTCCAGGACAGGAATTACATATTAATATAACTTTTTATATTTGAAATAAATCTAAATACCAACACGCGAGCCTTTTCCTTTTAGAATAATAATGAAGATAAACAATTGATCCAATAATAATAATAATTATAGTTGATATTAAAACCATACTAAAAATATTTCAGAATAATCAATTTTATGAGATTTGACTATGTTACTTTGCTGTTTTAATATTGGTTAATTATTGCTACAGTTTTTTTTATAAACAAATTTTTTTTAGATTTTTTTAGTCCAACTCTTGAGATTTATATTACGTTACTTTGTTATTTTATTACTGGTTTATTGCTACCACTTTTTTTATATATATATAAAAGTCTAAGGGGATCAAAGCCTCACAGGCCTTTTTACCCGCTGCAGATTAAGGTTTCATATGTATTCTTCTTCTCCCTAACCTAGATCTAATAGTAATGTTAGTTGGAAGAAAGATCTGCTACTCACAACCAGCAGCTGCAGAAATTGCAGAAAACAGGAGAGGGGGAGCATGCGTTCTGAGATAAAAACTTTAAACGCAGATTTGGCTTGAAACAACAAAATCCTATCTTATTTCATTCGCCTCCTCAAGTGTGGCCCTGTAGTGTGCTTCGACTGCATTTCCGGCCGTGATTTTGGGCCACAAAAGAAGCTTCTGGATGCCATCCATATGTGACGCATTATGGAGCTCAGTGGCAGTGACGCACTATTTTCCCCTATTAACTAACAACCTAGAAGATATTATCCAAATGTACTGTCCTATGTCACTAAGAAGCAATGAATCATCAAATTATCCACATATTGATACAGTATGTTTGATGTTCGATCATCCTATATACTGTCATAAATTGCCACAGTCCTTACTCACTCACCAAAAAAACAAAATTTATGGATTGTCCAATACACCAAGCACATAGTTGATGGACTTGTTGAGACTTAATCACCTCATTCAGCCAAACATCATAAAATTTAAACAAGGACAACCGAGAATCCAACTTTATTATAAGAATAAGACAAAGTATATTCTATATATAAAATCGAAAACACCTTGCAAAAATATCTAAAATTATGATTGACTGGAGATGCAAAATATACAATATCCTGTTTCATTTTAACAGACAAACACTATTGATGTAAGCAGCAAAATGGTTAGGGTTTTAATGATCACAAATCACGATTGCATTCAAAACAGGCGATCGATTGTTCATTTGTTATGTACGTGATGTTAAGGGGAGTTAAGGCAATTGGAGGGGGTTATATGGTTGGTAAGGTTGCTGCCTGTTAGAATTAGTACCCGTGTTTAATGGGTTTTAGAGAAATTTCTAAAAAGGTTTAATTAGTCTTTTGATGTGTTGAATTTAGTTGTCTGCTAAGGAAAAATAGGTTTTGACAGAGTATAAAATTAAGATGGTATATAAAAAGAAAAGAAACCTTGGAATCACACCCAAGGTTTTATTGCATTACATGGTCAAGGTCAAGGAGACGACAATCTGCTGCCATAATTAATAAATCTCATCATTTACAATCAATCCAAAAAGAAAGCATTATAAATTTATAACAAGGGTTTGAGCTTCTGCAATAATTAAGAACACTTTTCAATATCAAAGTAAGAAAACGACAATAATAGGATTTTTTCACTAGGTGGGTGTGGGTCAACTACATAGATCAAAACTAAACTATTAACACCCAATCATAAATCATGTCTAAAGCAAACAGCCTAAAAAACCATTTTTGACAGCTAAACCCACAGTTTCTCTAGGCTTTCCTCTACCTCTAACTATTAGACAACTATTTGTCTAATAATTTGTTCTGCTTATTTGGGTTTCCATAAACCTATTCCATTTTTTCTAGGCACCCTATCGTATGCCCAAATTAATGAAAGCCATACATTCTTGATGTTAACTAATGCACCTTGGATCAACTAAATCATTTTCACTATCCCAAAGTCATAGTTAAAACCAAAATATTACAAGGAAAATGCTTAAAGGGAAATAGAGAAAGAAAATCTAATGGGAAATGACGAAGTCCTTGGGTAGAAAAGAAGCAAGACGACAAAAACAAAAAAATTATGCATAAAATTCTTTAGCAGATTAATATTAGTTTATCAGATACTTTTTTTGCCCAGCATTTATTCAGTGAATCCTTCTTCATGAATGCATTAGCAAACCTAGAATTTGATTAGGTTTTATAATGAAATCATCATCCACCCAAATCCTAACAATTCATTGACAGTTGTGTGAAACCTAATCAAATTCATGTTACATATAAATATAAACACACACAGAGGACTCTACCCCCCGAAAAGAGCACTCATCAGCTATGTTACTATGTTGCATCAGATTGAAGCCGTGTCTTGTGTCTAACATGTGTCAGTGTCAGTGTCCGACATTAAACCATGTTATATTTGATCACTTTCATTTCCTGAAATTATTACTAGTGTCTACTATGTGTCAGTGTCAGTGTGGTATTCAGTATCTAGGCCGGTGCTTCATAACTGATAAATAAAAATTGAAAAATAAAAACTGCACCTATTTTATTGATGAAATTGCACATAAAAACAGAAAAAATAAGCAAAACCTAAATCATGAGAGTACAGTGAAATCAAAAGCAAATAAAAAAGAAGCTAAAGTAGTAGTATTATCGAGATTATTAATGAATTAATTACCGTCCATAGCTTGAGTAACAGAGTCATAATCCTTGAATGTTCTGGTAGCTCTATTCTGAGAAGTTTGAATTAGAATAATCGTGTGGCGATTATTAGCCTGTGAAATTAGATAATTAGAAGTGATTAAGCGTAAATGAAGAAGAAGTTAGACCTAATTTGAGAGAGAAAATAAACGAAATTGGAATCGGTGAACGAAATATCTTACCATAACAACAGAAGAAGAAGAAGAAGAATCAAAACTCAGAAGACGCTATCAATCTCTTGTTTGTTTGTTTGCTGTCGCCACTTCTTTACTTGTGTAGTATCAAGCAAGACTCAGACTCACAGACCTTCTATAGTGGCAATTTCGACTTTTTGCTCAAACATATTCTCCCGTTTTCTTTTTCTCTCCATATTTTGGTTTTACCCCCCTTATTTTGAATATATCGGAATTTTACCCCCTATTTCACTAAAGCGGCAATTACTCTCTCTATGTAACTCCAAATTTAGTGGAGTTTGATTCTGTGGAAAGTTAACTTGATTACGGTCATTTTGGTACCTGTTTGGTGAATTATTGATCAAAATTGAGGTATCAATTTGCTTCTGAGCCTCAACTTCAAAGCTTCGCACATAACTCAATTTTGATCAATAATTCACCAAACAGGTACCAAAATGACCGTAATCGAGTTAACTTTCCACAGAATCAAACTCCACTAAATTTGGAGTTACATAGAGAGTGTAATTTCTGTTTTAGTGAAATATGGGGTAAAATTCTAATTTATTCAAAATAGGGGGAGTAAAACTGCATTTAAGCCTTTCTAAAATTGAACATAAAAATGATACAATTTAATTAAGTATGTAATCCTGTAGGATAATTATTTTCTACATGCATTCAATGATGTATCATGTCAACCAATGATTTTTTTTACCACCAGTTGAATCTAGTTCTAGGGTCAGTTCCACCATTAAGTGGTTCTAGCCTTCTTTCAATCACAGTTGCGGGGGATCGAATCGTTTTTCCTACCAAATTCAGCGTCAATCACCACTAAACCAACTAACAATTGATTGTCAATAAATTTGAAAACAAATGAGTTGTCATATTTATTAATTGATATGGAAATAATTAGATGTATGTGTAAAATAATTTTATATTTATTGTGTACGGTAAAAGAGTAATTAATGATATGTCATATTTTGGATATTTTTAAAATACAAGTTGTTGGAGATAAAAAAAAAAAAAAAAAACAAATAGGAGAGAGAGTTCACAAGTCTTACGGATGACAATGTTGATTTTGTTAAGTAGGACGTGTGTGATACTCACAATTTGTGTGAGTTTTACTAATATTTGTAATTTCATTCATCACCAAGACACCATACATTCAACGCATTAAATTTGTATAGAGTTTGTTTGGTAAAATTAAGCTATAGCTAATAAGCTAATTGATAGCTGAAAAGCTAGCTTATAGCTGATAGATGAAAAGTTAATTGATTAAAATTAAAGTGTTTGGTAAAATTAGCTTTTAAAGTGGTTGATAAATATAAAATGACAAAAAAGGACATGTTAGTGGGTAGTTTTTTTATATAAAAAATAATAAAATTAAATTAAAGGTTAAAAAAGAAAAAAAACTGTAAAAAGCTATAAGCTCAAACGCTACTTGAAATAGCAACTCAAAATAAGCTAAAAGCTAATGAGAAAAGTTTTTACCAAACACATCTCATTTTATCAAACAAACTTATAAGTTAATATAATAAGCTATAAGAGCATCCACAATGGAGACCTCCATTTTTTGGTACTTAACTGGGCTCCACGGTACACATCATCTATTTATAATTTTTTAATAATAGTACCTAATAAGTACTCAATCTCTCCAACCCAACACCTCTTAAAAAAAATTAATTAAACCAAGTTGATTGGGCTCAAGTGGCAAGGAGCTCCTTCCAAGGACGTATCCGGGGAATACCGGGTTCGATTCCCAGGGGGAACAACGCTTGGCCAGTGCGCATGCCTCTACGCACGAGCCGGATTAGTCGCCCACCTTTGATGGGTCGGAACCGGTGCGAAAGCAAAAAAAAAATTAAATGGGTCCCACCAATAACAAATTTCACCAATAACTATACATCATTATAAATGAGACCCACAAAAATAAAATAGGTACCAATGCTTATTGTAGAACCAGTACCTATTAGGTACTCATTCATGTTTTGCTCCAATGGGAGTACCTATTAGGTACCGATTCTTAAGAAATAGGTACTCACCATTGGAGATGGTTTAAGTTAGCTTATTTTGTTTACCAAGCAGACACATAATAATAAATATGATCATAAATATTTGTGATAACCAAACTTTTATTTCATAAAATGGATCACACATGTAGATCATATACTCCATCCGTCCCAAAATATAAGGGAAGATTGGTCAAAGAAAGTTAATGTGTTTAGTTAAGAATTTAAATTAAATACATCAATTTTATTTGATTAATTTTTCCTTATATTTTAGAACAGATAGAGTACTCCACATAAACTTAAAATATGATACTTTATAATTTTTTTCAAAAAGAAACCTTTTTCATTTTTTATAAATTTATATAAGCAGAAACCTTTTCATATTAGTTATCACTAAAATATGCATTTCATATTTATCACAAGTCATATACACTACTTCAATGTTAAAACAAGATGACATAAACACGTGTCTCGTAAACCAAACTTATTCATACTTGTCAAAATTTACATACATAAATAGTTTCTATATCATCCACATCATATATCAGGACAGATTAATTGTGTATCTTTCACCCTATTCATCGGTATATGTGTGTGCCCGATCTGGATCCTCAGCAGCGGGCTTGTCTGCTGCCTCCTCTGCTGCAGTGATCCGGATTAAATCTAACAACTGACATATTAAATACTAATTAAAATATAAAAAAGAAGAAAACATACAATTGTGACCCCTTTATTTATGGTTCTCACATAGCGCAACAATGGAGGGTGTGAAGCCACCACGGCACCACCAATGGTTCCACACACCGACGGATCTGTAGCGGCAGCGGCGGATGTTTACGAATTAAAGGCATAAACTCTAATTTACTTTTTTAAGTTTTTTTCTCTTTTCAATTTGACACTGCCATTGATTTTTGCTGCAAATTAACTATTGAGATTTATTTGTTGTTATTGTGATGCTCATGATCATTTGAAGTATTTTATGATGAATGATTATTCTTGAATGAACAACAATGTTGGGAGCAAATATTAAAGTTGCAATCCAAAGAATTAATAAAACTGCTATGTATAATGAGTTGCATAAAATTGTTGTGAAAGAAAAATGATGGAGTATTGAATAGAAATTGTTGCTCTATGTTCCAATGGAAATTGAATAAAGGAAATGATTATTAAAATAATATAGAAAGAAGAAAGTAATGGAACATTAGGGTGCCATTCATCAAGAGTCCAAGACGAGTATGGAAGGTATAAAGAAAGGAGCCATATATTGTGTGTTTTTTTTTTATATATTTTAATTAGTATTTAATATGTCAGCTGTTAGATTTAATCCGACGTACAATATTACTGCAGCAGAGGAGGCATCCGACAAGCCCGCTGTTGAGGATCTGGATCGGTGTGCGCCCTTCAATATTACTTGTTAATATCAACACTTAAACTAATATGGAATAGTTTCAATCATAATCATTCAGGAACCAAAGTGATTCTTGACCAAATCATACACCATTTCAATAAATAATGTAACGAGTCTCTCTCCATCACGATAATCTGTCATTTGAGAATAATTTTATACCACAAAAATCATATCAAATTTTAATCAAAATTTTAATCTAATACATAGAATTGAATAGTGATATATTACTTTTTAAAAGAAACTATCATATACACATATTTTTTTCCGACAACATTTTCTAATCAGAGTAAGCACATATGTACAAAGAATAATCAAGATAAAAAGCCATAAATTACAACTATATGATATTGGTTGCAACATAAACACATTGAATTTCACAATTTTAGAATTTAACATACTCGAAATAACTCAATGCTAGCTAGTATGTTCCAAAACATATCTATGCGCAACTTATATGTAATCGTGCCAACATTATTCAAATGAATTCCAACAAAGTGTTGAACATGAAAATAATTATTTGGGTTATTGTATAAAGATGAATATCATGTACTGTATATGTTCAACACATATAATTAATTATATAGCAGTTAAAATTTTAACATGTTATATATGTTTAACACACAATTAATCAGACTAAGCAAAACAAATTCATGAAATAATAACTTTCACATATCACTATTATTAGCCACGGTTTTGGTGATTGTGTTTAAATGTATATGTTTGCCACATTTAAATCGTGGCTAACATAATCCCTTTTTTCATTTTTTTATTTTCTTAATCTATCTCTTTCATGAAACAAATTGCGCATTCTATTTTCATTTGAGTTTTCTAGTTTTCCACTTTCCCTCAATTTTCAAACATCTTCATTTCTCTTTCAACGTTTCCGGCACATCCGATAAGCCCCTCCACCACCGCTCTCTCTTCGGTCGTCGAGCTTCAGATCCACCGCCATTGTCTTTCGTGAGTTTCAGATCCATTGAGCTTTGTATCTCACTAAATCATGTCAGCTCTCTCAGTTTCTCTTCCCTTTGATGCTGATTTCACAAGGCCGAGCTCTTGCGTGATTCATCTCTATGTTGTGTTGTTTTTGGTAGGTCCAATGTTTCTTGCTTGCAAATATGTTTTTGCTAAAGCTGTTCCTGGAATCGTTTCTGCTTCAAAACACATTGAATTACTTTGCTCTGGTTTAGGTATAAATTCATATGCAATGATATTCATAAATAAATTGACAAATTCAACAAACAAAAAATAATACAAAACTAGAAGTAAGAGGAAGGGAAAAAAAATAATCTACCAACAAAGTTGTTTTTCTATGTGTATCATAATGTCTCGGATCTTGATCATTTTTAGATTCAGTTTATGAGGAGACTTGTAAGTGGAATTTCTTCAATTGAAAACAAATAACATTTTATATACATGAATTTAATAAATAATTTTATATACATGAACTTACAGAGTAGTGTTCAGGAAATCACACAGTTCATCAATAATTAAAAATAATTTAAAAGCATTACAATTGATATATACTTACAATGCTGTGTTGCATTTTGTGATGCAATTGGAAAACAGAAATGTTATTGATACAAATTTAATTACAACTCTACTACAACTTATACAACTATTCCCTTATACATCAATTTTCATTTATTTTTTATTGCTCTCCCACACATGTGACAATCTTCTTTTAAATTAAATAATTAAAAATTAATTAATAAACAAAAGAAGCAGAACACCCATCTTTCTCTATCTGGCACGCATCTTTCTTCTTCACCGTCTGAGAATCTCTTCACTGTTCACTCTCTGCAAATCGCCCTCTCCGCCTCAGCTGTGAGCTTCTTCCTCTCTGCGAAATTCCTTCTCCCTCTCTGCGATAAACCCCTAAACACAATCGTCCCCTCTCTTCGACGAAATCAGTTATGTAGTACTTTGAACTCATTCATCCGATTCAGGTTAGTTCACTGTTCCTTTTGATTATGATCTTCTCCTTATTCTTCAAAATATTTTGATTCTAAATTCCCTTTTGCTTATGGTTATTTGAAAAGCATGATTTAGGGTATAAATTGGGGCTTATGTGATTTTTGTTTATTTCAATTCCAAACTATGTATTTTACTTAACTGTTTATTTTAGTATTCACACTATCTAATTAGCATTCATCATCATTGTTCACAAGCTATTTGATAAAATGCTTGAATTGTTGCATTTAGAAGAAAAAATGGTGTACTTGTTTGGAGTGATTTTTTAAAACCATGTATATGATTTGTTTTTTCACTGGTTTTTGATGTGGCTAATAAATTTATGGAAACTTAGAGTTGCTAATGTATTCACTAGTTGTTAATGAGTTGATATTTCTTAATTAAAAATTAATTTTGTGATGACAAGTTAAGTTGAATATAAAAACTTAATCTAACCTTAAAAATTTGGCATATATCAAAACCACAACCTCACATTCAATTCAAAGAATGTACTTAAACCTTTTGATATAAAACATAAATTATGTTTTTTTTGTCCATTTCAACTCTAGAAATGGTATTTGATGTTTTTATTGTTTATTATATCATCAAGTTATGTTCTTGACTTCAAAGCACACATATATCCTTCACACAATTCTAGTTCAGAATATTTTCAATTTATACACATATATATATTCTTGAGTTTTTGTCAATTTTATTTTTGACATTTCTATTAGAAATATGGGTGTGTCTGGATGTAATTCTAGTCATTTCAAGTCTCATTCTCAGTGAAATGAATCTAAGTTAGTATATCATGGTATATCTTTAAGAGTGTAGTTGTTGTGGGATTTCAAGCTTTTAGCTTTTTTGATCCTTAATATTTTTATGTGATGGTTTGATATCATTTATTTCAATGTCTGAAGTCTCAACTTGTGCCTATTTAATTTGCAGCATAAACTGACAGGCGACTAAGCATGCACATGCATCATATGTGCAGTCACCACCAGATGACGATGCTTGAACACAATGGCAGCGGGATGTAGGTCAGGATAACCCAGGGCAATAGGATGCATTCAACAACTTCAACAAATCTCTTGCTTATCTTCCTCCTTCTTCCTCGCATAACTTCATCTTCACCATAATTCAGTCATCCTTGATCACATCACTGCAAAACGCCTTCTCCCCCTCAGCTCCAAGTGATGTTCCTCTCACTGTACGAAAAACCTATTTTCGTCCTTTTCGACGCTCTCCTCATTCAGGCGATTGAAGGTTAGAGTACTTTCCCTTTTAATTTGTTCTTCTCCTTATTGTTGATAAGATTTTGATTATAATTTCCCTTTTGTGTGTGGTTATTTGAAATGCATGATTTAGGGTATAAATTAGGGGTTAAGCGATTAATGAAGTATAAATCATAATTATCCCCCTCTTATGTTTCCAGACATAGACAAAACTGAAATCATTTTAATAATTTAAGTTGTGGAATGTTTGTTTTGTTGTAATGTTATGAGTTGAGAAAAATAACATGATAAACACAATAAGAAAAATGTGGGTAGTCATGTGTTAATGTATGGGTCGTTGGTTGAAACATTTGGTTAATTTAAAAGTTCTGACAAATCATGTAATTAGTCTAAGTTAGTTTGTGTTTTTATTTGAGGAATGATGTTTGTTGTAATGTTGTGAGTTGAAAAATAACATGATAAACACAGGAAAACAAAAAGTGGGGAGTTATGTGGTAAAATGTGGGGAGTTGGTTGAAACATTTGGTTAATTTAAAAGTTCTGACAAATCATGTAATTAGTCTAAGTTAGTTTGTGTTTTTATTTGAGGAATGATGTTTGTTGTAATGTTGTGAGTTGAAAAATGACATGATAAACACAGGAAAACATAAAGTGGGGAGTTATGTGTTAAAATGTGGGGAGTTGGTTGAAACATTTGGTTAATTTAAAAGTTCTGTCAAAGTTGGAACATTGACACGAGTTATGTGACTTGTAATTTTTTAGTTTTGCAACTTATGAGACGATTTATTTAATTGAGTTCTTTTATGCAGCTTTGGTATGACACTTGCATCAAAATTTTAAATTTCATGGATAGTTCTAATAAGATGGTGGATTGTGGTAGTAGTGTTGGTGAGTTTATTGAAGTTGACAAGTTTCAAGATGATGGCGCATCTTGGGAGCCTGCAACGAACATGTGTTTTTCTTCTGTGGATGATGTTAAATCTTTTTATGCCGAGTATGCTTTGAGAAAGGGGTTTGGGTGGAGGATTAGAACATCTAAAAAAGAAGACGGAGAACTATGCTACTTGGTTCTATCATGCGCAAGATAGGGGAATAATGTCTCAAATGTTCCATGTACATTGAAGACACTTCCGACAAAGGTGAAGCAATGTCCGGCTAGGATTTGTATTAAGATGGAAGCAGATGGATTGTGGTACATCAATAAATTTGTTTCTACTCATTCTCACGATTGCAGCCCTACAAAGTCAAGGTTGTTCAAGGTTAACAAGAAAATGAACTTGCATGTGCAGAGGGCCATCACAATCAATGATGATGCAGGAGTGACGATCAACAAAACTTTTCAATCTCTTGTTAAAGATGCGGGTGGACATGAAAACATTCCGTTTTGTGAAAGAGAGGGGCGAAATTATGTTAACAAGGAACGGCGTGCAATTGGAAAAGAAGGTGACGGCCAGGCTCTACTAAGCTACTTTTCTCAAATGAGGGAACAAAATGCCAATTTCTTCTACGAGATAGATGTAGACGAAGAATTTCATTTAAAAAATGTGTTTTGGGCCGATGCAAGAAGTAGAGCTGCTTATGAGGATTTCGGAGATGTTGTCACTTTCGACACAACATATTTGGTCAATAAATACGACATGCCTTTTGCTGTGTTTGTTGGCGTGAATCACCATGGTCAATCGACATTACTTGGATGCGGCCTGGTTTCGGGAGAGGACACAGAATCATTTGTATGGCTATTCAAGACATGACTTCGTTGTATGCTAGGAAAGGCCCCCGCTGGTATTATAACCGACCAATGTAAGGCCATCACAATCAATTGAATTTATGATATACAGACTACTCATTAATACTAAGTTTATTTGTAAATTAACTCTGAACTAGTCCAATGTGGACCATACTATAGCATAGACGACAGAATATAATAAGAAATTATCATACAGTCAACATCATACAAATGCAATCTATCTTAAGAAATTATCATACAAAAATGTAACTATAGGTAATTATAGAACGTGGTATATTTTTCTGTTGAACATTACCCGATTGTTATCAAGAGAATGTGGTATATATGTATCACTGATCAAGTTATCATACATCCTAAACATTCTTGGAAACATCATCGGAATGTTTGTATTTCTTCTTTGCTGCACCAAGACGTGTTCTAAAGCCCATACCTACAACATAGGTAAATCCACCAAAAGTATACAAATTAAATTCAATCGACCAAAAGTAATTCAATTCAACTTCAGATAAATTATGGTTCATAAAAAGATATACCTGCAAAACAACAACGCATCCTCTAATATGCAACTGTGCAGAATTTTTTCGTTTCCTCAACTTCTGTCCTCCTTCGTTTAAACTTAATGCTAGAGTCTCATATACGGCTAAACCCCAACTGTATTTCCCAATTGAATCCAAGTCGTCCAAATATTTAAAATACCAAGTTTGTACATTGGAGGATGAATTGGGGAAGTAAAACTCTTCCAAACCAAGAAGAATGTACAAGCGACAAAAATCCTCGACATCTTCATCTCTTTGAAGATTGTCAAGTTTAGCACATATGCTTTCTTTGCTAATCACCATCCCATCAAACAATTTTTTTGTATAGGACTCTGGATCTTCTATTAAGTCCACTTTCTCACCTACTATCCTAAGTCCTAATGCAAAACATACATCTAAGGGGGTAAAACGTATCGGCCTACCCTCTATAAGAAAGCCCCCACGCCTTTCATTCCATCTTTTTACTAATTCTTCAAGTAATATGCGACAAATCTTAATTTTTTTTGGCAACCTCATTAACCACTTAAATAGTGTTGCCTCAATTCGACACTTTTGAGCTTGTGTCATGTTCTTATTAATTTCGTAAATTAAACTTGACTTACACTCATGTCTGACGCGCACCTACAATTATATGCAACAACAATTAAAAAATTAACATAAAGGGGTAATAATAATAATCTTTGATTTCCATGATTTTAATACTAACTAACAATATATTACCTTTGATAATGTGTTTGAATCCATCTTTGTTTGATCAACAATATTCACAGCCTGACAAACAAATGTAATATAAATCCCACTCTCACATTAACAAAATCACATCATATCTCAAGATACAAATTTACCAATTCAAGACATTTTCTTCATGCCTTTACCTAATATTAACTAGTGATTTTCAAACAACTTGTATGATAAATTTTAATGTTTATTTCATTTTCCAAGTATTGAAATTCAAAACATTTCTGATAAAAAAATAAGTTGAATAAAACCATCAAACTATAATCATATGCTTACTTATTCTACAATAGTTTTTCCACAAAGAATAAATATTTACACCCACCCAAAAAATCCAGAGCAATTCAATTTCTTAAACCTAGCTTCAGAGTTTTCCCCCAATTTGATTTTCTACAATTGAAAGCAACCCTTGCAATTTCAAATCCAATACCAAAATGGGAACTACTTTTTCAATTAAGAATGCAAAAGTTTATAAATTGGAAGTAAATTATGAAGGATAAAGGAGATTGGAAACGAGATCGACATAGTGGAAGAGGAGAAGGAGAGGATAACTCACAGTATAAAATACGATTCAGAGTGAGAGAGAGAGAGAGCCACCGACGACCAACTAGAAGGTGATTGGTGGTGGAGGGAGATCGGCCGGAGTGGAGGGAGATCGGCTTCGTGAGACTGTGAGAGAGCTTCGTGAGAGTGGAAGAAGTATTATGCTGTGAGAGAGCTTCGTGAGACTGTGAGAGAGCACAAGAAAAAACAAAAGAAAAGGAAAAAAAAGAACTCTGGTCACGTGTGGGAGTATTTTCCCTCAAAATAAAAAATAAATGAAAATAGTTGTATAAGGGAACAGTTGTATAAGTTGTATGTTAGTTGTAATTAAATTTGTATCAATAACATTTCTGATTGGAAAAATGTCATATTATGGCTTTTTTACTTTATATAACTGAAACGGGTAAAGACAATTTTGGGGCAAGAAAAGAAGTACATCCTTTGCAATACATGTTTAAATTTAAACATATCTCTATTATATACATTTGGAGATTCTCACGGAGCTCTCTCGTGCATTCTCAATAAAAATTGCTTAGGTGTCATTTAATTAGAGCTTCTCTAATATTATACTTATGCAGAGTTTCTAGCTTAAGGTCTGCTGTTTGAATCCCACCGACGACAATAATTGAATTTTTATAATATTTTATGAAAAACTACCTTATTTTTTGTTTTTTTTTGTTTCAATCCCAATTAGAGCATCTCAAATATATATTTTTTTAATAAAAAACTCTTTCAAATATATTTTTTGTTTGGAAACCCTCAATTATTTTTTTTTTTGTGAAAACCCTCTCAAATATATATCTTTTTGTAGAAACTCTTTTTTTTATAATTATTTTAGAAACTCTCACAAGTATTATATTTTTTAAGAAACTCTAATATATATATATATATATATATATATATATATATTTAATTTCTTTTTTGGTAAACCAAAGGTATCCTCCGCGCGCAACTGCAGAGACTAATCTCATCGAGGTAACTGAGATCCATTTAAGGGGTTGACCTCTCCCAAGAAATGCTTCTCCATACGCACTGGTCAGGGATTAAACTTAGGACCAAATGGTTAAGGGACCCAAATATCTACCACTTGTACGACACTATCTTGGGACATTTTTAATATTTTAATTTTCTAAAATAAAGGAACACTCATATTTAGATTACTATGAAATAAATTGAAATAAGAAAGTACACTAATTTTTCCATGGATAAGATCACTTGAAGTATTGAACCCAAAAAATAGCTTATGACATATTTGTACACTTATATTTTCTTTTTACGTAAAAACATTTTATTTTATTTTGAAGAAAAAATTATGTTCATTAGGAACAAAATAGAAGATTTTGAGAGAGAGAGTGAGAGAGAAATCTCTCAGTGTTGGAGAATGAGAAACGGTGAGTACTTTCTATTCCACTGTTAAAAATACATATTGACAAATTAAAACTTGAATTACAAACTGTGGGAGTTGTCATTATTTTCATATTTCATATTTTATCATGGGGAAAACTTATTTAAAATTTTAGCATGATGAAAAGTATAAGTAGATTATAGTGAGAACTAAGCACGAAAATTTAATTGATATTCATTAAAAAAATTATAGATTTAACAACTATTTTTTGTTGATGGATCCCTTATAGAGCCATGTAACGGAGACGGGAGATAGAAATAGAGAGAGAGGGAAAAAATCTCTCAGTGGTGTAGAATGGAAAACGGTGAACACTTTTCACCCTACTATTAAAAATACACATTGACTAATTAAAATTTGAATTTTGACTATGAGAGTTATCCATATTTTCATATTTTATCACGGGGATCACTTAATCAAAATTTATTTAGCACGATCATGAAAAGTGATCCCCCATGATGAAAAGTGTATGTAGAAGATAGTTATAACTTAGCACGAGAATTTTATTGATATTCATTAAAAAAATAATATAGAATTTGCAACTATTTTATTGTTGATGGAGCCCTTATAGAGTCCTACAACGAAGACGGGAGAGAGAGAGGGAACCTCTAGGTGGTATATAATAGGAAACGAGTAACACTTTCCACCCCACTATTAGAAATACAGATTGACTAATTAAAATTTGAATTTCGACTACAATAGTTTTTCCATATTTTGTCTCATTACACTTTCATTAGATTACATTTGGCTGATGAAATTTATGGGAAATCTAAAATAAATTAAAATAATTTTATTTTTTATAATTTATGCTATTTTTTTATAATTCAAATTTTAAACTTTCCATAAACCTTCGTTCGAACTTTTTTAGGAATATCAATTTATCAATGTTAGTGGAGAATGGAGATTCACACATAGGTTTTCCCATTTGATGCTCACGCGTGAAGATTGCTTATTTGTGGTACGGTGACAAGAAAAAATTTGAGAATAGGAACAAGGTCAAAGTATGTTAATAATCATTTAAAAAATAGTATAGAATTTACAATTATTTTTTGTTGATAAAGTCCCTAGAGAGTCTTGGGTTTAAACATATATCATACTTTTATACTCAAATAAATTAAAAGAAATCAATCTCATAGACAATTGAAAAAACATAGACAACCTTATAAATAATATAAAATGAAAAAAGACATAGATAACCTTAAAAAAAATTACATATGAAAATAAATATTATTAAAAAAATAAAAATTATCCCGTGTTTGACAATAAACCTAATGTATATTTTTGATAAAGAGTCAGCTGGAGATGAAAAATAAAAAAACCATGGTATATTTTTATTTTTTGAGTACGCTCCCAAAAAATTTTAAGGCCATGAAAAATCGGAGTATATTTTTATTTGAGAATTAAGTTTATAATTATTTTATATTTATAGGATCACTATATAGTTTCGGAAATGAAGACGAGATAAAGAATTAATCTCATAATAGTGTAAAATGGGAAGCGAAGTAATACTCTTCATCTTGCTTTATTTTGTAACATCGTTAAATCTATATCATGCAAAATCTATCTCAATTTAATCGTAGAATTTTAAAGCAAATTACTCAAATAATATATCAAAATAAACACAAAAATAGTATTAAAAAAGAAAATAATCCCGTGCACGGCACGGGCTAACATACTAGTTTAAATACATGTTTAAATTTGTATTTAAACAATCAGAAAGTCATTTTTATTTTATCATGTTTAAATTTAAATTTAAAATTAATCACAAATTTCTCTAATATACTGATGATCAAGATGGTAACGAAGATAAATAGTCATATACTGATATATATTTACATATTGACTTGAAAGTGCATATTATCTTCATAGTAGTAAGACATAGGTCTCGAGTACTCAGCATCCTCGTCAGCTACCTAGATGAGTGAAAAGAAAAAATGTTATGAATAAAAGATCGTTAGAAACATAAAAGTATTTCAAATTTTTTTATAGAGGGTCTATAGCAAATTGGGGAGTGTGAATAGAAGCTACCTAAAATGAAGACACATGGTCATGCTAGATTCCTATCTTTTCATCTTCTCAAAAAAAAATTCCTATCTTTTCAGAAGTTTTCTTTTCCCACCCCCTGGTTTGCTTTTCCACCCCCTGTGCTGCCCTTTATGCCCCTGAGAAAAAAGTTCGGTAAACGCGGGCCGAACTTTTTCACCCCCTACGTTGAACCGAACTTTTTTTTAGTGTAAAATTTACACTAAAAAAAAGTTCGGTTTACGTAAACCGAACTTTGAGGGGTAAAATTGGATTTTAGGGGGGTGAAAAAGAGATGCGGGGGGGTGGGAAGAGAAATCTTCATCTTTTCATAAAATTGAAACATAGCCCATTTAGCCCATGAAACCAACCCATCCAAACTTAATATCCATGAGTTAATTTCTCAAACAAGGATTACTAGTTATTAGTGGTAAGAACATTACTATAATTTCTCAACTATGAAAGAAAATAAAAACTACAAAAGAAAAATAATTGTTGAAAAGTTTATACTTTATTTTATACATTCAATATTCTTTAAAATGATAGAATAAAAAAACATAAACTTATATATCATTAAAAAAATTATCTAAAAGAAATGATTTTGGTGTAATTAATGAATATAATCTATACAAGAATCTTCTTAAACAAAAATCTCCCACACATATATGCATGTAACTACATATAGTGATTAACATATGTAAGATAACCAAATTTCCCTAAACTTCAATTTTGGCATTAATAGGAACAAGTTCCAAGGTTTCTTCATCAACATTTACATCACAAACCTCAGAAGGAAGCAACCCTTCATAAGGTCCAACATTAGGGACAAGAAAAACCAAAACAAGTGTAACAAATCTAAGAATGTCCCTAATAAGAACAGCCAACCATAGTTTACTAAAATCACTTCTAGTAACATGAAGGAAACGAAGTAGTAACCCTCCACCCCATTTGGATAAAAGGACACCAATGCTATCAATACACATTAATAGAGCAAAAAATGTTCCTTCAATTCCTATAGGACATAGTTTTGTGCTAAGGACCATCATTGGCATCCACCTTAGTTTGCCTGTGATTCTTAATGCAGTTTCTTCAATGACAACAAAAAAGTAGTCAGGAATTCCGATTTTCAAATTCCAACGTAGGACGAAGATTAAGTCCAATACACCTGATGTTGCATATAAGAGTTGTGCATAGAATATTAAGTTTCTAAATGTGTAGCTTTTTAGATACTTGTGGTAGATTAGAACTCCTATTATTGAAGCCACTGCACCAATTGCATAGATTACTCCAACAAACTCCTGCATATGCAAATAAACTCTATAAACTCTCTCAAACAGTCTCGACAAGTGCTTATGCCAATAAATAAGCTCAAATAGTTCTATCCAAACAGGTCTCTAGTCATCTACAAACAAAATATGGGACTGAGATTGCTTGTAGTTGGAAATTCCATTAGTCACTGCACTTAACTAATCTAAGCAATTGAATACAAAATAAGTTCGGCAAATCGGTCTCAACCTTCTGATATTTATCAACAGCTGAGATCTTAACTGCAGTGACATGTTCATAAGTTCATTTCACCTTAATTCTATAAGCTCTACAGGATAATTTATGAAAACAGCTTATAGCTTATATGAAAACAAATTGACTTTATTTTATCATAAACAAATAGCTTAGACATAAGTACTTATATGATAAACACTTTAGTCGCGAAAGTTAGCTAATCCAAGCAATTGAATACAAATTGTAAGTTCAATAAATCAGTCTCAATCATCTAATATTCATCAATCGCCGAGATCCTAAATGCAGTGAATACTGACCACAGAGAATCAATTTCCAAAAATATGAGAGGCACATACCTGAGAGAATGCAGGACCGGCTTTTGCATCAGTATACCAGTAAAAATGGCCTTCATGAGTGGTTACATTAAGAGAAAGGGAAAGCAACATATAAAGTGAAGGCTTCCATGCTTGAGGATACTTTATTGTTTTGTACATACTTTTTATTGTCATTCCTACACTTTCCATTGCACCCTACAAAAATGTATTTAGTCATTCAATTTAGCATTAACTAACTAAGATTAAGAGAAGATTATGACAGAACATTATGATATGTGTTGAGTCATGTAACTGATTAGATAGAAATTTTCCTAACCTTCTTGTTTTCATTATGCAAGCCAGTGGTTTTCTTTTCATAGATCACAAAACCAAGCACAATTGTTAAAGCAGGAAATATTGCCATAAGACCAAGTGACCCCTAAAAAAACATTCCATTCATTAGACATTAAAATAAGTCAAAATTAAGTACTATAAGAAGATAGGGTATCTTAGACATATCTATCATTTGAATTTGACTCTATTTCATAGGGTATATACCTAAAATTGAAGGACCATATACCAACCTAGTTCCAAAATTATCAATATGCCAAATGCAAAGGACCAAATTAACCAAAGTGTTGATAATCACAATAAATACAACATACTACAAAAACAGGTCAAAAACAGAAAGAAAAAAACAAATCTTGAAACTTCCATTGTTTTATTCATTTCTTGATTAAACAAAAAAACAAATTCATACCTGTGGACCAAGATGATGAACAAAGAAACCACTAACAAGAAATCCAAGAAGAGCACCAGAACTAGAACAAAACCCACACAAACTCTGCAAATCAGGAGCCAAACCAGGAACCTCGATACTATTCCTTGCAATACAAGCATCAATAGTAACATCAGCTATAGCAAGACTAGCAGACACACCAAGAAAACACATCAACGCGGCCGCAGCCGCAATGTTTCCTCCCAGGGCCACAATAGAGGCAGACACCATTCCAATAACTCCGGCAATAACAAAATAAGGTCTGCGCCGATAACCCAAAATCGGAAAAGCATCTGTTAGAATACCCCAAATGGGTTTTAGAATCCATGGAATGAAATATATTCCAACATAAAGTTGAACTGTTGAAGGTTGAATTTTTTGTATGTCTTTCCAGTAATAATCTGAGACTAATTTGAATAATGAACCAGTGAAGCCTTGTCCTATACCATATATAAGGAATATTCCTGCTATGAATGATGGATTTAGGTGATGTGATAGCATTGATAGCCATTCTATTGGTTGTGTTAAGATTGATAAAAATGGAGTTTTGGTTTTCTTTGTTGTTGTTGTTGGGTTAGGTGAATCTTGTTGAGTTAACATGGTTGAGTTTGAGTTGAGTTTGGTCATGTTGTTTTGGATTGAGAGGAAATGGATCTGGAAATGGAGGTCATGAGATGGAATTGGAAGATTTGGTTTGACTTGAATACTTAACAGATCGTTGAATGTGGGAGGGAGTGTAGGTTTTCTATATAAAGTTCTACAACTTGTTCTTTATGACTTCAAACACGGTTTCTAGAAGGATTTTTCTCTATCTCATTTTAATTAAAATTTTTCTATACATATGAGTCAGAATCGAACCCCAAATCGCATGGTTAATAGACCAAGAACATTCACTTGAACATAAGAGTTTGGTCTATTGGTAAAAAGATACATTTTGGATATGAGAGATCCGGGTTCAAACTCCGTTAATTCTTTTAGAATATATAATTGTCTTTGTAAGTTTTCTAAAAGCTTTAAATAATAAATGAATGTTTATACGGTGTGAAATACCCTTTTTTTTATATTGAAATAGCATGACTCTAAATATAATTATTTACTATATTTTAAAGTGATAACTGATAGTTAGTAAACCAAAAAATATTTTAAACAAAACAATTATTATAAGATTTTTTTGACTCAACACTTATAATAAGACAGACAGAGTATGTAACTTGTTGACTTATAGGCACTATGTGGTCCATGACATAACTGGGGATGGAGATGGAGCTATTTCCTGTTCAGCTTTTAAAAAATCAATATCGAGACTATGGTAGTATTAAATATTTGTGAAGTGTCATGTTAAGAAACTAAAAATCTATAATCTATAATCTTGACACTACGAGAACATAAAAGAGCTACTGTAGATTGCTCTCCACTGTGCCATGTCACCTTTATATTTGGCCCATGTTGTTTTAAAAAAATAGCCCGTTTCCCCCAAAAAAAAGCGATCGTCTTATTCTTTGTCGTTGCTCTGCCATTTGGCTGTGGGAAGGCTTCATGTGGTTGGTCAGTATAGGTGGTGTAGCAGGTTGTTCAGATTGGTCAGCCTATTCATTGTATAAGGCCCTAATTATCTCGTGTAGGGTTATGTTGTTCAGGTATTATCTGGGTATCAAATTTTTCCTCACACGCTACCAATCAGCTTTTTGTGCGAACTTATCTCGTGCAGGTACTAACTGTTGATTAATTTTCCCTCCTAAATTTCTTATTGTTAGATTTGAATTTTAATGGGGGGTGATATCACGTGGAGGTTGTATTTGTGGTATCTGTGTATGTGGAAGCTATAAATTTGTATCCTGGTTGATTGTTTTGGGTAAAACAGGTTATTGTTATATTATTATCTGCAAGATGGTGTACAACGAGCAAGCTACTGTTGATTCCAAAATTGATGATGTCGCCGATATAGCGTCTGGTAGGGACAATTTTTGTATCAGGGTTAGGGTTGTGCGTCTGTGGAAGGTTCATGCTTTCCTAAATCCTTCTGAGTATAGCTCCATTGAAATGGTTCTAATTGATGAAAAGGTTGGTTATTTATTTTATCTTTTTTCTGTTTCATTGTCCTCTGAATCCGGATCTATTTGGTAGTGTTTTTTATATATGTTTTGATTACATATGGTATTTTACTTTTATCATTTGTGTGATAGGGTGGAAAGATTCATGCTTCTATTAGAAAGCAGCTGATGTATATGTATGAATCCAGGCTCAAATAGGGGCAAGTTTATGATATTTCCAACTTTGCTATTTTTCCTCAGAGTGGCCTGTATCGAACAACCTTGCACCCATACAAAATTATTTTCCTGCTAAAGACTAAAATAAATCCGTCGGAGGGTGCTGGTATATCTGAGTTTGGTCTAACTTTCACTAAAATTGATGAAATATGTGCCCATACTCATGATTATGAGTATCTGGTTGGTGAGTGATATAATATATCTTTAACTAGGTGCTTGTGTTGAAGTGTATCCATTTAAAAATTATTGAATTGTTTGTTTTGCCACAGATGTTATTGGTGTTGTTACTGGTATGTCCGCTGAGAGAGAGTATGTTAGGGATGGAAAGATCACTAAGATGATAATTGTTGAGCTTACTGATCATAGGTGAATTTTTGATCAATTTTTTATTTGTGGTTTCTTTTTGTGCTATTGCTACCATATTTGTATGGCTCATTTGATTGATTCAAATTTATTGTGATCGCAATTAGTGGTAAATGTGAAAGTGTGTTGTTTGGTGATTACGTTGATGAGGTGAATAAGAAGATTGGGAAATCTGCTGTCGGATAAGTATTGTACAAGGTTTGTTTGTTTCCCTTGATGAAATTCATAGTCTTATGTTTTATTGTGGTGTATGGTATGTTTCTTTTCAGGTGCTACAATGGTAAAAGGTATTGAGGGTGTGACAAAGGTATATGTCAACCCATATGTTGCTGAGGTAATTAACTTTAGGAATGGGTATGTTATCAATAATTGTATGCATTTTTCTCATATGTCCTGAATTTGTTGTGTAGCATGTGTGATACATTCTTATGAGTTGTGCATGTATATATTTGTAGATTGATTGAGTACTTGAGTGGAAGTCCAAACTATGCTGGTCTGCGTCGTCGGTCTGATTGCGTTCCATTCTCGCACAATTTGGAGTTTATTAAAGATCATCCTATCAAAACTATACGTGCGTTGGAGTCTGATCCTGAAGTTGGAACATTTATTGTGAATGCAAGAATGGTTGGCATCATTCACCTTGATCCATGGTGGTACCCAACATGTGACTGTTCTAAGATATTCACAAAGTATATTGGAGCTTTTCACTGTACTAAATGCTTCGCCAAAAGGTTAACTGTTGCCCCTAAGTAAGTGTTTTGCTGTACTATATTAATCTCATGTTCAATTATTATTAGACTTACTTATAGATGTAATATTATTGTTCACTTTATGTCTTTTTTAATCTATGCAGGGTTAGGTTAACCATTGGAGTAGAGGATCAAACTGGCTATACCCTCTTCCATGCATTTGATCATGTTATGGTTGACATTGCTGTTGTCAATTCTCATGTTAAGGTGAGTTAATATTTGACAGACAACGTTCGGATGCGTTTGAGTTTTTAGTTGGACGAATCATAGTTGGTCATTCACTATTGTGATTTTTATTTGTTTCAGGCGATTAACACTGATGAATTTTATCAAGCATTTAGTCCAATGATGGGGAAGAGTATAATGTTCATAGTGAATAAAATGTCTCATGATCCTGATTTTATGCAATCTCCATTTGAAATTCTTCGTGTGTCTAACGAGCCTTCTGTCATCAAATACTTTACGGAACGGGGTCTGTATAAAACTCCTTCAAAGGTAATGTTTGGACCTGGTGAAGATATTTTAGACATCATTTTGTGTGTGTGGTGGATTGATATTGTTTGTGTATCTTTTTGTATTTTCCTATTAGGTTGTGAAATCAAAGCCCATGAGCATTGGAAAGCAGATGACTCTTTGCAAATCAATCGCACTACTCACAACACTACTGATCTTCTTGAAGAATATATTAAGGGAGCATATCCAAACATGAGGAACGATGAAGCTGGCCCTTCCAATGAACCCAAGCGTGCTAAAGGAATTGTGGCATCAAATATTTTGGAGTGGACATTTGTCTCAGTGTTTGTGTTTTTGTGAGTTGAACTGCAGTTACTGAACATAAGTAATGGATCTAAAATTACTGATATTTGTTACATCTGCAATGACTGCAGTTCCACTTCCTTTGTTATATTTTGTTGGTGATAAGTATAAGTACTATATGTAATGTTAAGTTGGATCTTTGGACTGTATACTACCAGTTCACTGCAATTATTCATAACTTTGTCTTTTTGGATTGGATATGTAGTTGGGCAAATGCTATTTTGTTGCAGTATATGTAATGGATTCTGTGTCTATCGTAACCATTCTATGTATCAATATTGTTATTATGTGTGGTTTTAAGTTCAATGCAATTGGTGATGGAGTTGCTATATTTTTGTCATGCTGATTTTAATAGCCGTGTTTGCAATTTACGTTGATGCATGCCAATGTTGTCTACATGGGCCTTTGAAATAATATTCTATGTATCAATATTGTTAGCATGTGTGATATATGGATTTCGTTTGGCACACAAAAATTTCATTGTCCAGTGGCCCATTTTTGCAGCAGGTGTTAGTGGTTTGGAGTTATTTGTCACTTAGATTCTTAAAGTAATTCACTATTTTTTTTATACCTGTTATTCATTTTTCAAAAAAGTGAAAGGAACACTCTTTTAATATTCCACCATGGCTTTAATCTGTGTATGTCAGGTGGTATTAAAAAAATAGTTTTTTAATGGAAATCCTTTGTATATAAACCGATGTTGCTCAGCATTGTTAAGTGCACATATCCCTCTCTATCATAGTTTCATCGTTTCTCTTTTATCATAGTTCATCGGCTTTTTAAAAATTTCACATGTTTTTAGGTACAATTATATATATATATATAAATCATATCTTTCACTATTAAATCCAATGAACCGTGCGTACGCACGGGCTAAAAAACTAGTATTCTATAAAAAAAAAATAGAAACTAAAAATAATCTATGAAAAAAAAAACTAAAAATATAAATTTTATCTTTAAAAATTGTGTATTGAATTCTTTGAAGTTTAAAAATTGTCCTGTGTCAAATTAAAAAATAAAGTTACTATCTTTAGTTTTTACATTTCTGTTTGAAGGAAAGTGAAATAATGTTAAAAAATTTAAGGTCTGAAATTTAAGGAAAACCCTGGCCATTTATGAACTCTTTCCCTTATGAACTAGAGCAAAGAACATTTTTCACTTTTCTATAGTATACTGATAATAATTTAGTGAAGACACCAAACGATTTACAAAATAATTATGTTCATTGTTTGTCATCAACTTCAATTCCTTGTGCAAGCAAGCATCGCTCCGATTTTGCTTACGCAGCAAGTAACTTCTGGATATCCTTCTGAAAAAATATGAAACAGGAAAGACCAGATTAGGCGTAAAATATGCAAGTATATAGTTTTGCAAATTTATAGTATCAAATATACAGAAATACTATCACTTGTGTTATCCCTCTTATAAATAGCAATAAATGGAGCTTCATAAATGAAGCAAATCCGGACTCATAATTGACTCGCCTTGTTTTACAGAATTTCATCTGCTGAATTTGCTACAAATACTTATAACAAACTCAACAAACCTATGGCAATTTACATAAGAAACTAGTAGAGTGGAGAATGGTATAATATAGCGCTTAATATAAGTTGCAAGTGCATTTGGATCATCAGCTTAATTAAGCGACTTATGTTTGAGCTATTGCTATAAGCAAAGAAAGAATGTAGTTAAACATAGCTATTTTCATAAGTTATCCTAATGAGCTTATTGAAATAAGCTAAACATAGCTTATGGATCTCAAACACTTACACAAGTGCTTATGTCATAAAATAAGCTTAAATAAAGCTCTTTCAAACACAACATAGAGAGATCCACAGAGGTTTTGAATATGGAATCTCAATGACGGGGTGTGTCCAATTGAACAATTAAGTCTAAACCCATGGAGACCGAATTTGGAGTATCAGTCTGTTTTCTTTGGCATAAGGAAGATTCCGAGGACGTTATAGCCAAGAAAAACTATGTCCCTCCTAGCTTTTTTGGACATATTTTTTCAGAAGGATATCCAGAAGTTACTTCATAGAGTTCTAGAACCGTGCAAGAAAAACCTATGTCCTAAAAGACACTATTATCACGTACGGCTAGCAAATATTCAGCATTACATGTTCCCAACCCAACTCGCAAGCTTTTCTTTGAGAACTCTCACAAATACAAACATTTCTCTCAGAGAGACTTAATCCTATCATTTAGTGGCCTGAGTTAATTGAAAACTAGATTTTTGATTCAGGTAGAAAGTGCAAAGTACCTCAATTTGAAACGGAGAAGTTGTTGGTGGATATCTTTCAACAACTTTACCATTTTTATCAACCAAGAATTTCTCAAAATTCCACTTGATAAGATCACCAAAAAAGCCTCCAGAACTTGATTTCAGAAACTGATATACTGGAGCAGTAAATGGTCCATTTACATCAACCTGTTTTACAAAACTTCATTACATTGTTTACTCGCATGTAATTTACTCAAAACTATTGGATGAAGAAACATTATCAAACCTTGTCAAAAATTGGAAATTCTGCTTTGTACTTGGTGCAAGCAAATTGCTTAATTTCTTCATTTGATCCAGGCTCCTGCATGCCAAATTGATTGCAAGGGAAAGCTAGAACCTCCAAACCTGGAAATAAAATGATTAAGGACACTAAAAATGTGTGGCTAATGAAAAAATTACTTTTGAACTAAAAATCTGAAAGCCATGTTCAAACTTCAAAGAGAAACAAAGTAGAAAATTGACTTTGGAAAATTTTGAATTTTCCTACAACGAAAAGCATCTAAGGCTAAAAGCTCGATCATGTTCCACCATATAGTGACCCTGATATGCTATTTATGTTAATTACAGACATGGAACAAAAATTGAATGGCTACAATAGTCATTCTATCCTTTTGCGAATTCTTGCACCCCCAAAATTTTAATCGTGATCAAAATGCATCAACTCGCATTTTTGTTCATCTAATTTCCAAACAGTGTAATCCTTTAAACCATGAAAATCAAGAAATATAGGTTGTCTGTATAAACTGGATAAAGCATTATGCAGTGAAATAAACAATCATTATATTTAGGTTTCCCCCGGATATCCTCATACACAAGTCAATTCTGTTTGAGGCACAATCGGGCACTAAATGCGAGTGTCTCTTCCAGCAAAGATTCAAAATGTGTTTTTCTGCAATAGAGGGGACTATCCTCGTCTGCTAGTCTCAACCACCGTTGGTTGAAATGACGTGCATTTTAAAATCATGACCAATAAAGAAATGTTTGTCTGATGGATAAATACTTTAAATAGAGATATGATTTTTAAAGTGATCAATAACATGTCCCAGATGGTTAACTTCAATCACATATTAGTATTGATCAATGAAGGAACAATTTCTAACATGGCTTCCTATTTCGAATTTGTGAATCCCAAATACCGAACTGATTTATTAAGTCTTTAGACCACATCTAAAAATACCAATAACCAGTGCGGCTGTGCCTGAATTTCAATGGAAAGGAAGAGCATACTTCTCTTCTAATCTTATACTACAAAGTATAGGATCCGACACCGAACAGAAAGATTGCAAAGGTAGATTGATTCAGATCCAAATGTCAAGTAGTAACCGATAGTCATAATAAAAATATAGGAAATAAAAACAAATAACTATGGTTCATAAGTAATGTACCTCTGGTTTTAAAATTATCATATAAGTGCGAGAGTTCCGTGTAGTTTGATGATGTCAAACCGCTGTCATTCAAAGGAAATCAATCAATAGAATCATAACTTACCAGAAACTTTGACATAACTTTAGAGGTGTATGCAACTGAGGGGAATTTAATGTCTCACATCAGAGAAGTGGGACTGTAATAGTTCTAAATTGCGGTTGCAGTTTATGCACGAACTTAGATATTGTGACAAAATGCAACCAATGCGGCTGCAACTCTAGTTAGGATACCAATTTGGAAACTTCTAAAAGAGAAAATAGAATATGTACCGACAATGGTGTATAATAGTTTTACAGTGATATCCAATAAGCATCTTGTATTCTGCCAAATCAGAATTATTTTGAAATTAGTTGTATGACATGGCAAATTGACGATTTCTTATTAGATGACCGTATAACACTATTTTACACTCTGAATGTATATCTACCAACTAAACTTCTTCTAACTTCTAAGACCTTATATTGCGGCTGCACCTACTGACCGCAATTTAGAACTATTTGTTTAAGCATACCTGAAACCACTCCCTAAACATTAACAATCTTCAATTGCAAAAAACAAAAAAAATGATTCTCACAGAAATATAAATTAAATAATAAATAATCCATACCATCTTGAAGCAACATTGACAATCAATAGAACCTTCCCCTTGAATTTGCTAAGATTAACATCCTTCTTATCAATATCCTGCACCACATAATAATAACATAATTATCCTATAAAAAATAAAAATAATTTATTTCCTTGAATTTCAAAAAATAATCCCTCCTTCAAAAGAACCTATACTATGATAAGTAATAACAAATTATCACAACAATAAAAATGAATAAAAATTTGAAGATTGAAGATGATAGTACCTTGACGGTGAAATCATAAATGGTTTTATCAGTAATAGCTCTAGCGTTGACTGAGAAAGAGCGAGACTTGAGAACAGGGTTGAATGAGGTTTGTTGAGAAAAGGCATGTAGAAAAAAGGGTGAGTTGGAAGAAGCAAGTGAAGAGGATTTGATAAGAGTGGGAGGCAAAGAAGAAGAAGTAGTAGTTCTATGTTGAAGAGGTGTGAAGAAGGTTGTGGAGAAAGCCATGGAAGCCATGTTTGTGTGGTTGAGAAGAGAAGAAACTGAGAGAAGAGAGCTGTTTTTGAAGTGAATTTTTTGTGAACGCGACAAACTTGAAGTGAATATTGAGTTTGGATAACGGTATTTCCAAAATTATTGGGAACAATTTAGTTTTAGAAAAGATTATTTGGGAACTACTTAAGGGCTTATAACAACAATTAATGATTATCGTTGAATTTGGTAAAAATGACCGCAGTTAGATTTCTTGCAATTATGATTGAGATTGGTTAAAATTACTTAATGTAACTGACTCTCAAATCAAATTAGGCTCAATATGTTGGATATTGGTGGGAAAAATAAAATAAAATAAAGCAATGACGCTTAAATTAGATAACACGAGTCGGAGATAGAATCGAAGAGTTTATATAGAAAAAAAATGAAGGATATGTGTGTGTGTGTTGTATATAGTACAAGGATGGGGCGATTTGGGCTACCACCTGCATTTTACTATGGCAATGGCGCAACAAAAGCCTCCATGATGGTGAGTTTGTGAGTCCGGAGAAACCTTGACGGGTGATATTGAACTATGTTGATACATACAAGATGAGTATGATGGTACAGGACCAGATCAGACCCGGACGAACGCAACAACAGCTGAATATCGCATGGATGTCGCCTTCTTCAGGATGGTTTGCTTTGAATATTGATGGTGGAGCGAAACCAAGTGATTGGAAAGCGGGATGTGGTGGAGTGCTTCGGAATGATAAAGGCATTTGGATTGGCAGTTTTGCTAAAGCTCTTGGAGACACCACTGCGTACACAGCTGAGCTATAGGGATATCTATGAAGGTTTGAATCTTGCTCATCGACGAGGAGTGATAAGGCTAGAGCTGCGAACAGATTCGCAAGTCCTAGCATAGAGCTTAAAGGAAAGGAAGAATGTGAGTGTTTTAGGGTGTGCCCTTATGAAGAAAATTATAAACCTGCTGGATGGTCCTTTGGAGATTCAAATCACTCATGTTTATTGGGAAGCTGATAGATGTGCAGACATGCTAGCTAATATGGGAAGTGAAGGTATTAGTGAGATCGATTATTTTGAAAATCCTCCTACTAGGGTGTTGCAAATTATAGAAGATGATGCTAGAGGTGTTTCTTTCCCCCCGATTAATTTCCTTGTAATTTCTTTCTTTTGGGCATAGGTCCCGTTGAATACAAAAAAAAAAAAAGTGCACCTCCAAGAGTATTATTCATAATTAAACGAGAAAAAAAGGATCCATGAATTTAGCTCAGTTAATATGACATTATATTATATATATCGGGGTTGAAGTTTAAACTTCAGTTATCTCATTTATCTACCTTAAAAGCTACTGTACAAATTATAATTTTTAAAGTTAAAATTAATTTTAAAAACAAAACAATTCAAGTGGAAAGCAATCACCCACATTAAAATTATTTTTGCATGTCAAAAATCAATTCTGAAAACTCTAAACGTAGGAACAAAGCTAGATCCCCAAACAGGACTCGTCGGTGCACATTGATACCTTGTTGTAATCCAACTTTATACAACAAAGACACCTCTTCATTTTGAGTACGTAACCTTTTATTTAGGCAACGTAAAGAAGACATCAATGTTCTCATAGAATGCTCTATGTGTTGTTTGTGGAAGTTTTTCTTATTTTTGTGAGACAAATATATTAAAGTTACTAACAGACTTTAAACATTACCCTTATTCGTATATGGTTAGTAAATTCAAAATATTAGTATTAGCAGTCATGTACAAAATGATACGTGATTTGAAAAAAGTAGTGGTCGTGTTCATCAATATCAATTTCTTTTCATAAAGAAACTCTTGGGCTTTGTTTGCGAGTTTGGAGAGGAGGGGAGGGCTTTGGAGGGAGGGAAATAGAGAGAAAATTAGAAAAATCTTTTACATTTTTTTTAGAAAGTATTTTTTATAGAGAATGACAAATAAATACTTATGATTAATATATTATGAATTTAAGAATATTATAACAACATTAATTAAATTTGAAGAATTCATATAAATCCTCCAAACCCCCTCCAAACCCCATCTAATACAATTTTTTAGTTCCCCCAAATTGGGGGGTTTTTGTGCTATGAAGAAAAAATAACCCTTCAAACTCCTTCCCTCCCAAAATTCTCTACTTCTTCCACTTGTTTCTTCCTTTTTAGCCTTTCATTCCCTTCCCTTCCCCTCCAAACTCGCAAACAAAGCCTTAGAAGGGAGGTTTTGGATTCAAATTTTGGAGACCCAAAAGAAAAGTTTTTTTAAAAAATATATAAAATGGAAATAAAGGAATTACTCATTCAATAAAATAAGATAAAAGTTAATTAGTATTTTTGAGACACTCTTTAAATATATTTTTTATAAAAATATGTGGTAATTTATTGTAAGATTATCTTTTGCAATAGATTAATTATTATTGAGCGGTACTCTTTCCGATGTCCTTTTTATAAGAGACAGTTGACTTTTTAGATTTATTTAATAATGAATGTATTTAAGCTATAATATAGACTAAATACATTAATTATTGAATGAATCTAAAAAGTGAATTGTTTCTTATAAAAAGGACCGGAGGGAGTATTAAATAGTGTCTTTTTTGTTTTGGTCAAGGGTTTTTTTTTGACAAAAAGGGTCAAGGGTATTAAAGAGTGTCTATTTAGTCAAAAATAAATTAAAATAAATATATTTAGTCAAATTGGATAATCTCTTTCCTTTATTTCTCTCCATTATAATAAAAAGGAAAAAGTAGAAAAAAAATATACTAAACTATTAAGAGAAAAATGATGATTAAGAAAGTAATTAATTTTGTCAAAAAAATTAATTAATATTATTAATTAATATTATAAAGATAGTTGAAAGTTGAATTTATTTTAAAATCAATTTTCAAAGAGATTAATTATTATTATTATTAAACATAGTATTTATTTAGTCAAAAAAAATTGAGTAAATATATTTAGTAAAATTGATTAAATATATTTAGTCAAATTGGGAAATAATAAAAAGTAATAATAATTAAAGACAAAGAGGTTTGGATTAAAATCTTTATTTAGTACTTATGACAAAAAAACTAATAATATAATAAAAGAAGAAATGACAAATTGAGTAAATATATTTAGTCAAATTGGGAAATAATAAAAAGTACTAATAATTAAAGATAAAGAGGTTTGGATTAAAATCTTTATTTAGTACTTATGCCAAAAAAACTAATAATATAATATATATTATTATAATAAAAGAAGAAATGACAAATTGTATATCCGTCCATGTAAAATTATTGTAAACGTATCTATGACACTATATAGACTAGAGATAAGAGAGAGTCCATATATATACAACAATTGAACCAAACAAAACTATTTTTTATCATTAAAAATACAAACAAATCTCTATGAAAATATTATGGTGAGTAGTGGATGAACAAAGTTTGTGGAAATTTCTGTGTCACAAAAACCAGAAAGTCTTCTCCTTTTCATTCTTTATTCTTACTCATCACATCACTAGTGGCAACACTACTTGTGTCTTGTCTCTCTCTCTCTCTCTCTCTACCAACTACTCTCTCTCTCTCTCTCTCTCTCTCTCTCTCTCTCTCTCTCTTCACACTTCTTTTATTTCTTGGTACACTTCTTCACCCTCCCTATCAACCCATCATTTATTCTTCATTCCATCTTTATCTCAATATAAAAAACCAAACTTTATTTTATTCTTCAATTGTTTCTTTACAAAGTTTCTCTCCATTTTCAAGTGAGAATTTTTTAAAAAAATTAAATTTTTAGCTCATATTGTTGACTTACTACTCATATTCTCATCTGGGTCTTTCTTGTTCTTCATGATTATGAATTCTACATTCTGTTTAATCTCAATTATTGTTCACATATTTCTTTTCTTAATTAACATGTAAATTTTTTAAAAAAGAAGAAATTACAAATTTTCCATTTTTTTAATATTTAAATATTATTTTTTTATCTATGTTTGCTTTGTCTGATTGATTTTTTTATTTATATTCAGATATTTAATTCCTGGTTTTAGATCATTTCTTGATTAAGATATCACTTTTTCTTGAATCTTGACATTGAGGAAAAAACAAAAAGGTAAAAAAAATAAAATATCTAGATGATTCCTCATTCTTTGACTTGAGACTTTTGTTCCTAATTGACTTGCAAAAGTTATGTTTGGTTTTTTTGTATTTCATTTTTTAGTATAAGTTTTCTTTAATTTTCATGCTTGAAGAAATAAAACTAATGCTTATTTGGTTTAATTCAGATATAGGAATATGGGAACAAGTCTCAGCATTCCCAAAACTGAAAAGTTTTCTGAAGATGGTGAAAATGACCAGCTTAGATATGGATTATCATCTATGCAAGGATGGCGTGCAACAATGGAAGATGCAGTAAGTAGTAATTAATCACTGAAAATAGTACTAGTTTATGAAATTGAAATCCTTGTGTGTGAATGGATTTTTCTTTAGCTTATTATGAAGCACAAACACTCCTCGGATTAGGATTAAGCATGTCCACACATCAGTGTCTTAAACTGATACTTTACATTGAATTATATCATTTTCTCAAATTATTATCTGTGTCAACATGTCAATGTTTTTGTCGTGTCCAGTGTCCGTGTTTGTATACATGTTTCATAGGGCCTTATTTATTTTCATTTTTATATAAATGCATCATGCATTTTACAGCTGAGTTTGTAAGTTAATTTTAAGGCTTCTACGGTCTAGTTTTGGTAGAGTTGCAGGAACAAGTTTATGTGGTTTGATTCTATGAGAAATGTTCAAGCCATACGATTCGTTGTATTTTTGGTATGACACTCTGTTGTTTGAGTGTTCTGCATAGTTGAGCTTTGCTTAATGTGTAAAGTTGGGAAATGGTATTGTTGTTAGGTGATCAGAACTCAGAAGATGTAATTTTATCTTTTATTCTTGTTAGAATCAAAGAATCAAATCCAATATATTTATTTGTTAATAGGAATATAAATTTATAATCATAGATTAAGATTTCAATTAGAAAAACACAAATTCACATGTATTAGGGAAAATGAGCTGTTTGTGTTGATTGAATTATGTTTAGTAGTACCATTAATTATGCTTTTAACTTTGTATTCTGGAACTTATTTCATGGTATTTGTGTTTCTTAGATTGCTTGAGTTGAGCATTGATATGTAGTTGACTTCTATCATTCTTGTTTACTTTTCTAGCATGCAGCGCATCTTGATGTGGACAAGTCCACTTCGTTTTTTGGCGTTTATGACGGTCATGGAGGTAAAATCTTGATAAAGTTTGGTTATTCATGCATGTCAGTGATTCAAGCCAGGAAAAGAGGAGAATATTACAGAAATTGTGTGTATTTTTGTAATCAACAATATTTTATAAGTCCTCACATAACACAAATTTTCAGGTAAGGCGGTTGCAAAGTTTTGTGCCAAGTATCTTCACCAACAGGTGCTCAAGAGTGAAGAATACATAGCTGGAGATGTTGGAACATCTCTTCAGAAAGCATTTTTCAGGTAAGCTAAAAAAAGAGAGCCTGCTGTGAAGTTTGGCTTGTATCATCAATGAATGAATATAGAAGAAAAAGTAACCGCTAGTTCCTCGTTATTGGATGGTTTTTACCTTTCCTCGTTAATGTGAAAGTAATAGAAAAGTGAGTTATGAACTATCATTTTGGTTATTATGCAGAATGGACGAGATGATGCGTGGTCAAAGGGGATGGAGGGAACTAGCAGTCTTGGGTGATAAGGTAAAGGGCTTCAATGGAATGATTGAAGGATTGATTCGGTCTCCAAGATGCAATGGCGATAATAAGGACGAAAGTGATGATTGGACCTTTGAGAAGGTAGGGTTGATGTGGAATGAATATACTTAGTTTGATATACTTAGCTTCTGGCATTCATTAATTTGATCTTTTTACATTGTAAGCAGGGGCCTCATTCTGATTTTGATGGACCAACTTCAGGAAGTACTGCCTGTGTCGCAATCATTCGAAACAACCTACTTTTTGTTGCAAATGCTGGTGATTCACGCTGCGTAATATCTAGGAACGGTCAGGTAACTTCAAAATGGAAAACTTCAAAATGGAAATTATTGGAATTTTATCATTTTAATGTATTAGAAATATGTTTCGGTGTTTTTATTTTGTAAGCTACGTGTTAAGTAGAAACTTGAAGATAATGACATAACTTGATTCTGACTATGGATTTTTTTTTTTCTACAGGCATACAATTTATCTAGAGACCACAAACCTGAACTTGCGATCGAGAAGGAAAGAATATATAAAGCTGGTGGTTTTATTCATGCAGGACGAGTTAACGGGAGTTTAAATCTAGCAAGAGCTATAGGTATATACCTACCTACCGGCAAGTGAGCTTCCTTTATTCAGTTTTAACCTTTGTAAGTGACATTCCCCTCTGCGCCTTTAGTTAGGCAAATACATTAATTTATGAATACGATAAATGATAATTTTAGTGCACCAAAAATAAATGGAATTTTCTATTATTTTTCTTCGGTGTGCTTTATTTTGGTTACTTAGGAGGCAAGAGGGGGTAAACTTGCATGCATGTTGTTTGGTTTCAAATTGCATAATTGAAGATTTCAAGATATATAACTGCATTGTAAAGATGCACTAAAAACTTGCATGTTTTAATATTCTGCAGGTGATGTGGATTTTAAGAATAATAGATTTCTTTCTGCTGAAAAACAAGTTGTGACCGCCAATCCAGACATAAACACTGTAAGTTTGCTTACGTGCAAATCAGATTGCGTAATATCAATATGGTATCAATAATGAAATGCTTAGTCAAGAGTCTTCGTATATGCTACTCCTACTCCTACATGTTTTCAACTTTTAGTAATGTTATGACTGATAGTTTTGGTTTTGACGTGTTATAATAGGTTGACCTTCGTGACGAAGATGAATTTATGGTGATAGCTTGTGATGGCATATGGTATGATTCTTATGCTTTATATTCCCATTTTAGTTTAAATTGTCATTTCTTGAAAATTCTCGAGTAAGTTGAGTTGTTATTCTTATGTTTCAGGGATTGCTTGTCAAGCCAACAATTGGTAGATTTTGTACGTCAAGAACTTCTCTTGGTGAGTGTTCATGTTTGTCTCGAATCGAACTGGTATAAATGTCCGGCTCGTCGGTTCTGTGTTATGAATTGAACCGGAACTACACTTACAGAAAAACCAAATTGGAACTTTTCGAACAAACTGTTTTTTCATGATTAGTGATCAAAGTTATTATTTTAATGTAGTTTGGCTGATTTGTGTAACAAATGGTTTTGACATGATAAAATCTTTTTATCTCACAGAAAACCAAACTTTCTGAAGTTTGTGAAAGAGTGCTAGACCGGTGTTTGGCGCCATCTTTAGCTGTTGGTGACGGATGCGATAACATGACAATGATCTTGGTGCAGTTCAAAAAACCAATGCAGACTAGTGTACCAGCTCAAGAACAATCACCTTCAAATGAACAAGGTGCATCTGAACCAAGATTGGAGGGCAATTGAAGTTGTCAATTTTGTGTAACAAGACTAGATGCATACATGTATATTGTATAGTGTGGACCTATGCTTAGAAAATGTCTATATGGTCATTTTCACTCTTAATTAGCATTTTATAAAACAATTATCAACCCCTAGCTTACTTTTTCAAAACTATAATGTGTTTTGCTTGTTCAATAAGCGGCTCCAAATAACCAAGTGGTTGAGTTCAAGGAGCTCCGGGTAAGGGCGAATTGTTCGAGAGAACATATAGCCATACTTTATTTATCTCTTCACCGAATTCCAGATTAGCGAGGTTCCTTTATCTTGAAAACCGGAGGTTAATTATTAGTATTAGCAACAACAATCTGCAGGCATTTTGAGGTGTTTGAGTTGTCTTTATTAGTTAATTGAGGAGTTTAAGGTTTTGTCAAAAATACATGATTTTTTTTTTTGTTTATATTGAAGTTTAGAGGAATTATATCCGTACATTTAAAGTAACAAAAAAAATATTTTGAAGAAACTGATGCCATGTGTACATTAGCTCATCATAAAATGTAAACCTAAAACTCAATTTATGTTATTTTATTACAAGCCAAAAGAAGAAAAAAAAAAAACTACAACGAGATTAAACATTGGTAGTAATCCTCACAACATCAGCAAGTAACACATGACTCAACTGAGTAGGAAGTCTCAAAGAACCTGCGACCAACTGCCAAGGAACAACCAGTACTGGCCAAGACATTAGTACATCGCCTGACTTTACGATAAGAATGGTGCACAACAACCTCCCAATCTAGCTCCAATATTTTCCGAATCTTTTGAACTAGAGCACTTCCTTGGTGGCTACCCTGAGGTCTACCCCTACTAGACTAGAGTAGGAGATAGAAAACTTACACTCTGTTTGGTTTTGAGGAAAGAAAGAGGGAGGAAAGAATATTACGGATATCGATGAATGAATCTAGACAAAGGTTTGTCCAAATTCATTCATTGATTTGCGTAATTTTCTTTCCTTCCTCTTTCTTTCCTCTCTTCCAAACGGAGCCTTAATCAAGGGTCACAATTAGAGCCACAATGAATGCATAATCAATGTTGGGGTACACAGTGACCATAAACTTTTCCCTGCTAACTATAGTGCCAAGCTTCTTATTTATCTGCAATAATAATAACAATACTAACAATTTTAGATATAATAAATATAAGGGTCTATTTTTTATTTTATTTTTTCCATTTTGAGAGTGGTATATATATATATATATATATATATATATATATATATATATATATATATTTCAATTTTCCACCATTTATTTTTTGCATAAAAGTAAAAAATAAACCTGAGCAACAACATTGTTGGATTCACCAATATGAACATTCCAAGATTGTCCAGATAAATTTGCCTTGACAGTGTAGTCACAAATTTCTGTGTTATTATTTGCCAAAAACACATTTAATTTGGTCCTTAGTTGTATTAATGAAGAACGTTTCCTAGTAAAGATAAGATCCTTTGGTTCTGTACTTTCACCTCTATATGCTTTCCAACTATCATCAGCTGCCAGCAGCTGCAAAAACAAAGTTGTCGCTATCATTTAGACGTGTTACAACTTGATACTCTCTCTCTCTGAAATGAAATATAAACGAAAATGATTCAAAAATTTAAATATATATTTGGTCTAAATTTTAGAACAAATATATTTCACTTTTTGAATTATTTTTCGTGTATTTCATTTCACAGAGAGAGAGTACTAGTTATCGAGCAGGAAAAATATTAGGAAGAAAAACTATTGAAATTATTGCATATAGAAAGAAAGAAAATTGGGTAATTTTTGAATAGTTGATGAACAAACCGATCTACGAAGATGGAGAAGGGGATTTCCGTTAGCATCAAATAAGAATCGGTGTTGGCGGGGTGTTACTAAGGTTACAAGCGAGCTTTTAACAGTCAAAATGACGTTGTCGTTGATGTCTCTAACAGTGAAGTTATCTCTTAAAGTCTTTTCCTTTGTGATTATCAAATCAATAGGATGTGTAGCTGAAATTTTTCAAACCAAAAGGATTTATAAATATTGATGCATCTAACCAAATAAGTTTAAATTTTATTAAGGATGTTTGGATACAACTTAATACAGCACTTTTTATAGACAAACAAATAAATATACTTGGGAAAGTGCTTTTAATAATCACTAAGTAAAAATTGTCCCAGGAACAAGGTTCATTCATACCTGGAGCACAATATTGAGGGCTGATGATGGCAGTTGTTGTAGAGAGTGGTGGATGTTGATTTGCCATGATGATTGAATTAATATCAAAGAATGAGTTTTAGAGATGTGTGTCTTTGTTGAATTTAGAATGAGTTATGTCCTATATATAGTTTGGCACCTAATATTTTTTTAAAAAAATATACATGTGAGATATGTGGATAGGATTTGAAATTGTCAACCATGTTGAAAAGTAAGGTTTGAATTTGAACAACATTAATTTTTTATTTATATATTGTAACTTTGTAAGAAAAACTCAATTCATCCACAACTTAATGGCATACTCGGTACATACTTTTCAATTCAATACAACTTGGTGCATATTGCGTAAGTATTATCTTCGATCTTAATTATAAATAATTTTTTTTAGATTAATTGAAATATAATTTTTAATATAAACTAAATACATCAGTTATTCAATAAATTTAAAAAATAATAATCATCATCCTAATCCTAATCCTAATAATTAACATCATCTGAACCAATATTTGTGAATAGTTGAAGCTGGCAGATTTTGTGTAACAGCACTAGATGTATACTGTATAATGTGGACCTATGCTTAGAAAATGTCTAGAATGATGATAATTTTCCCTTTTAATTAGCTTTTGTATAAAACAATTTATTGATCCCTAAATTTTTCAAAATTTTGTCTGTATACAAAATGATAAATACCACCAAATCTGCACGCACTGCGAGGTTTTAGATTCGAGTCTAAGTGATATTGTCAAAAGACTTCTGGATAAACTATAATGTCTTTTGCTTATTCAATAAGCGGCTCCAAATGTTAGGAACAACAATCAACAGACAATTTGAGGTGTTTAAGTTGTCTCTGTTGGTTATTAAATTTCTCCTTTATAACTTCCTTTAGATAAAATTGTTATTAAATATAAGTTTAATTACAAATTATTAAATATATTTTTTTTATTAAAATACTACTAACTTGTTTTGAAAGATAAAAAGACAATATTAAAATATATTTTTTTTATTAAAATACTACTAACTTTATTAACAACAATACACATTAACTATCCTTACATTTAAAGAACAAATAAAGTACATAATTAACAATAGAAACTTAAAGTGTTTTTAAGGGTAAATATGTTGAGCTGAGTAATTAAAAATATTTTATACAATATAATATAAAGTTTTAGAAAATAATAATATAATAATATACTAGCTAGTATAAAAAAATTAAAATATCGAGGAGGCGCCGTGACTCATACTGGTTCCGCTAGTCCCACTTCCAGGTCTATTTCTGCTTGAACTTGTTAGGGTCACAGTTAAAGCCACAATGAATACATAATCGATGTTGGGGCATACGGTGACCATGAACTTTTCCCTGCTGAATAAAGCGCGAGGCTTCTTATTTATCTGCAATAATAAAAATATAACAATTTTAGATCAAATAAATATATTTTGATATTGATAATGCATTTCTAAGAAAATAAAGATGTAGTTTTTCTATATATCATATGTCGAGATTGTTATGGTCAATTCTCTGTATTCTATATGAGCTAAGACAATGTTATCTTCGTAAGCATAATTCAGCTGATAGAAATATTTCATGTAATATACATTTATGTTTCCTCTAATATATTTACTTCAAAAGCAAAAATTATCTCTATAGTATAGTAAGGAGTACTTTTTGCACCACACTCTTTACTTTTTACACCCTCCATTTTCTTTCTGAAAATATTATCCATTCAGATCACCTTGCTCTCATATAAGATTCATTTTCAAAATTTAACAAAATCAATTATTTTTTTACTAACATATAGTACCACTAATTTTCAAAGTGCGGACATTCTTCATATTAGACGTGTACTATATCAGACATGTGTCGGTGTCGAACACCAATACAACACCGACATTTAAAATTACATTAAATTGTGTCATTTTCTCAAATGATTATCGGTATCGACATAACAATATTTATATCATGTTTGATGTCCGTGTTTATGTGCATGCTTCATAGCCCACTAATGATAACATAAACTTATTATCTCTCATGAGAATATACCTGAGCAACAACATTGTCGGAATTGCCTATGAGAACCTTCCAAGATTCTCCAAATAAATCTGCTTTGACTACAACGAAGTCACAATCTCCAGTGTTGTTATTTGCCAAAAACACATTTAATTTGGTTCTTAGTTGGAATAATGAGGATCGCTTCCTAGTAAAGATATAATCCTTTGCCTCTGTACTTTCACCTCTATATGCTTTCCAACAACTATCATCTGCTGTTTGTAGCTGCAAAATATCATTTTGACGTTACAATTTAATCCAAAATGAAATATAAGTACAAATATTCAAAAATTCAAATGTATTTCGTCTAAATTTTAAAATAAATACTTGCTTGTCTAGCTCTGCAGCTCGTAAAGACATTTGACTTTGTGAAGTATTTTTGCTTATACTACGTTCGTCTCAATATATAAGTTTTTTTTTTTCAAAAACGCAAGAATAAAATAACGAAATTTTTGCATTAAATTTGTCAATAATATACATTTTCTTTTCAATTATTAAAAGAGAGAGAGAAATAGTGATACTATTTACTTCTTTTCATTTAATTAGAAATATTTTTATGAAAATTTAATCAATGATGCACCTAATTGAACTTTGAAAATAGTCTTATAAAATGAGACAACAAAATTTTACAAAAATGTCTTATATATTAGAACAAACTACGGAGGTAGTATTTCATTTTAGAGAGAGAAGAATAATTATCAAGAAGGGGAAAATATAAGAAAGAAAAACTATCGAAATTATTGCTTATGGAAAGAAAGAAAATGAGGTGATTTTCGAATAGTTGTTGAACGAACCATTCTACGAAGATGGAGAATGGGGTTTCCGTTAGCATCATATAAGAATCGGTCTTCACGGGTTGCAAATAATGTTTCAGGAGAACTTTTAACTATGAAAATAACATTGTCATTGATATCTCTAATAGTGAAGTTGTTGCCCATTCTCTCCTTTATGACTATCAATTCAATCGGACGTGTAGCTGAAATCACAAACCAAAAAACTAGTAAAAGGATGGATATACAACTTAATAAGTGATATATCAAACATGTAGTAATCAATAAGAATCCGTTTGATTCGCATAATATAATATTACATACCGATAGTTTGATTCACATAATATAAAATAAATTACATACCGATATGATAAAATTTTAATTAGAAATACATCATGGTTCGTACCTGGAGCACAGTATTGAGGGCCAATGATGGCAGTCGTAGAGGGTGGTGGTTGATTTGCCATGAAGATTTATTTGTTGAAGTTGTTAATTATGAAGAATGAGTTATAGTATATCCTATAGTTTGGCACCGAAGCTTATTTATATGTGATAGGATATGAAATTGTCAACCATCATGAAAAGTGAGGTTTAATTGAACAACATTTTCTGACTTGTACTGCAAGAAACTTAACTTGGTTCATTCCAAATATACAATGGTATAATTAACTTGATACGTAACACTCTCTATGACTTGTTATAAATCTAAAATCTAAAATCTAAATATAAATCTTAAATGTCAAATACTATACCACGAACATGTCAATAACTTTCAATTTATTTTCACTTTCTTTATTTTCACCTTCAATTAAGCTGTAAGATGGTTTTAGTTGCTCTAAAAATATATCATTCATAAAAATCTGTCTAAACATTGACCACCCTAATATTCATTTTAGTTTTTGCTTTAAATCGAATATTTTACATATTATATGACCTCCTAATTTTATTTGAATAAATTTTGTAGAGATTAAAACAAAACAACACATGAATAAAAAATAAAAAGTTGTATATTCATAACAATTGAAAACAAAATATTGTTATGAGGACTTAAACTAAAACTTTTGATATTTGGAGGACCATTCGAATATTTAAACCTAGTAATATATATTTTTGGGTATGTAGACAAAATGCAAACATCGCTAAAACTCATACATACAACCAAAGACATCTAATATATTCTATTTTGTATGATTTTTTTTTATAATTGGTTTGATTCAAACACCCTTAGCAATGAGTCCTACCACAAGATGTTATATGGTTATTTTTGGAATATAAAACTCTTTGGTACTATATATAACGAGAAGTGCTCTTTGGTACTCTTTGATTCAAACACTCTTGAGTGTTCTTAGTTAAACAGGATTAATTAATTGAGTGTTTACAATCAATATTCACTTTACTTTATAAAAAGAACAAAGCTGCAAGAATGTTCTCTGCCTCACGCTCAAAAACAAGCTTCAACGCAAAAGCACTTATTTCTTTAAGTCAACTATGTACAAGACAAAGAAGCACTTTTTCTTTGGCATTTACTCACAGAATCACAACAGTATGCATATCAATTAAGGCAATGAATATTTGAAGGAAATATGTGACTTTCCACTTTGGCCAAGTTTGTTTGATCATGCATGTGCACATAGGAATTAATTCAAGACAAAGATCACAAGTGTCTATTTTGAGTTAGACTGATCTTTCATAAACCTACGAGCTTGCTCCAACTCATTTCTAACTAAGAGTTGGCATGTCCTTTATGAAGAATATTTAATGAACATTCTCCCACATGTGGTTTCCTTCTCCAAGACAAATGTACTTTGCTAGTACAAAGTGAATAGTGTTTAAAGGACAACACAGCTGTGTTTCTGCATCGTCACAACTGACTATCAAGATAAAGATCAAAAGTTCCTTGAAGGCCAAGTTTATCTCTGCCCAGACTGGAGAATGTTCTCTGAGAATGTTGTTCTTACCATTTAATTAATCAAGCTCATTCACAGTTGGATAAAACGTGCTTAAAAGAAGCCCAACGGCTATCCTTGGAGAACAAGATAGGAAGAACCCTTTACAGCTCACTGCAAGCTCATTTCCACGCTCCTTTGAAGATCAAGATAAGGCTCTGATCCAATAACATTCTCAAAATGTTCTTTCAGCTTATTATCTCTCATCAACTTTAATGAGCTGTCATTTTTTGATAAAGATATCAGCATATATCTGTTACAAGGGATATATATACTTTGGCACCAAGCAATACAAGACAAAGCCTCAACTATAAATAGAAGCATTTGGTGACCTTAAAGAGCAAGAGTTTTCACTACAACTTTCACACTACTTGTCTTTATCGCACAAGCAATCTCAAAACTCTTCTTTAATCTCTTTCACTCCTTAGTTATAACTCTATACTAGGATTAGTATATACACTGAGTGAGTTGAGTGTTTCTCATTTTCTTAAGCTTCTCACTTTGTGAGTTTTTGTAAAAGCTTAGAACCATTTCATCAATCTTTGTATAAAATCTACTTAAGTCAATAGGGCTGTATTGTTTGAGTGTAATACCCATACTAGCTTGGAGGGCTGAGGTATCTTTAAGCTTGTAGGGCTTAGAGGGTTCTGATCTTGGTTGAAAAGATCAAAAGAAAAAAGTGTATCTTGAGATCGGTATCATCTCATATTGGATAAACTCACTGGAGCGTGAGGACTGGACGTAACCCATTGTTAAAGGGGTGAACTAGTATAACTGCTTTGTGTATTCTTGTTCTTCTCTTACTCTCATTTAATTTATGCAAACACAAGTCACACACATCACATATAAACTGTTTTTCTTTTATTTGTGAGATTGATCTGAGAACGTTCTCCAGCTTATTGATTATAACTAACCAACGTTCTAACGTTTGTTCTTCCAAGTGTTTGCATATCATTTTTAATAGATAATTTTCAAAGGTTCACAATTCAAACACCCTCTTTCTTGTGAAAAACTTTGCCACTTCAATTGGCATCAGAGCCTGATTCTAAGGTTGAGCATCTAATAAGTGCTATAGGAAAAGATCTAGGAAGGAAGTAATGACTAAAGGCGCAAAGTTTATCTCTGAAGGAGGATCCTCAAATAGACCACCTTTATTTGAAGGAGATGACTATTACTATAGGAAAGATAAGATGGAACGGTTTCTCGCATCACAAGACAATAACATGTGGTCAGTAATTGAAACTGAAGAATACAGACCCTTGGTAAAAGACACCACCACACTTAAGACACTAGGAGAATGGTCTACTCAAGAAGCTGACAGAGTGCTCTTAAACACCAAAGCAAAACCGTTCATTAAGAGTGCTATGAGCAGAGAAGAGTATGATAGAATTTTGGAATGCAAGACTGCCAAAGATATGTGGGAAACTCTTCAAGTTCACCATGAAGGAACTAGCCGTGTCAAAGAAACAAGAATTGACATTGGTGTAAGAAAGTTTGAGTTGTTTGAGATGCACGAAGATGAATCAATAGATCAAATGTATGGAAGATTCACAATCATCATAAATGAGCTCAACTCTTTAGGAAAAACATATACCACATATGAAAGAATAAGAAAACTCCTTAGATGTTTGACAAAGAGTTGGAGACACATAGTAACTGCCATCATTGAATCAAAAGATCTCCCAACAATGAAACTTGAAGATTTGATGGGATCTTTGAGAGCTCATGAATCAATCCTTCAAGAAGACAAACCTGTCAAGAAAAAGATGATTGCACTAGACACTCAAACCAGAGAACACTCTCAGACTGATGAAGACAGTCTTGAGAATGATGAGGTATACACAAGTCAAACCCCCTTTCTTGCGAAAAACTTTATTACTTCAACTCTTACATCTAACTTATGTATACTTCCGACGAGCATTCACCCTAGAAGAGGTGCATCGATCTCATCTAGAAATTGCTTTCCGGAAATCACTTTTTTACTCCAATAGAAGGTCATGTGCATCATCTTCACCGAAAACGACACTATTCATGAAACCATCGACATCCTCTCATGTAAAAGCAAATAAAAAAAAGCCCCAATTTCAATTTGTAATGGTAGATGCAGGTTTATAGACATTGAAATTCAAATTGAGAAGCTTGATAGTGCACGGAAGATGAGTCTAATTTTGCCAATGGCGGCGGCTGTCATGAAACCATCGAAGGTGAGCTGAAGTAGCCGCCGATTAATTATCGGGGAGACCCGAAGTATTTTATTTTGATTGTTGGAAAAAAGAAAACCATAAGCAAGAGAAACCAATTGCAGTATGACATGTCAGCAAAATATCATTCGCAGTATATTCGCGAAGCTGGTCTTCGCTTTATTAAGTATTTTCCTTTTTTTAATCTATTTGAAATGTGTGATTTAAGTAGATTTATGAATTTAAAAAGTAGATTTCTTCTTATAATTTGGACTGGATGAAGTAATAAAGTACCCCTTATTTTGTCTTCTGCTTCCGGAGATTTATGTCAAAAAAATTATTAACAACATATTTTTTTGGGGTTAATGAAATAGTAAAGTTAATTAGCAATGAAAAAAACTCAAGTAGTAGAGACTTGTTAAAAACCTATCAAAACAACTCAAGTAGTAGAGACTTGTTAAAAACCTATCAAAACAACTCAATAAAACTTTTTATTAATCCTTAACATAAATTTGAACATAAACAAACTGTAGCAATGAGAACTGATGAATTTGGCCGGCATTTTTTGACTTGCGGATCTCATTAATTATTGGTGGTGTTTCTCCTATTGCATCAATATATATTTTAACCACGTACCGTTAAAATGATCCATAAACTGGCCAAAATAATAAGAGTGGCAATAGCGGGAACTACCGAGTTACTTCCTTCATACCGTAAAATTTCTAAAAAGCAAAAGGGCCCCATTCACACGCCTTGCTTATGATTTCCCTTCTTTTATCATTTATCAAGATAGATAGCTCTGTGAAATTTCCACTAATTTTAGCTATTTACTTCTTCTTCCTCAAAAGTCAATGAGTCTTCGCTTTGCTGGTCATCACTAGAGGCTAAAGCAAAAGTAAATATTCCACCATTTGAAGAAACGCGCTTCTAAAAGAAAGGTGTGTTTGCGTTTTGTTGTGTTGGTAATTTTGAATTTTTATTAATGCTTTGGTGGATGTGATATAGGGTCCATTTAGGTTGGACTCATGGGTGCTTTGGTTCATTGTGTACTAATAATCAAAATTATTTGGAGACAGTCATTAGATTAAAATGTATAGATCATGTGGTGTATTATGACACGTTTGATTCATGACTCATGCGTATTGCGTGTCGAGAAATTCGGTTGAAAGGGAAGAACCCATCTTATATACCCACATGTTCTCCGATAAAAACTTTGTACACCAATATCCACAGTAAAAAAGTTTAACTGAAATTAAATGATCCCAACATGATTTTATCAATTTTTTATTTTCGAAGGTTCGACAAAAATCATTAGTCATTGTGACTTCATGAAACGAAAATCGATTGCTTGCATCATCATCAAACTCTAAGTTGGTTTTTTCTTTTTGAAGTAATTAAAAGCCCATTATATATATTTAACCACTTCTCTAGTTAGCATTAGATGTGTTCAAACAAAAAGAGGTAAACAATTACAAACAAGTGTTCAAAATTAAACCAGAGATCGGAAGTTCTTGTTAGAAATAATATAAAACCATTGATGTAGTCCTTCCTAACAGCTTAAATTGTTGGGATAATCGGTTATTTGACATGGTATCAGAGCTTCTATGACTAAGTGGTCTAGAGTTCGATCTTCGTTCCCCTCACTTTCTAATTAAAAAATGGAATCTAAGCATATGGTAGGTGGGTCTATGCATTACCACGCTTCAAGCCCAAGTGGGCTCTTGCCTGAGGGGGCGTGTTAGAAATAATATAAAATCATTGATGTAGCCCTTCCTAACAGCTTAAACTTTTGGGATAATCGGTTATTTGACAGTTCTATAAGGGCTGGAACACATTGGAAGGAAGGGAAATTATCAATTGTTGAAGGAGAAGCACTTGCACTTCTTGAAGCTAGACATGGAACAGCAAGGCGCAAATCATGTTATATTTGAGACGGATTCAAAAAGTGTGGATGCTATTTATAATTTACATGTTGGAACATCGAAATTTAGCCCTCTGATTTGTAACAAGCGCGTGTTGTTGTCTAATACAAACTTTGTGGTTAAATTTATCAAGCGACAAGCGAATATGGTTGTCCATACACTTGCTAGAGCGATCATTTTTTAATCTAATCGCTATACTTTTAAGACACTACCTTTTTGTATTATTGTTTTTTGAATAATGAAAGGTTACAAGCAATTGTTTATCTAAAAAAAAGGTAAACCACAGCATAGCAAAGCAACGCACCACTTAGTTGTTGCTACGAAACAGAAGCAAGTTGCAATTTATTTACCAATGAACTACGTTTACAAAGATATTTTTTAGTTAAGGGTATCAAAAGGGTGTATAACTTAGGTTTGAACAATATTTTTGGACTACTGTATTGTATATTAAGTACGTAAAATAAGAAACTAAGGTCATTCCCGATTATTTTTTTATTAAATAATTTAGTGACTATAATTTTATTTTTAAAGTAAAAAAGTAGAATGTTTAAAGTTCAAATTTTGACTAATATATAATGTTTCTACTAATTAATCTAAATTTATGGAAACACGCTCTATAGGACTTGTCAAGAAATTTTGTAGTTTAGTAAATACAACGAACATGTCAACTTTCTATACAAACCTTGGAAGAAAAATGAGGAACAAGACCAACCTTTTGATACATATCGTGCAAAATGGATATTTTGAGCATCCACATTGGAGATAGCAACTTTTGAATACTCATCACTTATTTATAATTATTTTTAGGGTTTGTCTAACACGTGCAATATTATTGTACATGTTAAACCAATTAAAAGCAGTAAATTTCTATTGGAAAACAACAATTAATTATTAAAAAATTATACATTTAATATAAATTGCACAAGTTTCAATACAAAATTATTTTTTTTCAACAAGCTAAAATGAATTATATAAATAGCTCAATACAAAATTATTATTTTGAACTTCTTAACATATACAAATTTGCACTAATTTTTTTGAGCATTTGGTCCTTTCAACTCAACAACTCTAAAAAAGTTATAAATGCCTTCCTTCAATAAATCTACATCATTATATTTCATTAAACTAAAATAATTTAAAAGGAAATGGATCCCGTAAAAACAGGACTTGGATCCTCACATTCCCATTTTATCTACATCTCTCTCCTTTCTCTTTATCTCTCTTTAAAATTCAATCTCTCTCCTCATTAAAAAATAATAAACTACGGTAAGTAACAGAGAGAATGAACCTAAGAGAGATAGAGAGGAAGAAGAGAAATATAGAAAAAAGGAAAGGAGAAAATCCAATTTGATAAAAACATATTTTGTGAGAATTAATGAAGTATCCTATGGAATCTAAACCTCATCTCCCTTAATGGAAGGGCCCAATAGATACATATTCTCATGGGATGAGATCCCCCAATTAGGGATGGTATTAGAAATACCTTACTACTCATCATACGTCCTCGCATATTATTTTTGAAAAATGGATAAATTGAATGCATTTTATCTACATCAAATAAATTGAAACAAATATTTTTAAAGAACTTTTAGTGGATTAATGGAGGATTTTAATTCATCTAATACCATCAAATTTTTTTATACTATTACCATCCCGATTTAAATTCATCCGGTCTATCTATTTTGCCATATGTAATGATCAAAACCATATATGTGTTTGATTTTTTTTTTTTGACTAAAACCCATATGTGTTTGATTTAAACCTCTTTTATTTGATTATTCTTCATGATTTAATTTTCCTTATCTTCACCAATTAATAAAATGACTTAATAATTTCACAATCAATAAAACATTTTTTTAAGCAGCAACCAATGAAATATTAGAGATACGAAATTAAAATTATGAAACCAAATTTGATTAAAAAACTATGAAACCACGATGATTAAATTAAAACCCGATGGGCTTTTTTAACAGCCCAACTCGACAAGGCACGTGACCCCATTCTTCTTCAATCACGCTGAAAGCACGCAGAAAACCCTTCTTCTTCTTCTTCTTCTCACGCGAAAACCCTTCTTATTCAACCACGCAAAAACCCTTCTTCTGATCCGCACGTAACCTAACCGAAGTTGAAAGGTATGCCTTATTGTGATTCTCTTACACAATTTTGTTGTTTTTTCTTCTAATTATGGGGGTTTTAGTTTTGGATGATATAAATTGATTTGGATTGGTGCGTTTCCTTCTAATTATGGGGCTTAGTAAACGTAAATAAGTGGTGTGTGAAGTTCTTTGGAGTTGATTCATTTGGTGTCACAGTGTAAGAAGCTTTAATGGTTTCTTTTTAATTATATAAATGAGAATAATGAAATGAGGATGATGAAGTAGGAGGAAACGCGATTAATATTTTTCTTTGATGAATCTTGTTTGTTAAATGCATTTGATGTTGGTGGTAATGTATCTTTGTGTTGTTATTTGACTTATTTTTGCACTTAATGTGTTGCCTTCAAGGTGTTTGTTAAATGTCCTAAGTGGTGTTATTTGAATTTTTATATCTTATTTGATTGGAATTTTTACACGGTGTTTTGTGAAATCAATTTTTGGTTCTAAAGTAATTTGGTTGAAAGATTATCTAACCATAGCTTGTGAAAAGCTCATTTTAAAAATTCAAGTTCTGCAAGAGGGCACACTGTCAGTTTTTCATATTGTCTATTTCAGGCAAAACGATGTCGTCTTCAGAGTCTCAAGAGCCGGCACTGTCAACGGAAGCCCAGAGCAAAAAGGCCGCCAAGAAGGAAGCTGCAAAGTTGGAGAAGCTCCGCCGCAAACAAGAAGTTGCTGCTGCTGCCACCGCAGCTTCGAATCTCTCTGTCGAAGATGATCCCCTTGCTGTCAATTACGGTCAAATACCGCTCATTGAGCTCCAATCGAAGACCCCTGTCAATGTCAATGATTGGACCCGAGTCGAGGCTCTCAACGATTCACTGGAGAACAAGCCGGTTCAAATCCGTGGAAGGGCGCAAACTATTCGACCAGTTGGGAAGAAGATGGCATTCTTAGTCATCAGAGAAAATGGTTTCACTGTACAGTGCTTGGTTCAGACACAGCCTGATTTAGTGAGTCCCCAAATGGTGAAATTCGCTGCCGCCCTCAGCCGCGAATCTATTGTCGATGTTGAAGGTGTGGTTTCCATTCCGGCTGCTCCTATTAAAGGTGCCACGCAACAGGTGGGTTTTGTTGTCTTGTTGCTTATGTTATGTGATATTGCGGTGTTTTGATTTTAGAGTTTGTGAATTATGATTGTTTAGGATTTTGGTTGTGATTATGATGGTACTTTCATGTTGTGTTGCTTTGTTCTCTGTAGGTTGAAATTCAAGTGAGGAAATTGTATATTGTGAGTAAGGCCGTTCCTACTCTGCCGATTAATATTGAGGATGCTGCTCGAAGTGAAGTTGAAATTGAGAAGGCCATTCAGGTATATACATTCATTACTGATTAGCAATGTTGTTATTGAAGGTGCAGCAAAAACTACAACCCCGATGAGAGTGTTAATATTGTGTATCACAATTTGAAATCTTACTGATTAATGATTTGTGTTTGTTATTGTTTGTTTAATATTGTGAAACTTGTCCAGCTTTATATATTATATGAATGTTAATTGGAATAATGGGGATTTTTAATTGGTGCAGGCTGGTGAACAACTTGTTCGTGTGAATCAGGATACACGATTGAACTTTAGAGTACTTGACCTGCGAACACCAGCTAATCAAGGAATTTTCCGCATTCAGTCTCAAGTTGGAAATGTAGAGCCTATTATCTCTAATGTTATTCTGACAAGTATTCTTCTTTTTTTTTTTTGAATCATAGTTGTTACTGGAAGTTTGTTAGAATTAATGCCTACCGAGAAACTAACTTAAGGAATGCATTTTGCGGTGTTGGGCAGGCGTTCAGACAATTTTTATTAACTGAAAGCTTTATTGAAATCCACACTCCAAAGTTGATTGCTGGATCTAGTGAGGGTGGAGCTGCTGTCTTTAGACTAGACTACAAAGGAACACCTGCATGCTTGGCTCAGTCACCTCAGCTTCACAAGCAAATGTCAATATGTGGTGACTTTGGCCGTGTTTTTGAAATTGGTCCTGTGTTCAGAGCAGAAGATTCCTTTACTCACAGGCATTTGTGCGAGTTTACAGGTCTTGATGTTGAAATGGAGATTAAGAAGCATTACTTTGAGGTACATTTGGCAGATTGGAATTTTTGGGTTTTTGTATTTGAAATTGCTGAGGGACAAAACTGATATACTAATGATTTGAGTGTTTTTGCAGGTTATGGATTTAGTTGACAAATTGTTTGTCGCTCTGTTTGACAGTTTGAACACAAATTGTAAGAAGGATCTTGAAGCTGTGGCAAATCAGTATCCGTTTGAACCTTTAAAGGTGTTTATTTTGTATCATCTTGGTTGTCTTATGCAATAGGATTTGTTATTTATTCCACTTTCAGTTTCAAAATTTTCAATTCTTATGTTATGTAGTGAGTAGATGATGCTTTTGTTGTGCAAGTGTAATATACTAATATAATTATGTAAATGAATGCATTTTAAATTTTGTGATCTGATTATTGTCCTCTGCATGTGCAGTATCTGCGAAATACTCTACGGCTTACATATGAAGAAGGTATTCAGATGCTCAAGGTAAGCTTAAATATACTTCCTAACTAATTAACTTGCTATAAACAATCAAATGTGATAGGTTGATGATGATGGTACTTGATTCTTTGACGTCTTTTATGCTTGTGTGTGTGTGTGTCTGTGTATAGTATCAACTCTCAAACATGTAGTCAGTTTTAAAATCACTGAAATAAGCACACATCATGCCAACTTAAAAGTAAGACAAACAATAAATCACGGCACTTGGCAGTAATATATACTCTCTCTGTTTCTAATTATAATTTATGAGACCCTTTTCCACTTCTTTTTCCCTAATTTGATCGGTGAGCAAATTGGTGACACTTGTTTAGGTTCCATATGTTTTGTTCTAAAATGTGACTGAGAGATGATGTTTTGAGGCATTCCTTACCATTTTTCCTCTTATGGTTAGTTCTGGGATTTCATTGCACTGCTGAGACATTTACATCAAGACTCGGAAAATTACGAAACCTACTGAATTTATGATTTTGATAGGATGGTAAAATTTATGGTTATCCTGTCATGCAGCTAGTAATGATTTTGCTTTGCAGGAAGTTGGAGTAGAGATTGAACCTTTTGGTGACTTGAATACTGAAGCAGAAAGGAAACTAGGCCAACTAGTTTTAGAAAAGTAATCCCCTTTCTAAAATCTTTTATAAGATAGTCTTTGTTGTTATATGCTATTATTTAAAATTGTTTTTTATTGTAATTCTATTTATAGGTATGGCACGGAGTTCTACATCCTTCACCGGTACCCTTTGGCCGTAAGGCCATTTTATACCATGCCTTGCTATGACAATCCTGCATACTCTAACTCTTTTGATGTCTTCATTCGTGGTAAGCAGAAAAATTAAGATATTTTCTCATGCAATGCTCTGGTTTAAGCTTTCGGAAGTGGTTGTTTGATTTTAACTTCTATGTAATCTTTGTGTTGTAGGTGAGGAAATAATTTCAGGAGCTCAGCGTGTCCACGTGCCTGAATTTTTAGAAGAACGAGCACAAGCCTGCGGCATTGAAGTCAAGACAATCTCTTCTTACATTGATTCTTTCAGGTATTATATTCATCCCTTCCTCTCTCGTGTTCAATGTCTCTTTGTTACATGGGTGTTCAGGCTGCTCCCTTTACTGAGCTCTGGTTATAATGATATTTTGGGGTAAAAGTTTAGTTACCAGAACTAAATGATTGATCATTTGCAGATATGGTGCACCACCACATGGTGGCTTTGGAGTAGGCTTGGAGCGTGTTGTGATGCTCTTCTGTGGTCTGAATAACATTCGCAAAACATCGCTTTATCCACGTGACCCACAAAGGATAGCACCATGATGATGTTTTAGCGTTTTGTTTTGCTTGTTAAAAAAAATACTGTAACCTTGCATTCAACTTAAAAGCTTGAAGGCGTAGCTTCACGCCAATAATGCAGGGAAAATACCGTTTCCAAACACACTATCAAAACTGTGGTGCGGATATTGAATCTTTTTTCTATTTTCACTGGCAATTTTGGAGCTGATATCAAGCACTTTCTGATGTTTGACTTGATGTAATTGACACTGCATATTTTACTGCATGCACTCTTTTGTTTACCCTACCAACTTTCAGTGATAAAGTGTGACCCCTTTCTAAACTAGAACTAGAATAATCTCCTAGTGAACTTGTTTGAAAACTTTCTAGTTTCTAATATCATTATTTGAAGCTGATGGATTGTTAGCTGGTATGAAATTGTTTGCAACCTTCCAAAATTGCATTATTTCTCCTAACACAATTCTGCCAACGATACTCCCACTTGTATGGTTTGTGTTCTTATTTCTTAACCTTCCAGTTCCTCTAACTTTTGCAATTGTAGTTTTAACAGTCAATCAACCAGCACAATCTATGTTAAACAGTTTTGGATAAGTATTTATTTTATTTTAAATATTATAGAGAATAATTTCAACTCTTTAAAAATGGCACATTCCACTTTCCACTTGAGCATGAATAGCTTTATTTTATTTTAAATGTTATATAGAATAATTTTATTAAGGCATATATCTTTGAATATCATACCACTTTCCACTTGAGCATGAATAGCTTTACACATAAATCTATATTATTTTCTATCTTATTCCTTCAAATTATTTCTTTTTGTACCCCACTATAAAACATTTATTCAATCTCATCACCCAACGATCAAAAAATAAAATACATATATACTTAGTCGGAATAACTTTTTTTTTTTTTACGATCAGAATAGCTTGATCTACAAATTTAATAATTTTTTTTTATCTATATGCCATAGATAAAACTTATATTCTTCCAATACATTATCTTTTTATAAACTAAAAAACTTCTCTCTATCTTCAATGGAGTTGAATTTCTCAAAGTTACAATGTTCGTGCAGTAAGTAATTGATGGTGGTCGTCCAATCAACTATTAAATCAGAGAAACGACAAATGGCGAACATAACGAGCATAAGAAGATGGTCTAAATCCAATTTTCTTCTGCGTAACTATATTGCTTAAAGTGTCCAAATCTTAGTTTATCAATTTTCTTCTAAATAGAATAGAAAATAAAAACTCAAACCTATTTAGATAAGAAGACACATGTCTCTTCTACTATAACTAAGATTGCATTGAATCTCTGATTAAGACATGCAACAATATTAAAACTCAAATTTGCTATCTATTTTAGTCTTATAAAGCTTGAAGAATTTGTCTCTGCAGTTATACCGAGTACTTAGTAAATTATAGACCACTTCAAATCTTCGTTTTCGAGAGGGATAATCAACTCCGCAAATATCGATCGAAACTTAAACCCTTGTATATGTATGCAATTTAAGAAAGCACAAAACACACAAAAAAATACTCAAAATATAACCAATATATATATATATATATATATATATATATATATATATATATGAGGACACTCGGGGGCCATTTGTTATAGATTAAAAAATTAGTGATTTTGATGTTAAATAATTTAGAGATTAGTTTTTAGAGATTTTATAGAAAAATAAAATTTATTATGTGTTTATTTATTGTAATAAAAATTACTTTTTTAATAAAATAATCTTTAGTTTGTTTGAATACAACATGTAAAAGTGACTTTTTTAATTACAAAATAATCATATTTGTTTTCTCTCTCCTATAAAAAAATCTATTATTTGAGAAGTTAGTCTTATCAGCTTCTCGTAGTTAGCTATTTTCTGATTATTTTTAGATTCTAATTATTTTTAAAAACTATAACAAACATATACAATATTTTAAAAAGTGATTATCTATTACTATATATAAAAAGGATACAAATTTTTGGGATGACGTTTTCATTATACCTATTTTACCCTTAAAAAAATATCAAAAAAAAAAAAACTAAATATTTATATATGTTGAAAAATAACTTCCACATAAAAATAGATTTTCAGTTTTTTTTTAGAAAATAATTTTTTTTTCTCTTAATAACTAAGCACAACTTCCACATAAAAGTATGTTTTCAGTTTTTTTATAGTAAAAGAAAAATATTGTTTTTTTTTTCTTCTTAATAACTAGCCACAACAAAAAATGATGTTAAGTAGTTATCAATTAACTAAGTCCAATAAAAAAGGAGATTAAGTAGTTATTTATATTTGCACAATAGAGAATTTCGATCACATCAAATAAAAAAAAAATATATATGATTACACATGTCCGTTTGACGGCTAGTTTTTATAAAGAAAATTGATTTTTCTTAAAAAAAAAGGAAAATGATTATTATTACGGATGGTCAAAGTGAAGAAACACAAGAAAGGCAAAATGGAGAGAGAAATTTCAACCCAACCCACCCATAATTTCCAATAAAATAAGAAGTTATAGTTTTTTTTCTTTTTAAAATAACAAGTCATGTTGTTTTCTTGCAATTCTTGCATGAAATCTCCCGTAATATTTAGCACTTCTCAAAAAAAAAAAACTATAACAAACCGACTCTAAAAAAATAAGAGAGAATCAAAATCCATTCTATACTCTCTCTCACATCATACTTATTGCAGTGACGGTAGAGAGAGAAAGAAGATAGAAAATGGTGAAATCAAACGAAGTAGAAGGTGTGACAGTTCCTGAATCATCACTAGAAACACTCAATCGTACATTGTACAATCTTGAACAAATTGAATCACAATTACCCGAATTCCTTTCCAATTCAGACCCTGATCTTCTCTCTCAATTGCCACTCCTTCAACGTGCTCAATCTCTCTTCACTCTCGCTAAACTCACTTCAACCCTTTTCACATGTTCGTATTTCAAATCAAACCCCATCAACATTTTCCTTCAAAAATTGCAACTTTATTGTCATTATATCATTTATTTGTTGTTGGGTCATTTCAATTTTGATATTAATTTTTCATTTTGTTGTGTTTATAGTGAAGTTGAAGTGTAGAGGGATTAACCCAAATGACCACGCTTTCAAATCTGAGCTTGTAAGTTAAAGGGTTCTTTTGGGCATGTTTTGAATTATGTTCTATGGTTTATTTATTGTTTAAAGTTTTAATCTTTGGTTATGCTTTCTGTGTTAATGAAAAAAATTTATTTTGATTTCATCAGGATAGGTTAAGTTTGTGCCAAAAGAAATTGGAACGTCTTCCAAATTTGACTGAAGGTACTTACATGTTTCATGTTTCTTATTCTTTCTCAATCATGATGTCGAGAGATTTAGCGCATGTTTGGTCCTGCGGTGACTAAAATTGATTTGGATTGAATTGATTTTGTAAAATTGATGTTGTTTTGAAGTGAGTTGAATGTAAATTTATTTATGTTTGGATACATTCACGAAAAAGAGTACTAGTAATTCTTATTGATTCATGTTTGGATAGTTTGGATCAAAAGTACTTTTGTATGTGTATATAATATATGTCAATAAGTTTGAGAATTGATTCTATATTACCATAGAAGCTAGAAATGTTAGCTTTTAGGCAGAATTTGATAAGATGATTTAGATTTCTCTTTCTGTTGAACATGCTGTAAGCTTGCCCTTTGCGTGTCTTTCATTTTGAACCTCATTTGTATAAAAAGAAACTGGTTATTTCAAGCAGAACAATGGCAAGATATGGTGGAGAAAAAGATGTATCAGGAACACACTGGTCAAAAGAGGAAGTATCCATCTTCTGAAGAACAATTTGAAGAATATGATTCCAAGGAGTTCGTGGAGAAATTACCAGGGGAGCTTCTTGGTGGTGCTGGTAGTAGTGGAAGTAGTATCAAGGACGCAATAATAATTGACCTATCAGACGATGATGACGACGACGATGAGGTTATTACACCCTAATTTACCCCAATTCTGTTAGTGTTTTCTGTGATTGTTCTCATTTATTTTATGAACTTGATGCCCCCCAAGTTTTATATAGTTCGGTAGAATAGCTGCATTATGATCTATAACTTATGCCCTGTCAGTAGAATTATGACTTCTGATATGTGAGTCTGAGGTTTTTTGAGAATAAAATCTTCACAAGCATCGCTTCCATAAATGGTGTCAAAAACACAAGTTACATGATATTTGAACCTAGAGACAAAAATGTTCCATCTTTGAAATATATTTGTTTACAACTTTTCATCAAGTTCTAACTAGAATGTGCTTCCTCTTATTTGATGATTCATGTATGATTGAGGTTGTAATTTAGTATAGATAACGTCACTGAAGGGAATATGATTATTGATTCCCAGCATTATATGTGAAGAGCCCCCATCCTTATAGCAGGTTTCAATTCTCTACATATTTCTTTAGGAGTTTACCTAACCGGACCTCTTTCATGAATTGTCAGTTGCAATTATTCAGGGGAAAAGGTAAAACTTGAGTTATTGCATTGGCATTCTACTTAGTCATATATTGCCCAAATGCTGCACCCTGTTAGCGTGAGAATCTTGATAAATTTTCATTGTAATTGTGTGCACACCTAAAGTGGATGTGCCTTAACATTCAATTGTGAAGGTAGAACAAAAGATGCATGGAACAAGGCAACCAGCTAATCTGTTCTAGTGGTTTTATGTGTGTTTGGTTATTTGATGCCAGTGTTATTTCCTTGTGTGCTTAATTCTGCTCAATTTGGAGAATGTGTCAAAACTTATGATCATATATTTTTTTTTAGAATCGGCTAAATATATAAAAGCAAGATATCGATCACAAGACGTTCCCGAATCCGCAAAAAAGATTACACTCCTGCACTAGCAGGTAACAGAGCAGCAAACAGCTCCTAAGACACCACCCCAATCTACACCAACCAACCAAAACAAGGAAAACAACACTAAGGTCAAAATGGCCCCTACAACTTATGATCATATATGATTCTGGTAGGTAAATAAAGCTTATGAGTTTAGAATTACCTCTTCTTAAGCACGGGTACTTGTAAAACGGTGAAGTACCCGTACAGTATGACACTAATACTATCACCACAGTACTAATGAACTGAATTGGCTCAAGCGACTAGGGTGTATAGGAGTTTGGGTAGAGGTTGTACCGTTGTAAGGTAAATGTTCTGGCAGGACGCCCTGTGCAGACGTACGTCGTGAGAATGGCACGTCTTATCCCATGTTCTGGCTAATCATGGGATGTAAAGGTATCTGTTAAACGCAAAAGATGACTTAATGGTCCTGATTGCCGAAAGAAGGGACCAAAACCCTAGGACGGGTAAGGGGCAAACCTTAGAGTGTCCCTGAAGGCCTTTCCTTTAAAAGCAAAAAGAGAACATGTATCTTGTTCTTTTTTAAGAGAAGTCAAGAACGTGTATCTTGGATTTGTGTTTACATACATGAAACATTTGTATAGCTTAAACGATAGACCTTACCACATTTAATTATGAACCTTAGCCTGAACAATCAAAGTTTGGGTCTGAGATTACCGCTCTATCCTGCAACAGAACTTGTCACTTATTTTATACTCCGTCTGGTCCTTATTTTATACTCCGTCTGGTCCTTATTTTATACTCCCTCCGGTATCTAGTATATAAGATGGACTAGGTACATTAGATTTTCAATGAACCTAAAGTAAAAATCTTCTTATATCAAGGACCGGAGGGAGTACCATATAGAAATGCTTTGTTTACCAAAATTTGCAGAATTATAAAATATGTAGGTCTTATTGTTGTGCTAGTGATGTTTACTTTGTAATATTTTTGCAGTATATGTGAACAACATGGAGTGTATTCAAATTTTTGGACAACTCATCAAATTTTGGTGATGCATACTCCCCCAACAACAATGCTCTCCTAGTTAAAATGACACACAAGTGGATCGCACGCTAGCATCCCCATCTCAGTTAATGTGCAACAGTTATCAGACTAAATTGTTGTTTGTAAGAGATGAATGTTCATGGCGTATGAGTGGGGTTAATGCTTTTTAAGTTGCGTTTTAATGTTACAATTGCACTTTTAACTGTGTATATATCTTACTGTATGGATGGATTCAATGTTAGATGATGAATTTGATGTCAGTGTATCAGTGTTCGATTTCATTTCCAGCACAGTCTGAGTTTTGGTTGTATAATAGATTGTTTATCATGTTTTTAGCTTCAACATATTTTTCTTATGTTACAGGATCAAGTGTGATCGAATTCGACAAATACAAAAAGTAAAATACGAGTTACTACTAACATTTTGAGGCACTTGTGTAAATTTTAGATACTCAAATTTATACCTGTAACATCATAGTGAGAAGGATCATAAACTTTTACTGTTGGGATTTCAAATGATGGAAAGATAAAAACAATGACCTCATTATCATGACTCTTTTGTTTGATTAAAACTACTTGGAGTAATGGTTACTCAATCTTTTCACTTTGGAAACATTTGACAATTTTTTTCTTCATGTTTGCCCTCTATTGATTTCTGTATCATAAATTAACTTCAATTCAAAATAAAACAAATTGTCATAATCTGCATTTGCCTAATTTCATACATTGTATATAATTTCAGAAGATATAGATAGCAAAATGAATTAAGACTAAGGCCAATATATATGATAATATAATTTATATTAAAATTTGAATAATATGGTCCCAACAAAAATAACAAAGCTAACAATCACCTCACTGTGACTGTATCTTAAACCTTAAACCAATCCCAATAATAATATAATATACTAAGAATATCTAAAATTAAAAAAGGGCAATTCAAATCAGAAAAGCCACATAGCAACAATCACTCCAATAGCCACAAAAACACCACCACCTTGCAAAACAGTTGCAGTACTAGTTGGAGCTGGAGCAACAGCAGGACCGGGACCTTCAACCTCAGCTGGTGAAGGTGCAGGTGAAGTAGCAGCAGCAGGAGTAGTAGGACTCTTTCCCCTTGGACTCAAAACCACTATTGTAAGCTTCTGACCCTTTTCACAGTGACCCTTTTCTCCACTGATGTAGTAGTATGGACCAGAATGATCAAATCTCACTTTAGTGTAACCATCATTGTAGTGTTTGATTGGGTTTGAGATGTTGCAACTCACATAATCCTCTTTGGTAACTTGCAAAACTGAGTCTTCTCCAGCTTCATATTTCAAAACTATGGAAAAATAAAATATGAAGAATTAGTCAAACTATATGATAAAATATTAATATAAAAATTGACTATTTAATGAAACTTATTAATGTACTAAAAATTAAAAAAGTTGTACCATTAAAAAAAATTCAATGAATTGACTACACATTTTTCAATAAATTATTTCTACATTTTCAACAAATAAAATATAAATTTTGAAAATAAAAACATGATAAAAATAATCATTTTTTTTAAATTTAGGGTTACAAACCAGAAAAAATGAATCTTCTTGGTTAATAAAAACGAATTGGGCTTTTTGGAGATAAAATTGAATTCATAAAAAAGAAAGGATTTTTAGGGGAATATAATTACCAAGATGATGAAAACATCAACATAAAAAAAGATTGAATTTTTACAAAGAAACATAAGGAAATTATGAATGAAAAGGTTATAACTACCAAGATAATGAAGAAAACAACATAAAGATTGAATTTTTACTTATAAAAAAAAGGACAAAACTAAAGGAAAAATGATACTAACTACCAAGATGGTGGAAAACAAAACATCAACATAAAGATTGAATTTTTATTTTATAAAAACAAAAGATTGAATTTTTAGTGATAAAAAATGAAAAGAAAATGAAAAAAAAGTGATAATTACTTAGATGGTCTCCAATTCGGAAGCGAACAGTTTGAGCCCATTTGTTGAGTGAATCAGATTCAGATGGAATTTTCCAAGAATCTGGCTTTCCGCCATCAAGATAGACATCCCTAGCTGCAGCAGCAGCAAAACCAAACACAAGAAAAAGGAGCAAAAGAGATGATGAAGATGAAACAGCCATTTTTTATTTTTTTTTTGCAAATGTTGTTATGATTTTGTTTATAACAGATGCAGAAAATGAGGTTGGTTTTGGAATGTGAAGAGTGTGAGTTAAGGAGTGTTGTATTTATGGAGTGGTATTGAGAAACTAGCCGTTGTTTGATGGTTGGGATTTGTGAAAAGAACGTTCTAGATTTACTATGGTGTGGGGACCACTGATTTTTGTTTTTTTGTGCATTGGTTGGGAATAAGGAAGTAACGGTCAAAAAATTGTGGTCTCCATAATACTGGCTAGTCAAGAATTTGGAAGGGTGGAGGGGGAAGTTTCAATTTTTACCCTACAGTATTTTCATATATTCATACAATGAATTGGTTCAAGTAGTAAGGATTTGATCCCCTTAAGTATATGGTTGGAGATTTGATTTGTGACTCATGCGTATGAAGAAAATTCGGTTAGAAGGAAAGAACTCATCTTACACATATTCTTTGAAGGAGATTAGTCATTGTTAACGATCGTGAAAATTTTGTATAATTACAAAAAAAAATTACTCTACTTTTGTTTCCATTTAAATTAAAATTATATTTTTTGGTTACTTTAAATTAAGATGATCAATACAAATTCTTAATTTTTGGTTGACACCATCAGTTTAATCTGATTCGGTGTCAGTTCTGACATCCAATAGTTTCAGCTCCCTCTTAATTGCAGTTGTGGGAATCGAACTGTGGTATTCCCTACCAAGTTCAGTGTCAAGTACCAGTAAACAAACTAACGATTGGTATACAAATTTCTAATTTGTTATTTAATTAAAAAAAAAGGCTAGAGAGTCAAAAAGCTTCTTCAAGTCAAATTAAACTACTCCCTCCGTCCCATTTTAAATGACCTTTTTTTGACTTAGTGTACTATTTATTTGACCTCCTTTGACCTTATTTTTCTACTAATATATACATGCAAATATTAGCATATGAGATGTTTGATTTGTCTCGATGAGTACTTTCATAATATACCATTTTTATAATTTTTAATAATAGATAATTAGAAATATTAACTATTAAAGTTGTGCATTAGCAAACGTGTCAGTGGTCAACAGGCCCGGCAAAGAGCAGGTGCAACCAGACCTACAGCTCTGGGCCTCAAGTTTTTGTGGGCCTCTATTTTTTTTTTTCAAATCCATCAATAAAGGTATTGGATAAGTAAGTTTATGAAGCAAAATATTAAACAAAAGCTTAATGGCCTAGTGGCCACGAATCACCGGAGAGTCTGGTAAGTTTGGGGTCCCGTGTTCAAATCCCCTGAGACGTTTTTTCAATTAATTTTTTTCTATTATATTGAGTGTTGAGACAACTATAAAATTACATAAATTGTTTCCTTTTAAGTTCTAATTTTTATTAAAAACACTATCAGTATTTAATGATTTTTTTTACGGAAACTATCGGTATTTAATGATATTAACTTGATAATATATTTTATTATTATTGATTAGAATATGATTATTTTTTATGTTATTGATATTGTTTACATTTTAAATAAAAGATTTCATTTTTTAATTAAAAATATTCATTTCATTAAATTTATTTTACATTTAAAGGGCCTCTTTTCTTATTTGTCCGGGACCTCCAAATGTTCGGAGACGGCCCTGGTGGTCAAACAGATCATTTATTTTGGGATAGAGGGAGTACTACAGTATTTCTAATTATCTATTATTAAAAATTATAAAAATGGTATATTATGAAAGTACTCATCGAGACAAATCAAACAACATCTCATATGCTAATATTTGCATGTATATATTAGTAGAAAAATAAGGTCAAAGCAGATCAAATGAATAGTACACTAAGTAAAAAAAAAGTCATTTAAAATGAGATGGAGGGAGTACTACAGTATTTCAAGATTAAAATATATAATTTACATTTTTAAAGTTCTTTTACTTGAAGTTCATTTATTCAATTGAGATTATACAAGGCTGAGTGTACTCTCTCCATTCTTTTGTAGTAGTAGTAATTAATAAGTTGTTGACCGCCGTGGATTATTAATATTCCCTCCGTCCCTTTTATAAGCGTTAGTTTGACAAAACGTTTATCTTTTTTATAAGATTTTTTTTACAATTATCAATGACATTAATTATTTATTTTCCAAATTTACCCTTATTTACTTTGCATAATTTTTTTAATAGCATTAAATTCTCTTTTGTAAGATACAAAGCACTACAATTAATCGTAAGGGTAAACATGTAAAATCATTATAATTTGTCAATCAATTTAATACTCCCTCCGTTCCTTTTTATAAGAAACAATTCACTTTTTAGATTTTTTGTAAAAAAAAAAAATCACTTTTTAGATTCATTCAATAACTTATGTATTTGGTCTATACTATAGCTTAAATACATTCATTATTGAATGAATCTAAAAAGTCAATTGTCTCTTATAAAAATGAACGGAGGGAGTACTAAAATTCACTTTCTTAATACATGTGTTTTGTCAAACTAGCTCTTATAAAAAGGGACGGAGAGAGTATAATGGAAAATGTTAGCTAGTACCCTATGACCCTAATATAATCTATTTTGACCATAAATTTATATTAATTAATATATAAAATTAAGTTTTAATAAATAAGATACAGTTCAATTTATCTCTAAATATTTACAAAATATAAATTTTTTATAATTTTTATAATTTTTATAATAAATAATTAAAAATATTAATGAGACACTTATAAATTTAATATCTTAATGTTTTAGACAAAAATATAATGTTCAACTCACTTATTATTAACTATTCACAAGCTTAATGTGGTCATGCGGATATTCTTTCTAGACAATGTGAAACTTAATGTGATGAGGACCAACCCTACATGAAGGCTAGTGAGCTTCAAGAGCTAGGAGCGGGAGGAGCTTTGACTAGAGACAAGGCTAGGAAGCTAAAGATACAATTGGAGCAACGAATTATTAAATTTCTTAGCTTTAAGACATATGACAAGATTCGTCCACATCATACTAATCTTTTGGTCATCGAATTATCTTAAGACTTACTTTTAATTTTGGAATGTAATAATCATACTTTTAATTAGGAATTAAGTTTAGTTTATGTGTGTGCCTAAACACTTGTTAACTTAGGCACCCTGTCATTAGTTGTGTGCATCTTAGTCTTTTATCTAGACTATAAATATCTTTGACTTGTATGACTTTTATCAACTTTGAAGAAAACACTTTTTATGTGAGTTTAAAGAAAGGAAAATGCTAACTAAAGAAAGGAAAATGCTTACTTTTAATTTTGGAATGTAATAATCATACTTTTAATTAGGAATTAAGTTTAGTTTATGTGTGTGCCTAAACACTTGTTAACTTAGGCACCCTGTCATTAGTTGTATGCATCTTAGTCTTTTATCTAGACTATAAATATCTTTGAGTTGTATGACTTTTATCAACTTTGAAGAAAACACTTTTTATGTGAGTTTAAAGAAAGGAAAATGTTAACTAGTGCCCCCCCGGGCACTAGTTAAGGATACTTGAAATAGTAAAAATACATTAAAATGCGTCAAGCTTCTTTTAGTGTCCCGGATGCACTAGTTAGCATGACCTTTAAAGAAATGGTCTCTAGAGTTCTTCTTTGAACCAAACTTGAATCTTATCAAGAGCCTCTTACTCATGAGACACTTATAAACTTAATATCTTAATGTTTTAGACAAAAATATAATGTTCAACTCGCTTATTATTAACTATTCATAAGCTTAATGTGGTCATGCAGATATTCTTTCTAGACAATGTGAAACTTAATGTGATGAGGACCAACCCTACATGAAGGCTAGTGAGCTTCAAGAGCTAGGAGCGGAAGGAGCTTTGACTAGAGACAAGGCTAGGAAGCTAAAGATACAATTGGATCAACAAATTATTAAATTTCTTAGCTTTAAGACATATGACAAGATTCGTCCACATCATACTAATCTTTTGGTCATCGAATTATCTTAAGACTTACTTTTAATTTTGGAATGTAATAATCATACTTTTAATTAGGAATTAAGTTTAGTTTATGTGTGTGCCTAAACACTTGTTAACTTAGGCACCCTGTCATTAGTTGTGTGCATCTTAGTCTTCTATCTAGACTATAAATATCTTTGACTTGTATGACTTTTATCAACTTTGAAGAAAACACTTTTTATGTGAGTTTAAAGAAAGGAAAATGTTAACTAGTGCCCCCCCGGGCACTAGTCAAGGATACTTGAAATAGTAAAAATACATTAAAATGCGTCAAGCTTCTTTTAGTGTCCCGGATGCACTAGTTAGCATGACCTTTAAAGAAATGGTCTCTAGAGTTCTTCTTTGAACCAAACTTGAATCTTATCAAGAGCCTCTTACTCATGAGACACTTATAAACTTAATATCTTAATGTTTTAGACAAAAATATAATGTTCAACTCGCTAATTATTAACTATTCATAAGCTTAATGTGGTCATGCGGATATTCTTTCTAGACAATGTGAAACTTAATGTGATGAGGACCAACCCTACATGAAAGCTAGTGAGCTTCAAGAGCTAGGAGCGGAAGGAGCTTTGACTAGAGACAAGGCTAGGAAGCTAAAGATACAATTGGAGCAACAAATTATTAAATTTCTTAGCTGTAAGACATATGACAAGATTCGTCCACATCATACTAATCTTTTGGTCATCGAATTATCTTAAGACTTACTTTTAATTTTGGAATGTAATAATCATACTTTTAATTAGGAATTAAGTTTAGTTTATGTGTGTGCCTAAACACTTGTTAACTTAGGCACCCTGTCATTAGTTGTGTGCATCTTAGTCTTTTATCTAGACTATAAATATCTTTGACTTGTATGACTTTTATCAACTTTGAAGAAAACACTTTTTATGTGAGTTTAAAGAAAGGAAAATGCTAACTAATGCCCCCCCCCCCCGCGGGCACTAGTTATGAATACTCGAAATAGTAAAAATACATTAAAATGCGTCAAGCTTATTTTATATTCTTAACTAGTGCCCCGGAGGCACTAGTTAACATGACCTTTAAAGAAATGGTCTCTAGGGTTCTTCTTTGAACCAAACTTGAATCTTATCAAGAGCCTCTTACTCTTGTGGTGATTCTACCTCGATCTTATCATTCTCTTGTTGAGTGTGGCGATTTCTTTCATTTCTTTTCTACTTCACTTTTTCTTGTCTATGGTTGTGTTTGGTAAGTCCAATAAGCTTGGACTAGCTTATAAGCTTATTTTAAAAAATTAACATGTTTGGCAATGAGCTTTTTTAACTAGCTTATAGCGTTTTTTGAGATGCTAATAAAAATAATGTTTGAACTTATAGCTTTTTACAGTTTTTTTTCATTTTTAACCTTTAATTTAATTATTTTTAATAAAATAAAAAAACTACCCACTAATTAAAGAGAAGAATAACTACTCACTAAACATACATGTCCTTTTATGTCATTTTATATTTATCAACCACTTTAAAAATTAATTTTACTAAACACTTTAATTTCAATCAATTAGCTTTTCAATTATCAGTTGTAAGATAGTTTTTTAACTATTAGCTAGCTTATTAGGTATAAACTAACTTATAACTTAATTTTACCAAACAAAACCTATTTTATCCTTTTACGTATGTTTATCCTTTTATTTGTTACTTTGTGTGAAAATTATAATTTGGTTAGATCCTACAAGTCATATGAAACAATTTATCCATATCATAATGTTCTTGGCACACCAACAACACCACAAATTTGCATGTGGGAACAAAATAAAAGATTAAGGTACACGTGCAAGGTTGAATGACACGTAGCAACTACGTGTTGAGAAAACAACGAAATTAACCTGAAACGTGGCTAAGCAACATCTTTAATTATTCCCTTGTTTTATTTTGATGCAAATTAAGTAACTGATCCATCCATTCACATAGCACAGAACAAGAAAAAGAAAACATAAACAAAACAAAACAAGAGATTCATAAAAATGAGTACTGGAAGTGAAGAATGGAGAAAAAATGCAGAGACACACAATATGAGTTCAGAAGAAGTAAAAGCAGCAGGAGTAGAAGCTTCAAAGAGACCACCAGGAAGTAGTCATCATGAGGGGTCTACTAGGAATGTTCTTCATCAAAGGAAATCACTTCCATTCAACTTATCTACAATGGCTATTGCTGGTTTGCTTATTACAGGTGTTGTTGGATATTCTGTTTTGTATACAAAGAAGAAACCAGAAGCTTCTGCTGCTGATGTTGCTAAGGTTTCTGTTGGAGTTGCTGATCCTCAAGACACTCATCCTAGGAAATAATAATACACATATATACATGTAATATATGGCCTATTAGCCATCGTAGTTTAAAATTACACGGTTGAAATTGTGGTTGTGATGTTGTTTCGGTCTTTTAAATTCTGAACGAAATACATGTACTTTTTGTTTATATTTAAGTCTGGAGGAGTTATTAGGTTTTAATTAATAAAGATCGATTTTGAAGTTATTAGTATCCTTTTCTTTCATTAATAAAAGATTTTGATCTTAAACCCAGATGAGATGGCGTGAGCCTCTTTTACTTTTAATCAAAAGGTTTTTAGTTCGATTTTTGGTTTGGACATGCAGACCACTAAATCTCTGTTGTTGCAGACGATAAAAATTAGTTATTAGAGGTCTCTTATCTCGAAGGGACTTTGCATTTGTGCGCGGAGTATATTTTTAGTGTAAAAGAAAGTTATTAGTATATGAGTTTAGTACTTTAAGATGATAAAAATCAGATTTTGAAGCAACATCTACTTCACTAATTTGGCACTAAAAAGTGGTGAAAAGTTGCATACTTTGATTGATTATGAAGCAATTCAAGGATGTTAGAAATACGGTTATGAGAATTTAAAGTCATTTGATCCATTGTTATGAGACAAAATTGACATATCTAATGTGTTGAAGGAAGAATAAATGTTTGAGCAATTTTCATGTTCATGTGTTCTTGAATTTTCAATCAAAATTCTTTACATAATTCTGAGTGTCCAAAAGCTTCACTCTTCCTGATTTTGATATTTGATTCTTGTTGATTGTTGAAGCATATATGCAATTGATTCAAAGCTACTTAATCTTTCATTATTGACATAACTTTGTTGAATCTTTGAGTAGTTTGAGTTGATTATACTTATTTATAAATTTATATATAAAGTGTCCTTTGCACTGAGATAGAAACCTAGCAACTCAAATTGAGTTGAGCTATGTGACATTATATATGGATTAACAAGAAGATGACATTTACAAATAGAGATGTTTGTGTTATTCAAATATGAACTTAATTACTTAATTGATTTTTTGTGTTGAACACAATATCAATATAAAATGTCCTTGATACATAAAATGTTGAAATCCTAACAAAGAAATAAGCTTTAATTGTCAACTTGACCTATAACTACATATATCATATCATTTACATATCTATCACATTTGGCCCTTTCAACAAAGGAGTTTTAGTATTGGATGGAAGTGAAACTCTACCTATGTCAAAATCTTCATTTGATTCTTCTTTGGATTTCCCCCATAAAACAGCATAAAATCCAATTGATATTATTACTGCTCCAACTACACTGCAAACATTTGAAAATTGAAATGTATATGTTAAAAATGCACATAATAATATCGTAAATAAAACAAATACATTTGTTTTGTTTATTGACTCAAAATTTCTAGAATAATTAAAATTTAACGAAAAATTAAGCAAACGAAATCCATACGTTCCAAAATACAGGGGATCGCCGAGGAATATAGCGCTAAAAGATGCCGCAATAGCAATTGACAATGGCTTAAAGAGTGATATATATACAGGTCCTTTAACATGGAGTCCCCAAGTGTGAACAAGTGAACTTAGTCCTGTGCAAAATATTCCCTGCATTCATGTCAAAATTTTCGGTTACTTATCCTTACTCGTATTTCTTTAAATTGTGATTCGCAAAATTGTTTGTAGATGCTACGCAATTTCGTGCATCTAACTTCATAAATTTTAAAGACTAAATTGATAAAGTCCTGCAATATGAGTTAGCCGTTTATTGGGTCAGATAGTCCTGCAATCTGAATTAGTCGTTTATTGGGCCGTATATAAGGTTCTGAAAAAAGAAAAATTGCTCATTTATTTATGTAAGTTTCTCACCGAGTATAAAATGGAGATCAATGTTATATCATGATTTATCTTCCAAGCACTCAAATTTGATTCAAGTAGTAGGCATAGTGGTAAAGACACTAGTGTTCCACATAGGTTGTATAAAAAGACCACAATAATCTCTGATGGATATTGTTTTATAACATTAGTCTGTTTGCAAGAAACAAAAATTTATGTTAATAGTAATTTATATGAAAATTGTCTCAAATCATTAAAGTTTTTCTAGTGAGTTCAATGTACCTGAATAATGTACCAAATTGGAATAATAAGAGCCTCAATAACTAGTAGAGATCCACCAAGAACCCAATTTGATTCTGATGTTGAGCTTATTGGAGAATTAATAATAGGTGGTGGTGATGGTTGTATTGATGAGGGTGTGATTATTGGACCCTTATAAAGAACAACTATGAGTGCACCTAATATTGATATTGTAGAACCCAATATTTTTGCTTGAGTGCTTTTGGATCTTATATTTACCTTCTCCATCCTTCATTCATTCACCAATATTGTTCACAATAAAAACATAACAAGTAAATACCAAAAAATTAGTCAAAAAAAAAAAGCATAGCAAGTAATTATAGTGAAACATTCAAAATTGAAAATAGTGTGATCTTTATTATTATGTAGGAACATAGTGTCTATGTGCGTTTACATCTAAACTGATCCAAATAAAAATAGTACTGTATAAAATTAAATATTTTTGCATGTGTGACAGCCACTAAGATTGGATCAGATTTCTTTTTTTTTTGGCCATGTTACTTAAGTTGATGCGCCATGCTAGATTCATAGAGAAAAATAGGAGAAATTGATTTCATTTTTTTTTTATTTCAAACCATTTACTGAAAAAAAAATACTCATTATGTTATATCTTGAAAATTATTAAATAAGTAGTGAAATATTGAAAAAAAAATATTTCTATTTGTTAGTATATTATACAACTCTTGACCAATGATTTTAAAATGTTTTTTGTAAATAGACTATTTTTGTGATTAGACTAGAGCTTTTTTTTAAAGGAAAGGTAAAGTGGACCCTTTGTCTTGTTATTTTATGATATATAGTCCTTTTCCTGCGACAATAACTATAACTACAAATGATTTCATAAAAGACAAATTAGAAATGAATCATTGCTGGTGGGACGTCTAACAATTTTTTTTTTTTGTTGACAAAGTCTAACAATCAAACTTGAAAATGATGTATTTTGCATTATTCGTTCAAATTATTTGATTTTAACGTTCAAATTATTTGATTTTAATATAAAAATTGAAATTCTCGTTTGTTTCAGTATATTGTATTTTTAAATAAAGCACTTGTTTGGAAGTGTTTACCAGGGCCAGCTTATGAAGCACGAACTTGTTTAAGTAATTTTTTTTTTTTTTACAGTTTTGTAAAAATGAAATTTATAAATTAAAATAGTTAATAATAATCTCATCACCAACAATTTTTTTGATGCAATCTCATCACCAACAATTTTTTTGTTGCAATCTCATCACCAACAATGAATTGATCCAAGTGGTAAGGGTTTTGATCCCCTTAAATCTATGGTTAGAGTTCGATTTCTTACTCATGTGAATGGAGAAAATTCGATTGGAAGGGGAGAACTCACCTTGTGTTATCATTGTATTTTTGATAAATTTTAATGAAGCGAAGAGGAAGTGACTGATAGGAATGTCAATAGAGTGAAAAACAACTAAGTTTTTATTATTTTTAATCAATCAGTTTGATTACAACATTAAAATATAACCATAAATCAAATATAATATTAAGAAGTTAGTGTAAACATTACATATAAAACAAATATAAAATGTATTTTATTGATTTGCTTGAAGATGAGATTTCCATGGAATAAGGGGTGTAAGATCCACATTTTCATAGAAAATAATTATTCACTCTCGCATACCAATATGGATAATCACAGTGAGATTCCCGTTTATAGATGCAAATTGACATCCCTTGAGAAGCCATAGTTATTTTAAAATATTTTGTTTTTACTATTTGATTCTATGAGGGAAGAAGCGGAATTTTAATGGATTGAAAGTTTAAAATTATATTTTTCACACTAATTATAATAGTTAAAGTCACATCAAATAAAAGGATATTCAAGTTTATAATGCACAAGTGAAACATGTTTTGCACTATATACAAACTTGTTTTCTATCATTAAATCCAATGAAATGTGATGAGACTTGTTAATCTAATAGTAAAAAAAAAAAATTTGTGCATGGTGCAAAACTAATTTCCTTTTGCACATTAGACAATATCAAAGTTATTGGAATAACTGATATGATTCACTAGTCGCAAAAGATAACAATGTTTATCAAATTGTATGAATTAATCATGTATGTATTATTCCATTTCTAAGTACAGTGAATTTCATGCAAGTTTGACAAGCATCAGATATATTATTGAAAAATTGAATTCTAAGCATTTAAACATATCCCTAATTGTAAAGCAAGCAATTTCATAGTTAGTTTTCAAGAGTAAGAGAGAGAGATAGGCACCTGAAAAAGATAGCAAGGATGAATGTAAAAGCAGGTATAAGGTTTGAAAGAGCAGAATAAAGAGTAGGCGTAGTGTATTGAAGTCCTTTATATCCAAAAAGCTGAGCTATAACTCTGCCTCACTCAACCAATTAAGCAAAATCAAGATCAATAATAATATTACTTATAAAACAAAATGGTCAAAAACTCAAATGATCTTAAAAGAAAGTTCACTTTTGCAATATTGCTTTGTATTACCCCAAAACTCCAAGGAGAAAAATTCTGAAGATTAGAGACACATTCAAAGGAGGAAGCCCTCTTGACCTTCATAAGGATGAACATCTAACTCATGAAAAAAAAAAGGATATATAGAGAAGAATAGATTATATGAATTGATGAATATGTAAAAAGACATTACCATTTGAAGACGAAGAAGGGGAGAGGCAAAAGAAGAACAAGAGCGGAGACAACATATGAATAAGCGATGAAGACATAGTAACTCAATCCCTTTTCAGTAGCTGCTTTGAATAGAACACTGACACCAACGTTAGAGCACTCCATTGCAACCATTACTGTGAATGGAATCACATCCTTGTAACAGTGCCTCCCCGCCATCTTTCTCCTCTCTATGGTTCACTTTCTCTTGATTTCAGTGTGTGTGTGTTGCTTTTGTATATTTCATTTCATTTAACTTAACTACAAAGTTTCTACTAAATTTGAATTAAAAAATGTTTAGGTGAGTTCAGTCTTAAACTCCTTGTGTTCAGGCGGCTCAAAAACTTCTTAATTTTACATATATATTTAAAGATTATCTACCAACTCATGTAAAAAATAATATATAAATTATTATACATCAAAAAAAATAAATTAAATACATCAATTATATAATGAATCTAAAAAATAATTTTTTTTCTTATAATAGAGATTAGAGTGTGTATTATTTTGTCTTTTAGTTTGCCATTTGATTTGGAAATCTTGGAAATTGTTTTCTAAAATAAGGTTCTATGTCGTGTTCTTTGACAATTTTATAATAATAACCGAATAAATAAATGATTGTGGCCTTATAAGTTATAAGGGTCTCTGTCTTGCAAGTTGATGCCTTTTGTTTGTTTGGTATATAATTTAAGTTGGTTTTATAGTAAGCACTATACCTTACAACAGTTTTAATATTATTTCTAAACTAGATATTTTGTTTGCATATGGTTTACGTTAAAATTTATAAATGATTCCTTTTGTAAATTGACAGGGAAAGCAAAACAGAAAGTAGGGTGGTTAAGTTTGTGATGAATGTAGCACGACTGCAAAGATAGAAAAAAATTAATGTAAGAATATACTTGTGTTTGGATTTCTCTTGATTAAGGCTTCTCTGAGCTCTTAGAACAAAGGGAATAGTCTTGAAGGAAAGGGAAGAAAGAGGAAAAAAAGGACCTTTGGAGTGGTTTGATCATGTGATGTTCTTAACTAAATTAAATTATGTATCTTAATCATTATTTTTTTATACAACTATTGTTGTCGAAAATAAATAAATGCCATAGAAGTACTTACTTGATACCTAACCCTAGAAGCCCACCATAAAAATAAGGTAAAAGAAAGATGTATAAATGCCAGAGAATCGAAAGCTAACGGCCCTCGTGCTTATGAAATTTGAACAATTGCATAATTTCATGTTTTATTACACTGCTAATGCTAGGAAATAAAAGGCACATACATTGTTCAGGATTTAAAAATATTAAATCATCTTACAAAAAATATTAGATATATTGTTTTCAATTGAAAGACTTAAAAAAATCTTATAACACAGCCAATTTGTAATTCTACAAGAAATAACACAGAAAGCAGACTGCAGGGTACCTTGTCTGTACTTGATAACTCTGGCAAGTATAAGATATATTGAAACAAAAGAATAACGGTGTCGTCACAATTCAAAATTGTATAGAAATAGGTTACATCTGATTCTGAACACGGTAGTACCTGAATTTCAAAATCCTTGCATGGATTTTCCTCATCCTTTAGGAAGTATGGTAGATTACCCCAGACCACTGACTGTTATGAGTTTGACTAATCAATTTTGACTGATGAGTAAATGAGCCTTGTGAACCAAAAGCATGCGTAGAATCCGATGGTACCAGTTACAACAAAAAAGGCATAAGAAGCTATAAGCATGTAACCGAAGTATAGTATTGCAGATACCAACTTCGTGATTTCAAGCTTGGTAAAGAAGTAGAATGTTGCATAAAGAAAGAGATACAGAGCAGAAGAACCGGATGTGAGGTACGAGCGCCACCACCACAAGTAATCCTCGCTGCACAGCTGGAAGTAGCAAAGCACAACGGTTATTTCTGCGCAAGTGATAACAAGGATGACGAAGACCAAAAAGAGGAAACCGAAGATGTAGTAGAACTGATTCAACCAGATTGAGGTGAGGATGAAGAAAAGCTCAATGAAAACAGCTCCAAATGGGAGTATTCCTCCTATCAAAACTGAGAAAGCTGAGTTCATGTACCACGCCTGTTCAGGGATCTGCCTTGGGATTTTGTTTGTCTTCACAGGATTCTCAATTGCAGGTTTCCTGAATCCAATATAGCCACCAACAAAAACAAGTGGAACTGAGATTCCAAACCATAAAAAGATCAGAGCAAACATAGTTCCAAATGGCACAGCTCCAGATGATTTTTGTCCCCAAATGAGACCATTCAATACAAAGAAAATGGCAGAGACAGTTGCAGGAAACATGACTGCGGTCCTGAGGGAAATTTTCTTCCACTCTGTTCCTTTGAACATTTTGTATAAGCGGGCGGATGCATAACCAGCAAAAAGCCCCATGAAAACAAATAGCAAGAGCATAGCTGTCATTAGCCCACCCCTGTTTGAAGGAGAAAGGAATCCAAGGACAGCAAAGAGCATTGTTACTAGTATCATTCCAAAAAACTGAACACCAGTTCCAACATAAACACACAGCAGATCGGAGTTGTTTGGCGGCCTGAAAACATCACCATGGACAAGCTTCCAACCAGTCTCTTCTTGTGCTTCTTCTTGGGTCTCAAGCTCATTGTACTTTGAAATATCACGATAAAGTGTACGCAGCATTATCATTGCCACCATGCCCGAGAGAAAGAGAACAATCATGCATGAGTTCACAATTGAGAACCAGTGAATTTGGTCGTCATTCATCAGCAAATAGGCATCCCATCTTGAAGCCCACTTCACATCACTCTCCTGCATGCAGACAGAGGTAAATGGTTATACTAAATAAACTCCGCCTTCATCTTTCACTTAAATAATAACAAGAAGAGGGAAAAGGAGGAAAAACAGCACTCCACTTGAATGCAAGGGGAAAATAAAAATTTATTTATGAGAAGCCAAAAATAATTAAGAACAATACACGAGGAACTTTATCTATTTAGTGATAAATTAATTTCTCCGCACAAATCATATATTTAACTACTTGGCTAATGTAAGCCGATAGGCATTCCAATGTAGCAAGTATACAAGCATAATTTAATTAAGATAACCTCACCTGGAATTCAACATCATACGTGAAGATGATTTCTTTGCCCTCTTCAACTTCTTGAGGAGTATTGGAGTTGACAACTGTATGTTTAGCATGAGGGTCACAGGTTGTTAAACGAGTTTTTTCATCCCACTTCCCTTCATATTCATGTTTAACACTGTAAATAACATTCAGATTTCAAAAAATCACTAAGGCATGCATACCACAGATACTTCGATAGAATGAATTAATTCAAAGAACTAAACAAGCACAGACATACAGACCTGAATGGCTTAACCTCAAAGCCCACAATTCTAGCAGATTCAGTGAGTGAATCTCTATGATATTTGACAGTAAATGCCAAATGGTTGTGTATAAAAAACTTCTCCTCCTTGCTCTGTGTATTTCAACATAGTAACTAGTAAGCACAAGAAAATATTTGGCATTCACAACAATAGACGTTGATTTATAGAATTAGCTTACCCCACTATATTGCCCTTTGAGTCCAACATGGAAACCAAGCTGATAAACAGTAGAGTCTTGATCCACACGTTTTATGGGAACAACCAGAGGAAGGTTATCTAGAATCCTGCACATAGAAGGTAGACCCAAGGTAAGATATTCAATATTAAGATTGTGGCAAAAAAAGGCACAAAATTATAAGGCAATTACTGGCACGCCATACATGTTCACCCGATACTCATCATCAATCTTCTCTTTGAATGCTTTTGTAGTTTTGGCATCAAGTTTAAGCTTACACACAATATTGCACATTTGTGGTTCACGCATTTTAAACTGCAAATATGTCACGGATAAATCAGTTGATAACTACAACATAATTATCCAGCCAAGTGTTAACATGTCATAGAAAACTTACCACATAACGTGAATTTTCAATGCGATCACCACGAAGCACTTCTCCAAGATTTTCAGCACTATCCACTATTTTTTCTGGGGCACAATAAGGAAGTGAATAATATGTGTATGGAAGTTGGGTCTTCGTTGAACTTAATTTGTTTACTTTCACTTGCAATAGATCTCCCTGCACCATGTAATATTTGAATAGTCAGTCTAGAAGTAGATCTATGTATCTGAATAGTCATTATTCATTACTGATTAAAATTTGAATACAGGAAAAACATGAATTAAAGGGTAGGAAATGAAACTATAGAGATAAATGAAGGGCCAAAATCTTTATTGGATACTACTTGCATGCACACAATGCATCATGCATTTGTAGGTGGTTAACATCACCTCAGAGAATAAGGGTACAGAGTCCATGTAAGGAAGTATGATTAATTGATTCATCAAATTTAGAATAGAAAATAAGCTTATAAAAAAATAAAAATAAATACAACAGAAAAACTACAAAATGATCAAATAAAGTTATTTTAGCAGTGTGTTTGGTTTCGCAATGAAGACTATGAGAAGTTATTTTAGTTCATGTCAAATGTGACTTTATTTTAGTGAAAATGCAAGTCTTCGGATACCGTTTGGCAAATTTGACATTGCTTTCAAACCTTGTTTTTTGACTAGAAAGGATAAAAGTAGTTTTTCCGTTGAGTTGAAAAAATTATACTTAAGTTTTAATTGCATACTAACATTTAGATTAAAAACATACAGACATCAATCACTTCACTTTAAACTCAATCCTAACCAAATCAATATTGTATTGTCAATTCTATTCAAATCCAAGTTTTACCAAAATCTTCACCCAAATACACACATAGTCTTTAGGCAAAGGAAAATCAAGAAATCATATGTCAATCATTTGACAATATGTAAAAGCCACAAACTGTTGTTAAAAGTGGCAGAATTTTTCGTGTGTTCATGACACAGAAAACAAAACATAATCTGATTCACGATTATCGCAGATCGCAGAAAAATAATAGAAAATAATAGTTTATTTAAATTCCTCTAGGCTACAGTGTTATAGCCGCTATTTAACAACACTTTCAACTAAATCGTGTATCACAATTCAAAAAAAATAACGGTTTATTAAAATTTCACTATGCTATAGCTACTATTTTACAACATCGATTAAAGTTCTAATTTCTTACATCAAAACTCAAATCACTTCTCTAATGAGAATTCCACAAGTCTCTTCAAACCTCTCCTATAACACCACAAATTACACTTACACACACTGATTCACATTCCTAATGTACAAATCCTAACACCCTCACACCGCACATATCCACAGCCAAAATCTAAACATTTCTAATTATCAATTGCAAATTAAGCTTAAACTCCATTAACCACTAATCAACAAGAAAGTTGAAAAAAAAACGTCACATCACACTACAATAACTAAACCGAATCAAATCAGCAACAACCGTCACACCTCACACTCGCACCATAAATATAACTAAACACCTTCACTAACGCCAGATCAAAGTCAAATTAACAAAAAAACAATAATAACAACAACACTTTCACGCACATTCAATAATCATCAGTCACAGACAGAGCAATATCACAACATTTTCGAATTCATCACCAATAAAATTCAAACAATTACAACAAAATTCAAATCCATCACAGATCTCAGATTTGAACAAACAGATCGAGCAATTAGTAAGCATTACCGATGAAATAAACGAGAAAATCAACAAACGGAAAACCTAAACAAGTTAGCTTGAAATCAAAATCGAAATGGAAATTGAAATGGAAATGAAAGTAACCTTTTGGAAATCTTGTGGTGCAACACCGGGGAGGTAGAAACAGTGGCTACCATTGATGAAGAGAAGAAGAAGAATTGAAGAGAATGCGATGGATCTCGAAAACGCCATAGCGTTTGAGATCGAAATTGGGAGATAGATCTGTGAGGAAATTATTTTGTATGTGTTCGTTGTTTGTGACTTGTGTGAGTGATATAATAAGGGAGTGAAGAACAAGGATGAAAATTCTCTCCGGTTAGAATATGGTGCGGTTAATGTTTTTTACCTCTAGGATTGTGACACGTCATAGATTTATTTGGAAGTGAGGGTAGGATCGCAATTATACGGTAGAGGTGAAGGGAAATTTGGAAGTAAACTTTTTTTAGGCAAGATTTGGAGAAGTAACTTGCCAAACGATTATTTGGTTTGTACGTAAAGCTTCTTCAATTCAAGATCTGCTAGGATGGGTCAAGATTAATTTTAAGAAATAAATTAATAAAAGTAGATTTTTTTTTGTTTTTTGTGTTAGGTGTTTTTTTTGTTTGAAGGGTTGTATCTCTCATTTTATAAAGAAATGATTTTGATGATTTGAAATTCGGTTGAGAGATAAGTAATATAAAGTTTGATAAAAATTTATTTTATTTATAATTAAATTCAAAATTTTCTAAATAATTTGTACTTAAATAAAATATATTATCACTTAAATTCAATTACTTGAGATAAATACTAAATAGTATGCTTATTCGTGAAAAAATATGAATAAATTTTATTTTTTAGTTGTTTGACTTCAAATTTTATTTTTTAGTTGAAAATAGAATAATTTACCGATATTATATAGTGTGTCATATACACTTACCTCAAACGAAAATGTGTCACACTTCACATATTTTTTAAAGTCTTCTTTAACTTCAAGTATAATAGTAACCCCAAAAAAATAAGATAAAGTCTTTTATTTTTATACATTAAAGTTTATGTGAGTTTGATCTCTTAAAATGATGAAAGAAGTTTTTAAGGTTATCCAACAACAAATTCCTTAAGAGAGTAATAAGAGTTGAATTAATGTATTTTGTAAAGTATGAGTAAATTCCTTAAAAATATATTGACTTTGTAGATATAATAAACCTTTTAAATATTGTGGTACATTTGAAAATAGATATGTGTACCAAGAATATTTTTAAGAGAGAATAATGTCAAATATATATATATTTTTAAGAGAAAATAAATTATTAAACGAGTTTTCAATATTATTTTTTTAAATAGCCAGTAGTTAGTAATTAATATTAGTAGATTTTTGTTGCGAGTGAAAATTGAACATTTTACCTTTTTATCACTCTACTTCGTTAGCTAGAACTAGAGATTATCCCCTCGTAATGGTTCAGTTGATGGTTATTAAAAATATTATTGGACCAATTCTCTATTCTCTTCACAATTATAGTGTGTGAGTTTAATCACCAAATTATTAAAGAAAAAAAATATTAGAAATTACTCGAAGTTCGTATAAAAATAGTATATGAATATAGATTACTCTAAGTTCGTATAAAAATATATATGAATATAGATTATAGAGAAACTTATATATATTTTTTTATCGGATCTGAGAGTTGCTTTTGAGATAAATTAACAAACATGTGATCATATCATAATATTGATATTCTTTTTAATACATCTTGTGATGACCAAATAAGTTTGGTATCTGCTATCTATTTTAATTTGTTATGGATTTATTGAAACTAATTTGAAAACAGAGTTATGGTGAGATTTAAAATCTGTTGGGATGAGGATGAGTTGTCACTTCTTATGAAAACAAAGTTTCATACGCAAAATAGTTTTGAGATTTTATAATTTACATATTCCCAAAAACTGAAGAGTGTTGCATGTCAATAACAACAAAAATTGAAGAGTGTTTTATGATAAGAAAAGTAACCTAACAAGCCTAATAATAATAATAATAATAATAATAATAATAATAATAATAATAATAATAATAATAATAATAATAAAAATTTGCTTAATTTTACTCTTTCCAACACAAGTTGAGTAGCAAAATAAGTTTGAAAAGGAAATATGTCTCTCTTTCTCTTCTAGTTCTAACACAAAAACAAAAATGGTAATTAACCCATTGACATTGACATTGGGTGCTGAAATTGTTATCCATTATGAAAAATGGAAAGAGCATAAAAAATAAAGCACATGATCCAAGATTATAAAACAAAACCACCGACATTGTTCCAGCTCAGTTACTACGAACTTACTCCCTACGGTTGCTGCAAAATATATATACTCATATTGTTGGTTTTTATTTTTCTTGTCTCATTTCCATTGTGGGCCTTTTCTTTGTTTCATTTCAAACTCAAAATTAAATTTTTTTAGAGAATGAAAGTTTAAAACTTGGGATGAATAAATTTTTGGATAGAAAAAGACACTTGTTTTTCTTCTACTTTAGATGAATAAATTTGAATAATTAAAACGGTGTGTTTTTGTTGTGTGAAATAAAGTACACTTCAAAATATGTGTGGATTTAAGAATATAGAGAGAAATAAAAATAACTCCCTTAAAACTTTGTAGTTACAGCTACAATTAGCCAACAACTTTGTATTCCGTTTAAGTATGTGTTTATTTTAGCGGTGGTTAACTACTATAAGTTTAAAGCTTTTTAACCCTAATTTTTGATATGTTTCACATGTGACTTTGAGTTCATTGTAACTTTACCCATAATATTAAAGTTTTTTTAATGAATTACAATAGTCTTAAACACAAAAGATAAAACCAACAAAATTGAATGCAAATTCTTTTACTTTTTTTACATACTCGTGTGTGTATATATATATATATATATTTGTGTCAAAAAAAAAATATATATATATATAGACACATTAGGCATATGTGAATTTTTTATTTGCTTCTCCTGTATACGTATTTTCATTTTACCGATAAAAATCCTTTTCTAATCACATAAAAGAATATATTAAAATAGACACATATTAAAATAATGAAAGATTACTCCCATTTTTATCATAGATTTAATTTATATTTATTTATGAATAGAGATAATAATTTTTACACCGGCAATAATCATAAATATTGGATTATTAAAAGTTAATTTTTTTAGTGCCAGTTATATTTAGTTAGGTATTAATATCTCATACACAAAATGAATTTAAAAATAACATTTTAACATAAATTAATATAAAATTAAAATATGACAAGACATTGAATTTTATTTATGAGAATACCGGTACTCAACTAAATTTTAAAGTACCAAAGTGTTCACTTTATTGAAAATATTCATCGTCGATAATATCTTTCTAAAAGTTACATGTTTACTTTTCCACAAATATTGTATCAAAATGAATCACTTTTACTATAATTTTTATATCTTTTTAAATGTTTTTTGCCTTATGACATGAGATATTTTTCTAGGGAAATTATACTTGTTGGACTTGGTCCCCCAAGTTTTAATTCCTAGCTAGCTCTGCCCCTTTATATAATTATATTCAGTTGAAATACATTGTGGTATTTGAATGAAAATATATGGATTTGTAACTAATTGTAAAGAATATCCTAAAAACGTAATTGTATATTTTCCTTCCATTAAAGTTTTTCCGCTTCGTCCGTGAACTTAACTCAGTTGGTAGGACATTGCATTATATATGCAGGGAGTCGGGGTTCGAACCCCAATCATCCCACTTATCCACCCTTAAGAGTAAAATTTCTAGCCACTAAACTACTTGACAAAAAAAATAAAAATTTCGCTCTTTTTGACCAAAAAATATGTTTCTCCCTCATAATCAAACACAAATCCTTTTAAAATATCTCTCTTTTTAATTCTATGAAAAAACTCCATCATTTTCCGCTCTTTTCTTCCATTTCATTAAAATTTGGTCCCTCTCACCAAACAAACCCCTAGTTTCATTTACTCAATATTGATTATTTATTTTGCTTTTTCTACGCGAAGAATATTGCACATTGGTCCATGTTGTTCAATTTTTTGTGTTTATATTATTTTTCTTCTTCCGAGTTGCTTATAAATCTTTCAATTTCATCGGAAGATATTTTCCAATAGTTTTTTTTTGTATTAATTCACTAATTACTAGAGAAAGGACCATGATATATTTTAATATTGTGTTTTGTTTGTTAGAAGAAACCAATTTTAAGAGTATTACTTTTCGCCCCCCCTGTATTTCCTCGCGCACTCCTTGAAATGACCAAACTAACCCTCTCGCTTTCTAGAATGCGAGCACTTTTCGCACTCTAAGTAGTGAGTGATAATATTTTTAACTCAAACCCAACGTTTGTACCCCGTAGAATGAAAAAAATTATGAAAAAAAGAGTTCACATTCTAGAATGCGTACTCAGTTTGCAGTTTTCTATCTAGAAAATGAACTCTCTTTTTTTCATGAATTTTTTATTCATGGGGGTGCAGACGTTCAGTTTTAATGTAAAATACTGTCACTCGCTACTTAGAGAGCGAACGAAAATATTGTTTGCTATTTAGGGTTTGAACTAAGTTTATACTTTAACTAGTGAACTTAATAAAAATGTGGTCACTATCTTAAATCATATTTTAATTTACCACTTGAGCGGTTGTGACATTATAAAACAATTACACACACCGTAAAGATAACTACACTGAATTGTTACTTTATTTGATATGACCAAGTTTACATTTTTACTTACATAGACATGTATCAAAGCTACAAGAGTTGATAAGTTTGACAGAAAATAAGAAATCAGGTGAATGAATGGTTCATCCTTTAACTCGCAAATTGTGTTTCATTCAAAATTATTTTACGGAAGATGAGAGAATGATGTAGAGGAAAAAAAATTGATTTTTGTAAGGTTTGTATTCTAGAAAGTGAACTCGGTTTGAAGTTTGCTATCCAGAAAGTGAACTTTTTCTTCTCCAATTTTTTTTATTCACACACTCGCATCCTAAGTAGCGAATGAATAAATTGAGTATGTCAAAGGGTGCATGTGAGACTCAGGGGTGCGAAAAGAAGGACTCAACCAACTATTCTTGGCAGTTGGCCGGTTTGGCCTATACCTATCGTCCGGACTTGGTTTGTTAGACTAATTTTCAACTATTCAATACCAAAATTGAGGATTCTGTTACTAACACCCAACATTTGAACAATACACCTCAGCTTTGTCTATGTATGAAGCCTTAATTAAATTTCTTACAATACATAATTTAATAAAATTTAAATCGAACTGTTTAGCTTAGGTTTTTCTTTGCCTTTTTCTTACAGAAGTTTACCTGGATAGTTTCATAACTGATTATTTTATTAATTGTTAGTTTCCAAGCTTCAAAAAGGAATTTATACTTCATTAAGTAACAAATACTTTGTTGCAACTGTAAAAAAATACTTTGTTGCAATATTCATGTAAAAGTGTAAAACATAAAGATATATTATTTTCAAGAAAAAATTAAAGATATATTAAAGTGCTTATAAAAAAAGATATATTAAAGTGAAAAATATTTAAGAAAAAAATGTTTACATAGATAATAAATTAAAAATATAATGGATCACTGGGGTTGGGTCTAGAGAAAATGGGGTAGACTTACAATGTTGCTAACCAATATATATTGTTTCAATATCTATTGGAAGAAATATCCACATTTAGTGTCCTATATGTTTCGAATAGAATTGTTTTCAATAAAGGGGAACCCCATGGAAAAAAATGAATCATCACTTCATTAATAATGTACAAATAAGATTATTTTTTTGACTCAATAAGAAATTAATTGTTTTCATAAAAATATATTATAATTTATATGTAAGTATATATAATTTTGGAAGTAATTGTTTTTATAAATTTATGATAATAAATAGTATTGGAGACACACTATTAAATGATTTTTTTTGTTTAGTAGTCTAATGACTTGACTCACACACTATAAATGTGAAAAAATGAAGAATTTGAGATTCGAATTCTATCATTTTCAATGATAATATTTCTACCGAGAGCTATTTTTTTTAAGGGAGGAAGGAAGCTACCTTTATAAAATTCCATTAAATGATTATTCTATTCATGAACATTTGAAAAATCGTAATAAAGTAATGATGATAATAATTTTGCAAAATGCAATGATGTGTTTTTTTGTCCCTTTACATCATAGAAATACTATATATGCCATGATGATCATGGTTGTTAATTCTCTATCGTAGAAAAATAAATACTATGAATTATTATCATTATTCGGGTTGTTATTTCAGTGCGCTACAAAATTTTCACCATTATTTTGTATCAATAATTCATTTTTATTGTGAAATTTGTGAGATACGTAAGGTGTATTATTTTCTCCCAATTAAATTTTCTCAATACACAAGAAATATGGATAGAACCTTTAACTATTTAAGAGGTCTAAATCAATGACCACTAAGACCAAATCATTTTTTTTTATAAAAAAGTTATGTTCTTGTGGGGACTCGACGGTGCAAGTGTATGTATCTTCTTGAGAAGGAACATACCTATATAAATGAATGAACTCACACTTGAAGAAGAAATTGTTTGTACCTATATAAATGAATGAACTCACATTTTCTTGTGAGCAATAGTTTTTTTTTTTTTTTTTTTTGAATCAAATGTCAGGAAGAGGTTCTAATTAAATGGAAAATAAATCTTAAGCATCGTATACGTATAAGAGGTAAATAAGTAGAAAATATCTATAATTCGAACTCCAACTTTTACATATAAAAAATATGATTTCCATCAACTAAGTTAAACTAACAATAACATGTTAATCTTTTTTTTAACTCTTAAAAAAATAAGAACAAAACTACCTAAGTATATAATCCATGGGATAAGTAGTCCAGAAAAGATTCTAAACCTTTGTATAGAAAAACCCTTCATGTACCACTTTAGGTTTTAAAAATGAAGAAATATATACTATAAGAAGTAATGAAAGTATTGAGTCATGGAAAGATGTCAGTACCAACACTTAATAATCCTAAAACCTTTAATTAAAGCACATAAAACCTGGGTAGAATCTACAAATTATAAAACCAAACAGCACATAACCTAAAACGTGTAACTTATTCTAAAATCACAAGACATACATAGGTGGAGCAAGATCCACAGGGTTGGGCATAAAGGGAGCCACATGGTCCCCTAAAATGTCCAATTTGCTAACGAAAAAATACACATTCACTGATCCACACCCCAACCATTATCAAAATTTGGGACCCTTCAATCAAAGTCACCATTATTTATTAGTTAGAGATAGCCTTTTGCCCACGCCTAATCTCACCCCATAATTTCTCCTAACCCACACATGTACATATGATTATAGACAAAAGGTGGTTGTATAAGAACCTTTTCTTTTTCTTTTAAGTTTTTAACTTAGTTTTGGACATAATTAAACAATATTTGTCCCATAATTATGCTATATCTATTAACAATGGACTTCATGCTATCAATTACTAGTATCATTTAAAAAATGAAAAAGGAAATAGCTGCTTTTGGCTCCAGCAGGGAACTTTGTAGTATACTATGCTAATAATATTATAGCATTGGACCTTTTTATGTTTTTTTTTTCTTCTATAAAATGTCCAATTTGGAGTAGCTTTTTTTATGAATGAAATGATAGAAATATAGCATTAAACTTTTAGGAATTAATGTCAGTGTATCACCATTTACATGAACTTATGATTAGATGATTTTGTGGGCCCATGTGGATGCCACTGGCCATCAGACATGCTACCACACACCAAGGGACGTATATAGCTTGACATGGTGATTGGTGTGGATACATATAATCTGAATCTCAAATTTGAATGGTTGAAGAATGAAGAGAAAATAAAATAATGGGAGATGGTGGGAGTATAAGTTTATTAACATGAATGGTTGAAGAATGAAAAGGGGAACAAAGAATATAAGTTTTTTTTTTGTAAAAAGAAAAAAAAAAGTTTATAAGTTTATTAACATGATTTTTTATTCTCAATTTTATTAGAATTTGTTCTAGTTAAATTTGACCAATACAGCCCAATCACATGCCGTACGTGTGCGCTAGCTCCTCTTATAGTAGTTACATATTTAGTTTGAGGTTAACATACCACTTAGGTTACAGATCAAAGTTATGGGCGCCTCTTAAATTGAGAAATTTTTTTTGTTGAAGTTTTTATAAGATAGGATTCTAATGTGTCAAAATCTCTTTAGATGTAGAGTGTCAGTGGATCCTGGCGAAATAAGTTGTCCATTATGTGCGTCTCAGAGGAATCTTTTATTCCACACCACACCACTGCAATAGCTTTTTCTGCAAGCCACCACTACGACATATACTAGTGACCTCATGTCCTCCCTCCGGCGAATACATTCATCATACCCCGTCTGGATCGTTAGATCAATCTCAACGGTTTCCCATTTTACATTGGATCTCAAGTTGGAGTTTGAATTTTCTCCATTTACTACTTCTTCATTCCTCCATTTGTTGTCCATTTAGGAGATCTATCTCCTAAATAGACAACAAATGGAGAATAATAAATGGAGGAATCCCAAATTTCTCATGTTGACAGTTACAACTGTCTCATATATAAGCACAATGGCTTTCACACCAAAATACAATATTTAATTACTTTTTACTTTTACTCCACTTTGATCACATACTATAACTTGAGAGTCAAATTGTTAACTTGTTAATAATTTAGATAACTAATGAATTACAACTTTATGGTAATTTAGATTTTCTGTTATTTCATTAGGATGTGATAATATATCAAAACCGTATTATCTAAAATAGTAAAATGCATGACTGAAATTATTCATAATAATTTGTGTTAATTTAAACCGTCTGATTCATATATAATTAACGGTCGAGATATAAATTTATGTGCTTTATTAGGATATCGAATATCAATCCCAACATGAGCTAGGAAGCAAGCAGCTATATATAAAGAGGTGATCAATGTGAAGTGTCACTGTATAGAAATATTTAGGTTCTCTGAACATATATGAATATGTAAAAAGGGTGTTAGTTCATGTACCAAACTAAAAAAAAAAATTAATTAGTTCAACTGTTTTTTAAATTTTAGCAATGACATATTAATGCGGGCATTTAATTTAAGGTATACTTTCTTACTCCAAAAAAACAATCTGACAGCACCTCTTGAAGACAAAATTGGGGGACCATGCATGCATATATAGTGGTGGAGAAAAAAAGTAGTACTACTAGCATATACCCATATCTAAGGGATCAATATGTACTATCATCGTTCGCATGCTTCATGATAATACGTTGGAAATGGTCATTTCTGCAATCTAGGATTTATTATTCTAAGTTTGAGTCAATTCTCTATCAAGCAATTGTCCAAACAGATGCGTGACAAATGTAGTTTTCTAAAGAAGAATCATTACATGTTTTGACCAAACTACTAGTATGTCACTAAATTTGTTTATTCTTTTTCTTGTTTGGAAACTTAAATCTCAACAATGAAAAAGGACAAATATTTTCCAACAATTGTTATCCATACTTTTAATTTTTCATTTTAAAAATAAAGTTATTTATTGTAAAATGTACAAGTCGCAAAATGTTTAAATACTTCTTAAAAAAATATAGTTTTTAATGTAGAACTAGCAAGGTACAAAATTTTAAAATAGTCCTTGAAAAATGATACCTTTTTTTTTTCCTACCTGTGAAATGGAGTTCTGCACTTATGCTAAAACCCGTATTTATTTTAGTAGAATTGGATTTGCAAGGCCCAAGTCCATATTTTCTTATAACCCTAAATCTATAAAACGATGCGGCTGCATCTCATTTTTCGTGATTCCTTCTTCGATTTTATTTATCCTTCTTTTGCCCATTGTTTTCTTTCTTTTTCATGGTTTCTTCTTCTTGATACTCTATTTTTTTCCTTCTCTTATTTTTCTAGGTATTCAAAAATTTATCTTGTGCTTTCTACTAGTAGCTTCATAGGAAAAGTAGGTTTTTGATTTGAATTTGTTTAATCCATTTTAAATTAGATTTATGATTTCAACATCGGCCTATGAGATTCTCGATCTGCTACCTTGATCAAATTAACCGTGTGTTCAATTTCTAATGGAACCAAATTATTGTTCTGATCATATTTAATATTTATATCACTAGATGAAGATTCAAGTGAGCACAATGTTGAAGACGATCTTATGAAAATAAACACAATTGCAAAAACCAAATCGATGAAGTAATAAAGGTATGTCATCGATACCGCTCTACTTGATTTATATCTAATTTTGGAACTTTTCCTCAAGAATTTTATGGCTTCTCTCATATATAAATTGTTCAACCTTCACTTTTCCACATAATGTGAGACTTCTAACCTCACATTTGCTACAAGGTTTCAACATGATTGCCCAAAACTTTTCAAAATATATTTCTAATACTCCACTTTCCAAACACATTTTTGTTAGATCTTATGAATTTTATGAATTCTAAAGAGATTTTCTCAACTTCATAACATTATGGATTGAAAACCAAAAACAAAATTCCAACGTTGAATATACTTAGTACTAGATTTTTCTACGTATTAGACTAAATGAATTTTGGCAAACCTGAACCTTGTTTAAATTTCTTAGAAAGGTATAATGACATAAAACCCAACAAATCTCTCAAGATGTTTTCATGTAGTTTTGTTAAAATGGATTTATTAAGTTGCATGCACTCAAAGAAGTTTCTTTTGATTGGATGGAATCAAAACATGTTAGATGTTGCTAATAAAATTTACATTCTAATTGCAAGATGATTGAGCGTTTAAGCTTGATAAAATGTTGGATGCGTGATAAATTTTATTGTGGTGGAAATGATGACTTGCGTTTGAAAATTCTTGTTAGTGATAGCTGAAATTTTATGGATGATATGGGTTTCTAAACAGTGCTTCTAATCTAACATATTTCAAGTACTATATATTTATTATGATATATTTGAAATGACAAATTCTTTACTTATGAAAGAGGGAGTTGGATCCTCTCCAAGCACTGAACCGTCCTGTTTGATCTCAACCATTGATTTTTATTAAACAGTAGCAATCAACACTATAATATTAATGATGGACGATTCTGATCTGCACAGGACAAAAAACTTGAGAGGATCCGGATCCATGAAAGAGGTTGATCTTGACTTTGGCCGTGAATTATTACGTAGAATAAAAGCATTGCCAATTTTTTTTCGGGTTCTTACTAATTCATTGCCAAAGTTAAGATTAACCTCTGATCCTTTTCTATTTCAAATATATCACATACCCATAATACTTGAAATATTTTAGATTTGGAGCATTTTCAAACTCAAGTCACTTCCACCACAATCAAATTTATCACTTGTGCAACATTTTCTTAAGCTTAAACTCTTAATCATCTTGCAATTAGATGACAAAATTTGATAGCAATATTAAGTTGTTGAATAATTTTAGAATACTGATTTTAGGGTTGACAATAATCAATTTTTATGATGAAAAATTAGGGAATACCTTATTTTAGTGTTATATAAATCAGTTTTTAGGGTTATTAGAAATTGATTTTTAGGGTGACCAAAATTGTAGCAGTTCTGATTTCTCTTCTTAGTAAACTATAATGGAAGACTTGCAATTTGTGACCTTTATATTCAACTTCTAAATATGTAGATCCATAAAAATGAAGACAATAATGGTTGTATGAACTGAATAATGATGGTGAGACGCAATAATTAGATCAAATCGTATTCAAGGTTTTGCCTCTTAAAAAATCATATTTAAGTATAAAGTTCTTGTTTAAGTATAAAGTTCTTGCCTCGTATAATATTATAAACAATTATATAATGGCTCATTTAAAATTGTAAAGAGTACACATGAGTTGACTTAAAAGTATGGACCAAATATCATAATGGAAAACATTTTCAGGAAAAAAAAAATGATTTACCAAAAAAATTGAAATATTTATAGGAATTAAAATCTTGTTTAACACTAAATATTATCTAAAAAATAGATAACTCTTTGTAATGAGAGCAGTAAAAATTAAAATTAAAATGGTAATAACATATTATATATGTAGCATAAATAAATGTCCCTATCACATAATCAATACAAATAACAATTCAATTTCATAATTTAAAATAAACTATTACGACTTCATAGAGCATTAAAATTATCCTCATAGTAAAATAGCATACATAACATTTTCTCAAGAACAAACAAAATAAGTCCATTTTTTGAAGCATTACAACTCCATATATTATTAAACTAGAACTTAATATCAGAATATCAAAGCATTACAAAACTCCATTTTTTGAAGCATTACAACTTCATTTGAACATTAAAATAATCCAACAAACTTTAATGAACAAACTAGCATATGTGAGAGAATATATTCTCCACTTTATTCTCATAAACAAACTCCTCAATACCTGCATATAATTCATTAAAGAAAAATAAGTAGAAAACATGGGTAAGATAAGTTCCAATTCACTTGAAGTGGTATAACAATTTCTAAAACACACAAAAGTACATTTGAAAAACCAAACCATCTAAGGTGTGCATGTAGTTGTAAAACATAATCTCTCCGTCCCATATTAAAAAAAATGGTTAATAGGCTTTTACCCCCTGCAAAGTATGCGAGTTTTGCGTTACTCCCCTGTAATTTTTTTTCTTGAGATTACCCCCCTGCAAAATTTATTTTTTTGATTTACCCCTTTTTTGTTGACGTGGCAGGCAAAAAGTCAAGTTTTTTGCTGACATGACAGTGAACTTTGCTGACGTGGTAGTTGACTTTTGCCTGCCACATCAGCAAAAAGAGGTAAATCAAAAAAATAAATTTTGCAGGGGGTAATCTCAAGAAAAAAAATTACAGGGGGGTAACGTAAAACTCGTCTACTTTGCAGGGGGTAAAAGCCTATTAACCCTAAAAAAAAAAAAATTAAACAAAATCACTTATTAAGAAATATAAAATATAATAATTTGAAGTATGATTATTTGTATTTTCCTTGAAATAAGTTTTATGGGTAGATGGAAAAAGAATTTTGATGGATTATTATAATGTGGGACAGAGGGAGTATGTATATCACCGACCATATTTTATCAACACAAAATTAAGGAAAATGATTAAATGTTGTAACTGCATTAACACAGTAATCATTCCTGACCGTTTGATAAAAAATGAAAGGTTGAGACATTAAAATTGTATGTAAACTATAATAATCAATCAGGATCATCCGATCACTTTTGGACGACTGAGATTGTTTACTGTGTGTAACTACGTGAAGCAATTACAATAGACAATCCTGGTCCCAAAATTAGGGATGAACCCTCCACTTTAGACCCTCATTATACCCGGCGATAAAAGAATTCAATAGTCTAAGTCAATCATTTGATTCAACATAGAAGTCTAGTGAAAATAATCTGATATTTTTATTCATATTAATTTTCAACAAAATTTTAGTTGTTAAAAATGTCATTGTAACTAACTAAGTTGAAACCTTTTGTTCATTAAGTACCTTATAGTCCTTTTGGAAATAACCTTGGATGGAGTAGGCATTTACAAAAACCTTTCCAGCATATCATTGTTCCGGGAGGAGATTTTGGATTCATTCTATAGCATATTCTGTCACTAACGCAATTTGCTGTAATATACAATAGCAATAAAAAAATATTACTAAAATTGGTGAAAGATTGTGTATAACATAAACATAGAAAAAAAATTATGAGAATGAACTTACTTTCACCAACAACTACGACGATAAAAAGAGAAACAAAAAGTATCACAATATAAACAAAGTTGAGAGTTTCAGCCATTTGATTTTCACCTTTGAATGTACAAATATAAACCGGTTTGATCACTTTATATAGTAAAAAAATGTTGTTATGTTTACATCAATCGAGTAGTTTTTAATGATTATGTTGTTGCAATAAGGCCTTCTTTAAAATTACAACGACGAATAAAATTTTTGTCCCTTTAGCTCATCTCATCTCATAGAATAATTTTGCTTGTAATTATAGAGTTCATTTTTGTTTTACCAACCTTTCATTATTATTTTTTATTTCTTATCTAGTCTTTCATAATAGAGAGAGGAAAACCAAAATTATTTTATATTATTGAAATTAGTGGAGCTCGACCTGCATATCGTAGAGGTCTCGTGTTAGAAATTACAACAATCCATATTCTAGATATTTGTCTTGCTCAAAATAAAAAGTATACATGCCACTCTCACGTTTCTTTTTAATGAGAAAATTCACAGGGGCATTTTTTCAATAATTTATACCAATGTAGTGCCTACATGTGACACTCTTTCAATAATTTAATCAAATATGACGCTTACATGTCTTTTCTTTATAACTTAAAGGTACACGGTTCGATTTTCAATAACAACAAAGTAAAATGTTCATTATCATGTACACAGAGACCAATTTATCATAATATTAACCATATCTCAGACAAGGAAAGGGACGTGATTCGATTCCCATTAACAACCAAATATGATAACAATTTTGTGGCCAATCTATCATCCCATTACAAATGATCCATGGATCCATGAGGTGTTTGTTAGATAATAAAATACATCATAATCATGAATGATTCTTAAGTCATTTCCTAAAAAAAAATAAAAAAATTGTTATCATTAAAATATCAAAAAGAATTTTGGAACTTTTCCTCAACAATTTTATGGCTCTTCTGATATATAAAGTGTTCAACAATCATTTTTCCACATATTGTGAGACTTCTAACCTCACATTTGTTATAAGGTTTCAATATGCTTGCGCAAGACTTTTCAAAATATATTTCTAATACTCCAATTTCCAAACACATTTTTGTTAGATCTTATGAAGTTATGAATTCTAAAGAGATTTTCTCAACTTCATTACATTTTGGATTGAAAACCAAATTAAAACAAAATTCCAACGTTGAATACTTGGTACTAGATTTTTCTACGTATTAGACTAAATGAATTTTGACAAACTGAACCTTGTTTAAATTGCTTATAAAGGTATAATCACATAAAACCCAAAAATCTCTCAAGATGTTTTCATGTAGTTTTCTTAAAATGAATTTATTAAGTTGCATGCACTCAAAAGAAGTTTCTTTTGATTGGATAAAATAAAAACATGTTGGATGTTGCTAACAAAATTTACATTGTAATTGCAAGATGATTGAGAGTTTAAGCTTGATAAAATGTTAAGATGAGTGATAACTTTTATTGTGGTGGCTGGAAATGATGACTTGCGTTTAAAAAGTCTTGTTATTGATAGTTGAAATTTTATGGATGATGGGTTTGTAATCGGTGCTTCTAATCTAACATATTTCAAGTACTATATGTTAAATATCCGATTATTTCAAAAGCTTAAGCTGTTTGGATAGAGTCACATCAATAATTTTATATTATTTCTAACACGCTCCCTCACGCAAAAGCATTTAAACTTGAAGCGTGCATAATGCATAGGTCCGCCTACCATATGCTTAAATTTCACTTTTTAATTATTAAGTGAGAGATCGGGAATCGAACTCTAAACCACTTAGTGGTAGAGGCTCTGATATCATATCAAATAACCGATTATCCCAAAAATTTAAATTGTTAGGATAGAGACACATCAATAATTTTATATTATTTATAACACTATATATTTAAGATTAGAAGCCATTGCCATTTTTTTCGAATTCATACTAATTCGAATTTTATTAGATTTAGAGCATTGATTATTGCAAACCCATCATCCATAAAATTGCAACTATCAACAACAAGCATTTTCAAACTCAAGTCACCACTTCTACTATAATCAAATTTATCACCTGTGCAACATTTTCTCAAGCTTAAACTCTTAATCATCTTGCAATTAGATGAAAAAATTAGAATAGCAACATATTCTCCTTATTTGATTATGAACTCGAAGGGTCTGTTTGATTTTAGAGAAAGAAAGTAGGAGAAAAGAAAATTACAGAAATCGATGAATGAACTTGGACTAATATTTATCTAAATTTATCCATCAATTTTCGTAATTTTTTTTCCTCTAACTTTCTTTTTATAATTATCATGGTTTGTCAAAGTCCAATTAAGTCTAATATACAGTACTATAGTATGCATATATAAAGAAAAGTAATTCAAAATTATAAAGGATACTGTAGTAAATGGGTAACATGCATGTGGAAAAAGTCTTACATAGACACAAAATATTTATGCACGCACACACACATAAATTAAAAAAATTAAAAGAAAAATAAAATGATCACATCAATCACTATTACTTTATTCAATTTTTCTTTAATTTTTATCTTTTATTATGAGTATACCTAACAATGAAGTGTTGGGTTTGTGCCTATGTTAGACTTTCTCGATGCATCTAAATGTGATGAGAAAGTGTTGCATTGCAAAAGTAAAAGTTGAAGTACTTGTTTGTTTATGTCGTCATCAAGCAAAGAGAAATAGTATCACGTGTGAGGACATAATAGAGAACAAGAATAGAATTGAGGGAGAAAACGGTCCAAGAAAGAATTGCGTGTTTTTCTCTGAGCATGAGCAAGCATGAAGATAATGAACCTAAACATTGATGAAAGCTCATAAAGAACCTCTGACTCTGAGCCACCCTGTCATAGTAGTCCCCTACACCCTATACATACATTACCCCCCAAACACTTTCACTTGTCTCTCTAAACTTTCTCACACTCTTTGTCCGATTTATCTTTCTTTTAATTTTATCTTATTAAATTGAATAATTTTAGTCCAAATAAATTTGAAATTTTTTATTTTGGTTATTTTCTTAAATTTTTAGTTTTCAAGAGTTAACATAAAATTGATATATTTTTCTTGGATCCATTTGAGTTGATTTATTTTTAACTTATGTAAGATAATTTAAGCAAATAAATAAATTTTTATATATTATTATAAATTTATCATGATAGCTTATAAAAAATAGTTTATGAATATTGTAATTTTTTTTAGTGAGAATATTTGAATTAAAATAAAAATTATTTATTTATGTAATATAAAAAATAAGTTAATCAAAACGAATTCAAATTTTTACTCTAAGTAAGTCTCGATTTGTTCAGATATTTTTCTTTGGTCCTTCTAAAATCTAAAATGACCTTTTTCATATCTATTTGGAAGCACAAATTTCACATTATAAAGATTGTGTTAGAGACCAACCTAAAATCTTAAAAGAAAATGGTAATATAGGCACTTACTTCGAATTCAAATATAATTTTTTTTTTGTTTATAATTTTTATATCCAACATCTTAAAATTTTAACAAGTGTAATTTTGAGACCACTTTTTTTTTTTAATTTTCCTTTTTAACTCCCTGTTACAGCACATGTTACCATGACACATTTTAAAAATGGTCTCAAAGTTTTTATTCTGACAATATCAAATTTTGAGCTTATAATTTGTTCAGATAAAAAAAAATTGTTTGGTTTGTCTTTTTACCGTGAGCTTATATCTTATTTTATTTGTTAACTTATACTATTTAGATATTTTTTTCAAATAATATTTGGGCTTATAAAACTTATCACTTTTTCTTCCATTTTACCCTTTATTTTATTATGAATTAAAAACGTCATTTTATTTCGGCATTGGATTAGGCGCAATCAGACTGATGCAGTTAACAATTCAAATCTGCTTTATTAAGACTAGACAGTTTAAGATTTGAAGACATTTATTTATTTATTTTTGTCTGATAAATTTTTTGAGATAACATATGAAATGTTCGATCAAGATTGGACGCTCGAAAACTTAGTGATTGCACCGTCCTTGAATGCGTATAATCCAGGTCTTTTTATTTCATTTTATATCTATCATCCAATTGAACCATTAATTTTACTAAATACTTCTATTAATATAAATTAGGAAAATGCTAAACAGTGCCCCGAGGCACTGTTTAAGGAAGCAAAAATAGTAATATAACATTGAAGTTTGTGCATTCAACTCATCGAAAGCCTAAAAAGTGCTATTTTTAATTATTTTTTTGGATATCCTTAATCAATGCTCCAGAAACACCAGTTAGTATGACCCTATAAATTACTTGTATTAGTCATCAACTGGAAGAAGATCAAACTAGCCATCATCATTTATTCTCTATTTTTACTTAACAAGTCAAAGTTTTTTGAAGATACTATCAATTTTTTTCTATCGAATCATCAATCATCATTATAGAAAGACAAACGCTAACATGCATCATAAAAATGCATTATAAACAAATTAACACAAAAATATTCTTCTCAAAAGTTGTGCTCCTATAGTATATTCAACTTTTCTGGAATAAAATTTTAATACAATAATTATATTTTTAGATTCTTTAACACGTGTATGTAAAATAAGAATTACTCCTTCCATTCTATATAATGAGTGATCCATTTTAACTATAGTATGCATTATTTATATACGTAATATTTTTTTTTGACCATATTTTTTATTAATAAATAAAAATAAATATTACAGTAATATATAAGATATTGTTGGAATCATCTCAATAAGTATTTACAAAATATCAAATTTTTATAATTTTTATTTTCATACAATAAAAAATATTAATCGTTATCAGCAGCATGCATAAAATAATCAACTGAGTCGGTCATTGTAAGACGGAGGAGTAACATTTATTTATACCAAGAGACAAAGGTGTCAGAGGGTGGAAACGATCATGATTCACGTAGCAGAGAAAGTGTGTTTGGCTCAGAATAGAGAATAGAAAGAAACACCAGCTGCACAACCACAACAACAACAGAGACCCCTCTCTCTCTCTCTCTCTCCATTTTCTTTTGAGATTTGCGCCTCAACCATATTCTTCACTCACTCTGCATCACCATAATCACCACCATGCTTTAAACCAAATAAGGCGGCGAGGCAACTCTCTCTCTCTCATTTCACTTTTTTCAATTTTTCTGACGCCATTTTCTTCCTCTTTCTCTCTTTCTTTACCAACAAACATTAATATCCCCATTCAATTCCTTCCATTCCTTAACACTTTTTCTCTCTTCTTTTTCATTTTCTGCACCCTTCAACTTTTCATTCTCTTCTCCAACTACAACTACTTCTAAGAAAGTGTCTCTGTGTATCTTATCTCATACTATACACAAACACTCTCTCTTTGTTTCAATGTCTTACTTCAAAACAAACATGGACCTACCTTGTTGTTTTGTCTGAAACTGTGTTTTTTTTTTATAACTATTTCTTTTTTTTTGGCTCCTTTTTTTGTTTGGTTTTAAAGGTGAGAAAAAAAAAACAAGTAAAGAAAATGAAGTTTATGAAGTTGGGTTCTAAGCCTGATGCACTTCAATCTGATGGGAAGTTTGTCAGGTTTGATGTTCTTCTCTTTTGTTTCTTTCTTGTTTTCTGCTAACTTTACTTTGTTCTTTGTTTGATTCTTCTGTTTATGTTTTTCCTGTTTTGTTTGTGTTGTCTTACAGTTAAATAGTTAATGTGTGCTAGTGTGTTTACTATTTTTTCTGTTACTGAATATAAACTGAAATAGCTTTGGTGTTTGGTGAGTAACTGCTAGCTACAGCTTGATTCTTTCCAACAATGTTTTAAAAACCGAACCAGACACTTTCGAAACAGTTATTCAAGCATACGATTATTTGTGCGGTTCGATTGATGTTTCGTGACACTTCCATTTATTTAAAATTAGGTTGACCCTGACTCATCCTTAGAAAACCGGCATGTAAGACCGGCATGTAAGGTGATATGTGATATGTTCATTCATGTCATATTTCATTCAATGTGAAACTCTTAACCTAATACAATTGAACCATGACCTAGAGAAGTCACCGATTTGATGTCCAGTCCGATTTTTTAAAGATTGTTGCCTTCAAAAGAAACCTATTTAACTCATTTTATGGAAAATCACTCAAATAATTTCAATAGTCTATATTGCTTGTAACTGGAAAGTGAGAAAAAGTTAGAGAGAGAGAGACTTAGTTGAAGGTGGTCCAATCCTTCTTATTGTGAATTTCTTGATGAGCTTGTTGTGGTCCAAACATTGTGTATAATTGGCATGGAGTACTCAGCATTTATAATCATGCTAGTTTGCAAAGTCTTTTATGGAACAATAGTATATTTTATAATAATTGTTCATTATATGTTTTTCTATATTTATAATTAGTTATACTTTTTAGCATGTGAATTCCACTGGAGTGCTCAGATTATCACTATCAACTTTTTAATGTGTATTGATTATTTCAAAAATATTATGGTTGGTTGGTAGATTCTCAGCTTGTTATTAATCATGTGCTCCATGTATTCAACTGGGATGTGAAGTAAGAACCACATTTGGTTGGTGTATATTAATTTATTGGATTTGACTCCTCCATAGCAGGTGAATAGTAAAGTTAGAAACTCCAAGATTAATACAACTCACCAATGCTTTGTTAAGCATGTGCATGTAAAATCTACCATTGATTTAATCATGTACCTTTAGAAATATTGAATTCTAAATTATTAATTTGTGTGTGCCTACCGTTAGTAATTTTAGTGCATGTTTGGATTTACGGTGAGTTTGGCCGACTACTGTGATTTTGCAAAAACTACATAGCGTGTATTTGGAGTTTAAGCAAATCACGGTGTTAACATGCAGTTGAATGGAAGCTCCAATTTGTTGTTTTACAAATTCACGATGAAATTGTTATTGGGATGCGATGCGAGCATACCAATATAGATGCTCATCCAAACATAGTATAGTGTAGTTTTTGCAAAATCACGATGACGTGAAAAACTTACATCTTAATTCATTTTGGTTGCTTATATATTCCGTAATAAGTGTTTTTTGTGACATGAAACTTGAATAAGTTTCTCTTTATAAACTAACCATTTCGTTTACAATTTATGCAGGTACATATCTTCTGAATTAGCTACTGATATTATCATAGCTATTGGCGATGTTAAGTTTGACCTTCACAAGGTATGTACTTTTCAGCATCCTTGTTTTATTATCATGTTAAATAAGCAATTCTTGTTTATAGATTTTTAGTTTTCATGTGTTGCAGTTCCCTCTATTGTCCAAGAGCAATCGCTTACAGAAGTTGGTGTCAAAAGCTAACGATGATAATTCTGATGAAATTTACTTGGACAATTTCCCTGGTGGGCCCAAGGCCTTTGAAATATGTGCAAAGTTCTGCTATGGAATGACTGTTACTCTAAATCCTTACAATGTCGTGGCTGCTCGATGTGCTGCCGAGTACCTTGAGATGACAGAGGATATTGATAAAGGAAACTTGATTTTTAAAATTGATGTGTTTCTTACTTCGAGTATCTTTCGAAGCTGGAAGGATTCTATAATTGTTCTCCAAACTGCTAAGTCGCTTCTGCCATGGTCCGAGGATCTAAAGATCATCGGGAGATGCATAGATTCCATAGCTTCTAAAACTTCTGTGGATCCGGTGAACATCACGTGGTCTTATACTTACAACCGGAAATTAGCACAGGTTGATAAAATTGTTGAGGACAAGATAACATCAAAGGAGAAAATTGAGTCTGTTCCGAAGGATTGGTGGGTTGAGGATATATGTGAGCTAGACATTGATCTTTATAAACGTGTGATGATTACTGTGAAATCAAAGGGAAGAATGGACAGTCTTGTGATTGGGGAGGCGCTGAAAACATACGCAGTTAGGTGGTTACCTGATTCTGTTGATGCGCTGGTTTCCGATGATCATGCATGGAGAAACAAATCTCTGGTTGAAACAATTGTCTGTTTATTGCCATGCGATAGTGGTGTTGGTTGTTCTTGTAGTTTCTTGCTGAAGCTATTGAAAGTGGCTATACTCGTTGAAGCCGATGAATCGTCCAGAGAAGAATTGATTAACAACATCAGCCTAAAATTGCACGAAGCTTCTGTCAAGGATTTACTCATTCCAGCTAGGTCTTCTGAGACTACTACTTATGATATTGATTTGGTGCAAGATCTTTTGAATCGGTACATGACTAATGAAAAGAAAAAATGTGATTCGGAGGTTGTTGAAAAGAAAGATAAAGTTTTTGGTGAATCTATGTTAGGGAATAGGGCGATATTGAATGTCGGCAAGTTGGTTGATGGTTATCTCGGAGAAATTGCACATGATCCAAATCTCGGTCTCTCTAGTTTTGTTGGTTTATCACAGTCAGTTCCAGATTTTGCTAGACCAAATCATGACGGTTTGTACAGAGCTATCGACATCTACTTGAAGGTAAATTTTGTTACCTCAAAGACGATGATTTCACTTCTTTGGTTTTTGTTATATTTTAATTGTACAAATAAATATTTCTATGCTTAAATTTTAATAATTCGCTCGAGTCTATCATTTTCAGGAGCACCCAAATTTAACAAAATCTGAAAGGAAGACCATATGTGGACTGATGAATGTGAAGAAATTAACTACAGATGCATCGGCGCACGCTGCAGAGAACGAACGTCTCCCGCTTCGAGTTGTAGTTCAGGTTGTGTATTTTGAACATGTTCGAGCTGCAGCAAACGCTCAAGCATTTGCTAACAGTCCACGTGAACCTCCACGCACACTGGTGAACGGAGATGAAGAATACGAGAAAACCATGGGAAAGAGCTGTCATTCGCTCAACCGACAAACAAGTCGCATGAAGATTAAAGACGATGAGTTACGTAAGAGTGTGAAATTGAACAAGAGTAGCAGCAAAAACAGCAAAAGTGGTATGCAGTTGTTGCCGTCTCGGTCGAGGAGAATATTCGACAAATTATGGAATGTTGGTAAAGGACAAGGAGAGAATAGAAGCTCAGAGACTTCAGGGAGTTCTAATAGTCCAACTTCTGTAGTCCTTGGAGATACCAAATCTTCTGGCTCATCATTAAGACACCAAAGACATTCTATCTCTTAGGGAGTTACATAAAATTATTTGGAACAAGAAAAAAGAATGTTCAGATTGATGTGAAGTGTAAAGTTGTAGGATGATGTTAAACTTTGTTTGGAGTTCATGCATGTAATCAGGATTAAGGTCTTTCACTAGCATTGGAAAAAAACATGTAGTAACATTTTTTTGTTTTGTTTATTAGGTTTCTTTATCTGGCTAGTGTAGAATCAAACTTTGATAATCAATGCACAACTTTCGGAAAATTTATATTAAGTGTTTTGGTGTATATTTTAAAAAAAAATTTGGAAATCACAAAAATATATCGAACATTTTAAAAAAGTTTTTTGATAAATTTTATAAAACCGGAGCACTTTAAAATATAGGAACACTTATTGTAGGGTGAACAAAGTTAAATGACAAAAGAGTAAATTTAAAATAATGAGTAATTTGTAAGGGTAATGGGATAAGTGTAGGGTGGAAGATAAATTTTTCTTAGTTGAATCTTCCAATTACGGTCTTGGTATTTGAAAATGAATTAAATCTTATCGTAAATCTTTTTTCTTGAAGCTCTTATTGTAAATCTTTTATAAATCATGGATTCTTTTAGAATTTACACAAGGCATATGCTCTAAATTGAAATGAAATTGTGGATATGAAAGAATATTTTTTGTAATGGTAAAAAAAAAGAGCTCAACTCTTGCTACAAATCAATTTCCTAAGTTTTTTTTTTTGAAATTACTTCATTTCTTATAAACTTAGTATAAACAAAAGTTTACCAAAATTTATGCAAGAAAAAAAAAGTTTAGCAAATTACAAGCCATTAGATTTGATCTAGTAGTAAGGGGTTTGGATAGTATACAAGAGGTCTTGGATTCGATCATATGCTCTATTATAAACCAAAAGAAATAGCTAACTACATATAAATTTATGCAATCTCAATAAGAAAAAAAAGTCTATTGCATAAACTATCATTCACGATTAATAAATTGATTCATTAAATTATAAAAATTAAATCAAATAAAGATGTTACTATCCTTACTATTTCATAAAAGATGTTAATTATTTAGTAAAAAAAAAGATGTTAATTATAAATTGGAGAGGGATAATGTATTTTACTTATAATGTGACTTATACTTATAATTCATTTTCGAAATTATTTTTTTTTAATTGAAAAAACAAAAACCCTTCTAAACCCTTGCGGCCCAATTTGATTCCCAAAAGAAACCATTTCTTGAACTTCAGAGAATCAGAGTTTTCTCGCTCACTCAGTTTCGAAGCACACTCCAAAGTCCAAACATCAAACACCTTCTCTGCATACTATAACACAGAAAACTACAAAACCTGAAGATGCAGAGATTCAAATCTCTGCTGCCACAAACTCGATTCTCATCTCGCTCGCTGTTTTCTCATCCTCGCCCTTTCTCTGCTCAACCAAATTATGCTCAACGCAATGACGACGACGAAGATCCCCAAAACCAGGTCAAATTTCCCACGCTTGACTCATCATCGTTATTGTGTAATTTTTGTTTTTCATTTTGGATTGATTATTTTGCTGTTTGGTTTTAGATTTTGGTTGAAGGAAGAGCGAAATCTCGTGCAGCAATTCTCAACAGGTCATCTTCACTGAACGCGCTAACTACTTCAATGGTGAGGATTTTTCTTATTTCTTCTTGTTTCGTTGTGTGTTTTGAGTTCATTCCTTTTATAGTTCGTTTTGGATTTTCATAGGTTGCTAGGTTGAAGAGGCTTTATGATTCGTGGGAAGAAAACTCTGATATTGGCTTTGTTCTGATGAAGGTATTCGTATTACTAGTTGTCACTAAACTAAGGAATGTAATGATTTTATTATTCCTGATATTATTTAGTTTTTAGTATAATAATGTAGTTTTATAAGTTTGTAATATTCATATTGGTATTTTTTTTTCTTTTTTTGAGTATGAGTTTGTGGCTCGAATGTTTTGAAGGGTAGAGGCACGGCTTTCTGTTCTGGTGCTGATGTTGTTAGGCTGTATCACTCGCTCAATGAAGGTGTGTTGCATTTTAATATTTTATTGATTATGGTCTTTGCTTAGAGGATAGATTGAATTCATGCAAATAATTGTTATAAGTGAATATATCATATATTTTACCTATTTTTTATTTTGTAGATAATGATGTATATTTTACCTATTTTTTATTTTGTAGATAATTATGTATTGCCATTTTAAGTTTTACATTTCATCTTCTAAGTTAACCAACACAACAGCTGATTTAGTGTCTTATGTAAAATTTGCTTTATGTAATGGGTTATTGTGTACTTGTTTATATTGATTAGAATTAAAAGCTTGCTAAATTGAGTTTATTTTTTTGGAATGTATATTTTTTTTAAATATATTTATCTTTCAAGGTGTGAATCCTATCATTTTGTCTTTACCTTTAGCAGTGTTGAGAGGAAAGAAAGGAGAGGCGTGTGATAGAAATTAGAATCCATGTGTGATTACACAACAGATGATCCAAAGCTCTTGATACATTGGGTGTTTCTTTTGCTACTCACTAAATCCCTTTAGTTAGACTCAGTTCATTCCACATATTGGTAGCACTATTTTTGTGCCCCCAAGAACACTCCATCCAACTTTTTTTTCACCATTTAATTTATTCTTGAAACCATACTTTGACCATTTCCGTCCACTCCCCTAGATTCTTATACAGTAGAACCACTCAGCCATGAGCTTTTGCTAGGTAGTCAAAATCTTTATATGTGATAAGTTGCTCCTTGTACTTCCTCAATCAAGTATTAGGTATTGCAAAATCTAGTATTACAAAATTTAGAATAGTCTTATTCATTGCATTTGTTCAATTTAGATCATAACCCTATACAAACCCTTGTATCCTCTACATTCTCCCCTCAGATGACCATTAGATCGCCCTCCTAGAAGAACTCCTTTCTCTGAATGGCACGTCTTCAACTAAACCTTCTGAAGCCTTCCACAAATTTATCTGATGGTGTAGTGCATATGCAGTAATAAACTGGTTGGACCGTAATTTAGATAAAAAAACTTAATATATATTCTTGTTTTCATAAATTATTTGAGCTATAGTTATGATCAGATGGGTTGCAGTTAAGGCTGCTTATACTAGGACTCTAATTAGTTGTTCGTTCAGTTTTCAATTTTTTCCGTTTTCTTCATCATCAGAGGCAAATTTTGCATTTATCTCTTACTAGTTGAATGGTGCAACTTCCACTTCAGATGTTTCTTACAGTCACAAATTGTGATGTTTTTTATGTTTATTATTATGAGCAGGAAATGCTGAAGAAGCTAAAGAATTTTTCAGAACATTATATTCATTTGTATATCATCAAGGGACATATCTTAAACCACATGTAAGTACTTGATCATTGCCAAGAGTTTTGTTTCGGATGTACTTTGGATTGGAGAGATCAAAATATACCTAAAACAAGTTTTTGTGTGCTCGTGTTCTCCATTCTCAAGTGGTAAATTTGAAGTTGATAGGTATTGATAAGTGCTAAGTACTGCACTACTGTTGTTTATCATAAGATTTAGATATCAAGCTAATAGTGATTTCTGATTCAGATTGAGGAGGTAGTTTTCTTAAATATAATATGCATGATATATGCATTATACCCTACTATCTGTGCCTCCAAATATTGATTTGTTTTCAATGGGGGATTCTTTCACTTGCATTTCTCCTGAAGAAATGGGTAAGCAAGTGTTACCCATTACAAGTTATATTTTGAATCTGAATTGCTTATTCAAAATGCATAATATGCCGGTTAGTCAGCTTCACTACATCTTAGAGCTGGCTATGGAAATGCTACCCTGGTCTTTTCCTGTCCTCTTTACTTACATTTTGCTTTACTCTTCCTGTTTAGTTGTATGCCTTTGTTAAGAGCCATTGTCTGATCTGACAAATAGTGTTACCTCCAATTTGTGTTATACTTTACATCCAACTTTCATAGCGGTCGATCTTCATTTTTTGCCTTCCATACTTAGGAGATACTATTATTTTTATTTGTCATGCATACCATGCAAATGCATTGGACGGATAAAAACTGGCAGTTAATTTAACTATGGCTGAATAATATTGATGTCCAACTCTGCAACCTTCTATATTGTTCCAGAGCACAAACACAATGCTGCACGTTGTCTACACAATAATTTTCCCAGAGAAACTATTGTAATCATATTATTTGTAAAAATTGTGTATACAAACCATGTCCATCTGATTGGAGAGAGTTTTCAGTAGATTAATGGTACCTCCACACGCAAGAGTTAACTTCTATAGCATTATATGGCTTATATGAGAAGAAAAAATGAGTAGATATTGAAAGAGTCTGAACTGAAATTTTCTTAAAATAAATTTATTAGTTTTAAATTAGATGAAATTTAAAATACTCCGATCTATTTTTGTAGTATTTAAAGCAACTAGCAAGATAATAAAATTTGCATTAGAATTATAATGTATTTTAAGAGTTATATAGCTGCATAATAACAGATTGCTCTTTTATTTTACGGCTTTTAGTTACCATGAAAGCTTTTTCAGAACATGTATGAATATTTTATGGGCATTTTTTGCAGGTTTCTATTTTGAATGGAAGGACAATGGGCTGTGGATCTGGAATTTCTCTTCCAGGGATGTTCCGTGTGGTGACTGATAAAACTGTATGTGATTTCTTCATATACTCGTTGTATTATGCTCACCTAAACTTCATTATTATTTTTATTCATGTTTTGTAAATTCAGGCAACTGATCATTTTTTTTCCGCAGATTTTTTCTCACCCAGAGGCTCAAATAGGCTTCCACCCTGATGCTGGTGCTTCTTACCTTTTGTCTCGTCTACCCGGCTACTTAGGTATTGTAAATTTTTGCATGCTATGAGAGCGCTAGCCTCTTGCAAAACCTTTCTGATACTCCTGAACATCTTCTAGAAAAAATACCTTTAACAGAAATTATGGACTAGTCCTCAGCACGAGTACTTCACAAAACGATATAAAAGACTATTTATAAAAATGTAATCTAAAGACATTCTATGGATTTTTTGTCAAGTCTAGATTAGCTCAATTCCTTTCTTGAAAACAGTTGTTAAACTTTCAATTTCTTCAATGATTTCTACACCATTTTGTCTAATTTATCCCAAAACCAAAATGGCAATGATTGAAATTTCCAAACCTTCCGACCTTTTCTTTTGCTGAATACTTATATATAACCATATACTGGCAAAAGGTGTTGATATTTAATGATTTAAGTTTTTTTTTTCTTTTTTTTTCCACTTGTGTAGTTTCCATTGTAAACCAGAAAATGATGCACATAAGGTTATTTATTTTCTATTGTTCTATGCAGGGGAATACTTGGCCCTCACAGGAGATAAGCTTAATGGTGTAGAAATGATTGCTTGCCGCCTTGCTACGCATTATTCACTAAATGCAGTATGTTCATCGCTTATTCTCTTTGTTCTCGAACTTTTTGTACTGGCTTTGTTGTCAGTTTTCCGTTCCTTACAAAATTTGGCTTCCCCTGAAGAGGCTCGCTTGGCTTGAAGAACGCCTTGGTAAACTAGTCACAGATGATCCATCTATTGTAGAGGCATCACTTTCACAATATGCTGATCTTGTCTATCCCGACAGAAGCGGCATCCTTCACAAGTAAAGTTGCATCAACACACCCTTATTTCCTTTTGGTCTATGACTTTTATCATGGCACAATTTCATCATAGCTCTGTTATATCCTTATGAATCACATGCTTATGTTTTAACTCATTGGGAATTCTACTATCTTAAATGTTATTTCTAATTTGCTGTAGTGGTAGAACTGAAACAATGGAATATTTTTTAAAAAAATGTCATTAGTCATTGCACATTTTTCTATCTGAAGATAGATCCCTGATCATATGGTTTCATATGATGGCCTAATTGCCCTAATTTTCTGCTTCTGATTAATATTCTCATTTTTGCTCAGGATTGATACTATAGATAGATGTTTCAGTCATGATACAGTGGAGGAAATCATTGAAGCTTTGGTAAGCATTGTATTTGTACATGGTCTGATGAAAAATTTCAAAGCTTGACCAATGAAATGCAATTATGAGACTATAAATTTATTGGATAGTTACTGCTGGCCTGATTTATCTTTGCCATCTTCATCTTCCAATTTTTTCTTAAAAACATAAATTTTCTGAAAGCAGGTATTTTGTGTGAGGAACTTTATTCAAAATTATTTGTAAGTTATCCGTTGATGTTGTGTCTGTTTTCGGAGTTTCTACTGAATGTCATGACACTTTTCTCTAGCAGCATACCCGAATCACCATCATATCCTCCAAAATGGGAAAGCTGATCCTTAGCTATGTATCAGTGTCCAGTTGTGAGGGAATACTTCGAACACCTCTCTAACACAAAAAAATACATACAAAAGAAAAGGCACGGACTAAACATTTTTGGTTTGAGAAGCACATTGTAGTAGTATTGATAATATCTTGATTGACAGGGTAATACAATAGTACTAAGATCTGTCGTGTAAAATTATTGTATATTATGTGTGTCTTCATATGCCCCTAATCAAAGCAAATTTAATAGTAAAAAACGCAGTGAACTACCGAGCGAAACCTTTCATATTTCGTAGCAATAAACAAGGCCTGAGCATTGTTAGTGTTTTCCATCATCTGAGGCTTAACTTGTTTGTGGATCCTCCCCGCTTGTTGGATTTTCCAGTAGGAGAGAGAAAGAGACACATAAGTCTTTTTCTCTCATCCTGGAGGACCCCAATCTGCTTAACTTCTCCACTCTTTGATAGTTTACCTTTCCTTTAAAATGAAATGTTTTTCTTTCAGGAGAAGGAGGCAGCTGAGTCTTTAGATGGGTGGTGTTTGACAACTCTCCAGAAAATAAGAGAAGCCTCCCCATTGAGTTTGAAAGTTATTCTAAGATCTGTGAGTTGCATCTACCTTGCTAGTTTGTTTATTTCCTATTCAAGATGTTTTTCTTCTTCTCCTTGACCTCTAGTACTGAATTTAGATACGGGAAGGTAGATTTGAAACTCTTGATCAATGTCTTGTACGTGAGTACCGTGTATCCGTTCGGGCAATTTCCAAGAATGTTTCCTCTGATTTCGTTGAGGTAATGATTTTTTCTTTCCATCTTTTTCCATATCGATTGTTTTTACTTTTTATGGTTTCACTTGAATTGTCCTTTATGCAGGGTGTTCGAGCACGAATGGTTGATAAAGATTTTGCACCCAAGGTATTTATTGTCCGAAGAATCTATACATCTATGAATTCTGTAACATCCACTTTTTCTCTTGGAAATTATCTGAAGTGTTTCATTCCTAAATTTGCAGTGGGATCCACCTAGTTTAAAAGATGTATCAGAGGACATGGTTGACCATTATTTCTCTCCGTTTGACGAACTTGAGCCTGAACTGGTGCTTCCTACAGCATTGCGAGAACCTTACATGCGAAACTGGCACGTCTCTCATCTCACCAATCCTTGTGACTAGCAAGAGTAAGTCAAATAAGTTATAATTTGTTTTCTAATTTCATGGAACACAGCTTTTCGCATATCTTTGTTGTAATAGCTGAAAGAAAATGTAGAAATCGCCCATTTTGTTTTTTTGTGGGATGGGGTGTTTAAATTATTCCCAGGCTTTCTTTGAAATGTAGATTGTCTAATTTGCTCACTTGCCTCCGCATCAATTTGTTAGCAATCTGTTTCCTATCAATGAAAGATAGTGTTATTAGAGTGCGTTGCTAGTATTCATTTAAAGATAAATCATTTTGTAATCACACTAGACACAACTTCATAGTGTTTGGAGACATGGTTAGGAGTGTATTTCAAGCTCCTAGTTACAGCTTTTGTTTCAAAATGTATTAATGTGGAAATGGATGTTTCCAAAGATAAATTTTGAGTATTATTTTATTTTTGTGCTCTAAACCAGCTTGTCAAGGTGATTAAAATCTTCTGTTAAATTTAAAATAATTTTGTTTATATTATTGGATGCATAGTCCATGACCATGTGTTGAATTGTGATTGAAGAACAATAAATATAATAACAAAGAACTATATCTAAATTTTGTCATATTTGTATCTAAGATTGAAGTTAAGAGACTCAAATAGTTATCACTTGTGTTGCACCATGTTAGTGATATGGTGATAATTTTAGTTAAAAGAAACTAATTTGAAAACAAATATATGTAGAGAATCAATATAATGAATTATTAATCTTTTGAAAATTCAGTTGGTTTATTCAAAACTACCTACTTTTTCTTGAATTATTGCACAGATAGTAATTTTACGATTTGCAAGAATAAACTAATCAATCAAGTTTTTCTAGTGTTTCTGCACTTAACATTCTCTTTCTTTTTTGAAAAAATAAAAATTGTTAATACTTAATAGTATCATTCTTACTCGGTGTTGAAAAGGAAAGAGTATTTCTAACACCCCCACCTTTAATTTCACACTTTATTTGGAACTCACTTCCCTAATTGTCAAAGAGTGATGTTATTTGAACATCCAAAAGTAGACAACTTCTGAGACAACCTTCTTTTTTCTTTAGCAACAAAAAAAATATTAGAGGAGGAGAGAGAGTTGTCCACTTTTTGGTTGTACAAATATCATTATTGTATGTCAAATGCCTTGTAGGCTATAGCATGTGTTTCATGATATTGATCACAGAACCAAATACAACAAAAAAGTATGTAGCATTTGTAAGGGTTGTACCTACGATATTGTCTATAGTAGGAGGGATTAAGATTATCTTCATTCATGTAGTCACTACTTTATGCCGTTATATTAAGATCAAATGTTTCGTGTTATTTGGAAGGGTGTGTCGTATTTTGAATTTAATTTATAACATTGAAATGTAGATCGTCAAATCTTAATCAAACATTCATATCATATGATTGTGTCAAATGGACGATTTAGTTCAAAGTTGTGCTCATTCATGGCACATATCAAGGTCTTCTTAATCCTCTTATACCCCCAAAAAAATGAAAGTAAAAGAAAATTTGTTTATAATTGACTAAAATAACCTTATATTAAATGTCACATACAATTTTACAAAAATTTTAAAAAATAGTTAACATTCCCTTCCATTTGAATTTCCTCCTCTCCCTTCCTTACTATAAAATTTCTCCCCTTCATTAAATCAAATATTATTTTCTTAATCATATGTCACAATAAATTAGCAGTGAAGGATCACATAAATAAACTTAAGCTTTTGAACAATGATGTCATATGTTCCTTTCTTAAAATTACATTGAAATAATAATGTCATTTGTCATCAATCAATCCAGACGCTGCAACAGATACTCGACCTGAACCTCCTTAGTAAGAGGTATTACCCATTTCTCATACAATTTAGAAGCCACTGATGGATCAAACTTTTGTTTACCATTATTGTCATCACTGCTGTTAAGACTTATTTCCTGTCCAAACAATGTTGCCTTCTTTTCAACCCTCTTCTTCACCATCTCTTCAACACTCTTAAATGTCAACAATTTCATCAACCCTTCTTTGTCCTACAAGTAAAGTTATTGGAGATTAGAGAGATTACTAAAATCATTTTGAAATTTCATTAATGTCAAGAACTAAATTGTCCGACATCAGCTCGGATAATAGTAAGAACTTGGCCTTGTAACTTTAAGGGTGTGTTTGATCTGCTAAAACATATCACGGAATGCATGCAAAATGATGCTCTTATGTTTAAAAGTGAAGATATAAGAATGATGGAACTCTGCTAAAACAAAAAGAAGAATGATGGAACTAAATTTGCCAACTCTCATTAATTGCAACCAATTTACCTTGGCATGAATTAAAGGCTCATAGTCTTGAGGAGATTCCCTGAATTTCACTTCAGCTACAAACTTTCCATAATGAACTCTTTTAGAGATAGCCTGCAGATATCTTATAGAATGAAAAATCAGAATCTAGACTAGGCTTTATTTGGATAAAAAATTAATTAAGCGCTTATATCATAAACGTTTATCAAATAAGTACTTATGTATGAGGTGTTTTTATAACAAAAGATAAAACAAAATATAAGTTGTTTTTGTAAGTTATCTTACAGAGCTTATGTCATAAAAGTTGTTTTCATCAGCCGACCTAAACAGTCTCACGAGTGCTTAATAAGCTCAAAATACATGGACCATATGATATTTGAGATTGCTTTTTCGACAAAAAATTGAACTGGTTGTTGATCATATAGATTACTCTACATAAATTCATCCCTAAACATACTTTTTCTGAGAAAATTTTACCTGCAACAATGAGAGATCACTAGCTGCAGTTTGTGCATAGTTGCCATCATCGCCGGAACTAACAAACAACGGAAGCAAGTCTTGAAAGTATATTTTCCATATAGACTTGTTTATGTTAATCGAAGCGGCTCCAGGATGCAAAATCTAGATATGCAATCAATTTTAAAATAAGTCATTTTTATTCCGAGTTGTATGAGCTGTGGAAATTGGAGAATTATATCAGTTTTAATGAATTTTACCTTTGTGAAAGGGTAAGATGGCACAAGTGATGATACTAAATTTTCCGGAAAGAAGGGATTCTCTTCAGGGTTTTCATATCTTCCGGCCTGTAATATAACCACATTATTTGACACACAATATACTTTCAATTTCAAATGCAATAACATAAGAAACTTGATCAATAAACAATAACAGAAGCAGAAAATTATAAACTAAATAATGTAAAAGTTCTATTTAAGTTTCATCTAAAAAAAAGCAGTATAAATGTATCACTCTTAGCTAGCATGCTACTAGGATTGCTTTGTTTGAGACTCTTAGCACTCTAAGTTTGCATTCAAATTGTGTCTTAAATTCCTAAGCGCTATGATACTAGATTGCCAAAGAAATTATCAGCTAAAATATTCAAGATCTGCTAAGCAAATGTTAGTAAGTTACTGATTATGTTAGTTTTCAAGATTTGAACTTTGAACCTTATGCTTAAAAGTTAAAACTCCTCTGTGTCTTGTAGCTCACCAACCGAAACCAACCTTCTAAAACAAGGAACTATTATTTGGTTTGAGAAAACATTTTCTACGTTCACAAATGTTTTGCGGAACATGTGAGAAATAAAAGGAAAACATTTTCTCAAACCACATTCATTGGAAACAAGGCACACTAAAGGGTTACAGATAAATTAACATATTCGACAAAACATGTTCTATCATATGATTAACGTATAAGTATTTATGTATACGCTATTTCTATAAGTATAAAATAAAGTCAAATTAGTTTCATATAAGCTATAAGACATTTTCATAAACTATCCTAGAGAGCCTTATGAAAAGCTAAAAACAGCTAATAGACATGTTGTAAGTTGTTTCTAATTTCTATAAGGTCTCGTCTCAAAAGTGCTTATACCAGTAAATAAACTCAAATAAATCAATTCAAACAAACCATAATTATTTACCTTAGCTTGAACAGTCTCAGTGTCCTTGACAACAAACTCAATCAATGAGCCACAAAAACCAGGGATTTCAAGATATTTCTGATCATAGGTTTGAGAATTAAAAGGAAATTTGGCTCTCTCAATAAGACCAAAAACAATTGTATCTTCTTGTCTAACCAAAGCCTCCCTCACTGTATCAAGTGTATATGCATTCTCTGCTGTAGCCATTCTGTCTCTTACTGTTGTAGAAACTATCAACACAATAATCAGCAACTGAAATCGAACCATCATCATCATCATATATACACAAGATTATAAATATGATTATGAACATGAATATCATCATAGGATATAAATGCATTATATAGCACAAGGATATTCGATTATGTTTATAATATAGAACAAATACATCGGTTATTCAATTAATCTAACTAATAATAAATTGTAAGGTCAAATAAGAGGCAACGATATAATCAATGCAATCTAATAAGTTTGACATTGAACCGAAATAAATGAATGGACAAAGTCAAATATGTTGGAAGAGAGAAAAATACCTTAATATTAGTTAATTAAGGTACACGAACCTTAAGCTTTTGGGTGTTTCGAATGAGGAAAAAAAACCGTAATATGAAGGCAAATGGTGAAAGGGAAAGGGTTGTATATAAAATAATTGAAAATGGGAAAGTGGCACAAACGTGATTAGTGGGAAAAAAGCAGAAAATGTTGTTGTTTGCAAGTGGCAACGAAGGAACGAACTTGTCGTTGCTTATTGCTGATTGATTGCCCAATCCAAAGACAAGCAAGCGTGTGGGTCCCATGTTAAACACCCTTCTTAACTCTTAAGATTTCACAACCGTTATATGTGCTACCCTACGTTTACTAATTTTCTATTGGTTAAATATTCTTTCGGAATCTTTAACTTAATTGGTAGTTGGAGAAATATTAAAATGGAAAATGGAACTATTAGTGGACAAACACATGTTCAATATTGATGACAAATGAAACTTTAATTTGTTTTACACGATAATTACTACAGAAAAATTATAGATGTTTGAAATCGCTACCATTTGCTTGAATCCCCCCCGGGGTTGATTGTTATACTTGAAAAGGGAGTATCTATATTGCTCGGGACGCTTACTATTGACTTAACCGCAATGAATTTACTGACAATACCACACTTGGAACTGGTTATGACATATTTCAGTACCGGAAAAGATAAAGTTATTTATTTGGGCAACTCTCCAAAAAGCACTTCCAACTAATATTATGCTTTCTCATCAAAGCTAACTTCAGGTTACCATGTGCCCTAGATACAACATTGATGAAGAGACAACGCTACATTATCTAAGAGATTGCGATTTCGTGAAATATTTCTGGTAAGCCATTGGTTTTGGGGCTCAGATATTCTTTTAGGGGGATAATTTGTATGGCTAGCTGCGCAATGTCATTGATGGTTTTGCCTAATTTCTGTTTTTGACTGCAGTTTGGTGGATTTTGCGTGCAAGGAATCAGTTGTGCATGGAAAATGAGGTAGTTTCATACTTTACTCTCAAAATGAGCACTAAGAACTTTGCCCGACAGTTTAGGACGTGTTTTATCAAGCAAAACACTAGTCCAGCCACTAGAATGGTTCGTTGGAATGCTCACGGAGGTAATTGTATGATCCAAAATGGGAGCAGTATCGGTGGTCCTGGTGTCTCGGGTTTCGGAGGTCTGATTCGGAACTCTTATGGTGTGCGGGTTCACGGGTTTGCTAGTAATATAAGATTTTCAAATATCCTTCATGCGAAATTATTGGCAATGTACCATGGACTAGTTTTGGCGTGGGAGCTGAACATTAAAGAAGTGTGATGCTATTCTTACTCCAAAACTGTGATCAAATTGTTAACTGATCATGTTAATGAATGACACCACTATGCAGCATTCATTAACAACATAAAGGATAATCTCCTTTCTAGAGACTGGAGGGTTAAAGTGGTGCATACTGCTCGAGAGGGCAACGTCTTGCAGACTACTTAGCTATGATTGGAACTCGCAAAGCTTATTCTCTTATCACAGTTCTGCAGGATAGAATGGGTCTTCTCCTATACTAGCAAATACTAGTGAGACTATTTTCAAGATAATTTTGCTTTTTTGTTTTCTTTTTTCATTACCATCTTGTACCAAAGAAAAAAACACATGTTCAATACACACATAAAGAGAGGAAAATATGGTGAGTTAAGATCGAATCTGAAATTTTATATAAAATATCTTTAATGTCTAATGTTTACTTAATGATAAGCCTAATAAAGCACTTGCTTTAAGCATCCATATTGTTTTTTGAACAAAGGAACTCCGTATGTAAACAAAAGGCTTCATATAATATAATTTCCATTTACATCAAGCCTTAGTTATTATTAAAAAATGTTGGATCGATCCTAATACAATCAAACCGGTAAGTTGTAACAACGGTGACATATTCATTTTGGGAGCAATTCTTACTTAGATACAACCCCAAATAAAATACATTTGGGCACACATACATAAAAAAAAAAAATATATATTAAATAATTTAGTTACATCATTTAACATTAATTAATTATTTTATCTTTAATTTTTTTTTAAATTATGTGTTTGTGTCTTCTAAATTATATGTTTGTGCCCAACACTTTTTATTTGCTGTTGTGTTTAAGTAAGTGTTCCTCTCATTTTAATTAATAATACTTTTATGTCATCATTTTTAAACTTAACTTAATTGCCACGTGAATAAGATATAAAAGGCTTAAGACTTTTTGATTCATTTGTTTTACATACTTAAAAACTATTTATAGGAAAAAGTTAGATGAAAAATTTATTTCTAAGTTTTTTTTTTGGAACATAGAATTTCCAAGTATTTTTCTAAAAGTGTTTCACATGTAATTTAATATATCTAAAAAAAATTGGCAACTATAACTTCTTTTTTTTTATTTTATAAAATTTTATGAGAATGCATATTCTTACCTTACCTTCTCACATGAGAATATAGAAGTTTCTCATTTCAGAAAACCTTTATGCTTAGGAATATTATTTTTTCTAAACCTTATTATAATCATGGATATAGTTATTTCAAAATCATTTAATTTTGAAAAAAGCATTGTCTCTTATCACACAAAATATCAACTAGGATAGAGCTTGGACAAGAAGGAATGTGAGTGCTTAATTAAAGATATGGGAGAAGTGGGGAAAGATAACCCCTCTAAGATTCTCCACTAATACATTTTTGAAGTTTTCTCATACTAGGGAATTTTGTATTATAAAGAAATAAAATCCCTCATTCAAGTTAGGAGACTATTCTATTCTTCCTTCACTTTTCTTTTCATTTATCCAAGGCCATTTCCTTCCATCTATTTCTAAACTCCCAAACATAAAATATAAAATTTTTGACATCTAAAAACACATTTAACTTCAACTAATTTGAGTTTAGATAAGTTCAGAGAGAGAAGAGAAAGATTTTTCGTTTTCTCCTTTGTGCCAAATAAAAAAGAATAGGATCTCTCTCTAACTTTTTTCAGCCGCCGCCTAACCCTAATATCCAAACTTCCTTTTCATCATGTATCAGCGCTATAGGTGGTGCGACGAGTGGTTTCGTGCACTCCGCATCATCTCACCTTCATCTCTGCTAGTTTCTTAGTCGTTCATCGATTGGGGATTCGCGGTAGTCATGGTGGGTAAACCCCTCTGGGGTGTTCTTTTCAAACTTCACTGACGTTTTCTGTAACAGATTCGGCGGTTTGTTTAGGTTGCGGTGGTGGGTTTTTGTGTTGCGGTTCCAGCCTCTGTGTCGGTGTTTCGCGTGTTCTTTCTTAAACCATCCGGGTAGGTTCTCTCCAATCTCTGCTCCGGTCGTTGGTGGTCCTACGGTGGTGGTAGGTAACGTACCAGGTCATCAGATGTTGGATCCAATGGTCTTTTGGGTAATTTTTCTAGTGGGATTGGTTTACAGCAATGCAGTGCTTCTGGTTCTGTTGTTCTATCAATTGCGGTGCTGTGTTGTTTTGTTTGGGTTTCTCAGAACCTTGCTGTGTTTTGTGTTCTGTTGTAGTGGCTTTTTTCCTATTTTCTAGCACTGTTTGTTTGCCCTTTTGGATTTTGGTTTCCTAGTTTGTTTTCAGATCTGTTGAGATTTGCAGGGATCAATTCTTTCAATTTTGCATCCGCGGCGCTAGAGAAGTTGGGAAGGCTGACTTCATTGGCTAGAAATAGCCTTGTACTCGTTGCTGCTGTAGCGAGTTGTCGGTTGTTGTCTCTGTTTCCGTGTTGACGATCAGATTCACTCACCGTGCTCTAAGAGATAGATTGATTGTTTAGTCTGTCTTTACTTGTAATGGTTGAATCGTTTACACATCTCTTTTTTGCAATTTAGTTTTGGGTCCTGCGTTGGACTTGCTGGATTGTGTTTGATGTATCTTCGATTACTTTGCATTTGGATCTTTCACTGGTTTTGGTCCGGTTGGATTTGCTTTACCCTTTTTTGGGTTGTATATAGCTTTTTGTATGGTTGCTGGGTTAGGTTCTTGCCCCCCCCAGATTTCCTTGTACTTTCTTTTTTTTATTTAATATATGGTTGTTTGCTTAAAAAAAAAAGATTAAAAGTTTTTTTTATTTTTTATAATTTTCTCTACTGCTTCTATTTGGTTGGGAAGAAACTAGAAAATAAAAAGTAGGATTAATTACAGTTTTGGTCTCTATAATTTTATCATTTTGCATATTTAATACCCCTATTTTAAAATATGACAGTTTTAGCCTCTTTATTATAATTTTTAACTATAATTTGGCACGTGATATGTTTTAAACGACGTGACATATGATCTGATGATGAGAAAATATCAACATTGACGAAATTAAGAAAAATCCTTTATAAAGTTAATTTAAAACATATTGTATCACCATATGTTTTTCTTTTTGAAATAAAAGGTACTTAAACCCGTGTATCACCATATTTTAGACAAAATATATATTGAAGAGACTAAAACTATCAAATTTTAAAATAAAAAAATCTATTCTATAAAATGATAAAAATAAAAAAAATCAAAACTGCAATTAATCAAAAAGATAAAATTGGCTCTTTACATGAAAGAGAGCGCTTTTTTAAAAGCATGAATGAAAGATAACTTTTCTCTATTTTCAAAAAATTAACTTTCTCTCATATGTCTTCTCAAATCTAATTAAAAAAAAAATTCTTCAGTATCTTCTATTTTGCTCTCAAATTTTTCTTTTTTCTTTCTAATCAAATTTAGGGATAAAACACTTTTTCAACACTTTTTTTTTTTCTTTCACGAGACACTAACCAGTAACCCATGATTTTCTCACTAAAAAGTTAAACTTTTGAATCAAAAAATAATATCAATATTTTTGTAACATTAAATTTAAAGTGAGGAGACTATATCTTAGTCTAAAATAGAGATAATTATCAATATTTATATGTATTATTTTTCTCTAAAAAGGATTAGCGGAGGGTCAAATTTAGAGTTTTCGAGTCCAAACTATGTGTCCTTTTACCGTAGATCAAATCTTCTGGTTAAAATAATACTGATCTTATTCAATTTTATTTTTTTGAAAAATGCAAAATGATATATATAAATAAATAAAACAGCCGCCCTAGTACAAGGTGTGCCAGAGTGGACTACCAATGTTTACAAAGAGTCACATGAAGTCAATGAAAAGATCAAACAAGGCATGAGCAGAGTAAAGGACTAGACCACCAGCTATGACAGTTCGAGGCTGAAGTAACATTCGTCGCCTTCAACCACCGAAATGAGAAGAGCTTGATCTTGTCCAACAACTGATGGAGATATCTTGCTGAGCCACGGGATAACCTATGATTTCTCTCCGTCCATACCACCCAAGCGCACGCAAGCTAAATGAGTTGCAGAAATAAGCGATGTGCTCGGGAACCACATGCTCAAGAAGTAAACTGAACGAGATGATCACGAAGAGAAATGTACTCCACCACCGGAAGGCCTATCCACAAACACTAATGCCCAAAGAGGACCGAAAGTACTACAGGAGAGAAATAAGTGATGAGCCGACTCCACCTCACCGCAACTAAACACACACAGATGATCTGCGATAGGTAAGATGCCTCGAGTGACTAGGTTTGCTTTTGTGGGTAACCTGTCACGTAATGGACGCCAAACAAAGGTGGAGACCTTCAGCGGAACCTGAGGATGCCAGATGAGTTTCGCCGCGTCATCCACAGGAGTCGGAGCCCGAGAAGTCAGAAGCTGGTACGCTCCTCAGACTGTGTAGCTTATGTCATGGTCAGGCTACCACTGCCACCTGTCTGAAGACTGGTCCTGCAATAAACGGGTTAGAAGCAAAGACTGACACTCCTTCAACTCATCCTCCTCTCACCCCCTCAATTGCCTCCGCCATACCCAGGCCTCCCCCTCTGCTCCCCACCCTAACAATGACATCTCAACCACCGTGCACTGTTTGGTCTCCGCCAAATCATACATGCGGCCAAACTGCTCACACAAAGGTCTACCATCCACCCAGGGATCGGTCCAGAAGAAGGTATTTGATCCGTCCCCCACCCTCCGCGTAACATGCTCCTCAAACCATCTGCACCCGAGCTCACCTCCCTCATGAATGCGCACTATCTCCTTCCACCACGGTGACCTTCTTCGCCCTCCATCTCGCAGCCTACCTCTCCGCACCCCATATCGGGCTACCAACACTCGAAACCACAACCCCTCTCTGTCCACTAGCGTCCTCCAACACCATTTACCTAAAAGAGCCAAGCTAAACCCCCTCAACTGATCTTTTTCAAATTTAAAATATATGGATCATAATCCAATGGAAACAAGACAATTTGTAAAGTTCGGCTAGTTATTTAAATATTAGTCATTGTTAACTAGCTAGTGCATTTGCGGTATTAAAAAATAAACATACCCTGTATTAAAAATGTACAATTTTTATATTTTTAAAAAGTTAATTACACAAGTTCTAAATTAACTTTATTTTATTTAACTGGATTAAATAAGTTTTTTGTCCCTATAAATATACACGAGTTGACTGAAAAATAAAGACAAAAAATCATGGCAAAAATTAATTAAAGACTAAAACTTGCTGAAATTTTTTTATAAAAATTAAAAACGAAATTTGATATATTATTTATATGATCAAAAATATATTTAACTCTATTTGGTTGTAAAACCTAGATTATGTTTGATAAAAAATAGCGGATAGCTGATAAGATAACTTATAAGTTAGCTTTTAGCTTATAGCGATTAAGGTAGCTGATTGAATTTGTAGTGTTTGGTAAAATTAGTGGTTGAACTAGCTTATAAGTATGAAATGACATAAAAAAGATATGTTTAATTAATATTTATTTTTTTCAAGTAAGATGGTAAGGCTAAAATTGAAAAAATAAATAATAAATTATAAGCTACTTGAAATAAAGTTTGAAAAATAAACTATAAACAATTTTGAAAAATATTTATTCTAGAAAATTATTGATAGTTGGGGCAGTTAGTTAGTTGTTCCTCTTAATAGAAAGTTAAAGCAGAGCCCCAGAAAGAAGGGCCCATAAGTCATTCCCACCACACCTTGTATTGTCATCGTTTACTTTCCATCATCTTTATCCACTTCACAATTCTTCTGGAAGTTGACATTTAAAACTTGTCAAAAATGTCATACAATTAGTATTAACTCTCTTCCCATTCAAGACAATGTATGTGCTGAATCCTGTGAAAATATGAGACTATTTTTTTTTTCTTTTCTCTTCTGGATTATTTTTACTTATTCGTATTGGACACTAAATATGAATCAATCATCACATTCTGAGACCCTGCTCGAGAGTTTGAAGAGAAGACTTTGGAGGAGGGAATCGAGAGAGAGAAAAAACATTAGACATTGATTTCAAAAATCTCAAATAGCTTTTTCCCTCTTAAAACTCTCAAATAGCTTCTCTTCCAAACCAAATTCCCTCCTAGTTCTATTAGATTAACTTATAACTTTTTCTTTTTTGTTGAAATAACATCTTATAGCTGTGTTCTCTATGCCTCTGTTTGGTAAAAAATAGCGGATAGCTGATAAGCTACCTTATAGCGGATAACAGCTAGCTTTTATCTTATAGCGAATAAGCTAGCTGATTGAATTTGTAGTGTTTGGTAAAATTAGCGGTTAGATTAGCTTTTAAGTATGAAATGACATAAAAATGATATGTTTAATTAATATTTAATTCTTTTCAAGTAAGATGATATGAGTAAAATTGGAAGAAAAGATAATAAGCTATAAGCTCATAAGCTACTTGAAATAGCATTTGGAAAATAAGCTATAAGCTATTAAAATAAGCTATAAGCTCTTTTTTAAAAACTGTTACCAAAAACTCCAAAGGCTTGGTCTAGTGGTAAAAAGACAGGTCTTGAATCCGAGAGGTCCCGGGTTCGAGCCCCGCTAGTGTCTTTGGAGGGAGGTAAATGTAATTACCTTTGTAAGTGCTCTTTGAGCCCTAAGGTCTTCCCTGCCTTGGACTGGGGCACCATCCCCTCACCCTAAATTTCTCTTATAAAAAAAAAACTGTTACCAAACAGAACTTTTAACTTATAAGCTAAAAGTTATAAGCTATAAGCTAACTTATTCGGTTTACCAAACAGAGTCTATATTTTTTTTGTACCAACATTTCTCTATATTCTATATAGGGTGCGATAATCATGTAATAATAATGTACTATAATACGGCAGATTAAAATGTATAATTAATTATTGACAAAAAAAGTGCACAATTAAGTGTTGACTCACTCAAGAATTTCTCTATTTTTTATCTCAATTTTACTAAGAAAGGTTAAATTGAACTCTCCACTCTACGAACCCCAAAACCTCCGCACGTAACTTTAAACCACATGCAACTCCAACACCATTTTTCTAGCAAAGCTAAATTGAATTCTCTCATTAACTATAATTATCCCATCAAAGATTTCTTCTCCTTCACAAAAACTGATTGAGACTCCGAGATAACACTCCCCATGATTAACAAAATCACCCATAAGTCACAAACTTTTGTGAGAACTAACATTTTTGGAATTAGCGGTATAAATGTACGTGCAAAATCTTTCACCAATTGCCATTCAAGTGGAATTCTGACGAAAATACATAAAATCAATTTTAAGACCCGACCAAAAATCTTGAACAAAGCCAAGTATTTTCAAAAAAAAAAAAGTCTTAAATCAAATTTTTTTAAAAATATATATCTAGATTTTTTTTTGAAAAAAGTTAAAATCTTTGCAGACAATAATAATTGTTCATCTTTTTTCTTTCAAAAACTGTTAATTATTACATATAATTTAGTTGGATACTCATATTTTATAGGCAAAATAAATTTAAAATTTAATTTATTTTCATATAATTTAACTTAAAAATATGACATATATTGAATTTTGCCTACACACTCTAATAATCAAGTTTGTGTTAGAAGTAATTTATATTTAAGGGTACTTTAGTACTTTACTATGCTGTCTTTATGACCTAAGTTTTGTGTATAAATAGGAGTAGTTATATCTTCATAGAAGTTAGTGCTTTTATTATTCTTTCTTGTAGCCGTCATTTCAAGTTCATTAAATACAATTCCTCTTCTATTCATTTATCACCTTTGTGCACCAACAATTGGTATCTAGAGCTCCGGTTCGAATCCACGGGAAACACGAGTGAAACGTGAGGCGTTGTGTGATTTATTAGAATCACATTTTCTGATTCTGCGGGATTGGGAAACACGAGTGTTAGTGAGATTTAAGTGAACGCACAAAGGTTAAAGATGAACGGAAACGGTGGTATGAGTACCAAGCTTCCAGTGTTTGATGGCAAAAACTGGAATCGCTGGATGAAACAGATGATTGTTCTGTTTGGTGCTCAAGATGTGCTTGAACTTGTTACTGAAGGTTACGTTCCAGTAGCAGCAGATGCAACAGATGCACAAAAGCTTGCTCAGAAGGATACAAAGAAGAAAGATCAGAGGGCGTTGTTCTACATCCATCAGTGTGTGGATGAAAACGTGTTTGAGAAGATTGTTGACTCAGAAACGGCAAAGGCCGCGTGGGACACACTGATCAGATGCTATGGTGGCGATGCATCAGTGAAGAAGGTGAAGCTTCAGTCCTTACGAAAGCAGTATGAGAATCTCAACATGAAGAACAATGAGAAGGTCCCTGAGTACATCTCAATAATGATTCTGATCACTAATGAGATGAAGGCTTGTGGAGAAACACTCTCAGAACAAGTAATCATTGAGAAGGTATTGAGATCACTTACCCCTCAGTTTGATTACATTGTGGTAGCTATTGAACATTCCAAGGACTTGAGTTCCATGAGAATTGAAGAGCTACAAAGCAGTCTAGAAGCACAAGAATTGCGTCTGACTGAGAGAAACTCTGAAAGAGAAGTAGAGCAGCAGGCTCTGAAAGCAGACTCTGGTAAGAACTATCAGAAGAAGTCTTGGTCAGAAGCCAAGAAAAGGTCTGATGGAGTTCAGAAGCTAGAAACCTCAACCTCTGATAAGCAGAAATATCAGAAGGGAAAAGAAAGGTTTGACAAGAAGAAGATTCAATGCTACTGTTGTCAGAAGTTTGGTCATTTTGCTTCTGAGTGTCGGTCAAACAAAGAAAGGAAGTCAGAAGAAGCAAATATAGCCAGAAGTTCTGATGACTCTGATGGTGAATCTGTGTTGCTAATGGCTTCTGAGACTGATGATATGAATTCATCAGAGTGGTGGTATATGGACACAGGGTGTTCAAATCATCTTACTGGAAACAAGAAGTGGTTGGTTGACTTTGACTCGAGGAAGAGTACAAAGATCAGATGTGCTGATGATAAATACCTTAATGCTGAAGGTATGGGAAATGTCAGAGTTACTCTGAACAATGGCAAATCAGCATTGATTCAGAATGTGTGGTATGTACCTGGCATGAAAAGCAATCTGATGAGTGTAGGGCAACTGATTGAGAAAGGTTTTTCAGTTACCATGAAGGACAATCTTCTGAAGCTGTATGATCGTAATCAGAAGCTGATTATGGAGTCAGAACAGGGAAGGAACATGACATTCAAGGTAAATGTCAGAACTGCAGACTCTGAATGCCTTAGTGCAACAAGTGTTGAGAAGGATAGTGAGCTGTGGTACAGAAGATTTGGTCATCTGAATTTCAGAAGCCTGGAGCATCTGAAATCAAAGAATCTGGTAAATGGAATTCCTACAATCAAGAAACCTGAGAAGTCATGCAAGGTGTGCATGGAAGGAAAGCAACCAAGACTGTCGTTTGCATCAGGAGTAGCTCCAAGAGCAAAACATGCATTGGGAGTAGTACATTCTGATGTGTGTGGCCCATTTCCAGTAGCATCAATTGGAGGGAATAAATACTTTGTGTCATTTGTAGATGAATTTACTAGAATGACATGGGTATCCCTGATAAAGTACAAACATGAGGTGTTTGCTGAGTTTAAGAAGTTCAAAGTGAAAGCTGAGAAGCAGAGTGGTCAGAAGCTGAAGATTCTCAGAATGGATGGTGGTGGTGAGTTTAATTCCAATGAGTTTAAAACTTTCTGTGAGGAGAATGGAATTGAGCATGAGGTTACTGCTCCTTACACTCCTCAACACAATGGTCTTGCTGAAAGAAGAAATCGTACTCTGCTTGATATGGTGAGAAGCATGCTGAAAGAGAAGAAGCTTCCTCATAATTTATGGGGTGAAGCTGTTGCAACAGCATGTTATGTGCTCAACAGATGTCCAACAAAGAAGCTGAAGGAAATAGTTCCTATTCAGAAGTGGACTGGAGATAAGCAAAGTGTTAGTCATTTGAAAGTGTTTGGTTCTGTTTGTTACAAACATGTTCCAAAAGCCAGAAGACAGAAGCTGGATGATAGAAGCAAAGTAATGTTATTGGTGAGGTACCACAGTACAGGTGCGTACAAGCTCTATTGTCCAGAGACTAATAGAATTGAATTCAGCAGAGATGTCATTGTGAAGGAATTAGAAACTTGGGATTGGAACAAAACTCAATCCAACTCTGATGTGATATTTCTTGAAGGAGACTCCGAACGAGATTCAGACTCTGAAGGAGATTCAGATTCTGCCGGTGATTCAGGCTCTGAAGGCGATTCAGACTCTGAAGGTGGTCCTGAAGGAGACTCTCAAAGTCAAGGCTCTGATGTTGAAGCTTCTGAAGATAGTACTTCTGAACCTCCAACTCCTGAAGGAAATCATGTGGAACAAGATCAAAGACCACAGAGAATCAGAAGCATTCCAAGAAGATTTGCAGAGTTTGATATGCTGCAAGACACTGAAGTAGACTCTGAGGGAGAAGTTATTCAGTGTGCTATGTTAGTAGACTCTGAATCCGTGAGTACAGAAGAGGCTCTTAAGCAGCAAGTCTGGTTGCAGGCCATGAAAGAAGAACTTGATGCTATAAAGAGAAACAAGACTTGGAAGCTGTCAGAACTTCCTAAAGGAAAGAAAGCCATCAGTGTCAGATGGGTTTTCAAGCAGAAGCTAAAGCCAGATGGATCAATTGGCAAACACAAAGCGAGGTTAGTAGCAAGAGGATTTCTGCAGAAACCTGGGCTAGATTATTCTGAAGTGTTTGCACCTGTAGCAAGACATGAAACAATTAGACTGGTAATCGCAATAGCTGCTAACAGGAATTGGCCTCTGATGCATTTAGATGTGAAATCTGCATTTCTGAACGGTCCATTACAAGATGAGGTATATGTGTCACAACCTCCAGGTTTTGAAGAAAAGAATCAGGAAGGGATGGTGTATAGATTACATAAAGCCTTGTATGGATTGAAACAGGCACCCAGAGCCTGGAATATGAAGATTGATTCATTTTTTAAAAAGCATGGGTTTCAGAAATGTGAGTTGGAATATGGTGTTTATGTTCAGCACACTTCAGAAGACAATATGATTCTGGTATGTTTGTATGTTGATGACATATTGCTGACAGGAAGCTCTGAACAAGAGATAGCTAAGTTCAAGAAGGTTCTGATGAATGAATTTGAGATGACAGACCTTGGTAAAATGAGTTACTTTCTAGGGATGGAATTTCTGTATTCTGAGAAAGGAATCATTTTACATCAGATGAAGTATGAACTTGAGCTTCTGAAGAGATTTAAGTTGGAAAATTGCAAAATTGCAATTACACCTTCTGATACGAATCAGAAGCTGGACTCTGATTCTGATGGAGAGGATGTGGATGCTACAACCTTCAAACAGTTGGTTGGTTCTCTGAGGTATTTGTGTAATACCAGACCTGATATTTGCTATGCAGTTGGAATGGTTAGCAGATTTATGAGTAAACCAAAATGGTCCCATTACCAAGCTGCTGTCAGGATTCTGAGGTATATCAAGGGGACTCTGAAGCATGGAGTGCTATTCCCCTCTAAAGGAAAGACTGAATCAGAGCTTCTGAGTTATTCAGACTCTGATTGGTGTGGAGACAGAGTTGATAGAAGAAGTACCTCTGGGTACTTGTTCAAATTTCTGGGAGGTCCCATTTCTTGGTGTTCCAAGAAGCAACCTGTTGTTGCTCTATCAACCTGTGAAGCTGAGTATATTGCAGGCGCTCTGACTGCATGCCAAGCTGTGTGGATTCTGAACTTGCTACAGGATCTGAAGATTAAGGTAAACAAGCCTCTGAAGCTGATGATTGATAACAAGTCTGCAATCAACCTTGCCAAGAACCCAGTGCTGCATGGGAGAAGCAAGCACATTGAGACCAAGTATCACTTCCTAAGGAATCAGGTTCAGAATGGAGTGTTAGAAATTGTGCACTGTAGCACTCAGAAGCAGCTGACAGATGTGATGACAAAGGCAATCAAGACTGACCAATTTCTTCGTTTGAGGGATGGAATTGGTCTTGTTAGTTTTGTGTAAATATAAATTAAGGGATGGTGTTAGAAGTAATTTATATTTAAGGGTAATTTAGTACTTTACTATGATGTATTTATGACCTAAGTTTTGTGTATAAATAGGAGTAGTTATATCTTCATAGAAGTTAGTGCTTTTATTATTCTTTCTTGTAGCCGTCATTTCAAGTTCATTAAATACAATTCCTCTTCTATTCATTTATCACCTTTGTGCACCAACAGTTTGTAGTCATCGAAGAAGATGAGATATATTAATGTTTAGATATTATCTACATGAGACTATGTGTTATACTTTTTTTTTTGACAAAACTATGTGTTATACTTTATAGACAGAGAATTAGAGTTTCTAGGATCTACAACATTCTTTGTTTATAGGAACAGGTGTATGATCGCCTATAATTCGACGATCCGCGCACAATTTTGAATCAAATTTCATACGTTTTAAAGTGGTGTTCATGTAATGATCCACATGATACCATTAAATTTGAGTGACTCGGTCCATCTCACATATGAGTTGTAGCCTGTGAGATTTATTTTTTGTGACTTATACATTTTCTCGCGCGCCATACAGTTTTAACAAAATACTTATGTCCGCTACTTAAGTAGCAAATACACTCCAAAAACATCCTATCATAATTGGTTTTTACTTAAGTAGCGGATGAGACGATATTTTTCATAAAAATCTCATTTTTATAAGGTCCGCTGTTTAAATAATAGAATAATAAAATAAAAAATGCGTAAGACGTGCGAGAAACCAGTAGAGTGACAAAAGTAAATTTCATAGCTTATTACACTTTTTTTTTATTGTAAAAAAAAATGCAAATAAAAAAAACATTTATACCTAGTACGCATCCTATCCTAGTATTCTTTTGTACTAGATACATTACCCGTGCACTTGCACGGGACATATATAATCAGACAATATTGACACCGCATATAAATCAACAAATTATTTGAACATAAATAAAAAGTATAAGATGTAAAGAAATATAATATGAAAGGTTGGCTTTAAATTTGGACGAAAACACCTACAAAGTCTAGTACATTGGCCAAGAACATACCACCTAGAGGTTCCTTACTTATTAAAATAGAACAACAACCCAAATAATACAATCTAAATACAACACAAAAGCAAAAAGTCAGTAAAAAATAGTCTGCTATGACATGATCCTTCAAGCACTCCCCAAGATAGCAAGCATCACCCGCCAATATCAACACCAGGGCAGCACAGTCTGCAAGGTTGAGCTCCATGCAGTAGATAACCAAGCTGAAAAGCAAAAAAAACAGAAACGTTATTGCAATGCACAATCAGCCTCACAACCCACATTAAAATCACACCAAAAAGCACAGTTGTAGTAAGGATGCAAGAGTATACCAAGACATGGTTCAAAGCAAAACTTCATTGCATAAACTCAACCTACTTCTCCTTTATTTTTTCTTCATTCACTGCATTAAAAGAACAAAAAAGATGCAAATACTCAAAACACTAACTAAAAATCATTCTCCAAGTACTATAAGATAGAAGCTTCATATTTTTTATCTTCCACCTGTATTCTTCAATCATACTAACTTTGTCATTTAGTTTCCTCTTATAAAATGAATTCAACTGGAAGTCTAATTAAAAAAAAAAAGGTCAATTTAGAATAGCAAAGGCTATGACTATAAAGTGGTTGTATTGTGTCTCCAAGAGTTATAAAGAGGTCACTAACATAACATACTAACAACTAACATTAGCCTATCAAAAAGAGATACAATCATACAACTAATGACCACTGAACAGTTACAACAAACAACTTACTGTACATAATGACAGAAAGAGTTACAAAAACCGAGAACCTTAAATATTTGTCAACCGAAAAGAAGCTTCCAAAAAAGGTTTGATGAAAGAAGCTAAACTTGTCTCAATTTGATTTGGCAGAAATTCAAGAGTGCCTAGAACATATGGAAAAAATAGAAACTCTAGCAGGTATATACTACATAAGAGACTTGGTCCTTTTGTACATCATGTATATAGTAGGTTCACCACGTGCTTTTGTACAAAACCAAGTTCCTTACCAATGTCTATTTTAAGAATCCCTTTTGGCCATTGAGATCATTAACAAAATAAGAAAAAGGCCAAAAAGATAAATATAACAATATCCTCAAAAGCAAAGGACTTGCACACAATAAGAACATTGAGCAAAAATTACCTCAACGGCGAGATATTCAAGGACAACAGCAAGGCAACTTGGAGGATCAGCATCGACGCGCTCAGTGTATTTGCCAACCTTAAGAAAACTCCCTCTTGTTCGACCTTCCCACCAATCGAAGAAATGTATAGTTTCAATTAAAGGTCTTTAAAAAGCATATATTTCAATGCACACAACAAAACCACTTCAAGATATTGCTTAATTGTCTTGAATAAAGACTAACAACCCAACAGTATAATATGCAAAAGCATAGATCAGCTGCTTTACCAAAAGCTATACCAGCACGGCAGCACCTAATCATTCACGCACTACATATATAAATCATAATGATAGCCACACCAGCACCTATTTATTTCACATATAAATAAATAACAACTATGATTGAAAATTACCTTAGCAGTGAAAAAGATCAAGAAATTACCTTATAAATAATATCTCATACTATCAAGAAAAAGATCAAGAAGATAAACTAACGATCCTCAAAAGCAAAGGAATTGCACATGAATAACAAAAATGATTGAAAATTACCTTAGTAGTGAGATATTCAAGTCAACAGCGTGGCAAATAGGAGGACTGACGCCGACACACTGAAATTGAAGGCTAGCCTTGATACTCCTTGAGTCGGCCTCCTTTTGTTATTCAATATATGTTAAAACAGGTTCTCATGGTTAATTTCTTCTTCCTATTCAAAATTAAATAAAAAAAATAAGAATCTAAAACAACAAAAGAGACAATAAAAATGGAAACAATAAAATATGCAAACTAAAAAAGGGACAAACTGAAGAAATAAGTAAAAAAAAAAACTCCATATGGAATAAGTCTAGTATGAGTACAACAACAGTGTGATACCTGCAAAGACACCAACCATCAAGTTAGTTATGAATTCAAAACAATTTTAGTAAATAATAGAATATACCTTATATACTTGAGAATTCTTAACAATCAAACCATCACAACAACACTCTTTTTAATTTCTAACCCTTTATTAGAATGAGACTCATAAACAATTGAAGAAAATAAATTTCAAACCTTTTTTCTACACATTGAATATATCATAAAGGAATAGGAATAGATTTGTTACCTTTTTCCACACACCAAGCATGTGTGAAAGAAATTTCTTACTATCGAATTGACATCAAAATGCATAGTTTCCTTTTTCTCTCTGCATCGAAAGCTTCTTGGCAGTTCTAGTATATCTTTGATACTCCTCCAAAATCATTTTGTGATGAACTGTACCTGTCAATACTGCTCATTCATTTCAGGTGTCGGCTGCCTAAATCTAAAATACATTTTTGTAACCAAAATAGAGCATGAGTTGTGTAAGTGAAATTCAATGAGGCATTCAATCAAACATGTAAAAGGAGAAATAATTGAAGAACAATAAACTTCACTTACGCTATGAGTTGTGTAAGTGAAATTCAATGAGGCATTCAATCAAACATGTAAAAGGAGAAATAATTGAAGAACAATAAACTTCACTTACGCTGAGTCTCCAGCAACCACCGCCATCTGCTGCCGGAGCTAGGAAAGGGACCCCGAGTTTATACAAAATGCAAAAGGGACAAACCTAATCAATGGAAGCCTCGCGTCATCTTTGGCACGACTGGTGTGAGTGTGACGAATATCCAATCACCTCTCAAATATATAGTAGATCACTTGTTATGACCATTTAATATCACTTTGAGTATCCGATAAGAATGCTTTCGGATGCAAATCGTCACTTTGATTCTCCCAACCCTTTTCCTAACATATTAGAAGAGATAACACATTTTAGTAACAAACTGATTAATGAGAATCTTCAAAGTTAAACCCAACATTGTTATAATAATTGAAACAAAGTTATTTAAATTGGAATACATGAAATTGGAAAACTTAAGAAACAAATCACAGAACATAATGACAAAGAACATTACGGCTCAAACAAATGATTCAAATACGCCTCCACTTTAAACAATATTTGGACTTCTCACCTCATGTTTGTTAATTAGTTGTTAAATTATATCCATCAATGTCACCCTAGCCACATTAAGCAAAGCTGACCAAAAACACAAATGGAGTATTCACAGAATTTAGGGGATTTAATAAAAATGTAAACTTATTACTAACATCAACCAAACCAATTTTTTAATCAGTAGCATTTCTAAGGGAATAAGTGGAAGCAATAAAAAATCAAACTCAGAAAAATTTAACTCATAAAAAACCACCAACACACAAAGAGTTTGTAGAATCATCTTTACCTCTCATTTAGGTGGATTCAACCGGTCATGTTTTCTGCAACATGAAGACACCAAAAAAGAGAGGAGGAGAAAGGTTCCGACAATGAACCATTTTCCGTCGAAACAATTCATGCAAATCAACTTTCTCAACTGTGGAATAATCTGAAGATGATGATGAACGAATTTCATGCCCGTTTTACTCGATGAATTTCGTGGTGGCCGGAAACGCATCTGAAGGCGGAGGTAGCTACGAAACAAATGAGTTCCGTCTGTGTTTTAGAGAGAGTGAGAGAACTGTGAGAGAGGAGAACGGCGACCGAAGAAAGACCCAGAGGCGGCCGAAGAATGGCTCGGAGATGGAAGAGACAAAACCGATGAGAGATGGAAGAGAGAAAGAATAAATAGAGAGAGAGGAGATCGCAGAAGAAAATAAAAAATTAGAACGGATAGAAAGAGAAAGAGAAAGAAAGAGATAGTGAAAGATGAAAGAGAAAGGCCTAATTTTTAGATAAATAAACTCTATAAATGCTATTAGTTAGAAAGTGGAAAGTTAAATGCATGTTTTATTCCCAATGTAAGTCTATTCCAATGTAAGTGGAAAGTTGTATGTTTGTCCTAAGTAAGAGAAAAACAAATAAACAATCATCATCGTCTCTTACAAAACAAAATAAAACAAAAAAATTAAGACACGGACAAAGAAAACACAGATTGCGTTAGAGAGAGAAACCTCGGATCCAAATTGAAATTGTTCTTCTAAACAGCTTCCAAAATTCTAACAACAACAACTTCTTCTTCCACCATACATACCCATGTCAGAATCAACCACTCTCATGTTACTCTTTTGATTGAAAGCTAAGTTTTCCCCTTTTTGTTAATACAAAAGTGTGCATGTGAAGACAAGACAACAACATCTGCAAAGTGTTTTCTTAAACACACAGCAAAAATCCATGTTTCTGATTCCTGAAAATACACACTCCCTTCAATCATCATTACATTCCCATTTTGTGGGGTTTCTGAGATCTCAAAATCACCAATGTAGGTTCAATTAGGGCTGTTAAGATCCTCTTTCTACATAAATAAATGGCATTGTTCCGTAAGTTCTTCTATAAGAAACCCCCTGATGGCCTTCTTGAAATCACTGAAAGGGTTTATGGTACGTTTCTTCTTTGCTCTTTTTTTGATCATATCAACAATGTTGCCTTCTTTTTCTAGTGTAAAAATTGTATCTTTATGCATTTTGTTTTGGTGGGTTGTGTTATGCATGGCTTATTTTGTAGATTTTGAGATGTGTTGTCAAATAGTGGCTATTGCAGCACTGTACCGCAGCGTAATTTGAAGTTTTGAATCAATCACTATTGTTTCACAATATGCTATTTAGTACAAAATGTTGTCAAATAGTAGTTGTAGCAGCTATGGTGTTTTACATTTCACTTTATAGTCTGAAATCAAAATGCCAGTTGATTAGTTGGTCCTTAGGTCGGATACCGAGTCTTAAAAAAAAATGTCAGTTGTTCAACAGGATGTTGACATCTTAGGGCATGTTGGATTGACGGTGAGTTTGGTGGAATCACAATGTGCTGCTGCAATTTTGACAAAAGCTGCACTTTGGAGCTTCAACAAAATCACGGTGCGCACTGTGATTTTTCTAAATTCACCGCTAATCCAAACATGCACCTATCTTGTTTGAGATTGAGCTGAATGGTTGTTTTCTCTATAAAACATACATCCAGAATTTCAGAGTTTATATGAAATGAAACATTGAGCTAATTATTTTTTTCGTTGATAAGTAAGTTTTTTCTTTGTAGTGTCAATATTAATAGAGATTATTATGAAATATTTTTCATTCATGAATGGGGATTAGTGACTGAAAGAAAACTGAAGGCTTGTGGTATGCTTGGTTCATGACTTTATAGTGTGTGTTTGAATCCACGCTGCCTTAACCGATCACACGTTCCAATGTCATTTTACCGATGCTACAAATCAGAGATTTTTTTTGGCTGCACAGTGACACCATGGTTTTGTCAAAATCTCTCAGTATTTGTGGCTTTTGATTTTAGATTATTGCTAATTCTTTTGTTTATTCACATGTTTGGCATGTCATATTACTTGGTACATTTCATTATCTCAAGGATTTTTTTACTTGGTACATTTTATCTCAATGATTATTTTGTTGTTTCATTTGTAGTCTTTGATTACTGCTTTACCACGGATGTTATGGACGAAGATGAATATAAAGTGTATATAGGAGGAATAATTAGGCAAATAGGCGAGCACTTCCCCGACGCTTCATTTATGGTGTTCAACATGAGGGAAGGAGAAAACCAAAGCCATATATCAAGCATTTTGTGTGACTATGACATGACTGTGATGGACTATCCAAGACAATATGAAGGCTGTCCTTTACTTACCATGGAGATGATCCATCATTTCTTGAGATCAGGTGAAAATTGGCTTCAACTAGGGCAACAAAATGTTGTCTTGATGCACTGCGAACGAGGTGGATGGCCAGTTTTAGCATTTATGCTGGCTGCACTCTTGATTTATAGAAAAATGTATACAGGGGAACAAAAAACACTGGATATGATATATAAGCAAGCGCCTCGGGAACTTTTGCAATTGATGTCACCATTGAATCCGTTACCTTCACAATTAAGGTATCTTCAGTACATATCAAGAAGAAATGTTGGTTCAGAATGGCCTCCTTTGGATAGGGCACTTACGTTGGACTGCGTAATTATACGACATATTCCTAATATGGATGGAGAGGGTGGTTGCCGTCCTATCTTTAGGATATATGGACAAGATCCTTTTATTCCTGCGAATCGGACTCCCAAAGTTCTCTTTTCTACTCCGAAAAAGAGCAAACTTGTTCGGCACTACAAGCAGGTGGTACTTAATTCCTTTTACTCTAATTTAATATGATTTTTTTTTACAATTCAAGTTGGATCATGAGTCACAATCCTCTGGCATGATCATCACGAGTCACAATGATGAAGCCACAAAATTCTTGAATAGAGAATTTGTTGTTTTTGTCAATTCCCTTAATTGATTTTTAGTTCATATTTGTTACAGGCTGATTGCGAACTAGTCAAGATCGACATCCATTGTCATGTTCAAGGCGATGTTGTACTTGAGTGTATTAGTTTGGAAGGTGATTTGGAACGTGAACAAATGATGTTCCGGGTGATGTTTAATACGGCATTCATAAGATCAAACATTTTGATGCTTAACCGCGATGAAATCGACATGTTATGGAATGCTAAAGATCATTTCCCTAAAGATTTTAGAGTAGAGGTATCTATCTATCTCTCTCCGTCTCTGCCTTTATTTTTATACGTTATGGTTAGCAATAATGCCAACTTAACAAAATATATGCCGTGTTTCTGGTTGAAGGTTCTTTTCTCAGATATGGAGGCTTCTTCGTCTTCTGTTATTTCAATCGATCTTCCTCGTATTGAGGAGAAAGAAGGTCTACCTGTTGAAGCATTTGCTAAAGTTAAGGAAATTTTCAGTCAGGTTGAATGGCTCGATTCAAAGTCCGATGTAGCAAATATGCTACAACAGATCACAGCATCAAATATCATTCTAGAAAGATTGGACAGTGGAGGTTTAGCTTCACCAACCGCCTTGCTAAACGAGTCATTGTCTGGAAGATTTAAATTTGATTCAAAGACACCAAACGAAACAGACAATCTCAAATCTTCTTTTCATGAGGAACTTCCCTTGTCTCCATTGCGATCGTCTGAGGATGTTCCTATGAAAAAAATGATTGAACCATTAAAAATAGAGGAATTGTCAGAAGAGAAAATCGAGACTCTTGCAAGTTTAGGTCAAGCGAGCAAACCTATTCCTTCATTTGATCTGTCAAAAGATTCAGATTCGACTAAAGTTGAGACTGAATCATCAGAATCAAAACAATCATTGGAAAATTATCCTAAATTTCCTGCTTCTACAGCTCAGTTGGAACAATCTGTCCCCTTAATTGAACCATCAATAGATGCAGATTCTATGAAAAAGAAGACTGGATCATTGGAATCTGAGGAAAAGAAGATTGAATCATTAGCATCAAAGGCGGTATTGGAAAACGACACCATGTTTCCTGCATCTGATTCTTCTACTAAAGCAAATTCTGTGAAAAGTATTGGACTGTTGGGATCAAAAGAAAAGGAGATTGAATCATTAGACTCAAAGGCACTGTTGGAGAATGATAGCGGAGTTAAATCCAAACCAAAGATGCGTCCAGAAGCTGAGATAAGAAGTCCGAGTTCTGCAGGTCAAGAGAAATTTTCAGCGTCCTCATTTGAATCAATTGGGGATGCTACAATGGAAAAGAAGAAAAAACCTTCAGATTTAACGGCATCACCAGAAAATAACATCAAGATTCCTGCACCGGCAGATTCAAATTCTACTGCGATGAAGATTGAATCATTAGAATCAAAGGCACCAGTGGAAAATGATACCAAGTTTCCTACGTCTACGGCTCAAGCAAAACAATCTACTCCCTCAATCAAGCCATCCACAGAAGCAAATTCAGTGAAACAGTCGATGGAGCAATTAGAGTCAAAGAAAAAGGATATTGAATCAATAGAATCAAAGTCATTGGAAAATGATACCAAGGGGAAACAATCAGTTCCCTTAATTCAAACATCAGTGGATGCAAGTTCAATGAAAACAATGAATGAGAAATCAGAATCAACGGCGTTGTCAGAAAATGATACCAAGAGTCCCACATCCGAGGTTGATAAGAAACAAATTAGTCCTTCACTTGAACCCACCGTTGATGAAAAATCAATTAAAAAGAAGATTGATTCTCAAGAGTTGCAGGTTTCTCTTCAGCTACCAACCCAATCGAAAATAATTTCTCCACGGATACATCAAGCTAATCGATCAGCTACAGCTTCTTATTCTTCTAATTCCTCGCTAGGTTCACCTGTAGGATCGGCTCTCGGAATAACATCTGTGTTGCAAGATCATGCACCAAAGGATATCAAAGAAGACGTCACTCATGCAGTGTCGATATCTCCTCCTTCAGACTCAAAGGTGCCAAAGTCTGTAGAGACTTGTTCTACAAGTATTCCTACAACATCATCAACACCGGCATTGCTTCCATCTTCGCCGTTAAAGTCTTCAGCGGATCCTCCTGATGCTGTCGAAAAGACTTCTAAACCTCTTGCTCCTATTCCTCCTCCACCTCCACCTCCACAACAAGAGCCTACTTCAAAATTGATGCAATCTACTATCACACAACATGGTGAAAATTCAATGCATGATAAAAAACAGATATCATCTGCTATTCCTCCTCCTCCCCCTCCTCCGTCCCTTCCTGAAACATCTCTTTCCACCATCAAAGATTCATCAAAAAGTCCTTCTTGTCTGCCACCTCCACCACCACCACCACCACCTCCATCTTCAACCGGACAAACTTCATCATCTTCAATACCTCCTCCTCCACTTCCTCCTCCACAGAGTATGAACAACTCTGTTGCTATGCCTGGTCCTCCCCCTCCACCTCCACCACCAAGCCAACCCGGAACCACTCCTGGTTCCACTTCTACACAGTCTGTGCCACCACCACCCCCTCCTCCAGCTTCTGCAACCCAAAATTCTCTGTCTAAAAGCTCTCCAAATGTTCCACCTGTACCTCCACCTCCTTCTGCCAATGGATTAGCAAAACCCGGCACTGCAACACCTCAGCCTCCTGGAATTCCTGGACCACCTCAGCCTCCTGCAATTCCTGGACCGCCAGGAAATGCACCTCCAGTTCCTGGACCACCTGGAAATGTGCCTCCAATTCCTGGACCACCTTCCGGTGCATTTGGTGCAAAGGGACGTGGATTGCTACGAACTACTGCAAAAACTCAGACTAAAAGGAGCAATCTAAAACCTTACCATTGGTTAAAGTTAACAAGGGCCATGCAAGGTAGCTTGTGGGCTGAGACACAGAAACTTGATGAAGCTAGTAGGTATGAGTTATGTTTTCAGACTTTTGTGACTTAAGTTATAAAATTTGAGCTTATATGAATTTACTTATGCTCTTGTTTTAACTTTTTGGTGTTAGGGCTCCTGAGTTTGACATGTCTGAACTTGAGACTCTTTTCTCTGCAGCTACTCCAAGTAATAATAGTGAAAAAGGAGGAAATTCAAATCGCCGTGGCTCAGCGCAAAAACCTGACAAAGTTCAATTAGTATGTTTTTTCTTTTCAATTTCATTAATATAGTAACCATCCAGCCCAATTACTAAACTCATAAGTATAAGATTTACATTTTTTTTTCTTGGTTAGGTTTATGTCCCCCTAAGTTTTTGTTATTTTTTCCTTTATTTTAATATATTTCTAGCTCATACAAAAAAAGAAGAGAGATGCTATATAGCGTAATAGAATTTGAACAAATCTCTATTGTTCCGCGATATGCTACTTAGTAAAAGATGTTGTCAAATAGCCGCATTAAAGTACTATTGTGTTTCATGTCTTTCACTAAGGCCTAAATTTCTTAGGTAAATTCTTGTCAGGACTTAGATTTTGAGCTCTTGATAGAATATATTAATGTCATCTTGCAGATTGAACTCAGACGAGCGTATAACTGCGAGATTATGCTTACAAAAGTCAAAATACCATTGCCTGATTTAATGGTGAGATATTCCTCTTGGTATTTATTTACAAGTAAATCTTGTTTTGTTTTTAATTCTAACTCAAAATCTCAAATTTGTAGCCATTCAATTAGTTAGAAAGGCATTTGCCGCATTGCTCATTGCTCATTTTTTCTCCAATAACTGAAACAAGTCAACGAACAAACGCTTCCTCACATGCTTTATACCATTGTCTTTTAGGGTCATGTTCTCGCATTGGACGATTCTGTATTATATGTTGATCAGGTTGAGAACCTCATTAAGTTCTGTCCGACTAAAGAAGAGATGGACCAGCTCAAGGTATCAAACCCTTTTTTCTCGCCAACCAGAACTTCGTGTTGTGAGGGGAGCACCGATATCTTAGCAACAATATATGTCTATTTTTAAGCTACAATCACTCTTTATATTGCAGGCATACACAGGAGATAAGGACAATTTGGGGAAGTGTGAACAGGTGAATGGAATTTTACTGCATTTTACTCCTTTTTCCGCTATCATTTAATATGATTGTCTTGTCTTGTACTATAGTTTTTGGAAATCACCTTCAAGATTTCTTGTTTTTTATTTTCATTTCATTCTCATTTGCTTTTTTCATTTTGTGATAGTTCTTCTTAGAATTAATGAAAGTTCCAAGAGTGGAAAGCAAGCTAAGAGTTTTCTGTTTTAAGATGCAATTCTGCTCCCAGGTCCGAAGACAACCAAACAATACTTTTAGTTATTAAATAATTCTATTTTCTTGCCTTTAGAAATTTAGCTTCCCTTTGTAGGTTCTAGAACTCAAAAGAGACTTGAATATCGTAAATTCTGCATCTGAAGAGGTAAGAAATTTTACATTTTTCTTTTTAATATTCTATTTCTCAAACCAACGTTCGTTATCTTCAGCTTTTATTGTTATGTGTATCAGATAAGGAATTCAGTCAAATTGAAAAGAATCATGCAGACCATTCTTTCGCTCGGAAATGCTTTGAACCATGGAACTGCAAGAGGTGAATTGAAGCTATCTTTATAGATACACGCCCTATATTTTTTTTCGGAAATCTAACATGAATGCTTTGGCTAGTCTAAGTATAATTTCTGTACATTTTGTAGTTGGTGTTCGACATTTACTTTCGGTATTTGGATGACTAGTATTTTGTTGGAAAACAGCGCCACATTAATAGCTCATTTATGTGATTATTATAGGTGCTGCTGTTGGGTTCCGATTGGATAGTCTTCTTAAACTCACTGATACACGAGCCAGAAACAACAAAATGACCCTCATGCATTATCTTTGTAAGGTAAACGCTTATTATCCTTAAATCACAATATGAAATGTTTCTGCACAAGTTTAGTTTGTACTCATGAGTAATTTTTTTTGTTTGTTTTACTAATAACATCTTCATTTCGTAGTGTTGTATTCATTCCTTTAAACTGATTGGCTGAATGCAGTTTATTATAAGGTTGTTGGAGTAATTTATAGTCTATTCTAAGACTTCCTTTGGTGTATTTCTTATGTGATTTGTGTTGATATATGTTTCAGATGATTAAAGAAAAAATGCCACTCTTTTTATTCTTGCGATTGATGTTTTGCACCGTCTTTGTAGTTAACGTTAGAACTAACTTGATGCTCAAGTAAATTTAATACTAGTTGATTGCTTCTCTGAGATATTCAGTGTATGTTTGGTTTCACTTTTGGAGGAGATAACGTTGATTCCAGAGGTGTAGAATTGATTTTGACATGTTTGGATATTCTCGAGTAGAATTGATTTTGCTTCCAGAATTGATTCCAACTTGAAGCTAGAATTTGTAGCTTTTGCCTCTACAAGCGATTTTCAGCCTCAAATATATTGTTCAACCCACTTTTACATTAATGTATCCAAACATAAATTACTTTACATTCAAGTCACTTTTAGTAAAATAAATTCATTCACAATCAGTTTTTGTCTAAAAAATTTCGCTCATTGTGCATCAGAAACCATGAAAGTCTATCACTGAATTATGTCTAGTCCAACTGTTTCCAGTTAAATGTTAATTTTTGGGCACATCACCTTCTTATGAAACAAGTCATAGTAATCCGTTTCTATGATTGATAGGTGCTTTCTGAAAAGCTTCCAGAACTTTTAGATTTCCACAAAGACCTAGTTAATTTGGAGGCTTCAACAAAGGTATCTTTGTTTTTTTCTTCTGTTATATCATATGATTCCTGTTTATTCTCATTTGGATTTTGGTTTACGCCGAGTTACAAGCATGTATTTCCACACAGATACAATTGAAATTTTTGGCGGAAGAAATGCAAGCTATTAGCAAAGGACTAGAGAAAGTAATTCAAGAACTGACTGCATCAGAGAATGATGGACCTGTGTCAGAAACCTTCTGCCAGGTACAATTTAAATGCTTCAATCAGATTGAATTGATCGAAACTTATGAAAGACCAAATATTTAGCTTTACTTTAATATATTTTCTTTTTCACTTGTTAATGTTCAGATTCTGAAAGAATTTCTTAGTGACGCTGAAGCTGAAGTGAGGTCTTTGGCTCAGCTTTATGCCAATGTGGTATGGATTTGCTTTTTTCCTCTTTAGCGTAGTTTTGCTGCAATTGTGAATTCAAGATATGACAAGATATGTGTCTAAAATTCTGAATCTGGATGCACCAGGGTAGAAATGCAGATGCATTAGCGTCATACTTCGGAGAAGACCCAGCACGTTGCCCATTTGAACAAGGTAAATAACTATGCGGTGTTGTTAATGTTATTCGGAGAGACGTAGGTCTCAATGGATTTGAATAAGATTATTGTCTTTAAGGATCCAAAGAAAAGTTTTATTTCACAGTAAACTTGCCATAGAAACTTTTTCATTTTTCTTATTTTTGTCTTCATCTATAGTTGTAACTACTCTGCTGAACTTTGTGAGGATGTTCATCCGAGCACACGACGAAAATTGCAAGCAGATTGAATATGATAAAAAGAAAGCCGAGAAGGAAGCAGCAGCAGAAAATGAAAAGTTGAAGCTAGCTGCTAAAAATGACTCTCCGCGTATGATGAGAACCACCATCAAGAGTGGTGATATCAAATAATCATATGACGAAATTTTTTGTGTACGTATTTAATTTAGTTTTGCCGAGAAGGAAATGAAAAGTTGAAGCTAGCTGCTAAAAATGACTCTCCGCGTATGATGAGAACCACCATCAAGAGTGGTGATATCAAATAATCATATGACGAAATTTTTTGTATACGTATTTAATTTAGTTTTGCCGCCGGTAAATCTTGTGTGTATTCAGTGATAGCGATGTAAATGCTAATCCAATGGTGTTTTTTTTCTTCTTAACATAAGATAGAGTAGTTTTTCACTTTTATTTTAAGGGAGAGTATTTAGAGGCACCAATACTGAGAATTTTCAGTTAATGTCCTTATGCTACATGCACTGGTGAGGACAATTGCTTTGTAAATATCAAGGTATTGGATAGATTAGAACACAAGTTATACATTTTTTTTGTTAGAATTTTCTCATTTAACAATTGCTTTATTTTGTTAAATTTTTTAATTCATTCTTTTTGTGTCATCATGTAATCAAACGATCACACAGAAACTAAGGGAAACTGCTAACATTCTAATTATACAAACTAAGTAAAATTTCCTTACTTTCACTCATACAAGCCTACCATATTGCTGAACTATTGGAATAATCTATGGTCAGATTTTTCTTACTTTTTGGCCGAACACTGAACTATTAGGAATTATTCCCTTATAAATTAGACAGTTAAGACTTAAGAGAAAAACAAATCTCTTCATTCTCGTATTTTTGTTGAGTACAAGTAATCATTTCATTCTTCTGAAAGATTCAAATCGAGGTTTAGACCTTGTCGCTTATGTTGACCGGTGATATTTTGTGCAACTGCTTCGGCCAATGCTGCGGTGAAATCAAAATCTTTGATTAGGGAACTTGCATATTCTTGAATTTTGATGTGCTTTCCATAGCCAAACTGTTGCATGACATCCTCACAAATTCCAGTGTTTATGGTTTCTTTGTCATTTAATGTTGGTGGTAAATTTTTATTAAATATTGATGAAAATTTAGATGTGGATGAAGATGGTTTGAATGACTCATGAGGGACACCATGGTTGTGCTCTCCATCATATGTTACAACAATGATGGACCTATCATGTATGCATTTTTGTACCTAAAATGAGTAATTGAAGTAAGGTTAGAAGAGTCTCTTTAAACCACAATCTTTTCTTAGAATCATTCATCAAAACACAAAAGAAAAATTTAAACCGTATAAAAATATCCTTGCAAGTTAATTTTTTCGAATCCTCTTCGTGCAGTAGTGTAACAATTCTTAATAAGATATCACCTTAGGTGGTATGAAACTTTTTAAATCAGAATTTTTTTGCTGCACCACTGCATTGTGAGAGGATTCGATATGTGTCCTACCAACAATCAACTGATAACCTTTAACCTATTTTTTTTTCCAATAGGTATTGAACTCAATATCTTAATATTTACAAGAGCCGCACACTCTGCACCTCAGTCACTTGCGCTAAACTCCGACGGTGTTAACTTGTGTGCCTTATTATTCTTTATTGAAACATCTTAATTAATCAAAAGTCTTTATTACTAAAAAAATACAAGAAAGTACTAGTATATATGTACCTTCTTTTTTGCAGGGCAACTAGGAGCCATAGAGCACCTAAAGTAAGCTCTAGGAGAAGCATTGTCTTTGGTGACCTTCTGCCCATACTTCCTCCATTGATATCCATCTTTTATTGTCTATATCCACAAAGAAAAGTGTGTATAAACACATTAATTTTAAGATGCAACTCTTTTAAAGTGAACAATTTATGTAAAATAAGACAAATAATTAATATCAACCGTTAATAAAAAATATTATAATAGTTCAAGTTTCAAACACATGTACAAAAATAATGAATGCTTCTCAATGATGTAGATTACTTATCAAAACAAATTAGTGCTAATGAGACATACCAAACTATCATCATTAGGATTGGTTCTGACAAAGACTTCTAATGGCTTTTTTGCTGTTGGAAACTCTAGTCTTGGTTTTTTGCTTGAGTCAAGGTTAGGTACTAAACCAATTTGATTTGAACTTGTTCCTTTGTGTTCTTCCTTTTTAATCTCTGGAAGTTGGGACTCAAGCTTTGTGCACTTGATACTCATAACTTCAAGCATAAATCTTAAAGTATTGTTGTCTTCTCTCACTTGTTGTAACTCTAATTGAAGAGTTTCCACCTTAACAAATGAAAAATACTCTTGTTCAAAAAAAAACAAATGAAAAATACTAATCATGAGCTTTTTGGAACATGCATACATGTGTTTTCCTAATAAGTAAAATTAAGAGATGTAATTATTAAAAATAAAATAAAATGAAAACATGTTCATAAGAATTAGATATGTGATAAGTATATAAGAAATCAGTAATATTTAGTTACCTTTTTATCCATTATAATAGCTATTTGAAGTTGAACAACTTTCAATTAGAGATGAAAGGGATTTCTATTATTATATTGGTTACACATGCATAAGGGTGGTAAGTTAATTAATAAAAATAACAAATGATGGAAGACCCTTATTTATATAATTTTATTTCCTAATGTTTAGAATATAATTGAATGGGGGTGGTTGAAGATTTATAATAATATGATGAAAGAAAATATAATTCTCAATTTCCTCAAAAGCACATGAAAATTGAGATACGTGTCTAGCCCGTGTGTAGGGTCTTTCCTTTTGTTTCTTGCTAAATTATGTACGGTCTTTCTTAATTGTTATTAGTTCATTGTAAATTGTTCAACGATAAAGACCGATTATGTTTGTAAGAAGATAACTTAGTATTATATTCGATCTTTCTTATAAAAAATAATTGAATAAATAAAAATTGATATATCTAAATACTTACCAAAAAAAAAAATCTAAATACATCAATTTTATTAATTCTACCGTCTTTTATAAAAAAATCGGAAGAAGTAATTTATAAGGAAAAATAATTTGCAAGGACTATGTTCAATTTTTATTGCCAAGGTAAGAACTTTTTTACCTCTATTAACACTCGTTTAACTTTAAGGCTTCGTTTGGTTGAAAGGAAAAAAAAAGAGGAATGAAAATTACTCATTTCAATGGATGAATTTAAATTAATATTAGTCCAAATTCATTCAATAAAATGCGTAATTTTCTTTCCTACCTCTTTCTTTCCTTTCAACCAAACGCACCATAAAACTCGTTTACTTTGGAGTCTGTCTTGATTCTAGTGAAACTCTAGAGTCCAATTCTCTTTTCTATTAAAAAAAATATATATGTTCAATTCAAATCCACGTGTTAGAAAAATACAGTGATGGTGTTGATATATAAAACAAACAAAGAATTTTAATATATTAATGCTTTGAAAAATGTCACGATTTGCCAATAGTTTATTTTCTTTGACTCAAGGTGCCAATAGTTTATAGTTTATAGTATAACGTAAGGTAGTATGATCTCATCTTGATGACATAATAAGATAAGATAATTATTGGAAAGAAAGTTTTCTTTTTATTTTCCATGAAGATAATGTTCCAAACGTGTTTATGGGATTCAAAGATAATCAACAGTACTGGTACACTCCAACAAAGTCTTTATTTTGGAATCATTGCATAGTGATTTCAATTCACGTATGATCTAAAAAAGATACTATATATACCCCTTTTATCTTAAAATATAAGCAAAATTCAGTTAAAAGAGTTTTTTTAATGTATTTTCCTGAACAAGCAAAAATGAATTTTTATTTATAATAACAACAAGTTCTGATCAGCACAAAGTATGTCAATCAAAACAACAAGAGTTTACAAGAGGTAAAAAGCCAAACACCAATTTGGCAATGTCCAAACAAAACAAAGGGCTCGACCACCACAAAAAAGAATTAACACCTAGATTCACATTATAGTTCAAAGTGTTAATATACTTTGTTTAAATTTTTCTCTAAAATAGTTAATTTTTTTTGACTTATTTCTATTTATATTTTAAGATGGAGGAAGTAGATATTTTAATTTTCTATTAGACAAACAAGTGATGATTCCATAAAAATGAAAAATATGGTGGGTTTCAATGCTTTGGGACAATGTGGAAGTTGCCACTCCTTTCATGAATTTGAACGCATTTGTGGTTGAGTTACCAGTCAATACTACACATCCGTACTTAAAACTTATTTTCTTACCCTAACATCATTTTCACACAAGAAAAAAGAGTTTAGATACTAATATTTAACCAACGTATGAAGAATCACAGATTCAAATTTTGGCCATATTTATTATCCAACGCGTCTTAAATATGATTATTTTAGTTAATAGAATTTATAGATTTGTTTTTAAGGATTCAATTAAAATAATTTTTTTTTTCATCACAAGTTGAATATGGTTCGGGGCTTAGTTTTGGCTTCAAGTGGTTTCAGCTCCCTTCCAATCGCAGCTGTGTGGAAGAACTGTGGTCCTCCCTACCAAGTTAAGTGTCAATCACCACTGAACCAACTAACGATTGGTAAATAATTTTTTTTATGGTTATGTAAAATAATTTATGCAAATAAATAATATTTTATTATTACGATTGTCAAAATAGTTTATAAAAAAATAACTTATATGATAATATATATTTCATTAATAAAAATTTATAATTAACATAAAATTTTATTTATTTATCTAAACTATGCCTTAAACATGCTTATGATCCATCATCTTGTGATAACCCAATTTTTCAACTCAACATAGTAGATTGTCCTGTACAATATCTTCAAATGGATATGTTACTTGCATAGTGATTAATTGTTTCAAATCCACATTTAATTTGTAGTAAAAAAAAATGCCCATATTACCAGTTAGAAGAACAGAATTTCATCCTGAAGTAAAAAAAAAAAGAAAAATTAACAGAATTTCATCCTGCTTTTTTTTTTTTTTCATTTTAATTTTTTATATACATCCTTAATTACTAGCTTTTGAAACATTACATCCTCTCACAAGAATAAGAGAAAATATCATAATCTATGCAATACATTATACATGTCAAATTCACCAATTGGCCTTACTAGAAGTATGGTCCAAAATTCTCCCTGAAATGGCACTAGCAAGAGCTGCAGTGAAATTAGGATCATTTGTCAAAGAAGTAGCCATTTGTTGAACCAAAAATTGTTGGATAGATGATTTTGGAAAATTGTCAACATTGTTAATCTTCATGGATGGAGAAGACATTTGAATTATTTGTTTAGGTGAAGTAACATGAACTGAACCTATAATGGATCCTTCAATTTGGCTTGATATCATTGATAATTCAGCTTTCTCATGACCATGGTTGTGCTCTCCTTCATATGTTGCAACAAGTATAGTAGGGTCTTCTAAACTTTTTTGTACCTGATTAACAATGAAATAAGAGATCAAAATTTGATAATGTATGGTTATTCTTGAATTAATCCAAGGTTTTTTTTTGTGTGAACAGATTACTCTGCGTGCAAATGCAAAAACTAATCCCTCGAGTTGAATAGAAGCACAATATATGTCAAAACACTCTCAACATTTTTAACGATACTTATTCTTAGAGCTATATTAGAATCCAGAAACTCAGATCATCTCATAAAAAAAAAAAAATACTACTTGCTAATAAAATTTTGAATTATTACCTTCTTTTTAACTGGGCAGCTTGGAGCATTGGAGCACCTAAAGTAAGCTCTAGGAGAGGGATTATCTCTAGTAACCTTCTGACCATATTTCCTCCATTGATATCCATCCATCACATACTTTATACCACAAATAAAAATTAAAAAAATAAGTCAGTACTTGTAATTAAGCTCCACAATTTCCTAAATTATATAATATAGGTGCACAATTCTAAAACACACTATTGAAGTTATTGTAAAAATTAAACATGCATATATAAATATCATAAGTAATTAACTTACTAAGCTATTACTAGATGCTTCTGTCTTCACAAGAACCTTATAAGCCTTAGGTGATGAAATATCCCCACATGGCCTTTTGATTAATGATTCTTCATCAGTAGTGCTGCACTCATTATTAATTCCTCCAATAGTACCAAACATATTGTTGCAATTTTCACTCTCAGCTTTTCTCTTCCTTGATTCTTGAGTTTGGTGTTCACAATTTTGATTCATCAATTCATTCAATTGCTTTTGCATAGCTTCATAATTTTCACACATGTTGCTCAATGTTTCACTTAGCCTCTTGTTCTCACAATTGAGACGATGTAACTCTTCAACCAAAATTTCATCCTGCTCACAAAATTTCCAATGTCACTTAGAAATAAAATTTCAGCCCTATCATTTTTTAAGTTGTTTCGGTTGATTGATCCATGAAAGAGAAAGAAAGAAAGAAAAAAAGTAAAAAAGAGAAAAAGATGAATAAATGACTGAGATAAGAGCATGATAAACAGAACACCATGAAAAAAAATGGTTAGAGAGAATCTAAATCTGTTCGAACCTAGAACTTTTTAATTATAACGTGTATATATGAGTTTTAGTGGTATTTGTCACTTTGTCTATACATTAAAAACTTTTTTAAAAAATTTAAATTTTTTTTTCTCGTAGCTAATTCAACTTTTTCTTGTAAATATGTTGCATGAACAATTTAGGTCATTAAATAACTATATATATATACAAACCTTGTATGTAGCAGAAGAAGGATGATTAATATTGTTAAGATTGAGAGAAGTATCGACACATGTTGATTCCATTGCTAATTTGCTGAAAGATATTAAAATGGTATAAGCCAAAGTTTGTGGATATATATAATTGTGATTTGTGAAAGAGTGTAAGACTTTGATTGTTTATTATTAGTGGAAAGAAATTTGGAGGAAATGGTAGTGAAATACAACAACCTCCTCAAATGTCGTCATCTAAGTTTCGTCATTTGCCAGCGTATATATGCGCGTAGGATAAAAAATAAGCATAGCAATTAAATAGCATCTGGGAATTTTTAATGAGAAAAAAAAAAAAACCTACCTTATAAAATAATTTTATACTATTAACCGATTATAATTATGTTTTTCATCACATCATCCAATTTAATCACATTTTCTTGATATAATATACAAGATTGAAATATTTTTATTGATTGTCAGTGTAAAATTATATCCTTTAAATTTATTTTTAAATAACTTTTTCTTTTTTATGTTACTCCATCCTAGAAGAATCAGAGTAATTTGTCCAACAACCAGAAAATTAAATTTAAGTATATTACTTATAAAACATAGTTTTCTTATTTATATGTTTAACTACAAATAGTAGCACAAATGATAGGTACATGTCTTAAACATGTGTAATAACATGTAAATGTATAAATTTTTAATAAATTATTATTATGTTTTAATAAAAAATTATTAATTTTAACTACTTTAATCTTATATAAATAATAAATAATATAATTTCAACGACTTGAGAGTCAAGTTACCTTACATTACATATAGCCCCAATTTTAGTCAACCACTATGGTCTATGGTTTTGTACTTTTGTCGACACAAGAAGTCTTGGATTAACGTATGTTCATTTCGTACGTGTGCGATCCGAGTACTAGAATTAAATATTTTTTATCATTAATAAAGGTTTTTTAGATTACCTTTTTGAAATATTAGATGTATTTATCCAAAAAAAAAAACATAGATAAAGATTTACATGAAAATAAAATTAGCTATAATTACTTTGCAACACATATATCTAATATCTATTTATATTGCTTACTTTTATCAATTGGTGTGTAAATATTCCCAATTCTTTGAAGATTAATGTATATCTCCGGTATTTTATCTGGTTTCATATATAAATAAAATTTAATTTTTTAGATTCATTGAAAAAATAATGTATTTATATCAAAAAAAAATCTGATCAATAATTTAGTCTAGATATATTATTTTTTTAATGAATATAAAAAGTTAAAATTTGCTTATATATAAAATCGGAGTACCATTTTCTTTTGTCAAAAAAATATAAATAAAATAAAACTGGAGTAGTATTAATATTAATAAATAATTTCTTAAGAAGAAAAAAAAAGTAATGATAAATAACAATCTCAGCTCTCTTAACTTCATCCAAATGGTCATCTTCCTTACGTCACATATACTACGTTCTTTAATTTCTTCAAATTTTTCCACATGATACAATTTCCCAACTTTGAAAAGTTGAATATATTCTCCAACCAATCTCTTTCTCTTGTTTCGTCTTTTTGAATTTATTTTTGAACTTTTATTGGGGATAAGAAAGTTAGTTAATTAATTCTCTGTATTTTTGAACTTTTTAATTTAAGCGGTTTTATTTATTTTTTATTAGAGTACTTCTCAAATTACTACTAACTGCGTAAATTAAATTTGGAACTTTTTTTTTTGAAGGGGATCATGATTCATGATGCTAACTCTTGCAACATCATGTTGATAGGATAAGTTCTACGATATTTTTTGAAAGAAAAAGTTCCTATCATTCACATAATTCCAATGTGAGAGTTAAACTCATTTAAATATAAAAATATACGATTTACTCCTTTGTACTTTGTATAAATATATATTTTTATTTATAAAAATATCATTGTAAAATAATATTGTAAGTTTTGCTAACGTGTGTGTACGGGCAGATGTGAATTTAAAAGTATAATTTTTTGTATTGAAAATTATATATTTTAACATTTGAAAAGTTGAATGCACAATGTTTCATAGAAATATTTATATATTAAATTCTTTATTATATATTTTTATGACACATATTAGCATTTTTTTTAAAATTAAATATTTCTCTTAATCACTTGGCTTTTCTAAGAACAAGAGAAGATATTGATCCGAAATGATAGGGCTGAAATGTAATTAGTGTTATATAAAAAAAATATGAATTATTTTACAAAATTGAAAATTTTAAAAAAGAAACCGTAATAAATAGTTAAATATTTTTTTACGCTAGTTAAAGATATAATAAAAAAATAATATTAAATACTTGATTGATAATATAAAACAACTTATCATTTAATTAATATAATTTTTTTTCAAAACAACTTATATAATTTGTTATAGAAAAAAGTAAATTACTAGTGAGGCAAATAGTTAGGTTACTTAGGTAGCAAACGATACTTACTAGGAAAAGGAAAAACCGTGGAGATTTTAAATTAAATTTGTATCAATGAAAAGAAATGAATTAACCAAGAACCAACAAAAGTCTTTTGTACTATAATCAAGGAAAAGTCAAGTCATGCAACTACTTTACACTTTTTTATTTTTGTACTAATGACAGTAAGGCATGATGTCACAAACCTGACATGTGCTAAAACATACGGGGTGGGCACCGGTTCGGTTCGGGTTCAGGCTCAAACTTGAGAACCGGCCGGACCGATGGGCCAGATGTTAAGGCCCATTTCGAACCAAATGAAGGTTTGGTTTTTTTGATTTACGGGTTCACGGTTTGGACCGATTTCGGTTCGGTTTAAGCGGTTCGAACCAGTTACGTGGCAAGACTTCAAGGTTTCGTCCAATTTAGTCACGTTTGTCAAAATTCGTTTTTATTTTATTTTCTGGTCTTCATATTATAGGGCCATTATTTTCTATTTTCTATCCAAATTATTGTTTAAACTTTGTCTAAATTTTAATTATTTATTTTTTAGGATTTGCTGTTGGTAATTAGTTTTACACAAAAAACACATAAAATAGAATAAAATAAATATTACAAAATTATCATAATCAACTATAATTAAATTATTCTAAAAAAAAAACTATAATTAAATTATTACAAAAATGTTGATTTTTTATTAAAACTCAAACACAGTACAGGGGCTGTGAATCTGTGATGGAGATTTTGATAACTTCAATTTCAAACACTCTTTTACTAACTTTGCCAATTCCTTTTTCAATTCTTGTTCACTAAGCAGCTCCATTAACTACAAAGCTTCAAAATAAAAAAACTAAGTTAGAAGTTAGACATAAAACAAATCTAGCAAACAGATCTGAACAAAAACATAATCTCAACAACCAAAACAGAAAACATGGAACAACAATACATTAACAGAAATAGATCTAGATTGAGAGAGAAACAAAAATATACACTTTAGAAAAATAAAACAAAACATCTTAACCAAAAACAGAACATGGATCAAAAGAGAACGAGGGAGAGAGAGAGAGAGAACCGTATGCTGAACAAAAATGAAGAAAGAAGAAGAAGAATAGAGGTTGAAGAAAATGAAGTATTATGAACAAAAATCAAGTAGATGAAGTTGAACTTACAGGAAGTATGAAAGCTGCGGCTGAGAGAAATCCAAATCTAGGGTTTTCAAAGTGAACTTTGGTATTTATATCAAGGGTAAAATAATAATAATTAATAATATTAATTGATTCTACGGGTCGGGTTCGGTCACCGACAGGTCGAGCTAACCCACCCGCCACCGACCCAAGTAAACCGCACAACCCAGATTGAGTGCCATGTGGACCCGTTCTACCCGAACCGACCCGACCCAGCCCAACTTAATTTACACGGTTCGGTCGGTTTGTAATGGGCCCAACGGTTTTGTCCAGCCCTAAACATACATTCTTTCACAAAGTAAAAGAAGAAATTCATTCATTTTATTTTCAACTAGACTTTTTACCCGTGCTCGCACGGGTTCAATCATTCAATTCAATTATATAACAGAAATGTTGATAATGTGTGATTATTTATAGTAATAAGCATTTAAGGCCCGTTTGGATAAATAACTTATACAGGTGCTTATAACATTAGAGCTTATAGTATGATACTTTACATCATAAGTTCTTATACTCAATAAGCCTTTTGTGTGTGGATATGTACACTAAAAAGTACTTATATAGAATGTTAATATGATTTTAATTTCAAAAAACAAAATTAAAAAATCAAACCATGATTAAAAATATAATATATATTTATATATATATATATATATATATATATATATATATATATATATATATATATATATATATATATCTATACTAATATATAAAGGGGATACAAATTTTTGGGATGGCTTTTTTATTATTCCAATTTTACCCTTAAAAAATAATTTCTACATAAAAGTAGGTTTTCAGTTTTTTTATAGTAAAAAACAATTTTTTTTTCTTCTTAATAACTAACGACAAAAAAAAAAGGAGGTTACATAATTATCAATTAACAAAGTCCAATAAAAAAGGAGATTAAGTAATTATTTATATTTGCACAATACAGAATATCGCAAGGCGGCTAGTACTAATATATAAAGGGGATACAAATTTTTGGGATGACTTTTTCAATATTCCTATTTTACCATTAAAAAAAACTAAGCACAACATCCACATAAAAGTAGGTTTTCAGTATTTTGTATAGTAAAAAAAAATATTTTTTTTTTTGCTTCTTAATAAGTAGCCACAACAAAAAAGGAGGTTAAGTAGTTATCAATTAACTAAGTCCAATAAAAAAGGAGATTAAGTAGTTATTTATATTTGCACAATAGAGAATATCGATCACAACAAACAAAAAAAAAAACATCGATCACACAAACCGTTTGGCGGCTAGTATATATAAAGTAAAAAAAAATCCATTAAGCTATGTTACAAAAAAAAAACAAAAAAAAAAAACTTAAATGAAAAACAGAAAGTTTCTGTCAAAAAAGAAAAAGAAAAATAGAAGTGTGTAGATAAGATGCATAAACATAAAAAAATAAAAATAAAATAAAAATTAGTTAAAATAAAAGTTTAAAAACCATTATCTTCAGGTGGTGTGTAATAGAGATCATTAGGCATGGATAACACTTCAATTCCATTGATGAAAGCATAGTTATTAGAATTTCCATTACTTGGAATGAAACTCAAATCAAGCCTTTGATCCTCACCAACGTTAATAACATATTGTTTCAACAAAGTATCAACACCTTCAACATCAGCGTTTAATGAAGCATTAAAATCCTTAAGAAATGTGAATCCGTTGGAAATAACAGTGAAAAAAGCATCGTGACGGTTAAAACCGTTGGTATAAGTAGAAAGGTAGAAAAAATGACGGAGGAATTTAGGATCTGTAGCAACGTGAAAAGAGTAATTGAATATTGTGTGTGATAAATGTGCTGATGAATAAAGAATTTTGCATCTATACATAATTTTCGTAACTGATTATTAGTTATTTTTGTTTTATTAGTTAATGTTTATCCATTTTCTCTTTTTTGACAGATCTCAAATTTTTTTTTAAACACATGACGTGTCACATTCATTAATTGATGTGGCAACATAATATTGGTTTAAAAATTGATTATTTAAGTTTTTATCATAGCCGTTGATATAATTTTTTTCCAAGTGTCAAAATCTAGACCATTCATATTAGGGTTAGGGTTTAGAGTGCCTCTAGTTACTCTCGTTTTATTATATTAAGATTAAGATGTTCTCTAGGTCGAAATATTTGTGACTTAGTAGAAATTTGATTTGTTAAAGAAAACAACTTTTATTTTGTGACTCAATTTGGTTCGTTAAAAAAAAATTGTGACTCAATTCATTAAACTTAAGTAAGAAATAAAAATTGAGTTTTTGTTGCTGATATGCCTCTAATTTTCCACCATTGTGTTGGGACATGATGGGTGTTGAGAAACATTATATCTTAGTCGTGAGATTAATTACTCACAATTAAACTTAGCAACTCTTCAACAAAAAAAATAAAATTGAACCTAACAATATTTCTTTTAAGTGTGAATCTTTCACATCCTTTATATGGGTACTATCGTTTAAGTAAACAAAACAAACATTCTATCTACACAGTTAGAAAGACTTTTGATACAAGAATTTTTTTTTTTTTGAATCGGTGAAAGGAATTCTTGAGAAACATACAACGAGAGGTAACGTGATATAACACAATTACCAAATAACATAACGCCTAATCAACACCCCAATTCACCCGTACACCAATAGTGATTCGCCAAACCCACCAGAGAAAACCCCTACCCGACCCTAGGAGACACCACTAGACACTAACTTCCGAACTCGAATTAAAATTACTCGGCCCATCAGGATCCAGAAAGCAGCCCCAATGGTCGAAGGTTGAGAGACACCGGTAGGCAGAGAACCGACAGTCAACACCTAATGCAGTAGAGTTCGACCAGATACCAAAGACCTGCAAATCTCAACAGATTTGAACACCCCTCAGCGACTCAAAAGAGTCCTGCAAATCTCACCAGATTTAAAAATGGTCAGAGACTCTCGTATCAGGGAGAATCCACTCACACTCGGCATTAGCCATCCCACACCAATACGTCCTGGAGGTACGATAAAACAACAACAACATCTGTCAACATGGAGTGTCTACATACCTCGCCCTTTCGGGGGCGTCAGGACAAAAAACCAAGGCCAAGAACAGATCCAAAACAACCCCAGGCCACCAATCCACCTCACCCACCCTAGCACAAGGCCCCACCTTACCACGATACGACGCCAACACAACACAACACCACCTCCAACACCAACACTGCAACCTCGCCGACACCACCACTCTGCATCACCTCCAACAACACCCACTGTGACCACTTCAACAGCACCACAACCTCCTCACCACAACCACCTCAAAACAACTCCAAAAATCAAAACAGAAAAATAAAACTAAACATAAAACTAAGAAGCAAACAGTAAGCAAGCGAAACAACAAAGAAAACTAAGAATAAACTAGAACACCCTTCCTGCTAAATCAAACATGGACAAGATGAGTGAAACACCACCGCCTCAAGGCCAACCCAGCAAACAGCTCAACCAACGTGACAAAGTGCAGCCTCCATAACCGCCGCTAACGACGTCTTCGTCGGAGTCCACCGAGACTCCGACTGACCGACGAACCTCCACCAAACCCACCATAACCACCACCAAGCTCCAGATCCGTAGAACCAAATTTCGAAAATCCAAAACCAAACCTCCAGATCCATCGGAATTAGAACCGGAGAAGAAGAAAGAAAACGAACAGAGCTCCACCCGTCGCCGTTCTGGACACGGTGGTGCGGAGGGCGAACCGCCTCCTCGTCGCACCACCACTGCTGTCTGATCTACATGATGAAAAGGAAGGTTTGGATATAAGGGAGAGAAAGCAGATCTGGTCTAGTTGTAGAGAGAGGTCGGAGAGAAAGTTTTTGAAAAATTTTAGAGAGAGAAGTTGCTAAAAAAAACAGATTTATTATAATTTTTTTGATACAAGAATTTAATATCAAGATTCACTTCTACTGTCCCATCAAGTCGAATAGGCTTTGATATTCTTCATTGAAAAAGTCTAATAGAGCGTTAAGAGTAACAATGAATCAATGCTCAGGGGCCATAGGAGAGAGAGACATCACATCTCCATCCAAAATTTTAAAATCTTAGATATATGAATCACCTCTCTTATATATCAAATATGTTGCTCATTTATAAATGAAGGGGGTTAACTCTCGCACTTAAACCCAACAATCTTCTTCTTAAAGTGGACCAATATAGCAACCACACAAGTGAGAGATGTAACAACTCAATTATCTTTACAAGTATTCTTAGGATCTAGCATAGTAGACTCTAGGATTACTTTGAAAAGGTTTGGGATTTTTAAGTATTTTGGTTCTCAGGTATTTTAACTTTCCAAGAAATTATGATTTCTTTTTTAGTCGCGCGAGGGTCACAAACCATTGTGCACACATAATTAGACTTTTGACCCAAATAGCCATTTTTTTCCCTCAAAAATATACTACCTCTGTCCCATTTTATTAGAGCTATTTTGATTAAATGGTACTATTCACTTATCATGCTTTGACCATACTTTTTTAATAATATATAAATATAAATATAAACATATAAGATCTCGTTTGATTTGTTTTGATGAGTATTTTCAAAATATCCAATTTTTATAATTTTTACTAATAGAAAATTAAAGATATTAGTGATCAAAATCGTGCATTGGCATACGTGCAGTAGTTAAACTAGTTCTTTTATTTTAGGACGGAGGTAGTAATTTACCCTCATGAATACAAACCAATCTTCGTTAGATACGCGTAATGTGAATGCATTTGTTTGAATAGTTGTCTATAACATATTTCACACGTGCCATTTAAAGGAAAAAAACATTTTACAGGTGACCTATATGTGAAACTGATGAAACAGAAAAGGTTGTTCATTCGTGTCGGCAGTTTCATTTGTTAATTATCTGTAATTAGTTTCTCATTTTATGGATTGGCAATTTGAAATAAAGTTGTTTAGCTTTTTTTTTTTGTCAAGAAGTTGTTTATCTTTTCACGTGTCAATTTGTGAATTTAATAAAATAAAGGCTTAAATAATGTTTTAGCCCCTGCAATTGTCACTCATTTTAAAAAAAGCTCCCGTTAAAAAAAATTTTGATTTTAGTCCCTGCAAAATTTAAAAGTTTTGAAAATAGCCCATAAACAAAAATCTTTGATGCCATGTCACCATTTTAATAACGTGGCAGTTGCTGACTGTGCTGAATTGAACACGTGTCAAAAACTTGTTCACATGGCAATACACACTCTTTTTTTTTTCTTTAAAATTACAATTTCCTTTTTTCTTTTTCTTTTTAATTTAACTAATTGAAAAAAAAAAAGTTAAAAAATCAAAGAGGGTGTTGAAACTTGAACCCACTTCCATCTTCTTTCTTAGTACAATTTTCTTTCTCTTCTCAAAGAAAGTTCAGACCCATAAACTCTCTATGGATCTCTGTCTCGATCTCTCTCAATCTCATGTTGTTGTTGTTAGTGATTTTGGGTTCTCAATCTCGTGTTGTTGTTGTTGTTAGTGATTATGGATTCTCGATCTCTCTCTCAATCTCTCAACCCATCTCAACCTTTTTGTTTTATTCTTCAATGTTTTGTCTTACCCCATCTGGGATTTTTGGGATCTGTTCTTCTGTGGATTTATCAAACAAGTGATTCATCGAAGTATTACTACATCCGTCCCAAAATAAAAGAACTAGTTTGACTACTGTACGTATGCCAATGCACGATTTTGATCACTAATATCTTTAATTTTCTATTAGTAAAAATTATAAAAATTGGATATTTTGAAAATACTCATCAAAACAAATCAAACGAGATCTTATATGCTTATATTTATATTTATATATTATTAAAAAAGTATGGTCAAAGCATGATAAGTGAATAGTACCATTTAATCAAAATAGCTCTAATAAAATGGGACAGAGGCAGTAACATTTAACAAATACAATTTTGAGTTTGCAATTAACTAGAAATTGAAGGTACAAGAACAAATCCTTTGAGAATTCAAATCTCTTGTCCAAATCCCAACACCGGCGTCTGACTCTTCGAAATCGACGATGAAGATGCAATGGTGTTGTTGAAGAAGATGCAACGTGTTGCAGTTTTTTTTCTTTCTTCCTTTCAATTAGTTAAATTAAAAAGAAAAAGAAAAAAGGAAATTGTAATTTAAAAAAAGAAAATGAGTGTGTATTGCCATGTCAGCAAGTTTTTGACATGTGTGCAATTCAGCACAGTCAGCAACTGCCATGTCATTAAAATGGTGACATGTCATCAAAGATTTATGTTCAGGGGCTGTTTTCAAAACTTTTAAATTTTGCAGGGACTAAAATCAATTTTTTTTTAACATGGGCTCTTTTCAAAATGAGTGACAATTGCAGGGCTAAAATACTATTTAAGCCTAAAATAAATTTGCAACTAATGTGATTATGGCTCCGTTTGGCCTGACTTATTTTCTCCTTTTTTTCTTCTCTTTAAAAATAGTAAAGAAGGAAAAAATTGTGTTTGACTTCACTTTTCTTTATTTTTTACTTCTTTAGTTTATTTCTCTAATACTTTTAAGGAGAAATAGTGTCAAATATAATTTTATACTTCTCTATTTCATTTAAGCTAAAATAAAAAGTAAAAAATAAGCCGGGTCAAACGGAGCCTACGTAATGTAACTAGAAAATGGTATAGGAAGAACCGCCGTCTATATTTTTTGGTATTTACAATTTGTGAGAATTAATATAAACAATGCTACAAAGAAACAACAAAATCCCCGTAAAGAAAAAAAAAAAGAAAAACAACAAAATCATGAAAGATAATGTAAAAAATATTAATTTAGAATTAGATTGAAAGAACGAAAATATATACATATAGACGATTTCGAGCAAACAATTACCAAAAGTGACTCCTTTTCTAATGAATGAAAAATAATTTTTTTTGGAGATTAGAGTGAGTATTGCTTTGTGCAGAAGTTAATAATACAAAACCATGGAAATTTATATATTGTGGCTATTACTCAACTTAATTGAGTATAGAGTTAGATGGGTCATATGAAAATTTCTCTTCTCAGCTCCATGTTTCTTTTTCATCCTTTGAGTTTTCATTTTTTCCCTTGAATTAAAACTTCGAAACGAGTTTTCTAAATTTTTATTGTCTTGAATGTAAACTTCGGAACGTATTTTTCAAATATTTTTCGAATTTAAACTAGAAAAACTTCAAAAAACACATTCCAATTTTTTTTTTCAAGGACAACAATAGAATTTTGGACGGTGAAAAGAAATATGGGGTGAGAAGAGAAATTTTTGAGTCACATACCGATTGGGCTCACATCAAGTTAAATATAAAAGAGAAAAAATAATGGGTTTGGCCCATGTATTAGAAAGGAGGGCATTAAAAAGAGAAGATTTCTCTTTAGGCCCCTCGCGTTTCTTTTTTATCCCTCTTACAGATGTTTTTGTCCCTTTACGGTGTTTTGGTTTTTACGAACCGAATTAGTTATAGGTTCGGTTTTTCCATTGATTACTTCGGTTCGTAAAAACTAAAATTTATTGCTCAAATTTTACACAATTTCAAGGGACAAAATATGTATTATTGTTTGAAGTATATATCAGAATAATACATAAACTATTTTTTCCCTCCGGATGTTTACATCCAAATTGATTTTGGGGTGAAAAAAAATCTCCCCCAAAAGAAATCCCTAATTGCTATCATCAGTCGATGCAGTAGAATAGTGATCACATGAGAAATATATAGAGAAAATGAAATAATACATAGCGATGTGAGTGAAGAGAGGGAAAAAAAAATAGTAATTGAAGTTATGGAATCGATTTGTGTATTTATCTGCACAATTAAGAAAAAAATATTTGTTTTATAGACGTGAAGATTTTTCCAACATATTTTTCATCAAATGAAGCTTAATATTGCATTAACTAAGAGAGAAAATGTTGTACAAAACTACTAAATTTCATTGTGACAAAATCAATATTATTTCACCAACAAAAAATCGATATTATTTAATGAGAAAATTGTTACAAAAGATAAGCATAACTAGAGACAAGAAGACAAAGATAAACCAAAAATACAGAGATAGCTATAAGATTCTGCATCTACATGAAGAACTACTATTAATTTCGTTTTGTAGTGGTAGAATTATAAAGTGTCTTTAATTAGTGACACAATTACCACTAGGTGAAATGATATTAGTGGCTGTTCCATGAACATAATTGCATTTTACAGAAGCTGGCTTCTTTGGATCAATTGAAGTAATGTTGATTTGATTAAGGTTGATATTGTCACACCCTATCTTGGCACAATCCAATACAATAGCATCTTCACCAACACATGTACCATGGATGTTACTAAATGTTACGTTACTTATTTTTAGTGCTTGATTCTGCAACCAAAATGAAAAATATAAAATAATGTAAGTATGTTATATTTTGAACAAATTAATCAACATTATATATATAAGAGAAAAATTAATAATATTAACCTGTTCTGGTTTCCTCATATAATGTTGGTCAATATAAACAGGGAAATTTGTTTGATTTATTATGATATCCTGGAAGATTATATCTTTGACGTGTCCTTTTCCACCCTTGAAAAATATATAGGATATATGTTAATTAAATTTAACACAAAAATGAATAGGATAATGTATTAGTAATTTATTTAATTTCACAACTGAGGAGGTTTGAACTACTTGATGTCAGAACTGACCCCCGAACCATATTCAATTGGTGGTGAAAACAAAAAAAAATATTTAATTTCAAAATTGTAGCATTACCGGCCATGTCTTGATTTTAACAGCACTAGCAGCTTCATTGAATGAGCAATTCTTGACAATCAAATTTTCTACAACTTCTTCAGCACCATGCCCTCCAAGACTCCCTACACTTTATAAAACAAATATATAATAATACATATCAATTAATTATTTATTAAGGAAATTACTAAAGAAAAATATATTTTTTTGGTTCACAAAATATATTTATTTATGAAACATAAATTCTAAGTAAACACTCATAAATTAATAGTACAAAAGAGACAATTATCGTTGAACAGATGGAGTAATATGAATTTAAAATTCAAATACAATGACTTTACATTTATGAATATTTTGACAAACCTAATTCCGTGGTCACCAGGTCCACATGTAACTTGGCTGATGTTTACAAATTTTGATCCACCTTTGATAGCTACACAATCATCACCTATAAAAATATAATTACACATGCAACTGAGATTGGAATGGTAAATCAACTTCGAAAAAAGAAATATTAACAACACACTCTAACACTTTCTTTTCAATATTAATAAATCATTTTGGTGATCAATTTAATAACTAAATTATATCGCTCGATTCAACGACCAAATGTTGAAATCAATCACTAAATTGTTCTACAAATGAGATAGTAGCCGATTTGAATAATATTGATTGACCACTTGTAACAAACACTATCTGCGATGCGACCAATTTAATGCTCAATTTGGAATTTGCAAGAATTTAACTAATATGTGTAAGGGAAAAATAAATATTTTTACCACAATTTATTGGAATGTCATGAATATTGACTCGAATTGTTCTTGTTAAATCAATTCCATCGGTATTGTGACTTTCTTTTGGTGAATTAATATGGATACTTGAGATATTTACATCATTGCTATCGGTCACAGCAATATGTGGGCCTGGCCCATTGGTATGAGTGAGCCCAGTTATTTGAAGCCCATCACATTTATCAAACTGTATAGCCTGCACATTAAACATTATAATTGTTGATTTTGACAACAAAAAAAATTATAGTTGTTGATAAGAAATATATTTTGATTCATGATCCAATCATATATATTTATTTATATAATAAAATAATAGTTTTCTAACCGTTGGTATTCTAGGACAATCTCCGGTTCCTTTCACCTGCAAAGTTCAAAATAGAGTATTGTTTGATAATTAGTGTTACAACTAATGAATTTAAAACAATTGGATAATTCTTTTTTACCTAGCTAGTGTGCAAATTGTAAATAAGTTTTAATATTTATTGGTTTAAAAAAATACCACAAAATTGACACACATTATATATGAAAAATAGGGATATTGCGGTTTCAAATCTTTCAACAATATTTTAATATTTCAGTTACATTCAGAGAATAGCCGGTTTTAAAAGAATACATCTGCTTAATATTGTATCTAATATATTTTTTAGTCGTACCTAACACTTTTATTATTTTATAATAAAATTAAGTGTAAAAAGTGAAGAATATTATACATCTTGCAACTACAAATAATAAAATTCCTTAAATTATTTATAGTAAAAGCTTGTTAATAGAGTAAATAAATGTTAAATTATAAGATTACCCTATCCCACCAGCCTTCACCGTTACCATTGATAACTCCTGATCCATCAAGAGTTAATCCAGATATGTTGTAGAAATGAATCCAAAATAATGCACAGTCTTTTCCCCAATTATTTCTCTTAGGTGCTACTATGCTTCCCATAATCTGCAAACATTTCACATAAGAATATTACTTTTAGTATATTGAAAGAGACAAAATAAAATTAAAATGAAGGCTTCTAACTCTTGTACCTTGATATTAATATTTTTAGACTTGCAAGGTCCAGTGAAATTTAGAGTTGGACGCACAAAAAATGAATACTTTTCTGGCACCATTAGTGTATTCCCATTATTACCACTACATAAAGCTTTGAATGCATCCATAAAAGCCTATAGGAAAAATTGTGATTATTGAGGTTAGAAATTGAAGAATTATTGTAATTATATAGTAAATTATTACAAGAAAAATTAAAAATAATTTTGTTTAATCGATGAATATTCAAGTATAGAACTTAATCAACTTATATAAGATTTTAAAAAGTGACACACTTCTTTTCAAAAAAAAAAATGTGACACACTTGCATTGCATGCATACTACTTTCATGTAAGAGAGCCTCCTGCAATTATAAAGCCACTAACGGAATTGTAGCATCCAACAATATAGAATCTTTATATTTGATTTGATGAGAGACTTCATATTCTTTAGGTTATAATATTATAAAATGTTTATTTTGGTAAGGGTTATAAAATGTTTATTTGATGAAAGACTTCATATTCTTTAGATTATAATATTATAAGATTTTACAACTGTTTAACGGTGACTAATTTCGGTAAAAAAAATTGTTGAATATATAAGATGAGTTTTTTTTCTTCAACTAAATTTTCTCCATACAGATGATTCAAAAATTAAATCTCTAATCATTGCTTTGTTCAAATCTCACACTGCTCGAATCACTTCATTATTGGTAAAAATATCATCTTTAATTTATTGGTATTTTAAAAATTTTAATTAATAATTTTTTTATCCAAAATTGATGTTATCTCAACAAAGACTAAATTAATTGAATTTATCATTTAACCGAAAAACACATTTAAAAAATCAATTATATAAATTTTATAAATAATTTTGTATTTTAAAATGCATAAAGAAAAAAAATTAATATTTATTCAAACAAGAATGGGCGTTTTCTTACTTTCTCTCTCTAAACTTTCTCTCTGACCTCTCTCTCTAAGAAATTTCAGATCTACAGCCTCCCTAAAATCCAAACCTTTCTTTCTTTCTTCCTTCACTATGTAGACTAGGTGGTGGTGGTGCGACGAGGATGCAGCCAGCCCTCCGCACCACCGTGGTTTCAGATCGGCGCCGGTGTTACTTCTTTCCGGCGCGGTACTGTTTCTTCTCCGATGCGGTTGCTGTCCCCTTGATTTTCTTCTCCGTTCGTGTGTGGTGGTGGTCGTGTTTCATAACGGCGCAGTTCTTTTCCGGCGTTGTTACTGTTTCTGTTTTTTCTGGATCGTGATTTTTCTCTGCTCGTGTGTGGTGGTGGTTGTGTTTCAGATCGACGCCGGAGTTCTTTTCCGGTGTTGTCCCTTTTGTTTGCGTTTTATGTGGCGTTCGTTGTTGTTTTTCTGCTCGTGTGTGGTGGTGATTTTGTTTTTGTTTTTTGCGTTTTTCTGATCGTTGTTCTTTTTATGTGGCGTTCTGTTCCTGCTTTTTCTTTGTGGTGGTGGCTGTTTTTGCTTTTGTGTGTGGTGGTGGTGGATCGACGGCAGATTTGTGATGGGGTGGCGGTGGTTGTGTCGGATCTGAGACAGGTGGGGTGGTGATGGCTGCGATGGGTGATTCCTGGGTGATTTCGTTTTTCTATGTGCTGAGGTTTTGGTGAGTCTCTCCACAGGCTGCCTTGTGTTGTGGTCTCGTTTTTGGAAAACGGCGTTGGTGGTGCTGCTCCGGTGTCGGTGTCGTCGGAGATGGAGATGGTGATGGATCTGTGTTGGAGGGTGTTTCAGGCGCCGTTTTGGTGTTGGAAGGTGGTGTTTTGGTTTGGAAGGTGGTGGCGGTGGTGGACTGAGGTGATGTTTTTCTTGGTCTGGAGTTTTTGTCTTTGCACGCCCGAAAGGGTGGAGTATGTAGACACTCTGTGTTGACGGAGTTTGTCGTTTTATCGTACTTCCGGGAAGTATTGGTGATGGAGAGGTGATAGATGGTTAATGCTGCGTGTGGGTGGATTCTCCTGATACAAGAGTCTCTGACCATTTTTCAAATCTGTTGAGATTTGCAGGACTCTTCGAGTCGCTGAGGGGTGTTCAAGTCTGTTGAGACTTGCAGGTCTCTGGTATTGGGTCGAACTCGACTGCATTAGGCGTTGACTGTCGATTCTCTGACTACCGGAGTTCCTCATCTTTTGACTTTTGGGGCTATTTTCTGGGTCTGATGGGCCGAGTAATTTTAATTCGAGTTCGGAAGTTAGTACCTAGTGGTGTCTCCTAGGGTCGGGTTGGGGTTTCTCTGGTGGGTTTAGCGGATCATTATTGGTGTATGGGAGGATTGAGGTATTGATTAGGTGTCGGTAATTGTGTTATATCACGTTACCTTTTATTGTACGTTTCCACGACTACTCCTTACACTCCTTGTGGAGGAGTAGTCTTTTAATAAAATTTAGCCGTTCAAAAAAAAAATGCACAAAGAAAAGAAGCGATGAAAGATTCAATAAAAAGCTATGAAAGATTATATATTTTGTATTTCTTTTTTATTTATTTAATTTTTTTAATTATTTGTACGTATGAAATATAATAAAATAAACATTACCGTAATAAAATAAAATAATTATGTAGTAACAAAAGTCAAAAAAGTAAAATATAGGATTGAATAGGATGAAACTTAATTTCATTCTAGAAATGGTATTTACCTAAAAATCTTAGCAGCAACTGTTGTTCCTTCTATAAGTAAGGAGTGCAACATATGTTGTGCTAAAGCCGATAGAAGTTTATAAGATGTGGGTATAGGTCTTGGTATTCTTGGGATCGTTTGGTCCTTCTTAAAACCATGGTTTAGGTGTTTTAGGTCTCTTCGGAGTACTATGGTTGTGTTAAGTTCTATCAAGTTCTTTGGCCTAATTTATTTTTTGGTAATTGGCTCTCTTCCTTTATTCTATTTATTCAACTATTGTATTTTTTTTATTATATGTGTCATTAAAAAAAATATTAAAAGACAAAAATTACAAAAGAAAAATAGAGCTACAAACTAAGATTAGTGGTGGAAAAAATGAAATATCTCTCTTTTTCCTGTTACTAAATTTCCCTCGTTAAATTAATCCATTTAAAATATTTTGGAGAAATAGTTATTATTATGAATAGTCGCATTAAAGAAATACAAGAAAACAAAATTGAGAGAGCTACTTCAATCCCAGTTCATCCATGATTTACAATAAAACTGAAAATTACATCATGTTGTTTTCTTGCAATTCTTATATGAAATCTTTCGTAATATTTAGCACTTCTCAATATTTTGTGAATGTGTGTGTCATTAAAATAAAATTAAAGTGGAATTAATATAGTGTATATGCGTACTTGTGTGTCATCGGAGGAGCCATCGCCTTTGGCACCATATTGCATCACGTCAAGGGTACGTACCTCACCATTTACAACCATGCAAGAGTTGAATGAAGCAATAGAAAGGATCAAAATCCCAACTATAAGCATGTCCTGTAACACAAATTATTATTTTAATTTTTTTTGACAATGTAACACAAATTAATTAGATATGTGTAATGAATGAAAAAGATTAAGAGTTGTTAATTTAATTTGCAGGAAAGAATATTATAAGCAAAACAACTAAAGTACATGTTTACTAACCATCATCTTTGTATACTTGCTAACAATGGTATTTCTTGTGCATCTAATATAAAAATACAATGAGACATTATAAGCCACCATTTTTCATGAAAAAAAGAAGAAGATGAAATCAAACAACATTCATGAAAAACAAAATTGGTAATGATTTATATTTATAATTTAAGTAAGTTATTAGTGAGATTAAAAATATAATTAAGATGAAACTATTTTTGAAAATATATAGATGGAAAAGAATCATGTAAGGATTTGAGAACATAAAGAACTTTTAATTTTATTACTAATTATTTCCATTTTTCTTTGACTACTAATTATTATTAATTCCATTTCTGTTCATATGTACTACTAATGAATTTGAAAATTTAGCACTAGTTGATTTCACCGGATGAATTGCATGTTTTACTCCTTATATATTTGACCAAATTTTTTTAGGACATACTTGTATTTGATATGAATCGGATACGAAAAGAAATTGACACTGTTTTATTAATTGTAAACTTAACTCCTACAAGCTATGGAGAATTAGAACATAATAATAAAAGAATTTAGATCCAAAATAATAGGAACATAAGTTCAGAAAGAGAGAAATGCTTTATTTTGGGTTCCTCTATTCTATATATAGTCCTTGTGTTTAATATTAGGCGTTGACGCCTTCTAATACCCGTCTTCACTCCTTGATTTGTGCTTGCCGTAACAACAAAATTTTCTGTGTTATCTTTTCCTTCACAATGTGTATTAGATATTTCACAAATACATGTGAATATGTATTATATGATTTCGTACCAATATCATGGTAAAAAAATAAAAATAAATAAACAATGTTGTAGGAAATTGAGTGGAGATATTTCTCATTTCTTATATTGATAGAGTTGTTACCATTACTTTACCCAAAAAAAAAAAAAAGAGTTGTTACCATTACTTAATTAAAGAGTTGTTACCATTTTTTTTTAATTGCCAAAGAGTTGTTACCATTAATGTTGTTCAAATTCCACACACTACATATACATACGGTACTATAGCGGAAATTAAACAAGACACTATTACTAAATTGCAATTGTGGATTAATTTCTATGTACATGTATGCTTGCTAGTTGCAGACAAATTATGGCCATTAGAACTTGTCACTTACATTGCATCGTGGGATCCTATGCTGCTATTACACTCTTTTATTCAAAAATATGAAACGAAATTAACCAAGGAAAACAAACCTAAAGTAACATGTATAAATTAGAAGGTTATATTGCAATTTTTGGCCGAGTTTCACAATCGGTAATTTTATTCCTCCTAGTATCAAAATAATAATTTTTTATCTTTAACTCTGTGTGTGTTTGGTAAGTACAAAACACTAGCTTATACTCCCTTCATTTTTTTTATTTGTCGTTTTAGAATAGTAACACCAAATTCAGAAAAATGTATTTTTACACATTATCTTCTTGTTATACATTTGTTTTTAATCCACCAATAAATTCCTATTGCACATATTTTCTCTTTCCAATAAATTTAATATATTAAATACCAAAAAAAAATTTAATATGTTGTGTACAAAAAAAAATAAAAAGATTTAGTTTTTCAAATATATAGCATTAATTAGTTTTATTGAAAAATATAAGAGCAATTGACAAAAGGTATAATTGACAAATTATACCCGTAAAATACAAAAAAAGACATTAAATAGAAACGTTAAATCTGACAATAAAAGACAAATAAAAAGAAACAGATGGAGTAGCTTATTAGTTTGGTTGATTAAAATGGTCGTGTTTGGTAACAAACTTATTTACAATAATTATAGGTTATAGTATTTTTTGGGCTTAATTACTAATTTGGTCCCTTATCTTTAATTTATTTCTCAATTTGGTCCCTTATCTTTTAAACGTCTTAATTTGGTCCCTTATTTTTTCTGAAGTTCTCAATTTGGTCCCTCCCGTCAAATTTTTCACTATTACCATTAAATTTGGACACGTGTCATCTGTCCAAGTGTGCCACGTGTCCAAAATTTTAAAAGACAAGCGACCAAATTGAGAACTGCAGAAAAAATAAGAGACCAAATTGAGACCTGCAGAAAAGATAAGGGACCAAATTGAGACTTTTAAAAGATAACGGACCAAATTGAGACGTTTAAAAGATAAGAGACCAAATTGAGAACTAAATTAAAGATAAGGGACCAAATGAGTAATTAATATGTTATTTCAAGTAACCTATGAGTTTATAGTTTATTTCACTTTATTATTTTTTTAAAAATATAATAACTGGCAACTAATTATGTACTTTTATGTCATTTTATAATTACAACAGTTAAATTTGTTAAATACTTTAATTTTATACTACTAGCTTTTCAGCTATAAGCTATATGGCCAAACAATTTTATTGACATTTGCTTATAAATAAAGTTGGAGGGAGTATATTTCAAGTCACCATTCTATTAAAATAGCGAGGACCAAAAGTACTGACGAAAAGAATTGTAAAATTTTTTCACCACAAAAAAAAAAGTAAAGATTAATTATAGACTTAAATGCAGTTTTAACCCCCCAAGTTTCACAATTGTGCGATTTTGACCCCCTAAGTTTTAATTGTGCGATTTTAACCCCTCAAGTTTCACAATTGTGCGATTTTAGCCCCTCAAGTTTCAATTGTGCAATTTTGGCCCCCAAGTTTACCCCCTTTTGCATTTGTTAGCCCCCCATTGATATTTTTTGACTAAAAATTGATTATGTGGCATTTTAAAATTATAAAATAGTATTTTTAAAACAAATTAAAAATAAATTAAAAATATTTGTTTCTAAAGATGTATTAAAAACTTTTTTTAATAAAAGATTTAATAATTATTGTTTTAAAAATAAATTTAAAAAATAGTTCATAAAAAAATTTGTAAATTTTTTTTTATAACAAAATTATTTCATCAACTACATATAACTACAAAAAAATTCATTTATTGACGCAAAAGGGGGTAAACTGATTTTTAATGTTAATTTGTTTTAGACTTATTTTTAATTTTAATTTGTTTTAAAAATATTCTTTAAAATTATTTTTAATTTCAATTAAAATTTATTTTAAAAATATTTTTTAAAATGTCACATAATCAATTTTTAGTCAAAAAAGTCAATGGGGGGCTAACAAAATGCAAAAGGGGGTAAACTTTTTTTTTTTTGACTAAAACCAAAAGGGGGTAAACTTGAGGGGTCAAAATTGCACAATTAAAACTTGGGGGGCCAAAATCGCACAATTGTGAAACTTGGGGGGTTAAAATCGCACAATTGAAACTTGGGGGGCCAAAATCGCACAATTTTGAAATTTGGGCGGCCAAAACTGCATTTAAGCCTTAATTATAAGATAAAATATAGGGATTAAAACCATATTTAATTAACCGATTTTCTTTTTTGGTTTGTTTGTTGTGCTTCTCGATCTCTTCTTGTCCACTATTATGTAGATGATCTCCACCATGTAATAAATATCTTACAACAAAAAAATACGAGAGAGGATCCTCTCCAGTTGAAAAATAACTGGAGGCTGTCCAGTGTGCTATCCAACCATCAATTAATCAATTTATGACATCAATTATAATAAACAAAAAACATTGAAGGGTGGTGATTAAACTGCAGGAAAATTTTAACATCAGAGGATCTGCCCTCAAAAAATACTAATACAAAATTTTTTAGACACCAACTATTAGATGTTGATGTAACTGATTAACGTACTGTGGTTTGGTTTTGGTTGTTCTTCCTTGAACCGCAGACAAGACATTATTCTCCGATCTAATTAAAAGCCAAAACACCTTCACGTGACACATGGAAGTTGGAACCTCCAAACTCTCATAATAATACAATTAATGCATTGAATTGACTGAAAACATTATCCTCAAAACGCACTAGGACAATTATTTTGGCTGTCCAAAAAGTTAGATAAGGAACAGTGTATAGATGCCATGATTCTATTGGCTAAGATAAAAGATGCCCTTACGTCCAATGTTGAACAATGAATGTAGCACAAGTAATTAATAATGGTATTTAGATGAAACAATAGTAGTATAAGATTGATTATGACATTTCTAAGCCTTCTTTGGAGTGACAATGTGGGAACCAATGAAAGGAGATGTTTAGATATAAAGTGTAAGAAAAAATTTCATATTAGTTGGAAGAGTTGAAATTGAATAACATAAGTTCGGCGTATAATATAGTCAGAGATTAAAGTAAGTTTTATTATGTAATTTTAAAAAAATTTATAAATTATTAATAGGTTTTATGAAAAATAAATAAAAAGCTAAATATTGTTAAGGTCAAGATTTAGACTTTATTCTTAAAAATTTGAGGTCTCATTTTTACCAACGAAACTAAAAAATACTTATATTTAAATATTATACTTTATTTTACATGTAGGCTTTTTTCAGCTTGGAATTTTGGGACGTAAACTATAGCTTGAGTTGTTTGACTCTTGAATTGACCCAGGAGAGTAACATATAACTGAGTAAATCCAATACCTTAAAATTTTAGATAGAAGTGGTATTAAAGTTAACTTGTATGGTTGTTTAATGTCAAAAATATTATTCCAACATAGTAAAACTTTCTCCTTGCGACCTAACACCATAGAGTGTCTTTTTTTTTTTTTACACACCTTAGAGTGTTGGTTCCAAACTTGACTCTGTTAATACTATACGTTTTTTTTTTAAAGAGAAGTGGTTGACCGGTTGGTAAGACATTATCACTCATATATCATCATCTACTGTATATAAGGTTTTCAAAATTTGGATGTATTTTAATATATTTTTTTAACTAAGATTTGTATTAAGAGACAATAGTTACTAAAAAGAGAAATCCTTGAATATAATTTGTCACTTTGGTTCATGACGTAAAAAATGATATTTAACTTTATAAAAAAAAAATGATGTGACATTTTTTTAAATACGTGATACCTGAGTAAATATATTAGTTGGACAAGTAGATGATAATATGATCGGGGATCAAAAAGACGGTACAAACTTTTTTTTTCATTTTAAATCCCAAATCTACTTCATTTTTCATCCGTTCTTCAACTGGCTGAGTAGGCACTTATATTTTGTAAGATGATAACCTGTAACTTATATTGACTGTTGCCTTTTGTCAGCACACCAGAAGGTCAGGGCAACCAAAATTTGTAGTTCTCTACCAAAAAAAAAAATTTATAAATATGACTTTTAAAGTTTAAATTTTAGCTGAATAAGTCCAATAAGAAAATAATTCTTCACACATTCTTATATTTCAAAGATATTAATCCTAAGTTCAAATCCGAAAATTTTCATTTAATGTGTCAATTTTTTTTTGACAAAATTTAATGTGTCAATTATTCACTAAATTATTTGTAAGAAAAGAAAATTCATACCAAAATTTATTAAATATGTTAAGGTATAAAAGAAAAAAGAAACTAAAACACCAAAATTTAGTACTGATTCATAAATATTACCTAATTACAATTGGGGGCTTGTAGGGTGGAGTATTTACAGTCTCACCAAAATCATACTATCTAGCATCTACATCTACCTAAGATTCAAACTACTAATAAAATAAAATAAAAACCCCAAAATAAGATGCAACCAAACAAAATTTGTTAGAACTTATACAGAAGCACCCAATTCTAGCATATATTATACTCCACATTAATATTATACACAATTTTAATATGATATTCATATTCATATATATTATACACCCAAAATTCAGGGAATCTTAGGCATGCTATTGATTGGGCCATGTAACCATTACACGTGGCATCACTCCCCTTGCCATGACCAAACAATGTCTTTGAGAGCAGGCCTAACATCTTCTTCAAACAACTTAACATATTCAAAAGTATCACCGGAACTCTTGGAAAATTCAACCACTGCAAGCTCCGGCGCCACCTCGTATATCTCCGCCGACATGGCCAACTTTCCTTTTCTCCCTTCAAAAGACCCTTGTAACTTTAGTTTGAAATCCTTAGCCTTCTTAACCTTAAACTTTAAATTTTTCGCAACACTTTCGATTTTTGTTACAATCTCCGAAACCGAACACTTTGAAGTAAAAATTGAACCCCTTTTTTTCTTTTCCTCGAACAACCCCGAAAGATCGAACCCTGAAGACATTGAAGAAATAAACTCAAACGCATTGAAAAATTGCGGTGGAGAAGAATCAATCACCTTTGATTCCAATTCTACATCATCATTTGAAGTAGTAATTGTTGATAGTGACGATAAACCTTTTCGAAACCATGGAACATTCATGATTGATGGAATAGTGATTCTTCTTTCTGGATCAGCTACTAGAATCTTCGAGATTAATCTCTTCGATTCAGGCGAAAACCAAGGAGGAAATTGATACTCTTCTTTGAAAACTTTATTATACATGGACATTAAATTTTCATGTTGAAAAGGTAAAAATCCAGCAAGTAAAGCATAAAGAATAACACCACATGACCAAGTATCGGCTTTAAAACCGCTATAACCTCTTTTTCTAACTACCTCGGGTGCCACGTAAGCTGGAGTTCCACATTGAGTATGTAAAAGCCCGTCCTGGCGAAGTTGTTCAGGCAAAGCAGAGAGTCCAAAATCAGACACCTTAAGATCTCCGTTTTCATCGAGTAACATATTTTCTGGTTTCAAATCACGGTGTGAAACACCTCTACTATGACAATAATCAACCGCGCTAATAAGTTGTTGGAAGTACTTCCTTGCAAGTTCTTCTTTAAATTTACCTTTCGCAACTTTATCGAATAATTCACCGCCACGTGCATACTCCATCACAAACAAAATTTTGGTCTTTGTTGCCATGACTTCTTTAAGGTTGACGATGTTTGGATGTTTTACTAACCTCATCACCGAAATTTCACGTTTGATTTGTTCCATCATGCCTTCTTTTCTCACTTTGTCTTTGTCTATAACTTTAATTGCTACACCTTCACCCGTAGCAATATCTTTGGCATAGTACACTTTTGCAAATGTTCCTTTACCTAGTATTCTTCCCACCTCGTACTTGTCAAATAACATGTTTGCCTTCAACTCCTCCATTGGATTTTTTTTTTAAAATAAAAAAAATTGTAGTAGCACAAATTAAGCTAGGATTAATAAGGAATACATGATTAGTATAGTTGGTTTAAGGACTTTTTTTGGTGGAAGGGATTTAATTATTTTTGAAGGGTGTTGATGAGTTAGGTTATAAGTAGGGGGAGAAAAGGTTGGAGGAATTTTTGGTTGAGTGGTTTAAGTTTGGTTGGGATATATGATAGTTAAAAGGGAGAGACAAAAGAAAGGGAGATATGGTTTGGCTGGTAACAATTGGAACACCTGTTGTTTAATCAAGAGCACACTGAATTGAAATTTGATTAAACTAATAAACTATATAGGGGGGATGGAGAAAGTGAAGGCCACGTTAAGGTTAAGGTTGGGAGCCTTGTATGTATGTAGGGTCAAAGCATTTTGTTTGTTAACCATCATTTTTAGAATTTATTTTATTTAATATATACTATACATTTGTTAGTCAAAGAAAAATCAATTATATTTATAGTAGTTAGTTCATCAAGAATTTTATTTTAATCATAATTGTTTTTTAAAATCATAAAGAATATATTATTTTAATAATAATTAGTTTTAAAATTATTTACTTGATTAATTATGATTTGGCGACAATGTATTTTTTTTATATCTGCAACAACGTATTTTATTTTACATTAATAATGTGTGTCAATTTTACATTAACCATCATTGTTTAGAATTTAATTAATTTATATATTATTCTAATTTTAGTCATTATAGTCAACAAGGTTAATTTAGTAAAGTTGTTATGTCTTTAGAAAATTTTATGGTTTTTCTTAATCTGTGTGAAAAATTGTTAAATAACACTCATTTTAAGATGGAATGAATTTATCATAAAAGTTTAATTTTAATTAGGATTACTTTTCAAATTATTTATTTATTTATTTTTGCAAAATTTGTTTGATTAGTTATGATTTGGTGACAATGTATTTTTTCTTGCATTAACAAAAAAATATATATATAAAAAAAACTACTTTCTACTACTCCCTATGTCCCCCCATTAACAATGAATTTGTCTAAAATTTGGGTTAATTTTACATATAAATCCTTATAATTATTAATGTCATAATAGTAGAAAAAAAATATTTATGTTTTTCAGTGGTAAATTAAATAGGTATGTTTTTATAATGAAATTATTAATACATGTGAAACTTTATAAAAAGTCTTATGCTTAAAGATTCAAAGAAATTGAGTGATAATAATATTATAGAGATGGAGAAAGAGAGGTATAATTTTTTTTCAATATAGTGGAGACTCTTTGAGAAGTTAGAAGGACATTTTTAAATATTCAAGGTTTAGAAATATCATCAAACAAGAGCCTTTAGAGTTCACTAAGGAGAGCCTTCAAAATTTAAAAAGCCAAATTTATAATAGTACTTAGTAATGATAATGAGATTAAAGAATAATAAAAGTAATAATGATGGTGATAATATTAATTTTAATAATAGAGGTGAGAAGGTTTTGCCGACTTGGCTCCGTGACTCCTTTTCATTGGGACACTTGTTTGAATTGATTTTCTTGCCCCACAAGCCCATAGAATAAAGATCTAAATCTGAATTATTTGTGGGCTGGTTGTCCTCTTTCTCCCACTGTCTCTCTTATTATATTTATTTTTATAATAGCAATAATAATATTGTTTTTTTATTTTTTTATCAAGTAGTTTAGGGATTAGAAATTCATTCTTAAAATGAATAAGTAGATGTTCGGGGTTCGAACCTCGGTGTCCTACATATATAATGTAACATCCCTATAATTGAGTTAAGTTTACGGGATTTCTCTTTTCATTTTTTATTTGTGAAAATTTAATAGTTTTGTCTTTAATCATTATTTTTAATTTAATGATAATATCTTTACTTTTTAGTTGGAAAAAAATATTATCTTTCAAAGTTCTATTTCCAAAGGCCAAAAACCAGTATTTTATTAAGGAAAAGAGACATAAGGTATGCCAAACTCACAGAAAATTATAAAAATGGAAATGAGTAGTTATTTCCTACTTTTCTGGTCTAGCTAGCCATACTTATCCTATTATTTTGAATGAAATAAGATAAGACATTTGAAGTAAAAAAAAAACTTAAATTATAATTAGGTGTTGGTCATATGTTGAGGTTAGGGTTGGGAATAGGCCATGCCATGCCATGCTTTGACAGGCCTGAGCCTGGCCTATGATTTTTCTTCAAGCCTAAGCCTGGCCTACGGCCTATCAAATGCTATTTTTTTTGCCTGGCCTGGGCCTTGTTAAAGCCTGGCCTGGCCTTGTAGCCTGTTTAAAAGCCTGCATTACATAAAGGCCTACATGTAATCTTTTTAAATAGGCTAATTAAATACGCCTTGAAGCCTATTTCACATTTAAATTTTTATAATTTCTACAATGTTAAGAAAAAACTTATAAAACTGTTAGCACAATAGTTAATAGCTAATAAAATAGAAATACGATTACGACAAAGTCTATTAAGTGTGTCATAATACAAATTGTTTCTTAAGCACTAATGTTAATCGGTGTAGTCGGCAACAACCAAAATATACACCATAAGTTAGCAAAACACTAGATCTTCAAATCCAGACTCTTCAAGTGTAAGGAAAACACATCTAAAATCCTTAGCCTAACATCAAATCCTTAGCCTAACATTATAAAAAATATTTATTAAATTAAATATACATAGGCCGGCCTAATAGGCTTAATAGGCTTTTTTAAAAGCCTAAGCCTGACCTATTTATCTAAATAGGTTTTTTTCAAAGCCTTAGCCTGCCATTTTTACTAAACATGCCATGCCATGCCATGCCTAAGACATGCCATGCCGAAGGCCCATGGAGGCCGCCTGGCCTATTCCCAACCCTAGTTGAGGTGCCATTGTTCAAAAGGTATAAAGATCTATTCTTAATCTCAAGAATGCTAGCGGAGTGTTTATGGAAATATTAAGCGGAAATCTAAATATGTCTATGTATGATATTCATTGACAACCTTACTTAGGCTTTGTTTGTGAGTTGAATTTTGGAGGGGAGGGGAGGAGAGGAGAAAACTTATTTTTCTTTTCTAAATTAAAAACACTATAAAAAGCTTTTAAAAATAATTTAAGTGTGATTGAAGTATTATATGATCACTTATCTTTCTTCTTTCAATTATTATTTTAAAATAGTAACTATATAGACCTCAATTTAGAAAAGAAAAATAAGTTCTCCCCTCTCTTCCCCTTCAAAATCCAACTCACAAACAAAGTCTTAGTGGTTATTATAAGCTTGATGTCGATGCAGCAGGTCTGATAGAGGGAAGTGGGCGGGGTATTGGTTTTATGGCGAGAGATTGATGGTGTCGTACGTTGTTACCGCTAGCTGCTGGCAATCATTTCATTATCAAATTCAGAGGTAGCAGAAGCTTTGGCTATGCGGAAGAATTTAAAACTTACAAAAGATATGTCTTTTGTGAATTTTATAGCGGATTCATATGTTTCAAATGTGGTAATGGTGTTGAACAATCATCAACAATCTTCCCACTACATTGATATTATTGATATGATATGTACTTTTTTTATGTTTAATTATCTTACAAAAATTTAAATTTTAAATTAATTCTATCGAAAGAATATATACCGATATCTAATCGAACTTATGATAGTATGGTACCAAGAATTTTTCATTATAATAGTGATGGTTAGTTAGTACTAGTACATCACCTTTGGTCTTGTTGCATTGTGTTTTGTTCGGCTGGGACAATCGTGTTAGAAGTAATTTATATTTTGAGGGTATTTTAGTATTTTACTATGCTGTCTTTATGACCTAGTCCTTGTGTATAAATATGAGTAGTTATATCATCATAGAAGTTAGTGCTTTTATTATTCTTTCTTGTAGCCGTCATTTCAAGTTCATTAAATACAATTCCTCTTCTATTCATTTATCACCTTTGTGCACCAACAATTGGTATCTATAGCTTCGGTTCGAATCCACGGGAAACACGAGTGAAACGTGAGGCGTTGTGTGATTTATTAGAATCACATTTTCTGATTCTGCGGGATTGGGAAACACGAGTGTTAGTGAGATTTAAGTGAACGCACAAAGGTTGAAGATGAACGGAAACAGTGGTATGAGTACCAAGCTTCCAGTGTTTGATGGCAAAAACTGGAATCGCTGGATGAAACAGATGATTGTTCTGTTTGGTGCTCAAGATGTGCTTGAACTTGTTACTGAAGGTTATGTTCCAGTAGCAGCAGATGCAACAGATGCACAAAAGCTTGCTCAGAAGGATACAAAGAAGAAAGATCAGAGGGCGTTGTTCTACATCCATCAGTGTGTGGATGAAAACGTGTTTGAGAAGATTGCTGACTCAGAAACGGCAAAGGCCGCGTGGGACACACTGATCAGATGCTATGGTGGCGATGCATCAGTGAAGAAGGTGAAGCTTCAGTCCTTACGAAAGCAGTATGAGAATCTCAACATGAAGAACAATGAGAAGGTCCCTGAGTACATCTCAAGAATGATTCTGATCACTAATGAGATGAAGGCTTGTGGAGAAACACTCTCAGAACAAGTAATCATTGAAAAGGTATTGAGATCCCTTACCCCTCAGTTTGATTACATTGTGGTAGCTATTGAACATTCAAAGGATTTGAGTTCCATGAGAATTGAAGAGCTACAAAGCAGTCTAGAAGCACAAGAGTTGCGTTTGACTGAGAGAAACTCTGAAAGAGAAGTAGAGCAGCAGGCTCTGAAAGCAGACTCTGGAAAGAACTATCAGAAGAAGTCTTGGTCAGAAACAAAGAGAAGGTCTGATGGAGTTCAGAAGCTAGAAACCTCAACCTCTGATAAGCAGAAATATCAGAAGGGAAAAGAAAGGTTTGACAAGAAGAAGATTCAATGCTACTGTTGTCAGAAGTTTGGTCATTTTGCTTCTGAGTGTTGGTCAAACAAAGAAAGGAAGTCAGAAGAAGCAAATATAGCCAGAAGCTCTGATGACTCTGATGGTGAATCTGTGTTGCTAATGGCTTCTGAAACTGATGATATAAATTCATCAGAATGGTGGTATATGGACACAGGATGTTCAAATCATCTTACTGGAAACAAGAAGTGGTTGGTTGACTTTGACTCTGGGAAGAGTACAAAGATCAGATGTGCTGATGATAAATACCTTAATGCTGAAGGTATGGGAAATGTCAGAGTCATTCTGAACAATGGAAAATCAGCTTTGATTCAGAATGTATGGTATGTACCTGGCATGAAAAGCAATCTGATGAGTGTAGGGCAACTGATTGAGAAAGGCTTTTCAGTTACCATGAAGGACAATCTTCTGAAGCTGTATGATCGTAATCAGAAGCTGATTATGGAGTCAGAACAGGGAAGGAACAGGACATTCAAAGTGAATGTCAGGACTGCAGACTCTGAATGCCTTAGTGCAACATGTGTTGAGAAGGATAGTGAGCTGTGGCACAGAAGATTTGGTCATTTGAACTTTAGAAGCCCGAGGCATCTAAAATCAAAGAATTTGGTACATGGAATTTCTACAATCAAGAAACCTGAGAAGTCATGCAAGGTGTGCATGGAAGGGAAGCAACCAAGACTGTGATTTGTATCAGAAGTAGCTCCAAGAGCAAAACATGCCTTGGGAGTAGTGCATTCTGATGTGTGTGGTTCATTTCCAGTAGCATCAATTGGAGGGAATAAATACTTTGTGTCATTTGTAGATGAATTCACTATAATGACATGGGTATCCCTGATAAAGTTCAAACATGAGGTGTTTGCTGAGTTTCAGAAGTTCAAAGTAAAAGCTGAGAAACAGAGTGGTCAGAAGCTGAAGATTCTCAGAACTAATGGTGGTGGTGAGTTTAATTCCAATGAGTTTAAAACTTTCTGTGAGGAGAATGGAATTGAGCATGAGGTTACTGCTCCTTACACTCCTCAACACAATGGTCTTGCTGAAAGAAGAAATCGTACTTTGCTTGATATGGTGAGAAGCATGCTGAAAGAGAAGAAGCTTCCTCATAATTTATGGGGTGAAGCTGTTGCAACAGCATGTTATGTGCTCAATAGATGTCCAACGAAGAAGCTGAAGGAAATAGTTCCTATTCAGAAGTGGACTGGAGATAAACAAAGTGTTAGTCATTTGAAGGTGTTTGGTTCTGTTTGTTACAAACATGTCCCATAAGCCAGAAGACAGAAGCTGGATGATAGAAGCAAAGTAATGTTATTGGTGGGGTACCACAGTACAGGTGCGTACAAGCTCTATTGTCCAGAGACTAATAGAATTGAATTCAGCAGAGATGTCATTGTGAAGGAATTAGAAACTTGGGATTGGAACAAAACTCAATCCAATTCTGATGTGAGAATTCTTGAAAGAGACTCTGACGGGGATTCAGACGCTGATGAAGATTCAGGTTCTGAAGGAGACTCTGATTCTGAAGGAGACTCTGAAGATGGTCCTGAAGGTGGTCCTGAAGATGGCTCTGAAGGTCAAGCCTCTGAAGGAGAAACTTCAATAGACAGAAGCTCTGAAGATAGCACTTCTGAAATTCTAACTTCTGAAGGAAACTCTGTGGAACAAGGTCAAAGACCACGGAGAATCAGAAGCATTCCAAGAAGGTTTGCAGATTTTGAGATGCTGCAAGACACTGAAGTAGACTCTGAGGGGGAAGTTATTCAGTGTGCTATGTTAGTAGACTCTGAACCCGTGAGTACAGAAGAGGCTCTTAAGCAGTAAGTCTGGTTGCAGGCCATGAAAGAAGAACTTGATGCTATAAAGAGAAACAAGACTTGGAAGCTGTCAGAACTTCCAAAAGGAAAGAAAGCCATCAGTGTCAGATGGGTTTTCAAGCAGAAGCTAAAGCCAGATGGATCAATGGGCAAATACAAAGCGAGGTTAGTAGCAAGAGGATTTCTGCAGAAACCTGGGCTAGATTATTCTGAAGTGTTTGCACCTGTAGCAAGACATGAAACAATTAGACTGGTAATCGCAATAGCTGCTAACAGGAATTGGCCTCTGATGCATTTAGATGTGAAATCTGCATTTCTGAACGGTCCATTACAAGAAGAGGTATATGTGTCACAACCTCCAGGTTTTGAAGAAAAGAATCAGGAAGGGATGGTGTATAGATTACATAAAGCCTTGTATGGATTGAAACAGGCACCCAGAGCCTGGAATATGAAGATTGATTCTTTCTTCAAGAAGCATGGGTTTCAGAAATGTGAGTTGGAATATGGGGTTTATGTTCAGCACACTTCAGAAGGCAATATGATTCTGGTATGTTTGTATGTTGATGACATATTGCTGACAGGAAGCTCTGAACAAGAGATAGCTAAGTTCAAGAAGGTTCTGATGAATGAATTTGAGATGACAGACCTTGGTAAAATGAGTTACTTTCTAGGGATGGAACTTCTGTATTCTGAGAAAGGAATCATTTTACATCAGATGAAGTATGAACTTGAGCTTCTGAAGAGATTTAAGCTGGAAAATTGCAAAATTGCAATTACACCTTCTGATACGAATCAGAAGCTGGACTCTGATTCTGATGGAGAAGATGTGGATGCTACAACCTTCAAACAGTTGATTGGTTCTCTGAGGTATTTGTGCAATACCAGACCTGATATTTGTTTTGCAGTTGGAATGGTTAGCAGATTTATGAGTAAACTAAAATGGTCCCATTACCAAGCTGCTGTCAGGATTCTGAGGTACATCAAGGGAACTCTGAAGCATGGAGTGCTATTCCCTTTTGAAGGAAAGACTAAATCAGAACTTCTGAGCTATTCAGATTCTGATTGGTGTGGAGACAAAGTTGATAGAAGAAGTACCTCTGGGTACTTGTTTAAATTTCTGGGAGGTCCTATTTCTTGGTGTTCCAAGAAGCAACCTGTTGTTGCCCTATCAACCTGTGAAGCTGGATATATTGCAGGCGCTCTGACTGCATGCCAAGCTGTGTGGATTCTGAACTTACTACAGGATCTGAAGATCAAGGTAAACAAGCCTCTGAAGCTGATGATTGATAACAAGTCTGCAATCAATCTTGCCAAGAACCCAGTGCTGCATGGGAGAAGCAAGCATATTGAGACCAAGTATCACTTTCTGAGGAATCAGGTTCAGAATGGAGTGCTTGAAGTTGTGCACTGTAGCACCCAGAAGCAGCTGGCAGATGTGTTGACAAAGGCTATCAAGACTGATCAATTTCTTCGTTTGAGGGATGGAATTGGTGTTGTCTGTTTTGTGTAAATATAAATTAAGGGATGATGTTAGAAGTAATTTATATTTTGAGGGTATTTTAGTATTTTACTATGCTGTTTTTATGACCTAGTCCTTGTGTATAAATAGGAGTAGTTATATCATCATAGAAGTTAGTGCTTTTATTATTCTTTCTTGTAGCCGTCATTTCAAGTTCATTAAATACAATTCATCTTCTATTCATTTATCACCTTTATGCACCAACAAATCGTTGATTACTTATTGGTAACCTAATGATACTTTTAATAAAATAATTGTCAATATAGAAATTCTCGACATGATTTTCTTCCTAACTGACATTATTTTACTAAAGAAAATTATTAAATATATATATATATATGAGAAGTGTGCTTCAATGTTCTCAAGTGGCGTAAATTGAATTGTTTTTTCAGAAGGAAAAAAAGGTGTTTATTATTTGATATAATTATATTAATTAGTACAATTTATTATTTTTTCTGTTGTAATAATATATAATTTTATTCTACCATTCTTAATTTGAGTTTAAGAGTTTATCTATTAACATAAATTTTGTGATACAGTTTGAAAGAATTTTTTAAAAAAATTATGACAATTTTTATAATATTTTTCAATAAATTCTCTAATATATTATATAAAAATAGGAGAAATGCTTGTTTGTACGACTAATCACCACAAGAAATATGAAAAATGAATCTTACTCGTCTTTTTAATCACCAACCCTCTCATATATTGTGCCAAGTTTCAGAATTTTATTACTTTTCATCAGTATCAGACTATCAGTTTCATAATAAATAGCAACACCCTAAAAAAAGTTAGCAACATATATAAAATCAATCGACCTTTATTTTATATTTTTGTTATAAAATAACTTATGCCAAGTATAAATTTATACATAAACACTTCAGGAGGCCATATCCTTTTTAATTTGAGAACTCAGATTTTAATTTTATTACTACAATTATCACATAATACAAAGAGATTAATTGTTATCTACTTACAGTGTAAAATATTTTTATACATGCATTCAATCAAATCATATCATAATGTCATTTTAATAGGTAGGTTCTTAAAATATTTCAACAAAAATTTACATATCATAATTTGATTAAATACATACATAAAAATAATGTTACACTATTGAAACATACAAATTAAATCCTAATACAAACAAGATAAGTAAAGAAGTTACTTAATATTGATGCATCAAAAGTTCAAAACAATGCCTACTTGTCACGCTACACTTCTTGTTCTCACTACTTAAACTTTGACACGGTATGCCCTTAAATGTTATTGTTCTACTTGTCACAAACAAACATTGAACATTATGTCGGTATTGTTGACAAAGGAATATTGTTAAGGGAAATATTAACTTGTGTCTTTAAGGGTATATGTTAAGGAGTTTAATATAAAAATATTTTTTTTAATACTTGTGTAATATATATTTTAAACATTAATTTTTTTGAATTATTTAATATTAAGTTTATTTATTTGGATAGTTATCACGTGTCTTAAGAGTATGTGTTAACATGACCCTATTGTTAGTTACAGTTATTGATTTATTTATTTTTTTGAATTATTGCTCATTAAAGTCTCTCAATGGACCCTTTCATTTTCAACATTCTACAGCCGTAACATCTCCCGTTAGTCAAGTGGAATGCAATAGGTGTTTCTGGATGGACTAATAATTCTACAACACACCACATCCATTTCATACGTGGTCCACATTGTGTGGAATGTACATGGATCTAAGTGATAATGAGTTTTGGTATATGCTTTTTTATTTTAAAAACTCTACATAATTCTTCAGCTTTTTCTTTATAATTCTATCCAATATTTTTAAGCATTTGAACTTCTTTTGATGATTACTGTTGGTATATATAATTTAAATTATATACTTGGGACATACATGAAGGAATTATAACACAAGCCTTTATTATGATAAACACTTTTTTTATGAATTTATATAAGCTATTTTTATAATAAAAGATAAATAATTTTTGTATATGTAATACGAGTTGTTATTATAAGTTGTATTCGAGAACTTATATAAATAAATTGAAAAAAAATAGCTTATAAAAATTGTCATAAGACATTAATTCAACAACAAATATTATACCTATAAATTATAATTTTAGTGTAGAAGCCAAATAAACTTAATTACTAGCATGTAATAGGGTTTAGATTTTCATTTATTATTTTTTAAATAAATACTATTTTGAATAAATTTTACATAAAAAAAAATACTGATTCCAAAACAATAGTTGGTTGTATAATTGGCAAAAACAAAAGGGTGCAAGTAGCACATTCCTTTCTTTTCTCAATGAGCGACGGAACCCAAAAGTCCGTGCAACCAACATACGTTAAAGAGATTTACTTTTCGCTACCTCGAGTCTCACAAGCACCCCCTGACATTTCTTTTTACCCCTCGCTATTTATGAAGTGATTGTGTAAAATTACAAAAACGGGAACACCACAGTTCGCATCCTAGAATGCGAACCTTATAAAACTCAAAAAAATTTGTCATCTTCATCCTTTTTAAAGTATAAACTGAGTTTGCTCTCTAAGTAGCGAACTATGTTTTAGTTTGCACTCTAAGTAGCAAGTGTCAATATTTTATATTCAAACTGGACGCCGGCACCCCACATGAATGAAAAAATCATGAAAAAAATAGTTTGCTCCCTAGGATGCGAACAAGGCTCGCTCCCTAGGATGCAAAATCATTTTTTCATGACTTTTTCATCCATGAAGGGTGCCGGCGTTTAGTTTGAGTATAAAATATTGACACTCGCTACTTAGAGTGCAAAACGTGCTCGCTTTCTAGATTGGCGAGGACATATACTATGATCATTTTACACTACTAGAAAACAGTTTTTTAGAGTCGGAAATTAGCGTCGGACCCCGACACCTACGCTAGTAGCTTCGGATTAGCGTCGGCTAAGCCCACACTAATGCTGATATTTTAATTTTTAGACTAAGTTACGTTTTTCCAATTAAAAAACTATATTTTCTTAAGGAAGGACACATATAGCTTCGGCTGATCAGACTCTATATTTTTTAAATTAAAAAAATAACATATCTAACTCAACCCTAATTCCTCATTTGACCAAAATTAAACTTCTATTCACATTTTCACATCCCTCTTGTCTCTCGATACGCCGCCTCCACTCTCACATCCATCACAAGAGCTCGCCGCCGGCAGCGTTCCAGGAGTCGGAGAACACACACACCACCGTGTGCGCAAGAATCTCAATCCCACCATCTTTAAATTGCGTCATCTTCATTGTACACCTCTACAGTCTCGCACTTCAACACCACATCTGTTTTGCTCATCTCCGACCTCGCATAGCCGCCACCATCAACCACATCACTACATCAGCCTTGCAATTCGGCTTCTCCTTCTGATTTCGATTCAAAGATCCTTCATGTTTCCCATTTATTGGTTAGTAAACTCTATTGCTAGGGTTTTAGTGAAAAATATGAATTTGGGTTTTTTGTAATGCAACCATTCATTTGTCTACTTATGTTGCTGCTTATTTAAACTATTTAGTTTCTCATTCATCCTTTTTTTATGTTGGTGTGTATTAGGGTATCAGAAGTTTCATTTTGTTTAAGCTAATGAGATGATTGTGTTATCATTCAAGAACTATTATGCGTATTTGGTGTTTGGTAACTTGTAAAATTGCAATAAGGACCTTGTATTTGATAGTAATAGTAATGTTGGAGATTGACTTAGATACGTGATTTCTTATCTCACTCATGGTTGTGGGCTGTTGTTAGTATAATATATAAATATATGATTAATGATTAATGTTTTATGACTTGAATTACATGTTGAGAGTGGCATTAACAATTTACTACTTAATTTAATTGTTGAAGTGTTAATGAATCTGGTTTTAACTCTCTTTTTAAGGTATTTGTTGATGTTTTAATTGAGTTTTATTGTAAGTTATTGATATACTAGAACTTTGCAGTTTTAATAAACACTTGATTACATTTGTCTAAGCATGTTTTTATTCCTTTTGTCGTTTTTCAGTTCATTTGTATTGGCAATTTGATTTGAGAAATGAGTGAAGTTTTGTAGTTTTAGAAGTGGGATTAGTTTGCTTGTTGTTGTCCTTTCTTGTTTTAAAATTTGGAATTGTACTTCTTTTTCTGGAAAGAAGAATCAGCAGCTTACTTCTGTCTCTATAGTAACCATTTTATTTAGTCTCTAAATCGGTCTCAATGGATGTGGATTTTTCTTAGAGACTTGCACAAAAATAGTTTTTCTTGATTGGTGTCATACCATATATGAATCACATGATATTGCAAGTGGTAATTAATCACTCTTTTTTTTTGTATCCTATACTGTCAATTTTTAATGTGACAATCTTCTATTGTACTTATTAAGCTTCTAACATCCTTTGAACCGAATTTCTCAATCTTGTTTTTGTCACAGCTAAAATCAAAATTATTATTTGCATTATTATTTGCTTTTAGATCTTTTGACGAAGGACTATAACACGGATAAAAAAAACTCAGTCTCCTCTTACAGCACCAATTGCAGTGGTAAGCTCTTTAAATTTCCATTATAATCAATCAAAATTATATTCATATATGTATATGTAATAGTGACTGTGGTGAGGGGTGGTATGGTGTGTTTTTGAATGCTTGCTTTGGTAAATTGGAAGTCTTGGGTCTGTTGTAGATTTGTGAGAGATTGAGACCATGCTTGCTGTGATGAGGTGTGTTTAGAAATTATTTTGAAAAGGGTGTATTAGTTTCATGATGTCTTTATGGTGGAATTGTGATGAGTTGCTAGTGGGATAATGTACATGTGCATTTTAGTCACTTTCCTATCATGGGACATTTGTTAAATTTGTTAAAGACAACAACTCCCATTAATCTTTGTTTAGTAAGACATATAAATTTCAATGAATTTTGTGTCATGTTTGTATCAGTTTGAGATTTGATCGAAAAATATATGCACGTGCCATTATTGTACTAAGAATAGACTAATTCACCCTTACTTTATCTCATATTTTGTTTCTTCCCATTTGTATTTCGGTCATGACTTCACTGTTTGTTCTGGTATGCCCTGAAAAAGAATAAAGAAAGACTTCTAATTTCGGTCATGACTTCACTGTTTCACTATACTCATCAATATTGGGAATTTGTTCTCTATTAGGTATAATGATTAATCTATTTTCATTTTGAATCTTCATTTTGTTACCTTTTCAATTTCAATATGTTAGGTATAATGATTAAATTGTGTCGTATCTATTTAGTTGTTGGTTTTCTATCCCATTGTGCTTTAGATTAAAACATTATTGTGTGTGTTTAAATTGATGCAGATGTAGATATTGTGCATCATGATTTAGTGTTTTCCTTTGACTTTTGCAGTGAATTTGGATACTGGTTCCAGGAGGTGCTTTTATGCAGGTCTATTTCCACTAGATGAAGGTCTAATTTGGAGCATTTGTATATGAAGAACTTTCCTACAAGCTTAAAGGTAAATACAAGGTTCCACTAGATGAAGGTCTATTCAGTTTTGATTTATTTAAGGTCCCTGTGCTGGCAGGTTTGATTGGTTGGTTTATGTTTAAATTTTTTTCTCTAGGCATCATGATAAACTGGTAATGATAATGCTTATTTTTCGATTATATTTGTTTTTATAGTGTGAATAAGTATGTTTCTTGTGTAATGATATAGATCATTTCCTCTATAAATGAATAATTTATTAGATCAATGTCATTAAGTAGAAGTAGGAACAAAAATACATGACAAATTGTATCGGCGGAGAAATAAACTTGATGAAACAAAAAACAAACTGTGATTGAATTTGTGGTTAAGTAATTTCTATTTCAAAATGTGTAGCCTTATTCGTTAATTGATATGTCATGATATCTTTTCTAGATAGATTGTCCCTATTTAATGAACTACTGTTATTAATTAGTTCACATAAGAATTTTTAATTGACTTATAATAATTAATTCTTTTTCAGGTTTGTTTGAATTTACATAGAAACACTACAGAGCTGATTTTGCAACTCTCCAAAGCTACTTTCAATTTCCTGGTGACAACTTTCAATTCTTGAAGTAACAATTCAATGAAATCTCCTTTTTTAGGTAACAAATTCCATGATTCACCTCACAATTGATTTCATAAATTTTGGTTCATGTTCTTCTATTTCCCATTTGTCGTTGATGTTTCTAGTGTATTTCGTTCATTATTTGTGTTCGGTGAGGATCTATTTCAATGTTCTTTTTAGCCTCTTAGTGTACCAAGGCTGTCACAAAATTCTCCAGTTCTTGAATTATCTATTTTGTTTCCCCCTCTTCAATATTTCAAGGCTATTTTATCCATGCCATTAGTTCTAATATTCTCTCCATTATCTCTTGCATATGTTCCACCAGTTTGACTCTGTTGTCACCACCTTATTGCTGGCCTTTGCAATCTCTAGATCTCACAAAATTTCTCTTCCATTATTTATCCACAACCATGGCCAAAGAAACACCCATAGTCACCCTCTAGTCTAGTTTAACTATGTCTTATACTAAGGAATCAATATTTTTTTTTGTTCTCTTAGGAATTTATATTTAATTATATTAATGTAATTTATATTGGTTGTATCTATGCTTTGACATTAATCTTCTACTTTTAGTGCTTTATTAGTAAGTTGGTTATTTTGGTATTTTCAAACTACTTTGTAGTGTCATAACAACTTTGTTACTCTGTAAATGTTTCTTATGTTGATGCATTTTGATTTGTTGTGTAGTATTTAGTTGCAAAACAGAGTAATAGCTAGCAAAACAGAGTAATGCGTAATTTTTTTTTATAAAAAATTCACAATTTAGCGTCGGACAGACCGACTCTAGTGTAAAATGTTGACTTTCCATAAGTTGACTTTAGAGTCGGATAGGCCGAAGTTATATGATTTTGTTGACTTTTCCAGGATGGACAAATTAGAGTCGGATGCAAAATAGAGTCGGTTGTTGACTCGGCTAGTCTAATATAGCGTCGGAGTCAAATTAGCCGACGCTACGGTTTAGCTTCGAACGTTTTAGCCTCAAGCCCGACCCCGACGCTAATCCGACGCTAAATAGGTTATAGCGTCGGTTTTTGCCCCTTTAGCGTCCGTTTTTGGCCGACTCTAAAAGCTGTTTTTCTAGTAGTGTTAGAGGGTGAAGGAGGAAACCTGGGGATGCGAAAAGTACATCTGTATGTAAAATATTGTCCTAAAAATGATGGTTTTTGCTGATTGTACCTCTCATTTAATTTTAATTATAAAAACCTTTAACAAATTTAATAAAAATCAGTTACCATCATGGAAGAAAATGTAGATCAACAATAGCTATTAAAATAATTTTTTATAATGATCATTTTGCTGTAAGAATAATTCATTTACCATTTGAAAGAAAAATATAGATCATTTCACCCATCCAATCAATTACTACTTTCAAATTATTATTGCACAAACGGTTCACTATGGGATCAAGATCAACCGGTCCTCAACATAAATAGTGGAATGAGGCTTTTACTATGGGATAAACTAGAGTCCTCAAAGTTGTTTCAAAGAAAATGGTCAAATATGAGAAATAATATTCTAACAATAAAAAATTCAACATTTTTTTATACCATTTACATTGACACTTTTAGCTTCTTACACCGAAAATAGTGAGTCTTATGCAAAGAATTTTATGAAGGTCATGTATATCAATGTTGTGACTCATAGGTCTATGAATATTGTTTTTTGAAATGATTGAATTTGAATTTGTCATTAAAATAAAAAATAGTGCCGCAGCTTATTATTTATTTACATTATGTGTAATTATCCTATATTTATTACTGAAAAATTGCTCATATAATAGTGGATCCCTCAAATTTGTGTCAATATATGTCATCCCAATCAGGAACATTGTCCTTCATTATGTTATGTATGTAATTTCCTCAAATAGCTTGTGTGCAGCTAAATCATCATCCTGAAACTTGTCACATTACCACGTTTAAGTTCAAAAACCCGAGCGAAAGACCAACATATATAAGTGTTTGTTTTTTTTAAAAAAATCAGCTAATATTATTGTATAAAATAAAAACACGAATTAAAGCAAAACACAAAAACTTGAACTCATCATACTTTCATTTCAAAATCCAAATAAAGAAAATATTGTTTAAGCCAAAGAACTAGACGTGTGAATCTAAATAACTCTTACTGCAATCATCTAAAGGATACAAAAGAAGTAAAATAAAAAGAAGTCATGTAGAATCATTATTATATTTTAACAAAAGTCCAAAATTATATACTAGGTTTTTTTTTTGACAATAAATTATATACTAGGTTGAAAAATAGGAAAAATAGTAATACTTAGATGGTCACAAATATTTAGACACATTTGATCACACTTGCATAATCAAATACTTAGATAGTCACAAAATTATTAATAATAATATATTTTCCATTCAAAAAAATCATTTGGTCACACTTACATAAAAAAAATCATTTTATTATTTCAAAAATACATATTATTTAAATATTTTCTCTTTTTACCTTTTAATAAAGGTGTGTGCGTGACCAAAATGTTATGTCCACACAAAACTTCCTCAAAAAATAGATCAACTAAATATCACAAGAATACTATTAATAAAAATATTCAGATACAGATTAATCATATCACTTTAGATGCTGCACATATAGATATGAGAATTATTACTATCTATATACTACGTACCATAGGTTAAGTAGTTATATAGATATGAGAAGTAAGGGTTCCTGTACTGACATAAAAATAAGGAAAATGTTAACTTGTGCATCAAAGGCACATGATAAGGATGCTAAAATAGAAATATGCACAAGTTAACATGACCCTAAAAATAATTAGGGGCTATCTTAATCTTATCTTATTAGAGTAAAGACAACTATATCAACTATCAAGTAGAGATTTTGCATTTAATAAGAAAATTGTTTATTTTTTAAATACAACTAATACGGAGTACGTATATTTTATGTATGGAAAAGGGAGTGCAGAAATCAAATAGATCTTACTACTCTGGTCTTATATATAAGCAACTTTTCACTTTTTAGGTTCATTCAATAATTGATGTATCTAGTCAATATTGTAGCTATCTGTTATTGAATGAACTTAAAAAGTAAAAAGTTGCATATATATAAGACCGAAAGGAGTATATTTGAACACCTCTATCAGCACTCATTCAACATCTCATTTTTCTCTCTATCTCTCTCTTCATGAGAACAAGACTGAAAAAAGATAGAGATAGAGTCCAAGACTGAATTGATCATGAGAACCACACTCTTCCCCCGAGGCTAACAAACCTATTATTACTCCACGAGATAAGCTTATTCTGGATAATGTGTATTCGGGGTTCCAAGGTTCGTTCCTTACAAGGATTGACCCCCACTGGCAACCCAAGGTACTTGAATGGGAGAGACCCAAATTTGCAGTGTAGGAAACGTTCCACCACCCCCACAAAAAAAAATAATGACATTAATTAACACCTATTAATCAACTCTCAGCAAAAGTTGACACGAAGCCTAGAGGCCAACTCAAGACAATGGAATCGTATTTAAGAGTCCAAAGATTATCCTTGGCGAATTCACCAAGGATAACATCTTAAACCCCAAAAACACATAAAGCTTCGCTTCCCTTTTAATCGTGGCACTGAGACCCTCGTGGTATACTTTCATTCCAAAATCTTTATTAAGAAAATATTGATCATGAAGATAAATATGGATATTGGGTCATTTTGTTTAAATCAAAGAACTAGTATTGTGTATTTAAATAACTCTTGCTTCAATCATCCAAACTATATAAAGGATAACTAAAAGAAATGTTGATGCTTTAGTAGAGTGGCAATTTGATCATCAATCCACAATTCATCTAACTATAAACCCATAAAGATCAACAAAGGGAAATGAATAAGAGTCATTATTGCTCATCATTTTTGTCTTTGTTCGTCTTGTGCAGAAACCTGATTATTATTATTAATAATATATTTGCCATTCAAAAATAAAATAAAAAATAAGTCATTAATTATTTTATTATAACAAAAGTCCAAAATCACTAGTTGAAAAATAGATCAATAATATCATCACAAGAATACTATTAATAAAATTTATAATTCAGATCTAGAATCACTACAGATGCACATATATATTGTTCAATATTGTTGTAATTAAGGGCTGTCGGTAGCAAGTAAAAATATACATGTAGATATGAGAACTACTAGCTACTCCTATGATATCATATATAAGCAACTTTTTATTTTTTAGGTTCATTCAATAATAAATGTATCTTAGTCTATAATACTGACTAGATTCATCAGCTATCGAATGAATCTAAAAAATAAAAAGTTGTTTATATATGAGACTGAGGGAGTATGTGTTAACACTAGCAATATACTACGTACCATAATGCAAATTTAGTCTAAAATAGGTACACATGCAATGAACAGGAAAGGTGCTTAATAGTTAATTGTTTTACTAAGCAATGATTTTGTTAAACTATAGTATACGTACCGTACGGAAATCTTTTCACTAACTTGCAAGGTTGATTCTTCCTTCCTGATAGAGACAAATAAATAAAAAAGTTAGGTACTATATTAATAGAGTACACGAGCAACTATATAAAGTAAATACTGTATTTTACATTTTATTAGAACTTGTCGGTTTTTTTTATAAAACAACTAGTATGTTTTAGATATGGAAAAAGGAGTATAAATTAAAAGTCAAATATCTCTAATATTTGAACACCTCTAACTCACTAGCATTCATTCAATATCCCATTATACTTCATGCAATTACCTCTTGTAGCGCAGAACCTTTGTTGACGAAAACCGGAACCGAATCATGAACATTACTCGAACGACAAGAGAAACTCTCAAGTAGAGGTGGGAATAGGCTAGGCCGAGCTAGACTTTGCCAAGCCTGAGTCTGGCCTGTCATAAAAATCGAATGCCTAAGCCTGGCCTGTGGCCTATCAAAGGCTTATCTTTTAGGCCCAAACATGGCCTTTTGAAAGCCTATTGTGGCCTATTAGCATGTTTAAAAGCCTATTTTTCATGAAAATATTTAAATAAAAAATTATATTTATTTTTAAAATTACTTATGAACTAATAAACCAACGTCCTTTTGTTATTTAACATGATATTTTGCAGAATTTGATTGTATATGTTATTATATTTCAATTCTAGTTTATAATAATACATTTATATATGTGAAAAACTAATGTAGATTAATAAACTTAAATTATTGAAAAAGTTAATAAATATATAATTTAATCAAAGTACAAATTTAATATATAAATAATAATAGTATTAAAAATATTATTCATATTAATTTAAATAGCCGGCCTAGTAGGCTTAAAATGCTTTTTTAATAGCCTGCAGCCTGACCTATTTAACTAAATAGGCTTATGAAAAAGCCTAGGCTTGCCCTATTTAAAGAAATAGGCTGGCCTGGCCTGAGCCTATATAGGCTAGGCCTTAAGGCCTTGTAGGCCGGCCTGGGGTTTATTCATACAAGTGTTTTTGGACTTCAGCATAAAAGTTCTATTTATAGAACCACTTAAGCGCATCTTAGCTTACCTGGTTCCATGTTTCTCATATTCACAGAGGTGCTTTGTGAGAGCATACTGTTGGAATTAATTTTGATATTAACAATAGACATGCTCTCAATAACAAATATTAAACATATAATCTTATAACGGTAGTGCGGAAGCCAAGTAAACATATACCAACATTTATATAAAATAGGATCTACAACATATTGATTTATCAAATATAGTTATTAGGAATACCTGGATCCATGACACAAGAGTTTTCTGGCAACGGTGATCTGAAACAAAACAAAGTAAGCGGCGGCTAGTTTGGTTCTTTCCTCAACCAGCACACTAATGCCCCTATATCTCTTCAAATGGGGAGAAGAGAATGGTTTTGCTATCGTACGGTGTATTGGGGACCATAGCCTCTTTTATATTGGATGATCATTAGGGTTTACCATTATTCCGTTAATTTTATTTTTTGAATGGCAAATAAATATTATATAAATATGAAAAAAGGAACTCATTATTCCGTTAATGAGTCATCCTAACATCCACTCGTGTTGAGCCAATATCCAAATAATTAATTCTCAAATAGAAATCTAAATAGCTTTTTAACTTTATTTTATCACTCGTGTTCTGTTCCTTCTGTATTTTTTCCTCCCTAGGCATGTCTTATGCTTGGGATTAGAGGCTATCAATATATTTGCTAATTCAAAAAAAAAAGGCTCATAATCGATAAATAGTTAATATAATTAATATATAAAGATATTTGCCCATATAATATTATTGGAATATCATTAAATATTCCAACACATACCTCCAAATAATAACGAGTCTTATTAATTTAAGAGTTTAATTGTTATGCACTGTCAGTGTATCTCATTCATTTGTTCTCGTGTGTTGTGTGACCATGTAGATTCTCATAATATTGGTAATAATATTAAGTATATTTATTAATTCACCTATATAATATTATAATAGATGACTGGTTTCTAGCAACATATCTGCCAAGTGACAAAAATGTCACTACAAAAAACCAGTCAACCTTTCTATAATAATGATCATACATATAATTATTATTTTTGCTTGTATTAAATATGTATATAGTTACCCTTTTGCCAAATAGATATCTAACTTAAAATAAGTGGTATTATAGAGTGATTTGATTGGATGCGTATATAATAAAGTTTTACGATATCATTGTATACAAATTAAATCTTCACCATATGACATTTAAATAATATATGGGAGAAGACAAATCAAAGTAAATATACTAGCACAAGATCAAAGTAAAACAAGATAATAAGGAGAGAGACTAAATGCTTATAAAATAATAGAAACTCAAAAAGGTGTGTATAGCAACAAAAAACACGGTAATTATTAGCACAATTTGTGGGAGGACCATCCTATTTTCTATCCTATATAGTACTAGTACATAAAATGTTTTCTCTTACAAAGGACAAAAATAAGAAAGGAAAAATTAAATTTGCCCTTTTTTTTGTGTGCGTAAACCGGGCAACCTCTGCGCGCAGTTGCGCAACTGCAGAGACTAATCTCTTAAGCTTTGTGGGGCTCAAATGAGTGACAAACTCTCTCCGAAAATTTTAACACTGTTGCATGCCCAAGTCAAAAATCAAACTCAATACATTGATTAAGTTAGAAGAGACTCATGGTATTGGGTAAGTTTCCCCTTAATTAAGATCAGCACAGTAATCATGGCAACTTGGACCTAATTAAGGTTGCCCCTTAATTAGTATCACAGCCACATATCTGTTGGGTAATGCTATTATAAAATTGAATCATGAATATAGTTATTGACTCTTAAGATCATAGTCACAAGATTTTGTCAATTTTCACTGTTGGATTAAAACCTGCATAATATTTTTAGTGGTAATTCTCAGTTTGGTTTAGGTTAGAAGTTAGAACACAAACGAACATAAGCATAGAAATTTCCTTTTCCAGAACTGGAAAATGACAGAAGGGCGTGAACACACAAAAGAAATAGTATAGACATTATATACCAAATGCTTCTTTGTGCTCACTCTCTTCTGTCAATTTCTATATGTCCCAAATTGAGAAAATTATATATACCTAAACAAGCACATACAATAACAATAAAAAAAAAACACCCTAAATATAGAAGCTTCAGATAAAAAAAAAATCATAAATTATAAAGGGAAAAAAGTTATAAGTGAATCAGATCTGAAAAAAAGAGACATACCTGTTAATGGAATAAAAATAGCCATAAGGAGAAAAGAAAAAACTGTTTGAGAAATGACTCAATGAGTTGTTGTTTAAAAGGAAAATAGAGGCTTATAAAGATAAAATCACAGGAAAAAAAGAAAAACAGACACCAATTCCAACCAAATCTTTAGTTTTTTTTTTTTTTTTCTGTTTTAACATAAACACACACACTCTATGAGAGTTATTAAGAGGTGTGAGTACTGTGTTGTTCACTCAACAAAACAAAGAGAGAGAGAGAGACATGCAACACGACACGTAGCTAGTCAGATCTCGTTAGACTGATAAGTGATAACTGATAAGGGTAAGCTGCTTTTGCAGATTGCAGTAAACAAAGCCTGAAAGAGTATACAGCAAGAACATGAGGGGTTTGGTTTGTTTGACCCAACAAACTCAAGTGGGAGAATGGAGCAGCCTTTTGTGTTGTGTGTGGCGTGTGTGAGAGGTCAAGAAAGAAAGAGACACTACTTAGAGTCATGTTCTTTTGCTTTTATTACCACTTTGCAACCAAATTTATTGTTTGAGTCCTTTAAGGGCATATGTTTGGTCCAATTGAGCTAGTAGTATGAATCTTTTGAATATGTGTTTGCTCAATTGGTAGTGGGAATAGATTGAACATGTACTTAAATTTTAAGGTATATGGTTTAATTTTTACGGAAGGCAAAAACTCCACTAAAGAGGGAGTTGAGAAGATCGTGAGGTACAATGACGGGATTGCCTACTAAATACGTAGAAAATGGATTTGGGCTGTTACACTAACCTATGACTCCGGGTACTGGTTAAGGAAACAAGAAAAAAGTTTTAAATTAAAAATAACACCTTTTAGACGAATTGACAGTACAAACTTCAATGTCATATTACTATATTTGTTTACTTAAACGGTGCCCCGAGCATTTTCCTTGTATTTTTAATATGGGTTTTTTTCATGTGTATTTTAGAATATAGGTTAGTATTGTCGGTGAAGGCTCACATGAATGAGTTGATAGTGGGGCATGGTCCACCACTTATCAATAACCTTATAACGAATACGAATTTTAAAAAATTTATCTTTATCATTTATGCAAACTTTTTAAAAAAAAATTGAAAATTATTTGATATTTTATCGAGACCCACAAAAATTAATAGTATTCAATAAAAATTTATAAATTGTTAATCTTGATGGATCTCAATAACATTTCAAATTATTTTCAATTGTGTTTTAAATTTATATAAATAATCTATATAATATTTCAATTCAACGATCAATTTTGTAAAATTTGTATTCGTTATAGAGTTATTGATAAGTGGTGCACCGTGTACCACTTCATCAACTCTTTCAAAGTAGAAAAAGCCAGTATTGTCCTTATCATTATCATGAAATAACATGGCCCACCTTCCATCTTTATAGGAAGACAACTACAGGAGAGATTTTAAGCCATTGAATTTAGGGTTGGAAATTTGGTTACATATAGTTATATGTTACTCCTCTATCTTTATGGTCTAAGTGTTTTGGAAAAAAACTAATGAAAGAGAAAATCAAACCAGACTAAATTGAAGAAAATTGAATTGGATTGGTTCAGGTTTTGGATTTCAACTTTGAAACTTCTATATATGGACTATTTTGTTTACTTTTTGTATGTACTTTTAATTGTTTTAGTATAAATAAGTTTTTATGGTCTTGGATTTCAAGTTTTTATGGTCTTGTTTTAGTACTTTTGATTTAATATCTTGCGGAGGCTAGGGGTTGGACAAAATGGCTATATAGATTATGTTTGGCTGAAGTTAAAAAATAATTGTTTAAATATAAAAAATTATTTTTCGAGTCGAAAGCTAGAAATCATAACTTAAAGTTAATTAGAATCAATTATGGTTCCTTCCTTATCTCTTGTACTTCATTTTGTTTATTTCATCTTTTTAGAAAAGGTATATAACTTAAGGTGACAACTGATACAATATTGTGATCGATCAAGAAGAAACAGTTGTCTTGGATGAAGTTCTATTTAATTAATATGTGAGATATAAGATTCTCATTAAAATATAAGCTGGTGGTATTAATTTTTTGTCTTTGAAGGTACAACATTTTTTTCTTTTTCAGATTGGCAATTAGTATCAAATTGTTTGTAGCAAGCCAAGGAAGTTCATAGAATTTGTGGCGTAACATGCTTTTGCTTTGTATAAATTCGATTGTACGTAGAAAATGTGAAGACACGTACGATATCTGCAGTTTCATTAAATGCTTATGCTGGTATGAAGATTTGAAGGAAATAATTGCATTGGTCAAACTGATTTGTGTTCAGAAATGGTACAACCAAATTTAATTGCATTGAGATCTTTACTGAATCTATAACGAAGTGACACTGTTTGATTGATCATGCCAAATTGGTTTTGTTAATCTTCGATTGTTAGGAGAAGGGACCATAGTAATAATGAATACTTTAAACTTCGAGAATTTTTTACATGCGCAAGTATACCGTACAATGCACATTTAATTTAATAGTTAAATGATTTAGGATCTGTTTGGATTAGATTATTTTTGAGCTTATGCAAACAGCTTAGGCAATATAAATTAGGTTTATATTATTTTACAAGTTCACACTAGTGAAAATTGTATAAGCTATTTTATTATAAATTACCTTGACAAACTTATAATAATACATAAAAATTGTATAAGTTGTTTGTATAAATTGTATACATAAAGAAACAAAGGGTTAACACAAAAAAGAAAGAAATAAAAATACCTATGTTAATAACAGATTCTTACTTTATTTAATTCCAATTCGAAAATTTTCTTTACTAAAAATTATTCATTTAATTACTATTTTGATCTTATTTTTACTCATTCATTCACAGAATTGATTCCCTCGTCTTAAAAGTTCATAGTTTAGGTTCTTTCCTCAAATTCTTGGACTCTACAATGGTAACATGTGACTTTATCATGTGGAATTATCCACATAAATCAATTAATTATGTCATGTCACTTAAAACATCCACGTCATCATTTTTTAGTCTAAAAATCTTGGAGAGACCAAAACTGTAATTAAATCCACATAAACATTTGAAAGAAGGATGCAGAAAGAGTATTATAGTCAATGAGTTGGTCCTTGGTGCTAGCACTTGACTGTTAAAAATTGCAGTTAAAGGAAATCAATAGTTTTGTAGATGCTTCGTTGTAAGAGAGATTCTAGTATGCCATTTTCCTTTACATCAGATTTGCTGTAAAGAGATATATAATGTGCAAATACTATAATCCTAAATACATATAGAAATGTTGTTCTTAATTATAGCACTTTTAGTCTACTACAAACCCTGTCTAATATTGGTGACTTCACGAATTGGTAACTTTTATCATAAATAAGAAATAAGTCATGTCTCGTGAGGTTCTTTAAGACCATTACAACATGCTAACAACGCCAAATTCGTAATTTCCTCCAAGTAAAGCCACCAAAAATGAAAAACTAGAGCATCAACCAAAATTTAGACCCCCGCCTGAGTACTCCACCTCCTGAAGATACGAAAAAAGTAAAGATCATGAGCACAGAAAGCAAAGAAACCAAAGGCATTGAAGATCATGAAAATCATGAAGTAGGAGAGATGCCAACAAGTTATAGGTTTATTTGTGTGGATAAAACAAGTTATAGATTTTATTTCAAAATCAAGCATCATTTCTGAAATTAAAAAGCGGTCATAAGTCTATGCAATAAACACAAAGCATATGTTTGTGTTTTGACTTATAATCTAACAGCATTGCAATAATTCTTTATTATGGCATATGGGCTTTTATACGCCGAATGATACTGGTTCATCTATAATTACTCTGATTTCACACCACAGAAATTACTTGTGAGCATTACTTTGCGATTAATGCTACAAATTTATGTCAATAAAGAAAAACCAATTAAATATATCAATAGGCATGTAATTACCGCCTCTGGTGTTTTCTGGGTCTACAATTATTGTTGCCCAAACTTTTTAATAACATTCAATGCATTGGGTGGAATACAAGTTATGGACAAGCAGACAAATGCTATCATGCAATTTCAATGTATGGGTTACATGCATAAAACATTCTCGTTTCAACTCGTTAGAGATGGATACATTCACCACATTAGCCTATTGGGTTCATTGCAATCTTGCAACAATGGGTGTGTTCATGTTTTCTAGTTCATGACTTTGTTTATGCTGGTAGCTACAGGATTGAGACTCGATACAATATTGTTCAGCTCATTTGCAGAGTTAACTTGAGATTTTGACAACCATGTGTTAACCACTAAAGCACAGTCAATTCTATACTATTTCAATGGATGCCAAGAAGTTTGAGTCAAATAGTGGCCGGTGCCCAAATCAGTAAAGCCTTTGCATCAGGTGGCAACCCAACACCTTTGCCTTTTCCTACGGTCATTTAGGAGGAAATCAAAATAGATTTTGTTGTAGCACTTTGGGGTATAAAGGATATAATGCAATTTCGGTGGATACCGACAAAGTCCGCAAATATGGTCACTACTACTCACTACATTCCCCCAGGCACCTGTAATCAGCTCACTCCATTGCAGAAGCTTTTACTTGGCAATGTTTTGCTAACATGACATCAATATTTCTATTGTACGTGATAGGGACCCCACCTTCTTGAGACATTTTTGGCAGAATCTTTATAGGCTTTTTTTAATGGCGCAGAATCATTATAGAGATCTATGTTTCTTGCTGCAGATGAGCATGACCTATCATCCTCAAATGGATGGCCAGACAAAATTCCTAAGCCGTACCCTGGAGGAAACTTGCCTATGATACTTCATTGAAGAACAACCAAGGACCTGATATGAGGTTCTACAATTGGGGGAAAACACCAGTACAACCAGTTACAAGAGTGCAGCAACTGCTCTCTTGTTGAGGTGCCAATGGATGGCCCCCGCCGTCACTATTGAAGTTCATATCAGGGGGAATATTAGTAAGTGCAATGACCCAAGATTTGATGGATAGAGATGAAGCTCCAAGGCAGCTCAAATTACATCTTGATAGAGCTCAATCTCATATGACCCACTAAGGCCCCACAGCCAAGAACCTACACCTACTCATTTGCAATTGAAATTAGCTGCTTGTTATTAGGCTTAATTACTAATTTGGTCCCTTATCTTTAATTTAGTTCTCAATTTGGTCCCTTATCTTTTAAACGTCTCAATTTGGTCCCTTATTTTTTCTGAAGTTCTCAATTTGGTCCCTCCCGTCAAATTTTACACTATTACCATTAAATTTGGACACGCGTCATCTGTCCAAGTGTGCCACGTGTCCAAAATTTTAAAAGACAAGGGACCAAATTGAGAACTGCAGAAAAGATAAGGGACCAAATTGAGACTTTTAAAAGATAAGGGACCAAATTGAGACGTTTAAAAGATAAGGGACCAAATTGAGAACTAGGTTGTTAATGCGGAAAAGCGTCGCGGCGCGGCCAACCCCAAAATTGACGCGGCGCGCGGTTGCGGAGAGCATCGCGGGCGCTATTTCATTGACGCGGACAATAAAAAATAAATATTTAATTAATTAAGGACCGAGAAAGTATGGAAAAAAAATATTTGATATTAATAGAAATGAAAAATTAAAGAGTCAATTGATTTTTTATTGTAAAAAAGGATAATTAAGTAATTATTAGTAATAATATAAATGTACTATTTAGTATTAATATATATAAAAATATATTTAGTATTAGTTTTTGTTTTGGTCAGTATATGTTTAGTATTAGTTAATATTTAGTATTAATATTATTGTGTATTTATTTGTTTAAATCAACTGATTGTTTAAATATTTAGTATTAGTAGGTTAACTTTTTTGGGTTTGTTGCTTAGTTCAATGTGGGCCTAGCCCACTACCCAAATATAAAGAAATATGTAAACCCTAGTTTTTTTTCTAATCAGCCGCCGCCAGCTACATTTTTTCATCAGATCTACAACACGCAAAGCAACTTCCACGTTCTTCCAATAGCTTCATCTTCATCGTTCTTCTTTTTCTTCTTCGTCCTTCTTTTTCTTTCTTCTCTAACACAAAGCTTCCATGTACGATCGGTGAGAAGAGAGATTTGCTCGGAAATTGACCAATCATTGAAAAAGCGCCGCACCGACCCGCGACTGACCCGCGAATCGCGGCAAAATCGCGTCCGCAACCCGGAATAGCGCCCGCATCACCATAACGCGCCGCTCCGCCATGCCCTGTCGCGGCCATCTTCAAAAATCCGCTACGCTCCGCGATAGCGGCCGTCGCGACCGCAATTAACAACATAGATTGAGAACTAAATTAAAGATAAGGGACCAAATGAGTAATTAAACTATCATATCCCTATGACCCTATTTGGTTTTCTGCTGAGTGGGAGTGCTTTCGAACTCTAAATTTCATGTTTGTTATTATTTCTTATGTTTTTTTGGCTTTCATAGCTTCGGATTTTGGTGCAATGGCAGGATAGGACTGCAAAAAACACTAGTAGTTTAGAGGACAGACTTGCTATTTATTACCAGTTTCAAGTCCTTAACCTTAAGGACAAAGATTGGATCTTTAGCAAAGGTATTGCTAGGAATAGGCTTCAGCAACAAAATAAGGTTAGGCAGGTGTATACATGAATCAGTGAACCTCAAGAAAACATGTGGGATTATAGTTAACACAGCATCTTGCAGTGGTGATTAGTTAGGAGCAGGAGTCACCAACAATAGAGATTATTGGGATAGTAGTCAGTTAACTAAAATCATCTTAGATATCATCAAAAGAGAATTAATGAACCTCTTCTTCATCTCTGTCGCTCATTCTCACTTTCCATTTTTGTCAGTATAGGTTCCTATTAATCTTCCACCATCAATTTTACAAAATGTGATAGTGATAAGATGACAGCTATTTCTCAAATTGAATTCAGACTTATAAATCATGAAGCCGCAACTCAATAGAATAAAGCAACAAAGTGTTGAATTAATTCATTTAATTAAGAAGAGGTGCTAGAAAATGCTTCAGAGTTTTGTCATAGTACCTTGAAGCCAGCAAGATAATATGTCAATTTATTTTTTTTTTTAAAAGTTTATCATGCACTGAATATATTTATAAAAATAAAAATCAATTCCAACCTGAGCAGGTGCTAAGGACGACACCCAATCTGATGTGTGTGTTGGAAGCAGTCCCAATGAATTGAGCTGCAGAAGAGAACAGTCACATGAATAAGGAGGAAATATAACAAGTACACGGTCCCAAAAATTGTCAAACTCGAGAATCTAGATAAACTTATGGCAACATTAAATTAGGTTCCTAAACCAAAAATATATTGTAGAACATAAGCAATTTAACACAACTATCCAACAAAATGAACCAAAACTGTAAATTGAGGCAAACAAAACCGTTTATATACCTACGCTTGAAAATTCACTGCTAAGAATCAAGAGTTTACCAATTATTTCAGAGTTAACTTGAACTTATACAAATACAAGCAATTTAACTCACAAAGACTTAAAAAAGGAGCAGAGAGTTTATGAGCAATTTCACTCATTTTTGAGTCAAGGCACAATATGACTACATATATTACCTTCCAAACACCTAGTGCCATGCCTCCCAAATTAAGAGCAATGAATAACAACTTAGGCCCAAGAAGTTCCACTTTAGTGTCTTTGTAAGGTTCAAACACTGCAAAAATAAAAAATAATAATAAGCATGCATGAATAATTATCACAGAACAAACTGAAACATGTAGAATGAAGAATACAACAAGTTAATCAAAAACAAATAGCATGTTATGTTGGGGGGGGGGGGGGGGGGGGATAACTGTTTAATCTTTCTCTTCAAAAGCACTTAGGGTCTTTTGGTCAAGGTTAGAGTCCCAGTCCCCAGATACGTCACAATTCGTGAAGTTGCTGACAAATGCGATAGATGCATTTACAATTCCAGTTGCGAAGGCCCTTAAAACCTTAACATTATGGGCCGCGATTCACAATCATGTGTTTTGATTAAAATTTGTTTTGAAAACAAAATAAGTTCATCAAAGCACACAATTATATATTTTATGAAATCAACTCCTTAATGAGTTGCAACAAATCAAAAGAGAACTGAGATTATGTAAGATCAATGATTTTATTCAACAAATACATACTAAGGCTCTATTTAGATTGACTTATTTGAGTTTATCTACTATCATAATCAATTATGAATTTATGAGACTGTCTGAGAGAGCCTGTGGAAACACCTTATAGCTTATGAAGACAGCTTATAGCTTTAATGAAAACAGTTTGACTTTATTTTATCTTTCGTCATGAAACTAATTTATACATAAACATAACACTTATGATATCTTACACTTAATTAAGCTGTTTATCCAAAATAACCTAATTTGATCCATAATAATAACCAAAAATAACTTATGATATAAACTGCAATTTATATATAAATCAATGTAAGGAAATGGTTAGAGAGAGAGAGAGCATACTTTTTCCAACACTCTGCAAGGCACTAATGGGTTGCCAAAGAGCTGAGAAAGTAATACCAATGCTAAACAAGTGAACAGTATTACCAGCCATCCACATCATAAACCCCATCATTAACAAGTTCTTAAATGGAGCTTGTGCAACTTCCCAAGCTTTCTGTTTCCAATAATAACAATATAATCAATCAATAATTAATCAAGAATAAACCCTAAATTGAAGATGAAGAAGAAAAAGTGAGTGTGAACCTGAGATTTCCAATTGGATTCAGCATCCTTCTTTTGGCGACTAAGAGTAGAATCGTCTTGATCGAGGGAAGCGCGTGAGAAACCAGGAGGATCGAGAATATCGCGAGAAGTTGAATTGTCGGAGAAATCAACGGCCCATCTTCGTCCCGTCGATCCAATTGCACCTTTTCCTTTCTCCATTGAATTCAATTCAATCGAATGAGAATCTCTCTGATTTGATTATCTCACTCTTACTGTGTGTGTCGCTGAAGCAATGAAGGAGTGTTTATTGTTCAGATCGTGAAATTCACAGTCACATAAATAATTACGTAATTCAGAAAGGGCAAAGTATTTTTATTATTTTGTTTTTTAACCAAAAAAGGGTAATTTAATTGCAGTATAGTATCTTCTTCTTTTTATCTTTTGAAGGGACAATTAGTTTTTTTTTTTTTTTTTTTGATAGAGGACAATTAGTTTTTTTTCTTCTTAGAGTTTAATAGATACGTTATTTTTTGTGTAAATTAATTTTATATGCTGATATTTAATTGAAATTAAATATTAAATTATTTATATTTATGTAAAAAAATATTACATTTATGCCATATTTTATTTTCTCTATTAAAAAAAGTCTATTTATTTGAAAATAAAAGAAATAAATTTTTTTGAACAAGCAAAAATGAGACTTATATTAAAAAAAATTCTATTCAGCACAAGGTGTACCAAACAGAACGAACGAAGTTTACAAACTATTAGCTGATGCTCATACAAACTAAAAGACTCGACCACCACATGTGGAAGTTTAAACCAAGATTGACACTATAAGCTTTCATCCGCCAGAGTGAATGGACCTTTACTTTATCTAACAAATGAAGAACAGATGTCTCCTTTGCCTTAAAAATTCTATTGTTTCGTTCCTGCCAAATCACCCAAACAGCACATAACCAGAACAGCTGCATGAAAAGACGTCGTGCTCGCGAAACCCCTGTAGAAAGGATGAACTGAACAAAGTGGTCACGAATGAGAAGTGGGTCAGCTGATGAAAAACCAACCCACGATCTGATCATACTCCACAACGGTGCAAAAACTGGACAAGCAAGGAACAAATGATGCGTTGTCTCCACTCCCCCACTACCAGCCACACAATAGATGGACTCTTGCGGGAGAATATGCCGTCTCACCAGGTTGTCTTTCGTCGGAAGCCTGTTACGAAGCAGCCGCCATGCCAACATAGAGACCTTTAGGGGAACCTGTTTGTGTCAAATCATATTTATTGGAGCCTCCTAGGGATGTCAATTTGAATCCGTAAGAGCGGATCCCCACGGGGATTGCCCCGTTCGGAACTCCGGAAACAGGGATTTTTTCCCCGTGGGGACGGGGATGGGGGCAAAAATTCTCCCGCGTGCAATTCGGGGCGGGGAACGGGGAAGCTGCATCCGTCCCCGCAGATTCCCTGAATCCGTCTATATATAGTTAACTATATATTATTATTATTATTATTACTAAATGTTGATTCTTTTTCAAAAAAAAAATACTGAAAAGTCAATCAATATCCATTATTTTCTCTAGTGATTGTAAAGAATTTTAATCGTTCACTTCATTGCCTCTTCCAAATTTCAATTCCCAACTCCCAACCCTAAAAAAGTGGCTATCCGGCTATTAGATTTTGTATAATTATTAGTAGCTAAATATTTTTGCAATATCTTTTTGGTTATGAATGCATTATTTATGTGTTGGTTTTATTTTTTAAAAAGAAAATGTAAAATATTTGTTTTTTTAAATCAAAAAAGAAAAAATAACGTCATACTACTATCATAATTTTGACCGAAAAATATAAATTTTTGTTAATATTCGATATCTGTGGATCCCCGCAGGAACCGTGGGGATCTGTGGGGATGGGGACAAATATTCTCCCGTGGGGATGGGGATGGAGGCAAAGATTTCCCTGGAGGCAGTTCGGGGCGGGGAACGGGAAAGCTTCCTCCGCACATTCCCCGCCCCGTTGACATCCCTAGAGCCTCCTCATCATGTAATTCCTTAAAGGCAAGCAGATTGTAAGCACCTCGAACAGTATAGCCACCACTCGGATCATGCCGCCACACCCAATGGTCGATGACATTCGGCTGCAAAAGAACGTTAGCAAGAACACTTCTACACTCCCGTAACATCTCATCCTCCCACGCCCACAACTGTCGTCGCCACGCCCACGCCCCCCTCCCTCTGCCCAACCTAGGATATTCATCTCTGCAACCGTACGTAACCGATGAAGAGACAAGTCATATATAGGCGCCGAAACCTTACACTCAAAGGGGCGCCACCTAGCCACGGATCCTCCCAAAACAACGTCTCCATCCCACTTCCAACTCTCCTCACTACCCCCTCCGCAAACCATCTACTCTCCTCCTCTGCATTCGCACTGTCTCGAAAAATCAAAATAGATGTCTAACTATCAAAAAATTAGAAATTTAAGTTGTGTTTTTCTTTTTGAGACTCAACAATATCCCTTAATGTTTCCTTTTTACTCTATTTCCCAAATCCTATATGAAAGAATTAATTTTAGCTTGTAGAAAATACAAGTTAAAGATGTAACGATACAACTAAAATTACACAACACTAAAAGAAAACATTTTCAATATGGACAACAGAAGTGGAAGGAAGTATATTTGGTTGTTAGCCAACGAATATTCTTACGAATGTTCTTGATACGTCATCGGCCAAAGAGTTTCTAAAATCGGTTTGTTGTTGATCATTCAAAAGTTGAGTTAAATATTAGCAATGTCTCTCTTAATGTTGAAGATGGTGGTATTTTTTTAAAATGGAAAAGTGTGTCCCCCTGACATTTTCACGCCGCCATAGTAAAAGAAGAGTTACTGTCGACTCATTAGTACTACACGTTATGGTTTAATCCTTGTTTAAAGTAATTTCACAAAAGCCAATGTAGGTTGATTCGAATTCCACTGTTGAAGCGAAGACTTCGTTGGTGAATAATATGTAAGTAACTCTTTCAACACCCTGCCTTGATACTTTTCTTAACCATGATGAGCCACCAAAACTCAACTTTTACTGAATATTATTTCATCCAACAAAATGTAGTTGCATGGGAGTATAGTATTTATAGAGAGAAAACATAATAGAAAGATGCAAGTTACTCTTCAGTTTTCATATTTCAATAGAAAGATTATTTAACAGACAATGTCTACATGAACTGATAATTTCAAGGGAAGAAAGAATGCTAAAAAAGAAAATAGCCAAAATTTTTATTTTTATTAATTTCAAATGAGTAACTAAACATTAATATCAAATTGGTGGGAAAACAACACTCATTTTTACTACTGATACGCCACCTTTGCTGCCTGTTACATTTTTCACAAAATAATCGTTTGAAAAAATAGCCTCGGTGTGGATTACGCTGTACAAGAATATTCTGATAATATGCTTCTTTGTTTTACTAGCTCGTGCATGTCATGGACAATCTTGAACACGGAGTCCGGCCTTGCTAGCTTTAATGCATTTTGTGACATTGCTTTTAGTTCGTCGGCTTTGGGACCAAACCAGTCTGCAACAATTTTCGCTATCTCCTTAGGAGATTTAGAATACTTTCCACATCCGTTTTCAACAACATAGGGAACATTGCCAGCTTCCTGAAATCAAAGGAAATGCTGTTAAGTTCACAACCATATTCAATCACTTGGGTGTACATACAAACCGAACTACTTTGAGAAAAATTCCAAATCAAGCTTCTGTTTATGGCAAATAAGGACTATCTTGTGTGTCAAAAGCTTATCCTAAAATTTAATTAGTGTTGTTCAATAGAGGGTATAGGACTATAGCATAGTGGAATAATGGAATTTGAACAGATCGCTATTGTTCTGTGATACACTATTTAGTACAAATAATTGTCAAATAGCGTATATAACGGCACTATAGCACTGTGTGCAACGGAATTGACAACTCTGAAATTAGTTTCATCAATTAGCCACAATTGAAAAAGCTAAGTCCCCATTTACTTTGTGAAAACATTTCCTATTTTCATTTCCTAAAATGTGTTCATAAGCTTGCTATTAAGTAGTTAAGTCTCTTGAAGTGAACAATTATGATGGAGAGAAGATGAAATGCTAGCCAAGGATGATGCATTATGTAAAATATTAAAAACAAATTTTTGGCATTTTCATTGTTTCCAAAAAAATGCATACATTTGTTCACTTGAAGAGTCTTACATCTTCTTAATCGCAAGTTAAACTGAACACATATTTAGAAAATGAATATAGAAAACACTTTCGTAAAGTAAACAGGAACTAATTTTTTTTAAATAAAAAATGAGAACCACATTACCTGCCCAGCAATGTAGTCATTTAAAATAATAGGTAGGCCTCGAATCATGGCCTCTGCAATTGTCCCTGGACCTGCCTACAAAAGCCAAAAAAACATTTTCCATCAACAGCTGTCATAACGAGTTAGTAAGAAATAAGTAGTCGCAACAGCGAGATCGAACCTTTGTAATAACGCAATCACATGCTCCCATGCATTCCTCCATTTTGGTAACAAATCCCTTGACCTAAAACATGAATATAAACAAAATAATTTAGTGGAAATTTCACACTAATGACTACTGACTACTGACTAGACATCTTCTACCTTGACTCATAAGAAAGAAAACTATTAGTTCACATAAATTAGATCAAAGTGGTGAACTTAAGTGAGTCTAAAATATTATAATTTAGTTATTCATCGTAGAAGATATAGGTGAGTTTCTTACTTAAACCCTCTCTCTTAATTAGGACAGTGGGAGACATGCACATAATTCATAAAGTCTTCTTTTTTCCTTATATTCGATGGTGCCATGAGTAACATTTTTTTTTCTCACAAATATGCTTTGTTAGTTCAAATATTTGATATCATATGAGAAATTTAATCTAAGACTAGATAAAGTCCATCGTGTAATAAAAGTATAGAACATGCATAAACTAGTACTAGTTTAAGTAAAATCACAACAGGCCAAACAATTTTACCTTCACAGGAATCTTCCAATTGATAGAACTGAGTTTGTTAGCAAGCTTCTTATTGCGTCCACAGATCACAAGGATCTGACCTGTGGGAACCCCCTCGTCGTTTAATAAATCTCCAAGTGCCCGAGCAGTAGCCTCTATTGGACCCATACCTTCACCTCCTCCGATCAATAATACAGCAGGAAGATCCTCATCCATCCCTAACTCTCTCCTAAGTTCATCCTATTAAAGAAGCTCAACAATGTCAATATTACAATAGTTCATTGCAGCACTTAGTTAAAGAATCTAAACCCATAATAAATATCAAAGCAATTGATTATAGTATTGAACCATTCAAAAATTTATCATAGAAAATTTTATCATTTGTGATCATTCCCTTTTTGTATGCTAACAAGGGAAGAAATTAAGTGTAAAATAAGGTAAATTCTACATTAGTCCACCATGAACCATCATGTTAACACTAACAATTATCAAATCATATCTCACTAGGTGGAGCCAGCTGAGATTAACATTAGATGTAGAATTAGTTTATTGAACGGAGGAGTTGAACTCAACAAGGGACCAGGAAAAGGGTGATGCATGAAAGAGCAACAATTTGACTTACTAAACAACTAGCAGAGACTTAATAATTCCTCTTATCCTATCTCACAGTATAAAACAATCCAGTAAAGGTCACTTGGGAATGATAAATATACTACCACTGCATATTGTATCCAAGTTCAGAATTGTAGGTTAATTACTAGTTAAGAACAAGACATACCTTCGGTCGAACAGGCTTAATAAAGGAAGGTCTAACAGGTAGGCCATAAATCTTTATTTGGGTTTGCTTTAGTCCAGCTTTCATTGCCCTTTTCGCAACATCTGTTGTTGGACAATAACATCTAGTTACAAGTTTGTGAAACCTAAAAAATACAAGAAACAAAATGTCAATATCAGATTATTGGTAATATTTTAGAAAAGAAAATACTAAAAAATCAGAACTAAACTAACCATGTTGGATGGCATGTGCTCATATCTGTAACAACTGTGGTAAAAACAATCTTATCTAAAAGACCCCTTGACCTCAAAATGCGAAGTGGAACATGTTGCATCAGTGGATGCACACTGATTATTATATCAGGCTGATACTTCATTAACCCTTTAGCAACCTCACTGTAAAAACATATAGGATATACTTAACCTCTGACATGTGATATTATACTTTATAAGAGAAGAGCTAACGTAAATAAATTTAGTTTCTAGAACAAACAGTATCTGCATCAACACCAGCAAATTTCAATAACCTCTGTCAAATATTAATTACTGTGAACATAACGTACTATAAACACTATCTTAGAATTTGGTTTCGGCCTAATTCAACCCTACAAAACCAGCTTGTATGGCGAAGTATGGTTCCTACTTGTAAAGTTATTTTCAGGACTTTTCTCATCCAATACAGAACTCTTGACACACTCCCTTCACACTCAGGATTGGAGCGTGGCCCAGTAGCGGGAGACCCGATAGCTGGTGGCCCAATAGATCTTGGATAGGATTTGATACCATCTTAGAATTTGGATTTGGCCTAACTCAACTCTACAAAACTAGCTTCTAAGATAATGGGATTTCATCCAATTATAAAATCATTTGCAGGCCTAATTTCATCTAATATGGGAGCACATTGCAACTGGGGACAATTAGAGAGCGACTGTTTGAGAATGTCATGTACTTTATATTGGTAGTGGTCAAATATCAAATCAGAACCGTGCTGAAATATTACACAATTACCATGCTATCATTTCTATTGTAATCATGAACCATCATGTACTGTATTATGATGGTTGAAACCCAACAACTATGCACATGAACAAAAATGCATGTATGATGCATCAGATAAAAGAAACTATTTGATCACCACCATTAGAAATTCAGTCCATAACAACTATGAAACTATTCTAATAAAATATTTTATATTGTTTGAATGATCCTAAGGTAACTAACAGCTTAAATAACAGGGTGAATACTAGACAAGTTAATGCCCTGAATTACATGTATGTCTGTCACTCAAATGTACCAGTTATCTGCTACGGAAGATACGAATTGATTTATTTTTATTTCCTCATTTAAGTTATCAAACAGCACCAACTGGTATATGTGAAAAGGAGAAACCAAAATCTCACCGAGCTATGAATGTTGAAGTTGCGGCGAAATTGGACTGATGAACTAGACGTGGGGCAGTTCCATAGTATGCCATCTTCCATAATGGGCCATGTTTCACCAAAAAGCTATAGCTCTTGGGAATTTGATTGAACGGCCAAGGTGTGTGCTCAGACCACAAATCAGTAATAAACACCTGCATAGCATGAACTCCAATCTATAAACAAAACCCAACAAAAAATTGCACACAAATTCATTCTCACCCACACACACAGTTTATTCCTTCACAGTAGCATTCCAACACCTAAGTCCTAAAATTACCATTCACTTGCAAATTATTCCAGAATTTATTGCCATGCATGAATTAATCATCAAATTTAACAAAACTAAAAAAATAGTAGCAAGTTAGTCCCTTTTGTATACTGGTTTTACAAATAATAATAGAACTAACTAAAATATCAAATAGTAACCAAAATTAATTTGCCTACACATGGTATATGTATAATTTATCTATATATCTTTTTCAGATTATTTTGATAATCTATTTTTGATACCTTATTTTCATATTCTATTACCTTATGCAGAGTTTACCACGTTAGCTTGTAGAATAATCTAAATTCTAATATAGCATAAAGTACTTTTGTAAGTGTGCATTTAGAAGCAGCTTATTGAATAAGATTACATTTGACAATTCATTTACAATTTGTTTGGAAGAGCATATGAAAATAACTTCTTTTTATTTTGGATTGGCCCAGTGGTAAAGGCCTGGGACCTTTGAGTGTACTCCTCTCAAGGTCTTAGGTTCAAAATCTCTCAATGCCACTTCCTGTGTTGGGCCAGTCTATACTCTATACAAAACTAAACGTTGGGCTTTAAATGGGGCACCCACTAGTGGACAGTGAGATTGGTGTCCCTCGGATTAGTCGTTCTTGGACCAAATACAGAATCTTCAAACAAAACAAAAAAAAAACAAAGAAGAAAGTGCATTTGCTATAACTTTTGACATGCCAAAAAGCTATTTTTAGCTTATTCTAATAAACTCTCCAAAATACTAGCTTACCAAAACAGCTTAGAACTTAGATAGAAACAGTTTAAGAACATTGCTCAATACATAAACACTTCTATTTAAGTTCCTTTAGCCACACACCCCAAGTTGTTTACCTAAAAATCTCCTTCCTCTTCTTACACAAAATGTACCATATTTTACTCTTAATTAAACATAAATCAATTAATTAAGTAATTAAATAAAAGAACCTGGTAATTATCGCCATATTCTTCATAAAAAGCAGCTTTAATAGCTTCAGCAGAAGCACGATGACCACCACCAGTATCACTCATCAAAATCAAAACTTTCTTAGGTTTAACACAATCAGAACCGTTCAATTTCAATCCATCATCTTCCACAACAGTACCATTCCCATTCCCACCAACACCCTCACCGTTACCATTACCGTCACCGTTACCGTCACCCAGTCTTAACGAAGCAAACCCAATCGGAATCCTCTCACAATGAAACCTAATAGCTCTGTTAAAATCATGAAGAAAATTCCGAAACCTATAACCACCACCACCGAGCTTTAAACTCAACGAAACGGTGCGTTTTGGTGCAGCACGCGCTGCAACGTTATTGAAGTAGAGGAAATTGGAGAGAAACGATGGAGAACAAGCTTCGGAACTCAAGTTAAGAAACGACGACGTATCGATTGTGAAACGCCCAATTTGTGAACCTAAATCAAGAACCGCACTGGGTTCATTGATAACACGCGTGGTTGGGTTAAACATAATAATCTATTTTTATTAATGTAAATTAAATATATAAACAATAGTAATTAGTTTGTTAATTAGTGTAATGAAGTTGATGTTGATGAGGGTTGTGAAAGTTAAGGTTGAGATGAGAGTGAAGTGAGTTCATCGGAGAAAAAGATGATGTTGTGTTTGTTTTTTTTTTGTTTCAGAGATTTATAATGTTAGAAAGAATTTGAAGAGACGAGTTTGTGATTTTTTTTGGTTTTTTTTTTTTTTTACAAAAATCGTAAAATACAATAATGATGACTAACTTGACTTCATTCGTGTGATACCGGCCAAGGGTTGGGTCCCACTGGTGTTATGGTTCATATTGGATTAACCAATGAATTGTAGCCATGTCATGTGTGTGAAAATGGTGAAATTTAAGTTGATTATATCAACTTTGAAGATTGAATACTTTCTTCAACAAGGTGTACTACGAGGTTTGTACTTGGTGAAGCATTTTTTTTTACAAACATTTTTAGGGCAATTGTATCAATTAGGATCTACATTGAAATACTATTTAAATTTTAGGTTTAATTTTAGGGTCAGGCACTAGTTAAAGATACAAAAGAGGTAACTTTTGCATTGGAAATATGACTTTTTATATTTTACTAACATTGACTACACAAGTTTCAAGGTATTTTTACTATATTGAGGTTCCTTAACCGGGGTACTAGTTAGCATTTTCCTTAGTTTTATTCTATAAATAAATAGATTAAAATTGGGGTTGAAATATATATCATCTAATTTCGATTTAACTACTAACAAGAATGTTTTTTTTTTTTGGTAGATAGCCTAGTGGCTTTGAAATTCCACCTTAAAGATGGATAAGTGGAGTGTATGGGGTTCGAACCCCGGCTCCTGCACATATAGTGCGATGTCTCAACTAATTGAGTTAAGCCCATGGGGACAGAATGTGTTTTTTTTAAACACTAACAAGAATATGTTAAAAATTTGACTATGTGTAATTTGATTCGAATGTTTAAGATAATGATTTAAATAAAAATAGTGCAATACTACAATTGGTTTTCAAAGTTTATTTCTTGAAGTAATATGGTAAATAGGGCAGTATCTGATAAAGGGCAAAGAAGGCGACCACCCTAGGTCTCCAAAAATTAGGGTCCCAAAAAAAGGAATATATGTTTTTCAAAAAAAAAAAGGAATATATTATATGCCAATAAAATAAAATAAATAAGAACCAAAATTCTTAGGTTTTGAAAATAATATGTCTAAATATTTTATGAAGATTTTTAATTTAAATATATTTTAGATTTATATCTACAATAATATATCGTTAAGAGTTATTGTTTATATTTTTGTTTAGAATAAGTAAATAAAAAAAATTGTTTAGAATAAGTAAAAAATAATAATTGTTTAGAATATTTTAAGATTTGCTTCTTTTGTAGACATATGATTTAGAAATATAGTTATTGCAGTTTAGTTGTATAAAATAGAGCAATAGACACATGAATTCATACAATTGCACCTCGCATCAACAATCAATTTTCTCTTTCGGATTGTCTCTCGTATTAAAAAATAGATTTGAGCAGTTAAAAATATTTGAAAGTATTTTTTTGTTTGTATTTGATGCAAAAATATTGAAATCATTCGATAATGATGAATTAAAAAAATCTTGCACAAATTTTAAGATTACTTTTTTCATGAGGATTTGCTAGATGTTGATGCAAATGATCTTTTTTTTTCTTAACTAAAAGTGTTGTGCTTGCCAGATGTGTTGATGTCAGCAATTGAAATTCTTGAGTTTGTCAAAGTTGCATATTGTTATCCAAATGTTGCAATTGCTCATCGGAATCTCTTAACTATGTTAGTGGCTGTTGCACCTGCCAAAAAGAAGTTTTTCAAAGTTAAAATTATTGAAAAACTACTTTAGATCATCAACGTCACAAGAAAAATTGAATGGTCAAACCATTTTATGTATTGAGAAAGATATGGTAGAACATCTCGAATATAGAAACAATTATTAGTGACTTTACATCTAAAAATGCTCGTAAATTGTTTTGTATGAGTATTTTGATATTAAATAAAAAATAATGTGGAACTTTAAAGTGAACAAAAACATTTGACTTCCAAGCTAAGGCTAAGGGAGAGTTTGTTGGTTCACTCCTCGGTCATCAATGTTTCATTTCACCCTCAAGTAATCCACATTATACTATGGGTAATTGTTCACTGTGTAAGTTATTTACGGTTTATTCTTTATAAAAGATGTCTCGTTGAATTAAGCGTGTGATTAAAAAAAAAAAAAAAAATTAAGCGTGTGATTGATGTTATATATAGACTATAATTGACCAGGATCTCTAAACAAGCAATGTAAAACTTTAAGATGCGTTGAAATAAGTACCAAATATTTTTTCTATTATATAACTATATAAGTTATCAGCTATAAAGTAGTAGTTTGAAAAAGTAGTTGTTTGAAGTTGACAAATAGAGCATAAGTCTATATACTAAATAGTAAATACTACCATATATACTCATGACTGTATCATGGAAGTCTATATTTGATTTGAAACTATCGAGAAGGAAATATATTGAAATCTCCAATATAATATGATATAAAGTCAATTAGCTGGTCCACGGTACTTAAATATGAATGTTTATAAATTAAGTTGTTAAAAGCAATATGCTTGTTAATTGTTATAGAACAATATAATCATACTTTGGGCCATTTGATTTTGGTTTATTTTTTATCTTATTAAAATAGCTTAGCAAATAAATATATATTTATGTTAATTTATAAGTTTTTGCCAATAAAAATTATGTTTTTATAAGTTGTTTTATCATAAACTACCTTTAAAAAATTATAATAATACATAAAAATTTATTGATTTACATAAGTTATTTATTTAATCATACATAAGAAAAATTATAATTAAAATTACTCTATAATCATACATAAGAAAAATTTGTATTTATTTAATCACTATAAGGATTTGACTATCCTTTTTTTTTTACAACAGGATTTGACTATCCTATTCTTGGAGGATTGGTTATCTTTTTCCATGTTCCGTCCAACTAAACGCGTTCAAAATACACTATAGATTATAATTAGATTAGAAATAACAAGCTTAATTTGCAGCCACCTCCATGTGATTTTCATGTTCTATATTTTGACTGGGAATTGCATGTTCAACACCGAGAAATATAATCAGAGTACGTAATTCATAATTACTTTTATAATTGCATATACTTAAATGAGTACTTCTCCAAAATTTTATATATAAGCAAATTTTTAAAATGTATTTCAAAATGTAAAATTATTATTTTACTTTCAATTGTATTCTCTAATTAATTGAATGTACTGTATACTATATCTAAAATATTATATCAATAGTAGATAAAGTTAGTTTAACAAATTTATATGTCTTTTAACAACATCATTACATTTTTTAATTAATCCCTAAAAATCTTAAATGACCTTCATTTTTGTAATGGATAGAGTAGAACACTCATGACTTGTGATCAAATCGCCGGCCAAAAAAGAACCTCATTTCATGTTGGAATTTAAGTTGAAATGGTCCACCCAATTATGAAAGTTCAAACATTGCCACTCACCACAGTCTAAAAATGTGAATTTCATGCATTTACCTTTAGGATAAAGAATATAGAGCATATAATGATATAAGGATATTCTCAAACCTTTGCCAAAAAATAAAGAGGATATTCTCAAGTTGTGTTGTGGCTTCTTGATTTGTAGTAGCACTTGCAACACTAGTCCACCATACAAAACATTTTCAAAATTGTGGCTTCAGTTACCGTCCAATTTAATAATGGTCATTCTTAAAATATTTTAGATAAAATATTCATTATAAATATAACATTAATTTATTATGTTTAAAAATAAATAATAATGATAGTATTTTATTTATTACATTATAAATGGTCTTTTTGGGGGATTTTTTACTTAATACATTTTAAAATAAATAATAATGATAGTCCATGATGACGAAGTTTTCTTTTCCCACCCCCTGGTTTGCTTTTCCACCCCCTGTGCTGCCCTTTATGCCCCTGACAAAAAAGTTCGGTAAATGCGGGCCGAACTTTTTCACCCCCTACGTTGAACCGAACTTTTTTTTTAGTGTAAAATTTACACTAAAAAAAAGTTTGGTTTACGTAAACCGAACTTTGAGGGGTAAAATTGGATTTTAGGGGGATGAAAAAGAGATACTGGGGGTGGGAAGAGAAATCTTCCATGATGACATGCGAATTTTATCCAACTATGAGTACACGAACAAACACTACAATACCCAACCCAATAACCTCTCTTTTTACATCTTCATCATATCAATTTATGAGATTTTTGTGCTGCAATTTTTTTTCATTATCCAGGAATTATTGGGTTATTCTGATGTAAAAGAACTGTTTTCATACAAAGTAATGGAAGAACCTTCAATATCAAAGTAGAATGTGTATAGTATGATTCGGATAAGCTTTTATCCAAGATGAACCAAAAAAATCCACATCACCACTACTATAGGGGACCACTTTTGAAAATCCACACCTTTTCTAAGAAGGACATAATTTAACCAAAAATATACTTTTAGTCTTTAGACAACATAAAATTTACAACAACAAAAAAAAAATCATCAAAAATATGTACATCCGGAATCGTTCCATAAGTACAACTAAGTTGATAGTTTTACGAACGTTGATATACAAAAATATGTGTTCGACCCGAGATTCATCATTTTTTCACACTAGAGTTGTGTAAGCTTGCCACTAGGCTACTTGCTGTTTAGGGTCTGTTTGGTTTGGGGTTTTTGGAGGGGAGGGGAGGGGAGGTGATATTTTAAATTTTTATGTTTGGTTCAACTTTTTAATGAGGGGAGGGAAGAGAAGGAGAGAAGTAATTTAATTTTTACCCTTAACCTTATAAACTCAAAATAAGAATTAAATTATAATAGATATATTACGTCAAAAAAAAAATCTAATGGATATATAACCAAAAAAAAATTCTAATGAGTAGAAAACTTAAATTTTTTTTGTTGTAAAAAAAAATATAACCTAAAATTTTAATATTCCAACAAGGAAAATTTAGAATTTTAATAAAAAAGTGAGGGTAATTTTGTCAACATAATAAATTATATTTTACCTCGTCTCCCCTCCTTAAAAATTCCTCCCCTCCCCTCCCCCTTGGTTGAACCAAACAAACTTAGAGTTTTCATTCAGGATATTATTTTCTCTCAACATGCAAATGTGTAGGCTAGGATAAACCAATTAGCACATATATAGTTCTGAAATTAAGTAAGCATGTCATGCATTATATTATAACATTCAATTTTCCTGAATTAACTTTACACAACCTATTCTTTTTTTGAAAACTAAAATCCCAACCCAACAGATTGTCAATGTTCTGTCTCGCTCACTACGATGGTTGGCAATATTTTTGCTCCTACCATATAGTTTTTGTGTACACAATTCCATGTCTTTACATTTAGAGTAAAATCAAATTTGTTTTCTGCTATCCCTTCCATAATAGAAGCTAAAAGTGTTTGGAACGACATCAAGATATTTTTCACCGTGAAAGCTACAACATGTAGCTTCATACAAGATGTTGCTTCAATAGTATTGTGCGTTTGTTTGTCTTTCCAACGCTGATCTAAATACTCGCTACATCTTATAAGAAGAATAACAAATAGGATGTAAACTGCATTACAAGTCTACATTATATATTTGTGAAAACCCTGGAAATTAGACTTACACTGCAACATACATGAATCTTGGGTTGTCTGGGAAAACAGTTCAATTACTTTGAACTATAGCTGAGAAGAGAAGTTTGTTGAGATCTCCAGAATCAGCATCATGGGTTTCATTTCCTGCATCGAAACAGATACACAGTTACTTACTGCATGTCTGAACTATAGCAATGCTATACATGGTAATTATCTAAGATCAGATTCTGATAAATCAGAATGGTAGCTAGTTACTCCTCAATCGTCATTCTAAGAAAGCCCTACCCTTCGATGCAAATGCAGCAGCCATAGAAGGGAAAAAGATGAGACACCATGCTGGGACATGACTAAGACAGCATGGTTAATATCATTAGCTAGCTTTAATCTAGTAGTGTACTGATGTTGTTAACCGTGGATAGCGAAACATAATGGTTTATTAAAATTCTATTACACTAGAGCGCTATAGGCACTATTTGACAACATTTTGTACTAAATAGCGTATCGTGGAAAAATAGTGATTTGTTCTAATTCTTCTATGCTATAGTACCGCTATATAGCCATGATGCATACTTAATTTCTCCTTGTATTCTGTCATTGCATTCTCCAGAACAAATGTCCATCTGAAGAAATCAACCCCTCCCTAAGCACTTTTAAAGGCCTGCTGCCGACTAACTAATGCATCTACTATAAAATTAAAATTGAAGTAAAGCTAATAAGAGAAGAAGGAGATGACAAAAGATCTAAAAAGCCCACCAACTAGAGTAATAAATAACAAAAGCATTCCCACTTTTAAGATAATAAAAAAAATTGATCCGTCCCGAGAGCTTAGCTCAGTTGGTAGGACATTGCATTATATATGCAGGGGGCCGGGGTTCGAACCCCGGTCATCCCACTTATCCACTTTAAGGGTGGAATTTCTAGCCATTTGGCTACTTGACCAAAAAAAATTAAAAAAAAAAAATTGATCCAAACAAAATCTCTTATTATATCTTTTTAGATCAAACTACACATTCCAAACATTTGTTTTAATAGCCAGTAAATTTTGATAATCCAAGAATGATGATATACATGCTATCAATTAAATAAGGTTGTCAAATAAACTGCATGTCTATGGAAAATTGGCAAAACAAAAAGTCCTTGAAACTGCTCACCTGTTTTTGATCTTATTTGATCTGTCCATTCATCAATCACCTGCACAACAGTTAAAATTGTGTCAAAAAACCATTGCAATTACTTGGTTGACTATGTGAAAAGTTAATAGATACATAATTTGCGATGAAAATCACTTAACAGCTGCTTTGTATAACAGAAGCATTAGAATATGAAAAACAAAATATATTATTTTCGACTTTGAGCCATTACATTTACATCAGTTGATAATGTTTTAATGCATCCATCGTATTCTACCTTCTCCCTTCCCCTTTCTGGCAACTAAAAACGAACCAGACCTCTTAAAATTTGGGTAAGACTTAATTCAACCCTACAAAACCGACAATTTGTAGGGTGAGGGATACCTCCCAATTATAAACATACTTTTAGGCCATATATATATATCATACAACGCGGAACTCTCAACACATGATAGAAAGTTGACCAACGAATCTTGGATAGATTCTAATACTATCTTAAAATTAGAGCTTGTTTAAACTCAACCCTACAAACTGGCTTGTAAGGTGAGGGATGTCTCCCATTTATAAACATATTTTCAGGTTATATCTCATATAAAGTGGGATTCTCAACAAGTCCCTCTTCCCCAAAGCAATGTGATAGGTACCCAAGGACATTCTTACTTGGTTAAATAGTTGTACACAAAGCCCCATATTTTGATTCATATTGGTTGTTTGCTGGCAAAAGGTGTAAAGACTTGAAACACCACTTGGAAAATGACAACCTTTGAGAATAGCAAAAGATTCATGCAAAATTTATCATCACTCTTTTCTCCATAATAGAAGAGAACGCATTTTGATTTTGAATGTTAATTTCTTACTTCTCTTATGAAATCAAAATATAGCACGTTACTTAGGAGGCATTTGGAAGAGCTTATTAAAATTTAACTTATGACATACACAATTGCAGAAGTGTTTATAATAACTAACAAGATGCCCATAAGTCAGTTTCAACTTTCATTTTTATAAGCAAAATTTTATAATAGAGTACAAGGGGTACTCCAACCTTTTACATCAAAGCTCACCAAATTCAATAGTTATCGCAATTACAAAGAAAGCATACACCTGTTGGATTAAACCACCAATCAGACAATAAACAGCCTTGTTTCCTTCCTTTTCAATCAATAAACCACAAAGACCAAACAATAGCTAACCATATGACATGTCTCACCTTTTTGCAATGTTTGCATTTTCAACTTATTTTCACATAAGCTCCCCAAATAACTTAGAAATTACACAACTTAAAAAAGATCTTATATAATTCACTTCACTCAGTTTCTTCATTCCATCATAGAAATAACTTATATTCTCAAGAGGAGTTTTATTTGTTTAGAGTAATAAAGAATATTTTTGTATAATGAACACGAATCATTAGGCAGACATGAATGAGTAAAGGCGCTAAGAAATGTCACACAAAACAAACATCTTGAAAGAGTACGCATCCAACTATAGGAAATTATCATTCAATTTGTTTAAAGACAGCCAAACAAACACTAACCTGATTGAAGTTGGTGAATGCATCATCATCTTCACCAGTAAAGGGAATGCCAACAGATGATTGCACACGCTGCACTAAATTTCTATTCTCAACAAGAACTGTCTGAGCTTTATCAATCAAATCCTGCACAGATCAACAACCAAACACTATTTCATAACCTAGCTTTATCCCCATCTCACCCGCACACATCCAAAAAAAACTTTGTAGCTATTAACCACGAGTAAACAATCAAATTAGTCTCTGACTTTGTAGAACGTTCTCAAATAGGTCCCTGGGATTATAAATATTTCAAAAAAGTCCTTTACTCTATTAAATTGTCAAGTTGGTCTCTATATCTAACTACTTATTATCAATTAGGTGCTAATAATTTAACCACTTTACTATCAATTTGATCCGATATTTAACCACTTAATAACAATTTAGTCCTTAAAATTACTATCTGAATTCTGAATTTGTCTCTGACTTTCACAAGGACTAATATGAGTAAAATTTAACAGAGTCAGAGACGAAATATTCATAACCTCATAGACCTATTTAAAAGTCATACAAAGTCAGGGCAAATTTGGTAGTTTACTCAAAAGAGTTTAAACATAAGCATACATGTCAAACACCAAACACGTCTTCTATCTAAAGTGCCGGTGTTACATTCCCCATTCAAATCCAATTATACAGAAACAGCACACTAAAATACATTGAAATAGAATCATAATAATAAATTACCTGCTTAGCAGCAAGAAGCTCATGGCACTGTCCTTTCAAAATTGAAATTTCTTCCTGTATCTTTTTAATCCTGGACACAAGCTTCATAGGGTTTGCCTGAAGAAAATCAATTTCAGTTTTAAGCAACAAAAAAAAAAAAGTATGAAAAATGTGATGAGGGTTTTTTCTACTCACGTTGTCAGGGTAAAGCTGTTGAAACTCGGTTTGAAGACGGTGATGAACAATATCAAGATCGTGATCGGCTTTTCTGAATAGTTTCACAAGTCCATCGGTTGCTTCATGGTACTCATTTCCCATTTTCGCCTTTTTCTCTCTTCACACTTCAAATTGCAAGATCAAATTACCAGCAGTACCAGAGCCAAGAAAAATTCAAATTTCCCAAAATAAAGATATTTTTGGAGGTATAATTATTTATTTTAAATTATAAAATTAATCATTAAAGAATCATATTTGTAATATTTTATTTTTGTGATCAATTGAAAATTATAAGCCCAAAGAGATTGCTTAAAAAAAATCCCAAAGAGAGATTTACTTTTCGCACTCCCCGGGTATACTCTTTCACCCCCTGAAATGACCTTAATAATACCCCCTCGCCATCTAGAAAGCGAGTACTTTTCACACTCTAAATAGCGAGTGTCAATATTTTGCACTCAAACTGGACGCTGACACCCCCCATGGATGAAAAAATCATGGAAAAAAAGAGTTCGCTTCCTAGGGAGCGAACTCTTTTTTTCATAATTTTTTCATCTATGAGGGGTGTCAGCGTTCAGTTTGAGTGTAATAAATTGACATTCGCTACTTAGAGTGCGAACTTTTTTATAGTTCGCTACTTAGAGAGCGAACTTAGTTTACACTTTAAAAAGGGTAAAGCGAACTTAGAGAGCGAACCTAGGATGCAAACTGTGGTGTTCCCGTTTTTGTAATTTTACACACTCACTTCCTAAGTAACAAGAGGGGCGAGAGGGGTAAAAACGGAAGGTCAGGGGGTGAAAAAGAGTGTTGGGGGTGCGAAAAGTAATTCTCCATCTAAGAAGTCCATTGATGAAGATGCGGAAGTGTAAACCCATCCCAAAATTATAGTTCATGCATATATATGGAGCCTATCTATCTAGACCAAGTCGTGCGCAAGTGAGACACATTTTTTACTGTGAAGAAGTTTGTTTTACTATTAGATCGATAAATGTATGTTTGGTTCGGTAAAAAAAAATTATTTTGAAGGAAATAATTTTGTAAAACTAATTCTAGCTAAAATTGAGTTGAAGGTGAAGTGATTTTTTTCAAACGCAATTGTTTGGATACATTAGTTCAAGCAAAAGTGAGTTGAACGATAAATTTGAGTGTATTAATCAATTTTAGAACTAGATGCTATAATTTCTAGCTTCAAGTTAAATAATTTCTAGAGACAAAATCAATTTTACTTATGAGAAACCAAACATATTAAAATCAACTTTACACCTCTCAAATAATTATTGGTTCTCCAAGTAGAGTCAAACATATAGTAAGTCTCACAATTAAATCAAATGAGATGTGATGTGCCGTTCAAAAAAAATAAAAATGAGATGTGATGCGACATATTGGTGAAATAATGAAACTTATTGATTCAATGGTGAATCCAAGTTTGTATATGATGAAAAATTCATCTCACTTGTGCATATCCAGCAAAGTCACATGACAATAAAAGAAAAGAATTCCTTACAAGTGTACTAATGGACGGTAAAAAAATGTATTTCTTATGAGTAAAGCCAAAATTTAGTATTGTTCCTTCTATTAGATTCAATTTGTGGTTAATTCAATTTAATTTGCAATGCTATGCAAATAAAAATCCTTAATATACATTGTTTTTAAGTGTTTGAAAATCGAATTATTTGTTGCACATAATATACATTATTATTTGTTGCACATAAATTTATGTTGATTATGAAAATATTCCATCAACTTTATTTATCTTGTGGTGAAACAACCAAAACTTTGGTTGTAATTCAGCCATTGATGAGATCAAGAAGAGAAGTTTCCATTTTCCAACATAAAAAATAGCAACCCATCATCATTGATCTTTAGCTTTATCCTTAATAAGCAATCTTAGCTTTTCTTTTAACATTACACCAAAAGAAATTTTATCAATATATCTGGCATCATTATTTCTTTTAACTAATAATCCAGCTTATCCAGTTTGGAATCAAGCAGTGCAGGGACTTTTTAAAAGCTAAAAAAGGATAAAATATGATTAATAAGACAGTGGCTGGTATTGTCCTCATAATTAAATAATGATATCAACTTTGTTTTTATCAACCCGTCAAACAACGTCGAACTAGACAACTACAAACCCAATTTTTTTAGTCGCTAACTGCACACACCAACTGTTTAGAGATTCATAATCGTCTCTTAATTTATGTGAATGTGTGCAGACAATAATGACACGTCAAAACCCAAATTCGATAACTATAAATTACAAATGGTTGTGATTGAAGAATCTCTCCGCGACAAACAAAAGAAATATGTTTGGTTTCTTACTTGATCACAATTAAATACTACAGTAATTGAATCAAACTTTACTTATCCATGAATAGTCTTATAGTCATGATTATATTATTCACAAAATGCCACTCTGGAAGAATCAAAACACTACATTTGTACTGGCATTGATTCCTAACACTTACAAACCACTACTTGTTATATCATTCGCTTGCCTTGCGTTCTATTTTCCTTGTTTGCGATTGTGATTCAAATTTCCAAGCATAAGAGACCCAAACTTCACTTTACAGTTACCCTTCTCTTCCCTATCTCATAAAACATGCTCTAAATTAACTCTAACGTAAAGTAAATCACTTTTTTTTTTGACAAAACGTAAAGTAAATCACTTAGCTTAATACAGACCCAACAAAAGATAACCACTTAGCTTAATCACACTGAATTGCTAGTTATATTACACCATTTTTATGCTATGTTTGGTTTAGAGTTTGTGTTGATTTTCTCAAGACCGAATGCAAAATCCACCGTGATATTTTAAAAGCTATTATTCAGAGTTTCATAACTATCGCGTTTTTACACCGTGGATTGCACATTTTCCAAACACATGCTTAGATTAATTGAGCTACAATGTTTCACTTGATCACACTAAATACATAAATACATCATTCTTGAAGGAGAATTTTTCAGCTCAAAATAATCATATTCAATCATATTTAGGAAATGTGAAACAAAAATTTAAAGAAATATCAATATTAACAACTAATTAGTAATTGAATTCGTGTCGTCTTCTGACTTATGGTGATTCACCTTAGCCAAACCAACTCCACGCGCCATCGACACTGGCGCGTGGAATGAATCTACAATCGTCGCCGATGACATCTCCATTTGACAAACCCTGACAGCACCAATCAAACGCTCCGGCAACTCCTCCTCCATCTCCGCTTCAACAACAAACCCCATATCAATTGTAACAGAATTCACAAAACCCAAAGCAAGGTGAAGAATCGCGTTTGCAATTGCACTGCTTCCAATATCAACATCAATTTCAAAGTAATTCGATCCTCTATGATAATTGCACGTTAACGCTTTCCCTAACAAACACGCACTGTGATTTCCAACCGCTTTTTTCACAATCCACGGTCCTTTCACGATCCGGTTCACTAATTTGAACCGTTGATTTCTAAACGAGTCATCGCCGTTTATGAATCGGTAAAGAAGTGAACCGGTTTGGATCGGTTCGTTTGTTGCGAAGTAGAATACTGCGCTGTGATGTGATGCTCCTTTTCCGCCGGGAATCTGAAGGTTTACAGCGAAGATGAAACTCTTGAGCGATTTGTTGTGAGCTTGTGATTTTCTTAACGCGTGTGATATACGGTTATCGGCACGTGCGAGTACGTTGTCGAGTTTTGTGGTGGATTTGAGCCAGTCCATTCCGGCCGGTAAGAGGAGATATTCGCCGGCGGGAGATTTGTGTCGTTTTGTGAAGTAGTTATTGGAGCGAAGGGAGAAGAGATTTCCTGGCGGTGAGGACCAACCGTTGGTTCCGGTGTTAAGATCAACGTGGCGTAGAGAACCGCCGTTTACTGCCTCGGCGATCCAGTCGGGTTTGATGACGTTGGCGGAGCTGCGGCGAGTGATCGGTGGCGGGTGCATTCTTTGTTTCTGAGGTGTGAACTGTTCAGAACTGAACTCCGTTTAACGCGGAGGGGGTGTGTTAGTAACGAAGGGAGGTGCAGAAAATGAAAAAGAATGATTCTAAAATGTACACTGTGTTTTTGAGAAACTGTTGGTAGAGATCACCTTTTATACCGGCGAAGCCAGCTAATGCTCGACTTTTATATGCATAAAGCAATACATTTACATTTTTATTTTTTTTCTTTTGTCAAAAAATAAATAAATTTACATTGTTTATTTAGCATATTTTCTTATTTATTTTCACCATCAGTTGAATCTAGATGGAGATCAGTTCTGATATCAAATAGTTTCAGTCTAGTTTCTGGGATCAAATTGTGATATTTCTTACCAAGTTAAACATCAATCATTATTGAATCAACTAAGGGTTGATATTTAGTATGATTTTAGAGGTATAAATTTTTATTTTTACAATAATTTTTATTTTTAAATTTTTTATTTTAGTTGATTCTTCACATATTTTATTGGTGAGAAAATTCATTTGGCACTTGCGGTTGCCACAACCAAAATTAGCACTAATTTAATAAGCTTATACACCAGGTAGTGCACTTGTTTGTTATCAAAACTAAAAACTACATAAATTCTACAAAAAGATCGTTACCAATTTCATCGCAAACTATTGAAATTACTCTAGGTGTCGACAACGAACGAAAATGCAATTACTAATTTTTAGCTAAAAATAGAAGGGACGACGCCGTCATAATGACTGGAGAAATAGGGGAAGGCTAAGGTTGAGAATAAGAATGGTAAATAGACGAAATAAAAATTCATTATAAATTTACACATATAAATGAAATAATCGGAACATGAACCCCGATCATGACATTCAACTTAATAAAAATCATTATAAATTTGTATTTTGTCTTAACAAAAATAAAGATTTAAAATTAATTAAATAATTGATAAGAGACTCTAAATTAAAATTTTAATTAAATCTTTTCATATAAAAAAATAAAATTAATTTACACACTACGATAACAGCTTGCTATATTTTTTTCCAAAAGATCTGTACAAATATCTATAAAATCTTGTTATATGGAGTATATTTTCTAAAAAAGAAAACCACCCTTGATTTAGCAATTAAGTAGTAGATATGGCATAAATTTCTTACTTTCAGTTGTTCTCTTTTACCTAATTCAATTAAGTTAAACTTCTTTTCACTTGTTTTTTGTAGCAATCAATTTCAAAAGGTTATCACGTTATTGTTTCTGGAACTACTCGATCGTGCTACTTGACATGGTAATTTCTGATTCTTCCATTAATCAATTTCAAATTTTCTTTTGTTCGTTGTAGTCTTCTAATTGAGTACACGGTTCAGTTAATTTGGGTTCCATATATATATATATTTCAACACTAGTTTCCGGTTAGGTTAATTTTTCGATACACATTTTATTTGGATATGTACCCATACATTGTTTCATAAATAGTATTCGTTAGTTTTTCTATATCAAAATATTATTTGGATATCCACATCAGAGATGTACCAATATATAAAATATGTGTATTTAAGTGTTCACCGTTGTTTATACTGATTAATTTGCTTATAAAGCGAGAAGAACGTTCAAAGTCTACCCGCGGGACAGTGAAAGATGCAGAGTTGGACAAATTTAGCTGTTTACCGAGTCATGTAATAGTCCGGATTCTCTCACATTTACCAATTAAGGACGCAGTGAGAACAAGTGTTTTATCGAGAAAATGGAGTAACAAATGGTACACACTACCAAATCTCGTGTCTGATGAACATTGTGTCTTGCCTGCAACTTCCCACGACCCTTCAGTTATCAAAGACAAGTTTCTGAGAATTGTTGATCATGTACTTTTACTTCATCGTGGGCCAATCAACAAGTTCAAGATTTGCATGAACTATTATAATCTCGTTGGTGCGAGTTATGTGACTTATATTGATCGGTGGATTCTTCATCTAATCGGAAGGTCTATCAAAGAACTTGTGCTAGATATTAGTTATTTCTTTATGAAGCAACACTATAAGATACCTTGGCGTTTATTCTCTTGTCAAAGTTTACAACATTTAGAATTAAATTTTTGTTGTCTTCAACCTCCAATGATGTTTGAAGGTTTCAGGAACTTGAAAAGTCTTGATCTGAATAAGGTTAAAATGACTCGAGATGATTTTGAAAACTTGATATCAAGCAGCCCTTTGCTTGAAAAATTGATATTGAATGAACTTGATGGTTTCAAACAAATTAATATCCATGGACCAAATTTAAAGATTTTTTATTTCAGTGGTGACTTTGAGGATATTAGCTTTCACAACACTTTCAAATTATCTGAGTTAATAGTGTATTTATACCCTGGACACATTCAAGGTAGATTGCATGAATGCTCTAGCAATTTGCTCCAGTTTTTCGATCATCTTCCTAACATACAAAGCCTAGAGATTCATCACTCTTTTCTAAAGGTATAATATAATGTTATAGCATCTTTACTTAATATATATATTATCAAAAAACATTATATTTTGATTTATAATCATTCTTCTATTTTGTTTTAGTATTTGGCCACAGGTGTTGTGCCAGTAAATCTTCCTATACCTTGTATCAATCTAAGGTCTCTTTGCTTACGCATAAACTTTAATGATTGGAAGGAAATTTCGGCTGCTCTTTGCTTGCTCAAAAGCTCACCTAATCTTCAAAAATTACATATAATTGTGAGTACTAATTTAGTTTGGCTTTGCTTTCAAATTTTATTTATTTGTTAGTTAATATAATGTTATCTTCAGAATATTTAATATTCTCTACGTCTCTCTTATGCATATAGGCAGCTGCGGATCTGACTAGTGTTTTAACACCCGTCTCTTGTTGGGATAATACAATGGTAGCTATTGAGGTGGTGCTTTATATGAAATCTAAGATGAAGGGAAAGATAGGAGATGTAGCTTTTAACCTTGATATTAGTAAAACATATGACTTGATTGATTGGAATTATGTACATAGAGATATTATGCAAAAGATGGTTTTTGTGCACAATATGGATCAAATTGATCATGATGTGTGGCAATAGTTGCCTATTTTAATCTTGGAAATAGTTGGACACCCCAAGTAGAGGTCTTCAACAAGAAGATTTGGTGTCTTATTATCTTTTTCTTATTTGTGCAAAAGGTTTTTCATCTCTGATATGACAGAAGAAAGCCCGAGGTGACATTCATGAACTTAAAATTTCTCATAATGCTTCCATTATTTCTCATATTTTATTTGCAGATGATTTTTTCTTATTCTAATACTTCTGATCCTTTTTATAAGTGATAATTGAGTCAATAAAAGTTGATCTATCTGGTTGATAATATAGTTCAGATAGATCAATTTTTGTTGAATTCAATGGTCTCTTATAAAAAGGACTAGATATAGAATACTATATATCTATTAGATCTATATCTTTTTTGGTAAAAAAAAGTGCGTGAAATTTGTTATAGACATTTTTTTTTTGAAAATGGTGCTCTTGAGTTAATGTGTTTATATTTGATTCATAATTGTGGTTGCTTGTGTTTGTTGGTGTTTCAGTGTGTGAAGTTTGTATATTGTTTTGTTCATAGTAGTAAAATGAATTTTGTATTAATTGTTATCCTATAGCGCATAAAATATAGGTTGCATACATTGTTTTTTCTTTTGAGTATTTCTTACACTTAAAAGTTTATACATATATATCTTTGAATATTACTTATACTTATTATGTTCATAAATTTTTTATGTACGTAGTAGTTTTTATAAAAAAATATTACATATATATATATATTGTTGGAACATGATGTGAATATTGGAGAAAAACTTGGTATATGAAATAAACACAGGTGTAGAACTAAGTGTTGTATGAATTGAAAAAAGTCATTTTTGAGTTCCACATTGGGTAGGACACAACTCTTAGAAGTGTTTATATATTGAAATATGGCCTTTTGGGGTGTGCCCCACGGGGTACCCCATTTTGTAAACGGTGGACCACACATGCTTTGTTCCGAATATCACACGCGCCACCGTCCGGCCGGGCGGGGCTTGGGCTTGGTGATATATTAATTTTTTTAATAAATAGAAGTGAAAAAATAATTGCTAATTATTTTTTTTGCTATTGCATGTTGATCCGATCAGTTTACAATTTCGCACATTTATTTTGTGTTGCGAGACCAAGTCCTGGACGGAATATAACCGTTATTTGCTCCAACTCAGTCAATAACTGAGTGCCTAGAAATCAGGCCACGTTTTGGCTTTGCTGGCAGATGAAGGCTCCCACTGATTCCTCCTTAACAGTTTAATTCATTCCTCTATAAATATTGCTTCAGTTTCAGAATTTTCTTTTACGAAAATTAACTCTCTGCATTCCATTCTTCTTTCTCTCACAAATATTTTCTTCAGTAAAATATTATTTTTGTTTTTGTTGTTTCAGAAAGTGGTTGCTGCCACTTCGAATTGATATTAGTATATCAATATTGAACTGGTTTCTAAAACTAGAGAAAGGTGTCTTTTTGTCCGTTTTTCTTCTGTGCAGTTGAAAATGGTATTTGCGTTGGCTGTTTTATCCTATGGACTTCACGGTTGTTTTAGAGCTACACTGCACTTAAGTTCGAGTAGTTCCGTGAAACGTCTTAAAGAGAAGGACATAGTGCGCGACTCGGCCAATAATCTATTCGTTGCTGTTTTAAAATCATTTTTTTTAATTCGAAAACTTCCGTTCTTAACATATATATATATATATAATATTAAATTATACATTTTAGACTTAATCCCCCTATGTTTGATTCCTGGCTCCGCCCTTAGACGTGATGGAAACTATTTTTGCTATTTTGATAAATTGAAGGTTGTTTTAACTATTTCATTGGTTCGGTTGATCGGTTCATATTGCTTCTTTTTCTTTCAAATATTATATTCTTTTGTATTCTCTACTATTATTTTTTCCAATATCTTTTCTACTATTATTTTTTCAAACAATACTTATGATACAATGCTATTAGTAAAATTTGGTTCATTGGTTTTCAAAATTGAAATCCAAGTATCGAAGTTTTCCTAATTTAAATTCGAAAAAATTTCAGAAAACACGTTCCGGAGTTTATATTAAAGACAAAAAAAAATTTCAAGTAATTAAATTAAGGATTTAATTTGTATACGACCGTGTAAGGTGTAACAATTTTTTATACGTGCATCCAATCAAATCACGACACATAATTATTTCCTATATTTTTTCCCAAAAGATCTATAAAATATTTTTTTTACAAGATTTATTTTTTTATGGAATTTTTATTTACAAGATATTTCCTATAAAATCTGAGTTTCTTTTATTGGCAAGTTCTATGGACATTAGACAATTTCTAATGTACCGGTAGTTATCAAATTAATAAATAAAATGAATATTTTTTTAAGAGAAATTATTTTTCTATCATTAAAAATATTATAATAATCAAATATCATTAACCAAAGTTGTCAAAAATATAAATTTTGATATTTTTAAAATTTGTATTCTTCATAATAGTCAATATTCAATTTTTTATTGAAAAAATGTTAAAATATTAGTGTAATCATTATAAACAATAAAATTGTATTTTTCCTTGTGCTGTTATTATATCTAAAATACAATAATTAACTAATAGTATTTTTAATCCATAAAAATAATCGTTAATTTATTAATTTGCGATGTCATGTACCGGTACACTTGAACTCTTTTATTTTCTAAAACAAAAAACACCCCTTAATTCTTATAAATGAGAGCGGATCCTCTCCAATCTACTTTTAACCGGAGGCTGTACAGTAGTAATCTGAACTATTCAAAATTTTTTTAATACATGAACAGTAACATAATAAAAAGGAATGGATGGCTGAGATGTGACCGGAGGGAAACTTCACGGAAAGGAATCTCCTCCCATGTGCCCCCCTTATAAATAGTAGATATTGCATAAATTTCTTACTTTCAGTTGTTGTGCGTAAACACCAAAAACTTCCTTTTGCCTAGTTTAATTTCAAGAGTTTAATTGATATGCACTGACGGTGTAAAATAATTTTACACGGTCATCCAATAAGAAATCATCAATCTTCCATATCATATGAAGAAAGTGGGGTAAAGTGGGGTGACGTGACGGAATACATGGTTATCATTGGTTGACAGTGTAAAATTATTTTACACTGTCGGTGCATACAAATTAAATCCTTAATTTCAATCAAACATATTCACCCCCTTTCACTTTGGTTAGTCATTCGATTTGATTTCCCAGTCAATATGCAATTCAATATTTGTTTTTTTTTTCACTTATTATAATTGTTTCTTCTTTAATTACTTTTTAAATTGATTAATGTTTTTGTTTGTTGTAGCAATCAATTTCGAAAGGTTACCAGTTATCACATTATTTTTTCTGGAACTGCCGGTTACTTGACATGGTATATTTCTTGATTCTTCCATGAATCAATTTCAAATTTTCTTTTGTTTTTTGTAGTCTTCTAATTGAGTACACGATTTAATTTGGGTTCCATGAATCAACAATGGTTTTGGTTTAGGTGAACTCTTGGATACATATTTTATTTGGATGTGTATCGTTGTATTTGTTGACCTATATAATTCTGATAGGTTCATAAGTAGTGTTCGTTAATTTTCTATATTAAACACGATCTATCATAATTATCAACATCAAGAATGTACTATGTTCACCGTTTGTTTATACACTGATAACCTGTTTATTTATTCATTAATCAATCTTTTGCTTGAATATGTCTATATTTATATCTACCTAAAGGGAGAAGAACATTCAAAATCTACGACGATGAAAGATGCAGAGTTGGACAAAAATAGTTGTTTACCGGGTGATATAATAGACCAGATTCTCTCACATTTGCCGATTAAGGAGGCAGCGAGAACAAGTGTTTTATCTAGCAAATGGAGTAACAATTGGTACACATTACCGAATCTTGTGTTTGATAAAAATTGTGTTTCAACTGCACCTTCCCAAGACTCTACTGTTATCCATAACAAGTTTTCGAGAATTGTTGATCATGTACTTTTACTTCATTATGGGCCAATCAACAAGTTTGAGATCAAAGACCACTATAGTAATCTCATTGATCCGAGTCAGACGACAGATATTGATCGGTGGATTCTTCATCTAATCAGAAGGTCTATCAAAAAACTTGTGCTAAAAATTAATCGTTTCAATTGGTTACAACACTATAAGATACCTTGGCGTTTATTCTCTTGTCAAAGTTTACAACATTTAGAATTAAGTTGCTGTTGTCTTAAACCTCCAATGACATTCAAAGGTTTCAAGAACTTGAAAAATCTTCGTCTGAGTAACGTCAAAATGACTCAAGATGATTTTGAAAACTTGATATCAAGCAGCCCTTTACTCGAAAAATTGATATTCGTTTCAAACACTTTCAAACAAATTGCTGGTTTCAAACAAATTAATATCTACGGACCAAATTTAAAGGTTTTTGATTTTATTGGTGACTTTGAGGATATTAGCTTTCACAACACTTTCAAATTAACTGAGTTAATAGTGCATTTATCCCCCGGACGTATTCAAGGTGAATGCTCTAGCAATTTGCTCCGGTTTTTCGTTAATCTGCCTCACATACAAAGCCTAGAGATTAATCACTCTTTTCTAAAGGTATAATATAATGTTATAGCATCTTAACTTAATATATATATTATCAAAAAACATTATATTTTGATTTATAAGCATTCTTCTATTTTGCTTTAGTATTTGGCTACAGGTATTGTGCCGGTAAATCTTCCTACACCTTGTATCAATCTAAGATCTCTTATATTACGCATAAACTTCGATGACTGGAAGGAAATTTCGGCTGCTCTTTGCTTGCTCAAAAACTCACCTAATCTTCAAAAATTACAAATAACTGTGAGTACTCACTCAATTTTTCATCTCTTATTATTAATCAATGTAATGGTGTCGTCACCGTGAGAGTTTTAATATTCTTTGTCTCTCTTATGCATATATATATATATATAGGCAGTAACAATGCGGAAGACTAGCCTTTTAACATCTGCTGCCTCTTGTTGGAAAAATATATTTTCGGAGCCAACAATGGCGTTCCAAGTGCGACATGTGAGGATATATGATTTTTCTGGCTTCAAATCTGAATTAAATTTTATCAGATATCTACTTTTATATTCACCTGTGCTAGAAAAGATGATTGTGAGGAGTAGATCTTCTTATGTAAATGTTGGACGGAAGTTGATGAAAGAACTAAGTAAGTTCAAGAGACAGAGAGCGTCGGAACAAGCTGATGTTATTTACGAAATGTAAAAGTACAACTTTTCATAATGATTTTTATTCTCCTCAATTCATCATCTCATGTAAATTTCTTTTAATTTAATTGAGTTTAGAGATGAAAACGACAGTTTCTTATCAGCTTTCGCAGCAAAATATGATGTCAATTTGCATATGTGAATGTTGAAATGGATTTGTCTGCAAGTAATTCAAAAGTTTTGCAGTCCAAGAATAAAAGCATGACAGAATATGGAGAATTAGTAAAGACCTACTTAATTAATTCAAATCACATTTTCTTCTATGCCAGTGAAGTAACCTATGCATAGAGAACAAAAGATTGATAAGTAAATTGGTAGTGTGTCTTCCACTTATCACAATCACACATATTAGAAGAAATTATTTTAGACTCAGAAAAGAATTGGTTACAAGACAAGTAAAGACAGAGAAGAAAAGGTACAAATAGAAGGAGAAAAGTAATGACCGATCAAGATACATGACAAAAAAGAATTTGATTTTGTTCAATAACTTCTATCGTAGTTTTGATCCTGTTTATTGGATCGTCTAATTTTATTCGGTCAGTTCCGATGAATCAAACCGTGATCCTCCTTACCAAATCTAACACCAATCAACCTTTGGACAAACTAATGGTAAAAAAAGAGCAAATTTTGATTATAGAATTATATCATAAAAAAAAAACTATCATTTTGTCATGTACTATCTCCGTCCCATTTTATAAGAGCTATTTTGATTAAATGACAATATTCATTTATCTTGCTTTGACCATACTTTTTTAATAATTTATAGATATAAATATTATCATATAAGATCTTGTTTGATTTGTTTTGATGAGTATTTTCAAAATATCAAATTTTTATAATTTTTACTAATAGAGAATTAAAGATATTAATGATCAAAATTGTGCATTGGCACAGTAGTCAAAATAGTTCTTATATTTTGGGACGGAGGTAGTATAAGAAAGTGGGGTGACATTGCGGAAATCATGATTGATATTGGTTAACAGTGTAGAAAAATCACTCCTTAAGGGTCTGTTTGGTTCGGGGTTTTTGGAGGAGAGGTGATATTTTAAATTTTTATGTTTGGTTCAACTTTTTAACAAGGGGAGGGGAGGGAAGGAGAGAAGTAATTTACTTTTTTACCTTTAATCTTATAAACTCAAAATAAAGATTAAATTATAATGGATATATTACGTAAAAAAAAATCTAATGGATATATAACAAAAAAAAATCTAATGAGTAGAAAACCTAAATTATTTTTGTTGTAAAAAAAAAATATAACCTAAAATTTTAATATTCCAACAAGGATAATTTAGAATTTTAATAAAAAAATGAAGATAATTTTGTCAATATAATAAATTATGTTTTATCTCGCCTCCCCTCCTTAAAAATTTCTCCCCTCACCTTCCCTTCCCTCCCCCTCTGTTGAACCAAACAAATCCTTTAGACTATGTTTGGATTGGTGGTATGTGGTGGAATGGAATGGTAAATAATAAGATTTCATTTGTTTGGATTTGCAAAAAGCTAATGGAATGGAGTGGAACCCAATGGAACCAATTCCATTCCATACCACTCAATCCTTTAATTTTTCATTCCCCCTAATTTGGGGTGTATCCAATGGAATTAAACTTTATATTTTTAATATTATTCTTTTACTCTTATTTTATTTTTCTCTTTCTCTTCTCAAATACCCATATTTCACACGAGAAACTCTTTGTCTCACTTCTTCTTCACAAAACTCTCTAGCTCACTTCTTCTTGTATGCGCTAACTGCTAATTTTTCATTATATGCCATGTTTTATTGATCATTGTTTGCCCAAAAAATGAAAATAGTATATTATTATATTATATTATATTACTACTTTATCTTTATTCTTTTATTTCATTGAACAGTATATCATTTGCATCTTAATTAAGAAGGCATGTTGCTTCAATTTGGCAACAACGGTGAAGCATGTATCTTTGTGGATTCTTAGTGCTTTTAAAATGGGGTGCAAATGCGAGTATACTTATTTAAAATGAAAAGAGTAAATTGTGACTACTTATTTTTATGAGAATTTTATTATGAGATTTTTTTTATAAGATTATTATGAAAATTTTAAAACTTAGCTATGGGTTGGAGATGATATATTTGTTTTAATAACATTTTATTTGTGTTATTTTTTATAATTATGTTTTAAATATGTGTAAAATTGGAATAAAGTTGTTATAATTCATTCCCTTCCGTTCACTTTTTAAATGATGGAGTGGTATTTTTGTTTCATTCCATCGCTAGATATCCAAACAATGGAGCGGAATTTGTGTTCCATTCCGTTCCACTCCGCTCCACTTCATTCTATTCCATTCCGCTCCATTCCATTATGTACCATCGATCCAAACATAGCCTTAGTATGAAACGTCATAAATGTCACCCGAATTGAATCATATCATTACCAGTTCCCCAGAAAGAAAACAACCTTCGTGTGAACCCTAACCCCTTTTCTTCTCAATTATTTTCAATCCTGTTTGTACTAAATCTCAAATTGGGACCAAAATCCCTTCTCTGTTGCCGATTCTCAACCCCCTTTGTTTCTTGGTACGAAGATCTTTGGTTATTCATTTCATCCACTACTTTGATTAATGCTTAATTTTCCACTTGTTTATTGTTTTTTTCTCAAATCAATTACTACTAATCACTAATGTTTTTGTTTGTTGTAGATAGATAGATAGATAGATAGAAATCACATTCCAAAGATTATTTATTGGGTCCTTTTCCTGGAACGTAACAATGGTAATTTCTCAAACTCTTTTATCCTGAAAATACAATATGCACTACATCATTGAATTTCAATATATTTCTATCACACATTAAACTGTGTTAATGCGAAATTATGATGATATATTCAATCATTCTTGTGTAGTAAATACTAATCACACCATTTTATAACTTGAACTCAACAGTTAATAACCAGGAAATGTTAAACAGTGCCCCGAGATAATGGTTAAGAAAAAAAAGTGGTAATATAATCTTGAAAGTAATGCATTTAATGCCTTCAAATTAAAAAAAAAAGAATATTTTCTACTTAGAACTTTTGTTTTTGTTTCCTTAAACATTCCCCGGGACACTATTTAGCACGACCCTTTAATTTAATGAAGTTACATTAGTTTGAGTTTCAAGATTTTCTCAATGGACCTACCTAGCTATGATTCTTGTAAACATACATAGATACATATATTGATATATACACTAACATTAGTTTGTTTTCTGATTTGTGTATGTACTCTCTATTTGAATATGAATATATCTTATCTAAAGGGAAGAGAAAATTCAAAGTCTACTCGCCGAAAAGTGACTGGTGGGTGTGCGGAACCAGATAGAATTAGTTGCTTACCAGGTCACATAATAGACAGGATTCTGTCACGTTTGCCAATTAAGGAGGCAGTGAGAACAAGTGTATTATCCAGCAAATGGATGAACAAATGGCACACAATACCAAATCTTGTGTTTGATAGAAAATGTGTCTCTGCCATAGCTTCTCAAGACCCTTTAGTTTTTGAGAGCAAGTATTTGAAAATTGTTAATCATGTACTTTTACTTCATAATGGGCCAATCAACATATTCAAGTTCTCTGACTGCGGTTGTGATCTCATTAGTGAGAGTCTTGTGACTGATATTGCTCGGTGGATTCGTCATCTAAGCGCAAGGTCTATTAAAGAGCTTGTGCTGGAAGTCTGTATAGAGGAACGCTATAAGTTTAAGTTACCTCGGTGTTTATTCTCATGTCAAAGTTTACATCGTTTAAAATTATATTCTGGTTGGCTTAAACCTCCATCGACGTTTCAAGGCTTTAGGAACTTAAAAATTCTTGAGCTATATCACATTACAATAACTCAAAATGCTTTGGAAAAATTGATATCAAGGTGCCCTATACTTGAACATTTGACATTGATAGGTCTTGACGATCTAACTGAAATTAAAATTCATGCACCAAATCTGAAGATTTTTGGCATCCTCGGTGAATTTGTGGATTTTAGCTTTGAGAACACTTTTCAATTAACTGAGTTAAGTTTGTTGGTTCACTCTCAAAGAAATCAAAGTAGATTGAGTGGATGCTCAAGCAATTTGCTCGAATTTTCTGCTCATCTACCTCACGTACAACACCTTGAAATTAGTAGCGGTTTTTTGAAGGTAAAAGGTTCAAGCATTTCAATGTCGAATTTTAATGAACCACAATCTGATTTGGAGTCATTCTTTTGTTTTGTTCAGTATTTGGCTGCAGGTGTTGTGCCAGAAAAGCTTCCTACACCTTGTATCAATTTAAGATTTCTTTTCATATTCATAAGGTTCAATGACATGAAGGAAGTTTTGGCTGCTCTTTGTTTGCTTAGAAGCTCACCTAATCTTCAAAAATTAGAAATATTTGTAAGTACTCATATTGTTTGGCCTGATTTTTCTTTTCTTAAAAATTTGTGGTTGGACTTGCACATCTTGTTTTTGTTTTTATGTGAAGTTATTAATCTCTAGAATTTGTAAATCTTTTTTGCTTTAAACATTTGATCCATGAATTTGTTAAAATTGCATGTAGGCAGAGCATGGGAAGCAAACTACCCTTTTAACACCCGACTCCTATTGTTCGGAAGAAATCTTTTCGGAGCCAGCCGTGCCCATCTCCGTTCGACATGTGAACATAGCGGGTATCTCTGGCATCAAATTCGAATTAGATTTTATCAGATTTCTACTTATGTATTCTCCTGTGCTAGAAAAAATGACTGTGAAGCCTGGTTTAAACGTCAGACCTGAGTTGATGACAGAACTAATCCGGTTCAAGAGAGCATCGGGACAAGCTGAAGTTATTTACGATGTGGAAGACTCTGTTAATTATGGAGGGGAAGACTTTCCGTAGAGTTTTATATCATCCTCAAATCATCTTAGGTATTGTGAATTTTAAGGTGGTTATTACGGAAGTTAATCTTTTTAATTTTAATAGTGTGGCAAATTAGTAGTTGATCTTTTTAATAGTGTGGCAAATTAGTAGTGATTTACATTTCAAATATTTCTTTTTGTTTATCTAGTACTAGTGTTAGATTTTAATTATAATCCTCTCATACATTCTGATAGGCATTATCTAGTACATGATCCTTAAGGATTCTACCAAAACTTTTCATCAGATATTCTTCATTTTATATCTGTAATGTTTAAAGGGAAAGATGCTGCAATGTTTAGGGAACAAAAGAAGTAAAATAGTTTAGATACATAGTGAAAAAGAGGAAGGTATAATGTCAAAACATGATGCACAGTAGTAACATGAAAAAAGTTTCCGATTTTTTCGGAAAAAAAGTTTCCGATTTTTTCCGGAAAAAAAGTTCTCAAATTTTTGTCGGGAAAAAAAGTTCGCGAATTTTCCAGAAAAAAGTTTCTGATTTTTTGCCGGGAAAAAAAGTTTCCGGTTTTTCCGGAAAAAAAGTTTCCGATTTTTTCCGGAAAAAAAGTTCTCAATTTTTCCAGAAAAAAGTTCTCGATTTTTTTCCGGGAAAAAAAGTTTCCGGTTTTTCCGGAAAAAAAGTTTCCGATTTTTTCCGGAAAAAAGTTCTCGATTTTTTGTCGGGAAAAAAAGTTCCCGATTTTTCCAGAAAAAAAGTTTCCGATTTTTTCCGGAAAAAAAGTTCTCGATTTTTCCGGAAAAAAGTTCTCGACTTTTACGGAAAAAAGTTCCTGCTTTTTTCCGGAAATAAGTTTTTGATCTTTTGCCGGGAAAAAAAGTTCCCGATTTTTCCGTAAACAAGTTTCCGGTTTTTCCGGAAAAAAAGTTTCCAATTTTTTCCGGAAAAAAAGTTCTCGATTTTTCCGGAAAAAAGTTCTCAATTTTTTGCCGGGAAAAAAAGTTCCCGATTTTTCCGGAAAAATGTTTCAAATTTTTCCGGAAAAAAAAATTTCGATTTTTTCCGTAAAAAAAGTTCTCGATATTTTTTCCGTAAAAAAATTTCCGATTTTTTCCGTGATAATTTCTAATATTTTTTCGGAAAAAAAGTTCTAATTTTTTTTTTGGAAAGAAAATCCTGATTTTTTAGGAAAAAAGTTGGTTCAATTGAATAATCCAATTTTTATTAATAACCGGTTATGAATTGGTTTCAAACCGGTTATGAATTGGTTTCAAACCGGTTATGAACCATATCCAAATTGATTTTATAAAATAACCGGTTTGTTATTGAAATGGTTTTGGTTACAAATCATATCCTAATTTATGGTTTGGTGTGGTGTGGTTTCAAACCATTGCAAACCCTTAATTAGGAGCTTGATAGCCGCTAGCAAAAACAGAATCAAATATCTATTATCAGAGGCGGTACCAGGGGGTGGCTGAGGGTGGCCGCGGCCACCCCCGAAAAATAAGAAATGACTAGAGTACCCTTGGTAGTTTTATAAAATTACAAATATATATTATATATATTTGTTTGTGAGTAATAACATGCAAAAGGAAGGCTAGCTGAGCGGTTTAATCACTACCCTTCTCCCAAAAGGTTCCGTGTTCAAATCTGGCTGGCAGCATATATTTTATTTTTTTAGCCATTAAAGGATATTTTCTTTAAAAATGTTAATTTTCATGTGTTTAGCAATATCAAAAATGCACAATTTTATCTATTTTATCTTCTAAAAAACCACACAACTATTTTAAAAAGTTAATTTTCATATATATTTATCAATATGCACAATTTCTATTTTTTCCTTCTAAAAATACAACTATTTTCAATAGATTTTCTTTTTTAGTATGTTTAATACAGTAATAAAATAAATAATTTTCTAAAAATTAACTTTGTGCGAGTATTAATTGAAAGTCAATTATTGATTATTTCAAGTCACTTATTACATATATAATATTATTTTAACCTATAAAAAAATAGAGTATTATTTTAAAGTTTTTACGTAATTTATTTACTATAACTTTTCTACTGGCCCCCCGGGAAAAAAAATCCCAGTTCCGCCACTGTCTATTATAAAGCTAATAAGCAGCTCTAGAAGAAAAATGCAATAGAAAAGGAAAGTTAGAAAGAAAGGCCGAATATTATTCCAACTTGAACTATGACTGTTCATGGTTTGCTTAATGAAGAAAACTGAACTGAACCAAACTATGACTACGGTTCTTAAAATCCGAACAGAACTATTAGTGATTTGGGCCAAATCGAACCAGTGTTATAATTTGCAAAACTGGTTCATTGTCTTAAAAACGGAACCAAACTGTAATCATTTTTCCAAGCCAGACTGAAACAATTTTTCCGAACCAGACAACTTCAAGATAAATTTCAAATTACAACAGTACCTATGCAATTTTTTCTTAGCAAGTTACATATGACAATATTTGGTTTCAATGTGTAGTCTTTGTAACAGAACAGCTGAATCCGTACAGTATTTGTTTTGTTATTGATTCTTCTTCTTGGCTCTCCATTTTGAAGCTTTGTGAACAAATTTGGGTCTGATAATAAGCAAATTCAATATAGATTAGCATTATGCATTCAACAACATCATCATCTCTAGCATGCCTCTCGTCATTGGCAACCTTAGTGCTAGTACTATGGTCTCATCATGATTGGAGATTGCCAGATGACCTCTTTAATAGCGAGAGCTTTGGTCTCATCATAAACTTGTTTTAAATTTTAAAAACTTGAATTTTAAAATAACACATTCATCAAATTTAATGTTTGGATATTTTAAAATGAACTGAGCGGAGTGAAATGACAAAAAAAAAAAAAAAGAAAGAATGAAGTGAAAACAAAATGAAAGATTTTATTCCATTGTTTGGATACTCTATGTATTTCAATGAAATATTGTTTCTATTCTATTTTTTGGAAATTGGACAGAAGTTATAAATTTTTTCTTCCATTTTTACCCATATTTAAAAAATACTTATATTATTATGTAAAATATATTAATACTAAAATTTTATCTCTTCAAAATTAATACTTATATTATTATGAACATAAAAGAACAATCTGAACGACTGCAAAGAACAATCGGTCCATATGGGCTTCAGGTTTTTTTCGGGCCGGGTAAAATACCCATATTTAAATTTGGACTTTTTCAAGCTAGCATAAAAAGCCCAAAAAAATTCGGAACAATATTTTAAGGTTCAAGCTCTACATTTATTAGGGCTTGATGGGCCGGCCCATACATGTCAACCCATTTTGATAGCTTTACTTTTTATATTAATATTACTATTTAAAAAATTGCATAAATATATTAATAGTGGACCGACATAAAGTTCAATGGAGTATCACGATTCAATCCAATTTTTATATGAGTTCGAAAAGGCCGTATTGTTTTTGGACTTATTTTTTACAGTTCAATCCATATTAAAATATGAGCTAAATAGGCTGGTTCACTAGATTCAGCGTATTTTAACTAAATAATAAATTATATATATCTCGCATAAATTTTATAGAATCTATATGTAAATTTTGTTCATAAAGAAAATGCCATTGCCCTATTACATTTCTAGCATTGTCACAATCTTCTTATAATGGCTTCTTACTAATTAATACGATGATCAATTGGTCCTGGATTAACATTTGTTGCACCAGGTGATGGATCAACTGGAATATTGTAATCGTCAAGGAATACTTCATCGTCAAGGAATACCTCATTGTCTATATCGGCATTTTCGCTGCTTTCAATCCTATCGACCTTTTCCTGAAAATTTAATGAAATTGAACATTTATATAAAATATACAATTCGGCTGCAAAAATAAAGATTATTCGGTCATGTAGTCTATGAAGCAATCTCACAACACTAATAATAATTAAAGAAATTGAAATAATAAAATGTAACAATATGTGCCTATATTGAATAGAAAAAAAGTACCTCAAGTTTTCTGCTTACTGCAACTGTTGTTTTATCACCAACCACATCTGAGGTGACAAAAAAAAAGTATGTTGAGTGGAATATATACATGAAGTGTTCACATAAAATACTTGTCCAATTTCAAAAACTAAAATTTTGAAGGAAATTGTCAAGTCTCAAATATGCTTGATGTGAGAATCAAAACAATAATAGCACAGACAAATGTTTTTAAATGCACTTGCAACTATTGAAAAATTTGCAATCAAATATAGTTGATACAGTGGCTGGCAATGGCTGGCAACAATATTGTCATGAACCAATGTTTCTAAAGTGCATGTTTAAAAATTACGATGGCACCATAATTTTGTTTACGTTTCAAAGTGTAATTTATGTTAAAAGCACGGTGGAATTATGTAATTTTGACAGACTCGCCCTACAAAAGTGTATTGTGACCACACTTTTTGTAATTACGATGACATCATAATTTTGTTAAAGTTTTAAAGTGTAATTTATGTTAAAAGCATGCTGGAAGCAAAACCGGTAGTAATAATTGATTTGAATGTCCGATTATAACAAATGGTTATGGATTAGTTTTTTTGGATAATTCAACCTTGTTCATCCCTAAAAACAAAATTATCAAGGGCAAATTTCTCTATAAGTGATTGTGAATTGGAAACTTTCATCACCAAATCACCAAAGAATGCACCCTGCTCTTCTCAAAGATACTATGAAAATAAAAATTATCAAGGGCAAAACAATATTCAAAACTTCCAATATTATTTTTTAACCAATAAACTTTGTCTTATTATAATATTGTAAGAGATTTTCATTATTACAAGAGATTTACCTGAAAACCAACAGGGCCCAGTGGCTCTAAAGGCAAAAGCTGTCACAACAACCATCAGGAACAAAGCACAAAAGCCAGAAATCTTCATGATATAATATATATACTCAAAGTCAAAGCTAGCTAGACTTGATCAATGAATGAGAATGACAATGAAACTTCCATGCCTCCCCTTTAAATACCACATTAATCATATCATTGAGTGTGCCACAAGGTGCACTCTGATCCTACCTCTTTCTATGTTATAAACTTCTTTCGCACTTATCTCTTTGCATTTAGAAAATTTAGAAGTACTATAATAATTAATTGAATAATACTTATTGGTATAAAATGTTGAGTTTCAAGTTTGAGTAGATAAATTTCACATTCACTATGTACGAGAATAATGTTAGATTTATAAGAGATGTGACATATTAACCTAATGTCTTAAGGTTTTGAATGGAGGTGTGATGTCTCCCTCTCTTGTGGTCTCATTGTTTCTCATGGTATTTGGATGATCAATTATACGGTGTGAGAACTCACACTTTGGGGAAGATTGTTGGGTTTCAAGTGTGAGTGGTAGTACTCATTAACCTAATTACTTAGGCTCCGTTTGGTACAATGGAAAGAAAGTGGGAGGAAAGAAAATTACGCAAATCAATGCATGAATTTGGACTTAGTTTAGTCTAAGTTCATGCATTGATTTACGTAATTTTTTTTCCTTCCACTTTCTTTCCATCGTACCAAACGGACCATTAAGGTTGGTTTTGGATGGAGATATGGTGACTCTCTCTCTTATGGTCCTGGAGCATTGAATCTATTGTTTCTCCCAAGCTCCCCTGAATTCCCCAACATAAAAATGGATAATGCTTACATTTATGAGCACTAAAATTAAGTTTTGAAAATGTTAACATGTGCCATAAGAGAATTCAATATATAAATATTCGCCTTAAAATTTGTGTATTTAACTTTTTAAAAATTAAAATATTATGAGTCAAAAAAAAATTAAAATATTATTTTTTTTAAAATGCAGTTTTACCACTTTTGGGTTTCTTAATATATGCTCTTAGGACACATGTAATAAGACCCAACTATTTTTTATGTATTTGATGTATTAAATTTGGAACTTATTTTCTACTCTATAAATATATTATAATTAATAATTTTAAATTAGATAATAATTGTAAATTATTATTATGACTTTTTAAAAAATCGTATGTATATATATACAGGGGCGATTATAAGGTACAGCATGCCTGGGCACGTGCCCGGGCTGCTGTCCCACTATTTTTTTTTTATAGAGTCTAGAATGTAAGAATTATCGTTCCAACGGTATTTTATTGAGTCGAAAATAAATATTTATAATGAGAATTGTTTAAGGTCTGAATTAATTTTGTTTTTAGAACTCATAGTTTACTGCGAAAGTAGAAACACAGAGATACCAGTTTCAATTTGAAAGTATGAAAACTTTATTTGACCATAGAAAAATTCAGTTTTTGATTCTAAACACTGCCAAAGTAATTTTTTATCAATCAGGAAAAATCCAGTTTTCAAAAAGATAATTTTAAGAGTGTAAACGGACACGCGAGAGCAGACGTTTATACGTTTAAAATTCGATATCGAACATGCGACAGTTAACAATACCTTTAAATTAATTTTTCTACCTTAAGCAACGTTTTGAGTAATTAAAAGTAATTATTTTCATAAATAAGATGTTGTGTCGTAACACGTTGGACACGCGAAAACGGACAGTTAGATTACGCAGTTAAAATCTATTTTAAAACTTAACCTTTTATTTACAAAAAAATATATTTTCTCATTATAAATATAAAAGACGACTCAGTGAATACCAACAGTCGATGAAAGTTTCATTTCGACCTTTAAAATATCAAAAAGTCTATTAATCCTTTAAAATATTAATGTACTCGGAAGTTGGTTGATAGAATTCCTACCAAAATTTTGCCCAGGCTCTCTAACATTCCTGGAGTCGCCACTGTATATATATATATATATACACCAATAGTGGACCGCCATAAAGTACAATGGAGCATCACGGCTCAATCCAAGTTTTATATGGGTTCGAAAAGGCCGTATTGTTTTTGGACTTACTTTTTACGGTCCAATTATTAATGAGTTAATTGGGCCGGTTCACTAGATTCAACATATTTGAACTAAATTATATAGATTTCGCATATATTTTATAGAATTTATATATAAGATTAAAAAATCGTATGTATATATATATATATATACCAATAGTGGACCGCCATAAAGTTCAATGGAGCATCACGGCTCAATCCAAGTTTTATATGGGTTCGAAAAGGCCGTATTTTTTTTGGACTTACTTTTTACGGTCCAATTCATATTAATGAGTTAAATGGGCCGGTTCACTAGATTCAACATATTTGAACTAAATTATATAGATTTCGCATATATATATATTTTATAGATTCATATAAGATATAGTCTTGAAGTCGGCCGAACTATTCCAATTTTATCTAATTTTTATATAGGCTAAACAGATTGGGCTAAAAAAGACCCTATTTTATTTTTGGATATATATTTTACGGCTCAATCTATACTAATATATATATTAATGGAGCGATTTACTAGACTTGATTCATTTTATTTAAGTAAAGCTACATGGATCTCGTAAAGATTTTGTAGAATTTTTACAAAATATATATAGTCAACAAATTAAACAAGTGCATGCATTTGTGTTAATAATATTTTATTTAAAAATCTTATAGAATTTTTAATGCATTTATGGAATCTATGAAGAATTTTTGAAGTTTAATTGAAATATTTGTATTGCTTAATTTTGTTGTGAGGGAAGAATAATCATACAAATGAATTGAACACCCCATTTTTACACGAAGAGATAAGTACGTGAGGGAAGTAAGCATAAATATTTTACAAACTTTTTTATAACATTGATTGTTTAAGTTGTTTTGTGAGGGGAGGTCACTTGTGAAAAAGTTTGGATAGAAAGTTTAATGACATGTCAATATGCTTTAGCGATTGACACATATCAATGTCAGTATATGCTTTAGTGATTTACAATTGAGCATTTTTGACAGATTTCTATATATTGTGATGAACAATATTGTGAAATATAGCAGAAAACTTGCATAAAGATAAGTGGGGAAAAAGATGGAAAATATTGGAGGAGGACAAATATTAATGTTGTTTAATATGACACGAAAAATATGTTTTTGTGATTGAAACTATTAAAATTTGTCTTAAAATAGTAATGAAATTGTATAATATTAAGATGAGAAAATAGTGTGAGTGAAGACTTAACAACTTTACATTTAAATATTGTTGTCTTGACTTTTTCTCTAAATTGGCAAATTGTTATGTACTGTGTTGTACAAACTTTTGAGATAACATTAAACTTGCATGAAGATATGTGAGGAAAGAAGTAATATCAATACATATGTGAGGAAAGAAGTAATATTAATACATGAAGTTGTTTTGTTTGGGGAGGTCACTTGTGAAAAGGTTTGGATAGAAAGTTTAATGACATGTAAATATTCTTTAGCGATTGACACATATCAATGTCAGTATATGCTTTAGTGATTTACAATTGAGCATTTTTGACAGATTTCTATATATTGTGATGAACAATATTGTGAAATATAGCAGAAAACTTGCATAAAGATAAGTGGGGAAAAAGATGAAAAGTATTGGAGGAGGACAAATATTAATGTTGTTTAATATGACACGAAAAATAAGTTTTTGTGATTGAAACTATTAAAATTTGTCTTAAAATAGTAATGAAATTGTATAATATTAAGATGAGAAAATAGTGTGAGGGAAGACTTAGCAACTTTACATTTAAATATTGTTGCCTTGACTTTTTCTCTAAATTGGCAAATTGTTATGTACTGTGTTGTACAAACTTTTGAGATAACATGAAACTTGCATGAAGATATGTGAGGAAAGAAGTAATATCAATACATATGTGAGGAAAGAAGTAATATTAATACATGAAGTTGTTTTGTTTGGGGAGGTCACTTGTGAAAAGGTTTGGATAGAAAGTTTAATGACATGTCAATATGGTTTAGCGATTGACACATATCAATGTCAGTATGTGCTTTAGTGATTTACAATTGGGTATTTTTGACGATTTCTATATATTGTGATAAACAATATTGTGAAATATAGGAGAAAACTTGAATAAAGATAAGTGGGGAAAAAAGATGAAAAATATTGGAGGAGGACAAATATTAATGTTGTTTAATATGACACGAAAAATAAGTTTTTGTGATTGAAACTATTAAAATTTGTCTTAAAATAGTAATGAAATTGTATAATATTAAAATGAGAAATGAGTGTGAGGTAAGACTTAGCAACTTTACATTTAAATATTGTTGCCTTGACTTTTTCTCTAAATTGGCAAATTGTTATGTACTGTGTTGTACAAACTTCTGAGATAACATTAAACTTGCATGAAGATATGTGAGGAAAGAAGTAATATCAATACATATGTGAGGAAAGAAGTAATATCAATACATGAAGTTGTTTTGTTTGGGGAGGTCACTTGTGAAAAGGTTTGGATAGAAAGTTTAATGACATGTCAATATGGTTTAGTGATTGACACATATCAATGTCAGTATGTGCTTTAGTGATTTACAATTGAGCATTTTTGACAGATTTCTATATATTGTGATAAACAATATTTTAAAATATATAAGAAAACTTGCATAAAGATAAGTGGGGAAAAAAGATGAAAAATATTGGAGGAGGACAAATATTAATGTTGTTTAATATGACACGAAAAATAAGTTTTTGTGATTGAAAGTATTAAAATTTGTCTTAAAATTGTAATGAAATTGTATAATATTAAGATGAGAAAAGAGTGTGATTGAAGACTTAGCAACTTTACATTTAAATATTGTTGCCTTGACTTTTTTCTCTATATTGGCAAATTGTTATGTACTGTGATGTACAAATTTCTGAGATAACATTAAACTTGCATGAAGATATGTGAGGAAAGAAGTAATATCAATACATATTGCTAAAATTAGTGTATTAAAGCAAAATCAATAAATATTGCTAAAAGTGATTAACATGAAGAGATCCTTTAATTAGTCTATAGAACAAGATATGTTACGCAATCTTTGGAGTGAAACATGTACACATTATGTTTTATAAATAATCATGGTATTTGAAGCATGAGTACTAGATATACAAAAATTAGGTTCGTCCATATGGGCCGACTCGCTAAGCTTGCGAAAACATAAAAATTAGTGATTTACAATTGGGCCAAGATATGTTTTCTACAATTATGCCAAAATAAGTTCGTCCATATGGGTCGACTCGCTAAACTTGTTTGGGGGAGGTCACTTATGAAAATGTTTGGATAGAAAGTTTAATGACATGTCAATACTCCCTCTGTCCCTTTTTATAAGAGCTAGTTTGACAAAAAATTTGTCCCTTTTTATAAGACCCTTTTACAATTATCAATGACATTAATTATTTTTTTCCAAACTTACCCTTATTTACTTTGCATAGTTTTTTTAATAGCATTAAATTCTCTTTTGTTTGATACAAAGCACTACAATTAATTGTAAGGGTAAACATGTAAAATCAATATAATTTGTCAACCAATTTAATACTAAAATCCATTTTCTTAATACCCGTGTTTTGTTAAACTAGCTCCTATAAAAAGGAACGGAGGGAGTATATGCTTTAGTGATTGACATATATCAATATCAGTATATGCTTTAATGATTTACAATTAGTCATGTTTGGCAAATTTCTATATAGTGTGATTTACAATTGGGCCAAGATAGGTTAGTCCATATGGGCCGACTCACTAAGCTTGTTTGGGAGAGGTCACTTATGAAAAGGTTTGGATTGAAAGTTTAATGACATGTCAATATATGTTTTAGTGATTGACACATATTAATGTCGGTATATGCTTTAGTGATTTACAATGGGATATTTTTGACAGATTTTTATATATTGTGATGAATAATATTGTGAGGTATGCTTTGCTAAAACATAAAGTTTGGACTTAAAAATTTGAGACTAAATTTATTTAGGGCTTTTAATCTATTCCCAGAAAACCCGATTAAGAATTCGGCTTTCATATTAGCTGTGGATAGTCCATCGTAATCTGAACAGATAGGGCATAAAATTCCTTACTTTCCCTTCTGATTGGAAACACTAAACCCTATTCAATCAAACATAGCCACCCCTTTCACTTTGGTTAGTCATTCGGATTTGATTTCTCGCAATGCAATCTTTCTTATTTATTTTTTCACTTATTAATTATTTCTTCTCTAATTAATTTATTAAATTGATTAATGTTTGTTTTTGTTTGGTGTACTAATCACTATCAAAAAGTTATCACGTTCTTTTTTCTGGAATTACACGATCGGTTACTTGACATGGTAATTTCTGATTCATTCATTAATCAATTTCAATATTTCATTTGTTTGTTGTAGTCTTCTATATTTGTAAGCAAATTTTCATTTGTGCGATAACCAAATTCAAGAACACTCAGTGCACTTTCTTTTTCTCTATAATTTCCATTAATTTAATTGTTTTCTATTATAAATAAATACTCACAAAAATCTACATTTGTAGTTTCCTCGAAGAAAACGTTCGAAGTTGTCGCGCCGGACAGTGAAAGATGCAAAGGTAGACTATATTAGTTGTTTACCGGGTCATGTAATAGACCAGATTCTCTCGTACTTGCCGATTAAGGAAGCCGTGAGAACAAGTATTTTATCGAGCAAATGGAGTAACAAATGGTCCACATTACCGAATATTGTGTTTGATAAAGATTGTGTCTCAACTGCAGCTTCCCAAGACCCTTCAGTTACCAATATCAAGTTTTCGAGAATTGTTGATCATGTACTTTTACTTCATCATGGATCAATAGACAAGTTCGAGATCCACGACTACAATTGTAAACTCGTTGGTATGAATCCCGCGGTTGATATCCATCAGTGGATTCTTCATCTAATTAGAAGGTCTATTAAGGAACTTGTGCTGTATTTTTTTATAAAGCAACGCTATGAGATACCTTGGTGTTTATTCTCTTGTCAAAGCTTGCGTCATTTAGACTTAAATTTTTGTCGGCTTAAACCTCCAACGACATTTGAAGGTTTCAGGAACTTAAAAAGTCTCCGTTTGAGTAGTGTTACAACGACTCAGGATGCTTTTGAAAATTTAATATCTAACAGTCCTTTACTTGAAAAATTGATAGTGTATAATCTTGATGGTTTCAAACAAATTAATATCCACGGACCAAATTTGAAGGTTCTTGAAATCGGTAGTGACTTTGAAGATATTAGATTTGACAACACTTTCCAATTAGTTGATTTATTGTTGGATTTACACTCTGGATACGATCAAATTAGATTGCGTGGATGCACTGCACTGATAATTTGCTCCGATTTTTTGTTCAACTACCTCACATACAGAGCCTAGAGATTAATAACTTAACTTTAAAGGTACAATATTCGAACATCCGAATGATTTATAAGTTTCATAAAACTTTAGTATTTTCTAATTCAGAGTCATTCTTCTGTTCTTGTTTCAGTATTTGACTGCAGGTGTTGCTGTGCCGGTAAAGCTTTCTACACCTTGTATCAATCTAAGATCTCTTTCCTTATGCATATACTTTGATTACTTGAAGGACATTTCGGCTGCCCTTTGCTTGCTCAAAAACTCACCCAATCTTCGAAAATTAGAAATATTTGTAAGTGTTCAATATAAAATTAGTTGCATTATTATGTAAATAGTGCCTTAGAGTTCTATAAATAAGAGTCTCATGTACCACATCTTTCATCTGTTATAAATTAATAATATCTTGATGGTTAGGATAGACATGAAATAGTGCAAGATAGGCGTAGAGGCATGCCCATCAGCCCATGGACGCACCCTTGCGGCTATCCTACGTCTATCCTGACCTTCAAGGCATGGATCCGTAGAGATTCAATATTCTCTATGTATGCATATAACCTTTCCCCTTTTGATCCATATGGTTTTTGATTTTGTAACAATTGCTTGTAGGCACTAAATGAGCAGACAGACCTTTTAACACCTGCCTCCTATTGTTGGGAAAATATCTTTTCGGAGCCAACCATTCCCGTCCAAGTGCGGCATGGCTATATGGCATCATTGGCTCTAAATTGGAATTAGATTTTATCAAATTTCTACTTTTATGTTCTACTATGCTAGAAAAGATGATTCTAGAGCCTGATGTAAACGTTAAATCGGGATTGAAAACAGAACTTATGTGGTTCAAGAGAGCATCGAGACAAGCTGAAGTTATTTACAAAATGGAAAACTCTTCAGCTGAAGTTATTTACAAAATGGAAAACTCTTCATAATGATTTTTATTCACCTCTTCATAATGGAAAACTCTCAATTTGCATATATGGAGATTGAAATGGATTTGTCTGCACTCTGCAAGTAATCCAATGTTTGCAGTCCAGGAATAAAAGCATGACACAATGTGGATAGTTACTTGAGAAGTGTAAAGACCTGCTTAATTCAGTTCACGATTGTGGGATAAGTTTTCTTACGAATAAAACTAATTGAGTGACTGAGTTATCTCGGCATTTCATTTATCTCGCTAGTCACCAAATTTTTTATTATTGTTCACCTTATATTAAGATTTAAGACTATCATTTTATTTTAAATGAAATGCATTAAATTTGTTTCCGTCAAAAATAAAACATCCCAAAAGCCTTAGAATGGCTATGGCTATTCCAACTTGAACTATGACTGTTCATGGTTTGGTTAATGAAGAAAACTGAACCGAACCAAACTATGACTACAGTTCTTAAAATTTGCAAAACTGGTTCATCGTCTTCAAACGGAACCAAACTGTAATCATTTTTCGAAGCCAGACTGAAACAATTTTTCCGAACCAGACTGTTTTTTTGGTCTTTTATCATAACTGGTGATAACTGTGTCAAAGTGCGATAAAACTGATATTCAGATACTAGAATTCTTGTTCAAAGTCCCCGAGAGCTTAGCTCATTTGGTAGGGACAATAACATTTTATATGCAGGAGCCAGGGTTCGATTCCTGGACACTCCACTTATTCACTTTATGAGTGGATTTTCAAGCCACTATGCTACCTGACAAAAAAAAAAAGAATTCTTGTTCAAAACTTGAAGATAAATTTCAAATTACAACACCTATGCAATTTTTTCTTAGCAAGTTGGCCACATATGACAATATTTGGTTTCAATGTGTAGTCTTTGTAACAGAAAAGCTGAATCCAGACAGTATATTTAAGTATGTAAAAAAAAAAAGTATATTTAAGTATTACAGTAAATTATTAATTTTTTTTTAAATAATAGATTAACATTAATCGGTTGCTATTTTCCCTATTTCGTACAGTTAGATCCATGAAAATAGAAAAAAATGGTAACTAATTAATATTAATCAGTTTAAAATTAACTAATAATCTACTGAGAAATACTTAACAATTTTGACACTCTTCTTCACGCATTCAAGCTCCGAATTCAACTAATGGAGTTTTACTTTGGTTAGTTCTTCTATTTCCACTTCAATTTTTGTTTGTTGTTGCAATCATTTCATAGATTATGTATTTGCATGGAATTATTTTGTAATATAATATGCATTCCATTTTTATGAATAAATTGTTTATTTCCATCGCTTGAAAATCAGCTTATAAGGAGTATATGTTTTAGATTATAGTTTTCTTTGAGTTTTGCAAAATATTTCTGTCACAAAACATTATAGTGTACTCATGCAAACTTATGACAATATATGAAAGGCCAGGGGTGGGGTCCTTAAATTTCGCGTTTGTAACAGTTATGTCTTTAAGTTTTTTAGGTAAGAGTTAAGTCTCAAGTTTTTAGGTGACAAATAAGGCTTGTATGTTTCTAACTTGGTGTATGGTTATCCTTATTTTGATTTGATGAAAAAGACACATATGTTGGAAAAAATTACCCGAAAGGGTAACCACGCAACAAATTTTTGTAACGGACAATAACTGGAAGGACAACGATGCAACAAGTTAGAAACTTAAAGACCTAATCGTTAGCTAAATCACTTTAAAAACCTAAAGAATCTTTTGATGTATTTGGCCATCTATTAAACCATTCTATTATTGTAATCACAATATTTATAACCAACTTTGAATTCAAAAGAGTAAATAGTTGTGCTATTTATTACTTACTCAAGTTACATTTGTTTGAGTTTCAAGGTTCTATACATAGAATCTTAGATACATAAATGTACACTAACCTATTTGGCTTTCTTTCTGATTCTTGTATGTACCCTTTGTTTCAATATGAATATATCTATCTAAAGGAAGAAAACGATCAAGGCTTAGCCCCAAAAAAATGACAGACATGGAGTCAGATAGAATCAGTTGCTTACCGGATCATATAATAGATCAGATCCTCTCACGTTTGCCAATTAAGGACGCAGGGAGAACAAGTGTTTTATCTAGCGAATGGAGGAAGAAGTGGTCAACACAATCAAATCTTGTGTTTGATAGACAATGTGTATCTGCTGCATCTTCGGAAGACCCTTCGGTTATCAAGATTAAATTTTCTAGAATTATTGATCATGTACTTTTACTTCATTCTGGGCCGATCAACAAGGTCAAGATTTCCGACTTTGGTTGTGGTATAATTGATATGAACTATGTGGCTGATATTGATCTGTGGATTCTTCATCTAAACAAAAGGTCTATCAAAAAGCTTGTCCTGGACTTTTGTTTTGAGCAACGCTATAAGATACCTTGGTGTTTATTTTCTTGTCAAAGTTTACTACATTTAAAATTATGTTGGTGTTCGCTTAAACTTCCAATGACGTTTGAAGGCTTTAGGAACTTGAAAAGTCTTAAATTAGACCAGGTTAAAATGGCTCAAGATGTTTTTGAAAATTTGATATCTGGCTCCCCTCTACTTGAAAAATTGATATTGTCGGATTTTGCTGGCTTCACCCAAATTAATATCCGCGCACCAAATATCAAGTTTGTTAAAATCGATGGTAAATTTGAGGGTATTGGCTTTGACAACACTCCCCAATTGGCTAAGGTATCTGTTCATTTAAGTTTGCAACCTAACTCTAAAACCAATCAAAGTAGATTGCATGGATGCTCTAGCAATTTGGTCAATTTTTTCGATCAACTACCCAACATCCATAGCCTAACGGTTTCTTCCTATTTTACAAAGGTATAATGCTCAAGTATATGAATGTTGAATTTGACTGTAGGAGTAACTCAAACATTGCTGATTTAAAGTGACTCTTCTGTTTTGTTTCAGTATTTGCTTGCAGATGTTGTGCCAGTAAAGCTTCCTACACCTTGTATCAATCTAACATCTCTTTCCATATACGTAAACTTCAACGACTTGAAGGAAATTTCGGTTGTTCTTTGCTTGCTCAAAAGCTCACCTAATCTTAAAGCATTAGAAATCTTTGTGAGTACTCCTTTATGATTTCTGGTTGCACATCCTGTTTTAGTGTTATGTAAAGTGATAAAGCTCTAGAATTTGTATATCTTTATTTCTTTAAGCATTTGTCAAGTCTCTAGTGTATTAGAATTTTGTTTATAAGAGTTTGTAAGTGTGTATAATTGTGTATAAGTGTGTATGCATGTACCTCATTTTTTAGAGTTTTAATATGCGTACAACATGTTTGCATGTAGGGATGTCCTAAAGAAGAGCACAGTGACTCCTACTGTTTGGAAGATATCTCTTCGGAGCCAGTCATGTTCCTCAAATTGCGACGTGTAAAGATACTAGACATATCCGGTACCAAATCTGAAATAGATTTTATCAAATTTATACTTCTCTATTCGCCCAGGTCTAAATTAACTTTGTATCTTCTTAAACACTTCACGTCAGAGTTAATTACAGAACTAATCCGATCCAGGAGAGTGCCGTGTCGGGTCAAGTTTAAGTTATTTACCATGCAAAAGACTCTTCGTAATTTTTTTATTCTCCTCAAATCATCTTGTGTATTATGATGATTTTTATGGTGGTTATGACTAAGGTTAAACTTTTTAATGACATGGCAAATTATGAAAGGTTGTCATTGTATATTTGTCTTGTTGCATTGATGTTCTTCTTCTTCTTCTTCACATATCATATGATTGTTTTATATATTTTGGCTTCAATGTTAATTGGATTTAACCATAAATTCGATAGTTCTCTCTTCTTCTTTTATATGCATTCGGCAGTTAACAACCACTTATCTTCTTTTCAAATCAAGGAAAGGGTATTAGTTGTCCAGAAACTTTCAAAACACTCTAGCTAACTACTTCTATGTAGATGTAGCTCTCGAAGTGAGTCGAGCTAAGTCAAATTCGTCTGAGCTTAATTAACTCAACTCGTTAGAAATTGGTTCAACTTGAAATTCGGCTCAAGTTTTACATAAACTCTTTTTTCAGCTTAAATTCGGCTTGTTTAAAGTTTATGAAAAATTCGGTTCGGCTCGTTAGGTTCAACTCGTTAAGTCAAATCACATGATTTTAAAATCAGTTTTTTTGTCAAATTTTTTTATCTTTAATCTTTTAAACTATTTTTTAAAAAGAAAAAGTAAATATTAAATTAAAATAAAAGTCATCTCAAGTGTATAATTTATGCTGTGCCAAAATTGGAGATTTAAGATAGGTTACTGATTCAAAGATAAACTAATACTTCCATTACTGCTGATTGATACTAATATGCAATTTGAAATCACTCTTCAAGAATCTTGTAATTAATTAAATAGGTCCTCAAATAAAAGTGCAGGTAGATGTTTTATTTAGCAGAAACACATACTTTAATAGAGCAATGCATTCAGATAGTAGCATTCATATTTAAAACTTCAAAATAAATTTCAAACAATAACAACACCGATGCAATTTTTTCTTAACAAGCTGGCTACATATGACAATATTTGGTTTCAATTTGTAGTTTCAATTTGTTTTGTTACAGCCTGCTGCAATTATCAACAAGTTTTCTAGAGCTATGAAAAACAAACTTTGTATTTTGTATTTCTTGATGATTATTATGCAGTGTACAACATACAAATATATACAGCAGTGTATGGTAAGGCACGGTCCTAGAATCATGCTAATTATGATGGATGTGCACTATTTTTGGTAACAATATATGCTAGACTATAATCGACAGATGAATCATATTAATTTACATGATATGCTATGATGATAGATGATATGCTATTAATGTAATCGAAGTATCATGGAATCATGTCTCTAACTCTATGGTGAGTTGTTATTATGAAATTTTGCAGAGTACAAGGCGTTAAGCAAATTCGCGCAATGTACACTATGTTGCTAAAGTTCGGAAGATAAGGTTAAAAAACGCCTACGTTTGGAATTAGGCTCGGAAACTGCGGTCCGAATTGGTGAATAAATTGATCCACAAAAATCTACGATGTGATTAGAGAATAAATTTTGTTTCTGTTTCTTTGGTTGTGTTAGTGATCAGTTCTGCAACTCTGCAACCATTCAAGCAAAGAAACACAGACAAAATTTTTATGCTCACTTAATGTTAAATTGCTCTGTTAATCAATGTTATCTTTGATTAGTGATCAGTTCTGCAACTCTGCAACCATTCAAGCAACTACTCTCCAAGCTTTGTGTACTACAACTCTTCATTTCTACAAGCAATTGGGACCCTTTCTTGCTTAGCAGCATTCATATACAGATAAATAAATAAATAAATAAATAAATAAATAAATAAATAAAGTGCATTTCGGATACTATCTTCCGAAGTGGTATTAGTTTCGGATCCTAACTTCTAGAATTACCTAGGGGCAATTTCGTCAGGTTGGGGGGCCTCGGAGAAATGTAGAGGGGCCTAAAGAGCAATTTTCTTTAGACGTCGAGCTTAACCTAATTGCACGCTGGTCCAAGGCCACATGTCTCTGCTCAACGGCCGCGGAAGATGACACTTATATACCAGCCAACATCTAAACCCTTTCGAATATAAAATTCGACAGTGCCGAATTCAACCCTTGCCCTGAACTTCTTCATGCATTCATGTTTCGAATTCAACTAATTCAGTTTTACTTTGGTTAGTTATTCTTTTTCGACTTCAATTTTTGGATTACATTGTTTCAATCATTTCATAGATTATGTACTTTCATGGAATTGGTATTTTGTAATATAATATGCATTCCATTTTTATGAATAAATTGTTTATTTACATCGCTTAAAACTCAGCATTAAATGTTTTCGATTATAGTTTTCTATGAGTTTTGCAAAATATTTCTACCACAACATCCAGGGGTTTAATGTTTCGCGTTTGTAATAGTTATGTTAAGTTAGGTCATTTTAAGTTTTAGAGGTAACAAATTAGTGCTTTATGTTCCTAACTTGTCGCACGGTTACAGTTAACTTTCGGTTACCTTGTTGCAATGTGACCGTTAACGTTGAATTCCACCATGGTGAGTATAGGATCACTAGACGGGTACTGGTGCAACAAGTTATAAACTTAAATGACATATTTGTTACCTAAAAACTTAAAGATCTAATTGTTACAGACGTGAAACTTAAAGGATCTTCCAATGTATTTGGCCATATATTAAACCATTCTTTTATAGTAATCACAGTATTTATAACTAACTTTGAATTCGAAAGAGTAAGTAGTTGTGCTATTTTTACTTACTAAAATAGTTGTGATAAAAATTACATTTGTTTGAGTTTCAAGGTTCTATCTACATGGAATTAATTAGGATTCTTGTATACATACATAAATGTATACTAACCTAGTTTGCTTTCTTCCTGATTCTTGTATGTACACATTGTTTCAATATGAATATATCTATCTAAAGGAAGAAAACCATCAAAGCTTAGACGCCTAAAAATGACAAACATGGAGTTAGATAGAATTAGTTGCTTACCGGATCATATAATAGATCAGATCCTCTCACGTTTGCCAATTAAGGAAGCAGGGAGAACAAGTGTTTTATCTAGCGAATGGAGGAAGAAGTGGTCAACACTATCAAATCTTGTGTTTGATGGACAATGTGTATCTGCTACATCTTCGGAAGACCCTTCGGTTATCAAGATTAAATTTTTGAGAATTATTGATCATGTACTTTTACTTCATTATGGGCCAATCAACAAGGTCAAGATCTCCAACTCTGGTTATGATCTCTTTGATATGAACTCTATGGCTTATATTGATCGGTGGATTCTTCATCTAAGCATAAGGTCGATTGAAAAGCTTGTCCTGGACTTTTGGTTAGAGCGACGCTATAATATACCTTGGTGTTTATTCTATTGTGAAAGTTTACATTGTTTAGAACTACATTGGTGTTGGCTTAAACCTCCAACGGCATTTGAAGGCTTTAGGAACTTGAAAAGTCTTGATCTAGAAGAGGTTACAATGACTCAAGATGCTTTTGAAAAATTGATATCTGGCTCCCCTCTGCTTGAAAAATTGACGTTGGTAGGTTTTGATGGCTTCACCCAAATTAATATCCATGCACCAAATATCAAGTTTATTGAAATCATTGGTAAATTTGAGGGTATTAGCTTTGACAACACTCCTCAATTGGCTAAGGTACTTGTTGATCAAACTAGTCAAAGTAGATTGCATGGATGCTCTAGCAATTTGGTCAATTTTTTTGATCATCTACCCAACATCCAGAAACTACTGATTATTTCCTATTTTATAAAGGTATAATTTGATCAAGCATCTGAATGTTGAATTTGACTGTAGGAGTAACTCAAACATTGCTGATTTAAAGTGACTCTTCTGTTTTGTTTCAGTATTTGCTTGCAGGTGTTGTGCCAGTAAAGCTTCCTACACCTATTATCAATCTAACATCTCTTTACATAACCATAAACTTCAAAAGACTTGAAGGAAATTTCGGCTGTTCTTTGCTTGCTCAATAGCTCACCTAATCTTCAAGAATTCGCAATCTATGTGAGTACTCCTTGAGCTTGTCTTGACTTTGCTTTCCTTACTTTTTTTCTGGTTGCACTTGCACATCCTGTTTTTAGTTTTATGTAAAGTTATAAAGCTTTAGAGTTTGTATATCTTTTTTGCTTTAAGCATTTATCTAGTCTCTAGTCTTAGAAGTTTGTTTATAAGACTATCATGCTAATAGAATTTATGAATATTAAAAAATTGTGTGGCTTAGACTTGGTTACATGCATTCGAAATTGAGTTACTTCAAATTCTCAATAGCACAGTGGACGATAAATCCACTTGCATGGTTGTCAATGATGGGTGAATCAAGTGGGTATCAACTGAGTAGGAACATAAAGTAAGGGATTTGCGAATGAATTTTCATCTGCTGTCATGTACTTGCTTGGATATATAGGGTGGATGCAGGCTGGTGAGCCTAACCAAATTGGTGGTAACAGCAAACTGTAGTATGATATATTGTGTAGGCTTTATTAGAATACAATTCAATACATGGAAATTAGGGGTGTGCAATGGTTTGAAACCACACCACACCATATATTAGGATATGGTTTATAACCAAAACCATTTCAATGACAAACCGGTTATTTTATAAAACCAATTTGGATATGGTTCATAACCGGTTTGAAACCAATTCATAACCGGTTAGTAATAAAAATTGGATTATCCACTTTAACCAATTTTAAACCGGTTTTTTACTCAAACCAATTTTAAACCGGTTTTTTTATTCAAACTGGTTTTTTTTTTTTTTAAATTGTTTTGAAAAAGCAAAAAAAAATGTTTTTAAGAAAGAATACATGAATTTATGGTTTTTGAGACACCATGTTCACAATTTATCACTTCCAAACATAAATGCTAGTACAATTGAACAGAGAACAAACTCTGCATGTTTTAATATCAAACAATAATGAAATCCAACCACAAAGTGCTCAAAGTCTCAAATACCCAAGTTGTAACTAAGGAATGAAGTCATCAAGCAATTGTTGTCAACAAATGACTTCATCCCTTTCAAATTAGTCATTACAGATATTATATCAAACAATAATGAGATACAAGCAATTTAATTTCCTTCTTTGTATTTCTCAGTTTCTTTATAAGATCTTCCCTTTTAACAGGCTCTCTTTCACAAAAGATCTCAGTGTCAGGTGCAACCACACAATACTCAGCAGGGTCACTTCTCATCCCCCCTCTCACAAGGAAATAAGCTGCAAAAGAAAAATAGGCCTAGTATCAAACAAATTGGAAATAAGAGTGTGTAAATTAACATCATGGCTAGTATCAAACAAATTGGAAACAAGAAAGCATGTGTGATTGGTGGCACTGGACCAGACATTTCACAGTAACAATTTAACAGTAATATTTGTATACATGATAGTGCAATTAATGCTAAGTTACTAAAGATTCACTTAGTTACATGAAAATAACAATAATTCTTGGTAAATAACAATATTTTCCTTTCATAACCAAATCGGGCATGAGGTACTTTTTGAGGTATGATATGCCAACATCATTTGATGATGCATTGTCAACCGTCATTGTGAGCACTTGATTTAAGTCCCAATTAGATAAACAATTCCACACTGTTTGAGCCATCACTTCTCCTGAATGGCCCGACACTTTACAAAAATTTAAAATCTTCTTGTTCAACTTCCAATTGTTGTCAACAAAATGGGCCGTCATAGACATATAGCTGAAGTTTTGGCAAGAAGTCCAAAAGTCGGTAGTTAGGCAAACTCTACCACAATGTTGGGAAAGGAAAGTCTTTAACTTTGTTTTCTCGCTGTCCCACAATGATAAGATGTCACGGGATAGTGTAGTGCGTGAGGGAATCTTAAATTGTGGTATTCCAAGGTTTAGAAAATAATGAAGAGCTTCATGGTCCACCTTTCTAAAGGGAAGCTCCAGTCCTATGAACATTTTCACCAATGCTTTCCGAAGTTCCACTTGATCAATCTTTGAGATTATAGAAGAACTCCCTTCCATATTTTCCGTTGAGGAAGAACCAGATTTCTGCCTCTTATTTGCACCTTCTGTTGGAATATCTTGACACCTCCGCCAATGAGCTTTCATTGCACTAGTTCCATTGTCACACCTGATGAGGGTATCACAATAGTAACATTTCGCTTTCGTTACATCTCCTGGCTCTTTTGTAAAGTGATCCCAAGCTGTACTACGGTTCTTGCGTGTTCGAGGGCGAGGAGGTAATTGCCTAGCTGTGTTTGAGGCAGTAGGAAGAGGAGTACAAACTTCTTGTTCAGATATCTCGGAAGCGCCATGAGCATTCATCTCAACACTGCCAAATAGACAATCATAATTGTTACTATTTCTGTTTTGCACTGTATCTCAACAAGGTATAAGGACTGAAAATTAACAATGGAAAAACCGTGAATAAGGACTGAAAATTAACAATGGAAATTTGATATTTGCAACAAAACCAAGTAATCTAATACCTAATAACATATTATTCACTAGACTCAATAACAGATTATTCACTAGATTCAAAAATATCTTTGGTATTATTCACTAGATTTGGTATTGTTCATAAGTGCTACAAAGGATGATTCATAACCATGATACCAGTATAACATCTAAATCCTAATATCAATCTTAAAATCAAATTTCAAACCATCAAAGAATGATTCATAACCAATAACCTCAACTAACAAAACAAATGAAAATAACAAAATAATTTCTCAAACTGCAAATTTCATTCACTATTGAATGTTAACAATGATCCATGAAGCTAATGTTAACAATGTTAAATTTCATTCAATAACACTAATTCAACATTTGCATAGAATAGAAATAACCTTGCGATTTGGAAGCTGATGGTTTCTGCGATTCGGTTAAACCTTGCGATGCAGAATGGGTTAAACCTTGCGATTCGATTAAACCTTGCGATTCAATAACACTAATTCAACGTTGATTTCGTTTTCGTTTCTGATTTGGGTTGGAATTTGCGTTGATTTGGCTTCTGATTTGGAATGGAATGGTTTCTGCGATTTGGAATGGATATGGTTTCTGCGATCTTCGTTGATATGGGAAACCGGTTTTGAACCAACTAATTGAAAGGATAAACCGGTTCTGAACCAACTCCTTGAAATGGGCTGGGTTGGTTTTTTTATAAAATGGAGTGGGCTTTTAAAATCTGAAAATGGTTTGGTTACTAATTTGGTTATGGAGAACCTTGTTATTTGCACACCCCTAATGATAGGGGTTGGATGAAGATGGCATATTGTATAAACTAGTCATGAACAATTAATTATGTGATAGGTGGCTGGAGATATATATGTTGGGTGTTGTATGTTGTTTCTCGTTCGGCTGTGATGGCAGCAAGGAGTTGAAGACGAAAGCTAGGCAGTTTGTTTAGTGTGAATGTCAATTCTTCTAGTAATTTATTTAAGTTATAATTAGATAAAGCAGATTTGGTTTTCAACTAAGGAACATTGTTCTGTTATATACTATATGGTCGATTAAGCATCAGGTGTAGATTGTAGATTAGAAATGTTCAATTGTGGATGTTATATAGCTACCTTATGAGTATAACATTTCCCATTTTGATCCATGAAATTGTTACAATTGCATGTAGGCACGACTTGAAGAGCACACTGGCCATTTAACACCTGTCTCCTATTGTTGGGAAGATATCTTTTCGGAGCCGGTCATCCCCCTCAAATTGCAACGTGTACAGATAGAAGACATATCCGGTACCAAATCTGAATTAGATTTTATCAGATTTATACTTCTCTATTCACCCGTGCTCGAAAAAATGTTTGTGTGTCCTGTTATAAACGTCATGCCGGAGTTGATGACAGAACTAATCGGATTCAGAAGAGTGTCGGGACAAGCTGAAGTTATTTACCATGTGAAAGACTCTTCATAATTTTTTTATTCTCCTCAAATCATCTTGTGTATTATGATTACTTTTATGGTGGTTTCAATATGTAGTCTTGAATCCGGGCAGCATCTGTTTGTTATTGTTATTGATTCCTCTTCTTGACTCTCCATTTTGAAGCTTTGTGACAAAGTTTGGTCTACTCATGTCAACAAATTTGGATTTGATAATAAGCAAATTCACTATAGATTAGCATTCTGCTGACAAAAAAAACTGAGGTCTAGTTAATTTGACAAAGATATTCCTACATTGATTAGCTTATGTCTTAATTAAATTGGATTAGTTTGATGATAATTTTATTTATTGAATATCAGTTTTGATAATTTACATTGTATTTTTTTTGTTGACTAAAATTTTTAGGCAAACAGGAAGTCAAAACTACCGTAGAAACATATATAAAATGATCAGAGTTACAAAAGAAAATGGAGGGTGTATAAAGTCCTTTTTATGCTAAAACGCTTTTAAGCTAACAAAATTCATAACAAGTTGGTTAAAAAAAAAGTCCTTTTTGATATCTTCAAAAATACAGTAATATTTTATTCTAGACTGAGTTTGAGTCTAACTCAGTGTCGAGCGTGATTCATTTAAACGTCGAGCTCAACCCAATTGCACGCTAGTCTAAGGTCACGTGTCTTTGCTCAACGGTTATATAACAACGGACATCTAAATGATTGATATTTATTGTCAATCATGACTTTTTAGTCGATACTCCAACAATCATCTACGTCGAGGTTACAAGATCCACCTTCACATCGATGATCAACTTCATTTTAAATATGCCACCACAAACAACCAAATAAGGATTTCTAAAATTGCATTTAATCCAATCAATGATCGAAGGTTGTCAAATGACCTCTTCGATATTAAGAGCTTTGGAGGGTTGGTGATTTATTCATTTTTTAAAAAAAATTAAAATAATACATCAGCAATTTTTAATCAAAATTGAGTAAACGAATTTCAGAGTCAAAACTGAACGATTGTAATATTTAAGGGTTGAAATTGAGTAACTGAAAACTTAGATGGTAAAATCAAACGATTACTCCCTCTGTTTCAAAATAAATTACTTAAATTTGATTTTGTCTACTATTTATATGATCTACTTTGACCATAACTTTTTACTAATATGTAGATGTAAATATAAACAAATGAGATTTTTAATTTGTTTCGACAAATACTTTTAGAATATACAATTTTTATAATTTTTAATAATAAATAATTAAAAATATTAATGACTGTATATTAACAAACGTAATAAAAGTGATCCAATAAGTCATTTATTTTTCTAACAAGGGCACTTTTTGTGAAAAATAAAAGCAAAAACCAAGAAGGGTACTTATCTTTTACTTATAAAAGGAAGCTCCAAGATAGTTCATATGCAAGCATTTTGCTTATGTGGCACTCAAAAAAGCTTCATACAATTCTACACAATAAATAATAATTCTTATTCTAAATAAATAAATATAAATAATGATGATGATAATAATAATATATAATAACAAAGTTTTATATATAATTTTAATTGCTACAACTCTAGAAATTCTAAAATTTAGTAACTTCAATTCAATTAAATATTGAATTATGAAACTAAATATTATAATTGTTTTTTAAGCTTACGGTAAATCAATAGTCTTAATATTTATATATTTTTATGTTCATTGAACATATATTTTATTATATAACTCCCAGTTAATTAATCAAATTTTGTTCTTGGTTATGTAAATTCTTACAAAGAAAACCATGCACTACTAAAAAAGTCGCGTTTAGCAACCGATTTGGCGACCGATTTTAATCAAAAATCGGTCGCTAATCACATTAGCGACCGATATAGCAACCGATTTAAAGAAGTAGCTAATGCCTTGGTCGCTGATCTGTAGTAACCGAAATAGCAACCGATTTCTTAGCGACTGAATTAGCGACTGATTTCAGCAACCGAAATGGCAACCGACTTTAGCAACCGATTTAGAGACTGAATTCAAACAACAGTTTAGAGACAGATTGTTCGACGCTATTAGCAACTGATTTAGTGACCAATTTATTGAATTTAAAAACAAATCAGTCGCTAATTCGGTTGCTAATTTTGATTTTTTTTAAAAAAAAATTATAGCCATGTAATATATATATATATATATATATATATATACACACACACACACACAAAACACATTAATAAATTAAATTCTTATAAAGAATATATATATATACACACACACACACACAAAACACATTAATAAGCATAAACACCAACAATATAAGCATAATATATTTAAATATTACCAAAGACTAAATTATCACTATCTTGCAAGTACATATATATTGGTTGAAACAAGCACAATTTCTGGATAAAGCTAACAAGGGTGTTGAAAGACATCTTTGCTAAGTAAACCAAGTGTGGCTAAGTGAGCACACTGTAATGGCTTTAATCCAATGTAGATCCATATTGCAATGTGGAGCCATAAGCGGCTAACAATCTAATTTATGCAGTTCTTCCTTATCAATTTGAAGCCATGAGCAGCTAACAATCTTATTACTTCATGCATTTCTTCATTGGCTACCCTATATTATGTAAGGTCTTCAATAAAAGGAACTATCCCATCATCACCTGATGGTGCATTTCCAGCAATGTTTTACAGTATATGGTTTGAGACCATTCAATTGATTCACAGCACAAAACCTTGGCAAGTTGTGTCATCTACAAGTGGAAAAACACAGGTAAAGCTTGTCTGATAGTACTGAAATCAGAAATATAAAAATGTTTATATATGATTCATAAATAATATACACCTTGTAGATGGAACGATTGAATAGTTATCTCTCAGCCGCCTTGGATCCACTAGTTTTCTTAGAACTTATATATGATCTCCCTCTTGATCAATAACTTCATCAAACTGACATACATATCAGGAGAAGTTAAATGAACATATAGATAAGTACTAATTAACAATCAATTACCAAAGCTACAAGGTTCTTTGTATTCACCAAAGCTACAGTGAATTGAACATGCCTTTTCACTAAGAAGATTTCTCCTAGTCAATTTAGTTCAAGTACTCAACAATAACTCAATTCAATTCAAAGTACCAACAACAAAATATGACCACATGCATAACTATGCATCTAGGAACTGTCGTAAAACATCTGGAGGTCCATGTCATGTTAGGACTAATTTTCAAGTACTACAAATAAGAGCTTGCAATAAATTAATCCATTCATACAATGCCCACCACTTAGGAACAAAGTAATAAATTTGTGGCAAAAATGACACACCTCTGTATTCTCAAACATCCTCATCACAATGTAGCTCATGTAGTCGAGCTCCTTCGTTTGACATAGTCTATCAAGAGCATTATGGATAACAAGACTCTCTTCTCCTTGAAGAGATTCATCCAAATTGCAGTATCGAAGAACATTCATGAGAGAATGGATATGTGATTCCTGTAAAAAAATCCACAAAGAAGTTGGACGAAAAATTGGTTTTGATCCACAGAAATTTAGTTTTCAAATTTTAGTTACTAGCAGGTTCATACTACAAAACATACTCATCGTGTCACAGAAGAAATACTGTCAACAAAATAAATAACCTCCTCAAGAACTGCTTTAACTTGACGAAGCTTTTCAGCATGCTCGACATCTTCAGCTTCACTATCACTTTCAGGATCTGGTCTAAATAAACACAGAAACATTATCCATTCAAAACTCCAGCTTAAAATACATTGTATCGACTAAAAACATGGTTGCAACTATTACTTGTAACTTGTAAGTAGAAGAGGATACATTTGAATCAAACCATGGCAAAAAAAAAGGTAATATATCTATGATATTTTCCGCTCCTTGTCTCTTGCCTTTGTATTTCTCTTCTACAATATCATTCTTAATTAATGGAGGAAAAGGTAGACTCTACATTCCTTTCCTCCTTGTCTCATCATCACAATCACACACACTATTTAAAAGTGTGAGTAAAGGCATTAATGTGAAAATAGAAAGTTGAACAAACCATGTTCTTGTTGAATGCAAGGACAATCTTAATATAAATTTTTTGAGAATGTGGCGGACCATTCACAACATCTGAAATTCGATTAATCTTGTGTGTGAAGTTGAAGGTGAGTTGCATGTGATACTAATGTAATCAATCTTGAAGCCTATGCAGGTAAAATACATAGTGCGAGGAACCAGCATTCGTGTGGCATCTAACAGATCTTGCAGCTGAACAACACTTTAAGTTTGGTCTGTTACAGAAGAACATTAGATCATCCACAGAATTCAGTGGCACATATACAATTTAATAAACTGTTTTGAAACTCCACAAAACAGAATTACCTCAGATCTTGGCCGGCCACCATTATATTTCACTATCAAGTTCAGTAGCTTTTCCTCGGCAACCTTTAACTTTACTTTCTGTTTAGGAGTTCTATCACCACTGCAGAAAGAGAAGAGTATATAGGAAACAATATCACATTTAACTAATTGAATGAAAAAGGAAATAGAACATACTGTCCAAAAGTGCCATTAATAGCACTACCTGACGAGTTAGTGGCTCAGGAGGCTGCATTGACTCATTTACTTTCCATGGTAAAGTAGGTGGAATCACTGAAGAAAGATGAGGAGCTTTTGCATCTAGCAACATCTTCTGCAGCACACAGGCAGAATCATCATAATACCTTTAATAGCCACGGGAGAAAATAATGTAAGTTTCAGAAAATGAAAATGGTAAGAGCAAACTAAAGGCTAACCAAAATCAATCTCACAATACACTTCATTTAAAATCACACATTAATCAAAGGCTAACCAAAAATGTAGATCAAGGGGAAAAAATAAAGGAATTTGTGGAAATAAGAAAACATTTCCAATGAAGAATCAAAGCTTTTTGGTCCCAAATTCACAGCACCTGGCCAATGAATTATCAGCCATATTTCTAGCATCAATGAGCTCAAGGGGAAAAATGGGTATAGCTCATTGTTTACAATCTCATAAATTCTAGTCTAACAATTAAACTTCAATTTCCTAATTAACATGGATACTAACTAGACTAATTAATCCAGAGTAGTCAATCCCGGCCGATCCCGGCGAGATCCCGGCCTCCCGGAGCGGAGCGGCGTCCTGCCGCTACGGGAACTGTGGGAGCGGCGCAGCTAGGCTTCTCGGGCGCGACAGGTGATATCCCGGTGGATCGGTGCGGAGCGGTCTCGGTTCATCCCATCCCGGGTCAAAACTGGGATTTGATTATAAGGGCAATTTTGAAATTTGATGCATTTTAGTAAGGGCAAATTTGGGTTTTCAAGTTTTATTTGTTGTGTTAACAAACCCTAGCCGCTACAACGACTCAGAAACACGATCCAAGTTTCTTCAGTCACCTCTTCATCGTTTTTCATCGTATTCTCACCTCTTCAACCAAGCTTCTCTAAGCTTCACCTATTCTCATCGTATTCTCACCTCTTCAACCAAGTTTCTTCTTCAAGTTTATGTTTCTGGTTCTTCTCTAAGCTTCACCTCTTCACCTCTTCATCAAACTTGTTTCTTGTCCAATCAAGGTTAGTTTATTCTTCTCTATTCTTCTAGTTTCTTGTTTGTTCTGTTCCTCTAGTTTCTTCATCTGTTCTTCTTGTTTTTTATTGTTAGTTCATACTTCTATTCTTCATCTGTTTCTTCTTCTAGTTTTTTTTTTATTCTGACTCTGTGAGTCTGTTCTGTTCTTTTTTTTTTTTCTTTTTTCTTTATTCTTCTAACTGTCCAATTGAACTGTTCTCTGTTCTGTTTCTTCTAGTTTATATGCTCTGTTGTTCTCTGTTTTTTTTTTTTTTCATTCTTACTATATTCTCAGTTCTTAGAATCAATTTTATTCTGTTTTAGAATTGTAAATGGCATCATCATCATCTGTAAGTGTGCAATCTAATTATGTGAGGCATACACCTGGTGGTGAGAATGAAGACATAGCTTGGAGATTCAACCATTGGAAGGACTTGAACAACAAAAAAAAAGAATTGGTGAACCGGAAGAAGAATTGGTGTTTGAAAATGATGATTTAACTTGGGATCAAGTTGCCAATGCAAGTGGGGTTAATGAGCCAATAATTTACACTAGGAGGCAAAGAGCAAATGATTTGGCAGCTGCATGTGCATCTAAGGAAAGGATGACACAACAAGTGGAGGAGGAAGGTGTTGAAGAAATTGGAGAGGATGTTGAAGATAATGAGGTGGAGGCCGATGGGGATTATGATGAAGAAGATGACTTTGAGGATGATTCTTAGACTTTGATGATGAACAAGCGTTTTAATTTTTAGTTATTTACTTATTTTATTAATCTAAGTGTTGGAGACTTGACTTTTGCTTTATTTTGGATGAAATGTTTAAGACTATTTGTGTTTTGAATTTTTGATTTATGAATGTTTTATGGATTTTGATATGTTTGTTTAATTTTAGAATTATATGTTTATATATAGTTATTATTTATGTAATTAAAAAAAAAGTATAGCAGCATCCCGACCATCCCGCTCCCCGGGATGCCGCTATCCCAGTTTTGGGGCTGGCCGCTCCGCTCCGGGATCCGGGATTAACTACTATGAATTAATCTACTACTCAGTTCAAGAACTTATTCTAACTAATTTATAATCCTAAAGGTAACATATATAAATTACTATGGCTTGAAAGCACATGTATCACATTGAAAGAACTTGACTCACACACAAGCTCTTCTTAAAATAATGTAACCCTTGGATGCCTTAAAATGAGTTGAAACTAGTGCTCTTGGTATAGATGATGTCTCTGTCTATGCTTCTCAAAATCACTTAATCACTTTAAGTTGATAATCTTAAGTAGTAAATCATTCACTTTAATGAATTTTCACAAAGAGTAATTATAGAAATATGTGACATCAATGTTACTTTAATTAGCTAACTAGAGGCACACACAAACCTGCAACTATAATCACAAACAAAACATATAATGATTCTTTTCTTAGAGACTTTCTAACAAAAAACACATATGCAATGGATTTTCATCAACAGGACTAATGACTATACTTTCCTGCCAATTTATTCACCCACATAACTAACCAAGCAAATATGTAAAATCAAATATCAGTTTTCAAATTTTTCTCTAAAATAATTAGCATCTAAAAATGAAAAGGAAATCGGAATTAAATTAATTAACACCTAACTTTTGTATACATCTTTTGCTAATAAAACACGATGAACACGTGAATCTATGAGAGAAATTTGAACCCTAACGAGAATGAAATTAGATAGATCTAAATCCCAAATCAAAACCTTAAAACCTAAAATCACAAAGTAGAATCAAACAAATCAGTAGCAGGGAAAAAACCCTCACCCGAATTCCAAACGAAAATTACAAACTTGAGTTTAGTGGGTTTTGGTTTGTGTTTGTTACGAACACAGAGCTTCAATCGTCATTTACAGCTTGAATCGTCGATTATAGACTTCCTTCAATCTTCGTTTCGATCACAAACTATATATTTATTTATAAATTTAAATTAATAATAAGGGCATAATCATCACTATTAAGTGCATTCTAAATTCAGCTATAAGTTTATACCTTTGTACCCATGGTGTACACCAAAAACCAATCCAAAGCTAACAAAAACTAATGACTACCATTGTACATCATGAGCTACTTTAACAAGAGTTACCAGGTTTGGCAATTGTTTGGCACTAAACATTGTCCCTCAAAGTAGCTTTTCAATTGTTCAGACACCTATTGAAATAAATTCACATAATTCATCCATGTCAATACCATAAACTTCGAAACATCACATAATTATCGTAGAACAAGATATTTTCTTTATCAAAGATTCTGTCTTGGTCTTTACAAGCTTCCGTGCAAACCTACTTTTGCAAGACATCATGAGACAAAAAATGAATAATAAACATGTAGTAAGTGACAATACACCGAGATGAAAAAAAATCAAATTTTCACCTTTCCTACTAACTAAAACTATGCAGTTCTTTTAGATATTATAGTACAAACAATTGATTTCCATCTCTATCTGTTTTCAATATACTAGTATGCTTCATTAATTCTATACTAAGAAATTTTAAAACACCTACTCGTATTAGCAATTGAAAGCATAAAATGCATTAGACCAGAACAACGAGGAACAAGTTGAACTCTATCAAAAGCTTGGCTTCAAAGTGAGAACAAAGAAGAATTTCAACATTTGGGAATATAAAAATCAAAGATACTTAAGATATCACAAACCCTAGGATAATGAATTTCCTCAAAATTGGGGGAAAATGCGATGATGAATAACCTGAAACAACAACGTGAAGACGGCCTATCAAAGAGTGAGCGATGACGATGAGATTGAATTCGTACAGGATTTGCCTTCCCAATCCTTTCACAACACCGTAGTTGCAAAAAAGTGATTTTTGTTTTAGGGTTTCAGCGAGTTCAATCGCACAAGGAATGAGAGTTTCTGGCTTCAAGAGCTTCAAAGAGTTCGTGAGTGATGATGGTAATTAAGAAGAAGAATTTCAGGTGGTTGAAAGATGGTGAACGAGTGAGGGTTATGGTGTGAGGGTGAGTGATGATGGTGAGAACTGAGGCGGAATATGATTTAGGTTAGGCTTGTGAAAAATTGATTTAGATTGGTGGGTAAATGTGTTGTAGTGATATAATTATGCTTTACTAATTTGATTTGGGAAAACTTATTAGTGAAGTGAATATGGGAAGTGAATGGAGATATAATAAGTTTTTTATTAAAAACGATAATAGCAGTAAGTATGAATTATAACAATATTTATTATTTTAAAAAAATTGCGACGGATTCTGCAATCGATAATGTTTGGTCTCCAATTCGGTCTCTATAGCAACCGATATAGCGACCGAAATGTTTTTGAATTTGAAGTTCAAATAACGGTCTCTAAATCGGTCTCTACAGCGACCGAAATATTGGTTGCTAAATATCGGTCTCTAATTCGGTTGCTAAAATTACGTAGCGACCGATTTAGCAACCGATTTTTTTTTTTACTCTGAGGCTCAAAATATCGGTCTCTAAATCGGTTGCTATAGCGACCGAAATATTTCGGTTGCTAAATCGGTTGCTAAAAGCGAATTTTCTAGTAGTGATGTATAAATTTATGGCTATAACTTTTACAATTCTATAACTTTCACTATAATAAATTGTAGTGAGAGGTGAAATGATGGATCTATGTTAATGTTTCATTGTGTACTTATTTGCAAGCTTTTAAAATTCTCCTTGCTCTATCACTATATATTGCCTTATGTACAACCCCTTTTTACAAATGAGTGTGTGAAATTTTATTTTGAGAGGGTTGAATAGAAGAAGAATATTTAGTTTCTTGAACTTTTTGAGATCTCACCGCGTGTCTATTTTTTTCTCTCCAAATTCAACGAAGAACACCACCGTGAAAAAGAAAATGTGTTGGTTACATTATGAAGAAAAAACGTTTACAAGAGTAAATTTATTTTTGCTTAGTATAAATATGTAACATCCTATGCGCTTCTTTGCATTTTACACATGCATTATCATATATAGTGAAATGTGCCAACAAGTATATCTCTTTCATATTAAAAAAAATATATCTATTTCATCCTTCTTGCTATAAAGGTGCATGTTTATATGATATGAGAAATTTGGCTTATACTCATCTAAGTAAGCACTGTTTTTTTTTTCCTTCTTTTTTTTATTGTGTAAGTTATATTTGCAGGAATATTGAGGGATACAATGATCATGTTGTAAGTCAATGGAGATTGTTCGAGTCTACTTTAGGTTCTTGATCTGTTACATAATTAGAAGATTTAAATTAATTTTTTTTATGTTTTATTTCGGATATATGCTGAAAAAAATATCCAATATATAATCATATTGTTAATAGTGACAGAAACTTTTTAGAGTTAGCCTTTTACATATAAACATCTCCACAATATAATCATAGCTCTTAGGTTTCCATTGTGATGATGTTGCACATCTAAAATTATTTCAACCTCTATTGTAAATTTGCCACTATATTTTATCTCTTTTAAATTCATGAGTTATGTAATGATGATACATCTCCTAAAAAATTATAGACATACAAAACCAAAAAAACGTGTATAAAATTTATGGTTTTTAACTTGTACAATTCTATATTTATATTATCACACTAACTAAATATTACTCCATGTGTAATGATACATGAATAGGTAAAACAAAAAAAAAGACTATAAATATGTTTTTAAAGTATTTATCTCAATTTTCTACTAAATTTTAACATATTCTTATTATAAAATTATTTCTACACCTCTATTTAACACTTGCCACTCATATTTTATCTCTTTTAAGCATTATTTATTTCTCACACTAAATAAATATTTAAATTTTACCTCTAGGATAGGCTAAAAATATGATACTATGGAATAGAAATATCTTTTACTTATAAAAGGAAGCTCCAAGATAGTTCATATGCAAGCATTTTGCTTATGTGGCACTCAAAAAAGCTTCATACAATTCTACACAATAAATAATAATTCTTATTCTAAATAAATAAATATAAATAATGATGATGATAATAATAATATATAATAACAATAGCAAATAAATAAATGATAATAATGATGATGATACTATGGAATAGAAATATTTATTATATATTTGTATGGTATGTGTAACCTTAATTAACATCCAAATTTATATATTGGGACAAATAAAGTCCAGCATATATAATAATAAAAATAAACTAAATATTTAAACAAACAAAAAACTACAATTAATTACTAATATTTAAGAGAGATAAAAACAAACAAAAAAAAAATTGAAGGGACATATACCTCACTAAAAAAGGAAAAAGAAACAAAAATCAACTTAACAAATAAAAACCATAAACCAAACAACAAGGTAAAAAAATCGGTGCTAATGAAGTCAAAATAAAATACCATATTTGAGAAGAAATTTTAAAATAAGCCAATATGTTAACACAAGAATTACATTTTTTTTTACGAATTGCATTTTTTTTATAACAATACAAGAATTACATATTCATTAAATATAAGAGATCTTAAATTGCATAAATAAGAGTAAATAGATACATATTTAATTTGTTACTTAATTTCAAAGAACGAAATCACATGATAAAAAAAATCTATAATATATGAATCATATTCTATAACCAAAGCCTATTTTGCTAAAAAAAAAAAAAAAAGCCTATTTTAATCTTCTCATGAGAAATATTGTTACCAAATACATATGTACTATGTCTCTAAGTCTTATTGAAAAGAATAAGTGATACATAAAAAATTAAAAGCAAAAGTTACTTGCTACTATATAATTGCAACCCATAAAAAAAATTTCTTATACAATTACACTATTAAAATAAAATATGAGACACTCTTTAAACTTATGAAATATTATAAAAGATTCATATTTATTTTTAAAATAGAAACAAATTATAATATAAAGAAATAAACAATGTCATATTCTTTTTTTTTGGTCAAGCAGCCCGATCCCTTGCATAATAATGCAAATGTCCATCAATTGAGCTAAGCTCATGGGACAACAATGTCATATTTCTAAACAACCTTTTTATTTTTGATTTTCATTAATATTTAATATAATCATATTTTAAAATAGTATATCCAACATTTCAATCTATATATATATATATATATATATTACGAAATCTTTAAATATATATAAAATATATAAATACATTTAACACAATTATTATTATTTATAAAAATAATTTAAGTATGTATTTTAATCAAATCCGTGCAACGCACGGGTTTATCTCTAGTGACATTTAATTATCTGGTCATTTCTTCCCTCGTGTTGAAAACCTTTCGAATATAAAACCCTTCTCTCTTCTCTTCAACTTCACAATTTCGACACTCTTCACAGTGCCGAATTCAACCCTTGCCCACAACTTGTTCATGAATTCAAGTTCCGAATTCAACTAATTCAGTTTTACTTTGGTTAGTTCTTCTTTTTCCACTTCATTTTTTGGTTTACATTGTTGCAATCATTTCATAGATTATATACTTTCTTTCATTGAATTAGTATTTTGTAATATAATATGCATTCCATTTTCATGAATAAATTGTTTATTTCCATCACTTGAAACTCAGCCTTAAAAGTTTTCGATTATAGTTTTCTTTGAGTTTTGCAAAATATTTCTATCACAAAACGTTATGGCAAATACATCCAGGGGTTTTATGTTTTGCGTCTGTAAAAGTGCTCTATGTTTCTAACTTGTCGCATGGTTACCCTTCTAGTTAACTTCCGTTACCTTGTTGCACTGTGACCATTAACGTTAACGTTGAAAAAGGCGCGTATGTTGGAGAAGATTAACCGAAAGGGTAACGGTCCAACAAGTTTTTGTAACGGAGAGTCACTGAAAGGGTACTTGTGCAATAAGTTAGAAACTTAAATGACATATTTGTTACCTAAAAACTTAAAAGGCCTAACTGTTACAAACATGAAACTTAAAGGATCTTCCGATGTATTTGGCCATATATTAAACCATTCTTTTATAGTAATCACAATATTTATAACTAACTTTGAATTCAAAAGAGTAAATAGTTGTGCTATTTTTTACTTGCTGAACTTACATTTGTTTGAGTTTCAAGGTTCTATCTACATGGAATTAACTATGATTCTTGTATACATACAAAAATGTATACTAACCTAGTTTGCTTTCTTTCTGATTCTTGGATGTTCCCTTTGTTTCAATATGAATATATATATCGAAAGGGAAAAAACCATCAAAGCTTAGCCGCCTAAAAATGACAGACTTGGAGTCAGATAGAATTAGTTGCTTACCGGATCATATAATAGATCAGATCCTCTCACGTTTGCCAATTAAGGATGCTGGGAGAACAAGTGTTTTATCTAGCAAATGGAGGAAGAAGTGGTCAACACAATCAAATCTTGTGTTTGATAGACAATGTGTATCTGCTGCATCTTCAGAAGACCCTTCGGTTATCAAGATTAAATTTTTGAGAATTATTGATCATGTACTTTTACTTCATTCTGGGCCAATCAACAAGGTCAAAATCTCCGACTCTGGTTATGATCTCATTGATATGAACTCTGTGGCTGATATTGATCGGTGGATTCTTCATCTAACCAAAAGGTCTATCAAAAAGCTTGTCCTGGACTTTTGGTTAGAAGAGCAACACTATAAGATACCTTGGTGTTTATTCTCTTGTCAAAGTTTACATCGTTTAAGTTTATATCGTTGTTCGCTTAAACCTCCAATGGCATTTGAAGGCTTTAGGAACTTGAAAAGTCTTGCTCTAGAACAGGTTACAATGACTCAAGATGCTTTTGAAATTTTGATATCTGGGTCCCCTCTGCTTGAAAAATTGAAGTTGGTAGATTTCGATGGCTTCACCCAAATTAATATCCGCGCACCAAATATCAAGTTTGTTCAAATCATTGGTAAATTTGAGGGTATTAGCTTTGACAACACTCCTCAATTGGCTAAGGTATTTGTTTATCAAACTAGTCAAAGTAAATTGCGTGGATGCTCTAGCAATTTGGTCAATTTTTTTTATCATCTACCCAACATCCAGTTTCTACTGATTATTGACTATTTTATAAAGGTATAATGCTCAAGCATATGAATGTTGAATTTGATTGTAGGAGCAACTCAAACATTGATGTTTAAGCTTCCCTCACAATTTTATAAAAATTATGTGTATGCAACGCCTGATCTGTAAGTATTAGAAACATTATATTCTGATTTAAAGTGACTCTTCTTTTTTGCTTCAGTATTTGTTTGCAGATGTTGTGCCAGTTAAGCTTCCTACACCTTGTTTCAATCTAACAGCTCTTTCCGTATGCATAAACTTCAATGACTTGAAGGAAATTTCGGCTGCTCTTTGCTTGCTCAATAGCTCACCTAATCTTCAAGGATTTGGAATCTTTGTGAGCACTCCTTTAGCTTGTCCTGACTTTGATTTCCTTTATGATTGATTTCTGGTTGCGGCGCTTGCACATCCTGTTTTAGTTTTATGTGGAGTTATTAAGCTCTAGAATTTGCAAATCTTTTTTTGCTTTAAGCATTTGTCTAGTCTCTAATCTTAGAAGTTTGTTTATAAGACTAGTATGTGTGAGTTACGATTGCTAATAGAATGCATGAATATTCAAAAATTGTGTGGCTTAGACTTGGTTACATTCGAAATTGAGTTACTTTAAATTCTCAATAGCACAGTGGACGATAAATCCGCTTGCATGGTTGTCAGTGATGGGTGAATCAAGCGGGTATCAACTGAGATAATATAGACGGGGTGAGTTGGAACATAAAGTAAAAGGGATTTGCGGATGAATTTTCATCTGCTGTCATCTACTTGCATGGATAGGGTGGATGCAGGCTGGTATCAACTGATGTAACAGCAAACTGTAGAATATATATGGAGATGTAACAAGGAGTTGAAGATGAAAGCTAGGCAGTTTGTTTAGTGTGAATGTCAATTCTTCTAATTTATTTAAGTTATAATTAGATAAAGCAGATTTGGTTTCAATTAAATTAAGGAACATTGTTCTATGTTATATACTACATGGTCGATTAAGTATCAGGTGTAGATTGTAGATTGGGAATTTTCAATTGTGTAGATTATAGGAAGGTGGTGGCTACAAATGTTATGATAGTATGTTAATCTCTGCAAAGGTATTTTAAGTTTACTCTATCAAAGTATGTTTTGAGTTTTGACTCTTTGTTTTGTTTTGTTTGCCTTAGCATTTCTTATGCTTGGGTTTATCATTATTAATGTTGCATTTTGCCTCATTAAAAAAATAAAAAATCAATTGCAATTTAGATACTTAGTTAATAGTTACAGAATTATTGCATTAGTGCTCTATAAATTAGAGACTCGTGTACCTCATTTTAGAGTTTTAATATGCTCTATAGCTATCTTATGCATATAACATTTCCCATTTTGATCCATGAAATTGTTACAATTGCATGTAGGCACGACTTGAAGAGCACGCTGGCCAATTAACACCTGTCTCCTATTGTTGGGAAGATATCTTTTCGGAGCCAGCCATCCCCCTCAAATTGCAACGTGTAAAGATACAAGACATATCCAGTACCAAATCTGAATTAGATTTTATCAGATTTATACTTCTCTATTCACCCATGCTCCTAAAAATGACTGTGAAGCCAGTTATAAACGTCACATCGGAATTGATGACAGAACTACTCCGATTTAGGAGAGTGTCGGGACAAGCTGAAGTTATTTACCATGTGAAAGACTCTTCATATTTTTTTTATTCTTCTCAAATCATCTTGTGTATGATGATAACTTTTATGGTGGTTATGACTAAAGTTAAACTTTTTAATGATGTGGAAATTATGAACAGAGTCATTGTATTTTTTTAATATTGATTGTCCATTTCAATTGAAGTGTATGGACTTGATATAGCTACAGATGTTTCTTGTGCATTGCCAAAATTGGAGATTTAAGATAGGTTATTGATTCAAAGATAAACTAATACTTCCATTACTGCTGATTGATACTAATATGCAATTTGAAATCTCTCTTCAAGACTCTTGTAATTAATTAAATAGGTCCTCAAATAAAAGTGCAGGTAGATGTTTTATTTAGCAGAAACACATACTCCAATGCATTCAGATAGTAGGATACTAGGATTCATATTTAAAACTGCACAAAGAAGCAAATATCAATACTTTAATAGAGCAATGCATATTCAGATAGTATGATTCATATTTAAAACTTCAAAATAAATTTCAAACAATAAAAACACCTATGCATTTTTTTCTTAACAAGTTGGCTACATCTACATATGACAATATTTGGTTTCAATTTGTAGTCTTTGTAACAGAACAGCTGAATTCGGACAGTATCTGTTTTGTTACAGCCTGCTGCAATTATTATATTTGGTAAGGCACGGTCCTAGAATCATGCTAATTATGATGGTTGTGCACTATTTTTAGTAACAATATATGCTAGACTATAATCAACAGATAAATCATATTAATTTACATGATATGCTATGATGATAGATGATATGCTATTAATGTAATCCAAGTATGTCTCTAACTCTATGGTGAGTTGGTTGGTATTATGAAATTTTGCAGAGTACAGGGCATTAAGCAAATTCGCGCAACGTACACTATGTTGCTAAAGTTTGGAAGATAGGATTCAAAAACGCATACGTTTGGAATTAGGGTCGGAAACTGCGGTCCGAATTGGATCCGAATTGGTGAATAAATTGATCCACAAAAATCTAGGATGTGATTAGTGAATAAATTTTGTTTATCTTTCTTTGGTTGTGTTACTGATCAGTTCTGCAACTCTGCAACCATTCAAACAACTACTCTCCAAGCTTTGTGTACTTGGCAGCATTCATATATAGATAAATAAATTAAAAAAAGTACATTTCGGATACTATCTTCCGAAGTGGTATTAGTTTCGGATCCTAACTTCCACAATTACCTAGGGGCAATTTCGTCAGGTTGGGGGGCCTGGGAGCAATATAGGGGGCCTAAAGAGCACTTTTCTTTAGACGTCGAGCTTAACCTAATTGCACGCTGGTCCAAGGCCACATGTCTCTGCTCAACGGCCGCGGAAGCTGACACTTATATAACAGCCGACATCTAAACCCTTTCGAATATAAAACCTTCTCTCTTCAACTTCACAATTTCAAAACTCTTCGACAGTGCCGAATTCAACCCTTGCCCTGAACTTCTTCGCGCATTCAAATTCCAAATTCAACTAATTCGGTTTTACTTTGGTTAGTTCTTCTTTTTCCACTTCAATATTTGGATTACATTGTTGCAATCATTTCATAGATCATTTACTTTCATGGAATTGGTATTTTGTAATATAATATGCATTCCATTTTTATTTCCATCGCTTGAAACTCAGCATTAAAAGTTTTCGATTATAGTTTTCTTTGAGTTTTGCAAAATATTTCTTCCACAACATCCAGGGGTTTAATGTTTCGTGAAACTTAAAGGATCTTCCAATGTATTTGGCCATATATTAAACCATTATTTTATAGTAATCACAGTATTTATAACTAACTTTGAATTCGAAAGAGTAAATTGTGCTATTTTTACTTACTGAAATAGTTGTGATAAAAATTACATTTGTTTGAGTTTCAAGGTTCTATCTACATGGAATTAGTTAGGATTCTTGTATACATACATAAATGTATACTAACCTAGTTTGCTTTCTTTCTGATTCTTGTATGTACCCTTTGTTTCAATATGAATAAATCTATCTAAAGGATGAAAACCATCAAAGCTTAGCCGCCTAAAAATGACAGACATGGAGTTAGATAGAATTAGTTGCTTACCGGATCAGATAATAGATCAGATCCTCTCACGTTTACCAATTAAGGAAGCAGGGAGAACAAGTGTTTTATCTAGCGAATGGAGGAAGAAGTGGTCAACACAATCAAATCTTGTGTTTGATGGACAATGTGTATCTGCTGCATCTTCGGAAGACCCTTCGGTTATCAAGATTAAATTTTTGAGAATTATTGATGATGTACTTTTACTTCATTCTGGGCCAATCAACAAGGTCAAGATCTCTGACTCTGGTTCTGATCTCTTTGATATGAACTCTGTGGATGATATTGATCGGTGGATTCTTCATCTAACCAGAAGGTCGATTAAAAAGCTTGTCCTGGACTTTTGGTTAGAGCAACGCTATAAGATACCTTGGTGTTTATTCTCTTGTCAAAGTTTACATTGTTTAAAATTATATTGTTGTTCGCTTAAACCTCCAGCGGCATTTGAAGGCTTTAGGAACTTGAAAAGTCTGGATCTAGAAGAGGTTACAATGACTGAAGATGCTTTTGAAATTTTGATATCTGGCTCCCCTCTGCTTGAAAAATTGACGTTGGTAGATATCGATGGCTTCACTCAAATTAATATTCGCGCACCAAATATCAAATGTGTTCAAATCATTGGTAAATTTGAGGGTATTAGCTTTGACAACACTCCCCAATTGGCTAAGGTACTTGTTGATCAAACAAGTCAAAGTAGATTGCATGGATGCTCTAGCAATTTGGTCAATTTTTTCGTTCAACTACCCAACATCCAGAGCCTAACGGTTTCTTCCTATTTTATAAAGGTATAATGCTCAAGCATATGAATGTTGAATTTGACTGTAGGGGTAAATCAAACATTTCTGTAAGTATTAGAAATATTATGATATTCTGATTTAAAATGACTCTTCTTTTTTGCTTCAGTATTTGTTTGCAGATGTTGTGCCAGTAAAGCTTCCTACACCTTGTATCAATCTAACATCTCTTTCCGTAGGCATAAACTTCAATGACTTGAAGGAAATTTCGGCTGTTCTTTGCTTGCTCAATAGCTCACCTAATCTTCAAGCATTCGGAATCTTGGTGAGCACTCCTTTAGCTTGTCCTGACTTTGATTTCCTTTATGATTGATTTCTGGTTGCGCTTGCACATCCTGTTTTAGTTTTATGTGAAGTTATTAAGCTCTAGAATTTGTATATCTTTTTTTGCTTTAAACATTTGTCTAGTCTCTAATCTTAGAAGTTTGTTTATAAGACTAGTATGTGTGAGTTACGATTGCTAATAGAATGCATGAATATTCAAAAATTGTGTGGCTTAGACTTGGTTACATTCGAAATTGAGTTACTTCAAATTCTCAATAGCACAGTGGACGGCAAATCTACTATCATGGTTGTGAGTCATGGGGTGAATCTAGTGGATATCTACTGAGATAATATGGAAGTGGTGAGTGGAAACATAAAGTATGGGATCTGAGGATGAGTTTTCATCTGATGTATCTACTAGCATGGATAGAAACAGTAGTATGATGTATCCTGTAGGCTTTGTTAGAATAATATGGAAATGGATAGGAGTTAGATGAAGATGGCATGCTCTATAGCTATCTTATGCGTACAACATTTTTGCATGTAGGTATGTCTTGAAGAGCACGCTGACCTTTCAACACCTGTCTCCTATTGTTGGGAAGATATCTTTTCGGAGCCAGTCATGCGCTTCAAATTGCAACGTGTAAAGATAGAAGACATATCCGGTATCAAGTCTGAATTAGATTTTATCAAATTTATACTTCTCTATTCACCCGTGCTCCAAAAAGTGATATTTGTGAGTCCTGTTATAAACATCACGCCAGAGTTGATGACAGAACTAATCCGATTCAGGAGAGTATCGGGGCAAGCTGAAGTTATTTACCATGTGGAAGACGAAGACTCATCGTAATTTTTTTATTCTCCTAAAATCATCTTGTGTATTATGATGATTTTTATGGTGGTTATGACGAAAAGTAAATTTTTAATGATGTGCTAAATTAGGAGTGGCTGTCATTGTATTTTTTTAATATCGATAATATATTTAGTTTTTAAATAAGGCTAGTTTGATAAAAACTCTCTTTTTTTTACAACATCATTGCATTTCTTATTTTGTGTGAAAAGATTTGAAACTGTTGGCAAGCAATTAGAAACTTTTTCCAACTCGGGCAAATCTGCAGAATCATGGCGTCCTTTGCTCGAATCTGTGTTATATGTGAACAGAACATTGAGCATTCTTTACACTTATTTTTCATACGTACTCATTCTATTTATAATTTTTTGAGACAACAAAGAGCTACAAACTTTGAGGATCTATAGTTTTCAAGGCTCTTAGATCATTCACAGCAAGCAAAGTAAAATTTATTTGTTATGCATCTTAAATTACCATAACACATTTGTATCTCAGTGATAAATTTAGTATTGACATCAACATGTTGTTTGAAAGATCTCATGCAATTAAAGTTGGACTGTTTCTACAAATGTGTTTCTTGAACTTAGTTACATACTTAAAGCATAACTAATGTAGTAATGTGACATGAGCTCAATTGCAGGTAGCAGAATCAAACAACACCCCCTTCCACTAGATCACAGGTTTTTTTTTTTTACCACAACCACTAGATCCTAGTTAAAACAGAAAAAGGTACCAATTTGATACTTAAAAAATTATACCCATTTATTACAAACCTTAAATTTAAAGGATACTATGCTGCTGTAGATATTTTGAAAAGAGTATAAAAAGTTATACACTGCAATGTAATGTCTCCTAAATCTCTAGATGTAGTGTTTAAAAGGATTGATTTTGTCATTCAAAAAGAGTTAGCGGCGCAACTTGTTGCCCCGTGTCCAAATGCCAGTGTTTGCCTTTCATTAAAGTGTAATTATCATATATATATATATATATATATATATATATATATTAAACTCAATTGATTTTCTTTTAAATGATTTAATTTGTATATATTTACGGTGTAAACAAATTTAACAAAAATTCAATCAAATCACATATAGAGTTATGCTAATATCTATCATAAAAGCACATTTTCAAAAATAGTAAAAAGAAAAGAGTTTTACTAACATGCTCTTTTAATAAAAGAATTCCAAAATTAGAAATTTCGTATTAAAAAAAGTAAACTTTAAACCTTTTAAAATTAAATGTACGATTTTTTAAAAAAATTAAAATGAATTTCTTAATATGTTTTCTCATGACCATGGTTTTTTTTTGAATCGGCAAAATTTATTAAAAAACAACTCCTCCACAAGAAGTGAAAGGAATTGTTATGGAACATACAACGAAAGGTAACGTGATATAACACAATTACCTACACCTAATCCAACGCCCCAATCCACCCATACACCAATAATGATTCACTAAACCTACCAGAGAAAACCCCTATCCGACCCTAGGAGACACCTCTAGACACTAACTTCCGAACTCGAATTAAAATTACTCGGCCCATCAGATCCAGAAAGTAGACCCAAAAGTCAAAGGTAGAGGGACACCAGTAGTCAGAGAATCGACAGTCAACACCTGATGCAGTAGAGTTCGACCAGATACCAGAGACCTGCAAGTCTCAACAGACTTGAAACACCCCTCAGCGACTCCAAGAGTCCTGCAAATCTCACCAGATTTGAAAATGGTCAGAGACTCTCGTATCAGGGAGAAACCACCCACACTCGGCATTAACCATCCACACCTCTCCGTCGCCGAAACATCCCGGAGGTACGATAAAGCAACAACGTCCGTCAACACGGAGTGTCTACATACCTCGCCCTTTCGGGCACGCCAGGACAGCAAGCAAGACCAACCAATAACCACAACCACCTCAGTACAACTCCCAAACAGAAACAAAAAAAGAAAAAACAAACTAAGAAACAAACAGTAAGCCAGCGACACCCTTCCTGCTAAAGCAACCATGGACATGATGTGGGAAACACCACCTCAAGGCCAACCCACCAAACTCCTCAACCCACGTGACAAAGTGCAACCTCCAGAACCACCGCTAAATACAACACCACCGTTGTCGGAGTCCACCGACTGACCGGCGAACCTCCACCAAACCCACCATAACCACCGCCGTAGCTCCAGATCCGTAGAAACCAAATTTCAAAAATCCAAAACCAAACCACCAGATCCACCGGAATTAGAGCCGGAGAAGAAGAAAGAAAACGAACAGGCCCGTCGCCGTTCTGGACACGGTGGTGCGGAGGGCGGACCGCCTCCTCGTCGCACCACCACCGCCGCCTGATCTACATGATGAAAGGGAAGGTTTGGATTTGAGGGAGACAAAGCAGATCTGGTCTGGTTGTAGAGAGAGGTCAAAGAGAAAGTTTTTGAAAAATTTTAGAGAGAGAAATATTCTCATGAAAGTAATGGAAATATTCTCATGACCATGGTAACATTCTCCAAAGAAAAATAATGGAAATGAAAGTAAGGTCCTCCCCTCGTGTTGACCGTTGTTGACTGTTCTGTGTGTCATACCTAAACCCTTTTGCAACAAATAGTGGAACCAAACCTTTAGTTCTTCATTGTTGATTGGTGTGATTGTGTGTGTGAAATTTTGACTCTTTTTTTCACTGATTTCCCTGCACTTCAAGTTCCAAATTCAACTTATTCAATCTTACTGTGGTTAGTTCTTCGATTTCTACATCAACATTCAATGCATCCTTTCTTATTTTATTTTTCATTTTTTTTATTATTATTAATTTCTTTGTTTGTATTCAAAAATTATCTATTTTTAACCAAGAGAATGGACTCAAGTGATTAATTACCTCTCCTAAGATGAAATGTTGTAGAGAATCCGAGTTCGATTTCTGATTGTAACAATTTTTAGTCAAACTTTACTTATCTCGCGGTCAAACTCTAGATTGTCCGCCCCTTTTCTCTGGAACTACTTGTGTAATACAAAAAATAAAATTATCTATTTTTTCTTGAACTACTTGTGTAATCTACTATACATTCCATTTCTTCAACAAATTGTTCATTTCCATAACTTGAAACTGAGCTTTAAAAGGATAACACGGTTTAGACTAGGTTATGTATATTGCCTACTTTTTTGGCTCGGTAATATAGAGTTTGACTGCGAGGTAAGTAATGTCCAACTAAGAATTATTTTCAACAGGAATCGAACTCGGGTTCTCCCGAAATTCAGCATTTTATAATTATCACCTTTAAATCTCAGCTCTAGTGTTAGAAATGCCGAAATTGCTAGGTGGGACGCTATGACCGGGGTTCAAACCTCAGTCCCTCCACTTTATGTGTGTGAGTTTCCAATGACTTATCATTTCGTCTATCTAAAAAAAATCACCACCATGTCACTCTACAATCCTCTCCCGTGGACCTAGCTGTGATTCTTGTATACTATTACTCACATAATTTGTTTTCTAATTCCTTTAGTTTGCTTTCTAATTACTTTATGTATCTATTGAAGGGAAGAAAACCATCGAGGTGTACCTGCCTAGCAATGACCAGAGTTTATAATAAACCAGATAGAATTAGTTGCTTACCAGATTTTATAATAAACCAGATTCTCTCAAACTTGTCAATTAAGGAAGCAGGGAGAACAAGTGTTTTATCCAGCAACTGGAGGAAAAAATGGTCCACACAACCAGTTCTTGTGTTTGATAATCAATGTGTATCTGGTGCAACTTCCCAAGATCCTTCAGTTATCGAAAGCAAGTTTGTGAGCATTATTGATCATGTACTTTTACTCCATTCCGGGCCAATCAACAAGTTTGAGGTCTCCGACTCCGATTCTTATCTCATTGGTGTGAACTCTATGGCTCATATTGATCGTTGGAGTCTTCATCTTATTGGAAGGTCTATTAAAGAGCTTGTGTTGGACATTTGGTTTGAGCAACGCTATAAGATGCCTTGATGTCTTGTCAAACTTTACGTCATTTAAACTTATATTCTTGTTTGCTTAAACCTCCAACGTCGTTTAAAGGCTTTAAAAACTTAAAAATTCTTGAGCTGGAACGGGTTACAATGACTCAAGATGTTTTTGAGTGCTTGATATCTGGCAGCCCTCTACTTGAAGAATTGGTATTGAGAGATTTTCATGGTTTCACACAAATTAATATTCACGCACCAAATCTCAAGCTCATTCAAATCGCTGGTAAATTTAAGGATATTAGCTTTGACAACACTTCTCAATTAGCAACAGTATGCCTCGATCTAAAGTTATATTTGAACTCTGAAAACAATCAAAGTAGATTGCATGGAGGCTCTAGCAATTTGTTCAATTTTTTCGATCATTTACCTAACATCGAGAACCTACATGTTATTTCCTATTTTATGAAGGTATAATGCTCAAGCATATTGATGTTGACTTATTAGTATTAAAACATTATATTCTGATTTTTGTCATTCTTCTGTATTGCTTCAGTATTTGGCAGCAGGAGATGTGCCAGTAGAGCTACCTACACCTTGTATCAATCTAAAATCTCTTACTATTAGTGTAAACTTCCTCAATGACCTGAAGCAAATTTCGGTTTTTCTTTGCTTGCTCAAAAGATCACCTAATCTTCAAACATTAGTAATGGTTGTGAGTACTCATTTAGTTTTGCTTGACTTTACTTTCCTTTCTAATTGTGGTTGCACTTGCGCAGTTGCGCATCCTTTCCCCATTTGATCCATGATTCTGTAACAATTGCATGTAGGAAGCAGTTGAGGAGCAGACTGCCCTTTTAACACCTGCCTCCTATTGTTGGGAAGATCTCTTTTCCGAGCCAGACACGCCCCTTGTATTGCGACATCTTAGGATAGAAGGCATCTCTGGTACCAAATCAGAATTAGATTTTATCAGATTTCTACTTCTATATTCTCCTATGCTAGAAAAGATGACTGTGAAGCCTGTTGCAAATGTCAAACCAGAATTGATGATAGAACTACTCCGCTTCAGGAGAGCATCAGCGCGTGCTGAAATTATTTACCATAGAAATGACTCTACATAGTTGTTTTTATTGTCCTCAAAACATCTTATGTTTTATGACTTTTAAGAAGGTTACGAGCGTAAAGTTAAATTTTTTAATGGTGTGGCAAATTATGAGTAACTGACATTATAATTGTTTTATATTAACATATAAGCTAAATATTGTTAAATTTACACCAAAGTAAAATCAACGAGATGCATCAGCACAGAAGCACAACAAGCACAACGGCTGCAATCTTTCCTCAACAGTTTAAGTTTTCAAGTGTTTGATGGATCATTGGGTGCACACCAAGTTTTTGGTGATTTGTTTCTTTGTTGATTTGATGTTGTTTAGCCTTATTTTGGGTTTGTTGAGTAATCTATATGGTTAAACTTGGTTTCTTAATTGACTTTATTGTTAGCTTTATGTGTGTTGTAGATTATGTTAAGTGGTTAAGGCTTTTATGACAACTTCTGCATAATAGTGTATTGTAGATTGTTGCTTCCTTTAAGTAGTTAAACCTTGAGTTGTGACTTCTTCTTGATGGTTAAGTATTTGATTATTGTTCCTTATAAGTTGTTTAGTCTTGAATTGCGACTTTTCTTTGACGAAACTTTTAAGTGTTTGCCTTATGATTGTTTGATGGTTAAACTTTTAAGCTTTTGCTTTATGATTTGATACAATGTATTCTGATATTTCTTGTAGTACTTTTTTAGATAATTTTCTATTATTTATTTCAAGTTAGAAGTGTTCTAAACACCTTTTAACTTGGGAGATGATATTATAGATATAAGAAGTTATACTGTTATAGATTATGAGTTAGTTGATTACTAATTGGTTAGTGTGTGTATATAAAGGCTCGATGTAATATTTCCATCTTTCTATCTTAACTTCTATTTTGTATCATTTTTCTCCATTCAATCAAAGTCTTCATAGTTTATCTCTTACTATTTTTCATGGATACCAATGATTTTTAACACTCACTTTACACTTTAGCCACTTTATAATATTCAAATCTTAATGATAGTAGCTAGTCTGAATTGAAAAGGAAGTTCTAAATACTTTTAAAATTTACACCAAATTAAATAGACATAATCATATAGTAGACATTTAGGTATACGTTTGAAATTTCAAATCAAATAGACATATTAGTCATCGTCTTTTATAAACTTTTTTAAATTAAAAAATATTAGAACCAATGAAGTTTTAAATTTCAATTTCCATTTTTTTTAACCATTCAAAATTTGTTCTCTATCTCCAAGAGAACAATTCGTTCTAAGACAAGTTTATTAACCACTTGAATTCAATTATTTGGTTATATCCATTTAGCTAGCTTATAATGACAAAATTAGAACTTTATCCACATTTTGTTTCTTCAAATTTCACTTCTCAATGAACTTTTGAAAAATAAAGAACAGTCTTAACTTTCAAGCATTTCACCCTATATACAAAACAAATCAATGAACCAATGTCTTTTTTACCGAGAATCCTTATACTTGTTTGACTTCTTATAAATCATGATACAATAAGTCAAACAAATAACCAATATATTGTAGATTGTTCTGCTACATCTTAAAGTTCCACATTACTGCACCTGTGAGTCGAGATCAAAAGTAGTTTATATACAATACTCAGTTCAACATGACGATTTTTACAAAAGAAAAAACTGTGAGGGTCACACAACGCCCAAAGAGGACAATATCTATCTAGAAAACGCAGTGTTGCATGAGTTAAACTAGTTGTGAATTAACAAATCATGATCAGGCCATCCAAAAAACTAAAATTATATATTTTTTAAAATATCAAAAGTACAATTGTACAATGGATGTTGTTTACAAAAACCAACAACTACATTACATGATGTATATCCTCAACCCACACAATCTATGCATTATATGGGTAACTTTGATGAACATCACATCTACTAGCCAACAAATGTAATAAACAAGAGAGTAAACACACTTCAAGTTCAAGGTTTAAGGCTAACAATGCCCATGCCTTTAAAATGCACCACTGGCCAACAATAAAATAAATTGAAAACCATAGTAGTTAATCCCGGATCCCGGAGCGGAGCGGCCAGCCCCAAAACTGGGATAGCGGCATCCCGGGGAGCGGGATGGTCGGGATGCTGCTATACTTTTTTTTTAATTACATAAATAATAACTATATATAAACATATAATTCTAAAATTAAACAAACATATCAAAATCCATAAAACATTCATAAATCAAAAATTCAAAACACAAATAGTCTTAAACATTTCATCCAAAATAAAGCAAAAGTCAAGTCTCCAACACTTAGATTAATAAAATAAGTAAATAACTAAAAATTAAAACGCTTGTTCATCATCAAAGTCTAAGAATCATCCTCAAAGTCATCTTCTTCATCATAATCCCCATCGGCCTCCACCTCATTATCTTCAACATCCTCTCCAATTTCTTCAACACCTTCCTCCTCCACTTGTTGTGTCATCCTTTCCTTAGATGCACATGCAGCTGCCAAATCATTTGCTCTTTGCCTCCTAGTGTAAATTATTGGCTCATTAACCCCACTTGCATTGGCAACTTGATCCCAAGTTAAATCATCATTTTCAAACACCAATTCTTCTTCCGGTTCACCAATTCTTTTTTTTTGTTGTTCAAGTCCTTCCAATGGTTGAATCTCCAAGCTATGTCTTCATTCTCACCACCAGGTGTATGCCTCACATAATTAGATTGCACACTTACAGATGATGATGATGCCATTTACAATTCTAAAACAGAATAAAATTGATTCTAAGAACTGAGAATATAGTAAGAATGAAAAAAAAAAAAAACAGAGAACAACAGAGCATATAAACTAGAAGAAACAGAACAGAGAACAGTTCAATTGGACAGTTAGAAGAATAAAGAAAAAAGAAAAAAAAAAAGAACAGAACAGACTCACAGAGTCAGAATAAAAAAAAAACTAGAAGAAGAAACAGATGAAGAATAGAAGTATGAACTAACAATAAAAAACAAGAAGAACAGATGAAGAAACTAGAGGAACAGAACAAACAAGAAACTAGAAGAATAGAGAAGAATAAACTAACCTTGATTGGACAAGAAACAAGTTTGATGAAGAGGTGAAGAGGTGAAGCTTAGAGAAGAACCAGAAACATAAACTTGAAGAAGAAACTTGGTTGAAGAGGTGAGAATACGATGAGAATAGGTGAAGCTTAGAGAAGCTTGGTTGAAGAGGTGAGAATACGATGAAAAACGATGAAGAGGTGACTGAAGAAACTTGGATCGTGTTTCTGAGTCGTTGTAGCGGCTAGGGTTTGTTAACACAACAAATAAAACTTGAAAACCCAAATTTGCCCTTACTAAAATGCATCAAATTTCAAAATTGCCCTTATAATCAAATCCCAGTTTTGACCCGGGATGGGATGAACCGAGACCGCTCCGCACCGATCCACCGGGATATCACCTGTCGCGCCCGAGAAGCCTAGCTGCGCCGCTCCCACAGTTCCCGTAGCGGCAGGACGCCGCTCCGCTCCGGGAGGCCGGGATCTCGCCGGGATCGGCCGGGATTGACTACTCTGTTGAAAACTAAAGGAAGTACTGTGAATTTTTACCAAAGTAAAATCTCAAGATATAGATCTGTCGTTAAGTTTTGTATGATGCTTTATTAAAACTATCCAATAATTTAAACTTCATACCTGAATTTAAGGCAAATAAATTGCACAGTAACTAACTGTTTAGACCAAGTCAAATAACAGAACCATTTTATAGGTAATTTTCACAGCTCTGAGTCTCTACACAATCTTGACACTTACTACTATTTCTTAAGCAAAATAATGAAGCTACCTGCCATAACCTAGAGATGTATGCCGATGCCGATGCCAACATATAAACAAATAAACTTCAAACCTTTTTTTTCCTATAAAACAAAAAACTATTGGGCCAGTTTAGTAAACGATACATCTAGTATTGGACTGTTTCTAAAATGTGTTTCTTGAACTTAGTAACATACTTAAAAAGCATAACTAATGTAGTAATAATGTGACATGAGCTCAATTGCAGGTTGCAGCTTAACTAACATAATCTTGAAGAAATTGTGTAGAACAAAACAACAATTGTAGTTCACTACCTCTTGAGCCCAGTTAAAACAATCAGAAACCAATTCTAAAAATCAGGCTGCACATTTATACAAGTGGTAGCATATCACCATATCTATTTCAACTTTAAACACATGATAAGAGAAAATAAAACCAATAAGGAGAACAAAGGGAATAAATGAATCCTTCAAAAACAGAGCATTTCTAATTATGACCTTTCCAAAAACTCAGCTTATGACAAATTCAACAAAATCATTTGATTCACATTCTAATCGCACCTAAAAAGAAAAATCTTTGATTATTATTCATGCTATGACAAAAACAAATATTCTATTGCAAAACATTAATCAACAAATACTATCCAATAGCTCCTTACTGGTATCAGCAATATCATAAAATCAAACATTCCAAACTTGTCTTCAATATGATCTAACTTTCCACCCTCCCTACAATCCAAGCATAACATTTAACATAATTGCAGGCAATTTCACTTCTGAGTAATTTAACACCTCCTTAATATAACCTCAATTTAACAACTTGAAATTCCCGCACAACATTACATTCTCAGTCAAAATTCAATACTACAAGGCACATTTGATGTTGTCAATCGCAGATCGCAGATCGCAGAAAATAGAATTTTGCTCAAATTCTACTACACAACTTAGTTAACAACTTAACAACATTAGCAATTTGTTCAAATTCTGCGAAGCTATTGCGCTATAGATGCTATTTGACAACATCAAATTAAGCAAATTTCACACTATTTCACACATTTTCCTTTAAAAACAACAATTATATGAGAAAAATTTAAAAAAGTTTACACAAATTGAAATCTTTCTGTTCAGTGAGCCTTTCTCCTCTGTTCCTGTTGTTGTAACTGTAACTGCTGCTGTTGCTGTAGCAGCTGCTGTTGTTGCTTACTATCAGTGGACAATCTGTAAATCCAATACACCTGAAATAGATCAAGAACATGATTTTGATTTTGATTTAACATTTCAAAAACTAGGTCAACGAATTGGGAAAAAAATGAAGAAAGAGTGAATTAGGGTTTGTTACCAAAGCGAAGACATGAAATGCGATTAGAAAAAAGACTAATAACGGCACTGCATAGAGGAACCATGGACGATCTAGCGATTGAGAGTTCGCCATTGAAAGAGTTCAATTCGAAACGGTGATGAAGCTGTGCAGTGATGCGGCGTCGTTTTGGCAATTTTTTACCAAATGGGGCTTAAAATAAATCAAAATTCCCAAATTACACCCCAATTCAAAATAATTCCCGTAATACTCCCCATTTATGACAGATTCTGGCGCTTTGCAGGGTTTGCAGGTGGGGGAATCGAGCTACACGCCATAGCTATAGGAGTGGCGGAATTGCAAATTCCTCCATTGACCCACCACTGTCAGCACGGGTCCCACGTGCTCTTGCATGGGAGACAGTTTTTTTTTGTTTTTTTTTTTAAATAATAATAAATTTAATATAATTATTAAAAATTATAAATATAATTAATGATAAAAAAACTTAATGATAGAAAGAAGTTAAATAATATATTATGAGAAAAAAATTCTATAATATATAATAAAAAAAAAATTCGCCTATAAAAAAATTAAATAATATATAATAAAAATTATTACAATAATTCTAATACAAATTTCGCCTATAATTTTATTTTATGTTATGTAATTTTATTTTATGTGTGTACAATTTTGTTTTATTTTTTTTTAGTTTGTATTAATAATGTAGACACTGATGTATTTTGAAATAAAATTTAAAATTTGTTATAAATATTTTCATAATATAATACAAACACGTACGGAAAAAAATGACATAAATAAACTAGTAGCATTACGTAGAGGGTCCCCCAACATTAGGACAATTGCTATAGTTATGACCCGGCATCTTACATAAGCCACATAACCGCTCCCTTTTTTCAAATTCGTCCATTTCAGTTGCAATGCGGTTCTTCTGTGGACGTCCTTTCTTCGTTCTTTTCAAATCGTCGTGGGGAACAAGCTTGGGACCTGTATATGTTGGCCATAAACTTTTACTTTGAACTACTGGAAAGGGTTTCTCATACACATTGTATACACTGGCAGCTTTGTACACGTCATCAATATAATCTTGATAGGGAATGCGAGCTTTAGAACATGCAGCAATAGCATGCGAACAAGGCAAATGTAATGCCTGAAACACTCCACAGTCGCACGACTTTTGGACCAAGTCTACTTTGAAATGATCCATTGGTCGGCCTTCATGGGGATCCTCAGTTTCTGTCACAGAGAAAGTCAACTTTCGCCTATCAAAATTGGTGACTACGTGTGTGTTAGACTTTTTGAGTGCATCTACTATCCTTTTCTGGCACGCTTGAGCATACCCTTGACCAAAAGCTACCACGGCTGCTGACTCATGTCCTCGTTTTTCAAATAGTTTGGCACACCTATAGTAGGTTGCTTGGACCAAAGATGTGATGGGTTGGCTGTGAATATCCTTGAACACGTTATTCGTTGACTCGGCCAGATTAGTTGTCATGTGACCCCACCGTCTACCTCCATCATATGCTTGCGTCCATTTTTCTATGGGGATATTATCCAGCCACGTTAAAGCCTCTGAACTTTCCTCCGCAATTTTTCGCCGCCAGTATCTGTATGAAGACACGCTTGGTGCATACCCTATATTTAAAACGAATTTTTTTAGCTTAATATGTTAGTGGAAAATAGTATAAAAGTATAGACAGTTTTAGATATTTACCCATATTAACAGCACGTTTCCGAAGTTTTGTGTCTTTGAATTGCCTCGAGAAGTTTTGGGCAATGTGGCGAATGCAGTACACATGTGAGGAGGGTGAATGATACCATCCATTATCAGGATTTTCATAAGCACTTTTAATATCCGCGTGCATATCTGAAATCATGCATATGCCTTCCTGTGGAGTGACATGCTCTCTCAAATTTTTGAGAAAGAAGTTCCAAGCTTCCTTCATCTCCCCTTCCACAAGTGCGAAAGCGACCGGGAAAATATGGGTGTTTCCATCCTGGGCCACGGCTAGCAACAACGTCCCCTTAAACTTTCCAGTCAAAAAAGTTCCATCTACCTGCACAAGTGGCTTGCAATGCGCAAAACCTTCAATGCATGGCTTAAAAGCCCAAAACAAACGCTCGAAGAATACTTCACCATCAATGTGTGATGGACTTGTCTCCAATCGGCATATGGTTCCTGGGATCCATTGTCGCATGACCATCACCCATTGTGGTAGAGCTTCATAGGAATCCACCCAATTCCCATAAATTTGTTCGATCGCCTTGTTTCTTGCATTCCAAGCCTTTTTATTGCTGATTGTGTAGTTGTACTTATCTCTCATGTGAGCAACTATAATTTTTGGTGTGACAGATAAGTTTTCTCTTAGAAGTGGCAGAATGCTTTCACATATCATCTTAGCGTCAAGACTATGATGATCTTGGGACATACCAGGAACTCAACGATTTAATCAACATTACGCACATTACACCAACCAACCCATACAACCCCAACCAACCCAACCATTATACCAAAATACCGAGTGGGAACAATCGAACGACTTTTTAAATTTATCATGGGCGGCTTATGCTGCAACTCATGGTGGTGAAAGTTCGACGGCGGTTCATGGTGGTGAAGGTGAGACAATGGGTGCGGGTAGTCCAATGACAAAAATGATTAATTTTCTTGAAATTACTCGCGATGATGGGCAACAATATGGAAGAGGATATCGGCAAGGTCATCCTCCAGATTGTGGCACTGGAGGACGTATAGATAGGCATGAGCATAATTAGTATTAGGATTATTGTAATAATTTTGTTTTTTTGATTATATATATTTCAATTTTTTCTCATAATATATTATTTCACTTTTTATATCATAAAGTTTTTTATTATTACTTATATCTAAAATAAAACAAAATTGTACACACATAAAATAAAATTACATAACATAAAATAAAATTATAGGCGAAATTTGTATTAGAATTATTGTAATAATTTTTATTATATATTATTTAATTTTTTTTATAGGCGAATTTTTTTATTATTATATATTATAGAATTTTTTTCTCATAATATATTATTTAACTTCTTTCTATCATTAAGTTTTTTTATCATTAATTATATTTATAATTTTTAATAATTATATTAAATTTATTATTATTTAAAACAAAAAACAAAAAAAAACTGTCTCCCATGCAAGAGCACGTGGGACCCGTGCTGACAGTGGTGGGTCAATGGAGGAATTTGCAATTCCGCCACTCCTATAGCTATGGCGTGTAGCTTGATTCCCCCACCTGCAAACCCTGCAAAGCGCCAGAATCTGTCATAAATGGGGAGTATTACGGGAATTATTTTGAATTGGGGTGTAGTTTGGAAATTTTGATTTATTTTAAGTCCCATTTGGTAAAAAATTCTCGTTTTGGGTCAAATGCGAATAATGCGGTTATGTGTTTCGTTGCATCGTTGCCGGAACATGGAGTTTTCTGTCTTCGTATGTCACCTTTCCATTTAATTTAAGTAAAGTACAGAAAAAATAGATTTTGGTTTCAGTAGAAAAATTACTTCCAGTTAAAATGAGATTAAGGATTTTTTTTTTCAATGTATGTGTACACTATTATTAATGGATCCTGTCCAAATAGATTTGTTGTTTCCAACTTACCAAGTTACCATCATGATTTGTGTTTTTTATATTTTTCTATTTTATAGACGAAATAACAAAGTTATTCTAAATTTACACATAAGTGAATAAGTTAAAATTTAATTTCCGATTATGATATTTTGATCTAACAATTTTGGTATTTTTTTATCAGTTGAACTAAAATTTATTTTTTTTGACTCAGGTTGAATTATGACTTGTGGACTTATGGATTTGTATATTAAAGTAGCCAATATAAACCAAAATGAAAATTGAAAAAAATAAAATAAATAATGATTGTTATTTTTCTCGTTTAAATTATGATGTACGTATAATATATACTCTCTCCGTCCTAAAATGTATTAAAAAAATGTCAATAAAAATTGATGTATTTAATGTAAAATTTAGACTATAGTATTAATTTTTGGCGACTCATTTTTGGTGCATAGTTTATCTAAAAACAGAAAAATTCATAACTCATTTTTACTTACATTTAGAATGGAGAATTTTTTTTTTGGTAAATCAGGTTCCAGGCCTTGTGGAGCCCAAATGACAGCAAATTTTCTATAAGAGTTTTAACGTTATTATTTGCCCAAATCAATGATCGATCTTAGGATGTTGGTTAAACTACAAGAAACTGAGTTGGTTAAACCCCCTCTTACTTGTAATTGAAGTGAATTTTTTAAGAGTGATGAAATTTTCCTTGTCCTCCCTTCTCCATGATCTCTCTCCTTCTCTATTTTTTTTTTGTTTTAGGCAGTGGTGGCTAATCCTAGTTTTCTAACTTTTCCCTATTTATAGAAAAAAACAAGGTGGATATCTTTTTCCATAAGTTGTAAAATAAATTATGATTTACTCTTTTGTTTCTCTACAGATTTCCTATTCTCACCTCTGTTTTACTACTACTAACTCTACTAGGTCCAATGTCTTTATCTTAGTTAATTTGTCCTCCTATTTTAGATTTACTAAGTTTTGATAAATTTCTCAAATTTTTAAACTACAAAATGGATATTTCATATCAAAATTGAAATTTTTAGGGGTTTCTTATAATTTCAATGGATGGTGATCATCTCACATCATCAAATTGTATGCTGCATCATTTAAAATATGCTATATTACAATATTTTACTCAATATCAATGTTCAATTCTTTCATAACTATATTTCTCTAAAATGTGTAAGTAACAATCGATTAGGGTTGAGAGATGACTAATCTAACAAATGCCATTGAGATGCTGATTTTATCATTTATAGTTACTTTTCTATTTCATTCATGTTGTGTTAAACTACTTTTATTTACGATTATTTCTCAACAACACTATTCATTCTTGATGGAACAAATTACAATAAATGGTGACCTAAATGAAGGCTATATATGTTTGGACAATTTGGTTTCAATTCTAGAAGGTCAAAATTTATTCTAAATTTGTAGAATTAATTCTAGCTTGTTTAGTACTTCATTTGTTCTAAAATATAAGTCGTTTTGACCATATTACACAAATTAAGAAATGTGATTAGTGTTGTATGAAAAAGAGAAATTATAAGTTAGTTTACAAAATTATTTTTCATTAATGTATGAAAAATATAAATTAAAGAATTGAAAGAATTAATTCTAGCTTGTTTTGTGCTTCCTTTCTTCTAAAATATAAGTCATTTTTGACCATATTACACAAATTAAAAAATGTAATTACTATTGTATGAAAAAGAGAAATTATAAATTAGTTTACAAAATTATATTTCATTAATGGTATAAAAAATATAAATTAAAAAATTGAAAGAAAAAAGAGAAATAAATAGTTAAGGTATAATAGGAAAAAAACATTAAATACTTCATTGTTAATGCAAAACGGCTTATAATTTGATATCTTTTTTTTCCTTAAAATGATTTATATTCTGAAACGGACGGAGTATTTGATTCAGCCTCAAGAATTAATTCTACTTATGTTAGAAATTGTAAAAAAATTGGCAAAAGACTTGGACCAGTGGCATTGGACACAACTTTTCTAATTCTCTAATTGATTTTTAGGCTCAAATTTTTTATTCAATTCAATTTAACATATATCCAAATATAAATCACTTTATCTTCATATTAATTTTGACCAAAATCAAATTTATAAAACTAATTCTAAATTAAATCATGACCAAAGCAAGTTGGAACAGGTTGAAGAATAATTTTCCTTGACTAATCTTGTGAGAATTGACGTGTTTAGTTAAAAGTTCAAAGACAAATCCACATATTTTAGTTCAGTCGTAATATGAAAATATAGTGTGTGCATGGTAATGACAAGCTGGTGAGGAGAGGAAGAATGAAAACGCCCCACAAACTATGTAATGAGAAATTTATTTAGGTTGAGAGGTAAAAAAAAAAAAAGATTGAGGTACAAAATGTTCACTCAGTGATGGCTAGATTTATTTAGGTTCGATTCTGCCAGCAATTTTCCTCAACTTAATATCAGAAGAGGGAGCTTAGTATCCTCATCGTGAAAACTGATTAAAAAAATAGCATAAAAACAAAAGTAGAACAGATGAAAAATTGAAATGAAAGAGATCACTCAGTTCAGCGGGGTTATCGACACGCAAAGCAATCTCTAAAGAAAGAGAAAGCCCTGACCTACGGTCTGTTGAGCTTGAATTTTATGGAGTCATCACCGTGATCTCATTCCATCAATATCAAATATCAATAACAAAATTAAACACAAGAGAACAAATTCAAAATGAACAAATTAAGATGAATAAATTATAGAATTGCAAACGAAATAATCAAACTATTTTGAAAAGTTAATTGGATAGAGGAGCGTCGATGCTTGATTTCGTAGTTCGCAGTTTCTGGATTTATAGGAAATGTATTAGGGTTTCTTATTGTTACACACCGTCGTTTTATCCATGGGTTGGATCTCGTTGGTAATAAACTAAGGCCCACTTTATTAGGCCCATTTTCTTTGCAACATTAATAGCAAAAAAAATTATGTTTTTGTTGACCAAAACAAAACTAATTCATATCATTATTATTAATTAATTAATTAATTATAAAAAATAATAATTAATTAATCAAGATACAAAAGAGAATAATTTCAAATGTATACAAACGAGATTACACACCAAAAAGAACCGCAATAAGAGACATCATCAACTGAAATATCAAAAGTAACATAAACCAGAAGAAATAGAGACTTCTGCGGGTGGAAGCAGCAACATGACAACAAACATCCTTTCCACCCAAATACTATGAGAAACAACTTATACAAATAAATAAACTTTTATGTATTACTATAAGTTTTTTTAAAGTAGTTTATGAGAAGACAATTTATAAAAATACAATTTTTGTCAACAAAACTTATGAATTAACATAAAAAATTATTTATTTGCATAAACTACAAGCGACAAGGATACACGATTTAAATAACGAAAAATCCAGTATTTTAAAATGGTATCTAAAATGACTGGAAAAGTGGAAACAAGACCAAATATAATTTGATCATTCTGAGTAAATCCAAAATATATATTCCATTTGAATTTTAATGTACCTCGCAACCCGAAAGAATTCAGGGGGAGGAGTCATTTTGTTTTTAATCTACAATGAATCATTTCAAGATATGAGAGAATTAGGAATACCCACTAAAAATACTAATCCAATCCATAAGGATGTACCTGAAAATATTTCCATAAGTTAAAAAATAAGCCAATTCTAAATGAACTTCTAATCTACTATAAATTTAACTTATAATTTATTCATTACAAATTTATCCCACTATAAACTAACTTATAAATTATTATCTATTGACTATTTCTTACGAACAATTTATAAAAATTTAGGAGCTAAAATCGTAAATTATCTGAAATTAGAGACTGAATATATACTTAATCCAATTTTGCTTGATTAGTTAGTTCCTTTTTCTAAAAACAGGAATGTGATGAACTCAATTGTTTGTTCAATCAAACAGACAAAACACAATGAGCTGACTTCAACAAAACACAAACCACTCTCTTCTCTTTTCTCAACTCTGTCTCCTTTTTTTCCTCTCTCTCTCTCTCTCTCATGGCATTTCTCCCTCAGGTATTTTCTCTCCTTAATTTTCTTCAAAAAAAATAAATAAATTATTATATATGCAAAAAATAACAAGATCCCATGTAACAAAATTTGTATCTTTCTTTATATTTATTTATTGGGTGATCCAAAGTTTGAATCTTTTCTCAGAAAATTTTCAATTTTTATGATTAACTGAACTTTTTTCTTTGTGGGGTTTTTATGCAGATTAAAACTTGAAAGTCTGTGATTCCATAAAACGACCCCACTTTTCCACTATTGTTATGTTAACTTGGAACCTTTTTCACGCAAGAATAACCTCTACACACGCAATATTGTTATTGTTTCTTCTTCATTTTTTCGTTTTTTTGGTTACACAAGTTGTTTCTGAGAACCTTGTTGAATATTCAACCTGTGATATGGGTTATCTCAATTCTGTTTTGTCATCTTCAAGTCAGGTTAATTCTGCTGATGATTCACCTGTTAGTGGTGGGGGACTCAGGTTTGTAATCTTTGTCTAGATCTACAATTTGATTAAATGATTTTGTTTTATCTTTATTGTTTAATGGTTTTTCTGAAGGTTTTATATTGATGTTGTTGCACATGTTGTGTTGTCTTTTCTGGTTGTGGTTATGTGGAGATTTTTGATATTGTGAAAAATTGTTTTGATATGGTGGAAAAAATGAGGACAGCTGCAATTGTGGTTGCGTTGCCGTGGTTTCTGAAAACCTTTATATTGCAACCACAATTGTAGTTGCAGCCGGGAATTTGAAACCGTGGTTTTTCAGGGTTTTATATTGTTGTTGCGGTTACCTTTTTGTTGCCTTTTGTGTTTTGGTTACGTTGTGATTTTTGATATTGTGAAATTTTTTCTTGATATGCGATTACAATTGTGGTTTTGATATGGTTTATGAGGCATCAAATACCGTTATATGGTGTCTACAATTGCAGTTGCAAATGATATTTAATACCATGGTTATAGTTGTTGTTGTTGGTTAATTTCATTCATACTTGGAAGGTTTTGTATTGAAATTTTTCGTGTCAAACATGTCTTGGTTTTCTATTGCTACTTTGTTGCTTTGCAGATTTGCAACTCGATTTTATGTGGTTATTGTTAGTATACTTTTCGGATCATGGATCAGGACGAAGATTCTTTTGCTAGGCCTTGGTTCATTCTTTGTTTTGTTGAAATTGAATGTCTTAGTCCAATTCTGTTTTTCTTCTATAACTAGGTTTTAATTTTGTTTGTATTTGGTCGATTGAATGAAATGATTTTGACATACTTTGTTGTTTTGATTTGTATCTACAGTCAGAATGGAAAATTCAGCTATGGATATGCCAGCTCCCCTGGCAAGAGATCTTCAATGGAAGATTTTTATGAGACAAGAATTGACGGCGTTGATGGTGAAGTTGTTGGCCTTTTTGGAGTTTTTGACGGTATATTTATATAATTCTCTTATCTCCGTCTCCTATCCATGCTACTTTTTTTTGGAGGTGATAAGCTAAAAGGGACTGGTTGTAGTGATACATTGATCGCCTGATCGAACACATGATGTATTTTTATTTTATTAATTTGTTTCTATCAGTGGATTTTCTTTTTGAAGTTATTGGGAAATGGGAAATTAATTGTTCCATGTGGCTTAGTGTTTCCATATGCAATGATTTTAGGCTTTTGCTTTTATTTTCTCATATGCACCTGCACATGCCCACACACATAAAGAGGGAAGTTTGGATTTGTTTACAGTTATGGTTTCATAAGGTATAAATCTGGTTTTGGTTGTTTTGATTATTCTGATCGGACATAGTACTTTTTTATGAACCCTATCTCTCGAGGTTTCCCATCTAATCTAAGTGATCTGTCTTTGGGCATGATTTCGAGAGGCTTCACCGTCGTCATATACTTTCTGTTGCTGGTATTTTTTTTGTTGTGATGAAGAGCCTTCAATTTAGTAATTCTTTATAGTAGCGATTATTCGGTTAAATATTTTTCTTTATATGATTTCAGAAAGTAATTATTTTCTAGCATTTAAGCATGCTATAACTTTTGACTCTTGACTAGTGTTGTCGACGGGAGGCAAAACAACCGCCGTATAAACACGTCAGTGCAGCCAATGGCGCTGCCATGGTGGGCATCCCTTCACAAATTGCCTATGGCAGTTGTCAAAAATTCCACCATGCCATTCCCCCATAGCGGTGCTATGCCCGCAGTTTAACAACACTGCTCTTGACTAGTATTTATGACCTATGCTTGATAGTGATACTCTACTTTATCTATTCGAAATCAAGGTAGCTGCAACTTTCTTGTTTAAATTTTTCAGGTCACGGCGGTGCTCGTGCTGCTGAGTATGTCAAGCAAAACCTGTTTAGTAATTTGATCAGCCATCCAAAATTCATTTCTGACACTAAATCTGCAATAGGTTTGTAGTTTCTTACCTTTACCAGCTCGATCCTTTAAACCAATGTTCTTCAATTTGTGAAATATGAAGAATAACTATGCTCCTGCCTTTTTTTTTTCCCACAGCTGATGCGTATACGCACACCGACTCTGAATTTCTGAAATCAGAAAATAATCAAAACAGAGATGCTGGATCTACTGCTTCCACTGCCATTCTTGTTGGTGACCGTTTGCTTGTTGCAAATGTTGGGGACTCCAGAGCTGTTATATGCAGAGGCGGAAACGGTAAGGCTAGTAGCTGCATGTTCTAGTATCGTAAATACGCTCTTACTTGCATGCAATGTATAACTTATATCGTTTCACATGAGTTTAATTTTCTAATACCTGAGGGAATCATAATTGTTATGATTGTCAAATGGTTCTGGAAGTTTCTATATATTGTTATTGTTAGCCCTATGGTTTCCGTCTAAATGAACATTGAAAAGACTATTTTAATATCGTTCATATAAAGGGAGTTGATTTAGTTTTAATTGCGTAATTAGATTGCAAGGGAGTATCTATTGAGAATTGAGAAAAACATTTCAACTTGTTGATTTCAGGAATTGCTTAAATATTATAATTTGCTATTTTTTGTTTCCTTTAGCAATTGCTGTGTCCCGAGATCATAAACCAGATCAAACCGATGAGAGGCAAAGGATAGAGGATGCAGGAGGGTTTGTTATGTGGGCCGGTAAATTCATCTTACTGATAGCTCTTGCTATTTGATTTATAGATTTGTTTATTCTTTTCATCTGAAAGAAGTACTTAATTAAAACCATTTTTTACAGGAACTTGGAGAGTTGGTGGTGTTCTTGCCGTTTCTCGTGCATTTGGCGATAGACTTCTTAAGCAATACGTTGTTGCTGATCCGGAAATCCAGGTGTGTTTATAATACGGTGACATACTGACATCCATTCTTTGATATTTGGTGTCTTAGATTCATCTTAAGAGAGAAAATGATGTTTCATACGAGAAGACGAAAATTAACGTTGCATACATATTTATGGTCTTGCAGGAAGAAAAGGTGGATGGCTCTCTCGAGTTTCTTATATTAGCCAGTGACGGGCTATGGGATGTTGTCTCAAATGAGGTTAACGACTTTCACTTCCACTTTTTTCTTTTTGATAAATATAGTGCATTTCCATAACCACGAAGATATAAATGAATTGATTCGTGTCAAGATTCGAATTCTCTCTTTACCCATTTTTAGGTGCTACGAATAAACAGCCCCTAAAACACCGAACCCCCTGGCCCGAAATCTTATCCTACTCTAACTCAATTTTTTCCACCTTTCTTTAGGAAGCTGTTGCTATGATTAAACCAATTGAGGACGCAGAGGAAGCGGCTAAGAGACTGATGAAAGAAGCATATCAGAGAGGTAGTTCTGACAACATTACTTGTGTCGTCGTTCGTTTCATATTGAACAACCAAGGTTCTTCTTCTCGTAATAGCTCTGGCTAAGTGTACTACAAAACATAGAATTCCGTCAAAACCTGTTTATTATAGGACATTGTTTCTTGTAAAACTGTGTGTACTACCATGCGAGCATAGGAATCGACATTTGAACTAATTATGGTCCTCTAGCATAGATGATATGTTGTTATCACCGTCTTACTTCCATATTTTCGGATCTTGTTTGTATTGTAACTAGGAAAAATCGTTTTGTAAAGAGTGTGGCTAGAGTTTTTAACTGCCCATACAAAATGCTGCATGTAAATGTGGTCTTGTTGTTGTCCTCGTTACTTTATTTCCTTCCAAACAATATTCGCGTGTGTCGTTGAAATATCGCCCAATAGGCGTTGTCTATGTGTCGTTGTTTGTGCCGTGTAACCATTACTCTCTTGTTCTTGATGAATCATTATGGTTTGTATCATGTGTAATAATTTAAATCTAATATGAAGCATGTTTTCATGTGACTAATTATCAACTATTTCAAGTGTATTGCATCTTCCATTATTCCTCAGCCAAAAAATGGTTATGTCTAATTTCTCACCATTTTATTTTCCGAAAATCATGTACCTGCGATGCACCCTCCACAACAAAAGCAAATATCAGTGTTAAATCATATGCAAAAAGTTTACCATGACTCTAAACTTTTTTTTTGAAATCAGCAAAACTTTATTAAATGGCATGATTGCACAAGGAGTACAAAGAGGCCATAAGAGGCAGAAAAAGAAGGAAAAGGTTACAGGAAAGGAAACAAAGGAAAATTGCCAACAGCAGCAAAAACCCCATTCCTAACGGAAGAAAAATAAAAAAGGACAGAAGGAGCAGAAAACCAAATAAGAACATCACATGTTTCAGTATAAAAAATAGGCTTAATCATCATTTTCGTCCCTGTAAGTTCGCGATTTTTTGGTTTTAGTCCCTGTATCTTTTTTTATTGCAAATTAGTCCCTGTATGTTCAAATCTTTTAGTTTTAGTCCCTTAAAACTAAAATCCGCAGGAAAATCTGCAGGAAACCAGCGAATTTTCCTACAGATTTTCCTGCGGATTTTAGCTTTAGGGACTAAAATAAAAAAGATTTGCACATACAGGGACTAATTTGCAACAAAAAAAGATACAGGGACTAAAACAAAAAATTTATGAACTTACATGGACGAAAATGATGTTTAAGTCTAAAAAATAATCATGTTACGTTGTCGCCAGAGACACTTGTACTTGTACTGCCGTTGCCACACTCAACGGGACCCACCGCATAACCACCTTTTTCAGAAAAACTTTCGATACAAGGAGCCAACCATCGGCTCTGATACCACTGTTGGATCACCATGAGGGGTAGCCACGGAGGATCATCCACATTGGGTTAAGAACAACTTTACAAGTGAGTTGAACACCACACTCTTACCCAAAATCTTAAGGTGTTAGGTTTATGAGTCCTCTTACTTATAAATTGTTCAACCTCCAATTTTCTAAGCAATGTGAGACTTACTCACTCACACTTGCCACAACACTAACCAACTTAGGATTTTCTCCCAAACTTGCAGAGCAAAATTGCAGTAAAGAAATAAATGCAGCGAAGTCTCGGCTTCCACTCCACACATTGCACAAAGCTATTCTGGCCTTGAGTGACAATGCGTCTCCGAAAAAAATTGTCTTTCGTAGAGGTCCTATTATGGAGGAGCATCCAAGAGAAACCCAAAACTTTTGAGGGTGCGGTTGCTTGTTGACAATCAAAATTCCCCATGTTTAGACTCTCATTTACTTTTAAAAAAAAATAGCGAGACCAAAACCAGTGACTGTGACTCAATGGTAGAATTTATTTATTTATTTTTTATTGTTGAATAGTTGGAGGATTTTTATTGATTGGCACTAGTTATTTAATTCTAATATAGAATATTAATTGCTAATTACTATCATAATTAAATCCCAAGACGATTGTCCATAAAAAAAATAAAATCCTAAGACGATTTATTGATTGGCACGAAAGATTTATTTTGTAAATAAATGACAAACGTGTAACAAATATATATTTTTGGAATGGTAATAAATTTATTTAAATATCAATTTGAGTGCCTTTTGATTTTTATTCAGAATCAGAATTTATTCCCTTCTCTTCTGAGGTTATTTGCGGTTGAGGTATGTTACTATACTAATTGAGTTCTTAATATATTTCAGCAAATTATAGATTTAGGTATGTTTGATATAACTCTCTAAGAAGGGAAATAAAATATTTTTATGAAGGGAAGAGAAGGGGAAGGGAGGTCGGGGAGAGAATGTTTTTTGTTTGTTTTTGGGTTATCAATTTATCATGGTACAAAGTTTTCATTGTCTTTAAATGTAAAGGAGGAAAGGAAGAAAGGAAAGAGAAAAAAGTATATTTTAAATTAAATATATGTTTGGTTAAAAAAAAAATAACCGGAAGCTTTGAAAAGTGATTATTTTGCTTAAAACAAGAGTCTTTGATTAACTTAGTGTATTAACTTAGTGTATATTTAGTTGCTCTGTGTGTAGAATATATTTATCAATATATTTTCTTGTTTTTTTCATAAGAGTAAACAAAAGTTTCTTTTATAGAGAGGAGTTTATTAAATTAAGTTAGTTTGATAATTTATATTGTATTATTTTCTTAAATATATAATTAATTATTAATATTTTTATGTAAATAATATTTTCTTATTATGTTATTAAGTACATCATATTAATTTCAAAAAATTTAGCTTAATGATTAGTGATAAATATATGTTTTGTATATATTTTTATATTAAATTATAATTATTAATGACAAATATTTATCTAATTTTATAGGAAGTCTTTAAAAAAAACCTAATTTTATAGGAAAAGGAATGTGTTATACTAGTTTTCTTACCCGTGCGACGACGCACGTTTCACTAATTCTAAAATATGGAAACATATGCTTTAAAAAAAATATGGAAACATATAGTACATAAAATAAAAATAAATTATGAATTCATACACACTTGACTATATAAATCAAACACACTTTCGTCAAAAAAAAATCGAACACACAACGCAGCAAACTATTTAAGAAATATTATCCCATTAATAGAATGTTATGGCAGTGTAAAATACTTTTACACAAATATCCAATAGAAATTGACTATTCTTCCGCACTATACCATAAAAGAGGGGCATAATTGAATGATTTGGTGGAATACATGATTAGTATCAGATGACAGTATAAACATACTTTACACTATCCGTGCATACTCCACTTTCTCTATTTTATTTGAGTTTTTATTTTATTTTTGTACAAAAGAGAATTTTGAGTTATTTTATTAATTATTCACCAAAAAGAAAATAAATTGTTTTATAAAATTTAATATAAATGCAATTTTGAATATAATGCTATTCACACCACTATTGGATGTTGCACACATCTTGAAGGCAATTAAATAAATAAAAAAAACTACCACCAATGGAGATGATGTGGCACTCTTCATTGGAATCTACAGTAGCCAAAAACCATTTGGGATTTGTCAAGAGTATTGATTTGTTTCTATTCTTATGCATATTATTCTTCTTTGATTTTTTTTTATAGAATAACTTCTGGCCAACACTTAGGTGCATTTATTTATGTGCTTTCCGTACGGTATTAACATAAAATTTACTTTTGTGGATATAATAAATTTTGAGAAAATCAAGAATTTGAGGAAATCATAGTTTGTTATGTTAAAACCCATACAAAAAACACCTAAAGAGATGCATCTAAGTTTTGTCCATAACTTATTTGCTGCATATAACAATGTTATTAGATTGGATCTTATTTGATGTGTATCTTTTATCGTCGTTTTTGTTCCTATTTTTCTTACTTTGATGCGTATCTTTTATAGTCGTTTCTCCTTCCTATTTTTTGTTTCCACTTGTTAATTTTTTTTTTGTATTAATCTTTTATTTTTGGCATAATCTTCTTTTATTTTTTTCTTTCTTAATTTTCTTTTTATATGTTATATTTCATATCTTTAGAAGTAAAATTATATTTAAGGGTGAGAAGATTTGAAATATTATTAAAACTGGCGAGGATAAATTAAGTTTTTAGTAGTAATTTCTTTTAATATTTTGCGTTTTTTTCTTATGTTCTTAATCATTTATTTCATAAATCATCTTTTTTTAAATGTAAGTTGACCCGGTGTTTTCTTTTTTCTTTTCATATATCTTCTTTTATTAGGTTATTTTAGGGTCCGTTTGTTACAGATTAAAAAATTAGTGATTTTGATGTTAAATAATCTAGAGATTACTTTTTAGAGATTTTAAAGAAAAATAGAATTTACTATGTGTTTGTTTATTGTAATAAAAATCATTTTTTTTTAATAAAATCATTTTTAGTTTGTTTGGATACAATATGTAAAAGTGATTTTTTTAGTTACAAAATAACCACACTTATTTTCTCTCTCCTCTAAAAAAAATCTATTATTTGAGAAGCTACTCTTAACAGCTTCTCATTTTTAGTTGATTTCTGATTATTTTTAGATCCTGATTATTTTAAAAAGCTGTAACAAACAGATACAATATTTTTAAAAGCGGTTATTTTTATAAAAAAAGTGACTTTTTCTAAAAATAATCTTTAACAAACAGCCTCTAAAGTAGTTATATAAGTTATTGTATGTTAGATTAAGTTACTATTTCTTACGTATATCTTTTATCGTGACTTTTATTCCTATTGTTATGAGTAGATTTTTTTTAACTATTTTTTTTGTTTTTACTTTGTAGATTTAGGTATGTTTGATATAACTCTCTAAGAAGGGAAAGAAAATATTTTTATGAAGGGAAGAGAAGGGGAAGGGAGGTCGGGGAGAGAATGATTTTTTTGTTTTTGGGTTATCAACTTATCATGGTACAAAGTTTTCACTGTCTTTAGATGTAAAGGAGGAAAGAAAAGAGAAAAAAGTTTATTTTAAATTAAATATATGTTTGGTTAAAAAAAAAGGAGGGATGTTATAATCAATTTACTCTTTTGTTGACATTTTTATCCCCGTATTCTTGTTTTTTTGATTGCTAAGGAAACAACTCATACCGTAACTAAGTATAGCTTGATATTAAAACACCCCACCCTGGAAAAACACTTAGAACAACTTCTCATTTGAAACCATTCTTAAATTATTTCTTTGTTTTGAAAATCTATACAAAAAAATAACCGGAAGCTTTGAAAAGTGATTATTTGCTTAAAACAAGTGTCTTTGATTAACTTAGTGTATATTTGGTTGCTCTGTGTGTAGAATATATTTATCAATATATTTTCTTGTATTTTTTCATAAGAGTAAACAAAAGTTTCTTTTATAGAGAGGAGTTTATTAAATTAAGTTAGTTTGATAATTTATATTGTATTATTTTCTTAAATATATAATTAATTATTAATATTTTTATGTAAATAATATTTTCTTATTATGTTATTAAGTACATGATAAGTCTTCATATTCTGCTCTAAGTCTTCTTTCAAATAAGTCTCTAATTCATTATTTGATGTGCTGCTATTGTCTGAAAGGTAAAATGCTTTAAGACCATAAGGATCACTAACACTATCCAAAGTTTGTGCCGCTTCTACATTACCTTGAGGAGGCATAACTCCAAAACAGTATTCCTCATAGAGAGACTTTAAGCAACACTCTAACATTTCTTTCAAAGAATCAGCATCAGCGTTATTATAAAACCGCCTCATCATCCAATCAGCCAATCTCACCTTGCGTCTTGGGTCTAATACTAGAGCAATCAACAACATCATGTTAATGCTCTTATAATTTCCCCAATACTTATCATACTTCTTCTTCATTGCTTGAGCTGTTGAACGTAAATGAGCATCTTCAGAGTTACACATTTCCACAATGCTTTTTCCAATACCCAATATCTCAAACATATAAGTGTTGCTTGTTAAATATGAGGAACCTGACATGCGCACTGTAGCATCATAGAACAACTTCAAAAATGGAAGAATTAACCTAATATGATCCCAATCACCTTGTGTCGGGACACCTTTTCCCTTTTTTACCAACTCATTCACATACTTTTTATCTTGAAAACCCCACTCTTCAAATGTCTCCTTATGTTTCAGAGCAGCAACTAACATCAAATATGTTGAGTTCCAACGGGTCTCAACATCCAAACAAACTAAACCTTTATATTCAAGGTTCTCATCGATACTTTCCTTGAATGCATTAAGTCTCGATGCAGAAGATCTAGCATACCACACAGCATGGCGGATTCTTGAAACAGAATCATCAATGTCCTTCAAACCATCCTTCACCACTAAATTCAGGACATGCGCACATCAGCGCATATGTAAGTATTTTCCATTCATAACTAAATGACCTCGAGACAAAAGCCTTCTCTTGAGACGATCAACCCCAACATCATTAGCTGACGCATTATCAACTGTCAAACAAAGCACGCGGTTTAACCCCCAACTGTTCAAACACTTGTCCAATGCCGCACAAATAGCTTCACCCGTGTGACTCGTGACTTGACAAAAACTTAAGATCTTCTTATGTAAATTCCAATTATTGTCAATGAAATGAGCAGTCACACATATATAGCTTATCCTTTGACAAGAAGTCCACATATCCGTAGTGAGACAAACTCTTCGACAATTCTGAGCAAGAAAAGCTTTCAACTTTATCCTTTCAGCATCCCATAGTTTCAAGATATCACGCGACAATGTAAAACGTGAAATCATTTGAAATTTTGGTGAGACAAGCCTCATAAATTCATGAAAAGATTCATGCTCCACCTTTCTAAAGGGAATTTCCATGTTTATGAACATCTTCACCAATGCTCTTCGAATTGCCTCTTGGTCAAACGTTGGAACCACATCGACATGCTCATCCGTACTTGTCATTGAAGTTGACATTTGTTGTTTCTTGTATTCGTTGCATCTAGTGAGATGAGCAGTCATAGAACTAGTTCCACTACCACACTTGATTGGTTTTTCACAATAATTGCATTCAGCTATCTTTCCTATTTCATCCACTATAGTGAAATGATTCCATGCCTCTGAACGGTTCTTCCGTTTCTTAGTATTAGGAGGTAACATTGAACCGTTAGTGACTGTTGGTGGAGGGGTAGAAACTGTATTTTCTGATGTCGCGGACCTTGTAAGGTGACCATCATTGCTCATCTTGATTCTACAAAAAATGAATAAAAAGATTAGATGATCAAGGGTTATTGGTTTCAGCCTATTTCCTTCCAGTATAAAAAAAGAAGCAAAAACCTATCACAATGCAAAATCATAACCAACACATAGTGCATTTTAGATAATCAATTGTTCCAATCTATATCTATGGATGAACTGATTCATTGAAACATGCTTTTGGAATTTAGTACTAATTAGTCTACTAATTAATAAGTAAATTCATAACCTACTAATTAATCTATAAATTATTTAATACTAATAAGAAAGCTAGTATCAGGGTCATTGACTTAACAATTTAATCATCTGCACAAACGTTGAACATTTTCAAAATAATCAACTAAACAAGTCATTTAAGTGCTTCCAATGATTAAAATGAATCTTAAACACCATGTTAATTGTTCATATAATTAATCAATCAATGAATAAATAAATCATAACCAACACATGTGTTAATCTGTAACAATTATGTTATATGAAACCTACTAATTAATCTATAAATTCAACAAGATAAACAAATCTGAAACAAAACTAACCTGAAGAGTGAGATTCAAAGTCGAATTTAGTTATTCAACTAGATCTGAAACAAAAACAAGCACAAAAAAAGCATGAAAACAAGCTTATGGTGAAGAAAATGAAGATTACGGCGAAGGAACGTGAAACTTACGGTGTTGAAGAAGTTGAGAAGTTGAAGATCTGAATCGTAAATCCCATTGAATCTTACGGTGTTGAAGATCTGAAACTTACGGTGTTGAAGGATCTGAATCGCAAATCGCATTGCATGTTGTGAGAGGTGATGGGTTTGTGTCTGAATAGCAAGAGGAAATTGAATTGGTTCACCAATGGATACCCAAATAATTACAAATTGGTTACTGGTTTTTTTTTTAATTACAAATTGGTTATTGGTTTTTTTTTTTCAACTTTGGATTGGGCTTTAAAAACCAATACACATTGGATACTACTTCAGTTAGTATTATCCAAATAATTTGCACACCCCTAAATACATCATATGAATTTCAAAAAATTTAGCTTAATGATTAGTGATAAATATATGTTTTGTATATATTTTTATATTAAATTATAATTATCAATGACAAATATTTATCTAATTTTATAGGAAGTCTTTAAAAAAAACCTAATTTTATAGGAAAAGGAATGTGTTATATTTGTTTCTATTCTTATGCATATTATTCTTCTTTGATTTTTTTTTTATAGAATAACTTCTGGACAACACTTAAGTGCATTTATTTATGTGCTTTCCGTACGGTATTAACATAAAATTTACTTTTGTGGATATAATAAATTTTGAGAAAATCAAAAATTTGAGTAAATCATAGTTTGTTATGTTAAAACCCATACAAAAAACACCTAAAGAGATGCATCTAAGTTTTGTCCATAACTTATTTGCTGCATATAACAATGTTATTAGATTGGATCCTATTTGATGTGTATCTTTTATCGTCGTTTTTGTTCCTATTTTTTACTTTTTTACTTTGTATCTTTTTTTGTTTTCTATCTCTAAATTTTTTGTACTATTTTAATTTAATATAACTTTCTTTTTTTTGACAGAATTTAATCTAACCTTCCTTTCCCTAAAAAATTGAATAAAATTTGTTTTGGATTTAAAAAAAAAAAGAAAAAGAGAAGAAATACGCATGTTTGACTCAGTCCAAACAACTTAATTGGATCACTGACAAATTTGGCCATATCCTACCCGATCATATATATAAAAGAAAACTATATATACTGTATAATTTTATCGTGTTTTTTTTTCTTTCAGAAGATTGGTCACTACTTTCATATTCCAATTTAAATAGGTGGCTAGTGGCTACTAATCTATTCTACTCTACTAGGATTCAAATTCATCAATTGAAAAAGAAGCTACTGGGTTTGGTGTAATTAATGATGAAGAGTTTGAGTAAAATATTAGAGTTTGGCTACTACTCTATTCTACTCTACTGCATTTTCAATTCCATTGCAAAGAAAGAAAAAAAGAAATCAATAGAAGAAGCGTCGACCGCGATCTTCCCCAATGATCTTATGGTAGAAATTGTATCTTGGCTTCCAGTGAAGTATGTTATACAACTCAGGTGCCTTAGCAAGTTTTTCAATACTCTCATCTTTGATCCTCACTTTGTTCAAATGCATCTCAATAAATCAACACAAAACTCGCAATTCGCATTAACGTGTTTTGACAAACATAATTTGTTGGATTGGGATAATCCGGAGGATTGGAATTCCAGATTGATAACTCTCTCCATTCCTTGTTTACTCCAAAACCAACTTACCATCCTTAACCATTCTGATCCTTACTATCGATTGAACGTGCATCCACATATAATTCGGTGGATTGTTGGCTCATGCAATGGATTGCTATGCGTGTTTGGTATGTCATCCCGTTCTTATCAATGGCTTTATTTCTGGAACCCAGCTGTGAGAAAAGAATCTAAAAAATTTACATTATTTTTCAATACTTACAGCAACCCTAATTTTAACTTCTCTTTTGGTTATGATAATTCGAGTCAAACATATAAGGTGGTAGCGTTCTATGCGGAGGTGAAGCCTGATTGTAATCCAAAAAGTGTGGTTAAAGTTTTCAGTTTGGGGGATAATTCTTGGAGAGGTATTCAATGTCTCCCTGTGCTTCCACTTTATTGCCTTTTTGAAAATAAGTATAAAAACGACGGTGTGCATTTGAATGGTACGATTAACTGGTTTGCCCTTCGCGATGACATCAATATCCATGGTATTAAAGCTGCTGCTCTTGATTAGTGTGTGATTCTTTCACTTGATCTCTCCACCGAGACATACACTAAATTGTTGCTACCTCAGAGATTGGATAAGGTGCCGCATCATCCCCCGGAGCTTGTGATTTTGATGGATTGTCTTTGTTTTTGTCATGATTTTGAGAAAACTCATTTTGTTATATGGCAAATGAAGGATTTTGGAGTTCAGGAGTCTTGGCTTCAATTATTTAAAATTAGTTATGATAATTTTGCGCAAGTGAATTTGTTGCCATTGTATCTTTCTGAGAATGATGATACACTGGTATTGGCAAATGATGAACACGGTGAGGCATTTATCTATAACCGCAGAGACAATAAAGTAGAGAAAATTAGAATTGCTAACCGTATAGAGTGGGCAGAGAGCAAGGATTATGTTGAAAGTTTGGTTTCGACTCATTGAAACTTGAAAGTGAGTTTCTCTTCCTCGTATTACTTGTTTGAATTTATGTTATTTACATATATTGCTATAAAAAATAGATTATGTCTGTGCAAATATTTTGTGTGATGGCTTAGCCGATCAGCCTGTTGCTATCACTATGTGTCGTTGTTTGTGTCCTGTAACCATTACTCTGTTGTTCTTGATGAATCATTATGGTTTGTATCAAATGTAATAATTTAAATCTAATATGAAGCATGTTTTCATGTGACTAATTATCAACTACATCAAGTGTATTGCATCTTCCATTATTCCTCAGCCAATAATTGGTTATGCCTAATTTCTCACCATTTTATTTTCCAAAAATCATGTACCTGCAATGCAACCTCCGCAACAAAAGCAAATATAAGTGTTAAAATCATATGCAAAAAGTTTAGCATGACTCTAAACTTAAATCATATGCACCCACACAAATTTTTTTTTTTGGTTTTCACCACCAGTTGAATCTGGTTTTGGGGTCAGTTCTGGCATCAAGTGGTTTCAGCCCCCTCCCGATCGCAGTTGCGGGGATCGAACCGTGGTCTTCCCTACCAAGTTCAGTGTCAATCACAACTGAACCAACTAACGATTGGTACACCCACACAAAATTTAGATAGATTGAAATATTAAGAAAGAGGTTTAAAGTTCAATTATTGCCACTAACAAATTTATAGGACAAAAAATAGGGGCCAAGTCATACTTTGAAGGATAGAAGACAAAATGTGTGATTGAAAAGAAAGAACTAATAATTGAAGAAATGGACTCAGAATAAAACATATCGGCAAAGCAAAATTGCTCATACGAACGACGAGCGAACCAAGTATTATCTTCATTGTCCAACACAGCACAAATTGTTTGGAAAGATTGAAATATTAAAAGAGCACTAAGAAAGAGGTTTAATTGTTCGATTCTTACCGCTAACAAATTCTAATTCCTCTAGCAAACTAACTTATAACATTAATCTATTTTTTAAGAAAAAGACATACAATTAAGATTGATGAGAGCTTCTTTGAGTGCAAAGAAGGATGAATGGATGAAATAGCAAAGACAAGCCGACGCTTTATATAGTAGAACTACATTTTTTAGTCTGATATTTAATTGCAAAAGAAACATAATATTGTGTCCAAAAGTCATATATGCCTTGCCTTGGCTGCCAAGAAATGAAATACCAAGTAAATTGTGGATTTTAAACAAATAAAAGAAAGATGCATGGTCCCTACTACTTTAGTCTGTAAAACAAAGAAACTGAAATGTCTTTTGTGAACATAGTTCAATTGATAAGTATATCATTATATATATATATATATATATATATATATATATATATATATATATATATATATGAGTCAGGATCCGTTGACACCAAATAGTTTGACACCAAATCTTACACTACTTAATAACGTCTTAACCGATATAAATTTTATAAAATCCACCGTTGGATTGAAAGTTTATATCATATATATCATTTATGTAAAGTTTTAGAAAAATCCAAAATCATTTGATATGCTATTGAGACATATAAAGATCAATGACATTTAAAAAATGACGCAAACCGTTAACTTTGATGTACCTCAATAACATATCAAATGATTTTGGATTTTTCTGAAACTTTACATAAATGATCTATATGATATAAACTTTCAATCCAACGGTGGATACGTTATTGAGAGGTGTAACATTTGGTGTCAAACTAGTTGGTGTCAACGGATCCTGACTATATATATATATATATATATATATATATATATATATATATAGAGTCAGGATCCGTTGACACCAAATAGTTTGACACCAAATCTTACACCTCTTAATAACGTCTTAACCGATATAAATTTTATAAAATCCACCGTTGGATTGAAAGTTTATATCATATAGATCATTTATGTAAAGTTTCAAAAAAATCCAAAACAATTTGATATGTTATTGAGATACATCAAAGTTAACGGTTTGCGTCTTTTTTTAAATGCCGTTGATCTTTATGTGTCTCAATAGCATATCAAATGATTTTGCATTTTCCTGAAACTTTACATAAACGATCTATATGATATAAACTTTCAATCCAACGGTGGATTTTATAAAATTTATATCGGTTAAAACGTTATTGAGAGGTGTAACATTTGGTGTCAAACTAGTTGGTGTCAACGGATCCTGACTCTATATATATATATATATATGTGGGGTTTGCTAATTTAGACCCACTTAAAAACATGTGGGTCTAAATTAGCAATGTGCACCTTTTCACTTTGGACAAAAAAACCTTGCATTTAGTTATTTTACACTAGGAACGTTGAGGGTTAGTTAGGTAAATTTTATTAAATAGTGTGCACCCACTTTGTTAATTTAGACCCACTTAATTATAAATATATGCAACCTAAATAAACAACCTAGGAAATAAAAAAAAGGACAACTTAAAAAAAACATATATACAATCCAAACTTATAAAACTACAAAATTACCCTTTATACTAAACTTACTTAAAATAGTGAAAGAAGGGTATTGTTGTCCAAAGTGAAAAGGTGCACATTGCTAATTTAGACCCAAATGTTTTTATTTGGGTCTAAATTAGCAATGTGCACCTTTTCACTTTGGACAAAAAAACCTTGACATTTAGTTATTTTACACTAGTAAGTTGAGGGTTAGTTAGGTAAATTTTATTAAATAGTGTGCACCCACTTTGCTAATTTAGACCCACTTAATTATAAATATATGCAACCTAAATAAACAACCTAGGAAATAAAAAAAAGGACAACTTAAAAAAACATATATACAATCCAAACTTATAAAACTACAAAATTACCCTTTATATTAAATTTACTTAAAATAGTGAAAGAAGGATATTGTTGTCCAAAGTGAAAAGGTGCACATTGCTAATTTAGACCCACATGTTTTTAAGTGGGTCTAAATTAGCAGTTGAGATTCAAATTTCGAACACTCTATATATATATATATATATAGCACTTGAGATTCAAATTTCGAACACTCTATTTTATTTAGTTTTAAAGTAGAGGACATGTTTTATGCATAAAATATTTGTGTCCAAAAGTCATATTCCTTGGCTGCCAAGAAATAAAATACCAAAGAAATTGTGGATTTTAATCAAAATTAAACAAAGAAAATAGATACATGGTCCTACTACATAGTTCATATTATTAATTTATTTATTTTAACCTTTTAATTATTAGGAAAGAGATTTTAGTAATTTAGAATTCGGATGCAAGAAAAAATCTAATAAAAAATTGTTCTCGCTAGAAATTAAATTAGAGTTCTTCCGTTCAATATTCGTTTTAAATGAAGTTTATTATCCACTTGAATTCATTGTTTTTGAAATATATTTGGTGTATACTTCATTAGGTATATACTCCTTCAAAGAGAAAGTGATATAAAAGAGGGATGAAATAAATGTGATGATATGATAGGAAGAAAGATATAGAGAATATTTACAATGAATAAACTTAATTTTGGGTACTTGAATTTCTCTCATGTGTCCATACCTTTTATTTATAATTTTTCAAATTTATATATATATATATATTATTTAATAAATACTCAATATTTTCAATTCAACATTTAAAAAAAGTTTACTAAACAAGACTCCCTAATAAATTTGATATCAACTATAGTTATATTTTTGTTCCAAAAAAAATCGTTATATTTCAATTTTATTTTAAAAAAATACATATCTCATCTAGGCATGGCAATGGGGCGGGGCGGGGACGGATTTTGCCTTCCCCAAATCCAAACCCATATAGTTCGGGTTTTCCCCAAACCCATCCCAATTCCAAGCGGGGATAAAAAGTATAACCCCAAACCCAAACCCAACGGGGATCGGGTATCCCGACGGGGTTCGGGTATCCCCGTTATACCACTTCCAACATAAATTTGGATTGCATTTTAATATTTTTTTATTAAAAAAAAGAAGTTAAAGGCCCAAAAATTCTTTTGTTTCAATGATATTTTTTTAAATATAGAAAAGAAATAGAGAAAATAGTTTGTTTAATACTTAAATTAAGGATAAAAAATAAACATATGAATGTAATTTAAGAGATTGTTTAAGGATTTCGAATTTAAAAGAGGTAAAATCTAATTTTAATATAAGCGGGGCGGGTTCGGGGTGGGTATCAATGTCCCCATTACCCGTCCCAACCCCGTCTTTTGAAATCGGGAAAAACCCAAACCCGTACCCAAACCCAGTCAACTCGGATTTTCCCCGTCAAAGCGGGTATGGTTTGGACGGATACCCGCGGGTATGAGTTTTATTGCCATGCCTAATCTCATCAAGAGAGATAAATGACAAAGATATAAATGATTTGATTCGTGTCAAGATTCAAATTCTCTCGTTGCCCATTTTTAGGTGCTACGGATAAATAGGCCCTAAAAAACCGAACCCCCTAGCCTGAAATCTTATCCTACTCTAACTCAATTTGTTCCACCTTTCTCTAGGAAGCTGTTGCTATGATTAAACCGATTGAGGACGCAGAGGAAGCAACTAAGAGACTGATTCTGACAACATTACTTGTGTCGTCGTTCGTTTCATATTAAACAACCAAGGTTCTTCTTCTCGTAATAGCTCTGGCTAAGTGTACTTCAAAACCAAAAACTGTGTGTACTACCATGCGAGCATAGGAATCGACATTTAAAGTAATTATGGTCCTCTAGCATAGATGATATGTTGTTATCAATTTCTCACTTCCATATTTTGGGATCATGTTTGTATTGTAACTAGGAAAAATCGTTTTGTAAAGAGTGTGGCTAGAGTTTTTAACTGCACATTCAAAATGCTGCATGTAAATGTGGTCGTGTTGTTGTTCTCATTAATTTATTTCCTTCCAAACAATATTCGCGTGTGTTGTTGAAATATCGATCCTAATAGGCGTTGTCTATGTGTCGTTGTTTGTGTCATGTAACCATTACTCTCTTGTTCTTGATGAATCATTATGGTTTGTATCAAGTGCATGTAATAATAATTTAAATCTAATATGAAGCATGTTTTCATGTGACTAATTATCTATCAAGTGTATTGCATCTTCCATTATTCCTCAACCAATAATTGGTTATGCCTAATTTCTCACCATTTTATTTTCCGAAAATCATGTACCTGCAATGCAACCTCCACAACAAAAGCAAATATCAGTGTTAAATCATATGCAAAAAGTTTAGCATGACTCTAAACTTAAAATCATATGCAAAAAGTTTAGACTCTCATTTACTTTTTTAAAAATTATTTTCAGTTTTCTTTTTTAAAATTGAAGTCAATTTTAAATTGCTAAATAGATGAAAGACTAATAATGAATATTTGAGATAGATAAAAAGTGGAAAGCAAATTAAAAAGAATGCATTTAAAAAAAATAATGAAAACAATGTTATGAAAAATAAAGAACTAATTATTGAAGAAATGGACTCGGAATAAAACATATCGGCAAAGCAACATTGCTCTTACGTACGACGAGCGAACCAAATATTATCTTCACTGTCCAACACAACATACTTTTCCACACAATTTGGATAGAAAAGAGGTTTAATTATTCAATTCTTTACCGCTAACAAATTCTAATTCCTCTAGCAAACTTACTTATAACATTAATCTATTTTTTAAGAAAAAGACATGCAATTAAGATTGAGGAGAGCTTCTTTGAGTGCAAAGAAGGATGAATGTGTGAAATAGCAATGACAAGCTGACGTTTTATATAATAGAACCACATTTTTTAATCTGATATGACAAGCTTTATGCATAAAATTATATTGTGTCCAAAAGTCATATGCCTTGGCTACCAAGAAATTAAATACCAAAGAAATTGTGGATTTTAAACAATTAAACAAATAAAAGAAAGATGCATGGTCCCTACTAGTCCGTAAAATAAACAAACAAACAAACAAACAAATTGAAATGTCAACTTACTTCAAGTGATAAGTACATCACATTATATAAATTTGTTAAGTTAATTTACGATAAAATAACTTATAAAAAACATTTTTTATTCGTGTGAACTTATAAAATAGCATAACAAGTTTTGTGTATATAACAAATTTTGAGAAAATCATGAATTTGAGGAAATCATAGTTTGTTATGTTAAGAATCATACAAAAAGCACCTAAAGAGAAAATAAAGGGTGAGAAAAATGTTACTCCTATTTCATATTAGTAAAGAAAAATGTATTTGTTATTTCCTCAAACTTATAATATTTCTTTTGTAGTCGTTTATCTTCCTATTTTTTGGTTCCACTTATTAATCTTTTTTTTCTCCGTATTAATCTTGTATTATTGGCATAATCTTCTTTGATTTTTTTCTTAATTTTCTTTTAATATATTGTTATTTTTTAAAAATTATTTTTAGTTATTTTTTCTTTCTATCTTTAGAGGTAAAATTAGAAGATTTGAAATATTATTAAAATTAACGATAACAAATTAAATATTTAATTAATAATTTCTTTTAATATATTGTTATTAGTAGATTAGAAGTAAATTCAGAGTATGAGAGACTAATTATTTGAGAGTATCTTGCACGATCAACACCAATTTAGTGGTTTTTTTGGGTAAATTCTTTGTACTATTTTTGTTTTGTTTCTGTCAAGTAGCTTAGTGGCTAGAAATTTTCCGTTAAAGGTGAATAAGTGGAGTGTCCGGGTTGAACCCTGACTCCTATACATATAGTGCGATGTTCCTATCAACTGAGCTAAGCTCACAGAGACTTCTTTGTACTATTTTAATTTAATCAAACATTCCTTTCCCTAAAAAATTAAATAAAGTTTGTTTGGATTTCACAAAAAAAAAAAGTCAATCAACAAAACTCAGTAGATCTCCTAAAAGACATAAACTGCAGTTAGTTAGTGTATCGGATGAAATAATTCAGGCCCAATTGATCAAAGGCCCAATCCATCGCAATCCAGACCGCCTGCAATCAGGCCCATCTCGCTATTCCTTTTACAAGCACGTGAGTTCCATGTGTCCCACGTTTTCATACCCACGATCAGCATCACGTGGAAATGCACTCATGCTAGTAGCGGTTACGAGGAAGTGGCGTTAAGCTAACCCCACTATCCTTCAACAGAGATCGTGGGATCATGGGAGTTCCCTTTACACTTCATGAGCTCTATAAATACACACCCCAAAGCATTTCAAAAACCAGGCAATAACAATATCTAACATCATAGCACGACCATAATACCTAGTAAATTTATACCCCTCAGAGTTCCAACAGGAACAATTAGTTAGTTAAAATGCAACAATAACAACATAGGCGAGTGCATCACCCTTTGAAAGAGATTGATAAAGAATAGTAAATAATATAGTTATGAGGAAATAGTTCTTGGAAATTTCTATATGTTCGGATCTTATCCTTTGAAAGAGATTGATATAGAATAGTAAATAATATAGTACTAAGGAAACCGTTCTTGGATATTTCTATATGTTCGGATCTTGTATTTGTGCATTTACTTTTGCAGATTCTTATTCCTACTGTTATATAAAAATGTGGATTGATTACATAGTATGATAATATGGGATTTACTTAAACCTTTAGTGTGTGACCGTGTTCTATTATGATTTCAAGTTTGGCTGATTTTGTATGGAAATGTTATAACAACACAAAGATAACATAACTTCAGATAATTTCCTTAATTTGTAATGAAACAGTACAAGGAAAATAATTCTGGATTAGGTATTAGAAATTTAGAGAATTAGGTACAAGAAACCTTTAGAGAATTTGTGTACTAAACTTGCTTGTTTGTGTATTTAGCACTTCTTGTGCTCTTTCCACATCTTAATAAAAATTTTGCATTTTGCTTTTTCAAAAAAAAAAGTTCATATGATTTTTTTGTACTATTTAGGGTTAATAGGTTTTTACCCCCTGCAAAGTAGACGAGTTTTGCGTTACCCCCTTATAATTTATTTTTTTGAGATTACCCCCCTGCAAAATTTATTTTTTTGATTTACCCCCTTGGATTCACTTTTTAAATCGGTTATTCTGTTCAACCGATTTAAAAAGTGTTGTTTTTTAAATCAGTTATTCTGTTTTATTGTCTGCCACGTCAGCAAAAGGGGGTAAATCAAAAAAAAAAATTGCAGGGGGGTAATCTCAAAAAAAAAAAAAAATTTATAGGGGGTAACACAAAACTCGCCTACTTTGCAGGGGGTAAAAACCTATTAACCCTACTATTTAATATATCTAAGGCCCTTCAATTTTTCAAAATGTTTTAAAAAAGCACCACCTCCTCTCTCTCTCCACCATCTTCATCACCACCATAACAAAAGTTTAGAACTTGTAGAAAAAATCTATCCTCTTGCACCCTTTCTTCTTTCAGCTCCCTGTTTATCATTTCATCTTGGTGTCTTAATGTTCTTCTTTCTCAACTTATCATTTCATCTTGCTGTGTTTTTCTTGTTTCTCCATTTGTTCATAATTGTCTATTATTTCTACCATCAATTTCATCACTAATTTTTCATTGACAGAACTAACTCATCATTATTCATTAATAAGACACCAATTATCTCAACTAATTAAAACTTAATAGTAACTATTATTAATTGCTCCAAAATTTGACATGTCAAAAATCCAGTTTACACATATATATATGCGCGTTTGTTCTAGCTTTTTTGAAAATGGATTTTATAGTATATTATTTTTGTGTTTAAATTTTTTTAACAAAGATTTTTTTTATAAAAGTTTGAAACAAAAAATTGGTTTGAATAGCTTATCTTAAACCGTTGTTTTAAGTATTTCATCATTTTGTTACAAATTTGTTCTATATGTTCGGATCTTGTATTTGTGCATTTACTTTTGCAGATTCTTATTCCTACTGTTATATAAAAATGTGGATTGATTACATAGTATGATAATATGGTATTTACTTAAACCTTTAGTGTGTGACTATGTTCTATTATGATTTCAAGTTTGGCTAATTTTGTATGGAAATATTATAACAACACAGATAAAATAACTTCAGATAATTTCCTTAATTTGTAATGACACAATACAAGGAAAATAATTCTGGATTAGGTATTAGAAATTTAGAGAATTAGGTACAAGAAACCTTTAGAGAATTTGTGTACTAAACTTGCTTGTTTTTTTTTTTTTTTTAAACACTCAAATATATAGAAATAAAAAGGAAACCGTACAAGAAAAGGAGGGGGACCAAACCTAAACCTCCATTAAGAAGAGAAACGAAAATTAGGAAAGCCTAAAAGCTCTCTAACAAAAATCTCTCTAACCTGGCTAGGTAAAACAACATTCCACAATGGTTGAAGAGACAAAAGACCTATGTTAGCAATGGCATCAGCACTTTGATTACCTTCTCTAAAAATATGAGACACAACAAAATTCATATGAGAAATCAATACTAAACAGTTACTCCACCTATTGCTTAGCTGCCAAGGAATAGTAGAAGAGTTTTTAAAAGCTAAAACAACTAACTTTGAATCAGTTTCCAACCAAAGATTGTGCCAATTATGAGCAGCAGCTAACTCAATAGCCTTCATAGCTCCAACAAGCTCGGCATAAAAGGCATTGTGAATACCTAAATTTTCAGCAAACCAACCAACACACAAAGAGCTAGAATTTCTGAAAATTCCACCACAAGCAGACAAACCTGGTGAACCATGAGCAGCACCATCAGTGTTACACTTAATCCAATCCAACAAAGGAGGCTGCCAAAGGACTTCTCTGATCATAGGGGCTTTTGAAGGATGAATACAGATATTGAAGGCTTTCAGAATCAAAAAGTCTCTCATGGAATTATAAGAGAATTTCTTAGTGTAAGTTCCTGAGAGATAAGTTGCAGAACTAATGGAAGAGATGATAGAGTGTTTAGAGATTCTTCTGTTTTGAAATCTCACTTGATTTCTACAATACCAAATCCCATTGATAATGCAGATAAGAGCAGATAAGATGACAATCTTACATTGAGGAGACCATCCTCTGTCACAAATACTCCATATATCATAAGGTGAGTTAAAAGTGCAATTGATATTAATTATAGAAGAAAACCACATCCAAATTTGTACTGCAAAGTCACATTCAAAAAACAGATGCCAGGAAGATTCAGACTGCTTGCAGCATAAGGAACATTGTGAGGCCAGGTTGCAACCTCTAATCATCAAATTCTCATCAGAGGGAATTTTACCATGCATTAGTCTCCACACCAGCAAAGATTTTGTAGGAGGAATATCAATAGACCAAATAGTCTTAGCCCAAGATAACTGGTTGCCAGGCTCAACATAGAACAAATAAACTTGCTTGTTTGTTTGTGTGTTTGGCAGTTTTTGTATGGAAATGTTATGGCTTCTGCAATCAAGTTAATAATGTAATAATACCTTTAGCATGATTGTTCACACACTTGTATATCACTATCTTGATTTGGAAGTTTTATCTTCAATTCAATGTAACTAAAATTATTTTGATTTTGATTTAAAAAAACCAAGTGTTCAACTCATGATAATAATCACTTTGACAGAAACCAAGGGTTATAGATCAATCCTGAGTTATGCTCATTCTATCACCATAATTAATATCCAATTAGTTCTTGTTAGTTCTATGTAATTTGGATTTGATCCACTGGTTTTCTGCTTAAAGGCAGTTGTCTGCAACCACTACAACAAATATCGTTTTTGGCAGCGACAATTGTCGCTGCAAAAAACGCAAAGTTGCTGCAAAAAGTGTTTTTCGCAGCGAAAAAATTGTTGCTGCATGTCGCTGGCATAAGTGCTGTTGCGAAAAGTTTTGCAACGACAATTAATGTCGCTGCCATAACTAGTGTTTTGCAGCAACAATTAATGTCGCTGACATAACTAATATTTTTAGCAACAATTAATGTCGCTGACATAACTAGTGTTATTTGGCAACAACAATTATTGTCCCTGACACAATTTGTGTTTTTTTGCAACAAAAATTATTGTCGCTGACATAGCTGGTGTTTTTTGCAATAACAATTATTGTCGCTGGCAAAAAATATATTTTTCGCAGCGAAAAAGTTATTTTTGTGAACGATATAAATTATTATTATATCTCAACAACAAAATTGTTGTAATAAATTAGACTTTCCAACTATAAATGTAATTATATATTTTTGTTATTTTTTATAAAAAATTAGTATCAATCACTTAATTTAAATTCTTTAACTAAGTTTTGTTTCTTCTTATCTTATTCTTTCTATTTTGCATATATCTTTTTCAACAAACTATAAATAATTCAATTAAAGTATCTACAAACAATATAATTAAAGGATAAAACTTATATATATTACCCTAAATACAATTGTCTTGTTCTCCTGTAAAAAAGTGATACGTGCTATTTATTCAACTTAAGTTTTAATAATCGCTTGTAACTCCGTTAAGCCATCCATTCAGTGAACAATAAAAATCTTTTTCCTTCCTCTTGTGATGCATTGTATAATACTACAACCCTTGAACAATTGGAATATCTCTCACTTGTTTAGTGAATCAAATGCATTCTTTTAGATTTGTTTTCCTTCTACAATTTTACTTCATTCTCTCACTGTGCTGCACAACAAGAATTGTGATGTAATTAAAACTTTGACTATTAGACATTAAAGAAAGAAAAATAATAATAAATTGACTATATAAAAAATTGAGAATTGAGAGATAACAAGTGGAAGAGATAAGGGATAAAGTTTGTGAACATCTCCAACAAGATTAAACCTACAAAAAAACATTAGCCTAAGAGGAAACATGACGATCTTGAATCAATCTTCTATCTATTGAACTTGAAACAAAAGGGATTAGAAAAATATTAAAAAATTTAAATTTACTTATTTTTGTTTTAATCAATATAACTTTTATTAAAAAGCAACATAGTACAGCAAGCACAAGAAGTGCTAGAAAAATTACAAGTTGCAGGAAAGGAAAAACCAAAACACCACAGCAGAGGCAAAAACACGCCACTGTTTTAGCAAGAAAGAAAAAACAACCATCATCATAATACAGCATACAAATACAAATCGATGGTTAAGCCCTCCATTCATAAAAGAGGCAGCACCCCTTCTTTTAAATTTAAATTTACTTATGCAATGAAAGAATACATGAAGCTAGCAAACTTGATAGTAGTTTGTCAGTATATTGGTTTGGCTCACAATGTCTCTTTAACTAAGTAATTGTGTGTGGTTACTATGAATGTTAATTTGACTTAAATATCTTTAACTAAGTTTTGTTTTTTCTTATCTTTTTATTTTTATTTTGTATATATCTCTCAACAAACTATAAATAATTAAATTAAAGTATATCTACTAACAATTTATTAAAACGGAACTACCTTAAAAAAACTTAATTTGTCCTTATCAAGTATAATAATATATGTAAAAATAGAAAAAAATTTAATAATTTTAAGTTAAAAGGAATTTATACATAAAAATAGGAACGGAAACCACGATAAAAGATCAAGGCCGATTTAGGCCTCAGAAAAAAAATTAATTTTTTTAAAACCAAATTATTTTTTGTATGTTTTAAAATTAATTATTTTAAAACCAAATTATTTTTCTTATCATTTTTTGCTTTCTTATTTTATCCATTTATATTTATTGTGGAGAACTATACTTTTATATTGTACTCTATCTTGTTTTAAAAAAATATAAATTGTACTATACTTTACCTCAAAAAAAAATATTGTACTCTACTTGTTGTAGATTTTACTTTAACTTAAATAAAAAAAGATCATCTACGCTTGTACAAAAAAAAAATCATCTATGCATGTACCAAAACAAAAAACAAAAAAAAGATCATACACTATTATACAATTTATTTTATATTCCTATTTTTTTTATCAATTATTTTCTATTATTATGTTTACTTATTTAAAAATAATATAATTTATTTTAATAAATGAAGATATTCAGTAGCTTTTTACCCAAAAATTATTTTTATTTATTTTTTGTAATATCAATTTATTTATTTATTTTTTTAAAAAAACTTATTTTAATGTTTGGTTTAGGCCACACATTGTGTTGGGCGGACCCTACAAAAAATACGCATAAAAAATAGTAATTATGTAGTTTCCCAACGACTTTGCAAGGTTGTTGCAAAATAAACTATACTATTAGCGGCAATAATAATCTACTAAAAATATATATAAGGAACAATTACTAAAAACATTAATTTGTCCTCAAAGAGTATGATAATATTGCAAATCTTCTACCCTTAATTGTAATTTTAGCTCTAAAGATAAAAAAAGATACAAAACATAAAAATAGAAAAAGAAATTAAATTAAGAGAAATCTACGCATAAAAATATGAACAAAAATTATGATAAAAGATACGCATAAAAAAAAGTAATTGAGTGATTTCCCAGCGACTTTACAAGGTTGTTGTAAAAACACTAAACTATTAGCAGCAACAATAATTATTGTTGGGATAACTAACTTTTTCCAACGATAACGTAGTTGTTGAGAAAAAACCAACTTATAACAACAACTTAAATAACAATTTAAATGTCGCTGCGAAAAAATCGCTGCGAAAAATGATATTTCTTGTAGTGAACTTTTCTCTCGTCGTTAGTTTTCAAGGAGTGGTTGTCAAGTTGTTATGGGCTCTTTTTCGTCTTCAGTTTTGTGACTTTCTAGTTTTAATTTTCGGGTCTTTATGTGTTTGATGTACTTTAGTTTTATTCTGGTCTGGTGTATATTTTTGAAGTTTTGCTGTCATATAGCACATGATAGAGATTTTTGCCCCTGGATTGTTATGTTAAGGCGCTTTGTTAGGAATAACTCTTGCTCATTGCCACTTTCGGTTGAGTCTTGGCATGTTTTGAGGAATTTATGTACTAGACTTGTTTGTTTGTGTATTTAGCATTTCATCTTGCTGTATTTTTCTTGTTTCTCCATTTGTTCATAATTGTCTATTATTTCTACCATCAATTTCATCATTAATTTTTCATTGACAGAACTAACTCATCATTATTCATTAATAAGACACCAATTATCTCAACTAATTAAAACTTAATAGTAACTATTATTAATTGCTCCAAAATTTGACATGTCAAAAATCTAGTTTACATATATATATATATATATATATATATATATATATATATATATATATATATATATATATATATATATATATATATATATATATATATATGCGCGTTTGTTCTAGCTTTTTTGAAAATGGATTTTATAGTATATTATTTTTGTGTTTAAATTTTTTTAACAAAGAATTTTTTTATAAAAGTTTGAAACAAAAAATTGGTTTGAATAGCTTATCTTAAACCGTTGTTTTAAGTATTTCAACATTTTGTTACAAATTTTTTGTATATGTTCGGATCTTGTATTTGTGCATTTACTTTTGCAGATTCTTATTCCTACTGTTATATAAAAACGTGGATTGATTACATAGTATGATAATATGGTATTTACTTAAACCTTTAGTGTGTGACTATGTTCTATTATGATTTCAAGTTTGGCTAATTTTGTATGCAAATGTTATAACAACACAAAGATAAAATAACTTCAGATAATTTCCTTAATTTGTAATGACACAATACAAGGAAAATAATTCTGGATTAGGTATTAGAAATTTAGAGAATTAGGTACAAGAAAGTTTCAAAGAGAAAGAGAGATTTCAATAAAATTCTTCACACCCAATCATTGGATGCAGCTGTCATGCCACTAGCATATTTTCGGTTAGGAATCAGGCCTCTCTTGCTCCTCCTCAATTCCCCACTATACGGATCATTAGCCACTTGTCTTTTTCCTTCATTGCCTTATCTTTCTCATTAGTTAAAACTTTGGTGTGTGACCGAGTTCTATTATGATTTCAAGTTTGGCAGTTTTTGTATGGAAATGTTATGGCTTCTGCTATCAAGTTAATAATGTAATAACACCTTTAGCATGATTGTTCACACAGTTGTATATCACTATCTTGATTTGGAAGTTTTATCTTCAATTCAATGAAACTAAAATTATTTTGATTTTGATTAAAAAAAACCAAGTGTTCAACTCATGATAATAATCACTTTGACAGAAACCAAGGGTTATAGATCAATCCTGAGTTATGCTCATTCTATCACCATAATTAATATCCAATTAGTTCTTGTTAGTTCTATGTAATTTGGATTTGATCCACTGGTTTTCTGCTTAAAGGCAGTTGTCTGCAACCTTTCTCTCGTCGTTAGTTTTCAAGGAGTGGTTGTCAAGTTGTTATGGGCTCTTTTTCGTCTTCAGTTTTGTGACTTTCTAGTTTTAATTTTCGGGTCTTTATGTGTTTGATGTACTTTAGTTTTATTCTGGTCTGGTGTATATTTTTGAAGTTTTGCTGTCATATAGCACATGATAGAGATTTTTGCCCCTGGATTGTTATGTTAAGGCGCTTTGTTAGGAATAACTCTTGCTCATTGCCACTTTCGGTTGAGTCTTGGCATGTTTTGAGGAATTTATGTACTAGACTTGCTTGTTTGTGTATTTAGCATTTCATCTTGCTGTGTTTTTCTTGTTTCTCCATTTGTTCATAATTGTCTATTATTTCTACCATCAATTTCATCATTAATTTTTCATTGACAGAACTAACTCATCATTATTCATTAATAAGACACCAATTTTCTCAACTAATTAAAATTTAATAGTAACTATTATTAATTGCTCCAAAATTTGACATGTCAAAAATTCAGTTTACATATATATATATATGCGCGTTTGTTCTAGCTTTTTTGAAAATGGATTTTATAGTATATTATTTTTGTGTTTAAATTTTTTTAACAAAGAATTTTTTTATAAAAGTTTGAAACAAAAAATTGGTTTGAATAGCTTATCTTAAATCGTTGTTTTAAGTATTTCAACATTTTGTTACAAATTTTTTTAGATCATAAAATTTCAAAAAAATCTTTAAAAAAAAAATGCAATTTCAAATTGCTTTCAATAAAAACAATTATTTAGAGATAGCTTTTTTAAAAAATTGTGATTTTTATTAAGTTAAAACCTCTAATATGAATATTTAAGTTATTGAATATCAAAATCACTTTTTAATTATTAAAAATGATAAAATTTAAATAATTTTTATTATTTACAATGAAGTTACCATAAAAATCATTTTTAAAAATATAAAGAAACAATTATTTTTTTTAAAGCTAAAACAAACCCACCCATTGTATAATAATTTTAACAAGGTTTTTTTCATTTAGTACAAAAAAAAGTTTTTATTTTCTTTTAATTATGTGACCATGCAGCAATGGAGTTTCATGTTTTGGATACTTTTTTTTTTTTGAAGCACACATTTGACATTTTGATACTTTTTTTTTTTGAAGCGCACATTTTAATACTATATCCCAAATTATTTGCATAATCTAAACTCTAAACCAAAAGCATTTATCTTGTCAAAAAAAAAAAAAAAAACCAAAAGCATTTATCTGAATATAGCTGCAAGTGTGCAACAAAATTCATTGATTATTAACATTAACATTCACTACAATTACAACATCAAACTTCATAAAATTAACATACATACTCCATATCCTTCCCATCCATTCGACCAAAAAATATATACATAAGCCTAATAAAACTAACCAAGTAGTAAAACATATACTCCTGGCCCAAAAAAACAACATATTACATACTATACTATATATATTTTTTATCATTAATTCATTTGTTAATGAAATTCAAGAGTTCTATACTATGGATATGGATCGAGTGAAGTCAAAAACTGGTGCATTCAGTTAATTATTTACCCTTGGATGAATATATCAAAATATATTGATTAGATCCAGTGACGGAGCCAGGTTTTTTTTATGATGGGGGCACTAAGTATATAGATTTGTAACATAAATATATAATCTAAAAAACCTTTCTTTTTTGTAGATAGATTCAATTATATACTTTCACATTTCTTACAAAAAAATATATACTTTCACATTCATCATGTGCTTAAGGATTATAGTTGAGGAGTATTTTCAACTAAATTTATTTTAGAAAAAATTTCCACTGTTTATTATTAGAATTTTTTCCCAAATTAAAACTATGTTCACTAAAATTCTCTAGGACTTATTTAAGAACGTCCTATAAAATTAAGGACTAATTTTATGGTTTATTGAAATGTGAATTCTATTTTTATGTAGAATTGAGAAAGTAAATGAATTTGTTGAATTTTATATTTTAATAAAAGAAAATCTTTTAGACTCTGTTTTGTAAAATTAAGCTAGTTGATAATTGATAGCTTATAACCGAAAAGTTAATAAAATGAAATTAAAGTATTTGATAAATTTTGTTGTTGTAACTTGTAAGTATAAAATGACATAAAAGTATATGATTATTTTATGTAAATGGATAGTTACGTTCTTCTATTTAAAAATAAAGAAATAATAATTAAAATAATAAGGTTTAAATTGGAATAAATGATACTCCCTCCGTCCCTAAACTTTGGTCATTTTAGAGTTTTGCATGTGGATTAAGAAATATAAAAAATTAATAATTTAAGTCATTTTACCCTTACTTTATTAAAAAAGAGAAAATTCATTTAATAAATGATTTAGTTTTTGTAAGCGTATAAGTTCGAAAGAAAAACTTTTTGCCAAACAAATTTTATTTTATCAAACAAATTTATAAGCTACGACTCTGTTTGGGAAGACAAATAGGCTAGCTTATAGCTTATAGCTTATAAGCTAAAAGCTCTGTTTGATAACAGTTTTTAAATGAGCTTATAACTTATTTTTCAAACGCTATATATTTCAAGTAGTTTATGAGCTTATAGCTTATCATCTTTTCTTCCAATTTCACCCCTATCATCTTACTTGAAAAAAATTAAATATTAATTAAAAATATCTTTTTTGTGTCATTTCATACTTATAAGCTAGTTCAACCGCTAATTTTACCAAATACTACAGATTTAATCAGCTAGCTTATTTGCTATAAGCTAAAAGCTAGCTTATAAGTTATCCGCTCTAAGCTAACTTATCACATATCCACTATTTTTTACCAAACTGAACCTAAATAAATAAGATATAAGTTAATTTATTTGTGCTACCAAATAGACACTAATTATCTTTTATATGTGATGTGTGTGATGATTCGAATTAAACTTGATTAGTTTCAATTGATGATAAATGAATGCGGGGAATTAGTTAGAACATCAACACTCAACATATACTAGTAGTAGTATATAAATAAAATTTTCAAGAAGTTTGTGCAGGCAGGTGCCCACACAGCTCCCTGCCTGCCTCCGTCCCTGATTAGATCTGACGGCTATAAAGTGAATACACGGTAAATTCGACTTTACTGAATCCAATTCCCTATACTATACTATATACTCCAGAATATTATTATTAATAATTAATTATTAATTAATTTAAATTTAAAACACTTCAAAGTAAGCATTCAACAGGTCGGAACGACGCCGTATTCATCTTCTGCAATTAGATTCACATTCAAATCAGAACGTTTCGCGAACCTTCCTTTAATTCTAGGTCTAGTTTCTGCATACGCTTTTCTCGAAGCGTAACGAATCGTCTTCTCGAACCTTCGATTCTTTCTCTTCTCTCTGTATCTCATAACTCTAGCTTCTCTATCCGCCGCCGTCATCACCACCGCCTCCGTTGCAGTTGTCCGGTAACCACAGTACGATATCTCCGTATTCCCGTCCGGTACAACTCCAACTTCCATCGACGGCGACGATACCTAAACAACACAAAAACGCGTTCAGATTTCAAATCAAAGAGTACGTTTCAGTTTTCAAAATTCATTGTGGTGATTTTTTTTTTTTTTTTTTTTTGATTTAAATTTGTATTCTTACGTTGTGATTGTAACTGTAAGTGAAAGGTTTGGAGTTTGAGAAATCGATGTTGATATCGGAGTATTGTTCGGTGGCGGTTTTGCTCTGAGACTGCACTGGTACGACTCCGTCTGCGGTGCCGGGACTTTGTTGCTCCGGTAAGTCTGTTTTAGTGTCGACGGAGACGAAATCGAGGTCGGTAGCGTCGACATCGGTGAATGAGTAGTGAGAGGTGTTGAGATCGGGAAATTTAGGGTTGGAAGGAGTTTGGAGGAGCCAAGAAGCAGCTTCGGCTTCTTCGGTGCTGACGTCAGCATCGGGATCGGATTCGGAGAAGAATTGTTGCTGGCTGTTGTTGTGGTGGAAGGTGGTTAGAGGGATGCGTTCGTGACGGCGAGCAAGGGGGTTAGCGGAGTGGATGTCATGATCGCAGGAGACACAGAGAGCGGCGGCGTCAGCTTTGCAGGTGACATGAGCAGGAGCTTGCTCGCAGACTTCGCAAAGTGAGACACGGTGGTGGCGGGAGGCGAGTTTGTTAGCTGCGTGGATGTTGGAGTCACAGGTGATACATAGGAAAGCTGAGTCAGAACGGCAGAATAGTGTTGCCTTTACTGACTTGCAGGAATCGCAGAGCTTAATAGCCATTTGTTCTTTATTGATTGATTTGAGACTTACTTAGAAATTTGAGAGTGTTGTGTGTGTGTTGTTAAGGTTTGGAAGTGTGGGTGAGAATTAGAAGGGTATGTGTGTGTGGTTGTGGTGAATGGTGATTGGGGTAAGGTATCACTATCTGGAGTGGGGTAGGGGTGATCTACAGAGTAGCTAATTAAGGTATGACGCGTGGGTAAGCCTTAGCCAAAGACATTCACTATGAAATTTGGGGATGGGGATGCATGGACAGAAATAGGGAATCTGAAATAGGGATAGTGGGATGGGTGGAATAGAATGAATGCTATGCACAAACACAGTGAAAGCAAATTACTTCTTTTGTCTTTCTATTACAGTATATTTCTCAAATTACTTGTCTTTTTTCAGTCAAATTTTTTTTACTTGTCTTTTATTCTTATTTTCTAGAAAAATGCTAAAACTTACTTACAATTACAAACATTGTACTAAATTCAACCCATACTAAAAGCATCAATGTGGTGCAGTATCTTTGGATTTCAGCCACTCTTATTATATCCTAACCAACATGAAATTTATCTGTTGTTTTTCTTAGTGCAGGTTGTGTTTTCTTGCAAAATAGCAGGACTCTATATACACCTTAATTGTGACTATTACGTAAAGGAGGGAGAAAGAGGAGATGCTGAAGTTCCTATCAAGAGTGAAGGTTGAGTTCAATGCGCTAGATCCGTGAACTGCATCTTGTATGGAGTTTCTAGCGCAATGCAACTCACGAAAGGCTAAAGAATCAAATCCGGGCTGCGAAGTTGAGGTGAAGCGTGGAAATGTGGAGCTCCCGCCACAGATCACAGTCACGTTTGTTAATGGTGTGGAAGAAGTGTTTGATGCAACATCAACACCGGTTCACCGTATAACAAGGATGATTCTGGAAAAGGGTCAGTTCCTTGAGACTGAACAGATGTTCCGTGAAGCAGGGGAACAATGGCCTGTTATCATCCCTGATGAAGAACTCTCTCAACATGCACCCGGCACCAAAGTGCGTTTTCTTGATTTTAAGCTCCTTTATTCATGTGTTCTTGTCATTCATTTCTTTGATCAAGTTCAACCTGAAAATGAGTTGGCAGTAGAGTTGCACTTGACTATGTTTACCGTGATATCCTTTAGGTAAATTGGAACTATGAAATTCAGACACTTAACACATTGGTAATCATTTTAAAAAAATAAATGGAATCATTGAAAACAACCAAATGTGTAGGTAGCAGACTGCAGACACCAGTCAGTCACGCCTTTAATGCCAACTGTCGGTGCTACGTAGATTAGGAGTTATTTTATTTGAAGGAGGAAAATCACTGATTGTGGATGGTTTACAGTACTGATTTGTTTGTGGTAGGGTGAGGTGGTTCAAGACATTGGTGCAAATTTGTGTTGGTTGGTAGAGAGGGAGTTAGAATGTTTCCATTACTGGTGTTGGCAGAACTAAGAAGTGTTTAGAATGAGAAATTGTCTCCTGAAAGATGACATGTATTGACAGAAATGACATCTATTAAGAAAAAATCTTCATGGTTTTCAAACAAACAACAATTAATCTTTTAACCCATTTCACATTTCTCTAGCTCTCTAGGTTCGAACTTTGTTCTATGAGAGGTGTTGGTAGATCATAGATGCATAACACTGAGCCAAAAACTTTTAAGGGAAGTGAGGTCTGGCTGTGTTTTAAACAGTATGTGATGTGGGGAAGCAGATTTAAATTTGAGGGTAGCAGATGGAAGCATGTTAACAGTATGCACTGATTTGAGATGATAAAACTCCAAAAGGGAAGACATAAATGATAGTTAAACATGAATGCCTAGTCGCATTTAAAATGTGTTGGCGCTTCCTTTTAACCACATGCCATTTTGTTGGGGGGTTTCAAGTTTTAACACATGACAATTGATGTTTTATGCTTTTGTTTGAATAAAAATAAAACATAAACTCTAATTGATTTAATTAAGAGATCTGATTATTTTTATGGATGCATTGTAATGATTTTGATCTAAAAAGACCAATTGTCATACATGTCTGGTTACTGCCTTGGTTTTCAATAAATGAGTCCAAGCATATCTGGATATGTCATCCACAATAGTTAGAAAATATTTGCAACCTTCACAGGAAGGTGTGTGGAGTAAGGATCCCATGTATCAACATCGGCTATATTGAACACAAATTTTGAAATTAATTAATCATCTAACAATTGTAGAGGGATGAATGAGTGAATAACCTGTGACAATAAGCCATTTCAAGGAGCTTGTTAAACTAAGCTGCACAATTTATGGACATATCCAAAGTTATTTTCAGAAGCTATTGCAAACACTTAAGCAAATGTTTATGTTATAAGATAAGTCCGAATAAGTAATTTCAAATGTCTGCATATACTTAATTCATTCATTACTTAGTTAGCAATAAAACCATATCTGCATTCCTAGGAGCATCAAGATCTTATCTTATTATGGTTGTTCTAACAATAAGATTGCATGTTATATTCTCAAGTTCTTGTATGAGATGGAAGATGAGTGCTGATTTTTAAGATTTGTTGGGGTTCTCACCAAATTGATTTAACTCTCTAGTTATAGTTATGGGTCCATGTGCATTATAAGTTGTGGGATCCGGTTAGAAGAACTGTATGTTTCTGTAGCTGGAAAATAGCAATGTTGCATATGTAAATTGTAATTACATTGACAGTATAGTTGTTAGATGTAGATTTCCAATATGTTTTGTACTACTACATTGTATCTGTATGGTTTTATAATTTCTGTGTAATTAATTTGTGTTTTGTGTGTCCCTTCTTCCAGCCGAGGAAAGCAGAGGAGAAGAAGCAATAGCTAAAAATTGTTGAGTGTATTAACTGCTATTATTGATCTGGGTTTTGTCCCATTTTATCTTGTTTCCTTTTGGCATGAGTGTGGCATATGATCACTTCTGCTTTGTGGCTTACTGTACTTGATCTGGGTTTTGTCCCATTTTATCCTGTTTCCTTTTGGCACGAGTGTGGCATATGATCACTTCTGCTTTGCGGCTTACTGTACTTTAGGACTGAATTACTGAGTACACAACTACATGTAAATTGCATAATAATAGATCTCTCTTAATTGCAGAGTTTTGAAATTGTAATCCTGTCTTAATTTTGGAATGATTATTGGCAGATTTGGTTCCCAAATTGTGGTTCTTAGAGCTAATCATTCTAAACTCCATGTTTCAAATTGGGTGATTGTCTCCATACTCTTTCATCTTTTCCCAACTCTATTGTAAGTTGTGTTAGCGTCAAACAAATGGCGTGAAAGACAATCTTTAACTTTGTATTGAATCGTTGTTTTTTAAAAAATGCATTGAATTTATTTTGTAAAAAATATAGAAAAATATATTTTGGAAATTTGAAACACCCAAAGTTTTCTATCAAATTTAAAATACTTAAAAAATCAACCATTGAAAATAGATGGAGCATATATAATACTACTACGTCTATGTCAAAATGTGCTATAAAACTCGGATGATTGTAAGGTATTTGCATTTAATCATACAAAAAAATTACCACAGCATAAAATTTATGGTATGCCATTAAACTTGGATCATTCTTATCCTTCTCTCTTGAAGAAACGATGCTTCGTAATTCTATTCTATCAGGCTCAAGCTGCTTCCTTTCATTTTTGGATTCAGGCACCATTACCTCCATATTTGCTTTCATCTTGAGGGATGATGACATGAACTCAGACTACAAAACTTGAATCTGTGATATGACATCTGATTCGTTATAAGAATTTGTTGATGGTTTCGAAGGAGGTTGATTTTGTGTTGTTAGAATTATGCTGACATGTCCTTAAATGGTTTCTAGCTGATGGAAATTCTTCAAAGCATTCACTTCTGTTAGTTCTCTGAACACTAATGTTTGAACCAATTTCTCAGTATTTTTCTATCAAGCGTGGAGGATCCAACTATCTACTACTAGTATTTACCACATAATTTTTTTTCCTTTCTAATCAATTGTGATTATAAGAATCTATAACTTTTAAAAGGTATCCCAACGTTTACTCACAGCTAAACATTTTTAGTATGCTGTGAAGAACAAGAGCCTTGATTTTCTTGTGGAGTGGAAGTAGGTGGAACAAGTACAAGGTTATCAATTTCTTTGTCAATAATGGACAAAACTACATGGGTAGCCAAGAATGTTGGTGTTTCATTCCCAGCCATAATAACAAGGATTTTCTCTTCGTAGGCCTTGATGGGTTCCTTGGTTTGAGGGTCACTCTCTTTGTTGTCTAAATCATTGTGGTCCCCATCTTGGTTGTTCCTTGAGAGTTTACAGAAAGAGCAAGATAGTGCCAACAATGCCAAGGCTATGAGACCCATAATGACAGCTAGTCCTCCAAAGAGATATGGGATTGGAGTTTGCCATAATGAGTGAGTAATAGTATTTGTGTGGGTGTTGTTGGGGTGTGTGTTTAGTATTGTGGTGGGTATACTCCTCATTTTGTCTTCCTTCTTTGTTTCTGTACTATTATTTTTTAGGAAAATAAAGTGTTTTGTTATGAAGTGGGAGGATGGGAAATTAAAGAGGGTGAAGAATGTGAGCTTGGGAAAGAAGACATGGGGAGGTAGGGTATTTATAATGGCCAACATCCATGTAGAGGAAGATTAATAGAGGAAACATGACTAATAATAAATTAATAAGTGAAAAAGTGGATTCATCTATTTTCCAATTGAAGCCAACTTTTCTAAATTAAATTTTTCCTTCTTATGTAAAATGTTTATATCTTTTAATTATTATTTATTGCCTACAAAATTTATTTTATGTATTTTTTCTTCACTGATCATATCATTTAGGTAGTACTCTACAAGCAAAATGTTAGAATTGTCAAGTTTCAAGTGCCTTTGACGAGTTCTAACATTCCCATGACACGTGAGAACTGAGAACTATAACTCTTTAATGAACTCGAGAGAGGTTCGTCTATTATGTATTTGACTATTTTTGAATTTGATTATCCTTTATTCGTCTATGAAAGTTTCAATTAAACCTTAATTTGATTGTTTGTCATTTTTTGTTTACAACTTAATTATTTTAGATGTAAACACCATTGTTAATTTTATGCTAATAGTGAGAATCAAACATTCAACATTCTTATCATTCAGTTTTCAAATCCTTACACCCTAATCATCTGACCATCCATACACCCCTTGATTATTTACTTATTGGGGATTAAACAATTTTTTCATTACTCAAGTTTTAGTAGTACGCATTTATGAGCTGGAAATATTCTATCATTTCTTCATATATAATTTAAGAATCTCATATATTGTAGTGTAAACGTTCCCTTAGTATAGTTAGAATCAATTTTAAGCCATGGTAGTTAGAGTGCAAAGGTTTGAAATGTCTCTACCTCAATGAGACAAGATGATGTCATGAGACAATTGCATTGTCATGAGTGGGGATCACAAAATAAACAACATTAAAGTTGATTTATAATCATGATTCTTTGAGAATATAGTGCACTATCATGAATGAGGTAATGTCAATATTCTTTAATTAACCCCTTCCACCATTACTAGCATTGCACCTTCAAGTGGAATGTTTCTTATGGAATTAACATTAATTTATTCTCTAAATTATCACTCTCACTTTAATTTAGCCCATAAATTATATATAAATATTAAATAGTCTCTAAAACATGTAAAACCCATCAATTTAATTTTTTTTTTTGACAAACCATCAATTTAATATTTAAAATATATAAAAATCTGTGAATTTAGCCTCATATCTTAATAACAAGAATTATAAAAATTTATTGGATTCTTGTGTGCAGAGTAATATTTTTGTACATTTTGAAAGAAAAAAAAAAGCAAATAAAAAATTGACTCTTATCTCTATTCTTGGGCCCCATCCAAGCGTAGTGAATGAGAATTGTGTCTCATGATTGGATGTTTACTTGATGAAAGTAACTATAAATCATCATCAAATATATTAGGATAAAAGAGAGCTATCATGTATAATAAATGGGAACAATGTAACATAATCATTTTTTAATAATTAAAGGGTGGAAGTGCATATGCATCATTATGAAAATCTCCCCCTTGCATTGTCTAAAGATGCATGCTAGAGTGAAATTTCAAATTAAACAAGGTTAACATGTTGATATTTAAAAGGTGAGTAAGAATCATATATTTGAATGAAAAATTGGATGGTGAATATTATATAAGTGAGATGATATATAAACTTAATGTCTTAAGGTTTTAGGTTAAAGTGTGATTTTCAATTCACTTGTATGATTTTTTTTAAGTTCAAATCGATAATCTCTCGAACCCCCTGATGATTCAACAATACTATCAAAGTCAGGTTGAACGACTCCTAGTGTCATAAGTCTTCAAAAAATTGTAGTCAGAAACATACTCATAAAATAGTGATGTACTCATACTTGAATGGTAGATGAGATCAATCTCTTAATTGTATCTCAGCTACTAGAGTTGTAACTCAATTTGTTAAGAAATACCGTAAGTTAAATATTTTTTTTTATTTAAGAAAGCTCACTAATTTTTTTAATGAAATATTACATATATATATATATATATATATATATATATATATATACATAGATGATCTATACGATATAAACTTTCAATCAAACGGTGAATTTTGTAAAATTTAAATTCATTAAAGCGTTATTGAGCGGTGTAACATTACTCAAATGTTACACCGGTGTAATTTGATCCGTCCCCATATATATATATATATTTTGGTGGAGTACATAAATGAATATTTTTCCTAAATCTCAATCCAAATATATATACTCTCATTCTCCCCACTAAAAAAATTCATATCATCTTTTACATATAGGGATCTATGAACCATGTTGAATCAGATTAAATTCCCCATCAAATGTTGTTCTTAAAGATTTCACACCAACAACATGGCGCATTAATTTTTCTTAATATCCTATTCACTTTTTTGTTCCATTTTGCTTGGAGGTTCCTTCGACTTTTTCTCCCATGATTAATAATGTCAAATTTTGCTGTACACTAAGGCTACACAAGAGAGATACTCTGAGCAAATTTCCCTCTTATTATTCATAAAGAATATATATAATCTTTCTTTAATTCCTAATGGATTTGAATTTCGAAGTCATTTCAGCATATTAGCACATGGCCTTGTAATGCATTCATTTTTAACTTTTGTACTAAAAATCTACCTGTGGTTAAATATAGAGTATACTCCATTAACTAAATTACAGAAGAAATATTTATAATTAGTAGTATTGAAATTTATAATATTGTATTTTATCCTTTAAGAAAAATAATTACTTTATCTTCCGTAATTATTTATTATTATTGGATTGTTATCACAAGGTTTAATCCTTTATCTTGTGTAGACCATGATTAAGAGTTATATTTGAGATCGAATTTTTTTGTTGACTTTTGTTTATAAGTAAGATAGAAAAAATATATATTAACATCAATTATAAAAATCTTTGATCGAGTAACGAATTTCGAATCATAAATCCATTATTTAAACCAAATTGGTCTAGGTTTGAATAAATTGTTGTCAATTGCTCTCAACTCTCAAGCTTAACTAAATTTAAACCGGTAATTTTTTTTGAACGACAAATATATTATTAATAAAAATTAATTCTCCGCATAAGACGAACAGTCATCTGAACACAAGAACACCCCAACTTCCCCTATGTTTGCAAACATTTATATGCTTGATGCAATTGCGAGCTAGGATATATGCTACTTTATTTACATATAGGATATATGTAACTAACCTCACTATACATGTTGATATATTTTATTTATTTATAGCAAGCTAATAGTGTAAATATATTCTTTATCTCAATTTGATGTGATGTAGCTTGATTACATATCCTATATTGATGAGTTTCCTTCATAAAGATTTTCGGATCAAAATAGGAACTACCTTTTGCCATAGGCATTAATCTCTTTAATATTGCTTCATTGTATTTTGCTTCGTAACGTCAAAATATATATATTCTCTACCCATTATTTGTTAAAAGAGTTGAAATGCTCTCTAACTTTAATCCTTCATATTTCTTTGAGTCATTGCTTTTAGTTATTCCTACTGCCTTGAGTGGCTTCTTGCTCGTAAAAACTACCAGATTCTTAATTTGCTTTATTTGTACATCACTTCTGTTCTAAATAAAAAATTTGTACATTCCGTCCATAATTTGCATTATAATCGGAATTCAAACTCTAGTCTACTTTGTGTGTATATTGTACAATAGTTTATCCTTTCGATTATCTATAAAAAAGAATACTAGTAAATTCCCATGTTTTTTAGTCTTATTAATGCTTAGGAGAAGATGACAATGTGAAGGGCGATGGTAAAGAAACTCTTTTTAATAAAATAATTATATTTGTTTATAAAATTGAATTGATTTTTTAAAATATTTTAATTTTATATTTCTATGAAAACTTACTCAAAATAATAGAAGATGTTTCAAACTCACTAATTTGTTAAAAATTAAAAGAGTAATTTTAATATTCAATAATTTTTATATATCTTGCGAAAGGATTTTAATGATATCTATATAAAAAAGGATTTTTATGACAAATTACTCAAAATAACTTATCATTTTAAACATTTTATTTTTGAAATTTTATCATCCAAACAGTTACGCAAAAAAATAAAATAATCAAAATAAATTTTGATGAGAAACTATATATATCACTCCTCCGCAATTAAACTCTAATTTGATTAATTCCGACTAATAACACTGATCTCTTAGAAATTAGATTAATTAACAACTGAGATTTTGCTAACATTTGTAGAGGAACCAACTATATACTATTGGATTTGGATATCCTCTACGGCGGTCCTAAATGCAGCCGTAGAGGATACTACACCTACCACTACTATACATGACTTTACCAACTAACTAGTAAAAAAAAATATAAAATCACTGCCAATGTTGTGAAGAGCAAGAACCTTCATTTTCTTGTGGAGTTGAAGTAGTTGGAACAAGTACAAGGTTGTCAATTTCTTTGTCAATGATGGACAAAACAACAGGGGTAGCCAAGAATGTTGGATTTTCATTCCCAGCCATAATGACAAGGATTTTCTCTTCGTAGGCCTTGATGGGTTCCTTAGTTTGAGGGTCACTCTCTTTGTTGTCCAAGTCATTGTGGGACCCATCTTGGTTGTTCCTTGAAAGTTTACAATAAGAGCAAGCTAGTGCCAACAAGGCCAAAGCTATGAGACCCATAATGGCAGCTAAACCTCCAAAGAGATATGGGATTGGAGTTTGCCATAATGAGTGAGTAATGGTTGTGTTGGTATTGTTGGGGTGTGTGTTTAGCATTGTGGTGGGTATACTTCTCATTTTGTCTCCTTTCTTGCTTTTGTACTATATTTTTTTTAGGAAAAAAACAAACTATTTTGTTAGGAAGGGGGAGGTTTAGGTGTAGTAGAAGGGAAAGGAAAGAGGGTGAATGATGTGAGCTTGGGAAAGAAGACATGGGGAAGTAGGGTATTTATAATGGCCAACATCCATAAAGAGGAAGATTTATTGAGGAGACAAGACACATAATAAGAGAGAAAGTAGATTCACTTCTTGTTACTGTAGTGTATCGATTTATTTTTGTCACACACACGCATATACAATTGTGAAGTATTGAGTCGAAACAATATTAATATTGTCGGTTAAATTAAATCTTATAGACGTGTAGCTAACTTTTCTCATAGATTTCGTTAGCACGGTGTAATCGTATTCGAGATACAGTCATAAACTAATAATATATAGCACATCTTTTTGATGGAATGTGATAATTAATTTATCCCACTATGAGAAGTTAACTTATTATTCTAGACTCAACCTCAATTGGAATTGATACATTGAAATTATTTCCTTTAGAAAAAATTTATCTTCATATAGATTTTTCTCTCTTTCTTTATTGGTTCCACCAACAATAAATTGCATGATCTAGTTGGTAATTAAGAGTCTTGGTCTCCTTAAACATGTCGTCAGAGAAGAATCCACTATGTGCGCCTCATAGATTATTCGACGGAAATTAGTAATTGCTAACGATTGTGGAAACTTCATAACAATATTATAGTAACCCAAAAAAAAATTAAGTTGGTTCCGCACATTGAATTTTGATTCAATTTTATATTTCCGACTTTGCTTTTTTTTATTTCTTTTTTTGACAAGAAGACTATGTTATTGATTTTATATATTATTAATTTGATCTTATATTCTCGACGAATTTTTTTTTAATTTTTTTTTTACAAGAAGACTATGTTATTGATGTTATATATTATCATGATTAATTTGATCTATTATCTTTTCATTACTCAAGTTTTAGTAGCACGAACTTATGAGTTGGAAATATTCTATCATTTCTTCATATATAATTTAAGAATCTCATTTTATAGTATAAAAATGTGCCCGTAGTATAGTTGAGATCAATTTTGAGCCATGGTAGTTAGAGTGCAAATGTTTGAAATGTCTCTACCTCAACGAGACAAGATGATGTCATGAGACAATTGCATTGTCAAGAGTGGGGATCACAAAATAAAAAACATTAAAGTTGATTTATAATAATAATTCTTATGAGAATAAAATGCACAAGCATATAAATAAGGACATGAGGTTAATGTCAAATATTCTTTACTCTCTTCTTCCACCATCATCACTAGCATTGCGCCTTGAATAGGAATGTTTCTTTTGGGGTCCATTTAAGGCCATATGCAAAATGAAAATAGAGTAATCGTGTATTTTTGCTTTATTTCTTCATATGAATTGATTTTAGATTTTAACAAAATTATAGTGTCGTTGTGATTTTTAACAAATTTAATGTGAATTCAAACATGCATGCAATTCTTATTTATTTCAAGAGATAATATAAAAAACAAAATTAAATAGGAAAAAAAAGCTATTTACCTCCAAATTTTAATTTTAATTATAATGAAATTACTACTATAAATATTTTGATTTCATATCATATTAATCTCTTGAATAGATTCAATCTTAACCGATAACTTCGATTGTCACTCAAGAGATACCAAGTCCACAAAAAATAAATAATATAATTAGTCCGGACAATTGCATTATATATGCAGGGGGCCGGAGTTCAAACCCCAGTCATCCCACTTATTCATCTTAAGATGGAATTTCTAGCCACTAGGCTACTTGACAAAAAACAAAAAATTATATTGCATTTTGCATACATATCTTTTTAGTGGACTATTAAAATGAATATTTGTCCTAAATTCCAATCCAATACTCATTCCGTTACAAAATATAAGTAAAAATGAGTCAAAGAAATTTGATGTATTTGGTTCAAAATTTAGATCAAATACATCCACTTTTGTCGACCAATTTTTACTTATATTTTGTAACGGAGGGAGTATATGTTTGTTTTCGTAAATGTATCCTTTCTCATTTTCTCCACTAAATTTTCGTATTATCTTTTAAGAGAATCAAAGAGCCATGTTGAATCAGATTAAATTCCTCATCAAATGTTCTTCTCAAAGATCACACACCAACATGGTACATTTAATGTTCTTAAGATCCTACTGTATTCACTTTTTACATTTCACTTGGAGATTCTCTCAATATCATACTGTATTACATAATCTAATTAATAATGTCACAGTTTTTGCAGTACAATTAAGGCTACACAATAGTAATATAGAACTCATACTATATAGCAAATGCAGGTAGTTATTAATGTTAGTGATACTTTAAACTTCAAAGAATATAGGCTTAAATACAATTTTGTCCCCTTATTTTAATGAAAACGGAACTTCAACCCCCTATTTTCAAACTCGGAATTTCAACCCCCTATTTTAGTTTTTTTTTTTGGGTTTTGCCCCCTTATTCTATTTGCATACCTTTTCCGAATTTTTATTCCTCATAATAGTTAATATTGAACTCTTATTACGAAAAAAAATGTTAAAAAATTAGTGTAATGCTTATAAATAATGAAATTGTGTTTTTTCTTATAATATTATTGTCTCTAAAATACAATAATCTTCTAATAGTTTTTTAATTCATAAAAATAATCGCTAATTTTTGAATTTAAGGACTTATGTACCGATAAATTCGAATTATTCGAATATACTATGGAAGCTCCCAATAATAAAAAATTCATTAAGTGGAGAATAATTTAACACATCACCACACTGCCACATCAACAAAATAAGCCAAAGTGAATAAGGGGACAAAATCCCAAAAAAAAGAAAAAACTAAAATAGGGGGTTAAAATTCCGAGTTTGAAAATAGGGGGGAGGGGAGGGGGGGGGGTGTGTGTGTTAAAATTCCGTTTTCATCAAAATAGGGGGACAAAATTGCATTTAAGCCAAGAATATATAGTTATTAATGAAAATTCTCCCCCCCCCCCCCCCCCCCCCAAGTTTCTTCCAACCCCCCTGAAATTCCAAATTTGCCCTCATAAAAATTTTCGGAAAACGTTTTCCAAATATTCAATATTTTCGGAATCTATTATCCGAAATCGACTTATGCATGAAAAACTATGAAACAGGTGCAAGGATAAAACACATTTCGGAAAGTATTTTCCATACGAAATTCGAAAAACGTTTTCCGAAATGTATGTTTTTTCGGAAAACGTTTTCCAAAGCAGGATATATTTATAGAAACCTCACCTGATTTGTCACTTATTCATCCTCACTCAATCTTAACCCTTACGAGATGTGTTGCGTTTTTTGGTGATTTCGGGATCTACAATCAACATTGAAGCATTGGCAAAGGGTTTCAATGCCTATTTCGTGTCATCTATAAGGTAATATGCGTTTCCAACTGATTATTCCGTGCTCTGTAAGTCTGAAATTCTGTTGAACTTTCACAGATTATTTCGGAAAACAGTTTCCGAAAGTTTTTCGGATTCCGCTTTCCAGTTTTTCCTAAAACCTGCATAATTGTGCAGTTTTTTTTTATTTTGGAGGAAACTTGTAAAATTTTGTGGACTTAATTTTCATCTTTGGTTTTTTAATTATAGCTATGAGTGATGAATCAAAACTGAAGATGCACATTGTAGATACGAGTGCTCAATTTGCAACGGTTATAACATATATTGCGTGAGAAGAAGAAGAACAACAAAGATTTTTTGCTTGATTGAACAATGATTTTGCGTGATTGAAGAAGAAGAAACAAGAGTTTTTGCGTGTTTTTGTTTCTAACTTGCGTGTTCTTATTTCTAACTAGCGTGTTCCTGGTTCTGAGAAGATGAAACATTCAAGTTTATTTTGGAAAATAGATTCTGAAAACTGTGAATATTTGGAAAACGTTTTCGGAACACTTTTTATGAGGGTAAGATTGGGATTTCGGGGGGTTTAGAAGAAACATGGGGGGCAAAAGAGAAATTTTCGTTATTAATAGACTAATGGACTATATACTACGTACCCTTAGAAACATTTATATGCTTGATGCGAGCTAGAATATATGTAATGTAACTAACCTTTCTACATGTTGATATATTTTATAGTAAGCTGACTAGTGTAAATATTCTTCATCTCAATGTGATGTGATATAGCTTGATGAAATATATATTCTTCTACCTACATTAATCCGTTTCCTTCATGAAGATTTTCCTATCAAAATAGGAAACTACCTTTTGCCATAGGCACAATATTAATCTCTTGGATGCTTCATTGTATTTGTTTCACAACACGTCAAAATATATTCTCTACCCATTTGCTAAAAGAGTTGAAATGCTCTCTAACTTTAATCCTTCATATTTCCTCGGGTCACTGCTTTAGTTTAGTTATTCCTTTCTGGCTTCTCGGTGATGAAAACTATCATATTCTTTGCTTTTAACTTGTACATTCAATTTGAGAAAAAATAATTGTACCTTCAAATCCTAATCCGTGGATAAATCTCAAATCTATTCCTTTAATTATACTCCTAATTAGTTAGTTATGTGCTAATTAAGTAATTAAAAAAAAACTATGCATGCACTAAACTAATCTCTAATACATTATTCATGTCACTGATTAAAAATGTATTTTAGCTACTATAGATCTGTATATATAGACTCTGTCTCTATAAGTATTCTCTTGAAAACTCATTTGTCATTTTCAAGATCGATCCAATATATATATTTAGAGGGATAAGAAACTAATAATTTTATAGTAAGGCTTTTCTTTTTTCTTATTTTTTTAAAAAAATAACACACGGCTCAAAAAATAAAATAAGATTTTGGCTAGTCCTTTATTGAACAAACTAGGTCAAGGAGAAAGTGATGCTCTCAAGGAGAAAGTGATCCTTGGTGATCAGGTATTTTCATAAGTTTTTTCAAACAGTCACGCAAATAGATCTATCCAAATAATCCTAAGTGTAACACATATGATACTTTTATGTGTGTTTCGTTGAGCTAACGTGTGCTTTTCGATTGAGTTGGTTATTCAAAAACACTTAAAACGAAACATACTCTATTTTTGTTAAGCAAGTTTTTACTAATACTCGCTTTGAGCCTTGGAGCTTTAAGAATGAATGACTTAATTAATTGTCTCCGTTCGATCAAAGAGCATGTAATTTAGAGTTAGCTGCATTTTAGAGAAGGAAACAGTTGTGCTTACCATTTAGTCAATCACACATTTTTTCGATCTAATTTTACTTTAAGATACTCTACATCATTGGATTGAAGATGATTTTCTGAATCGTCATAATCTTTCTTGTATTTGATTTTGTTAAGATTTTTTTGTTTTTTTACTTTTGCTTGCTTTATCTCCATTGAGTTTTTTTAATAAATTTTTTAATGAGACAATTGTATTGACTCAATCTTTGAATTTTGCCATAACTTCGACAGTCCAATTCAAAGAATGCATGAGAGTGGAAGAATTTTCACATTATCATATTTTTCTGTTTTAGTGGCTACAACGTCAGTATTTTTTTTGTCTAATCTCATCCTCAATCATTAACAGATCATGGTTAGTAGCTGTTTTTGATAATAGTGGAGCATATACAATTGTCCGTGACCTCATCAATTTAACCACTAGTATAATAAATAATTAATTATAATAGTAATATTTTTTACAACAATTATAATGATCTATTTATAAATCTCATTGTCAACAACCAGCATCAAAAGGACACAGCACTATAATTTCTAGGTGATAATTTTGTTTTATAAATTTATAGTTTTGAATTTGAATCTTTTGATGGAGAGTTAGCATATAAACTAATATAATACTAATTTCTCAGACATTTAGTGTTGGAATCTTTCCTTGCAACTAAAGAAAAATTACAAAGATATATCTATAATAGGGATAACCACTTGGATATGATGTGTGACATATATCTTCACTAATTATTTTAAAAATCATATTCTTTATTCACCAAAAACTAATCATATTCCTTGCTGTATATGCTTATTATTCATGTTTCCCATATATTCATAGATAAGGAAGCTAGCACAAGTTGGATCATGTAATTAAAAAGATAAAATATGATAAATATTATCGGAATAAACTAATTTTACACTAATATTAAGAATTAAGTTTTTGGTATGCTAATTAGTGCTTCCAAAGAACTAGTTAATGATACTAAAAACATTAAAGTATTGAAAAGAACGTATTTTATATTCTAAAAAGATATATTTCACAAGTTCCAAAACTATATTACTATATTATATTTTTCATCAATTAGTGCCCTGAGGACATTAGTTAGCATTTTTCCTAAGTTTCAGATTTATTTTTAAAAGAGTTTTAAAATATATCAATATAGTAGATTATCTTTGAATATCGATGTAAAATAATTTTACACTAATTCATTAAACTCATTTTAAAATGAATTTTATGACTTAATACTTGGTGGGAGAAGGCTTAAGTTAAGTGGGCTGTCCGGTTTTTGTTTTAACTATTGGTTTGAATTTGCAACTAATTAACAATCCTTTATGATATGAATGATATGTTGAATAGAATCTTGTAAAAAAAGAAGAAGATATGTTCAAAAGGATAAGCATTTTATGATATGATATATATTTTAGATACACACGCTTATCATTTTATGATATAATGATATGTTCAAAAGGGTGAGTATTTTAATAATCAGATTATTAAAAAAAGAAGATATTTCATCTAGTTCTTTTTATAGATCCACTGAATAATAAATTTAGTAAGTTGAATTGTCTCTTATAAAAAGATTAGAAAAATTATGTTCAAAATGATAGACGTTTTAGGATTCTGTTAATGTTCATGATATATTATTTTGATAATAAATTATCAAAATAAAAATTAAGATTACCAAATTTGTTCTTGACCAGCAATTTTGATTAAACATTTGGGATCTCCCAAGTTTTTCCTAGTCTTGGAAGTGTTTAAATCTTAAAAGAAAATCATTCAATCACAAATGAAATATATGCTTAGTATATAGTTTTCCCCCTCATCCTCTAGTCTCAAGTTATCTACTTTTAGTGACTCTCTTGGGATAATGTATACTCGGATTCTCAAAGATTTGTAACAAAGCATTCAATCTTTGTTCGTCAAGCTTTGATTTCATGAAAATCTAAGAAGTCGCCTTCTCGCATTCATCTTATGAAGCTTATAGTATTGCGATCTTGCTTCAACTGCACATGAAGTTCATTGCTTTTTAGTTTTCTTCTTGTTGCGTGTAGAGTTGTAAAAAATGGGGCAGATTGATGGGTTGGCCCACGGTGTTGGATGGGCCATGCCTCAAAACACCTAGCCCAACTTCAATCGGGCTTTTTGACCTAAACCCATGTAACCCATACGATAATCGGACTGAGCCGGGCTAATCCATTAGGCTTCAGCCTGGTTCATTATAAAAAATTATGCTATTTTGGTAAAAATAATATCAATAAAAACATAAAAAATTATCATCTAATTGAAAAATTATTATAAAAATTATATTTAAATGGGTAAGCTTAATAAAAAGGGTTATATTTACCTAAAACTTTACAAAAAAAAATTGTAATTTATTAATTTGATTATAATTTTTTAGAGGAATTAAACTAGTTTTAATTGATATTTAGTGTTGATGTAAAAATTATTCACACTTGCATCAAATCATATCTCTATAAAATTGATAATTATGAGAAAATAATACATCAAAGTGACATAAATAATTGGGTCAGGCCATATGGGGCCGGGCTCGTCAATGTGTAGCCCAAAAATAATTGGGTCAGGCCAGCTCGGCCCTTTATGTCATCTGGCCCACCAAACCGGCAAATTTGACAGCTCTAGTCGCGTGATCTTCGATACTCTTGTCCTGATCATGTTCGAATTTGTTGTGACGACAATACACAAAAAGCCTCTGCATCTTACAACTTTTCTCACTTTTTCTTATCTAAGCTTGGAATGATTAACATATACATCACAGCTCGAGAGAGCTATAGTATTACCTGATATAACTCTTCGTTGGTTAGTTAGTTAAGTTAGTTGTATTTCTGTTATAATTTGTTAGGCTTTTCGGTTAAGAGCTCTTAATCTGCTCCTTTTATAAATATTATCATTGATCAATGGTCAAATCTTCCAATACATAACCTATTAGGAAAGGATTTTGTACCTCTAAATTCACACTCCAACTAGTCCTATACTAGTTATTTTGCAGCACTCCCTTCAGAACTACTAGAAAAAATTTGGAGTGAAAAAGAATATTTTTTAGATCTATACAATGACACCGATGACGAGAATAACATGATGCATTCTTTTGCAAAACTTTCCTAAGCTCTTTATTCCTTTATAGACAAGTAAAATTTACATGGATATCACCTTAGATACTTTTCAAGACACTCTTTCATTTTTTGAAATGTGACTGGTTTTGACACAAATGAGTCCATACCGATGGCGAAACATTCTTCAGCACTCTCTGACATTGTGTTTGCTGTCATCTGCATCAACATGAGATAATATAAAAAATGATAATATATTGCATTCATATAAAAGCTAACTCGTTCCAATATTAAAAGCCACTGGTAAACCAATGTATCCCTGCACGCAACTGCGGAGATCAATCCCTTTAGAACTTTCTAAGTTGTTTGTATATTTATAAAGATTAATATGTAATTGCTTACCGCGACAACGTGGATGCGCTTTTTAGGTGGTACAGAACATTCATCTGAAGCCGATAAGCTTTGTTCAATTCCAGCTTCTTTTGAAGCATCCCAGTTGCCTGTTTCCTCGTAAGACCTAATCAGTTTTGTTGTTTGAAGACCATTCATAACTGGCATGTAAACATCCTGTAAAGTCCAAGTATCAAATCGTATTACGAAAAATCCCATAGTATGTGAATTTTTTTAGGAAAACACGACAATATGAAAGATACGCTTCAAGATTGAAGAAATTACCATTAAAATAATGTCGTAAGAATGACTCTGAACTGCGCGTATGGCTTCCACTCCATTATTCACAACATCCATGGTATATCCTAGCTGCTTCATCATTGACTTTGTCACCATGATATTAATCTTGTTATCTTCAACAAGAAGAATATTCGGCTTTAATGTCGATTTGGTTACTTCTGATGATACGCTAGTGCTACTAGTACTATCTTCCTTTCCTTGACATTGCCGTATTTGTTTCGCTTCACTTGGATTTGTTTCTAAATTCATTTCTCTACTTGCATCCTTACATTGACTAGATTTTGCAAAACCATTTTGTAACTTATCATGTGTCTTATTATCATGGTTCTGTTTGTTTCCATTAACTAAACTTTCATTCTTTGTTTCTGTGCTATGACTCGTTGAACTTGTTGATTCAGACATATCTGAAGCATCGGCAATAACAGAAGATGCATCTTCAAGTGAATTTATTCCATTTGAAATTATGTTACTAGAGAGATTTGAGTGACAATTGTTGTCTGGAAAACCATTGAACTTGTGTGAGATTCTGTGTGGCCTGGTGGATCCATTAGAAGTGAAAAGCGAGCCTAAAGTTCGCGGTTGGAATTGGAAGAATCCCTCGGTTGTGTCATCTTCATTATTATCAACATCCGAAAGCTCATCTGGATCATCAGAATTATCACAAGTTGTTGATACTTTGTATGGTAGTATGAATGTGAAGGTAGAACCACAATGTTCTTTGCTAGTCACCGTTAGACGACCCCCCATCAACTCAACCTGTTCCGAATCCAAGGAAATCTATTATATATATAGTCATTTATAGGACGGTTATGATTGACCGACAGTGTAAAAACTCTTTACACAATCAGTGCATATGAATTAAATTAATGTGTCAAATGAAAATGCTTTGCCATAAGAGTTTACCAGTTGTTTACATATTGCTAGTCCTAGACCCGTGCCTCCATATTTTCGAGCATGATCTGCACTAACTTGCATGTACCTTCTAAATAAAGTAGGTATAGCCTTTTCTGTGACACATTATAACATGAAAAAAAAAGTTAATTACATTTCCTAAACAAAAATAAAACTTAACTATATAAATACAAAATATGATTGATTTTCTATAACAACAGGAAGGAACACTAACACATACCTGGTATGCCAATTCCTGTGTCGTACACATCACAACGTATCCACACTGTTGTTTCGGTTGAATGATGTTGTTCCTCAGTATCATCATCATTCATTGAGCATTCACTGTTAACCGAAGATCTACATTCATTGCTAAATGCATGATTTTGAATTGGTTGGTCAGTGTGCTTTTTATCATCAATAAGATTTTGATCACATCTAGCACTTCTTGGTGATGATGTATACTTCTCTTCCTTCAATCCATTTGCTGAAATAGTTGACTGATTTTCTGTCACCTTTTGGTTAGATTCTTCTGCTTTCGCAAATGGTGGCTCTGGAATAACATAAAGGTTTATACCGACTTTGCCTTGATGTGTAAACTTGACGGCATTGCTACAAAATAACAGAAAATGTGAAGTGGTTAAGACTTAAGTGCAGCAATTATTGCAAACTCAAGAGATTATTAGCAATCACATAAACCATATTTACCTGACTAAATTTGTCAGAATCTGCCTAATTCTTAAAACATCTCCAGTGACCTGCAATTTTACACGTGAGTTTTTTTCTTAAATTACTTGCTATTTGTTTGATAACTAAGTATATGGAAGTGTTACATACCTCAATAGGTATATCATCTGCTATGTTTCCTTCCAATGTTAACATTTTCTGCAATGATGCTGCAGCTGTTTGGAGCACATGCCTTACTACCTCTCTTGGCCTGAATTTCGTAGCTTCCAATTTCATAGCTCCTACAGATAATTTGTGAAGTGGGAATATATTTAATCATTTGATAAGCATTTATGCTACAAGCACTTAATTAAGCTGTTTATCCAAACAAAGTCTGATCTTCATAAAACATAAAAATCAGTGTTTAAATAAGTTGTTAACAAGCAATGGTAAAGGAGATTTCTAACCTGATTCAACCTTGGAAAGATCAAGTATGTCATTAATAAGTTGAAGAACCAAATCTCCTGAAGATATCATGACATCCAAAAGCTGTCTTTGCTCCTTATCAAGTTTTGTTGTAGTAAGAATTTCAGCCATGCTAACAACACCAGAAAGCGGCGATCTTATCTCATGAGACATTGTTGCCAGCATCTGTTTAGCTCTCATTGTCTCCTCTATATTACAAGATATCAAGAAAACAATAATAAGTTTCTTGCATCTTAAGCAAATTCTTAAATCAAGATTTGTCTTAAGTGATTAAACCTGTAATATGAATTGTTTTATTAAGTTCTGTTTCCTTTGCTTTCTGAACTGCAATTTCTTCCCTTAGTTTTGCCATTCTTTCTCTTTTTCTCACCTGCGCGGTTCATTCAAAATTATAAATATTCTCGTCACACCAAGAACAAGATCGCAGTTAAGTAGTTTCGAAAACAATAATATCAATTTGTACCTGATCTGTTATTTCCATTCCCATATAGTTTACTCCAATTGTTTCACCTGCTTTGCTAAACACGGGTTCTACATATATCAAAAATGTCTTCGATCCAAATAGTTCCGTCTCAAAAGTTATTTCCTTTTTTGCAGCTACTCCTTTCTCCATTACTTCTCTCTTAAAATCTTGAGATTCCTTCACACCTGATCCCGTGAAAATTTCGACATCTGTTTTTCCTATGATGTCCTGGAAAATATGAGCAAGTAAAATAACAAAGTAACTTAATCGTATAATCTAGCAACGGGAGCTTCAAAATAGACCATTACCTCTTCTTGTAAACTTGGAAAATGATTATAGATAAAGCGATAGCGCAACTCTTTGTCCTGTAACAGATAATCATAGTGTTAGAAATCAACCTTGGTTCAAAAGAAAACAGATACGAAAAATGCAAATAAAGAAAACACGATATTTAATCATAGAATTCGGACAATTGTGCCTATGTCTCTGACCGAATATGCCAAGATTTTTATACAAGTGATTTAAGATACATAAGAAATAAATTCAATACTCACTGTAATATACCTGATGGCCAATAACAACAGGTGCATTTTGAAGTATAAAATGTAAGAAATTATCTGCTCTTTTAAGAATCTGTGACAACTCTTCCACAGGTGAGGATTGTCTTTCAATAGTCTCAATACTTTCTTGCAATTTTTCCTTCAATATCTCCTCTCTCCGAATACTCGCCTCCAACTGTTTTTCCAAATCTTGCGACCGATGTTTCCAATAAAGAACAGTATCATACTCAGCTTCAATTTCAACCCTCTTGTTTTCGACAACAACATCACTTTTCCTTATTGCAACAGGTAGATCTTGCCATGTATAATAAGCATCATCTAATATCGAAACCGGACGTTTATCACCCGCGTAACTCTCTTCCTCAAATCGGTTATTATCTTTAATTATCTCCAATTTTCTAAGCTCAACTTCCTTCCTTTGTTTACTAAGGTTATCAAGCTCTTCTCGAAGAAGTCGAACCGCGTTCGCTTGCTTATACTCCCAATGTTGCATTAAATAAGCCAATTGAGATGACCCTTTTTCTGTATAATTTGTTAACTCCATTAATCTTTGAAAATCAGCTATAGCTGGTTCTTCTAAGATTGTTACTTCTTCCAACATATCTTGATCTCTTCCTGGTTTTTCTATATTGAACTGTTTTCCAACATCAGTTCCAACATCATCTGGCCACATTGATGATAGAACTTCAATGTCCATCATGTCTTCAATACAATCACTCTCCATCTCACAAACCATTTCAACCAAACCTCACTTATTATTATTAAATCCAAATTTTCTTTCTACAATATAGAAACTTTGATCTCAACTTCAATGCCAATAGAACTTGCATCTCAAGAAATTTTAGTCCAAAACTTGTAAATCACCTATAAAAACACAAATTGTCAAAGTCACTTCTATGTGGTTGTTCAATGTCAAATGTGTCGATCCAGCCCAGTAAGACTCCCCCTATGGCTCAACAGTGGTATCAGAGTCATTTAGAGGAGAAATAAATGAGTGGTGATGGATCGTACGCATTTTTCCAAATTCAAAGATGGTTAATTAGTTAGATGATTGATCAAATTCCATCATCACAAAAATTTAAAACATTCACACATTCAAAAATATACACACAAAAAAAAAAGAGAGAAACAAATGCATTAAAAGAAAAGCAATCTTACATGTTATATTGTGAAACATCATGAAAGTGAATTGTTGAAAAGCTTCAACCTTTAAGAATTAAAACCAAGTGACAAAAAAAAAGACACAAAAGATGAATAGTTGATGATGACAACAATGTACAAAAGTTTTTTCCTTGTGGATCTGACTGAGGAATCTCTTCAACTTTGGAGTCAAAAGCATTAAGCTGAAACAAAAACAAGTACTAATGAGGAGAGAGAAAGTAGAGAGAGAGAGAGAAGAAAGCATACATGCATATGATTGTAAAGTAAAGTTGTGATGTAAAGGAAAAAACTTTATAAAAATACAAAAATTAATACAACAGAAACCCAAGCAACCATGTGCATTAAGAGGTCAAATATCATAGAAAAATGTTACTTGGTTAATTTTATTAATTTTTGTTCTTTTTTTCCCTCTTATTTTAGTAGTTGTCTTTTATGTGTTATATTATGAGGCAACAATGTCACTTTCATTGTTCAGAGTTTTTTATTTTTCTTACAACCTGCAGAAATATCATGAAGCCAAAATTATAGGTTTTAGCAATTACAACCATGCAGTTATATTAATTTATTCAATACAATTGATTAATCATGTGTCTTATAATGTCTTGTAATGTATTCTGTCCCACTTATTTAACAATATCTTTTATTAAAAGATAACTTTTTATATAGCTTCTTTTGTAGTATATAATTAATATATATGTCTCGTCTTGTAAATACAGTTCAATTATAGCTACAAGAAAGAACATTTGATATGTTGAGCTGCAAATTCGAATTTTATACTCCACTTTTCTATTTTTAATGTACGAGAGTCCTGTCACTAGACTATTTGAAGGTAAAAAGATATAATCAATACTTATACATTACCTTTTTAGTGTAAATTGGATATTATCTATCCGCAACTGCAAAAAGACTAATCCTCAAATTGGGTGGCAAAGCTCTTTTCATAATTTGGAATTAATTGTAAGTGTAGAATGTCATGTGATTTTTATATTAGGTAAATACACATGTTAATGTGTTTAGATATATAAATTTTACATTTAATAATGCAAAATAATTAATGCTTAAAAGGTAAAATGTACAAATTTTAAGAAAAATATTTTACATTAATCTCCTTAACATTTTCCTTTATATATTTTTTTTTGACTAAAACATTTTCCTTTATATTATTCATTCTAAATAATCAATCTTTTACTTGATGACAGAACTGACCCCCGAACTAGACTAAACTGATAGTGAAATAAAAAATAATAAGACTTTTCGTTTCACACTGAATGCCACTTTAACACAATTTTTTGTCAAAATGAATGTCATTTTCAATTTATAATATAACATTAATTATTATTTTTTCTTAATTATACCCTCTAATATGTTATTTTAATTTTTCATTTATAATAGTAAAAAACACATCAATAGTTATTAAAGATAGTTTGGTAAAATAACTATTATATTTCTTTTGTAAAAATCATTAAAAGTCATATATTTTCAAATTGAGGGAGTAGTATTAAAACCAATAGTTGAAAAATAGTTGGTTATGTGACTTTTTTTTTTGGTAATGTTGGTTATGTGACTTTACTAGTACTCCCTCCGTTACAATATATAAGCAAAAATTCATTTTCTCGGTTTATTGTCCAGATACATTAATTATACAATGAACCTAGAAAATACATTTTTGCTTATATATTATAACAGATGGAGTATATCCATTGCAATATGTAAAGAATTGATTTCAAATTTATAATTTTTCAGTTATTCATCTTAGAGACTTAAATTCTGACTAGTAAATTATTTGACATTACAAAAAGAAATATTTGTTATTACTATGTCTTTTTATTTTTTATGAAAGAGAACACTTCAGTGATTAAACCAATCATCAAATTTTAGGGAAATAAAATAGAATTGTTTTTATGGGAGTTGGAGTTTTTTAAATCCAAAGGAAACTATATGTTCCCCGCCATTTCCAAGGTTGACATGTGTAATGGTGGCGGGGCGCGTGGAATGACGCGCCAGGAAACTGTTGTGGGCTTTAACTGAAACAAAACAACCCACATGATAGATCTCTGATTAGTGTTTAATTTACTATTTTACTTTGGGATGCATTGCATTTGCATTTGAGAAGCAACAATTAATTAATTCATTATTAATTAAATATACTATTAGTTTATCTCTGATAAGCTTTTCTTAATCTAAGATTAATTTTTATGTTCAGTAGTTAACATGCTACGTTTGTTTGGTAATGTTATTATTGTATTTAACTAAATCATGTGAAACGTTGCATACGTGTTCGTTTATTTATAAGAAGTTTTGATTAGCTAAATGAACAAATAATGGAGTATATGTCAATGGTTACTTCAAGGTTTATTTAACTAACCCGGGAAGCAATACCAAGCACACCAAATTAGTTGTTACCTTCAAGACCTTAACCATGTTTCAAGTAATTTAATTATTTTATGTTTAATTGATGTGTTTTTGTAGATATAATATGCTTAATTAACGACTGTTTATGAATACCATGATATATTTTTGCACAATAATTTATTCCCATTAGTACAATAAGGGTTAAGGAGTATACTATGGTTTGTTATTCATAAATTCTAATTCAATTAATAAAATTATTATATTATACATTATCATTGATGTTCGAATCACAATCCCTCCGTATGAGTGAATTTTACTTTCTAATAATGATTTATCATTTTATCTATTTATATAATATAAAAATGAACTATTAGCTGCTTGATTTGTAAGAACTTGTCTTGTGTTGATTTATTTTTAATTATTGAACAATTTTTATTTTGTAAGATATTTGATAGAAAAAAAAAGTCATTTTGATAAAAACGTTGCTTGAAAAATAAATCAAAAATGTTATTTTGATATAAAAGACTTTCTTAAAAATAAATCTCAAATTTTTAAGGTATGGTCTTGTGATTTGATACGAGATATGAATTTCAGATTTTATCGAGACTCTTATCCTCAACCAAAGGAGGAAGAAGCATATATCATACACAATCGAGAAAAAGAGCAACCAATGAATGAAGCAACAACCAAAAAATGAATCAACAGAGACAATACCAAGCAAAGAATATTCTTGATATTAGTTAGAATAAAGAGAAGAAACAAATCAACAAGAAATTCAAACAAAAGAAATAAAACCAAATTAAATAAGTCATAATAGAGTCAGTGATGAAAGAGGAGAGAAGAATAACCAAGAAAAACAAAACAATTGAAAAATCACAATTGAATATCAGATATTTACAATAAAAAAATTGAACGATTTCAATCGAACCAAATTAATGTTTTGTCAATTAACCATTCAAAAAAAAATCCAACCAAAAGAATGTAAACCAATATAAAAGTCGTAAACCAAATTTATATATTCGACTTGAGTAGTTAATCTTTATAGATATCTGATATACAATTAAGAAAATTGAATGATTTCTTTTGATTAAGAAATTAAAGCTGTCTAAAACATAAAGAAATGTAGAATATTAAAATCACATACTTGAACTAAAATATTGAATTTAAGTAGTTTATGAGCTCTTTTTAGAACGGATTCGGCTTAATTTTTTGTGGAAATAATTCTTAGACAAATTTTATTTATCTTATGCCCAAACTCTAGATTATCAGGGCTCATTTCTATAGTAACCTATTAAAAAAAATCACATCCTTGTTCAAAAATGATAATATATGGTAATAATAGATAAATAAATAGTTGGAGAGACATGGGTGCGATATAAATTTGTCTATGTTATAAAAAAGCACTAAATGCATATTGTGCCCTTTTTTTTTTATGCATTTGAACAACTAAGCCATATTCTGCTCTGTTGTGTCTGTTTTGTTGAACTCTGTCAAATTAGCCAATTTCCCATGTGACAGTCTGTGAAGCTTTTCGTACAACAACATCAATTTAACAACTGCCACGTGGCACGCTGACTTTTTTGACATTTGGCATTTTATATATATATATATATATATATATATATATTATTATTATTATTTTTTAGTTTGGAATTTAACTACTTGACATTTATGTATGGTTTATAAGTTATGTGCTTTTTCTTTCTTTTCCATCTTTGAATATTAAAATTGAAATGCCAGTTAACATTCGATCATCCCTTCTGGATAGAATGATTAATCATAAGCCAAGTTGCAAAGTGTTTCTTTTTTTGGAAAAGGAAACTAGATGTCATGATATTACTACCATTTTATTAAGGTGGACCAATGTTTTAAATAAGGTAATAGTAACGGTCGCGGTTGCGTTAAAGTTTTTGTGATTTTGGCTGTTACAGATGTTGTGTTACAGATTGCAGTCGTTGCAGTGTAAATTAATTATAATGTTGCACAAATCTTACTAAAATTATGGATATTCTCATATAATGTAGGGGTGAGCACGAACCCGCAACCCGACTCGAAACCGATATAACCGCCAACATATGGAAGCACTCGGTCGGGTGCGGGTTGGGTCTCGGGTCAACAATTGTGAAAAATCGGTCATGAACGGTTGTATACGGGCGGGTGCGGGTCTCTAAAATTTATCTCTTCATAACCGAAACCGACCGAACAATTACTAAAATAGAAATTTTTTTTTTCAGTTTTGAGCACCTCTTACTCTTATACTCTTCGCTTTGTTAATTTTGTTTATCTTTGATAGAGAAGAAAAATGTTATATTTTACAAGTTTATGCTTGTAATAGGTTGATAAAGGAGATGTGAAAGATAATATTCTAGATTTATATTAATTTTTACTTCTCATCTACTATCTATTATTGTCGTTGGATTAACAAATTTGAAACAAAATAATTGCATCTCATCATTGTTATTGTATCATTTGTTGCAATGTGTACGAAATATTGAACTATGTGAAGAATAATATTTTTTTGATCAATGAAATTTTAGATGTAACAACAAAGTTTCAATGTAACCCGTTAAAACCGACCTGCAATACCCGTCACCCGTATGACCCGAACCCGAACAAACCGAAGATGTAGACGGTCGGAATTGGGTCCAAATTAAGAGGCCGCGGTTTTTATCGGTTTTATGATTTTCGGCCTGAATCCGACCGAACCCGACCGATGTTCACCCCTAATATAATGTACGCTAACTTAAATTAAACATTTTTTTTCATTATAAAACATTTAAAATAAATATAGTAATAAAAATGAGTGGAATTCACTTTCATCACCCAACACAGCTACAACCACTTCCTCTCACCTCACCTTGTTCTTTTTAGGTTCTTCTTTTTCATTTCTTTCTCAGATATCAGAAGCAAGTTCACACACACCAAAAATCTCATCTCCAAAATTCAAATTCACACACACAAAGACACTCTACTCAAAGTCCCAATTTTGTTTCTCTAAAATATCATATTATCTCTATTGCGCACTTAGAGAACAACACCCAAATTTAGAGTAAGAGTTAAAATTGAAATTACTTGAAGGAGAATAGCCTATAAATTGAAGAGGAAGCAAAAAAGATTAATGAATAATGAAGCTGCACAAAAAGAGGAAGAGAATGAGAGAAGAAACAGATCTAAAATTTTGGCGTCTGTAAGGTGTTTCATGGCTGTAACGGCATGTTTCACGGCCGTAACGGCATTTTGCGGCTGTAACGGCGTTTCACGGCCGTAACGGTGTTACGCAACAGTGTTTTACTGTGATATTTTTTCTCACTTTTAAAACGGACAATAACAGTATCGGTGGCTGCCTCAGTGGGTTGTCCAGGAACCTGGAGCAGGGGGTTCAGACTATTTTACTTAAAAAAAAATATTTTGCATTAAAATATCTTTTATATTTTAGTTAGAATTTGTTTTTTGAATAGGAATTTTTTTATTGAAAAACGCTTAAAATTTACACATAGTTTAAAAAAAATCAAAAAAATTATCCTAAGATTAAATTCATCAAAAAAATGTTCTACCAAAATTAATAGTCAAGTTATCTTGTAAAAAAATGTTAGTTAATCAAATTAATCAAAATCGGATCGATCATTAAACCGCTATACATACTTGTTCAAGGTTCAATAGGTCGAACCATAGTTTAACCGGATCGTACTTTTTTAATTAAATGTATATTTTTATACTTTTAAAGAATATATAAAATAATAACAAGTAAAAGTTATACAATATTTATTATTTTTATACTTCAATGTGCATGATGTTGTTTATAAATTTTAATGTTACTCATTTTTATTTTATTATTGTTAAGTGTTTGTCTTAGTTTCTTTAAAGTATTATATAGTATTTAGCTCAAGTTCAACTCATTTAATTAACGAATTTAATATTTAGCTTAAGTTCGACTCATTTCATTTGGTTCATGAACCAAGTTCAATGGGTTAATTTTCAAATCGAATCTCAAACTTTTTCGAGTTGTTTCAGTTCATTTCCAGCCCTTATAATAAAGAGAGAATAAAATTTGAAAATAAATACGTTAAAATTGGTTTGAGTTTAATTGGGTCAGTGGTGCAATATAAAAAAATGAGGGGGTTCAAAATATAAATTATATAGGAATATATGTGTATTTTTTTTAAGTCCAGAGGGTTCAGTTGAACCCCCTCACCTCTATGTGGCGACACCACTGGCTGCCTTTACCGTTTTGTAACGGCCGATTTCGCGGTAACGTTCCTTTATTTAAAACCTTGAGGTGGACATCTGTATTTTCTAATTTAGTTGGATATTTTTTTTTAATAACAAAATATATATACTAATATAATGTGAAAAATGTATAAAATGTGTAAAATGTATTCGAGATTAAGTATGAGGAGTACTCGATCAACAACTAACAAAACAAAAGCTAATTTTATAAGGATCCTTGATCTAAAGGAAAAAATAATAATATCTCAGGATATAATTTGACTTTGAAAATCACTCATTAATATAGGGAAGAGTTATGGTGCATAAGGATTTTTTATTTTTTTATTTTTTCTTGCTAAGAGTCATTGCCATGTTTGAAATTAAGTATAAGGATTACTCTTTTACTTATAAAAAAAAAAGTATAAAGGATTACTAGATCCACTCTAAAAAAAACAAAAACTAACTCAATAAGGAGCCTTGATTTGAAGGAAATACAATATAAAAGGGTTTGAAAACCACTCATAATATAGACATCGAGAGTTTTTTTTTTTTTTTTGCTAAAAGACATTGCCATGATTGAGAAATGAGACTTGACCAATTCGAGAAATTTTTAGGTGAGTCCGCACCTAAGCATTAATGGTTAGGCAGAACCAATCACATAATTACAAATCATTAATATATTAAAAAATTACAAATAATTAATATACTAGTAATTAAAACAAAATCTCTATAAATAAGGAAAGAAAAAAAGAGTGAGTTATAAAAAAAAAACTATTATAAATTTACTTTATTTTTATTCATTATTATTTCTCTATTTTTTAAAAACTTAGGGACTGGCCAAACTATTATGAATTTGTTTGATAAAAAAATAGTGGATAGTTAATAAACAAACTTATATCCTCTAAATTATAAGATAGCTTATAATTGATTAGTTTGCTAATTCAATTTGTATTATTTAGTAAAATTAACGGTTGAATTAGCTTATTAAATATAAAGTGATATAAAAAATGTTTAATTAATATTTAATTATTTTCAAGTAAGATGACAAAAATAAAATGAAATAAAAATAATAAAATATAAACTATAAACTAATTGAATTATTTTATTAATATAAATACAAGGTCTCAATTTGTAAAAAAAAATGTTTCTAAAAATAGAGAAATAATAATATATAAAAATAGTTCGAAGAAAGAAATAAAAAATATAGAAAGACAGCGTGTGAAAATATTTTATAATTTTTCTTTCATTTTATTCTTATCATCTTACTTAAAAATAATTAAATATTAATTAAATATTTTTTATATCACTTTATATTTAATAAGCTAACTCAACCGTTAATTTTACTAAATAATACAAATTAAATTAGTCAGCTTATCGGTCGGTTATAAGCTATCTTATAATTTATACGAAATAAGTTTGTTTATTAACTATCCACTATTTTTTTATCAAACAAATTCATAATAGTTTGAACGGTCCCTAAGTTTTTAAAAAATAGAGAAATAATAATGAATAAAAATAAAGTAAATTCATAATAGTTTTTTTTTATAACTCACTTTTTTTTTCTTTCCTTATTTATAGAGATTTTGTTTTAATTACTAGTCTATTAATTATTTGTAATTTTTTAATATATTAAAAATTTGTAATTATGTGATTGGTTGTGCCTAACCATTAATGCTTATGACTCACCTAAAAATTTCTCAATTCTTGGAACCTTTGAAGAAAAAATGAACTCATTCCTAACCTTCTAAACAAGTCACAAACATTTCAAAGCACTTCCTAATTCCTATCACCATTAAAGAAGCAAAAAGATTGGAGCAAAATAAAGGCTACACACCATAATAACCGGAACCCTAAAGGTAATGAATTTCACTTTAGATCTCAAATTGGAAAAAATAAAATAAAATAGCCACTAGTGATAATTGTCTGTATATATAAAATAATTTTTAAGAATTGTAGACTTGTAGTGAGTTGTTCTTTCCCTGCCTACTTTTATAATGTTTGGTCACTTATCATTTATCAATGCTTGGATAATGGAATTGGATGGTGCTTTTCATTGCAATGATATATATTATCTTTTTATAGTAAGAGTTGGTTTTTAGTATTCAGAATTTCTATAAAAAATATGAATATTAAAAAAAGTTGTCCAAATAATAAATTTGTCTAAAATATTTATTAATTTTACATATTTACTCTTAATACTATAAGAGGGAGTATAAAATACATTTACATTTTTCAATTATAAATTAATTAGGAACATTTTCTAAAAGAAATTAATAATATGTGTAAATTTTTTATGATTTTATATTAAACTACAAAGAAAAAATAAAAAGTCTTTCAAATTAAATAAGGACTTATAATTGTTAGAAAGTCGGTTGTGGAGATTAAATTACAATTAGACATATTGATTTGGTTGACTACATTTTGTCAATGTACGATTGTGGAAGATCACTCACATTATTTATTTTCTTGTTAACAACAAATTGTAATATTTTAGTAGCTAACCCAGATTAAAATTGTAAATTAATATCATCAAGGAATAGTAGAAAAGTATTATATTGTTTGCAATAAGCTTCTCTTGGAAATTATATAATAAGACCAAACAGGTCCTGAAGCAAAAAGATTGCTTTGGACAAAACATCCTCAATAAGCGGAATACCTTGTTATTTTGGTTAACGTGATGCATTCCCTTTTACTTATGAGTGTGTATAAATTAACTTCATAATTGAGATAGTGCAAATCCACATTAGTTCCCTTTCCGGGTGAAGCTTCTATTTTCATGGATCCCATATGCTTAAAAAGATCTCAAACAAACGGACCTTGATTAGTTACATGAATTCAGATTCTTCAAAATTTTGAAAGTTATATCAATATATTGATTTTACTAAATAACACCTAAGTATTAAGTTCAAGTGTGAGTGGTTGGTCTCGAATTGACGATGAATGCACTAACTATTCAATTAGTAAGATATTCGTGCTTCAGTATGGGTCGTGTGTTCCACGCAATTCATCTTGTGGGGTGCGTTTTGTTGCATATGTTGTAATTAGAAGTGACAATTTATACAACAAATAGTTTTTGTTTTCTAAAGATCGTCTTCTTTTTTTCAATTACACTCCTTTGTGTTTTTTTTATCAATTATTATATTATTTTGTATGTCAAATAAATATAAACTTTAAAATATATTCATTATTTTTTTTCATTCACTTATTCTCCTTTTTCTTTTGGAAAATCCTTATTGTAAAATATTTCTTTAAAAAGTCTTAAAAGTTAATACAATCTTTAAAAAAAAATAAAAACAAAAATTTCATATTAATAATAAATGCTATCTTGTTGCTGTTCAAAAAGAACAAAAAAAAATCTTTTAAAAAGAAGTTAAAAATAAATTAAAAAAACTTTTAAGAAAATACAATGCCAACGGTGCATCATCTTATGATGTACCACATTTGATCTAATGAACATGATCAATGATGCACCATGGAAGACCTAGCTCTATCATCCACCCTAGACTCCGCCATGGTGTTAATATAGTCCTTATAGTTGTTTCTCTAAACTGTCCAACACAGCCATACTCTCCAACACACCAAAGTATAATTAATAAGATTCTCATAATTAATTAAATTTTATTTTAGATTTTTTTATTCTTACAAAACTAACTTTTATGATGAATGACACTATTTATATATTATTTTCAGAATTTATCTTCGTTTTTTTTATATGGGAGCCGAATTTTAAAAACAAAAACAAGTTTTAAAAAAATGGAAAGCATCATGGATGAGAGTTGTAGTATATGAAAATAATGTCAATGTCACTGCCATTTTCAATTAGTTTTTTTTTTAATACATAGCTCTCCACTATTTTCAATTAGCTTTTTTTTTTCTTTTTTAACTATCCACTAAAAGCTAGGCAGCACGGTACAATACAGTACGCGTACCAACCTACAACATGTACTGTAGTCTGTAGGTCGTTTTTTTTTTTTTGCCAGAAACATCCTAGATAACTAATTATAATTATAAATTTAATCTAATAGTTTTTGTTCTTTTGGGACAAAATTTAATCATTTTGATTGCAACTTGCTTTTTGAGTGAAAATTAGTTTGATCCAAAGCTTAGTTAGGTGCATGTTAATTTGAAGTTCCGTTGAAAAGAGGTTCAAATGTATATTCTTGTTCTTGTAGAAGCACCATAGATAATCTTTCTATTTGGCCGCGGCCCTCCCCAGCCCCTACATAGTTCCGCCTTTATAATATATATTAATTAAGTAGTACATATCCTTGCATGTCTTGTTTTTTTGTTTGTTATTATAGCATGATATACAATGCAAAGATAGAGACCCCTATAATTTAATTGAACAACTAATTATAAGAAGAAACAACAAGGAAGGTTGCTTTGCTAAAAAAATATATTATTTCATTATATCAGCATTATTATTTCCATATGCATCAATATATGTATAGTTTTTGTTTATTAACAATAATTTAATCAGTGGAGCACAATACGTGCCTTTCTCATAATATATAGTTCCTCTCTCATCTTCATATGACACATTGCAAATAAAATTGGATGTATATATAATTATATATTATTAAGTAAACAAAAGAGGAGTGCTTGATCTTATTTATATTTAAATAATAATTAATTAAGGATGGTTCAGTTGAACTTGAACCTGTATGGATTACTTTAGTTGGACACAAAGGTTCCTTCCCACATGCTGGTTCTACTTATTTAGACCACAAAACAAATTGGATCCACTTAATAGTCCCTTAATCTTATTGTTTACAAGCCTTGTCTTATTATAATAATAATATGTAGAAGCAGTGGAAGCTAGTTTGACTAAAAACTAAAATAGAAACAAATTAATGTGTTTTGTTTATTTATGACCCAAATAATGCTGCCATGGTGGGGAGTCCATTAAAATTAAAATTGTATTATTCTTTCTTTCTTTGGCCAAAGCATTTATTATTCATATGAGAGTTTTATTTTTGCCATTCTATTCAATTTCTCGCATGTCCTATAAAATTATCAAAATATCCCTGTTCACTATTTAAATGGCGGATTCTATTTTAAAATCTAAAAAAAATCATATTAAGAGAACCTTTTTTTTTTCCTTCCCAACTCATTTTTATAACATCGGTTACTTAAGTAACGGACATAATCCGCTACTTAAGTAACAAATATTATAAAAATGAGAATTTTTCATGTAGGGTGTTTTTTTTTTCTTCTCAAACTTCATATTTTTACAACGTTTGCTACTTAAGTAGCAGAAGAGAAAATGAGAAAGGCATAAAACACGAGTAATTAGTAGAGTGACAAAAATAAAATTCTTATCTTGAGCACCTTTCCTATTAGTAAAACGGGACAAAAAGCCCAATATCTCTCATCCTTGAAAAATGGGCTAGCGCTCCTAGGACCTAGATTGACTAAAGGCCCATGATATATACCCTCACAATTTCTTTTCATAAATACTTTCATCTTCCTACTCTTTATTCACTTTTCGAAAGAAAAAAAAAAAGCACACTACCAAAAAAAAAAAAAATGCAGAAACTACACATATGCGGTACAATATTTTTATCGTGATATTGGTACAAAGTTTTCACCATTATTTAATAGTGACTAATTTTTTGTTGGGTCACGAGAGTAATATGAAGAATCACCTATATTAAATTTAAGAGCAACCACACAAATGAGTTGAATGGTTAAGACTTTCTCTGTTTGATTATGCATAAATTTTGTATTTTACCCCGTTAGTGGGTTGTGATCCGCACATGGTGTAATGTTTGACTATTTAGCTTTTGAGTGAATAGAATATCTCTTTTTTTTTAAAAAAAAAAGTGAGTAATTTAATTCTTATTCTCCCCCTAAAGTGATTTTTTTTTTCATTCATACACTTGCATCGCTATTGGTCGAATCCATAGTCGAAGCATCGACTCTAATACCATTGTTGGATCATGGGGAGAGCCTGTTGATCTAACTCTAGTCAAGTAACTAACTGCAAATGTTGGAAAAGAATGATCGCTCTTAAGGTCAGCAATTCATTTTAACTTATAAATTAACACTAATTTTTTTTGTTTTTAAAATTTTAATTGAGCAATTATTTCAACTCGTAAATAAAATGTAAATAAATATGAAAATTATATTTTAGTATTTTCTTGACTAAAATAAAAAGATATTCATTCTTTAAATTGATTGAATATATCAGGTTATTATATACAAACATAAATTCGACATTACTAAAATAAATCAGAAACTTTCATATCAAAATATAATATCAGAACCATTTATCCAATAGAAAAATAAGCTACAAAGTTAAAAATTAAAAACCAATAAAGAAAGATGTTGAATAATCCTACAGCATGAACATCATCATTTAGACACATTTTTTATTTTTTAGATATACAATTAGATGTGAAAAGAGATCCCAAAGTTTGTGGAGGGAATTGGAAGAATCCCTCGGTTGTGTCATCGTCGTTGTTATCGACATCCGAAAGCTCATCTTGATCATCAGAATTATCACAAGTTGTAGATACTTTGTATGGTAGTATGAATGTGAAGGTAGAACCACAATGTTCTTTGCTAGTAACTGTTAAATGACCCCCCATTGACTTAACCTGTTCCAAGTCCAAGGAAATCATTTTAAGTCAGGTATCGTGAAAACCAAACGTCTTTAATGATCTGACAGTTATGATTGACCCATAGTGTCAAAAAATCTTGATACTGTTAGTGGCATGAGTTAAGTCCTATAACTAATTAATAAGGAAAATAAAATATTAAGGCAAAATAATTGATTAAATAAAAATGCATTGCCTAAAGAACTTACCAGTTGATTACATATTGCTAGTCCTAGACCTTTGCCTTCATATTTTTGAGTATGGTCTTTTCTAAATAAATTAGGTATAGCCTTTTCTGTGTCACATTACATTACAACATGATAAGAAAAAATTCAAGTACATTTCCTAAGCAAAAATCAAACTTAACTTTATGAATACAAAGAATGATTAATTCTAAAACAAAAGGAACACTAACACATACCTGGTATTCCAATTCCTGTGTCGTATACATCGCAACGTATCCACACTGTTGTTTCGGTTGAACGAGTTTCGTCCTCAGTATCGTCGTTGATTGAGCTTTCACTGTAAACTGAAAATGGTGGCTCTGGAATAACATAAAGGTTTATACCAACTTTGCCTTGATGTGTAAACTTGACAGCATTGCTGCAAAATAACAGAAAATATGAAGTGATTAAGACTTAAGTGCAGAAATGATTGCAAACTCAAGAGATTAATTACCAATCACATAAATCATATTTACCTGACTAAATTTGTCAGAATCTGCTTAGTCCTTTAAAAACATCTCCAGTGACCTGCAATTTTATGCATGGAAGAATTTTAAGTGTGAATAATTACTTTGGCATTTATCTGGTAACAACTAAGTGTGGAAGTGTTACATACCTCAATAGGTATATTATTTGCTATATTTCCTTCCAATGTTAACATTTTCTGCAATGATATTGTTGCAGCTGTCTGAAGCACATGCCTTACTACCTCTCTTGGCCTGAATTTCGTAGCTTCCGATTTCATAGCTCCTACAGATAATTTGTGAAGTGGGAAGAAATTTAATCATTTGTTTGTTACAGTTTTTTAAATAAATGATAATCTGAAAAAAGTCCAAACTCCAAAAACTGCTTAAAATAGGAAGCTATTTTCAGTAGCTTAATTATGTTGAAAATCATTTTCGATATATGATTTTTATTATGGTAATCAAACACAAAATAGTTTATGCTTTTCTTAAAAATCTCTAAAAATCATCTCTAGATTATTGAATATCAAAATCACTTTTTTTTAGGGCCTAAATGATTAGCACTTGTGTTCAAAAATCAAAAACACTTTCAGGAACCGTTTGGATCAGTTTATTTTAGCTTATCTACTGGCATGATAAACACTTGTGATATTGTTTGAAAGAGCTTATAAACACAACCTATGACATGTCCCTAAGTTATTTTAAGCTTACTTTCATAGGCTATCTACTATAGCTTATATGAAAATAATTTGACTTTATTTTATCTTAATTTTGTTATAGAAACATCTTACACATAAGCACTTATATGATAAGTGTTTAGTGTTTATGCTTGAAGCACTAAATTAAGTTGTTTATCCAAACAGGACTTATTCTTCAAAAAATATAAAAGTCAGTATTTGAATAAGTTGATAACAAGCAATGGTAAAGGAGATTTCTAACCTGACTCAATCTTGGAAAGATCAAGTATATCATTTATAAGTTTAAGAACCAAATCTCCTGAAGATATCATGACATCCAAGAGTTGTCTATGCTCCCTATCAAGTTTTGTAGTAGTAAGAATTTTAGCCATGCTAACAACACTAGAAAGTGGAGATCTTATCTCATGAGACATTGTTGCCAGCATTTTTTTTGCTCTCATTGTCTCCTCTATTACAAGAAAAGAATAATAAGCAAATTAAAATGCAGTAGACATTCATAAATCAAGATTTGGCTTGAATGATTAAACAAACCTGTAATGTGAATAGTTTTATTAAGTTCCATTTCCTTGGCTTTTTCAACTGCATTTTCTTCCCTTAGCTTTGCCATTCTTTCTCTTTTTCTCACCTGCAATTTTTTTTCTTTGAAATTATAAATATTCTTTTTGTTGGTGCACAAAGGTGATAAATGAATAGAAAAAGAGAATATTATTGAATGCTCTGCAATGACGGCTACAAAAGGAGAATAAAAGATATTTTAATGACATCAACTACTAGTCTATTTATACACAAAAACTAGGTCATAAAGACAACACAACAAAATACTAAAATACCCTCAAAATATAAATTACTTCTAACACCATCCCTTAATTTATATTTACACAAAACAGACAACACCAATTCCATCCCTCAAACGAAGAAATTGATCAGTCTTGATAGCCTTTGTCAACACATCTGCCAGCTGCTTCTGGGTGCTACAGTGCACAACTTCAAGCACTCCATTATGAACCTGATTCCTCAGAAAGTGATACTTGGTCTCAATATGCTTGCTTCTCCCATGCAGCACTGGGTTCTTGGCAAGATTGATTGCAGACTTGTTATCAATCATCAGCTTCAGAGGCTTGTTTACCTTGATCTTCAGATCCTGTAGTAAGTTCAGAATCCACACAGCTTGGCATGCAGTCAGAGCGCCTGCAATATATTCAGCTTCACAGGTTGATAGAGCAACAACAGGTTGCTTCTTGGAACACCAAGAAATAGGACCTCCCAGAAATTTGAACAAGTACCCAGAGGTACTTCTTCTATCAACTCTGTCTCCACACCAATCAGAGTCTGAATAACTCAGAAGCTCTGATTCAGTCTTTCCTTCAGAGGGGAATAGCACTCCATGCTTCAGAGTCCCCTTGATATACCTCAGAATCCTGACAGCAGCTTGGTAATGGGGCCATTTTGGTTTACTCATAAATCTGCTAACCATTCCAACTGCATAGCAAATATCAGGTCTGGTATTACACAAATACCTCAGAGAACCAACCAACTGTTTGAAGGTTGTAGCATCCACATCCTCTCCATCAGAATCAGAGTCCAGCTTCTGATTCGTATCAGAAGGTGTAATAGCAACTTTGCAATTTTCCAGCTTAAATCTCTTCAGAAGCTCAAGTTCATACTTCATCTGATGTAAAATGATTCATTTCTCAGAATACAGAAATTCCATCCCTAGAAAGTAACTCATTTTTCCAAGATCTGTCATCTCAAACTCATTCATCAGAACCTTCTTGAACTTAGCTATCTCTTGTTCAGAACTTCCTGTCAGCAATATGTCATCAACATACAAACATACCAGAATCATATTGCCTTCTGAAGTGTGCTGAACATAAACACCATATTCCAACTCACATTTCTGAAACCCATGCTTTTTGAAAAATGAATCAATCTTCATATTCCAGGCTCGGGGTGCTTGTTTCAATCCATACAAGGCTTTATGTAATCTATACACCATCCCTTCCTGATTCTTTTTCTCAAAACCAGGAGGTTGTGACACATATACCTCTTCTTGTAATGGACCGTTCAAAAATGCAGATTTCACATCTAAATGCATCAGATGCCAATTCCTGTTAGCAGCTATTGCGATTACCAGTCTAATTGTTTCATGTCTTGCTACAGGTGCAAACACTTCAGAATAATCTAGCCCAGGTTTCTGCAGAAATCCTCTTGCTACTAACCTCGCTTTGTGTTTGCCAATTGATCCATCTGGCTTTAGCTTCTGCTTGAAAACCCATCTGACACTGATGGCTTTCTTGCCTTTTGGAAGTTCTGACAGCTTCCAAGTCTTGTTTCTCTTTATAGCATCAAGTTCTTCTTTCATGGCTTGCAACCAGACTTGCTGCTTAAGAGCCTCTTTTGTACTCACGGGTTCAGAGTCTACTAACATTGCACACTGAATAACTTCTCCCTCAGAGTCTACTTCAGTGTCTTGCAGCATATCAAACTCTGCAAATCTTCTTGGGATGCTTCTGATTCTCTATGGTCTCTGATCTTGTTCCACAGAATTTCCTTCTGAAGTTGGAATTCCAGAAGTGCTATCTTCAGAAGTTTCACCTTCAGAGGCTTGTGATTCTGAAGTATGTTCAGAAGCTCCTTCAGGGTCTTGACCTTCAGAGTCACCTTCAGAACCACCTTCAGAGTCAGAGTCTTCTTCAGAGTCTGAATCTCCTTCAGAATCTAAATCTCCTTCAAGAATTCTCACATCAGAATTGGATTGAGTTTTGTTCCAATCCCAAGTTTCTAATTCCTTCACAATGACATCTCTGCTGAATTCAATTCTATTAGTCTCTGGACAATAGAGTTTGTACGCACCCGTACTGTGGTACCCCACCAATAACATTACTTTGCTTCTATCATCAAGTTTCTGTCTTCTGGCTTCTGGGACATGTTTGTAACAGACAGAACCAAACACCTTCAGATGACTAACACTATGCTTATCTCCAGTCCACTTCTGAATATGAACTATTTCCTTCAGCTTCTTCGTTGGACATCTGTTGAGCACGTAACATGCAGTTGCAACAGCTTCACCCCATAAATTATGAGGAAGCTTCTTCTCTTTCAGCATGCTTCTCACCATATCAAGCAAAGTGCGATTTCTTCTTTCAGCAAGACCATTGTGTTAAGGAGTATAAGGAGCAGTAACCTCATGCTCAATTCCATTCTCCTCACAGAAAGTTTTGAACTCATTGGAGTTATACTCACCACCACCATTTGTTCTAAGAATCTTCAGAGTCTGGCCACTCTGATTTTGAACCTTCACTCAGAATTTCTTGAATTCAGCAAACACCTCATGTTTGAACTTTATCAGGGATACCCATGTCATTCTAGTGAATTTATCTACAAATGACACAAAATATTTATTCCCTCCAATTGATGCTACTGGAAATGGACCACACACATCAGAATGTACTACTCCCAAGGCATGTTTTGCTCTTGGAGCTACTTCTGATGTAAATGACAGTCTTGGTTGCTTCCCTTCCATGCACACCTTGCATGACTTCTCAGGTTTCTTGATTGTAGGAATTCCATGTACCAGATTCTTTGATTTCAGATGCTCCAGGCTTCTGAAGTTCAGATGACCAAATCTTCTGTGCCACAGCTCACTATCCTTCTCAACACTTGTTGCACTAAGGCATTCAGAGTCTGCAGTTCTGACATTCACCTTGAATGTCATGTTCCTTCCCTGTTCTGACTCCATAATCAGCTTCTGATTACGATCATACAGCTTCAGAATATTGTCCTTCATGGTAACTGAAAAACCTTTCTCAATCAGTTGCCCTACACTCATCAAATTGCTTTTCATGTCAGGTACATACCATACATTCTGAATCAATGCTGCTTTTCCATTGTTCAGAATAACTCTGACATTTCCCATACCTTCAGCATTAAGGTATTTATCATCAGCACATTTGATCTTTGTACTCTTTCCAGAGTCAAAGTCAACCAACCACTTCTTGTTTCCAGTAAGATGGTTTGAACACCCTGTGTCCATATACCACCACTCTGATGAATTCATATCATCAGTTTCAGAAGCCATTAGTAACACAGATTCACTATCAGAGTCATCAGAGCTTCTGGCTATATTTGCTTCTTCTGACTTTCTTTCCTTGTTTGACCGGCAATCAGCAGCAAAGTGGCCAAACTTCTGACAACAGTAACACTGGATCTTCTTCTTGTCAAATCTCTCCTTTCCCTTCTGATACTTCTGTTTATCAGAGGTTGAAGTTTCTGGCTTCTGAACTCCATCAGATCTTCTCTTGGCTTCTGACCAAGACTGCTTCTGATGCTTCTTTCCAGAGGCTGCTTTCAGAGCCTGCTGCTCTACTTCTCTTTCAGAGTTTCTCTCAGTCAGACGCAACTCTTGTGCTTCTAGACTACTTTGTAGCTCTTCAATTCTCATGGAACTCAGATCCTTGGAATGTTTTATAGCTACCACAATGTAATCAAACTGAGGGGTAAGGGATCTCAATACCTTCTCAATGATTACTTGTTCTGAAAGAGTTTCTCCACAAACTTTCATCTCATTGGTGATCAGAATCATTCTGGAGATGTACTCAGAGACCTTCTCATTGTTCTTCATGTTGAGATTCTCATACTGCTTTCGTAAGGACTGAAGCTTCACCTTCTTCACTGATGCGTCACCACCATAGCATCTGATCAGTGTATCCCACGCGGCCTTCGCCGTTTCTGAGTCAGCAATCTTCTCAAACACGTTTTCATCCACACACTGATGAATGTAGAACAGCGCCCTCTGATCTTTCTTCTTCGTATCATTCTGAGCAAGCTTTTGTGCATTTGTTGCATCTGCTGCTACTGGAACGTAGCCTTCAGTGACAAGTTCAAGCACATCTTGAGCACCGAACAGAACAATCATTTGTTTCATCCAACGATTCCAGTTTTTACCATCAAACACTGGAAGCTTGGTACTCATACCACTGTTTCCGTTCATCTTCAACCTTTGTGCGTTCACTCAAATCTCACTAAACACTCGTGTTTCCCAATCCCGCAGAATCAGAAAATATGATTCTGTTACAACTTCGTTCAAGATTCAACTCGAATTCAAGAAACGAAATCAATCACATAACGCCTCACGTTTCACTCGTGTTTCCCGTGGATTCGAACCGGAGCTCTAGATACCAATTGTTGGTGCACAAAGGTGATAAATGAATAGAAAAAGAGAATATTATTGAATGCTCTGCAATGACGGCTACAAAAGGAGAATAAAAGATATTTTAATGACATCAACTACTAGTCTATTTATACACAAAAACTAGGTCATAAAGACAACACAACAAAATACTAAAATACCCTCAAAATATAAATTACTTCTAACACTTTTCACTAAAATACAATTTTAATGTATAAGAATTCGGATTGGATTTAACTCAACCCTTACAAAAACAACTTGTAAGGCGAACACTGTCCCCCACTTATAAACACATATTCATGTCATATCTCATTCAATGTAAGACTCTTAACATCCCCTCTTATGAGCATGGCCTGATATCGAGTCACCCAGGTCACGCTCCAAAGGCCATATAGGATGAGATGTGGTATGTAAATATGTTCATAAGTGAAGACAATTCTCACCTTATAACTCAGTCTTGCAAGTAGCTTCAAAAACCAACGCTGCAATTTTTACCTGATCTATTATTTCCATTCCCAAATAGTTTACTCCAAGTGTTTCGCCCACCTTACTAAACACAGGTTCTACATACATCAAAAATGTCTTTGATCCAAATAGTTCTGTCTCATAAGTTATTTCTTTTTTTGCAGGTATTCCTTTCTCCATTACTTCTCTCTTAAAATCTTGAAATTCCTTCACACCAGTTCCGGTGAAAATTTTATCCTCCGTTTTCCCTATGATGTCCTGGAAATTTACGAGCAAGTTATCTAAAACATTAAGACGAAGGAAAACTCTATTCTAAAGAAGCTTTTGATATATCTTAAAATCACAATGCAAAACCTTGCAACAAAAGCTTCAACAAGAATCATTACCTCCTCTTGTAAACTTGGAAAATAATTATAGATAAATCGATAGCGCAACTCTTTGTCCTGAAACTCATTACAATTGAAAACACAAATTTAGCATTAAAAATGATGAATCAACTAAAACTACAATAAATGAGAAATAATGTAACTATTGCAATTAACATAAATTTGATACAAGTTCAAAAGATAACAAGTCATTTAGCACTTGGACTATTGAGAAAAAAAATCCAATAAACAAATTCTAACACAAAACAAATTCTAACACAAAACAAATAAACTCGATACTCGATGGAATATACCTGATGGCCAATAACGAAAGGTGCATTTTGAAGTATAAAATGAAAGAAATTATCTTTTCTCTTAAGAATCTGTGACAGTTCCTCCACAGGTGAGGATTGTCTTTCAATAGTCTCTATACTTTCTTGCAACTTTTCCTTTAATATCACCTCTCTCCGAATACTTGCCTCCATCTGTCTTTCCAAATCGACTGCCCGATTTTTCCAGTAAACAACGGTATCATACTCGGCCTCAATTTCAACTCTCTTGTTTTGAACAACATCGTCCAATATCGAAACTGGACATTTGTTTCCACTGTAATTACTTTCTTCCTTGAATCGAAGTATCTCCAACTTTCTAAGATCAACTTCCTCCCTTTGTTTCGTAAGGTTGTCGAGCTCTTCTCGAAGAAGGCGAACTGCATTCGCCTGCTTATGCTCCCAATTTTTCATGAGATTAGCTAATTGAAAAGACCCTTGATTTGTACAATTTGTATGCTCAACAATTCTTTGAAAATCAGCTACAATTGGTTCCTCTAAGATTGTTACTTCTTCCAAAATATCTTGATCCATTCCTGGTTTTTCTATACTGAACTGTTTTCCAAAATCAGTTTCAACATCTTCTGGCCACATTGAAACAAACCTTACTTATTACTAAATCCAATTTTCTTTTCTACAATATACAATTTTTGATCTCAACTTCAATGCCTTAGCACTTGAAGATCTGAGGAATCTCTTCAACTCAAGGATCAAAAGAATTCAGTTAGCAAACACAGATGAAACAAAACAAGTACTAAGAGGAGAGAGAGAAGACAGACAGCATATATGATTTTAAATTAAACTTGTTACACGTGCATTAAGAGGTCAAATATGACAGAAACCCATGCAACCATGTGCATTAAGATTATATTATGTATAGTTTTTTTTTGTTTTTTTAATATCCTAGTGGCTAGACATTATACCCTTAAAGTGGAGAAGTGGGGTGTTCGGGGTTCGAACCTCGGCCCTGCATATAAAATAAGATGTCCCTACCAACTGAACTAAGTTCACATGACTAAGTACTACGTTAAACAGATAATTGTATTCTTCCTCTCCTCTACGGAATTATTTTTGTGTGGTTTTGATTGGTTTCGTTTTCGGTTTGAATTGGTTATTGAATTGATTTGATTTTCTTCTATCAAACGGCCTCTCTTCGACTACTGCTACTCACTCTCTCAAGTGGTTCACCTCTTTTGGCTGCTATTTATTTGTTGCTCTTGGTTATGAAATTAGTTGATTTGGTTTAATAAGCTTTAAAGCTTTGTAAGCTTTAGCTTGATGGATAGTATTAGAAATAAAATATTGAGTTTATAATATTAAGTATTAAGTATGTTTTTCGTTTTTTGTTTGACAAACTCCCGATGCTTCGTGTTGATGCATCGTGAGTTTGAGAAGAAGTATTCGATATTATTTTGGGCTTATATTATTGAGCTTTTATGTTTCTAATATAGTAATTTTAGGTTTGCTATATATTCTCATTGTAACTCGTTTTCACAAGATATTGGTATTCTAATGAAACTCTAGTCTCTATATGTTTCTTCTCCTTGTATTTCCCTTTACTTTAACAATAATATATAGGTCTTATTTGGATAAACAATTTAATTTGCGGCTTATAGCATAAGCGCTTATGAGCTATTTCTGTAACAAAATAGTAGAATAAAGTTAAATGTTTTTGTGTAAACTATCTTGGAGAATTTCTAAAAATAGTTTATGATATAACATGTCATAAGATGTTTTCACGAGTTCTCTAAAACAATCTCACAAAAAATTTATGTCAGTAAATAAGTTGAACCTATTACCTATACTACCTCAATCTCTTATCTTGATATGAAACATTGCAAATAAAAATGGATGTGTATTTAAATATAATTAACTAAGGATGGTTAACATATAACCTGAATTTTTTTGACAATTAGCAGACTGAAGTTTAGAAGGAAATTTGAAACTAGTATTCAACATACCTTCTTCAGCTACCAATGGTGTACCTTGTGGAGCATGCATGCATATCGTGAAATGAGGTTGTTTGTAACGGAATAGAGGAATCAAATGTAGTTGAGGGATGGAAATGATAGTCCAATAAGCTAGCAGATCATGCCACTTGTATAACCAAAATGTTTTTTTTCTTGAAGAAGCTAAATTAACCCACCTAAATTGACACCCGAGAGAATCGAATTTGAAACCTTAAGGAGAAGCACACTCCCAGGTTTCAAGTCATTACCACCTGACCAATTCAAGTGGATTTGTATAACCAAAATGTAATTCAAATAGTCTATCATTTTCCCCCCCTCAATTATGCCTTTGTTATCTTCATCCTATATATGCATAAATGTCTGCGATTAAAAGTATCACATCAAAGACATGATATCCACTTTGAATTTGCTGCAACTTTTTTTAATGCCGTTAATCTTTATGTGTCTCAATAACATATCAAATGATTTTGGATTTGTCTAAAATGTCACACAAATGATCTATATGATCAAACTTTTCATCCAACAATGAATTTTATAAAATGTATATCGGTTAAAACGTTATTGAGATGTGTAACATTTGGTGTCAACGGATACTGACTCATTTAAAAAAATAACCATAATTATATATTTATCATTTTCTTAAAAAAAAATATTTTAAAAAAATGTAAAATTTATCTCTCAACAAAAACACTATGATCCAATATCATGATGAACAAGCAAAGTTTAAATACGTTGAAGTAGCAAGTGATTCAAGAAAACATTCACATAAGAGATGTGGTGTATTGACATTTAAAAAGAGAAAAACAGAGAAAAGAGATGTGGTGTATTCATATGTACGTGGAGTTGGATGCATTTGAAATTCAGCAAGAGATTCTTATTGAATATACTATAGATGCTACTTAGACTTTATTTTTAGTAAACTAGAAAAACATGTTCACTCTATCTCTATTTTCATGGTAGGAAAGTGGGTAATCTTATAGCCTATGAACTATAGCTAGGTTTGCTATTGAATAAGAAGGAAAAAATATCCTCCAACCCCTAAGGAAAATTTTCAATAAGAAGTTGAACAAATTTCTCATATTATTCAATCAGTGTGTATATTTTGGATTTTGACTTTGAGAAACATGTGTTTACAACAAAGTGTGATTGATAAGTTACACTAGGGTAAATCAATAATATAGCTACAAGTGGTAAAATTTTTTGCCACTTTAAGTATATGTTCACAGGTTAATTTTTGGCCCATGCGCATAGAAAATATTCGGTTGAGAGAGAAGAACTCGCCTTATATGTGGTGCGTCCCACAAATTCTATGATGGAAATTAATCATTGCTAATGATGATAAAAACTTCGTACCAATATTATAGTAATAAGAAAACATTAAATATAAAAAACGATGTGGCGGTAAATGGTTGAATATTGGAAAATGCTGACAAAGTGCCCATAAATATAGTAGAATTATCTTAAAATTTAGGGTTAATAGGTCTTTACCCCCTGCAAAGTAGGCGAGTTTTGCTTCACCCCCCTGTAATTTGTTTTTTTGAGATTATCCCCCTGCAAAATTTATTTTTTTGATTTACCCCATTGGATGCATTTTTTAAATTGGTTATTTTGTTCAACCGATTTAAAAAGTGTTATTTTTTAAATCGGTTATTCTGTTTTTTTGCCTGCCACATCGGCAAAAGCGGGATAAATCAAAAAAATAAATTTTGCAGGGGGGTAATCTCAAAATAAATAAATTACAGAGGGGTAAAGCAAAACTCGCATACTTTGCAGGGGGTAAAAGTCTATTAATCCTAAAATTTATGTAGTCAATCTCTAAAAAGTGTAAAAAACAGACTTTTTTAAGTTTACTTAACTGGCGTCTTAAAGGCTAAAAAATTTGGTCATTTTTTATATATGAATTACTATCTCTAAAATTCATACACACAACAATGATTTCTGTATTATGAGTGTCTTCAAATCTAACCTAACAATATTTACATTGATAGTTGAACTATATTTAACAGACAAATTTGATCCAATCAATTGATATTATTTTTTTTATAAAAATGTCAATATCTTTTCTTTAATGAAATATAAATATAAGGTCCGTTTGGATTCAGCTTATTTTTGAATTTATAAAACTAGCTTATGCCAATAAATAAAATTTTGTGTTAATTTATAAGTTTTAACTAACAAAAATTATATTTTTATAAGCTATTTTCTTATAAACTATCTTAAAAAATTTATAATAATGCATGAAAGCTTATTTATTTACATAAACCATTTTGCATAAGTTCAAAAATAAGTCAATTCAAACAGACACATCATATACTTTATAAATATTCTTTGATTGCTATAAAGTCTAGAATGAGACATCATTCCTCACTCTTTTAATCTTATGAACTAATAATCTCTAAGCTAAAAATTGATTTCTAAGGTGATGATTGCCTTTACTATATAAACTAAATGTGAGACTTTTTAACACATTCAAACTCTAATACTATTTTAAAATTATATTTTGAGTTTAACATATTCTTATAAAATCGGCTTATAAAGTGAAAATATTTTATAAACACATTGCAACTGATGTGCAACTTATTAACCATCACCACGTTGAAACAAATTACAGAAAGTGTAACCCTCAAACAAGTACAAATTATCGAACAGACGGTACAAAATCTTGCAAGTTGCAACAACCCAAAAGAAAGTACACTTCAAGATTGTTCAATAATTCCCGTGTTTAGAGTTATGTTCTGTAGAAACACGGCGACCAAGAATCTAATGAAAGACATAAAGAAAATCTTAAAAGGATATAAAAAGTATATTTATTATATTCAAAATCAATAATTTAATATTTTCTCCAAATTATTAAATAAATCAACAATTTGATATTTATGTTCTAAAATAGCATGACAGATCCACACTTATGACGTATATTTCAATTTAAAAAATTAAAAAATCAACAATTTAGAGGTAACAATGTAATAGATTACACTTAAAAAATGTTTATTGATAATTTAGTCAATTGACAATTGTTAAAAAATTACTTAATGTTAGCCAAAAAAAAGTGTCAAACTATTACATTTTTTTTTTGATAGATTGTCAAAGGAGTATTACATTGTTACCCCATTAAAAATGTAATAATATAATGGATTACCTAAAAAAAAATGTAATAATATAATCTACTGTAATTTTAAAGGACTAATTTGATATTCAAAAAAATAAAATTCAAAAAATCAATTTGTTAATCGTTAAATTTAAAAATCTCTAAATATATTTTGGGCAAAAATTATATAGATACTTTGAAAAAAAATACTCAAAATACTAAAAAAAATAAAATATTTTGACAAAAAATAAAATCTACACACAAAAACCAACTAAATAATTTTTTATGATTAAAAGAAAAAGAAAATTGAATCTTTATTTATATGTATGATTGATAATACACTTATATAGAAATGATTATGAAGTAATAATAAAAACAGTGTTCCCTTATTCATTCATACAACAGAAATAGAACACAAGAAACAACACATAACAAAGAGTGATTCTTTCTTCTTCTGATTGTGATTTGAATTGGGGAAATTGAAAACCCTAATTTGAGTATGTGATCAATGAAAAACCCTAGAATCCAACGCACATCAACGTAGATGCTTGTTATCGGAGGTGTATCGTGGGATCTGAATTGGTTCCTTCAATTGATATTCTCCGCTTTATTTATTGCTATTGGATTACACACTTTGGTCAAAAACACCGCTTCTAGATACTTCGAAGTTGACGCCAATTTCGAAGGAGATCAACATCATCCTCCTTCTCCCTCCAATTCAATGCCCGGCGTTCTTAACTCCGACGACCCTGTTTGCGCCGTCTGCGCTTCTCATGCCACCAAAAAGTGTTCTCGCTGTAAATCTATTCGATACTGGTAACTTTCTTAATTCATCATTATCATTTTTATTATCAATTTATCATATTATCATGATTATTAATTAGTTCTTTTGATTTGTTTAATTTTGGTTTATTCATTGTCATAATTAGGAATTAGTGATTGTGATGATGATTAGGAATTAGGATTTTGTTTAAATTTAAGAAATTTATTAGAGGAAGCGAAAAAGGAACTGAATTTAGTTTGGATGTGTGTGTGGTGTTTTGATTTTCCAGCTCAACTGAATGTCAACTGTCACATTGGAAATCCGGGCATAAGGATAAATGCAAAAATGTTGGTGTTTTGAACTCGCCGCAAAATGGTACTACTAATGGTGGGTTTAAGGCTTCTGCTGCTGTGGGTAAAAGCTCGAATTTGATTGCGTTGGTACCTAGTGGTTGCAGTATTTCCAGGCCAATCAAGAAGCCTAAAGATGTAATTTTTCTTTTAATCAAGTTTTTAATAGTTCTTATTATGTTTTTTGATTATCTCATGTTGTTGAAAGTTGAAAGGGGTCCCTGAGGTGCTAGGAGAGTTTAATAGATGCCAAAAAGCACACACTTTTAAGTGAAGAATAGTACACTTGAATAGTACTTTACTCAAGACAAATTTTTTCCTTTTCAGGTTCTTTTTCCTTATGATGAATTTGTTAAACTATTTAACTGGAACAAACCAGGATTTCCTCCCTGTGGACTCTTGAATTGTGGAAACAGGTTTGCCCTTCTCACAACCGAGCATTAGCTTTATTATATGCTATCACTGTTAATTGTGATATGAGGAAACATGAAAATATTTACTTTTCTTTGTAGTTGCTTTGCGAATGTGGTTCTTCAGTGTCTTTCATTCACAAGGCCACTTGTTGCCTACTTGTTGGAGAAGGGCCATCGGAAAGAATGTAATGTCATTATTTAGAGTTCTTTTGTTCATGCTAGATGTTAACTATATTCCCCGTTCTTATGTATGTTGATGGTGGTTTTTCAGGCACTTGTAATGATTGGTGCTTTCTATGTGAATTTGAAAGTCATGTTCAAAGAGCAAGGATAAGTCAACAGGCGTTTTCTCCAATGAATATTCTCTCTCGTTTGCCTAATATCGGCGGGACTTTAGGTTATGGAAGACAAGAGGATGCTCACGAATTCATGAGGTTTGTTTTTGTTGCAACATTATCATTTCATTTTGTGGCGAATTGTACATTGACTGTCTCAAAAGGATGCCTTTTGTTTTGGAAGATATAAAAGGTTTTTTGTTTTAGGTTTTCAATTGATACTATGCAATCCGTTTGCCTTGATGAATTTGGTGGAGAAAAAGCTGTCCCTTCGAACCTTCAGGAGACAACCATTATCCAACACATTTTTGGTGGCCGCCTTCAATCTGAGGTTAGACATCTAATCTGACTGAAATAATCTGTTTGTTGTTGGAAAGCATACTTTGCTGTTATTCATTACATCTATAATAAAATAAAGAGGCTAAACATTATATTCTCATGGGGTTATCAAAGGAAGTTGGCTTTGTTTCTCTTTCCTTCCTACTTTTAACTCAAGAAGTTAGTCTAGCCCAATTGCTAAGATTTGATAATGGTGTATAATTCCATTTAGGCTGGACTTTGGAAATTTACATAATAACCTATTCAATAGAAGGAGCCTTTTGAGTTTAGTAGGGAATCATTTTATGATGGATTATATGGAATATTCGGTCTTGCTTGTAATGATGACTGCATAAACACCATGACTGAAAGAGAATGATATTCTGCTGTTTGTCTGGGATAAACCTGAAGTTGTCATGTGATTTGCCTTATTGAGCACTCTAGTTATAATTTCATGATGTATTAGTCTTTTATGTGCAAGATATAAATTTAGATTGTTTTAGTCTGATTATAAATTTCCACCTTTTGTGTCTGTTATCTTCTGCTGTTTTTATTGTTTTTTTTTTGTGAAACTATACAGGTTATTTGCACAAAGTGTGATAAGACTTCAAATCAGTATGAAAGTATGATGGACTTGACTGTTGAAATTCACGGAGATGCTGCCTCGTTGGAGGAATGTCTAGATCAGTTTACTGTCAAAGAGTGGCTTGATGGGGACAATATGTATAAATGTGAGGGGTAAGGTTACCTATCCTATTTATCTTTTTATAATAACTATTTTTGTTTGGAACTTTCACTGGTAAAGTTTATTTTTGTCAATGAAAATAGAAGTCAAAAACTTGTTTTTGATGATGTATTTTGCTGTCTTTAAACATGTTCTGCTGCTGCTTGGCAGGTGTCAGGACTATGTAAAGGCATGGAAACGTCTTACTGTGAAATGTGCTCCAAATATTCTTACAATTGCCTTGAAAAGATTTCAGGTCTGAGTAATTTGATCTATAGACTGTCTGGCTTAGTTGTTGTCAGATGCTTTAGGTTGTTAAGTTGTTTAAACTTTTGAATTCAGTTGTATCATTTATTGTACTTTCCCCTGTATGTGTCGTGATATGACTTGTATTACGCATGCTAACTCAGAATGATGTTTTTTAGTTAACACTTGATTACAATATATACTCTTCAATTGCACTTCAATTTGTTTTCTACTAATACACAAAAGCTTGAAACTTATAGGCTTGCATAAACTATTCTTTGTCAAATTTTCTCATGTTTTGTTTTTACGGTTTTGTGTACATGCAGAGTGGGAGGTTTGGAAAACTTAACAAGAGAGTAGCCTTCCCAGAGACTTTAAATCTTAGCACTTACATGAGTGAAGCTGGAGATGGATCTGACATCTATAAGTTATATGCTGTTGTAGTCCATATTGATATGTTAAATGCTTCATTTTTTGGTCATTACATCTGCTACATCAAGGATTTCCTGGGACAGTGGTATAGAATTGATGACTCAAAGGTATATTTCTGTCTCTCGATGAAACTTTTGAGTATTTTTCTTTTTGGTCGCTGCATACATTTTAGCTTGAACTTCCAGTATCCTCATTTGTGTTGCATTACATTTCTAAGGTTGCTCGTGTGGAATTGGAGGAGGTACTTTCTCAGGGAGCATACATGCTGTTGTATAGAAGGTATCCTTCATTCCTTCCATTAAATTTTCTTTGGTTTACAATGTTGAACCCTTTGCCTAGGTGATATATTAAGTTTTTTTCAACTTTAAACATTTAACTAGTTTGCTCAGATAATTTGAGATTGAGTATTTAGTTTTTCATTCCAATATGTACTGCATTTGCCCTGATCTTCAAATCTTGGAACTTAGAAGTTGCTTTCCACCTATGGAGACCTCTGGTTATTTTTTAATAGTCTAGCATTATCTGGTATTTGATTAAAGAATGGTGCTGATAATTGAAGTTGGGGCAGATGCATCATGCATGTAACTTTTTCAATGGTAATTTGTGCCAATAACTCTTAGTAAATTGTCAAGTGATGCTTGTTTTGATTCTGGACAGGTGTAGTGCCCGGCCATCAAGCCTTCAAATTCAAACTACTGAATCTTCTGTGATAGTAGAACAGCGAATTGTGGAAGTAGAACCTAACCAAACTGAACAAGCTGAACGCCTCTCAAATATGAAGGCTTTGACTTGCAGTAGAGAATGTGAAGTTTCACCATCTGATATTAGCCCAGAATTGAATGTTTCTTCCAGCTACGAATACGAGTCTTCTGTTGAATTGAACTCAGAAGCTAATAGAGAGCAGTCTGAAGACACAAACATGATTGATGTTGAGTCAACTGATATTGCTAACGATATTTCTTATAGTGCTGTTGAATCATCTTATTTGCCCATTTCTCATGCTGTCGAAGATTTGATGGATGTAGATATGGCAAGACCTATAGAAGAAGAGACTTCAGGCTGTGCTCAAGATCAAGATGATGCTGGAGTGGCTACATCTTGTCCTTCTCAAGGTTTACCAAATGATTTTTCTTTCTTGGATAAGCATTCTTCTGTTTCAGTGGACTATCGAAATGTGGAGCAAGATTCAGAACATATAGATGCGGTTAAACGCAAGTTGTTAACAGCTAACGAAGATGCATATTATGGCAATGGATACGTTAGTGCAAATAAATCCGCTATTCCACATGAAGATGCTGGTACCTTATTTTCTGGTGTTGCTCCTTTTCCCGCTGAAAAGGACATGGGAAATGGAATAAAGAAAGTGGAAATATCAGCAGATAAGTTAATAATGTAGGTCTAGATTTTTATAATTTGATTCTTCATATCATTTATATCCCATCATCGAAAAGAGGTGGTGAGTTGGGAAATTTTTTTCTGGGGTTTCATTATTTGTGGGAACCTTGGATCTTTATTTTAACTTTTCTAGATGGATTATCTAATTTAATTAATTATACTGATATAGCATAAGTCTTTGGTCCTTATTTTCCTTTATTCTGTACATAGAGAATTTTTTTTTTTATTAAGTTGCTGCATAGCTCTATTGTTGGTGGTCTTACTATTGCCTTTTAATCTAGTTTCATCAGTAAGAATTTATCTTTTTGGTACAAAATAATTTGGCCTAATAATACTCATCACTGTTCAAATTCATGCACAAGTTAATAATTTGTAAAGCCAATAATTTGTAGAATGGTGGGCAACTGCATGATTTGGACAATGGATATATACACAATAATAAATAAAATCTGATTTGGATAATCTGAAGAATGGTGGGCAACTGCATGATTGGGACAATGGATATATACACAATAATAAATATAACTATTTAAACAAACATAGAAACTTTTATAACCAAAATTTAAAATAGAAACTAAAAAAATTAAAATTCACACAATTTTAAAAAGTTGTGTATGGTTTTATCACATGGATAATTTTGTCATTTTATATGATTTATGTGCCATAATGTTATTTACTTTATTATTTAGTGTTCCTCAAACACTTAAATAAGATACTCATAGTTCTTTCGTATTTCATCTTTATGCAACCCTTTTATCTTATCTTTGTTGATCATATTTTAACTATTAAAATTTTTATCCAATACTTGTACTCTAGTAGGAACATTTCTTTCCCCACCCCCCGTAACTCTTCCCCACCCCTGGGTTTCCCTTATTACCCCTTAGGAAAAAGCTCGGTAAACGCGTACCGAAGGAATTGTTCAGTTACCCACCCAGACACACCCCTTATAACGTCAACTTTCTCGGGGAACGCGTACCGAGAAATTTAAAAACCTCGGTAAACGTTTACCGAGGGGTTTGTATATAGAAACAGAGCGCGTAACTCCCTCCTCCCATTTCATCATTCTGCGTTTTTTAAAACAAACGAACCCTAAGTGGTGAAATCTTCACCATTGTTGATCTTCAACTCGTTTTGAGGCCGGAATCCACAAATTTCATCAACTTCTACTCCATCAAGTAAGTTAATTTCTATTTTAGTTCCTAATTTGTGTTCTTCTTTCTTCATCACAGTTCAAATGAATTTTTGATTTCTTCATTTCAATCTTCATCTCAATCATCATCTCTGATTCGCGAAAAATTGTAGATTATGTAGTTTAAATAGTTGATTAGTGGTTTTTAGGATCAATGCATGTTAGTTTCAATGTTAATTTTGATTATATTTAGGTTTTGGTAAAATTTTCATTTTTCAATTGGTTAGGGATGAATGCTTGATAGGTTGAATGTTTATAATCTGAATTCTGTTGTTTATGTGTTGATTACTTGTTGTTGTCATGAATGTAGGTTAGTTGTAATGTTAATTTTCAATAGATGAATTGATTAGAGACATATCGTAAGTTTATGCAAAAAATTGCTTCACATTAGTTACGAATTACGTTCGATTACGGATTGAAAGCAATTGTATTAGTTTATGGTTGATGAATTTATTTTTGTTTGTTTAGGTATGGACGAAAATATTGGTAGAGGCCGACATGGTAGGGATAGCAGGACGCATGGTTCTGCTCGTAGAGAAATCCCTCCTGCGCCAAAACGACCTCGTCGCAAGAAAGTCCAACAGCCTGAAACAGGTGGCTCAGCATCCCGCACACGCCGATCACAGGTTGATGAACCTGTCCAAGACGATGTGTATGACCCGAATCAGTACCTAAACGATAACGCGGATTGGTTGGAGCAAGAACAACCGGAACAGGCAGCCCAACAACAACCACCTGAGCCCGAGCAAGAACCACCTGAGGCAGAAGAAGAAATTCAACCCGATGAACCACAACAAGCGCAAGATGGTGTCTACGGAGGAGGACCGACTGATTTGTCCCTATTATCGCTTTACCACAAGCATAGGGCAATTTTGATTTGGAATGTAGGGGCTGATCACAAGGTATAAATCTAAATTATTATAAATTATTTTGATTATTTATTTAGTTAAAATTATTGTCCGTATTTAAATTTTAAACTCAAAATTATTAACACAATTTATGTTTTGTATTTCACAGCTTTTAAAGGAAGCTATGCGTTCCATTGCCAACGGAAAAAAGATTGTAAATATCCCAAAACCGGACGTTAATAAGTTGTGGTTTTGGGATACTTTGAAGGCAACGGGATTGGAGCCGCTTGTCCATACGAATTTTAGTAAGCTGAATCATGGACTCCTAACGGCATTTGCGGAAAGATGGCATCCAGAAACTAGTTCCTTCCACCTTCCCGTAGGAGAGCTTGCCATCACATTGGATGATGTGCAATGCCTATTGCACTTGTCGATTAAAGGGAAGTTTGTGAACCATGAAAAGATGAGGAAGTCTGAGGCGGTGGATATGGTCACTACCTACTTGGGTATGGCACATGCAGATGTGGAAACTGAATTTGGTAAGACGGGTGGGATGCATCTGAGGTTCAACTGCCTGCAACATGTATATGTGGAGTTGTTGGAGAGATGTCAGGAAATGGAGGATGATCCTGAGTCGACGTTAGAGGAGATGACGCCTATTAGGGAGATGTGCGTCAGGGCTTTCTGTTTGTTCTTGGTTTGCTGCACAATATTTTCCAACAAAAGTGCTTGGTACGTCGATGTTTCATACCTTCAGTTCTTTCAAGATTTGACAACCACCCATGAGTGGAATTGGGGTGCTGCAGCACTTGCTTATATGCAACAGTATATGGACGATGCATCTGATGCTGAGACAAGTCAGATGGCTGGATACCTATCCTTAGTCCAGGTAAAAAATATATTAAAATTCATATGCGTTAAGTTCATTTTACCTATCTTTACTTTTACGCGTATAATTAATTTTAAATTTATAATTTTGCAGGGATGGATTATTGAGCATTTTCCGACTCTTGGAGCATGGAGCTACGCAGACAACTGGAACGAAACCATGCCACGATTGGCCAAGTATGCTGCTGGACAAGGTCACAAGGATCCACCGACTTATAGACTCAGTTTGGATAACCTTCAGATGTCGGATGTTGTATTCACCCCGTATGATAGCCATCGTGGAGTTCGGCCGTTGATTAATGAGTGTTTTTTTTCTGGCTGGATAAGGAGTGGAAAAGTGTTGGGTAAACACTTGCCGGAACGGGTGCTTCGACAATTCGGACATGTGCAAGGCATTCCGAGAGACCCAGCAGTGTCTGCTACACCGGTTCTGGGACATGCTATGATTGACCGGGTGTGGCTGGAGGAATTGGAAATGCGGATGATCGATGAAGACATGCGGGGGAGAGTCGTGACAAACCCATGGGACTGTGAGCCGGGATATATGGCATGGTTCTACAGAGTGTCGCATCCTATTATGCGACCTGTTATTGCGGAGCAGCAACCACCAAGGCCACCTAATTTAGAGGTGTTGATTGAGGAGCAGGCTCGAAACGATTTGGTGGATACATGGGAGATTTGCCAAAACGTGAGAAGAGAGGTGCGGAGGTCACTTGATGCTGGTGAGGCGCCAGAGGGAACGCCGGTGCATGCAACCTTGACCAGCATCCTAGGCCTTGTTGAGCCAGCATTCCTGTATACGCGTACCAGGCGTCGACAACCCGGAGCTAGAGGTCGATTCAGAGCGACTCAGTAGACTCTGTGTGGGTTCATTAGGTTTATTTTGTTAGAACGCATATTTTGTTAACTTTGAACGCGTATTATGTAACTTGGCCTATTATTTTATCTTATGGTATTGAGCGCGTAGTTTTGTAACTTAAACATGTGACATTTTATCTTGTCCGTTTAAACTGTCGGCAAAATCTCATCCGTTCAAGACGTGAAGTTATTTTTATGTTTAATAGTTACAAAAACGTACATTAGTCACAATAATAATAATAATAACAAGTGTCACCTTATTAGGAAGTCTAACCATAGATCAACGTATGTGAGAGTTGTAAATGAAAACCTTTTTTTGTTCGGTAAACGCGTACCGAGAAATAATGGAAAAAAAACAATTCCACGGTAAACGTTTACCGAGATTTCTGAAACTCTCGGTAAACTTTTACCGACACGTACTTTACCTATACCAGACAGAATGGCAGAATGCACATACCAACTCATTTTGTATATGAGTTTCAAAAACCTGTTTCAACCAGCAAATATGACAATAATAACATGATTCCTACGCAATTCGTAACGGAAACATAAAAACCTAAAATAACCAACATTAATTATCATATATCCAAAACATATCCGATGATTCGAATTACAAGTTTGGTTAATCTTACATACCACCAAAATCATGATCATAATCATACAACCAAAAAAACATTCGGACATTCAAATTACAAGTTTTGTACCAAAATACAATGCCACTAAAATAATGATCATGCCACCAAAACATAATTAAAAACAAGTCCACTAAAATTGTTCTACACATAACATGATTAGAAAAGGTAAGGTTCGTCCTTGCTTGATCCAACTCCGGTGAGAATTTTCTTTGGCTTGCCCTTCATGTATTGTGCAAGGAGGTCCTTATACGTGCTTTGTCGATCCATGAAAGGATACTCCCACTCAGCAGCTTCTTCGGACCGGTAATTTTTCCATTCAAGACAAGTTGGTGGTAATGGACAACCTTCCTTCAACTTCACTAGAAAGAAATGGCCAGGAACCAATCCAAAGCAAACAATATTTTTTTCCGGATTTGACGGTGGCTTACCACGTAAAGGGAAAAAAGTCTCGGAAATTCGTGCACCAGGTTCAGTCAACTCAACAACCACCTTGTTGTAGTGAGTAGCAAGAATATGCCCCATATCCGGGAATGTCAACCACTTATCCATGGGTGCAACATGACCCGGAAGTATCTTACGCTTAGGAGGATACAACGCTTCTTTGATGTAGTTAAAACGCTTCTCACTAGCATAAACTTTCAAATATGTTTCCTTATGCAAATTCAACTCCTTAAGCATGTGGCATTTGATCAGCTCATAATTGTCCTCAGAACCACTATAATCCAAAGCCATGCACCGATATCCACACCAACCGTCACCGACCACATCAACTATATTTTCAATATATGGATGCATAAACTTCGGCATCTCTTCAATGCGTGGTATGATGCGAGTAGGAGAAGGCTCGCTCACCTCGGGCTTTGATTTGGACGATGATGGTTTGTTTTGCGAAGCTTGTGTTCCCGGATATTGTTTGTCGACATGCTCCCAACCGGACGGTTCTCGACTCGTGGATTGATTCTTGGACCTAGTGACGCGAGACGTACCCTTAGCAACCTTTTTTTTCTTTCCACCCTTTGGAGCCACCTTCTCCTTAGGAGGTTTCAAAGAAGTCGTCTCAGGAAATGCAATTTCGCGAAGTTGATCTCTTATTGCACCCTTCATACTTACATCAACTCTTTTCAGACGCTTCTACAAAGTATAAAAAATTAAATGTCAATGAAACATAAATTTAACAAAATAAGTTATAGTAATGTAACTTAAAATTGCATCAAAACTTACCTGTATCGCGTGCCACTCTGCCAAGCAAGAATAATCATCGTCGTCGGATTCACCGCCTTCTTCTACAAGGAAACATAGCCTCTTCCAATGTGCATTCACCTCATCCAGTCGGATAGGTAGCTTGTTCTTCATTTTCCGAGCAATCACACATGCACATGGCAATCCATAAATCCTCCGCATCAAACAACCGCACTTCTTGCTATCCATACCACACTCCTCAGCTCTTAGCTCTTCTCCACGAATGTGCTTCAAGGCATTTCTCGATATTTTATAAACCAACAACGGATAGAGATAATGATCCTTGAAGGCGTGTTCTAAAACTGACATATTCCTACCAAACGTTGCTTGAATTTCGTTGAATTGAAGAATCAACATTTTGTCGATCGCTGCCCAACCCTTGGCCATATCACCACGACCATCCGTCAATAAACCCTTCAACCTACCATGTGCACTTTCGACTCTGTTGGTAGTAGTATTGCCGAGATGCATAACTCTATCTGTCCAAGCACATACACACCTCTCCTTATCGGTATCCAAAATAGTTTCTTCAACATATCTGAGGAACCGTGGAAACCGAGAACATAGTTGCCTAAACTTTAAAACATAGTCAATGTAATCATCTTCTTCACGCGAGAACCAGAGTAGTCAATCCCGGCCGATCCCGGCGAGATCCCGGCCTCCCGGAGCGGAGCGGCGTCCTGCCGCTACGGGAACTGTGGGAGCGGCGCAGCTAGGCTTCTCGGGCGCGACAGGTGATATCCCGGTGGATCGGTGCGGAGCGGTCTCGGTTCATCCCATCCCGGGTCAAAACTGGGATTTGATTATAAGGGCAATTTTGAAATTTGATGCATTTTAGTAAGGGCAAATTTGGGTTTTCAAGTTTTATTTGTTGTGTTAACAAACCCTAGCCGCTACAACGACTCAGAAACACGATCCAAGTTTCTTCAGTCACCTCTTCATCGTTTTTCATCGTATTCTCACCTCTTCAACCAAGCTTCTCTAAGCTTCACCTATTCTCATCGTATTCTCACCTCTTCAACCAAGTTTCTTCTTCAAGTTTATGTTTCTGGTTCTTCTCTAAGCTTCACCTCTTCACCTCTTCATCAAACTTGTTTCTTGTCCAATCAAGGTTAGTTTATTCTTCTCTATTCTTCTAGTTTCTTGTTTGTTCTGTTCCTCTAGTTTCTTCATCTGTTCTTCTTGTTTTTTATTGTTAGTTCATACTTCTATTCTTCATCTGTTTCTTCTTCTAGTTTTTTTTTTATTCTGACTCTGTGAGTCTGTTCTGTTCTTTTTTTTTTTCTTTTTTCTTTATTCTTCTAACTGTCCAATTGAACTGTTCTCTGTTCTGTTTCTTCTAGTTTATATGCTCTGTTGTTCTCTGTTTTTTTTTTTTTTCATTCTTACTATATTCTCAGTTCTTAGAATCAATTTTATTCTGTTTTAGAATTGTAAATGGCATCATCATCATCTGTAAGTGTGCAATCTAATTATGTGAGGCATACACCTGGTGGTGAGAATGAAGACATAGCTTGGAGATTCAACCATTGGAAGGACTTGAACAACAAAAAAAAAGAATTGGTGAACCGGAAGAAGAATTGGTGTTTGAAAATGATGATTTAACTTGGGATCAAGTTGCCAATGCAAGTGGGGTTAATGAGCCAATAATTTACACTAGGAGGCAAAGAGCAAATGATTTGGCAGCTGCATGTGCATCTAAGGAAAGGATGACACAACAAGTGGAGGAGGAAGGTGTTGAAGAAATTGGAGAGGATGTTGAAGATAATGAGGTGGAGGCCGATGGGGATTATGATGAAGAAGATGACTTTGAGGATGATTCTTAGACTTTGATGATGAACAAGCGTTTTAATTTTTAGTTATTTACTTATTTTATTAATCTAAGTGTTGGAGACTTGACTTTTGCTTTATTTTGGATGAAATGTTTAAGACTATTTGTGTTTTGAATTTTTGATTTATGAATGTTTTATGGATTTTGATATGTTTGTTTAATTTTAGAATTATATGTTTATATATAGTTATTATTTATGTAATTAAAAAAAAAGTATAGCAGCATCCCGACCATCCCGCTCCCCGGGATGCCGCTATCCCAGTTTTGGGGCTGGCCGCTCCGCTCCGGGATCCGGGATTAACTACTATGGCGAGAACAAGATGTCATCGAAAGCCTTCTCAATTTGAGTCCAAAGTTGTTTTGCGGTAATTTTTTCACCGTCTCTAATCTTGCAATGTGGCTTCATCATCTGAGTTACATTTTTCTTCACATGAAAATAACAAACTAAATGGGCCGACTCCGGAAAAACCGTGGCGACGGCATTCATCAATGCAGTGTCCCTGTCAGTTACCACAACCCTCGGCTTCACCTGTTTACTCCTCAAAAGAGCCATACATTGTTGCAACACCCAAGTGAAGTTTTCTTCCTTTTCGCTACTCATAAACGCAAACCCCACGCTATATGTTTCTTCACACGAGGTTTCGCCAACAATTTCGAACAATGGCATACCGTATTTGTTCGTTTTATAAGTTGAATCCATCAACAAAACAGACGGAAATGTGTTGAACAAACAAACGGATTTAGGATGTGCAAAGAAGATGTCGTGCACATATTCGGACTCACCATCGGTTCGAGCCTTGAAAAAGTAATTGTTGTCGTCAAGCAACTTCATCAAGTGTTGAATTTCATTCATATTAGCTTGACTCCTTTGTTTAAATCTCCACCGGGCATTGTAAACTTGCCTCGCATCCGTGACATTATTCGGATCCCTCTCTTTCATCGCGGACAAAATATTCTTAGGCGCAACAAAATTCCTTGTCAACTCTTCTAGTAACTCTTTCTCTTCCGGTTTCAAGCGCCCCGCAATTAGATGGCCTTGTAGAGCAGTGTCAAGTTCATGGTTGTGTGTGCCATTAGTAATGCTAACCTTCCATAGCCTTGAATTTACATGATAGTGGCCTCGGATGCGAAACGGGCAACCACATTTCCTCGATCCCAACCCATCTTTCTTTGGTTTCTTCCCCGTCGGTTTGTATGTACCGCACCTTTCACAACCCAACACAATAAACGGCTTTCTCTTAGCGCTACCGTTGTCGGATCTTTCAACTACAATTGTAAACCGTAAAGGGGTTGCTATGTCGCGTGCCCACTTAAGCAAAGCCTCTTTTGTTTCAAAAGTTTCTTTGGTGACGAAATGAGCAGACACATCAATATTTATTGCCGGAGCTTTGACTACAATGGCTTTGCACTCGTCCGGAGGTTTAGATTCGTCGGCCATAACTACAAAATAACACAACAAATCAATAACAAGTCATTTTAAGTCATGTTAGTTCATAAGCCAATACAAACCATAATTACTTAACAAATGAAGCAAATTAAAACAAAACATGTTGAGTCATAAGCTAACTTCATTTATAAGCTATTGCAAACCATAACTATGCCATTTCTAAGCTATTACTAACCACATCTCTGCCAGTGCAGTGAGCAATGCAGAAAATTTCATACACAGCCTTTCTCGGTACGCGTTTACCGAAAGTCCCCTCGGTAGACATTTACCGAAGCTTTTCTCGGTAGACATTTACCGAGCGATCATGTGTCAGAAAACCTACGAAGCTAGCAAGTAGGTGTGCGTAAACTAAACGGTAGAGATTGAAATTTACCTTGTTTTTGAGCTTCAATGCGTGTAGAAACGGTTAGCCAAGGTTCCAATCTTGATTTCAAGCCTCCAATGGACGGAATCGCGCAAGAGAATCGTGTGGAACTTTTGTTAGTGTGTTTGAGAATTTTCACAAATGAAGAGGGAAAGACAGTTTTGCAGGTATATAATAACATGTCTCGGTAAACGTTTACCGCGAAATTTACATTCCTCGGTACGCCTTTACCGAGCTTTTGTGTTCAAAATTTTCCAAATTTCAGGGGTAAATTTGGATTTTAGGGGGGTTAAAAAGAGACAAGGGGGGTGGGGAAAGAAATTTTCCTCTAGTAGATACCATTTTGGCATGCTTGCATTGCCCTATTTGGGTCCAATGGAACCCAGTGAAAATCAAGCCCTCATTCTCGGTGTTTTTTTTTTTGCGGCCTCAACCTTTTCTGTCCGCCCTTTGGAATTCTAAAAATATATTCTCATAAGGCTAGTTTAATGGCTATTTCTAATAACAATTTTGCAGATTTAAAAGTATCTACAATTTTAATCATAGTTTGGGATGTAGTTATTCTTACATAGACACAACACATTTAGGCACAAATTTAGGCACACACATAAATTTAAAAAATTAAAAGAAAAATAAAATAGTCACATCAATTAATATCACTTTATTCATTTTTTTTTATTTTTTTATCCCTCATTATAAGTGTGCCTAAACTATATTTATTTAAGTTTATGTCTATATTAGAATTCTCGTTTGGGATTATGGCAATATAAAGCTAATAATTCGCATCATCTTATTAAGCTCACTAAACTTGCTTACTTGTGACGAGTAAGTTGTCAATTTTTGTTTTTTTTTTCTTTTGTTATGAAAAATCAAAATAGTTTCGTCTATTAATTTTCCACTTTCCTCTGACTGACTAATGATGTTTGTCCTCTCCATAGCTACTCCCCCGTCATTTTCACTATTCAAGAGCTTATCTCTTGGGATAGGGAGGTTGAGCTTGCAAAGTTTCTCTTCCTACCTCTATATTTCTTTTTCATCTCTTTAGTATGCAAAAAATTTTAGAAAATACATTCCAAAATTCTTTTCTAGTGTAAATTTTTCCGAAATTTTTTACGTGTTATAGAGGTGAAAAAGAACATAGGGTTGTGTTAGAAGTCCCACATTGGCTAGAGATATGGCAAAGATAGCCTTTATAAGTGTAGTGCAAACCTCAACTCTTAAGCTAGCTTTTGTGGTTGAGTATAGGCCTCACAAATTCTAATATGGTATCAGAGCCTATCCTAGATCCATTTGTTGTTTGTTGTGGAGACCTCCCATATTTGGGCCACCCGTTGTTGTTGATTCCACGCACCAAGCCCAATAGTGCTGGGCGTGAGGGGGGTTGAAAAGAGAAACTGTCTTGAACTTGACCACACTTCGAAGGAAGGAAATCAATGTGTAGATTTAGCGAAACTTGGATCTTCAGTGATGTTATTCTTTATGTCATTCACCATTCTTTTTAAGCTATATATTAAAAAATCCGATTCAATTTTATTTTATTTTGTTTGATTTTGATCGGTTTTAAGACATCTAAATTATAAATTGTAATTATTAATTAGGCTAATGCTACGGTGGACCACTTTCGTGGTGAAGTGATCATTACTACTATAACGAGTACAAATTTTACAAAATCCACCGTTGGATTGAAAGTTTGTATCATATAGATCATCCATACAAATTTTTAGAAAAATTGGAAATCATTTAATGTGTTATTGAAATCTATCAAGTTTAACGGTATTTAATAAAAACTCATAAACCGTTAATCTTAATGGGTCTCAATAATATATCAAATGATTTTCAATTTTTCTAAAAATTTGTATGGATAATCTATATGAAACAAATTTTCAATCCAACGGTCGATTTTGTAAAATTCGTATTCGTTATAATGTTATTCATAAGTGGTCCATCATGGACCACTTGATGAAGTGATTCATTTTAGGATTTGCCTATTAATTATATTACATATTAATACTATAAAAACACTATAAAATAATAGTTTTACTTTTTTGATGAAATAAATAACAAATTTGATGTAAAATATACTGTAACATATAATATATTAAAATTTCATATTTTGGAATGAAAATTATCAATTATATTTAAAACCTGTGAAATATAGTAAACAAAAAAAAGATTAAATAAAACTAATAAATAGTATTAAAATAATAATAATAATAATAGTAGGTGCGATAGTATCATACTAATAAAAAGATAATATTAAAATATACATAATGTTAAAAAATCCTAATTTTAATCATTTAATCTCATCCCTCGATTAATTTTTTGTTTTGCCGCATTTGGCATATCCAACAGTTGTACTGGATTTACCGTAAAAAAAAAGACAGTTGTACTGGATTACATGGAAGTAGCTAAATGGAGCATAACTTTTGCGACTCATAAAAAAATAATAAACCAAGAATTGGTAACGAACCATGGTGACGACATCAACCCCAACAAGATTCTCTTCATTATTATGTTACAGTTACAGCCGCACATTTCCTTACTTCCAAAAAAACCTCTGCAACAACACTGCTACTACTACTGTTGCATTCAGTAGTAGAAGAAGAAGAAGAAGAAGAGTGTCTTCAATGGCGGTGAAAACTAGGGAGCAAGAGATGGTGTTGGGAGAAGAAGAAGAGAAGAAGAAACTTCAGTTGGGTATTGCTGAATTCTACGATGAATCATCTGGTATATGGGAGAATATTTGGGGTGATCATATGCATCATGGGTTTTATGATCCTGATTCTACTGTTTCTGTTTCTGATCATCGTGCTGCTCAGATCCGTATGATTGAACAATCTTTGAATTTTGCTTCTCTTTCTCAAGGTATTCTATTCTATTCACTCAACATTTCTCTGCTTAGTAATTTTATGTTATGATGATGACGACTTTCTAATGCATTCAATGCAAATAAATACTATGTTTTGTTTGATTTGTATGTCCAAATCAATTTCAATACTTCTAGTATTGTTTTATTTGAGAAGAGAACATGTATAGACCAGAAAATAAGGATTTTCAAAAGCTATGGAGTAATTTGTCATTTTGGTATCATTGTAGTTAATGTATCACAATTGTAAAAATGTATATAAATATGCATTTTGTTAGTTAAATTTGTCATCAACGTGTGTATTTTGTTTGTTAGTTTGGTTCTCATATGTGTCTTTTGTTAGTCAATTGGTCCATTGAATTGCTAATAGACACTCGATTGAAGACGCACTTAGGGCGCGTTTGATCCGCCAAATAATAAGGGATTGAACATAATAACTTCAGTTGTACTATGTTTGATAGTAAATCTGTTTCTGGGACTGGACAAATTTGGAGACAAAGTTGTCCCTCACAAAATCTCAAGACAACTTTTTGTCTAAGTATAAGTTTTCTATAATACCAAAATAACATTTTGTCCACCAAGCATCTTAAAAAACAACAAGTTGTTCAATGCCTTAAAAGTTTGACCAAACTGACTAGTTCTTATTGAATGAATCCTCAGAGGACCCAACAAAATGGCCAAAGAGTGTAGTTGATGTTGGGTGTGGCATAGGGGGAAGTTCAAGGTACCTGGCCAAGAAATTTGGGGCAAGTTGTGTAGGCATCACTCTCAGTCCTGTTCAAGCTGAAAGAGCTAATGCTCTTGCTGCTGCTCAAGGATTATCTGATAAGGTCTTTCTTTCTGGACATTTCTCCTTTATTATCTAATTTTATGCATTTTAGTATTTTCTGCTTAATATTTGTTAAACTATGTAATGTTATTCTTGTAATGAAACCCTCACCAAGGGTCTTAAGTACTTGTATAGAATAGCATCTCCTCATGTGTGGCTTATGTTGCACCGACACTTTAGATTGAAGACATGTCTCTTATTCAACACGTGTATGACACCAACACAATACTGACACATGTGATTATATTCAACCACTTACATTTTCTTATATTATTACCCGTGTCTTCGTCTCAGTGTCAGTATCGTGTCTGGTGTCAATGTATATGTCTATGTCAATACTTTGTTTATGTCGATGATATATTATTTACCTTTATTTATATGCAATAATGTAATGGTAGGTTTCCTTTCAAGTTGCCGACGCTCTAGAGCAACCATTCCCTGACGGTCAGTTTGATCTGGTATGGTCAATGGAGAGTGGAGAGCATATGCCTAACAAAGCAAAGGTTCCAATTTCTCTTGCTGTCTCACTTGAACTTTAATCTCTATGATATTTTCTGTTCTTTATGCTTGTAAAATTGTAATAATTTTCGTTTTTCTTTCAAAAAATGTTTCAGTTTGTTGGAGAGTTAGCTCGAGTAGCAGCACCAGGCGGCACCATAATAATAGTAACATGGTGCCATAGGGATCTTCGTCCGGATGAAAAATCCCTACAACCATGGGAGGAGAATCTCTTGAAGAAGATATGTGATTCATTTTATCTTCCAGCGTGGTGCTCAACTGCTGAATATGTCAAATTGCTCGAGACCATGTCCCTTCAGGTAGTCGATTAATATACCTAAACATAAAACTTTCATTCTCAGCTATGAGTTGAGACACTTGAAGAGTTTGTTTACAGTTTATTTGCGTTTACGTGAACACTTATATTGGTGTTTGGATACACTTCTGATAGTTGAATATAAAAAGCTTATTGAATAAGCACTTAAACAATCACTATGTGCTATCAATTTAAGTTATGTAGTTGTATTGACGTGTTTCGTTGCTATCTATCTAGGACATCAAATCAGCAGACTGGTCTCCCTTTGTTGCTCCATTTTGGCCAGCCGTCATACGTTCGGCATTAACATGGAAGGGTTTCACTTCAATCTTAAGGAGTGGTAAGCTCAACATTTATATTGCATTTACAAACAACTACTTGTCTCAAATCACTTCAATGTCGCATTAGTAAAAGAAAATGTCTCAAAATAAGTGTCGATTTATGAGACTGAGAGAACTATTCGATTTTTTGTTATTGTATGCAGGGCTAAAAACTATAAAAGGAGCTTTGGCTATGCCATTGATGATAGAAGGATTCAGGAAGGGTGTAATCAAGTTTGCCATTATCACATGTCGAAAGCCGGAAAACCAGAAGGGTGAATGATTTTATTTATATAGTGAAACAGATTTCCTACATGTCATTTATTTTGATAGATCACAAATAAAAGAAAATAAGAAATAAAGACACATCCTATTGGGATTGAATAAGTGATATTGAAGGAAAGATGTAAGCTAGTTCCTGTTGTATAAGTCTCCATTCCAAATGCCAAGTTCAATTTTCCTTTGTTTAGTATTGCTTCTTTTTTTTTACAAGTTATTGATGTGGACTGTCTATTCAATTTGCTGATGACTAATTTTCACCGGAGAATTTAACTGACTATTTTTAGTGAGGTCTTTCCTCCCAATTACTATTTGTTATGTGATTGTACTTGCAAGTTGGAACATTACATTTACTCCACAAAAGACAAGAAAAATAAGTTTTGCTGAAATTCTTATATTGTTGATTGCCTAAACATCTAAAAAATGTAAACGGTCCCATCACCAAGCATATCAATTGTGTGCCATTGGAGCAAATTCTACTATAGACTACTTTGATAGGTGGTCTACAGTGGACCAATACTTGAAAATTGTTTGAAACTCTAATGACAATAGACATCATCTTCTTAAAATTGAAGCTCCCGATTGGCCTATAAATGCGTCTCACAACTCAATTCATATTTGTTTTTTCTTGTTTTATCGAATCTATATTGATCAGGACACTATTGTTGTAAAGACAAGAAGCACCGTAAACTTTTATTTTGAGAGGTGAAAGTTCATCATTATAGTTTTGAGTAATTTTTAAGCATGCATTGGTAGTGAATAAATGTTGAGTTTGTTAAATGAAAAATCAGAGAGCATTGTTGATTGCATAAGGACCACATCCACTTGTTGTCCAGAAAAAACAGTTTCACCCAATATAACACATTTCAACCATCTATTTGAGATCGATCGATTCATATTACACTTTCATAAAATAAATACTAAACATTAATTCTCTGTCATTGATTCAAGATCGAACGTCTAACATTAATTACAGCAATGCATGCAAATCTTATTCCATTGCATAAACATCTAAAAAAGTAAATTGTCACTTTACCAAAGATATATTATCAAGTGAGGGTTAGAGGCTTATCAACTTGTTTTATATCCTTAATTCTCCATATTCCATCCACATAGGAAGTTCATTACACTATTCTCTTCTATATGAAAAGTGAGAAAAGCAAGACCAGATAAAACAAATGAAGCTGCATGCATTAGCCTAATGACTTTTTTGTGTGTGTGAGTATGAGCATCTTGTTGAAGTGAAAACACATAACATACACACGAGGAACAAACAAGAAAAGAAGAACAAAAAAAGATCAAAATAAACTACCTTTACTTTTTTTCCATATTTTCCTCCACAAATCTAGTTTATTCTGAATAAATAAATCAATACTTGTCTTGTGAATGGGGTTTGAGCATTGACTTTGTAAAAATAAACAAGAACAAAAGAAGACAAAGATTCCATAAACGAGGAGCCAAAAGTGGTTTTGGTTGCTTCTTACTTTTTTGTTTGGGAAGGGTCAGCTTCTACAAAACCATAAAAAAAAAAAATACACTAGTCATTACTCACTTAGTCACATTGTGAAACCCAACCCCTTTACCTTTGACAATTTAACATCGTGATTCCACTTTCTCTTTCTTTTATGCAACATTAAATTATTATTAAATTAATTTGCCAGTAGTTTTTTTGTTTGTGTGCTTTGTCTACTTTTTCATTTTTCAACCCGAATCCAAAGCTCCGCTAAATTGTCTTCTAACAAGAGTCAACTACTTATGTCTTTACATATTGGCATATACTATACATTTTATCCTATGAAGCCCCGATACGCGACACGATACGGATACGATACGATACCGATACGCCGATACGTGGAAATTTTAAAAAATCCATATCCGATACTGGCGCGATGCGTTGTTTAAAAATTAATTTTAAAATTAAATATATAAATGCACAATATATAAACATGACTAAAATCAATAATATTAATAATGATAATTGTTTTTTGAAAGACAAAAAATTATTATTATTATAAACGCCAATAGTTCATTGTACAAGGAGTACAAACAAGCCAATAAGCTTGCACAAGAGCAAAACAGTTTGAAGCTCAACATACAAGGGCTCATCACTCCTAACTAAAGACATATAATAGCTCAAAAAACATATAATAGTCATGACATCAAACTTTTTTAACAAGCCCATTTTGTAGCAACAACAGACAATTATATAGGTCTTGCAGCTAACCAATTAAAAACATAAAGCATTCATTCTTATACTAGAATTTTGGGACAAACCCAAATACTTAACAATCTCTTATATAGTATGACACCATAGTGACTTCAGAACAGTGACAAAGACAAAAAATACTAATTATAATAAATTAACGTCATTAATACTAAGTTAAGTATTTGTGTCTCATTAATATTGTTCTAAAAAATAATAATCACCATTACATTTTAAGTTATACATCTTAAATTAAGTATTATACAAAAAGAACATCATTAGTACTATCCCAAAAACATCACCAGTACTATCCAAAAAAGACATAGTTAGTTACCCGTGTAACAACATAATAGTTTGACATTCACTAGGAAACACAGATTGTATCAGATATTATTTTTTTATTTAAAAATAAAGTTTTAACCGATACTTTTCCGATACGAGTATCGGGAAGTATCAGACGCGTATCGGATATTATTTTTTTATTTAAAAATAAAGATTTAACCGATACTTTTCCGATACGAGTATCGGGACGTATCGGACGAGTATCGGTATCGGATACGTATCGGACACGATACTTCACCATTTTTAGAGTATCGGGGCTTCATAGATTTTATCCAACTTTCTTATTGTAAAATTCATCTAAATTTTTTTTATATTCATTTTAGTGTTGGTAGCTTTAATATAAGAATAATATTGTTCAAAGAAAAACAATGTAAATATTTTTTTTTTAAATATATTTTCTATTTGCAGTATTTTTAATTATAATTAAGTAATCACTCTATTATTATTTTTCTTTTAAACATTATATGTGAAAAGAGCGAATTTTTTCGCATCCAATAGAACATAACAGATAACAAATTATCTGTTGTAATTTTTCACACAATTTTCATGCAGTTTTATATTAGAACCATCTGATTTAAAAGCTGCACTTGAAATTATTTTAAATAATTTTATAACAACATTAATGCACCGTCCGATTTATATTAATAAATCAAATTTAAAATAGTGTGAAAACTTATTGTAGAAAATTTCAATCCAATAGGCCAATAGATGCGAGGTTTTCTAAGTTACTACTATTATTTTATTTTTTAAAAGGTTGAAGCAACTATTATTAGCTTCTTGTTTTCACGGCAAAAGAGTCACAGATGTGCGGCTGTATCGACCAAACACACTATTAAATCCAAGTTACATTATATCAGAGTGGAGTATGTTGAATCACATGCACTTACAGTTGGCTACCGGGAGTGGTTATGGTGCATAAGCTTTTTCCTTATGCACCGTGCATAAATAATTAAAATTGCTTAATGCACCTCCCAGATTACTTAGTGCACCCCCAGTTTGCTTAGCGCGCCCCCCAAATTTCTAATGCACCCCCTAAAATTATGAGGGGTGCGCTAAGCAATCTGGGGGGTGCTTTAGAAATATGAGGGGTGCACTAAGCAATTTTGAATATTTATGCACGGTGCATAAACATGGCTTATGCACCATAACTTGTGCCTTGACTACCATACTATTTGTTAAAAAAAACATTAATAAAATGAAAACAATATGCAAAATTTGTAATAAAAAAAATCATTTTTAAAGTAAAATAATAACTTTTGTTTTTTTTTTGACATTTAATAAAAAATTATTACCTTACTTTCACTCTAAAGATTTTAGTTTTGTAATTGAAAATAAAACAGAAAATATTTTGTGAAATAAAATTGACCCATTCGTACTACCAACTACCAACTACCAACAATAATCTTAAGAAAATGAAGAATGAAATCCGTTGACATAAACATAGATATCATCGGAATCTAATGTAACATAGGAGTAACAACATTATAAGCCACTCGTGTGAGGTGTGTGTGTGCGTGTGTCTTGTTTTGTATTGTGATATTGTGAAAGTTTCAACTATCCATTGTTGCTAATAAAGAGATCCCTACGAAGCTTCCTCCTTCTTCATCACTTTCCCTTTTTCACTTTTTTCAATTTTCATCCTTCAACACTTACCCCCCATTTTTATACACCTAATCCACACCCCCCATTTTCCATTCTTTCTATCTCTATCTCTTGTTTCTTGTCTTCACTTTGCAGCAGAAGAACCTCCTTCACTTGTTTCTCTCAGGTACCCTTTTCTTCTTACTTTGATTCTTGTATTTTATCATCATTATTGAAGCCCCTTTTGAATATATGTTCTTGTTTAAGTTAGTGTTCTTACTACTATTTAGAATTTTGAGTTTTTTTTTTTTTTATGTGTATTTAGTCCTTTTATGAGGGTTTCTAGTAAGTAAAAGGGTTGAAATTTAATTGATTTTTGCATTTGAAGTTTCAAGCTTAATGTTTGCTTATGAAGAATAGCTTCTTAAGCTTGGAGGGTTCTTTTAACAGTTCTATAAAGTCTTGAGCTTTAATTTTTTGTTATCAAAATCAATCAAGCTTTGTAATTTTTATTGCAAATTTGAAAAGGGTTTTGGAGTGAAAGGGAAAGTTTTGACCTTTTTCATGGTTACCCTTTTTCCTGATAAATTTATGTGTTCATTTCAAAGTCATTATTATTCTCATAAATTGGTTTTTATGTTGGTTTTGTTCTAGAAAAAATGGAAAAAATTTGATTTTTTTGGTGACATCTTGCTGATTGTTCCTTTATTTTTCTGCAGTGTTTGCTTCAAATTTGTGGTCAATGGAACATAGTTTGAAAAGAAAGGCTTCAGATAATGGAGATAATCTACTCTTCAACAACTTTTCGCTCGATGACCTGAATGAAGATCTCTTTGAAAGGGTACTTTCGTGGTTACCGACTTCTAGTTTCTTTCGCCTTACTTCTGTGTGCAAAAGATGGAAATCAGCTGCTGCTTCTGTCAGTTTCAAGCTTGCCTGCTCACAAATCCCTTCTAGGGATCCTTGGTTTTTCATGGTTGCTCCAAGCCTCAACCAATCTGTCATCTTTGACTCTGCCGAAAACGGTTGGAAAAGACTCAATCATCCAAATCTTCTGCTCGAAGATTCCAACCAAACTTGCATTCCTGTTGCAGCCTCTGGTGGTCTTGTTTGCTACCGCACATCGTCGGGAAACTTCATTGTGTCCAATCCCGTGACCGGATCTTGTTGCAAACTCCCTCCATTGAATTTCACCTCGGAAAATCAGTCTCTGAATGCCGTTGTTTTGAGTACGGCTTTCAATGATCCAATATCCTACAAGATTGTATTAGTCTTCGGTGAACTCCCAAATCTTTCGTTTAAAGTCTATAACTCAAGCTTTGCCTGTTGGGAAGATGAGCATGCTCTTGGGAGGAAGGTCGATGACAGTTCAATGGACTGTGATTCAACTGACGACAATGTCGTGTACTTCCTTAGCAAGGCTGGGAATGTGGTTGCAAGCAGCATGCAGAGAAGTCCAACCAAGCAATATTCTTCGGTCATTACTAACAAAGACGGTCAGGAGATAGTCTATTTTCTTAGCTCCTCGGGGACTGTTGTAGCTTGCAATTTGACTTGCAAGTGTTTCTTCGAGTACCCTAGGTTGTTGCCGGTTTTCTGCGAGTATTCTATTGATATCGTGGAGTGTAACGGTGAGATGTTAGTTGTTTTGTTATCAGAATTCTTGGAAAGCACAAGTCTTAGGGTGTGGAAATTCGACGAGGCTAACCGATTCTGGCAACAGATTGCTGCAATGCCTGTTGCAATGTCTCATGAATGGTACGGAAAGAAGCCAGATATCAACTGTGTTGGTGCCGGCTCTCGGATTTTTATTTGCTTGAACTCTCCTGAGCTATGTACTTATGTTCTATGTGACTTGGTGACCAACAAATGGGTTGAATTGCCAAAATGTTGCGTAAATGGAGAAGTCATAGATTTTATGTCTGCGTTTTCGTTCGAGCCGAGGATAGAAGCGTCTGTGTGACCGCAAAATGTCCTAGCCGGATATCTTGGTTTTGGTTATGAAACCTTTTTTTTATGTTCTTTTAGCTTGAATTTTTATTTGATTTTTGTTTATGCAACATGGCTAGAGATGGAAGCTAACCATAATGATTGATTGATTGATGACAGAGTTTCTTAACTGATTGTCAGATGTAACACTGTTCTGATTTAGTGGTATTATCAATGAATGATCTTGTTGATGATTCTTTTTCATTGTTTTTACCTATGTTGTTGCAACTTTACCAACATTTGTCTCATGTCAATGCTTTTTATTATAAGGTAAAATCTTTGTCTTGAGTGCAATTCATTTGCTATTAGCTTTGGCATAAGGATAACTTGAAAAGCTATGATAGACTGCCTCATATCACAATTTCATTGGAAGAAAATTGACATTAATTTAGTTGCTTTTTTTTTTCTTCATATAATGAAAGGATATATGAAAATTACCTTTTTGTTATGGGCTGTGAGAATACCAAATCACCATTCACCAACTTGTGATTTGATTGATTAATTTTCTTTGAAGGACAGAATTGGCAACAATTTGGTTTTTTTAGCTTAAGCGGAGATGTCGGTGAGTATGCTGAAACTTTTGGCTAGGGTTTTGAGAGAGTGTGGTGTCGTAGGGTGGTCCACGTGGTGGTTTGTTGTCGAGGTCCCATAGAACTACGACTTTGTTCTGTTTTTGTTCGTAGGTTCCTTGTTTGGTTTTTACCATGTCAATGTCGATGATGTTGTTGTTGTTGGAGCATTGGATTGTGGTTGAGGGTTTTGGTTTGAGGGAGATGAAGGAAGGGGTGGGTTTGGAGAAGATGAAGGAGTGCAAGTGGAGAGTTGCATTTGTGTTGTGGAGGAGTGACAGAGAATTCATGTTTTCTTCCTCACACTGCTTCCATGGAAATGGATTTTAGACGATAATGCTATGGATGGTCAATTCATGGAGTTTGATTCGTCTGTGGCTACTTCACGCAGTTTTACACAATAGACGATATAGAGCGTAGAAAGACATTTTCACAAGAGTCTGAATTTCACTGCACAATAATGTTAGAGGAGAGTATCTCAACATGTCCAAGACAAATCATACTAGAGGTGACATAATAGACCATGAAGGTTGACTTTGAAATTTATTGCAAATTAACAGAATGAAAATTATTTCTTTAAAATATAATAAAACAACTCAAATTATTTCATTTCATGCATACAACACATACAAATCATATTAAATAAATCTTGTATGACTTTCTAAATTCTTTTTTGCCATATTGTGCTTTCTGTTGCAAACTCTGCTTGCTTCATGCTCCAATCATCAAGTTGTGAGATAACCACACTCTGATTTCCATCATTGAATACATAAAGATGTGCATCTTTCTCTATAGCCAATAAGGGATAAACTCTACTTGTTATGCAAGCTCTCCCTCCATCTCCAAAACTCTCAATAATCGACCGATCAATCTGCAATATTAACATCTCATATCATATATATCAAACTAGTAAGCACATATTAAAATAAAAATGAACAACACTTATGATAAAAATAAAATAAAATATACCAAGGTTCTGAGTGAAATTGTTTTGAGATTGGGATCTATGTCAAAGACAGTTGCATATATTGGTTTAATAAGACCCTGCTTCAATGAAGATCTGTAAAATGTACACAATTACTCAATCACATACTTGAATTTTCTGCAGTAAAATGAAAAAGCACGCACTAATGCTAAAGATCTCAACCATTTGTTGAAGATTTAACTATTTAATCTTTATCTAATAGTCGAGATCAAAACTGAGTTTGGAGAGTGTAGAAAAATAACCTGCTTGGGTCACTTATCATCAAGCATATGTATCTATCGACGACTCTATATATTCGGAAAGATATTGTAGTCCTCTCTGTTTTGTCTTTTGATGCTAAAACTTGCAAACCAAATGGTCCTATCATGCCTTTTCTTGATGTATATTGTTCACTAGAGAGTATTTTGGGATCAACTTCACTTGGTTCTAGCAACTCAGCACTTTGTAGATCAGGTAGCTCAAACAAGACTTCCACATCAGCCTTGAAAAGTTCAAGTAAAAAGTAATCACAAGTCACAAGATTTATCATCAAAATATGAAAAAATCTATGTAGCACGACACTTCATATTAATACCGTGTCTAGTGTCTGACACGTGTTAGTGTTTGACATTGACATGACAGCGGATCATAGGGATGAGCATTTTAACCGGTTATCATGGATTATCCATAACCAAATCCATATCCAATTTTAAAAACCAGTTATTTATATTTGGGTTTTATAACCAAACCAATTAGTTTTTTATTTAGATATCCATAACCATGACCACAACCAAATTTTATGATTAAATTACTCAATTTCCAAAATTTATCCATAACCAAATTTTTTATTTCTCCCAAATTGAAAAGATGAACCCTAATCCCCAAACTCAAAAATCGTCCGAAAAACCGAAAATCGGGCGAAAACCCAAAAATCGGCTGAAAAATTGAAAATCGGCCGAAAACTCAAAAAATCTGTCGAAAACACAAAAAACGGCCGAAAACCCAAAAATCGGCAAAAAACCGAAAATCTGCCGAAAACTCAAAAAATCGGCCGAAAAACCGAAAATCGGCCGAAAACTCAAAAATCGGCCGAAAAACTGAAAATCGGCCGAAAACTCAAAAAATCTGTCGAAAACACAAAAAACGGCCGAAAACACAAAAATCGGCCGAAAAACTCAAAAATCAGCTGAAAAACCAAAAATCGGCCGAAAACTCAAAAAACGGCCGAAAACCCAAAAATCGGCCGAAAAACCGAAAATCGGCCGAAAACTCAAAAAATCGGTCAAAAACACAAAAAACGGCCGAAAACCCAAAAATCGGCCGAAAACCCAAAAAATCGGCCGAAAATCCAAAAAACGGCCGAAAACAAAAAAAATCGGCCGGAAACACAAAAAATCGGCCAACAAACCTAAAAACGGCCAAAAAACAGATTTTAGGTTTTTCGGCCGATTTTTGGGTTTTCGGGTGTTTTTTGGGTTTTCGGCCGATTTTCGGTTGTTCGGCCGATTTTTGGGTTTTCGGCCAATTTTCGGTTTTTCGGCCGATTTTTGGGTTTTCGGCCGTTTTTTGTGTTTTCGACAGATTTTTTGAGTTTTCGGCCGATTTTCAGTTTTTCGGCCGACTTTTGAGTTTTCAGCCGATTTTCGGTTTTTCGGCCGATTTTCAGTTTTTTGGCCGATTTTTGGGTTTCGGCCGTTTTTTGTGTTTTCGACAGATTTTTTGAGTTTTCGGCCGATTTTTGGGTTTTCGGCCGATTTTCGGTTTTTCGGACGATTTTTGTGTTTTCGGCTGATTTTCGGTTTTTCGGCCGATTTTTGAGTTTTCGGCCGATTTTTGTGTTTTCGGCCGATTTTTTGAGTTTTCGGCCGATTTTCGATTTTTCGGCCGATTTTTGTGTTTTCGGCCGATTTTTTGAGTTTTTGGCTGATTTTTCGGTTTTTGTGTTTTCGGCCGATTTTCGGTTTTTCGGCTGATTTTTTGGTTTTTCGGCCGATTTTTTGTGTTTTCGATTTTCGGCTGTTTTTTGGATTTTCGGCCGATTGTTTGTTTTTTATTTATTTTAGTGTTATTATTATTATTATTTATTTTTTGGAAAAAAAACCAGTTATTAAACCAAAAACCGGTTTTTAAAAGTAAAAACCGGTTATAAAAGTGGTTATGGATATAACCAGTTTTATAACCGGTTATGACATTTGGTTTTAATGTCCAATTATAACAAATGGTTATGGATTGGTTATGGACGGTTATTTTGGATTGTCCAAGATGCTCATCCCTAGCGGATCATATAGTTACATTCAATCATTTTTGTAAGTTTACGTGTCAATATCAGTGTCGTGTCTGATGTCAGTACTTCAGAGGAGAAAACCGTAGCATGCATTAGTTTAATTAGTACCTGAGAAGCAGTGATGCCTTTTACTTCAACAGTTGATCCACTTAGGAGTTTCTCTCCTGTTATACTGATTTGCTCGTCACGTAGGTTTTCTAGCTCTTCAATTGGCCATTGAATTAATTGCTTTCCACTTTTATCAAGCCAAATCTTCCTTGGAATTGTCTACATTGTATAGAAACACTAATTATTCATCAAATGTAATAATTATGATCATGTTATATTATGATGGTAGAAAGGATACTGAAAGGTTTTAAATCGCAGTTGCGATCACTTATGTTTGTGCATACATAAAAAACATCGGTATAGCCCTAAAGCAAATTATAACAAATAGAAATGTTATCATAAAATAAAATACCTGTAAACCAGCCCATCCTTTATCCTTGGAATCTTGTTCTGAGTCATGTTCTTCAACCCATCCCCATTATATTCTCCTATTTGTAGCATAGTCAAAAAATGACTTTGAAGCATAATAAAGGCCATAGTCAAATCTTAAATCTTTGTAAGTTTTTGTATATTTTGCATCAGGAATAAATTTATCCTGATCAGAATCAGATACATAATTTCCAATGAAGTAAGTGTCAAGATGTTCACGTAAATAGCTTATCTTGAAGACATGTCTAACACTTGAATTCTCCATAGTTGTATCAACTCCATTTGTGCTATTGATATAAACAGGAAAAAAGTCTGGACATTCACAAACTCCAGTACCTTCTGTTGCATAGAATGGATTAGGATCAACAATCCAATTAACAAAATCATCACTTCTGTAGAGAATGGCTTTTCCTTCATCACCATTTCGAGCACCTATTAGTACTCTCCATTTTCCATCTTTTCCTTGCCATGCAGTTGAAGGGTCTCTGAATTCACCCTCTTCAACTCCAATAGGTGCAGTTATCAAAGGATTTTGAGGGTGTTTTTCCCACTCCCTTAAGTAAGGGTCTGATAGATTCTTTGGAATAGCTAAGTTTTGAACTTGGCGTCTTTTATCATCGATTAATCCCGTATACAACATATGAGGTTTTTCACCTGGAAGTATTGTGGCTGAGCCTGAGAAGCAACTGTTTATGTCACCATCACAACTTGGTTCAATAGCATCATTCAGATGAGTCCAATTTATGAGATCTTTTGATACAGAATGACCCCATACCATTTTGTTAACACCAAAGGTTGGTCCATCAGGGTTATGTTGGTAGAAGAAATGGTAAACTCCTTTATAATACATTGGTCCTGTCATATGGAAATAAATATCTTGAGACCCGTAAAAGAGGGGCTACAAAATAAAGAGCCATATATAAGAGGAACACCAATGAAAATACCAAAACAGACACTACCTAATCATATGTAGTATAAGTACTAGGATGTTGTGGACAAGAAGTAAATAAATATAGAAATAGCTGAGCTGAGAGTATGAAGCATACCATTAGGATCTGCATGATGAAGGCAATGATTTTGAGTTTATGTCAACAAAACATGTCAAATGATACAGAAAAGAGTTAGATATCAGCATTGAATTATTATTATAATATAAAGAACCAATACTTAAAATTTTTACACTTGTGCTAAAAGTAAATGGATCATAATGAGTACTTTACCATTCATCCAATTTTTTAGGGGCTGAAAGTGGTACCCAGTTCTGTATGGCTGTTTAGAATTGATACTTTTTGGGGATGCATCCTTTGTAATGTTCTCCATGATGATAGAACCAAGATTATTGAAATTTCAACAAGAACAAAACTGATGCAAATATATATGGTTTGGTATGAGCAAGGACTAATATTAGTCTTCCATTTGTATAATGAATAAATCGTATAGGCAAATGCATAAACTATTACAATATAGAACCACCATTGTAAACAATATGTTTTATCAATGACTTATTGACTTTCATAATCTCTAAAATGTCAAATGGATATACACCTTCATACAACACATGCAAAAGACAGGCTCAAACGGTGAAGTGTTTATACATAAATATTATAAATGGCAGTATATACTTTGACAAATGATATTTCTACACACTTTTCATACACAATATTTACACAAAGGCATTTGTGTAATTTTTTATCTTCTTTTTCTTAAGAAAATAGCAATCCATCTTTTAAAATAAAATAATTACCATGCATTATCTATTCTTATTTGATGTCAGTTTTAAAACCAGTTTACACTTATAAGCATATCATTCTTTCTATTTAAATATTAAAAGAAGTTGAAGTCTTACTAGTATATTATTCTTTTAAAGTCTTGGTCGCTTTTTTAACATTTATTTATATTTTATAGTTGTTTTCTCCAACTTGCAATTACAATGCTAGATCCGTAGAAAATGGAGTTCTAAATCCAAACACGAGCAGGGTGTGGAAATTTGACGAGGCTAACCGATGCTGGCAACAGATTGCTGCAATGCCTGTTGCAATCTCTAATGAATGGTTCGGAAAGAAGCCGGATATCAACTGTGTTGGTGCCGGCTCTCGATCGGATTTTTATTTGCTTGAACTCTCCTGATCTATGTACTTCAGTTCTTTGTGATTTGGTGACCAACAAATGGGTTGAATTGCCAAAATGTTGCGTAAATGGAGAAGTCATGGATTTTATGTATGTGTTTTCGTTCGAGCCGAGGATAGAAGCATCTGTGTGACCGCAAAATGTCCTAGCTGGATATCTTGGTTTTTGGTCGAGACCAGGATATTCACCACCGAACGCAGTGACTATTCCCCTCACTAAATTGGAGGCACCTTAAAGGGTGGGATAGCTGGCCCAAAAATTTAAAGTTGCTTCGTATCCAAGGCTGGATATCTTGGTTTTGGTTATGAACCCTTTTTTATGTTCTATTAGCTTGAATTTTAATTTGATTTTTGTTTATGCAACATGGCTAGTCGCTAGAGATGGAAGCTAACCATAATGATTGATTGATTATTGACAGATTATATTCTAATTTTCTTAACTTATTGGCAGATGTAACAGTGTTTTGATTTAGTGGTATGGTATTATCAATGAATGATCTTGTTGATGATTCTTTTTCATTGTTTTTACCTATGTTGTTGCAACTTTACCTACATTTGTCTCATGTCTTGAACTCAAAGACCTCGTTCAATAACTTGTGTTCAAAATACTCTCATTATCCACTATGACATATGCAAATATAAAAATAAGATTTACCTAATGTATTATATATTAGATAAGATACTTCACTGGTATAAATATCGCGCGAATATCATGACAATATACACTTAATATAGTATATGTAAAAGATCAAGTCTATGGTGCATAAGCATAAGTGAAACAAGTTTTTCATCATGTACAAGTTCATTTTTAACATTAGATCAATAAGTCTTTTCATTAGATCAAATAAAATATGATATAACATATATTAATCTAATTGCGAGATTTATTGATCAAATATTAAAAACAAGTTTGTATATGGTAAAAACTTATCTCACTTGTGTATCTTAGACAAAACTTATGTAAAATATCCGAGGAGTGTAATATGAGAAATTCGTCCTCTTCCATCTCCACACGTATTAACTCGTAGCTAAACCATAAAAAAAAAAAACAAATTGTAACATGAGAAATTGCACCTAAAGAAAAAATTGCCTAACTTTGGTTTAAGAAAACAAAAAAGTAATTCTAAACAGTACACTTGCAAATTTTTAGTTGAAATTTGAAGCTTTTAATTAAACTACATCATCTTGTTTTTGGAGTGAGGAGAATAATGGGGTTTACTCGGTAAGATCGCGGTATAGGAAAATTATGAAGGAGAGAAGTAGGGGATATGGGCCGAGAAGTGTAGAAGGTTGGTGTAGCATTTGGAAGATACACACCCCACCCAAGGCCAAACACCTACTCTGGAGAATTTGTAAAGATTGTTTACCAACCCGTACTCGCTTGAGAAATCGTTTAGTTCAATGTCCGGAGGAATGTCCCTTGTGTTTAACACATGTTGAAGGCAAAGGGCACTTGTTTTTTACTTGTGAGGGAGTTAAAGATGCTTGGAATTTTATGGAACTGTCCCATATTATTCATTCACGGCTGCATGTTTTTACTAATGTTAGAGACTTGATATTTGATATTTGCAGGCAGGAGGCTAATATAGAAGCTAGTAAAGCAGCTGTTCTAATATGGTTCATTTGGCAAATCCGTAATAATAAGGTCTGGAATGAAGGCAACTCAAGCGCAATTCAAACGAGTATGCAGGCAGTAGCGTATTGGAAACAATGGGTAGCAGTAAATGGCGTGCTGTAGGAACAACATCAGCCCAACCAGCAGCGTTCATCAGCTATCAACTCGGTGCAATGGCAGCAGCCTCCTACAGGAGTTTTAAAATGCAACATTGATGCTAGTTTTTTCAACGCGAATGGAGCTACCAGATGGGGTTGGTGTTTACGTGACTCTCGTGGCCATTTCAAGTTAGCTGGCACAAACATTGTGAATTCACCTTATAGTGTTTTGGAAGGAGAAGCTTTGACTCTAATTGAAGCAATGTAGGAGATGATACGTAGAGGCCTAACCTTTGTCACATTTGAGAGTGACTTAAAACTAGTGGTGGATGCAATTTCTTCAACACAAAATGACATCTCTGAATTTAGCATTTTGATCTCTCATATTCAGTTTTTATTTAGGTTGCATAATTACTTTGAGGTTAAGTATGTTAAGCATCAAGTGAATATGGTTGCTCACACTCTAGCTAGAGCGGCTTATTTTATGTCTTGGCGCAGTATTTTTGATTGATCCCTTGTTGTATTGAGACTCTTTTAAATAATGAAATATATTGAGTTTGCTTTTGTTAAAAAAAAATAAATAAACTACATCATCAATGACGTGGCAAATAATGATTCGATGACCTACTAAGAGAACGGTAGGTGCGTTTGTAGACAATCATTCCCTTCTGTTTCCCCTTGCCGAAGAAAATCGAAACCCGAACGAACGCTATAAAAAATCACAACGAAAACGAAGAACAAGAAAGGGGTTTTTCAATTTCAACAATAATCTGAAGGAAAATTCATTGCAATTCAAATTCGAATTTCGTAATCACAAGTAATAGAAGAAGAAAAAATGGAATCAGAGAATTTGATTAAACAAGAATTGGAGGAATTGCAGAAACAGTTAGGGAAGAAGCAAAAATTTGAAGACGCTGTTTCATCTCTCAAATCTCTGCTCCAACAATCATATCCATCAGCTTCCACCTCTCTCCGTAAATCTGTATGCTCCTCTCATTTCAATTTTTTCATTCACATTAAAAAAAAATTCCCAATTAATTGTGTAATTAGTTGCTAGTTTAAATTCTTCGATTTAATTTTGTACTGTTTGTGGGTTTTGTTCATTTTCTATGTTTCTTTAAGTTTGATTAAAAAGAACTGATTTTGAATTTTCTAGGATTGATTTTTATAGTGTATACTGTTTAATTCTACATGTATATATTGGTACATATGGTTTATAATTGACAGTTTGAATTTACCTGATGCGACTAAGTTCCCTCAGGTGATCCTCCTTGGCTCTATTTGGCAAAATATAGCTATAGACATAGTTGATAAGCTAGCTTATGGAGGATGAATTTATAGCGAATAACTTATAAGCTAGCTGATTGAATTTGTAGTTTTTGGTAAAATTAGCAGTTAGACTAGCTTATAAATATGAAATGACATAAAAAATATATATTTGATTAATTTTAAAGTTTTTTCAAGTAAAATGACTGGGGTATAATTGAGAGAGAAAAATAATAAGCTATTAAGCTATAAGCTAGTAAAAATAAGTTATGAGCTCATAAAAAAAAGTTACTAGACAAGCTTTTTTTTGTCGTATGAGCTTATAAGCTATAAGCTTAGAGTTTGGCATTGCCAAACAGCCCTTCTGGAGACTCCTGGGTGGGGATTTGAGCATGTGCAGTACAATTTTCTCCCTTTGCTGCCAATTTTCAAAGTAAAACATACATTCAACAATATGCTGTTGATATATGTATGGATGTTGTTAATGCAAATTGATGGGTTCAACTGATAAGTTAGAATGGCTCTGTCGGGAATGTCTCTTTAGTTTTATTCCTGCTAATGATCTTTCATTGGTAGGTCATTTGTAAGTGCTCTGGTTGGGGTACATTTCAATAGGTTAATCTTCCCTACATGTATTATTGTTTGATTTGATGGATAATTTGAAGCCAATAAATTGACTGGTGTGTTGCTGGTGGTGGCAGTTTTATACTGTTATATGCCGAGTTGCTACAGTGTTAAAGACGAGATATACAGCACCAGGTTTCTGGAGTGCTGGCTTGGGCCTTTTTGAGCAGGCTATATCGTTTGTTTCTGAACCTTCTGAGAAAGAGCACTTGAAGGCTTGCATTGCTCAGGCTAGGGAAAATTTGCATCTAGAAGACAACCCTTCACAAACTTTGCAAACTGCAGTGAATCGTGAAAATAGAGGTGATTTTCTTTTTGAAGAATTTTTTTCTCTTGATGTGTCATTTATAGTTTTTTTTTTCATGTTGATGAGTTGTGTGCTTTGGGTGTTTTTAAATAGTTTACTTTAACCTTCCTATGTTTATCACGTTTTGTGTTGATTCAGGATATCTTTTTGAGGGGCACCTTACAGTAGATCAAGAGCCACCACAACCTGATTGGATGGTGCAGGCAAACCTCTTGGCAGCAGCTGCTAGACTATTTGAAGCCGAATCCTCTCAAGGTTTAGCAACAAATGAAACCACAGAAGATGATGCTGCTAGTGTGCTTGAAATGCTTAGAAATAGATTGGAAGAAGTTGTGCCCCTGGTATTTATCCAATATCTTTTCATGTATTTCTGATAATCCCTTATTCGGTTTCATTTTCTCTCTCTTAAATATCAACATGACTTTGAATTTCTAGATTCAGTTTCTGTAACTTCAACAAAGATGTATATGCGGCTTCAACTTGCTTTTTGATTGATATAAACTAAGCTGGACTCATTTTTCGGCTTTAATTACTTTTTGATTGATATAAACTCAGCTGGACTCATTTTTGTCTTTTTTTTTATTATTATTACACTACATTGTTTAATCAAAGGTGACTCATTTTGGTTATTTTATTTATTTAAAAAAACAAAATTGGTTAGATGGAGACTGGTGGTCCTGTAGCTCCAAGAGTTCCTCCTGCAAGTAAAGAAGTTGTGGCGAAACTTCCTGTCATTACTCTCACAGAGGAAATCCTAGCTAATATGGGGAAAGATGCCGAGTGTGCCATTTGCAGGGAAAATCTGGTGTTAAATGACAACATGCAAGAGTTACCATGCAAGCACACATTCCACCCACCATGTCTAAAGCCATGGCTGGTATTGTTTCCAAGCCCAGTTATTTACTGAAAGTTCTGTTTTACCCTTATAAAACCAACTTTTTCATTTGATAGTATGGAGATATTGAAAAAAGTGGTATTAACTTTGAAGTTTGCTCAACTTTATCCCTTATGTGGCAGGATGAGCACAATTCTTGTCCAATCTGTCGTTACGAACTACAAACTGACGATCATGCCTATGAGAGCTGGAAGGAACGTGAAAAGGAAGCCGAAGAGGAGAGGAAAGGTGCTGCAAATGCTCTTCGAGGTGGTGAATTCATGTATGTTTAGATGATCATTCAATACAATTACAATGTATAACATGGTTTACCCTGAAATAAGGGATTCAAAATATTCAATTGGTGAATAGTTGTGTATTCTTCATTATTTGAAACTAGAGGTATCTCTTCATAAACTTTTACGACATCTTTTATGATAGCTATTCCTTCAAATTCAATATCTCTATAGTTTTACTGAACACTGATGGTCTACAAATCCTCCAAACAATGTTGAAGGGGTTGTGCTATATATATAAACAAACAGTTCATAAAATGCACCCAATTAGCCTGAATGGTAAATGCGGGAATAAAATTGGATTTTTATCTCATTTCGCCGTAGGTTGTGAAAAACTTGAGGATGAATTTGAAAATTACAAAACTGTTTCTTGTATGTTAAGGTACATATTTAAGGTACACAAGTCAACCCAAATTCGGTCCTGTATTTGAACAAAATTGTTTTAGTATTACAAATTATCAATAACTATTAGGACCAAATCTTCGAAAAACATTTGTCTATAAATTAGTTAGAGCTAACGTACACAGTTTGACTATTACCTACTCAGTGAGTGAGTGTGAGCGCAGACATACATAATCTCTTACAAAATTTAATGGATGTGAGTGTGAATGCAGGTAGTAGTGAAGTACTCACTACCCTATACTTGCACTATATTTATTTGAATATACTTTCAATCCCAATCTCTTTTCAATTTGGTCTCTAAACTATAGAAACATTTTAAATAATTTTTAAACTATAATAATCCATCAATTTGGTCCTTAAACTATCGTTTTCTCTCATGTTTTTAAAAGAGTTGAGGGATTAAATTGATGTATTAATAATTGTTTAAGGACTGTTTAATATATTTTTATAATACAAAACTAAATTTGGGAAAGATTGATAGTTCAAGGATCAAATTGATGGTTTATTCTATTTATTTTCTTCCTTTTATTTTTGACAAATTGTACTTTCATACTTATATATGGGATGACCGGTGATGCTCGATTTGGAGGGACATCGCTATATGCAACTGCTGGCGTTTGAACAATATACTCTATTTATTCATCTTAAAAATTAAATTCTAGCAATTAAACTACTTTATAAACAATATATATATATAACTTAGGAGTTTGTTATTCTAACAATATATTGTACTCTATCCGTCCTACAATGAATCATTCATTTTTCAAACATAAAAAAAAAGAAAAAATTTGTTTTAGAATGAATGAATTTTTCAATTTTCAATATAATATTAATTACTTCCATTATTCTCAATTCAAAATGTTTCACTTTATGTATTTATTTATGATAATATGATGATAAATACACCAGACCTTTGCCCCTCTTTTGTACTAAAATAAAATAATAAATACACCAATATTTAATAAGATTATTTTAGTAAAAATACAATTTTATCCCCTTCATGTGTACTTTTTTAATGTTGAACGGTCAAATATCTCCCTCATTGTGAAACGAAATGAGTACTATTTGCATTTGCATTAAAAATCAGGACAGTCCAATCAAAATCTAAAAACCATAGACATACCAATTGTGTGAATGCCTCAAATGTTTAACTACAAGCAATCAAATTTTTATTTTTATTTTTGTGGCTGGCTATGCCGTGCAACATAATCTTTAGTAAAATTGAAGAATAATCCTGTTATCTCTAAAAGACTAAAACCCATTTGAGGAACCACTTAGTGTAGTAGACACTCGTGTTGAACCAACAACTTTAAAAGCAATTCTTAAACACTGGTTTAAATCACTTACACTACAATATAGAGTACACCTAGTGTAAAACTATTATTTGCATATCTATTGAACTCATCCATATACACCAAAACCTTCACTAAAACAATCGAAATTGATGCGGTTATTAATATCCACCAAAAAACATCGTTTAAATATAATAAATAATTTGCAGAATCTATAACAAGAGAAGTTACTTGCAAAAAATATATCAAACTTGTAATGATCAACAATATGTATAATTGTTTGTTGTACTAAACAACATTCCTAAAATCATCCTTTCACAAGCAAACAATTTAAAAATTATTGTTTCCAAACTACAAATCTCAAACAAAGCAACTCTAGCAGTGCTAAAAATGCAGACCTCACACAGCAACCAATATTATTACCTCAAAAATGAATTGTAAACATTATTGTTTTGTAAGTTCACTCAAATTAATTAATATACACCAGTGCCTCTGGCTAAAGAATTCAAGATGTCGAAGCAGCCCCCAATACCCCAATTGTCATATGATAAAATTTCCGCAGAGTAAAGTATTCTTGAAAACCGAAGTTAAGAAACTTCTCATGACAAATCTATTTGATATGTAGACGAATCGCATAAACATTACCAAGTGACGGGCAAAAAGACCAGAGAATCAACTTAACTGTGAACCGGTATGAACCTCGGATTCTAATACACGCCACCTTGTTAACTGCTCGGCTTTACCCTACTCCACCTATTTGCAGACCTTTGTGAACTTTGCGGTGACTCGCGAGGCTCAGAGAATCTATCATTTCTCGTTGCATATCTTTGTGAATTTTGAGTCCACTCACGAGGCTCTGAATATCTACTGTTTCTAGTTGGTGCAGATCTTGGTGAATTTTGAGTCCACTCACGAGGCGGCTCTGAGAATCTATCGCTTCTAGGTGCAGATCCCATTCCATCAATCCTGCCACCTCTTCTGTTATTTCTCCTCTCATCATGATGATTGTTAGGTCTGTTCTGCCCACCAGTTGACTTGATAATTTCTTCTTGCTTGACATTTTCTTCTTGCTGAGCTTCATAGGACAATGGTTGGATCCCCTCAAGATCAGGTTCTGGGAAGTACTCGGAAGGTCGCTTGGATTCATCCATCCTTCTAAATGTGATTGATATCCTAGCAAAAGTTTCAACAAAAAAGAACACAATCAATAACCATTTTTTAAAAACAAAAATTATTATTAACTAAAGTGACATTGATAACCATTTTACAACCATCCCCAATGCGATTTGAACTTCGTTCCTTGAGGTTAGAAGATCAAATTATTACCACTGAACAGACCAGACACGTCATGGACAAATCAATAACTTGTCATACATGGAATATCATACTATCCTATCGGTATATACCTTTTTGTAGGGACAGCAGGTACACAATGCTTAGCTACATCAGCTCCATTTCCATTTAAGACAAGTACAGATCTGCAGAGAAAAAAGAGTGATAATAAGATTGGCAAATTGGTAAAATAATCCGATGTCATGTAGCAACAATTTACAAACTAATAGTAATTAGACAAGTAGAAGACTGAATACTTACCCTACCGGTAGAGGAATAGCAAACGAACCATCAAATTTACCAGGACCTGCAATCCTCAGGTTTGATCCAAAAAGTATGTCGCACTCACTTAGAAAAGAGACAGTGCAAAATGGTCGAACAAAATCATGGTTATCTATGTGTGGAGGTATGCAGTCCCCTTCTTCATAAACATTCACAATGCAACTATCTGGCACACAGGTAGTCGGAAGTACATGCCACTTGACCAGACGTCGAATGATGACCTTGAAAAGATCGGGTAAAGGATCTATAGATGCCTCATGGAGAATACCAGGTGGGTTTCCATCCCTATCCTGTAATCCAAATTTATAACGATAGCTAAGTTATATTCTTTCTAAACAAAGAAATGTGAAGACATTATGTGAGAGAGACTAACCACTGCATAATTATAACAGCACCCAAATTGGATAGTTTGGCGTCCCTTGCCCGGCATCCACTTTCTAGGAGCTGAGTATGTCCGATCTGAAAATTTAAGAATCAACACCATATAGTCAGTTCCTCATAAATAATACTATTTACCACATTACCAAATTGTCAATGTAGTATAGCAACTTGATAACTGTTAGAAACCCAAAAAAGTAAAGCTACCTAATATAGTATAGCAACTTGATAACTATTAGAAACCCGAAAAAGTAAAGCTACCTAATTTGTTAAGTATGTTGCTGAAGGTGTAGAGTAGTTAGAATGTACAAATAAGTAACTAGTTGTCAATCATTGTTAAGTAAATTGAAGGTTCTAATCTTTTGGTTTTATTATATGAATGAAAACTTGAGTAGTTTAGTTACAACTTACAAGGCAAATATAAGTAAAATAAGTCAATTGTTTTAATGCTTTCTAATTTTTAAATGTTAACACTGTTCTTCTATGAACCTGTGCTTTTTGGCACATCTTGCATCAAGGTGCTAATTTGCACGGCAAATAAAAGTAAGAATGTAAAAAATTTAATGTTTTCTAATTTTGGTAATGTTATTGTTAACCTTCATTGAATGAGACATGTCTTTTTGGTGCATCATGCCTCAAGGAGCTAATTTGCATGGCAAATACATACTAAAAAAAATAAAAATAAAAAGTAAGATAGATAGATTAATGCTTTCTATTTTTTTCTAATGTTGACACCTTTCTTAATGAACATGTGTTTTGGGTGCATCTTGCCTCAAGGTGCATACACTGCTAAATGTTAAAAAGGAACTTTTTATTTGATTACTTTTCCTATTGTAATCATCAAAACACATATCGAGTTACATGCACACATTCGGCAGCGATCTTTAACAGTTTGAATTACTTACCATCTCACAATCAAATTATCAATACAATCTTTACAGAATAAAGAAATCTAGTCAATGATTCAATTCAAAACATGAATTGGCATTGTAAAGCGAACCAAAGATAGACATTTGATAAATCAAATTCAATTGTATAGCTAAAATCTTAATAGAGTAAATTACACAACAGAATAAACTCGGTCTTGCTAATTTGTGGGACCGGATACAATGGGATCGGGTTAATTAGTCATCTAAACTCTATAGATCGTCAAATTCATGAAACTACTTTATATATATACAAGTCAGCTAATATGTATATGAGTACTACAGATATATAATATGATTAAACTTATCATAACTTTATAATACAAAATGGAAAAAGTCATGCAGAATGACAACAATTTTGGACAAAATTTAAGTGTATTCATTAGGTGCAGGTCATTGTATTCTTCCACAAACAAATGTTTTGCATTCTTCCACAAAATAAAAATGTAAATTCAAACAATAACAACATCAGAACAAACAAGAACTTTCCCAAGGTTTCAAATAACAGTCATAAACCCTAATTGTGGTCACTACATTAAAGTCTTTTTATGTTTAATATCTCTACAGCCAAAATTGCAGCCACAATCTATTCCCAAAATACGCAACACATCTCGGAATTAACCACAATTTAAAACCAGTCCTAGAGGCATCATCATTAAACAACTACAAGTACATAAAACATAAACATAAAAGAGGAGGTTTTGAGATGAAAGTCACAAACCTTTGAGCTCTCCCTTTCTACCCTTCTCTTGTAAAGTAGCAACATAATCAACAATCCTCTTCTGTTCAGCAGCACTAAAAATCCCAGTATGCAACTCAAGACCTTCAAGAATGTTCACCAATTTTCCATTAACCCTTTCAAAACAAATAAAATCTTTCTTACGTCTCACATTCATAAACCTAATATACTCTCTTTGCTCCCTAGGCAAAGTAGCCTTATCAGAAACAACAACCCTATTTTCCCCTATGTTGTTGTTCCCTAAAACAACACCAACGTTGTTATTGTTGTTGTTTTTGTTGTTGTTGTTGTTGGTTTGATCAATCTCATCTTCACCAAATTCATCATCTTCTTGCACCATATCAGCCCAAGACATGCGTGGACTCTGAGCTTCCAAGGTTGAATTCCCTTGCACCTCATCTTTCCAACTCCCAAGAGAATGACACTCACAGTTGTCTTCCAACTCATCCTTAACCTCGGAATTAACCTCGGAATTTCCGTTCTGGCTTTGAGACTCTGCAACAAAATTCAACAAATGAAAAAACAGTGTGAATTTTCAATTTTTATAATTGAAACATGAAAAGGAGAATGACCCAGTTGGAAAAAGTTAGTCTTTTAAATGGAAATTAGGGTTTATGTTACCTGGGTCGATGGAAAGGATGCGATCGGAGAGAGATTGAGAACAACGGCGGCAGAGATCTTTGGAGAGAAAAGGAAGCCATGTGGAGAGAAACTCAGAAACGGTTCGGAGTTCGGAAGGTGAATAATTAAGGAGGAAAGAGTCGTTGTTTGAAGGTTGTTGAGTTCGCTCGTCCATGGCGGTGAGTCGACTCAGAGAGGAATCGGAGAGAAGAGAGAGTTGATTGGAAACTCTGAAACAGTAACGCTAACAAGAGACCAAGATACTTGGATTCTTATGATTTTTTTTTTATTATTATTATTATTATTTTTAGTTATATACGGTATATATATATATAATATGGAAGGAAAAAATTAAATTAAAATGGGTCCAAACTCAAAAAAATTAAAATAAAATAAATATCTTAATCTTTTTTGATATCATAATGGGAAAGAAGGAAAAAATTTCTTGACCAAAAAAAAAGGAAAGATTTTTAAGATTTTGATTCAATTCTGTATTTTTCACGCAATGTTTCCGTTTGATTTTGAAATTTTTTTTGCTGCATAAAAAATATCTCTTTAAAAAATAAATCAGAATTAAGCTTAAAGATTTTATTTGAAAATAAAATATAACAACCAATATTATTATTTTTTGTTAATAGATGAAATGACAAATCATATCTTAATTAAGTTAGAAGAGACCCTACGTCAAAAAAAAAAGTTAGAAGAGATTTGCGTTATTTAATTAAGTGTTCTAGTAATAAAATTTCTTTAAAAAATAAATCAGAATTAAGCTTAAAGATTTTATTTGAAAATAAAATATAACAACCAATATTATTATTTTTTGTTAATAGATGAAATGACAAATCATATCTTAATTAAGTTAGAAGAGACCCTACGTCAAAAAAAAGTTAGAAGAGATTTGTGTTATTTAATTAAGTGTTCTAGTAATAAAATCTCTTTAAAAAATAAATCAGAATTAAGCTTAAAGATTTTATTTGAAAATAAAATATAACAACCAATACTATTATTTTTTCTTAATAGATGAAATGACAAATCATATCTTAATTAAGTTAGAAGAGACCCTACGTCAAAAAAAAAAAGTTAGAAGAGATTTGCGTTATTTAATTAAGTGTTCTAGTAATAAACTTTTACTTGTAGTTCATTTTGAAGAGAAAAATATATCATGTACTATTGACAAAGTAAAACACATTCAATATAATCTTCAAATAGATATTGAAGTTTTTTCTTTCCTCCAAAATTTCAATAAAAGTTCTCTTTTGGTAACAATTTTTAAAAAAAGAGCTTATAACTTATTTTGTTAGTTTATAGCTTATTTTTCAAATGATATTTCAATTAGCTTATGAGTTTATAACTTATACCTTATCATCTTTTCTTCCGATTTTACCCATATTATTTTACTTAAAAAAAATTAAATATTAATTAAACATATATCTTTTATGTCATTTCATACTTATAAACTAATTCAACCGTTAATTTTATCAAACACTTCAAATTCAATCAGTTAGCTTATTCGCTATAAACTATCCGGTATAAACTAGTTTATCAGCTATCCGCTATATTTTTTTTCTTTTCAAGAGCCTTAGAGCAACTTTATTGCAAGATCCTTAGCCAAATCCTTAATCTAAGTACTTGATACTTAAAAAAATTTCCCACTAAAGAGAGCATCCATGAAAGTGCTTAATTCTTATTTCTAAGAAAAGATTCTTATGTAAGGATTTTTTAAAAGGTGATCCTTAGAATTAAAATAATGTATATTTATCTTTCATTCAGAAAAAGACAAAGAATATATGTGGTATTGGGGCTACTTTTTATGGTATCGGTGACCGTTTGGTCTCTTGTTGTTTGAACCAAGCTCTCATGAATAACAATGGCAGGACTGGTTATTGTGTGGTGATGAAGAAGAAGAAACATTCTGCCACGTGTCATGCACGGATTGGAGGGCTGGGGGGCGCGGGCAGAACATTTGGGGGACGCGCGAGCAATTTTCTCTTACTTATGTATGGTGCATAAATAATCTTTATGCACTATAACCAATCCCGTGGTATTGTGCGACCTAATGAATAGTATTAAGTACTCCAACATAAGAATTTGTGGATAAAGCAAAATGTGTCTAAGTTGCTTAAGAGTTGTTTAATCTTATGTGGCACAGTAGGACCCACATAAATAGTGTTAAGAACCTCAATTTAAGTATCTAGGGATAAAGATGCTCTTAATCACTTAATGAGTTTTGCAACACAGAGAGGCCTCAAAGTCGTGGCGAAATCTTCGACACACAGACCAGTTTTGCAACTTCATTTTCCACAACACTTTCCAATTTTATTTTTTGAACAAACAACACTTTCCTTCCAACTGCATAAGCCAATGGCAACCTCTTCTTTCTTAGCCTCAAATTTCAAATTCACACTCCCTTCGAAGAATCCTAGGTCCCTGTCTGTGTTTCATGGATTCAGACACCAACACCCAAATAGTTTTTCATTCAACAAATGTTCCAAATTTCAATCTATGTCTACTAGGATAGTGTCAGCTACTACAAGAACATCTTCTGATATATATGTTGGAAGAGACAACAATAGCAAGATTTATAACACATACAACTTAGACTCTTGTCTTGTAATTCCACCACCTACTTCAACCAAACCTAGAGCTATAATCAAATTCATTGGTGGTGCTTTCATTGGTGCTATTCCTCAACTTACTTATGGGTATTGATATTATTATTCACTCTTACCCTTTTGATTTTTTAATGTAAAGTTTGATTTTTTTGATTGGTGGTAATATAAAAGATTCAATTTTTCTTTATTTTGCAAATTGTAGCTATCTAATAGAGTTATTGGCAAAGGAAGGTTTTGTTGTTGTGGTGGTGCCTTATAATGTGACATTTGATCATTCTCTTGCTGCAAAACAAGTATATGACAAGTTTCATACTTGTTTGGATACAATCCTTACTAATGGGTTGCCTCAAGCCAATTTGTTACCTGCTCAGCTTGAAGACCTTCCTATTTTCTCTGTTGGCCATAGGTAATTAAGCCCTTAGTTGGGTTGTTTTGTTTTGTTTAGTGTGTAGCAGTACACTAACACTTTAGAATGAAGGTGTGTCTGATGGCCGATATGCGTCAACACACGTTAGTGTGTTATTCTATTTTCATAAATTATTACTGGTGTTGATGTGTCAGTGTCATGTTTGTGTTGATGCTTCATAGTTTAGTTAGTACCAAACTTATTGGAATTAAGCTTATTAAGGTCAAGTAACATTTTTTTGTTTTGTTTTCAATTTTTAGCAATGGTGCACTTCTTCAAGTACTCATAGGAAGCTTATTTTCTGAGAAATTACCCAAGGTTTGGATATTGTTATGGCTGCTGGAGTACTATTTATCTATGCACAAAAAGGGTTTTCATATAGTATTATATTTGATCAAAGATTTTATAAGCATGTTTGTTTAATGGAAGCATAATGCAGATTTTAAAAAAAAAATTTCTTTAATAAAACTTATAGACTTATAGTTATATCAATTCAAGGAATGTGATGAAAAGCTGTGTATCTCTTGTGGAAGGCTAATGCCGTAATCGCTTACAACAACAGACCAGCGACAGAGGCGGTCCCTTACTTCGAGCAGGTATTAACAATATTCATACTTGTTGAATGCTAATAATGCAATTTATCTAAGAATCACTATTCTAGGTTACCTTATTAGAGTGATTGATTTTTGTTATTGTTGTGATTAAGGATATTTCCGATAGGCTCTATACACCTTGCCAGTCGCTGCAGAAAGATTCGTTTGTGACAGTTAAAATTTAGTTTGGAGAATGAATTTACTATGTTACATAGAAGTACTAAACATTGTTTGCTTAACATATGGCTTTAATAAGAATGTTCTTTGAAGAAATATTTGTTGTTTGGACTTAATTTATTGACATTTTGTATTTAACCTAGATAATTTACTGATTTACGCAAAGTAATTAAGGTGGTGATGGAAAAAACCTAAGCATACTAAATCCTGGTTAAGTCAAGAACATTAAATATGTTAGAATCAGAGATGCAAAATAAAGAAATACAAAGTGACGGCTAGGTTTCAATAATATCAGAATTGCATTGCTTGACAAAATAAGGATTACAAGAGCATTTATAATAATAAGTAATGGACTATTAGACTACTAACCTATAAAGCCCAATACTAAAAGCCCTAATATATCTAACACTTCCCCTCAAACTCACGATGCATTAACGGATAATCATCGAGAGTTTGTCAAACAAAAACGAAAAACATACTTAATAATATAAACTTAACAATTTTATTTCTAACACTACCCCTCAAGCTAAAGCTTACTAAGCTTTACGCTTGTTACAAATTAAGCCTGAAAATGAACCAACCCAACTTAGAACCAACCGGAAAGCAATTTGCAGTCAACGGAGAAACCATCGAAGAGATGAGAACCAAATCAAATTAATCCATCATACAATCCATTCCAAGCTAACCAAAACAAAACCAATCGAACAAATCCAAATTAAACCAAACATAAGAATCAACCAATAGATAGATGCAATCAAATAGAAGAATCCAATAGGAAGAAGTGCAATCAATCATAAGAAGTGCAATAGGGAGAAGTGCAATGCAATCAGAAGAAGTGGTGCAATAGGGAGAAGTGCAATCAATCAGAAGAATCAATAGAGAGAAGTGCAATCAAACAGAACCAAACCAAATGGAACTAAACCAAACAAACCAATTCAAACCAACAAAACCAAACCAATCGAAGTTAACTGATACCAAAACAAATTGAACCAAACGAATCAAAACAAAGTTAACCGAATCAAATTCAAATCAAACCAACAAAAGTAGGAACCAAACAAATGGAGAGACTCAAACTAAAACAACAAAAGACCCTACAAAACACTTGTTACCCAAAACAAAAAAATATCCAATACACCAAACTTTCTTGCCAATGCATCCATTACGTCAGAACCTCATATTCCTAAACACAAAGAAACTCAAACAATGCAAAGATGACCTAAAGAAATTTCGATCAGATTTTTATCCAAACATGTCACTTAATAATCCATTGCAACAAAGGAACAAAGTTTACTAACCAATAGGAACAAGAGGTGACTGGGAAAGTTTACCAACTAAACATGTCAGAATGAGAAATTGAACAAATCGTAACATAGATGTAAGCCAATTGATTGAGAAAGAAACAAACCATAGCACAACGACACAAGATCAAATCACGAACTTCAAACAGCGGAGGCACTAAACTTCAAAGAACAAACCAACGACAACACAAAAACAAACAAATTCTCAATTTTGTTGAGAATTCGATAGCGGAAGGGACGATTGGTTCAAGGAGGATCAAACCATGCTCTCGATACCATGTTAGAATCAGAGATGCAAAATAAAGAAATACAAAGTGACGGCTAGGTTTAATAATATCAGAATTGCATTGCTTGACAAAATAAGGATTACAAGAGAATTTATAATAATACCTAATGGACTATTAGACTACTAACCTATAAAGCCCAATACTAAAAGCCCTAATATATCTAACAAAATCCTATTTTTGATGGAATCAATTATTCCCTTTTATTCTTACCATTCAATACATCATTAGAATCACTGAAATAAAATATGCTTCCAGACATAATTTCATTTACGGCATTAAGGAATAAATATGTTCTTTGAAGGAGCTTATCTCATTCATACTGCATTTCATATGATTCAAAACATGTGTGTAAGTCGCTCATCTCAATTACGATTCAAAACGTTGCATTGTTGTCGTGCAGTTGGGCCCTGCAATCAGCCAGATGATGCCGGTTGTGGAAGCAAATCCTATTTACTCAATAGCTAGAAATGCACCAGGTATCTTCTAACTCACGAAGAAGCATTGTTGCCATTGCTAAATTTGTTAGAATAAGAAACATATTTACTTAATAATAATCCTACTCATTCATTATCGCACCAGTTAGATTTCATATGTACCTATAGTTATATAATGATAATGCATGCCATCTGCAACCTGTGTAGGAGATGCATGGAAGATGGTGCTGGATGCTTTTGGATCAATTTTGCAGGAAAGTGAGCAGGAAGTTCTGAACTCTTTAACTAAATTTGTCGATCAGCTTCCTTTAGTAATGAGTGAGGTATGTGTTTCTTTTTTTGATTATGTGATGCTATTTATTTCAATAAGTATCTAGTAGTATGTGTTAAAGGGAAAACCTTAAGGTCAAATATTTGATTATTTACCTACCGCATCCATGAGTGTTTTTTTTCTTCCATTTGATGCTTATAATCCCTTAGATTAATCTATAAAAGCTTATGAAAATCTTTGTGACCATGGTTTTTAATGATATATGAAGTACTGACACAAACACTAACACAGGACGCGATACTGACACGTAAACACTGGTAATAATTTGAGAAAGTAGAAAGTGATTGAATGTAACATGTGTTGGTGTCAGACATTTGATACGCCTTCACAAATAATGATTGAAAACTATGAAGCCCAACGTGAGCATGGTTAAATATCCATGTCTTGCAAGGAAAATTTCACCATGATGCTTAAAACACACTCTTTTTAACAAGTTAATGGGTTGTATATACACGTATGTAATTTCTTATCGATGTGTGTATATATCTCTGTCAGGTTACACAGGGAGTCTCAGAGTTCAAGCCAACACCATCTGAAAATCGCGATTGCTTTAAAACTTCATACAATGTCAAACACACATTATTGGTTTGTCTGATGCCCTATATCTCAGAACTATAATTTTGAAAGATGGCGAGCATTAGTAACATGTGTCTGATGTTGTTTTTCTTTTTGTTCTCTTAATAAGGTGAAATTCAATTCCGACACAATTGACGAAACAAATATTGTTGAAGAAACACTCAAGCCTCGCGTAGAGTCCTTTGGTGGGACAGTAGAAAAAGTAGAATTGAGCGGTAACCACATCACACCATGCATTCAGGTAAAACTTCTCCGCACCATCCTTCTTATAAAAGTGTTACGTGTCATTGTAATTTCATTGAAATTTTCTGTTGCTTCGTTTTCACAACTCAGGAACCAAGATGGCAAGTTGGAAAGTTGTATACTCCAGCAGATGCTGTTGCTCAAAGGCTTAAATCACTTTCTTTGAGTGATATTAGAATCCTTGCTACAACCATTAGTGATTGGTTCAAACGTTTTGAGGATTGAAGTGCTATAAGAGAAGATTTGCATTGCATATATAATGCAATATAGTTTTGGTTATTACAAACTTTGAATCTGGTTGTGATAATTGAAGATATGATTCAAGAATCAAGAAGACAATATTAGTGTAAGATAACTCCCATTATTAAGAATACCTATTGGATTGGATATTGAGAGCTACTGATGTCTGATACACAATGATCCAAAACAAATATATTCATCTATCTTGGTGTTTTTTTTTTTTTGCCATTTACTTTTCAGCCTTTATTGCATTTATTTACATTTGTTACATATTGTTTCTGATTTTCATACATTAACTAAAATTATTTACTACTAGCATTTAATTTGACCTAATTATAGTTTAGGAAATTTGCACTTTAGGAGCATTTTGAAGGATTATAGAAAACCAGCTAGCTTAAGAAGTATAATCAATTCCTTAAAGAATTGCCTCAAGACAGAGAGCAACCCTCGTGTGCAAAGGCGGAAGGACACTTGACTGCAAGATCCACCTATCGAACAGGGACAAAGTTCATTCTTAGTGATCTAACAATGTCGAGTGGAAGGTCTGTCACTCAATGAATAAAAGTTAGCTTGGGGATAATAGGCAAATTTCTCCAAGAATCTTGGTGACTCGATGTTGGCTCTTCGCTACCTATAATTTGTGTATGTTGGAATTGGTTTGTTCGCCCATTAAAATAGTATATGAGCTAGGTTCAAAACTTTTTGAGACGGTTTGGTCCATATTTGGCACGGGAGTTGGAGCATTGAGAGGACTTTTCCTAGTATAAGAGGTTTGGGAAGAACGCTAAACAGTCAACGTTTGAAAATATCTAAGTACATAGTAACCCTAATTTTAGACGAGTCCTTTCCTAACTTCCCCAAAATCTCCTTTATCACAATCAAGAAATCACGAGTTCGAGATGATGCATGGATGGAGCAAAAGAAGTAATTCATAAATCAAGTAGCACGTATCTAACCAACTTCTAACCATTTCCATATAAGATCACTGCTACATTTTCAACTCTAAATTTTATCCATAACCAACTTCTAACCATTTCCAACCCATGCATGCATCCTCAACATTTATTTCAGAAGAGTTAAAACAAACCTTATTTCTATTCAACTATATTGACCAATTGATAAGTATCTAAATAAGCTCCTAAATATTCTTCTGCTTTCTACTTGAATCAAAGCCTAAACTTGACAAATAAATGTGATTCTCCACAGCAAAGTATAAAGGTGTCCTATGAGCTTAAGCAAAAAAATAAAATAAAATATCTAACTTCTGTCTCCCATTAAACAATTCTCTATGCCAACTTAGTTTCTATCCAAAAACTTCATGTTTTTCAATAATCCATTTTTAGTTGGCCTTTCCTCCTTACATAAGATTAATTACATATTAAGATTTTTCTTTTGACACAACTAGGATGGATTAAATAGATGATTTTAATTACAATTTGGATTTTATGCAGCCTATTGGAAATGGGACCATATGGGAGAGATCACCACTTGTGCTGTGATCAGAGCAATGCAAGGAAGCTAGCATGGCTCATGTCTGCTTACAATATTTGAAGACAAGTCAAGGACCAGGAAAGTGGGCGAGTAATACGTTAATAATGTAATGATACATTGGTTTTTGAAATAATATTGTAACCTTACCTTGGTCAAAAGTAATTTATAGAGCTTGCACAATTAATATAGAATATATAGAGTCAAAAGGAAAATATGCAAGGAGAAGAACGGAAAAAATAGAGATTTGAATTTTCCGTTGTTACAACATGATGCTGTAACATATCAGGACTGTTTAATTTGAAATGGATAGCTGAGATGGTTTTGACATGTTTTTATTGATGTGCGATCTGTATCGTTTGATTCAAAATTAATGGCTGTGATTCTTTACTGCGTCAAACTGTGAGTTCCTGTTACTGCAGGTCATCCAAATCCAAAAAATAGACAACAACGAAAAGATGGGCGACATCAAGAGAATTTTATTTTATTTTCAGACAGAAATCAAGAGAATTTTATATTTAATTTATTTTTAGTCAGAATCAATTTTACAGACTGAATCAATCAAAAATAATTTTTTGTCATCATAAAACCAAACATACTAAAATGGAGTTAGTGGAATAAAATGTGTCTGCAACATGGTTTGATTCTTAACAATTAATTTGTCCAGGAACTAGTACTTTTGAGTGTCCCTTACTTGGACCATCCTACTAGTAGTACCAGATGATTTTGTCTATGGTCCAATACTAATAAATCTACATGTCGTGCCTCTTAAATTGGGTGGGGAAAACCAAGTCTCATGCATAAAGTTTGTTGATGAATCTTACGATTGTGTTTGGTAAATTGTAGATTGAAGCAAAGCGAACTACTACAACAAAATAAAGTACAGTACTAAGAACTATCAATATAGGAGTGAGTTGTAAAGCAAAAAGGGGGTGATAAATCAGTTAGGCATACTGCTTTTGCATTGCATGAATGTAATAAAACTAAAAATGTACTTTCACAAACATGAAATGGATTTGTTGGGGTAAAAAATATATCCTTTATGTTATGTTCCTCATCCCGCGTGATTAGAATTGGTGGCCAGCGTCGAGCAGAGAATTGTCAAAGTTGAGCATGGCAAGGAATCTACAAATTAAACACAATGGCGTTAACTTAGTACGAAAACGTAAAATGAGAGATTTTATGATAGGAATTGCATATTTTAATCCTTTGATCATTGATGGGAGGCCGACTTATGAATGGCACCCCATCAATATTGAGCTGCTTATTTGTTGTGGAGACGTTACGATTTGGAGAATCCGAAAATAGTCATTATGTTTTAGGGTGGTGAAGAGCCTTTAAATTGAGCTGGATAACTTATTCTATCATCAGGACTTTGTTATTCCATATTGCAAATACGAATCTATGGTCAGTTCAGAACAATTCATAAACTAAATATACACTAAAACGGTCTTTAAAAATGTAGGGTTCACCCTACATATATTTCACATTGAATTGACCGTATATGTTTTTATTTTATTTAAACCTCTTTATTTATTTATTGGTACAATGAACCGTAACCTAGTAAAAAAAAATTAAAATTAATGCAAATGCAAAAGGGAAGGATTGAATCGGTGCGCTTCATCTACGTTGTATTTATATCACACAAAAGGTGGTCTCATAAATCATTGTTTACTTATGAAATGAGATTGTCCTTCATTGGTTGTAATTTTGTACTATCATCACGTTGACCGCAAAAATGTTACAAAATCGATCACAATTAATAAATACATGTCCACATTCAATTCAATTGTTTTTCAATACTGCAACAAAAACAAACAAAAATGTAACAGTAATATCTTGAGGAGAGTAGGGCAGATTAAACCATGAGAAGAACCGTGGTCCCTCGTGCGCCATGCCCACTTGTACCGAAAATGACCTCACAATTTTGACGAGGCAAGAAGAGTAACTTCAATGTCAACAACTAGTTTTTAAACCCGTGCTTTCGCACGGATGAATTTTAAAACACATATTCTTATTATTTTCCTATTAAACTAATGGATAAATTACATTAAATAAATAATCACCAAAAAACATTAAACAAAATAAATAAAAGAAACATGTAGATAAATGTTGCCAAACCTATAGGTACATGATAGAACAAAAGGGCTTTAATTTCAATACAACCGTTTGTTTGTGGGCTTTGAGAGAGATATAACAAACCAAGCCCAATGCCAAAATTCTAGGGTCTTCTATCGTGACCCTGCCCTCTACGGCTCTACCCTCCCTCTTTGACTTTTCTAATAATTACAGAAAAACACATAAACTATCTCTTCTCCCTCTCTCAAACCCTAGCTGCCACATCCCTTCATGGCCTCCCTTTGTCACTTTAAATCATTAATTGGCTGCGAGATCAACACCATCTTCCTCCTCTCTTTGTGATCTATACTGAAATTCGATCCATTTTCCAATAAGTGAACTTGTTGCCGTCAAAAATCGCCATTTCTGACCAGCTCTAAAATATTCCATAGAGTTGAGTACTCCTCTGTTGAACTGTTTTCTTTCACAATCCGGTAACCGTTACGGCAACCACCGTGCCGGAGATCGAACGAAATCACCCTACCATGAGTTTGAATTTTCCAACTACATTGTTTGATATTCTTCTTACTTTACTCCGATCTTATCTTCCCACCCTTAGTAAAGATGATTTTTTTTCTTCTGTTTCAGCTATGTTTGACTCATGTGCTTCAAACTACTGTAAAACAAGCTCCTGTTGTAGCCATGGGTACGTATTACACCTCGTTTTAGTTTGTTTTGTGTAGAAACCATCCTAACCGAAATCTTTTGTATCTGGCTTTGTGAGAAAATATACTGTGTTGTGCTTTTATTTTAATAAATTGTCTTGTTAAGTTTTATGCTCAACAAATTGTCTGGTTCTTAGCCATTTTAGTTTTGTAAGCACATTGATATCCTTTAATTTGAACTACCGAGTAAAGTGATGTGCTCATAAGTTGTATTTCATCGACTTTGAAAGTTGAATTTATTGTGTGTTGGACTTAAATTATTTTACTTATAAGAAGAATTAGGAGTTTGATAACTTAACCAACATATTGAAGTATATTATCTTATTAAGAATTAAAGGAATGTTTGAAGGGGTCATTTCAAGTAACTCTTTATCTCTTTTTAGATATATACATTTTGATTAATTTAGGCCCTATACATACACATTTGTTTGAACTTCATTCCTTAAGAGTCATTTCAAAAGAAACTGAGATTCTTTGCATTTTTTTTCTTTGTTAAATTGTGTAAGTGCAACATTGTCTTTGGATCTTTTACTTAAATTTATTTTATGATTTTCATCCTTATTTTGTATCTCCTAATTATTCATTTACATGTTTTGATAAATCTTCTATGTTCATTGTATTTGCTAAAATAATGAACATGTGGAGACAACAAAAATGTATGAATACATGTCAATGTACACCTCATGAATTTACATATCTTGTAGAGATGGATGACAACTTTATAAGATTTTGTTTGTATTTTTCTTCTCAAGTATACCTGCAAAATTAGTTCCAAAGCATAAAATATTTCAAAAAGATCTTTTGTTCAATATGAAAGACATAATTTCAAAGAATGTGTAGGATTTTATAAGTATGAGGATGTCAAGTAGGTGAGCAATAGAGAATTTAAATAGTGTGTACATGTCTTTCTACTCAAGTTTAAATAATGTGAATGGATTGCCTCAATTTTTTTCCATCATGTTGTAAACATGTATAGATCATCACCCTTAAACTCTTTTTTTTTTTTCCTATTCCTTTCCAAATCAAGGGCTAGGAAAAAACTTGACCATCATGTCATAAAAGTAGACTTTAAACTTTGCTCTCTTGTAATCTTCTTTCTTTTTTGTTAAACTCAATGTGCTCTATTGTTGTTGTAGACTCTTCCCAAATCCTTCTGCTCCTTCCTCTCTTGGCCATATAGTTGCTATATCACATTAGCATTCGAGGTAAACATCTTTTACTCTAACTTTGAAAGAATTTTATTTAAATTAAGATCATAAATTTCAAACAGAAACTATAAATTTACTTACCTATTAGTAATCTATTTTCAATATCTATTGGAAGGAAAGTAAATGTTGTTAGCAAATTGCACCTCAATTTTTACTTGTGACTTATTATTCGTGTAATTATGGTTGTAGAAAACAACAAACCCAAATAATATACCAAACTAAACCTTGATAGAAAAACTTTTTTTTAACCTTTGTGAAACACAAGCAAGATCCTTCAAAGAAGTGAGACTCACCTATAAAAAAATTGAAAACAAACATAATCACAAATGGGAATTACTCTTAGCATCGTATGTTTTTGAACTTGATTGGTTGTGCCTTGTTCTTTTCCGAATGTGATTTAAGCATGTAACATGATAATATTGCTTCTTGTGGGTTATGAGATCTTTATCTTCTTTTGAAACCAATACATATGTAGAATATATGCCTTAATTTGAGCATCTTGTGTGACCATAGGTTGCTGCGAGATTCACATCTGAGAGGGCATGAAAGTATGAATTGAAGCAGTGTAAAGGAAAGATCTTTCAAGGAAGAAAGAACAGTATCCTCAAAGGTACATGCAAAATTAGTTCCAAAACATTATATATTCCTAAAAGTAATCTTTCAATATGAAAGATATAAATTTCAAAGACAAATCTTTAATTTTTTCACTTGTGGGTTACATTATGAACCCACCATATTTCTTTATTCACTTTTCAAATTCTAAAATAGCATTTTTAAACTTTGCTCTCTTGTTATGTAACCCTTTTAAACTCATTATCCTCTATGGGTGGTATAGGCTCCATTATAATTTACTTTTCTCGTTAAAGAGTTATGAAGAGTTGTAAAGAAAAACTGAACATAATGTCACTAAAATTATGAGTTAGTAATTTAAGAATGTACTACACACAATATTCATGAAAGAAATGAGATCCTTGCCTTTGAAACATAGAAGCAAGATCCTTGAAAGAAGTGAGCAATCACCTATAAAAAAAAGGACCAAACATGACAAAATATAAGTCTCAAACAAAATAACAAAAAAATTGCATAGAGAAATAGTTTATAGCTTCAATTTTTTTTCATATATCATGTTTTCACTGAAAGTTTGATTGTGGATGAAATCTAATCAAATGGGTTTTCTATTATCAGGCTCAAATCAAATGCAAAATAAAGACAATGACAAAAAGGGAATGAAGATTGGTTGTCCAATTTTGAAGAGAAGATAAGAGAATGGAGAAAAAGGAATGAAAAAGAGGATAATTAGTTGAGATACATATGGGCAATCCTTTGATATTTATAGACTAAAGATTTGAGAAGATAAATTTAAAATAAAAAGATTTGGGATATAGATAATCGTGAGACTTTCTTGTAAAGCAAAGAAAAGAAAAGGAGGTATATTCAATGAATGGTAATAATATATTGGGTTATAGGTAATTGATTTGTCCAATTATAATATATTGTAATTTTTTTAATTGCAAAATGGAATATGGTTTTAGTTTGCTTTACTTGCAAGCAAAGAAAATGAGGTATATTGGGATGATTTTTACTGTATAGAAATTAAGGGTATATACAATGATTGGTAATAAGCACATTAAATAAATTACTCCACGAGCAGGTGTTATCTAGAAAGGTGTTATCTAGAATAAACTGAACACTAACCTACAATAGGAATATAGGGGAGGTAGCAAGAAGTCCATACCTTGTAGATCAGTAGAAGAGGTGAAGCAAATATCGAAAAAGACAAAACCATATAAAAGAAAATAAAGATGAAATATAATAAATTAATAATAAGCAAGACTATAATAAATTTGTAACTGAGGTGGCACATGGAACTAAATCTACAGTAGTTTTTTTACCATCCGGATGTGTCAAGTATATTGATTTATAATCTTGTCACCCACTACACTTCAATAATTTCAATAATTTATTTATTTATTTCAAATGGTAAGAGTCTTAGTTTCTTTAAATATGTGGTCAGAAATTTGATTTCTTACTCATACGTATGGAAAAAATTCGGTTAGAAGGAGAAAACTCATCTTGCATATCTCACAAATTCCCCGACGAAGATTAGTCATCGCTAATAGCGGTAAAACTTCGTATCAATATCTTAATAACAAAAAATAAAGAATTGAGTTTGACTTAATTAATTTTGATTAAAAATTAATTTTAAATTAATTTATGTTGAAGAGTACTAATAAAACCTATTTTTAGAGTGAATAATCTACATTAATTTATTGAACCATTTAAAGTGTAAGTATTGTGTTAGAGAAACAGTTAAAAAGAGAATTGTTCGTAACATTTCATGTTTAAATACAATAATATAAAGAGCATTGCTATTTAGCATGAAATTTTTACACAAGAAATGCAAGAATTAACACATGGCAAAATCTTAAAGGATGATGTCATTTAATCTTCTTTTTTAGTGGAAAACATGGGTGGTTATGGATGTAATTAAGGGTGAGGATTTATTATTCTCTTTCTTGCATCAAAAAATTCTTGCTAAATAGCATTTTCCTAATATAAAAGTGGTTCTGATCATCAATACATGTTGTAAATGTAATTATCTGAGTTGTAATTGTATTTGAACTATAAAAATAGACAAGAATGGATGGGTTAAATATAAATTTTTAAGTTTTTAACCCTTCAAATTCTATTTAATTCTAGAAATCGTGACGAAAAAATATTTGGGGAATGAAACTTACTAAAAAAATTTATAGAGCCCAAAAACTATTTTAATATTTTTTTAGAAAGAAAATGGAAACTTAAAAGAAAAATAAGAGAAAGAAAAACAAATAATAATATTTTATTACTAATTAAGCACTAATTATTGAAGAATTGTTTTATTGGAGTCTTGTCTGTGAATTGATTGTGCAGATTGAACCATTCAGTTGAGTTCGATGAGAAATTTGTATCCTCAGTCGTGTAATTATATAAACGTTATCTCATATATTTTGACATATTGTGATCAAAACCCCTATATATGAAGCAGAGTTGTTGAATCACAAATCTATATTCGAAATCATCTACTGCGTGAAAATATGTGAAACAGTTACAACAGACATATGGAGAGGTGGTGATTATATAAAGATATCATCATATGGAGAGATTTTGTTTGCACAAAGTCTATTTGTATGTTTGGTTCTGCGGTGACGAGAATTGATTTTGACAGAATTGATTCTGTAAAATTGATTCTGGACAAAATTGATTTTAAGTTAAAGTGGTTTATGTTTGGATATATTCATGTAAAAGTGAGTTGAACAAAAATTTTGAGTGTAAAAATCAATTCTAGAATCAGAAGCTACGATTTCTAGCTTCAAGTAGAATCAATTCTGGAGGCAGAATCAATTCTACTTTTGAGAAACCAAACAAGTCAGTGTTAGAATCTTAGTGTGAGAAAGGATTAGGAAAAGAGTGATGAAAAATGGAGAAGAGAAAGTGAAAGTGAAAGAGAGAACAACTAAGAGATAGTTTCTTAGGGAGGAAGTAGAATTTTATTCAACAAGCTTTTTAACATACATACACCTCATGGTGTTTATATAACAACTTCTTAACTTCCTAACCAAGTTACTTAACTAACTTGTAACTGACTTATGTAACTAACTAATTGACAAATTCAGTTACTTATTTCACAAGAAACAGACCATATTTTGAATTATATCACAATACACCCTCTTAATTCAAACTATCTAAGCTATACATGTTGAGTAACTTTCTCATAGCTTTGAATTTGTCAATCTTCAGTGGCTTGGTGAGTACATTTGCAATCTGCTCTTCTGTTTTGCAGTAGACAAGCTTGATCCTCCCTTTAGATACTTGGTCTCTTAGGAAATGGAACTTTGTTTCAATATGCTTACTCCTCCCATGAGCTATGGGATTTTTGGCTAACTTTATGGCTGATTTGTTGTCAACCATCAACTCCACTTCCTCATCTATATCAATCTTCATTTCATGTAGCAGGGATTGTAGCCATATCCCTTGACAGGCAGCATAACAAGCTGATATATACTCAGCTTCACAAGTAGATAGAGCCACAACTGTTTGTTTTTTAGAGCTCCATGATATGGGACAATTGAACACAGTGAAGACATATCCCATTGTGCTCTTCCTCTCTACTCTATCTCCACTCCAATCAGAGTCACAATTACCAACCAACTTGCCTCTTCTACTATCTGTGTTAGGATACAAGACACCATAATCACTTGTACCTTGAATATACCTTAGTATTCTTTTTACTGCTTGCATATGTGACAGTTTAGGTGTTTGCATGAATCTACTAACAATGCCTACACTGTGACACACATCAGGCCTAGAGTTGCAGGCATATCTCAAGCTGCCTATCATCTGCTTGTATAGGGTACCATTCACATCTTTTCCTTCATCATCACTGCTCAAACTAGAGCCAGTCTCCATTGGTGTGTTGGCTGGGTTGCAGTTCAACATGTTGAATCTTTTCAATATGTCTGAAACATATTTACTTTGATGTAGCAATACTCCACTGCTAGTCTTTGTGAATTCTAATCCAAGAAAATACTTCAATCCTCCCAGATTAGTCATTTCAAACTCTGAGCTCAATTGCCTTGTTAGCCTGTCAATTTCATTCTTGTTGCTGCCAGTTATCAATAGATCATCCACATATAGACACACTATGCATAAGCTATCCTGTGATGACCCTTTGATATATATTCCATGTTCCACAGTGCATTTCATATAACCATTCTGGCTTAGGAATTCATTCATTCTCATATTCCAAGCTCTTGGAGCTTATTTTAATCCATACAAGGCCTTGTGTAGTTTCAACACATGATCTTCCTTACCAGTGACTGTGAAGCCCTGAGGTTGTTCAACATATACTTCCTCCTCAAGTTTGCCATTTAGGAAGGCAGACTTGACATCAAGTTGAACAAAATCCCAGTTAAGATGATTTGCAATAGCTATCACTAATCTTACTGTCTCAAGTCTAGCTACTGGTGCAAACACCTCAGTGTAGTCAATGCCTTGCTTCTGTAAGAAACCTTTTGCCACCAATCTTGCCTTGTATTTGGCAATGCTTCCATCTGGCTTGTGTTTGATCTTGTAAATCCACTTTACAGCTATTGCTTTCTTGTGTGGAGGTAGTTTAACTAATTTCCATGTATGATTTCTCTCTATTGCCTCTATTTCATCCTGCATGGCTTCTCTCCATTCACGATGGTTTGAAGCTTCAGCATAAGAGATTGGCTCTGTGTCAACAAAAAGTGCCAGGTGTACTATGTAACCATCTGGTGTCACCATGGTGTCAGGAATCACATCATAGTCTTGTAGGTTTCTGTTGGGAATTGTTGTTCTAGCAGATCTAGGTTCATTGTGGATTGGATCAACCTGTTGGGGTGGTGGAAGCTCATCTTCTCTGGTGCCTTGTTCATCAAGCAATTCAATCTGAATGTACTTTTCACCATGTGATTCTTTACTATCCCAATTCCAGCACTTGTCTTCAGCAAAAGTTACATCTCTGCTGGTAGTAATCTTTTGATTCACTGGATTATACAACTTGTAAGACCCTGCAGTGTGATATCCAACCAAGATCATAGGTTCACTCTTGTCATCTAGTTTTTTTCCTCTTCTGATCAGGCACATGCTTGTAACATAGACAACCAAAAACTCTGAGATGCTTAACTGATGGTGTGTGACCAGACCAAATAGCTTCTGGTACCTTGTTTAACTTCTTAGTTGGACTCCTATTAAGCACATAACAAGCAGTATAGACAGCTTCACCCCAAAAGTTATGAGGCAAGTTCTTTTCTTTTAACATGCACCTAGTCATATTCATAATTGTTCTGTTCCTCCTCTCAGCCATTCCATTATGTTGAGGTGTGTAAGGAGCGATTACTTCATGTTGAATACCATTCTCTGTACAAAACACTTTGAAGTCATGTGATGTGTACTCACCACCACCATCACTTCTCAAGATCTTGATCTGCTTCTCTGACTGCTTCTCAACCATGATCTTGAATGACTAAAATTTCTGTAACACTTCATCTTTGGTCTTTATCAAGTAGATCCACATCATCCTACTGAATTCATCCACAAAAGACACAAAGTATCTATTTCCTCCTAAAGACAATGTCTCAAAAGGACCACAAACATCAGTGTGCACAACATCAAGTACCTGCTTTGCTCTCATAGGAATATCTGAAACAAAGGATTTCCTAGGTTGCTTGCCTATCAAGCAATGTTCACAGAGATCTGTTGGAGTTTTGATTTCAGGCAATCCACTCACCAATCCATTATTCTTCATGTAATTCAAGCTATTAAAATTCAAATGCCCATACCTGAGATGCCATAGCCAAGCTTGATCACTGATCTTCACTGAAGCCAGACAGTGAGATTCATTTGGTGAGATTTTCACTTGAAATGTTCTATTCTGAGAGAGAGGGGCTCTGAGAATAGTGTTGTGCTGAGCATCAAATACCTCCATTTTCTTATCTTCTAGGTGGATGATGAACCCTTTCTCAAGCAATTGACCCATGCTGAGCAGATTTGTTTTCATGGCAGGAACATATAGAACACCAGTAATGAGAGCTTGATTACCTTTCTTGCCTGTAATCAACACATCACCTACACCTTCAGCTGGAATTGTTCTACTATCTGCAAACTTGATCTTAGTTTTTGATGAGCTATTGAAATTGATAAGCCATTCTCTATGACTTGTCATGTGACTGCTGCACCCTGTGTCAAGATACCAATCTTCTTGGTGATCTTCTTCATCTGTTGTTGTAGCCATGAGTAGCATGGGGTCTTGATCAGTGTCACTTTCACTCTGGGCCATGTTAGCTTCAACATGATTTTTTCTTGGTACTTTTTTGCCTCTGCAATCTTTAGCAAAATGACCAAACTTTTGACAATTGTAACACTGAACATTCTTGAGATTCATCTTACCCTTCTTTTCTTGATTAGCACCATTGTTGTGAGATGATGCTTGTGCTTGGTCATTATTCTTTGTTCTATCTTGCTGAGAGTTATCTTTTTTGTGCTGCTCTTTGGATTTCTTCCCTTTCTTGATTGCATGTGCTTGTAAGGCCTGATCAGAAGTTCTATCTTTAGTTCTTTCATTCAATCTTTGTTCATGTGCCTCAAGAGAGCACTGAAATTCCTCTAACTTCATTGTTGACAAATCTTTGGATTCCATTATAGCTACAGTGATGTGGTCAAATCTTGCAGATAGTGTTCTCATTACCTTCTCAACAATGGTGCCATCACTAACCGTTTCTCCACAGCTAATCATTTGGTTTGTGATGGTTGTGATCTTGTTGAAATACTCTGCAACACTCTCATTTGACTCCATCTGCAGCAGCTCAAATTTTCTTTTCCATGTCTGTAGTCTCACTTGCTTCAATTTATCATTCCCTGAGTGACCTTTTTCAAGAATATCCCAGCATTCCTTTGAAGAAGATGCATTTTCTATCTTCTGAAAGTTGATTAGATCAATACATTGGTGAATAAAGAACATTGCTTTGAAGTCTTTCTTCTTCAATGCTCTATGTTCAGTTCTTTGGGCTTCTGTAGCATTCTCTGCCAATGGAGTCACACCATTTGCTACTACTTCTTCAACTTCTTGAAACCCGAAGATCACCTTCATCTGTTTATGCCACCGATCCCAATTGTTACTATCAAGAATTGGGAGTTTGCCACCAAAGCTGTTGCTGAGATTCTCTAGAGAACTTGTCATGATGATTAGGAATGAATCACTGAATCTTTAGGCTAGCTGATACCAGTTGTTAGAATCTTAGTGTGAGAAAGGATTAGGAAAAGAGTGATGAAAAATAGAGAAGAGAAAGTGAAAGTGAAAGAGAGAACAACTAAGAGATAGTTTCTTAGGGAGGAAGTAGAATTTTATTCAACAAGCTTTTTAACATACATACACCTCATGGTGTTTATATAACAACTTCTTAACTTCCTAACCAAGTTACTTAACTAACTTGTAACTGACTTATGTAACTAACTAATTGACAAATTCAGTTACTTGTTTCACAAGAAACAGACCATATTTTGAATTATATCACAATAGTCAGAATCAATTCTATACGTCCATAATCAATTCTGGCTGCTCCAGAAGTGAAACCAAACATACACTCTATATATATATATATATATATATATATATATATATATATATATATATATATATATATTATATATATATATATATATATATATATATATATATGATGAAATGGTTTTCCTTTGGGGTGTTGATAAGCTGAATTTGCGGGATTGTTGCATTTTCAAGTCGTCCTCAAGTCAGGTGTCTTGACATATATACAGTACTCTCAGTAGTATGTCCTACAATGAGAATTATATATATATATATATATATAAGCCACAAACAAATTATTGATCATATGTGACAGTGTACGCCAAAGTATATATATAGATCGGTTCAGATAAATCGTGTGATGAAAGACACTTTATATTATAAAGCTGGTACATAACATAGCACATCAGAGTAATTGTGTCGGGTGCTTCAATATTCTTAAGTCATCTTATTTATATTAATTAACCTTACTATTGGCCAAATTATTCTTACTAAACTTAAACAAGTACTCCCTTGGTCCTCTAGTTCATCTAACAAAAAAATATTTATATTTTAAGTCGATTGAATAACCTATGTATATGTATTTGAATGGAGGTGGAGGCGAAATATGAGATGGAAATGACAACAATGGAAGAAGATATACCTACATACACTTTGGCGCCTAAATTAATATAAGTTCGATGTGAGTGTTAATTTTAATTAAAATGATGCATACCTTGTTAAACTGTAATGTGAGGCTTATATATATATATAGGCTAGCATACATAGTATTATAAATAGATGAATCTGGTATTAAACTGATAGATATATAGCATTGTGTTTCTGGCCAAGCCCTAATTAAAGTCATGTTGAAGTAGTATTATGTGACTAGCTATTCAATTCAATAGACTAATCTTTGGAGTTAGATTTTTTTTTTTTTTAATTTATGTCCCAACAATGGTTTTCTCTAAACTATTCTTTTATAATTGGGAGGTATTTATTCATCGACCAATGAGAATAAGTTATATAAGTAGGTTTGTATGTGGTTCCCACAAATTTGTTACAAGTTAGATGTAGGGACCACAAACAAATCTAATTATGTGACTTATTTATATTAGTTGATGGATAAATAACCTCAAATTATAAAATGATAGAATAGATCTCACCCACAACAATTGTCAATTGGTTCTCTCATCAAAAGTGGGGCCACATTCATTCACAATTGGATGAAATGCATATGTCTCATCGCATTAAAGACAATAATAGTATTTGAGGTCAACATAGCAACAAGAGCAACGGAGTGCTTATTCATAAACAATTTATTTTTCACAACAAATAAAATTAAGGTGATTTCTTGACCCTAAAAAAAATAAAATAAGGTGATTCACTTTAAATTTGCACAAATATAAGTATTTTTTTTCCTTGATATATGATCTTACATGTGATCAGAGTCGACCAACGTCCGTTTGTACGGTGCTCCGCCCCTAGTTCCGGTAAGTGAAGGGGGTTGTGTACCTGTTTATACTCCGACGCTCAAGTTAGTATTGGTGTGAAGTATAAGTTTTCAGAGAGAATAGAATGTACCTGACTCCTTACAAATGAGGAGTATATATAGCCCCCAGCGCTGGGCTAAGGCCAATGATGGCATTAAATGGCCATCAATTGGCTGCCGGAAAACGGCTGAAAAGCCATGATGAGCATTTAAGGCTCATCATTCCGGTGTCGGCCGTTACGATACGCTTGGTATCTTTGGCCGTTGGAATCCTCGAAGGGGATTGGTGCTCGAATATAGTCATGCATTGCTCGAGCCTGATTGGGCTTAGGGCCCAGTCGAGAACAATATATATCTTTTCTTTACTTGCCAACTTGTTATGATTTTTACCATGGTTTCAAATTTAAGTTGCATGTACGACTGCAATATAACTGTATTAGAAAATGTATGTATATGATAATTTTGGATATGTTTGTTTCAATTTTTATTTTTTCACCAAAAATTTAAATTTTATAATGGTTTAAATCTAATGAAAAATCTTACTTTTAATAGTTTCCCAATTATGTACTTCAAACATCTCCAAATCAATATTAAGGGAATAAGTTAATATTCTAGTATAGTGGATAAACAATATAGTAGTATGTTGGTACCATTTAGTATAGTTTGTGAAAATTTAAAATTATTTTAGGTTGCAATTCAATGCCCGTCGCAGCAAATGCAATTGCATGAACTACAACGACATTTGCGATTGCAGCCGCAATTTAAAACCATTTATTTCACTATGGCTATTAGAATTAGTTGGATTGTTTCTTTTAACTGAATTAGCTTGAGTCTGTTAAAAATAATTTCTTTACTCTGCCAAAATTCTAAACAAAGTCAATTCAAAATCACAATCATAATCATAATACAATACATTTGTATATAGTATATGTAAATTTGCAACCCCCTACCTAGTTGCACCAACAAAAAAAAATTGTTGCAATAATGGATATACATAAAAACAATTAAAAATACAACTTGTTTTCTTCTAATTTATGATAGTAGAAGAGAAGAAATAATCTAATTGGTTAAATATTGAACAAAGAGAGGCAAGATTTGTATTTTTATAGTTGAAAGTCTTGAAGACATAGCATGGTCTATAACTGAGAAAGAAAGTGACCACTGATGATCACTCAGAAGGAATCCATTTAAAGCAGAATAATAATTAAAAAATTTAAAATGGTAACAAACTTAGTAGTTTGCCAAAACAAAGAAAACTCCAAAAAAAACATCACAATAAATCAATAATAAAAGCCTTATGTTATGCTGGCCCCAATTATTTATAACAATAATGAAGTTCATCTAATAGGACCAGCACTTCCCTTCAAATCTTCATTATTTTGCACCATTTTTTTTTTTTGCCTCATAAATCAAATAAAATTTTAGTATAAGAGATGAAAAAACCTCATGATTCTAGCTACACCAAAATTGTGATGGAATTAGAACAAGACCCTTCTCTTTCTGGTGCTTATATTCGTAGCCTAGTGAAACAATTAACAACCACAAGAAAACCAAAAGAAACCATGAAAACCAAACATCATGAACATATCAAAGTTCAACCACAACATCACAAAAAACAAGTTAGAAGAAGGCTTCATACAAGTAGACCTTATCAAGAAAAGCTTCTAAATATGGCTGAGGCTAGAAAAGAAATTGTCACTGCCTTGAAATTTCATAGAGCATCTATGAAACAAGCTAGTGAAAAGGAGCAACAACAAAAAAAACAAGAATCATTATTAGTAGTGTCTCATTCTAGTCAACAACTTTCACATGTTACAAGTTTTGACTTTGAGCAAGATTTAAGGTTTAAGTTTAGGAGAAATCCTAGGATTTATCCATCATGCACAAACAATTTTTCAAATGAATTTTGCTATTCTTCTTTCTTCAATTCTCCACTTTCACTTCCAATTCAAAACTCTCACACATGGCCTATTTCTTCCTCATTTTCACTTTCACCAACCCTTTTGGTTGAAAATTCCAATTTTACCCTCCCAAATCAATCTTTAGGATTGAACCTTAGTTTACATGATTTCAACAATTTAGATGCTACCCTTTTACTTAACAATAATAATAATAATAACTCTTCATTGTGTTCTTACTCATCTCCAACATCTTCTTCTCCTCCACTTTCTTTAGCAAATGATCATGAAGTTCCTTCAAATGGAATATCACAAGGAGAAGGACTTTCCTTAGAGGTAGATACCATTGAATCAAGTGATGCAATAACTAAGGTCAATGAAGGAGGATCTCAATCTCATGCAGCCATTGATGATGAAAGTATGGAAGAGATGAGATCATTAGGAGAACAATATCAAATGGAATGGAATGATACAATGAATTTGGTTACATCAACTTTATGGTTCAATTTCTTGAAGAAAATGGAACATGATGATGATGATGCATGTAATCATGTCTTTGATGAATTCATGGAATTTCCAGCTTGGTTGAATGCACAAGAAGAGAGATGTTTAGAAGACTGGTCTGAGGATTACTTCCTAGATCTTAACTTACCTTGGTAAGTACAACATAAATTTCATAACTTTTGAAAATGAAATTTTGTTTAAGGAAGTTCTTTTTGTTTGTACTTTTGTACCTGTCAAATAAAAGGTACAAGACATTAAGTTAAGTGTACTTTGTTTGAATCTTCTTCTTGTAACATAGCCAGGAAAATTTTAGTAGAACTTATTAGGGATGACAACTATACCCAAACTTGTGGGGCCCACCCGCACCCGCATCCGAGTCAACGGGTGAAACCTGAGTTTACTGGGTTTGGGTTCGGGTGGCACTCGATATTTCGGGTACGGGTTTGGGATCACTCAAACCCGCACCCGAAACCCAAAATTACACCCGCTTAAATATTAAATTACTTAATTATCCCTATGTATATATAATTGTAATTTAATTTATTAAAATTATATGTTGAATACTATGTTACCAAACTATGTTATTGTTGTATTTTAATGTAATTACTTGTAATTTAACATTACTCAATTTTATTGTTGTATTTTCTCGAAAATTTGAACTATGCTTGTTACCAAACGATGTTGATATTGTATTTTTATATGTTCTTGCTACGGGTTCGGGTTTGGGTGAAAAAACCCGAACCCAACGGGTGTGGGTGCGGGTGTTGTTTTACCACCCGGATATCCTTTGGGTTTGGATTCGGGTGGTGATTTCGGGTGCGGGTTTGGGTGAAACCCGCACCCGTGGGCACCCGTTGCCATCCCTAGATCTTATCTTCTTTTTTTTTCTTTTTTTTTATGGTCAAGTAGCCTAGTGGCTTGAAATTCCACCCTTAAGGTGAATAAGATCAAGTAGCCTAGATCTTATCTTTTTATTACATAAAATATGCTTCCATGTTTCCTCTTGAAAAATTCTATAGATTTTTTTTATAAATGGCCGATATTAGTTGCCATTTTATTTAAATTTCTAATAACTACCCTTCAAAAATAAAAACATGTATTTGAATAATTTTTTTACGTTTTTTAAATTAAATACATTAATTATATATTTTATGAATTAAAAATAAACTTTTTATATTAAATAATAGAGGGAGTTATTTATTGATGTTGAAAGGAATAATTAAGAGATAGATAAAGCAAAATGGAATTGGGTCATATAAACAATTGTATATGCATTTTTTATCTTCTTATTTTTGTAATTTCTTATGGATTCATTTGGTGTTATTGAAGCTTGGATATTGGTAATGTAAATGAGTATCAGGCCAAACAAGAACAGTGTATTTGGATTAAAGCCAAGAGCTACATATATATGGTTTTTTTTTGTTTAGTCAATTTTTTATTTTATTTTATTTTTTTTGAGTCTAAGTAAGTGTGTCTCTTTCAATTAGGGGAAATGCCATATATAGATGGGAGTTGAACTAATTAAATACTAGGCATATGTGAAAAAAATGATCATTAACAAAATGGATTATAGCAATATCTGATTTTGGTCATGCAAAATGCAACGAAGTTATTGCACACTTTTACTTGCCAATGGTGTTAAGATTGAATTAGTCAACCTTGTCTTGTGGAGTTTTTATTTATGTATGTCATGGGCAAAGGCAACGCGAGGCATGTAAAAGATGCATCATTGTGCAAATTTTAAACATTGTAAATATTTCAATCACAATCACCCTGTCATCCTTGTACTCTTTCTGATTTTTTTTTATAAAAGAAAATTTACTTTTCTAGATTTATTAAATCATTAATGCATCTGATCTATAATAATACAGACTAAATATATTAATTATTCAATGAATTTAAAATGTTAAAATGTCTCTTATAAAAAGATTGAGCGAGAGTACCTCATTAAGATATGTTTCATTCCAATATCAAGTTTGTCATAGCGCTCACCATCACTCAAGTCTTAAGGTCTGTTTGATATGATGGAAAGAAAGTGGGAGGAAAGAAAATTACGGAAATCGATGAATGAATTTAGAGGATAAAGTAATCCAAATTCATTTATTAGTTTGCGTAATTTTCTTTCCTCTCACTTTTTCTCCATAGAAACAAACAGACCATTAATAAGAGCTGAAGAAGAAAGAACAAATACATAAATGTGAAAATGTGTGAAATATAAGAGCACCTCCAATGGTGCAATCTCCACAAAGATATTTTGTGGATCCCATCAGAAACAAATCACTTTCAAGCAACTTACTCATTTTCTACTCCAATGGTACAACTTTAAAAAACTCACATTGGGTCCCACAATTTTCTTCACATATTAATATTCTATTTGAAGACTTATATCCACACAAAAATATTGTAACAAAGCTTGCTCTAAGGATAATTTGGTGACTGTAGTGTGAGTTAAAAAAGTGAAATGATAAGAAAGTAAAACATTCAATTATTCCTTCAACTTAAAAAACTAACAAAGCACATTTGTTATTTCAACAGAAACAGTGAAAAAAAAAACTCAATATTTGCAATACAATTGCTTCGATATCATTGGGCCATGAATTTGTTACATTTGGCCTACACGGATCTTTATATGAGAATTGCTCTTTAGGCCTTATTGGTTACTATCACACCCCCCAAAAATTCCAAAATACCTCTCATATTGGGTTCAGGGTACTTCGGATAATATAATCCGAAATGCATATATAGGCTAATTTCGAAAGTTATGTTCCACAATTAAGTAATTTCGGAATGTAATTTCCGAAACATAAATTTTTTTAAAAAAAAACTCATTTCATAACGTATATTTCGAAATCCACTTTTTTATGCATTTTGTTCAACAACTACGTCTTTTTATATATAAGTTTGTTTGGGAACATACATTCCTAAAATACTTAGTTTTAGATTATACGTTTCAAAACCCTTATTAAGGATATTTTCGTCAAAATGAGAAGTCTGGATAGCAACAGAAGAGGTCTAAAGAGTAATTTTTTCTTTACATACTCGCTCCCATACTCAACCCAATTAATTGTAAATGATCTAATCTAAATATCCATTAATTGTTGGTTAGTAAAGAAAACTATAGCAGGGTCCTCCCTATTTAAACACTGTGGTAGACCAAACTCTTCTTATTTTTTAATTTTTTTTTCAAGTAGCCTAATGATTTAAATTTGCATGTTTTAGCTAAGGAGAATTCTGAGTTCAAATTTTGATTACTCTTTAGACCTCTTCTGGGTAGCAACATAAGAGGTCTAAAGAGTAATCTCTTGTAACTAGAGTTGGGTATGTAGTTTGACCCGTCTTGTTAAACCTCGCATATAAGTCTGAATGTTAAAGAATTTGGATTGGCCCGTCCACAACTAAAAACAAGTTATGATACGTTGTTTCGAGTTCAGTCTGTGTTAGTCCACAGGTTAAATTGAAGTGCTATAAGACTTTCCATATTTAATTTTTAACTTATTTATTTTTAGATAAATGTTTAGTATTAGACATGAAACATATTATAATTGATTAAAAAAAATATGCGGGTCACACGGATCAACCCACAAACCCGCATAATTTATAATTTTAACAGTTCAATCTACATAGTTAAAAATATAAACTGTCTAAAATATTTTCTCAAGTAAACCACCAAATTAGTCCCCGATTCTGTAAGAGACTCTCAAATTGGTCCCTGAATTTGTAAATATTTTAAAAAGGTCCCTGACTTTATTAAACTATCAAATTGGTCCATAGGTTTAACCAATTACTATCAATTAAGTTATTCTATTTTACAACTTACTATCAATTTGGTCCTTAAGTTAACCCATTTATTCTCAATTTAGTCCTTCCAATATTTTTTCAAGGACTAATATGAGTAAAATCTAATAGAGTAAGAGACCTTTTTGAAATATTCATAAAGTCAATGATCTATTTGAGAGTGTTTTGCAGAGTCGGGTACTGATTTGGTGGTTTACTCATATTTTCTCGGTAAATGTTTTCTATGTTACCATTTTAGTTTTTATCAAGTCATAACCCTTCTCTAAAGTTTTCATTCTTTTTTTATTTATTTTTTTTAGAAGATTTTTCCATGGCTAGAATCTCAAATGAAGGTTGCGTTTTGCTTCTAACTTTTGATAATGAATTTTTTTTGTGTTTTCTGCATGTACTTTGTACCTGTCAACTGTACAAGAAAAACATTACAATAGTGTAAAATTGAGCCAAATTCCAATATAAAAAAAATATATTTGAGCCAAATTCAGTTGCATTAGAGAGACGCCCATTGATGACGAGAATAGATTCTCTCCATTAACATGAGAGAAATAGTAGATTTTTTTTTTATAATCAGAAATAGTAGAATTTTAACCATTGAATAAAATTTAGAGAAAAATATTTAAGGTGAGATTGAGGATACATGAGCGAAAATAAATTGAGAGAATCAATTCTAATTGATGCCATTTTACTATCGGTTTGCAATCAAGCTCAATTTTAAATTGTTGGAATATTTCTTCTGCTTGTAACCAAAGTATAGCTTCCAAAAATCTCGATGCTTCTGCCTCTTTTGGAGAAGGGAAATGTTGTTGAAGTGTTTTTCCCTAAATAAATTCGCCTTTCGTATTATGAATATTGAATACACATTTTGATATCATAGTTGTGTTGATGGTTGAAGTCTGTTGCGTTCACAACTTCTGACATGCATCGACAAAAATTTGTGCTATTTCTCGACATTATCTTTCTCATTTTGATGCTTCAATATCGTTCAAAATTGTAATACAAAATCACACCTATTTTGTTTCTACAGACTAAATAACATATCATGTAAAAATTGTATCGCCTAAGTAGACTTACTTACAAAGAAAAATGTCAAAATCATTATTTATAATTGTCCAAAAATCATTATTCCAAATCCTATATTCATAACGAGAGAGGTTGAAGAAATATAATTGTATGTTATGTGTGGGATACACCTATCAAAACTCTGAATATTGGGCCGATAGCTTTGAGCCATGAGTTTGTTTACGTTCGTATATTTACTCTCTTGCTTGTTTTTGGGCCTAAACGGATCTTTATAAACTCACACCCCCTCCTTTTCTGAAAGGCTCACCCTTTTAAAATAGAAGAAAATGTTAATTAATATCAAATAAACTATAATGGGATCATGTTTACACATGTCCACAAAAAAAACTCAAACTAAAATTTTACATTGTGAAGTACATAAGACTATGTAATTTTACTTTATGACTTTTATATTGCTGAATAAAATATTTATGTCAGGGATTAATGTGGATTCTCTCTTCCATCATTGTTTAGCGGTGATTAAATATTTTTTTTGGAGACCTGTAGAATATATAATGAGGATTCTCTTGTCCAAATTTAATTTTTTGCATACACAAATGTGCGCTAGGGATCAAATTCTTAACCACTTACTTAAAGAGCGCAAGACCCTTAATCAATTCATTATTGGTGTGTTGATTGTCGCATAAGATTGATGTATTGATAGAACTGTAAGCAACAAAACAACATATTGTTAACCAATACTACAAATTTTAGAGTAGAAAACTATTTACTTCATTTATTAAAAATGTATTATGCAAAACTTATCTTATTGGAAATGGCCTAATCTAAATATTCATTAATTGTTTTGTTTGTAAGGAAAACTATAGCAAGTTTGAAGAATTGGAATGTGAACTTTGAGTATACAGATGCAATTGTAGTCGATATCGGGGAGTAATAATTGGTAACGAAATATGTGACGATAAAAGTTTGAAGAAAACTTTTATAGAGATTAAAAACAAAGTTGACATATTTATATGAACAAAAATTTATTTAATCCTTTGATCTATATACCAAAGTTCATATACAAAAAAATTAAAATTATATACCAAAGTTTTTTTTTTTGATAGAGATATACCAAAGTTTTATTTTGGTACTTTTTTATTGTCCATATCAAAATTCATTTTTAACATAAACGAATTAATAATATTCTTTTTAATTTTTATATATTTTTCATTTTGATGCCTCAATTGAAATTTTACTTTTGGTTACAAATATTTTGTGCCAGTCTTAAATTGTAGTGACAAAAATAATAAAAAAAAATTATAGAATGTTTCTTCATTTTTTTTATTTCCCCTTAATTCTTATATAGTCATAATATTTGTATAAGTATAATTTATAACTCCCTCCGTCCTTTAAAGTTTTCATGGTTTGCGATTTGGAGATAATGAAAGTTGCTTTGCGTCCTAGAATATATATCATGATCATTTTGGAAGTGCTTGAGGACGGAGTAGGGGAAGGTCAAGTTTCATTTTGTGGGTATAGTGGTGCTTGAGGAGTTTCTATATATGATATGATATGATGGGACTTGGTGGTGCTTGAGGATTTTCTATATATGATGAGATTTTGACTTAGAAAGAGTACTTGACTCGTACTTGTGTTCACTCTTAAGTCAAAAAGGTTATGGCACGATTCAATTTACTCCCTCACTTCCAAGAGAAAGTTTAACACAAACTCAACATTTTTTTTGTCAAGTAATTTAGCGGCTAAAAATTCTACCTTAAAAATAAATAAATAAAATGTCCGAAGTTCGAACCACAGCTCCTGCACATATAGTGCATTGTCCCTACCAACTGAACTAAGCTCATGAGGACAACACAAACTCAACATTTTATTGTTAGGTATAACTAATAAAATTTTGACCAACTAACTTTTAGTCACTTAATTAAATTATTGGTTTCGTTTTTGTCTTCTAACTAATTTTTATTTTTCTAGGTCCGTTAATTATCTCTCTGTCATTCATAAAGGTTTCTTGCGTTAATTTTAACACCAAATGTATAAGGTGTACCAATATTACAAATGATCCACCATAAATCGCAATAAATATTTTCATTTTAACCATTCGATCTTTTTGTCAAATGATCCTACATAAAAATCCCAAAATTCCTTTTTTTTTCTTTGTTTTGATTAAATTTTTTGGGTTTTGTTGAAAGAATGAAATTTTTTAATTTTGATTTTTTATTTTTTGGAATTTTTTTATGAAGAAGATGAAGGTGTTTGAACATGACAAACATGAAGAAAGAGAAGAAAAAAATGAAGTAAAAAAAAAAAATAGGTGTTGGTGATTCACTATTAGATATCACAGACTTACATGATCAGACAGTTTAGATTTTGACAAATTAAGATCAAATAATTATAATTAAAAAATTTATTGCGGTATGTGGTGAACCATTTTCTATGTTGGCCCATCTTATACATATGAGAGTTTAAAAATTGACGGAAAGGACCATTATGACTGACAAAAGTATAGTTAAGAGACCTAAGAGAAATAAAAATTAATTAGGGGACTAAAATAAAATCAACAATTTATATAAAATTTAAACTTTGAATAAAAAGAAATAGATATGAATGTAAATATATCAAAGACTGCATTGCTTTTATTGTGATTTTTCTTTCCATTTCTTTGTTTCTTTGTGAAGTTGTACAATAAATGACCACATTTCATTGGACCCGAATTTCCTGCTATAAGATTTTAACGCAGTTTCACGCAGTACTAGATCGCAACCATCTATTTTAGATCATATGGACATATTAACATTTCTTTCTTTATTGTTGAAACCTGACAAAAGTGATTGATATGACTAACATAAACAAAAATTAATGGATAAAATGGGGAAAAAATAGTTATATAATTAAAATAAAACTACAAATTAGCTAAAGGGCAAAATGTACAACAATATTGTCAAATACTAAAAGAAGAAGTTAAGATATATAGTGGACGATAATAGATTAATTTTGATTTCATCACATTATTTCAGATATAAATATGTCGTTTTATACTATTAACTTAAATGTTGTGAGTTTGTATGCAGGTTTATTCAATGAGAGAATGTCTTTTATTTTAATAAAAAAAAGCAATAGATTAACCTTATTAGAGATGATATTTTGGCGGACTAAATGTCAACATTGTATTATTATAAATATTCTAGTTTTCAATTATCTTTTCCTATTTCTTCCAATCAAATTAAATCAACATTTTGAATTTATCTTAGACAATGTTCATATACTGTGTCTAATTTTATGTGGAAATATCATTGTTCTAACTTTATACTCTAGTGCCAAGTGCCACCTAATTAAACGAAAATATCAATCTTTAACTTTTTTGCTTCTTATAGTTATAGACTTAAGTTATAGGTAAAGCACTAAACTTTCCACATAAACCGCGGTGGGGACTTCACGGCAGCAGTTGTTTGTACTGCTTATCATTGGCTTCAATGATCTCTCCGTCCATGCATATAATAATTAATGTAACACTTCTATAACATCTAAACAAAATTAATACTATACTAACAATTAATTAATACGTGGACTTGTTGTATTATAGTTGGTGCCTCTAATTTTGACTCGTCTGAGTTCACAGAGACCAAAAGGGGACCAAGAGTTAAAATTATATATGTCTGAAATTAGCATTGCTTATTGTGTCCATAATCTAAAGAATTAATGTTGAATGAATTATATGATAGCCAACAAATTAGGATGAACTTTTAACGTACATATATGGTTTGTGCGTTAGTTGTGTTGGACCCATAACTTTTCAGGGTCGTTTTACTTATTATAGATAGATAAAAGTCGGTGTCATTTTTATTTATTTTGAATAATGGTGTCAACTTAGATATGGAGATGAAATTGAATATTATAGGTATATATTATATTATATTATATTATATTATATTATGTAATTGTCAATATACAAATTAAAGTCAGGTACTTTAGAATTGGATATATGGTCTCTCGTGCACAAATAACTGACCAGGAAATGAATATTTGAAAAAAGTAAATGAATCTAGTGTAGGGAAAAATATGGATTGTTCAATAACTGTAGCAAAAGCGGCTAAAAAGCGTTATTATCGTTAAATACAGTAGTTAGTACATTGACTAATGAAAGCATGTGTGATAGAGAAATAATGCCACGATCTATAGGAATAGTAAGACCAGGTCCTATAGTAGGTATGATACAATACAACCGTTGAGCTCACCGAGCAATCGGTTTAACATACTATTATATTATTGAGGTATATATCAATTGTAAGTTAAGTTTTATATCGGTTGTTTTAAGATTTTGATGAAATTAAAGTGTGGCGTCAAATCACTCGTGTGATTACTAAATATTTAATGTGTCGATCCAACATAGTGAGACTCTTCTCTTTTGTACTATCAACAGTAGTATCAGATCTCTGTTCAACATAATATTTTTGTTTGCTTTCTTTCCCTATTGGGTTGTTCAGCTTTATAGAATATACAACTCAAAGAAACATAACATTCATGTAATTAAAACCATTGTTTTAAAAATTGAACCTGAGATCAAACTAGTGAGATTTCCGAGTCATTAATTAACCGGTCCAATTAGTTGAAACCGACCAATTCGGTCCGATTTTTAAAACATTGATAAAATTCAACAAATTAATCCGCTAATACTACTATGAATCAAATTTAGGATCTGGATTCTTTGCAAACAATTTTTCTTTATGTCTATCTCTTTCTTTTTTTCGGTTACCATGATATTGGTATGAAGTTTCTACCACCGTTAGTGACGACTAATCTCCATCGGGGAACCTGGTAGGTTCTCCCCTTCCAACCGAATTTTCTTCATACGTATGAGCCAGGAATCGAACCAGTAACCATATACTTAAGGGGATCAAGATCCTTAGATACCACTTGGACCAATTCATTGTTTTGGTTCTATCTCAAATCTTTATATTTGATCTCTCTCACATTCTTTTAACAAAATCTATCCCATAAAGATCACAGCATATAATAGGAAACTCTCATGTAGAGGATCCATTTTCTCATATCTATATATGGTAATACTTCTATAAACAATGACTTAATTAAAATGGCTATTATTATATATGTACGAACCGACCAATACAGAATAAGAACATATTATTAATGTAGTTAACTTTAGTGGCATACATTTACATTTTTTCTAGCTAGTTAATTAATCATGATCACGGATGCTCTAATTTCTTGACAATGAGTATATTGAAGTTGATAATCCATGTTTCCAGAAGCTGACGTTCTCAGAAGTTCTGATGTATCAGGTTCTGGTACGTATCAAAAGCCGTGAATGTTCTGATACGTTACAGGTTCTGGTATCTAGTCAGTTAGAGTTAGTTAGTTTGTTAGTTTGTTTGTCTTAGGTAGTTAGTTACAATTGCTTGGTAGTTAAGCAAGCCACCATATTGTATATAATTACCTTTGCCCCATTGTGGATGAATAAGAATTCTATTTTTTCTTTCTCTGTTTTAAATTCAGTTTCGTTTTTCATTTTGCATTTTCCCAATTTCTCTTGGTTTGTTCCAACAAATTGGTATAACAGAGCCCGGTTCGTATTCATCGTTTTGATTTGATTCCTTGATAAAGAATCATGACGAACAATAGTACAACCTCCTCGCAATTTCCAGCGAATCTTCCAGTTTTCAAAGGTGAAAACTATGATCGTTGGTGTGCACAAATGAAAGTGATTTTCAGATTTCAAGATGTTCTTGAAATTGTAACTGATGGAGTAGAAGAATTGGCTGCAAATGCTGATGATGCAGCAAGAACTCAACACAAAGAATTGAAAAAGAAAGATACTAAAGGCTTGTTCATCATTCATCAATGCGTGGATTCTAATATCTTTGAGAAGATAATAGAAGAAGAAACCTCAAAGGGAGCTTGGGATACATTGAAGAAAATCTATGGTGGTGATGAGAAATTGAAAGGTATTAAGCTGCAAGCTTTGAGAAGGCAATACGAGATGATGCAGATGAATGAACAAGAAACGATTTCTGAGTACTTGGCAAGAATGTTGGCCTTAACGAATCTGATGAAGTCATGTGGTGAAGCCATGACTGATAGGTCCAAGATTGAGAAAATCTTGAGGACCTTGACTGAGAAATTCGATCATATAGTGGTTGCTATTGAAGAATCAAAGGATTTGGCAACTATGAAGATTGAAGAGCTGCAAGCATCCTTAGAAGCTCATGAGCTAAGGGTTAAGCAGAGGAGTTCAAACAAGGCAGTGGAACAAGCATTACAGGCCAAGACTCAGAACAAGAAAGGAAAAGATAAGTGGAAGAAGAAGAAAGAGGATTCAGAGAATTCAACCAAGAATTCAAAGAATCAGAATGTAGATTCCACTAAAGATGCAAATCAGAACAAGAAGAGTTCCAAAAAGAAGATTGATAAGAAAGAAATTCAATGCTACAACTGTCAGAAATTTGGGCATTATGCAAGAGAATGTCGTTCTAAGAAGGTGGCCAGAGAAGACAAAGATGAAGCCCAATATGCAAATGCAGGAGGTAGTGATTCTGATGATTCACTTCTGATGGCAGTCACAAATTCTGACACAGACAAGTCAAATTTGTGGTATCTGGATACAGGATGTAGCAATCACATGACTGGTAACAAGAAGTGGTTTCAGAAGCTTGATGATTCAGTGAGAAGAAATATCAAGTTTGCTGATAACAGTCAGATTACTAGTGCTGGTATGGGAACTGTTCTTGTGAAGAGAAAGGATGGTCAAGAATCAACCATCAATGAGGTATTGTATGTTCCTTCTATGACAAGTAATTTGATAAGCTTAGGTCAATTGCTTGAAAAGGATTATACAATGAAACTGGCCAATAAAGAGTTGAGAATTTATTATGCTAAGAGTAGATTAATTCTGAAAGCTCCACTGTCCAATAATAGGACTTTCAGAACTGAAATCAATGTAATTGATCAGCACTGCCTTGCCTCAGTTACAAATTCAGAAGAAGATTGGATGTGGCATCATAGATTTGGGCATTTGAATTTCAGAAGCTTGAGCCTTCTGAAAACAAAGGAGATGGTACATGGCTTGCCTCTGATAAAAACACCAAGTACTGTGTGTGAAGAATGTTGTGCAACTAAACAGACCAGAAATTCATTCAAGAATGAATTGCCCATGAGATCAACTCAGAAGTTAGAAATGGTTTATTCAGATGTGTGTGGACCCTTTGAAGTAAAGTCCATTGGAGGTAATAACTATTTCTTAACTTTCATTGATGACTATACCAGACATGTATGACTCTATCTTATTGAGAAGAAGAGTGAAGTATTCACCAAGTTCAAGAAATTTAAGACACTTGTTGAGAAGCAAAGTGGGTGCAGTGTCAAGAAATTGAGAACAGATGGAGGTGGTGAATACACTTCACTGGAATTTGCAAAATTCTGTGAAGAAGAAGGTATAGTGCATGAAGTGACTGCTCCTTATACTCCTCAACACAATGGTGTTGCTGAGAGGAAGAACAGGAGTATAATGAACATGGCCATATGCATGCTGAAGGGTAAGCACATGCCTCATATATTCTGGGGAGAAGCTACATCTACAGCAGTGTACATCATCAACAGAAGTCCCACCAAGAAGCTGAAAGACAAAACCCCTCATGAAGCTTGGACAGGTCTTAAACCAAGTGTCAGTCATTTCAGAACATTTGGCTCACTTTGTTTCAGACATGTGCCTGATCAAGTCAGAAGAAAACTTGATGACAGAAGTCAGCAGATGATTCTACTGGGATATCACCCTACTGGTGCTTACAAACTCTATTCTCCAAGAGAAAATAAGGTTGTGATAAGCAGAGACATAAAGTGTGATGAATCTAAGGGTTGGGACTGGATTGGAAGTACTAGTTTTGAGGACAGCAGACAACTTGAGCTTGAAGATACTGATAGCGTATCAGAAGCTGATGCAATGGATAATCAGAATCTCATGCCTACTGATCAAACAGAACAACAGTTGAGAAGATCAACAAGAGAAAGAACACAATCAGTTAGGTTGTTTGATTATGATGTATTCCCTGATCAAGCCATTACAGACGATGGTGAACTGGTCAATGAAGCAATGCTAGCTGAATTGGAACCAGTTACCTTAGAACAAGCTCTGAATGACCCCAAGTGGAAGGCAGCAATGAAAGAGGAACTAAAGTCTATTGAGAAGAACAATACTTGGGAGTTAATGCACAAAACAGTCAACAAGAGGCCTATTGATGTGAAATGGGTGTTCAAGTTGAAGATGAAACCCAATGGTGAAATTGCTAAGTATAAAGCAAGACTAGTAGCAAAGGGTTTTCTGCAAAAACATGGACTTGATTTCAATGAAGTATTTGCACCTGTGGCAAGAATAGAGACTGTTAGACTAGTGGTTGCAGTAGCTACTTATAAAGGGTGGACTATGCATCAGCTGGATGTGAAATCAGCTTTTCTGAATGGACCACTAGAGGAAGAAGTGTATGTGAAGCAGCCACCAGGTTTTGAGATTAAAGGTCAAGAGAACAAGGTATTCAAGCTAAAGAAGGCACTCTATGGCTTGAAGCAAGCTCCAAGAGCTTGGAACAAGAGAATTGATAGTTTCCTAATTGATTTGAAATTCACTAGATGCACATCAGAACATGGAGTGTATGTGAAGGGTTCAAATCACAGAGATATAATGATGATATGTCTGTATGTTGATGATCTTCTGATTACAGGTTCTGACAAAACTGTATTGGAGAAGTTCAAAGCAGACATTATGAAGGAGTTTGAGATGACTGACTTAGGAGAACTATCATATTTTCTTGGCATGGAGTTTACTAAGACTACCAGAGGCTGTTTCTTGCATCAGAAGAAGTATGTTGCTGACATACTGAAGAGGTTTCATATGAGTAACTGTAATCCAGCAATTACTCCTATGGAAACTGGTGTGAAGCTGAGCAAGAATTCAGAAGATGAATTGGTTGATCCAACCTTGTACAAGCAAATTATAGGCTCTTTGAGGTACTTGTGCAACACCAGAATTGACTTATGTCATAGTGTTGGTCTACTAAGCAGATTTATGGATCAACCAAGGATATGTCACTTGACTGCTGCAAAGAGAGTGCTCAGATATGTAAAGGGTACTAATGATCATGGTATTTTGTATCCAAACCAGAAGAACAGTAGTAAGAAGCTGAAGGCTTATGGCTACTCAGATTCAGATTGGGGAGGAGATATGGATGACAGAAAGAGCACTGCAGGTTACCTATTCATGATTGGTAATGCACCAATTTCATGGTGTTCTAAGAAACAAGGAATAGTTGCATTATCATCATGTGAAGCTGAGTATGTTGCAGCTTCATTTGCAGCATGTCAGGCAAATTGGATTGAGATGTTACTTTCAGAACTTAAGGCAGTTGAAGTAACAAAGATGAAGGTGCTTGTGGACAACAAGTCAGCAATCGACTTGGCTAACAATCCTGTGAGTCATGGCAGGAGCAAGCATATTGAAAGAAGGTTTCACTTTTTGAGAGATCAAGTGAACAAGGAGAAGCTTGAGTTGGAATATTGCAATACTGAGATTCAACTTGCAGATATTCTAACCAAACCTATGGCTAAGGCAAGGTTTGATACTCTGAAGAAACTCATTGGAATGGGAGCACTGGAAAGTATGGATTAGGAGGTGTGAAGTTGATAATCCATGTTTCCAGAAGCTGACGTTCTCAGAAGTTCTGATGTATCAGGTTCTGGTACGTATCAAAAGCCGTGAAGGTTCTGATACGTTACAGGTTCTGGTATCTAGTCAGTTAGAGTTAGTTAGTTTGTTAGTTTGTTTGTCTTAGGTAGTTAGTTACAATTGTTTGGTAGTTAAGCAAGCCACCATATTGTATATAATTACCTTTGCCCCATTGTGGATGAATAAAAATTCTATTTTTTCTTTCTCTGTTTTCAATTCAGTTTCGTTTTTCATTTTGCATTTTCCCAATTTCTGTTGGTTTGTTCCAACATATATAGTTTTGATGTGTTAAGTTAAAATTAGTTTCAAAATTTTGTAAAATGACATAGCTTTTCAAAATGACCAAGAATGGGGGAGTCTATGAAGAGAGAAAGTGATTGCAGATAAATGGCGGTGGTCAGCTAATTAATGGAGATACATCACAATCATTACCAGCCAACCATACTTTAAACTTTTTCTATCAGAATAGATTCTTTCCCACATTCTCAATATCTGTGTTTGAAATTCGGGAGCGCTGAAAACAATATAATTATTAAAAGATGTACACTCTTTTATATATTTAACATTTAACTCATTTATGATTTATTTTCGATCGGAATATCACATTGTTGTCATTATTATTAAAAATAAATAAATATTGTTGTATGTATATATGGATTTGAACAGAGTCATTTTTTTTAGTTAATATTTAGGCTGAAATTTAAGCTCATTTAATTTAAATATAGTAATAGTATAACACAAGATTTAGAATGACAACATAAAATTGAACATAGGATTGTATAAAAAAAAAAAATTGAACATAGGACTCACGAAAAACATAACATTGCATATTTATTATCAAAGTTTCCGACTTTGTTGGATATATACATGTATTTAGATATTGTCTTCACTTAAATATTAACAATCTCTCAATTTCAAATATTTCACATCAAGAAATCAAAAAGAAAAAATTTCACATCACTATACGTACTAGTATTTTTTATTTTATTTTTTGATAAATATTCGTACTAGTACTTAATCAGTTAATCCATACAAAAAAAAAATCACAGTCACTATATATACCTACAACACATTGAGAGAGAGTGCAAAAGTCAAATTTGAAATCATTAGAAATATCTAATTGATTAATACTGTATTATTAAGTTCTATGGTAGATGAAATAATCTTTAGAAACGAAAATCTGTGGAAAGAATTGCCCAACACATTGGAAGCAAGTTGTCCACCAACGTTGAGGAATTTATCCATGTGCTCTTTCGTACAAAAATTTTATTCTTATTAAATTAACTTTGTGGACCTATGTCATCATGCGTCATTGTCAATGCATAGCAGTATAGCACTCTAATCATGCCACGTGCTCGCTTTATAAGCTTTCTCTGACCACCACGTTTGGATTTTGAGCTTCAAATTCTCTGATGACCTACCTAACTACTACTCCATCCGGCCTTATTTATAAGCAAAAGTCAACAAAATATTTTATCCTTAAATATAAGCAAAAGTCATCAAATTCAACTCTATTTAATTTCATTATACCAAAAATACCCTTTCTTTAAAACTCAATTAACATTGAATTCTCTTGCTTAATTGGCCTTTATTTTCTTCTTCCTAAAATAAACTGTTGAGTTTCCGATGTGTACATATTGGCTTCCACGGAACTCTTATACATACACTTCCTTACCGACTATGATTGCACATTATTGGTCTTTAGCTTATTAACTTTTTTAAGTATTGGTGTGTTATTTAATAATGACTTTGGAAAGAGTTGGACACAGTAATTGATGTAATGATATGCATTAGTAGCTGTTCCTAAATATCTAGGGTTATTTTAGTCCATCCAATTCAATTTTTACACCAAAATAGGACTTGTTAATATGTGTGCAAATAAAAATAGTTGCTAATAAATCAGGCTGGAGGGAGTATTTCATCTGTACCTCCGTCCTTCCTTAAATAGATAGAAATCTTTGACTACTTAGAAGAATTCATTAAAAAGGTTAAATTTAGTATCCATTCTAATTCGAAATATAATTAAAAGTCCTGCTAATTAGTGCCACCGGAGCACTAGTTAAGGAAGTAAAAATGGAAATTTTTATATTGAAAATAACATTTTATACATTTTTAAAAAGTTGACTGCACAAGTTTCAATAAACTTTTACTTTACTTTGAATCCTTAACCAATACTCCAGGAGCACTATTTAGCATTTTCTTATAATTAATGGTATTATTTATTAAGATATGCAGAAAAATTTATAACATATTTACAAGTATAATTAATATATAAAATAATAATTAATGCAAAAAATGTGAAAATATTATTATGAAAATAGATTTAGAAAATATCGAGAGGATATTATATATATTTAAAAACGGTGGTAGTACCCAAAAAAATCACCTCATATAAATATTTTTAATGGAGTTAATTGAGATTATTTTCACAGGGTAATACAAAACTCACATATTTTGCAGGGGGTAATGCGAAACTCGCATACTTTGAAGGGGGTAAAAGCCTATTAACCTTAAATCAACTTACAAGATGAGAACAACATCAAACTTTTAACATATCATTCTTGTAAATGTGTAATTTTAGAAGTAGTTATGATAAAAGATAAATATTTTTAATAATATACTACATCCTTTTTAAAATGGCTAAAACATGTGCTCTGTAGACATTTGTTAAGTATATTAATAATGAAATTTTATTTTTGAACTTGTTCATTCAATATCTTAAAAAGATAAAAAATTATTTTCTCAACATTAATTTTATTTTTGATTTTTTTTATATGTATAATTATATATTGTCTCGGAGACATTCACTAATTAGCATGACCTGTTAAGAAATGAATGACGACGTCAAAAGACATTTAGAAGTAACCTTATTTATTATTGGTGTAATAATATTAAAAGTAATGTACACTCAAATAATTAGAGCGTACAATTAGAAGTAAAATAATAATTATATATACAATAAAAAATGTAAAGACATTCATTTTAAAACAATTATTTTATTAAAATGAAATTCATCAATCTTAAAACAAAAAGAATAAATATTACGATTGCCCAAAAGTGCAAAAACTTTGTAAATAGAAACTCTTTATACAAACCGTCCGTCAGTGTATATGAATTAAATCCTCGCTCAAGTCTTACATTCTAAAGGTGTCTATTTCATGGAAATTATAGTCACAACTTATAAAAGCCAGTTAAACCAACATATATCCACTCATCATAAACCATTACCAACCATGAACACACACATGATTGATTCCAACATTCCTACTAGTGGTATCAATGTCACCCCAAATGATCACAACATATCATGTTCCAACAATAAATTATACAAAGGGGTGAGGAAAAGAAAATGGGGGAAATGGGTATCTGAAATTAGGCTTCCAAATAGCCGTGAGAGAATATGGTTAGGATCATATGATACACAAGAAAAAGCTGCAAGAGCATTTGATGCAGCTCTTTATTGTCTACGTGGTCGACATGCTAGTTTCAATTTTCCAAACACACCTCTTACCATCAATGTAGCTCTTGGTGTTGATCACAAATCTCTTTCACATCAAGAGATTCAAGAGATTGCTGCAAAGTTTGCCAATGAGTACTCATCACCAATTGAGCTAAGTAGTACTCAAGAAGAAGAAGAAGAAGAAGAAGATCAACAAGTACCATTAGTAAAGTCACAAAATGATGCAAATTCTAGTTCTAATTCTAATTATGATTCCTACTCATTGTGTCCTCTTTATGATAATGAGGGTGATATGAGGAGGATGGATTGGACATTTGAGGATATGTTGGATAATATGAATGGAGGTGCTAATTTTGGCCTCAATTACTATGGGCATGAAAATATGCAATACTCAAGTGAGTTACAATATTCCACACAATCATTTGAGGAACATAATGTGGACCATGAAGATGCTTTTTCAAATCATTCATTTCTTTGGAGTTGGAACTTTTGATTGATCACATGCATGATTGGTACGTGCTTTGTTGCTTGTTGAGGCAATAAATTGGATCAAGATCCTCTCAATTTTTAAAAAACAAATTGAGAAGATCGTTTATACAAAAAACGCATTAAGAAGTTTGATGAATCTATCAAATATAGGTTCTACAAATCTTAAAATTCTATAATGTGTTTTTCTTTTTCATAAATAAAGAGGAAAAATATTTGATCACTCTGTGAAGAGATTGCATATTTTTCCGACACCAATTTTATATTTTAAATGATACACTCAAGTTTATTTGTCATTATTATCTTTATTTTTTGTTGGTGAGGCACGGGGGCAAAAGATGGTGGTAATATAGGGCAAGGCAAGAGTCTACATCACATCGATCGATCGATCATATGTCATTATATTATTGAATTTGGCCACGTTTTTATTGTTGCCTTTCTTCTATTGGTTAGCACTAGATGGGGCCAAAATAGAAATGATTAGTTTCTATCAACTAGGAGTACCTAGATTCATTCGACCAATAGATTTGGATTAAGTGCCGTTGATGTTTCATGCAGTTGGCTGTAGTTATCTCACCAAAATCATCCGATTAAGATCGGATGGTTACTATTTAAAGATAGTTTTAAATTTTTTTGATTAATACTATATTTTTATTATCGAGTCAGGATTGTTCATTGTTGATTGCATGCGGTGCGAAAAACCTAGGTCCAAAAAGGGGTACCTCTAGATTCACCAAAAAAGAAGTGCAAGAATTAGTAACCAATAATAATTTTTCCCTCATACTTTCTTTTTGTGGCAGATATTTCTACAATATATATCAGTACACCATTAAGATGAATAATTTTAATAAGTTCATAAACAATATGTATTAATTTTTTATTATTTGTAAGTAAATCAGAATTATCCATTTCGACATATACCAATACATATATGTTTATATAAAATATGAACATAGCATTTTTTTCCCTTGTTATATATTTTCTCAGTTTTAAAATAAATGTTGTTTAAAGATTTTGTTACAATTTGTAAGTAAAATTATCCATTTCAACGTATACCAATACATATTTAAATAAGATATGAGTGTTCACCTATATACATATATTTTCTCTCTTCTTATATATTTTTGCAAAGTTTGATTTGGTTCAACAAATATACCACTTATACTAAGTAGGATTTAGGAATGGCAATGGGTAGGGTACTATAGTACTCATCCCCAAACCCGAATTGTGAAAAAAGTACTCGTACAGTCGTACCCATCTCCATACCCGTGTGGGTAACAATTTTAGTACCGTGCCTATACCCTATGGATACTTAAATACCCACCTATATCCGTTACCAATATTTTTACTAAAAATAAATTGATCAATTATAAAATATCATATAAAATCAAAGATTTTAATATTGAATCATGAAAATTATAAACAAAATGATTACTAACCTCAAGTCTCATATCTCTATTGATATATTAACATTATGTTTGCATTATATTATAAATAAATATTTTTATTGAAAATGTGTAATAGTTTAATAGTGTCGTCTTTTTTAAAATTGATATACACATATTATTGAATAATAATATAAATTAAATAAATAAATCTATATCATGTGAGTGCGGGGTGGGTATTAAGGTACCCGTATCCGCACCCATACCAGCTCATTTTTTTAGGTAATTATTCATACTTGTGCCTATATCCAAAATGTGGGTTTTACCCTACCCGTTGTGGATATTTTTCGTGGGTACCCACTGGGTATGGGTCAAATTGTCATCCCTAGTAGGTTTAAATAAGTTTTTGGTCCCTACAAAATTATTATGCATGCAGTTTTAGTCCATATTGTTAAATCAATGTGTATTTTTGAATGATTGTTTCGCAGATATGTTTAGAATATTATAAAAAGTTCCTCGAATAATATTATATAATAAAAGGTTTTGCTAACATATGCCCGTCGAATCTAAAATTAGAAATATTCTCTTAAAATTTGTTTAATTAATAGGTGAAAAGTTTAAAAAATGAGTTAGATACACAACATTAAGATAAAACATTTATAATAAATAATAAAATCTCAAAAGTAAATGTGTAATTGTTTAATTTTCCTCCTTTGACTTTTAATGAAAGGCTTCTAACATGTTTTCATATCAGTACAAGCTTGTTTAATCAATTGAAGATCTGCTCTGACCACCTCATCAAAGTTTACATCCGGCAAGATCATCATATGTTGTGTTGTGTCGGGTATAGGTCGGCCGGAGTCAATACTAAGCCTAACATGTGTAGTGGGAATTAAAGCATCTGACAAAATAGTATATTCTCGTTCTAACGTGTGCACAACACTCTCTTCAGCCATCACCTCGTCAAAGACTATGCGTGAAAGGTCCATATCCACTAAAACGCATGGGTAATGCCCAAAAGTGCGGTTTTTAATTTGGTGGATTCATCCAAAGATAAAATGGTGCCTATAGCACTTGCTAATTCATAAAACGTTCGTTGTTGCCAATATTCCAGAGGCATCTCCATTAGACGTAATGAAATATGTGTGTGTGTTTGCCTCGGCGTAGAATTTGAATCATTCGTCCACCTCGTTAGATGCATTAAACCCAATTTCAAGTTAACTGTGCCTGAAGACCAAATCAAACGCATATCCTCATAGGAATCAAAATGAAATTCATAAAAACCTCGTCCCAACGAGACCATCCTCCATGGGTTGGAGATCTTCAAAATAGATGTTAATTTCGTGTGCAGATCATGAGTTGTCAGAGGCTTGTCCCCTCTATTCAACAACATTCGTCCATGAAGATTTCTCCTGCAATCGGCTAGACCTTTCTCATACTCCTCTTGAGTTATTTTAATACATAATGAATCTCCCTTGATTATGGGGGAAGGGAGTTGACTAACTTGTACCTTACAAGTGTCATGCAATACATGAGCGAAAGATTTCGTCTATGTTGTCTTCTTCGATGACAGCATGACCGATGTTGCAGCCACTATGCAAGGCCACGCTGCCATCGAACCGGTGCAAATGCGTCAAAACCAATTGCAAGTCCGAACCACGCGAAACCAGTCAACCCTTACTGTTACGCGAAACCAATTATCAAACAACAAGCCGGTGATTAGCAGACGTGTAACAGTACAATCGGTGATGTATCCCCACAGTGATGAACGTGTGGTGATCTCAGCATAAAATGGAGTGTACTGTATTCAATAAAAACACTTGAACCCGCACAAATTCAACATGTTACGTCACATGATTCCACACATATGCAATGAAAAACCGATCCTGTATATTGTATGAATCACAAACGGTGATGCAGTACTAGGATTGGATGATGCAATACTAGCTTCATTATTCGAACAATAAACATTTTTCTTTTGGATTTAGATCTCTCCAATTGTTAATCTAATGGTTCACAAATTAAAAAAAAAATACTTGAGAAGAGAGAAAAAAAAACATCTTTTTAATTTGTGAACCATTAAATTAACAATTGGAGAGAAAACATGAGAGAATAATTTGAGAGGATCCAAATCCTTTTCGACTTTTGTAGGCAACCAGTAACAAAAGAAAATAGTAACGAAAGGAAACGAGGATGAATATACACAAAGTTTGACAATAGAGTTCTCTATAGGTACATTTCCGACTATAGAATTAGCTACAGCTCATTTCTATTAGATGAATGAATGAATTAAGGTTTCAATATTACAAGCGATATTTATAATAATAATAATAATTCAGTTCAGTTAGCTAGGTCGTTGATTGGCTTCTCATCGGATCCTTAAAATCTAGATGATCATTTTATTCAGTTTGCCTTTTCAATTGGTGGTCTCAGAGCGCGCCGCTCCTTCCTTCAGCTCATCCGGCTCTTATGTGTCTGGGTTATTTGGAACAAAAGAAATCAACGCTTATTCAGAAATTCAAAAAAGTTTTTACCTCATTTGCTGGACAAGTTCAAGTTTTACTCTTACGGGTGATTGAATACAACAAATAGTAGTTTGATCTCTAATTATCATAATTGTTAGTCGAGCTCGTTTACTTGTTTGGGCAAGTTGTAAGTGTGTAATTTTGTTTTCATGGTTGTTTTAGTTTCGTGTATCTATAGATCTTATAGTCTTTTTGGCACACCTTATACCAAAGGGACTCGTTTTAATTGATTAATATATATTTTATTTTGACTTGTTAAGAAAAAAAAATTAATCCAGATAACATTAAATATCCCTAATACATATAAGTCATACTCAACTGTTCAAAAGAAATATAAGCCATATTCAATAGTATGTATTATTAGGTCAATAAATTAGAAACAATGTAGTTCAATTATCTTCCATCAATTAAAGAATTTTGTTTTCTAATTCTGGTTAATTTACATATAGCTTTGTTAGTATGATTTGAAACTTGTTGCGTCGAATATTTATATACATAGTGTTAGTACAAATATTTACATTTTCTTAACAATTAAAAAAATTTAAATATGAATTGGTTTGTGTATTCTATTCTGACGGATGTTGGGAATGGCTGGGGATGAGAATATGGAAAACAATGGGTGTGCTTGGTTTAATTTAAGTTATTAATTAACTTAATCAACATTAAAATAACATGTTCAATTTATTAATTTTTTCTTAAACATTCAATTTATTAAAATAAAGTTTAGTAAATTATTAAAAAATAAAATAATTAAAGCTTAGTGTCCGTTTGGCCTAGCTTATTTTGAGCTTATGCAAACAGCTTATGCAATTTTTATGTATTATTATAAGTTTTTCAAGGTAGTTTATGATGAAATAGCTTATAAAAATTCAATTTTCACTAGTTTGAACTTATAAATAGCATAAAACCTAATTTATATTGCATAAGTCATTTGCATAAGCTCAAAAATAAGCTAGGCCAAATGGACCCTTAGTAAGAAAATAAATTAAAATAGTGTGCAGTACATTAATTACATCTAATAATTTTTTTTATAGGAAAAACAAAATGTATTAATAAGTGAATTATTCACAAGATGTGCAAAATTCACTACTCCAATCAAGACAGAGTACATATCGGTCACCATTACAGTAGCTTTAATTTGAACTTCCAATACATCCTTGATCAATTACAACATGCTAAAAGAAACACTAAGATACAATGCACTATGAAGGAAACAGCTCCTTAGATTGAAGAAAAAGGATGCTTTAATCAAATGGACATCCAGTGCATCTGCAAGATAATCTGCATAATATTTAGCACTGTCGCCGGGTTGAATGCTCGCCTCTGCTAAAAGACCAAGGTAAATACCCATCCGAAAATCCAGCACAGCAGAAGGTTATGTTAACTGCAATTGTCAATTTATCGAATCATTCAATTTTTCTCTTTTCTATTTCTCTTCTTCAACTGTCACCTACTTCTCTTTTCACATCTTCTCTTCCAAATCAAACACATGATTAATGTGGCGCATAAAATGCAGCAGCTCAACCAAAAAAGCAAAAGCTAGTCCACTTCGAACCACTTTCTGCAATCAGGATCTACTGTGTGGACGTGACAACAGCTTCAATCTCTGAAGTGATTTCTAAATCACTTTTCATTTCTTTGTTCTTACCCCATAATATCACGTACAGTCCAATCATTATTAGCGATGCTCCAATTACACTATACATATCTCCAAATTCAGACCATGATCAATATTTGGGTAACTTGACATTAATAATATAACACTAAATGAAGACATGCATAATTGATATAAACTAGCTTTTATTTTTTAAATTAAAAAGTAATTAGTACTATTATATATACATCTAATTAGAAGGTGTTGTAATTTTATTAATTACTTTATTTCAAAAGTTATCTAATAGTTCCTTATCCTGGTCCAAAACTTGGATTATAAATCTTTATTTCTTGGTCATCAATGACATATTTTTCTGACGATCAATTGGACCTAATTATAACTATTTATTCTCTACTTTTATAGCCACTTTAATCTTATGTGTTTATCGAATTCAAGTTGTTATGTCACTTTTGGTATGATTTATATGGGAGAAATGAGGGATTTTCGCTTATGAGGCGGATATACTAGGAATGTGTATAATATATTAGGAATGTGTATATAATATATACCTTCCTAAATATAACTTCTCATCAAGCATAAGTGAACCAACAATTGCCACAATGACAAGCAATAGAGGATTGAAAACAGAGGCGAATAGCGGACCTCTCATCACTACACACCATGTAATTAGAATAAAATTTATTCCGGTACCCACAATTCCCTACAACAAACAAACATCAATTCAATTCACAATGTTATTAATTTATTACTTAACAAAACAAGTTATGCTAATTACTAATTAAGGTAATTAATTAACATTTAAGTAACATGACCGTGTATGCAGCAGTTAGAAGTTTAATATTCCAACACAACCTCCATTGGCTCAAATCCTTCTCAACACAAAGGGCGTAAACAGTTGCTTGAATTGCCCCTGCTAGACACATTAAAGCTGTGCTGGAATAATGTCCTTGGTATTCTCTGTTCATCTTAGCCTGCATGTAGATTAAAATATGATATTTTGAACCATAACTGAACATACATTATATTAACTTTTTAACCTGAATGATGAGCCACATTGCATAACTGATGCAGCTTCCAATACCCAAAAAAATACCCAGCAATTTGCTACCACCGTCGCCATTTAGTGTTCCACTTTTTTCTTTATGCAAAAGGTTAATGTGGAAGGTCCAAATTTTAACTTCAACGCCTTTGAGAAATGTCAGTAGCATTGCCCCTCCAGCTGCTGTTATTGTTCCTAACACCTTTGCCATGCCCGCCGCCGTGTCAAAATTCAATCTTTCAAGACTAAGCAAATTGAAGCAAAATAATTCAATTATAAAATAAATCAACAATAAATTAATGTAAATGCGTGTGTACATAACATACCGAAAAGAGACAGCCAAGATAAAAGTGACGGCGGGACTGAGATTAAAAATAGCGGAAGCATATGTAGCTGACGTTAATGCTAACGACTCAAAATATAGGTTTAGTAACAAACTTGCCCTGTTTTTTTTTTGTGGAAAGGCAAAGGAAATTTATTAATAAATTATCCAAGAATAAAGAGAGGAAAATTCATTAATAAATTAAACTATCCAAATAGGCCACAGAAGAATGACATGAAAACCACTTTACAAGTCAGCTTGGGTCTGTTCTGCCTGTAAATTATAAATAAATAAATAGAAATCAAAAACAATTTAATCAACAAAAAGTAGTTCTATTCTATAGGAATGCATGGAGTAATAACTATTTATTAACCTTTCAAAAATGAAAGCGAGTGGAATAGTGATAGCTGCTGCAAAAATGAGACGATAAGCTGTGAGGACACTTATGCTCGTTCCATCATTAACAGCCACTTTGTATAGCACACTGACTGAAGCTATGATAACTTGAACCATCAACATCACCAGGGCTGGGGGGTTCAATAATCCTCTCATTTTTTTGTAAGTTGTAGACTTGTATTGTATTGTTATCAAAAGAAAAATGGAAAAAATTGCGGAAAACCGAACAATTATACAATATCGATCTGCCTTATGTATAACACGTTGGGATTATATAGCTACTAGTATTTCCCTTTTTCCTTTCTTGATCGCAAAGTACTACTTCCCTTTTATATAGTACGCTTAAAAAACTATCATGCATCCTAAGCCCACCCGTGAAAGTCGGCCAATTTGAATCGTGTGATGTAGCATGTATAGCATTTCTGTTACATAGTTAGTTTTATTATTAAAAAAAGTTCAATTCTTCCATAAATAAAGACTATACATTTGTATCACCTGCTATGCTAGAATTATTCACCTTATCAGTAAATTGTCGGTATTTAAATAAGATGTGTATCAGATTATTAAAAAAATAATGCAAACGTTCGTGAAATTGGACAATTTGAAATAGTGAACACTTCGGTGTAGATAGGTCGAAAATCTACACCAGTGCAGTCTCGAGTGGGGTATATGGACTAATTAAGGTCAATAGACCAACTCGTTTAATCCGCAATCCGCATGGATTTAATGGTACAATTCTACTACAACCCTTTTCATTTCTTCTAAATCTTTTCCATTTTTCTTCCATTTTTTTTTTCAGTTGGCCATTGCCATTTCTTCCCATATACAGATACAAGAATGACTACAACATCTCTATGTTCATGGATTTCACTGTCAAAAACTTGTATACCTCTCTTTTTCATATCATTGGCTCAATATAACACAACACGAATCTGGCCTGGCTGTGGTTCTGTGAAATCAAGACCCTCTTCTTCCGGTAATATTTTGGTAATAATTTTAAACTTTTGAATTAAATGAAATAAATGGATGAGATTTCGTGTCAAATAAATTTTAATATATATATATATATATATTGATTCATTATTCATTTAAATATTAAATTAAAAACTTACGGTGCGATAGAACCATTCAACTTTTTTCTGTTTTCTCACACCTTGTAACTTAAGCTCTCAAAGCTCTACGGTAAAGAAATATTCATTAGAAGTGTATCATAAAGCATCTCACAAAGTTCATGTACAATAAATATATATATTTATGTATCACCAATGTCATTGATTTTTTATCTTGCTACTTTCCCAACGAACAATTATCAATGATGACTACAAAGGAAAACATACAATTTAATATGTTAAATTATTTCTATCCACTATAACTGATAGACTATAACAAGTATAAAAAAAATCTTATTTGTTAAAATAATAAGGTGCTAGGTAACAATTTTTTTGTCATCACACAACTTCTTTTGTATGCAGAAGTGTAGTACTGAACTCTACCGCGCTTATTTTATCTAAGAGTGAAATGCGGGTCAATAAATCCATAAATGTTATTATTTCCCAATTCAATCAACGGCGGTGCAGATATCAAAAATATTGAAAGTTGTTTACATTATATATGAAATTAAGTAAATGGGAGGATTATTGAACCCCAGCCCTGGTGATGTTGATGGTGCAAGTTATAATTGCTTCAGTAAGTGTGCTCTACAAAGTTGCTATTAACCATGGAACGAGGGCAAGTGTACTCACTGCTTATCGTCTCGTTTTTGCAGCAGCTACCACTATTCCACTCGCTCTCATTTTTTAAAGGTCGTTAATAGTTATTACTCCATGCATTCATATATGTTGGATATGCCTTCAAATCTCAGTTACAAGAAGTCAGAAAATCATGTTTTTTGGGAGCTTCTGCCAGTTTACGCCCACGCGTTGATACTGGCGCCCAGACATGCATATCTGGGTTCAGTTCTGCCAGCTTGCGCCCAGGCGTGGGAGGCTCGCGCCCAGGCGTGGCGCGTGCAACATCATGCTGATTTTGTGGAAAAATATATTTTCGGAGAATATCTTACTTTGATTCTGTTTTATTTTAAAATATATTTGTTTCTGTTATTTAGGCATATATCTTTCTATAAATAGGGATTACTTTATTCATAGAAAAATTGAGATTTAAGGAATAAGGGTTTGCCATCACAAGGCAAAGGTTATTGTTTCTCCTTGGGTAGTCTAGGTCAATTGAGTCTCTTGGTCACGGTAAGAGATTCGGGTTTTGGGTAGAATTAGGGTTTGTTAATTCCTTGTACCCAATTGAGAATTTCTTGTAAAGTGTGACTCTTGATTCTAGTGGAACGGAGGGGCTGCTCCCTCCCCCATATTAGGTTAATTAACACCGAACAAAGATTTGTGTCTTTCTCTCTTTGATTTGTTTACTTGCTTACGGATTATTTTCATCATCTCTATCAACTTATTTGGTTGCTTGATTTAATTGCTCCACACATCAAGTTCTTTTATTGGTGTGAGTTTATCGTCGAATTCACAACAATATAGAAATACTTTTTATTGATTAATTTGTTTTTGTTTATATTTTATGTATTTATTTACGGGCAGAACAAGCCCAAGTTGACTTGGAGAGTGGCTTTCATGTAATTCTTTTGTGGTTTATTTGGGTGAGATATTGTAACTCCATAGTCGCAATTTATATTTTGTTGGTAAGTAATGATCATTGAAAAAAGATATGTCGAATTAATCATTACCTACCATACAAAAATTAAATTGTGACAATGGAGTTAGAAAATCTCACCCAAATAGACCAAAAAAAAATAACATAAAATCCATTCTCCAGGTTATATATGTCGGTAAATAAATAAATAAACAAAAACATTTTAATCAACAAAAAGTACTCCCTCCGTATCAAAATGTAAGTCACTTTGGTCTTTTTACACAAATTAAGAAAAGTAATCATTCTTGTATGGAAAAGAGAAATCATGAGTTAGTTTACACAATTGTCCCTTATTAATAGTATAAAAAAGATAAATTGAATAATTAAAAGAAGAAAGAGAAATAAATAGTTAAGAATATAATAGGAAAAATAACATTAAATGTTTTATTAGTAATGTAAAGTGACATATAATTTTATACAAATTTTTTTCTCAAAGTGACTTACATTTTGGTACGGAGTGAGTATTTCTTTAGGAATTGATGCATTGAGTAATAACTATTAACAACCTTTCAAAAATGAGAGCGAGTGAAATAGTGGTAGCTGCTGCAGTAACGAGACAATAAGAGGTGAATACACTTACACTCGTTCCATGTTAATAGCAACTTTGTATAGCACACTTAATGAAGCAATTATAACCTGCACCATCAACATCACCAGGGCTGGGGGTTCAATAATCCTCTCACTTTTTTGTAAGTTGTAGACTGGTTTTTGTTATCAAAAGAAAAATAATAAGTTGCAGAAGTAAATAGGGCTAACAATTAACGAATAGTGTTTCTCTTTATATAGTGCACTTAGTGAAAAACAATATATTAAAAAAAAAAAGGTATCATGCTCTTGACAAAAAAGAAAAAAAAAAGGATCATGCATCCTAAGCCCACTCGTGAAAGTTGGGCAATTTGAATTGTGTGATGTATCATGCATAGCATTTTTGTTTCGTAGTTATTTTTATTGGGTCTTGCTAACTAATGTATCCGGTGCACTGGTTAAGAAATTTAAAAATAATAAATTTTACATTGGAAAAAATGTAACTTACGCTTTAAAAAAGTTGGCAACGCAAGTTCCAAGACAATTTTACCATTTTTTGTTTCTTAACTAGTATAATGGGTGCTATATTTAGCATTTACCATTTTTATTATTATTAAAACAAAAGTGAATTCTTCCTATCCATGTTGAAGTAGACAATTTTGATAGTTTTATAAATATTAATATATTTTTTTATGATAATATAAAAAAAATTATTAAACACTATTTGTATCACCTACTAGAATTATTCACCTTATCGGTATATCGGTAAATATTCAAATAAGATGTATCACAGCGTTAAAAAAATAGTGAAAAGGTTTGTGAAATTGAGCGATTTTAAATAGTACGTTAACACTTGAGTGATAAGTCGAAAATCTACACCAATGCAGATTGTGCAGTCTCGAGTTGGATATATGGACTAATTAAGGTTTGTTGACCAACCCGTTTAACCCGCAATCCGCATGGATTTAAGAATAATTTTTTCAAATAAGTAGAATGTAATTTTTTGTAGAATCACGGTGAGTCATCTTGAATCTGATATATTTACCGTAATACCAAATACACCGTGTAATTTATGACTCACTTAAAGCAAACTTTTAATCTGAGCTGTCTATTTTAATCTAAAAGATTACAATAACTCTTATCACTCTCACTCACATAAAAGATTTCCTCTCACAAAATATGCTCCATATATGTGTGTCATGGATTTTTTTTTTTTCCACACAAAACCAAATTTGTTCTCTTTTATTGTTTCCATGTTCTTTCAAAGAAAAAAAATGGATGAGCATGCATGGCCCACACTGTTTTTGAAGTATGAAGCCGACATGTTTTTTTGTGAAAGTATGTGTGAAGCTGACTTTTCAATTATTTTTCATGGCTTATGAGTGGACAGAAGCGATTAAAAAAAAGCATCAGATGCAAAGATAAATACTAAATGTATTAGAAGAGGATCTTTATCTTTGAATATGTCTATAAGTGATTTTATAACTTTACTTGGCTTAGATTAAAACATTCTATTCAGTATTCATGTGGTCACATCATCTATGTTCCAATTTTATTAGTTTTATGTTTAGTAGCTACCATTTGTTCAAAAATAAAGAGATATGATCATAAGAGACAAACATGGTGGGAGAAATTTTGGGTACATGTTTTTTAGTGGTGAGGAGATTCTTCAATATGAACATGTTTAGGCATATATATTTTTAGTAAGGATAAAGATGCAAATAATATGTATGGTTATGAATATATTGCACAAATTTATCATTGCAAATGAGGACATATTTATATATCATTAAACGCATATGAAAGAGCAATGTCACCTCACAAAGGTAAAAGTCACGTAAAATTGATGTCGGATGCATCGTTCGCAGTGCAATGCAGTCACAAAGACAATGTTTCACAGTCGCAGACCTATTTATAAATGTTGATCAAACAATAAAAATGGTAAGGTGAACTGCTATAACATTTGTTCCGAGCTGGAATATTGTTTGACATTGAATCTAATTCGCAAGGCGAATAGTTCTATCAAGTAATTGAATTCTATCAGTTACATCTGAATCAAAAAAAAAAAGTAAAAAATAAAAAACAACAAAAAAGGAATTTAACAAAATGAAAATTAGAGTACAAAATTAACAGAAGGAAAAACTTGACGTGGAGTTCCTGCTGACTATGCCTCATTGAGACCTTAATGGTACAATTCTACTACAACCCTTTTCTTTTCTTCTAAATCTTTTCCATTTTTTTTTTCCATTTTTTTTTTCAGTTGGCCGTTGCCATTTCTTCCCATATACAGATACAAGAATGACTACAACATCTCTATGTTCATGGATTTTCACTGTCAAAAACTTGTATACCTCTCTTTTTCATATCATTGGCTCAATATAACACAACACGAATCAGGCCTGGCTGTGGTTCTGTGAAATCAAGACCCTCTTCTTCGAGTAGATAACGCTGTACAGCTATTGGAAGTCTCGCAGGAGTGCGAGAACCTCTGGTATGATGACCGGTACCGACACAGATATAAACCTGCAAACGCTGCTCCGCTGCTCTGGCTGTGCTTCTTAGCACACTCAGTTCGTGTTTCAGCACGTGAATCGCTTCACTTACATGGAGTCCATGTAAGTCTATCATTCTCTCGTGTCCTCTTCCATTAACATGCATCTCTGGACCAACAGGATTCCTGAAAAATCAACATCACAATGACTACAGCAGTATCCAACATAAGGTAGCGTTTCGCATGCAGACAGCACAGCATTGCCTGTCAATTCATAGTATGTTATGAAGCGAGCACACACAAGCATGAAAATGACACCATCAAGACTGACTATTTTGAGAAAATATCATAAGTGAATGTAACCACATGTGTCTGTATCAGACACAGACGTGTGCCAGACACACCTTCAATCTGAAGCACCGACACTACATAGATATTATGCACCTGTTAAGAGTCCCACATTTGATGTGATATGATCTGAAAATATGTCTATAAGCAGGAGACAGCTCTCACCTTAAGAGCCAATTTTGTAAGGTTGAATAAGTCTCAACCCAAATTTTATGAGCACCAAATATTCTAGCTCATACAACAATATACTTCCATAAAGAGGCTATTTGGCAGCCTCTATTGCTGAGGGAAGGAAACAATACAGTACGTACTTTGGGCAATAAATTCTCAAATGAGTACTGGCACAGGGGTTGGCAACAAGCAACAATTGGACCAATAAATCTTATTCCAAATTGACGGTCATACCACCATTGGACGAATAAAAAACAATCTTACAAATTGACAAATACTAGTTGAATTTGCCAATTCATCTTGGTTGAACAGGCAACAATTATTGAAAAACTAAACTGTTTTCATATTTGATAAATTATTTAAAATAATTTTTTAGTTGATTTAAATTATTCGCATGAAGTCATCCCAATTTGAGTATTCAAGCAAACGGTTAACATGGTTGAACCTGGACTGAAAGTCATACTAGTTCACTTTCTAGATTGGTTTTAACAATGTTGAAAAATATATATTCTCATTATAACATGATACAGTTTTTGTTATGATCAAAAGTCCATTGGATAGGAATAATGGATAGCAATGAGGAACAGCAAACCTCTGACGGTAAATAGATTCTTGAGCTTTCCCGTGAGCTTCTTTCATATGCATGTTATGAAGTTGCCCTTTAGCACTTAGCTCCTTTGCAAGGGCCTTATTGCCAATAAGGTAGGCTTGCCGTGCCTGTATGTAAATCATGAACAATTAAACAGAAGTTACATAAATTAGGATGTGTCCTGCAAAATCCTCATGTTACATCTCTTCCCAATCTAGCAAGTAGAGCTTCGTTATTGAAACTCAAGTTACATAAATGTTATCTTCCATTCCACTGGAAAAATGATAAAAAACATAGGACTTCTTTGGATTGACTTATTTGAACTTATCTACTTTTTTCTTTTTTTAACAGCATTTGAACATATGTTACATATCTACTAATATAAACACTAGTGAGACTGTTTGGGAGATCTTACGAAAACAACTTATGACATGTCCATAAGCTATATTCAGCTTATTTCCATAAATTCTCAATGATAGCAGCATATAGCTGATATTGATAAGAAGACGGTTTGACTTTATTTTATCTCTTGTTATAGAAACACTTATGTAATAAGTGCTTAAAAGCACTTAATTAAGTTGTTTATCAAAACAAAGCCTTAGATGATGTACATTATGGACTTAATCAGAGAAAGAACATAACATATAAGTCTAATTTAGGGAACGCAGGTTGGTGCTGGCCGCCAACCAAGAAGTGAGTAGCCAAAATCATCACACAATATTCTCATTAAAATGTCCATTAACTTTTTGGCAGCATGAATCAAAGACCCACCTGCTCAAAATATGCATTACGTAAGCGTGCATGATCTCGAGCCTCCTCGCGTAGTTCAGAATACATATTTGCTGTCATTCAAATTAGTTAAAGGAAACCAGTATAAAAGGAACTCATCACAAAAAAAGGAAACATATAAACATAAATATTTACCAACAGCGTCGCCAGTTTCAAGCCAAACAGGAGCTGGCCGAGCAGAACCACGGTTTTGTAACCTATCACCAAAGTTAGTTCTCCCCTGTCCGCCATTATAAGCACTAGCTAGAACATTTAAACTCCTGCTTGATCCAGTGGAAGCATCACCAGAACCATTTCTATCATACTTCCATATTCCAGAATCCTGAGAAGCCAATTTTCTGACAGCTGAAGCAAAATCGGTAGCACCTCTAGATGGAATAGAAGAGCTAGTTTTGAACATGAGCAGGTCTTTGCCAGACGGTAAGTAAGGATTGCCACTTTGTTGAACATTATCTGCAGCATATTTTGCAGTGGTAGTCTGGCCGTTTGTTGAAGCAAGTGCTGGAAAGTCCATTGCAGTCAGATTGGGAGATGATAGAGTCTTTGGACTTGGGTTCTGGCCGAAATTACTATCGACTTGAATCTACAAATTTGGAGGAAAAAGTAGATATAGTAACATAAATATCCCCAATTAAGAAGTATGCAAGCAAAATAAAAATATTCACGAAAGTGACAATAACATCCATGGAATGAAAAAGAAAACCTTGAGACATGGTTGTATTACAATATCATACAAGAAAAGATTATGTATCCAAAAAATGCAAATCAAATTTTAATAGTCCTGAACTCCTGATAAGTTCCTATCAGGTTCTCTGTGAGCATGATGCAAAGGGTATAAGGATTCAGGAAACAGTGATTTGAATCCGGAAGCTGGATTTCGTTGGAGTCATCTCACAACTTTATGGGATGCCGGAAACATCCCTGCAAAAACAAGGCCAAGTATTGCTCTACACATTTAGCTTCCCTCTATTCAAATTTAATATTGTATCAAAACATATCGCGAGATGTGAATTTCCATCACAGCATGCTAAGAGAAAGATATGGTGTATGAAAAGAGGCTTTATTAAAAACCAAAATTTAACCACAAGTTAGTTGGTACGTGAAGATCAACCCACCTCTAACTGAGTGAGCATCTCAATGGTCAGATGTAAATCGCATCCATTGGCAAAGTAAACTTCGGCAAGGCTTTCTGATGCAAAACCAGGGAATAGAGAAGCTAAAAATTCCAAAGGGTTAAAATCAGTCTCATCCACTATAGCATTCTCGGTCAAAACATCATTTAAGAATCCGTGTCTAGCATTGTCCTCATAAGTAACCGCGTCTTGACCACCACTAACATGTAGGTTGTTATTCCCAATGGGTCTATCCCAAGGCTTTGCCAATGAATTTAAAAAGCTTGCCGAAGATGGTTCCTCCCGGTAGGTTGAATTGGAAAACCTTAACTTATCGACAAAGGTATTTCCATTAAGGTGCTGATGAGACAACTCTTGCTGCTCGTTTGGTATATATCTACTTCCCGTGGTAGAAGAAAACATTGACGATTCATTATCGTCGTTTATAGATAAGCCTGCGAAAGAGAGATTGTTAAGACCATGGGGTTCATCTTCTTCAATGACATTGAAATCAGGAGTGATATCATCCGGTAGTTGACAACGCCAGTAATTGTGGGCCTCATCATCAGAATTGTTTGAAATGGATGATTCTGATCGATCTAAAACTGATTTTCCTAGAGAACCAGCAGTTGTAACCCTTGCCGTTGCATCTACCGAGCTAGTACTTCCAGACGGCAAAGATCTGAGGGAAAAGGGAATAAACTCTGCTGCATTTGGATTCAAAGTGATCGCCTTGTTTGGAGAGCTCAGTTTCGTGTCAGTTGGGGATCCACCTTTCTTTGATAAACTCATTATTAAACTAGAATACAAACAAAACGACTAAAACAAAGATAAACTTCGAAAACAGTAAAAGCAAGTTCCAAATAGCTTCATCCAAACCCTGCAAAATAATTCAATTCAATCATACTCATTGAACAATAGTATCTCATATCGGTCATACGACAAAATACGTGCATGTGAACAAAAATACAGCTCAACATTGAACTCCATCGAGTCCTCCACTTATAATTGCCAATTTAAAAGGATAACTGCAACATATATGAAAATTTACTTGGAAGTGAATCCAATTAGCTCAATTGAACAATTGAGGAACAGTTTGAGTTACAAAACAACTTTTAGCAGATCTGATGATTACAAAAAGTACAAAGAATGTACTTGAGAACACTGGCCAATTTCAGAACTGGTAAAAAACTTGAGGATAAGGTTAAAACCCTAAATTTTCAGAAACAAATAATTGAAAGTGTTCAAAACAGTGTCAAAGATGAACTTAACAATTCAAATCATTGCTGAATAGTAACTACATAAAAAGCCAATTAACACCTAATCAAACATCCAAAATTTCCAAATCCAAATTTCATACAAACAACAAAAAAAAAGTACAAACAAATTAAAATCAAAGTCAAAGCATGAGCACAAAATTAACAAAACCTTCAATTACAAAAGCCACAAAATTTGCTAGATCTTAAGCAATTCAACACCCCCAAAAAAAAACCCAAAAAGTCAAATTAATCAAGAGGTACAAAATTACAGAAAAAACATAAGATTTAATCAAAAGGGTGACTGAAAGATCTGAAATTTATGAAAATTTGGAAATAAAAATTATACCTTTACGAATCAAATCAAAGGGATCCATAAGAGAAAATTGCATGAAATGAAAGGGTGAAAGAGATGAAGAAGTGAAGAAAGATTAATTATTTAATTTGTGGGAATTGAAAAAATTGGAACTAGCTTCAGAGTATTGTTATCTGAGTTATCAAGTTTTGTTTTTTTTTTTTTGGTTTTTTTTTCTCTCTCTAGTTTCTTTGAGAGTATTTTTGTTTGAAAAAACCCTTGTTAGGGTAATACTAACACCAGCACCACAAAAATTGTAAAGAAGACACCCAACCTTTCGCCACTCGATTTGACCTCTCTCTCTTTCTCTCTCTAAATTTTCTCTCTCTAGAGTAACATAGTGTGTACTGTTTATTAATTATTAAATATTTTGTATGATTGGGATTTGGGTAGAAAAAACTCTGGCTCTAACTTTTTTTTACCATTTTTGTGCACATTTTTGTATTTTATTTTAATCTTTTACTAGAATTTATTTATTTAATTTATGGTAAAGTATACTTTTTTATCAGATAATTTATTTAGTAGTTAAAATTGCAATGTTTGCATTAGGGCTGAGCACGAATCCATGATCCAATTTGAAATTGATATAGGTTTTGTTTGGTAAAAAATAGCGGATAGCTGATAAGCTAGCTTATAGCGGATAGCTTATAAATTAGCTTTTAGCTTATAGCGAATAAGCTAGCAAATTGAATTTGTAGTGTTTGGTAAAATTAGCGGTTGGACTAGCTTATAAGTATGAAATGACATAAAAATAATATATTTAATTAATATTTAATTATTTTCAAGTAAGATGATAGGGGTAAAATTGGAAGAAGAGATAATAAGCTATAAGCTACTTGAAATAGCATTTGGAAAATAAGCTATAAGCTAGTAAAATAAGCTATAAACTCTTTTTTAAAAACTGTTACCAAACAGGGCTTTTAGCTTATAAGCTAAAAGCTATAAGCTAGCTTATTTGGTTTACCAAACAGAGCCATGGTAAAAAAGAGCGGATAGCTGATAAGCTAGCTTATAGCGGATGAGCTTATAGCAGATAGCTTATAAGCTGCTTTTAGCTTATAGCTCATAAGCTAGCTGATTGAATTTGTAGTGTTTGGTAAAATTAGCGGTTGGACTAGCTTATAAGTATGAAATGACATAAAAAAGATATGTTTAATTAATATTTAATTTTTCTTCAAGTAAGATGATAGGGGTAAAATTGGAAGAAAAGATAATAAGTTATAAGTTATAAGCTCATAAGCTACTTGAATAGAAATAGCATTTGAAAAATAAGCTATAAGCTAGTAAAATAAGCTATAAGCTCTTTTCTAAAAATTGTTACCAAACAGAGCTTTTAGCTTATAAGCTAAAACCTATAAGCTATAAGCTAGCTTATTTGGTTTACCAAACAGAGCCATAATCGACAAAATATTGAAGCATTCGGTCGGATGCGGGGGTCTCACTCTCTTTGTTTTTCATTTAGTTCTTCTATCATATATTAAATTGTGTTCAAGATATTGATTTATTTGAAAAATATAAATTTTTGGATAATAAAGATTTATAGGTAAACAAAATTTCAATTAAATCCATAATAATCGAACCATTCTACCCGCTACCCGAACAAATCAAAAATGTATTCGGTCGGAATTGGATCCAAATTAAATGGTTGTAGTTTTTGTCGGTTTTGTGATTTTCGGCCTGAACCGGACCGATGCTCATACTTAGTTTGCAGTTCAAATTTTAGCGTTTGTGTATAAAATACTTTTTTCCGTTATTTTTTAAGCATCATTTTAGAAAAAATAATGTTCTTGTTTAACTGTCCTTTTGATAGTTTAAGGTACAATTTATCAATCATACTCTTACTTTCTCAATAACTACATTTCACATTTTTCATAAAATTTTATGGAGAGGGAAAGAATGCATATGCTAAATTTATTTGGAAAAGAGAAAATAAATGGTGGATTAAATGAGGGTAAAATTGATAAAAGAATACAACAATTTACTATTTTGGTTGAAGAGAGTGTGTAAATAGCAAAAAATTAGAACAACACGGTTTACTTCCTACCTAACGGATGGTGTTCTCTCTTTACATAGCAAAATGGTTGGCAATTAAAAAACACAACCTCCCATACAGTCAAAGTGGTTGTCACTTTGCCAAGTGTGATGCAGAACATGAAGTAAAAGAAATACATTGAATTTTAGACGAACAACAACACCACCACCAACAACAACTAAGTACATTAGAATTATATTAATCTTCACTACACTATTCATTTCGACTCCAACGTTCACATTGAAGGGTGGATGCATTCTAATGGTGGACAAACGTTCACATTATTTACACATTTGCTGTCCAGAAAGTGAATAGTGCTCGCATTCTATATATGGTGAATGGATCAGTTTGGTAATTTCAGGGGTGCTTGAGGAAGTGCAGGCGGCGCGAAAGTAATACTCTCAAACCTTTGTTTGCCCATGAAAAAGCCCAACTGTCCGTAAAAAAACTGAAAAAGCCCAATTGCTTCAAGTTAGTGTTTTTTTGACACTCTTGTATTTTAGACATATTATAAAATAAATTTAAATTTTGAATTAATTATCCATAAAATGTATTAGTATTCAACAAAACTTAGGTACTAAAGAATTTTTCTATTTTTAATTGTTGTTTGTCTTTTTGAGATTTTACATACATAAATCAACGAAACTTTTTTTACTCATAAATAAGAGACACTATTAATCGAACAAAATAAGTTAAGGTAAAGAGGCTCAATCCCTTATTCTACTTTTAAGATAAAGTAAGTATAATATATTTAGTTTCTTTTATATTGAAATTAAGGTAGCAATTGGAATTCTAAGTGAAATAAAAATTCGAATCAACTGAAAAAAATTTGAGAACAATAATAGCACGTGGTTACTCATGCAAGAATACTACTCCCTTCTTTACAATATATAAGCAAAAACTCAATTTTTAGATTTATTGTATAATTAATATATCTGGACAATTTACTGTCCAGATATATTAATTATACAATGAACCTAGAAAATATATTTTTGTTTATATATTGTAACAGATGGAGTATATATGTAAATCATCATATCTTTTAACAATTCAACTTTGCAAAGTTTATAATTTAAGCTAAGTTCCTTCCATGCTCAAGAATGATGGTCCCAAACTCAATCATTAGAGTGTTGATACTTGATACTATGTACAATTGTTTCTTAACCTAGTTTAAAGACAATATTATTGAGATGCAATTATTTTGTCAATTGAATAGCAAAAAATAGTTTCATGAGCTTTGCTTTCCTATATAGTTCTAATTAGCTCTAAAATAGTCCAAGAGCTTTTAGCTCTAATTAGCTCCTTAATTCCTCCTTAGACAATATATACTAATGCTCTATTATTTTATGTAACTTAAAATTATCACTAATACAAAATTTGTTAACCTTACTAACATAAAATAAATTATTACTAACAAACATTGTTATTGAGTCAAAAAATATTGTTATCGGCCCAATCAGTTTTTTTTGTGGTCGGCCCAATTAGTTTTTTGGTGGTCGGTCCAATCAGTTTTTTTATTTAGCAATTTTCAGTCCAATGCGATATTTATGTACTCCATACCCTATTGACTAAGTCTTTTTATACTCCTTTTGATCTACTGAAAACCATGTTGGTTGGCTATAGTAAGACCATGATATATGTCCCATAATTCAGCACAAGTTATTGAATACCTACCTAGGTTGCAGGAAAAAACCGCAATGAAAGCACCATGGCCGTCAGGCAGAATACCTCCACAAGAAGCTTTATTTAGAGACTAAGGCCCCGTTTAGTCCGGCTTATTTTCTACTTTTTTTTTCTACTCCTTAAAAATAGTAAAGAAAGAAAAAATTGTGTTTGACTTCACTTTTCTTTATGTTTTACTTCTTTACTTTATTTCTCTAATACTTGTAAGGAGAAATAGTGTCAAATATAATTTTATACTTCTCTATTTCGTTTAAACTGAAATAAAAAGTAAAAAATAAGCCGGGCCAAGCAGGGCCTAAGCAACAACTCCATCACAATTAATTTTAATCCAATACGCGGGAAGAAGAGACCAACTTATAGATTGTATATGATTTGTAAGACCAAGTGCAATGAGGGTGTTTAATGGGTGTTGACTGGCTGTTGAATGAAAATGGACCATTGGAGTAACATGTTGAATTTAAAGAGAAGATGAATTCAGTTAACATGTTTAATTGATGCGCAGGGGGACATGTGGCAGCTTCTGATTGGCTCACGAGATTTTTACATCATCTTATCTTTAAACTCAATTATTTCAATGCAAATTAATTAATTTTTTTTTATTTTTTCACCAAAATTCGTAATTTTTTTTCTCTATAAATAGAGACTTGGTTCATTTGATTTGGACACAGAAAAAAAACCAAGTTTTTCACTATCTTAATCTTGTTTATCTTTCAATTAGTGTTTAATTTGAAGTTTTAGTCCTTTTTTTTTGTGTGTGAAATGGATCCCAATAATAATTTCAACACTCAAAAGTGGTGGGGTAGAGAAGGTGGTGGGGTAGGGTGTTGAATGAAAAAACTATTGGAGAGGGTAAAAATTGAATGGGGTGTTGAATTATTAGGTGGAAGAGAGAGAAGATGATGTGGAGTGTAAAAAGTGGAAAAGTAGAGTGTTGAATGTTTTTTGCCATTGTACATGGTCTAACATGAATTTTTATGGTCGGAGAAGGATAAACAATTGCTACTCGTGATCTTATGGAGAACAAATTTGGCTCGAATGACTGAACCATAGTGACCACCACTGTAGCAAACATCACATGCCAACCACAGAGAAGAAAACCTACAAAGAAGATTGCCCAATAACCACTTGTGCAAACTTGACCAAGTAATGAAGTCTGGATCAGTAGCATTTATCATTCCATGCCACACAATTTTTCAGTCGCTCAATTTAAATTGATGGTTGAGATTGTTTCATTGTATGATTTAATTGAACGATCTAAACCGTCCAATTTCAAATCAATTGCTGATATTCATTACTGCATAGAATTTGTGAAATCGTTACTGTAGGCAATCATGATCCCTATGCTCAATTCGATAAAACAATAAAAAAATTACAATATATATTTAGCTATTCAATCAAAATGGTCAGGTTGGTTATGCATTGTGCAAATAATCAGGTTGGTTATCCATCACTATCACTGTAAGGGAAAAAAAATCGATTTTGAAGTCCTCGTCACCATTTATTTGTGTGATAGATGGGTTATGTAAAGAAACGTATATAATTCAGAACTGAACTATGACCTTTCATGGATATGTACAATACTACTAGTACCAATGTATTATTACATCCCCACTGTACTTGCTCTATGAATTGTATGTCGGGGAGATAGAGGGCATGTTAGAATTAACAACATGCCAATTATTTAGGATTAACAGCTCCATGTAGCTGTATTAATTATTGAGACTTAGATTTTGACCTTATTGTATCACATTTTTTATAGGAATCTAATTCAGTGTCTTAGAGTTTATAGTACTCAAACACATGCATATTATGCATACTCAATGGTTTTTTTTTTTTGGTAATGCATACTCAATGGTTTATTGTATCTTTTTTACACATAAATGAAATTTAAATATGTATATTAATCAACTTATTTACACATTGTGCATACTCAATGGTTTATTGCATCTTATTTACACGTAAGTAGATTTGTATGTGATATCTATCACAAATATTTAATCAATTTTTACTTCATATACATATGATTTGTTCTCATTGGTTTTTGGATAAATACTTTCATATTATTATGGGATAGTGTAGAAAAAACTGTAAATTAAATGATATTGGAGTTGGTCCAACATGTTTAGAGGTCTAAAAATAATACAAGGCTTATAAAATAAAAAATCAAGTTTGGTTAAATTTAAAGTTCAAAATTACATCATGGCGAATAGGAGACTCTCATGTAGATTTAACTATTAATAACAAAGCATTTGTATTAAAAGCAAAGGTGGAAATGGTTTGGCATGATTCACATATAAGCTAAATGAAAATCAGAACTAGTAACATTTCATTGGATCAATTTAGTTTGAATTTTCTAAAACAACCGGTAAGTTCAAGCAAAACAAAATTAATGAAGATCATCGGATTAGTTTGATTAATTTGTATAGTCGGCTTAAAATAAAATCTGATTTATTTTTGTAAAGTTTCATTCTCACATCTATAGTCTTTTTAGCATATTTATTTTAACCTTTTTTATCAGCCTATGCTAAAATATTCATTTTATATTCTTTTTCAGATTCTTTGAGAATTGAGAGCAAATATAATTTATAAATACCTATACTCTTTGATCTTACCTTATCAAAATTGACGTGGTTGCCGCTAGTCCTTTGCGGTACAGTTGCTCTAAAGAGGGATTGTGTCTGCAGATATTTTGGCACTCAAGTAAGAATTTGTATGAAGTGGAGTTAGGATAGAATATCCAGTCCTTCTCCGTGAGAAGATATATATAGTCTCCAACGCGGAGCTAAGGTCATTATAATGTGAGGACGAATACAACATCCTCACCATTAATGGTTGTCGAAATAACGACTGAAAAGTCATGCTTGGCAGAAAATGCCATTCATTCTGATGTTGGCCATTACAAAAGGCTGGCTTATGTGATCGTTAGGTAGGAGGCAATCTTAGGCCTTTGTCCAATTGGATCGAATTCGGTGCAGAGATTTATTTCTGCTGCCCAACCTTCTTCTCGTGCACCCTACACGTTTCCATTTTACTCTTCTACTACTTAAGTAGCAGACGTTATAAAAAAAATTATGGTAGAGCTACATCCGATATCTAAATAGTAGAAAAATATTTTAATAAATTCATAGGGCGCACGAAAAAATTAATTAGATGACAAAAATAAATCCATACGATATATAGAAGGATAATCTCCTCGGTGGTAGTTGGGCCTTGGCCCAGTCCAAAACACTCTTCTATCTATTTATTGAGAAGTCTTATATAAGAAAAAACAAAATGGTGAGAACTTACGTAATACTCAAAACAACAACATCTAGACAAAGTGGTGCTCAAAGGTGAAAAAAAACGTTTGATTAAACCAAAAGCCACTAACCAAAGCACAAAAAGAGGCATTGGCACATAGAAGGAGAATATTTCACGTTTTGTGTATCCCTTATCATCGTATTCATGTATCCTTATCACGAGGGCCTGGCACTTATCAACTTGTGGCCTGCAGTGGGTCTTAGAAGTACGGTTGTTTTGTGATAGTTCAATGTACACATGACCCTATTTTGTCATCGTATATACCCTCAATTCAAACACACTTTTTCCATCAGAAACAATGGACCCCTTGCCATTTTGTCACTACCTTGTGTGGCTCAACATTTGAGGGCTTTTTTTATTGGGTGTCACAGCTCCTTCAAAAAAAAAATGTGCTTAGATAACAACAAACTAGAAAATAGACTAATGAGTTTGATTGACATGTTAACATGAATCATATAAAAAAAATGTAACATTTTCATTTTGTTCTAAAATATTGTAATTGGCGCTATTAGCCTTTAGCTTTTAACAATACATTACAAAAATGAATTTGAATTCTATACATAAGAAATACTTAGTTAAAAATATCTCAATCGTTAGATAATGATAAAATATTGTATGATGATTTTACAGCAAATGACATAAATTTTGTAGAGTTGTTTAAACACAATATGAATGACAAGTTATTCAATCTTAATCAAACAAATGAAATCAAATTACCAAGGTAGAATTGAATTATTTAGCCAGCAAACAAAACTAAATCATTGTGTCCATTACATAAAAACAAAAGCTAGCTAACTTCAAATAATTTTCATAACCTGAAATTGGTCCAACCATATGAAAACAAATTCAATTGCTAATAATCAAAATGAAATTACAACCAACACCAAGTGATTGAAGTCCGGGAACGAAAATTCCTTTCCAGCCATCATCCATTCAATCACCGATGCTAAAAAAGAAAACACAAATTAACCAAGACTAAAAACATAAAACGGCAACGGAACACGACAAAACAAACAACGAAGAACGCAACAAATTCTAACTAAACCTTGTCTCCACCAACAATGCTTGCAAGAATTCAATGTTTATTCTTCTTATTCTTAATCACTCTGTGTATGTGTGTCTGTCGTCCTTGGCGGAGTTGTTTCCATGGTTGAGTAGCAACTAAGAGATCTACCAAGAGGTCTACAAGCTAAACGTTCCTTATTCCTAGGAGAATCCAAAGTCCTAAAAAGAATCTGTTTCACAACATCTATGAAATCTTTGTTAGGATCAGAAGCAGAACTAAACTGTTGGCGAAAATTGGTGTGTCGCTTTAAAGCTTCATCCATTGTGATTTTCTCCTCATCACTCTCTGATTTCGCTCTTTCTTCCTTCACTGCCTCATCACACAAACCGCATATCCATCTACCCCCAAATCTCTCCCTCACGAGCGCAATGTACTCGTGTGTACAGTCTTCCACCAATCCACAGCAGCAGCATTTTGCAGTCAAAACCGCCTCCATCTCCACCACCTCAGCTTCTTTCACAACCTTCCCATCCTCCTCGCACTCGATTCTCTCATTCATCTGCATCTATTTAAGCACAACAAACAAATCAACCACTAACAACAATTAAGTATACAAAATAACAATTAACAAAACATCATGTATTAAGGAAGAGATTAAATCTTGTAATAATAAGTGATTAATTATACACAAATCATGGCACAAGATTGATGGTTTTATAATTAGTTATTATTGTAAAAATATTATTTTTGTGTGAATGTTGTGTGACTAGACAGATCACACCTTGTTTGTATTCATAATAGAACATAATTAATTATAATTAATACTAATTAAACATAATTAACATGACAACTATCAAATCATAACATTTGATTTCTAATTGATCTTAACAGTAATGTTTATCAAAGTTCATATCCTAAATTAAGGGGCGTCTTTAAGTGCCCTATTTTAATTTTCTAAGTGTCACACGCTCGCGCACACATACACATATATATCTACACACACAAGCGCGCAACTGAATGGTATATATATGATTAAAATTGACAATAAAATTGCAACAGCAATTTAGAACATAATAATGATACCAACATGAATGTGATTCAATGGAATAGTATATGATAGTAATTGCTACGGTAATAAACACGATTGAAATTGAAATGAAGAATAGAATATGAGAAAAAAAGATTTTACCGTGATAGGAAGAAGTATATATCTATCGTTCTTTCTCCCACTGGATCTCTTGAACTATGATTTGTTGGGCGGCGAAAAGTGGAAGTAACTGGAATTGAGTATTGGACATTACAGAGCCCAAATTGGCTCTCTTTTGTGCGATGAATCAAATCAAATAAAACGACGGAATGAAATGGCGTTTTGAGTGATGATGATGATGGATCTATCTATCTATCTATCTATCTGAAATGAGGAGCAAAACAGAACAGAGCAGAGGCAGATAGATAGATAGATAGATGTGGATATTTGTAATTGTTAGTTAGTTACTACTACTTGTCTTGTATTTTATAAAGTGGGCGAAAAGGGGCCAATTATTGCCTTTGGGGATTTGGTGCCGTTATTTACTGCCTTTTTGTACTTTTCTTTTTAACCCTTGTGCTATATAAGACCAAAGATTTTGATAATTCAGTATTCATATTTCATACCTTACCTTTCTCGGCATTTTGGCTAAGATTAAGTATTCTGCAATTAAAGTTTTTTTTTTCTTTTTCAAAATCAAGTAATATTCTTTTTGCATAATCATAGTATTAATTTTTTTAGGCTTGTGAAATTCAAATGAACCATAATAAAATTTTAATTTAGAATCGTCGACAAATTCTAGAAATGTCGAAATTGTTAGTGTCAAATGTTATGACTGGAGTTGGAACTCCGGTCTCTATACTTTGTATGTGTGAGTTTTCAATAACTTGTCATTTCATCTATCTATAAAAAAAAGTTTAATTTAAAATCTTGACAAAAAAAATTTAATTTAGAATTATTCCATCTAAAATGAGTAAATAAGAATTGTTTCAATTAGGAATTGAATTCAATTTTATTTTTTTAAACGATTCGTTATTAAATGGAATTTATGTACCATTTGAATTTAATCACTTAGTTGTCTTTTCAATTTTTTTTTTTTATAGATAGATGAAATGACAAAGTCATCATTATAAACTCACACACATGTGGAGAAGCTGAGATTTGAACTTTGATGATGACGACTAACCTAACAGCTTCAACATTTTCTTTTATAGTTGAACTATGTGGATTATTCCTTGTAATTTTAAATAAGGGTCTTGTTAACGAGTGTATCCGGACACTCTTTAAGCATTCTATTTAAAAGAATTTTTTATTCATAAAGTTAAATACTACGATTTTCAATGCATTAATTTTACGCATTTCATAAAATTTTCATAAAAACACAAGTTCAAATCTATTTGATCTCCTATTATGTCAAAACATATTTAATCAAAAATTGAATTCTGTTATGAAATAAAGTAATAGACAAAGGAATAGAGATAGAGAGAAGATGAAGAAGAGAAAAAGAAGAAATAACTCTTGTATTTCTTATTCGTAAGTATGTATTTACATTGCAACATAAGCTCTATTTATAGGACAATATATTGGGCCAGTAATATGGGCCAAAGCATAATGGACATCTATTAGAATTATTCATAACACTCCCCCTTAGATGTCCATCGAGGATATGCCTCATTAAAACCTTACTAGATAAAACTCATTGGAAAAAAATCCTAGTGAAGGAAAAAGAGTACATTATCCTTTGTGTGTGAACTGCCTCATTAAAAACCTTACCAGGAAAACCCAGTGGGATAAAACCATGGTGAAGGGAAAAAGAGTGCATAACATATTTGTGTCTCCCCCTCGTAAAGACAATTATATATGTGGTGAAGAAAACTCAAATAATCTTCTATATTAGTTTCTCAAAAGCTTTACTTGAAGTTGTCTTCATAGAAAGATCTATCATATCTTCTTTATCGTACGCTTCTCCAAATTTGCATTTTGTGCGACATTATCTTCATACTGAATTGTTGCAAGAACCCTTTAGAAGAAAAAATTACAAATCTCTTGCATATGATGAAAATTATCCTTCAATCAAAAAACATTCTTGACTCATCTCTTGGAATGCTAAAGTTCTTCATCATTTCATGAGATTGTTGTTGTGATTTGTTTCACAAATTTATAGAGTGATTGTACATCATCATCATGTAACCATATAGGTTGTTTGTGATATATACCATTATGAGGATAAGACAAATAACCTGCAAATATCTAAAATAACAAAATATATATTTGATGATATATTGACAATAAATAATATATCAAAAATTTATTTGTCCCAAATAGAACTAAAATATGGTACTTCTGGACCAATTAGTTCTTCGTCGTTTAACAAATATCTAAAAGGACATTTGTTCACAATTTGTGACCTTACCACAATTAGAGTAATCAACTGCTATGATTTTTCATATAGAATCCTTTGAGGATATTTTTTATATAAGTTTTATGATTCATAAAATATTCTTCAAATACTTATTTTGTAAAAAATGACAATATCTCATAAGCTCTTCAGGAGTCTTGATGATATTTTTATCATCAACATAAACATTAAATATAGCAAAATCATTGTCAAATATTTTCTTAAAAATAAACAAATTATTATTTTCATATTTCTTATTTGAAATACTCAACATGAATATTATACAACATGCATATATTATTGTTCGAGTATATAAGGAGACTAATTCATATTTATTAAGTCATCTCTTCAATAATCTAATTCATATGTCTCACAAAAATTAAATCCTTCAGGGATTCTCAAATAATCATCATTATCAAGTGAGTCATTCAAATATGTTAAAACAAATCTTTCACATAAAGCGAGTATTTCATATGCTACTCTACTTAATTAATTATAAAGAGGTTTTCGAATTCACTTCAGGTGAATATGCTTCTTGAAAATCAATAATAAACATTTATCAATATCCTTGAATAACAAGTCAAACTCTAAATTTTCTTTTCACGTGAAAAATTATTCATATCTAATTATTTTTCATTTTTAGGTGTATGGACTGCTGGTCCAAAAATCTCTCGCTTTGCAAAGCTATTTTAATTTTGTTTGACTTGCGTCTATTTATTTATTCAATCATTTCATTGTCTATAATCCTTAATAGACTTTGATCCATGATCCTCATTATCATCTGTCACATATAGCGCTTTATTTTGTGCAAAAAACATTGTCAACGTTGACTTTATCTCGGTTCATTATTTCATTCATGACATAATTTATGAATATCTTTTATTACAGGTACCTGATAAGTTCTTCTGGAACTGAAAGATCAATTATGTCAAATGTTCTTTTGAGATTTTCATATCCTCACTTGGGTCATCTTTCTATTTAGCTCATTTTCTTATTTGAGGAATTTATCATTGAAACCGAATTGCTTACCATGCTTTAAGCGTGGTTAAGACTCATTTGCAATATTCAATTGTCCAACAGGTACATTCATTTTTATTGGAGCATTAGCAGCTGATAGTTGATTTCATAATCTTTGCAAATGAGTTATCTTTTGAATTTCAGGTTCATACTAATTTCTAAGAGGATCAAGATCATATAATAATAATAATTTATTTCAAAGATTTCATTTGAACTTCTAGTTCATATTTTCAGCTGCTTATTATCTCCCCTTAATATTGGGAAAAACTAATTCACCAATTGATAATCAGCCTACTGGGCTATAAAAAATCTCTAATTATTGGCTCAAGACAATTTATAATAATTAGAGATTCATATTAAAATTATTTTCCCAATATTCTTTTACTACCCATTTAAGTGCATTACATTGGAGCAACTGAGATATGCACAACACATCCAAGAATGCTTATATGGGAAATTTGGTTTATAAACCAAAATTCAAATAAATTAGGGGAGAAGTTATTTATTTAATAATTGCTGGCATGATGCAATTCAATATCTTAACATTCATGTTTGAATGTTCCCAAAATATAAATTAGAAGTTATAACCTCATAAGTATCGATTATGCAATTAACTTTAGACGTCTAAAGGATGGATCTTCAAGTCCATTTTTTTTTTGTTTGAACATACAAGATGTTTCATATCAATTCCAATTGACAAGTGATACTTATCAAATATTTTTTATAAATTTAGAAAATGAGCTCTTTGTCAAATTAGTTGAGAAAACATTTCACAAATTTCTGATTGTGAGTTGACTGACCATTTAGTTGATGCATCAATAAAAAATATCTAAATGGTAATTGGTGAATTGATTTACAAGTATCACCTTATTATATACATTCTCAATTTGTGAGAGACTCAATTGTTTTTCAAATTTTCAACTTCCTTGGGAACTAATAACACAAATTATTGGATTGAAGAATCTTCAGGCTCTTCAATACATACCCAATAATAATAATTATTATTTTTTGCATCATAGTAGATCCGGGATAACCCAGCCGGTCTTGCCAAAGACAAACTTAATATGATTTGTAAACATCTGATTTACAATAATATGTGCTTCAATTGCACTAGTATATTTATATGTGCAGTATAAACTTCTGGTTTATAACTTTTCCATTGCACTTATTTTATCCAAAATATGTCTCATAATACAGTGATATATTCAACATCACTTTTATTTCTTGTTTTTTCTAAGTTGATTTTTTGTATCAATATAAGCTAAACACATTTTTTTTTTCATTTAAATTGTTAAACAAATAGTATAATAAACGAGAAAAAAATCCACCAAATTATTTAACACTACTAAGTATCTAAAAGAGACAAAATCAATTTAGAAGCTCTTTTCTATCTCATATTTTTCAAATCCAAAAACCACTTACATTAGATATAATGTATATATATTGTTTTCGTTTTTCATATACTTATGAATAAGGTTGTAATAATTACTCTAATGTATTAATTAGAAAAAGCCAAATGGTATTAAAAATCAAAGTCAAACATATTAATATGTTTCTAACTCATAAAAAGTCTTGTGTCTATATATTATATTAATATCAATCTTAATTGCCAAGTTAATGGTATAAAAAATTAATCATAACATAAATTCTTACCATTACAAAACGGTCAAATTAAATTAAATAAAATTAATTGACAAAGTTATTGTATTAAATGTCATTTTTTAGAACAAATAACAAAAATATTTCTTCAAAGAAAAAATTCAATCAAATAATGGTAAGTTTATATTTATTTCTAAAAATAAAACCGGACCAATTATATGGTTATAGAATATGAGACCACAATTTGTACCAAAAAAATATGATACCACAATTAGCATATAGTACAATAATTGATATAGATTTTAATTGTAACTCATGTATCAAAATATTTTTGAAATTATATTTTCAATTTTGCTACTTCAGGAGCATATTCAAGAGACATAAAATTTTATCTCCAAATAAACATATATACAAATGAACTTTATAAGCAATGCTCAAGAAAGTTTGTTTTCTTTGAACGATCCTTCAAGAATGTTATGAACTTTTGGTTCTTCATATTTATCTTAAAAGATTTTCATAAAGATCAAAAGCAATTCACTTTTTGCAAAACCCTCCAGGGATGCTCTATTTTAAATTAAATTTATATTATAAATGATCTTCATGTGTTAAAGAGCAATGCATTCTTGCGCAATCCTTCAGGGATGCGCGATATTAACTTAATTTCTATTTCTCCAAGAACTAGGTCCAAATGTTCAAAACAATTATATAATTCATTCTTTGAGAAGTCTTTTGCTTCAATATCAAGGTCATCTTCTATAGTTCTTCAGGAACTATATCACAATTGATCTTTATAAATAAAAACAAAGATCAATATTTGAGCAATACTCCGAGGATGCTTTAATGTTTGAATTCTTCTAGAATTCATCAAAATTAAATATGATTAATACATGAAAATATGAATAAAATAAAGAACCATGATAAATAATAAGATTCTTTATTAATTAATTTTGCATCAAATGCATCAAGAATAGTAGAATAATTTTGATTTATATTTATTTCAAGATGTTACTATTATATTTCTAGCATTTACGATCAGAAAATTAATTGCTAAATAGAGATTGGTCAAAGATAGCAAGAATCAATGAAATTAATCGGTCATAATACTTATTCCTTAACTGGTCGTACAAAATAAAAGGGAATAAAAAGCATTCAATTGATTTTAATGGAATTAATTGGTCATGATAATTTCTTAATTGATTGGAGTAATGGATTTATAAAATAAAAGAAAGAAATAAATGACCATTAAACTTTTACGTGAATATTATATTAGTGTTAGCAATGAGCCAAAGTGAATGAAAATTGGTCAAAATTAACATATTGAGTTCTCTCATTTAGATGGCCTTATATTTTATTTCTTATTAAAAATTCCATTTAATTGCCTTAATCATCATGCTTTTTTGTAATAAATATATATTAATTTATGGTCAATTAAAAATTGGTGCATGGAAGACATATCACGTATAAGTTATAGAAACAATATATGATCATCATAAAAAGTAAATTGCAATTAAACTATAAATTGTCAAAACTCTAAAAATAAACTTGATAAGATTATCCTTCAGGGATACATGTATGTTGAATTCTTCTGGAATTCATAACAAATAAATTACATTCTTACGTAGCATCCTTATAATGTAATAATAGTCCTTTGTGCAATCCTTCAGGGATGCATATATACATATATTGAATTATGAAATTAAATTATGTTTTAACGTTCTACAAGAACTATATAGGATGTAAGAACAACAATTTGTGCAATGCTTCAGGAATGCATGAGTATTGAATTCTTCTGGAATTCAAAGCGAATAAAATTCTTATAAGTTCTTCGAGAACTACATAATAAATTGGTATCAATTTTCAATCTTTCAAGATGTAGGAATATTCATAAAAGAGAACAAATAGATTTCATAATAAATGACGATCCTTTTTTTTTTTTTTTTTTTTTGTATGTTCGTCAGGAACTAAAATCAGTGAATTCTTCCGGAATTCTTAATGGAAAATTTGAGTATTCTAAATTCTTCGGGAACTAAGTTTATTGAATTATTCGAGAACTCATAGATTAAATTTTCAAGTTCTTCGGGAACTAATATTATCGAATTCTTCGGGAATTACTAGATTAAATTTATATGTTCTTCAGGAACTATATAATATAATAAAATAAACATATTTATGTTCTTTTGGATGATCGAAGTATCGATGTTTCACCATACATGTGTCGGTCACGAAACTCGAACAATATCGAACATCCAAATACATAAAGACATGAATCTTCATGATTCATATTTTAAAATTTTATCATGCTATGAATCTTCAGGATTCATATTTCAAAAATTTCACCACGATGCTTCTGGATCGTAGACTATGAATATTGATGATTCATATTTCAAAAATTTAACCATGGTGCTTCTGGACCATAAGTTGTAAATCAATATAAAAAAATAAAGATCTGAAAAAAAACTAGAATTATAAAACTCATACATAAAAATAAAGAGAAAGGGAAAACTTACAAATTCTAGAAAGAATTGTTTAGGAGAGACTATCGTGCTGATAACGTGTTATGAAATAAAGTAATAGACAAAGGAATAGAGATAGAGAGAAGATGAAGAAGAGAAAGAGAAGAAATAACTCTTGTATTTCTTATTCATAAGTATGTATTTACATTGCAACATAAGCTCTATTTATAGGACAATATATTGGGCCAGTGATATGGGCCAAAGCATAATGGACATCTATTAGAATTATTCATAACAAATTCAATATAATTTGATTTTTGCTTATATTAGTGATAAAAAAAGTACAAAGTTAGTTGAATGGTAGAAGAGTTTAGACTTTAGACTTTAGAGTACTCTGAATCAAAGTCAAAACTCTCTATATTTGATTAAAAAAAAGTTATTCAGAAAGAAAAAAATAGTCAATTTTTTAAAGGAATTTTTTTAAAGTAATATTATTTTATTTATGTGTTTATTATCTTTCTCTAAATAGATGCGTCCATTAATAGATAAGATTTTAACTCAATAATATTGTTTTGTACCCTTTTTTTACAATATTTATATATATATATATTTGAACAAGCCAAAATGGAATATATATAAATATAAAGAAAGAAAGAAAGAAAGAAGTGTTCTCCTTAGTACAAGATGTGTCAAAGAGAACACTATAGTGTTACAGAGGTATCAATACAAAGGAAACACCAAGATTCACGCATTAGTCGATGCCCAAGTAAAGCAATGGGTTCGACCACCAGCTACGATAATTAGAAATAAGAGTGACATTCATCGTCTTCAACCATCTAAAAGAGAGCATCTTGATTTTGTCCAACAAATGAGGCACAAGACTTGCTGCATTTCTGAACAAACGATGGTTCCGTTCATTCCACACGATCCAAACGCAAGCAAGCAAAATAAGCTGCAAAAAAGACCGTCGAGCTCGTAGTCCACCAGCTGAGTAAGTGAACTGAACAAAGTGGTCAGGAAGAATGTGAGTGTCGGTCGCCGAAAAGCCAATCCAAGAGCGTACTAGTGCCCACAGGAAACCAAAAGTGCTGCAAGTGAGAAATAAATGCCGAGCCGACTCGCCGCCGCCGCAATCAGATACACAAAAATGAGCCTCTGTAGAGATAATGCCGCAAGCTACCAAATTTGTTTTCGTTGACAACCTGTCGCGCATGAGACGCCACTCAAAAATCGAGACCTTCAAAGGAATATATATATAAGAATAAATGTACCTGGTTCTAAATGTAAATTAGATGTGAGTATTTATTTTTTTATAATACAATTTTAGAATTATTTTTAAAATTGGTTTATTGTCCCCTAATTTTGTTATTTTTCGGATTTTAGTCCCCTAAATACAATTATTTTTAAAATCAACAAATAATGGATTAATGTTGTTTATCATACTAATCAAAAAAAAGTATTAGAATTTATATATGCAATTTAATTTGGTTTTAAAACATACATCTGAAAATACAATCTTAATTCTTAACAAATTAGTAAAACAAACTTTTTTTCAGATAAATCGAGAACTTTTTCCGGTAAAATTGGAAACTTTTTTCCGAAAAAATCAGAATTTTTTTTTTCCGACAAAAAATTGGAAAATTTTTTCTGGAAAAAATCGGGAACTTTTCTCCCAAAAAAAAACCAGAAACTTTTTTCTGGAAAAATTGGGAACTTTTTTTTCGAATATATTAAATCTTTTTTCCCGAAAAAATATCGTAATCTTTTGTTACGAAAAAACCCCGAAATTATTTTTTATCTGAAATCAAAATTTTATTCCAAAAAAGGGCAAAATAGTATAACACAATGTATTGTTTTTAAGAGAGAAAATGACAAAATAGTAAAATTATCCCTCCCATTCCATCCCTTCCTCTCCTTAACCTTTCATTTCCTTCCCCTCAAAACTCCCAAACATAGCCTAAAAAAAGCATTAAATCAATTCAATAATATTCATGTTTTTTATTTATATTTTTGGTTGATTTTAATTAAGATATGCTTATATATATTTATGGCTTAATTAGTCTTTTGTCCCTTAACTAATTTGTTGGTTTCATTTTGGTCCCTTAACTATTTTTTGTTTCATTTTGGTCCCTTAACAATACTTCTGTCAATCAATTTGGTCCTTTCTGTTAACTTTCTAACTCCAAATATCTAAGGTGAAACAACATTGAAAGTGGTACACCATAAACCTCTTTAATTTTTTTAATTATAATCATCTGATCTTTTTTGTCAAAATAAAAACCATTAGATTATCTTGGTCTATTGTATCTAATAGTGCATCATCAACACCTAATTTTCTTTTCCTTTCATTCATCATCTTCATACACTTCTTCATACAAACCTAGGAAGAAAAAAAAAAAACAGTAACCTAAACACAGAAAATTCCTACACCACCAATAACTTCGCTTACTCTCTCATTTAAACCCATGTGCCTCACCCCCACTCCATGTTAAAATTAGATCTCAGCAACAACAAAAGAAACAAGTCTTTCTTTTTCTCAATTTTGCTACTTCCCTATTTTCATTTTCACATCAAATATCAAATATACATCTAAAACTCAATCAAAATTCTAGATCTGTGAAGAATTTGTAATACTTTTTATTGGTTTTAATTTTTAAGGTTCTGGGTTTTAAAGGACGAAGAACTTGAATAAGTGGAGATAAAGGATGATACCAAACTTTGGATTTAGAATCTTAAACCATTTTTTGGGTTTGTTCCGTAAACAATGACAAAGGGGAAATGAGTTTTCAATAGTTCTGTAATTAAGATCTGGGTTTGTAAATTCAAGATTTAAGGATGTTTTTTTTTAAATTTTGGTTGGGTTTATTTGATGAAGAATAATAAAGATGATGATGAAAATAAAGAAGGAGATGAGGAGGAAGATGAAGGAAAATAAAAGAAAATTAAGTGTTGATGGTTTGCTATTAAATATAATAGCCTTACAGAATCTAATGGTTTCTATTTTGACAAACACGATCACACGGTTATAATTAAAACAATTAAAGAGATTTATGGTGGACCACTTTCAATTTGTTCCACCTTAGGCATTTGGAGTTAAAGTTAATTGAAGGACTAAATTGACTGATGGAAGTATTGTTAAGGGACTTAAATGAAACAAAAAATAGTTAAGACACCAAAATAAAACCAAAAAATTAGTTAAGGGACCAAAAGACTAATTAATTTGTATTCCACTTGAAAAATCATGCACGTGTGTGACCACTTCACATGGAGGAAGAGTACCACCAGCAGTAGGTTTGATCATAAGGGATGAGAAAATTGTAAGGTGGGGGGACACTTCGTACTCCGGCCAGCTTCCAAGAAAATCCTTAAATTTCATGGCCTCAGAATTTGTTAGGCCATACATGCTCCTTTGTCCACATGAAACTCACTCATAATTGTTTTTTTTTTTGTCAAGCTCATAATTGATTTTCTATTTTTCTTTAACGGTAAATATATTATTCCACCTAATCGAGGTCTACCTCTTAATTCCATAATCAGTAACAATTATTTTTTTGGCTTTTTCCCTACTTTAATTTCTCAATAATATTCAGAGACTGTAATATATATATATATATATATATATATATATATATAAAAGAAAAACACAAAAAAATACATTTCAAGTTATTATATTTTAACTTTTTAATAAATGTGAATTTTTTTTGTTTATAATATGAAACGGAAGGAGTACATATTCTAATAGTTTAGTGAGTAGAATTTTATCTTTATGAATAAATAATATGTCTGAAATTCAAACTCTGACTCTTACATATATAATACGATGTCCCTACCAATTGTATTATGCTCACGGGGACTCTTGTTAGTTCTTGTATACTTTAATTAATTCATTAATGGTAAAAGAAACAAAACAATGTTTGTTTAATTCTTTCTCAAATATGCACAAGTATTTCAAGACATAATTGACAATTATTATGATCTTTAAAATACTGTACAATCCGAATATGAGTGTCTAAAAACTCAACTCACATAATTCTTCTTTTATTTGTCAAACTAAGATTGATCATTGATATTTAAAATATTTTTATATTTTGATCTACTATATACATCATTTATCAAAGTAATCTGGTCATCAGCATAAAAGATGGAGTATAAAATAGGGTGTGCTAATTAGTGTTCTGATGTACTAGTTGAGAATATAAAAAAGATAAATTTTGCATTAAAAGCAAAATTGATATATTTTTGAAATATTACCTACACAAGTTTTAATGTAACTTTACTACTTTATCCGTCCCACAATGAGTGAGCTAGTGACTGTTATACACTATTCACACATTTTGATTTGATCACATTTTTCAACTAATAAATAAAAATAAACATTAGCATATAAAATGTTATTAGATTCGTCAAAATTATACATTGACATCTGTAAAACAGTTAACTTACTCACTCATTATGGACGAAGAGAGTATGTTGAGTTTCCTTAACTAAAGTCAAAGATGTACTAGTTAGGATTTTTCTATATACTATACCTTAATTGAAAAACAACAAATTTGGGTTTAACATTTCTCAATTTCTAAAAAAATACCCTCTCCGTCCATTTTTATAAGAGCTAGTTTGACAAAAAATTTGTCCATTTTTATAAGACTCTTTTACAATTATCAATGACATTAATTATTATTTTTTAATAGCATTAAATTTTATTTTATTTGATACAAAGCACTACAATTAATTGTAAGGGTAAACATGTAAAATCAATATAATTTGTCAATCAATTTAATACTAAAATCCATTTTCTTAATACCCGTGTTTTATCAAACTAGCTCTTATAAATAGGAACAGAGAGAGTATAAAATAATGGAAAGCTTCATTTACTATAATATTTTGTGTATACTCCGTTTAGTCTTATATATAAGACCAGAGCGAGTAAATCACATAATTATATATAAGTAGTACTTAGGGTAGAGTATTGAGCGGGTTCGGTCGAATTCGGGTCCAAAATAGCTCATCTGAGAAAAATCGAGGGAGTAAACTTTTGGCTCATCACCAATCATTTCAACCTTCAATTTTGTCGGATGTCGATTTATATGAGTCACGAGCTGGTCGGTTCAATTTATTTGGGTTAGCACGTTGATATAAAAAAAAGACACACACATATAAAATAATAAAATATTTGCACTTTAAATTACAACTTGTTAGTGAACACCATCCAAAGATCGACCAACGATATGATAAAAATATAATTTAACTTTGCAATAATATAGTCTATCTCGAGTCTTGTGTGTAAATAACTTATAGTTTTTTTTTTTTGAAAAAAAGAAACAATGCTTCAATACTTAGGACCCGTTTGAATTAACTTATTTTTGAACTTATGCAATTTTTATGTATTATTATAAGTTTGTCAAGGTAGTTTATGATAAAATAACTTATAAAAATACACTTTTCATTAGTGTGAACTTATAAAATAGCATAAAACCTAATTTATATTGCATAAGTTGTTTCCATAAGCTCAAAAATAAGTTAATCCAAACGGGCCCTTACTATAAGACATAAAAGACTCGTGATTTTACAACATCGGTAAAGTTCGGTTAACAATATCTTTAAATTTCAAAATTGAATTCGACCATGTTTATATATTTTTACCCGTTGTTAGTCATTCGTAGACTCAACAACTCATATAAATCCGTCCAATACACCCAATATATTTGCTCACCCCTAGTTGTACCGGAAAATGGATTTGATGCATTAATGCAGTAACTGTTCTGACCATCTGATTAGAAATAAGCGGTAGAGATTAATTTCTATATATAACTTGTAAAATAGATCAGAACCGTCTAATCTACGTGTAGCAGCTACAACAGACAAAACCATATTAACGGAGACATTGATTTTTACAGAAACTCCGCTTGAAATTGTTGGGAAATCGCTTATATAACCTTGGAAACATTGAATTAATCGAACCGCAATAAAGGCAAGATACAACAACTAAAGAAAGGCAAAACCGTAATTAAACAGAGAAACAACAAAATTTCCCAAACTTCGATCGTAACAACATACCGATTCACCTAACGTCGTAACTACGAAAAGATTCACATATACATATACCAACTTTTTCCTTCATCGTACCCACAAAAATCAAACAAAACCCTTAAAATTTTCAATACACACATAGTAATTTTTTATCGTTCCGACATAAATCAGAAAAATTTCAAAACAATTATTATTTTTTGTTCGAAGATGATGCACATGACACTATATTGGGGAAAAAACGTGACACTGTTATTTGATTCATGGAAGACCGATTCATGGACGAGTTATATACTGAGTTTAATCGCGTGTTTCTTGATTGCTACTTTCTACCAATATCTGGAGAATATTCGGATTCGGCTGAAGTTTTTTTCCGGCGAGGGTAGGGGTGGTTCTACGGTGCCGGAGATTCAGACTCCTCTTCTGCAGTTGAATAAGGTTTCTAGAAATAAGGTTGTGGAATCTGTTCTGTTTGGGGTTAATTCTGCGATTGGGTATTTGTTGATGTTGGCTATAATGTCTTTTAATGGTGGTGTTTTTGTGGCTATTGTGGTTGGTTTAACAATTGGTTATTTCTTCTTCAGGAGTCAGGGTGAAGAAGATTCTGCACTTGTTGTGGATAGTTCTTGTGCATGTGCTTAGTTTGTGGTTTAAATTCATTTTCTGTAATAATAGTTGTGAACTACTTTATTTTTTCTGCGATTTTTCTGTTGTATGATTCTATTCTGTATCATCAAAATGAATACTATTCCAACATTTTTTGTTCTTATTAAATTACCAATTGTCTCCTCTCTTTTTTTTCTTGTCATTTTGGCACTAAATAGCTATAGCTGTATTAGCAATGCAAAATGAATGCCAGAAATGTGTGCTTAGTTAGGAGGGTGGGACTATGTTTTTCTTCTAATTTGTTTATAATAAAAAATAAATGGCAACAAGCAAGGGAAGGACAGTGCTGATGGTTGCATCAGGCATGCCTTAGTTTTGTTTAGGTCCCCAAATGTATCAGTTAAATGGTTCTGGAACTCACTAGGAAAGTAGCACTCAAATGATATGGGCAATGCTGTGGGAGATCAGAGAAGGGCTCCAAAAATATGTTAGGTCCCATAAGTGGAATTGGGAATGAAGAGGACAATAAGGTTATAATGAATAAAAAAAAACGACATGTACATGTCTATTTCACACGTGTTTCTACCGTTGGCAATGAACCATATAATGGACATCAAATTTGGAACGTTGTTTAGCAATTTGTAACAATCTGAAAGTACACCTAACCTTGTATAACATGAATAAAATCAAGGTAACATTAAGCAGATACAAGAGCATACAGTAAAACTTGAGGTTACGACATGTAAAAGATGAATCATCATGACACGGGAATTGGAGCTTTTTGGAAAATATAAAAGCACTGCAGTCACAATGGTCTTCAATTTGAGGATATTTACAGCATCCAAAGACACACAACGCGAACAGGTCCATCTCTGATTAGTTCGAGAAGGATAGATAGTCGTCAGTGTAAAAATTCATAGTATGAAAGTTATGAAGCATCAGAGCAACAAATAACCCAGAATTGATGCTGCCTGGGGATCCTTTGTTGTCTATGAAACACCCAGCAACTCTGTAAACATGAAAACTGCCAAAATGCAATATGGAGGATCCACACTATTGTTGATCTTCAGTTCTGAACACGGCGAGTTCACTTTCTTGCGATAAGCTCTTGTACTTAAAATTGTTAGGGAGCCATCTGTTCAGTCGCTCGGGCCACAACCTGACACCAAAGAAAGGGAGAAGCAGATTTGGTCATTTAATAAATAATGAACCACATTTTATGAAATGTAAAAAAGAAACAAGAGCCTAATAAATTTTGGACCTTCTGTACAAACTAACCCCAAATTAAGTGCTCATGAATCGACAAATATTCAATTCGCAAAATTCCATGAACTTACAAAGTATATGGTGCCACCCACACATTTTTGGTGCTATGGTTCAAACCATAATATGGCTAGTTGGATAAAAATAAAAAATGTGTAAATTGACGGCACTAGGGATCTTAACCTATGTTGGCAGTCACAGCCTACTTTCAGCTCCCACCACACTTTCGACTTCCTCGATGCAATCATGGAAGATGAAGGTCAAGGGAGTTCAACTCGCTGCCTCCTTTAAAGATGAAGACTAAAGATATGGCAAATGATCCTCACACAGATTCAACTTCCTAGGAAACCACACTTCAACAAGTGGAGTATAAGCAGTAACACTCAAGTTTCAAAGTACTTGTTATCTTTCTTCTTTTCATGTTTATAATAATAAATAGTAATTACAAAACATTTATTCTATCATTTTCTGTTAGTGCAAACTATTCAGTGAAGATGAGTTGTGAAGCAAAGAACTGTCCAGCAAGTATATAACCATTTTTTTTGGGAGCTATTTTGTACAAGTACTTTCTGTAATCACTTTTTAATTCCTAGCTGTACATTTAGAGGGAATACCTATCCAACGGACTATGTATTACACAAGGTGTGCACACAAGACATGACCATAAAATTCTCGAACTAATGACAGGTAACCTATTTAATTGTTTTTCTAAAGAATAGTATGATATCCATCAGATTGACCGAGTAACCTGACGATAAGAAGGTTGAAAGAAAAGGGAGCGATAAGGAGGTTGAAAGAAGAGTGGTTGAGTAAATTTTTAGGGACAAGCCTTGCCAAGACAAAAGCGAATCATGTAAACAAAAAGGCAAAAAGTGAGACATGTAAACGAAAAGGCTAGGTGGTAAGGCTAACAAAACCAGATTGGCAAAAAGAGTGCACACAATTGGATTATGTAATGAGTGCAATTAGACTGGCCCTGAAAGTTAAGGGGACTAAGTAGAGATGATAAAATTCACTTGGAAATCCCGCGGAAAATAGAATAGAACTAGAACTTACTTGTCTAGTCTTTCACAAATTGCCCGACGAACAGAAGAATTGAGGCCATATGCAATTGAGTTAAAGAGGCCCTGCAATAAATAGACAAAAGTGAGAAAGCTTATCGAGCGAAATGCCATAATGGAACTTTTCACGAGGTAGCAATTGACATTCACTCTTAACTTGACATCAATATGAACCAAGGGATGGCAATTACATAAACTGAAAAAGCACATAACATTTAGGCAAAATGGAAGGTGATATCTGCAGTGATGTCACACAGGGTGTCTTTTAAAAAAAAAAAAAAAGTTTTCTAGTGTCAATGCAACTGGAGCATGAGACTCATAATTAGAATTTCTTAAATTGCTACATCTAAATAATTGTGGTTTTGTTCTTGTCCACTTGTGTTTAAATTGCAAGAACTAACCTCCTAATATTCATATGAAAAGAAAAAACATGACCAATTGTAACATACTGTTTAACTTGAATTACATAATATCACAACAAAGTACAAAACTTAGACAAACTTAAACTATTAACACATTTTTGTTTAAATATATTGAATTACAATGTTGAACAAGTTGTATACCCAGATTTTCACACCCCAGACAAATGTGTAAATATATTAAATATCAATTTTTTCATATGCATCTGGATTACAAGTTAGATAATGCATACAAATGTGTAAATATATTAAATATCAATTTTTTCATATGCATCTGGATTACAAGTTAGATAATGCATTTTAGTCTGATTATTCCAGAAAGTAAAATGTTAACAGATGGATGGGTCGTAAGAGATTAGTGGAGCTGACAAAAGATTGTAGCAAGAAAGATAAAGCTGAAAACAGTATGGTTACTTGTAAATACCATAAGGGCAGCCGTTCCAACGTCAAGAAGTGAGAGCCAAAAAATCTTTTGGTTAGGTTCAAAAAAATCATGAATTCGGTTAATAGTGCCAAAAGCCCATGATCCTATTAGAATTAGCGGGTAGTATCCCCAGCGATTCAAAGCCTGCAAAGAAAAATCCAAAATAATAAAAAATTTGTTCAATTGAACGACACATTCATCATCTTAAGCAATTGATTCAAGCATGGATATAAATATACTCATGAAATCCAAACAAAACATGTAACAGTTGGATTTTATTTTATTTTATATGTACTAGATTCACCAATTCTAATTAAATCCAGAAACAAAATATGAAATATATGGAAAACAATCGTAAGAGATCTTCTAAAATACTCTAAAAATGTTCATACAATATTTATTTCATCAAGTATTTTATATATTTTAACAGAAACATCAAACAACAATAGCATACCCTCATGTTGTCTCTTGTATCTGAGACATAAGCTTGGCCCGACATGCCACTTGCCATCTGAAATTTTACAAGAAACAAGGTATCAGAAAGTGACTGAACAAGCAATTTGCTCTTGTTTGAAAAAGAATCAGCAAAATCAGATACATACACGGGTTGCATTATTCAGCATGCGTATTACTTGCAAGTATGTAAACCCATTATATAGAATTGCACCCCAAAGTGGCAAGTAAAATGTGACAAAATGAACTGCCTGCGTAGAAAAAGGAACATGATTTAGATGACAGGTAAAAGAAAAATTACTAGAGCATTTTGATAAGCAAAATGTAAATACAATGCAATAGATATGCAATCCAAAGTTTCAGAAAATTTGGGGGTGTCTGTTATTATTCTGTTTTCTTTATATTATTCATTAGCAATCCAATCTTATTTTGGATAATGCCATAATAGAAAGCACCCCTAAGCACTTTACAAAAATGTAGATAGAATGTTGTGTAGAACCTTAAAATGTCTGAAAAATTTGCTCACGTGGATTTTTCACAGCAGTTAATTTTAGCTGCTTTGCATGTTAATCTACATGTGATTTTGAAATTTGAAAAATTGCAACAAGGAAAATAGTCCCATTGTTGGCAAAAATGAGCTTACTTTCATTTCCAATCCTTTATTCATTTATTTATATGATATCAAATTACATAGATTTAGAGAGTTGACACTAAAACATGCAATTCAGATACATATACCATTAAAGAAAGGGGATTCCCTAGTTGTTGTTTATTTTAGTTTTCCTGAAAAGCCTAATGTTTTGTATTTACTATAACACAGAGTTTAATATGGAGAACAAATTGTTGTTACAGATCACTCAGAGGCCAATAACACTTAACCCCAGCTAAAGTTATGCAACAAAACTTTCATGCATTAGAAAAGTCAATCTACATTTAATTCTTATATTAAAAAAGGTGAAAATTGCACCCGCAATCCCATTGCAGAAGCTCGTGCCTCTGTTAGTGAATTAAAATCCCATCATATACCATACATATGTAAAACCAAGATAATGAGGTGGAAAGTAAATTTACAAAAATTTCTGGGAATTATATGAAAACAACATGTGACCTGTGTTCCTATTACTACTTGCCTTCCCTGTAAGACCTGTCTGCGTCCCACACCATGTACCAAAATGTCTATGGTCATTACCAAAGGAGCGCATAACTGTCATAACCAGGGAAGTACCTATCAAAAGTTTATCAAAAAATAAAATAAGCTCTCGTCAATGCAAGTTGATATGGAATTGAACGAAATCAAGACCAGTTGAAAGTCCTACTCTTCATACATAACCAAAGCCAGTACAAGAAATTCATTTTCAAATTAAAAGTCATGGGATTGGGATGTCGCAGGATATGAAGATTATTGTAAAAATAGGTCGTTTCTCAAAGCTACAATATTAAAAGTTGATTCCTTGATAGATGCATACCCCAGACGTATAAATGAAACATGGCCTCCAAATCTTCAACATCTGTTTTGTGTTTTACAACAGTCCGGTGAAGGGTAAAAGCAATTGTTGTTGTCCAAAGGAAAGATGCCACACAAAAGAAATGTGTACTATATCCTTGAGCATAACAAAAGAAATTTCTGGATGGGTCCCTGTATCAAAATGAAACTTCTATAAATCACACGACGAACAGCTTCAATAGATACATACATTTGCAGTAAATTGCACTTGATCTAGCAAGTATACCCTATTATGCTGAAGAAACTGCAAAGCATATCCTGCAACAGGCGAAGAAATGTCATAAAAGAGTATTATGTTATGGCTTAGAAGAAGAGAACATGGCAAAACCAATGCAATAGCTGATCATCTAATGCAAAGGAGCAGAAAGATTCCTGACGAACCTGCTTCTCAATTGTAAAACAGTGTGACAATGACAACTTACAAATTAAAGTAACTAAGACGATCAAATAACCAGAAAAATTACAAAAGTTGGTATCTTAACTCAAAAAAGTTTAGTAAAAACCTAACAGTTTTAATTAACAAAATCTAGGTTTTACAAATTACCACAAATCATTGAAGTCAATAACAAGCAGGTAACAATTGATAAGTTTTACAACACATATATTCAATAGAGAAGCTTACACTAACTACTAGTTCACCAGGCATAACTAACATTCGAAACCTGGTACAGTGGAAATTAAGCAAAATGGAGGAAAAACTGTCTCACTGACATTTAAACTTACTATTAAGTGTCCCTTAAATAAACTCGGCTTAACTTAAGCTAATGACATTCTTGACCATTTGATTAGACCCCTATTATAGTTTTAAATTTTGGTCCACAACTGTCAACTGCAATATAAACATCATATAAACAAACATTGTAGTTTCAACCGCATTTTTTAAGTTTTCGAGATCTCTGCAACAACATCACAGCAACAATTGCGGCGGCATCACTTCACATTTTACCGCAATATCAAAGTTCGCAGCACCATAACCGCAGCCACATTTTAGAATCATACTTTAACCAATTCCAGTTCTAGTTAGAATTACATTTGAAGTTTAGTGAATTTGCTTAAACCTATCTTCAGCTTAGCGAAAACCTAACTGATCAAATCTAATTGATTCATTACGTTAATTAGAAAAGCAACACTTAGATGCTAAGCACAAAATTAAGTAAATAATTTAACAACAACAAAAGCTAGAGCGCGAAGAGTTAAACTAACAAATCAAGAATTCGAAGCAAGAGAAAACGCAGTGTTATAGATCTGAGAAGAAGAAAAGGAAGCATACTGAAAGTGCGAGATAGAAAACGAGCTTGAAGGAAAACTTGCGGAGCTCTTTGAAGAGAAGGTAGCAAAGTACAATGAAGGTGGAACCAGCAAAAGAGAGACTCGACGCGCCGACGTTTACTGCTGTAATAATCCGGCGATCGTACGCCGTTAGAGTGCTGCCGATAGCGACGGAGGTCGCCATTGCGCTGGACCGAGTTCGCGATCGCCGATCAGCTGTTCGTTTTCAGTTACAGTTCAGTGATTTCACCGGAAAAATGAAGAAGGTGAAATTGAAATTTGAAACGGTTTTTTTTTTCTTTACTTTTCTTTGTTTTTATTTTTTTTTGCTGAATCTTCTTCTTTTTGGTTTGTGAAACAAGATATTTTTTTTTTAAATCAAAACAAAGAATAACCAAAAATTTGATCATTAAGGTACAATGTCATGTAAACTGAGTCTATTTTTATGTGTTAATTAAAAAAGAAAGATCCTTTAATTTTAAATTTTAAATGAAAAAAGGGTATACAAGGTGATAAAAAATTACTTCTTTATTTTTTGTAAATAAATTTTATTTTTATTTTAAACGGCCTTCTCCTTTACTAAAAGACTTGAATTTTTATTATTAATTTTCAAGAATTTTATTTTATTATCTATTAAAAAAGAGAATTTCATCGATTAATTTAAGTAGCAAAAATTACCTTTTTTTTTTACAAACAAAGATTACTTTTTGTAAACAAAAATAAGTCACAAAAATTACTTCATAAGCTCTATGAATATTCCTTATTCATCATTTTCGTTATGTTTTTTTTTCTTGAAGTAAGTCATTTTTTTATAGTAAGAGTTCATTATATTCAGTTGTATTAGACACTAAAAAATGATATATTTTTCAATTGGAGATTGGAATCTTAATTCGTTGAGATATTTTTTCACTGTTGAGCAAAATCATAATCTAAATACTATCACACTAATGTGTGTGATATGGAAAAACAATACTCCAAAATCATCCAGCAATAATTTTGTCAAATATATCACTTCAGAATAAATTTGATGGGTTTGTATATTCTATACTATACTTGAGTCTGAAGTCTCCAAACTATAATAATCCAAACATGAATAACATAACACTATTAATTCACATCATATAAAAACTTGTTTCAAGCCCTTGTACATCATATAATCCAAACATGAATAATATACCACTATTGATACACATCAGTACAAAAACTTGTTTCAAGTCCTTGCACATCATCAAACGTTTACCACTTTTGAAAACTTGAGTTTCCATGTAGTACAACTTATTCCATCTGAAACATCTTTGCTGCAGTTCTATATTTTGGCCATAGCATACCAAATTGGATTCTATCTCAACCATTGATCAAAATTAGACCAATATCACAATGTGAATTGTCTAATCTCTATCGAACATCTTAGATAAACAAATAGTATAGTGATCATGAAATTTCTAACCTTAGAAATCCCGTTAGTCAGACACATATAGTTACGTATATCATTCTTCATAATTTTAGATATCAATTTGTCCGTTACAGAAATTGATTCCCTACAGCAGCTGCTGCACAGTGTAACAGTTGTAGGGGATCTAAATCTGTCCCTAGCAAAATAAAATAAGAAACACATAATTTTTTTTTTCTTTCTATATGCTATAATATTTATCTACTTGGAGTGCTATATTGATCTTTATCACCATTTTCACTTACAGCAACATAGATAAATGGTCCTATGAAAACATCATCAAAATCTTGAAGTGGTTCCAATACTTTAACAACATCACTCATACATGGTCTTGGATTTGGGTGATGACTCAAACATTTAAAAGCCAACATAGCAACTTTCAATGCTCCTTTCATAGGAAATTGTCCTTCAAGTCTACGGTCTATGATTCTGTGCAGCTTCTTCTGATCTCTCAACATAGGCCTTGCCCATTCCACCAAATTCTTCCCTCTATTTGACTCTGAAGATTTTTCCACTACCCTTCTTCCTGTAAGCAATTCCAATAGAACCACTCCATAGCTATACACATCACTCTTTGTTGTGAGGTGACCTATATAAAATCAATCAGGCAAGAGTTAATTAGATTCAAATATTATATATTTTGTTTCAACCATCCGAATCCTATGAAAAAGTACAAGTTTGGCCGGGTAATAAGTAAAGTATGGCCAAATATTATATGCTACTAACTAAAGGCGTCCGCTATCTTGTTATGAAAAAGTCCACAACCGTGATTTGGGCAAACACATCAAAGTTTTGGTGTCTTTACGAACATTATTGAGGCTACATCAACTGCATTTGACTGCAGTTGTTCACGACCCTTAACATTACAGAGAACTGCAGTCAAATGCGGCTGATGTACGAGACACTATGCTAATGTTTTGTATGGTAGTATCAATACCTGTCATGATGTACTCAGGAGCGGCATAACCATGTGTTCCCATTACGCGTGTCGTCACATGTGTTTCTTCCCCTTCAGGGCCATCCTTAGCTAGTCCAAAATCTGATAATTTTGCTGTATAATCCTGAATTTAAAGGGAGATAATTAAAGAAGTACAAGTCAATTAAATTTCCTAAGATGATTTTCTGCATAATGATCCTTCAACTGATGTAAAGATATGAAGTAAACGGAAAGGAAGTAGAAAAGATCGAACATACCGAATCTAGTAGGATGTTTGATGCTTTGAAATCTCTGTATATTACAGGCTTATCTGCTTCATGAAGGAAAGCCAATCCCTTTGCAGCTCCCAATGCAATTTTCATCCTAGTTGACCATGGCATAGCAGCAGAGTATCCTGCTTGTATTATGTTATAATCAGTTCTGTTCAAAAGAAAACAAATACGAAAAATGCAAACACAAAACGCACAAGAATTTATTACAAAGATATCTCCGACTGCAGAGCGCCCACAATACCTATATATCTATTGTTCAAGTTTAGAATTTACATTGTACAATTTTTGTGTTTAAAACTTTAAATACTACGGTCCAATTTACAAGATTAACCCTAAACCGGTCTGTCCACTTTACAGTAAACATGAATTGTACCCAACATAGAACAAAAGAAGCACCTTAACAATAAGGTGTGCTTAATAATATAGAACATAAGATCCAAATTATTTGGTCATCATGATCTTAAACCAAAAATACAGAAATAAAGAACTTAAGGACTATATGTACCATAAATGACAAGTCCTTGTCCTAGTGATTATATAGTATCTAGTTAATTTAATTTATTCCTTTTAGGAAAAGAGTGATAAAAGGATGAGGGTAAATAAAAAGATAGAAAAGCAACATACTTCTGAATAGTTGATTCTCCAAGCTACCTCTTGGCATGTATTCATACACCAAAAGCCTATGTTCATCTTCACAACAATATCCAATTAACTTCACAAGATGTGGATGACTTAATTGTCCAAGAAATATAATCTCTGCCTAGAAAATAAAAACATGTTCAAAACAACTTTTTGTTCCACAAAAATTTGTCAAGGAAAAATGTAATCTTAAAATTGGTTTTGTGACCAACAAAATTTTGGTATTCTTAGATTTTAGTTTATGTTTGGTTAGGCGGTGAGACTTTGCGAAATCATAGTAAGCCACCGTGATTTTGGCAGAACCTATAAGTTGTAGCTTCAACAAAATCACAGTGCGACTGATCTGATTTTGTCTAATCCACCGCCAATTCAAACACACACTTAACAAACTAAAAGAATGATTTAGAAAGCTAACCAGCCACTCTCTATGACCTTGCAAACCATCCAAATCCAAGCATTTAACAGCTACAGTTTGAGCCTTTAAACCATGTCTAAGTTTCTCATCAACAAAGCCTTTATAAACAGGTCCAAAACCACCTTCACCTAGCATATTACTCCATGAGAAATTATGTGTTGCTTCTTTAAGCTCCTCAAGTGTGAATGCATGAAGTTTATTAGAACCACCAAAAGAAATTGAAAGATCTTCAATAGCTTGAGTTGAACTTGAATTGCTTATATCAGATAAACATAGTCTTCGGAAAGAACCTTGTTTTAAAACTTGTTTTTTTGATTCCTCCAAAGGGTATTTACTCTTGTAACAATTTAAGATCAAGATCATAGATTTCCATGTGATCTTTTTAGTAGTAGTCATCTAGAATTTTGTATAGTGTATGTGTAATATTAACTAAATTTGTATAATGTATATATCTTAAGTCTAAAAAAATAAGATAAATGACATAAAAATGTTAATGATTGATATGCTTTAGGGAGAAAAATAAGTGAAAGATGAGAAATTTTTATAGTACGTATGCTTTCACCTACTACCTTATTAGAGTATTTGTGTTGTGTGAGATTCCTTGACTTCTTGACCACTTGAATGTAGATGGTAGTATAGAATTATACGATATATGCACGAATATTGATTTTTAATTTATTGATATAGTGAATAATTAAATTCTCTGTAAGCCACCATTTCAAAAACAAATAATCTTTGTAAGCCACCGGAAAATTTATATCTAAAATTAGTTCATTGATCTCTTAAATTAAGAAACTTAAAAAATTGACAAGATGCTGTGAAATTGTAAGTTGTTGATTATCTTAAGACAAATGTTACTTCTTGTCTTGTTAGAGAGTGTATATTTTAAATTATCTCTAAAATTTAATATTTTAAAATAAATTAGTCTCCAAATTGCTTAACTTAAAAATGTAATGTAACGTTATTTGAATATCAAAATGTTTATACTATGTGTATATGATACCGTATGTGTTTATCTCTCCTCTATTTTTTATTTTTTATATCATACACATTTAATGTCCGAACATCATTTCTCAAAATATTAAATTATTGTAGAGAAAATATATCTCAACTATGTTAACATTCCCAACCCATATTAATCATTTCCACCACCACAAAATATATTAAAATAGAAATAAGAAAAATGATTAGTAATATTCTTTATATAATCATGTTATAAACATGAATTTACAACCATTTAGTTGTGATTAATCTTTATTGGATAACATATTGAATACACCAATTTATCTCATCATTACCCCCAATTATCTTTTGTGTGTAAATGAGTATCATCTCTATGCAACCATAGGGCAATTTTTTAGTTTTCCTGATAGAAAAATTTAGAATGAAGAGATTGTACCACTGTTCAAAACAAAGTACTCCATCTGTCCCAAAATATAAGCAAAAGTTGGTCAACAAAAGTGAATATATTTGGTCAAAATCTTTAACCAAATACATCAAATTTATTTGATTTATTTTTGCTTATATTTTGGGACGGATGGAGTATACCTTGAGATTCACTAGCCATGTCTTTTTTTGCTTATATTTTTGCTTATTTTTGAACAGCTATAAAATATTTATATCTAAGACTCGTTTTTTTTCCACTAGCCATGTCTTTGGAGTTACTAATTTTTTGCTTTTTTAGTGAATTGTTTTTATAACTATATTCAATAATCAATTACTTGTTGGTCAAGTAACTTGCCTACCTGTTGACTTCAATGTTAAACTAAACTTTCCTTCCCCAACCCCCTTCAAATATATATATATATATATATATATATATATCTATATCTATCTTGCATTCCCTTGCCGTCCACATATTTGAGTTTAGCAATTCATGCACATTCTCCGGAATGATCGCAAAATGGAGAGGTCTAACATAATTCCATTAGTGCTAAACAACAATTACATTATCAAATATGTTGTTGCACACATCAAATAATTTCTTTAATCATTCAAAGGGGGGTGTATGTTGTAAATATGTGCCAAATAATATTCTTTGTAGATTGCTAAACATATTTGGTCTAATCGATAATTCCCAAATGTTCGGTAGGTAAAGTTCATGAGGATTATTGTTGTTAGGATGTCATGATCACACGTTAGCATATAGACAATGACACGATTGTTTTAAATTCTTAATAATAATAATAATAATGTGACTCAACAAAGGGCACAGCTTCTAGAATTTAGAACTTCAAGTAAGACATGTTCATATATAATAAGATTTGCTCTTGGGATATTTAATTCAATTTATTTTTATTATATGGACTTAATGAATTTTTGTTCATAGAGTCCCTATATAAAAAGCAATCCAATGTGCCTGCCTCAATACAGCCAAGACTTTAGAAGGAAAAATGTATTTTAAGTCTATATATTTATTGTAGGAAAAATGTCAATTATTTTTTATTAATTTTGAAAAGTAAAAAAAGAGTGTAATGGATTGGAAGGTCAAAGAAAAAGTTTCAAGTGTTGAACAAATTAAACTAACCCACAACCACTTCCATCGCTCATGGAAATTATGGATTATACAACGGCTTATAGGGGTAATCATTTTTTCTATTGATTTGTGTTTCACGTTTGCATGCACTGCCCTTTCAAGCTTCAAAACAATTGAGTCAAAAAATGTTTCAGAATGATTAATTGCTACAAATTATTGATTTAAAAATTAAATAAAAATATAAAACAGAGCCTTTACACTCTGTTAAAAAAAGAAGGATTTTACACTTATAAATACTGTTCACCTCCGATCATCAGTAATAGGCTTATCTAAAATCTTCATCCACATCCCATGCTTATCCTTGCAATATTGCAACGAAGTTGGCTCACTCAACACGTTTTCTGATTATAGCTCATAAGTTTCTAATAGTACAATTATTATTATTTTTTATAATTAAATATTGTAAGTATATGAATACTTAAATCCTTTTGAAAGATACATATTGGTTTCTAAATAGTACCTCTTTTTGTAACAAAAAAATTCTATAAAATATTATTGTAAGTATATGAATACTTAATGTGCACTAAGAAATAGAACACACATTATAGTATATATATGTTAAAATAGCATTAATTCTATAAAAAAAATGAACAAATAAAAAATCAATCAATAATTATATTCAATTTACTCACAAATTAACAGATGATTACATTCCCTCCCCCCCCTCCTATTGCTAATTAGGCATAATATTGTGTATTGTTAACCTAGGACATAAATATGCGTTTCTATAAAATTCTGTACACTATACATACATGAACATGATACAACTACTTGCTATATCTTAGCAAGCAAAGAATATTTGATGAAGGAACAACAGAACAATAAAGAAGAGTACAAAATGATTAGAAAAATGAGATGCACTTGAGGCATAATAATAGTAATAGGGATATGGATAGTTTTGTGGTGATCCACCAATTACTTTAGGTTGTCCTTGTCCTGAACCCGAAGAAGGCGAGGATTTTAAAGGTGGTGGAGGAGTTTCCCCCGAAGAATGTGATGAAGGAGTTGGTGGAGATGGCGGTGGCAGAGTCATCAATGGTGGTGGAAGACTTAGTAATGGTGGAGGATTTGATTTTTCAACATTTGGATGAGGTGAACTTGGTGTTGTTAGTGGAAATGGAGGTGAATATGATGTTAATAATGGAGGCGGTGGAGGGTTTTGTGTTAGGAATGGAGAAGATGGAGGGTGGGGTGTTATTAGTGGAAAAGGGGGTGCATTTGATGTTAACAAAGGAGGTGGTGGAGGATTTTGTGTTAGGATTGAAGGTGGAGGATGATTTGAATTTGATGAAGCAAGTTTAGGAGGTGGTGGTGAACATATTGTAGGACATGTGACACATTCACTAATGCACAATAATCCACTTGAAGACTCTTCTTCAACTTTGTCCTCAATCTCTAATGTTAGTGTTGCAAACAAAGCTAGCAACATGAATACAACTTTTGTGGTCCATGGAAGCAAACTTTTTTTGATGAATACTAGATTCTTGTTTTGAGACATTTGAGCTAAAGTAGTTAGGAAGATTGTGTTTTGGAGAAACAAAGGAAGGTGTGTTCATATGGCAAGGTGAATTGTCAGATAAGTGAATTTTGGCTTAGTGATTATATAGATTGAAATAATTTAGGAGAATATGGTGGCATTTCTTTATTAGCTTGCATTTGGCATTTTTTATTTTATTTTCACCACCAGTTTAATCTGGTTCGGGGGTCAGTTCTGGCATCAAGTGGTTCCAGTTTTAATTAATATTCTTTGATGCTTGCTTAATGATGGAGTCTTGTGCACGGAGGAAAAGTATTAATTCCCCTACTTTAATTTGGACTTTATTATAAATTTATTTCAATTAAATTTGAGTTGTTCAAACTATTTAACTGTAAAAAAAAAAGATGTTTAAAAAAAAAACTGTAAAAAAAAGGTGTCTAAACTATTTAAAGATCAATCTGGATCCTCGGCAGCAAGGAATGCTGCTGCCATCGCTGCTGCCTAATTTAAACTGTTAGATTGCTTTCCCATATGAATTTCAATTTTTATTAACGCATATGATTATTACTTTTTGCTCTAAGGCTAGTGTATATTCACTTTGGTTGCAGCTGTGTTGTCACGTACTCACATGGACTTATTGTATAAAATATTTTTCGCGTCGTTTTATATCAATAAATTAGTTCAACTCTTAATTTTACTAAACACTACAAATTTAAATACTGTTTGGTCAAGCTTAATTAAAACATTTTTATTCAAAAAAATGATAAGCTAAGCCAAACAGATTTTCAATAAATTCTTGATACAAAAAAGTTGTTTATTTTTATGAGTAAAATACATAGATAAAAGAATTTTAAAGTTAAAAAAAATTACCAAACAATTTTAGCTTTTTCAAAAATCTCTTATTTTAATTTTTAGCTTTCAGATTATTTCTAAGATCTAAAAAAGTCAAGTCATACAGACCCTTAATCTCCTTCATAAGTTACTCTCCTAAAAGAAATCTACTAAAAATAAGTTATAAGCTCGTGATAAAAAAAGTTACCAAATAGATTATTTTTTAAAAAATAAATTTATAAGTAAGAAGACATAAACTCAAATTTTAAGTCTGACGGTATTGGCTTGGGACTTGAGAGTGTGCTTCTCTCAAAATTTCAGGTTCAGTTCTCTCTGGTGCTAATTTGGATGAGCTAATTTAGCTTCTTCAAAAAAACTCAAATTTTAAAATTGTCAAACAGAATCTTAGTCTGTTTGTACCTTAAAGAGGAGCACAATTCCAGATCTTAAACCAATACCACAAGAGTTTCATATTAATTAAATATATTTGTAAAAAAAATATAATGCTTATAAATAAATAAATATGAATTTATTGGGTCAAGAGAACAAAACAAAACATAATTTTAATATTATTGAATATATTAAAAAATAATTTTATAGCCATGTAAGTACGTGACAGCCAGAGGCGGAACTACTTGGGGGGGCTGTGGTGGGCCATGGCCACCCCCCCCAAAAAAAAAATTTTTTTTACCCTGAGAAAATACGAAAATACCCCTGATATATTTAATATGTTACAAATGTATCTTCTATTACAAAGACAAATTATTATTATATGAAAAAAAAGTGTTGTGTTGTTGTTGCCTTGTTTATTGTTGGTTTGATTTGATGTTACAGACTTACAAGTTACTAGTTACAATAGAAGTTCTAGTTTAGGGGTCGTGGCTGTTGTGTGTTGTTGTTTGTTTTAGGCGGCTATGGCTTTATTGTTCTTGCTGGGCTTTGTGTTATGTTTTAGCTTTTGCGGGTTTGTATTGTTGTGGTGCCTTTGGAGCTGTTTTACTTGTGGCTCCACTTGGTATGTCTTATACCATAGTGTAAGTATTTAATAAAAGTTTTTGCCGAAACAAGATGAAAGGTTGGTTTCTAGCGAATAGCATGACTATTTACATTGAAAAGGAAATTAGTGCAAGTATTAGTTCAGATTCTATTATTAATTATTTCAAGTCGCTCGGTACACATAGAGTGAAATTTTAAGGTATGTAGTTTAATTTTCTAGCAATCCACTTAAACTTTTGTATGCAATATAATTTTAGTATTAAATTTAAATATTATAGTTTATTTTAGTGGCCCCTCTACATTTTTATTCCTGGTTCCGCCTCTGGTGACAACATAGCTGCAACCAAACTACCAAAGTGATTATACAGTAGCCTTAGAACAAAAAGTAATAATTGTATGCGCTAATAAAAATTGAAATTCATGCGGGAAAGCAATCTAACGGTTTAAATTAGGCAGCAGGGATGGCAGTAGCATTCCTTGCTGCCGAGGATCCGGATTGATTTAAAGATATTGACTACACAAGTACCAACATAATTTTTCTATATTAGGTTACCTTAACTAGTGCCCCCGGTGCACTAGTTAGAATTTTCCATAAGTATTTTATCATGCAGTTTTTTTATACAAATTTTATCTAATAGTTTGTAATCGAGTTTCTGAATTCGTTAATAAACTATAATCAAGCTATTGAACTAAACAATTTTTTAATTGGATCTTTTCACTGCATCTAAGTTGGGATGATTTTTTGTTTAATCCCCTGATAAGGGGCTTGGTAATCCGTAAGTTAAGTAAAATCTAACTAAAAGATATTTCTCATATAAATAATATTTAGATTTTCTCATACAATTTATCCTAGGAGAAACTGATTAAATACTAAAGTTCAATCACTTGTTTAAATTTGGCTGATTTTGTCACTTCAAAATAATAATCAGTGATTTTAAAATATGTCTTATGGCTCTGTTTGGTAAACCAAATAAGCTAGCTTATAGCTTTTAGCTTTTAGCTTATAAGCTAAAAGCTCTGTTTGGTAACAGTTTTTAAAAAAGAGCTTATAGCTTATTTTACCAGCTTATAGCTTATTTTCCAAATGCTATTTCAAGTAGCTTATGAGCTTATAGCTTATTATCTTTTCTTCCAATTTTACCCCTATCATTTTACTTGAAAAAAATTAAATATATCATTTTTATGTCATTTCATACTTATAAGCTAGTCCAACCGCTAATTTTACCAAACACTACAAATTCAATCAGCTAGTTTATTCGCTATAAGCTAAAAGCTAACTTATAAGCTATCCGCTGTTTTTTTACCAATCAGAGCCTATGAATACTACAGCAAATTAGACTGAAATAAAACGATCACACGATAATGCTTGCTTTCGTTCAATCTATTTCATCAACAAAATTTATGATGGGCTCGCTTGATAGAATAGCTGAAATTACGAAATAGACCAAGGCATCCATGGATGGACTTATCTCCATTAAGCCCACTAAAAGGAAACACTAAAAATATTATATTACTATTTGACATGTACTTTTGTTACCCTATAGATCATGGGGCGCGCCATACGAAATGACTAAAATACCCATGTCTGTTATTTAAGTAGCGGACACCCCGAAAACACTCTACAATTATAACGTCTGCTACTTAAATAGCGGACGACATTTTTCAAAATTACTCATTTTTCTACATCCATAACTTAAATCACGGAAGAATATTTTGGTCATTTCATAGGGCGCGTGAGTAACCCATAAAGTGACAAAAGTAATTTTCTACTATTTTTTGGTAAATTTTTACGTGAAGTACACACAAGATGGAATTTGGTCCATCATTCATATAGCTTACAATTAAAACTTGAAAACATTTGTTCTAAACTGTCATGAAGATTGTAGTTTTTTTTTATTAATCTAATGATTAGACTCACTATAAATATGGAAAAATGAAGAATCGAACCCCGACTCTTCTAATAATATTCTTAATAACTATCAACTGATTTTTTCTAATGAAATTATGAAGATCGTAGTCTAATCGAGTTAAAGTAGTTCAATGGCAAGTACACACAACAATAACGAGCTCATTTTGTTGAAAAACATTGAAGATAATTTTTTTTTTTTTGAAACAAAGATAAATTTTGTTGAAAAAACATAGCATTATGAGCATTCCTTATAGTCCAACCACATGCCATTCAAATAACATGTAACATTTTCGACACACTTTTCTATTCAAATAACGACCACAAAAGGATTGAGCATGGTCCGCAACAATATTTAACATGACACAACACAACTGACACTCAACTAATTCAACACAAAGGTCCAAAATACACCCAAAAATGGACTATCCACAAATAAATGTTGTGATGTTTCATATAGTCCACAAACATCAATATTCAATACAAACATGTGAGTCCAAATTTGATGCTCCACAAGGCAGTAGATTATCTTGTGTGAGCATAAGGTAATACATTCACACAAAGAAATCAATTAATTACACTTAAGTGATTAATAAATTCTTTTTAGGACAAATTATTTAAAAGAAATTGAGTTCTATTTTAATAAGGACAATGTTTTGCAAGATTTTATTAACATCGCAGTTGAATTTTAAATTATTGATGTTCTCCCCTTAAAACTAGATATTAATACTAAAAAATAATAAACTTATATGTGATCTCATTTATAAGCAATTAAGAACCTTATACAAGAATGCCTATACCAATTCCCTCATATATAATTAATTTTTTAATACAATAATTGTAATTTAGAATAACATTTGAATTAATTTTAAAAATGAATAATGTGATGATAGAAAAAATATTTTCCTTATTAGTACATAGACTTGGTCAAAGTAGTTAAAAATCGGAAGAAAAGATAGGAAGACATTAATTAAAACATTATTTGTGTCCCTAGGTTTGAATTCTCACCCATGAGAGGTTTGCTTTGGTGGTTTCATTTGCATCTTCAAGCTGCAAGAGGAGCCAAAAAAGGAGCCAACCAAGCTTCTCCCTTCTTCTCACTGTGGAGGAGAAGGGTGGCCGTGGGGACAACTATAGGTGGTAGTGGCCGTTGCAACCAAGGTTGAAAAGAAGTTTGTGGTCGTGATCGCATTCGCAACATCAATTTTGTACATCCTTTTAGTTGCATTCGTGATTGAGGCCACATCAATTTCTTTTGATCGAAATTTTCAATATCAAAGATTATGATGCGACCATAATCACGACTTCAAACATTGGTGGCAACAACCATATCAATATTTTTTATATTTTTGTAGTTTTGATCGTGATTGAGGTCGCATCAATTTCTTTTGATTGAAATTCACAATAACAAATATCATAAGCGACTGCGACCATATTCACAAATTCAAACCTTGGTGGCAAAAATCATATGTAAGATAATGTCTTCTCATGGTAGCAAAAAACTACATACAAACATCGTTATGGTGGCTGTAGACAAAGACAAGAATAGTGGTTATGCCTATCGTTGGACAATTAATAATATTGAAAACCCTATCATCATTGCAGTCCATGTTAAACACAAAGACATTCCTCATCGTAGGTACCTTCTAATATTTATACAATACATTTCATGATCAATTATATATATGTAACATTTATGGTCATATTTCTTTAATAATTCTTAACTATTATGTCATGCTTGCAGAGGGCACCAATGTTTTCCCCCCTGATGAAGAGGATGTAGACAATGTGTTCAGTCCCTTGCGTGAAATGTGTAATGATAAAGTTGTAAGTAATTTACATTTTAGAAAGAAAGTGACATTTTATAAGGACTAAAAATATATTTAATCGAATGATATAGTGTTCGAAACAATTGAAGGCTTGTCACATCAATTCAGGTAAAGATGAAAGAAGCTGTAGTCGATGATAGTGATATTGCTAGAGGAATTTTGGATTATGCAAAGAGAAATCACATTCAAACTATCATCGTTGGTGCACCCTCAAGCTACACCAAAAATGTTCTGTCAAGATCTCTAAACATGAGGACTATAAGCAAGTTAAGTTTTGGAACATATTATCCTTAAACAAATATTTCACTTTAATCTATAGGTTGTGATTCTAATGAGTTCCACCAAATTTCAATCTAGATCGCATAAATTAGTCATATTTGAATGGTTTACGGTCACAATTCAATGTATTCACACAATTAGTACATCAGTGACCGTTGAATCAAGATCAGTCAGTTTATATTTCAGTACCGCTCTTTAAACCGTTTGATATGGATTCAACGACCACCAATATATGCTAACTCCATAACTCAATGTTATCCTTTTCAACTACATATAGTAACTATGTTAAAGATTCTTAATGCTAATTTCAGAAGGTTCAAAGGGTATGAGGATATAGCAACAACAATAATTAAATCAGCTCCAGATTATAGTTCTGTCTATGTAATTGCAAAAGGAAAGGTAGTGGAAACTCGACCAGCAGTAAGCCCATTGGATAATTTAGATGTAAAATCACCTGGAATGTCAGCTTGTAAATCTGAAAATGATATAAGGTACTTGTATAATGTTGAGATGAATGAAAAATGTCGGTTCATAATTTTTAAGGGTTAAATAGCGTTTACTCGTGTAATGGTAGCAAATTTTGGTTTATTAATTTTTTTTCTCCGAATACTCCAATGTAATGTCAAAATTCGCTAACATTATAAAGGGTAAACACTATTTTACCCTAATTATATAGATTACTTGGTAGGGACAACATATTTTATATGCAGAGTCGGGATTTGAATTCTAAACATTTAACTTATTTACCTTAATAGTAAAATTTTAACTACTAGACAACTAGACAAAAAAATTATATTTAAATCTTATTATTTTTTAAAAATATAATATTTTGGTTTGATTATTTATGGAACAGGGCACCAACATTTAAAAGAGGATCTAGCACTAATAGTAGATCACGAAGAGCACTACTTTTGGTTTCAACTAATCAATCTTTGGAGAGCATTGATTTATCAACTCATCATAGCCAAAAGTCACAATTATTTAGCAAAAACTCAAGCTTAAATGAAAATGAGTCATCTGGTTCACATAAATTTGGTTTATTGGCTTTACCAAAATTAGAGAGGGATTCAAGCATTGAAGCAGATTCTCAACACTTAGTAAGCACTAAAAAACTAAATAAATAGTATATTATAAATTATTTGTTTTTGTTCTAGAGTTAATTACATTATGTTGCTAAATTAATAATATTGTTATAAATAATTTAATTTTTTTTTATATATTTTAATTTTATTGATTATAGGGAGATATGGAAGCTGAGATGAAAGAATTGAGACTCAAACTTAGGAAGACTATGAACATGTACAAGTCAGCTTGCAAAGAAGCAATTACTGCCCAAAACAAGGTGATGTAAATTATACGATCACTTTTTTTGTCTTGGTCGTAACGGACACGAGTATCTTAAGTAAGTGATCTATATTTAAAACATTAACTTTTCTGTACGAAGAAAATTAGATTGAGATGGAAGAATTCATATCATGTATTCAACCAATTTTTCGATGGAAATTAGTTGATACCAAACAACGATCAATATTGATATTGCATTCTTATAACATGATTAAAAAAATGTCATCACAAAAAGAAAATTCTACCTTACCATATGCTCCTACTTGTTGGGTACGAGTACGACTCATAGTTTATTGATAAGTGGGTCCCGTGACACAATTTAGGGGTGAACTTGTATAATAGAAAGGCAATGCATTCAAAAACTTAGGCACAAATGGGTGGTACTATATGATCAAATATTATGTGTTCTTTGTGTTTTTCGTATCTTTTTATTTTTGAACCGGAATTATTGTTCTAACAAACATGATAACCACTATAATTTGAAAAGTCATTAAAAGTTTTCAATGATTAACAGGCTAAAGAGATTAATCAATGGAAACTTGAAGAAGCACGTATTGTTGAAGAAGTTATGATGTCAAAAGAAGCAGCATTAGCAATGGCAGAAAAGGAAAAAGCTAAAGCAAAAGCTGCAATTCAAGAAGCTGATGAAGCTATGAAAATGGCAGAAAAAGAAGCACAAAGAAGATTAAAGGCAGAGAGAAAGGCTAGAAGAGAAATGGAAGAGAAAGATCAAGCACTAAATGTGATAGCTCGTAAAGATATTCGATATAGACAATACACCTTAGAAGAAATTGAAAATGCTACTCAAAATTTCTCATTTTCAATGAAAATTGGTGAAGGTGGATATGGACCTGTTTTTAAAGGTCAACTTGATCATACAAATGTTGCTATCAAAGTTTTAAGACCGGATGCTAACCAGGGTAGAAAACAGTTCCTACAAGAGGTATGATACATGTGCATTTTTCTAATGATGTGTTAGTGTAGTGGTTATTGTTTATGCTAGTAATCATAAGGAAATGGGTTCAAATTCTTTTGGGGATAGTTTGTAGGATTTGGATTGACTAGAGTTACAATCTCATCTAGTCAGCATATCGATGACATTTGATCGAGATCAAATAGTCTATATTTCAATGAAGATTTTGACTTTCATTTAAATCTACCGAACTTGAAATATATAGATTGTCCGATCTCAATCCAACGATCATTGAAGTGCTGACTGTGTTAATGTATGAGATTGTTGACTACAGGCAATACAAATCCCAGTTTGTATGATCTAAGTGTCTCCCCCTCGACTATTTTTAAACTTATGTTAGTGTAGCAACCAACTTAACCGATGATATTATAAATCGGTCACTAAATAAGTTTGTAGTCGATTTAGAGACTGATTTACCAAAGTTGCCAAACCACATTTCACTAATGATCAATTTAGCTATCAATTCGAAATTTCTGTCTCAAACTCATTTGCGAAACCAGTCACTAGATAGATAATTTTTTTATCAAAATTTTGTAAGTGACAAATGTGATCTAAGATCTTCCATATGTGTGTAGGTTGAGGTATTATGCAACATAAGACATCCAAATATGGTCCTCCTCCTAGGTGCATGTCAAGAATATGGATGCTTAGTATATGAATACATGGACAATGGTAGCCTAGAAGACAGATTATTAAGAAAACAAAACAGCCCTCCAATTCCATGGCAAAATCGTTTCGAAATAGCTTATGAAATTGCAACAGCACTTCTTTTCCTTCACCAAACAAAGCCAGAAGCCATTGTTCATAGAGACCTTAAACCAGCCAACATTCTCTTAGACAAAAATTTTGTTTGCAAAATAAGTGATGTTGGTTTATCAAGATTAGTGCCACCTTGTGTAGCAGATTCTGTCACACAATATCATATGACTTCAGCAGCTGGAACATTATCTTACATTGATCCTGAATATCAACAAACAGGAAAATTAACAACAAAATCAGATATTTATTCTTTAGGGATAGTGTTTCTTCAAATGATCACAGCTAAACCTCCAATGGGACTTTCTCATCATGTTAAAAGGGCTATTGATAACGGAAAATTTTTCGATATGCTTGATCCTGTTGTTACTGATTGGCCTATTGATGAAGTTTTGGTATTTGCTAAACTTGCTTTGAGCTGTGCTGAGCTTAGTAAGAAAGATAGACCTGATCTTGCATTAGAAGTTATTCCGGAGCTTAATCGATTAAAAGAGTTTGGATGTAAGTCACAAAAATATCAGCAGAATCGGAGTCATGCATTGCGTCCTCCTGCGCTTCCTCGAGGTTCAGTTTGAAAGACAAATGAAATAGGTTATTTTTGTTAGTATTGGAAATTGATTGTGTTATGAATACTTAATTACTACACATTTTGTATATTGAACTTCTTTGCAACACACATTATTGTGTTTTTTGTGAATGGAAGTTTCCAATAGTTGTCTTGGAATGGAATACTTGTCCAGAATCTTGCATAACATGTACAAGTGATGTTTCACATTAGTACAATAGATTTCATTTATTACACATGATCATTCAAATCATTCAATTGGGTTTTCCTGATAAGTTTTTTAACGAAGCTGATATTGTTTTTGCCCTTAGTTGTTTATATTTGGTTTTGGCCTAGTCCCCCAAATAGTTATAATTTCTCTTATTTTTCTTTTATTTAATTTTAATAGGCATGTATGCCTTTATTGAATAAAAGAAAAAATCATTCAGTTTCAATTCCTATAGATTGATTCTAGGCAGACATTGCAAATATAGTTAAGTTACACTTATGTGTTTTAAGACTGTTCATAACATAATTCAAGTTTTATCTAAAGAGATAAAAAAGAGGTAGAGAATTCACATTGGTGGATCAGTGGAAGAAATGCTCCGATCTGGAGGTCGGATTTCAAGCATGGAGATAACCGACGATGCAAAAAATAAGGAGGGTACTTGCAGATAACGCTCCGACGCCAAAGTCAGTATAATCTCGAGGTAAAGATAGAGGTTAGAATAATGCATACCTTGTGAGGTTTGTGACTATTGTATATATAGACCAATAGATATATCATTAGGCCTGGCTAAACCCAAAAATCTTGTCCAGAACAAAGACCTTTAAAAAAATTCTCAAATGAGTAATATTCTTCTTCTTACTTTGAACTCTAATTGTTTTCCTCAAATTCAACAATTAAATCTTAATGTTGAGTAATAATAAAACAATTTACTCGGCCACTTTATAACTAAAATACTAATTCACTTATTATTTATGTTAATCACTTTAACACAGTTTACTTTTTTAGTATTTTATTGTTTTCTTATCTAACAACTTGGGGTTTAGGGAGTTGTGTACACAGGCTCTTGGGGTGTATTGAATTAAGATTCCAGTTCATCAAAACTTACTAAATCAAGACTTGATCTGAGCATATAATGCATGAGATTCTTATGTACATAAAATTAATTGAAGTCAACTATATACACTATAAAAAGTATTAATATCTAAGGGTTACAAAATCTTATCTTTTTCGTAAACCGAGTATTCTATGCGTGCAAATGCAAAGACTAATTTTTTGAATTTTTTGGGACTCAAATGAATGACAAACTTTTCTTAAGAATTTTAACATTGTTGTATACCCAAGACAGGGATCGAACCCAGAACCTTGATTAAGCTAAAAAAGATCTGCATTATCTCATCTAAGTGCTTTTAGGTTACATAATCTTATATTAAAACAACACATTTTGAGCCATGTTGGCCTTTATTGCTTGAGCAAATGTGTGTGAACAAAACTGAGACAGGAGATACAAGGTCACAAGAGAAAAATTTATGAGATTGGAAATGATTTTTTGATATCAGAATTCTAACATTGAGATGATGTCAAAATTAATGTATCGAGAACTAGAATTACGAATAAAATACTTTCACGGATGTATTTGTAATTTCGCTATATTCAAAAATTATAGTGATTAAAAAATTGTTTATCTACAAAAAATGGTGCACCACTTACTCATTTAAGGAATAAAATAGTTGTTTATTTATTTAAAAATTAACCCCAAATTGGTAATTTCACGCATTATTGATGCCAAAATAATTGTATGCTCATTTTAAAATTAACACAAAACTTACTAATTATTGTGAAATTGGAAATTGTGAGTTCGAACATGTGCTTCATGGCTTCATCATTTCAAATTTTATGCGATCTTTTATCATTTGAGATGTGCTTGCGAAACAAATGTGTATTGATTATATTAACAAATGTTTAACTCTTATTTTCAAAATTAGTTTTCTTTTTATTGACCTCTTAATCAATATTGTTAGGTACTTTTTAGCAAGACTTAAATAAAAAAATAATAATTAACCATGGAAAAGGACTGTGTAGGAGGTTAGCTTGTTTTTTGTCCTCCAATCCATCATTCAATTGCATTCACACCTGACCCCAAGAAAAACTTCAAACACCTCTTTTGTGTTTTGGAATTAAGGATTAATATAAGGAGACTTTTTCTTTTTTCGGTACATAGACGAAATGATAAGTCATTAGTTCGAACCTCTGTCATAACATCAAACCTAACGATTTTGGCATATCTACCGATCGATTAAGCTAGATTTGTAGACTAATGAAACTTTTTCTATTTGTGTATCTATCATTTTTCAATTTATTTATACATGCATGCACATTAGATTCATTGCAAAGCTTATTGTGTTAATGAGAATACATCACTATATACACTTTCGGCCGCTCGCCACTTTCACAAACATTGGCTTATTTGTTACACTTGCTTTGGTTGGACAGACAAAAAGTCAAAAGCTGCGTATATTGTTGAATTATGTCCAATGCAATTTTCAAGTTTGAACATTCATGCATGCTCGATGTCAAAGTGTCCGTTGTTCACGCCTCGATAGAAAATATTTTTTCTTAGTTATAAGTTTTTTTTTTAGATTGAATTTTGTCACAATGCTGTACGTATACACAATATTTTTCGCTTGACATTTCTTACTTTTGCTATTTTATTGAATTGAACGGTTAGAGTATTTGTAGGTGAACGGGCAGCTCAAAAATGATTTGTCTTATCTGGTAAAGATTCGGTAATTTGTAATCGAAGAATGTGGTGATGATGAGTTCTTAAATTTATGGGAAAAAATGTACCTGCAAAAATGTTAGCACTTCAACGCTCAAGTCAGTATTTGAAAGAGGTAATAATAAAGAGTGCGTAACTGGAGGTGCAGATATCTCATACCTATAGGGATTTATGTATGAATATTTATATAGGGGAATATTAGGGTTTACAGTATAGTGGAGTCCATCATGTGTAAAGGATCAGCCACATATAACACATAGATTGTCTCTTGCCTTAGGAGCACGTTTGGATATTGGAGGGATTTGGCTTCTACCTGTGCTTGTGGATTTGTTTTGTGGTCGTAGCGTCACGTGATTGTCCTTATCCCATTATGATGAGCATTGATGTATTTTGGGCTTTCAGCTCGATCCAGAGCGGTAGGTATCACTCCTCAATATCTATTTTGATGTTGTTTATGTCCGTCCAATCAATCTTGATTAAGAGAGATTTCAATTCTTTGTAAACAAAAAAAAAAAGAACAAATGACCAATCGTTAGTTGATTAAGTGGTGATTGACACTGAATTTGGTACTGAGGATCACTGTTCGATTCCCGCAACTGCGATTAGAATGGGACTGAGATCACTTGATGCTAGAACTGACCCTCAAACCAGATCAAACTTGTGGTGAAAAAAAAGTCTCTTAACCTTAGGCACTTCCAACACAAGAAATAATCATACTATGATACCAAAATATTTAATCTATAGAGATACCTTGGAGTGCTGAGTTGGGGTAAAAAATTCTAAGCGAGGCGAGTTGGCATGGAAAAAAATTTTGTTGACACAATCAAATATGGGTCTTGTTGGCTACAAGTTGAAAATCCAAAAGTAAAATTTAAATTTTATGTAATTAATTTTTGATCAAGTTTAAAAAGTGAATTAGATATATGAACTATAGCAAAACATTTCATTTTCCCTTTAGTAATTAGATGAAACTTCTTCTCAAAATTAAATCAAAACACATTGTATCATCTATCATGTATGTTAGCTTGATAGTTAGAGTAGAAGAATTAAAATGTACAATGATAAAGAATTGCATGATTAATTCTAATTATAGTAAAGTTTGTTATTTAAAGTGATTTAATTTTATATTTTTGGGACATATTTAAAGTAATTTAATTAGTATGGATTGTCACTTTAAATTATCTATCCTATATTAAATCATATCTCATCATTATATACTCTGTTATACGGCGAAGGCTAGGGTGAGTAACATATGTAGATCTCCCACCATGAACAAGTTATATAAACCGTCAGATGAGAGATCTTATCATGCACCACATGTATCTTATAATTTGTTTCTCTCCCACTTTCCATCATCTCTCTTGTCACTATCTCTTCCCACAAGAGTATGCAGCTTTTCCATTTTATCTTTGTTTCCTACACCATTTTCTTTCTAGTTTCTACATTTCCAAATCAAAACTTTCATCTCTTAAATACTAGTAAATTAAACACAACATCTTATTCTAACTTTCTTATATCAAAACCACAAATATTATATACACACTAATAATTAATAATAATAAACAATCCAAAATAGTTATTCTCTTCTCCATTTCCATATCTATGTTGAAGCTTTTTCCATCTTCATCAAATTTTGGTGGTTTCAAGATTTTTTTATCTATAAAAAATCAAAGACTTATTTATTAATTAACATACAAAATCTTCAGATCCAAAACGAAATTGCTAATGAAAATTGATTACTCCCTACTAGATCCTTTTATAATGGAATTTGTTTGAGAGTTTTTGTTCTTCGGATCTAACCAAAATAAACTCATCTAATTGTTTGAGGGCTTTTATTTTTTCCTTGCAAATTTGAATGAAGTTAGTAGCGGATTAAATTGATACATTTGTGCATTACAATTAGTTTGAAGAAATTTGGTTGTGTTGTGAGGTAGAAGAAATGAATGAGAGACATCAACATGGAAGCACGGATAGATGAGAGAGATGATGAGAAGAGAGAGAAACATAATTATAAGATACAGGTGGTCCATCATAAGATCTCTCATTCAACGGTTCACATAACTTGTTCATGGTGGGAGACCTACCTATGTTACCCACCCTAGACTCCGCCCTATACTAAGTACGTTTAATAAATTATTGCTATTATCTACATTTATATATAAATATAAATTATGGCTGCACATGTAAAATGAATTTCACCGACATTTTAAGTTAAGAAATAAAAAAATCATGCATTTATAATGTTAATCAAAATGTTATATTTCTTATGTTAGTTTATATATATATTATATATATATATATATATAGGGGAGGGATCAAATTACACCGGTGTAACATTTGAGTAATGTTACACCGCTCAATGACGCTTTAACGAATTCAAATTTTACAAAATCCACCGTTGGATTGAAAGTTTATATCGTATAGATGATTTATGTTGAGTTTTACAAAAATCTAAAATCGTTTGACATGTTATTGAGACACATAACGATTAACTGTTAATAAACTAAGGTATGGGAGTGACCAAATTAAAAAATTTAATCTGAGCCATTGATTTTGATCAAATGGTTAATAAATAACCCTCTCACTCTCACATAAAAATCTCTTACCCACTATAGATATTGAAGGTGTATTTTAGGACACTACACCTTACTAAAAGATTGCCTCTTTTTAAGAAAAGTAACTAAAGTAATTTCTCTCTCCTTGTGTCAGTAATATATTTTCTTTTTATGATCAATGTTAAAGTAATACTCCCCTACCATTCTATTGATAAGGGAATGGAAACAAACGTGTGTATGCTATGACTTTTTATTTTCTTTCTAAATCACTTGTGTGCTATGATTTGAAAATGATTTGGAACTTAATGTTATAATCTCTCAATTTTATCATGTCTTTCATTATTCGGATCTTAATATTTTGGGATCAGATATAACATAATTATTGCGTCTATGCAATAATTAATTTAGATTGTCTAATTAAAAAATGAACTATTAAAATTTTATATTTTGTAAAATTATCAAAATCCAAATTGTATATTTAAAACAATTGAATCATAAATTGACGATCAAGATTCACTATGGAGAAGAGAAGTTTTTTATGAGAAAGCAATTGTGTTGTTTTATACTTAGAGTGTGTTCTATTTTTTATTTTTCTTAAATTGGCTAAACTTTATTAATATAAGAACAAGTAGGTACTTGTTCAAGGGAAGCAATACAACCCCCTCTGTGCCATTCACGATATAAGCCAATGTATTGGGGGAAAAAAAAAACCCTAGGTGACTAGCCATAAGATCCCAACAACAAATTAACCATTCAAAGAGTAACACACAATATGTAACTAATAAAAACCCAAACACGGTAGTAATTTATAAAACAAACATATATAGCATTCTATTTGATAAGAGATTATGAAAACACTACCTGAGCAAGTTGAGTCAGAGGAAGTGATAAAATTGATGTTTGTAATCCAAGTTTTTAGATTCTCAGAAACTGAGCTTCAGAAGCTCAAAAGAGTCAGAAGCTGAGCTCTAGGCTCAGAAGCTCTAACGAGTCAAGAGGTTCAGAAGCTGAGAAGCTCATGTTCTCAGGTTCTGAACATTTAGAGTCTGACCACTCAGGCTCTGATCACGCAGGTTCTGAACATACAGGTTCTGAACGCTGAGACTTTGTTAGTTAGTTAGTTAGATTTTTGATTTCATCCTAGGTAGTTAGTTACAATTGCTTGGTAGTGAAGCAAGTCTCCTTTTGTATATAAATACCTTTGCCCCCTAGTGGATGAATAACAACTTTTCATTTTTCTCTAATCTTTCTATTCAATTCATTTCCGTTCTCTATTCTCAGATTACTCCAACAAAAATGACCATTAAGTAAGTTCACTTAAGCGTTGTTAGTTGTAGAGAAATCCGACGTACGTGATCGTCGAGTTGTTCGGAAGAAGATGATGAAATTAGAAAGGGGGTGGAGAGTGTTTGGGTTCCAGAAACAAACAACAATGTCCTGAACTTCAGCCTCGCGGGAAAAGACAAATAGAAAAGTGGGAAAAAAAAAAGTTTTTTAATTAACGAAACTACAATCATACCCCTTACTTTTGACATTTTTTTAAAAATAAAAAATGGTTATCTTGGGTGGCATTTAGCCCGGGACCGTTCTAACTTTCCCACCATGGTCCAATTGCATATTTACCATTAGATTAGGCAAGCTCATAGATTGTATTATAGTATCTCCACATTATGTTATTTTTTCGTTATCTTCAATCTTATCTTTCTTTTCCAAACAACACAAACCTGAAACTGAAGAGAACTCTTGAAAACACAATTTTATTTTATTTTTTACAGGAAACACAATTTTTAGATTTAAAAGAAACTTAACAAATTTAAAACTTCAAACATGTCCCATAAATATTTGCCAATTATGAATAAATCCAATTATTCAACATGAACAAAAAGAATGTAAGTATGTAACTGTATTACTTTTTTTTTTAATCCTCAAACTCAGTTTTGAAAAATTGACGTTGACACCTTCATCTTTTTCCTCTGAATCCAACCGGAAGTGGTCACCGGAAACTCGCCCGTGGTGGTGTCCGGTGGCTCTCCAGCAAAGGTGGTTAGAATAGGAGAAGAAGTAGTACGATAGAGAGATCTTGCGACGAAGAGCACAAATTTGGTGTTTGTTTTCTCTGAATATATTTAAGGTGGCCGGAAATGGCCTCTAAAATCAATGGTCTGAAAATTCAAACTACTCACATCTAAAAATAAATTTATGCGTTTTATAGAGGAGGAAGAGACGGATTTAATAGTGGTGGTGGCGTGGGGGAAAGTCTTACATAGGCACGAACACAAATAAACAGTGTTTAGGCACACATACATAAAACATCACATCATTTATTTTTTTTAAAAATATTTCAAATTAAATTATTTTATATTTTCTCTCTCTTCACTCATGTTAGTGTGCCTAAACACTATACATTTATATTTGTGCCTATATTAGAATTCCTCGTGGCGTGGTTATTGGTGGCCGGAAAAACTCCCCAAAATGGAGGTCTTCAGCAAAAAAGAAGAAAGAAAGAGGAGATTGGAAAGGAAGAGTGCACAGGAAAGAGAGTATGAAATCATGTGTATATGACTCATAGTAAAATCTGTACACTTGCTCAATCCCATGGTTAAAAGAAAAACTGGACCATCATGGAAAAATTAGAACTCTCTCAGGCTAAATGTCACCGTTATCTTGTCCAACTAAAGAAGTGTAGTATGCTAGAATACACCTTCTATATCTATAGTGGGTATATATTAGAAGGACCCATATATATATATTCATGTTTATTAAAAGGTTGGAATATTTATTTTCATGTTTAATAACTATAAACTTTCTCGTGCTTTTATTTTAGAGTAAGTAGGTGAAAAATACAAGGTTTATTATCAGAGGATGGATGCAAATAAAATGGATGTATAGTCAAAACTGTAATATAGTACCAGAACTGTAATAGTTAAAATAAATTTAAATATAGCTTCATCATCCGATTAAAAAATAAATTTATTTCGGTTCGGCTCAATTTTGGATTACCAAATTATAAATTATAATTTTTTTAAAAATGTCAAACTATTATTTTCTACTTTTTTATTTTTTAGTAATATTAAATAAACTTTTTAGTTTATGTAATACTACATATAATCAAAACAATTTTTTTTCTATGCAAAAAAAAAAACAATTTTTTTGACAAACAAAACAATTTATATTGTGACGATGGGTTATCATTTATTTTTGAGACAATTTAGAGTACTACTTACTTAGATATGACGGGAATTTCAAAAAAAAAATACTTAGATATGACGGGGTAGAATGAGATTTGGCTAAGAAAGTGGAGATAGATGACGTAGGTAGGAGTAGAATAGCAATAGGATAAGACAAGAGTATGGTGGTAGTGTGAACACGCTTTAGGATTCGCATTTTTTTAGATTTCATTTCCATTGGTCATTGTCAGCCTGTCAGGTACTGGACAACGTCGACTTGGATTTAATCCCAACTTGTCTTTCTCATTCTTCATATGCTGCTCAAATTAATATTAAATCGAGTTTAATCTAGGTACTTCCTCTAATTCGTAATACTGTAAAAAAAAGTTTTTTTCTTTTAAAGATACATTATATTATATTAATGTATTTAACATGTAAATTTTCTTTAATATTAAAAATTAAAGAGAGCAAATTTTAATAAGATTTTTTTTAATAAAAACAAAATGATATTCATTCATTTAAATTGATAGATTAGATTAAATACAATCACATATTCAACATTCGCTAAAAATGTAGAGAATGAATCTGCGAACAAACTCAAAGCATTCAAGTTAATAATAGCATACAATAGCAAAATACCTACAATAAATAATATGATAAAATTAAAGTAACTGAAGTATCTATGCATTCGGATCTGCAACGATGCCCAAATCATTAATGGAATCTGTAATTGTCTGACTGAAGTCAATCTTCCACTAGTTCTTACTAGTTCTTACACTAAGGAAGATATAATACAACTTTCTCAATTGAATATGTAATTCCTGATACTTCTTGTTTAGAAAATTGTTCATTAATAAAATTTAGCCGTTTCAAAAAAAATAATCTTTACACTAAGAAAATTTTAATAAGATTTAAAAGTGTTTGTGTGCTTATAAAAAAAAAAAGTGTGTGTGTACAATTTACTAGTCCGCTAATGAGAAGATTCTAGTGTATTTTTCTTTTAATGGAGAAGATTCTGGTGCATTATAAAAAGGAGTATCTTTTATGCCAAATTAGTTGTCTCATTTTGTAAAAGCTTTTGTTTTTCATGGACACAAAATAGAATAAATCAAATATTTCATTTTATCTAAAATAAATATTACTTTAAAAAGGAAATCAAAATAAGTGTTACTTTTCATTTTAATTTCATTTTTCTTAATAATGCCTTCTAATTAGTATAAAATGTACCACTTCAAATTTATTATTCTCTCATTTAAGAAACTAAATATAGTAAAAAGAGTTTTGAGATTTGTGTAGTCTACTTTTTAAAAATATAAAAATGTTTTTTAATGTAGAATTTTTTATTTTTTTTTAGTTTACTTAGTTAGTGTTTTAAGAATAGTAGTTAGCATGACGCTTAAAAAAAAACTAAGAGTAACATATGTTGTTGTTTAAAGTATGAATTAATAATGGCCATATTTTTTTTTTTTTTTTGATACTGAATAATAATGTCCATCTTTAAGTTTATAATAATAGAGATGATATTAGTTCAATTAAAACATCAAAAAATAACTACTATTATGTACTAACTCGTATTGAAGTGATACCAATTATACCACTGATTTACGTAAAAATAAAATCATAAGTTTTTACTTCTAAAGAATATTATCAATACGAGTTAGAATTTTGATAAATTTTTGTACCAATTTTTTTTTTTTGTTGATAATTTTAAGCATTAATTAGTCTATGTTGGAGCATTTATGAATATGTCATCGGATATTAATAAAAAAGAAAAATTGACAATTTATCATATTAATTAGTTAATTATGTGTTAAAAAGGAAAAATTAGCACCAAAATGGAATTTTATTTTTTAATCAATATATACTTACTTATAATTATAAAATGCTTTTTTTACTTTAATAGTATACAGTATCATGAATAAATGGGGAAAAAATTGACAATTTTTTACATTAAACTAATATTTATAAAATAACATTGTAGTAATTATTGATCAATCAAATATATATATATATATTGAAAAATTATTAAAAAATATGCATTACTATTACAAAAATAATTAAGTAATCTATGTATTTTTTTTTTAAAAAAAAATAGTTTAATAACCTAGTGGCTAAACTTATACAAGTATGAAAAAGTGAGAAATCCAAAGTTCGAACTTCAACTCTTTATAAAATGTTTCTGCAACTCTCTATACTATCTATAACTTAAGCACCGTTTTAGAAGTTAAGGATCGGAAAATATGCATTACTATTACATATGCATTACTACTACAAAAATAATTAAATACTCAATGTCTTTTTTTGAAAAAAAAAAAATAGTTAAATAACTTAGTGGCTAAACTTATACAAGTATGAAAAAGTGAAAAATCCAAAGTTCGAACTTTAATCCTTTATAAAATGTTTTTGCAACTCTCTATATCTATCTATAACTATAAGCACGTTTTAGAAGTTAAGGATGAGAAATTATACAATATAATTACAGATATAGTTATACTCATGCAAAAGTTAATATTATTATATGTCATTTAATATTGTTACTCTGTTTTTATTTCATTTATTTTAATTTTAAGTTTAATTAGTCTGTAAGTTCCTTAAAGACTTTTTTGGTTTCATTTTGATCCCTTAAAGAAAATAAGTTCCACTTTGGTCCTTATTGATATCTCCACCAGTTAATATGATCATTTCCGTTCATTTTTTTAAAAAAACCGTTAACTTCTGTACATATGCCACATAACAACCTATTTTGCTACATGTACAAAAGTTAACGGTTTCTGAGAAAAGATGGACGAAAATGACCATATTGACTGTCAAAGATATTAATAAGGGACCAAAGTGAAACTTATTTTCTTTAAGGGACCAAAGTGAAACCAAAAAAGTCTTTAAGGGACCTACAAACTAATTAAGCCTTAATTTTATGTTTCTTTTTTTCATACAACAACATATTTTTATAAAGTAATTTATATTTTATTTTTTTCAAACGACAAAGCGTTAATTATTTTACTCTTTTTTTTTATCAAATAATTTAGTGACTAAAATTTTAATTTTTATTATAAATTAATAAATGTACTAAATTTAAATATCTTTCTTTTTTTTAATTACCTAGCTAAAACTATAAAAGCAAGTTTTTTTTTTACGCATAACAAAATAATTTATAATTTAATACTCTTAGCTGAGTATATTATTTATGAAAAAAGAATTAATACCGATGAATTTTCAAAGGTCTGAAACTAGTAAAGGATCGTAGATTGACACACATTGAAGTAGAATCTAGCGTATTTTTAGCAAAGTCCTTTATGCCACTCCTACTTAAAGATATTCTTAGGCAATTGTCTTCTTAATCTATTATCCATATGCACCGGGAAGCTAATCAAATTGTTGGCTATTTTGTCAAGAATGATCTTAATATTTTTAGTATTATTAGTGTTAAAATTTCGATTATGTTCGTGCGTTTGCTTCTTTAACTTTAACAACATATGCTTCATTAGTAGTTTTTCCTAAAAAAAAATTAGTATTTTTTTTGGATAAAAAAAATGATTTCAGATGACAGTTTTCTATGATCTGTCAATTAAAAAAAGAAAAAGAAAATACAAACCAAAGGTCCATATATATCCCTTTCACATACACTGAATTTAAATTACTTAATAATTGAAAACTTACATGCATTGCTTTGTGTGCAGTTTTTGCTGTTTCACTCACAAAGAAGTGGTTTTTTGTGTTTTTTAATTTTATAAAAATAAAAGAAAACTGTTTTTCAATTAAAATAACTACCTCTTTGTGAGAGGAAAAGTAAGAAATGCATGTATAGCAATGCATGTAAGTTTTATCCTTATTTATTTCATGCCGCATCACTTTTTTATTTTATTATTTTCCTAACATTTCAACCTACGCGTTCACACCACATCTTTGTGTTCACACACACATAAATTTCTACCTTAAAAAACATCATCAAAAGAAAGAAAGAAAAAAAAAAAAAACCAACAGAGAAACAAATTTTTGTGTTCTGTTCTGTTCTTCAACACAACCACCTTTAGCAACAGTTTCAATTTCAACAACATAAGCATAGATTTATACCAATAGCAACACTTTCTAATACAAACATTCTTTTCCTTCAATTTTTAGTATTTATGAAACTCCCAACTTTTGCAGACCCAGAATCACTTTCTTACGTTTATACCTTACTTCAAAATTCATTTGATCAAATGAATAATCTAAACAACAATAACAGTGCTACTTCAACAAATACCAGAAAAAGGCGCAGAAAAAATGAAGGTGGTGGTGGTGGTGATGATGATGATAATAATAATCATGATGGTTCAATCAACAACAACAATGAAGCTGGTGGCAAAAACAAGAAGAACAAGAAGGAAGAAATAAAGGGTATTCTCACATCAATTCTCTTGTTTGATGAACAAGAGAAACTTGAAAATCAACATAGCAAAAAAGTCTCAGAGGATGAAAAATTCTCTATAGAGACAAATCACAAGAAGAAAACAAAAGCTATGGTTGATTATTACTCCAATCTTGATGATAGTTTTAGCCAAGTTGAAGAATCAGAGAGAGTTAAAAGGAAAAAAACAAGAAACATATCAAATTCTGTTGCTATTGCTGCTACTTTTAGCGACGGTTTAGAAGAAGCAACAAGTGAAGGTGTTGCTAATGATGCTAATGGTGCTAAATCTGGTGGTTCACAGAGAAGACTTTGGGTGAAAGATCGTTCAGGATCATGGTGGGATGAATGTAACAATGAAGATTTTCCTGAACATGAATTTAAGAAAGCTTTCAGAATGGGAAAATCAACTTTTGATTTAATCTGTGATGAATTGAATTCAGCAATTGTTAAAGAAGATACAACTTTAAGAAATGCAATTCCAGTTAGACAAAGAGTAGCTGTTTGTCTTTGGAGATTAGCAACAGGTGATCCTCTTCGAATTGTTTCGAAGAAATTCGGTTTAGGTATATCCACTTGTCATAAACTTGTTCTTGAAGTTTGCACTGCTATTAAAACTGTTCTTATGCCTAAGTATCTTCAATGGCCTAATGAAGCTAGTTTAAGAAAAATTAAAACTGAGTTTGAGGGTATTTCTGGTATTCCAAATGTTGTAGGATCTATGTATACTTCACATGTTCCAATTATAGCTCCTAAGATTAGTGTAGCTGCTTATTTCAATAAGAGACATACTGAGAGAAATCAGAAAACTTCTTATTCAATTACAGTTCAAGGTGTTGTTGATACTAATGGTGTTTTCACCGATGTTTGTATCGGTTGGCCCGGTTCGATGCCGGATGATCAAGTGTTAGAAAAATCAGCACTTTTTCAAAGGGCTAATAATGGAGGACTTCTTAATGGTGTTTGGATTGTTGGAAGTTCAGGGTATCCTTTAATGGATTGGGTTTTAGTACCTTATAGTCAACAAAATCTTACTTGGACACAACATGGTTTTAATGAGAAGATTGGTGAGATACAAAAAGTTGCTAAAGATGCATTTGCTAGATTGAAAGGTAGATGGAGTTGTTTGCAGAAAAGAACTGAAGTTAAGCTTCAAGATTTACCTGTTGTTCTTGGTGCTTGTTGTGTTTTGCATAATATTTGTGAGATGAAAGGTGAAAAAATGGATCCTGATCTTAAGGTTGATATTATTGATGATGAAATGGTTCCTGAAGTTGGTTTGAGATCAGTGAATTCTTTGAAGGCTAGAGATGCTATTGCTCATAATCTTTTGCATCATGGTTTAGCAGGCACTTCTTTTCTCTAAACTGATGAAAATTTATGTAATTTGTTGCATTTTGATCATTGTTTTCTGCTTCTTTAAAAACATGATTTTTTTTATTTTGCTTGTTTATTTACATAATGTAGAAGTTTTATTTATCATTGTTTATTGAAGTGGCTTCATATCAGATAAGATGTATAATGTATTAGCCTCTTTAATGAGTATATGTATGATAAAATTCAGATATGGTTAGATCCAAAGTTGTAATTCATCAGTATACATTTTCATACCCAAATAAGAGATTAGTTAGTTAATAAAATGACAATATTCTTTTGTGTCATTCCTATACTTTAATGGATAGTTCTGTATCATTTCTATATTCTATTCTGTTACAAGTAACATAGTGAATTTGAAAGATGAAAATGCACTCTATTGATTCAAAATAGAATCATCCTCATAGTTGATTTCTCATGTAATTAAAAAGTCAATGGTGTTCAAATATTGACTAGATCTAGACATGTGAGAAAGTGTTTTTTTTAGGCAGTATGAGAAAATTATATAATAACAATCTTTGGTTAAATCAAATAAGATCATGTTCATTCATTTTGAGTTTTATACTGTCTTTACCTATGTTTATTTTTAGAATAATTGCCAATTTGTCTTGCATATGTGTTTAGTTCTATTGTTTCAACTTTCAAACAATAAGAAAATAGGTTATCAGCAAGGCAATTAAGTAAAAGAAAATAGGTTATCAGCAAGTAGTCAATTAAGCATCATGACACAAGGCTACAATATCATACAAAACTTAGTACCATATAAACAAACAGGATCATCACGCCAATGACTTTAATAGCATAGTAACTATAATTAGCAAGAAAACACTTAAGGCCGGTACTAATATTAATCAAAGTTTTAGTCATTCAAAAACAAGAGATCATCAATAAAAATAATAGGGAAAGGAGAGCAAGGTCCCCTCGACTACTCCCATAGTTAACACTGTTGTTGATGAATCTCTACAGACTATGTCATACCCTAGCTCTCTCTCAATCCTAGTCCTCCAAGGTTCTTCTCACGTAATATGTTTTAAGTTGTTATTTTGTTTAAAAGAAAGGTAATCATAAAAAGATTTCGTTTAATAATTATCTTTAGCTAAAATTTTATCTTAACTATCATTCTCAATTAATTTACTAGAATTTACTAAAATTCTATTTAACAACTCTTCTTCATTAATTTATTATTTAACAACTCTTCTTCATTAATTCATTAAATTCTTTATTTCACGCGCCCCGTCTCTTTATATTTCCAAAATTTCTATATCATTCTTCTTATTTTCCTAATTTAATTATTAAATTACACAAATTATATCCTATGATTTCCCTCTCTAATTAGATACCTTCACCCACTAATTCCTTCAATTAGTTACTGCTTTATAAACATGTGATATTGGAATACAAAATTACTTCAATTAGTAACGGATAAACATGTGATATTGGAATACAAAATTGAAAACCACTAACAAATTAGTTACTGCTTTATAAACACACATGCTAAAATAATATTCAAGTTTTTACCTCACAGAGCCTTTGTACTCGGAGGCATAATAATGAATACAATAAGCTAAATTTACATAGCTCCAATCCAATGCAGTACAGTGAAGGAGACCCTTAATTAGTTGAGTTCTAGGTAAGATGTATTATAGTACAGAGGATGAATGCCCTGGTGAAAAATTAATGGGCAAAAAAAACTATATTGGATTATATTATGCTTCTATAGTACAATAATAATCTTCAAACAACCTCGAAATCATCATGTCTTGTTCTTGTACTTTCGTTGAGGTTTTAAATCCACAACAATCACGGTGATGTTGTCTTTGCTTCCTTTCTGAAGAGCGCGATTCGATAGGAACTCCGCTGCTGCTTGTGCAGCCGGATCACTTCCCTCTCCCCTTTCTGAGGGTAATTCTACGCCATTTTTCTTGTACCAAAGAAGTATACGTTTTCGAGCCAGGTCACACACCTCTTCGTTGGTCATCACATCCCACAGACCATCACTGGCCAAAATGAGACATTCATCCTCTTTTGCACGAGGAATGAATTGAACTTCTGGATCCGGAATAATCCATGGTTTCAAATATCTGTCACCTGGAAGTCACAACCAGCAGGGTAACATAAATAGTTACATCTTAATAAACACTGCACAATCATATTGTGGACTCCCAGTCGCATAGACAGGCAAGATGGTCTCGCTTTGCATGTGAAAATAAAACAAATAAAATTGTAACATAAACCAAATCAATGCTGGTTTTGTGCATTTTCCATTCAAATCTAAAAATTAAACTCAAATACTTGGTTATCTTTATGAACTATGGTCCATTCAAGATCCAAATTTTAATATCGCCCTGCTACTACAAACAGAAGGTGCTGAAACCACTATCAGAAAGAGAATGACAACGATAAAAAGACAATTCTTCTTTCCGTAAGACTCTCAACATCATGCAAAGTTTCCATCATCAGAAATATTAAGATAGCAACTGTAACCTCTAACCTATAAGATGTTCTAAATCTTCTTTATAATACGAACAAGAAAATGGTGTTAAAGTTGTTTAACACATAAGTATGCAGCATGCGAATAGGGACCCACAGGATGGGCGCAAGACGTCTTACTTGGTAATTTCCTCTGGTAAACTTTGGACCTAACAAAAACAGTATTCTAAAAACTAAAAATAAAGTGGAGATGATCTTATAGTTTCAAGATTTGTCATTTATGTTCAACAAGATACATATTGAAGAACGCCTACAAAGGGATAACAGGCTGTCTTTAGAAGTTCCACAAAGAATAGGATGAAATAGAAAATATGTGTTTTCCCTATTTGAGGATGATTAAACTTCAAGTTAATGCATCTTATGATGTAAAGTGGCAATAAACAACATTTTAAATAAAAGTAAGCACATTCCCTATCATTATACACTTGAAGTACATCAAATCATCTCATACCCTCTAACAAACTGGCTAAAGGACTACCGATAAGAGATACTCATCTCATACAACCCAAATAAAGTAAAATTTATGATTACGAAGTGCATACCGATAGACCTTGACATTGCTAGAACACCAAAGACACGATGACCATTCCATTGTATCACCTTTCCTCCGGCTGCTTCAATTCTTGCATATTCATCTTCTCTGTTTGGCTAGCATATTGAAACAACAAAAAATAAAAACACTAATTATTAGTCAATTTTTTTAAAGGATATCCAAAACATTTCAGAAGCAACTTACTTTGTGGTCCACTGATAACGCCATTGGTTCTTTGCCACGACAAAGAACAGCTCTTGAATCGCCACAGTTCGCAACTATAATGTGAGATGAACATATAAGAGCAACAACAGATGTAGAGCCGACAGTTTCTGGCGCAATAGCTTCATTATTAGTTGTTCCGCCAATTTCAGCATCAACCTTTAAGAAACAATTGGTGAAAGCTTTTTTCCATTGATCTTGGCAACTATCCTTGATACTACCATTGCTTAGACCTTCCTTGACAAATTCTATTTCCTCAGCCAAGGCCAAATGGATGCGTTCGCGGCAATAATTTGCCACCTAAATGAAAAAAAAAAAAAAAAAAGCTCTACGTAAAGGACAATTCAGAGAAAGTTAAAATGAATGGGCACGAGATAGCTAAATTTTACCTGAGAGCCACCATGGCCATCATAGACTCCAAAGAAATGAGTCATTTGTGGTCTAAAAGACCGGTTTATTCCGTCATGTATTCGATCACCGATTAGCATTTGAATGGGAATGTTCAAAAATCGAGGAACAGTTGCAACTGCGTCTTCCATTTCGGGTCTTCTTCCACATAGCGATATGAATCCCCATAACGGGGTATAATCCAATTCAAAAACACTCCGGACAACTGTTACACTCGTTCCCTCTTCCTGAGGCAGCTGATGAACAACAACTGTAGAAGGCTTTAGGTCTGATTCAACTCCAATCTCTTGGTCAAGACTCTCTGCCACGTCAAGGGGTTCACTCATAATATCTGTGTCAACATTCACCTCACCCAAATCAGCCGCTGGAGCAGCAATATTGACAGGACCGATACTCTTCTCCATGTCTATCGAACATGGTGTCCCAACTTCTGAAGTAGCATCAGAAGCAATGAACTCCTCTCCACCTATACTACTGTTTTCACTAACAACTGATAGAGAACACGAACTATCAATAAACTGTTCACCTTCCAATGATAATGAATCATCCTCCTCACTTTCCGGGGCTAAACCTACATCACCAGCAACTAAAACACTTTTACTTTCGGATATCATATCCATCAAAGGACTTTCTCCTTCCTTATCTAATTCCGGTGGTGTGACTTTTGTAATACCGATTTCAACATCCAAATTGCCACAATTATTATGACAATCGTCTGAACCTACAACTGTCTCGGTGGAAACCTTAGTTACAGAATTAAATTTGGATACATCCATGTATGTAGCTATGATTGAGTTATGGCAGACTAAGTTATCTACTCTTAATGGCACTGAAACAACATACAACAATACTTCCATTGAAATCCCTATCTAGATAATACAAAAAGTTAACCTCCCACCCCTTTGGTATCACAAAACCTTTCATGTTTCAACTAATTGATCACCTGCTTTTCTGATTGAAAAGGATCTTAAAATATGAAGTGTAGCATTTTCCATCCCTAAGGAGGCCCTATATGACAAAAGAGGAAGCAAAATTCAAGCAATACAAAGCATGAACAGGCTAAAAAATTGCTGATAGAAAAATTCAGTAATCAGATCTGGTCAACAATAATGGATCCAAACTTCCATTTCAAGAAATTTCAACCATAAAAATAGGTATTGTCACACCCTTGTTCAAGCATAAACAACTTCTTTTCACAACTCTCCTTTGTCAACAACCTATAGGGAGAAGAACAATTGGAAACAGCCAGAAAACATTTAAAAATACAAACTTTATCTGCATGAAAACATACTCCACTCAAAAAAATTAAACCCCACCAATTAAAAAGAGACAAATTTTAAAAAGGGTTAAGAAAACAACAACACCCCTTATCTACAAACACAAGAAAGAACAAACAAGTCATGAGAAAGAAACCCAGAAAAAGTGCAAAGTCTTAAAAATCACAAGATAAACCTATAAAGATAACACCTTTTTTTCTTCCACATATCACTGGTGAGTTGCCTGGATCTAAGGCAACACATCACAAGCTTAGACTCTCTATAGTCATTATTATTACTAGAAAATCAATCAAAATCAATGAATGAAAGAACCAAAAAAAAAGTGTCACTAATCACTACCTAATTTTGTCAACGGTGTAGGGTATGGTTCCTTCACTTCCAACTATATCTTTTCTCTTTCTATTGTTGCTTCTTCTCACACATTGACACCTGAAACCCATGAATTGGGAAAAAGTAACATAACATCATTAACCTTAAAATAATAAAATAAAAAAGACATTAGTGTTTTGTTTTTTTTCCTTACTTAATAATCTTTACTACCCATTAAATGATAGGAGTAACAGCTAAGTTATGTTTTTTTCTTTGATTGTATATTTTTGTATATAAAAATAATAATATATGATGATGTGATATGCATACCTGAATGATGTGTTGATGGGTAAGTGGGTGATTAGAATTGGAAGTGAGGAGAAAAAGATGAGAAAGATGACCTACAAAATTTTATTTTATTAAATAATTTAAAGAACTGAGATCATTTTTATTATTTATTATAGGTAAGTAAGAATAATAGTAGTAAAATAGTATTTTGAAGAGAGAAAGTGACAATGATATAAAGGAAAGTTGTTTGGGAGAGTGTAGAGTAGTACTAGAGGACAGAGGTAGAGTGTATAGTGAGAGGGAAGGAAGAGAGTGGACAGATGTCAAATCATGAAGAGCATATTACAGCTTCTCCACTCATCCATCCATCCATTATATGATGATGATGATGATGATGATGATATGATGTGTTCGCTTTCATGCGATTGCCGTACTATAACCTAACCATTTTTGGAACAAATTTTAAAGTGACAGCAGTGAATCCATTTTTCAATTAGATGCAGTTAAGTTTATTGCAGTCAGTATGCAGTTAATGATTAAGATTAGATGGTCTTATATTAATTTTTGGAAAATACTAACTATGGCTTCCGTGGCACTAGTTAAAGAATCTTAATATAGTAAAAATATCTTGAAACTTGTGTAATTAATGTTAGTAAAATATAAAAAGTTATATTTCCAATGTAAAAGTTACCTCTTTTGTATCATTAACTAGTGTTCCAGAGCACTAGTTAGCATGACCCTTAATTTTTTTTTGTTGAAGCAATGGTCTTATATTAATTAGACAGTCACAAATTCATAACTACATGACTGTATGTTCCTCTAAATGCGTGTAATTCAGATCAGACATAGAAATGAACTAGTCAAGTCTCTTGAAATATTGTGATTGGTCTGTTTTCTCATGATAAGTATTCCCTCTAGAAATTTACATTTTAGATTTATTGAATAATTTTAAATACTCAAGAGTGCCTAAATGAAATAAAAGTGATTTCTTTTAACTTAACTAAAATTTTGGATTTGATCTTTGACTTTGGACATGCAGTAGCTTTAAAAAGTTTAAGAAGAGTTTGTCGCATATTTGACTCTTACAAAACTTGATGGATTAGTCTATTTTGGTTCTTTTAAAATACTTTGCATTTATTTAATTCTTCATTTATAAAACAAAATTAAATTCTTTAAAAAAAAATAAAAACAAAATCGCGTGTGAAAGTTGATATATATGTATAACTTGTAAGGATCTCACTCCTGGCTGGAGTTTTTTTTTATATTTTAAATATGAATTGTTTGTAACACGTAAATACTTTTGAATTTTAAGACTATTACTAACTTTGATGAGACTCTAAACCTCCACTTAATTTTTCACTATATAAACTCCACTTTGATATATGCATGGGTTCCGATTCAGCTAGGTCTGTGATACAACATGTTGGAGAACAATTAGAAAATAGCATAAACATTTTTCTTCAATAACAAACAATAACCAGTTTAAGTCATTAAATTTGATCAAATAATGAAAAATTTTAGTATGTATGAGATTGTAAATTCAAACTTTATTTATTCCAATGTAATCAGAAAAAAATAATAATAATCTGTTTGTAGCACACTTACACATAGATTAGTTAAGAATGTAAGATTGAATAATGTTAAAAGGAATGGAGTATAGTTCGAGATTATGTTGGTTCTAAGTTTGATTTAATATAGGAAAGCTATGATTTTTCATTTTCTGCATTGACAGGGGTAAACATGAATATATTTTATGTACCATAGATAACAAACTGAGTTTACACAAGTTTGATTTTGTGTAAATTGAGTTTGTGTATGCTTACATATTCCAAACACATAAAAAGTTGAAATTGCAATGTTAAAAATTTGATAGAATCATAATTCAAAAAACATAAATTTATTTACATATGCAATATGATTTTAATGAGAGGCTTTATAATTCAATCTTTAATTTTTTTATTGCGATTAATGACACATTCGTGAATATTTGTGAGCGAGGGGAGGTGAAGATGTAAAGTGAGAGACGAAAAGTTTGCATAAACAAAGAATTTCACACTTCGGTGAATTGTGCACAAAAAAACTACATCTATTTGCATATTGCTGAAGTTTCTTGCATAGAATTGAATTTCACACTTCAAAAAATTTCGTCTCTATATTATTTATGCACAACAAAGTAGTAAAGATTATTGGACTCAAATAGTTAATGAATTTCACCAAAGGATGATCCGGAAGAACTTAGTTCGATTTTTGGTGGAACAATTGATTGACCATATTTTATATACCTCATGACCGAACTTCGGGTTACTAGGGTCCTCTTCCCTAGAAACCGAAGAGTTAATACAAAAGAAAAATACTAGTAAATATCAATTTCTCTTCTTATATCATCGACTATATTAAAATGAATTAAAAAATATTTCCAACTTACTTTGAATTTCATACATTACTAATAAAAATAGTCATGACTGATTTTTAACACGTATCAAACCAAGTATTTTTTTTTTGAATCGGCAAAATTTATTAAAAAACAACTCCTCCACAAGAAGTGAAAGGAATTGTTATGGAACATACAACGAAAGGTAACGTGATATAACACAATTACCTACACCTAATCCAACGCCCCAATCCACCCATACACCAATAATGATTCACTAAACCTACCAGAGAAAACCCCTATCCGACCCTAGGAGACACCTCTAGACACTAACTTCCGAACTCGAATTAAAATTACTCGGCCCATCAGATCCAGAAAGTAGCCCCAAAAGTCGAAGGTAGAGGGACACCAGTAGTCAGAGAATCGACAATCAACACCTGATGTAGTAGTTCGACCAGATACCAGAGACCTGCAAGTCTCAACAGACTTGAAACACCCCTCAGCGACTCCAAGAGTCATGCAAATCTCACCAGATTTGAAAATGGTCAGAGACTCTCGTATCAGGGAGAAACTACCCACACTCGGCATTAACCATCCACACCTCTCCGTCGCCGAAACATCCCAGAGGTACGATAAAGCAACAACGTCCGTCAACACGGAGTGTCTACATACTTCGCCCTTTCGGACACGCCAGGACAGCAACCAAGACCAAGAAAAACACCACCTCAGCCAGCCACCACCACCACCACCGCCAAAACACCTTCAAACGAACCCCACCGAGACCAACAACGCCTAATCGCAACGCACCACCACCACCACTGCTGCCACCACAGCTTCACCACACCACCACCACCTAAACCGAAACCACGCCGACAGCCAAGCCTCGCCTCTCCTTCTCCACCGTGACCACGCTTCACCGAGACCACGCCGACTGCATCGCTACTGCCTGCCTCCATCAAACACCACAACAACCCCCTTAAAACTAATCCGAGCACCAAACACCACTACACCCCACCACCGGAGGCACAAAGCACCGCTTCCTAACACCAAAAACAGTAGCAGCCCCAAAGGACAAACACCCACCCATCACAAAACAAAAAACAAAGGCCAGCAAAGCTAACCAACACCTGAGCAGCAAGAAAACAGGCCCAACACACGCCCAAGAGCACACCAAGACACCAACCCACGCGGCAGCAGCATAAGCCCGAGAGCAAACAGCGTCTAGGCCACACCGCTTCCACCAACACCAAAACCAACCCAAAACCGAATCTGGGCTAGAGCCAACCTGATCCTAACACCAAACCTGCAAACAACCATCAAACCAAGTATTTAAGAGCAAGAACCATACACGGGACATTTTGAGCCTGACAGTTCCAACTCATTATACAAATATCTGCTGGTAGTCACCGATTTGTATAACCTATTAATGTTGCACCATTGATGATGGTTGATCCGTAGTGATGCTATTACTTAGGCCTTATTTTCTTCCTCTCTCTTATTGCATAATCAAACATTAATGATGCAATATTCTTATAGTGTATGATTTGTCATATAACTTAAGCTGAGTAGTTAAAAAATAGGCAAAATGTATCTTTAGGAACTTTAAGTTTTATGTTTTTATCAGATAAATCCTTTAAGTTTTTAAGTATTAGATATGTCCTTTAAGTTTTACATTTGTATCAGATAGGTCCTTTAAATATTAAATAGATAGGTCCTTTAAGTTTTAAGTTTGTATCAAATAGGTCCTTAAGAAATATGACCTATTTGATACAAACTTAAAACTTAAAGAACCTATCTGATATAAATGTAAAACTTAAAGGACCTATATGATACATAAAAAACTTAAAAGATCTATTTAATACTTAAAAAACTTAAATAACCTATGATATAAACGTAAAACTTAAAGGATGCATTTTGCCTACAAAATAAGTAGAGTATCCTAATATATCCTATAAAATAATAATGCAATATTATTATCGATCGAACTAAACTCAACTCAAGCGACGATTTTTCTTTTTTCTTTTTTCAACCAAATAAAAAATGATGATATCATGATTTCAATTTTTTGATCTATACACTTTATTCCAAAATAATATCTTTGTCTTGAGCTAAGTAGTCACCAATTCAATTCAATTCAATTCTACCGGCGCAAGCAAGCAAAACACTTTCTTCATTTTCTCATCTCACCAACCACTCTCTTTCTTTTCCACAAAAACAATTCCTTTTTTCTCTTCTTTCTTTGGTAAGTAAGTAATTAATTTCATTCCCCTTCATTGCGTGCAAATTAATCCTACTATCATACTCATCACACCTTGTTCTATTTTTTTCTTTAATCATTTTAATTGATCTGCTTATTTCAATTGCTTGTTATTGCCACTGCTGAATTCATTTATTAGGTTATTTTTCAATTTTATTGTTTCAATTTTCAATACCAACATGATGATAAAACCAAAGTTTGATTCTGAAAATAAAGATAATGCTGATGATGTTGTTGAAACTGAAAACCAAACTGATTGGAAAAATAGTCAACAAGAATTACTTAGTGATATTCAAGAATTAAGCAATGCTCTTTACTTGCAAAATACCCCTTTTAAGCCTTCCACACTGTCCTTAGTCCATAATAGATCTAAGTCTGCTGAAAAAACCCATTTTTCAAAACCGCAACTTAACTCAACCCCGAGATTTGTAAGTGAGGATCTGTTGATAAGGGACAAGAAGTTGTCTTTAGGATGGAATTGGAAGAAGCCTTTGAAAGCTTTGACTCATATCGGTTCTCGAAAGTTTGTTTGTTGCTTTAAACTTCATGTCCATTCGATCCAGGGACTGCCTTTGAGTTTTAACGGCATTAGATTATCTGTGCATTGGAAAAGGAAAAACAGCATTTTGCAGACATGTCCATCGAGGGTATTGCAGGGTTCTGTGGAGTTTGATGAAACTTTGATACATAGATGTACTGTTTATGGTAGCCGCACCGCGTCTGGTCATGCTGTTAAGTATGATTCCAAGCGTTTCTTGATTTATGCTTCTATTGTAGGCGAACCTGAATATGACATTGGGAAATACCAAGTTGATCTCACAAGGCTCTTACCTCTGAGTTTAGATGAGTTATGGGGCGATAAAAGTTTAGGGAAATGGAGTACGAGTTTTAGCTTGGTTGGAAAAGCTTTAGGAGCTAGAATAAATGTTAGTTTCAGTTATCAAGTTATGAAAGATGAATTAATGAGATTTGGTGGTAGTAATGGGAATGTTGTTAAACTTATTAACTTGAAGACGGTTCCAAGCAGCCTCGACAATGCTGTTGGTTTCGGTCCCAACAATAGGGACATAAAGGATCGGCAGATTCAAAATGATGCGGTGTTATCGAATGAAGCAGTGATGAATACTGGCTCAGGCTTTTCTAAATCAATCACTTTCCTATATCAAAAGCTTGATGAGGGGAACTTTGATAATTCAACATGGGCAGACTCAGAGTCATCTCAAGGATCAAATCTATATGTGTCTGATGACACTGAATATTCCATCAGTGAACAAGGAGTAGAAACATCAGAAGAGGATTCGTTCGAATTTGATCAAATAGGAATTCAAATAGTCGATATGTCCACAATTGAAATCATTAATGTGGATGAGATTCTTAAGGATGCTGACACGTTTGTTGACAAAAATGCAAGATGTGATTCATTGGATACCGTATATTCTAGGAATGTAAATGTTGATGCGGCAGATAACGGCAAGCATAGATTCAGTTTTTCATCCGTCGATCTACCGTGCATGAAGGTTGAGGATTCAGTTCCTGAGACATCAGTGCTTCTTGATCAAGAAGAACACTACTTGAGTGTTGAATCAAATTATAAAGCACATAAAAAGTCACATAGCTTGGATGACATCATTGACTCTGTCGCGAGTGATTTCTTGAAGACTCTGGCATTAGAGAGTGATTCGTTTCGCTCAAGCTCTGATGGTGATCCCTTGTCTCCTAGAGAGCATCTTTTAAGACAGTTTGAAAATGAGGCTATAGCTTCAGATAACTTCGCTTTTGATTTTGATGCAATCGAGGAGGAATTGGGGGAAGATACACTTCGACACAACTATGGGAATTATGCTGCTGTGGATTCTGATTTATCTTTACTTATTGGTGCCGCCGAAGAGGAGTATGAAATGGAAAATCAATCATTAATACAGAGAAGGAAAGCCAAGATTATTGAAGATCTGGAAACTGATAAATTAATGCAACAATGGGGTTTAGATGAGAGGGACTTTGAAAATTCTCCAAGAACATGGGCTGGTGGATTTGGAAGTCCAATTGAACTATCCGACGATGAACCATCCATATTACCATCAATTGGTGAAGGGCTTGGTTCGTTTGTTCAAACAACAAATGGCGGCTTTTTGAGGTCCATGTGTCCTTCCCTCTTCAAAAATGCTAAGAATTGTGGGAACCTCATCATTCAAGCATCTAATCCGGTCGTTCTACCAGCGAAAATGGGTAACGATATATTGGATATACTTCTGCACATGGCATCTGCTAGAGTTCAAGAGCTGCATGATCACATCTCTAAATTAATGCCTTTGCAAGATATCACTGGAAAATCCATTAAGCATATTGTGTTGGATGCTGATACCAACACGGAAGCTCCCGAAAGGTTAGCATGTGTGTTTGTACCATAATCACTAGTAGTGAAAGGTTTTGTTTTTACTTATATCATGCCATATTTTTTATTTTCTTTCTAATTTCTCGTATTCTGTTTCAGGAAGGGATCATGGCAGCACAATTTCTTTGAAGAATTTCCAAGTAGTTATTTAACAGATGGAGACAAATGCTTGGACTCTGTGTCTCTAGAAGCTATAGCTCCTATGAGTATTAATAAGATTGAAGCCATTTTAATAGAAGGGTTGAGAATTCAATCTGGCATGTCAAATGAGGAGGCACCATCAAACATTCATGGAGAGATAAACAATGATCTTGATGGTTTGATGGGTCTGTCTGTAACATTGGATCAATGGTCGAGACTTGATTCTGGCATCATTCAAGGAAAACATAATTTGGGACAAATTTTGAAGACCCTTAAAGCACACAATTATAAAATCACTGACATAGATAACGAAGGGTTGAAAAGTGCCGCAGATAATGCGGAAATAGATGACAACAAGTGCAGATATTTGGGAAATCACGTAACAGTAGCTTTTATGATCCAGCATAGAGATCCTCTACGAAATTATGAAGCAGTTGGAGTTCCGATGCTTGTTTTAACTCAGGTAGAAAGAGTTGACAGCAATTTTGTTGAGAATGCAGATGTAGATAAAGAAACCCTTCAAACTAGATTCAAAATCAAGGAGATTCATCTTGCAGGTGTCCTTAACAAAGGTGGAAACCGGCAAGTTTGGGGCACTGCATCTCAGCAACAATCCGGGTTGCGTTGGTTGCTTGCGAGTGGCATGTGTAGTAGTACTGTCAAACATTCTTCTTCAAAATCAAAGTCGATTATTGTTAGACCATCTTCGTTGTTTACCAACAAGTCGATGAATCAGGATATCTTGTGGAGCATTTCTTGTGTTAAAGATAACATGGATATTAATGCACACATTAGGAATGTTGATATCATCTTCCCAAAGTGAACAATTTCAGATCATTTTTCACTTGTTATTTTAGCCGATTTCGAAAGTTTAATTTATCCATGTAAAATTGTATATAGTTGAGTCAGCTAGCACAGATATTTTAACATGTATTGAATTTTCTTGTGTTTTGGATATGACCCTTTCTTTTGTGAATCACCCTTAATTCATGATTATGTAGATGTGTACTCAACCTCAAATTAAAGTAATAAAGTAAAATTTTCAAATAGTTAACTGTTATGTACTTACTGTACAGAGTCTAGCTTTGTTGTTGGTATGCAAATGAGAACATTACTTGGAATCAATAAAATGAAATGATAGGGGCATTTTGGTAAATATATTTGTAAGAAACTTGTTGTCTATTTTATTTCAATTGTCTTGATAATTTTAATTGCCGAATAGACTTTCTTTATAATTGTTGTAGTGACTGAAAGTGTTAAAATAAGACGAATAAATCTATTAATCAAGTGATAATTTTTAACGTTTTTTGCTTATGTTAATTTTTTTACCGTAAATATACAAATGGATAAAAAAAATTGGGTTAGCCAAAAGTACCCCATTGTTTTTAAAGGCTTTGCACCCTTTTTAATATGTATTCTTTCACGACTCATTGACCAGATTTAACAAATCTGTTCTTATTGGGATGAAGTAATTTAGATTAGACAAATAATTACATAAACTCAAATAAACCAAAACTGATTTTGTTTAGGAGTAATGAATTTGATTAAAACTCAATTCAAACCAAACTTTGAGCACCCTTTTTATATTGTTGTCTGTGTGACACATATGGTTGGACCTTTTGGAGTTCCGCTCACATTGGTTGTTACTTGAGTTCAAGTCCGAAATACTGCAATTGGTAGATTATACACAAATTCTATTGTAAATCCTAAATAAGGTTGGTTGTTCTCTTCCATCAAAATGAATTGATATATTTGCTTCATTCTGATTTTATGGTTTGTCTATATAACTGAATCTAGATGAATAGTAATGTAATTAACAAAGTAATGACAAAATTAACAAAAAGATGAATAGTAATGTATAGCTATTTGCTGCATATATATTCTTATTCAAACCCCCCTTTTTAAGGTAAATTGTACATCAACAGTTACTATACCAACACAAGCATTGTTGGACATTTACATCCTATATATCATGTTGAAATACATAGTAACATTCATAAGAGCACATGCAGCACCATGGCCATGATGTCATCCTACTTGTCAAAACTTCCACATATAATATTGGAGCTAGCAAGAATTTGGGTGGGTGTGCATGCCTTCATAGGTTGTTATCACATACTTTGGATCATCTTTATCTCTTTCAACTCTCTTTTTTACAGGACACCCGTCCACTGAACACCTATAATAGTTCCTGCAATCACACATCATCATACTCATAAATTCATAATTATAACATATAAACTACTAGTATGTTATAAATTAACCATATGGTATTTCATTATTATTATTAATATGTATATACCTTGGATTGGGGCTGTTCTTGACCATTTTCTTTCCATATTTCCTCCATCTATAACCATCATCAAGTACTTCAATCTCTGACTTTGTTTTGAATGCAACTCTCTCTTTAACACTCATAGTAGTGGTAGTATCTCCTAAAACATGACAAGACAACACCAATATTAAGTACTATAAGGTACATAAAGACGATATAAATAAAATACACCCTCTGGTCTCATGCATATAAGTACTATAGACTAGATACATCAATTATTCAATGAACCTGAAAAAAGAATTTTTATTCATATATGAGATCGGAAGGAGTATACTTTATTGAATTGAATAATTTATGAATTGAAATTGGCTTAATTACTGGTAGAACTAGAAGACCCTTCATTAATGTGACTGCCACCTGCTTCATTAGCTTGATAAACAAAAGACTGATCAGTTGTAGGATCAATTTGGAACCATTGGTTGTGATCATCTAAATTCATGTAGTCAGAGAGTTCCAAACACCATTGGTTGCTAAAATCACTGTCAGGTGATGATGAATTTGCTGCTATTGGATTTCTCTCTGTCATTTTGTTAGTGCAACTCATGTGAAAAAATGTGATCATGGTTTAGACTATATATATAAAACACTAATCAGCAGCCATTAGTGAGCTAGGTAGGTAGCTTCATGGTGACTTTCCTAATATGAATCATAATAGGAAGTTTCAAACTTCAAAGGTATATATTTAGTTGTAGATAGATAAATGCCACGTGCCAACATAATTAAGGATAATAAATAATTTAAATGTTACCCTAATATTCGTACGAAGTTTCCACTATCGTTAGCGATAACTAATCTCAGTCGGAGAACACGTGGGATACACAAGTTGGTTCTTCCCTCCTAACCCAATACTTTTTTTGTCAAGTAGCCTAATGACTAGAAATACCACCCTTAAGGTGGATAAGTGGGATAACTGAGGTTCGAACTTCGGTCCCCTGCATATATAATGCAATGTCCTACCAATTGAGTTAAGCTCACAGGACCTCCTAACCCAATACTTAAAGGGATCAAAACCCTTATCTTTTGGACCAATTCATTATGAGTAAATAATTTAAGTAGGCAGCCAATGTTACGATGATCTAAGAGGAATTAGACTCAACTAACTTAAACAAGTTCTTTGGTTTGAGAATTGTGAAAATAGTAAAGGTGGTTGAGAGAGAAAACTCGGCCTATTGAAGGTGGTCGATCAACCATATTCTTCAATGAAAATTAGTCACTAATAAAAACGGCAAATATTTAACACCAATAACATAATTACAAGATAAAAGTGAGAGGAGAACAACACGGTGCTCTAAATTCAGGTGATGATGAATTTTTCGTAAACAAGTGGTTAGATGTCTAAATATCTTTTTTTTTTCTTAAATGAATTTATTTTTAAATAAAAAATGTTATTTGAACAACAATTTAATTGTCTTACTCCATTTGTTTTTTATTGGTTTATTTTGTTTCTCCAAGTTAAATCAATAGTAATAAGTGATGTATTTTTATACGGGATTAAATATGGTGTCAACTTTTAGATTTTTTTTGTCAAATAGTCTAGTAATTAAAAATTTCACTCTTAAGATAAATAAATTGGATGATCGGGGTTCAAACTCCGGTCCTTGTATATATAATAATATTCTACTAATTAAATGAAGCTCACATGACAACTTTTAGATATTTAAATACACCCTCTTTCTAAATTTATGCGAAGAACATTAAAACACACTTATTTTAAAATAGAGAAAGTATGTACTCGTATTATTGTGTAATGTGTATGAAAGAACATTGATTGAACATTAATCCTTTTATTATGCTTTGTGTGTTTCATAATAATTCTTACATCTATAAAAAAAATTGTCTCAATCTAATTATCATTTTTTCATATTTTTAATGTAATATGTTATTTTTATTTTTATTTTGGTAAATGTAATAAAATTGTTTTTTCTTAATTTATATCTCTTCTTTAACTTTTATCAAATTGACTAATTTTTATAGGACGAATAATGTATATACTATAAGGTAAATTCTAATATGGACCAATTCTTCAAGTAGTTCCATGATGGACCAGTCATGAATAACATAATAACTAATATGAATTTTACAAAATCTATCGTTGGATTGAAAGTTTATATTATATAGATCATCCATAAAAAAATTTAGAAAAATTGAAAATTATTTAATATGTTATTGAGGGTTTTTAAGATTAATGGTTTATGGGTTTTGATAAAATACCTTTAATCTTGATATGTCTGAATAATATATCAAATGATTTTCAATTTTTTTAATTTTTTTTATAGATGATCTATATGATATAAACTTTCAATCCAATATTAAATTTTATAAAATTAACATTCGGTATAATATCAATATAACTAGATAGAATAGTCATCTACCAAAAAAAAACTTAGAATAGTCTTTTATTTTTTAAGTTGGCGAATACATGCTAAATTATGAAGATAAATGAGTGGGGCATAGTAAGAATGACTTAGGGAAGACTTTCAAATTTCAATTTCCAGTATATTGTTTTGGTTCTTGGTAACAAGTGCCCATAAGGTACTCTTTAAGCATTTCATTTAAAGAAAAAAAATTTTAAAAAATTAAACACTACAATTTTTAAAGCGTTAATTTTACGCATTCCCATAAAAATTCTATAAAAAACTTATTATTTAAAGTCTTAAAGAGTGTCCAGCATTTATCTATTGTTTTACCTAGCAAAACAACAAGTCTTGTGGTTACAACTGACCAAACCCCTCAATAACGGAGAACATGCACAAGTCAAAAGTGATAGTGATTTTTTCTTGGTCTAATTTATGGAAGTAAGTTTCAAGGAAACACAAGTTTAAGTTGCTGCTTGCATATCTCATAATTTTTTTGGGGGGGCAAGCCTTCTAGAGTATTTAAAGTGGAGGTAATCGTGACACTTTAAATTTTCCTCTATAATAATATCAGAAAAGTTATCTAATAAATAAACACAAGTTATATATCACTTTTATTGTAACCAAAAAATATAAAATAAAATTTGCTACAAACAAAAAATATCACTTTTATTAAAAAAGTCTGAGGTAAAATTTACACACACTCAAGCATATCAGCTTCTCTATAGAAATTTTATCATCTAAACTGCATATTACGTGTATATGAATTTTTATTTGTTCAAAATAATTACGATATGTCCTAATTGACAATATATATAATTAGTAAGATGGAATGGAGTAATTTGAACATCTAAAAGTTGATATTCCTTCGGTCCCAAAATAAATAACATGTTTGACTTTGCTTACATTTACCAATGTACAACTTTAATCATTGATATCTTTTATTATCTATTATTAAAAATTATAAAAAATTGTATATTTTGAAAATACTCGTCGAGACAAATCAAACAACATCTCATATGCTAATATTTACATGTATATATTAATAGAAAAATATGGTTAAAGTAGATAAATGAATAGTACACTAAATCAAAACTAGGTAAATGAGTAGCGTTTACTATTGAAAAACAATTTAATATTCGACTCAATGATCTATTAATTTAGGAGATTATTCCACTGTCCATTAGTGAGAGTGTAAGACATATTCAATTAAAATCAGAGCAAAGTTTTTTTTTTTTTGACAAAGAATCATAGCAAAGTTATGCAAAGACCGATCCGACACAAAAATTGAGACAAAGAGATTTAAATCTGGAATAACAAAAAAAATAAAAAAAATAACACCGTATAAAAATATCTCATTTATAATTATTGTTTTAATTACAAGAAAGTGTAAAATACTAATAAAAATAAAATTGTATCTACATCATATAAATATCCTTAGACAACAAAAATTATTGTCAAAATAGCGTTTCACATTAGCAAGTCAGTGGGCGTACAATATTTTTAAATTTTTTTTGTTAAGTAGCCTAATAATTAAAAATTTCATTCTTAAAATTAATAAATGGGATAATTATAATTCGAACTTTAACCCTCTATATATATCCTATCTAAGTTCGCGGGACATTTTTTTAGATTTCTTTCCTATGGTGGATTTAGATTAATATGATATGAAGACGAGAGATTCACATCAGTAGTAATCAGCTGGCGACATCAAAATTGCCATACTGAAAATCTTAAAAAACCACTTGTTAGGAAGTTCATAGGTATCTTCAACGAACTTTCATATGAGACATATGTTAGTGGTGTTCATCTCTAGTTGTAATTTATAAGTATAGACTATAGTATAATATGACATCATATTTTTAGAGTCATGATTGCCTAATATATGTAAGTGTAACACTTCAATTTATTTATTTATTTATTTTGAAAAAATAATATTCAATATCTTTCTGTACAAGGAAAATTAACTGATCTGATAATGAAATAAAGAAAATCAACTCTTGTCAACTTCAAGCATCTCTCTCTTCTTATTAGTCCATGTCAAACCTAAATATCCAATCTTGCTAAGGATCTATTCAACCCTTGACATTTTAAAAAGAAAAGTATTCAAGTACTCTTTATTTCTATTTCTAATAAACATGTTTTAACTTTGTCAAAAAAAGAAACAACATTTTTTAACATTGACCGCATAAAGTAGTAAAAAACTAATGGCTGCTGCGATTTGGCGGCTCTGCTAGGGTTTCGACCTAAGTTTCTTCTTCCTTTCTCACAGCCTGATCTCTATCGTTGGTAGCTAAGTCAAACGAGAGTTTAAAGTCCTAGCACGGTTTCTCCGGCAACGGAGTTTCCTATCGGTTAGGGACCGGCTTTGACAAAGCAACTGATCGATGGATTTATGTGGCTATTGAGGATTTGTTTTGTTGAAGCCTTGGCTTTGAACTGATACGATATTGTGTTAAGCATCTCCTGTTTGTGAGTAGTTTCTCTCTTTGTGAGAGTTGGGTTACACGTCTTGCTCATCCTAACAACAACCAACACATCCAGCCCTAAACCATGGATACAAACCATCAATACAACACCCATAATGCAACAAACGACATTGAAAACCTACAGTTACACAGCGACGATGAAGATCTCGAGATACAACTAGAGGACGATGAGAGGGTAGTGCAGAAAACATCCTTTCGTTTGGTCGGCAGATTCCTAACAAACAGACCAATCCGTGCGAAGGTAATGATAGATAAAATGGGTGATATCTGGCAACCAGGTAGGGGTATAACCATTGAAGAAGCATATCCAGGACTCTTTGTGTTCCAACTCTTCCACCAGCTTGATGTACAACGTATCCTAAAGCAAGGACCATGGTTGTTTGACAATCACACACTTGTTCTGAATACATTAGCAGATGACGACGACCCGCGCGAGGTGCCACTGTTCAAAGTCCCTTTTTGGATTCAAGTACACAATCTCCCATCTGGTTACATGTCTTTGAAAACTGGGCAGAAAATTGCAGAATATATAGGGGAGTTTCTAGAGTATGATGAGAAGAATGATAGTATGGCCTGGGTGAAGTATATGCGGATACGTGTGCTGGTCGATATTAGATTACCTCTCAAGAGGGCCAAGAAAATAAAAAAACCTGATGGAGAAGGCAGAATTGTTAATTTTAAATATGAAAGGTTGGGCACATTCTGTTACATTTGTGGTATGTTAGGGCACTCTGAAATGCACTGTCCAACATTGTTTGAAACACAAGCTACTGCAGCAAATAGAGCATGGGGGCCAGAGCTAAGGGCTGATGCAGGGCGGAAACAAGGCGGCGGCATGTCGAAATGGATACGCGATGAAGCAAACACCAACTGGGTCGCTCCAAATCCGGTATTCATGAGCAACCAATGCAGTAACAGTCAGCGAGCAAATAACGAAACTAACTCTGGTGAGACAGCTGCAACATCCACAACGGACAAGGGAGAGAAGAAGGGGTTGGCTGAAATATTTCGTAACCCCCACATTTTCTATCCAAATCAATCAGGCACATTAAAAGCTGCTAATAATCATGGGGAAGGAATGGAGGAGGACATTGAGGATGAATTAATTATTGAAGGTGGCAGGAAAAGATCACGTAATCAAAGCACTCATGCCACAACAACTGCTCATGAGAAGGAAATCCAACCACACAACAATCAGCCAGCTGCAGAGACACGTATCAATGATCAACGTTTTTTATTGGCCGGCCCTGGCGGGGCCCGCCAGGGACAATGAGTTTCCTCAGCTGGAATTGCCGGGGCCTGGGCAACCCGAGTGCAATTCCGACACTTCGTGACCTCGTTCGGACGTACCAACCGGATGTTATGTTCCTTTGTGAAACATTGGTACATGCAAATAAAATTTCTGAGATTAAAGTGAAACTTGGCTTTGAAGCGGCATTTGCAGTAGACAGAATAGGAAGAAGTGGTGGCCTTGCACTACTCTGGAGAAATAGTGTGAAATGTAGAATTATAAATTATTCACAAAATTTCATAAATGCTGAAGTGAGCTCTGAGAAGTGGAGAGCATGGCGGTTTACTGGATTTTATGGCTATCCGGAGAGGGAGAGAAGAAGAGACTCCTGGAACTTACTTAGATATCTGGCTCAAGACACATCTCTTCCATGGAGCATTATGGGCGATTTTAACGACATACTATCAGCTGAAGACAAAAGAGGAGGGTCGGAACAACCTCAATGGCTCATTAGAGGATTTCGCGAGGCCGTGCAGGATAGTAATCTGACTGACTTACCTATGGAAGGTTATCCTTACACTTGGACTAAAGGGCGACGAGAACCATACCCCACAGAGGAAAGGCTTGATAGAGCATTAGCGACTCAACAATGGCTGGATCAGTTCCCCCAATATAAATTCATGAATGCCATAGCTGATCGCTCAGATCATTCACCTATACTCCTTCAACTTATTCATGTGCAAAAAGAAATAAAAGCAAGAATCTTCAAGTTCGAAAACGCTTGGCTAGAGGAACCAAACTTGAATGATGTGGTGAAAGGAGGCTGGAGTCAAGAACCCCATAATCCGTTGCTGGCAAAGCTTCAAAAGTGTACGGAGGACCTTGAGGTGTGGGGAGCAAGGATTCGATCGCGATTTAAAAAATCCATTGCTGAATACCGCGAAGAGATGGAACAAAATCGCGATCATAGTAATGATTTACGTTTCCAAAAATATCAGGTGGCTAGAGAAAAGTTGAGCTTAGTCCTTAAGCAGGAAGAAGACTATTGGCGACAAAGATCTAAGACCCATTGGCTTCGGGATGGAGACTCAAATACCAAATTCTTTCATGCAGCAGCTTCAGCAAGAAAGAAAACAAACCATATCACACAACTAAGTAATAATGATGGGGTAATGGTACAGGAACACGAAGGCAAGTGCAACATTGCAAAGAATTATTTCGAGCAGCTGTTCCAACAAGAAGATGATCATGAAGACGTGGTAACTGGGCTCATCAGCCACCGAGTCTCAAATGAAGACAACTGCAGCCTTACCAGAGAATTTAAAATCGAAGAATTTAGAGAAGCTTTATTCAGCATGCACTCCGACAAAGCACCGGGACCGGATGGTCTGAATCCAGCCTTTTACAAGCGGTTCTGGGATTTATGTGGACTTGAGATCTTTAACACAAGCAAGCAGTGGCTTCAGCAAGGATGCTTCCCTCCTCAACTCAATGACACTAACATTGTTCTCATCCCAAAGGTTGAAAATCCTACCTCAATGAAGGATTTAAGACCCATCTCGCTGTGTAATGTTTTATATAAAATCATCTCCAAAGTGTTGGCCAATAGATTGAAGCCCCTCCTCACCAAGTATATCTCCGTAGAGCAATCATCATTTGTTGAAGATAGATCTATTATCGATAACGTCATGGTAGCTATGGAGACCATCCACCATATGAAGTGTAAAGTCAAGGGGAAAACAGGTGAGATTGCACTGAAAATCGACATCAGTAAAGCATATGATAGAGTGAAGTGGCAATACCTTGTGAATGTCATGATGAAGATGGGATTTTGTGAAACATGGAGACATTGGGTAAAAATGTGTCTTGAGTCGATCGAATACTCTGTTATGATGAATGGTGAAGGTGTAGGTCCAATCAAGCCGGGGAGAGGTCTTAGACAAGGCGACCCACTGTCCCCGTATTTGTTTATCTTGTGTGCCGAGGGATTAACAACCCTTATAAAAAAATACGAAAGCAGAGGAGATATTCACGGTGTTAAAGTTTGCAGAGGGGCCCCTAGTCTCTCACACTTGCTGTTTGCTGATGACTGCTTCCTCTTCTTTAGGGCAGATATCAGAGAAGCTCAGAATATGAAACAAATCCTCAACGATTATGAAAAGGCGTCGGGTCAAGCGATCAACTATGCCAAGTCAGAAGTGTACTTCAGCAGGAACACCTCAACTGACATTAAAAGCCGAATTACAACTACTCTAGGGGTTCAAGAAACGATGGGGACTGGTAGATATCTTGGGATGCCATCCATGATTGGCCGCAATAAAAAAGCCATTTTCGGCTATCTGAAAGACAGAATGTGGAAGAGAATACAAGGTTGGTCCGGTAAGCACCTATCTAAAGCCGGAAGAGAAGTTTTAGTGAAGTCAGTGGCACAAGCAATCCCCGCATATTGTATGAGCTCCATTTTACTCCCAGAAACATTAGGAGATGAATTGGAGAAAATGATCAACTCTTTTTGGTGGGGTTCTAATAAAACATCGGGCAGAGGGATCAACTGGTTAAGGTGGGAAAAGCTCGCTATGCGTAAGGAACATGGAGGAATGGGGTTCCGACATTTGTACGGCTTCAATTTGGCAATGCTAGGGAAGCAAGGGTGGCACTTAGTCACCAATCAAGATACTATTTTGTCAAAAGTTTTCAAAGCTAAATATTATCCGAATGAGGGATTTTTAGATGCAAAGTTGGGTCATAACCCAAGCTATGTGTGGCGTAGTATCCACGCTTCTCAGGTAATAGTCAAAAGAGGATTACGATGGCGGATAGGAAATGGTGACAAAATTAATGCATGGACACAGCCTTGGTTAAGAAAAGATAGACATGCACATGTAACTACAAATATAGTGGCTGGATATGAACAATTGAAAGTTGCAGACCTTATAAACCATAGTGAAGGACAGTGGGACGTCAATCTAGTGCAGCAACTGTTTAACCAACATGATGCAGCAGCGATCCTTCAAATACCACTTCAACTAACAGCCGAAGAGGATGTACCACTTTGGAGGCTTAGCAAAAACGGTAATTACACGGTGCGATCCGCCTACTACCATCTTATGGAGGTGATTATTGATAACAATCATTTAAGGGAAGAAGGTAATTGGAAAAAACTGTGGAAGCTCAATATCCCAAATAAAGTTAAAATATTTTTGTGGAGGGCCCTTAGAGGTTGTTTACCGGTGAAGGAAAGGTTGACCCCGAAAGGGGTGCAATGTGACCCGAAATGTTTTTGCTGTGACGTGAACGGAGAAAACGAATGGCACTGCTTTTTCGGTTGCAAGGCTGCACAAGAGGTATGGATGGAATCAGAATTATGGGAGAGACTGAACCACCAAATAGAGCAGGCTGCTGGATTCAAACAGCTGGTTTTTCATCTTATTGAGTCGATGGATAGCGAGAGTATAGCGCATGTAGCTATGTTACTATGGACGATTTGGTGGCGCCGGAACCAAATGTGTTGGAACGACAATCTGCCGTCTATTTTTGAGGTGAAACGCCGAGCACGGGAGGCACTACAGGACTGGTTGAAAGCGAGAAGTATTGGTACACGACAACAACCAGCAGCAACACATGAAGCCGACAGCAAGTGGTGCAAACCACATCCAGGTACCCTTAAATGTAATGTTGATGCTGCCTGTTTTGTGAATGCAAACCAGTTTTGTATTGGTGCGTGTATAAGAGACGCAAATGGAGGCTTTCTAAAGGCTTTCACTAAGACACTTGAAGGCCAGCCAGAGATAAGAGAAGCAGAAGCCACGGCCGTATTAGAGACACTCAAGTGGTTGCAACAATATAGTATGCAACGGTTCCACATTGAAACAGATTGTATCCAAGTTGTTCATGGAATTGAAGGTACAAATAGGAACAATATGGAGTTTGGAGTCACCATAGAGAAATGTAAGGGATTGTTGAGTTCTTTTAATAGCTGTAAGGTCAGTTATGTTCGGAGACAAGCTAACCGAGTAGCCCATGAATTAGCTCAGGCAGCTCGCTTATATGCTAGTCACCAAGTCTTTAATTATTGTCCACCTTGTATTGAGAATTTTATCATGAATGAAATGCACTAAGTTTGCTTCCCTCAAAAAAAAAAAAAAAACTTTGTCAAAAAAAAATAAACATGTTTTAAAAATGCTGAATTTCTCCAATAAATCATTAATTTAATTTTTCAAGTATTTTTCTTTTTAATTTAAATTTAATCTTTAAAATTATAGTAAATAGTTTTAAAAATAACCTACACATAGTATCAAAATTGATATTGAAAGAATCTTAATCAAAAAATGGACTCTAAATTGATGGTCAACATATACCTTTATTCAATTCCAAATTTCTATCATACTAATCTCCTTAACCATCATATCTCCTCACTATCTCATATTGTTATCATCTTTCCCTTCTTTTTTACACACTTCCTGGTTTTAAAAACACCATGTCTTGCCAATCCCAAGCCAGGCAATTCATTCCCTTTGCTAATGAAGATGAATTTTTAACTTCACTAAAGGAAAACATGATTTATTTTTTTCTCTATCTCTTTTTGTACGTAATAGCTGGTGTCTATCATCTTCATTTTCAATGTCGATGTACCTAAATTTATTCGTAAAATTCATATTTTATTTAGTAAATATTCTTCTTGGCCAATAAAATGTCTTTTTAAATGAACTTAATTAGTATATTTTCTCTTCTATATACACTGGATATAATCATCCTCTAACATATAATCATTCTTATTAATTTCTCAGACTGATCATGGCATAAACCATGCCTAGATAGTAGATACCGAAGACCGGTTTTCTCGAAAAAGTCGAATCAATATGACTTATGATACCAGATCCTATAGTTTCATTGCTAACATCATATTCCCACTTTAGATTATAAAATGTTTGATGCATCTAGGATTATAAATTAAATTTATCGAATATTCTATAAACTCAAAAGGTAAAAAAAATTATAACAAGATCCGATAGAGTAAAAAATTACTCCTTCCGTTCCAAAATTTTAGTCATTTTAAATTTTTTCACACACACTAAGAAATAGTAAAAATTGATGATGAGTTAAGTCATTTTTATCCTTACTTTATTAATAAAGAGAAAATTTATTTAATTAATATTTTAATTTTAGTAAGGTTACAATTTACAAATGATAAAATATCATTAATTGTGCATTTATCTCTTAAAAAGATCAAAGGTTTGAAATTTTATTTATTTTTGTATAATAGGACTTTTATACACTAAAGATTAATGCTCTCTGATCTAAAATGAGTGTCACAATTTAACTGTGTGTATTGTTCATATACACTACTTTGATTATATTTTTTACTAATATATAAAAATAAATATTACTTCATCCGTTTCTTTTTATTTGTCCTTTTAGAATAGTAACACCAAATTAAGAATGTGTATTTTTGCACTTTATCTTTCTATTATACCCTCATATTAATCCACCAATAAATTCCTATTTTTTTGCACACGCTTTCTCTTTCTAATAAATTTAATATATTATGTAAAAAAAACAAAATTTAATATGTTATGTACCAAAAAAAAAATATTAGTTTTCCAAATATATAGCATTAATTGGTTTTATTGAAAAAAATAAGAGCAGACAAAGAGTATGATTGACAAATCATACCCATAAAATACAAAAAATACAATTAAATAGAAACGCTAAATCTGACAATAAAAAATAAATAAATAAAAAAACAGAAGGAGTAACATATATGACAAGTCAATCGTGGTGAGTGTTTGTTTCGATTCGATGGGTTTTTACCTTTTGTGATCGTCTGTTGTTCCCTGCCGCATTTTGTGTGGTTATGGTGGTTGCCTGTTTTTTACTAGTGATCTCTTCTTCTTTTGGTGTTTTTGATACTGACTTCTCCTGTGTTGCTGCAAAATTCATGACTGCCCCTTTTTAATTCATCCCATTTTCTTCTATATCTGATGATGCAAAAGCCTTGGGTGATGATTAACTTTGATTCATTTTCAATACGTTTTACTTGGATTTCATTCCGGGCTTATTATTGTAACAAAGAGGGTTGCATCTGTCACAAAAATGAGCATTATTAGTTGGAATTGTAGGGGATTAGGTCACCCTCGTACAATAACTAATCTGAAGTATCTTGTCTGAGTGTATAAGCCGGATGTTTTGTTCCTTTGTGAAACTTTATCTACTGCTGCTAAATTGGAGGAATTGCGTAATGTGTTGGGTTTTGATTCTTGTTTTTCGGTTAACCGTCAAGGTAGAGGTGGTGGTTTATCCTTTATGTGGCGCTCTTCCTTCAATTGTTCTATTACAAGCTTTTCCGCTAATCATGTTGATGTTGAGGTTGTGGATAATATTATAGGTAACTGGAGGTTAACCGGTTTCTATGGTTTTCCGGATAATGGTAGACGGAGGGAGTCTTGGAATTTTCTGAGACAATTAGATCAAGTTTCTAATCTTCCTTGGTGTGTACTTGGTGACTTTAACGATATTTTATCTCCTTCTGAAAAGAAAGGTAGAACTGACAGAGCACCGTATTTGATTAACGGGTTCAGGTCTGCCGTTTTAGATTCCGGTTTGGCTGATGTTCATATGGAAGGGTATCTCTACACTTGGTTCAAGAGCCTTGGTACTGTTCGAGCAGTAGAGGAGAGACTTGATAGAGCTCTTGCCAATGATGCTTGGTCTCAAAAATTTCCTAATGCTATCTTGGAAAACTTACCTGCACCAGCATCTGATCACTATCCCATCATGCTTGTTCGTGAGCCTGAGTCTCGTAGGAGAAGATTTCGATCCAGTTTCAAGTTTGAAAATGCGTGGCTTGCCGAATCTGAGTTTAAGGAGTTTGTTACTGATAGGTGGCTTTCATATGGTGACAATAAAATTTCAAGGAAGTTGGATTTGTGTGCTTCAGACCTTACTTGTTGGAGCATGAATCATTTTAAACATCTCAAACGTGACATTGATACTTGTCGAAAGAAAATTGATCAGATTCGAAGTCAGGCAACATCTGATAATGTGAATTTATTTAATGCTCTGAGGAAGCGCATGGCTCATTTACTTGTTCAGGAAGATGCTTATTGGCGTCAACGAGCCAAGTCCCATTGGTTACGCGATGGTGATCTGAACACGAAGTTCTTTCATGCTGCAGCCACTTCTAGGCGGAAAGTTAATCATATAAATTCTCTTTTGGATCCTTCTGGTAATTTGGTTACAAAAGATGAAGACTTATGTGAAGTCGCTCGTGATTATTTTGTTGATATTTTCAAGAAGCAAAATAGTATTATTGACCCTGTTATTAATGTTGTTAATCAATCTATATCCCCGGAGGATAATATTATGTTGACTGAGCCGTTTACAATGGAGGAGTTCAAAGAAGCCATGTTTTCTATGCATCCAGATAAATGCCCCGGGCCCGATGGTTTTAGCCCGAGTTTCTTCCAACAGTTTCTAGCATCTTTGTGGTCAAGATATTTTCAATGAAAGTTGCATATGGCTAGAAACAGGTTCTTTCCCGTCCACTCTAACTCTTACCAACATTGCTCTAATTCCTAAAGGGGATTCACAGGCTTCTATGAAGGATTGGCGGCCAATTGCTCTTTGTAGCGTTATTTATAAATTAGTGGCAAAAGTTTTGGCTAACAGACTGAAGAATATCTTGAGTAAATGTATCTCAGATAATCAATCCGCTTTTGTTCCAGGGAGGTCTATTTTAGATAATGCGATGGTAGCTATAGAAGTGGTTCATCACATGAAGTCAAAGTTAAGAGGTAAAATGGGGGATGTAGCGCTCAAACTTGATATAAGCAAAGCCTATGACAGAATTGAGTGGGATTATCTTCGTGGAATCATGTCGAAGATGGGTTTTTGCGCACAATGGATCAAATGGATTATGATGTGTGTGGAAACGACGAACTACTCTATTCTTGTTAACAATAATGTAGCTGGACCGATTACCCCCAGTAGAGGACTCCGACAAGGGGATCCATTGTCTCCTTATCTCTATATCATTTGTGCTGAAGGGCTCTCAGCTCTCCTCCGACAGGCAGAGGCTCGTGGTGACATACATGGTATTAAAATCTGTCGAAATGCTCCTATTGTTTCTCATCTTTTATTCGCAGATGATTGCTTCTTATTTTTCAGAGCCAATATTGTTGAAGCTGAGGTGATGAAGAACATTTTATCTACTTATGAGGCGGCATCCGGACAAGCTATAAATTTTCAAAAATCTGAAATTTTCTGTAGCCGGAACGTTCCAAATGCTGTACAAATGTCTGTTGCTGAGTGTCTTGGGGTGAATGCTGTGCTTGGAACTGGAAAGTTTTTGGGTCTTCCGTCAATGATTGGACGTAGTAAAAATATACTTTCAACTATATCAAGGACAGAGTGTGGAAGAAGATTAATTCATGGAGTAGTAAAAGTTTGTCAAAAGCGGGACGTGAAGTTCTAATTAAGTCGGTCCTTCAATCTATTCCGACATATCTCATGAGTCTTTTTACTATTCCTTCCTCGCTTTGTGACGAAATTGAAAAGATGATGAATTCGTTTTGGTGGGGTTATTCAGGAGCGCAGAATAAAGGTATTCACTGGATGTCTTGGGACAAGCTAGCTATGCATAAAAATGATGGTGGTATGGGATTTAAAAGTCTCTCAGCTTTCAATCTCTCCATGTTAGGGAAGCAAGGTTGGCGGGTTATGACAAATCCGGATATCCTTATTTCCAAAATCTATAAAGTAAGATACTTTCCTCGTTGTGACTTTCTTGATGCTAAATTGGGGCATAATCCGAGTTTTGTTTGGAGAAGTATTTGTAACTCCAAGTTTATACTAAGAGCCGGAAGCCGGTGGAGAATAGGAAGTGGTCGCAACATTCCTCTTTTCAACGAGAATTGGTTGTATGATGTGTCGGCGGTGAGTAGGTAACAATCAGATATGTTGCTAGATGATTATGCGACGGTGGCTGATATTATTATTATTCAGGATGATAAGTGTTGGAATGTGCCTCTTATAACAACACTATTTGAACCGAGCTGTGCAGCGAAAATCCTTGCCACTCCTTTATTTAAATCTGTTGATGATGATAAACGGATATGGAGGGTGGAGAATAATGGTGTGTACTCTATTAGAAGTGCTTATAGATTGTGTGTGCAGGAATTATTAGACACTTCGCATCTTAAAATGCATGGTGAGTGGAAACTGATTTGGAAAATTCAATGTCCTCCGCGCGTTAAAAATCTGTTATGGTGAATTTGTCGCCGTTGCATACCGACTCGTGCTAGTTTGCAGCAGAAGGGAGTCAATTGCACAACCAACTGTGCATTATGTAATAACAATGTTGAAGATAGCTATCATGTGTTCTTCAATTGTCCAAGCAGTAGGAATGTATGGAGTATGTGTAGCTTTCATCCTCTAATTTTTTCAGCTATGCAGAATTTTCAAGATGCATCAGAGTTGATTTTCTATTTACTACAGCAGCTGAATGCAGATGATGCATCCCTCTTGGCATGTGTCATGTGGAGTATATGGAAGCAGCGTAATAATTTAGTCTGGAACAACGTCACAGATGCGCAGAACTTTGTTTTTACACGTGCACATAATATGTTGCTTGACTGGCGGGCTGTACAAGCTACCAAAGCTGGTGTTGTTGCGGACCAACATACAGAACAAGTTCACAAATGGAATAAGCCATTGAGTGGGCGGGTGAAATGCAACATTGATGCGTCCTTCTCATCGGTATATAATCGAATTGGTATTGGCATTTGTATTAGAGATGAGTTTGGTGCCTATGTTTTGGCAAAGTATGAGCAATTCACTCCATTATGCGATGTGAAGATTGGTGAAGCTCTCGGACTACTCTCCGCTCTTAAGTGGGTGCACGAACTAAACTTAGGTCCTGTGGATTTTGAGCTCGATTCAAAGGTTGTGGTGGAGAAATTCCACTCCAATAAGATTGATGACACAGAGCTAGGGGGTATTATGTCACATTGTAAACGGCTCTTTTCTACTTATTATAATAACTCTAGTGTTGAGTTTGTTCGGCGACAAACAAATGAGGTGGCTCATAGATTAGCTAAGGTGGCCTCATGTAAAGCTAGTCCCCAGATTATGGTTGAAATACCCTATTGTATTGAGCACACTTTGATTAATGATATGATATAAGTATATTTCCTTCAAAAAAAAAAATGATCTTGTTAGATTTTTATTGACGAGTATTTTCAAAATATCAATTTTTCATAATTTTTAAAAAGACACCGTTAGAGATATAAATAATCAAAATTATAATCAATAGTATGCAATAGTCAAATGCGACACTTATAACTAAGTCGTAATGTTTTTCAAAAAAAATAAAAAAATCTAAGTGGTAATGTAATAATCTTCAAATTCTTTGAGATTGGAGAGTATAACTTAGAAAGAGGGATTCTCCCACTTGGAGGAAAAAAAATCAAATCATTCTACCTCTCTCACCCTTTATCTACTGCATCTCCATGACTATGCATTCTAGATAGCTACATAGAATGGAATTTAGTTTTTTTCAACATAGTAAAATAACCGGTGTTCTAAACATTGTATTCTCCAATCTCCATGACTTCCATGACTGTTCATTCAGTACGTACGTATTGTAATTTCGTTACTAAAAACTTATTCCTTAGATGAACAAACAGAGCAGAACAGAACAGAGTAAATACAACATTTGTTTGAAACCATAGAAACAAAATAACTTGATTGCATTACAAATCAAAGTTACTACTAATTCACCTCAACTCAACAACATAGTGCTTCATAAAAAACAAAACATAAAAAAGAACAATCCTCTTCCCCAAAAATTATCACATTAAAGACACACTATTATTATTCAAAACAGAATTAATTTCAAGCAACCTTAACCTCAATAGTTCTTGGCTTCTTAGGCTGAGGAGGAGGCAATTTGTCAACAGTAACACTGAGAACCCCATCTTGACACACAGCAGAAACAGCATCAGTATTAGCATTCTCAGGAAGAACAAATTTCCTCATAAACTTCCCAACCCTTCGCTCCATTCTCAAATACTTGACGCCTTCTTTCTCTTCTTCCCTCTTCCTCTCACCACTTATCAGAAGCACATTGTCATCTTCAACCTGAACCTTTATGTTACCAGATTTCAACCCCGGCATATCGATCACAAACGAGTAGGAATTCGGATATTCCTTCACATCAGCCAGAGTTGCAGCCATTGCCTTCGCGTCTCTGACGTAGGACCTTGTTGGAGCATTGTGCGATGCCTTCTCGGAAGAAGTATCGTCCGAAAGGTCAATTATTTGATGGAGAGCATGAAGAACTGGAGAATCCAAACCCATCAATCTCAAATCCATTATTGATCACACTCATTCTTTGAAGAAATGATGATTATTATTTTCAATATTTGGAAATGCGTTGATTTGTTTTGTGTGGAGAGAGAGAGGTGGTGAATGTGAGTATTTAAAGGGTGAGAACTGAGAAGGAAGGAAGAAGAAACTACTGGAAGGTTCAAGAGAGATGAAACAAAATTTACACGGTCGTGTGGTCTGAAACTTCTAGTAATTTCGAGTGTGAATCATGTACACTCTTTTTGTTTGGAGCTCTATCTTTTTCTGGTACCTTCCAGAACTTTTTGCTCCATTTTTTCTTTTTACTCTCTCTATCCCTTTTTATAAGAGCTAGTTTGGAAAAAAATTTATCACTTTTATAAATTTCTTTTACAATTATCAATGACATTAATTTTTTTTTTTAAACTTACCCTATAAATTAGGGCTGGACAAAATATATGAAACTAACCCAAACCGTGATATCCGGCCCATAGAAAACCATAGCGGGTGGGTACAATCGGGTCGGCGGGTCATGCGGGCCCAATTGACAGTTTTAGATGGACATAAATGGCTCGGTTCGGTTCAATTTTTTTGGCCCAGCGGTGACCTATAACGACCGACCCATATTATTATAGCAACATCAACATATATGATGTGCCTGTATTTTGTGTGGGGCAGTGTGAAAAGTTGTTCTTTATCTCTCATAAGCAGTGTAAGAACATTGAAAAAAGAGAAAAATTAATTATTACTATGCTTATCACACTGAGCTACTAGTAGTCTACTAGTACTTCACCTGTCCACACACGTGACCACTTCTTTTTCTTTCATTTTCTTTTTCAAAAGACCTCAGCCACCTCATCACCTCTAACCTCATGTTTCTCGCATCTCACTTCTTTTATTTTTTAGCTCCATATTCAGGCCAGCCTCTAAGATTTTATTTTTACCTCAGGCTACTCTTTATTTTTTCTTCATCTTTTGTAACCCGAAATACCGACCCAACAAAACTGCCATCCCAAAAAACCGAGATCCGATTTAACCGATGCAAAAAACGGACGGAAATGGGTTGCCGTTTGTCAACCGCGGTTGTTGATCGAACTGGAGATTTTGGACCGAATCTGACCCACATCCGACCGATGTCCACCCCTAAATATGAGAAATTATTGTGGTTTATTTATTTTAATTAAAACCTATAATAAAAGGTGAATGTAACTTTCAATATAATTTTACAACTTACTTTTTTCTCTTCAATTGTGTCATTTAATTTTAAAAAAAAAATGGTTACATCATTTAATTAATTAAATATACATTACTCTCAAGCTATTATTTTTAATTTTACAGTCATTATAAAAATTAAAATCTCGTGAGTTTTGCTCAATTGGCAGGAACATTAAATTATATATATATAGGGGTTGATGTTCGAATCTCAATCATCTCACTTATCTAATTTAAGGATGAAAATTACAAATACAGTTTCATTGTAATGTGGGAGTGTGATCAAAAGCAAGCCTCTGTCAACATTCCACCACATGTGTTTGTGGCGGCAACCATGGCTTTGTGTTTGAGCATCGGTTTAAATCCCCTGAATCATGTTATATGTGTTCGAGCATTTGTCCTACGTTTACGGCTTGTGTCTCACCCTTTGTTCTCTGTGTTTGTGAATTGAAGTTCTTTGTTGGTATTTTGGGTTTTGCTATTCAAGAGTTCTCTATTGGCATTTTGAGTTCCCTTTTGATTTTATGATTTGCAACCTATTTTTTGTCATGTTTAGCAACACGGCATTTGACATTGTGTCAATGTTTTATACCACGGTGGATAGATGTAATTTTACAGAATTACGATGATCCATCATAATTTCATAAAATCTTCAGAGCATAAATTTTAGCAAATACTACATCTCCTGTGCCTATGCTTGTGCACAAGCCTTTTTCTCATTCTCATAACAACTCTTGCGATATTCCAACAAGTCAACTCCCTACTCCTTGCCTCAAATGAAATGCTCTTGCAATCAAGATATCTAAGGAGTAAGGACGAGTATTAATCCATCTTTTATATTTATTAATAATTTAGTTAGTGTATGTTTGGTTTCATTTCTGAAGCAGGAAGAATTGATTATGGACGTGTAGAATTGATTTTGATTTGTTTGGTTTTTCAAAAGTAGAATTGATTCTCCCTCCAGAATTGATTCTACTTGAAGCTAGAAATCGTAGCTTCTGATTTTAGAATTGATTTTTACACTCAAAATTTTTGTTCAACTCACTTTTACATGAATATATCCAAACATAAACCACTTTAACTTAAAATCAATTTTGGCCAAAATCAATTTTAGAGAATCAATTCTGTCAAAATCAATTCTCGTCACCATAGAACCAAACATACACTTAGCATAATTAATTGCATATTTAAACTGCATCAATTATTTAATTTGATACTTTTGATGTCAAAGTTGTGACGAAATAACCCAACTCTATTTTAAATTTGTGTGAAATCTCTCATAGTCGTTGAAAAATGTTATATAAACTATCTCTAATCTCAATTATCAAACAATATAGAATATTTTATGTGCAGCTCAAAAAATAACTAAACATAAATAAGAAACCAATTAAACATTCAAACTAGAATTCAAATTTTAAAATCAAAACGACTATGCCATCATAATTTCTTATCACAGAAAAGCAAAATCCTAGCAAAAGGAACAAACTACAACAAATTGAAACATAAAACCTTATTACAAGTTAACAGACTAAAATTACGCTCGGCCTCTATCAGAACATCATTTTCCCCTATTCCAAAATGACCTCAAACAGTTTTAACCTCGATAGTCTTAACGTTTCTTAGGCGAGGAGAAGCTAATTCCGGATTTGGATCATCCGCACTCTTGTTGCACAAGAGGTGATCCAAAACCGATAATTTCTCAACAGTAACTCTCAACACCCCATCTTGATACAAGGCTGAAACAGCATCAATTTTAGCATCCTTAGGAAGCACAAACATGTACATGAACATCCCAACCTTTCTCCTCATTCTCAAATACTTGACATCTTCTTCCTCTTCTACCCTCTTACTCTCTCCCCTTATCACAAGACCATTATTATCTTCCACCTGAACCTTAATATCCACAGATTTCAACCCCGGCATGTCGATCAGGATCACGTAGGAATGTATACGTTCAATTATGTCTACAGGAGTTGCATCAGTTTCCTTCGCATGATCCACATCCCACATTGTCGCAAGATTGAATCCCGGGCCAAAGTACCCGACTAACATTTTTTAATTGTTAAAATTTTTCATCAATTACGTGAATACTCTTTGTACACTTACATTTATATGCACTATCTCAAGTCTCATCTAATAGAAGTCATTAGCCCATTTTCATTGAAAAAATAATTTTTCTCGTTTATCAATTATCATAGTACAAAGCACCGTTCACCACGTCCACTGGAATTTGTAACATTGACCAAGTTTTTCAAGTTTCAGAAAACTAGCTCTAGATGATGCACATTTGAAAATGTTTACATATACATATTTCCAAAACATTTTGACCTTGCATTCTTACTAGGTACATTTATTCCAAAATAAATGTGTCCAATTTATCTATAACAATATCTATGTAAAAAGATATTAGTGTAATTATCTTTATACACTTACAGGTAATCCAACACAGGTAATCTATGGATTTGGATTCACTCCTCTCTCAAACAATCGCGTAGTTTCACGCTGTAGCCTGTAATAAAATTCAGATTAATGGCTTTTTATTTATTTATTTATTTTGTTAATCCTTTGATTCTTAAGAAAGGGATTTCGGTAATTCAAAATTCAACTGTGTGGTAAGTAAAGTCTGACAAAAAATTATTCTCGCCATAAATCAAGTTTGGATAAGTAAATTTTGTTTGTGTTAACCATCTGATTTTTATGAGAAGGAAGTTCAATAAATTTGTTTGTGAGATAAGTAAAATTTGCTTAAGTATTATTTCCAGTAATTTTTCAACTTGTCTTCTAAAAAGACCAAATTAGACTTTCACTAATTTAAATCAAATCAGCGCTCATTAATTTCGGCCAAATTAGTCTCTACTTTATATATTTTTTTCTCTTAATTCTCTTTTGTTTCTCATCAATAAAAATTGTACTATTAACGCTTGGCCAGTGCGCATGCCTCTACGCACGAGCCGGATTAATCGCCCACCTTTGGTGGGTCGGAACCGGTGCGAAAGCAAAAAAAAAAAAATTGTACTATTAGTCCTCTCTTTTTGGTCAATAAGTCTGTCATATGTTATGATTTCTCATTGTATTTATTTCTTACTCATCTTTTTTCTGAAGCAAAGATAATCAATCCATTTTATTAATAACAAAAGGTTCAATACAATAAGGGACATAATCAAAGAACTTGCGACCAGACTAAGAAATTGCCGCTTTAACTAAAGTGTGAGCTGCCATGTTCGCTTGTCGCTTGGTGAATATAATCTCAAATTTCGAATTACACTGTAACAAAGACTTAATTGACATAATAATATAGTTCAATTCCGATACACCCATGTGATTAATTTGTAAGGCATCTACCACAAGTTGTGAGTCGCTTTCAAACGCAATGTTGGACCACCCTCTAATAGAGGCTTCACGGATTACCTCCAATAAGGCCATGGCTTCACCTTCCAAAGTAGAGAGTTGATGCATACTCACATTTGTACCTACAGCAATAAAAGCACCGTCAAAATTACGAAGACACCATCCCCAACTCATACGACCAATTTCATCATTGAAGCTCGCATCAACATTACATTTTTGCCATCCGGAACAGGGTTGCTGCCATTGCAACTCGGCTGTTATAATGTTTGGTGTACGGCGTTGTTGTTGCCTTGTATTAACAGCTCGCCATTCATTCATCATATGTGCAGCATGCATAGCAATGCTCTTCGGCGTATCCTTGAGGCCATTCCACACATAGTTGTTTCGGTTATTCCATATACACCACGCAATCATCGCAACAGTTCCTACAATATTAAATATCAAAATAGTTGCATTCTGGATTGTTTGTTTGTTTGTTTGTTTGTTTGTGGGCATACAATAAATATCGAAATCAAGAGTATAACATAAAAATTGATGTTTTGTGACTCAATCTGTTAAATATGATTTACAATTAACAAAAAGACTAATCTAACCCTCTATAAAATAAAATCGTAAAGGATTAACTTGGGTATTAATAAGGGATTAATTTGACACTGTAATTTTTTGTTTGTAAGAAATTAAATTGTATTTTGGAAAAATTATAACGACCAAAATAAATTAGCCTAAAACTAATATTCTATATTTTCAGATACTAAATATTTCAAAGGAAATTAAATTAAAATGATGAATATAAATTAAATCACAATAAGAAAATAGAGTAAAGAAACAAACCAAAAATAAAATAAACATTTTATTCCGTAACGTTAACTCAGTTGGCATAGACAAAGGGGGCAGGGGTTTGGAATTCGAAAGTCAGTCATCCCACTTATTCATCTTAAGGATGGAATTTTTAGTCCATAAATACATAACAAAAAAAAATACTTCTTCCGTATTTGTTTGAACTCCTGATTTTAGCTTTAAAAATAGGCCAGAAGATTCTTGAAGCTACGAAAAGTAGAAAGGAATGATGTAAAATCCACGTGTCCGAATCATATTGATGGGTTCCTATTTGTTGTATGGTGAAAATTGTTTCCAAAACATAGCATATTTAATTTCTGTAGAACTAGAACCTTCAAGCATCTTCCTCACATACAATTTAAATACTCTTCCAATCCACCACCTCTGTTTCCATAGAAAAAACAGAACAACGCATTCAAATAATTGAAAACCATTTCATCAAAGAAGAAAAAGGTTGATCAACAATGGATTTCAGATTGATGGGTTTGGATTCTCATCCAGTTCTTCATGCTCTGATGGACCTTTCAGACGATTCTTCTTTCGACAAGGCATCGCACAATGCTCCGACACGCTCCTACCTGAGAGACGCGAAGGCAATAGCTGCAACTCCTGCAGACGTGAAGGAAAATCCGAATTCATACGTGTTTGTGATCGACATGCCAGGGTTGAAATCTGGTGACATAAAGGTTCAGGTTGAAGATGACAATGTTCTTGTGATAAGTGGTGAGAGGAAGAGGGAAGAAGAGAAAGAAGGCGTCAAGTATTTGAGAATGGAGCGAAGGGTTGGGAAGTTTATGAGGAAATTTGTTCTTCCTGAGAATGCTAATACTGATGCTGTTTCTGCTGTGTGTCAAGATGGGGTTCTCAGTGTTACTGTTGACAAATTGCCTCCTCCTCAGCCTAAGAAGCCAAGAACTATTGAGGTTAAGGTTGCTTGAAATTAATTCTGTTTTGAATAATAATAGTGTGTCTTTAATGTGATAATTTTTGGGGAAGAGGATTGTTCTTTTTTATGTTTTGTTTTTTATGAAGCACTATGTTGTTGAGTTGAGGTGAATTAGTAGTAACTTTGATTTGTAATGCAATCAAGTTATTTTGTTTCTATGGTTTCAAACAAATGTTGTATTTACTCTATTCTGCTCTGTTTGTTCATCTGAGGAATGGTTTTTATTAAATGTAACGAAATTAAATGTTCACTTCCAAATACAAGATTGCCATTTCATTTAAAAAAAAATACGTATGATAGAAAAGAAAATACAATGTGTCTGAAAAATAATTATTATCATGTTATTATCATGTTACAAAGTCACCATGATTTTAACAAAAACTACTTTAAAGTTTCAACATAATTACATCACCACTGTGATTTTGTCTTTGTCGAATCTACCATTAATCCAAACATACATGAAGTCACAAGCTGAGACATTGAAGGGTAAGGTGTAAAGGTCAAACCGTAGATAGTATCTTGAATCGATTACATATACTACTCTTTGTTTATACTATAGGGGTGTGGGATTTTTTTCCCATAGATAATGCGGTAAACACCACTAAAGTCACACAATTGTGAAATTCCAAGTTCAAACCTAGGAAAAAGTATCCAACGTAGCAAATACCGGCATTGTCAATTGAATTAGATTTATCGACTCTGCCTATTTAACTAACTGCATAACCAAGCTTGGCCCTAGATACAGTGTTAACAATTGATAATGATGATGCTCAACAAAACCAGCCCCTAGCACAAAGTTCTTGTATGCATAACTCAACATCTTTGGGGGATAACATGAAATTTACTAAAACATAAACACCAAGTACAGTTACATACAAACATTAAAACTTAGGAAACACATAACAGAACAATATGCAAGTCTATTAATGACATAAATAACCTAATTCTGAACAATTTGATAGTACCTTGTACACCTAATATAATATATCATAACTTACCTTAAATTGAGGGCAAGACTAATTAGCCTGACCTACTAAACAAACAAATTAGTAGTCATAAAATATAGATTACAGTCACCATTCACCAATCTGCACAAACTCCTATATCCACTGATCGTCAAGTGCGAGCTCTCTTGCTGCAAGCTGGACATTTGTATTGTTTGATATGCTCAGCCCTTGCTGGAGTAATCTTCACGCATTTTCCATGAAACCACTTCTCACATATGTCGCAGCAAATCCAAAACTCATCAGTTGCATAGCTTTCTCCACATGCCCCACACGATGCATCTCCATGTTCTTCCTCATCATCTTCCTCGTCCACACCGAGACCATCCTCATCATCTTCATTTGATTGCATTTGCATTGCCATTGGTTTTGAATACTTTGGCTGAGCTTCAGAACCTCGCTGCATTTGTCAAACCACAACAAATAACAACCTTAAATTGCTAAATATAACACCATCCCAAAAAAAAGAAAACAAAAACTTCTAGCTCTAAAAAGAGGGATATGTGGTTATATAACAATCAGGAAGTGGATAAATGTCAAAAGACTTTCTCGCACCAAAAAGAGGGATCTAGATGCCTTGCGGTCAGAGGTTCAAGGATATGTCACAGTCATGCAAACTAAACCATCGAATAACCAAGTGGTTAATGACTTTTAGGTAAGGTCAAATCATACGGGAACACCCAGGTTCAATCCATAGTTGAAACAATCATTGGTCAGGCTTACATACCTTTCAGCCGAACTCTAGATTACTATGATCCTTTCACCCGTGGAACTGAAGAGTTAAAGACAAAAAAAAACATCAAATAAAAATTGGACGACTCACTTTTTGACTTTGTACCAAAGTCAAATACCAAAGTGAGAACATGAGCCATCAATTGACTCACTTTCTGACTTTGTAAATCAGAGTCAAAGTACCGAGTCAATGTCGGTCATTTAATCTTGATTGAAAGGTGATTGGACAGTCCAGATTGCTTGACTGTAGATTTCTTGACTGCGGGAACCCAAATCCCTCAATTCTTTTTCACTTTTGATTCAAACGCTAGCATCTACAAAAACAACATATTACACTACTGTAAAAAGCAATATCTCTCCATAGTCCATACCCCTTGAACAATTGCTAAAATACAGCGGTTTGTGGACAGCGGTTACTGGTTAGTGGTTAGTTTGATTTTGAAGCTTGCTTACCTTGGAGTTTGATTTGGATTTGGTACTGCTATTGTTAGAAACTGATGACTTTTCCTTTCCTTGTTTCTTAGCCAACCCTGTAACAGCCTCAAAGATTGTTGGTAGATCATTTATCATATTAAATAGTCGCTTCCTGCAAAAAGATGATAAAAACATATTACTAAATGATGACAACTCAAATTAATTTCCAGATTAGAAGGTAAGCCGTCAATGGATGAGGAGAAAACTCAAACAGAAAGCACTGCTAACAAACTATATCAAGGGTCAGGGTCAGGGTAAAAATCCTACCAAGATACCCATCTTATAGCAGCCTAGAAAATTCTACAATGTGAAATAGCACATAGTGTTGCCGTTTTCATAGCAGAGCAAAACCGCAACTTTGTAAGAGGGTCAAGGAAAATATATACCTGTCAGCTTTGTCGAATCCAAACCTAGCACCAAAATAAAAAGCCACAGAAAGTAACCAAGCATCGCTGTGTACAGCAACCAAAGAGAGCCAATCCTTTTCTTGCATCCCATCTCTAGCAAAGTTAATACCCAATGCAGGCTCTGGAAGCTCAGGCGGCACTTCCTCAGCTGGCAGATTGACCTCCCACTGCTCACTCGGAAATCCATAAAGGCAAAGGTTTTCCTTCTCTGTATCAGAAAATTTATATCAGAATATAACATTAAGAAACATAATGGAGCTACAGGGTACATTTTAGTTTACACTATTCACACCAAGACGATCACGATATGTCATGACATATGCAACAACAAGTAACCTAAATAGTAATCTTTTATTTAGAATGCATCATTCTTAAGCAGAAACTAAAATCAAGGAGTTTAAAATAACAATTAAATTGAGTTTCAGCTTAATACTTTGCACATGTAATGCAGCAACATATTTTACGCAAAAGACTTTGAAGCCACATAATATTGTACTCTAACAATGTAGCACCCTATAACATTTTAGAACTCAAAATACACTCATTCAGTGTAATGTCATATCTACAGATAAAAATTTAGCTTCTTGTCATGACCCACCAAATTTAATTCACATGAAAAGTAGCCATCAACATTTTATATTGGATCCATATACAACTACAAATATAAAAATACTTTTTGTAATTTTTTTATTTTGACAAATACTTTTTGTAATTAAAAGCTATAAACATCATAGAAGAATATTGCAATTGAGATGTTACCCATAAATGGTAGCATCTGGGTTTTATTATCACTCTAAATACAACATTCAAACTCAATGCAAATATAAACAAAAAAGAAACAATAATATAAGCTCTGAAATCAACATGTAACTGTAAATAATAGAATAAAATATTGTTTTTTTTTGTTTCCAAACGAAGTGATAAACAACACTACTCACAGTCACAGAACAGCGAGGTCATATCAGTTACTAGTTAGGGCTTTATTAGTCATATCACATAAGAAAAAAAAAATGAAAACCGATTGACAAAAAGGTGTAACAGTAAAAACCCGTGAAAGAAAAAATAAACAAACAAATTAAAAAAAAAAAAAAAAAAAAAAAAAAACCACTTCTGTGACGGTTTTTTTTTTTTTTTTTTGAAAGTTAAAGAACAGAAAATCACAAACAAAAACGTTACCGGGATCACACTGCTGGTAGAATTCTTCGACATCTGGAGAAGAACACGCACAAAAATAAAAAAGTTATAATTTTTTTACCCAAAAAAAGAAAGAGAAAAATTATAATTTTTTTTTTCGTTTTGAAAAAAGAAAAGGACTGACCAATGGTGAGGGCTTTGATTAAGGCAGCTCTGCGACCCTTAAAATCACGAAAGACTTCTTCGACAGTACGAGGATTGTAAGGAACATCAACTCCGTCCATGGAAGTGAAAGTGAATTTGTGGAGGGAAAAACTATTTGACCCTTTTTACTTTCTCTGTTGTTGAAAGTGCGAATGTAAGAGAAGGAATGGGAATAAGAACAAGACAGTATAAAGTGTTTGAAACAGCACTTATTTTGTTTACCGCGGATTTGAATCGGGAAGAATTGGATTTTCTTAACTGGATTTTATAAAACCTTGTCGAGTCCGTCAACTTAATTCACTTATAAAATTAAAACCCCTATTTTTCAGTTTTTTCTAACTTAACTTCCACGAATAATAATGGGTAATTTACTAATCACTTTATATCTGATTATTATAAAATCATTCTTTTTATAATGATAATCTTTTTTCCGGTTATTATTTTTTTTTCATAATCTAATGGCTAGAAATTCCACCTTAAGGTGGATAAGTGGGATGAACGAGATTCGAACTTTGGTCCCCTACATGTCTCTGTTTGAGAAGACAAATAAACTATCTTATAACTTATAGTTTTTAGCTTGTAAGCTAAAAGCTCTGTTTGGTAATGATTTTAAAAAAAGAGCTTATAGCTTATTTTACTAGATTGTGGCTTATTATTCAAACGATATTTCAAGTAGTTTATGAGCTTATAGATTATCATCTTTTCTTTCAATTTTACATTTATCATCTTACTTGAAAAAAACTAAATATTAATTAAACATATCTTTTTTATGTCATTTCATACTTATAAGTCAGTTCAGCTGCTAATTTTACCAAACACTACAAATTTAATCTGATAGTTTATTCGCTATAAGCTAAAAGTTAGTTGATAAGTTATCCGCTATATGTTCATCCACTTTAAGCTAGTTTATTAGATATCCGCTATTTTTTTTTATCAAACATAGTCTTAATGTAATGTTCTATCAATTGAGTTAAGCTCATGGAACATTCATTTTCAGTCATTACTCTTATTAATACTACTACCAATTTGTATTAAAATATGAAAAATTTAACATTGACTATTTTTCTTTTTCTTTTTTGTCAACATTGACTATTTATCATAGAGGATAAGTATTATTCACATATATTTTAGAAAATTTTATCACTCCAACCATTTTTTTTAATGCCCATGATTTTGGTAAGGGTTCTTCTAATAAAGGACCAAGGGACTATTTATATAACAATCAGTAAAAATTAATCAACAATGAAACAATTTGTAATACTGCTTAAATCTTATTTATCATTGCATCTATTTTTTAATAACATTCTACTTGACATACTAACAGTGAAAATATTATTTCTAACTTGACACAGTGAAAATAAGAAAATAATAATTTCGGTTATCAAAGATATTAATTTTAAAACATTATAGAAGGATTAATTTAAGAAATAATTTTATTGATTGATAAGGTATTTTAGCATTTTTAAGATTTTGAGGGTGGGACGTACATGTGAATGGGTTCAGGTGGATTTTAATTTACACACTTTTCTACGGTTGAACCCTTGTACAATGGCCCATCTGAAATGGTTATTGGGTCAAATAGACATATTGGGTCTTAGTTCATTAGGCAATTGAATCTTAAAATCTACTTTAACCAACCTATCAGTTTTTCGTGCACCTTATAATTTGTTTGTTTTTTTTTTGCTAGTTAAGTAACGAATGTTATGAAAATGAGGATTTTTTGAAAATATTGTCCGCTACTTAAGTAGCGGACATTATATAAAACAATTCTGGTATGATGGTTTTGGAGTGTATCTGCTACCTAACTAACAGACAGAAGTATTTTGATAAATTTGTTGAACGCCCGAGAAAATAGGTAGAGTTGCAAAAGTAAATCTCTTGGATCTTATTCTTTGGGCACACACATATTTTGTATATAGATATTTTTAAAATAAGATAGTAATTTTTTTTTTGGACACAATTAAGATAGTAATTTTAAAACTATATAAAAAATTAAATTGGATCTTCTCCTTCTCTTTTCTCTCATTTCCTCTCCTAACTCTCTATCTCTCTCTTAATTATATTATTATTATTTTTTTAATGAGAAGAGATAATGAAATTAAGAGAGAGGTAGAGAGTTAGAAGAGGGAAGGAGAGAAAAGAGATGGAGATGATTCAAATTAAAAAAAAATAGTAATTTTAAAAGTTTTTTTATTTATTTTTAAAGATGTTCTTAAAAAAATAGAATCTATATAAACGATTGCAAACAAAAAATTATTTTGAATAATTTCTCTACAAAATTATTTTTCATAACATTTTTTTTGTTAAAAAAGTGATTATCAATATAGTAAACAAACATAAAATTCTTTGTTAATTTATAAATAATAATTCGGGGAACCAGTTGTAAATAGAACTCGGTCTCGGTTGTCGGGCTGGAAGAGCCAGTTTTTGTCTTTTGGTAACCGTCTAGTTATGCTGAAGTATGTCCTGTCTTCGTTGCATGTTTATGCCATTTCTTTTTTCAGAGTTCCGTCAGGTATAATCTCTTCCATTGAATTTTTATTATCTAATTTTTTCTGGGGAGGGGGAGAGGACTGGCGGAAAATTCCTTGGGTTAGTTGGAGGGATGTTTGTCTGAGCACAGATGCTGGCGGGTTGGGGGTCAGACAACTAAGGGAGTTTAATACTGCTTTGTTAGGGAAATGATGTTGGAGGAACTGGGTTGTGGTATCGGGTGTTGGAGGCTCGGTACGGGGTGGAAGCGGGGCGGGTGGTAGTTGGAGGGGGTAGAGATTCTCCGTGGTGGAGGGAGATTGTGAGGATTCGGGATGGGGTGCGTGAGGCGGCAAAGATGGGATGGTTTGAGGCGGGTGGGCACTGGGATGGAGACGTTATTTTGGTCGGACCCGTGGTTGGGGGGAGTCCTGTTGGGTGACAGGTTTCAGCGGCTGTTTGATTTGTCCCTTCACAGGACGTGTACAATTGCGGAGATGTGGGAGTTAGGGTGGGGAGAGGGAGGTGGGGCGTGACTGTGGCGGCGTCCCTTGAGGGCGTGAGATGAAGAGAAGTTAGGGGAGTGTTGGCATTTGCTTTCTGACATTGCTTTGCAGCCTTCTGTTGTCGATCGGTGGCTATGGCGGCATGATCCAGGTAGTGGCTACAGTGTGCGGGGCGTGTATAGTTTGCTTACGCGTAGGAATGCCCTCTAGGCGGCGACACTCACAGATTTGCTTTGGCACAAATTTTTTTAAGAGACTAAATTGAAACTTTTTAAACATAAGAGACCAAATTAAAACCTAAAATAAACTTAAATAACCAAATATATAGTTTAGCATTTTTTTAATTAAACAAATGGACCTTACATCCATTTGATTCAAATATCTAACAAATAGTTTCTTATTAAAGTATATTAACTACTCAGATACAATCATTTGATTGAAGCTACTCTCTAATTAGAAAAAAAGTCTCCATATACAATATTACAAATAGAGTGAATGCCCTCCAAATTTTATTGAAGTCACTTTCTCTTCAAACAAAGTCTCCATGATACAAGATGGCAAATAGAGTAATGCCTTCCAAATTTCTTTTTGCATATTTCTTTGCAATTTCCCAAAAATAATGATTGAGGTTTGTGTAATTGAGTGAATCTCATGCCCAAAAACAAACAATGTTTTCCTTTTGCCTCACAAATTAAAATTCTTACTTTGCTCACTTATCAAAGTCTGCATCCTATAATGAAATTTTATATAGTATTTTCTATTCAAGTCATCAATTTTCTCCATCTTTGACGCCAATCCTTGACCACAAAACAAAATATCACCAACACTGACCCTACCAAATATTAAATTCCGTTAAAGATTTGTTGCCATCCGAAGTTGAAAGTACATTAGATCATTGTCTAATTGTTGTTGGAAGCCACCCTCACATTTTCTTACTATGTTCATTTTCTTACACCTACACCACAACTCAAATTGATCATCACACTTCTTGAAGTTGAATTCAAAGACCTTTCTATGTCATGTTTTTTCATTTCCTTCAACTAAGGGTACATAGTGGGTCATAGTTATTGTATATCATACTTAATGTCTTGAAATTAATCAACATAGAGGAAACCAATTGTTTGAAGCATGTGGTTATGACAAGTGTTTTGGGGGCAAATCCTAGATTTTCATAGATCTAATGGCCACGGTGGGGTTTAATGAATCTTAGTGTAAGTCCAATATATCATTTTCATTATGCTTAATTATGGACTTTTGATTTCCATCACCAACTTATGAAATTCATAATCAAGTTACAAGCAATTGCTACTATGGTAATGAATGTGAAATTTATGTATTATTTGATCACACCCACGCGCACAATAATTTGATTTCATTAAATTTGTCAGTTGGGAGGGTTTCATATAGATAGTTACGTGACAAATGATGACCGATCCAAACATTTTCCCCATGCTTGGAGCAAGGTGTTTCACTTCCCTTAGCAAAAGTCTATGCACCCTGTCCCATAGGGGTAATTTAGTTGATAGCTATCAAATATATTATTGGAATAATCTAAGTAATCGGTCAAGTTTTGAAGAGTTCGACCAGAGTTTAGATCAAGTATAAGGTAGAGTTGAAAGGAGAGGAAGTCCGACCTAACCCCGAAACATTAATGCTAGAGTGTAATTCATGTTGTATTAGAGACGACCTCAACCATGTCAAAAGAGAAGTTTATAATATGGTGCAACCATCATAGGAAATCCAAATTAACATCGTACAAGTGAGATACACTCAACTTCCATTAATATATCTTTAAATACCATCAAGCAACTACTAAAAATAGAATCTCAAGAGTAGTCAAAGAAAGAAAGGAAGGAAAAAAAAAACAAGCAGAGCTCACTAAAATTATTTGTTTTGGTTCAGACTTTTGGAATGAATCAAATTCAATACCACGTCTGTCGACCCAATGCCACAACCATTGATCTATATAATCACCACACTACAACCTTATTAGGTATATTTTAGATTGGATTTAACATAGTTACTGCATAATTAATTTAGATTGTTCGATTAGAAATAAACGGCTAAAATCTTATATCGTGTGAAACTATTAAAATCTGAATTGTAAATTCAAAATTGTTGGAACTTGGAAGTCTTAATTTTACACAAAAATGATCCATTCACATGTTGTGAATGCCCACTGTCTCAATCTGGCATGCCAATCTGCTATTGCCACATCAGCATATATGTACACCATGACCCTACTCACTAGTAACTCACTAACCATCAAGTTACAAGTTGTGTGACCTTTATAAAGCCACCCTCTCCCCTTCTGCCCTTCATTCTAAGTTCTAACTTCTTTCTCCAAACCTTGCCTCTTACTACATACATATCTCTTCCACTTTTCTCCTACAATTCCCATACAACTTCAAATTCAACACCTCACCTCCCTAAAGTAGCCATATATATCCATCTCTTTTCACCCTCCTAGCTCATCCTTTTATTTTTTTTACTAAATTCATTTCATGTCAAAAATGTACAAGATGGAGAAAGCATTTTCAAAACATGACAGATTCTTAAACCCTTCATTCTCTTCCACACTCTTAGACCAAATTTACCGTTCCATCGACGACGACGGCCAACGAAAATCAACCACCGAAACAACCAAATTCTTCAGAGAACAAAAACCAACAACGGTTATCAACAAACTACCAACTGACAGAAAACATAACAACAACAACAACAAACCAAAAACGGATAACAGAAGATCAAATCAACATGATCATGACCAAGATGCTCTGTTCTTCAGTTCAACTTCGATTTCTTCAGATTCTAGCTCCGGTGGATTCTCCTCCTCTGACACAGATTCATTATACGGAACAAAGTCACGTGCCTCGTCGTGCTTTATTCCACCGAGGCCAAAACCGGTGAAAACAAGCGTGTCATTTAGATTTGAAAATGAGACGGTGAAACAGGGGAATCGCGTTTTGGACGGGTTTTTTAGAAGTTCAGATACCAAACAAGTTACAGAAAATCGCGGCGAGGAAGTTATTTTAATAAAGAACAAATCTAGAGCGGTTAAGATTTACAACAACTTGAAGAAAGTGAAGCAACCGATTTCGCCAGGGGGAAAACTCACAAGTTTTCTTAATTCTCTTTTTAATAATAATGAGAAGAAAACAAAGACCGAGGAACCGAAGAAGCAGAGAAACACATGGGAAGAGACTCATGATAGAAAAGTAACTTCTACGTGTTCATCTGCTTCTTCGTTTTCTCGGTCTTGTTTGAGCAAAACCGCGTCATTTTGTCACAGAGATAGTGATAAAATGGCGCGACTTAGTGGTGTCGAAGAGCGTAGGGTTAAGGTGGAGGAAGCTACTAGAAAGTTTTTGAATGAGTATCGTTGTTATAACTACAAGAAGACGAATGATTTAGTTTTGTTAAAGGATTTGTGTGTTAATCTGAATGAGGAAGAAGAAGAAGAAGAAGATGATGACGTGGCAAGTTGTGCTAGTTCTGATCTTTTTGAGTTGGATCATTTGGGTGTGTTGGGAGATGATAGGTATTGTGAGGAGCTTCCTGTGTTTGGGACTACTCGTGTTAATTAATTATTGATTGATTGATTAGTACTAATAGTGTCATTGTTAATGGCTTAATGCATGGCCTCATTATAGTAGTCTAGAAGCATGTCATAGATTATAGATAGATATACCAATAACAGAACTATTTTGATATCTGTTTTTGTATTTTTCTAGTGATTTTTTGAAATTGATATGTATGTTTAAATAAGATGGTTTTGATCGAATGCAAAAGTAACACTGAAGCAATTAGTTTTTTTTTTTATTATTAATCCTCTGATTTGGGAAGGAACTTCCGTAATTTAGAGTTCGGCCTTGATGTAAATAAAATCTAAGAAATAATTGTTTTCGCCAGGAATCGAACTTTGAAGCAATTAGTTTAATATGATTGTAAGTGTGATGTGAATTAGGAAAAGCAAGCAAAATTATGCAATTATATCTATCTCGGTCCACCACTTCGGTACACTTTCTCGACCCACTCTTCTCCTATCTCGGCACATAACTACCATCAGTCCGTGATCGGAGGAAAACTTCACAATAACACCATTCTAGTAACCTCTCCTTTACCGTCTATAATTAGAGAGATCTCGATAACCATTTGGAGTAGAGGAATCACCACTATTCTACAGCCCTCATTCCGATTTTTTGCCGGCAAGAGTACCTCTCATATATCTTAGCAATAACAATCAAGGATTAGTTGCTTTCCATACTATAACTCATGTGATGCAAGATTAGTCATGAAAACAACTGCTAGTGGAAGTTGTCAAAGCAATTTGCATGCACATCTAGAAAATAATAAGTTTGTTTTGCCTTGCCTTTGATAAAACTATGGACACTATTAATTTTTGAAGATGAAAAATATAACTTTTGTTAAAATAGTGGTGGTTGAACATGATTATGACAATCTCACTGCAGGCTTGGATTCTCTCCCATGACATTTTGGCCTAGTGAAATCCCAACCTTTATTTTTTTTATTATCATTTGTAATTTTAATCTAAAATAAAAGAATAAATGGTGAATCAGTCCACTGGAATCCCATATGTGAAAATGTCACGGGAGGTGATCCTGTCACATCTAACAGCCATTCCAAATACGTGCTCAATGTCAAAATTGTCGGTGTCAATAAAATATGTACACGACAAAATTGTAATTACTAAGATCGTTTCCATTATAATATTTCTTAGCAATTCTTTACAATATAGATTAAAATGTTAGTTTAATTTTGGAGTGTCTTGTACAAAACCAAACATATGTAAATTAAGTTAAGCTGTTATAGTGTTCTTTTTGGTCTAAGCCTGTTATTGGTAAAGTAAAGTTTTTCCTTGTAATGTGTACTAGTACATGTCTCGGTGTACGTGTATTGTGTATATATCTATGTAGCTGTCATAGAATCTGCTAGTATTTTTTTGAAATAATCAAGAATATGATAGAAAGAAGAGTAGTAAATGGGATACTTGTAATTTTATGAAAAGAAAGTGGTGTTGGGATACCTTAATTCCCGATCATGATTTAGCATTCAAATGGAAACTTACTGACAGAATAGGTTTGAGGGAAAAGAAAGAAAAAGAAGAGGGAAAAAAATGAGAGATTCGAGATTGTAATCACAAGCAAGATGAGTGAAAGGGGTTTGATGCTGATGGTAAAGATAAAGGCAGATCTTCATCCATCGGATGAATAGAGAAAGTGATCCATGACTAAAGCTTTTGCTTTATTCATCTTTCTTTATTTCTTTCATTCCAAGTTCTTGATCCTATTTTTAAATTTACATATCCCTAGTAACTTGCATATTGTCCTACTTGTTTGTCCCTTGCCTAGGACCAATCCTTAGTGGACTCCACTCCTATTGGACATGTTAAAGCGACGCACCGCAAGCACACTTAAGTATTATCCTCTCAACGATCACCCTAATTCTCCTGAAACCCTACTTATAAGATGATGCTTCTATCGGAAAGAAAAAAAAAAGAAGCAAATTTTGCTTTTTCGCATACGACCGATCAATATGATTATTTATCACAGTCATGAAAAACAAGACACTTGCAACATAATATTTATTAACTTATGCTAGGAAAAAAAATGTTTTCATTGTAACATCACACTTCATTAGCAAAAAAAAGTGTATTTATTGTTCAGTTTCGATAATCAAAGATCTCTGACTGCGTGACTACATAGAATTTGCGATCGGAGACTCCAAATTCCTTCTTTTGAAAGGAAAAACAAATTGGAAAACCCGTATGAGTCTTTGTACTTTGAAGGATAGTATGCATGTGATGAGTAGGCCTCTCCAAGACTCTGGTGGAAAAAGTTGAGTTGAATGAAAAACTTTGGGGTCACACTAACGTTGTGGCTTGTTTTTATGGTCCACATCAAAGTTGAATCAATCTTTAATTAGCTTAGTTATTATGCTGGAAAAGCCAAAGTCATGGACATTGGCGATCCCGAGATTAGTTTCCAACGAGACCATGGATCCACTTTTCCTTTTCCTTTATATACTCCTAGAAAGAACAAGTGATCGATCTATGATCATGATCATGATCATGATTGAGATAGTACATTACAACATTTGAGTAATATATTTACCCACTTGTTTATTTTACACTTGGCAACGCGCGATTTTTTTTATTTATACACACAACAATATTGATATTTTGTCTGTTGAACTATGGCTTGTGAACATCTCATATAACATGTTATTCATTATGTTTCAAAATGTGGATAATTCAATTGTATAGACGATTACCCAGTAATCAATAAAAACAAGTCACATAAGTAGATTTATATGTGGTCCCACAATTAACTTGTTTGGTCCCCACAACTAACTTGTAAAAAACTTGTAGGTAGTTTAGAAAAAACCTAAATATAATATACGTATACTCTCAATATCTATGTGGGTATTCATTAAGCAGATAATTTATATGTTTTAAAGTATTCGAGGATTTGACAGATATTCATGGATTTTAAACCTGCGTTTGTATTTATTCCGGATACACCAAAATAATCTCACATCGCTTGGTAATTGAGGCTAATAGTAGTTTTATACAACACTCACACCTTTCAAACCATCGAGACGTCTTTTCTACAAAGGACAAAACTGTGATGAGTTAACTCCAAGCGGACAATTTCTCGGACATGTGGACTTGAGGTCAGATCGGAACGTTGGCGCCATCTGTGGGAAATGGACCCACACATGATCGTGGGATGACACTCTTTAGCCTCTTAGCCTCGACTAGGGGGCCAATGTTCCAGATAGCGCCAAAATAGTCTCACATCGCTTGGTAATCGTGGCTAAGGGAGTTTTTATACAACACTCACACCTTTCAAATCATCGAGACACCTTTTCTACAAAGAACAAAACTGTGACGAGTTAGCCCCAAAGCGGAGAATCTCTCGAAAATGTGGAGTTGAGGTCGGATCAAAACAATATCTATTAAATAACAAATAGTTAAAATATCCATTTATTTCATCCGCAGATATCTATTCAATTAACTTTCTCGCATTTGTGATGGATATTATTTTGTGAATATCCTCAAATACAAGTTTTTTTTGTATATATATATATATATAATATAATATAATATTTAAGTTTAGGGTTTGGGGGTTGTTTGAGATGTTTAGGGTTTTAAGATAAGGGTAAGAACAAGTCACATAAGTAGATTTATATGTGGTCCCACAATTAACTTGTTTGGTCCCCACAACTAACTTGTAACAAACTTGTAGGTAGTTGTTGATGCACAAAAGTAAGTATAATTTTATCGTCTCCACAGGGACTGATGCGATATCAATGCCGTTCAACAATTAATATCATTTTAAGTATTGAAAAAGATGTTTATAAAAACTTGTGAAAATAAAGTAGTAAGTGCAATAAAAGGAATTGTTATCAGAGAGAGATAAGTTTGCTGGGATTAGATTTCACCGACCCAATCGTATGTATCATTCGAATCAGTTACACAGGTTCTAGCTATTAATCAATTCTATCACATATCACTCACGTACGTGTCCGTTTCCAGAGCACGATGAGAATCCCGCTATATTCATTAACCCTCGATGTCTCGAGTGATCGATCAATATACCGGCTATATCGTATTGCTCAAACTCCGATGTCTCGGACAATTTAATCAACACAATAGTTTTAAAACTTGATATTTAGAGTGAATATTAAACCTAAATCTATGTCTAGAGTTTAGAGTTTAATGGATGATTGTTCTAGGTCTCGGATTCAAAAAGCATACGTCTATACCATTTCAAAACCTAGAATTAAAACATACAGTTCAAGAACAACATCAAAATTGATAAATAATCTAAAACCATATATAACACCATGATCAAAAGAAATACATACACATAGAGTCAATTACACCTAATCCCAACAAAGAGAGATTAGCTACTCATTTTCATGGTAGCTATACAAAAGATAAAGAAGAAAAGAGAGATGAACAAACACCAATGATGATTTCCCAACTATTGTAGCGAATCCACCTCCAAATCCCCTTGAATCTGGCTCCTAGGGTTTCCCTCTGCTTCTGCTACTCTATTACAAGTTATGTTCCAAGTTATATTCAGAAAAATGACAGCAAGCTCTATTTATACTATTTCTGAAAATTAGAACTCGCTGAGCGAGCTCTAGCTCGCTCTGGCGAGTTGATCTTTCTTCACCAGAGGGTTACTGCCACGTCATGATTGAGCTTGAACCGCCTTCACTCGCCCTGGCGAGTTGTTACTCGCCCTGGCGAGTTGCTGCTCGCTCTGGCGAGTGTATCAGATATCAAATTTGATGCTCTCTGCCTCTACTCGCCCTGCATTCGCTCTGAGCTCGCCCTGGCGAGTTAACTTGCAATTTTTCTTCAGATTTCTGCACAAATGTTGAGATTTAGGGAGACTTAAGTGAAATAAATGACTTAAACAAATATGTACATTTAAGTGAGGAAAAACTAAAGAATATCTTACAAAATAGTTAATAAGTGCTTAAAATATATATGTGATTTTAGCGACTTTTTGGCACTTAACAACTCTCCCCAACTTAAAACTTTGTTTGTCCTCAAACAAAAGTCCAAAATAAACTTTGAAAACATGGCTCAAACATCAGTAATGCATAATTCATTCAAGCTTTGCAATCAATCAACACTTAGGATGTAAATTGTTTCAAGTTTGCATGATTCAATATGTTGTAAGTTCAAAATCACTCATTCATAATCATCAAAGAATCAAAGCATGAATTTGAAATAGTTTCAAAACTCAGTAAGTTTTCAAACTTTCCAAACCAACAAGATAATCAACTAGAATCACAATTCTCATAAGTGTTTCAACTCAAGGGTGAAGTGTTTCTCTCAATCCAAACAATGTGTTCACAACAAATCAATTCAAACATACATCTCAACATAATCACAAAACATGTTATCAATCATGGATCACTAAGGACTTTCTTAAGCTTGTAATGGGGCTAGGCTACAAGAAATCATTGTTTTTCTTTTGGATTCAAAGAGCCTTAAGGATAAGAGAGCATAAACTTTGAGTATCTTCATTACATAAGTTATTCACCTCTCTCACTTTCCCCATTCTTTACTCTTGGTGATTCTTTTGTTTTGACACAATTTCTTTTCATTTATTTTTCTTTGATTTTCAATTGTGTGTCAAATGACTTTCAACATTTTTCTTTTTCTTTTTAATCACCATTTTTCAACTACTTGTTACATTTCTCAATTTGATCAAATAACCTCTTTCTCCCCAACTTGTTTTCAACCCTACATAAATCCAATGCTCAATCATCCTAAGACAAGGGTCAAGTCATTGTTTTTCTTATTTGTGGTTCAAGGGTTCAAACAAACAAATTTTCAAAATTTTGGCTCAAGGAGGGTAGCAAAGGATCACACTCTCACAAGGTAGGTTATTTTAGGCTTAAGTAGTTGCACTCAAATAGAAACATGGCCTTGATCATTTCCATGACTTCAAACACATCAAGTAATAGCAAGATTCAGTTAAAATCAACAGAGTTAAACACAATTGCCGGCTCTCAAATATATAAACAATTGAAGGTTCACACAATCTCACCCGGCTAGGTCTAAGTGATTCATAATTAATCAATCATGTTAAGAAGGAATAAATGAAATCAAATTGAACCAAGCTACTTAGTTCAAATTCATCCTATCATTCAAAGATAATCACAAAAGGTTGATCTCAAACTATAGCAATTGAAAGAAAATCATTCTAATCATGCATTTGCTTTTGATTGATCACAAACCTAGACATTTCATTTCATATGCACATTTAGCAGTTCAAGGACTTTGTTTGCATAAGAGGCTAAACATGTTCAAAAACTATTATAACATATGCGAAATTAAAAATGCTTTAAATAAAAGAAAAGGAAAGAAAATTGGGTTGCCTCCCAACAAGCGCTTGGTTAACGTCGGTAGCTCGACGCCTTTTTGGTTAGGGTGGCCAAAATGAGACGGAAAGCACATCATCCGTCTTTTTCCTTTGATTTGGGAGGAACTCCATGAACTTGAAGTAGAGATTATGTGGAGTCCATGTCCTCCCTAATTCTTTCTTGTTGAACAAGGCACAAATTTCATCTATGACCCGATCAATCGCCGCCTTGTTCTTTATCTCCTTCTTTTGCTCACATGATATTTCCTTGTGAAGTAATCCTTCAATTACCTCTGCATCCATCATCACTTCTTGATTATCAACAGTGTTGACCTCTTCAGTAGATGGAAATTCTTGAGGAATTTCTATTTCTCGTGGTGTCTTTGGTTCCTCAGCTATTTTCTCTACACCACATCCTTTGAACATTGTTTCTTCCTCATGTGTTTCAACACATTCTTCAACACTCTGTCCACATTCCTCCGGTAGAATGCTATCTTTCTCATCAGGATTTGTTTGAGTGTTGGTTTGAACTTCCATGCTTTGTGTAATAGCCATTTGCTTGAGCTGAATTTCCATATTTTTGCTCCGTGCAAGACTGTTTTTCATATATTGTTGGTGCTGGTCTTGCATCTGTTGCATTTGGCTTATTTGCTGCTGCATTTCCATGAATTTAATCATGGTCTCCTCCAATCTAGCCTCTGGAGTTTGCCCATAATTATCAAGCGGACACTGTTGATACGATTCATACTCATCCGGAGTATAGAAGTTGTTATAACCACGATCAGTCATGGTTTTGTTTGTGATGGTGAATCTGAAAAAGGGTTAACCTAACAAGAAAAAAGCTTCTTTGTCTAGCAAAGAAGGATTAGTGCAAGCAAAATTATACAAATACTTAAAAGAATACAAATTGTTGCAATGCTCCAATATCTAAACGCCAGTCCCCGGCAACGGCGCCATTTTGTTGATGCACAAAAGTAAGTATAATTTTATCGTCTCCACAGGGACTGATGCGATATCAATGCCGTTCAACAATTAATATCATTTTAAGTATTGAAAAAGATGTTTATAAAAACTTGTGAAAATAAAGTAGTAAGTGCAATAAAAGGAATTGTTATCAGAGAGAGATAAGTTTGCTGGGATTAGATTTCACCGACCCAATCGTATGTATCATTCGAATCAGTTACACAGGTTCTAGCTATTAATCAATTCTATCACATATCACTCACGTACGTGTCCGTTTCCAGAGCACGATGAGAATCCCGCTATATTCATTAACCCTCGATGTCTCGAGTGATCGATCAATATACCGGCTATATCGTATTGCTCAAACTCCGATGTCTCGGACAATTTAATCAACACAATAGTTTTAAAACTTGATATTTAGAGTGAATATTAAACCTAAATCTATGTCTAGAGTTTAGAGTTTAATGGATGATTGTTCTAGGTCTCGGATTCAAAAAGCATACGTCTATACCATTTCAAAACCTAGAATTAAAACATACAGTTCAAGAACAACATCAAAATTGATAAATAATCTAAAACCATATATAACACCATGATCAAAAGAAATACATACACATAGAGTCAATTACACCTAATCCCAACAAAGAGAGATTAGCTACTCATTTTCATGGTAGCTATACAAAAGATAAAGAAGAAAAGAGAGATGAACAAACACCAATGATGATTTCCCAACTATTGTAGCGAATCCACCTCCAAATCCCCTTGAATCTGGCTCCTAGGGTTTCCCTCTGCTTCTGCTACTCTATTACAAGTTATGTTCCAAGTTATATTCAGAAAAATGACAGCAAGCTCTATTTATACTATTTCTGAAAATTAGAACTCGCTGAGCGAGCTCTAGCTCGCTCTGGCGAGTTGATCTTTCTTCACCAGAGGGTTACTGCCACGTCATGATTGAGCTTGAACCGCCTTCACTCGCCCTGGCGAGTTGTTACTCGCCCTGGCGAGTTGCTGCTCGCTCTGGCGAGTGTATCAGATATCAAATTTGATGCTCTCTGCCTCTACTCGCCCTGCATTCGCTCTGAGCTCGCCCTGGCGAGTTAACTTGCAATTTTTCTTCAGATTTCTGCACAAATGTTGAGATTTAGGGAGACTTAAGTGAAATAAATGACTTAAACAAATATGTACATTTAAGTGAGGAAAAACTAAAGAATATCTTACAAAATAGTTAATAAGTGCTTAAAATATATATGTGATTTTAGCGACTTTTTGGCACTTAACAGTAGTTTAGAAAAAACCTAAATATAATATACGTATACTCTCAATATCTATGCGGGTATTCATTAAGCAGATAATTTATAGGTTTTAAAGTATTCGAGGATTTGACAGATATTCATGGATTTTAAACCTGCGTTTGTATTTATTCCGGATACACCAAAATAATCTCACATCGCTTGGTAATTGAGGCTAATAGTAGTTTTATACAACACTCACACCTTTCAAACCATCGAGACGTCTTTTCTACAAAGGACAAAACCGTGATGAGTTAACTCCAAGCGGACAATTTCTTGGACATGTGGACTTGAGGTCAGATCGGAACATTGGCGCCATCTGTGGGAAATGGACCCACGCATGATCGTGGGATGACACCCTTTAGCCTCGACTAGGGGGCTAATGTTCCAGATAGCGCCAAAATAGTCTCACATCGTTTGGTAATCGAGGCTAAGGGAGTTTTTATACAACACTCACACCTTTCAAATCATCGAGACACCTTTTCTACAAAGAACAAAACTGTGACGAGTTAGCCCCAAAGCGGAGAATCTCTCGAAAATGTGGAGTTGAGGTCGGATCAAAACAATATCTATTAAATAACAAATAGTTAAAATATCCATTTATTTCATCCGCGGATATGTATTCAATTACCTTTCTCGCATTTGTGATGGATATTATTTGTGAATATCCTCAAATACAAGTTTTTTTTGTATATATATATATAATATTTAAGTTTAGGGTTTGGGGGTTGTTTGAGATGTTTAGGGTTTTAAGATAAGAGTAAGAACAAGTCACATAAGTAGATTTATATGTGGTCCCACAATTAACTTGTTTGGTCCCCACAACTAACTTATAACAAACTTGTAGGTAGTTTAGAAAAAACCTAAATATAATATACGTATACTCTCAATATCTATGCGGGTATTCATTAAGCAGATAATTTATAGGTTTTAAAGTATTCGAGGATTTGACAGATATTCATGGATTTTAAACCTGCGTTTGTATTTATTCCGGATACACCAAAATAATCTCACATCGCTTGGTAATTGAGGCTAATAGTAGTTTTATACAACACTCACACCTTTCAAACCATCGAGACGTCTTTTCTACAAAGGACAAAACCGTGATGAGTTAACTCCAAGCGGACAATTTCTCGGACATGTGGACTTGAGGTCAGATCGGAACATTGGCGCCATCTGTGGGAAATGGACCCACGCATGATCGTGGGATGACACCCTTTAGCCTCTTAGCCTCGACTAGGGGGCTAATGTTCCAGATAGCGCCAAAATAGTCTCACATCGCTTGGTAATCGAGGCTAAGGGAGTTTTTATACAACACTCACACCTTTCAAATCATCGAGACACCTTTTCTACAAAGAACAAAACTGTGACGAGTTAGCCCCAAAGCGGAGAATCTCTCGAAAATGTGGAGTTGAGGTCGGATCAAAACAATATCTATTAAATAACAAATAGTTAAAATATCCATTTATTTCATCCGCAGATATCTATTCAATTACCTTTCTCGCATTTGTGATGGATATTATTTGTGAATATCCTCAAATACAAGTTTTTTTTGTATATATATATATATATATGGCTTAAATAGTGTTTTAGTCCCTGCAATTGTCCCTCATTTTGAAAAGAGCCCCAGTTAATTTTTTTATTTTATTTTAGTCCCTGCAAAATTTAAAAGTTTTGAAAAGAGCCCCTGAACAGGAATCATTGATGACATGTCACCATTTTAATGACTTTTGCAGGGACTAAAATCAAAACAAAAAAATTTAACAGGGGCTCTTTTCAAAACAAGGGACAGTTGCAGGGACTAAAACACTATTTTTTTTGACACATGGCATCAATGATTCCTGTTCAGGGGCTCTTTTCAAAACTTTTACATTTTGCAGGGATTAAAATCAAATTTTTTTTTAACAGGGGCTCTTTTTAAAACGAGGGACAATTGCAGGGACTAAAATACTATTTAAGCCTATATATATATATATATATATATAATATTTAAGTTTAGGGTTTGGGGGTTGTTTGAGATGTTTAGGGTTTTAAGATAAGGGTTTGGTATTTGGGATTTAAGATTTAGGGTTTGAGAATAAGGGTTTGATTTTAGTGTTTAGAATTTGGGGTTTGAAATTTGAGGTTTATGGTTTATGATTTGGGGTTTTGGGTTTATGGATTGAACTCTAGGGTTTGTGTGAAGTTTAAGATTTTAGGGTTTTCAGATAAGGGTTTGGGATTTAAGATTTAGGGTTTGAGGATAAGGGTTTGGCTTTGGGGTTAGGGTTTAGAATTTGGGGTATGAGGTTTAGGGTTTATGATTTGGGGTTTTGTGTTTAGGGTTATGGATTCCAGTTTAGGGTTTTGGGGTTGTTTGAGATTTTTATGGTTTTAGGATTAGGGTTTGGTATTTGGGATTAAAAATTTAGGGTTTTAGGTTAGGGTTTTGGATTAAGTTTTAGAATTTGGGGTTTGAGAATAAGGGTTTGGTTTTAGGGTTTAAAATTTGGGGTTTGAGAATTAGGGTTTAGTTTTAGGGTTTAGAATTTGGGTTTTGACTTTTGGGGTTTCAGAATAAGGGTTTCGTTTTAGGGTTTAAAATTTGGGGTTTGAGAATTAGGATTTGGTTTTAGGGTTTAGAATTTGGGGTTTGAAATTTAGGGTTTATGGTTTATGATTTGGGGTTTTGGGCTTAGGGTTAATGGATTGAACTCTAGGGTTTGAGTGCAGTTTAGGATTTTAGGGTTTTGAGATTAGGGTTTGGTATTTCAAACCCCAAATTCTGAACCTTAAAACAAAACCCTTATTCTCAAACCCCAAATTTCAAAACCCAAATTCTAAACCCTAAAACCAACTCCTAATTCTCAAACCCCAAATTTTAAACCCTAAAACCAAACTCTTATTCTCAAACTCCAAATTTTAAAACCTAAATTCTAAACCCTAATTCTCAAACCCCAAATTTTAAACCCTAAAATCAAATCCTTATTCTCAAACCCCAAATTCTAAAACTTAATCCAAAACCCTAACCTAAAACCCTAAATCTTTAATCCCAAATACCAAACCCTAATCCTAAAACCCTATAAATCTCAAACAACCCCAAAACCCTAAACTTGAATCCATAACCCTAAACACAAAACCCCAAATCATAAACCCTAAACCCAAAGCCAAACCCTTATCCTCAAACCCTAAATTTTAAATTCCAAACCCTTGTCTTAAAACCCTAAAATATTAAACTTCACACAAGCCCTAGAGTTCAATCCATAAACCCGAAGCCCAAAACCCCAAATCATAAACCCTAAATTCTAAACCCTAAAACCAAACCCTTATTCTGAAACCCTAAATCTTAAATCCCAAATATCAAACCCTAATCCTAAAACCCTAAAAATCCCAAATTACCCCAAAACCCTATACTTGAATCCTTAACCCTAAACATAAAACCCCAAATCATAAACCTATAAATGCTGATATTATTTCAAATTTAAAAGCGTAATATAAAATGAACTTTATAGATTTATCTAATTGAAGACGTTAAAATAATTTTTGAAGTTAAAATATTTATCTCAAATGTTTATCACAAAGAAATGAAATATATGTGATTGGTAGTGGTACATGACAAAACCTTGAGATGCCTAAAAAGACCTTTCACAATTCATTATTTTTTTACATATTACATATCAAACAATTGACTAACTTAATAAAATATTTCATGACACATACATTTCTTTACTTTCTTTTATACAATTAGGATTAGGATGTCTTACTTTTTCCACTAAAGTTAACCCAATGCCTTTAAGATTAAACTTTAATTTAAAACAAATAGTAAACCCCAAACACTCCTATGATATCAAGGAGCCAACCAAATTATGAAAAACCATCTTTAATTAATCACACAAAACTATATCTAGCTTGCTCTTGCTTTGACAATAAAATGTTCTTCACCACCCAACCCATTCCAACCATTTGTTCAATCAAATTAGTTAGATCCCTTTCTGCGGACCTCTTTCCATCCTCAACAATTACAAACCAATCCTCAAGTGTTGTGTTTGATGCATTGTTGTCTCCGATAATAATCTCTGACTTACTTCTGTTCGCAAGAAGAGTCCTTCTGATGTAGCAAGCCTACCAAATGGAAGATAATTCATAGTTAGAAACAAAAGAGCGAAAAAACTATAGTCGTGCCATTTAGAAGGATATGGAGTTATATTGTCTGATGTTATACATGTTCATGATAGGACATTATGACATCGCTTGATTCACGGTAAAAACCATACCCCTCTCTTATGATAGGAGAGGAAAGGGAGAATATTGAGAAACATACAAAGTCGAGCTTAATGGACCCTATAAAAATAATTGTTGGCTGCTCTAACTGTTTGGATTGGTTTATTTGAACTTATCTACTGACATACGTACTTTTGAGACTGTTTGAGAGCTTCTGAAAACAACTTATGACATGTTCATAAGCAGTTTTTAGCTTATTTCCATAAGCTCTCCAGGATAGCTTGCGAAAATAGCTTATAGCTTGTATGAAAACAATTTGACTTAAATTTTATATTTTGTTATAGAAATAGCTCATGCATAAACACTTGAATGATAAGTGCACGCTTAATTGAGTTTTTTTACCCAAACAAAGCCTTTTGTATCTTTCTCCGACATAGTATGACATTGACAGAAGGAGCATGAGAGGATTCAAGTTAGCTAGCAGTAATGGTACATTAATAACAATGTTGAGAATAATAGTTGAAAAATCATCAAGAAGAATATCCTTATCACCTGCAACAAACCCATAATTATATGCGCTGCTTCGGCTCCTTCGCGGACGGAAAGAAGGATACGGTGCTAGATGATCGCCACAAGCAAAATAAAAACAATTAGAATACAAAACTACTTTGTAGGAAGTTGTGAGAAAGAAATGGTCCATCAAGATACTCGCATAAATATTTATGCTCACCTGCGGAGTTCGTTTTAATCCTTTGAAGATCTCCACACATACAAAGTAATAATCCTCGTCGGTTATGCTTTGTATCGTCTCCATTGACCACTTGGGTATTTGATCCTTGGGATTTATGCACCCTATTCTAATTGGCCACAAGCTTTTACCTGAATAATATCTCATTAGTTGACTATAACCTCGCCATGGAAAAGTCCTAAACATGAATATAAGAGTCAGTAGCATATCACCTTTAACTCTCGTAAAGTTAATTACTTCTTTCTCGCTCACCTCGGCCGGGGAAGGCACGTATCCAAACTCAATCCAGGTGTTCAAAATGATTTCAAGCCTATCCTAAAACAATAATACACCAACAAGACAGTTAAACACATACTCTCAACAAGTCCTGTACTATAAAATCAAAAGCCGTTTGATAAATAAAGGAAAAACAAAACTGAATTTTTATAACAGAATCGAACATGAAGGGGCACCACAATTTATTTCTTCCAAAATCACTCAGTTTCAGTCTCTCAAGTATAATATTAGAAAATTTTCAATCCGTACACAACCTCGTAATTAAAAGCCATAAGAAAACCTACCTTAGTCAAGGTTTGCAGATGGACGTGCTTTAGTCCTTGATAAATCCCGAAAAGGTCCATAGAAGCAAAAAACGGATAAACAAAGAAATGTACACCAGCTTGTGGTCTTGCAAGCCAGGAGATAACTGAAGTTAGAAAACAAGCCAATTTATTTATGCAATAAAAACATGAAAATTATATCATACACCTGTACAAGTCTCTACACGACAAGAAAAGTCCACTATAGTATGTACTACCAAAATAAAAGTAGTAAGTATATATATCCTGGCCATGCAACAATAATTAAAGCTTTTTTCCCTTTTATTAGAACAATAAGCTCACAAATTCTTAAGGTAAATACACTAAAATCAGCTCTAAGTTCCACAGCAAAACAGATAATAGTAACTATTTATCATGGATAAAATAGCAACCTCTGATGGTTTCCAATCCACATATTAACAAGGGCAGCAAGCATGAGACCAAGGATGTCAAAGCACACTGTTTGAATCTGCAATATATTAAATGTTCATAATACAATTCATGAGTATACAGACTAAAAAATGATAAACAAAAAAGCAAAAAACACTCATGCTAACCTGTGCCTTAGCAGAAATTTCACCAAGATTGTCTGCTTTTGCAAAACTTTGTTGAACAGCTGACTGCGTAAACAGAATGAGAATATCAAAATTGACAGGAAAAAGGAAGCATATAAATCAGTATACTGATAACAAAGATGAATGAATATAGCAAATAAATTATTGAATTTGAAAGGCAATAGCTAAGAGGTATAACTGTGTTAGTTCTGCAAAATCATTATATATTATCTATCCTCATGTCAAAAACTCAAAAGTGTTTTATGTATTATTGGACATCGATTATAAATTGATATGTGATACAAATTAAAACTGCGGTGGTTAAGTGAGGGAAAGAGAAAGAAAGCATTTACACTAATAAGTGCTGTGGTTAACAGTTTAACTAAAAAGTGTTTTCTTTTAGTGAAGAAAGTAATTAGCAAATTAGGGAACTAAATGGTAACTGCTTATCTACCTAACTGTTGTAATAACAGCCTAGCTGACTCAGCATAACGAAAAACTGAATGCTTAGGAGGTTTGATTCGCGTCTATTTAACTAATGACGGTAAGCAGGTACAACAAGAAGACAAACAGTGTATATGTATGAAGCGTATTAAAGATCAAGAGATCCACTGATAGAACACACAGCAACAAAATCTCAGAACTTCAAACATGCTGATAGGACTGGGCCCGTTTGTTCTAGCTTTTTTTTTACATGATTTTTATAGGTGTTTCATCTTTTTGTTATAATTTTTTTATAGAGAATGTTTTAAAAAGAACTTCAAATGATAAATTGGTTTAAAGATTAAAAATAAATCATAAATTATAAATCAATATAATCAGAAACAGACACTTCCCTTTCTAATCGCCTGTGCTATTCTTCCTTTCTAATGCCTCGCCCCGACATTTTACATAATTTCATACAACATTAGGAAATATCTAATAATTCAATGCATACCTATAGAACAAAGCTTTCTTTAATCTCTCATATAGTTAATATTCTTATATAAAAGCTACCTTACAGACTATTATTTCTACAGAAACTCTCTATATTGAAGATATACAGAAAAGCAAATTCATTTAAAGAATAATATCATCACGTGAATAGCTCTTACCCGAGTTGCTAAGTAGCATGCCAAGCTTATTTGTTTAGCAATATTGGCAATAGTTGCAAGCAGTAGGAATAATTTTGGAAATGCAGGAGTAAGTAACTCAAGTCCAATACTTCCAACAAAAAGAACAGATGTAGCGAACCTGACTCTCTTTTTATAGAAGAGAGGGAGAGAGATGAAAAGAAAGATTAATTAGATTTAATTTCTGATTAGAACATGTCAAATGAAGTTTCAATTACTATCATGCACTTCAAAAATGGAAGTTAAAATACCTTTAAATTAGTATCAAAAGCTGAAGCTAGGCTAGCAGTGTATATGCATCTGCTTAGTCGTCCAAGACCATCTTTTAAGACCCAATTAAGGGCAGCAGCTGATGGAAGGGAACTGGAGTATCCAACCCCTATGGCTGTAAACATTGCCTGGGGTTAATCGATTGTAACATAGTAAGTTCTTGTTCAAGATAAACAAATAAAAAAAGACATAAAAGAATGTTCATGTAGCTAAATGGTGGATACATAGCGCAACACAGTTACACATCCATCCATCCATTATACAAACTACAAAGAATCTTATTTAGAGCAACTTCAAAGAAACATTAATGAAAAAAGAAACATTAAAAACTTAATACAATAATCACGAGTTCTTAGACAATAGCTTGTATAAACTATAAGGAAGAATTAGTTGGTGCATCTCAACTTTTCAGAAGTAAAAACATCTATAAGCTTATAAGGACTGTTTGTTAAGTAAAGAACGGTATATATATTTTTATCGAGAAGATTGGTGAGAAGCTCTCATAAGCTAAAACCTAATCGCCAAACTAGACCTTAGGTTGCTCCCTTCCTCCCCGTGCTCATGATAAGCACAAACCAACACATGGCAACAGTTTTTAAATGAAGTTTGAATCTTTCCACTTGAATTCATGCATCAAGGACTATCGATAAACAAAAGAAAACAAATCCATCACATAGCATGACAGACACAAAACAATCCCTACCCCCCTCTAGTGATGTGTACAGGACACGACATAACACTTGTAAACCAAGATTGAAATTACCCCAATGAATTCATTGATCAGAAACAATCAATCTTCAAAAAACAAACAAATCCATCACATAACACGACATACATCAATTTCTCTCTATATCTCTATCTCCCACAGCATGATAATAGACTGATACAAAAAACTTCAATTTACCACACAAGTTCACCAGACACACAAAATGAAACAAAACAGATCGTAGGAAAAACAAAACCCGCCTATGGTTTTAATTAAAACAAACTACAACCCCAAAAAACACTATCTTTAGCTTCTGAACAAACACAAAAAAGCAACAATCTGTAAAGCACCTGAGTAGCAAGAACTTGAAGTGCAGAACTGAAAACACGATGAAGCAGCTTCCACTTCACATAATCCATATAATTGTCACTCACTTGTCTTGGAATAAAGAAGTCTCTAACAATACAACCAAACACCCAAAACAACCCATCATCATTATCTTCATCAGCAGAACCAGCACCACCAACAGTAACCAAATCCAAGCAGCTACCATTCCAGAAGAATCTAGTGACTTTGGTTGAACTCCTAACCACAAAGGGTAAACGAATCGGTTGCAAACCTCCATCAGAAGAGACACAATCAAGAGAAGTTCTAAGAGATGAAAAAACTTGAACTTTTCTAAAATTCAGATTTTGATAACCGGGTATTGATTGTTTTGTTGTGGGGTGGGTTTTGTAAAGGTTCCATGATATTGGGTGTGTGTGAAGAGAGAATGGCATGAGACGATTGTGTTTAGGGTTTTATCGCAGAGAGGGAGAAGGAATTTCGCAGCTGAGATTGCAGAGAGTGAACCGGTGAAGAAGAGATGCGTGGCGGTGGCAGAGAGAGTAAAACAAATTGGAAAACCCGTATGAGTCTTTGTACTTTGAAGGATAGTATGCATTTGATGTGAATGAAAAACATTGGGGTCACACTAACGTTGTGGCTTGTTTTTATGGTCCACATCAAAGTTGAATCAATCTTTAATTAGATTAGTGTATGATTGGTTCTGCGGTGACTAGAATTGATTTTACAGAATTGATTATGTAAAATTGATTCTGGACATTTACTTGTGGCTTGTTTTTTCTCATTCTAAGTGTATGTTTGGTTCTGCGTTGACGAGAATTGATTTTGATAGAATTGATTCTGTAAAATTGATTCTGGTCAAAATTGATTTTAAATTAAAGTGATTTATGTTTGGATATATTCATGTAAAAGTGAGTTGAACAAAAATTTTGAGTGTAAAAATCAATTCTAGAATCAGAAGCTACAATTTCTAGCTTCAAGTAGAATCAATTCTGGAGGCAGAATCAATTCTACTTTTGAGAAACCAAACAAATCAGAATCAATTCTACACGTCCAGAATCAATTATGGCTGCTCCAGAAGTGAAACCAAACATACACTAAATGGAGGTTTTTTCATTATAATCGTAATTGATACTTTTTGAAAATAAATCGATTTCAGAAAATCTAAACGTATTATAAAGGAGTATTTTGAAGTGTTTGGGAGGCGCATGAGATGAGATGTGTGCGGCATGGAAAAAGAAAGTTATAAAAGTGTGGAGACAAAAAATACTAAGAGATTTACTTTTCACACCCCCGGGTTCCTCTTTCACCCCTGAAATGACTATATTACCCCTTCTTGCTATCTAAAAAGCGAGCACTTTTCGTACTCTAAGTAGCGAGTGTCAATATTTTATACTCAAACTGAACGCCGGCACCCCACATGGATGAAAAATCATGAAAAAAAGAGTTTGCATCCTACGGAACGAGCACTGTTCGCATCTTAGGGAGCGAACTCTTTATTTCATGTTTTTTTCATCCATGGGGGTGCCGACGCTTAGTTTTAGTATAAAATATTGGCACTCGCTACTTAGAGTGCGAACTAAAACATAGTTCGCTATTTAGAGAGCGAACTCGGTTTACACTTTGAAAAGGGTGAAGAGGACAAAAAATTTAACTTTTATAAGATTCGCATCCTAGGATGCAAACTGCGGTGTTCCTGTTTTTGCAATTTTAAACACCCGCTTCCTAAGTAGCGAGAGGGGTAAAAACAAAACATCAGGGGTGCTTGTGAAACTCGGGGGGTGCAAAAAGTAATTCTCAAAAAATAAATAAAGAGAAAGGCTCAAACTAGAGGCCCAGTGTGACTTGAATTCTTTGTGAGTCAGACACCCCACATTTTTTTTACGACACACCACATTTTTATTTTTATTTTTTTGACAACCAAATGCTTAATTCATTTTATTAAACAATAAAGAGGAAATACAATGAGGTAATGATTCAAAAACATAGCGACTAGGCCAAGAAATTGCCGCCCTAACAAGCGTATGAGCAGTCATGTTCGCTTGTCGCTTTATGAACTTAACCACGAAGTTCGAATTTAGAGACATTACATTTTTAATGTTGCTAATTAACAAACTAAGTTCAGAATTTCACCCACATAGATTGTGAATGGCATCAACAATGTTCTTCAAGTCGGTCTCAAATGTCACATGAGTGAAGCCTCTTTGCTCCAATTCTTTCATAGCCTTCAACACCTCACATATTTATTAAATAGTAAAGAGGTGGCGTCTAAGGTGTACCACCTATTAAGTCCCTCACCGGTGTACCACCTATTAAATCCCTCACCGGTGTACCACTCATTCTAACCACTAGATTAAATAATTCTACATGATCTTATTAGACACAACCACACCAGATCTTGCACTCACTTTCTTTCTCTCCCCTCCCAACTTCTTCATCGTGGCAAATGGCAAAGAAGTACACTCTTTCTCTATCCTCCAAATTCAACCTTCAGATGCAAATTAAATCTTAAAGAAAACATTATAGGTTTGGTTTGTATTTAATTTGTGTGGACAATTTCTTCTACAAAATTAAAATCTTAATTTGGGTTTAAAGGAATTTGAGGGAAGCATGAAATGAGTTTTCAGAGTAAAAAATATCATATGCAGCAACACTTTGTCCTTCACTCTTTTACTCTCATGGCTATAAAAAATTAATCAAATCTTCACTCCTACACTCCTTGCAGGGGACACCATCGTATAAATATATATTCTTCACTCTTAGTTTAAACAATGAATGGATAAAGCAGAACCTACAAAAGTCTATTTATCATTTTATCTTAACTCTCTTTCAAACATAAGAAGGAAACAATGTACTACCCAGGAAGGAAAGTAAAAATTGTCCATACAATTCTCCAAATAAAAAGTATACGCAAGCAAGATCGAATAGAAATTGACCAAAACAAACTCATAATGCTTTCTTTAAGGTTGGATTTAGATATGAAAGTTGGATTTAAATTTGGTTAGAGGATGACGAAGACGTTCCGTTCCGGATGGAAAAGTTGAAAGGAGAGAGAAAGAAAATGAGTGCAAAATCTGGTGTGGTAGTGTCCAATAACATCATGTAGAATTATTTAATCTAGTGGTTAGAATGAGTGGGTACACCGGTGAGGAACTTAACATGTGGTACACCTTAGACGCCACCTAATAAAGAAGTTAAGTTTTTTCTTTTTTACACATCGTGGTTAAGATTTTATAATACCAAAGAGTAAGTATAAATTATTCTTTTCAAATATTGATAAAATCACTGTATCATAAGATTTCATCACTTATCAAACGAACTGAGAGTAATATTTTACACAGTTTTTCCACACAAGAATGCATTTTTTTTATATGTTATGTATATAAAAGGCTCGTTTTTTATATTTTTGTGAGTATAATTCAATTGAAAGAGATATTATAATATGTAGTTATACAATTTAAATCCGATATTTTAACTAATTTACTTTTTATTATACAATGGTCAAACATGATTTTACCATAATGGCATAATCAATATTTTTATGTTCGATTTTGAAGATGAGAAGAAATTTTTGTTTTAGAATCAACTTTTATATATTATATATAAAAGGTGCAGCTTATTATCCGTTTACCTTTTAATTATTATATATTAATATAAATAAATTCAATTGATAAAAAAAAAAACTTTAAGCTCAAACATAGACAAAAAAACTTTAAGCTTAAACAATGATTAGTTTTTATGTTGAGGCTGAATCTATTCTTACTTGGTTATTTTTGAGATATCAATTGAGATGCGATAACTATCACCTTTGTATCATTTTGCTTTTATATATAAATAAAAAAAAAATAGTTCTAACTTTTTAGCTTGTTTTACATCCATATTAAAATTCTCTTTTGTAAATTACGCATTCAAAAACAATTTTAATCTAAAGTGATAAAAAAACAATAATCATTTTGTTTCAGATACATCAAAATATTCTCACATTGTTTGGTAGTCGAAACTAAGTTTCTAAGTGTAATTTATATACAACACACACACTTTTTAAACCATCGAGACGCCTTTTCTACAAAGGATAAAACTGTGACGGATTAACCTCACAGCAGACAATCTCTCGAAAATGTGGACTCGAGGTCGTATCGGAAAAACTTTCACATAAATGCAAACATAAATCACTTTATATTAAACTCAATATTAATAAAAATTAATTTTACAAAATTAATTTATTTACAATAAAATGTCATCACCAAACAACTAAATTACACACAACTCTCTCAAGAGATTTCAAATAAGTTAATTTTTCTATGACATTTCCTAAGGATAACCCTATCTCCAATCCTAAGTAGAATATCTTCCACATCATCAAGAAAATCTCAATTTTCCATCTCACATCCAATTCCACACATTTCTTCAACCACTAATATCTAACCCTCATGTTATATCCAACTCTTCATCACCAACACTTATTTCAAATTTCAAACAAAACCAAAGCAAAATCAAACCATTAATCAATAATGGCTTCAGCTTCTGTTTCAATGTCTTTGCCACTAACTCAAGCCACACACAAAAACCTCAAAAATCCTTCTTCCAACACACCCTTTTTGAAACCATTACCTTTTCCACAAGCAAAGAAGACACTAGTCAACAATTTATCTTCAAAATCCAATCTTGTTGGAATTCAAGCATCATTGAAAGACAAAACAGTTAAGGGTCTAACAGCTTTTGCATTAACTGCTTCTATGGTTTTACCAGAAGCTGCTCATGCAGCTGGAAATGACTTTTCACCTTCTCTTAAAAACTTTTTGCTTAGTATTGCTGCTGGTGGTGTTGTTCTTACAGCTATATTGGGTGCTGTTATTGGTGTTTCCAACTTTGATCCTGTTAAGAGAACTTAATACTATGTTGTTTCAATTAATCTCAAAGTTTTACATTTTCTGTTTAGTCATGTTTTTTTCTCACTTTTTTGTCCCATGTAATTTATATGCAATTGTTTCTAATACATGATGGATTATACCAAAATATGATTGAGATTATTTGAAATTGATTTAGTATATATGTAATTCAAACCGTTCGAGTAGTTGAGATTGATTACCGTATATAACTGTGTGATATTTTTAGAGGAAAGAAAATTATAGAAATCGATAAAATAAAAGAAGAAACACTCTCTTAAAGTTTAATTTCAAAAAAGGTGCCAAGAGAATTTTTTTTATTAGTCAAAGTCTTTTATAATTTATTTGCGTTATTTTATTGTTTTGAATCGATGTTTTAAAATAAAAACCAAATCGATACATTGTTAAGATGTGAACTAATCCATCCGGTTTGATTATTTGAACGCTTTGACTATGATTTTCATTTATTCGAGTGGTTTAAAGCAGTTGAATCACGACTTGAAAAAATTGTAGGAAAATCGATTTATATAAATATTGCTTATGAATAGAGGAGAATTAAATGCAACCCAATCATATCAAGTTTGATGAAACAATTGGGAAATACTTTATTGATTATTTAGTCTAGGTAACTATGTGTTCATGCTTATTGTTCTGAACTATACATCAAACTCTAACACCATATTCAAATCCAATGAAAACATGCATGTATTACATAAATTGAATTGTCCTAAAAATTAACTTAAAAGTCAAATCTGGACTATAGTATCGAGCAACATTTCTAAGGTGAGAGCATGCATGCAAGAGTGATTATTTCCCTTCCTTTAGAGTATGCCATGTCCAGGAATAAATCTAGCATTATCTTCAGTGTACACATGAGTTTCATTCTGCAGCCTGAAAAAAAAAATTATTTGTTAATTAGAGGTCTTAATTAATTAGTGTGAAAACTTTTGATTTGGAATTGAATTTCATGTATGTACATACGATTTGGACACAGCCTTGTTCATGATGGTAGATGAATGGAACCAAACACCATCTAGATAGAGCAATTTTCCATCTATTCTTGCTTCAATTCTTTTGTCCATTTCAACAGCATCAATCAATATTGGTTGGTCTGAAGCCTGAATTCAAAGCACAGAAATTTTTATTAAAAAAAAATGATAATAAATAAATAAATAAAGTGTCATTTTTTTTGCATACCATAACCCATCCCCATGAATCAGCAAATGATGGTACATGAGTAGAATATGCCACCACATCTGCAACAAATGGAAAAGAAAAAATTCAGTAAAATTATGCAATCAGATTATTTGGTCCCAAAAATTAAAGAAATTTTGAAATGATCATTGAAATTTAAAAATAAAATTAAGGCTAATAAAATAAAAATATTTAATCATGTTAATTTTTTTAAAACAATTTCAGAGATTAAATTGACTGGTCCAAGTTTGACCAAAAAATAATAAAATAAATTTGTATGGTCCAAGGACAAATGTAACTGATGATTTTTAATTTCAAATATTATTTTAAAATATTAAATTGTGCAGTGCCTAAAATTTCAAATATTGTTTAAAGTATGAATCCTAGAACAAGATATTTGAGTTAGATATATTCTTACATTTGAAGACCTGTTTTACAGTGTTGTGTATAGAGGTGAAGACCTCTTTGTGTGAGAAGATTCCTGCTGGTCCAGCCTGCATCACAACATATAAACTTTAAATCAAGTGATAACATTCAAATGGTTAATGAACTTTAGTTAAATCAGAATGAATATTAATTGGGATAACTTGAATTTGAATTTTTGTTGAAACAATTTTTAACTAGATTTTACTTCCTACCTTATCGAACTATATGCTACAATAATTTTTTCACCTGAAAATCGAAGGGTTGAGACAAAAAAAAAGGTGTTCTCCAAAAGTCTACCTGGGTCACAAAAATGCCATTCTTATTGAGTTTGGGCTTCACAACATTCTCATAGAAGTTCTTAGTGTAGAGTTGATAGCAAGGCCCATCTTCAAGGGGGTCAGCCAAATCTCCAACAATCACATCATACTTCTCATTTCTCTTCTCTAATTCAGCCCTATAACACAAGAAGTGTGTAGCAATAGTTAAATAAAAGATCACCATGAAATCCACACAAAACAAAATTAGGAAATTGTGACAAAAAATGTTAATAAATTCCTCAAGTAATACCAAAAAATAAAATTAAGCAATTAGTAAAAAAAAACATAGAGAATAATGCAAAAACAAAATAGCTTCATACTTAGCACAATTGATGACAAGGTCGAGCTTCTTGTTAGCAAATGCCTCCTTATTTGCAACAAGGAATTTTCGGCAGAAATCTACCACCTCCTGCAAGAATAAAAAGTTTTTGAAAATCTAATTATTAATTTGAGCATATATTTATCAATCCTAGAGTAAGTTTTGAAGTTATTACTAAATCATGTCTTAACAAAATATTTTTGTTCAGTTTTTTGAAATTTTACAATGTCAATGAATCATACATTAATTTTTGGATAACAAATCACCTTTTTTTTTTCTTTCTATCATATACTTGACCATTATTAATATTTATCAACTTATTTTATCTTAGAAAACTCAAGTCATATTATCAGAAGAAAAAACTTAAGTCATTTGAGAGACACTAGTAAATATATTATTGGAAAAATACTTTTTTTTTATTTGTTTATAAAATTTATAATTATATATGATTAATTTTTATTTTATTTTTTTGGTTTTTCACCACCAGTTTAATCTAGTTCGGGGGTCAGTTCTGGCATCAAGTGGTTCCAGCCCCCTCCCGATCGCAGTTGCGGGGGATCGAACCGTGGTCCTCCCTACCAAGTTCAGCGTCAATCACCACTGAACCAACTAACGATTGGTTGATTAATTTTTTAATATATGTATCAAAACCTTAAATGACAAAGTCAAATATTTATATTTTTTATAAACTTCTAAAATTTACTATGAAATAGACAGTCAACATTAATATTATATTGATTTTAAAAACATTAATAATATATAGTAGAGTGTCTTGTTTCTTTTGAGTAAACAGAGTGACCTTGTTTTTTATTTTAAATTAAAAAATGGCACTGCCTACATCAAATATTGGATATTATAAACTTTACAAATTGTGGGACGGCTAAGAAAAATATGACATATATAATTAACCTTGTCAATATCACACATAACTACTTTGTCCATTGACTTGTGCTTGAGAGCTTCCCTAGCTGCAGAACCTTCACCACCTCCCATTATAAACACTGTCTTTGGGCTGCCAAGTCATTAAACACACACACATATGCCTCTTCATATTAGTCAAAGGTTTCATCAAATAAAATCCCAACAAAGTGTATAATAAAGCATAATCTCGTGGTATATATTTTTGGTAATTTGTAAAAAATCCCAATTACCAACTTTCATGAATGAGAAACGTCAACAAAAGCACTTACTCTAACACTCTATTTTAAAACATCATTCTTTTATTAGATGAAATTCATAGCCACTTATTTAAGGTGTTCAAATCTTTTACTATTTGGATTAATACGTCATTATCCGTAGTGGATAATTTACTTTTTGACAAGCGCTGCGGTGAATAATTTATTCTCCTATTACAAGATATCCAAATACTATATACTAATATCATTTTTTTTGGTAACATGGTTAAAAAATTTGGTGATATTTGTTTATTTATTTTTGGTCAAAGATAAATTTGGTAATATCTATATATACTACTATATCATAATACTATATACAAATTTATAATTACATATATATATGGACAATTTTTTTTAACATGTATATATGGACAATTTTTTTTTTGAATGGTATATATGGACAATTGTCGTAACCTTAGACGAAAAAAGAAAAAAATAATTTTCTTAGAAAATACAAAGAATGTGGTCTTGCGCAAGTGGTTGATATACAATGTATGAAAGTGTGTAAATATGCAAATACATAATTTGATTTCTTATTTATAAAAAAGAGAAAGAAAGAATTATAATGTCCTTCTTTAATTTTGTCCTTTGATATTTTGAAACTTACTTGGGATGGCATAAAAGAGGGGGATGAATCAAGCATTCATGATAGATGAATTCATCTGCTTCAGCACTCTGCATCTTTCCATCAAGCACCAAGGCCTATATGCAACATAAATAAATAACAATCATTTGCATCATATAAACAAAATATATATATATATATATATATAAATAAATAAAAAATTCAAAAGGTCAAACATATTTAATTCAGAATTTAGACCAAAAAATGTTTAACTTTTTTTTTAATCTCTTTGACATATATTTTGTTATGAGTATTTTTGTCCTTATTTTAAAAGGAGAGCTTGCAAACCTTTCCAAAACGCTTTGTATCTAAGAGAGCAATGTCCTGATATTCACTAATTGCTTTATGGAGCACACTGTTGAAAATAATAAGAAAAATGAATTAATTGTCGAAAATAATAAGAAAAATGAATTAATTGATGTAATTAAATTTTTGGCGCAATTGATGTAATTAAATGAAAAAATAATAATGTATCATATAAAGCAAAATAGAACAAAATGACAATTATATAAATAAAAATAAAAAAGTACATATATTTAGTCAAATCTTAAACATATATACAAATTTTTTGCTTATACTCCCTCTAGTCATATATATAAGAGAAATATTGCTTTTTAGATTCATTAAAGAATTGATGTATCTAGACACTTTTATAGTCTAAATACATCATATTTTTAATGAATCTAAAAAACAAATTTTTTCTTATATATAAAACCGGAGGGAGTATTTTATTATAGACGAACCTGTTGAGTTTAAAAGACCATTTGAGATCATCATCGATGACTTCCTCATACCATGTATCAGAACCATCAACGTTGTTGACATGGTTTTGTTGAGTTTCAGGAACAACTTTTGAGGAACCATTAAGATACAACACTTCTGGAGCCTCTTCTCCCATGGTTGTTAAAAATAAAGAAGAAGAAAAAAAAAACAAACGACAATGGTATCAATGCTGTGGGTGCAATGTGGATTGTGAGATGTGGCAATAGTGGGTAGCACTTGCTTTTATAGATACACAAGGAAATTAAAATGGATAATATTTAATTAAAGTGCCATATGATGACTAGATTTATTATTTAATATGAAAAAGTTTTTTTTTTTTTGACCGAGATGATGACTACATTCATGAAAACTTATTAAATCACGTATGAATGTATATCGTATAAAATATTATATTTATTGTTTTATTAACTTTAATCTTTTACATAAGAACATAAAAAATTAATATTGTTTTTATTGTGATAAATACTTCGCTCATCATATTCAACGTTTTAACATTGTAATTTGTAAGTATGACTTTGTCTAATATTTTGGATCGCCCAAAGGTAAGACTACTTCGGTAAGAATTTTAGGTTTCAAAATAGAAGAAAAAAATTATTAAAGAAAAAAAAATCTCTCACAAGTCATAAATTTATTAATCCACATTAGAAAAATGTCTTAGGAAAAAAAAGGCTTCTGAAAAAAAAAATATGAAAATCAGACAACAATTTTTCAACTATTCAAGAATTTAAGCAATTATAATCTTTGAATCTTATACTAAATCAACAACGTCTCACAAATACTAAAGGCATTAGCTTTATGATCGATTAAAAAATAAATGTTAAATAAAATTTATTATGATAATTTAATAAATGATTTTGTTTCAAAAAATAAAATGTAAATAAAACTAAAATAAATTTTGATAAAATATTATTATTTTGGCTTAATTAGTCTGTAGGTCCTTTAAAGACTTTTTTGGTTTCACTTTGGTCCCTTAAAGAAAATAAGTTCCACTTTGGTCCTTATCGATATCTCCATCGGTGAATTTGGTTATTTCCGTCCATTTTTTTCAAAAACCGTTAATTTCTGTACAGGTGCCACGAAACAACCTATTTTGCCACATGTACAGAAGTTAACGGTTTCTGATAAAAAATTGACAAAAAGGACCATATTGACTGTCGGAGATATCTATAAGGGACCAAAGTGAAACTTATTTTTTTTAAGGGACCAAAGTGCGAAACCAAAAAAGTCTTTAAGGGACCTACATACTAATTAAGCCTATTATTTTTAAACAAAAAGCTTCACTCTAGAGTCTGCTTTAGGTCTCGTTTAGTATTGGGCTGACCCTATTAACATGTATAATTAAGTGAAACAAATCTTTCATTATTTATAAGTTTATTTTCATCATTAGATTAATAGGTCTTATTATTAGATCAATATACCGCATCTTATTTGATGATTCAAAGATGAAACTTATTGAAGCAACAGTAAAAATAAAATGTAAATAAAACTAAAATAAATTTTGATAAAATATTATTATTTTTAAACAAAAAGCTTCGCTCTAGAGTCTGCTTTAGGTCTCGTTTAGTATTGGGCCAACTTTATTAACATGTATAATCAAGTGAAACAAATCTTTCAACATTTATAAGTTTACTTTCATCATTGGACTAATAGGTCTTATTATTAGATCAATATATCGCATCTCATTTGATGATCCAAAGATGAAATTTATTGAAGCAACAGTAAAAATAAATTTTTGCATAGTAAAAAACTTACTTCACTTATGTTATTATAAACTTGACTTGTATTTGATTGTTTTCTTTTTCTATATATAAAAGACTTTTTAGAGGTTTAATTTAATTTATTTATACTAATATTACTTCACTTCATTTTCGAATATAAACAAAATACAACAAAAAGTGATATTTGCTTATATTTTATATTAAAGTACATCAAATTTATTTTGACAAATATTTGCTTATATTTCCCCTAATTCTAAATATAAGAAAATATATCAATCATTCTATAAATTTAAAAAGGAATTTATTCTTATATTAAGAACAGAAAATAGTATATAGTGCAGATGAGTAACATTTAGTGGATAAAGAAAACAGGACATGTGCTTTAGGCATGACAATGAGGCGTGGCAGGGACGACGAATTTTGCCTTCACCAAACCCAAATCTATATAGTTAGGGTTTTCTCCAAACCCATCCCATTTCCAATCGGGGATAAAAAGTATAACCCAAAATCCAAATCCAACGGGGATCGGGTATTCCGACGGGGTTCGGGTATCCCCGTTATACCTCTTCGAACATAAATTTGGATTGCATTTTAATATTTTTTTATCAAAAAAAAGAAGTTAAAGGCCCAAAATTTATTTTGTTTCAACGATATTTTTTTAAATATAGAAAAGAAATAGAGAAAATAGTTTGTTTAATACTCAAATTAAGGATAAAAAATAAACATATGAATGTAATTTAAAATATTGTTTAAAGATTTCTAATTTAAAAGAGGTAATATCTAATTTTAATATAAGCGGGGCGGGTTCGGGGTGGGTATCAATGTTCCCATTACCCGTCTCAATCCCGTCTTTTGAAATTGGGGAAAACTCAAACCCAGTCAACTCAAATTTTCCCCGTCAAAGCGGATATGGTTTGGACGGGTACCCGCGGATATGAGTTTTATTGCCATGTCTAATGTGCTTGAAAAAAAAAAAAAGGACATGTTGGATTTATTCTACAACCAAATCATGCACGTGTTATTTATATGCGTCGGTTTTATGTTATTTTCACAAATGAAATTATTTGTATTATTAGAGAATACTAGGTTTATATAAAATAAAAAGTATTATCATGGTAAAAGAACAAATTAAATAATGGGATTTTGAAAATAAAAAATAAGTAGTAATGAAAGATTTCTAAAAAATGCCTATCGATTCGAGAATTAATCTCATAGTCATAGTAGAACCAAAGTGCTAAGACATGGAGATACCTTTTTTTTTAGGCAACCATAGAGATAACTTAAGAGCACTTATTGAGGGTCAAAAAACTTAATTACAGTAGGCTAAAAAAAAGCACCAAATATAATACACACCTAATTTAAAATATTGGTTAATCCTAAAATGTAAGGTTCGCATATTTGTATAATCTACTTACAATATATTAAAAGAAACTACTACTAAAGTTACAAATTTGTCATTGATCAAAAAAAAAAAAAAAAAAGTTACAAATTTGTCCAATCAAGTTTAATAATATTTCAGAGTTTATGCCCTTAAATGTAATTTTAATTTTAAACTAAAAAAAAATACAAAACAAAAATAGGAAAAATAAAAAAAAGATAAGCATAAAAGAAAAATCTTCTCTTAAAAATAGCATCTGAAAGACTGAAACTACCTATAAAAAAAAATATTAATCCAATCTACTTACAATATATTAAAAGAAACTACTACTAAAGTTACAAATTTGTCCAATCAAGTTTAATAATATTTCAGAGTTTATGCCCTTAAATGTAATTTTAACTCTAAACTAAAAAAAAGATACAAAACAAAAATAGGAAGAATAAAAAAAAGATAAGCATAAAAGAAAAATCTTCCCCTAAAAATAGCATCTGAAACTACCTATAAAAAAAGATATTAATCCAATATATTAACAAAAAAAATTAACGCATAAAAGTAAGAACAAAAATAAATATAAAAGATACGCATAAAAAATAGTATTAACTTTTTTTTAGAATAAAAAAATAGTAACTTAAAAATAAAAGAACATTCAAATAGAAACAAAAACATAGTGAGTCCGTTTGGATTGACTTATTATAAATTTTATAAGGTAGTTTACGAAAACAGGTTATAAAGATATAATTTTTTTAAGTGAAAACTTATGAATTAAAATGCATGAAGAAAAAACTTACGAATTAACACGGGACAATTGCTTTAATAAAAAAAATTAAATCATACACGAGACAATTGCTTTAATAAAAAAGAATTGAATAATAAATATTTATTAATATTAATTATAATTTATTACAAAAAAATCATGCACGGGACAATTGCTTTAATCAACAAAATATTAATTCAATAAAGAACACAATGACATCACTTATATTTAAAATATATTTTTTCTATCAAAAAAACTTTTTAAAAATATTTTATAACATATTTCTAAATATTTTATTCTAAATAAATTTGATACTTTAGTATAATATATTAATATCAATCTTAAATATAAAAAAAATAAAAGTCAATGGACATGAGCTTTTACAAATAGTTTTTTAAAACAACAGAAGAATAAATTCTCATCAATAATAACTATAAAAAAAACAAGACAAAATATTTATCACTGATACATAAAAGGAACTGAATAAAGAATTCATACACGGGACAATTGCTTTAATCAATAAAATTTAATCATACACGGGACAATTACTTTAATCAAAAAAATTATTAATTTATTAAATTTTACAAAAAATAACACAATGACGTCACTTATATTTTAACAGTATTTTATAAATAAAAATCAATAGACCCGTGCAAATGCACGGGTCTCAAAACTAGTACTTATTAATAGTATTATAGGGTTAGATCTCATATTTCTCTTTAATGTAACTTTTGTCGTTCTTTTTTCCTCTTTTCTTTGGTAAAACAAATCTGATTTTTTCATTTAGGCAGAACAATCACTTGGTTGTCTTCAAAGTGTGAAATTTTTGTATCGTAATCATAATAAGTTTTGAGCACCCTTTATAATTACAATAATATATTTGTGTATAAAAAAATTCCCCATTGAGTAAAAAAAAAAATCCCCAGTGTTTTTCGTTGTTTTTCTTTATTTTAATCCAATTTTTGCTTATAGGGAAAAAAAAACTTACCAATGTAGTTAAGAGTAATAAATTTTTTTTTCTTAATTTGTTTTTGTTATAAGTTGTCTAGTGACTTTGAAATTCTACCCTTAAGGTGAATAAATGGGGTGTCCGAATTCGAACTCTGACCCCCGCATATATAATATGATGTCCCTGCCAACTGAGTTATGCTTATGAGAATAATTTTCTTTAAGTACTACTATATAGGTAGCATTAGGTATTTTTATTAACTAATTTTATTTTTTTACTAAATTCCATTATTAATATTTTCGGTCAATTCTTTTCCAATTATTAATATTTTAGTAATTATTGGTCTTTACCTAATTCTATTATTAATATTTTCGGTCAATTTTTTTCTATTATTGATATTGTATATTAACTCTTGGTCAAAAACATATTTTATATTAAATACATTTGATATTGTATCTGGAAAAAAAAATATTAATATTTATCAGATTCAGGGTGGATTTCAAGAATCAAAAAGAGTTGATAAAAGTAAGGTTAATAGGTGTTTACCTTCAGCAATGTGGATGGGTTTTGATTTATCTCCTGTATTTTTTTTTTCAATTACCCCCTTGTAATGTGAAGATTCTGTCATTTATCCCCCTCATTGAATATGTGGGCTTAAGATTAATGTTAGCGAATTTTTATTTACTCCAGTCGTTGGGCATGCCAAGTCATCACTTTTATAAAATCTTAAGTCAACAAATTCCATGAGGGGGATAAATGATAGAATCTTTATATCACATGAGGGTAATAAAAAAAATATATTATAGGAGTGTAAATCAAAACTCGCCCACATTGCATGGGATAAACACCTATTAATCCATAAAAATATTAGCTAATTGCTCACCAAACTGAAAAAAGATAAAATGTCATTTTTTTTACCAATGAAAATGTCATTTGTTAAATAATACAGCTAAATTATTAATATAAAAAAATTAATAATTTATAGCTCCTCCGTGACTTTGTTTATTCCTAATTCGGTACAACTTGTACTTGATCGTGTCTATTTTCTAGTGCTTAATATATATTTTTTGCCTTCTTAAAAAAAAAATGAACACATCTTCTAGTTGGAATTTGAATATTAGTTTGGGCCAGAGACAGAAACAAAAATTAAGTTTAGGAGAAAATCGAGAAGGTATCTATTACTATATACAAAGAGAATACAAATTTTTGGGAAGGTTTTTTCATTATACATATTTTACCCTTAAAAAAAACTACCAAAAAATAAACTAAATATTTCTATATGTTGAAAAATAATTTCCACATAAAAATAGATTTTCAGTTTTTTTTAGTAAATAATTTTTTTTCTCTTAATAACTAAGCACAACTTCCACATAAAAGTATGTTTTCAGTTTTTTTTATAGTAAAAAAATATATATATATCTATTTTTATTCTTAATAACTAGCTACAATAAAAAAAAGATGTTAAGTAGTTATCAATTAACTAAGTCCAATAAAAAAAGAGATTAAGTAATTATTTATATTTGCACAATAGAGAATTTCGATCACATCAAATAAAAAAAAAGAATATCGATCACACAAATAATTTAATAAAGAAAAAACTAAATTTCAAAAGCACAACACATACAAGAATTATAAGATAAATTTAATGTTAATATTGCGAATTTGTATCTTATGGATCACTTTTTAAATCAAACTTTTTGATTCTCTATTTTTACATCATTACTTTTTGCGTAAAGTTGAATCTAGTCTTAAAGAAGATATTTTGTCATTAAAAATCAATATTTAGGCAAAAAATCACCTTTTTTTACAAAAATAAAAAATCCGCTAGAATCAAATTTACAATAAATGTAAAAATAGAGCAAAAAAAATTTAATTAAAGAAGGGAACCATTTTTGTTAGTTTTATAAAATAAGGAGACCGAAAGTGAAATTAAACCAATAATATATTAGTATAAAAAATATTTAAGGGGACTGTGGGCTGTAGCATCTGCTGGTCCCCTTTCTTGCTTCGTCCCTGAGTTTGGCACATTGTAAAAGTTTACTTTTGTCTGTTAGATTCAATCCATGTTGATTTAATCATAATTTTTAGAAAGAAAAAAAAAATGTTAACGAAGTGATAAATTTGAATCTATCAGACAAAAGTAAACTTTACAAGTCACACACATAATTGTAATGTCTCGAGTTTAAATTTGAATAAAAATATTCAATCTAACAATGTTGGTATTATCAACTGAGTTTGATTCGATAGACTTGAATAATCCTTTTTAATAGTGATACAATTCCTTTTTAATATTTAAATATCTTAAACTTTCTTTTTATTAACAGGAAGACTCAAAATTTGATCTTGAAGAGTGTTGGAGGGTTTTTAAAGAGCAGGACAATAGCAGTTGGAATTAGCACGCGAAAAGTTGGAGGTTGTGGTGAGACTCGCACGAGGGCATAAAAAGTGATACGATGAGTGAATTGTTCTATATATATACGATCGGGTTCAATGAGAAACATATAGTATATATGGTATGATAATGGTGGGGTCTTTGATAAGGGTGTGTCAAAGTGGATAGGGGTGGATAATGAATCAGGTAGGGCGAGTTCGGAACCAAAAAAACCATGCAGTCCAACTCGTGTTGGAATAATAAGTTCCCATCTGACCTTTTAAAATTCGGCTTTTACAGGTTGAGTTTGTGCGGATTAACGGTTTGACTGATCGGCTAATTTGATTTTAAATCAAATAAGTTTTATTTACATAAATTTGAGAAAAAAATAATTTTAGATCTATACCATCAAGATTCAAGCATCTGTCAATAATACAAAACAAAACTTAAATAACAAAAATTTTAAATATTTTTTAACTACTGATCCACCATAGACCACTTGTAGTAGTGATCCATATTAAAAAAATTCTGCAATTCATATCCTAAAATCTCTCACCAACTTCAACTTTGTCGGTTCATTATTCCATGTTCAACTACTTCTCATTAATTAAGTACTCAACCCGTCCCTAATTTTTTGTCCGTTAGTTTTCCACTTTTGTCTCAAAACTTGGATTCTGTTAAGAAACTATAATTAACTAGCCGCCACGTGCCCGTTTGTATAATCGATATTCTCTTTTTTTTGTTTGATGTGATCAATATTTTCTATTGTGCAAATATAAATAACTACTTAATCTCCTTTTTTATTGGACTTATTTAATTATAACTACTTAACCTCCTTTTTTGTTGTGGCTAGTTATTAAGAGAAAAAAATATATATTTTTTTATTATAAAAAAACTGAAAACCTAATTTTATGTGGAAGTTGTGCTTAGTTTTGTTTTTTTGGTAGTTTGTTTTTAAGGATAAAATAGGAATAATGAAAAAGCCATCCTAAAAATTTGTATCCCCTTTATATATTAGTATAGATGATATTTTACCATTTGGAATAGATGGAGTACCATATAGTAAAATTAAATTAAAATTAATTTTCTTTTAAAATAGCTAAAAGTAAAGAATGACATGTTATTAAATAATTGGATGATAGGTGTGTAACCAACAAAATTCAAAGATATTATTATCTAGATTTTATCCATTATTGTTCACTTTTTGTTTATTATTACTAATTTACTATTGTGAGACCACCCATTAATTTATATTTTAATTACTAGATTGGGGTCAAGCCAATCTTTGATAATACCACCCACAATGTGTTCTTGTGTTGTCTGTGTGGGGCAGTCAGGATGGATGTACTATTCTTACGAGAATTCCCAATTATCAATCTTCAAGCATAAAATAAAAACATTATATGTCATATATATTATGTTGAAATAAGATTTATGCATTTTTTTATAGACATACATTTCTGTTTTTAGCTTCTTTCAAAGACAAATAATATTAATACATAATATATATTTATACATTTTACTAAATAATCTTTTTTACCGAATATGAAAAGTTTTGCCTCAAAAGATTAAAAAGAATATGAAATTTTTTTTACTGAAATATGAAAAGAAAAAATAAGAATATGAAAATACTATTTTCTTTTTCAAAATAAGAAATACTAGAGTTTAATTTAAGTAGGAAATTTTTAATACTTTACAAATATATTAACGGCACGGATATCCGCAAGCACATATAGCATTAAATTTGCATCTGTATCCATTAAATGTATATAGTTGCTGTTAGAAATAATATAAAATCATTGATGTGGCCTATCCTAACAGCTTAAGCTTTTGGGATAATCGGTTATTTGACATGGTATCAGAGCCTCTATGGGTCTGTTTGGCAACACCAGCAAACTGACTTATAGCTTATGTCTTATAGCTTATAAGCTAAAAGACTTGTTTGGTAACGGTTTTTTAACACTGACTTATAGCTTATTTTACTGACTTATAGCTTATTTTCCAGAAGCTATTTCAAGTAGCTTATGAGCTTATAGCTTATAGCTTATCATCTTTTTTTCCACTTTTACCCTTATTATTTTAATCAAAACCCAATTTTATCCTTTATGATTTATTATTTGAAATAAAATTGTATTTACATGAATATAAACCATGCTCTTTTTTTTTTAATAAACCATTATCATTGATAAGTAGCCTTTATTATGTGATAATATAATTGAGTTTTTTTATAGCAATTTTATGTGATAATTGAGGTATTTTTTTCATTTATGTTGCTCACCGTAAAAAGAAAAAAACTTTACGTCACTTACTCTTTTAATATATATATATATATATCCTTATTATTATTGTTTTGTACAACAATAATAAATCATACTTTTTTTAATAAAACTATCATTTTTTACTATGAGTTTTTAGAGAAACTAGTTATTTTAGAAAATAAAAAACCTACATAAAAATAATGAAGATAAATATTGATTTAATTTGGTTTGAAATAAAATAAAAATACTATATAAATATTTAAAAATTAATTATAAATAATTAAAGTATTTTTTTATAATATAATTAAAGTATCTTAAATATTAAATTAATATCAATTTTAATATGAATTAAGAATGTCCTTTTATGTCATTTTACATTATTATCCAGCTGAACCGCTAATTTTACCAAACACTTCAATTAGCTTATCAGCTATAAGTCATCAGCCATCAGCCATAAGCTATAAGCTATCAGCCATCAGCCATAAGCTAGCTTATCAGCCATAAGTCATTTTTACCAAACAGAGCCTATGACTAAGTGGTCTAGAGTTCGATCCCCGCTCCCCTCACTTTCTAATTAAAAAAAGTGGAATTTAAGCATATGGTAGGTGGGCCTATGCATTACCACGCTTCAAGCCCAAGTGGGCTCTTGCGTGAGGGGGCGTGTTAGAAATAATATAAAACCATTGATGTGGCATATCCTAACAGTTTAAGCTTTTGGGATAATCGGTTATTTGACCGTTGCTATCTATTTATTTTATCCACGAATATCCGTGAGTATGAATTTTTTGTCATCCATATTTATATCACTACTCTTATCATAATGTGTTGCCCTATGGGGATTGCTAGACACGACTTCATATAAAATTTTATGTATGCAATATCTTTTTATGTATGTTATTTGCTATGTTGAGTAAATATTTAATTTTACCCGCGATTCTATAATGTTGAGATAAGTTAGACATTTGAGCTTCACCAATTGGATGTTGGAGTGTCTCACCTATACCCTGGTTTACGCATTTCTAAAATTTTCATTTAGATTTTAAATCGTGTTGGAGATGAAAAGTCACATTGTTAGCCGATTATCATGCGTTGGCAGGTTACCTTGCCTCGAGGTGCTTGCAAACATATTCAAATGAGACGAAACACTACACAAAAGCAAAGAAGATGTAGATGATGAGGAGAGAAGTGCGGCATAAAGAAGATGAAAAATAAATAGATTTTAAAATTATGCGTTTTGATTTAGATCTCTGACTATTTAAGTGAGTGATAACGAAGTGAAAGAGCGAAAATGTGTCACGTCATTAAAAATATGTCATATTACAAGTGTTAAATGAAACTCTATAGTAGAAGATTAACTACAAAGACTAAAAATTATGGTTTTTTGACTTTGTAGGAAATGAATCGAAACAAAAAATTAGGAAAATCAAAAGCAAGACACTCTCAATTACTATTGAAGTAGGATGAGGAGAAAAAATGTAATATTTGAGATACGATGAAATAGCAAACGATGTGTGTGTGAAACAAAAGACATCATTATCATTGAATTGGAAAAAATAATAATAGAGCATATAAAGTAAAGTAGTATCCTTGTTTACGTATATGTGAGAATTATCCATCAATTAATGTTAAAATGAGCATGAAATGTATCATGTGTGGGACCATCCAATTGTTGGATTTGCATATTGAGGAAGGCCAAAGTTTGTGGTTGAGTTGAGCGTGGGTTAACTCCACTAAAGATTTTGTGGAGTATCCACTCTTTAAATTTGCATGTCCTATATAGTGTGTACTTACTCACTTCTTTTAGTGTCCTTATTCTTCATTATGAATAGCAATTTTTTTCATGATAAAAAGAAAATCTTTTTTATTTACCTTATTTTGTTAATTTAAATGGAGATACACAGAAGAAAGAAAAGGTTCTTAAATTTCAATCTATTATTAATATTTTATATCTATTAATTTAATATATGCTTGAAGAATCTCTTACGTACACGTTTTGGAAATAGTGGGTTCGTGGAATCAATAGTGAAGGTTAATTGTACAACACCAAAGTACTAATAGGTTTGGTGGTGGTGGTGGTGGTGGTGAACACTTTATATGGATAACAAAACGATTTTAATTAGTCACATTCACAAATCACAAACCATAATGGACATTGCCAATAGTTACAATGAAAATGATAATAATGAATTTAAGTGATTAATGAATTTTGTTTTTTAACAAAATAATTTTTTATTAAATTTTACTTACGGCACAATCAAAACGTAAATTATTGAGATTAATATCTATTATCAAGCGACAAGTGATCACAAATGTTTTAATTTCAGCCAAAAAAGGGTCACTCCCTCTCCAAAATTATATATATATAGTTTATTATCCCCACGCAGACTAATAAATAATAATAATCAATGAAAATTATTTTTACATGCTATATTTCAATAAAAAAATATCAAGAAAAAGATAAGTATGCATACTATAAATTATTTCAATAAATATATTTATTTTTGAATAAATCCATTACATATATTTAGTGTAATGATCTTTTTCTGGTTAATGTGGAGATCTAGTACTGCAAAGACCTTTTAGAAAATATATATCCACAAAAGGAGGTGTGGTATATCTGAAGAAGAGTTATGAACTTTAGAGGATGTCGTCCCTTAATAACTTTATAGTATGCAAATTTCTATTAGATACACTATGTCTCTATTAAGTCAATGGAGCAAAACAGCCCTCTCTGCTTAGTCAAACCTATTTCTCATTTCAATTTCATTTTGTTTGTTTTATTAATCATATGGTTCTCAAAAGGAAGTTGACCTGTAATCTAGAGTTTGATTATATGATAATTAATAAGTAAAGTTCGAGCAAAAATTATTTTTACTGAGAATCAAACATAGATTCTTTCAAATCATTTATCCTAAAGAGAATTCATTGATCATTTTTTTGTCAAGAGCCTAGTTCTCATTAATTTCAATTTCTTTACAACTTTTTTATTTCTTAACAAATAAAAAATGCTCATACATGAAAAATGTCAACTTAAATTTTATTTAGAAGTAAATCTTCTGTCAGAATCTGAAATTTGGCCTAAAAGATTTGTTTGGCCTAAAATATGGTATTTATTCTTCATATTCAAAATTTGGGCAATTTTTTAAGGCAAAAAGTTATTATTTTTTAAGGCAAAAATCTGAGTTTCAACCAAAATTGCAACAAAATTGAGGTCGAAGTTTCAATTAAAAAAGGGTATTTTCATTGGTGTGATAAAATATGGAACTAGAATATAATTTATGTTATGTCGTTGTTTTATTGATTTATTTGTTAGCCTAATTTGCACCTTAGTTCTTCAGTTTTATCATGCTAACAAAAACGATCCCTTTTTATAAAATTGAATGAATTTTTTTATCCTCAATTATTACATTTGATGTAATTTTAGTTTCAACACAAATTTTTTTACCCCAAAAAACTTTGGCACTCTAAAGTGGTGATTTCCAAGCCCAATTTTGAATTTGAAGATAAATATCACTTAAGCCTAAAATTCTCCATTTTTAGATTAATAAATAGTATGGGTTAAACCAAAATTATAATAAATATGATAATTGATGGACCAACAAATTTTTTGATTAAAACAAGATTTTTCATAAACGTGATAAAATAAGAGATTAAATATGCAATTATGCATTATTTGGTTCTATTACAATACTAACTTTGTTTCGCAAGTCACCTAGGAAAAAAAAATACACAAATCAATGTTAGTATGTTAATTAGATTTTAGTGGAGGTGAGAGTCTGATTTGAAATCACTCTTATCAATTTCATTTAACTCTTTCACCCTAATCATCAAGTCAACACTATAACTCCCAATTTTGAATTACATTCGAACAACAATTGATCACAAATCTAAACAGTGGTAACAAACCAATAATTGCAAGCCAAAGGTGTTTGTACTGGTGCAAAGATGAAGATCACATCGGTACATGGTGCGGTGGTGTGAAGATGGTGTGTGTTGTTGGATTTCAAATGTTAAGTGATTAAGTCTCACATCGACTATGTATGGGAAGAATGTTGGATTTTTAAGAGAGGTGACCTATTAACCTAATGCCTTAAGGTTTTTGGTGGATATATGATGTCAAAGTCTCTTGTGGTCCTGGAGCATTGGCACATAGTGTTTCTCCCGAGCTTCCCCGGACTCCCCAACAGTGGTATCAGAGCCTAGTTCGGCTTGGTGGGGGAGCGAGAGGGGATCCTGGTATTGGATCAACTATAGCATGTGGGGAACTCACACTTGGGGGGAGAATGTTGGATTTCAAGTGTTGGGTGACTAAGTCCCACATCGACTATGTATGGGAAGAATGTTGGATTTATAAGAGAGGTGACTCATTAACATAACACCTTAAGGTTTTTGGTGGATATGTGGTGTCAAAGTCTCCTATGATCCTGAAGCATTGGCTCATGGTTTCTCCCGAACTTTCCGGAAAGAGAATTTTTACTAGTCGGAAGCTTGGGGTCCTACAAATATTACAAAGATTAAAACATACATGTTGTCGGTTGAACTTAAGACCTGCTATCCAAACTCGAGCTAAACGCCCTTGAATTCAAGCAGGTTTTGATTAAGGCTAACGGTTGTGGTTGAACTTAAACGGATAAGAATGAAATCCATATTAGAATTCAGAGTTGAGCAGCTACTCAAATGTGCAAACTTTTAAAATATTCGTAAAAAGTATTCATATAGTTCATTTTTTTATATGATTAATTATCCACAATGTATATTCAAAGGATTTATAAGAATATGCTTAATGGCAAACATAGTATACAAACATGCTTTTAACAATTAAACCATTGATCACTATGTAGCAAAAATGGAGCATATTGAGGTATCAGCAGCAAGCGTGCTTGGTGCGGACTGGTTACTGCCTAATGAGCTGTCTCACCACTATGTTCCTTACCTGTCTCCACTGCCAAATTGCTTTCCCTCTTCTTATTTTCTTCATTCTTAAAAACAAAAAAAAAGACAAACTGAAGACACAAAATGCGCACAACATCAACATATATAGCGACAAACTCATTGTCAAAGATTATTGCTTTTCCTATGATGGCTGCTTCTACTTCCTTAGTGCTGCTTGGTGCTCACAGATCCACTTATATTTTTTCTCATTCTCTTTTTAGAGAGAAATAGTTGAAATAGTTTTTTTTTTTTTTTTATTGTTCGGAATAGTTGATATTGAAATCTATTAATATTGAAATCTACTCTTAAGATAAATAAGTGGAATGATCAGGGTTTAAACCCCGACCTCTATTATATATAATGTAATGTCCTACCAATTAAGTTAATTTCATGGGATAAATCTATAAATATTTTATTAGTATGCTAAGGTATCTATTTGCTAATTGCATAAACTTTTTTTTGAAGTAACTAAAATTTATCTAAATAATTGACATTTTCTAACAAATATTTTTTTCATATATATTCATCGGAATTAAATTATAAACTTAATAGTTAAAGGATGTAACTATTTAACCAAGACACTAGACTCAAGTGGTTAATGAACTCCACTTAGGACGAATTGTTTGAAAGAACTCGAATTCAATTTCTAGTAAAAATAATTATTGGTCAGACTTTACTTACTTCACAACTGAACTCTGAATTACCGCGCTATTTTTTGTGGAAATCAGATGGTTAATCCAAAAAAAATGTAAGTATATATTTATTCATTTAATAAATAGTTTTGTGAAATAAAGTACTAATTGTAGCTTGATCTTTGCAAGAGATTTTTGTTGGTTATGATTGACATGTCGTCAATTGAACGCACGTGCATCGTGATCTTCAATTGAATTCTAACCTTTTCTTTTTGCCGGTTGACATTTTTACAAGTTTCTCAAATGGGACTAGCTTATTTTTGGTATTATAAAAAATAATTTATATAAATAAATAAGTTTTTAACTTAATTTATAAGTCATTAATAAAAATTATATTTCTATAATTTTTTTAAAACTACTTAACAAATTTATAATAATATATATAAACTTATTTATTTACATAAGTTATTTTGCATAAACTCAAAAATACCTCAATTCAAACGACCTTAATTACATTAACTTGTGCTTCCTAAGGTTATTTTTCTGTCCCACAATATTTGCCACGTTTAAAAAAAAAATTTAAAGTTTATTATTAATTTTCAATACAATTTCAACTATTTATTTTTTAATTTACTCTTTAATTAATGTCATGTGCATCACTCATATATTATTATTATTATTTATTTTGTGTTGATGATAATAAAACTGCATCATTAATAGTTAATACAAGTAATTGAGTAAAATCATCATCATTATTTTTTCATTATTATTTTTTTAAATTACCATGATATTGATACGAAGTTTTCATCGCTTTTAGGGATGGTTAATCTCTGTCAGGAAACCTAAGGGGTTGGCACACAAGGTGGATTCCCTTCTTTCAACCGAATTTTTTCTATACGCATGGGTCTGAAATCGAACTCCTAACTACATAGCATAGTTAAGAGGACCAAAACTACCACTTAAACGAATTCATCGTTCATATCTATTTTATTATTATTTAGGACTAAGAAAGTATTAACAAAGATACTAGTACTATAGTAATATTTGTAAGTTGACCCCGAAAATTACACAATTAAGGAAAATAACTGATAAGATTTTGCCATACATAACTTTCCTCATACACCAAGTGTTGTAACTTATTTAAACGCAAGACAAGATAAACTCAATGAGTGACATCACTATCACTCCTTTTTGTGCACTTTTCTTTAATAATCCATGGGATTTTTATCCAACATAAATACAAATTGGCTTTCCATAACAACTAGGATCAAGTGCTTGATGTGAACACGATAATGTCTATGCATTGCTTAGGTCTCCTCGGACACCAAATAATCACTATGTTTGGTCTCATATTGGTCAATGGTCACTATTGCCAATATAAATATTAAGTGACCAAAACCAAAGAATTTGGCCTTACACCATATGGATAATCACGTATTAGTATTTTCTTTACATTAGTTTTATAGAGTGCCGCCCAACTGAATATTTCAAATTAATAGACTAATCAAATTAGTTATAATGATCATCATGAACGCATGCTTGCTTCTTATAAATAACACAAGAGAATAATATTAATGCTTAAATATTGGATCTACAAAGGGAATACTACAAAAATTTAAGAATGTATTGATGATGGGAACAAAAGCAAGTGTTGAGAGATTGAAAATGAATAAGGAATATACCATCTTTCTCATGCCGTCCTAACTAACATTGCATCTTAAACAAGTAGCCACATTTTATATATTTTTTTTTAAAACATAACCACTTTTTTATATAAAAATATAATGATTGGGAGAAAATGGAAAACTTATATAAAATGTAGCAGTATATTATTATGCAATTTTGTTTTTGGTTACTAGTGCCCACCTACCTAGCAAATACCCTTGTTTAATAATAGTAGTATCCACTTCCTCACATTATGAGTATTGCATTTGCACACAATTTTTTTTTGTCTTAAATCAAGTGTCATTTAATTTCAATTTTTAATATGATTATTTTCTTTCAAACTGTGACATTTAATTAATACTATGTATATATGCATCATTTTTAAATTAATATCTTATACTTTACATCTTTGTAATAAGGTCTAACACAACCGTCAATGTCAATATTGTTAAGCTGAACATCTTTCATATTTAAATTCAAAATCTCACAGTAAACTGTACAGATTTCATGTCATGTTTGTCACTTTAACTACAAAAGAAAATCCATTTTACCTTTACGATAATTAGATTTATACGCATAAAATATTTAATTAATACGATGTCAATTGGAAGGCATCAACAAATCACTTCAATTTCTTAAATATTAGTTAAGGGTGTTTAAATAAAGAGTTTAATTAAGCTTTTATTATAAGTTCTTTCCATATGAGGAAATGAAGATAATGTGTGTAGTGTATACAGATAAAGTCTTTCAATAGTTGACAAGGGAAGTATAAAATACTATAGAGATTAATTCTAATAAACTATTCTATATACAACTTTAGTCATGTCATTATCATCTTCCTCTATGTAGATATTTGGCTTAAGACGTGTATTTAATTTCTAACCATAATCCAGGTGACAGCAAGTCAACGAGTGTTGGCTTTTGTTGGATTTAAGCTGTCTGTCCTTGATAAGGGATTTAATTTAAGCATGTTCCCCTTCTTTTTAACTAACAAAAAGAATTAAAAAATATTACCATGGATAGTAGATATGCAAAATCAACATATACATATATTGTGGACTCCTAGTTATCACAAAGAGAGCTCATGCGTGGTGTTAGGGAGTTGGACTAGGCTAAAGTTCTATAAATATTAGGGTCCACAATGATAATTAATTAGGTCGGATCAGCTAATCACAATTTGTTTATATTGTGAGTTAGAATAGGCTAAAGTTTTATCACCAAAAAAACAAGAATAGGCTGAAGTTTTGTTTTACAAAATCTCATTAAACTTTATCTATAACAATCACATAATCATCGCGGTTGTGTGCAGATACACGAGTACTTTACTAAAATATTTTTTTTGACGGGTACTTTACTAAAATATTTAAAGAATAGATTTGATTTTTTTTTTGTACCAAAAAAAAAGATTTGATTTTTTTTATATAATTAGTATGTGATGGATTAAGAGCATTTTTAATGGACATAATTTATAAAACTCATTTTTTATAGCTTATCTCTTATTTAGTAGGCTCCAGTGTGCCACATCATATTTATATAATTATAATCTGCAATAATGTAATTAAAAAAAATATGTAACCCACGATAATTTTACTCCAATGGTGTATATTTAAATAACTTATAAGGTACTAAAACTTAATTAGTTTTTTTGTTGGCTGATTACATGCATAATTAATTATATATTTGTATGGAATGATACTTAAAATAAGATACTCTACAACTTCTTATGAAACTTGTAATGTCTCGTAGATGTGCATACTGCGGTTGCATAGTATTTGAAACTCAATGATGAAACCCTTGTTGGAGATGCTCTACGTATTGTTGTAATTCTCGTATTTGCACCATAATTGTTTTTTTGGTGCGAATCAAGTATCCTCATTCCTCCACACACAACTATTGGAGATTAATCTCTCAAATCTCATGAGAATCAAATGGGTAGAAAACACTTCCTAATAGTTTTAACGTTGTTGCATGTGTAACCCAAAACAAAACTCATAATCTTGGTTGATTATGATTTGGTTCATATTGTGGACGACCAAATGTATGTTTCTTGTCATGAAAACTTCTCTCTGTAGCTTCTCCATTGTCAAAATTAATTCTCAAATAAAAACCTTTCACAAACGAAAGATCAAGGAGGAGGGGGGGGGGGGACTGAGTTAATAAATTAAACTTAAAACAAAAAAATGAAACAGATGGGCTAAAAGGGCATAGGCCATATCTTTTAAAAGAAAGGCTAAGTTCTGGTATAGGTCAAATCTATTTTGATATTTATACACCCATAAAACTGATACACCATTTTGATTTAATCAAAAGATCAATATTAATTTACTAATTACTATCTTTGAAATTTGACATGATTTTCGAAGCAAACAAATTTTTATATTGCGAAACCTGAGTTTCATTAAAATATCTATTGTACACCTTGAACCAAAATCAAAACATTCATCATCCTCAAATCTCAACCCAAAAATTACAAACTTTTAAGATAAAATAACACATTTTTATTCCTTTTTCTTCTTCTTTTGAATCTCTCAAATCACATCCATTAAAACATGCTTTGGTTGTCGACGTTGATTTGCTATGATAATTGGAAGAAATTAGATTGTGTTTTAGGGTTTTTAATTGGGAAATAACAAATGCAAATAACAGCATGCGCTTAACTCTAACTCTAACTCTCTCCCTCCCAGTGGCGGAGCTAGAACTATATCTTGGGGGGGGCCGTAAATTTTTTTTTACGTTTTCTTCTTTATAATATTAATATATATGTTTTGATTAAAAGATATTATTTATCACTAGTAGTGTAGTGGTTTGTTCCAACTAATTTTAGATGTAAGTCAAGAGTTCAAATCCCATCTATTGCAATTTTATGGTGTTTTTTGTTTAAAATAGAATTAAAATGACAAAATGTGGAACATTAGGATCGAACCCGCGTCACCCTCATGCCTGGGGCGCACCACAACCACCGGACCATAGCATATTATTGATTTAAAATTGCAAACACTAATATATATTATATATCGCTAAACAAAAAAAGATACACCTATAAAAAATTAAAAAACTGAAACTTGGGGCGGGCCATGGCCCTACTCGGCCCATGAGTGGCTCCGCCCCTGCTCCCTCACTCACTCACTCACTCACTCACTCACTCACTCACTCACTCTCTCTCTCTCTCTCTCTCTCTCTCTCTCTCTCTCTCTCTCTCTCTCTCTCTAAATTGGAGACTTCGAATAGGAACTAAGGAGAATTCGAATGGAGAATCCAAATGATAACAGGTCATCAATGGTTGTTAAGACAATATTGTTATCCTCAGACACAAGTTGTGTATGAATAACTAACTCGCTGTAAAGATGACATTTTCAAGTGTTGTTCTAATTTGACAATATGAATACACAATGACATGAAAATACTTAAACAAGTAAATTTTGATCTAGCCTATAACTGTTAGATTAAAATCTGAGCATAAAACAAAACATTAAAAAACACGTAATGAAATCAACAAATCAAATGAAACCTAAATACGTTTAAAATGAAATCAACAAAGAAAATTGAGACACAAAAAAAGATTAACAAAATGAGGGTTGAAAAAAGTAAAAATAAATGTAGGGAAAATGATTGTTGTGATTTTCAACTTTAAAAATGAAACACAACTGCCAATTTTCTCAAATGCATCATAGCACGACACCGATACACACTATCCCTGCTTGTTAATAAAACATGATCTATTTTAACAAATATTCAATTAGAGCATTATCAAAATGAACTCCTCAAACCTAATGAGTAAGCCATATGATAACATTAATGATCATATCTAAACAAAACAAGTTACACTATTTTGTTCACCAAAAAATTGCAGTGAAAAATATTGTTCAAAGAATAAATTTCAACGAAACAAGTTAAAAAGTAAAAACACCTCAATATATTGGGAGAAACATCCACACATGATAGAATTGAAAAACACAAAATGTGGGAATAATCCAAACTCCAAGCACATTTACAATCAGCGCAAGAAGCCTAACTAATTCCAATAAACATTTATTTAGAGCATTAGAAAAATGAACTCCACAATATGTAGTAATGCTCATATATCAAAACAAAACAAATTACAATATACTCCATCCGTTTCTTTTTAATTGTCTTTTATTATCATATTTAGCGTTTCTATTTAATTGTCCTTTTTGTATTTTATGGGTATGATTTGTCAATTATACTCTTTGTCAATTGCTCTTATCTTTTTCCATAAAACCAATTAATGCTATCTACTTACAATATATTAAAAAGAACTACTACTAAAATCTCAAGTTTGTCCAATCAAGTTTAATAATATTTTAGAATTTATGCCCTTAAGTGTAATTTTAACTCTAAACTAAAAAAAAATATAAAATAAAAATCGGAAGAAAAAAAAAAGATAAGCATGAAAGAAATCTTCCCATAAAAATAGCATCGGAAACCATCTCTAAACAAATATCAATCCAATATATTTTTAAAAAATTAATTAAAAGAAATTGACGTATAAAAATAGGAACAAAAGTAAATATAAAAGATACGGCATAAAAAATAGTACTAACTTTTTTTTTTTTTGAATAAATTGAATAAAGAAATAGTAACTCAATCTAATATATAACAATTTAAATATAAAAAATAAAAGGCTTAATTGTATATTTGGTCCCTTATTTTTATTTTAGTTTCAAGTTGACTCTCTATATTTTAAAAGTTTTAATTTGGTCTCTTATGTTACTAATATCAACACAAGTTCGTCCATTTAATTAAATTTTGAGTTAATTTTTTTCCAACTTTTTGTTAAAATTTGAGTTAATTTCGTCTAAAACTTCCATGTGATGCATTTTCAAGTGGTTCACATATGCAAATTTGTTAGTTACATGGACGATTTAAACGGAAATTTGACTATAAGGAGTAAATTGAAATTTTTTAAACCTAAGGGACCAAATTGAAACCTAAAATAAACATAAAGGACAAATTATGTAATTAAGCCAAAATAAAAATAGAAGAAACCTAATAAAAAAAGATACTTATTTATGACCTTAAAAATAAAAGAAGAAAAAAATAGAAAGAAAAACACAGTGAGCCCATTTAGATTGATTTATTATAAGTTTTATAAGTTAGTTTATGAAAACAGATTATAAATATATAATTTTTGTTAGTAAGAACTTATGAATTAACATGCGTAAAAAAAATTTACGAATTAACACGGGACAATTGCTTTAATAAAAAAATATTAGTTTAACACATTTTACAAGAAAGAGCACAATGACGTCACTTATATTTTAAAAATATTTTATAACATATTTCTAAATATTTTATCCTAAATAAATTTTATACTTTAGTATAATATCAATCTTAAATATAAAAAAAATTAAAATCAATGGAAATGAGCTTTCACAAATAGTTTTTTTTTTAACAATAGAAAAATGAATTCTCATCAATAATAAATATAAAAAAAAACACAAGACAAAATATTTATCATTAATACATAAAAGGAATTGAATAAAAAATTCATGCACGGGACAATTGCCTTAATAAAAAATAATTAATCTTACACGGGATAATTGTTTTAATAAAAAAAATTGAATAATAAATATTTATTATTATTAATAATAATTTAGTACACAAAAATCATACACGGGACAATTGTTTTCATCAAAAAAAATTATTAATTTAATAATTTTTACAAAAATGAACACAATGACGTCACTTATATCTTAACAATATTTTATATGTAAAAATCAATAGACCTGGGCGAATGCACGGATCTCAAAACTAGTATATTTGGAAAACTAAATTTTTTTTAAAAAAATTTTTGTTGGTACATAACATATTAAATTTTGTTTTTTTTTGTACATAATATATTAAATTTATTGGAAAGAAAAAGTGTGGGCAAAAAATAGGAATTTATTGGTGGATTAAAACGAGGGTATAATAGGAAGATAACGTGTAAAAACACACTTCCTTAATTTGATGTTATCATTCTAAAAAGACAATTAAAAAGAAACGGAGAAAGTACTTGCAAACCAAATCATTAATGTGTAAACATTGTTCCTGAAAACTCAAGGCTCCTACTTAAATCTTAAATCACAATTTTCAACAAATAAAATACAAACACACTCAACTACAAGTTTTGAAGCACCGACACAGACACCAAGCTCAACACATGTACATCAACACCAATAACAATTTAAAATAAATAACATGATTCAACATAGTGTCTAATACCAGGACAAGCCTAATCCGAGAAGTGTATATAATTTACAAGAGGTGGAAAATAGAGCAACATTGATTACTAACTACTATAACTCCTAGGGTCCGTTTGATCTGCAAAATGAAAGTACTGGACAGAACAGTACAAGGCAGAACAACACAGGACAAGCATTTACGATATTAAACAAATTTTGTCTTGTATGATATTTGACGGAAAAAATGTTATTTTTGTGATTTAGAAAAGTTGTGCTGAGGACAAAAAGCAGTGTTTTAAAAACCGGACCGAACCGGCCGATCGGACCGGTCAGACCGCGAACCGGATGGGTGACCGATCTGGTTCGAATGTTGGATCGGTCATGCAGTTAGACTGGTTTGAACCGCTCAATACCGGAAAAACCGGTGAACTGGCGGTTTGAAGTTTCTTCAAACCGCCGGTTTGATTGCACGCGCTTTTTTTTCCCTTTTTTTTTCAACTAAAAGTCTCAAAACGACATCATTTTGAATTTTTATTTAAAAAAAATAGAAGAAACAAAAGAAATAAAATAGAACCCAACATTGAAACAACTATGCCTCCTTGGATTTAAATTTATTAGACACTTTGTTATTCTGTTTATGTTGCAATTAAATTTTGTTTAAAACTTATTTGGATTTGTATTTTGTACTGTACTATTTTATTGTGTGTGACGACAACATTTAAGATTTGAATTTAAGAACTTATGACATTATGGAATTTTCGAGTTTTTCAAATTTTTTAGGTGTCATGTCATGATTTTTTAGAGACTGAATAATCCGATTCGACCGGTTTAATACCTATATAGTTGTATTATAGACACTGGTTCGTTGACCCCCAGTTTGTCCAGTATCAGTGACAGTTTTCAAATCAAACACAGTACAACAGAAGTTGTCCTGTCCAGTCCCCTGTTTTTTAGCAGATCAAACACACCCCTAGATTGAGTTAATAAAACTATAAAAGTGGGTGTCATAAAATTTAAAATATATTTTCAACTTTAAAGATGCATTTTTAAGATTTGTACAAATTTGACAAATTGAATAAACAAAATCACATAAAATGCTTAATTAGGTTCAAATCTAAGCATGAAATAAGTTATGCAGTGCCTAATCGCCAGGTTAATGATCATAATTAGGTTCGAAAAGTAGGATGAAACATCAAACAAAAAAGCACAAACTGAAGAAAAGAAAGAAGAAAAAAAAATACAGTGATAGCAGCGGCGATATATATGGAAATGAAAGATCAGATGACTTTATATGGGAATCTGAATTGGGCTGCTCATGATATTGTAAACCCTAAGGAATGGGAATTGGGCTGCTCATTATCTAGCCTAAGAAGCTGAAATTTTCTACCCCCGGATTTCCATTTTTGCCCCTAGTTTTAAACTTACGAAAACGCGTTCCAAAGTTTTTGTACAGGGGTAAAATCGAAATACTGAGGGGTTAAAAAGAGTCATAAGGGGGGAGAAGAGAATCTTTCTAAGAAGCTTGTGATTTTCTTTTCCTACACCCCACTATTCTCACACTCTCCAAATTATTACTATTATTTTGCTAAATTTACTTTTGGATGGCAAAAAATCAATTTTACACATTTGGATTTTAGAATCCGAATGTGCCTATATATGATTTGAACCTCTTGCGGAAAAATACAATTTCACATCCGGATTTTAACCTCTTGTCTAGAACCTTTTTATCTCATAAGTTTCCTTTAATGGAGTTCGTGTGTCGATTATTACATATGGTTCTCTTGGCCAAAATTCGAACATTGGTTCGTCGTGTTATGGTAGTCTCGGATTTTCTATTAGAACTGATTCATGTTGGTGATGATAGAACTTATTTACGATGTTAGTATGCAGTCAAACTATTCCATTAAAAGAAAGGGGAAAAAAAACTGGGTGCATTTACTCTTATTTTATCTTTTGTTAAAGATCATGAAAAATTGGACATTGTATTTTTATCTTTTCAAACAAATTGTCCCCTTATATTTACCACGAGGGAAAACAATTTTATCATATGAACACAATTTTACCACTGGAATTGTGTTTCCTTTCCTTTCTCTTTTCATTGCATACCTTATTTGAGACAGTCAATACCAATGAAAAAGGTTCAGCAATAAATTAAAGCTACACCTTTGAAATAGCTAACTTTTCATAGACAGTAGCAAAAATAGCACCAGTAGCTCCAGTTGGTGTCATATCATTTTGGTTGTCGAGAGGATATGAGGGAATAGAAAATGGGAGTTTCGTTTGCCTCCCTACCATTTTCTCAAACACTATCCGCTACTTAAGTAGCGGAAGTAGCGGATGAGTAAAAATAGGGTGCATGAGAAACACGTAGGGTGACAAAAGTAACTCTTAAAGTATGGGAGCCTAAGAAAGACCATAAGCTTGCCTTGAACAGTAGCAGCAGAGAGGTGGGCCAATTTTGATGTGAAATTGCTGCAATTACCTGTTTTGTTGGCAAAACAATTTTCCTCACGGAAGAGTATGCACAAGTCAATATTTATGTAGATCACACTCTAATAATAGTTGGGCAAAATTGATTGATGAAATCAGAATTTTCTTATGATACAATCCTCAAGATCTCAAGAAAATGTTGCCTTTCATGCTATCTTCATTCCATTTAGAAAAAGACTACAGCCAACAAGAAACAGATTCTAGAAGTCTGAATGATAAATACAAACCAGACTTGAGTGTGTTATAGGGGTGCGGCAAAGAGGGCACTCTGGCTTTTCGTTGCACCATTCTGTGATACAGTTCCTACATGGACCACATCAAATAGAAGATGAGAGACAAACAAGCGGGGAACATGAAGAAGCAGTAAGAAACTAAGAATGCAAGAAAGCAATACCAGCAAAATACATGGCCACAGGAAGTAGCTGTTGGGTGTTGACGATTACTCAGGCAAAGCGTGCATTTGCTAACCCCACTAGATGCATGCTGCTGCAAAAGAAAAACGAATCATCAAAACACATAGTGCAATAAGATGATACGATGGATGATTGGACCCGCCTATTTCTCATAAGGCTTTTTATTTGATTCTGCTATGGTAAATAAACTCTATCTCAAAAGAAATCGGCTTCCTGTGAGGCTCTTTAGATCAGGGCAAAAAAGATGCATAATGTATGTTATGTTCTTTATCAACCGCACCCAAAATGGGAAGATTTGCAACAGACATGAGGGGGGAACATACAAACTTAATAATCACACAAACAAGAGACATACAAATTCAAATTTATTAAGGCACAAAATTGCGAGAAATGTATCTATTTAATCAAACAATATAGTATATTTTATTATCACCCTTTTATCGGTGTTCTAATGAGTGTTCTAATAGAATATTAAATGCTTCTAATTACTTAAATAATAAAAACAAAAATGATTTTGTGTATTATTCCTAATAAAATGAACTAGTTTTGAGACCCGTGCATTCGCACGGGTCTATTGACTTTTATTTATAAATTATTGTTAAAATATAAGTGACGTTATTCTGTTATTTTTTGTAAAATATATTAAATTAAATCATTTTTATTAAAGTAATTGTCTCGCGTATGATTTTTGTGTAATAAATTGTAATTAATAATAAAGAAATATTTCATATTCAATTTCTTTTTTTTATTAAAGCAATTGTCCCGTATATAATTAATTTTTTTATTAAAGCAATTATCTCATGTATGATTAATTTTTTTTATTAAAGTAATTGTCCCGTGTATGATTAAATTTTTTTTATTAAAGCAATTGTCCCGTGTATGATTAATTTTTTTTTATTAAAGTAATTGTCCCGTGTATGATTAATTTTTTTTTTATTAAAACAATTGTCCCGTATATGATTTTTTATATATTAGTAATCAACACTTTCTTTTTTTTTTTTTGACAAAATTATTGATTAACACTTGTCTCGTGATGTTTTAAGTATAATGACAAATATTTACTCCATAATTATTATAATATATATTCATCTATAATGCACTTTTTCTGTATTTTTTATATAAATGTAAACAAAAATAAAGATTTGGAAAGATTTATTTAATGCTTATCTTATTTTTTATTTTATTTTTTTGTGTGTTTGTTTTTAGAGATTTGGATTCTGATACTATTTTTATGGGAATGTTTCTTTTATGCTTATCTTTCTTTCCATTTTTTTTTTGTACTTTTTTTATTAGTTTAGAATTAAAATTACAATTAAGGACGTAAAACTTGGAACACCGTTAAAAGTAATAAGGACAAACTTGGATTTTTAATAGTAGTTTCTTTTAATATATTGTAAGTAGATGTTCTACCGTTCCTTGAATACTTTTCAATCTTTATTTCTTTAACAAGTATCCTAACGACACTTGATTAAGAAAACCCTATTTTATTTCCAAAAAGATCCTCATATTTCAAAATCATGTGTTCCTAGACCAAAACATCAGCATTCCAAACCAGAGCAGATCAACACAACTGTATAAGTCAACAGCAAAATATTTATTCCACTACAGATCTTAAATTTTCTTAGTTAAGTGACATATGTATGACACTTTGACTTGAAACTCTGTCAAATCAAAGCATGCACTAAATAGCATTAAAAGAAGAGATATTTGAACCTCAGAAGATGAAGTGCCAGAGACCCAACTTCCATTGTCAGCTTCTTGAGATGCCAAATTACCTTCTTCATTTAGAACAGGCAAACCATGTCCTATAATACATAGCAACGGAGTCAGGTTATGACAAAAACTAGAATCAACCCTCAACTTAAACGTCCAAAGATTATTGTGGCGCCAGATTAGTCGTCCAAATTTTTTGACCAACTTAGTCCCTCAAAGATTGAAGTAACACCATACTACAAAGAATTTTTTTAACAATTAATCCCTCAAAGATACACCATTGTCACCAAATTCTTCTCAGAAAAGCATTAAAGTGATGACACAAAATGATGGAGTTGGTGACAATCATGTATCGCTGAGGGGCTAATATGATGACGGTTTAACCTTTGAGTCACTGATTGGATGATATATCATTTGGAAGACAGATGAGATAACACACTAATGTTTGGAGGACTGGATTGAAGGTTTATTCTAAAATCTAATTGACTAAACAAGAACATGTCAAGAGCACATTAGTAGACACAAAAATTGAGAAAAAGGAACAAGAGAAAAATATCCAAATAGAGTCTAGAAAAATATCAGTTAAAAATAATTAGCCAAGAAAAATTTACAACCTGCTGATGTATGGTCGGTTGCAAAGGATGCTTGATGAACTGAACCAGCAAGTGATGTCAAATTTCTTCGACGCAGCGCTTCAGCAGCTATTACACAAAGTTGAATCAAGAGAAATACTCCCAGTATTTGATATCTGCACAGAAGCCAAATTATAGAGAACGGGTGCTCTGAATTTAAAACCGAGAGAAGCACAGATATTAATTTGCAACAATAGCAAAACTTAGTCCATAGATTAAAGAAAAGCTATCTCTGACAATGAAAGACACATTTATTATTTATGAATCTTAAGAAAAGAAATCAGAGTGATTGAACAGGACCACAAACTGTCTTTTGCCGTAAGAAATTTTACAAAGCAATTTAACCGGGTCACCTAACCCGACATGAAAGCTACAGCTTATTAGAAATTGAAATTATATAAAAATAAAACATCATTATGAATAAATAACATAATGATCGTAGTATGGAGTAAAATACAACTACTGAGTGGGATTGACTACGCAAAATAAATGACACCATTATATCTTATCATGAATAACTTTTAAATTAAAAGAATACCATTTAATCCAAACCTTACTTAGTTTAACTTTAACCTATAGTTTTCTTTGGTCTCTCTCAAGTCTCAACCTCTTGGACTATCCTTCGTCTAATCTATCCCCCCTTACTAGTGCATACATAAGTCTCCATATGTTCCTAAACCACCTAAATGAGATTCTACCATCTAATCACAATAGTTGATAACTCAACTTTCTCTCCAATGCTTTCATTCCAAAACTTATCTTGTCTCTCACGGCTACTTGACAAATCTACATTACATGAATGTAGATTTAAATGGTTGACTTTGCTCTGAGTATATGTGTAGGAATTGAATTAGAACTTAGATTTAACTATAAAAAATTAGGACTTGGATAAATTTAATTTTGATTTGTTGAATTATTCTCTTTATGGAATTTATTAGGTTTTAGGAGCTTTCTTATACATCATTGGTACTCAGTTTTTGTAGGAACAACTGAACAAGGCAAAATAGCAAGTTACTTAACCGGCACCCAGCATAACATACTTAGCAGCAACATTGATATCCAGGGATAGGATATCAACTTTTGCTTTGGGAGTATTACCAACCAACACCTAAAGATTACACCTAGCATTTCCATAGGATTTTTCCATTGGATGTATAACAGTAAGCCACATTCAGTGGCAAAAATTGCATTTGCTATGGGAACGGTAGCAAGTTGTGTCCAGTGCTCAACAAAGCAATCCAACACTTCTTGTCGCGCATTGAGTGCCAGGATTTAGAAGTCAACACTCAGCACTGGCAGTTTCATGTTGGACGATATACATACGAAGTTTAATAATTTTTGGACTATCTTTGGTGGAAAGATCGAGGAGATCTGATCATTTTGTAGTATGAATAACTAAACTCTTTGGGTTAGGCTAGGATGACCCTTTGCTGAAATCTGTTGTAATTAATTTCCTACCCCTTAATGCATTGTTTGTTTCATTGTAATTGAGTAATTGTGTCTCGGTGTTTAATGTTTTCCTTAAATGGCATCTTGAAATTGATGTTAAACTTGATTGCTTAGTTGGAAAATTGACTACTAAGTTAGATCCTGCAAATTACCAGGATATTGATAATCATAGGGATAGCCGGAAAGGGTATGGAAATTATGCACTACTTTGAATATTTATAGTTAATGATTGCTAAATATGAATTACCTAAGGGATCACAGTTTTTAATTAGATTCAAATTGATTTGTCAAGGGATTTAGAATAATCCAACTTCGCATATGTGAATGTTGATTGTGTATTGAACTAGAATTAAGACTTGAATCAATTATTACTTATGAGAGAAACTAAGGGTAATCCAAATCTATCTTCTTTAATCCACTAAATTTTACATTAGATATTGCTTTTGGTTCCTATTACTGCAAATTTTAGTTGTCGGTGATTATCTATTTCAGCCATCATGCCATTCTCAAGTTCAAATTGAAATTATTTTGCAGTTGTTGATAATTGAATCCAATCCTCATCGGGAAGGAGGCATCACTCTCATTATATTCCTTGTTGTAACCGATGTCCTTGCCTAGTGGTTTTATGAACCAGCTAACACCACTCATCCAATGTACTATTTACATTTAATGTCTTATAAACATTGAAAGCAAAAAAACCTCAAGTTGTAATTTTCTATCACAAAATACACACGCATTCCTCTATTTCATCCATTTTGTTTAATGGATATGTGGGATATGTGGCATGGTATGTTCTTCAATTTTTACATTTGAGATAGAATAGAACTGATGTTCCCCTTGTTTGACTTATCTTCCACATGACTTCTAACTAAACAAAAAAAATGAAATTCTACTTAAATGACTAGGAAAGTTCCCCATTTGATTGCCCATACTTTTTATAAAAGCTTCAAAACACAATACCTGGGTCTTTGATTTGATGCTTTTCCTATGAACACATAACGAATGCCTGCAGCACGTTTGGATATATGATAATAGAGACCTGCAAGAAGAAAGGAAAAAAAAACAGCAACATTTAGAAATCTTGCTTTTCCATATCTAATAACTATGATGACTGTCAAGCAAAGGATCACCTTCGAAGTAAAACAACATGAGGTTAGCACGAAGAAGCAACTGCAATAACTCACGAACAAAAGGGAGCATCTGGTGGGGAGCATAGAAACTAGATTTAGCAACAAAAAGAAAAATCGCTTTCAACTAAACTGATTATATGTTGTCAAATTACGTAATATAGAATACAGCTCTGAAGGGGTTAAGACAAAAATAAATAACAGTATGTATGTACTAGTAAATAGTATCTTCCATGTAATTTAAAAGTAAAAATAAATAACAGTATATGATTGAAACATTTTTGTAAGAAATCAAGCAGTGATTACAAAGGAGAACGTAGTAACTTCTTGATCAATGTTGAATGAGAAACGTCAGCAGGAGTAATGTACCGTAGGCCATCTCTGAATCATATGCAACCAAAATCCACCGAGTTTCTCCTTCAACCTCGTCAGAGTTGAAGTAGACTGCCCTGAGGTAGACGAAGGAAAAAGTTCACCCACGGCATAAACCCGAGAACTACTACTTCCGCGAGCATTTTCACCGTAATAACTCTCAGCAGACTCGTAGTCAGCAAGGATAATGCCCCGGGAAGCAATTCTAGAACTGTAAAATTAAAAATCAACTCATCATAAAACTAGTCACGTTCACAAACACATTCAAACAAAGCTCAATCAAATCAATGATTAATTAAAAGAGACGAAAGAATAAACCTAATTCGTTCTGCAATGTATGGAATCGCCGACTGGTATACAATGAACAAAGCGCGCCTGGCCGGTGTCGGAGGAAGTCCATAAGTTCCTGCAACCTAATTAACCAATCAACAACTATCAAATATTCAAAAACAATACATAAATCAAATTCATCTAATTGTGCACACAAAAATCAAGCAAAAAAAAACAATAAATGAAATCTCTAATATCATTTACAAATTACAACAACAGTGTAAAATAGATCACTTGCAAACTATAGACACACACAGTAAAAAATGCATTAACAATGAAGAATGGAATTACCTGAGTGATATCACAGTATTCCTCACCAAGTGTTTGTTGTCCAGAGCCTGTTGTAAGAACATAGTAAAGCATTTGCCCTAAAAGTTTCGTCTGCAAAAGCAATTATCACTAAAACAGAGTTAAACTTAACTAAATACACATAATCAAGGATATAAACAAATGAAAAGTGATTACCTCGTTTTGATAAGCCACCGCAACTCTAGTACCTGCATCGACAGTTTCAAATTACATAACTGTAAATTGAAATTGATTAAGAATCTGAAAGTTTGTTCAAGAGAGAGAGAGAGACCGAAGAGGTGGCGGAAGGCGTCGCGACAAGCTTCGTAAACGAAAGAGGCGTATTGATCGTCTTTTTCAGCTGCTCGCATCATTTCCGGTTGAGCAGCCGGAGGAAAGTGGCGTGGTACCGGCGTACTGGTGCTCGGACCTGCATCGGCGTTGTTACCGGAATCTGAACCATGTCTTCGAAGGTGACCCCACCCCATGGAATATTTGCTTCTCCCTTGCCTCGCCGTGAATCTGATTTTTGTTTAATTGTGGCGTTTTCATTTTCTCAACAAAAAAAAAAATTTAAGGAAAAAAAAAAAAACGCCGTTGCCGGGGATCGAACCCGGGTCACCCGCGTGACAGGCGGGAATACTTACCACTATACTACAACGACTTGCTGTTTAAGTGTTCAATTTGTGCTTATTTATTCTTTAAATCAGTAGTTCTTTAAATGAGTAGTTACGTTTCGTGGAAAAAGGAACAGAAAAATATCATCACCGGAAGTAAAGCAATTAGGCATGGCCTATACTCAAACCCGTGGGGCCCACCCGCTTAAATATTAAATTACCTAATTATCCTTATGTATATATAATTAATAATTGTAATTTAATATCTTAATATTATATGTTGAATACTATGTTACCAAACTATGTTATTGTTGTATTTTAATGTAATTACTTATAATTTAGCATTACTCAATTTTATTGTTGTATTTTCTCGAAAATTTGAACTATGCTTGTTACCAAACGATGTTGCTACTGTATTTTTATATGTTCTTGCTACGGGTTCGGGTTTGGGTGAAAAAACCCGAACCCAACGGGTGTGGGTGCGTGTGTTATTTTACCACCCGAATATCATTTGGGTTCGGGTTCGGGTGATGATTTCGGGTGCGGGTTTGGGTAGTGTGAAACCCGCACCCGTTGCCATCCCTAAAAGCAATACAACACTAGGAGAAACTAGAAAAACTTCGGACAAGGTTAGTTAGACCGTTGTTTTTGTTGTTTCTTACTACATCTTACGCTTATATAACGGATGAGTTAATTGATTGAATTTGTAGTTTTAATAAAAATTAGCTCATTAAATTAAGCAATAAGACAATACAATAAGCGGGTATATTTTACAATATTAACTTCTATTTTTGTCTCTTTTAATTTGAATAAAAATGTTGAGCATGGATTGTTCTAGATTTAGGCACGTGTAATATTGTTAGGGGAGAGGATTCTCTCATTTCATATTATGGTAAAAAAAATTGAACCATTGATTTTGAGAGAAGAAAGGGAAAAAAAAGAGGGTGAATTTATTGTGGTGATTGAAACAATTGAGAAGCATGAGGATAAAAATTCAAAGTACATTCTCTGTCGGACACACATTCGATGAAAAATGTTGGTGTAATAGCTATTTAGCATGTATGTGGTTTTGTTTGTTCTTATTTGAAGGTTTATCTTTAATATAATAGCGAAATATAAGTTTTTGTCATTTCAAACACTACATTTCTCTAGGCCTACTACATTTGTATAATTTTATTAGAGAAATTTGAAATATTGCTCGTCCTTAGAGTAGACATAGATAATAAATGGTTTAAGTGTAAGTTTTGACAATGTCACTCATACTAATGCTTGTATGTGTGAAATTTGAACTAAATGGTTGTTGATAGAGAATTACCTTTTGTATTTATTCTATTTTATTTTATGGTTCGTGATTTTATGGGTGTTTCATTTCTTAGTCGTGAGGCAACAATTCAAGTAAATTACCCGCTTCATTATTATTTGACCCCACATATTAAAATTTCTGGATCCTTGAAGTTGTTCTCATGCTTCTTTTTAAAATCACTACTAAGAAATAAAACACTCATAAAATGGAGAGAAAAAAAATGAAATTGTTCTCTAATGTTGTTTTTTTACTCTTTTTGAATTGTATACAAATTTGTTGTCTCTTTTCTTCTTTTTCATTAAAATGGTCTCTCTTTTTATTATTGAAAGTTTCTTTGGATGAAATAATGGTAAAAAAAACACTTCAACTAACTTCTTTTTATTTCTATATTTTTGTTTGGAGTTTGGACAGAGTAATAGAAAACTTATATTATTATTATTATTATTATCTATTACTATATATAAAGAGGATATAAATTTTTGGGATGACTTTTTCATTATACCTATTTTACCCTTAAAAAAAACTACAAAAAAAAACTAAATATTTGTATATGTTGAAAAATAACTTCCACATAATAACTAAGCACAACTTCCACAAAAAAGTATGTTTTCAATTTTTTTATAGTAAAAAAATATATATTTTTTTTTTCTTCTTAATAACTAGCCACAACAAAAAATGATGTTAAGTAGTTATTGATTAACTAAGTCCAATAAAAAAAGAAGATTAAGTAGTTATTTATATTTTAAAAGATTTAGGTCAAAATTTTAAAATGTTGTGGGCTTCCGCAAATTTCAAAATAATTAAAGTACAGATTAATTTTCAAATTTTAAAAAAATTAAGGTCCAATTTATAAATTTTGAAAACTTTAAGGATCAATATACACTTTTTAAAAAATTGCAGGGCTCCATCATATATCACTTGTGCTCCTACAAGGGCTCAATGCACTTTTATAAGAAAAAGGTTTTGAAAAAATTTATAGGAGAAGAAAAAAGGATAATATGGTGGTGAGATTTACTCTACCCCTTGACAATTTAAAGTATTTAACCAATAATCAATTAAAACAAGCTATATAGGTAGATTTGTATGTGGTACCGACAACTAGCTTGTAATCAATTTTTATTTCACATGCATACGACTTATTTTCATTGGTTGTTAGGTAAATACTTCTAAATTATCAATGGATAGTTTAGAAAAAACCTAATTCGGTAGGAATGCACTTTTTTATAAATTAAAGGTTTTTTTGGTTAAGCTTGATCATAACAATTTGGTATGATTTTCTCTTATATTATAAGTTGATAGCACAACATATTCTTATTCTTTGAATCATTTGATCAAGAATAACAACATAAAGCAATATGCTATTTCAAAACAAACAAAAATATATATATTTCTAGCTAGCTATTTCATTTCCCCGCAAAGCAAAATCACTACGTGACCAATATTGCTTGATGAATCCAAAAACTAGCCAATAGGCTTCCTACAACATATAATGTTGTACATGAAAAAGTATACCAAAATGTCGACACCAAAAGAAACAAAAATGTACCATAGCTAATATCTCTTGCTGACAAAAGTGTAACAATAACATAAACGATAGATATTGCCAACATGAATATTATCATATGACTATAGTAATTGCTTAAAAAAAATGACTATAGTAATCATAATTTTTTTAAAATAGAGTCGATAAAGATTGAACTCAGGACTAAATATTTTATATTCAAATCCCCCATGAGATCAAATGTAGTGGCTTGACTCTAGTAATTATATAAGAGTGATTATAATTGTACCAAAATATTCAAAAGATAGCCACATTTAGGTCATCGTTTTGGTTCATTGAAAAATCAACGACTTTACAATTTGACAGCAATTATATGTTGAAAACGTGAATGGAAAAAGGTGAAATGTGAAATGTCTAAATTAAGATTGATTTTATTTTACCTTTATAATACCTCAAATTTAATTTATCCCTTGGTCAATGCGATAATGGGAATGATGAGTGGATAGAAGAATATGTGGAAAAAGGTCATAGCAATCATGGGCTCTTGTCTTTTGCATTTGAACCGTCAAATATATAAACTAGTACTAGTCCTTGAATTTTGGAGTTTTATACAATGAATCAAATCACATAATAAAAATACTAAAATGTCTCCAAAAATATATATATATAGTGTTGTGGCAAGAGTAGGAGTAAAAAAAAATATCACGTTATTTAGAAAAGTATAAGTTGAACATTTTATAAGTAAGAGAACTCATAAACCAAACATTCTTTATTTAAAACTTTGATAGAATATAAATGAATGAAGCGAAGCAGAATACAGTGGAGTTGAATAGAATGAAGCGAAACATAATAAATCTTACTGGCAGAGCCTTGTTGATGAGTCTCCACATAAGGGTTTGTATTCAAAATTGAAGGTACTCTGAAACAAATTTTGCATTTCATTACTATTTACCTCCCAAATTTTTGAAAAATAAATATTTTTTTTCTTAATAAGCTGTAATAGAGCCTCTAAATAGTTTCATAAATAGATTTTTTCAAAATGACACAATAGAAATAAGGATGAGCGACCACTGTCATTATCTTATGACCCTACCTTTGATTGAGCCTATGACTTTAGAAACTAATGATCACCCAATTGAAGAATAATAAAACCAACAATTTCAATTTACCCAAACATTTTCTATAGCAAAAACATATATCATAATGAGCACACAACATCTAAGGCTAAAATCAATGACAATGACTTTCTAAAGAATCTAAACTATTACACCAATAAATGTGAACCAAAGTATGTAAAAGTGTGACACTTATTGCTAAAAAAAATCCACTTATACAGTGATTCTAAGAATACTAACTCATTTGATAGTACATGATAGGACTGGACAATAACTATTAGATAGAACGTGATACTATATGATATGATAAAATTGCACTAGAGAAAGATAGAGAGATAATAATTTTTATATTTAAAAATAAAATATATATTTTTGTATTTTTAATAGTTGTATACTATGTTTTGTCAAAAAAAATAGTTGTATACGTACTATGAACAAAATGTTATCCTATAATTAGCGAGGAACAAATATTATTGATTTTATGTTGTTTCTTATTACCTATTTTGTCTAGTATATCATAACTAGTTTCTTCCTTTCTGCGATTGGTAGATCTTCCAGTATTGTCGTGGTTGTTGTTGTTCTTGTGGTCTCTGACTTTGTAATCTTTGTTCTGCATAGCTTTCTAGTAGTCTTGGATAGTAGTTGTAGCCATATTGATAATGACTCTGTCTTCTAATTCAAGGTTTTCAAAAACCATCTTATTGCGCGCAAACCAGATACCATATGTAATAGCTGCAATATAGCAGAGTTCCTGCTCTTTAAGAGTAGCCAGACAGTAGAAAAGCCAATCTATGAAACTCATGTGGTTAGGATTGAATTTTATGCCCAGATAGGAGCCAAACCAGATTCTATTTGCCCTGTTATCCATAAAAAGATGCGAAATAGTTTCTTCCTTTTGATAGCATATAGCGAAATAGTTTCTTCCTTTTGAAAACCTTGAATTAGAAGACAGAGTCATTATCAATATGGCTACAACTACTATCCAAGACTACTAGAAAGCTATGAATACTATGCAGAACAAAGATTACGAAGTCAGAGACCACAGGAACAACAACAACCACGACAATACTGGAAGATCTACAAATCGCAGAAATCAACGCCCTAATCAAAAATTGAAGAAACCTAGATCTGGTTTTATCAAAGCAAATTGCGATGCTAACCTGTCAGTTGATGGTAGATGGGGATTAGGAGCTATCTTCCGCGATGAAAAGGGTCAAGTTGTGGCTTCAGCAACTTGGGAGAGATCTGGCTTCAACGATCCGGCAACAGCGGAAGCCTTTGCTTTGTACCTCACCACGAGACTAGCTGCTGAGTGCTGCTTCACCAGCATTGAATTCGAGAGCGACTGCTTTACCGTGGTAAAGAGTGTGAATTCGCCGGAGCCTAGCTCTAGAAGTTACTTTGGAAATATGATAAGAGGAGTACAAGTAAACATAGCTAGATTTAGGCAACACTCTTTCAAGCATATTGATAGAAAAGCCAATCGGGCGGCCCATAGTTAGCTGGGTTAGCCCATTCTAATCCTGATTATATTTGGTTGGAAGAAACCCACCCTCTTATTGTTCCTATTGTCCTGATGGACTTATTTTAATACAATTTCTTTTCATTCAAAAAAAAAAAAAAACTTCATCACTCAATCTTTTAGCTAACTAGTTTTTTTGCCCGTGCGTTGCACGGGTTCGATGGGCCAATCATATATATGTCAATCATGGTTGTTGTCAATCATAATTGTTGCTGATCATAAAAGTTTATACATTTTTACCAAACATTTTTATGAAAAGTTAAAGCATGAAACTAAAATAACTATTTTTAGACATAGCAAATTAAACACAATCATTCAAGAAATTTAGAGATAGCACCAAGTTAATATAACAAAGTTTAAATTCATACAAACCAGAGATAGTATAGAAGAAGGAATAAAGCAATAAAGTTTATGTTTAAATGTGTGTTGCACGGGTTTTGCGGAACGTCGTATATATTTGCCACAAACTTTTATCGGCAATAAAATTATCATCTCTGTGATTATACAACTTTTATTGGCGATGAAAAATAGTCATATGCCCGTGAAGTAAAATTTTATTAGTAATAAATTATAATAGTTATTTTAAATTTTTTACTAGAGATTAAAAATAACATCTCTCCGTAAATTAAAATTTTCTATCAATAATAGTTTGTAATAGTGATTTTAAATTTTTTATCAACAATAAAAATTGTCATCTTCCCGTGAATTTTAAAATAATTAGTAATACATAGTGATTTTAAAATTTTTATTGACGATAAAAAATAGTCATTTGTCCGTGAATTAAAATTTTATTAAGAATAATTTGTAATAGTTATTTTAATTTTTTTTACCAGAGATTAAAAATTGCAACTCTCCACAAATTAAAATTTTGTATCAATAATAGTTTGTAATAATGATGTTAAATTTTTTATAGCAATAAAAATTGTCATCTCCCCATGAATTTTAAAAAAAAAAATAATAACCTATAATAGTGATTTTAAAACTTTTATGGGCGATAAAAAATAGTCATCTGCTCGCGAATTAAAATTTTATCAGCAATAACTTATAATAGTTATTTTGCGGAATGCCATATATATTTGGTATAAAATTTTATCAGCGATTAAAATTATCATCTTCCCCTGAATTATAAATTTTTATCATTAATAACTTGTAATAATGATTTTAAAACTTTTATCAGCGATAAAAATTGTCATATCCCCGTGAATTATAAAATCAAAGTCTCTTTAAGCACAAAGTAATATATTTAGCCGCAGGCTATCACTAACACTAAAAAAATGAAGATTGCTTGGGAAGAAGTGATATGAATGTTTGGATCATGTATAGGTATGATACATCCCTCTATTAGCCCATAGTGTAAACACCCTCGTAAAAATAAGCTAGCATTATGTCTGGTTAGATTAATCAATTTAAGCAATGATTCAAATTTGTTAAATTTATAATATTTTTTTTAGAAATTGACATTGTGCAACGATGATAGTATCATTAAAAAACCGATTTGAACCACCTTTAAGTTCAATCTAGCAAAATAATTAGCATCCATTTAGTCAAGTTCACAATCCAACATCTATTTTTAATTATAACCTTTAACAAAATAATTAACACCTCTCTAGTCAACTCTCCAAAAAATAAAAAAATAAAAAAAAATCTAATCTAATTAATAATAATAGTATTAATTAGAAAATTCCAATTGAGTAATAAAAGAAGATTTAGTGATTAATGGGAGATTTTTGTCAATTAGAAAGAACAATTTTAGCTCTTTAAAAGCTGGAGGGCAATTTAGACATTTACTAATGAGTGGTATAAGAGGATAAGTTAAAAGGAAAAAAATAAAAGAAAAAAGAAACATTTTATTTTCTTCTTCTCTATTAGCAGCGCCTTCACCCCCTTCAAACCCCAATCTCCATTGTTGTTCAATTTTCTTCATGGTATCTCTCCTAGTCTCTCTTGCCACCGAACACAAAACACACCAGCCACCACCTCACCACTGGAATACGTCGGCGCAGTCACTGACTCACCTACATCTCTCCCCTGACGCGACCCTCGCGACTCCCCGTCGCAGCCACGCTTGCCCTCTCCCTCCCACCACCACCTGTAAGTTATGTTTTCAATCTTCTTATATTTTTGAATCTCCACTATATTGGTTTGTTGTTTAATAATGAATTTGGTCTCCCCTTTGATATTCTCATAACTCCAATCAAACTGTAAATTTGATTTACTTTTTACAAATAGGTTTTAGAGCATTTAAGTGCTGAATGCATTGCCCTATGTATTATTTTTATGAAATCCATGATTTATCCAGATTTAAGGTTTAATCTAAACCTTGAATGTATTTGCAGTGGTGTTGGGTCGTATTTTTATTAGAGTAATGTTAATGAAAAAGGTTGGTCCAACAAAATAAGGAATTAATGTTAAAATGACAGGTGTCATTGGGTTATGGCTGAAAGCGTCATCGAAGTCTATGGTTCGATTAAGCGAATTCGAATTGCTATGAGAAAGTTTGGTAGTTAAGTCTTTTTGATGATTCGCATCGAAGTCAAAGGGTCAACGCGAGATTCGAAATAAAAAGAATTGGGATGTGGACCAAAGGATCAAGGCCCAAAGGAGTCCGAAGTTAAGCCCAATATGCGGAGGCGCCAAAAAGAAGGTTTCGAAGCAGAAGAACGTGGGTTCGAAGATTAGATCTGGAGCGTCCAGATCATCTTAGCAGTTAATTTCTGCTTCGATGTATAAATAATGTTTTCAAAGAGGAAAACGGGGTCGCAAAACTGTTTACAAAATTTCTCTAAAATATTCTAAGTATTCGAGCGTTAGAAAGAAAGGAATTTTGAAGAGGAAAATGTACGGTTTGTGAACCACTTTTACTTGTATCTGCACTTTATCATTAATGCAAGTTTATTTTATTGCAATTTCCTGCGTTTCCTTGTCACTTATGTTTTAAAGTTGTTGAATCGAGGCGATTCGAGTCAATATACTTCGTCTTCTTCGTAAAGAAAACTGAAATACTTAAATGTTTATTAAACTTTAATGAACATTAAAACTGTCATTTCATAGAAAAACAAGCATAAAATTGTCCTGAGATTCCTAGTTTGATCTCGCAAGTTAAAACGTAAAACTAGCGCTTGTTTACTAATTTTCACTGTAAACAAATTGGCACGCCCAGTGGGACTGGTTTTGTGCTTTGTTTCTGTAGAAATAAGATTTTTCTGTGTTAGTAACTGCCATCAACAGTTATGGCTAGAACTCATCAAATGCATGGGTCTACTACCAGTCAATCTGTAAGTTCTTCGAGTAGTGAGGGTAGTCTTTCTCCCCCTCCAGATTCGAATGTGGCGAGTATTACATCTACTTCGCCAATTCCTAGCGTAAGTGGTTCTGGATATATTCCAGGAACTACGATACCAATAACAACTATGGCGTTTCATTCTGTTTCGTCTGGTTTAAGACCACCCCCTATGGTCACAAACCCTTTATATGGTCCTATACCAACACCTATGATGGGTTTTCAGTCAATACCCACGTCTGAACCTGAAAGATATACTACCCCTAGGGTAACTCCAACACCTTTAACCACTGCGTCTGTGTTGTCGTTAAGACAACAGATGGACGAAAGTAACCATGACATGGTTAATCTCTTAACGCAACAAATTGGAACTGTCTTTAACCCCTTAATTCAAAATACTAACGACAGTTACCAAATGTTAGCCTACCAAATGGGTCGAATTGCTGACTTTTTTGGCACTCCTCCCCTTCAAAATCAGCCTAGGATTAATCATGTGGCACCACAAATGATTTTACCCGCTATGTCTGCCACTCCTATTAACCCAAGGCCACCATATGTAATTCCCCAAGTTACACCACAACAAGAGCCTGTACCAATGACTCAAGAGGAGTACCAATATCAAAATGAGGTTAACCAACCTCCTCCAATAGTTCTGGTTCGAAGGAACCAAGACCCTGATGATGTGGTTCGAAATGTTCAGAACAATAATAATTTTGCTGCGCCTAATAACTTAGCAACTTTAGTCGAAACTATTCTGAACCAAAATGGCCTTAATACTGGTACTCGAAGGCCAAACTTCGTCTCTGCACTATCTGAATATGTGTTGCAAACAGAGTTACCTAGAGGTTGGAAAGTCCCTAAATATACTAAGTTTGCAGGGGATACCAATGAATCCACGGTTGAACATATTGCTAGATACTTAGCAGAGTCGGGGAATTTGGCAAATAATGAAAACTTAAGAATGAAATATTTTCCTAATTCGTTAACCAAAAATGCTTTTACTTGGTTTACAACTTTGCCTCCCAATTCGATCCACAATTGGATTCAATTAGAAAGACTGTTTCATGAACAGTTCTACATGGGCCAAACCAAGATAAGTCTTAAAGAGTTGGCTAGTGTTAAAAGAAAAACACAAGAAACTGTTGATGATTATTTGAATAGGTTCAGATTACTAAAGGCTCGATGTTTTACATCAGTGCCTGAACATGAACTAGTCGAAATGGCTGCAGGTGGCCTAGACTATTCAATCAGGAAGAAATTGGATACTCAATATCTTCGAGATATGTCTCAATTGGCTGATAGAGTTAGGCAAATCGAAAGATTGAAAGCTGAAAAGGCTAGGAATTCTAAGTTTCATAAAAAGAGAGAGGTTGCTTTCTTAGATTCATATGATAATGAGTTTGGATATGAAACTGAAGATGAATATGTGGATATTGATGATAGTGATATTAATGTGGCAGAATTAAAACCAGGGCCTCCTTATACTTGTAAATTGTTAAGGCCTTCGAATGGAAAGAATCCAGTCGAACCAAAGAATGAAAAATATGCCACTAAAACTTATTCTTTTGATATTACTAAATGTGATGAAATTTTTGATTTGTTGGTGTCTGATGGTCAAATAGTTGTTCAAAAAGATTTGAAAATACCTCCAATTGAACAAAGAAAGAAAAGAGGTTATTGTAAATATCACAATTATTTGGGCCATAAAACTCACCAATGTGTTCTTTTCAGGGATCTGGTTCAACGCGCATTGAATGAAGGAAGGCTTAAGTTTGCTGAAAAAACTAAGCCACCAATGAAAGTGGATACTAATCCACTGTCAACTGCTGATGCAAGTCTTGTCGAAATCCTGGATTGCAATATGGTCGAAGTGTCAGAAGCTGATATGGCTGCCGCTGTCAAGGCCATTCCTGAAAAAGAATATGACAAGAAAGTGCAAGAGGCTTACCCTGCTGCTGAAGAGGAATTGGTAGATTTCCTCAACAGGTGTAAGTTGAATAATGCTGAAGTCATGCTATGCCCTAGATGTAGTGCTGTGTGTGACAAGGAGGCGGTATCAAACCTAAAGAAGGTGCTGCCTTATGCTGATCACAAAAGGAAATGGCCAAGTTCCAAGCCAAATAAAAAGAGCTGGCCACATCAGAGAATTGATTGGAGCAAGTCCCACAATCAAGGGCTTTCTGTTCACCAGAGGCTAGGCCCTCAGAAAACTTTTAAGCCATCCAACAAAGCACCTACAAATCAGTGGGTCAGTGGCCAATACGTGGCTTTTGAGAAAAAATGGATGGAGAATGGAAGCTCAAGCAATGTTAATGTGAAGTTTACTGCTGGGACTTCGAAAGTGATTGCTGAGTCCAAAGTTGTTGCTGGGGCGAAACCACAAGTTGGTTCGAAAGTGGTTGCCCAACCACCAAATTCACAAGTTGCAACAGAAGCCAACAAGTATGGCTACAAAAACAACTATAAGGGCAAGAATCCGATGACTCGAACCCAATGGCGCAGGTTCCAGCGCAGAAAGAAGGTTGCTGCTCAACAAAATAAGGCTGGGGGCAATGCTGATGGGAAGGGGAAAGCTGAAATGGTCAAAGGACCAATAAAGGAGAGGCTTGCCCCTATAAAAGAATCAGATGCTGAGAACAACAAGGATGCTGAGAATGAAGAAGATTTCATGGAAGATGATGATCTTCTAGATGATGGATCTGACTTCGATGTGCTGGTGAATGTGGTATCTGTGCTCCCTGTAGAGTATGATGTTCCAACAGAAATAGAAGAGATAGAAGGGGATTTCGAGGCCCTAAAATTGGCTAATCATAAGCCAGTGTGTTACTATGTAATGGATAATGGCTGCGTCGAGGCACAGGATGCTGTATTCGAGAGGCCAGATGGAGGGATGAGGAATCACTTAAAGGCCTTATTCATCAAGGCAAAAGTGAATGATGTCGGGGTTAATAAAATCCTAGTTGATGGTGGCGCTGTAGTCAACATCATGCCCCATTTCATGCTGAAGAAGTTGGGTCTATTCGACACTGACTTACATCCCCACAATGTGGTCTTAGCCAACTATGAAGGCAAAACTGGCCACTCACTTGGGGCTATACAACTTGAAGTTTGTGTAGGCAGCACAATTAGAAAAACTTTGTTTATGGTTATTGCTGCTAGGCCAAACTATAATTTATTGCTGGGAAGGGAATGGATTCATGGAGTTGGTGTTGTACCTTCCTCCCTTCACCAAAGGCTGATTCTGTGGAGAGATGATGGCCTTGTCGAAAATGTAGAGGCCGATCAGAGTGATTATTTAGCTGATTCGAGCACTGTGACTATTCAAAACTTCGACAAAAATTTGGCAAATATTGCTCCTTGTGGTGAACAAGATGCTGCCTTCAGTCCAAACATGGTAAATCCTGATGGTGTTTACCATTCTATTAAGCTACATCCTACCCATGGTTTTATTTGGGAGAGGGAGCCAGTTGATGGAGCCTATGTTAGGGATGTTCGTCCACCAGCTTCTGGGTGGGGAGACTTTGACAATGGTCCTGATGTTTAAGACCCTGAATGGAGCAGGATTACGGCGTATGCTGCCGAGAATAGAATAAAAATGGCTATTGAGGCTATTGAATCTAGTGAAAATATGGCTGTTGAAGCCAATGGTAGTGTAAACAATGAAGTGGCAACAGGTGCTAATGCTTTGATTCCTGATAATAATCAGAGATTGGATTGTATTTATGATGAAGAACCTTTGGGTTTCGAAAAAGATCCAATTAGTTCAAATCAAAAAATGCAAGCCCAAGATCCTTTGCAAGAAATTGATATTGGAAATGGCTCAGTTAAAAGGCTAACTTATATCAGTGCCAATATTGATCCAGACTTGAAGGTAAAGATAATTAAATTGCTTAAAGAGTACAAGGACTGTTTTGCTTGGGATTACAACGAAATGCCAGGATTGAGCAGAGAGCTGGTTGAACATAGGTTGCCTCTTCGACCAGATAAAAAGCCTGTGAAACAGCTTCCAAGGAGGTTTGCTCCAGAAATCATGACAAAGATCAAGACAGAAATCGAAAGGTTGCTCAAGTGCAAGTTCATTAGAACAGCCAGGTATGTCGAATGGTTAGCTAATATAGTTCCTGTCATTAAAAAGAATGGATCACTTAGAGTTTGTATAGACTTTAGGGACTTAAATAATGCTACACCTAAAGATGAATATTCAATGCCTGTAGCAGAAATGTTAATTGATTCAGCAGCAGGCCATGAATATTTAAGCATGTTAGATGGCTATTCTGGCTATAATCAAATTTTCATAGCTGAAGATGATATTGCTAAAACTGCTTTTCGTTGCCCTGGTGCCTTAGGTACTTATGAATGGGTAGTGATGCCCTTTGGACTGAAAAATGCAGGGGCAACATATCAAAGAGCAATGAATTCGATTTTTCATGATTTCATTGAAATTTTTATGCAAATATATATTGATGACATTGTTATCAAATCTTCATCTTCTGATGATCATCTAAGTCATCTTAGAAAGTCATTCGAAAGAATGAGAAAATGTGGATTAAAAATGAATCCACTAAAATGTGCTTTTTGTGTGCTTGCAGGAGATTTCCTTGGTTTTGTTGTGCATAAAAAGGGCATAGAGATCAATCAGAATAAAACAAAGGCTATCATGGAGACACAATCTCCAGCAACGAAGAAACAGCTTCAATCTTTGCTTGGTAAAATCAACTTCTTGAGGAGATTCATTTCGAATCTAAGTGGAAAGGCTCATCCTTTTTCTCCACTGTTAAAGCTTAAGAAAGATGAGGTATTTTATTGGGGAACCGATCAACAGAAAGCATTTGATGATATCAAAGCTTACTTGTCAAATCCCCCTACTTTGATGCCTCCAATTTGAAACAAAGAAATGAGGTTGTATATTTCAGCATCAGATACAACCATTGGAAGTATGCTTGCTCAAGAGGATGAAAATGGTGTAGAAAAAGCTATTTATTATTTAAGTAGAGTTTTAAATGATGCTGAAACTAGATATTCTGTAATAGAAAAACTTTGCCTTTGTTTATATTTTTCTTGTACTAAACTTAAGCATTATATAAAACCAGTTGATGTTTATGTTTATTCCCATTTTGATATTATTAAACATATGTTGTTAAAACCAATTTTGCATAGTAGGATTGGGAAATGGGCATTGGCCTTAACAGAATATTCGTTGACTTATAAGCCATTAAGAGCTGTTAAAGGCCAAATAGTGGCTGATTTTCTTGCTGAACATTCAGTAAATGAAGCCCTCATAGAGTCTATTGATATCGAACCTTGGGATTTATATTTCGATGGATCTAGACATAGACATGGTACAGGAATTGGGATTTTTATACTTTCACAATGTAAAATTCCCACAAAATTCAAGTATAAAATCAATGGGTCTTGTTCGAATAATGAAGCAGAATACGAAGCTTTAATTACAGGTTTAGAAATTCTTTTAGACTTGGGGGCAAGACATGTTAAGATAAGAGGTGATTCTGAACTGGTAATAAAGCAATTAACAAAAGAATACAAATGTATTCAAGAACACTTAATGAAATATTTTGTGATTGCTTTTTCTTTGTTAAATCAATTTGAATCTTATGTGATTCAGCATGTGCCTCGAATTGACAATCAAGAGGCAAATGATTTAGCACAAATTGCCTCTGGTTACAAGATATCGAGAGACACATTCGAGGAGTTTATCGAAGTAAAAGACAAACTAATTTCGAATGAAATCTTAAGTGGAAAATTGTCAATGCCAAAACATTTGGGGGCAGATGAACAGAATTGTCAGGAGAATTTTAAAATTGAAAGTTCTAACCTCCAAAATGTTAACATGCATTTTGAAAGTTTCGCAACAGAAATTTTTGTCATTGACAACTTAAGTGATACTGATTGGAGAAAGCCAATTGTCAACTATTTGGAAAATCCATCAGGAATTACTGATAGAAAAATAAAATACAAAGACTTAAGCTATACCATTATGGGAAATGAGTTATTCAAGAAAACTCCTGAAGGGATTTTATTAAAATGTCTTAGTGAAAATGAGGCATTCTTAGCCATTACTAATGTACATAGTGGTTCATGTGGCGCTCATCAAGCAGGTCACAAAATGAAATGGTTGTTATTTCGAAGAGGTTTCTATTGGCCTTCAATGCTTAAGGATTGTATAGAATTTGCTAAAAGTTGTCAAGAATGCCAAAGACATGCAGGTATTCAACATGTTCCTGCAAGTGAATTACATTCAGTAATTAAACCTTGGCCTTTTAGAGGTTGGGCTTTAGATTTGATCGGTGAAATCAGGCCTGCATCATCTAAGAACCAACGTTTTATTTTGGTTGGAATTGATTATTTCACAAAATGGATCGAAGCTGTTGCCTTGCCAAAAGTTGATCAAGAAACTGTGATTAGTTTTATCCAAAGTCATATTATTTATAGATTTGGATTACCTTAAACTATCACTACTGATCAGGGAACAGTGTTTGTTGGACAAAAGATGCAAAATTTTGCTAGAGAGGCAGGTTTCAAGTTGTTGACATCAACACCATATTATGCCCAAGCAAATGGTCAAGTTGAAGCAGCCAACAAAATTATTATTGGTTTGATTAAAAAACACATTGCTCAGAAACCAAAAAATTGGCATAATACTTTAGATCAAGTATTGTGGGCCTGTAGGAACTCTCCTAAAGAATCCACTAATTCAACTCCATTTCGATTGACTTATGGTCATGATGCCGTATTACCTGTCGAACTCATGGTGCAATCTATAAGAGTTCAAAGACAAATGGAAATTCCTAGTGAGCATTATGAAAATCTCATGATGGATGAATTAGTTGATTTAGATGAAGAAAGATTGCAAGCTTTAGATGTCTTAATTAGACAAAAAGAAAGAGTTGCTAAAGCTTACAATAAAAAGGTTAAATGCAAAACTTTTAACGTAGGAGATTTGGTTTGGAAAGTTATCTTGCCTATGGATAGGAAAGATAGAGTCTTTGGGAAATGGTCACCACATTGGGAAGGACCATTCAAAATCTCTCAAGTGTTATCTAATGGTGCATATGAAATTCAGGAATTAACTACTGAACAGCGATCAGTGAATATAAATGGCAAGTATTTGAAAGAATATAGGCCGTTATTGCTAGAGGTAAAAATAAGCGCAGAATAATTCGAAAGAATAGAAAAGCAAATAAATGGTAAAAGGAATTTGCCATAAAAATGATCAAAATGGCTAAGTAAAATATCCCAAAACAAATAAAGATCTTAAGCTATTAAAAGCATATTCGAGAAAGCAAAGCAATATTACATCAAAATAACCAAAGAAGTAACAAGTAAAATAAAGGTCAAATGTTGCTCAGAGATGCGCGCTGGAAGGCTCGATAGAGTTCTTTAAGTTGTGATAGCTTGAGCTTCAACAAATTACTCTCATTGTCGATGCGTTGTGCAGTGGCCTTAAGCGTTGCAGCATCGTTGCACAGTCTTAATCCTTGATTTGCTTTGGCCTCGATTTGCGCTGGTGTTACCTCAGTGGCAAGCTCGAAATAATGCTGTTGCAACTTTTCTTCTTCAGCAATCTTAGTCTCTAGTTCTCTGATTTCTGCCCTCCACCTAGCTATGTTGTCCTCACAAGCAGCAGTTTTTAGATAAGCAGCTGTTATCCCAGATCTCAGGTTGCTTACTTCGACATTGCAGGCAGCCGCATCAGCTAATGCAGAAGCATGAGCATGCATTTACGCCTGATAAGATTTCTGAGTGTTGATAAGCAGTTGTTGGTTCTTGGCAAATTGGTCTATATGAGCTTCTGCTTGAGTGACCAAAAAGAAGGTGGCCTCTTTGGTTTTTTCAGTTTGCAGCTGTTGAAGCAAAGCTTTAAGACCAAAAAAGGCACGAGGGTCTTCATCAATAATGTCGAAGACATCACGCTGCAGAAACTCTTCGATAAACCTTGCTTCTAGGCGAGCTTGTTCGAGCTTGGCTGCTTCTTCATCTTGGGTGGGCGCTGAAGTCTCTTCACTATTGGTATTGAAGCCGCCGCTCGACAATAGCTTCTCAAGTGCTTCTTCTGGTGTAGAAACATCTAGTCCTCGAAGAAGAGACTCTGGAATCCCCGCTGCAGCAGATATCTTCGAAGTAGAGGATTGGGGATCAATACTCGAACCTCCAGGACATGCAGAAAGATCTTCCTCATTACCAGACTCAAAATACTGATCCATGTTTTCTGGTTCAGGAGACGGAGATTTTTGATTCGAAGCACCTTCATTATCTGCAGGTTTTGGGTCCTGTTGCTGTGGTTTAACTTCATTGTTTGGGGTTGGGTCTGTTCGACCTTTCTCAGTTGAATCATCGTTGACAGCAGCGTTATCAACTTTGGGTGAATCCTCCTTCATCTGGTCATTTGATTCGATGGAAGGAGAAGCTTGGCGAGTTTCTTCAGGATTGCCTTTGGGAGGCGAATCAGCAGTTGATATCTCCTCAAGAGTAGCTCCTTTCGACACATGCTCAGCAGCTGGGGTTTCTTGGCTGTGATCTTCCTCAAGTGTCTCAGGTATTGTAGAAAAAGGCATCTAGAAGAAAAAGAAGAACCAAAGGGGTAGAGAGACACATAGTTAGAAAGAATAAATTTGATAGAAATATTGCCAAGTACAAAAGAAAGATTCGAAAACACACCTTGTTGGGAGTTGGTTGCAGACATGAATTAGAGCTTTCATTGTTAGGTCCAGAAATCTTGGCTTGGGAAGGATTTTTGGTTGTTTCATGAATAGCACCCTGTGGATCAATTTGTTTGCCAGAAGTCGAGTCATTTGGAACAGTGGTGGCAGAGCTGGAAGGAACCTTCTTCGATTTTTTCTTTTTCTTTCTTTCCTTTAGCTCCTCCACATTAGAAGTCTCCTCAGGAGGGTCTTGAGCGACGTTGTCTTTCTGTGATGTCGATTCCTCATGACTTTGTTTCTGGTCTTTCTTCTTTTCTTTTTTCCTTTCTGCGTCCTTCGCAGAAGTAGTTGGTTTTGCACGACCAGAGACCTTGGCAATGACTCTGCCAAGATCAGCATCAATATTCTGTTGAGAAGGGACATGGAAGTTAAGTTCAAATATATGAATAAGAATAGAGAAATACAAAAGGGAAAAAAAGTATACCTGCTCATCAATCTCTGTTAAGTCGATTATGCCTTTCTTCAGCTTCTTTGGGGGTTTATCAGCAACAGAGCTAATTGCTCTTTTCGATCCCTGCAAAGGGTTGGAGCTTTGTTTACGAAATGGATATGGCATTAAAGATGAGAAGGGAATATTGAAATAACGGAGAGAATTTACCCTTTTTTCTTCTTTGACTGGTAAGGATACAGATTGTTGTGAAGATGTTGAGCCAGTTTTGGGTTTGCTTCCTGATAACAAATAAGTTTGTTAGTAAAGGATTCGAAAAGGGTATAGAAGCAGGAGAAATCTAAATTAGGGATAAGAGGTTACCTCTAGCCACTGTTATTTTGACATGTTCCAGAAGTGAAGATTTAAAACCACTGGAAACTTGAGCAAGCAGAGCATCTCCGCTAGGGATCGAAGCTGAATAATGTCTTTCCCACCAATCCTGAAACTCTTTAGTAGAGGAGATAGAGTTTTGATATGGGAAAGGTGTGAGTTCATATTTATGCTTCTCAGCGCTGAGCAGGTAAGACCTGAAATACCCCTCTGTCATGCCGTTGCAGCCTAAACAAATGTCTTGCTCGTGTGCATAAAAGCTCTTTGGGATAAGCTGAGTTAACCCAAATTGACGAGATACCAAATTTGGGAAGTACCCAACTAACCCGTAATCCTTCGTCGTTAGTCCAGTTCGACACGAGAGAACAGTGGGGTCAAGATAAGCCAACCATTGTGCTAGTGCGAATTCTTCGAATTCAGGGAGCGGAGGAAATGGTAATACAAACCAAGAAGGTCCAACTTTGCGTTCGATGAAGGGGGCATATGTTTCCTTGAAAGTCTTCAAGTTTAAGAAAATGTTGAAGTACTTTAAGAAGAGGTGCTCATAATTGAGGCTTAAAGGAAGAGGTGTTAGCCTAACCAACCTTGTCCCCTCTATCTGGCGTTTTCTAGCCTCTTCTTCATAATCTCCAGGTAGGAAGAGTTCGAGTTCTGTTTCGAAAGTGGCGTTAAGCCACAATTGTAAAAGCCAGAAAGGGCCAGCAGCTAGGCAACAAGTTCCGTCGCCAGTTTTCTTAAGGTTCACGCTTAAGGACTGCATTGACTCATACAGACAACCTAAGATCAAACGACCTAGTCCAAATTGTCGACCTAAGTGAAGTTGAATGGCCATGGGGATAAATTTCTTTGCTACTTGAAGAGATTTCGAACAGAACACATAATGTGAAAGCCACAGGGTTAGGAAAGCTATGTGTTCGATATCAGAAACCTCTTCCTCACCAACTCGATGGTTCTCCAGAATGTATTTTTGGAAAGTCTTCTCCTTATAGTCGAATTCGATGCTCTGGTTTGTCTTAGCAGGGTCATAAGTTTCACCTACAGGGCTAAGGCCGGTGATAGCGGATACATCGAATAGAGTGGGAGTCATCATACCACACTCAAAATGGAAAGTGTTTGTAGAACCCTCGAAGAAATGCATAGAAGCTATTATCATCTCCTGTTGGTATTGGGGTCCTACTCTAGAAAGCTGAATCAGCTCATATATACCAGAGTCTTTCCAGAAATCCCCATAGCCTACCTGTACTCGGTCTAACCATTCAAGATAACCCTCATTACCATAATAGGGTGCAGACCTAAAGACCTTGTTTGAGGGTTTTATGAAGTTGAAATTATGAGTTGCATTCATGAAAGCCCTAGGTTGACAGGGTTCGTACACAGGAAATAGTTTCATTATAGCTGGCGTTTTGCTTTTAGCATCGGGTAAGGGACCTCCAAAAGCGCAAATATTGTCAGCAATGGTATAAGGAAACATTACCTGAGTTTCCCAGATCTTGCGTTTCTCTGTGTTCATCACTGGTTCACGAACTGTACCAGGAGGAAGTTTGCTCAAAACTGCTTCGCTCCACCCTCCGGCTAAAGGAAGTTTCTGTGTTTGAACGGAGCTTGAAGCCATGGTTTCTGCGATTAAGAGCGTTTAAAAGGGTTTGAAGTTTGTTTGAGAGAAGAAGACGATGAAGAAAAGTTGAAGCTTTTCTGCAATGTGGGATCGGAGAAGAAGAAAGAGTTGAAAAGGTTGAGAATTCGGAAAAAGGTGAAGGAAAGATGAGAAATCCTATTTATAGAGTTTAAGAAAAATCTGAATAAAGTCAGAAATTTGGAAAAGGTGCTCACCCTTCAACTTCTTTCAACGACACGTGGCCACTGCTTGCAGAAAAAGTGGAAATCATGATGGTTGTGGGAAACGATGTGACGCTTAAGAGAAAGGGGTAATGATGTTCTGATGTCATAGCCGTCATTGAGAAGTGTGAGAAATTAATCCAAAGTCTTTTCAAAAACGCCATTCTCTCTTTCGAGTGCTCATTCGAAATTGGCATTTTTGGGGGGCAATTTGTTGGGTCGTATTTTTATTAGAGTAATTTTAATGAAAAAGGTTGGTCCAACAAAATAAGGAATTAATGTTAAAATGACAGGTGTCATTGGGTTATGGCTGAAAGCGTCATCGAAGTCTATGGTTCGATTAAGCGAATTCGAATTGCTATGAGAAAGTTTGGTAGTTAAGTCTTTTTGATGATTCGCATCGAAGTCAAAGGGTCAACGCGAGATTCGAAACAAAAAGAATTGGGATGTGGACCAAAGGATCAAGGCCCAAAGGAGTCCGAAGTTAAGCCCAATATGCGGAGGCGCCAAAAAGAAGGTTTCGAAGCAGAAGAACGTGGGTTCGAAGATTAGATCTGGAGCGTCCAGATCATCTTATCAGTTAATTTCTGCTTCGATGTATAAATAATGTTTTCAAAGAGGAAAACGGGGTCGCAAAACTGTTTACAAAATTTCTCTAAAATATTCTAAGTATTCGAGCGTTAGAAAGAAAGGAATTTTGAAGAGAAAAATGTACGGTTTGTGAACCACTTTTACTTGTATCTGCACTTTATCATTAATGCAAGTTTATTTTATTGCAATTTCCTGCGTTTCCTTGTCATTTATGTTTTAAAGTTGTTGAATCGAGGCGATTCGAGTCAATATACTTCGTCTTCTTCGTAAAGAAAACTGAAATACTTAAATGTTTATTAAACTTTAATGAACATTAAAACTGTCATTTCATAGAAAAACAAGCATAAAATTGTCCTGAGATTCCTAGTTTGATCTCGCAAGTTAAAACGTAAAACTAGCGCTTGTTTACTAATTTTCACTGTAAACAAGTGGATAGTGCGAATTTGGAAGGAGTTGAAGGACAAAATTAAGATTGAAGGCTTGAAGTGGTGTTACTAATTTCTTAAGTTTTCTCATCAATTAAGTGGTGAGTTTTATGCATGAGGAGTTTTCTTGTAATATAGAGATGTCTCACCAAAATAATTTTTTGGCAATATTAATTGCTTCTTTTAGGAATAGATGTTGAAGGATTTAGGTATAGGTGTAATGAAACATTTTGGCACCTAAATCAACAATATATGAGTATCAATAATAATCATAATCATATTCATGTGCTCTCGTATTATTATAATAGCAAAATTTTAACATCTAATTGCAATGATTCATTCATGCATAATGATCTTTAGTTTGGCAAGTTGATAAAGATACAAACTTTCTACCAAAACAAAATATTTTCTTATTTAATCAAGAGTAGCAAATAACATATTTTTTGTTCATGTATACATAGAAATTTTCTTGTTCATAGAAATGGCTTCAATTCAAATTTTTACAAACCACTCATATTTCTTGTCCATCTAACTCATAGGTTTGCATCTTGGAAAGTATGCATGGCTTTGGAAATAATTAATATTCAAAGGCATTAGAAGGTTATGAGAGATATTAGGTTATGAAAGAATAAAAATGAAGTTTCTCTATGGAGAAGGAGATTAGGCCCCGAAAGAAGAGAGATGAGAAGGAAATGTTAGTGAGGTTAGAAAGGTTAGTGAGGTTGAGAGATGGAGAAATCTTTATGAAATAATAGAGATGAAGTTTCTCTATGGAGAAGGAGATTAGGCTATGAGAAGAGAGATGGGAAGGAAAGGTTAGTGAGGTTGAGAGATGGAGAAATTATGAAAGATGAAGTTTCTCTTTGGAGAAGGAGATTAAGCTATGAAAGAAAAGAGATGAGAAAGAAAGGTTAGTGAGGTAAAGAGACGGAGAAATTTAGGGTACATTCTTGCTTAAATGCTCATGCCCTTACTCATGGCTCTATTTATAGGAAAAGCAAGCCAAAGTTGTCTTGCATGCACAAACACACTTGTCATTGTCTTCAATACAAAACACCAAGTGTCCCTCATGCACTTTGTTATTTGTCAAGTAGTTGCAGCCATTAAATGCATGGATGAATTGGACCAATGCATGTATATGAAGCCCTCATTACATAACACTTGGAACAACTTGAACATGTGCATGACACCATTCCATGAAAGAGACAGAACGCTGCAGGCAAGAAGCATGAGGTTTTTATATGTGGAAGCATATGTGTCAAGCATTGGTTGGCATATGAAGTGCATTACACATATCACATAATGAAAAGCAACCACCTCACAAATTAGATGAGATAGAGCTGCATTTATAGAGATTGCATGTGCATAACATCATAGCTTGCATCAGCATATAGGGTTTGTAGAGGATGCATTAGGGTTTCATACCTTACCTTTAGTATAATAGAAGATAGAAGATATAAAGATTTGATAACACTCATTTTAATCTTCTAAGTGACCTTAAGAAATAACAAGAAATGATTAAAAGTTAGTCTAAATGATGGTAACAAACACGAAAAGGGGTTTGTGTGATAAGATTTAAAATGAGTTAGATATGCTAGCTAGATAGCAATCGGTTGAAAGTGTAGTTAGTCTCCAACCCATAATTAGTTCAAATAATATAGATAAGTTATAAAGATTTTTTTCAGGCTGCGTTTTTTTCAGATTTTCTCAAGTAAAAATTTATTTTTTCTTGAAAAAATATTTTTATCATTTTAATAATATTTGTTAAAGATTTTTTAGAAAATTATTTTTAATCCCAAAATAAAATGTTAATTGCAATAGCTTTTCTCAGAACTTGTTATTAATATATCAATTCCAATTTTGCTTGTTCAAAAATAAAAATTACATCTTTTTAAAATAAAATCATTTTTTTAAAACTTAAATAAACATTTCTTTAATAAATTAAATCACATTGTTGTCAGGTTAATGGGATCCCTTTTGTGACCAAGGTCCAAAAGCTTACATTTTTTCATACATGGAAATTCGTCTCCCGATTAATACATATTTGACCATATAATAACATGAGGCAAAGGAATTACGGTAGTATATAGGCTAACAAAGTTAGAAATGAGTTGGTCCTCTGTACCAAAAAAAGAAGAAAGAAATGATCGAGTTGGTCCTAGTGTTTTTTAAATAGAGAAACTCCAATTTTATTTTAACTCTTTTTTCTTATTTATTTATTTATTATAGAGGATATTTTGGGTCTTCTTTAATTTGGGATTGTCTATGACTATGTATTTCTTTTATCTTCTTTTTTTATAATTTAAATAAGTGAATTTTACATTATTTTTATTTTTATTTTTCTTCATTTTATCATTTCAATGTGGCCTTTCTACCAAACCAAATTAATATGCGGCGTTGTTTGATTTTTCGTCTAAGTGTGGTGCTCTTTTGGTTTCTCATTTTGATGTGTGTTCTTATAATTTTTTGTTTTGTTGTGGTGTTAATTTGATTCAAATTAACATATCAACTACAAATTTAACGAGTGACTATGTTGTCAACGATGCAAATCTAGAGGTATTTTGATCCTTTTAATTTTGTCACATTATTTGTAAACATGAGTATTTTGTTAGTATGTTATTAATTAGATACTGTGAGGTTGTTTGTAGATTCATGCTCTTTATTTTTTGCGATGGTGAATTTGTATTTAGATTTGATATACTTTAATGAATTTCCTTCTTTTGGTGAAAAAAAAAAACTATTACTTCTTACTATTATCTCAAATTTTTAATGTAAACAAATTAAGTCAGAATATATTCAGTATGTTTGATCTTAAACCAGTACATTTTGATTTTTTGTATATTCAAAATATTGGAAAAAGTATTTATACAATTCCAACTTATGGCATTCATAATTAAAGATTATGTTTTGATTGATGGAATATAATAGAATGGAATAGAACATAATAGAATACAGTGGAATGAAATGAAGAAGACTTGAATAAATTTTTTATTCCATTGTTTGGATATTTTAAAAGGGAGATGAACAAATTTTGCATTTCATAGCTTACCATCCAAATTGGAGGGGAACAAAATTGAAGGTAAGTGGTGGTATGGGATAAAATTCATTTCCTCCTATTTCATTTCGATCCACTATTATCTGTCAAATGCAAACAATGGAACATATTCTATTTCATCCATTTCGATTACATTTCATATCATTTTATCAATCCAAACATAGTCTAAAAGGTTTAGGCAATTTTGTGCATTAGACTCGCTTTCCAAAATTTGAAATTCTCATACGAATCTCCATCAATTTTTTCTATAGTAATCTTATTTACGAGTGTTCAAATTCAAATCTATCTAAATTAAAACTGCTGAATAATAATTGAATATTCCAAAAAAATCAATTCAAATCAAACCACATTAAATTAAACGGGTCTTATTTGGTTTTTTTAATTAATTTAGTCATCCAACACTAAACTAAACCATATACAGTATAATTTTAACTTTATATCAAATGAATTTTTACCTCAAAATCATACTACAAAGACCCACAATCTCACTCTCCCAAGATGAGGAGTTGGACATCATGAAATGAGACATGTTATCAACATTGTTTGTGTGGGAATCAATGATGATTTTATGTCAATGTCAAAAATTTATATTTATATTAAAATTAAAATTAAATTGTTTGATACTGATCGGATGACTATTTCAATTATTTTATGAAAATAATGAAACGAATAAGGAATAAAAAATAGACGGAATTCTTGTAAAAAAATAAAAAGTATAAAAGGGGATCGATATTAAAGTGCTACTACCTATGATTCTATTCTATAAAGATAAGCCAATGATCATAGGTATAACCGTATAATAGGTGAAGAGCAAAAATATTGTTGCTTAGGAGTATTATGCTATTATGAACGTGACTTTTGACAAATTGCAAAACAAAACCACGCTTTAAATATGATGAACCTATAACTATATATATTAAAAGGTGAAGTTTTCAATCGATATTTTGATTTTGAAAATAATGTTTTCAATTGATATTGAAGTTGATGTGATTGAGATCTTTTATGAATCGAAAATAGGCCTCACTATAACATCAGAAGTCAATAATCTTGATATGGGAAAACTGGCCCAGTTACGTTGTGCCTAAATATATTGCAATATTGTGAACATGCTTTCGAAATTGTATTGGATGATGTTATTGGTATATCATGAGAGTTTCTAATTTTAGATGTTGGCTTCTAAATATTGTGTGGAGCAGTGGAGGACAGTAAAATTAAAGGAGGTGTAGTTAAATCTTCCATGTGCCGGAGGAATTTGTGTGAAGTTAAGGAAAAGAAGGTTTGAGAATAAATTAAGGAGAAATTTTTAGATAATAGTTTTTTTTATAATATTATTTTATTTTTTAAAAAAAAAATCATAGTTAGGGAGTCTCTTTACAATAGATTTGATAGGTCTTTTTATGTACCTTTGGATGAGAACATTTCGGCAGCTGAGATGAGTAGGTTGGGGTGAAAACTGAAGAGTTGAGGGAGATGGATGGAGGTGGCGTGGGCGTTTGTTTGTTTGAAAAGAGTAGTTGTATTTATAGCGTTCTGTGTTGGTTAGATAGTTGTGACATCTTAGACGATGGTTACATTGTGAAGGGAGTCTATTAATAATCTCTCAAGTCATTTTGGTGGAGGTTGGTGTCCGTGCATAAGAAGCTCATTTGAAATAAAATTGGTTCGTTGAAGGTCAGAGTATCCTTACAATTATAAGTTTTTTGTTCGGTAATCTAGATATTAAACTCACACATTGTAAGTTTTTTTTTTTGACAAAAAATATTTATTAACAAATTATAAGTGTTAAGTAATGAAAAATTCAAAGTTTAAATCTCAATCCTCCAATAATATATTTTAAGATATAGAAATTGGGCCGGATAATGATAATTTAATTTCTTGTTTTTGGTCAAGAAACAAATTTAGTTTTAGTAGGGACTAAAACTATATGTGTAAAAATAATTATAAGGACTATAAATATAATAAAAATTAAGTAATTAAATTTAGAAGTATTTTATAAAGACAAAAATATATTTGATTTTTTTTATTAATTTGATAGAGTAATGTTGGAATATTTTATTATATTCCAATAATATTAGGTGGGCAAATATCTTTATTAATTATATTAGCTATTTATCAATTCTGAGTCTTAACTGATTAGTGATCAAATTAAGTAAAAAGGCTAATTAGATTTCTATTTGGGTAATTAATTAATTAATTAATTATTTGAATATGGGCTTAATATGAGTGGATGTCGGGATGACCCATTTAGGAATAATGGGAACCCTAATGGGTCATCACACTATATATAGGCTATGGTCCCCAATATACCGGACACACAGCAAATAATCTCTTCTCCCCATCTGAAGAGAATTCAGGGCAGAAGGAGTCCCGATTGAGCAAGAACCACAAGCCAACGGATGTTCGTCATCCGTCTCTTTCACGTTTCAGGATTGCTATCGGAGAGACTTACGGTTTGTCTAATGGATTCGTCTATCCAGGTATTCCTATAATACCTACCTTTGATAAATCAACATGTTGTAAATCCTATAATTATAAGCATGCTCGTTTGTTTATTTGACTTCCGCACTAAAGTATGATTATAGATTTAATCTTTATTGTAGAGCATGTCTTTTAGTAATTAATATTAAATTAATCCCAACAAGTGGTATCAGAGCGGGTCTTCATGTTTGATTTATTGGGATAAACTTAATTATAATTTTATGATTTATGCTTGCATCGTCCAGTTTGAATTCCATTTGAAACGAAGCAAGTAGTAGATGTTGCGATTGAAATTGGCTTAATATTATGTGCCTTCATATTATCACGACATTTAATTTTATTTGGTTCTGTTTTCTAGTCTTGCAAAGCTTTATCATAAGATTGGGATTCAAATTGACGCTCGGCACATATATGTGTGGCCTATTTAATTGATCCCTAAGTTACTGTATTATTTTGTTTCAGTTATCAAAGTTTTGATGATAATCAGTTTTTTCTTTGGTAAATCCAGCATAACATATATAAAGGTTTCACTTATTTATCAGGTCTATTTGTTTGAACAAAATAAAGTGAACAAATACAGTGGTCAATTATATTTTCTTAACTTTTGGTTGACAAATTTTTTATTTAAGCACATTTCTGGAATTCTAAATATTTTGTGATTTTAATTATTTGGTATTGATTAAAATCTATTATGAAATGTGGATTAGGATTGTGGATTGATTTTGTGGTTTTTCTGTTTTCAAATCAAATATTTTGATTTAGGTTATTTATAAAGTTTGGTGTACTGTTGTACCTATCCGGCAAATGCTATTAGCAATTAAGGATTTTGATTTGATTTGTTTTGAAATTAAAGATATTCCGAAATCAAATATTTGTTTTGGAATTTAAATTGATTCACATTAGTTTTGAATTTAAAGTTTATTTTGAGAAATAAGGTATATTTTCGGTAAAAGGGAAAATAAGGTATATAAAGATTTGCTACAAATATATATGTTTGGTTATTATATATATTTTTGTAAAAGGTCAATTGCACTTAAATAGCAATTAATAATGATTCTCAAGATATTTTGATTCAATTTGGTATGTATAGAATCAAAGTTTTTTTTTATTCTTTAAACTTCGGAAAAATATAAATTCTATAATTATTTGTTTAATTATAGATATATATAGTTTTTGGGTTTCCTTCTATTTTGGAAAATACAGTTATAGAATTTTATTATTTATTTAAAGAATCATCGGGTATATGTGAATCAATTGTGGCATGAATATTATTTGGTATATATATATATATATATATATATATATATATATAAAGATTTAGTTTTTATTTGAAATTAAATATTTGGTTTATAATGATTTTGGTATTTGAATTTATTGTTATTAAGTTTCTACAATAATTTCTTTTGTCATACTCTTCGGTTATATTTCATGACAATTTTAGTTTGTTAGTGAGAATTTCTTTTCACATTAAGGGATGTCATTTAATCTTATGATTATGAAGGGACATCATAAAGGAATACGGCCTACACTTTGTGAGTAGTGCATTGTAAATTTAAGACTTTTCCCATTTGATTTAATAAATTGCCAGGTGATTTTGATTGAGTTGGTTGAAACGACAAGTTGCCAAAGTAACCTCTGTTGTCTAGATTTAATTCAATTGAAATCACAAAAGGGATGTATAAAATTGTCCATGCAAGCTATTTGGGTCTTCCAAAAGGTTGACAAAGTTTGGCCGAATAATTACATACATATATATTCAATTTATTAAATTGTCTAGTAATGACGATTGAGTTGATTGAAACAACATGTTGCAAAAGTAACCTCTGTTACATAGATTTGATTCAATTGAACTTACAAAAGGATGTAGTGTGAAATTATCCATGTGAGTTGTCGTCGGCCCCAAGGAAGGCACAACTTGACCGGATAATTGCATACTTGTGATGGTAAATGTGTGGTGATTATAAAGTTAGTTACCATGTGAATAGTAGGATGCGCAAACGTGACTATTATTTGACATGTTATCACCAATGTTTGATCATTGCATTGAGAGTACCGCTTGCAATTAATTCTTACAATCCAAAGATTGGGAATTGATGGTGCGCTTGGTATCTTGTTTGAGTCTTTTAATTTACAAATAAAGTTTTGCATGTCTGTATAATAACTTATTGGCATGTATAATAAAGTCATGTTATTGTGAATCCATGTAAGTATTTAGTGGATTACAATCACACTTATGATGGTAAACATGTGACAATATGAGGACTATTGTTTATCAATTGTCAGTGTTTGATCATTGTAACAAAATACCACTAGCAATTGATGTTAACTTTAAGGGATTAACATTGATGATGCACTAGGTATTTTGGTTGGTATATTTTTTTGTTCTCTATAAACTAATATAGTTTATGTATCTGCAGAATCATGTTAGAATTTTAAGAAATTAAAATTCTAACTCTCAAGAATATAAGAAGAACATTACGTTCTTGGATCTAGACCTTTGATAATGATGGAGGAACTCAAATCTCTCACAATTCAGTAAATTTAAAGTGAGAATCAAGTTTAGAAAGTGAGTATACTCCTAATCACAAAGGTCATGTGATCATGAAGTTCTAATTTCCAGGGACAATAGAGGTGTTATTTAAGATGACATAATTTTTGTCATGTTTTTCTTTGCTTAAATTAAAGTGCTTGTAAAGCAATAAGGCGAAAGACAAGCTCTCGTTGGAGAGATGACTTTTCATTAAGATTATTGAACAAAGAAATATCACGAACACATTATGTAACTATTTAATCTTGCTAAAGAGTTGTGGTTTCGACAATCGGGTGACTTGGTCGAAAATATAGCATTTAGTGTTCTCTTTGCACAATTAATTTTATGACTGTCAAAGTTGGAAATAATTTTTTAATAGAATTATTTCATAAAGTGTGCAATAAAGAAAATATTGGAGCAAAAGAAAATAAAATAGTGCTCATTAGGTAAATACCTCAAAGGATAAGGGCAAATAAAGAAAAATAAGAAAATATGATCTAAACTGACAAATTTCAATGATGTTGAAAGACACATCAATCTAGAGGGGAAATAAGTTGGTGGAGATTGATGATTTTTCAACTCTTTATTAGATTGTTGTTTAAAAATATTTGTATTTAAAAGACAATTTGGTGAATCAATTTTTGTTAGTGATTTTCGTTTTTAATGTTATAAGTTCATTATTGTTATCTTAAAATGAGGGATTCGATTTGTCTTTTAAATTTAAATATAAGCATAGTCAATTCAGTTATGACTTGTGACAATCTTGAATTGTTGAAAATTTTGAGAAATATAAACTTTGGTCCCCAAGTTAATGAAGATTTTGAGACAGGAACCGTAAAATCTCTTGAAGATATTGAGTTTGGGGGAGAGATATGGTAAAAGAATAAAATTGAGTGAGGAAGAATTGGTTCTAAACCAATTCATATAGTTACTATTTATATAGTAAATTTGGATCCTCATAAGGACATTAGTGTTCTTCCTCTCAATTAAGTCAAGAAATTAATTCATGAGGATCAAACTCAATACCTTCAAGAAACTAAAGCATCATGTGTCATAATGTATTGACTGAAAAGAGAAATTACATTTGATTTAAAAACTCTATTAGGACAGTCAAGACACTTGTAATTTATTATAATTTTGGAGTTTCATAAGATGGATACCAAAATAGTATTTCTTAATGGTGACATTAAGAAAAACAATACGGTGCAATCACAGAACACTTTAAGTCAAAAGACACAAAGTAGATGATTTGCAAACAGATGAAATCCATTTATGAGTTAAGGAAACTGTCTCATTAATGATACCATCAAAGTCTCATCAGATAATTATCTCATTTGGTTTTGAGATGTATATTATGGAGAGTTGTGGGTTATACAGGTTCAATTGGAGTATGTTTATGTATTAAGTTTAATGCGTCGGTTTTACTTTATTAAGTCAACAGTGATATATGGTCGTTGTGCAAAATCAAGAAATCACTAACAAAAGTTTAATGCGAAATTTCTTGCCCACATCTCTTTTGTATTAGGAAATTTGATACTTAAGGATTATTCTCTATGTATCATTCGGTTATCACAAAAGAGTTATATCAATAAAGTTGAAAGTAAATTCGACATGAAAGTCAATAAACTAAGAGATTGTTTTAATCATAAAGGGGACTGTTTAAAAGTCTCAATGATCGCCCAAAAGAAAATCTGGAAATTTAGAAAATAAAGTGTTTTCATATATGCTTCGACTTTGGGAAACTTATGTATGATCTTAATTATATGCATTTGGAAATATTGTATGTAATAAGATCATTTGGCAGATACTTGAGGGATTCAAAATTTGAATCATTGAAGTTAAGCAATCATAAAGATTGTTATAGAGAACGAAATAATTTGTGTTCAGATATAGATGATCTAATATTTTGGAGATCATTAGTATGTTTGACCCCGATTCTTTGGATGTTTACATACAATGGACATCCTAACTCAAGAAATGATTGTAAGTATTTAAATCAATTGGTTGCATACAGTAAAAGTTTTTGAAAGACTACTCAAGTTATATTGTGACATAAATCAGTCAGATAATGTTTCAACAATTGTCTTATAAAGTTAATTAATTTATAAGTTGTTGAAGAATAGAACATATAGAGATAAATTTTATGCTAGCTAATTCACTAATCGAACACTTGATACTTGAGGTCTTTCATTTGGTTGTTGTCACTTAGGATGTCTTGGATTAGTGGGAGTCTCTATTCAGTTATGTTCTAACTTTGGTATTGATACAAATACATATTTGGTTAAGGTTTTCTGCATAATTAAAGTTTGAGGTTATTATGATAACTCATTTTGTATCATTTGTGCAAATAATGAATTTGCAAACTTCAGTTTGATCTCACTAAGGATTTCAGTTGGACCAGTTGGAAATAGGCATGATATAGAGATCACATTGCATGCATTTTCCATGTCACTCATCCATATCGATCTATGTCATCGAGTGCATTGATGTGGTGATCGTCGAAGGTTCCGTCACGTTATATGTTAGTGACGACAGCCGCGGTGGTTCCATTATTGATGTATGAGAGGGACCAAATTGTAAAGTTGAAATCTAAGATAAATAGCATTCAAATGCGCACCTAAAGATTAATGATATAATTATTACGATATATTGCCCAAGTGGGAGATTGTTGGAATATTTTATTATATTCCAATAATATTAGGTGGACAAATATCTTTATTAATTATATTAGCTATTTATCAATTCTGAGTCTTAATTGATTAGTGATCAAATTAAGTAAAAAGACTAATTAGATTTCTATTTGGGTAATTAATTAATTAATTAATTAATTGGATATGGGCTTAATATGAGTGGATGTCGGGATGACCCATTTAGGAATAATGGGAACCCTAATGGGTCATCACACTATATATAGGCTATGGTCCCCAATATACCGGACACACAGCAAATAATCTCTTCTCCCCATCTGAAGAGAATTCAGGGCAGAAGGAGTCCCGATTGAGGAAGAACCACAAGCCAACGGATGTTCGTTATCCGTCTCTTTCACGTTTCAGGATTGCTATCGGAGAGACTTACGGTTTGTCTAATGGATTCGTCTATCCAGGTATTCCTATAATACCTACCTTTGATAAATCAACATATTGTAGATCCTATAATTATAAACATGCTCGTTTGTTTATTTGACTTCCGCACTAAAGTATGATTATAGATTTAATCTTTATTGTAGAGCATGTCTTTTAGTAATTAATATTAAATTAATTCCAACAAGTAATTGCGTACTCAAAGTTGGTTCATTTACATAAATTATTATATTTCATTCCTAAGCTGTGAGCAACTCAGTCTATGTCGTCTAGTTTATCAATAAAACATGTACTTTGATATGTTTTTCTATCTTATTAACTTATCCAAATCTTTGTGTTTTTCTCTCTTGGATTTTTTTTCCTGCTTTTAGGAGTGAAATTAGCCTCGGATTCTCGTATCCTCTTAATCTATTTAATTAGACAGCCGCCAACCATTACAAGTTGGTTGTTTATTTTGTATTTTTGTCAAAAAGAAGAAGAAAAAAAATGTGCATGATGGTGGTGATGCTTATTTCTTTTGTGCATGCAAGTAATGCTACAGCTCGGATTTGATTTGAGAATTGAGATTCACTAAATTGTACTCCATATACAAATCCAATTTTGTGTGCATGAAAAATTTACAATTGGCTATTTAGTTCCGATTATTTTTCTACTTTCATTGTAATTATATACATACATGTAGGAGTATATCTTTATTTTTATCTTTATTATTTTAAAAGGGTATCATATGAAATCCTACTATATTTTGGAAAACGCTGACACCCTTTGAAAACTCTAATATCTTATATCATATATGATGCAATTATGATGTCATAGATTACATGTACCAATGGCCACTTGACAAGCTTCCTTTTGCATTTCACATGGACCCTCATCTTCCAATAGCCAATTAGCAAGTAACATGTGTTGCCTATTCATCAAGTAATCTGGCATGGGCTACATGGGCCCCCAATAGTTTACCGGATTAATTGATAAGTTGGGCATTCCCGGCACACCGATCAAGAGTGTACCATTATTGCTATCATTATCACCATTAGGTTAATTTGTTGGAAGAATTTCATCTAGATGAATTCTTCGGTATACATATTATATAGATATATATCAGTACATTTATTAAGATGGATGATTGTGATTGGTCAACAAATAGTATTTAAGTGCAAAAAATTGTATCTATTTTGCTGGGAATTTCTCTTCTCGCATCCAACCAATGAAGAGTATGTTGCATTAATGCTTGCTATATATGCAACAAGCAAAAATCTCTTTCAATAGTGACAAAGAAAATCTTCATTAATTCTTCCATACAACCAATCAAATAGACATTGCAATATTTGCTAACCAATTGTTCCATTCTTTCGATTGGTCATCTAATGTCAAACGAAACAATGCTCTAACATAACACTCACATTCTAGACACTAACTTCTACCTAACAATTGCAATGGATCTTAGATTTTCTTGGATGATCACATATACCTCTTCATCTTATGAAACGAACACAACTTCCAAAAGTTACCATTTTTATGACACATTCTATTTTTTTTCTAAGTTAGATAATACTCCTGTTTTAATAGTTTAAATACTTTGTAATGGGTGTTTTGGATCTTAAAAAAATAGTAATAACGCACGGCTAAATAATGCTCTTGGTACACGCCCATCAACTCAATTTGCTTATCTCCAATTGTCCTTCATCCTCTTAATAGCTTTCTTGCAACCATGTACAAAGATTCACATAGATTAAGCAAGAGATCCCTTAAACATGAGATAATAAAGATCATCCAATAATTCCATCACACAATAGACAATTAATACAATTGATTAGCATCACCTAACATAATTCACATACTTCACCTCTCATTATATATATATATATATATATATATATATATATATATATATTTCGTGTGTGTGAGCATGTACTATTTATCTTTAAGTCTTTAAAAAACCAACTAACTCCAAACAAAATCATCCATACCTCTTAGCAATCAACCTTGGAACACTAAAATTCTTAACATGCACCCAATCAAAAGAATTTCAATAATTTCTACCCAATTCGCCCCAATGGAAATCTCACAGTTAAATGCTACGGAGTATGAGATAACAAGTGACCCTAACTAGGCTAATCCCTTCAAAAACTTTCTCTCTCTAAGAAACACGTGCTCTGCCTTCTCTCTTCTCTAAACTCAGATCCGCCGCCTCCTTTCCCTACTCATCCAAATCGATCAAATCCAAGATGTAGCCACCGTCCTCGGTGGTACGACCGGACCTGAAGGTTTCGCATACCACCAGTTGTTCGCCGGCGTTTTTGCTCAACCGTGGACTGCTCTCTTCCGCCATTTCTTTTGCTCTGTTCTGTTTCCGGTGCTTTGGGGCGGTGGTTCGTGGTTTACTGGTCGTGTTGATTTCGCCGACGTTTTCCTTTTGTTTTTCTTTGTATGGGTTCGCAGATTCTGTTTGTGTTTGGATCGACTCAGCTCTTGTTACTCGTCTGGTTCTGGATCTTTGTTTTTCGTTTTTCGTTGAGGGTGATGGTGATGGCGCTGTCGTCATTTTTATGTTAACAGTACTTTGTCGGTGGGGTTGGTGTTGTGTTAGGGTGCCGTCGGTTTGCTGTCTCTTACCTTCTGCGTTTTGTTCGCCGCACCATAGCTGAAAGAGGTGGTTCGCTGCTAGTTTTTTGCATAAATGTGGGGGTTAACTTTTGGTTTTTTGCAGAAACATTGTGGTTCGTTGCCGTCTTTGTGGTGATGGGGTGATGTCGGATTCGGCTCGGTGGAGACAGTTACTGTTCCTGGTGAGTGTTTGTTTGCTCGATCTGTTTCAACGGGGTGTTGTTGGAGGTGATGGCGAGGTGTTGTTGCAGTGTTCGGTTTTGGAGGTGGAGTAGCTCCGACGACATTTTTAGTGGCGTACGGTGGGGACGATGAGTAGATGTGGCGGTGGTTGGGAGTATGGTGTCGTGTTAGGGGTGGTGGTGTTTGGCAGAGATGGTGACTTGGTGTAGTGGTTGGAGTCTTGGGTGGGGTTTTGGCCGGTTTCTTGTTCACCGGACCGGAGTTGTTGAGGTGGTGATGGCGGTGTTCAGATTTGGCGTCGCCGAGGTCTGGTTTCGGTGATGATTGTTGGTGCTGTGGTGAGATGGTGGTGGTGGTGATTGGGTGATGTGGTTACGATCGATGTAGCGTGATTGGTTTGCTTTGATCATGGATTCTCTGACCGCGTTTCAAATCTATTGAGATTTGCAGGACTCCTTTTGAGTCGCTGATGGTTTCCAAATCTGTTGGGATTTGCAGGTCTCTGTGTATCTGAGCTACCTATTCTGCGTCGTCTGTTTTATCCTCGGTTGGTGCTTTTGGTTCTTTGGTGTTTTATTTCACCACCACCGGTCTCATGGTGGTACCTCTGTCGTTGCCGAGACTTGTCTGCCTGGATTTTCGTTCTACTTTTGTCTGGTCAGTGGTCCGCCTGATGGAACTGTTTCTGGATACTGATGGGCCGAGCGCTTTTGATTCGAGTTCGGGAGTCAGAGTTTAGTCGTGGTAACATTAAGCGGGGTTGGTGACTGCTCTGGTAGTCTTGAATCTGTGGGATGCTTTTCTGTGTTTGGGATTAGGAGTTGATTTTATCAGGTGGTGTTTGTTTAGGAGTTTTTTTCTTTTCTTTGGGTGTTCCGCATATAAACGGCACCTAATATGTAGTCCCTATGTACTGGTCTCTGTTCGTCTTGTGCAGAGACCTGGTTATTAATAAATTTTGCCATTTCAAAAAAAAAATTGACCCTAACTTCATAATGTCTAGCATATGCCTTGGCAACGTAATGAGAGCACACAGCTAGCAAGCATCATCTCTTAAAATATACTTCCTCAGTCCAAAAATGTAAACAAAAAAATATATTTTTTCTTGTCCGAAATTATAAGTACAAAAAAAATCAACTTTAATCATTTTCAATATTAACTTTTACTTATTCTCATAAAATTAAATGCAAATTGCATTTAATTTATTCTCTCTCTTCTTTTCCCCGTAATCAATAACCAATAAAAAAAATTTACATCTTCACATGAAACTTATTTCAAGAAAAACACAAGAAGTCATATTTCAAATTATCACATTTTACTTTCTTAATAAGTGTGAATTTTTATATTTTTTTTTATATTTTGGGACGGAGGGAGTATATACGTATTGCTACCAACATGCAACCAATGAATATGGTGAATGTGATTCTGAACGGTGCCTAAGATGTAGTCTATTAATGTTTGGAAAGAAGAGCAACTTTATTGCAGGGTATTTAGCTATATTTTTAGGCTAAATACTCGATCCTTATATTTTATTGCCGCCGGAGGGAGTATACATGGTCGTGCTTGATTTTTATTTTTAAGAAAAGTTGCTCGTGAGGATTTTGTAGATTTCGACTCTTAAATTAAAATAAACATTCTTATTCTTTCATACATCACTCTTTGTCATCGAAAACAAACCAAATTTAAGAAGAAAAAAATTAACTGGATCACATCCAACAAACAAATTCAGATTAATAACAACAATTTGAAACTTCCAAAACTCTAGAGACGAAGGAGATGAAAAAATATGATGTACAAAGCAAACCACATGTTGTTGATGCGGTGGTGGAAGAGATGAGACCGTGAAGAGAGAGATTGAGGGTGGAGAGAGAGGACGAAGATTTGGTGCACATTGGTAGAGAAATGACATAGATCGGTGTTTGCGTAACACACGCAAGCATGCCATAAAATTGAGTGAAATATCAATTTAGTCTTTGTTTTTTTTACTCAAAGGGGCCTGATTTCCAAAGAAAAAACAATTAAGAATTTGGTTTTTGGTAACGAGTGCCCCCGACATACTCTTTAAGAATTTTAATAACTTGTTAGATGTCAAGTTAGTCTTTGTTTTTAACCATTTATTACTATTAATTAAATCTCTATATTTTAATAACTTGTTATTAATTTTATCTCTAATTTTATTCGTTTACTATCAATTTAACCTTTAATACCAAACACGATATGATACCAAATGCCTATAGAAGTTATAACATGTTAAAACACTTTTTCTAAAAAATAAGTAGGTGTACGCTAACAAAATCATATATATATATATATATATATACTAATGTACACTTTAATGAACACAATTTAACATAATCAAAAACATTTTAAAATTATTTATAAAATAAAAAACTCATTTAAAAGTGCCTATAAAATCCCGAAACAATTTAATAATTTATGTGTAAAAACTTTACACAAGAACTCAAAGAAGAAAGTCGAGGTTCAAACTTCAGTCATGCACTTATCTATTTAAGGCTAGAATTTATAGTCACTACCAGACTATTAGACAGGAAAAAAAATAAAGAAATCAAACACTAATAAAAATATAGACGTGATGCCAATATCTTTGATTTAATTATAGAATCTCAAATTCTGAAATTTCTATCAACTTATTTTCCTTTTCTTTCTTTTTTTGACAATATAAATAAATAAATAAATAAAATACAATTATCACTTATGAAAAGAAAATCCAAAACAGGCCCTATTTAAAGACCAACAAGACCCTGCAGCAAAGCACACACACATCACAAACTCAAACTAAAAGCTTCAAACTCAAAACGACGACGTAGCGTCATCCCTTCGCTTTATACAATAAACTGAAAAAACGAAACCCTTTCACTTCACATTTCACACCACAAACAAACATGATAGCTTACCTTGAACACTTCGTTCACGGAAACGACACAGAATCAACTCCAAACGACGACGTTTCTTCCCTCCAAGGTTCTTTCCATTTCTCCCCAATTTCCATCGCAACCAAAGACTTCGGCGGCATGAAATCCTCCACTCCCCTAGCCGTAATCCGCCCTTACTCCACCTCCGACGTCGCAAGAGCAGTCAAAGCAGCAACAACAACCACAAACCTAACCGTCGCGCCACGTGGCAACGGTCATTCAATCAACGGCCAAGCCATGGCGGAAAAAGGATTAGTCCTCGACATGCGCGCCACCGCGGATGAACATTTTCAACTTCTTTATCACGAAGGTGTTCCATACGTCGACGTTTCCGGAGGGGCATTATGGGAAGAAGTGTTGAAACGCTGCGTTTCGCAGTTTCAACTTGTTCCGAGATCGTGGACTGATTATCTCGGGTTAACGGTCGGTGGAACGCTTTCTAACGCCGGTGTTAGTGGTCAGACTTTCCGTTACGGTCCTCAAACGGCAAACGTAACGGAATTAGAAGTCGTTACTGGTAAAGGTGATACTTTAGTTTGTAATGAAAATCAAAATTCAGAACTTTTTTTCGCAACGCTTGGTGGTCTTGGTCAATTTGGTATCATCACTAGAGCCAGAATCGTTCTTCAACAAGCCCCTGATATGGTAATTACAATTACTACAATTTAATCACCAATTAGTTCACTTAAATGACCGCAGAGACATTTGATATGTTGAATCAGCAATTTCAACTTCTCAATATCAAGACTCAATGCTGAAAAGCGGAGAATTATAATTTGCGTATCAGCATATAAAATTTCTCTGGGTTTATAATTACCAATATACTGTACTATTTTTTAGTTATTGTTAATTTATTTAATTTGAATAAAATATGATTATTATTTTATAATTTTGGGGTGATTAATTTTAGGTGAGGTGGATAAGGGTGATTTACTCGGAATTTGAGGATTTTACCAAAGATGCAGAGTGGCTGGTGACACTACCAGAAGGTGACGGTTTTGATTACGTGGAAGGATTCGTTGTGGCTAACAATGATGATCCTTGTAATGGATGGCCCACAGTTCCGATGGGTTCGAACCAAGTATTCAACCCGGTTCATGTTCCTTCTTCGACTGGACCGGTTCTCTATTGCTTAGAACTTGCTCTTCACTACCGTAAAACCACTCGTTCATCCGACGTTAACATGGTAATTAACCGACTTTTTCTTAATTAACATGTTGGAGTAGTAGAGTGGATATGTAATTCTCCGTAATTTTGCAGAAGCTACGCGTGTTATTAGTTAGTTGAATTATTTTCACTTTTTAGTAGTACTGTAGTAGGTAATTTGGGTTTGTAAAGATATGGGTCGGGTATAGAATCCGTGACTCAATTTTGACCTAGGAAGCTGCTAAGTACAACTTTAAGAACTGATTTAGCTTACACATTAAGGAGAAGAAAATGAAAATGATACGTAATCTTATTACTAGTGGTATAGAAACAAATTTAGGTGGGACCCAAGTAAAAAGTCAAATATACGCAGATTTCACCAACACAAGTACGAAGTTGAGATATGAGGAGGGGTTATTTAATTCTCTTCTGCCATAAGCTCGATACATAACGTCACACCATATCATTTTGGTATAAGTGTTGGTTTTGGATTTTGAGATTTTATTATTTCAAAATTTGAATTTATTTTCTTAAGAGGAAAAATGGCAATGGTTGGGGGAAAACTGACTACACGGGCGTAATGTATCTTCCATTGGATTTTCTGACACATTACCTCTACTGAAAAGTCTGTGTTGTTGGTATCAAATTACCAAAATAGGACCGTACTTTGCTTAGTTTATAATAGTACCTTAGCAACAATTAGCAGTAAAATGGTAGTAACATTGATTTTGAATTCTTTTATAGTTAAGTTTAAAATGGTCATATAACATAAGTGAGTGCTCCATTTGCTCTGATCATTGAGATCTTGCTGACGTTACGGTCCCCACAATTCCGTAAATGGCCAAAAAACCATCATTTTCAGGAATCTGTAGTTTTAATATTTTTGAATATTAATTTGTGTGAATGACGGAAATACCCTTGTTTGATTTTGTAGAAAGTGGATAGATTGCTTGGAGGGTTGAGATTTGTTGAGGGTGTAAAGTTTGAGGATGATGTGAAATACATGGATTTTTTGCTACGTGTAAAGAGTGTGGAAGAGGATGCTAAAGCCAAAGGCATATGGGATGCACCTCACCCATGGCTCAACATGTTTGTGTCCAAGTCCGACATAGCTGATTTTGATCGTGAAGTGTTCAAGAAAATCCTCAAACATGGTGTTGGTGGCCCCATTCTAGTTTATCCACTTTTGCGAAGCAAGTAAGTACTACTATACTACATACACACATTTTATTGATGCAAGTATTTTTATTATCTCATTGTAGTTAGAAAGGTTTAATTAGTTGTGATTGCCTCAAAATTTATACTATTTGAGAATTTAGCCCGTTAAGTTAATGTTTTAAAAATCGGACTTAATTAGCTAGTTTAAATACGAAATCAAAACTTATTAGGTTTATTGGTTAGTTTATCGGTTGATCTAGTCACGGCTATACTACAAATGAATTGAATTGGAGTATTTTTCTGAACCGTAGTTGGATTTATTGAACCTTAATTTAGGATGTCTATACTCTCTTTTCCTAGAGCTTCCTTTTCTTAGGGACTCGAAGGTTAGTAAAAAAATAAATAAACAAACAAATTTAAGTGGAATACAATTAATCTTTATTTAATCTTGGTAATTATTCATTAATTGCATAAGATAGATTTGGCAAGATATATTTTTCACCGTGGATGGGAGGAAAGCTAAGTTTCACAAAAATAAATTTTATAAATGCGTTGGTTGTGTTGGTTGTTTGATTTTGACATGAACTGAGGCTGCTGAGTTGGTTTTTACGATTATGACAAGGTTAATTAAATTAAAAACTAGTACTATACTAGTAGTAGTATTGTGTAGTAAACCTATGAAAAATGTCAATTTTGTGTGTTGGATGATGACACGCAACGATATGGGCCAGTGGGGCACACATGGCACCCAACTGTGACCTTGGTTGCTAGTAATGTATATGAATCACCTGAGCCAATTGGCTCTTTCACCCCCTATTTGCTTCATGGACCACCGATTTTAAAACGGAGTGGGTGGTTAAGATTTTGAGGGTGGGTCTAGTGATATTCCACTTGGCACTTGTGTTGAATTAGTAGAAAAAGTTAAGCCAAAATGGGACCCCATCCCATATACTCCACCATATATTGGTCGTATGGTAACCTCAGCTGTTTCATCACTCTGCGGTTGTACCATTTTTATCTGAGTTTGTCCAATCTGTTTGATAAAAAATTGTAGATATTCTATAAACTAATTTAGGTGTATAATATATGAACGTATAACCGGTAAATTAATTGATTCAATTTTTAGTGTTAAATATGAAAAGGACTTAGTGTATGATTGGTTTAGCGGTGACTAGAATTGATTTTGATTGAATTGATTTTGGAGAATTGATTTTGAATAAAAGTGAGTTGAATGTAAAGTGATTTATGTTTGGATACCTTTATAACAAAATTGATTTGCATGAAGATGTTGTTTGGATATTTTGTGTCAAAATTGCTTTTGAGTGTGTAAATGACTAAAATGGGTTTTAACATATGTGTATAGATAATTTTTTACTCAATTTTAATTAATTAATGAAATCTTTCTTGCATAATGTTTTAAATAATTTTTATTTAATTTTTAAAATTAATAAATAGAAATATTATCCATTGGTTAATAAATACAATTAACAAACAATTTTTTGGGAGTAACAAACAAATTTTAAGTAAAAAATAATAATTTTTTTTCTCAAAAAAAAGAAAAGTAAAATAATAATTTTGTTTTGATAAAGGACGAGGCTTTGGACTTAGCAATAAATGAAATAAATACACGGGTCACTTAAGCCCAGTTCCTTATCTCTAACCTTGATAGAGGTACTGTAGCAAAATAATAAAGCTGTAAAACACCATGAAGAAAATGGGTAAATCAGGAAAATTAGCAAATGTGTAGGATAGAATTGATTTTGCTAACGCAGAAGCTACAAAAGGCAGCTTCAACTAGAATTGATTTTGAAAGGTAGAATCACGTTCTTAATTGATTGCCAAACATCCTTCCTACACCATAAAATCACGTTTCATGTTCCAAACGCACGTCCATGGCTGCTGAACGCCGAACCAAACAGTCACTTAGCAAATATGTTTAATAAGCGAATATGTTTAATGAATATTCAATTATTTTCCAACCAAGATAACAATATTAAAATTGAAAGAAAAAATTACATAAGCTATAAGTTTCAAGCTATAGACAAATTAATAATTAGCTAAGAAAAAATAAACTATAAGCTTGTGAGAAAAAATACTATCGAATATTTTTTCTTCAATACGAACTTATATAAATTTAAAATTAGACGTTACAAAATAGAGTAGCACATAATTTTTATATTCATATGACTTTCACCAAATTATTTTGTGCATCCATATTATTTTTATTTTTTTCAAATAATTTTTTTGGGTGTTTTAAATGCATTTCTTGCTACTAAAATGAGTAGATATAAATAGTTTCAAAATAATTAATTGTTGGTACTTTAATCCTATAATTTACTATGCAATCCATGTAATTAAAACCATTTTTTTGTTCACGAGTGTTATATTAGTCATTTTACCCTAAAAAGTAAGTTTTTCACTCTAAAGTAGTATATAGTTTGTTTTATATAAAATCGTCATTCCTTTTTCGTCTCTTATTCAATGATTTTATCACATTAATCATGCATCATTTTTTTGGGTACAATCATCAAATCATTTTATTCTATTGTAAAAAAATAATATAAGACAATCTTTGTCGTATTCCTATTATTCACTATCACTCCTTGCCTGCGGTTGGCCAATAAGGTAACTGGGAACCTACATTCTTTTCCGGTGGGACATCCATATAAACAGAGCAAATTGCGCAATGAACATAAAACTAATTATAATAATGATTTAATAGTATTTTTTTACTGGACTATTGTTTAATATCAAACGGGAATGAGTGGTTGAATTGTTAATTTTATATTTTTAATTTTTAAATTAAATCATTAGATATTGCCGTTTTTTTCAACTTTATCCATCTTAAAATTTGATTCTTGGAGCCACTTTTTCTGTGCATGGCACTGTGTGCTTAATTTGCAACACTATTAAGTACTAAATTGCAAATATATATTTTAAAATATTCCATTAATCTTTTAGAAGTGAGAAATTCTTTCAAAGGAGGTTGGTAGTAACTAGTAAGTACTTGACGCATAGAGGTTGGTTTAACTTCCATACTCGATTAACTTTGTGTCTTAAGGTCTATTCTGACTCTAATGATAGTGATGAGTCTCTGAGATCCAATTTATCTAATTTTTTTTATATAAAGAAAATGTGATAAATTCTTTTGTGAACGGGGAAAATGAGATTTTGGAATTAATTTGCCATTCCAAACGTTGTATCTTTCATGATCAGTTTTGCCAATAAGAATAGACAAGGGTATTTATTCGCCAACCGGGATTACAGTGACACCAGGTTTTGTATTTTCTCTTGAAATGGGATTTGATTTCTGACAGACAAAAACAAAATCTCCCTTGTGGTTCCACATACACAGGGATATATTGATGCTGCTTTTTCTAAGGATTAGAATATGGTTCCTCTTATAGGGTCCCCTCCCCTCTTCCCCACCTTGCCCAATCTGCAACTGGTTTAAGTCATGCGCGACCCATGAATTGACCTCATGCATTAATTCACCATCAACATTATTGGAACATTACATTACATTGCGTGTTTATTTAGATGACGGGGAAAATGTTAGTAACTCATGAAGTAATAATAATTGGGTCTTATCTCATTCAGTTCAACATGAGACTCTTAACACGTTTGACTGTAGTGAACTAGACATATGTGACGCGATCAGATATAGCGGCGAATTGATAGTAGGTAACCCAACAAATTTTAGATACACTCTCATATCATCTTAGAATTTGAACTTTTTGAGTTGCACTTAACGCAACCACTACAAATGTAAGGGGACCATTTATAAAATTATGTTCAAGTCTTATCGCATCATTTGATGTAGAATTCTTAACAAGGTTGTTAAATTCTCTGCTACAAGCTGTCGAATGTGGATTAGTCTCATAACTGATTCAAAAGATCAATATGGGTGGAAGTTATCTAGATGTACTTTAGAGAGCCTAACATCTTAATGTTTTGCTACTAAAAAAGACTCATACATTGAATGATACAAATGAATAATGATAAAGCTAATTAGTTCCTTACTATTGCATTTGCATTATGTTCCTTAAAATGCTGAAAAGTAGGACTTGTTTCACTCAAGTTGGGTGGACCTAAATTATGCCTCTCCCCTAATTTCCATCTAGAAATTTGTGAAATCATATACTACTATTCTTGTCATTATGTATCCTAAATTGTGATTGGATTTCTAATTGATTGATTATTTTTTGACACAATCTAATTGCATGATTAGTTGAGGTTTCTGTATAATGATTGATTAATTGAGGTTTTTGTTTTTATGATTAATAATAATCAGGTGGGATGATAGACACTCGGTAGTGGTGCCAGACAGCAACATTTTCTACATAATAGCATTACTCCGTTTTATTCCACCACCACCAAAGGGACCACCTACTGATAAATTGGTGTCACAAAACAATGCAATTATTCAATTGTGCTACAACAGAGGATTTAATTTCAAGTTATATCTTCCCCACTACTTGTCACAAGAGAATTGGATGCGACACTTTGGTGATAAGTGGACTAGATTTGTCCAGAGAAAACAAAATTTTGATCCAATGGCTATTCTTGCACCTGGACAGAAAATATTTTCCAGAAACCAACTTAAATAATAATTAATTAGATTAGTATTAGTTAATTAGCTAGATAGATTGTTTCTCAATTAACCTTTGTAATTTTGGTTTTGATATTTTTTTTTCCTCCCCTATTAATCCTCTTGTTGTTTCTTTCCCCTACCAATTACTATAATGGTGCATCCTTATTGTAAATGAATATTTTTGGGGTGAAATCAAAGTGAATCTTTATCTTTTATGCAACCTATAAATAAGCATTCACTTGTAAGAAAAATGAAGTAATTGGTTTTACTCACACAATTAAATCGAAATTATTAGGCCTGAATTTAAATTCTGACTAAAATAATTTTTTATCAGAATTTACTTTATAACTTGGCTGAATTCTAAATTATGTAAGCGCATACTATTAGATTGGTCAGTGGTTCCTAGCTCTTTCATTCACTTGTGAACAAAAAAAACTTCATTGAGAGATGCAGAATCTTTGTTGTTTGTTTGATGATATCTAGCAAAATTATTGTGGATGAAATTAAAGGGCCAAGATTATTATTATTATGTAAATGTAAAGAGGTTCGAACTAATCTTGGTGTTGCATGACACGTATATGGACTAGTTAGTAATTGGCTAAAGTCACTTTCATCCTATCTAGCAAACTAGCTAGTGCTTGTCAACCAATCCTTTTCCTTTGGTCTCTTTGGATTTATAGTCTTTAATTAGAACATTGCTACGTGCCAATCAACCATTTGGACCACGCACTAATTTATACTCACTCTGTCCCAAAATAAATGACCTGTTTGACCACCGACACGTTTGCCAATGTACAACTTTAATCGTTAATATATCTAATTATCTATTATTAAAAATTATAAAAATTGTATATTTTGAAAGTACTCGTCGAGACAAATCAAACAACGTCTCATATGCTAATATTTGCATGTATATATTAGTAGAAAAATAAGGTCAAAACAGGTCAAATGAATAGTACACTAAGTCAAAAAAATGTCATTTAAAATGGGACGGAGAGAGTATATCTATGTCTTATCTGTGACAATATTAACGGACTATGATGGTTCTATTCAAGTTGTTTAGTCCCTTATAAAATAGTGTTTCACGGATTTGGATTTTCTACCTTAAAAAATTTACATTTATTTATATTTAGTTTATTTTTAAAGTTGATTTTGTCATTATTATTTACTATACTATTTTTCATTATTATCTCTTTCCTAGTATTTTTACACTAAATATAAATAAATGTAGATGGGTGTAGGGTTTTTAAATGTAAAGAATTCAAATTCGAATTTTTGCATATATGCAATGAAATACTTGAATTCCGACTAGAAGATGTATTTATGTTTAATATCTGATATGTTTTGAATACAAAATTAGTTTATGAAAAAACGAATTTATAGGAAAAAGAATTTTGTTTTCTCTTGCTAGTGTACAGTGACTCCTTTAATTTTCAACTGAATAAAGAATTTGATTAATTAATTTCAAACGTCCACAAGGCCAGATTTCAAGCTCAAACAACACTTATAGAAATAATAATAGTACATTACTACCTCTGTCCCATTTTATAAGAACTATTTTGATTAAATCACACTATTCACTTATCTTGCTTTGACCATACTTTTTTAATAATTTATAGATATAAATATTAGCATATAAGATCTTGTTTGATTTGTTTTGATGAATATTTTCAAAATATCAAATTTTTATAATTTTTACTAAAAGTGAATTAAAGATATTAGTGATCAAAATTGTACATTAACATACGTACAATAGTCAAACTAGTTCTTATATTTTGGGACATGGGTAGTATTTACTAACGAATTTTAATGTATAGACACCAAAATTTAGTTTACATGTATTTAAAATATGTTACCTAGTCCTGTGACTGTGAGTTTAACTCAGTTGACAGAGACATTGTATTATATATGCAGGCAATTGAAGTTCGAACACCGATCATCCCAATTATCCATTTTAAAGATGAAATTTCTATCCACTAGGCTACTTAAAAAAATTATTACCAAAAAAACTTGATAGGTGAAAATGAAATGCACAATTTTGAAAGTAAAAGCCACTTGGGTTTGGAGTTAGGTATCTCGAATTCTTTATTTGCTACTTTTGTAGCTTTTTTCATATAGAAAGATCAAATCCACATCAATAAAACAAGCTAAAATCTTAAAGAAAAGTTATCACTTTCTTTTTTCTCCCTTACCCCCCCTTTGAACTGGTTTCCACACACAAATCCTCGGGCTCTGCTAGTTTGACACAAAAACCAAACAAAATCTATTTGGCTTCATGATTCTCCACTTTCATAATGTTTCTTTTGGTAAATTTTGTTTCTTTTCGTCTTGTTCTTTTTCTCACCTCTGTAATTTACTTTTTACTCATCTTATTAAAAGTAGAGAAAATTAAAGTAGATAAAAAATAACAATATTTTGGGTCCCTTTCTTAGCTTTAGAAGGCAATAATAAGATCATGATTTCTTGTAAGAAGTACCAACCAATCACAAAGCATTACCACATTAGACTCATGCAAAAGTAGCATATACGTTCAATGGTAAACGTGTCATGCACAAATGTGATTATTTTAGGTATTCAACTAGCTGAGAGACCCGTGCCAGCACGGGGCGAGCGGCGTTGCCGCTCCCATTGGTTTTAATTTAATTATATGTATTAGTAAGATGTGAACGTATAAAAATTGAAAAAAATAATATATTTTAACTTATAATAGTGACCAAATACATAAATTATTGAATAAATATAAAAAGTGAAGGTATTATCATATGACTTCGTTAGAAGGGACGATCATATGGCCATGTCTATAAATATAGTTATGTTGGTATAATATAAGTATAGTATAGTTTAGAATAATCAATTAATTAAATTAAATAAATTTAGTATCTAAATACATGTGTGTAAAAGAATAATCATGTGTCTAAATACATGTGTGTAAATAAATTTAAATCAATTAATATAAGTATAGTATAGTTTAGAATAATCATTATCTTTATGCTGAAACCTTTTGGATCTGTTGTCAGGCTCAATGGATGCTGTAATACGATCATATCCCTTGTTGATATACTTGAATAAGTATTTAATTGATGTGCTTTGATTACACCACTCCATGTTTATGTGAGCTTGATACTTTAAAAGCAACTTCGGATTATAAGGCACAACAAACCGATTGTCAAGTTGAACTTTTTTCTTTTCAATAACCCTCCCTGTATTCCTTCTTCTATATAGAGGATAGCCATCTTGATCAACAATTGTTTCCGGTTGATATTTTTTTGGAAACCACTTTGAGCATCTTCCTGTATTGGCCATGCATGGAGAACCTTTCTTAGCTGACCCACATGGGCCGTGCATCATATGAGACTTTACTAAATCATAAAGTTCAGGCTGTGTCTCTTTGTCTGGTATTTCAGCGCAAATGATCTTGTTGATGTCACGTGGTGTCGGATATTTACATGAACTGTGTAAGAAAATTAATAGATGTGCATGAGGCAATCCTCTTTTTTGAAACTCAATGGTGTACATGACTGGATAAAGGGTAAAAAAAGGGTCAGTAATATGAATAACAGATATGGATAATTTGATATATACATATATGATGGATAAATAACTCTGAAATTGAAAAATAATTATTTAGAGCAGTCGCAATGATGAATAGGGGTTAATTATCAAACATATAGAATATAATAATGTTAAAAGTAAAAGATTGAAACCATTTATATAGATGATCATAAAGTTAAACATATAATAAGTTGAAAATAAAACAGTATAAGATTAAGTGTTGCAAAGATTAGTCTTACATGCGACAACTTTTCCTAAAACATGTCTTTTGGTTAGATCTTTAAGAAATTCATCAAACTTGGCTTTAAACACTCTTGATACGATATCTGGACGATCGATCGAAGTTAAGTTGTCCTTCTGTAGCAATGTCTGGATTTCAGGCCAATTAGGATTACACGTAAATGTAATAAACAAATCCGGAAATCCAACCACGGCGGAAATAGCCATGCCATCAAAGTACAATGCATCCATGTATCGTTGACCACCTACAAACGCAGAAGGTAACACAACTCTTTTTCCCTTCTTACCAGTTGATGTTGATGATGTTGCAAGTGATTCAGTCAAACTCTTGTATTTCCCAACACGTAGCGTGGATTGGTTATTTCTCAACCAATTTAATCTCTCAGCCTCCATCATTGTAAACCCATCTACTAAAAATTGCTGAAACAATTTTCTTGAACATAGTAGTGTTTTTGCTTCAAATTTCCTTGATTGTAACCGGAAAGCCAGCCATTCTCTAATTGTAAGTTTACTTCTTTTAGCAACATCTTTTCCTACTAATTTCCTATGGGTAATATCATCCCTATATCCATCTTCACCATAAGGAAACAATAAAGGATACTGATAAGCTAAATATGAAGGATGAAATTCATCAATTCTTTGAAGATGACCATTACGTGCTTGGATAATAATATCCCTTTTTTCAGCACTATCAACATCTCCAAGGATTAGAGCTGCAACCTCTGAAACAGTTGGTTTGTTATATATGCGACCATCGGTTTGCCTTGATGAAATCAATTGAAGCTTGAGGTCACTGGTATTGTCTTCCAGTAATCGAGCACGTGCCATTCTAAAAACTTTTGCATGAGTATTAAATTCATCAAGCATTGTTTTCAACTTGGTAACAATGTCAGGGTCAATGTTCTTGTTGTTCCTTGTATATTATCACATGATCAAATCAATAAGTTATGGTTGATTCATACAATTTCAATAATGTAACAAAGTACTAATAAGTTTTAGAGGTATTACCCAACTCCTTCAATCCTATTAGCAACTTCGTTCTCAGTATCATATATGTATAGCTGAGCAAATTTGGGAGCATCACCTGGCAGTGGCAGTAGTGTTCCAATTCGATGGCATGCTTGACCTTGGAGACGGATTGTTGGTGGACCATTTCCTCCTCCAAAGTTAGAGTCAAGGGTCATGCCAGGAGAAGTAAAAGCAAACATTGTGTTATAAACCCTTGTATGTTTTTGGTAATTTTTGCTATCAATTGGTTGAGTATCAAAAAGAAGATGTTGGAGATAAAGAGGTGGTTTGTCAAGATAAGGTATAAGAACTTTACCTTTTGAACAACACATTTGGTGCTACAGCTTCCAGTGGTGGTTTTGAAATTTGAAGACAACCTATTAGTCAAATTAGTAAGAGGAGTTCTGGGAGTGGATGTAATGTTCAATGGATTTAAGTTTGTAATAGGAATTGGATTTGAATTTGAGAGTGGAATCAATCTTCTTCTTTTGGTTGGTTTTAAGTTTGAAACTTCTTCTGGTTGATTAGTAAATTGTTTGTCCATGTTGAAATTAAGACAGAATTTGAAATAGAGTGCTTGGATATGTTAAGTAATATCATACATATATTGTTTGGTCATAGTTAAGAAGTATTAAAAGATTGAAAAAACAAAACCTATAAGTTTGGAGTAAGGGGTTTATAAGTGATGTTTTGGAAGAATAGTGTTGGCTCCAAAAATTCAAAATTTCAAATTTTCAAGTATATTTTAATTAGTTCAGCCATATTATCATAAAATATTCCCTCCAAAAAATTAGAACTTTCATTTTGGTGGACTAAATTAAAATTTTGGTAAAGTGCAGGACAACTGTACAGTACTTTAGGTTTAGAATATAAAAATCCTTTATGTAAATATGGTAAAGGACTACCTGCTATGAGATGTTGACTGCAAGTAGATTTGTGTGAAACAGGTAGAGATACTCTGTTAGTTCCAATGTTTCATATAGATGTACTTTATTTTATTAATATTTGTGGTTTTATTATAAAGACCAATATCTACTATTGTTGTGAACTGGATTGTTTGTTTGCAATGGGTATCGTACAATTGTAATTTTAGATGTTGAGTATTAATTATGAAATTATGAATGTGACAATTATGAATTGACCAAGCACAATTAGGAGTAGATATTTAATTAGTCATTCATATTCTATATGATATTTTTTTTGGATGATAATAAATTATTGGATGTAGTTTTAAAATTTGATGTTGGTATGATTTCTATTTTTGTGGAAAATATTAATGGTGTGATAATTTCAAATGAGTTTGTTGAACATTTCATTTTAAATAGATGGAAACATAATCTGGGAATATATTACATGAGTGTTCATCCCACCATTACATAGGTTGAGGCATATATATGATCATCATAAATAGATAGTGTTACAAAAAGACATGATGTACTTAGCATAAGTTGCATTTGAAAATACAGCCTCCATATATAGTAGTTTCAAAAAAGAGGCATATACTAAGAAAGCATTAAGACAAACAGATCAAAAGTAGGTATTTCAATCTTTGGTAGACCCTTTTTCTTTCTTGATTGTAGACCTGAGCATGATTTTGTTTGAAGAGAGCTTGGCAGAAGTAGGCTCATCAGTTGGAGAATCTTCGCCTGATCTTTTAGCTAGGGTGTGCATTTTGATAAAGTCGGGATCATATTCAGCGGTGGCCGAGAGGTCTTGCTGGTGAAACGGAAATTATATAATCGTAAATAATGGGAAAATCATCTTTTATGTGAACATTTATTTGTTAAATTTTGAAATTAGAAGTAATTATATAACATACGGTGGGGAAAGGAGCTATATCACTTGTTTCTGGTACATCTTCGAGCATCAATTGTGAAGACTATATTCAAAATAAGATCCAGAGTAAACAAATCAGATTGATAGGCTTAAATATTAAGGATTATGAGTAAGAGACATAAAGAAGTTGAATTAAAATTATAAGTTGATAGTACCTCTCCAGCAATGGGAGCAGTGAGGGCCAAAAGAGATGGAATCTGTATGGGTAAGACATGGTGAATTTAAGCGTGGTTTGATGTATGAAAATTTGTCAAATTTGTAAAAGTATTCATATTAAGTAAGAAGTTATCATTAAAGGTTACCTCACACAGCTTGATCTGGTCTTTGAGATGTTGGATAATTTCTGGATCAGTTTTATAAGTAAGGACACTTGCAAGTTTGCCTTTGGCCTGAATTTTGACTTTAAAAGCCAATTCAGTGCCCGTGATATCGTCAAGGTTAACAGGATATTCACGGGAATCAAATTGACCCGCCTGCAAACCAGATTGTGATATTGTCCAATTAATGTAAATTAAGGTAATTGGAACTGAAGGAGCAATAACCACAATAATTTACCTCAAGCATAATAGTTTGCAACTCAGCTGCAGTTTTCCCTATTAACTCAGTACATTCCCGATCCCAAAAAAGGAATCTGGCTTTATGACCTTCAAATCGAACTTCAGCTTCAAGCCTATACCTGCATCAAAGCATATTGATTTGTTTAAAGTTCAGACAAAGGAATGCAAAAATGTGAAGATGTCATTAAAATGAAGGAACAAAGAAACTAACTTGATGACAGGTTCAATAGTAACATGAGAGTCTACTTTACACTTGTAAGGAGGAGTATCAGTAATAAGTGCCTTAGGACATTGGGCACAAGATTTGTAAAACCAGCCATTTTTTGAAATACATACATGGTGGGGAGTTGCAACCGTAGTGACAATTTCCTCCTAATTAATGTTAAGCAAACATTTAAGATCAAATAAGCAAGGATCTTGTGTGTAATGTAAACATGTAAGAGTGGTAATAGTTACAAACCTCAGGGAGTGTAATGAATTGAGAGATGTGAGTAACAGGGGCACGAAATGCATAGCGAGAGCCCGCAGAGTATTGAGAACTTTGAGAGTTTTGTTGTAGTAGACCACTACCCTCACTCAAGTTGATTGTAGATTGTGTTTGGGAAACAAAATCCTGAGGTAAGCTGTTACAAATCATAGAGCAATTATGAGGTAAGCGAATGTATTAATTAAAACTTAACATATAAATGGCTATTATACTGAATATATGTACAAAAGTGAGACCATGTTTTGTAGTCCTTGACTTCCTTGAAATCAGGATCCATAATTAACTTTGTTCCACTCCAAGCATTTGTGAAGAATAAGGAATTCCAAATGTTCACCTCGTCCAATACTGGTTTTCCAAACATCTTCCAGCCGAACAGCAAATTTCCAGAGTTCCTTTTCATCGTTGATATCCTTAATCAAATCTATAGCTCTCGACATCTGAACTGAAAAAAGGGATGTGTAAACAAATTAAAGTTTTATTCCATCAAAGATTAAAATCTGAAGTGCAGCTAAACAAATCTAAACCTACAACCTACTGCATAAAACCATATTTGGAGTCATGTAATAGCATAAAAATTTCATTTTTAGTCTTTCTGAAGGCATGCAAGCAAAGATGAAGTGTTATTATACAGAAAAATTAGTTTTTTATGCACAAAACCAGCGAGAAAAGGAGAAGAGTAAGGCTGAACGCAGGAGTAGAGAAACTTACCGGAGTAAAGCTTGTAGCGTGCAAGATCTGGTTGCAGTGGAATAATGAAGCAAAGAAGAAAAATGAGATGAGAGCAAATTTGCAAAATGAGATGAGAGCAAAGAATGGAGTGTGGTTGGTGATATCAGAATATGGAAAATATTTTGGGTTTAGGTTTGACGTGACTGCATGTCACATTATTTTGGGTAAATGGAAAGATAGTAATATCCAATGGATAAAATGTTTGTATAGCCAAAAGTGAATAAACTTGAAATGGCTTCACAAATTTGAAATTTTGAATTGGATAAATCTATTACACGGTAGACTAAACAGATTACTCAAGTAAGACAAAAAAAAGATGCAGTGAAAATACAACATTTGTCCTCAAATTAGGGATGTGTCAAATTATTAATGGAGGGTATGTTGGGAAAATTACATGTATCTTGTTTATATAAATATATATGATGAATCACATTTTGGTTCATTAAAGTGTATTTCGCTGTTATATTTATTTTTTAATGTATCAAAATTATAATTAGGTTCATAAGTATGTTCTTTCTTCTTTTCTTTTCCCGTCAAAAAAAAAGTATGTTCTTTTATAAATCATTTTAGTCTTTAAATATGTTCAATTTAATCCATAAAATTATTAATAAAAGAGACAATGTGGATATATTTATAATTTTGATACATTCAGATATCAATATGATAGCGAGTTACACTTGCAATGACTAAAATAGTATTTTATCTGTTGAAAAACAAAAAAACTGAAGGAACAACTTCAATTATACTATGAACAACTTTAAAATTGTTTCTTGGAATAGACAAATCGATTGAGGGCAACAGACAAAACAAAAAACAAAATTATTATCTCTTACAAATTTACTACTTAATAATTTTTTGTCTTAAACACATATTATTTACAATACCAAAATCATTTTTTTGTCTCAAACACAAATTGTTTTCGATACCAAAATAACATTTTTTTTTTTAAAAATTATCTTGTATTATTCTATTTTTTAAAAAACCAAGCGTATGCTAAATAAATAGTACTACTTGGTTAAATAGTTTATTCTAAATCGACAACCATATGAGACAATTGGGAACATGGTACACAAACACACACTCATATAATATTGCTTGAAACGTGTGAACATTGCTTTTGTGGTGAAAATCTTGACCAAATAGTTTGTTAACTGTTTTATAAACTAAATTATGGTTTGTTAAAAAAACCTTAGTTTTGATGACTTTTATATGAGTTGAACTTTCATATACACCACGTACCATATACTGCATGTAATTTCTTCTCTTAATATATAATAACTTAATAAGCCAACCTTCGAATATTTTTTTTTAGTATCTCCATGTTGAAGCACGTGATTTATCTCCTTTTATTGGATGAAGAATATTTTTGTCAAAAAAAAGAATATTAATTTTTTGAATGCTTTTGAGTGATAAAATATACTACTTCAAAAGCAGAGCTTCTTTTTCAACCATGCATGGAAAACTATTGGCATCAATTCTGATTTTTTGTTCATTTGGTTACGATCCATGCATACTCAAATTTTGATAAGATTGTGTTCATATGCCAATATGAGATTTAACTTTATGGGTTATGCTCACTTCATGTTTCCCCATAAAAGAATATTATACTTTTTGAACTGAATATAAAAGTATAGCTAATTTATTTTTTCTGGGACATAAAGAGCATAGTTAATTTGACTTGAATAGTGATATTCATGATAGTTGAATGAAAGAATTGATGTTTGGTTTTGTACTATTGGGAACAACTGGTTCAAATATTAATGGTAGAGGGGTTAATTTTTGAAACATGACTTTTGAAAACAATAGTGATAAGGATAGTGTTAATTTCATTAAAGAATTCGTAGTATAAACAATATCTAACAATATGTTTGTGTTACATGTAAAAGTCCGAAACTTTCACACACACACGACTGCAGGTATTGAGTTGCTTGTACAGTTTTTATTTTTTAGGACATTAACTTGTATTTTAAGGGCAAGTGTTAGTATTTGCCTAATGATAATTTGAATCAAGCCAAAAAATATTACCATTAAATTACATCGGTGAACATTTCAGTAATATTATATAGTTCAATAACGCTTTAATAGATACAAATTTATAAAATTCACTGTTGAATCAAAATTAACAGTATTCAATAAAAATACATAAACCGTTAATCTTGATAAGTCTCAATAACATATCAAATAATTTTAAATTTTTATAAAATTTAATATAGATAATCTATATGATATAAATTTTCAATTAAGTAGTGGATTTTGTTAAATTTATATGCGTTAAAGCACCATTGAGCAGTGTAATATTGCTGAATTGTTACATCCATAATTTGATCTATACACACATTAATCTTTTTTACTCAAAGCAAACTCATTTAAAAATATTTAAGGATTTTTAGTAAATTTGTTATATTCAAAGACTATATTGATAGTATTCGGCATATTTAAGAATCAGAATGATGGTTTACTCAAATGTTTAAATTACACAGTGTAATAGTATTTTTTTTTGTAGGTTAACAAGCAGTCAATTCATCCCAATAAATTAGAGGTATGACTCTCATAGTAAAAATGGACCGCTAATAAAATAAAGAGTAAAATATATTTTCAAGCCCTACTTTTATAACAAGTTTTGGTTTTCGTTCCTCTAAAATAAACACTTGTTTTCATCCCAACAAAATAATTTACTTTGTTTTTAGTCCCTAATGAGCAAAATTTTGACATTCTAATATCAATATTATGACATTTTTATGTTCAAAATTGTCTATATTATGTCTATATATCATGTTAAACCTATATAAGTTCATATTATGTCAAAATTAATTTTGCCCATTAAGGACTAAAAAAATGAACTTTTTTTATAGGGACGAAAACAAATGATTTCATTTTACAGGGATGAAAACCAAAACTCAATATAAAAGTAGCGACTAAAAACATATTTTACTCTAAAATAAAAATGAATTTATTTAAAATTAACAATTTTTATTAAAATTATAAATAAAATAAATACAAAAAAATTATCGTAGGGGTGCAAACAACATGTCTAAGTGGAATGGGCTGGTGGAAATGATTGCTGACTTGTAGTTTACACACACTGAGTTACTATTTACACCCCAAAATAAAAAATAAAAATTTAGAGGCTTAAAAATTGGCCCGGCGGCAATGTAGAGTTGTTTGCACCTTGCCAAGGACGGCCCTGCATTCAATCTAAGTATAGTTTGTGGAATTTTTCTCTTTCCACCCCATGTGTTTCTTTTCTGTCTCCCCCCATTTTTTTTCATTTTTGCCCTTGTATAAAAGTTTCAGAACACATTTTCTGAAGTTTTTTGAAGTTATTCTAGTTCAAATTTGGAAAAATTTCAGAAAACACATTTCGAAGTTTTTTTCCAAGGCAAAAAAATTTCATAAAACGTGTTCCAAAATATTTATAAAGCTAGAGATCAAACTTCGATACTCTCGATTGAAAATTTAATTTTGAACTTAATCTAAAATTGGGAATTTTACTTTTAATTTAGATATGTAAATGTTGCAAATTTTATTTAAAGAAATGATGAAAACACAAATAATATATCATAACCTTTTAAAAAAAATTTAACATTAGATAAATAAAACGCAATTTGTTTTCCCTCATTTTCATGTGTTAATTATGACTCTTGAAGTCATACATGTCAATTATAAAAAATATCATCAACTAATTACATGCATGACAGCAACAATCATTTATGACACTTAAATTAAAAAATAAGATTTTAATATTAATGAATCATGCACAATTCTCTCATTCTCATGTATTAAATATGACTCTTGAAGTAATGCACATCAAACACCAAAAACGCACACAAACAATTATTACATGCATAACACCATAAATATGCATCATTATTTATTTGATCTCGATTACTTTTCATCATTTTTTTGTATTTTTCTCATTTTTTTCTTTCATCTTTTCGTTTCATCTTTTTAGTATTTGTTATATATTTTTTTTTACAGAAGTATTTGTTTTATATATATATAACAAATACTAATTTTTTATCAATTTTACCTGGGCAACTTCGAAAAAAATACACTAGTATTGTTCAACATAAGGTTAATTTGTACTTTAAAAAACATGTCTACAAAATTAAAAATATTTCAATTTCCCCAACACCCTTTCTAAGGTATTGACACCAAGTTTTGGGCAGCCGATTACAATTGTTTTCTTAAGCTTCCCATGTGTCTTTATCTTCAAAACCAGGTGTAGTAGATTTTGAAATATTGGAAAGATCCCATTTATATACAGGAAAAGTCACACCATTGGGCCATATGGAACAAGTCATAAGTTCACCAAACTTTGTGAATAAAAAAAGAGTAAATAGTTTAAGAACTTGCCACGACAAACTGAATTTTCATAAATTTTACTTCTGCCAAGCTGTGAGGTCAACATAACATCTACAATGATAGATTTGGGTGCTCTCTAGCATCCTTATCCTCACTTGACTATAGTGGGTGTAAAACCCTTGGTCTTTTCGTATTATAGTCAGCGCATGAATCTTAACAGCAAAAATGCTTTTTAACCGAGGACAAATTGTGAGCATGCTAACCAAATCAGCGTCGTCAGCAAAGAATACAGAGCAAAGGCTCGGATTCTGTAATACAAGAAAGTAACACCGATCAAATCTGATTTCCGAAAATGACAGCCCGTGCAAATTAAGAGTCGTTAAAATGTGGTAGCCCATTAAACAAGTCGGATACTGATTTCAGTAAACCTTCTGCCTTTAGTAGATTTACCACATCAAAAACATGTTTAATCATCAGTGTGTTGATTGCGATAGACATTTCTGGGCCATAATCAATCGAAAGTTGAAAATCAACCAATACATTGTTTTCGTCAAAGCGATAATCAAACTGAGAAAAAAGATGGTAGACTAATTGATATTTCTATCTGTTAATGAAAAAACCCAATGCAAAAAAAAAAAATGTACGTTGGATCCAATTGGACTGAATAATGCAATTACATTATAATGCCGCAATTGAACAGATCGATCAAGTTCAAATTGATGTAACATAAAACCTATCAATTCGAAACCACCGTGTAGAAAAACAAAAGGCTAACTATCTGGTCTGCAAACAGTGAAACATCTTAACTACTATTGAAATTGTAATGGAACTTAAGCCCTAGGATTTTGTCCCATAAATTCTGTCACCTTTTTTATAAGAGCATTTAGCAGTTTTTTTTTACAATAAAATAGACATTTATAAATTAAATCTTTGGTGGTTTACAATAACATAAAATAGATCACAGAAATTTGGAATAAATTTTTAATTTTTGTTTACTTGTTTGGTTCCATGATATAATAAACTTGTGTGATATAATTCGACAAGGATTTTTTTGATAAAATAGTATAATAAATATTATGTAATTTAATGGGCATGTGGGGGTATGAAATTAACTTGAGGGATACCAACTGAATTTTTCATATCTAGTGGATATGTAAAATTTGTGTAATAGGCCCATTTCTGACTGCATGGTTGATTTCTTAAGATGGACTTGGTTTTAATCTGTTTACCTCAAATGGGCCTTTCACGGACTTTTGACATTTGACATGACAACTACAAGTCTCAACAAAACAAATACTCTCTCTGTCCCAATTTAATTGACACAGTTGACTGTTTCACACATGTTGATGTATAAGTTTGATGATTAATATTTGTAATTGTATAATAGTAAAAATTATAAAAATTTGATATTTTGAAAATACTCATCGAGACGAATTGAACAACATCTTATATGCTAATATTTATTTTTGTTTATTAGTAGAAAAATAAGGTCAGAGCAACATTTGTGAATAGTGCACAACAATCAACTGTGTCAATTAAATTGGGACAGAAAGAGTAATTAAGACTCCTCGTTCATACTTGGCAATTAATTTCACATAATAATAGATTAAATCAAGACTCAAGACTTAAATTGATGTTCACATTTTTTATTCGATTCAATTAACTCTCTTACAAAAAATTATATTACATTTAAAGTAATCTTTAATATTTTTTATACAAAGGAAACACTAGTTCTTCTACTTAGTTAATAGAATAACAAATTTATTCATTGTATAAAAAAACCATAGACTTGGTCAAAAAAAATATCATGGACTAATTCTGTGTCTCTTTTTCATTAAAAAACTAAATTATGTCAAAAGACTGTGAGATCTATCTCAACTTATAAATAAATGTCAATATTACTAAGTTGTATATCTTAAAACGGTTCAAATTTAAAATTTTATTGTTGTGTCCGTAAATTTTTATCTGTGGTTGGTTGTCACTTCTCTTACAAACTAACATAAAAAAAATTGGATTGCAAAAAAATAATATAAGGATCAAATCAAGTCTTTATTTTTAAAATGAAATATAAGGATCAAATTAAGTCATTGTTTTTGTTTTTAAATTGAATTTATAAGAAAATTCAACGACAAAAATATAAATATAAAAGATTTATTCACTGTCTTTGAATAGCAGGGATTTTAGTGGGACATCCATGTTGCATGTTTGTACCAAAATTTATTTCTCACGTTCAACACAAGTAAGCACACGAGGGGAAGAAAGAGACTTGTACAAGTTGTTGCCACCACTTAACTAAGCAATCTACTGTTACAGTGTTGTGACTTGTGCTTGCGTGCGATCTACTATTAGAGTGAACAAGTACATACATTCACACACATAAATCCACCTAACAAGCTAAGAATTAAAAGACATGCATGGTCACATTGTATGTGCATTTTTTTTTTCTTTCCAGAATTTTTTTTTTTTTTTCTAAGAATTTCATATTAAACTTTTTTCAAAAATAATGAAAGGAAATTTATTTTATTAAAAACACTGATGTTAATGATCATTTTACAGCAATTTTCAATAGAATTTGAAATATATTTCTAGTTTTTTGAAATTATAAAGTCAAATTTTAACCATCTTTTATTTTTTGAACAGTAAATATATTATTAATAATAATCAAGTTTTTGCACAAGATGAACATAGACCCGTAAATAAGTAGCTACAAAACAAAAACGCCGTATATAAGCGGAACATTAAAAAAAATACCAAAATAGACACGACCTAGTAGAGGCCTATTTCTAATCCTATACTTAAAAATCTTTTATGGTTATAAGATCAAACAAATAATATTTAGACGCATATAAAAAAATACATTTTTTATTTTAATGTAATAAAATAATTGATAAAAGATTTATTTAACATTTTGGGGAACAGACGTGACATATTTATTGGTGAAGGAATAACTTTTTGGGTCTTAGGGTACATATTTATTCTAAATTTTGTGTAATTAATTTGTGATATAGTTGAAAAAGTGAATTAGATAGTACATCAATTATGATAAAATATTTTCTTTTTTGAATCATTATCACGTACTCTTACATGTTAGCTTCTCCCTAACATTTTGCATACAAATTGTCAAGTCTCACTGGTGTAAAGATGGTTACCTTGACACACGATTATTTCATGCATTGACCACTTATAGGAAGAAGGTAAATCGAATTATTTACTTAAAACATCACAATAGAATAATAGTTACAAATGGTTCTTATACGTGCAATTTAATAAAAACAATTATTGATCAGACTATACTTACATTCCGCAGTTGAACTCGAATTGGTAAAGGTCTCATTCCCCGTTTAAAGGAAAGGGTTAAATAATAATGTGTCAAAAATAATAATAATAATAATAATAATAATAATTACCACCAAAATAATAATAATAATAATAATTTCAACAAAAAATAAACTGAAACAGTTCAGTGAACTAAAACCTAAAAAACGACGTCGTTGAAATGGTCATTTCTTCTCATTCTTCTACACTTTTCCACAAAAAAGTACGAAAATTCCCCATTTTGCTCATCAAACTCATCTCAACAACACAAACCTTCTTCTCCCAAGATCCGATCAGATCCATTCAAATCCATCTTCTTCCTCTCTCAATCACCCCTTCCTTTCTCTCTCTAACTCTCTCTTTCATCAATTCACCGTTCAATTTCACCGTTTCCGATTCCATTCTCACAATCACAGCTGATTAGGGTTTCGTCGAAAATCTCATCGAAATGCACGGGATCGAGACCAATTGCTCGTGAATTTGATTTCCTGAAGTGCATGAATCTCTGGTGTTGCTTATGGTTCAATCGAAAGAAAGAAGAAGAGGAAGAGGAAAAGTGTAATTTCTTCGAACATATGAACAACAACGAGGATATTTTCGGAAACGCTTCTGATGATGAAGATGAATCCGAAGAGGCTAAATTTTTTCAAGGTTTTGGTTCGTGGCCGGGTACACGGAGGTCGGAGGGTGAAAGTAGCTCTGTTAACGCCGGTTTAGTTCCGGTTTCCCGTCCCGAAAGTCCTGTTGCTGACGAGAACCGCGATTCGTCTCACAAGCGCGCTAAGTTCTACAAGTGAGTTTTTGTTCTTATTTTTTTATAAAAATCAATTTTTTTTTTGGAATTATATTATATATGTGAATTCGCATATGCATTGTTATGAGAAAATGTTGATGTGTTGAGAAATGAAGTTAAAATTGGTCAATTTTAGTGTAATGCGATGATGTTGATAAGTTTGGTTGTGATATTTGATTGTGTTCTTTGCAGTGAGTGTAACTTTGACGACCTAGCGTCTTCAAGTAAAGCAAAATACTCCATGGATTATGGGGATTTTGACGTTTCTCATCGACCTAATGATGTTGCTTGTTATGATGATTCTGCGTTGGGGTGTATTGACGAGGATGGTAATTGTGTGGAAAATGGTGAAGGGAATGATTCAGAACTAGAAGAACAAGAGGTTGTCAGGATGGATCTTACGGATGATCTGTTGCATATGGTAAGACAGTGAAAGAATTTTTTTTTTTCTTACAACGCTTATGTGTCTTTTAAATAATATGTCTTTTGATACATTGGTTTGATTTGGATATAAAAAATCTCATTTTTCTCATACATTCACTTTCTCTACCTTTGAAATTCAGGTTTTCTCGTTTTTGGATCAGACCAATCTCTGCAGAGCTGCTAGAGTTTGTAAGCAGTGGCGAGCTGCTAGTACTCATGAAGATTTTTGGAGGAGTTTGAATTTTGAAAATCGGGACATATCTGAAGAACAATGTGAGCTTGAGTATATGTTGTGTATTATTTATGAAAGTTTTTAGCTTTATGTTGTTGCAGAATACTTTTTAACATTCAATTATGGGTATTGAAAATTGGGGATTTGTTATTATTAGACATCATACTTTTGTAAAACTACACCTTAATAGGTAAATGTGCTTACTGAAAGCTATATTTGTAATTACAGTTGAGGACATGTGTAGGCGTTATCCTAATGCTACAGCATTGAGCATATCAGGACCTTCTATTTATTCGCTTGTCATGAAGGCAATCTCTATGTTAAGGTCAGTGTTTTGTTTGTCATTGCACTGAATCAATCCATTTTGGACTCCAGCTGATTCGTTTCATTATTTTCAGGAATCTTGAGGTTTTAACATTGGGAAGAGGACAGATAGGGGATGCTTTTTTTCTTTCTTTACCTGATTGTTCTATGTTGAGAAAATTGAAAATCAATGATTCTACACTCGGCAATAGTATTCAGGAGATATCTGTCGTTCATGAGAGATTGTGCCATCTTGAATTAACAAAATGTCGAGTCATGCGAATACAAGTCAGGTGAATGAATATGCCTTACACTTTGACCGACACTTAGCTGTCACTTCGATGATAAGATAAAGAGTGATGGTTTATTCTTTTTTCAGGTGCCCACAGCTTAAAACTATGTCGCTGAAGCGCAGTAACATGGCACAAGTTGTGCTGAATTGTCCTCTTTTGCATGAACTCGATATAGGCTCTTGCCACAAACTTCCTGATGCTGCTATTCGTGCTGCTGCAACTTCATGCCCTCAACTAGTGTCGCTGGACATGCGTAATTGTTCTTGTGTCAGCGATGAAACACTGCGTGAAATAGCACAGCATTGTCCTAATCTTGGTTTTCTTGATGCGTCATACTGCCCAAACATATCTTTGGAGGTGTGCTTCAAAGTGTATACTTGTTGCATATGTAAGATTCTATTTTGAACCGGAGTATCTGACTTTGTTTGACATTGTTGCTTTCTTTTGAAGTCTGTTCGACTCCCAATGTTGACAATTCTACGGCTTCATAGCTGTGAGGGCATCACTTCTGCATCAATGGCTGCAATAGCACACAGTTCTATGTTAGAGGTATGTTTTGTCCCAGATATTGATATTAACGGTATGTCTGAATTCCCGAGTATTAGGATGAATACATGATGATATCACCGGCAATGCAGGTTTTGGAGCTTGACAATTGTGGTCTATTGACTTCGGTGTCGTTGGATCTTCCCCGTCTGCAAAATATTAGATTGGTGTACTGTCGCAAGTATGTTTCTGCTTCATTTCTTCATTCCCAGTAAATTACTGCAATTTTATTATTGATCTTTGTCTTTTTTCTGTTGCTCGTGCACCTGCTGTTTAAGACAACACCCAATCCTTTTTTTAATTTTTTTTATTGTTGCATATAATTTATTTTTTGAATGGTTTCCTTGGCAGATTAGCAGATTTGAACTTGAGGGCTACATCGCTTTCTTCTATACAAGTGTCGAACTGCTCTGTACTTCACCGGATCAATATCACTTCAAATTCACTTCAAGTATGCCGTATAATTATGTCTTGTTTTACCCTCCCCTCCCCTCTTTCTCATGTATTCTAGAGTATAGCCCTCAATGATGACCTTTGTGGTGATGCAGAAATTAGCGCTGCAAAAGCAGGATAGCTTAACTACATTAGCACTGCAATGCCAATCTTTACAAGAAGTGGACCTCTCTGAGTGTGAATCTTTGACAAACTCTATATGCGATGTTTTTAGTGACGGTGGAGGATGCCCTATGTTGAAATCACTAGTTCTTGATAATTGTGAGGTACATGAACAAATCATTTTTTTGGCATTTCCTGGATTCACTTTCCATAATACACGAGCTATGTTAGTAGTATATTCGTACAAATCAAATGGCTGTTTTCGTACTTTTGATTGTTTATTTTGCAATTTTAATTGTTTTCATAAATTATATAATCAACTAATCTAGTTGTCCCGTAACTTACGAAATGAAGTTTTTCCTATGGTGTTATTTTCTATAATACTAATAATCAAAAGTGGCAATATCAGTTTAAAGAATTACCTGAATTTGTTAATTTAGTTGAAATTATTGCACGAATAATTAGTTTTTAAAAAAATCAGTATTTCAATAAATCAATTTGTAGCTATTAACTTTATCAAAAATATTTTAGCAGTGGAAAAAATCCTTGGGTTTACGTCTCAACTTTTCTGGTTGTATGTGAGAGATTAGGTTTCTTTGAATTTCTGTGATTTTGTTGGCTAAATGTTCTAGACACGTGTCATTGTTATCACTGTTTATTCTAATCGGTGTTTGCTGCATGTAGAGCTTGACTTCAGTTCGCTTCATCAGCACCTCGTTAATTAGTCTTTCCCTTGGTGGTTGCCGAGCAATTACTACTCTTGAGCTAACCTGCCCTAATCTTGAGAAGGTCATTTTGGATGGTTGTGATCATTTAGAAAATGCATCATTTTGCCCTGTAAGTGATATTGATTTATCAAATACCTTATACTTTGGTTTCTACGAGTTGAATTTTTTTATTTCTTCTTGCCTTTTGAGTTGATCATTTGGTGAAACGTGTGAAATGAAAACTACAGAATAATTGTATAACATCTTTTGCTTGTATTTAGCTATCTGCGTGGCATCAGTAATATATATTTGCAGTCCAAGAGGTTGCTGTTGTGTTAGGGCTTTGTAGTTGGGACGTGGTAATCAGTGTGTTACGATACATTGGAGTCCTTGATTCTGATAAAACTGAAACCATTAGAAACAAATCGCTGTTTGCATCTATGTTGACCATGAATCTTGATTCATTCATATGAACCCCAACTTTCCCCTGAAATTTGTGTAACTTGTTTTTATTTACTTTAGCGAGCCTCCTTTCTTCGCAAGATTTGATTATGATTGGGAAGGTCGCATCTATTCATGATTTTGAATCTAGATTTGATGCCCATTGGTGTACACGAGTCACGAAGAACTTGTACATTGAGTTTTAATGATATGATATTCAGTAGCTAAGTGGCTCTATTTTTTCACCTGCTTCTCAGGTTGGTCTTCGATCTCTCAATTTAGGAATATGCCCAAAATTAAACATACTCCGCATTGAAGCGATGTTAATGGTCTCACTTGAGTTGAAAGGATGTGGTGGACTGTCTGAAGCATCCCTTAATTGTCCTCTCTTGACATCTCTGGATGCTTCCTTTTGCAGGTGATGCTTCATTTATTATTTTTCTGGTTATCCTGCTTGTGTATGGAGTATGGACTGATGTTTGTTGTTTTGACTTACAGCCAGCTCACTGATGAATGCTTGTCTGCAACAACCCGTGCATGTCCTCTAATTGAGTCATTGATATTGATGTCATGCCCATCAATTGGGTTAGACGGACTCTGTTCCCTGCATTGGCTCCCAAATTTAGCTCTACTTGATTTATCATACACTTTCTTGGTGAATCTGCAGCCTGTTTTTGACTCCTGTTCACAACTAAAGGTAAATACTGTCATATCTTATTTTTCACATTTTTAGTTTCTACCATATTACAGAGTACAATAGTAGTGGAGAACCGCCTCCTCCCATCCTGAAAACAAATTAACAGAAGTGGTGGTTATATAGTTTAATAAACCTAGTGATGTTATGATATTGCAATAACCAGTTGTTCAGAAGAACATATTCGTGCCTATCTCATTCTTTTAGTACTTACATTAGTGTTTGGATATGATCGGAAATAACATGACATGTCCATAAATTGTTTTTATCATAATAAAACTCTAAAATAGCTTCCTGCTCCTGAAACAATGAAGATGCAGAAACTGATTGGAAAAAGGGAGATAGATGGGGACAGAAAAGAGTGAGAGGAAAAGTTGGCAAAACTACTAAGATTATTTTGTTTAATGAAATGCCATGTTATCATACAATTGCTTACTCTTTCCTTGGTCCACATGTTATGAAATGATGTATAACATTTCTATAATTATTCTCGTTGCCTTTTTATGAGTGTTATTCTTGTTTCTTGAAGGTATTGAAGTTGCAGGCATGCAAATATCTCACCGACTCATCACTTGAACCTCTTTACAAGGGGGGCGCTTTGCCAGCACTTCAGGAGTTGGACTTGTCTTATGGAACCTTGTGTCAGAAAGCCATTGAAGAGCTTCTTTCTTGTTGCACTCACCTTACACGTGTGAGTTTGAATGGCTGTGTGAATATGCACGATTTAAACTGGGGGTACAGTCGAGGGAAGTTTCCTGAGTTACCTGGCATAAGTGTCCTATCCACTGCAAGTTCCTATGATAATATCCATGTGTCAAATGAGCAACACACTCGATTACTTCAGAACCTCAACTGTGTTGGCTGTCCAAATATAAGGAAGGTTTTCATTCCATCAACAGCAAACTGTTCTCATTTATTATTTTTAAACCTTTCTCTGTCAGCTAATTTGAAGGAGGTTGATGTTGCTTGTCTCAACCTATGCTGGCTTAATTTAAGGTATTGCTTGCCTCTCAAATTAACGTGAATTGATTTCTGTCCTCATAACAGATGGTAATGTTTTGTCTTATCTGTTCAGCAACTGTTCGTCATTGGAAGTTTTGAAGCTAGATTGTCCGAGATTGACCAATCTATTCCTTCAGGTTATTATTCTTATCTGCGAATTTAAATGTATCCATGCATGTCATAATTGCTGTTTCTTGTAATAGTATCTTATTGTTCTAGATATACTTTGAAATTTACTGTGGTAATACATTTATTCTTTTATTTTTTATGAGAAATGCTAGTAACACATTATAAAACAATTTCTTCTGTACATTCTCTTTATAATTGGGTGAAATTCATATACGTCCCATCACTTACGAAATGATTAATGATTTAGGGAGACTCAACAAGTGAGTTTTACCCAATAGGAGGGTATGCGTGTGTTGGAAAGAATGTTTTAAAAGTGTGTATTGCTAGCATTGCTTTTACTGCAGTACAGTTTACAACCTTCATCAACTATCATTGTCGTTTTAGAAAATTATATAAGTGTTGTTTTGTGCCGCTCTTTTGTCTCTGGTTTTCTGGCTCCTTTTCAAAAATGGGTTGCATACATTTTCCTTCAAATATGTTAGGATCTGGGGTTGACCTTTGTCCTTCACCTAAAATAAATGTGTTCTTTTGAGGAATATTGTCAAATGGGATGACTTAAATTTAGTCTTGCAACCAATCCATTGATTCAATGTTTTGTTATAGTTATATACTTTCTAATATGTTTTATTGGTTGGGGCAATTTGGATATTCTAGGCGTGCAATATTGACGAGGAAGCTGTTGAAGCTGCTATATCAAAATGCACTATGTTGGAGACTCTTGATGTTCGCTTTTGTCCTAAGGTGAGAGCTAATGCGAAATAACATGTGAAATGTTGATTTCAGTTAATGAACCTTTTTATTGCATGATGCAACACTTTGATGCTTGAATGTTCGTTCTTATCATTTTCTTCTATTGTTTTATGGGATATTTTATTATGGTGCTTTGCAGATAAGCTCAATGAGCATGGGAAGGCTCCGTGCAGCATCTTCTGGTTTAAAGCGTATATACAGCAGTTTGTCAACTTCATCAGCGTGATTTAGGATGTCAGAAGTTTTGCGGTGCTTGTTCACTTGGAGAGAAGGCACTCGCGGCAATAAATCTGGTTATTTCCCAATGTATTGTAAATTGTTATCTTTTTCATTGTTGTGTTTGTATGGCATATAGAAATGAAGTTATCTTCATGCATTGCCACAATAAGTTATTGTTGTTCTAATTGTTGTAAATTTTACATTTCAATTTGTCGCCCATATTTTATTCTGAAGTGGTCTGTCTAACCTTTCTCGTGTGAAGAATAGGTGTCTCATGAGGCTTTTATATACATTTTATGCTGTAAATTTTTGTACAATGGATGCAGCATATTGATATTTATATTGTGATAATTGAAGTTTCTTGAACATCAATGCATGTTGACAATTGTATTGACTTTTTTTTTTTTGGTAATGTGACAATTATATATTGATTAAATTGTAATATACTAGTGTCTTAACCCGTGCAATGCACGGTTTTTACATTTTTCCATTTCATCCAAACAAAACATATTAATATATTAAAAAGTTGAAATACAAATATCATAAATTGATACAAACTAACCAATTTAGCATATTGAAAAGCCATATTAGAACAGTTGCAGAAATATTGGTGTTAATATTACAGTAATCAATTTAGTAGATATAAATTTATAGTTTCAAATGGGTGAATGAACATGATAACATAAAAAAGATAAAGAAACAAAAAAATAAATTGTAAAGATCAAGTAAATTAAAATCGGATCGAACATTAAAACGAATAAGATAAACTTAAGTTTTTTTTTGTCGAGTAGCCTAATGGCTAAAAATTTCACTCTTAAAGTAGATAAGTGGGATGACCGAAATTCGAACCCGGCCACACTGAATAGATAAACTTAAGTTTAAGATTCAAAAAATTAATTCAAGTTCAACAACAGAATTAATAAATAATTCTGTTATTTTAAATAAATGTTGGAGATATATTATTTGGTGCAAGTATTTTACGTTGGAGCAATATTATTGGATGCTGGTATTTTTTTAATTAAGTGACATAATTTGTCAAAAAAATAAAAAAATTAAGTGACATAAATTTTAAGTTTGAATTTGTTTTATTATTCACTAAGGGCCTGTTTGGATTCAGCTTATTTTTTAGCTTATAAAATAGCTTACGCAAATAAATAGTTTTTTGAACAAATTCATAAGTTTTCAATAACAAAAATTGTATTTTTATAAGCCTTTTTTTTTCATAAATTACTTTGAAAAGCTTATAATAATATATAAAATTTTATTTATTTGCATAAGTTAAAAAAAAAATACAAACACCCAAAAAGGAAATTAAAAAAGAAAGAAAATATGTTTTGATTTTTTATTTAAAAATGACATAATGCTATATTCATACTATTATTATTTTGTTGACACAACTATATTGATACTATTGTAATGGGTAGATGGGTAAACATTACCTTATACCAGAACTGGGTTAAGCCCAATATCTCTTTTTAACCCACAACATGTTACTGCTAATTTGTAGAACGACGTCGTTTTGCAAGTTGTTGTTTTAAGTTTGGCCAATTCGTTTCTGTTCTCTCACTCACTTTATTCATCTTTATTCTAAACCCTAGCAGAGCTTGCCGCCGTCATTGTCCACTACTCCTTCTCCTGCATTTTCACCAGTCGTTCTTCGCCATATCATCCATCTATAACCGTCGAACTCGAGGTATCTCCCATCTCCTCTATTACCTTCGTGTTCAAGGTCTTTACTTGGTTTGTGCTTTTTCGTTTGTAAGTTTGTACCGCTGCTACCATTTTTTTTTTCTTTTCGTTCATGGTATGCACAAAAGAAAGATATATTGATGCTTATGGTTTCAGAATTTCTATTAAAGGTAATGTTTTGGTTCATTTTTATCATTCCATTTTCTTCTTCTCTTTTTTATTTTTATTGAATTCAGTTTCCAGATCTGTGGTGAGACTTGAGAGGAAGACCTTTAGATCCTTTAATTTTATTTTAGTACAATTACTTATTTTTTAAAAATCAAAGTTATAGTTTTTTTCTTTGTTATTGTACATGAAATTAGTTTATTTTGTTTCTATTTTGGTGGAAATTGCATTACACAGTGATGAATTTTTTAACATAGAGAAATATTAGGTTATCTTATAATTTGATTTTTTTTAACTTATCTATGTTATTAGATCTATGATATCTTTCCTTGAATATTTATGATTGGTTATATTACTAATTTACTATCATATCTTTCCTTAACAATTTATCTTTAATTTATCTTTTGTTATAAAAATATCTCATGTAAGCTTATAGGTAAGCTTATAGTTCAACCAGGAGTTAGATGGTGCAAATGTGGTAGTTTTATTGTTGTGATTACTTTTTTTTGTGTTAGTTTTATTCAGGCGGAGTTATTCATAAATAAAACTGCTTGATTCCTTTTGTTTGTTGATATACATCGTGTATGCTTGATTTTCTGTTGCAAGTGTGTTGTATCAATGTATTAGAGAAAATTGATTGTAGGGAAATATATCCAACAACTGTGTGGGCAAGTAAATCTTGGAAGAAGCCTAAAAAGAAGCATTTTAAGTTAATCATTCTTCTGTTGTACCATACACTAACCTTTGCATATTGACTTGATGAAAGACTTTGGTGTCTCCCATGCCAATCTTGATGAATATCACAAGTTGATCCAGTCTCTTCGCTTGAAGGATTTGGATTGGAAAATGACAAAATAGAAGCTGAACGAAATCGAGGCTATGGATCAGAAAATGGCAGAAGAGCACATGCTGCAGTTGCATCTGTGACTTGTGAGGCTATGAAGCCATTGCAGTCACACTTTGTTTATTGGAAGCAGTGAGAAGCGGACTTATGTGAATATTCAATCTTTTTCATAACTTATTTGGTATGTCACTTACCTGTTTCTTTTATATGAAAATTCACAAATCAAATTGGTTTTAACTTTTAATAATGATTTTTATAACATGGGAATTTTTGTTTTCTTTGCATTGTTTTTGGAATTTTTGTCTCCAATAAAAATACATGGCTTTGCTACAAATGATTTCATGATTTGCTTGTTTTCAACTTATTTCCATAAGCAATTCCAAACATCCCCATAGTCTTTATGATAGCTTATATGAAAACCGTTCTGACTTTATACATGGCTTTGCTACAAATGATTACATGATTTGCTTGTTTTCAGCTTATTTCCATAAGCAATTCCAAACAGCCCCTTAGTCTTTATGATAGCTTATATGAAAACTGTTCTGCTTTATATTATCATTTGTTACAGAAATAGCTCATATATAAGCACTAGAATATATGATAAGCGCTTAATTAATCTGTTTATCCAAACATGGTCATTAATTAATTATTTGAAATAAAGATAGTAAATTAATTAACAAATTTATATAAATAAAGATAATAAATAGAGTAGATAAACATATACAATCAGCAGAAGTGAATATCTATCAATAGCCCTATATTTTATATAGGAATGTATATGCAAGAATGGTTGCATATTTATTAATTGGTCTAAGCAAAGTTATGATTTCAAGCTTCCCAACCCCTAAGGACAGTGGCCCTTGCTACACGGTTAACTGGAAGGGCGAATGCTCCCATACGTAGGTCACAATTATGTGTTTGGCACATTTCTTTCACATCTTTGAAACCTCTGGCCATGTATGTCTTTAACTCATTGTTTACTTTTTCCTCATTCCACATGAATCCTTGTATGTTCTTAAGTTGCTTTTAAGTTTCACTTTGGTTTATTGTCAAAAAAAAGTTTCACTTTTGAATCTGATCTTTAAAGTACTAACCTGTGGTCCTGTTCCCAAATCTTTAAAGTGGCAAAGAGGAGTCATGTAAGATAGCTAATGATTTTTTTCCTTTAATATATATTGATCTTTAATGCTGCAATTTATTTTGAGATCTTATCTTAAGATTTGGATCACTATCTATCTATAATAGTACTTTCTGGAAATATTAATTGATATGAAAATTGATCAAAATTAAGTGTGGAATTCTAAAATCTCTAGGATGATGTCTTTGAGTTAAGGGAGGGAAGTGCACAGTACTCATGTATCTATTTCATTTAAAGGAGTTGCAAAAAGAACTACACATAATGTCACTAACATTGTGAGTTAATAATTAAAGAATTATGCTAAAGACAACAATCATGAAAGAAAAGAAATCCTTGCCTTTGAAACAAAGAAGCAAGATCCATGTAGGAATTGAACATCACCTACAAAAAGACCAAATATAATGGCAAACATATATAAATGACCATAACAAAATATAAGTCTCAAACAAAGTAAGTAATAAATTGCATAGAGAAATAAATCGTAGCCTCAATCTTTTTTCATATAATTTTGTTTCACTCAAATGTTGATTGTAGTTGGAATTTAATCAAATACACTTTTCCTTTTCAGGCTCATAAACAATATAAGCAACGCAACTCAAAACAATGGCAAAAAGAAGATGAAGATTGGTGGTCCAATTTTGAGAAGTGAATGGAATGGAGAAAAAGAAAAGAAAAGGAAGACAATTTTTATTGTTTAAATGCATATAGGAATTGATCTAAGTTGTAAAACTCTTGGGTATTGTGTGATATTTATAGATAAGATGAAGAAAGAAATTCAAATTAGAGACTTGGGAGTCAAGTTTGGTGAAAAATATATCTTATTATGTTGTAAACCTTTCCTAAATAAAACCCTCACTATGTAACACAAAATGGGTAAAACCCTCACCATGTAAAACAAAAACTGACAACCTTTACAAACACAATAAAAAGTTAAAAAAATATTAAAATATGGAAAAAACCGATCCCACTAAATCTTACAAATCTACAGTAGCAAAAATCAGTTCTCTGATGTCAAGATTATAGATGCACAAGATCAAATGGAACCAACCACTGTGCCTTAACTTATTTGAAGGAAAACCCTATCAACCTCATTCCATGTACAAGTTATTCCCTTAAGTTCAATCAAAATTAGCTTACATTTTTTTTTTGTGACATAAATTAGCTTACATTCTAAGTTTCTAACGACCTTTATTCATGACATTAATGAGTTACATCAGGTAAAATTTTCAATCTACATTCATTTCGAATAATTCTATTCATGATCTACCTTTTGGGATTGTAGTGACTGTTAGCCTATATCCAGATAAGCATCATTACCTCTAAATAAATTCATCTTCCATTTTTGGAATATAACTTCAATTTGGTTCTCAATCTCCTATTAGGTCCGTCAATTGCAAAATTGCAATGCAGTTCCTTATTTATTTTAATCTTTAAAATTAATCACTACTGCACTATCACTCACTTTTTTGAAAGTAATTTGAGGGACTAAATCTTTGTCGTTAATTGCAAGAAGTGTAATGTAATATACTCTCTTTCAAACCTAGTTTTAATGGAGCCAATGGCGACAATGTATTTCTCATGATTGAGAAATCTCTGAAGAGTCACGACCAATTTTTCCTCACCGGATGTTGCTTTGACCTTGCTCAGAGCTCACAAACGGTGATGAATTTTCATCTTGCATTTACCCTTCTGTGGATCCTCTTTTGTTCAACCATTTTATTGTTTAATCTAGACTTCAATTCTCTCTTTTCATTGTTTAGAACTTAAGATAGTCTCCTCCTCCTCTTATCATAATAACTGGAATGACGCTCTTGTTTGGAGGCTTAACTGTGACTGCTCGTTTTATTTGGCCCCGGCCCTCGGCTAAGAGACAGTTGCAGAGATTGAAGAACTGAATTATCATATGACTTTTCAAGTTATTTGGAGTTAGAGGAACCTCGTAGAATTAAGTGTTTTTATAGAAACTCAGTCACCACTCTCTAAGATCTAATGTACTCTTCCATACTAAGATGAGGATGGAAGATTAAGATCTCTGTCTGCTGTGTGGACTGTGAAGATCGAATGCATGGTTTTAGGAACTGTAGCAAAGTTGATGATTTGTAGATCCGTTTAAATGCTTCTGCGCATATTCATATTTTCACAGTCTCAAATTGGTTGGACTGGTTGCTTGCTATTTTGCAGCTCGGTGGATGTGATTTTGAATGTTGAATTTTGCTGTTCATATTCATCCCTGCAATTAAGTGTTGCTTCTTCGACTCATGTGTTCAAAGAAGCTAATCACATGGTTGATAAGTTATCTAGGTATGATTTAACATTAACCTCAGATATGAAGATTTTTAATAATTTGTCTTACATGCTTTGATGGCTGACTACTCTTGTTCTAGTTTTACTAGATATTATATGCGCAAAATTATAGAGACTAATCTTTCGAGTCTTGTAGGACTAAAATGAGTGACAAATTCTCCCCAAGAGTTTTACCACTACTAAATGTCCAAGACAAGTTAGAGATCGAACTCAGGACCTTGGTTAAACTAGAAAGTCCCGTGGGGGCGTAGACCCTTTTGTTCATTAAAAAAAGAAAAAATAAATAAATAAGAAAACTAGTTTATTAACAAAGAAAGTCAATATCTTTGTGGTGAAAGCCGATAAGTATCCTATGATAACTAAAACTTGATTTTCAAATATAGACTTATTAAGGTGTACAAAATATAGAAGATGATTAATCACTCAAAGTCAAAATTAAGAGAATTAACATGCTCTAGTCTTTTGTTCACAAGCAACAGAAAAACAACTTCATGATATCTTATATTACAATTTACAACAAATCTTGAGCATGCATGCTACATTCTTACATAGATGCTTTACACTTCAAAACAAGAAAAAGAACAATAAGAATCACAACAATACCACCAGAAGAACCACCAACTCTATGAATCCAATTACGATCAAACCTTGTGAAGCTCTTATCCAAAAAAGCCGATAAAGCTATGACTAAAACCAATACAAAAAGCAGCATAGGCAACCAAAACACAACACTAATTGGTTGCTCATCATCTTCCAACTCACTCTCTGATTTGTGGTCTATGTAAAGAGGAGAAGCCACTGCTAGAACTACTAAGCTTATGGCTGCTACTCTCTCATATGAAGAAATTTTGCTTCCTCTTCTATTAGCTTCAACTTCCATTCAGAAGATTTAGATGATTAAAAATAAGTTAATTTCCTAGAGCAAAAACTTTTGTGCTGTTAATTAAGATGTATATGATGGAATTGCAACAAAAAATGTTAATGTGGTGAGTGGAATCTTGCTTTTCAAGGTAAGCACTAGCAAGCATCGGATTCTCAATGTGTAATATTGTGGGACAGGAATAAAACCGAATAACGCAAACTTTTTTAACTTTGATTTTTTCTTTTGGAAGGAACTATTTTTTTTAAAGCATTTGAATAAGGTTGGTATTGGGATTTGGAAAGGTCAATTTATACTCGTTAAAACCAAATGGTTTACTCCAATTTTTAATGTGAATATTGGCGAAACTCTCGGTTTTCTCTCGGCTCTGCAATGAATTCATGAAGTACATTTAGGATTGATTATTTTTGAGTAAGATTCTAAGAGAGGCAGAAAAAAAAAAGAGTAGTTGATGTTTTTCAAAACAACAATACAGGTATATTTGAGCTTGGTCAAATCATTCGACAATATAACTTGTAACCACCTATAGTTCTCTTTATATAAACTTTGGTGTATAGTTTTGTTGAGTATGGCTCATATGCATCAGGAGGAGGCTGGGGACGGCCAAGAAGCTGAGCTAGCTAGCGAAACCAAACGTTCACGGATATTTGTTGTTGTTACATGGACCGAACTATTATTATTAGAAATACTGATTGCATCATTGAAATCCTGATTCATTCATCCATCTAATAGAAACATGTTGTAACGAATTCTACGGTCGGAGACGTCCCAACCACTTGGAGAACTTTGTTATTAAACTTCTTGTGTGTTCATTATTGTTTGCTCCAACAAGTTTGTTAGGAGACAATCAAATGAGAACCACTTTACCAATAGTAACCACGTACTCCCTCTGTTTCTTTTTAATTGTCTTTTACTATCATATTTAGTGTTTCTATTTAATTGTCCTTTTTGTATTTTATGGGTATGATTTGTCAATTATACCCTTTGTCAATTGCTCTTATCTTTTTCCATAAAACTAATTAATACTATATATTTGGTAAACTAAATCTTTTTTTTTAATTTTTTTTTTGTTGGTACATAACATATTAAATTATATTTTTTTTCTACATAATATATTAAATTTATTGGAAAGAAAAAGTGTGGGCAAAAAAAATAGGAATTTATTGGTGGATTAAAACGAGGGTATAATAGGAAGATAACGTGCAAAAATACACTTTCTTAATTTGGTGTTATCATTCTAAAAAGACAATTAAAAAGAAACGGAGGGAGTATTATTTATTTTTTTTGGTTGATATAGTAGCCACGTATTTAACTATTATTTAAATATTGTTCAGTAATCCTATTTTTTTTCTTGAAGAAGAAGATTGGTAGTCCTACTTGTATTGAGTAAAATAAATAAATACTATAAGCACCTTTAAATTAAAAACTCCTCAAAGCCCCCTCATATTTCTCTTTGAATATAGGAGGGATGTTAGCATATTAAGGGGCCTAACGAGCAATCATCTAAGTTGGTTTCTCTTCTTACTCCCACAATTCTTTTTTCACGTAGAAAAACTTGGGAAAATATTTTTCGAATTTTTTTTCAATGTAATTTCTCTTTTTCCCTTCAAATTTTCCATTATTTTTGGGGAGTGGGGAGATTTTTTACCTTATAAAAAAATTTCAAAAAACTTTTCTCGAAGTTTTTTGAGTGAGAATAAAAAATTGAGAGGTGGGAAGAGAAATTTGTATCATCTAAAGACAAAGAGGTGGATTGAGGCCCAATTATTGGATTGGGTCAACTGATGTTAGGCCTGAGGGCACAATCTTTTCTCTTCCTCCCCTCATCTTTCTCTTACGCCCCTAAAAATTCCGTTTTTATCCCTAAAAATAAAGTTTGGAAATAACGTTCCGAACTAAAAAATTCAAAAAAGTTCAAATTCTATATCCGAAATTTTTAAAAAATTTAATTTTTTTAAAAAATTTTGTTTTTTTATATAACCACATTGCATTAACGATGTTTCCAACATAGTTTATAGGGTTAATGTTATTGTGGTTAGATTGAAATTGGGAATTGTTAGCCAAATTGTACTATGTGATGCAATTTGTAGCACTCAATATATTAATTTCCTCTACGTATTTTTGGCCTCAAAAGTGTGGATATTTCTAGAGAACCAAATATTGTAGGACGTGTGAGGTTGTCATCATCTAAAGTGTTTGACTACTTGTCATATATAATTAAGCCAATCTTTAAAGTTTATACTGATACTGTTGTTCCTAAACTTGAAGCCGAGTTGAGCAAACTTATTTTTGCCACTCTATCGATTATTCGTGCTTTCTATGCATTTTCTATTTTACTGTTTCGTTACTAGAATTCAGAGTTGAGACTCAAACGATATGCTACACATTTTAGGGCAATTGATCAAAGCTTGTTGTAAGGTCTACTAGTATATATCTTTTTTTTGTAAGAGTATATATCTTATATCAATGCATCTTGTAATTGTCCTTTAGATTTTTATTTAAAATTAAATTAAGTGTGGTCAACTATTTTTTTTAAAATAAATGTTATTTTAACAAAACTAACCGGTTAGAGCGTCTAAAAAATGTTTAATTTTTTCACTTGATATTATGAAGAAGAGTTATTAATTTAGTTATCATGTCATAAGAATGAAATTTTTACCACTGTTTTCTATAATTCAAACTACTTGAACCAAATATATTGTTTGTAGAATAAAATTATTATTGATACACTACTCGAACCAAATATATAGCTTGTAGGATTAAATTATTATTAATTAATTATTAATACTATAAAATAATATTTAGGTACTTTGGGAATGAGGTAAATATAGTTATTTTTGTAACTGTTTTAAGAACTTTAACGGTTTAACTTTTAACGGAGGTATCATCCTCTAACTTTAAATTTTAGTGTAATGAAAAAATAGAATTCAGACGTGTAATAATTATTTTTCTTGGGTTTGTGTCCATCTAAAAATTGTTCTATATTAAATTAATAATTATATATAGTACAAATTAAAATAGAAAAATGCTACAATTATATATCCTCTCTCGAAGTGGGTGTGGGATGTTATTCTTCTGGGATCCATTTCCACACAGGGAAATCAATTTATTATTCTAATTTTAAAATACATCTGCAGCTGAGATGTAGAATTATAGGACCGGAAAAACTTTAAATGTGCACATTTAATGAGCACGTGACTAGGAACATCAGTTGGCTGTGGAACTGGATTTTCTATTGTTACATCGTGATGCTGCAATAGATTAGGACCATTAGATCTGAATTGTACAGTTGAAATCGTTTGCAGTAATTGAAAATTATTTTAATTTAATCTGTATTTAATTGTTGAGATTTGAAACTTTCTGAAAATTGTATTGTTTTCAAAGTAGAGAATCTCAATTCGTTGGTTTTTGTCCGATTAGTTAGTTTTTTTTTTTAATAAAAATTATGCTAATTAGTGGTCTTAAGATAATATACTCCCTCACCAATCGTTAGTTGGTTGGCGCTGAATTTGATCGGGAGGACCACAGTTCCATTTTCGACAACAGCGACCGGAAAGGAGCTGAAACCACTTGATGTCAGAACAAAACTCGAACCAGATTAAACTTGTGGTGAAAGCCAAAAAATAACAAATATTATACTCTCTATCCTTAATTATAAATAAAAGTTACTTTTTAAATTGATTGAATAACCGATGAATTTGATTCATCTATTACTATATATAAAGAGGATACAAATTTTTGGGATGACTTTTTCATTATTCCTATTTTACCCTTAAAAAAACTACAAAAAAAACTAAATATTTGTATATGTTGAAAAATAACTTCCACATGAAAATAGATTTTCAGTTTTTTTTTCTTAATAACTAAGCATAACTTCCACATAAAAGTAGGTTTTCAATTTTTTTATGGTAAAAAAACAATTTATAATATATATTCATTTATATAAAACTTTATACAATATGAATTTAAAGTGTGTATTCAACCTCTAAAAAATGAAAAAAAAAATGTTATTTTCTATGCAGAATTTTCTTTTTTTAGTACTCATATTAATTAGTGTTCCGGGGCACTAATTAATATGACCCTAAATTTAAAAGTATTTGATACGTTTTTTATCCTGATGAAGTCATTAAAATCTCAAGTTGACTCATGTGTGATTTCATCAAACTCAAAAAAATTAAATACTCCTATTCAAATGAGAAATCTTAATTAAGAATGAGAAAAATATCAATAAATTGTCTTTAATTGCTTTCTATTGTTGAAGAAGAGATATGACGTGGAAACATGTAGGGAGGAAAGCTAGATGAGCTAATGATGGAGAGGTTTTTGTTCCTAATTAAGGAACATGACTTAATAAGGGGAACAGTAGTGGATTAAGAAAGCTCTTTACATTATCTTATTTGGGTACAAAAAGTAACAGTAACTAAATTAAAAACTTATGATAAAAAAAAGACAAAGCGTCATAAAGTATAATAATTAAATGTTAGAGTATAAGGAAATTGTCGTGTTGTTTGGATAACGAAATTTCTCCTATAGACTTTGGTAAAATCGTTGGGTATAACATTATTAATTGAAAGAGAAAAATACATGCAGACGTGAAAACGACACATTTGGATTATTGATAGGAACGTTAACGGCGTCAAACAAAGGTACTACTATTTGTTTATTTTCAAAGGTTTAATTGAATAGAACCGAGGAATTTAAGTGGTTAATGAGTTACATATTTTTTAAATTAATTGTTTGAAAAAATTTAAGTTAATTTCCAATGGAATTTTTTTTCAATAGGTTTTACATATTTCACAGCCAAAATTTTGATTACCAGAGCCCCGTTTTTCTAAGAATCATAATTCCATAAAAATATGCTTAACTAATATCTCTGATACACTTTCCATAAAAATAAATACTCCTATAGTATAAAAAAGGCAAATGTTAAATAGTGTCCCCAATGCACTCTTAAGTCTTTAAATAGTAAGATTTTATAAAAAATATTATGAAAATATATGAAGTCAACGCAATGAGAATTGAATACATCTGCCCCAAAATATAAGAACTAGTTTGACTACTGCATGTATGCCAACACACAATTTTGATCACTAATATCTTTAATTCTCTATTAGTAAAAATTATAAAAACTTGATATTTTGAAAATAGTCATCAAAATAAATCAAACAAGATCTTAGTATATGATTATAGTATTTATATCTATATATCTACTACTCCCTCTATCCCAAAATAAATGACATGTTTGACCACTGACACGTTTGTCAATGCACAACTTTAATCGTTAATATCTCTAATTATCTATTATTAATAATTAAAAATTATAAAAATGGTATATTTTGAAAGTACTCGTCGAGACAAATCAAACAACATCTCATATGCTAATATTTGCATATATATATATATTAGTAGAAAAATAAGGTCAAAGCAGGTCAAATGAATAGTACACTAAGTCAAAAAAATGTCATTTAAAATGGGACGGAGGGAGTACTATATATAAAAAGGATACAAATTTTTGGGATGTCTTTTTCATTATACCTATTTTATCCTTAAAAAAAACTACAAAAAAAAACTAAATATTTGTATATGTTGAAAAATAACTTCCACATAAAAATATATTTTCATTTTTTTTAGTAAATATTTTTTTTTTCTTCTCTTAATAACTAAGCACAACTTCCACATAAAAGTATGTTTTCAGTTTTTTTATATTAAAAAAAAAACTTTTTAATAACTAGCCACAACAAAAAAGGATGTTAAGTAGTTATCAATTAATTAAGTACAATAAAAAATGAGATTAAGTAGTTATTTATATTTGCAAAATAGAGAATTTCGATCACAACAAATAAAAAAAAAAGAATATCGATCATACAAACGGGCACGGTTGACGGATAGTTATTAAATAAGACTTTTTGAATAAATTATTTTCTTAAATAGAATTATTAAAGAGTGTCCCGAGACATCATTTAGCAAGACCCTTTAAAAAAAGTTGTTTGTTTAGGGTGTGGTTGTTTGTCAGGCTTTTGAGAATAGGGTGGGGTCCGTATAGGAATCATGATCATAATAGAGACGGGACACAAACACCTTCCCGAGGTGAATAGGTAGGAGGGAGTAACTTTTTGCGATCCTTGATTATGCAAACTGCAAAGTTAATCAATGGAGGTTTGAATTGTTTTTTAGTTAATTTAATTTAAAAGTAAAATTACATGTGATTTAATTAATTTAAGGATGTTATTTACATCCATTTTTAAGATATGTTAAATTATATAAGGGTTATGTTAATTTGTGTCGTAAGGACACATGCTAAACTATCTAAAAATAGAAATTTGACATTTAATGTTAGAAAATATTTAATATTTAAAATATTGAATGCATAAATTCTAATAAAAAATTACTACATTTATCTTCTTAACATGTATCTTTACGGTATAAGTTAACATTCTCTATTATATAAATAAGAAAATGAGCATTAATAAGAAGTTTAATGTTAAAAGATTAATTAAACAAGCATTAAAAAAAATTATATTCGACTTCTTAACATGTACTAAAATTTTCTCAATAAAGCAATTGATTTATGAGTTACACTAATATAATATTATATGAGCACATAAATATTGGTTAAACCAAAATAATTTTGTATCAAAATTGTACATACAATTTTTAGTATTTCTTTTGTTTATAATATTACTAATTAAATTGATTAATAAAAATAAGACTTGAATAATAAAATAATGGGTTAGAATCAAATGATACCAAGGTGTAAAACTTAGTAACATGACACCTCCGATAATTCTTTACCAGATAATCGTATTATGAAATCCACCGTTGGATTCAAAGTTATTATTATATAGATCATGTCTATGAAATTTAACATCAATCGGAAATCATTTGATGGGTTAAAGAGAAGGATCAAAATGAACGGTTTTGACGAAGTTTTGTAAGACGTTGATTTTTATGCTTCTCTTGACATATCAAATGATTTCCGATCGATGTTAAATTTTATAGACATGATCTATATGATAATAGCTTTGAATCCAACGGTGGATTTTGTAATACAATTATCCGGTAAAGAATTATCGAAGGTGTCATGTTACTAAGTTTGACACCTTGGTGTCATTTGATCCTAACCCTAAAATAATTATTTTAATATGTCATATTCAAATAATTGAGTAAAAAGTAATTTGAAGATGTGTTTATGTTTATTGTATTTTTTTTACTATAATATAAATATGAAATTTCCAATTTCTATCCAAAAAGTTGTGGAACATATAAATTGAGTTACGTTCAAAGTTCAGATCACATATATTTAAGAAACTAAAAATCTTACAACTTGAAAAAAAAAATCCCATTAAAAAAATTCTGGGACACACAAAGTGGTATGATGTGTTTATAATTTACACTGGACAAATTATAATGAGAATGTCCTACACATTTTGGACCGAAATAATTACCCCATAAATATTTTCTTGCTATGTTTTCATTACTTTAAAATAAAATTTCTTTAAATGAAACTAGAAGTAGAGTGTGAGAAAGAAAGAAACTTTCCCTTTCAACCAATATTACTTCCTTTTTCATGTTTCTATGTCACTGTTTGGATAATTGGTTGATGGTGGCCTGCAGTAAATTCTGTCCCCTTTTTTTCTTTTCTTTTCTCAACTTTCCCCACTCACTCTCACAAGTTTACTCATCATGTTTTAAATTTTGTTTCAATCCGACCTCAAGATGGACCAAGTTTACTCTCACAAGATGGACTAGTAGTAGTACCTAGACGTGGCGAACCTTTTTTGTTGAGAGATGCCCTACAATTATCATTTATGACTCCCTCACTAGATGGAGTGGTTTGAAGGAAGTAAAAAAAAGAGGTTTGATTATTCTTCAAATATTTTTTTATAAGGTCGAGAGTATTTAGATATCAGGGATAAAGCAGATTTCCCCTTCATCTTTTGTCTATATTTCTTTATTATATTAATAAACAAAAAAAGAATATATATAAAACTGGGGGACATAGACCTAACCAAGTGAGTCCAAGGACAGTCAAACATATCAACCAACTTCTATTTAATCGTAAAGACAAAAAAGAAGTCCTAAAAATTCAAGGCAAATGATCCGACTGTCAACACTAAATTAGTCTACGCACCAACTACTTCCTGCAGCAAGCAGCGAGCAGTGATTGCTTTCTCGAGCTAACTGTCCGAAATCAAGGGATGATACAAATATTAAAATAGACCGGCAGAAAGGACCCTCACTATCAGCCTCTGACGAGTAAAATCTTGTTAGAGCAACTCCGAACCAATTGAAAGTCAGGTCGTGAGATGATCGGTTAACGAGGCCGAGCCCCACAAGCATAAAAATTTCCAAAAGCACCGGCAACTACTACCGTCAACGCGGAGTGTCTTTGCACACAACTCTTTCGAGCAAAACAGAGCGAAATGGGACTCGATTATTCTTCAAATATTACTACAACCTTGTAGAAAAAATACTTATTTTAAGATAACCAGTACTATGTAAATATTTTCTTTTTGACAGTACTGTATAAATATTTATTATTTTTTAAATTAATCATTAAAATAAGATAATTTAGATAGAATCATTTGAATTCCTTAAAAAAATATTTTATCTCAAACATTCCACTATCCATAGACACTTTTGTTTTATAATTTTTTATATAAAAATACGGTGTTTCTCATTATCCTAATTTCACGCTTTTACGGACTCCCCAATAAATAGTATCGAAGTAGTCTCTATCTTTAATTAATTTATTATATTAAATTGCTATCCGTTATTTTAGAGCTATTTTTATTTTATGTTGTTCCACTATATCTTGAAGTGCTGTATAAAACAGACTTTGTGCTCAATTTATTGTAAAAAAATAAATTGTAATTTAATTAAAATACTCCAATGTAAGATGATAAAATGATCTCTTCTAGCATAATCGGTGATCCTAAATTTGAATTCAACTCCGACTAAAAATGCAATAATATCAAATTAATTTTTATTTATAAGATTTTTGTCTTTATTTTACCATATGAGAAATACACAGAACATTATTTAAAGAAAAAATGGAAGATAAAGAAAAGATGTCACACGTTTTTAATATAGAATATATGTTTAAAGTTAAGTAATAAGATTGTACCAAAAAAAAAGTTAAGTAATAAGATAAGTTTTATGTTTTTTCTGCCTTTCATATTTATTGTATTAAGGTATCAATTACACATTTTGTCAAAAATAAATGAATTTGCGCATATAAACTTGTTAGTTAGTAGATTATTATATAACAACAATTTTATTGGTGGAGCATACAATTTCTAACTTTATAGATGTTGATTTTTTTAGATTATTATAGGTTTAAATATGTTTTTTGTTTGGGTTTCCATTTATGTCTTGTACCTATTCTTGTATTATTTTATTTGTACTAATTAATAAATTTATTCATATGTTTTTTTTTTTTAGATAGTAAATTTATTCATATGTTGTGAATGATTGATTTTCATATATAATATACTTTGTCTGTTTATCATATATATTTGCTGTAAACTCATTATAAAAATATATAAATGACAATTTTTTTTTTATTTTGTATTAAAAAATACTACTACTCAAAAGAAGACACTTCGAGGATATGTTTGAACAATAATGGAGCTGATAAATAAACAATTAAATATGAGAATTCATTGTCACCAACCAAAAACGATAAATAAATAGATAAAAAACACATGATATCATTTTCTCTAAAAAATAAATAAAAAACCACATGATATCATAAACAGGAACCTAATGTCCTAGATTGGCAATAGAGTGCAAGGAAAAGATAAAGACGTCCCTGTCATCTCAAATGGATTTCCTTATGAGAAATTGACAATTTTTATTTTTCCCCCAATTTTTCATATTATATAGATATAGATAAAATATTTTTATCCAAAAAATAATAAAATTATTTCTTAATAATCGAATAACCTCAGGCAAAAAAAATCAGAAAATTCAATCATTTTTTATCACATTGTTATGAAATGTTACCTTACAATTAATAATTAAACTCAATTCATGAAAACATATAAAAATTGGTAGGGCTATGCATTATATATGGAGGTTGAACGTGAAACTCAAATTTATCTATTTATTTCAAAAATGGATTTTTAACCACTAAACTAACTATTTAATAAAAAATAATAACAATAAAACTCAATTTTTATAGGAAAAAAACTCAAGTCTTGAACAAAATTTATAAATAACGACATCTATAATTTTATAAGGAATTTTTGTAAAGACATATAGTGTCGTTAATTTAAGAATTGGTAACAAAACCTATCAAAAGAATGGATGTCTGCTATTGACTCGAGAATTAAGTTCATAACAAACCAGAAAAGTCTAAATTCATAAAAATACCATGCTATCTAATGAGTGTCAAAAAGGATTGAATTTCGCTCTGCTAGGGCTTCTTCTCCATAGCAGCGTTGCCTGCTTCTTCTTACATAGGATCAATCACCTCTTATGTTTGGTTGGCACACCTGTAAAATCTCGCCCTATTCATGACAGAAATTTGTCAGTGGCCGTGCTTGGCCTTCGACCTTCCGCGGCAAGAGAAGGCCTCTGTCTTCAACCCACCTCGTTTTTTTGCCGAAGCTTTACACGATTCTTGTGCAGTTCAGGTTAGTCAGTTGCCCTCTCCAGCAATCAAGGGAGCTGATTTGTGCATCAAAATTACACAAGAGGAATATGAGAAAGGCTTGGCAAATTGTAAAAGAAATCTTCATGGTAGATTGACCCTCAACAAAGGAGATAAACCAGTGACTGCCAGAGATTTAAAAACAAAACTCACCTCCATATGGAAAATACACGGCCCATGGCATCTAGTATCGCTCGGGAGAGGATTTTATGAATTTCAGTTTGTCTCATATGAGGACATGCGTTTAGCATGGTCGATGGGATCCATAAATCTCAAACCGGGGATGCTGCGTTTGTCGAAATGGACTAATGATTTCAATTCTTATACTCAAAGACAAACTCACACCCAAATTTGGATAAGACTTTTGGAGTTACCCCAAGAATATTGGAGGCAACTCACCTTATTTGAAATTGCCAGTGCGATTGGTACTCCACTCACACTTGATGAATCTACAAAAAATAGAGCTTTTGGCCATTACGCGCGTGTTTTGGTGGATATAGACCTCTCCCGTCGAATTTTTGATGAAATTGTGGTAGAGAGAGAGGGTTATGCTTTCAAGTTAGCAGTAGTCTATGAGAAATTGCCCCTGTTCTGTTCTCATTGTCATACAATAGGGCATGACATTGTATCTTGCAAGTGGCTTCATCCAAAGAAGGAAAACATTGTTGATCATGGAAAGAAGGCTGTCGTGGTTTCCAAACCAAAGATAACTTCACAGTATATTGCCAAGTCAAAGGGGGGTGAGGTAGGCACTTCAAAGAGACCAATACAACTAGATAATACAATATCTGTTAATGTGCAAAAGCAGCAAAACGACATTGCGGCTCCAGCCGATGAGCATTTGACCGACACAGAACCTGTCCACATGCAGCAGCAGCTGCAATCAAATGAACCAGCACCTGCTAGTAAGCATGATGCAGCAGTCCGATTGGATGCACAAACGTGTAAAACACCTGCTGAACAACTCAAATCAACTTCATTTCACCTGGCTTTGGACAATGTGAGAGATGAAGTGGCTCAGGGACACTTAGATAGCAATAATGTTATTCTTCAGATGGCTCATACTGAGCTCGCCGCGCAGGGGGAGTCGACTCCACTTGACGAGGAACAACAGCTAGCGAACTCCTGCAGCGTCGTACCGGAAACGCAAAATTTGGTGGTGGCTAATGATGATGATTTTGATGAAGTTGCCAAGAATGATATTGCTCTTATTCGTCAAGCTTGGGCTGACAAAGAACAACCTTTTACTACAGTTGTCTCCAAAAAGTCAGCGTAAGAAAATTAAACAATTGGCTCGAGGTGCCGGTCAGTCTCATAACACTCATTCAAAGGGTGTAACTTCTCCCTTGGTTTTGCAAATCCAGTCTCTTAATGTTGTAGTTTATGTGTCGGCTATTTATGCTAATAACTCTTATTTGGCCAGACGACATTTGTGGGCGGATCTTACTCGTCTACACTCTCAGTTTATTGGTCCGTGGCTTTTCCTTGGTGACTTTAATGCGGTTTTGGGCGCCCATGAGAAGAGAGGAAAGCTTATGCCCCCTAAGAACTCATGTGATGATTTTTTACTATGGACAAGCGCCAATCAACTTTCTCATCTCAATACTATCGGTGTACATTTTACATGGGCGAAAGATCGGGAACTGAATTTGTGGCACTTCGTCTAGATCGTGCTATTTGCAATCAAGCTTGGTTGCTACACTGGAATACAATTCATTGTTGTGCTCTATTTAAACATTGCTCAGACCATCATCCGCTTTTGGTAACTCAAGATAATTCTACTGTGCATAGTGCCGTGCCTTTTCGATTTTTTAAGGTTTGGACGACTCATGAGGACTGTGCTCGTGTGGTTAAGGAGGTATGGTCTAAGCCGGTTTATGGTGCCCCTATGTACTGCCTACAACAAAAACTCAAGCGTCTGAAACCAGTGCTGAAGGAATGGAATAAAAATGTGTTTGGTAATATTGATAACAATGTTAAATTTGCCATTGATGATGTCATCCGCATTCAAACTCTCATTGACACCAATGGCAACACGGATGATCTGCAACACTGGGATTATCAAGCACAACTGGTGCTTACTAAAGCTTTATTGAGTCAAGACCACTTTTGGAAAGAAAAGGCCAGAGTGAAGCATTTTCTTCAGGGAGACCGGAATACTTCCTATTTTCATAGATTAGCAAAGAATAAGGTTGTTTCCAAGCAAATTCACATGCTGAATAGTTCTGAAGGTACTTTAACAGATACCGAGGCTCTGGAAAATCATATCATTAACTATTTTCAGACTATTTTCTGTGGTGTCAGTACTTGCATCCCGAGCTTGTCGATACAGACTTGCATTCCCACTGCAGTTTCTGAGGGCGACAATGCTGAACTAGTTCGATTACCTACGACTGTGGATATTAAGGCAGCTGTTTTTGAGATGAATGGTGATGGTGCTCCGGGCCCGGATGGTTTCGGTGGTCATTTTTATCAAACCTTTTGGGACATTATTGAGAATGACGTCGTGGTACGGTTCAGAGTTTTTTCCTGACTGGTAAGATTTCCCCAAATCTGAACTCCAATCTTATTATTTTGATCCCAAAGAGCCCTGGTGCGGATGCTATTGAGAATTTTCGGCCGATTGCTCTAGCCAATTTTCAGTTCAAAATTATTACAAAAATTCTAGCTGATAGGTTATCTCTGATTGCTCCAAAGATCATATCTAGTCATCAGAGAGGTTTTATACCTGGTAGAAATATTTCGGATTGTGTAATTGTTACTTCGGAAGCCATAAATGTGCTATCTAAGAAATGTTTTGCTGGTAACATTGCGCTCAAGATTGATATTAAAAAGGCTTTTGATTCTATTGATTGGACTTTTCTCTTGGCGGTACTGAAGCAATTTGGTTTCAATGATCTCTTTTGTAATTGGATATCTGAAATCCTTCACTCAGCACGACTATCAATTCTTATTAACGGAAAATCAGTGGGTTATTTCAGTTGTGACAAGGGGGTTCGGCAAGGGGACCCTTTGTCGCCTCTGCTTTTTTGTCTTGTGGAATAGGTACTTAGCAGGTGCATCACCAAAGCTTTAGAAAGTGGTTCACTTCAGCCTATGAGTCTTTGCAGAGGTGTTTCTATTCCCTCACACGTTCTTTATGCAGATGATATCATGATATTCTGCAAAGCATCCAAAAAAAATATAAGAAAGTTGTTAACTATTTTTCAAGATTATGGCCAAGCATCCGGTCAGGTCATTAACTATCAAAAAAGTAAATTCTATGCGGGTTCGGTTCCTCCCACAAGATTGGGTATGCTTTCTAGTCTTCTTGGCTTCAACTCGGGGTGCCTGCCTTTCACTTATCTTGGTTGTCCAATTTTTGTGGGCAAGCCTAAGGCTATACACTTCCGCGCCATCGCGGATAGAATTAAGGTTAAGCTGGCTACTTGGAAGGGTTATCTTATTTCTATTATGGGAAGAGTGCAGCTGGTACGATCTATTTTACATGGTATGTTGATATACTCTTTTCATATCTATTCTTGGCCTTCCTCGCTGCTACTAAAAATGGATAAATGGATTCGAAATTTCATCTGGAGTGGTGATGTCAATACTAGGAAACTATGCACAGTTTCTTGGGCAAAAGTATGTTTACCGTATGAAGCAGGGGGGTTAGAGCTACGCTCCCTTCAGCATATTAATACGTCTCTCATGTTGCACTTATGTTGGAAGTTTTTTTCTTTGAATGATGATTGGGCACGACTTTGCCGAGCACGTTTTCTGCGTTCCGGTGCGCCTGCTGCTACTTACATCCGGTCATCTGTATGGTCTGGCATTAAACAACATATCACCACTATTTCGGATAATTCCCGTTGGCTAATTGGCACTGGCGACAACATTTATTTTTGGACCGACAATTGGCTTGGTGACAAGCTTTCAGATTTATTGTCGATTCCAAATTCGTTACTCCCTCAGCTGAAATCTAAAGTGAGTTCTTTTGTCCATAATAACAAATGGCGGGTCCAGGCTGATTTGGATCCAGCTATTACTGAGCGTATCAACAGGGTCTCTTTACCTATTATTCCCCTTCCGGATCGTTTAGTTTGGTGTGCATCCAAAGATGGAGATCTATCCGCTAAGAAAGCTTATGAATTCCTGTTTACTAATTACCAACAGCTTCCATGGACTAAGTGGTTATGGCATATTTCCATCCCCCCCTCAAACTCCTTTGTGGTTTGGCGTTGTTTTCAGAATAAAATGCCGCCAGATGAAAATCTTATCATGCGGGGTTGTGTTGTTGTATCAGTTTGTGTCCTTTGCTTCTCTACTTATGAAACAACGGAACACTTGTTTCTTGCATGCCCATTTGCGTTGCAGCTTTGGTCCTGGCTGGGCAATTTGCTTCAGTTTGATATTATCACTAGCTCATTCATATTGTTATTTGACAGTCTGCCAACAGATTGGAGTGTTCACCGACAAAACCTTGCTCGTGCAGCCTTTATTCATGTTATTCATTCCATTTGGATGGGTAGAAATGGTATTCGTTTTAATAATTCTTCAATTACTTTACACGCTGCAAAGACAAAGATCCTCACCGCTGTTACTACTAGCGCTCCATGGTTGGATGGTCACTCCTCTTCCTCGTTGGTGGAAAAACAAGTCCTATCTAATTTTCAGGTTACCCCGAAACTCCGTAATGCGCCTCAGATCAAGCTTGTCCTCTGGAAAACTCCTACTTTTGGGTGGATAAAGGCCCACACAGATGGCTCAGTGTTAGGTAACTCGGCTGCTTGTGGTGGTTTGTTTCGTAATCATTCGTCAGATCATATGGGTAGCTATGCTCAACATCTGGGCACGGTTTCTATTCTCCATGCGGAACTTATGGCAATTATACTTGCAATTGAATTTGCCGCAGCTCACAATTGGTACAATTTATGGATTGAAAGTGATTCCATAGTGGCGCTCAGTGCATTTGACAATCCGGATGTGGTGCCATGGGACCTCAGAAACCGCTGGAGTAATTACTCCTCTCTTGGTTTGGTCATCTTTCACTCTCATATCTATCGGAAGGGTAATATTTGTGCGGATAGATTAGCTAGTCATGGACATACCATTGTAGATGCTTTGTGGTGGGATTTTCTACCATATTTTCTGTGGGATTTATTTTTACATGACAAGTTAGGAATGTCTTGTTATCGTTTTGATTAAAGTTGGATGTTATTGCTTTCTCTCAGGGGTAAGGTCTAGTCCCCCCCTTTTTTCTTGTACATATTTTTTTCTTTATATATATTTATTATGAGATATAGGTATAGGATGGGTGTGTCTAGGGGTGCCAACATAGTTGAGATGTCTATTCACACCTTGATGCCTAGATGCTCTTAATTTACCTAAAAAAAAAAAAAGTGTCAAAAACTTAATTACAAAATGATTAAAAATTTTATTATATATGTAGAATATTAAGCACGTAATATTAATATTAAAATATATTTATCTGGCTTAACCACCAATTATTCACATATCAAACTAATAATACAAAAATGATATAATGCATGTTTGAATTGGTGGTAGATTTGACAAATTTTAAAATCAAAATCACGGTGGTTGATTATGATAATTACACCACAAGATCTAAATATGCATAAAGTGTAGTTATCTTACAATGAAAAAATGGTTGATTTCTTTTTTTTAAGTAGTTTATTGGCTATAAATTTTCCTCTTAAGAAGAAAAGTGAAAACATATATAATAAAATATTATTGTTAATTGAACTATGCGACTGATTGATATTATTTCTATTTATAAACATTTTCATTTAGAAAGATCCAATGAAATAATATTATACTCATCGTATTTATTTGATAAACAATTGTATTTAGCGAGAAATAGATACAAGAAATATATTTTCTAAATGAAAGCTTCCATTCAATCATACAGTGGTGACTAATATCGAATTAAACCATGTTGAAAATTTTGAATTTAGTTTAACGGTTTTTAATACTATTAACCCTACGTCATTTTATGAAAATTTTAAGGTAAATTTATCAAGAGACAAACAAATATGATTGTTCGTACTCTTACAATGGTGATCCTTTTGATGGCTAATTTATGCAATTTCGAGATTATTTCCCAATATTAATCTTTTACTAATATATTAATGAAATGAGTTAAGTTTAATTGTATCAAAAAAGAATGAAAGCTTCCTTTATTTTTTTTTTCTTTTTCTTTCCACGTATTGTTTTTCTTTTTTAAGTACTATTACTGTTGGATATGACTTGAAATCTCAGTTACAAGAAGTCGGAAAATTCTGAAGAACATCTGCCAGTTGGCGCCAGGCGCCAGGAGAGGCCTCGTTTGGCCTGTGGCTTCTGGTTTTTGGCGCGGGGCGCGGACGGGCTGGCGCGGGGCGCAGGCTCGTGCTGGTTTGGAGATTTTCGCGGAAAATCTGTTTTGAAGGATATCTGACTTAGATTGTGTTTGTTTTTAAATATTAGATATATTTAAAAATAATAGGAGATTTGGTTTTATTTTAAAATATTTGTTTTAAAATAATAGGCATATATTTTTCTATAAATAGGGAGTGCTTTATTCATAGAAAAATAAGAGAGCAAGAGAGCAAAGAGAAGACAAGATGTAGGGAATTAGGGTTTGCCACCACACAAGGCTAGAGTCTTAGGATCCTAGGAGTTTGGGCAAATTATTCTTGGGATCATCTTGTGGGATCACCTTGGGTAGACTAGGTAAAATTGAGTCTCTTGGCCACAGGAAGAGATTCGGGATTTTGGGTAGAATTAGGATTAATTCTTGTAACCCAATTGGGAACTCTTGTAAAGTGACTTCTTTGATCTAGTGGAACGGAGAGTTGCTCTCTCCCCCAGACGTAGGTCTTTATTTGGCCGAACTGGGTAAACAATATCTTGTGTTCTTCTCTTTCTCTTGAATTATTTACTTTCATCATCTCTATCAACTTTAATTTGGTTACTTGGTTAATTTGCTCCACACATCAAATTTCATTGGTGTGATTTTATCGTCGAATTCACAACAATTGGCGCCCACCGTGGGGCAAGGATCAAATCGATAATCAGGTACCATGGGTTCTAAGTTTGATATTGAGAAGTTCACCGGGAGTAACGACTACGGGTTGTGGAAGGTGAAGATGAGGGCGGTGTTAATTCAAAACGTGTTGAGGCGTTGAAGGGAGAAGCACGGCCTGGAGAGGCGGTGGAATAATACTCGGGTGACTGTTGAAACAATAACTTTGTTATAAGAATTCGAAGATGCTAGTGAAAGTTGGGAAGCGGTGGAGTATTAAGTCATGGACTTTGGAGGCTCCTATCACATGTGTTTGAAGAAGGAATACCGTGAAAAATCCGAGAGCTAGTTGAAGGTGGAATTTTTCATCTTGAAGACGGGAAAGCTTGAAAGGTTTGAGGTATGGTTTTGGTTTGTCTTACGATGTTTGACAAATCATGTGTTTTCTTTTACATGATGTGAGGTATGTTCCTAAACTTTGATGCATGGATAGGTGGTTTACTATTGATTATGCATTTGTTACTAGTGGTGATTCTCATATGGTTGAGTTGTGAAACTTTGGTTGATTCTTGTTAGTGACATAGGTTTAGTTGAACTAGTGAAACGAGGTTTACTAGGTGTTGGAACTAAACTGGAATTGTTGGATACTAACAATGGCCTGAAGTTTGTTTCAGAGCAGTTTGACAGTTTTGCAGGTTACAAGGTGGGAACATAGTGGAAATACCGGTTTGTGGCTTTGGTGGAGGAATCTCATATTGAGGTGGAGTTTGTTACTAGTTGGACTAGAGGAAGACAAACATTCAACAATGGCTCTTGGCTATTTAATGAGAGGTAGGGAAGAGAGTGGAATTGTTGCACCAAAGTGGTATGACTATGAAGACCTTGTGGGTTATGTTTCAATTGTGGCTGAAGAAGTGCAAAACTTGGAAGATCTTCAGGGAGACAATTGAAAGCAACAGTGATCGGACTTGGTAACTTGTGAGACTGCTGGAGGTAGTTGGATACAAGGAGAGTTTGATGTTGCAGCTTGTGGAACCGCCTAAAATTTCAAGGTTGGTTCGGAGCCAAGCAATACTTCGAGAGGACGGAGGGCACTCCGGGGGTCGAAGGGTGGTGAGGCTTGTAAGGTTATCCTAAAAATCCATGGATAGTCTGAGGCAAGCAATTCTTCAGGAGGACAGACAAGTTCAATCCGGGGGCTGAAGAGGGTAAGGTGGAGCTTGTAGGACTATCTAAAATTTCGGTGATAGTTGGATGCAAGCGTTTCTTCGAGAGTACGGAACTGAACACTCCGGGGGTCGAAGAGGTAGCGGTGAATCTTGTGGGTGCTACCAAACATCCTATGGTAGTGGGAGACAAGATCTTCATGAGGGCGGAAGGCATTCTGAGGGATGAAGGGGAGGTACAACTTGTGGGAAGCAAGTGGAGGATGGTGCCTATGTCGATGTTCAAGTGGGACTTGGCCGGTGATCTTGGATAGAAGATTCAAGATGGAGAGAGCAACACGGTGGTTGATTGGATCGCCATCGATTTAAAGGCAAGGTGGAGAATTGTTGGATATGCCTTGAAATCTCAGTTACAAGAAGTCGGAAAATTCTGAAGAACATCTGCCAGTTGGCGCCAGGCGCCAAGAGAGGCCTCGTTTGGCCTGTGGCTTCTGGTTTTTGGCGCGGGGCGCGGACGGGCTGGCGCGGGGCGCAGGCTCGTGCTGGTTTGGAGATTTTCGCGGAAAATCTGTTTTGAAGGATATCTGACTTAGATTGTGTTTGTTTTTAAATATTAGATATATTTAAAAATAATAGGAGATTTGGTTTTATTTTAAAAGATTTGTTTTAAAATAATAGGCATATTGAAAATTCTGGCACACCAGTACAAGATGTTGTACACGATGTTACAACACTTTTACCAGCTTTAATAGACAAATCGTAAAATAGTAAATAGTGCAGAAATAAATAAACACACAGTGATTTGTTGACCCAGTTCGGCGCACCTACGTCTGGGGGATACCAATCCAGGAGGAATTCCACTAATAGCCCTAGTTCAAAGTCTTACAGCAAACTCCTCGTTTACAACTTATCACCTAGCAACTATCCTTATGTCCTTCTACCTAGGAACTCCTAGGTATGAGTTCCCAACTCACTCCTTAAGCTCAATAGTACAGACAGCACTATTGTTAATTCAACCACTGTGATGGAGACACTCTCCTAGACACTAGATCACTTTTACCTAAAGGCTTCAAGTGATACACACGCACTAAGATCCAAACTCCTTGCTTAAAAGCTTTGGAGTGGACACACACACAACAACTATCTCCTTGCTTAAAAGCTTCAGAGACAATTGTGATTACAACTCAATAGAACACACAGTCCTAAGCTTGCATCAAAGAGATACAAGAAAGGCTCACAAAACACAAGCACACACACGAATCCTAATACGGCTAGTCTCAACAATATCGCTTGAACAACTGCCTAAATTAGGTTTTCGTCCTTCAATATATAGCTGGTAATATTGGGCTTCAGTAGCTTTGCCCACAAGAGAAACATCCAGCTCACACATAAAATAAAACCATATCTTTGGAGATTTGATATGTTTATAAAATATAATTCTTCAATATTAATTCCCAAAACAATCTCTGAGTGAAAGATATGTTTAGGAAATAAAACTTCCTTGATGCACAAGCCAAGAACTGATATGTAAGAGAAAAGATCTTCTCTAAAAATAAAACGCGCGCGCATTAAATGCTGCCGCCAGCTGGCGCGCTCACGTCAGGTCATGATGTTGTAACATTACATACCACATCCTGCCTAAATATTGTTTTACCAAAATGCAGCCAACATCAAATAGTCAACAAACTCCCCCTTTGGCAAATTTTTGGCTAAAACAACTTGGGATCACTCAGACAAGCTACAAGGATACATACATCACTACAACTTCTTCACAGCAACATAAACACACAAAAGAAGAGAAGCGTAGCACATCTTCAAAAATGATTTCCAAACATACTCCTCCATGGAAAACATTAGATCAGAATTCAGTCGTATCTTTAGAGCACATCAGAGGCATACAACAGCAGAAGCACAGAAAAACAACATCGCCTTAAGTGATCACAAACATAAGCATGGATGACACAAACAGAATGTTCCAACATCACATACAACATCTCCCCCTGCATCACATACATAGTACTCCCCCTGAAATGGTGCATAGTAGACTAACACATAGGATCATGCATATCAATCAGGTACTAACACATAGGCATATCATAACAGATCATTTCAGCACAGAATATCTACCACTACCAGAGTACCGTACATCTACTACCAAATACCACATACACCTACTACCAGAGAACAACTACTACCAGAGAACATGTGGAAACAAATGTTGTAACTTTCTACTCCCCCTTTTTACCACAAATTTGACAAAGATGCTTTTGGGAGCCAAAATAGAGTAGTAGCAGCACAGATCATAGAGTACTAAGAACTATCAAATGCACTAGGGAGTGCTTAAAAATATCCAGGGCATAGCCCATCAAAAGAACATAAGTACCAGAATTACAGCCAGAAACATAAACAACTTTAAAAAAGTACACATAAAGGTGGAATACAACCACTAAAAATCAGTACTAGCATCTGAGAGCTCCAGCTCCTCAGTGCCTCCATCCTCACTTTGATCACCTCCTTCTTGTCCAACCTGCACCTGCTCACCCTCTTCAGCAGCTTCTTCTTGCTGAAGAGCCACAATCACTTGCTCAAGGCTCTTTTTCTTTTCATCTAGAGCTCTGCAAGCTGCTTCCAAAGAAGCTATCATCTCCTTCCTGCTCATAGAACCAGAACCAGTAGGAGCAGCAACAGAAGGGCCTGTAATCTCAATATCTGCAGCATGTGTTCCTTCAAACAGTCTAGGGTGAAAATCAAGAGGAGATTCCCTCTTACTCACCTCATCATCAGCAGTTATAATAGTGGGGTGTTGAGTTAAAATGATTCCACAGATAAGAGATGGATAAGCTATAGGCATTCTAACAGCCCATGACTTAGCATGTTGCACAGTTTCCTCAAAAATATGAGCCCCATAGTTGAACTCAGTACCAGTACCAACAGCATATACAAACCTAGCTAAGCTAGTAGCAATATCAGAGGTGTGGGTAGTGGGAACCCAATTTACAGTGCCAATCCTATTAAGGATGGCATATTTAACCGAGAGCATGACAGAGGGCACTTTACCTTTCATTGGCCAAACCTTGACCTGATTAGCAGTAATGGTCTTGCAGACCTGAGTGTTTGTGACCTCCAATTCAGCATAGCCATCTTCTTTGTTCCCCAGAAATTTGTTGATAATAGCAGGAGAAAAATGAACACATTTACCTCGCACATACACTTTATGGTGCTCTTTGCTCAGAGGATTATCACAGTCTTCAGGTATATTGACCAAGAATTCCTTGACCAATTTCTCATAGCATTCACCAATGCCAGACACAGTCTTCATCAACCCAGCCTTCTCAATGAGAGCAATGATCTCCTTTTGCTCCAAGGCTTCAGCACTCAACTCCCTTTCCAGAGCAAGTCTTCTATTAGCAACAAACTTCCACTTCTGAGCACTCTCAATGAAATGGAATGATATATTGTCCATGGGGACATCAGGAACATTTTGGGGAATAATCTTTCCACCAACTTTCTTCTTGCTAGTAGACACAATGTTTGGCACATCATCTACCACATCAAGATCAGGAATAGCAGCTCTGCGAAATTTCTTTTGACTTTTCTTCTTGGAAGGGGACACAATGTTGGATGCAATGTGTGGCACATCCTCTTCCACTTCATAGTCAGAGTCTCCAGCTTCAACATGCTTTCTTTTCCCACTAGCTTTCTTCTTTTCACTAGCAATTTCAACTTTGCTAGGCTTTCTGCTAGGGTCAATCACCTTTTTCTTCTTGGATGGGGTTGCCTTAGGCACAACCTCAGTTACCACATCAGCAGCTTTCCCTTTTCTGTTTCTTAACCTTCTTGCAATGCTACCACTAGCCACTTCACTAACTGTTTGCTCCAGATCCTCCATAGCATCCACATCAACCACATCATCATCTACTGACATAGCATTGTCAGTAGAAAGTATATTTGTATCTTCCTCCTCATCAGTAACAGGTTCCTTTTCAGTCTGTGGAACCACAATCTCATCAGTAGCAGGTCCTTCATCAACCTGTTCTGCATAATTAACAGCATTACCAACTATATCAGGAGTTGGTTCATCCTGTGCCAAGGATGTTTCAACATCCGGCACAACATTGGATGTTGGAATGGTATCCTTCAAGGAGTTCAGAGCTTCCTCCACAACTTGATTGTTCATTGTTTCTTCAGCATCAGGCGAATCCTGAACAATTCCTCCACCAATGGCTTCAGTCACAACAGTATTGTCACCCGTTACCCCTTTTTGGTTTTCTAGGGTTTCAACAACAAAATCAGAGTTACCTTCTTTAACATTCAAATCAGAAGTATCATTGTTGGACGCTTCAACATTCGATTCCGCATTCCCTTTAGTAAGATCATCCACATACAGCTCTTGCATGGTGTGGATCGGCTTCGATTTTGATGATTTGGCTTTTGTTGATTTCTTCGAAACAGAGGACGAAGAGGTCTTAGATTTCTTCTTTGATTTTGGAACTTTGGAAGTAGAAGTCCTCTTTGCGGTGGTTTTCTTTGGTTTTGGGTTGAGAGCAGATGCGAATGAGGGATGAACGGTGGTGATGGGGGTAGCATTGATAGGTGATGAGTTTGGTGAATCGGTGGAGTTCATGGGAGAGATGGTGTTTGGTGATTGAGACATGATTGAGGTTTGAGTTTTGATGGAGTAAGTTTGAATGTAGAGGTTCTGAGAATTGGAACGGTTTGAGAGGTTAGAGAGATGGTGAAATTTAGAAAGAAAATATTTGAAAGTTGATTTGGTAAGGAAATAACCACTAGAGATATGTGGCGTGTTTATAGGAGTGTAAGGAACATGATTTCCTTGTTTATCGTGCAGCACACGGATTGGAGAGGGAATAATAACTGCTGCATGTCTCCCTCCTAATAACTGTAATTGCTACAGATCTTCAAATAGGCAAATCCCTAATTTGCCCCTCAAGTTTTCAAATTGAACTGCATCAAGTGCTTTGGTGAAGATATCAGCCACTTGATCCTTAGTTCCTACATGCTCCAGTGTCACAACTTTATTTTCCACTAGATCTCTGATGAAGTGATGGCGAATATCAATGTGTTTGGTTTTGCTATGTTGAACAGGATTTTTTGAAATATTTATGGCGCTCAAATTATCACAGTACAATGTTATAACATCTTGTTCCACATCATATTCCTTCAGCATCTGCTTCATCCAAACAAGTTGAGTACAACTACTTCCAGCAGCTACATACTCTGCCTCAGCTGTGGATAGGGCCACACAATTTTGCTTTTTGCTGAACCAAGAAATAAGATTACTTCCTAGGAAGAAGCACCCACCAGATGTGCTTTTCCTGTCATCAGCACTACCAGCCCAATCAGCATCACAATATCCACACAAGCTTGAATCTTCACAATGTGAATACATCATCCCATAATCACATGTTCCATTGACATATTTCAGAATCCTCTTGACTTGATTGAGATGGCTTACCTTTGGTTATGACTGGTACCTAGCACAAACCCCTACAGCAAAGGTAATATCTGGTCTACTTGCAGTCAAGTACAGTAGGCTTCCTATCATGCTTCTATACATACTTTGGTCTACACCCACACCTTGTTCATCTTTGGTTAGCTTCAGATGGGTTGGAGCAGGAGTTCTCTTGTGAGAAGCATTATCTAGACCAAACTTCCTGACAATGTTTCTGGCATACTTGCTTTGGCAAATGAAGATAGTATCCTCCATTTGCTTGATCTGTAGTCCCAAGAAGTAGGTCAATTCTCCTACTAAACTCATTTCAAATTATGATTGCATTTGTTGAACAAAATGTTGTACCATCGTATTCGACATTCCTCCAAAGACAATGTCATCCACATAAATTTGTGCAATCATGAACTTACCTTTCACTTGCTTTACAAACAAGGTTTGATCAGATCCACCCTTTCTATAGCCTTGACCTACTAGGAATTGAGTAAGTCTTTCATACCAGGCCCTAGGCGCCTGTTTTAGACCATAGAGAGCCTTTTTCAGTTTGTAGACATGATTAGGATACACAGGATCAGTGAACCCTTTTGGTTGCTCCACATAGACTTCTTCATGAAGATACCCATTCAGAAACGCACTCTTGACATCCATTTGATAGAGTTTAAATTTCAGGATGCAAGCAACCCCCAATAGTAGTCTAATTGATTCCAATCTAGCTACAGGGGCAAAGGTCTCCTCAAAGTCAAGCCCTTCTACCTGAGTGTAACCTTGAGCAACCAGCCTAGCCTTGTTTCTGGTAATGACCCCTTTTTCATCAGATTTATTCTTAAAGATCCATTTTGTACCTATGACATTTACTTTATCAGGTCTTGGAACCAGATCCCACACTTCACTTCTCTTGAATTGATTCAATTCCTCTTGCATAGCCTCAATCCAGAATTCATCAGTGAGAGCTTCTTTCACATTCTTAGGTTCAAACATGGAAACAAAGCAGGAATTTGCTATCACATCATTGGATCTTCTAGTGGTGATTCCTTGTTCAGGATTTCCAATGACTAGGTCCAAGGGGTGATTCTTCTGGACCCTCACAGATGGTCCTTTGTTCTGAGTGAGTTGATTAGTGGTGTCACATGTAGTATTCTCAATATTCTCTTCTTGTTTATCATCAGATTGTTCTCCTAGATCATGCTCTTCTAGGGCAGGGCCTGATGTTCCAACATCGTATTCCACATTGTCAACCTTCTCAGTCTCCACATCATTTACTACCACATTGTAAGATTCCATAACGACTTTAGTTCTTGAGTTGTATACTCTGTAAGATCTGCTGTTGGTAGAGTATCCAAGGAAGATCCCTTCATCACTCTTGGGATCAAGCTTCCTTCTTTGCTCTCTGTCTGCCAGGATATAACATTTGCTACCAAAAACATGAAAATGCTTGACAGTTGGTTTTCTTTCCCTCCATAGCTCATATAAAGTAGCTGATGTCCCCTTTCTTATAGTCACCCTGTTGTGTATGTAGCAGGCTGTATTCATAGCTTCAGCCCAGAAATGGTAGGGTAGGGATTTTGCATGTAACATCACTCTAGCTGATTCTTGAATAGTTCTGTTCTTTCTTTCCACCACACCATTTTGTTGAGGAGTTATGGGTGATGAGAACTCATGCTTAATTCCTTCATTCGCACAGTACTCACTGAATTTTTCATTTTCAAACTCTCTTCCATGGTCACTTCTGATTCTCACAATTCCACAGTTCTTTTCTCTTTGAACTTGAGTGGATAGAGTCTTGAAGATATCAAATGAGTCAGATTTGTCTCTAATGAAATTAACCCAGGTGTACCTGGAGAAATCATCTACTACCACAAATGCATACCTCTTACCTCCTAAGCTTTCAACTTGCATAGGCCCCATGAGGTCCATGTGTAGAAGTTCTAGAGTTCTTGATGTTACCTGATGTTCCAACATTGGATGCGACATCCTGGTTTGTTTTCCAATCTGACATTTACCACATATACTTCCCTCAGTGATTTTTAGTTTGGGAAGCCCTCTGATAGCTTCAGCAGTAACAACTTTCTTCATTCCACTTAGGCTTAGATGACCAAGTTTCTGGTGCCACAGTTGAACTTCATCTTCTTTACCAAGTAGACATTTTCCTTGTTGTATTTCTTCATGGGATACCCACAAGTAGCAATTATCTTTGGATCTGCCACCTCTCATCAGAATTTCTCCTTGATCATTGCTAACAAGACATTCTTCTTTTGTAAAGTTCACCCTTAATCCTTGATCACACAGTTGGCTTATACTGATCAGATTTGCAGTGAGTCCCTTTACTAGCAACACATTTTCTAAGTTAGGCAACTCTTTGTTGACAAGTTTGCCTATCCCCAGAATTTCACCTTTGGCTCCATCTCCAAAAGTTACAGAACTAGAAGCATACCCTTTCAAGTCCTTCAGATACGTCTCTACCCCTGTCATGTGTCTAGAACAGCCACTATCGAAATACCAGTCTTCTCTGGATGATGCTCTGAGAGATGTGTGTGCAATCAGCCCTCTGTTCTCAGCTTTTGGTTGCCACACTTTTCTGACAGGATCCTCTCTAGGAGCAGTTTTTGGTTGTTGCCAATGTCTTGGATATCCATACAATTTGTAGCAAAAAGGCCTTATGTGGCCCTTCATTCCACAATGATGACAGAACCATTTTCTTGAATGACCATGGTGTCCTGGGGCACGACGATGGTTAGCAAAAGTCCTGGGGCCTTGTCCAAGCTTAACATTTGGATAGGTTTTAGGATGTGGTACAGGAGGTTGTAACATCTTTTCCCCAGTGTATGGATTAATTACCTCATCAGCTGGAAGGAATTTGGTGTTTTTGTCCTGTTGATGTTGATTAAGAGCAGTGTAGTTATATCCTATAGCTTTCATTCTTGTACTAGGGACACCATCTAAGATTTCCTCAAGTAAGTTGGCCCCACAGTTCAGTTGATTGACTCTTTTCTTCAACTCTTCCATGTCTGCATTTGCTTGAGTTAGCTCCTTCTCAACTTTCAGCACTTGGCCAATTTGGAAATCCTTTTCTGTATGAAGTTGATTTATAGTCTTCTTCTGTTTCTCCAGGATTCTACACACCTCTTTATAGCGAACAAGAAGGTCATTGTAGAGACCAAGTAATTCCTCATAGGTGTCATTCTCCTCATCATCAGAATGCTCTTCATACACTACCTCCACATCATCATCTGAATCGGCCACAGTATCACAAACCCCAGTCATAGCAGAAACATGTCTAGCAGATTCCTCACTTTCTTCAGAATCTTCATCAGACCAAGAAACAAACAAACCTTTCTTTTGTTTCTTCAGGAAGGTTGCACATTCAGTTCTGACATGTCCATAACCTTCACATTCATGACATTGTAATTCTTTGATTGGTCCACTTTTCTCCTCAAGTCTAGCTTTCTTGACATTGTTTTGCTGTTTGTTGATGTCGAATCTAATGTTCTGCCCATTCTGCCTGGCTCTCCTATCAACCCGCCTTAGAACTCTTCCAAATTGTTTTCCAATTAGAGCAAGAGCATCAGAAATACTTTCATCTCCTTCAACAACAGTCTGGGATTCCTCTTCATCATCATTTGAGATAAAAGCTACATTTTTACTCTTTTTATCTCCTCTCTCATTAATGGTCAGTTCAAATGTTTGAAGAGAACCCACCAGTTCATCTATCTTCATGTTAGCTATATCCTGAGCTTCCTCAATGGCAGTCACTTTCATGTCAAACCTTTTTGGAAGTGACCTGAGCATCTTTCTAGACAACTTCTCATCAGATACTTTCTCACCAAGTGCCTCAAAGGCATTAGCAATGTCAACCAAACTCATGTGAAAATCTTGAATACTTTCCTCCTCTTTCATTCTCAGATTTTCAAATTTGGTAGTAAGAATTTGAAGCTTTGACATCTTTACCTTAGAGGTGCCTTCATAGCATGTCATCAATATCTCCCAGGCTTCCTTTGCAGATAGACATTTTTTGATGAGCTTGAACATATTTGTATCTACTCCATTGAAGAGAGCATTTACTGCCTTATTGTTGCTGAGAGCTGCTTCATCTTCTTCCTTTGTCCAATCTGCCTCTGGCTTTAGTTCACCAGTGGAAGTACCTTCTTTGGTCACAATTAAAGGATGATCCCAACCTTTCAAAACTGCCTTCCAAGTCCTACTATCAATGGACTTTAGGAATGCAATCATCTTTGGCTTCCAATGATCATAATTGGAACCAGTCAGCATAGGGGGTCTGTTCACGAATCCTCCTTCCTTGTCCATTTTGCCAGTTAAAACTTCCTGAATCTCACCCTAAACAGGCAGGGTGCCTGCTGTGATGCCAATTGAAAATTCTGGCACACCAGTACAAGATGTTGTACACGATGTTACAACACTTTTACCAGCTTTAATAGACAAATCGTAAAATAGTAAATAGTGCAGAAATAAATAAACACACAGTGATTTGTTGACCCAGTTCGGCGCACCTACGTCTGGGGGATACCAATCCAGGAGGAATTCCACTAATAGCCCTAGTTCAAAGTCTTACAGCAAACTCCTCGTTTACAACTTATCACCTAGCAACTATCCTTATGTCCTTCTACCTAGGAACTCCTAGGTATGAGTTCCCAACTCACTCCTTAAGCTCAATAGTACAGACAACACTATTGTTAATTCAACCACTGTGATGGAGACACTCTCCTAGACACTAGATCACTTTTACCTAAAGGCTTCAAGTGATACACACGCACTAAGATCCAAACTCCTTGCTTAAAAGCTTTGGAGTGGACACACACACAACAACTATCTCCTTGCTTAAAAGCTTCAGAGACAATTGTGATTACAACTCAATAGAACACACAGTCCTAAGCTTGCATCAAAGAGATACAAGAAAGGCTCACAAAACACAAGCACACACACGAATCCTAATACGGCTAGTCTCAACAATATCGCTTGAACAACTGCCTAAATTAGGTTTTCGTCCTTCAATATATAGCTGGTAATATTGGGCTTCAGTGGCTTTGCCCACAAGAGAAACATCCAGCTCACACATAAAATAAAACCATATCTTTGGAGATTTGATATGTTTATAAAATATAATTCTTCAATATTAATTCCCAAAACAATCTCTGAGTGAAAGATATGTTTAGGAAATAAAACTTCCTTGATGCACAAGCCAAGAACTGATATGTAAGAGAAAAGATCTTCTCTAAAAATAAAACGCGCGCGCATTAAATGCTGCCGCCAGCTGGCGCGCTCACGTCAGGTCATGATGTTGTAACATTACATACCACATCCTGCCTAAATATTGTTTTACCAAAATGCAGCCAACATCAAATAGTCAACACATATATTTTTCTATAAATAGGGAGTGCTTTATTCATAGAAAAATAAGAGAGCAAGAGAGCAAAGAGAAGACAAGATGTAGGGAATTAGGGTTTGCCACCACACAAGGCTAGGGTCTTAGGATCCTAGGAGTTTGGGCAAATTATTCTTGGGATCATCTTGTGGGATCACCTTGGGTAGACTAGGTAAAATTGAGTCTCTTGGCCACGGGAAGAGATTCGGGATTTTGGGTAGAATTATGATTAATTCTTGTAACCCAATTGAGAACTCTTGTAAAGTGACTTCTTTGATCTAGTGGAACGGAGAGTTGCTCTCTCCCCCAGACGTAGGTCTTTATTTGGCCGAACTGGGTAAACAATATCTTGTGTTCTTCTCTTTCTCTTGAATTATTTACTTTCATCATCTCTATCAACTTTAATTTGGTTACTTGGTTAATTTGCTCCACATATCAAATTTCATTGGTGTGATTTTATCGTCGAATTCACAACAATTACAATAGACGAAAAATGGTATTTTTCTTTTCTTTCCCCTTTACTATCAAAATAAAAATATATATTTCTGTTTTTACTCTTAACATAGTAGCTTGCCAATTAATAAAATAAATATAGTAAATATTAATTTAATTACTTCATAAAGAGGATTTCAACTCATTTTCCCGTATAAAAAGAAGGAAAATGCTAAATAGTATACCCGCTGCACTAGTTAAGGAAACTTAATATATTAAAATTATGTTGAAGTTTATGCGGTCAATATTTTTAAAATATAAAAAATACATTTTCAATGCACAGTTTTCTTTTTTTATTTCTAAAAAGAAAACATAGTAAATATTGTAATTTCATTACTTCATTACCCAATGATAATATACTATAAGAAAATACTATTATAAAATAATAATAATCGAGCAATAAATCAAAACACTAATACTCATTTTAGTCTCATAATTTTTTCAACTCAATTCAGTTCTTAACAAAAAAAAAATAACACTTACTATATATCGACAATCTTGTAGGATAATTTAGGCTCTATTATGTTAAGTTGATCCTTTTTTTTCATCCATTCTCTTCTTTCTCCATCTTTTTTATTTTTTTTTTATAGAAATTTTTAAAATTTAAAGAGAGATAAACACAAATAAAAGAACTAATAATTATAGAATAGTAGAAGGATGAAGATTCATGTATAAATTATGAGTGTCTTTATACTAGTATGACCCATTTCCCCACAAACTCTCACACATAATGGCATAGCAAAACTGCAGAGATAGTGACATTTGAGAATCAAAAGTTAAATCCAATGACACACCACACTCTCACTGTACACTCTCTATCTAATGTATATTTACTTACTCTCTATAGCTGAATCATATCATACCACATAACTTAGTGTATGTTTGGTTCTGCGGTGACGAGAATTGATTTTGATAGAATTGATTCTGTAAAATTGATTTTGGCCAAAATTGATTTTAAGTTAAAGTGGTTTATGTTTGGATATATTCATGTAAAAGTGAGTTGAACAAAAATTTTGAGTGTAAAAATCAATTCTAGAATCAGAAGCTACGATTTCTAACTTCAAGTAGAATCAATTCTGGAGGCAGAATCAATTATACTTTTGAGAAACCAAACAAGTCAGAATCAATTCTACATGTCCAAAATCAATTCTGGCTGCTCCAGAAGTGAAACCAAACATACACTTAACAGTTTATAGAGAGAGAAAATAAACCAAAATGTAAAAAAGAAAGTTCAAAGTTATACTATATGAGAGAGAAAGAGAGGTATTGCAGTTTCTGCAGAGTTGCAGGTTTTTAGCAGAAATGGTGGCAGATGGTTTTTTAACTTTACATGTGAAATTATTTTCTCTCTTATCTTTTATTCATTCATTTTCTTTGGTAGTACTAGTACTACTAGCTAGTGTATGAGAGAGAGAGAAGTGTGTTATTTGTGTGGCAGAAACAACGATGTGATTGAACATTGAAAAGCTTTCTTCAGTTATTATTATTATTATTATTATTATTATTATTATTATTACATTTATATTTACACACACATTGATATAGTTCAGAAACTTTGAAAATCTAAATCTTTCTTCATATTCACATAAAAAGCTATAATATATGGAGAATACACAGAAGAATACTCTCTTACTCATTTCACCTTACCCTTTGAATGCTTGCTTGGTTGGTCCCTAGTCACTGAGTCCTACAAGAGATTCTAGAAAGAAGAACAATTATCATAGCATACTATACCATTATTATTAACAAACACCCTTTTCTTGTGCTTGGTTGGCTCTTTGTGTATGAACAAGAGATTCTAGAAAGAAAGAGTTTTTGGTGGTTGTTGAGTATGGCATTTCAATTTGGAGTATTCTTCTGTGTTCTTGCTTTGCTCATTTGTTTCAATGTCAATTCAGTTGATTCAGATGATGGTGAGTCTTGTTTTACTCTTTTAAGGTTGTTCTTTTGTTGCTGTTGTTGTTGTTGTTGTTGTTGTTGTCTTTGGAATGGATAGATAGAACACAACAATATTCAAAGTTTGAAGCTTTATCAACAAGTTGTGATTTTTATGATTGTCTTTGTTACAAAGCTGAGTATTCCATGTGCTTTTTTCTTTGTTTTTGGTGAAGGGTAGTATTGGACAAATCACTTAAAGCTTGAATTTTTAATTATTATTTTTATAATTTTTTATTTTTTACTTGGTTTCTTTCTCCATAACCAAATAGGTTGTTTCCTTAGCCGTTTTTAGTTTAGTCCAATTTTTTATTTGAAAAAAAGTCAGCACCTTTTCTTTTTCCTATTGAATAACATTTAACTTGGTTATGATTTGGATCTTGTTAGTTTTCTTTTAATAATGTTTCCAACTTCAACAATGTTGACATAAATTCTGCTGCTTCTGCTATTTATTCCTGTTTTCTGCATGTTTTTAGTTACATGGTAGAAATAAAACTATGAATATATTAAACCAAGTTGAATCCTATATGGTTTCAATAATACTAATTTAATAAAGAGATTCATTTGATTTAGTGGTTCAATGTAACTATCTTATCCATAATTGATGTATGTTTGAATATATATCAATTGAAGGGGCAACATTGTTAGAGATAAAGAAGTCATTCAGAGATGTGGATAATGTTCTATATGATTGGACAGACTCACCAACATCAGATTATTGTGCTTGGAGAGGGGTTTCATGTGATAATGTCACCTTCAATGTTGTTGCACTGTGAGTTGTTATCTTGGACTTGGACATTGTATATATTATTAATTAATCTTGGTCATCTTTTTTTTTATTGTCTGTGAATAATAATCAATTTCTTTTATTGCAGCAATCTTTCAGGTCTGAATCTTGATGGCGAAATTTCGCCTGCAATAGGGAACCTTGAGAGCTTGGTCTCTATGTAAGTACTTTCTACCCTTTAGACAATTTTCCTATTCATTCATTGTTTTTTTGCTTATCCTCTTTGTTACTTTTTTGATACAGTGATCTTAAAGAAAACCGGTTATCAGGCCAGATACCAGATGAGATTGGTGACTGTTCTTCATTGAATAGCTTGTATGTTTTCACTTCACAATCAGAAGAATTCAGTTTGTATTTTGACCTCATATCATAGTGGCTTACTTGGACTTTTGATTTTCGTTGTCTTCTTAGGGACTTGTCATTCAACGAAATAAGGGGGGATATACCATTTTCGATATCTAAGCTGAAACAACTGGAAAGTCTGTGAGTGTCCGATATCAAATTTTTGCGATTTAGAAATTTCAGTTTGCCGATCCTCGGAGGAGATCATAACATATCATTTTTTTGTATACTCTTTCTCAGGATTTTGAAAAACAATCAGTTAATTGGACCGATTCCTTCAACATTGTCTCAGATTCCAAACTTGAAGATACTGTAAGTTATTTCTAGTATTATTCATTACTCTCTTCACAATACTTATTAGATTCTGTGACCGACATTCTTATCTCCTTGTGCATATGTTTTAGGGACCTGGCACAGAATAATCTTAGTGGTGAAATACCAAGGCTTATATACTGGAATGAAGTTTTGCAGTATCTGTAAGAATAAATAATGTGTATGAAATTATCATCTTAATAATAATAATTTATGTGCAGTATTTATTTAGTTTTTTTATCATATATAATAGGGGCTTGCGAGGAAACAACTTGGCCGGTTCACTATCTCCGGACATGTGCCAATTAACTGGCTTGTGGTATTTGTAAGTTACAAATTCACTTTCTTTTCTTTATTTCAGTTACTCAAATTGTGCATTTTCTAAAGCATATGATAATTTTGTCCTAATATTTTGTAGTGATGTGAGAAACAATAGCTTGACAGGAAGTATTCCTGAAAACATAGGAAACTGTACCTCCTTCCAGGTCTTGTATGTAATCCTATACCATGACTCATTTTTTGATTCCTTGTTTTATTTTCTTGTTACGTTTTTAACATCTTTTGTTTATGCCAGGGATTTATCGTACAACCAGTTAACTGGAGAGATTCCATTCAATATCGGGTTTCTGCAAATTGCAACATTGTATGTATTACATTCTTTTTTTTCTGTAGTTAAAATATTATTCACTTCTCTTCTATAGGAATTCTTTAATATATTTGTTTTAAATTTGTAGGTCATTGCAAGGGAATAAACTTTCTGGACATATTCCTCCGGTGCTCGGTCTCATGCAAGCACTTGCTGTGCTGTAAGCACTTTTTTTAGCAGATTCTGAAATTTTCTTCATAACATAACATTTGATCATTATTTTGATCTTATTCCAAATTTTGAATACAGGGACTTGAGTTGTAACATGTTAACTGGATCAATACCTCCGATTTTGGGTAATTTGACCTACACAGAAAAATTGTAAGTAACATTAATTGATAATTGATTTTGTCCTATAAATTGATATTTAGATTCTTATATGGTTTGGCACAATTTATAAAATGTTTGTAGGTACTTGCATGGAAACAAGCTGACAGGCTCCATCCCTCCAGAACTCGGAAATATGACAAAGCTTCACTATTTGTAAGATGCTTAAACTAGAAGTTACAATAGTCAATGATCTTTTCAATTTAAATTTCATGAAAATTTGGCTTAAGGTCAGCTTTTGATATGCGATCTTTTGTAGGGAACTGAATGATAATCTTCTAAGTGGACGTATCCCTCCCGAGCTCGGAAAGCTTACTGATCTATTTGACTTGTAAGTGTTGTTTCTTTGAAGTTTCGTAGTTTGTTTTTGTCGTCGTTTCATGAACCAGCTATCTTTCTTGCAGAAATGTTGCTAACAACAATCTTGAGGGGCCGATTCCCGGTAATTTAAGCTCATGTACAAACCTTAACAGCCTGTAAGCAATGAAACTTGAACTGTTAATTTGTTACAAGGTTTTTTTATAATTCATTCATCATTCATGTGATGGATTTATCTCCTTTTATAGAAATGTGCATGGGAATAAGCTGAATGGAACAATACCGGCTACTTTTCAGAGCTTGGAGAGTATGACTTCTTTGTAAGTTTGAACATACCTGCAATGCATGTGGATTACTTCCATGCTTGGTCATTTTTTCTCTTCAGTTCAAGCTTCAACCATTTAATCTTTTACTTAGTTTGTTCTATTTCTCATTACGCTCTTCGTCTGTAGGAATCTCTCATCAAACAACCTCCAAGGCTCCATTCCAATTGAATTGTCTCGGATTGGTAATTTGGATACATTGTAAGTATGAATTATTTTTCAATTCATTTATCTCCGCAAGTTCATATCTATGACTTTATACTAATAAATTATTTCATCCAGGGACATTTCAAACAATAATATAATTGGACCAATTCCTTCTTCCCTTGGTGACTTGGAACATCTTCTGAAGCTGTGAGTTATCTGCTGAGTTATTATTTCTTCAAATCTGGATTGTTTCCTGTTACTAATTGCTTGTATTCATTTTGTTAGGAATCTCAGCAGAAACAACTTAACAGGACCTATTCCAGCAGAGTTTGGTAATCTTAAAAGTGTTATGGATATGTAAGTCAGATATTTTTTTTCTGGTGAAAGTTTGAACTAGTTTAATTTGTTTTTTTTTTCCCCTCGCTGATTATTCTATTTGCTTCGATGTTGCAGTGATCTTTCTCATAACCAACTCTCTGACTTTATTCCTGTTGAACTTAGTCAACTTCAGAACATAGCATCATTGTAAGCTGGCCTTTCTTTTTTCAAATCTACATGAAAGCTGTCTACGTCAGAAATTTTGTGGAATTCGCTTTTCTCGTTCTAATTTTTTTTATTTGAAATAATATGCAGGAGGCTTGAAAACAATGACTTAACTGGGGATGTAGAGTCACTTGTAAATTGTCTTAGTCTTTCTTTGCTGTAAGTTTAAACTTTTTTGAACAAATTTTTCCATAATATTTGTAACATAATGTCACCTTTTTATCTTACGAGTTGAATATCTATTGTAAACTTTTCAGGAATGTGTCGTATAACAAACTAGTTGGCCTTATTCCCACAAGCAACAACTTTATCAGGTTTTCACCAGACAGGTTAGTACCCTTTGTCGTCGAGTATTGTCATTATTGTTTTTAAGTTACAAATCAATGTGAACTACCCGGTTATCAACATGTTTTATTGGATTGGTTGATAGAATCTTTTATTTGCAGTTTCATTGGAAATCCTGGTCTTTGTGGTAATTGGTTGAATTTTCCATGTCACGGCTCTCATTCTTCGGAACGAGGTAAGCTGAACCTACATGTGAACTGAGTTTCAAGTGATTATAAGTATTTTGAGGTGTGATGCATTCTCTTTACAACGCAGTTACATTATCTAAGGCGGCTATTCTGGGAATTACACTTGGTGCCCTTGTAATTCTTCTTATGATACTTCTGGCTGCTTTCCGACCACACCATCCATCTCCGTTTCCGGATGGATCACTCGACAAACCCGACAAATCAAGTAATTCTTCTTATCCTGGTTGCTTCTTTTATTGAGAATTGCGTTCTTCAATTCTAGTAACCAAGGTTGTCAGAATCGAGATTTTACCTTAACTCTTTTTGCCTAGGTAAAATCGAATTTTATATACATAACATGTATATATACTTATATAATACTATAATGCATTAATAATTTAAAATTTCAAAGCTAAAATATACTAGATCACCATAATAAAATGTAATATTCATAAAAATTGGGGTTTTTTAAAGAAATTGTCAATTTTTTAATTTTTTTTAAAAAAAGATAAAATCGTCTCAAAGAGTTAAAACCAAGGATTTTACACGATTTCACTACGATTTTACACGATTTTAGAGATTTTACTACGAGTTAAATCGTGTAAAATCGTTCCAGATCACGATTTTACCAGAAAACGATTCTACCAACGATTTAACTCGTTTTTGCTACCTAAAAAAGTAAAAACTAACTATAGTTTTTACGTTTTAAATCGCGATTTTAACAACCTTGCTAGGAACTACTAATTAGTAGATAATCAATTTCTCATCAAAGTTTTTTTTAGTATTATATTATTCTCATTATCAACATTGAAGTTGATAAACTACTGATTACATTTACTTGGAAATGGACAGTTACTTTCTCTCCTCCAAAACTAGTGATACTTCATATGAATATGGCACTTCATGTGTATGATGATATCATGAGGATGACTGAAAACCTGAGTGAGAAATATATAATTGGAAGTGGTGCATCGAGTACGGTTTATAAATGTGTTCTTAAAAATTGCAAGCCAGTTGCCATAAAGAGGCTCTATTCTCACTATCCACAATACTTGAAAGAATTTGAGACCGAGCTTACGACCGTTGGCAGCATTAAGCACCGGAATCTGGTCAGTCTCCAAGGCTACTCTTTGTCACCGTATGGCCACCTTCTCTTTTATGACTACATGGAAAATGGCAGTCTATGGGATCTTCTTCACGGTAAGTTCAAATTCTATTTATTATTTGAATTAAGCACATGCTCTTAACCATCATAGAGAACATTTTAGAATTTTCATGTATAATTTTGTTATTTACCTTGCCATCAGGACCTAGCAAGAAGAAAAAACTTGACTGGAATCTGCGTCTAAAAATAGCACTCGGAGCAGCACAGGGGCTAGCATATTTACACCATGATTGCAGTCCTCGCATCATCCACAGGGATGTGAAATCGTCGAACATTTTACTGGACGCTGATTTTGAGCCTCATCTCACAGATTTTGGCATTGCCAAAAGTCTCTGCCCTACAAAGACCCATACTTCTACTTACATAATGGGCACAATTGGCTACATAGATCCTGAGTATGCCAGAACTTCCCGTCTCACTGAGAAATCTGATGTCTACAGCTACGGTATTGTTTTACTTGAATTGCTAACTGGAAGAAAAGCTGTTGACAATGAATCCAACCTCCATCATCTAGTAAGTTTTTCTACACTGTTAGAACAGTTGTATTGCACTGTTGTACGCGTGCATGCACACACACATAACATTAGTCTTACATGGTCCTTTGTGTGTGTTTTTGGCTATGTAATCTATTGTCCGTGGATATTCTCGTCATGTTAGAATGCTTGTACCTTAATTTAAAACTTCAAATGTTCACTCTTTGGACATGAAAACGTTGGTTGGCTTATGATTTAAGATTGCTTAAAATTACAAATACGAAAAATTGTGCCTATGTCCGATATAAGTGAGCAGGCACAATACCATTCTATTATCCAAGTTAAGGGTTTATAGATTACAGCTTGTGTTTAACTACTATGTGTTAGTTTACAAGATTTGTCCTAAACCTTGCAATTAGCAAGCGACCTTCCCAGTTATTCCCAGTTATCAGTAAACTGTGAGGCATACCCAACAAAATTCAAGACCAATATGCTAATATCATTCTCTACCTTATTCTATTAGGATTGTTTTGTGTACTTTATGAGACATTACTCTCCTTTGACTTCTGAATTTATATGAATGGTGCTTTAAAGAATTGCAGACTATATTCGGAGACTGTTATTAGCTATTTATTGTCTTGCTCCCACATTGTCTATCTGATATATGATAATGAATTAACGACTATCTTAATTTTTGCAGATTTTGTCCAAGACAGCTAGCAATGCAGTAATGGAAACTGCCGATCCCGATATTACTGCTACATGCAAGGACCTTGGAGCAGTAAAAAAAGTTTTTCAGCTTGCTCTGTTATGCACAAAGAGGCAACCAGCCGATAGGCCAACGATGCACGAAGTTTCCCGTGTATTAGGAAGTCTTGTGCCGTCAATTGCACCACCAAAACAACTAACTCCTACACAGCCTGCATCTCATCCATCTGCCAAAGTTCCATGCTACATGGATGAGTATGCAAATCTCAAGACTCCACACTTGGTGAACTGTCCTTCCATGAGCACCTCAGATGCACAACTCTTCCTCAAATTTGGAGAAGTAATCTCTCAGAACAGTGAATGAGCATTTTGAAAAAAGAATCAGTTTTCAGTTATCAAATTCATGAGTCATGTATATTAAAATTGGGATAAAAAATTTGATGATGAGGAATTTTAAAATGGGGGTGTACAAGTTTTTAATTAGTTAACAGATGTGTATAAAATATTTAGTATTTTAGTATAAGTTTTTTGTGATGATGTTTGTGACAAGAAAGATATTATGAATCATCAACAAACTTACAACAATTTGAAAGGTGCAAGTAACCAAATTTGTTGTACTTTTATGTTTGGTAGCACACAAGATTGAAGTAATGAAGTTAAGGTTATGGGACCATTATGCAGAGTGGGGTAGATAAGGTGTTAATGGTATTAGTGCATAATGTGTGAGCAGCAATAATGCACTGATTTTTTTAGCTGGCTTGTATCAGTATTTGTCTGAATGCTGGCAGTATTTCAGAAAGGGTATCAATTGCATCTTTTACTACACTACCTTGATGCTTATATTCATATGTAGGTGCTATGTGTAATTGGTCATCAAATTTTCAGTCACTTGGATACCACTAGGGTCATTGGTTTTTGTGCCTTGTTGACTTGAAGTATGTGAAATGTTAAATTAAATGTCATGGTTCATTGTAGTAGAAAGTAAATAGTGAAAATCTAATGGTCTTTGAAGTAAGTTGCTCCAAAAATGATGAAGTATTTGTATCGGATATGTGTACGATATTCGTATTGTATGTGTCGATTTGTACACCTTGTTTATATGGTTGTAAGGGTGTTTGTAGTAATTTACTTTGATTTGTTTCATGATGTTTATGCAAGTGCTCAAAAGAGTTACCCAACAAAAACTATGTCTATGTTAAATTTTAAGCCTTTCTACATAAAAAAAAAGGAAAGAAAAAGAGAAAAGCAAATTAGGACCTAGCTACCCTACTCTGCTCAATGGTCCCATACCCTTAACTTCATTACTTCAAGGACTACAAGCAACTTGAGCCTTTCATATTCTTAGACCCTAAGAATGAAAATGATGTTTGTACAATAAAAAATTATTGTCAAGTGTAATTTATGCGTATTTTTGAAATGTGCATGAAACATAGAAGATAAAAAGTACGAGAGATAAAAATAAATATATAAGGTGTCTACATTGTCAATATTTTGATGTTCAAATAACACAAGTTATATAAGAAAGTGATACTGAATTTTGTGATGTGAGTGGTTCTTCAGCAACCAATACATTTTATAAAACTTCACTCAGTTTGATCTTGAACCAAATAAGCATATTTCAACCCTCTAATAATTGGATTTAAAAAAAAAAAAAAAATATGATAAGCTCTTCCATTATGGAAGTGTAATGGCAGTAAATAAATGGAGAAATTCAATGAAGATAAAGACATACAACTATGTTTATATATATATATATATATATATATATTTTTACAGTATAAAGACATACAACTAGTGAATACAACCACCAAGTTATTCACCTATAGTTGTAGCTCATTATTCTTCATTAATTCAATTTACAATTAGCACATTGTGAAACTTCAAAATCTTGTACTTTCTATTGGAAATAAAAACTACTAACCATTTTAGTTAAGTGAGTATGGTCTATAAACCTTTTAGCACCGTACTTTGTTTGGTAAATTCAACCGGCAGATTAGAATGCAAATGAATCATATCTTTAAAATAAAATGCATGCATTATATTAAATTATATGCCAAAAGGTATACCTTTCCATATTTTAAAATGCGTTTTCTGAAGCCAGTTACATTGAACTTTGAAAGATGATTATATAGGTTCAATGGTGCACATGAGGCTGGTTCTCAAGGCTTGAATCACAATTTCAACAAACATGTATTATTGTTGACGTGCACACTTGTTAGTATGTCCTGCTCTTTGTACAATCTTAAATCAACGACTTTAACCATATAAGTTTTGGAATGAAAAACCTTTATACCAGATAGATGAAGAAAATCGAGAAAATAAAAGAAATACAAGTTATACTAAATAATTCAAGAAAGATTGTCCTATTCTAGATATGTCATCACAATCACAATATAAAAGCTTGCTTGGAGGGCATTCTTGCAAAGAAATTCTCAGCACTAAGGCGGCACAATGCTTCTTAATCTTGGATGTCTTAGATAAAATATGATCCAAATAAATATGATAACTTTAGAAGGAGACCAACAAACATAAAATAGCAAAAACAATTTGAAAAATTCTCTCCCCCTACCCCACACCCACACTCTTTTATTCCTCTGAAAATTACATTTTTGTCCATTTGAAAAAAGTTAGGAACATATTTTCTAAAAAAAGTTGCAGTATCAACAAAAAAAAGTTCCAAAAATATTTTTTAAACTTTTTCGCATGGGCAAAAAATATAATTTTGGGAGGGGGGATAAAAGAGTGTTGCGCGGTGGGGGTGTGGGGGGTGGTAAGAGAATTTTTCAAATAATTTTGTAGCTCTTGGACCGGATCCCTCCCTACAACTGCCCAGAGATTGTAGCCTTTCTGCAATAGTTGCCCAAATGATTAGCCATTCTTTGTTTATTCCTACCACTAAACTTTCAATCCATCATACCTCCTTCTCAATTGCTCACCTCCAATCTTGGGCATAGAGAATAGTGTCTTTTATGGGAGTAGGGGTTTCAGATTTCACTTGAGCTAGCTTATGAAGCCCCGATACTCTAAAAATGGTGAAGTATCGTGTCCGATACGTTCTCGATACTGATACTCGTCCGATACGTCTCGATACTCGTATCGGAAAAGTATCGGTTAAATCTTTATTTTTAAACAAAAAAATAATATCCGATACGCGTCCAATACTTCACGATACTCGTATCGGAAAAGTATCGGTTAAATCTTTATTTTTAATTAAAAAAATAATATACGATACAATCCGTGTTTCCTAGTGAATGTCAAACTATACAGTGGCGGAACCAAGATTTGTTTTTCCGGGGGGCCAGTTATAATATATAAATCAAATAAAAAATTATATTGTGTATAAAAATTTTATTATTAACAAAACAAATTACATTTAATAAAAAATAAAACAAATTACATACTTTAAAATAATACTCTTACGTGCTAAATGACTTGAAATAATAAATAATTGACTTTAAATAAATACTCTCATAAAGTTGATTATTAGAAAATAAATAAAACAAATTACATACTTTAAAATAATACTCTTACATGCTAAATGACTTGAAATAATAAATAATTGACTTTGAATAAATACTCTCATAATGTTGATTATTAGAAAATAGTTGTGTGTCTTTGAAGAAAGAAAATAACAATTATGTAATTTTTGTATGAGAAATGCTGCTTACAGCGAAAAAAGCATTCACGAAACACTGCGAAGATCTGGCATGGCCTCTACTGGACCCCACTAACGTTTATTTAAATTAATTAATTCAATTTCTCTCTTCTCTCTCATTTTCTACCAGTACCGCCAACGCCAACCAACAACCTTCTTTTCTCTATGCAATTTCCTTCCAAATTAAACTTTTGTCCCAAATTCTTAGTTGATATTGTCCCTCTCTCTCATCTTCTACCATTCACCAAGTATGTTGCCGCATCTCTGTACCTTTTCCGTTGTTTGGTCGTTTGTTTTCGTTCGTCGTGTCATTTCTTTGCCGTCGTTCGCCGCCGTCGTTCCTTTTCCTTCCTTAATTGATTTCATGTAAATCGAGTAATTTTCCATTTCTAACTGAACTAATCTGTGGTTGTTTTGCTGCTGTTTTGCTAATTGAACTAATTGATTCCATGCTAATTTTCTATTGCTAATTGAACTAATCTGTCGTCCACATCACTGATGGAGTTATCACAGATTCATAGCTTCAGACATGAAAAGGTAATGGTGGTGGTTGGTGGGTTAAAGATAAGAGTGGACGCGATAAGTCGGCACCGCCGGTTCTATTTTTATTTTATTGATTTTTTAAGATTGTACTGTAAAAGGCATAGTCTGTATACTTCGTGAAAATTCGCGAATAAAAATTTTTCGCTGCATATAGCAGCGCTCTTTTTGTATTAATAAATACATATGAAAATTAGTTTTTTAAGGAAAATATCCTTTAATGGCTAATAAAAAAGACAAAATGCACCCAATAAGTGTTGAACTCAGGTACTCTAGGTACAATGGCGCAGTACATAACCGCTAGGCTTGCCTACGCTATTGATGTTAGTTTTCACAAAAAAATACATATTATATATATTTTAAATTTTTCTAAAATACCAAGGGTATCCTAGTAATTTCTTATTTTTCGGGGGTGGCTGCGGCCACCCGCAGCCACCCCCTGGTTCCGCCACTGAAACTATATATTATGTTGTTACACGGGCAACTAACTATGTCTTTTTTGGATAGTACTGGTGATGTTTTTTGGGATAGTACTAATGATGTTCTTTTTGTATAATACTTAACTTAAGATGTAGAACTTAAAATGTACTGGTGATCATTATTATCATATATAAATAGCATTAAATGGGTGGTCAACTTGCCAAATAATATCACATTTTTTGTTTAGGTGCAATTGTGGTGTTTTTTTTTCTTGAAGCAATAGTATTGAATGACAAATCAATATGGAAGAAGAATGAATAAGGGAATGCCACGTGTACACTTACATTTGAAAAAAGGCTCTCAAATAATATATATATATATATATATATATATATATATATATATAGATTATTGGTTAATAATTTTAAATAAACCAATACCATTATAAAAAATTAATTAGAAAGATACATTTTTTTTGTTGGAAAAAAGGGGAAATCTCCAAAGATAGAAAAGGAAAAAAAATAGAAAACAAGATACTTTAATGTTAATGTACTAGTATATTATCATTATTTCCTTTTTAGGTACAAAATGTAGTAAATTATATTATTAAAAAATGCTATAATTTGTCCTGTGAGCTTGGCTCAATTAGTAGGACACATTATATATGCAGGGGTCAGGGTCCGAACCCCGGTCATCCTACTTATCCACCTTAAGGGTGGAATTTCTAGCCACTAGACCAAAAAAAAAATGCTATAATTTTTTTTCGAGTTATCATGATATTGATACGAAATTTTCACCGCCATTATCAATAATTAATCTCTATCGAAAAACTTGTAAGGTATCTAAAATAAATTTTCCCTTTTAACCGAATTTTTCCATACACATTAGCAAAACTAAATAATTTTACTTGATTTATTTTCACTAAATTTTTTAATATTAATTATAATAAAAAATATTTTTGATTATTGACATTTTCACCGCTTTCTTTCTTTCCTTTTATTTGAGTCAATTTATTTATTTTCTTTTTGATATTTGACTCAATCTTTTTCTTTCCTTTTCTTCATTTTTTATGAACATTTATTACTAGTACTAGTATATCTATCTATGGCTGCTAAATTTCACACGGTACACAAATAAACACCAATCATTTCAAACACCGAAAGCTAATTTGAAACTCAAACGGAAAAATTTAAAGCGAAAAACTGAACTCAGTATGTGACGTGTTGCTCACCCACGATATAAATAATCCGCTTCATCGCCATTTTTGATTATTTCAACTTTTCTCACTAGGCGGGAACTTAAAACTTCAACTCTTCCTTCATTCATTTTCTAGGGTTTCAATTTCATTCTTCACTTCACAATTTTCATCAATCATGAATGTACGCAAGGGTTCAACAGTTTGGGTTTCAGATAAGGAATTAGCTTGGATACCTGCTGAAGTAATCGATTCCGATGATAAATTTGTTCAGATTGTAACTGGTTCTGGCAAGAAGGTGAGTTTTTGCTTATTCATGTGTACGGTGTGATTGTTGTGAATGAATTGTTGATAATTAATTTGAGTGGCGGTGTAGGTTTTTGTTTCCGCGGAGAAATTGTGTCCGAGAGATGCGGATGAAGATGAGCTTGGTGGATTTGAAGATATGACGAGATTGACTTACTTGAATGAACCAGGAGTGTTGTATAATATTCGTAGGAGATATGCACTTAATGATATTTACGTGAGTTTGTGTTAATTCATTTGTAGTCTACATGTTTAATTGAGATTGATTATGACTTTTTTTTTTTTTTTGGACAAAATTATGACTTTATTTATGAGTCTAGATTTATATGATTTTAAATGTAGTTTTTTTTTCTTGTTAAGTAGCCCAATGATGAGAAATTCCACCGTGTGTGAGGTTCAAACCCCAACCTCTACATATACTATTATGTGATGTCCTTACCAACTGAGATTCACGGGGACTCAATGTAGCTCTTTATTAGTATTTGAAACTGATGTTTTTATGTGGAATTGCCGTTTTTTTAGCAGCTTTGGAGTTTGTGAGTTTCCATGTGAATAGTGTGACAGTTGATATATGCTTTACTGGCAGCTTCTGTATAATACTGTTTTTATTTTATTTTGGTAATTAAAAGTTTAAGTGAGTTGTCCATAACACCTAGGGCCCGTTTGGAATAACTTATTTTTGAGCTTATGCAAAACGGCTTATGCAAATAAATAAGTTTTTATGTATTTTTATAAGTTTGTCAAGTTAGTTTATAAAAAAATAACTTATAAAAATACAGTTTTTGGTAGTGGAAACTTATAAATTAACATAAAACCTTATTTATTTGCATAAGCTGTTTTACATAAGCTCAAAAATAAGTTATTCCAAACGGGCCCCTAGTCCAACTGACAAGACCAGCTAATATTGTTAAGTTGGACATCTTTATTTGGTTTGAATCCAGGACCTCGCAGTTGTTTGCGAGTTTCAAGTGGTGCTTGTCGCTTCGTCTACAGAAAAAAAAAGTTTAGTTGAGTTGGTCGCGGGGGGTCACTGAGTAGGTCTCAAGGCTCAGAGAGCACTTATAGAGTTTAGGTGAGCTGGATCACCGAGGCTCACTAGGTAGGTCTCAAGGCTCAGAGAGCGCTTATAGAGGTAATTATGGATTATCCACCAACAAGGTTCTAATGCTGACATCGGGAGTTCAATCCACGCTCTTGCAGGGGATGAGTCAACTCCTTACCAACTAGACCAACCTACGACTGTACGATACTATTTTATTACTTTCTTTTATGAGGTCTTCTAGTGAAGATTTGGATAGGTGCTTGGTCTAATATGATTGGGAAGGTCATACAGGAAGAACCATTTTCAAATGCATTGATTGAGTCAAAAAGAAAATATGCATCAATTAATTGAGTCAAAAATATGCTTCAATGTAGTATTAAATTAAATATCACTTTTTTCCATTAAAACTTCGTTTCCCTTTTTTTTTTTCTGTAAAAAGAAAAACTTTGTTTCCCTTTTTGACTATTTTACTCGATGAACTTCACATGGTTTTAATGTATGGCTATTGCTTATATAAATGGTTTTATTTTCAACGTGGACTGTCATTTTCTGCGTTTTGCCTGACTTGTCTTTGCTATAGACATATACAGGGAGCATTTTAATAGCCGTTAATCCCTTCACAAAGCTTCCTCATTTGTATGATAGTCATATGATGGAGCAGTATAAGGGAGCTCCATTGGGTGAGCTTAGCCCACATGTTTTTGCTGTTGCAGATGCATCTTATAGGTTAGTATGCATTAAATGCTTTTGTGTTCTATTTATATTTTTTGTTGATATTTTCTGTCTTTCATTTTTTATATTGCATATTAGTGAGTCTTTATTGGTTATGATTTAGAGCAATGATGAATGAAGGTAAAAGTCAATCTATCTTGGTAAGCGGTGAAAGTGGCGCTGGCAAAACTGAGACAACAAAATTGATTATGCAATATCTTACTTTTGTTGGTGGCCGTACCGGTGGTGATGATAGAACAGTTGAACAACAAGTTCTTGAAGTAAGATATTCTTGAACCCAAGCAATCAACGGGTGTAGGCATCAATTTAGTGCCAAATTTCAATTTTTTTAGCATCAGTGTGGGATGCTAATTTCATTTTTCCTTGTTTCAGTCAAATCCACTTTTAGAGGCATTTGGCAATGCAAGGACTGTTAGGAATGACAATTCAAGGTAAATTTGGTTCTTGCCTTTGTTTGTTTATCTTGTTTCCTACTCTACTACCTGCTTTTTTTCATAGATTCCATCTTCTGCAATCTTTGTTCTTCCACCTCAAAAATTTTACAAACAAAGTGGATACTTAGTGTTTGGGCTGTCATTTTATCTACTCCGCCATTTGTATATGTAGAAAATAATATGTGAATACTGTTCTGTGTTATTCCTCAGCTCAAGGCTTGGCTGGTTTAAATAGAAATAGTACAATTAATTCTCTCCTTGCATTAAGGAGAAAATAAGTATGGGCCATGTTAGAAATTATTAGGAATAAGTATGAGCCTAACTCAATCTCACAAAACCGGCTTGTAAGGTGAGGATTACCACTTGCTTATAAACACTTATTCAGGCCATCTCATATCCGATGTGAGACTTTTTAACATACCCCCACGTTCAGAACTGAACAAGCTGGAACGTAGACTCAACAATAATGAGTTGCCCAAATAACGGGTAGTCCAATGGATCTTAGAGACGCTCTGATACCATGAAGAAAATAATATGTGAATACTGTTCTGTGTTATTCCTCAGCTCAAGGCTGGTTTAAATAGAAATAGTACAATTAATTCTCTCCTTGCATTAAGGAGAAAATAGTTACAGAGAGAAATAAAAGGAAATAATAGATAAGTTCAGAATCTCCTAGAAATAACAAACTAGGAAATTAAATATTTTCCAACAGTATCCATGCAAATTGGAAAGCATAGGACCATTAGGAGTTCCACATTGAATAAGATATGTTATGAAAATGTGTAAGTGGGAGACATCCTTCACGTTACAAGTCAGGTTTGTAGGATTGACTTCGATCAAACTCAAATTTTAAGATGTTAGCATAGCATATCCATGATCCGTTGGGGTCAGTGTTATAGTACCACTTCGGTCACTCTCCAAATTTCAAATCCTGGGTGTCAGGGAGGTGTGTTGAGAGTCCCACATTGGATGGGATATGACTCGAAAATGTGTTTATAAATAGGAGACATTTTTCAATTTAGACGTGTTTGAAGACATGTTTAAATTGTGGACATGAATTTTTAGTCAGTATCCCGATTAAAGGAATTGATCGGAGAGTAATTTTCAAATTGTTATTTAATATGTTTTTCTTTAGATATTTGCATGATATGCAATCCTTTATTTGTGCCTAGTTTGCAAACAGTGTATAGATGCTTAAATTCTCAAAATAGGAAGAACATTCTTCTAGTTTATAAGAATGCCTTTGTAGATTTTAGGGAATTCAGGTTCAGAAGCAATAATTATAGCTATGCATCCAATTGTTTTGGGTGATACCATATTGGTTTACAGTTTTTGTGCACACTGTTTTTATGGTATAGTAGGGTCAGATACTCTTCTATTGAAATTATAATTGTTAATAGCCTATTACTATTTTTTTTGGTTGCAGTCGTTTTGGGAAGTTTGTTGAAATTCAGTTTGATAGAAATGGTAGAATATCTGGTGCTGCAATCAGAACTTACTTATTAGAAAGATCACGAGTTGTGCAGATAAAGGATCCCGAAAGAAATTATCACTGCTTCTATCAGTTGTGCGCCTCTGAAAGGGTATTCAATTTCTTTGAATGCTTTTGTTTGATTTTTTATTTTAGGGTTACATTGCAGCATAATATGATAATTTGCATTGTGCATGTGCATGTTACGGTTTTCAAATGGTCAAAGTATTAATTGTTACACTTTGTAATTGGAATGCCCCATTTTAGGATGCAGAGGAGTATAAGTTAGGACATCCAAGTCATTTCCACTATTTAAATCAAAGTAAAATCTATGAACTAAACGGTGTAAGCAATGCTGAAGAATACATGAGGACTAGGAGGGCAATGGATATTGTCGGCATCAGTCATGGGGATCAGGTGTAATATTGTTTTTCAGCAGTACTCTTGCTTTCTTACATGTTTTAGTCATTCAATGAATAGTTGTTTTTGCGAGCCCTCTATTATAATTTCTCTCTCTCTTCCTTCCATCAGGAAGCCATATTTCGCGTCTTAGCTTCAATTTTGCACTTGGGAAATGTTGAATTTTCTCCTGGAAAAGAGCATGACTCATCAGCAATAAAGGATGAAAAATCAAGATTTCATATGCAGATGGCCGCCGATCTTTTCATGTGCGTGATTTATATTATGTTTTGAATCTTATTTTCTTAAAATGGCCTATAGTTTTATAACCATTTCCCTCATCAGTATTTGTTGAGATATTGATTATAATAAGATTTGTTGGTATCTATGAAGCCTGAATACTTGATACGATACAGATACGACGATACGGCCAAGATACTTTAGTAACTAGAATAACTAGCATTAGTCTCTTTGGTACAGTGTAATATTGGGATTATCCCTCAACGGGCTGTGTCTATTATTTTTGTTGTTTCGTAGAAATGATAAAAATACCAAATGAATGGGATTATTAGTTGTTTCTCCTTTTAGATGTACTGGCTAGACATAATATTATTGAGATTTTTGTCCGTTGCTAAAGTTTATTACTTAATTTTTTTTATTTCACTAGGTGTGATGTAGACCTAGTGAAAAAAAAATACCATTCACTAGGTCTATTATTTCAACGGGCTGTGTCTATTATTTTTGTTGTTTCGTAGAAACGATAAAAATACCAAATGAATGGGATTATTATTTGTTTCTCTTTTTAGATGTAATGGCTAGACATAATATTATTGAGACTTTTGTCCGTTGCTAAAGTTAATGACTTAATTTTTTTATTTCACTAGGTGTGATGTAGACCTACTGCTGGCAACGTTGTGTACTCGATCGATACAAACTCGAGAAGGAAATATTATCAAGGCCCTTGATTGTAATGCTGCTGTTGCTGGTCGGGATGCTTTGGCAAAAACTGTTTATGCTCGTTTATTTGATTGGTATATATGTGGTCAATGAATGTAAAATCAACAAACATGTGATTTTTTATTATGCATCTTTGGCTAACAATTCCATCTGTTTTTGCTGTTGTAACAGGCTTGTTGATAAGATCAATAGGTCTGTTGGACAAGATATCAATTCCCCGATGCAAATTGGAGTCTTGGATATTTATGGTTTTGAGTGCTTTAAGGATAATAGGTAAGCTGGTTCAGTTGCTTGTCACTTGAAGTGTTTTTTTTGTTTTGTAAATACTTCAAGACGATTATGGAGAGTACAAGTAAATGCACTGTGTATTTTACATTATAATGCATAGGTTAGGCGTTTATTCTTGTGTGTACGTTCACTAGTAGAAAATGCTTGATACTAGAACTTTTCTTTAGTATCAGCTATGATCTATGTATTAATCTTGTTTGTATTAATCTTGTTTGTATTCCATTCCCATAATTACATTTCGGTTTATTCACTGCGGTTGTTAATTCATATTGCTTATTTTTTTCATTATGGTTATTTTGCTCAACAATATTCACTTCCTACAGTTTTGAGCAATTCTGTATCAATTTTGCAAATGAAAAGCTTCAGCAACATTTTAATGAGGTATCCACATGTTATTTTATGTTAATTTGCATTTACCAAATTAAGGCCTTCTTTATGGACATGCTGATGTTTTTTCACCTATCTTTTTTTGTAACTTTTGCCATGTCATTTATTCCAGCATGTATTCAAGATGGAGCAAGAGGAGTATGGCAAAGAAGAAATTAACTGGAGTTACATTGAATTTGTGGACAACCAAGATGTTCTAGATTTGATCGAAAAGGTTTTTATTTATTGTTTTATTTTTATTTTTGTATTGCCTTTTTAGGTGCATGTTTGTAAGTTGTGCATTATCATTGCTATGTAGTACTAGTATTTTCAGATATGATTTTTTGTTAAATGCATTATTTGTTGTAAGCGGGAGATATGGGTCTGAAATAACGGTGGCTGAGGAACTGTGAACAAGTACCTCAGGTTAGAGGTTCTGAAAGTGTAAAGGGATCTTTTTAAATAAGGAATCTACTCAGCTAATCAGCAATATATCAAAACATTTTTGTCTAATCCTACACCCTAGGTCTAATGTCCTAGGTCTTGTCTTATGTTTGAATCTCTCGTAAGATATACTATTTTACATATAATTTGTCATGACTTGCTTATTCTAGGATTCATATAATCATAATTGTTGAAGTTATTGTTTTAGATAATATGAGGAGAGGAGAGCAATAAAAAAAGCTTTTAATATTATTGATAGCAACAAAATACTGACTTGATCCAAAAGACTAAACACCAATCACTCTTTATCGAGATACAATACTTCTCTAATCCTAAATAAATAGAGAAATTAGGAAAAAAATTGTGACAATAACGAAAGAATATGAAACAAATCGTGACACTCTAAGATTAGAAACTGTTCCTAGAAGATATACCAAGATATTATCTTATATACCAACAATAATCATGCCAATAAAAAGTGATATAGTTTCTGAAACAAACTAAGAGAGAGGGAAAAGTGATTTCATTGATTTCAGAAAGTTGGTTACAATGTGTTGAGATTCTATCTTATATAGTGATAGAAGCTGAAGGAGTTAGTTACATTGTGAACTAACTTGACTAGTTACACAGAATTCTAGAATCATCTATAATACAAATAAGACTAGCTATCTACTATATACTCTAACACTCCCCTGCAGAAGCTGGACTTGGCTTGATGAAGCTGTATTTGTCATAGACCCTTAGTTTGTCACGAAGAGTACAAAATTTGGCAGCTGAGAGAGGTTTAGTGAGTACATCAGCCCACTGATCCTGGGCAGGGACATGAGAGACTATAAGGCTTTTGTTGAGAACCTTCTCTCTGACAAAAAAGATGTCAAGCTCCATGTGCTTGGTTCTATGATGCAGTGTAGGATTATGAGCCAAGGAGACAGTGCTTAAATTGTCACATAAAATTTTGGGAGTGTAGAATTTGCAACCTAACTCAGTGAGGAGGGATTGAAGCCATAGAATTTCTGATGATAGATTGGCAAGGCTTCTGTATTCAGCCTCAACACTTGACCTTGCCACTAGAGTCTGCTTTTTAGACCACCAAGAAACTAGGTTAGGTCCAACATAGATACTAGCCCCTGATGTGGATCTCCTATCATCAGGATCAGAAGCCCAATCAGCATCACAGAAGCCAATGAGACTGAGAGGCCTGTCAATAGGTGCAGCTTGAATTAAGAGACCATAATGCAGTGTACCACTCAAATATCTGAGAATCCTCTTCACTGCCTTCCAATGTTCTTCAAGAGGATTAGATAGAAACTGACACACTTTATTAACAGAGTATGCTATTTCAGGTCTTGTAAGGGTTGCATACTGTAGAGCACCAACAATGGACCTGAACTGAGTAGGATCTTCAACAGGAACAGAACCCACTTTAGATAGCTTGAGAGTAGAAGCCATAGGAGTAGGCATACCATTAGCAGTTTCCATCTTGGCCTTTGACAATAAGTCTCTAATATACTTAGCTTGAGACAATAGAAGAGACCCATTAGTTAAATGAAAGACTTCAATCCCCAAAAAATAATCCAATGCACCTAGCTGCTTAAGGGCAAATTCAGCATTCAATTTGGAAATTAATTTTTGAATGTGAGGCATAGAACTCCCTGTGATGATGATATCATCAACATACACCAAAACAATTAGATGAATATTACTTGTTTTCATCATGAATAGACTAGGATCACATCTGCTAGCCTGAAAACCATAGCCAAGGAGAGCTGCTTTCAACCTGTCAAACCATGCCCTGGGGGCTTGTTTAAGCCCATACAAGGCTTTGTTAAGCTTGCAGATGAGAGTTTTATCAGATGCCTCAAAGCCAGGTGGCTGCTGCATATAGACTTCCTCCTCCAAAACGCCATTCAAAAAGGCATTATTAACATCAATCTGCTGAATGGGCCATTTATTTGTCACAGCCATAGTAAGAACAGTCTTGACTGTAACTGGTTTCACTACTGGAGAGAATGTTTCAGTAAAATCAGAACCAGCTTGTTGGTGAAACCCCTTAGCAACAAGTCTTGCTTTATACTTATGAATAGTCCCATCAGGATTTTCCTTGACTCTAAACACCCATTTGCAGCCTATGGGTTGTTTATGAGCAGGAGGAGGAACAAGAGTCCATGTATTATTTCTGATTAATGCATCATATTCCTCTTTCATAGCAGCATGCCAATGAGAGGACAGAATTGCCTGTTTAACACTAGTTGGTTCCATGTGAGTTACAAGAATGGTGGGTTGATTTTTAGTCTTAGATCTAGTTAACATATGATGACCCTTAGGAGATGGAACAAGAGTTAAGACAGGAGTAGTGGCAGAACTGGATGCACCAGAAGAAGGAGATGAAAATATATGTTGTGATGCATTGGAAGTTTGAACAGGAGGAGAACTGGTGGTAGAGCACTCAGATAAGGAAGTGGGTGTGGAGAAATCAGGACTCATAGGGATAGTAGTGAGGGGAATAGGATTGAGAACAGGATCTTGAGTATGTGTAGTAACAGGAGTAGTAACTGAAGGTGGTGTAGGTGGTGGTGAGGATGTTTGAGGTGTAGGAGTAGGAGTATCAGTGTTGAGGGAGGGCAAAAAGAGAGAGAGTTTAGATGAGGAGGTAGAGGCAGGTGGTGTGGAATCAGTGACAGGTTGATTTTTGGAGAAAAGCTGTTGGTAAGGGAATCTTTGTTCATTGAAGAGAACATCTTTAGATATGTATATCCTGCCATCAGAATTGAGGCATTTATAGCCCTTATAGGTGGATGAGTACCCCAAGAATACACATTCTTGAGATCTATAGGCCAGTTTGGTGGAGTGGTAAGGTCTAAGAAAGGGAAAGCATGCACAGCCAAAAATCTTGAGGGCTTTGTAATCAGGGTGTTTGTTTAGAAGGACAAAGTAGGGTGATTTGTTGTGAAGGACAGGGGTGGGAATCCTGTTAATAAGAAAGGCTGCAGTGATAAAGGCATGATCCCAATATTTCATTGGAAGGTTGGCTTTAGATAAAAGGGTTAGGCCAGTTTCAACAAGGTGCCTGTGTTTTCTTTCAACCAAACCATTTTGATGATGGGTATGGGGACAGGTCAATCTATGGATGACACCAAGCTTAGTAAGGTGTTGGGTAAGGGGTCTGAACTCTCCACCACCATCAGTTTAAACAGTTTTAATTTTACAATTGAATTGTAATTCAACCATGGATTGGAATTGAAGAAATGTATTGAGTGTATCAGATTTTTTCTTTAAAGGATAGACCCAAACAAATCTAGAAAATGCATCAACACAAGTAAGAAAATATGTAAAACCACTAGAAGAGGTGATAGGTGCAGGACCCCACAAATCACAAACAATAAGCTCAAGAGGGAATGTATAGGCAGTGGTAGATGCAGGTGCATGCAGTCTATGACTTTTGCCTAAGCAACAGTCAGAACAAAAAACATTTTGTGGTTTAGATGAGATATGTATATTGCATATTTTGAGTGCTTCTTTAAGTGCATCATGGTGAGGGTGTCCTAAACGATCATGCCACAAATTGTAAAGGAAAGCAGAATTTTCATTATTGGAAATTTGAGATATATTTACATTAGCATTTTGAATAGTAGGAACAGTAAGTAAACTAGTTTTAGGCAAAGAAACAGAATTACACTGCTTGGAGTTATTCAAACTAGAAGTAGAAATACTAGAATTAAGCAGAGAGAAAGAGTTACACTGCTTGGATTTATTTAATGCAGGAAAGGAAACTAAAGGAGAAGCAAATTTATATAGACCATCTGCTCCAACTACTCCATGCAGCAGGACTTCAGAGGAAGCCTGTGATTTGACAACACAGAAACTAGGGTGAAACTCAAAGTACACATTGTTATCTTGAGCAAATTTAGAGACACTCATAAGGTTTTTAGTAATATTAGGAACTAACAGGAGATTATTAAGGGAAAGGGAGGTTTTAGGATTGGTTGGAGAAGTAAAACACATAGAACCTATAGAGTTAATAGGCAAACCTTGTCCATTTCCCATTAGCACCTGGTCAGATCCAGAGAAAGAAGAAGCATCAGAAAGATTGGCTGCATCAGGAGTAACATGGTGAGAAGCACCAGAATCAGGATACCACCATTGATTGTTAAAGGCAGAAGTGCTTCCTGTAAGAAGAGCTTGAGGACGTGGTTGAGCTTGTGGTCTAGGTTGATAGCCATAGCCATATCCATTGAAAGGAGCAGGATATTGAGCTTGAAATTGTGGTTGAAACTGTGGAGGTGGTTGAGGCCTATAGCCATAACCAAAGCCAGGCATAGTCCCTGTGTGCCTGTAATGACAGATAGAGGCATCATGATTGCTTCTGTTACATATCTGACACGTAACGCCTCTTCCTCCACGACCACCACGTCCGGAGCGTCCACCACCCCTTCCATTTCGTCCACCACGGTAGGAACCATCTCCTCCTTGAGAATTACCAGCAGTTACATGACTAGAACCAGTAGGAAATGAAGAATTAGGAGTTGAAGGAGCTTCACCATCAGAATTAGAGGACGAAATTGGTAACGAAGGAGTGTGAGCAAGATTCACTGATGCAGCATCTGTAGCACTCTGCTTCTTGTTCTTCTCTAGGCGCAATTCGTGAGCAAGAAGATCAGATTCAACCTCATCAATCGAGACGGTTGAAGACTTGCTCGAAATTGCAGCGACGACGGAGTCATAATCCTCCGGTAGAGCATCAAGAACGATCTCAATCAAATTGCGAAGAGGAACAGGATCACCTACCGAAATCAACGAGTCGTTGATAACGCGAACGCGTTTGATGAACTCCGTAATCGTTCGATCGCCTTTTTTGAGAGATCGCAATTCCGATCGGAGTTGACGCGCCGTGGTAGTGAGCAACGTATCAAAGTGCTGGTGAATCGCATCCCAAACTTGTGATGAATAGGTGAAATCAACTACCTTAGCAAGAAGCGAGTGCGAATCAGAGATAGTGGAGAGAATCCACGTGCAAATCAAGGCGTCGTGTTTCTCCCATTGAAGATACAAAGGATTAACGGTACCGGAAGCGAGATCTTCATTCGTAAGAAATTTCGCTGGAATTTCTGGATTTGTGATGTATTTTTGAAGATCAAGGCCACGAATCACACCGGAAATCTGTTGTTTCCACTGCTTGAAGTTCGAATCATCAAGCTTGAGGGAGATTAGGTTTGCGATCTTGTTGCCTTGAAAGGGATTTTGGTCCGCCATGGATCGAAAAGAGAGAAGCTCTATGATACCATGAAACAAACTAAGAGAGAGGGAAAAGTGATTTCATTGATTTCAGAAAGTTGGTTACAATGTGTTGAGATTCTATCTTATATAGTGATAGAAGCTGAAGGAGTTAGTTACATTGTGAACTAACTTGACTAGTTACACAGAATTCTAGAATCATCTATAATACAAATAAGACTAGCTATCTACTATATACTCTAACAGTTTCATTTGAGTGTACATTGCTAAGATATGAATCTTACAAATGTGTAAGTCATTGTTTTCTCTTGATTTAATTTGTACGTATGTCTGTAATTTTCAGTTTCTTATTGTCTTACTATTGCTTTCTTTTGCAGAAACCCATTGGTGTCATTGCTCTGTTGGATGAAGCTTGGTAGCGTTTGTGTTCTTTAATATTAGTTGGTGTGTATGTGTTGATATCATTGCAAATTTAGCTTTATTCCTGAATCCCTTCTTTTTGCAGCATGTTTCCAAAATCAACACATGAAACATTCTCTACTAAGTTGTTTCAGCATTTCCGGTCTCACCCTAGGTTGCAAAAGGAAAAGTTTTCACAAACAGATTTTATAGTTTCTCATTATGCTGGAAAGGTGAGTATATGTTCCTTTACTTTCTCTTGATTTTGACTAGCAATCTTGTGATATAATTTTGCAAATTTTAAAGAGAACTTCTCTGTTTCACGCAGGTCACTTATCATACAGATACCTTTTTGGATAAAAATCGTGACTATGTTGTTGTAGAACATTGTAATCTATTTTCTTCTTCAAATTGCCCTTTTGTGTCTGGTCTTTTCCCTTCGCTACCAGAGGAATCTTCAAGATCATCATACAAGTTTTCTTCGGTGGCTACCAGATTTAAGGTGTGAAAACCTACAACCTTTTCATATTGTACTAAATCAGTTTTACGTTGTTGATTATTTGGGATCGTTATTGTCTGTTTGTATTCCCAGCAACAACTGCAATCACTCATGGAGACCCTCAAGTCAACAGAGCCTCATTACATACGATGTGTGAAGCCAAATTCATTGAATCGACCACAAATGTTTGAGAATGCGAGCATCATACACCAATTACGCTGTGGGGTTAGTAGCCTATATAGATCTCTTAAATTGAAGCTGCCAACATGAAACATAATTTGCCAATATGTTAATTAGTAAACTTTGTTAACTTGGCTGTTATCTTCATTTTTACATTACTTGTATGGAAATTTTGTTCACCAAATTATAACACCGATACTTGATGTGGTACAACTTATAACATATTTTTGATCCTAAATGGCAGAACATTTTATTTTTCGCACTATTTCCGTATTTGCCATTTTTTATCTTTTGACTACCAAAATAATTGTGTGGGCTTGATTCAAATTTTCACGCAAATAAGGTAGCCATGATTCACATGTCTGTCTTCTAGTTTAATTTCTAGCATATTTTCATTTATGAAGCAGTGTTACTTATAATTTATATTTTATTTAGGGTGTCCTTGAAGCTATTCGGATAAGTCTGGCAGGTTATCCCACTCGAAGAACATATTCAGAGTTTGTAGATCGCTATGGATTAATAGGCCCTGAGATTTTGGATGGAAGGTGAGTTATTTTATGATGGTTTTCAGTGTTACCTGCTAACTGTATCTTACTTGATAACTTGCATTTCAATTATTTTCAATGTTTTTGTTTGACTAGAGTGTTGAGCTATGCCAAGTTGGTTTGCATCTTATTTTGATATTATCGTTAAATATTAATCTTTGTTACAAACGATCATAGTTACTGGAACAATTTAATCCTTTTATTTTATGGCATAGACTGCATTATCTTCTCATTGACAACTTTTTATTTTATGAATGTATGCAACAGTATGTACTTTATAAAAATGCATTGTTTGCATTAACAGTTATTATGATGATAAAGCTGCAACTGAGAAAATTTTACATAAGCTCAAGCTTGATAATTTTCAGGTATGCTCTTTAGGAAACATACATGAAGTTGTTTTACGTACAAACTAGGAATAGAAAAGTGTGATTGCATCTTTAATGTTTATATTCGTTTTTTATTTTCTTGTTCAGTTGGGCAGGACCAAAGTATTTCTCAGGGCTGGTCAAATTGGTGTTTTGGACTCCAAACGTACTGAGGTTTTGGACAACGCGGCTAAGTGTATTCAGTGCCAACTGAGGACATTTATTACACGCAGGCATTTCATTTCAGTTAGAGCAGCTGCAGTGTCTCTTCAGGCATGCTGCAGGGGTTAGTTTTCTTAATTTTTATTTTTAATAATATGGCTGTCTATTGGGAGGGGCTAAGTGACATATAGTTCCCGCCATGATGGTATTCAAGGAAGGGTCATACACTCAGATGTATAGTACTCTATCTTGCCTTAGCTAGAGGACGACTGCCTGACTTGAACTAGTTATCTCCCTTCACAGAGGAAGAATTCCAGCAATTGTATCAATGCTCCTGGAAAAATAGTTGGCTTACCTATTATATTCCTATCACATGGTCAACTGTCTTGAGGCCTTATGATTAATTTTAATTACAAATTGTGGGGAAGTAGTTCTGAATGTGTTTTGGATTAATATAGCTAAGGTTAAATTGAATTTACTTATTTCCATAACTACAAGATAAAAAACATGTCAATTCATCACTTGTTTCTTGGTCCAAGATAACTTTTGATGGATTTGTGGTTAGTTGATTGGCTGCCTGTTTAGATCTAGTCAACTCATGCGAATTAGGGATCGCTACTTCTATAATTACATCAGCCTGGTCCTCATAGGTTTTTGTATTTGTAGGATACATTGCCCAGAAGATGTATGCAGCTAAAAGGGAAACAGCAGCAGCTATCACAGTGCAAAAGTATATACGTATGTGGCTAACGAGGCATGCACACATGAAATTATATTCTTCTGCTATTATCATACAATCGCATGTTCGAGGTTTCATTACTCAACAAAGATTTTTACATGGAAAAGAACATAGAGCCGCTATATCTATTCAGGTAATTTTATCAAGAGATTGATGTGGTAGAACTTTGAAAATGTCAATATCATGGTCTTTTCTTATTAATCACTTCACTTCAATGAAGTTTATTTTATTTTGTATTTATCATTTTAATCGTGGTTGTCAATGCAATCACTGATTTGGATTCAATTGTTGTTGCATTCACTTTCAATATCTTTCCATTTATGGTTGGTTACTTGTGGATGATGAGATTTTTTATATTGTTTTATTGATCATATGTAACATTGATATTATAGGCCTGTTGGAGGATGTACAAGGTTAGGTCAGCTTTCCAGCGATATCTTGCTTCAGTTGTGGCAATACAATGTCTATGGCGGTGTAGACAAGCAAAAAGGGAGTTTCGCAGACTTAAACAAGTGAGTTTTTTTCCCCCTTCATTGGATGGGAGATCCATTGTAACATAAGTTGTTCTGATTGTCTTTTATTTCTCGACTTTTTCTAGGAGGCTAATGAAGCTGGTGCCCTCCGTCTGGCTAAAACTAAACTTGAGAAGCAAATGGAAGAGCTCACATGGCGTTTGCACCTAGAAAAGAAAATAAGGGTATTGCTTCTAGAAGAAATGATATTATGGATGGGGTGCATACTTGTGCATTTTTATACTTCTATATAGAAAGTCTTCCTGCATCGAATGTGTTTGGGGATGCAATCTGTTCTTGCTGCTTCAACATTCTCTTTTAAGTTTAGCACTCGCTATGACAGCATTTCATTAATTTTTACTATGGGGCTCAAATGATTTAAATGACAAGATGGTGACATGAGGTTGTTTAGTATAACAAGATGGTGACATGAGGTTGTTTAGTATAACTATTTCATCTTACGAATATATGCAGCATTGCCATATTCTTAAAAATTTAAACTTTCAAGCTATTTGTTAACTACTTTTGTAAAATTTAAGTGTAAGACCTGTCCATGAGTTAATTAGCTGGCGCAGATGCCTTTACGTTGTGGAGTCTGATCTTAAAAAAATTCATAATTTAAATACAGGTAGATGTATAGTACTTTTTATCATGATTTTGCATTGTTGTGCAGGTTTCTAATGAAGAAGCCAAACAAAGAGAGAATTCTGCACTTCGAAAAATGTTAGAAGCTGTGAATCTTGAATTAGATGCGGCAAAATTGGCTACAATCAATGAGTGCAACAAGAATGCTGTTCTGCAAAATCAATTGGAATTGTCAGCCAAGGAAAAATCTGCTTTAAAGAGAGAGCTAGTTTCTGTGGATGAATTACGAAAGGAAAATGCTATGCTAAAGGTGCTTCATTATTTGCTAGTGTTTTCATTGCTGACAATTTTTTTATTCTCATCATATTAATACATGAATGTGGAATAATGCACAAGCCCAAATAGTACTCCCTCTAGTCCTTATTATAAGAACAAGTTTACCTTTTAGATTCATTAAATGTTTAATGTATTGTAGACCAAATACATCAATCATTGAAGGAACCTAAAAATGTAAACATTTTCTTATAATGAGGACTAGAGGGAGTATTTACTATTTAGAGGCTCTGTTAAGTTACCAATGTTATGAACATCCTATTCTAAAAGTTATCAGAGATTTTTTCCTTCTCCAGGAGCATATATATGATGTTTTGAAATTACTCTATGTCACATTAGGAGAAAATTATAAAATATTTCGATAATTAAAGAGAAAGTGTGGTTAAACTGTTTCTATAGAAGTTTTAAGATGTTTTCGTAAGTTACCTGAGAGCGCTATATTGGAATAAGCTAAAAACAACATATATGCTATAAGTTTTTTTCATAAGCTCTTCCAAACACTGACAAGTGCTTATGCCAATAGACAAGCCCAAATAAGTTGTTCATAAGCCAAATAGTCTATGTTACTGACCTGTTTGTTCGTTTTATCTTCTGAATTTATACATTGTATTGCTTTCCTTGCCTTATATTTTCAGTTTGCACTGGATTCCTTTGAGAAAAAGTACACATCTTTAGAGCTTGAATATATAAATGCTCAAAAAGGCCAAGACGAAACCATTGAGAAACTGAGGGGATTTGAAGAGAAGTGTTCTCAGCTCGAGCAAAATGTGAAAAGGTGCCTTTTTTGTTCCCTTTTGTCTCCCTTACTACAAAAATGATCGAGTCACTGAATGGTGTTACCAAATTTTCTGCTCTTTGTTGTTTGTGCTTGTTAGGGTTGTATTTTAGCTTTGCTATAAATTTTAATGACTTGTGTCTGCCTAATTTTAAGTTAATTTTTTATTTTAATTTTATAATTACTCTTTTTCTTATACTTATTTAATGTAGCCTTGAGGAAAAGCTATTGAGTTTGGAGGATGAAAATCACGTGCTTCGTCAGAAAGCCTTAAGTGCTCCTCGAAAGAGTAATCGCCCGAGTTTTGCAAAGTCGTTTTCAGAAGTAAGTTGCCTCATTCATGTCCTCGGTTACAAGAAAGTGTATTTATAGATTTAATGTAGTTCTTTTTTTATTTGAAAAAGTATAGATTACTGTAGTTTGCCTTTTCTGTTATTAATTTGTTATCTCTGCGGTTCATGTTCCCATATAAATAAGATCTTCAATAGACATGGCTTCTTTATGTTGACAATTGCATTGTAGTGACACTATTAGTTAATTTACTTTTTTTTCCGCTACAGAAATACTCAACTCCGATAGCCTCCCGCACTGAGCGAAAGCCCATATTTGTAAGCTACTACTTTATTGCCTTCCTCTTATAAAAAAAATTGTTAAACACAATTACAATTATTTTCCTTTGCTCTGATTTGATGCAGGAAACACCCACACCCACAAAAACTACTGCTACTTTTACGCCAGGCATGTCAGACTCTCATCGATCTAAGCCAACAGCAGAGAGGAACCAGGTGGGTCTTATTTCACTTCTGTCTTAAATTGTATATCTCTAGTTTCAGTACCCTCCCCCTGTGCAGGTTCCAGCAAAAGTTTTAAGGATAACATATTTTTAATGTCACCAGCTTTATTTTTGGAACTATATTTTAAATTTTTTTGAAGTTTTGAAATGATAGAAATGCAGGGGAACAAAAGCTGTGGAATTTTTTGAATCAAAAAACCATTTAGAAACACATTCACATTTGATTGCCTTGGAGGCAAGTGATGTCTGGTGTAAGGGCCAATATGAGGATAATTCTGACATAGTTATTGGGTATTAAAGTTTTACATGTAATGAAACCCTGGATGTCTTTAATGGGCCATCTGGATTCTCCTTAATTCAAAAAGTCATTTGCAACCAATAGATTCATGGAAAAGGAACTAGTTCTAAGTTGAATTTTCATCAATGCATCATATTCTGTTTTCGTGGAAGCATGCCAATTTGGGTTTGCAAGGGCCTCCTTTTGCGGTTATTGGTTCAGAATGTGTTGGGAGCACAGTTGGCATTAGTCTTGGTTTGACTATCCCTGATTATAAGATAGTTGGTATGGGATGCACATAAGGAGGATGATTAACTTGGGATGAAGTAGGGATAGGATATGACACAACTTTGAATGTTTGAAATTTCAGGGGAAACATTGGAAATATTGAAGACATAAGAGGAACTTGCAGAATTTTGAAGAAGTCTAAGAAAAGCAAAAGGGAGATTAGGAGAAATAATAATTCTGAATTGAATGATTGAAACTTATAGAATTCCCAATTTTGTAGTTTTTAGGAAGGAATTCCTTTTTTTTCCCCTCAAAAAATTGAATGTGAAAGACAATTTTTGCCATTACCTTTAGAAACAAGTCTGTTAACTCAAAAAAAGATTGAAATTTGTAGAATACAAGAGACCTACTTATATAGTGGGTGAGGGTCACACCTGAATAATTAGCTAACTAGTAAAGCAGTTAGAACTGCTAACTGAAGCTAATGTTGTCAAATAGTGGCTATATGGAGCTACAGTGGTATAGCATAGTGGAATTTTGAACAAATTTGATATTGTTCCGCAATACGCAATTTAGTAAAAAGTGTCATCAAATAGTAGATACAGCAGCGCTATAGCAATGGAACATAGTGAAATTTGTGAAATTTGAACAAACCGTTGCGATTAACAACAAATGCTAAAACAGAATCTAATAAAAGAAAACCAGTGGCATGTGGTTCAGGATTCCGGGTGCTGTGTTTGAAGAATATATTATCTTTCGTTAAATATACTGTGTTCCTGCCATCATTTTAACAAAATAGTTGCCATGGCTGGGAAATGTTATCTATGTTTGAAAAATGATAAAAGTCAATTTACTTGTGTAAGAACAGGGGAACAAAAGTCAATCAACAAGTGGTCCAAAGCAAGGATGCAAGTCTTTGTTAACCTTCGAGTGCAATAAACTAATTTTTTTTAATCAGAAGCTAGGATTGCTTGCATCCTGTCATTTTGCCATGTAATCATGCACTCTTAAGCTGATAGATATCATATGTTTTGCAGGACAATTATGAATTCCTCTCTAGGTGTATCAAAGAGAATTTGGGATTCAAAAATGGTAAACCTATTGCAGCTCGCATCATATACAAATGTCTTCTTCACTGGCATGCTTTTGAATCTGAGCGCACAGCCATTTTTGATAACGTTATTGAAGGCATAAATGACGCTCTAAAGGTAAATGACATGCTTTCAATTTTAAACCTATGCTTTTTCTTATTGTTGTTGCCTGTATTATATTTATAATTTAAAATCATAATTGAATTTTGACAATTTTCTTTGGCAAAGTTTATCTTATATAGTTCTGTATCTGGATTGTAGGATGTTTGTGTAATTTTTTGAGATTTATTCATTGGAGTTAATCTGCTTCAGGTTAGGGAAGATGACATAGTCTTGCCATATTGGCTGTCCAATACTTCTGCTCTTCTATGCCTCTTACAAAGGAACTTACGTTCAAATGGCTTTTTAGCTACAAATGGTCAACGTTATACTGGATCGTCTGGCTTGACCAGCAGAACTGGGCATGTGAGTTATCTTTTTGAACATTTGGATCATCACATATGTATTTGTGAGTCTGTGTTTATATGTTAGTTACTTCCATTATGTAAGTAATATTATGTGATTATGTGGTTGATTATCAACTTAGTCTACGTTGCATTTAGTTTTGACTAAAATGAAGGCTGTTGTCAATTGGTAAAAATGACCTAGTAAGATTGGTGAACTGTAAGACACTCGACGGTTAACTTGGAACAAGGGAAGTAAGTCTTGTTTCACTTTTTTATGCATTTTGTTTCGTGCACACATGAAAAGGTAGCCTTTTAACAAAACTCAGCAAACCAAAAACACATGGAAGAATAACAAGGCAAGGAAAAGGAAACAAAAAAGAACTCACAGTAAAGAGAGAAAGATTGAACAAAAAGTCAGAAACAACAGAACACAAAGGAAAAGAGAAAGTAGAGGACAAGGAGAGAACAATAGCATCCTGGAGTTTATGGATCGAGAGTGGGTAGCAGACAAATGCCAAGTGTTAACCTAAAAACACCATTTCATGGTTGGAAAGTGTCAAACGGGGTCGTGCAGTAACAGAGAGATGAGGTTGCCATTCAGAAATGAGAAAGAAGCACACATATCCTTCTTTAAAACCTGTTTTCAACCCAAACCCCTAAAAAAAGCCACGACTCAAGTGTGGTTTTTTAGATGATTCGGCCATCAGGGGGTTAGCCTTGGTGCAACAGTAAGGCCGTTGCCTTGTGATCTCGAACTCGAAGTCACTTGTTAAAATCTTAAAAACAGCCTCTCTGCAGTGGTATGACTGCATACATCTACCCTAACAATTTGTGTTTGTTTATTATCTATAGAAAACTGTATGAATGCATTTGACGCACTTTTGGGAGCAAGAAAAGTACAATATTGCAATACAAATAGTTAAACTTTGCCTTTGGGGACACGGAAAATACAACAGTGCATTACAAATAGTTGAATTGCAATACAAGTAATCTTGTCTAGTGTTTGGTGATAGATGCACAACACTACTGACCTGGGACGTAGCACCAGAGAAAAAAGTTAAGAGTCAAATTAATTCAGACTTAGGCCTAACTTATCCTCAAAAGCTAGTTCAAGAGATGAGGATTGTCCGAGTCTTGTTAAATATACTTTGGTCATATCTCTAGTCGATGTGGGATCTCAACATACCTCCTCATGTGCTCATGGCCAGGATTAGACATGAAGCGTGGACAAATGCGGGTAGCCCACACTCAGGATTGGACATATTGAGTGTGGACAAATGCGGGCGATCCAATAATAGATCTATATTATGCCTTGATACCATGTTGAGATAGAGAAAACAGAAAAGCAAGTGATAGAATCCGTGTATCTTACTCAACAGAGCTGTATTTTTTTATATATTTATACACACACACATACTGATCCATGAAATAAATATAAGTATTAATGCTTCCCTATTTACATGACGGTATCAATCACAATTACTTATTTATATAATTTCTAACACATAATGGACCCAAGATGCCCAAACAGGAAGATTTAAGGTATGGTATGTTCTCCAATTTTTAATCTTGAAAAAAGTAGAGAACAAAATATCTATTTCTATGTTTATTCTACCCAAAGAAATCAACAGAAAGGTGAAGATAAATTTTGGCATTATAAATTTACAGATCATTTTTGAGGTCTCCTTAAATGTAACTGTCATATTGTTTGGTTTATTGATTTATTTGTGTTTTTCACTGTTGATTGTTTTTAATATACTTTTATATATTTTACACTGATTGACATTGGTTTCCCCTCTGTCGTAGTATATCTTCCTCCTAATTGTAGTTTTTGGTGTTACTTTCAGGGACCAAAATCTCCATTGAAGTTTATTGGATATGATGATGGTATGTCTCATGTGGAGGCAAGATATCCAGCTATACTTTTCAAGCAACAACTAACTGCATGTGTTGAGAAAATTTTTGGGCTTCTACGTGATAATTTGAAAAAAGAACTTTCACCACTTCTGCAGTTATGTATTCAGGTGACATTTTGTACTCTTAGTTGATACTTTGGAGATGTGATTTGTTACTAAACTACCATGTCAATTGCTCAAACATTGTGATTCAGTTTTTGGTTCTTTGTAATCATATGGTTATAACTTATGATGCACAAGGGAAGATCTATCTTGATTCTTGAAGTGAATCAATCTTAGATGGAGTTTGTAAAACACTGTTCTGTTTTTATGCTGGGAGGGAGATGGATTAATTAAGTCAGACTTAACCTACTATTTCCAAAAGCAGCTTGAATTGCTTTGATTTTTTCCGAATGTATTCTTGTAATATCAGTGTAGCACCTTCAATAAAACAATGTCTTCCATCGAACATAGTTATATGGTGGATGTTACATGAGCTGAACTTTAGTTTCACATATTTGAAGCTTACCGTTGTGTTTTGGTGCATGCATTGTTTGTAATTTATAATATTATACTTGTCTTGTTAGACACCCAAAACAGGAAGAACACACGGGGGAAAATCATCTAGATCTCCTGTTGGTCTTTCTCAACAATCATCTGGTAGTCAGTGGAGCAACATTGTCAAATTTTTGGATTCACTCATGAGCAAACTTCGTGGAAATCATGTATGTTCGTTAATATTTCATTAGTCTCTTTGTTACTGTGTTGATCAGTTCTTTGTATATTTTTATCCATTTTCATTGTGATTTATTGATCTATATATCCATACACAAAGAGATGTGGATTTCTACATCCTAGTACAGTGAGTGAAAGGTAAATGGAATGAGATGATGGAGAACAAATATACAGTGATAATTTCTCGGTTGTAGATTTATCAGCTTTGTGCTAACCTGTTTCAAATTCAATTATTCACCATTGTCTATTTTTCCCCCATCTTTTCTCACCTAAAATTTTACATGTTCAGGTGCCATCCTTCTTCATTCGTAAACTAGTTACCCAAGTTTTTCACTTCATCAATATTACACTCTTCAACAGGTAAGAAAACCTTGATTGCATGAATGGGATTTTTGGCTTCAAACCATCAATTTACTTTGTTGTAAAGTTTGATTTCCCTTTGTTTAGTTTTCTATTTTCTGTTTTATTTTAATCTTCTCATCATTTTTGTAGTCTTCTTTTACGTCGTGAATGTTGCACATTCTCAAATGGTGAATATATGAAATCTGGTCTCTCAGAGCTGGAGAAATGGATAGCCAATGCAAAGGAGATGGTAACTGAACTTGCTAACATTTCTTGCAAGATTTTTTCGTTTTATGGGTTTGACTAAGTACTTGTAAACTGCAGTATGCAGGAACATCTTGGCACGAGTTGAATTATATAAGACAAGCTGTTGGGTTCTTGGTATAAACACTGCCTTATTTTGGTTGAACATCTAGTAGTGTCAAATACAGTTGCTAACTCCTATTTATGTTTTCCTTTGTTTGAACTATACAGGTAATACATCAGAAGAGGAAAAAGTCATTGGAAGAGATTCGACAGGATCTTTGTCCGGTATGATTATTATATTAATGGAATGCAATGTCATATTGGCATGTATTAAACGGATTACTTTCTTGTTTTGTAAGTTTTGTCATTTTATGAAGATGCTTGTGAGAAATTAAACCTATTTCTCAGAGTGCGGTCACCTGAATCACGGGCCATGGATGTTTGATTCTAGTTGGTTTATATATATATATATATATATATATATATATATATATATATATATATATATATATGTTCGTTAATATGATAGTAACATTGGAAATCAGATCACTGTTATTTTTTGTTTTTCAAAACTTTTATTCAGTGTATTGAGATAATACCAGTGCCGAATATGGTTGTTCAGATTTGCTATAGAGATCTTCCTTTTAGTGTATGTTTGATATGTTACTTGCATTTTGTTTAGCACGGGTTTTGGTTGTCTCCCAAAAAAAAAGAAAAGAAATGCTACTTGCATTGTATTCGCAATATTCTTGATGTAAATTTGGAAAGAAGATTTAACGCTTTTCTTTCAACAGGCATTGACTGTCAGACAAATCTATCGAATAAGTACTATGTACTGGGATGACAAGTATGGAACCCAGAGTGTGTCCAATGAGGCAAGTTGTTTTTTTAATTGATGCAGGTTTCAGAATACAATTATGTAGTAGTTTGTTTAGAGTTCTGAATCATATATGGTGTACAGGTAGTTAGTGTAATGAGGGAAATTGTTAACAAGGACAATCAGAATATGCCCTCTAATTCTTTCCTATTGGATGATGATCTGAGGTACACTGCTTTTTCCCATCCAAGTTCTTTTAACTTGCTTGCAGTTAAACTGATCAATATGAATAGTTGCTCGCCCTTACTCGCTGATAACAATATGTATCAATTCTCATTGCAGCATTCCTTTCTCTGCCGAAGATGTAGATAAGGCAATCCCTCCTATAGATCTGGACAAGATTGATCTCCCAGTATTCGTGTCAGAATATTCTTGTGCCCAGTTTCTTAATCCACATCAAAATAGATTGGTCGTCACCGAAGCTTGACGTTTAGATTAATACTTCAAAGATTTGCTGCTATCACTTTGAGCATGAATCATGATGCCAAAGGGAGAAGAGTCATGATCTTGGTTGGTTTGTAATTTACCCCTAAATTACCTAATTTAACCAGCATGCATATTCCAGTATGTATAGAAGACGGTGGAAGCTTGACATGCTGCATCTGTTATTAATATAGGAGTAGTTCATCCTCTTTGGTACATTTCTATTGGTTTTTATGTTTTGTATTGTAAATAGGTAGTGTAATTGTAACTATAGTAGAAATGAAATTTCATTCATTGATGTAAATACTATTCTTATTGAACTTCCGCTCCTGCTAGCTTGAAATTATTGGTATTACCTTCAGCATTGCAGTGTCTCTTGTATGACAAAACTTAGAGCAGGCATTCCATTCTATAAATTTCACTATTCAAAACACTCCCTTTGTTAATCCCTCTTGTGGGTAATATAAAATAGGAAAGATGTGGTCACTATTTTTCATCATCTTGCATATAACCAGGCCTCAAGTGATGTACGACGAATGACAATTACATTTTTTTTGGGTGAATTTGCTCCTTACTCTTTTTGATAATTGAATGTGCATTATGTAGGGCCTATTTGACTCTCTTCTAGTTTTGGTAAACAAAATTTGATTCCCTTCTAGTAACTTTACAATTTCTTTTATAAAAATTACTGGTAAATTTGAATGATTGTTCTGTAAAACTGTCTTAAAACTGTTTTTTTTTTTTTAAAAAAAAACAAAACTTAAAATCATAATGAACATGTTTATTTTAAAAAAAAAGTTTTTCATAATTATTTGATACAAGTTGATGGCCTGATGAATGTCATTTTTATCAATATTAATATTAGGTTTTGGTGTGTGGAAGTGGAAGTGGAAGTAAATGATATGTAACATTTATATTGGATTTTATATATCCTTAAAAATGAGCTTGTATGATGAAAGTATCACGATTATAAACACTTTTTAGATCTTATATCTAATATATGTATGGCTTGATTTTTTTTTCAATAAATAAATTAAAATTAAGCATGACATGTAGAACCTAAATTAGATTGAATTGGTTTATAAATTTAAAATTTTTCTATTTGCCCTCCATATATTTAAATTTGTTAAAATATACACTATAAAAAATGGGGTCTGAATCTTTTTCAGCTCTTTCTCTCATGGTTTTCCTCTTGCCATCATCGTAATCATTCATTCATCTCTTTCTCTCTCTTTTGTATTATGCTTTTTTCCTTTGTTGATCAACAACCATTATTAAAAAAAGAAAAGAAAGCTGAATACAAAGTGCCGAAGAGGATCCAATTTTTAAAAATTGTGCTTCCCATAAACTCTAACATTTTAGAGGGTTGGATTGAAATTTAATTTTTTTTCCTACTCAACCAAACTAAATTGACCCATAAAATTATATTCTGATCCGTTGTAAATTACTCTGTTGGTGGACTTGATATGATTCTTCGGAGTAAACATTCATATCGTTGAATGGAGTAACATTTTAAATGATTTTTTTTTTTGTTTACAATATTGCCAATGAGGATCGAACCTAGGACCTTATGGATACTATCCAAACCCCTTACCACTAGACCAAACCTAGTGGCTTACATTTTAAATGATTTTTAAATGTGTGAAACATAATACTACTAGTCTTCAAGAAATGAGTCATTTGATCCTTATCCTTCTTTAAAGAACTCACGTCACCTCCTTCCTATGTCCAAAGAGAGTCTTACGAAGAATTTAAGCAACTAACTTAAAAAAAAAAAAAAAAAGTTTACTAAATTTGTGTATTCACATATATAGAATAATAGTGAAAGCATCTCTTGTAAATAAATTTTTGTCTATTTTATGACTTTGGCTAGAACTCGGTTTGTTGAATGATGTACCTGAGGTGAGTTTTTAACTTATCTGAGAGATTAACAAAAATTTTGTGAACCATACATTTTATGACGTATTCCACCATTTTCGTTTTTCTTTTTTTTAGACGGAGTATTCTATCATTTTCGTTGGAGTCAAAGTAGGGTGACGACTTGTATATTTCCATATTCGTTGCATGGAATTACAGTAAAATTTAATTGAGCAAGAGACGCGTTATTAATGTCCACCGATGCTAATATATTTTGACCTAATCTTAAATATTTGTTTTAAAAGAAGAAAATATTATAACATGTTTTCAACCCAAATATTCACCATATTTCAGATTCCGACAGACACACTCTCATCCAAATTCTTCACAGAAGATCAGAATCGATCGACGCTGCAATTTAAAAGAGAATTCCACCAATCAACTTCCTTATGCTTTACAAGAATCATAGTGTCCAATCAAAGAAGCGGAAAGGCAAGAGGCGGAAGAAGAGGAAAGAGAAAAGGCGGAAATGCTTAAATTTTTATTTCTCTTTTGTTATTTTATTTTACTAGATTTGTGGAAGTATTTAAATATTTTGTAATTTATGACAATTATCATATTTAGTTATTTATTATCAAATTCTTACTTTCTATTTTTATTTTGTGCAAGTTTTATTTAACCACCCACAATCAACCTCCAAATTGCCAAGGCACTCCAAAAATCGGACGGTTATTACAAAAAAAAAAAAAAATTTAGTATATGTTTTGTATGACGGTGAATATGTCAAAATTACAATGATTCACTGCGATTTTGTAAAAGCTATAAAGTGTAATTTTAAAAAAAATACGATAGATCACCTTAATTCTAACATAGCCACTATAATATCAAATATAGGCCTAACCATCCAAAACTCAACTTAAAAAGTGGAGGTGACAATACAAGCATCCTTCCTGGTGCATGCACTTTTTGTTTTGTTTGCCCCCAACCTTCTTTCAAGTCATCACAAGGATTTATCAAGTAGTTGGATGGCCTATATTGATTCGATCATAAATTCTAATTCAAGCAATAGGAATGCTATTATTAAGTTGAATATTATGATTGAAGTTCGAATTTTGATTCATCTACTTTGTGTATATAAGTTTTTAATGACTTATCATTTCGTTTATTTGCCAAAAGAAATTTGCACCATCTATAAAAAAAAGAAAAGAAAACAAAGTAGATGTATGCCTTTGCTTTATGAAAGGAAATTATCAATTAAGGAGTAAGTAAACTCAAGACTGTCACTAACGTTATAAACACATTGATTTATGTACAATCATTATATATATCATCTACTATATATAGTTAATGAATGTGAAGAGACCATACTTAAAAAAAGACTTATCTATGATTATTATTTTCTACAACTTCTTCCTTGCTCAAACAAATAGAACTAGAGCAAGATACTCATCCAAATGAAAAAAATTTAGAAAGTTAATAAACACTATATGAGTTAACATAAGGTTTTGTAAACTAAGATGGATGATGAGTTGTTTCATGTCCAAGTGAAGAACTTGACATCTTCATTGATGCAGCAATGGCACAATGATGTAGATCAGCCAAGGAAAAGAAATTCCTCTGCAAAGGAGATGCTAAAGAAGACACTCTATTTCGCGGATGAAGTGGCGGAAGCGATGATGAAGGTGATGAGGAATTTGAGCTTGAAGAAGGTGAATCATCACTTGAAATACTAGAGTTACTATCAGAATTTGTCATTGCAACTGCAAGAGCTAAAGAACTTCTACTTAAGCTCATTGTTCTCTTGGAAATTCCACCACCATTGCTTCTCAAAGAGGAGTTTCTATTCTTGTCCCAAACATTGGTGAAAGCCATCAAATTTCTGCGTCTCCTCGTGTATGCATTCTCTGGTTTCACAATATCTTTTACAGATGGTGTTGTGACAACATCAGCTAGGCTTGTGAAGGATTTGGATTTGCCATTATAGTAGTTTGAAATACCTCTCCTGCATAACCATAAAAGTTTGGATTAGCCTTTATTCATTACAAAATTAATTTGAAATTAAGAGTACAATATTTGAAAGTTAATTCTATTTCAAATTTTCAATAGTAAATTTGATATAAAACTGCACAATTTGGATTGAAGTTTGAATCAACTTGATGAGTTTCCAAAAATAACCCTCTCCTTGCATTCATTCGTTATAGGTGAGTTTGACAGAATCACAACGAGCCACCATGATTTTGATAAAATGCTACACTTTGGAGCTTTAACAAAATCACAATACCACCATGATTTCGTCAAACTCACTGCAAATCCGCGATTACTAACATGTACCAAACTAAGTTTGAAAGAAAAATTGAATTTGCAATAAAAAAGTAAAAAGGTCCCTATTCAATTTTAGTTTTCAATTCAAAAAAGTTATACAAAACCAATTAGAAACATGTTCTTTTAAAGTACAAAACAAAGTTTTCTTCTATCAAAAGCATGATTGAAGGTTACAAATGACTTTCCAAAAACATGCTGAAATCATTGGTTGAACCAAATATCTAATCTACAAGCTCTTACTATTTTTAGCAAAAACCCACCAAGTACAATTACAACATATAGCTAACTTTGTGAAACAAAGGGAATACAGACAAAACCTATAGATCACATCATCAAACACTAATAAATGGATATACCTTACAATACAATCACCAATTATCAAATCTCTAATTTTTCATTCCATAAAAAAAATAATCATGAAATTGATCCAACAACTAATACCCTAGTTTAGCTAATCTAACACCCCACAAAAAAAAAAATACAACCTTTAGAACTTGACAACCCCTCTTCAAAAATAAATAAATCAAAACACAATCAACAAATTCACAAATGATTTTAATTTGAACTAAGATACACAAAAACAAAAAAGATAAAATTTCTAAAATTGATTTATTTGGTCAAAATTTCGATCATATTAGTAACTAAAATAAAACATTCAACAAATGAAGGATCTAATATCAAATTTACATGATTTGATCTAAGAAAACAAAAAAAAAGAAATTAATAATAATAGAGAAATGGGTAATAATTAATGTATACCTGATAGGAAGAACTTGTTCTAAAGCTTCCATGGCATCTAAAGCACCACCATTGTATTTACTTTGAGCTTCATTTTCATTCTCATCCATTGATCTCTCCGATGACACGTCATCATCACTATCTCTTCCGATCGATGAAGATGACGTCGTACTGCAAACCTCATCAGACAAAACCTTCCCCTGATGATCATCATGATCCCCCGGCGCGTCAAATAACACAGAAGTGCGTGAAGCCACGCGCGTAACCGTTTCAAAACTCATCAATAATAATAATAATAATAATCAACTACACAGAAGATAAAGATGAAGAAGAAATGAAATGAAGAGAGCGTTAAATAAATGTGAATATGAATTGGAAACGGATTTGGATGAATGAATGAATATAAGAAGTATATATAATTTTGGAAAAGACAAGTAATAAAAGAAAAGAAAATGTGATGATAATAATAATAATTAATGCATGTGTTTTTTATTGTTAAAAAATTAGGTGGATAAGGTATCCTAACAACATAGTACACATTTTTTATTGTTTGGTCTTATCCTTTTGAATTCACTGGATGGATGCTATAAAAAGAGCTTTTCTTTGTTTATTTTTTTAATAATCTAAAAAAAAAGAGGTTTAATAAATGAGCTGTTATCCAGTGCTTGTTCCAACTAGTACTTGATAAGCCTTTCAGTTGTTTTTGTTGTTTTAATTAATACTCCTTCGGTCCCCTTTTATAATAGCTAGTTTGACAAAAAATTTGTCTCTTTTTATAAGACTTTTTTACAATTATCAATGACATTAATTATTCTTTTTCCAAACTTACCCTTGTTTACTTTGTATAGTTTTTATAATAGCATTAAATTCTCTTTTGTTTGATACAAAGCACTACAATTAATGGTAAGGGTAAACATGTAAAATTAATATAATTTGTCAATCAATTTAATTACAAAACTCACTTTCTTAATACCCGTGTTTTGTCAAACTAGCTCTTATAAATAGGGACGGAGGGAGTACCAATCAACTTTTTAGTTTTTTTTTTTTTATATGAGAATATTCTGCATAAAATTAATAGGTATTTTTTTATCACAATAATTACATTAATTTCTATACATAGAATAATTTATTTTATTTTCTTTATAAAATAAAATATAATAGTTGTAGTCAAATTCTTTTTTTTTTAAGGAGAGGTCAATATATATATATATATATATTTGAGAAATCAAATTGTATCGATAACATTTTAACGAGTATAAAATTTATCATTAAAATTAAAAATTTATATTATATAGAAAAGGAAAAAATGTTATTGAGACCTTATGCATTTTTAGCTTAAATAGAAAGAAAAAATAAATTCTATTATCGTTGCGGCCTACTCCAACATTTTTGTCTAGCTCCGCCACTGAATAAAACACTAATGAACTATGTTCGTTATTGATATATAAAAATAATATTAGACGCGTATTTGTCATTGATAATTGAAAGTTCAAGAAACCGAGGTTGGGTTGAATTGGGTTTGTGAATTTTAATCTTTTTCGCTAAAGAATAAAAATAACACAGAGACAACGAGATAAAATAAACGGATAAATTTTATTTTGTCTTCTCTTAAAGACTTGATCAACTTATCAAAATTGATTAAATCTCAAAATTTACAGTTAATGACTTCTCGAGGCATATGACTAATTCAGTCTCTCTTTCAACCAACACTTTCGATCTACAAAGTGTTTGTGTGTTTACAAAGTTGCTTCCTCAAATAGGTAGATACACAAAAATGAAGTACATAAAATACACTTTAGAAAAAATATACAAAATAAATACAAACGAGCAAAGTGTATTTTTTTGTTGGAGTGTATCTCTTGTAAAGGAGGATTTTCTTGCAAATGGAGGAAAGGTGAAGAAGGTGCCATGGAGCCGGTTATAGATTTCTCAGAGCGATGATTATATAGAGGTTCTTTGCATATAAAATATAAAGTCCCTGCTAACCGTGTCCAGTTTACGAGACTTGTTTTAATCTCTTAATATACCCTGCTATTTTTTTTTTAATAATTTTAAATTTACCTCACTTTTGAGTTCTCTAAAAATATCTTGCAAACTTTTTATCAAAATAAAAAAAAATATTGAAATTTGTTCTGTCTCAAATTTTTTTATAATTTTAGTCTCAATTTTTTACAAACATTTGTGTGACATGTTTTAAATAAATTTTTTGATAAATCATCATTGAAATTACAAAATATTATTAATTTAATAATTTTACTATTTAATTTTTAGGTTAACAATTTACTATTTAATTTGAAGTTATAAGTAAATTAATAAAGATTAAACCCAGTTAATCTATTAAATAAATAATAATAATAATAAATTGAAAGAAAATAATAATAATTTTATTAAGAGAAATAAGTTGGAACATACAATGTGAACTTTTATAAAAGAACGATCGTATTTGTTCGGCACTGCACGAATTAGATTTATAAAAAATTATTATTTGTTATAATATTTTCGATTATTTTTTCTCTTTGGGGGGGTGATAAAATTTACCATAGGCACGAGATAAATAGTTTAATGAATATAGAAAGATAAAATAAATTTATATGGTAAATACTCGTAAACATTAGTGACCTCGAGCATGATTTGAGTTGAACAACTACACAGAACTCATATTTCAACTTACACCAAATACTTTGTAGCAATACATTTGATATGTATATATATTGGATATTGGATGAATTAACATAAATTTATTGTAACAATATTGTAAATAGTTAGAGATACTCCCATCATTCACTTTTATAAGCAAATTTAAATTTTTATTGTTTTATACATTGAAGAAAATGATATATGTATTTGGTACATAATATGGGCCAAATACGTCACTTTTATAATGTAACAAAAATATTACATTTATTTGTAAAAAAAAATATCAAATTTGCTTATGATACTGGTCAACGAGAGTATATATTTTTATGTTTCTATAGTAGCAATGTATTTCATAAGTTTTTTCACAATTGTGTTTTATTTTTATGAATATATACAAAAAAAGATGAGCGGAAAAAATTAGAAAAATATAAAAAGAAAATATGGAAAGAAATAATAGATCAAATAAATAATAGATTATATGGTGATTGAAAATATGAAAAGAAATAATAGATCAAAGAAATATTTATGATTTTATGCATGTAAAGCATTTCGCAAACAGATATTTATTGAGATATTTATGTAAAATTGAATTATTATTATTATTATTAAAAATATAAAAATTAAATGATTGAAAATTAATATGGAATCAACACATAACATAAAATACCTTTATATATATATATATATATATATATATATATATATATATATATATATATATATATATATATAAACTTGATGTGTTATTTCTGCAAGTGCACAGATATACCGTGTAGTTTTAAAAGATTATCGAACTCAAAGGACCAATAATCGACCTACCGTTATCTAATGTTACGTTGTAAATCTAAGTCTTAATATTGAATAAGAAAATTTTAAATAATTAAATGTTTTTGATTTTTATAATAAAACGTATTGCTAGAATGTGATCTTTAGTTGCGTTTGAGGGGTTCAGTGTTTAAATTGTGCTTGACAACAAAATTTAATTTTCGAAATTATATTGATTTAAAGACACTAATCTCAGCTCTCGCAGATTTTGACTAACATTATAGATTATAAAGGTGATGCTTAACTCTCGTCCTCACATCCGCTAATAAAGTACTCTTTGAAAATCAATATAATTTGATTAACGTCTAGTATATATATATATATATATATATATATATATATATATATATATATATATATATATATATATATATATATATATTTGACCCCCCACGTCGCCGCATCCAACTTACCCCCAACTTTAGACCGCAACGATGTAAACATTATGGGTGGTACTGTGATGACTCATTCCCTCCACACAATCGTTGCACCCTTTTCCCTTTGTGTTAGAGTTTGATTTGATGGCTGTTTATAATCCCGCTCGAGATTGTTCTATAATGTCGTTTGGTTCTATAAAACTATTCGACAATGTCGTTATTGCCTTACCTTGAAATCCCTCTTGGGTTTTATATTGGTGGCCATTTGCGTGGTTCATCTCCTTGGTGGTTCTATTTGGGAAGAAAACCAAACCGAACTGGATAGAGCTGTTTTTAAAATTCATAGTAACCGAACCGAATTAAATAGTGTGTCTTTTGAACCAAACGGAACTGTTAAAATGATTTGATTTTATGGTTTCAAAACGAACCATAACTAACTTTAAAAAAATTAAAATTTACTATTCCGACCCTTATTAAATTGTTTTTAACCGTATTATTTTTATTAGTGGTATTGGAAAAAAATTATTTTAAAAAATAAACAAATCAAATATTAGGACTTTTAAAAACAAAAATCGGTTCAAATCTTTAAACTGGACCGAACCATTAAAGTGACATGAACCGAACTAAGCTGATAATCATGAACTGAACCGAACTGTTTCAGTTCAGTTTCAAAATTGTTAGTTATGGTTCAATTCAGTTCGGTTCGACAGTTTGGTTTGGTGTTTTTGACTTTTTTGTCCACCCTTATGTACAATCGAGTTAAGTTGGTTCCCTGCGAACAACTTATGTTGGGATGATTGGTTCAAAAGAATATATTGGGAGTGGTTGTCGTTGCTCGGATGGTTGTTGGTTCCTATTATGGATCATTTATGTTGAATTGATTGTCTCCATAATGTTTGGCTAGAAATGATTGTTGTTGCTTGCTATTAGATTGATACAATGAATTGTTGGTATGTAGTCAGGTATTCGTGTTGACGGTCGGACTTACTCACCGCTCTCAAATTTGGATTTGATATTCTCCATACCATCGTTGATTTTAAACTGTTTACTATCCTCGTCATTCTTTAGTTTCACATTGGACTGATTGACTTGAAAGAGTCATTATTAGTTATTTTTGTAGGGAGTTGTTGGTTCTTGGACTCATTTTGTGATGACGATCGGTCAATTCACCCATTGTTATACCTCTGATTATGTTATACTTTAATAGATGTTGGACATTTGTATCGACTTAAACCGATTTGGTTGACCTACACATCGTGTAATCTCACTGGGTTAGGCTTTATGTCCCCCAATTTTATTTCTTTTGTAGATTTTTTTTATACTACATTATTATGAGAATATGATAGACGACGATGAGAGTCTTTGAACATACCAACTAATTTGGTGTTTTTAAAAAGGATTTAATGGATATGCACAATCAGTGTAACATATTTTCACACAGACATCCAATGAAAATCCACTAATTTGCCACATCACCCCACTCATATATGGTTATTTTGATTAAATTTTGGTGTTGCTTAATTGATATATAAATTTTGGTCTCCACTGTAAAATAGCATTTTGCTTCCATTAGATAAAAGTAGAGGTGGGAATAGGCCAGGCCGGCCTACGAGGCCTTAAGGCTTAGCCTACATAGGCTCAGGTCAGGCCGACCCATTTATTTAAAGAGAGCAGGCCAAGGCTTTTTTATAAGTCTATTTAGTTAAATAGGTCAGGCCACAGACCATTAAAAAAGCCTTTTAGGCTACTAGGCCGACCTATTTAAGTTAATATGGATAATATTTTTAATGCTATTATTATTTATATATTAAAATTTGTACTTTGATTAAATTATATAATTATTAACTTTTTCAGTAGTTTAAGTTTATTAATCTACATTAGTTTTTCATATATATAAATGTATTATTATAAACTAGAATTGAAATATGATGAGATATATAGTCAAATTCTCTAAAATATAATGTTAAATATCAAAAGACGTTGGTTTATTAGTTGATAAGTATTTTTAAAAATAAATATAATTATTTATTTAAATATGTTCATGTGAAATATGCTTTTAAACAGACTAACAAGCCGCATCAGGCTTTCAAAAGGCCAAGCTCAGGCCTTAAAGATAAGCCTATGACAGGCCACAGGCCAGGCTCAGGCCTTCGATTTTTTGACAGGCCAGGCTCAGACTTGGCAAAGCCTAGCTCGGCCTAGCCTATTCCCACCTCTAGATAAAAGTTAGACAATTAAATGAGTTTCTCTTATAAATTGTGTACAAAATCAAATACAAAATTTTATGAGAGATAGATTTTTTAACGGTGTTAAAAATAAGAAGAAAAAAAAAGAAAATCCTACAACTTTTTATATAATATGAAAATATATGTTGAGAGAAACTACAATCCATCAATTTGGTCTTGAACTATCAATCTCTTTTCAATTTAATTCATAAACTATAGAAATATACTAAGTAGTTTTCAAACTATTATTAATTTATTAAGATTATTGTTGAACTATCATTCTCTCTTATATTTTAAAACAAACTAACGATCTAAATTGATGGATTGATAATAGTTTACGAACTATTTAGTATATTTTCATATTTCAATTTCTAAATTGGATACAAATTGATATTTTAATGACCATATTGTTGGTGATCAAATTGGATACAAAAGATATATATTGACTTCAGATTCGAATAACCACAAAAATAATCCGTCTAACAATATCAGCATTGTCAATTGAATTATGTACAAATGCTCGAGTCAACTTGTTAATCCCCAAACCATAATACTATGGACCTAGATCAGATCGATATGTTGTAAATATTACATACTATTTTACACAATTATAAGTTTTAATTATTAATTTTAAGAGTTTAATGGATATGCACAGTCGTTGTAAATTAATTTTACACGAAAAATCAATGAAAATGATGTAATCTTTCATATCACATCAAGAAGATGGGGTAAAATGGGGTGACGTGGCGGAAATCATGGTGGTGATTGGTTAAGTGTGTAATGTTTTTCTACTCTGTCGTCTTATATCCATTAAATCCTAATTTTAAATCAAACACTTCATAATATTACACTGCACTTTAAATGTTGATTTAAATTATTAGACGATGGAAAATTAGAAATAAAATCATGTAGTATAACCGCAGGAAACTTGATTTGTAATAATATACCAAGTCCAAATGTGGCTGCCTCTTGAATGAAATGAAAGAGACACATGCAAATGCGAAGAAGCTAACAACGTAAGTAATTGCGTAATGTAAGGACATTAACGTTTGAAGAATCTGCCTCCTAAAATGACAATTAATTATCTTTCAACATTTGCATAGTGTTATTGAATTTTTGCCTTATCACTCGGTATCTTTTTCTTTATCAAATGAACATCATTTATATATCAAAAGAACCTTCGTATTTTTAGATGAATGAATATATAAATAATAAATAAATGCTGTTCCATATGTAGACTAAGTCACGGTTGACAATCATAATATTCAAAAATGAGAAAATTGTTATATGCATGGGAAGCAAGCATGTCATAAAATTTTACATCATCTTATTTCGTGTGCGTCGCATCTTAACTTATTTTTGGTTCCAAATTTAGAGTAATCATAATTGATTATAGAGAGTAAAATTGATTTTGATGTATTTTAAGTAGAATTAATTTTTATTTTAAGTTAAGACTTTTAGTTTAGAATTTAAACATGAATTTTATACTAAAATTTATTATTCAATTTACTTTTATTTAAATGTATTTAAATATAAATCATTTTGCATTAATTTATTTTTATTCAAAATCAATTTTATAAAGTTTTTTTTATAAGTAAAAGAAGAATTTATTAATAACAAAGAGTATAAGTTGTATTTTAACATTTACAATGACAAATTGACAACATATCTAACCCAACATCATAACAAAAATAATCTATTTATTTTCTATAAAAAGTTGTATCTTCTACCGAATTATGTTAAATTACTATTTTTTATCGTTGCAGAATCTAATATGTACTTAATTTGCAAGGAAAATATTTACAAATATCCCTAGAATATTATTTAAAGATTTTAAATAATAAATTTTTATAAAAATATGAAAAAATAATATATTAAAATATTTAATATTTTAAATAAATAATTTCTTTAAATATAATTTCAATTACAGTATTAGCTAGTAAGAAATAATCTTATAACGTGGCAAGGGGATAGTGTATGTGGTGATGTCTGGTGAAGCTTATCCACAAGAGGAAAAAGTACAATGTGGGAACCACCCTACAAATTAAACATTTAATGCCAACCTTCCTATCCTATGATATCTATCTTATCTTTTCATTTATTTTGTCCACTCAATAAGTTTTTTTCTTGACGCAACTCCAGAAGTTGTTGTTGAACTGAAATTTGGAATTCAGCATCACAAATCTGAACCATAAAAATTCATTATATAAAATTAAATTATTAGAATGCAAATAAAAAGTTTAAGCAGCGTGATTACAAATTACAATAATGGAAGACCCTCTCGATCTAATTCTTTCTGCTCCCTTATATCCCACTCTTTAATCATATGGCCCATCTACTCCAATTGGAATCCAATCAATGTTGGTCTTTAGAGATAAGGGTGTTAGACGTTTCAAAAAATATATATTAGACAATCTACAGTACCATAGGAAGAACTTAACTCAATAAGCTACAGAATTGATATGCTTTGGGATAACATTTTCTTTGTAATGAAATTTCAACCGTTCTTTGTGCCGCATGTAGTTAACCTAAATTATTAGTGGGTTAAGTTTTTAGTCCAAGAATTAAATTATACTCCCTCTGTACACTTTTACGCATATTAAAAAATATAATTAATGTTATATGGAAAAGAGAAATTATGAGTTGATTTACAAAATTGTCTTTCATTTATTATAAAGAAAAAATAAATAGAAGTATTGAAAGAAGATGGAGTAATAAATAGTTAAAGGTATAATAAGAAAAAATGTATTAAATGATTCATTAGTAATATAAAACGACTTATATTTTGATACAATTTTGTACTCAAAGTGACTTATATTTTGGTACGAAGGAAGTATTAATTTACTAAAAAATATATTAAAAATAGTCGTAGCAGTATAAATTTACAAACTATTCTAAGAAAATAGTAGTAGTTTATTATCCATTTATTGAAAATGAATTAAAATTACTTCATTAGTAACTATTCTAACAACAATATCTTTTTCTATAAAATGAGCCTATGCTTATTTTATTCCCTTGCACATTTAGGTGCATCTACATCATGTTTATTGCAAATTTCTATAACCTTAAATATAAGTTTTTTTGCTTATTGTAATGATGATTTGAGCGAAAAATCAACATGCATGCATCTTGATTGATGGAAGATCTATAGAAAGAAAACAAAAATTGGTGGCTATGACTATGGGGAAGGGTTAGGGCGATGAAGAGAAATATGAGAGGGAGAGAGAAACATGATTGATGTTGAAATCTTTAAGAATAATTCTGATTTTTTTTTCTTTTCAATAATCAGTACTACATTCGATGTCATATATAATTTAAAATTAACCTTTTAGATTTATTAAAAAAATAATGTATGTAGTCTACCATTTAATTAAATTCATCACTTTTTAAATAAATCTAAAAACTCAATTTTTTTTACTTATATAAGACCGAAAGGAGATAACAGGTGTGGCTATAGCCACACCAAGCCTAACGTGGATCCGCCCATGAGTTAAAGTAAATTGATTAAAATTTGTACCGTTCAAATTTACACCGCACCACCTCGGGTGAATTTTCACATGAGACAATCCTTATCCTAATCTACAGCCTACGGGTATCATATAGTTACTCCAATTGGCGGAAAAAGAAGTTGGCGTTTGTCGAGTAGAGCTCTCTCTCTCCACGGAACCTACCTATTTCTAGTATTAAAAACTTTAAATGTAAAAATATAGAATTAATGATAGATAATATAATTTTTTTAAAAGGAACCATTAGTGAATCTAATTTAATAAAAAGAAATTCAGGTGTTGAATTGGAGATATTGAGTATTTATTAAATATTATTATAAAAAATGTATAAATAAAGAATGTGTACATCTGTTCTGGACTGGACTTAGAAGCTCAATCGTTGAGGAAAATCTTCACCTGGGCCGTCGAGCAAGGCCCAATAAAGGAGTAGTCCACGTCGATCTCGTCATCACAAACGAAACGGCCACAATATGTACGCGTATTGTAACGGCCGACCACCGGAATGATGAGCATTAACTGCTTATCATGGCTTTCCAGCCGTTTTCCGGCAGACTCGTGGGTCGACACCCTTCAACCCCTTAGCCTCGACTGGGGGGCTTCTGTTTTGGATACACCAAAATAGTCCACATTGCTTGGTACTCGAGGCAAATGATAGTTTATATACAACACCAACACCTTTCAAACCAACTAAGGCGCCTTTTCTACAAAGAACAAAACAATGACGGGTCAACCCCAAAGCGGACAATCTCTCGAAGATGTGGACTTGAGGTCAGATCTGAACAACATCCATATAACTCACTTAAATATCAAAAATGAGTTTCTTAATTGTGATGATCTTTGTTAGTTACTTTAAAATAAATTGAGTTTTGATCTCTTTTGAAGCGTTTATCTTTGTTGTGACTTGTGATGGGGTGGGGGTTCTTCTGTCTTAATTTGTTTAGGAGTCCTTAATTGTATCCAAAGTAATCTGTTGACGTGTTGCTATTAATGCGAGGTCTGTGTGTGTAGTGAAACCTTGTGGAGGTTGGCATTGTATTTATTTATGGAAAATGCTATCTAGTACCCTTGAGGCACTAGTTAAGAAGCTAAATAAAATATGAATGTGTTGAAATTTATGTAATCGACTTTTTATAAATGTAAAGAATGCTCTTTTTAATACAAAAATTACTCCTTTTGGTATCCTTAACTAGTGCCCCGGGGCACTAGTTAGCATGACCCTTTATTTATTTATTATTTTTGGTAAAGGTTGTCATTGTATTTAGGATCTAGTGATAGTGTGGTGTAAGCAGGCCCAGAAGGGGTGCAAACAGGCCTACAGTCCAGGGCCTCCATATTTTGGGGGCCTCAATTTCTTTGGGCCTGTCATTGAAAAATTGGTTAAGTATGTGTGCTGATCTTTCATATCACAAGATGAGACTTGCTCCATTGGTCTGCGTGTGTGTGGGTGGTTATTTCTGAATCAAGGGGGAGTGAGTTTGAGTCCCACCTGTTGTGTTTTATTGGTTTGTTTCATTTTATTTAAATAGATCATGTTTAATTTCAACAAATGACATCATCATACCACCATAAAAACTATAAATCAAAAACTATTTCAAAAATTATTTCCTTTTAGAAAATGATGAATTTTTTCTATAAATAAAATCACATTATAATTCATAAATAACTTTACTGCTTATAAAAATGATTACATTATGTTCTTTCTTTGAATTTTTTTTTTCAAGGGTTTGAAAAATTTCTTTGAAAATAAAGAATTCATTCCTAAAATTAAATTGCAATTTTTATTAAAAAAAACTCTATCAATTTTTAATGATATTATTCGAAAGATGTATTTTGTTATTCTCGATTTAAATGTGATTATTTTTTATATTATTGATGTCAGATACATTTTAAATAAAAGTTGACTTTTTAAAACAAATTGTATATTTGTTTTAATATTTTTTTTTAATTTAATTAAATTAATTTCATCTTAAAGGGCCTCTTTTTGAAATTTGCCCGGGGCCCCCAAATACTCGGGGACGGCCCTGGGTGTAAGGTGTTTTTATTCTGTATTTTTACGAGCAAATTAATGAATGGATTAGGAATTTGATAAGTAGAAGAATGAATTAGGAAATTATAGGAACGTGATGTGGAACACTTGAACTTCAATGATCAACATATACTATGTATCACGTTTAATTTCGTAAACATATATGTATCACGTAATTAAATTACACTTCTTTAATTACATCACGTGGTTGTAGTGGTGGTGGTGGGGGGAAGTCACTATTAGCTACCACTTTTTGTAGGTGTGATTAACCTACATACACTATTTAAGATCATCTTTAATGGGAGGGATAGCTTACCGGTAACTTCAAAATAAGCATGATTTCTTATACGTTTCTATAATTGAAATATACTGTACTCCCTCTGTCCCATTTTAAATGACCTTTTTTTGACTTAGTGTACTATTCATTTGACCTGCTTTGACCTTATTTTTCTACTAATATATACATGCAAATATTAACATATGAGATGTTGTTTGATTTGTCTCGACGAGTACTTTCAAAATATACCATTTTTATAATTTTTAATAATAGATAATTAGAGATATTAACGATTAAAGTTGTGCATTGGCAAACGTGTCAGTGGTCAAACAGATCATTTATTTTGGGATAGAGGGAGTATTTGCTAATGTGACAAATTTGATTCCTTAAACGTGAGGGACGTTATATTATAATAGTCTATTCCAAAGGTTGATTTAATAACATTTAAATTTAAATATAATAATTTTTTAATTACAAAGTTAATTCTCCCAATCTCAATAGAAATTGATGTCAAAATAGCTTTACTTTACTCTTTATATAATTTGTATTTTCGTTTTTAACTTTTTATGATATAATAACTTATAAGGAAAAAAATTTATGGTAAAAATAATTAAAATAATTAGTTATATTTTTAAGCATTAATCAAAATTTGAACGAATAGCAATGATAAATACTAATTCAAATAATCTATAAGTTCTAACTCAACTCATAATGACAATATTGTTAGGTTGAATGTCTTTATCCAAATTTGAATTTGGGTCCTCGGAATGTATGAATCTCAATGTTATTTGTCATTTCATCTACAGATCCCAAAAAAATTAAATGAATTTATTTTAAATATTTAACATATTTTAAAATATATTGGAGTCAATAAAGTGTACAATCCATGAAGTAAAAAAACTAAATTTGATCCACAAATCTCAATCCAACTGACAAAAATGTACTGAAATTGTTAGGTTAGACGTTATGATTGGGGTTCGTACACCGACTCTTTTACTTAAGTTTATAATAACTTTATCATTTTATCAATCTATAAAAAAAATTGAATCAAATTTAAAGAAACTAATCGTCAATAATATAAAAACTATTTATTTAGTTGTCTTTGGGATTGACTATTTATTTAGTTTTAGTAACTTCAACCTAATTCATTTTTCATATACTTTTTTTTATCAAAATAATTGGTGCAAATGGTGAAATACAGTAACATAACTTTTTTTTGTTTGAAAGCAGTTTTGGTCCTTCTATTTCATAAAATGTATAATTTTAGTTCCTTTAATTTATTTTCTGTAATTTTTATCCCATATATTACAAAATGCATAATTTTAGTCTATCTATTTTGTTTTGCACAATTTTAGTCCTACTATTTTAAAAAATTTAGACATTTGATCATTCTCTTCATTTAACCTTCAATTTATTTTATTTTCATATGTTCCCTCGATTAGAAGTAATCATATTTTATGTGTTGAACACTAAATATGGATATCCCTCTAACCAATATTTTGAATATTTATTCGTATATTGTGAAAGTCTAACTTCTTTAGCTAAATCCTTGTTGGTCATTTTTAATATAGTTTATAAATATTACTTTTGACACCCTACGAGTTACTCGTATACACTATGTGTTTTCCATTTTACCCTTCCGCTACTTAAGTAGCGGATGTTGTAAAAATGAGTAATTTTTTAGCAAAACCATCATACATGAAAATTCAAGATTTTTACTTGTCCTCAAGTAGAGAACGTTATAAAAATATGAAATTTGAGTAAAACAACCCCTCTAACATGAAAATTTCTCATTTTTATAATGTTCACAGCTTGATAAAAATGAGAATTTTGAAGAAAAAAAAAGCACTCTACAAACATGTAATTTTTGAGATTTTTAACGCATAATCCGCTACTTAAGTAGTGAACATGGATGTTTTGGTAATTTTGTAGGGCGGCAAAAGTACTTTTCATAGTTTATTGGTAAACAATTTTTTTTTATAAAATCCATGTTTAAGAGGAAAGCAAAAAGGTCTAAGATGGAAACCAAGCCCAAGTGAATTTACACCGTAAAGTCCAAATTTAGCCCACCTTAAGTTCTAGAAGTCTGAGCCCATATTTTGAGTTCTCGTTCTCTTTTTTTCTTTTGGACACAAAAAGAGGACATAGCCCAAGAAACAAACTAAGACACTACGCGAACACTCCGAGGCATGCAAGCGCCGGAAATATCATAAAAAATGAGACTTTGGAGTTCTCTAGGAGGACTCCCTAGAACATGCAAATCAAGAGAGTTCAAAGTCAGACTAAATTAATTAACCAACCAGCTGATCTATTTCCTTCTCGCCAAGTATGGTTAAATCGAATTTACTTTGTGTTTGTTTTATTGTGGGTGTGTTTGTTACAAATGAAGTATTTATTGCTATTTTCCAAATTCCAACCAACTATGCCCTTAACTATTTATTTATTACTCTCTTCTTTTAATTCTTCAATTTATCTTTTTCATATCATTAATGAAGAATAATTTTGTAAACCAACTCATTATTTTTCTTTTTCATACAACATTAATTACATTTCTTAATATGTGCAATATAGTCAAAATGGCTTATATTGTGGTACGGAAGGAGTACCAAACAAGAGAATGTTTATTTCTAGTCTCACATTCCTAGAAACAAAATTTGTAATCCTCAGCAAGCACCCACGAGTGGCTAAGTATAGGAACTCTTTGGAAACTCAAATTGTTCTTTTGGAAAGATCAAGAAAGATAAGCAATTTGAAAAATTTCTTATCAAAAGATTCGCCGATGCTTGTGCAAAAAGATACCGATTTGGTGGAGAAAATGACCCCTCTTATCTGCAAGGAGTAAAGGGTTAATATTCTCATCTAATCCTAACCTAACGTTAAACCATATTCATCGAAACCGTTATGCATAACAGATAAACTTAATACATAGTACTTCCCATTTATTATATCCAATAAAAAATGACATAAAGATATATGTTTAATATAAAATAAATCTCTCTTGTTTTTAAACCATATATAGTTATATGTTTAAAAACACCCAAAATCTTGCACCAAATATAAACATTTGTTTTAAACATATTCAATTTAAAAATCAACAAAATTTTGCAGAAATATAATTTATTATAAAATTTCTGTGGAGCTCTCTCATGGTTTAAAACTCTAGTGTAAAACATAATCTCCATTGTTTTTAAACATATCCAGTTTAAAAACAAACAGCAGCAAAACATAGCTTCTTGAGCATAAATTTTTAAAAGAGTCATGACGTGAGTGAGGGACATAGAAGCGTGAGTGAGAGTGAGGTGTACCTCACCCTAATAATATCTCTGTTTTTAAATCGTGCAATTAATACAATGTATGAATAAACGCTTAAACAAAATAAATTGAATAAATGATAAGTTAACTTTCTTACTTTATTAATTTAAGTAACAGGGGAGATAGACACAATCATCATCATCCCACAGAGGAATTTCTTGGGTTGCCTTTGCCAAAAACACTGCACGTTTTTCCGTTTGAACCACAGAACTACTACCTTCTTTATATGATTGGATCAGTTCATACAAGTTACAGTTGGGTTTATCTAGCACAACATTATAACCATTATCGGATTCGATAATACCATAAAAACGAGTAATGTTAGGATGTCTATCATGATGTTCGTAAAATTCTTTTTCAACCATAGCCCATTCTTCAAGGTTGTGCGGGATGCACTTTGCCATTACATTGCGATCTCCCGATGTCCTTTCATATATTATCATTTCATTGTCTTCTTTGCTAGCAATCAAATTAGTTGAATAAGCGATTAAACAAAATAAATTGAATAAATGATAAGTTAACTTCTTACTTTATTAATTTAAGTAACAAGGGAGATGAGACACAATCATCATCATTCCACAGAGGCATCTCTTGGGTTGTCTTTGCCAAAAATGTTGCACGTTTTCCTGTTTGAACAATAGAACTACTGCCTTCTTTATATGATTGGACCAGTTCGTATAAATTACAGTTGGGTTCATCTAGCACAACATTATAACTATCATCGGATTCGATAATACCATGAAAACGAGTTATGTTAGGATGTTTATCATGATATTCGTAAATTTTGTTTTCAACCATAGCCCATTCTTTAAGGTTATGCGGGATGCACTTTGCCATTACATTGTGATCTCCCAATGTCCCTTCATATAGTATGATTTCATTGTCCTCCTTGCTAGCAATCAGATTAGTTCTGGTAAACTTGTCCTCGCCAATCATCTCTCCGGAAGGCATAAGCTTATTGTCTATTATGATTTCAAAGCAATGATGCGCAAGTATTTATAGTTCTTACAGGTAAGTTTAGAACAAAAGAGAGACAAAGTTATTCGAAAGGAACAAAGTTGCTTACTTTCCCTTTTTGTTGCTCCTTTCGAATAAATTTGTCTCTCTTTTGTTTTGAACTTGCGTTTAAGGATTATAAATTGTACTAGATATCTTACCACAATACAACAATAAATTTTCTTTTAACACATAAAAAATGTTAAAATGTTAAACCTAACATTAAACCATATTCATCAAAATCGGTATGTATAACAAATAAAGTTAATACATAGTAATTTCCATTTGTTATATCAAATAAAAAATGACATAAAGCAGGTTTCATCAAATATATATACATACACACACAAGATTGAAACAAACTATCTAACCTAGCATTATACACAATAATCAACAAAAAAAAAAAAAAACAACTCAAACCATTACATCAAGATTCTAATTCTAAACTATCATTACATTATGTGCATACTAAATAGCTTACTACAATACAAAAATACATTTTCTTTTAAATAAACTTAAGTGATCATTACATCTTTTTGGAACAATTTAACAATTTTTTTATTACAACTCAAAGACCCATTGTCAATAACTTCTTAAGGGAGCTGACTAAACTAAGTAATAATTTCATCCATTCCAAAAAATTAAATCTTATAATAATTTTCATTAAAATTCAATTGGGTGTTGTTTACTATTGGCAAATCTAAGTTTGTCTAGATTTTCATAACAAAACTTGTAATAATTTAATTTTACTTAACAGGTTGAAGCTTAATAAGAGATTTACAATTTGGCTCTGTCTAGGGTGGGAAAGACATATAGGTCTCCTACCATGGGAGAGTTAGATAAATTATTTTTAGCGATTGGATAGTGAAGCTGTATGATGCTTATCATATACTAACAACATTGGATGTTTTTTGGTTCATTCTCAATTTTTTTATCCTCTCTCCAATTGATATGAGTCTTTCTTTCTTGCTCACCCAAAATCGTCGACAAGAAACAGAAAATTACATTTTCGTTGATCCAATGAGTTCCGATATATTTTGTTGACGGTGGTGGTTGATCGAAACACTTCTTCAACCCTTCCTTTCAACAAATTATCTCAACCAATAAATCTACAATACCAATTACAATTCTAAGAAACCAAATTTTAAGAAAGTGTTCAAGAAAGATAAATGAGAAAAGATGAAATTAATTGATTTTTTTAAAATTATTAATTTTTATCTCCGGCAGAGCTCTCTAATTTAGTGAAGTGAATTTTTTTTATTATTACTTTGAAGAAGGTTCATTTTGTTTCCATCTTATGGGTTGACTATGAAGTTTATGGATTTTCTTATTTTTCATTATGAGTTCATGTTAGACTGGTATAAAATGTTATACTTTTGGGATTTAGGAATCTTCATTCTAAGTTCATGATAGTAATTTGCAAATTATGTGAAAAATTAAAATTGGTTGAAGGAGATATGATGAGTGCTGTCAAATTTGAAGGCTTTGTTTGGGAGTTGGATTTTGGAGGAGAAGGAAAGGTTTGGGAAGAGGTAAACCCTTGTTTGTGAGTTTTAAAAAAATAGGGAAATGTTTTGGGGGGTTTTGGAGGACTTATTTCATCCAATTTTAAAGTTCCCCCAAATTGGGGGGTTTTGAAGGGTTAACTATATAAATTGACTATTTAACCCTCATAATAATTCAAAATTCCAATTTTAGCCCTAGCCTAATTTCATTCCAAAATATCCAAAAAAAAATTTTCAGAAAAATCGAGAACTTTTTTTCCGGAAAAAATCGAAAAAAATTTTCCCGAAAAAATGGGAAATTTCTTTTCAGAAAAATTGGGAACTTTTTTTCGGAAAAAATCGGGAACTTTTTTTTGGAAAAATCGAGAACACTTTTGCCGGAAAAAATCGGAAACTTTTTTCGGGAAAAAATCAGGAACTTTTTTCCGGAAAATCGAGAACTTCTTTCTGGAAAAAATCGGAAATTTTTTTTCCCGAAAAATCAGGAACTTTTTTTCCCGACAAAAAATCTGAAACTTTTTTCGGAAAAATCGAGAACTTTTTTGCCGGAAAAAATCGGAAACCTTTTTCGGGAAAAAATGAGGAACTTTTTTCCGGAAAAATCGAGAACTTTTTTTCCCGAAAAAATCAGAAACTTTTTTCCGGAAAAATCGGGAACTTTTTTCCCGACAAAAAATCGGAAACTTTTTTTCCGGAAAAATCGGGGACATTTTTTCCCGGCAAGAAATCGGAAAAAATTTTCGGGAAAAAATCGGAAACTTTTTTTCCGGTAAAATCAGAAACTTTTTTCCGGAAAAATCGGGAACATTTTTTCTCGACAAAAAATCGGAAACTTTTTTCTGGAAAAAATCGGGAACTTTCTCTGGAAAAAAATTTGGGTACTTTTTTTTCGAATAAAATATTAGATCTTTTTTCCCGAAAAAAGATCGCAAACTTTTGTTCCGAAATTGTTTTTTATCTGAAATCGAAACTTATTCTCAAAAAGGACAAAATAATATAACAATGTATTAATTTTAAGGGAAAAAAGAGTTAAATAGTAAAATCATCACATAAGCTCCATATGTCATTCCTTGTTGGTTTTTCAACTCCCAAACAAGGGGAAGGATTTCCCTCCTTTATCCCTTCCCTCCCTTTCCTTCCCCTCCCCTCCTTAACCTTTCCTTTCCTTTCCTTCCTCTCAAAACTCCCAAACAAAGCCTAAAGTAATAACATAAATAAAACATTGGATTAGAAATGACCAAGAGAGGGAGATGGATTTTTGGGTGTGAAGTTATTAGAAGAGGTCGAATATGGTGGTTTTGAATCTTGTGGGTGATGCAGCTTTGACAGAGCAAAAAGAGAGAAAGATAATATTATATAAAGTGTTGGTGATGCATTATAACATTCATATAACCTCACAATCTAATGGTAAATAATACTTGTGCATGGTGGGAGACCTACCAAGCTCTCCCACCCTAGACCGAGCCTTACAATTTACATAAATTTTACATTTGACACAGTTGCTGATTCACTGGTTTATCATAGTCATACCACTAAAGTAATAGATGCTAATTTATAATAGAACCCTTACAAAGTACAAATACATCTATACATTCAATAAAATAAATAGATACTAATTTATCGATTTCAAGAAAATATTGAAAAGAAAAAAAAAATCACTGTAGCGAACAGGTGTTTATGCCTTGGGCATGGAGAAATAATCCATCCATTGCATAAATGTGTATTTCTGGTCTTTATCAAAAAAAGAATGTCAGTTCAACATATGGTATGTATAAAGGTGGCAGAGCACTAGCTTGATCAAACTGACATTAATATTCCAATCTGCAACTTTTTTTCCTTTCATTCTCTAAAATAAGATTATACATCTCACACGGATAGAGGCATCAAAGCATGCATATCATCGGTAATCAGGTAATGAATAAAATTTCCAACATAAATCTAACTTGAGCTATCCTAATGACTTCTATGATTCAAAGGACAAACCTTGAAAAGTAACTCCGGTCAATTTTAAAGCAGATTGTAATCACATTCATGATACAACTGCTTCTGCTATAGGGTGGGGGGATTCATGCCATGCCACCCTCCAATTGTCCATTCTAAAAAGCAGGGCAATTGGAAAGAAAATGAACCATTTCAACAATTCCTAATAATATTTGCGATGTTTGTGCCAATCTCTTTCTTAGTTTGTTCGCAAACAGGGACATCTCCAATGTACATGCCAAAGAAAGCCCCTGCAAATTAAAAAAAAAAAATGAAACTGTTCAGCTTGATACTCTAGAGTCTAGAAAAGAAATAGAGGAATGCAAATCGGTGCAATGCCGGTGCATAAAATTGAGTATGACTTACGACACAAATCTTTGCTGTGGACACTTCCAATGTGATTGCCACCAACTGTACAGGTAAAAGTAATACTTTCAGTTGTGAATACTATTTATCAATAATTCAGGTTACATACATTACAGAGAGACTACAAAGAAATATGCATATGTCTCCAAATATCACAGAGAAGGCAGACCAAAAACACAAGTCTTCATTCCTTGATTACCCTAAGGCAAACAGGAGAGACACAATTTCAAAGGTCAATTAAATGTCAACAAAAATACTTACTTTCAGTAATCAGACGTCCATCAACTGTTCGCTTAAACTCAATAACTGTTCCCTGCAACATTGCAGTAAAGCTAGTGTAACTATATGACAAGATTAGTTATTTAGCATTATTACAAGAAACATATTCATTGATTACTTACCAAAGGTATGGAGATATTCTCTGTAAAGTATGAACCAAATGTCCAAAGGCAATCAAAGTCTGTGGATGGATTTGTCTGACCAAAAAGTGGGGTTCGGGAAAAGTTAGAAGTTAGAACTAATCCAGGGTAGAAGCGTTCAAAAAAACTGATTTTTCAAAAGGTAAAGTACCTTAACTAATCGAGCTCTAAGCGATTTTTCAAAAGCACTGCAATGAAGAAAGAGAAATCAGTTTCCGGTAGCCGTTTTAATTTTATAAAATCAAATATAAGCCAAACATCTCTATGCCAAGGCTGCAGCACAGCATTAGAAGAGCAAGCCTGCTCCATTCATCCTCAATTTGGTTAAGGTTGTAATAATCTGAATTCTGAACAATCGGTTCTAAAAATTACACAAGTCTAAACTGAACATTATTTATGGTTCAGCAAATTCTTAGTGGGAAAAATCAAACTACTCAATATTGGTACATAATAACATAAAAATTTGTAAAATAGAAAGATGGAAAACAAATCAAAATTATTTGGACTGTATAAACATTCCAAAGTATTGTTTGAAAACTAAATACTAGCACACTCAAGAGTCAAGACTTCTTTCTAGATAAAAGAAAGTTTATAAGATATAAGGAATAGGCACAATCAAGAAAGGGTAAAATATAAATTTAAAAATAAAGCAAACATTATGTAACTTGAAAAGAAAAAAATCACTTACTCTTTCACATTGTTAATTTTCATTCCTTTGCAATTTACGACAAGCCTAACAGTCATATTGATATCTTCCCTGCATAAGTAAGAACCCCAAAAGTTACATCAAAATTGATATTTTATACCATAATCACAAAACCAACCAACAGCTTATTTAAGTTCACAAATCCCAAGAGTACACATTATTTAGCTAAATCCTACTTGAGGAGATTTAATGCTTTGATTCAACGCATCCTTTTATATCGCCTATGGATTTTCATAGAAACCCCACAAAGTTTGCCGGTGTATCTTTTTATAATATTTGTATAATTAAGTTTCATCACCGAGAAAGATCACTTGCATTGAATAATATTTTATGCACATAAAAAAAGTTAGCACAAGACGTTTGAAACCTGAGAAGATCCTGGTAGAAATCATTACGGTTATCCAGTTCATGTGCAGAAATTGATGCGTATTTTGGGCCCAACTTCTCACATAAGGAGTACGGGTGAACATCTGTTAAATAATGTCCAAGAGTGACTTTTAATGAAAAGGGAGACTTTTACTAACAATACGACAAAGAAAAATCAATAATATTTCTTTTTGTCATCAAAAGGAATGGGAAAATCCAAGTATAGAGAAAAGAAAAACTTACAAAATCCAAAAGCATAGACTTTCAGCGTCTTGATTTTAACAATTGTCATGTTTTTGTATCCTGTTCCAACCAGGACCTGAAGCAAATTAAATTTATTAATTATGTGAACACAATGTTAAGTATGGAATTTCAAACAAAACATGTAGTGATAATGATAGGTAAATGAATGAATGAAATCAAAGAAGATTTGAAAAACTAATAATGTTTTTTTTTGTTGAAAAAAAAAATGCTCTCTTTCCATCCACCTATTAAGTAGTATTAAATATACTCTGTAACTGTAAGTCATTTTTCAGTAGCTATTTATTACCCCTCTATGACTCGGTACATTTCAGTTACTTCTCTAACCAGGTACATTTCAGTTACTTCTCTAACCACCGTTCTTTCAATTTCTCTCCACAATAACATCTTTTCCAACATGGTAATACTAAAGATGTATGCTTTCCCTTTTCTTTATTTTTATTTTGTTTTCTAGATTTCCAAGGTTTATTTTTGTTAAGAGTCCCACATTGGATGAATAAGGCCTGACAATGTGTTTATAAGTGGGAACAGTCATCACTAATCACTTTATAAGTTGGTTTTGCAAGGGTTGAGTTAGGTCAAATTTTAAAAAAAATTCTTGAGAAATCAATCCAAAATTAACCATCATTTTCCTCGTTCTCTTTCTTCAATGTTTTTGGTTCAAATCTTGCTTCTGTTTCAGACGATAACTAGTGAAACAAAGAGTTATCATTTTGTCCTTCTGGTTTTCCCATATTTGAGAAGTATCGAGCGAACTTCCAACATTTAACCATAGCTTTGCATTTAATAGAAATCCACTCCAAGACACTAGCTAACTATATTTTTAATCAACCATGTATGTGGTGACTAGAAATAACAACTAGACAGCACTCAAACAAGAATTTGGCAAGAGTATCTAACTAAAACTCAAAACCAGTGCATGGTCAGTCAAGAAATTCATCATACCAATATTAAAAGGGCTAGAAGAGCCAGCAAAAAAGAATAGTAAAACAGATATTAACCTCTGAGTTAAAGCTAGAATTCTGCTCTCCATCTGATAAATTATCCAGAACCACAGGAAATTCAATGCCAGTTTTAGGCTCCACAGCAGAGTTTGCTAGGTTCAACTCGGAAACGGATAGGCGAGGACATCCCGAACGTTCAAAATCCTTTGGCACTCGGTCCATGCTTTCATGCATTTGCACACCAGGGTCCTGCATTGGCCCAGACAGTAGATTTGATGACCTAGAAGCAAAATTAAAACACAATAAGAAAAATAAAAGACTGAACTGTTCTAAAACAACATAATGAAATAAAACAAACATAGATAGTTCAAATTTTCAAAAATGGTTAGAAGGAAATGTCATCACTCGCCTGTTACCATTGTTTAGATACAAATTTCTTAAAATTCAAAGGAGTGAAAAACAAATACCGGAGTCTATTGTATCCCATTCCATCCAATAGTTTTGTTATCCCCATTCCCCAATTTGTGCAATGAATTGGACTCTATTGAAGTTATAACTCATATCACCATTCAAATTTCAGATTATATTCGATTCCATCATAAAAAATTAAATCAATAATATGGTAAACAATAATTTATATTCCATTTCATCTACTTTCATTCTACTCTACTCATGATCATATATCCAAACAAAGCCAAAAAGATTACTCAAATAGACATTATCATATTAATATCTCACTTTTTACTCAAAGCTTAACAGCTATACAATGATCACATATCCAAACGCAGCCAAAATAATCAATCAAATGGGTATCAATCAATATCATATATATTACTGAAGACTCAGTATTCGGCCAAAGGATCGACTAATCCGAGGGAACGAATCCCACCATCCACTAGAAGGGGGCATTTAAAGCCAGAGCTTTTGCTCTGTCTGTATGAATTGACCCAACCGAACATAGTAATTGACACTGGGAGGACTCGAACCTGAGACCTTAAACCTTGACAGGAGCACACTCCAAGGTCCCAAGTCTAAGCTACTTGGGTTTAGGTATCAATGTCATTTATTTTCAAGTATAATAATACTAAGAATTATAAACTATCATACATGCAATCATATTTCACCATCATATCATCAAACCAAAACATTGTTTCAAAAATAAAAACATCAAATCATAATATTATTCTCAAATTCATATAACATACAAGTTTTGAATTGGCGGCACCAATGCAGCAGCAATCGAAAGAATAGGATACGATTGCATCCTTTTAGCTTCTCTCCAAAACAACTTAACCACAAAATTCGAAATCTTTCCCAAACTCACACGTTTCAAACCTTTCCTCTTCGACCTAACACCAAACGGAAACCCAAACCCAGCCACATTATTCGTAATCACAGGCTTAACCTTGATATTCATATGCACATTACCAGAACCACCGCCAAATCGAAGAGAACCACCACCGCAAAAATTTGATCCACCACCGGTAAACAAAAACAACAACGCGCCGGCGAATTTCGACACGTGGCCGAATGCTTCTTCTATCGCCGAACTTTCGTATAAGTTTCTAGAATTTTGTAGAAAGGATTGTAGAAATTGAGAACCTAAGAAATTGTTAAATACGAATGGTTGTAATGGGTATATGTTTGGATCTGAATCCATCCATGATAACCAATCGTTCTTCATTTTCGGTTGAATCGATTGAATTGAGTTTTGAGAGATTAACGGTTAGAATAAGTGATTATGTGCAACTAATGGAAAATGAGAAGTGAGAATCTAATTGCACGTGAAGCGATTAAGCTTTTGATGTTGGAAAGGTTTTTGGAATGAAAATTGTAGAGTGAGAGAAATGGAATTAAGTTATTAAAAGGAATGGAATATTCGTTGGGTATGAAAAGGAAAATCGCGGTGGAACCAAACGCAATAGAACAAAATTGAAAGGAAAAGCACGTTTGGTAATTAACTTGTTCTAACAAGGAGGAGCAAAATTCAAGCATTGGACGGAATAGGCCCACTCGGGTTTGACCATGTCCCACAACAAAATAAAAAACAAAGAAAAATGATGAATGTTGCCAAGTAATATAAGGAATATTTCCTATTTTCTAAAAAAATAAGGGTTTCCTGTAACCATATTCAACTGATACGGTGGTGAAAACTAAAAAATAAGGGTTTAATTGAGTAAAAATAATAATAAGGGTTTAACAGTGTAAATAAAATAAATGTTTAATTGTATTTTTGGTCTTTTATAATTTGTGATTTTGATCCTCGAGTTTAGAGCAACTCCATCGGCACTTATTTTGCATGTGTTTGCCGGTTGGAGTTTAAAAAAAAGTGTGCTATTTTGCTAATAAAAGCATTGTATGTCATGGAGTCGGAGTTTTTAGTCATAAATGGTATATTTCGATGGTTCTTTGATTAAAATATGATTTTTTCTGTGATAACTTGCATCAACATATATTCCTTCCATTTCAAATTATAAACAAACAAAAAAATTTACATTTATTAAGAAAAGTCAAATATAATAATTTTAAGTATGATTTTTTGTGTGTAAAAAAAAAAGTATGGTTTTTTGTGTACTTTAAAATAAATTTCATGGAAAAAAAAATTATTGGCTATTGATTATGAGAAAAATAAGAGAAAGTAAATTAAATACAATTAATATTTAATTTCATGAAAAAAAATAAAGTAAATCTTGAAAATGATAAAAGTTAGTATTAAAAATAATAAAATAAAAGTTGCAAAAAAAAACAATAAAAGTTATAAATTTGGGAAAAAATGTTTTTTGCCTATAACCTATAAATTTGAAGGACGGGGAATCAAATATATGAATAAAATGTCAATATACGAGATAAAATTATGAGATCCAAAATGAGTTTTTTAAAGTTGTTTTATTAAATAAAAATTGAGTGAACTGCTTTATTATATCTACAAAATACTACCAATCGTTAGTTGGTTCAGTGGTGATTGGCGCTGAACTTGGTAGGGAGGACCACGGTTCGATCCCCCACAACTGCGATCGGGAGGGGGCTGGAACCACTTGATGCCAGAACTGACCCCCGAACCAGATTCAACTGGTGGTGAAAACCAAAAAAAAAAAATATCTACAAAATACTTTTGACTGAAGTTCATAATCTTCTTAGTGTATGTTTAGTTTTGTGGTGAGAAAAATTGATTTTGATAGAATTGATTCTTTAAAATTGATTTTGGCTAAAACTAGTTTTAAATTAAAGTGATTTATGTTTGAATATATTCATGCAAAAGCGAGTTGAACAAAAAATTTAAGTGTAAAAATCAATTTTAAAATCAAAAGCTATGATTTATAACTTCAAGTAGAATCAATTCTTAAGGTAGAATCAATTTTATTTTTAAGAAATCAAATAAAACAGAATCAATTATACACATCCATAATCAATTTTGAATACTCCAAAATTGAAACCAAACATTCACTTAATCTCTTTTGTGATTTTGCAGCCTCCACTATATTTTTCTTTTAGTTGGCAATTATTTTTGCTCATGTGGCACCATTGTCACTTGTTCAAATCAATCTCTTTCTTTGCATAGACAGATCAATCTATAATATGGTACCGTTAATGTGAGGTCAATATCGAAGTGTCACATTATTATAGTACCTAACAACAAAAGTTTATCAAGAAATTTCAACCAACGGTTTAAATTCAAAAAAATTATGAGCAGTTTTAAATTTTAATCATGTGCTTACAATTTTGAAAATAGATTTATTAGTATTACCTATTACTTCCCTCCTCCCAAATTATAAGTAAAAAATAATTTCACATTTATTAGAGTCATTGAAAGAAATTATTTCCTATTCTTGATTTCTTGAGGTAATGTTGCTGGTCAAAAATGTAGGAAGAACGTGTTTCTTGCGTATGATGTGATCTTGACTGTTACTCTTACCTTGTAATTTTTCAAACACGAGAGTAACACGACAAATAAACTTTGCTTATAATCCCACGTTTCATTCCTATGTGACATCCGGTATTTACTACTAGTAAGTTGTAGTAGTATATAAATTGTGATGTTTGGAATGATTAGTGTATTTTTCATATTTATTTTAATATTTGTAGTCTCACTTAAAAAATTAAAAAATCAATTCAATTTTGTAGTTTTTGTCAAACAGTTTAATGACTAAAAATTTCACTTTAATAATGAATAAATGAAGTGTCCAGAATTCGAACTCGACTCTTACATATATAATATGATATCTCTACCAATTGAGTTAAACTCATAAAAGTTTATATATGATTTGTTTCTAATTTGTCACAAAATAAAATTGAAGAAATCATATCATATAGTATCATTATATGATTTAGTAAAATAGTCTGACTCTTGGGTTATGCCCTCTTTTTGTACAAAAAAAATAGTCTGACTCTTGTCCCGTGAGTCTAGTTTAGTTGGTAGGACATTGCTCCGGATATATCATCAAACAAGAGAATTTTAAGCTCCCTAGGGGGAGTCTCCAAAACTATTACATCAATATAAATCTGGTTGAGATAGTAATTCAAAGAATAATACTAGATGCATGCACAAAGCAGCATTATTTATTAATAACCATAAATAGCATATATAAATACTTCATATCATTGCTGATTTTCAATCTATAAAAACATAATCACAAATCATGATATCAAATCTTGAAACTTATAATAGAAACAAATTTACCCTTTGAAGATGAATATGGAAAGACCTTTCTCCATTCACTCACTCCAACTAGATTTTACTAGAAATAAAATCAACAAATTGATTTAATGTTTAGTATACCCAAAATCTGATAACCTCTTCACTGTAAAAATATTGTATTCCTCTTATATAACATATGGTCATTAAGTGGTCATAACAATCCAGCCTCAAAGAGATTTCTTCGTCTCAAAGTCTCGTCAACAAGCTTAAATGTCTTCTTCACAACCTTCTGATCAAGTGCAGTAGTTCTATAGATCTTAAAGACTCGGTCTACGCTATCCGGAGCAGTGTTCTGGAAATATGATTCCTCGAATTTTTTCTTTACAAACCTGAACAAAAAGAGTTTGTTTAAAATATATCAGTATGACTTTCAAGGTAGGTAAGAAATCATAACCTCGTTCGTTTACCATGGCCTAGTTTGAATTAACTTTTGGGATCGACTTATTTGAGCTTATCTTCTGACATAAACACTTTTGAGATTTTTGATAGAGTTTATGGAAAGAATTAATGACATGTCCATAAGATGTTTTCAGCTATAAATACTTAATTAAGTTGTTTATTGAAACGCGGTCCTAGTCTAACTTCTAAGGCGATAAATAAGTTACTTACTCGTATGCATGCTCAATTTCTTGTTTTCCGGTTGAAACTGGCTGGTAATCTTTGAACCACTCGCATACATTAAGTGGTACCTGCACGATACAAAACATAAGACTAAAACAAAAATAGCATCGACCATTGACAAAGTGTATGATGTTAGGAAGATTCTTACATCCGGGATCTTCTTCTCAAATATGTCAAATTTGTTCAAAAATAACATGAAGGATGTTTTCTGTGTAAGAGAAAGACATTAGATAAGCCAAAATCGTACCTGTTAATGAAGAATGAAGCTCTCTCTACAAGTATCGAGGACACAAAGAAAAAGTTGACATGAAATTTCGACATAATTGTATTAGATGTTAATGTTAATATTAAAGTGAAGAAAAGGAAACCTCGAAACATTGTTGCTTTAGAACCCACTCAAAAAGTTCCTTTGTCTCCATCATTCTGTTCTTGTTTTCATCCTCAAAAAGTGTTTGGTCGTACCTGGAAGGCAAGCGAGATGTCAACACAGATTCGTACATATTTTTGAGATTTGCGAACACCATATTAAAATAGAGTAAAATGGTAGACCATACTCGCTAATTGCAACACAGAATATTACAGCTGAAACTCCTTCAAACAGATGGATCCATTTCCTCCTCTCATTTCTCTGGCCACCGACATCAAACAGTCTATAGACTTCACCACTTTTCTTGTTTTCTCCAACAGGGCTGTCAAAATAGCAAAGGCATTCCGATTATGTTGTTGAGTCGTTCTTGTATGTATGCTATACTATATACTATGATTTGAAAAAGAAATAAAGTTGATCAACATGTTTACCTGAATTGGATCTCTACAACACCGGTGGTACGAACTCTTGCAAGCAAGACATCCTCCTGCAGTTGTATAACCGAGCGACAAGTTTAGTAGATTCATGACATGACAACCATTTCAAATTTTATGCATATATGACTACATAATGAAATGAAAATTTTAGTGAACTTTCTAGAATCGTCTTGTTTTCGGTCAGCTAAATTGTCACCATGTTACTTAGTAAGACAGTAACAATATACTAATTACGAATAGCATGCTAAATATTGGATACCTTTGTTGGAACATAATTTGCATCAGACAGCCGCTCCAAATTTTCCATGAAATAATGGGTACAATCGGGAACTTGGAGCTCATTACCACGGGCATATGTTTCCTACAGAAATTAAAACATGAAGCTCATACTAATCATTAACCGATACTGAAAAATAACGAAGGAGTAACGAGTAGAGTTAAAGTAGTAAAAGCTATCAAAGTATGCCATTTAGTCACCTGAATCGCAGCATCCTTCCACAGACTCTCTATTTCCTGCGCAAGTTCCTTCGTGAGACGAGGGTAATCCATCCTGCCTCCAATTTCTGATAACTTTTCGCCAATGTCCTATCAGAACAGTTAAGAAAGACCCTTTTGAATTTAGAAGAAAATTCTGACATAGAAGTTTGACAAACTGCAACAGATCCGTCATTTCATATGCCAAGTAACTGAGGCAAGTAACATTGACTAACCTTATTTTCATCAGATATAACATACTTCGAAAAGTTAACATCATTCTGGGCAAACTCCTTTGATCCGTCATGAAGTAACTGTTATAAACATGTCAAGTACATAATAAGGATGACAGTTTACTCAGCCAGCTCAATCAAAACATGATACACATAAAACTGTAACTACAAACGGTGGACGCTGCAAACACTTTATTTTTAAGAGAAAAAAAATAATCAACACACCCTTTCAAGTATTGCGTACTTTTATTGTCTGATATACATTAGCATGAATGACTGGTAGATAGCTTTTTAGCTCTGCCTCGTCAAAGCCGGTTTGAAATAAAAGTTTTATCTGCATATTAAAAACAAAAAATATCAACAATCAATTACACACACACACACAATGCTAAGATATGGAGAAAATGCATTTACTTACCTGCTTAAATATAGTGGACTTCCCTGACTCTCCGGCTCCTAAAAAACAAAAGGGGTCATCGACAAGTTTAAATAAGTGCACTATAAACATAACAAAAGAAAGCAAGTAACAAAATAAGAGATTATTGCATTAATGATTCAATCAAACGAGTATGCAATTATTGACCGGAACAGGATAGGTAACATAAAAGAAGAAATCATCACGATAAGGCTACATCACAGCATTGAGTGTTGGAAACACTTCAATTTCTAGCAGAAACTACTTATAAACGATAGACATTCCTTCAAAATCTGGCAAGTGTCGTCGTTTATACATTCTAGATTCCAAAATTGATGAATTTCAACTTCACAGCATATTAGTGAATCATTAAGCATATAAGACTGAGATTAAAAGAAAATCGTCCATAAAATGTACCTAATAGTAGAAGTTTCTGAATATGCTTTTCAGCCTTTGTTTCCAATTCTATTCTTCTTTCAATTTCAGCAGTCTGCAAATGCATGTAACCTTAATCAAATTAAAGTCTGTGTAACACTTTAATATTTATAAGAACTTAAAAATATGTGCGCTTGGTCAAGTATAACTGACCTGTGCATTTTCTTCAGTGTTGGCATCATTATAACGGTGACTTTTGCTACAGAGTAAGCCCATATTTTTTGTTACAAAACACAGCATAGAAGATGACTAGTCAAGCTCCAGCAGAAATCACGCTGTTGTTCAATGCCGTTCTCTAATGTGTACATGCATTAGTGGGTTTGATTTCACCTAACAAAGAAACTAGCATAGTGTCAGGAGCAAGAAAATAAAAAGAACGCAAGCTCGGGCACTGCCAGATTGGCTAATAAAACTACACGGGAAAATAAATTTGCCACATTGAATTTGAAGTTGACGATTATTCTCAATAAGTCTGTTTGTTTTAGCACAAGTTTGAACATGTTAGACGCAAAAATAAACACACACACAGCAAGATATTTGGCCCGAAATGCTATAGGCCCAATTTGTGTAAACGGATTGCGCTCATAGCATAAGCATTTCTATAAAAAGAAAGATAAAATAAAGTTATATTATTTTCATATAAACTATAAGTTGTTTTCATAAGCTATGCAAGAGAGTTTATGAAAAGACATTGTAAACAACTTATGAACATGCCATGAGCTATTTCCATAAGCTCTCCTAAACAATCTCACAAGTTCTTGTGCCGGTAGATAAACTCAAATAACCTAATCCAAACAGACCAACCATAAGAGATTCTTTACTCTTTCACATCTAAGGAAAAAATTAGTTATCACAAGACAAAGATTCTCCAAAATCATCAATTTCTAATAATCTCATCAGCACTTTAACCTACCATGGTCATACAAATACCTAAACAGACTATGAATGCTAATTATCTCCACACAAAAGGAAAAGTAAAGCCCTTTCAATTTCTATTAAAACCATATAAGCATGCAAAGTTCAATTAGTCCATAAAGTTAACAAAGTAATTAAAGAGAATAATATACAGTCCAAAATAGTACCCTAACCAAATGCAAAATCACACAAACAAAAAAAATACTAAAAAAATTAAAGATTATGTTAACATCTCGATCTACATGTGTAACTGCAAAATCAATCACTAAAAAAAACAACCCAGATAAAATTACTGAAAAAAGATAGGATCTTGAAAGAGAAATTAAGAATGTAATATAAAAAAAAGTAGGTTACCTGAAAAGGGTATTCTTTAGTAGTAGAGATGTGAAGCTAGATTTGAGTGATGCGTTTGAGAGTGAAGCTAGAAAGTAAATTCAGTTATGCTGTTTCATAAACAACATTAAAAAACAAACTAATATAATTTTGTTTATTTTAAGGTAATAATAATAAATTACAAATTATGATATATTGCATAGTATATATGTAAATAATGGTAACAAAAAAACATATATATGATGGTGGTGGTTGTTGAGGATTGGAAAATAGAAAATAAAAAGAATGAGGTAAAATAAAAAGAGTGTGGAGGGAAAGGAAAAATGGGGTTAAAGAAAAAGAGCGCCGAAAGGTGGTGTTGGTGAGGGTTGTTGTTGTTGTTGCATTCTTCTTTTTTTGTTTGAGTTGGGTCAAAGATTGGAAAAAGACAGGAAACACACAGGTAAGCAGTGTTGTGTGAGTGACAATAGTTGTATTGTATTGTATGTATGTGTCGTGTGTCTGTGTGTGTTGGCAAAAAATACACCACTCTCTATACTGCCACTAGTACGCGTATTCGTCTCATTTGTGTTTTCCCATGTTTGTCACAGTCACACTTCTAAATCATCAATAAATAAAAGGGTTAAGTGTCTGATTGGATGAGAATTGATTTTGACAGAATTATTCTGTAAAATTGATTATGGTTAAAATTGATTTTAAATTTAAGTGGTTTATGTTTGGATATATTCATACAAAAATGAGTTGAACAAAAAAATTGAGTGTAAAAATCAATTATGGAATCAGAAGCTACAATTTTTAGCTTTAAGTATAATCAATTCTGAAGGCAGAATTAATTATACTTTTAAGAAACCAAACAAATCAGAATTAATTCTACACGTCCAGAATCAATTATGACTACTCCATAATTGAAACCAAACATACACTAAATATTCTTTAACATTCAATAATAAATAAATTTACATTTTACGATTAATTAATCGATTCATGTGATAAATATTTTGGATTTTTTTAAGTAGATGATTAGAGGTTTGATTTTTGCCTTTTATGTAAAGAAAGAATTTGGTTGAGATCTGAGAATTTATCTTGTGTGTTTTATAAGTTTCCGACACGGATCAGTTATTGTTAACGCTATGGAAATTTTGTATTTATATTAGGATAACCCTATTTTATTTTGCAGTAAACCACAAATTGTATTGATTTAGTTCTTTTTTCAGCTTGAACCCTAAATAAACCAGTCGGCCAGAGAATGTGCTATGGTTTTATAGTGAAATAGATTGTATGGAGATGTGGATCTCTAAAATGAATCTTAACTATTTTGTTTACTATAGTCGAATTATAAACTGCTTCTTGTATTCAAGTATTAGATCTAGATGTTTCTAATAACATACGCCCGGGAAAATAGTCAAATCTTATGATAGTTTATACTCTTTTAGTTATAAATATAAACCAAAAAAATTATTGATCAGATTTGTTGAATATTAGATGAATCTGATCTATACGATTGACCAAATTCATTCAGTATTCAGTGAATCTAAATAAACAAATGACATTCTATTTATATTTAGAATTGGAGGAGTAACTCACAAGCATAACGACTGATCGTAAAAATATTTAAAGAAATTTGATAGGAAGATATTGGATTCAAATATGAACTAGTAACAACTAATATTTATTTATTAAAAAATGTGATTAAAAAATAAAAATAAGCAATAAAAAATTGATATAGACCAATCAATTACTTTGTATCTATCTCTATTTCATACCATGTAGTTTGTTTTTCTTGACAAGCATACACATTGGGTAGCTGTATTTCTTTGAATAAGACTGTAGATTTGAATTTGAGAGTAACAAAGTATTGTGTTTTGTTTTGTACTCAACTGATCCAATGCACTTTTATGACCAAAGTTTCTAGAAGTGGAAGATTATTATTCAAAGTAAAAGGTACATGGTCTTATTCTTCTACGCATATAGTCTTTGTTTTCTTCTTTTCTTTAATTATTATCTTTCCAGGATATTTTCCTTTCTTTATTATTTAATGTTGAATAGAATTAATGTGCCCATATGTTTGACTCAATTATGGTGCTAAAAGCTTCCACCTCTGCAAAAGGTACATGATTCCTCATGAAGTGCTAAACAATGGTAATATTCATGAACGCGGATAGTGTGATTTTCGTATCCGCTCCATCAAATAAATATGATATCCGTGTCCGCTCCATATCCGTGTGGATGTCCGCTCCATATCCGTGTGGATGTCCGCTAAGCGGGTAATCTACGGATATTAACAGATATTCATGTATGATATTTTTTTATTAAAAAAAAAGTTTTTTTAAAGACAAAACATTAACGCATTATATTCATAAATTTTGCACTATATTTTTAATAAAAACATCCAACCTACAAATAAAAATTACCTCACAGAACTGCAAAAGAGCCAAACAAAATGCAAAAGATAAAATATAAAAATACTAGAATTTATATGTAAGTAGAGATATTTAAGTAATTTTACTAATTATTCAGCGGGTATGGATATCCGCGGGCGCGGATAGTATTAAACCCGCATCCGTATCCATTAAATGCGGATAATTGAAATATCCATTTATTTTATCCGTGGATATCCATTAAACAATCCGCTCTATATCCATGGCGGATTTTATCCGCAGATATCCGCGAGTATGGATATTTTTGCCATCCCTAATTATCACCAAATAACCCTATAAGAACAACAAGTAGTCTACAGCGGGTCAAATTATATATAAATATTTAGGAATGTTTATTTTTAAAGTTAAGTTACTGCTTGTGAAAATAATATTACTCTCAATCCCCTCTATTTCCCCATATTGGATCACTCTCAATCCCCTCTATTTCCCATCCATTATGAAGAAATATCCTTGCACATTCTTTTAGTTCCATAAAATTATTCTGCAATGCTGCCAACTTAGAGTACTTGAAACAATAGACTTATAAGTTATACTTATTTTTGTGTTCTTAGTTTCCTTTGAAGAGTGCTACTCCCGCATTACAACAATCATCATGTGTTATATTTTGAATAAGAATTTGGTATCTTCTATAATATCTTCTATAATATCACTCCTCTTCTAATCAATCACAAAATAGCTTCTATTCCAAAATAATTTTGACATTTGTCAAGGTTTTAATACTTTCTTTGGCGGGGCTGAATGAATGCAGCTCATCTTTGCGTTATTTTAGCTCATCTTTACCTTGTTTTAGCTCATATTTGATTGATTTTGACGTTCTTATTATGAGAGATTATGATGATTCATTTTTACTCGACTTTTATGGTAACATTGGCCCCTCTTATATTTTTCATGTTGAGATTCTTGCTATTCATTTATGTTGGTTAACTCAACATCAAAATTCAAAATATCATTGTTTATAAAATTCCCTTTGTACAAATTAAAATATTGTGTTTAAGTGGTTAATGAACTCTCCTAAATAAATTGTTTCAAAGAATACAAATTCGATTCTTAAAGAAAATAATTATTTAGTTGATTTGGAATCGATTGAACGTGTTTATAAATTTAGAAATTTAATTCAATTTTTGTACTCCAAGACCCAAATGCTAAGTTGCATCACACTCTTCATCAAAATAATTTTTCACCCATTGGCCAAAATGGGTGCCAAGAGCTCTTATGATAAATATTCAATGTGAAGACATTTTGCAAAAACACCAATGTGCATGTTCTAATTGTCATTCGTTTTCCTCGTGGAACTACCGACTATTGTTAAGCGTTGGTTTCTATTTTATTTTTAGTTTGTAACAAAAAAAAACATAAGTAGATAATTATATTAAATTTTTAAGTATTTCAAAAATAAAATATTAAATTTTTTAGAAATTATTATTAATTAATAAAATATGCACAAAAAAAATTATAATAGCCTAAAAAATAGATAAAAACATAGTAATTAGATCTTAGGGATAAACCCTGAATCTGCAGTGTCTTATAACAACACTTGAAAATACAAGAACTGAAGTCGTCACGTATAAAAACGTTGTCTTTCTGCGATTCATTGAAACAGATGCTTGATCTCACGACAATGGCATCAGGAGAGTCAAAATTGCCACTTCAAACTCAAAGGTTGCAAATTTACTCCAAACCAAATTCCGGGGTCTCACCCTTTTGGAGAGGTATCTCTTTCTTTCCCACACTCTTGTTTCTGAATGAATTTATGAATAAAAAGTTTAAATCTTTTTGCTTTTTGGTTGCAGAAAAGTATGAAAGAGAAGCTAAGAGGTATTGGGATGTCTTCTATAAGCGCCACAAAGACAAAGTTAGTTTTTTCAACTCTATAATTCTGTTAGATTATCACTAATCTGAAACCCTCACAACTAAACTAGAATGCTTTATTTTGTTTAAGAGTTCACATTGGATAAGCTAAGTTTATAGGAGAAAGATATCATTCAACTTAGAAGCTGGTTTTGTAGGACTGAGTTAAGTCGACTTAAATTCTAAGATGATAGCATAGTTTATCTAAGATTTGTTGGGCCACCCACTGTTGAGACACTGTGGTCACGCTCCAAATGTCTAGTGTTAGACATGTTAAGAGTCTCGCATCGGATGAGATAGAATAGACCATTAATTTAGTCCCTAAACTATCACATTCTCTCCAATTTAGTCGCTAAACTATGCAAATATAATAGATAGTCCCTAAACTATTTAAAATCCATCAATTTAGTCCTGTTATTAAGATGTTAGAAACTAAATTGAAGGTTTTTCATATACTGTAGGGATTAAATTGAAGAGTGAATGATAGTTTAAGGACTAAATCGATGGTTTACTCGATGAGATATGACCTAAATATAAGTTTATGAGTCATCCCTCACCTTACAAGCTGACTTTGTTTGGTTGAGTTAGGTCTATCCCAAATTCTAAGACATTTAATGCAACTTTTTGTTGTTGATTCGGTTCATTATTCACTTCAACTTAACTTTCAGTTGGTTTCCTCTAGTTTGTGGCATCTTTTACTTGTAACCATTTTTTGGAGTCTTTATGTTTCACTTCATTGTGATTTATTTTGCTACTTGTAATTTGACTATAGTGATTATACTTTTCTTCAGTTTTTCAAGGACAGGCATTACTTGGATAAGGAATGGGGAGATTACTTTTCAGTGAGTTGAAAGAATAATATCTTAATTTTTAATTTGATTTATGTTTTTTCAATGTGTTTATTTTTTCCAGTATGACGAGTTAAGCAATTTTCAATTTCAGGGAGAAGGGAAGAAAGTGATTTTGGAGGTACGATATTTTCCCACATCATGCTCTTTCACCTTTGGTTTATAACTTATAAGTTTATCATATAAACGATTAAGGGTCTGTTGGGATTGACTTATTTGAGGTTATCTATTGCAATAATCGCCTATGAGACTGTTTCAGCTTATTTTCTTGAGCTCTCTAGGATGGTTTATGAAAACAACTTGTAGCATATATAATTTTTTTACCCTATTTTATATTTTTTTTTATAGAAATAGGTTATACACAAGCACTTATATCATAAGTGTTTTGCTATAAGCGCTCAATTAAACCGTTTCCAAACAAAGCCTAAAGAATGATAACTTTCACATATATGCATGCCACGACATTGCAGCTAAGATTTACGTGAAAAGATAATTATTCTTTTCTTAAGTTATGTGTGAAGCATTCTATGATAGTAGAGATATAACCTTCTCACATCATTTATCTTCTCTGCTATTCATTATTTGTTATGTTTATTTAGTGGTGAAGTATTTCTTTTACAATTTTTGCTTTCTTAATAAGTGTTGTTGACTGAACAGATTGGTTGTGGAGCTGGAAATACCATATTTCCTGTGATAGTGTCATATCCAGATGCTTTTGTTTACGCATGTGATTTCTCACCGCGAGCTATTGAATTGGTTAAGGTTCGAAATCTACTTTATGTAAACTTAAACTCTTTCTCAAATCATCATCTGCTTGTATAAGTGCTTGCATAGTGACTTGACTTGGCTGTATGCTTTTTGATTCAATCTTGAATTATTTGTTTAAAAGTTTCTGGTATGATTCATTTTGCAGAGAATGTAAATTGATCCAAGTGTCCGTAGCATTGGTCTTAATAATGTTGCATTGTTGTGTCAAATAGACAGACCTAGGGGAAGCCTTTCATAACTAGTTAGTAGTCTTTTATACCCTCAGAGCAATACTAACTGTTTGGTATGAAATATGAATATATGGTTCATAGTTTATTGATAAGTGTATAGGTCACTCGAGCGGTATAGTTCATGAGTAATATTGTAAACTGGATCATGGTATATGCAAGTTGTACTTTGTAAACCTTACACTTGAATGTCGCTCTGCAGTTGGAGATGTAGGCACAATAGGCCGAACTCCGCAATCAAATCTCGTATTTTCTTTATCTGTGTTTACGTATCTGTTTTCTTTTGAACTGGGGTTGTTGTTCTAACACCAAAAATGCACTCTCCAAGATACCCTTTTTACCAGTTGAGACTCACGTGAGTGTGAGATCCATTAAATTATCTGAGTCTCAGTTCTAGAATTCATTGAAAAAAGAGTGATGCTTAAAATAGTGTGTTGCTAGTATTTTTCTATACCCTTATCACGATGCTACATTGTGGAAGCCACCTTTTGTTTACAGTTTATCCATTACAGTGTTGGTGGAACTTTGCTACTTTAGTCCCCTTTAAAATGTACTTCCTGGTGATCTTCTGTCACAGTTCAATCAACCAACTTTAGGACTTGCGAATTCTGTATTATTTTTCAATAAAATAATGCACTTTATGTTGGTCAACAGGAATACATTTGTATTGTTCATCTTTTCTGTTTTAAAATAAAGAAAAGCATTTTTTGTTTTTGCAGAGAATAGAAATCCATCCAAGTGTCCATAACATTGGTCTTGATCATGTTTCATTGTTGCGTGACTTGTGTCAAATAGATAAACCTAGGAGAAGCCTTTCTTAATTCATATGTAGATACTCTTTTTATTAGTTGAGATTCATGTGAGTCCCATTAAATCATGCGAGTTTCCCTTCTAGAGTGTTATGAAAAAGTGATGCTGAAAATGGTGTGTTGCCAGTATTTCTCTATATCCTTTTACACGATGCTACATTGTCTGTGTAAGTTGTGGAAGCTACCTTTTGCTTACAGTTTATCCTTACGTTGTCGGTGGAATTTCGCTTCTTTAGTCCCTTTAAAATGTACTTCCTGGTGTTCTTCTGCCACCGTTCAACTAACTTTTGGACTTGTGAGTTCTTATTTCCTTTCCGGTAAAAGGAATAAATTTGTATTGCTCATTTTTTCTGTTCTAAAATAAAGAAAAGCGTCACTTTTTTGTTTGTTTATATACATCTAATTAGACTGAATTTGTGTTCCTTATTGCAGATGCACGAAGACTTTAAGGAGTCCCATGTACACACTTTTGTCTCTGATTTGACAGCTGATGATCTATGCAAAGAGATCACTCCATCTTCTGTTGATATTGTTACAATGGTATCTAAAATTCTGAATGACACATACATAGCTTGCTTATGTTTACAGTTTATGTAGAGCGATTACGTGATCACATTTACTTTAGTATCATTTTCTTGTGTTAATTCAGATAACTTCAGTGCTATTAGTATTACTATTGAAAATTATTTATGATCCTTTTATTTAAAGTACCTGACATGGTAAACAGATATTTATGTTATCTGCAGTGTCCCCAGAAAAGATGCCTCTAGTTTTGCAGAATATTAGAAAAGTTATTAAAGTAAGAAATTGTTACTCGATTTCGTTATCATTTTTCTCAAACCTGGCTAGATAACTTCATGTGTGATGATAGTCATACCCTTTCTCCATTTGCAGCCAAATGGATATGTGCTGCTCCGAGACTATGCTACCGGAGACCTTGCTCAGGTTGATTTTGTTGTCCTTTTCTTTTTAATTCTTCTACTATAAAACTCACAAGCGCTTAATTATTATCCAGATAATTTCTTTTGCTAATTATTTCTGTGATGACTGGAAGAATCCATGTATAATTCTTATTGTTTTAACATCAAAGCAATTTTAAAATTAATATCTGTATTATCAGCTATGATATAACGAGGCTAGGTAACTTCATAAACATATTCCATGTTTTGGTTAAGACTTAAGAGATGGTTTTATCTGATTCAAATGATTTTGTCCAGCCAACACGGAGTGTCCAGCACATGTCATACAATTGTTGGTGTTGGACATTCACATACCGAAGTAACGTGCATTGTCGCGCTTCATAGAATTTTAGTATTTTTGTGGTTGGAAAGGAAAACTGTTTGATTATCAAATATTGGTTGATGGATTTCTTTGTTTAAGCAAACAATGATTTTTTATATTTATTTTTATGTTCTGTAGGAGAGATTCTCTGGCAAGGATCAAAAGATAAGTGATAACTTTTATGTTAGAGGTGATGGCACTGTAAGTTTTCAGCTCGGTTCTGTCCATGGCATCTTAATTCATTTGAGTTTCCTGTTTTCTAATGTAATACTAATCATTTTTGTTTCCTATACAGCGTGCTTACTATTTCTCGAATGAGTTCTTGACAAATTTATTCAAAGAAAATGGTTTCGATGTTCAGAAACTTGATGTATGCTGCAAAGAAGTGGAGAACCGCTCAAGGGAGTTGATAATGAAACGGTAATACATTATACAACATGTTTGTTTTTGCTCAATTTATCGGTACTATAGCTTATGAATTGTCTTTTCTATTTTCCTTCTTTGTTTGGTGGTTTCAGGCGTTGGGTCCAAGCTGTATTTTGTGTTTCAGATGGTTCCTACTCTTCTTCCAGTAAAGAAGCCGAGGCCATTCATCTTGACAGTGATAATAATATTGGCCCTGCAACTGATCAAAATAATTGTGATAGTTTAACCGACTCTGTAATTGACATGTCTGAGGGAGTCGCGGCGGACATGTTTGGCGTCTTGCCTTCTGATGAGTATGAGGTAAGACTCCGCCCTTTGGTCCGTTTTTGCTAGTCTCAAGCTCTTTCTTCGAGAATAACCCATCTGAACTTGCTTCTTCTTTTAGAAGTTCTACAAAGGATCTGTCCGGGTTGACTTTTTTGAGTTTATTTACTCTAGCATAAGCTCTTGTGAAACTGTTTGAGAGAACTTATAGGAACAACTTATGACACGTCCATAATTTTTTTTTCAGCTTAGTTCCGTAAGCGCTTCAAGATAGCTTTGAAAATATCTTATAGCTTATATGAAAATATTTTGACTTTATTTTATCTTTTGTTATAGAAATAACTTATACATAAGTACTTATGATAAATGTTTATGCTATGAGTGTGCTGTGTGCTTAATATATGTCGCGAAGGCCTCCCCACCTGCACAATTTTTTTGGACCTCATTTTGCAATTGAGAAGGCTAATTCTCCTACATGTATTCTCAATTTTGGCTTCTAATATTTTTATACTGATTTTCTTGTTATGGTTTTCACTTTTGATTTCTATTAGATTATGGAGATCAACCTTAGAGGCTGGAATTTCAAGATTAACTTACTCTCAAAAGAGTACCAACATACCTGCAAATCAACCGGTTTGATGCTGTGGGAATCAGCCCGGTTAATGGCCTCTGTCCTTGCAGAGAATCCTAATATTGTTGCAGGAAAAAGGGTCTTAGAGTTAGGGTGTGGAAGTGGTGGAATATGCTCTATGATTGCTTCTAGGCACGCCGATCAAGTAGTTGCTACAGATGGAGATGATTCTTCACTCGACCTATTAGCCAAAAACGTTGCATCTAATATTGAATCACCATTGTTGAATAAACTAACTACAAAAAAACTTGAGTGGGGAAACAAAGATCACATAGAAAGCATAAAGGAGTTGAGTGATAGAGGGTTCGATGTTATCATCGGCACAGACGTTACATACATAGCTGAAGCTATATTGCCTTTATTTGCTACTGCAAAAGAACTTATTGCTTCAAGTGAAAGTAATAAAGATGAAAATGTTCCTTCACTTATTCTTTGCCATATTTTTCGCCGTGTTGACGAACCAACGTTACTTTCAGCTGCAACGCAATTTGGGTTTAGACTAGTAGACAAATGGCCTACTAGAATTTCGACCGAAATGTCTCGAAGTGTTATTGATAATTGGTTTATGGACAATGATTTAAAGGATGATCTTCCTAGTAAAGCATTAAACATCTTGCTCTTTTGCCAGGAGTGAAATCAAGTTTAATATTCTAGCTTGATTGCATGGTGTTTTCTTGATTCTTCTTACTATACAAAATGAGAAGTAGAATGATTTTTCCATGTTGATTCATTGAAGTACTTTACATTTCATTCAAGCTCATTTTCTTGAAGTTATTTTGTAGCATTCTTTGATGATGTTACAAGTTATTGAATTATGTTTGTCTATTGCTGTAATGAAATTGAGACTATTTTTTGTTAGAGTTAATTGTAATAATTTTCTTCACAAATATTCATGAAAAAAGAAAGAGAATTTTAACAATTATGAGTTTTTAAAACAATAATACCATGGCAAAAAATGTTGATAACATTTTGCATAGGACAATTTTACATTTGAACCAATTTTACATAAGTGAAAATATTCAATTTTAGGCATAAGTGAAGATGTATTTTACTTCTTCCTCTCCTGCTTCTAGCATATGTGGCCTAAATAGTGTTTGGTCGAGGGAAGGAGAGAAAAAAAGAAGAAAATGATCCAATATGGGGAAATAGAGGGGATTGAGAGTGAATATTTTGAAATTATCTTGCTTTGCTTCAACATATTTGCAAGGAAGGAAAAAGACTTTTGGAGTTTAAGTGATTAATAATTTTTTGAAGTTTGAATCAATCATACTACCCAAATACAAACTGTAACCGGAACAATCTTTGATTAGACGTTACCTAACTTTGAGCAGCACTGTTTTTTAGCAATTAACTCGATGGTTAAAAATACAAGTTTTTTTTTTTTTTTTGGTAAGTAGTTTAATGACTTGAAATTCACCCTTAAGGTTAAAAATACAAGTTTTTCTCATTGAATTTGGGCTCTCATCCAATATTGTAGATATTTAAAAACATTAAATTTTCACCAAAAAACCAAATTAAAACATAAAACTATAATTGGTAGGGATATTGCATTTTATATGCCGAGTCGGGGTTTGAAGCCAATATATCTCCTACTTATTCATCTCAAGAGGTGAATTCTAGCCATTAAACTACTTAAAACTAAAGTTGTAAAGATATAGAGTAAATTTATTTGAAATCCCTCCTTTCCTTTCAAATCAAGACAAAGAGATAGTTATTGAATATTGCTCCTTTCAAATCAAACATGATATTTATTTGAATCTCTCATCTCCTTTTTCCTCCCTCATTCCTTCAAATTCCTCATCTCTCTTCTCATAGCCTTGAAACTTAACACTGCATGAAGAAGCATTTTTTGGGTGCCTCAAAAAATAAGAGCATTTATTGGAATGTTGCTTTAATTCAATAAGTTAAAAATTGAATAATGAATTAAATGAAAAACAAGGACCACTCTAGCAACAGTCATTTTCTTTGCACTCAAATTGAAACATCGTATTCGAATTTTTTTCTTATTAAAAGACTAAAGGAAGCCTTTATAGTAGCTATGTTTGTTTTCTATGAGCATTTTCTTCTAAGCTGCATGCAAATATAACATATTCTTTAGCTGCATGTTTGCATAGGGTGTTGCTCACACTATTTAATTCATTTTTGCCTTTATCGATTTTTCAGTAAGATCTTAATTAGGTTGAGTCTTGTGAATAGAAAATATAATTTGAGTAGATTCACTATCTTGACTCAAATTAGTGTATGTTTGTGTTAGAATTACATAAGATAAATGAAACAATGAAATACGATGTTTGGTAATGAAGTTCGATCAAGTATGCATACTTCTCCGACTTCAAAGCAACTATAGTTCTATATTATTATTTATAAATGAAATTAGAGTTTACATGCGGTATTACAATTCATATTTAAATACTACGCACAATCCATATTACAACAATATGGCGACCCACAACAAACATTTGGGCCAAATGCTTGTAAGGCCAACACAAGGGCATGGTCTTGCTCGTTTTGCTCACCCCTACCAATTTGCCACAGCCTACAAGCCATAACCATCATCAATATAGATTGGCGAAACCACTTGCTTCTTCAAATCTGAATTTTTTAGAGCTTCAACAAAATCACATTACACATGCATTATTGAGATGCAATAATACATAATCTCCACACACGGATCGACGCATGAACTTTGTCAAATTGCAACTTTTCAATAGTTTAGACCAAAGTAAAATCATCAACATGATTGGTTGTTTTCACTTCTTTGAGCTTCTTTTGCTAATAAGTACTTATAGTTATTGTCTGCAAATTGCACTGGTGATACATCCAAACATTTATATAATAAGTTAGAATTATAGATGGATATTTGATTCAAAATTAATTGATTAATTTAAATTTTTTTACTCATAAAAATAAAATAAAATTGAGTACATCGATATATCAACATAAATTTGTGATTTTTTTTCCTTGAATTCTTTGCCCTTAATTAATTCCAAGGAAAATGTAATCTCATTCGAGGCATATCAGACACTAAATATAAGTAGCTCTCTTGATCATAATTCAAAATTTTATTCGACATATGTTGTGAGAATCTAACCCCTTTGCAAGACCAAATTTCCATTGGTATATTTTAAAATCGTTGTATATGCATAATTTTTCTGTTGATATAATTAATTTGTATATGCATAATTTAGTGGTAGAACTTCTCATTGGTATATATTTCTTTTTAATATATGCAAAAAAGATGAATTGATCAGAAAAACCACACCCCCTTAATTTCCCACACCGTTGAAGCTTCTACAAGGAAATATGTATTTATTTAAATCTGCACTTTATCTTAAAAAGTCAAATTCACCCTAGCATGAAATTGACATGATAGTTGAAAAAATGTGAAAATCAACTACTTTCTTTAAAGTGAATTATTGTTAGAATTCTGAAAGTATACTGTAGAATTAAAACAAAACCACTTTGTTTCCAAACCCTAATATAACAGTTTTTTTTACATATCAACACAAAATTAGGTGCACAAAATTGAAATTTCAGAATGAGTTTTTTTACATATAATTTTTCATATAAACATCATATGATATGCCAAATATAAACTATTTGCATCTTAATTAACCAAGAGATCACTTTATTAAATCACCTTTTTTTTTAATCAATCATCAGAATCAGATCACTTGGTTGGTGGTGTGATTTTTATCAATGCTTTAGTTAGTGGTAGGTAGTAGTTAGCTAGGTTGACTGAGATATATAAGAACAAAATTCATCAATTTAATTAATAAGAGTGAAAATTGATTATAAAAAAAGAAGTTAATATTCATAATTGTGAAAATAGGTGCTGCATCTAAAGATAAACAATATGAGCTAGCCTCATACTAAAATAAATCATCACAATTTTAAATTGTGGTTGCAGTTGCATTACAATCGCGTCACAATCTTTAATATTATGATAAATTGCGTTAAAACAGAACTAATGCCTACATTAATTTGTGGTTACGATATGATCAGAAAGACATCGAAAACATTGATATGTTCAAAACAAAAATTGATGATGACTTTTATGAATTTGATCTAAGTACTGATCGGATCAACCAAGGAATTGTATCTTTAAAGAATGATATGAAAAGAAAACGTACCTGTGATGCATAATATTATGAGCTATGAAGCATGAACTAGTTAGGCTTCTTTATGATATATATAAGAATGGAAAAAAAAATTGCATATTTAATAGCAAAAAAACAAAATAAAGGGATTGAATTAAAGAAAATGATGGTGATGTGGGGTGACAGATAGAGAGTGAGCACGCATAGCTTCAAGCATGAAATCATCATACAAGAAAGTACCATATGTGCTCACTCTCTTCTGTCACCTCCCTTACCCTCGATTGAATCTGGTAACTTGCATCGAGATCGCCCTTCCTTAAGCCTAAAATTGCATCCAACTATGCTATGCTATGTAATCATTAATTATTTCTAAAATAGGGGATGAGGGGTTGGGGAAAGCATAAAACAAAACCTTTAATTTTATATATTTGTTCAACAACAAAGAAGCTAAGTGTTCCTTTTCTATGGAACAAATGAGAAACCAGTTGTTGTCTGAGGATATGAAGGGGATACAAAGGTATATATAGAGTCTAAAAGATTGATTAATTACTTAATTGCTTGCTTGTATCATGCAAGGAATAACTGTGGGGTTTGTCTTCCATTGCTCAACTTTAGTTATAATTTATAATAAAATATTCAGATACGTTTAAAATGAACTCGATCTAACGGTGAACTTTACTATTTTTATTAAATTTTAATAAAATATTATATTTGTTCTCCACTTTTTATTATTATAAAATTTATTTTATTCTAAAATTGTAAATATTCACTTAATTTAAATTTTATTATATTTGTTCTTTATCTATATATTTTACTCATAAAAATTAAGCAACTTTTTTCTATCGAGAACTTCTTAAAAATCTGTTTAGTCTAACTTTTCTTTTTATTGAATAAAAAAATTTAAAATAAGCTAGATCAAACCCTATCTTAATATCTTCCTCCTTTCTTACAACTTATAATAATGTGTATATTTATAATCTTTATTTATTTAAAACTCACTACATAGGGAAATGATTTTTTTTATTAAAAGTTGTCACAAGTTGCTGGCAAAATTATCTTTAATAATTTTACTAGCGACTTGTAACAACTTTTAATAAAAAAAATTGCTACCAAAAATCATATTTCTTATAGTGATTTATAATAATAAACACTTCCGTTTCTTTAAAAACTGGGGAGAATTACACCCTTACTAATTGTTGTTAGCATCTTATAAGCCCTAGTGGACAAAGGGTTTACTGAGTTCAGATACGGTTTAAATTTCTTTGTCCATTTCCCAGTCTAAAAAAGTTCAATTCCAAAGCATCTTGTAATTCTAAATTCTTTGTTTGACTCCCCCAATTACGTCTTTTATCTAGAAGAAGTCTCTTATGTCACAAACAGGATTAGTTAGTATATTCCTTAATTAAAAAATTGGATCATGCTAAGTGCTAACTAGTAGTACTTTCGAAATACTAGTTAAGTAAAAGAAGAAATTTTTGTAGTAACAAGAACACTTTACTTCTAAGAAGTTGACTATATAAGTTTCAATAAACTTTTATTTTATTTAGATTCTTTAACTAATGTCACAGAAACACTACTTAATATTTTTCTAAAAAATTACAACGTCACTAGTAATTCAGACATACAAAAAATCAGTGACCAATTAACTAAATAATTAATTTTTTTGTGCTATCTGGATAATTAATTTAGTAGTAGCATATACTGTAATATGTTCCCATTGTGCGCTTACATAAAATGTTAATTATAAAAAAGAAAATACTAACAAATGGTGTTTTTTAGTATTTGTTAAAGAAGTCTTGTATTGGAAATTGTCCAAAAAGTATTTTTTTTAATATAATTTTTTTTAACGAGTGTTCTTAGAACATCTATTAGTTATTATGATACTTATAATCGGAATACTAAAGTTTTTTAGTCAGGTTTGGCATGTGAAGATTTCATGTGCTTATAAATTATTGGTAACAATCTATTACGATGGACGATAAATAATTTTAATCAACAATATTTACTCCATGTTCCTTTTTAAGAGTATTTACAAAGGAGTTTTTCATTTGGTTTCATGTGTTTATATTACTCTTGAAGAATATATTTTTGTCAGATAGTTTTAATGGTTAGAAATCCAGAGTTCGAACCTGCATATAAAATACGATGTCTCTGTCAACTGAATCAAGTTAGCTCACTAGGTCGACACTCCTAGAAGCATCTTTAATTAATAGCCTTTATTATAAGGAATTTATTTTAAATTTCATAAATAAATGACACGAAGTCAATGAATAGAAAAGTTCTTGTTCTGAATTATCATGTCGAAAACTAAGTGCAACATATTATTGACATTGTTAATCATCTTGAAGGAATATATCCATGGTGTTTATCACACATTTCACATTATATGCTTCATAGATCGAATTGTTACCCAATACATGGAACTATATTATATTTATTTTAAGGGCAGGTTCCTTTAATTAAAGAGAAAAGACTTGCGTTCACGAACCAGCCAATTAGTGCTCAACACAACCTATAAACACAGATATAATACGGCGATAAAGCAGTTTAAAGTATTGTTGCTTTATGCTTTATATTAATTTAAAATAATATTGCTGCAAGTGTAAAGTAAATATTCACAAACGTGAATGTTCCAATTAATTGTTTCAAGTAAGTGACAATATGAGGTCGAATCCAAAATCTCAACTTAGTCTGTCTAAAATAGAAGATTAAGCCGATTGATTTGATAAATTTGATTTATTTTAGTGCTCTTATTTAAATTTTAATTGAAAGAGACATTTATATTTGGTGTCTGACACACTTCGAATAAAATTATCTCACATGAAAACAAACTTATAAGAGGGCATGTAAGATTTACTTGGTGACCCTTAGAGTTCACGAGTAGAGTGATAAAAATGGACGTCTCACGTTTGACTTCAACCAGTAACAAATAATAACCAATTAACAATTAAGATATTAACATTGATTAATTAGACAATAAAATAGATTGAGATTTACCTAATTTTATACTAGTAGTTGGTCGTTAACTATTTGAGATCATATGATTCAAATTTCACCAATTTCATGCAGTTTAATCAAGCTTTTATCACCATTCCAATAGAGCAACCAAGACGAGTTGCGTTAAACATTTACTACGTCAATCCAAATCACAATAACCTTGAAATTTGAGGGAGCTAAACCAATCATTTTTGGTAAATGAAGTTCTTATAGCACTCTCACGTTATCGTTATTAACTTGTTGGAACAAGTGTGTAAGTTGAAGTGATTTGGTTGGAACATGGAAAAATAAACACCAAAGTCTTATTGAAGTGTTAACTAAAAAAAGTGAGATAAGTTCTACATTAATAAGGTACATATTTATTATTGATGTTTATATATTGGACGGTCACTGCTTGGAGTGTATTCCAAGGGGTAAATTGTTTTGTAAACGGAGGATCACACTATTCTTGAACATCAAGCGCGCGCTGCCACCGTTGTCGAAACTAAAGATTAATTTAATTATTTTTAATTAATTGACACGTGAGTTTCCAATTATGCACATATTAAATGTGCATCAGATCAAGTCTCCAACGAATATCTCCTATTGGGTTAGTGTATACCGCATCAACTGACCAGTTCTAATTCGCGCGTGCCTATCCATTAAATCATGGAACCGCTCCATCCTATAACTAAAGAACTATAGGTTGTTTTATCCTATGGAATTTGTACTTGATAGTATGTCTTGTGCAAATTTAAACGGTGTCGCAAAACGTATTAAAGAGATCAATTTTGTCTACAATTCTACCCAATAGTTTCTTTTGTGGCATTATTTTCAAAAACGAATTTTAAAACAAAAACAACAATTAACAATATTCTATACATGTGAATCGATCACACTAAATATAGATTTGTTTGACACTTCACAACACCGTAACAAATTTTGAGATCATTTCACTATATCTTGATGACAACTATATTTTCTTTATTAACTAACGGTTGAATTCAAATGATTAATAAATTTTATTTAAGATAAAATTGTTTAAAAGATTTGAATTTAAGTTTTAATTAAGTAGAATCCAAGTTTAATTTTTAAATAAAATTATTTTTTATCAGATTTTATCTTCCGCTTTCGACCAAATACAAGAATTTCAAATTCTCTTCTCTAAAAATTGAATGTTATCAAAATAAAACTATATCCTGTCTTGTTACTAATTATAATCATGATAGGATGTGGATGGGCTATAGCTATATACGACAAAGGGCAAGGAAATAAATACTTTCCCGATATGGAAGAATATGAGTATTAGATTTCTTGACTTACCTTTTTTGGTGGAGAGAAAGAATGTTCTTATATATGCTTGTTGCATTATTGATTCCAAGTTTAATTTTCTACATGAGAAAACAAATACTATTTGTGGATAGAGAAGTGCCAACTTGCATTTTCAACACCAGTTATGATAAGCATCTTCCTTTTTCTAAGGAAAACCATGTGAATGCTAGTTAGCAGAAGATTTTTTTTTTTTTGGATCACTTAATTTATTTATTTATTTATTTTCCAAAGCATTGTTTTTATCAGATGGTGATACCGTGATGTATATTTATCTTTGATTGATTATTACTATATTGTTTTTAAGATATAGATATCAGTTACTAATATAAATTATTTTGATATGCTTTTAGGGATTAGTGATCCGTTTGGTTGTCAAAAATTAGAAACATATATAAAATATAAAGAGTTTCATAAGGATATAGTATTATAGAGGTGTGTTATTTGTACAACTTCTTTGGACAACTAAAATGGACAACTTTTTGTTTATTCTTCATTTGCACAAAAACCAATAAAGTGAGAGATGAAATGAGTGAGAGTAAAAATATAATGTGAGTATGAGAGAGAGAGTTGTCCAACTAAGTTGTCCAAAATGGATGTCAAAATATCATTTCTCTATATTATATGTTTGATGTGCACATGATAATATTTTATTTTATCATTTTTATTGTGCACGCTTCATAATGACAAGATATATTTAAAATACAAAATTTGTTGAAATGATTACATAATCTTTAAATACTTATAAATTTTTAAAAAACTACAATTAATCAACAAATTAAAGATGTACTGGAGTATATTATTATATAAAAATTTATTTATGAGAATCGTAGGTTCTAATAAAGACTTGAGTTTTGAGTAAAAAAAATAAATAAATAAAAACTTGAGTTTTTTTTTTTTTTATTAAGGGCTTACGCCAATAAAGACTTGAGTTTTTTTGGCTTTAAATTATTCATTTTCGAAGGCTCAAATTTGTATCATTGGACAAATGGGGATAAGCATCTTCCTCCCTAGCCTCACATATGCCTTTAAAGAAAATATCGCACTATCTTTTTGAACTAGCACGTCGATCCTTTTAGATTTGCTAATGTTCCATTTTCGTCTTATTTGTCTAGCCAAAATGAGGGAGTGTAGTGTCAAATTTAAGATTTTAGTAATTAATGATACATAGTTCAAATTCAAATTATTTTTTATGACATGGTATTCGGTCTCAAGCAGGGGCGGATTCAAGTATCAATGTATCATGCATTGGGGGCTCAAGCCCCCACCAAAAATAGTATTTTTACATTAATAATAGTATTAATATAATATTTAAGCCCCATAATTCATAACTAGGTCTACTATTCATTCAATAAATTTAGGGTTAACTATATATTTAGTTCCTAACGTTTATTTTAAGTATCAATTTGGTCATTTGCGTTTAAAAAATATCAATTTGGTCCCTTATGTTTCTACTGTTTGCATTAGTTAGTCATTTTTGTCAGTTTTGTCACATGTGGCAGACGATTTGCATATGTGAACAGAAACGTGGACACTTATATACACATGTACAATTGATACGGTGTTAGTGACAAACTAACGAAAATGACTAACTAATGTAAATGGTGGAAACATAAAGGATCAAATTGTTACTTTTTAAATGTAGGGGATCAAATTGTAATTTATATGAACTTTTATGTACTTGAATTTCATTTGTCATTATATTTGTGTATTTAGTAAAAATTCTTAACACATTTTTTTAGTTAAAATATATGCACTATTTTTTAGCCCCCAGCAACAAAAGTTTCTGGATCCGCCACTGGTGTCAAGACTAATTAATTTAAACGATATTAATTAATTCTATTTTATGGCATTTAAATTCAAGACCTTCCTCGATCACCACTAAAATATTATATAGTTTAATAATGTTTTGAGACAAATATAAATTTTATAAAATTAACCATTATATAAAAATTTTATATCCTATAGATTGTTTTTTTTTTTTTGAACAGCTCATATAGATTGTTTATGGAAAACTGCATACAAGTTTAATTTTTTATTTATTTATTTATTGAGATCTAACTATGGATTTTACATGCGTAAAAAAAAACTATGAATTCTACATGAATGAATATATAATATAACTAAGTTTTCAAACAAACGATAAATTTTATAAATTTTATATTTGATATTAAATCGCGGATGATCATATAGTGTCATGTTACTCAAATATTTATATAAAATTGAAACCAAAATGAACACTACATATAAGAGGTGAATAATTTTATATAGCTAAAAATATATATTGAGATTCAAATGTGAATTTTACACAAATCTAAAGTCATTCTATATATGTATCAGATATCCAATGATAAATTTTATAAAATTTATAATCGTTAATATGTTAATGAACAATGTAATATTATTTAAATGATTATGTGAAAATTATTGTAAAACTAAAAATTGAACGAGATTAATTGCTATGCACTCACGAAGTAAAATATTTCTATACATTCATTCAATCAAATCACTATATAATATAACTTTTATAGATTTGTTCATAAAATATTTCAACAAATATCTACATGTCGCAATTTGATTAGATGTACATGTTAAAAAAATTTACACAAATTAAATTCAAATTGAACACATAAAAAGTGAATATATTTTTCATATAACTAAAATTTTGTAAACAATAGTAATGAGTTCCCGAAATTGACACATATGTATATCTGATCATTCTGTGGTTGGGGTTGCTTTGCAAGTAGCAATATATATGGCAAAGTGGGGCGGTTGACATATTCTTATTGGCTTAGAAGTGATAAGCCCTAATCTTTGTAGCTTTGAAAATCGGTATACTCCTCCTAATATAACAAGTGTGTTGTGTTGTGTTGGAAAATGTCCAACAAATTAAAACAGGTCAGTCAACATTAATACCAAAACCTCTCGTTATGGCTTAAAAATGAATATTTAACAGAAAATAAAATAAAATGAAATAGTAAAAGTGCTAGCTAGTTGTATTCACGTAAACATAATTCATTTAGTAAAAATATCATATTTTTTATATTCAATAGTTGATGTTTGAATCTTAGAACCTCACATATTAGTCTTAAAATAGAATTATAGTACTCAATAGATTACTAAAAAAAAAATCTTTAACGTACTACAATCAATACATTTTTATACCATTTACATTTTACACTTTTGGCTTTTTAGCACCAGAAGCGGTAGACCTTCTAAAAAGGATTCAAAAGGTCATGCATAGTAATATTATGTCCCCTAGGTCTATGAATGTAGTTTTTCAAAGATTGAGTTTTGCCATACAAAAAGGTTTAGCGGCGCAGCTTATTGCATATCTTCCTTTTATTCATGTATAATTATCTTTTATATATCATTATTTTATTGCAAAAAAATGTACTGCTATTAATTAAAAAAGGTTAATTAAGAAAGAAATAAAAGTGATATTTTTTTTGTCAAGATAAAAATGGTGCTTCTATTGGTATAATAGGGAGTTTTTTTTCTTCTAATGGTTGTATTGATTTGTTGTGAGACAAGATAATTGCCAACTAAGGTACATGTGAGAAGTAATAAAGAAGCATGTGCTAGGAGTTTGTACACATGCAGTGACACAAACACATCTTTTGGTAGTTGTTTACCCCGATTTTTAGTAAACAACCGCTAGTTTGATTATTACAAGAAGGATCAACTAGTAAATTCTGGGACATATGGATTGTGCAAAGGATAATGAAAACACTTTCATATTTTCTGGGTTAAATCGGATAAGTTGATAAAAAAGTAAAAGCATTTGACGCAGTCAAATGGTTTGTTTAAAGTAAAATGCTTCAAAGTTAAATTTGCAGAAAACTTGTAAATGAATTGCAGAATAAAGTTTAAAGAAAACTTTGAAATGTAAAGACATGCAATGAAATAAATTGCAGAATGCTTAAAGTGCTTGAACTTTAAAGGAAAAGCAAGTAATCAGTACTTAAAAATGTAAATTGCATTTGACAAATGTAAAATGTTTACAAAGGGTGGTACACAGATTCGTACATGTTCCTGTTTGCATTCATTTCGCTCGTTGACATGGGTACTCTGAATATCTAAGGAATTTGCATGCATTATGAATTGTGGACCCGTTTTTCCTATGAAAAACTAATATTTATAGACGAACAGACTAACTGCTAAAACCTACAAATTGTCTAACTATGCTCCACGTGTCTTTGACATTTGAATTCCTTTTGACACCTGGTGGGACTTTTGAACGTTATCCACTTTGAATATTTCGCTAAGTCCAGAGTATATTTTCTCCGTTCTGCATAATACGTTAGACAAACAAGCAATACATATATGTATATAGTTTTCGACCATTACCAATAAACGTCGAAAATATGTATTTATACAAACAATCTCTTGTCGAACTCGACAAGCTTATTCAGACAACAAACATTCTGTCGAATTCGACAGAACTCTAGGCCTTGACAAGCAATTTGCATATTAAAAGTCTCTGATGTCAAATGCCTTAATCTTCTCTTGATTTAATGCCAGAATCAATTCCCAAGAGAATATTAAAAATGCAATCATGCACATTAAATGAGATTTCATCATCTCTCTCCAATTCATTAATGCCTGTCGAAAATACAGGCTAACAAATTGCCCCCTCAAAAATGCCAGTTTCGACTGCATGTCAGATACAAAAGAGAGAAATGGCAGTTTTGAAGATATTCACCTTTTCCGATTCTGCACGTTTTTCAAAAATTTCTAAGTTTTCGTCACAGTCATAAGTGGTATCTTGACCATTGTCTTGTGGTACATCTGCCCCCACAAGTTTTGGCATTGACAATTCCATAGAAGCAGGTTGATCAACAATGAGTTTATCTTTAATCTCAATCAACTCTTCTAGTTTTCCACTAGAAATTTTATAACCAGAAGCTATTTGAGCCAAATCATTGGCTTCTTGATTTTCTATACGAGGCACATGTTCAAAGATAACTTGGTCAAAACGTTTTAACAAAGAAATTGCTATGACAAAATATTTCATCAAGTGTTCTTTTATGCACTTGTATTCCTTTGTCAATTGCTTCAACACCAATTCTGAATCACCTCTGATCAAAATATTTTTTGCCCCCAAATCCAATAAAATTTCTAGGCCTGTTATCAAAGCCTCATATTCTGCTTCATTATTTGAGCAGAACCCGTTAATTTTATACTTGAACTTGGTGGGAATTTTGGAGGGAGAAATGATTAAAATCCCAATTTCAACTCCATGTTTCTGCTTAGAACCATCAAAATATAATTTCCAAGGTTCTGAGTCCACATAGTTTTGTGGAGTTTCTAATGCAGAATGATCTGCTATAAAATCCGCCACAATTTGACCTTTAACTGCCTTTAAAGGTTTATAAGTTAGTGAATACTCTGTTAAGGCTAAGGCCCATTTTCCAATTCGACTATGCAGGATTGGTTTAGACAACATATGCTTGATGATATCACAATGAGAATAAACAAAAACATCAATAGGCTTTATATAATGCTTGAGTTTCATACAAGAAAAATACAAACATAAGCATAATTTTTCAATACTACTATATCTAGTTTCAGCATCATTTAAAACCCTACTTAAGTAATAGATGGCTCTTTCTTCACCATTTTCATCTTCCTGGGCAAGCATACTACCCAGTGTCGAATCTGATGCTGATATATACAACTTCATGAATTTGTTCCTTATTTGAGGCATTAACATTGGTGGCTTTGACAAGTAACTCTTGATTTCGTCAAAAGCTTGTTGTTGATCTTGCCCCCAAGTGAAAGTACTTTCTTTCTTGAGTCGAAGTAGTGGTGAAAATGGTTGAGCTTTACCACTTAAATTTGAAATAAATCTTCTCAAGAAATTGATCTTCCCAAGTAAGGACTGAAGTTGCTTTTTTGTAGTTGGAGATTTGGTCTCCATAATAGCCTTTGTTTTGTTTTGATTTATCTCAATGCCCTTTTTGTGCACAACAAACCCAAGGAAATCTCCTTGCAGTTCTGATAAATTTGCTCCTCAGCAGCCTTTCAATTTCTTCTTTGATCTTTGACATTATTTCTGGTGCGAATCTTCTAGGTAATTGTTTCACTGGCTTTTTATCTGGTCGAACTGGTAGTTCATGTTCCACCAACTTTCTGCTCAAACCTGGCATTTCGTTGTAATCCCAAGCAAAACAATCTTTGAATTCCAACAGAAGCTGCACCACTTTTGCCTTCAGATCTGGAGGAATGTTTGCACTAATGTATGTTGGTCTTTTCGTCAGACCATCTCCAAGGTCAATTTCTTGCAAAGGATCCTGTGCTTGCATCTTGTGACTCTGACTGATTGGATCTTTTTCAAATCCTAAGGGCTCGTCATCATAGATGCAATCCAGTTTTTGCACTTCTGGCTTGTGTTTGCCAAATTTTATGTCATTGGCTGCAACAGCCATATTTTCTGACAACGAATTGGCTTCCAAAGCCATATTGATTCTATTTTCAGCCATGTAGGCCGTAATCTTTGCCCAAGTTTGGGACTCAGACATAGTAGTTATCTTTGATGTCCCACCCAGTTGGGTAGTTGTGGCCTTCATACTCGTCATCCTCACTGTTTCCATCTTCTCTCTCCCACAAGAAACCATGTGTGGGGTCCAGTTTGATTGCATGGTGAACATTTCCTGCTGAACGATGTGCAAAGTCTCTCTCAGTGCATGGTGAGATTGTTGCCAGTTTCTTGTCGAATGAGTGCTTTGTCAGATGATGGACTTCAGTCTTGAAGTAACTTTGATCTGCTTCAATATTTTCCACTATACCATCATCTCGCCAGATAATCAGGCGCTGGTGCAGGGTAGATGAGACTGCCCTCACTCCATGAATCCACTCTCGTCCTAGGAGCAGATTGTAATTTGCCTTAGAGGCCACAACCAAGAACAATGTTGGCCTTATAGTACTTCCAACAACCACATCCAACTGGATTGCTCCTAAAGAAAAACCAGTTTCACCCTCATAGTTTGAAAGCACTATGTTGTGAGGATGAAGATCCACCAAAGATTTGCCAATCTTTCTCAACAGAAATTCTGGCATGAGGTTAACAGCAGCACCACCATCAATTAGTACTTTGTTGATCCCTACATTATTCACTTTAGCCTGTATAAAGAGAGGCTTCAAGTGACTTTTCATGCCTTCATCTGGCCTCTCAAATGTAGCCATTTGGTCTTCCAAAGCACCATTGCTCATTACATAGTAACAGACTGGCCTGTGAAGAGCCATTTGCATCCCAGATTCTTCTTCGTCATCTGTTATTTCAGAACAGACGTCGAACTCTCTTGGCAGTATTGACACAACATTCACTATTATGTCGAGATCAGGTTCAGAATCCAGAAAATCATCTGCTTCCATGTGTTCGTCTTCGACATTACCAGCAACTGAAGACTCAGCTTTTGGTTCGACTAACCTTTCTTTCATTGGCCTTTTAGCCAATTCCATAGGCTTCTTCCCTTTACTATCAACAGTAGTTTGGGATTTTTGAGTAGCCACCTTCTTCTGGCGTTGATATCTACGCCATTGAGATCTTGTCATGGGATTTTTCCCTTTGTAATTATTCCTGTAATCATACTTCTTTGACTCAGGATCCTTTTTGGGATTGAAGTTACTGGAGTTTCCTTTCTCAACGTTCCTTTGACCATAGCCCATGTTTCTTCCATGAACCCATTGATTGACAGGTGTCCTGTTTGAAGGGACAAATGACTTTTGTGGTCCCAGCCTCTGATGCACAGGTGCCTGTTGGCTATTCAGAACATTAGAGTGAGTTGGCTTTTGATTTGGCCAATTGTTTCTGCCTTGACTATGAGGCAAAAATTTGTTGAGGCCTGCAGCAGCCTTTTTGTCGAACATGGCACTACAATGAGGACATAATGTAGCCTCGCCATCGTTCTCTTTACAGCGTTGAAGGAAATCTAGTAAAGTCTCTCCAGGCTGTGGATATACTTCTTCCACTTTGTTTTCGTATTCTTCTTCAGGAATGGAAACTAATTGCCCCCCTTCAGTGAGGTTCAATGCTTCTAACATCAGACACTCGAATGGCTCTGTGTAAGCAGCATCAGCAATCTGCAATGGATCCTCGTCCACCTGCTGTTTGGATTTTGGCTTTTCGCCAAATTTGAGTCTTCCCTCCTGCAAGGCTTTCTGGACCAGATCCCTGAAAAGAACACATTGTGAGGTTTTATGACCCAAGAAATTATGGTATTTACAAAAACCTCTTTTCTTACGTTGTTCCAAAGGTGGAACTTTTAAACCCTTTGGTACAATTATTTGGCCATCAGCGACCAGTAAGTCAAAGATTTCATCACATTTAGTAATGTCGAACGTATATGTCTTAGAAACAAATCTATCATTTTTTGGTTCGACAGGATTACTCCCATTTGATGGTTTTAACATTTTGCAGGTATAAGGAGGACCTGGTTTCAATTCAGCAATATTAATCTCATTGTTTTCCATGTAATCCTGACCATCGTCGAACTCATTTTCACTTTCATAAGTTTCTATATACGCCACTTTTTCTTTTTTATGGAATTTAGAATTTCTGACTTTTTCAGCCCTGAGGCGTTCGACCTGTCGAACACGATCTGCTAATTGGGCCATATCTCTTAAATGTTGAGTATCTAGCTTCTTTCTAATGGAATAATCAAGGCCACCAGCAGCCATCTCAACCAATTCATGTTCAGGCACTTGAGTAAAGCACCTTGCCTTAAGGAGGCGAAATCTGTTCAGATAGTCATCAATGGCTTCTGCAGTTTTGCGTTTCATACTGGCTAATTCTTTGAGGCTAATCCTGGATTGTCCCATGTAAAATTGTTCATGAAATAGCCTTTCTAATTGAGTCCAATTATGAATTGAATGAGGGGGAAGTGTGGTAAACCACGTAAAAGCATTTTTTGTAAGGGAATTAGGAAAAAATTTCATCCTTAGGTCCTCATTATTTGCTAAATTTTCTGCCTCTGCCATATATCTGGCAATGTGTTCGACAGTAGATTCATTAGTATCACCAGCAAATTTTGTAAATTTTGGAAATTTTACATCCCCTTGGTAGTTCTGCCTATAATACATATTCAGACAATGCTGACACAAAATTTGGCCTTTGTAGTCCTATATTCAAACCATTTTGGACCAAGATATTCTCTACTAAGTTGGCCAAGTTATTCTGCCCTACTATGTTATCTTGTCGAACATGCCTAAGAACATCATCAGCGTTTTGGTTCCTATTAACCAATACTACTCCTTGTTCTGGCTGTTCTCTTTCAATGCGCAGTGGTTGGGCTTGAACTTCTGGTTGAATCTCTGGGTTTGCACGAGGCACCCTTTGGTTGTTTGGAGCATCAGGGGCACCAAAAAAGTCTGCCATCCTCCCTATTTGATTCGCTAATAATAAGTAATTATCATTGGCTGTTTGTAACACAGGATTAAAGACTGTGCCAATCTGTTGGGTCAACGCGTTCACCATATCATGGTTACTCTCATCCATTTGTTGCCTAAGTGCATTCATAGAATTATTTGTCAAATTGAGAGGATTTCCCCTATTTCCCATCGCAGAAGATGAGGGAGAACTCTCTATCGAAGGCCAATTATACAGGCTTGCCATCGTTGTCGTTGGCATTCCATATTGTGGGTTTCTAGGCAACCATGGAGGTCTTGACGGTGTTCCACCAACTTGACTACCGTCTGTGTATCCATGTGTGTGTGACACGTTCGTTGGCATGGATGATACATTCATTTGTGTCATTATTGCACCATTTGGATTTGGAGGAGGAAACCCTCCTGCCATACTTGAAGTGGTGGCAGGCATTGTTGATCCACTGGCGCTCACACCAATGGTTCCGGAACTTATTACAGGGTTCGAACTCCCTCCATTAACATTATTGCTTGGGATACTTTCAGAAGTTATAGAATTTAGGGCAGGGCTTGTTGGCCCACCAGTAGGATTGGCGCTAGGATTGCCAGATACTGGTTGATTAGGTTGCCCTGTCACATTCTGGGGACTTACAACAGGATTTGTTTCTGCCCCATTATTACTATTATTATTGTTATTATTAGGAGGATTGTTTGGTGGTCTCACCATTCTGGAACGAGGACGAGTTGGTATACTTGAAAATTCTGGGAGAGATTTACCACTCCTCAAATACATATAAAAATATACACACAATCAAAAGTACAACACCAAACAACGAATTTTGTAAGAAAATTTTCAAAAACACACTAAAAAAAAACTACACAATCTAATGGTCCCACTGGGCGTGCCAATTTGTTTACCCCGATTTTTAGTAAACAACCGCTAGTTTGATTATTACAAGAAGGATCAACTAGTAAATCCTGGGACATATGGATTGTGCAAAGGATAATGAAAACACTTTCATATTTTCTGGGTTAAATCGGATAAGTTGATAAAAAAGTAAAAGCATTTGACGCAATCAAATGGTTTGTTTAAAGTAAAATGCTTCAAAGTTAAATTTGCAGAAAACTTGTAAATGAATTGCAGAATAAAGTTTAAAGAAAACTTTGAAATGTAAAGACATGCAATGAAATAAATTGCAGAATGCTTAAAGTGCTTGAACTTTAAAGGAAAAGCAAGTAATCAGTACTTAAAAATGTAAATTGCATTTGACAAATGTAAAATGTTTACAAAGGGTGGTACACAGATTCGTACATGTTCCTGTTTGCATTCATTTCGCTCGTTGACATGGGTACTCTGAATATCTAAGGAATTTGCATGCGTTATGAATTGTGGACCCGTTTTTCCTATGAAAAACTAATATTTATAGACGAACAGACTAACTGCTAAAACTTACAAATTGTCTAACTATGCTCCACGTGTCTTTGACATTTGAATTCCTTTTGACACCTGGTGGGACTTTTGAACGTTATCCACTTTGAATATTTCGCTAAGTCCAGAGTATATTTTCTCCGTTCTGCATAATACGTTAGACAAACAAGCAATACATATATGTATATAGTTTTCGACCATTACCAATAAACGTCGAAAATATGTATTTATACAAACAATCTCTTGTCGAACTCGACAAGCTTATTCAGACAACAAACGTTCTGTCGAATTCGACAGAACTCTAGGCCTTGACAAGCAATTTGCATATTAAAAGTCTCTGATGTCAAATGCCTTAATCTTCTCTTGATTTAATGCCAGAATCAATTCCCAAGAGAATATTAAAAATGCAATCATGCACATTAAATGAGATTTCATCATCTCTCTCCAATTCATTAATGCCTGTCGAAAATACAGGCTAACAGTAGTATGCAATGCATGCAAGCTAGATTATATTGGCTAAGTGGGGCGGTTGCTGTATGTATCCCCACTCATGCACTATTAACAGAACACTCCTGCTAGGGGAAGCATTTTGGTCTTTCTTTTAACTATTTTATACTCACTCCACCTTTCAATTATTTCCTTTTACTATATTTTATACACTTTTAAAATTAAAATAATACAAATTATCTCTATTCTTCCTATTATTTGAGATATTTCAAGTGTGTGTTAAGTTTCACATTGATTAGCAGAGTTGAAATAAATGAGCCAAGTCTCAAATTTGTTGAAAGAGTTGAGGTTGAACACTTTATAAGTAGACCCATAAATATAATGTTTTGAGATTTCAGGTAAAAGTATGATATCAAAATTCACTTGTACGGTTATTCGTGTTGGATCACAAGGGGGCAGCTAGAAGAATCATCTACATTGGACTTGGAACAACTACAGTAAGTTGGACACCACACTTTTACCTAAAATATTAAGACGTTAGATTTATGTGTCATCTAACTAATAAAGTGTTCAACCCCCACTTTAAGCAATGTGAGACTTTATTCACCTCATATTTGCCACAACATTCTCTCCCTCAAGTGTGAGTCATTCAATTCATTATACTCCCCCTCAAGCGGAAGCTTTCTTCATCCATGTACACTTGCACCACCGTTGCCGCTATACTTAACAGGACACACCCCTAACTTCCTTTGTTAGGAAGACTTTCTATACAAGGAGCCAGTCAAACCCTTCGTCGAACCATCGTCTCTAATACCATTGTTGGATCACGAGGAGGCAGTCAGAGGGATCATCCACATTGGGCTCAAAACAATTATACTAGTGAGTTGGACATCACACTTTTACCCAAATCCTTAAGGCATTAGGTTTATTGATTCTTTCACTTATAAAGTTTTCAACCTCCACTTTTATAAACAGTATGAGACTTCACTCACCTCACACTAGCCACAACAATTCATTCAACACCCAATGTGTCAACTAAACCTAGTAACCACATTTAGTTTCTAATGTAAATTTTGTTTATTATTTCTTTAATTGTAATATTATGTATATCACTCTTAAATTATTCTCTCTGATACCAATTTGAATAGGTTAATTTAGCTTCTTAAAAAAAATTATGATGATAAGAATACACCAATATTGGTTAATATGAGTAATTGAATAAAAATATTATTCTGTTTCATTCCTTTATAATATCTCTTTAAATACTCACTTGTTCCATAATTAACAATTGTTACATTTACAATATCTTTTTTTTTATCATTTTTGACAAAATATCAATTAATTTTTTTAATAATATCTTTTAATACATGTACATTCCCAAATTACTATTTTCCATATTTTATTTATGATAATGAAAATCAGTCTGACTCAAAAAATAGAATCAATCAATAGAGTGAGATAGCTAGTTTAACTTATTTAAGCTATGAGAGGTAAAAGAGTTGGAATTCTTAATTCAAACCCCAATAAAAAAAATAAATAATAACTAACTACTCACTTTTAAAAAAATGTATATAATATTATTAACTACAAGTTACATTAAAATTTTAAAAATATAGCTGTCTTCAAAATGCAATAGTCAATTTTTTTGTATTTATTTATCTAAAAAACAGTTATTAACAACAGAGGAGCACTTTTTGTGTCAAAAGAGAAACAACTATACTTAGGTATGGTATTGTAGCAGCAGTTTATTGATCTTCTTTCCCTTATTTATGAAAAAGAAACCTCACTTTATTCCTGTTGATATTTTTATTTAGAGTAACAGAATAATAGTGGTAACTTTTTATGAAGAAAGGGTATTAATTAATTAACTAATGGGACATTCATACAAGTTTCACTTGCATTTATGTGATGATTATGCAATTTCTCTATCATGCGTATCGATATGTGATTGGTCCAACCTTAATTATATATCATTATTTCTCAGTGTGTCCCAAATACAGCAACACATGCATCTTCCTACTATCCAGACCAAGTGGAGGTGGAAGCATATCACACCCTTAACTCTAAAATATTTTTAAACCTTACTATAGTATGAAAGAATCAAATATATATTCTTAACACCTTATTATACGTTAAAACAAATTAATCATAATTATAAAAAAATAATTATACATAGTGATTAATCTCCGTCAATAGTAATTATGTATATCGTGAAATTTTCTCCAATTAACTGATTTTTTTAATTATTTTTTTTATAATAAAGACAATAGGGAGTATAAGATACGAGAAGGGAAATTTTGAAGAAAAAGAAAAGGAATGGGTGTATAACTAAAAAAAGAATGTGTATGATCCTAGGCGGAATTGTAAAAATTAAAGTTCGAATTGGGCCAACCCAATACATCAAAATCGGGCCTTTACCAATTCTAGGTTGAAAATTGCTATTTAGGCTTCCTGTGTTGCTCCTCAGGCCCCTCAAATTGACGAAATTATTTCAGGGTATTTTTAAACTTAGGATTCGAAATTAGTTAATTTTGAATTGTAAGTTCCAAAGTGAGATTTTTTTGTTTTATTCATATGCATCTTCATATTCTCTTATTTCGGAACCTAAGTTCCAAATTGCTAAATTTCGGAACTTACTTTCCAAAATCTAAAAAATTTTGGAAAAAAAAAAAACTACTTCCGGAACGTAACTTCTCGTGATGCATTCTAGTTTTCTACCTAGTCTCTCGCCTTTGCTCCTCGTATAGACTTTATTGGAACTTGGTTCCAGAAAGCTTAGTTTTTCCCTTTCCTTTCTTGAAAAACGCTAATGATGAGTGCCTTTCGAAACTTGACACCCTTTAAAAAATATTAGAATTTCACAATCCTCTTTGCCCATACAAAAAAGAATACTATGATTTGATTGATGTGTTTTTATTTATTTTTGTCGAACCAAACACCGATCAAATCATTATTTTAGTTTTAAGAACGAAAAAAATTAAATTTCTCCAGCCAAAATAAATCTTCTTCCGTCATTGAAATTTCAAACAATTTTTAAGTATCATATAATAATGATGAAACAGTCCATCTACTTGAAATTAAGTTTCTTTTCTTGTTTTATAGCTTTCACTAACAATTTGAAATTCAAATATCTATCGGTATCAACAGTGGCGGAGCCAGGAAAGAAACAAAGTCTAGGCACAATTTCAACCCAAGTAGCAAATTTACATGTGACATAAATTATATAAAGAGAAACCTTCTAAATACACGATGTATATAAAAATTTTGTTGCTACTTACTAGTCCCTGTTTTACTCAATGAAAGAATTAGAGAATGAATCCAAAGTGAAAGGAACTAGATGCTACAATAGTATTAACTCAGTATGTAAAGGATAGATGAAATATTGAAAGGTATTAACAGCAAAGATTTTATTAAACAAGGAACCAAGCATAAGGCATGCAAGGAACCAAGAGGAATACAAAGAAGGAGCATTAATATGACTATAGTCATAGCCTCAGCAAGAAAAACAATAACAGGCCATAACAACACAACCAGAAGCCAGGAAAAACAGAAAGAAGCAAAGACCAAACAGCAGCCTCGGGAGAAGAAAAAACAGGAAAACAAAAGAACAGCAAAATTACATCGCCATACAAGGAAACTTATTTGCTACAGCAGTCCTAATAACTCTCATCTGTTCCACAATTGCTACAGCAGTCCCAATTACTCAATAAATAAATTGATTACGTAAATTACAATCAAAATCAATCCTAGCTACAAATCCAAAGTGGTGTCTTTGTTAACAAAATGCAGACACAAATGTTATATTCAATAGAAACAAGCCAATCAATACTACTCTTCCAAAATCAACTCAAATTGAACTCAAATAACAGTTCCAAAATCAACACAAATAACATAATCAAGGTTCCAAATAGAAACCGACAAACAAAATCAAAACCCTAACATTATATCAACTCATTCAACAAACAGAATCAAAATTCAAAATCAACTCATTCATCACTCATCAACAAACAAACACAAACAGAATCAACAAAGGCAAAAAGATCAAAATCACAAACAAAATCAAATCAAACCTGTGAGCGAGAGAGAGAGAGAGAGAACAAGACTTTGAGATATCATCATAGTCAGTTTTTACATACCAACTTGGAAAATTGATTCATCAAGTTTTTGCTTTCCTGTGATAAAATATAGTATACTTTTCCCTTTGTTTTCAGTTGTCACGCTTGTCTGATAGGAGTATGTATGTATGTATAAACTTGATTAATGTCAACTTAACTTATGGGAATCTTTCTCTAAAGTCAAAAAAGCTCAAACCTCCAAAATATTAGTAAAATCATTTGCCGTGAACAACAATGATTCCTGCCGGAGCATGCTACACAATTTAAACTAATTGAAAATAATTTAAAGTAAATTTATTGAAAGAAAAACAGAATTTTTACTATTATTTTATCTTATTTTAATAATTTATTAAAATGATGATTTTCATTATATTTTTATGTTATTTTGATAATTAATTAAAACAACTTTCATACTTTAAACTGGGATTCTTTTGACCAAACCGGTCTTATTTAAAAATATTTTTTGACTGTATTTTTCTAAAAATAATTATATATAATGGTGAATTTTTCGATACATATTTTATTTGAATATATACCAGTATATCTACTGAGGGACAATTCTAATAGGTTCCTAAATAATGTTTATTAATTTTTCTATATACACTATTTGTAGACATGTTAGAATTATTCACCTCAGTAGTAATGTACCAATTATTACATATTCAAGTAAGATGTGGACGAGAGTGTTCCCCAAATATATACGAGAATTAAATTTTTTCTAAAAAAGGAATTTACTCTTAATAATTAGCACAACATTATTCAGGCCTAAAGGGTGGTTGCAACCGTTTCTTGTTGGCAGCAACTCTGTTGGTGTTTTGGTGCGGTTCAAGAATGATTTCTCTCGTCATAAGCCTTCTCTGGTCGTCAATCAGATTGCAAATGTAGACTCTTTGCCTAGACCAGTGTTTTCTGGCGGCCTCCATCGAGCTGGTTGTCTTGGTGGGTTGCAGTTTGCTCAGATATGTATGGAGTGTGTTTGGTTGTCGGCGTTGTCTTTTTGGTTAAAAGGATCAGTTCGATTTGGCTAGGCGATGGAGTTGGATTGTGTACGATGTTATTGTGTCCTTAATTTTAATTGGTGTTGTTAGATTGTGTGCGATGTTATTGTATCATTGACTTGAATTGGTGTTATTTTATTTGGTGTTGTTGTTGTTGTTATGCTACATTTATTTGCAGTTTTGTACTTTTTCTCGCCATTAGTATGTCTTATACTTATGGTTGAGTTCGATAATATATTTGCTGATTAAAAAAAAAAAAACCTTAAATTATATCCAGATACTTTAAAAAAAATAAAAAGAACAAACCAAGTTGTCCAAATTCTTTAACCACAAAAAATAACTTAAAGTAAACTAAGCCATTGTCCCAATTGTCTTTGTTGGATCACCCTACACTGTCCCACTTTCTCTCAAATATTTGATCACATCTATTAATAAATAGAGAAAAAAAGGAGCTTGACCTTTGAAGAGTGAGACAAAAACCTTTCTTAATTTTGATCCATGGAGGAATACAACAAACCAAGTTCTCGTGGAAATAGTCAAATGATGCAGATGGAGAGCTACTATGGAGAATCTAGGCCTAATAATTATGATATAAGGTCCTATAGTGTTTCCTATGCACAAACTCAAATTGGTCCTAACAATAAAGACTTGAAGTTTAAGAAAGGGAAAAGTATTTCATCAAGGTCTTCTAAGTCTTGGAGCATTGGTGATGATCCTGAATTTCAAAGGAAGAAAAGGGTTGCTAGCTATAAAATGTATTCTGTTGAAGGGAAAGTGAAAGGTTCTTTTAGGAAGAGCTTCAAGTGGTTAAAGAATAGGTATTGGCATGTGGTTTATAGCTTATGGTGATTTTATGGTTAATTACTTTTGTTCTTTCCTTTGTGTTTCATGTTAACAAAATTTTACATTTATTTGTTAATTGTATACGATGTTTTATGATTTAAGATGGTTCTTATGGATAAATCTATGTTTGGTTTGTAATGTGTGTAATGCTATTTGCATGTATATATTGAGACTATTTGTACTTTTACAAGCAAGAAATTGGTTTTCGAAGAAATTAGTTTAGATTTGAGAGACAAACATCTAAACCTTCATTTGTTGAAATTGCCAATGACTCCGGAGGAGTAAATTTATTTTACAATTTTTAATAGGTTTTTTCGGAAGATATACCTCTATTTTAGACACAAACGGTATTAAACATAACCAATTCTCTTAAATTCGAATTTTGATTTGAAGACTTGTGTAAAAGTTTTAAATGCTACATAGTGAGAGACTAATCTATTTCGTTAGATTCAACCCCGTTAATAAATTTATTTTTCTTCATATCTTTGAAAATTGTTATATTCCGTGCTAAATTAAGCTTTGAAAATTGGAGGACTTTGCAATGTAATCACTATCATTGAATATGAGAGCTTCATTTTCCTGCACACCCATGATTTTGAAAGACGAAAAGAAACACTATTTTGTTAGAATTTATCCATTAGGACGTGAGGAAAAAATATGAGGGTGTGATTTTTAAAAAAATATTGAGTGAAAGCAATTTTCATGGAATATATATAGGCTAACCTTCCTTGACAATAAAGTAATTCAATTTTTAACTTGAATCTCATATTATATGCACAAAAAATATTCAGTTAATTAAAAAGGGGCGTTGAGAATAATATACTTAAATATTTTTTGAAAATTTTAAATTTATATTTGAAAGAAGATAATATTAAAATTTATGATTTATATTTTAATTTGGAATATTTTTAGGATTTGTTTTTTATATAGTTTAGAATTTATGATTTATATTTTAGTTTGAAATATTTTTAAGATTTGTTTGTTATATATATATATGGGTTTGGTAATTTAGACCCACTTAAAAACATGTGGGTCTAAATTAGCAATGTGCACCTTTTCACTTTGGACAACAATACCCTTCTTTCACTATTTTAAGTAAGTTTAATATAAAGGGTAATTTTGTAGTTTTATAAGTTTGGATTGTATATATGTTTTTGTTAAGTTGTCCTTTTTTTGATTTCCTAGGTTGTTTATTTAGGTTGCATATATTTATAATTAAGTGGGTCTAAATTAGCAAAGTGGGTGCACACTATTTAATAAAATTTACCTAACTAACCCTCAACTTCCTAGTGTAAAATAACTAAATGAAAGGTTTTTTTGTCCAAAGTGAAAATGTGCACATTGCTAATTTAGACCCACATGTTTTTAAGTGGGTCTAAATTAGCAAACCCAGTATATATATATATATATATATATATATATATATATATATATATATATATATATATATATATATATATATATATATATATATATATATGTGTGTGTGTGTGTGTGTCTGGTACTAGAGATCCATGAGAACAGATTCTCTCCGGTAATATTATTGTCCAGTTCAATCATAGCCCTTGATTTAGGTAGGTGAGAGAGAGAGAAAAAGAAAAAAGTTGAAATAAATGGCACTGATAGGTACTGGACTGCCTGCAGTTGCACGGGAGAGGATCCTTTCTAAGAGATCCATATGTCATATGTGGTACACCCAATAAATCTCATAAGTCTCCTCTTCTTAAAATTTATTTTCCATTGCCTTGTATTGTAGTTTTAAGGTTTCAACATTTTAACAAACTTCTTTTTTTTCACCGTCTTTCATGATATTTTTGTTAATAAAAAATTGTTGAATGACAACGTCGCAAATATGATAGACAAATGCATAAAACTTGTTGTTGGACGATCTAGAAGATGAGTGCAGTTTTTGCTTTGCATAAAGCAAAGAGCTCTGTTACTTTGTTATGTGCAAAGCAAAAACTGCATTCATTATCACATCACCAACAACAAATTCTTTGCACGTTGCTATCCTAATTGCAACGCCATCATTCATCAATTTTTGACCGAAAAATATACCGTGAAAGATAGTGAGAAAAGGAAGCAAGAAGGGTTTGTTGAAACTCTAAGGCTACACAATATGAGGCAATTGAAGATCGAAAGATATTTAAAAAGATGAGGTAATTGAAGATCATTTTAAAAATAATACAAAAAATATTTATTATTTTCCAACTACAATGGTACACTCTTTACATTTCTTTTTGTCAACCCTATATTATTTACTTAATCCTATTTTTTTTTTGGGTCATACTAAATAGTGTCCCCGGGAGACTATTTAAAGTAGTAATTTTTGTCTTAAAAACAACATTGTTTATATTTTAAATATATTGACTATACAAGTTCATATAGATTATTATACTATAATTAGTATCCTTAACAGGCAGTAGTTAGCATTTTTCTTATAAGATACACAGGTTGAAGATTATCATTGTTACAAAATTTTCAGTACCATCAATTGTCGGAAACTTATAAGCTACACAGGTCAAAATAAATTCTTCCCAAACTTTTTTTTAATGTAATAGCCAATAATCAAACCTTTGACAACTCCTTTATTTTTCTAAAAAAAACCAATTTAATTATAACAAAAATGTAATGTTTCTTCGAACTAAATTAAGTTTATTGATTAATATTTATGATTTTTTTAAAACTAAAGTATCCTCCAAGAGTAATCCCTTCAAGATAATTGAGATCTATCTAAGAAGTTACTTCTCTTAACAAATATGTTTCTATACGCACCGATCAAATATCACACACATATAATTAATGATTAAGAGATCCAAATATCTACAATTTATGACACACTATGGGCTTCTTTGGATTGACTTGTTTTTGAGCTTATGCAAAACAACTTATACAAATAAATAAGTTTTTATATATTTATTATAAATTTTTTAAGTTAGTTTATGAGAAAATAGCTTCTAAAAATACAATTTTTGCTTGTAAAATCTTATGAATTAACACAAAAGTTTATTTATTTGCATAAGTTATTGTCATAAGCTTAAAAATAAGTCAAATCCAAACAAACCATATATATTTTTTGAATACTATGTTGGTAATACTTATAATTTTTTTGTTGTTGATAATTTATAATTTCTTTTCTTTTAATCGAAATAATTTCTTATTATATTGTAATTGTGAATTTATTATTTAACTTCTTTTTGACTGAATTATTTAATTTAATCATATCCTTATCCCACCACTTATGCAAACTAATATATTTTTTTGAAGCAGCTTATGCAAACTAATTATCAATTACTAAATTGTTATAAAAAAATTAACAATTAATAACATTGATTGAGTAAAAACAAATTTTTGGTATTTTGGTAACGATTGATTGAGTAACTTTACCAGCAACAAGCAACAGATCGTGAATGAGATCATAGAATCAATCTACGAGGAAGGAACACTGCCATGTGGGAATCGATTCTATTAACGGTGGCTGCAACCGCCGGTAACAACATCGGAAAAATCCTTCAGAAAAAGGGCACCATCATTCTCCCCCCTCTCTCCTTCAAATTCAAGGTTAAAAATCTTCCTTTTTTCATTTTCTTCAATTTTCACGATTCGGGTTTTGTTAAAGATCTCAACTTTATTGATAACATTATCATTTGAAGCAAATGGGTGTGTCTGAAATTGAAAATTATTGTTGGGTTTTTTAAGGTGTATTCATTTGTGATGAATTGAAGATTTTCCTATGCGTGTGTAGAAATTGAATTAAATTGAAGAATAAAAGGTTTTGTAGCTATCAATTTATTGTTTGGTTGGTGTTTTGCAGGTTATTAGGGCTTATGCTTTGAACAAAACATGGTTGATAGGTTTTCTAATGGATATTTTTGGGGCATTATTGATGTTAAGGGCATTGTCTTTGGCTCCAGTAAGTGTTATGAAAAAGCTATGAAAAATCACATTTTTATTTATGTATTTTATGAAAACTCGGTATTCGGCCATAAGACCAACTAATCTGGTGGATCAATCCCACCCTCCACTAGCGGAGGGTCCAATTGAAGTCAGAGCTTTGCTCTGACTGGAATAGTTCAATACAGAAATTGGCACCGAGGGGATTCGAACCTGAGACTGTGAGATGAGCATACTCTGAGGTCCCAAGCCTTCACCACTAGGCCAACCCCTGGGGATTTATGAAAAATTAATTCAAAGGGATTTTTATTACACCCTTTGGTAATTAGTTTGCTTTTATAGTGTTTTGCTTAGGTTTTTATTGACATTGATGATGCTGTCGGTTTTTCTTTTCTCAAGTATAGGTCTCTGTTATCCAACCGGTATCTGGCTGTGGACTAGCAATTCTGTCAATCTTTTCTCATTTTTATCTCCAAGAAGTTATGAATGTTGTTGATTGGGTTGGAGTTACCCTGGCAGGCTTTGGCACGATAGGTAATGTAAGTTTTTAATCACCAGTGCATTGTGTTTAAAAGATATTTTTTTGAACACGAGAGTTGAGAAGCATGTTCGCAGGGTTAATTTTGTTGATTAAGAAATAGTTGTGTTAAAATCAGAAATAACAAAGTTGTGTTATGTGAGTCTCTAACAATTCATTTTGTTGATTAATGATTATGATGAGACGAGAATAATGAATTTTGTCGCCGTTCATATAGTAATAGAGTTTAGACCTACATATAATTGTGATTTATTTGTCTGTAATTCTGTGTACTAGTGTTAAAACTGTGTCTGAGCATCCTAGTAATGTGGACTGAAATTTTCCGGAGTTTTTCTCATTTTTATTATCTGCCTTCTCAGAAAACTAAGTAATAGATCTACATATAATTGTGATTTATTTGTGCTGCAGTACCATTGTATTGAGATATATGATTTTGTATTCGCGTGACACTCTGACATTATTGGTTAACAATTATATGTTTATCTATATTTAGGAGTTGGTGCTGGTGGTGAGGAGCAGCAAGAGGCAGTTGCTCTATCTATTTTTCACATACCATGGCTGGTGTCCGTTGTTTCCATCTTGTTTGTAGGTACCTTGTCTCATGAATCAACTTAATTTATAGCCATGTGCTTTAACAGTCATAGTTATTCAGCATTCAAAAGTGTGGTGGCACTCTCTTGATTTTATTACAATAACCATTATGTAGTCAATGCTTAACGTCCTTGTTGAAGAAGAAATAATGGTATTCTTTTATTGACTGGACGTTCATAGACGGGGGTGCCTGTCAAACTCATATTTGGCCTTGAGCCCGGTTCATATAAATGCCAGATATCTTGCTTAGCAATAGCATATAATTAATGCATGAAGTTGTATATGTTTTGAAGTTTAGTTGTTAGTTGACTTGAAAAAAAAGGCCCATCCAATTACTTTAGTTGTCTATTTTTGTTACTTATGTTTATATGAATTATTTTTCCCTGAACATGGTGCATATAGATTGCCCTGTTAATTGTCTCATCTGTAACATTTACATATAATTAACGCATAAAATATACATGTCTTCAAAAATATGATTATTATTTTAATGATCAACCGTTTGTAGAAATCTGTTTTTCTTGGACATTAGGATGGCATTTACTGATGTCTTGGAATACTTTAAATGCACTTTTCTAGTCATTTCATTAACCTGGTAGTATTATATAAAGCGTATTGGTTACAAATTTACAATACTTATACAAGAGTATTAGCAACTTCTCTTTCAAAAATTATGAGTTCACCCATGTAACAAAGTGGTAATACTATCACCCAGGCATTGTTATTATTTTAATTGTTAGAAACACTTGTGCAGATACTGCTTAATGGATGGCTTCGAATATACAAGCGTCAGCGAAGAGAACAAGAGATGGTAATTCATGTTTTAAGCTTTCTGAAATACCTTCAAATTTACATGCGTGTTTTCATAAAAACAACCGCATATGGTAATTTAGTGAGCTATGCTTATTTTGTTCTCCTGTCGCTTGACATTTTTATGTTTCACAGATGGAATATGATGTTATCGAGGAAATCATTTATGGCTTGGAATCTGGTATTTTGTTTGGGTACTTTTGCTTACCTCTCTGCTTTATTTATGTGTTCTGTTCTTGTTCTGATACATGTCATTTTTTTGGATGCCTTAACTCCTTTATCTGGAATGAAATTCTAACAACAATTCTAACAGTAATTTTTTCCTTGAAGACTAAGCTTATAGCTTAATTAGAATTGACGGTTTATATGGGGTTGCTGTTTTTCTTTGGCAATGAACAAAACTTGATTATATGTCTGAGTTTATTTTAAAACCTCTATGCAGGATGTCATCGGTAATATCAAAGATGGGATTTCTATTCCTTCAGCAAGGTTTTCATAAGCTGCTGGTTCCTATATGCCTCTTGATCAGTGTGTCTTGTAGTGGTATCGGCTTTTACTACCAGGTATTCCGAATCCGCTTTTACATGATCTGGTTCTGTGAGAACTTTTGCACCTTTCAAACTTGGTGGTTATTTAAGATTTGTTTGAATGGACTTATTCACTTATTTGAGCAATCTACTGACATAAGTACTTGTAAGTAGTAAGTACATGTCATAAGCTGTTTTTAGCGTATTTTCATAAGTTCTCTATGATATCTAATGAAATTATTTTATCTTTTATCACAGAAATAGTTTATACATAAGTACTTATACTATAAGCGTTTAATTAAGTTGTTTATCCAAACAAGGCTTCAACTTGTTTCATGCAAACTGCCTAGACACTTGTCCAAGTTCCACATCACCAATTTCAGATAAACCTCTTCAACGTAATAATTTTTATCTTCTTCTCTTTGCAGACACGTGGCTTAAAGCATGGCAGGGCTATTATAGTTTCAACATGTGCTGCGGTGGCTTCAATTTTAACTGGTGTACTTGCTGGGATGCTTGCTTTGGGTGAGCGGCTTCCTTCTGCTCCAAAAGCTCGCCTAGTGCTCCTTCTTGGATGGTAATATTAAAATGTTATGCTTTTTCCATCTTTTTAATAAATGAACAGACCAAATTTTAGCTTCAACCATTTTTTTTTGTTTATTTTTAAGTAGACGCACACACACCAGAAGGAAAATGAACTCAGAAATAAGGTCATATACTTATGAAACATTACTCTGCAGGCTGCTTATAATTACGGGTGTGATTTTGCTCGTTGGTTCAACAAAACTAGTGAGGTTCCTCCCTTCTTCGCGGCGAACAAGAAGCAATGCGGAGAAAAATTATGGCCCTAGAAGATCCACTTCTTCCCGTGTAAGGGAGCCAAGTCCTACTAGTGCTGTCATTCAAGCGTCAACATTAAATCATCTGCTATCGTCGTCTTCCAAAGAAAAAGCTTGACTTGACATAAGCTAGAAATGTTCCTTCATCTCCTTCACGGGATTTCTAAGCATTAAGCCACTAAAGCCATGGTGTATGATGTACATGTAAGTGGCTGCTTCATCAGAGGGCGTGGCGTTTTTTCTGGAATCATACCTTCTGATTCATAGTTTGGATGAAATATCTGTTAACTTTCTCATGCTATATAGTAAAAAATATTCCTGAACTTTCACTATGTTGGCTTGTGAGGATTGTATATGATAGTGATGGTGGCATACCAACATACATAATTTTTATTTACAGTCAGAATCAAATTTTAATAATGAATAGTCTATTCCTGTTTTTGCATATGTGTTGCTTGTGTTAGAATAATGTGCCAAGGGTGCACTTCATCATCTAGAGATTATCATTGAGGCAAAAGAATTGATTCTAGCAGAATGCTTCAGAATCTATTTTGAAAGTAAAGATTCTTATCTTGACAGGTAGACTAGTGGGTGGTTAACATAAAAGTTGAGTGATTCTTGAAGTTCCAAGATGTTGTAATCGAAGTGTGTTTGGAATGCGCCGATTTCATGGTACCAGTGTGTTACAATCGATGCTACAACTAGGAGAGTTAAATGACTGTGATGTTGAAAACGTCCATTCAAAGATATAGTTCTTTCATAATTTTTTATTTATTTTTTAAATGAAAATGTAGGTGTGGTCAATTTTGAGATGAATATTTTTTATAGAAGATTTGACATGTCTAAATTATGATAAGGAAATAATAAATAGATGGTCCCTTTAGAAAGTAATGAATAGACGCCAGTAGTACTATACTATGTAATGAAAAGATGCAAAACAATAACAACCGCTGATAATTGAGAGGCACCACATGACTAGTTAGTCACTGACCCTTCCTTTAGAAAAAAGGACAGTAGAACCAAATAGATGACTAATCAGATGCAAAGAAGGGTCCTACAATGAAAAGTTCCATGATAATCCATGTCTAGTTATCCCATACACATGGCATTGGCACCATCATCAAATATGGCCAACTTGCACTAGAAAGAAGGGTCACATTTGCCAATGATGAGACTGATATTTATCAAAATGTTTCAGCAGAAGTTCAATGTTCTGTTTTTGATGTTCTATCAAATATGTATGGTTGATGTATTAACAAAGATTCTATAATCATGGTTCCATTGTAGTTTTTCAAACTTCAAATATACCGACAGTTTTCCTAGCGGCAAGCATCGTTTCCGAATAGTTTTAAATTGCAGTCTACAACTATATTCGAGTTTTCAACGTCAAGGTTTTTAAAGTTGTATCACAATTGTAAGATGTCATGACAACCTAAACTGTAATATGTAATTTTCGCAATATTAAGATGTCAGATCTTGTTGGAATATGCGCTGTTCTCGACTCCGATAATGTAATGACAATCACAACTTCAATTTAAAACCTTGACCACATCATCCATTGCAAGGTCATCATCATAAGCTTGTAAAAAAAAAACCTTTGGTTTGCCAAACTAAAGGTTATGCATGATTTACCTGTAATTTCAAATCTAGTCACAACATAGTGGAGCCACCTCAGTAGATAATATTAGAGGAATTTGCCCTACCAAAATTCAGATAAACTCAAATATTTCACATATTATATTCGTATTGTCCCCGCAACTTAAAATTTCTCGACTCATCACCGTTAACATCTCATTTTATTTCTTTTTCCCTTTGAAAGAACAATGTTAAATGACAACCAAATTTGGCTGTATTACAGCGTCTTTATCGACCAATAAATGAAAATGATGCAAAAACAGCAAAGCATCACATATACCATCACTTCATAAAATCAACACATAGTAATAAAACAACATTTGGCCCCATCTACAGCAATTCTTGTATACATTTCAAGTTATGGAGAGTCACATCAGAAAACAAAAAACCTTCCACCAATCATAGTTTCATTCTGCCTTTTCTTGTCCTGGATAATTACTTAATTGCTTCATCTGCCAGCTCTCATGAGGGGCTACATGCTCATGGGAAGGAGAGTAGCTCTGCAAAAATTTTAACTCAGTAATTTAGTTTTTAAATTAACACAATAACAATGTAATGTAAATAACTATTGGAACTTTTGTTATGCATGATTATCTTTTCGAGTTTGAAAAATGGAAGGCATATCTAATACGGACTAGGATATCCTGCAGTAAACAAAAGATGCAGTTACATGCATTTTTCGATCTAATACGGTTCAGATTACACAATAACAAAAACAGTTAAAAATTATCTCGACCGTTAATTTGGCATCATACTGTTGAGATCGAAAACTGTGTGACGCGGTTACTACATGAAATCCAAATCTATTTTCATGAGATTTGATTGATAGACTATTATGTATATGATCAATTTTAGTTATTGAACCGAACCCTTTAAAGCAATCAACCATAAGATAAAAAGGCTAGTCATAGTTAAACCTCCATCTCCATCATAAGTTCTTTGGCTGATGAAGCTGAGACAACTATACTCCGAGCACTGGGCTTAATGAAGCCTTCTTCAACACCATTGTCAAATAATGCAAGCAAAGAGTTATAGTAACCATCAACATTCAGTAGACCAACCTGTGCATGATGATATTTGGGATCAACATATGATTATAACAGTATATACCAAGCATTTTAACCAACAAAGTAACAGCATAATGTTACCGGTTTTTTATGAATTCCAAGTTGAGCCCAAGTTATCATCTCCAGAAGCTCTTCCATAGTTCCATATCCTCCTAATTTATCATTCAAAATTGTACATTCATTAGAGCAATCCAATACACTAAAAATAAAAGCAAATTTCAGTACATAAAAGAACATCTTTCTTTAGCAGCATTCACATGTAATGAGACACTCATTAATTTCTTTTGAAACTGTTTGAGAGTTATTTAGGTAACTACCAGGAAGTGCAATAAATGCATCAGCTTCTTGAGCCATTGCAGCTTTTCTCTCATGCATATCTGAAACAATCTTTACTTCACCTACTGCTTCACCAGATATCTGTCAAAATAGACCAATTACAACATACTAAGATGATAGTTTCTACATTAAAAAAACACTACTAATTGTTTCCATGACAAAGGAACTACTATCATATTTCATAAGGGACCCTATAAATTTTCTCCCAAATAAGTCATTATCAGAAGTTACAGAAACATGAATCCTGAGAACAAACTAATATCAAATTTTCTCCCAAATAAGAACATTTATTTGCCTCAAATTCAAACTATTTTTTCACAAAGACTATATCTTCGATTGTCAAATGTCATAAAAACATGAATCCTAAGAACAAACTAATATCAAACAATTAAATTATGTAGAATTAAAAGCAAATATAATGAGACAGAAGAATAAGTAACACAGATAGTAGGTAGCACAAATACCTCATGAGGCATGAGAGCTTTTGGAATAACCCTGTAAATGTAGAGAGAGGTACATATGAGAACAAAGAAAACCAATCAATAACAATACAAATCTTACAAAATGATATCATCAATCAATAACAATACAAAGCTTACTGGGAATGAATAGGCATACCCGAGAACATGGCAGCCACCATTATACATTTTCTGAGATATTAAACCCATCAGTCCTACACTTCCTCCACCATACACCAAATCTATGTTCCTCTTAACCTGAAATTCATAACAAGACATTATTAAACCACAAAAACACAAAACACATAAAAAGACAACATTAAACCTTTATTCATAACATAAATTAAAGCCACAAAACACATAAAAAAGACAACATTAAAATTTATGCATAACATAAAGTAAAACCAAAAAACACATAAAAAGACAACATTAAACTTTATTCATAACATGAATTAAGACCACAAAACACATAAGACAACATTAAACCTCAATCAATGATTCAGCATACATAACATTTATAACAAAACAAAAACAAATTAAGAACATTAACATTGCACACATGGTTAAGGTCATCATGTGACAGTGAAGAAAAAAAAAACAGTATTTATTGATGACACAATCAACCCAGAGAGCAATAAATGCATTTAGAAAAAGATTTGTTAGAATGTTAGTTATCCCAAAAACAGAAAATATTCTCTGACAAGTTTACCTACCCAGATACCCTTTTGTGGAAAAAAAGATGATTTTTTTACCAAAGATTATAGAAAATAGTATAATGAGAGTGTTTAATAAAAAAATAAATAATAATATACTATTAATGAGATTGTTGCAAGCAAAGAGAAGAGTGTAACCAGTTCATCAGCCAATTGAATGGCGGCGTCACTGAAAATTTGACGGTTGCCGGAGTTGCTGCCGCAGAAGACACATACCCTCTTGAAATTTCTGCTTCTGGGCTGTTCTTCCTCCATTCAAAATCGATTCTTTTTTTTTTTTTTTTTTTTCTTTTTCCTTTCTTTTTCTTTTGTTTGTGGGTTATGAATTTCTTTATAAACAAAAAAATGCAACACCAATGGAACAATAACGCCAATTATTATATTATTTTATATAGTTATTAAAATGATGATGACGTAGTTGTATTATTTAAAACTAGCCGTCCCGTGTCCGTTTGTGTGATCAATATTTTTTTTTTTATTTGCTGTGATCGAAATTTTCTATTGTGCAAATATAAATAACTATTAATCTCCTTTTTTATTGGACTTAGTTAAATGATAACTACTTAACATCATTTTTTGTTGTGGCTAGTTATTAAGAAGAAAAAAAAAATATATATATATATTTTTTTTTTACGGTAAAAAAATATATTTTTTACTATAAAAAACTGAAAACATACTTTTACGTGGAAGTTGCGCTTAGTTATTAAGAGGAAAACAAAATTATTTACTAAAAAAACTGAAAATCTATATTTATGTGGAAGTTATTTTTCAACCTATACAAATATTTAATTTTTTTTGGTAGTTTTTTTAAGGGTAAAATAGGTATAATGAAAAAGTCATCCCAAAAATTTGTATCCTTTTTATATATAGTAATAGATATAATTATGTTTTTGGAATTTCATTAGTTTAAATGACACATGACATTTGACAATTTTTTATAACTTGGTCAATGATACATTGCATTGACTTTGTAACTTGATTTGGTTTGATTTTTTTATTTTGATAGATATATTATTTTGAACTGGTTAAAACTAGAAGACTTCGATCATAACGTAACATTGTTAGAAAATTTTGGAATTGTGGAAGAATGTTTTAAAGCAAGCACGATTGAGATTGGTGTTTGACGGTGGCAAAGGTATCGACAAAAAACTTAAGTCATCATATGATAGATGTGGAGAATGTGTAAATAGCGAATGAATCGTTGGCAGACGTGACATATAGTCATGTTTATATAGGTTGTGCCGTTGTTACCATTTTCGTCGAGTGCGACGTGAAGTATAGGGAGTTGTTGAGATTAGATCCAACAGTTCCTGAGTTGCGGAGTTGGCGATCCGGTGTGGCGAATTACACATCGAGCTTTCCTAGTCCGTTGGGTAGAATGAATTCCCTGAGATGCACATCATAAACGTTATTGGGCTTGGCGGATTGGACCGTCAATGCGGGTGTTACTTCAGCCCAAAAAACAGATACATTATTAATTTTACTTTCTTTTTAAGTACACTAGTATTCTCTCGGTTTAACTGATGAGATAAATTACTTTTTTATAATGGCTGAAATTGTAGTTTTTTTCTTTTTTGGTTTTTGAATTTGACCAAACAATATTTATTAATTTTAGTCAAAATTAACTTAACACACCACAACCAACCAGTTAAATTTTAGTTAATAAGGGGACCCAATTTCAATATTAGGGATAAATTAGAATATATTTTTTTATAAGGATAGAGAATTGAACCGAGAGAAAATCGCGAAAATTAATATTGGTCTTTAGTTATTTTCTTTTTGCAAATGCTAAATAGTATTATAGGGGCACTCTTTAAGCCTTTAAATAGTAATGTTTTATCAAAAAAATTATGAAAATGTGTGAAGTCAACGCATTGAGAATTGAAATGTTCAACCTTTTGAATAAATTATTTCTTTAAATAGAATCCTTAATATATATTTAACTATTTAGGTTTAATTGCAGTTTTGATACCCCTATTTTTATTATTTTGCAGATTTGGACCCCCTATCATAATTTTTAACTATAAATTGATGATGTGATGTGTTTTAAATGACCTGGTTTATAATCTAGTGATGAGAAAATACCAACATCGATAAAATTGTAAGAAAAAACTTTTATAAAGTTAATTTAAAACATATTGTATCATCATATTTTAGACAAAATATGTGTTAGGGAGACCAAAAATGTCGAATTTTAAAATAAGAGGACCAATTCTATAAAATGATTAAAATAGAGAAACCAAAAGTGCAATTAAGTTTAGTTTATTATCCCATTCAACTTATTTACCTCTCTGCAATAAACATTTAATAGTATAATTAACAAACAGATAATTAATTTTTCAATGAACTTTAAAAATGATAAATAAATATAAACAAATTTTTTCTACAAACCCGACAGTTAAAAACTAGGGAGAGAGTAATATTTCAGACTAAAAAAATTTGTTGAAATAAAATAAAAACTTAGAAGGACTAAAAAAACCTCTTAATTAATTTAGGCTTAATTAGTCAATCGGTCCCTTAAAGATATTTTAGTTTCACAATGGTCCCTTAAAGAAAAAAAGTTTCATTTTGGTCTCTTAACTATATGACTGTTGGTCATAATGGTCCTTTCCGTCAATTTTTAACACCAAATATATTTGGTGGACCACCATTGCATGAGGTCCACCATAGATCTCACTGAATCTTTTAATTTAAGCCGTTTGATCTTATTGAAAAAAATAGTCATTGGATTTTGAATGTCCACTCTATCTAATAGTGTACAATTATCAACTAATTTTTGTTCTCTATTCCTTCATCTTCTTCCCTAACTTCTTTTTTACATTCATCATCATCTTCAAACAAAACTCACATCTTCAAATAAAATCCAGAAAAAATATTTTAATCCAAAAAATTTAAAACTAAAAAATCTCAATAAAAAAAATTCCTAAAAATGTTCATCAACATCTTCATGAAATCCAACAAAAAATTCAGATCTGGACAAGTAAGTTCATCACCATCTCCATCTTAAAATTCAACCAACAAATAAAACAAGAAATAGAACAAGCAGGGAAAGTCAAGGAAGGGAAAAACGTAGGGAGCTAAGAAATCTCATCTTCATCTCTCCCTCTTATGCAAATTATCATCATCGACCACCGCAAATCATGGATCAACCATAAATCTCATCTTCACCTCTCTTTGCAATCTCATGGTTGAACATTTTATTTTTCTTGGGTTTTGAGATTTGAGATCTGATTTTTATTTTTGTAATATTTTTGTTTAGAGATTAGAATGAATTTGTTGTTTGATCTAGATTTTTTTTGTTGTTTGAATATTTGTAGTTTTTTCTGGATTTTTTTCTTTCCTAATTTATTTTTTTTTTTAAATTTCTGGATCATGCATTTGTTTAATTTATGATTTTTTGGATTTTAATTTTTTAGGTTGAAGTGTGTATTTTGAGTTTGTTTGGAGATTTGAATTTTGTTGTTGAAGTGTATGAAAAATGTTCATGAAAATGAAGAACAAATGAAGGGAGAAGATGAACTAAAATTGGATGTTGGTAGTACACCATTAGTAATAATGGACTTGTGCAAAACTAACATTTTTTTGAAAAAATTAACGGAAAGGACCAATGTGATTAACAGTCATATAGTTAAGGGAGCAAAATGAAACTTTTTATCTTTAAGGGACCATTGTGAAACCTAAAATATCTTTAAGGGACTAATAGATTAATTAAGCCATTAATTTACAATAAGAAAATAGATTTTAGTATTAAATTTGTTGACAATTAGTATTGTTTTTATAATTTTATCATTTAAGAAAGACAATGGGTTTTTGTTTTCTAAAGTATTTATTACAGATTGTAGAAAAATATGTACTTTAATTAAGGGTATGTTGGTAAAGAAATAATTAATGCCTTTAAAATTTTAAAAATGGTCTAATAAAAAGGGACAAATAAAATCTAAAGAGCGTCTTATATTTAAGAACGGATGTAGTATTAAATATGGATGTCTTGTCTCTTTCATCCAAGGTTCAAATATTGTGAGAGTTAACTTCATCTACTAAACCAAACATTAGTTTCTTTCATTGTCTTTTATATTTTTGATACAGTAGTTTAGTGGCTAAAAATCCACTTCTTAAAATGAATAACTAGAGAGACATTCTTACATAGACACAACAATATTGATACAATATTTGGGCACAAACACATCAATCAAAAAAATTAAAATGAAAATAAATAGTCACATTAATTTATATAATTTTAATCATTTTTTCTTTAACTTTTATTTATTTATGTGTGTGCCTAACACCTCAAATTTGTACTTGTACCTAAGTAAGTATTTTTCATAAGTAGAAGTATCAGGATTCGAATTCCAACCTTTATATATTTCATGTTGTATCCATACTAATTGAGCTATACTCACGAGGGGACACGGTATATGCAACTTAATCATATAAGAAAAATATGTAACTTAGTGTATGTTTGGTTTCACTTCTGGAGCAGCCAGAATTGATTCTGGACGTGTAGAATTGATTCTGACTTGTTTGGTTTCTCAAAAGTAGAATTGATTCTGTCTCCAGAATTGATTCTACTTGAAGCTAGAAATCGTAGCTTCTGATTCTAGAATTGATTTTTACACTCAAAATTTTTGTTCAACTTACTTTTACAAGAATATATCCAAACATAAACTACTTTAACTTAAAATCAATTTTGGCCAGAATCAATTTTACATAATCAATTCTATCATAATCAATTCTCGTCACCACATAACCAAACATACACAATTAATCTTGAAATATTATACAACAGAAGTTAGACAAAATCTGAACCTATCAAAGAAATTTTCCAAGTTTAGACTGTCTTTTCCTTTGCATATCTGTCTCTTACATCTCATTTCCTAAATTAGAGAAAACTGAGCAAATCATACACGGTTTCCAAACCAAAGAAAAACAAACAAAACAAAACAAAATTGGTCATTAATTTGATCATTTCCTAAAGTTCTACCTTACTGCAGGAATTTGAATTTCCTAAGCACCCTTCAATCATTATCTGCAAAAGTAATTAAATTGTAGGATCAAAAGAAAGATCATAGAAAAAATTGTGATCAATATAAATCACTTTTAGATAATATATTTTGTCATGGGAAGAAGTGTCCCCTATGACAATGCCAACAATTCATTAAAAGGTTCATTTCTATATTTTTCATTCTCATTTCTAGCATTAGCAACAAGCATTGCCATAATCACAACTCTATGCAGTTCTCGATTTCGGAGAAGAAAATCGCCACCACCGCAGCCAAATCTTCGTACATCGTCTAATCCATTTGATGTTACACCAACATCGGATGCCAAAGAAGAAGCCGCAACTACAACCACAAACGCAAACGCAACAATATTCGTGTCACAAGAACAACCTCGTACAACGGAGACATCAAAGATAGAAAATACAACAACAGAAGAAAATAACAATGAAATGTTATTGAAGGAATTACCTCTTCCACCAGCAATGCAACAATCCAACAACAATAATTCAGAATTTGTGAAAAGGACGACTTCCGAACGAAGGCTATCGTTTAATTTGAGTATGAAAATGCCAAGGAGTTTGTCTTTGGCTAAAAATTGGGATAAAAAAGAGGACAAGGACAAGAACTTTGAAATAGGGAAGAAAGAGAAGTTGAAAGCTGATGAAGGAGTTTGGATGAAAGCAATTATACTTGGTGAGAAATGTGTACCTGATGAAGAAGAAGATGCTGTCATTTATGAAGGTAAAGGGAAGAAAATATCGGCATATCATCCTAGAAATTCTGTATCTTCAACCTCTAAGTCACTTTCTAGACAATGGTCTTCTGTTGCTCTTGATGTACCTCAATCCCATGAAGAACGAATGAATAATATTTGATTTGGTTAATTTTGACTTTTTAATTATATGAAAAGATAAAAACATAGAAATTATATGATTGTTTTTGTGTTACTATGTCCCTTATATATAATTTGTCCATATGATTGGATAGCATAAGCGTGGTTGACCCATAATTCACATGTTTCAGGATTGAAACTCGTCTTATACCATCTTAGAATTTGGATAGGGGTGAGAAGTGAGAACATGTCATGTTAATCGATGAAGATTTAGTCTATGCCATACCAAACATTTTTAAAATAAAAACGTTAAAACACTTTTAGAAGTCCATTTAATCAAAAACGCCGGACTACAAGGAAAAAAAACAAAGCCTTTTAGGCTTAAAATTTGAATTTTTGGATCAGGCCAGACTTAGGCTTACAAAGCTTATCTCCGCAAACTATTTCCACCCTTAATTGTGCCTAACGCGCGATCCTTACAAAGTTGATTTGTAAGATGATACTATGTCAATAGTACAATATAGTTGGTTTACATAGACACTACTATTATTATGTTCTTTTTATAACTCTAAGCTTGACACCATGCTTGAAGTTGAGAACCATACCATATTCAAGTTCTAGAGGTTTTTCCATATTAAGTGAATGACGAAATACATATTTTCTATATAAATGAATCAAAGTAAGCTTGATTTCTTGCATGGAAAATTTCTGGCCAATACATGCTCTTGGACCAATTCCAAATGGTATGAATGCATAAGGGTGCCTTCTTTTCATTTCTTCACATTTAGGATCAAACCTCTCTGGTTTGAATTTTTCTGGCTCTGCAAAGTTTCTTGAATCTTTTGCTAGAACTCCAAGTGCTAACCATACCCATGTTCCCTGTTCATGTTAAACTACATTAGTAATGGCATATAGAAAATTTGTTTCATTAATCACGCATTTAACATAATCGTGCAATCTGAACTGTCAAATCAAGATTAAAGACACACATTTCGTCTTTGGTAAATGTAGTCCAAAATACAATGTCAAAAGGTGAATAATTTGATCTTGATCCGGCAATTTTTCACAAAAATATTATATGGCCCTTGCAAGGCACATTTAGGGTAAATCGTGTCTGCCACCAATAATTTACCTATTTTTTTGTTTGACTTTTAGCAAAATCGTGGATAACAGTCGCGACTTATCCTAAAAGTGCAAAAAAAATTAATCTATACCAATTTGTAATTATGTTGAATTTTTACACTACTTTATAAATATAAAAAAAAATAAAAAATTAGACTAAGATGTGTTACCTTGGGAAGAAGGTAACCTCCTATCTCTACTTCACTTGATGTTTCTCTTGCAACCAATGGAGAGACAGTGTAAATCCGCATTGCCTCTTTAATTACCTGCATTAATTGAAACAAAAAAAAAAAAATATATAATATCTATTTGCTAATTAGCCCTTGCAATCTAAAAAAATTTCAAAACAAAGTTCTGCAAGTATCTTTCACCTAACCTGATCAAGATAAGGAAAACTTTCATTAAGATCTTTAGCATTAGGTATCCTATCATGTGTTCCAAAACCATCAATCTCTTGAAGCAATTTTTTCTCAACATTTAGGTGACCAGCAACCAAATAGACAATAGATGACAATGTAAAGGATGTTGTAGCCGAGCCGGCAAGTAAGTGTTCATAAGTTATAGCACTTATGTAGTCAAATGAAAACACACTCTCTGACACACTCTTTGATTCTCTTGCATTTAATATAAGCGACAAGAAGTTCTTTGAAGTTCGATTCTTATCTTCCATTCTCTTCTTAACAATCTCATCAAGACGACCGGTTAAATTTTTATTAGTACATTCCATTTTCCAATCCATAGTGCCCTTTATTCTTTTCAAAATTTGTCTAAATGGTTCTTGAAGTATAGGAGCAATTAAACCAATTATAATTGAGAATGAACCAGACAAATCCATCTTAAGTTGTGTTGTGGAGTAAATATGTTGATTGATGAAATTTGATACTTCATCACTACTAGTACTTGAATGTTCTACATTGTTAACACTTTTCATTGATTCACAAATTGAATGAGGATTTGAGAGACCAAAGTTGACACCAAATGCTGCATCTCCAATAACATCTGTTGCTAATCTTAGGGAAAGATTGGAAAAGATTATGTCTTCTTTTGAGGTGTCATCAAGATTTTGTGTTGCTGATTCTATAAATGATTGCATTTTTGGCACTAAGTTTGCTAAGTGTGATGGTTGGTATACTGATAGTATGGTATTTCTCATCGTAGACCATTGCGAGTCCCTACAATTTCAAATTAGTCGTGTTATTTAAACATCAAAATAAAAATATTGTATGTGTTTATTTTTATGGATTTAATGGATATAAGCAGACAGAGTAGAAAAACATTACACACTCAACCAATCACCACCATGATTTCCGCCACGTCACCCCATTTTACCCCACATTCTTGATGTGATATGAAAGATTACATCATTTTCATTGGTTGTTCATGTAAAATTAATTTACAACGACTGTGCATATCCATTAAACTCTATTTTTATTCCTCTCTTACTTTTTATCTTTTATGGCTTGCACACATTTCAATAATTTATACAAAAATCAAATACCAACAAAATTTTGATGTTAGAAAATTTCTTATCCTTTTAAATTTGGATGATCAATCTTTTTGTGTGTTGAAAATTTGTATATTAAGCACTAGTGAATAGTGATGTTTAGGATAAGGACAAAAGTTTTGGTGAACCATTGGATTTGAATGAATGTGTGGAGGATCTTAATTTAATAATGTTATGATCACATAAAGTTAATGGTTTTCAATTTAGTGGCTAGGTTACCCCACCATGAAATCCACGAGAAAAATGCATTGTTGATTTTTGAGAAGAAAAAACAAAAGGTGTACAAGCAAAGTACATTTATACCTTATTTCATAGTGCATTTAAATGGTGTAGCAAATATTTTTTGTTTTGTTTTTTCTTTAAAAAAAAAAGAAAACAAATATTTCTTTTATGAAATACAACAATTTTAGCAATATCATAGCCATATGTCGATTGTCGTTCAATCAACATTAGAAATTTGAATTTAAATTTGATATTTTTGAATTATAAAGTAAAATAAGTATTTCCTGACATCCTCAGTACCCAATGCAGGAAAACAATAATGACCGAAAATCTAACTTTTTGTCATTTTTCAACTAATTATTTACATTCAAATTACGGAAAATTCTATTATGGATCACTTCCACCGTTAACCGGTATTTGGTGAAGAAAATTGCATACCTTGTGAAGAATAAACCTTTTTGGTGAAGAGGAGAAGCAGAGATAGGAGAAGGAATGCTTCTATTTGGAATATCTTTGAATTTTCTTATTCCCACCTCTTTACAAAGCTCTGCATCTGCTATGATTATTAGAGGCTGTCTTCCCATATGAAATCTGGTCCATTAAAGAAGTAGTAACAATGAAAATCATGGAAGAAATAAAAAACTAAGTATGATATTATATGTTTTTGTATGCAAAGTACAATAGAAACCTGTAAATTGGGCCATATTGCTTGGCAAGAATTGAGAACACATCCGGGCCATACTTTGCTAGTAATGGAAGATGTCCTACAAGAGGAAGAGAAGGTGGGCCTGGAACTTTCCTTAATCTCCAAAATGGCCTATACAAATAACCCAATAATCCACCTATTAAAGCCATCAAAGTGATTATTGTTGATGACAAAGGGACACTTGAAATTACATTAATAAACATCATTGTTATTGTATGCATGTGTGTGTATATGTCAAGAGAAGAGGGAAATTTTTTTGTTGCTTGAAATAGAAGAATAAGTGGGGCTATAAGTATATATATTGTCACATTTCATGGATTTGGGTTTATATATAAGGTAGGAATTGGGGGGACCATATTAATTAATAATTATAAGATCGCTAAATTCATGAGTGGAGTTGAGATGGTGTTTTTGTCTATGAATGAATGATGATAGAGATGAATTAGAGTAGATTGGGTGGATTTTAAATAAATAAATTTAAAGCTCAAACATGACTTATTAGCTGATATAAGATTTTCTTAAAAAAAAATTGGTCTTACCTTTCATGGTCCCTACTTAAAGGTATACTCCATTTCCTATTTACAAACGCTCCGGCCGGTAGCCCGGTACGTGAGTTTAATTGTGTATTGATAATGATACCATAGATAAAAATCAATATGAGATTATTTTTTTTTTGTTAAGTAGTCTAGTGACTAGAATAAGATCATATTTTTATATATTAATTTATATTAAAATAAATTTCATATATATATGTATATAATTTAGAATATTTTAAAATTGATAGATATTAGTATATGTAATTTGATATTATATTTGATTTTCATATTTTATGGTAGAAAAATAATGTGCTAAAATATTACGGAGTATCTACTAAGTTTATAAACTGTATCAAATTTTGTAATCTTGCTTTATCTGTCAACGTTTTAAAAAATTGGCTATTTTTATAAGAACTTTTAACTCAATTGTTACAATTAAAAACCTATATAGTGAACTTTAACCTTTTTTTTTTGTCAACCCTTGAATTTTTAAGGGAAAGAGTTTATGGTAATTTTAGAGTTTAATTGTCAGTTAAATAAAATCTGGCAAAATATTGTTCGTCGCATACATGAATCGAATTCGAGTTTTGTCATAAAGAGAGAACACATTAATTATTTAACTTAACTCAATCACTATATTAATTCTTTGATACCTGGCTATTAAATATGTGTCACCAAATGATTCCATTAAATTTCGTCTAGTGATGAGATATTTAGGTATACTCCATATGATCTGCATTATTTAAAACTATGGTATTTGTAAAATGGACAAAATTAAATAATGGAAAACAAGGCCACAAAAAGTACTCGTGTGCATGCGGAGAAATTAGTGCACAATTACCAGAAAGAATTGGGACGCACAAGTCTACTTACTGCACAATATGGCGCATTGGCCCCTACTATATGATTATTATTGAGGAACAATTACGAAAAAAAGTGGGAAATGGATTCATTGTATTTCGACTATCTTAAATATAAAAAAAACTTTATATTTTTGTTTGAAATCTATAAGAAACGTCAATAATCAAATATTTAGTGTGGAGTTTTGACATTATTTATTTATTTATTTTACAAGAAGTTTTGATATTGTTAAAAAATAAGCTTTAATACACATGTAAACATCCAAGTGATAGAGAGTTTTGAGTCTCAACAATCAATTTTCATTTTAAATGGATGACAGATTCGTATGTCAACAACAAATGCTCTATCCTGACAAGAAAAAACTGATTAACATATAAGATACTCACAGGGTTTGAAGAATACCCGTAAACTCAGGGACGGACCTAGGTGTATATCAAATGGGGCAGCCGCCACTCTTAAACCATGAAACACTATACAAGCCATATACATATGTATACTGACCGCCACCCTTGTACAATAAATAAATTCAATGCTTGCCCCTTTTAATATTTTATAATACATATGCTTAAAAAAAATAATTTATATTATGTATAAGCTTATAAGAAAAATATTTTATAACATATATATTGTATTAAATTAATGTCTAATATAATACTACTAATATTTATTTTATTTATTCTAACTCTACGTACTAACACACTAAGTAATAACTAACTTGTTCTTCTACAAATTCTAATTCAATTGACAATAAAATTAAAATTATTAAGTCTGATGTAGTGATCAGAGTTTGAATTTCAACATTTCTACTTGTGTGTGAGTTTCTAATATTGTCATTTTGTAGAGTTAAACTAAATTCTTATAATTATTTATAGTCGAAGTTAGTTGTATTGGCTTGAGACCTTAGAGTGTGCTTATTTCAAGGTCTCTGGATCAATTTTCTGTGGTGTCAATTTTGGTGGACTCGTCAATTTTGCTGAAGCTTTGCTCTGATTTTAAATAGGCTCTCCACAAGTGGACGATCAGATTGGATCTCTGGTTTTGAATATCTTTTGAATATAGTGACCGAGGTGGTTTTTGTTGTACTTTTATCTGGTTAAGGTGTTTTTATCACCTTGCCTTTGCCTTTCGTTGTATGTTCCCGACGATCCCTTATACTTCTTGTTAAGGGAATTTGTCAATTAATAAAATTTAGCCGATTCAAAACAATTGAGATACAAAAAGAGGTATTAAAAAAAAGAAGTTAAAGTTTCAATAATATCAATATTTATTAATTGTCAAAAGATTATAAGAAAATATTGTTTTATTGAAGATGGAACTTCACACTAAACACTAATTAGTGAATAAGTAGGGAATTAATATTTTGAAGTGAATATTACGAAACTCCAATAACACTAAAATCTTTACTTTTGAAATAAATGAGTAAAACATTTCGGATTTTAGTCTGATCGTCCCCTGCATATATAATAGATATTTCAATCTCCTAACTATATATTGATCGGTGGTTCAATTAATTTGCATCATATGAAAAAATATTAATTTGAAGATACTAATCTTTTAGATTGCATTGGGGCTAGGTTTCAAAAATTGGCATTGGGTTGGTGCTTCTCAGCTGACGCCAATACAAAATAATTGTTATGGCCTTCCAATAATTTGATGCATTTTATACTATTTTATTATTAATTTGTTCACTTTGTACTTTCCCTATACGACTCAAGGACTTGGGAAAATGACATTAACGGGGCCAGTTCTTTCAAATTTCTTTCCATCCAAATTGCATCGGCAATGATTCCACAACTTGTGTGCTTTGCTTTGGTGGAACACACTAATTGTATTTTTTAAATGAACTAGGGTTTGCTTCCGTCCATTTTTTTTATAATATCAAGAATGCTTGATTTAGTCAATCATGTTGGAAAGCAAATAAAAATTGAACCGTTTATTGTTAGTAAGGAAATTATTTGAACTTTGGAATCACATGAGAAAAGTTTAATTTAAATTTTAGCCCTTTTTATTATTTGTTATGATTTCTGTCTTTTCATAATAAAAAAAAATCGCTTAATTCAATTATTCTATTTTTAGTTTTTTTTTAAGTAGTCTAGTGGCAAGAAATTTTACCATTAAGGTGTACAGGTGGAATGATCGAGATTTCAACCCCGACCTCTTGCATATATAATGCAATGTCCTTCCTTCCAACTGAGCTAATAATAATAATAATAATAATTCATCTTCACATATTTGTGAAGTGACAATAATCCAGACCTAGAAAGAAAGGAAAACTTAATGAATTGATAATATTTAGGAAAACTAGACAAAATCAATAATGAAAATGAGTTTCCTACCACAATTTTAGATGTATATTTTGCTTAACAATGTTTCTTTAATAAAATAAAAAGTGATGTGTTTGGATTTTGTCCTACAGGCTACACCTTGTAGCAAATAGGCCCAGCTTTGAGAAGTAGACAGTTTCTCTTCCCACCCCACGTTTTCCGAAATTTTTTTCATGTTAGAGGGGTGAAAAAGAAATGTGGGGTAAGAAGAGAAACTTTTGAGAAGTAGAGGTTCAACTTAACTTTAAGCCCATGATTATTCAAAAAGAACTTTAGGCCCATGATGATGAAGCAAAATATATGGTTTTGGGGCCAAACAGAACAGGAAGGATGGAAGAGCATCCATCTGTAACCAGAGTCCTTCTTTTTGAACTCCCGAGTCTCACACGCATCCCCTGACATACCCAATTTACTCTCTCGCTACTTAGTAGACGAGTGTGTAAATAGTAAAAATTGGGAAGAAAAAAAAGTTCGCATTCTAGGGTGCAAACTGCGAACTGAGTTCGCTTACTTGAACGTGAACCTTATAAAAATCAAATTTTTTTGTCCTTTTCACCCTTCTCTTTCCCATGAAATAATTTTGATCGAAACACAGTTCGCAAGTTTAAGTATGAACCATTCATTCACCCCTAAGAAAATATTTCGAATGGAACACTGGATGAGCGTGTGATTAAAAAAAGTTTTTAAAAAATTCAATTTATAGAATTATACCGTGTGTGTGATTGGTTAATACTGTCATAGCAGCTCCAGTGGGCAATTAAAATATGGTATTAATTAGACTGTAGCCAAATTTTTATAAGATTCATTAGTTAAAGTTTGCACTCTACATAGCGAACCGTGTTTCAGTTCACATTCTAAATATCGAATGACAATATTTTTACTCAAAGCCAATATTTGCGCCTCAAAAATGAAAAATAAATTATGAAGAAAAAAAAAGAGTTTTAACTTTTAATCTCATGTTAAAAGTATGCTTAAAGAATAAAGGTGTATGTTCAACCTTACATATACAATCCAATGACCCAGAAAATTTGATAATACGGAACTCTAATACAACTTCAACAATATTTTCATCAACGACATAGTAACATTTGTCATTGAAAAAAAAATCAATTTCATTAGAAGAAGACGACAACATGGTTCCTTATAAAATGGTTTTAGTCCCACCTCCGCTTGTTTGTGATGCGTGACCAATCATGCATTTCAAGTAGCAATGGATTTTCCAGTGTAACATGAACATCCATTTAAGTCATCACATTTCAAAATAGGGAACTATTTAATTTACATCATATATTCATATCATCATCATCATCATCATCATCATCATCATCATATACAAATGAAACTTGTAAAACAAGATATGCCTTTTCATTCTTTGAATTTTGAACTGTAAAATCATATAATAATATATAAGACATGTGATGAAAGTAATTGACAAAGATACGAGGTAAAATATAATTCTAATATACAATTTTGAAAAGAATTGAAGAAGAGTAAGCTTATGGGACACGTTAGATTAATTTGGTCAAATTAGAATCCGATGCTACTATTTAGCCCTTAAAGCACATAGAGACAAGTGGTAAATAATGCTCATGTACGAAAATCTTCCACTTCCACCCATTGTGTTATTGTGATTGTGATAGTGATAGATAGATAGATAGTAATCTCAACTAATTAAGTTATGACCTTTTTTCATGGTAACCAATCCATGTGTGGCGGTGCCTTTACTTTAATTTGCTGTCCACTCAAAAAAAGAGAAAATAAATAAATTTATGGGTCCAATGACTAGAATGTGATGGATCTTTAATTCAATATTGATATGATTCAGAATTAGACAAGTGATGTTGAGATTCTAATTTAAGAGATACTCCTATACTCCAAAACATAGTTAGTTTCTCCAATGTTAGAGGGAGGAGTTGTGACATCTTCAATAACTAGATTCTTTTTCTTTCTTTTTTTTCTTCTTACAAAGATGTGCACTATTAAAAATATGTGGAGGTTTTTTAGTAGTGAGATTCTAGAAGAAAAAGTAACGAAAAAAACACCTTGTCTATCATAGTGGAGTTACGCTCGGTTCAAAGGATATGCCACCAAAACCTCTAGCTAAGGCTTTCATCTATTTTTTCTAGATAAATAAATAGTTGTTCGATTTTCTTAACTTATATAAGTTATTCTGTCAAATTTCACGGTTAAATATATTGATATGTAGTGTTAAACAATGATGTATCCTTCTATGTATAGTTGAAGACGACAAGAAAAGACACATCATTATTAAATGTTGCACAATATTGTACTAATCAGAGGCAGAGCTAGGGGTGTAACAGCTCGGCCACAATCCACCCTAAAAATTTGGAAATTATTTGGATACACTTATATGTATAGAAAATTATGAGTTTATGACACATATATTAGTTAATGTGAAATTTATCATGCAAGTTTAGTTAATTGGCCTAGTGGGTATTGAGCGTGTGGGTGCGTTTTTTAATTTTTTTTCTTCTCTAACAAAATCAATTTCATTGGGTTAAATAATAAAATTGATTTTTTAATGAAAAAAAGGAAAATTGATTTTTTATATTTACATATCCACTATTATCTTCCTCACTAATTTTTGGTGTGAATAAAGCACAATTTTTCACAATTAAAAATAATTATCTCTTTTGATTAGTATTATTTATTTTGATTATATCATTCTCTTTTTAGTATATATGTAATATAATAAAAATATAATTCTAGTCAGAAATATAAGCAAAACTCTGTCAAATAAGAAATTTTATGTATTTGATCTAAAATTTGTACCAAATACATTAGTTTTTCTTTGACCAAATTTATTTATATTTGATACCTAAATGAGTATAAGTTAAAGAAAATTGAGAGACCAACTTTTTAGTTTATAGTATAAACTAAATACATCATTTTTCAATAATTTTAAACAATTATACAAAAATCTAAAATTGTTTGATATGTTATTGAGTTCGACCAAGATTAATGGTTTATGCATTTTTTATTGATTACAGTTAATATTAATATATGATCTAAATAACATATCAAACGATTTTAGTTTTTTGTGAAATTTAACATAGATATATGATATAAACTTTCAATTCATAGTGCATTTTATAAAATTTGTATTCGTTAAAGAATTATTGAGCAATGTAACATTACTTAAATATTTCAATAGTGTAATTTAATCTTTCCCTTATATATATACTACTCCGATCTCAAATATAATTCTCTTTTTAATTTTTTTGGATAATTTATATATTTAAGTCTAAAATATAGTCTAAATATACAAATAGAAAGAATTGGGATCTAAAAAGTAAAAATAGAACCAAAGATTGAGAGGAAGAAAATTGGGAGGAAAGAAAATTGAAAAAATTGATGAATGGATTTATGAATTTAAACTAAAAATTAATCCAAATGCATTCATCAATTTTTACAATTTTCTTTTCTTTCACTTTTTTTCCTTCAAAACAAAGAGACCATATTAGTATAACCGATCAAATCTCCTCCCACTCATACAATTTCAAGAGGCACAAATGGACGATTTAGTCAAATTTGTTTCCTATTTCCATTTTAGATACAATTACGTTGTGGTGATGAGGCTACATTACAAAGATTGATTCAGAGTATGAAGTCATGGTGACCCTACCATTGACATGACACTATCACTTTAGATTGCGTCACCCATGTTGTCAGTCACCCCCCATGAAGAATCATGCCTGCCTGCCTGCCTAGTCAACCAACTTCATTTTTGGTTTGCATCTTCCAAATCCAAACAAATTAACCATCCTCTTCTCTTCTCTCCTCTCTCCATCCATTCCGCGGCGCCGACAGATTTGCATTATAAGCAAGCAATCATCCACAACGTGCCATTCTACACACAGTTAATATTGCACCCATCAAAATGTAAATGTATATTGTACCAAAATATCATTGTAAAAAATAAGTAAAATGATAAAGGTTACGAAATGGTCAAACTAAGAAATATGCGAAGCTTATTTTCACAAACACCTTCCCCCATGATTTCCGCCAAACATGGAAGCAAATGCCTTTTCCGTAATTAAAAACATGACACGTTATGCATTCCTGCATTTCGTTTGTTGACTTGTCGTACTAAATAGCGGTGCTGTATCTAAAAATATGCAATTCTTATCATAAAAATCCCTCGCTTCATATTCTTATAATATTAACCGTAAAAGTATGTGTTTACATGGAGTATATATATCTTTCACAAACTTCAATTTTGACAAATACGGAGTAATAGACTAGTAGTATAGTACTACTATGCTGGATGATAATTTGACTTATAATTCTGTACTCTCTCCGTCCCATTTTAAATGACATTTTTTTAATTTAGTGTACTATTCATTTGACCTGCTTTGATAAACATATCAGTAGTTAAACAGGTCATTTATTTTGGGACAGAGGAAGTACAATTTATTTTTTCAGCACCGCTATTTAGTACGACAAGTCAACAAACGAAATGCAAGAATGCATAACGTGTCATGTTTTTAATTACGGAAAAGGCATTTGCTTCCATGTTTGGCGGAAATCATGGGGAAGGTGTTTGTGAAAATAAGCTTCGCATATTTCTTAGTTTGACCATTTCGTAACCTTTATCATTTTACTTTTAGATATTACTATATTATTAAATGGTGCTGTCTAAGGCCTCACCGGTGAGGCTGATTTATATGAGTTATTAGATCAAATGAATGACTCAGATCTATTGTTAATTAAAAAGAGTTTGTACATTTGTTCACATGCAATCCTATCATATCTCATCTCCATCAATGTGCCTTGTTTCAACTCAACTACTCCGGTGACCCGCACCACCGGCGTCCGCTACCCACACCGCCGTCGGCAACCATCACCACCACTTGTGGATTGTCTTTCTCTTTCTCAAACATCTTCTTCATTCAACTTCATCATCATCTTCATCTCATCTTCAAAAACAAACCCAAGTTTTCATACACACCCAAATTTATTAATTGATAGTGTGAAAGCAAGTAAGGCCAGCATCTTTATGATATCTTGTTTATTATTGCAGTATATTAATTTTGAATATGTTAGACTTAATTCAGATCTAGTTTTAGTTCCTTGATTAAGGTGGAGGAAGTTGTTGTTGTTTGTTGACGATGTTGGGTTGGTGTTGTTGAATTGAAGAGGAGGTTTTTTTAAATCTTGTTGTTTATTGTGGTGTGTGGGTTGTTGAATTGAAGAGGATGTTTTTCTGTAATTTAATGAAGTTAGTTATGGTGAAGAGAGATCTGCACCGAAGAAGCAGAAGGTGGAAACTAGAAATGGTGAAGGGTTGAAATACTAATAATGATGTGTGATAAATGTACATGTTCTCTTTTTTAATCTAGGCCGTTAATTTGATCTAAATGGTTGAAAATAATTTTTTCAAGTCCCTCACCAGTTAGGGACTTATTTGCTCCCTCACTCTAGCATTCACCTTATTAAATATATAGTATCCATTTTATATTAAATGTAAAAATTTTAAATAAATAATTGTTATTTTTAATAAAAAGTTATTACTTTCGATTACTTTAACATGTGCAATGTACATGTGCAATGTTGCACATGTTAAACAAACCTTTTTAGAAATTGCATGGAATAAACACCTTGAGTAATTAATGATGGAATCAAGGCTTGTTGTTTGTGCCTCTGAATGCGAATTGCAAAGTGTTGAGCACAACTAGTAACAAAAGGTAATAATAACGAAATAGGAAGTTTTGCATAGACACAAATACAAATGTATAGTGTTTAGGCACACACACATAAATATTCATATTATTTATTTATTTTAAAAATACTCATTATTAATTTCTTTTATATTTTCTCTCTCACCATTCATGTGACTGTGCCTAAATAATATTCATTTGTATTTGCGCTCATATTAGACTTTTTCATAACGAAAAACAAACAATAATGAACACAAGAAAATTTGATAACGGAGTTTCCTGTAGGTACGTCTCCGACTGTAGAATTCGCTACAACTCGTTTGAATTAGATGAATGAATGAATTAGAGTTTCAGTGTTACAAGTAGTATTTATAATAATAGTGATACAAACATAAATATCCCCCAGAGCTTCGTTACGCTAGCTCAGCTCCTCGACCGCTCTTCCTGATACATATACACCATACTCAACGCGAAGACATCTTGAAATGGGCCTATTTACCTGATCTTGTGTCTTCTAGAACAATGTGAGTCAAACGAGCAGGGCTTTGATTCAATTTAAAAAATTGTAACAGCCCAGGCCCCATCACCTTATGTGGTCCCGACACTGTCACCTCACGATCTTCTCCACCCCCTTTACTAGTTGAGTTTTTATCTTTCGTGGGAATCGAACACATGCATCTGAAAATAAGTACATTGTTCATTCCATTCTCAATACTAATCTTTTATGTTTTTAACAATGTTGAAATTATATTTGCATTTGATGTACTTTATCGATTATATATTTAAATGAATAATTATCTTTATATTTAATAAAAAAACTAATTTCCATGATCATAAGTAGATACTATTTTGTCGTCATATGAGACATATATTTATTATGTATCAATACGTTATCGTTAATTTTCTTCCTATCTCCAAAGTTTGTATTGATAGATGAAAACAAGGAGTAATTTTCCATTAAAAATACTCTAATTAATGATAATTTAATTTTTGTTTAAGATTCACGTGGACCTAAACTTATTTTATAAAGAAGGTTTAATAGATCTTTTGGTCCCTGTATGTTCGTGAATTTTTGGTTTTAGTCCCTGTATCTTGTTTTGTTGCAAATAAGTCCCTCAATGTACAATTTTTTTTGGTTTTAGTTCCTAAAGTCAAAATCTGAAGAAAAATCTCCACAAAAACTGTAAATTTTCCTGCGGATTTTGACTTTAGGGACTAAAACCAAAAAAATTTATACATTCAGGGACTTATTTGCAACAAAACAAAATACAGGGACTAAAACCAAAAATTCGAGAACATACAGGGACCTAAAGATCTATTAAGCCTATAAAGAATGCAAAATGCATGTTGCTTTTTCTTCGGTACAGAAATGCATGTTACTTTTAAAAGTGAATTAGCAGTATAAAATAATGTGTATTGTGCATGGTGACCAGGACAGGAAGTGCAGCTTCCACGGACAAAGGCTAATATTTACAAGGAAGAAGAGTTCTGGTCCACTCATAATATCCATCCCGCATTATTGAATCTCAATGCGACCACGTCGTTTATTCCCACTGATTTCAGAATCCAATTATCCAATCAAGATCAAGCTCTTGTGTGTTGGAATATTTTATTATATTCCAATAATATTAAGTGGATAAATATCTTTATTAATTATATTAGCTATTTATCAATTTGAGACCTTAATTGATTAGTGATTAAATTAAGTAAAAAGGTTAATTAGATTTTTATTTGGGTAATTAATTAATTTAATTGGATATGGGCTCAATATAAGTGGATGTCAAGATGGCCCATTTGGGAATAATGGAAACCCTAATGGATCATCACACTATATATAGGTTATGGTCCCCAATATACCGGACACATCGCATTCGTCTCTTCTCCCCATCTGAAGAGAGTTTAAGGCATAAGGAGTCTCGGTTGAGGAAGAACCACAAGCCAACAGATGTTCGTCATCGGTCTCTTTCACGTTTCACGATTGCTATCGGAGAGACTTACGGTTTGTTCATATTCATATATCCAGGTATTCCTCTAATCCTTTAATCTCAATAAATCAACATGTCGTAGATCCTGTTTATATATACATGTTCATGTGTTTATTTAGCTTCCGCACTAAAGTTATAAGACTATAGAATTAATCTTTATTGAGAGCATGTCTATATTAATCTTAAAGTAATTCAAACAAGCACTACAAAAAAAATTGGAAATTGCAACAAATGGATAGCAACAGTTTTGTAGAATTGCCGGTAATTTTAAAACAAAATTAAAATAGCAACGGTTTTGGGGAACCGCCGGTAAAATTGCAACAAATGGATAGCAACAGTTTTGTAGAACTGCCGGTAATTTTAAAACAAAATTAAAATAACAACGGTTTTGGGGAACCGCTGGTAATTTTTAAATGAACCGGCGGTTTAATTTGGTTTACCAGCGGTTTAGTTGATAAATAGAAAAAAAACCCGCGAACCATCTCTTTTATTATTTTTTTAATTTGCTTCTCTTCAGAGAAAACAAGCGCGCATTCCTTCTCCATCTCCAGTACTCGCGAACCCTAACGCCACCGTCCCCTTCAGCCGTCGTTCTCCAATCTCCGACCGTCGTTCACTAGTACAAAAATACGGGAGTGGTTATGGTGCATAAGCTTTTTCCTTATGCACCGTGCATAAATAATGAAAATTACTTAATACACCCCCCAGATTGCTTAGTACACTACTCAGATTACTTAGCGCACCCCCTAGATTTCTAGCGCACCCCCTAAAAATCTGGGGGTGTGCTAAGTAATTTGGGGGGTGCACTAGAAATCTGGGGGGTGCGCTAAGTAATTTTGGGTATTTATGCACGGTGCATAAACATGGCTTATGCACCATAACTTATGCCGTTTTGTAAATAAGTTCAACTTTATTAAGACGGTTTTGTTATCAACCGACTTGATAGGAATTTAAAAAATACAAATGAAATTCCTTAAGTTCCTTGTTAAGTCACCTAAAACTCAACTGACTTAAGAAACCTTTTTTGTTAAGTCAGGTGTCCCTCAACTGACATATAAAACCTATTTTGTTAAGTCAGTTTTCACTTACTTAACCTAAGAAGTAGCATGCGGGAATCGAACTCAGTCCCTTGTTATAAAAAACAAATTCTAATTTTTTTAAAGAAAAATCAAATCTTTAAAAAAATCAAATCAAATCTTTTTTTTTTAACAAAAAAAAAGAAAAATAAAATCTTTTAAACTAAATCCAAATCTTATTATAAAAACTAAAATACGGAATTGTTTTTTAATAATTTTCGGGGAAGATAAGTATAACCCTCCTTCTTCTTTTTTTATATAATCCCTTCTTTATTAAAATAAAAAAAGATAAAGTTCCGCCTCTGAACTTCATCCTCGCGACGGAACCCTTTTCTTCTTCACCGTCACGAATCTTCTTCTTCTTCACTGCATATTCCTTTGAACTGTCTTCACTGTCGCAGCTTCTTCTTCACTGAAAATCCTAACTTTCAAACCCTTCAATCCCTTCACCGTCACAACTTTTGGTGTTTTCAATTCCAGAAATCAAACTCTCAATCTTGAGTAAGTATGTAATCTGCAAATCTGAGTTTTAATTTTTAGAAGTATGAACGGATTGAATGTTCTATAAGTATACATACATTGGGTAAACTAGAGGGATTTCTAGATTTTAATTTCATTATAGTTTTTTGTTCTGTATGTGATGAATTGTATTTCATCGCAAAGGAAATTAGGAATTAAGTTAGCAGTTTTATAAAAAAAAATTAGTTTTATTTCTGCAATTATGCTAATGTAATCATAATTACCTTTGAGTGATTCAATTCAAAGTATAATATTTTCTTGATAATTTTTGAACTTGTCTGCATAGATGAAATTTGCTTCATCTAATCATGTTCACTTCTTTAGAATATTATATGTAAGTTGCCTCTTCTAATCATATTCTATTTTGATAATTTGATAATAGAATGATATAACTAGATATTTAAGTGTTTCTTACTTAGATATAAGGTGCTAGAAAGGAAGGTGGTAGATCCCCTGGTATATGGTGAAGGATAATTATTACTGATCCATGTCTCAATTTAAAACAGACGCATGCATTCTAATTTATTCGGGTCACAGGGACAGGTGAATTGTTTTCAATGTTTTTCTATGCTCTGATAGAAAGTAGTGGTTTGAATTCTTAACCGAAAGTTTTCTGTATTTCTTGTTGTTTTGAATGAGGTTCTTATAACTTTCAATTTAACAACGATCTGCTTTTATACACTCTAAAGGTATGAAAATTGTTTCCTTAATAATAGACCCTAATTAAGCTAAGTTGTAATAATTTATGTTGATTTCGGAGGACAATGCCATTAGTCTTTCAAATGAACTTTTGTTTTAATCAAATTATTTCCTCTTTTGTTTCCTCTGATTTATATGTTTCACTATGATATTCTTTAACAGTTGTACCACTCATTAAGAATATTTTATCCATGTTATTAGAGGATATGCCTTAAATTAAAATTGAACTATCTTTAACAATCTCCTTGTGGTAACAACCTAATAACATCACATACTTACATGGTTTAATCCTCTATAAGCACAACAATGTGTCTTGTTTTCTTGTTGGAGAAGAACTTTCTATCGGAAATCAAGAAGGCCTGCTTGAGCTTTTGACTTGCAACTCGGGTAATAATGTTTGTTTAGTGTCATTGGTAAAACTTTTCAATTTTTTTCATTCCCTTATATTCTAATGATTTCTATTCTTATTTCATCTCTGTTCTATTTTTTATGTTATGAGACTCATGGCATTGTCCTTTAAGTTTGTGAATTATGTTACATTTAGTGAAATCTTTATCATAGTATAATTCATTATAGGTTATGGAGAAGTTTATGGACTTGTCCATCTTTTGAATTTGGAGATAAATAAGGCAGGCCTTTGTACTTGCTTTACTTGTTTTATTACACTGCCTAATCACAAGTTTGATTTTCAATTCACCTAATATTCGAGTTACATTGTGATTTCAGTTTCATTATAATTTATATATTTTTTTAATAAAATAAAAATATTGCATTTGTTTTTACTTTCTATTGATTGATACATTCAATTAAAGGCATACTTATTTAATGCAATGAAGGAACAATTTGTTCTTATTATGGCTAATATGCTAACTAAAGAAGTTGCTGAAGTTAATGAGCTTAAAGCTAAAGTTGCTGAATTTGATGCAATGAAGGAACAATTTGCTCTTATTATGGCTAATATGCAAAATCATGTAAGACAATATTTGTGTGCCTTACATATATATATATAATGTGAAGATAATGACATTGACTTGTTGTTATTGTTATATTATAGTTTTTTTAATAAGTTTTTTTTAAAATTTATTTCATGTTCAAAGTACATGATATTAATTTGAAGTGCATTTTTTATGAATGATATATAAAAATATGTTGCTACTACAATACTTTTGTTTTTAACTATACTTTAAATTTTGTTTTCAGGGGTTTAACATAGGATCACCGTTTGAAGTACGACGCTCTTCTGAGTCTAGTCATAATGTTGAGGGTGATCAAGCAACTCCGGACGATTAAACTTAGATATATAAGTTTTGTTTAGGCGTGTTGAACTTTTGATGTCACGCTTTTCCATTTGTTTTAATTTTGACGTACTAGGCGCATGTGTTGTGACCTTGGTTTTTATTTTTTGTTATGTACTATTTAGGTTGCATGTGTCAATGCAAACTTTGGATGTATTGCGCATGTATTGTGACCTTTAGTTCCATATGTCGTTGCGAACACCTTATTTTTGAATCAAACGGATGATATTTTGTTTATGAATTTGTCTATATTGCATGAATTATTATAGTAGTTCAATATTTAAAAATACTACGTTTGAATATTAATCGATGAATAAAAAAACAGGGTAAAAAATTGTCCTACAAAAATAGACCTCAAAGAAACCAGAAAATAAATTAAAAAAAAAGTAAATTATATAGCGGCGGTTTCCAACCGCTGCTAAAACTTAAAAACAAAAAAATTTAAAAACAATAGCGGCGGTTACAAACCGTTGCTAAAACTTAAATACTAAAAAATTAAAAAAAAATAGCGGCGGTTTCAAACCGTTGCTAAAACTTAAATACAAAAAATTATAAAAAAATATAGCGGCGGTTTCAAACCGCTGCAAAATTGGCTGAAAATTTTGTTTTTTCGTTTCATGTATTGCAACGGTTTCAAACCGCCGCAACACATATTGTGGCCGTTTGTGTAACGGTTTTCCAAACCGCCGCTATTTGAGCTACCAACGCTCAAATCTGCAACGGTTTGGCAACCGCCGGTAAAGATGCTGCAACAGTTAAAAACCGTTGCTAAACCGTCCCATAACCGTTGCTAAACACCTTTTTTCTTGTAGTGAAGTGGTATCAGAGCGGGTCTTCATGTTTGATTTATTGGGATAATTTGTTTATATCTATGTTTAAGTTTCGGTTCTTTTGGCGAGGTTTGCTCAAAATTTGACAAAGTCTAAAATATCTGATACACATGAATGAATTCGTGGTCTGTATGCATTCGGTAAAGGCATATAGAGTTTTGTGTTCATTGCATATATCTATATATAATCATACTATTTATTTAAGACTTTGGATGGTTCGTCGATTTCAATTTTAAATTATTTACCAATTATGTTAAAAGGTTGATATATGCATTCAAAATTGTTATAGTAAATAGTTTGTTACTATAAATAAGGATTTAGATTTGATTTTGGTGACTATTTTTTTTTAATCAAATCTTTGGGTTTGACTAGAAATATTTGGCAATCAGATATCATATATAATTTTTAGTTGATTTCTTTCAATTGCTTTTGGAAATTTGAAACTATAAAGATTTTTTTTTATGGATAATGGTTTCGGCAATTGTAGAAAATTATGAAAGGATTCCATTAGTTTTTGTGGGATTTTAATTATTTGATTTCAATTGAAATTTGTGATATGTAAAGTTTTGAAGAAATTCTGGATTTGGTATGGTTTATATCACTGTGAAATCAAAACACAAAATTTATAATTAGGCTTTGGGTGATCAATTAATTCGTTATGATATTGAAATTATATAATGATTCACAAAGATTTTGTACTTAAAGTTTAAGTTTATTTTGAGAAATAAGGGATATAAAGATATGATTTGGCACATATATTTAGTTATTATATACATTTTTATAAGAAGATCAATTATCGTTAAAAGGTAATTGATAATGATTCTCAAAATATTTTGATTCAATCTGTTATGTACAAAATTAAAGTTTTGATTCTTTAAATTTTTGGAAAATATAGATTCTATAATTATTTGTGTGATTACAGATATATAAAGTTTTGGTTTCCTTCTATTTTGGAAAATACAGTTATAGAATTCTATTACTTATTTAAAGAATCATTGGGTATATGTGAATCAATTGCGGCATGAATATTCTTTGGAATATATAAAGATTTAATTTTATTTAAAATTAAATATTTGGTCTATAGTATGATTTTGGTGTTTGAATTTATTGTTATTAAGTTTCAACAATAATTTCTTTTGTCATACTCTTCGGTCATATTTCATGCCAATTTTAGTTTGGTGGTGAGAATTTCTTCTCACATTAAGGGATGTCATTTAATCTTATGATTATGAAGAGACATGATAAAGGAATACAGCCTACATTTTGTGAGTAGTGCCTTGTAAATTTAAGATTTTTCCCATTTGATTTAATAAATTGCAAGGTAACTTTGATTGATTTGGTTGAAACAACAAGTTGCCAAAGTATCCTCTTTTGTCTAAATTTAATTCAATTGAAATCACAAAAGGGATGTATAAAATTGTTCATGCAAGCTATTTGGGTCTGCCAAAAGGTCGACAAAGTTTGGCCGAATAATTACATACATATATATCCAATTTATTAAATTGTCTAGTAATGACGATTGAGTTGATTGAAACAACATGTTGCAAAAGTAACCTCTGTTGCATAGATTTGATTCAATTAAACTTACAAAAGGATGTAGTGTGAAATTATCCATGTAAGTTGTCGTCGGCCCCAAGGAAGGCCCAACTTGACCGGGTGATTGTATACTTGTGATGGTAAATGTGTGGTGATTATAAAGTTATTTACCATGTGAATAGTAGGATGCGCAAACGTGACTATTATTTGACATGTTATCACCAATGTTTGATCATTGCATTGAGAGTACCGCTTGCGGTTAATTCTTACAATCCAAAGGTTGGGGATTGATGGTGCGCTTGGTATCTTGTTTGAGTCTTTTAATTTACAAATAAAGTTTTGCATGTGTGTATAATAACTTATTGGCATGTATAATAAAGTCGTGTTATTGTGAATCCATGTAAGTATTTAGTGGATTACAATCACACCTATGATGGTAAACATGTGACAATATGAAGACTATTGTTTATCAATATTAATTGTCAGTGTTTGATCATTGTAACCAAATACCACTAACAATTGATGTTAATTTTAAGGGTTTGACATTGATGATGCACTAGGTATTTCGGTTGGTATATTTTTTTGTTCTCTATAAACTACATAGTTTATGTATCTGCAAAATCGTTTTAGAATTTTAATTCTTAAAATTCTAACTTTCAAGAATATAAGAAGAACATTACGTTCTTGGATCTAGACCTGTGATAAGGATGGAGGAACTCAAATCTCTCACAATTCAGTAAATTTAAAATGAGAATCAAGTATAGAAAGTGAGTATACTCCTAATCACAAAGGTCATGTGATCATAAAGTTCTAATTTCCAGGGACAATAGAGGTGTTACTTAAGATGTCATAATTTTTTGTCATGTTTTTCTTTGCTTAAATTAAAGTGTTTGTAAAGCAATAAGGCGAAAGGCACGCTCTCGTTGGAGAGATGACTTTTCATTAAGATTATCGAGCAAAGAAATATCAGAAGCACATTATGTAACTATTTAATCTTGCTAAAGAGTCGTGGTTTCGACAATCAGGTGACTTGGTCGAAAATATAGCATTTAGTGTTCTCTTTGCACAATCAATTTTACGACTGTCAAAGTTGGAAATGGTTCTTTAATAGAATTATTTCATAAAGTGTGCAATGAATAAAATGTTGAAGCAAGAGAAAATAAAGTAGTGCTCATTAGGTAAATACCTCAAAGGATAAGGGCAAATAAAGAATAATGAGAAAATATGATCTAAACTGACAAATTTCAATGATGTTGAAAGACACATCAATCTAGAGGGAAAATAAGTTGGTGAAGATTGATGATTTTTCAACTATTTGTTAGATTGTTGTTACTAATAATATTTATATTTAAAAGACAATTTGGTGAATCAATTTTTGTTAGTGATTTTTGTTTTAATGTTATATTAATATTTATTGTTATTTTAAAATGAGGGATTCAATTTGTCTTTTAAATTTAAATATAAGCATAGTCAATTCAGTTATGACTTGTGACAATCTTGAATTGTTGAAAGTTTTGAGAAATATAAACTTTGGTCCCAAGTTAATGAACATTTTGAGACATGAACTGTAGTTAAAATTTGAAGATATTGAGTTTGGGGGAGAGATATGGTAAAAGAACAAAATTGATTGAGGAATAATTGGTTCTAAACTAATTCATATAGTTACTATTTATATAGTAAATTTGGATCCTCATAAGGATATTAGTGTTCTTCCTCTCAACTAAGTTAAGAAATTAATTTATAAAGATCAAACTCAATACCTTCAAGAAACTAAAGAATCGAGTGTCATAAAGTATTGACTGGAAAGATAAATTACATTTAATTTAAAAACTCTATTATGACAGTCAAGACACTTGTAATTTATTATAATTTTGGAGTTTCATAAGATGGATACCAATATAGTATTTCTTAATGGTGACATTAAGAAAAACAATAAGGTGCAATCTGAGAAAACTTTATGTCAAAAGACACAAAGTAGATAATTTGCAAACAGATGAAATTCATTTATGAGTTAAGGAAATTGTCTCATTAATGATACCACAAAAGTCTCATCAGGTAATTATCTCATTTGGTTTTGAGATGTATATTATGGAGAGTTGTGGGTTATACAGGTTCAGTGGGAGTATCTTTATATTCTTAGTTTAATGTGTCGATTTTACTTTATTAAGTCAACAGTGATATATAGTCGTTGCGCAAAATCAAGAAATCACTAACAAAAGTTTAGTGACGAAAGTTCTTGCACACATCTCTTTTGTATTAGGAAATTCGATACTTAAGGATTATTCTCTATGTATCATTCAGTTATCACAAAAGAGTTATATCAATAAAGTTGAAAGTAAATTCGACATGAAAGTCAATAAACTAAGGGATTGTTTTAATCATAAATGAGACTGTTTAAAAGTCTCAATAATTGCCAAAAGAAAATCTGGAAATTTAGAAAATAAAGTACTTTCCTATATGCTTCAGCTTTAAGAAACTTAAGTATGATCTTAATTATACGCATCCGGAAATAGCGTATATAATAAGACCATTTAGCAGATACTTGAGCAATTCAAAATTTGAATTGTTGAAATGAAGCAACCATAAGAATTAATATAGAGAACAAAATAATTTGTGTTCAGATATCGGAGATCTAATATTTTGGAGATCATTAGTATGTTCGACTCCGGTTCTTTGGATGTTTACATACAATGGACATCCTAATTCAAGAAATGCTTGTAAGTATTTATGTCAATTGGTTGCATAAAGTAAAAGTTTTTTGAAAGACAACTCAAGTTATACTCAAGTTATATAGTGACATAAATCAGTCAGATAATGCTTCAACAATTATTTTATGGAGTTTATCGATTTAAAGTTGTTGAAGGATAGAACATATAGAGATGAATTTTATGCTAGCTAATTCACTAATCGAAGACTTGACACTTGAGGTCTTTTATTTGGTTGTTGTCACTAAGGATGTCTTGGATTAGTGGGAGTCTCTCTTCAGTTATGTTCTAACTTTGGTATTGATACAAATACATATTTGGTTAAGGTTTTCTGCAGAATTGAAGTTTGAAATAAAGTTTGAGGTTATTACGATAATTCATTTTGTATTATTTGTGCAAATAATGAATTTGCAAACTTCAGTTTGATCTCACTAAGGATTTCAGTCGGACCAGTTGGAAATAGGCATGATATAGAGATCACATTGCATGCATTTTCCATGCCACTCATCCATATCGATCTATGTCATCGAGTGCATTGATGTGGTGATCGTCGAAGGTTCCGTCACGTTATATGTTAGTGACGACAGCCGCGATGGTTCCATTATTGATGTATGAGAGGGACCAGATTGTAAAGTTGAAATCTAAAGATAAATAACATTCAGATGCGCACCTAAAGATTAATGATATAATTATTACGATATATTGCCCAAGTGGGAGATTGTTGGAATATTTTATTATATTCCAATAATATTAGGTGGGTAAATATCTTTATTAATTATATTAGCTATTTATCAATTTGGGACCTTAATTGATTAGTGATCAAATTAAGTAAAAAGGTTAATTAGATTTCTATTTGGGTAATTAATTAATTTAATTGGATATAGGCTCAATATGAGTGGATGTCAGGATGGTCCATTTGGGAATAATGGGAACCCTAATGGATCATCACACTATATATAGGCTATGGTCCCCAATATACCGGACACATCGCATTCGTCTCTTCTCCCCATCTGAAGAGAGTTTAAGGCATAAGTAGTCTCGGTTGAGGAAGAACCACAAGCCAACGGGTGTTCATCATCCGTCTCTTTCACGTTTCACGATTGCTATCGGAGAGACTTACGGCTTGTTCATATTCATATATCCAGGTATTCCTCTAATCCTTTAATCTCAATAAATTAACATGTCGTAGATCCTGTTTATATATACATGCTCATGTGTTTATTTAGCTTCCACACTAAAGTTATAAGACTATAGAATTAATCTTTATTGAGAGCATGTCTATATTAATCTTAAAGTAATTCCAACATTGTGTTGCAAGAAATAAGTCAATCAACTTGTATGTATATAGTAGTGATGACACTAGATATATACAGTATGTTCCATTTTTTCTTTTGTCAAGTAATTTAGTCGCTAAATATTTCATCATTTAAATGAATAAGTAATGTAATTGAAGTTCGAACTTCGACCTCTATATATATATATAATATATGTCTCGATTAACTGTGTTAAGCTCACGAACTGTACGTCGGACACTCTCCAATGAATAGTGCACCATAGAGAATCCGGTACTAGGCAAATGACTAGAATTTAATCTTCAACTTTTATACACTTGGATGTTTTATTTTAGTTTTTTGTTAGATGATCACTTATTGGTTAATTTTGCAGTACATATTTTATTTTGATATGTATCGGTCCATTTATTAAGGTGGAAGACAATTTTAATAAATTCACAAATATTCCATTTATTAATTTTTTTATGCATGTCTAACACTATCTCTCGACCTATAAAAATTATTTATCCCAACAATATACCGTGCATATTTAAATAAGATCTTTACCTCGATTATTATCTTAAAATTAATGATTATATAGTATGAATGACCTAAGAATTTTACAATTGCACAGAAACAATTCAATGAAATCAAATATTATAACAATTATTTAATTACAAACAAAAACACTTTTTGATTAAATTTATCAACTTTAATACTTATAATTGAAACTATCATGATGAAACACAGACGTGAATTCGTGCATAAGCACGGATATCTTATTTGTTAATTAAATAAAGAAAAGTTAATCACCAATAAAAACAAGTGGATCATATTAATAGTGATCAGGAACACTTATTAAACATTAAAAAAAAAAATAAAAGATAGAATTAATAGTAATAATTTTTTATATTTTAAAGACATTAAATACACAGATTTCAAAATAAATTTTTTATATTAATAGATTTAATCTATGAAGCCCCGATACTCTAAAAATGGTGAAGTATCATGTCTGATACGTCCTCGATACCGATACTCGTCCGATACGTCCCGATATTCGTATCAGAAAAGTATCGGTTAAATCTTTATTTTTAAATAAAAAAATAATATTCGATACGCGTCCGATACTTCCCGATAATCGTATCGGAAAAGTATCGGTTAAAACTTCATTTTTAAACAAAATAATAATATACGATACAATTCTGTTTTCTAGTGAATGTCAAACTATACGATACAATTATGTTGTTACACGGATAACTAACTATGTCTTTTTTTGGATAGTATCGATGATGTTTTTTGGGATAGTACTAATGATGTTCTTTTTGTATAATATTTAACTTAAGATATATAACTTAAAAAGTACTGGTAATGTCATGACTATTATATATTTTTTGAGCTATTATATGTCTTTAGTTAAGACTGAGAACCCTTGTATATTGAGCCTCAAACTATTTTGCTCTTGTGCAAGCTTATTGGCTTGTGTGTACTCCTTGTACAATGAACTAATTTAACTAGTGTTCGGAGCACTATTTAATATTTTCTAAATAAAATACTGTAATTGATAAAAATACGAAGTGGGGCCCTTGAAAAGTGTGACGCAACCAGCAGTCATCACAGTCCATATGGCAGACACAATATTTACTTATTTAGCACCATCAACGGTGCATCTTCAAATTTGAGTTTGAGGGCTCTATCTCTTACGACTCACTTTATATTCATCATTTTTCGAGGTCCCCACACACAAGGTCACCACCCCCCCATTTACTAACAAAAAAAAGACTACCACGTGGGCCTATCTAATATTTCAGCCCAAAAGTTTGGTGGACCCAAAGCCCACAAAACCTCCATACCCGAAGGAAAGTTAAAGATCCTGCCACGTGTTCAAACGGGAACGTTATGATGACGAGGAAAGTTGTGACTTTCTCCGATGATTATGTCATTAAAGTGGGACCCATGACCTCACCTGTTATCCGCGTCAGCATGGTGTTTTTACTACGGAATGCGAGAGTATTTTTTTTTTTACTTTTGGGTTACGTCACGGTTGAATATAATTACTGCTCCACGTCAAAGTGAAAGTGACGTCATCGATGTTCATAACCCATGTGACCGGTTTGTGATATTTCACCGGCAAATTTCCCCTATTCCCGAACCAACACATTTTACGTTCCACGCGCGTGATGAATCTTGTGGGTTTCAAACATTTTCTCTCAATCATTCATGGTCTTTTCCTTTCTGAGAAACTCGTGCGCTACACTGAAACGGGAATCTTAGGAGATTTCTTTCTTATCCCATGCAGTAGTACTAGTAGTATGACACAAGCGAGTCTGGATTTGATGTACTACTACAACTACTAGTATTTATCCAATTATTTTTATTTTCTGAGATACATAGTCTCCGCTTGTTTTTACTATTTTTTTAAAATTATTTTTATAAGGAGTATTTTATTTTCTAGATTTACTGAATATTAGTATATTCAATTTATAATATAGATTAAATATGAAATAATAAATGAATTTAAAAATCAATTGTTTCTTATTGAAGGAAGTATAAGAAGAAATTTGTTTTTAATTAAAATTATTGAATTATTAATGTATTTGAGTTATAATATATTAGATATATTAATTATTTGATAAATTTGTAAAATGTAAATTTTCATATAATAAAATTAGATGGCGTTTGTTCAGAAAAATTTTCATATAATAAAAGTGAGTTCAATGGTGGAGATGTATTTATTGAACGTGGGAGAAAAAAAAACGACGGAAGAGATCAATCTTTTTACAATAAATTAGTGTGATTCTTTTCGTAAGATTTAATTAATTGTTCATTTGTATCTATCTCTTTGATCAAATAGTAACAAATAAAGTTTAAAAAGCATATATGAAGTTGTAAGAGGATTTTTGTTTGTCATGTAGTCTAGTAGTTAAAAATTTCACCCTTACATCGTATTTGTTTAGATAGATTTACAAAAGGGAGAAATAAGAAAGAGAGATAGCAAAAAAATAAGTTATTTCTATGGTTTGGATAAGGAGAGAAATATAATGGTTAGTACGTAACCGTCAAAAAAATATCTCTCTATATTAGGATAAAGTTGTGTATGAAGAAGTGAAATAAACAATTTTACAACAATGCCCTCATTCAACTAAGTTTATTTTCTCTTAAAAAAGGATAAATTTGTTATTTTACAATTTTTATTAATTTCTCTCTTCTCATTTTTCTATTCATTCAAATCATATAAATTTTCTATTCAATTTCTCTTCTATCTCTCTTCTCTCTTATTTCCCCCTTCACTGTTTCTATCTTCACCATCTCTTTGACATCCAAACATAATGTTAAGGTGAATAAGTGGGATGATCGGAGTTCGAACTCCGGCCCTCTGCATATATAATTTAATGTCCTACTAACTGAGCTAAGCTCACGAGACAAGTCGTAAGAGGATTTATATTCTACTATTTAAGTTTTTTAAAATACTACTCTTAAAATTTTTTGTTGGTACACTTTTTTTTCTTAAATTGAGTTATATTTTGTTACGGAGGAAGTAATAATTAATGCTCTTAAAACATTGTTTAAGAAATTTAAAATATATATTTTTCATAGAAAATTACTATTTTTGTCTCTAAATATAAGATTCATTTGAGAAAATTGTGTAGATTAAGGAACTTGAATATGATATTAAATTTACTGACAATTAGTATTATTTTTACACTTTTATCTTTTAACTGAATAAGTTAATGCCGTTAAAAAAAAAAAACTGAATAAGTTAATGTTTTCTTTATAGTATTTATTACATATTGTAGAAAAAAGACACAATATAATTATAGGTAGGCTTAAATAGTGTTTTAGTCCCTGCAATTGTCCCTCGTTTTGAAAAGAGCCCCTGTTAAAAAAAATTTGATTTTAATCCCTGCAAAATGTAAAAGTTTTGAAAAGAGCCCCTGAACAGGAATCATTGATGCCATGTGTCAAAAAAAATAGTGTTTTAGTCCCTGCAATTGTCCCTTGTTTTGAAAAGAGCCCCTGTTAAATTTTTTTGTTTTGATTTTAGTCCCTGCAAAAGTCATTAAAATGGTGACATGTCATCAATGATTCCTGTTCAGAGGCTCTTTTCAAAACTTTTAAATTTTGCAGGGACTAAAATCAAAAATATTTTTTAACAGGGGCTCTTTTCAAAATGAGGGACAATTGCAGGGACTAAAACACTATTTAAGCCTTATAGTATATATGTTGGTAAAGAAATGAGTATTGCCCTTGGAAATGTGATAATATGGTCTTATAAAAAGAAACAAAATAAATTTTATAAGAAGATCTTATATTTAGGGATGAAGATAATATGACCGAATAGTATATTATAAAAGAGAGAGATCAAATTACATCATAATAATATATTGTATAAAATCTTTGAATCTTCAACCTCCTTAATTATTTATTTGATCAAGTAACCTTTCTGGTGGTTAAAAAATTGTCTCCTAAAGTGAATAAATAAGGAATTTGAAGTTCAAACCTTTACATCTACATTTATTCCTAATTTCTCCAATTGATTTTATACATTTATTCCACTTATCCACTTGAATGATGAAATTTCTTGACACCAGACTACTTGATATATTAAAAAAAAGTAAAATACTAAATAGTGTACCTGGTGCACTAGTTAAGCACATAAATAAGAAAATTTTACTAGGGCCCATTCCCCTAGAAACCAGAGGGTGAAAACCAAAAATAAAATAACTTTATCTTATTATCAAACATCTTTTAATTCTATTATCATTAAAAAAAATAACTTTTAACACTTTTTAAAATAAAAGTTAGATTCACCTAACAACTTTACTTTCAATTTTAAAGTTTTTACTTCTAGCTTTATGGTTAAAATAGCTTCTACACCTAAAAAAAATTAGGCTAAACTGTACATAACTTTATGATTTATTACTACTTTTAGTATAGTTAACAAGTGCGCTCGACATTAAAAAAAAAAAAACCAAGAGTGAGAGAGAGACAAAAGGCATAACCGCGCGTGGGAAAAGCATAAGAGGAAGAGAGGGAAGGTAATGTTGAGATGAAGAAACACTAGTTCAGTGATGTAAGCAAGCACAACACAAAGTCGTCTTCTTTTCATTTTTATTTATAAATAAAAACTCCCACAATACCAACACTACTGTCTACTCTACTATAACACATAACACACACTCTCTCTCTCTAAATCGGAGGAGCAACCGTTAATATGCAAGACCTACGCCGTTACTCAAACGACATAGTTCAACTCGACTTAGCCACCACCACCGCAACTACCACCACAACAACCACCATGTCCATGAATTCAAACTCCTCCTCTTCCTTATCCATCGATATCGACGAATCAGCCGAAACTAAAATCCACCGTCTCATAACAGAACATCCAGTAATCATCTTCACACGATCTTCCTGTTGCATGTGCCACGTCATGAAGAAACTTCTCTCCACCATCGGCGTTAATCCAACCGTCATCGAATTAGATGATAACGAGATCGCTTCTCTTCCTCATGATGACGATGATGATCTTGCTTCTGTTCTTCGTAACCGTTCTCCCGCCGTCTTCATCGGTGGTGCTTGCATCGGCGGACTAGAGTCTCTTGTTGCTCTCCACGTCAGCGGTCATCTTGTTCCTAAACTCGTTCAAGTTGGTGCTCTTTATGTATGATAATCAATAATCAATATCATGTGTTCAATTTCAATTTCCCTCTATATTTTCTTCTTTAATTTCTAGTTAAATTATATCAATTATCCTTAATATAAAATGTTTATTATTTATCATTATTCATCACCTCAAAATCCCCCCAAAAAAAAAAACCTATAACTAATTGTATAATTTTGGGTTAGTCTTTTGTGAAATGAAATGGATATCTCAATTTCAATCTCAATTTATTTTTTCACTATTATCATTAGTCATTTACTATGGTCGGTATTTCTGAAACTCTCTCTCACACACACACACACAAAGAGTTTGAGGTTTAAACCGAATGAATACATCCGGTTAAACAATCAGAAACTCACACATACAACAAAGCCATGTCTAAACTCAGGCACATACAAAAGTGAGGTATTGAATTCAAACTTAAATAATTTGCCAAACTAAATAATATCGACATTATTAATTGAGTTAATGAGAGTAGATTTCATTTGGTATCTTCTTTGGTCAAAGCTGGGGAATAGAGAGTGTGATTTGGGTGTGTGTGAATGATACTCACTAGCTGTATCTTGAGGGGACACGTGTTAGGGAAGGGCATCTCTCATCAATGGTGGTGACTATGACAACGTTGTAATTGTTTTGGGGTTTTAGCATACCATGTGGTTTTGTTTCAATGTTATTGTTCTATCTTGTGTGGCTTCGTCACAAAAATAGATTTAACGCAGTCACGGCTATAGACCATTTAATTAAAGATAGTCAAATTTAATTAGATTAATGTCCATAATAGTTGAATTAGGCCTTTATGCTCTAGATTTTTGTATTGTGTGAAATTGCATAAAAGCATTACCGTAAACAATTTTAATCTTAATCACTTCATCGCTTGTGATCCTCTTCCCCAATTTCATTGGGTCCCATTCTCTCAATTATTTTGTAATAGGACCCCTAGCTTGCCACCTTTAAACTAATAATACTAGTATAGATTAAAATATCATAGGGAAGAGTTATTAATGAATTATTCATAAGCTTATATAATAATCTAATTTATTTATTTATTTATATAGATGTGTGTGTCTGTGTGATACTAATAAGAAGGGGAAATTTATTTTTAATGAGGCTTTTAGATCTTTTGATTGGGTGCATGTGTGTATTGCTTCACAAATCACAAGTTACCAATGATAGGGACAATCATGAACGTCCAAATGTGGTAATAGCTTTTTTTGTTTCTAGTTATTGACTTCTTGTCCCCTGCCGGGGTTTAAGCCGTTAAGAACAAAGAGAGTTCTCTCAAAGTAGTACTACTTTGGAAATCATGATCATTAGTGAAGAAGCTTAGAAGAAAAAAAAAGATTTTTGACAAAGCATCACAAGATTGTATCCAAAAAAAAAAAGAAAAGCATCATAAGCTTAGATTCTAATTAATCAAGTGATTAATGAACTTCTATTGCCAATAAATTATTTAAAAAAATTTAAGTTAAATTAAAGTCTGATTTGAATAATTTTTACTTATCGCTTGCAGCCGAGCCAAATTAATAGGGTTTATTTTTCTTTGAAATCGAAGGGTTAAGACAAATAATGCAACTCCAATAATTGCAAAACAAATTAATGCATGTTAAATCTGGCACGGCTCATCTATTTTAATATTTGTTATTTTTTTTCCTTAGCACATTCTTAAACATCCATGGAATCAAATCCCCTTTGCTATGTACCTCTAAAAAGGAATTAACATAACTACTTTAGGCACAATTCATTACTTAATTGAGCTGTTACTTTCAAACAAGAATCTTTTTTGAGTTGGAATTAATTTTGAACTTGTTGGAATGGCAATTCCAACTCCTACTTCTTATATTCTTCTGTTGACTATGATCAGCATAATTACATTGCTTTTTCTTTTCAAAAAAATGATAGATAGTGACCATTTTTTCACTTTAACCAAAACCTATTTTAAAATGCCAAGGTGGATTAATGATAAATCATAAATAACTACCATCCACCATAAAAAGTTATTGTTTCCTTAGATTTGTTAAGGTTGTAATTTGCAACTTGTGAAAATAAAATAGTAGTATATATATCATATATGTACCAATATAAACTTTAGTGGACACTGTTGGAGATTTATATATATTATAATAATTGTTATTGAATCTAGCATTCACAAAAGGTAAAAGCCCAGGTAGATTCAAAGCTAAAACAGGGTGCAAGGACAAAGCTTAAATTGCTCTGTCATCATGCTAAGAGACATTATGGGCTGGTGAGTGATGGCATGCATGACTTCATCCTCATAACTTTCAACTTCCATCTCAATTTTATATTTTCTAGGTTTGATTCTGCGGTAAAAAAATATATTTAAAATTATGCAATGAAGTTGGTTGATGTATAATTTGAAATAATTTATTTTTGAGTTTATGTATACTAATTTTATGCAAATAAATAATTTTTTATTTTAATTTATAGGTTTTCAATTCTCAATAATGGAAATTGCATCTTTTAAGGGTATTTTTTCATAAACTATTTTAACAAACATATAATAATACATAAAAATTGATTTATTTGTATAAGTTCAAAAATAAATAATTTCAAACGGGCCCTTAATACCTTAAAAAAAAACAGGCCCTTAATACTTGTGTATAAAAATGAGTTGAATAATAATAAGTTTGAGTGTAAAAATAAGTTGTGCTTATGGTAAAAAGTTACAAGTTTTATCTTCAAATTAAAATTAATTTTTCTAGTTAAAAAGAAAATAAAATTAATTCTTGAAACAGATTCAATTCTACTAAAAATATTTAAACATGCATGTCACAAATCAATTCTACTTTCTACACTTCTAAAAATAATAATAAAAAAAACACTAAATTATTAGCCACATAACATTAATAACATTAACACTACCATCAGCATTATATAGGGAAATAATACAAAATATCAACTTTTCATTAATTATACTAGGCCTACCCACCAACTCAATCTCAAATAGAAACAAAAATAAAAAAGGTTTAGCACTAAGCAGCACTGCCACTGCTTTCTCCTTGCCTACATATGTATGTATAAACAAAAGGCACTTTGTAGCTGATTAATTGATAAGCAAAGCATCTTAATTAGAAGTAGGAGTACAGCCACTTGAGTATCTTTGTTAATCATACATACATGAGTATATATGTTTGTTGCAACAAAATGTACCCAAAACCAAATAGTTTAGTTTAAGACAAGTTTAAAATAGCAGACGTATAACGGTATCCACATATTGTTTTCTTTGTGAAAATAATTTTTGTTTTTATTTTTAGAATATATATTCTATTTTAACTTGGTAGTAAAAAGATAAAGTTAAGTTTAAGACAAGGTTAAAATAGCAAGTGTAGTTAGATTGTGATATTTGACAATGTGTAGTTGATGGTATCTAGGGTACTATTTTCTTTGCGAAAATATTTAAATAGTGATCTGTGTTCGCTATATATCTAGCGAGGGATTATTTTTTTATAAGTTTATATATAGCACTTACATTAATAATGCTATATATAAGCTTCAAACTAGTATATGTATGTGCAAAACTGTAACACCCCGTTTTTCAAAAAGCCAAAAAGGGCATTATTTTTTTTTTCTTTTTCAACTAACACTCAAAGTGCGCATAATAGTTTTATAAATGAACCGGCATTCAAATATACAAAGAACTCATTACCAAAAGGTGCTTCGACAAGCAAAGTGTATTTCCTGAATAATTACAATCCAAGTCTAAGTACCAAAACAAGTTAGAAATCCTATGCTAACCAAAAAGCACGGTGCACAAAACACACCGGCGCATAGTCTAACTATCCTAGGCTACAGCTCCAACCGCTCACTGGGGCCTGGAACAGCCACCGTCGTCACCACGACCTAACCCATCATCTGGGTGGGATGAGCCCACAAATGAAAGAAAGGGTCACCACAAAGTACAAGTATATATATATATAACCGGTGCGAGAGATTGTACACATAACAAATTTCCACATACACAAGAGAAAGCTCTTTAACACAAAAGCAAATCCCACCAACGGGCTTATATATATAATGCACACATAGCCTACCAATGCAGACTCTACATGATCGTGACACCAATCACTGGCTGCCACATGCATGAATTTTAATTCCGGAATTCAACCTCTCTATAGAAGGCGTAGGTCTCTGGTGGGATAACACCTCCTACTATTGGTGGGATAACACCAGGTAGAGTCACACAAGACAATACCAAAACAATCACGGTGGGATAACACCGGGTGAGTCACACAAGACAACCACCAACTCAATAAAATCCAGTGGGATTTGGCGAAGTCGCACAGACAACCGCCTGGTACGAAGGCAAGTCACACAAGACATACACCTAGGCACGCAACTATGAAATGCATGGCATATATTCTCTTCGGCATATACGGGATAGTCACACAAGACACAATCCTCGCGTAGTCCTATCTGACGCACGCATTCACATATGCTCATGCAAACAAACACATAGCCCTAAGCCTATGTACAAAGCATCTCAGCATACATACATTTTCTCAATCATATGTAATTTGCACACATTTTTATAAACACGTTCTCATCAACGAGAATACATAAGTACAAACATGCTAAAGCACACAGCAATTGCACACACAGCAAAACAAAACATGCCGTAATCGTTTTTAAAGACAGAAATAAAGTGGAGCCCTTACCTCGGCAAGCTTCCGTCAACAACACACGCTCAAACAACACAACGCGCTTCCTAAAACAAGCAGCGTAACAATCAATACATTGTTCTCTAACCAATCGTATTGAAACTACACCAAAACCCCAAAAACCTAATGGTTCCTAAGGAAAAACCACTCTTTCGGACATCGAACCAAAAACTACCGTATTGATCAACCCCCATGAGTTATTTGTACTATTTTTAGGACCCAAAACAATAGTCAAAAGTCTTAAATAATTTGAAATGCAAAATGGCCGTTTTCTTGCGTTATAAGCTACGTACTTTCCGAGTACCCGAAAAACTCGTTTCCAATCCCAACCACTTCCATAAATTAATAAAAAGGGATTAGAATGTTAAAAACCAAGTTTAGAAATCAAAATCCAAAATCTCAACTCCCAGAGCTCGCCCTGGCGAGTTGGTGGCGAGTGAAGGCAGAGAGTACTGGTCTTACTCGCTCTGGAGCTCGCCCTGGCGTGTTGTCAAGACCTGTGACACTCGCCCTGGCGAGTAACCACTCGCCTGGCGAGTTTCAACTGTCATGACAGCAAAAGACAGCAACTCACACCACCTTTTTCCACCCAAGCCTAGTTTGATTCTATTAGTTCCCAACATCTTTTCAAGGTATAAAAACAAACCATTTTCATAAGCAAGCAATTCATTTTCCGAAAGCTTGTAGGTTGCTTCGAGTGCAAGTTATTTGGTTTTCACTTCCAAAATCAAAACCAAATCCAAACACAAGTTTTATTACGGGCCTTAACCGTCCGGTAATCATTTTCAAACATGTTTTCAAGGTAAAAAGTAACACCACATGTCACAATAGTTTCAAACCACTTTGACCCCAAAATACTACCCAAAACACTTAGGAATATTTTCATAAACCACCAAATATTTTTCATCGGATTTTTCTAAAACAAAACCATACAACGCATTTCCCTTTTGCTCAGAGGTTCAAAGACAACTTTTCTTTTCAAAACCTTACAACATAACCTCATGTAATTGATCAATACATAACCAACTCAAAACCCTAACTTTTCTCATGAGATTCTCACAAACTCATGGAAAAATTGAAACAACAAAGCCTAGCATGCTTACTAAACTCTCATGAACAACTTTCATGAAACAAGAACTAGCAAGAACAACCTTTCTCACCAAACCCTCTTAAGAACATAAACCCAAAAACCTCACAACTCTAAAAATCTACCAACCTAGGAGATAAGAAGAGAGGGTTACCTCAAGAAAGTGATTCTCTACAACTTTCCTCAAAGCTCCAAAGCTTGAAATGGAGTGAAATGGTGAAGAATGGAAAATTTAGTGAAGGTTAGGGTTGAGTAATGGAGTTCCACGTGAAAGAGAGAAAGAATGAGATGTTTTGTGATGTTTTTCTAAGTGCCAAGGTCACTAAACCTCCTTACTATGCCATAGCTCTTGCTAGCTCATGACCATTGGATCAAAAACACATTGCCAAGACAAAACCCTAGCCATTGGATCAAACCAAACCAAATCCACTTGAGATTAAACTCAAAACCTCATAGAAACACTCACACGTTCAGCTCTCGCGCGCCGCGACGAACGTAAATCACAAAAACATAAAACTTACGGAAAGAACGTCTAACGTTTTTCCATTCCAAAACTTATCGCCGAATCTTTTTCCGCGACTGTAATTTTCTTCCATACCTTAGAAAATTAATCTCAGAATATATCTTAACTCGTGCAGATATATAAAACTCCCATCCGAAACCTCACTTAAAACAGACGCAGTAAAATTTTCCATCCGCGGGTAAAATCCTACTCGTTTTTCCAAACACAAGAATAATCCAAAACTCGTTATTCTGAAACCACAAATAACTTCTTATACAAGAAACAGGATCACAAGACAAAAGTCTGTACAAATACAGTGCACGAGCACGAAACAGACTCGATTACAGCAAATCTTAATAATTACACGATGTTTCATCACACGAACACATCGAAACCCTAATATTCCTTAAACCAACTATACAAAGAAATCTTGGGTCTTACAATACTACCCCCCTAAAAGAAGTTTCGTCCTCGAAACTTAGACGTCGTCAAACAAACTGGGGTACAACTCTTTCATCTTACTCTCGAGCTCCCAGGTGGTATCTCCTGTAGCTTCGTTCCATATTACCTTCACCAAAGGTATCTCTTTCGTTCTCAGACGCTTCATCTTTCTATCCGCAATCTTGATCGGCGGAACCTCGAATGACAAGTTATCGCTCAACTGGATATCATCTGGTGTGATCACATGCGAAGGATCCGGTGTATATTTCCGCAATTGCGACACATGGAACACGTCATGAATCAAAGATAGTACCGGTGGCAACGCGATCCGGTATGCTACCTTCCCAATCCGCTCCAAAATCTGATAAGGCCCTATAAACTTCGGAGTCAACTTCTTCGCTTTCAAAGCCCTTCCAACCCCCGTTGTTGGAGTAACACGGAGAAATACGTGATCCCCCTCCTCAAACTCTAAAGGCCTCCGACGCCTATCCGCATAACTCTTTTGTCGATCTTGAGCAACCTTCATCATTGCCCTTATCTTTCGGACCTTGTCCGTCGTCTGTTGTACCATTTCCGGTCCTACTATCATACTTTCCCCATCTTGGTACCAACACAAAGGAGTCTGACATCTCCTCCCATACAAAGCCTCATATGGTGCCATTCCGATAGTCGAATGGTAACTATTGTTGTACGTGAACTCTATCAACGGCAACACGTCGTCCCAACTCCCACGATCATCCAGCACACATGCTCTCAATAAATCTTCCAACGATTGATTTGTTCTCTCAGTCTGCCCATCTGTCTGAGGATGGTAGGCGGAACTCAACCTCAGTTTCGTCCCCAACGCCTCATGCAAAGTCTTCCAAAAATGTGAAGTGAACTTTGGGTCTCGATCCGACACTATACTTGACGGAATCCCATGTAACCTCACAATCTCAGCAATGTAAATGTCGGTCAACTTTGCTGCTGTATCCGTAGTTCTTACCGGTAGAAAATGAGCGGACTTGGTCAAACGATCCACTATCACCCAAATGGAATCATGCTTCCTCCTGGTCTTAGGTAACCCAGTGATGAAATCCATAGAAATGCTATCCCACTTCCACTCGGGAATATCTAAAGACTGCAGCATCCCTGCTGGTCTCTGATGTTCAATCTTCGCCTTCTGACAAGTCAAACACGACGCCACAAACTCGGCCACATCCCTCTTCATACCCGGCCACCAGAAATCTTGCCTCAGGTCCTGATACATCTTTGTCGCTCCAGGATGTATACTAAGTTTACTCTTGTGTGCCTCCCCTAGAATTATGTTTCTCAAGTTCAACGCATCGGGCACACACACCCTACCATTACATCTCAAAATGTTGTCCGGTCCCACCTTGAAATCTCGGTTGGTTCCCCGAACAATCAAAGCCCTTTTCTCCATAAGGAACTTGTCATCTTGACAATTAGCAATATCCTCCAACAAACCGTTTGAGATGGTAATCATACCCAGTCTCATATTCCCTAAAGCAAACTCTACCTCTAGGTGCAAGTCACGAAACTCTCTCAACAGCTCTTGTTGACTAGCCATTTGTGCGGAACAAACCGACACACTCTTCCTACTCAAAGCATCGGCTACCACATTAGCCTTTCCAGGATGGTATTCTAAAGTGAAATCAAAATCTTTCAAAGTTTCCATCCATCTCCTCTGCCTCATATTCAACTCCTTCTGGTCGAACAGATACTTGAGGCTTTTATGGTCACTAAACACGACAAAAGTGCAACCATAAAGATGATGTCTCCAAATCTTCAATGCAAAAACAACGGCCGCAAGCTCTAAATCGTGCGTAGGATAATTCTTTTCATGCACTTTCAACTGTCTTGACGCATAAGCCACTGCTCTCTTGTGTTGCATCAACACACATCCCAACCCCTGATGAGAAGCATCACAATAAACCTCATACGGTTCCTCCGACTGTGGTAACATCAAAACTGGTGAAGTCGTCAACCGTTCCTTCAACAATTGGAAACTCGACTCACACTTCACTGTCCACGCAAAAGGTTGATCTTTTCGCGTAAGTTGCGTCATCGGTGCCACAATCTTAGCGAAACCTTCAATGAACCTTCGGTAATAACCGGCCAAACCAACAAAACTTCTCACATCAGTCACTGTTTGAGGTTGCTTCCATGAAAGTATCGTATCAATCTTGGCTGGATCCACGGCTATTCCCTCTTTTGATATAACATGGCCAAGGAAATTCACCTCTTCCAACCAAAAATCACACTTTGACGGGTTAGCATACAACCTTTTCTCCCGCAAAACCTGCAAAACCAAGCGAAGATGCTCTTCATGCTCTTCTTCACTTTTCGAATACACCAAAATGTCATCAATGAACACCACTACAAACTTGTCCAAAAATGAATTGAATATCCGATTCATGTAGGCCATGAAGATCGCAGGTGCATTCGTCACTCCAAACGGCATCACTAAGAACTCATAATGCCCATAACGCGTCCTAAACGCCGTTTTCTGAATATCCTCATCTCGTACTCTTATCTGGTGATAACCAGATTTCAAGTCAATCTTGGAAAACACTGAGGCTCCCCTCAACTGATCCATCAAATCATCAATACGCGGCAATGGATATCGGTTCTTGATAGTCACCTTATTAAGCTTCCGATAATCCACACACAAACGAGACTTACCATCCTTCTTTTTAACCAATAAGACCGGTGCTCCCCAAGGCGACACACTAGGCCTTATGAAACCTTTACCTAACAAGTCCTCAATCTGACCTTTCAACTCTACCAACTCGGCTGGAGCCATCCGATAAGCTGATTCTGAAATCGGACCCGTACCCGGTTGCAAATCAATGAAGAATTCCACCTCTCTACACGGAGGAAAAGCTGGAATCTCTGATGGAAACACATCTTGGAAAACCTGAACCACTCGAATTTCCCCAATTCGGATCTCTGACATCACTCCTAAGCTAGCAAGTGAGACTATCTCCGGTTCTCCGTTACACATAACCACGGAAAGCCGATTCGCAGACAAGTACCTTCGCACACCTGGCTCGGGAAAGAAAACCAATTTCCGAGCGCAGTCTAGAATCACATAATGATAAGACAACCAATCCATCCCGAGGATGATCTCGAGAGATGTAAGCGGTAGACAAACCAAATTTACCAGAAAATCCCTATTCTGAATTACTACCAAACAATGCAAACATGCAGTATTCACTACCAAATCCTTAGCAGGAGTCAAAACATTCAAATCAAACGGAAGCACAGATACATTCAAACTCAAACGATTTGCACATGCCAAAGATATGAATGAGTGGGTTGCCCCCGTGTCAATCAAAGCAGTTAAAGAATTACCTGCGATGTGATAGCTCTCGTGGATGGCATTGCTAGCCTGCCCACTCAGTTCAGTGCCCATACAGTAAGCACGTGCCTTTGCCGCAGGTCTGGCACCCTGTGAGCCTTGTGCCACATTTGCCGACGGCCCAGTCTTCGGGGCTCTGCAATCTCTAGCAAAGTGTCCCGGCTTCTTGCAGTTGAAGCAAGCGCTTCCCCCTTTCGGTTGCGTGCATTCATTAGAAAAATGCCCCGCTTCTCCACAGTTGTAGCAAGTCCCCTTACTACCCTCTGATTTTCCCCGGGTTCCCTGATTCACCGATCGGCCCGGTCCTTTACTGTGCTGAGGACGGTTATAAGGCTTACTCCCTTGCCTCCCACTATTCTGGGTCGAACCACGATCATTGGTGCGACTTGGTCCTCCGGCATTAGAATTCCCTTGGCGGTTCACCCGCTTATTCCTCATGTCCTCTACCTCTTGGCACTTTTCAACCAAGACCTGGAACTGTCGGATACCCAATGGCACAACCGCATCCTGCAGTTCGTACCTCAGCCCATCTTGAAATCTACGGCACATATAAACCTCATCTATCCCATCCCTAAAGAAGCGGAAGAAACGGGATAGTGATTCAAACTTCTTGGCATATGATTCAACATTCATGCCCCCCTGACGCAACCTCAGAAATTCCTCCCCATACCTTTCCCTTGCAGTCTCGGGAAAGTACTTGGCCAAAAACCTCCTCTTGAAGTTCTCCCAATTCAAATCTTCATGGCCATTCTCCATGATCAGTCGGGTGTTCCTCCACCAATACTCAGTACCCCCGAGTAATTGATAGGTAGCTAAGACCACCTTCTCTCCTTCTGGACAATGAATTGCCCCGAATATCCTCTCCACAGATTGGAGCCACAAATCAGCAGTTTCCGGACCTCCCTCCCCATTAAACTTTGGAGGAGTCTGGTGGTTGAAATTTGAAAGAAGTCTAGAACCAGCAGCAAGTATTTCCCTTTCGCGCTTTTCCAGATCTCTCTGCGCCTTAGCATGGCTCTGAGCAGTCACAGCCGCTGCCATTGTATGCATGGCATAAGCCATCTGATTCACATCCACATTGTCCGCCATAGGTACAGTAGGTGCCCTTCTTGGAGGCATTCGATTTCTGCACAATACCAATTCTGATTAGATCCTTAGTCATACAATTCTGAATCCTAACAGAATATCTCACTCCACGGATTACTAACTCGAAACCCGACACAGAACAACCACTAGAACTAACTCCACACTAGTTACGCTCTAACCGACTCTGGACTAACGACTCAAGTATACACTTTCCCTTTGAAGATTTAAAGCCGTGCTCTGATACCAAATTGTAACACCCCGTTTTTCAAAAAGCCAAAAAGGGCATTATTTTTTTTTTTCTTTTTCAACTAACACTCAAAGTGCGCATAATAGTTTTATAAATGAACCGGCATTCAAATATACAAAGAACTCATTACCAAAAGGTGCTTCGACAAGCAAAGTGTATTTCCTGAATAATTACAATCCAAGTCTAAGTACCAAAACAAGTTAGAAATCCTATGCTAACCAAAAAGCACGGTGCACAAAACACACCGGCGCATAGTCTAACTATCCTAGGCTACAACTCCAACCGCTCACTGGGGCCTGGAACAGCCACCGTCGTCACCACGACCTAACCCATCATCTGGGTGGGATGAGCCCGCAAATGAAAGAAAGGGTCACCACAAAGTACAAGTATATATATATATAACCGGTGCGAGAGATTGTACACATAACAAATTTCCACATACACAAGAGAAAGCTCTTTAACACAAAAGCAAATCCCACCAACGGGCTTATATATATAATGCACACATAGCCTACCAATGCAGACTCTACATGATCGTGACACCAATCACTGGCTGCCACATGCATGAATTTTAATTCCGGAATTCAACCTCTCTATAGAAGGCGTAGGTCTCTGGTGGGATAACACCTCCTACTATTGGTGGGATAACACCAGGTAGAGTCACACAAGACAATACCAAAACAATCACGGTGGGATAACACCGGGTGAGTCACACAAGACAACCACCAACTCAATAAAATCCAGTGGGATTTGGCGAAGTCGCACAGACAACCGCCTGGTACGAAGGCAAGTCACACAAGACATACACCTAGGCACGCAACTATGAAATGCATGGCATATATTCTCTTCGGCATATACGGGATAGTCACACAAGACACAATCCTCGCGTAGTCCTATCTGACGCACGCATTCACATATGCTCATGCAAACAAACACATAGCCCTAAGCCTATGTACAAAGCATCTCAGCATACATACATTTTCTCAATCATATGTAATTTGCACACATTTTTATAAACACGTTCTCATCAACGAGAATACATAAGTACAAACATGCTAAAGCACACAGCAATTGCACACACAGCAAAACAAAACATGCCGTAATCGTTTTTAAAGACAGAAATAAAGTGGAGCCCTTACCTCGGCAAGCTTCCGTCAACAACACACGCTCAAACAACACAACGCGCTTCCTAAAACAAGCAGCGTAACAATCAATACATTGTTCTCTAACCAATCGTATTGAAACTACACCAAAACCCCAAAAACCTAATGGTTCCTAAGGAAAAACCACTCTTTCGGACATCGAACCAAAAACTACCGTATTGATCAACCCCCATGAGTTATTTGTACTATTTTTAGGACCCAAAACAATAGTCAAAAGTCTTAAATAATTTGAAATGCAAAATGGCCGTTTTCTTGCGTTATAAGCTACGTACTTTCCGAGTACCCGAAAAACTCGTTTCCAATCCCAACCACTTCCATAAATTAATAAAAAGGGATTAGAATGTTAAAAACCAAGTTTAGAAATCAAAATCCAAAATCTCAACTCCCAGAGCTCGCCCTGGCGAGTTGGTGGCGAGTGAAGGCAGAGAGTACTGGTCTTACTCGCTCTGGAGCTCGCCCTGGCGTGTTGTCAAGACCTGTGACACTCGCCCTGGCGAGTAACCACTCGCCTGGCGAGTTTCAACTGTCATGACAGCAAAAGACAGCAACTCACACCACCTTTTTCCACCCAAGCCTAGTTTGATTCTATTAGTTCCCAACATCTTTTCAAGGTATAAAAACAAACCATTTTCATAAGCAAGCAATTCATTTTCCGAAAGCTTGTAGGTTGCTTCGAGTGCAAGTTATTTGGTTTTCACTTCCAAAATCAAAACCAAATCCAAACACAAGTTTTATTACGGGCCTTAACCGTCCGGTAATCATTTTCAAACATGTTTTCAAGGTAAAAAGTAACACCACATGTCACAATAGTTTCAAACCACTTTGACCCCAAAATACTACCCAAAACACTTAGGAATATTTTCATAAACCACCAAATATTTTTCATCGGATTTTTCTAAAACAAAACCATACAACGCATTTCCCTTTTGCTCAGAGGTTCAAAGACAACTTTTCTTTTCAAAACCTTACAACATAACCTCATGTAATTGATCAATACATAACCAACTCAAAACCCTAACTTTTCTCATGAGATTCTCACAAACTCATGGAAAAATTGAAACAACAAAGCCTAGCATGCTTACTAAACTCTCATGAACAACTTTCATGAAACAAGAACTAGCAAGAACAACCTTTCTCACCAAACCCTCTTAAGAACATAAACCCAAAAACCTCACAACTCTAAAAATCTACCAACCTAGGAGATAAGAAGAGAGGGTTACCTCAAGAAAGTGATTCTCTACAACTTTCCTCAAAGCTCCAAAGCTTGAAATGGAGTGAAATGGTGAAGAATGGAAAATTTAGTGAAGGTTAGGGTTGAGTAATGGAGTTCCACGTGAAAGAGAGAAAGAATGAGATGTTTTGTGATGTTTTTCTAAGTGCCAAGGTCACTAAACCTCCTTACTATGCCATAGCTCTTGCTAGCTCATGACCATTGGATCAAAAACACATTGCCAAGACAAAACCCTAGCCATTGGATCAAACCAAACCAAATCCACTTGAGATTAAACTCAAAACCTCATAGAAACACTCACACGTTCAGCTCTCGCGCGCCGCGACGAACGTAAATCACAAAAACATAAAACTTACGGAAAGAACGTCTAACGTTTTTCCATTCCAAAACTTATCGCCGAATCTTTTTCCGCGACTGTAATTTTCTTCCATACCTTAGAAAATTAATCTCAGAATATATCTTAACTCGTGCAGATATATAAAACTCCCATCCGAAACCTCACTTAAAACAGACGCAGTAAAATTTTCCATCCGCGGGTAAAATCCTACTCGTTTTTCCAAAAACAAGAATAATCCAAAACTCGTTATTCTGAAACCACAAATAACTTCTTATACAAGAAACAGGATCACAAGACAAAAGTCTGTACAAATACAGTGCACGAGCACGAAACAGACTCGATTACAGCAAATCTTAATAATTACACGATGTTTCATCACACGAACACATCGAAACCCTAATATTCCTTAAACCAACTATACAAAGAAATCTTGGGTCTTACTAAGCAGCACTGCCACTGCTTTCTCCTTGCCTACATATGTATGTATAAACAAAAGGCACTTTGTAGCTGATTAATTGATAAGCAAAGCATCTTAATTAGAAGTAGGAGTACAGCCACTTGAGTATCTTTGTTAATCATACATACATGAGTATATATGTTTGTTGCAACAAAATGTACCCAAAACCAAATAGTTTAGTTTAAGACAAGTTTAAAATAGCAGACGTATAACGGTATCCACATATTGTTTTCTTTGTGAAAATAATTTTTGTTTTTATTTTTAGAATATATATTCTATTTTAACTTGGTAGTAAAAAGATAAAGTTAAGTTTAAGACAAGGTTAAAATAGCAAGTGTAGTTAGATTGTGATATTTGACAATGTGTAGTTGATGGTATCTAGGGTACTATTTTCTTTGCGAAAATATTTAAATAGTGATCTGTGTTCGCTATATATCTAGCGAGGGATTATTTTTTTATAAGTTTATATATAGCACTTACATTAATAATGCTATATATAAGCTTCAAACTAGTATATGTATGTGCAAAACACATTAATAATTAATAAAAAAAGTTTAAATATCGATAGTAATTGATGGTGACAAAAAATGAAATTAATTCAGTACTGTATTTCTTAAACTTAAAGTATAGTAATAAAATTAAAGATAGAATTCATTCTTCTATCTTTAATTTTTTATTGATAATTCAATTTCTTTTCTTTATTTATAAAAAATCTTAATGAGTGTCCCTCAAACACTTTTTAAAAATTTTAAATAATTAATTTTATAAAAATATGTGCGATCAATACATTAGAAAAATGATTAATTTTTTGAATAAATATTTTTCTTAAAAGAAATTCTTAAGAGTGCAAGATCTATATATGATTTATTTATTCTTCAACAATATTATTAGTTATTTTTTATTTTAAACTTAATAGCTGATTTTAGAAGAGTTAAAATTTTAAATTTGTATTGGTATATATAGTATGAAAAAGGTTCAAGAAGTTAATTTAGGATGAAAAACAAAGGTTGAAAATAGATTTTCCCAATTAAGGAAAAGGAGTGAAGCATGAGAAGTGTGATAATTAAGGAGAAAGTGGGACCCAGTTAGTTTTTCCTTTAGGTTGGGAAAAGATGGCAAGGTCATCACATTAATTCAACGATATCAACCAACCACTACAATTAACTATGGCAACCACATCATAGCCAAAGCTAGGGAGAAAGTGAAATAAAAATTTAAGTGAGTGGGTATTTCATTTTCCAAATTTTATGGCTTTCTTTAATCTAAGTTCAGACCTGGCATGCATGTCATGATATAAGTATATTGATTAACATTATTGCTTAGTGGGTCCTATTTTAGAATCTTACAGCCTAACGTAAGAAGAATCTCCTAATGATTTCTATTTCCACACATAACATAAGTCAAAAAAAGTATATGAATGAGTCCGTAAATCGTAAGGTTCGATCCTAGATTTATTTAGGTATATATATATGGTGTTCAAAGACAATAATATAAGGATTTTAATTAATTGACCATAATTTTTTTTATGGACAATTGATCACTAATCATTCTTATACTACTACATTAAAAGAAAGTATTGTAAGTGCACCAGTTCATCCTCTTGTTTTAATAATTGTCAAAACACATGAAAATAGAGTAGAACATATTTTGGCAATGTTACAAATGACTTGACAGCGAAAAACTATTTTTAAAACTTTGAAAAACTGATTTTTAGGTATTATGTATCGATACATAAACATGTGTATCGATACAAATGTCCTGAAATTGCTTCAGACTGATTTTGTGCAATTTGTATCGATACATATATCACTTGTATCGATACAAAAGTGGTCTCTCAGAGGCAGAAGGTCATCTGTGTATCGAATCATGCTTGCATGTATCGATACACACCTATGTCTCTCAGAAAACCAGTTAGTGCTTGATGTATCGAATCATGCTTGCATGATTTGATACATATCAGTCAAGATTTCAAGAAACTGATATATGTATCGATACATATACATCTTTGTATCGATACATAGGTCAAAATTTTCAATTTGAACGCTGGTCAAAGGGTTTGTATCGATACAAACCATTATTTGTATCGATACACGTATGTTGAATTTTGCCCAAATTTGCTCAATTCTATTCTCTCTTTAAATAGCAATGTGATGTGTCATTGTAATCAGAGGAAACTAGTGAGAAAGTTCAGAAAACGCTTTGGGTTGCAAATTGAGTGAGAATTTGAATCAAAGGTTTCATTCATCACAAATTCATCATCTTCATCAAAGGTTGCAATCAAAATTGAAGTTTGAGTATGGGATCAATTCAATAGAGGTTGCATTTTTGTGTGATAACGTTCGATACGGTTCGCGGTGAATCAGAATCGTAGTCGGGTTGGATTGTGTGTTGAAGGTTCTAGTTTCTCTCAAAGGATTCAAGATCGTGCTTGTCTTGAAGGATCGACAACAAGAAACGAAGGACTCAGCTGGACGATCGAGTGCGGTTTGGCACGGGTCGGATCGTTGGAATCAGAGGGCGAAGTTTCGTTGTGTGTCGAGGTTTTGTTGCATAGTTTACTTTTTGTCTCGTTATAGGTTTATAAGATTCAATTGTAAACTGTGCACGTGTTGTTAATCATTTTTGATCTATACACTCTCAAATAACCCGGCCGTTTGGTTATTTGCGGGGAGATGTACTCGGACAAACGCGTGGACGACGCGAAATCCGGGGAACTCCCTAATCAAATCGTTGTGTGTTTCTCTCTCTCTCTCTCTCTCAATATTTTTCTTGTCATAATTTCATTTAATTTTGAATCGATTGAATTTTGAGTGTTCGTATTGATACACCAAAAAATTCAATTGTTGTGCTTGATTGTGATTGTGTTAAATTTGATATTGTAACTTGCTTGGGACTGAAATTAATTCATAGTTTATATTCGAATTTTGAACGCTATCGTTTCGAATCTTTTCATCAAACATTCAAAGGCTTATACTACTTTTCTTTTGGTCAATCAGTGCATAGACTACCGATCCGGTGGTTTTCTGCTTGCGCTCGATTGAAACAAATAATTTTTTAAAAACGACATTGTTTCAAGGTTCACTTATTCAACCCCCCCCCCCCCCCCCCCCCCCTCTAAGTGATAGCCAAGTAGTCTAACAAGTGGCATCAAGAGCCCGGTTCGATTTTAAACGATTAAATCGAGTAATTTGTGCCAATTATTAGAAAACATGGCTTTTGCACCGAAAGGGGCGTATAATAGGGCTCCTATATTCAATGGAGATCATTTTGATTATTGGAAAAGTAGTATGGGCATTCACATCAATTCTTTTGATGGTGAAGTGTGGAATGCTATTGAGAACGGTCTGTTTGTTCCGACAATCACCGATCCTAATGGCATTGTCACAAATAAGCCTATGGCACAATGGACGGATGATGAAAAGAAAAAGGTCAATTACGATGCAAAGGCACAAAACATACTTATTTCATCCATTGGGATTGAACAATTTTATCATGTGTCGCATTGCTCTACGGCCAAAGAAATGTGGGATACATTAGTTACTCATTTTGAGGGAACTAATGAGGTCAAAATTTCGAAAATAAACACCTTAACTCAAGAATTCGAATTGTTTCATATGCAAGATGGTGAAACCATTGCGGATATGCAACAAAGATTTGTAAAAATCACCAACAAGTTACATGGTCTAGGTAAACCAATCACAAATCAAGATGCTACTAATAAGATTTTGAGATGTCTTAATAGGTCATGGCAACCAAAGGTCACCGCAATCAAAGAAGCGAATGATCTTACAACTTTGAGTCTCACAACCTTATTTGGTAAGCTAACGGAACATGAACAAGTGCTTAATTTGTTGGAAAAGCATGAGAAAGGTGAGAAAAATGAAAAACATAACGAAAAGGAAAAAGAAAAGGATAAGAGGTCCATTGCTCTAAAGGCCTCCAAGTCCAAGTCCAAAAAGGTTGAGCAAGTGGAAAGTAGCTCAAGCGAAGACGATTCCGATGATGAAGAAATGAGACTCTTCGTTTGACGCTACAATAGATATGTGAGAAAGAATGGGATAAGACATTCCGATGACAATCTTAAGAAGTTTCGGAAAGATAGTGGTTACCGCCGGAAGAATGAAGATGCTAGGTACTCCAAAAAGGGAGCATGCTATGAATGTGGCCAAGTTGGTCATTTCAAGCCGGATTGCCCCAAGCTCAAGAGAAAAGAGAATGAGTCACCTTCATTCAAAAAGGGAAGCAAGGACAAAGGAAAGAAAGTATATGTTGCATGGGAAAGCGGAAGCTCATCTTCCTCTTCATCATCAAGCTCTAGCTCAAGTGATGAAGATGCATTGGCAAATGTGTGCCTATCATCCCATGATCGCAAGAAATTTGCGCCTAAAAAGGTAAATCAAAATCCCTCTAGCTCATATACTCTTTTAGAATATCATGAGTTACAAGTCGCTTTTGAAAAGTTACACAAAGAAACTAAAGAGGCTTTTCAACGACTAAAAGGTTTAATGGAAGTTAATAAATACCTTGAGGCAAAAGTTTCGGAAACGGAGCTTGAGTTGAAAGCCCTCAAAGAGTCTTTGATTCAAAAACCTCTTGTGACTTATGATAGTTGTGGTAACGATAATACCGGATGTGATGGATGCTTTTACTTACGTAGAGATTTACGAAAGTTACAAGATAAGCTAAAAGAACCATCCAAACCGGAGATTACTTTTGCAATTGATCCATCTAAATTCAACAAATCATTGAAACCTAGAAATAAAAAGTATAAATATGTTGAAAAGGATCCTAAGAAAAGTAATCCTCATATCGTTTGTCATTATTGTTGTGACAAGGGTCATACTATTGCAAAATGTCATGCTCGAAAAGTTTTGGTACCAAAAGGCAAATTGCAATGGTTACCTAAGTTAGACAATAATGTCTCTACTAACCAACTAGGACCCAACATGAGTTGGGGACCTATTTCAAATGTCTAAGTATGTAGGGAAGCGTCTTGAAGCCATTGACAAAAGACACCGACAACAATGGAGTTCAAGACTTACGAACAAGGAAAGGAATGAGTAAAGCTTCAACTCAACATTTACAATGGTGTGGAAATTGATCACTTCTCCACCTAACATTCAAGGGAAGATTTTAATCTCTACCTTTGCCTTTTTACTTTTACTTTACTTAGCATTTGTACTTTGACTCATATACACAACTTATATCTTAATGTGATACTTGTCTTGATAGTCGTCTCATCCTTCATTTCCAAGAATTTTGCTCAAAGATATTGATAAGTCTTTGAGACTCATACGTCTTAAATGGGGATTTGACAAAGATCATTACAATTGTTGTATGAAGTTCATACTTGTTTCGTATATGTGTGTTTTTGTTCTTATATATGTGACTTTGTGTGCATACATAAATATACACTTTCATATGATTGATCTTGGTACTTTGATTCAACTATATGGATGCTTTATCATGCATATATGGTTTAACATGTGTTCTCATGTTATAATGTGCTTTGGTATCTTGTTTTGCTCACATACACAAGAATGTACCTTATTTGTTATATGCGTTTCATACATGCATGTTATTTGAAAGTCATAAAAATTATTTTTAAAACTTATATGTTCATGTATTTTGAGAAAACTTGAAAATAATGCATTTTGGATCGATACAAATAAATATTGCATGGATACATGTTGGTTATTTTTCAAAATTTCAAAATGAACTGATATGTATCGATACATTTATGCTTGTATCGATACATAACTCTTCAGTTTGGACAGACACAGTCTCATGTATCGATACATGCTTGCATGCTTCGATACATGCTTCAGAAAAACCAACTTGTATCGATACAAACATACATATGTATCGATACAAACGCGTGAAAACAGATTTATGTATCAATTTTCATTCATTCATTCATCAAAACCATCAAAACTCTTCTTCTCCACACGGAAAAGCCAAAAACCCTCATTCCCAAATTCTCAATCTCCCTCAAAACTCAACCAAAACTCACAAAACTTGACACTAAACTACTTCAAATTCCTTGCTCATTCATATTCCTTCATCAATATTGTGGTTCAAGCCTTCAAAATCTTCACATTCAAGACAAGGGTTTTCAATTTTGGTGTGTGTGGATTCTTCTTTTTCTCAACTCTCAACAAGGTAACATTACTCTATTCCTTACTTTGATAATGGCTACTAGCAATAGAAGTAAGAATAATGCTAGGACTAAGATCATAAGGGATAGTGATCATGAAGAAAACTTTAGGCAAGAGAATTTTGTTCATGAGAATTACCTAAACTTCTACATTAGAAATTGTAAGGAAAAGAAGGTAATCCCTCAAAATGCTGTTGATGTTGAAAACCTTGAGGGATTGCACTTAAGTGAGGTTGCTGAGATCATTAAGAGAGAAAATCTCTCTACCTTTTGTAACTTGAAGAGAGCTTACATAGAAGATTTGGTTAGGATTTTCTATTCCGGATTACAAGAGAGAGATGGTGCTGAATTTGAATTTTGTATAGGAAAGAAAATTTTCAAATTTTCTAACAATCTTTGGTTGAAACTTTTTGGGTTGGAAACCGGTAAAAATTTACAAAGGTTCACCGATATTGATGGTCCTAAGTACAACATGAATGAGTTTGCAAGTACTCTAACTAGAAACGGTAAAAGCCCAAATGGGAAGGCCGGTAGACTCAATAAAGGTCCAAGAGTCTTACTTTGGATTGTGAATCATATTCTAAGACCTAGAGGTGGATCTTACTCTCGACTTGATTGGAAGGACATTGATCTCATGTACCTTATGATGGAAAGGAAGAAAATGGATTGGCCACACTACATTGTGAGTCGCTTGTTTGCTTTGAGAGACTCTAAGAAGGATCATTGTTTTGGATATTCAAGTTGGATCATCACTATCTTAGACCACTTCAAAATAACCTACAAAGTGGCAGGAGCTTGGATTATTCCAAAAAGAGATCAAATTTTTAGCATCACTCAAATGAAAAAGATGGATTATAAGTGGAATGATGAGAAGGAAGACTATGAGTTTTGTGGAAAGGATGATGAAGAGGAAGAACCGAGTCTTGGTAATGAAGAAAGGGGTAAGAGACAAAGGGTTGAAAATCATGAAAGTGAGAACATGGAGAGTGATGGCTCGGAAATTAGCAATGGTGCAATCATGGAGATGTTGAAAGAAATGAATTTAAGACAAATGAATTTCCAAAATGAGGTCACCATTAGACTTAATGATATGCATGCCTATAATGTTTCAAGGTTTGATCATCTACAAAACCAATTGGATGAATGCATCAAGCAACAAGCTCCCATTGATCAATACTTCAACTCCCCTCCTTCTAACCCGGATGGCATGAATGATGAGAACAATACTTGAATTTGTTTTATCGCATTTTTTTCGTACCGCATGAACTATTTTACCATATTATTTCTTATGACTTCTTTTATTTTCGATTTGGTTGTACGGATAATTTTTAATGTTGTCTTGTTTTGACAACATTTACTTTTGATTGTATGCCTTGGTATGTTGGTAATTTGCTGTGTATGGATAATTTCTTATGATTATGCATTGGTTGCATTGTTTTGTTTATTTCGTCCCATATTTTGATATGTTGGTTGATTTAAAATGTCGATGTGTTACAATATTCATGCGGTGGTTTTGGTTTGTTATTCTACATTCTATATTTGTTATGAAATTTAGTATTCGTCATTGATACATTTTGGCATATCTTTGTATGTATTTATATTGGTTAGGAACTTTTATCATATAAGTACATTTCAACAAATGTAAGTGCACTATATGACTTTGGATTAAAATTGTTTGAACACGATACTTCTAATAGACTCTCTTCTTCTTTTTGATATTGTCAAAGGGGGAGAGATTTGGATGCACAAGCTAAGGATGAATAGCTAAAAGAATCTTGAATATTATCTACTATGACAAATCGCATTATGACATCAACTAAGGGGGAGCGCGCTTTGTTAGCCTTGGTGTTTTTTTTGCGTCTGTATACATATTGCTATTTTATTGCATATTAGGTATATGCTTAGTTAGCTTATGCATAGTTTTGACAATTATCAAAAAGGGGGAGAATGTAAGTGCACCAGTTCATCCTCTTGTTTTAATAATTGTCAAAACACATGAAAATAGAGTAGAACATATTTTGGCAATGTTACAAATGACTTGACAGCGAAAAACTATTTTTAAAACTATGAAAAACTGATTTTTAGGTATTATGTATCGATACATAAACATGTGTATCGACACAAATGTCCCGAAATTACTTCAGACTGATTTTGTGCAATTTGTATCGATACATATATCACTTGTATCGATACAAAAGTGGTCTCTCAGAGGCAGAATGTCATCTGTGTATCGAATCATGCTTGCATGTATCGATACACACCTATGTCTCTCAGAAAACCAGTTAGTGCTTGATGTATCGAATCATGCTTGCATGATTTGATACATATCAGTCAAGATTTCAAGAAACTGATATATGTATCGATACATATACATCTTTGTATCGATACATAGGTCAAAATTTTCAATTTGAACGCTGGTCAAAGGGTTTGTATCGATACAAACCATTATTTGTATCGATACACGTATGTTGAATTTTGCCCAAATTTGCTCAATTCTATTCTCTCTTTAAATAGCAATGTGATGTGTCATTGTAATCAGAGGAAACTAGTGAGAAAGTTCAGAAAACACTTTGGGTTGCAAATTGAGTGAGAATTTGAATCAAAGGTTTCATTCATCACAAATTCATCATCTTCATCAAAGGTTGCAATCAAAATTGAAGTTTGAGTATGGGATCAATTCAATAGAGGTTGCATTTTTGTGTGATAACGTTCGATACGGTTCGCGGTGAATCAGAATCGTAGTCGGGTTGGATTGTGTGTTGAAGGTTCTAGTTTCTCTCAAAGGATTCAAGATCGTGCTTGTCTTGAAGGATCGACAACAAGAAACGAAGGACTCAGCTGGACGATCGAGTGCGGTTTGGCACGGGTCGGATCGTTGGAATCAGAGGGCGAAGTTTCGTTGTGTGTCGAGGTTTTGTTGCATAGTTTACTTTTTGTCTCGTTATAGGTTTATAAGATTCAATTGTAAACTGTGCACGTGTTGTTAATCATTTTTGATCTATACACTCTCAAATAACCCGTTTGGTTATTTGGGGGGAGATGTACTCGGACAAACGCGTGGACGACGCGAAATCCGGGGAACTCCCTAATCAAATCGTTGTGTGTTTCTCTCTCTCTCTCTCAATATTTTTCTTGTCATAATTTCATTTAATTTTGAATCGATTGAATTTTGAGTGTTCGTATTGATACACCAAAAAATTCAATTGTTGTGCTTGATTGTGATTGTGTTAAATTTGATATTGTAACTTGCTTGAGACTGAAGTTAATTCATAGTTTATATTCGAATTTTGAACGCTATCGTTTCGAATCTTTTCATCAAACATTCAAAGACTTATACTACTTTTCTTTTGGTCAATCGGTGCATAGACTACCGATCCGGTGGTTTTCCGCTTGCGCTCGATTGAAACAAATAATTTTTTAAAAACGACATTGTTTCAAGGTTAACTTATTCAACCCCCCCTTCTAAGTGATAGCCAAGTAGTCTAACAAGTATACTATTCACGAAGAAAATAGAATATTATTTTATCAACCGATCAACCTTATAATGTACAAGTGAGACAAATATTTGTCTTGAAAAAATTAAAAGAATATAAGGCCCCGTTTGGCCCGGCTTATTTTTAACTTTTTATTTTAGCTTAAACGAAATAAAGAAGTATAAAATTATATTTAACACTATTTCTTCTTAAAAGTATTAGAGAAATAAAGTAAAGAACTAAAAAATGCAAAAAAGTAAAGTCAAACACAATTTTTTCCTTCTTTACTATTTTTAAGGAGAAGAAAAAAAGAGGAAAATAAGCCGGGCCAAACGGGGCCTAAGTCTAGCTTATGTCATGCATAAGTTAATTTCAAGGCTGTCCTAAGGGCCAATCAATCCAAACAAGTGTTTTGGATTAAAAAAAGTCTTTAAAAAAATTCAATTTAGTTATAAATAAATAATAATGATAATATATTTACAAGTCTTGTGTTTTTTATTAAGGTCTCACCAGTTTTTTTGTTTTAGGCTTTTATATCGGTTGGGCCGACCCTTGTTAATTTCTACCATTAAATTAATAAATTTTGAAGATTTCTCTTTAAGCCCTTCGCGTTTCTTTTTTACTCCCCATACTGACTTTTTGCCCCTTCACGGTGTTTCGGTTTTTACGAAACGAATTAGTTATAGGTTCGGTTTTTTCATTGATTACTTCGGTTCGTAAAAACCGAAATTTATTGCTCAAATTTTACACAATTTCAAAGGGCAAAATAGGATTTAAGGGGGGTAAATTAAAAAGAAACACGAGGGGCCTAATAAAGAGAAATCTTCATAAATTTTACCATCAAATCAAGTAAAATATATCAGACTTACTATAATCTAATAATAAAACACATATTTATACATAAGGCAAAATGCATTCATAGGTCCTTTAAGTTTTACGTTTGTAACAGAATGGTCCTTTAAATTTTTTTAAGTAACAAATAAAAGTCCTTTAAGTTTTTTAAATAACAAGGTTCTTTAAGTTTATAATTTGTAACATATAGGTCCTCCAATTCCTTAAAAAACTATTTTACATTAAATAAAGTTTATCAACCCTTACCACAAAAAAAAAGTTTATCATCAATGGGGTAGTTTTCATTTGAAAAAAAAAAACATAGTGGGCAAGGACATACTAAATATAATGGGCTATTTCAAAGAAATGGTATTTTTAGCACACCCACCCAACATCCAGAGCCAAAATTGCCACTTGGTAAGTCAAATTCGATAAACAAATAAATAAAAAAGAGACAAAAATCTCTTGCCAATATAACAAAAATCCTCCAAATCAGATTACATGTTGTCAGATATTAATTAGTTGATTCATGTATTCAGGTCAATCGTAATTGTTGGATCAAAATCGAACTATCTAAATTTTAATATATATTTTGATATTTGTTTAAAAATTTATAGTTTAAAATTTGAAACATTCATCTCGATCTAACGATTATGATTATCCTGAATGTGTGAAAATTTGATTGTAGAAAATGTTGGATTGAGATCCTATCATATTGCATATTGTTAAAAAATGTAATATAAGAACTAGTATATAGTAGCGTGAGAGAAGAGACAACACATTAGTAATTAACTTATTGTAGAAGAAAAATAAATTTTTGTCTATTTTTATCTACTTATAGATGCTTGAAGATATTTAATTTATAAGTTGATATATTTTTTTTATCAATGTCCAATATTTTTTTGATCAATGCACATTAAGTTGATATGAGTACTCAATTGATTTTAAATTGATTTAGTGCAGGTCAAACCTCACATTGAAAGGGAAATTGACACATTACATTAGGCATATTATTATTCAAATTTGGTGGGTAAACTCAATGTTGTGCATAGAAAGATATACATACATTAATGAAGAAGGAAAAACAAAAACAACTCATATCTCAAAATAAATAAATGCAGCCTTAATTAATCTCCATATCCTAAATCCTTCTTAGTTCTTAGGCATAATTTATATTTCCCTCATGACCAATCTTTGCTTGCTTCATGCTCCAAGCATTAAGTTGTGAGATAACCACACTTTGACTTCCATTGTTGAATACATAAAGATGTGCATCTTTCTCTATAGCCAACAAGGGATAAACTCTACTTGTTATGCAAGCTTTCCCTCCATCTCCAAAACTCTCAATAATGGACTTGTCAATCTGCATATATTAACACCTCATATATATATCAAACTAGCATTCACATGATAAAAAATATATGAAGAAAACTTATAATGACAAATAAACATACCAAGCTTCTAAGCGAAATCGTTTTGAGATTGGAATCTATGTCAAAGATAGTTCCATATGTTGTTTTATCAAGGTCCTTTCGCAATGAAGACCTGTAAAATGTACATAACTTAATTTCACAAACATATAGACTAGAATTTCATGCGATCGTGAAAAGCAAACACTCACGTATTAAAGGGATCTCGGTCATAAGATAAAGATCTGATCATTCGTATTTTGTCTTCAAATACGAACAATCTGATCATTATCAAATGACCGAAATTTTTAACTACATGACTTTAGAGAATCAAAATATGCACTGCATATTAAGCTTAGAGGAAGTTAGAAATAACCTGCTTTGGTCACTGCACATTAGACAAACATATCTATTGGAAGTTCTATATATTTGGAAAAACACTGCAGTTTGTTCTGTGAGATCCTTTGAAGCTAAAGCTAACAAACCAAATTGCCCTATTTTACCACTTCTTGATTCATATTGTTTGCTACATAGTAGTTGAGGATCAACTTCACTCGGATCTTCTAACCATTCGCCGTTTTCTAGTTCCGGTAGATCAAACAACACTTCTACATCAACCTTAAAAGTTCAAATTGAAAAGTACTTATCATTGATGTTGTGTTTTCTCATACAATTTATCAGTAAATAATTGGAAATATGCTGTAGCAATTTTCTAACCTGTGATGCAGTAATGCCTGAAATTTCAAGAGTTGATCCACCCTCAAGTTTCTTTCCTGTAATACTGATTTGTTTGTCTCTTAAATTTTCTACTTCTTTAATTGGCCACTGTATTAATCTCTTCCCACTTTTATCAAGCCAAACTTGCCTTGGAATTGTCTATATTACCAAACAAGATTACTCATTCACCAATAGGACCATAATCCTTGAAATTGTAAGACTGTATCAACTTCGTCCTATACATTAACAATATTCTAAAATGGTCCTAAAATTGCAAAATTTTAATTAGATTTGTCCTTCCATAAGGTAATTCCGGGAATGCATTTGAAACTAAGCGAAAAATGTGAGCATTTGATAACAGATTGAGACATATCGATGAACCTGATTAACATTTTACAATTCTAAGGATCGTTTTTGAAGATTAATAATGTGAGGGACTAAGTTGATATGGTCTTAAAAGTATGGAACTTATGAACATAGTCTTGAAAACAATTAAAGTTTCTACAAAACTAAAATTAAAAGGCCAACAACGACGAAAACAAAATTACCTGTAAACCTGCCCATCCTTTCTGAATATCATCTTGTGTAGTGTCAGACTCATTCACCCAACCCCACAATATTCTCCTATTCTTAGCATAGTCAAAAAATGACTTTGAAGCATAAAATTTACCATAATCATACCTTAAATCTTTACTAGTTCCTGTAACTGTTACATCAGGACTAAAGTTTTCCTTATCAGAAAGATATCTACCAAGAAAATAGTAGTCATGCTGTTTAGTTAGATAACTTATCTTCAAAACATGTCTAACACTTGAATTTTCCACAGATGTATCAACTCCATTTGTGCTATTGATATACACAGGAAAAAAATCTGGACATTCACAAACTCCAGTATTATCTGTTGCAAAAAACGGATTCGGACTCACCTTCCAATTAACAAAATCCTCGCTTTGGTAAAGTATAGTTTTTCCTTCATCGCCATTTTGAGCACCGATGATTACTCTCCATTTTCCATCTTTTCCATGCCATGCAGTTGAAGGGTCTCTGAAATTATTCTCTTCTACTCCACTTGGTGGAGTCATCACAGGATTTTGAGGGTGTTTTTCCCATTCTCTTAAGAAAGGGTCTAATAGATTCTTAGGTATAGCTAAGTTTTGAACTTGATGTTTATTTTGATCAATTCCTGTGTACAAAATAGCAGGTTTTTCACCTGGGAGTATAGTGGCTGAACCTGACCAACAACTGTTGATGTCATAAGGCTCACTTGGTTCAAGAGCATTATTTAGATGAATCCAATTGATGAGATCATAGGATACAGAATGAGCCCATATGATTATATCACCAAATGTTGCTGCATAAGGATTATGTTGATAGAAAAGGTGGTAAACACCTTTGTAGTACATAGGGGCTGCAAAGCGGTAATATATACATCAACAACACTAGTCATTTGGATAACATAACATATAGTACAAAGAAAGAATGCTTATTGCTAGTTATTTGAGCTTATATTCATTGGTATATGCATTTGCCACACTTTGGGAGAGCTTATGAAAACAACTTATAACATGATCATAAGCTTTTTTCAGCTAATTTTCACAAGTTCTTCGGTATAGCTTATAAAAACAGTTTATAACTTATATCAAAATAATGAATTTCTATTATATACTCCATCCGTCCCTAATTATAAGCACCCTTTCAAAGATAAAATTTGTCCCAAAATATAAACTTCTTTTCAATTTCCTAGACACATTTATTATTACTTTTCCAACCATAACCCTAGTTTGCATTGAAATATGAAAAGTCAACTACAAATACATCTTTTCACCAAGGACAATTTAGTAATTGTGATACATAAAAAGTACATATTAATTGCACTATCAACTTTTTTTAATATGCGTGAAAAATTTCAATAGGGACTTATAATATGGGACGAAGAGAGTATAACATAATTACACCTGGACAAAAAGTAGACAGACAACAAGCTGCGCGGCTTAACTTGTTTATCCAAATAATTCTAAGTTTTAAATGCAAAAGGAAAGTAGGGTAATGACAGATAGTCAAATAAATTGAGTGGCTTACCATTTGGATCTGCATAATAAAGTCATCCACTATCAATTTTCTTCAACAAAAACATGTGAATTGACAGAGAAAATAATTATCATAATCAATGGTTTATAATTAACAAAAAGTTTTAAAAAAATAAATAAATATACTAGTTGATTTGACATAGTTTGGTGGAGATAATACCGTTCATCCAATTTTGTGGAGGCTGAAAATGAAAAGAAGTTCTGTAAGGTTGTTCTTCAGGTATCCTGTACTTGATATGATCAATATTGTTATCATGTCTTGATGCCTCAATTCCATTTTTACTGTTTATTAGAAAAGAAATGATCACAAGTAATAGTTGTGCTGCAAAGTTTTTCATGATGCAAGCATGAAGGAGTAGATGAAGAGAAGATAGGAATAAATGATTTATAACCAATTAGATTTTAGTTCTACAAACACCAATTAGGTAATTCCAAATAGAAATTATATTAAAATAACATAATCTAAATCTAAAATATGTTTCAGCATCCAAAAGACTGATTAAAAATCTTATTGCTTGCTGCAACAGTTAGTTCTTATTATAGTAAGTGTAGCTAGGCTGTCACTAGTATTCAAATAAGAGAAACCATTACTTTTTAATTTTTTTTGTTTTGTTTTTCATCACCAGTTCAATCTGGTTCGGGGTCAGTTCTGGCATTAAGTGGTTTCAGCTCCCTCCCAATCGCAGTTGCGGGGATCGAACCGTGATGCTTACTACCAAGTTCAGCGTCAACCACCACTGAATCAACTAAAGATTAATATTCCTTTTTAATTTGATCATAAGTAAAGTTCATCAATGATTGTTTGGATTTGAAGAAAAATATTTAAATACTTTTTTCCCATTAAAACAATTTTTTTTTTAAAATGATGATGTATTTTAAAATATTATTCATGTAGACTTGTAAACTTCATAGCATTTGTTTACAGGGAAGGTCTTGATATTCATTGCTAAACAAACATTTCACAGTTGATTTCATCGGTCTCTCAAGTGAAAGATGACTTTAATAATGGAGATCCTAATTTATGCTAAACATCAAATTTTAGTCTTCTAATTAATAATTAAAAATCTTTAAGTCTTGTAAAGATATAGTTTTTTATATGATTATTTTAGGCTGATTCCTCCAACTTGATGTTGCAAAAAATAACAAGCTTAACAACCACACGTGAGCAGAGTAACGTGGGCTCATGATTTAGAGTTTTATGGTGTAAAATAATGAAATTGATTAATATAATAATTGAAAATTAAAACTATTACTGGCACAGTGGCAATGCACCTACAAAGTAGGGGTGAAAATAGGTCAGATTGTCCTACATGGGTCTACAGTTTATCTCGTCCAAATCAGACTATTTTTTTAAATAGATCGGATGAAGACTTTTATTAAAAAAATCTTTTATGCCTACTAGGCCAACATATTTAAAATTTGTATTTTGATTAAAATTATAAATCTATTAACCTTTTATGTAATTTAAGTTTATTAATTTACATTAATTTTTCACATATATAAATATATTATTTTCTAGAATTGAAATATGATGTCATATAACGATCCGAATCTTGCCCCCTCATGGTGCTCCTCCCCGGGAGCGCCCCACAGGATCAAAACAACTTGGGCCCTCCCTGTTGAGCCTAGACCTTTTATTGAACGAAGATTTCTCTTCCCACCCCCAGCTTTTCTTTTTCACCCCCTGAGTTTCCGTTTATACCCTTAAAAAAAAGTTCGGTAAATGCGAACCGAACTTTTTAAACGATTGAAAACACATGTTTTTCTATATTAGGAAAGTTCGGTAAATGAAAACCGAACTTTTGAAAGGTAAAATTAGGGGTAAAATTGGATTTTTGGGGGTGAAAAAGAGACGCAGGGGTGGAAAGAGAAATCCTCTTATTGAACGCACCTCTCCCTGTTTCTGTCAATGGCATCCCCTAGCCTGTCATTATGCGCACCCTTGTCCTATTTTTATTTTTTCTAATTGATTTAGTCACTTTTTTTTTTTATCTAATACCTCTTAATTTTAGTTATTTATGCATATTATGTTTGCATGATATCAAAAAAAAAAATGATGTCATATGTAGTTAAATTTTCTAAAATATATAGTCAAATATCTAAAATATACAGCTGCATAAAAAGATACAACAATATATCATTACAAAATACAAACATTATTTATTATGTTTCTCTAATTGTAATAGAAACTGCCATATATAAGACATGCTTATTAATCCCATGAGTTTAGTTTAATTGGTGGACATTTGCATTATTATGCATGCGATCAGGATTCGAACTCCGGTCATCCCATTTATTCACTTTAAGGATGGAATTTCAATTATTAGGCCACTTGACAAAAAAAAAAATGCTTATTTTAGTAAAAAAAAAAAAGACATGCTTATCACATATCCACCGAAACAGGAAATTTTATATGTCTCTTCTATTACATATTTTTTCTTTCCAAATTTTGTTGATTTCACATCAACCTCATTCAGGAAATAATTGATTTTTACCACAATAATCATACACACACAATACGTATTTCCCTTTAGATTTTGTCACAATGGCTTATAAATAGTTATTGGGTTTGGATTATAACCGTTATATATAGTGCGGATTTTGCAAACAAAAGGTAAAATCTTTTGGAGATTTTTGGAGTAGTTTTTTGTACTTGGTAATTTAGAAATAGGTTTTGGTAGATCCATTGGAAGGAAAAGTGTAGTTTTTTCCAAAAATATGGAAGATTCTAATTCTCATGTCCCTCCTTTGAAAAGAGTATGCAGTGCTCATATATCTCCCCTTGAAGCCCTTCCTCAAGATATTTTGGTAATTATTATCATGTAAATTAATTTAAACAATTTTTCTTTTTGAAGTTTTTTTTTGTGTGTTTTAAACTTTTAATTGTATATATGTTTCAGTTATATGTTTTGTGTGGTGTTGACCATGCTGATTTGAAGCAGCTTTTTCGTGTGTCCAAAACAATTAGAAAAGCGGTATGTATTACTATTACTATTACTATGAATTGATTTAATTAATTTGTAGGATTGTTGAGTTTGGTTTTTTGTGTTGTAATTTAATAATTTATTGATTATAATTACTACTTTTTCTAGTTGGTAATTATTGAATTTTTTTCTATTATTGCAGACACTAATTGTGGAGGAATCATATTTTAATTTTAGCACACCCAAAAATTATAAAATTGAAGTTAAAACTCCAAAAACACCATTGATCAGGAAACAACCAAGCGAGGAGTCAAAGTTCAATTTGGAGGACTTCACCAGAAAAAGAAAAAAGTTCAATTTGAAGGAACTAAATGATATCTCAACGATATTATTTTGTGCTACATAATGTTATGAATAGATATTCTACTTAAGAATTGATTTAGTAGAAAATTAGAGAGTAGGGATTTATATTAATGTATTATCTAAGGATGTCATTGCCTTATTATTTCACACGGCTATGAAATATTCGCTAGCTAGTTCTTCAATATATCTATTAAGTATTGGTATTTATTATTGATTCATTTGGTTTATTTGCAATATTTTTCCATATACTTTAAAAGATAGAAAAACAGAAGAAAGATTATGAGAATTTCGTTTGGAATACACCCAATAATGAATTCTTTTTTATCTTGTAATAAAAGTTTTATCAACGGACGAATTGAATTATTTGGGAGAATTTAGTTTGTTTTTTGGATGAAATAATTTTTTGACCAGATTTTACTTAATTATTTCATGGTCGAACTCTGAATTACTAAGAATTCTTCTCCTAAGAATTGGAGGAATAAAAAAAAAGTTAACTTTTCTCCATTCATGTATCTTGTTGTAATATTATAGATAAATTTATTTTGTTTTTATGTATCTTCATGGAAGATTCGTATTTTTTTTAATGATTATGGACAATTCACTTTTGATAGGAATAGAGTCTGCCATCATCAAATATAGCTAAGCGTGTGAAGAGAATATAATATGTTTGAACAAGGAAATAAGTGTCCGGTAATTAATATATAGGATCAAGGAGAAGAGGGAATAAAAGATCTAATAGGTATTTGAATTGTTTGAGAGAAAAAAAGGAAAAATTGAATTGTTATAATCATTATTTAAAGAAAAAATATAGAAATTAGAGTTCAATAGCTATACATTATTTATAAGTGTAAAACAATTTTGCATGCATGTATTCCAAAAATAAGAAAATAAATGGAATGATTGTATTTAAAAAATAAATAATTTAATTTTATACTCATATCTAATAAGAAATCACCATTCATCCATGTCAACAATTTTCACTTTGTATATATATATATATATATATTTATTGAAAATTAGTATAAAAAAAAAGAGAGATATATATACTGAGAAAAAGAAAGGAACAAGGTAGATGTGGTGTTGAATGTTGATAAGAAGATAATAGGAGAATTCTATGGTACTTTTGTCAAAATCCATTGTATTGGTACTATAAGAATTTTAACCAATAAAAATGTAAACTTTGTCCAAGTCAGCATTTATATTTTATATTTTAACAATTTTAATAATAATAATATGACACGTGTCAAATAATTATTGGTCATCATGTTTAATGTACCGGTACATGACAATTTCTCCATTGTACCGTAGCATTCCCCTAAATAATATTGAATCGATCATTACCTTGTTGGAAAAGATTGAGGTAGGAATTAAAGAAGTAAACATTGAATGCTCATTAAAATCCTTACAAAAAAAAAAGAATGCTCATTAAAATATTTAAATATTACGTGTATAATAAATGTTGGTAAAAATCTTAAACATAATATCGTGTATTATTTCTTTTCTTTGATCAAAATGTCTTGAAAATTTCTACAGTATGTATTGGTATTTTTAAGAGCATTTCTAATAAAAGTATTATTAACAGTTTTATAGTGTAAATAATTTGTATATTTTTATTATTATTGGAGTTTTATGACGTGACATAGAGATATCAAAAAAAATGACTAAAATATTTTATATAAAGTATCGTATCATCAATTTAACATTAATTTATTTTGTATATCAAATTAAATAACTTTTATATATATACAAAGACATGATACCCAAGGTGGTATATCACCATTGGAATAAAATATGTAGGTATTTACATAAGTATTACTTGACATTATAGTGACCATTTTTTTGTTGTTGAAGATATTAGACATGTGACCACTTATTATGTATGATATCAAAAATGGTATCACCATTGGAGATGTTTTAACTTATAATTCAATGAATTAATAGTTATTTTTTATGAATCATGTCGATTTTTGTATTTTAGAGAAAATCATTTCACAAGAAAAACATAATTAATTTGATTGTTTATAAGCATTATGCTAATTTTTTTATAATTTTTTTGTAAAAAATAATCAATTTTAATCTCATTTTTGTATAGAGAAAATAATTAATTCTTTTATATCAAAATTCACAACAAATAACACCAATAACTAAATACTTATGAATATATCTTGTTAAGAATAATATTTCTCTCATTCTTTTTTCATATATTAAATATGACTCTTTAAATCATGCATATTATGTAAGAATAAAAATTATATATGATTGAAATATAAAATGGTTGATTTATAAACTTTAATCTCCTATTATTTTATTTTTACGAAACCCCTATTATATTTATATATCTATTATTTATTAAATAGTAACTTATTATATTTGAATAATTGCATAAAATTTTGTAATCTTTTATTATTTTATCAAAATATAATTATTTCTAGAGTATATGTTTTGCCTCTCACATCTTTTCATCTATTTTTTTTGTATATTTATATATTTAAGATAATTACACATGAATCAAAGGTAGACGGACAAAAAACTGCGTCGCTAAACCTTTTTGTATAGCAAATCCCAACGGAAAATTACATCCATAGACCTAGGCGTCACAACATTACTAGGCGTTAACGATTGAAATCGGATTATCTCGAACATCAACGATTGAAATCGGATTATCTCGAACAATTCATCCTTAAAGAAACTCAATAGTCACCTGAGTTTCATCACTTGATTATAGTCTCGGTTTATTAGACTCTTTCTTTTATAAGCTATATAAATTTATTAAAGAGGAAAAGGAAAAATCAAAAGATCACATAAACCAAATCCAGAGAAGAAAAAGAAAAATTAAATTAAATTAAAAGTCTAACATTCCATTTTAGGGAAATCTTATGTGGTTCCACATCTTTGGCAAACCAAGTGATGGACTCCAGTAACATTCCATTCTTTACGTTTTTGTTAGTAATCTCTGTTTTCCTTTATCATATATCGTTTGTTTCACCGATAAATTGATGCAAAAAATGGAAGGAGGCAAATCAGTAAATTCAGACAACAAAAACGAAAGCAGGAAAAGAAAGCTGGCAGAAAAGAAGAATAGTATGTACAGTATTAATTAGCTTCGTGAAATGTGAAAATAACATGTGTAATCAAAATTGATTTGATTAAATAAGATGATTTGATTTATTGGGGGCTTGTTTTTGGTTTATGTTTGTCTGCAGAAGTAAGTAATCAAAATTAAGAATTCCTTGAGCCAGATTGGGAAGAGCCGAAGAAGAACGGTGTAGAAAGCACTTTCAAAATGGTCTAAATAACTATACCATCTACCGCATATCTCTTTATCCCTTCTACTACATGCTCTAACTTAGGGTTGTTAAATTCAAACTGCTCTAAATCGCTGATAAAAAATGTAAAAAAAAAAATTGTACAAAACCAATTTTTCATAAAAACTGACAAAGACAGAGTGAAGGAGAGAATGAGAAATTGAGAAAGAGGGGAAATAAAGGTTTAAATAAAATAATATAAGAGAAAGCACAACTGCAGTTTTCTTGTGATGCAGTGATACCTGTGACTTAAGAGTTGATCCACCTACTAGTAAATCTCCGGTCCTGTCATACTGATTTGCTTGTGACTAGTTTTTCTACCTCTTCAATTGCCACTGCATCAATTGCTTCCCACTTTTATCAAGACAAACTTGCTCTGGAATTGTCTGCATTTAAAAAAACAAAAATACTCAATCAGCAGCATGATTTTTCCCACGTCTTAATTTAGCTAGATCATGAGCCATAAAATTATAACTAAACGAAAGAGTCGTGGAACTAATGTATGTACACCAGGCCATCCTCTTTCAATGTCATCTTGTTTGGTGTCAGACTCGTTCACCCGAGTGGCTGTGCCCACAATATTCTCCGATTATGGTAAATTAAAAAAATGACTTTAGCCGAACCTTATGTCTGAACATGTTCTGGTAAATTTTACATCAGGAATAAAGTTTTCATGAAACTCTGTAAAAATAGTACAATTGTTTTCTTCTAGTCATACTAGGATGCTGTCAACAAAAGGTAAATAAATAATTTTAAGTCCGAGAAAAATCCCAAGCATGGCATTTGGATCCTGCATGACAATGGTAACTATTTAGAAAATTTGTCAACAAAACATGTCAAATGACAGAAAAGAGATAAGCAGTTTTTCAGAACAGAAACAGAAGGAGCTTATAGACTTAAAAATATGTGTTGTAAAAGTAAATTGACAATGAGTGCTGCAGACAATACCGTTCGTCGAATTTTGAGGGAGCTGAAAGTGATACCTTGTTCTGTAAGGCTGTTTTTCAGGTAACCTATTCTTGTTACAATTGATGCTGTGTAGTGTAGGGAGGTATGCTTTGTAATGTTCTCCATGATGATAGCGTCAAGGTTATGAGAATGTCATGAAAAACCAGATTGCACGTGATTTGGGTTCATTAAGGATGCAATAACACACTCGATGAATTTTTCACTTTGTGGGAACTGCGAGAACCGCAAGTGCATATGAATAACGAAGACTAATACAAAATTTATTGGATCTTAATTACTAATACTCAGCAACTCTGACAGTATTACAACTGAAAAATAAATTTTTGATGATTTCAATAACTTGACTTCCAAATCTTGGCAAATTGGATTTTAAATAAAAATAAAAAATATTTTGAAATTCAGCATTGTTAGGATTCCTTTCTTTGTGTATGAAATTTCCATAACTGAAAAGAATCGAGTATTCATAAAAATGATTCTAACTAGAAATTCTAACTAGAATAAAGATTTGATCAACAGAATTGAGAAAAAGAAGAATTCTTTCAATATCTTTCTGGCATTATCAACAAAATGGAAGTTATAGTAATGAACAAGAAGATAACCTCGCAACAAGGCTACCCTGGAGTAAAGGACACCTGATACTGAAAACTTCAATGGCTATCCAAACTACAATCTAATTCATAAAATATATGCAAAAGTAAACAAAAATGAAATAATTCATAGCTGAAATGTGCCCTGGGAAGCCTAATTTTCAAGCAGTACTAGCTCTAGCAGAAGAGTGAATAAAACTACAAGCATGACAAAATAAATTTAAAAAATTTACTTCATTCCCCAAAGTAAGCAAATCACTGCAACCCTTAAAAATCGAATATGCTTCATATATATATAACAAACAACATTACACTATAGCCCAATCCCTCAATTTCCATGTATCATCACTAACACAGACACGGCACAATAATCATTTGAGAGAACAAAAGCGATTTAATGTGATCAATGTACCAGTGTCAGAGCTACATAGCTTTCAATATCACTCGACTTCAATTTGGGTAGCAATTGATTCTTAAACCTCAAATTGGTGTCAAGCCTAGCTTCATTTACACGAACAAATCAATAAATATAAAACCCATCATCATCATCATCTTCTTCATCAGAATCATCATCAAAATCCTCATCATCGCTATACTCCAACATAAAATCTTCTCCCATTTCCATTTCCTCACCGTCATGGAAAAACAAAACATCACCAAACTCGTCCATTGTCGTTGTCGTCGATGCATTTGTAGTTCTTCTCCTCCTGTCTCTACTCCTCGGAACCAAATCCTTTTCTGTAACCTCGCCATTCTCAACATCATTCCAAGAAACCCACAAATCAGCATGTCTCCCTAAAGCTCTATCAACATCCCCAACAACAACGGTCCCTAAATTCGCCTCCTTAGCCCTCCTCAACATCTCACTAAAATCCGAATCATCGGAAACCAAAAACAACCAATCAACCCCTCTATCCAAAGAATACATCATCCTTTTCTTCAAAGCCCAATCAGCAGCCTGAGGTTTATCCTCAACAGTCTTAACAAAAACACCAGCACGCCGCAATTCAGACGCTAAACCATAACCAACTTTCGGCTTTAAAATCCCTCGAACCGCGTCATTATACTTGGAATCACCACTAACAAATCTTTCCTTATACTTCTGTCTCTTCTTCCCTTTCAACGAATTCATACGATTTACCTTTTTCTGTCTCTCTCTTTGATGAAGTTGCTTAAAATGTTTCTTAAGATCTACGTTTGTTTTACATTTACGACCGCAAACAGAACATAAGTAAGGTTCGGAGGGATTAATGATACCTTTGCGTTCGAGGAAATCGAGGTTTTTGCGTTCTCGGCGTTGGTTGAGGACCCATTGAGGGAGATGAATGAAGGTATGACGGTTAGCGTAAGCGGAGATGTCGGTGAGTTGGCCGAAAGTTTCGGCGAGGGTTTTGAGAGAGAGTGCGGCGTTGTAGGGTGGTCCACGTGGTGGTTTATTGTCGAGGTCCCATAGAACTACGACTTTGTTCTGTTTTTGTTCGTAGGTTCCTTGTTTGGTTTTGACCATGTCGATGTCGATGATGTTGTTGTTGTTGTTGGAGCATTGGGTTATAGTTTGGGGTTTTGGTTTGAGGGAGATGAAGGAAGGGGTGGGTTTGGAGGGGATGAAGGAGTGGAAGTGGAGAGTTGCATTTGTGTTGTGGAGGAGTGACAAAGAATTCATGTTTTTTCTTTCTCACATTTGCTTCCATGGAAATGGATTTCAGTCTCAGAAGAAGATAATGTTACGAATCAGCTGCAGCTAATTCACGCAGTTTTACGCGGCAGACAATCTCAACCGTAGATGAGATATGTGGCCCAAGTGACTTTGAGAGACAGTATCACATAGTATTGGGATTTTGATTTACCATTGTCACGGCGAGACGCTATAATGGATTATCATCGTCTGATTCGAAATGGATAGCTAAGATTATTTTAGTACATTTCAATTGATGTGCGATCTATACCATCTAGTTCAATATCAATGATCGTGATCTTTTACTACGTCAAGCTTTGTATTTCTGATACTGCAGAAAACCCAGATCCTAAAAATCTAATTCAAAGATTGCAACTTGTATTGGATAACCATAAGTATTGTTAAGTTGTGATTTGGGTAACTCAGTACTATTTTATGAGTCGTGTCTAACTCAAGTTAGTCATTTTGTAACAGTTGATGTAGTTGGGATAAACTACAGTTGATGTGCATCTTTCTCTATAGCCAATAAGGGATAAACTCTACTTGTTATGCAAGCTTTCCCTCCATCTCCAAAACTCTCAATAATAGACCGATCAATCTGCAATATTAACATCTCATCTCATATATATCAAACTAGCAAGCACATAATAAAATAAAAATGAACAACACTTATGATAAAGAATAAAATATACCAAGGTTCTGAGTGAAATTGTTTTGAGATTGGATTCTATGTCAAAGACAGTTGCATATATTGGTTTAATAAGACCCTGCCTCAATGAAGACCTGTAAAATGTACACAACATAATTTAATGAGCTCAAGTCTCAATCACATATACTTGAATTTTCTGCAGTAAAATGAAAAAACATGACTAATGCTAAAGATCTCGACCATTTGATGAAGATTTAACCGTCAAATCTTTATATAATAGTCGATATCGAAATTGAGTTTGGAGAGTGTAAAAAAATAACCTGCTCGGGTCACTTATCATCAAGCATATATATCGATCGACGACTCTATATATTCGGAAAGATATTGTAGTCCTCTCTGTTTGGTCTTTTGATGCTAAAACTTGCAAACCAAATGGTCCTATCATTCCTTTTCTTGATGCATATTGTTCACTAGAAAGTATTTGGGGATCAACTTCACTTGGTTCTAGCAACTCAGCACTTTGTAGATCAGGTAGCTCAAACAAGATTTCCACATCAGCCTTGAAAAGTTCAATTAAAAAGTAATCACAAGTCACAAGATTTATCATCAAAATATGAAAAAATCTATGTAGCACGATACTTCATATCAATACTGTGTCCGGTGTCTGACACGCGTTAGTGTTTGACATTGACATGACACCGGATCATATCAGTGTCATGTCTATGTCCGTACTTCAGAGGAGAAAACCGCAGAATGCATGCATTAGTTTAATTAGTACCTGAGATGCAGTGATGTCTTTTACTTCAACAGTTGATCCACATAGGAGTGTCTCTCCTGTGATACTGATTTGCTTATCACGTAGTTTTTCTAGCTCTTCAATTGGCCATTGAATTAATTGCTTTCCACTTTTATCAAGCCAAATCTTCCTTGGAATTGTCTAAATTTTAGAGAAACACAAATCATTCATCAAATCTAATAACTATGATCTAGATCATCATGTTATATTATGATGGTAGAAAGGATACAGAAAGGTTTTAAATCGCAGTCGCAGTCACTTATGTCTGTGTAGACATAAAACACCTTGGCATCGCGGTCTAGAACGAGATCACAAACTTTTTTTAAACCATGGCATTGCGGTCCAGAACGAGATCGTACAAATAGAAATTTTATCATGAAACTAAAATAAAATACCTGTAAACCTGCCCATCCTTTTTCGATAGAATCTTGTTTGGAGTCATGTTCTTCAACCCATCCCCATAATATTCTCCTATTTGTAGCATAGTCAAAAAATGACTTTGAAGCATAATAAAGACCATAGTCAAATCTTAAGTCTTTGTAAGTTTCTGTATATTTTGCATCAGGAATAAATTTTTCCTGATCAGAATCAGATACATAATTTCCAATGAAGTAGAAGTCAAGATGTCGGCGATAATAGCTTATCTTCAAGACATGTCTAACACTTGAATTTTCCATAGTTGTATCCACTCCATTTGTGCTATTGATATAAACAGGAAAAAATTCTGGACATTCACAAACTCCAGTACCATCTGTTGCATAGAATGGATTAGGATCAATAATCCAATTAACGAAATCATCACTTCTGTAAAGAATAGCTTTTCCTTCATCACCCTTTTGAGCACCAATGATTACCCTCCATTTTCCATCTTTTCCTTGCCATGCAGTTGAAGGATCTCTGAATTCATTCTCTTCAACTCCACTGGGTGCAGTCATTAAAGGATTTTGAGGGTGTTTTTCCCATTACCTTAAGTAAGAATCAGATAAATTCTTTGGTATAGCTAAGTTTTGAACTTGGTGTCCTTTTCCATCAATTCCTGTATACAACATATGAGGTTTTTCTCCTGGAAGTATTGTGGCTGAGCCTGAGAAACAACTCTTTGAGTCACCAACACAACTTGGTTCAATAGCATCATTCAGATGAATCCAATTTATGAGATCTTTTTATACAGAATGACCCCATATCATTTTCTCATGACCAAAGGTTGCTCCATCAGGGTTACGTTGGTAGAAGAAATGATAAACTCCTTTATAGTACATTGGTCCTGTCACAAGCAAATTAACACTAATCATTAGATAATAAGTCCTTATAAACAAATATAAATATATCGAAAAAATTTTAGGCAAATGATAATTGTTAGTATTTTATGTTTGTAGCTAGGATTTGAACCGTAAACCTCCTCGAATATCTTAGACCAACCACTTTAACTACGCCTAGGAGAATATGGAAAACCGTTGGTCATGAGGGGATATGGAGATCATCACATTGAATGTCGAACCATCCGTTCTCATACCATTGTTGGATCATGAGAGGGTTCAAAGGATCACCATATCGAACTTTGACCAGCCACACAAGTCGAATTGGACATCACATCTTAACCAAAAATTCAACATCAACTTTTCTATCCAATGTGAGACGCTTACACTTGATATGTCAATAGAAAGTTAAACAAGATAGCTTCTAAATATTATAAGCAGAAGATAATTTCAACTTTTAGAAACAACTATGGTTGTTGAGAAAACAAGTAATTGTTACAAGATTCTTTCAAATTGTTACTTTTTTTCAGAAGTCTTTCATGATTGATTTTTTTTAATATCCAAACTGACTCTATTTAGAACATTACACTAGGACATGTTACTAACTAGTCAAAACCGAACAGAAATCAATTCTATTACCTTTTTTTTTAAACTCGGTATTCGGCCCTAGGACCGACTAATCCGAGGGGACCAATTGTATTACTTACTCACTACTTGCTCATCCCCTTTACAACTATTTTTTTTAGTTGGTAACATGAACCATGGATGATTGTTTTTTACTTTTCTCAAAAGAATTTATGTTTGATCAAATGTCATATGGAACATAACATATCTTTAATTAATTTTCCCTAGTCTTATGTAGTATAGTACTAGGATGTTGAGGACAAGAAGTAAATAATTAAATTGCAGAGAGTATGAAGCATACCATTAGGATCTGCAGGATGAAGGTAATGATTTTGAATTTTGGTCAACAAAACATGTAAAATGAAAATAGTTAGATATAAGAATTGAATTATTATAATATAAAGAACCAATACTTAAATTTTTTGAACTTGTGCTAAAAGTAAATGAATAATGATTAATGAATGCTTTACCATTCATCCAATTTTTTAGGGGCTGAAAGTGATACCCAGTTCTGTATGGCTGTTCAGAATTGATACTTTTTGGGGATGCATCCTTTGTAATGTTCTCCATGATGATAGACCCAAGATTATTGGAATGTCAACAAGAACAAAATTGCAAATATGGTTTGGTTTGATCAAGAAATAATATATGCACTCAAACTCAATTGTTGATGAAAAGATTACAACATATACTATTTATATTTAATCACATAGGCAAATGCATAAACTATTTAGAGTATAGACCCACCATTGTAAACAATATATTTTATCAATGACTTGACTTTCACAATCTCCTCAATAATGTAAAATGGATATACATATCTTTATAATAAACATATAAATAAATAGAATATTCAACACACTAAAGACAGGCTTAAAAGGTGAAGTGTTTATATACATGTACATAAATACTACAGTATTATTTTATATTGCAGTTTATACTTTATATATAGTAGAGGAAATTAAGGAGGCAAAAGCAAGATAAGATGCTTGTTATGTTCATGGAAAATAGAATTATCCAATTATTAATTTGTTTAGTTAATTGGTGGACCTTTCTAAACAAACAAGTCAATGTTGATTTTAACAATCTCTTTTATTAATTAATTAAGATCACTGTGATGAACGAATTGATCACCAATGTAGGCCATCATTAAGGATGAAGCTGCTTGCGATAAGTCGGATAACTCAATTGGTTTAAGATAAGAATTAAAGGAGTTTGAAACTCTATAATAAAGGAGAAAAATGCTAACATAACAATTAATTACTAACATTGGTTTTTTTATTGAAGCATTGGTCATTTCAAGCTGCTTATTTGATCACACGACTTGAAGCAATTCCTTTAAGAAATCTTATTCCCTATTTTGTTACCATCATTTTTTCTTTCTATTGTTTAAAAAAAAACTTTTTTTTTTCTCATGAATTTTTTATTTTTCTTTTCATGATACTCTATACTTATTTGACATTAGTTTTAAAACTAGTTTAACTAACAAACATGTCTTTTTTTGTTAATTAACCAAGTGACTATAATTCCGAGAGGAGATCCTCTCCCGTCAATTTTTCCTCCAATGCAATCATGACCATCAATTTAAATTATGAACAGTAGTTTATATAATAAAATAAATGGTAGATACTAGCACTGCATCCCTACATTTATTTTTCCATGGGAGACAACCGGGTCTCCTATAATTCTACCTTAAGGTGAATAAGCGGAGGTGGAGTGTCAAAAGTTCGAACCATTACTTCTGCATATATATAATGCGATGTCCCAACTAATTGAGGAATCGGTGTTTGAACTCCAATTATAGTGTTCGACCAAACAATTTCAACATTTCTACTAATTGAACTAGAATTTATGGCCAATATGTCATCTTTTCTATTTAAATATTAAAAGAAAGTTGAAATATTAATAGTATATTAAAAAAAAATAGTACATTATTTTTTAAAAGTCTTGGTCGTTTTTTAACATTTATCTTTTAGATTTGTTTTCTCCAACTTGCAAGTTGCAACTATACCATGCTCGATCCGGAGAAAATGGAGTTCTAAATCCAATCCAAACACGAGAGTAGGGTGTTTTGGATATTTGAGCAGGGTGGAAAACGAAGTCAAGGACAAATATTTAAAATTGTATATATTGTTAGAAATAATATAAAACCATTGATGTAGCCAATCCTAACAGCTTAAGCTTTTGGGATAATCGGTTATTTGACATTTTGGGATAATCGGTTATTTGACATATATTCTATATTTTTAAAATTAAATTTTGCAATCAAGCGTGCACTATGTTTAATATTGATGCCAGTTGTCTTACTTAATTATTAATATAATTGGGTTTAGAAGATTTATTTGTTATTCTTCTCGGACTTAATTATCTTTGTCTTCTTGGGGTTCTTTCTAGGATCTCTGATATTCTTCACGTCGAGCTTCACACTATTTATCAGGGTCGTGTTATTGGCTAATCAAATGTTACTTGTTACATAGATGCTCTTCTCTGTTTTCATATATATCCTTCATTACAAATTCTTAGATTTTACAAGTATGCTATACTGATTTAAGACATCAAAGATTTTCTTCATCATAATTTACACATGCGCATTGTTCACACCCTTAGGGAATAAAACAGATGTGCTAATTTTCTTACTAAGTTTGGTGCTTCTTCGAACATAGATCTTCGCTTGATTCATCCCTCCCCTCTGCACAGCCTATTTGAGCTTCTTGTTGGTGCACAAAGGTGATAAATGAATAGAAGAGGAATTGTATTTAATGAACTTGAAATGACGGCTACAAGAAAGAATAATAAAAGGCACTCACTTCTATGATGATATAACTACTCCTATTTATACACAAAACTTAGGTCATAAAGACAGCATAGTAAAATACTAAAGTACTCTTAAATATAAATTACTTCTAACACTTCTCTCCGCGAACTCCTATGAAATTTGGTTTCAAATGTAGTTCCTCTTCTTTTTGTTTTGATTTAGCTTTGTAAACCAAAAAAATAAAATAAATTTTGCAAAAACAAAATGCTTTGTCTCGGAAGTCCTATATCCATAAAAACTAGTTTATTTCATCCCAATTTATTAAATTAAGCATTTCTCCTATGAAATTTTTGAATTAGACTACTTTCAATAATACACGATTTAAACTTAATTGCAAAAAATGCCACGAGTCTTTGCATCCCCTTTTCTCTCACTAGTGAAGTGCAACCAACACATCTTTATGCTCTTGTCATCAGTAGCATTTGAAGATTTATGGATTAACCTTAGGTTTTGTCTTTCCATTATTCCTTAAGGAGGGATATGAGAACAATTGTGCACACTAGGTAGTTAAATATGATTGTGGGTTAGAGCCCTACAACATGTCTTAGAGTCGATGTCAAGCTTTTCTCTAGGAGTTGGATTTCCTACTTCCAGACATCCGATCTAAATCAACGGCTGAGATTGTTTTACAGTGTGATTTAATAATGCGATTTAGAATGTCTGATCTCACATCAATGGTTTAGATTTGCTACTCCGTGAAAAGCAAACTCAGCAAATCTGGGCCCTTTCCTCTGTTTTTTTTTTTTCTTTTCTTTTTCATAAAAATAAATAAATAAATAAATTTGTGTTTTGTCTGCTATTTGATGATTCGAATCTATGATAACAAACTATTCATTGCAGTGTCTGTGTGAGTACAGAGAGGAGGGGAAAAGCAGTTTTGCTTTTTAGTTTTATTTTACCCGAGATATGTTAAAAGTTCATATTTAATCCAGAAATGTTATGTTGACACTATACAGTATATACACCAACATACACCACTCCACTGTTCCTAAATACACATGAGCTGTCATTTTTTTTTTCTAATTTAAAGAAAAAAAAAATTAAAAGAGAGTAAAAAGCTTACTCTCTCTGCTTCTCTCTCACGTTCTCACTCTTCTTTCTGGTCCATCATCAATCGCCGCGACCTGCCACCGCCGCCGCCGCCGCCGCATCCCATTCTATTTGTGCCGTTTGTGACCTCTCCCTCTCATTGTTGCAATTTCTTCTTCACAGTATCTAAGGTAAGCATTCTTTCTTTAAAAATTATAAATTGGGGCTTTTGTGATTTTTGTTTTTTCCACACTTGAAGTGTTAGCACTAATCTCAACCATTATGTTTGAGATAAACCATCTTTCACAGAAACCCCATCTTTCAAAATCAAATTTTGAGATAAACCATGATGGGGAATCTTGAGAAAACTTTGTTTAGCAGTTTCGAATTGGTGACGAAGCGCGACTATCTCTTCATCTTGAGGTTGCAATACACACTGTTCAGGTGATTGAAAACCACCATAGCTGCGAAAGCTTCCAAAAAACCCTAGAATCATAGAATAATCAAATTCAGTGAAATGAGAGAATCGTAGTGTTCTGACATAGAGAATCGTAGAAAAAACCTTGTTGTTGAAATACAGAAGATGAGAGAATCGTAGTGTTCTGACATAGAGAAAATAGAATAATGAATAACAAATTGAGCCATAGAAGAATTATGTTTGTAGTGGAAGAACTTATGGTTGTTGTCCAATTGTCAAGAACTTTCAACCTGGTGGAATAGGTTGTGGAATAGCTTCTTGTGAAGTTGATTTGCATGTTTGTTGTCCATCAGCACTTGAAGTTAAGAGAAATGGAAAAGTTGTTGGTTGTAAAAGTGCTTGTTTGGCTATGCAATCAGCTAAGTATTGTTGCACAGGAAGCTATTCTGATCAAAAAACTTGTAAACCTACACTTTTTGCTAATCTTTTTAAAGCTATTTGTCCTAAGGCTTATAGTTATGCTTATGATGATACTAGTAGTCTTAATAGATGTAGGGCTCCAAGGTATGTTATCACTTTTTGTCCTCCGCCGCAGTAAGTCATGTGCCGCGAAAATGAAGTTGAAGATGCTATCATCATAGAATTGGAAAGATAATGTTTTCTGTCATAGTGAAGAACTAAAGTAATTTAGTGTTCTGTTTTTAATTTGCATATAGTTATGTTTTTAAGTCTTTTTCATAGTTATTTTGAATAGTTAATGTTCTTGATTTTTATAGTTTAAAACAAGGGTGGATTGATAATATATAGCATTTTACTTTGTTTATCTATACTTAGTGAAGATGATTTGCAATTTGTGCAGTTTAATGTATTTTAGTTGAGAATTAATATATAATGTATGTTTGTTTTGGCATTGATAGTCTTTTCACTCATAGCTATAACTTCCAAGTTCAAGCTTTTTTGTTGTAAGAGAATTGAAAATCCACACAATCGAGGATATCTGGGCGATTAAAACAAAATATTAAATAGCTATGAGTGAAGTTGTGGAATAATATGTGTTATTGGTTCTAGTGGTTTTGATTTAGTGGGGTGCGGTGTATTACTAGTGTATGATAGGTCTGTGTATAAGATTGAACAATATAACAGTAGAAATAATGAAGTATGGATCTATATATGAAGAAAAAGCTTTAATTGAATTAATGGTGGAAGTAATTACAAGGAATTATGGAATGGAAAGGAATAACAAACTGTTAGAGATGACTAACAGCCCCAAAAGCACTATGTGCTCCCTAATTCACTAACAAAGGTGACCCACAAAATAACTAACAGAATCATGAATGAATTATTCTCCTGCACAAGGCTAAAAGTTTCAATGCTGATTCAAAATAAATAAATAATAGGGTGAAGTTATTTTCTGTACATATGTATATTCATTTTAATTTAAATTGAATCTTACTTTTTTTAATTATCCACATGTGTAGGAGAGTAATATTGGAATGATGAGCAGTCAAGTGGAAAGCAATATGCGTGTGGAATCATCTATTGAGGTTGTCACTGGCGGAGGTTTGCTGGATTCGAGTACCGTGGTTCGTGTCCATTATAAGATTATGTTAAATAATAATATTTGATTTTTTGTTGAGTGTGTAGTTCTTTATTTATGTGGTGTGTTAGGCATTTGAGTATAATTTACAAGGATAATGGATATCCTAGTCGAGGATAATGGATGTTGTATTTCATCGAAGCATATGTAGTAGTTGAGGATGAGTGCTTGTTGGATTCCGACAAATTTGGGTGTGTTGGCTTATGAAGCCCACTTATGTATCTTTTCTAATAATCCATATACTTGTTGATGGACTAGTTTATTGACATTTTTTAAGTTTCAACAAAAACATTCATATATCTTCTTGTTGAGGAATTATTGTATTGCTTATTTAATTTTATTTTATGTGCCTCATATTTTAGGTTGTTGTATGTTTGTGTCCAGGTTGAAAGTAATATGTCCTTCATGGAACTTTTGGCAACATGTGAAATAGGCTTCAAGGGTTCTACCGAAAGCCGTACAAATGTCGAGTAAACTATATCATAGTTTACACTTTTTGGATATTTTGTTTTGACCAAGCAATGGCAAATATATTTTGTAAATGATTGTCAAATATTTACACGGTTACGGCAAGTAGAAAAGTTTTGTATGATGGTATGGTGGTTGACAATATTGTCTTGTCTTCATCAATTCAATGGTTTCGTAAAGCTTGTCTCGCATTCTATTAATGATAAATTTTTGGTTGTGCAGGTTTCTAGGATGGAAGTCACTACTCTCACTTTTGTAGATGCCTTAGTAATATTTTTTGGTGTGCATAGTGACCACAACTTTAGTGTGAAAATGTAAATTCTAAAGTACTCAATGATTTATAATTTGGAAGTGACACTACTTTTGTGTAAAAAATGTAAATTCCATTAGTACCAAATGTGTTAAAATTTAGGTACTTGAATCACATATATACGATTAACTTATGTTTCAGTTAAAATATGGAAGTGTAATGCTACTTGTGTCATAAATAGGAATACAAAGCCTCAATGCAGAATACAAATTGCAGGGATTTTGTTAAATACATTTTTTTGTCGCAATTGTACCTCAAATTATCACATATGAAGGTGAATATATTATAAAAGGTGCAAGAAATATTTTTTAGAGTTTGGAGTAGATTTGATAGTGTTAACCATATTTATCATGCAACTCCCCAGTTAGGTTACCCTGACTCCCCACATCTGTAACAGATTTAGTATATTTTATAAACACCATGTCATCACTTTTAATCTACTTCAGACATATTATATCAAGTAAAGTTTTTACTAAATATTATTTATACATTGGAGGAGATTTAAAAGTGTTAACCATATTTCTAAAACAACGTCCCAGTTACCCGCACATCACTCTCGACGTATGTGCTTAATAAAATTAAGGGAATCTTACTATTTTGTCATGGGAGAACTTATTATTTTTTAGTTTTAACACATGCAATACATCAGAAGTGTGTCAGTGTCACGTGTGAACAAATAGTAAGATTCATTGAAATTCATAGTAATAAAGATCTGGGGACTCAAGTGCACTTTTCTGGGGAGTTATGCCTCTAATTTGGTTAACGTACTTAAATTCTCCAAAAAAAGAAAAAATCATTCAACTTGGACTTTGTTTTTACTTTTTCATCTGAAATTAAAGCAGAAGTGTGTCATAAATACTGTTCCACGCGTGAACAAATAGTAAGATTCATTGAAATTCATAGTAATACAGATCTGGGGACTCAAGTGTACTTTTCTGGGGAGTTATGCCTCTAATTTGGTTAACGTACCTAAATTCTCCAAAAAATGAAACAATCATTCACCTTGGACTTTGTTTTTACTTTTTCATTTGAAATTAAAGCAGAAGTGTGTCATAAATATTGTTCCACGCGTGAACAAATAGTAAGATTCATTGAAATTCATAGTAATACAGATCTGGGGACTCAAGGGCACTTTACTGGGGAGGTATGCCTCTAAATTGGTTAACGTACCTAAATTCTCCAAAAAATGAAACAATCATTCACCTTGGACTTTGTTTTTACTTTTGCATCTGAAATTAAAGTAGAAGTGTGTCATAAATACTGTTCCACGCGTGAACAAATAGTAAGATTCATTGAAATTCATAGTAATACAGATCTGGGGACTCAAGTGTAATTTTCTGGGGAGTTATGCCTCTAATTTGGTTAACGTACCTAATCTCTTCAAAAAATGAAAAACCAAATCACCTTGAACTTTGTTTTAACTTTTTCACCTTAGAATAAAGCAGAAATGTGTCATATATATAGTTCCACTCGTGAACAAATAGTAAGATTTATTGAAATTGATGTTGTAATACAGAACTGAGGAGTCAGGTGTTATTAACTGGGGAGTTGTTCACATAATTTGGTTAACGTACCTAATCTCTTCAAAAAATGAAAAACCAAATCACCTTGAACTTTGTTTTAACCTTTTCACCTTAGAATAAAGCAGAAATGTGTCATATATACAGTTCCACTCATGAACAAATAGTAAGATTCATTGAAATTGATGTTGTAATACAGAACTGGGGAGTCAGGTGTTATTAACTGGGGAGTTGTTCACATAATTTGGTTAACGTACCTAATCTCTTCAAAAAATGAAAAACCAAATCTCCTTGAACTTTGTTTTAACTTTTTCACCTTAGAATAAAGCAGAAATGTGTCATATATACAGTTCCACTCGTGAACAAATAGTAAGATTCTTTACAATTACTATCAATACAGACCTGGGGACTCAAGTGTGTTTAAATGTGGAGTTGTGTATATATTTGGTTAACTACCTTAAATTCTTCAAAAATGAAAAAATAATTCACCTTATCCACATGTTTTAACTTTTTTTCATCTGAAAATAAAGCAGAAGTGTGTCATATATACAGTTCTACTCGTGAACAAATAGTAAGATTCTTTAAAATTACTATCAATACAGACCTGGGGACCCAAGTGTGTTTAAATGTGGAGTTGTTTATATATTTGGTTAACTACCTTAAATTCTTCAAAAATGAAAAAACAATTCACCTTATGCACATGCTTTAACTTTTTTCATCTGAAAATAAAGCAGAAGTGTGTCATATTTACAGTTCTACTCATGAACAAATAGTAAGATTCTTTACAATTACTATCAATACAGACTTGGGGACTCAAGTGTGTTTAGATGTGGAGTTGTGTATATATTGTTCCGTGGTCTTTATTTTGCTGTACCCATGGATTTTCTCCGTAGCAATAGGTCTTTACCCACGGCAGTTTTGGTGTTGGAATAATACACAGGTCTTTACCCACGGCCAATATGAGACTTAGTGAATGGCTATACCCACAGTATTGTTCCGTTGGTATAATGTTTTGAATATTCTTTTTTTTTTTTTTCTATTTGTTTACTCAACAAATATATTTTTAGCCTATATTTCTTAATAGTATTTTTAATATACACCCACTATAATTATGAAACAAAAAAAACTTCAATTATATAGAAAAACAAAGTCTTACAAGCATTTCAAACAACAAAATAGCTTAAAATGTCAACCTAAGAACATCATAATGTATTTAAAAACATAGAACAAAGTCAGAACAATCTCAAAACAAAATTTACAAGAAAATCATATGATCTTCCACTCTTCCATCATTTTTAGTGTTGTCTAGACTTTTAGAACTTGTTCGGTTAGAAGCACTAGAACCACCTGAAACATATTTTAAAAAAAGAATACAAGTTACAAACTGAACTTAATAAATATTGTATTGAATATGAACTCAGTAAAACATACCTTAATATATAGAACCTGTTGAAAATAAAAAAATACAATTATATTTTCTAAAACATAAAAGAATCCTCATTGACAATAACTAGAATCATACCTCAATGACAATAACCTGTCCTTTGTAGTGTTTACTCTGAGACTAGTGCCCTACATGTTCATGTAAATTAAAAAACAAGAATGAGTGACTAGATGTCTTAGATATAGTATATTACAAACAAGTAGAATTGAAATATTATATACCCTGAACACATATATCCATAATATCTACCCTTACATGAATGGCAAAATATAAAATTGAAAGAGAGAATTGTTTAATGCTATTCCTCAGCAAGACACCAACACTGTGGGGCAACATTTCAAATGAAGTCTGCAATTGCTCTGTCACACTATCTAGTCCAGTGTGGTATCTGTGATTCTATTTGTCAGCGAATGTTCCGTGTTTGTGTCGGTGCTTCATTAGGACGAGCAGTGGAGAACAACGGTCATTATATAGAAGTGCAGAACAGAATTAAAAGACTGAATTCATGTCACAATATGTTCCAGCCATACATAAGGTATGGTGAATTTTCAACTAAAAGTTATTAAATATAAATTAAAGGGTGCTAGCAAACACATGAATTCATGTCACAATATGTTCCTGCTGCTGCTACTACTACTACTTCTAAAACCATAGTCCAGAGGCAACAACATTAAGCATTTGCATCAAAGATCAAACAAATATTTCTCACTTATAATAATTTGATAGATACTGCATGCACATTCAACTATAGTATACATCAAAGATTATTCACTATGATATAAATGAAATTTATGTGACTAGTGAGACTCATTTCATGAAAATTCAGTAAGCAAAATGGGAGAGAAACAAGTGCCACTCTCCCCTGCACAAAACATAGAATACAAATGAAATAAATCTTGAAGCATAGCCATGACCAAATCTACCTAAGTAAACACAAGTCAACAACAGAGAAAGATATTTCAATTTTACATAAAATATAGAATAATGCCAATTCCAAAAACCTTACTTTTAAGAAAGTGCCAGCAAGTAGGTATGTGACCAATTTCAACTTTCCAAAAAAAAATGCAGCCACCTTAAAATCCTAGGACTTGAAGACATTCCACTTAGCCTACTTCATGTATTTGTACACTAAAATGCCAATTAAACAACTGACCTGCTAAACATCCTAATATATGGTCAATAACACCCTAAAGAACCACACCAAACAACAATCAAAATATTCCATTAGCACCCTCTTGAGCAAAACCATTTAAAATTGTTTTCAAACAATTGCTAGAATTTGAAGAAAGAAAAAAAAGTCTCGCTTGATTGGGAAAATAGTAAACTGAAACATTAAATAGGAAGAATCTCATACCTTGACTATATATGTTATGCAATGTTATATTATGTTTTATTTCCAATTCCTGTTAATACGAACAACACGATTATGATAATTAATTGAAAAAAATAAAACAAAATCAGCCAAACATCTAATAATCCAAAAATTTAGGGGTTTAGGGTTATGGGAAGATGAAGAAGAGAATAAATTTGACCTACATCAATATATAGAAAAACGCTCATCAAGCAGCTTGACATTCTTGCCATCGTCATCTCATCTGCGTCGCTGCTTCCGCCAACGATTTCCCTTCGCGAGTGAATGAGTGTGTGTGTGAGAGAGAGGCGCCGGTGAGAGGAGTCCATGAAATCAACAAGAGAAGAGGAATAATGGAAAGGGATTTCTATGATGTTCGGGTTCTAGTTCTCTGTTTAGATGGAATGGAAAAAAGCGATTTCTAATTGTGGCATGAGTGGAAAAAATATGGTCGCAGCTTATAAAAAAAGGTGTCACTCCTATACCCACTGTTTTTTAAACATTTGTAGGTATAATAATGCCTATACCCACGAATTGAACAGCCGTAGCTAAAAGCGTCCGTAGGCATACGGCAATTTTTTTGTAGTGTGTAATCCTTCATCTCACAAATCACAATAACAATGAAATAAAGTCTACCACAAATTAACCTAACCTAATTAACCCCAAATCATGTTCAAAGATTTTCATGCTCATTTAACCTAACCATACTTTAATCACTTAATCAATTCAAATAATTAGGTTTGAAATTTGAAATCATTGTGAAATTAAACAAAAAAAAGGAGCATATTCATGATTTCAACTTTCCAATTTTTTTAAAACTTTCAGGTTAACCAAATATTTGAACCAACTCCACACTTATTAAAACACAACTAACCACATATATTTCCTATATTATCATGTCATTTTTTTTTCAACTTATAACATTATTATTCATACAAACTCATATATCTTTAAATTAATAAAATCAAAGTCATCAAAAATCAGAAAATTCTCATAAGAGAGATTTCAAACTAAAAATGGAGTAGAATAAATCGATTACCGTTAACTATTGGAGGCTGAAGTAGGAGGCAACAGAGACTTCGAGTCGGCGATGGTGGCAGAGGAGTGTGGTGTTCGTGTTCTTAAACCTAGCTTTTGAGATTTTTCCCCCAATTTGATTTTCTACAATTGGAAACAACAGTTGCAATTTCAGATACAATACCAAAATGAGCACTACTGTTTCAATTTAAGATTGTAAAATTAAATTATGAAGAAATATGAAGGAGATTGAAAGTTGAGGATCCACATAATGGAAGAGGAAAAAGAGACGAGGGAAACTCACAAGCACAGAAGACGGCGGCGATGATACGACGGCGGCGAGCGTGACGGTGGCACTCTAGGATTTTGCGATTGAAGGAAGGCGAAGAGAGATGCGATTTCTGAGAAAGAAGAGAGGATTTTGCGATTGAAGGAAGGAGAAGAGAGATGCTGCGATTTCTGAGAAAGCCAAGAGAGAGAATGGGTTATGAGCTGTTTCAGGAACAGTGTTGATATGGATTTAAAGAAATTAAAATTAAATGGAAATTGATGTATTTAGGAACAGTAGAGTATGTGGTGTATGTTGGTGTATGTACTGTATAGTGTCAACATAACATTTCTGTATTTAATCAGCCACTATCATCTTTCATGGACCATACCATATAATCTTATAACTTTATCTCTACTTTTTATATGGAGGAGAATGTTTGCTTCAATAATCAATCAATATGCCACATATTTACTACTCCCTCCTATTATTATTAGTAGTAAAATTTTGTTTTTTAAATTCATTAAATAAATACGCCCTCCGTCCCTTAATCTAAGCAAAAAACCTCTCTTTTTTTTGTCCCAAAATGTAAGCAAAATATTCCTTTTTATTTCTGTTGTTCCTAAAATACCCTTCCTTCTAGTCATTACTAATTTGTCTTTTTTGCAAAAGTAAACTTTTCAGTTTCCAAAAGCTCCACTTTTATCTTATTTTTAATGTGACTAAGGGTAGTTTAGGAAACTCAATTGTTTCTTTTGGTAAAATTTAGATTTTCTTAATAAGCGTGATTTTTTTTTTTTGCTTAGATATATCAGTTATTTAATTAAACAAAAAAGTAAATTTTGTTTATAATAGTGACCGAAAAGAATATTCAACGATATTGATTTTATTATAATAATAAAATTATAATAATATTTTGAAATGAGACACATGCATATCATAATGGTATAATGTAATGCAATTATTGAGTAAGAGAGAAAAGAAAAAAAGAGGAAAAGACAGAAAGTGCACAATTCATAACAAGCCAAATTTGCTTTGTGTATTTTGGTCTCGTACGTGCCATGCCAGCTTTCAAAGCAACCCTTTAATTTCTAATCCACAATATTCTTCTCTCTTTCTCATTCACACACAAACAAGTCCTGAAATTTCCACACTAAGTAGGAAACTAACCGTGCTTACCAAATTCTTGATGTTAGCTACTTGCTATAGCTTGATTTGGATGTGTATATAACTTTGAAGTAAATCCACCTTGGGATCTATTCACCTATAATATAAATTCTCATCTTTTTTCTTCCTTTTCTAGTGTAAGCAGCCTTTTTTTTACAATTTCTATCGAACTCGGTAGCTCAGAGTTTACAACAATCATACACACTGTGCATCAACCACTTACGCTAGCTGGACATAGACTGCCTAGTACGTTAGCGGAAGCAGATTCTAGCTAGCTGTAAGATCTCAAATATATTGCAAAGACAAGATATATAGTTTGATTTTCTCATAATCTAAAGTGATAGAGATGATGAAAGGTTTGTCGGTGGATGAAAATATGTCAAATTTGACATCTGCTTCAAGTGAAATAAGTGCTTCTAATTCAGCAACCAAGAATGGAAAAGCTTCAACAAATCTAGAACCACAAACCAAAAGGAAGAGAAATCTTCCTGGCCATCCAGGTAATAAATCATACCAATTATATATGTTTTCATTGGTGCAAATTCAAATATCTTTTCTTGGAGGACAACCCTGCTCGGAAAGATCTCTCGTATGTTCATGAACAATATACATACTCCTTTCCTTGGTGGATTTGTGGGAGATCTCTCTGAGTAAGGTTGTCCACCAAGGAGTAGGGTTACCCAACACAAAAACCGAAAAACAAAAATATATAGAACATAGATAGGAGAATGAATACTTAATACATATATTGACACATAAATAATGATAATAAATTTTAAAAGTAATTAAATATAATCATGTATGTTCGTATTAGACACGAGTGACGAGACACATGTCTTTAATATGAAGTATACATATATAGATTGAGTCTAGGTTGAGTTTCTAAAGTAATTGTGCATTACCTTATAGACACTAGAGGCATCTTTAATCTGAAGTAACTGTGCTACATAGATAGAGTCTTTGCCAACAATCTAGTATCTTATATATATACAATTGAATTAATATTTGTGGCTGAAATTGTTGATTTGGTTTTGTTTTCAGACCCTGAGGCAGAAGTGATAGCTTTGAGTCCTCAAACCTTGTTAGCAACAAACAGGTTCATTTGTGAGATTTGTAACAAAGGTTTTCAAAGAGATCAAAATCTTCAGCTTCATAAAAGAGGACATAATTTACCATGGAAGTTAAAGAAAAGAAACAGCAAAGAAATCATAAGAAAGAAAGTATATGTTTGTCCAGAATCAACATGTGTTCATCATGAACCTTCAAGAGCACTTGGTGACTTAACTGGAATCAAGAAGCACTTTTTCAGGAAGCATGGTGAGAAGAAATGGAAGTGTGAGAAGTGTTCTAAACGTTATGCAGTTCAATCTGATTGGAAAGCTCATTCAAAAATTTGTGGAACCAAAGAGTATAAGTGTGACTGTGGAACCCTTTTCTCAAGGTATATTAAGAATCTTATTAGTCTATAAATTGATTATATTATAGATTCCAACAACCAAATTATTAATCTCATGGCATGTTCAATAATGAGACAAAAATGCAAAAAGTTGAAGAGTACTTTAAACAGTAAAAAGTGTGCTTAAACAGTACCTATAATGCGTAGACATTGTTGTATGAATGCAATGTGACATACACATCATCGGTTCATAAGGTATATACTAAAATAAATGAAAAATTCACTAAAACCCTAGAAGTAATTTCAATCAAATTAAAAAGATAAATAATTATATTAAAAATAATAAAACGTATTTGTTTTTTTGGTATGTATATAAATTTAAAACGACATTGTACAAAAAATAAATAAATTAAAACGACAACTTAAAAGGACCTCAGATGAAATTAATTATGACATTTTCGTGAGGCGAGTTTCATTTTTCCATTAAAATAATGAAAGCCATAGTTTCCACTCAAGATCACGTTCAAATTCTTTCCGTGTTACTTTTTAGGTTGGTTCAGTTTATACAAAGCAAAAAAAACTCTAGCTTTAAATGGACACTCTCACAAATGGACAATGAAATTGGTGTTCCTTCGATTAGTCGTTCTAAGACCAGATCGAGTAAAAAAAGGGTACATGATGAGTTAAAGCCCTCTTTGATGGTCAATATATAGAAATAGAATCTCATATGATGATAAGAGGGCTGACAATGATAAGATAGAATATTAACATAATAAAGTATTATCATATTCTATATTTTAAGAATCTTATTATTTTTAGGAAATTTTAATAAAATACTAAATTCTTTTATCTTATTACGTATATTATAAAATTCACTATTTTACTAAAACTTGTTAAGGATTCGTCTTTGAACTTTATCTGAGGTCCATATACTAGAATGTCTCATTATACTGCATTGAATATATTACAATCATTTTGTCTGTTTTTTCAAACTTAATTAGTGTATTGTTTTATGGTTGCAGAAGGGACAGTTTCATCACTCATAGAGCCTTCTGTGATGTTTTATCACAAGAGAGTGCTATATCAATTTCAGCAGTAAACCCTTTATTCTCTTCTCACTCTCAATTTAATCATCATAGCCATAATTTCCAACCACCATCCCTAAAAAAAGAACAAGACTTCAATATTTTAAGACCAGAAATAATACCATCATGGTTCCCTTCCTCAAATACACCACAACAATTACTCCCTACTCATTTTAGCCATTATCATCAAAACCCTAACCCTACAACTTTATTTCATTCAAATTTCAACTCCAACAATATTATTACCTCTTCTCCTCACATGTCTGCCACTGCTTTACTGCAAAAAGCATCACAAATTGGTGTAACAGTGAGTAAAACAGAACCTTGTATACCCCACTTAATGCAAACTCACGTGCCTTTTATGGCTTCTTCACGTGAAGAAATAGGGAATAGTACTGCTGGTTTTTCTCATTGTTTGGCTTCATATGGAAATAAAGCTGTTACTAATACAGAAGAAGAATCTTCTCTTTTGCATGATGTGATATTTGGTAGTAATGAGAATTCATCACAATTTGAAAGTGTTACTGCTGCTATGAGTATGAGGGGAGGAATGTTTGATCCACAAATAGATAATAATAACTTTGAGGGACAATATTCCAATTTTGGTAAAAGCAACAACATTATGAAAGGTGGTGGTGTCAATGCAATTAATGATGATGAAATGACAAGGGATTTTTTGAGTCTTGGTGCATTTTCACAAAGAGATGACTTGTTGTTTGGTATTTCTGGAATTCATGATCATCCTTTGGGTTCTTTATCTTATGGTAAACAAAATCAAAACCAAATTCCTTGGCGCCAAGGCTAAACATGGTTTTTTTTTTTTATAACCATATTATAGGTATGAAGTACACGGCCGTTTAGCAGTTGAGGAATCTGTGACACACATGATTGATTATTCCTTCTCAACTGAGTTCCTTTCCACGCTGACCAACCATAACTTGGTGGTAGGTTAATCATGAAATTAATTCACTGCAGTCAGGTTGTTGACACATTCACGCAATCAGCGACATTGATAGTCATCCGATGACTACAAGGTCAAAAAAGAAGAAGCAAACTTTAATTTTTTATTTATATTTTAAAAATATCAAGTTTAAATATAAGCTGTTCCATCTTGATCAAAAGACTATCGATAAATGATTGCATGAATGTGGAGAAATTTTGACTACAGCTGAATGTGATCCATTAATCATGACTAGAGATCGATTAATTTTCTATCCAAAGAAGGATTCAGAATAAATCTATCTTTGCACTTGATATTTGGTGTTTTTCAGGAAGTTTTTCACTTGCACAATGTGATATCATTTTCTATTAATAAATTTTATTATATTCTTAATAAAGTTATTATGGGTTTATGTTCATAATTTTTTTTACTTTAAATTTTTTATTTGATATTTAATATTTTATTATACATGCAAAACATACAATAGTTAATATGATTGTATCTAATATAATCCTTTAAAAAAGGTTCAAATGTATATCTCACTATTTTTAGTGCAATTTAATAAAATATTACGTCTCTTTTCATTTTTGTTCCTCCCCTCCCTATCTCACTCCCCCACCCTCTCTCCCCTAATTAAATATTTTTTTTATGATTAAATTTAAAAATTAAGTTTTGCAAGAATTAAACATATTTAAACATAAATAGATTAATATAAAAAAAAAAAGTTATGTTGTGTCATGTCAGTAATAAAAGTTCACGTGGAAGTGTCGCATTGGGCTAGATTATGTTAGTCAAATGAGTCTTGTTAACATGTGAGAAACCTAAAAGTGGAAAATCCTCATTAATAAATGGTGTGAAGTTTGTTAACATAAGTGTCATCGTTGGTGACGATGTTAACCACATATTGATCTGAAATGCGGCAAGTAGTGTTGCGGCCAACTTAATGGGAGTACCATGAGGAAAACACACAATGCGAGCTAGCACAAAGAAGGTATCCCAAGTTGTCTTGAAATAAAAATTAGACACAACCTTGATCGTTAATATATAGATTGAAAATTAGAATTCTTCACATCATGTCTAGCTAACACTCTTGACTCTTCACATATTTAAAAAGTGGTTGAACACAACTTCTTAGATTCCAACAAATTCATCTATCTGAACATTTCAATATAGGAAAAGGTTGAGGACGCCAATTCGCCTCATCACTACTCAAAAAGATCAGACAATTAATAACTAGACACAAAATGAATTAAAGCTTATTGCACACAATTTGGTCACACGTTACACCAACCAGAAATCTATTCAATCTGCTAATAGGCTCCATCTAAAAATTTCAACACAATTTTTTTTATATTTATTTTCTTAACAAATGTCTTAAGGGGGTATTTTCTTTATCTTATAGTAAGTATAATGGACCTCTAACACTCAACTTAAAACAAGAAGAAACTAGGAACTTTAGTGCCAAGAAATATTTCACATATGTGGATATTAAATAAATTGAAATTTTGGGGGTGTCCATGACCACAATGGGCCACCATGTATATATCCGCCTTGGTTTCATCAATTTTCCAAATATATATTAGCTATAGAATGATAAATTTGTTTCGTTACGTCATAAAATACTTTCAAGATTCTTATCTTGGTTAGAATGGAACATCTAAAATACTAATAGTGATAACACACCTTAGAATTAAGACATGTTTTTAGTGTTATTATTCATGCTTTGTGGAAGGATTAACATGAACTAACCTTCAATCAATGTCACATCTTCTAGTTCATTGGCTAAGTAAAACTGCTGAATATCGGATAAGGTCGACTTTGATCAGTTAAGATCAAATAATAAGGCAAATTTAGAGTACTCATTAACTTCTAACAATAAGAAATGAAATTTTAACAATAAAAAATTCTAAGTAACAGTAAGTCAAATTTAGAACACTCATCAACTTCTGATCCTTAAACACTTGATGCATGTGAAAGAATAAAATTAAATCCATCTATGAAAAGAAGGCTTTTGAGAGTGTGTGTATATTCAATGCTACAAACTTATATATTTGGTGCCTGAAAATTTCTGACTCCGTCACTGATTGACTTCCATTTCTATCAAGACATATGCTAAATGATTATCCAAAATATGGTTAAACTTCAGGATACATGGAAGAAAATAGTAATATTCTACATGTGAAATGGGACACCTTAAATTGATGAACGATTTTGATCCCAAATTTTTGACGGGACAATTCAGTTTATAATAAAAACAAAAAGTAAGACAAATTTGTTCCTGATTCATTTTAACGGAGGAAATAATTTGTCATTAAAAGTAATTTGGATTTTAGTTTTATATTTATTATTATTATAGTTTCTAATTGTAATTAACATTTCATTTTCCTGCTTTAATTTAATTTTTTCTGATAAAATATAATAAATAATAATCAGAATAAAAATGAACATTTGATTGCATTTTGGGTTATGCGAGATAAATTGTGCATTTGTAGTCTTTTAGAGGTTATGGCTGATTCAGTTACACAAAGGAGAATCACCGTAACAAACTACCACGGAGAAAATCTCGTCGGTATATTACACGATGCGTCTTCCACTTCACTTGTTATCGTCTGCCATGGTTTTCAATCTTCCAAGGTTCCTTCTCTTCCCATTTTTACTTTTCTTTTTCTACCTTACATCATTATTAGTAGTATTAGCATGTGTTCTAATTGATTTAGGATGTGTTTAGATGAACAGCTTATGTGTTTGGATACCCAACTTATTTGCAGCTTATAGCTTATAATGATAAACACAAATGCTTGTTTCATACAAGTTGTTATAAGCTTGTTTTCCATAAACTCTTCCAAATAGTCTCGCAAATGCTTATTTTAGTATATAAACTCAAATAAGTCAATCCAAATATACCCTAAATGCCCGCTTAAATTAAGGAATGGAGGGGAGATGAAAGTGATCTAAACATGAGATTGGATTATTTATGAATAGTTTTATATGTTTGGTTCTGCGGTGACGAGAAATGATTTTGACAGAATTGATTCTGTAAAATTGATTCTGGCCAAAATTGATTTTAAGTTAAAGTGGTTTATGTTTGGATATATTCATGTAAAAGTGAGTTGAACAAAAATTTTGAGTGTAAAAATCAATTCTAGAATCAGAAGCTACGATTTCTAGCTTCAAGTAGAATCAATTCTGGAGGCAGAATCAATTATACTTTTGAGAAACCAAACAAGTCAGAATCAATTCTACACGTCCAGAATCAATTCTGGCTGCTCCAGAAATGAAACCAAACATACACTTAGATTAATATATCTCCAAACAAATTAAGTTATACACACTCACTATTGTTAGAGTATGAGTGCCAAATGCCAATATAGTTGGGAATTGGGATGTCTTTCTATGTAGTGATGTTTTTGCATGATAATAACCTTTTTTCTCAAATAATTAAATTATGCACTCACTATATATTCAGTACTTAAGGATTGAATGATATCTAGGAAAGGATCCCCATGGTGAACCTTGCTGCTGCTCTGGAAAAAGATGGAATCAGTGCCTTCCGATTTGACTTTGCCGGAAATGGGTAAGCTTCTCAGCAATTGGGAAAAAAGTATTAACTAATGAATTACTAATTTATTAAGGGAAAGAATATAAACATTTCTTTTATGGGTAGTTTAATTTGTTCGGAAAAGATGTGCCTTTTTCTTATCAGTTACTTATTTTTTAGATCTGTGTGGTGATATGAACTCCAAGGATAATCAATAACTAAGATTGCAAATTTTTGTATATGATTATTTGCATATTATATGAATATTGGAAATGCTTATTTATTCTTTTGTAGAAGTGAGTAGAACAAGAAATTTAACAAAACATAGAGAATATGGTTACAATGAGTTTGGAGGATAAGACAGTATGGATATGGGGGATAATAAGATAGTGTTTGGAAGACAAGTAAAAACAGAACATAATAGAAGAAAACAGGACAAAAGGTTAAGAAATTTTAAGAAAACACAACAAAACAGTTTGTTCCGTCCCATTTTGTCTGCGTGCCACTGTTACCTAACTCTCCTAAAATCTTAAGTTACTTGAAGGTTCAAGGATTACTTTATTAACTCAAAATACAAAAACAGAAGAAAACTTCAATTGAGCAAAGCTGTTCAATTCCTTATCAAGTGTCTGTTAGGGAAACCCTCTTAACTAGACCACATTCTTTAATCCCAACAGAACTTGAATGTCAAATCTTGTCACATATCAGTTACTGTGTCAAAGAGACCTCCTTAGAGATACAAGTGTACTGCTACAACTAAACATTGTGTGCAGTAGCATAGATCGCAAATAATATATTGTTCTATTCATGGCTTCGTTCTATTTTTAATAAACTGGGAATGAAGCTAATGAAGCAACATTCAGAACAAAGGGAATGAAACTAATGAAACGGCATTCTAAAATTGAACAAAATCATTTTATATTGATTTTTTTGTTGCTAATCACTCATTAAATTGTCTTCTAGGGAAAGTGAAGGTTCATTTCAGTATGGTAACTACTACAGAGAAGTTGAAGACCTGCGAGCTATAGTCCAACACTTCCGTGAGAAGAAATATGTAATTACTGCAATTGTTGGTCATAGTAAAGGTCAGATTACTGTTATGCACTTATGCTTATTATTTGAAACTGAATTTTGTAATCGACCAAACAGACAACTTATAAGGGATACTTCATTGAGTGCATGGGTTAGTAATAGAGGTAAGGCTATGTCGTGTAGTATAAGTATTTCAAGGTAATTTATTGAAATTGTGTTCTTTGCTGAGAAGAACTGTGGAAATTCAGAGAGAAAAATTTAGATTTTTACTTTTTTTATTTATGTGATGGCGTTGTTATTAAACAAGTGTAGATATGTCTCGAGCTATGTTAACATTTATAAAGGAAAAGTTATAAATGGAATGTTTGTCAGAGTTAGGTGTAGTGTTGATCTATAGGTAAACAAATGGCGGAAAATTGTCGAAGATTTGGTTGGGACATGTCCTACTTATTGGTGAAAATGTTTGAAAAATTATTAGAGTATATTGATTCTGAAAAGAGGACCGAGTTCACATTGACTGAAGTGAATATATAACAAATAATTACACAGTTTCAATGGAGAATGTTGTTTTCCATAGGTTTGAAGGGAATTTAGTCTTCTGTAGGTTGTAGGTAAATGGAACTGAAGTTCTATGAGAATGTGTTTGAGTTTCTGTTTGATTCTAAAAAGTGGGCGAAGATCACATTGATTAAACTGAATATATAATTAATAATTGTACAGTTTTATTGGAGAATGTAAGCTTTTGTAGGTTTGCAGGTAAATGGAAATGAAGTTCTCTTTGAATGTGATAGAGTTTTCCCTTTACTAGTCTCTCACAGTCGTCATTTTTCGAGTAATTCACACTCACTACAATGGTTTCTGCAGGGGGTAACGTGGTTCTGTTATATGCTTCAAAATATAAGGATATTGATACTGTTGTCAATATATCTGGCCGGTTTAACCTAGCAAGAGGTATGGAGAGTTGCTTGGGTGAAAATTTTATACAAAAGATCAAACAAGATGGATTTATAGATGTTAAAAACAAAAAAGGTGAGCTATGAAATGTAAATATTTGTCAATCATCTATTCATCTATCATTTGCGGATTACACAAAACTGCATGTCTTGGTCAACTTTTTCTTGCTTCTTTGTTCTTTCGCTGCCATGAACATTTTGCCTTTATGTTAAAAATGAAAAACAAAAAGTGAATTGACTGCTCTCCTGGTTCTGATAATATCTATTGTTGGTCTTGAATGGTCCTCTTCATCTATGCGGTATTTTTATTCCACTGTTGATATCATCCTTTTCAGCTTCCTTTTGTTGCTACATTTTACTACTGAATACTAAAAGCTACTGAAGACATTGTCTACGGTCTTCGCTTCTTGTCAATTTACTTCAAGTTTGACCAGTCTGATTGACATATACCTTTTCTTGTGGTAGGGAAGATTATGTTTCGTGTTACTGAAGAAAGTTTAATGGACCGTCTAAATACTATAACCCATCTTGCCTGCTTATCCATCCCTGGAAATTGCAGGTACAGTTTGTGGTTACATCTAATAACATGATTCTCTCATAAAATTTGAAACCAAACACACCTTCATTTTTTACTGTTACTTGTCACTTGATCAATATTGAAACAGGGTGTTGACAGTTCATGGATCCATGGATGAAACTGTACCTGCAGAAGATGCTTTAGAGTTTTCTAAGTTCATATTAAATCATGAATTGTGCATCATAGAAGGGGCTGATCATGAATACACTTGTCATCAAGATGAATTGTCCAGCTTAGTTTTGGAATTTATCAAGGTTCTTAATGATAAGGAAAACAATACATATAAGCAGACACGATTTGGAAGAGCAGATAAACCTATCCATTCACGATTCTAGTCCTCGCAGAATATGTGGATCCGGTCCCTCATTTTAATATATCATTCTACAAATAAAGATGGACAGTACCCACCAGGCATCCAATGATTTATAGCTGTCGCGAATCAAAGAAAATCGACCAATATTGCCCAAGTTTTTATTATTGGACCTCAACAATTGCACTTCTGACAAGTACTACTGCATCATTATTGCCAGGTTATCTATCTGACATTATGCTCTTGCATTTACTGTCGATTTTGATATTTTGATATCATGAGTGTCAACACCGTTCATCTGGTAGATAGAACATATAAAAGAGTGAAAGTGATTTATATGCATCCACTGTTAATTTATGTCATGAGTTTGAACTTTGAACCTTGAACACGATTCGTCTGGTAGATAGAACATATGTCGATTGAATTGTTGTTATAATAAGTGAGCAGTCACAGCCATAGCCAACGAGTAATTGAATGGCAACTACCAGAAGTCCAGAACAATTAATCTCAGAGACAGGGACAGAGCAAAAAGTCTAATTCAAGTTAGGCCCAAGACAGTGTTATCATGAGACTTGACCAGAAAAAATTATGACACTTACTTTAGTATGACAAACATGTTGCTAAAACCAGGAGGGGCACACAGTGACAGTACTATGTTATTGCATTATCAAGTGAAGTTTTTAGGGGGGTCATGGTGTGCTTCCCCTTAGATTGGCCCCTGTATGCTTGGAAGCTGACTGTTATTACAGAGTTGAGAGGACAGACTACCTACTATAGTACTACAGTACTGCTGTAATGCTGTTACAGATTTACTTTTGGCCACAACATTTGCACATTATATTCAAAAATGGAAGTTAATGTTTAATCAAAATCAAGAGTCACTAGATATTCAGCTCAATTTTGTTTTGAAGCTCAATGTGATAACATGGCCATACACTTCATACAGAAACAAACGTGATTTGTCTGGTTTGCATTATGACTCCTCACTTTTTGTGGCTAATATTAGAGATATGATTTGTTGTTAAGTTGGGAATGAAATGAGTTAACAATAGGCCAAATGTGAAGCTAAAAGGGAAATATCGCTTTTTATTTTTTTTAAGAAAAGTTAAAATTGTAGGAAAGAGGTTTACAAATCCTAGCTTAACTGGCAGAAATGCCGAAATTGCTAAGTGTCAAATGTCATGACTGGGGTTTGAACCCGGTCTCTCCACTTTGTGTGTGTGTGAGTTTTTAATGGTTTGTCGTTTCGTTATTTAAAAAACTTTGTACAAAAGAGAATGAAAGAAGGAAAATAAAAATTAAAAATATAATGTAGAGGAGAGATGTGAGTATGGCTGAAGATATTTTGCATAGACATAAGCATCTTCATGTGGCATATTCCAAAAAGCTAATCGTGAATCGTGATACTATGTTGCGACAGATACTTGTCATGATTATTATTTTACGGAAAATCTAATATGTTTTTGGACATTTTTTAAGGATTTTTTTGTTTGGTCAAGCATATTTTAAAGATTTTAAATAGTACTCCCTCCGTTTCTTTTTAATTGTCTTTTACTATCATATTTAGCGTTTCTATTTAATTGTCCTTTTTGTATTTTTTGGGTATGATTTGTCAATTATACCCTTTGTTAATTGCTCTTATCTTTTTCCATAAAACCAATTAATGCTATATATTTGGAAAATTAAATCTTTTTTATAATTTTTTTTTGTTGGTACATAACATATTAAATTTTTTTTTTTGTATATAATATATTAAATTGATTGGAAAGAGAAAGTGTGGGCAAAAAAATTGAAATTTATTGGGGATTAAAAGGAGGGTATAATAGGAAGATAACATGCAAAAATACACTTCCTTAATTTGGTGTTATCTTTCTAAAAGGACAATTAAAAAGAAACGGAGGGAGTAAATATTTATGAAATTGTGTAGAGTCAATGTATTAAAAACTGAAATGTTTAATTTTTTGAATGGACATTTTTTAAATAGAATTTTAAAAGAGTACTTCCTTGATAACGAGACCCTTATTTATTTATTGCATTAAAAATTTTAAAAAAAATACTTTTCTTAATTTCCCATCAATTTGTGTCCTACTTGCTTGCCCCTTCTTCTATTCTAATTTCCTTTGGAGTGCACCAAACGTTCCAAATTTCCAATGTTTGCTTGTTATGTTGCTCAACTTGACTAAAATTCATTCACCTTTATTTTCTTCAAATACAACTTTTAACATTTTTTGTCAAAGAAAATAAATTAATAGTATTTGTTTTCAGTGGACAGACGGTGTTATCTACAAAACTAATAAGCTCCTCCTTTGACAGATGTATATATGTATATGCATAAATTGTTCGCTGTGTTATAATCTTGTGACTAGACTCATATTTTAAATGTAAAAAAATTAAAAAAAAAAATTAACCTTCAAACTCGAACTCTACACATCTATGTTTTGTAACTATCAACTAAACTTTAGTTGTAAGAATTCTGTCTTAACTTTAAACCATGTGAAGGTTAGGGATTTACTATTGGAGACGAGAGGAGCACTCCTTGGGAAGGAGTGGTGCTTACTTAGAGTCACATATTTACTCCAAACCAATAGAATCTTTTAATCAGCATTCAGCCAATAGAAGAGAGAGCCAAGCTGCCAAAAACGTTGCTTTCAAGGAGTATCCCACACCACATGACATGTGGATGGAATGCTTGTCCTATAAACAACTCAATCAAAAGAGGGGGAAAATAAAAATTTACTCCCACTATATCTTATAATTAAGAAACTTTCAATAATTTTATATTTTTTTTATGAAAATACGACTTATAATAATTTGAGTTCGAGGTAATATCATTTATATAAATTCTCTTGTATTTTGTTGAAGTAATATTTTTCTCACCAGCAATATATCAAAGAGAACACATGCTATTCACAAAACAGAAACACATGCTTTTCTTAGTTTAAAGGGCCTTTTTTCACTCAAGTTTAATGACGTACTATAGTTTACTTATATTGATGCCATGTACTGTATTAAATTAAATTTTGTGATAGAAGCAAACAGACCAATTTACACTCCTCGAGATAATTTTAATTGTTTTATAAGAATTTTTTGTTTATTGCTAAACATTGACTCAATTCATGATTTCCTTTGGGGGATATTTTATTTTAGAGAATATTACATATGCTAAATTAAATTAAATTAAATCTATTGGGTTAAAAATATTAAATAAAATGCTTATTTTTTATCTTAATCTTTTGTTGGGAATAAAACTTCTATGATTTTGATCGACCTGGCTTTGAGTGAAGTTCGTTAATAATTTGAGGCTGATTACTTTAATGTGAACACTCCGATTTCTCAAAATTTGATTGGATACATACTCATCATGCATATTTTTATATTAATTTTATTTAAAAATAAATTTTATAGAGTACCGGTGTCCCATCAAACTCCAAGGCACTTTAGAATTTATTTGTTTAAATAGGACTTAAAAAGAAAATATACCTAGTAAAAATAGTATAATTTATCAAATATAAAATTATATTCTTAAAGTAAATATTAATTAAAAAATTTCTAATTTACCCTTTTGGTTCTTAAATTACATTCTTTCAAATATTCAATATTAAAATCTTGATAATAATGATATCAAATATTTGAAATAATATACTTTTAAGAGGGGATTATTTCTAAATTAACTTATTAAATCATTAAAGTAAATTCTAAATAAAAATAGTATAATTTACCATTTCAGTTCTCAAATTATATTTTTCTAATATTTAATAAAGAGTGGGAATTATTTCTAAAATTAGCTTATCTCCAAATTGATTGAAATATTGAAAAAAATTATGGTATATTATAAAAGAAATAAATTACACGTTTTATTCCACATAACTTATTTTTAGCTTTTATTTTGGTTTTTAAATTTTTTTGTTATTTTGTTCCTCTATCCTACCCACCCAGCAATAGGATGCGTGGACCTCCAAGTCAAGCGCGCTAGCGCGTGTTCAATACTTTGATCTCTGATATAAATTTTATTTGAGTTTGTTAAATATCATTTTCATGACATTATATTTCGATGATTTATTGTTTGATTGATTAAGAAAATTAAATAAACATAAAATAAATACTTGGCATGCTTAAACGAAAAATGATACAACAACTAAAGTGTTTAACATAGAGAAAAAGAACATAATTACTTTTAAAGGATCAAAATATCTTACATTCTTAACTTATGAACCAAAATGAGAAAGAAAAATATCATTTCAAAGACAAGTAAAACTTTTTTTTTACAAAGTCCGATAAAACTTTTACTCTTTTTTACAAAAACAAAGACCAATAAACCTTAAAAATAACTTAATTGACCAAAATGTAGAATTAAAAATGTAAAATCAACTTAAAAAGTTAAAAAATAAAATGCAACCTAATTTACCTTGATTGACCATGTCCTTACTATCTAGTCATCATAAAACCATCAATCACTACACCTATCTACTACTACTTACTACAATACTTTTGCCTCTACAAAAAGACCTAAAAAAACACCACACACTTCACACAACACACAACACTTATTTTTTCTATCTTCTTTTCTTCTTTCTAACCTACAATGGCACCACAAACTGAACCGTTGCCAAAACCAACCTACATTTCGTTACAACAACTTCAAAAACACAACAAACGTGACGACGCGTGGATCTCCATTGACGGCAAGATCTACGACGTCTCTAAATGGGCCAACCACCATCCTGGCGGTGAACTTCCTCTCTTAAACCTCGCCGGCCAAGACGTCACCGACGCATTCCTAGCTTTTCATCCACCCACTGCTTACAAACACCTTGACACTTTCTTCACCGGCCATTATCTCCGTGATTACGCCGTCTCGGAGGTTTCCCGTGATTACCGGAGTCTCTTCTCCGAACTCACTAAAATGGGTTTGTTTGAAGATAAAGGACACGGTGTTTTGTTCTTACTTTCGTTAATCTCTGTTATGTTCTGTTTCAGTGTTTATGGTGTTCTGTTTTCTGACAGCACTATTGTTCACGTGCTCTCTGGTGCGTTAATGGGTTTTATGTGGATTCAAAGTGGTTGGATTGGTCATGATTCTGGTCATTATCAGATTATGATGAACAAAAATTGGAACCGTTTTGTTCAGATTCTTTCTGGTAATGTTATTGCTGGTATAAGCATTGAATGGTGGAAATGGAATCATAATGCTCATCATATTGCTTGTAATAGTCTTGATTTTGATCCTGATCTTCAACATTTACCGTTTTTCGTTGTGTCTTCGAAGTTTTTTACTTCACTCACTTCTTGTTTTTATGGTAGAAAAATGAATTTTGATTCATTTGCTAGGTTTTTGGTTAGTTATCAACATTGGAGTTATTATCCTGTTATGTGTTTTGCTAGGTTGAATTTGTTTGCTCAATCATTTTTCTTGTTGTTGTCTAATAGAAAAGTGCCTAATAGAAAAATGGAACTTTTAGGGTTACTTGTGTTTTGGACTTGGTACCCTTTGTTAGTTTCATTTTTACCTAATTGGAGTGAAAGGGTTTTGTTTGTGATTGCTAGTTTTTCTGTGACTGGTATCCAACATGTTCAATTCACTTTGAATCATTTTTCGGCTAGTGTTTATGTCGGTCCACCGACGGCTCATGATTGGTTTGAGAAGCAAGCTAGTGGGACACTTGATGTTAAGTGTTCTTCTTGGATGGATTGGTTTCATGGTGGTTTGCAGTTTCAGGTTGAACATCATCTGTTTCCGCGGCTTCCTCGGTGTAATTTGAGGAAGATTTCGCCTTTGGTTAAGGATCTGTGCAAGAAACATAACCTTCCTTATACTTGTGTGTCTTTCTGGAAGGCTAATGTGCTTACGATTCAGACGTTGAGGAATGCTGCTTTGCAGGCTCGGGATCTTACTAAACCGGTTCCGAGAAATTTAGTTTGGGAAGCTGTTAATACTCATGGATGAAACAACGAGTTTGTTCGAGTGAAGCTTCGTAAGATTTTGCTGTCATTGACAATTTGGTGAAAGAATAACTGATTTGCAAATTGCTTAGAGGCTTAGATTCGATCGCTAATTGTCTTAGCTGCGTGATATCGTTTCATGAGATAGGTAAGAAAGAAACTATTGATACTGGTTCATCTGAGGTTTTATAGATTTTTGTATTTTACTTTTGCTCATCTTCATGATTGAGTAATGGATGTAAGTGCAATGTTTAGTTTATGTCTGTTTGATTTCCTTATGCGACAATGTGTATTTCTACTACATAACGATTTGTGTTATGCCTTTGAATTCATTGTCGTTTGGAGCAAACGAATGTACTATATGTTAAATTCGAGTTCTCCGAAATGAATTGCTTTTTGCCATTTTCTGGCTCCTCTCAGTTTGGTTGATTTTCTAGTCATTGGTACAAACAAATTAATTTGAATTCTGCTGCTTTGTATGTTGAAGATTCTAACTGCTATTTGCGATTTTTTATGCTACTTCACACGAGAATGTGTTGAATAAAGTGCAGTCAAATACCGGCCATGGCGAATATTTGGCGGATATCGGTGGCAGGTTTTTGGCTTCCCGCCATGGCCAATTTTGTGGCGCCATCTCAGATATGGCGCCTGCCATTGACAACATTGGTTGAAAGATCTAAGATTTGGAACTTATATGATATGATATGATATGATGAAGGAAGCAATCAATTAGTTTTTATTTTTTTTATGGAAATCTACTTAATAAATTTCACATGTTTCCTACACAGCATAAGTTGTCTCATGAACTATAAATGAAATGGTGTTTGTTACACTTAAAAGGGTTGAAACAAACTACTTGTATACATACTCACTTTTTAATAATGCTTCACCTTTTGGTGATCTATAATGGTTATGCTATCAAGATTCAAGAGTGCATTTCATAGGCTAAATGTGACATGTGTTACTACTTGATTCTACTTTTTGAATTTGTTGTTCATGGATTTTGGATTTCCCTACTTTGGAGATCACACTAGAGTCCTTATTTGTGAACATGGATATCCCCTCATCCCTCTAATGGGGTGAGAAATTTTCCTCTTTAGGACATTCACATCATGAGGATGTAGGTTCACAAACAATGACATGTCTCTGACTAGTAACTATCTATAGTCAAAATCAGTGAATAGCCGAATGAAGTAATTAGACTCAAATGATTAATAAACTTCAGTTAAGAACGAATTGTTTGGTGACATTGATTTTGTTGAAGTTTTAAAGTGTAGCTTTAACAAAATCATAAATGGAGAGCTCTAAAGTCATGATGATGGTTACCCACCATTCAACCAAACACACATAAGCTGAAAGGAAGCTTCATTTCTTAACTTACATATATTGCTCATGGCCTACTATTAGGAACTTTTTGTTGATTTCTGTTCATTCTGCATTGTTATGGTCCCAACCCAAGTGTTGTTATGGGCTGTAAAAAAACAAGAAACCATAATACAATATTTAGTCAATAATGTATCCTTTGTCAGATGATATGGTTAATTCCAAAACCACTGATGTACCAATTTGTCACCCTGTAAGTTAATTTCTTGGTTCATGTTCTTTAGCCTCAATCTTCATATCTTGTGCTGATGATGTGGACATATACAATACAAGTGTTTTATTCGTATCCATGTTTTATAGAGCAACTAGGGGTTGTAACTTCTTGTTAAAAAGGTTAGGTAATTGGACACAGATTGATACAGTATGCTTTATTTACATTGTGTCTGTTAGTAGTTAGTTTTTCCGATTTGGATTTGTTGCGGTCAACGATTTTCGCATTCAGACAGTTCAGATTTTAATATCAATATTTCAGTTTTTTTTATTTAAAAAATTGAAATATGCATTGAAGTCAAGACCTCCGATCTCACATCCACCGACGTGTTGACTGCGTGAATGTGTGGAATAGTTGATTGCTACAAATCCAAATCCTGTAGTATTTCTACTGCTTAGGAATAGGATCTTTGCTATTTTGAGGGCAGAACATGCATTATGGTTGTGACAATAACACCCTTTTGGATAGGAAGCTCAAAATCATCTTAGGTGGAGGAAATTTGTGACAATAACACCCTTTTTCTAACGTGCCACAAATATCTCATGATCTTTTTGGTGCATGTGAGTGAATATGTGATGACCAAAGTAGGGATGGCAAAAATATTCATACCCGCGGATATCTGCGGATAAAATCTGCCATGGATATGGAGCGGATAGCTTAATGGATATCTACGGATAAAATAAATGGATATTTTAATTATCCGCAGTTAATGGATAAGGATGCGGGTTTAATACTATCCGCGCCTGCAGATATCCATACCCGCTAAATAATTAGTAAAATTACTTAAATATATCTACTTACGTATAAATTCTAGTATTTTTATATATAAAAAAATTGTATTTTTATATTTTATCTTTCTATTTTAATTTTTGAGAAAAAAAACTTTTCAACTTCTTACAATTCACAAAAATAAAGAGCAAAATTTATGAATATTATATGTTAATGTTTTGTCTTTAAGAAAAACTATTTTTTTTAGTAAAAAAATATCATCCATGGATATCTGTTAATATCCACGGATACTTCAATATCCGTGGATTACCCGCTAAGCGGATATCCGCACGGATATGGAGCGGACACAGATATCATATTTGTCCGACGAAGCGGACACGGATATCACACTATCCGCGTCCATGGATATCCATCGACATCCCTAGACCAAAGGTGAGATGTGGTCCCCACTTTTCCAATAAAATGTGCATTTTGTTCCTGAAAAGTAGATCATAAACATGAAAATGAAATTTAAACCGCAAATTATCCTAATTAAGTATAAAACAATCTTTGGACGACTAAATCACCCAGGTTCGAACCCGGGATCTCACAATTATGTGAGTTTAATTTCTAGTGGATTACCACTTCAACTAAGACAAAAAAAAAATAAAAAAAATCACCCATACCCATTTAAGTCTTGGCGACAAACAATATATATTTTTATAATTTCAACTTTCAAGTGCAGCTATGCAATTTTGGAAAGATGTGAAAAAATCACCTTTTGATTTGGAGTGACTCTATTATTAAATTATTATACTCTTGGAAAAACTTGAACACCACTCATGAAAACAATATCAAGTGAACATAAACAATAGAAAATACAAGTTACATTATACTTTTATCATAACTCTTGCCTAAACTATACTGTATCAAATTATGAACTAGATCTGGATGTATTATGATGTATCCAATAACTCTTGCCTAAAGTATATATATATATATATATAACTTTTGGCAGGTTCTCGCAGTTAGATGTCGTAGGCGATCTCGGTCGTTGATTTGAAATTAAACAATTCATATTAGGTATAAAAATTCATTTTAAATAATCTTGACTATTGATTTAAAATCAGACGGTTCAGGTTTGTTACTACATGACGTGGTTAAAGAGGGAATCCAAATTCCTCGGATTAATTAAATAGGAGAGAAATCCTACCACAATATATGAATACTTACAAAAAGAAAGACAGCCAGATACAATTTTCAAACATGTCATATCTTTACTATAAAAGATAATCTACTTCCTATTCATTCCCACATCAAACAATATTCTTATATTAACTGTCATATTTACAATAATAATAATAATAATGATCTTTTTCCATCAATATATCATTAGCTACGGTATCTCGACTCACTTATCGATTCCGCTAACTATTATATTAATAAGATTCATTTAGTAAATGAATCTCATTTTTTCATAAGAATTAGTATGCTCGATTTTCTTAAGTGTCGATAAACTTAAACAGTTAATATGAGATAGAGAAAGTAATAGTTAAAGAGAACTTGGAAAAAGAAAAAATAGACTAAATAGTAAATACAAAACTTTCAATGACTTGTGTTGGAGAAACTATATTCTGTTTCTGGACACTTTAGTTCCAAGATTCACATTAGCAATGATCAAATACATAGGAAAACAACATAATTAAGAATTCTAGCTTGTCTGTTTCCTAGTATCATCCTCAACATGCTTATTGGTGTGACTCTAATATACAGCTAAATTTGTCAGTTCTACAAGTTATGGAACAGAATGCCATCACCTTTGTCGACCATCTAAAATCACTCACAAAATCATTGGATGTTGTTTCCTTTCATTGTTGATTTTACTGCAACATATCTGGTAGACAAGAGAAATTGCACATAATATCAACACCTTTGACAATCTCAGTTATTGTCTTCAAAGTTGATCTTTAAGATCTCCTAATCTGTCACCAAGCCGACAACAATTGATGAGAGTTCAAAGCTCTTCCAAGGAAACATCAATTAGAAAAACGAAAAACACAAGAATAAACCCTCAATGTGGTTCTCCAAAGTTATAAGCTCCCCCATATTAATATATGTTTGCATAAACAGTTAAATTGACTTAATTAAGTGCTTATATGTAAGCGCGTATCATACAAGTGTTTATGTAATGATGTCCAACTGCTTTCGTATATATAAGCTATATAAGTTGTTTTCATAAGTTACCACGGAGTGCTTATGGACATGTCGTAACCTCTCACAAACTGTTTCACAAGTACTTATGCTAGTAAATAAATTCAAATAAGTCAATCCATAGATGCCCCTAGTCTTCCAAAAAAATTGATCACTAACTTCGCTGGTCATATATCTAAAAATCATATTAGTTTTCCAAAACTTTGTTGCTGAATTATATATAAATGTCACTAGATTTGTCTTCATAAATGATTAAATTAAGGACAGTTGAAGGATAAATCTCCACAAGATTAAGATTCTGTCTCAAAATTGATTCATGGTGAGCTCAAAACCGATTCTTGATGGTCTCAAAAGCCCTAAACAAAATACTATAATTTGGCAACAACTTCTGAAAGAACTAATAGAGTAACATTTCAAATTTTTGAAGGACTAATGTTGTGGATGTTGGAATTTGGAAGACCGACTTGAGGGTTTGCTCACAAAAAAATGTAGAAACAGAATAACCAGGACAATTTATTAAACCAAATTTCACATGAAACTGAAAAGTCCATCAAGTATTATCATCGTCAAATACCTTTTGAACTTGCGTTCCCTGCAGACGAGCATAACACTAAGTAAAAATGGGATAAGCGCTAAGCACAAGTGTTCCAAAGAGTGCCCGCTGATAACATAGTTATTTGCCCGGTAGAGTTTCTTATCAGAAACAGCTTCAAGTTTTGCTAGCAGATAAATGCCTGTGCCAAAAAAGTTAGGCTTCGAAGCATAAACACATAGTTTTTAAATAAATGTTACAAATGTGTGAGGCATACATACCTATTGATGAAAACCAATATGTTGAGTGAGTATAATTGGAGGGATACATATACGCTACGACAGCAATAGCTAAAGGAAGAATTAACTGGAACATCAAGCAGAGTCGAATATCATCATAAATTCTGCAACCAACTACCAGATCATAATTCAGCATAAAAACTTCAGTTGCATGTTCAGCACCTCAAAGTATAAAATTGAAAAGAGAGAATAAGCAAAAGAACTAACCGTTCATAAACTACACAAGTAAAGGCTGCAAAAAGGAGGGCACACATACAACCCAAACCAATCCGCTGGCCAATTCTCTCAACAACCAAACTAGAGAAAAGTGAGGAATATGCTACCATCATCTGCCATTAGTAAAACCAATGAGCTCCTTAATATAGGGGAAAAAGACAAAGAAAGGAAACTAAGTACCACTCTTGATTTAAAACTAGCAAAATAAGTGTTTTGTTTTGTTTAGCAAGCTAGTAACTTTTAACAGATATAACGCCTTCCATTTTAACATCTCTTTAAAAGTGCTTACATCTGTCATTATCTAAACAAATGGAGCAATAGGGAGGGTGTTTCAAAGAGCTTATTTGGCTTTATCTAATGACATTATAACTCGTGTGAGACTTTGGAATAACTAAGAACATATGATATGTTTATAAGTTGTGTTCAGCTTATTTCCATAAGCTCCAATCATAAGTTATAGAGAGAATATGCGTAGTTTCCGCCTCATCACACCTTCAAATATTGAAATAGTTTATCATATATACATAAGTATAAGATTATGGACATAGTTTACACATAATCACTTATATGATAAGCACTTCTTGAATAAGTGCTTAGTTAAACTCTTCCTGTTTAGATAAACAATTTAATTAAGTGCTTATATAAGTGTGTGGAACTTATTAAAATAAGCTAAAAACAGTTAATGGACATGTTATAAGTTGTTTTTGTAAGCTCTCCAAACAATTTCAGAAGTGTTTATGCTAGTAGATAAACTCAAATAAGTCAGTCCATTTCCAAACAGATTCACCGAAAACCATCATGGAAAAGGAAAACAACACAAGAATCACAAAATTACTAAAAACATATAGAGAAATATGTAATGATAATGATAATGATAATGATAATGCTAACCAACCGGCAAAGTGTCCCATAAGACCCTATTGTTATCAGGCTTCAAATGGTAATAAACAGAACCAAAAGCCACCCCTATAAGTCCAGCATAGAAAACTATCCAAGTCCATATTTCTGCTTGAGAACTAACAACAATCAATTCCAAAACATCATATTAGAATCTAATCACATTGAATTCTATTAGAATAATAATGATAAGTAACTAACTAACCTTATAGTAAAAAACCCTCCTTCAAGAGCAAGAACCAATCCAAGAACACCCACAACTAAAAATGGGAAATTTGTGATCACATTCAGTGTGTTAGGGACTCCTGTGCAAAACCCAGAAACCAAAATCATCAAAAGAACTAAACCCAAAAGAAAAATTAAATCTTTTTCATTAAACAGATAGAAAGAAAAAAAAAATGAAATTTTTACCAAGAAGATTGCGCAAGTCAGCAAATTGGTGGTAATTGGGAGAGCGTGGAATTTTGGGAGAAAAGAGAAAGAAGGAGATAGAACAGAGAAATGCAAATCCGAAAAGACGATGAGTTGTTATCTTGAATCTTCTGAATTGTTGTTGTTTTTTGTTTGCAAGTGAAACCAAACTCCAACTCAAATTCATCATTGTCATCACTTTCTCTTTTTTATGTGTTTTCTCTCTCTCAGTGTTGTTTGTGTTTTTGGTTCATCCTTAAAAAAAATACACACACTCCGTTTTCAGTACATGGTTTCGGTTTTGTTTGTTGGTATCTGTTTGGTATTAATTATATACAGAAAATGACAACCTCGTATATCCACGCATCAAAATCAGAAACACTTCTTTCTCCTTTCTTTTTAAGCCGGAAAACTTATTGAAATAAAATTTAGATTAGAGGAGGCACCGGTATTAATGAATCTTGATCGTTGATTTGATATCATACGTTAGATTATACAGTCAATTTATGTGGTGAAAATTTTAACCGATTTAAATCGGATGTTTAGTTTGATTACTTGATTTGCCTTTTAGGGTCTCTTTGGTTGGAAGGATGGAAAGTGGAGGAAAGAAAATTGCGAAAATCGATGAAATAATCTACTTACAATATACTCCCTCCGTTTCTTTTTAATTGTCTTTTTAGAATGATAACACCAAATTAAGAAAGTGTATTTTTGCACGTTATCTTCCTATTATACCCTCGTTTTAATCCACCAATAAATTCCTATTTTTTTTGCCCACACTTTTTCTTTCCAATAAATTTAATATATTATGTAAAAAAAAAAATATAATTTAATATGTTATGTACCAACAAAAAAAAATAAAAAAAAAAGATTTAGTTTACCAAATACTCCCTCCGTTTCTTTTTAATTGTCTTTTTAGAATGATAACACCAAATTAAGAAAGTGTATTTTTGCACGTTATCTTCCTATTATACCCTCGTTTTAATCCACCAATAAATTCCTATTTTTTTTGCCCACACTTTTTCTTTCCAATAAATTTAATATATTATGTAAAAAAAAAAATATAATTTAATATGTTATGTACCAACAAAAAAAAAAATTAAAAAAAAAAGATTTAGTTTACCAAATATATAGTATTAATTAGTTTTATGGAAAAAGATAAGAGCAATTGACAAAGGGTATAATTGACAAATCATACCCATAAAATACAAAAAGGACAATTAAATAGAAACACTAAATATGATAGTAAAAGACAATTAAAAAGAAACGGAGGGAGTATATAGTATTAATTAGTTTTATGGAAAAAGATAAGAGCAATTGACAAAGGGTATAATTGACAAATCATACCCATAAAATACAAAAAGGACAATTAAATAGAAACACTAAATATGATAGTAAAAGACAATTAAAAAGAAACGGAGGGAGTATTAAAAGAAACTACTATTAAAAATTCAAGTTTGTCCTTATTACTTTTAACGGTGTTCCAAGTTTTACGCCCTTAAATGTAATTTTAACTATAAACTAATTTAAAAAAAACAAAAAAAATAGGAAAGAAAGATAAGGATAAAAGAAATATTCCCATAAAAATAGCATCAGAAACCACATCTCTAAACAAACAAAAAAACACAAAACAAAAATAGGAAAAAAAGAAGATAAGCATCAAATAAATCTTCCCATAAAAATTTAATTAAAATAAATTTACACATAAAAATGTGAACACAAATCACTATAAAAGACACGCTTCAAAAATAGTAACTTTTTTTTAATGAAAAAATAGGAACTCAATCTAACATATAAAAACTTATATATAAAAAATAAAAATAAAATAACCTAATAAAAGAAGATACTTATTTATGAGCTTAAAAATAAAAGAACAGAAAAATAAAAACAAAAACACAATTGATCCGTTTGGATTGACTTATTTATGAGTTTATGCGAAATAACTTATGCAAATAAATAAGTTTTTATGTATTATTATAAGTTTTTTAAGGTAGTTCATGAAAACAATTTATAAAGATATAATTTTTGTTAGTGAAAACTTATGCATTAACATGCGTAAAAAAAACTTATGAATTAACATAAAAGTTTATTTATAAATTATAACCATAAACTATTTTCATAAGTTTAAAAAATTGCCAAATTCAAACAGGCCCAATATTAAAAGGTCTTACTACTAAAAATTCTAATTTGTCCTCATCAATTCTTAAAAATATTTCAAATCTTCTATTTCTTAGAAGAAAGTATACTTTTTAATTTAATATATTATTATATAATAGTTAAGATCTACTATATTTTTATTATAAAAAATATCTACTCTATTTTTGTTTATACTTATATAAAAGTTACAGAAGAAATGCATTATTGATGAATATATATTATAATAATTACGGGACAATTGCTTTAATAAAAAAAAATTAATCATACACGGGACAATTGCTTTAATAATTTTTTTTTAATTATACACGGAACAATAGCTTTAATAAAAAAAATTAATCATACACGGAACAATTGATTTAAGAAAAAAAGAAATTGAATAATAAATATTTTTTTTATTAATTATAATTAATTACACAAAAATCATACACGGGACAATTACTTTGATAAAAAAATGACTTATATTAATATATTTTACTAAAAATAATAGAATGACGTCATTTATAATTTAACAATAATTTATAAATAAAAGTCAATAAAACTAGTTTATACTAAAAGTTAATCTAAATTCATTCATCGATTTTCGCAATTTTCTTTCCTCCCACTTTCTTTCCTTCAAAACAAACGGACCATTAAAGTCGGCAAAGCTTATTTGATTTACAACATATTTGACGCCTCAAGGGATGGTGGTTTCAAGCGTGTACTAGCGATTCGTCCCTAGCTAATTTTTTAGAGGAAAAGGTTCAACCTTTTCGAATTTCTTTCTTCTTCATTCACCATATAGAGATAATTTTGAGTTTTTTTTTTTTTTTACCTTTTTTCATCAAGATTGGTAAATCAGAAAAGTTTGTGTTTTTCTCCATCTGGATAAATAATAAATAAATCTAAAGGAATAGATTTTTATGAATTAGGGGTGTGGAAAGAAGATCTCCCATTTTATTTAATATTTTTTTTATCAAGAGAATTTATTCCTTGAAGTGTAAATAAGGAAGTAGATGGGCCTAACACGGCCGAGTCCAAAACATGTAATTAATAGGCTGTCAATACTACCATTCAAGTGTATTTTTTTAAAAATTTATTATGAAAAGTTTTTGAAAAATATCGTCCACTACTTAAGTAATAGACATTAATTATAATGGTAGGGTATTTTTGAATAAATAACGGATATTATAACGGTAGAATGTTTTTGAATATATTCGCTACATAAATAATGGACATGAGTATTTTGGTAAAATCATAGGGCGCGTGAGAAAATAGATAGGGTGACAAAATAATAATTTTTTTCTTTTTCATCCACTTTGTGCTACCTATGATATTTTAATTGAAATATTTCTTCCTATAATTTATATCATACATATAGAGAGATATAAATTGAGGAAACTTGAAAGCAAATCAAACAAAACTGATTAAATCAAAAAATTTAATTGAATTAAAAAATAAATGATATTTTTTAGTTTGGTTCAAAAATCGAATCAACCCTCTACCAAAAAAAAATCGAATCAACCCGATGAAAACTGAGGTGGTGCGGTTATCGATTTTCATTTTTAAAAACCTATGAACCAATGTATATCATTGGTTTGTGTAGCCCAATATTTAACCGGTCCGATATAACCTTATATATGTTTGTATGTATATTGCATATACTCTATTTTCTTTACTATTTATTTATTTATTTATTTAAGTTTAATTAAAGTTTTAGTCCTTTTTCTTCACTCACTCATGAAATTGATTCACCTACTTCAAAATCATTCAGTTTTGGTCTCTACATTAGATTTTTGTATTTAAAAAATAGTGATTTTACATATTTTAAATGACGTGACAAACATAATGATTTTAAATGCTCCCAACAACAATTTCTAAGTTCAATGAGAAAGAACCTTCTTCCTCTTCTGAAAATGCAATGTTGTGAAAATTAATTGAATGAAGAAATAACCTTTATAACAGTTGGAACTTGGAACAATTGGCAACAAGCTTATATAAGCCTATATCAGTAAATAACTATTGAAAATTCATCCCTAAATTTTTTTTGAAAGAAAATTCAAAAAGAGATGTCGGTCGTTGGCAGAGAAAAAGAGATGGGAGGCCGCAGAGAGATGTTCACGGGGAGATTGAGGGAGTTGGACGACGGAGGAGAGAGAGTTGGTCGCCGGAAGAGATAAAGTCGCCGGAGGAGAGTGATGGCCGCAGGGAAAAGGAGAATATGAACAGACAGGCGTACAGGAAGGAGAGAGAGAAAGAGACATGATTCAGTACATAAGTGGTATTTTAATCTTAGCTCTACTTTTTAATCCAATGGCCCATATTTATTCTCATGTTCTCATATAACTATATCATTCTCATAAGATATATCCTCTATATATATATATATATATATTTTAATTATATAATATATATTTAAATCAATTTTAAAAAATACCATATTATTATACTTTACACATAAATGGGTTAATATGCTTTTACCCCCTGCAAAGTATGCGAGTTTTGTTTTACCCCTGTAAAAAAATAATCTGCAATTGCCCCTTGTAATGTGAAGATTTCATTAGTTACCCCGTGGGTGTCCAACTGGACATGAAATCTTAATTTTCGATGACGTGACATGCACGTGTGGCACTGACTGTATCATTCTGCTTATGTGGCACGCTGAGTTGTTTTTTTAATTATTTTTTGCTTTATTTTATTTCGAACATGGATTTCTTTTTATTAATTTTTTTTTTAAAACAACAAAAATCAAAATTATAACAAAAAAATCAGATTAAAAAAATATTACCTATTTATTTATTTTTTAAAAAAAAAATAATTTAAAATAATCATCTCCTAGTCCTTCTCACATTTAATTATTTCACTAAAACTGGTTTTATAAATAAAAAATTTGTCAAAAAAATAAATAAAATCTTCATCATCTTCTTCGTTTTTTAATAAAATCTGTGAGATTACATTGATTCGCCTCTTTCTTTCAATTCATCTTCGCCACTTCTTATCCAGGAACCCATTATATTCATTCTGCATAACAAATTCTCCATACACACACAACAATCAAAATTGAAATCCCAATTGAAAAATCAAAAGCACTATAGCACTCTACACACAACATAGAAAAATTGAAATCCCAAAAATTTGTTTTCTAGTAAAATCACAAGTAAAAACATCGGGCTTTCGCGAGCTTTGTTTCTGACCTGTTGTGGATCGACTCATCTTCTTCGTGGGTCGCGAGCTACAATGACGAAATTGTTTCTGGGTCGTGGGTCACCAAAATCGTTTATGGGTTTTTCATTAATTCTAGGTTGTTGTTTTTCCTTTCTTCAATCTGCGTTCTTGTTGCGTTTATCACGAAGATTGGTTGTTGTTTTTTCTTTCTTAAATCTGTATTCTTGCTGTTTTTTCTTGAAGGTTGTTCAATATTGATAATGAAGCTTGTTCTTGCTATTTATTTTTTTCCATTAATTATGGGGTTGTTGTTGTTGGTGTTTTTTTCTTTGTTCAATTCAATCTGATGAAGGTACTTATGGGTTTTTCATCGATGTTGAGTTTGATGATGAAGATGAAAGGTGTAGCAAAGATGATGTTGATTCCTGAATTTTGATGCGTTTTTTGTTTCTTTGTTGCAGAATTTTTTTTCCTTTAAATTAATTAAAAATGAATTAAAAAGTGTGTGTACGGAGATATTAATATGCAAGATATTTAAGTACGAAAACAGTGATTCAATCGTCTAAGAATATCATAGAAAAAATAAAAAAAATAATATAATAGGAAAACAAAATCCTACAAATAGAAAGTGAAAAATAAAATAATAAAATAAATAACAAATATATTATTTCACTAAAACTTATTTTTCTTTTAATAAGAGAAATCACATGTAATTATTTCACTAAAACTGGTTTTTATAAATAAACAAATAAATAATAATAAAATCTTCATAAAATCCATAACAAGAAAAGATTAATATTGTAATTATATTTATCTCCTTCTCGCATGTAATTATTTCACTGAAACTGATTTTTATAAATAAAAAAATAATAATAAAATCTTCACCAAAACTTATCATCATGGATAAATATTATTTAATAGTTTTTTAATTCATTTTTAATTCATTTAAAGAAGAAAATATAATATAAGAACAATAAGGTCATCATCAAAAATCTCATAGACGTTTATAATTGATATTTAAGTGCGAAAATAGTGATTCAGTCGTCTAAGAATCTCATAGACGTTTATAATCAATATATAAGTGGAAGATATTAATGTGCGAGATATGTAAGTTTGAAAATAGTGATTTAGTTGTCTAAGAATCTCATACACGTTTATGATTGATATTTAAGTGGAATATATTAATGTGCGAGACATGTAAGTTTGAGAATAGTGATTAAGTCGTCTAAGAATCTCATAGACGTTTATAATTGATATTTAAGTGGGATAAAAGTGATCGAGTCATATAAGAATCTCATAGACGTTTATAACTGATATTTAAGTGGAAGATATTAATGTGGGAGATATTAATGTATTAATGTGGGAGATATTAATGTGGGAGATATGTAAGTTTGAGAATAGTGATTCAGTCGTCTATGAATTTCATAGACGTTTATAATTGATATTTAAGTGGGATAAGAGTGATCGAGTTCTATAAGAATCTTATAGACGTTTATAATCGATATTTAAGTGGGAAATATTAATGTGGGAGATACTAATATGGGAGATATGTAAGTTCGAGAACAGTGATTCAGTCGTATAAGAATTTCATAGACGTTTATAATTGATATTTAAGTGGGATAAGAGTCATCAAGTCGTATAAAAATCTCATAGACGTTTATAACCGATATTTAAGTGAGAGATATTAATGTGAGAGATATTAATGTGCGAGATATGTAAGTTCGAGAATAGTTATTCAGTCGTCTAAGAGTCTCATAGACGTTTATAATCGATATTTAAGTGGGAAATATTAATGTGGGAGATACTAATATGGGAGATATGTAAGTGTGATTAAAGTGATTAAGTCGTATAAGAATCTCATAGACGTTTATAACCGATATTTTATACTGATAGTGCACTATAATATGATGTACTCCGTTTAATCTTTCAAAAAATGATGTACTCCGTTTAATCTAAACCATAAAACATAAAGTAAAAAAATGGTACTCGCGTACGGTATGATGCATAATATGCATGCGTAAAATTGATATTTAACTCATCTCACATTAAAAAATTATAAGTTTTGGTCAATGAACATTTTATAAAGTGATAAACACGTGTGTAAAAAATCATTAAAAAAAATTAAAAGTTTAAGATTAATTAAATAAATTTTATTTTAACAGAGTTTAAACAACATATTAAGAAAAAATTTGTACGACTAAAAATACTATTAAAATTAAGTAAGAACTAAACTTAAAATGTCGCTATTTTGTAGGGATAAAAAAAGAAATGAAAAATAATACAATACTGATAGTGCATCGTAATATCATATACCAGTTTTTAATCAATGGCCCAAAAGCAAGTTGAAAAAAAAAAAAAAAAAAGCAAGTGATGCACCGTGAGAGACCTGTTAAGGCCTCTCACGGTAGACGGAGCCCTATGAAAAAGGATATATTATAAAACAAGATGACAAAGGTACGTATTATGTGGATTATGGCATGTGGTAAACATTAACAATTAGCCTTAAATATAGGGATAAGCACGTTTTCACCGTCCACAAAACAAAACAAAACAACTCAACCAAACAATCACTTCCATTAATTTAATAGTACTTGCTATGCTTTCTTTAGTTTCACTCTGCAAATCCAACTAGCCTCGCACTTCGCCAGCTTGTGTTGCCTTCACTTTTTATTTACTAGTACTTTCCTTTTTTAGTTTCATCACTGGTTTGCTCTTATAATAAAACTTCAACTTTTTGTCCAATAAATTCTTTGACAATAACACAAGCACTTATAAAATAAAATCACTTGCGTAATCACCAATTTTCTTCCACTTTCTCCAAAAGTAATTATTAGAACAAGATATATATCACAACACCACTAAATAAATTTCTTTCCACTAATTGACATCAACCATATGCATCAATCCTATGTTTGGTTTCCACCAATTGTCTTTTTGCTTTTTTAACTTTTTATACATATTTATTAAGACAAGATAAAATTTTGTTACTTTTGATAAATTGATAACATTATTTATCTTTTTCATAAAATATTTTTAATTATGACTAAAACATTTAGTTCAAATAGTTAATGAATTTCTCCTAAGACAAATTGTTACCAAAATTTACTTCAAATTATGACTTAAAAAAGTTACCAAAATTACTACTAGTAGTATGTATTACTTCAAAGTCACACTAATATTTGGAAGAAAATTTACATAAAACTTCCAAACATAAATATACTAAAGTCAACGGTAACCAAATAGTAGTAGTAAATGTTACTAAATCAAATTCAATTCAACAAAATCAAGCTCAACCACAACCCACATGTAGTAAGTTCACAACTGATTAATTTGGTTGTTGCAACTTGCCATGCAAAAAATTTCAAAGATGTCAATTTTCTAAACTTGACTGAATATAACTTGACATATAACTTATTTTTCAAATTATCATACTAGTATTACTCCTTATCAAATGCAAACAAGAAAAGATGACATGAATATATTCCCTTATATATAGAAATAGAAACAATAAGTGGTCATTACCATAAAGTAGCTACTTCCAACATCCACATTTAGAGGCTGAGATTAACTAAGCACACTCACCATCCCACTTCACAAAATCATGACTTGTAAAAATAGAATTGTTATAAAACTAAAAATAGAAAGGAAGGAATTGCATATTTGAATTTATACTCGAACATATTAAATATCACTGCAACTTTTTACCATCTAAGTTGTACTTACGTCGATAAAAAGTCATTAATTTTACATTACAAATGTTGTTGCAAATTCAAATCTGCACTCCATCATCATATCAAATGTCGCTGCAATCTTTTACCATGAGTTGTACTTACTAATAAAAATCACTAATTTTACATTACAAGAACAATGAAACCCCTAAATTAGCTTAAATTGACAAATAATAATTGTATTATACTAGCAAGCAACCACAAAATGTAATAATGAAAACTATTATCATGATTATCAATTAATCTTAATTTACTTGCTACTTCCTTTGTTAATCATATCCTTATACCTCATAATTGAATCAATCCTCTGCAACTTCAACTGCTGCTTAAACTTGTTGATGAAATCATCAGCCTTAGAATCAACCAACTCATCCTCATCCACCGTGGTCGGGACCACCTTCGCCTCTTTCACGGTGGCCGGCCTACGCTTCTCCACAATGTCATCTTCCTTGAAATGCCCAAACGCCGATTTACTGCTCGCAGATTTCTTCATCTTCCTCGAAAGCTTCACTGGAACCTCCCCTGAATCCGGCTTAGTATCCGAATGTGTCCTTGCAAAATTACCTCCTTGCCCCTGCAATTTCATGAAAACCTCTTCCAAAGAAACATTACCCTCTTCTTCGTTGTTTCCTCCTAGGTTGTCCCTTATATGTCCCAAAACATCATCTTCCTCTGTTTCTTCCTCTGTTTTTTCCTCTGTTTTTCTAACCTCCACATGTTGTGTTTCATGAGTGAAAACGTTAGTGTTTTCGAGTTTTGAAGTGAAGGGTTGAGAAGGAAAGTAACTATAAAGGTTGATAGATTTGAGTCTTTGCAAAACAGAAGGGGATCTAGCAAGTTGTGGGATTTGTGTTTCAGTTTCGTAGGTTTGAAGTTGTTGAGGTTGTTCTTGTTCATGTTGGGATCTATAAGCAGGGTAAGAGTAAAAGTTGATGGATTTGAGTCTTTGTAAAACAGAAGGAGATCTAAAGAGTTGGTGTTGATGATTATGATGATGGGTTTGTGGAAAGTTAGGATCTTGATGTTGTTGGTGGTGTTTGTGGGTGGCATTGGCAAGAGTTGAAGTGATGTAAATGGTAGCAATGACGAGTTGAAGGAGAAGGAAGAAGATGGTGGGAGTGAACCAGCTGTAAAGAGCAGCCCAGAATGTTGGTGAGGAAGATGACAATGATTGTTCCAACATGATTTTGGTTTTGGTTGTGAGAGATTTGGAAGTTTTGTGTTGGGTGGAGGAGATTGGAGAGAAGAAGAGAGGGTTTTGATTGTTTGTTGTGGAATGTAATAATGTACTTGTTTGTTTTGTGGTTTGTGGCTAGTGTTGTGTGAAGGCTTTTGATATTATTTGGCTTTTTAGCATTGGTTAGGGGGTTAGGAAATGATAGGTCAGAGGCTAAAATCCTTGTTATTTATTGATTGAATTGAATAGGTTTTTTTTTCTTTCAAAGTCGTTCTTATCTCGTGTAAATAGAGATTTGTTTTTTTTAGATTTATTGAACGATTGATGGATTTAGTTTATATTATATACTCCCTCCGTTTCTTTTTAATTGTCTTTTATTATCATATTTAGTGTTTCTATTTAATTGTCCTTTTTGTATTTTATGGGTATGATTTGTCAATTATACCCTTTGTCAATTGCTCTTATCTTTTTCCATAAAACCAATTAATGCTATATATTTGGAAAACTAAATTTATTGTTTTTTTTTTAATTTTTTGTTGGTACATAACATATTAAATTTTGTTTTTTTGTACATAATATATTAAATTTATTGGAAAGAAAAAATGTGGGCAAAAAAATAGGAATTTATTGGTGGATTAAAACGAGGGTATAATAGGAAGATGACGTGCAAAAATACACTTCCTTAATTTGGTGTTATCATTATAAAAAGACAATTAAAAAGAAACGGAGGGAGTATTAAACACATCAATTATTTAATTAACCTGAAAAAATAGAGTTTGTAAATCAATATCTTTTATGACTATCAATCAACCTAGTTGTATTTATCTATACTATATATAAAGAGGATACAAATTTTTGGGATGACTTTTTTCATTATTCCTATTTTACCCTTGAAAAAAACAACAAAAAAAAAATCTAAGCACAACTTCCACATAAAAGTAGGTTTTCAGTTTTTTTATAGTAAAAAAAATAAAATAATTTCTTCTTAATAACTAGCCACAACAAAAAAGGAGGTTAAATAATTATCAATTAACTAAGTCTAATAAAAAAGGATATTAATTAGTTATTTATATTTGCACAATAGAGAACATCGATCACAACAAACAAAAAAAAAAAAGAAAATCGATCACACAAACGGGCACGGGCGGCTAGTATATATAAAGAGGATACAAATTTTTGGGATGACTTTTCCGTTATTCCTATTTTACCCTTAAAAAATAACTTCCACATAAAAATAGATTTTCAGTTTTTTTTACTAAATATTTTTTTTCTTCTTGATAACTAAGCACAACTTCCACATAAAAGTAGGTTTTCAGTTTTTGTATAGTAAAAAAAAATATTTTTTTCTTCTTAATAACTAGCCACAACAAAAAAGGAGGTTACATAGTTATCAATTTGCCAAGTCCAATAAAAAAGGAGATTAAGTAGATATTTATATTTGCATAATAGAGAATATCGATCATAAAAAAAAAGAACATCGATCCCACAAACGGACGCGGAAGCTAGTATGAATAATCATTCTATTTTAATATATTTTTTTATTTGAGGTTATAGTTAATAGCTTGTGGTAGTTTATAAGTTCATATAACAAAAAATGATTTGTTTGGTTATTATTTTTCTTTACGAGCTTGTAGATTTTCTTTTATTAACGTATAATGTTTGTTAAAAAGTTGCTTTTTAATTTGTCTATGTTAATTTATCCGTTCATTATAAACGTGTAGACAGAAGATCCTCTTGAATCAATTTATGGTCGGTGAAATATTAATCTTAGATTTGATGATAAAGAATTCAAGAAAAATGAAAGTAGAGTGTTTTAATGATGTAAATTTTTATTGTTCCCTCTACGGCAGAATCTACAATTGAGAGAGTCTTTTCTCAAACTTATCATGTTATTGTTATCAAATAAATTAGTAATCCGCTATATTCTTTACCACAAGTCTAGGCTCTGTTTGGTAAAATTAGCTTATGGCTGATAAGCTAGCTTATGGCTGATAGCTTATAGCTGATGACTGATGGCTGATAGCTTATAGCTTATGGCTGATAAGCTAATTGAAGTGTTTGGTAAAATTAGCGGTTCAACTAGCTGATAATGTAAAAAGACATAAAAGGACATTCTTAATTAAAATAGTAATTTAAATTTATTAATTAATATATGTCTTATATTTTATTATTAAATTAATTTGTGTATGCTAAAAATTTATTTTATTTTAATTTAATGTAATATATCTTTCATGTCAAAGTATATATATACATTCTTAAGCTATAATAAAATTTATATCAAACTAATATATCTTTTTTGACGCACTGTATGTATAAATATATGAAGCACTGTGTAAAAATATATGAAGCACTGTGTAAAAATTATTTGTTTTCATTTTTTTATTTTACGAGATGGTTTGTATTCCAAGGGTAAAATTGGGTTTTTATTAAAATAATAAGGGTAAAAGTGGAAAAAAAAATGATAAGCTATAAGCTATAAGCTCATAAGCTAATTGAAATAGCGTCTGGAAAATAAGCTATAAGTCAGTAAAATAAGCTATAAGTCAGTCTTGAAAAACTGTTACCAAACAGGTCTTATAGCTTATAAGCTATAAGACATAAGCTATAAGTCATTTTTGGAGGCTTGCCAAACAGACCCTAAGTGTAGACATTTCTTTTCGCTACAATTTAATTTTGATTGGTCAAGTTGCGAAATTAATGGATTGAAGAGATTACATTGGTACAGCAATTTTGAGATTTATAAATTTTGGGAGGGAAATTGAGAGGATTGAGAAACACGTGGTGTCATATGATGAGTCTGCTACAAAGGGACAAAATATGGGTGTAAATTTATTTGTGTAACGTGAGGAAAAATGTTGGATTTTTGGGAGGATATAATATGAATATGAGGCTTTGACTTTAGGAGAGGCTTGTGTGAATGTGAATAGGAACGACTTAAATTTGACGTTGGAGAGAATGGGTGATGGCAGTGTGTGTATGGATGGTTGGTGCCTTGCTGGTTTGGGGCAGCAAAGCTTTAGTATGGAAGAGTTTAATTATGGCCAAGTAAATGCTTTTTTGGAATTAAATAAATGGGTCCAATTAAGAGTTGAATGAATATTTTCTCTCATATTTATCTCTTATTTTCTAAATTATGCGACGAGTAAACTGAGATATTGTACTTAAGTGTAAATAGTTAATGAACTCTCAATGGTTCCTTCAAATTAGTCGCATTGGGTCGAATATTGATTTTTTTTTTTAAAAAAATAAATTGTTCAAAAAAACCACTTTTCTCTAAACTAAGAGGGGCAAACTTTACTTACCTTGCAATCAAATTATGGATTATCAGAATCCTTCCCTAAAAGTCGAACAATGAGCACATAATTTAAATTTGACGTTGGAGAGAATGGGTGATGGCAGTGTGTGTATGGACGGTTGGTGCCTTGCTGGTTTGGGGCAGCAAAGCTTTAGTATGGAAGAGTTTAATTATGGCCAAGTAAATGCTTTTTTGGAATTAAATAAATGAGTCCAATTAAGAGTTGAATGAATTTTTTCCCTCATATTTATCTCTTATTTTCTAAAGTCTAAATTATGTAACAAGTAAACTGAGATATTGTATTTAAGTGCAAATAGTTAATGAACTCTTAAGGGTTCCTTCAAATTAGTCGATCATTGGGTTGGATATTAATTTATTTTTTAAAAAAAATTATTTAAAAAAATCACTTTTCTCTAAACTAAGAGGGACAAACTTTACTTACCTTGAGATCAAATTCTGGATTATCAGAATCCTTCCCTTAGAACCTTAGGGTTAAAAAAAAAAGTCGTACAATGAGCGGACAATTTAAAAAATAAAAATTGTCCTAAAATAATGAATCCTAGTCCTACAAATAAAAATCTTTCTTGGGCCACTCGCAACCCTGTATATGAACACATTAGTTTTCTTTTATCAGATTTTCTGTTCACATCTCCGTTTTCTCAATTTTACTATTGTGTACCCCCTCTGTTTTAAAAACAAAACTCAACACTTGTCTCTTCATATGTTGTTGTTGTTATTGTTGTTAATTTTTAGTGAACTTTAACAAATTGTAAATAGATTGAATTATTATTTAAAGTAATAGTTTATTTTATGAGAAAATAAAATTATTCAATTTGTCCCTCTTTTGACATAACAAATTTCCTCTATTGTCACCATTTTCTTTCAGCTCAGGAATCACATCCACTTCTTTTATTTTTGTACACAAAGACCCAATTATTAAAATGTCATGCTAACCAGTGGTTACAAAAATAAACTGTACACTAGTTAAAAGATTAAAAAGTAAATTTTATATTGAAAAAAAAGATATTTTATATTTTGAAAAGATAAACTATAGAAATTCTAAGACTTAAAACTATTATATTATATTTCTTAACCAATGTCTCAAAAACACAAATTAACATTTTTCTTATTAAAAGAAATAATATAAGGCATAGATTGTACTAGACTTCCTCCAATATTAGAGAGATCCTTTTCCAACAACCTTATAGTCTTATAGGTGGCCATGGTTTAATTATGTACCCCTTTATGAAGGTACCTTTTAGAGAAAAAAATGGTTAAAAATTCAATTATTCTTAAAAGTCTTTCAATTAACATCATCGTAGCAACAATGGGTGAAAAAAAATACATTGTACATGTATTTTACAAGCATATAATGACAATTTACAGGAGTATATTTTACAAAAAACTAGTAGTACATACCCAATGTGTAACATATACAAATACAATCTACATACATCTTTCTTTTTTGGTTAAACACATTCCACATATGTAATTACTAATTATGATTATGATTTTGTCTTTTTTTTTTGAGATATGCTTAAAGACAACATTGTACATGAAATACATATATATGAATATCACACAATTTATTTATATAAAGTTTAAACTTGGACAATGCCACAAAAGTCTTTGATATTAACACTATAACCGAAGTGTAGTAATGCAAGATGATCAAACGGCTTATATTGCAATGGATGTTCCTCATCAATTAGCTCTTTAGGTACTTGAAGAAGTCCTTTGTAGAAGGCAAACAGACCAAGAGAGTACCTTTTTTCATTTCCACTCATCAAAACTTTGTGATTAGGAGACTTTATTCTGTCGTTGCTCCAAGCCTGCACATATATATAAGCAGTAAACAACCTCATTTTTTTTATGCAAATAGGATGTAGATGGAAAATCCTCTGCAACACTTTAAATATATTAAAATAAAAAAGAGAATACAAAATATTGGAGGACATAAACTAAATCCAATAATGTTAGAATTTCTACAGTTTCAATTATGAAATTCTACTTAAACAGCGGAAACGAAATTGAATTCAAATAGTCGAAATACCTCCCGCCATTGCTCTTGGTTAAATATTGTTCTTTGTTGAGATTTGCTTTTGCTCGACGATGTTGAAGCTCTTCTAAACCTTTATGATCTCACTTAGATGGTGTAAGTTTAATGTATAGAGATATCAGGCTTAGGGAACCAAAACAAATATTGCACTCCTTTATATAACTTCTGTCCATCACAAAAGTAATTCGATGTGCACCAGATCAACTACTCCGCTATCTCTTAGTGGATAGTTACTAAATTAAGGGAAAGAATAAAAGACCACTTTAGGCTTAATGGATAATTACCACAATGTGCACTTAGTAAGTAATTACCATTTATTTAAATAAATAAATAATTAAAAGAGAATAAATCCAACATTCTCCCACTTGGTCGACATATTCTTTCACTCACAATAATAAGAAACAAAGTACATGGATCATAGCGATATGTCCTCTATAATATCGAGTATTACCTTCCATGTATCACAATGTAATGTGCCTCTTACCGAATATGACTTAATGAATAAACCATAACATTTATGTTTATTCAGGTTCCAAACTTAAACGATATTTCTCAAAATCAAATTTGTACGTACACTTTAGAACTTAAAACATGATAAAATATCATATATAGAGTTTCATAAAACCAAAAGTCGTTCTTACAACGAAAATCAAATATAGGAACCAAGTCCCAATTTTTCTACATGATCCTTAAATTTCTATAGTGGCATGCCTTTAGTCAAAGGATCGACAATCATCAATTCAGTACTATTATGATCAATAACAATTATTTGATCCTTAATGCGCTTTCTTATGGCTAAGTAATTAATGTCGATATACTTAATTCGACTTCTACTTATGTCATTCTTAGCCATAAAACCGCAACTGAATTGTCACAATACATCTTTAGTGGTCAAAATTGAATCTACAATTTTCAACCCAAAATGAAACTCTTCCTTTATACACCATGTGATGTAGTCTCAAACAAAATACGAACTTAGCTTCCATTGTGGAACTGACGATCAAGGTTTGATTTACGCTTTTTCAAGAAACAACTCCACCGGCTAACATCAAAATGTAACCAGATGTTGATTTTCTTAAGTCAACGCAATCCGCAATGTCTGAATCGGAATAACCTTTGATCTCTAAATTTCAGTTCGCAATACATAAGCATGTGGTATTCGGTTCCTTGAAGGTACCTTATTACTTTATTTGCAGCTTTCCAGTGTTCCATATCTGGATTACTCTAATATATATCCAACATCCCAATTGCAAATGCAATGCCAGGCCGTGTGCGAACCTTAACATACATTAGGCTTCCAACAGAGGAAGCATATCGAATAAATATTATGTAACGTAAATTTTAATGTCATATAACTTAAAATGTGAAATTGGTGAACAATCTTTTATCTGAATTCTCTCTAAGACCTTATTGATATAAGCCTATTGTGACAAATCTAGAATTCTATGAATTCTATCTCTGAATTTCAATGTCAATGACATACGTCACCCATATCCTTCATATCAAAACTCTTATAGAGAATAGATTGTTTCACCTCATATAAAAAATCTTTATCATTGGTAGCAAGTAAAATGTCATCCATACACAAAATAATGAAACAAAGTTTTCTCCCACTGACCTTCTGGTATATACAATGATCCATAATGTTCTCTACAAATTCAAAGGAAGAGACGACATCATGAATTCTAAATACCATTTACAGGAAGATTGTTTGAGCCCATATATGGATTTCTTAAGCTTGCATACCAAATGCTCATCACCTCTAGAAGAGAATCCTTATGGTTGTTTCATGTAAACCTCTTCTTCTAGATCTCCGTTTAGGAATGCAGTTTTCACATCTAAGTGAAAATGTTTTAGAATCATTTTCAGCACTAATATTATGGTCTGACTCTTATAAATATACCACATAATCACTATCTATATTGTATGGCTTACTTTCTCTAGTAGATTTCCTTTAAGATTTTTCAATAATTTCAGAAATTTTTGAACATCTTCATTTGCTAGATTATCATCAGCCGCTTGTGGAACTTCAATAATTAATTGTTTAATACTCGTTTGAACTTGAGGGGTACTATGAACGACAATCAATTGATCACTTGAAGTAGAAGGTTCAACATCAATATTACCTTTATCAGAACTAATGTCCTAGAATTGATTCCTCCCACTAATCAAGACATTTTCAAGAAACTTTGCATTTCTTGATTCCACAATTCTAGTGCTATGAGATGGACACTATAACTTATACCCTTTAGGTTTTTCGGCATATCCAATGAGATACCTACTTATAATCATAGGGTCTAATTTATTGTGGATTGTAAACTCTTACTTTAGACGGGCATCCCCGAATGCGTATATGACACAAACTCGGTTTCCAACCTTTAAATAACTCAAAATGTGTCTTTGGGACAACCTTGGTTGGAACACGGTTCAATATATACGCTGCTGTTTAAAGAGTTTCACCCCACAATGAAAATCCGGAGTAGCTAAACATACTCCTAACTATGTCCATTCTCAATATATCTATAATAACATTCTACACCTCTATAATTTCTCACGATCTTAATTTGCTTTTCGCATTATTTTCTACTTCAGCCTTAAAACTTTATAGGCTTCCAACGCTTCGTAATTATTATGAAGCAAGTAGACATACATATATCATGAGTAATCATCAATGAAGAAGATGAAGTATTTCGGACCTTGTATGTCCATGTCTGGACAACAAATACCTGAATGTATGATTTCTAATATTTCAGTTTTTCTCTTAGCACCTTTCTTATGTGTGTTAGTTTGTTATGATCTCACTTAGATGGTGTAAGTTTACTGTATAGAGATATCAGGCTTAGGGAACCAAAACAAAGATTGCACTCCTTTATATAACTTCTGTCCATCACAAAAGTAATTGGATGTGCACCAGATCAACTACTCCGCTATCTCTTAGTGGATAGTTACTAAATTAAGGGAAAGAATAAAAGACCACTTTAGGCTTAATGGATAATTACCACAATGTGCACTTAGTAAGTAATTACCATTTATTTAAATAAATAAATAATTAAAAGAGAATAAATCCAACAATCAAATGATAATAACAAGCCCAAATGGGTATACAGGTGATCTAAAATACAAAAGTGGTCTAAATTAAACCGAAACACGCGCACTAAATGCACTATCCAACAAACTTGCGTACGAGAGCAAAATTAGGTAACAAGCAAGTGTTGTGTGAGCCTTTACATCTCAAGATGGCGAATAAACTGACCTCTAGCACAGTTAGATTCACGTTCCACAATCCCTTGCGGCGAATCACAACAAGCATTATAAAGGCTCTTTCGAGCCGAACAAGACCAAATTAATGTGAACTACAAATGAGAATCATGGCGGTGATGGGGTCTTGATACAAAACCAAACCTCGTTTGTTTGTCTTTACATAAACTCAACATAGAAGTTTGATTATGAAAAATAGAAAAAGAGGAAATCTACGCTCTAATAATATATGGTAAAAAAATTAGAGTCATTATCGTGATACGTGGATGTGTTAATAAAAACGGGTTCAATTTTTGGAGATGCCTATTTGGGAGGTAGTCCAACCTTAATATTAAAAAATAAAATCAGACATCTTGATGCCAATTGGAGGATTAATTTTATAGTAGGCTCAAATGATATAAATAATGTAGATACCTTTAAACGTCTACTTCAGGTCAAAGATCCTAATTACAGTAGCTTATAGATAAAAACTATACAAATATATCGCAATTCCAAAATTAAGCCTTAACTTAGTTGAAAGTTATACGTAGTATATAAATTCTTACCATGAGTGCATCACCAGCCATGACAACAAAGGAAGTTGGTGAAGAGAAATCAACATCAATCCAACTACCATCCTTTGTCTCTACCACAAGTCCATTGACATGATTTTGGTGAAGAATAGTTGTGAAGCTCTTGTCGGTGTGAGACACAAAACCAAGTTGAGGCTCCACCTGTTCAGGTGCTTTGTGTGCCAAGAACCTAAGGAGATAACTTGTGGATCCTATGTATTTGTCATAGTGTTCCACCACACCATAACTCTCAAATACCATTCTTGCCACTATTCCATCCAATTCTTTCACTAGCTTTGCATATTCAAACAAATATTTACTACAAAAATCCAATTTTTAAGTCAGAATTTAAATAAAGATTAATCAAATTTATAAAGAATGTTGGATATAGAGAAATATTTTCACAAAAAGAGGTGACAATTAGTGATTGGTTTCTTATCACGCATATCAACCATGATTTCCGTCAAAGTCAGAGTAAAACTATTGTGGCAATTATGTATGAACCAAAATGTGTTTCGTGAACAAAATTTTCGCTATATATATCATTGCTGAATAATCATTTTAATCAAAGATCAAACTTTTTCATTTTGGTGAACATAAATGTTCCTATGTACTAATGTACAACTGCGCAAAGACTAATATTTTGAAATAACTGAAATTCTTATAAGGAGTTGACCTCTCATAAGTCATAACATATATTTAATAGTGAATGAAGGAATTATTAAAGAGAAGCAATAATTATGATGTATACTAACCAGAACTTATCATTTCCATTAGGCCACATTTTTTTAGCAAAGCTTTGAATTCCCTCAAGTGTTGTTCCTTCATCTATACCCATGCTTTCATGGAGAGGAATCTTAGGGTGTTGTCCTACATATCCCTTCAAGGGTTTCCCTTCATATATGTTTCTCTGTTTTGTTTCTGTTGGAAGATCAAAGAGCTCCTTCAAGGAACTGAATACACCATTTTGAAGCTCATAAGAAGCTTTATCATACACAACTATGAAGCATCCATACTCTTCAAAAGCTTGGCGCACACTTTTGCATGTTGATGACCATGAATTTGTCCCTGGTTTTAAAACTTCCTTGGTGAAATCAAGAACAGGAAGCATCAGATTTTTTCCTTCAGAACCCATTAATTAATTATATTATGTTGGTAATTATCTCTCTTAATTATTGGTTTCCTTACCTAGTTTTGATTTTGAATCTACATGTTATAAAGGGAATATATAAACAGAAATTTGGCTCTTCTAATATATTTATTTTTTAAGTGAGCTCTTGTGTGACAACTCAATTTTATGATACTCTTATATTTTTTACTTTAATGAGTGATTCCATCCTTAAGTTGCCTAACTTACAAATATCATTTATCTCATATCCTCTCTCATTTTCAGACTTTCAAATGCATGAAATTTATATTTTAATTCGATGGTACTCACTTTCGAGGTAACTTAATTAAGAAAGTTTGATTAAATCTATCGAATCTAAAATCTTACATAGCATGCCAAGCAAGGGAGGATTTGGACATAAATTATCGGTGTGGCTAAAATTTTTAGGCATTACTGGAAGAAAAAAAAACTTTATCCTATTAATTTTAGCTAAATAAAAAACAATATATTGAATTACTACTAATAAAAAATATATATTCAAATAAAGTACACCAACAGCCAGAAAATTTCTATTAAAAAAAATAAAAATCAGCAAACTAAATAAAAAAATCACAAAATTTCTATTTACAAAAAATAAAGGACTATAATTTATTGAATATATGTTAAATCATGCATATTACTATGGGGAGGGATCAAATTACACCGGTGTAATTTTAAAAAAGTTACACTCATTATTATCCCTTGATTTTATTTTGATCTAGTGGCTATTAATAACTCATTTGTAGATTCACATAATTCCATTAATAAATTAATGAATCTCCTTTTCTTTTTTTGAATGGTCCTTTTTTATTTATTACTTTCCTTTTTTGCATCAATAATTTTATTTTTGATAAGTTTTATTTTTGCATCAATAAATTAATAAATTATAAATAATTTTTTTTCCTTTGAATAAATTTATAGAATGCATAACAATAGTTATAACGTTTCATACAATTTTGCAAGATATTGTTAGAAATGGTGGAGAAAATGAGACTATAGCAGTTTGAAATACTGATAGTTATTATTGTATAGGCATTATTTCAACACTTTACAATTGAACAAATCATAAAATTATATAAACATTGTAGCAGTTTCATACTTTATTTTTTAATGCTATGTTTTAGTTATAAGAACAATCATAAAATTATACGTAAACATTATAAAAGGTGTAACCAAAAAAATATAAAATCTAAAAGGGCAATACAGTGTACACCGTTTATCTTAAAAAAAAAAGTGTACACTGTTTATAAAAAAAAAATAATAACAAATTAACAACAACAAAATTAAGAGAGATTAATATGGCTGCAAAAAAGGAAGGCAAGAAATAAAAGAGATTGGTTAATTTATTTATGGAAATATGTGAATCTACAAATGAGTCATTAATAGCCACTAGATCAAAATAAAATCAAAGGATAATAATGAGTGTAACTTTTTTAAAATTATACTGGTGTAATTTGATCCCTCCCCTATTACTATTATTTGATACTTCATAAGATTCTACATTAGGCCAAAATATATAGAATCCAAACTTATACCAACTTATAATTTATTTTGATAAATTAATTCAATTATCTTATAATGTAAACATTGACTATACTTTTATCGGTAGTCTAAGTTTATTCATCGGTTTCCATAATTTTCTTTCTTTTCACTTTCTTTCCCGGACTATAAAATAATCCCCTTAAATTAAAACATTGGCGATACTCTTATATGATGTGCTCTTGATCGTATATCTTCCAATATTCTTTTGATTCAAATTTTGTGATCACCACTTTGGTTTTTTGTTGGGCTGCTTTCTTGTTTAGTAGCCACAAGATCTCACATATGGCCAAATAAAATTAGCCGAAGATTTAGTGATCTGATGCGAATATTGAACATATCATCAGATACAAATTGATAAAAACAGGTTAGCATTCGTAGATACAAATTAATTCAATGATTTCTGTATTTAAACAAACGATTGATTGCAAATGACAAGCAAATTATAAAAATAAAATGGTCCATGGAATTGATTATGAGCTGGCTAGATGTTGTACGGAGATAAATTTAAATTAAATTTGCATATTGTAGTTTCAATTTTCAAAGTCTATAAAATGGGGATTACAATGTCCCACGAGCATACCTCAGTTGTTAGGAACTTCTCATATACTATGTAGGATTGAGATTCGACCTCTAGTACTCTCAATTATTTACTTTAAAATATGAAATTCTAGCCACCGGACTACTTACCAAAAAAGGGATTAGAACCAAAAGTAGCTCATCCCCGTGAGTTTAACTCAGTTGGTAGAGACATCATATATTCACATTATATATGCAAGAGTTGGTTAATGATTTTTTTTTTCTCGAGAAACTGAGTTCAATTTATAGAAGAAATAATTTTTTGTCAAACTTTACCTAATGAAACCAAATAGTTAACACGTAAAATAAAGACCAGAAAATGAAACCAATTGCTATAAAATAATGTGCATATTTCTAGTTGCACAAAATTTCTAAATTATGTATATAGTACATATTCTGTTTCTTAAAATTAGATAGTACATAATATGTGTGTTTAATATTATCTTCCCCCATGGTCTTTGATTGTGTCTAGTGTCTACACTAAAATGAATACAGAAATATAAGGTTCTGATTGGTCTTTCTCATACATGGTTTAGAAGATGAAGCAAAGTGTGTAATAAAATAAAATTATATATAGCAATCATCAGATTGTAAGACAAAACCTTATCGCCATGAAATTCATAGATTTGCTATAAAACAAGGATTGCATGCGAATGAACAATGATATAAAATAATTAAAGTGGTCCTAAGGTTTGATTAACTTGAGATGTCTAGATGTAGGGGACCAAAGTGGTCCTAAAGTTTGATTAATTTTAGATATATGTTCATTTGTCATAAAATTTGTTATCTTAGTTTGTTTAATGGTTAAATTCACTTTTAGTCTTTATTATAAATAACTTTTTAGTTGTTCATATATGGGAGAGATAAATTTTTGCATCAAAAATAAATAAATAGAAGAAATAATTGCTAAAAGAGACTGACAAATTATACTAATTTAACAAACTAACTTCTTTCATTCATTTTGATTGATCACTACATTCACCCATGCCTATATTTATAATATTGATTAATCTTAACAAACTAACCAATGACCTATCTAATTGAATTCTTCTAGATTCTCGTAGAAAACATAATTAATCACTTAAAATTATCTAATACATCTTGAGCATATTTCATTCTCCAAGCCTATATTGATTCATTATATTTCATTGGTCTTCACAAACACCTTGTCCTCAAGATGTGATTAAAAAATTCTACAATGTTACAAGAAAATTTATTTTCCCACCCCCTACGTTTCTTTTTCACCCCTTTGGTTTGCATTTATGCCCCTAAAACCGTTTCTATTGAAAAATTCGGAAAACATTTACCGATTGTTTTTGGGTTTTTTGAAAAATAAACGATTGAAATACCTGTTTTTTATATCGGAAAATTTCGGTAAATAGAAACCGAAGTTTTCAAAAATTCGGTTCGTATTTACCGAAGTTTTGGGGGGTGAAAAAGAAAAGCAGGGGTGAGAAAAGAAATCTTCATGTTGCAACCTAAAATCAAAGCTGAAAAAGTGATTTTAACAGGTTGACCATTTGTGGCAGAGAGGCCTAATACTTATTCTTCATGAAAATTGCTATTTAGGCCCCTCTTAATGCTCTCAGGCCCCCCAAAAATCCCAAAATACCTCAACTTTTGCATTCAAGATATTTTGGTTTGTAGGAAATGAAATCGCAGAAATCCAAAATTTCGTCTTCTAGGTGACAAAATCCACAATTTCGTCTTCTAGATGAAAAAATTTCAAAAAATCGGCGTTTCGGTAACTAGAGACGGAATTGTGTGTTTTGTACCCAGATGTGCGCGACAATGCAGGCCTAGTACGTTTTAACATAATTTCATCTTCTAGGTGATAAAATCCACAATTTCATTTTCTAGGTGACAAAATTTCAAAAAATCAACGTTTCGGTAACTACGAGACGAAATTGTGTGTTTTGTGTCAAGATGTGCGCGACAATGCAGGCCTACTATGTTATAACATAATTTCAGTTTCTAGGTGACAAAATTTGTTTCCTAGGATACAAATGTCTTATTAAGAGCATTTTGGTCACGAAAGGGGGCCTGAGAGTAATATTGAGGGATCTATATAGCAATTTTCCTTCTTCTTAGCAGCTTGGGCCAAGTATGAAAATGCATCTTGGCACATATATTATGAGCCCATTAAATCATTAGAAAATTTTAGTGACTTTATTTCTGAATTACCCTTATTGTATCCTCTACGCATTTTGATCAGGAATATTTGTCCCGTCTATATTTTTATCATAAATTATAAATTTGTTTAAGAATATTTAGGATAATTAAGACTACTAAATTTTAGTATTAGTAGTAGATATTCATTATAAAAAAAAAAGAAAAAGATTAGTAGTAGATAGTTTGTATCTACCAAAAAAAAAGTACGGAGTAGTAGATAGTTTGTTGAGAGATTTTTAGAATTTTTCTCTCATTTTATGTCTTTTAGAGATTTTTTTGGTAAATAGTTTGTTGAGAGATATGTATCTAAATAAATAGAAAGAAAACAAATCCGTTTAAAAAATAAACAAACATTTTGTTTAGCAGCAGTGCTATTTCTCGCGAGGATATATGTCCCGAATTTTTCACGAACAATTGTCATCCGTTGGATTCTCCAACTTTATTAGAATACATGGGTGATGAAACATAAAGTGGTGGGACAGGGTACAACCAAAACAACATCGTGATAATTCGTGAAAGCACTGCTCGCTATAACTAGCATTTTCCTTTTGTTTAGATATCTATTTATACCAAATATAATCGTCACTTAAAAAAATTAAAAAATAAAGAAAAATAGAATAAAGGTGGAGTTGTTGATACACAATAATTGATCAGATTCTTTAATTTAAAATTGAACGATTCAAATTAAATATCAATTTTAACATTATTCATTAATCTCAATCGTTAATTTAAATCAGTTAACATCAGTAACCGCGACTTAGTTAATTTAAAAAATCCAATTCCTTATCCAAGGGTTTTTCACTATAAAACCAGGGTTTTAGAAGCTGTGTTTGTTCCCCCTCATTCACCTCTGCTGAATCGTCTTTGCTAGCGGCACCAACTCACTTCTCTCTTCGATCATCACCACCACTACCCTAAGATGTTTGGCCAAACAAATTTTTAAAAGCTCTAGTAAGAAAATAAAAACAGCTTCTATTTTGAAAAAAAATACTAATAAAAGAGTTTCAAAATAAGGTAATAATAGTTCTTTTGCAACAATTTTACTATTATTTATCTAATTAATATCTTTAAATAAGTTACAGTATTATTTATAAAAAAACAACTTTATCTTATTATCAAATCTTTTAACCCTATTATAATAAAAAAAAAAAACTTGTAACACTTTTTAAAATAAAAGAAGTAAAATTTACCGAACATCTTTATTTTTGACTAGCCGCCACGTGCCCGTTTGTGTGATCAATATTTTTTTATTTGTTGTGATCGAAATTCTCTATTGTGCAAATATAAATAACTATTTAATCTCCTTTTTTATTGGACTTAGTTAATTGATAACTACTTAACATCATTTTTTGTTGTGGCTAGTTATTAAGAAGAAGAAATTATTTTTTTTTTTTTACTATAAAAAAACTGAAATCATACTTTTATGTGAAAGTTGTGCTTAGTTGTTAAGAGAAAAAAAAATATTTACTAAAAAAAACTGAAAATCTATTTTTATGTGGAAGTTATTTTTCAACATATACAAATATTTAGTTTTTTTTTATAGTTTTTTTTAAGGCTAAAATAGGTATAATGAAAAAGTCATTCCAAAAATTTGTATCCTCTTTATATATATAGTAATAGATTTTAAAACTGTTAATTTAAATTAGACGGTTAACATCAATAACCGGGAGTAGTTAATTTTAAAAAATCCAATTCCCATAACAAAGGGTTTTTCATTATAAAATAACAGGGTTTTAGAAGCTTGTGTTTGTTCCCCTCATTCACACCTCCATTGAATCGTTTTTGCTAGCACCACCTACCAACTCGCTTCTCTCTTCGATCCTCGCCACCACTACCCTCAGATTGTTATTCTTCAGTAATGTATTTAATTTTTCTTTCATGTTTATCATAATTTCTTTTTTAGTCTTTCTATTATTGGAATTTTTTTTTGTATTATCTCTGTGAATTCTTGGCAACCAAGAAACTACCCTAAGTGATAATAATGTTTTTTTTTTTTTTTTTTTCTATTTCCATAATTAGTTTAAGCACTAATGAACCTGCTTATGATTTTAGAACTGAACCCTAAAAAATTTGTTTTTTTTTTTCTTGTACAGAAGATAAGAGCTTCAATGGAGAATGGAGATATACCTGAGGATGCCAATGAGCGTATGAATATATTTTTTATTATGTGTTTGAATTTTGATTTGCTCTTTTTTTCTATACATTTCAATGAATATGATTCCTGTGTGTTTTGTGCTGTGGATTTACAGATTGCCCAGGTCCTCAGTCTGATTCTGCTGGAAAATCTGATTCATGTCAAGGATGTCCAAATCAACAATTTTGTGCCACTGCAGGACCTGATCCTGGTACTCTCTACCTTTATCTTATGATTGCATGATTTAGGCTTTGTTTGAATAAACGGTTTAATTAAGCGGCAAACACTAAATCACATACGCGTTTATATATAAGCTATTTCTATAACAAAAGATAAAATAAAGTCAAACTGTTTTCATATCGGATATAAGTTGTTTTCATAAGCTATCCTTGAAAGCTTATGGAAATAAGCTGAAAACATCTTTTAGACATGTCATAAGCAGTCATACAAGTGATTATGTAAGTAGATAAGCTCAAATAAGTCAATCGAAACAAAACCTTTTTATATAAGCTTGTTCAGCCACCATATTTTTAAGCTCTGGAATTTGGGACTATTTCTGAGTATTTCTTAACCTCAGTGCTCATGTAGTAGACATTGTAGTGTGATACTCATCATTATCATTGCTAATATGGGTTGATTTGCAAAGAAAAGGGAGTGAAATTAGGCCTGTCATAGTTCATGCCTTTGTTATGATACGACAAATGTCCTTGTCATATGGAGATAAAATTAAAGCCAAGACTAGGGAAGCATTTGATGTTATATTGTTTTGCTTATTGTGTTTATTATTTGGTCCTGTTAGGGTCATTAACTCATTGGCCATTTGATAGTGGGTATTGTTTTGTGTTGAAGATTTATTCAATTCGTGAAGTTGGACATCATTTGTAGGAATTTGACAACTATGATGAACCATGTGTTGGACATCATTCAAATCCAATGTGAAACATTCATGACTATATATGCTTATTGATATGATAATAGTTTCAAACTGAATTCCACAATTTCCTAGTAGTGAAGTTTGCGGCCAATACACAAAAAGGAATTGAAGTGATATAATATATAGGCATTTGCCTTCACAAAGTGAAAGAATAAGAAACAACACACATAAAGAGACGAAGTAGAATTCCTATTAGGTAGTAGACATTCTTGGTAGATATTAATATTTTAGGCAAATGGTCATAGTAAAATTCCCTAACTCTCAAATCATGACAGTGTGTTGCTCTTGCTCATGTGGAAGAGTGATAGATTTTAAGCACCTACTAGAGGCTCCGAGAATAGAATGAATCCATTAGTCTTTGCATTAGTGACAAGATGTCTGATGTTGAGCAATTGAGTTGGCTTTGTGTTTTAGAGTTTTGGTCACATTGTCTTTTGCATTTGTTTTTTTTGCAGATATGGTTGCCATCACAGAAAGAATGGCCACTGTGAAACATAAGATATTGGTCTTGTCCGGAAAGGGAGGTGTTGGCAAGAGCACATTTTCTGCCCAGTTGGCATTTGCTTTAGCTGCAAGGGATTTTCAAGTTGGTCTTCTTGACATAGACATTTGTGGTCCAAGCATCCCAAAGATGCTTGGTCTAGAAGGTCAAGAGCTAAACGTGAGCAACTTTGGGTATTCTCCTGTCTATGTGGAGTCTAATCTTGCAGTCATGTCATTTGGGTTCATGCTTTCTGATCCAGATACACCTGTTACATACAGAGGTTCTCACAAAACTAAGAGAATTAAGCAGTTTTTAAAAGACGTTTATTGGGATGAACTTGATTTTCTAATTGTTGATACTCCACCTGGAACATCAGATGAACAAATTACAGTTATTAATTCCCTAGGTGCTGCTAATGTAGATGGTGCAATCATAGTTACCACTCCTCAACAAGTCTCTCTTACTGATGTGAAAAAAGGAGTGAATTTTTGCAAGCAAATTGGAGTGAAAGTTCTTGGGGTTGTAGAAAATATGAGTGGTCTATCCCAACTCATCTCAAATTTAAATTTTATGAATATTACGGATAATGGTGAGATGAAAGATGTTACAGAATGGACATTGGAATACATGAGAGAAAAGATGCCTGAAATGCTGAATTTCATTGCCTGCAGTGAAGTATTTGACTGTAGTGGTGGTGGAGCGATAAAGATGTGCAACGAGATGGAGGTGCCCTTTCTTGGTAAGGTTCCTTTAGATCCACACCTTTGCAAGGCAGCTGAAGAAGGTAGATCATGTTTTACAGATAAAAACTGTGTATTGAGCGCTCCATCATTACAAAATATAATAGACAAGATGATGGAAACTAGCGGGTTGTCAATGACGGTAAGTAATGGCGTGTAGGAAATTTACCTCATGTTCATCTTTGTAAATTGAAACACCATTGATGGAAACTTCAATTTTTTTGTCTTAAGCCATGTAAAGTTAAGTTATGTGGGTCGAGGCAATTTTGATGCACAAGTATTGTTTTCTTGACAACAACTATTACAATGCAGTTTACATTCAAATTTATTTACAGTAAAATACGTTCTCCATTTTTATGCGGAGTATTCTCTATTTTGTTTGACATTGTCTAATAAATAAAACTACTGATTTTTCTTTTATTTTTGTACAGAACATAAGAGCTTCTATGGAGAATGGAGATATACCTGAGGATGCCAATGAGCGTATGAATATATTTGTTATTATGTGTTTGAATTTTGATTTTGCTTTGCTTCTATATATTCCGATGAAAATGATTATTATTATTTTTTTTTTTGGTATTTACAGATTGCCCAGGTCCTCAGTCTGATTCTGCTGGAAAATCTGATTCATGTCAAGGAAGCTCAAATCAACAATTTTGTGCCACTGCCACTGCCCCCAAAGGACCTGGTCCTGGTACTCTTCACTTTTATCTTATGATTTTATGTTTATTTCCAAAAACAATGATCAACTACTTATAATAACATGATTTAGGCTCTTTTTGAATTAACAGTTTATTTAAGCGGTAAACGCTTAATCGCATAAGTGCATATATATAAGCTATTTTTATAACAAAAGATAAAATAAAGTTAAATTGTATTCATAAGCTATCCTTGTATCATACATTGTAGTGTGAGTATTTCTTTACCTCAATGCTCATGTAGTAGACATTGTAGTGTGATTTCTAATTCCCGGGCTCATCATTGTCATTGCTTATATGGGTTGATTAGCAAGGAAAGGGAGTAAAATCAGAACTGTCATAGCCTTTGTTATCATATGACTAATGTCCTTTTCATATGAAGAAAAATTAAAGCCGGACAAGGGAAGCATTTGATGTTATATTGATACACTTTGAGCACCTACTATAGAGTCCCCGAATAGAATGAATCCATGCTTAGTGACAAGATGTTTGCATTAGTCTTTGCATCAAAGAGCATTTGCTGCAGCTCTGTATCCAAGAGCTTTATAAAGACTAAAATCATCTGGTCATATTTAATTTTTTAAACTGGTGTTAGTTTGTTCACTGGATACTGACTATGAGCACCTAATACATACTCTCAATAAAGAGTGCATCTTTGATTTTCAATTATGGAAGAAGTCCTTGCTTTCTTAATATATATATATTTCCTGATTTTGAGCAATTGAATTGGATGTGTTTTAGAATTTTAGTCACATTGTCTTTTGCATTTGTTTTTTGCAGACATGGTTGCAATCGCAGAAAGAATGCCCACCGTGAAACATAAGATACTGGTCATGTCCGGAAAGGGTGGTGTTGGCAAGAGCACATATTCTGCCTAGCTGGCATTTGCTTTAGCTGCAAGGGATTTTAAAGTTGGTCTTCTTGACATAGACATTTGTGGTCCAAGCATCCCAAAGATGCTTGGTCTAGAAGGTCAGACGATATACCAGGGCAACCTTGGGTGGTTACCTCTCTATGTGGAGTCTAATCTTGCAGTCATGTCACTTGGGTTAATAATTTCTCATCCAGATACACCTGTTATATGGAAAGGTCCTCGTAAAAATGAACTTATCAGGCAGTTTATAAATGGCGTTTATTGGAATGAACTTGATTTTTTAATTGTTGATAATCCACCTGGAACCTCAGACGAACAAATTGAAATTGTTCAAGGCCTTGGTGCTGCTAACATAGATGGTGCAATCATAGTTACCACTCCTCAACAAGTCTCTCTTATTGATGTGAAAAAAGAAGTGAATTTTTGTAACAAAACTGGAGTGAAAGTTCTTGGGGTTGTAGAGAATATGAGTGGTCTATCCCAGCCCATCTCAAATTTGAAGTTTATGAAGATCACAGATAATGGTGAGATGAAAGATGTTACAGAGTGGACATCGGAATACATGAGAGAAAAAGCGCCTGAATTGCTGAATTTAATCGTCTGCAGTGAAGTATTTGATAGCAGTGGTGGCGGAGCGATAAGGATGTGCAGCGAGATGAAGGTGCCCTTTCTTGGTAAGGTTCCTTTAGATCCACAACTTTGCAAGGCAGCTGAAGAAGGTAGATCATGTTTTACAGATAAAGACTGCATTGTCAGCGCTGCAGCATTACAAAAGACAATAGACAAGATGATGGAAACTATCGGGTTACAAAAGATAATAGACAAGATGATGGAAATTACTGTAAGTAATGTAGTGTAGAAAATTTACTTCATGCTCATCTTTGTAAATTGAAACCTAATTGATCGAAAATTCGTTTTCTTTATCTTAAACCACGTAAAATTAAGTTATATGGTGTCGAGGTAGTTTGGCACACAAGTATTGTTTTCTAGACAGCTATTGTTACAATGTAGTTTACATTCAAATTTATTTACAGTAAAATAATTTCTCCATTTTTATTCCTGGTATTCTCTATTTTGTTTGACATTGTCAAATAAATAAAACTACTGAGTTTGTCACCGGTTGCTTTGTCTTGAATTCTCAAATGTGTTGTACACATTATACTTTCTGCAATAAAAAAATTGAGGGGGAGAAACCATTAAGAATAAGTAATTTGGTAAAGTCAAACTATAAACATTTGATTTGATTAGGTGTATGTATGCATTTTTTACATATTTTGGCACACTTGTGTTGTCTGCGGCAGATCGTACACATTTTTTACGAAAGTCCAAAACTACAACGCTATAGATTCTAAATCAGATATAGGAGTTGTTATTGTTATATTAAAAATAAAATTGGGTAACCCGAAGGAAAATTTCTAGAATAACTTTTTAGCCTATGAGACTTTCGGATTGTAGTGGGTGTTTTGTCATGTTTTTTTTATAAAGGGGTGTTTTGTCTTTTGAGAAACCATAAGTCTAAAAAGAATATGAAAATTATTTTCTATCAAAGAATATTTTTTCAATAAGATATTAAAGAATATTATTGAAAGACGGAAATGTGCAGGGAGTATGATTTTATATAGGGTTTTTGTATAATGTGAAACTTTACTAGTTTTTTAGCCCGTGCAACGCACGGCTGATTATTCTTTTTTGTTCCACCGGATTAGAAATTTGAAAATCAACAGTATATTAGTTATTAATTGTATAAATTAGTATGTAGTTCCAAAAAACTAACAAACACACGATTATGTATTTAACATATATTAGATTCCATATTAATGACCACACACAATAACTTTCACATGATATCTATACATGAGAACAAATTACATACAACCCCACTGAGAACTTCAAAAACAAAATTTTGCATTCTAACACCATATTTCACGGTTGACATTTTGCAATATAAGAGAAAAAAAATATGACAACACTGTTGAGACTGCATCACCAATTGAGATCCTACAAACTGCAGAAAAAACCATTAGAATCCAAAACAACACCATCAGGTGTTGTGTAAAAACATATAGCAAACCAAAATAAGATTAAAAAAAATGCTGAAAGATATTATTAAACCAAATGTATGGAAAATATACCTTCAAATCAAGTAAAAGCATCTCAATATTGAAAGGGAATAGGATCATCCAAGCAACCACTACAAATTACCACAATTAAACACGATAATGAAATAGTGGTGGATTGTTTGAATTCAAATCAAACAAACTAACAAACTGGAAGATTAAAAATTAACTACAGGAAAAAGATTAGGGATGTAAGTAAAAAAAAGTTGTTTCAAATACTTTTAGAGTCTCAAAAAATAACAAAAGATTAGTTAGATAAACTTAAAAACCAATTTTTGTTATCTTTTGAGACTAAGAAAGAACTTGGAAAACAAATTGATAAATGGAGGTTCCATAATCTTCAACATAAGTTTATGTAAGGAATAGATATAAGGGTGACAATTTATATAAAACAGATCAAGATAAAACCTCCACCAGTTTGCTAAAAAATAAAGAATGGTATTCGGTAGGATAACGCCTCCACCAGGTGAATAAATAAATAAAATAAATAATTAAAGGCTAAACTATATTTTTGGTCTCTTACATTTATTTTATGTTTGAATCAGGTCCCTTATGTTTTAAAAGTTTCAATTTGGTCCCTCACTTTATCAACATTTGCATTAGTTAGTCTTTTCCGTCAAATTTTTCACTATTTTGGACACATAGACACTATTTTGGACATGTTTAGTGTCATTTGGGATGCTAACTAAGTAAAAAATAATAATTAAAAATAATATATATTACTTATAATAATGGAATTTGCCCCAAAAAAGTGTTCAAAATAGTGTCAACGTGTCCAAAATAACGTCCGCGTGTCCAAACCGTCACCCACGTGTAAAAATCAAACAGATTTAGTGAAATATTTGACGTAATGGACTAAGTAATGCAAAAGTTGATAACGTGAGGGACCAAATTGAAACTTTTAAAACGTAAGGGACATGATTCAAACCTAAAATAAACGCATGGGATCAAAAGTACAGTTTAACCATAAATAAACAATAAATAATAATAATAAATAAATAAATCCTATACATTAGACGTGGCACACTTGATGTTAATCAACAGTAACAATTTTTAGTTTCTTTTTTGTAAAGATTATAGATATGATTTTTTCTTTTGCCACTTTACATATTTTCTCGAGCGCCTTACAAAATTACTAAATATTTAAGTAGTGGACAATATTGGAATATATTAGAGGAACTATATCTAAAGTAATTAGATATAAATTGATACCAACCCCTCATAATTTAGTGACTTCAATTCCATTAACAACCACTATTGAGACTCACAGGGATTGAACCCGCAACTTCCGCCTTGACAGGGGTGGTGCACGCTCTTGTCAATAGATTGTTTGGCAAATCCACACTAGCTAACTTTACGCAAGAGGACCGCTGCTAAGGATGGCTTATCTATCAGCTTTTGCACTATTAACTCTAAAAAACCAAACTCTGTCTTCATATATAACTTGTTTTTCTAGTTTTGGATTAAACCTCTATCGGTACTCTCCTAATTGAGTCTATAGACTTAGAATTTAGCACTGAAAGAAATCTTTCTTAGCATCTTGACTCAAGTCATCCTCCCATTTATATTGTTATTATTATTGTTGTTTAATTTTATAGTTTTATTAATATAATAATATAATACCATGAAACCTTATTTTATTATTAGCTGTATCCTTATTTTCCAGTAAGGTTAACGTGAAACCTTGGCCATGACCTCCTTTGTTTTTATTTTTATGTTTTATTGATTTAACTCTTCCATTTTCACATTCAAATGGAAAAAGAAAAAAAAAAAATGCAAAAGGTAGTAACATTTATCTATAAAAAGCTATAAGACAATATAAAAATAAATAAATTATACATATATAGTGTTGAAATAATGTCGACATTCATACACATCATCAGTTTAAAACCTATTTACAATGTCAATCGATTACCATAACCATTAAATCATTAAAAATATTTGATCTTTATTATAACAAATTATATTCATGATAGAAATAACTCCTCTTTTGTTTATTTCTTGACTGGTGTGATGTTATGTTAACATATTTACAAAGCATCTAATGATTCGATTGCGAATTGTAAAGGTCGAGTACACCAAAACATTGCTTATAATTCATTTTTGGTTATAAAAAAAATTACACTTAGACCAAAACCATATGCTTGTAACTTGTAAGATTGAATAATGGGGTGTCGAAATAATGTCGACATTCAAGTTTCAACACACTTGTTTGTAATTTGTACCATTGTAACCGAACTATTGACTTCACTCCTTTCTCTCTTTTATAACCCCTCAATCCCAACTATACACACATGCTACATGACATCATATGCATCCATTTTTATGCTTCACTTACTTTATAACATTAAAATAAAATTCGTACATCCAAAAAATATCATTTTCAATTCACAACACACTTTTATATATTTCTTCTCTTCCAAACTCTTTTTCATCGGATTGAATTTACTTACTCAAAAAAAAAATGTCAACAATTTTTCATGATTTACGAGAATTCATGACGAACTCGAGCTGCAAAATCAGTGAGTCAGACCCATGTCGTGACGAGTCAACAGCTTTGATTCTAAAATTCGTTGCGATGGCAACAATTCTAGTAACAGGATTTACCGGAATTGCGATACCGTTATTAGGAAACCGACGAGGATTAGGCGAGATATTACCAGCGGCGAAGGCGTTTGCGGCGGGAGTAATACTAGCGACGGGTTTTGTTCACATGCTTAAAGATGCGACGGAAGCATTTAATCACCGGTGTTTGAAATCTTACTCGCACGTGTGGTCGGAGTTTCCTTTTGCCGGTTTTTTCGCTATGGTTTCAGCGTTGTTTACTCTCTTAGTTGACTTTATTGCAACTCAGTATTATGAGAAGAAATCGAGAAAAGGTACACGTGGCAGCAGTGGTGGCTCTGATCACGGTGTAATCGATGATTTGGAGGAGGAGTTGTTGGGATCGGGAATTGTGGAAGTTAAGGATGTTGGGGAAGAGAGGAGTATTGTGGGGATGCATGCTCATGGGTCTCATCATAGACATTCTCATCACCAGAACCATGATGATGATGATGATCAACTGCAACATGGACATGGTCATTCGCATTCTCATTCATTCGGAGAGCATGATGATGATGTGGAAGGTAGCATCCGGCATGTTGTTGTTTCGCAGGTAACAATGTTCTCTCCTTTCTTACTTGCGTTGCTACCACGTCACGTAACGTACCTTATTTATGATATTTGGCTTTTAACTACATTGTTTACGTTTTATTACCTCGTGTTTTTATTATATGAAAGAGTTTAATTTATAAATTCATAGAATGTTTGATGTATCTGATTTATAATATGGTCTAGATACATAAGATATTTTATAAATTTTAAAAACAAATTTTTTCTTATAATAAGAACCAGAGGGAGTATCTCAAAAAAGAAAAATAATACTGAGTGCATTTAAGGTCTAATAATGTTACAAGATACTTCCTCTGTCCCAAAATAAATGATCTGTTTAACTTCATTTACGTTTACCAATGCACAACTTTGATCACTAATATCTTTAATTATTTATTATTAAAAATTATAAAAATTGTGTATTTTGAAAATACTCGTTGAGACAAATCAAACAACATCTCATATACTAATATTTGCACGTTTATATTAGTAAAAAAAATATGGTCAAAATAGGTCAAATGAATAGTATACTAAGTCAAAATTAGATCATTTATTTTGGGACGGAAGGAGTAATCATGTGGATATTATAGTTAATTGCACTTGGTTAATACTTAAATATAAAGCACATTGTATTCAATTCATCATATATGCCTTACTTTTGAAAAATATTTTGTTTTATTAGTAATTATTGTTAATTAATTGTGGATTAAAACTCTAAAGATAACAAAATTAACCTCCTCCTAACTAACCCAAGACCATAGAGTCTTAAAATGTATATGCTTATTTTAAAAAAAAATAGAGTATAGCAAAAGAAACAAAGCATAAATTGACAGTGAAACAAAAACAAAGAGGCTTCTAAGGGGAAATAAAAAAATGCAGTAAAAGAAACAAAAAACAAAGCATAACTTGAGACCATAAGAACAACTCACAAAGGGCTTCTTTAATTCACGAAGAGAAGAATTGAATTGATACCTAACAACAAAACAACAAGCTAAAGATAAACAACAAGAATGCAATCGATCAATGCAATGAAACAACAGAGAGATACCGCGGAGAAAGAAGATGATTAAAGGAGAACAACGGAGGAATTGAAGAAGAACAGCAGAGATATTGAAGGATTGAACGAAGGAGAACGACGAAGGGGTTTGAGGTTCTTTGATTAGGGATCAGCGGAGGGGTTTGTGGTTCACATTTGCGATTCGGCGGAGGATTTGCGATTCGGGGAGTAGGGTTTGTGAAATGTTGGGGGAAGATAAAAAAAATAAAATTATACGTATGTTGTTTGTGTGGAAAATAAAGCCAAAACATTGGGACAGTTCACTTAACTGTCACAAAATTAAAAAATTAAGTCAAAATATTGCAACGGTTAATTGCACCGTCGCATACATTGTCACAGAATTCCAAAATTTAGCACATTGCAACGGTTCTGGTCAAACTGTCGCAATGCAAATGTCGCAAAGTGACAATTTTCTTGTAGTGAATGTAGGTATTGGAACTTGGAATAGTTTCACATTCCATGATAATTGGGTTATCACTAGGAGTTTCACAAAGTCCATGTACAATGAGACCCTTAATTGCAGCATTATCCTTCCACCAATTCTTTGAAGGATTTGCACTTGGTGGTTGCATATCAGAAGCCAAATTCAAGACATCATCAGCAACAATAATGGCATGTTTTTTTGCACTTACAACACCAATTGGTGTTGCAATTGGAACATGTATTGCCTCAAATTTCAATCCTTATAGTCCAGGAGCACTTGTTACAGAAGGTATCCTGGACTCTTTGTCAGCTGGAATTTTAGTGTATATGTCTTTGGTGGATTTAATAGCTGCTGATTTTCATAGTAAGCGAATGCGGTGTAGCTTTCGGCTTCAAATTATTTCTTTTTGTTTGCTTTTCCTTGGGGCTGGATGTATGTCTTCTCTTGCACTTTGGGCATAATTCTTTTATATTTTGTTCTATTATAATTATTGTTAATTAATTGTGGATTAAGACTCTATGGAGTTGGGTTAGTTAGGAAGTTAGGAGGAGGTTAATTTTGTTACTCTTCTATAACAGAATTTAATCAACACAGTTAGTTGCTAATGGCAATGATGTAGGCATATATAATAAGCATGTTAGCCCAAACAACATATACCTGCTCAACGGTCACAGAAGACATCATTCTGTAACGGTCAACATTAGAATGATCGACTTTCAATACATATCATGACATTATGACATTAGAGGTTAAATTGTGTTGGGTCACCATGAGGGGGCAGCCAGTGGGATCATCCACATTGGGTTCAAGGACAACATCACAAGTGAGTTGGACACCACACTTTAACCCAAAACCTTAAGGCGTTAGGTTTATGGGTCCTCTCACTTATAAAGTGTTCAACCTCCACCATTCTAAGCAATGTGGGACTTACTCACCCACACTTGTCACAACAATCTCCTCGAACCATCGGCTCTGATACCACTGTTGGGTCACCATGAGGGGGCAGCCAGTGGGATCATCCACATTGGGCTCAAGGACAACTTCACAAGTGAGTTGGACACCACACTTTAACCCAAAACCTTAAGGCGTTAGGTTTATGGGTCCTCTCACTTATAAAGTGTTCAACCTCCACCATTCTAAGCAATGTGGGACTTACTCACTCACACTTGTCACAACAATCTCAGGTCGGATACAAGACAAAGGGTCCGGTTATCCTGCATAAGGATTTCTTATGCAGCGTGCATAAACCTGCTATTCGCACCCCTCTTATTGCGTTATACACCCCCCCACCCAGCCCACTTTACCGGTTGCTGTGCGCACAAGCCCAAAGACAGTTGCTTAGCGCACCTCCCCAGTTGCTTCGCGCGCCCCCCCATATACTACCCCATTACTTGTGCACCCCCCATTTGCTTAGCGCACCCCCCAGTTGTTTTTTTTCCCTTTTTCTCCCTAGATTTTCTTGTGAGCCCCCGATTTTTTTTCCTCCCCAAATTTCTAGCGCGCCCCCAATTTTTTTCCCTCCTCCAAACTTCTAGCGCACCCCCACCCAAATTTCTAGCGCGCCCCCGATTTCCAATTAAATAATAATTTTTGTTCCTTTGAAGTATATATTATAAGAATCCATTTTTAATTAATTTTCGTCATACAGCCCCTCAAAGCCCAACATAATAATCAATGGTTCATGTATAACATCTTGAAACCAAATAACAAAACTAGTGGTTTCAATGTATAACGCAATGAAACCATTTAACTAGAATAATGGTTTCAGTGTATAACGCTATGAAACCATTTAACTAGACTAATGGTTTCAGTGTATAACATCTTGAAACCAAAGTAGCCCTCTTATGGTTTCTAATAAAATATCCATATTTAGTGGTTTAATGGTTTCACTAGTGTTGTATGTGAAACCAAAGTAGCTCTCTTATGGTTTCCAATAAAATATTCATATTTAATTTAACATAAATATTATAACTGAAACCATAAGTGTGGCTTAATGGGTTCACTAGTATTGTATGTGAAACCACAGTAGCTCTCTTATGGTTTACAATAAAATGATTTTCAAAATAACATAATGAATTTCAAAATAACATTGCATAAATAATCAATGAAGCAGTAGCTCTCTTATGGTTTCCAATAAAATGATTTTCAAAATAACATTGCATAAATAACCAATGATTTTGTAACAAAGTAATAATGGTAAAAATTCGTGGGGGTGCGCAAAGTAATATGGAGGGTGCGTAAAGTAATCTGGGTGCACAAAGCAACTCTGGGGGTGCGCTGGAAAATTTGGGTGCAAACATAAAAGGTGTAAGTGAAAAAACAAAACCAACAAAAAAAAAAAGAAACTGGGCTTTCAGGCCCAGTAGGCTAAAAATAAAAACAGAATGTGTGTCATCAGCAGAAAGGGGTGTGTGAATAGCGATGCATTGGGGGGGGATGGGGGGCGCGCGTGGAAACTTTTGGGGGGCGCGCGAGAAATTATGCACCATGCATAAGGGGGGCTTATGCATAATATCCTTTGCCCAAGACAAAGATATTCGGTCAAAGAGGATGCTTGAGAAACAAAAAAATATAATAAAATTTTAGCGCAAATCTTGGATTGGATACAACAAAAAGATATTCAGTCAAGGAGGAGTGTTGAGAATAATGCCTAAATATCTTTTTTTGGAAGATTTTATATTTAAATATAGTTTTAGATTTATATTTGAAATAAAATAATATTAGGGTATATGATTTATATTTCTATTTGGAATATTTAGGATTTGCTTAGAATTTATAGGATTAGTTTGTTATTTAAAGATATTATTTGTTTTTATGTAGCTCTATATATAGAGCCATATACTCATTATTTTCAATGAGAACAAAAATTGGAGTTTCTCCACATAAAATTATATCCCACCAAATTCCGCAATACCAAAAACACAAAAAACCATATCAAATTGGAGTTTGGTAAGGAATTAAAACAAGGGTTTGTGTAATCTGACTCATGGACTTGTATAGTTGTTTATTTATATGGTCTCTCAAAAGGTTGGGACAAAGTTTTTTGGCCACAATCCTTAACTAAACTAACGAATATGGACTTTGTCCCAACCTTTTTTGTGGCCACAATCCTTAACTAAACTAACGAATATTGATATTGTTATGACTGACGTCTTCATCTAAATTTGAACCTAGAGTTTTATAATTGTGTGCGAGTTTTAGTGATAGTTACCATCTAAGGAAAAAAAGCAACTATTTCATGGTCTCTAAGATAAAACTAAAAAAAATGATGTTTTTGTATACATGGAACTATGTTGGTCCTTATATCTTTACAAGAATCACAACTAGCTATTGTAATAATTTCAAATTGACAATGTCTCTTTCAAAACATCTCAATTCTGAAAAATAGGTATATGGGAAAAATATGGGGCCGGAGATCAGGACTAGGTGATGAGGAAATGGAAAAGTACTTTCAAACTAACGACACCCCTCCTTTTGCTTCTTTGCGTATATATTATTTTTGAATGCAAACAGCCTGCAATTCAGCCCAATTTTATATCTGGCCATCTCCTTTCTGACTTTTCGCAGCCCAGCTTCTTTATTTTCCTATTTCTTCTCATATCCAAACAAATGAACAATGAGTTACGGTTTATATTATTTTCATGGATCCTGCTCCTTTATTAAAATGAGTAATTTACTTTAGAGTATAAAGAGAATAACTTACGATGAATTGATCCAAATAATAAGCAAGTGGTCAATAGTTCAATCTCTAACTCTTGCCTATGGAGAATATTTGGTCGGTAAAAATCTTGAGCCGCTTAAACAAGTGATTAGTGAATTTTGAAATCAAGAAGTCCATAACTGAACCTATAATTTTGGACAAGACTTTTGCGAATAATTTAAAAGGACTTCCCAACAGGATAATTAGACAAAATTTCTCCAACTAATGAGGAGTACCTTTGAGATTGAAGTAATAAAATAGGAGTGAAAACTCTGGTAATTTAACATTCAAATGGAACTCATCAAACATTACTATCATAATATTATCTTCGCTTTTATTTTGAACCAAAAGAGAATTTGAAGATGGCAAAGTTAAGTCGATATGTCTGAGCCCAGGCTCTTAACTACCATTCTTTAAGTCGAAAACCTCTCATTAATCTCCTCTTCCAAAAACAGCAAAGAAAGCAACAATTGCTCTTCTATATAAAAGAGGAAACTCTACTCCATCTAACTCTGGTCATGACCAAGAAACCTCCGAGAAATTGTTTGAAAAGAACCCCACTATCTCTCTTCCACCACCACCTCTCAAAACTCCTGATGGTTGTTGAACCTAAACGACTTCGCTCCTCAATATGGGGGAAAGATTTGGTGGGTTGGGATCGTTAGGGGATTGGATGGAGGATATTTTTGTGCAAAAAGTAGGTGATGGAGGGAATATAAGGGTTTGTTTGGTTCAACCGAGGGAGAGGGGAGGGGAGGGGAGGGGAGGGATTTTTAAGGAGGGGAGGCGAGGTAAAATATAATTTATTATATTGACAAAATTACCCTCACTTTTTTATTAAAATTCTAAATTATCCTTGTTGAAATATTAAAATTCTAGGTTATATTTTTTTTACAACAAATTTTTTTTTATGTTTTCTACTCATTAGATTTTTTTTTTGTTATATATCCATTAGATTTTTTTTGACGTAATATATCAATTATAATTTAATCCTTATTTTAAGTTTATAAGATTAAAGGTAAAAAAAGTAAATTACTTCTCTCCTTCCCTCCCCTCCACTCGTTAAAAAGTTGAACCAAACATAAAAATTTAAAATATCACCTCCCCTCCCCTCCAAAAACCCCGAACCAAACAGACCCTTAAGGTTTTGGTTATATGTTTGGTGCGGTAAAATTCCGTTAGCGGAATTATTCTCACATTTTTATAAAATTTTACTTCAATTGGAATTAATAATCAAATATATGGTAGTGTAGGAAAATGGCCATTGATCTTGGCATCTCAAGAGGAGGATACCCTTTTTCTTATGGGAGGAGGAAGTTTATGAGAGGTTGAAAGGGGCTATTAAAACGGAGTTAGTCATCGATGAGGCGATGGATATGATTACAAATTTATCTTTGGAAATTGTTGTTGGTCAAGAAATCCATCTTCCATTGTCTACTTTATGAGTGGTGTGCTAACCCAATACATCTAGATAGTATTGTAGTTGGTATAGTTGGTTACTTATTCTATAAGAATGAGTTGAATACCTCTTATACTTTTTTTTTTTATTATATATCATTTGTCGTTTTTAAGTATTTAAGTTTCTCTTTTAAAACAAAGCTCATTTCACCCAACAATGAAGTAGGACTCCAGCTTTCTTCAACAAATGAAGAAATTTTGGATGAAAGAGCAATGATTATTAAATCAAAATGGTCCCCCAATTATCAAATTCAGACGGTGACACGGGTTAATAATAAAATAATGATATGAGATACATATATATAGTAATAACAAACTAACAAGGCTATTGACTAATGTTATGTCATGGATTTATAAATATTTGTTCTAGAAAAAATCTTCTAAATTGCGTCAAAAAAAAAATCTTCCTAAAAATATCATATTATTGATGGATTAAAGTAAAAATTTAATAAATCTAAAATATGGGACCAAATATACAAATAGTACTAGAACCACAAACTAAAACAACAAAAGATCTAATGCAACCAACTATCTAGACATACAATCTAATGGGTTTACTATCCACTCATAAAATAAACAAGGTGCTCCTATATATTTTGCTAAAAACTATTGCCAAAAATACTTTTGATTCAATCTTCAATATTCAACCAATTGCATAGTTTGATTCGATTTTCAACACAATTTATAGTAACTGAATATTAAACCTTAAATTTAGTTACTTCATTTAAATTACCATGTTACAATGGCATAATTTATGTAAAATTTTACCGCTAGATTGCATTTTACCCCAAAGCCTAAAATATTTCTTTTTAAAAAAATTGTAAGCAAAACTATTAATATGAGACCAAAGATAAATGAAAGTTCATTCAAAATTTCTCTTTAAGTTCACCATAATAAATGCATATGTAATGCAACAAACCTTATTTTGGTTTTGCTACATGTACATGCTTGATTTCAAAACTCACAATACCAAACAAAATAGTCACCAATTATTTTTGATATAAAATAAAAAAACGGCCAAATGTCAAAAAGTATGAACCTCTCACTGAAAAATTCTCACATGAGAGAATCAAAATCCTCCGTCTAATTCAGAGTGAAATATTTGCCAGAAGATATACGCATAAGAAGTAAAGCCGCCTCAGTTGCTTCATCAGAATGAAACACATCTTCAAAATCCGAGTTGTTTCTCAAATTCAATGCATAAGATTCAAGCTTGTTCACATCTTGAGATGATGAGCCAGCAGAAGTAGTTGGAGTAGTAGTAGTAGTAGTAATAGACTTGTTCTTTTTCTTGAATTGTGTAGTATTGTTTACACGAGGCTTCTTTTCCTTGTTATGCACTTTAGGCTTTGGGGAAGTGGACAAACCATTTGCAGCTTCAGCTTCTGCCATTGCCCTTCTTGCTTTCCTTTGTCTAATTCCACACGCATTGCAAAGCGACTGCACCATCATATATTTCATGTTAAGTATTATATATATAAATACACTAGATATTCATGATTAGTAACCAAATTAATATGTAAAGTCTTGTGTGATCAATTGAAATATTTAATCAAATGATACCGTTGGTTAATATTAAAAATGATATGGTTTTAATGATAAAAAAATTAGTACCATAATATATAGCTTGATATTTTTATTAATATTTTTGAATATGATCACAAATATAAAAAAAATATAGAATTGAAGAGAAAAATAGAGGCTAAGATAAAAAATTGATCTCTAATTTTGATTTTTTAAAATTGATATCCAATTCAACTTTTTCCTATATGTTTTTTTAATAAGCAAATTTATCAAAGGAGTAAAAATTAGGGTAGTGATATATGTCCGGGTAAATTATTTTATGTCTCGATAAAAGATCTAATGAGCATTTTTTTATATTTACAAATCGAAACAATGAAGATTGAATCCCATTGGATCATGTAAACAAGACAATTGTGTTAATTACTTGGTAGTAAATTAAATTAAATTAAATTGTAGTAAATAAGCAAAATTTATCAAATGAGTAAAAATTAGGGCCGTGATCTATGCTGGGGTAAATTTTTTATGTCAAAAAGATCTTACGAACTTGTTTTTTAATTGAGAAATCGAAATGATAAAGGTTGAATCTCATTAGATCCGATGGTGCCACTTGATAGTAAATAAAAGAATAATAGTAAATATAAAAAGGAAAAAGAGAGATTAAAAAAAAAGAGAGAGAGATTAATTATGTAATTACCTTAGGGCCCATAGGGCCACTTCTCCAAAGTGGGGTAGTGGTTGTTTTACAATCAGAGCAAACCCTAGTAACGTTGTTACCGCCGCTGTTATTACTACGAGGGCTACTTTGACTTGGATTTGTGGTAGCAGCAGCATTTGTGTTGATAATTGCTACTTTGTCAGCACTGTTGTTACTTGATCTCATCATTGAATTAGTTTTGGTAGCATCATCAGTAGTAGCAGTTGTTGTGTTGATCATTTTTTTCATGAACCTCATCTTTGAAGACATCCATTTCTCTGACCCGTGACCACTTTCTTCTTCTTCTAAGGAAGATGATAAATTTGTGTCACGTGCACTGTTTGGATCACTTGATGAATTATTATAGACTTGTTCATCATTGTTTGATGATGATCCATCTTGTTCAAATATCAGCTTATCATGATCCTAAAGTAGAGATCATACATAATTAGATCACAAATTAATTAATAATTAACATTGATTTTCATTTCTTTTAGTGTATAGAGATCAAATAATATGTTTTTTTTAACACATCAAAAAAATTCTATCACATGAACATGATTACAAGAAATAATTAACATGAAATATGAAGAAGAAAAAAAATAGATCATTTTTCTGAAAATTAAAGGGTTAATACCAATAAAAAAAAATTAACATTGAAAATTAAATCATATAGGCATAACTATATCACTAGATCATATAAAGCTTAAATCTCATAGTAATTCAAAGCTATATATAAATAATACATGGATGTTCAATGATCATGTTTTTTGAACATCAAAATTGTTCAATGATCATTTTTTTAACATCAAATGAAATTTTATAATATTATGTAAAATGAGTACATGTAGTACTAAACCTCGGATGATCAATGATTAATCAATTAAAAACAAAAGATCAATGATCATGACAATCTACAACCAAATGTTGTCTTGTTTTAAAATAACCCAATTACTATGGTGGATATATAGATCATATATTAGAACAACTATAAAATTAAAAAAATTAAAAAGGGGGATTTTATTTTTCTTAAACCAACAATTTATTGTAAATCATATCATGAATATAAAAAAAAAAAAAAAAAAGCAAAGTATAAACTATGATGAAAAAAAAAATTCATAGGTAAAGGATTTGATTATTAAAAAAAAGAATAAAAAAGGGATCATGTGTGTATGATCTTGCCTGATGATGATCATGATTTTGGGTATAGTCTCCTCCAAGCAAGTTAAACAAGGTTGGAGTTGGAGGGTCCTGATGAATAGGAGAAAAATTGATGAATTGGTTTTGACCTTGTAGTAAGGAATTAGGACCTGGTGGATTCAGTGAAACAGGAGTCATGGATATTGATGGATCAATGAGTTTGTAATAATAAACACACAGAGAAAGAACAGTGGACAGTACAAGGGATAGGGTGAGAGAGAGAGAGAAATGAGAGAAATGAGAGAGGGGTGGTAGGGTTCTTCTATATATATAAAAGAGAGAGAGAGAGAGAGAAAAAAAAAGGAGAGGCTAAAAAGAGAAGAGTTGTCTATGAGAAACATTCACGTGATTGCAAAATATTTTCATTTTGAAATAAAAACAAAATGAAACAATGAGAGACAAAGACAAGATAAAAGGAGTAGTGGAACGTTACTACTCAAAACACTCTCTAATACAGACAACAATACCCTATCTGTTGTTTTTCAGTCCTCACGTTTATTCATATATATATATATACACTCATCACATGAAAATCTCACTCGTAAATATTTTATTAGGCTAAACTATATATTTGGTCCCTTACGTTTATTTTAGATTTCAATTTGATCACTTACGTTTAAAAAATTTCAATTTGGTCCTTTATGTTATCAACGTTTGCATTAGTTGGTCCCTTCCGCGTCAGATTCCACTGTTCCACTGTTTCACTGTTTCAATTGGACACGTGTCAACGTGTTCAGGTGTCCACGTGTCAATCCACGTGTGCAAACCGTCTGCCACATGTGCAAAAACTGACGGAAGGGACCAAATTGAAACCTAAAATAAACGTAAGGGACCAAATTGAAACTTTTTAAACGTAAGAGACCAAATTGAAACCTAAAATAAACGTAAGAGACCAAATGTGGAGTTTAGCCTATTTTACTATTATAATTTTTTTTTAATATATTAGTTTTTAAGAAAAGAGACCTCAATAATTTAGAGTTCGACTGCGAAATTAGAAAAGTTTTGCCAAGAATTGTTTTTATCAGGAATTGAACTCAAATTTTCCTGAACAATTCATTTTAGGGGAGCTCGTTAACATTTTGAGCCCAATATCTTGATTAAGATCAAAATTTATTTTGGTCTCTTCATTTTTCTGATAGCCCAATTTAATTTTAAACAAAAAAAAAACTTCATTTTTGTTTTTGGTAAAAAATATCAAGGATTAATTTAATTTTTATTTTATTAGTAACTCTTAATTGAACCGTTAAAAAATGGTAACCGATCAAAAATTTAATCATTGCTATATTTTTTATTATTTTTTAACTTTTTAGGGTTTGCTAATAAGTGATTTTCCATTTTTTGCGTAAAAAACAAAAGGAAAGTGATTTTAATATTTATCATCGTCAATGTATGCAAGGTATGCGAAGCGCCATGCATTTACTTCACTAGACAATTATTAGTATTTTTCTAAGAAAATAAAATATCTCCAAAAAGATATAGTCGGAATCACTTTTTTTTCTACAAGATATTTTACAACATAAAAAGTGATTAATCAATCCATGTTGAATCCTCATATTAAATATTGGATTTTTTGTTTAATTTATAATTTATTTTCTTCTAATATAGGGATTCAGGGTTGCGCTTGACGTACAAAAAAGAAGAAGAGAGATTCGAGGTTGCTTAGATTAAACATTAAATAAAATTGCATGAACAATTGTTAGTTGGTTTAATGTTGGTTGACGCTGAACTTGATAGGAATGATCACAGTTCAATCTCTCACAACTACGATCAGGAGAGGGCTGAAACTACTTGAAGCCGGCTCGCTTGTGGTCTTTCTTTTCTTTAAATGTCATTGGTCTATTTAAGTTTGTGCTCAAAATATGTGAGTAGTTGATTAGTAAAAATCTTTTTATTTATAGTTAAAGTTTAAATTAAAATAGTAATTTTAAAAGATAAATAATTAATATATTTTTAAAAATTTGGTTTTAAAGATAAGATATAACACAACAAATCAAATAAATAAATATAATGTATATAGTTTGTTGAAATAAATAGAATATATGAGTTTGTTTGGATTGACTTATTTTTAAGCTTATGCGAAACATCTTATGCCAATAAATAAAATTCTATGTATTATTATAAGTTTTCAAGTTTTATAGTTACAACTTATGAATTAACATAGAAGTTTTTTTATTTGCATAAGCTATTTTCATAAGTTAAAAAACTAGTCAAATCCAAACGGACCCTAAGCGTTACATAAAATGTTGGCTTATAAAAATAAATAAACTTAATGAAATAATTCATGATAAAATTAAATTAAACAACATTATAAAAAATTAAAAATCAATTAATTGCACCAGAATATAATTAAAAAATCAATTTTATTATAAAAAAATAGAAATTAAAGAAATATAGTATTTTATTAAAATTTACTAAAAATAAATAAATTATTATTTTTATATATATGATATTTTGTCTTAAATGAGTATGTATACTATATAGGTCGACAATTTTAACAACTTTTCTAATAACTATTCAGTCAAATTAATTTCTTAACCTCCATTGTATAAATTTTTAAAATTATCTTAATATATTAAAAATTATATAATTTTATATTATTAAAGTTATGGTATGTAGGAGTAATAAAGAAAAATTTTAAATTTTAAATCCTTTGAACTTGGTCGATATATTTCGAGAGAACCATAAATTAATAAATCAATAAAATTTTAACAAAAAATGGTGTGGTGGGTTGCGCAGGTGGTGCTGTAATCAATGTTTTAAAAACCGGACCGGAGATCGAATCGGTGTGATCTCTGGTTCATGGTTCAATCGGTTCAACCGTTATTAGACCGTTTGAACCGGATTCTAAATAAATAATATATTTAATATTAATTTTTACAAGTAATTCATTTAAAGTCCTAACTAATAAATTAAAAATAAATAAATTCTTACCAAATACCCAAAAATACCATATTACAATAGAGTTCATGCAATCAAAATATCAAAGTTCTAAATGCATAATTTCATACAAAATACACCAAAACACCAAATGCATAAATTCAAACCTTGATTAAACCAGATTATAAATAAATTAATAAATAAACAATAAATTAATAAATGTATTGCTAAACTTACAAAGCAAGATTTAGTATTTTTACAAACTACTCTAGTCAAAAGTGAAATTTATAAGTATTAATTAAATAGATAAAAGAAATACAAAATAAATAAGTTCATAAAAACAAAAAGAAATTGCATTATTATATCAAAATAAAGAAAAAAATTGCATTTTGTATCATAATTTGGATACTGGGCTGCATAAACAAGCCCAATATTTACTAGTATTAAAAATTAGCCCAATACATACATTTACTATGAATAAACAACCCTAGTAATCAATTACCCACAAAATTACTTTCTCTTTCTTTCTTCCAGCAGCACTAGCGCCGTCAGGTTCTCATTTCAACAACATAGGCAGCTTCAATTCTACTCAAAAGAAAGATTGTTATTCTAAATACAACATCCTATGTTCTCTTCTTCTTCTTCTCTTTTTTCTTTTTTGCACCTACGCTATTGTTGGATATGCCTTGAAATCTCGGTTACAAGAAGTCGGAAAATTCTGAAGAACATCTGCCAGTTGGCGCCAGGCGCCAGGAGAGGCCTCGTTTGGCCTGTGAGTTCTGTTGTCTGGCGCGGGGCGCGGACGGGCTGGCGCGGGGCGCAGGCTCGTGTTGGTTTGGTGATTTTGTGGAAAAATATGTTTTGAAGAATATCTGACTTAGATTGTGTTTGTTTTTAAATATTAGATATATTTAAAAATAATAGGAGATTTGGTTTTATTTTTAAAAGATTTGTTTTAAAATAATAGGCATATATTTTTCTATAAATAGAGAGTGCTTTGTTCATAGAAAAACAAGAGAGCAAAGAGAGACAAGATGTAGGGAATTGGGGTTTGCCACCACACAAGGCTAGGGTCTTAGGATCCTAGGGATTTGGACAAATCATTCTTGGGATCATCTTGTGGGATCACCTTGGGTAGACTAGGTAAAATTGAGTCTCTTGGCCACGGGAAGAGATTCGGGATTTTGGTAGAATTAGGATTAATTCTTGTAACCCTTATGGGAATCTCTTGTAAAGTGACTTCTTTGATCTAGTGGAACGGAGAGTTGCTCTCTCCCCCAGAGTAGGTTCATTAACACCGAACTGGGTAAACAAATTGACTGTGTTCTTCTCTTTTGCTTGAATTATTTACTTTCATCATCTCTATCAACTTTAATTTGGTTACTTGGTTAATTTGCTCCACACATCAAATTTCATTGGTGTGATTTTATCGTCGAATTCACAACAACTGGCGCCCACCGTGGGGCAAGGGGATCGTTTGATTCAAGTACCATGGGTTTGAAGGAGGATATTGAGAGGTTCACCGGGAGTAACGACTACGGGTTGTGGAAGGTGAAGATGAGGGCGGTGTTAATTCAAAACGTGTTGAGGCGTTGAAGGGAGATGCACGGCCTGGAGAGGCGGTGGAATAATACTCGGGTGACTGTTGAAAGAACAACTTTGTTATAAGAATCCGAAGATGCTAGTGATAGTTGGGAAGCGGTGGAGTATTAAGTCATGGACTTTGGATGCTCCTATCACATGTGTTTGAAGAAGGAATACCGTGAAAAATCCGAGAGCTAGTTGAAGGTGGAGTTTTTTCATCTTGATGACGGGAAAGCTTGAAAGGTTTGAGGTATGGTTTTGGTTTGTCTTACGATGTTTGACAAATCATGTGTTTTTCTTTTACATGATGTGAGGTATGTTCCTAAACTTTGATGCATGGATAGTTGGTCTACTATTGGTTATGCATTTGTTACTAGTGGAGATTCTCATATGGTTGAGTTGTGAAACTTTGGTTGATTCTTGTTAGTGACATAGGTTTAGTTGGACTAGTGAAACGAGGTTTACTAGGTGTTGGAACTAAATTGGAATTGTTGGATACTAACAATGGCCTGAAGTTTGTTTCAGAGCAGTTTGACAGTTTTGCAGGTTACAAGGTGGGAACATAGTGGAAATACCGGTTTGAGACTTTGGTGGAGTAATCTCGGTTTGAGGTGGAGTTTGTTACTAGTGGGACTAGAGGAAGACAAACATTCAACAATGGCTCTTGGCTATCTAATGAGAGGTAGGGAGGAGAGTGGAATTGTTGCACCAAAGTGGTATGACTATGAAGACCTTGTGGGTTATGTTTCAATTGTGGCTGAAGAAGTGCAAAACTTGGAAGATCTTCAGGGAGGCAATTGAAAGCAACGGTGATCAGACTTTGTAACTTGTGAGACTGCTGGAGGTAGTTGGATACAAGGAGAGTTTGATGTTGCAGCTTGTGGAACCGCCTAAAATTCCAAGGTTGGTTTGGAGCCAAGCAATACTTCGAGAGGACGGAGGGCACTCCGGGGGTCGAAGGGTGGTGAAGGCTTGTAGGGTTGTCCTAAAAATCCAAGGACAATTGGAGGCAAGCGATTCTTCGGGAGGACGGAAAAGGCACAATCCGGGGGCTGAAGAGGGTATGGTGGAGCTTGTTGAGCTATCTAAAAATCCGATGATAGTTGGGAGCAAGCGTTTCTTCAGGAGGTACGGACTTGACCAGTTCGAAGGCTGAAGAGGGTGCGGTGAATCTTGTGGGTGCTACCAAACATCCTATGGTAGTGGGAGACAAGATCTTCATGAGGGCGGAAGGCATTCCGAGGGATGAAGGGGAGGTACAGCTTGCGGGAAGCAAGTGGAGGATGGTGCCTATGTCGAGGTTCAAGTGGGACTTGGCCGGTGATCTTGGATAGAAGATTCAAGATGAAGAGAGCAACACGGTGGTTGATTGGATCACCATCGATTTAAAGGCAAGGTGGAGAATTGTTGGATATGCCTTGAAATCTCGGTTACAAGAAGTCGGAAAATTCTGAAGAACATCTGCCAGTTGGCGCCAGGCGCCAGGAGAGGCCTCGTTTGGCCTGTGAGTTCTGTTGTCTGGCGCGGGGCGCGGACGGGCTGGCGCGGGGCGCAGGCTCGTGTTGGTTTGGTGATTTTGTGGAAAAATATGTTTTGAAGAATATCTGACTTAGATTGTGTTTGTTTTTAAATATTAGATATATTTAAAAATAATAGGAGATTTGGTTTTATTTTTAAAAGATTTGTTTTAAAATAATAGGCATATATTTTTCTATAAATAGAGAGTGCTTTGTTCATAGAAAAACAAGAGAGCAAAGAGAGACAAGATGTAGGGAATTGGGGTTTGCCACCACACAAGGCTAGGGTCTTAGGATCCTAGGGATTTGGACAAATCATTCTTGGGATCATCTTGTGGGATCACCTTGGGTAGACTAGGTAAAATTGAGTCTCTTGGCCACGGGAAGAGATTCGGGATTTTGGTAGAATTAGGATTAATTCTTGTAACCCTTATGGGAATCTCTTGTAAAGTGACTTCTTTGATCTAGTGGAACGGAGAGTTGCTCTCTCCCCCAGAGTAGGTTCATTAACACCGAACTGGGTAAACAAATTGACTGTGTTCTTCTCTTTTGCTTGAATTATTTACTTTCATCATCTCTATCAACTTTAATTTGGTTACTTGGTTAATTTGCTCCACACATCAAATTTCATTGGTGTGATTTTATCGTCGAATTCACAACAGCTATGAATTGAAGAAAGAAATTGGATTTCAAATTTCATGTGTTGTTTGGAAAGATATTTAAAAATAAAAAAGCAAAAAACTGTGCCTTTTACTCAACCGGACGGTTTTTAGAAACCGGATCCGGTTCAACGGTTCGCTCGGTTCATGGCGGTTCGATTCCGGTTTTCCGGTTTTTTATCCGGTTCTTGCGACTAGCGGTTTTGTTATGCAGATCAGGCCGGAGTCTGGTTCGGTTTCCGGTCCAATCGGTTGAACCGGCCGGTCCGGTTTTTAAAACATTGGCTGCAATTCATGTGTGATTGTAAGGATCATCGTGGAAGATTAGGAGTGGAAGGGAATTGGTTATGTTGTAAATTATATTATTAATTAACTGGGAAACAATATTAATTTCCACTATAAAATATTTTCGAAAATAAATATGGGGCGGGTTGCGGTCCTGCTGGGCCTAGATGCATCTCCAGTCCACCCCTGAGTCTCAAACTTGAAGACTTGAGGTAGAGTTGTTTATGTGTCAAGTGTGAGCTATATATCTATCATTAAATCGGGCCTACCAAATACTAAATGGTACCTAAATCAAACTTTAAAGTGTGAAGCATTTTGTTTCATTTATATTTAATTTTTTTTAAACAAAATCATTTATTAAATTATTTTAACATTTTTTTTAACAACAAAAGTGTTATTAATTATAAATATAACTGGTCTCTGCACAAGACGAACATAGATCAGAGAAAGGGGAACAACTACAATACAAATGCGCTGTATATAAGTGGAACATCAATGAAGAAAGCCAAAAACAGAAATAATCTAATAGAGGTACACTTCTAATCTCATTCTTAGAAGGACACTCCACAGCCTCCAGACCACCAAAGACCATCAATCCGATCCATGAAGATGTCACTGGCCTCTAACTCCCGATCTCGAATCAAAAGGTGGACGTCCCATCAGAGTCCAAAAAATAGATCCGCAAGTCAAAAATTGATGGGGGGGGGGGGGGGGGATGGTAGAATGAAAGCCTAGGTAGGTACTGTAAGCCCCAAACTCACAGTTCGCCTCCAAACAGTTAAAGGTTATAGTTGCTTGAATTCTTGAGGAATTACAAAATTGTTGTTTCATTTTGATAATTTTTTTTTAGAGACCTTTATTTTTTCTCCAAGGCTTGTTTCCTATTGTGAATTAATGAGTTTATGACTTGTGAGAAGTCTTTTTCTTTAATATTTTTTTTTAAGCCTAAAGCTCTTATTTATGTTGCATTATCTTTAGAACGGTTCTGTCAGACTATTATTAAATGGAAGAGTCGAGGTTGAACTATATATGAACATATATATTAATACAATTTTGTAATTTTTTTTTTATATCACAATTTTTTTTGTAACTTTAGTTTAGACCATGATCTTTTGTATAGATACACACACCCAATCAATTCTCTATCGTGACCATTAATTTAAAATTAAATTGTTTAAATTAGAGGATTTTGTTTTTTAATTAAAATAATATCAACTATATATTTAAAATTAGATATAATCAACTGGTTACGGCGGATACAACATCCTACCGTAACTGTAAGGAATTCCAATTCAATTGTCTTTTTTTTTTGTGTTAAGGTCAATTCAGTTGTCTATAGAAACATACATATTACCATACCCCAAAAAAAAGAAATACATATTCTCTAACTATGATAGCGATGAAGATTGTGTAGATCTAGTGATAGGCACTAATAAGCATGAGGGCCTTCCCCTGAATCCTTATTTTTGCTAGCAAACATCACATATATATTGGCAGTGGCACTGCCATCCAGCTTTCATTTATGTGATTGGGACCAGAGGCGGAACTACTTGGGGGGCTGTGGTGGGCCATGGCCACCCCCCAAAAAAAAAAGAAATTTTACCATAGGAAAATACGAAAATACCCCTAACATATTTAATATATTACAAATATATTTTCCACTATAATGACAAATCATTATTATTATATGAAAAAAAAGTGAAACCTTCCCTCTTCTTTCTTCTCTGCGTATACTCCCGCTCCCGCTCTGTTATCGCGCTCGGTTGGTTTTCGCTTCATCTCCTTCTCTAGCTCGATCAACGACAACATTTCTAAAAGTTTTATCTCTTCTGTATGAAACGTGACGGCGCAGACGCTCTCCTTTAAGACCGTTCACTTGCGGCGACGAACGACGGCGAGTTGCAACCCCTTCTCCCTCTCCGTGACACTTCTCTGTTCTTGGAATGGTAAGATAAGCTCTCTCACTTTTTAATCAACACATTGTTGTTCGATTATTTTGAATGAATGATTTTAGGGTTTAGAAATTTTGTGAACTGTGATTTCTTGAAGGAGATTTAGAAATTACAATATGTGGTTTGATGTTGAGAATCTGAAATTGATCACAACCTCTGAAAAATTGTTTGTTGGTAAAGAATTGATTGTTGTTTGAAGTATTGATTGTTGTTGGTTTGTGTTGTGTTATTATTTGATATCAGTGAGACATAAATTAAATTGAAACAAGAATATAAACAGAGCAGTGGTATTGTTGCTTTACACACAATATTGATTTACTAAACTGATATACAATATAACATACAACATGCCTTTATATAAGCTTTTAATTCTTAATCATTAAGCTAAGCTAACAAAGCCAAACGGTGGAGACAAGAGGTGGGCGGTGCCTCTTGTTATTTAAATATTATAGTTTATTTTAGTAGCCCCCTTGCATTTTTATTCCTGGTTCCGCCACTGATTGGGACACCCCCCATCCTTCCATAGTCCCCACAATTTTTATGTTTTTACTTTTACCCATTGCCCCACCCTTTTGTGAAAAATAAACAAGAAAACACCAACATTTTTTCCACCCTTATTCTTTGTCAACTTTTTCAATTGCATATGATGAAGCTCTCAGAGTAAAGATATTATAAGCGGTTGATCAATATGATATGAATCGGCTTTGGTTGGCCCTGTCTCAATTGTCATAATATGATTCTATAACCACTTTTTATAATAAACGAAAAAATTATACTGCTCACTTAAAAAAAATAAAAAAATTGTATTACTACACAATGAATATTTAGACCAATTAATTAACTCGCAAAGGAATTCAGGAGAAAAATAAAATAATATTAGAAGTGGACAACTGGACATTAAATTAATTATTCTCAGAACAAATATTGAGATTAAAAAAAAAAACAATCAAGAATTATGAGACAAGCCGGCCTTGGCCCCAACGGGTCGGCCGCAACAAAAAGTAAGATTTCTAAAATTAAACTAAACATTGTTAAGTTACAAGACAAGATATATGAAATATCTCATTTCATTGTTTTTTTTTTTTGGGTACACACTTTTTTGTTTGAGTTAAATAGTCTTTATTTTCTGTAATATTAGCAAATTTCTTTTTATATCTCTGTAATATTTTTCCTTAATTATACTTTTGTAATATTACAATTTTTCGTCCTTTTAGCCCTCATTGTATATGTTAGTTTAAGATTTGTACTTTTGCCCTCTAATGTTAGCGAATTTCGTTTTACTTTTTCACTAAACATGCCACATCATCTATGTAGAATCTTAAGCCAACATATTCAATAAAGAGTTAAAATGATGAAATCTTGATATTACAAGGAAATATCAAAAAAATATTTCGGGGGATAAACAACATTGCAGGAAATAAATCCTATTTTGCCATTCTTTTTATATCATATTATATATAAGGTTTTTAATAATACACTTGTATTTATAAGCTCTCACATGAATATTGATCTAAATGTCTAATCCCCCCAAATTCTTTTGTATATCTTTTTCTCTTTTTAATAAATTTCAAAGTTAATTAGTTTGTTTGTAGAGTGAGTAAAGAGATGCCATTTTCTTGCTAAGCTATCTTCTTTTACCTAAAAAAGAAAAATTATAAGTATAAAGCTTGAAGAAATATAAACACTTCGTCAAAATATTCTAAAGGATATCAGCAAACAATATTCGTGGTACCAAACTGTTTGGTTGCTCAGTCATTCAGAGTACTGTCTTCATCTTTTGGGTTTGGCTTTTGGGAGTTGTGATCGGTATCAAACATTTTGATCTATAATAAGACCAAGTTGATACTACACATGAATATATAGACAAGTGTGTATAAACATGAGAGACTAATTATATTTAGAATGTTAGACTGACCAATTGATGTGTGACATCAATTTTTTGTGGAAAAACCATAAGATATCCATTTGAAGAGTCTTTTTCACTTCCTATATAAAAGAACATGATAATTACAAGACCTTTTTATATATAAAAAAAATATACTTAAATATATCTACAACTTACATTTTTTTTTTACGCAATCTACAAATTACATTGCATTGCATCCAACAAAATTAAACCAAAATTTTATAAAACAAAAATCAAAATATACAATACAAATATCATATGGGTTTATCTCTATTTCTCTTATTTTTTACTTTGAACATCAAAATTTTAATTTCAACAAATGATCATTTCTCTAAGCATATATAGACCAAACAACATAGTACTATAATATTTGCATTCAATATTATTTGCCATATATACAAAGTAAGTCACGAATGCTGACTTTGATTTTGTTTGTACGTATACCCAACTCACATGAGCAAACAATGATTACAAATTCTCTGATTTTAACAGATTGAAAATGATATCTCGAATCATCCCTCTTTGGATCAGCTCATCATAGTTTTTTGATGAGATACCATGCATGTCTCCCTTTCCTTCGTAGCAAGTCACAAACTACTTGAGCATACTATTTTAAACACACGAATCTACTTGTAAAAAGAAAGAAAAATATTGTGTACGTTTTATGATTACTCAAGTACTTTCCCTCTCTCAAATAAAATCTTATTTGTATATTTAAAGTATAAGAAATATAGTACACTTTTTTAATTAATGCATTAAATTCTAAATTTTTTTATTCGAATATAATATACATTCATTTAAAATTCATTTATATTCAATTTAATTAATGTGATTTTTATTTTTCACAAAATTCATCTTTTCTATACAAAATAAAGCGAGTTTCAATTAAGAGACTTTTTTTTTAATAAAAAAGGACTTTTTATTCACAAAAATATAAGAGTAAGTTTAGAAAAATAATGAAATATCATAAATATACTCTTCCAAAATCTAACAAACTCTAAATAAGACAAAAAAATAAACAGACAAAAACCTGCAAAGACTAATTATTATATACGGGGCAATGTAAAACTTTAGGAGAAAAAAAAAGAGAATAAGAGATGGTGATTATCCAATAGAGACACATTTGGATGAGGTTCATATCAAAATATATTGCTACATTTTTAAAGAAGGATGTGTTGAACTGTTCACCTTAAAAATTAAAAATATTATTATTTTTTTAATAATAAGTATTGCTTTTTCGAAAGCCATGAGTAAATTTACTTCTCAATCAAAATATTTGTTGTTTCTTTGTTGGCTAAAATTTTTTTACAACAACGATGGCTTTTTGGTGAAAATTTGTAAACTTCTCTAATAAAAAAGGACAAAAAAATCATAAAAATATTTTATATTTAGAGATACATATAGTAACCGTTATGGAAAGATGCTTGGATTCGAGATTGTGGACCTTTGCTAAATTTATTCCATAATCGTGTCCTCCCTGGACATATGGAATTTCCCGTCTCTCATTATGTTATGAAAGGGAAGTGGAATTGGGAAGTGCTCAATCAACTTCTTCCTCAGGAAATTTGTGAGAAAATTCTGGCAATTAAACCTCCTTCCAATGGAAAATCAGATTTTCCTTGTTGGAACCTTACTTCAGATGGAAATTTCTCTCTCAAAACCGCTTATTTTATCATGCATGATAAACATCACTCTTTCCCAACAAAGCAAGATAGTTTTCAACACATCTGGTCTTGGCAAGGCCCAAACAGGTACAAAGCATTTTTATGGAAAATAGCTCATGATAAAATTTTGACTAATGAGGAAAGACATCACAGAGGCATGACTAGAGATAACTTATGTCCTAGATGTGGTGACTACCCTGAGACGATTATGCATGTCTTAAGAGACTGTGAAGAAGTAAAAATGTTCTGGAATGATCTTGTAACATCCCGGATTTTTGACCCGAGACATTATGATTAATTCTCTTAACTAATAGGAAAATCTCTACATTTTTTTTTAAAAAAAGTCATTTCAAAACGAGTCACATCAGAATTTTCTCAAAAATATTCAATTATTGTAAATAATTAAGAACCTCATTAAATCCAAAAATACTACAAGTCATCAACTTCAAAATATCTTAAATTTACAAATATAGACTAATAAAATTGTTGAGAAGCCTTATTCAATTTACAATTATATACTAGTAAAACCCTTTTTATTTATCCCCGCGCACGTACAAGCAACACATCAAATTCATATTTCTTTGGTACCTACAACCATGTTTAATGTAAGTGTCAATTTCCGTATCCAAATTGAATCATGCCGAACGGAAGGTAAATGTCATAAAATAATAATAAAATGTTTGGCCATAAGAAGAAATCAAAATAAAATCGACGTCAGACATTATTTTTAATAACACTTTATACCAATTAATATTTCATGAATTGCAACTAGACAATGATCCAAACGTAGGGGTCACATCTCCAACTAACAACATAGCATATATATAGATGTATACATAAAATTATACTGTAAGCAAAAATGTAAATGAATCATAAGCTCAGTTAATCCATTGACAACACGTAAGTAACCCTCTAAATCCTAGTTGTTAGTCTACATGACAACTAATGCAACATAAATGATCCGGATATCACCACTCCGCAGAGCAAAATAAAATGTCCCACCTGGACACAATACCCCACCTGGGTATTAATTAAGGTTCGGTACCCCACCTGAGTATTATTCCAAACCAACCTATCAAACCGCTATATGTCATGCTATGCATACTATAGATATTCTCTCATTGAATACCCAACTACACCGAAACCTCTCTAAATCCACCTGATCAAGAGTCAAGATTAACACATTTGGTAACCATTGGTACCAATCATAAATACCACTAAACATAAACAACCAAAAGTCATAAAATAATCTACACCCACAATACCAACAACAATCAACAACCACAATACTAATAACAACAATGAGCCACACACATCACTTACAGTATATTAAAATAGCATAAAATGTAATAAAAATAATTCTATCACTCCTTCTATCATCATTCCTCTATCGGTTAACTATTCCATTATTAATCTATAACATAAACCCTAAGTGCATGAGTGTATGGGGAAAAAGCCCTTACCTTAGCCGCTTTTCTTCCTAGCATAATTCTTTTGAAGTGATATGAGTTACTCGCACAAATAACTATCTAACCTTTAAAGAAGGAAATTCTAATATTAGAGACAAAATGATGATCGGACTAGAAAAATAATGGACACAAGATTAGAATCAATGTTACCTCTAGAAATCATAAAGAAGAACACGATGAGGAGAATAGATTCAAGAATACATATATTTGATGGGTGTTAGTGATGAGGTTAATGAGAACCGACAGGTGTGGAAGCAAGCTGACATAGATATATTTGTACATTACGCCTAGAGAGTGGTTTGTCCGACAAAGCTACGAGACCAATAAGAATCAATTTGATAGTGAAGATGAAGAACTGACATATACATGAGAGAGGGTAAATAGCATTGTTGATTAGTGATGGGAAGAGAACTAGAGAAATAGTACGTGGTTTCTAGTTTATAATTAAGCACTTTAGTTTTGAAGGGATATACACATTTATTTATCTAAATAATGCATATGTATGTATAGTAGTTGCTTTTGTCAAAGACAAGTGATTACGGTTTTGTTCCACTAAGTATGAATGCTAAATTTAAGGCCACATGGAGAAGCATTGATCAAGTGGCTAAATTATGGGAGATTCTGTTACATGATACGTGTGGAAATAGTTTGGCTAAAGGCTAAAACATTTCAATTTTGACTTAGTCAAAATTAATTTGTCACTCTCCCATTGAAATAACCATTCTCTTATGAATATTAAAACTAAGATATATAACATTGAATATAAAATAATTACTATAGAATTTATTTCTCAAATAATTAATCAAGCAAATAATACTATCATATAATTCCACCCCAAATTGATAAACTAAATATAAATATATGGAATAAATAGAAATAAGTCTCCCAAATTCAATAAAACTGAAGGTGCTATAATTTTCTTAAACTCTTTACACATAAAATAAACTGATGAATAAATCATAAATTAAGAAAATTGCTAAAAAGACATATATAAAATATTGGGATGTTACATTATTACCCCCTTAAAATAGTTTCGTCCTCGAAACTGGAAAAAACAATAATTAGGAAAAAGTTCCCTCACAAAATAGAATCATAGGTAATAAAACTATTATTTTATAAAAGATAGAGTTAAAGTTTTCAAACCCATAAATAAACCTTATTTTTCTATATATAAATAATATAAAATTCTCGGGTCTTACAGATCTCATCTGCCAAGATGATTGGAGTAAATTCTTTAGTCTTGGATTGCATCGTTGGCTTGACTGGAATATCACAACTCCTCATATTGGTTCGAAACACGACAATTGGCAAATCTTTTTTGGAGTTGTTGTTTATGAGCTTTGGAAAGAAAGAAATAGTCTGGTGTTTAATAGGAAGTCTTTAATTGAAAATCAACTGCTTCGTCTAGCAACAAACAAGCTACTTTCATTACGTCCTCCTCCAATCTTCATGTGGAATCTAACTTGCATCCATCTAAACGAAGCATCGAGGTGTCCTGGACTCCTCCACCACATGATCATTATAAGGTTAATGTTGATGGGTCTCATAAGAAGTCATCAGGAATTTCTACTTGTGGAGGTTTGATCAGAGACTCTAATGGTAAGTGCATTCGAGGCTTCTACAATAGACTTGGTTCCTGCTCTGCTGTGTGGGCTGAACTTTGGGCCCTTCGCATTGGAATAGAAATGGCAAACCAGTTGAATATCAAAAATGTTATTTTTGAGATGGATTCTCTAGTCGTGGTCAATATGGTCAATTCAGGCTCATCTCCAAATGCCTTCCTCCAACCTCTTCTCCAAGAGGTGATCACTCTTCTCCACCATCTTGGATGGAGCACTTCAGTATGTCATGTGTATCGCGAGGCTAATAGATGTGCTGATCTGTTAGCAAATCTCGGACACACTTCTTTAGATTTTAATTGTAATTTTATTGACGTCTTTTCTCCTACTCTTAAACTTCTACTAGAAGATGATGTAAGAGGAGTTAGTTTTCCTCGGTTGATTCAGTAATTTAATTCCTTTCCTTATAAAAAAAAATTTACATAATTTTTAGGTGGATACCGTATGTGGTTCATTGTTGATCTCAATAATTTTTTAATATTACCTGTTTGAATTTTTTTTAAACAAAAAAGAAACCATTGAATTTTATGTGTCCACTATATATAATCATGCAGCATCACCAACTTTTTTTTTGTCTATTTCCTCATCTTCTTCCTTACTTTGTTCATCATCATCATCATCATCATCATCATCATCATGTTTATAAGTTCATATAAACACAGAAAAATTCAAATTTAAAACTTCATCACTGAGTCCTCTTTCAAATTCTTCCATCCCAAATCACCACCGGAGCTAGCACACTACCACCACCATCGCTAGAGACATCAAAACTATATATCTAAGCCAAATTGCCAAAACACTCTCCTTAAACTGTTGATTTCAATAAAGCTTCTGAATTTGGGTTGAAGATTTCTACTCTTGAGCTTCGAAATCTAAAAAATTAATTTGTTTTTTTTTTTAATGGGTTTGTTGAAGTTGGAGAAGGGATAGGATGGAGTGTGAGGAGGGAGGATGAAGATGAAAGGGTGATATTAGGGATTTTTGGGTTTATGAATGTTGAAAATATAGATGAAAATCTGAATGTAAGATATTTAGAAGATGAAGATTCAAGTAGGGAAGAAGATGAAGAAATAAAGAAAAAAAATAAGTTGGCGATGGTGCGCAGTTAGATATAGTGGACAAATAAAATTCCGTGATTTCTTTTTATACAACAAGATTAAATGGTTAAAATTTAAAATTTTATTGGAAACTATACAATGGACTCTATACATACAATATTGGTTTACATTTGGTGTTAAAAACTGACGAAAATGATCATTTTAACTAACAGATCAGGTAAATTTAAGAGACCTAAACAGCTTATTTATTAATTAAGTGACCAAAACAATATTTTTAAAAAGTGGTCTAGAAAATATACTATTACCTCAGCACGCCTCCTTTTATAAGTTCTCCTAATTAAAATTCCATGTATATTTAAGAATAGTAGGTAGCAACAGACAAAACGAAAAAAGGAAAAAGAGTAGTAGGTATAGTATATTTAGTTAATAGTTAATTAAGAACCAAAATTTTATGAACAAGAAGCCAAACTTATACATATCTTATTACACATGTATGCTTTGCGATCACATCTAATCAACCCTTACTCCAGAAAATCACAATCTACAAAGATATAGATGAGAAAAGATCATGATTGTCGTTCCCATGCAACACCTTGATAATTAATGAGATCATTAATATATAGCAAAATTATCCTTGTTAATTTGGAACCACTCAATAGGGATTGAATCTTGTCGATAATGTTTGATTAGTTTGAACATAAATATGGGGATTGAATCTTGTCTGTCTAGGTTCTCATTCTACTTTTGTTTCATCCGTCTTTCACCTTGCGGAGTTGTTTTTAGATTTTGATATGAATCAATCGCTTTTGATTCGATATCGAGAATTAGTATTTAGTGGCACCTTTTTGGCTGGATTGATGTCATCTCTAGTTGTCTGAAAGCTGAGGGATGCTTTTCTGGTTATGAGATTAGATCGGTAAACTTCGATTAGGTGTTATTTGTTTTAGTGTATATTTTCAAATTCCTCTTATATAAGTCACTTTTATAATTTATTTTTTTTACCGATTTTTGTTTGTTTTATGCATAAACCTGGTTAATAATATATTTGTAGTTAAAAGAAACTGGAGACTTGTACCATTGGAGATGAGCTAGTGAGTCTAATATATATAATATGATCACTATTAACTATATAGACATTAATTTTATATGATCAAGAAATAAGCAACGTATGAATGATATGAATCACACCTGTGTCTCGAATCTGGGAGAAGATTAGATAGTATCTATTATTGAAAGTGAAGGTTTTGTCTCAAGAGCCAAATACTTTCCTAATGCAAGTGGTATAGTATAAGGGACCATTATTTTCTGCTAAAAGACAATTAATGTAAGTAAGATAATCGGTAGCCGCAAGCAAACTAGCTCTCAAATCAATGTTTGAAGCAAGAGAGATAGATCAAACTCCACATGTATTCTTATTCTTAAGCTATATAGTACCATCTCAATCATTAAATATTTATATATAAATTCTTTTTAAGTATTGTGAATTTGAATAAATTAAAACATATTAAGATAAAGTGTGTTGGACATGACATTTAAACTAAATAAAACAGTCCAACAATTAATTTAGTAATTTTTGGCATCATATATAAATCCACAATCAAACCAAATAATAAGATAAAGATAATAGAATCACTCATAATTGTTTATCCAAACAACCTAAATTAATTTATGTTCAAATAAGAAAGCAACTTTTAGATTTATTATCAAAGAGTATTTACAAGAGTTATAAGAAATTAAATAGTTTCAAGAACTCAAGACAGATTAGAAGAGCACAACTTGCTCTGCCTAAGGCGCCATGCGTCCTTGATTAACTTCCTCACAATTTTGAAAGATCAATTTAGAGAAAAACAAAAATCAAATTTTTAGACTCTCACAATAATTTTCTACCCAGTCTTCAAATCGATTGTGATGATAATTTATCCATCAACTACCTTGCGATCTTTTCTCCATCTTTGAATTACTCTCAATAAAATCGATCAAGTCCAAGCAATTAATGTTTGAACCTTGATCTAGATAATGACATAGTGAAAACTTCTACCAAATTGTCATCCGGCATAACATTCTAAATAATAATTTTCTTAAGACGTGCGAGAAAATGGATAGGATGGCAAAATGAATTATCTATATCTTCATATGTTTTCTTTTTCTCTTTTAGTCAAGGCACGGGTATAGTTTTTTGGCCTACTCCTAGCAAAAAATGTATCGTTAAACGCAGAGGGTGTGTGGATTGACTAAGTCAATACTCTCCTTTTTTGGGCCCTTTGCATCTTTTTGATTTAGGTCCTTTTGGGCCCTTAGTTCGTTTTCTAAATGATGTGGTATTAATCAAAGAAGATTTCTCTTCCCACCCCTGCTTTTCTTTTTCACTCACTGAGTTTCCGTTTATACCCTTAAAAAAAGTTCGATAAATGCGAACCGAACTTTTAAACGGTTGAAAACACATGTTTATACCCTTAAAAAAAAGTTCAGTAAATGAAAACCGAACTTTTGAGGGATAAAATTAGAGGTAAAATTGGATTTTTGGGGGGTGTAAAAGAGACGTGGGGTGGGAAGAGAAATCTTCTTAATCAAAAGCAAATTAAACATGATTCCAAGCAAATCAAATTTCTGTTTTCACTTCATCAAAAACAAAATAGACATACCCAAGACATAAAGAAACTCTCCCAATAAAAAAAGAAATTTACAAGGTTTTTAATTTTTATATACAAACTATGCTTTGCAGCAGTACTATTGCTCCAACAATTCACTTTATTTGGGATTGAAAAGCACCAAATTAAAGATGAATGAATGAAGAACCCTATAGTGAACTTTAATATATTAACCACAGTACCTTTCTATTCCTAATTCATGTGCCCTTTGGATATGGTGAACAGGGATCAAATTTCTTAAAATTTAAAGACATGATTTAATTTATAACACTAATTTTTAAAATTCGAATTGTCCTACTTATAAGTGAGCCGGACAATATTTAAATAGCTAAAAATAGTAAAAGTAGATTCAAAATTCAACCGATTGAACTATCGTATTAGATTTTCTAAACATCATTTAAATTATGGGTGTTTCTATCATGTGCAAACTTGCACATGTTAAAAAGTTTAAAAAAGTAAGTTTGTATAGGAACTTGTGCATTTTTTATTAAATGTGTAACTTTTGAATAAATAATTGGTGTTTTTCAATAAATAGTTACTATTTTTGGTTACCTTAACATGTGCATTCTTGCACATGTTAAACAAACCCTTAAATTATTATGCTACAGTGGCATTTAATATCTCTAGTTTTCAATCTCAAATATGAAGAAAGCTCGCACAAAATTTGTCATCAATTCACCATAATAAATGAAGGTGTAATGCAACAAACTTTATTTTGGTTGTGTTGCATGCATGTACATATGCTTTGATTTCACAACTCACACAATTCCAAACAGAATAGTCAAAAATTATTTTTGATATAAAAGTAAAAAAATAAACTTGAAAACCAAGTTGTTCCACAAATTTAATATGCAAAACGTTGAAGCTTCTTATTTTCTGTGAAATTGTTTTCAGCAGATTTATTTTCCTTGTGTAGGACTGCTTCTTCAATTATGGAACGTCTTGAAATGTTTGCTCCTGCAAAAGGTATGGAACCTTTTTGTACATGTTGCCATTAGCAACCTTATAATGTTCCTATATGCAAATCCACAAGAATTGCAAAGTGTCTGCACCAAAAACATGTTGCATGTTAACTAGTTCAATCAAAGTATAGTATGAAATGGAATAATAATAGGCAAAAGTAGAAAACTATTCTTAGAGAATGTGCATTTAACTTTTTCAAAGTCAAAAACTTGATAATTTCAATACAAAATTGCATCTTTTAGTATCCTTAACTATGCTCCGGGAGCACTAGTTAGCAAGACCCATAATAATATACGTGTATGAGACTTAGAATGCGTTTGGATAAGGTAATTGAGAAATTTTATAGAATTTAGAATTCTAGGCAATTCAAATGATTCAATTAAATTACTTTCATTTTTCAATTCTTTTGTTTGGATGGAATAATAAATAAAAAATTCATTGTCATCATTTTTGGGCACCTTTTATAAATTATACTCCCTCCGTTTCTTTTTAATTGTCTTTTACTATCATATTTAGCGTTTCTATTTAATTGTCCTTTTTGTATTTTATGGGTATGATTTGTCAATTATACCCTTTGTTAATTGCTCCTATCTTTTTCCATAAAACCAATTAATGCTATATATTTGGAAAACTAAATCTTTTTTTTTTGTTGGTGCATAACATATTAAATTTTGTTTTTTTTGTATATAATATATTAAATTTATTGGAAAGAGAAAGTGTAGGCAAAAAAATAGGAATTTATTGAGGATTAAAAGGAGGGTATAATAGGAAGATAACGTGCAAAAATACACTTTCTTAATTTGGTGTTATCTTTCTAAAAGGACAATTAAAAAGAAACGGAGGGAGTATTTTTTTTGGTCAAATTTGAAAATTGAAATTAGGGGTTAATTTGTAAATTTCGAAAATTTCGAGGAGTCAAATTATAATTTTGGAAAATTTGAGGGGTCAATTTGCAATTTTTTGGAAATTTATTAGGGTCAATTTGATTTTTTTTGAAAATTTGAGAACCAAAACGCAAAATTTGAAAAATTATAACAATGAAGAAATTTAAAATTCTTAGCTTTTAGGTGTCATTTGAAATTCTCTTCATTTTCAAAATTCTTCAAATTATGATCCAATCAATGGAATTCACCTAAAATAATTTGAATTCACTCAAAATATTACATTACATTACAATACTTTGAGGCAAAGTAATGTTTTGAGGGAATTTAAATTCTTGTAAAAAAAATTGTTTGGATGATTAATTTGATTTTTTTTTTTTTTCAAAATGATGAGAATTTACGAAGTGTTTTGTCCAAGTTAAATTTAAGAAATTTCAAATGACACAAAAAATTAGGAATTTAAAATTTAATCCTCCCAAATGTTTCAAAATTACAAAATGACCCCAAAAAAATAATGAAATTTCGTATTGCTCTATCATAAAATAAAATAATCTTATTACTTTATCCAAACACACACTTTTACAAAATAAAGATAATTCAAATACAATAATTTGAATTGTTTATGTTTATGATTTCAAATCCTCAAAAAAAATTATTTATTCCATCCAAACATTCACTAAGAAAGAGAGTTTTAACTTTTCAAAGTCAGCAAAAACATAAATAACAATAAACAACACACTGAACAAATACAAGAAGTCCTCGGTAGAATTGGACTTGACAAAACAAACAATTGCATTTATTGAGGGATTCAATAAATGCAATTGTTTGTTTTGTCAACTCCAGTGTTATCGAAGACTTATTGTGTTTGTTCGATATGTTGTTTATTGTTATTTATGAATTGTTGACTTTAAAAAGTTAAATATTTTCCTTAGTTATGTTTGAGTGGATTAATTAAAAAAATTAAATGATCTGAAATTTTAAGCAATTCAAATTATTATATTATCGTCATTTTTAAATGTGTATATTTGGATTGAGTAATAAGATTTTTTTTATAATAGTTTAATATGAAATTTCATTGTGAATATTTTGGACCATTTTTATAAATTTGAAAAGTTTTTTGTCAAATTTAAAATTACTTTACCTCAAAATATTATTGTACCTCAAAACACAACTTCATCCAAATTCCAAACACACTTTTAGTGATATATTGAAATTTTCAATCAATAAAAAAATTATTGCTAATATAGCACAACATGTATGACATTCTCTATAACAACATTGGACCGCAATTATATTATGATCTAAATCACATAATTAAAAAATCACATAAGATAATTTTGTCTATGTTTATTCAAATCTTCTCATCAAATATTAAAATTTTAGAACTCCAATTCTGAATCTTATTGAGATCTAATGAAGAATGAAAGATGTTTCATCTCAACTGTGTATTTCAAACATGTTTTCAATAGATCATTAACATAGTGATATCATTTTTATATGAAAATTTAAAATCATTTCATACCTTAATAACCGCATCAATTTTTTTTTTTTTTTTTTTTGAAAAAGGCTAAAAGTTATATTGATCACAAAAGTACAAGGAGTACTTTTTACAGGAGATACAAAGGAGCTCCAAACAGGCACAGCACGCCTGGGAGAAAACAAGGGACCAACACCCCTTTCCAAACATCAAAACAATTAAAACACTAAATTACCAGAGGCAAAAACAGCACCCCCCACCTCAACTAGCCCCAAGTAGAGATGATTAGCACCGCAAACACAAGCCCGGATCCCAACACCATTCATAAAATAAACAAATCGGAATCTTGTGACGGCTCAATCCCCATTTCCACGCGGCTAATTTAATTGTATCCACCACTTCCCCCGGATCAACCACTCCATTTGAGAAAATAAAGTTATTTCTCGATCGCCAAATCATCCACACCGTAGCATGCCAAATCAAAGAGAACCCAACCCGAGCTTGGCTAGTTCTAGCAGCCGCAACAAAACAATCAAACAACACCGAAATGTTCGCCGGCAAAATAATTACAATACCAAGCCAACGAAAAATCGCCTTCCACACATGAGATGCAAAATCACAAAAGATGAATAAATGTTGGGCACTCTCCTCCCTATCATGACAATGCACACAAGACAAAATACCTCCATTCACATTCACCCCACGATGAGCCAAGTTTACTCTAGTCGGAATCCGGTTACGGAGAAGCTTCCAAGAGAAGGCGATAACCTTGGAGGGAGCCGGACTTTTCCAAATATTGTTAAGAACCCGCACCTCATTATCATTGAGTAAAGTAGCCGGCGAAAAGATTGACGCAACAAGGAGATACGCCGACCTTACCGAAAAACACCCGTCATCCTCCACCTCCCACCTCCACACATCCTCCTCCTCCGATAACACCAACAAAGGCAAGGCCTCCCTTAAAGTATTAAGGAGCACCTCCTCCCAAACAAACAACCGACGCCTCCAATCCAACACCCACCTAAAAACACCGTCCCTATCCACCCAAACGTCACTCACCTTACAATCTTTTTGCATGGAGATCGAAAAAAGGCGAGGGAAGCGATCACATAACGGGGAGGAACCCATCCAACTATCCAACCAAAAATGAGTGGACCTACCATTACCAATTTTCCTCCGAATATTATTGGCGAACCAACTCCCATCATCTCCTTTATCTATCCCGCACAAATCTCTCCACCACACCGAAGCATGATTGGCTAGATTACAACCAATCCAATCAACCTTGACACTAGTATCCGGCCCATATTTAGCAATCAAGATCTCCTTCCAAAAGGCATTCTCACCTTGGATAAGCCTCCACCTCCATTTAATGAGAAGACTAATATTAACTAGCCCCACATCTCTCACCCCAAGACCTCCTTGGCTTCTTGGTTTACACACCTCCTTCCAACTCACCCAACTAATTTTCCTTCCACCCCCCACACCACCCCACAAGAATTCTCTTTGAATTCTAATTATTTTCTTCAACACCACCGCCGGTACCTTCATAAAAGAGAGATAGAATATAGGGATGGCGTTAAGTACCGAGTTGAGAAGCACAATCCGACCCCCAAGACTAACATATCTATGACCCCAAGAAAGGAGTCTCTTCCTCAAATGTGCAATCAAAGGCTCCCACGTGGAACTCCTCCGAGGATTAGCACCCACCGGGAGGCCTAAATAAGAAAACGGGATTCTACCAAGCTTACAATTGAGGAAGTTGCAAGCCATCTCCATAAAATTACCGGAAACATTCACACCCATTAAGCAACTTTTAGAAAAATTCACTTTTAGGCCCGAGGTTAATTCAAAACCACGCAAAATTGCTTTCAAAGTCCACAAATTCTCCATAGTAGCTTCTCCTATACAAATGGTGTCATCGGCATATTGAAGGTGCGACACTACCACTCCATTTGGACCAACCCGAAACCCCTTAAAAAGACTCTTATCTACGGCACTTCTCATCAACCCCGCAAAACCCTCCGCCACTAAAAGAAACAAAAACGGTGCCAACGGGTCTCCTTGCTTCAATCCTCTTTGAATATTAATCTCCGACGTGGGACTACCATTTACAAGAACCGAGAGGTTACCGGCAAACACGCAAGCTTTGATCCAATCAATCCACTTCTCACCAAATCCGAATCTCCGAAGCATGTACTCAAGGAACCCCCAATCTACCGAATCATATGCTTTCTCAAAATCCACTTTAAGGACAAGGCAAGCTCTACCAGACTTCTTAGCAAGATCTATTACTTCATTCACCACCATCACCCCATCAACTAAGTTCCTCCCTTTAATAAAAGCCGATTGGGTGGTGGAGACCACCGAATCCATAACCTTTGCGAGTCTAGCGGCTAACACCTTTGCAACAATTTTATAAATGCACCCCAATAGAGAAATCGGCCTAAACTCACCAAGGGTCGAAGGGCTTACCACTTTAGGGATAAGAGTGATAAAATAAGACAACACCCCTTTCGGAAGCCTTGCATTACCATGAAATTGGTCGAACAAAATTCTCACTTCCCCTTTGAGCAAATACCAAAAGGACTTCACAAAAGCAAAATTAAACCCGTCCGGGCCCGGGCTCTTATTCCCATCACTATTCAAAACAACATCCTCAATTTCATCCAACAAAAAGGGAGACATTAACATATTATTTTCCTCCTCCGAGACACACGGAAAACAAACTCTATCCAATTTAGGCCTAACCCAAAAAGTAGACGAAAAATGAATTTTAAAAAAGTTAGTTACCTCATTAATGATCTCCAATGACGAGTCAAGCCATCTTTCCCCCACACGCAAACACAAGATAGCATTCCTCCGCTCTCTATATTTCAAGCACCCATGGAAGTACTTAGAATTAGTATCTCCCTCTTTGAGCCATTTAGCTCTAGAACGTTGGGCAATCAACATCTCCTTGCTTTTCAAGAGCCTCCATAAATCCCCAAAGAGCTTTCTTCTTTCTACCACTTCCACCACGCTCAATAGACATTGTTCACCTCTTAAATCCTTCTCCCTAATGAGAGAGATAAGATTTTTGATAGAATCTTCCATTTTACCATACTCTTCCTTATTCCACCCCTTAATAGCGGTTTTCAAACATTTCAACTTTTCTTTCAATACATAACCCATCCAACCCTCCACCTCAAAAGAGCCCCAACACGCCTCCACAAACCCTTTAAAATCTTTATGCGCAAGCCAATGATTGCAAAATCGAAACGGTTTAGGCCTCATTTCCACAACACTACTTTTTAGAACCAAGGGGCAATGGTCCGAGACATCCCTTGGGAGAATCCTAAGAGTTTGGACTCCCCAAGTGGTATACCACTCCTCCGACACCAACACCCTATCAAGCCGGCTCATCGACACACCATTTGGATGGAACCAAGTAAATCTACCTCCCACCGGATGCACATCATCAACATTTAATGAACCAATGAAGTTCTCGAACTCCCTCATCTCAACCGGTAAGGAAGGAGAGATCGAAGAGACAATTCCCCTACGCTCCTCCCTACTTCTCACCGCATTGAAATCACCCATCACACACCAAGCTCCATCCCCAAAACCACCCTTTGACATCAATAAATTATCCCAAAGACGCCGTTTAGAATTTAAATCACATTTAGCATACACATTCACCATAAAACATATCTTCTTCAACACCCCCCATTCAATGCACACCCCAACGAAGCCTTCACCAATAAACGTAAAAATTAAAGACGAGTTTACCTTATTCCAAATCGAGAGAATCCCCCCACTACTCCCCTCCGAAGGAAGAAAAGCCCACTCACAATTCCTACCACCCCATAGGCTATAACAAAGAGAATCCGAGATCACCTCCATTTTAGTTTCTTGAATTGCTAAAAAATCAACATTTTCGGTAAGAACAAGATGTTTGATACGACGCCTCTTCACCCTCCCCCCAATCCCTCTAGCATTGAAAGAGCACACAATCATTGATAACCCCTTCTTTGCTCCCTAACAATCTTCTTTGCAACATCTTGATTTTCCAATTCAACAAGCTTACTCTGGATTTCCTCTTCACCCGCCTCAAAAGTAAACCCCACCTTTTTTTGGATCTTAATTAATTGATTCGCCTCTGCCTCTATTCTAATTACCGCGCCGTCTTCTTCATAGATGGAATCTGGAGCTGCTTCACCATGATTATCAATAAGCAGATTTAAACCCGAGGAGGGCACAGGGAGCACCACTTGAAGGCCAATCGCTGAAGTCTCCTCTGGTTCAAGTGGCAGAGACAGAGGTCGGGGCTGCAGAGTATCAGTGGTCGCAACCCCATCACTCAACAAGTTGTCATCTCTATGCTTCTTCTTCGTAGCTTCTTTTCTCCTTTTCCCAACTTCTTTCAAGGATGTGGCTAGCTGTTGAAACTTGGGAACTCCCACCTGAGGATGCTTCGGCCGAGTAGAGTTATTCCCAGATTTCTTTGCAGTTTTCTTTCCCTTCAGTTTACCAGCCTCCTGTATATTATCGGTAGAGGATTCTGAGATTTGGGAGTATCTCCCAGCACCGTTAGTTGCACTACCATCCACCTCCTCTCTAACTGCCAGCACACCAAGTTCTAACTGGACCCGTTGTTGGACCTCAACAAACTCAGTCTGCAATTGTTCCAGGACCTGGTCTTCATTCTCCACAAACGGGTCCCCAATATTTTCACCCGGCCCAATAGGCCCAATTCTCTCTCCTCCATCCACTAAGATTGGGCCCACCGGCACGGGACCACCTCCCTTCAGACTATCCTCCACCTCATCACTCCGTTCTACTAAAACATTAGAAACCTCAACCCCAGGCCCCACTTCGTCACCTGGGATATCAGCATTTCCACCAACCTCCTCAACACTAGGGATCGGCGTGCTACCAACACCCTCCTCTTCCACGTGTAACCTTCCTATATGTTGCCCTACCAAATTTTCCTTAACGGGCACATCCATAAAGGGTTGACTCAAACTGTCAACATTCCTTATTCCATCATTAACAACTGCTACCTCAGAGAGCTGTCTCTTTCCATCTTTTTGCAAGTCTGCAAACACTTCCACAGTTGCTGAAACGTCACTATCGGATTCACCATTGGAGAAACAGTCGTTGTCACCACCCTTCCAACCGGAATTGCAGCTGGTCTTCTCACTACTCCGGTCACCCTCTCCGCCCTCCCAACTCCGATCATCCCCGCAGCCACACCTTTCCTCCACCACCCAAACATCAAAACGAGAGCCGTTCACCAAAAGTTGCAGAACTGTATCAATCAATCCCCTCCTCACTGTTCTGAGTTTGACCCTTGCTACATCCAATCTGTGCTTTGCAATTGTAGCTTCATCAAAGTCCACAAACACCCCAAAACGGCCGGCCACACTCTTGAATGTGCCTTCCTCCCAAACATGGAGAGGAATACCAAAGACTTGAATCCATGTCTCTCTGCATTCCGACACCAGGTTCGGCTTCCACGGGATCACTTTATAGAAACAGCTATCCCACCACCGTTTGTTTAGCCTCATAATCTCACCCAACACACCTTCACCGGGACATTGGAGCAACACCATATTACCTCCCATGAAAGTCGCCTTCACCTCATATAGTCCCTCCATAAGCAATCTATCAGTGAACGTTTGAAAATCCATTGACTCTTTAAAAAACCCCACCAAACTTTGCTTAAGCAATGCAACAGTAGAATCTAGTACAGGAAGATCAAGAGGAACTAAATCTCCCATACTAAGGATTCTAGTTTTCATCCTTCCTCCATCTCCATTCACCACCATTCCCTCCTTATCAACCTTCACCCCTTCACTTGTCACCTTCCCCACCAGAAGCGATTTGAAAGGTACATCCTCACTAACCTGTCTGCCATTTTCCAACAATGATCTCTGGACATTATTGTCGGACACCTTCTCAGTCTTCTTATCACCTTTCCCAAACCGTGCTCTGTTGATGCGGAGTTTGTACTTCTCCCACCACACATCCTCAAGCTTCTTGCTCAACCGGTCCACCTGCTCCTCCTCTACCACCTTAAATTTCACAAAACCAAACTTCCTCCCCCATTTGTCTACCTTCTTCGGAATGAACACATCGCATACACTCCCATACTTGGCAAAGAGCTGCCATAAATCACCCCAACTCAGCTCACCCGGAAAGTTTGTGAAGAAAAAGGACGTGGAGATTTGATCCACAAGGTTAATGAACCCACCCCTTTGTGCTTTCCCCTTCGGACTCACTCCCTCTCTCTCTACTTTCTCTCTCATTCTTTATTCAATATCACAACCATATAAAACAATTTCAATGGATCAAAGGACTAAATTTCACAGTGTAACTTGATAGTAAATAAAACAGTAATGAAAATAGATTAACTAATTACCTATGGGCCCTTGCTCAAAAGTGGACTAGTGCTTGATTTACAATGCGAGCAAACAGCATTGCTTTCTCAGCAACAATATATTAGAAAAAATTATGTATACACTCACTAGACTCATCAAATGAATCTTTCACACAATTTTTATCATTTTAATTAATTTCTTATGACCATATTATATAAGCAACGTAAGTGAAGGGCCGTGGATTTTTTAAAGAAAATTATTAATGTTTTTTAAGAAAATATCTCCAAAAAAAAAATTTGGTCAATCTCATTTTATTTTTTTTCTATAAAATCATTCTCATTCAATTTTTATTATTTTTTCTATATATTTTTCCTACATAAAATGAAAATAGTCAATTCATACCTTTTTTTTTACAACATTCAAACCTTATCTTGATATTGGATTTTTTGAAGAAAACTATTAATGTTTTCAAAAGAAAATATTTCCAAAAAATATTTGGTCAATCTCATTTTATTTTATTTCGATAAAAATCAAACTCATTCAATTTTTATTATTTTTCTATATATTTTTTCGACATAAAGAAAAATAGTCAATTCATAACTTTTTCAGTAACATTTTAAATGGTTAAATTATATTTTGGTTTCTTAAAGTTAATTTTAGGTTTTATTTTTATCTTTTAAGTTTTTTGTGTTTGATTTTGGTCCCTACATTCCAAATGTTTGGTTTGATTTTGGTCTTTTAATTAGTTATATGAATGTTGAACACTTTGGTCTCTTAAATTACAATTATCAAGATAATTTGATTTCTAATATGAACACTAAATTGTTTAAAGTTTTTTAAAGTGTCCAACATTCATAACTTATGGACCAAAATAAATTAAATAAAAGAAAATAAAATAAATTAAAGGACCAAATTGCATAATGTTATATGTATTTGGTTCCTGCATGAATTATATCTTTTGGGGTGCCCGCTCTTAGTTGGTTTTTCTCTTTTCTCTTTTTATTGGCTGCTTTGAGTTGTTTTGATTTGTAACTTTGAGTCGGACAATAAATTATTAAGAACTCTAAAAACTAAGTCACATATTTATTTATTTATCTATTTTGAAATATAAGGAGTAGATGAAGTGCTCAACCATAAGTCACATATTTATGATTTTTAAATCAGAACCAAATTGCAATTGAACTATCAAAATAACTAAAACGTGATAAACGTATATATTAAAGTTAACTGATTGAACCATCCCCATTAGATTTTCTAAACACTACATAATAGTAACCGACTATGAATCCTTAATTTCGGTTACATCATTTAAATTACTAAAAGTTACGGTGGAATTTTTTTTTTTTGGTAGATAGCCTAGTGGCTTTGAAATTCCACCTTAAAGATGGAATTTAATTTTGTTAAACATTTTTACCGCTAGATTCTCTTTTATATAATTCATCAAACAGTAAAATATCTCTAATTTTCAATCTAAAATATGAAACCAAAAAAGATTTATGAAAATTCGCACAAAACTTCTCTTTAATTCACCATAATAGTCACCAAATATTCAATAACCAAACAAAATAATCACCAATTGTTCTTGAGATAAAAGTAATAAAAAAAAAAAACATAAAATTACCAAATGTCAAAATGAACCCCTCATTGTAAAATCATGCAATGAGAAAAATTTAAATCCATTGTCTAATTATTAAATTAAATAAAACCACAAGATAAATCCATAACAAATAGTGCATGCCACCTCAATTGTTCCTCAAATCTAATGCAAAAACATTAAGGCTTCTTCACTTCTTAGTAGAAGCAGATGATGAGCCAGTAGAATTAGCAGGAGCCTTGTTCTTTCCACAATCTTCTTTAGCAGCTGCCTTTGCCAACCTTGCCAATCTCAGTCCACAAGCATTACAAAGTGTCTGCACCAACAACAGGTTGCATGTTAACTACATATTCAACTTTAATAATCAAAGTATAGTATATGGAATAATACATGCATATGAGACAAGTGTGATATATTGAAATATTTAGGAGTAATTAAAACCACCAGATAATATTAAAATCAATGCATTTTTATTGATTGAAAAATTTTAATCATGTATTTCAACATAATTAGAACCCCAAGTCTCAATATAATAATCTTTATATTAGTGGCATTTTAGTCGTGTATTTTAAAATTGTGTATTTCAAACACTCTCTTTATCAATATTTACCGATCAAATTGAGCCTCTATTATGAATGAATAAATAATATAATGATACATTAATATAATTATTGAAAATTTAAAATGAGTTTACACCGCAAGAACCACATCGACAATTACAAACATTATAGACATAGTAAATGAAACAATAGTGAATAAGTAAGGGAGAAGATTAACTAATTACCTTTGGACCCTTAGGGCCCTTCCTCCAAAGTGGGGTACTCATTGTCTTACATTCCGAGCAAACCAAAGTGGTGTTTTTAGCCTTAGCACGGTTTTCTAGTTCCTTTTTTTTTCTTCCAACTCTTGTAATAGAGTATAATCATTTTCTGCTCTCATGATGCAAAAAGTAAATTTTTTTCTTGGTTCCCTAGTTGGATCAGGATTTTGTATCTTTTTCTCAGTAGTGGTTTTCGTTGCTCTTTTTCTTGGTTTGATTGTTTTTTTACTCTTCTCATGAGTAGTGGTTTTGGTTACTCTTCTTACTACTCTTGGAGTATTAATTGCTCTCATCCTAGGACAAGATAAACGTTTTTTTGAAGTTGATTTGCTAGCACTGTTATTTTGTTTCACCATTTTTTTTTTCAATAACAATACTACTCACTCTACTCTATTTGATGTTTTTCAATATTTCTAACGTTTATCTATCTTATATATATATATATATACACACACATTCACTCAAATGAATTTCATACACAATTTTTATTTACATTATTAACTTTTAGGGTTTTGGCGCCTTTATGATCAAATGCAATGTATGTGAAGTGGTGTGAAATTTTTTTAAGAAAATTATTGATACTATTCTTTTAAGAAAATATCTCCAAAATTAAATGATTTGGTCAATCTCATTTAATCTTTTTTTATAAACGCCAATTCCATATATAATGTGTGCATTGTATTTAAAATTTTATATATGCTATTTTGTTATAAAAGAGTATAAATATAATTAGGTTGATAAATTTATAAAGTTCCTGAATTCAATTGGTATTAATTCAATCAAATTTGTAAATCTCTTTTAATATAAAGTATTAAAATTATGTGAATATTAATATACTGTTTATATGATATTATATACTATTTTGGTCAAATTACTCAAATATGATTGTTTTTTACTGGATACTCAAATATGATATTAATTTTTAATAAATTGGATATTTATTAAAATTAAGACCAAAAAAATTATTAAAGTTATTGGTATGTAATAAATTCAAAATATTTCATTTCAAATCCTTTGAGGCTGATATGTATGATTCTTCATTTAAATATTTTTAAATTAGTAAAAAAAAAATGAAATTTATTATGAAATTTGATTTCTTTTAAGGTTTTGAGAAGAAAAATGAATTTAGTGTAAAAGTTATAGAAATTCAAAAATCGACAGCTATACATCTGACACGTTTAAAAGTTAGGATAAAAGACAATATATGACAATGTATCCTTACCTTGTAACAATTTAGTATTTGATAAGCCAAAATGATATGAAATAAGTTACAAATTTAGTACTTGCAGGTCTCTGGTATCGGGTCGAATTCTTCTGCATCAGGTGTTGACTGTCGATTCTCTGACTACCGGAGTCCCTCAACTTCTGACTTCTGGGGCTACTCTATGGATCTGATGGGCCGAGTAATTTTAATTCGAGTTCGGAAGTTAGAGCCAAGTGGTGTCTCCTAGGGTCGGGTAGGGGTTTTCTCTGGGGTTTAGCGAATCATTATTGGTGTATTGGTGTATGGGTGGTTTGGGGTGTTTGTTTTGGTGTTGGTAATTGTGTTATATCACGTTACCTTTTGTTTGTACGTTTCCACGACAATTTCTTTCACTTCTTGTGGAGTAATTGTCTTTTAATAAAATTTTGCCGATTCAAAAAAAAAAAAAAAAAAAAAAAAGTTAATCCTAAAATTTATTATGTCTCTCTAGTTAAAAGTTGGGTAAAATAAATTTGTGTTCCTTATAAAAATGTAATATGTTGATTTCTACATATATTGTATGTATGTTGTTTTAGACTTTGCTATTTTTAAAAATTGATTTATATTATCCTTAAACTTTTAAATTTTTGAATAATTTTGCAAGCATATGTTTAAAATACTATAAAAAGTTTATTTAAATTTCAATTTTTTAGTTTCTTTTTCGAGAAAATTTATATAATGTTCTAAACATGTCTGTAACATAACACTAAAAAATACACATTAAGTTTAACAGCAATGACTAAAAATGCATGCATTATAATTTTGTATGAACTAAAACAAGTGTGTAACAAAATGGGCCGATTGGTTGACTTTGGATTGGCCGGCCCAAAAGTCCAAAAATTCTTATTATGGAGATTCTTTATACGAGAGCTTCTTTTGGCATCTCCTGCATTTTTGTGCGCACCCTGCTAAATTTTCAAAATACCCTTAACCGTTATATAGGTAGCGAACGGAATCCGCTACATAGTTCGTAGATGTGTAAAAAAAATCAATTTCACCAACATTTTAAGATTTCTCGCCACCTTGGAAAATTTTTAAATTTTTTTGTCATTCGTTACTTCAGTAACGAAATCATAGTATATCATTGGACCAATAGTAAAATGTATCTATATCGTTCTTCAGCAACTTTTTTCGCTCTGCTGCTAACCCTTTCAAAAACCACAATTTTCATGAAAATCTTGTTTTCAATATATAATACAATCAAAGTATTAAGGAACTCTAAATACATCACACTGAGTTGAATGCAAAAGTAATGTGAAACTAAAACTTTTCCCATTATTTCGTTTGAACCACATCAATATGTCTATACTAGTCAAGTTCGCTACTCAAGTAACCAGTCACTCTGGATACTGGAATTGATTTTTTTTTAATTATTTCGGTTAAGGTTGATCGTAAGGATAGTGAGAAGCCGTCTAAAGTTGATCCTAAGGGTGATGGGCAGCCGAGCAAAAAACAAATGGTTGTGGAACCCGCATTTGATTTTCGCCTACAATTCACGACCAATAGAAAGTTTAGTACACAACAAGAGATGCAAAATTTTAAGTGTTTAAATTTTAAATAATTAAATTTAGTCCAAAATTTAAAATAAAAATATAATTTAATATTTTAACACATACAATGCAACCTTAAGATTGTAACACATACACTCCATTTTGAGTCTAGTATGGATGGGATTGTACAATCCAAAATGAGCTTTAATTTTGGAAATAAGTTCCCACTAAGTGGTAATGCAAAACGCTTCAAAGCAAGGAAAGGAAAGAAAGACTCCATGCAAGAAGAAGATAAGATTATAACTTCTGAAATTAAACCTCATGACATATAGGAACGTAGCTTCCGAATATTCAGTTGCAATTGGAATGTATTTTACCATTAAGGTTCGGAAGATATCTTCCCATCACATTTCGGAAGATATCTTCCAATATGCAGGTATACAGACATTCTAAAAAAATTCAAAAAATTAAACGGTTTAAAACACTCATTACATATTATTTGATGACAAGTGGGTTAAAAACCCTCTATCATGTTTTTTCGTAGCATCAGGGTTGATTGTTAAAGACGATATGAAAATATAGTTGCTGCAATTGCTACTAAAAAAATCCTTTTGATTAAAACTAGTTTTTATACCCGTGCGATGCACGGATGAAGTTTTTTTTTTCAATATATTGCACTATTGTATAGAGTAGATCATCGAGCGGGTTAGGTCGATTCAGGCATAAAATGGCTCACCCGGAAAAAAATCGAGAGTGTAAAATATTGGTCCATCATCACCGACCATTTCAAATTTTGGTTTTGTCGGGTGTCGTTTATATGGGTTACGGGTTGGTTGGTTCGTTTTATTCGGGTTAGCACATTGATAAAAAAAACACACATGTAGATTAATAAAATAACTTGTTAGTGAATACCATCTAGAGATTAGATCAACAATATGACAAAGACATAATTTAATTTTTCAATAATACAGTCTAACTTTAATTTTGTGTGTAAATAACTTGTAGTGTATTTTTTTATTAAAAAAATGTAGCTTCAATACATACGATAAGATAGAAAAAGACTTGTGATTTTACAACTTCGACCGAGTTCAGTTAACGACATATTTAAATTTTCTAAACCGAATCCGACCATATTTAACCGTTTTTATCCATTGTTTGTCACTGTAGACCCGACAAAAAAAATAGTTTATTCCAACCAATAAAAAACAAACAAAAAAACCAATTAAAATTAAATATAAATTAAAAGGTAAAGAACATGAGGTGGCACTATTAATAGCAATCTACAGTAGTATTTTTACGGTCCTTTTTTGTGAAGAGTATAGATTATAGCCAAATCCGACCCACAAACACCCATGTTCCATACCTTACGATCACATCTCTCTTACTCCAGAATATCACAATCAAGTGAACCAACAGAGATATGACAAATCATAATTAATTGTGAACTAGATGAGAAAAGATAATGATTCTCACCTTGTTAATTAAAATTAAAGAATATAGCAACATTATCCTTTTAATTTGTTAATTTGTCTCCACTCATTATATTAGAAATGAAGCTTGTGATAATGTTAAGTTTGAACATAAATTAACATGGTGAGTATACACCAAGCCTAATATATATGATCACCATATATACATTAATTTTATATGATCAAGAAATAAGCTACGTATGAGGGATATAAATCACTCATGTGTCTGGAATCTAGAAAAAGATTAGATGGTATCTGTTATTGAAAGTGAAGGTTTTGTCTCAACAGCCAAATGCTTCCTAATGCAAGTGGTAGAGTAGAGTGACCATGTTTTTCTGCTAAAAGACAATGTAAGTAAATGAAACGGTAATGAAAAAAGATTAACTAATTACCTATGGGTCCTTACTCAAAAGTGGACTAGTGCTTGATTTACGATGCGAGCAAACAACATTGCTTTCTCAGCAACAACATATTAGAAAAAATTATTTATGTATACACTCACTCGACTCATCAAAAGAATCTCGCACACAATTTGTATCATTTTAATTTTTTATGACCATATTATATAAGCAACGTATGTGAAGCACAGTGGGTCTTTTAAAGAAAATTATTAATGTTTTTTTAAGAAAATATCTCCAAAAAAGATTTGGTCAATCTCATTTTATTTTTTCCTAAAAAAATCAATCTCATTCAATTTTTATTATTTTTTTCTATATATTTTTCTGACATAAAAAGAAAATAGTCAATTCATACCTTTTTATTTTATTTTTTTATAAAAATCAAACCTTATCTCGATTAAGGATGTACATGTGCCGAACTGGGTTGAGTTTAAGCAAAATCAAAACCTGAACCATATAGGATATTCCGGATTGGGTTGAACAAAATAACCACCCACTTTACTATTTGACCGGATTGGATAAATCCATTCATTTCTGGGTTGGGTTGGATGGGTTGTGTGGGTTACCTAAATTTTAATTTATTTTTAAAATATTAAATACCTAAATTAAAAATCGTCATTTTTTTATAAAAATGACACAATTTTTTTATTTTCTTAAAAAATAGTGTAACATATTTTCACTACTTTTTTAGCATCATAAAATGATAATATCATCACCATATTTTTTTTCTTCAAAAAAGTAACAGATTATAACTATTTTCAAATAATGATATTTTTTAGCACCACTACTTTTAAATAACAAAAAGAAATCAAAGAGTGGAGACTCGAAGGAGATGACCGGAGAATACGTTAAAACTATGATATACAGAGGAGTAATCCTTTGCTGTTTAGAATAAACATGCATAAAATTTATTTTGAAAATTTGAGTACTGAACTTGTGGCTTTTCTCTTTTAATGATGAAAATTATTCTAAAAAATCATAGCACAATCAATATAGTGGATCAATGGGTTTTTTGGGTTTGAATTCGGTTTTGCCCGAAACCCGATATCTTTTATGGATTTTTCATTTCGAAATCATACACACCCAATAACCCAGCCCAACCATTTTTTGGGTTGGATTGGATGGATATGACTGGATTGATTGAATTTGCCCAACCTATATACACCCCTAATCACGATAATCGATTTGTTTGTTTAACCTATTCTTTATCCCCAATTTATATAGTTTACAAATTCATCATATATAATTATACATGAGTAATGCTAAAGTCGTATTCTCTAACACACTCTTCTAACATACTCAAATAATATTTTGTCACATCATCCTCTTTTTTAATTATTTTACCTGCTAACTAGTTGAATAAGTTGACAAACTTAGGTTCGGCCAATACCTGATCAATAACATTTTAAATGATGGTTTTAGATGGTTAAATTATATTTTTGGTTTTTTAAAGTTAATTTTAGGTTTTACTTTGGTCTTTTAAGTTTGGCTTAAATGCAGTTTTGACCTTCCAAGTTTCACAATTGTGCGATTTTGGCCCTTCAACTTTTAATTGAGCGATTTTAACCTCCTAAGTATTACAATTGCTTGGTTTTAGCCCCCAAATTTCAATTGTGCAATTTTATCCCCCCAAATTTACACCATTTGGTATTTGTTAGCCCCCCAAGTTTACAACGTTTTGCATTTGTTAGCCCCCCATTGACATTTTTTGACTAAAGATTATGTGACATTTTAAAATTTTAAAAAATATTTTTAAAACATATACTGGATATAGCTGTCAAATCAGTACTGGATAAATATGAACCATTTGATAAAAATTGTATGGCCAAGAAGTATGGGACTGTGTGGAAATGCTACAGCATGCAATCTTTATCCCTTTTTTGGTTGTTGCTTTTAGTCGAACAATAAATTATTGAGAACTCTAAAAAACTATTTTATTTTTTTATAAGTAAATATTTGAATTATAAGGACCAAAAAATGAAGTACTCAACCATAAGACATAGTCATGATTTTAAAGCAGAACCAAATTGCAATTGAACTATCAAAATAACTAAAACGTAATAAAAGTATATTAAAGTTAAACTTATTGAACCATCCCATTAGATTTTCCAAACACTACATAATAGTAACTGACTACGAATCCTTAATTACAGTTACATCATTTAAATTAGTACTCCGTAATAAGCTACGGTGAAATTTAATTTTGTTAAAATTTTACCGCTAGATTCTCTTTTATATAACTCAAACCGTAAAATATCTCTAATTTTCAATCTAAAATATGAAACCTAAAAAGGTTTATGAAAATTCGAACAAAACTTCTCTTTAATTCACCATAATAGTCACCAAATATTTAATAACAAACAATACTTAAATAAAATAGTCACCAATTGTTCTTGAGATAAAAGTAAAAAAAAAAAAACATAATATTACCAAATTTCAAAATGAACCCCTCATTGAAAAATCATACAATGAGAAAAATTCAAATCCATTGTCTAATTATTAAATAAAACCACAAGATAAATCCATAAGAAGTACTGCATGCCACCTCAATTGTTCCTCAAATCTAATGCAAAAACATTATTAATACTTAAAATTCGGATCACATAACAATGACTGAAATATCACAGAGTTGAAATTATGGTCACCTTCTTTGAAGCACCCTTCTTTGTTTTCACATTGATATGTTTCGCCTTCTTCCCAGTCATCTTTGCAATACAATTGTGTGTTACTTTCATTGTTGTGTCCGGCTTTTATAGAGATTGATCTTCTATCTTGTTATGTCCTGTTTGGATAGGAGATATTATTTTCGGTTTCAAATAGAAAAATATTTAGGAGTATTAATTTCCAAATTTTTTATGGTTTTTTTTTGTATAATTAATATTCTTAGGCCGCATAACAACAGAGAGAAATTGTTACTGTGAACTTAGTTCAGTTGGCAGAGACATTGTATTCAACTCTGTGATATTGTATTGTATAAAAATTATGGACTAAAAAAGAGGACTAAAGGCTTATCAAATACAATGTCTCTACCAACTGAACTAAGTTCACAGTAACAATTTCTCTCTATTGTTATGCTGCCTAAGAACATTAATTGTACCCAAAAAAAAACCATAAAATTTTTGGAAATTAATACTCCTAAATATTTTTCTATTTGAAACCGAAAATAATATCTCCTATCCAAACAAGACATAACGAGATAGAAGATCAATCTCTATAAAAGCCGGACGCAACAATGAAAATAACACACAATTGTATTGCAAAGATGACTAGGAAGAAGGCGAAACATATCAATGCGAAAAGAAAGAAGGGTGCTTCAAAGAAGCTGACCATAATTTCAACTCTGTGATATTTCAGTCATTTTCTATGCTGAATAGAAAATGCGGATCACACAAACGGACACGGAACGGCCGCTAGTTCACCATAATAGTCACCAAATATTTCATAACCAACAATATTAATACTTAAACAAAATAGTCACCAATTGTTCTTGAGATGAAAGTTAAAAAATAAAAAAAAAAACATAAAATTACCAAATGTCAAAATGAACCCCTCATTGTAAAATCATACGATGAGAAAAATTCAAATCCATTGTCTAATTATTAAATTAAATAAAACCACAAGATAAATCCATGAGAAGCACTGCATGCCACCTCAATTAAGATTTCTTCACTTCTTAGTAGAAGCAGATGATGAGCCAGTAGAATTAGCAGGAGCCTTGTTCTTTCCACAATCTTCTTTAGCAGCTGCCTTTGCCATCCTTGCCAATCTTAGTCCACAAGCATTACAAAGTGTCTGCACCAACAACATGTTGCATGTTAACTAGATATTCAACTTTAATCAAAGTACAATACATGCATATGAGACAAGTGTGATATATATATTGAAATATTCAACTATTTTATTGATTGAAAAATTTTAATCATGTATTTAAACATAATTAGAACCCCAAGTCTCAATATAATAATCTTTATATTAGTGGCATTATAATCGTGTATTTTAAAATTGTGTATTTCAAACACTCTCTTTATCAATATTTACGGATCAAATTGAGACTCTATTATGAATGAATAAATAATGTAATGATACAGTAATATAATTATTGAAAATTTAAAATTATTTTACACAGCAAGAACCACATCGATAATTACAAACATTATAGACATGGTAGATGAAACAATAGTAAATAAGTAAAGGAGAAGATTAACTAATTACCTTTGGACCCTTAATTAGGGTCCTTCCTCCAAAATGGGGTACTCCTTGTCTTACATTCTGAGCAAACCAAAGTGGTGTTTTTAGCCTTAGCACGGTTTTCTAGTTCCTTTTCTTCTTCCAACTCTTGTAATAGAGTATAATCATTTTCTGCTCTCATGATGCAAAAACTAAATTTTTTTCTTGGTTCACTAGTTGGATCAGGATTTTGTATCTTTTTCTCAGTAGTGATTTTGGTTGCTCTTTTTCTTGGTTTGATTGTTTTTTTACTCTTCTCATGAGTAGTGGTTTTGGTTACTCTTCTTACTACTCTTGGAGTATTAATTGCTCTCATCCTAGGACAAGATAAACGTTTTTTTGAAGTTGATTTGCTAGCACTGTTATTTTGTTTCACCATTTTTTTTCAAAATAACAATACTACTCACTCTACTCTATTTGTTGTTTTTCAATATTTCTAACGTTTATCTATCTTATATATTTATATACACATTCACTCAAATGAATTTCATGCACAATTTTTATTTACATTATTAACTTTTAGGGTTTTGGCGCCTTTATGATCAAATGCAATGTATGTGAAGCGGTGTGTGGATTATATTTTAAGAAAATTATTAATACTATTTTTCAATGAAAATATCTCCAAAATTAAATGATTTGGTCAATCTCATTTAATTTTTTTATAAAAGCCAATTCCATATATAATGTGTGTGCATTGTATTTAAAATTTCATATATGCTATTTTGTTATAAAAAAGTATAAATGTAAATAGGTTGATAAATTTATAAATTTCCTGAATTTAATTAGTATTAATTCAGTCAAATTTGTAAACCTCTTTTAATATAAAGTATTAAAATTATGTGAATATTAATATACTGTTTATATGATATTATATACTATTTTGGTCAAATTACTCAAATATGATATTAATATCATATTATATTTATTTTTACTAAATTGGATATTTATTAAAATTAAGACCATAAAAATTATTAAAGTTATTGGTAGGTAATAAATTCAAAATATTTCATTTCAAATCCTTTGAGGCCGATATATATGTATGATTCTTCATTTAAATATTTTTAAATTAGTAAAAAAAATGAAATTTATTATGAAATTTGATTTCTTTTAAGGTTTTGAGAAGAAAAATGAATTTAGTGTAAGTTATAGAAATTCGAAAATCGACAGCTATACATCTGACACGTTTGAAAGTTAGGATGAGAGACAACATATGACAGTGTAGTATTTGATAAGCCAAAATGATATGAAATAAGTTAATCCTAAAATTTATTATCTCTAGTTAAAAGTTGGATAAAATATGTTTTTTATCTCTAGGAAAAAGTAATATGTTGGTTTTTACATATAAAAATTGTATGCATATTGTGTTAGTCCTTGCTATTTTTAAAAATTGATGTATATTATTCTTAAATTTTTAAATTTTTGAATAATTTTGCAAGCATGTTTAAAATACTATAAAAAGTTTATTAAAATTTCAATTTTTGACTTTCTTAAACATGTTTGTAACATAATCACTCAAAAATACACATTAAGTTTAACAGCAGTGACTAAATATGCATGCATTATAATTTTGTATGAACTAAAACATGTCTTTAACAAAATGGGCCGAATGGTTGACTTTGGATTGGCCGGCCCAAAAGTGCAAAAAATCTTATTATGGAGATTCTTTATACAAGAGCTTCTTTTGTCATCTCCTGCATTTTTTTTTTGCATTCCCTGCTAAATTTTCAAAATACCCTTAATTGTTGCATAGGTAGCGAACTGAATCCACTATATAGTTCGTAGATGTGTAAAAAAAAAAAATCAATTTCACCAACATTTTAAGATTTCACGCCACCTTAGAAAAATTTTAAGTAGCGAAATCGTAGTATATCATTGGACCGGTAGTAGCAAAATGTATCTATATATTGTATATATATAGGCAATCATCTTCGGACACAAACATTTTCCTTCTTCACCAACTTTTTTCGCTTCACTCCTAACCCTTTTCAAAACCACAATTTTCATAAAAATCTTGTTTTCAATATACAATACAATCAAAGCACCAAATAACTATAAATACATCACACTGAGCTGAATGCAAAGGTAATGTGAATCTAAATTTTTTCCCATTATTTCGTTTGAACCACATCAATATGTCTGTACTGGTCAAGTTCGCAACTCAAGTAAGGGATCACTCTGGATACTGGAATTGATTTTTTTTATTGTTTCGGTCAAGGTTGATCCTAAGGATAGTGAGAAGCCGTCTAAAGTTGATCCTACGGGTGATGGGCAGCCGAGCAAAAAATAAATGGTTGTGGAACCCGCATTTGATTTTCGCCTACAATTTACGATCGATAGAAAGTTTAGTACACAACAAAAGATGCAAAATTTTAAGTGTTTAAATTTTAAATAATAAAATTTAGTCCAAAATTTTAAAATAAAAATATAATTTAATATTTTAACACATGCGACCTTAAGATTTTAACACATACCCTCCATTTTGAGTCTAGTATGGATGGGATTGTACAATCCAAAATGGGCTTTTCTCACTAAGTGGTAATGCAAAACGCTCCAAAGGCAATAAAAGAAAGAAAGACTTCATGTAAGAAGAAAATAAGATTATAACTTATGAAACGTCATGACATATAGGAACGTAGCTTCCGAATATTCAATTGGAACATATCTTACCATTAAAGTTCGGAATAATTTATTCAGTACTACAAATTATAGTTCAACTTACATGGATCACATAAATATATTCAGTACTACAATACATATGAAGTACAAACATACTATTAAAATGGAATTCAAGTTATTCAACTGCACAAGAAACAATTTGTTCAACTTCTTAAATCCAACTTGAAAGTGCAACATTTCTCCATCATAAGCATCACACACTATTGCAAGAGGCAACAAGTTTGGTAAATCTTTAAGCAACTTTAAAGGATCATCCTTTAACTTTGAGAAACGAATCGACAACCCAACAAGTTTTCAATGCTCTTTAGCATGTTGTTTGAACTGGTTTTTAAAGTTAATCTCCTAATCTCCTAATCATTACAGCAGAGATTTGTTCATGATCATCTTCATCCACAACATGACAAAAGCTTAAATCCTTCATTTTTCTCATGATCATTTCCCAAATTGCAAATGAAATATCAAAATAACTAAAACGTGATAAAAGTATATTAAAGTTAAACTGATTGAACCATCCCCATTAGATTTTCTAACACTACATAATAGTAACCGACTATGAATCCTTAATTTTCGGTTACATCATTTAAATTATTAAGCTACAGTGGAATTTAATTTTTGTTAAACATTTTTACCGCTAGATTCTCTTTAATATAACTCATCAAACCGTAAAATATCTCTAATTTTTCAATCTAAAATATGAAACCAAAAAAGATTTATGAAAATTCGCACAAAGCTTCTCTTTAATTCACCATAATAGTCACCAAATATTCAATAACCAAACAATACCAAACAAAAGAATCACCAATTGTTCTTGAGATAAAAGTAAAAAACATGAAATTACCAAATGTCAAAATGAACCCCTCATTGTAAAATCATACAATGAGAAAAATTTAAATCCATTGTCTAATTATTAAATTAAATAAAACCACAAGATAAATCCATAACAAATAGTGCATGCCACCTCAATTGTTCCTCAAATCTAATGCAAAAACATTAAGGCATCTTCACTTCTTAGTAGAAGCAGATGATGAGCCAGTAGAATTAGCAGGAGCCTTGTTCTTTCCACAATCTTCTTTAGCAGCTGCCTTTGCCAACCTTGCCAATCTCAGTCCACAAGCATTACAAAGTGTCTGCACCAACAACAGGTTGCATGTTAACTACATATTCAACTTTAATAATCAAAGTATAGTATATGGAATAATACATGCATATGAGACAAGTGTGATATATTGAAATATTTAGGAGTAATTAAAACCACCAGATAATATTAAAATCAATGCATTTTTATTGATTGAAAAATTTTAATCATGTATTTCAACATAATTAGAACCCCAAGTCTCAATATAATAATCTTTATATTAGTGGCATTTTAGTCGTGTATTTTAAAATTGTGTATTTCAAACACTCTCTTTATCAATATTTACAGATCAAATTGAGTCTCTATTATGAATGAATAAATAATATAATGATACATTAATATAACACAATTTCAATGGATCAAAGGACTAAATTTCACAGTGTAACTTGATAGTAAATAAAACAGTAATGAAAATAGATTAACTAATTACCTATGGGCCCTTGCTCAAAAGTGGACTAGTGCTTGATTTACAATGCGAGCAAACAGCATTGCTTTCTCAGCAACAATATATTAGAAAAAATTATGTATACACTCACTAGACTCATCAAATGAATCTTTCACACAATTTTTATCATTTTAATTAATTTCTTATGACCATATTATATAAGCAACGTAAGTGAAGGGCCGTGGATTTTTTAAAGAAAATTATTAATGTTTTTTAAGAAAATATCTCCAAAAAAAAAATTTGGTCAATCTCATTTTATTTTTTTTCTATAAAATCATTCTCATTCAATTTTTATTATTTTTTCTATATATTTTTCCTACATAAAATGAAAATAGTCAATTCATACCTTTTTTTTTACAACATTCAAACCTTATCTTGATATTGGATTTTTTGAAGAAAACTATTAATGTTTTTAAAAGAAAATATTTCCAAAAAATATTTGGTCAATCTCATTTTATTTTTTTTCGATAAAAATCAAACTCATTCAATTTTTATTATTTTTCTATATATTTTTTCGACATAAAGAAAAATAGTCAATTCATAACTTTTTCAGTAACATTTTAAATGGTTAAATTATATTTTGGTTTCTTAAAGTTAATTTTAGGTTTTATTTTTATCTTTTAAGTTTTTTGTGTTTGATTTTGGTCCCTACATTCCAAATGTTTGGTTTGATTTTGGTCTTTTAATTAGTTATATGAATGTTGAACACTTTGGTCTCTTAAATTACAATTATCAAGATAATTTGATTTCTAATATGAACACTAAATTGTTTAAAGTTTTTTAAAGTGTCCAACATTCATAACTTATGGACCAAAATAAATTAAATAAAAGAAAATAAAATAAATTAAAGGACCAAATTGCATAATGTTATATGTATTTGGTTCCTGCATGAATGATATCTTTTGGGGTGCCCGCTCTTAGTTGGTTTTTCTCTTTTCTCTTTTTATTGGCTGCTTTGAGTTGTTTTGATTTGTAACTTTGAGTCGGACAATAAATTATTAAGAACTCTAAAAACTAAGTCACATATTTATTTATTTATCTATTTTGAAATATAAGGAGTAGATGAAGTGCTCAACCATAAGTCACATATTTATGATTTTTAAATCAGAACCAAATTGCAATTGAACTATCAAAATAACTAAAACGTGATAAACGTATATATTAAAGTTAACTGATTGAACCATCCCCATTAGATTTTCTAAACACTACATAATAGTAACCGACTATGAATCCTTAATTTCAGTTACATCATTTAAATTACTAAAAGTTACAGTGGATTTTTTTTTTTTTGGTAGATAGCCTAGTGGCTTTGAAATTCCACCTTAAAGATGGAATTTAATTTTGTTAAACATTTTTACCGCTAGATTCTCTTTTATATAATTCATCAAACAGTAAAATATCTCTAATTTTCAATCTAAAATATGAAACCAAAAAAGATTTATGAAAATTCGCACAAAACTTCTCTTTAATTCACCATAATAGTCACCAAATATTCAATAACCAAACAAAATAATCACCAATTGTTCTTGAGATAAAAGTAATAAAAAAAAAAACATAAAATTACCAAATGTCAAAATGAACCCCTCATTGTAAAATCATACAATGAGAAAAATTTAAATCCATTGTCTAATTATTAAATTAAATAAAACCACAAGATAAATCCATAACAAATAGTGCATGCCACCTCAATTGTTCCTCAAATCTAATGCAAAAACATTAAGGCATCTTCACTTCTTAGTAGAAGCAGATGATGAGCCAGTAGAATTAGCAGGAGCCTTGTTCTTTCCACAATCTTCTTTAGCAGCTGCCTTTGCCAACCTTGCCAATCTCAGTCCACAAGCATTACAAAGTGTCTGCACCAACAACATGTTGCATGTTAACTAGATATTCAACTTTAATCAAAGTACAATACATGCATATGAGACAAGTGTGATATATTGAAATATTTAGGAGTAATTAAAACCACCAGATAATATTAAAAAAATATAACTATTGAAAATTTAAAATTATTTTACACCGCAAGAACCACATCGACAATTGCAAACATTATAGATTAAATTTCATTAGATCATGACAATAAAACTTAGTGTAATATATAGACACAGTAAATGAAACAATGGTGAATTATGAGTAAGGGAGAAGATTAACTAATTACCTTTGGACCCTTAGGGCCCTTCCTCCAAAGTGGGGTACTCCTTGTCTTACATTCGGAGCAAACCAAAATGGTGTTTTTAGCCTTAGCACGGTTTTCTAATTCCTTTTGTTCTTCCAACTCTTGTAATAGAGTATAATCATTTTCTGCTCTCATGATGCAAAAAGTAAATTTTTTTCTTGGTTCACTAGTTGGATCAGGATTTTGTATCTTTTTCTCAGTAGTGGTTTTGTTTGCTCTTTTTCTTGGTTTGATTGTTTTTTTACTCTTCTCATGAGTAGTGGTTTTGGTTACTCTTCTTACTACTCTTGGAGTATTAATTGCTCTCATCCTAGGACAAGATAAACGTTTTTTTGAAGTTGATTTGCTAGCACTGTTATTTTGTTTCACCATTTTTTTTTTCAATAACAATACTACTCACTCTACTCTATTTGATGTTTTTCAATATTTCTAATGTTTATCTATCTTATATATATATACACACTCACTCAAATGAATTTCACATACAATTTTTATTTTCATTATTCACTTTTAGGGTTTTGGCGCCTTTATGATCAAATGCAATGTATGTGAAGCGGTGTGTGGATTTTATTTTAAGAAAATTATTAATACTATTTTTCTATGAAAATATCTCCAAAATTAAATGATTTGGTCAATCTCATTTAATTTTTTTATAAAATTCAATTCCATATATAATGTGTGTGCATTGTATTTAAAATTTCATATATGCTATTTTGTTATAGGCTTAAATGCAGTTTTACTCCCCCTATTTTGAAGAAATCGGAATTTTACCCCCTCTATTTTAAAATCCGGAATTTTACCCCCTCTATTTTATAATTCTTTGGATTTTACCACCTCCATACACTATAAGAAAATCTGAAATTAGCTATGACTACATTTGTAGCTAATTGGTAGCTATTTTCTAATAAAACCAAAATGAGTAATAAAATCCAAGAAAATCTAATAGCTGCTTTGAACTGGTCATGGTTATGATGCAGTGCTAAATAAAAAGAACATTAGTAAAATTAAAATCCTTCAAAATTCCTACAGAACTTTAGTAATAATGAAAAGTTAATTGGAAAATGATGCACTGCTAGCAGTTCTTTTTAAATCTATTGGATTTCAACCACATACAGAGTTAACATAAGTGTTTGGCTTCTTTTTTAAAAAATCAATTTAGCCCTCGAAATCAATTCCATTCGAAGCAGTAATTCATAGCTTCTATGTCTGCGTTGAATTGATTCTATCATTTTTATTAATGTCAATTCCTTTGGTTAATATATACCTTTTATTTGGTTATTTGCCACCGATTTCAAATATAGTTTTTTTTTACGATGAGTTTTTGGGTGCTTAACTATGTTTTATTAGAAAATAACAAACAATCAGCTATAGTGTATGGAGGGGGTAAAATCCAAAGAATTATAAAATAGAGGGGGTAAAATTTCGGATTTTAAAATAAGGGGGGTAAAATTCCGATTCATTCAAAATAGGAGGGGTAAAACTGCATTTAAGCCTTTGTTATAAAATAGTATAAATATAAAATAGGTTGAAAAATTTATAAATTTCCTGAATTTAATTGGTATAAATTCAGTCAAATTTGTAAACCTCTTTTAATATAAAGTATTAAAATTATGTGAATATTAATATACTGTATATATGATATTATATACTATTTTGGTCAAATTACTGAAATATGATGAAATATGATATTAATATCATATTATATTTATTTTTACTAAAGTGGATATTTACTAAAATTAAGACCAAAAATTTTTTATTAAAGTTATTGGTATGTAATAAATTCAAAATATTTCATTTCAAATCCTTTGAAGCCGATATGTATGATTCTTCATTTAAATATTTTTAAATTAGTAAAAAAATGGAATTTATTATGAAATTTGATATTATTTTTTTTATGAAATTTATTATTAAACCCAACATGCATGAATTACACTTTTGAACTAAAACATGTTTGTAACAAAATGGGCCGATTGGTTACTTTGGATTGGCCCAAAAGTTCAAAAATTCTTATTATAAAGATTCTTTATACGAGAGCTTCTTTTGGCATCTTCTGCATCTTCTTTTGGAAATTCTTTTTATATATTTTAATGAAACTTATTTTAAGGAAAACACAAAAAATCATACCTTAAATTATCACATTTTACTTATCTAAGTGTGATTTTTTTTTTTCTTAATTACAATATGAGACGGAAGGAGTATTATTAAAAAAAAGTAATGATGTCAAAATTGAGGTGGTGAATGTTAAAGAGGGGATGAGTGTCAAAATTGGAATAAAGAGGGAAGGAGGTTTTGGATGGTGTCATACATTAGAGTAAGGTGAGAGATTAATTTTAGTGTTAATATCTATGAAAGAGGGTGAGATGTGAGTTTTGTAGATTAGGGTTTATGAGATTCAATTTCCCCTTTTTGTTTAATTTCTCATCCATCTATTTTTGTTTTATTTTATTTTGCTATTTTAGAAATAAAAATGGTATTAAAATGTTTTGTTTAATTTAAAAACATAAATTATCACATTGTTTTCACTTAAGCACAATGTTAATGCCACATCTCACTCAATTAGTTGTTACCTCATTAAAATTGAGGGTCAAAATAAGGAACTAGATTTCCAGATGTTGTAACAGATTAAGATCATCCGATCTAAATTGTACGGCTAATATCATTTGAAGTAATTTAAAACTGTTTTAATTTAAACCGTCTGATTTGTATTTAATGATTGAGATTTGAAACTGTGTGAAAACGGTGTTATAAATGTGATAAAAAAAATAGGAACAAATTGTAAAATTAAGAATAAAAAGACCAAAATTGCAAAGGTGATAAAATAGAAAGATCAATGCGAGTCAATATATAAAGGTGCAACAAAGTATTAGCCAACTATCAAGCACTTGTATTTTGTTTTAATGTGGACCACAAATTATCATACTATTGGTAAAGAGTTTTTCTTTTGTCACCCTATCGGTTACTTGCACACCCTACGAAATGATTAAAATATTCTTTTGTGACTTAAGTTAAGGATGTAGGAAAAATAAGTAATTTGTCATGGATGTTATAATTATAGGGTGTTTTTAGGAGGTGTCCGTAGCACAAGTCATGGACAGAGGCATTTTGGTTATTTAATAGAGCGCGCCCCAGAAATTATAGGGTAGCAAAAGTAATAAACTTGGTAAATGGTAAGGGGCTAATAATTACATATTATTTGGGCCTTGTATTTAAGGAAATCAGTGTGAGTAGAAAAAAGAAAACCACTTAATATAACTAATAAAAATCTTAATTCTCTTTGTAAAAAAATAAAATAAATTAATTCTCAAATTGAGTTTTGATTTTTTGGCATCTATGTTGAGAGTTTGTAGAAACCATGGGAAGTATATACCTAACCCTTAATTCAATTTTTTTTTTTTGTTTTTGGTAAGGTTAATTCAATTACATCAACACATACCAACCCATTATCGTTAATTAAGCATAATAATTTGCATAAAATGTGCACAAGTAAGTAGTAACTCATTATCCTCACCTACCTCCATGTGCCAAATGTGACTATTTTTATTTCTATGTCTTGGAGATTCATTTGTAACTTGGTCAGCCAAAATAAAATACTAAAATAAAAAGTTTTCCTTTTTTTTCCCTTTTATTATTAGGTGTGCGTGCGTGAATCAGTGTCTGTGTACTATAGTATAATATCACATTAAACATTCATATTTTTTTTGTAAGGATTCAGTGAATGTATATATATAAAATGCTCATTGAATTATGGTTAAAATATTGCTTCATGATGCCATTTTTATTGTTATTCGAATCAGATCACCAATGCGTGGTTGTTTTTCTACTACTCTGATTTTTAAGAAAAAATGGTCTTATAATTTGGGGTTTGATTGAGAAATAATCAAGTAAAAGAAATTTGCAAGAAAGAAAATATTATGTGATAACATTTAACATTATAAATTATAATTACACTCTCATTTATATATTGTTAATTAATTTTAATTGGTTAACTTCCCTATTTTTATATACTAACAATGTTCATTTGTGAACAAATTTTATGCAATCATTTTCTAAGGACTAAAAATATAATAACTTGCAGTCCGGGTTGATAAGGACCAACAATGTTCATGTTGAGATTATTTCTCGCAATATTTTTAGTCCTTATTTAGTGGATTAAAATCAAATATTTTACATATTTCAAGGATCAATTTTGTAAAACTAAAACAAAACAATAAGGATAAAAAACAAAATGTTATATATTTCAAGAACTAAAATAAAAATAAAAAAAAATTTATAGATACTAAAATCAAAACACTTTATATTTATAGAGACCATTTTTATATTAAGTCTTAATTTATAAATTTTATGCATTTTCCAGAAAAAGCTAGACAATATCTACAGTATTCTGTAATTTCTGTTACAAAAACAAAAAACAACATAGTAGTAAAATATTCAACAAAAAAACAAAAACAACAGAGTAATACCAGTACTCAAGTTTATGCCAATTAAAGTAAAAAAGAAAATACTAGTACTCATGAGTCATGAATATCCACATTACATAATATGTGTTAGTTAGTCAGGCAAAAGTCCAAAAATTTGCAACAATTAATTCTGATGTACCAAATTCAGAATATCCTAACTAGGGTTAAAAGTAACAATCTCTATGTATACCTAGATCAAAACCTAACATTCAGATTGGGTGTGATACTTCACTTCTGTTACCTTACTCACTTACTCTATTCACTATACTTTGTCCTTCCACACACCATTCACTTCTCTCTCAGCTCATTGACTCATCAGATCCATTAACATTTACCACAAAAATCCCACCCCTAAATAATTACCTTTTTTGTTTTTTTCCCTAAACACAATGAGATAAGCCTATTGTGAAACAAATTCTGCCACTTGTTGTTGATCATAACAGGTTTTTAACCCAAAATTATAACATGTGTTGATACATTTTAACATATTTTATTCGGTCAAAAAAAATATATTTATACTTTATAATATTTTTTTTAGTTACATAAGAGAGAAAAAGAAAGAAAAAAAACTAGAGAGAAATTACTTCCAAATAAACTCTACACCCCAAACATTATCACGGAGTGGCCTAACCACAACTCTAGATGAGTAGAAACATTCACCAACGACGAGTTAATGCTAGCACTCAATTTAGCCAACACATCTGCACACGTATTTTTCTCACGAAGAGTATGTGTAAACATCACCTCCCAATTTTTAGTTAGGAACTTTTAAATACACAATATTCGCAAAACGATGATATGTTTTGACCCCTTCCTTGATTATATTAAATTAATAGAGTTTCAAATAGCCGAACCACCATAAATTCTCACATTAAAAGGAAGTTGATCTTTCAGATACCTACCAATACCATCAAACAACTTAACTCATGCTTATAAAAAAAATAAAAAACAACTCAACCCATAATTTGTTAGGAAAGTGAAGAATCTCCAATATGAGTTTTCCAAGAAGAACTACATTTTGGAGATGAGCGTGGCGCACTCCTAGTCCCCCCAATTTACGAGGTTGAATGATTTTATTTCAACATCACCGGCGTTTTTCCAAATAAATCTTCTAACTATTTTGTAATATCTTTAAAAATTAAACATGTTTTTAGTCCTGTAAATATTTATTTTTTATTTTATTTTGGTCCATACTTAATTTTATCTATTTTAAGTGTTTAATTTTTTTAAAACTTAAATGTAATTTTGGTTGGCATAAATAACTCTCAATAATGATTCTCTTTTTTTTTTTCAAACAATTTTGTCAAAAAATGAACTTTGTCTATCAATTGTGAATTACTTAACTCCTCTAAAGAGTGTTAAGTGTGTCCAAAGAATTTTGAGAACTAAAATACTAACATGTTTTGGTAAAAGGTTAAAGAGAAAAGAAAAAGGTAAACATGAGTAAAAACAATTTAGGTTTAGTGTGTCTATAATGAATTTTATAAATAAGTTGGTATGTATGAAATTTCTACTGCAACCGATGATAAGTAATTTTTCATTAGAGAGTATATATTATAAAACACATGAGTTATCTCCTCTATAGAATTGTATCCATATAAGTCCCAATTCACCGACAAATAGCGATATTGTTAAATAAGACATCCTTATACGAATTCAAATCTAAAAAATTTAACCTTGCGAATTTTAATAATAGTTGTCATTTTATCTAAAATTAATTTTTTTATAGTTTTTTTTTTCTTCACAATTTTATAAAAGAATCTCATGAATCCACATTGCATATTATGTGTTGGTCAGTTACAGATCCCAAAAATTGCCACAATTAACTCTCATGTACCAAATTGAGAATATCCTACCCACAATTAAAGGAGCAGTCTCTATACCTAGACTAGATAGATCAACCTCACATTCCGATTGTGATACTTCCATTATATTGTGTCCCTCCACACACCATTCACTCCCATCTCACTATCTCTCACAAATCAAATCCAGTACCTTTACCACAAAAATCCTACCCTTAAATGATATTACAAAGGGGCATTAAACCAAAAAAAAGTTGTGGTCAAAAAAAGAAAAAAAAAAGTTACAACGAAATTATACAAGGACATTAATTCCCAACATATCAGCAGTCAAAAAATGTTAAATCATGTTATTTTAACAAACAAAAAAATACAAATACCTTTTATTTAGAAATACCTTAAATTATTAAAATACAAAAAAAAAAAACAAAAAAAAAAAAAAAATACAAATACTAGTATTATATTTATTTTTATTTTTATATTGTTTACCTTTTATTTTCATAATTTAAACGTATTAAATAAATACACATAAAAGCTAAATTACATAATGTTTGTCATTCAAACTTTAATGTAAAAATATCATTGATTTATGTACATAATTACCCCTTCTTTGTTTTTTCCTTCTTTTTGTTAGACACAAAAAGATAAGCCTAGTGTGAAACAGAATCTGCCACCAAAACAACAACTCGTCATCAGAATCCTAACATTTTCATACCTCATAAAAAAAATTAAAATTTTTTCATACCAAAAAAAAATATATCAACACCCTTTTATTTCCTTCCACTGAAACTCAATCCTCAAATCTTTAATACCTTCCATTCATTCATTCCTTCCTTCCATACTTTGTGGTGTTTTATTTCCTATGATAACATTGAATCTGTCGTTTTCACCACTAGGTGTGTGCATCGTCACCAACCACCTACCCTTTTCCACCACTAGATCTTGATTTTTGACTACATTTTATCAACCCCACAAAAAAATATTCATGCATATTTTACTCATTTATTTATACAAAACAAATATTTTTATTTCATATTACATCATTATTAAACCAAAAAATTTGTCTTAAATGATTAATTAGCTTTCACAAAAAATCTAATCATTCTAAAATAATTATTAGCCAGATTTTATTTATGTTTTGATGAACTTTATATTATTATGACTTCAAAATCTAACACAAACATATATTACTAAATTATTATTAGTATTATTTTGACTAATTTTTTTGTCAAAATTCTTATTAACAGAGTTCGAAATTAGATCACTACATATTATATTTAATGTCTCTATCAACTATATATATATATATATATATATATATATATATATATATATATATATATATATATATATATATATTCACGTTGCATATATAATATATAGGGTTTAATAGTGTAAATTAATTTTACACTGAGCAACTAATAAAAATGGTTCAATTTTTCATATCCTATCAAGAAGTGGGATGACGTGAAAGAAAACATGATTGTAATTGGTTGACAATGTAAAATTATTTTACACTCTTAGTGCATTTTTTTTCTTCTAATGTATATCTCTACCAACTGAATTAATTTTTTATTTTTTTTTTGTTTTCACCACCAGTTGAATCTGGTTCGGGGGTCAGTTCTGGCATCAAATGGTTCCAGCCCCCTCCCGATCGCAGTTGCGGGGGATCGAACCGTGGTCCTCCCTACCAAGTTCAGCGTCAATCACCACTGAACCAACTAACGATTGGTACCAACTGAATTAAATTTATCGCAACACATTTGACTAAATTATTAATTACCATAATAAATACAATAAAATCTCATATTCAATTATATTTATTTATTGGCTTAATTAGTATGTAAGTCCCTTAAAGACTTTTTTAGTTTCACTTTGGTCCCTTAAAGAAAATAAGTTTCACTTTGGTCCCTTATAGATATCTCTGACGGTCAATATGGCCCATTTTGTCAATTTTTAATCAGAAACCGTTAACTTCTGTACATGTGGCAAAATAGGTTGTTTCGTGGCACCTGTACAGAAATTAACGGTTTTTGAAAAAATGGACGGAAATAACCAAATTGACCAATGGAGATATCGATAAGGATTAAAGTGAAACTTATTTTCTTTAAGGGAGCAAAGTGAAACCAAAAAAGTCTTTAAGGGACCTACAGACTAATTAAGCCTTATTTATTTTATTTATATGGTACTACTTCATAGCCAATAAATTAAAGAACCGCATTATCATCATTCACCACCCTTCACTCACACACACTTAATGGAATCATAAAAACAAAATCTTCATTTTCCTTGACCAAATCAAAAACAAAAAAACACCATTTTTCCTCTGTTCTGTTCTGTTTTTCTCTGCAACAACATTCATGGAACGTGCAAGAAGACTCGCAAATCGTGCAACTCTGAAACGTCTTCTTTCAGAGGCGAAACAAAATCGAAACAATGAATCAACAACAATAACAACACCTATTCCATTTTCACTCTCTGGTTCATCTTCTTCAAGATACGTTTCCTCTGTTTCAAACTCTGTTTTCAGAAACAGAGGATCCACAAAACCAGACAACATTTTTGGAAGAAACAACAATGTTTCACGAAGTGTTGGTGGATTTAACGGTGTTGGGTCTTCAACACAATCTCGATCCATCACTGTTGAAGCCCTTAAACCAAGTGATACATTTCCAAGACGCCATAACTCAGCAACACCAGAAGAACAAACAAAAATGGCTGAATCAGTTGGTTTTGATAACCTTGATTCACTTGTTGATGCAACAGTTCCAAAATCAATTCGTTTGAAGGAAATGAAGTTCAATCATTTTGATGAAGGGTTAACAGAAGGTCAAATGATTGAACACATGAAGGATTTAGCTTCAAAAAACAAAGTTTTCAAATCGTTTATTGGTATGGGATACTATAACACACATGTTCCACCAGTGATTTTGAGGAACATATTGGAAAATCCTGCTTGGTATACACAGTATACACCTTATCAAGCCGAGATATCGCAAGGTCGTCTTGAATCTTTGTTGAATTTTCAAACATTGATTACTGATCTTACTGGTTTGCCTATGTCAAATGCTTCATTGCTTGATGAAGGTACTGCTGCAGCTGAAGCAATGTCTATGTGTAATAATATTCAAAAGGGTAAGAAAAAAACTTTCATTATTGCTAGTAATTGTCATCCACAAACCATTGATATATGTCAGACAAGAGCTGATGGATTTGAACTCAAAGTTGTGGTGAAAGATCTTAAGGATATTGATTACAAATCTGGTGATGTTTGTGGTGTTCTTGTTCAGTATCCTGGTACTGAAGGTGAGGTTTTGGATTATGGTGAGTTTATTAAGAAGGCTCATGCTAATGAGGTTAAGGTTGTTATGGCAAGTGATTTATTGGCATTGACTGTGTTGAAACCTCCTGGTGAGTTTGGAGCTGATATTGTTGTCGGTTCAGCTCAGAGATTTGGTGTTCCAATGGGTTATGGTGGTCCTCATGCTGCTTTCTTGGCTACTTCACAAGAGTACAAGAGGATGATGCCTGGAAGAATCATTGGTGTTAGTGTTGATTCTTCTGGTAAGTCAGCTTTGAGGATGGCTATGCAAACTAGGGAGCAGCATATCCGTAGGGATAAGGCTACCAGCAACATTTGCACTGCTCAGGTAACTTAGTGTGTTTAAGCTTAAGCGATTTATGTTAGAATACATTTACAGATGATTTTTTATCAATTTATGTTTGGATAGTTTGTATCACAATTTGCTATTGTGTCTATAATACTGTTTATGGACTATACTTTAAATAACTTTTAGAATTGATTATATGGCTGCTACTTTTTATAAATCTTAGCCTTTATTAGTTAGTCCTGTTTGAAATGATTCTTTGAATATACCAACATGTGGCTGTTCTTAGTGGTAAAGGACTTAGACACCTTAAACAAGTCGGTCAGGGGTTCGGTCCATGACTCTTGTTTGGAGAAAACCTGGTTGGGAGGGGTGAATCCACCTTGTGTATCCAACAATTTTCCGACAGATATTAACCACTGTTAAGCGGCGGTGGATACTTTGTAGCTGTAACATGGTTATAAGAAAAATGATACTTTGAAATTCCTGTTGATGATGGATTTATCTTTGTATTTATGTGTTGCTGAAGCTATGTTTGATTTTTGCATAAGTGTGAGTTGGTTTGGGATTTTATTTGATTCTGATATATTTTGTTTAGGCACTGCTTGCAAACATGGCTGCCATGTATGCTGTATATCATGGACCTGAAGGCCTTAAAGCCATTGCACAAAGGGTTCATGGTCTTGCTGGGGTATTTGCTCTTGGATTAAAGAAACTTGGAACTGTAGAAGTTCAGGATCAAGCCTTCTTTGACACTGTCAAAGTTAAGACTTCAAATGCCAAAGCAATTGCAGATGCTGCTGTCAAAAGTGAAATCAATTTGCGAGTTGTAGATGGAAACACCGTAAGTGTTGCTTTTTTTCTTGTTGTATCAAATCAGCTTTACTGTATTAACATGTTTTTGGATTATGATGGAGCTTGTTTTCTTTTCAGATCACTGTCGCTTTTGATGAAACAACCACATTAGAGGATGTTGATAAGCTTTTCAAAGTTTTTGCTGGTGGTAAATCTGTAAGTTTTAATCATATATTGGTTTTGTTTGGTAAAAAGTAGCGGATGATGGATAAGTTGGCTGGTAACGAATGAGCTAATAGCGAATAAGCTAGTTAATTGAATTTGAGGTATCTGGTAAAATTAGCGGTTAGACTAACTAGTAAATATAAAATAACATAAAATATATTTACAAATAATATTTATATTTTTCAATTAATTTAATGAGGGTAAAATGAGAAAAAAGTGATACACTATAAGCTCCAACACTACTTGAAGTAACATCTCAAATAACGCTATAAGCTGGTGAAGAAAAAAAACACCTTTTTAAGTTCCTAAGAGAAGACTGTTACCAAATAATTTTATTTTGATCATACAAACTTATACGTTATAAGTTTGCGGTTTGGACTTGCTAAACATAGCCATTTTATATCGTTTGTCACAATTATCAATTGTATCATTACTACATCTAAAACTTTATTTGCACACAGGTCTCATTCACAGCTGCATCTCTTGCACCAGAGTTTCAGAATGCAATTCCTTCTGGATTAGTTAGGGAGACTCCTTATCTGACACATCCTATCTTTAACACGTATATCCCTTATCACAAAAATTTCAATTTACATGGTTGAATTTTGTAAGCATACTACAATTTTAATTTTATTTTTCCTATATAGGTACCAAACTGAGCATGAGTTGCTGAGATACATTCATAGGCTACAATCAAAAGATCTCTCACTTGTCCACAGTATGATCCCACTTGGATCTTGTACAATGAAGCTGAATGCAACAACCGAAATGATGCCTGTGACATGGCCTAGCTTTGCTGATCTTCACCCTTTTGCACCAACTGAACAGGCTCAAGGTTATCAGGTACTCTCTCCGTCTCATTATCTTTCTTTCACATCGTAAGAAATTTACATATACTAATTAGTAATGCGTTTGGACTATAAAATTTGCATGCTGTCATTTATGATCAAGCATCCAATATTTGCAATTGTTAAATAATCTTACAAAATTATTGTTAAAAGATATTCTTATATATGTTGTAAAGCCTGAAAATATTGGATATTTTTGTGTTTTCTGTATCTAAACAAGCAAATTTGGTTCCAGGAAATGTTCAACAATTTGGGTGACCTGTTGTGTACCATCACTGGATTTGACTCCTTCTCTTTGCAACCAAATGCTGGTGCTGCCGGAGAATATGCTGGACTCATGGTTATTCGTGCATATCATGTGGTATGATAACTTGTGGACAATTATGAATAATTTTGTTTAACTTTTATAGTTATCAAGCTTCTATTGTTCTTTTGATTGGATTTAATTCATACCGTCAGTGTAAAGATTTTTACACAGCCAAATCAATCAATCAATCATGATTGTCAGACTGTGATGAACGCTTGACTCTTATCATAAATACTTCAAAAACTCATGCAAATTTTTTTATACATTGTATCAAAATAAAAGTCCTTATTTACTTGCAGGATATTACATATTTTCAGTTGTTTTATTATAATTTAACATTGTATTTTTCTTTTCATCTAATAACAGGTAGCTTCGATTGTGTTGCTTTCTCTTGTTACATACATATCTAAATGAGATGCAATAATTATATTTTCCTACATTACTGCCTTGGATTAATTTTTATAAATTCTTGTGATACTTCTGACTTCGGTTGGCCATGGAAATTGTAGTCAAGAGGTGACCACCACCGCAATGTTTGCATTATCCCAGTATCAGCGCATGGTACAAATCCTGCTAGTGCTGCTATGGTTGGAATGAAAATTGTCACCATAGGAACTGATGCTAAGGGAAACATTAACATTGAAGAGTTGAAGAAGGCTGCTGAAAAACATAAGGACAACTTAGCTGCATTTATGGTACAACTGGCTTCTTATAGAATCTTATATATATATATATATATGGGGTATATATTATGGTACACAATGTAGCACTGATACATCATATTGAAATCGTGTTCAACATGTGTCAGTGTCCAACACTGACACGACACTGATATACATAGTTGCATTCATTCACTTTCATTTTCTTAAATTTGTTACCACTAAATTAAGAGTGTTCTAAAACTTGGGCGTTTTTAGTATTTATTTTGTTTTGATTTAAATTGTAGGTTACATATCCTTCAACTCATGGTGTCTATGAAGAAGGTATTGATGATATTTGCAAGATCATCCATGATAATGGAGGCCAAGTATACATGGATGGTGCCAACATGAATGCTCAGGTTTGTTTTTCTATGCACACCTTTAAGTTAATGTAATTTGTGTTAGGATAAGAGTCTTGAAAGGGGTAGATATCAGTTCCGGATGATATTATGAAAGAAACCAACTTCTCTCTCTTTTTTGGGTCTTTTCAATTGAGTTGGTCCAAAATATCTTCAATCATATTGTCTTCCAAAACTCTTTTATTGGTCTTAACACCCCGATTTCCGGCTAATGGGCTCTAGTAATCCGGATTTTGGCGGAGAAGTAAAGGGTCAGTATGTTACAACTTTTTTAAAAACTGCTTCAATGTTTGACAATACTAAGCTTGTTTTTGCTGCTAGTTTCTACATTGTTGCATACCATTTAAGCCATAATTTAACAATTGTGCCTGATTTTCAGTAGATGTTTATTCAGTTATGATCCTATATTGAACACTTGGTTTCATGGTTACAGGTTGGACTTACAAGTCCAGGTTGGATTGGAGCAGATGTTTGCCATCTCAATCTTCATAAGACATTTTGCATCCCTCATGGAGGAGGTGGCCCTGGAATGGGTCCTATTGGTGTAAAGAAACACTTGGCACCATTTTTACCCTCACATCCTGTGGTAAGTATTTTTTTTTTCTTTCTAGTTATGGATGATAATATGTACAGTATTAGTGTGGTGCACTGGCGAGAAGCCACGTTCGGCACACAAAAGAGCCAAAAATATTTTCATAAGAAAGTGATGAAGTAACATGGATTAATTTCTCTTATATTTATATTATCTGTTACTATAATGAAGGTGCCAACCGGTGGAATTCCTGCCCCTGAAAATGCTCAACCACTTGGTAGCATCTCAGCTGCACCTTGGGGATCGGCACTCATATTGCCAATCTCATACACATACATTGCCATGATGGGTTCTAAAGGGCTCACTGATGCTTCAAAGATAGCCATTTTGAATGCTAACTACATGGCGAAACGATTGGAGGTTTGAGCTTTGTCATAAATTACATATATACGTTGACGAGCCTTAGTTTTTTTACTTATACTTTGAACTTTTATAGAGCTATTACCCGGTTCTTTTCCGTGGAGTCAATGGAACAGTTGCTCATGAATTCATTATTGACTTAAGAGGCTTTAAGGTTAGACTATTTGATGATTGAAGTTTTTCAATTGATCATATAATTATTCAAGCTGGGATTAATTTGTAAGGTATTTCCATTGTAGAACACTGCTGGCATAGAGCCTGAAGATGTTGCGAAACGTCTTATGGACTATGGATTTCATGGACCAACAATGTCATGGCCTGTTCCTGGTACACTCATGATTGAGCCTACTGAAAGTGAAAGCAAGGTATGTATATATGGACCTTCCTAGTAAGGAAATATTTTTTATCCTTGGTTGTGTCACTTTTGCTTTTCAATTTCTCGTGTAACTTCTTATCTGATTCAACTAAACATTGTTGCAGGCTGAGTTAGACAGGTTTTGTGATGCTCTTATTTCCATTAGAAAAGAAATTGCTGAGATTGAGAAAGGAAATGCTGATGTTCACAACAATGTACTTAAGGTAAAAGATTTTTTTGTTTTATTTTAGTTTAATATACTGCAATATTATTGAATAAAGGCTTAGCGGAATTTGAACAAATCGCTATTCTCAACTAGCAGATATAGTAGCAGAATTTGAACAAACCACTATTTTCCGTGATTGACAACACTTATATATAGAACTGTTCTTCACTTAAATGATATTAATATGAAGAAAACTATTTTTTTTGTTTGATTATTTAATAGTTTAAATAGTATAGTGTTGACAATTTGCTGCATTTTTTGTTAACAAAATCAACTTGTTTCATGCACTTCTGAATGATTATCTAAAATGTTCTGCAGGGAGCTCCTCATCCACCATCACTTCTCATGGCTGATGCATGGACCAAACCATACTCCAGGGAGTATGCAGCCTTCCCTGCTCCATGGCTCCGTGGTGCGAAGTTTTGGCCTACCACAGGTAAATCATGTTTATATAATTATATGTTTCCTTTGACATTCTTCTCATAGTTAACCTACCCATCATCCCTAGATGGATGTGTGTTTGAGTAAAATAACTCGATTAAGTGCTTACTCAACAAATCTAGGGAGTTCACTAACGTATATTCATAAGTTGTTCTTCGGAGTTTATTCAAATAAGCTAAAAAAAATGTTTATAGGCTTGTTATAAGTTATTCTTAGAAAGTTAGAAGTGACCCAAACACTAATATAAGTGTCTGTATGTCATGACATCACAGTGTGTTTGGGTCTGCGGTGACTAAAATTGATTGAGTGTATTGATTCTAACTAAAAGTGAGTTGAAGGCAAAGTGATTTATGTTTAGATAAATTCATGTAAAAGTTAGTTGAATAATAAATTTGAGTGTAAAAATCAATTCTAGAATCAAAAGCTCCAATTTATAGCTTCAAATAAGAATCAACTCTGAAGGCAAAATCAATTCTACTAAGAACACGTCTAGCTGCATGTAATGCTTATGCGGTAATTTTTTGTCTGCGTAATTTTGTTTGGCTAATAATGTAAATTTGTGTTGTGTATCAGGACGTGTTGATAATGTGTATGGTGACCGCAACCTGATTTGCACCCTTCAGCCAGCATCACAGGCTGTTGAAGAACCAGCTGCTGCCACAGCATAGTGTTCCAATATTGTTTACCTATTTTAATTTCCAGTTGTACATAAACTCTTCCTATTCTTCATCATACAGTCACTGCAGCTATTGACTTTTGCTTCCTTCTACGATAATGATGATAATCCACTGCTCTTATTAAGTTTCATATCATGAAACTGTTTCATTCTACCACAACTCATATCCATCTCCTCAACTTAAAAAGGCTAAAAGCAAGATGAAAGTTCTTCCTATACAGAAAGAAAAAGCAACAAAAAAAAGTATATATTATATTTCTGCTGCTATTGGGATTTTAGGAATGTATCTCATGCCTACATGTCACAGAAATGTGACATATGAATTTCATTCATGTAAATAAAGAATCTAAAACAATAAAAATCTTAGCAATTCCTTTGAAGAAAGAATTTGCTTGCCAAATCTTTGATGATTATACTTACTAAGTGTCTGTTTGGTAACACAAATAAGCTAACTTATAGCTTATTAAATTAGCTTATAAGTTTGTTTCATAAAATTAGTGTTGAGTTGAATGTAGTGGTCTTCTTTGTGATGTGAATAGGCGATGGATTTCTGGTTTTTCGAAGCATCTTGGCTATCATAGTGCATGTATTGCAAAATTGTGGAGTCTTGCAAGGGATTGTTGCTTGCTAAAAGTATAGGATTTTTGGATGTTGAACTTCACTTAGACTCGTTTATTGTGGTTTAGGGATTTCAATAAAAATATATGTAGAGTGTGCATGGGTGGAGCTTGCTAAGGACAATTAAGCGCTTTCTCACTCTAAACTAGAAAATTAGCGTAAGTCAAGTGTGTTGAAAAATAGGACTGTGGAGTGTGCACGACTTCGATTGGCCTAGCTTATTTCAAACTTTTTATTCAATAAAATGAGAAGTTAGACCAATCAATGTGTTTTGGAGCACAATTGTCATCAGACTAAAACCCTTGTTGACACTCAACTTACCGTCGCCGGAAAACACCGTCAAACTTCGTCGTCGTATGGAGAAACTCCACCTTCTAATTAAAACACTGACAAACTCCTTCAGGTTTTTCTTTTTCCCTTTCCTGTAACGCGCAAGAATGCGATTACGCAAAGAATAATCACCTTTCAGAAAAGCTCCACTCTCACTCAATGCGATTCCACAATTGCGATTTACAACAAAGTTAATTAATTAATTTTTAACTGCTTATTGAATCTAGCTATATATTATATATATTTGCGTGTGAAGATGAAAACTGTTGCAATACGTTGTGTATCATCAAAAGAGACAACACTTTCCAAAGCTACCAAAATTCTCTCCAAGTTTGTATAGGCTGACAATGGTGCTCCAAAACACATTGATTGTTATCTCCACAAGGCTTGTAAAGCTTTCAATAAGCTCAATAACATTCATAGTAAGAGTTGTCAAATCCACACAACAGATGATGGAAGAGTGGTACAAAGTTCTGTTTGTAGTGTTGATGTCAAATCTGAGAATGAGGTTCGAAGGGAATCGTTGCACAATGAGAATGTTGATGAAAAATTGATTTGGAATGATGCTAAGTTTGATCGAGAACTTAATGGTTCTGTTTCAGGTGGAATCGAGAAGCATAATACAAAAGATAATCATGAAGCGGGAAGTTAGAATAAGTTAAATGTTGAAGAGGTAAAGACGGAGCAAACGAAGAAGAGGAAGAATAAAGATTCGGAAGAAATAATGGAAGATGCATCGGGGGAACGGTCTAAGAAAAGAACGGAAAGTAAACACGAGGGTTAAGCTTAAATTTAGGTCTTCATATACTTGTGACATATTTTTTCAATTTTGATAAGGAATTTTCATGCTTACGTTTTTGCCATAGAACATACGAGGAATTTGCTTATTGATTCCTCTTGTGCATTATTTTTGCTAGGGTTATGTCTACATTTATGTGATAACTAAATTAACTTACTTGATAGTTAAATATTTTTCAAAATTGATGAAGAATTTTTCAAAATGTAATATAAATGGCCAATTTAAAAGAAGAAAAAAAATTAGAGAACTATGGTAAAAAAAATACTATCTTAAAGAACTAATTCGAAATAATGGTCAAAATATAAAGGATTGCATGCGTAATTTTACTAAAATTGAACATCTTCTTTTCTTCTTGACTATTGACCGCCATATGTGAAAGAATTTGATTCGATTGTTTGGATTAAAATTTTGACTTGCTAATGTATTGTTGGATTCTACACTAACTCAATATTGAATCATAAAATGTTAACATATACAATTCGACTTCATTTCGTTGTTAGACTGGTCAACCTCAACACTAAATAGTTTGGGCCGAGTTGAGTTATAAGATTGGATGCATTGAATTTTGACCATCTTTAATTTAGGAAAAATATAAAAATATAAACGAACACATAACAACCACACCGTATAGAAATAAGGTCGGTGGTTATATTTGCTTATTTCATACACATCCGTTCCATTTTATAAGAACTACGTTGACTAAATTCATTATTTATATATCTTGTTTTGACTGTATTTTTCTAAAGTATATAAATGTAAATATTATCATATAAGATTTTATTTGATTTGTTTCGATAAATATTTTTAAAATATCTAATTTTTATAATTTTACTAATAGACAATTAAAAATATTCGTAATCAAAATTATGTATTGGAATACGTGCAATAATCAATAAATTTTTATATTTTGGAACGGATGAAGTAATTTTTAATCGCTTTAGTTCGGTGCATAACTCAAATTGCCTTCTATTAGTTGTTAGATATGCAAATTGCAAATAACAATGCTCTTTTCTACACATTCTTATACTACTATAGGCAAAATTTTCATTTTTTTTTTATGTTAATTGAATTTTAGTGATGAGATAATGTCTGCCATATAAAGATTTTTTGTACCAAAATCCAATTTAAAAGGCCTTACAAAAACAGGGTAACCTACAAAAAAACAAAAAGCTTTTCATTTAGGACAAAGGTCAACTTATTGCACGAGTATTATGTGGCAGAGTGGGCCCCACAAAAAGGCAAAAAAAAGAACCGTTGCATTTCCATTTCCCCTTCCCAGCCTCTATACCTCGAAATTCTCAAACCTTTCTTCAATGTCTCTCTCTTCTCTTTCTAACATTTCAAATTTCAAATTTTCAAACTTTTCCTCTTACATCATCATCGTACACACAAAACCCTCAATCTTGTTCTGTTCTAATAACATGTTTTTCATTTTCCTCAGCTTCAATCCTTAACTGGATAACTCTCATTATTCTTAAACAAACCAAACTATTCATTCTCACAACTGTTTCTCTGTTTCACAAAATGAGGGAAGAAAATAGTATCAACAACAACCCATCAGAAAACAAGTCCAAAGTTTCAAAATTTTCCGATCAAAATCAACCACCAAAGATTCAAACCACAAAAGGAACAAACCCCAACAACATTCATTCAAAGCCAAGGTTATGGGGTGCACACATTGTAAAAGGGTTTTCAGCTGACAAAAAAACCAAACAACAATCAACTGTTCTTACAAAAAAACAGACAACAATAACAACAACAACAACAACCTCGAATGTTGCTAACCAGAAAAACCCTTTTGTTCCAGCTCAATCAAGAGTGAAAAGATCCTTAATGGGTGATTTATCAAGTTCTCAAGTTCATCCACATGCTTTTCCAACACATAGGAGACAATCATCAACTGATTTGTTCACTGAGTTAGATCATATGAGAAATTTGTTGCAAGAGTCTAAGGAGAGAGAGTCTAAGCTGAATGCTGAGTTGGCTGAGTGTAGGAAGAATCAGAATGAGGTTGATGAGCTTGTGAAGAAAATTGCTTTGTTAGAAGAAGAGAAAACTAGTCTCTCTGAGCAATTGGTTGTGTTGAGTAGGAGCTGTGGATTGGAGAAACAAGAAGAACAGAAAGGGGAAAATAAGGATAGTTCTATGCAGAATCTTGAGCTTGAAGTTGTTGAGTTGAGAAGGTTGAATAAGGAGTTGCATATGCAGAAGAGGAACCTCACTTGCAGGCTCTCTTCTATGGAGTCTCAATTATCTTGTTCTCCTAACTCTTCAGAGGTAAGTTTTGCAGCTTAAATGATTCAAATTTATTTGATACAATTTATTTTAAGCTTATGGAGAAAAACTTTCAATTAAGATTCCAAATTTTTTAATTTGGTTTCATGTTTGTCTCTTCTTATAAATAGAATTAGAAATTGAGCTTCTTAGGGCCTGTCTAAATTGGCTTATTTGAGCTGATCTCCCGACATAATTTTTGTGAGACTGTTTGGAAGAACTTATGAAAATAGCTCGTAGCATATATAAAAATGATTTATATTTATTTTATCTTTTTTCTGTAAAAGTTGCTTATGTAGCGCTTATCATGATAAATGCTTGTGCTATAAATTGAAAATAAGCTGTTTATCCAAACAGGCCCCTACGCCCAGTTTGGATCAGCTTCTAGTTTGTGAAAGCTTCTCAGTTTATCTATTAGCATACTTTTACCTATTGAGAAGTTAAAAAAGTTTATGAAAAGATGGAAATGCATAAACTAATTTCAACTTATAGTTGTACTTAATTATTGAGAACTTAATCTATTAGCATACTTTTAGATTATTTTAGTATGTACTTTGCAAGTAATTATTGAGAACTTAATCCAAACTGGCTATTAAAACTTAGGATAAGGTTCTGCCTGCCTCACTTCTGCTTTTCTGAATATTGATTCACTTTTTTTGCCTCCATGATATCCTTATATGATATGATCAGAGTGACATTGTTGCCAAATTTAAAGCCGAGGCATCATTGCTCCGGCTCACGAACGAAGACCTGAGCAAACAAGTAGAAGGCTTACAAACAAGCAGATTGAATGAAGTGGAGGAACTAGCCTACTTGAGGTGGGTGAATTCGTGTTTACGAACCGAGTTGAAGAATACATGCTCAACATTGGATTCTGATAAGTCATCTAGCCCTCAATCTGTTGTGAGTAGTAGCGGAGATTCTATTAGTTCTTTCTCTGACCAAAGCAGTAGCGCAAATAGCTTCAATTTCGTTAAGAAGCCAAAAAAGTGGCCAATAACTAGTAATGATCATTTGTCACATGTAGAGTGCACAAATAGTAGTCTCATTGAGAAAAATTGGATTGAATCAATTTCTGAGGGAAACGGAAGAAGACATTCAATTAGTGGTTCCAATAGCTCAGAGGAAGAGGTTGTTGTATTCAATAAAAGAAGACAATCTAATTGTTTTGATTCTTTTGAATGTTTGAAAGAAATGGAAAAGGAATCAATGCCAATGCCATTATCTATTCAACAATCTGTTTTGGAAAAGAGGGCATTAAGGATTCCTAATCCTCCTCCAAGACCTTCGTCATGTTCTATTTCGAGCAAATCAAAACAAGAAAGCTCGGTTCAAGTTCAAGTTCAACCTCCTCCACCTCCGCCTCCACCACCACCTCCTATGAGTTTTGCATCGAAAAGTAATACTGCAATGGTAAAACGAGCGCCACAAGTGGTTGAATTGTACCACTCACTCATGAAGAGAGATTGTAGAAGAGATTCTTCAAGTGGAGGACTCTCTGATGCTCCTGATGTTGCAGATGTTCGTAGTAGCATGATTGGAGAAATCGAGAACCGTTCGTCACATTTACTTGCTGTGAGTAACTTTATACCTCATGTGTCCAACTTATTAAATTCCATCATTTTTCACAGCAAATTTTGTTTACAAAGCATATTATTTTCCATTATATTTATATATTGGTGAATGTTCTGCTTGAAATCTAGAATGCTAATATCTATTTCTTGATATGCAGATAAAGGCAGATATTGAAACACAAGGAGAATTTGTAAATTCATTGATTAGAGAGGTGAACAACGCGGTTTATGAGAACATAGATGACGTAGTTGCATTTGTGAAGTGGCTTGATGATGAACTTGGCTTCCTTGTAAGTTGCTTTGTGCTTATAGATGATTCATTTCTGTTACTGCTATTAAAATGTATGATGTATCATTGTTGTGTATATATTAGCCATGATATGATTATGAACATGTTTCATAGGTCGATGAAAGAGCTGTTCTTAAACATTTTGATTGGCCAGAGAAAAAAGCCGACACATTAAGAGAAGCATCATTTGGATATCAAGATTTGAAAAAGTTGGAATCTGAAGTTTCCTCCTACAAGGATGACCCTCGGCTACCTTGTGATATTGCTCTAAAGAAAATGGTTGCATTATCAGAAAAGTAAGCAACTCAAATATCTCCGAAAGCACGTGCTTTGTGATTCTATAGTTTCATGTTGCAAGACACTTATGTTTGTATTTTCACCATAGGATGGAACGTACGGTTTATACACTTCTCCGCACGAGGGATTCACTAATGCGAAATTGCAAGGAGTTTCAAATTCCTGTAGAATGGATGCTTGATAATGGAATTATTGGCAAGGTACATCATATTGTGAATGATGAAATGTGTAAAGGACACTATAATAGTATTATAGTGTCATTACATAATTGATATATTAAGGATTAGGCTAACAAATAGATCTTCATGAACAATCATTTATCTGGCAAGATTTTTTGTAGGATCCCATGATAGTGTTCTTGAAATTTGTAAAAGCGCGATTTTGTATCTGATACTTCTTCTCTATATAATTTTATATATCTTGCTATAACATTGGATTCAACTATTTTTCTTTTGTAGATAAAACTAGGGTCAGTTAAATTGGCCAAAAAGTATATGAAAAGGGTAGCCATGGAAGTTCAAACAAAGTCAGCATTTGACAAAGATCCTGCAATGGATTACATGGTTCTCCAAGGAGTGAGATTTGCTTTCAGAATCCATCAGGTATGTCCTATGTGATATATTTCAGTATATTTGTACATTCTTTCTAGTATTCACAAATTGCAATTTGAGGTACTAATCTTTACTTATTTGTTAATTAATGCAGTTTGCAGGAGGATTTGATGCAGAAACAATGCATGCATTTGAAGAACTTCGCAATCTAGCTTCTCTACTTAACAAAACATAAAGAGAATGATGAGTTTCAGCTTACCATCTCAGTGAGCCATAGTCTAACCTTATTCATAGATGCAATCATTCTGGATTTATTTTGTCTGTGATTGCATTACATTTTGGTACTAAGAGATTGGCAAGATTTACATATAATGTAACTGGTGCATTTTGGGCTACAATAATTGTATCATTCAAATAGTAAGATCAACAATCAAATTAATTGTGTTGTGTAACTTAACACAACAATGAAGAAAAATATATGAAGCATGCATATGCATGCATGCAGCAATCTTGTAATTCAAGCAAACATGAAAATTGGGTGGTGCATTGTATGTATTAAGACTTTGGAAATGAAAAAGGTATACGCAATTTGAAATTTTTGTGAGGACAAAGAAAGCTCCTTAAGTCATTTTAAAGGAAATAATGGTGAGTGTGGTGGCGGCGCTTGTTTGTGGCATAGTCAACAACTTATAAATTTCACGCAAGAATTATGCCATAGGGTAGTACCTTTGCTAATTGCCGTGATAAACGGGTTACCTTTTGATAGGTAAATTAAGGGTTTTTATCTGTAAAATTAAGTACAGGGCAAAATCAGATAAGATCAAATAATTTTTTTTAGATATATTGTGTTAGACGATGCTTGGTAGACAAAATATTATTTGTGTGTTTAGATAACTTGTGCGGATACTTTAAAAAAGTTATGTTCTATAAATAATTTTGAAATAAAAAACGGTACAATTAAAATTATTCTATATGATCTCTAATTTTGTTAGATAATCCAACACATCGTAATGATTAAGGATATTATAGAAAAAGAGAAATAATGTTGCTAAAAATAGGAAAATTTATTAATTGTATTTTTTTTACGAAAATTTATTATTTGTATTGAAATGTGTGAAAAGTCAAAAAATGATCGAAAAGTAAAAAAAAACCAAAGAGAATAATACTCGTATATGTTTGAAGTTTTGACAAAAAAAAATGTTTGAAGTATTTATTTTAGGATGGGTATATTAATAAGATACCGTTTGATGGTCAGGATATGATAAAGACAGGATATGATATAGAGTTGGATAGAGACATGATATGATATGAACAAGATAACAGTTATCCTATTATTTGTTTGATGTACACATGATAACAAATAGGATATCATATATATATAATAATTAAATGACAAAATTACCCTTGTAACCTAATTATTTTTTCTTTGAAATTACCTTGTATTTTTCTAAAACTTTTTAAATAAAGTAAGAATACATAATCCAATTGGCAATATACATTATCACCGGACACACACACACAAAAAAGATTGTTCCAAAACTCACCGCTACAGTAACAAAAAAATAATAGAACAAGAAGAAGAACAAATGGACATCAACGCACAACATATTGTTGCAGAGATACAAATTAGAGATTCAGGGAAACAAATTTGCACAACAATATTTGTAAAAAAAATGCATATAACAATATTAATCTCTCTACAATTTCTCATGAGGACATCAATTTCTCTCAGGAACTAGAATTCTTATCTTAATCTTATCTTATCTTATCTTATCTTAATCTTAATCTTAATCTTAATCTTATTATTATTATAAATGGTATGTTGTGCCTCCTTCTTTAAACCCTAATCATCTCTTAATCTCTCAACACTTTTCCCTCCAAAAGCCTTTCAAATATCTATTTAATTTTTTAATAAAAAAAATCACACTCTCCTATATCAGTACAGTAGCGCATGCTTCTTCTTCTGAGCATCATAATTGTTGTGCCACTACACCACTCCATATATTGAGCCACTAAACCATCATTAACTCTGACCACACCACCCCATTAAATGTTAATTAAATCCATAAACCACCCCATTTGATATTCTTCTCTGCACCGTATGCTCCAATTCCTGTATTTTTTTATTTTTATTATTCTCTCTTCTACTCATAGATTAGTTTTTCTCTTTCTCTCTTCCATCTCTCTCACCGGACATTCTCCGTCCATCTCTTCCCACGGCCACCGGCCGCCGTTCTCCTCTCTCGCAGTTGTCTATCTCCCTCCCTCTCTCTAAAACGCAAATATAATTCATTTGTTCCATATTTACTCTGCCTTCTGATGCGTTTCCGGCCACTACGATGTTCATCGAAGAAAACGATTCTGTTTCCCTATCTATATGCATCTTTATCGGAGCGCCATCCCTTCCGCCACGGTAAAGGAATATCCGACCAAATGGGCCATGGCCTCTTTTTTTCGGCCTTTGTTTATTTTTGATACCTATTCGTCTTTCTCATCTTTTCATCTATTTTCCTTTTTTATTTTCTCTCAATAGAGAGAGATTTTATCGAGAAACAGCACCTCCATGACTATGTTTTGCTAATTAGGTTTTAGACTTTTTGCTTCTATTGCAGGATTGAGAAGAATGAACCTATGAGTGGCCATGAACTTGATAGGAAGTAAGTTGATGAGCACGTTAACTCAAACCCTCAAGTGAATGACAATGAAGAAGATGAGGTAGATTCGTTCATTACTTTCTTTAATTTTTCCCTCTTCAAAATTTGTTGTTATCAAAGTTGATCAGTCTTCCAAAATTTATCTTTCTTTGTTTTCTAGAATATTTAGTTTTGGAAACTATGATGTTAATCTTTTAAAGTTTAAGTACTTTGATTGAATTGACTGTTTCGACTTCCTGTATACACAGTCTCTTATGTGTGCATAAAAACAACCTATGCGGCTAGAAAAATGGTGAAAACTCACAACCAGACCTTTCTGATGCGAGGAGCTGACTATTTTGTGATTCTATTTCTGTTAGTTTAGATTTAACAAGAAAATAGTAGTTACACAAATGGTATTCTTTAAATCTAATTTTTGTTTCTGTTTTGTTTTTGTTTGGACCTAATTTTTTTATGATTCAAGGTTATTCTATTTTTGAGTTTAGTAAAATAGCTTCCCCTGATAAATTGCTCTGGGTCCATTTTCAAAGGTAAAATAGTCACTTTGGTACATAATCCTATTGTTGTAAATACATTTTGGAGAAGATGATAAAGTATTGATGGTACTTTTATAGTGTAATGTATTGTTTCTAATAGTTTTGCAAGTTGCAATGCATTTTCTAACTCAAGTTGTATTTTTTTTTTGTTATTGTAAGGTTTGATATCATTTTCCTTAACCCCCTTATGATTATAACAATAAGGTAAGAAATATCTTTGTTTTTACACAAATAGTTTTGCTATCAGTTCAATTGAAATAATAGATTGACACAGTTAGTTATCATTTTGCCTTTGATTACTCTTATCCCATCTAGTGTGACTTGGAACCCTGTTGTTGCATATTATATAAAATATGACTCTTCCATATGATAGATGTGTGTACTTGGTATAAATTGTGTAGAAAACAAGTTGAAAGTAAAAATTGATTGGAGGAAAGTTAGGTGACTTTACCATGTTTTCTATCTCTTTGATATTCACTCTCATTGGTATTTCATTTAATATGCTTGCAATTATTTAGCTAATGTAAAGTAATGTAATTGTCTTATGGTTGTAGGCTAGCCAACAAATGAAAGAATGACTGCATTGCTCTGATTCATGCTTGCAATATGCTGTAATGAAAAGCATACAATGTATAGAATTTGGTTTCAAATTATTCCAAATGTGTGATATGTATGTGCTAAGATTGATGATGAGGTGTGAATCAATATTTTCATGTTTGTTTGCATCAACTTGGTGTTTATGGTTTGTGGTCATATTCTAAATTACATGATTAGATACTTCTCATTTAAAAGATCAATCATGATATTGTGAGAAGTTTGTATTCCAAGTGATGAAGCTGGGTGGATTTGATGCAGGCTGATTATTGATTACCAAAAGAAAACTATGATTTATTGAGCCACTAAAAGCAATGAATTGATATATTTTCAAGAAAAAGATAAACATGCACTTCACTCCCTGACTAATAGCATTTATTAGTTTGTATTTCCCTAAAATGTTAGTCTCTCTTTTTTCTCTAAGTTTCTCTCCACCGTATCTCTCATCTAATAATCTCCCTCTCAAAAAAATTCTTTTCTCCATCGTCTCTCTCATCTAATAATTTCTCTGAATTTTTTTTTCTCTGCATTTTGTTTTATTCACTTCTTTCCCCTCTCTAATTTTTTCTCTATTAATCTTCTATGGCACAGGGAAGCAGTTTTTCCAAGCGACCACTAGATGTGCGGGATTTTGAAGGACATGCGGCTGTGCTCGCCGGACATTGCACTTGGTTGGATTCGTTTCATGAAGGTGAGAGAAATTTTTGGATTCGTTTCATGAAGGTGAGAGAAATTTTTCCAATGCATTTGACTCTGTTAGTTTTGCTTCACCATTTTGTTTTATGAGAAACTTTCCTTTTATTTTATGTATTGTCCATTTGATTTTATCCATGACTATTGATATGCTAATGTTAGTTATAGCTATGTTTACATTGTTTTGTACTTGGTTGTGGAATTGGAATTAATGAGTAATCCTGCTGGTTGCTTTATCTTTTTAGCAGAGAACTATAGATTGTTGGATATGATAGAAGAGTATCAATATTGTATTGCTTTGGATCTATGAGACAAGATTGCCTTGAGAGGGACCTAGAATTTGAAGTTATCAACCAAATTAATGGAAAAACACAGCTGTGATTTTTACTTAGAGGTGGGACTTCTTCTTTCAAATGCATTGCTGCATATTATTCAAAGATAACTCCCTGCAATTTTTCTTTGCTATCTCAGAGTCTTCTCTGGTAGCAATTAAGCTAATAAAGAGACTGAACAGTTTGAGTGGAGTTTGGTGGATTATTTTTGAAGTAGTTTTTAGAGTTTTTGCTTCTTTTTTGCTTCTACCATGAAGTAAATAAAATAGAGAGAAATAGGTTGAGTTTATGCATTGATGTTTTGCATTGAGTTTATTGCAGGATTGAGAAGAAGTGAACCTATGAGTGGCGATGAAGTTGATAGGAAGTAAAAATAAAGAGAGAAAAGAGTTTCCACATTGATGTCTATGAGGTGAAGAGTAAAGAAATATGTGAAGACTCATCTCTTAGTGAATTGAAGTTAAATATTTGTTGTATGGTATGAATTTTGTTTTGGTGCTACATTGTGGCCATTTGCTGTAACGCCATGTGAATTGTTTTGTAACAAAGACTTGCGTTTTTTATTCTAACTTTGAAGCAAATAATAGAGTGGGATCTTTGCAGCCTTTTGTACTAGGTCGATTGAGTTTTCTCATTGTAATGATCAATGGGTTTGAGCATCTTTAATGAAGTTTATAATTATTTCCATTTTGTATATAGTATAAAATTATTTCAAACCTGGTGGTAGATATCTACTCATTGATTGTTGGCTATTGTGATACAAGAAATACATTCAAAATTATTTGAACATTGATTTTTTTAGGATAGAAAAAAAGAGAGTTGTTGATTTGTTACATAGTTTTTTTTTTTTGTTTTTTTTTGGTATATTGATTTTTTAAATTTAAAATAAGGCAATTTATATTTCTAAAATTTGGAAATTAATTAGTGCAAGATCCCTACAAGTATTTTTTTTTAGTACAAAAGAGGGTACAATTATTCATTTTATTCTTCAAGAACATGACAAATGCCATAATTTTCAAAAATGGATAAATATTTTATTCCTCTTAAATTATTTTATGTGATTGATATGTAATTTTACTGATTAATAAGAAATGATATTAATACTGTTTAGTTTCATTTTAACTGACTAATTTAATTTACAATAATATATGTTTTGATTTTATTTTATTTTTTCCTTTGCAATTTTAATTATAGCAATTTAAATCGTATATCTATCACACAATAAAACCCGTGCAACGCACGGGTCAGAGTCTAGTTAAGGGAAAAAGGGAACATTCTGAAATTGGTTGGCTTTAATTTTGTGTTTGTACAGCTGTGGTGTGGTGGCTGTTATCAAAAGATTCGACGACGATGTTGACAGAATAACATCGTCTTTTTGGTGCGAATTCAAATTCATCGCCGCCGATCTAACACACTCTTCTCATTTATAAGTTCATCCGTTGAAGTTGGAAATCTCCTCTTTGATTTCTTCTTCCTCGTTTTCGATCTATTCATTCGCTTCTTTAGTCTCGAAATCCCCATTTTGTTATGTGTTGTGATGGAGAGAGAGAGAGAGAGACAGAGAGTGATGGAGTGAAAGAGAAGTTGTGAATTGTGTGATACAGAGCCTCTGTGTTTTAAAAACCGGACCGGACATTAAACCGGTGAGGTGCTGGTTCACTGGTCGAACCACTGGGTCCCTGGTCGAACCGCATGACTAAACCGGATTAAACCAGATAACTCGGACATATAATTCACTCTATATAAAAAATAATTATATGTATTAAATAATTATATGTATTAATTTAATACATATAATTATTTTTTAATTTAAATTATATTTAATCAATAATTAGGCATCTATATTATTTTATTTTTAAAAAAAAAATCATAGCATATGTATTTTAATTTTAAATATAATAAATTAGAATCATTAGTTATTTTTAAAACACTGTAACAGAGGTACAGTGAAGAGGACAAAATAGGAAAAGGGGTAGCAAAAGACAATAGGTTATTTTTAACCCGGCTTATACTACGGATAGAAAATACAAAGGCCAGACAGGATAGCATTGAAAATAGGATTGATATATCCAATCCAATCGGTGCATCAAACTAAAAATATGAGTAGGATATGATAGATTTATCATATCCTGTTTCCTTATCCTGACCATTAAACGGGCCTTAGTATTCGTCTTTTAATCCCAATATTCAGACTCATACATATAAATGGATAGAAACTTCATAGTTTTTCAAATTTCTAAATTAGCTTTAACGAGAACTTGTTCTATAAAAATAATAGTTATCTTTTCCTTATATATATATATATATTTTAATCTCTTTTTTATATATTTATCTTATTTTTTTCTTATATTTAAAATGGAATAACAAATTTTTTGTTCATATTTGAAATGAAAGGGAGTAAATAACTATGAATAAAGTAATCTCTATTAAAATCCCGTAAGTAGAGCTCATATGTATAATTCAATCTTTTGCAAGAGCGATTGAAAGGGGGTCTGAAACATTTGATAGCACTTAAACTCAAATATATCATTGAAATTAGTGAAATTTGTGGTAGTAGTAGCAATTTCTTAATAGAAAAGGGATAAATACCAGCCGTGGGATGAGAGAACTGTGGTCAATGAATCCAACAATCAATATTGAAAGCAGCCCACTAAAACTAAAAAGGCAATAATAACGCGTATGACAAATTAACAGATTTGATTCATAATAATATCCAGGGTTTGATCAATAAGAATTGTTGGAGAATTTTTTAGACTTCATTTTTTTTTACTAAATTTAACATTTAATAATTAATATAGTGTTTGATAAGAGGAGACAATATATATTCTCATACAAGACAAGTATGGTCCGGTGAGTGGAGAAAATAAAAGAGTTGTAAATTTGATTGACATGACATGATAAAAAAAAGAGGAAACAACACTTTTATATTATTTTTTACATAGAAAGAGACAAATATTGAAGTTAAATTTATTTTGAATATTCTTATGGAGTAACTTTTGAAATTGTATTTTATATCTATGTTTCTGTCAATATATTAATAGGTAACTAAAGTGTTCGTATCTTAAAGACCTTTGTTAAATAGTTTAAAAGAAAAAATTTACACCGAAAATATAACTTTTTTTTATTGTATCTTTAGTTCTATTTGATTTCAACAAATTTGATTTCCTTAATGTATAATTGATCTTGCCAACAAATTAATTTTTATGTTCTATTTTTTTGTATAACTCTCTTTTACATGATTATATTCAAATATACATTCTTACAAAAAAAAAAAATTTCAAATATTAATTTTTTTATTTAGAATTTTTAGTAATTAACCACACAATTTTCAATAACAATAAAGTTAGATCTATCCTATACTATAAAGAAATAAATTAGATCCAAGTCATCCAACTAAATAAATTATATTTTGACAACAAAATTAAATTAAGTAAAAGAAACAACTCATAAAGAAAAAATAATCAATTTTTGTCTATTCTAAAATATTGAACTAAAGAGAAAAAAAAAGGACGAATTTATCTTACTCCACCCTCGTAATCACGGCACAAGTTATGGTGCATAAGCAATGTTTATGCCCTGTGCATAAATACCCCAAATTGCTTAGTGCACCCCTCAGATTTCTAGCGCACCCCCCAGATTGCTTAGAAATTTAGCCATTTAGGGGATGTGCTAAAAATTTAGGGGGTGCGCTAAACAATTTGTGGGGTGCGCTAAGCAATCTTGGGGATGCATTAAGCAATTTTTATTATTTATGCATGGTGCATAAGGAAAAAAGCTTATGCACCATAGCCACTCCCAATATCAATATTTTGTTTTTCTCTGGAAACTTGCTAACTAAGTTAAATATTTATTAGTATTAAAATAAAAAGTCATTTCATAAAAAATTATGACAGAAAATTACGAATGAGGAGAACAAAAAACACAAAGCGGAAATTGCAACGCGTGAATTATTAAATACTACTAGTATTAATTAATTAATTAATTGTTATAATAATTTTCCTTTTTTTAATACAGTAATTTGCAAAAGAGAAGCACTAGAACTAGAAAGGTGAAAGAAATCATAGAGATTGGAGGGAACAAACAAATTCATGAAACGAATTAAGCGATTAATTTAAGCGAAAAAAAGAATAATCTCAGAATCGCGTTTTAATCGATTCCACGGTAGTTGAAGTTGATGATCTTATTCCTGTAACCGTCACCATGCCCAAAATGAAGCATCTACTTCGAAAGCTTCACATCGGTGGTGGCGCCACCGCAACCACAACCGCGGCATTACCACTTTCTCATTCCGATTCTCACACTCCTCTTCCTCCTCCTCCTTCTTCTTCTACATCTCTCAGTCCTTCTCCATCTCCTTCACCTTCTCCTTCTCCAACCGTTGCTAATGTTAACAATTCACGAAACGACGCCGATATAGGTGTCAACGATTTTAATCTTTTGCAGGAAGAAGAGTTTCAGGTTCAATTGGCTCTTGCTATTAGTGCTTCTGATTCCGATCCTCATGATGTTGATGAATCTGCTCAGATCGATGCTGCTAAACAGATCAGCCTTGGTTATTCTGCTTCGATTACGGATACTCCTGCACTTGTTCAGTTTCAATCGCTTCGTTATTGGGTAATATTATCAATTATTATTGTTGTTATTATTAATTTGAAGTACAATTTGAGTTAGGGGTAGTCAAATTATGTTATATGTTTGTTTCTTGTTTAGGGTAATTTTTCTGAATTGGGAATTTTTAGCTTTTTTATTCTTAGTGCCTAGTTAGTTCTATTAATGTTGGAATTATAAATGTACTTTGGAGTTTTCCTCATCACTGAATTTATTTTTGGTAAACCAAAGGTATATTCGCGTGTAAGTAGACTAATTCCCTCGAGTTAACTGAGATCCATTGGTTGACCTCTTTCCGCAATGTTTTTCCATATGTACCGGTCAGGGTTCCACCCTGAACCAAATTGTTAAGAGACCTAAGTATCTACCACTTGTGTCACACTATGTTGAATCTCAGGATTGAATTTTGAATACTCTGAATTATGGAATTTAATAAATATATGCTTAGTGTATAATTACTTTTAGGCTGTGGGATAGGGGTACTTACATCAGTGTCCGGCATGCCTCAAATAGGATTGATTACCCTCGGTTTAGGAAACCTATATGAAACAAAAAAAAGTTACTTTTAGGGCGAAATCCAATCATATTTCACACTTTCTTGCCAAGTCCTAATATTTCTTCTTAAAACCTCATTGTGACAAGATGGTGAAATATAGTTAAACGGACGTATACAACTTTTGTACTGTTAATGTATAGTTATTAAACTTGTGAATGATATATTATGAAGGTTAAAATTTCACATTGTGTTTGCCACATCGTTGATTTATTTTTTTATTTTTTTTTAAAAGGCAGAATACTTTCTTGTTGAAAATTTACTATGGCAAGATGATTAACTATAATTAGACGTATGTATAAGACTTATCCGTGTTGTTGGTGTAACTCATGAATGATATACAATGAAAATTGAAGACTAATTGAAAAATGGATTTTGTTTATATCTGTTTTGATATTCAATTAAGTCTGGATTCGTGCTGTTTATGGACATTTGATGATTTGATAAATGATGATGGTGTGTTTTCTTATTTGGCAAAAGTGAAAAAATCGTAGTTATAATCATATTGGGAATGTGTTTTTTGAAGCAGACTGTGTTTTTATCTCTGGCAGAATTACAACGTAATTGCTTATGACGAGAAAGTGATGGATGGGTTTTATGATGTCTATGGGATCGACTCAAGTTTAATTGAACGGGGAAAGATGCCATTGCTGGTGGATCTGAAAACTGTACCCTCCTCACGAAATGTAGATTATGAAGTGATCTCGGTGAATCGCATTATTGATGTTGAGCTATGTCAGCTTGAGAAAAAAGCCTGTGCCTTGTTTGAAGAGTGTTCTGTTTCTGAACTAGGACTGTTTTTGAGTGGCTTAATCCAGAGACTTGCTGATGTTGTTGTTAATAGAATGGGTGGACCGGTCGGCAGTGCTGATAATATCACGACAAAGTGGGCTTTGAGGAGTCGTGAATTACAAAATTCTTTAAGAACTGTCGTTCTTCCTCTTGGCTGTCTAGATGTTGGACTTTCACGTCACCGGGCCCTACTTTTTAAGGTAAGATTTTCTCAATTTATTAATTGAAGAGAACTTACATATAAAATTCACACACTTGAGAGTTCAGACAATTGCTTTTGCTCAATTTGTAGACACCGTCCTGTGTTATGTGGAGTACATTTTATTTTTATTGTTGAGTTTTATGGCCCATTTGATTTGTCCTGTTCAATTGTGGAGTGTGTATATATATCTTCATAGTTGGTAATGCTTATCATTTTTCTAATGGTAGCATTCACATCAAGGGCCTGTTCGGATCGACTTATTTAAGCTTATCTACTGGCATAAGCACTTGTGACTTGTGAGACTGTTTGGGAGAATTTATGAAAGCAACTTATGACATGTTCATAAGCTGTTTTCAGCTTATTTCCCTAAGTTCTCCTAGATAGCTTATAAAAACAGCTAATAGTTTTTACAAAAACAATTTGACTTTATTTTATCCTGTGTAATAGAAATAGCTTATAGCGCTTATGCTATAAGCTGCAAATTAAGTTGTTTGCACAACTAACATTTATCTAATTTCATCTAAAGCTAGTTTCATTCTTCTGATGCTTAGGTACTTGCTGATAGGATTAATATTCCCTGCATGCTTGTAAAAGGGAGCTATTACACAGGAACTGATGATGGGGCTGTGAATTTGATTAAAGCTGATGATGGAAGGTATTTATTTTATGGTAGAATGTTGATTCCCTTTTTATTTATTGATTTTATGGAAGTTTAATTCAACTGTCAATTTTAAATTTTTATTTAGTCTCTTGCATAGTTGATGAATGATGACAATTGTCATGTATTCTGTTGAGTCAGAAACTCCTTAGTGTACTTTGTTGCCATGATAGTACAGACTCCTGAGGCAGATATTCCAAAAACAACTTTATCTGACATTTTCTGTTTTGTATTTCTGATGCTTTGAAAAACTCTTCCTGTCATTTGAGATGGGAGAATTGGTCCACCTTTATGAAGTTAATGATTATATAAAATTGTTAAATACTTAAATTAAATATAGGATATCGCGGTAAATGTGATTTAAGCTGTAAGGCAACCGTCATTTAATTTATTGCTGCCTATTGGATATATTGTTGGAGTTCATTAATCGCAACTTATGCTTACTATGATCCTCTTATGACTTTTAGTTGCATTCTTTGAATGGTTTTCGTTCATAAAAATCAGATTTCCAACAATTTATCTTATATCTTTTAGCATTATGCTCCTGTCATATTTGGCAAACGACCTTCTAATTAGACTAACTGTGCCGATCTTGTGTTAATGTTGGAACAATTTTAGGATCTGTTATTAAATTGTATTTGCACTGATGCAGTGAATATATTATTGATATGATGGGTGCTCCTGGTACTCTTATTCCTGCTGAGGTGCCCAGCAGTCAGATCCAAAACTATGGTTTTGCTGGTAGGGATTTCGCAGAGATTGCAGGACAACCTAACAACTTATATCCAATGCTTGCTAATGAAACTGATGTTCTGGGAGTATTGTCTGATTGTACCGTAGGGAGGGTCCAGACAAAAGAATTAGTAGAAATTAGCAGTCAAACAAAACCAGATGAAATGAATCGTGTTAAGGTAAATGAAGCAGGGAGATATAAGCATACAGCCGCGTATGAATGCTCATCACATCCAGAATCATCACATGCAGAAAACATGCATGTAAAAAATGTCTCCCAGTATGTTCTCAGTGCCGCAAAAAACCCAGACTTTGCCTCAAAACTGCACACTATTCTATTAGAAAGCGGTGCATCACCTCCTTCCGATCTTTTTTCAGATATGAATTCCCGAGATAGGGGTTCAGATACTGTTCAAGCTGACCAAAATAGGCTGTTATTAAGTTATGATAAGTCTCTCATACTCCCTCAAGGAGTGGACCCTGCTGGTGGTAATACTAGGTTATATCAATTGGCCGACCAGTTAGCCGAACAGCAAAAAGAGTTACACACTGATGCCACTGAGTTTTATGATTCTTCGCAGAGTAATACAAGGAATGCCTTTGCAACTGTTTCCGGTAAAGATAGTGATATAGAGCAATCTAATCCATTAATTGTTGACTTCACTTCTTTTAATACACGCAAAGAAAAGTGTCCTGAGTCTTCCTTGCCCAAGGCAGCCCTTTCTTGCAAAAGGCATAATGGCGTTGAATGTTTTTGTGATGATGACGAAAGTGGTCCTAGAAATGAGGCTGGAGCTTCTTTGAATAACATTGAAGTTGGGAACGATTCAGTCATTCAAATAAACGAGACAGTCAGTGGAGATTGCATCATATACGATGACAGTAAAAGCAAGAAAGTTCACCCAATACTTGGGGAAGACACGCAATGGGAAGTTCAGTGGGAGGATCTTCGCATTGGTGAGCGTATCGGTATTGGTGAGTCTATTCCCAGGTTTTAAATGTGATTTTTTGGATGTAAATTTATTTAAAAGCTTAGGGTCTTGAATAAATATCTTTCGATAAGATAATTGGAAACTTATTAATTTTGTATAGCTCATTCCTACATCAAGCAGTTCAGAGCTTTTTTAGATGTTGCTCTTTGTTTTTTTGAATGGCGATTAAGTAAAAGGTGGTTGAAAATATGCTGCTATATGATGTAACCCTGAAAATCTAACTTTGCAGAACTGTCCTTGTAGGTTCTTACGGAGAAGTTTACCGTGCTGATTGCAATGGCACCGTAAGTCTGCTCCTACTTTTTTATGCTGTCTTAACTTTTATGTGCTTCATCAGTTTCCTGTCTGTCATGTGTCATTTTCTTACTATTTAAGAAGTTATTGGAATTACATAATCTGAAAATTTCTAGATAACTCCTAGATGACTTCTTTGTTCTGCTTTATGCAAGAATTTTATATACAGATTAATATTTGTAGTTAATTGTTCCCCAATTTGTCACATTCTGTGAATAAAGAATGATCATAGTATGATCATAGTAACATATCAACTCACAAGTTTTGTCAGTTACTCACAGAGTCATAATTGAGTCTGTTCCATGGGTAATTTTGTGAATAAAGAATCCACAGATTGTCCGTAAAATGTATACTTCTTCAGAAATTTGTAATGCTATGCTTTTGAAGACACATAACACAAATCATGAAATCATGTTATGTTCAGGCTTGACCTTGTCTGCTTGAATAGCGATTAAAAATCGATTCCTTTTCTGTTAGCCACTGCTTAAGTCAATATCTATCAGTATTCCGACTTTTGTGTGCGGAGGAGGGTGTAGAGAGGGTCTACCTCATTCATCTGACTTGAGATAACTTGGCTAAGGCTTAGTGCAGGTCTATCTTCATTCTGTTAGGCTCTCTTCAGATTTCTTATAAATGCCTTTTATTGATGAATATGCACACATTTTTTCCTTCTACAAAGGGACTCATGCTCATGTAGGCTGTAGCCATTTTATCTCTTCCGGGTTCTGTCTGTCATTTTAATTTGGTGTTGGAACTTTTATTGCTTGTCTCCATGGGATGGTCTTATGGTGTAAGACTTGCTTCATTTGTGAAAGTACTTAATAATATTTTTGTTTGTATGACTGGGTTGCCAATGGCGGCATTACAGGAAGTTGCTGTAAAGAAGTTTTTAGACCAAGATGTCTCTGGTGATGCACTAGATCAGTTCAAATCGGAAGTGAGCAACTATTATTAGTATTACTATATACATATGTTTAATGCATTCATATGCATATATAAGATTCATCCCCTTATATTGCCCTCTACAGATTGAGATTATGCTAAGGCTGCGTCATCCTAATGTTGTGCTCTTCATGGGAGCAATCACTCGTCCTCCACATTTCTCTATATTGACAGAGTTTCTTCCTAGGTTAGTTTATTTATTTTTTTAAAACATTGAGTTACTACAGAATTTCCGTTTTGGTAGTTTTCTTGAATAAACTTTTTGTTTATGCTTATGTGAAGTGTTTTTTTTATTGATTATGTACCACAAACTCCAAAAACTGTTCTCATATTTTAGATATTATTTCTCACATTCCTTATTTTTTTATGTGAATTTATTGCCCTCTTGTCAGTTTAATTGCCGCTCTTTCCCCAGTTTGTGGCTATGTTTTTCCCTAGTTTTTGTTTATGCTTATGTGAAGTGTCTTTTTTTTTTTGGAAAAACATATCCTGTTTTGTTGATGCTGTTTACTTGTTTTCCAACATTTTGTCAACATGCAACTTTGGCCTTCACCAAATCATATGATTAATTAATTTCTTTATTATTGTTTTACTCATCAAAATATATTGTTACTTTGATACAGAGGCAGTTTATATAGGCTGTTGCATCGTCCCAATCTTGTACTTGATGAGAAAAGACGGTTGCGTATGGCTCTTGATGTGGTATGAATTGGAAATACTTGTCCTGATTTTATTTGGTGGTAGAAAAATAATTTATTAGAAAGATGAGAGGGGGAAAAATGCAAATAGCCAAATAGGCTGGGGGTAAGGAATCCTCCAGAACAAAATACATACGGCAATTAAATATATGTGAAGAGTCAAGAATGTAGCAAGGCTGTTATTTGCCTGTCAGTTTCATCCCCCTTGAAATGACCATAAGTTGAATACCATAAATTTTTTCTATACTAAAGTAAGTTTTGGAGTTCAGAAGACTTGCTAAAAAATATGAGCATTTCTCCCCAACCAAGTAACTGTATAGGTTGCTTCAAAAAAAAAAGTAACTGTATAGGTAACATATTGTCACAAAACCACAGCCTTCTTAGCCTCCTTATTTGTGTCAAACTCCAAAGTTGAGGGCCACTCTTTCCTTACCAAGAACTCCAAAATCTGTTCTCATATTTTAGATATTATTTCTCACTTTCCTTATTTGATGTGAATTTACTGCCCTCTTGCCAGGCTAAGGGAATGAATTATTTGCACACCAGCCATCCTCCCGTTGTCCATCGAGATTTAAAGACTCCAAACCTTCTTGTTGACAGACATTGGGTTGTAAAGGTAATATTCATACTTGACTTCTTTGTCTGTGGAGTTTACCTCTCAAGTACTGAAAATAAAAGTAATACCAAATCAATTGAGTGCTAGACGAGAGGAATAAAATTAAGAGTGGAAATCTACATTTATTTCTGCTTCAGAAGGAGTTACTGATAGAAAAGAAAAGTCGATTGGATATGTTCTCTCTCTACCATTCACCATTTTTTTCTGCCGACAAATAAGAAAATTGAAGAAAACATCAATTATTTATAGATCCAATAAACTAGTGATAGAATTTTACTGATAATCTCGTTGCATTATTTGAATTTTTTTATTGGAAAATGTCCTATATATGTCGGTTGTCTTAACTATGTGAACTTGTTAATATGTTTTCAATTAGTGTGTAATATGTCATTAGATTGGTGTACAAAACTATAGAGAATATTATTATAAATTTATAATACTGATAACTAAAGTGTGTCTGACACGACTTTGTGCGTTACTATGTTTGGTAATTATGTCTTCACATTGCAACAAAATTACTCTCTTAAGCTGTTGGTTTTCCCTTTAAAAGAAAACATTGTTGGTTTGCCAAAATCTTTAAAGAATTGTCAGTGAATAATATATTTCAACTTTTTTTTGTATTCTATTTATAAAGTAGATAAATTATTATTTTTATTGTTGTTGTTGTTGTTGTTGTCATTATTATCTCATTACTCGTTTGTGTATAACAGGTCTGTGATTTTGGTCTGTCACGTATGAAGCACCATACATATTTATCATCGAAGTCATGTGCTGGAACGGTAATTCTTCATTAGATAAAAGACTTTTAAAAATTCTGTGATGACTCATTAATCATCAATATATATTACAGTTATACCTGGTTTCTTTGTGAGGTATGTACTTTTTATGAAAAACAACCTAAACATATATTTTTCTTTCAGCCTGAGTGGATGGCGCCAGAAGTCTTACGGAACGAGCCTGCCAATGAGAAGTAAGTTAATTCTGCATGTGTATGCTTCACGGAAAGCCAGATATAAGAGTTTAGGATGTAATATTTAAAATTTTCTTGCAGGTGTGATGTATATAGTTTTGGTGTGATCTTGTGGGAGTTAATTACCACGAAAATCCCATGGCATGGTTTGAACCCGATGCAGGTTGTTGGAGCTGTTGGATTCCAAAATAAACGTCTTGAAATTCCAGAAGAAATGGATCCAGTAGTAGCTCAAATAATACGTGATTGCTGGCAAACGTAAGCATCAATTCTCCACTTACATTTTCTGATTGTTACTTTAGCATCTAGACCTATGGACATGAAGAAGTTCTAAAATATGCGTAGTAACTAGTAACCATGGCTTCCATCCTTTCATTACATTAGAATGTGGGCCAAGAGATTCACAGTTCGTGAAAAGCTGGTACTTGGAAGAAGCCTATTATTCTAGACCATGGATTGTAATTATGTGCCGATAGTTTAAATAAAGTTTTGGTCCTTTCAGATATTGATAATAAAGGGAGCAAAACCTAAGTTGAAATCCTAGGGACTATTTCTTCATGGAGAATAGGGATCAATAACTTGTTGATTAGAAACCATAAGAACTAAAAAATATTTGGACTGATGATATTAGTATTATATAAAATAAAAGGCTATGAGGATAAAAAAAATACAAATTTGTGGAAATTGTAGGGACAAATATTTCTTTTACTACTAGATTGTGCTATTGGATTGATTTTAGTTGTGCTGATTTTAATGCAGGGAGCCACACTTGCGACCATCCTTCTCACAACTGATGTCCCGTCTTTACCGTCTTCACCAATTGGTTGTCCGTAAAACGGGCTCTACACAATAAATATTGTCCATAACATAGCTATTGTAATAATACCAGAAGTTGTTCCTTGGTTCAAAGAACCAGAGCAGTTGAAGGTATGTTTTCATCGATAACATATTAAAGTGTCGGTTCATTCAAAGTTGGGACTGGACACAACCGGTTCATAAATGAACATGGTCCCTCCCCAATATCTGCATAAGTGCAGTGGAGGTTTATTTAGAGTAGGAACAATTGTAGAATCCCCAAGGAGAAGAAATTAGAAAGAAAAAAAAAAGGTACAAAATTATTCTTTGCCTGCAGAGGTCTTATTTGGAAATTGTAATCATGCGATCTCTTATGATATTTGTGAAAGTGTAAAAAGAACAAAAACAAAAACAGAAATGAGAAGGGGAAAAAAAATGTATAAACATTTATGTGTCTCCCATTACTCAACTTGAGTTTTGTTGATCAAGTATGTACATGTTAATTATTATCATTGTCTTCGGAATGCAATACCAGATCTGCAAAATGGTCATGTTACGATGTTATATTCCACAACGGTTGAAGCAATGTAATGAAATGAAATTACAACGGTTGAAGCAATGAAATGAAATAAAATTTGACCATGAATCAGAAGTTGTAATTAACCATTTGTGCTCAATGTTTTAATTAAAGAAAATGAATTTTATTTCATCATATCATATATCCGAAAACTAAGAAAATGAGAGAAAAAAATAACTCAAAAATCACTTTTTTATTATTATTATCGCTTAAAAAACATGTGGACAATAAGAAAAGCAAACTACAGACAGAGTGAAACAGAGTATGCAGAACAGAACTAGAAAGTTACCCAACAATGGCAACAATACCCATACGCATGTCACCATTCACTCCAAAATCATTCCCTTCATCAACAAAAACCTTCTTTTCCATTCATACCAACAAATTAATCACCACCACCAACAACAACAACAACAACAACAACAATAAAACCAAGTTACTGATATTATCATGTTTAAGTTCAAAAAACGGAACAGAGTGCCCTGTTCCATTAGAACAACAACCAATAAATGAGTATCAATCATTGTCTACGTCGTTTCCATTTTCATGGGCCGCCGGCGATGTGGTTGAATTTGGCTCCCGTCTCTTTGTTGTGGGATTTTCTTTTGCTCTCTTTGTGGGGTTACCTGTGGCTTGGTTTGGTGCTGTTGGAGCTCAATCTGAACCTGTCAAGAGGATTGTTGGTGCAGCTTCTAGTGGAGTTTTGGCTGTTACGTTTGCGGTTGTTAGAATGTATCTTGGTTGGGCTTATGTTGGTAATCGGTTACTCAGTGCCACTGTTGAATGTAATGTATCTTTTCTCTCCACTCACCCTTTCTTAATCAAAATAGATTAGTTAAGCACTTAGCATAAGTGTTAATTATAAGTTATTTCTCTAGCAGAAGAAAAAAATAAAGCCAAACTGTTTTCTTGTTAGTAGTAAGCTGTTTTGATAAACTATCCTGGAGGACTAATTGAAAGAAGCTGAAAATAACTTATATAAGTTGTTTTCATAAGTTCTCTCAAATATTCTTGCAAATGTTTGTTTTAGTACACTAGTTCAAATAATTCACTTAAAACATATAGTGAGATGTAATACAAAGAAACAAAAAAGAAAATTTTATTATGAATAATACTAGTTTAACTTTAATAAATTGATTATAACAATTCACTTCAAAATCACATTAAACATGAGTTTATGACCGGCTTATTTGGACTAATATACATTCACACTTGCTTCATGAAGTGCTTATAACATATGTCTCTAAGTTGTTTATAGTTTTTGTTTTAATAAATTCTTCATAACAGCTTGTGAAAACTATTGACACTTTATATAAAATAAATTTGGAGTTACATAGAGAGGGTAATTACCAAACAGGTACCAAAATGAAAACAACTCAAATTTGATCAATAATTCACCAAACAGGTACCAAAATGACCGTAATCGAGCTAACTTTCCACAAAATCAAACTCCACTAAATTTGGAGTTACATAGAAAGAGTAATTACCGTTTTAGTGAAATAGGGGGGGTAAAATTCCGATTTATTCAAAATAGGGGGGGTAAAACTGCATTTAACAACTAAACTGCATTTACTTTTGATTATAGAAAGTAGTTTATACATAAGTGTTTTTGTTATCAATGGTGGATGACGGATTATTAGGGTGTAGCCAAAAATCCTCCATATAAACATGGCGTTGCAGCCTATGATAGAAACATGACAAATGTAATAGGTTTTGCGGCTAGGACAAAAACCTCGATGCCATGACACCATGGCTGAAATTTTTCAAACACTGATATGTCTAGTATCAGATATGATTAATGTATTATGAAGTTGTTTAATCTATTCTTTCTTTAATGATGAGATGTTAACGAATATGAAAATTATAGTTATTGAAAGATTTGGGGACGGGTTGCATAATTAGTGATCACTCTTCACTTGATATTGCAGATGAGGAGACAGGGTGGTATGATGGTCAGGTATTTGTTATCTCTTTCTGTCGGTATTTTTAAGGTTTACTGTTTTCAAGCAAAATCTTGGTTCATATTTGTATGTTACTGGTTCTGGATTACTTCTTTACTTCGAGGTTCTGATTTCTCAAAGTCCTAGTGAAGATCTCTTCATTTTGTTTTGGATGGTGTAAACAATTTTTTTAATTCATATACACAGTCTGTGTAATTTTTTACAGTGTTAATCAACCATAATCGACGAATCAGTAAGAACATTTGATTTCAATCATAGCTACTTCTAAAGTCACGTATATGATTGGTTATGATTTGTACATTGTAAAAGTTTTTACACTAACAATGGATGAAAATTAAACTCATTTGTATTTTACTAATGGAATATTTAAGTCGTAGAGAACAAGGTCTTACTCTAAATTATGTTTATGTTTACTCTTACGCCAAAATATTTTCCTACAGATATGGGTGAAGACTCCTGAGGTCTTGGCGCGTGATAGACTCTTGGGATCATTTTCTGTAAGCATTCTATTTAACTACTGCTGCACTTTAATTTCCAACTTCAATGTTGCTGGAGACTTTTGTTAACTAGGATATAGCATTTATTTATTCTTTCTTTCTTTCTTTTGAGAATACAATAGATTTTTAAGATTTAAGACTATTTAGATAGCGAGGCAAGAATCACGTTTGTGACCAAAACAACCATATCATGTAGTAATTGCCATATCAAGATTCAAACTTAACTAAAATTACATAAGACCATGTCTTTACGATGACCTGTGTTGTCAAGTAGCAATGCTAACACCGATGATCAATAGGGCTTAATATTTTGCGAGCCTTTAAGATCTTCATAAGTTTTACAACTGAATATTTGTTTACAATCTCATTAAACTCTATTGTACTGTTCAAGGTTAAGCCTGTACTCAATAGATTGAAAATCACTCTAATCGGTCTGGCGGCGTGCTTGGGAGCATGTGCTCTAACCTTCAGTAACATTGATGAAAGCTATCTAACATCGAGAGAAACAGGAGTTCGAGCAATACCTGGAGCTTACAGTGACGAATCTGCAAGATCATTTGAACCAGATGCATTTTGTGGTGAGCCTGATCTTCAAGAATAGTACATTACTTGTACTATAGAATTAATTTGGAGAGAAAGGGTTCTCTCTATATATCTAATATTATTATATTATATACTTCCATGTACATATTATATATTGCATTTTTCTTACCATACATGTAGTAGCATTTCACAGTATTGTAAAGTTGCAAAATAAAATGAGCAAATGTATATTTTTAATTTGTTTAGTAATCTTCTTCTTGTATTTTTCTTTTGTGCTACTTCACATACAAGATTGAACCATTATCATATTTAGAAATAGTGATAGCTAAATAGTGATAGCGGAAACTGGAAAGAGATGAATGAAACAAAAATGATGCTATATATTTCACTACATCATAGGAGCATTATACGCTATGAAAAATTGGCACATTATATTGAAAGTGTTACGGTACACGTCAGTGTCTAATACCTACATGACGTTTTTTAAATTATTATTTGTATCTACGTATTAGTGTTGTATATGTGTCGGTGTCAATGATCCGTACTTGTATATATGCTTTACCAAATGGCCTTTCATGATGACCAAGGGCAAGTTTATTCAAATGCTCTTATTCTACCGACACCTTCAATAGGTGTCAAAGGAAGTTAGAACAAGAACAAATGACATGGTGCAACTTGCCCATACCAATAATGGAGTAAAAGTAAAATATATTCAACCATTTCCATTTTGCACATTCCTTAAAAGGGCTTGGTGGTTGGATTCCATAAAAATAATTTCAGTCGGTGACTGAGGGGCTTGACTGATAGTGATAGGCTCATACTAGATTTATATAATGAACATACACCTTCTTTCATATATAAAAAAATACTACCTCCGTCCCAAAATAAAAGAATTAGTTTGACTACTGCACGTATGCCAATGCACAATTTTGATCACTAATATCTTTAATTTTCTATTAGTAAAAATTATAAAAATTGGATATTTTGAAAATACTCATCAAAACAAATCAAACGAGATCTTATATGCTTATATTTATATTTATATATTATTAAAAAAGTATGGCCAAAGCAGTGAATAGTACCATTTAATCAAAATAGCTCTAATAAAATGGGACAGATGTAGTATTACTTAGATTCATTAAATAATTATGAATTTAGTTTATAATATAGATCAAATTCATTACTTATTCAATAATCTAAACATTGATTTATTGCTTATATTTGAAATCAGAGAAAGTATTATTTTATGAGTTTCCTTTTAAAGAAATTAGTTGCTAAAATAGTTAAATTTAAATCATCTAGATTTTATTAAATGACTGAAAGATCGGTTTGTTTTGATCAATATGAAAATATTAAAATTGTATGGGTCATGCTAACTAGTGCCCCCGGGGCACTAGTTAAGGATACCAAAAAATGTAACTTTTGTATTGAAAAGATCACATTTTATATTTTGAAAAGAATGATTGCACAAGTTCCAATAATATATTACTATATTAGATTTCTTAACTAGTGCCCTCACTAGTTAGCATTTTCCAAATTGTATTACAACGAAAAGAAACTAGAATTATTAAGTAATTATTTTTCCATAGTTTAAATTAATCTGTACATTTCAATTTTTAAGACCTCTTGATTAACATTTTCCTTTTGCAATAATTCCTAAGAAGTGCTCTAAAGAGTATTTGGTTAAAAAAATGAATGATGCTTAATAAAGAATTACAGTTTATTATATATATCAATTGAAATAAACTTCTATGTCTCAATGATACTTATTAAAATTATAAAAAAAATATATATGCTTAATAGAAAATTATTAATTTTTTTTTGCATGGGTCTCTTCTACCATAATCAAAGTTTTGAGTTCGATCCTTAGCTTGAAAACATGCAACAACGTTAAAGTTTTAGGGAGAATTTGCGCTCATTGGGTATCTATAATGTTCAATGGATTAATCTTTGTAGTTGCATGTGGAGGATAAGTCACTTTTTGAATAGGGAATTAATTTTTTTAAATAGAAAGCTTAAAGAGTGCCCCGAAAGCACTCGTTAGCAAGATCATTTTCTTCTTATCAGAAATCAAAATTGGTGTCAGTAATATCAATATGAATTAATTTAAGTAGGAAGAAATTTAAATTCTTGAAACAACTAATTAGCAATTTTATTTTATTAACAAAATCCTGTAAAAAAAACATATCAAAGAAAAGTATATGTAACAATAAACAAATTTTCTTTCTTTTTTTCTTCAAGATTTTGCTTACTTTTCTTTCAGAAATGTTATATATACAAAAAAAAATTACAACTTTTTTACAACTCTGTTACTTTATACTACGTACATCCAATTCCATTTTATTTTTTATTTTTTGAAAAAACATGCATGTGTGTTGTTCTCATCGCTGCCGTCACCGGAGATAGTCACAACAATCCGTCTCTCTCTCAACACCACTTCGTCCTCGCCGCCACCGTCACCGGAGATAGTCACGACAATCGGTCTCTCTCTCAACACCACTTCGTCCTCGCCGCCGCCGTCACCATTTTCACCACGGTCATCTGCCATGTCCCCACCCTCACTCTCGCCGGTCACCTTCCATTTTCACCACGACCACCTTCTCTCTTTCGCGAACCCACTGTGTCCGTCGGCCGTCATCATGTCGTCCACGGTAATGGTCGCCATTTTGTTGTTGTTGTTGTTGTTGTTAAGTTTCTGACTGTATTCGTTTCTATATATCTCACTCCCATCGGTCTCTTTCATTTTGGTGGTGTTGGTGGAGGAACAAGAGGCAACAATGGGGTTTTATGGTGGTTGCAGATCTGGTGTGGTGGTGGTCACAGATCTGATAATGGTCCGGTGGATGAGAGGAAAAAGGAAAAAGGAAAGAGCAGCGGTGTTTTTACGAAATTACCCTTTTTTAATTATGGAAATGACAATATTAACCAAAGTTGTAGTATAGTTGTAAAAAACTGTTGTATAAATATCATTTCTGCTTTTCTTTAGATGAACCAAATTCAGACAACTAAAAAACTTGAACCGTGAAATTAAAAAGAAATTAGAAAGAAAAGAATATTAAAATAAAATAAAAAACATATTGAGTTGATGTAATGTTACATCATAGATGGTAGTAGGGCCCACAGTGAAAGAAAAACATCAAAAGGTTCATGCATCTATCCAATTTTCCATCTTTTGCTTCTGTTTCAAACCAACCCAAGATTTTCCAAATAAAGTAGTAATAATCAAATCACTATTAGTTTGTCAAAAAAAAAAATCAAATCACTATTAAAAAAACATTTATGATTATCAGATACTACTATCAAAAATCAAATATTAATTGTTTTTTCAGTTTTTTATTTTTTCCAAGTGGTTTCATCCTCACAATAAATCTTACCAATTTTTTGTATCAAAATGACCACATCAACTTTTTCTGTTTACTTCAAATTGCCCTCAGAGACAGATTTTCCTATACCCTTTGCTTCTGTCATATCTTTGTTTCAGGTAAATGATTAAGACAAATATTTCCACTTTAGACAATTATTTTTGTTTTTGATTTTTAAGAATGTTATTAACATTGATGATGTTATTGTGATTTTGATATATACAATGTTTTGAGACATTTGGTGGGTAGAATACCCCTTTAGCTAAAGTATGGTTTTTTTTTCTTTCTGTTGTCTATTGTTCTTGTTTTTGTTTTTGTGTGTGTGTTTTGGGACTAAGGTTAATTGTTTTGCTTGCTTCTGTTGATTTGTTATCATTTATCAATTTAAAACCTATTTTGATGTGTGCTTGATTTCATCTGTGTGTGTGTGTTTCTATTAGTGTTGTAATTGGCTTTTTGTTTGCATAAGTGGTTTGAAATTGGACATAGTGGTTGTTTTATTATTCCTTGTTCTTGTATAGAGAAATGATATTTTGACATAAAAATTTGATATCAAATTTCAACAATTTAGATAGTTAATGCGATTCAAATATGTGGTCAATTGCGTTCAACGTAATGGTTAATGAATGTAACAAGGTGTTGCAACTCATTAACTATTCACTGAATACAATTAACCACGATTTTGAACTTTGTTATTCAGCCTACAGGTCCTTAAACATATTTGAGACATGTTTGTTGTGTGAAAATCATTTTTGATGAATTAATTTTATTGAATTGCTGACAAAATAACTTTCTCACACGATCTTTACAATGTATTGTGAGCAGGGTTGCAATGTCAATGTGATACGGTGATGCATCTCAATAGAAATTTGAGCAAATCTGTATGTTGTGGCGTTCATGATGGAGTTAAATGCAAGTTATGACATTGAGGAACCGTGTTCTACGCAAAAAATGTTGGAGCATGAGCTGTGGCCCCTAGATCCAATTGATGCAAAGAATTCAAAGTTTCCATGTTGTTTGGTTTGGAATCCACTTCCAGTTGTCTCATGGTTGGCACCCTTCATTGGTCATGTTGGCATATGTAGGGAGGATGGAACTGTTTTAGATTTTTCAGGATCATATTGTGTGAATGTCGATGATTTTGCTTTTGGTCCAGTGGCAAGATACTTGGAACTCGACCGTAAACAGGTACTGTTTTACTCAAATTTACCATTTCTATATCCTGCTGCCCTCGGTTTGTTCAGATTGTTCACATTTTTTCAAGAAATAGCATTCATAAAATCAAACATATGCATGCTTTGTTATAGTTTTATGCTAAAAACGTTTCTTTTGGTTGGTGATGGGATTTTTGGTAGTTGGTGATGGCCAATATAGTTTGTAAGTGAAACTGTTAAATTATTTAAAGCCATAGCTAACCTATGAAGCACAATCACCTTTCTAAAGTATCGTGTCGGACACATTTCGTACACCGACACTTCTGAGACACACCGTAAACACGTGTCTGAAACCTCTTAACAGTGCCCAATTATTTAAAGGGATTTGTAAGGCATTAATTCAATTGAAAATATTGACAATTTTAGTTTGTAGAATTTTACTCAAATTCGAACTAAAATCTCGTAGGTGTCCGTGAGATTTTAGTATTATTGCCCCTTTGTTGAAAATGAGCTATATGCGCAGTTAGAGGGATCTGTAAACCCTAAACCTGCAAGTCTGTCCACTTTGAATTCAGATGGTTTTACATTGGGATCTATAAATCTTCTGGTTTGGAATTTACTGGTCTCACCTGGCTTTTCATCTTCTATTAACCATGCTTGATTGAATTAAAAAAAAATTATTATTTCGCCTTTCTTTCTCCCTTTTTGTTATTTCGTGTCAGATTTTTTGACAACTGCCATAGGCAATTTGTGAAAGAATGTATTTGGCCTTGCTATTTGAAAAATAATACTAATTTGGTTATAGTTTTGTGACACAGATGCCATTTTCTATGCTCTCTCTTTAAATTTTCGAATGGAATCGATTTTACTTGTTTGAAAGTGTGTAACTCTTATTTGACACATCTGTCATGTTACAGTGTTGCTTTCCGCCTAACCTATCTGCACATACATGCAAACATGGCTACCGGCATACTGAGTATGGGGCCGCAATAACATGGGACGACGCCTTAAGGACAAGTTTGCGGCATTTCGAGAGTAAAACTTACAACCTTTTCACATGCAACTGTCACTCATTTGTTGCTAATTGTCTGAATAGGTTCTGTTATGGTGGATCAATGAGTTGGAACATGGTAAATGTAGGCATCTTGATACTATTCAAGGGACATTGGGTTGATTTCTGGTCTATTGTAAGGTCTTTTCTGCCTTTTGTTGTGGTTGTTTGCATAGGTATTTTCATGGTTGGATGGCCTTTCTTACTTGGGTTACTATCCTTCTCTCTACTCTTAATTGGGTGGTTTCTATTGGGTACTTACCTATTCAAAAGCCTTTTAGAGTGCTAGATGTACTCTTGAATTAAAGGATGAGCATGAATTGTTTTTGTTTAAACTTAAACCAAATAATGATAGATTCGGATGTCAATATTGTTATTGGAACAAGAATAAGTGCATTTATGCTTACATTTTTTCATTGCAATAAAGTTCTTAGATTTGATTGTTATTGTATTCTTAGGTTTGGATTTGAATTTGAAGTTATTGGTTAAGTTGGAAGATATCCGAACTATCTTATTCGTGCGATTTTTCATTTAAGTTGAAGAGTTTCATATTTCTTTTTAGGCAACTAAATGAAATGAAAATTGAAAGATGTTTGTGAAATAAGCAGTGCAACTTAATATGCAGCAATATTGATTTGCAGAGAAGTATAAAATGATGACAATATACAAGTCATTTGTACAATCACTCATTTGTATTGAATCAATCATGTTCAATGTTTTCCTTATAAAAAATTGTTTTGGAAATGTGTATTTCCCCAACTTAAAAATATGATCCAGTAAAAGTGAGTCAACCAGATGAAAATCATTATGTAAAATTTGCAGCTTAAAAACTACATCCATCTTATGAGAACATGAAGCAGCGAAAATGACTTTCTTGTTGTCTTATTTCATGACTGAGTTATGCTATTTAGTACGACAAAATCAGAATGATAGCTTAAATATGCATTTGGTGGTAGTAATAAAACTGACTATTTTGAAAAGTTAAGCGCATTGTTTTCGATTAAATGAACACTGTCTATTCCTTAGTATTGAACATCATTTCGCTTGCAACCATGTCAAAGAATGATCAACTTTATTAGCCTTCCTCTTTGTTAAACACCCGAACAGTTGGAAATATATGACTGCCATTTAAAAAAAAAAGTTGGAAATATATGATTGAATTAAAATAGACTTAAAATTGGAGATTATTTTCTTTAATTTAAAGGACCAAGTTGTGTGACCCTTACAAAAGAGAGTCAAATGATGTGTTACTATCATTATTTTTTCGAACAAAAAGCGGGAGGAGATACTTGTATTGTACTATCCAATCATCAAAATCTTGATTATTACACGAGGTAACAGAGTTTAGGATACGAAACAAACATGTTAATCAGCATTAAACCTCTGCTGCTATGGCAAGAGGCTTACAAGGAGTTGAAAAGAAAAGGAGGGAAGGAAATCAAGCTCCATATTTTGGAGCTTTCCACATTTTAAAGGCTATCTCGTGCAAGAACCTATCTGCGGGTATTGTAAGATTTCCACCATTCTGCATCACAAGAAAAAAAGAAACACATATTAAGTGAAGCAATTATACAGTAATGAATCATTACAATGTCACTTATAATAAGCCTACCACTCGGGAAATTCCAAGCATTTTTAATCTTTAAAACTAAAGTAATGATTTCATAGATAGCATCAGTAATTGAGTTGCTAGCATTTTTGTGCTCTAACAATGATGCTTTACAAGAACTGCAAACACTTGCAGAATCAATTGTATGTGGCATATTGACAGAAACACTCAAGCACTCAATAACTTGGAAAAGCCAAAGATAGATTTTAAAGTATGTGGACAAAGGACACACTGATAGGATCCTACTCAACTAATTCTAGAATGATCTATTGTGCATTCTGTTAGGGCGTAGTATTGATTATTTTAGGTGTAGTTGTCTTATTGTGGGTCTGCATGGGATTTATATAAGCATTGTATGACATCATGATCGGTATGAATGAACTATGAAGAAATTAAATTATTTTCCTTTCTTTTAGCCCTAGCTTCCCTCTAAATTCTACAATGTGACCTACTTGAATTAGGTCCCATCACACACATTGAGAGCAAGAAACAGAGCAGAGCCTCGTAAGTTGTTATAAGTCATGCACCAAAGCAAAAAAAGAAACACTGTTTGGAATAAACTACGAACTTGTGAATAAAATCCAAAGTAAAATCTCAACAAACCTCAATGAAGTCTAGGAAGGAAAACCTCTGTGTATTATCCTTGCGAGTCACAGCATGTTGCAATTGAGCAATTAACATGGGCGAATGGTGCCTGCATTATTTGATATGGAGGTAAATATGCAAGACAATCCACAAAGAAAACAAGGATTATTGATAGTGATATCATTAACTACTGCACTTATATCAAAAGAATCGTGCAATAAGTTTAAACAATTTTTCGTATAAATTGAAAGCTAAAAATTAGCTTTCGCATCTCAATTTTTCAGAAGCTCTCTCATGAAATTTAACTTCTTCATTAACATCTAAAAAGCTAACATTTTGGCATGCGAAGAAGGAAGAACCATAAGCTTATATCTTAATGGGAAAGCTTCCATAAACTAGAAGTTAATCTAAAATTGGTTTATGTTTTCGTTGGTTTCATATTTACAGTGGAATTAAAATGTGCCAATCGATCTTTTAATCATCTGTCATGGACTATTCAACTTTTAATATGCACCAAACATGAAAAAGAAATCATATGTACTGTTTTGTCCACTATAATCTCTATACCAAATTGCCACCTTAAAATTACCTCACATCCTTCCGAGGAGCTCCTCCTTTCATAGCATAACTTTGTAAAGGGTACAGCGTTGAAAAAAAAGAGTCCTTCTCATCAACCTTCTTTGACACTGAAAACCTGGATTCATCCTCCTCCAAGACCTTGCCATAGCTCATGACAACAGACAAGTGTAGCCGAGAACCGACTTCAGATCCCAGCTGTGCTTGTCTCATTATTGCACCAACCAATGCATCCACAAACTCCACATCAGCATTTTGTTCACCGCCATTGACCTTTTCGCCAGCTCCAACGTGAAGGAAAACAAGATCAAATTGGTTATTGTCTAGAACCTTCCCTTCTTGAAATCCAAGCAACTTGAGAAGCTCAACAGCCACAACATCACTATGTTGTGATTCAGAAGTTTGTTGTTTCACCAACTCATCCAACTGAACAACACTGAAACCAAGTTTGGTACTAAAAGATTTCAACCCTAAATGGTTGGTAAATACAGCAGCTTTCATTCCCATAAACCTATAATCAGACAAGAAAATGCAAAAGTTTCATGTGACACAGTTATCTTACAAAATAACAAAAAATCTAATTGAAAAAAACAATTTTTTTAATTTTTAATCCTTAAAAAATCATAAATTTTTATTCAATTTCAAGTTACATCAAGAGTAAATCCACATAATGATTCACTAGTTTATGAGAAAATAATACCTATCAGGCAAGGTTTGTTCGTCATGAATTTGGGATGATGATGATGCATCAAGAAGCAATGCGAATTCTCTAAGAATTCTATCATCTTCGAATTCTGAAAACTACATATAATCAAGTAAATTTGAGAATAGAATTATGAATTGATTAATAAAAATTGAGAGATAATGGAAGAGAAGAGAGAAAGGGTTCACCTGAGAGAGGAGAATTGGAGAGAGATAAGAAACCGGAAGAAGAAATGGAAGCGAGAGAGTGAAGGTGGTGAGACGAAGATGATGAATCGATGAAACGAGCTAAGCCGTCACCGTATAGAACCAACGATCGGCTTGGTTTGTCTGCCATTGCTGCTTATGCTTCTCGAATCACAAAGATGCCTCAAAAAAATATTAGTAGTTGTAGATGTAGATTTAGGGCCTGTTTCAAACATTTTTGATTTTTTGTTTTTAAAATATGTTTTATAAAAGTGTTTTAGAAAACTATTTTTAAGAAAAGAAAGAAGAAAAAAAAAATGTGTTTAGTAATGTAATTTTTAAAACTATTTTACAAATGAGAAAATTCGTTTGGTTACCTAATTTTCAAAAAATAGTTTTGGAGATAAGAAAAGTTCGAAAAAAAAAAGTTACAGATTTTTTCGTGGAAAAAAATTTTGATTTCAAATAAATATAATTCTGGAGTTTTTTCCTGAAAAAAGTTTTCGATTTTTTTTTCGAAAAAAATTTTCCTGATTTTTTTGCAGAAAAAAGTTCGATTTTAGATAAAAACAATTCCGAAATTTTTCCCGTAAAAAAATATTCCGATCTTTTTTCGCGAAAGTTCCTGATTTTTTCCGGAAAAAAACTTTCGGATCTTTTTCGGGAAATTTTTTTTCGATATTTTATCGGAATAAAAGTTTCGATTTCAAATAAATACAATTTCGGAGATTTTCTGAAAAAAAGTTCATGATTTTTAATGGAAAAAAGTTTACGATCTTTTTTTTGGGGAAAAATTTATCAATTTTTTTCGGGAAAAAATTTCCGATTTTTTTTGGGAAAAATTTCGATATCAGATAAATACAATTCCGGAGTTTTTTTCGGAAAATGGTTTCAAATATTTTTTCAGGAAAAAAGTTCCAATTTGAAAGTTTTCAAAATTAAAATCCAAAATTGAGAAGCAAAACATCTGTAACTAGTTTTTTTTGTTTTTAAAAACAGTTTTTAGAAATTGTGCTTCCAAACAAGTTTTTTTCTTTTTCAATTTTTAAAAACTAAAATAGAGAATTTGGGAAGGGTTTCAAACAAGCCCTTAAGCTCTATTTGTAAGCCCAAATTTTGAGCTTATAAGCTTCTATGATCAAAAAAGTTCTTTTTAAAAAGAGTTTATAGCTTAATTTACTAACTTATAGTTTATTTTTCAAATGTTATTTCAAATAATATACGAGTTTATAACTTATAGCTTATTTATGGATTTTTAATATATATAAAAGAACTCTACCTTTTGGTTAAAATTTCTTCTAGTTCATGATATTATGTTTGAACGATTCATGATTTATTTATTTGTTTTTGATCGTTCAAACATAATATCATGAGCTAGAATAAGTTATCTATTTCATTTTTGACCAAAAGGTAGAGTTCTTTTATGCAGTGTTCATTCTTTATTTTTGGCAAATCTTGATTATTTTTACTCAATAAGGTAAAACCCAATGTTTTAGTGGATATTTTTATTTTTGGCGAAACTATTTTTTTTTGTCTTATGATACTCTTATGTTTGACTATGATCATCCTATTTCATCATTCACTTATACTATAGGTCTATAACTATATATTTTCCTCCGATCTCATATATAAACAAAAATTAACTTTTTAAATTCATTAGAAAAATGATGTATCTAGTTAATATTATAGACTAAGGGGTTCATTAGAAAAATGGCTAACAGAAAAAATAAAAATGAAAGAACCTTGGCATACACGATGAGATGACAAGAAAAAAGTCATCTCATTAAAATTCATTCGCCTCAATCCAATCCCTCGCCCGATGCAATATATAAGTGTAAAATTACGGTTTTTCACCCATTCCTATCTCACTCATCTCAGTGCCATCGGCCGCTCATCTCACATTCCCTCACTCATCATGCTGATTGGTATTTCTATCATTATTTTACAGTGAATGTTGTAACATGGTGAAAAGAATCATCATATTTTCAAGCAAAGATGTGAAAAAAATAAAAACTGGGAGCAAACTTCCAATCAATTCTTTGATCGAAGAAGGGAATTGTTCAATCGAAGAATTGAACGGAAGTCTGATTCCCAATTTCATCTTCTTCACATCTTGGCTTGAACAAATGAAGATTCTTCTCACCATGTTAAGAAATTTACTACAAAATAACAATAGATAAACCTATTATCATGTCGTTAATGAAGAGAGAATGTTAAAATTAATTAGTACAATATCTGACAGAAATTAAACACTGGTTTATTATTTGACTCCTCTAAAGTGAATATAGAGTCGAGGTCTCAACTATTAATGACAAAAATACATCTTATTTGTATTTCATAGGATTGAACATGCAAGCAAATAATTATAAAACTAATGATGATTGATCTTGATTTTATAGGGACTAAAACAATATTTTCTAATATCCTCAAAAGTGACTACCGAGTAAATTGAAAAAATCAACAGGTTTACACTAAGAATTTATTTAAACATATATAATGGCATAAGAACTTGTGAGATTATTTAGGAACAACTTATGACATGTCCATAAGTTCTTTTCAACTCATTTACATAAACATTTTAGGATATAGCTTATGAAAATAGTTTATAGCTCATCAACATAAATTTTAAGATAGTATGAATAAGCTATAAACACATGAAAAAAATTATCAAATAGGTTTTTTTTAAGATAGCTTATCAAAATAGTTTATAGCTTATCAAAATAGTTTAATACTTGAACTATCAAAATAGTTTATAGATAGTATAAATAAGCTTTAAGCACGTGAATTTTTTTTTTTTTGACAAAAGCACGTGATTTTTTTTATTAAATACGTTTATTTTCTTTTCTTAATATAAACTTATAAAGTATAAATTTAAAATTTAGAATTGTTAAATAGTATCTTTGTACTTCTTACGACTTATACTTTTATATGCAATATAATATTTTTATTTAATTTATATATTAAAAAAATCTGTGGCCTCCTTAAATTATTTTTTCCGGTTCTACCACTACATTTCGCAATGTTAGTTTCTCAAAATGAACTAGTTTGATCCATTTGGTTAGCTTGCTATTCTCATATAGTCATTTTAATACAGAGTAATTAATTACATTATAATTTAACTTCACTTCCAATATAGTATCAACAATTGATTTTCTCATTAATAGTTGAGACACTTGACTCTCTATTCACTTTAGAGGAGTCAGATAATAATCTAGTGTCTAATTAGATCCAGTTATTGTACTAATTAATTTTAATCTTCTCCCTTTTATTAATACCATGTTAACCGGTGTATCTATCATTATTTTGCAGTGAATTTTGCAACATGGTCAAGAAGATCTTCATTTGTTCAAGCCAAGAGTTGAAGAAAATGAAATTAGAAAGCAAACTTTCAATCGAAGAATTGATTGGAAGTCTGATTTCTGATTTCATCTTCTTCATCTCTTGGCTTGAACAAATAAAGATTCTTCTCACCATGTTACAAAATCCACTACAAATTAATGATACATGCACCGATAACCATGACATTAATAAAGAGGGAATGTTAAAATTATTTAGTACATGTTAACTGGCACAAATTAGACACTGGTTTATTATTTCACTCCTCTAAAGTGAAGTGTCTCAACTATTAATGAGAAAAATAAAGTTATTTGTATTTCATAGAATTGAACATGCAAGCAAATATTTATAAGACTAATAATGTTTGATCTTGATTTTATAGGGACTAAAACAAATATTTTCTGATTAAGAAAAATGAATAAATAAAAAATTTATCAGAAAATAATACCTATCAGATAAGATTTGTTCATGGATTTGGGATGATGATGCATCAAGAAGCAATGCGAATTCTCTTAATCACAAAGATATGCTGAACACAGACAAGATATTTGTAAGGTTAGAGATCTATGCATGAGAGATTTGGATGATTAATTGTTGTAGCAATTGGTAGTAGTCGATTTAGGTTGTGGATTTGTGATTCAAGGTTAGATTTATAATACTCTGGTTTGTTCATATATAAGGAAATTTTGAATTTTTAGATTCATTCGGAAAACAATGTATCTAGTTAATAATATAAACCAAATTTCTCATAAGGAAAGATTCATACAAAAAGGGTATAAAATTGATAGCGCTTTGACCAGAATGAAATAAGGTAAGACTTGATATTTTACTCGGTATTTTTTATTTTTGGCAAAACTATTATTTTTTGTTTTATGTTTTATCATACTCTTATCTTTCACTATGATTGTCCTATTTCATCATTCACTTATAACGTAAATCTAAAAAGTTAATCGTAAATCCAATACACCCTGATTTATAATATTAACTAAATACATCTATTATTTTTTATTTTATGATACTCGTATCTTTGACTATGATCATCCTATTTGATATTTTTTCAAATAAATATAAAAAGTTAATCGTAAAGACCATAATCTGCTGTGCTGTGTTGTGTTGTGTTGTGTTGTTTTGTTTTTCATTTTTTTTTTTTTGTAAAATTATGTTGGCTTAGAAAAATGGCTAACAGAAAAGAAAATGAAAGAACCTTGGCATACACATGAGATGACAGGAAAAAGTTTTTTGGATTATAAAAAATCTTGACGGTTTTGGTGAGAATCATCATTCAAATTTTTAATTAAAAAGTTTCACAAAATTCATTCCATATACATAAATCCATTAAAATCTGTGTATTTTAAAATACCAATGAACAATTTGTAAGTCTTTAGAAATCTTAATTGAATACCAACGGATTTTGTTGCTTTGCAAAAAATATCTTGATTTAATACCACAAGAATTATTTATATTTTATAAAAAGTCTTGATTCAATACCACAAGTTTTTTTTTTCCATCAAAAAGTCTTTAAAAATCCTTTGATATATCCCAATTCAATACAAATATGATGTCACTCTTTTATGTACAATGGAACCAAATTATGCAGACAAAACATTGGATATGTGAATATTCAGGTAGTCAGTTCTGAGAATTGTATGCTACAAATATGATGTTTCTGTTAGTTCAGAAAATGTTCTTTCATGCATACAAAACATAAAAACTTGGTGGCTTTAGAGTACGGTTGCAGGAACTATGCGCGCGCCGACCATGGTTGTTTGTCCACTTGCCTTTGTTGTTACCATCTTGATACCAAAAATAACATATTCTTCTCAAATTTCAGCCTCTGATTTGAAAATAAAACTAGGAAACACAGTGGTGATATCCCTGGAAAATGTCAAAGTAACACAATCAACCATTATAATTTAAAATACTTTAGAGGAATATAAGAATAAACGATCAATTAAGTCGTATATCTAAACAAAAAATTTATGTGAATTGTTCACTTTAGAAAAGTCAGACAGATAGAAAGGAATTTTTACATACTTCAAATAAGGAAGTGTCATGTTCTTCAATAGCGATGGATTTCGACTTGCAAAAGCTTTCCAATCTTCTTTACTGATTTTACCATCGTTGTCTTGATCAACATCAGCAATTGTCTGCAGACAAAGCAAAGACTCGGTCAGTAATCGATTTGCCTCACTGAAGCTAAATTTTCATGTTTCATTAGAAGAAGCTGACCTTGTTAACAATAGCTTCAAGAAGATCATCAGAAAGATTCATTTCAGATTCCATCAAAATAGCTATAACCATTTGCTTGACCTTAAAGCAAGTAAACCAAACACTTACTAATAAATAAACTTATAATACCAAATGTGATGCGGCTTAAATGAACTAGTATACTCACTTCCTCCGGCTCAATAAACCCGGTTTGTCTCAGGTCATAAAGCTTAAATGCAACTGCAAAATTATCATCATCATTAGGTGTGAACAAAAATTAAGTTTCTTTGTATAAAACCAAAAGATTATCTTCAATTTGAACATACAATCTATTTTTTCATCCATAGGTGCATCAGGATGGAAAATACTGAGCGCATGGACGAATTCGTCAAACTCGATAACACCATTTCTTTTTTCATCAAAAATATCAAAAACCTAGAGAAGAAACACGGAGTTTAACAATTAGTACATTCATGGCATCATCGGAAGAATCATGATGGCCTTATTTATTTTTACTTACTAACAGTGTAAAACATTTTTACAGTTGCATTCAATCAAATCACATTATGATGCCACTTGAATCGTGATGGTCATTTTCATCAATATAGTATTAATTTATATGAAGAAACATGCTATGGCTAAAAAATATCGGAACTACTTACTCGATCCAAAAAAAGATTTTCACCATTTGGAGTTTGAAATAGTGCCAATTGAAGTTCCACCTAACATAGAAAATAAATAAATACAATCACTGCATCATTGAATAAAGTGAAACCTTCAATGTGAAAAACTTGCATTCAATCATTGAAACCAAATATGCCAAATCACTTGACATATTGAATTATTGATATTACCTTGTGAATCAAGCCATCATCAATTAAGGAGCTACTTATCTTCTTAAACAGCTCATGCAATGCCTCTACTTCATTAACAGTAACTGCATTATTGAGAGGGAAAAAGGTGAAAACATGGTTTAATGTATCAGATTCAGAACTTTACAAGAAAGTTGAATAGTTGGAATAATTTAATAGACCTTAGTAGGACCACATCAAAGCTGGCTTGAAACCCCACTTGCATAAAGTTTTAACTTTTAAACAATAATAATTAACATAAAGAGTAATCAAACTCAAACTCAGCTCTGTTAGATATATAATTTAGTTATGTAGCTGTTTCGGTCGTGAAAGAGAATATATTATTTTATGACCTTAACATGTGATACCATTATCATTATAAAATAACAAGTTTGAGATAAAAAATATGACCCAATCGCCTGCCAGAGACGGTTTATCAGAACTATAAAATGATCGAACGATTCATATATCAAGTTGATTTTTAAATATGATTTATTCATCGAACCTTAAATATGAATCATCTGATCTTCATTCCATAGTTCCTACATAGGAGTTGTGGTAAATGTGATCCTTTAACAGTAACACTATAGTTTCACTCACCCCATATGCATTGTCAATTTTAGTCAAACATTTAATAAAATTAATAGTACAACTAAGAGTAGAAAAGTAAAAAAGGAAAGTGAATTCTTTTGATTCAATGCATGTTTAACTTGACGGTGAGTTTGTCAGAATCACGGTATGTCATGTGCCACTGTAATTTTGACAAATTCACCGTGATTTGAAACATGACCTAGTCTAAATGGAAGGAAATTGAAAGGAATGAGTTACATTACATCTGGTTTCTTGAGCAAGATGAATGAAGTCCTTAGCAGTATAAGCAGATTTGTTGTTTGGGAGTGAAAGATGAGAGTTGAAACAACCTGTGACAGCAAAGACAAAAACCTCAAAAACAGCTATGAGTGGCATCAACACCTCATAAATACACTCCCCTATTCTTCTTCTAGATGTATCCTGTTCAATAAACCCAATTTCACAATTAAACATACATCATATATTAATCCTTCAAATCAAGACATAATTATAAGTTATTAATTACATCATATACATCATATATTTATAACAGTTATTTTTTTGAAGGAATATTTATAACAGTTATTAATTATTATGAATATAAACAACTTACAGAGGAATCTGTGGGCATGGTGAGAGGTTTAGGATCGAAAGTGGTGATGATGTTGATAAGAAGAACAGTTATGAATGTGGAAAAGCGTGTGCAGTAGCATTGTTTTGATTGTTTTTTTGCAGTTTTAGGATTACTGCTTAATTTGTACTGATGACTGTGGTTCCTTGTTTCTTTTTTTTTTTTTTTTTGGTACAATGGTTCCTTGTTTCTTTTATTGGTATGAGTAGTGATTTGAATTTATATTATATTATGTAGTACAACTATGGTGGAGTTGAAAAGATACACTGATGAACTCTTGTTGCTTCTTCAATTGTGCCCACATGAAGACACCAGTGCAGCTATCGATCTGTCACCATACACTTTCTCAACCCATCTTATAAGAAAAAGTTTTTTAAATACATTGAAAGATTAATGTATTTAAAGTATATCATAGATGGATACATCAATTTTTCAATGTATTTAAAAAATCAATAATTTCTTATATTAAGGATTAGAGGAAATTTCAATTTATTTTTTTTTGACAAAAATTACTCTCTCGGTTATCAAAGCAAAAATTAGTTTTTTAATTTATTAAATAATTAATATATCTTATATGATTTGTCAGACAATTAGCTAGAGTAGCAGGTGCTGTAGCGAAATTGATTGCAAAAGAGGGGAAATCGACAACAATAAAATTACCTTCTGGAGAGGTTCGTTTGATATCCAAAAATTGCTCAGCAGCGGTAGGACAAGTAGGGAATGTTGGGGCAAACCAGAAAAGTTTAGGTAGTCAATCATGCCCTTTTTTAGTATTAAAATTATAAAAGTTGTGAATTTTATTTTAAACAGTATTGTCAATTTGTTAAAAAGAATAGTATTATCAACCATTGTTAAATTTTTTAATAATTTTAAACACTAAAGTGATGAGAATTGATTTTGACAGAATTGATTTTGTAAAATTGATTCTGGCCAAAATTGATTTTAAGTTAAAGTGGTTTATGTTTGGATATATTCATGTAAAAGTGAGTTGAACAAAAATTTTGAGTGTAAAAATCAATTCTAGAATCAGAAGCTACGATTTTTAGCTTCAAGTAGAATCAGTTCTGGAAACAGAATCAATTCTACTTTTAAGAAACCAAACAAATTAGAATCAATTTCACACGTTCAGAATTAATTATGACTGCTCTATAAGTGAAACCAAACATACACTTGGTACTAGACCATTTATAAACACTTATAGACATAAACCACTGATTTGAAGCACAATTCCATCATCGCTGATTTGAAGGCACAATGGCCTAATTAAGCACACTATCTTCATTTGGATTCAAGAAGCTACTAGGGACAAGATGATATTCCACATGACCATATGGAACTTCTTTTCTATACGCAGCTATGCCACACCATAATCCCACGTTGGAATAAACCGTATGAGTTGGATTGGGTGGCTGGATTAAGACCAATTTGATGGTTTACTTGCGAAGAAATATGATTCATTTAATGTGAAAAATATTTGTTTTTTTTTTTTACACAAATAAAATGATATTCATTCATTCAAATCGAAAGACTACATTAAATACAACCACATGTTCAATTTCGCTGAAAATATAAAGGATAATTCTGCAAACAAACTCACAGCATCTGAGTTAATAGCATACAACGGCAAAAGACCTACTACAAATAATATGATAAAATTAAAATCACCGGAATATCCATGCTTCCGGATCTGCAACGTTGATGCCCACATCATTGATTGAATCTGTAATTGACTGAAGATAATCTTTCGAGAAGAATCAAATGAACACCGCAACAATACGGTATGTTGTGAATTCGATTAATAGAACCACACCAATAATCTTTTAGTGTGTGGGGCAAAACAAACAAAGCAACCAAACAACAATGGACCAAGCAATAATAATCAACCAACAAGAATAAACGGTGAAAGCGATAAAGAGACACAAACGATTGTTTACCCAGTTCGGTGTTAATGAACCTAATTTGGGGAAGAGAGCAGTCTCTCCGTTCCACTATCGATAGAATAATTGATTACAAGGAGATTCTCCACAAGAGTTACAAGAATTAGAGTTTTCCTAATTCTACCCTTTTCTCGAATCTCTCCCCGTGACCAAGAGATTCAATCAACAAGTGTTTCCAAGGTGATAGAATGTTTCTCCCAACCCTAGAGTCTTCCCAAGATGTTCTCTATTAACCCTAGTTTGTATGTTGGCCTTAGAAACCCTAAAAAACACCCCCTGAGCCCTGAAAACGCAAAACAACTATATAACCACGCGGGTCTGCGCCCTGGCGCCCGCAGACCTGCGCCCTCACGAGGACACGCCTGCCCGTTACCTGCTGCCTGCTGCCTGTTGAGCCCTCACCAGGGCACACCAGCTTCCTGCAACAGCATCATTTTCAAGGCAATATCCAACGCGGTAAATTAAATAACGCCGCACAAGACGGCAACCAACACAACGCCGCACTTAGACGATAAAATCACAAAAAAAACACAAAAGAAAAATTTAAATATATAAAATGAGAGGAAGCGGATTTAAAGCGAGAGAGACTGAATGTTCGATTTAAAGTATGAGGTGAGTGGTGGTGGGTGATGAGGTGTGAGGTGAGGGATGAGTAGTGATCTACTACCGTTTGAGGCTCAAAACCTAAGTAAAATAAACTAAATTCAATATCACATAATTTGATCTAAACTTTTGTCACTTTGTACATTCGATAAAGCACAATTATTGTTGGTTGTTGTTGATATCGTTATGAAGATCTACAAAACAAAACAACGAAGTTTGAGGTGTGTCTTAATTCTAACTCAACGAATTTTTGAGATCTGATACCATCATCTAATATGCTCTTGGGTCTAATTCATTTCCATAAAATCAACTTATAAAATAGATGAGGATCACTTTCACTTCTAAATTCTTACATATATTTTATTTAATGTAGAACGATTAAAATGCGCGAATTCTAGTAAATTTATCTGTATAGTCGCACAATCTACTTCAATTTTACTGACCTTTCTCAAAACCTAGATGGACATATTATGGAGACTGAATTGTCTTTGGTCAATTTACCCTGCAATGAATTTACCACCACACATTAAAGAGAGAGAAAGTAAATAAAATGAGGTTGATAACATTTTAATAGTGAAGATGAAGACTCTTTCCCTCCCATCAATATTCACACCGGAGGGAATTCATTCTCCATATTATGGCAGGTTTTATTTATTTCCCACATATCTTCCAATTTTCACTTATTCAAACTGATTTATCCAATTTGTTTATTCTTTTGGACCTCCACTTTTGTACCCATGCTTGTTCAAACCGAAACGGCGAAACCAACTCTGGTTTTTTGTTCAACCAATTGAACCGGTTTGGTATAATGGATAAAAAGATGAAGGAATTTTTTTTTAAGAAAATCAATGAATAAACTTAAATTAATTGTAATTAAAATTTATATGTTGATTTTTATAATTTTCTTTTCTTCCTATTTCTTGTCATCGAATCTAACAAACTTAATATCCTACTACCTTTTCTAAGGTCTAGTAGATTTTACTTATGCCTTTAAATAATTACCGAGTCAAATCGGTGTATCGGTGGTTCGGTTCAGCCATTATTTGATTTGATTTCATCCATCTTTCATTTCACCACCGCCAAAATATCTTCCGTTCTGTAGCAAAGAGCAACACCGATGTCTTCGTCTCCTTCTTGTTCCGCTGCTGACGACAGTCTTATGCGCAACCGAATTCTCTCCACCAAACTCTACTTCGACGTGCCACTGTCCAAGGTTCCGCTTATCTACTCCAACTCTTACGACATTTCCTTTCTCGGCATCGAGAAATTGTAATAACCATTTCTATTTTCTGCACTTTCGAATTGTTGTGAATAATCGCGTTTGGAATTGTGTAACTGATTGTTTATTTGTTTTAGGCATCCTTTTGATTCGTCTAAATGGGGAAGAATTTGTAATTTCCTTGTTTCTTTTGGTGTTCTGGATAACAATCGTATTGTTGAGCCTCTAGAAGCTTCTAAAGATGACCTTCTTGTGGTAATTATCACTATCTCTTCATATTAGTACTTTTAGGGACTACAATTGATTGTAGTAAATGGATAAGTTTAGGGATCAAATTGATAATAGATTATTAAAATATATGGACTTAATTGATAGTAAGTTAGTTAAATACAGGGATCAACTTGACAGTTTAATTGATGGAGTCGAGGACTTTTTGAAATATTCATAAGTTTTGCGCCGTACAAAGTCAGGGACCTTCAGGATAGCTTATGAAAATAGTTCATAAGTTATATGAAAACAGTTTTGACTTTAATTTACCTTTCTTTATAGAAATAGATTATGTATTAGTACAGTACTTACTTATATGGTAAGCGTTTATGGTATAAGCACTTGATTAAGTTGTTTATCCAAACAAGATCTTAGTACATTGATAACTTAAATAGTTTTACTTTTCAATACTTTCTATTTAACTAATGCTCTAGTTAACCTTTGGCCTTTGGCTTTATCATATTTACCATGTTAAATTATTTTACTTGTTTGATTGTTTTGCTTACCATTTATGCTTAGGAAAAAAAATCTGTGTGATCCAAACTGATGCATTTAAAACAGTGTCTAGTGCTAAATACATTGTATTTCTTTCCTTTTTTTTAATATAAAGGTACACTCAGAATCATACTTGAATAGTCTGAAGGAAAGTTCGAATGTTGCCAAGATAATCGAGGTACTTTCCACTCACATGTATCCCCGAAACAGTTATTTACTCGTTTTTGTGGTCTAAACGTATTATTGTTCCTTTCTGTTATAAAAATTTATGATGCCGGTGTAGAGTTGAAAGAAAATTATATGGTGTTGCTTGAGTTCTTTGGTTTATTTGTTTTAATTGTTTTTCTGATAACAGAATGGCATTTGCTGGGGCTTTATTCAGTTGACATATTGAAGATTATTTACTGACATAAAGTAATTAAATATAGGTCCCTCCTGTGGCATTATTTCCCAATTGTCTTGTGCAACATAAAGTTCTTTTCCCGTTTAGGAAACAGGTAAAGCAACTTCATTTTATCTTGGTCTGTTCAACATCTTTGAGAATCTGATCTTACTCCTATACTAATGGCAGGTTGGAGGAACTATATTGGCTGCAAAACTGGCAAAGGAGAGAGGGTGGGCCATTAATGTGGGAGGAGGTTTTCATCACTGTTCTGCAGAAAATGGTGGTGGATTTTGTGCGTATGCAGATATTTCTCTATGCATCCACTTCGCTTTTGTTCAGTTGAATATATCAAGGTACTGTCACATTTAGTCTTTAAAATTTAAATTTCAGGTTAGCTTATTTTATTAACACTCGTGCAAAAATTGTCTGCAAAATCTTCAGGGTAATGATTATTGATCTTGATGCACATCAAGGAAATGGGCATGAAATTGACTTCGCCGATGATAGTATGGCCAAAATAATTTCTCCCCTTTGTGTTTGCCTTCATATCACTTAGGATTTTTTCACTGATAGGAGGACCTTTGTAATGGCAGACCGGGTCTACATTCTGGATATGTATAACCCTGGAATATATCCTTTGGTAAAGCTCTCTGCTCCTACTCCTAGATATTTTATACCTCTTTTTACCTTATGAAGCGGGTGTTTCTCCATTTTTCTTTCTTCACATTTTCCTAGTCTATTTGACATTTCTGGCTGAAATCGGACATGCATATAGATTTGACCCTCTCTAGATCCCCCACAATGGTGGGAGCCTCATGCTTTAGGTGCAGTGCTTTTAACAAACAACAACAATGATCTATCTCTATCAGGTGGAATAGTTATATGGATATAAAAATGCCAGTGTTAGAAAACTAAAATTTTGGAAAGGACATTTAGATCCAAGTATTTTTTAATGATTTATCTGAGAAGAACCAAACCACCTAACTAAATGCACCTCTGAGCATCCCATACTACTCCATGCATGGTACCCAAGTTCCTATCACATACATATAATATACCTGTGTTTTTCAGGCTAACCTCAATAATATGATCAACTCTTTGTACTAGAGCCTCTTTTTATAAGCAAGCCTACTTCAATTTGAATACTGGAAAATAGCATTCATATCAAGTTCAACATGTATAAATTTTTGTGCTTATCTGCAATTAACTTGCACATGAAATGTACAGGAAGCCAACAAATGATTCACTAAAAGATGTACTGAAATTGGTTTATCAAAAAATATTAGCGCCTTCTAAACTGCAATGCTTTGTCATTACACTGTAACAATGTTTTTGCACATTATAGGAAAAAGTGTTCCAGTAACAACAGTAAATCATAATTTGCTTTTAATTTTGAATGTGTGTGTATTCTGGCATGGCCATCTTCTATTTATTCTCCTAAGACCGACATATCTTACTATTCCTTTCTGTGTTCCACAATAGGATTATGAGGCAAGAAATTACATAAATCAGAAGGTTGAAGTGAAGGTATATTCATTGTAGCAGTTAAAACCTGAATCATATTTTTTCTGATTTAACTCTGTAACATTTCTTTTTCCCGTTGTTCACAACTTTCAGAGTGGGACTCGTACAGAAGAGTACCTGCTGAAATTAGATGAAGCACTCGAGGTATGTTACGAAATAACTATGCTATTCTCTAATATTATAGCTTAGGCACCCATCCAATTATTCAACTATATTTAGTGATCATTTGATTTCCTCCCTCCCCTACTGCTCCAAACTCTCAAACATACCCATTAAATATATTGTAAAATTGTTTATGAGTTGAAGAAATTATGTTAAAAATAACATTAAAGTCCTTTTGCTTATTTTGTTATTCATACCGATGTAATTCAAGGTTGCTGGGCGAAGGTTTGACCCTGAGTTGTTAGTTTATAATGCTGGAACTGACATCCTAGAAGGCGACCCTTTAGGAAGGTTGAAGGTAATGTTATTTTTGGATTTAATTTATTGCAGTTAAATGTAACCTTGTATTAAATCAAATTGGCTGGTCATTTGTTCTTGATCTATAGTTTCTGGAATAAAAAAGTAGGTCCTTATTATGTGTTACTGCTTTTTAATTTCTTTTCCACACATCATAAGTATTGCTTGTGCTATTGTGTGCATGCAGATTAGTCCTGATGGAATTGCTCTTAGAGATGAGAAAGTTTTCGGTTTGCTCGTGAGAAGAACATTCCTATTGTCATGCTCACTTCAGGTTTGCATTCTTCTCTCTCCTTATAATATGTGGGCCAGCATGTGTGCACAGGGAAATTAGTCAAATTACATAACAAAGGTCCCATTTACATCCTGGAAAATAAAAGAACCAGTATAGAAAAGCCATGGTAATTAAATAAGACCAAATAAAGGATCAAATGCGACTAATCAGTTATAAGACATACTCGAACACTTTTGGTAATTTTGACATTTGGATTAAATGGAGATGGATTTTTAACCATTCGGTGCAATAAAGCTTTTTAGCAAACTTTTTTTCAATTATTTTCTCAGGCTATTTGAGATGTTTATCAGGTTTTCATAATTTTTCATTGCACGATTCAGGTGGATACATGAAGTCCAGTGCTAGAGTCATTGCAGATTCGATAGTCAATCTCGAGAAGAAATGCTTGATAGAAACGAGTGGAGGTTGAAAGGATGCTTAGCGGTGATCCTCACGTTGTGAGGTTTTTGTGTGATTTAGTGACGTTGCAAGAGTTTCTGTTTGGACATATCAATGGAAACTTCAATGTAGTGTTTGGTAAAGAACAAGAAATGAAAATGTGTTTTATACATGTATGTATGAACTGTAACTAATGTGTCTGTAAATGTGAGTGTATATTATAATGCATAAATGAGTTGTATACTTGTATCTGCATGTGAAACTTTAGCTACATGGGCTCATTGTTAATCATTCTACTACCCACTTGAATATGGCAGGTGGCAAAGTGTAGTGGAAGATTAATTGGGGAATGGATCCCCTCCCGTGTTTTCATCTCCTGTTGTCACTCCTGTGCCATTTGCAACCGTTAGATTTTGATCTTACGGTTGAGTAACAAAGAGGAGAGAAAAATTAAAAAAAAGGACCATTAAATTAAAGGAGAGAGAAATTTTGTTCATCTTCTTCAATTTTTCATTTCTTCAACTTTGCTGTTGCGCTAATCACTGTACATCCACCGCTCCACCATTATCATCAATTGTTTTTTCCTTGAGATCTCATCTCCTTCACCTTGCACAATATCTGTCGATAAAGGGAAAAGAAAGTAGAAAATCAACGTGAACAGTTAACATGTCGGTGCTTCTGGCCCATCGCCGCCGGTATACACGGTGACCCATTATCAGCCCACACCGCCGTCGTGAGCAGACAACGAAGTGGCCGCGGCTCCTCCATTTTGTAAGTTGTCGCACAGTCTCACAGATATCTCTCTCATTATTTATTATTGTTTTCATTATTTTTTTCACATATCATTAGATTAATCCAACGGCTGCAAATTGCATAGGAGAGACAACATGAGAAGAAAAAACAGGAGAGGATCCAAATCCGATTAATTGATATGGTAAAAGGTCTACATCACAGAAAATAAGCAATATATGCTGGAATGACCATGTATAAAAATAACATTTCTGGACTTGGATATTTTAGAATGAGTGATGAATTTCCTAGGAAAATAACTGACAGCTAATGGTTATACTAAAAGGTCTTATGAATATACAATATAAATTGTGTTAAAAAACTATTTTTAAACTTTTGAACAATTGAATGCATAATTTTTAAGATAATATTTCTATATTTAGTTCATTAATAAGTGTTCTTAGGACACACAAAATTAAATGATTATCCTTTCTTAAATCAACACAAAATTATTAAACGTAAATTCAGCTAACATTTATTAGTACGAGTTTAATGACTACTATGATCTATTATTGATTAGATGTGAAAAATGTTATGCACACATTCAATTAGTGTATTTTATTTTTATCCAAATATTGAGGTAGGGGTGAGCATCGGTCGGGTTCGGTCGGATTCGGGTCGAAAATCGTAAAACCGATAAAAACCGCGACCTCTTAATTTGGACCCAATTCCGACTGTCTACATCTTCGGTTTGTTCGGGTTCGGGTCATACGGGTGACGAGTATAGCAGGTCGGTTTTAACGGGTTACATTCAAACTTTGTTGTTACATCTAAAATTTTATTGATCAAAAAAATATTATTCTTCAAATAGTTCGATATTTCGTACACACGGCAACAAATGATACAATAAAAATGATGAGATGCAATTATTATTTTGTTTCAAATTTGTTAATCCAACGACAATAATAGATAGTAGATGAGAAGTAATAATTAATATAAATCTAGAATATTATCTTTCACATAAACTTGTAAAATATAACATTTTTCTTCTCTATCAAAGATAGACAAAATTAACAAAGCGAAGAGTATAAGAGATTAAGAGGTGCTCAAAACTGGAAAAAAAAAATTAATTGATATTTTAGTAATTGTTCGGTCGGTTTCGGTTATGAAGAAATAAATTTTAGAGACCCGCACCCGCCCGTATACAACCGTTTATGACCGATTTTTCACAATTGTTGACCCGAGACCCGACCCGCACCCGACCGAGTGCTTTCGTATATTGACGGTTATGTCGATTTCGAGTCGGGTTGCAGGTTCGTGCTCACCCCTATATTGAGGTTCTACCTTCTCTCCAAGTCCTCCCTAGTCCCTACCCTATGGCATGTGTTGGGTGCCATTGGGGTTTTCATCGTTGATTATGTGAATCTTTTTAAATTAATTATGTGGATCTTTTGAAACATAGTAGTTGTAGTATATATTAGTACTCTATTTTATTATAGAATATATATGTTTTAAAATGGTGACACCAAACCAAGTCATTAAACTCAGGTGGTTAATGAGTTTCATCAAATGATGAATTTTGGAAGAACGCAGGTTCAATTCATGGATGAAACAATTTATTGGTTAGATTTTACTTATCTTGCGGTTGAACTCTAAACTATTAGGGACCTCTTCTCTTAAAATCATCCTTGGTTAAAATAATTAATTGAAGGGTGAATTATAACACTGGCGAACCTCCAATCAATTGTCCACCGGAGAGGATCCTCCCTCGTCTCTAACATTTTATAATGGTGGCGAAGAAAACAATTCAATTTTACCATTAATTATGTGAATCTTTTGAAAATAGTGTGAAGTTATTTAATTAAAGATTGGAAAATGTTAAACACATGCTAAGAAGCTAAATATAGACAGATTCTCTTAAAAATTTGTGTAATTAAATTTTTGATATTATCTGTTGTAAAATTTCTTTATTTAAATATTTTAACACGTGTCCTAAAAATATAGGTTAACATGATCCTAAAAATTAATATATCTTCATTCACCATATTAATGGAGAAATAAACTTTTGTGCGCATATTCTTGTCAAATTAGAATCAAACCATAAGAACTCTTACAAGAATGCATGACATTAGTCGGTGTGTTTTCTCCCTTCACTTTTATCTTTTCACTCTCAATGCAGTAATAAAAAGAGTCAATGGTAGTATTTTTTTTTAGAAAATTTTAATTTAATTTTTGTTACAATTTTGATATGTAAATTTAGAAATAGAAATATACTCCTACTCTACTTACATTTTTTTTTAATGTTACCTACTCCACTTACTTGATTTGGCAAATCCAAGCAAGTGAGCAGCAACCATGAGTAAGGTTGAATAAATTCCAGCGAATAAATAGAGACAAAGAAGGGCACAGTCGTCAAAACGACAACAAGTCGTATCAATTACAACAACAATGATAATGACAATGATAGTAATTAATCAACGACTTCAACTTGACCTCTCTCATTACTTCAACTTACTCCAACTCACCGGCCCCTCCTCTCTGTCTCTCCCTCACCCGCCGGCGAACACTCACCCCTAACCGCTAACCTCCGCCGGCGTCACAATGTTAACACCAAAATCACCCCCACACTCACTCTATTGTCACAACCACTACCCCGTCTTGATGCTGGTGCCAGTTTCTCTCCTTATATTCATCTCTCTTCTTCTCCTACCTCATTCCTCTCTCGCCGTTCGACCTATTCACTCCGATCCGTTCGACTTCCAACTCGCCAACTCAACCGAATCCAACGTCTCCCTCTCCACTCCTCGACAAGGTTCCTTCGCTGACATCATTGATCGTGCTCTTCAGCATGAGTTCACCGACACCGATCAAAACGAAGGTACATCCATTCTAGATTCCAATTACAAAGTGCTGTAATAAACTCAATTATGATTCAAATTCATAAGATCTCGATTCATTTTCACAATCATTCTGTTCAATGTTCGTTCATAATTTTCGTTTTAGTGATTTGAATAGGATATGATGTAGTAGTAGTAGTAGTAGTAGTAGAGTTTGAGTTGAAGAATTTCGAAACCTGTTTTTAATGTTTAGATTTAACTACAGTGCCTGATGCGGGAGGTTTCAACAACAGTGTAGCAGAACAACAGGTTAGTCTTTCACTTGAAATCATCATTGCATACTAGTTTGATTTAGAGTAAGATTAAGTTCTCTATCAGCAGTTATTGAAAAATAGTTAGGGAAAAAAATCTTGCAAAAATATTAGTTTTTTAAATAATAGTTTCTTGTTCTTAAGTTCTAGCTCGACTGGCAAATGCCGATATTGCTAGGTTGGACGCCTTCACCTGGGTTCAAATCCAGGATCTTGCAGTTTTGTGTGAGTTTCAGTAGTGCTTGCCACTTCGTCTATAGATCCAAAAAAATTAAATTTTTTAATAGTTTCCCATTTAAGTTGAAAAATTTATAGTTAAGCTCTCTAGTTTACTTTCTATTTATGGTTACGATCTTATGACATTTTTGTAAGTGAAGAACGATAACATATTTGAATTTAAGAGGCTCTTTTAATTAGAAGCTAGTAATCCAGAATAGGCATTAATGAGAGATTGTATTTATTGACTTTAATGGCTTAATTGAGTTAGTAACTTGTTTTTCAATTAAAATGTTTCATTTACTTCACCTTAAGTTTCTACTTGAGCTTTGAGTTAGTGGTGAATCTGGTTATGTTCCCCTTATGAATATGCATCCATGCCATGGTACTCATATATTACATAACTTCTGTAAGGCTGATAAATTGATACAATATGCTGAGTTACTCCTGTTGCCTTGTCTGTGGATCAGGCTGTTCTAGAGACTGTGGCCAGAGTCACGCCGAACAAGAATGACACTAAAGATGAAAAGTACTTACTTGAATTGGTTGTATGAGTATTTGATAAGTTATTTTTGTATACTATAGTTGAATGTGTTTTTCTAAAATTATAGGTCATTTCAGCTCCATCATGTATTCAATAGAGGCGAGGACACCCCAATGTTAATAGATCGAAAGGTGATACAGCTTAATGCTTGGTTTGTTCTTTTTGATGAAATTCAGTTGAGTTTTGCAAATTTCAAATGTGTACATTCTGCATCTTTCAGGACAATGTATTTATCATTTCTAACTTCAAATCCAAGTATCCAGTGCTGCAGCTAGATTTACGGTACTCCTTCTTTTTCTTGTTATGTTTTCAACATAAGACGGGTTATATATAATAAAAATAACAAATGAGAACTTCTTTCACTTTTTCCTTATAGATTGATTTCAGACTTGGTCATTGCTATTGTTTCGGCAACTTGTGGTGGTGTTGCATTTGCTTTTGCTGGACAACCGGTATGAATATTCTTATTCTAAAGCTTCATTCTTGACAAATGCAATCTTATGATCTATTGCATTATAACTTCTGGTAAACCTCTTGTAGAATTACCTGAAAATATTCTATGGCAGGTCATTACTGGATATCTTCTAGCTGGCTCCATTGTTGGACCTGGAGGCTTTAACTTCATCAATGAAATGGTGCAGGTATCTCAATACGGCAATCAATTTCTCTTGTAATACGTTATTCTTTTATCTATAAACGTTGCTGCTCTTCTTTTTGGTGCACTTTTAGAGTTCAGCTCAGTTGGATTTCATTTTTGTAATTTTGTAATCTCTAGAAATAAACCTAACACATAACAGCATTTCTTGAAAGACTTTGATCTGATATGTGCAAGCCAGAATGAATTTTGGTTGTAATCTTATCAAATGATAACAATGTTGGGAAAAATATATGTTTGTGTAAGTATGAAATTTGTCCTATACTTCGCTCTGATACCTAATGGGGTAGGGCAAATTATACTCTCTGCAGGATGAAACTTACTCAGTCCCATCAACCAATTCACCCGCTTGACCAACATCATATTACTTTGTACTAAATATTCTTTTTATCCTTCCATAACCAAAATATAGTTGTTATCGTTAGGATCCCTAAACTTTAGGATTCATTTACTATTTTCAGCACTATAGACCCAAACCCGTATTGTCTCCACCTACCAAATGAGGAAGTTCAAACATCATATGTTAGAAAGCGCTCTCTGTCCCAGTGATTGTCTTCTTCATTAGAACTTGAGTCACTCTATTGGTGTTTATGTCTTACAGAATAACAAACAGTTTGAGACATTAATAACTTCAGCTTTTCCACTTCTTCTCAAGATTTACAAGCTTATTTATCTGAGAATTTATTCAAATATGTAGGTGGAAACAGTGGCTCAATTTGGCGTAATATTTATTCTCTTTGCATTGGGCCTCGAGTTTTCCATGGCAAAGGTTGGCTTATTTTCTGATTTCTTCCCCATTTCTTTTTTCTATTATGTTTATGTTGTACTTAACTTTGATTACCCTATTTTCTTTCTATGTGCTTGCAGCTTCGAGTTGTTCGATCTGTTGCTGTTCTTGGAGGCTTACTTCAAATTTTTCTATTTATGTGCATGTGTGGTTTTACTGTATCGGTATGTTTTTATAATTTTGATCCACACCACTTCTGAGATTTTGTTTGTTATTTTCCTTATTTCGTTCCATGACTAAGTTAACGGGGAATGCAAATCACGAACGCAGTTCTGATTTTATGCAATTTTACAGTTATGTGGTGGTAAAGCTTCAGAAGGGATTTTTGTTGGTGCTTTCCTTTCTATGTCTTCAACAGCAGTGGTATGACAACATAAGCAATTCTGTTCCAGTTTCAAGTACACACTACACAGTCTAATGAACTTCCGCGCCGATAATGACTTTTCTGTTTTTTCACCGTTTCTTGTTCAGGTCTTGAAGTTTTTGATGGAAAAGAATAATACTAATGCCCTTCATGGCCAAGTCACAATTGGGACCCTTATTTTACAGGTAATTTGTCATTCTTTGTTCATTGTTTTCCCAATATGGACAATAAACGCCTTCAACAAATGCTCTATTAAGACTTAGGATTTTTTTTTTTCATGAAGGATTGTGCTGTTGGATTGCTCTTTGCATTGCTTCCTGTTTTGGGTGGCACCTCAGGTGTTTTTCAAGGAGTGTTATCAATGACAAAACTGTAAGTATAGAATCTCACAAGTCTATGGCTTGTACTGATGTTATTTCCATGAACATTTTCTCATATTTTATTGTTCTCATTCTCACTTTTCCTTTCCTAAGAAAAATTGTGACAAGTTCATGCATTTTTTTTCCTTTCCAAAATGTGATTATTAAGTAAGTTTTTCATAAAAGTTATACTTAATCATATGTTTAAAAGTTATACTTAATCATATTTGTGTTGCAATATATTATCAAATTCACAGGATAAAAGGTGATTTAACATGTCAGAATGCATGTGAACCAAAATGACCACCAATTGATACTCTTGAAAAGAACAGAGGGGCATATGTATTTTTGCAGCAGAAATACTATGATTGGTAGTAAATGACGTGAAGGTGCTTTTACGTATCATAATTTCATACTCCCTCTGGATGGAGTAATAACGAGTGTCACTGATCACTTCCCTTGATAAGTGTTCAGTGACATTACTTTACTTATTACCACTTTGACAAATTTTATATTTTGGTTTGGATAAAATCCAATGCACCGAATGCCATTTTAGTTAGAATGTTTTTCAGATCAGTGTGGAGATATTCAAATGCACCTTTTATCCATTTTGCATTCATTTGAGGATTTTACTGAGCATTATGGCCATTTACTGTAGAGTTTTTTTTTTTTAATCTTATATGCAACATGATACTGATACTCCTTTCCTAATCCAGGTTGGTGACATTGATTGCATTTCTCTCTATTCTGTCTATATTGTCTCGCACTTGCCTTCCGTGGTTGCTTAAACTGATGATAAGCCTATCATCACAGGTTCATATTATTATCCCTCTTTAATGATAAAATCCCACCCATGGAAGAGGTTGCTCTTTTCTTTTCTCAATATCATACAATAATGGCTGGGGTTGTGGAATTCAATAGGAAATTTGTAGGTTGGTTCTTTAGTTGTTTCCATTGTATGGCAATTCATTTTTATCTGACTGTTTTTGTGATTGAATAAAAACCATGTTTGTGCAGACAAATGAACTCTATCAGCTGGCATCTGTTGCGTTCTGCTTGCTTGTAGCCTGGGTTTGTTCTCTTTCTTATTTTTCACATGCCTGAATTTCTGTATCTCTCTTTGAAATGCTTTACATTTCCTCTGTTCTTACAATCAGAAAGAATTATACAAATATCATACTATGTTGTACTTCACCTTATTTTCAAAGGGTCTCAGCAGTAACTTACATACTCATGTGCGCGCGCGCGCACTTGCTGTGCTTTGTTTTTCTATTTTTTTTCTTTAAAAGGCCTTTTGTACCATTTCTTTGGCATGAGTTATGCGTCTATGTATCTCATAATTCTTTTCGAATAGTATATGTGTGCTCTGTTGCTTGATGATTACCTTACTGTTATTTGTCAAGCACTACCTTTTTTAGCTGATTGTACTTGTATATTTTCAGTGTAGCGATAAGCTGGGATTAAGTCTAGAACTAGGTTCCTTTGCTGCTGGAGTGATGATTGCAACCACTGATCTGGCTCAACATACACTAGAGCAAGTAAGATATTGTGCAGGAAGTAGGAAATGCATGTGGTGCGAAAATAGACACAAATATCAATTGATTGTTGAATGTTGACATGCATTGATGTAACTTGTATGTATTGTGGTAAATGTATAGAAATTCTAAATTTGGGTTGCATAAAATGTATTAGATTCTGTATTTTTATCATCCACCTTATTGAAGGACGGAAGGTAAATGAGTAAAAATGCAACCTATTGCCAGTTTTAGTACCAGTATGCAATTTTTTATAGTGTGTTCTGGATGAACTTAGATGACACCCATGCACTTCCACTGGTCACTTTTTCTGCATTCTACAGTGTATTCGGGGAAAATTCCATGATCCATTTTTTCTGTATGCTTAATTAAAATTTTTGATAATATAAGTGTGTGGAAAAATTGACAATTGTTCACTTTTTTTTTGTAGATTGAACCTATTTGCAATCTTTTCGCTGCTCTTTTCCTTTCCAGCATTGGAATGCTGATTCATGTTCATTTTCTTTGGAACCATGTTGATATTTTGGTAGCATCTGTTATTTTAGTGATTGTTATAAAAACAATCATAATTGCTTCAGTTGTGAAAGGATTTGGTTACAATAACAAGACTTCAGTACTTGTAAGCTTTATTTCATAATATGAATTTAGATGGTTATTATAGTTAGTGCTGCTTTTTTTTTTATTTTTTATATTCTTTTAATGACCGAGGTGCCTGAATTCATGCATTTATAGGTAGGAATGTCCATGGCACAAATAGGAGAATTTGCTTTTGTTCTTCTCAGTCGTGCTTCAAATCTTCATCTAGTTGAGGTTAGTGACAATGGATTTTCGTAATGATGGTAGTTATGTGTTCAATTGCATGACTTCTACAGAAGACCATGCAACCATATGCTCTTGTTGCATAAAATGGGTTAAGTTGACTCATTATTTGGGTTGATATACAAATATATAGATACTTTTCAAAAAGTAATAATAAAATATTATTTACTTTATTTAACATACATTACTATTTAATTTTGTTTTTTGTTTCACTGCTGTTGTTTTTGGTTCTAAGATGGTATCGTGCTTGGTTTTGGGGTGGGGAATGAAGCACCTTAACCAGACTAAATTTTGCATTTTCCTGTAACAAGGTTTGAGCATCTTAGAATTAGGAGTCAAACCTTACTTAAACCTACAAAACCAGCTTGTAAAGTGAGGATTGCCTCTACTTATAAACATATATTCAGGCCATCTTGCAACCGATATGGGTTAACACCATCTATTACCTTACAATTTTGAGCATGAATAATGTAGCCTAAAATATTCAAATAATTCAAGACTTAACAATATCAGCTCACCAAGTTTGACTGACCTGTGAGCTTAAGGTGAACAAAAATAATAGGTTCCATTTTTTTTCTGAGCTAAGCTTGAACTACCAGCTCAGTCCATCTCGGTTCCGGATATTGCTTGAAATTTAACCTTAAATTTGGAAGTATTACCAACCAGCCTTTATTGATTCTGATATTTTATTAATTTCAGGGTAAACTATATCTGCTGCTTCTTGGGACCACAGCTCTTAGTCTGGTGAGAAATTATTTTCATATTTGAATTAATAGTTACTACTTACTAGGTTCCATAGCTGACTTATGATAAGTCTTTATAGCTTTCTTCTTGGTCTTTGATCCATGTTGAATGTTCAAGAACCAAATCCATAATCTTTATCAGTGGAAGTTCCGACCCTTTCCTTCGTTATTTATATTGCACATTAGAATTTTCATTTAAACAATTCCCTATCTTGTGACTTTTGAACTTTTTACTTAAAGATAAGTTGGTGGAGAGGGAGCTTTAAGTTCTGTTACAATTTCTTTTTTGTCTCATATGCCCATATGACAGTGCAGGCAGTGCCTATGCATCGGCCTGTTTGTTTTCGAACAAAGTATTTCTATTTTTTTGTTTACACTTTTCAAGCACAGCTAGTTTATTGCATAATAATAAATAATTTCTGAACTCATTTATGCAGGTGACAACTCCTTTACTTTTCAAGCTGATCCCTGCTGTAGTGCATCTTGGTGTGCTATTGAGGTGGTTTTCTCCTGATAGTGCAGTAGAGGTAACCACCTGTCATTTAGTTGATTCCCTTTGGCTAATTCTTTCGTTTCGTTACTCTGAAGCTTGCTGGTTTTTTTGTCTAAGCATAGATTGGATATAAGGTAGACAACCTCCTTCGCTCAGATAGCATTAAGCAACGGATAGTTTTGATGGACAAAGAAGCTCGCGATTGCTAATCATTGCACTGCACCAAGGAATTTCCGTTTTTGTACATCATTATTTTTCGATAAGGTTAAACATGCAAGTATCCATCATGCGAACTTGTTCCATTATGGATACTTGCTACCAAATTGACCAAATACCAACCAAGGCAGAGCCAATCCGAACCCCATTAAAGAACAGGGGAGGGGATTGATATAAGAGTAAAGAAAACTCACAATACCAATATTGATGCTGTGGATCATATTTATTCCATAACTTCACTTTACTAGATAGGCATGTCAGTGCTAGTCAATTTCTTTAAGTGTTTTGTTGTATATATTGTAATGTATAATATCTGTTTTAATTTAATTCATTTATTTCAGTTCCATATTCATGTATGTTTTTAATGTAAATTTGAGAAAAATAGTTGTTAAGGACGAATTTGTAATTGAAAAGTGTCATACTAAAATTTGTAGCTAGTTTTGGATTTCTCATAATTATGGTGTAGATTTAAATTTTGATTTGGTAAAGAAACCGATTTTTGTCTTAAAAAATGTAACCAAAAAGTAGTTATAAGTAGTTTTTTTGTTAAAATTTCGGTATCCAGCCTGTAGTTAACTTTAAAGTTTTAGCACTTGACCGAAGGGTATTCGAGATATGATTAGTTGGTGTCAGTTACGAGTTAGCTATGTATAAATAGGCTTGAGGTAATTATTTATACTCAACTTTTTTTATCTTATTTTAATCAATACAAAAAGCTTGAAGTTTTTCTCTCATTTCTTCCCATGGAGGCCATGTTTCATAACAAAGGGAGAGTAGTGGACATATTTACCATTAAAATTCTATCTCTTCGTTTTTAAATTTTTTTAGTTTTCAATCTAAGAGCTCACATTTCCCTGAATTATAATGTGACGGGTGAGAATCCAATCTCCAATTTGGTCTTGATAAACTATTCCAAATTAATAACCTCTTTCCTAAGGTTGGAGGTAATACACAGTGCCACGAATAGGATGTTCTAGCATTCACAAAATTGTCATGAAATCCTCAACCACATACCAATACCAAAATAACTAGGTTCACTGAACGCGCGTTTCTCGACTCCAAAAGCGATTCCGTGTGTGTTTGGTTTAGCGGTGGCTAGAATTGAGTTTGATAGAATTGAGTTTGATAGAATTGATTTTAGTTAGAAGTGAGTTTAACTAAATTGATTTATGTTTGGATAGATTCATGTAAAAGTGATTTTGATCAATTCATATTGTTTGGATATTTTAAAATAAAAGTGCTTTTATAGTGTAAATTACCAAAAGGGTCATAGTACATAAAATAAAATCACACAATCCATTTATTTTTACAAGACCATTCCCTATGTGAAAGCCCAATAGTTATGTGATTTTTGTCAAACAAAAAGACACAACCCACTTCTCAATAAGTCACGTGTCTCCCTCTCTCAATGGCACCCACACCACCCACTCTCCATTTCCAGAGAATTCTATTTTTCTTTTTGGTAAATTGAAAATTTTATATTTTTATACCTCCAAATCTACATCTACCATTCTACTATTTCTTCTTAACCATTTCTCAATGTTCTTCTCACATAACACAAATCTTCTTCTCAATTTTCCACAAGCATTTATTGTCAATATCTCATCTCCCTTTTCCTCGGATCATTGTCGAGATTCTACGGTGGAATATAGATCTATATTGCAGGAAAAATCCGCATAAAGAAGAAGTGAAAAAAATTGCAAGAAGAAGAAGTGAAAAAAATTGCTGCAAGGAGAAGAGTGAAGCAGGCAGGAAGAAGAATAATGAAAGTTACTCATGACAATTTTGAAGGGCAAAAAAGGAATATGTGTAACTGTCATCCAATATTTAATTACTCATCTACCAGACGTGATTTTCTATCAATGCAGAAGCTAGGAATACCAGCTTCACATTGAATCGCTTCTGGCTGGCTGTAATTGATTTTACAAAAACCACCCAAACATCTTTAAAGCTGAAAAACTCACGTTTGAACTTTGAAACGTGCGTTCACTGGTTTCCAACGCCTAACCAAACATATACTCCGTCGATTTCCGAGTTGTTTGGCTAAAAGCAAACGTGAATTCTAGCGACGTGATTTTCTACTCAAACGTGAGTATTCCTGAAGCTACAAATTGAAGCTTCTGCGTTAACTCAACGTGATAATGCAATTTCACTTTTTATGACAGAAATTTTCTCCAAATTACCCATGGCTTCTTTAAATTTTCCGTACAATTGTAAACCAATTTTCTCCATTTCCACGAAATGGCGACCGTGATGATGATTTACTACCTTTTCCTCAAATTTTCTTCTTCTTGTTTTAGCGTTTAATGTTCCAGATCTGTAAACTTGGAACATTCTCTCTCTTGCTATAGGTTAGAGAAGAAGTTTGAATTGGACTCTTAAAGCCCATATTTCATTTCATAAACAAGCCCATTAATAAAGATAAATAACAAAAGCAGAAGAAAAAAAAATTTGATAGTTTTTTATTTTGATTTTTGACAGATTCTTTTTAAATACGGAGTAAATAAAAAGTGTGTGGCAATTTTTTTATTTTTTTTAATTTTTCAGTTTTGGTTTTTTTTTTATATATCGGTCAAAAATTTTACAATTATTTTCTTCATAGATTATATTTTTCTAATTTATAAATAATAGTTTTTTCGAAGCCGTATAAATAAAAAAATTAATACTCCTTTATTTCACCAAAAATAATAAATTCATAAAGCAACATAAAATAAATATATAAAATATAAATGAAATTCGATGTTCTTGCTTTGTACGTTCTCTCCTTGATATTAATACCCATTTTGGTAATTATGCATTCAAAATCAATTTTGATCCAAACAATCCAAACATCATGAATTTATAAGAATCACTTTTCTGTTAATATATCCAAACATAAATTAATTCTGTTTAACTCACTTTTAACTAAAATCAATTCTATCAAATTCAATTCTACCAAAATCAATTCTGCCCACCGCAGAACCAAACACATACTAAAAAATTGTTGTATGAGACGCACTTCTCAAATATTAATAGAAAAACCAAATGTTCATTACATTAAAAATATAATAAAAAATAGACAAATGCTAACTAGTATCTCCAGTTAAGAAAATCAAATACAGTTCCTGAAACTTGTGTAGTCAACATTTTAAAAATGTAAAAAATATTATTTTCGATGCAAAATTTACTTATTTATTTCTTTAAAGCACCAATTAGAAGGATCCTAATAAAGTCCACAAGTCCTAGCTCAATTGACAAAAAATTGTCGAAATTGTTAGGTCGGACAATTGGGGTTCGAAGCCCGACTCCCTCACTTATGTGTGTGAGTTTATAATGACTTTATTATTTCGTCTATATAGAAAAAATCCTAATTAATACTATTCAATATTTATTTTAATGTACTCTCTATGTCTTACAATAATTGTCACATTAGTAATAAAAAAAAGTGTCCAAAAAATTGTCACTTAATTTTCAGCTGAACATTAATTATTCTTTTTTCAGATATGAGCTCGGTCTCAAGCGCATATGTTAGCAATACCTCCAAACAATTTGTCAAAAACATAAAATGAGCTTCAAACAATTCGTTAGTGATAATTTTCCAAATATATTAAATACGATTTTTTATTTTAATATATGTTGACCATTTAAGCGGTTGACATGATTTTGGGTTGTGTGCTGTATGTAAAATACTACAATTGCATTGTATTTTTTGTCAAGTATTCTTTTCTAAACGTAAACAATAATTAGTTAATTAGTGTTTCTAAGATATTATTTAAAAAAAAATTGTATTGAAAAGAATATATTTATATTTTACTAAAAAAAATAGATTACATAAATTCTAAAACTGTTTTATTATATTACTATTAGTTTAACATTTTCTTTGAAACAAAAATGTTCTAGATGTTTTATGTCGACCACCGTAGCTGCTGAATTTGAGTGATAGAAAGGAGACCACAACATATTCCATGTGAAACTTGTATGAATGACAAACCTCTTAGCTTTCATTGGATAAAACAAAGGTTGGCAAATTGTTAGTATTTTATAACTTCAAGACCTGCATGTGCCTGCCTGACCCCATTTGATTTGCTTTACTTAACCGGGTCTTACTTGTACACATCACTCATTTATAATTTTTTAATAATAATATTTGTTAAACATTCAATCCCTCCAACCTAGCACCTTCTAAAAAGTTCTAAATAGGGCCCACAAAAATTCTACATTTCACCAATAACTCTACATCTTTATAAATATGTCCCACACAAAAAATATTTTTTAATGAAGAGAGAGAGTGCTTATTTAGGAAGTGGTACCTAATAGGTACTAAAAAGTGTTTTGCTCCAATAATAGTACCTAATAGGTACCACTTTTTATTGAAATAGATACTACCATTGGAGATGGTGTTACTAAAGCAGAAATTCCTCCAATACCACATAAGGAACGTTGTAGTTTTTCCTCGTTCCTAGCATTGGCTAGAATCTTTTGTCTCGATTAGGTGAAAATATCTAGTATGTTCTATTGAGTGGTTTATAAGTAAAAGTGATGTTGAATTGAATCACTCAAGGAAGGATACTTGGTCAAATGAAAGTATGAAACTCATAGATTTGAGGATTTTGTTATAGAATAATACTACTAGTACTACTCTTTCAATAAGGAGTGCAATAAATTACTACACACAAACACAAATAGTGACAGAGTTAGATTGTTTCTTTGGGGGGCCGTATTTATAAAAAAAAAATATTGATAAAATGTCATGTTTGCAATATAATAGTTTGCAGTATAATTTTTCACCATAGTGGATCATTCATCATTAATAGTATAATAGTTTGCTCATTTTGATTTTATTTGCAAAATGAGGGTTCATATTTCACATTTTGCAATATTGTAGTATTTTTTGTTAAAAATAGTGTTAAAAAGCAAAATTGTTATGCACATGTTGATAATTGATTAAGTGATCAAATTTAAGTGAGTCAATTATCTTACATTAACAAATGAATAAAATATTAGATATATAAGAGAAGTGTGATATATATACTCCCTCAAATACACATGGAATCATTGTGGCGCCACTTAAGCAACCTAGCTCTAAATAGCAACTTCATTGAAGATGCTTTTATGTCTTCGACCATAGAGCAGTTGTAGTTCTACTTCCATCTTATTGATATTGAATGAATTATGGTGTACAATGTTACAACTCATATAAATACTACATTCAAATTTATTTATGTGGAAATTTTACACATGTAATTAAAAAAGGTTGAGATCCATACAACTGCTCTATGGTCAAAGACAAAAAAATATATGGAAATTTTACACACGTAAGCACCAAGTTCGATCCAATTGGCCTATTTGTTAAAAAATGATCGTATCCGAAAGTTGAGAAGCCCCTTGCATTATTACATAACACCTTGTTTTTTCATGGAGTTTTTTGGCATTGTCAAGTTAATTACTATTACTAATTAAAGTGAGAATTATTTAGTCTATAAATTCTAACTCAACTAATAAAAATGTTGAAATTATTAGTGTTGAATGTCATGATCGGGATTCAAACTTCAGTCATTCTATTATATGTATGTAAGTTTTCAACTATTTAAAATAGAAAGTGGGAATTATCTATACATGTATAAATATGAATTTTTTTGGTTTCAACATGTATAAATATGAATATTGAGGAATAGAGATTCTCTTACTTTGAAGCAATAAAGAAATATACTCCTACTTTACTGCTGTTCAAATTTGAGGATACAGCTAGGTAGCTACACACATGCAAATTGCAAAAGCTGCATGCGTCTCTCGCCCACTTCCTATTTCGTCTCAAACTTTGTATGGAAGAAAAGAAACTACATCTTGATCTTGGACCACACATGCAAAGTGCAAACAATTGATGATAATTAAAAACAATATGGATAATCAACCTTACATCTCTCCATCTATGGGGAATCTTGCATTATCTTGAAAGTAATTACCTTTTAAAAAAATAAACTATATATCTTCTAATAAAATAGAATTAATGACAAACAAAATTGAAGACAAAAAAAGAAACCATTTTATAATTATTATTTTTGACACACGTGCACACACACATACATAGAAAAAAATAATTTTGACTCGTATTCAGTTGCTAGATTTAATAACAAGCAAGTTAGAGATGAATTTCATTTTTTCACTCTATAATTTTGGTTGTTAATAATATTTTTTAAGTAGCAATTTTAATATATAAATTATAAAATAAAAAAGAGAGTGGTGGTGGTCATTCAATAGAAAGCATGTCAATATATAACAATGTGAAATGATGCAATATATATATATATAATGAATGTCACATAATAGTGGAACCAAAGCCATAATTTAAAGTTTTAAAGAGGTGATAAAAACTAAAAGAAATAATATCAGAGTGATTAAAATAAATAAAAAATAAAATTTTATAATTATTATAGACTACTACTTATGTCCTACCAATGTGTGAAACACTTGTTAAAACCTACATAAAAAATTTAGGGTAAATAGGTTGATACCCCCCTGTAATGTGGGCGAGTTTTGTTTTTCCCCCCTGTAATTTTTTTTCTTTTAACTCGCCCCTTGCAATGTTGAATTTTTTGAACTCGCCCCTTGGGTGCACTTTTTAAATCGGCTATTTTGTTCAATCCGATTTAAAAAGTGTTACTTTTTAAAGCGGTTAATCTGTTCAACCGATTTAAAAAGTGCAAATTCCTTGCATCCAAGGGGGGAAACCAAAAAAATTTACTTTGCAAGGGGCGAATCAAAAGAAAAAAAATTATAGGGGGGAAAAACAAAACTCGCCCACATTACAGGGGGTATCAACCTATTTACCCAAAAATTTATAAAAGAAAATGGATAATAACTTTTATCATAAATTAACCCACTAGTTGATCTACTGGTTCTCTTAAAGTTTCAGGTTCAATTTTTGTTGGTGTTAGGTTAGTTCATTTAGAATAAAACTCTGACTTTAAATAAGATCCCGCAAGTAGACAGTTGAATTGATCCCTCCGATTAGTCGATTTTTAACTCGGATACTGAGTTTTAGTAAAACATATCATAATTTATTTATTTTTTGACAAAACAAATCATAAATTAATCACATCTTGATATATTTTTCACTATCTTATAAATACAAAGTAAAAGTTCGCTTTAGAGTGATATGTATAATATTATTAAAAAGGGTACAAGTAGAAAAAAAAAGTTCAATATTACATTAAAAATTACCCTAATATTTTCTAGCAAAAAAAAAACATGACACTCATTTTTTAATATTTATTTATCACACATTTATTTTTTTTTGGTAAGATTTATCACTCATTTCAAGACTAAGGGCTTGTTTGGTTCAACCGAGGGGGAGGGGAGGTGAGGGGAGGGATTTTTAAGGAGGGGAGATGGGGTAAAACATAATTTATTATGTTGACAAAATTACCCTCACTTTTTTATTAAAATTCTAAATTATCCCTGTTGGAATATTAAAATTTTAGGTTACATTTTTTTTTACAACAAAAAAATTTAGGTTTTCTACTCATTAGATTTTTTTTTGGATATATATCCATTAGATTTTTTTTTGATGTAATATATCCATTATAATTTAATCCTTATTTTGAGTTTATAAGGTTAAGGCTAAAAAAATAAATTACTTCTCTCCTTCCCTCCCCTCGTTAAAAAGTTGAACCAAACATAAAAATTTAAAATATCACCTCCCCTCCCCTCACCTCCCCTCCAAAACTCCCGAACCAAACAAACCATAAAGAAAAATGCAACGCATTGACAAAAAATAAAATATTAAAAATGGAAAGAAAAAAATAGTCAATGTAGTGCTAGATCGACCATATACACATAACTTAGACTTGACTAGTTAGTTATAAAAATTAAAATATTTTTGAGCCAATAAATTGACCCAATCCATATATGAATTTTAAAATCAGATTGAATTGGACCATAATTAATACTTCAACTTATATTTTCTAGTTCTTATTTTTTATTGAATTATTAATATGGTTGGTCCATTGTCCACTCATGTTGACAAGCTTACTTTTTTATGCTTTGATTGAAAACTATATATGCTGCAAAGTGAAGTTTAGATCACACGGACAAGTTGTTAGAGGCTTCACATGATTCGTGAATGATGTTTGTAATCCAAGTTCTCAGGTCCTCAGAAGTTCAAGGAAGTCAGAAGCTGAGCTCTAGGCTCAGAAGCTCTAAAGAGTCAAAAGGTTTAGAAGCTGAGAAGCTCATGTTCTCAGGTTCTGAACACTCAAAGTCTGATCACTCAGGCTCTGATCACGCAGGTTCTGAACAACGCAGGTTCTGAACGCTGAGACTCTGTTAGTTAGTTAGTTAGTTAGTTAGATTTTTGATTTCATCCTAGGTAGTTAGTTACAATTGTTTGGTAGTGAAGCAAACCTCCTTTTGTATATAAATACCTTTGCCCCTAGTGGATGAATAACAACTTAATCTTTTTCTCTATTCTTTCTTTCGATTCAATTCTTTCTCTCTCTCTCAAATTACTCCAACAAATTGGTATAACAGAGCCCGGTTCGTATTCATCGTTTTGCTTGATTCCTTGATCAAGAATCATGACGAACAATAGTACAACCTCCTCGCAATTTCCAGCAAATCTTCCAGTTTTCAAAGGTGATAACTATGATCGTTGGTGTGCACAAATGAAGGTGATTTTCAGATTTTAAGATGTTCTTGAAATAGTAACTGATGGAGTAGAAGAATTGGCTGCAAATGCTGATGATGCAGCAAGAACTCAACACAAAGAATTGAAAAAGAAAGATGCTAAAGGCTTGTTCATCATTCATCAATGTGTGGATTCTAATATCTTTGAGAAGATAATAGAAGAAGAAACCTCAAAGGGAGTTTGGGATACATTGAAGAAAATCTATCGTGTTGATGAGAAATTGAAGGGTATCAAGCTGCAAGCTTTGAGAAGGCAATACGAGAAGATGCAGATGAGTGAACAAGAAACGATTTCTGAGTACTTGGCAAGAATGTTGGCCTTAACGAATCTGATGAAGTCATGTGGTGAAGCCATGACTGATAGGTCCAAGATTGAGAAAATCTTGAGGACCTTGACTGAGAAATTCGATCACATAGTGGTTGCTATTGAAGAATCAAAGGATTTGGCAACTATGAAGATTGAAGAGCTGCAAGCATCCTTAGAAGCTCATGAGCTAAGGGTTAAGCAGAGGAGTTCAAACAAGGCAGTGGAACAAGCATTACAGGCCAAGACTCAGAACAAGAAATGGAAAGATAAGTGGAAGAAAAAGAAAGAGGATTCAGAGAATTCAACCAAGAATTCAAAGAATCAGGATGAAGATTCCACAAAAGAACGTTCTCAGAACAAGAATTTGAGAAGGCAATACGAGAAGATGCAGATGAGTGAACAAGAAACGATTTCTGAGTACTTGGCAAGAATGTTGGCCTTAACGAATCTGATGAAGTCATGTGGTGAAGCCATGACTGATAGGTCCAAGATTGAGAAAATCTTGAGGACCTTGACTGAGAAATTCGATCACATAGTGGTTGCTATTGAAGAATCAAAGGATTTGGCAACTATGAAGATTGAAGAGCTGCAAGCATCCTTAGAAGCTCATGAGCTAAGGGTTAAGCAGAGGAGTTCAAACAAGGCAGTGGAACAAGCATTACAGGCCAAGACTCAGAACAAGAAATGGAAAGATAAGTGGAAGAAAAAGAAAGAGGATTCAGAGAATTCAACCAAGAATTCAAAGAATCAGGATGAAGATTCCACAAAAGAACGTTCTCAGAACAAGAATTTGAAGAAAAAGGTAAATATGAAGGAAGTACAGTGCTATTGTTGCGATAAGTTTGGTCATTATGCAAGGAACTGTCATGAGAATGAAGATTCAGATAAAGATGAAGCCCAATATGCAGATGAAGGTGGTAGTGATTCTGATGATTCACTCCTAATGGCAATCACAAATTCTGACGCAGACAAGTCAAATGTGTGGTACTTTGACTCAGGATGTTCTAACCATATGACAGGTAATAGAAGCATTTTGATTGACTTTGATGAGTGTCTCAACACGAAGATTAAGCTTGCCAACAATGAATCCATCATGGCTGAAAGTATAGGGAATGTTAGGGTTCAGATGTCAACTGGCAAGAAAGCTGTGATTGAAAAGGTTCTCTATGTGCCTGGAATACAGTGCAATCTGTTGAGTGTAGGGAAATTGATTTCAAAGGGTTTCAAGGTAGTGATTGAAGAGGAGACACTACAACTCTTTGACTCAAAGAAGAGACTGTTCCTCAAGACAGCTCAGAGCAAGAATAGGACCTACAAGACTCAATTCAAAGTCATTGGAGCTGAATGCAAATCTGTAACTGCTGGTAGCAGTCAAGTGGTCTCTGAAGGGATTGAAAGTATCTTGGTGAAGAGAAAGGATGGACAAGAAGCTATTATCACGGATGAGTTGTATGTTCCCTCAATGGAGAGTAATTTGACAAGCATGGGTCAATTACTAGAGAAGAACTACTCAGTGAAAATGCAAGATAAGGAGCTGAAGCTGGTTGATGCAAAGGATAGAGAGATCCTTAAAGCTCCAATGTCCAACAACAAAACCCTTAGAATGTCGACCAACAAGTTGGAACATCAGTGCTCTGTTCCAACTGTGAATGAAAGTCAGAACTGGATTTGGCATCATAGGTGTGGCCATTTTCATTTCAGGAGTTTAAACTTGTTAAATTTGAAAAAGATAGTGAAGGATCTTCCTCAGATTAAAGTTCAGAAGCAACTGTGCAAAGAGAGTTGCACAGCCAAGTCATCAAAGAAGGTTCTGGACAAGACACCAAATGAAGCATGGGCTGGTGTGAGACCGTTGACTGGTGTGAGGCCTAGTATATGTCACTTTAAGGTGTTTGGGTCATTATGTTTAAGACATGTGTCAACACATCTTAGAAGGAATTTAGTTAACAGAAATCAAGCAATGATTTTCCTTGATTATCACTCAGCTGGGGCTTATAAACTATATTCTCCAACAAGAAACAAGATGGTTACATGTAGAGATGAGGAGTTTGATAAAGCTAAGAACTGGAGTGGTAATGTTGTACACAGAGATGTTGCAGCATCTAGTGTGACAATTGTGCTTGAAGAAGCTTACATGAATGAGATCGTTGGAGAACATGAATTAGGAGGTGTGATGTTTGTAATCCAAGTTCTCAGGTCCTCAGAAGCTCAAGGAAGTCAGAAGCTGAGCTCTAGGCTCAGAAGCTCTAAAGAGTCAAAAGGTTCAGAAGCTGAGAAGTTCATGTTCTGAACACTCAGAGTCTGATCAATCAGGCTCTGATCACGCAGGTTCTGAACAACGCAGGTTCTGAACGCTGAGACTCTGTTAGTTAGTTAGTTAGTTAGATTTTTGATTTCATCCTAGGTAGTTAGTTACAATTGCTTGGTAGTGAAGCAAGCCTCCTTTTGTATATAAATATATTTGCCCCTAGTGGATGAATAACAACTTAATCTTTTTCTCTATTCTTTCTTTCGATTCAATTCTTTCTCTCTCTCTCAAATTACTCCAACAGTGAATATCCACCTTATCCTTTTCAACGATTGCGACTCTATATATTTCCAATCTAATCACATACCCAATCTTACCCTTACTCTTGCATCAAAATTACCCTTCTTCTTCTTGCTACATGATAATTTATTGATAGGGAGTAACTCAAGCAAATTTAATAAATTTTATGATAAATTTAAATTTAATAAATAACCCTTACTCTTGCATAAAAATTACCCTTCTCTTGCATCAACGATTGTGATATAATAAATTTAAATTTGGGAGGGAGTAACTCAAGAGCGATTAGATTAGATAATACAAGTTTCTTATAATTAAACTAAAGTCTTAGATATAATCTCCTAATTTAAATATATAGTAGCGTGTCGCGGATAAGATATTTGATTAGTATACTTAAAAAAATTGGGAGGAAGTATAAGTTGTATTAAGTTCGCAAAGAAAAAAAAATCAGTCATATATGAACTAGAGATCAAACAAAATCATACAATCTAAAGGTTATATCATTCACAATAGAAAAGGGTTCGTTTTTACTAAATGTTGTTTGCCTAGAGATTTTATTTATGAAATCCACCACCTCTTCCATTTTTTTATGCCTTGTTGTTAAGAAAATAAATTCATGCCCTCTAAATTATTCAAAGATTTGCATGTCAACCTATAATAAGCCCTTAACTCTCTTTTTTTGCTTGATGAAAAAACAACTTTGTAGAATTAAGAACAAGAGATTTCCACCATTACCATCGATTATCTTAGCTAATTAAAATTATTATATACAATCGCATGCAATTACAAACATACAATTTATTCTTTTTGTCAAGTAACACTAAAGACAATTTAAATCTACCACTACTCTACCATGGTATGGGCATGCATGGCACAAAAAATGAATAGCATAAATAATAATTATTATTATTAATTATCAATAAAGTAATCCATATTTTTGACTTATCTAATATCTATATCATCACTTATACGAAAAGAAATGTAAACAATAAAAGGAGAGGTAATGGTCAACACGATGCACAACAAGTTTGTTATTATTTAAAAAAGCTTGTCGTTATGTATAAAACAAAATAACGAGACCACTTTATTTCTTCTTTTTCCTAACCCTCAAAAGCACCACTGAATAAGCTCAAAAACAAATGCAATATTTAGAAATAGTCTACTATTATATTAAAAAAATGTTTGAGTAATTCAAATTATTTGATCTAGTAGTAATAAATAGATAAGTTTTTTAGTTACCATAATATTGATATTTTTTTATCGATCATGTTAATTAGTGCATTTGATGCACTTATTAAAAAAACCAAAAGAAGTAAATTTTGCATTAGAATAAACATTATTCATACTTTTAAAAAGTATATTACACAAGTTTCAATGTTTATTTATCATATTTAGTTGTTTAACTAGTGCACCGGGTGCACTAGTTAACATTTTCCTTTTTTATAAATAAAAATGAGGGACTCAACCCTTACAATTCAAAAAGATTACATTATATTTTGAAAACAACCTAATGAGTTATTACACCAATCAAAAAAAATAAGATGTGAAGTATTTCTGACTCGCCCTATAAACCAAAACCAAGAAATATAAATAATTTGATCCACTATAAACCATAATATTGATATGAAATTTTCACACTGAATTTTCTCTGTATACATAAGTTATTAATCGAATTCCTGACCACAAGTTAAGAAGACCTAAATTTTATCATTTAAATCAATTTATTATTGATATAAATTAAAATTAATTATTAAGATGTATCAGATTTGAGTCCCACTAATATTTTCTTAAAATGTAATATAAACATTTTTAAACTCTAAAATATTTTCTATCATAATTTATACATCATCTCGTCACTCTAATTTATTTATTTTTTTAATCAAAACAAATAAATAAAATGTTTGAGTAGAGACAACAACTTTCCTCATGCAGTAAATAAACCAGCCTGCCAATTCTCCCTTACTTAATTGGTAAGCAAATTAAATATATTATATTATATACAAAATAAAACCACACACACTTTTCAATCAAAATATCTATCAATAAATTAATAAATGAACCCAGGGGTTTGCTCTGTACATAGTTTTTGTATTACAAAATTAATAAATATGAACTGTCAAGGGCATTTTCGTCCAAAACTAGAAGGAAAAAACACCAAATATTAGTATAAATATATAAATATATAAGTGTTCACATCTCCATGTCTTGTTTTTGCATATCATTTTCTTTGTCCACTCTCAATCTCCTTCTCCTTATTTTTCTTCTTACATGATATATATTTGCTTTTGACACCCCCCAAAAAATGGCTTCACAATTATCCCACCATAATATTCAAGGTCTAACACAAGAAGAATTCAAAGAACTCGAACCAATCATAAAAAAATACCACATATTAGAACCAACACCAAACACATGTACATCAATCATAACCTACAAAATTGAAGCACCATCAAGCATAGTGTGGCCATTTGTTAGAAGCTTTGAGAATCCACAAAAATACAAACATTTCGTCAAAGGTTGTAACATGAAAGGCGACGGAAATGTTGGAAGTATAAGAGAAGTGACCGTTGTTTCAGGTTTACCAGCTTCAACGAGCACAGAAAGATTAGAGATTTTAGATGATGAAAAACATGTACTAAGTTTTAGAGTTGTTGGTGGCGAACACCGTCTTCAAAACTATCGATCGGTCACTTCGGTTAATGAATTTGTCAACAATGAAGGTAAGGTTTATACTATTGTTTTGGAATCTTATATTGTTGATATTCCACATGGAAACACTGAAGAAGATACCAAGATGTTTGTTGACACTGTTGTCAAGCTTAATCTTCAGAAACTTGGAGTTGTTGCTATGAGTTCATGTTCATCCATGCATGGACAATAATATTTAATCAATTAATGTTTTAGTTAATTAATTAGGATCATCCATTATGGACTCGTTATGTAATTAGCATTGCTGTATTGTTAATTAGTAGTAATTATTATAATTTATAATGCATATGTTTCATTTTCCTTCTTAACTACTAATATTCTTCTCGTCATAAAATAATAATATATATTGATGTATGTGTAAAAAAATTACACAATCATCAATGTATACAAATTAATTTTTTGTCAGTTCTTATATATCTTGTTTTTAAGAGTTATTTTAATGATTTTTACATTGAAACCTATTTTTTGTCACCAAAAATAGATTGCATTTCTTTAATAAAATATATTCTCCTACTTCAATTCTAAATGTCGTGCAATTAAACAATCATTAGTTGGTTCAATAGTGATTAACATTGAATTTGATAGAGAAAATCACAGTTCGATTCCTCACAACTGTGATCGAGAGAGAACAAAAATAATTTGATACTAAAATTGACTCCCGAATTAGATTAAACTGATTGTAAAAATCAAAAAAATATCGTGCAATTTTTTGCAACAAAAGGAAAAGGTCGTGCAATTTGAAATGAGACTAATTATGTGGCGGTTACCCTTTACGTTAGCAATTGGTTGGAATCTAACAGCAATATTGAATACAGATTCTATCTAAGCTTTCTTGACATGGAATAAGTCTTAAAATATTAATTTGATTTGTCATTTTCTGTCTTTGGTAAGTTATAGGCTGTGTTTGAGATGATGATTATAAGTTTTGTTAGTGACGTATTTAAGCATATACTACACAAGTTGAGACATTTTTTCAGGCAAGATATATCCAAGTTGAGGCATTTGATTTAAATATATTGCTTAAGCTTGTCTAATTTATAAATATAAATATGATTATATAAACAAGCAGGTTTGGTTGCATATTATTGAAATGGGCCTATTGGTTGCCATTTAATTTGGGCTTTCCTTGCAATTTGACATACAATGGGAACTTTTTCCACCCCCATATATCTTTTTCACCTCGAAAAAGTTCGGTAAACGTAAACCGAACTTTTATTTAGTGTAAATTTTACTCAAATTTGCACTAAAAAAAAATGTTCGATTTACGTTTACCGAACTTTTTTTGCCTTCAAGGGAGTGAAAAAAATACATGAGGGGTGGGATGAGAAATCATCTTGACATACGTGTTAGAGTTTATAAATGGTCAAAAATAATTTATACAAAATGAGAAGTATCACGTAAATCATACACATAAATGTGAGATTTCGATTTTCAAACTGGGAGATAGGTGTTCAACTTAGTAATATCGACAAAAACAATTATGGATTTTATTGTGAAAAATGGTCAAATTTGGATCTACTTGTTTAAAGTTGGAGAAAAATAAAATAATGAATTTTGTGCAACCATGGGGGTGGATGGTAGTTGAGTTACTACAATAAAAGTTTTTTTTTTTGGTGTGGCTTAAAAAAATGTCAAACCCCTAATTGAACGGCAATTGGACAAAGAACTGAGAAAATCTCGTGATGACTTTGTGACCAACCTTCAGAAACATGTGAGTGTGAAAACTATGGCTACAATATTTCACAACTCTCATATATTGGGACTTGCACAATATATATAGTATGAACATTATTTAATATGTTCTCTACTTATAGTTTTTTTTAATGTTTTGTTATTTTTGAAAGGCGGCAAGAAGCAACATGACAGTTGGTGGATACGGTTTTAATTTTTTTCGTACATCATAAAATCATAATACAGCTCATAACTTTATTTTGCATAATATTATTCTTTTCATTTCAAATCATTAATTAGTTGTTTATGAGAAATGCATATATTTTAATTGTTTCGTAAATATAAGTCATATGATGAATTTTTGTAAGCTTATTTGATACTACGTTAGAGTGTGAGCTTAAACATGTAATTTTTCATTTTTCAACTATTAATGTACGTATTGTTTTTTATTTTGGGTACATTATTAATGTATTGTTTTATTTGAACAAAAATAATAATCTAATGTATTTAAGTTTTGTTGCTAGGATTTTTAGAAAAAGAATATTTGATAGATATATAAATAATCACCTTTTTTGTGCGTCTATTGTGCAATGAAGTACCGAGTTTGGTTCATACTGATTAAAAAAAGAATAAAAACAATGAAAATAAAAGAAAAATGTAATTGAGATTCATACCGACAGGACGAGTCTATTACTAATTAAAAAAAATAATCTATCATAACAAATATTTCTTTGTATAAGCCTACCAGAAAGAAAAAAAAATCTTTGTATATATATGCATAGGTCAATTATTATATATTAAATGGTGATGAAATTACACTTTTCAATGGTACAAAATTAACATTTTTTTTTCCTTTTCAGATTTATACATCCAAAGTGATATATAATGAAGTGTGGAAAATTCCTTCCATTAATATTTTCTAACACAACCCAATCCACAATGGATCAAACACTCATGAGTCAATATTTTTTATTTTTTTTTATTAATCATGAGTCAATATATTTATAACATCATTAATTTATCTGATAATATAATTAATATAATATGGGGGTTTGACATTTTTGGTGGAGTTGGGGGTTTGACATTTTATTAAGCCACAAAAAAACTTTTGTTTTAGTAACTCAACTACCATCCACCCTCATGGTTGACACAAAATTGATTATCTTTTTCTCCAACTTTAAACAAGTAGATCCAACTTTTATAGTCAATATTGTTAGACGGATCTTATCTGAGTTTAATCTCGAGATCTCCACTTAGGTTTGATTAAATTTTAGGCCCTTAAATATTTCTATTTATTTAGAAAATGAACATATACAAAATATTTAGAAAATAGATTTATAAAAGTTGTCTTTCTCTAAGTTTTTGCAACCCAGCCCATGTTCTTCTGTTGGGCCGGCCAGTCTTGCCAGTCTGTTTGGTCGTGCTTATTTTGTTAGTTCTATTATTTAATTTTTTTTCAAAGTGATTCTATCTTAAATATTAATTGAATAACTAATGTATTTGATTCATATAATTGTATATGAGATCAGAGAAAATTATTATGCCGGCTCAATGATTCAAATATTCTATAATGTCAGACTTCATAATATGCAACTCAATAACAAATTGGTCAGCCCAATCTAACTATTTATATAGTTGGATTATATTGGATTAGGCCAAACCTACCTATTTGACAACTATAATCGTATGTTTGCTTGATCAAAACTTACTGATAATTATTAAGATGGTTGTTCAGTCCACTCCTAAAATGCAACATTTTGACAGATTTAAACATACATAGTGCAAAGTGAGAAATTCACAATTATTATTAGGGTCATGGGTGATTTTACGTATGGGCAAGCTCGTGCAATTGTCCAGGCTTTCGTCAAAATTTTGATATTTTTAGAAGTTTGATTATGGCAAAATTAAGATTTTTAAGAGTTAGTTTAGGACAAAACTTAGATTTTTTGTTCAACACTGAAATAAATTGAAATTTTTTGGAGAATTTTGTCCAGACTCAAAAAATATTCTGACTCTGCCACTGACTAGGGTCATATTAAATGGTTCCAAATTTTATATTGAAATTTCATATTTTAATAAGTATTTAGATAACTATATTTATTGTCCCGTGAGCTTAGCTCAATTGGTAGGACAAGTAGATTATATATGCAGGGGGTCGGAGTTTGAACACCGATCATCTCATTTATCCACCTTAAGGGTGAAATTTCAAGCCGCTAAACTATTAGACAAAAAAAACTATATTTATTTTAAATTTTCTTTGACTACTATTTTCCTTATTATTTACTGTAATAATAGATGTTAAGCCCAATAGACTAGCACCACAACTTAGGCAAAGAGGGCCACAAAAACAGAAACAGAATTGTCGTTTATGAGGCTTACAAACGTGTTCAGAGTTAGTGCCCTGTGTTGTGTCTTCTAAAAGGTTTTATAGGGCCCATTACTTATCCTTGTCTCATTGTATATAGTATGACTTCATTATTACCCAACCAGTTAACTTGACCAAACCATCCAAAAACTATAGCTTTATAGGGAAAACAATTATTTCCCTCGATCTTTCTGAAAAAGGAGTGACCCTTATTCTGTTACAAAAGTTATCAAATCTTATATACAATCTTATATACATGTGGTTCAAGTGAGTCTTTAGAGTCTTGCCCTTGCTAATATGTACTCTAAGGACACATATTAAAAAACATAAATATGAAATTATTGCATCGGAAAAATATAATAGCCGGCTTTTTTGAAAAGTTGAGTGCACATGTGATCTTAGAACACATGTTAGTATTCGTAGCCGTTCAAAAATAAAAAAACATATTAGCATTTGTCATATGAAATTATTAGAAAATTTAATAATTGTTGATAATTTTTTAAAAAATAAAAATACATGACTTTAAATGATGATGTACTTCATTGTAGAAATTTTAAATATATCTTTTAAATATTAGGCCAACTAAACTAGATGTAAATGTGGTTTATATTAGAATTTACATGTGATTTCATTAATAATTGCAAAATTTTATTTTTCATTCATTCAATTTTCACCAAAATAAACTATAGAAAGTTTTCACCAATCGTGATCTGATTACTAACGAGATTAATCTCCCAATAAGTAGTGTGAGTCCTATTTGGTTGTTAAATAAGATTAATTATGACTATTTTGTCAAAAGAAAAAGATTATTTATGATTAAGACATAGATATGGATATATAAGATTTGATAAAATGTAGACATGGTCACACATTTTTCTTATCATGCATGTGGATATAAGATATGATAAAATGTTGTGCCAAAATAAAATGATAAAAAGTAGACATGGTAACACGTTTATCGCATATAATAATAACATTATTTTATAGGGCATGCTATATATGTCATGGCATAATACAAAGGTAGGCTATGTCCTATTTAATTAAGGTTTGTCCAATATTCAAAGGCAATGCTGCATTTTAAGCAGAGTTTATCCGCCCAAAACAAATGACTGCCAGGATTTTTACGTGGAAATATGGATAAGTCGTTAATGCTCATCATCCAGAGCTAAGCCGTTCCGCCGATCAAGGATCGTGGATAGGCTAAGATGGACACATATTCTCAGTCAGATGAGGAGCACGTGTTAAATGCTTCGTTGACCCAATGAAATGAACTTGGTCTGCTTGGGTCGTGTTCGACGATGGGCCAACCTCAAGCCCAATCCAAAACATGTACTATAGACTTTGTTTCCAATAAAATGTTTTCAACTATTATTATTTTTTATGAAATTGACCACAAAATGCTCACTTATTGACTTAGTTTCGTGACATGCAACTATATGTGTCAGTTGAAAGAGAGAGAAATATTTATATTGTTACAGCTTTAATTAAAAAATTTGGCTTTTTCTAAATTACTCCATGAAGAATTGAGGGTAGTTATTGTTAGCCTGTATTTTCGACAGGCATTAATGAATTGGAATGAGATGATGAAATCTCATTTAATGTATATTATTGCCTTTTAATATTCTCTTGGAAACTGATTCTGGCAATAAATCAAGAGAAAATCAAGGCATTTGACATCAAAGACTTTTAATGTGCAAAGTTGCTTGTCAAAGCCTAGAGTTCTGTCGAATTCGACAGAACGTGTGTTGTCTGAATAAGCTTGTCGAGTTCGACAAGATATTATTTGTGTAAAAGCATATTTTCGACACTAACTGGTAATGGTCGAAAACTATATATATGCATATATATGTATGTGTGTATGTTTGTTTGTCTAACGTACTGTGCAGAACGGAAGAAGCGTACTCTGGACTTAGCAAAATATTCAAAAGTGAGTAACGTTTGAAGGGTTCGCCAGGTGTCAAAGGAATTCAAATTGTCAAGACACGTGGAGCATAGTTAGGCAAATTGTAGTTTTATAGCAGTTATGTTAGTTTGTCTATAAATATTAGTTTCTCATATGAGAAACAGGTCCACAATTCGCAATACATGCAAATTCCTAGAATATTCAGAGTACCCATGTCAACGAGCGAAATGAATGCCGAAAGGAACATGTACGAATCTGTGTACCAATCTTTGTAAACATTTTTACATTGTCAAATGCAATTTACGTTTCAAGTACTGATTACTTGTTTTCCTTTAAAATTTGTCATTTAAGCTTTCTGCAAATTTAAAGCTTTTCTGCAACTTTTAACATTCTGCAATTTATTTCATTGCATGTTTTACTTTTCAAAGTCTTTTCTTTAAACTTTATTTGCAATTCATTTACAAGTTTTCTGCAAATTTAAACTTTGAAGCATTTTACTTTAAACCAAACCATTTGACTTCGTCAAATGCTGTTTATTTTTTATCAACTTATCCGATTTAACCCAAAGATATGAATATGTTTTCATTATCTTCCGCACAATCCATATGTCCCAGGATTCACTAGTTGATCCTTCTTGTAATAATTAGACTAGCGGTTGTTTACTAAAAATCGGGGTAAACAAATTGGCACGCCCAGTGGGACATCTGGATTGTGTATTTTTTATTTAGTGGTTTTTGAAAATTTTTCTTACAAAATTTGTTGTTTGGTGTTTGTACTTTGATTGTGTGTATATTTGTATATGCGTTTGAGGAGTGGTAAGTCCCTTCCAGTTTTTTCAAATATACCAAAGCGTCCTCGTTCCAGAATGGTGAGACCACCAAACAATCCTAACCCCAACAATAATAATAATAATAACAATAATGGGGCAGAAACCAATCCTGTTCCAAATTCGACAGGGCAACCAAATCAACCAGTATCTGGCAATCCTGGCGCCAATCCTACTGGTGGGTCAACAAATCCTGCCCTGAATTTTACAACTTCTGAAAGTATCCCAAGCAATAATCCTAATGGTGGGGGTACAAACCCTATGATGAATTCCGGAATCGTTGGTGCAAGCGCCAGTGGATCAACAATGTCTGCCATTACTTCAAGTACTTCAAGTATGGCAGGAGGGTTTGTTCCTCCAAATACGAATGGTGCAATGATGACACAAATGAATGTATCGTCCATGCCAACGAATGTATCACACATGCATGGGTACACAGACGGTAGTCAAGTTGGTGGAACACCGTCAAGACCCCCATGGTTGCCCAGAAACCCGCAATTTGGAATGCCAACAACGACGATGGCAAGCCTGTATAATTGGCCTTCGATAGAAAGTTCTCCCTCATCTTCTGCGATGGGAAATAGGGGAAATTCTCTGAACTTGACAAATAATTCTATGAATGTACTTAGGCAACAAATGGACGAAAGTAACCATGATATGGTGAACGCGTTGACCCAACAGATTGGCACAATCTTCAATCCTGTGTTACAAACAGCCAATGACAATTATTTGTTGTTAGCCAATCAAATGGGAAGAATGGCAGACTTTTTTGGTGCTCCTGATGCTCCAAATAACCAAAGAGTTCCTCGTGCAAACCCGGAGACTCAAACAGAAGTCCAAGCCCAACCCGTGCGCATTGAGAGAGAACAGCCAGAACCAGAAGTAATTCTGGTTAATAGAAACCAAAATGCTGATGATGTTCTTAGGAATGTTCGACAAGAAAATGTTGCAGGGCAAAATAACTTGGCCAATTTGGTGGAAAATATCTTGGCCCAAAATGGTTTGAATATAGGATTGCATAGGCCAAATTTTGTGTCAGCCTTGTCTGAATATGTATTGCAGGCAGAATTGCCAAGGGGATGGAAAATTCCCAAATTCACAAAATTTGCTGGTGATACTAATGAGTCTACTGTCGAACACATTGCCAGATATTTGGCAGAGGCAGGGAATTTGGCAAATAATGAAGATTTAAAAATGAAGTTTTTTCCCAATTCCCTCACTAAAAATGCCTTTACGTGGTTTACCACACTTCCCCCTCATTCAATTCATACCTGGACTCAATTAGAAAGGCTATTTCATGAACAATTTTACATGGGACAATCTAGGATTAGTCTCAAAGAATTAGCCAGTATGAAGCGCAAAACCTCAGAAGCCATTGATGACTATCTGAACAGGTTTCGCCTCCTTAAGGCAAGGTGCTTTACTCAAGTGCCTGAACATGAATTGGTTGAGATGGCTGCTGGTGGCCTCGACTATTCCATTAGGAAAAAATTAGATACTCAACATTTAAGAGATATGGCCCAATTAGCAGATCGTGTTCGACAGGTCGAACGCCTCAGGGCTGAAAAAGTCAGAAATTCTAAGTTCCACAAAAAAGAAAAAGTGGCATACATAGACACTTATGAAAGTGAAAATGAGTTCGACGATGATCAGGAATACATGGAAAACAATGAGGTTAATATTGCTGAATTGAAACCAGGACCTCCCTATACTTGTAAAATGTTAAGACCATCAAATGGGAAAAATCTCGTCGAACCAAAAAATGATAGATTTGTTTCTAAGTGTGATGAAATTTTTGACTTATTGGTTGCTGATGGCCAAATAATTGTACCAAAGGGTTTGAAAATTCCACCTTTGGAACAACGTAATAAAAGAGGTTTTTGTAAATACCATAATTTCTTGGGTCATAAAACCTCACAATGTGTTCTTTTCAGGGATTTGGTCCAGAAAGCCTTGCAGGAAGGGAGACTCAAATTTGGCGAAAAGCCAAAATCCAAACAGCAGGTGGACGAGAATCCATTGCAGATTGCTGATGCTGCTTACACAGAGCCTTTTGAGTGCCTGATGATAGAAGCATTGAACCTCACTGAAGGGGGGCAATTAGTTTCCATTCCTGAAGAGGAATATGAAAACAAAGTGGAGGAAGTATATCCACGTGCTGGAGAAACTCTACTAGATTTCCTTCAACGCTGCAAGGAAAATGATGGCGAAGCTACACTGTGTCCTCATTGTAGTGCCATGTTCGACAAGAAAGCTGCTGCAGGCCTTAACAAGTTTTTGCCTCACAGTCAGAACAGAAACAATTGGCCAAGTTAAAGGCCAACTTATTCCAATGTTTTGAATAGCCAACAGGCACCTGTACATCAGAGGTTGGGACCACAAAAATCATTTGTCCCCTCAAACAGGACACCTGTCAACCAATGGGTCCATGGAAAGAATATGGGCTATGGTCGAAGGAATATGGAGAAAGGGAACTCCAGTAACAACAATCCCAAAAAAGATCCTGAATCAAGGAAGTATGATTACAGGAATAATTACAAAGGGAAAAATCCCATGACAAGATCCCAATGGCGTAGATATCAACGCCAGAAAAAAGTGGCTGCTCAAAAATCACAAGTTACTACTAATGGTAATGAGGAGAAGCTTATGCAATTAGCTAAGAAGCCAATGAAAGAAAGGTTAAGAGAACCAAAAGCTGAGTCTTCAACTACTAACAACGTCGAAGACGAGCACATGGAGGCAGATGACTTTTTAGATTCTGAACCTGATCTCGACATAATAGTAAATGTTGTGTCCATTCTGCCAAAGGAGTTCGACGTCTGTTCTGAAATAACAGATGAAGAAGAAGAATCTGGAATGCAAATGGCCCTTCATAGGCCAGTCTGTTACTATGTCACAAGCAATGGTGCTTTGGAGGAACAAATGGCCACATTTGAAAGGCCAGATGAAGGCATGAAAAGTCACTTGAAGCCTCTCTTCATTCAGGCGAAGGTGAATAATGTCGGAATCAACAAAGTACTAATAGATGGTGGTGCCGCTGTTAACCTCATGCCAGAATTTCTGCTAAGAAAGATTGGCAAATCTTTGGTGGATCTTCATCCTCACAACATAGTTCTGTCGAACTATGAGGGCGAGACTGGTTTCTCTTTAGGAGCAATCCAGTTGGATGTTGTTGTCGGAAGCACTATAAGGCCAACCTTGTTCTTGGTTGTGGCCTCTAAGGCAAATTACAATCTACTTCTAGGTCGAGAGTGGATTCATGGAGTGGGGGCAGTTCCATCTACCCTGCACCAGCGCCTCATTATATGGCGAGAGGATGGAGTAGTCGAAAATGTTGAAGCAGATCAAAGCTACTTCAAGACTGAAGTCCATCATCTGACGAAGCACTCCTTCGACAAGAAATTGGCGACAATTGCACCATGCACTGAGAAAGACTTTGCATATCGCCTAGCAGGAAATGGTCACCATGCAATCAAACTGGATCCCACACATGGTTTCTTGTGGGAGAAAGAAGATGGAAACAGCGAGGATGGCGAGTATGAAGGCCACAACTACCCAACTGGGTGGGATGTCAAAGAAGATTACTATGTCTGAGTCCCAAACATGGGCAAAGATTACGGCCTACATGGCTGAAAACAGAATCAAAATGGCTGTGGAAGCCAATGCAGTGTCAGAAAATATGGCTATTGCAGCCAATGACATGAGACTTGGCCAACACAAGCCAGAACTGCAAAAACTGGATTGTATCTATGATGACGAACCCTTAGGATTTGAGAAAGATCCAATCAATCAATGTCACAAGATGCAAGCACAGGATCCTTTGCAGGAAATTGACCTTGGAGATGGTTTGACAAAAAGACCAACATACATTAGTGCAAACATTCCTCCAGATCTGAAGGCAAAAGTGGTGCAACTTTTGATGGAATTCAAGGATTGTTTTGCTTGGGATTACAATGAAATGCCAGGTTTGAGCAGAAAGTTGGTGGAACATGAACTCCCAGTTCGACCAGATAAAAAACCAGTGAAACAATTACCTAGAAGGTTCGCACCAGAAATAATGTCAAAGATCAAAGAAGAAATTGAAAGGCTGCTGAGGAGCAAATTTATCAGAACTGCAAGGTATGTCGAATGGTTAGCAAATATAGTGCCAGTGATTAAGAAAAATGGTTCTCTTAGAGTATGCATAGACTTTAGAGACTTAAATAATGCTACACCAAAAGATGAATATCCTATGCCTGTGGCAGAAATGTTAATTGATTCTGCAGCCGGATTTGAATATTTAAGTATGTTGGATGGTTATTCTGGATATAACCAAATTTTCATTGCTGAAAATGACGTACCCAAAACTGCCTTTAGATGCCCATGGGCATTAGGCACATATGAATGGGTAGTGATGCCCTTTGGTCTAAAAAATGCTGGGGCTACTTATCAAAGAGCAATGAATTTAATTTTTCATGAATACATAGATGCTTTCATGCAAGTGTATATTGACGACATAGTCGTCAAATCCTCATCAAGTGAGGATCATTTGGATCATTTGAGAAAATCTTTTGAAAAGATGAGGAAATATGGATTAAAAATGAATCCATTAAAATGTGCTTTTTGTGTTAATGCAGGAGATTTCCTTGGGTTTGTTGTGCACAAAAAGGGCATTGAAATAAATCAAAACAAAACAAAGGCTATTATGGAGACCAAATCTCCAACTACAAAAAAGCAACTTCAGTCCTTACCTGGGAAAATCAATTTCTTGAGAAGATTTATTTCAAATTTAAGTGGTAAAGCTCAACCATTCTCACCACTGCTTCGACTCAAGAAAGAAAGCGTTTTCACTTGGGGGCAAGAGCAACAACAAGCTTTTGACGAAATCAAGAGTTATTTGTCGAAGCCACCAATGTTAATGCCTCCAATAAGGAACAAATTCATGAAGTTGTATATTTCAGCATCAGATTCGACGTTGGGCAGCATGCTTGCCCAAGAAGATGAAAATGGCGAAGAAAGAGCCATCTATTACTTAAGTAGGGTTTTAAATGATGCTGAAACTAGATATAGTAGTATTGAAAAATTATGCTTATGTTTGTATTTTTTTTGTATGAAACTCAAGCATTATATAAAGCCTGTTGATGTTTTTGTTTATTCTCATTGTGATATCATCAAACATATGTTATCCAAACCTATTCTGCATAGTCGAATTGGAAAATGGGCTTTAGCCTTGACAGAATATTCATTAACTTATAAACCTTTAAAGGCAGTTAAAGGCCAAATTGTGGCTGATTTTATAGCAGATCATTCTGCAATAGAAACTCCACAAAATTATGCAGAATCACAACCCTGGAAATTGTATTTTGATGGTTCTAAACATAAACATGGAGTTGGAATTGGGATTTTAATCATTTCTCCCTCCAGAATTCCCACCAAGTTCAAATATAAAATTAATGGGTTCTGCTCAAATAATGAAGCAGAGTATGAGGCTTTGATAACAGGCTTAGAAATTTTACTGGACTTGGGGGCAAGAAATATTTTGATCAGAGGCGATTCAGAATTGGTGTTGAAACAATTGACAAAGGAATATAAGTGCATAAAAGAGCACTTGATGAAATATTTTGTCATAGCAATTTCTTTGTTAAAACGTTTCGACCAAGTTATTTTTGAACATGTACCTCGCATAGAAAATCAAGAAGCCAATGATTTGGCTCAAATAGCTTCTGGTTATAAAATTTCTAGTGAGAAACTAGAAGAGTTGATTGAGATTAAAGATAAACTCATTGTTGATCAACCTCCTTCTATGGAATTGTCAATGCCAAAACTTGTGGGGGCAGATGTACCACAAGACAATGGTCAAGATACCACATGCAGAATTGGAAAAGGTGAATATCTTCAAAACTGCCATTTCTTCCTTTGAGTTCGACGTGCAGTCGAAATTGGCATTTTTGAGGGGGCAATTTGTTAGCCTGTATTTTCGACAGGCATTAATGAATTGGAATGAGATGATGAAATCTCATTTAATGTATATTATTGCCTTTTAATATTCTCTTGGAAACTGATTCTGACAATAAATCAAGAGAAAATCAAGGCATTTGACATCAAAGACTTTTAATGTGCAAAGTTGCTTGTCAAAGCCTAGAGTTCTGTCGAATTCGACAGAACGTGTGTTGTCTGAATAAGCTTGTCGAGTTCGACAAGATATTATTTGTGTAAAAGCATATTTTCGACACTAACTGGTAATGGTCGAAAACTATATATATGCATATATATATGTATGTGTGTATGTTTGTTTGTCTAACGTACTGTGCAGAACGGAAGAAGCGTACTCTGGACTTAGCAAAATATTCAAAAGTGAGTAACGTTTGAAGGGTTCGCCAGGTGTCAAAGGAATTCAAATTGTCAAGACACGTGGAGCATAGTTAGGCAAATTGTAGTTTTATAGCAGTTATGTTAGTTTGTCTATAAATATTAGTTTCTCATATGAGAAACAGGTCCACAATTCGCAATACATGCAAATTCCTAGAATATTCAGAGTACCCATGTCAACGAGCGAAATGAATGCCGAAAGGAACATGTACGAATCTGTGTACCAATCTTTGTAAACATTTTTACATTGTCAAATGCAATTTACGTTTCAAGTACTGATTACTTGTTTTCCTTTAAAATTTGTCATTTAAGCTTTCTGCAAATTTAAAGCTTTTCTGCAACTTTTAACATTCTGCAATTTATTTCATTGCATGTTTTACTTTTCAAAGTCTTTTCTTTAAACTTTATTTGCAATTCATTTACAAGTTTTCTGCAAATTTAAACTTTGAAGCATTTTACTTTAAACCAAACCATTTGACTTCGTCAAATGCTGTTTATTTTTTATCAACTTATCCGATTTAACCCAAAGATATGAATATGTTTTCATTATCTTCCGCACAATCCATATGTCCCAGGATTCACTAGTTGATCCTTCTTGTAATAATTAGACTAGCGGTTGTTTACTAAAAATCGGGGTAAACAAATTGGCACGCCCAGTGGGACATCTGGATTGTGTATTTTTTATTTAGTGGTTTTTGAAAATTTTTCTTACAAAATTTGTTGTTTGGTGTTTGTACTTTGATTGTGTGTATATTTGTATATGCGTTTGAGGAGTGGTAAGTCCCTTCCAGTTTTTTCAAATATACCAAAGCGTCCTCGTTCCAGAATGGTGAGACCACCAAACAATCCTAACCCCAACAATAATAATAATAATAACAATAATGGGGCAGAAACCAATCCTGTTCCAAATTCGACAGGGCAACCAAATCAACCAGTATCTGGCAATCCTGGCGCCAATCCTACTGGTGGGTCAACAAATCCTGCCCTGAATTTTACAACTTCTGAAAGTATCCCAAGCAATAATCCTAATGGTGGGGGTACAAACCCTATGATGAATTCCGGAACCGTTGGTGCAAGCGCCAGTGGATCAACAATGTCTGCCATTACTTCAAGTACTTCAAGTATGGCAGGAGGGTTTGTTCCTCCATTACTTCAAGTACTTCTAGATGTGTAAAATTGATTCTGGATTGTTTGGTTTTCTCAAAAGTATAATTGATTATACTTGAAGCTAAAAATTATAGCTTCTGATTGTAGAATTGATTTTTATAATAAATTTTTTTATTCAACTTACTTTTACATAAAATATATCCAAACATGAATCGATTCATCTTCAACTAAATTTTGGTCATAATCAATTTTACAAAATTAATTCTGTCAAAATTAATTTTTCTCACTGCAAAATCAAACATACACTAAATATACTGCTAAAAACTTATGAATTTTATCAATCAATCATCAAAACACCTTCTTTTGAACTATTGATTTAATTTGTAGTAGATAATACATAATAATTTAATTATTTTAAAAATACTCGTGGTGTAATTCTTTAATATTTTATTTAGTGTTCTTTCATATTTTATCTTTTCTTACTTGTATGCTTCCAATTTTTTAATTTGAGATTGTGAATTTGTGACCATGCAATTGTTTTGGTCGGAATAAAACCCTTAACCCTATAACACAAATAGACAATGGTGTACAAAACTGCAAATTCATTGTCCTTTACCTTTATTTCCCTCTGGTCGAAAATCCATGGGCAAAGCATTTTTCCCCCCAAAAGCTTATTCTGTCTATGTGTGTTCAATCTTGCAGGATAAAGGAAATAATACAAAAAGCAATGCACCCTTGTGAACATAAAAAGTATGGAAAATTTATAGTGGAGAAGGATACGCACATCTTATTCAATTATGATGATTCAATGTTTTAAAAGATAAATAAAAAATGTTTTAAAAGATCTAACGATTTTGTTTGAATTAGCTTATTTTTTAGGTTATGCAAAATAATTTATGCAAATAAATACATTTTTATGTATCTTTATGATAAAATAATCTATAAAAATACAATTTTCGTTATTAGAAACTTATAATTAACATAAAACTTTATTTATTTGCATAAGATGTTTTGCATAAACTCAAAAATAAGTTAATTCAAACACGTCATAAATTACTATAAATCACTATAATTTTATTAAAAGTCACATTATATAGTTTTTGTAAAGAGTTTGATGGACATACATCGTCAGGATAAAATAGTTTTACACTAACATCTAATAAGAAACTATCATTCATCCATATCATACAAGTAATTTCAAAATAATCATACAAGAGTGAGAATATGACAAATTGATAGATTTTCATTGCATGTATGTATAAAACTGTTTTTACATTGACCGTACATATCTTTTAAATTCTTTTTTAAAATTATGATAACTTAGAGTTATATTGACAAATTCACATGGTCACCGGAAAATATTAGTTGTGAGAGTTAAAAAAAAAGTAAAATATAATCTTGGGTTAAAAATCACAATCAATTATAACCGGTATTTTTTTCAGTAAAGTAGAAAATTACAATTTAAATTTTGATCATAACATCTAACTTTAACAATTTTAACATTTATTTAAATTGAACTAAAATTTGTAGCGATGAGCAAATAAATCTTATCTTAATCAACTTAATGTCAAAATAAATAGTGGTGATAAAAAATTTGTACGGTAGAGTGTTCCATCGAAGCTGTTTGGGAAAAGAATAGTGGAAGCACAATTTCTTTTCACAAGATGAAGGTGGACCATAGTCTCAGTATGGCATGACAATATTGCTAAAGAATTAACTTAAAATGGATAGAAACATCAACTCAAATGTTCTTAAAAAAGAACAAATACTTGCTAGATCTATTGTGTAAAGTTAGTGAGTTATTGTTAGAAAATTGACACAGTAATTTTTCATTTTTATAAAAGAGTCGAAAGTCCAACAAAAAAAATTAAAAATGAAAGAACATATTTTTTTTTTGTTTTCACCACCAGTTGAATCTGGTTCGGGGGTCAGTTCTGGCATCAAGTGGTTCCAGCCCCCTCTCGATCGCAGTTGCGGGGGATCGAACTGTGGTCCTCCCTACCAAGTTCAGCGCCAATCACCACTGAACCAACTAACGATTGGTGAAAGAATGCAAGTTTTGAAGTTTATTAGATGGAGTCTCCATTCTAACATATAAATTAAAGATATAATGTGAGACTTAAATCAAAAAGTCACTCGACACAACAATTTTTCTCTCTTCAGTTATGATAAAATTGGATATATAAATTTAAAGTCAACAAATTTCAAATATGGGGCTGATGTGGTCTATAAAAATGATATGATTTTGATATAAAATTGGTTCGGACGGTTACCACTATTGAAACAAATGGTTAATTAAGTAAGTTTGGTGGATAATTGAGATATAAGGATAATTTTGTGATTAAGGGGAATGAGTTAAAAAGCTGAGTGATAAGAAGATAAAAAATTTGATTTCCACGATCATTAAACATAGAGACGTCTTTCATGCATCTATTAACCGAGTTTAACTCATGTGACAACATTTTTGCATTCTACTAACCATTTAAATTGATGTCCGGATTTAATGTCAATTTTGTGCATAAAAATATCACCAGACAAAATATATCACCGGGCTAAAAATAAAAAGAACACTTGAATAAAATATTTATCTAATATGCACAGTTAAAGTAATCTAACACCATACACAAATGTATTTTACGCAGTTGAAACATATCTCTGACCAATTCAATGACATAATTTATTAGTCAATTGGTAAAAACTAATTTGTATATAATTCAAAAGTTATTTAATTGTTGTAAATCATAGAATAGGCCCTGATTGGTTAAACAATTTATTTGTAGCTTATTGCGTAAGTACTTTTTTTCGATGTGGATAAGTGAAAGTATCAGGGTTTGAACCCTGGTCCCTACATATTATATGTAATGTTCCTACTAATTGAGATGTGTCTCTACTAACTAAGGTATGTTCTAAGGAACTTATTGCACAAGTACTTATCATAATAAACGCTAATGTATAAACTATTTCTAAATTAAAATAAAAATTAAATTGTTTTGTATATAGTATAGACTGATTTCATAAACTACAATATTTCATATAATATAACTTGTGTGAAAATAAACTTATAAAAAATATCAAATATCAAAAAATGACATAGATTCTACAAACCAAACATACCCTTAATTAACTAGCTTGAATAAAATATGAAAAAAAGTGAAAATGTAAAGAGGTATGTGTTGATATGAAGTGTAAATTGTTCCCTCCCGCCGAATAAATACTGAACACATGATTTGCTGCATTGCAGAACTATATAGAGATATGACAATTCATACCACACACAATATTATTGCGTCATTTTATACAATCCCTTACATCACACTCTTTAATCTCTTCTTACTATTATTACTATTACTATTACCACCCCCCCAAAAGCATACAAAAAAAGGTACACACCTATATATTATAATGAATATATAGAATCCTACGTTACTATAGGCAAAAAACAATGACACAACAGTGTTATATTGTACTAGTAATATTTCTTCTTCACATCACACGCTACTAATATGTCTATAATGCAACATTTTCTTTACCTTATCACAGTTTCATGTATCACTTTGTTTCTATTCAAGTTACCAACTTGTTTTCAAAATTAGCTAAAAAAGCAAATATGTTTCTTTCTGTATCTACATCTGCTATGCTATGAACAGAGATAGAGAGATATTTTTGCAGTGATTCAGAGATAAATTATCAGAGAGAGAGTGAAAAGATGGGCCCTCCAAAGCCTGAATCAGAAATGAGTGGCACTGCACCACCAAACACTATACACAATACACTGTGTGCTAGTAATACTAATGTATTCTCTCTCTCTCTTTCCTTGTTTTATTTGTTTCTGCTTTTTCATATCTTCTCCTATCTCATTCATCTCCATCTATAGGTGCATAACACTAGCTTTTTCTTTTTTACACAACTCTTTAAATTTTTTATGTGTTTTGGAGTTTTCAGATGAAGGGTATGTAGGAGTAATAAATCTTGATGGGATCTGTGAAAATTTTAAAAATGTGCTTTTGAAGTTTGGGATACTTTGAATTAAAATATTGCATTTTTTTTTTAAGAAAATGTGTTATTGGAGTTTGTGGTGGATACTTGAATTTAAATATTGCTAATGTTCATGCAAATTGAACCAATGCATGCTTTTGATATTGACATTATTCTAGCATATTTCTGGTTTGGTTTTTTTTTCTTGTTTTCAAACAAAATTGAAGTAGCTTTTTTAAACTTTTATAAGACCAAATTTAATGATACTCTAATCACAATGCTTATGTTTATGTTTTTCATGTTTCTTTGTTGTTTTCTAGATTCTCAGAGGACAAAACAACTACAAATTTTGCAAAGAAGTTGTCAAATGTTTGGATTTTAGAAGATTTATGTGGTAACTCTTCTTGATTAAGTGAAGGTTAGTTCACTCTTTTTTAGTCTTTACTTGAAATTGTTCTTGAATATCATATAAGTAATCAAAAATTAATTTTCTAAGTTGATTTTCTTGTTTTCTTTGTAGCATTTAACTATGGAGAATGGTGTATACAATGTTCCAATGAACATGGCTGGTCAAATTTATAATGTCATAGAAGATATCACACAACAATTAACACAAAAGCCACTCATTCAATGCTATTCATTTGACCTTAACAATCAAAACATTATAAATGGAATTCCAATACTTTCTAGTGAACAAAATCAACAACATGTTGATGGAAGTAGTAGTAGTAGTAGTTTCATAAATCATCCAAATATTGCTGATTCTACTTCATTTGTTACATCACAACATGGAAGGACTATTGTGGAAAATCCCTCAAATTTCATTGTTAACAACAATGACTTTTCAGTTCCTGCTAGAATTGGTCTTCAAGAAAATTTTGAAGCTATGGTGGTTCCATACATGTTCAATAATTGGAATGATGCATCAAACTCAAACCCTTTGTCTGCAACTTTTGGTGATAATAGTTGTCATGTCAACAAGTTTTTGAAAGCTCAAGAGGGTAATGATAATGGATTCATGCCGTCATATTCGTCGATAGCGAACATTGATCCGAACGGATGGCAATCGTCGTCACATGCTGCAAATTTGACAAATCTTGCTTATAGTTCATCAAATTGTAGCAATGATCTTTCACTAAGTCTTGCAACATCTCCAAATTCAGGTCAATGTTCAGAGATTAGTTGCTCTGACTTAACTCATAGCATGAATGGAACAAGATCAGGTTTGGAACAAGCCTCATGTAGTAGTATGGAACTTTCTATGAGTTTAGGGAATGATAAACATGTTAAATTTTCACCGGCGATATTAGGATCAAGATACCTTGCTGTAATTCAGGAGATACTTGTTCAAATTGCAACATATTCATTTGAAAATCTAAATCTTGATGAGATAAATCATTCGGCTTCCGGTGTTAGAGGAGTACGAGGAAATAAATCAAGTTCATCGAATGCAGACAAGCGAAGGATAGGAGTAAACCGCGACAATAGTTCTATGTCAGAAGCATATGCTGATTCTTCATTGCAAAGACATGCTGCTGAATCAAAGAAATCACAACTTCTGATGCTTCTTCAGCTGGTACACTGCTACCTCTTGCATTACATTACATTCATTTATGGTACTAGTCGAATTAAAGATGTAAACATGTTCACTTTGCAATTTTCACTTTACTAAATTAAGTTTATAAAATGGAAAAGTTTCTAGTACTAATTCAGGACATAATATAAGTTTGAAAATCAAATTGTTTGATGTTGAATTGTTATTTCAACATCAAAATCCATACACCGTGTCTGACACCGTATATGTTTATATTGTCGTGCTTTTTTACGCACAATTCAAATTGTTTGATGTTGAATTGTTATTTCAACATCAAAATCCATACACCGTGTCTGACACCGTGTATGTTTATATTGTCGTGCTTTTTTACGCACAATTCAAAGTTACACACGAGAATGAATGGAAACCTTATCTGACATCAAAACTTTAGGTTCCAAGATTTTGATAGTGGTCTTGTTTTTACTTAGGTGGACAGCCAATATAATCGATGTTTGGAAGAGATTCACACAATTGTATCTGCATTTCATGCTGCGACTGAGCTTGATCCTCAAATACATGCGCATTTCGCTGTTAAAACAGTTTCTCGACTATATAAGGATTTGAGAGACAGGATTAGTAATCATATTCTTGCCATGGGATCTAACTTTAACAGCTCATGGTCAGAAGAGGATAATGAATTGTCTGTTGAAACTTCATTCATTCAAAAGCAATGGGCTCTCCAACAGTTGAAAAGGAAAGACCAGTTATGGAGGCCTCAAAGGGGCTTGCCTGAAAAATCTGTTTCGGTTCTTCGCGATTGGATGTTTCAGAATTTCCTCCATCCGTGAGTATTTATTATCGAGCATATACTCAAAATTTTGAATAAAAGTCTTCAACTGAAATTGCAGCTACGGCGTCAAGGTTTTTGAGACCTTTGTGATTGCCATTGTGGCTGCATCAACTTCATTTCTATGAATGCATGGATTTGGATTGTGTATTGTGTGATTGTACGCAATCAGCCACATCTTGATAGACAGATATTTGATCGGACAAACCAGATGTGGCTGACCGCGTGCAGTCACAGGGTTGTGGCCTGCACACAACACAAATCTCAAATGCGTATGTTTTTAACTATGAAGTGATGGATTTCAGGTATCCTAAAGATGCAGAGAAGCATTTACTTGCAATAAAAAGTGGGTTGACTAGAAGCCAGGTACTTAAATTCTAATGTCACATACATCGCTTAATCGTTGTTTGTTTGAAGGGGAACTACTAGCCATGAAAAATGTCGCCCTTAATATATATATAGAAGTTACGAAACATGTTATTTTTGTATGATAATGATTAAGAGTTATATTTGTGTTGGTTGACTAGGTATCAAACTGGTTTATAAATGCGCGTGTTCGACTATGGAAACCATTGATTGAGGAAATGTATGCTGAAATGAATAGAAGAAAGGCTTGTCGAAATGAAGGAGAAAATGAGAGCAGTGAAAGAAGCCGGATAAGCATTAACAATCAATTGTTTAATATCAATTGAAGAAGAAGAAAGTAACATATGTAGCATTATAATATAATATTCTTGTATTTTATTTTGCAAAATGCTCTACTTAGTGAAGCATTACTATTATATATGGAGTTACAATTCTCTTGAAAAACCATGTTAACAAATACCAAATTTATATTACTATCTTTCATGTGTCACTCACTAGCAATGTGACTAGAAATTGAAGTCAAGAGAAGTGATACAAATTCTGTTTTGAGGACTAATTCATGTAGTATCTCTATTTTTTTTACACTTTTCAATTGATTATCTTTGGAAATTCAAATTACTAAAACTTGATTAGTTTGAATAATCCCTTTCAAGGACTCGAGTATAGTACCAAGCAGTTAGCATAATAGTAGTTGTCCTTTGCTTAATCAAGATATTAAGAACATCAAAACAATATTAAAAAAGGGTTAAAGAAAAGCAAAATCCCCTTAAAACTGAAAAGTAATAACAATTATGAAATAGAAACCACACTTCCATTATTGAATGATTTGTTGAATTTGAATCTAGTTTCTATGCTGGTTGAAAAAAAGAACAGACAAATTGAAGTGTTGATTGTTTTGTAATCTCCTTCTATTCTAGCTACTAAATTTTTGGCTCATCCTTCCTTGAAAACATAGCTTCTTGAACACCATCTCTTCAGTTTCAGAAAGTGCACGGAGGAGTTCGTGTCGGTATCACAAAATTTCACTTCAATTTCTTCTTCTTTCACAACATTAACACCCAACACAGGCAACACAAAATCCTCAACCAATAATTTACCCAGCAACAATATACTCGAACGGTTAACATCACTCTGTTTCAACACTTTCCTAATCTTCCAAACCTCATCATTGCATGTCTTCTTCTTTGTTGAACCATCAGTTGCTTGTTCCACAAGTTTCTTCTTGTTACACCTAGTGATAAATGGTCACAAACCTTGGTTAGTACTTCTTTTTCTTGTTGTGTTTTGCAAACAACCAAGTGTAATTGTGAAACTCTAAAACACATGAATTGAGATTTTGACAAAGATACTCCTGCGCATGAATTTTTATTTTATTTACCAACTTTTCATTCAAATAAATGATATTTTTGTGTGGATGTTTTCATCATGGATTAATTATCAATTCTTTTGTGATGTGTTCTGAATAAATTTTTAACCTAATAATCTAACATTGTCAACATATAGGAAAATGTTGGGAATAATAATACGAGGCAGATATATTTGACACAATTCGTAACTTATAGAGGATCAATATATCTGTTGAATATGTTTGAAGTCTCATATTGCTTACATTTTCAGGTGGTTGAGTATATAAATATGTGAGGATGTCACCCTATGCGCTAGCTTTTGGGTTGAGATCCAAACATATTATCAGAGCCGGGTTAAGGACTGCAATGTGGGCATTTGACAATGTCCAACATTTATAACTTATAAGACCTAGATGAAACAAAAAAAAAAAACTTATTATGGCAAAATTGCACAACTTTTATAACTTAATTAAGACAATAAAATAAAATAGAAAAAGCCTAAAGAGATCAAAATGAAACCTAAAAATAATTTACTAAAGTAAAAATATAATTCAGCCCAAATTCATTATTTTTATAACAATATTAGTAATATGCTGCATTTTCCAATAACATGTTTTCAGCTTTTGAAAGAATGCACACATGAATTTGAGAGATAAGGGAAAGATTGGAGAGGAAAAATTGTTTTAGAAGAATAGTTATGAGCTTATTCTTTCATACATCTCATAGCGGGCTTATGGATTAACAAACTAAGGCACAATTATCATAACCATAATAGTTAGTTGTGTTAATTGCTCAACAAGTAACATAACAAACTTAACTTATCTTAAGTAACCTCATACTTGTAAACTAAGTAAAGTACTAAATTAATCAATATCTTTAATAAATCTCAATATTTGTGTTCAAATTCAGAAATCTTTCAATTGTTTGTGTAAGTCTTAATAATATTTATCACTTCGCTTACCGACAACAACAAAAAAAGAAATTAAAGTATAATACTTAATAATTAAATATTTAACTAAGATATTGAGCTCAAATGTGGTTGATAAGCTTCTATAGGACGAATCGTTCAGGAGAATCCGATTACGATTTCTGACGAAAATATTTTTTGGTCAGACTTTATTTACTTCGAGGCTGAATCCGCATGAAAACCATATAGTTAAAGAAAAAATGAAATATTTCGTATACTTCAGTAATTACTGAATATACTTAGAATGGTGTCATGATAATTAGAGATTTATTGCATAGGGATCAAGGTGCTAAAAAAAGCTAGTAACGTAGTAGGAGAGAAGAAGGTTATTTAAAAACATAAACTCTTCTTTTAAAAAACAAAAATGAACTCTTCTTAATGGCAACAACTTCTAGAGTGGGTAGTTAAAATTTTACCATTTATTTATAATAATTTGTAGGTCAATTAATATCTTAATGACCCTCATTAACTTAATTTTAGGATGAAAGAAGTAACTCACACAATATATATATAGATGTCCACTTAGTGAATTATCACCATTGAAAGTTGATCATTTTTTCTCAAAATCAAAATTATGAAAACTCTCTTCATTCTTTTGCTTATTTTCTCAATTGATTTTGGTATGAGTTATGATACTTGAATTTATTTTGTTGTTTGAAATTTGATGACTTTGTGTTTCTTTAATTAACCATGTTTATGATAAACAAGATTTGTGCTTTTGTACAGGAAATGAGGTGCAAATGCTAGAGGCAAAACAATGTTATCATGACTTCCCTGACTTTTGTGCTACGAATGATTTCATGGCTAAACTAAATTGCAAAATAAATTGCAAGGTTGCATGTTTATCCTTTACTGCACATGGACAATGCCTCCATGACGGAACTTGTCATTGCCTATGTTGTTAAATTAAATTGTTATATTATATTATATATACTATAAGAATAAAATATCCATGGTATTATATTATATACACTATAACACTAAAATATCCATGGTGTGAAATTGTTAACTAATAATAATTATTTATTATATTAATAAAGTGCGTGCATTGTGTATTTTCCCTTTTTCCAAATTTTTAGTAGTTATAGTATCTTGTTCATGTTAAATATTACAGTATCTGTGAATAAAACTTTTTCTCCAATTATTGCCATTGTAAAAAAAAAAGGGTCAGAGGAAAAAAAATATCAAATTAAATTAACATGTAAATCGAATAAAAAAGAAGACAATAAGATCTTAATGCAAAAAAAATAAAAGAAAAAAGAATACAATTAGATGTGAGTTTCATTGATCGTTCTCATAAACAATATCTTAAAGATTAGAATGTTAATTGTTAATGTCTTTGGTAATATTTTTATAAGGAAGAGACTTTTAATGAGAATGTTAGATTAGATGAATCATCAAAATGAACTTATGTCTTTCATTAAATTTAATTATCATAAATTTTTTTCTTAAAAAGAAAAACCTATCATAAATTTTTTGTTTCTTTATAATACCAGAGTAATGCTTAACCTAGTAAGAAAACTTCTTTTTTAATAATACTAGAATAAGAGTAATGCATTTGTTATATGTAAAATTTTATTAATGATTTGGAAGTCAGTTGGACTTTGAAATGTACATATATGAATAAAATGAGTTCAAGACATGTATCAAAGAAAATTTCGAGAGGACAGGACAAGCGCGCCAAAAGAAGCTTTCCCATAAAAACTCAAAATTAAATGGAGCTCAAGTCAAATTCGAAGGTGGTTACTCGAAGGTGGTTACTCAAATATATATTCTTATTTCTCTATAAATATAAGAAACTTATGCTTTTTAGGGAGTTTATTTCCAAAAGATAAATACACTGTCTGTCTAAAACGGAAACACAACCGCTAACACACATAAACAACGTAAACATACACACTTCTTAACACATGTTGTAAACTCTCGATTGATGTATGAACTCAATTTATATTCAAACAAATTATCATTTTTACATTTAATTTTCAAATTTAAGTTCATATGCGCCTAGATTATTGTTACTCAAACACGCCAATTGTAAATATGGCATCCTCCATTTTAATCCCTCCGTACCACAATATAAGTTATTTTGAGAAGAAAAAAAATATGTACAAAAATATAAGTCACTTCATTATCAATAAAGCATTTAATTAATGTTATTTTTCCTATTATATACCCTTAACTATTTGTAAACTAACTCATGATTTTTTTTTTTTCATACAACATTAATTATATTTTTTAATTTGTGTGTTTTGGTCAAAACAATTGATATTGTGGTAAGGAGGGAGGATCCAATATAATACTTAAAATGATGTCATGATAATGAGAGATTTAATGAGAGATATAGGGATCAATCATCAATGTGCTGCAAATAGCTAGTAACGTGTAGGAGAGAAGAAGATTCTTTGAAAACATAAACTCTTCTCTTAGAAAACAAACCTGAACTCTTCTTAATGACATGTACAATAACTTTGTTGGTGAGTAGTTAAAATTTTACCATTTGTTTACACCATATTTAGCTGAAGCAAGTAGCTCACACAATATATATAGATGTCCACTTAGTGAGTTATATATCACCATTGAAAGTTGAATATTGTTTGTCTCAAAATCAAAGATATGAAAACCCTCTTCATTCTCTTGCTTATTTTCTCAATTGATTTTGGTATGAGTTATGATACATTAATTATTTTTATTTGAAATTTCACGACTTTGTATATCTTTAATTATGATAGACGAAATTTGTGCTTTAATATACAGGAAATGAGGTGCAAATGGTAGAAGCACAGCAATGTGATGGTCATGACTTCCCTCACTTTTGTACTTCGAAGAATTTCATAGAGAAACTAAATTGCAAATCAAATTGCAAGTTTGCATGTGGATCCTTTACTGCGCATGGACAATGCCTCGATGACCAAACTTGTCATTGCCGTTGTTGTTAGATTAAAATAGTTATATTATATATATATATATATATATATATATATATATATATATATATATATATATATATATATATATATATATATATATATATATCACTCTTTTCCAACACTTGGGGAGCCAAGAGAAGTGATACAAATCCTGTTTTGGCGACTAATTCATAAAGTTAGCTAGTAACTTATCTAGATGCTTTGGTGGTTGCAGTTTGCTCAGATTTATATGAAGTGTGTGTTTAGTTATCGGCGTTGTTTTTTTTAGTTTGGAAGGTATGTGTTCGGCAATGATGTTTCATGTGGGAGATGTTTTTATGCTGCTTCACTTTAGTTTTCTTTGTCCCGTTCTGGATTAGAATGATAGTGAGTCATTGTAAGGGGTGGATTCAGGTGGTTGTTTGTTGTACTTTTTGACCGATTAAGGTGTTTTCATCACCTTGTATTTGGTTGTATGTTTTCCGACAATATCTTATACTTCTTATTAAGGAGATTTGTTCTTTAATAAAATTTAGCCGATTAAAAAAAACTTATTTATTAAAATTAATTTGATAATATTTGGTTGAATGTGTAAAAAACTAGATGGTTGATATATACAATAAGGAAAATGCTAACTAGTGCCCCGGGGGCACTAGTTAAGGAAACCAAATATGGAAAAGTTATTTTGGGATTTGTGTGGTCAATGTTTTTAAAGTATACTCCTTCAAAAAAAATGTTTTTAAAGTATAAAAAATGTTGTTTTCAATGTAAAATTTTCCTCTTTTGCTTTCTTAACTAGTGCCCCGGGGGCGCTAGTTAGCGTGACTCATACAATAATATTTTCATAATAGTTTTTGTGCCTATAGAATCTTTAATAAACATCTCTATTATTTTTTACATATTTCAATTAATTGTCTTTGGAAATTCAAATTACCAAAACTTAGGGTGCGTTTGTTTGGGATATTTTTAAGAAAAAATCTATTTTTTTCTTAAAAAAATTCATTTTGTAATGTTGATAGTGTTTGTTATAGATTTTTTAAAAAATCATTTTCTTAAAAAAATTATTTTTAGCCCCAAAATGAAAATCTATTTCTAATAGCTTTTCAAGAATCTATTTTTTTAAAACTAAAGAATCTAAGTGTATGAATTTCCTTTTTAAAAAATAGATTTTTATGATTGTAAACAAACACAAAATAGCTTTCGATTTTCTTCAAAATCTTTACAAAAAAATCTCTAAATTTTTTTAAAAAAAAAATCATTTTTTTTAAAGTTTAAACAAACGCACCCTTAATTAGTTTGAAAAATCCCCATCAAGGACTCAACCATAGTATCAATACCAGCCAATTAGCATAACAGACATAGGAATAGTACCATAAAGAAAGAAGGATAATACAAATAATGCAAGAACTTAAATAGGTTTACAGAATAACCAAATCTCGTTAAAACTGGAAAGTAATAACAATTCGGACATAGAAATCACACTTCCATTAATGAATGATTTCTTAAATCTAGTGTCTATTCTAATTGGACGGAAGAAAGAACCGAGAAATCAAAGTGTTTCATATCTAGCCAAACTTAAAGTATTGATCAATATTACTATGTTAAATATGTGATAGATCATATGAAAATTAATAATAAATTTAGAAAATCAAATTAAGTTAACATATTTTTTATAAGTAGTATAGTGGGTAGAAATTTATTTCACCTTTTAGGTAGAAAATCAAATTTATTTTTTGTATGTAGAAAATCAAATTTATTTCACCAAAGTGTTACAAATAAAAGATAAAGGACCAAAGTGTTACAAATATATAAGATAAATGACCAAAGTGTTACAAATAAAAGATAAATTATCAAAATTTTACAAAAAAATAAGATAAAGGACCAAATGTGTAATTTTGCCAAAAATTTATTTAACTTAAATTTAACTATCACAAATTTATTTCTTAAAAAATACTATCATAAATTTATTCTTATAAAAATATTATTAATATGCTACACTTTCCAATTCCAATTAAATGTTTTTAAATTTAATTTTAGCACAAATACGGTTAGCAGTCGACTTGTAAATGTTAGAACTTGAAGGAATGTACACATGAATTTGAGAGGATAAGGGAAAGATTAATTAGAGAGGAAAAAGTGTTTTAGAATGGTTATGAGCTTATTCATTCATGATCACACAAGTACAATGTATATACATATCTCAGTGGGCTTATGGATTAATAAACTAAGACCCAAATGTCAACCATTGTGTTACTTGCTCAACAAGTAACAATAAATGTCCATATCATTAAGTTTAACACCTTTATCCAAATTTAAATTCGCAGATCTCACAGAGTTTTAGTGATAGTCATCACTTCGTCTACGACAAAAAAAAAAAAAAGTATAATACTAAATACAACAATAAATATTTTGTATACTCCATTTCAATAATGAATCTTATACTTAAAATGATGTCACGATAATGAGAGGTTAAGTGAAGTTTGCTACAAAAAGCTAGTAACCTAGTAGGAGAGGAGAATGTGCTTAGCAAACATGAGCTATTCTTTTGAGAAACAAACATGAACTCTTCTTAATGACAACAACAAGTGGGATACACATAGATCATTCTGCTAATGATAGCTCACGTGGATCAACTTCTTTAGTGGGTAGTTAAAATTTTACCATTTATAATAATTTGTACACCATCAATATTACCAACAAAAACTATTAAATAATTTTATTTTATTTTTATTAACCCTCTGATTCTCAGGAGAAGGGGGTCTGGTAATCCTGAGTTCAGCCGCGAGATAAATAAAATCTGATCAGAAATTGTTTCTACTAGAAATCGAACTCAAGTTCTCTCAAACGATCGTATTAGGGAGAGTTCATTCATAATTTGAGTTCAATATCTTGATTAACTATTAATTTTTTTTTTTTTTTTTATATATACTATTAACTAATTTTAAGATTAAAGAAGTAACTCACGCAATATATATAGATGTCCACTTAGTGAGTTATCACCATTGAAAGTTGAACATTTTTTCTCAAAATAAAAAATATGAAAGCCCTCTTCATTCTTTTGCTTATTTTCTCAATTGATTTTGGTATGAGTTATGATACTTAAATTTATTTTGTTTGAAATTTCACGAATCCATGTTTCTTTAATCAACCATTTTTTTTACGCATAATTAATCATGTTTATGATAGACGAAGTTTGTGCTTTTGTGCAGGAAATGAGGTGCAAATGCTAGAAGCAAAAGAATGTGATCCTGTCGTACCTGACTTTTGTCATACATGGAGGAATATCGTGTGCAAAATAAAGTGCAAGATTGTATGTAAATCATGGACTGCGCATGGACAATGCCTTGATGACCATGCTTGTCATTGCCATTGTTATTAAATTAAATTGCTTTATTATACTAATGACTTTAATTTTTATGTCGCATCGGTATAAAATTATTTTACATATTAAGTCAATAATGTGTTGTAAACATAATATATTATTGAACGCATGTGTAAAATAATTTTACACTAAAATTATATATAAATTAAATTCTATACTATATACTATAACAATAAAATATCCATGGTGTGAAATTGTTAACTAATAATTATGTTATAATAAAGTGGGTCTTATTGTGTATTTCCCCTCTTTTTTTACAAATTTTTAATAGTTTTAGTATTTTGTTCATGTTGAATATACACTAAATAAAACTTTTTCTCCAATTATTACCACTGTAAAAGGCATCTAACTTTTAATTTATACGATAAACGCACAATAATAGATTTGTAAAAAAAAAAAGAAGAGAGAGAGAGAGATTTGTAATGGAATTAGGATAATTTTAAAGTATAAAAGAACTAATTTAGAGGAGAAAAGTGATTGTGTCGGTTGTAGTGAGAGAAATAACTGTTGCTATATATAGTTGTAGAGAAAAAAAAATGGTTGAGAACAATCTATCAGTAAGCTTTGTTCTTCTCTAAAAAAAAAGTTCAACAACGAGGCAGAAAATATCTTTCTATAATAATCAATTAATGTAACAAAAAATATGCACATAACTACAATTTATTGCATGTCGGTTTATATTATGAATATATTTATTAACACTAATGTATAAAACTTACTAGTTAAAGTGCAAACTTCTACCAATCGTTAGTTGGTTCAGTGGTGATTGGCGCTGAACTTGGTAGGGAGGACCACGGTTCGATCCCCCGCAACTGCGATCGGGAGGGGGCCGGAACCACTTGATGCCAGAACTGACCCCCGAACCAGACTAAACTGGTGGTGTAAACCAAAAAAAAAAAAAAAAAGTGCAAACTTCTAGCCATTAGGCTATTTAACCAAAAAAATAAATAAAGTGCAAACTGAGTTTGTATTCTACATAGCGAACTGTGTTCCCTTCGCTCTCTATGTAGTCAACTTTGTTTCGGTTTGCACTCTAATTAAGTAGCGAGTGACAATATTTTATACTCAAACGGAACGTCTACGCCCCTCATGAATGAAAAAATCATGAAATAAAAGAGTGTGCTTTCTAGATAGCAAATAGTGCTCGCTACCTAGAATGTGAACTCTTTTTTTCTCATAATTTTTTCATTTATAGAGGGTGCGGACGTTCAGTTTGAGTATAAAATATTGTCACTCGTTATTTAGAAAGTGAAATTTTCTCGCACTCTAGATGGCGATGAGGGAACTATGGTCATTTCAGAAAGTGAGGAAGGGAATATGGAGGGCACAAAAAGTAAAACTCATGAAAATTAGAGCTTACAAAAAAGCCCAAAATTAAAACTCTCAATTTTTGCCCTTTGGTCGAGAGATTTTCTTTTCCCGCCCAGGGACTCTTATGCACCCCCTGCCCTTTCAATTTTAGTCCTCGCTATTTAGGATGCTAGTATGTAGAATCACAAAAATTTGAAAAACTTCGTTCGCATGCTATTCCGCGAGTGTAAATAACAAAAACTGAGAGTAAAAGACTTCGCATGTGAACCTTATAAGAATCAATTTTTTTCGTCCTATTCACCCATCTTTCATCTTCCATGAAACAATTTGAATGAAACATTATTCGCAAGTTAAGGTACGAACCCTTCCTTCACCCCCGCCCCATGAATTCTACAGTGTGTGATTGATCAACACCATTGGATAAACATGAAGCAAATCAAGGGATCGTGCACACAAATACAATTGATCATATATTGGTTCATATTAGGAATACAATGATTAGCATGGATAAGTATTTTATTTATTTCCTTATAGGAATATAATAATTAGCATTTATTTATATTTTATTTATTTTCTAATAGGAATATAAGAGTTAAAATGCAAACTAAGTAATATATATATATGCGAACTGTATTTGAGTTCGCATTTTAAATAATGAACTGTGGTGAAGGGTGCAGATGTTGGAATTGAGTAAAAAAAAATTGCCTAAATTCATTCAACACACCCTTAATCTATGAGAGTCTTTAATAACATATGAACAATATCACTTTTCCATAATGACAATGCAGAAACAGCCAATAAAATATATAAACAGTGAGAAAGATGTTGATTGCCGACAACAACTATTTCAGAGTAGGAGATAGACTTTTTGTGCCTCCATGTTTGATTTACAGTTTACAATTGTAATCACAACTTCCTTTAAACAAAATTAAATACAAAAACAACAATTCTGAAGCTGCAAACTTTAGGCTTCAGGCTCATTGAGTAAAATCTATGATTACAAATAAATGAATTACTATATGTTCATTTCTTCTAAAGTAAACTCTTGCCCTTTCTTTCCTTTTTGTTGATTTCTTATATCCTTATCCCATTATCTATACAACCATATGGCATTCCCTATTTCATCATCTCTCTCACTAATCATAGTAAAATGAACATATTCCATGAACAGATCAGAGGGGGTTGCCAATCAACTGTTATTCATCTACTTCTACATTTCCCCAGGAATTCTCGTCTTTATTGGTTTCAATTTCAAACCCATACTCTCTGGTGAAAAAAGCTCAGGAGAAATGCAAGATGGACTCAAGGGACTTCTTGGGCTGACACTCAACCTGGATGGCCTGTACAGGCCATATCCCATAAGAAAATACTCCATTGGTATTAACATAGCATGGGGCTGCTCCTCTGTTACCATTGACCCGCATGCTTGAACCTGTAGTTCCACACCAACATCTATTAAATATAAGCTCATTCTGATATTATGATCTCATTTATATAAATTCTCACTACAAACTAACAGGAAGTTGAACTATTTATATACCTCAACTAAGGCACTGAATCGTCTGTCTAACTTTGAAGTGATATGGAGTGCCTCTGAGTGAAATGGAGACATATCTCCCACAAAAATTAGTGACCGACAATGTAACTTTCTCAATCCTTCACTTAGGTCGGGTCTCCTGTAAGTTGCCAACACAAGGTTAAATAAAAGTGGAATATGTCGCTAAGCAACATGTACATTGCCGTGATGTCCCTAAACATATTGAACTGAAGTGTGGGTAATTACTCTGTGCATCAAAGCAGGTGATTTATCAGCCATTAATATATATGATTAATTTTTTAGTGATGTTGCAACCTTGGATATAATTAACATGTTGCAGATGATGAGAAATCACCACTCCTAAAAATACCCCTCAAAAAGAAAATGAAAATCACAGCCTTGGAAGTAAAATATCATACCCATTAATAGCTTCGAGAAACCGCCAGACATTCAAGCTCTGCTTCTCATCCAAAGACTGTCATAAAATATATCAAAGCGAAGTCAGACAAGGAGTGTTCAGGTGCAGAAAACCAGCAACTAGTTAATAAACCAAAGGTGGCGTGGCGTTTAACACGATCGAATGAAATTAGATTTCCCCACCATAGTTAAATGCACATTCTACCATTGATATTAGTTTTGGAATCAACAAACATGATATGTGCATTTGACCATGGTGGGCAAAAATTTATTCATTGGCCCATGTTAAATGCCACTTAAACCCAATCCCTGCATGAAAATAAAATATGTTGACTAACCCTTCGGCATGCTTTGACTATATCTGACTCCGGTATTTGAGTACCACCGCGAATTTCCTATCACCACAAATAAAATTAAATGACTCGGCCTAACACTGGAAGTAGAGCAATGAATGCTTTTGGATGTAAATATACCTTGCTAAAGTACCGCTTCAGCAATATTTCCTTTACCACCCCACACATGCCATAGAAGTACAGTAAATTTGACATGACCTGCAAATATTACAAATTCTTTAGCAAAAAGTGAGGCAATTTTTTGTAAGACATGATATTTCGGATAAGAAAAGGAACCTTGTTGTACAACCATTCAGACCAAGATGGTTCTTTACACAGAGGAGAAACAAGTATCAAACCAAGAACACGTTGTCGATATTTCAGCTGTTGTCAAGAGTTAGAAAAATCTGTTAAGTGATTTAAAGTCATTTGAGATAGAGAGAGTGGGGGAAAGGGGGCACACATGAAAACTTACAGCAAATAAGGTAAGAATGTAAGCCCCAGCAGTTACTCCCATACACATAACTGCATTAAGACTGAAAAAAAAGGAGCAGCAGAGTTAGATCCTATCATGCGGGGCAGAAAACATCATCTGCTACAATAAGTTATACAAATTATTGATCCATCACTTTCAACTGTCCATTACAAACAGAAGGAACTTGAAATCGTCAAAAAATAAAAAACAAGACTGCCGATATTTAAAGCCAGATGGAGATAGCTTTAAAGCAATTATTTCATGTCACTAAATGGAAAGCAATTGTTGATAAAACTTTAACACACTCACCCAAAAAAGTTAAGCACCTCAGCTATTTGATCGGCTAAGTCATCTACAGATAGAATAGGGTAATCTGGATCAATTGCAGCTGCTCCCAACTGCAATAGCTCTTGACGAAAGCACAAGATGATAAGCAACCAGGTAAAATTATAACCGTTCAACAACATAGATATTCATAACAGTGAGGACGTATCAATCAAGCAATATCATAGTAAATTTTCAAGATATAAAGCTACAGACCTCATGCCCAGGTGGACTAATGTGATATATGCAAAAATTGTGGAGCAGCAAGTAATATGCTTCCGGACAAAATAATAACCCCTGAAAGCAGGAGACGTCTGATGAAACCGCAATACCGCGTTCATGGAAAGAAAAAATTAGACTGTCAGCATATAAACAAAATAAATAAAGTCAAGAAAGTAATCATTTCTGATAAAATCCACAAAACGACATTTAGAATTGATTTTCTCGGTATAAAACATTTCAGAAGCAAATCTTAACGGTAAAACAAAAAATACTTTAATGAGGAAACGAAACGTATTTTTTCGGTGGTATACGAGCCAGCATTTTTTATGAAGATTGTGCTGCGTATTTTAAAAGCATGGGATATAATTTTCGGACAACGCTCTGATATAAAAAATAAGAAAAAGATCAAGAGATATACGTAAAGCCCTATAGTTAAAAAAACTCGCAAAAAAGTCAAGGGTTTTATATACAAAACACAAAACCCATTAAACTTACAATTTAAACCCAAATCAGGATAAGTGATAAGAGCTGGCTTGTCCTGGTCTCCATACACAGCAACAGAGACAGAACCATGGGATGTTCTTATAATATGTTCCTGCAGAGACATATCATTAACATATCAATCAGTAACAGGTCATCAAGTTAACCGAATCAGACAATAAATTGCTTGCGATTATACCATCGCATTTAATAAAAAAGATATCAAACGAAAGACGAGTGAATCAGGTCAGGGAGCAATAGTCAATAGATGTTTTATAGCAGCTCGAATTTATATTGGCAATGAAGAAAATCATATCTGAAGGTCCACTCGAGCTGTCACAAAAGTTCAAAGGGAGCCAAAAAAATTGGACGTTGAAAGAAATCTAAAACATGGAAACCCTAAATCATGTCTGCGCGTTTTGCACGTACAACAAAATGTGAAAAATACTTCCAGGATTCCTTCAACACACGAAATGGAAGTTACGTATAAAGAAGCGATTCATAACATGAAGGTTCAAACCTTCCAAGGCAGCAATGTAAATATAGCATTTGAACAGGTGCCTTTTTAATAAAAGTAGTATTTTACTGTGGCATGAGGTCTTAATAAAAGGTATTTGACCGCGTTCTAGGCCGCGGCACCAAGTTATTTCTATGTCTTTGCCGCCAAAATGCAGCTGCTAGTGGGGCCGTGGCAAACTCATTTGACATGATTCTCTATAATATTAACAATCGATTTTCGACTGTGACCGGTTAACACAATCTCGATTCTCTGTAATATCAGGAATCACTCTTCTTAAGAGGTACCTTTTAAATCAAAATACATTTACTAGGGTATAGGGTTTTAATAAAAGACTTGCGACCACGTTCTAGACCATGACACCAAGATTTTATTTTTTTTGAACAAGCGACACCAAGATTTTTGATGTCTTCATAGCCGCAATGAAGCTACTATTGAGTAGCATCAACTTCATTTGACTACAATTCTCTGCAATATCAATAATCATTTTTCAACTACAATTATTAACACAAAACCACCCTCTAAAACCTTATATATCAACAATATTTTCATTGAAAAGAAGAGAAAAAAAAGTATAACACACAAAGATTACAAACACAGTCTCATTTCCTCAATTCATCTAAAAACACCTAAGAAGCACCACCAACAGACACGATACATGCTCCGACACGTCGACACTATAATAATTTGAGAAGATGACATAATTCAATATAATTGTATGTGTTAGTAACGTGCGTGTAATCCGAAGAGTGTATGTGCTAGTGCTTCATAGTTTAAACAAGATAACACAAACTCAAACATCTTCACTGCATCTTCATTCTTCAAAACTTTTAAAAACTCTTAACTAACTCATCAAAAAAAAACTAGTAGCTATAATTTCATCAAGTAACCATTTCACACCAACACCATATAGAATCACAGCTTCCACATTATTCACATCAAGCTTCATTCATTATCAATTATCACATCAACGATCACAGAAAAAAACATGAACAATATCAATATCAATCTTCAGTTATCGCTGATAACAACTTAATAAAACTTCAACAAAAAAAAAGAAAGATTAAGCATAACAAAAAAACGGTTATAGAAGATGAAAATAAGAGAAAACAATAAACGAAGAAGATGAATAAAGAGAATGCAGATAGATAGAAAGATGCCTTAGGAGAAGGAGAGATGGAATCCATATCCACCGACACAGAATCGGTAGGTGTTGAATCAGCCATTTAAGCAATTTTGAAGAAGAAAATCGCTTATTCTGCGTTTGCGTTTGGAAATGCAGTTAGAGAATTGGTTTGGTTTGATTTATATAATATGGCATTGGAAAAGAAGAAATAATAATCGAGGGTTCTTTCTCTTTCTGTTTCTGTTTCTGTGCGAGTCTTTGTTGTTGCTGGTAATAATTAATTAAATTAAATTGAAATTTTATTACTAACTCGAACGAGTCAATAACGAGTCACCGACGATTCTTAAACCCGTGTTCTCACGAGCGGTCTGCATCAAGTGTTGGTCTTGGAACCTGAGACTCTGGTTTAATTAACCATGCTTGGGTTTAACTTGGGTAAGCCGACACATTTTCTTTCTCTCTCTTTTTTTTTTCTCCTTTTTCATTTCATTCAAAAAAAATCATTGTGATATCTTTTATTTTAGGAAAATATATTAATGTCAATTTGAATATTCTAAAGAATATTTTTACTTAATTAATGAAATTAAGATGTGGCATTTAAAGAAAAAAAAAATTAAACAAAAATATTCTTTAGAAAAATATAGGCTTGTGTTTGTGTGTGTACAGGTTCCATTTTGGAAAATTATTGACAAAAAGAACAAAAGAAACTTTGTTGAGGATTTTTTTTTTTCCTTTAAAAAGAAGACTTTTATATATAATTATTTACCTTTAAATCTGTTCTATTCAATTTAATATACTTTGAGACTTTTTTTTTTATTTACAAAGAAGACTTTTTTTTTGACACATTTACAAAGAAGACTTTGAAACTCCACTCATTTAACATTTAATTTATATGTAAGAAAACAAAAGAAACTTTGTTGAGGATTTTTTTTTCTTTAATTATTTTGAGTCAAATATTTTGTTTCATAAATGGTAGTAATTGCTTATGTCAAAAAAAAAATATGGTAGTAATTGCTTAGTTTGATGATGACCACAGAGCATAGCCTTTTTTTTCTTTCAATATTTGGTAATCAAATGAAATATTTAGAAATGAGAACTTTAGGTATGATTTTACGAGTACAATTTTATACAAATTTTTTTTTACAATAGAGTATAATTTTGAGATATCAAATTTCAACTATATATAAAATGTTTATTTTTAACAACTGAGTTAAACTCGTAGAATTATAAAAGTATAATTTTTTATATGTGTATAGACGGATATTTTTTGTTAATATAATTTTATATTTTTATTCCTGAATAGTTTTTTCTTCGTCACATTTTAAAGAGAAATAAAATTTACTATAGGCAAAGATATGTATACGAGTGAATTACGTGATAGGTGATATAATAAACTTTTATTCACTACGTTACCAATGAGTGTGATAAATATGGGGCTTTGCCCCATCTTTCACCCTCCCAAGGAAAAGAAAAAATAAAACTGATAAATATGTATTAATATTTTTTGGACTAAAAGTATGTATTTATTTGATTTGTACTTTTAAATTACGTGGTTGAAGTAAGAAATGCTCGTACTACAATGAAATAATTGGACCATCTAACAAAAATGTCTTTCCGTTTTTTCTATGTACCTGAATTTTTTACCCAAAGAAAAACACAACTATTTTTCATTCAATTAATACTTGCCCATTAATCATGCTTTCTATTTTCAGAATAACAAAACTGAAAAAGAGTACGCTGTTATTTTGTGTTTTTTTTTTACAAGTTATTATGATAATACATAATAGTACTATAAGGAATATTGTAAGTGATGTGGAGGTATAGATAATTTTTGTGTTATACATTAAATTTAGCTCAAAAAAAATAGTATCATATGGTCACCAATATCTAGAATCATCTTTATTTATCAAAAAAAAAATCTACTCATTCTTTAATATCTAGAAGTTCTCAAGAAGTTTGAAATTTTGATCCGAAGTAGATGTGAGAGTGGCGAGGGTACGATAGAGAACGGAAACATATATAACTCAACAAAGAGAAATGGTGGGCTTGTAAACACTTCAATACTCGACTTATAACCGTAAAAAAAAATAGAATGTGATTATTTTTCTAATGCAAATGCCTTTTTATATATAAAATTTTACTTAGTTGAATAAATCTCTCGTTGAGGTACGGTGGTCCTTGTGCGATTTTGCTAATCACATTCTAAAATTTTCCTTATTTTGCTAATCTCCAAAATGTGATAATATTGGCCTATTATGTTTTTGTGATAAATGACGCCATGATTTCGTCGTAGCCTTGTGGACAAATTTACTAGATTTTTTGTTTTTTCAATTTTATGGAAAGATATTATTCTCAAGCATTATTAAACATAAACGTTTATAAATAAAAAGATACTATAAAGTCAGAACCATAACAACCATGCAAATGATGCAATATTGCACATTGAGACGTGTGTAGCTTAACAGATGAAAATGGGCTCCACTACTTTGATGCATGGGGACGAATATCACTTTCAATTAAAATTTGGAATTCATTGTCCCCTACAAATCTACGTATAATCAAAACAATAATTCAGTAACCATGCATGAAAAAACAAAAAAGATTTAAATCAGGTTGAGAATGTGTAAAAAGGATAGTAGTAGCTTTCGTACTTTTATTTTCCCCTCTTAAGAACAACAATAGTTTCCCCACAAAGAGAAGCTGTTTTTAACACAATGTTGAATTGGAATTTTTTTTTAATTTTTTTTTCTTTTGTTAAATATTCATGCTATATTTGGAGTAATGCATACCAAAACGTATAAACATTACACTTGATCAAATAAATTAAGATTCTTGTACTGTGGTGGTGGTGACCACTAACATTGAATGACAACTACTTAACTTATGTTGAAAGGCAACAACTTCAAAGAGATCATTTATGAGTTTAATTTCAATAAATTCACTAAAGAGTAGTTGAAATTTCCATTCTAGTAAAGAAAAAGGCAAAATTATTTTATTTTTTGAAAAAAAATGGGAAATTTATTATTCTCGTAGTCTCATAACTTAATTTTAGATAACAATTTAATTATTTATTTTTTGTCCATGCCATTCTCGGTCTAGTTTTTTCTTCATGTTTGCATATAATTTTTTAGGGAAATGATGTATACAGTGAAAAGTTGTATTGCGAAATCATCACAAAGTATAAAATAAATTATAACAATAATATATTAATGATGCTACCCTGCGTGTATTATGGCCAATGGAGAATTTAATTGGCTACTTGCAGTTCGTTAACACTTCATGAGATAGTTTCTCGCGATAAATAGCAGTTCTCAATTTTTTTTGAACAACCTACATTTATGAGTGAGAACGCATAGTGAAACAAAATCATATTCAAATCTATATCCAAACGTGAAAAAAAAAAACTGATTAAAATGACGTGAAGGAAACAATAAAGGATTATATATATTATTGTTACATAAATTAAGTTCAGGAATAATTTTGCTTAAAAAATTGTTGGGATTTTCCAGTTAAATTAAACTCGTAAATGGGATAACTTAATGAAAAGAGATCCCTGTCAAAAAAAAATGAAAAGAGATCCAAAATGTAAATTTTAAAAGATTTAACATAAATATAAAAAATAAAAATTGAAGGACCAATCTCAAATATGAAAATTAGGGATCGATTTACGAATTTTGAAAATGTATAGCAACTACTTTGACATTTTTTAAAAGTTGTAAGGATCAATTTAATTTGCATAATTTAAAAGAACTATAAAGAACAATTTACCATCCACAATTCCACATTGTATAAAGTAAGAAAAGAATATTAAGTTCTTAGTTTTATGTGGTGTTTTAAAGATCCACATTGAAATAAAGTAAGAAAAGAATATTAAATTCGTAGTTTTATGTGGTGTTTGAAGTTCTTTAATTTAACTTTGACAAAATGTTTTATAAATTCCATTCATTTTAAAAATTCTTTAAATTTATCATTTTAACAATAAAATTTACATGAAGAAATTGAATTACTGCCTAAAATTACATAACCTCAAAAAAATTGTCATCCAAACACACTGTGACCGAAATAAGTAGATAAAAATATAGGTGTTCTTTATCTACTCTAAATCATATAGAAAATTTCATGAGGTGGCATTATATTGTGCCATGAGGGGCCTATCATACTAGGCTAAATTATTTCAAGAGTAATTACATAAGTGAGATCATATACCATATATTTACTTACAATTTTAAGATATTATAACTTTATGAGTCATATCATTTATATATATTCCGTCTAATGTAAGCCATGTTATTTATCATAAATTTAAATTTACTCCAACATTCAATTCCTAAAAAGCTTCTCAAACAAGTTATTCTAATCTTCGTGTAAACTATCCCAATATCAAAAGGTAAATCCTTAGATCTTGGTCAAATATTGTATTGGAAAACATTACAAGTACTGATTGGAAAATGTTATAAGGTTTTAGTCAATCATCTATCCACAACAATACAAAAATCAAACCATAATATGCACGACTCGGCTCATTTCCAAACTTACTAGGAACATATCTCCTATCCTTAAACTCAACAATCCATATATATATATAGTCATTCATTAGAGTCAATCTCTCTACCCCAACATTGATGGTTGGTTGTGATTTCTTTGTTTGAAGTTAGTGGTATTAATATACAGAAAATTTATGGTCCTCACTTGGTTTTCGTCCAATTTTTTCTTAAGAATCAATTAATTAAAACAATATTAATTTTTTTTAAAGCAAATTTAAGAATAGAATTAACTAATTTTTGTGTTTCTTTAAAACATTTTTTAATTATGTTTACCTAATATTATAAGTTATGGCGCTTAATTGTGTTTAAATACATTAAGTTATTCAAGAATTAGTTATTAAAAAACTGTTAAAAACATGTCAAGTCCTATTTAATTTAAACCAATAAGCTAGTTTATTACAGTATATTTTTGGATACAATATGCTAGATTCTAAAAAAATATTATAAAAAACAAAAAAATATATATATTTAATTATTTATTTAAACAAAATAAAATAAATAAGAAATGACTGGACAACGTAGATGCTATTTTGTGTGCAAAATAGTAATATGTCTATGTTTGCTAGGCCGAGCTAGGCTTTGCCAAGCCTGAGCCTGGCCTGTCAAAAAATTGAAGGCCTGAGCCTGGCCTGTGGCCTGTCATAGGCTTATCTTTTAGGCCTGAGCCTGACTTTTTGAAAGCCTGATGTGGCATGTTAGCCTGTTTAAAAGCCTATTTCACATGAACATATTTAAATAAATAGTTATATTTATTTTTAAAGATATTTATCAACTAATAAACCAACGTCTTTTGATATTTAACATGATATTTTAGAGAATTTGACTATATATCTCATCATATTTTAATTCTAGTTTATAATAATACATTTATATATATGAAAAACTAATGTAGATTAATAAACTTAAACTACTGAAAAAGTTAATAATTGTATAATTTAATCAAAGTACAAATTTTAATATATAAATAATAATAGTATTAAAAATATTATCCATATTAACTTAAATAGGCCGGCCTAGTAGCCTAAAATGTTTTTTTAATGGCCTGCGGCCTGACCTATTTAACTAAATAGGCTTATAAAAAAACCTTGGTCTGCTCTATTTAAAGAAATAGGTCGGTCTGGCCTGAGCCTATGTAGGTCAGGCCTTAAGGCCTCGTAGGCCGGCCTAACCTATTCCCACCTCTATTTGCTAGATTCAACCAATCAAAAGTAAATCGTCAAAAAAAAAATGTTATGTTAGTTACAATTTATAACTTATTGTGTTGGCTTTAGCTATTGAACAACAAGTCAACATTCAAGATTATTAAACTACGCACATTTGTTATACAATGTATTGATTATTTTATTTATTTAAGTTTTAAAAGAATTGCATTGAAAGTTATTATAAAATTCATAATCAAGTCAAGAATACTAAGTTAAAGGTCTTTTGAAGTAGACTAACATATGACATTTTGAGCCATTGAATACAAGACCCTATTCACATTGTACATCTGCAGAGTCCACACTTTAGAGGTGTCGGTAGTTACGATCATATTTTGGAATCAGAGTTTGAGACGCTAGCTAGGGTGATGATCCCTTCAATAATTATTTATCTCTAGTGACAAGAATGAGTTTGGGACTAATGTTAGAAAAGTTAAATTGTTGACTGCATTTTCAACATAGTATACAGTGATGTCAACGGAGTGGGGATTGACCGGATGATACTTTATCACCCCTTGTTTCGCCATCTAAAATATTCTCCGTCGTCATTCCCCGCTTCGGCGAGAATTCTTACTCCATGCTCATCCCCGCAGATCCCCACAGTTCTCGTGGATATCCACAAACTTTAAAAAAAGTATGAAATTTATATTATTTTCAATCGAACTAGTTGTAAAAAAATATTCAAGTTTAATTATAAAACAAATAAAAATATTAAAATATTATTGTGAGTCTTGTGATAGTTATAAGCATCATATATAAACAAATGTATATACATATTGCGTGAAAATATAGTTAAAAATAATTTATAAAGCACTAAAATATAAATTTATAAATGTTATTTTACAAGTTTTCGGGAACGGAATTTCCGTGGGACGAATGATGAAATACCGTCCTCATCCCCATCCTCAAACCTCTTTCGGGGGATTTTCACCTCCATTTCTATCCCCACGGCGAAAAATAATTTGACACATCACCTGAGATTTTTTTACCTCCGTTATCCTTATTTAACAAAAATAATTTGACACATCACATGATATTTTTTTTTTTAGAGACGCCCCCAATTTTCCCGATTACGCTAAATTTAATTAAAATTCAATGATGGTACCAAATTGTCTTTGTTCATATAAATTTTTCAAAAACTCTTTTTTCATCTTCACCTCATGTCTCTCGCAAACATTCATGGATGTGTGACCAATCTCCAAAGGGGAAACCTCTCATAACAATGGAGCAGCCTTTGCTACCCAAAAACATAAAAAATATTTTTTTTGATAAATAGGTATATTTTCATGTTTAATTACTCTAATAATATATACTTAGTCAACCCAAATATAATTTAAGAGTGTGTGTTAATTGAAATCACTTATCACTAAATAATTTAAAGTTCAGTGGTGATTGACGCTGAACTTGGTAGGGAGGACCACGGTTCGATCCCCCGCAACTGCGATCGGGAGGGGGCTGGAACCACTTGATGCCAGAACTGACCCCCGAACCAGATTAAACTGGTGGTGAAAACCAAAAAAAAAAAAAAAACTCAAATTTAAAGGACATACTTTAACTGACTTAACGTAACCATACATGAAATAAATAAAAAAAAAAAAAAAACGTATGCATTGTCTTTTGTTTCATTAACTTAGTTTATGTAGGTCCTTTTAAAAAAAAAAACCTTATTTTATGTAGGCTAGGTAAACTGAATTTGTCAAATGCTACATAAATTTAAATAACGTGCAACAGTTTCTAAAACTACTTACAAGATTTTCATTTTAGTGTATGTTTGGTTCTCTGATAACGAAAATTAATTTTGACAGAATTGATTCTGTAAAATTGATTTTGGTCAAAATTGATTTTAAGTTAAAGTGATTTATGTTTGTATATATTCATGCAGAAGTGAGTTGAACAAAAAATTTGAGTGTAAAAATCAAATCTAGAATCAGAAGTTACGATTTCTAGCTTTAAGTAGAATCAATTCTTGAGGCAGAATTAATTCTACTTTTAAGAAACCAAACAAGTCAGAATCAATTCTACACATTCAGAATCAATTCTGACTGCTCCAAAATTGAAACCAAACCTACACATTTTAAAGGTATTTTCTTCGCTCAGAGTGCAACCAAATTATTATTTTTGTTAAATGTGACTAAAAATTATCATCACACGTATATCATACTGATGCGCAGTTGAAATGAGCAATTTTTGTCCGTTCAAAAAAATAATAATAATAATATGGGTTTGTAAGAGTTTTCTTGCATAAATAAATAAATGTTTCTCTTCCTATGTCCCATTTTTTAGCATTCTATGATGATTTATTTGTTCATGGATTCATTCAAAGCCAATGTGTCAGTAATATAGATTCGTTTATCGGTCTTTGGTTTATTCTTTTTTAACGAAAATTAATTGTGTTATTAGTTAAACTTTTGGTCAGGGAGTTCTTAGTCCTTAATCCTAACTAATTGCATTGATGAGGGAAATGGACATGTGTAGAGAAGAGCCACAGAAGACATAAGCCCAACTATTAAGAGATATTTTTGAGTTAAACATATATATTTTCGTTGTATTGATATTTGATAATGAACATATTTTATAATGGAAAATGTTAGTTAAACAACTAAATATGGTAAATATATATTGGAACGTGTGTAATCTGCTTTTTAAAAGTAAGAATTATGTTACCTAACATGACCTTTTTATAATTTACAATTTTTGTACATGCTCACATAATTTTGGTCTTTATCAATCAAAATATTGGACGTTAGTGATAACTAGGTTATCCTTGATTGCACTTCTCTAAGCATGTAATTTGATAAACATAACTTTTACTTCTTTTTTTTTGTGCCAAGAAGAACCAAACATCATAGTCATAGAAAACATGTTTGGTTGATGTCTTAATCTGTTTTAAGTGATTTGTTCATATATTTGTTGTGGTCCATGTCGATTCCAAGGTGTTAGCATTCTGTATAGTTGTCGGCATATTCTTGAGTCTATACTAATTATCTTGGATTCTTGGAGAACAAACAAAGCAATTTTGTTCTATATGCTCTCTCTAATCTTATTTGTAAGAGAAAATTAAGAACTACTTTAGTCCTTAATAGTAATACATATACTTTGACAATATAATCAAAATCTTATTTAGTAGAAATAATGAATTTAAAATCATTATTTTACTATTTACATTTATTTAAATAATTTGTGTAATCAAAGAAGTGTTTTCTTAAATGACTTGAAATCTATTATTCTCTAGCTATACATATTTAGAAATTAATTTATTTAATGAATAAAACTAATTTGATTTAAATCTTATACTACTGTAGTATTAACTAACCACAGGCTCTCCCTAATTCGATTTCTGACTGTCAAAAAATTGTTTGGCCAGCGACAGCCTCATACCACTACAATGATTGGTAATTAATTGAAAACTTTGAGATACACTAGATGTTAAATAAGAAAAAAACAGACTTTTTATTTTCATCTCAAACAGGAAGCTAGAGGAGATAACTGAAATTAAGATTATACTTGCATATGGCATGAAAAATAGTTGGTAACTTTTTTGAGAAAACACTTAATAATAGTAGTAACTTAATGGATTGGATACCTGAATATGAGACAAGACGAGGCTAAAACCAGGTCAACAAATGAATAGCCAACAAAAATAAAATAAAATAAAAAGTTGAATATTTAAAAGGATAAACATATATTGTCAAATATATTTAGGCCAGTGTGTATTGGTATTACTGGCTTCAAGAACAAGTCAGATGCCTAATTAGTACAATTAAGGTAATTTGAAGCTTCAAAGTACATCATGTCATGGCATTATGCCAACCAAAATGAAATTACCTATGCCAGAAGATCATGTTGTGTTCAATGTTTGCTATTCACTAGCAGCAAAAATAACAAGAATATATATAGATAGACGGCCATACAAAGTTGCTTACCCTGCTGCGTCCTCTCATAGTTTTTCATCAAAGATATTGCACCATTACTTCATATGCTTCGCGAAACCAAAATACCCCACCATACTTCCACAAGCTAGCCATCACTGTTGCCTGAATATAAACGAGTTTTCTCTCACTGAATTCTCGTGAAACTGGCACCTCATATACTTCAGCTGTGCTTTTGTATCATCCTCAATTCCTTCTTTGCGTTTTCTAGTTCCATCAGGAATGGTGGTCGTGTTCATTTTATCATCACCGGACAAACTTCTGGTGTCCGCAGTATCATGCATCTCTACATCACCACCATGAACTCTATCTGCCACAGACCCTCCATGTGTAGAATTTAAAAAGTGATGTTTGACTACTGGAGGCACATACAAGGTTCTTGAAGTGAAAAGGAAGGCCTTTGCACGATGCTTGGCAATTCCACAACCAAATATCGCCAATCCGTGCTCCTCAACAACAAGAAGCCATTCTGAATATGAAATCACTAACCATTAGTTACGCAACAAAACAGAACGAAAAAAATCTAACAGACAAAAGGAAAGAGACTACACAAAATTGGCAGCTTGTTAGTTAACCATAGTCAGAATCTGATCACCAACAACACTGATAAATCTTGAAACTGGGCGCAGCCACATTCAACTAAACAGCTTGCCGAACTTTTTTGAAAATATAAAAACCTCTTCACCGTCAAAGAGAAGTCGAAAGAAACAAATAAAACGGAGGGGTAATTGGAGGAACTCACTTATAAGATCTATGGGAGTGGAAACATATGGTCTGCCAATCTTTCTGTCTATACCACTTTGACTAGTAACCCAGTTGATCAATTGAATGGGAATGCAGGACCTACAAAAGGCATTTACATAAGAAGTAGCTTTCCCCTGATCACCATTTTCCCTGTGACCAAGCAGATTATGAGACTTATCAGCTACTACATTCTAGAAAACCTTTCATAATTCTACTCTCGCGGCTACAAACAACAGGCTTTTCTCATACCTAGCAGACTGTATAGCTAACTCAGCAACGAACAACCAATTAATAGCAAAATCTTTAAGGCTGTTGGCATACAGTGAAACTCCAGCTTGACAATTGATGAATGAATAATCCATCATCATCACAGAATTGTACATGACTTCTTTTAAAAGAACTTCGTTTTCAGAACCCTATAGCAAAATGACCAGTTAATTGCTGAATATAATAGAAAAAATTAGAGATAACCAATAAAATGCATCATACACTTCTTGAAGGGAAATGAAATATCATTCCATAAATTAGAGAGCTCAAATTACTGACGAACAAAGGTTGGCCAATACCTGAGTCAACGTTGAGATGATTATGGCAATGAATAATTATTGCAGCTAACCAAGTAGTAGCCCTTTTCAAATAGAGTATATTGAGAACTATACATGAATACTTGGTGAACTGAACAATTTCTCCGGAAAGGTTAATATAAGTTTTAAAATTCCAAAAATATAAAATCATAGTTTTCCAACATCACTTGCATCATCAATATTTCAACTCCTGGTCTAACATCATTTATCATATGAAGAATAAAACTTGAGTATTAGCTTATAATTTAAACCTCAAATGATCAGTAGGACCCAACGGCTCACTTCACCTATACTCTATTTTATAAAATTGGTTTTGCATGCCGTCAAAAACAACCCTTGGGTCTTATCACCAGCTAACCTAAGAGTGTTTGGTAAATGAATTAGAACAGGACATCAGTTTTTCTATGTTTCGTACATATAAAAACAGAACAAAAAGGGACTAACAATGGATAAGTGGGTATGTTTTTGTTCTATCTAATTCATTCTGTCCGTGTGACAAACACTATTTCCGTAACTTTCCTAGAGAAGGCAGTGGCATCACAGCATGACTGGCCTCAGTTTTACATATACCACGTCAGCTAATAAGAGGGCTTTAAATTATTTGAAATTTGTATTACACAGACATAGATTCCTTGACAAAAAAAAAGATAGGTGTTTTGCGTACACACCCTTAATGCCAAATTAAATCATGAAATGATAAAGCAAAGAGTGGTATGCTGGTACACTGACCAGCAAAGAGATCACCGGCAAAGCTGGCTCCAACATCATCCTGAAAAGGGTATCTGGTATGCACCAATAAGCAGTCAGGAAGTGAATACACGAAAACTGTAATGAAGTCACCCCAAAAAGCACAAGGTTTCGACCATTATCAATCTGATAAATAAACAAATATAGGTAAACCTTGAACTAAGGAAATGGACCCATACTAACAAAGACAGGAGACAACTCTAAATGAAAGGTTCATGCATGAACATGAAAACCAACCTGAGTATTAGGACACAGATATAAATAAACAAGCAAAAAAAAAATTCATCAAGATTTGGCTTCCTAAAATGCTCTGAAACCTACTTACTCCACATTCCAACATAATGAAATAACATGATTATATATGAAGACATTTGCTAACAAAGGCATCTTTTGAGGGAAAAACATTAAATGAAAAAGTATATGAAATACAAACAGCAATGAATTTACGCTAACATTAGTCGTATTTGACAGCAGCTCACTGCAATTTAAAACCGTGCTTGGAATTAACATAAGAAGTAACAAGTTCTTACCCAAAAAGTAAAAATTCTGAAACCCCATGATCTGAGCTGCGGAAGCTTGCAACTTCTTCTCCTTCTCCCCTCGTGTGATCCCCGCATCAAAAATCAAACACAATTTCAACAAAAGAGCTTCAAACATAACAACCCCAGCCAAAACACCAACCTCACAGCCCATCTCAATTCGCTTTCGAATTTGATCACTCACCAAAGGGAAAAACCCCTTCAAACAATCACCCACCCTAACCTCACCACCACCATCATTACAACCAACCAACCAAACCGGAATCAAATCGACAAAATCCTTCTCCAAAACCCCAACCCCATCACCACCTAAAACCTCAACTTCACTCCTCATACAAAAAATACTACAATAACTAACAACTCCTTCCACCAAACCCTCAATTTCACTCTTATTCACTTCTTTCTCATGAACCATCAAACGGTAAATCTCAAACACCAAAGGCGCAAGAACACCGATTCTCTTCATCGACACAAATCCATCAGAACACGAAACCAACAACTGAAACAAACTCTTAACCGCCATCACTGAAGTTCTAGAACCTTCTCTTTCCATTCCCAACCTGTTAGTATGAAATTCAAGCGCCGAGTAGAACCACACAAGTGGAATCGGCGGGTCTGGAGTACTATGAAGCGTGCGGGAAAAGATTAAGCTGAAATCGGTGAAATTGGTAGCTCCATTTCGGTATTTAGTTAAGAAACGGTTGATTGATTCTTTGAGCATTGGTTGGTAGTTAGGTTGAAGTTGATTGGACAATTTTTGGTTCATTTGTTCTGAAATTGAGGAACTGTTGAAGGAAGTGGTGGTGTTGTGAAGCATGGAGATGAAGATGAGAGTATAACGGTTGCAGAGTCACCGGAATTTTGAGATGGGTTGAGAGAGAAACCCTAGGTTTTGGGAGTGGTTGTGAATGGAGTGAGTGAAGACTGAAGACGAGGGAATATGCACTTTGATAACGGGCAACTTTTTGAATTTGGTGTATTTTTTTCTTTATTTTCTAGAAAAATGTTTAAATAAAATGATAACATCATTAAATAAATTATCATTCCTTAAAGAAAACATTAAATAAATTATCTAATAACACCATCCACAAAAAAAAAAAACTAACTTTTCAAAAATATTTTGTTAAAAAACCTAAAATGGTAACTACGGCAAAAGTTATTCTCCTTAAGCCAAAGCCAATCTTACGGACAGTGCAAAAGTCAATGAAAATTTCTCACACACCCCCCATTTTACTCGCGCACCTCCAATTACTCGTGCGCCCCCCAAATGTCTTGCGCCCCCAAATATTATTTTTTTCTTTTCTCCCCAGATTTCTAGCCAAAACCATTTTGTTGTTGGAATAGTTTCCGAGAGTTGTACTCCAAAACCATTAAGTGCATAAAATGGTTTTGGAGTACAACGCTATAATTTTGCACTTAACATTTTTTTTCCCTCCCCCAAATTTCTAGTTAAAACCATTTATAGCTAAAACCATTTTATGCAGTGAATGGTTTTGGAGTGCAAATATCTGAAACAATTTCCAATGCAAAATGGTTTTAACATGATTTGGGGGCACGCTAGACAGTTGGGGGTGAGCGAAAAATTTAGGGGCGCGCAACATTTAGGGGCGCATGAGAATTTTGGGGGGTGCGTGGGTAATATGGGGCCGCGCGAGTAAAAAAGGAGAGTGCGCTAAGCAATTTTCCCTCACTTATGGATGGTGCACCATAACCACACCCGGTACCTCGTGGAGAAAGATAAGAATCCGTTTTTTAATGGTAAGGACGGAAGGAAATGAAAAATCAATAGAAAAAATTCCTTACTACCAGTCTAAATTTTTCTTTAAAGCATAGTGTTTAAATGTAGTGTAGTGTTAGACATACACACTTTAAATATAAAAAAAAATTTAAATTGAATCTAAACATTTGTAAATTGGCATCTATGAATTAAGTTATTCTTTCAAGTTGAACCCAAACTTAATAATTTTTTTATTGAATCTATGATGTAAGTTGCTTTAAAAATGGAGATGTATTCTTATGGATATCGGTACTCTGCAAATATGCACTCCATAAATGTTGCAGTTACTTTTCTTTTTTTTAATAATTATTTTATCGGATATTTATAAAATACTTCCTAAATACACGCATATATATATATATATATATATATGGAGTATATCTTAGGAAAGTTGAAGGATATAAATTGGTAGGACAATATTTTGAGAATTAAGTAGGAAAATGTATTTTTTGTTTTTGATAGGAAAAGTAGAAAAGTATATGATTCAACTCAAAATGATGCTATTTTTTTAAAAAAATTGCTAACGTTGTTTCTTGATGAAATAGACTTAAAAGTCATATTTTTGTATGGATGGTTTTGTTGAGTTATTTTAATGGTGTTTTGCTGACAATACTAGCAAAGTTACAAAGAGATGAAAATAGATTATGATTTATTTCAGCTTTTGCAGGGACAGATCCATAAATTTTAGTTAATGGGGGCAAAAATTATATACAATAACTTTTTTAACACAAAATTATATCAATATACCGTAATTGTTATTTTCTTTATCTAGTAGCCTACCGATTAGAAATTCAACATTAAAAGTAAATAAATGGAATCTCCGGGGCTCGAACTCCAACTCAAACATTTATGATACGGCTCTTTTGATAATCTAATATCACAACTCTCTGATATGTAGTCTCAAGCTTAGTGGGGGCAACACTTAATCTTTAGTTTGTACGAAAGTAACATTATTAAACATTTTTAGATAAATTATTAGATAGAGTGGGGCACCTGCCCCTAATGTCATACACTTAAATCCGTCCCTGAACCTCCGCAGATTGTTTTATGGGAGTTTTGAAAACTACCTCTTATAAAATTCTCACAGTATATCTATGGAGGTTTTTAATGTCCTATTTAAACTGCGGCGATTTATTTTGCGGAGATTTTAAACCCCACAAATTGTTAAATTTGTGTACAAAAAATATATCACAAAACCAAAACTTTGATTAGAAATATAATCTCAATGACATAAAAATTAAAAATTTGCCAAAATAAGTATCAAATTATAAACAACCTTATAAAAAGCACAGATTCAAAAATTAAAACGAAATTATATATATAACTCAACTCTCCGGCCGCCTCCGGTCTCTTTCTGATATACATTGGAGACTTCTATATCCTCCTATTAACACGAGTAATACTATTTTAACCTCGCAATAGTAACATCATTCATCAGACACCCTCGTTACCCCAATACACAGAAGCAAACTTCATTTATTCTCTTTATTTTTTAAGTGTCCGTTTAGAATAGTAACACCAAATTAAGAAAGTGCATTTTTTACGCATTATCTTCCTATTATACCATAATTTTAATCCACTAAAAAAAAAAATTTGCACAAATTTTCTCTTTCAAATAATTTTAATATATTACTAGCCGCCAAACGCGTTTGTGTGATCGATATTCTCTTTTTTATTATTTGCAGTGATCGAAATTCTCTATTGTGCAAATATAAATAACTACTTAATCTCTTTTTTTATCGCACTTAGTTAATTGATAACTACTTAACATATTTTTTGTTGTGGCTAATTATTAAGAAAAAAATAATATTTTTTTTTTACCATAAAAAAACTGAAAACATACTTTTATGTGGAAGTTGTGCTTGGTTATTAAGAGAAGAAAAAAAATTATTTACTAAAAAAAACTGAAAATCTATTTTTATGTGGAAGTTATTTTTCAACATATACAAATATTTAGTTTTTTTTCGTAGTTTTGTTAAGGGTAAAATAGGTATAATCAAAAAGCCATCCAAAAATTTGTATCCATTTTATATATAGTAATAGATAGATGTAAAAAAAAACAAAATTTAATATGTCATGTACCAAAAAAAAATTAAAAAAATATATGAGTAATTAACAAATGATACAATTGACGAATCATATCCTTAAAACATCGAATATACAGCTAAATAGAAATGCTAAATTCAACGTTTCTGGACATTTAAAAAGAAACGAAGGGAGTAATATTTATACTATCAATTGACAATTGAAACGTAATATGGAAAAGAAAAAACCACTCTTTCAAGATTTGATGAATTGACACACGCGCTATCCCGGAGAGAGTATTTCACGGACGATAAATAATAAATTAAAATATATAAATAATTTTTCATCAAAAACAAAAAAAATGCAAAACATTTCCATTTTCTATCAGAGCCTGGTTTCGATCCAGGGACCTGTGGGTTATGGGCCCACCACGCTTCCGCTGCGCCACTCTGATTTGTTGTCTCTTATGTCGTGAATACTATATTTATTTATAAACGAATTAATATCAGCGAGTTCGTTATTTGCAAAAAGAAAAAAAGTTGTAAAGGTTAAATATTAAATCGAACTCGTTGTTGTCGTTCTTCAGGTGAAGATTGTCGTTTGAAGCACTCAACACATTCTTCGACTTCTGAAAATCTCAATTGCAACATGGATCCAAAATTGACCGAAGTTTCACAGCTCTTTGATCGATTCAAGGCTGCGTTTCTCAGAAACGACTTTGATTCGGCTTCAAATCTCCTTTCACAGCTTAAAGTAACTCTAACCCTACAAAACCCTAATTTATTTGTTACTCTGATTTCTATAGATGCTTTATACACTTTCTTTTACGATGGGGGATTAAATTTAGTTGTTGTGAAGTAAAAAAAAATCGTTGGTTGATTCAATGTGAGATCGTTATTGTAATTCTAGGTTTTGGGTCAGATATGTTATTACTGTAACACCCATGCGATGTTGTTGTTTGATTTAATTAGTTAACTTGCAACCTTATGGAAAAATCATGTAAGATGGGTTTACTCTTGATTGGTAGTTGTTAAGTTGCTTTTCTGCTGTATAGTGTTCAATATTTGAATTTTAAAGTATATAACTTTTTTATTATTAGAGTATAACCTAATAAGCCTAACAAAGGAACATAATTTAGAGGGAAATTGGATGGTCAATTTGTGAGTTTCTAATCAAACCCAATGGTAAAAAGGGAAGTCATGCTTTGAAAACATTGTATGTGTTGTTAGTTATTTGGTTGATTTGATGATTACTTCAAGCAACTTTAATTCATAACTCTGATTTATATTGACCTACTTTGGATTTAGCTTATGGGAACTTTTTTAATTTATATTAAGGGCCCGTTCGGATTGGAATTTTTTAAGTATATGACCTAAAAAGGAACATAGTTTAGAAGGATGTTGGATGGTGGTGTATTTGTGATTTCTCTTTCAATGGTAGAAAGGGGAAGTTTTGCTTTAAAAACATGGTGTGTCATGTTAGTTGTTTGGATTATATGATTACTGCAAGCAGCTTAAATTCTTACCACTGATTTTTATATAGACCCTGTTAGGATTTAGTTTCTAGCTTATGGGAACTTTTTTCATTAAAATAATGTCTTTGAATTATGATTCTTTGCTTGTGAAAAGGTCTTATGAGGTACATGGGAGTTTTTGAAAAACAAACTGAGCTGTAAAAGTTAATTACAACTTATACGAGCAACTGTTGTTCTAAAAACTCAATTAGAGTACGATTCAGTAACATTTCTTTTTCTACAATTGGTTGTTGCAAATTTGTCTAAATTGAGTCATAGCTTCTAACTCTGTACATAATTGCAGCTGATTATATTTTGTTCTTCGATATGTAACTTTTGAGTAACCTTTTTAACTTGCAGGTGTTACTAACAGGGTTCAGAAGCCTTCCACCCTTGTTTGCAGATACGCCTAATGCAGTTCAGGAGTTAACAATAGCAAGTAATATTCTTCATTCCAATCGGTTGCTCTGGACTTTTTCCTATTTTTGTTCATTCTCCTGCATTGTTTTCTTACCTGTATCTTTTGTTTGTAATAAAAGAAGATCCTGTTAAAATGTCATATAAGTGAATCTTAAATTAGGTTGATATTGTACATGAAATTTTAATGGATTAGCTTGGCTATGAGCTCTATGTTATATAAATTAAAATTACTCTTCCATGTCTACTGTTGTTGTTGGGAAGGGGCTCCTGTTTGTTCTTCAAACCATGGTTAGTAACATAACTTTGCTATGTAGTTGTGGTGGAATTAGTATTACAAGTTAGGCTTCGTCTTACTGCATGACTAATACTGTATTTTAGAGGAGACAAAAAAGGATATAATAGTGTTTTTATATTTAAAATTTGAAACTTTTAGAGGTTTCAACAAAATAAAGTGATGAGCCATTTGTCTATAAATTTTACAAAATAAAATACTAAAACTGTTCTCCCGTAACTGAATCATATTAATTACAATAATGAATAACATAATATTATTATTACTTAAGAAGAAGAAATTGAGAGCTATGGGTTCTCTTGGTGAAATTTGTTTTTCTCATGTTGGTTGTTGAAATTTTCAGGGGATATATACGAGCATGCAGTTGTCCTTAGCGTAAAAATTGAGGATCAAGATGCCTTTGAAAGGGATTTCTTCCAGCTGAAACCTTATTATACCGATGCCCGGTAATTAATTCTTTCCCCTTTATTTACAAGTACATAATATAAGTTTCTAATCTCAGACAACTGAAGCTGAAACCAGAACTGTAGACATTTCCTGATCTCATAACATTTACATTAGAGTATATGACAAGAAACATAGTAGTATTTATAACGAAGTGCGATTCTTATCCAACTCAATGCTTTCTTGTTGAGCTATTATAATTTATTGGACATTTTTCTGTGTTGCAGTAACGGTCTTCCGCAATCTCCTCAGGAGTTCCCAATACTTGGTCTCAACCTGTTGAGACTACTTGTGCAAAATAGGATTGCTGAATTCCATACTGAGTTGGAATTACTTTCATCTGTCGCTCTAGAGAATCCGTGTATTAAGCATGCCGTGGAGCTCGAGCAATCTTTTATGGAAGGGGCTTACAACCGTGTCTTGACTGCTCGGCAAACTGTCCCACATGAAACATATGTGTACTTCATGGATCTTTTGGCAAAGACCATCAAGTAATAGTTGTTATTATTTTTTCTTATAGCCTATCAGAAGTTTGAACTCAACTTAATAAAATGAAACTCCATCTATTTTTCCGCTGAAGCTGGACTCTGTTAGCTTGTTTTTTATTAATCTCCTCTGAACTAATTGCTATACTATAACTATTATATTGAGTTATTTATGGTATGCTAATTCTATTCTTTCTTTATGCTAATTCTATTCATTTCTATAATCTTGAAGCTTTGAACTTTGCCTGTATGTTATTTTTTTCTGTTTTTTACACATCTATATCAATTAGCTAATCAGTCTGTTATTTTCTTTAAACATTCAGAGATGAGATAGCAGGATGCAGTGAGAAGGCGTATGACTATCTTTCAATTAATGATGCTAAGCAGATGTTGTTGTTCTCCTCAGACCAAGAACTCTTGGAATATATTAAAGAGGTGAGAAATATCGCGACTCTTGGCATAACTAATGAAAGCACGAAAAGAAAGACACATTAATCTTGACTATGCACTGTACATTGATGTTATATGTTATATAATCAAGATTTATTTCTCTCACGATTGCATGATTTTATCTTATATGTTTCACGTTTCCGATACTTAGTGCTCTTTTTGTGCTTTTACTTGATACACCTAAATATCGTTGCATGATACTGTTTGTTCTCCGGTTTTAAAATCAGTATCTATTGATTGCAGGAGCACGATGAGTGGGAAGTTAAGAACGGATCGGTTTATTTTCAAAAGGTGAAAGAATCAGCTCCTTGCAAAGAAATACCCTCTCTGCAACTCATCAACCAAACACTTAGCTATGCTAGGGAGTTAGAGAGGATTGTCTGAAAAGAATTGTGTGCAACAGCCTTTCTGTTTTGCAAAATTACTAATCATGTGTTTTGATTGTTTAATTCAAGTTCGATGTGGAACTATAGAATGAATTAACTCTCTATTTTGGTCATGCTAAAAATCATTCTACACTTGTGTTTACTTCTATACTGTAAGAATTAGAATTTCAAATCCATTGGAAGGTTCGTATTCAAAGCATGGTGATATGAATTTTAAGGAGCCTTGTATTTTTTTATCACTTCAAATCTGTTAAATATTCTCAAATAGGTTTTTGACTGTACAAATATTTCAAAAAATTCTGTGACTTTATTAAAATCTCAAATTGGTCCCTATGTCTAATTGGTTACTATCAATTAAATCCTTATATTTATAATTACTATCAATTTAGTCTTTAAATTTATCCACTTATTCTCAATTTAGTTCATAACAAAATTTCTGAATGACTAATATGAGTAAAATTTAATAGAGTCTGAGACTCTTTTGAGTAAATTCTTTTGAAATATTCGTAAAGTTATGGACATATTTGAGAATGTCTTCCAAAATCTTTTCTAATTTGACGGTTTACTTATTAAAATTTGTTGAATACATTCCAAAATATAAATAGAATTTGGAGAGTAGCTAATGTGGCCGTCTTTCCAAAGATTTGACTTCATTCGCTTGCCTCATAACAAACTCAACACTAGAAATTTTATAAAAAAAAAAAAAATACCGAATAACCAGAAGATGTAAAGAGATGAAATTTAGTCAGAATTGAGTAGTTGTGATTTTTAACAGATTAATAATTTTTGCCTTGAAATCAATCAATGCTCAACTCTAATTTTCTATATAAACTTAATTATTTTTGACAGAAAACTTAATTATTGATAGTTATAATTATTACAAACATAAATATTTATTTCCTAAATTTTCTTTATAAAAAAATTAAGAAAACGGGGAGTTACGAGAATTTGTACTGCTTTTGTCACGGAGTTATGAGAGTTTTTGAATGATTGACTTATGCAAAAAGAACGAGGTTTACGAATATTGAGATTAATGTAGATTCAGCATTGGTGGTTCAAGTAGTAAAGACAAGCAATTTGAAGAGTCTGTTTGGTCTGACTTTGGTGAATAATATTCGACAATTGGTTGATATAGAATGGAAAGTTCATATTACTTGTGTGCTTATAGGGAATCAAACCAATGTGATGATGTTTTGACAAATATTAGATATACCTTAGATAAAAAGATTATCTATTATGAAAATTACCCTTCGCAAATTAAAGATCTATTATTAGCCGATGTAACAAAGATTAATATTTCTAGAGTTAATTTCATGTAATTTATTTTTTCTTTTGGGCTTAGGCCCTATATTATTCTATTAAAAAAAGAAAGAAAGAGATATTTTGGTGAAGCAAAGAGGGGGCAAAGACTATTGACCCCAATTCCGATTCCAATATAAAAGCAACAAGACACGTGACACAGACGCATCTTATCGAACGAACCTATATCACTAATCACTAACTAGGGTTTCGTCTTCTTCATCCTTTTTTCTCCAATCCAATTTCCATGGCCGACGAATCTCAATACGACACCACTCCACCCTCCCTCAAACGAAAGTACGATGAACCACCACCTCACTCCAGACCCACCGGTTTCTCCGACGGACCTCCTCCTCTATCCTACAACAACGTCCCTCCTCCCGCCACCACCGAATTCGAACTCATCAAACAACGCGCTCAAGAAGTCGCCGCTCGTCTCCTCAGCGGCGCAGCTCCTCCTTCCGACATCACCAAACGTACCAAATTCGATAACGGCCCTCCTCCTTCTTACGATTCATCCGGTTAGGGTTTCATCCAATTCTCAATTAATTATTTCAATTTTAACCTTAATTAAGTTGTTTAATTTGATTTTTTTTATTCGATTTAGATTTGAAGAGTCAGTATTCAGCTCCTATGAGTATACCTTCGTATACGCATCAAGGTTCGAGCAAGAAAATTGAAATCCCTAATGGGAGGGTTGGTGTTATAATTGGAAAATCTGGAGAAACTATCAAGTATCTTCAGTTACAATCTGGTGCTAAAATTCAAGTGACTCGTGATATGGATGCTGATCCTAATTCTCCTAATAGACTGGTTGAGCTTACGGGGACATCTGATGCTATTGCTGCTGCTGAGAAACTCATCAATGAAGTTCTTGCTGAGGTATCAACTTGTTCATTCAAATTTATGCACCTCATTACATTAATCGTTTAGTAGGTTTAGTCTTTGAATGATCTAAAATTTGATTTCATGTGATTGTATCATTTGTATTTGTAATATATATGTGAAGATTTAATTTGGTGCAGAAGTTTTCAAGTTGTAAGACGAAGTTGTTATCTAGTTTAAGGGGTTTATACTTTTTATTTCGGGTTTAATTAAGACTACTTTGAATACTTGAGTACTATTTTTTTTTGTGTGGATGTGTGATAATTTGAAGGTGACGTGGATTTATTTTTTTGATGAAACAAAGTTTCTTTTGTGATGTGGGTTGTGATTTTTTACAGGCTGAATCTGGAGGTAATGGCCTTGTTACTCGACGAATGGGTGGACAAGGTGGCGCCGATGAGTTTTCAATGAAGATCCCAAATAACAAGGTGGGCAGTAGTTATGAAACAACATTTTTTTTGGTTATGTGTTGAGTTCTTTTGGGCTCATATGTTTTCTTCTTTTTTTTGGTTGGGATGGTCTTTTCCTGGGTTTTTAGGTCGGCCTTATAATTGGTAAAGGTGGAGAAACGATCAAGAATATGCAAGCCACAAGTGGATCAAGAATTCAGGTTTTACTTCTAAATCCATGCCTTCAATTTTTTTTGTGCTCTGTATATTACACCCTAAATCAACATCATTGCTGTTATTAATTTCATTGATTTTGTAGTTTACTGTAGCTTAATGATTACTTCTTATATTTGACTACTGCAATAGATGGTGTAGAAGATGCAGAGTTCCAATATATTATTGTTTCTCACAATGTGGTGTTCTTGTATGTTCATTCAGGTGATTCCTCTTCATCTCCCCCCAGGTGACACATCCACCGAAAGAACATTAAAAATTGAAGGGACCCCTGAACAAATTGAATCTGCAAAACAATTGGTTGATTCAATCCTCAGTGGCGAGGTATGTTTTGTACCCTTTGCTTCATTGTTGGATTTGGCCTTGGTTCTAGCTTGGTTTGCTTGCCATGTGCCAAGTCTAGTTTTGCTTTGAAGTTTTAATCTCGTGTGTATCTTGTAGTTATTGTATGTATCGCTGTAAACATTATGTTAAATGCTTAGGTTAGATAAACTAGATGAATTTATGTTTAGAGTAAATAATGTGATTGCTTACTTACTGATGTGTTATAGATGGATGCTATTCTGTTATGATTGCTGGATGTGTAATAAATCTTAAAACTTAACTATTTCTAGGAATTTGTGAAATAATTATGCATATGTTTAGGTATAATTTTTTCGGTGATACTTGCTATTTCTTCATGTATTATTGTGTGGGTGTAATAAAATCACAAGGTACTGTAAAAGTTAGTTCTTAGTAATAATTTGGGGTCATATCATGCGCAATATAATGAGCTTGTTTTCCGTGTGTGCATTAACCGTTTATACCAAACTTGGCCAAATGTTTAGATGGTGAGAAAAACAGTGATTTCTTCACGTCTTAGGTGTTGTCTATCAAGATTGAATTTTTGTTTTATATTTGAATCAGAAGACAATATATACTTTTATATCCTTTGTTATATTAATCTAAATATGATTGATATAGCTTAACAAGTCACTGATATTTAAAATCTTTTAACATAGTAAAAGTCTTTCCGGTAAGTATTACGTTCATCAAAATTTTGTTGAACTTTTCATTCCTTCTTGCTAACTCTTTTGTGTCTGTAGTCTCCTATGATGTGCATAAATACACATCTGTAAACTTCAGTCATTTTATGTATTCCTAAAATTGATTTGGAAAGATGTTGACATCCATTTTAGAAATTGGTTAATCGATTTTTTGGTCTAGAGATACCAATCTTTTGCGCAGATTCTTAAGTATGTCTAGGTTTCCTCTATTATTTTGGTCAACATGGATACTCATCGGAATTATTGCATAGCCTGTTCAACCGTGGTCTTATTAACTATTGTATCCATGGTTGTCAGGATCGATAGCTAACTCCTAACATCTTACGATCTCACGCGTTGCAGTCCAGCCACCGTGCCGGAGCGGTAGAAAACTCCTAAGATACGCCGAAATAGTGAAAGCGCAGAGGAAGAGCGTGAAATCGCAGGATCAGCGATCTTCCACGCGTCGTTTCGTACCGGGTTGATAAAGTCTCAGCCCGTTTCCCACCGCCCCGACCCGGATGTTCCTTTTTTACCTGACCCAAATTGCACCGACCCGACCCGAAAATGAACCGTTTCACTTACAAACCTGCTCGTATTGCATCGAAAATGAAGGAAATTATGTTAACCTGGGGAATCGGTGGCTAATTAATTCAAATCCTGCGAGCCTTGCATTCCTATCCCCAATTCATCAACTGTATCCCTAATTTCATTAATGGTTGCTAATAATTCACTTGTATTCCCTAGTTCAATCTCTTCTATAAATTCTCTTCACCTCTATGAACTATTCTCATCTCTTCAACCTCTCAGAACTGCACTTGTTCATATTTTCAATTCTTCTTGCTTCTTTTCAGATTTTCATTAATTAGGAGTTTTTAAGTTTAAGAGTCTAATTAAGTTATTAAGTTTTTATATTTAAGAATCTAACTTATTAAGCTTAAGAGTCTAAGTTATTTTTTTATATTCTAGTTTTTAAGTTTAAGTGCAAGAGTCTAAGCTATTTTGATTATGTTAAAGATTAATGAAGTTTTTATGTTTTGATTATGTATAATATTAATGAAGTTTTTATGTTACAATCTTATGATCCTAAGTTTTTGTGGGATCTTACGATCCTTGTTACGATCCTACGATTTACGATCTTTATATACCCCAACGATCTTTAGTGGGATCTCGATCCTGACAACCATGATTGTATCCTATTACTGATCTTGTTGTTGAGATAATTGTAGGGTTAGTTTGTATTGGACCATTAGTGACACCAACATGGAATCCCTTTTGTTGGTGTTTCTTGCACATGCGATGGTATGGTTCTAAATCTCATTTTGATATTTATTTGACCAGCAAGTCTTTTATTGATGTCAATATTATATCATGATCAGACTGTATAAATATACATATCAATGTCTATACATGGTAAACTAGACATCCTTTAAGACGGTGTCATTTTTCAGGCCATTTTTCAAAAAGTAGTGCTTTTTCCTAGTGTCTTGTACCCGTTATGCATTTGGCACAATAGCCTTAATCTTGTCTATAGTGTAATTCTTAGCTTTTCCTCCCATATATTTTTTGTGTCCATTTTTCAGTCATGACTGTTTCAACTAACAAGTATTTAATCACATATTGTCATTCTTTTAGACAATGATTGTTGTCCTGATTTGTTAATTGCTGGAAAGATCTACGTTATAAATTTCAACAATGCAGTCCTTGTGCTGTATGCTGGACTTACGTTTGGCATGAAAACCTAAAGCTTATTATTCTGAATCTATTATTTCAATATACCGATATTTTTGTCCGTTTTTCAAACTGTTGTTAAACTAGTATTATTTGTTTGATTTATGCTAGTAATTTTTTGGCAGCTGTTTCTTGTGTGCGCTTTTAATTTTAAGCATTTTCATTGTACAATATATTCTTGATATACAATGTGACACTTCACTCCTACCTCCTTGTTATGGTGCATTATATTATCTCTTTTATAGACTCTTCTCTTAATTTGACTGTCATTATTTCTGTAATTTTGTTGAGGTTCTTAAATCTGCACTCTACATTTATTTGTCTCCACATGTCTTTATTATACATTGCTTTTATCTGATGGTTCAGTCTAAGATTTGTACTCTTAGAATGGGTGAAGTTTGGGGGGAGGAAAACTTTCTATATAATTGTAGCAACGATTTGTGAAGTCAATTATCTTGACTGGTTTGTATATTTTGAAGTCATGGTTGGCGCTACTTATGCTGTCTATTTTTAAGTCCCTACATTTAGCTTGTTGAGTTAATGAGAATGATTATAATAATCTCAATGTAGTACCCCGTATTTTGCGTTACAATTGGAATAAACTACCCCCATATTTTGCGTTACAATATAGTCAATTGCCTTGAGGCAATGAATAATTATCATATGCTTGTCTACTTCTGTGGATTGTGCTTTCCTTTTGTACCCATTCATTTCGAATAGGGAGAGGGTGTGCTTCTGCTGGAGTAACTCAGTTATGTCTCGAACTGGTACGGTATGTTGGCCTTTATACCCCTTTCTAATCCAATATGGTATCTGATAATGTAACGTACCCTTCATATTGTGTTATTTATTATATGTTTATTTATAAGTGATGTATGTATTGCTTGTCTATTTGTTTGTGCATCCATTTCTGTATGTAATACCACACCTTGGGTGAGTGCACTTGTTTAATTTGTGGTTACAATTTTTATTTTTGCAGAATCGTCTAAGAAATCCATCAATGTCTGGTGGATACTCTCAGCAAGGTTACCAAGCTCGGCCACCCTCTAGCTGGGCTCCCCCTGCCGCGCAACAACCTGGTTATGGCTATGTGCAACCCGGAGCCTATTCTGGTCCATCACCCCAGTACAATGCGCCCCAGCAACCATATGCAGGTTATCCTCCTCAGTCAGCTGGTGGATATTCTACCAACTGGGACCAGTCCACTGCAGCTACACAGCAGGCTGCTCATGCTGGATATGATTACTATAATCAACAGACTCAGCAACAGCAGAATCCTGGTGGTCCTGCACCTCCAGCTGATGGGACTGCTTATAATTACAGTCAACCACCTTCCTCTGGTTATAGCCAACCGGGACAGGGCTATGGTCAGGATGGCTATGGTGCATATCAACAACCACCACAATCAGGGTATGGTCAGCCACCATCATATGATCAGCAGCAAGCTTATGGCTCGGCCCCAAGCTATGGCTCTGCACAAGATGGCCAAACTACCAACTATGGATCACAAGGGGATTCATCTCAAGTACCACCTTCCCAGCAAGGTTATGGTAGCAGCCAACAGCCTAGCCCAAATTCTGCCAACTATCCAGCACAAGGTACTGCTCAACCGGGATATGGTGTGCCCCCAACCTCTCAAGCAGCTGCTTATGGCAATCAAACTCAAGCACAGTCTGGTTATGGAGCCCCTCCATCTCAAAAGCCTGGTAGCACTCCTCCTGCATATGGACAATCACAGTCACCTAATGCGGCAGGTGGTTATGGGCAGCCGGGGTACCCTCCTTCCCAGGCCCCACCTGCATATTCCCAACCAGAAACAGGCTCTCAAAGGGCACCACCATCTGGTTATGGCAGTGCTGGTCAACCTGGGTATGGTCCTCCATCATATGGTGCTCCAGCAGGTAGTCAAGCTGGTTATGGTCAGCCACCACCGTCATACAGCAGCGGTTCTTATGGTGCTGGTTATTCTCAGGCCCCAGCATATTCTGCAGATGGTAATGCAAGTGGGACTGCACAGGCAGGGCAGCAGCCTAGTGTTGCTAAGTCACCTCAGAGCTGATATCATAGTTTTTTGTTTATTAAGGATATTTGAATGGAATTGTCTACTCTATTTTTCATATGTATTATTGACATATCTAACTAGCTTTGCATCGATGACATTGAAACATTCCTGTGTTAAAATTAGTTTTATTTTTATTTCTTATAATATTTGAGCTTGCATGTAAACTTGCTGAAAGAATTATGCTTCCAATAGAATCAAACCCTGTTTTCTTATGGCCACCCTTATTTTAAGGGAAATGCAATTTCAATTTGAATTGTGATTTGTGAATCACCGGTGTTGGATTATATATAAATTTCGTTCTAAAATCTCATTGCGGGTGTTAGTAAGTAATCCTAGCCAGCAGCTAAGTAGAGAGATGATTTTTTTTTAGGAAAATGCTAAACACTGTCTTGGGGTACTATTTAAGTTTATTAATAAAGAAACTTCTTTTGTAATATGTGCATTCAATGCATCAAAATTATAAAAAGCTATTTTTTTAATATTAATTTATTTTTTTATTTTTTTTTAGTATGCTTAACAAATGCTCTGGGGTAAATGAAGTGCCTAAAAGGCTAAAACTAAGCATATCTAAAAATGTACTTTTCCGTTGTAAAATAAACGTTGTTCAAGATATTTTACATAGATTAAAAAATATATTTCTACATTGCTTATACAATGTAGAAATATTTCAATAAATCTTTAATATGGGAACAAATTTGATACTTTAATTTAAAATAAATTTAAGTCTGAATATTAAGGCATTAAAGTGTGACATATGACCTAAAGTCTGAATATTAAGAGTTTTAGTTCAACAAATCACAAATTGAACTAAATTTTAGGACTCATCTTTATACAAAAATTCTGTAAAAAAAAAACTTTATACAAAAATTGAATTAAAATGAGATATTCCAACCCTTCATAATTTAGGTATGTTTACCTTCAAATTATGAAGGGGTATCCACAATTAACTTGTAACTAATTTTTATTATACATGTATATGATTTGTTCTTACTGGTTCATAGATAAATATTTCAAAATTATGAAATGATAGTTTAGAAAGAAAAAAAAAACGAGAACTTTAATTTTTCACGTGTATCTTAATTCATTATCATTATTTGCTAGATGATTTGGAAGTCTTGCAATGAAGATATCTTTTCTCGCAATAGATGGATAAATTGGGAAATTATGAACCACAATTGATATTTTATCATTATTTACAAAATGGATGTTTTAGATTGCTCTCACTGTCTCACAACAATAGATGGATATCTTCAATGTTATATCGTAAAGATTGTAATTTTTTGGCAACTTGAACCCTTTAGGTTACAAAGGGCTTACTCGGAATCACTTTGGAAATTTTATTATCTAGGAAGACGTATCTCATTGCCACCCTTATGCCCCTAGAAAAATTTAAGAGATTAAGAGATAGTCTTAAGATATAATATTGAAGTTACAGATACTTATTAGCATGATACTATAAAAAACTGCAAGCCGATTCACTACTCAGATATTTTCTTGCTGACAAATTTAGTACAACTCTCAACTTCTTTGTTTTGAACATTTTATCTCTATTAAAACATCGTAACTTGCATCATAGCACGGATAAAAATTTGGTACGTAGAACAAATGTTAACACTCCAAGGACAACCAACACACAATCACAAAAAGAACTAGGGACTATCTTTTCTTGGAAAGAAAGGTATCCATTTTTATTTTATTTTTGGTTGACGAATCCATTTTTATTTTAACCATTAAATAAATTGTCATTAAAAAAATATGCTTCAGAGTTATAAATAGGACAAAACTTACATGCATTGCTATACATGCATTTCTTACTTTTCCTCTCACAAAGAGGTAGTTATTTTAATTGAAAAACAATTTTCTTTTATTCTTATAAAATTAAAAAACACAAAAAACCACTTCTTTGTGAGTAGAACAGCAAAAACTGCACATAAAACAATGCACGTAAGTTTTGTCCTTATAAATAAACAAGTGAGGTAATCTTGGGCCAAAGAAGGGGTTTTCGGTAATTTGGTAACCAAATCAACATTAGGGTTTCCGCACAACACAAGTATATATACCCCACACTCTCACACAGAAACAATAAGTTCTACTCACTCCTTTCCCATCCCATCAGCCTCCTTTGATTGAGAAGCACTTTTTTTCTCAATCTTTTGTTGTTTGTCTTCTATGATTTGTTGTATCTTTTGTTTTTCTTCATCTTAATTATTATGAAATCAATCAATTATTATTAGAATTAGAAAATAATATGAAGAATGAAAGGCTCTATTTTATGAGTCAACAGCAGGGGCTTATATTCAATAGTTACCTGACTGCCGCTTAGAGCCAAAATTAAAATACCAGATGAAGATCCTTGAAATCAAATTTTCAATTGTTTCAAGACACAATTTCTGGTCAAATTCCTATTTTTTTTATATTAATTATTCATATTTATTTTCATGATTAATGGATGAACCTTAAGTTTTGAAATATTGTTACCCTAAATTGATTTGTTTGAACAGCATATTTATCCGTCTTTCATAATTAGATTTGTCTTTCTTTGATTGAAAATGCCTTTCAATTTATATTGTGATTTGAGGAATATGACATTAAAATATGAATTAGATTAGATTTAGAGTATGAGAAAAAGAAACACAACATTTTTAAAATTCATGGTCATGAAAGATCGATTTATTGCCGTATGAACCCAAACAACCTTATACGTTGAAATATTTGAAAACTTTAAAATTGAGCTACATGTGCTCTAAAAATGATATGACCAATATACTTTAATAAATTTTAAATTTAAATATATAAGTGGCTTATGATTTGTCTTGATGTTTATTTGAAACAAATAAACTTATAATGAAAGAGAAAAGAAGCAAGAAATCACAAAGAGAAGAGATGAAATAAAGGATTTTGTCATCTTATATGTATCCTTTGCCATTAGATACATACATACATGTATCGGTACCACCGTATCAGAGTCAAATGCATGACACTGATAACAGAAACAGTGATAATAATATTGTTAATTGTTAATACAAGTGCAACTATTGAAAACTAGTTAAAACCTGGCTAAATTTACGTATTACTTATTTTTTTTTCTTTTATAAAAGAGGGGCAAAACCCAAAAATAAATGAAACTAAGAAATTGAACAAATACTTTGAGGCATGCAAGCGCCAAAAAAATTATTAAAAGTGAGACTTTAAAGCTTTTAGAAATCTCAAAAATATACAAATAAAAAATAGACTTCTAATCACATTACTTTTTTTTTTGTTAACTTGAATGGAATGAATATTCGATAATATGGAGAGAGCCCATAGTAGAAAGTGGAAGACTATTTTCATGGCACCGTGTTGACACATTTGGATATGGAAAAATAAGAGTGTTTTTGAATAAAATTTCCGGCATCCTAATATAACTCATGTGATTCTTAAGATGTCTACGACGATTGATTGATGTGAGCATACTCATTTGGATGGGTGGACTTGTCAAAATGATATTATTTTCATTGGTTGGAAGCAACTTCAAGAAAGATGTTTCAAGATTAATTATGTTGCGCTCCACACTGAGATGTAAGACATGTACATTAGAATATATTTAGCTCAAAACTCGATCCAAAGTAAACGGTACTAAATTGGATGGATTAGATCAATTTTTTTAATTAGCTATCCAAAATTGAACTAAACTGCGAGTGATTTTATATTCAAATCGATTAAAGTTTCGCCTCAAATCTAATCCAAACACCCTTAAAATATACCACCCGACTTTTAAAATTCAAATGAGAGTAAACTTGTAAAAATAAAAGGGATTTGAGGGACTTTAGAGAAAAGAGAGTGTGTAATCTCAAAGACATGTACTTTTGACACCCTATGGATTATGTGGCGCGCCTTACGAAATGATCAAAATATCTCTGTCCGTTACATAAGTAGCGGACACCCCAAAAATATCCTACAATTATAACGTCCGCTACTTAAGTAGCGGACGATATTTTTAAAAATTTCTCATTTTTTCTACATCCGTGACCTAAGTCACGGAGTCACGGATGTGTATTTTGGTCATTTTGTTAAGCGCGCGAGTAACCCAGGGTGCAAAAGTAATTTTCTTGTAAAATTACTTTAGTCATGGGCTTGATGTTTTTCATTCCCTGAGGCCCAAACTCGTTTGACTTATCCAACGGTATGTTCATATTGGGCCCAAAACAAGGTGTTTTCTGTAATTTGATAACCGAAATTTTAGGGTTTCCGCACAAGTATATATTCCACATCTTCTAGTGTTGGCGTTGCAATCTAACACTTTCCCATCTAGTTTTCAGTTTCTGTTGTTCTTCTTTTCAGATTTGTTCTTGTTTTTGTTTCAGTTATTCTCTTTCTCTATCTTAAATCAAATTTTTAGTTTGTGTTTATTATGAAATTAATCAATTATTATTCGATTAATCTTTATATGATTATGAACAAATGAAAGGCTCTATTTTATGAGTCAACAGCAGGGGCTTATATTTAATAGCCATCTGACTGCCGCTTAGAGCCAAAATTAAAACACCAGATGAAGATCCTTGAAATTTCATTTTTAATTGTTTCAAGACACAATTTCTGGTGAAATTAAATTAAATAATAATTATTTTTCTCCATTTTTATTTTGTTATAATTAATTTGGCACTTAAGTCAGACACGGGTGCTTGTTGATTAATTTCAAAATAAGTTACCTTTTGCAGTGTGCCTATAAATAATTTGGCTATTGATTCACGATTGGAAGAACCCTTTTATGGTTCTCTTCAAATTTCAATCAGCTATATCTATTTTCCATTTTTTTGATAAATTGTCTTTCTTTTGTTCTAAATGTCAATTTGTGAAATACTTTTTGTTTTAGTTGATGCATATTGTGATAGTTAGAAATTTTCAATTTTTAAAGCTAAATCTTTATTAAACTTAGCTAATTAGAGATCCATAATTCCAGTTACTTATAATTAGTCTCAAGTATGCGGTCTGTTTCATGTTAATTGATTTTTTCCACTTATGTGTTGTATACTATGAAGCACGGACTCTGACACGGACACCGCGACACGACACGGACACTCCGACACCGCTAATATAAAAAATATATGACACCGACACCGCTACATATTTATAAAATATATAAGTTTAGAATTAAAAATACATATATATGCATCTAAGTTGAACAAATTTTTCAATAAAAAAAGTTTTAAAAGAATATATGATAGTACATTTGACATTTACTCATCCAACTACTATCGAAAAACTAAAAATAATGTAATCAAAATGTAATATCTTTAATCCCTCATTGATTAATATTATTATTTCGATACATCTTTAATCGTTGTATATATGTCTGAGAAAAGTAGAAGCAAATAAATAAAATAAAATTTGAACACTTACCCCGACACGTTTGTACGAGTGTCTTATAGGTGTCGGACACCGATTTAAGGAGTGTCGGAATAAAGGAAAAATTGTTTTTTTGACACCTCTCCGACACGTTTGTATGAGTGTCGTACGAATGTCATACGAGTGTCGGACACGGACACGTGTCGGACACGCGACACGTCTAATTATAGAGGTGTCGGTGCTTCATAGGTTGTATATGCTTATTGAATTTTTCATGATTATGATCATTGATCTTGTTGTGGTATTTAGCAATGGAAAATGGAAGTTGAAATAGTATTGAACAAAATGATATTTGCTGATTAGGATGAGAGATTGAAATCAAGAGAGATAGAGATGGAGGGACATTTAGAGAATTGAGAAGTAGAGTATCTAAATCTTTGTTTTGAATGTGATTTTTTATAGTTGTTATTAGCTTATGGAAAGTAAAAAATATTGTATTTTTTGTTGGAGATTGTTATAAGATAGATTATTGTTAACTAGTAATGTTTTAGTTGTACTTGTTAAACATGATAAATAGAAATAGAATATGAAATTAATATAATAAAAATATATAATATTTTGCATTTTTAATATATTGAATTGAATGTACTAATTTTGATGCAAATATTCTTATGTCGTCTTTTTAACAAGCGTATCTAAGACATTTATCAACATTTTTCTTATTGATAAGAGTAGACGGTTGCCTAGAGAGGTGTTTTGCTATCTTAATCAACAAAATGTGTTTGGTGATTAAATTAAAAATTGTGTTTTGCCATCTTTGCTTAACAACTTGTTTTTCAATGTGTTTGAATTTATATTTTGTAAATGAGTTTCACGCTTGTTTAATATATTTGAGATGGAAACTATAAAATTGCCAAATTTTTTATAAGGAAAATGTTAAATAGTGTATCCGGTATATTAATTAAGTATGTGTATTTAATACATTTAAATTTTTAAATGTAAAAAATTATCTTTATTAATATTAACTTTATACTGTATTTTATTTCTATTTTTTGTATGCTTAACAAGCATGACCCTTTATATATATATATAATTCAAGTATTTTGTTAATAAGATGAAAATATGGTAAACAAAATGACAAAGTTAATTGTCAATATTTTTTTAGTCAAAGTTAAACTTAGAGTTAAACTTCCGATCACTTTGTTTTTTTAATATCTAAAAAAAGAAAGTTAAACTTAAGTGGGAGTTAAATTAAGAAAGTTAAACTTAAGGGACATAAAGTCATATATAATTAACTAGTAGACTAATACAATTCTACAAAACCATGCATCATAATTTCTCTACTAACTTTTAAATTGTAACACAGAAAAACATCTTTGAATTTGAAGTAGCATAAAGGAAAAATATGATAATTAGCAAAATTTAAAACAATGCAAGAACTTAAACAACTCAAGAACTTAAGAACATCAATGTTGTGGAAATCTAAATTCGTAAGAACTGTAAAACAAATCTTTAATGGCTTATAATAATAATAATAATATAAAAAAAAATCATATTCAGTATCTCCTTAAAATCGAAGAGCGAGCCTTAACACTTCCGTTGCTCAATGATTTGTTAAATTTGGTGTCTATCTTCATAGGCCTAAAGAACAGAGAAATCAAAACGTTGGTTGTATTGATCCCAATGAAGACCAATTTCATCTCCTTTCTTTAAACCCTTTCTAGTCACAAAATTTGGAATCCATCCGTCGACTAAAACATAACTTCCCGATTTCCATCTCTTGAGTGTGAGAAAGTGCGTAGAGTTAGTGCTAATGTCCCATATTTCCACTGGAATTCCTTCATCAATATTAGCACCCTTATTATCCAACACAGTCAACATCAAAACCTCAACTGATTTTTTATCGAGCAACAATCTACTCGAACTATCAACATCACTCTCTTTCAACACTTTCTTAATCTTCCAAGGATCATCGTATAACATTAACCTAGTTGAGTAACCCCACATTCTACCTTTGTTGTTGCTATAAACCACCGCGAGTACTTCTTTTTCTTTGTGTTATGCAAACGTGCATGTGTAAGTGTAATTGCAAAATCTTAGTTAATCGCTTTTATATACAGTTCAATATTTGAGAAGTCTATTATATTTTATTTGCTTCAAATCTTACAATATTTGATTAGATTTTTTTTTGTCTGAATCTAAATTTTATGATTCAATTACATACTTCATCATATGAAATATTTGATTCTATTTATTTTTCATCCAATCGTGTAAATGTGAAAAAATGCTAGTGTTGGAGTCAGCCATGTCAAATACGTTTATAAAACTAAATTTTTTTTATTTGTTATCTCGACTTTCAAATCCAATCAGATTATGTTTATATTTTCTCAACTGCAAATCAAACTTTTTTTGTTGACAGTTTGAATATTTTATGCATACCATTTTTATTTTTTTTGAAGCAATGCATACCTAAATGTTTTTGTAAAAGGAATCTAATTTATTTTTACACAATAAAAAAATTCAGATTTTATTTTTAGTAAAAAAAACTCAGACTAATATAGAGTATTAGATTAGAATCCGCTACTTTTATTATTTTTGTTCGAATATGAGTGAAAATATTGAACCTAACTAATCTACCCTTTGGAGTTACAAATAAGGGCCCGACAAGCGGAGCTATCTTCGCAGTGGTGAAACTAGCTATTTTTTTTAATAAGGAGGCCAAATCTAAAAATAAATTGAGTGTTATTTTGAAAATATTTGTTATTAACAAATTTTATTTAAGACATGAAAAATAACAAAGTTTTACTATTTATTGTTAGTTCCTCCATTTCACCATAGATGTTTCTTTTTAGTTTTTTGTTGTTTTAAATTATTTGTCCCTTTAAAATATCTAGACATCATTTACGTAGTATTTTTTTTCTTTCAATAAGTTACCTTTATTTATTGCATTAAAATTCATCAAATTACTCACCAACTAACATCAATAAAAGCATTTTAGTAAATAAACTCGTTTTATTATTAAAATCAACACAATTAATCATTTTTTAAAAAACATGAAGACTCATATTATTGTGAGACAGAGTGAGTAACAAAGTTCTCTATTATGACAAAATGACAAAAACAAACTCTACATCTGCATTAACATTTTCCTTAACGGGTCATGCTAACTAGTGCCCTGAGAGCACTAATTAAGGATAAAAAAAAGCAATTTTTGCATTGATAATAACGCTTTTTATACATTACAAATATTGACTACACAACTTCCAATGTGATTTTACTATATCAAGTATCCTTAACTAGTACCCCGGAGACACTATTTAGCATTTTCTTTAACATTAAGCCAACCAAGAGAACTAGTCCATTTCTTTGCTGTTTTTTTTTAAAAAAAAATCCCTTCATATTTTGTATCTTAAATGAGCTTTTTGAGACAATCAATTGTATGAGTAGCCTGATATACTTGTGAGACAATCAATAGTAAGTTGAATATTCCAAAGAAGAAAAGTAAAATGCATACAAATATAGTTATTAAAATTGAAAGTTCATTTTACTACATTAGATTTGGTTTCTAGCAATTTGTTAATTTCCACCACTTGAACTATTTTTAACATCTAATTATAAAACACAAAAACGAAGCTACAAAGCTAAGTAGTAACTATTAAGGAGAACCACACACCAAAAGATATGAATAAGGCTAAGTAACATCACAGTTGTTAAGGATGTTTAATTATATATACCTTCATGATATGAGAGCTAGCTTGTTAACAAATTTCAGAACTTTCAGATAATGTAGGGAAGAGAGGATGAAACTGAAAATGCAGGGGGGAAAGATCATTCCCCATTTTCGAAAGTGTCTTGCCAAATAACTTCAGCTTCTACCGACGCTCTTTTGAACCGCAATAGTGCTTTCATCATCAACTCTGGTACGACGTTTGCATAAGGCTTCACAGTCATCTTTTCTAGCACAGGAGAATATAGAAGTATATATTTGATAAAATCCAATTCCGACTTGGTACCAGAGATGCCATTTCCATCTATCCTCACATGTCGCACTCGGAAGGGCATGACTGGCCTCGAAAAGATATCTTCCCAACAATAGGTAGGGGGTGTAAAAGTATCCACTCCAAACAACCGCGCCTACATGCAATTGTTACAAATTCACGGATCAAAGGGGCAAAGATAGTATGCATAAGAGAGATATAGAACATATTAAAAGCATGGAAAATGAGCTCTTATTTTATAAGAGCATACTGCATTGAAAATGTAACTAACTCTATCTAAATTGCAACTGATACATAACTTCTGTTAGCAATAATACAGCTCACATCTACAAGTCTAAGAAAATAACTCCCAAAGATAAAGACTAGACTAGGCGAAAAAAGTTTGCAAATTCAAGAGTTTAATAACTACAAAAGAAAAATGATGTGCAAGTGCAACTACAAATCAGCAAGCAAAGCAAAACCAAGCTAAAGTAAATGGGTACTCACAAATATTTCTAATTTTCGAAGATTAGGAGAGCTTTTGAGTATGCAAAGAGCAGCCGAAATTTCCTTCAAGTCATAGAAGTTTATGCTTAAGGAAAGAAAACTTAGATGAATACAAGGTGTAGGAAGCTTTACTGGCAAAACACCTGCGGCCAAATACTGAAGCAGACCAGAAAAATGGCTATAAATCAGAATTTAATGTTGTTAATATTTACAGGTGACACATGATTGTGGTTTGTATTAAACAGTATTATGTGAGTCACTTCTAAAGTCAAATTTAAAACTCAGATGCTCGAGCATTATACCTTTAAAATATAGCTACCAATCTCTAGGCTCTGTATGTGAGGTCGGTGATCGAAAAATTTGAGCATATTGCTAGAGCGTCCATGCAAACTACTTTGATTGCTCTCCGAGTTCAATTCCGACCATGCAATAATGACTATCGTAGCTAATTGGAAAGTGTTGTCAAAGCTAATACCCTTAAACTCACCCTCGATTTGAAACAACTTGAGATTTGGTGCACGGATATTAATTTGGTCTAAACCATCAACTTCTGTCAATTTCAATTCTTCAAGCAAGGGGCAATTGGATATCAAGTTTTCAAAAGCTTCTTGAGCCACTGTAACCAACATTATATCAATACTTTTCAAGTTTCTGAAACCTTCAAACGTCATTGGAGGTTCAAGCCAACACCATTTTAATTTTAAACGATGCAAACTTCGACATGAGAATAAGCACAAAGGTATCTTATATTGTTCGTCTGTATAAGCTTTCAGCACAAGCTCTTTAATAGACCTTCCAGTTAGATGAAGAATCCATCGATCAATATCAGCACTGTCACTCACAAGATTCTTACGGTCTCTGAACTTGAACATGTTGATTGGCCCAGAATGAACTGATAGTACATGATCGACAATTTTCAAAAACTCGTTCTCAATAACTAAAGGGTCTTCGGAAGATACATGAGAGACACAATGTTTATCAAACACCAGATTTGGTAGCGTGTACCATTTGTTCCTCCATGTGTTGGATAAAACACCTGTTCTCACCGCTTCCTTAATTGGCAAGTAAGATAGAATACAGTCTATTACATGACCTGGTAAGGAACTAATTCTATCCGGCTCCACATCTATCACTTCTTGGGGAGTAGACTTTGATCGCTTTCTTCCCTTTATATTCAAACAAAGGTACATACATGAATCAAAAAACAAACTAGGTTAGTGTACATACAGTGTGTATCTAAGTATGCATACAAGAATTGGGTTGCCTTGGGACCTTGGAGTGTGCTTCTCCCAAGGTCTCAGATTTGATGCCCCGTGTCAATTTCGGTGGGATATAGTCCATACAGAGCAAAACTCTGACTTTAAACGGCTCCCACAAGTGGAAGGTGGGGTTAGACCCCTCGAATTATAAGTCGGATACCGAGTTTTTTATTTTATTTTTAAAAACAAGGTATGCATACAAGGATGGTTTACTATAATGTCATAATATATGTCATGCATATTATATTACACAAACACGAAAGAAGACTTTGAGAAATTACCATTTTCAAGCTGCAGCAGATTGAGAAGTTCCAGGAAAATCACACATTAATCTTTGAAAGTGATTGTTACAAGCCTACAACAAAGTGAAAAATAAAGAAGAAATGACACATTGCATATTGAAAATCAAATGAACGAAAAGTAGTAGAGGAAATGAATAACCAACAAAAAATCTTAATACCAAAAAAAGGGGATGGGAATCGTCGCCTATAGAGAGAGAGAAGGATTTGGTTCCAATTTGAGATTTGATTCAAAACCCTAGCTGGAGATCAATACGGGGATTGGTCTTAACATCTTCTATTTATAATTATTATTGTCACTCAAATAAACATCTCCCCTGATATTATTTTCACTGTTTAATTTTGGTTTTATTATCTTTTTGACCAAGTTTAGTTTTTGTTTTATTACTTGAAGTTTAATTTTAATTATATCTATCTATATATATATAATTAAAATGTGATTACTTTTTGTTTTGATATCAAATATATACTTCAATAAAAAAATTATAGATTAATCTTTTAAAATATAGAGATTCATTAATGAATTGACCATTTTAAAGTTATAATAAAAGGTGGCGTCTAGAATGAACCACCAAGTAAATGGTTCACCGGTGAACCACTTTGATACACCATTAGATTTTATTTGAAGGCTTAGATTAACTTGGGGAAAAACGAGAACACGTATACTTTTACACACCTAATCTCTTACCCACCTCCTCCCTTATGATATTAACTTTTTCTATAAGATAAACTAAGAGTGACATGTGTTGTTGATTAATGTTTTGGTATATTTGATTCTACTACTAAGAGTTAAGACATGTTGTTTTGAACAATTTATCGGCACAAGATTTTATGGAAGTAGTCTCACTTGACAATCATGTAAAATAAGTGATTTCATCAAGTGTATAGTGCAAATTGAACACCTCCTATGTGAGATATAAAAATCATTAAAAGTTAATACATTTTTTTTAAATAGCCTAGTGACTATAAATTCCACCCTTAAAGTGGATGATTGAGATGACCAAAGTTCAAATCTCAGCCCCTGTGGTCGATAAAAGCGCAGGAAAGCTGTGATATATGTGTCAACAATAAGTCACCAATAGAAAACATCAGCCAACAAACCTAAGTAATTAGACCCACAAGAACCCTGATTTGGCATGTTTTATGAAGTTAGCATGCATCAATGGATACAAACTAACAATATCACCATTGAATGCATCCAAACCAAATAATTTTATCTAGACAGGAGGGACATAGGTAAGAACCTTTTCTCCAGAAATAGGGTTTGTGACCAGATTCTCAACAGCAGTCTGCCTAAAAAATACATTGTCTCTAGTAGCACGAAATAGAATTCTCTCAAATGTCACCGCATATATAATACATTATCCTACCGACATAAATTTATCCACTTTAATAGAGTGTCTAACACTTTTTCAATATCATTAAAAGCTAGTACATAAATTTATGCTCTTTAATAGAGTGTCTAAGATTTTTTCATTTACACCGTAGGAAATGCTAGCAGAACTAAAAAGTAACCTGTTCTTACTTGTATAAATCTTCTTCATGAAATTATTTGTTTAGGCTATGTTTTGATTTTTTGTTTTCTGAAACATCAAAATATATGATAGAATAGAAGGGCAAAACAAGCACAAGAAGTACTTGCTTCAAACAAAAAGTACAAGAAGTACTTGAAGAGCAACAAAGATACAACAACCTGCTATAGCAGGACAGAACAAACAACCACCAAATGGCAAAATAAACTGCCGACAGCGGAAAAAACCCCTAGGTACGACAACAACACCTAAACAAACGGCAGAAAAAACACCCTATGCGTCTAAACAGTAAAACGGCTCATGATGCCACTCATATAACAAGCAGGGATGTTTTGTCAACCTCCCCAAGAACCACCGCTAAGCCGTAACCTTAACCAAATCCACCACCGCATCCACTGACAAGACTTTGTTGTTGAAGATTATATCGTTAGGAACATTCCAAATCACCCAAATCGCCGTGTGCCAAATCAAAGTCAAACTTTTTTTCCTTTTGTTCGAATTTGTAAAACCCACAAAAGACGCAAAAGAAATAAAAAGGTTTGGAGGACTAACTAGAGAGGTACCCAGCCCACTTACACTCCTTATACCAAACAGCAGAAGCCAAATTACAGTGCCAAATTACTTTTTTGTCGAAGAATTTGGAAAATAATTTGTTTCCCTTAGAAGATGAACAAGAAAAACACAAGATTATTAACTTTCCCAAATGTCATACAGTGCCACACCAAAAAAGAAGTCCAATTGCATTATTTGAAATATTCTAATCTAATCAATCAACTATAATGACCAAGGCTACAAAATTTGTTCTAATAGTCTTGGATTAATGAGCTCATTCCAAATGTTCCTCACATCATCATAAAAATACATTCCCTAAAAAACTTGTACCACACATATGTAGCATACGGTATATCCTAAAATGTGGCACAATCAGAAACTTCGGAATGTGTTTAACTCAATTACTAATATAAAAGATGCTTAAATGTGTTTGTTATTGATTCACTTGTGAATTGAGCAACACAATCAATAGAAAGTTCAATATTCCAAAGAACCAATAAGAAGAGAAGTAAATGCATAGAAATATAATTTTAAAAATTGAAAGTTCATTTTGCTACATTAGATTTTGTTTCTAGCAATTTGTTAATTTCCATCTAATTATAAAACACAAAAAAGAAGCTACAAAGCTAAGTAACTATTAAGGAGAACCACACACCAAAAGATATGAATAAGGCTAAGCAACATCACAATTGTTAAGGATGTTTAATTATATGCCATGATACGAGAGCTAGCTTGTTAACCAATTTCAGAACTTCAGATAATGCAGGGAAGAGAGGATGAAACTGAAAATGCAGGGGGGGGGGGAGATCATTCCCCATTTTCAAAAGGGTTTTCCCAAATAACTTCAGCTTCTACCGACGCTCTTTTGAACCGCAATAGTGCTTTCATCATCAACTCTGGTACGACGTTTGCAGAAGGCTTCACAGTCATCTTTTCTAGCACAGGAGAATATAGAAGTAGATATTTGATAAAATCCAATTCCGACTTGGTACCAGAGATGCGATAGCTCCCTATCATCACATGTCGCACTCGGAAGGGCATGACTGGCCCTGAAAAGATATCTTCCCAACAGTAGGTGGCGGGTGTCAAAGGGACAGTATGAACCTTAATCATCCGTGCCTACATGCATTGCAACCGATCGATAACATCTGTTAGCAATAATGCAACTCACATCTACATAAAAAAAATGGATACTCACACGTATTTCTAATTTTTGAAGATTAGGTGAACTTCTGAGCAAGCAAAGAGCGGCTGAAATTTCGTTCAAGCCATCAAAGTTTATGCTTAAGGAAAGAAAACTTAGATGAATACAAGGTGTAGGAAGCTTTACTGGCAAAACACCTGCAGCCAAATACTAAAGCAGAACAGAAAATGGCTATAAATCAAAATATAATGTTTTTAATATTTACGGGTGAGGAGTTCTATACACATGATTCTGGTTCGTATTAAACAGTCAAATTAAAAATTCAGATCCTCGAGAATTATACCTTCAAAAAATAACTATCAATCTCTAGGCTCTGTATGTGAGGTCGATTATCGAAAAATTTGAGCATATTGCTAGAGCTTCCATGCAATCTCTACTTTTGTTGGTTTCGGAGTTCAAATCTGTCCATAAATCAATGAGTATTGTAGCTAATTGGAAAGTGTTGTCAAAGCTAATACTCTCAAATTCACCAATGATTTGAAACAACTTGAGATTTGGTGCATGAATATTAATTTGCCCTAAACCTTCAACTTCTATCAATTTCAATTCTTCAAGCTGGGGGCAACCGGATATCAAGTTTCCAAAAACATCTTGAGCCACCATGACCAAATTTAGATCAATACTTTTCAAGTTCTTGAAACATAGTTGGAGGTATAAGCCCACACCAATATAATTCTAAACGCTGCAAACTTTGACATGAGAATAAGCACCAAGGTATCTAATAACGTTCTTTCATACAAACTTCCATCACAAGCTCTTTAATAGACCTTCCAGTTAGATGAAGAATCCATCGATCAATATCAGCACTATCACTCACAAGATCCTCACGGTCATAGAACTTGAACACGATGATTGGCCCAGAATGAACTAATAGTACATGATCAACAATTTTCAAAAACTTGTTCTCAATAACTACATGAGAGACACAATGTCTATTAGCATTTTCTTATATCTAATTCTGCTACGATGACATGTTGTTTTGAAGGATTTATTGACGCAAGATCTCATGAAAACAGCCTCATTTGTCAGTCACATAAGTGATTGTGATTCCATCAAATACTCTTTTTATTTTTTTTTTGGTTGTGTCCATCAAGTACTCTTTAATGCAGTGTTTTAAAACTCTAAGTTACAAATTAATGTTATTCTCAGGGACTGACTTTGATAGAGGATTAAATATGTTAACTTCTAACTTCAAATAACCAATCAACAAATGTTTCATCCTTAAGAACCACTTTACTGTTTGAACATGTATATTGTTTATCAATAAAATATGGATCATACTAACTAGTGTCTCCGGGTTACTAGTAAAAAATACAAAAAAAAAATTACATTAAAAACAACACAATTTTTACTTTTTATTCATTGCCACAACTATCGTTGATTGACAAATAACAATCACGATGCATCGACATTGGAGTATTCCTGTTGTCAAACTAGAAAATTAGTTAAAGAATCACCTAATTGAGGATAATATTTTTCATAATGATAAATTTTAAATAATACATTCCAAATGCTTTTTAAATTATATAAATAAGAGTAAAGTGGGATAGAAGTTCAATGTTTCTTTTGACAAAAACAGATATTCACTGCTAAAAATTAAGAGAAATGATATTTGATTGATCTATTTGAATGTAAACATACGAAATAAAATACAGAAAATTATGTTGTGCAAATCTCAAAACAATATACAAAATATATGGCTTTGTAACTTTTCATTAGATGAGAGATAGGTTGTTAACCAATTTCAGAACTTCAGATAATGTAGGGAAGAGAGGTTGAAACTGAAAATGCATGGGGGAAAAATCATTCCCCATTTTTGAAAGGGTCTTCCCAAATAACTTCAGCTTCTACCGACGCTCTTTTGAACCGCATTAGTGCTTTCATCAACTCTGGTACGACGTTTGCAAAAGGCTTCACGGTCATCTTTTCTAGCACAGGAGAATATAAAAGTAGATATTTGATAAAATCCAATTCCGACTTGGTACCAGAGATGCCATTGCCATCTATCCTTACATGTCGCACTCGTAAGGGCATGACTGGCCCTGAAAAGATATCTTCCCAACAATAGGTGGCAGGTGTCAAAGGGACATTATGAACCTCAATCATCCGTGCCTACATGCAGCAATGGTTACAAATTCATGGATTGATCATGGGAGAAGGATAGTATGATAAGAGATATAGAACACAATTAATAAAATCTGAAGTTAACATTGTATTGATTGATAAAAGATGGAAAATGAGCTCTTATTTCATAATAATCTCTACTGCATTGACAATGTATCTAACTCTATCTAAATTGCAACCGATCGATAACGTCTGTTAGCAATAATGCAGCTCACATCTACATAAAAACAAAAACAAAAACAAAAAAATGGATACTCACAAATATTTCTAATTTTTGAAGATTAGGAGAGCTTCTGAGCAAGCAAAGAGCGGCTGAAATTTCGTTCAAGTCATCAAAGTTTATGCTTAAGGAAAGAAAACTTATATGAATACAAGGTGTAGGAAGCTTTAGTGGTAAAACACCTGCAGCCAAATACTGAAGCAGAACAGAAAATGGCTATAAATCAGAATATAATGTTTTTAATATTTACGGATGAGGAGTTCTATACACATGATTGTGGTTCGTATTAAACAGTCAAATTAAAAATTCAGATGCTCGAGAATTATACCTTTAAAAAATAACTACCAATCTCTAGGCTCTGTATGTGAGGTCGATGATCGAAAAATTTGAGCATATTGCTAGAGCTTCCATGCAATCTACTTTTATTGGTTTCGGAGTTCAAATCTGTCCATGAATCAATGAGTATTGTAGCTAATTGGAAAGTGTCGTCAAAGCTAATACCCTCAAATTCACCAACGATTTCAAACAACTTGAGATTTGGTGCATGAATATTAATTTGGTCTAAACCATCAACTTCTGTCAATTTCAATTCTTCAAGCAAGGGGCAATTAGATATCAAGTTTTCAAAAGCCTCTTGAGTCACTGTAACCAACATTAGATCAATACTTTTCAAGTTTCTGAAACCTTCAAACGTCATTGGAGGTTCAAGACAACACCATTTTAATTTTAAATGATGCAAACTTCGACATGAAAATAAGCACCAAGGTATATTATATTGTTCATCTGTATAAACTTCCAGCACGAGCTCTTTAATTGACCTTCGAGTTAGATGAAGAATCCATCGATCAATATCAGCACTATCACTCACAAGATCCTCACGGTCAGAGAACTTGAACATGTTGATTGGCCCAGAATGAACTAAAAGTACATGATCAACAATTTTCACAAACTTGTTCTCAATAACTGAAGGATCTTGGGAAGCTACGTTAGAAACACATTTTTTGTCAAACACAAGATTTGGTAGTGTGTACCATTTGTTCCTCCATTTGTTGGATAAAACACTTGTTCTCACTGCTTCCTTAATAGGCAAGTAAGATAGAATACAGTCTATTACATGACCTGGTAAGCAACTAATTCTATCCGGCTCCACATCAACCACTTCTTGGGGAGTAGACTTTGATCGCTTTCTTCCCTTCATATAAGATATATTCAAACAAAGGTACATACATGAATCAAATAACAAACTAGGTTAGTGTACATACAGTATGTATCTAAGTATGCATACAAGAATCATAGTTATGTCACTGGGCGAAATCCTTAAAATCAAACTAATATATCTCATTTCATTTAATACTCCCTCTGGTCCTTTTTATAAGAAACAACTAAGTCAACAAAAATTGAACTATATTATGAACCAGATACATCAACTTTTGCTGACTCAACTGTCTCTTATGAAAAGGACCGGAGGTGTAATAAAAAACAGCATAGGCACTAACTCTTGTGAATTCAAATGGTGTGGTTACAATATAGGTACTTACAATACAAGGATGATTTACTATACTTTCATAATATATGGAAAATAGCACTTATGTATGGATGCATATTATATATTACGCAGAATAAGACTTTACCATTGTGAAGCTACCGATTGAGTAGTTCGGGGAAAAGCACACATTAATCTTTTGAAAGTGATTGCTAAAAGCCTACAACAAACAACAAAAAGATCAATAACAATTAATAACAAAGTGAAAAGTAAAGAAGAAATGAAGCATTGCATATTGAAGAGGAAATCAAATGAACGAGAAGTAGAGGAAGAAATGATTACCCAAAAATCGGCTATAGAGAGAGAAGGATTGGTTCAAACAGTATTCAAAACCCTAGCTGGAGATCAAAAGGGGTTTTATAATTTTTTTTCCCACTCAAATAACATTTCACTTCGTAATGAATCTTTGGTCTTTTCCCTACCAAAAAAAACTTCTTTGGTGTTTTGGTTCTTTTTTTTTTTTTTACTTTTATTTCAAACGTTTAATTTTTTTTATTAAAAATAAATATATTCATTTATTCAAATTGATGAAGTCCATTGATGCAATACAAATTCAAAGTTGTTAAAAATAAAAAGATAAATTTGCGAACAAACTCACAGCAACCATGTTGATAACATAAATGGAAAATTGCATAAGCCTACAAATATAACTATATTGAAGTGTCTAGAATATTCATGTCTTCGTATCTGTAGCGCTGATAACATCAAAGTCAATGTTGATCGGATCTGCACTTGATCAAAATTAATTTTTTAACCTGAAACAAATGAATACCGCACAAAAACAGGACAACAAAATACATTGTACCTTTACAAAATAAAATTAATGATGTTTTACCATTCATACCTTTATAAAAACTAAAAACATTTATTAAATATATTTTTCTTTTTTTTAATAAAATAGAGATAAAAATAACTTAACTTATTAATATTTATTATTTCTGAATTTTCATGCAAAACTCTAAAATGACCAAAAATTGGGAACATAAGGATTATAACTTATATAATATGAATATAAGAGTGTGAAAATAAATCTTGTAAAAAATAGTGTGAAGAATTCAAATCTTTCTATACACGCCAAAATACTAAAAAAAACTGTAGTATTCGATGAAAAGGGAATAATAGAAAACATAAAGAATCCTAACTTTATCCAATTTTGGTTTTACTATTTTTTTACCAAATTTAATTTTAGTTTTATTATTTAAAGTTTAATTTTAATTATATTTATGTATAAAATGTGAAACATGATTATTTTTGTTTTGTTATCAAATGTATATTTCATTTGAAAATTCAAAATATAAAAATCCACTTAATGTACTAAGTTTTTTTATAAGAGAAACCAAAGATGACATGTGTTGTTGACCATGTTGTGATATATCTAATTCTGCTACGAATACATGTTGTTTTGAAGGATTTGTCGATGCAAGATCTCACGGAAGCAAGTCACATAAGTAATTATGATTCTATCAAGTATTTGGTGCAAACTGTACACCACCCATATGAGATATGAACATTATTAAAAGATACATAAATTTATCCTCTTTAATGTAGTGTTTTAACACTTTCTCAGTCACACCATAAGAAATGGACGAAAAAAAAATTAAAAAATTAAATTCTATGTTAGGAAAACTAACAAATAACTTGTTCTTAATCGCAAAGGTTGGATGTTCATCACACGTTAATTTTGATCAGTCATCAGTCTAATCAATGTGTCACAAATTTATGTTATTCTCGGGGGCTAGCTTTGATAGAGGATTAAATATGTTAACTTCTAACTTCAAAGAAAATAATTGTAATGCTTCGACACTTTGATAGCAGCCAAGAAACAAAGGAACAACACCCCGACAAAGGGCTAAGCAACATCACAGTTGTTATAAGAGAGCTAGCTTGTTAATTGTCACAGTCAATTAACCATGAATAATTGGACATCAATTCAACCTCCCAAGAATAAAAATCATTATGAACGGTCTTCCCAGGGGTGTTCAAAAATACAGTTAACTGAACCAAATTGTAGTTCGAATTGCATTGAACCATTATTTAAACTGAACCATTTGATATGATTTTCAAACTGAACCACTTTTAAAAACCAATTATAGTTCAGTTTAAAACCGGTTCAGAACCAGTTTAAATTTATGATCTACTTTTAAAAACAAAAAACAAAACAATCTACAAGTTTTTAATCTAAATCATTTTTTCTATGAACTTAAAAACAAAAACAAAAACAGATTTAAGATATATATATAAAAATATCAAATAACAACAAAAAGTCAAGTTGGTGTAGTGGCAAATTAATTATACTTCCAAACAAAAGACATGGGTTCTATTCCCACCTTTGACAATTTTTTATAATAAAATAGATAAATATCTAATTAATATTCATTTAACCTGCTGAAGTTATCTGGGTCCCAGAAGCTGAAATTAATTGTGACAATTTTTAATAAATAGATAACTTCAGCTTCTGCTGACGCTCTTTTGAACCGCATTAGTGCTTTCATCAACTCCAGTACGAAGTTTGCAACAGGCTTCACAGTCATCTTTTCTAGCACAGGAGAATATAGAAGTAGATATTTGATAAAATCCAATTCCGAGTTGGATTTCCGTAGGGAAGAGATGATAAAACTGAAAATGCATGGGGGGAAAATCATTCCTCGTTTACGAAAGGGTCTTCCCAAATAACATAAAAAGGGTTTTCCCAAATAACTTCAGCAGGGTCTTCCCAAATAACTTTAGCTTCTCCTGACGCTCTTTTGAACCGCATTAGTGCTTTCATCAGCTTCGGTGCGACGTTTGCAACAGGCTTCACGGTCATCTTTTCTAGCACAGGAGAATATAGAAGTATATATTTGATAAAATCCAATTCCGACTTGGTACCAGAGATGCCACCGCCAACTATCCTCACATGTTGCACTCGGAAGGCCATGACTGGCTCTGAAAAGATATCTTCCCAACAATAGGTAGGGGATGTCAAAGTATCCGCCCGAAACCTCCGTGCCTACATGTAATTGTTGCAAATTCACGGATCAAAGGGGGGAAAGATAGTATGCATAAGAGAGATATAGAACATATTAAAATCTAAAGGTAACATTGTATTGATTGATAAAAGATGGAAATGAGCTCTTATTTTATAAGAGCATACTGCATTGAAAATGTAACTAACTCTATCTAAATTGCAACTGATACATAACTTCTGTTAGCGCAACTCACATTTACAAGTCTAAGAAAATAACTCCCAAAGATAAAGACTAGATGTTTACTTCAGGCGAAAAAGGTTTGCAAATTCAAGAGTTTAATAACTACATAAAAACAAAAAAACAATGATGTGCAAGTGCAACTACAAATCAGCAAGCAAAGCAAAGCAAAGCTAAAGTATATGGGTACTCACTAATAGTTCTAATTTTCGAAGATTAGGTGAGCTTCTGAGTAAGCAAAGAGCAGCCAAAATTTGATTCAAGTCATAGAAGTTTATGCGTAAGGAAAGATTACTTAGATGAATACAAGGTGTAGGGAGCTTTACTGGCAAAACACCTGCAGCCAAATACTGAAGCAGAATAGAAAAATGGCTATAATTATAATCAGAATATAACATTTTTAATATTTACAGGTGAGGAGTTGTATACACATGATTGTGGTTCGTATTAAACAGTATTATGTGAGTCACTTCTAAAGTAAAATTCAAAATTCAGATGCTCGAGCATTATACCTTTAAAAAATAACCACCAATATCGAGGCTCTGTATGTGAGGTTGATGATCGAAAAATTCGAGCAGATTGCTAGAGCGTCCATGCAGTTTAGGTTGATTGCTTTCAGAATTCAAATCCAACCATGAATGAATGACTATAGTAGTTAACTGAAAAGTGTTGTCAAAGCTAATACCCTTAAATTCACCAACTATTTGAAACAACTTGAGATTTGGTGCACGGATATTAATTTGGCCTAAACCATCAAGGTCAACTTCTGCCAATTTCAATTCTTCAAGCAAGGGGCAATTGGATATCAAGTTTTCAAAAGCTTCTTGATCCACTGTAACCAACTTTATATCAATACTTTTCAAGTTTCTGAAACTTTCATACGTCATTGGAGGTTCAAGCCAGCACCATTTTAATTTTAAATGACGCAGACTTCCAAATGAGAATAAACGGCAAGGTAAGTCAAATTGTTTGTCTGTATAAAAATCCATCACAAACTCTTTAATAGACCTTCCAGTTAGATGAAGAATCCATCGATCAACATAAGCATCATTATAAGCCACACGTTGCCTACTGTCATCGAACTTGAACATGTTAATTGCCCCAGAATGAACTAAAAGTACATGGTCGACAAATTTCATAAACCTTTTCTCAGCAAATTTCGCATGAGAGATACATTGTGTGTCAAACACAAGATTTGGTAATGTGTACCATTTGTGCCTCCAATTGCTGGATAAAACACTTGTTCTCACTGCTTCCTTAATTGGCAAGTAAGATAGAATACAGTCTATTACATGACCCGGTAAGCAACTAATTCTATCCGGCTCCACATCAATCACTTCTCGGGGAGTAGACTTAAATCGCTTTCTTCCCTTTATATTCAAACAAAGGTACATACATGAATCAAAAAACAAACTAGGTTAGTGTACATACGTATCTAAGTATGCATACACGAATTCATAGCTATGTCCACCGGGAGTAATCATTAAAACTCAAACTAATATATTTCATATCATTTAATACTCCCCCCGGTCCTTTTTACAAGACACAACTGAGTCGACAAAAATTGAAGTATATTATGAACCACATACATCAACTATTGTTAACTCAACTGTCTCAATTGTCTCTTAGTAAAATGGTGTGGTTACACTTACAATTCAAGGATGGTTTACTATAATTTCATAATATATGGAAAATGTCACTCATGGGTTCATATATTATATATTACAGACACAGAATAAGACTTTACCATTGTCAAGCAACCGATTGAGTAGTTCCAGGAAAAGCACACATTAATCTTTTGAAAGTGATTTCTACAAGCCTACAGAACAAAAAGATCAATAACAATTAATAACAAAGTGAAAAGTAAAGAAGAAATGAAGCATTGAATATTGAAGAGGAAATCGAATGAACGAGAAGTAGAGGAAGAAATGAATAACCAAAAATCGCCTATAGAGAGAGAGAGAGAGAAGAATTGGTTCCGATTTGAGATATGCTTCAAACCCTAGCTCTAGATCAAAAGGGGTTATATAACACTCTCAACACGAGGCTAACCAGTAACCAGTTAACCTTATTTTTATTTTTTTTTGTCTTAACATCTTCTATTTATTTATTCTAATTATTTACAATTATTTTTGCCACTCAAGTAAATTCCACTCGTCCTTAATTTTTTATTTTTTTAGAAAATAAAGTATAATTAATGATATTTTCTCATTTATACTCTCGTAAAAACTAAAAATATTTATTATATAATTTTTTTAAAAATAAAATAAGGATAAAAATGATTTAACTTATCAATATTTAATATTTTTTAATTTATAAGCAAAATTCTAAAATGATAAAAAAAATTGGGACGGAGGGATTATAACTTTAGAAATGTAAACACAAAGTGACATAAGTGTGGCAATAAATCTTGTAAAAAAAGTGACTAGTTCAAATTGTTCTAGACACTCCAAAATACTAAAAAACTTTAGGCTTTGTTTGGTTCAACCTAGGGGGAGGGGAGGGGAGGGATTTTTAAGGAGGGGAGGGATTTTTAAGGAGGGGAGGCGAGATAAAACAGAATTTATTATGTTGACAAAATTACCATTACTTTTTTATTAAAATTCTAAATTATCCTTGTTGGAATATTAAATTCTAGATTTTTTTTTACAACAAAAAAATTTAGGTTTTCTACTCATTAGATTTTATTTTTTTTTGTATATATCCATTAGATTTTTTTTTACGTAATATATTCATTATAATTTAATCCTTATTTTGAGTTTATAAGGTTAAGGGTAAAAAAATAAATTACTTCTCCCCTTCCCTCCCCTCCCCTCGTTAAAAAGTTGAACCAAACATAAAAATTTAAAATATCACCTCACCTCCCCTCCCCTCCCCTCCAAAACTCCCGAACCAAACAGACCCTTAGTGATCGATGAAAAGGAAATAATAGAAAAAGTAGAAAATCCTAACTCGTGTTCAATTTTGAACTAGAGAATAGAAATGGTACCTTGTTCTTCATGACAATCTCTATACTTGTTCTTACCTATATCTATATATAAATCTTCTTTGTGGAATCCTTAATCACAAAGGTTGAATTCTCATTCCTTTTTCTTTTTTTGTTGAAAAGCCAAAATTAAATTTTATTAAAGGAAAGGCATAAGATATGCCATCAGTACATAGCAGTTAAAGAAAAAAACTGATGCTTCTCCTCTATTGTTTTGGAGCAAAATACCAAGACACTCCTATCAGTCACTAACAACATTAAGAGATCAATGCCTTGGTAACAATTAAAGGCAAATGAATGTCTACCACCACAACCCGTACTGCACAGATAAAGGATTTGAACTAACATCTTAGGATCTCGGTCCATGTCATTAATAAACAACAGAAATTCGAAGAGAATGAAAGATCATATTTTTCTTTTCTGAAGTCGTTCGAACATGGTTTTGAGATACAACCAAAATGTCTTAGCCAAAACCTTTATCTAAATGAAACCTTAACAGCTACATCAACAAAATATATAAAGCTTTAGCCTCAATCACACCACAAGACTGGCAGGTGCATATTAAATTAAGATCTGATCTGACATAACCTGTTACTCAGCAGATACAATACCCAAACAGCCGAGTGGATTTAAATTTTCGAATGCATAGTTAAATCCTTCCGCCTTATTAATTTCGATTGGTCCAAGTCTCATTCTAATCAATGTGTCACAAATTAATCTCATTCTTAGGGGTTGGCTTTGATAGAGGATTAAATATGTTAACTTCTAACTTCAAATAGGCGAAGGCGAAGGCTAGGGTGGGAAAGGCCTTTAGGTCTCCCACCATGGGAAATGAACAGTGACCTTTAGATTAAATGTGGTGCATCATATGATGATGCACCGTCGGTACTGTATTTTTTTTATTGTTATTTTAATTTATTTTTAAAAAAAAAAAATTACTTTTTTTTTTACTTTTTTTTAACATATAGGTCTTTTATTGTAATATTTTGGTCATTTATCTTATTTTTTTCCATACAAGTCTTTTATCTTTTATAATTTGCTCAATATAAACCTTTCTCTCATTTTTTTAATTAAAAAATGTTGATTTCATTTTTTTAAATCCTTTTTTAATAAATTTTACTGTGTCCATCATCTTATTCATCATATATGTTCACGATCTTCATCAATATATCTATCATCTTCATCTTCTTCCTTAAAAAAAATGGTAAGATATCAATTAAAAAAAATCAGATGGAACATCCAACTCATCATCAACTTCAAACTAACTCAAACAACAAACCCAATAAAAAAAAGTAAAATCAAATCCGTTAAATTAAATGCACTTCGAATGAATAGAAAGTAAAGACGAGTGCAATGGGTTCTGCACCTGAAAAACGCAAAAATACTCGTTAGATATATTAGTAAAATAAGTAGCGTCTCAGATTAATTACAAGTAAATTGTTGCTACAGTGACAAAAGGGTAAATAGAAATTTACATAATGGAAGGTAGCCGTTAGTTAATTTAACAACTCAGTGACAAAAGGGTAAATAGAAATTTACATAATGGAAGGTAGCCGTTAGTTAATTTAACAACTCATTTAAATAAAAATAAGAAGAATAAAGTGAATCTGAGTTTTTTAGTATTTAAATCGTAATAAAACTATATTAAAAAAAAGTAAGAGAAAAAGTAAATTTTTTTTTCAAAAAAATAAAATAAAATAACAGTAAAAAAAATACAGTACCGACGGTGCATCATCATATGATGCACCACATTTGATCTAAAGGTCATTGTTCATTTCCCATGGTGGGAGACCTAGAGGCCTTTCCCACCCTAGCCTTCGCCCTTCAAATAACCAATCAACAATGTTCCAATTGAATATGTCTATGTCTATTGTTTAGCAATAAAATATTTGTTCATTGCTACAGCTATCGTTGATTGACAAATAGCAATCACAGTACGACATTGATGGAGTATTCCTACTAGAAAATTAGTTAAAGAATCACCTAATAGAAGAAAATATTTTTCATTCCAAATGCTTTTTAAATTATATAAATAAGAGTAAAGTGTGATAGAAGTTCAATGTTTCTTTTGACAAAAACATACATTCATTGCTAAAAATTAATTTCAAAGAATTGTAATGCTTCCTTCGACAAAGGAACAACGCCCCAACAAATTACCCGGCAAGATCTCCGTAAGACCAATCCAATTATACACCTCCTTCCATATCTTTTTTTAGAAACTTTTTAGGTAAGTTAGATGTTAGATCTCATAGATTCACCAAAGACCGAACAAACCTCAATTCAAAAAGCCCTTAGGTTCACAATATCCGTATGAGACGTTTTATTAAATTTATATTGTTCTATTTGAATGTAAACATACGAGATAAAATACACAAAATTATGTTGTGCAAATCTCAAAACAATATACAAAATACTATAAAATTTTGCTCACAATCTTGAGAATAGAAATGATACTCTTAAGGAATAGAGTTTGAACATCGTGGGAAAAAAATGAACCTGCAAAGCTAGGTATTAAGGAGAACCGCACATAAGATATGAATAAGGCTAAGCAACATCACAGTTGTTAAGGATGTTTAATTATATGCCTTTGGAACTGTTCATTCTACGATAGCTAGCTTGTTAATTGTCAAAGTCAATTAATTAACCATGAATAATTGGCATCAATTCTCCTTTCCATTAGTAAAAATCATTATGAAGGATCTTCCCAAATAACTTCAGCTTCTCCTGACGCTCTTTTGAACCGCATTAGTGCTTTCATCAACTCTGGTATGTAGTTTGCAACAGGCTTCACAATCATCTTTTCTAGTACAGGAGAATATAGAAGTAAAAATTTGATAAAACCTAATTCCGACTTGGTACCAGAGATGCCACTATCATGTATCCTCACATGTCGCACTCGAATGGGCATGGTTGGCTTTGAAAAGATATCTTCCCAACAGTAGGTGGCGGGTGTCAAAGGGACCTTAATCATCTGTGCCTACATGCAATGGTTATAAATTCATGGATCGATCAACGGGGGAAAGATAGTACGCATAAGAAAGATATAAACCATAAAACTATGAAGCTAACATTATATTGAGATAGAAGATGGAAAATGATTCATAACTCTAAAGTTGCAACTGATTCATAACTTCTGTAGCAGTATGACAACTCACATCTACAAGTCTTAGAAAACTAACTTCCAAAGCTAAACACTACACAAATACTTAAAGCAAAAAAGGTTTGCAAATTCAAGAGTTTAATAACTATTAACTACATAAAACAAAAAAAACATGATGTGCAAGTGCGACCACAAATCAGAAAACAAAGCAAAGTCAAGCTAAACTAAATGAGTACTCACATATATTTCTAATTTTCGAAGATTAGGTGAGCTTCTGAGCAAGCAAAGAGTGGCTGAAATTTCGTTCAAGTCATCAAAGTTTATGCTTAAGGAAAGATAACTTAGATGAATACAAGGTGTAGGAAGCTTTACTGGCAAAACACCTGCAGCCAAATACTGAAGCAAAAGACTCTAAATTAGAATATAATGTTTTTAATATAAGACAGATCAAGAGTTGCATACACATGATTGTTGTTCGTATTAAACAGTATTACGTGAGTCACTCCTAAAGTAAAATTCGAAATTCAGATGCTTGAGCAATATACCTTTAAAAAATAACTACCAATCTCTAGGCTCTGTATGTGAGGTTGATGATCGAAAAATTCGAGCAAATTGCTAGACCATCCATGCGGTTTACGTTGATTGCTTTCAGAATTCAAATCCAACCATGAATCAATGACTATAGTAGTTAACTGAAAAGTGTTGTCAAAGCTAATACCCTCAAATTCACCAACGATTTCAAACAACTTGAGATTTGGTGCATGAATATTTATTTGGTCTAAACCATCAACTTTTGTCAATTTCAATTCTTCAAGCTGGGGGCAACCGGATATCAAGTTTTCAAAAGCTTCTTGAGCTACCATGACCAAATTTAGATCAATACTTTTCAAGTTCTTGAAGCCTTCAAACGTTGTTGGAGGTATAAGCCCACACCAATATAATTTTAAACGCTGCAAACTTTGACATGAGAATAAGCACCAAGGTATCTGATAACGTTCATCTATCCAAACTTCCAGCACAAGCTCTTTAATAGACCTTCCAGTTAGATGAAGAATCCATCGATCAATATCAGCACTATCAGTTACTGTTGGTGGTATTCTAGAGGTGGTATGTTATAAATTATAGTATTGCAGAATTTGAAGTAAGGAAATACATTTGAGGCTAAATATTCTTGTGTTTTTCTTATATCAAATGCATCTCATACACAGAATATATATAGCATGAGTAGTGATAGTTACAACTATCAAAGAGTCACCACTACTAGGTGCTTAAAACACTCCACTAAGCACTAAGTGCTTCCACTAACAACAATAACAATTTACTCATGTAACTCTTCACTTACACTAGATAATTTCCACTATCTTAACATAATCAGCACATTAATTAACATACTCCCCCTTAATGTGCTGCTCTTTAACTCCCATTGCTTCTCTAAGTTGCTGAAATCTTCCTCTTGGTAGTGCTTTAGTAAAAATGTCTGCAAGCTGCTCTTGTGAACTGCAGAAAATCAACTGCACATCTCCTTCTTCAATCACACTTCGAATGAAGTGATGCTTTATGTTAATGTGCCTGGTCCGGCTATGAAAAACAGGATTCTTTGCCATGGCAATAGCTGATTTGTTGTCACAATGAAGCTGTAGACTTCCCTCTTGCTTCTCTCCGATGTCTTGTAAAATTCTTTTCAACCAAAGTGATTGTTGTGTAGCCAAACCAGCTGCTAAATATTCAGCTTCTGCTGAAGATTGTGCCACAGTATCTTGCTTCTTTGAGCACCAAGAGATCACACCTGAACCAAGGTTGAATACATAACCTGAAGTGCTCTTCATGTCATCAACACTTCCGGCCCAATCACTATCACAATAGCCTTTAGCTTCAAGTTTAGAATTCTTCTCAAATCTGATTCCATGCTCCATGGTTCCCATGACATACCTTAGAACTCTTTTTGCTGCCCCAAGATGTAAATGACTTGGTTTACTCATGAATCTTGAGAGTAAACTAGCAGCAAACATTAAATCGGGCCTTGAAGCTGTAAGGTAAAACAAGCTACCTACCAAGCTTCTATACATGCTTGCATCTACTAATCTTCCACCATCTTCCTTCTTTAATTTTTCATTCACCACTAAAGGAATATCAACAGGTTTGCAGCCATACATGCCAAACTTTTTCAAAATATTTTCAGCATATCTCTTTTGACAAATAAAAACTCCATATTCATCTTGGTAAACCTCAATACCAAGAAAATGATGCAGCAAGCCAAGATCACTCATCTCATATTTTTTCATCATTTCTATTTTAAAATTTTCAACCATTTTCTTGTTATTACCCGTATACACCAAATCATCAACATAAAGGGCAACAAGAAGGATATCATCTTTACCTTGATGCTTCACATACAAGGTATGCTCACTTTGACTTCTTTGAAATCCTTGTTGAATGAAGTAGCTATCAATTTCACTATACCACGCTCTAGGGGCTTGTTTCAACCCATAGAGAGCTTTCTTCAACTTGTAAACTTTTTCCTCTTGGCCTTTAGTCACAAAACCTTGAGGCTGCTGCACATACACCTCTTCTTTTAATTCTCCATTCAAGAAAGCTGACTTCACATCAAGTTGGTACAAATTCCAACCTTTTTGAGCTGCTACCGCAATGATTGTTCTCACGGTGTCCAAACGTGCAACCGGAGCAAAAGTCTCACTATAGTCAATTCCGGGCTGTTGTGCATAGCCTTTGACTACTAGTCTAGCCTTGGCTCTTTGGATTGAACCATCTGGATTATGTTTCAATTTGTACACCCACTTTACTCCAATAGCTTCTTTGTCATTTGGCTTTTCAACTAGATGCCATGTTTTGTTCTTCTCAATTGCATTCATTTCTTCTTGCATCGCATTCCTCCAAACATCACTACAAGAAAATAAGTGTTTTGCGACACTTCTATTGCGACCATTTGAATATAACTGTCGCAATGTGAATTTTGTAAAACATTTGCAACGGTCTATACGACGGTTTCTACAACTGTCGCAATGTTTTGTTCCTATGAGTGGGAAAATTTATTAAAACAAATATATTCATACACACACTTGCCATCTCTCTTTGTTACCAAAAAAATAGAAAAACACAAAAAAAATTAGCCAAACGCTCGTTTCCTTCATTGCGGCTTCCTCCATCGCACTTCACCGCCGCTTCCTCCATCACCGCCGTTCCTTCATCGACCATGACCCTAACTCGTTTCTTCATCGAAGTTACCTATCACAAGCGCTAAATCCCTAACTCGTTTTCTTCATCAACCCTAATCCCTAAATCGTGTTCTTCATTCCCTGAATCGCTAAATAGTGACTGGTTCGTTGCTCTCGTTTCTCCCGTTGAGAAGATTTTATTGTTCATCTCAGGTTCAGGTTCGATTTGATTTTTGGTAAATTCCTTCTGAGTTTGTTGTTTTCTCTATGTGCAGAGCTCATTGTTTCCTATTATTTTTCTCCAAACGGTGAAATGGTTTTTCTATTTATTCATGTTGAGGATAAGATAGCTTGATAACATATTTTAACAATGGCTGAATCACTATCCTAAAGAATACTTTGTCTTTGTTTTTGGACTACTGTAGTATATGACATGCTGCTGTTCTGTTGTTGTTCTGTGTTAAGAGATATCTGTTTTGAGTTTTGATTGTGCTTTAACTAAGGTCTAAGTGCCTTTGGTTCACTGTTGTCTTAAATTTTGGCTCTGTTATGAGATTTGTGTTCTGGATTATGAGGCTTTAAGTACTTGGTGGTTGGTGCCATGCCAATATGTGTTGGAAGTTAAATTTCATTTGATTTTGAATTTAATGTGCTTGTGTTATTGAAAATTATAACCTGTTTCCATGTGATATTTGAAGGTAGAGAGTTCTCTTGTGGAGTTAAATATGATCTCAACTCAAGAGAAGAGTTCTTATTGTTTCATGGACTGATTTCAAGTTCTGCCTTCAAGTCTTAAGGTGTGTACATTACTATTTGTAGAAACCAACTAAGTTATGATTTTTCATTCATGAGACCAATATTTAAGTTTGAAAGCTAATTAAACTTTCTTTCTTTACAGTTTCTATGAGGGCAACAGTGCTTCATACGAACTCTATAGGAAGTTGAACATTTCTATTATTAAAAATGGTGTTATTCACAAGGTGAGTTGGGTTAAGTATAGACAACATGTGCTTAATTCTACAGCTGCCATAGCTGATGTTATTCTAATAATAGAAGGTATGCTTAATTCTTTTTTCTTGTGAATTGTTCTCTGCTATCAAATTTGGGTTGGTTTATAAATCAATCCTTATTTTTAGCTTTAAAAACACCTTGCTGCATAATTAATTATGGATTTATTTTGATCTGGTTCTGGTTATACGAGTGATCAACCATCTGTGTGAAGTATGAAATCCAACACTCCAACCATTATTAGACTATAAATTATAGAGAGAAAATTAGAAATTCCCTTTCTTTGAAGCATAAGGAACAAGTTGAGGAATCAAGAACTCAAGTTTATGGGTACAAAAGTTGAAGCTTAAAGTGGTGAGGAGTTGAAGAAAGTCTCAAAGAATTAAGGTGAGTTCCCTAGGTTAGAAACAGGTTCATTATTCTTTAATGGCTGAAACTAACATTGTTAGTAGTGTACTAATTGAAACTATATATTAGACTATAAATTAGAGAGAGAAAATTAGAAATTCCTATTTTGTTTCTTTATGATAATGACACTTGATACTTAAAATAATTGTTCAGAGGTAGTGATAGTTAGGAACCTTTTTCCCTTGTGAAGATGTTGGTTTAATAGGTTGAAAATTGGACATAAGTATTAGTTCTGAATCTCGGCGAAATTGCTTAATAATGGGACTATTCCGCTGCTTCTGTTGTTAGTTTTCTGCATAAAATCAGGTTTTTGCTATGCTGTTTCTGCTATTCATTTTTCTGCTGTTTCTGCTATAGTTCCTGCAGAAAGCTGTTGAACTATTGCGCTGTCCTGCTATTAAATTCTACTGTTTCTGCTCTTAATTTTTCTGCTGTTTCTGCTGTTAGTTCCTGCAGAAAATACAATACTGTTTTGCTGTTTTACTCTTAGTTTCCTACAGGATTTGAGACTGGTTTACTTCTAATTTCCTGCACAATTGGGGATTGGGTTGCTATCATAATAATGGCTTTAACTCACATAGGACAGCATAATGAGACAAAATTATGATTAGGATAAATGTAGTAATTAATTAATTAATATAAAAATAGAGGAACTACTAACTTAAGACTAGTACTAACGGTAGACTTGTATGTATGTGTTAATTTTAAATAAAGATGATCATGATTTCGATGGACTTTGAGCCATGTATGTATAAGTAATTATATGTTTAAGTTGTGACCCTAGTGGTACCAAAGACCACTAGATATAGTGGTTGGATAATTTGGTTGGGATTTTGAGACGGGGTCCCACATAACGACAAGATGAGTCAAGGAGTCGTGCTTTATCCTTCGATAGGGAGTTTAGCCGACTAGATAGATATTCTGAGCCTAACTCAACTCAGATTATCTATGTAAAAAGAATCAAGATAATTATTGTGTGACACACTTATTTATATGCTATGTAATTTATGAATAATGTGATGATACTTATGAAATGATCAACTGTTAATTAGTTCTTCTTAGTTACTAACTCTAGGTAAATGGAATCACTGGGACGAAGTGACTGTCTCACCCCTCACATAATAAGTTATGTACTTTTACACATAAAATTATAATAATTGAGATCCATTTCTTTTGAAAAAGATATTGACTTATTAAGAAATGAATCATTCAAGAAGTTTGTTAAAAAGAGTGTTTTGCTGATACTTCTTTTTGGTTCAAATATAAGAATATTTACTCTGAATGCATTATAACTTGTTATCATGGTGAATGTAGCCTCATCGTTAATGGGGTGGTAATGTCTTATATCACTACTCAAGCTGCTGCAGAGACATTGATACTATCAACTGGTATGTCCTTTTGAATCTTGTTATGTAGAGGCAATGCATAATTGTATAAACATATTTTTTTCATTATTAGATTAAGAATGATGCATACCTATTCCATATAACCTGGCCATAGACTATGATAAATGATAATATGATATCACTTCATCTAAAAGCAAATTCATTTTCAAAGGTTTACATACACATAAGCAAAAAAAATTGTTCCTGTTTTCATTCAATGCAGAAGTAGCTATGACAAAGCCTTGTGATTTGCAAATGAGAATCATTCAATGCAGAAGTAGCTATGTATTAATCTTCTTCATTGATTCTCTATAGAATATTTTTTTCTTAATAAACAAATGAGATTTAATATCTATATTCCTTATAACCATCTTATCACATTAAAAAAGTGAACTTTTTTAGTTTTATGATACAACTAGTAGTCTTAGCAAAATAATAAAATCAGGACTAATATACTCTTAACTCATTGTCAAAAAAAAAAAATAAACTCATAGTCTTTCAACTCAAGTTTAGATTTTGAAGCACAAACTCCTGTACCAACTGTTACAATGCTTTGTTTACAATGACATGGTTAGAACAATAATAATGGTTTGACGTTGACAAATGTGGTGCTAGGAGGGTTAAAAAAGACATTTCTATAGTATCATCTCATGGAGTTAAATATGATCTCAATTCAAGAGCGGAGTTCTTATGGTTCCATGGACTGATTTCAAATTCTGCTTTCTGGCACTTCTGGTTTAGTTAGTGTTTTTTTTTAATATTTCAGTGCTTATGTTTAGGTGTTTTTATGCTTTGATTTGGGTGTAGGCTGTTTGGGTGGTGTTTCTTGTCTTGTTGTCTTGTATGCTCGACTGCTTCGGTTCATTTATATGCTAAATGAACATAATTTACGAGTGCACTGCTATTGTATTGCTGTCCAGTTTTTAGACTTGGTATTGATGTCTTTTTTCTGTTATGATAGTGCATTGGTAGTGTATTGCTGTCCAGTTTTTATGTTGTTGTCTTGTTTTTCTGTTATGAGACACTACTTGTGCTTACTAAACAGCTTTGCTCTTTGAAAAGAGGTCTTGGAGTTAAATGATTGCAGATTGTCTCTTCCTTTTTGTAGCTTAATTTGTATTGCAATCATGTCTTAGGCCTAGGATCGTTAATGGTTGAGGCACTTTGGCATTGTAATCATTTGTGTTTGTCTGTTTTTGAGTGTTTCTTTGGGATACCTAATGTCTATCTTAAATTAATAAATTATTCCTTGAAAAATAATTATGTTCTGTTATGAGTTCATTTATTTGATGTACTGATAAAAGAGTTTTTGTTATGTTATGTTTGAAGGAACCATTATCTTGTGGAATTATGCCATGTACAATTTCATTAGTTTTCCTAATATATACTTATGTCTTTTCATGTAACAGAATACAAGAGTCAAGAGAGATGGTAGGCTTTTTGAGTCTTAGCTGGCAATAATTAAGGATCATGAAGCAACATCACGCACAAAGGAATATTTAGATATTTTTTGAACTTATTTTGACATAATGTTTTCTATGGTTAGCCACTCTACTAATGTTTTTGTTTTTGAATGTTTGAACTATGCTAGTTTTTTTCTTTTAGAGTTTCAAGTACTTTAATTGGATTTTTTATGTATAGATATAGTCACTTTTGAATGAATTATATGAATGAGATGAAGTTATTTATATTTATATACTAGTGCATTTTAATTTTGTTACTTTTATATGGATATTGTAACACTTATTTAATAAGCCATCAAAATAAATAAATAAATTTTTTAAATTAATTTATATATTTTTAAAACAAAACAAGTTTGCGACGGTTTTGTAACCGTTGCAACCTCTACTCTTAAATTCAGGAAAATACATTGGGACGGTTTTCAAAACTGTCGCAAAGTTCTGCTGTTAAATCTAGTATTTTTCTGGAAAAACACTGTGACGGTTTGAAACAATTGTTACAACGGTTTTTAAAACTGTCGCAATGTTCTCTTGCGACCTTGAAATCATCAACGGTTGGAGAACCGTCGCAGATGTGCAATTGTGACACTTTGAACTGTCGCAAACTGCAATTTTAACCGTCGCGAAGTGCTTATTTTCTTGTAGTGCATCTTCTTTGATTGCTTCATCAAAATTTTCTGGTTCCACAACACAATAGTTGCACCTTGCATAAATATCACTCAAGTCCTTCAATTTTATTGGAGTTGAGCTAGGAGAAGATGAATTTGAAATTGGTGAACTTATAGAGGATGAAGAACTTGGTGTGGATGGGGCTGGTTGCTCATTTTCATCTGCTGAATCTTGTTGTAATAAAATTGCAGGGACTGTTTTCTCCTTCATTTTGTCTTCTTCCCAATTCCAAGAAGTCTTCTCATCAAATACAACATCTCGGCTAATGATCACCTTGTTTGTCTTCAAGTTGTAAAGTCTATAGCCCTTTGACATGGAACTATAGCCAATAAAGACACATATTTCACTTGTTTCTTCCAGCTTTGTCCTCTTTTGTTTAGGAATTTGAGCATAGCAAACACACCCAAAAACTTTAAGGTGGTTAACTGAAGGTGTTCTTCCACTCCAAGCTTCGAATGGAGTCTTATCCCATATAGCCTTTGTTGGACATCTATTCAGCAAATACACAGCAGTATTAACAGCCTCGGGCCAAAAGGTTTTAGGCAAACCTTTCTCAAATAGCATAGACTTCGCCATCTCCATCACGGTTTGGTTCTTTCTTTCAGATACACCATTTTGCTGAGGTGTATAACCAACAGTGAGCTGTCTTTCAACACCTTCATCTTCACAAAATTTGTGAAATTCATTTGAGGTGTACTCCTTCCCCCTGTCACTTCTCAACATTTGTATAAACCTACCACTTTGTTTCTCAATAAAAGCTTTAAACTTCTTAAAAATTACAAAAACTTCAGATTTTTGTCTCATAAAATATACCCATGTCATGCGGGTAAAATCATCAATAAACAAGATAAAGTACAAGTTTTTTCCATGAGACAAAGTATTCATAGGGCCACACACATCTGTGTGTACAAGTTCCAACACTTGTTTGGCTCTCCATGCTCCTCCCTTTGGAAATGGTTGGCGGTGGTGTTTGCCAAGCATACATCCTTCACACACACCAGATTTTTCTTCAATTATTGGCAGCCCATACACCATCTTCTTTTGATAAAGCAACTTGAGACTATTGTAGTTCAAGTGCCCAAGTCTCTTGTGCCACAAACAAGAGTCATTATCTTCTCTAGCCATCATACTGAAATTTTTCTCATAATTAAGAGAAAGTGGAAAGCTTCTATTGCTGGTCATTTTTACAACAGCAACGTTTCTTCTCTTTGAATCAAAAATTCTGCACTCTCGATTCTCAAAATTTAGAGAATAGCCGTGCTCCAAAAGCTGTCCAATGCTTAGCAAGTTCTCATCTAATTCTGGCACATAAAGAGTGTCATGAATGACTTTGCTTCCTTGCTTTGTTGTAACTCCAATGCTGCCTTTGCCTTTTACTTCAACGTGTTCTCCATTGCCCAATTTAACTTTTGAGCCAAATGAAGAATCAATGTTGATAAAAGCTTCTTTCTTTCCGGTCATATGATTGCTACAACCGCTATCCAAATACCACACACTTTTATCTTCTTGAAATGCCTTTTGACAAGCAAAGAACAAATTACCTTCATCATTTTCTCCTTCTGCAAATGAAGCATGTTGTTGATTGCCAAAACGACAATCTTTTTGAATGTGCCCGAATCTCTTGCAATTGTAACATTGTGATTTTCCCTTGTTCCAACAATCCTTCTCGTCATGAGTGTTACTCTTACAAATATTGCACCATTTATTTGATGCTCCTTCATGCCATCTTCCGCCATTCGCACATCTTCCTCTTCCTCGTGAGTTTCTTCCTCTACCTCTTCCAAATCTGCCACCTCTAGAAGACTCACCTCTATTTTGTGTTGGGGGCTTATTTTCACCATTGTTGGGCTGAATGTTGAGTTTAGATTGAAAGGCACTCTCAACTGATTTTTCAGAGCGTCGTAACAACCTTTGTTCGTAGGATCTCAAAGACCCCATCAACCCTTGAACAGACATAGTTGACAGGTCTTTAGTTTCTTCTATAACAGCCACCATAGGATCAAATTTTTCCGTCAAACTAATCAGAATTTTATCAACAATTCTGTGATCATCTATTGTATCTCCATGTGACTTCATTTGATTCACCAATTCAGAGAGTCTATTAAAGTATTCATTCAAACTCTCATTCTCTTTCATTCTTTCATTTTCATAGTCTCTCTTAAGAGATTGAAGTTTCACAGTTCTCACCTTTGAGTCTCCTTCAAACTCTTGTTGAAGAATACTCCATGCTTCCTTTGATGTTTTTGCTCTCATAATCCTTGGGAAAATGGATAGAGAGACTCCTCTTTGAATCATCCCGAGAACTCCAGCATCTGTGATCTTCTTCTTCTTCAATTCTTCAAGTTGTTGGCTTGATTCTTCAGCCTTTTCATTTGTTTTAGGTGCTGGTTCTTCATACCCGTTTTTGACGAACTCCAAGACATCCAAAGAGGTGAATAGAGTCTCCATTTTAACATTGCTATAAACTGCGGCAGGGTTGCTTGTGGAAGCCATATTTTTTGTTGGTTTTGCTGCAGCTGCAAGGATCTGCAGCTCTGATACCACTATGTTGGTGGTATTCTAGAGGTGGTATGTTATAAATTATAGTATTGCAGAATTTGAAGTAAGGAAATACATTTGAGGCTAAATATTCTTGTGTTTTTCTTACATCAAATGCATCTCATACACAGAATATATATAGCATGAGTAGTGATGGTTACAACTATCAAAGAGTCACCATTACTAGGTGCTTAAAACACTCCACTAAGCACTAAGTGCTTCCACTAACAACAATGACAATTTACTCATGTAACTCTTCACTTACACTAGATAATTTCCACTATCTTAACATAATCAGCACATTAATTAACAGTTACAAGAAACTGACGGTCAGAGAACTTGAACATGTTGATTGCCCCAGAATGAACTAATAGTACATGATCAACAATTTTCAGAAACTTGTTCTCAATAACTAAAGGGTGTTTGGAAGCTACATGAGAGACGCAGTGTTTATCAAACACTAGATTTGGTAGTGTGTACCATTTGTTCCTCCATTTGTTGGATAAAACACTTGTTCTCACTGCTTCCCTAATCGGCAAGTAAGACAGAATCTGATCTATTACATGACCTGGTAAGAAACTAATTCTATCCGGCGGCTCCGCGTCAATCACTTTTCGGGGAGTAGACTTTGATTGTTTTCTTCCCTTTAGATAGATGTTCATATTAAAACAAAGGTACATACATGAATCAGAAAACAACAAACTAGGTTAGTGTACATAGGTATCTAATATGCACACTAGAATCATAGCTAGGCCCACTGAGAGAAAACCTTAAAATTCAAACTAGTGTATGCAATTTCATTTAATAAAAAAAGAAAATGCTAACTAGTGTTAGTGCCCCCGTGACACTAGTTAAAGAACTAAATATAGTAAATAAGTCTTTGAACTTGTGTATTTTACTTTTCAAAAGTATAAATAATGTTTGTTTCAATGTGAAAATTACTTCTTTTAGCTTTCTTAACTAGGTCCCCGATTGTTTCACTATTTCAACTTAGTCCCTGCCTCTATTAAATGTTTCTCAATTTGGTCATTATGTTGACATTTGTTTTATAGCATCGTTGAATATGTCGATACTCGATATGGAGTGTTAAATGTCATGTGGATAATAACATCACACAATTTCAATTTAAGTGTCATGTCAATTTAAAACAGTGATTATTTAATTGATATTCATGGAGGGACCAAATTAAGAAACATTTGACACAAACAGAACTAATTTGACATATTGAAAGTTTCGGACACCTATTTGAGAGCGAGCTACGGAGAAAAGACTTTAAGAAATTACCATTGTGAAGCTACCGATTGAGTGAAAGCAAACAAAAATCTTGTTGAAAGTGATCGCAACAACTACAAGTCCGCAACAACGAAAAAATGAATTAATTTGAGAAAATATGGGTGTGTTTGTTTAAGCTTTGAAAAAAATGTTAAAAAAAAATCTAAAGATTTTTTTGTAGAGATTTTGAAGAAAATCTAAAGCTACTTTGTTTGTTTACAATTATAAAAATCTATTTTTTTTTAAAAGAAGTTCATACACTTAGATTCCTTAGTTTTAAAAAAATAGATTCTTGAAAAGCTATTTGAAAAGCCAGAGACAAGGATTGGTTTAAATTTGAGATTTTCTTCAAAAAGTATTCAATTGTCACATGAATTCATATCACTTTAACTATTATTTCTTTATTTTTATTTGTTTCTTGTGAAAGTGTCTAACAAATAATATTTGGGCTTCCTTATCAAAATATATATATATATATATATATATATATATATATATATATATATATATATATATATATATATATATATATTTGGGCTTGTGCCCATATAAGTATTTCTCACCAAATTGTATCTTCGATCATTATTTAAAGTATAATTTTTATTTTAATTAAATATATAAAATGTGTGAAATATGACTATTTTTTGTTTTGTCGCGGAATATATGCTTTAATTGAAAGGTAGAGACAAATTATCAATCCTTCAAAATATAGAGATTCACTTATTGGGTTGACCACTTTGAAGTGTACAAAATGTGAAATTATGATTAGAAAAAAGTTGAAGTTATGATACTAACTTGTACTACCTCTGTCCCATTTTATTAGACCTCTTTTGATTAAATGACACTATTCACTTATCATACTTTTACCATACTTTCTTAATAATATATAAATATAAACATATAAGATCTTGTTTGATTTGTTTTGATAAGTATTTTCAAAATATCTAATTTTTATAATTTTTACTAATAGAGAATTAAAGATATTAGCGATCAAAACCGTGCGTTGGCATACGTGCTGTAGTCAAACTAGTTCTTTTATTTTGGGACGGAGGTAGTATAAGAGAAAGTTAGGGTGACAAGTGTTGTTTACAATATTGTGATGTGATATATCTAATTTCGCTACATAGAGCTATAAAATGAAACTAACAGTAAAGTCTGAGACACATGAGAATGTATTGTTATGAATGATTTATCTGTGTAAGATATCATATAAACAGTTTCACTTAACATTCACATAAGTTTTTATTTTCAATGCTAAAAGAACTAACAAGTAACTTGTTCTTATATATCTATATGAATATTTTTTATGGGATCTTCAATTACAAATGTTGGTTGGGTTGATGGATTTGGATCACTTATTAATTTTGATTGGCATTTCCATCAATGTGTCATAAATTAATGCCATCCTAAGTGGTCTTGTTAAAGGATAAACTATCTTATGTATTACTTCAAATAATCAATCCATATTATTCCATCTTTTAGCAACTACTTTACTAGAACATGTCTCAATTGAACATGTCTATTTTTTACCATTGAAATATTTGTATTTACCACAGTTATCATTGGTCGACAATCACAATTCATCAAAATATCCTTTGTGTTCTTATCTTTTAGAAATTGAATACTAAAAATTATATATTTTAAAATATCAAAAAATCATTTGTGTTCTTATCTTATAGTGAACACTATAATCATTGTCATTATATTAAAAACACAAAGCTCATCAAAATAGTAATAGACTAACAAATAATTTAACTCTTTTGGATATTAATGGATTATATGTATGCTCTCACTCGAACTCTTCAAATAGATTAGAGTCGGTCAACGATGCAACCTATAAAAAGATATCAACAATTAATTTTGTGTGTCTTACAAGTTTATTTGGCTTTTGACTTTTAAACATAGACGATATTGTGATTTGTTTAATATAATATTGTAATTGTGATATTTGATGTTAATACTTAATCGTTAAACACAACAAATTATAATTTATAAATTGTAACTAATATTTTTTTATCATTTTCTCTGTGTCTCTACAAAAATTTTAGTGTTTAGTCACATTATTCTAACCGTGGACATTATAGTCAGTTGCCACAACTTAACCATGGCTAAAATAATCAATATTTTTACTCTTTTTGTGCTTGGTATAGTGTTGTTTAATGCTAGGTTAGATTTAACATTTTAAATGATTATTTGTGCTTGATATAGTGTTGTTGAATCAAAAAGTTTATGTGTTATATCTATTTCGATGTGCTGTTTCAACAAAAAAATTGTTAAATTGTTCGAAAGACAGCTATTGTTGTTTTTCCAATTAGAAAGAAACAATTTATCCAAGTCATCTTATAGAACTTTACTGCACCCTCTGCAGATTTAATTTGTCACAAATCGATCTCCACGATACTCATGTAGTGTAACTTGCATGATCAGCTTGCATTTTTGGTATATAAATTTCTTGTTATCCTTTAAAAGTTTCGGAGCAACACCAAATTTATAATTTGCCAACTTTATTTTATATAGTTGTTGGGAATACACATTTCCTATTAAATCATACATGTGGCAAGTCAATTTTTTTACAATCAAAGAATAAAAACTTATCAAAATAAAGAAAGCTACACATATACCTAGCATGGAAGCAAAAGTCCCAACAAACGAAGGCGAGTTAACGGTTATTTCTTTTCCTGATTTGAAATTAATTCGCGGTGCATTGCAGACAATTTCCAAATAGATTCATTTTTATGTAGGAGAAAGATCACCAAAGATAAAATAAAATATGAAAAGTGCTATCAAAATAACATTGAAGAATCTTCCATGGACTAATATATGTCTTATCGAAGTCCTCCGATGAAGAATTAGATGGTAAGACATCCCCAACAACGGAAATTATCTTTTTCCATATACTATTAGTTGTGAAATTAACCTCAAATGTACTATTGAATAGTTTTGAATGTAATTTGTGACCTTCTTTTGCGAGTAAAATAGTCTATTATAAAAATGACAAAAGAGATACCATGAGTTGGGATGTAATTTGTGACCTTCTTTTGTGAGTAAAAGAGCCTATTGTAACTTGTTGATAATATTAATTTAATTATTATGTGTTTAATTCTTCCATCATGCCACGATGATGTTTAAACTAAATAAAAATATAACATGTTGCAATTCACACTGACTTTTTAGTGGATTTGTCCCCGAAATATCTTGTTGACTGTGACGACAAGAACCAAAATATGATGGTGAAAGGATTAGAAGATCATTTCGATATATGATGAAGAATGGTATAGGGTTCGAACAAAAGAACCAAATGGAGAGATAAATATCCATAACACTCTGACAACACGTGTTTGGTAAGTGTGTCTTAACAAAAGAACCCACTAAATACCAATTGTTAAACATGTCTACAAAATTAGAAATATTTCAATTTCCTCACACCCATTCTAAGGGTATTGACACCAATTTTGACCCATTCTAACTTGTTACAACAAGTTAATGAATGTTGCGAACAGTCACGAGTAACATGGCATATATACTTGCATTTCCGCAACATTCATTAACTTGTAACCAGAGTAACATGACATATATACATAAAAAACTATTTGCATTTTCAAGGATACTGCGAACAGTCAGGAGTAACATAACAAATAGTTTTTTTCATAAATTTCCCAATGTGCTAAACAAATTCAAACATCGCTTTTAATAGATTTTTTTTAGGTGAGTTAAATCTAAGGAACTCACTAGAACAAAGTTTTTTAGATAAAAAAATACTAGATTTAGAATATTAGTTTATGATATTTCGGTACATTTAATATTGTTCAATTAAATGTAAACAAACCAGATAAAATGCGTAAAATTATACCGTGAAAATCACAATTTCACAAAACAATATACAAAATACTACAAACAAAAAAGTTATATTGTGATTGTCAAAAAAAAGTTAAATTGTGACTCAGTTGGATATTATGTACTTGGATTCTATTGGATCAAGATCCAACGACTTAGGTTTTAAGTTTGAATAAATTTTATTTTTATATTTTGCATTAAAGGTTTGAATAAATTTTAAAAAAAAATTAATTTGTATCGGGGTTCAACTAGTAAAAATGTTGAAATTATTAGATTAAATATCATGACTGAAATTCAAACACCAATTCCCTTACTTTTTTTTGGCTTTAACCACCAGTTGAATCAGGTTCGGGAGTCAGTTCTGACATCAAGTGGTTCCAGCCCCTTTCGGATCACAGTTGCAAGCCAATTCCCTTATTTTACATGTGTAAATTTATAATAACTTTATCATCTCGTCTATCTAAAAAAATTTGCACTTGCACATTGTAAGCCGTCGAATATTAATCATATATTCATATATGTCTTAATTGTTTGACTTTAAATTTTTCCACTTAATGGAATCTCTTATGTGTGTGTGTGGTGTCCTTTAAAAGATAAGTACATAAATTAATATTTTAATAATGTGTCAATGCTTCATCATCAAATAAGGATTAGTTCTCATAAACTCTGAAAAAAGTTTTAAAATAGAAAGTCATACACCTTTGGTGATTACTTTGGAAGAATACATCCCATATGTCCCTTAAAGCCATTATTGGGACAGTCCAATTGAACAAATAACCATTAAAAAAGTCAATTATTTGATATAAGTAAAGTTTAAGCTATCATATAAGGACATTTATTTATAACAATTATTTCCTATATATAAGGGTCCTCAAAGGCCTAAGGACTTATAATTATTAAAAATAATAACTCCATAACAAGTAGAATGGGTATCTGCATATCCGTTGCATCTTCAGAGATTCATGGAATCCCTCAAGTTCATGATGAGAATATCATGATTTTTGAAGCAAGCAAGATTCAACATGAGACTCAGATACTTAGCTCTATTTACTCTAAACGAGGTACTAAAGGTCTCAACCAAGATGCTGCGTCTCTTTACAAGGTTTGTATTTCAATCATGAATAGTTAACCTTTGGATAATTTGCATGGTCACACGGTTTTAAATCGTGGTCACAAATGTTCTTGTCTTTGATATCGAGGAAAATTACAATCAATTGCAACTCAGGTTGCAACAATCACAGTGTATCATATATATTGCGACTCAAATTATAGTTTGGAGTTTTTTTAAAAAAACTTAGTTGTTTAACAATTCAAGATATTATGATAATTACGACTAAATATGGCCGATGTGGTGGCTACAATCACATTTGGTTGAAGAGACATTAAAAAATTTGATGTTGCGACTCAAATTGTAGTCGAGAGAAATTTTTAAAAAACTATTCGTATAACAATTCCAAATATTATGATTATAACAACCAAATATGGCTGATGTGAAGCCGCAATCACATTCGGTTGAAGAGACATAAATAGAGGTGTCAAAAAAGCCCCATATTGGAAGGCCCTATTTTTGGGCCCCATGTTAGGCCCCAAAATACTAAGCCCCACTTGAGTAAATTTGTTTTTGTTTGTTTTTAGGCCCAGCCCCCTATTCTTAAATTTTACTTTTGGCCCTTCTATGGGGCCTAATATTGGCCCACAAAAAATATCAAATAAATTTCAAAAAATATTTCTCGTAAACTTTTGGAGTATTTTTCTGAAAAACTTTTCGAGTATTTTTTTCGAGAACTTTTCGAGAATTTTTTCTCGGAATTTTTTTCTCGAAAACATTTCGAGTAATTTTCTCGAACACTTTTCGAGTATTTTTTTCTCGAGAATTTTTTCTCTGAAACTTTTTTCTCGAAAACATTTCGAGTATATTTTTCTAGAAAACTTTTCGAGTATTTTTTCTCGAAAATTTTTCGAGTATTTTTTTCTCGAGAACTTTTCGAGAATTTTTTCTCTGAAACTTTTTCAGAACTTTTTTCCCGAAAACATTTCGAGTATTTTTTCTCGAAAAAATTTCGAGTATTTTTTTCTCGAGAAATTTTTCAGAATTTTTTCTCGGAAACTTTTCCGGAACTTTTTTCTCGAAAACCATTCAAGTATTTTTTCTCGAAAACTTTTCGAGTATTTTTTCTCCGAAACTTTTCTGAAATTTTTCGGAACTTTTTTCTCGTAAACATTTCGAGTATTTTTCTCGTAAACTTTTCAAGTATTTTTTTCTCGAGAATTTTTTCAAAATTTTTTCTCGGAAACTTTTCCGGAACTTTTTTCTCGAAAACCATTCGAGTATTTTATCTCGAAACTTTTCGAGTATTTTTTCTCGAGAACTTTTCAAAAAGAATTTCTCCGAAACTTTTTTCGGAACTTTTTTCTCGAAAACATGTCGAGTATTTTTCTTCGAAAATATTCCGAGAATTCTCAAATTGTTTCTTTTGTTTTTAATAACTTATGTGTGAATTCTAGGTATTTTTATCAAAAAACTCTCATTTTCGAATTTTTCGGAATTCTCGATTCCGAGAATTCTCGAATTGTTTCTTTTATTTTTAGTAACTTATGTGTAAATTCTAAAAAAATTTATCTTAAAACTCTCGTTTCCAACAAAATTGGGGCTTTGGGGCCTTGGGGGCCTATGTTTTATTTAGGGGGCTTGGTATATTTGGGGCCTATATAATAGGGGACCTATTTATGTTTACATATTTAGGCCCCCTTTATATTGGGGCTGGGCCTAATTTTGATTGGCCCCCTAAATTGACAGCTCTAGACATAAAACAACCTTGTTAGTATGGCTCAAATTGCAATTATGAACATTTTTTTAAAGTCGTAGAAAATTACTAAAACACTATCTTCCATTTTTTGTTTATTTTTCTTTCTTGTTAAAAGGGTTATGGGATTGAAGATGGAGCATTTTGTGGTGTTTATGATGGACATGGAAGGAATGGACATATAGTGAGCAAAATAGTAAACAATAGTTTACCTTCTCTCATATTAAGCCAAAAGAATGCTATTGAGGAGATTGATACAACAAAAAATGGTGTTGACAACAAACAAAACCAATTTTCAAAAAAATTTCTAAATATGAAAGAAGCTATTCTTGGTGCTTTCAAAGTGATGGATGAGGAGGTGAAGTTACAAGAGAATCTTGATTGTTCTTGTAGTGGAACTACTGCTGTAGTTGTCATAAGACAAGGTGAAGGACTTGTCATAGCTAATTTGGGTGACTCAAGAGCAATCTTAGGGACAATTCATGATGCAAAACTCAAAGCTATTCAATTGACTACAGATTTGAAGCCTGGATTGCCTTGTAAGACCCTTCTCTTAAATTAGCATGCAAAATTAACAATTATAATTAACAGATATAATAATAGTATGTATCCTTTAAATATTCTTAGTATCTGTATATCAACCTTAAACATGTAAAAGAGGGGAGTATTACAAAATATATAAATTGCTTAACAGATTTATTGGTATCTAAATTAAAATGCAGGTGAAGCAAAGAGAATAAGGAGTTGCAACGGTTGTGTATATGCGCTGAAGGAAGAACCACATGTCCAACGAGTATGGTTACCCAACGAGAACTACCCGGGTCTAGCCATGTCTAGAGCTTTTGGAGATTTCATACTCAAAGACCATGGTGTTATTGCTATTCCAGATATTTTCTATCACCCTTTAACATCAAGTGACCAATTTATTGTTCTTGCAAGTGATGGGGTAAGTGCCATTATTTTTTGCATACAACAATTTAATTTCTTTTCATACAAGATTCTAAATAAATGAATATAAGGACGCATAACTTTGGCTCTATGATTATTTATAGATTTTATTTTTCTTATAGGTGTGGGATGTACTAAGTAATGAGGAGGTTGCATCAATTGTGTGGATGATACAAAGTGAAGAGGAAGCTGCAAGGGCAGTGGTGGAAGCAGCCACAGCTGCTTGGGCAAAGAAGTACCCTTCCTCTAGGGTAGATGACTGTACAGTGGTTTGCCTTTTCCTGCAGAAGAAACCACAAAACTTGGGGTATATGGACAAGGGAAAATTAGGTTAAATGCCCCGTCCATAATTATCTATAAAGGGATAGCTACAATGTATTGTAAAACCACTAAAAAGAAAGATGGTATCAAATGTAGGGACACAAAATTGAAATATGGAGTAAACCCTCAATTTAGTGTGTGAAAGTGTGAACAATGGTCATGTTAGTTTTAGAAGATACAAATCATTCCACACTTTTTTATTTGTGAAATATACAATTTATGGTTAAATAAATATTTTGTTAGCTCAAGAACTAAATTGAGGGCAAAATATATTTCAAAGACTTTGGACAGTAATTTTCATTTTTATAAACTTTGGGTAGGTTTTGGTTCTGAGATGAGGAAACTATATTTGTAACTCCTATCATGATCCTATGATTGATCAATCAACTCCTACAACACCTGTTGTTTAGTTCATAATCTTTTTAATAAAATTTTCAAATGGAGGATGTTCACATAGCAAAAAATGACTTCCAATCCAATCCATAATTCATATTTAAGTTATGAAGGGCTTTAGAAGTTTGCTATTTAGGCCCCCTAGTATTACTCGCAGACCCCCCGTCGTGACCAAAATGCCCTTATAAGCATTTGTATCCTAGGAAACGAAGGCAACAAATTTTGTCACCTAGAAGACGAAATTATGTTAAAACATAGTAGGCTTGCATTGTCGCGCACATCTGGGCACAAAACACGCAATTTCGTCTCGTAGTTACCGAAATGCCAATTTTTTGAAATTTTGTCACCTAGAAGACGAAATTGTGTGTTTTGTCACCTAGAAGACGAAATTTTGGTTAAACGTAGTAGGCCTGCCTTGTTGTGCACATCTGGGCACAAAACACACAATTTCGTCACCTAGAAGACGAAATTGTGTGTTTTGTCACCTAGAAGACGAAATTTTGGTTTTTTGCAATTCGTTTCCTAGAAACCAAAGTATCCTGGATACAAAAGTGGAGGTATTTTGGGATTTTTGGGGGGCCTGAGATCAACATGGGGGCCTAAATAGCAATTTTCAGGGCTTTATACCATGCAACCAACCACACTTTTCCACAAAATGTTGGGCCAACAGTATACTATCTTATATTAAAATATTTTTTTATCATCCTACAATTGTATAAAATATCGAAATGCCAATTAACCATTGTAGTAAAAATCCTATCTTTTCAAGTTTCAACACAAAAGGTAAAATCCTTCCCCAAAAAATCCAAATGGATCCATGCTGCTTCATCTGTAAACTTGTTTTCAAAGAAACAAAAATAAGGCTGAAAAGAAAAGTAGATGAAGGCTTCTCCCATTTAGGGTGCTAAGGTTGCATCATTATCTACACTTGCTCCAAGCAGGTCATCGTCATAGGAAACAGGTACTCTTAATCTGTCATGAACAGAAACACGTTTCTCTTCAGAACCTAATGGTTTATGTTGGTCTTGCATTTGCGCTGCACAAGAAGGATTGTCGGAAACATTGCCCTGATTCCCACTAGAAAATATACAGGGCACCCCTTGAGAAGAATCCTCCTTTTTTTGCTTGGGTGGCTGATGAAAACATGGCTGCCTGAATTGCTTCTGTATTAGTATAAACAAGACAAGGTGAGCAATCACAAAATAAACTAATTATTGCAAAGCAAATAATGATCTGAATGGCCTTGGTTGGTCATTAATCAATGACTATTTTCAAGAGCAACTGAGCAGAACCAACACATCAAAAGCCGCAGCCCAAAACTATCTAAACAGTAATCTTGGTTTAAACAACATAAATATTAAAACCCCCCAATTCTTTTGCCTGCTATTTAAAAAATCAGCAAAACATGAAAGTCATTGCACTATTTTCATTTTTTTGAAATCACTAAATAGTCCACTTTTTCTCATGTTTGGGTGTTGCTAAATGCCAAGTAAAACTGCCTTTGGTCTTCATAGCACATTAGACTAAAAGCGAAAAAGATAGACATTTGCATGGATTGGACGGATAATTTTATACCAAGTTTTACTTCAAATGTACTTTTGAGGCAAGTTACCAAACATAGATTACTTTATTTCAAAGTCACTTATTAACTAAATCAAGTTTGCAAACATTCAACACATTTATGCTCACCACAGAACCATATAAGTAATGACAGTGACGAATTATGTTCACATATTAACATGCCTAGACACGACTTGCGAACCAAAATGCAGATATAGAAGCTATAAAAAACAATTTCTTGCCCCCTTTAAAACTATGGATTGTAGATGCATCTGGAAACAAGCTACTGTGTTGTCAATGCATGCAGGGAACAAAAATGTAAAAAGAAAGTGTTTAAGCAGTAAAAAGTAAGGGACAATCAAACACCTCAAACTCCCTTGCTTTTTTCATTATCTCTTTGTAGGCATTTGGTTCTCGAACTTTAATGATGTTCCACAATACACCACCCCCTGAGCGAAATCGCTTACCATCGGCAGTCATCTGGCCTCCACAAGACTGTATTGCATCCACCTGTGACTTAAATGATTAATTATGCAAGTTTGTGATGTACCAAATCGGACAGCTTAAGAAAGAACACCAAACATAATTAACCACAAAGACAAGCCCATTCATTTATCACGAGAAACAGGTCAGTAATAATATAATTAGAAATGGTGGACATTATACACTATGATTTGTGAAGAGTATAATGTGGCATATAATAAAAATAATCCAAAGTTCATTACACAAAATGGAAAAAAAAGTAGAAAAGGAGAACTAAATACCTAATATGTTTATTGGACAAAATGTTATAGATTTCAACCAACAAGTCCTCACTGCTCGATCAGAAAGTGCAAAAATCCTAAAGGTTGACTAGTATTAGGGTTATCTCTTGTCCAAAAATATATTAGATTTCAACCAACAACCTTCAGTTTAATTCTCCTACATATATTATGGTTATCCAGATAAGCTAAATGCTAGCCATCCGCCACCCCAGTCACAGAGATAAGGCTTGATGATGCCTGCCATGTTTACAATAAAACCTTAACTTTGCGCCATCAATTGTTCCTTTAACTATTACCTACTCAGCAATATATTTTAACTAGAAACCATAAAAAATGTTACATTCTTATGAAACAAAGGCCCTGCATAAGTGTAATGAAATTCAGATAATAATCAAAATAATAATATGATATACTTAGAGAAACCCAATATTGGCCAACTTTATGAGAGTAAACTGAAGAGGATAAACATCTGCACAATAATTAAATAATGAAGTTGTTCATCAGCCACGGCATCAAAATTAAAACAGAGGAAGGGAAGGAGCAAACTAGTTTCTGATAAAAATCTGCAAGGTTCAGTACAAATCTGTACATATCAGAAACTCTGAATGGTTGTAAAGTACTCTGGGGAGTAATAGATAAGCAGCTCAAGGCGGTCCAAATCAGGTAGAATCTGAACCTTCGCATTTTCTTACAACGGGTGAGTAAATTATGTCTTCTCCCAAACAAAGCCACATTCCCGTCAATAAAGGTAAAGTATTAAAAGGAAAATCACAAAAAGAACAATTTATTTTAAAACAGTGCATTGCACATTTGACTAGGAGTTGAAGAGAGAGGTTAAATAGTCAGTGACAAGCCAAACTTAGAAAAATCACAACGTATCTGTTGAAGTAATAGGGATTTAGATGCAGAAGAAAAGGAGACAACAAACTGAGTAATTATATTGATATTGAGGCGGAGGATGTGTTATAAGTTATAACAAATTGTGATACGAATCAAATGATATATTATATAGAAGACAAAATCACTAACTCTTTCATAAAAAAAAAACCACTAACTCTTATTTATACGTACGAAACTCATGATCCCAATTCACAAGGAAACAAATCATATCCTAAGAGATAATTTGATATTCCAATTACTCTAAGATACAATTATACAATCAAAATATTATGAGATACTTTCATAACTCTAACAATTCTTGTCAAAGCTTGTTGAACTTTAAGCACGTTGCAACTAATGTTTTTAAAAAGGGGGGGAAAACATATGGGGTCAACAAAACATGATTGCAAAGACAAATGAGGCATGTTAGATATATCGAAGAGCTGGTTGGAATGTTGCGTGATAAAGGAGCATTGCTGGAAAATTCATTATACAGCAGCAAGGAGGCTGCCAAAAAATCGACAAGAGGGATGAACTAATCCAAGACATTTGAAGTAGAATATGCACCCACTTTGATGGTTAGGCATATGAGACCAATTTTCCGACCATGACAGTGCCAGCTTGAATGATGGGACAATGATGAAATAATCCAAACAAAAAAGTTCAAAACAAAATCGTCCCAAATTTTAGAGTACTTGGTCTCTGGGCAGTGGCAGGACAAATCACAAAAGAAGGTAATATTGATATCTTGTTGAAATAACAGAGACTTAAACAAAGGAAGAAAGGAGATAACAAAACTCTGAATAATTATATTGATAGTACTGTGAAGCATACTACAATACAATGTGTTACAAAAGAACAATCACCACCCCTTATTAGATTAGACTCACGTTCCTATTGATAAGTAAACAAATCATGAAATACAAGGAAATATGAAACCAAACCCAAAATATAATTGAAATACTCTGCATATTACTCTATGATACAGTCAAGAACTCAAGATATTGTCAAATGTTTTTCAAATATTCTAACAGTGTCCACAGAACCATCTATAAAAAAAAATCCAACAACATTTGTAAGGTTAAAGCAACGGTTGAGGAAACCATCCCAAGAGAGGTTGAAGTGGATTACTTGGGCAACTTCTGACAAAGCAAAATCAATAGGACAGGGTTGTAGACAGTCTGAGTAGATAACTTATTCAATTATAATATTAGAATTCATATCAATAAAAAAATTGGCTATATATCATCAATATTATCAAGTAATGTAATGCACTCAAGATTAGGTGGATCCTTTTCTTTTGATAAAACTGTTCAGGCTGTTTTAAAATTGTTTTCTGACATCCTAAATGGTTATGGTATTTCTATTTCAAACAAAACTGTATAAGTTGTTTTAAATTGTAATCAATAACTGCAATTGCAGCCACAATTTTACGCAAATTGGAGAATCTTAAAGCAAACCTATCACACTCAAATTTAGACCATGCTCTCAAGATGAAAAATCAATATTTCGAGGAAGGACAAAGTTGCAATACCTCTTTGACGAGATCACTCAATGCAGAAACCCCAAGGCAGCCTACAGCTGTGTATACCATGTATGACTTTTTCTCTTTCAGACGCCGACATGTCTCTATCACAAACCTGAGAAGGGTACATAATTCACAACAAATTCATCAAGTGTTTACTATGTGATGTCAATAGGGAAAAATCAGCAAGCAATGCCCCCATTCATGACTAAATTAAATGGAACAAAGAAATTCAAAGCCCTTGAAATAATCGATAACTTAACAGCAGAATTCAAAATTATCCTGAGCAAGAATGATAATTAAGTTCCTTTATCAATCACACGTGCGAACAAGAAAGCACCGACACTTCAAAACAGTAGCTATCTTTGTCTTAAAAACTTTAGATATACCATCCAGCATTTTATGCGGTAACTGGAGTTCATTGCTCTGCAAACTCTACTAGGGTTTCCTTGTGCTATATCCTAGGGAAGTAAGAAAGAAGACCAAGCGAACAACTCGTTGCACTATCTCCCTTCAACCATTGAGTGAAAAGCAAGAAAACAAAAGGAAATAAAATACATGGACTGATCCTATTGTCCAGAAGAAACCAATCTTTCATTTTTTTGAAATTCTAACAAATACACATAGAAATACCATAATAGATAAATAAAAACATTATTTTAAGTATGAATACAATTACCCATACTAACGTTTAAGATATCAAATTCTCTTTTGATTGAAAATATATTTTAAAACTAATTTCACATGTTATAACTATAATGGTGTCACTATCATGCTTTCTAAATGGTAAAGAGTCTGGTTTCCCAATTCCCTTTTAAGTAAGGGTTCCTCTTTTTCTTTATTTGGTGTTAACCCTCCGGTTTCCAAGGGAAGGACCCTAGTAATTCAAAATTTGTCAAGGAGATAAGTAAAATCTAGTCAACAATTGTTCCTCTCGGAAATTGAACTCAGTTACTTGGGTTCTCCCCAACAATTTGTACGTAAAGGAAGCTCACTGAGCACTTGAGCTCAATCCTTTAAGTAAGGGTTCCTTTTTTAGGTCTTAACCCTCCAGTTGTTTCCAGGGGAAGGAGCTCTGGTAATTGGAAGTAGCTCTAGTAATTCAGAGTTCGTCCGGAAGTTAAGTAAAGTTTAGTCAAAAACTGATCCTCGCAAGAATCAAACATAGATTCTCCCGAACAATTTGTCTGGGAGCTCATTAACCACTCGAGCTCAATCACTTAGTTTAAGTAAGGGTTCATATAGTAATGTGAAAGTCTAATGCTACTTCATAACATCAAAATAGTGATATCTAATAATCTATGTCATCTAAATTCTAAAATAAAAAACAATCAAAATTAATACTAATACACTCAGCAATCAGCATTAGGTATAAGATAAACAAAATTGAGCGAAAAAGGGTTTGAAAGTAGGAAGAGTATGAATGAACCTGTTAATGTCGATGGAATCAGAACCTAAACCCTTTTTCTTTCTCTTGTTAGCTTTACGCTTGCGTTTAGGTTTTGGTTTTTGATTATTATTGTTACTGTCAGTGAGATTATGATGTTGCGCGACGACACCGTTTTGATGATTGTCTTCTACCAATTCACCTTCTTCAACATCAAGCATTTCAACGTCGTCCAAGTTATCGTCATCTTCTTCTTCGTAGATAGCATCTAGAATGTTCTCACCACCCTCCATGTGAAACGGGAACAATCTCACAGCTCTCAAGTGTCGCTTATATATATGTCAGTGTTTTTGGCCCAAACAGTTTGGGTAAATTCTTTTTTGTCATTTTTTTCTTCTGTCGACATATATATCTTTTTTTTATAAAATACAGTATATTTTTTACTATACAAGTATTTTAATAGTAATACATAATTATAATATATATAAAAAAAGGTAATACATAATTATAATTTGACTTGGTAAAAAACTAAAAAATAAATAAAACATACTTTGACAAAATTTTATAAATAAAAAAAAATTAATTTGACAGAACATTTTAAGTATTTTAATAAATCAAATTAACTATTTTTACCAAAACGATTAATTTGACAGAACCTAAAAAGATTAGTAGAACCTATAAGAAGGAAAATCAAAATGATTTCTATCAAACTCAACAAAAATCAGATAAGGAGCAGTGTTCCACCAAGTATATCCAAGAAATGTCATTTAAAAAATGTGGCATAGCAGCTACATAAACATATATAATGTGTCATGTCATTTAAAAAATGTGCCAAATTATTAAAATTAAGTGTTAAAAGAAAATGATGACCAATGTCTGAATGAATTTTTTAAAATAAGAGGACAAAAATTGCACAAAGGATCAAAATTGCATGTTTTGTAAAATAGAAGGACCAAAATTAAATTTAAGTCATTACTAAAATGTCTTTTTTCTGCTAAATATCTAAATTATTTAACTCTACTGGAACTCCCTATCATGAGCCTAAAAGGTCCATCATTGAGTAATTGAATTTTACTTTTTTTGTTGTCTTTTTTAAATAAAGGTATTTTTCACGCACAACTATAAATAATAATCCTCGAAGTAATTGAAATTGATTTATGAAGTTGAATTTTTTTAACAAATGTTAAATATGTCAAGGAATTTGACTAATTTATATAAAGAGAATAATATTTTTTTCTTCTAAACTGATATAGAAAATTTAAAAATAAAAACCAATAGATTTTTTTTAAAAAAAAACTCAGTATCTAGATCAAAAATCGACTAATTCGAGATAATTAATCTCACTGAAATTGACACCGGAAAAATTAAACATAAAACCTTAAGAGGAATAAACTCCAAATTCCAAACCAATACTACTAAGGCTCTGTTTGGTAAACCAAATAAGCTAGCTTATAGCTTTTAGCTTTTAGCTTATAAAAAAGAGCTTATAGCTTATTTTACTAGCTTATAGCTTATTTTCCAAACGCGATTTCAAGTAACTTATAACTTCTAGCTTATTATATTTTCTTCCAATTTTACCTCTATCATCTTACTTGAAAAAAATTTAATATTAATTAAAGATATTCCTTTTATGTCTTTTCATACTTATAAGCTAGTCAACCGCTAATTTTACCAAACACTACAAATTCAATCAGCTAGCTTATTCGCTATAAGCTAAAAGCTAGCTTATAAGCTATCCGCTATAAGTAGGGATGTCAATGGATATCCATGGACGCGGATAGTGTGATATCCGTGTCCGCTCCGCCAGACAAATATGATATCCGTGTCCGCTCCATATCCGTGCGGATATCCGCTAAGCGGGTAATCCACGGATATTGAAGTATCCGCGGATATTAACAGATATCCATGGATGATATTTTTTATTAAAAAAAAGAACTAATTATTGAAAAAAAAAAATATATTTCTTAAAGACAAAACATTAACACATAATATTCATAAATTTTGCTATCTTTTTTTGTCAATTGTAAGAAGTTGAAAAGTTTTTTTCTCAAAAATTAAAATAGAAAGATAAAATATAAAAGTACAATTTTTTTTTATATATATAAATACTAGAATTTATATGTAAGTAGATATATTTAAATAATTTTACTAATTATTTAGCGGGCGCGGATAGTATTAAACCCGCATCCGTATCCATTAACTGCGGATAATTAAAATATCCATTTATTTTATCCGTGGATATCCATTAAACTATCCGCTCCATATCCATGGCGGATTTTATCCGCAGATATCCGCGGGTATGAATATTTTTGTCATCCCTAGCTATAAGTTTATCGGCTATAAACTAGCTTATCAGCTATCCGCTGTTTTTTACCAAACAGAACTTAAATCAACTCAAGTGGATTAAATAACCAACCGATTGATTTAGCAAAATGGCTAAACCCCATTATATGGTGAATGAATTTCAACCGAAAGAAACACATACATTTAAAATTGTCATACTTCAAACATAATTTGTCACCATGGTCCATGGCAGAGATATTTTCTTCTCTAAAATGGAAACATGTACAACAAACAACCACTTATTTTAGTTGATGAGATTTTTATTTTCTATATTAACATTAATGTGTGGGTCATCGATCGATCACTTGCGCTGGGGGGTATTGTGTTACGTGTATACATATGCATCTCTTAATCTATTTAGTTTGACTTAAAACAAAAATGCCCTTGTAACCAAATAAAATTAGTACTATTTGATATAAATGATTGTCATCATATGTTACGAATATGAATATAATGTGAGCGAGATTCTTGATTATGTAGCATTGAAAATTATTTCTAACTTGTTTCATGCATGGTTGGTAAAAATAAGAAGGAAAAAAAAAGTGTTTATTCTCTTCTCTTGTCTATAAACTATTGCTTTCTATTCTTGTTTCTCTCTATTATTGTTTCTAACGCTGCGGGACAATTTTTATGAACATAAAATATAGTAAAAGTTACACTTTATAATAAGATGGAAGATGACTATTTGACTGGTCGTCTGGTAGTATATATTGAAAGAAAATTGCTAAGTTTATGGTGTGTTTGGTTTTGTGGAAAGAAAGTAGAAGAAAATAAAATTGTGAAAATTGATGGATGAACTTGAACAATTCATCTATCGATTTCCGTATTTTTTTTTCCACTTTCTTTCATTCAAACCAAACAGAGTCTTAGTGTTGATTTGATTATAAATAAATCTCACATCTTTATTTATATTTGACCGGATAATATCGCATTTTTAGTTAGCTCTCGTATCTTTGTTTATATTTCGACTTGTATTCCACATGACATTAGTGCAATATGGTGAGTTAGTTTTGTCTGTGTCAAAAATATTGCGAGAATTGAAAGTTTGAAGTTATGTAGTTGTTCACTTTAAAAATAATTTTAATGAAAATAGTAATTTTTCTTTTGAAGTTAATTAGTTTAGTGGCTACACTCACACACTATAAATATGAAATAAGAAAATTATTTTAAAATGAGTAATTGGCTTGACAATATTAATGTAATGAGCTAGTTTTGCTTGTGTCGAAAATATATTTGCGATAATTGAATGTTTGAGTTATATAGCTTTTCACTTTAAAAATACTATAATTCTAATCGAAATATTATTTTTAGGTTAAGTAGCTTAGTGTTAGACTCATATATATACACTATAAATGTGAGATGGAAAATCTGAAATTTGAATTGCGAACTTTCGTAATATCTTGAATAGCTACAAACTGAGCTACTCTTATAAGAGACAAAAATAACAATTTATCTAATATGGTGTTGCTCATGACAAAAATTTCTTAATTCTTTTTCAAATAATAATTACTTAAAAGTAACTTAAATTTAAATTTCTAATACACTAAATATATACTTATATTGTATGATTTTTTTAACCGATTTGAATTCTCTCTATTGAAATTTGTCTCGATTTTCACCATTTTTTATCTCAATTATTCAACATGATAGAAAATAAAAGTTAAATTGTAAAGAAAAATAAATAATATGTTTTAGTAAGAGATTGAAAATGAAGAAAATTGAGAAAAATTCTGATGAACACTATCCAAATTTTTCTTTAACATACGGTGTATAGAGAGCATGATCAATCATCAAGAAAAAGCAGCCAATTTGTACCAAAGAGAGAAGATATTAAAAAAGAAAAATCGTTTTCAAACAAAAAAAAAAAGTGACAGGTAGCCATCAGTTAAATTAAATGAAAAGAAAAAGGTCGGCGGCCCCACAAAGAAACTTCGCCCAAGTGGAGTGTAATTAATATTAATCAACACTCTTTTGTCGTAAACATTGAGATTCTTTCCTTTCAAAAACAAAAAACATTGAGATTCTTTTTTATTTTATTTATTGTAATAGTGTCATGAAATTCTTTTTTAATTCCAATAATGCTCTCCTAGATAAACTTTTAGTAATAGAAATAACTTTTATGAACAATTTGTTGGTTATTCATTAATGAAAGAGAGTATTGCTAAAAAGAAACTAGCAACTACATTAGGCGGTTTGGATTTGATTTATTTTTTGTTTTGTGAAAATAATTTATGTAAATAAATTAATTTTTACGTTAATTTATAAGTTTTTATTAACAAAAATTGTATCTTTATAAGTTGTTTTTCATTAACTAATTTGAAAAACTTATAATAATATTTGTATAAACTATTTTGCACAAGTTCAAAAATAAATCAATCTAAAGATACCTTAAGCTAACAAACTAATTTTTTTTATCATTTTGTTTGATGGTTATATTCATTCATGCCTTTATTTATAGCATTGGTTAATTCTAACAAATTAATCGACAACTCATCTAATTGGATTTTTATTGGTCTTTTAAGAACATGATTAATCATAATGCAACCATCATGAACTTGGACTTAGGCTTAGCATTTAATATATTTGGATCATAAGAATAACCCTTAATTCGTTTAATCTATACTAATATATAAAGGGGATACAAATTTTTGGGATGACTTTTTCATTATTCCTATTTTACTCTTAAAAAAAAAACTACCAAAAAAAAAACTAAGCATAACTTCCACATAAAAGTAGGTTTTCAGTTTTTTTATAGTAAAATAAATAAATATTTTTTTCTTTTTAATAACTAGCCACAACAAAAAAGGAGGTTAAGTAGTTATAATTAAATAAGTCCAATAAAAAAGAAGATTAAGTAGTTATTTATATTTGCACAATAGAGAATATTGATCACATCAAAAAAAAAAAAAAAGAGAATATCGATCACACAAATGGGCACGGGAGGCAGCTAGTAAAAATAAAATACATATTACATGTGATTTTGCTTTTGTAATTATACAACCAATAAAATATTTTTCTCTCTCCAACATTTTTCATAAGAGATAATTCATTCAAGAAATTCTAATACTTCAAATTATTCAAGTATTATGTCATCCACACTGATATATACTTTTCGAAACATATTGGGAAAATATCCGCTGAATATATTTTAATTGATAGAAACATTATAATACATGAATCCAATATTTAAATATAAAATTATCTATTTATTCATTTTATTTTAAAGTGTAATATTCCACCAACCAAACTATTTGATAAAATAAAATAGATACAAGTATGAGCATCTAACATTCTACATATTTTTGGTAAACTCGACAACATATCTCTCCCTCACGCCAATATTAATATTGCCCATTTTTAAGACTCGATTCAGATCAGACAAAAGAAGCAATATAACTAATGAGATAATATATTCCTTCAAAAAAAAAAAAAACTAATGAGATATTTTATTTTTTTGACAAAATAGTTAATACTCGATCCATAAGATATTACTATTGTCAAAATACATTCGTAAGGTAGCCAAGTTCATACGCCACTAGCTCCATCTAACATCTCCCACCTTTATTATTTAATCCTTTCATCCACTCTTCCCCTTCACTCATACTCCTTCAATCATGGACCTTTCCCAATCTCCCACTATCCTCTTTTTCACTATCATCTTCACCATCCTTGCTGCCGTCTCCGGTAGCCGCGATCTTCCCGGAGACTATATCCGATTGCCTTCTCAAGCCTCCAAGTTCTTCCATGAACCTGAAAATGATGACAACGTTCAAGGGACTAGATGGGCTATCTTACTTGCTGGTTCTAATGGTTACTGGAATTATAGGCATCAGGTACATATAATTCTTTATATCTATTGCTATCTAACTATCTACCATAGATATTAATTTTTTTACACCGATCATCCGGTAAAAAAAATTTACAAATGCATCCGATCAAATTATATAAATTAGATATCGTACAAATTAACTTCAACAAGTGGAATTATGATATGATTTGAATGATTGTGTAAAAATGTTTTACATTGTTGGTCGATGTATGTAAATTAAATTCATATAGATATATATAATATATTAATTTGATGATGTAACTTTTAATCCATGAGTTTTTTTTTTGTTTGACTAAATATAATCTTTGAGTTTGTTTCAACTTTCAAGTATTATTATTTTTGAAATTAAAAAATCTAATGAAGTGTGGAATTAGATTTGAAAAAGACTGTGCAAGTCTGGTTATGACTTTCTTATACGTACGTTACTTGGTTTTAATTCCTAATTTGGTCTCTATACGAATTGTGTATTTTCAACTTAGTTATTACTTCTGTCAAAAAAAAAAACTTAGTTATTACTTTTTACACCTCACTCTTATCTTATGACAGTCCAAGGGAGATTGATCAATTTGCTTTGGACCGCTTGCAAGTAATTGATGATAATAGGATTTGAAACACTTCAAATAAAAAAATATATAAAAAAAAATATTTATGTAAATCAGATCACACACAGTTTCATATTTATTGGCTTATTTGATTAAAAATTAAAAATAACAGAGCATATTTTTGCTTACAAAATACATATAAAAAATCATATCAACATGTTATTTTCATAATATAAAAAATGATTTTTTTTAATATTTTTTTAAGATGATAAATCATTTAAAAAATATTTATATGTGATCATCTGTATGAGCTAGTTTAATAGTAACTAATATGACTAAAATTTAAATTTAATTGGTTAATGAATCCAAAGTCAGCTATTAGTTATAAATTCATTTACTTTATGTTAGATTTTTTTAAAATGATTAATACCATATTTAAGCCTTAATATCTGTTTATATTTAGCTGATTAGTTTTAACGTTGTATTTTTGTTGCTTGCTTCATCAGGCTGATGTTTGCCATGCATATCAAATATTGAGGAAAGGTGGCTTAAAAGAAGAAAACATTATTGTTTTCATGTATGATGACATTGCTTCTAATGTAGAGAATCCAAGGCCTGGTGTCATAATTAACAAACCAGATGGTGGTGATGTTTATGAAGGAGTTCCAAAGGTAAATTAGTCATGTTTAATTTTTCGCAATCGTAGCACAGACACTTTTGATCGAAAACATGTATGATATCCGACACATGTCGGTATCCATGTGGTTACATTCAATAACTTTTATTTATTAAATTTTTACTGGTGTTTATGTGTCAGTGTCATGTGTAGTGTCAGTATGTCAGGGTTTTAGGCATCGAATATCCTATTGCTATATCATGTACTAGTATGATTAATGATTTATCTTCTAATATGAACATTTTCTCATGACAGGATTACACTGGTGCAGATGTACATGCTGACAATTTCTATGCTGCTTTACTTGGAAATAAATCAGCTCTTACAGGTGGAAGTGGGAAAGTTGTGGATAGTGGCCCCAATGATCATATTTTTGTATACTACACTGATCATGGAGGTCCTGGGGTTCTTGGTAAGAAATTCTGAATTATTTTCACAGAAACTTTGTATTGAAAGACATGGATTTGTTTGATTGAATTGTGTTGTTAATTGGCATGATCTTGACAAAGTGTTTGTTTTGTTCTTATTTGGTCTCTTCAGGTATGCCTGTTGGTCCTTACCTGTATGCATCTGATCTGAATGAAGTCTTAAAGAAAAAGCATGCTTCTGGAGGATATAAGAGCCTAGTAAGTCCTTAGTAATAGTCGATTTCATGTTCTTTTCATTTAAATCCCGGTTTGTTCTGTTTAAGGCTCTCATAAACCTTTTGGTTGAAAACAAACTAGCCCAATCCTCATTTTTATTTATTTATGTAATGGCGGCCGCGCAGGTATTTTATCTTGAGGCATGTGAATCCGGGAGTATCTTTGAAGGCCTTCTTCCGGAAGATATCGATATCTATGCAACAACCGCTTCAAATGCGGAAGAAAGCAGTTGGGGAACATATTGCCCTGGCGAATACCCTCCCCCTCCCCCAGAGTACTCAACCTGCCTGGGTGACCTTTATAGCATTGCTTGGATGGAAGATAGGTATGTGCATTAGAAGGACAAAATTACATCATAAATAAGATTAACTTAATGCATTACTAATTTAATTTTTGTTTCGCTTGTGAGCAGTGACGTACACAATCTGCGAACTGAAAGTTTACACCAGCAATATAAAACAGTAAGTTCTTGTTTCTAACTCGATTTGATGTGTTTAAATCAACTAATATGAATTGAAGAATGTAATTCAATACCTTGACTGCTTAATTACATATCCGAAACCTTAGGAGTTGCATAAGTGATAGCTTATTTGGTCGTGTGGTTACAGGTTAAGGATAGGACTATCAATGGAGCATACTATGGTTCTCATGTGATGGAGTATGGTGATGTAGGACTTAGCAACAATCACCTCTTCTTATATTTGGGAACAAATCCAGCTAATGATAATATTAGTTTTGTGGATGAAAGCGCCTTGAAATTGAGATCACCTTCAACAGCAGTTAACCAAAGGGATGCCGATCTCGTCCATTTCTGGGATAAGGTATTCTTTATCATGCAATGTTTACTATTCTTTATGTTTAATATCTCTCATATTTGTGTATTTCAATTAAAACATAATGTATAAATGTAACTGACCGGTGCGATGCAAGAGTGGAAAATCTAGTAACCAGATATTGAGTATTTTCGTTGTTCATTGGCAGTTCCGCAAAGCTCCAGAGGGTTCTCCGCGGAAAAATGAAGCTCAGAAACAAGTTTTGGAAGCAATGTCTCATAGGATGCATGTAGACAACAACGTGGAACTGATTGGAAAGCTCTTATTCGGCATTGAAAAGGGTCCTGAACTGCTCAACGCTGTTAGACCTTCTGGATCACCGCTTGTTGATAACTGGGACTGCCTCAAAATCACGGTACTCTTTCCTATAATTCAACTTCATATTTTCTGCTGAAGCCAGCAAAGATACAATTGTGCATGATTTTGTTGATTACAGTAAAACTATTTTTCAATCATCTTAGTCTGCGAGAAAAAAATTCAATTTAATCGATTTTTTGATTCAGGTAAGGACTTTTGAGACACATTGTGGATCTCTATCTCAGTATGGTATGAAACATATGAGGTCCTTTGCGAACATCTGCAATGCAGGAATACCGAATGAGCAAATGGCCGAGGCCTCAGCACAAGCTTGTGCTAGTATTCCTGCCAACCCCTGGAGTTCTCTGCAAGGGGGTTTCAGTGCATAGTTTCTAAAATGTGCACTTTGCAAAAACCATGTACAGTTGTTGTTACATTATGTTTTATGACTGTATATATACCGTGTGCACCGGTCATGATCTCATGTCATGATTCTGTAAATACAAATGGGACACTACTAGGACATTGGGGAGTAGGGTTTCTCTCCGTTTCTTAGAAATCGAGAACTCCATTGCTGCTATGGTTTTGGATATAACGTGTCACATGTTTTTAATACTTGTGACATATTAAGCCCCCGTTCATCCAAAATCATAATAACTGAGCTCTCAATTTCTTTTCGCAAGCAATGATGTGAATATGTTTTTAATACATTCAATTATGGGGTTGTATAATTGTAAGAACAATAATTTCAAGGGATGATGGCATTTATAACAGAAGGAGGGATGAGAGGCCAAGAGTTCCGCTTGTTTTGGAATCTCACACAATCATGCATGAATCAATGCCAATGTGTATAGTGTATAATAGTGTTGTATAATTATTTTAGTAGGATGTGTTATTCATACAACTATGTTTAATATTAATGTTGTATATATTTGATTAAATTATAATATAAATTTTTTTTTATTTTATTTTTTAATTAGTTTTTTTAAAAAATAAATAAATTAAAACGATATATGATCACTAATCATTATTAATTTTTTTAGTTAAAACAGTTCGTGAAAAAAGTGAACCCTCTATACTTTTGTCCCCCAAACTACTTTATTCCTTTCACTTGTTCATCTTTAGCGTGTTTTATACGCTTTCAAGAAACTTCTCAACCAGGGACGGAACTAGGCATATGCAAAATGGGGCGGTCGCCACCCCAACAATTCATATTGTGTAATTCATGAAGGATTTATCTGATAGTAGTATATAATTAATACAATACTAATATTTTATACTTCATTTCTAACAATTCAACTATGAGAAAACAAATTAATTGTGGTAGATCACGAGCCCTTATTGCTACTTATAAAAAAAAAATAACAACGAGCCCTTATTGCTTCTTATTGGCTAATTTATATATATTTATATACCGATAAATACTACTAGCCAGTACCTCGACTTTATCGGATTTTTTCAACATTCCATTGAGTGAAACTGTGCATGCTTGTGACGGCCGAATGAAATCGTTCAAATCTCCTATTCGAAGCGCTGGAGAGAATTTATCAGACATCTCTGGAGAACAGTGGCGGTGCCAAGAATTTAAGAGAGCCCGAACAAATTTTAATCGCAAATTCATGTGACATAATATATAAATAGTCATAAATCGAAATAAAAGAGACTCATCATTTTGTCAACAAAAGTACAATTTGAAATAAGATAGATGAAATATAACATACCAAATAGTGTGCTAAATAAAATTAGGAGGCAAATGACCTTTTCGGGACTTCTTTGCGGTGAATGTTCGAATAATATCAACATCACCAATATCGAAACCAATACTCCAACAACAATGAATCGAAACAACAAAAACACTCAAAGTCAAAACAAACAGAACAAAACAGTCCAAAAATCAACAATTTTGTTGTTATTATGTTATTTTGTAGTTGACAGTATTATCGATAGTCTTTTACAATGTTCTGTTTTCTTTTCATTTTCTGACTAAACAATGTTTTTTTAGAAGTCTAATTGGTAGCTTAATTTATAGAATAACAAAATAGTAATTTTCTACAAGAACCAATAAACCAACAGTTTCTACTTGTTAATTTACAGGTTCCAAAATAAAGTAGCATGTAATGCATTGGCTATACAAATTACTTATTCAATATAGGTTCCAATTCAAACCACATCTCAATCAAACAGAACAAGGATGCACAAATTATTGTTTCTCAATCGAACATCCCAAAAAATCCCAAAATATCAAAATCCCAAAAACAAGAACAGAACAAACAGACAGTCCCAAAAATAACAAAATAAAACAGAACAAAATCAAAACAGAGGTGAGCAGAACAAGAGAGAAAAATCAGTCTCGAGAACAAGAACAGTTGAGAGAGAAAAAACAAAACGAAAATCAAAACAAAACAAGAGAGAAAGGAGTCAGTTGAGATAGAAGGGAGATTACGCGGCAAGAGAGAAAGGGAGATTACCTGCAGGCGGCGGTCGGGCTTGAAAAAGAGGACATGTTTCCAGATCCGTGCATCATGACATTTTGCTATGAGAACCATTGTTTAATTTACCACCTTGTACCCCTGTTGCACTACCTAATACAACAACGTCAGTTGGAACTTCGATTTTCATCTCTCAAGACGTGCTTGAAATGTTGAATAGACCCGAAAATATTTTTGTAGGGGATGGAATTCATAAGGAGGTTGAGGGATATGCGGATGATCAAGTTAAACGTTTAATCACTCTTGATGTTCTCCACCATTCAAATCCTGCTTTCAAATTTGTTTCCGAGACTCAAAATTTGACAACAATAGGGAGTAAGGTCATGAAGATCAAGTTTGTTCCACACAAGCTTGATAGTTTTGCCAAATGGGAGGATCCTAACCTAGCTGTGCAGTAGGTTGAAAATCTTGTTGTTGAAGCCTTTATTTTGGCTAAAGTTGGAATGACTATGCTGGGAGGTTTGGTTATTTTTATGATGATTCAGAGATCATTAACCGAGTCATACTAGTACTGATCATTAACTGTTTTTGCTTGTTCATTTTCGGTGTATTTTGTCCCTATTCATACACTTTTTGCGAATTTATTAAAAGGTCGCCTTCTCAAAATTGCTCAAAATCAATCACACTTAACTATCGAATTCTTCAATAACTGACATCATAAAATTTCATAGTTAAACAATTTTGGGTTGAAGCAATTTTAAGATGATGAACCAATATATATTTGATTAAACTATAAATAAGAACAAAACAAGTTAAAAACACCCTACTTTGTGAGAACAAATGACAATACTTAAAATAATCTTGAATGTTATAATTATCGCTATCCATTTTTATCACATTTGTATAATTATTTTAGTAGAATGTGTTATTCATACAACTATGTTTAATATTAATGTTGATGTTGTATATATTTGATTTAACTATAATGTAAGCAAGCCTTTATAGTTTACCTTTTTTAAAAAAATAAATTAAAACTATCAGGGATCACTAGTCATTATTAATTTTTTAATAGCTTTTTTTAAAACAAAAAAAAAAGTTAAAAAGGTTCGTGAAGAAAAATGAACCCTTTAAATCCTTATATCCCAAACTATTTATTCATTCTGCTCAAAATCCTTTGTCCCTATTCATACACTTTTTGGGAATTTCTCAAAAGGTTGTCTTCTCAAAATTGCTCAAAATCAATCACACTCAACTATTGAATTCTTCAATAACTGATATCATAAAATTTCATAGTTAAACATGTTTGGTTTGAGGATAGTGTATAAATAAGAACAAAACAAGTTAAAAACACCCGTAGTTTGCGAGAACAAATGACAATACTTAAAATAATACTGAATGTTACAATTATCGCTACCACCATCTTCTTCAGTTGTCTCATATGAACAACTTCAGAAATCAAAATCAATTTTTTGAAAGAGAATAATGTCACCAACTCTCCTAACATAATGTTACAACAATGTAACAATTTCTACCATCCTACAGTGCACTTCCAAAATCGTTTTTTAGTGAAAAAGTAGCAATCCTTTTTCACCTACGGCCGTAAGCCTAAGTGATGGACCAAATGTGCATCGTACAAAGCCCACTTTGTGTAAACCTAAAACACATTTCACTCATTACTCAAATTGCTACACCCATCATTTATTTAATTTTCTTCGATCAAAGTCACACAAAATTTACCGTAAAGGATTTTTTTTTAAGTTACAAAAAAATTTGGGTGAGAGGTCAGATGATACTCCGGTCCAAGTAAGGAAGTTTTTACTTTTTAGGATTCAAAAAGTGCTTATAAGTATTTATATTTATGCATCATTTCATCAGATTCCCAAAGTATTATTAATGAGTCTTTTATTTTTTATTAATTGATTACCTTTTCCTTCTCTCCTCTATTACTCCGTATAACAATCTCTACGAATACCAAAAATTCTTTTATTTTCTCTCTCTATTCTCTCACCTGCTCATCGTCATGTTTAGTTTGCTGGCACCATCCACCGGCGTCGTTCTTCGGCATTACCACTGCCGACAAAAGCTCCTTAACCACCGCCGGCCATTTGCTGTTTGTTTTGCCCCAACTTACTATTTTGTTTAACAAACATATCAAAATCTTAATTCGTTTGTTGTTGTTCAAGTTCTTATTTTGATCTTGTTGTTTAAATTAAATAAGATCTTACCATCAACAACAACTTGTGTGGTGTCAAAATTAAATCTTGTTGTTGTAGAGGAGGAAGAAAAGGTGAGAACAAGATTCTGTGTTGCCTTGGGTTGGAGGAAGATGAAACTACAAAAATGACAAAGTGGAAATAGGGGAGAGAGAGAGAGAAACAATTTGTTTAATGAAAAAGCTGATTAATTGTTATACGGAGTAATAGAGGAGAGAAGAAAAAAGTAATCAATAAATAAAAAATAAAAGACTCATTAATAACACTTGGAGAAACTCATAAAAGTGTGCATTAATTACTCTCTTATCCTGTGCAATCTTGCACAGGTTAGAAAAACCCATATTTATTTATCTCCCTTTGCAAGGAAATTTACAAGTATCCATATTTATTTCCCTCTACAAGGCATTCACGGGGTTTGAATTCGAGATTTCTCAAATTCAAGACCTATTTTTTTATCACTATACCAAGCTTTTGAAGATTTTAGCATAAAGTTTTGAGTTCGAATATGTTTAATCTTACTATCATTTTACAAATATGGACATTGATATTACATGTCTATCCACTCAATTTTTATTCTTTTCATATTGAATGTAGTATGATTCAAATGCTTGTCCATGCATATTAAATATTAGCAATTAAGTTATACTCACATGAATTACACACATAATTTTTTTAAAAACAATTTAATAGCTAAAAAATTTAATATTAAAATAAATAAATGAAAGTTTGAAATCGAAACTCCAACCTTTATATATATAATACGATAAACAAATGAGATAAATAAATATGATATCCCCAAACAAATATTTATTTTCTTCCAATAATCTAGCGACTATAAATTTCACCTTTAAAATAGATAAGTAAGATGACTAAATTTGAATTTCAGCCTCCAACATATATTATTCCGTATGTATTATCTCTGCCAACTAAATTAAGTTCAGGAACATCTAATATCATTTCTATTGGGTTGGGGATAAAGGCTTACCTATTTGAAAACTTAAAAAAATAAAAATATTTTGAAGGATCTGACGGTTCTACATATTCCGTTTTAGATAAAACCAACGGCAAAAAGGCTCTCACAAACGACGTTACGGGTTACCAAGATGGTTCAAGTGCAGATAAACAAGAGCCGCCAGATATAGAATCTACGGTCAGAATTCATCACAGTGTAGAAGAAGATTGTATAGAAACATCTCTCTCTTCTCTCTCTATGTCTCTCTAACACAGAAAAAACAGAGCATTTCATTTCATATTCATTTTATCATAAAGAAGAAAAAGAGAACAAAGAACAACAAAACATTTTTTCAATTTCTTTCACCATTCTCTCTACAAAACCAAAAACCATAATCTAAGATCTTAATTTTGATTACTGAACGGTTAACGCCAAGGATCTGCTAATTTATCTTCTAATTTATTCAACATAAATTATAAGGTTTCTAAATTATTATAATTTTCACAACGCTTCAATTTCTAATTTCCAATTTGTTTCTTCTATACAACAATCGCTAATTTCATTATATTTTTGGTTTATTTTCTCTTTTTGCAGGTACTCAATCGCTTCAATTGTTAATTTCAAACTTAATTATTCTTCTGAAGAGTGCATTTTTTCGTTCATTGTTGTATTTTGAAGGTGCTGCTCAAAATTTTCACAGTTTCAAAGCTTTTGCTTTTGTTACCTTCTTCTATTCTCTGTTTCGATTTTATACTAATTTTTTTTTCTGCTTTTTTTGATATGCAGATACACAGTTCTATGCAAAAATTCGAAACTATGGATTCTTCGATGAAAAAGTTGTAGATCGAAGCTCTAAAATGTCATTGTTAGTTGGATTTTAGGTATGGATTTGTATTTTTCAAAAAATAATAATAAAATCTTCAAACTACGGTTTTGAATTTTTATGAAATCTGATTAATTTAGAAAGTATAATATACTTGTTAATTTTCATCTAAATAAAAATTGTGACATTTTATTACTTTTAATTTTGCAGTAGCTTCGATCGATAGTTGTGAAGCAGTTCTGGATTTTCTCTTCATCTTAAATTTCTTCCGAGGAAATTGAAAATTTGTCTCATTTTCTTTTGGTTGGTGATGTACCAGAAGAATTTGATTATTCACTAATTGTAAGTTTTCTGTTAATTATTTCATTAATCTCCTTAGCTCGTTGCTTTTAATTTTATTTTCTTTCACCCTTTTCCTTGTAAATAATTTTGATTTTGATGTTCTTACAATTTTTTCTTCAATTTTTTTAAACATAAATTTTGTAGATTTAAGTCAACTTTGATACTACACTTTTGGTGTAGAGTATGCTTTGTACTTTATCTTTTATGTTCTTTCCTCTTCTTCTTCTTTGTTTTGTTTCCTTTTTTGGTGTTATGAATCAAAATCATTTTCAATTGGTTCATGTATTGTGATTTGAGAGCAAAATCAGTGCAACAAATCTTAATCCTTTACAAGCTATATTCCATGTGCAAATTGAACCGAATCTCGTATAGTTTTGGTAAAATATTTTCATAATCTAGCGTTATGTTATACCTCATAATTTTCACCATCCATTTTTTTGTCTTCATATCAAGATGCTCCCTTTGCACTATTCTCATGTCTACCATTTTTTTCTTCTAGATAACACTCGACCGTCCGATGCAACTTGATTTATTTAATAGTAGATATATAATTGTAGTTATACCTAAAAAAAAAAAATAGATGTATAATATATATATTTTTCTTCTTCTAAAGAGCTTAGCTGCGAAACTCAGACACCGTGCTAAAAAATGAGGGATTATTACGAATTCAAATTATTCATCTGAGTAGTACTTACGAGACTTTTTAAATCATAGTATAATGTGTGTATATATATGCATGATGTAATCTGTGTATAAGATATTATAAATAAATAAATAAATTATTGATAAAGTTTATTATGTTTATAATGAATTAATGATAATGACCCTGGCCTAGTTGTAGTCTTCTGCAGATAATACAAAACAAACTCCAATTTCAAGTTTATTGAAATATGAACATGCAATAATTTATGTTGTGAGATATCAGATATTCCAGCAATAATTTTGCTCATATAAAAAAACAATTGAAATTTACATTATTTTTTTTATGAAAATGATGACAGGGAGGAGGTAGTGATGGATAAAGAGTCACTTAACAACCATGATAATAGTAATAACATTGTCAGTTTGAGAGATGATGATAGAGACAAAAATGGAGGAGGGGATGGGTCTGGGTCCTTGTTATTGAGAGCTAGCTCTGATGGCTTTAGACAATCAACCACATCAGATTTAGTGTTGCAATGGGGGAACAGAAAGCGATTAAGGTGTATGAAGGTACAAGTTAAACAAGACTCTTTAAACCCGGTTCAGAGGACAACTGTTCGAGTGGACCGGAGAGTAGTTAGAACCGAAAAAGATACTTCAAACCGGTTCGCAACTTCCGTTACTGATAATAACATTATCAATAGTCATAGTCATAATAATCAAAATCAGAGTAACGGGTATCCTAGTCTCCGTCAACGCGCCCCTTCTCCGCAACAACCTCCTCCAAGGATTCTCAGGTACTTGTCATTTCTTTACTTTCCCCTCTTTTGACTTGCTTGATTGCATACATTAGTGTTGTTAAAAACCATTTTTATAAGGTTTTATTATGTGATTTTTTTGCTATTGTAGTGTGATTTTGATTCAGTGCATGTTTGGGTTTGCAATGAGTTTGAGAGAATCATGGTGGCTTAATGTAACCCACTGTGATTCTAAACTAACATACACTAACAATTTGTGTTTGAGAAGAAAAATCCCGATCGCGATCTGATATCTAACATTTTGTTTTTGATCAATGTTTTTGTGATTGTGGAGCGATTGTGACCGAATCGCAACATTAATTAGGGTTTTAAGAAATTGTCGGCTACTGCAGCCCGAGTCGTAACATCATTTTTTCCATGATTTTGTAATTGAAGATCGATTGTGATTAAGATTGCCTTTAACCGCGATTAAACATGATATCATGGTCATGATCATAATTGGATTGCGATTTTAAATGTTTTCTGCAAGATATTAGTATAATTGCAAATTATATAGATTAAATTAGGTATAATAAAAGTAAACAACAAGAGTGACAAGTTGAGTTGGATATTGTTAAATCGGATATTGGTCAACTTAAAATTTGACTTTGATAAATCAAGTCTAAACTCTAAAGTACAAACATGAGATGTGATTTTTCTCATCTCTATCTAATCAAAGGATTCATATCTTCAATCTAGATCCTTTCTTGTCGTAGAGGCAAATCTCAGTTGTTGGCTTGACGATCCTATAGGAGTGAAACCGACTGCAAAGATCAAAAGCTGTTGATGAAAAAATACAGACAAATTAACCTCGGACAAATGATAAGTATCATTTCAGTCTTCAACTAGGTTGCAAATGGTTTGAGTATAGGTTGTTCTCTTGAAGTCCTTTTGCTTATGGATCATCCCCATTTTTTGTTAGGGAGTTACTCTTAGCTGATGGTTTAGGAGTTTATGCTTCTCGCGTTCTGCGGCCCCTCGTTAAAAAAGAACTATAATATCCGTCAAATTGATTACTTTTAGGACAACTTTTAGAGATTCCTTTTACTGTCATTCATTTTTTTGTTAATATGCGGATTTGAACATATGATCTTCTTATCACTCAAACCCCTATATTCCTCTCCGGGCCACAAAGTCACCTTATCACTCCACCTTTGCTTCATTTGAAAGTTTTAAGGATTAATAAGATATCTATGTTTTTATTTTTTGTGACTAATTTTGGTCTTCATGCTTAAAAAAATCCAAGGTGGGTTTTGCATTATAGATTTAGTCAAATATCCGATTAGCTTGTAAGAACAAAATTCTTGGTAGGATTTGTGTGGAAGTAATAGATTCATGTCTGCCACGGATTTCATGAGGGGCATGAATGAAGTAAATAAAAACAAATTGAATCTTCAGCTTAAAAAAATAATTTTACTACTATGAATGAAAATATAAACAAATTGAGCATTGCTGGCTAGCCAATTAGATATTATCCTATCTATTTAAGTGGCATACATGATATTTTGCTTAATTTGGGCTGAATACATACATACATACATACTCATATTATGACCATAAGCCTTATTTTGTGTCCACTCACAAATTGGTAGGTCCTCGCATTCGTCTCATCCTAATTATAATCCAGGAGCTCACGGTGAGTGCGTGAGATTCCCATCTTTTCTTTCCCTCAAAATTAGTTTATTTTTTAAGATATTGTTATTATGACTAAGCTAGTACGTACTAACTAGAATTTTATATTATTTCATAGTTGTTGATAGTATATGTGTATACCATCTTCTGGTGGTTGTTTTGTGTCTGCAAATTGAACCTTCATTATTTAATTTATTGCTATTGTCTTACCATTTTGTAAAAGCTTTGACATTGAGATTATGATTAATATTCATATGATACACTTCTAAATATGATTGATGATCATGTTTGTTTATAACTTTGCTTGTTATACCTTATGGATCTAGATCTGAAACACCGTAAAGTATGAGAACAACCCTTCATCTTATTTTATTTAATTTAGTTTTATGCAAAAAATATCATGATGGTGGATTCATGAGGGTATTGATAATACCAGACTTTGTCGGGACATGGAACGGAGGGTCATCTTCCACGTGTAAACAAAAAACAATTTATGGCCGTTGGATGATATACCAGGTGTTAGATCTGGTACGTCCTATTCTCCCTTTCAACACGTAGTAATAAATAAAGTAAACTTCATCTTTCTCTTCAATAAGCCCATAAACAATCCAGATCCAACGGCTCTAAACCAATCGTGGAACCAGCTGTGTCCGTTATGAACCACCTTCACTTTACAATTACATAACCTCTTTTGTCTCTCAAATATCTCTCTCTCTCCCTATCTATCTACCTAAACTAAACCTTTTCATCTAAGTAAAAATAAAGTTAAAGACACACACACACCGAACAATCCAAAAAACCAAAAATCACCTTATAATTATAATTATAATTATAATCCACACGCTCACAAAACCTGTTGATGTTCCAACTTCTCCAAAGCTTCTATATTGACCCTCAAGGTCAATTTCGTAAATCCACTTTTCCTAAAATTATTTACTTATTCAAACAAACAAATATTCTCTATTTTTTTAATTATTTCTTAATATGCATATTTGTTTTATTTATTTATTTATTTAATTATTTATCATGTGATGTTTCATGTTCTTAGGTTTAACAAAACACATGGAATAATCATTCTTTTTTGTATTTGGTGTTTAGGAACACAGAGAATTCAGGTGCTGCTATGAGAGGAACCCAAATGAACGGAAGTGTTAGGGGAATTGCTTCACCAGAGAGAGGAGGGCATGAAAAACATAGTAATCACAATCACAACAACAACAACAACAACAAATCTGCAGGTTCATCTGATAACGCTTTGGATGGCAAGAAAGGTGGGGGGTCATCTTCAGGGAGTGGTGATGCGACTCCAGCGGTATGGCCACCCAAATTTGTGATTGCCTTAACAAACAAGGAGAAAGAAGAAGATTTTATGGCTATTAAGGGATCCAAGTTGCCTCAGAGACCCAAGAAAAGAGCCAAATTGATACAACGTACCCTCAATGTAAGCTTCACTTTCCTTAATTCTTTGCTTTTTCTTCTCCTATTTACTTTATTTAGTTAGTTATTTATTAGTATTATCTTCGTAATGAAGCTTTTTTATATGTGGTAGTACTATTTCTCAAATTTAGATTAGAAAATTTAATCGCAATTGATAAAATATAATAATAATAATAATTGGAGGTGTTCATCACGTGATCTTTACTTAGAAATTGAAGGAAACGCATTGTAAGAAGAGTCGTCTACAAGGATGGTAGGTATAATTTTATGTGAAATTTGTATGATTTGGCACATAATATTAGAATTGTTTTAGAGCTTCAATTATACTCGCACTGAAATAAATTATAAGTAAAAATTAATTAATCAAATTATTCATATTTATTTTAGTACTCCAATTTTGTCTACGGTTTCACGTTTGAAGTAGTTATAATAGATTTTCGAAATGTAAGATTTGATCATGACAAGTCATTGTTCTTGAGCAGAATTAATTTGTTTTTAGGTTTGATTCTAATTTGAAGCTATGATTTATAATTTTTTAATCTAAATAATAATTTTTATACAATGTTTAACTCGCATTAGTTGTTGTATCTTAGATAAAAAAAATCGATTTTTTTTATTCAATTTGTTCATAGCTTACAAAATTTTCAATATATACCCCTTCTTAAAATTGATAGTTATCCTAAATCTTTTTTATTGCCTCATAATTTAAACATTTAATTATTATATAAAAAAAACTAGATTATTTTTAGTGGGTGTCCATCTTTTCTTTTTCGTTTGGACCCTATATGCCTGGAAAAGCCATAAATAGAGGTGGCAGCTATGGACTTGTATCCACGCGTCAACGGGACCTTGGTTCACATCGAATGCCGGAGTCTCTATAATTTTTTCTTTCTTTCTTTCTATTTTAGGTTTGCATTTTGTTTTGGTAAAAAAAAAAAACTACTAGATTTGTTTTTTTCTTTTTTTATATTACAAGGATTTAATACTAGTATTATTTATTACTATTAAAATTGATGTTTCTCATTTGCTTGTATTATTACAAGGACGTATTTATGAAATTCTAACAAAAAATAAATATAATATTATGATATTTTTTTTGGTTACATAATAATATTATGATATTGATATGACATAATTAAGAAATATAAACATAAAATCAAAATAAAGTTTACATGAGGGAACAAATATTTTAATCCTATAATAGTTCTAAAGATACATATATTATGCTAAATACGGGTTTTTGCTTGTTTAAAAATGGTACATATGGACTTTAAAAAAAAATGATACATATGGTGTAAAAAAAATAATAAATATGATTCCATAAAAAATGGTAATTATGAGAAGGGCAAAAACGATTAAAAATATTAGTTCAACTGAATAAGAATTAAAATGGAAGCTTCTATAAAAATAAAAAAAGAATTAAAATGGAAGCTTTTTTTTTTTGGTTTTTCACCACCAGTTTAATCTGGTTCGGGGTAATTAAAATGGAAGCTTTTGTAACTCATAATTCACCCAAACAAAAAAATCATAAATAGTTTTCATAAAAAATCAACATGTTCATATGCAAGTTGGTTGCGGATGGTGGTAGAACGCTATCTGATTGGTTTGTTAGTATTGGTGTTGGAGATATCTAGGGGCATAATATAAAAGTATAATAAAGTTGAAATATATTCTGAATTTTGTGTGTTGCAAATTGATTATGGATGTCATAAAGAAAAGATAAATAGTATATTATTGGGTAGGGGTAGAACGAAAAAGAAAAGAGGCACTTGAGTAGGTGCCACATCCACGTCAATTACTTAATCAATTTTGGACTAGTCTTTACGCATGTAATTGCTTTTACCCGTTTTTTTCTTACCCCCCTTTTTTTGTAGTTATAGATCATATATTTTTTATGCTTGCAAATGTATTGTTTTTTTTTTGGTCTATTTTTTTAATAATAGTTTATAAAAAATATGTGTGTTTTTTATTTAGGACAAAACTTACATGCATTGCTTTACATGCAGTTTTTTTTAATATGTAGATATGCCTTTTTTTTTTAATTGTTTAATCACCTTAAAATTTTGTTTATATTGAAGTTAGTTCCTATAATATCTATCAAATAATTTTTTTATTATATTATATGGTCTATTTCGAGAGACTAAAGTTAACTGGTCCACACTTATAATAATATTTTTTTTTGAACCAACTTATAATAATAATTTTAACATATACAAATATTGTAAATTGTAATAAGAAAAATAAGGCAAAAAAAACAAAATAGTAGTAGTAGTATATTTGTGAAGAATAAATGCAAAGTTTTACATCAAACTAGAGACAAAAAACATTTGATTTTAAATTTCGTTGCGGTTCAAATTAGGTAGCACAAGATTTGTATAAGTAAAACAAATCTGAACAACGTGTTGTCTGGGCAGGGTGTCCACTCCAGGTTTACATTGTGACACTTGAATTTGGTTGTGTTGTGTTGGAAAGCAGGATGAGCAAGATGGGTATCAATAATTTATTATTTTTTCCTAGTAAAAATACCACACTAATAAAAAATATAATTTAAAAAATATCATACACTAAGTCACTAACCGACATCTTTAAATGGGATGAATTGTCCATAGTCTTCTCTTTTTGTTAATACGTATATAATAATAAAGTGACTCTGATGACCAGTGGCGGAGCCAGGAATAAAAACTCGGGTGGGCCACTAAAATAAACTATAATATATATATATATATTAAATATGAAAATTATATTGCATACAAAAAGTTGATCATACAAAAATTAAACTACATACCTTAAAATACTAATCTACGTGATCCAAGTGTCTTGAAATCATCAATTATAAGATCTCTGAACTAATACTTGCTCCAATGTCCCTTTCAATGTAAACAGTCATGCTATCGGCTAGAAACCGACCTTCCATCCTGTTTCGCAACCTAGTCTTTATAATTTTCATTGCTGAAAAAGCTCTCTCAGTTGTGGCTGTAGAAACTGGAAGAGTCATGATAAGGCGAAGTAATCTATCAATCAAGTAGTAGATTCTTGCTTTGTTAGTTGCAACCAAACACGAACATAACTCTTGAATAGTTGATAAATTCTTCAAATCTGTTGACTGACGGGCATCAACGAGAAATTGTCGAAGCTGAAATTGCAAAGTAATCTTCTCTTGCTCATTGAAATCCATAGGATAATATTTTTCAACTAGAGTGCATATAGTATCAATGTTAAAAGCTTTATAGTTACCCTTAGGATTCAATGCACAACTAAGAGTTAGCAAATCCATTACTTCCTCACTAAATCGGCTATTCAACTCTTGTAATTGTTGGTCAATGATAGCAAAAAATATTTCAACTTTAAAGTAATGCTCTATTGTGACCTTATTCTCTTCAAGACGAGAGCGTCCTAATCTTGTTGCTGAATGAGTATCATCAAGATCAGGAATCTCAATATCATGTCTTACACAAAAAGATGTCACATCAGTATACAACTTATCCCAACCATCCTCTCTCAGTTCTTGAATAAGAGTTTTTGTTCCACGAACTAAACTCATAGCACTAACCACATCCTGAGATTTTTGTTGTAAAGCTTGACAAAGCACATCTGTTATCCCCATAATTTCTTTCATTAAATGCAAGATCAATATGAAATCAAATTCCTTCATGTAATTGTAACCACTATTACCATCCCCACGTGTAATATAACTTGATCCTTCTTTTGCTAATGTTTTTAAAACACGACAAGTTGCTTCATACATATTCATCAAGCTACAAATAGACCTAAAATGTGACCCCCAACGAGTAGCCCCAGCTCGTTTCAAAGTACCAATTTGATTTTCACCTTTACCGGTAATGATCTCTTCAATTTCCAACAAATGTTCAATTTCATTTAGTTGGGCTTGTTCTAACTCATCTTGTCGCTTTGGTGAAGAACAAACAACATTGACAACATAAGTCAATTTTTCAAAGAATTTATTGATTGGTGTTATTTCTCTTGAAGCAGTAACCAAAGCAAGTTGCAATCGATGAGCAAAGCAATGGACGTAGTATGCATAAGGACAATCCTTCATAAACAGTGCTTGTAAACCATTCCATTGTCCTCTCATATTGCTTGCACCATCATACCCTTGGCCACAAAGGTTAGAAACATCAAGGTTATGTCGAGAAAGTATATCACATGTTGTTTTCTTGAGAGTTAAAGATGTAGTGTCGTTCACATGTTCCACATCAAAAAATCGCTCTTGTATTAAACCACATTTATCAACAAATCTTAATACAAGAGCCATTTGTTCCTTGTTAGACTCATCACGAGCTTCATCTATAAGAATGCAAAATTTGGAATTACCAATTTTCTCACGAATATGCTCTCTAACCCTTTTAGCAAGAATCTCCAAAAGCTCTTTTTGAACTTGATGACAAAGTATATTTGGCATTCTTTGGAGCATTATCCAACACAACTTTTGCTACTTCATCATTATAAGATGCCAAGAGTTTTAACAACTCAAGAAAATTACCTTGATTTTTTGACTCGCTAGATTCGTCATGGCCCCTAAAAGCACAGGCTTGTAGTGTCAACCAACGAACAGTGTCAATTGAAGCTTTGAGAAGTAGTCGATTATTCTTAATTTGACATGAGCTTTGTTTTTCGAAAACATTCCTAAGATGTGCGTCTTGATTCAACAAGTCTTGACAAGCTTTCATTGCATTGTTGTGTGGCGAGCAAGGATCTTTCCCTATATGCTTAAGAAAAGCACATTTCTTTCCATCTCTCACTCTTTTCCAACCTCTAAAACCGGTAGTAATAAAGACACTTTATTCTTTGCTAAAAAGATAACATGGTAAGCAATATGCGGCATCCTTTGAAGGTGAATATTCTAGCCAAAAGGGAAAGATGTCAAACCAAGCGTGTTGAAACCGTCTTCGATGATCCTCTTTACCAGACAAAGGATATTCTTCTAAAAGGATTTGATATGAACCCCATTTCAAATAAGCTCTCCGCATTTGATCGACATGATTTGGTGAATATGACCATATTGGAGAACGCTTTCCAGGATCACGTTCTAAAGAATTCAAAAAATCATCTAGAACTTCAACTCGTTGAGGCGTAGAAGTTATCATTTCTTCAATTCTTGGAACTTGAACCGGTTGAGGCGTAGAAGTTATCACTTCGATTCTTGGAAATTGAATCGGTTGAGAGGTAGAAGTTATCACTTCTTCAATTCTTGGAACTTGATTCGGTTGAGACGTAGAAGATATGACTTCTTCGTTTCGTGAAACTTTAACAGCAGGTTCGGATGTTGAAACATTCTCATAATCTTTCCTCTTAAAAAAATGATTAATTTTTGTGTTCTTCATCTTTATTTTTCTGTTGGTCAGGGGTTCGATCCTTGGCAGCAGCAAATATAGTATTTTCTTTGTAAACAAGTTGGTGGTACTTATAAACCATCAACTTTTGAAAAAAAAAAAAAAAAGTACAATCACAATAAAAAAAAATCACAACAACATGAACACAACACTGTCAAAGGATTGATATAAAACAGAGAGCTTGTTTAGCATGACAGACAATTACAAGTTCAAAGTTTTATAAGTCTCAGATTCATGGTTTGCTCCAAAGTAATATCACTTGTTTATTAAGTCTCAGATTCATGGTTTTATAAGTTCAAAGTAATATCACTCTTTAATGGATAGTCCAATTCCCCTGTAATGTTTAATTCATGATTCAATTTAAAACACACAACACAACAACACACAACAATCAACATAAACTTCTCTTAGAAAGAAAACTCAACATTAACAACTTTTGTTGATTTATTTCTCTAAATTTGCAATCAATCTACACACAACACAACAATCAACAAAACAGAGTAACCAAAAAATATAGTTGCTTCACAAAATTTCCCTAATATTCAATTCAAATGATTCATTCAAAATCAACAAAATTTCTTCACAAAATGTCCAAGAATAATAACAATAGCATTCAAAACAATATTCAACTAACAATCAAATTAAAAATGTGCTAAAAGGAGATTAAGAAAGCTAACATTACCTTTTCAAATATAGAGTAACATTTGCGTCACTCACAGTGGAGAGGAAGAAGCAGCTGACGAGTCGTCGTCGCCGCCGGTGGCCGTTTCCGTCTTAGAGAGAAGGATTGAGAACTTGCGGTTGAGAATCAGAGGGAAAGAGAGCAAAGTGATGACGATTCGACGAGAGACGAGAGCGATGAAATTGAAAAGGGTTTGTGTTGTTTGTTCATCGTGTACGCAAGCGGGAAGCGGCAACGCAATACCAACACAACACGCAACGTAGGAAAGTAAAGTGTTTTTTTTTTAATATACTTGTAATTTTTTAATCAATAGAGGGGTATATTAGTAAATTCCTATATCAAAAAAAAAAAATTTCCTGGGGTGGGCCACGGCCCAGCCTGGCCACCCCTGTCTCCGCCACTGCTGATGACTATTTTAAAACTGGCTTAAGAATATTTTAGCTACATAAGTCTATACTTAACACAAAACTATCTTCGTATTTTGATTTATGTGCATTGTTGCATATTGATTGATGATGTACATTATGATATGCAACTAACCATTTCTTCATTTTGCTTTGTATTGCAGCTTGTAAGTCCAGGTACATGGCTATCCGATCTCACCTTGGAACGATATGAAGTTAGGGAGAAGAAAATAACTAAAAAGGTAATAATCATCAATAAATACACTTTTTCTACTAAACCTACTTTTTTATTTGTTGAAATTTAAAAATATCTTAGTAAATTTTATGAACTCCGTACCAAATAGGTGGGACTCATTAATTTTAGATAAATGTATACCAAAGAAATAACATTAATCTTACTTACTTTATAGGTAATAAAAAAAGTGAGATAGAATTTATTAGAGAATTTTGTTAGTTTTTTTTTTTTTTAAAATAGTTTAATGGTTAGAATATTCTCAAATTCCAATCCTACATAATATTTTCACCAACTGTGCTTATGGAGACATTGTTAGCTTTTTTTTTAATTAATACCATATGACTTGACCTATAACCACCAATTAGTCTTTTGATTCTTTTGCACATGAATAAAGAAACTTAATTTGGAATTTTATGCAGAGACCAAGAGGATTAAAAGCAATGGGTAACATGGACTCCGAGTCTGAATAGAAGAAGCAAGGAAATGAGGAAAGGGTATAATAGCAAAGGAATAGACCAAAAGAAAAGAACTCTTGCTTTATGCTGTGGCTATTGATGTGAGTGAGAAATTTGGGCTAGTGTAAAGTAAAATCGAATATAAATTACTTGGTTTTGATCCTGTTTTTCTCACTTTTGTTCTCCAAAACTTTCCATAATTGTGAAGGATAAGAGACCATTTTCAGCTGAAGGATGATGGGCTTCAAGCTTTGGATGTCGGATTTATATCTCAATAAAAAAAATTGCTAGAAAGTTAAAATATTTACTATAAAAAATAAAAATGGTTCAAGTCAAGTCATCATTGTCCAGAATTAGATTCTTCCCGTTCACTAGTGGCCACTCGTAGTAAATAAAAGATTATTACTCGGTAATTATTTCCTTAAAATTAAAAGTAGATTATTTAAGTTCAGATTCTCTTTTCTTAAATAAATAAAAGTAAATGACAATTATTAGTTTTTTTTTAGAATATGACTATTATGAGAATAGTGCGGTACTCTACTAATATATCGTAATGCTTGCTTTTTTAGTAGTGAATGGATACTCGTTGAAATGTTCATATATCTTTTTTAAAACAAAATTATCAGCTAAAACTGGGACGGCATACAATTAGAGAGGATCATATCTCATTTCTCGCGTGCCCTACAAATTTATCTAAATACCTAGGTTCATTACTTAAGTAGAAGATACCCCCTAAAAACACCCTACAAAATTTATTTTTATAATGTCAGCTACTTAACAAGGTTTACAAAAATTTCTCTTTCTTACAACATCTGCTATTTTAGTAGCTGAATGGTAAAATAAAAAATAAAAAAGACGTAAGGCGCACGAAAAATTGATTGAGTGGCACAAGTAAATCTTCCTTTTTTTCCTGCCCACATGTGACTTGGTCTTGGTGGATTGTGGGCCTATACTCTCCGTGGGCCTATTACCTATACCGTATGAACTAAAATTTAAAGAGATTTACTTTTCGCGCCCTCTGGATTTTCAACATTACTCCTCTGTCCTCTCGCTATGTAGGGAGTGAGTGTGTAAATAGCAAAAATTGGAGGTGGAAAAACAGTTCTCTTTCTAAAATTTGATATTTTTGAATTTTTCCCTTCTTTCGCCCCCTATTTTATAAGGTTCGCATTCTAGACAGCGGATTTTTTTTTTCAAGCTTTGGCACCTCTTGAGTTCGCTACCTAAGAAGCAAGGGGGGTAATATTGGAAATCTCGGGAGTGCGTGTGAGATTCAAGGAGTGCTGGGGTGCGAAAAGTAAATTTCAAATTTCGAAGCCCCATTATTTTGCAAGCCTTGTGCTAAAGGGTTGGTAGCCCTGGCCCACGACGGCCTGACCTAATACCACTCTCAACCCTAGTAAACTTGTTATAAATATGTGGTTGCATTTTCACTTTGATAGTACTTGCAAGAATCGGCGGCGCTTTCAACATAAGTAATTCTTTCTCTTTATCGTTTTATTTATTTTTCAATTGTAGAGAATCAAAAAAAAATTCTTCTTCTGTCTTTCAATAAACTACCAATTGTGTGATTGAATTGATTGCAATCATATTGATATATAGATCGTTCATCTTATTTATTTTGTCATTGATTACTTCTATTATTTGTATCAAATTGATTGCAATCGTATTGATATATAGATCTAGATGTGTAGCGTCAAAATTTGATTGATGGACTATCATGTCAAGCTTCATAAAAATATATTTGATTTGTCAATATTTAGTGTATTTCTTGTTAATAAAGATCTCAATATCTAGTGTCTTTCCAGACAACCCTCGAATGAATTGAGAATCTGACACCTGATCCTTACCCTCTGCCTCCTCCTCTGGCTGAGACTGAGCCTCTTGCATGTCATCATCCTCATTGACTTCATGTTGCATCTTTTCATCATTAGTCTCATCATCCGAAAATTTTACTTCCAATGGCTCAATATCCAAAGGTTCTGCCCCAACATTTGGAGATTGAGCCATTTGAAGTAAAGTTTCCAGATGAAGAGAATATTGATGAAGAGATGTAACAGGAGGTTCATGAGGATGAAGACCTGCATGAGGCTCAGTCTGAGTCAGAGGATGAGTTGGAGGGTCAAGATGATGTGTCGGATTTTCAAAATTCCTTTGAAGGTTAGCTGGATCTAGACATTTTTTCAGGAGGCTGTCTGATAAATCTGTACTAACGAAGTATGGGGGCTGCATTGCCGGATGTATATACTCAAATTATGTAAGTTACTTAATTGTCTTATTATGATTTAATTGCATAATTTAATTGGTCAGTTGTCTTCTTAATTGGTCAGATGTATATACATATCATACTTTCAAAAAATTCATAAACAATTATAAAAATAAGCATATCACAATTGTCAAAATAAAATTATGTTTTTGGTTGGCTACATATTAATCCCAGACCTACAAAAACTAAAATGAAATATCAAACTTTTGAAAAAGTTGGATTTAAATCTAAAAATAAGCATATGGCAAGTTGCAGACTATTCCTAGACTTAAACTTTCTTGGCCAGGTTCGTTTTGAGTCTTGCAAAGTCTATTTCGGCTAAATTCTTTTTCATGGTCAAATAGTATAGTGGCTAGAAATTTCATTTTTAAGATGGATAAGTGGTATGACCGAGATTCGAACTCTAACCTCTCCTGCATATAATATATAATGTCTCAGTCAACTGAATTAAGCTCACATAACAACTCGGCTAAGTTATTTTCTCACCCCTATGGATGATGGTCTTAGTGTATGGGGGTGTTTAATCTATTACTATATATAAAGAGGATACAAATTTTTGGGATGACTTTTTCATTATACCTATTTTATCCTTAAAAAAAACTACAAAAAAAAAAACTAAATATTTGTATTTATTGAAAAATAACTTCCACATAAAAATAGATTTTCAGTTTTTTTTTAGTAAATAATTTTTTTTTCTCTTAATAACTAAGCACAACTTCCACATAAAAGTATATTTTCAGTTTTTTTATAGTAAAACAAATATATATATTTTTTTTTTCTTAACAACCAGAGACAACAAAAAATGATGTTAAGTAGTTATCAATTAACTAAATCCAATAAAAAAGGACATTAAATAGTTATTTATATTTGCACAATAAAGAATTTCGATCACAGCAAATAAAAAAAAAGAATATCGATCACACAAACGGGCACGGGCGGCTAGTATTAATAAAAATGACGTCGGTGTTAGTTTTTTTTTTTTTGATAGGCTGACGTCGGTGTTAGTAATTGAATGAATTGTGTTGCACTGTGTGTGCACGGAAACTGGGCCATCGGGCCCATTCTATTTTAAAAAGTGTGCCGCATCATTTTTTATGTTCGCAGATAGTAAAATTAGGGTGTTCTTAGTAATTGATGTGTGTGAGGATTAATTGTTGGGGTGTAAGAAATCTTTTTTCTACTTGTACAGTTGTTGATAGTAATGGCAGTTGTTGATTGCTAACAACCACATAAGTGTTTTTTGCAATAAATAATAACGGTGTAATATGTTAATGTTACTATAAAGTAAAAAAAAAACTGATTTGGTATTTAAAAAAAATGATCTATTACGAATATTAAACTTAAACGACTAAATTATTATAGTTGGACTTTTTATCTCATGATTTTTATTCTTTCATAGAGGCATTTAAAATTTCAGATGTCTTATTATATCTTCTTATTATCCTCTTATGGTTATTATTGTTAGATGTTGATTATGCTTTAAAAAAAATAAAGAATTTAAAGAGCTCCGAACATTGCACTCTGAACCCATATCAAAGTATAATTAGGATTCTCCTCGGTGGAATGTCTACTGGAGGAGGTCCAGTTAGATCTTGACCATTCATTTTAATAAACATAAAATGAAAATTGCAAGAATAATAAAATTGATGGATAAAATTACACCGTAGGAAATTATGTGCCACAGAGGATCCTTTTTCAAAGTGTTGTAAAGAAAATCCGTAGTTGAAAGAGTACAATTTTTAGAGGACAAAATTTTGGATGCTAGTGAAAATCTGAACAAAAATTATTTCATATTTGATGAATTAGGACAATCAGTCTATTTGAATTTGAATTGTAGTCTTTTTATCTTTTTGTTATACTTATTCAAGAGATTTTTTATATAAACAAATTTTTTTAATAAAAAATTATTTTATGTATTTCATCATTTTATTACAACTTTTTCGATAGTAAAATTTAAAAAATGCTTTAAGTGAGAATATATTTTTAGTAGCTTCTCATAAAAATTATTTTTGATGGATATTTGGTGTTAACTGGCAAATGGCAGAGGGGTTACTTGGGCTGCAACCTCAAATGATAAATATTTGTGCACAAGTGAGTATACCCCTCATACTAATTACACCGACATGTATTGGTTTAAGTAAAATCTCATACGGATGATCCACAAATTTTATCTTAACTAGTAAAAATGTCAAAATTATTAGGCTAGATATTGTGATGAGAGTTCGAATTTCGATTCTTCTACTTGTGTGTGACAATATGAAGGCACCAATATTTGAGAGCTAAAACAATTTTACCGGAAAACATAAAGAAGACTAGAAACAAAAACAAACTAGCTAAATAATTATTATTTTTCTTTCATTTGAGTGATTTGTAAAGTGTCTCAAAAACACTACATATAAATAGGGATGGCAATTTACCCATACCCAATGGGTATCCACAAAAAATACCCACAATGGGTAGGGTAAAAACCCGCATTTTGGGTACGGGCATGGGTATGGGTAATTACCCACAAAATTGAGCGGGTATGGGTGCGGGTACGGGTACCTTAGTACCCACCCCATATACCCACATAGTATATATTTATTTATTTTAATTATATTATTATATAATAATATATGTAAATAAATTTTAAAATATACAACATTATTATACTATTACACATTTTTAATGAAAATGTTTATTTATAACATAATCCAAATATGTCAATATATAGATAAATGAACTTTAACATGATATTACTAATAATTTTGTTCATAATTTTCATGAGTCAACATTAAAATCTTTAAAATTTTTTAATGATATTAAACTGATATGATATTTTATAATTGATGAATTTATTTTTAGCAAAAATGCGGGTAACGGGTACGGGTATGGGTACTTAGGTACCCATAGGGTATGGGGACGGGGACAAAGAGTGTCACCCACGCGGGTATGGGGATGGATACGGGTATTTTTTCAAATCGCGGGTATGGGGATGGGGACTGTAGTACCCTACCCATACCCTGCCCATTGCCATCCCTACATATAAAATTTGCAACGGATAATAATGACCTACAAGCACAAATTAAAAAGTCCAACTATCTCACAACTCAAATAAAAAGTCAACTGATATAAATTCTAAAACAACCAAATTTTTAAATTTTTTATTTAACATAATTGCATCTTCTATCAATTTTCAATATCTATTGTTATTTCTTCTATAAAAAAAATCTCACATGATTGTATTATTATCATGATCAAACACGCCAAATGAAGTATAGTTAGCTATAAATAATGTGATTTCTATTTCTAGTTTTCTACCATTCTATGGTCTCACTATACAGAAAAATACTTTGTATATTGACATTACTAGTAATTCCTCTAGTTGTACCTTGACATACTAGTATTATATTAGTATATATTTTTACATATTTTATTTTGACAAAAGATATTTTTACATTACTTGGTTTACCCAAAAAACTATAATTATTCATATTGAATGAATAATTCTAAGAGTATTAATTTCATATTCGAATTTTAACCAACACTTTTTCTCATGTTTCATAGGTTGTTATAATTTTGACTTTCATCTAATACTTTCTCTCATTTCTTTTTTCCTTTGTGACTCAATCAACTATTAAAGAAAAAACAAAACTGAACATAAAAAACCGGAGAGGAATCAAATCATTAATCATGGTTTTGGTTTATTAGATATATAAGTAATTAATAAAATGATTAATAACAGCTTATCACAAATCACAATGATCGTAATGTGATGAACCAAAATACTAAGGTTAGACTATTTGGATTGCATTTTAATAATAAGGTTAGACTATTTGGATATCCCCGTTATACCTCTTCCAACATAAATTTGGATTGCATTTTAATATTTTTTTATTAAAAAAAAGAAGTTAAAGGTCCAAAAATTATTTTGTTTCAACGATATTTTTTTAAATAAAGAAAGAAATAGAGAAAATAGTTTGTTTAATACTCAAATGAAGGATAAAAAATAAACATATGAATGTAATTTAAGAGATTATTTAAGGATTTCTAATTTAAAAGAGGTAAAATATAATTTTAATATAAGCGGGGCGAGTTCGGGGTGGGTATCAATGTCCCCATTACCCGCCCCAACCCCGTCTTTTGAAGTCGGGGAAAACTCAAACCCGTATCCAAACTCAATCAACTCGGGTTTTCCCCGTCAAAGCGGGTATGGTTTGTGCAGGTACCCGCGGGTATGAGTTTTATTGTCATGCCTAAGTATTTAGCCATGTAGCATTTTTTGTTCATAAATTGAATATTCTTTGTGCGTAATTACAAAGATTAATTTTCCGAGTCTTTTGGAACTCAAATAAATGATAAACTTTCTCTAAAAAATTTAACACAACTGCAACCCAAGTTATAAATCGAACTTTTTTTTTTGACAAAAAGTTATAAATCGAACTTAAAACCTTAAATAAATTACAAAATATCCACATTGTACTAGCATTTTTTTACGGGAATCATTTAAATATTATTGGATAGCCATGTACTAGCATTTTGTTTTATAGCATTGATCACTCTCAATAAATAACATATTCGGTGGATTCGTGTAGAATATAAATGACATGGTGCGTGACTCAAATATGTCACTATGGTCAATGTTGCCTCCATTAAGTTGTGGGCATGTGACGTGACGAAGGAACGTCGAATTGAGATTATGAGTACTGTGCAAGAGTCGTTATGAGTTAATAAGTCTTGTATTGAATAAAGAGCAATTTTTATATTATATTGACACAAAGTTTGTGCATAAATATAAGATCCTTTAGAAATTACTAGATGTAATTATTGTTATTTTTCCAAATATATCCCTTATTAATATCACTAACTTACATTGAAATATGAAAAAACAACATCAAATACATTAAATATAAAGGTAAATTTGTAAAAGTGTCATACAAGTCAAAGAAAATTATTACTCCAACAACTTTTCTTAATTCCTGTTTTTTTTTTTTGTAAAAGTTCATAAATTTATGAACGGAAGGAGTATCATATAAATATATTTTTCATTTTTTCTTTTGTGTGTGACTAAATGCTTGATTTTGTCTTTCAAAATATGTTAGCGGCCTAAACTATTGTCCGTTTATTTTTTATTCATGTGTAATTATCATATATTTATTAATTCTATTTTCTTATAATATATAATTATTAGTTCTGAAGTAATGTGATTGCTAAAGAAATTTTTTGAATAAAATGTGAGTGCCAAAGAAAATATAAGTGAAGTATTCATAAATGTCCATGAATTTTTATAAAGATTTGAAGAGAAATATTTACTTGGATCTAAATGATACTCGACGAAAAATTTAGACGAACCAAAAAATTGAAAAATTACTCGACGAAATTATAGCATAAATTAAGAGATTGGACAATTGAATCCACTTCGAAATCACACCTATTTGAAACTAAAGAAAAAATGATATTAGTAAATGATATGACATAATTGGTTAATTGTTTCTCTTTTATCTTTTTTCAATTGTGTATATGGTGCTCAAATATTTATCATTTGAAATTTACTACTATGGTTAGTTTTTTTTTTTTTTTTTTGCAATGAACTACTATGGCTAGTTTTAGTACAATGTAATTATGTTTGGGTGTTTTAGTCTCCCCTCACGACCTTACAAGTAAGGTCTCCATCAAAGGCAATTCAAAGACAACTTATTGTTCTGTTGTGCAGCAATTATTAGTGACATGTAGGGACTTGGACACTTGGTCCCTATTTATATTTGAGTGGCTAAGCTGGTCGATTGGAAGTGATGCCAAAGATTTTAAATTGTTACATTTTTTAAACTTCATAGAGAAGTAATGGACTGAGTTTTAAATAAAGAAACTACTTTTGTAAAAGTGGTAATTCGAATCACAAGAAATGTTTGAACTTTTTAAAAATCTTATAATAACATTCTTTTTCAGTTGAACAACTCAACAAAGTGATTCTTTTGAAAGGGTGGTTAGTGGCTACGCATTATTGCTTGTTTATGGGGTTATTGATTAATATTAAGACAACGAAGCTTGGAATAATTTTAGACATATATTCGTATAGCATGGGTTTCATCTCATGTTTTCTACTACCACACCACGGTGTAATGGTTTTAGCATCCAAATTTTGAAATCAAATATGAAATATGATGTCTTTTAATTTTTGGATGCATTTCAAAGATTAGGTTTTGCGATACAAAAAGGTTTAGCGGCGCAGCTTGTTGTCCGTCTTCCTTTTATTCATGTGTAATTATCTTATATATATATATTGGGTTTTTGTTAAAAAAAAAATTTTACTCTTTCATAATTTAAGGGTATTTACCCATCAACAATTATAAATTTATCTACTACCAATAAATTTATCGATTATTAACTAACTTATCAGTTACTCCCTCCGTCCCTATTTATAAGAGCTAGTTTGACAAAACACGGGTATTAAGTAGATTTTAATATTAAATTGATTGACAAATTATATTGATTTTACATGTTTACCCTTACCATTAATTGTAGCGCTTTGTATCAAACAAAAAATATTTTAATGCTATTAAAAAAAATTATGCAAAGTAAATAAGGGTGAGTTTGGAAAAAGTATAATTAATGTCATTGATAATTGTAAAATGGTCTTATAAAAAGAGACAATTTTTTTTTCAAACTAGCTCTTATATAAAGGGACGCAGGGAGTATTGACTACTAGTAGTAGGGGTGGACAATGGTCGGTTTCGGTCGAATTCGGACCGAAAATTGTCCATCCGAAACAACCCACGGTTTGAATATCTCAATCCACTTCCGTCCACTTGGAGTTTCGGTTTGGTCGGATGATGATTTGGTCGGGTGACGGTTTGGATTGAGCGGGTTTTTCGGGTGTAAATTTAGGCCAAGAAGTTATGAATAGTTCACCCTCTGTGCGTCGCGACTTCCTCCCAAAACCCAAAAATCAAACAATACAGGAAAAAAGAAGCACAAAAGAGTAAAATAACAAATTTAAAAAAAATAATAATGAGGCTAATTTAAAGAGATACAAAACCAACACAAAAATAGGAGTCATGGAGGATGAGGTGTGAAACGAGTTTGATAGAACTTTGGATAATGAACATGATAAAATCATGGAAATATGAGATAAGTTTGACAAGTGGAAAATGTAGAATCAGCTCATTGAAAATGTAAATAAGTGCAAAGAAAAATTCACATAAATTTTGGTTAAAATCACACATGTGATACTAGAGTAGTTATACTATGCACTCAGAAAAGTTACTTCATCGGTCGGATTCGGATTTCGTTGGGCCTGGAAATCCAATCCGAGCCCGTCCGTCGCAATCCATTTAAACCCAAATTTGTTCATCCGTTTAACCCGTAACCCGACCCACTACCACCCAATAATCAATTTCTTTTATCGGTTATGTTGGATTCGGATCGGTTCGAAAAATCTTGTCCACCCCTAACTAGTAGTATAATTTAATATGCTATCATCTATGAACTAATTTATCATTTAATAAGCATAAGTTTATCCTCTATAATTTGTTTTTACTACAAGTCTATTCACAATTAATATTAACAAATTTCTCATTTTTTTGCTATTTTTTTTTATCAAAGTCTCCATGATGATATATATTCGACAAAACAAAAGCCAATTCATGGAAGTGGGGAAATTCTTTATCTTTTGTGTTGTTTCAAACATTCTGCTTTCATTGGAAATGACACCACGCCTGTCCTTGTTACCCCATTCTTTACGGCTTACACCTTGTTAAGAAATTTAATATTTTATTTCTATGTCATTGTAACAAATGTTCTAATGACACTTACTAAAAATTTAAATAAACTTTGTCAAAAAAAAAAAATTAAATAAACTTTATGTTGAAAAAGGAATTTTTTATATTTTTTTAAAAAGTTGAGTAAGTTAAATAATTTAGATTTTATTTCAAAAGTTAGTTCATAGAGTTAGAATGTTCAGACACATTTATACACTCAACGCTCCAAAATTATGTGCAATGTGAGATTTCAAATAAACTATAGGCAACTACAACATTCACTCTTACGCTTAGCATGAGTATGAGTCTAATTTCCATATTGTAATCCTTATTCCGGCTTTGGTACCATGTTAAATGGATTGAACTTCATTTTAAAAATTAGCTCAAAAGACAAGAATGTTCAAACACATTTATACTTTCAAGTGCCTAGAAACTTGAATAATGTAATACTTCAAACAAACTACAAATAACTTCAATTGAATACATGAATTTTAATAAAATACTAATATATTAAGGTTTTTTTAACATATGCAATATTGCATGTGTTAATTTTTTATTGAAAAACAACAATTATTTATTAAAAATTTTGTGAAATTGAAATACTAGTAGTACTATAAGAAGAAGCTCATTAACACATGGCGTAATTGATAAGCTTTCGGTGAGGAATTGGTGCGCACACAATTTACCAAAAGATAAAGTGATAAGGAATAATTGATTAATTTCAAAGCACCTTTGAGAGGACAATAGAGAAAGTGGCCATGTTGCTCATCCAATTCCGTTCCAAGAAACGTAAATCACAAGATTATTACTATATACTGCCAAATACGGTTGTGTATGAATATCGTGGTCCTTCTTTTTACATTTTTATAAGATAAAAAAGAGGAATAACGTGGCCCAATAGTAGTAGTAATAAATAAATTAGTAGTAACTATCATTGAACATTACTACTTCCACACCAAAGCTAAACAATCTAATTAAAAAAATATTGCTTCACATTGTGCACATTGTATAGACGCGCTCCCCTTCACTAGCTCTGTTTCTTAGCTAATTTTCTTCTTTTTTACAAATTCATCGCTAAAACTAGTTAAGCTAAATTTAATTTGATTAATTATAATTAAATGAAACATGAATATCATTAACCACTGTGATACAATTTTTTTAATTTAAAACGTGGATTTTCTTTACATATAAAGCCAGTTTAAAATATATACTAAAATAATTTGACAAAAATGATTTAGAATATATACTCTATAATATACTAATATGTTCATGAATCATGATAGTTTCCATGCAGAGAGGCATTATTCTTAATAAAAATTAGCAACTTAAATCAAACTTAAACGCTCATTCAAGGTTTTAATGTAATTCGTTGCTGTATCTGTATCTATTTTTTGGAGTATTTATTACATTAGGTGCAGCTAATACAGTATGAAATTTGAAATTAAGACGTAAATTAGTTAGGTAATGTACAAAGCTCCAATAATTTGATTTCCTTTCAACAAATAGCTAGAAACAGAGTTTTCAAGCTTTGTTAACTCAAAATAATTGCTAAAAACGTTTATGCGACATTCATGAGTGAATCAAGAAATAAAGCACTACAAAGACAAATAAAGCTAAATTATAAAGAAGCATGAATATAGAAGAAATCCATTATTATGTACCAGAAACAATGATAACAACGATAATAGTCCTCAAATGACAAAAAAGCAACAAGATCCAAAAGGAAAAACGAGAGATGGAGAGTTTTATATACTACTACTCTAGTCAAATCTCATCCTCTACTAAAAATCCACACAAATAAAAGTAAATCCATTCTCAATAGAGTATAATAAGCTCAGATCCGAAGAGTAGAGCCAAAAGCAAGAGCAGCAACGGCAGCAACCAAACCTGCAACGAACGAAGGAGAAACAGCGGTTGCTGGAGAGGCAGGACTGGGAGCAGGTGCATCAGCAGCGGATGCGATGGAGATGACGGAGAGGATCACCGCCATTGTTGCGAGAAGAGTCACTTTGGTGGAAGCCATTGTTGTTGATAGTGTTGAAGGTTTAGAGAGAGTTTGAGTGTTTTCTAGGGTTTGTTTTGCCGTTTTGATTTGAAGGAATTGAAATGAGGAAAGGGATGGTTTATATAGAAGGAAAAGAGAGGCAGTTAGGGGCAGTTTGGGCAGCTGCCCGAATTACAGACTGGCGAATGGCGATAGGCTAGTTGCCAGCTGGATGAAGTTCTGTTGTGTCTCCTCAACAGATTCAGGTTTCACATGACTCGTTTTTGCAATATGAGACTCACTCGCGCCAACTCGCGCGTATCATTCTCTCTCTCTCAACACGAGTTGTTTTTATATTCTGCGGTTCCATTAAGAATATCATGATCTTTTAAGAATAAATAAAATAAAATAAAAAAAACTTTTATATTGATGAATCTTGTACAAAACAAAATTTTTTATTAGTTTAATTGGGTAGAGTAGTAAATAATTCAGCACATAGTCTCTGTGAGTTTAATTCAGTTGATATAAATATATTTATACAGAATTAAAATTTGAATTTCGACATTCCACTTAAGCTACTCAACAAAAAAATAGTAACCTAGTATGCCCGATTTTTGCACAATCAAACACATGAGTGTTGTCGTTAAATTTAAAATTAAGGGTTGAAGTTTTTTAAGTTTGAAATTTTCATTTATTTAAAAATAAAAATTTATATTAAAATTTAGATAGTATAAAAAAAATTATAAACAATCATCCTAAACATGTGAATGCATCTGGAATATGACACCGATTTTTGCTTTGACAATTAAAATACTTTTTATGCATCTCTTCAATTACATTTTACTATATTAAATCTTTGTAAACAAAAATTAGAAACAAATTTTAAAAAAGTGGTATAATTGTCAATTGATTTATACTTTTTCTATAATATTTTATAAGCAAAATTTATCTTTTTAAGTTTATTACTATATAATTAAGAGGAGTAATATTTTGGCACAACTTTTGCTACACAATACATACACATGAGAGAGAAACAAAAGAAAAAGAAGAAGATGAAGAGGTAAAATATAACTAAACTACCCTTATGTATGTACTCCCTCTAGTCTTGTATATAAGAAAATTTTAAAAAAAGCTCTTCCTTTAAGAAAGTAGTTAAAATACATTAACCGAGGAGAAAAAACACATTATACCTTCTTGAAAAATGTAAAACATTGCATTTATTGGTTGAAATTGGAATAATGTCATAAAACTTAATAATTGAAGTAGACTTTTGTTTATATTTAAGACTTTAAATTTTTTTGTTTTGTTTCTTATATATGAGACCGGATGGAGTATTGTGTAGGAAAAAATGTGTAAAAATAACTTTTCTCTATAATTAATATATTAATTATTTGATGACTAATCTTCATTAAAAAACCTATATACTTGATAGAATCAAAACTCTTACCATTTAGACAAATAATTTAGATATTTTGTCAATTAAACTATGATTTATGAATTGTGTGTATTTAACAAGTGCGTCAAAAAAAGGAATTGTGTGTATTTTTTTTTTACGCAATTGTGTGTATTTTAATCAATAGAAATTTATAGTATTATTTGTCAAAAAAAAGAAATTTATAGTATTAGTATTCATTTTATTTTAGCACATGCATAATAAAAGGTAAAAATAAACGTATTTAACAATTTAAAAATTCCACGGTTCTGTCTTTATTAGGTGTGAGAAGCTATATGAGGAGCAATGTAAAAGTTGTGTTAGCAATAATCACGCCACGGTCTGACGAATTAAGCAATAATCAAGCTACTAATGGAAATGATGCGGTTGAAAGTTGAAACTATGCGTTGGAGTAGGGACCACGGAATGGTTGGTAATACTAATAGGACGAATAGTGCGGCTACGCGTGTACTAAGATATTTTATTACGTGTATTTCCAGAATCTTCTTCTCTTTTGGATGGTTATATGGACACGTAAATAAGCAAATTTATTTAATTTTTGCCAAAAGCAAATGAGATTATGGCTCACGCCACGAGAATTTGGATGGGAATTTGAGTATAGTAGAGAAATGAAAAGAAAGAGAACATTTTCATGAGTATTTTGAAAGAGCATTTTTATAGATAGTAGTAAATAAATTTTAGTCTATGTGATCATATTATCATATATTATATATAATACTTTTTTTTTTTTACAAAATTATATGTAATACTTGAACAACGGTACTTTCACTTATTCACATTTTAAAAAGTAAAATTTTAGCTCTTAGCAACAAATATTGATATTTCAATGTTGAAGTCGTGAGATAAAAAATATGCAAGTAGAGAATGAAGAGCATAATAACACATGCAAGTGAAAAATATCCAATCTAGAACGGTGATTAATATATTTTTAATATTGAATGATACAAAATTATGTAACTATTAAGCAATTTATACTTCTATACAAAATTATTTAAACCGATTCACTTAAATAAGCCAACATTAAATAATATTACCTAGCTTAAATAAAGTATTTGAACAATTTCTTTAATACTCACAAAAAGTATTTGGTCAGACTATTTGGATTATTGACCATACTTTACAAGAAGACAACAAAAATCCCTATTGATTTGCAAACTTTAGCATTTTGATAGATTCTATGAATTTTTATATTTTGAAGACTCTCTCCCCCACATTGAGCTCCACAACTTTTCAATTTGATAACACAGTTTTCTTAGGATTTAGATTATTTACATTAAAAAAATTTACATTCATATGTATTTAGTATATTTTTAAGGTCAATTTTATTATTAACATCTATTATATTATCTTTTTCAATTATCTTACCTAACATTTTTCCACTAAATATAAATGAATATAAACTTTTTGAATGTTGATAATCCAAATCAATTTTCTTAACAAAAGTTAATCCGGTTCACAATGGTTCATATTTCACTAAAATTTAAGTTCAAATATCACCCCTGAATTTAAAAATGTTATTTGTGCCTGGTATATAAATACCCCGCTCTCTAAGTATAGGGACTTTACCTCGCAGCTGATTCAATTCACATGAACTTTATATTAATTTTTTTTTTATAAAAATGCTTTAATTTATTTTTTGTTGAAAAAAAATTCCCTAAAGTTTGTTTGGTCATCTACGTAGAGAGAAATTAGTCCAGCAGATTACCATTCAGTCATTCACGCCAATAAGGCTGCGTCAACGCAGACAAACTTTCTTATGTTAACTAGTTTTGAGACCCGTGCATTCGCACGGGTCTATTGACTTTTATTTATAAAATACTGTTAAAATATAAGTGACGTCATTGTGTTATTTTTTGTAAAATTTAATAAATTAATAATTTTTTTGATTAAAGTAATTGTCCCGTGTATGATTAAATTTTATTGATTAAAGCAATTGTCCCGTGTATGAATTCTTTATTCAGTTCCTTTTATGTATCAGTGATAAATATTTTGTCTTGTTTTTTTTATATTTATTATTGATGAGAATTTATTCTTCTGTTGTTTTAAAAAACTATTTGTAAAAGCTCATGTCCATTGACTTTTATTTTTTTTTTATATTTAAGATTGATATTAATATATTATACTAAAGTATCAAATTTATTTAGAATAAAATATTTAGAAATATGTTATAAAATATTTTTAAAAAGTTTTTTTGATAGAAAAAATATATTTTAAATATAAGTGATGTCATTGTGTTCTTTATTGAATTAATATTTTGTTGATTAAAGCAATTGTCCCGTGCATGATTTTTGTGTAATAAATTATAATTAATATTAATAAATATTTATTATTCAATTCTTTTTTTATTAAAGCAATTGTCTCGTGTATGATTTAATTTTTTTTTATTAAAGCAATTGTCCCGTGTTAATTCGTAAGTTTTTTCTTTATGCATTTTAATTCATAAGTTTTCACTTAAAAAAATTATATCTTTATAACCTGTTTTCGTAAACTACCTTATAAAACTTATAATAAGTCAATCCAAACGGACTCACTATGTTTTTGTTTCTATTTGAATGTTCTTCTATTTTTAAGTTACTATTTTTTTATTCTAAAAAAAAAATTAATACTATTTTTTATGCGTATCTTTTATATTTATTTTTGTTCTTACTTTTATGCGTTAATTTTTTTTGTTAATATATTGGATTAATATCTTTTTTTATAGGTAGTTTCAGATGCTATTTTTAAGGGAAGATTTTTCTTTTATGCTTATCTTTTTTTATTCTTCCTATTTTTGTTTTGTATCTTTTATTAGTTTAGAGTTAAAATTACATTTAAGGGCATAAACTCTGAAATATTATTAAACTTGGTTGGACAAATTTGTAACCTTAGTAGTAGTTTCTTTTAATATATTGTAAGTAGATAAAGTCTCAGATACTATTATAGGGGGCCTTTATTTAAGAGAAAATAAATGATTCAAAATAAAATCATTCGGAGATAATTTTTTGAAGAAATTATTATTTTTTATTTGGAAAGTTATATGAAGTAAATCTACACTTAGAAAATCTTATTATTTATCCACATGTAGAGAGGAGTAGGTAAATACTTGTTTAAGTCCATAATGGTGTATATATATATATTTTTCTTATATTAATTTCACTGTTCATTTATTTTTCTTTTAAGGTTATATTCTTTTTGTTATTTTCTTAACAAGCCATAATGGTGTGTATATATATATATATATATATATAGGGGTGATTCTACCGCCCAGCATGCCTGGGCACGTGCCCGGCTCGGCCAAACCCAATTTTTTTTAGGGTTCTTATATTAATCTGAATATTCGAATATTTGTCTCAATGCCACCGCAGCCTGTCACGCAATCGAGGTGATCAGGAGCGAGAATGCCCCGAGAAACTAGGTTTGTCTTTGTTGGCAATCGATCACGCAAGAGGCGCCACGCAAAAATAGACACTTTCAAGGGAACCTGTCTGTGCCACAGAAGATCTTCAGCTTCCCCTAAAGTAACTGAATCTTGAGAAGTCAAAATCTGATACACATCATGAACTGAGTAACCCATAGCAGGATCAGGACGCCACTGCTACCTGTCTGGAGACTCAACCTGCAAAGCCATGGAAAGAAATAAAGTTTGGCACTTCCCCAACAACTCCTCCTCCTACGCCCACAACTGTCTCCTCCACACCCACGCCTCCCCCCAGCCTCCTACCCTGAAGCAAACATCTCGGGAACCGTACGCGACTTGGTGGCTGCTAAAACAAACGCCCAAATCTCTCACGTAAAGGGATCTCGCCCACCCAAAGATTGGACCAGAAAAAGGTATTTGTCCCATCCCCACCTTTTTGTTATTAAAAAAGTTTCACATTATTTATCAAAAACTATTTAAAAGTAAAGTCTTAGTCAAAAAACAAATTTCTTCAGTAAAATTTTGATTATTTTAAAAGTCTAAACAAACAAAATCAAAATTTTAGATAGAAATAATCTTGCTTTCAATAATGATGATTATTTTGCGAAATAAGTTCCAATAAACTGTTTTTTATTTATTTTTTGTTTAATAGTCTAATGAATAAATCAATACAGTACATTTTTAAATGTTAGAGAAGTCTGAAATTTTTTATTGTGAATTTGAAGTTTAAACCATTGTATATTAACGTTCTTGCAACCAACAACTAAATTGTACTTATAAGGACTCAGCAAACTTATTTTAAATAGTTACAAAATTGGGTCTAATTTTTTATCCACTTTTAGTTTTTCTTATTATATAGATAGATCAGAATGTAGACAAATTTTGTAAATAGCAAAGTCTCTATTGAGACAGCAAGGTTGCCGGCCCCGGCTTCACCATCAGGCTCAAGCACCTTTTTTCTATTATAAATAATAAATAGTAAAGTTTTCTAAGGTGGACACTCACATGGAAACGGATTTTCTAATGTTACAGCAAGACGGTGTAATAGTTAAGAATTATTCGATCATAATTGTATGGCAAAAATTGTTTCTAGTAATTTTATAGATGAATTATTTTAATTCATCCGATTTGAAATCAATAGCTGAGATGCAAATGATGTGAAACTATGTGATTTCATATTTCATACAACAGGAAATCTAGATCCATATCTCACTCACATCTAGAAGAACATGAGAGATACGTTTAATTTGAAAAATGTAAGTATTAGAAATAATAACATGGAACAAAAACACACGCAAAATAAATTTTAAGGTATTGAATAATTTATTGTTTTGTATGACAATTTGGTCGATAAAATATTATTTTAGTATTTTAGGCAATTTGCATTTGAGATAAAAAAAAATATGTTATAATTTATTAAGAGACAAGAATTTCAATGTCTATTGCCTCTCAATTTATCCAATCTCGGGCAATTTTAAAATTAAATATAATACAACTAAAATTATCATATCAACTATCAAGTCTCTTATTCCTTCAAAAAAAAAAAAAAAAACTATCAAGTCTCTTATTTTTTTACAGTTAAAACACACTTGAATTTTTTTTACAAGCTAATGTTAGTAACAATTGTTAAATTATATTTTTCTCCTTAGCAAAATCTGAGTTGAATTGGTTCAACGAGTTGATTTGAGAATCGGTATTCAATTGATTCTTACTACTTTTTACACATTCTTTTTTACTCTTTCAATACATTTCATATTATTTATTTGTTGTTCGTTTTGATCTATCATGGTTAAATTGATTGAACAAAATTGAATAAAAGAATAAAAAATAAGAAAAATACAAATCAGTGCTCCAAAGACATCAGTTAAGAAAAGTAAATATAATATACTCCCTCCATCCTTAATTATAAGCAAAAGTTCACTTTTTAGATTCATTGAAAAATTGATGTATTTATCCTACATTATAGTCTAGATACATCACTTTTTCAATGAATCTAAAAAGTTGACTTTTGCTTATAATTAAGGATGGAGGGAGTAATTATCTTGGAATATGTGTATTCAACCTTTATTTTTTTTTCCTTAACTAGTTTTCCAAGAATAGTAGTTAACGTCACCAAAAAATAAAATCAATATGAAACAAATGAATAATCCATCAAGTTCCTTTGTACATTCAAAAATGACTCAAAAGTTATGAAAAAGTGTCATCATTACTACCATAATCCAGCACTCACCAATGAGGCAATCACCATGTCATGCCATATATTATAGTTTTTCTAAAGACTTTTATTCTACATCTATGTTTTTCATATGTAGTAATCAATAGAAATAGAAAATATAATATATCAGAAGTCTAAGACTTTTGAATTCACCATATCTAACAAAGGTTCCAATGTACTAGGAGCAAATTTTCTTGCAAATAGAACACAAAGCGTAGAGTTTCTATCATTATATTTGCATTTTTCACGTCCATGAACTCTATTGAAGAACTCCTTTGTAATGTCCGATCTTCCGAATGTTGCCGGGTGGGGCCCACCTCTAGACCAGTCCGTCCAAGTTATGCTCCGGTTTGCCAACACACTCCCTGCTCGAATGGTTAACATGGTTGGAAAATAGTGCTCGTCAACATAACAAGCCGGTCTACAATATTGTTCGAACTTCGGATAAAATGCGGTGTCCTCCACAATGTTGACGGCTAGCTTTCGATTTACTTCGAACCATTGAGAGCCTTTACGCCATTTTGTAATGTTTACTAGAGGGGCCATGTTTGGGTTATAGCGTCCTCTTCCGAATGGACCAGGATCATCAAATGCGCCAACATAGCTGTATTTGGATTTCATTAGGTAGTTGTAGACTAGACTGAATTTGTAGAGAGGGATGCATGATTCGGACAATAGAATAAACCGCTCATTGGAGATGTCGAGTAATGCATTAGCAAGTAGTCTTCTTTCGGCGTCGCATATGCTCATCTTTCCCCACTCGGCAATCTGCACAAGAAACACCAAGTCAGTCATAGGATGTGGAATGATGAAACTCACAAAAAGTTCATATTCACAAGAAAACTGTATATTATAAATTGGAAACTGGTGATGGCTCATAAACTCATAATTCATTCTAGAGCCCTTAGATTTAAGAATCGCTAAGATTATGGATGCATGAACCGTCACATTACCCATATTAACACAACACCTGTGCAAAAGTAAGTTAAGAAATCACCAACTATTTCGCAGTGATAAGTCGAGTTTGGCCAACTCTACAATTCCTAACTTCGATATTTTCAAGGTGGAAACACATTGTGAAGCGAGAATGGCCAATCAGAAACGTATCCAAACATACCATATGTAGCACTCCCGACAATTTAGATTAAAGTCGTGTCCGGTGTCTGACACGACACGTGTAGTAACATTCTAAAAATTGATTTTTCAAATTATTATCAGTGTCGACGTGTCAAAATGCTGTGTTTGTGTTTCACAAATGACTAATGGGCTGCACGAGACTTGTCACTACTTCATATTCCTTTGAAAATAAACCATCCTACATAACTTTACAGCCTTTCCTCAACACCTTCATCTCCTAAAGAAACAGTGAAGATTCACAATGACTCGAGACTTTAACAAACGAAGAAAATATTACTGGATATATCCTACCAGATTACTATTTATATCATCAGTCTTCATCAATTCTCAATGCATAAGGAGCATTTTCAATGGTTTGAACTTTACAGATAACTGATAAAGATACTGGTTCGGAGATTAGAGGAAGAATGAAGTATGATTTTATTGATGAGAAGTCGCTTAGCCTGGATCAGTAATGAACCTAGGTTAGGAAGAGAAAGAAAGAATCCAAGTTGTTCTTCGCAAGGTTTCAAGAGCTTGAGATTTCTCCCTCCAAAATCAATCTCAACAAAACACAACTAATTTAAGGCTGTAAAACTCAAGACACTATGGAAACTCTCAAATTCTCTGTAAACTCGACTCTTGGATTCTTCATACAAATTAATTTGTTTAAAAACATCTATCGTAGAATCTAAACACAATTTACCAAGTGCACAATAAATATTCAACATTCCAGTGTAGTGATAGTTTATTAATCGGCGTTATCAATCGTAGATAGTGGAGCAAAATGGCCGACCCCAAAAATGCCAAGGTGGTATAGTGAGTACCAACACACACACACTCACACAAAAATTCTTAAAAATAATAAAATTGCTCAAAATTCAAGACATTCATGATTTATACAGTTAATTCTTGTTGAGAGGATGCGGGTCATGGATGAAACTGACAGCGGGGAGGTGATAAAAGGAATGACAGCAGCTCTGCAGCAAGAAACAGAGGTCTTCTGTGAAAAACAAATATCAGCAGAGATGACAGAAGGTCGCCAGAGAGGGGGATGAGAGTGAGAGCCGCGAGAAGCGGTGGCAGCAAGAGAAAGAGGTTTCTGCAAGAGACCTTATACCCAAAGCTTTTACTCTATTTTAATAGAAAAGTCCCTAAATTACCTCCACTAAGACCTTAAACCCAAATCTTTTACTCTACTAAACCTGTGAGGTTAGTGTTTTTAGTGCACTATGGAACCTTATCGTTTAACTGTTGAATTTTTTCCTTTTAAAAAAAATTAATTAAAACATTGTCATTTCAGGCATGTCAAGGGGAAAATAAGTAAATACAATAACCCTTCTGTTGCAAATTTGTTCAATTATCCGCACATGACAATGTTTTAATATACGTGTATGCTCGAAATGATATTGTAAGCTAGATAGCTTGATTTTGATACCTAGAGTCTCATATGGTTCTATGAGTTAAGAATTTTGACTTTTATTAACCATGCAGCCTAATCTTCTCTCCCTGGTCCCTACTTCTTTATAGCCCGTGTCAGCCAAATTCTGTTAGAATTCTAATATCTATAACCTACAAGCACTAGTTAACTCTAACTACCTTAACTAAGTCAGCAATAGGCTCTTCCTATTTGCTGTAGGCTTTTAAGCAAGTCATAGGCCAACAGTATATACATAAACTATTCAAAGCACAAGATGTGCCAAGAATAGGGACCACAATACAAGAGATAAAAGGCCAACAAAACATGACCACCAACAAAAACAACACAAATTCAAAGCATGCGCAAAATACATGTACCAAAAGGGAGAAACTAAACACATAAACAAAACATTCAACCACAAATAACCCCCAAGCAACCAAATGGTTGGACTCGCCACTTATTTAAATCATAAGTAAACCCCCCCCCCCCCCCCCCCTCCTCCTCTTAGATTTGAGACAGCACAAAGAAATTACTTTTATGCTTTCAAATAGTTGATTTTGGCTTTATAATCCCGTTGTCGGAACATGACATTATTTCTCAACTTCCAATAGACCAAACACACGCCAACCAAACAAAATTAAACATCTCATGCATCACCCTACTACTGTTTTTATAAGCTATATTGGAGAGCTTATAAGCTCCAAACACCTCATGGACATCATTTTTTTTCCAAAAGCTCTCTGAAACAGTCTCACAAGTGCTTATGCCAGTAAATAAGCCAATCTAAACAGTCTCTTAAGAGCTTAAGCTTATAGGAAAGGTGGACCTTGACAAACCCCAATTTGAAATATAAATAATGGTAATCTACTAAACATACTTTTCCATCTTCTATGAAATCCAAAATATGTGCCGGGCATCCATTAGGAAAAGAAAACAGAAAATGAATAGGTAAAAAATACTTCCCTACCGCTTCTTGGAGGAAGCTTATCCTTAATCCATGAGAGAACCTATTTTGAAGTTTTGAACCTTTTCCCAAACTTTTATCATGTCATTAAAATAGAACTTTGCATAATATTTACGCAGATCATGATAAAAAGGGACAAATCTGTACTTGCAAGTTGCAACTACTAACTAGGTACCCATAATTGGGTCAAATGCCAACACTTTTCTATGCTTCCTCTCATCAACACACAATCCAAAAGCATGCTAACATTCTCGGTGGAGTTCAGAATTCCTCTAATTGCATCACCCTTAAGATATTTAATTTGTTTCCTAAAATCTGTTAGGAACCTAAATCCACAACATAGTAAACCTACATCTTTTGCATACCCTCATAAGCCTCTTCCTCAGTACCTTGCCTAGTTCTACCAGCCCGGTGCAATGTTCGAGTACAATGTTGTCAAATAGTGAGATTATATTGCTATTGTACTGGAACTTGAACAAATCACAAGTGTTCCCTGATACGCTATTTAGTAGAAAGGTAGCATAACAGAATTCAAACAAACCGCTATTTTCTGCAATCCACGATTGACAACAATGATCAAGTAAGAATGACGACAAACATCACCCCCGAGAACAGAAATCAGAAATATACAATAATAATTAAGTGCATACCGACCACAATCAATAACTGCAAAAATTCTCATCAGAACCTTAAAACAAACATAAACAACGCCAAAGAAAAAGACACAAAACATGTGAATAGCAATGTACACAACTAAATTAGCACCAATGAAACAGGATTAACTTCAGATCAAGTAAAGCATCTACAAATTAAGTTTCATAAATAAAATAACAATAGCACAAGATCAAAATCTACATACCTGACTAGGGATTTGCCTCTTATAAAAAACAGATGAAGAAGGAAACTGAGCTTGATATGAAGGCAAAGGATGAATATATATACTAAAAAGACTCTCATGTCCTTTCAGAAACCTCTCCCAAAGGGGTGCAAGAGGCAATGGTCCTTTAGTAAGGAACATAAAAGCAATCTTTGGAACTCTTTGAAAAGGGTAATCCTTAATCTTAGGAACTAAAGAAGCTCTCCAAAAAAGTTCTTTATCACTCATATTATGGATCAGATTTGAAGGAGGTTTAATCCATTGTTCCAAACCAGCATGTTCCTCAACACATGGTTGAAAACTTGAACTCATTGTAGTAACTACAGTCTCAATTCCAAAATGTTTAAGAGTATATATGCTTATGACAGAAAACACAACACATAGAGCAACAAAAACAACAAGTAAACGCAATGATCCTAATGATAACCCTTTTGATTTTCCTTCTTCAGATGCCATAACCCTCGATTGCATCTTGCTTAAAAAAACTCAAAAACCAAAAACAAAAAAACAAAAAAATGAAAATTTCTATGGTAACCACCCTATCTATTAAGGGCTATGAAAGATCAAATCTTGAATGTAAATGAAGTAATAAATGAGTAAAAACGTTAAATTTATGAAAATTTTGACTATAAGAAACGCTATGGATCTAAATTGAAGTTGTAGACTATGGCTGAGTCAACTTTTGAACATGTGAGGTTGGTAAGAACAAAATTATGGCACATGGGTATGAACAAAAACGAGACTTTTCTGAAGAATAGAAGATAAAGGGTGGATTTTTATTATTGTTTTTGGATCTTATGGAAAATGAAAAACACTGTTGATGAAAGGGGGTGGTATGGTACAGTGAGAAAGTTAGATGAAGAAGAAGAGAAGGTGAATTGTCACAAATGATATATTTTAATTTTTGACATAGGAAAAAAACATTGATTTGGAGAAATTGATGATGAATGAAATTGTGAGGAATAATGTTTGATGGTTTGTTGTGCACACGGGGGGAGGCCGGTTACGTTTTTATGTGCTTGCTTGCTACTACCACCTCGTATTGAGTGTTGTTGTTTTAGAAGAAAAATAAAACAAATCTTTGTAAATTTTTAATTAAAAAGGAAAGAAATTAATTTAACTGGAGCTAAAAAAAAAGAAATTAATTTAACTGGAGCTTAAAAAAAGAAATTAATTAATTTTTTTTAAAAAAATTGTTGACCAATTTTTTTATTAATATATATTTATATATAATGTTTATAGTTATTTTTTTTAGTAAAACAAAAAAAAATAGTTATTTTTTATATAAAACATTTATTTTTTAATTCTATTTTAATTATATTTTATTTAAGAATAAAAACAGAAAAGTCAATATTTAATTTTTGACCTGTGAAACACATCTCAAATGAGTAATGACATGTTTAAATGTGTATTTGTAATTTATGCTTGATTATTTGTTAAACTCAAACATGATTTTCAACTCAATTGTAACCAATCTGTTTAACAAAATCAATTATTTTAAATATAATTTCTGAATCTTATGCCTAAAATCAAATTCTAGCTACTCAATTAGAAAGTTAAAAACCATTGCTTCTCTAACACACAACACAACTCACAGATGAAAAAAAAGTCTCAATATGAAATTGAAACACAAAGTGAACTAATTCAATCCCTTGGAAATTGTTAATCCCCTTCAAGAAATATTCCAGGATTTATGTGTAGTATTAAGACTAGAGAATCCCACAAATTTACTGTCATGATATAATCCGAATTACAAACATTCGTCCAAAAGAGAACAGTAAATTTATACACCAAGAAATTATTCATACATCAAATTAGTTATCTTTACTTCACCACATCAAAAGTAGCACGAAGATTGGATATCATGACTGGACACTCTCCCTTTTCATCGTATTCGGTAAAATCTCCGCTTGACAAGTCAACATTCTCAAACTTTGTTCCCTCCAGCTACAAAATACAACTTGCATTAAAAAAAACGAACAAACAACTGAAAAATTCATAAAGCCCCAAAAAGGTTGAAGCAAGTGTATCAAAATTCAACATGGAAATCAGGTGAATATACCTAAAGTTTAGAGGATAGATCATAGTCAAAAGGAAGGGGGAAGAAATATAGGAAGAAAGTACAGTATTATACAGATTACATGTAAAAGAAGAGAGTTGATACCTAAAACTAAAAAATTAGAAGTTTTCAAACAAGGAAAATCATCGAGTAAAACTATAGCATGAAACTTGATTCAACAGGGTAGAGAGAGGGGCTGCATATCTGGCAAAATCTAATAATAATTTAGACTTCAAAATTGTGAACAATGTGATTATTGACTTAATTTCTGAGACTAGAGTAGAAGACTTTGAAGACTACAGAGTTCTGTGGGTTAACTTTTCAGACAAATTGGTACCGCGGAGAATATATATCTAGCTATCAACAAAAAGCATTTATATCAAATGTGACATCTAACTGCAACAATTACTGAATAAAAGCAAAGGAAACATACAATAGAGAATACTAGCAATTTATCATATCCAGTTTATATCTATCAAAAATATGTTGCCAAAAGTAATGAAAACACCAAACAATAACAAAGTAACTCACCGACTCAACTTTCCATCCAGTGCTGAATATAAAATCTATCGGCTCATAGCCCCTGCAGTCAAATAACATCAGTGGGGAAAACTTCCCTGATTCACTTGTTTCATTGGTAAGTGGTTTTCCTCTGCCTGGGATCATAGTTACAGTGCTCTCCCTGGCACAAAACTTGCACTGCATTCCAAATAAAGGACGTCAAGAAACCACCATCAATAGATACATACAGGTTAAAAAAGACCACATCCACTGAATTAAAATAGTACTTTTCATTTATTTAGAGTTATAGTAATTGAAGTCTAGTTTAGTCAAAATAACTACAGCAAAATTCAGAATGAACATAACACAATGGGAATATGGGATCAATACCCATATAACTGAATATCAGCAAAGAAGTTAACTTACTAACAACTTTGTAACTAACTAACAAACTCTAAAATTATGCAGCAGAATGTTAGAATTGATAACTCAATCTATATTTTTTAAGGCAAAAGTTAGAGTGAAAAGTATCATTTGGTTGACTCAATCTAAGTAATTTTACACTGAATAAGAATAGAGTTATTGATGAAACACTGAAGGAACAAAGCATTACAAAGAGACATGTTATAAGAGAAGAGAATATAGCAGATACAGGTGACAATTACTGACAGTTCCAGCCTTCCACAGAAATTAGAATCTGTCTTCTCGCCCAAACCACCTTATTACCAAATAAATTGTTCCATCCCGTTTACTGCCCTCTCCTATTCTGTTTATTTAGTTACAAAAAAAATAGCATACACAATCTAACTATGCTGGCCCATCTTTATCGGGCCTGTGCCTCACACAATTGGAGGCCTACAATACATGCCTCCAAACTTAGACTTATTGTTGGGTAACAATTTAATCATTTGAAGCTAGCAGCTCTCTGAATGCACATGTTGCTATATGATCCAATTAAGAGAAGATAATAAAATGTAAATAGAGGTAAAGGTTTACAGATAGAAACAATAGTTAAATGAAATCTCTAAGTCAAAAAGGTAAACCATGAACTTAGCATCTAAAGATAACAGCACACTTTGAATAAGATCTCATCTAACTTATGGGATCTAATCAGCCAAAATAAGGCCATGTTTGGGTAAACAACTTAATTAGGCACTTAAAGCATTAATGGTTGTCATATAAGTGTTTATGTGTATAAGATATTTCTATAACAAAAGATAAAATAAAATCACACTGTTTTCGTATAAGTTATAAGTTGTAAGATAGCTCATGGATGTCAGCTGAAAACAGCTTGTGATCCACGAACATGTCATAAGCTGTTACCATAAGCTCCCCTCAACAGTCTCACAGGTGCTTATTACAGTAGATAAATTCAAATAAGTCAATCCTAACAAACCCCTTATCAACTAAAATAAGTATGCGATTCTCGACAAACAAGAAAACCCTTTATAAATTTACAGCAGCTAATGGAGAACTCAGAAATCTGAAAAAGGTACAAAACCTAATTTCAACTTATACAGAAATAAATGCTATTGTTCAAAAGAGTCATAACAACTTCGCAAGATTACTTCAACTTTTCTTTTACCCTTGCTATAAGTACTTCCCGAAAGAAGAAAAAAATCACTCTCTGTTTGCATTGACTTCTCTGAGCTTATCTATTGGCATAAGCCCTTGTAAGACAATACTTTAGAGAGCTTATTGAAAAAATTTACGACATATACATACGTCCATCTTATTTTCATAAGCTCTCCAAGATAGATTATTAAAACAACTTATAACTTATATGAAAACAAGTTGTCTTTATTTTATATTTCTATAGAAATAACTTACACATAAACAGTTATATAATAAGCGCTTATGTTATAAGCTCTTTATCGAAATTAGACCACCACATCGATGTGGTAATTTTGAGGCATAATAAAACCGTTATTATTCTAATTTAAACTTTCACTCGCAAATCAATTGATCCATTTATGCAACTTAAGTGTTTGATGAAATGCGGAGGTGAATATTAGATTACCTTTTGAACAAGATGAGTAGTGCCTCTACCAGCTGGGAGAGGAACGGTGTCGTTTAAAGACACACAAGTTTCTTTTTGGCTTACTTCACCACATCTTCCACATTTCAACTATGATCAGATCAGAATCATAAAGAAATTAATAGTAGTAATAAGGAAATTAAGAAAAGAAAAAAAGCATGTTGAAGAAAATAGTACTAGTAGTACCTTGAAGAAATAGGAGAAATTGGGGTCATCGACGCCACCTTGAGGTTGAAGATTGGTCAAGTTCTCAAGCTCACCGCTGATCATCAACAAGTAGTTCACCATTTTCTGTTTGCGTCAAACTCACTCGATCTCTCTCTCTCTCTCTACTTATTATTTCTTCTTCTTTGTAACTGAATTAGAAATTGGAATTTGTATGGATGAATAAAGGATGGTTCCAGAAGGAATATAGACAGAAAATGTAGCGGTGAGTTTATTACATAATAATCACAAATGAATTACGTGTATTTCTTGAGATATTTTAAAAACAAAACTATTAAAATGATATTATAATGTGATTTGATTTGATTAGATGTATATGTAAAAATTTACACTTTCAATGTAAAACAATTAATCTCAATTATTATTGTGTTAGAAAATGAAATGAATTATTATTTATTTATTTTTGAAACAAATTATTGGTAATTTTTTTTATCAAGTAGCTTATTGAATATAAATTTTATTCAATCTCCTGCATAATGTTATACTAATTGAGCTAACTCAGAGAACAATCATTAATTTATTACTGTATTATTCTTGTTAATTTTGTCTTTGGATGAAAATTAATATATAAATAAATTATACCACTCATTGTCAAATTAGTCATTACAAAATACTAAATCATTTAAAATTGGGTTTGTTTTGCCTATTTGTAAATTTTACGAGTGGAAATAATTATAAAATTTAAAAATATTGATCAGATAGAACATTGTATTTCGAGTCGGTTTGAGTCAAATTATACATACATAGGGTCTGTTTGGCAACACCACCAAACTGACTTATAACTTATGTCTTATAGCTTATAAGCTAAAAGACTTGTTTGGTAACGGTTTTTTAACACTGACTTATAGCTAATTTTACTGACTTATAGCTTATTTTCCAGAAGCTATTTCAAGTAGCTTATGAGCTTATAGCTTATCATCTTTTTTTCCACTTTTACCCTTATTATTTTAATCAAAACCCAATTTTATCCTTTATGATTTATTATTTGAAATAAAATTGTATTTACATGAATATAAACCATGCTCTTTTTTTTTTTTTTAATAAACCATTATCATTGATAAGTAGCCTTTATTATGTGATAATATAATTGAGTTTTTTTTTATAGCAATTTTATGTGATAATTGAGGTTTTTTTTTCATTTACGTTGCTCACCGTAAAAAGAAAAAAACTTTACGTCACTTACTCTTTTAATATATATATCCATATTATTATTGTTTTGTACAACAATAATAAATCATACTTTTTTTAATAAAACTATCATTTTTTACTATGAGTTTTTAGAGAAACCAGTTATTTTTGAAAATAAAAAACCTACATAAAAATAATGAAGATAAATATTGATTTAATTTGGTTTGAATTAAAATAAAAATACTATATAAATATTTAAAAATTAATTATAAATAATTAAAGTATTTTTTTATAATATAATTAAAGTATCTTAAATATTAAATTAATATCAATTTTAATATGAATTAAGAATGTCCTTTTATGTCATTTTACATTATTATCCAGCTGAACCGCTAATTTTACCAAACACTTCAATTAGCTTATCAGCTATAAGTCATCAGCCATCAGCCATAAGCTATAAGCTATCAGCCATCAGCCATAAGCTAGCTTATCAGCCATAAGTCATTTTTACCAAACAGAGCCATAAAATTTAACTCTTTTAATCAACGAGCTGAAATTTAGCTTATTTAAATCATAAATCAAGTTTGATGAATCAATAAGGAAATGATGTGTGTAACACCCCAAATCTTATATTTTATTATATTTGATTAATTGATGTTATTTAATTAATTGTGTATGTTAATTGATATGTTTTATATGTATTAATTAATTTTTACATTTATGTTTGTTGATGATGGACTTTTATGAGTATTGGGCTTAATTAGAATGAATAAGAGTTTATGGTAGGATTAAGGGTAATATAATAATCTAGTGTGAGTTAGTGGGTTGTGTAGAGATAAGAGTGGCACTTTGGTTATTATCTTAAAAAGGATAGAGTGTCTTGGAGAGAAAGTAGTGGCAGTGGTGTAAATAGTACAAGAATTTGTGGTAATAATAAAGTTGAGATTATGAGTGGAATTAGTAGTGGAATTAAGGGTATTTGAGGGATTTCATATAACCTAAGTTGGGGTTATATATATAGGAGGTTTTTGTGAAGAGTAGTGGTGTGATTTTATTATCATAAAATAGTAGAGAAAGAGAGGTAGAGAGAAGTTAAGAGAAAGAGAGAGTTGAGAGAGTAGAGAAAGAGATGAAGGAGAAGATCAAATAAAGAATAAGCCATGGTAGATTAAAGGAAATCAAGTGGTGGAGTAGAGATTCCAACTTTATTGAGGTAAGAGGCTTAGATAATATAATTTTGAGTGATCAAAGAGAGGAGAGTTTGTCTATGACTCCACACCCAAACTCTCTTCACTCTTTTTGGGTTTTGGAAAGAAAGGGTTTTGGGAATGTGTTTATAATTGAAGCTTGATAATGATTCATGTATACTATGCTTCTATTGATGATTGTTGTGCAAAATCCATGATAAAGTTGATTACTTGAACCTTGATTTTGGTTGATTATGTGATAGATGGGTTTTTGTTAAAATGGTATAGATTCTCAAATTTGAATTATGATAAGTGATTTTGAGTGTTCAAATAAGTGATTTTATCCATAAACATGCTTGGTAACTATTTATAAGTATTATTGGGTTCAAATAAGTGATTTTGGGTGAAAATAAGTGATTTTTGGTTCAAAACGCGTAAAAACTGATTTTTCATCAGGTCCCTGCGCCATGGTGCAGCTATCCTGCGCAATGGCGCAGCCCTCTCGGCTCCCTGCGCAGTGGCGCAGATCAATGGTCAACAGCGTTGACTGTTGACTTTTCGTTGACTTTTGACTTTTTGACGGTTTATGCACCCGGAACCTATTTTCAATAATTTTTCGTGTAGATTCCAATTCCGGAGTTCGTTTTCTGAGATTGTGTTTAGTTAGTGATGTATACCCAATTTTGATGTTACTTAATGTGTTAAGTGAAGTTGATATATCTAAATTAAATGAGGCTATGTTTATGATGATGATAGATAATTAGTAATGATGTGTGATGATTAATGATGTATGAGGATTAGTTAATAATGTATGTTGATTAGCTAATGATGTGTGATGATTAGGAGTTAATTAATGATGATGAGTTATGATGTTCATGTTTTATGATGATAAATTAAGATGATATTTTATGATGATGAGTGTGTTGTTGATTGGTGATTATAATGTTGAAGCTTATGAATATAGGATATTAGGATTGTACTATCCTAATAAAGAAGAATATTAGATTGTGTTATCTAATAAAGAAGGATATTAGATTATGTTATCTAATAAAGAAGAATATTGGATTATGTTATCCATATTGATGATGAGTTGATGTTAGTTGTTATCATAAGTTTGATAAAGAATCATGAGTATACATGCATTCATGATTGAGTCGGATATTAGAATTATGTTGATTCTAATAAAGAATGATATCAAATTATGTTATTTGATAAAGAAGGATATTAGAGGTGAGATACTCTAATAAAGACGATGGTACCACATGCATTTAGTTATGTCTAGGGTGACAAGACATGAGATTGGTGACATTAGTTTGCATTAGGGTAATTATGCACTCTAATTGGTATTTGGTAATTGTCATTGTTTTCCATTATGATTATGAATTGTTGAATAATGTGATACTTGATACTTGACATTGATTGATAATCCTTATTAACATGATTGAGCATGTGTAATAATAATTGATAATTGATGATGATGTGCATACATGTCAATTGATTGAGAATGTGATGTTATTATGATGCATTGTACTTTATATGAATATGAAATATGAATGACATGAGATTGATATTTGTTTATGGAATGAGTTGTTAGACATGACCATGCTATGTCCTAAGTATTAAGTGTGTTCTTATACTTAGTTTCTTTTATGGTTATATTATCTAACCCTCTGTTTTGTGTATGTGCTGGATTTGGGTTCCAGATCCTCAGGTTATATGTTATTGATGTCCGAGTAGTCGGTGAAGCTCCGCTCTGATGTGACACGGGGATGAGATTATTTCTATAATGTACATTTAGAGTCTTGTTTCTTATTTCCAATGTATTTTTTCTTAGAAACTTATTTGTACAATAATTGTTTTACTAGTTAAGTTATTGGTAAACCTTTATGTGTACGATGTAATACTCGAACCAAATCTTTCATGAATCAAACTTTATTTCCGTTGCGCATATTTAAATGGTATTTTATTAAATACGGGTTTGGGTGTTACAATTTGGTATCAGAGCCTGGTTGTCCTCGGACATAGTGAGCTATGTGTGTGTCGTGTGTCAATCAGAGCAGGTCTGTGCGTTCAGACTAAGTGGGCATAGTGTCTTGTGTAGTTGTTGTGTCTTTTGTGATTTAATTGTCGTAGCTACACTTGCACCTTAGTCACTATTAATCATTTTGCGGATGTATGATGAGTTTATTGAATCTTGTTTTTATTGCTTATTGGCATGTGTTTTACTTAATTCTTGAGACTTGTGTTTTAATTGGTGTTGACTTACGAATCTATAGTTTCATAAATGTTGATAAGTGGTGATGTGCTTATTTTATGAATATACTCGGTGATTGTTTATTCATGAACTATGAGTAATATGAATTGAATTATGTTATTCATTCTTTTGGTGAGTATTTGATGAGATTGATAATTATCTTAGTTGTAAGTTATCGAGTCAAGTAATGAGCATGTATTCTTTGATGTTGATTCATGATGAATGTTATTCTTTTATGATTATAATAGTTGTATGTGCTTAAAGCTATAATCTTGCGTAGTTTTGATATGATTTTATTTATTTATGATTTCATGATGAATGAGTGATTATAACATGATATAATTGTGTATAATTGATGATGAATATGCATTCATGATTGTTGTTTTTATTTCAAGATAATAATTTAAATGATTATATTCGTATACGAGTATAGATCCTTTCGTTAGTGAAAAATCTATGTTATATGAAATAAGTGTGATTGTTTATACATATGTCGTGAATGAATGTGTGATAATTTATTTATGATGATATGTATGTATTCATGTGATTGCTTGCGAATTTATGAATATGAATGAATTAGTGAGATTATTTGAATGTTTTAACATGATGATTATTGGTGAATTACATGTATTGTGATAGCTTCTTGATTATGCATGATTTGTTAATACTTGAATTACTATGAGGCTTATGAGAAATGTGATAATTGTATAATTTCACATGTTGGGAGTTAATTCATGTTTACTATTATGCTTCTATGTTTGATATAACTTAATTGCTTAGATTATGAAATGATGTGAATGATGTTGAAAATCTATATTATTCTCTTTTGAGTGAATGAAACTAGTTTTTTCATGAAAATGGAAGAGTAGAATATTAATGAATTCTAGGATATGTTTGACATATGTTTTGCCTTATATGATTAAGCTAGATTATTTCTCTTGCATGAATATACTTATGTGAGTATGATTCGTCGAGTTTTGGAATTTGTTACTATGCAATATTTATCCTTCTTGTTTTGATGTGATTTTAACTTTCTAAAATTTGGAGAAGACATGTATGTTCCTTAAATGCTTTCATGATTTTGTGTAGATGATTGAGTGTAGTGTTAAGTTAATTATTTATCTTGTATGATATGCTTATGTGAAATGTTGTGTCATGCTCTTGTGCAATATAGAATAGACACTTGTGCGTTTGATTTGTCTTACAAATATTTATTGTTAATCATTGTTGAAGTATTTTGAAATTATTTAAGTGATAAGCATGCTTAGAATGATTTGTGTTTGATGGATAATGATATGCGCTATATTTGTAAATTATTGCAATGTCTTTTAAGGAGTTGTTAATTGTATCATTCTTTCTTTTGAGAAGTTTTGAGAATGAATGAATTCAATGTGATGCAAAAATTGATGACCTTATTTGATTAAGTTGATTACCATGCTAAGTTAATTGTTTCCTTGCATGATTTATGTATATGAATGTGAATCCTTGAGTTACTTAGAATTCGATGTTATGAAATGTTTGTTCTTTTACCATGATAGATTAATTGTAGAGTATTTGAATATCTTTTACCATGATTCCTATGTGAGTAACTATTTGAATTGTGCATTGTGAGTGAATCTTTCAAATGTGATATTTTCATAAACATGTTTTCATGACTTTACGGATTTGTCAAATTATGATTTCCTCTTTTGGTGAATTTTGAAATGTATGAATCTATGTGTGAATGATCTATGTCTCCATAATTGTTCTCTTATTAGTCGTTATACGATTTTAAATGTGATGTTTTGGTGAGAATGTCCTTGTTTGGTAAGAATAGTTGAATTCTTAAGATTTATTGTTGTAGAATATCTATCTTTCTTGTTTTAAGTTGATTCTTGACTTTTAAGTTTAGAGGCAATGTATGCTAATTAAATGTTTATGCGAGATAATGTGATATGCTTTTGTATGCTCATGTGTAAATGTTTTACATATTTATTCAATTATGCTACCTCAATATTATGTTTTCTTACTCATAAATGCTTATGTGTTTCGTGATTAAGAAAACACTATCGTAGCTTGGTAAGGATGGTTGAACCACCATCATGATTGTTGTCCATTTATTAACAAATTAAGGAACTGGCCGTCCTTGATCTCTTGTTAATGGATAGACATGATTGTGTTGATTGGATGATACTAATCTTGTCAAACTTTGATAGCATCTAGAGTTTGCTAAGAGATGAGAAAAATGATTTCTTTTAGAGAATGTATTGACCGTGTTTTGTGAACTTGAAAATTTTGCGATGAATATGTATATGTGATGATTATATATGATTTTATGAGATTGAGTTATTTGGTACTCCATGATATGTTTAGGGTTATGCTAATTTCGTAATTTTGTATAACTTTATTATGTGCGCATCAATGGCATGTGAATTTGTATTATGTGGAGTTAATCTTAGTTTTAAATTATGTTGAAGCTATAACTTGAAGTGTGAGGCATGTTATCTTGTTGATTGAAATATCATATCATTTTGTGTATATAATTTGTAACAATATGAGGTAGTGTCATGATTAGGTCTTGTCCATTTTGGTATTGTATGCAATTGGTAATGAATATTACATTTATTTGGTATGTTTATAACCATTGATTATTATTGATTGATCTTTGATTCTTGAACTTGAAAGTTGTAACTTTTGCGTGAAATTTTCGAGGACGAAAATTCTTTAAGGGGGGTAGAGTTGTAACACCCCAAATCTTATATTTTATTATATTTGATTAATTGATGTTATTTAATTAATTGTGTATGTTAATTGATATGTTTTATATGTATTAATTAATTTTTACATTTATGTTTGTTGATGATGGGCTTTTATGAGTATTGGACTTAATTAGAATGAATAAGAGTTTATGGTAGGATTAAGGGTAATATAATAATCTAGTGTGAGTTAGTGGATTGTGTAGAGATAAGAGTGGCACTTTGGTTATTATCTTAAAAAGGATAGAGTGTCTTGGAGAGAAAGTAGTGGCAGTGGTGTAAATAGTACAAGAATTTGTGGTAATAGTAAAGTTGAGATTATGAGTGGAATTAGTAGTGGAATTAAGGGTATTTGAGGGATTTCATATAACCTAAGTTGGAGTTATATATATAGGAGGTTTTTGTGAAGAGTAGTGGTGTGATTTTATTATCATAAAATAGTAGAGAAAGAGAGGTAGAGAGAAGTTAAGAGAAAGAGAGAGTTGAGAGAGTAGAGAAAGAGATGAAGGAGAAGATCAAATAAAGAATAAGCCATGGTAGATTAAAGGAAATCAAGTGGTGGAGTAGAGATTCCAACTTTATTGAGGTAAGAGGCTTAGATAATATAATTTTGAGTGATCAAAGAGAGGGGAGTTTGTCTATGACTCCACACCCAAACTCTCTTCACTCTTTTTGGGTTTTGGAAAGAAAGGGTTTTGGGAATGTGTTTATAATTGAAGCTTGATAATGATTCATGTATACTATGCTTCTATTGATGATTGTTGTGCAAAATCCATGATAAAGTTGATTACTTGAACCTTGATTTTGGTTGATTATGTGATAGATGGATTTTTGTTAAAATGGGTATAGATTCTCAAATTTGAATTATGATAAGTGATTTTGAGTGTTCAAATAAGTGATTTTATCCATAAACATGCTTGGTAACTGTTTATAAGTATTATTGGGTTCAAATAAGTGATTTTGGGTGAAAATAAGTGATTTTTGGTTCAAAACGCGTAAAACCCGATTTTTCATCAGGTCCCTGCGCCATGGTGCAGCTATCCTGCGCAATGGCGCAGCCCTCTCGGCTCCCTGCGCAGTGGCGCAGGTCAATGGTCAACAGCGTTGACTGTTGACTTTTCGTTGACTTTTGACTTTTTGACGGTTTATGCACTCGGAACCTATTTTCAATAATTTTTCGTGTATATTCCAATTCCGGAGTTCGTTTTCTGAGATTGTGTTTAGTTAGTGATGTATACTCAATTTTGATGTTACTTAATGTGTTAAGTGAAGTTGATATATCTAAATTAAATGAGGCTATGTTTATGATGATGATAGATAATTAGTAATGATGTGTGATGATTAATGATGTATGAAGATTAGTTAATAATGTATGTTGATTAGCTAATGATGTGTGATGATTAGGAGTTAATTAATGATGATGAGTTATGATGTTCATGTTTTATGATGATAAATTAAGATGATGTTTTATGATGATGAGTGTGTTGTTGATTGGTGATTATAATGTTGAAGCTTATGAATATAGGATATTAGGATTGTACTATCCTAATAAAGAAGAATATTAGATTGTGTTATCTAATAAAGAAGGATATTAGATTATGTTATCTAATAAAGAAGAATATTGGATTATGTTATCCATATTGATGATGAGTTGATGTTAGTTGTTATCATAAGTTTGATAAAGAATCATGAGTATACATGCATTCATGATTGAGTCGGATATTAGAATTATGTTGATTCTAATAAAGAAGGATATCAAATTATGTTATTTGATAAAGAAGGATATTAGAGGTGAGATACTCTAATAAAGACGATGGTACCACATGCATTTAGTTATGTCTAGGGTGACAAGACATGATATTGGTGACATTAGTTTGCATTAGGGTAATTATGCACTCTAATTAGTATTTGGTAATTGTCATTGTTTTCCATTATGATTATGAATGGTTGAATAATGTGATACTTGATACTTGACATTGATTGATAATCCTTATTAACATGATTGAGCATGTGTAATAATAATTGATAATTGATGATGATGTGCATACATGTCAATTGATTGAGAATGTGATGTTATTATGATGCATTGTACTTTATATGAATATGAAATATGAATGACATGAGATTGATATTTGTTTATGGAATGAGTTGTTAGACATGACCATGCTATGTCCTAAGTATTAAGTGTTTTCTTATACTTAGTTTCTTTTATGGTTATATTATCTAACCCTCTGTTTTGTGTATGTGCTGGATTTGGGTTCCAGATCCTCAGGTTATATGTTATTGATGTCCGAGTAGTCGGTGAAGCTCCGCTCTGATGTGACACGGGGATGAGATTATTTCTATAATGTACATTTAGAGTCTTGTTTCTTATTTCCAATGTATTTTTTCTTAGAAACTTATTTGTACAATAATTGTTTTACTAGTTAAGTTATTGGTAAACCTTTATGTGTACGATGTAATACTCGAACCAAGTCTTTCATGAATCAAACTTTATTTCCGTTGCGCATATTTAAATGGTATTTTATTAAATACGGGTTTGGGTGTTACAATGTGAAACCCTAACATCAGAGAGATAGACTTCTTCCTCTCTCTACCTTCTCTTTTATAGATCGTTGTTTTTTACATTTTATCTAGTTATCTCAAAATTTCCCTTCTCCTTATGGAAGTTTCTCCCCAATAAAGATAAATGGAGACTTGGCTGATATTTTCCACCAAATTCACTTAATCTTCGAGGATGAGGACTTGGATAGCTCAACAAAGTCAGAAAAAGTTTAAGGTTTAAATAAATTTTTATAAAATTTGTAGAAGATAGTTTTTTATAAAAAAATTTTTGTTGAAAATAGTTTTCATTTAGTGAATTGTTATGTTAAAAAAAGCATAAAAAAACAAGGTAACAAAAAAAATTAATAAGCAAACATAAATTGGTCCAATTAGTTAGCTTCATATATAGTCTAACAAAGGATTTCTTTCCTGTCCATGGTTTTAGAGGTTCCTCTGAGGAAACTGCAGAGTATCTTGCCTGAGGACATTTCAGGGGCATGCTTAAAAATGTTCGTTTAATTTCGTAGTTTTATAAATTTGGTCCAATTAGTAAGAATTCAATTATGGTCTCACAAAATTCAAAGTTTGAATTTCAACAATGATGTGAAAACATTGGAATACAGTACGTAATATATAAAAATATTTGTAAACGCTCTTTGAATATTAGAGTTTTTTCTTGGACCTAGCTAGTGAGCTCAAAACCAAATTCTTCTAATTGTTTTTAATTATTAAAAAAAAAAGTTTTTACTTTTATTACGTAAAACATTTTTCTCTAATTTATTTTTTTGGATGGGAAGGTACGGCTGATAAATGAAGCATGCATTTGCTTGTTAGACGGTAACTCATGCAGACATCGCTAGCTAACTTATAGTTAAGCAATGCACATATATAGTTCATGTTACCAATAAACCACATGTATCATATTATATATAGATTTCATTGTCTTCCATTCAATCAAGCTATGTGAATCTACCATTTTGTGTCAAAGAAATCAATACCAATAATAATAATAATTAGTTGTTACATATCTATATAAGTTTGAATGGGATCCAAAGTAATAGTAATATTCATTATTCTGTTGGTACTGGCAATTTCAGTTTATGGTACTAACAATGATGACTCGTTCTCTAAACAGAAGATTTTGGAAGTTGAGAGAAAATTACAGCATCTTAGAAAACACTCACTAAAAACCATTCAGGTATACAACATTTTCTTAGACTATTATATTGTTATTTGTTGAGCGAGTTTTGGTAAATTGTTCTGATTTTCAAAATTGTCACACAATGTTGTGTTAAGCTTAACTAATTTCACTGATCAATTAATATTTTTTTCATGCTTCTAGAGTGAAGATGGAGATGTTATTGATTGCATCGACATTAAAAAGCAACCTGCCTTTGATCATCCTGCCTTGAAAAATCATAAAATTCAGGTGAATGTTCTTCTCGGCATTTTTTACCGTTGGGATATTTCTGCATTCATGCTGTTAATATATCGGTGACCATTGGATTTAGATGATCCAAAATATGCAGATTTTGATATTATATTTTTAAATCGAAAATATTGAGTTTAGTACATGGATTATAATCCAACAATCACTAATTTACTAACGACGTGAATTCAGCATATCCCGACCGTCGAGAATATTACTCTTATATATTCTTTGTTTACAATACTCAATGAGTTAAATCTAGACTTGCTTACTTTTCTTTTGAGAGATTAAGGTGATCATTAAAAGTATAACTTAATAATGAGATATTTAAGTGTTTTCGAATAAATGGCTTTTTATCATCAAAGTTGATTATAATTTGAAGTATAAAAAGTTTACCGTTTAACTCACTTTTAAGCGAGTTTATCGAAACATAAATTATTTTACGTTCAATTCGATCATTTTTAACTTCAACAAGTTCATTCAAAATAAAATTCCGTCACTTCAAAATCAAATGCATGCTATTGATTTCATTATGCCAACTCACTACTCTTTGAATCTGCATAAAATAAAATATGCAATCAGATGGCTCCAAGTTACAATTCAGCTATGGAGGACACACAAGAAGTTACCAAAACTAGAAGTAAAACCAAGAGTGCTATGACGAAGCAAAGGGATGAAGGGACATATGTGAAATTAGCTTCCCAACAAGTATGGCGGAAAAGTGGAAGTTGTCCAAAGGGAACAATACCTGTTCGACGAATACGAAAGAGACAACTTCTTAAGGCTCACTCAATCGATGAATATGGAAGGAAGAAACCAAGCTTCTCAAATAGAAAAGTCAGTGATAAGTTAAATCAAAATGTTGATTCCTTTGTACAACAACAAAATCACTCTGTAAGTCTTACTCTTACTTTAGTAACTTTTTTGAGCATTATGAAAACAACTTAAGCATGTTTTGCTATGGTTGAAGCAACAAACTATTTTGCTGGTTTGGTTTTTATGTGAAACAGAAGGCGATATTACTTACATATGGATACAGATACTTGGGAGGTAAAGGAGAAATTATAGTTTGCAATCCTTTTGTTGAAAAGGATGACGAATACAGCACTGCTCAGGTCTCTCTCATAAATGGATCTTACGATGATTATGAGCTTGTTGAATCTGGATGGGCGGTAAGAAGTAACCTGTCTCATATATTATTTGTCATTTTAGATTATCAATGAAGTATTAATTATTTTTTCACTAATAAACTTTCTACAGGTCAATCCCAGTGTTTACGGAGATAGGAACACTCGGTTATTTGTATATTGGACGGTAATTATATGCAACTGCATCAGCCTTTTACTTGTAAAAGTATTGTGAAATTTCATTAATTTGTTCTACTTTTTGGAAAATCAATTTCTACAGGCTGATGGTTCACATGGTACAGGTTGCTTTGATCTAACTTGTCCTGGGTTTATTCAAACTAGCAATGAAATTGCCTTAGGTGCTGCAATTTATCCAATATCAATTCCTGGTGGCCTTCCATATCAAATAATTATTTGCATCTATAAGGTGAGACACATTTATATGATGTATAACCATGTATTTAAATCACATACACCGACAATGTAAAGAGTTTTTACTTTGTCAATCAATCATATATGTCGGAATATTAAAAATATTTGACTTTTATCCTAATTAATTTTAAAATTACACATATGGATGGTTGTAATGTGACAATATAAAATATTTTACACTGATTGTGTATGAAAATTAAACTCTAATCATTATTTTACTTTGCTTTAGGACGTAATTACTAATAATTGGTGGGTGCAATATGGTGAGGAGAAGACAAACATAGGTTATTGGCCACCTGAGCTATTCACGGGAATGAGCTCCATGGCCGAATCAGTGGAGTGGGGTGGTGAAGTTTACAGCACAACTGTTGGACATACTCCTCATACAAAAACACAAATGGGTAATGGTGAATTTGCTTCGGCGTTCTTCGATTCCAAAACACAAATGAAAAATGGTGAATTTGTTCAACCGTTCATGGATTCAGCTTCCATATTAAGGATGAGAGTTCATGATAATTCTGCATTCTGGAAGATTCCAGAATGGGTTGCTAAATTCTCAGATGAATACAATTGTTATGACGTTTATTATTTTGAAGATTATGTTGAAGATCCACTGTTTTATTATGGAGGGCCTGGTAGAAATCCAATGTGCCTTTAGAAATATTTAGAAAAGATATGAACTACAATAACAAGAAAGACTATTGCTTGCTACCACTATTTCTTTGCAATTTTATGTTTCTTGGGTGGATCAATTTAAATCATTAATTTAATGGCATAAACAAATTAATATTTTTGTCTATGAATGTCAATAAAATTAGTCCATCAAATTTAATAACAATTTAGTCTCTTAAATTGTAACAAAAGATTATTTAAGACAATAATATGTAAGTCTTTTTAAATTTAGCATCACAATTTTAAAGTTTATGTTTATCTTGATGAACAGAAGACTATTTAAAAGGGATGACAATTGACTCATACCCAGTGGGTACCCGCAAAAAATATCTACAATAGGTAGGGTAAAAACCCGCATTTTGGATACGGGTATTGGTATGGGTAATTACCCACAAAATTGAGCGGGTATGGCTGCGGGTACGGGTACCTTAGTACCCATCCCGCCATAACCGCATAATATATATATATTTATTTATTTATTTTAATTATATTATTACATAATAATAAGTGTAAATCAATTTTAAAAAATACAACATAATTATATTATTACATATTTTTAATAAAAATATTTATTCACAACATAATGCAAATATCTCAACGGAGAAATGAACTTTAACATGATATTACTAATAATTTTATTTATAATTTTCATGAGTCGACATTAAAATCTTTGAAATTTTGTTAATTATATTAAAATGATATAATATTTTATAATTGATCAATTTATTTTTAGCAAAAATGCGGGTAACGGGTACGAGTATGGATATTTAGGTACCTATAGAGTATGGGCATAAGGACAAAGATTGTCACTCACACGGATATGGGGATGAGTACGGTTATTTTTTCAAACTGCGGGTATAGAGAAGGGGACTATAGTACCCTACTCATACCGGTGGCTGAGCCAGGACCCTGACCCCGGGGTGCAGGTTATTAAAATTAATTTAATAATTATAATATTTATAAAATAATTGAAGGTGGTATAAGTTAGGGTGTATAGAGTCGGTTTAGTTCAACTTTTTGAAAGAAAAAATCCAAACTAATAGTCATTTCAATTTTTGTAGTTTTCTATTAATAAATCTGAACCAAATAGTACTGATAAGGAATATGTTAGTTTGGTTTGGTTCACTAAAAATAACTAAAGATACACGTCAAAGAGATTTAATTGATTAGCAGAAAACGGTTATAAAAGTCAAAGTAACTAAAAATTTAATATGGCATTGTAGGTTGGTAATGATTCAGTAACTATGATCCCACAACGATTCAAATTCGAATTTTGTTGTCGATGTGGGAACATTCCTAGAACTTTATTGGGCTTTGGTGCGTCCAGACCAACTTGTCTAAACTTTTATTTTTAATCCTTAAAACTTTTTTCTCTAATTTATTTTTTCGGATGGTAAGGTGGCTGATAAATGAAGCATGCATTTGCTTGTTAGATGGTAACTCATGCAGACATCACTAGCTAACTTATAGTTATGCAATGTACATATGTAGTTCATGTTACCAATAAATCACATGTATCATATTATATATAGATTTCATTGTCTTCCATTCAAGTAAGTTATATGAATCTACCACTTTGTGTCAAAGAAATCACTACCATTAATAATTAGTTGTTACATTATATAAGTTTGAATGGGATCCAAAGCAATAGTAATATTCATTATTCTGTTGGTGCTGGCAATTTCAGTTTATGGTACTAACAATGATGGCTCGTTCTCTAGACAGAAAATTTTGGAAGTTGAGAGAAAATTACAGCATCTTAGAAAACACTCATTAAAAACCATTGTGGTATAAAAACTTCTCTTTAGAAATTAGATATATTAGAATTTATATACTGCAATATACTAGACAATATCAGACATTGTTGAATGTTGAGTGAGTTTTGTTAGTATTTATTGTTCAAATTTTCTAAATTGTCACACAAGGCGTGTTAAGTTTAATGGTTAATTATATTTTTTTCATGTTTGTAGAGTGAAGATGGGGATACTATTGATTGCATTGACATTAACAAGCAGCATGCCTTTGATCATCCCGCCTTGAAAGATCACAAAATTCAGGTGAATATTCTTTCCATCGTTTTTTACCATTGGAATATTCTTGCATCACGTGCTCAGTATATTGGCGACTGTTAGATTTAGATGAGACGGTTCACAAAATGTGCAGATTTTGACATTATTTTTTAAAATCCAAAATACAGAACTTAGTACATGGATTATGATCTAACAATCACCGATTTGCTAATGACGTGTATTAAGCGTATCCCGATTGTCAAGAATATTACTGTTATTCTTTGTTTACATTACAATACTTATTGAGTTAATTATAGATGTGCTTACTTTTCTCTGAGAAATTAAAGTGATTTTTAAAGTATAATTTAATTATGGCATATTTAAGTGCTTTCGAGTAAAATGTTTTTTGGCTCAAAATTTGAATCTAAATTAAATTTGAGATTTAAAGTTTTTGCCTTCAAACTTGATTTTTTGGTATCTAACTTATTGTTTAACATGCTTGTATTTAAATTTATCAAGGCGTAAATCATTATACATTCACGATCTGACTTTTAACTTTAACCAACTTTTTAGAAATTAAATTTCGTCACTTCAAAACCAAAAACATACTAATTTCGATATTGTTTTCTTTTTGCCAATTTACTACTCTTTGAATCTGCATAAAATAAAATATGTAATCAGATGGTTCCAAGTTACAATTCAGCTAAGAAGGACACAACCAAAGTTACGAGAACTAGAAGTAAAACATATGTGAAATTAGCTTCCCAACAAGTATGGCGGAAAAGTGGAAGTTGTCCAAAGGGAACAATACCTGTTCGAAGAATACGAAAGAGAGAGCTTCTCAAGGCTCACTCAATTGATGAATATGGAAGGAAGAAACCAAGCATCTTAAAAAGAAAAGTCAGTGATAAGCTGAATCAAAATGTTGATTCCTTTGTACAACAACAAAATCACTCTGTAAGTTTCTGCGACATGCATACTTATTATTATTATTATTATTATTATAAAATATGCTAATTAGATCAGACGGTTGTATTCTGCTTTAGTAAATTGAATTCAAAATGAATATTCTGAATGAGTCGCCTGATCTTTATCTAATAATAATAATAATGTTTATTTTTTGACTGCGGAGACTTTTTGACCGCATAAAATCTATGTGAGCATTATGAAACCAACTTAAGCATGTTTTGCTTGTGGTTGAAGCAACAAACACTTGTGCTTTTGCTGATTTGATGTCTATGTGAGGCAGAAGGCAATAGTATTCGCATATGGATTCAGGTACTTGGGAGGTAAAGGAGAAATTCAAGTTTCCTATCCTTTTGTTGAAAAGGATGATGAATACAGCACTGCTCAGGTCTCTCTCATAAATGGATCTTACGATGATTATGAGCTTGTTGAATCTGGATGGGCGGTAAGAAGTAATTGTCTCATATATTATTTTTCATTTTAGGTTATCAATGAAGTATTAATTATTTTTTCACTAATAAACTTTCTACAGGTCAATCCCAGTGTATACGGAGATAGGAATACTCGGTTATTCGTATATTGGATGGTAATTGTATGCAACTGCATCAACCTTATATACTTGTAAAAGTATTGTGAAATTTCATTAATTTGTTCTACTTTTTGGAAAATCAATTTCTACAGGCTGATGGTTCACATAGAACAGGTTGCTTTGATCTAACTTGTCCTGGGTTTATTCAAACTAGCAATGAAATTGCTTTAGGTGCTACAATTTATCCAATTCCAATTCCTGGTGGTCTTCCATACCAAATAACTATTTACATCCAGAAGGTGAGACACATCTATATGATGTATAACCATGTATTTAAATCACATACACCGACAATGTAAAGAGTTTTTACTTTCTCAATCAATCATAACCGTAAGATCATTAAAAACATTTGACCTTTTGCTTTAGGACGTAATTACTAATAATTGGTGGGTGCAATATGGTGAGGAGAAGACCAACATAGGTTATTGGCCACCAGAGCTATTCATAGGAATGCGCTCCATGGCCGAATCAGTGGAGTGGGGTGGTGAAGTTTACAGCACAAATGTTGGACATACTCCTCATACAAAAACACAAATGGGCAGTGGTTATTATGGTTCGGTGGGGTATCCCGTTGCAGCTTCCATATTAAAGATGAGAGTTCACGATAATTCTGCGATGTGGAAGATCCCAGAATGGGTTGATAAATTCTCTGATGAATATCACTGTTACAACTATGAATATATAGCTGATTATGTTGAAGATCCACTATTCTATTTTGGAGGGCCTGGTAGAAATTTGAGGTGCCCTTAATGACATTTAGAAAAATTATGATTTATGAACTACAATAAGGAGAAAGACTATTGCTAGCTACCACTGGTGGAGCAATTTAACTCATTTATTTAATGATACGGGATCTACAAGAATTTTTCAACACTCTAACAAGCAAATTAACATTTTAGTTCTTGAATTGTTTATTTTTGACAGTAGTTCTTGAAATTATAAGTGTCAATCAAATTAGTCCATCAAATTTACAAAATAACAATTTAGTCTCTTAAATTAGAACAAAATACGATTCAATCAAAGACAATATGTAACTCTTCTAGTCCCTTTTATTTCGAATTTAGTGTCACAATTTTAAAGTTTTTGTGTTTATCTTGATGAACAGAACTTTGATTGATTTATTAGAATGAGACAACATACACTAATGATACATTTGACAAATTTTGATTATTGTATAGAATTATAATACATGACAAGAAAATGTTAGTACAAAACTCGATCCACTTTATAAATTCAACTCGAAGGTTACACATCCATAAACAACACTAGACTAGATCATACTGTTTTCTCTCTTCTTGGATTGACTGAAAAATTCTAGCAGCAGATACCGTTGCAGATCGTGAGTTATGTGGCACAACTCTGATTACCTGCGGTTTTTGTCTTGTTTCAAACGATTGAAAGTCTTCATCTGAAACTAATGGAACCGTAAAGGAAGAAGATTTCTCTATTCTAATTCCTTGTGCCTTTTCACTGGGACTACCTGCTAACTCTCTCTCCCTAGTTGGCCGAGATTTTTTGACATGTGATATGGTTCCAAATTTCTGATTTGACAAATTACACGGGCTTTGATTATGACTATGAGTGTCAAAATCGGCTCCAACTAAAGATGAATTACTGTTTTGATCATGAGAACCGTGTGCAACAAACTGGCTCGCCTGTTCAACAACTGACCCTGATGCTGATTGATTCATTGCTGCTGGCATGCCATGAGGAGGGAAGTGGGCATAACTGCTTGGAGGAATGAACGGTGAAACCGCAATCGCTTGATTAAAATTTGGAACTCCATAGGTAGGATTCCTGACTGTACCATCCGGAGGACCTTGTCCAAACGGCCCACATCCTCCATACACTGCTCCGTTAAATCCAGGACCAGGAAATGGCTTGTAGACAAGCCCCTCGGAAGGAGACATAACAGGAATTAACCACTGATGTCCAGGTGACTGATTGAAACCTTGAGAACCTACATTTTCCTGTTGTGGATTTCCAGGAAAAGGGGTGTAATTCGAAAGGTGGCTACCATAACTTTGGTATGTAAAGGATGTTTTCTCTACTCCATTTTCAGCAGAACAATCCGATTTACGGTTTAGGTTTTCAGAATGGTCTTGTTGTTTATGATTTTGTGTCTGAGGTTCAACGACAACTTCCAATGAGAGACTTTTAGGAGTAGATTCCAGTAGAGGAAATTTTCCCAAAATAGCAGCATCTTCAAGCAAAAGATCTGATGATCCAGCAATCAGCTGTTGGACCTGTTTCAATTTAATGAATTACTCGGTATGAACATGCTTGAAGCATGAATCTGGTTCCTAAAAAAAGGCAAAGCAAGAGATCATTTTACCTTTATCAGTCTGTGCAACTCAAACACTTGGACCGCATACATTCTCTGTTGACTGTAGAGAGGAATTTGAGTTCGATTAAAAAAATTGCACAAAACTCATCCAATATGAGATTTGAGACATATAAAATGAAATGATACATTTGGTTGAAAGGACAAACATATAAACCAATTAACCGATAACTAACAAAATCAAAGATTCTACTGTGTCACCTCAGGTAACCGGCCAATCAGGCCAAATATCTACCGTTTTACTGTTCTATATAACTCATGCATATCATGTTTTCACAGAAATTTTAACATGATTCTTCCAGGAGGATTGGAATATATTAACATGATTCTTCTCAGAAATCTTAACATGACACAAATCTGATACCAATACCATGGTTGTTGTATATAACTAATATGCCTATTCAGTCTATGGATTACTATAGCTCAACTAGCTTTATCACATGATTGATGATTCAAAACATGAGAGCTCGGGAATTCTGAACAAAACATAGTTGTGCAATTTCATTGTTTCTGATTCAAAATAAAGACGAGACTCAAATACGAAGCATAGTTAAGCATACAATCAAATATGGTACATTCAGCATTCCCAATATAATCACCTAACCTATAAAATTCATGAAGCTTTCCAATTATTGTTTAAGTTGTATCATTGTATGGTTTATTCCTTTATACAGGAATGAAAATGAATACTATGAATAATAATAAATTGTTATTGATGCAAATTAAATGTTGGATATTGTTAAAGAAAAAAAAACAGTAATACTTATTTATACTAATATTAGACTCATACTCCGAATTATCAATTAAGTAATAAACAATGCATGAAAATATGACAACTAATTCTAAGATATATTTATCGTATTCAATTCACAAAACTCAAGTTACTAAAACCCCCAATCAGTCTGATACATATAAGAGAATCAACTAATCATACATTAGTGAAGGGTTCAAAAGGAAACACTTCAAGTTCGAGACCACCTCCAAAGCAGAAGCTATAAACAGTCAATGATACTTACTTAGTAATTTTTCGTCTTGCTTTCCAAAAAAGTTGTTGACCTAATATCTGTACGACACCATCAGGAGAAAGTTTCAGGCTAGACAAATCTTCTAGAGTGGAGATCTTGGAAAGATCGTCACTTCCTTCTGAGTTAAGGAGATCGTCACTATGTTCAATGTCATTGGATTCCTGTTGTACGCAAGCATCACCCTTATGCAACCTGCTTATATTTGACACGGAACAATGTTGATCCTCTTCATCTAGAATCTTCTCGGTTTGCCTCACTGGGCTGTCAATAATTTCTCCTGTCAATATGCTTTCGAAGGACATTACTGTTTTCTGTCTACTTGGGCTTACAGGAGTGAGTTTTTTCCCATTGAAACTCTTCATTGTTTTATCATTAGATTGATCAATCCTCGAGTGATTGTATGCAAGGATGTCATCTCCATTTCCTTTTTTTCTCTGTTCAAGTTGTTCTGACGAAGTGTCTAAGTTTGCTCCATTAGATTGGTGAGAAATATAACTTTCAGCTCGATGTGTATCTGTTTGTGAAGGTAAACGAACTGGGAAGATGTTGCTTCTCTCAGGGTCATTTCCCTTCAAATATATTGATGCATATTAGAGATAATAACATAAAGTACTTCATGAACGTTCTGCACAAAGCTTCAGTTTTTGAGAAACCTAATTCTTAATATAGTAACGCAGCCTCTATAACCAAATGGTGAGTTCAATTGTTGGCACATCAGTCTTTCAAATTCAAAGTTGGATTTCAGTACATGATATAATAAGAGCAAGTCCATTAGATAGATAATGTGATATAAAGACAGTAATGTGCCTTCTTCCTTAACAAATTAAGTTGTTTCTTATCATGGTAAGAAAACCTCTATAGCAACCAATTTAATGCCACAACATTCGTTTAACTAAATAGTTGGCTATCAGCGTATAATAAAAAGGGCATGTGCGAGGGCACGTGAGGTATAAAACTTGAAAGAGGTTATTCTAAACTTAGTAAGAAAGCCTCTACAACAAAGTCATTGTCATGCCATTCTTTCAGATAAAAAGTTAGACTTCAATACGAAATAAAATGGGGGTGTACACGCCAAATAGATTCCTACTTTTGGTTATAAAAACACCAATGCAACTTCTTTGGTGACAATTCAGTATCTTTGGTTTTCAATACACATGCACTCAAATGATTTATCAACTCAAAAGCAACAACGAGATGGATTGACTCATTCTTTCCTAACTACAATCCGGATGCATCATTGAGCTTTTGCAAGTATGAGGGTCGTGACAATGAGCCAATTTGAAAATTATTCTCAATAAACACTTATGGAAAAAATAAATATTAAAAGAGTCTTATCATAGCTCCTCATTTCAAGTTCAAATTAGCATTTCATCTCAATTTTTTCAAAAACCCTTTCATCTCACTTCGCCGCAAACACCTATAAACTTATTAGGACCTTTCTATACGTGAAGAACTGTATTTGAGAAGCTCAATAAAAAAGCTAGAAGCTAAACCAAACACAGGTAATAACTTGCATATGGAGTAAGAAAACAACAAACTCCTAGGTACAACATCAAAAGGCTAAGAATCCCCTATATTGCTAAAGGAAACCAGTCTTGTCTAGTTTTCTTATTCTACAAAGCAACTAAACAAATATAAGATAAAAGTAAAATCTAAGTAGAAAACTTAACTGTAGTTCCTTGTGTGTTATTTTTATTGTTCCGTGTTAAGAGTCCACATTGGATGCGAGATGGCCAAAACATGAGTTTATAAGCAGAGATAGTCATCACATTACAAGCCGGTTTTGTAGGGTTGAGTTAGGCCTAACCCAAAATTCTATGATGGTGGTATTAGAGCCTATCGAAGATCAGTTGGGTCATCTGCTATCAGGTTTCTACTACTGCTAATGAGCAAATCACCATTTATATCCACGAACAGTAGAGGCAGTCATCACCTTACAAACCGATTTCATGGATTGTGTATCCAACCATGTAAATAGAACCATTTTGCATTTAACACAAATTAAATCTATATGACATGTTATAATTGGTAAGCAGCACCTATAGTCTATGAATCAACACCTAATTAAATATCCAAAATCATATCCAAGACTAAAGGGAATTAAAAGTACATAAATCAAAGACTTACCATGATGGAGGAAGGTGTTAGAGGAAGTGAATTAGAAGAATTTGAATTGGGGTTGAATCTTTGAAAGGGAACAGTAAACTGTTCATAGAGTGCCATCTTATTCCTTGGTGGTGCTCTTGGTCCTCCTTTGTCCGTTGTGTCATTGACATGGAGTCTTGGGAACATGGGTCCCACCTTCTCATCATCATCACCCTTCCCTCTCTTCATCTTCTTCTTTTTCCTATCCCAGTTTTGAAGAAAATGAAAGTGTGAGCAAAAGAATGGAGCGGACTTGGAAGACAACAATGAAAGGAAAAGGCAAAGAAAATTTATGTGGTGTTGTGGGGGCCCTTGACACGAGACAATACAGCTACCCTGATCCCTCTCAGGTTCTAACTAAAACCGTTTAATAATGTTAGCCAAATATATGGGGCGTGTCAGCTTCGAGACCATGTTTATATATGTGTGGGTATTTTAAGTGGTATTTGTGAAATCATACATTTTCACACTAATTTGCATTTCAGCTATTGATTATTAGATTGGACGGATTAGAATAATTCATTTATAAAATTATTGAAAACAATCTCAGTCATACTATTGTGACCGGATGGTCTTTAACTGTTATAGCGTACTGCTATAACATTAGGAAATCTGTTTTCGTATTTGTGTGTTTGAGTTTCATGTGGATATCTCGGGTGTCTTAAGTTTGAATGTTCAATTAAACAATTTGGTTTCTTAATATTATTAGTTGAAGTAGATTTTTACGGAAAGTCGGAAATGAATTTTTTTTTCTTGACGCACTCATTTTTCTTTTTAAAAAGTAGATTTTTATGGACATGTATTCTCTTTATAAAATAATATTGACAATCTCAATTGATAATATAGTGATCAATGATATAATTTCTTTTCTATTATCTTCTCAAGATCTTTTTCTTAAATAAAATTTTAATAAAAGAATATTATTCGGATTTTCATGTCGTTGTTTTAGGTTAGCAGGTTTATATATTGATTTTGACATGACTATTTAAGAGTGATTATATTTTGTTTTCTTGTCAAAGGAGATTTGATTACGATAAGCCATTTTTTTAAACCGAAGGATTAACACAAAAAGAAACATAAATAGTTAAATTATTACAATAACAGGTAATAAATAAAGTTTTAATGTTAGCTGAGAAATGTATCCACATTTTTCAATATAGTTGGAATAGAATAACAAAATTGTTTCTTTTCTAACTCGGTGTAAGTTGGTTTAGGAGCAAATGGCGTAAGTGTGACTAATTCTATGTGTGTTTGGTCCGAGAGGAGTAGAAGAAAGATGAAATGTTTATATTAGCCATTTAGTTCAATTATTTGAAGTGGAGAAAGAAAAATAAAGATGAAGAAAGAAGAGTAAAATAGTATAAGTAAATTTTAGTAGCTTTAACTAAAAATACTGCACTACTTTAAAGTTAAATCGTTTGATTTTAATAACCGTTTAATCTGATGCACAATACAATTTTGACTTTATACATTCTAATTTCATTGTAATATACCTCCTAAGATGGTATACAAAGCTTACAAACTACAAAATATACAAACCTCTCTCCATCCTTGTAAACATCGCGTCTTCATCATGTTCTGATTTCTTCGCAATTCTTAATTGTGTTTTTCATTTTATTTTTTTTATGATTTTTTTTAATAACTTTTTTTGTCAAGTTTTTTAAATAGTTTAATGGCTAGTCTCGTGTGACATCCGAAGTTCGAATTTCTATCTCTTTGATAGTATCTTTAAAATCTACCGACTGAACCTACTATGTAATTGAATTTCTTAACTTTTGCACTAATTGTCTCTTACGTATAAATTTGCAATTTTTGTCTCTTTTGATGGGTTAGAAGTAAATTTATATTTTATCATTATTATACATTTTATTACTTTTAGTTTTTTATTTATTTTTTTTCCGATCATTTTATTACTTTTAAATTTCAAATATAGACTTTTAACATACAAACACAAAACACAAAATATTATTCCATTTCCTAATGCATGATGCATTCCCCAGGTCATACTTATTTTAGACTATGACATCATCCAATATATTGGAATATTATAATGAATCAATTGATTTACAGAATATTTTTAATTCATTAGTCATTGTAAGGATTACTACTAAAAAAGAAGCTGACACCAAGGATCACTAAAAATGTCTTGCACATAAAGTACATCAAAATTAATCTCATATTATTATTTATATTTTTCATTATAAAAAATTATCTTCACATAGATTATAAAAAATTGATAAAATAAAATAAATTATTTTTAAAAAACTTATCTTACAATTTTTAATTTACAAAGAAAAATTATTAAAACTAATGAATTAACCTTTTTTTTCCGTGCCAAAATCTAGTTGAAGAAAATGTCCGAAATCTTGAATATTCGACGTGAAAACGGGTTAAAAGCACACTGAATTGAATTTAGCGTTTGTTGGTGAATAAATATAAAAGGGGAAAAAAAAGAAAGAGGGAAAGAAACTCAAAGGAAAAAGAGTGAAGAGAGTCATCATTATAACTGCAACAACGAGAGAAAGAACCCTGTGATGTGGTTCCGATCACATGGCTTCTTCTCCTCCTCCTCCGTTGCAATCTTCTTCTCCAACTCCTTCTGCTTCTTACATCACTCACCTTCCCATTGCTCCTTCTTCTCCTTCTCATTCCAGTACGTTTTCTCGATTCGCTTTTTCCGTTCTCTTTTTAGTTCGTTTCATGCTTCGATTTTATTTAGGGATTCGTTTTTCTTAAATTCACTAGTTCGAATGAAATTTCGCGATGATTCTTGAATTTTTCAACTGTTTTAGTAATTTGATCGGTGTTTTTTTTTGGAATTTGGATGAATTTTGATGAATCAGGTGAGAAGGTTCTGGAAGAAGAGCAACCGCGAGTTCCGATTCATATTGTTACGAAAGCGTATCAACTTCCTGTGGATTTTCTTGAACCTTCGCCTCAATCGAAGCTTGTTATTGGTTTTGATTGTGAGGCTGTTGACTTGTGTCGCTATGGAACTCTTTGCATAATGCAGGTTAGTTTCATTTTCCTCATTCTTGATCTTGTTTTCTTACTTAGGTTTTGAAGGTGGTTTGTAACTCATTCTTTTGTGCTTGTGTTCTAACGTGATTTGAAACTCATTATTCGGTAATTGTACTAAATTTATGTGATCGCAATAGTGGATGTGAAATTTTGATGAAAATTTATACTGTATAGGCGTAGACACACACTGAATTTGGATGTTAATGCACTTTATACGGTATAGGCATAAACACGCACTGAATTGAATTTATACACAAAAATGTAGTAGAAGCTATAGTATATAGTACTAGTAGTATATACACACGGAATTGAATTTATGCGCAAACATGTAGTTAGAGGCTATAGTATTTAGTGCTAGTAGTATATAATATAGAGATTAATTTCACTTTTTTTTATTTTTTATTTTATTTGTGCTAGTAGTAGAGGCTAACTCTTGTATGAACGATATAACGTGGTTTGAAACTGTGTTCTCAACTCATTATTCGGTAATTGTTCGAAATTTCTATGATCGCAATGTGACAGTTTGTAATTACGATGAAAATTTATATGGTATAGGCATAGACAGGCACTGAATTTGGATGTTAGTGTCAGAGGCTATAGTATATATAGTAGTATATAATATGGAGCATTTTGAATGTTAATGTCATAAATCATAATTTGTATTCTGGTTATTTGATTTCAATAAGCTCTAAAAGTTTCCAGAATAGCTCGTGAATAAGATCTTAATTGATCTCTCTAAACTCATTTATTGACTAAGCAATTTAATTGAACTGTTTATCTAAATGTGTGCGTATATATAAATAAAAGGAACAGATATGTATATACTTTTTTTTAAAGTAGATATGTATATACTAGCAACCGATTAAACTGTTTATTTTGTAATGGATTATGATTTTATGCTACAATTAGTATGTTAGCTCTTAGCATAAGATTAACTTTTATGTTTCTGCAGCTTGCATTTCCTGATGCTATATACCTGGTTGATGCAATAGAAGGGGGGAAAGTACTTATCGAAGCCTGTAAGCCTGCACTTGAGTCTGATTTTGTCACAAAAGTGATTCATGATTGCAAACGCGACAGTGAGGTTTCTGATTTATTTGATTTATTTTTTTCCTGCCACTTTTTATATCTGTTGAAGACTTTTAAGTTTAAGAAATATTTCATTGACAAAAAAAATTCATTGAAATTAAAAAAATAAAATTAGACTTAACTTGTCAACTCAGCAATTCCCAATTTCACCAGATGATTTAAGTCCTTACAAACATATTATTGGTTTCTAGGCATTGTACTTTCAGTTCGGCATCAAGTTAAACAACGTGGTGGATACCCAGGTGAGCTATCTTGTTACTAGACAGCCTTTCCATTACTTACAAATTTTGTTTCATATTCCTCATTTGTTTTTCATGATTAAAGGACACCCCTTTTCTGTTAAGTGTACTAACTTCTATTAGAATATTCGAATTTTATGCCAAAAGTATTGGTAATTAAGTATGGAGTGAGATTTTCAGGAGATGCTCTAATTCTAGTTTAAACTTGAAAATTGGGGACCATACTGTAACACAAGTCACATAGTTTAAGCTTCACTGTACAAATAAATTAATGAAGAACTAGAGGTAGATATAAACTATAGGATCCAAGTGCGGTGAATAAAATGCAGTGCTTCTTCAGGTATTATTTTTTATAACAAGTTATGACTCATGTTTAAGGAAAAATGTTACCGCACAACAATAAGACTGACAGTAATTTACGAGACTAATGCTCGAGAGTTGAAAGTTAATAACAAAATAAGCTCATTTTCTAAGAGATGAGAATGTTACTCTAGATGAGTAGACAGACAAAACAAGATAGGATTTTAAATGAATGTACTAGAGTGAGAGTCGGCATAGCACCTATCGTGGGAAAGATGGTAGAATCTCAATTTAGTTGATTTGGGCATGTGTGGAGAGGACCTATAGAAGCTTTGGTGAGGATAGTAAATTAGATGCAGAATAATCTAATTAATAGTTAGAAGTGGGGGACTACTGGGACATAAACTAAAGTTAAAGGCAGTTTGCTTAATCCTGTACCCCAAGTGATCCATTTGAAAATAGGAAATCTCAAGATAGGAGAGAGGTGAAAATTGTCTAACAAATAATTTCCCTTATTAATATCATGTTTTGTCCTGTATTTTTCTTCACTAGTATTATTGATGAACATTATGTTTTATTGAATTATTAATCATAATTCTTGTTTTGGCTTAGATTGCTTATTCGCTTCTAGAAGAGCAAGAAGGACAAAAGAGATTGCCAGATGACTATATTTCACTTGTTGGTCTCCTTGCAGATCCACGTTATTGTGGTATTAAATGCGTCGTGGTATCCATTAAAATATATTTGTTGGTCATGGTTTCTTATTATAGACCATATTATTCTAGATATAGATGATTAATAATTCCTGATAAGTTCTCGAGTCGATTGGTTCCTCCCTCCATATTCAATATTCACCCTGTGGGTTTGCATGCAGGCTTAACACATGTTGACAAGGAAGAAGTTCGTGTCCTCCTTCGACAGGTTGGTTTTTAGAATGATATTTTTTGTTGTTTAGAGGATTTTTTTCACTTTCCTTCTCAAAAAGTTAAAATTATTTTATGCTTGCTTCCATCATGCATGTTAAAGATCTGATTGTGATACCAAACAACTAACTATAGAAATTTTTTGACTAAAAGAAACAGTGGAACTTGATTAACCTTTGTCATAGTTTTCATTTTACATATCATAACTTGCGAACTTTATTTATCCACTTTCGGCATTGATTTGTGGAAGAGTTTCATTGGGTATGAAAGAAGAAATATGAAATATTTATGTAATCTGCACTAAACTCAATTAGTTAGTGATATTATTTCTAAATGTTTTTTGTCAGGACCCCAACTTTTGGACTTACAGACCTTTATCTGAACAAATGATTCACTCTGCTGCTGATGATGTCCGTTTCCTTCTCTACATTTATCACCAAATGATGGCAAAATTAAATGAAAGGTCTTTATGGCATCTTGCTGTTCGTGGTGCCTTGTACTGCCGGTGTTTCTGTGTGAACAGTAATGACTATGCTGATTGGCCGTCTCTACCTCCAATTCCAGGTCTTCAAAATCTGGTCGACAATATTATGTACAAATTATATGTTCTTGTTTTTATATTGTATGTTTAGACACATTATATCGCCAGTGTGATATGCCGTCTGTCCCTTAAATGTTCCTACATTTTGCACCAACAGAGTTTGATTTGAAATTAAAATAATATAATGTATGATGTTATTCAAAATAGTAATGACACAACTTCCCAGTTGAAAATAACCTCAAAAACGGGAATATATGCAGCTCTTATGTAAACATAAGGGACGGATTTAACAGGAACTATGAACTGTAACTTCATCGTGAGGCTGGGGGATAGGGGGTTGGGTTCTTTCCATTTTTATGCTGTTACTTCTCTTCGAGGTTCGTGCAAAATGAGTATAGTTCAGTGAAACTTTGGTCCACTTTGTTCATCTGATTTCATTACAACTGATAAGAAATATTTCACTTTTATTTTTTAGCATTTTATATTAATCTACTATTTTGATGCATAACATAATAGGAAATCTTGTTTGACTGGTTCATGCTATTCACTGATTTAGTGATTTAAAGAGTGTCTGCTTCTTTCTTGTAGATATGCTGAACATTGATGGAAATGGCCCCGAGGAAGAAATTCTTTCAGTTCTTGATGTTCCTCCAGGAAAGATGGGATGCATTATTGGGAAAAAAGGGGCTTCGATTATGGCTATTAAGGAGTCTTGCAAGTAATGATTCATTTCTCTCCTTTCCATTCCCCAAGTTTGGTAAATACACACTTTGTTTTGGAAATGGATTGCAGGCAATCAACATTTTCTTATGTTGTAATGTTGGTCATGCATCGAAGATCGGATGATTATGATTTTAAGCATTGTAAATCAGATTTCAGAATTTAAAACTCAAACCATCCGATCTCCATCTAATGATTAACGTTTAAGGACTGCAGTCAATGCGGATCCCTTTATTCGGTATAATTCGATTCTCTCCTTTCCATAGTTTTCTTTTTAATCTTTTAAATGCATTGTTTGTGCAGTGCGGAAATTCTCATAGGGGGTCCCAGGGGTCCACCTGACAAGGTTGGTATATCTGTATACTGTACCATAAGCTCCAGCTTCTCGACTACTTTAATTTATTTTCTAAAATTTGTCGATTGGTGGTTTGGTATTGATTTGTTAATATATGTATATACTTCTTTTTCTCTTTGGTGTATTCTATATCAGTGTTCTGAATGACATATTGTCTTTAAGGTCTAGATGATGTAAATATCTTGTTATATACCTGTTGTTGCATCTCACCCTTACAACAATATACATTTGATTGAGAATCTCTATGATCTCTGGATGCCCTTTTTATTTTGTCATTTTGAGAAATGCATCGGCAGTCTGCCGTTCTATAACTTGTTATCTTTTAATTTGTTACTATAGTCTTCATTTTGAATTTCTAACATAATTTATATGAGAACACTATTATTTAACTTTGTGCCTGTCTTAAAATGTTCATGTTTTTACGTAGGTCTTCATCATTGGACCAGTGAAGCAGGTGAAGAAAGCTGAGGCCATGTTAAGGGGTAGACTATTGCATGTCTTCTAGGGAAAACTCTTTACTTCTCTCTCGATCAAATTTCAGCAATAAGTCAGTTTTCTGGGACTTGCTGCCAATGATAGTTGGAATGATTAAGGGGATAGGAATTGTTAATACTTCAGAGTCCTATTTCCCCGATTGCATCAACCGGACACAAAATGAAAAACAATCAAAATTTGTCCAAATCAAAACTGAATAAACTGTTTCAATTCTCTCGTTTGGGAAGCTCCAATTTTTTTTCCGGCCTTTTGTCACTGCTGCTATTATGCCATCTGTGGTAGATGTTGATAGACTATTTTTAGGCATACATATTAATAGACTTGCTCATATAGATTGCTGTTCAATCGAATATAGAATAGACCATTGGTGGTGGGCTTTTAAAAAGTGATCTGAAATTGTTTATAAAAAAAAAACTAATGATCTGAATTTATTTATTTTTTAAAAAAGAGATTTTTTTAATAAACAAATTTTAGTGTAGCTATGGTTGAATTACAAACCTCTTTGTGTTATTAATATGTTACTATGTTAGTACTTATTAGCTATGTCTTGGAGGAAAAATTGTGATTTGGGTCCATTTAGCTAATAGTCTTTAGAATTTCGCCACCCACACTAGTTGAATTTTGTTGGTTTAATATGCATTTCAAAATATACTATATTTTGCTTTTAGTTCTCAATTTATTTCATTTTTGTGACAATTCATTTTAGTTCCTAAAAATATCGTCGGCCCCCGTTTATTTTAGTCTCATTAATTTTTATTTTTTTTATAATAGCCTCATTAAAATTTATTCATAGATATTTATAATATTTTAGTTCCACTTGTATAGGTGGACTAAAATCAAATATTTAATATATTATATGGATCGATTCCTAAACAAATTTTGCAAAGATTAAAAACAAAGTAAGGACATTAGAGTAAAAAATAAACTATTTTTAACGAGGACTAAAAGTGAAAAACGTAATGTACGAAAATACGGTAAATGGTTCTGTATTTCTCTTGGGAAAATTTCAGGGAGGACCAAGTTCACCAATTTTTTATTTACCAAAAAAGGTTAGTATTATTTTGCAATAGATAGATCATAGATTACCGATTAATCTAATTTTGCCATAAAAATATATTATTTTGGTCCTTTATACCTCAACTTAGATAGGGGGGACTACATGGGCAGAGATTAATACTAATAAATTTAAAATTGAATACATGAACAAGTGCTTCGTTGATTTTCAACTCCTTCCATCAAACTCGGCAGTTTGCAAAAAGAAACACATGGAGTCCCAACCACCCCCTCAAATCTAATATTTTTAACACGTTTTTTTGGCAATTTGCCAGAACGGAGCAACAACATGCTCCAAAATTTTGATGGCGCACCCTTTTGTATAGAATGCTTCTTTTTTTACACAACAAATTTGACAAAAGAAGCTCCCTAGTTTTAGACAAACAGCATCCAACATCATTAAGGAATGAAAAAGATCGAAGAGAAAAAACTGACGGCCAAGGTAACCACCACAAATTTTACAACTCAAAGCAGTGTCCCCAGATATTTGGGCACAATGATGCAAAAGTAACATGAATTTAAAATAATATAATCACAACATTGTGAGACATATATATTAACAAAATCCACCATGCCAAAGAGCTCAACTGTCTTGATAAAGCCGACACACAAAGAATGAGTGAAAATGTGTCTTGAGTGAAAATCTTTAGTATACAATTCGTTAGTTTTACTTTTGGAACCCACCAAATTGATAGTTTTGGCTGCCAAAGTTTGAAAATATGTCGTCTCCCGTTGTTTGCTGGGAAGGAGCGCCACCATACATACCAAGACCAGATCCTGAACCCATGGCTCTCCCCATGTAAAATGTAGCTGGAGGGCCCTTCTCCCTTTCATCTGATCCATCATTCAATCCACCCACAATTCCAACATCTGCAAGGGATACTTTTTTGGCTGCAAAATAATATAAGATAGTTACAGAAGCTGCTAAAATAATTGGCCTATAAAAGTGCATTTGTTTCGTGAGAACATCATTTAACTGATCGACTCGTGAGTCGTGATAAATACTAAGCAGGGGACTTGTGTATCTTCAACATAACACATACCAGAATGTGATGCATTAATCACCCTGAGACAATATTGAATCCCAAAAAGGCTAAAACCCTAAAATATAAATTCTGTTCCAATGTAATCATGGAAGAAAAGGACCATGCAACTACAGATTATTTAAAATATGCAGGTACAGGATATAAAGCAGGAACTAAACACAATATATCAGTATTATGCCGTGGAAAAGCTGTTAAAGTAGTCAGCATAAAAACTTACGAGCAGATATATTGAGGTCAATCAATCCACGGCTTAGTGATTCAGCCCAAATGCCAGACTTCACCTGAAAAGCATCCTTTTTAGTTGAAACATTAGATTCTGTCAAGGATTGAGCACTTGCACTACCATCGGTGACAACATTAGTTGAGGGCTGTGAAGGTGCAGAATCAGATTGAGAAGTAAAATCACCAAAAACATCAGATCCGTCAAAATTATTAAGTGGAACCGAAGCAAATGGATCAAAAGTGCTGTTATTCACAGGAGCAGAGTTTTCCGACTTGCTGTCAGGCTGCACAGCTGGTGCAGGAATGGAAAACAAGTCAACTGTTGGTGTAACTGAAGGAATAGCTGGTTGTGAAGAAAAGAGATCCACTTCATCCTGTGCATGAAATCAACAAGATACACACAAATGTAATTTTAGCACTGTGAATGAAAATGTATGGAAAGAAGATAAACAGGTAAATCCATAATTCTTTCAACAACTCCCAAAAGCCAACAACCAAAGTCTTTATCCCACTACTAGGAGCGTTTGACCACATAATCCGACAACGACATAATACTTTGTCATGAATTAAGTTCAATAATGATAGATCATTTAATTCTAAATCTCTCTTAATGGTTTGGGCTAAAGTTTTCCACGGTCTCTCCTCTATCTTCAATTATTGGACTATCCACCATCCTCCATGTGGTCTATTCTTTGTATTTCTATGAGAGTCTTCTAAACAAACATCCAAACTCATTATCTTCTCATATGATTAATTTATTATCACAATTTAAATAAGCTGAATAATTTTTCTCCCATGCAATTAACACACTCATTATTTTCTCACATATATATACCCCACCACCACCAACAGCTGCCAATGCTGTACCTTGCTCCACCTCATGGTTCTCCCTCCCAGATAATTCCAGGCACACTAACTTTTACAGTTTACCGAAGTTTCAGTCTCAAAACATTAGTTTGGTAATAATTCATCATAAAGAATTATAGACCAATTATAATTACATCAATGGAGTAGAATGCAATCAAACAATCCTATTCAATATTGGCAACATTCACACTTTAGGAGCACCAATGAATGTGGAAATAAGAGGTTTTGGGATAGGACCTACTTAATGGTGGAGATTCATGCCATTAAACACGTGAACGAAAGGTAGCTGACAAGAGGGGGGAAAAACTGCAACACTAAAATTATCATAACGAAATCTAACCTGTGGTTGAGAACTAGCTCCTTTGTCCACATGTGGTGGTGCTGATACAAATGCCGCATCTGCAAAGAGATCAACTGCAGACACATCACTAGTTGCTGGCTTTTCTACAGAAACAGATGTTGGAGCATCCATGAAGTCACCAATCAAATCTTGTCCAAAGAGATCAACCTGGTTTGAGCTTCCAGCTGAAGCCTCTGTTGAAAGAAAAAAAAAATGATACAATTTAAAAGGTAAAACTCAGTCAATTGCTAAATTTGATTTTTCTTCATTTTTAGTATCTGGCGGCCCGATTGTAAGACTTGTGTCTGAAAGTTGGGAAAGCTTGTGTGTGAAAGTTGCAAGTGCACCACATATAAAACAGTAAAATGAGCACCATGGTAATTTATACTCAGCTTAAAAAGAATAGCTTAATGCTTCTCTTTAATGAATTGAATCAACGACTACAATGTTAAAGACTGTGTTAAGAATACTTACTAGTAGATGTTCCTCTCGGATCAAAATCATCAAAGTCATCCTCAGTATTGTTTGTAGGTACACTTGAACTTTGAGAAGGAACTGAACTTGCATTAGCAGATGACTTTGATGATCTAGATGATATCTTCTCGTTACTTTTGCTGCAAGGCCGACAATCCGGAATAAGAATATGGGTAACAGAATAGAACGACTACAGTACGGTGAGGCAGAAGCATGTGCCTATCCATGTATATAATGAAAGCAAGTGAAAGTAAAAGAATGGGTTGAGATAAGTATCTCAACCATTAGCCAAATTCCTACATTATGTTTTCAAAAGTCAAAATAAGCATGTTGAACTAGGCAATGACAAACAAGTACTAAAGGTTTGAGTCTGGACAACTGTCCTGTGATGAGCATGTAGTATGTAATATGTATGTATCATGCTCATGTAGCCTGTCTTTGACTAGTACATATTTATTCCAGCTTTTATATAACTTTAATCAATTAGAAATCTTCGTTATGGGTGCTTCCCAGACTTTAAATTGTAATAGATCTATAAGATACATTTTTTTTTTCTGAAGGAAATGAATCCATAAAACCTATAAGAAAATAAAAAGAAGAAAATTACAATTAGTCCCCTGCTTATGAATATTATATAAGTTAATGCTTTTCAGAAGATAATTTGAAATAAAAAGTTCCTTCATGAAGAACAAGCACTAATGTCAAAGTTCAAGCCTTTATTTTTCCCCAACAGTGTCCAAGGTAATTAAAGATAAAACTAAACTCTAATTATGATGAAATTTAATACTTTTTTATGGGATATACACAGTTGAATAAAAACGTGAAGACAAGAGACTGGATGCCCATATGGTTAATGAATGAGATATTATTTAGTAAATATTTTCAATCAGACCAACTAATGTACAAAAAAGGTTAATTGTAAGCAAGTTTGTCGAACATGACAAATTCCCAAATTTTTTAGTAAAAGGCTTCACTAATTTTAAAAAGTTGGGGCACAACTTGACATACAGTAACTAATATGGCGCATTAGAAAACAATACACATGGCAATACATACAGTAATAACTAAATCTATGTAGTAAGTGCTAAAGTAGTTACTAGATACTCCAGATTCAAACTTTTCAAGGATTATGTATGGCAATACAATCCAACTCTATAGTATGAACTACTAAACAAGCATAAAATACATTTACCATTATTTGCAAACCATAATAGCGTTCAGACATGCCCTACCTGACAGACCGTGCAGAACCCTTTTTGAAGGAGTTCTCTTCATCGTAACTTGAGGCACCATAGCGTGATTTTCCTGAGTAATCTTTGTCTACTTTTGCTTCATCATAGCGCCCCTTGTCTCCGTAGCTATCACTAAACCTATCACCACCTGAACCAAAGCCTCCATATCTATTACTGCTATGGGAACTCGCACTACTAAATGAGGGTGTCCCGGATTTGTATGTCATTCCACTAGATGAAACTCCAATATACCTAAATTAAGCACCCAAAAGAAAAACAAGAAAAATAATTGCTGAGAACATAATAGTGGCTTAATTCACCTAATCATTCTGAGATTGAAATATTGACAAATTTAACCTACTTGTCACGATTTGCAGCAGCTTTATTTCTGACATCATGTATCTTTTCTCTATCATTCAAAAGGGCCACAATGTTTTCTGCCTTCTTCCTTACATTGAGTCCCACATCCTTCCCACTAGGCTCAACGTACTCAAAACTAGAAAGTGCCTTTACCAATCAAAACAAATGATGTTTGTGTAAGAAAAGGCTCTTATGTTTTATTTGTCAGCACTATAGAGAATTGCAAGAAAAACAAACTGAATACAAAAGAATAGCCCTTACAGAGATCTGAAAAGTATGTTCTATAATGTCATCTACTGCACGTTCAGATCCATGTGATACCAAATACTCTATAACAGCTAATGCCTGACATCAAATAGAAAGAGAGGTGATTTGATGTATCAAATCAACATAGAAAATGCAACAAAATAAAACCCTTCTCTTTGTACCTTAAAGTTTTAAGTAATAACGTAGTTATTTAGATAATGTTACCTTGTACACATATCGCCAATCCTTTCCAGTTTCACTCAATCTTGTCCAAAGAACATTCATAACCAGCTGACATTCAGTACTGGAAGGGTACAGAAAAACCAATCAACTAACTTACATCAGAAATTTCCTCTATGAAAAACCAAAAGAAATTCAAAAATTAATAAGCAATAGGTATCTATTTACAATTTTTTGGTAGCAGTTGCAATCTCTGCCAGCACAGTACCATGAGGACCCCAAGGTTCATCATCAGTTGCATCCAAAACCTAAATTATGAATAAGGGCAGATAAATCAACAAAACAATACCAGTGAGTTGCAGATTGCGAAGCACTAGCATGGCAATCAATTCATATTCTTATTCTTCACTCGTGTCTAGTTATAAATATTGTTAAAGTATAAGAAAATAAAATCTTCAAAACATTTTAGCATTCTGAATAAATAGAAGATGAGTCTTGGCACAATGGTTGGAGTTGCTTCCATGAGAACTATCGTAAATGTGCGGATGAGTAAAACAAATTGCAACCAAAAACATCTCTAAAATTTAAAAGTATGCTTCGAAATCCCAACATACATGCATTCCACAGTTGACATTCACAGAGATGGAATCAAAATGTATTCTCAAACCGAACAAAGGTTCTTAAATTTTGTGATTGTATGAACATAAGCATCAACAAATTATTCAAAAAATTACACGATAATATGCTGCCACAATCAATTCTCATACACATTCAATTCAAATCGATTTCAGATAAACGCAACAATCCTAATCGAGAAAAATATATTACTTAATAGATACATATCTTCTACACTAACAATAGAAATTCAAATCAAAATATCATAATTTCTAAAAAACAAAAATTAATCACAACGATCAGAATTTCACCTTCTGTTCGATTTCAGGAACCTTAAGCACCTTCAAATTCACCTCTCTCTTTCTGTAATCACATAAACAATCAAATAATCACAAAGAACATGAAAATTGAAATATCTAATCGAATTTGATCATTTCAAAAAATGAAAAAACGAAAATGAAAATTGAAATGCAAAAAAGGATGAATAGAAAATCTAGCATACATTTCTCGAACGGTTTGATCGAAAACTTTCATGAAATCCATGGTGGATCTGCGAAACGAGATATTGTAGATCTGATCCGAAGGGGAATGTTATGAAGATGTGTAGTGTTAATTTTTTTGAAGCAAAATTCGATGGATTCTGTTGCAGTAGCAACGATTTGAGATCTATTTTCCTTCTCTTTCTTTCTCTTTTGGATACAATATTATTACACTTCTTTATCCCATTATTTTATTTAGTTTATGAAAAATACATTTGTATTTTTTAATTTGATGTCTACAAAATTATTATATATTTTAAGGTCATGCTAATTAGTGCCCCGAACATTAGTTAAGGATATATACATGGTAATTTTTGCATTGGAAACAATACTTATTATATTTTATTAATATTGACTATACAAGTTCCAACATAATTTTTCTATATTGGATTACCTTAACTAGTGTCTCGGGGGCACTAGTTAACATTTTCCTATATTTTATATAAAAAAATTGTAAAGATAATTTTAAAATATACTATTAACTAGTAAATATATATGACGGTATGACTAATTAATATATTGTTTTTTATTTTCATAATTTTTTTCTACCGTTGAGGTCTACTTTATTCCTTTATAATTTGAGATATTTAGCCGTCAACTATTGAGAATAATTCACATGAGTAGATTTGTATTAGTTATATAAGTACCACTTGAAAATAAAAGTTTGTTACTAATTAGTTGTGGGTACCACATGCAAATTTACTTATGTGATTTGTTCTCATTGATTAATTGGTAAATACCCCTAAATTATGAATGGTTAGTTTAGGGAAAAAAAAAAAAAAAAAGCTTTGTCAAAAGTAATATTAACGGTTTGGATATGTTATATCAACTATTATAACCTCAATTAATGAAGGTTGTGTAAGATAAGCGCTGTTGGAGGAAAAATATCTACATCATCTAGTTACACACTTCGGTGATGATTTTTTTAAAATTGTTTCAGTATAAATCGTTTATCTCATTTGAGCACAATCGTTATCTGGTGATCAGTTTCTTATCCTCACATTTACTGCATCTAGTTTGACTTTTTTTTTTCTATAAATAACTAATACAAGATAAAGTTCCTTGAATATAAGAATTATAGTACGAAAGATATTTTATTGTTTTGAATGATAAATTTGTCATTTAGAATAGATAAAATCCAAACTCTTAAATAAAAAGATGACTATAGATGTTGACAAAAAAATGGTGATCGTGGATCCATGATCTTTTATATAGGAACAAATTAATTTCTCTATTACAATGAATGTAGGATCTGTATATATGATATAAACTTTAATCCAATTGTGAATTTTATATAATTTGTATTTATTATAATGTTATTCATGACTTGTGGACCATACACCACTTATAACACTTTTTCATGTTTGACATGGCTCTTCTGGTGTGTATGTGTTTGTGTGTGGGGGGGGGGGGGGGGGGCAAAATTACACCGTAGATTCTTTATCTTATATGACACCACTTTGTTCGTGTTTGTAAATAAATTTATCCTATGTGTCATGCTACATCATCATTTTTTTAATAAAAGACTAATTTGTTCGTGTTTATAAAGATAAATAACTGAAATTTTATAAAACAAAGATAAAGGACTAAGGTGTTAAAAAAAAATGATCTACAGTGTAATTTTGCATAACTGATATATTTGATCTACAATACAGATTAAATACATTAGGTATTCAATTAATCTAAACAATTGACTTTTGCTTATAATTAATTCAGTCAACTTTTTTATGGTTGACTCCCTCCAACATTGATTATAAAGTTGATAGTATATATATATATATATATATATATATATATATATATATATATATATATATATATATATATATATGTCCACTTAGTGAAGTATCACCATTGCATGTTGAACATTTTTCTCAAAATCAAAGTTATGAAAACCCTCTTCAATCTTTTTCTTGTTTTCTCAATTTATTGCGGTAAATGTGTTATAATACTTGTATTTATTATGTGTGAAATTTCACTCACAAGATTGTGTCTCGTTAATTAACCATATATATATTATTAATACATGAGATTTGTGTTTATGTGCAGGAAATTATGTGCAAATGTTAGAGGCAAACCAATGTAATCGTGTCATACCTCAATTTTGTGCTAACTGGGAGGAATGGATCTGCAAAATACATTGCAAGAAAATATGTCATTCATTTAGGGCGCATGGAAAATGTTGCACTTATCCTAACTTTGCTTGCCATTGCCGTTGTTGTGGTGATGATCCAATGTGTAGTACATAATAATGAAATAATCACTATGTTGTGACATTGTTAACTAATAATTTCATATTAATAAAGTTGTGCTTGCAATATTGCGTGTTTTTCCTTTTCTCAAGTTTTTAGTAGTTTTAGTTATTTCAGGTAGAATATTACTACTGTATGAAACTTTTTAAAGCAATTGCATATCAACATTTGGTTTAGAACACATGTTAATAAAAAATAAGAGGACACACTTTATATAAGAAAGAGCATTCTAATGTGTAAGAACCAAGTTGATTTAATGTACAATATCTCACAATTTGTTTTGACAGAAGAACAATTTATGCTCTAATGTTTGTTAAGTGTGTAAATATTAGAGAAAACAATATCTACATCTAGTAATACACTTTAATTTGGTGAAAATTCATTTCACTGTAGATTGTCTATTTTGAAAAATGCAAAATAATACCATAGACATTAATTAAACATATTAATAAAAAAGTTTTATTTTGAACCTTGTACATTTTGAATACCTTAAAATATAAAATGGTATCATTTTAACATTAACTTTATCATATAGTTTTCTTTTTTAGTATGCTTAACAAATGTCCCGGGACCATTGCTTAGTTTGACCCATTTCTTTTTATCAGAAATTGAACTCAGATTCTCACCAATTTATAAGTTTGGGGAATTTAATAACTAACTTAATCTCAATGTCTTTCTTGTTATAGCTTTTTTTTTCCTTTGAGCATAGCTTTGTCTCTGGTGAACAGTTCTTTATCTTCATATTTATTGCCTCTACTTTGACTTCATTTCTATAAATAAATAACTACAATATAGAGTTCCCTGAATATATGAATTGTAGTACGAAAGACGTTTCATTGCTTTGACTTTTGAATGATAAATTTGTCACATAGAAAAAATTAAACTCTTAAATAAAAAGATGATTAAAGATCTTTACTAAAAAAAAATGTGACTATAGATCCATTTTGGTCATAACAATTTGTGTAGATCAATTCATTGTCATTTGAGTTTAATATCTTGGTTACAACTGTTCATTTCCTTTGAACATAGTCTTTGACTTTCGTCAGGCCCGGCCTGCACACATGTGCAGGGTGTGCGCCGACATCGGACCTCTAAAATTTTTAAACCTCGACTTAAAATTTGGAGGTCTTATAATATTAGTTATATATTATTTATACTCATAAAATATCAAATGTGTATTAATAGATTAATTTTGAGACCCTAAAATAATAATTATATATTGTTAATATTCATAAAATATCACATGCGTATCAATTAAGAGTTATCTATACTCACAAATATAGTTCTAGTACATTTTAATCCTTACATAAATGTTAATCTTGGATTAGGATGTCTCTTTTTGACGTTATAAATAATATATAACTAATATTATTCTCATGGTACATGGTTCGATTTTCACATAAGGCAAAAGCTTTACTAGTGAAGATGGTGGAGAAGATCGTGAGGTGGCAGTACCGGGAATACCTAAAGGGGTGGGACCCGGACTTTTACATTGTCTATAAAGTTAATAATGAACAAATATAAATCTTAGGTGTTAATTTTATTGTTTACGAAAACTAATTATTTCATTTTCTCTTTGACCAAATTATTTACATTTTTTAAGGGTTTGTTTGGTTCAATTGAGGGGAGGGGAGGGATTATGAAGGGAAAGGGAGATTATGAAGGGAAAGGGAGGGGAGGGGAAACATTTTAATTAAATATGTGTTTGATTCAAAAGAGAAAAATGGAGGGGAGAGAAAATATTTTAATTATATATATGTTTAGTTCTTAAAATTAATTTACACATTTACCCTTAAAATCTTATAACGCTCATATTCTAAAAACAAATACTCTGGCTACAACATAAGAGAAACTCACTACTAGTAAAAAATCTAATCCTACTACAACTCCAATTACAATGCAGCGTTCATCTATTGAAGCTGTATGAACAGGAAACTGGAATTATTAGGTAGAATTTGATTTTTAACAAGTCATGGGCAATTGCTAAGGTTAAATTGATTCAAACAAAATTGAGTCCATTGGAAATCATTGAGTTAGCAATTTGAGGGAAAGCAAAAATGACTCTATATTTCCTTTCTTTATAAAAAATTGAACCAAACATGAAAAATTTAAAATATCCCTTCACTTCCCCTCTAAAACCTCCGAACCAAACAGACTCTAAAAGAGATCTCTAAACAAAGTTTACTTTAAAGGAGATTTTATAAATTAACTAATTTTGCAAAATATTTTTAAAACAAATATTTTTAATCATCTAATAATATTTTTAGTATGAGTTGAGTTTACGTTACGAAACTATACACATGCCTTTTTATTGAGATAATAATCTAGAAAATTTAATTTATTTATAATATTTTTTGTTTTTTGGTAGAGAAATGATTCTTTTTAGTGCATATAAAATGATCATTTACTATGACTACTAGAAATGCAGCACAAGAAGCGTGAAGAGTGAGAAAGAAAGATAGAGAATCTTTTATGGTTATTGAATGAGAAGGACATAATATTCAACTCCAACAAGTTTTGAATTGGACACAATTCCATGCAACTTTCGTGACCCACTCATAAAAAATAAAATAAGGAAAATGTTAACTTATGCATCAAATGCACATGTTAAGGATGCTAAAATAGAAATATTTTTTGAAATTTGTACATTTAACTTTCAAAACATTAAATATTTTACATCATTAAATACTAACTTTTTACTTTTAGGTAGCTTATCATGTGCCATTGATGCACAAGTTAACATGACTCATAAAATAAACCACCTTATGTCATATAAAAATCCTTATTCCCTAACAACAAGCATTAACAAATCTCATGGACCCCACAACAACATTATTCATGCCACACATTAACATTAAATAATGACTCATAAAAAAGCATCTATCTTGTAATCTTTAATAGTCAATTTTTAAAAAAGCATCTATCTTGTAATCTTTAATAGTCAATTTTTAAAATTGCTTAATCCAAACTTAGTCCAATAAACTATGGAATTGTCGGTCCCGTGAGCTAATTCAGTTGATAAGAATATCGTATTATATATATGTAAGAGATGAAGTTTAAATTTTAGATACTTTATTATTCACTTAGTGAAATTATAACACTAAATTACTTAATCAAAAGAAACTATATAACCATAATGGAAATGACACACAATTAACAATATACTAAATAGTTTTTGCCACTTCATTTTCTCTTAAAAAACACTAATGATATTTATTTTTTATTATGATGATATGATAAGTTTTCACCACTATTAATGATGAATAAATTTTGTTGAAGAACTTACGACCCCCGACTAACTGCTTAAGGGACTTAAAATATTTATCACTCAGACCAATTTATTGTTGGAAGAAAAATTAAATTTAATACTTAGCAAAACTAAAAATATTTCACCTATGTAATGTAATTTTGCTATTACATAATTAATTAATCCCATATTTAATTACTAGAACTAGACAATGCAAGATTTTGAACCAGTCAATTTGTCTTAATGTCAGCAAAACTAAAATCAACCCACTCAGGAAAGCAACAACTTGAAGCAAAATCACTACCAACTCCAAAGCCAAAATCCATTAGTGGTTCCAAAGATTCATCACCAGCTTGATCTCGAAGTGATACACAATTGTTGTTCACTCCAATGCTTGAATTGTCTTGAGACATTGACACCATAGGATTAATATCAATATTGTTGTTACTTGCACCAATTTCTGAGACACCAACATCATGAATTTGATCAAAACCAATGTTTTTTTCATTATTCTTGAATCCATAACTAGCATCAAAATTATTGTCTAACATAATGTTGCAATTTTGAGTCACTGATGGGGTTGAAGGGACAGTATTGTCATTTTCAGTCAATGATTTGAGGCCAACTTTTCCTGCCATAATTTTCTTCTTCAGTTTTGTGTTCCAATAGTTTTTTACATCATTGTCTGTTCTCCCAGGTAGTTTTGATGCTATGGCAGACCATCTGCACCAAATCACAAATTTCATCAACATTCAAACTTTGAAGCATATTTCTCTTAAGTACTATGAAACTACTCTTTAAAATAAATAATATCAACTAAAAAACAAAAGAATAATTGTCAGTGTGCATGTAAAAAGACCCTAGTAATCAAGAGTTGGATTGGGAATTAAGTAAGGTTAGATTAGTGACTATTTCGGTTATGGATTAAACTCGGGTGCTCTTAATTGATTCAATCTTAATCGAATTCATTAACCAATTGAACTCAATCACTTAATTAACATTTACTGACTTTGTCTATGACTTATTTCTATTGAAGAACCCAACTAGCCACCTATAATTAAGCTCTTAACCATATTTTTTCCATCAACAATATTATTCAAATCTAAGACATTGCTTAAAAAAAATTGAATTCAATTTCCCTCACACCAATATAATATTACAATCTCTGGCTTTACTATCTACTCATTTTAAAAAAAAAATCTTCCAACTTGTGCCAACTAAGAAATCGTCAACTCTTAAAGAAAAATAATACTCCGCACTAATCTCATATATATAAACAAATATTTTTTTTTTAAACAACAATAAATATTCTTTTCTCAGGTTCATTAAACAATTGCTATATCGATTAGATACATCAGTTATTCAATGAACCAGACAAAAAAAATATTTACCGATATATGAGACCAAAGAGAGTAATTAGTAATAATAAATTAAATTAAATAATTGTTATAGTTAGCACTTAGCAATCATCAAGGTTTACAATAATAATAATAATTTGGAAAATATATAATTATAATACTACTACTAAATAAATTAAATAATTTGGAAATATGGACTACTTGCCTGCTACCCATTTGAGCATAGAGGGTACAAATGATGGTATCTTCTTCCTCAGTAAAGCCTCCATGTTTGATGTCAGGCCTAAGATAATTCAGCCACCTTAGACGACAACTCTTTCCACACCGCTTAAGGCCTGCATATCATCAATTAAATAAAAATTACTTCAATATTCCACAATTAATAATATATTACAAAAAAGTTAATTAATGAGTTACTCATGAAAATGAGAAGAAGAAAAATTAGTCTCTAACAATTTAACAACAAAATTTGAGAAAAAAATCATTTTTTTCCATGTATAATTTTCATTTTGTAATTGTTTTTGTAATAAAGTATGCAAATTTCTTTGACTAAATAAAATGGTAAACTTTGAGATTGATTAATGATTAACAGCTAGAACAGAGGAACGATATAATTAAAAAAATAAATAAAAAACAAAACAAATGCTGAAAAATACATGTTTCTGATAAGAAGAAATTTCCATTTGCAAGAAAAAATTTCTTTCACTTTCATGTATGTTGATTACCCTTCCATTGGGATAAAAATCATGTCTTTTTATTTTTTGACAAATTAAAAAACATGTAATAAGATTACAAAATTGGTTAATGAAAAAGGGTATCCAAGAAAACACTTAGAAATTAAAAATTAAAAAATCCAACAATGAGAAGAGAGAAAATTAAAAACCAGCTTTTTTAGGCAATGCAATCCAATTTCCAACAGTGCCATGAATTGCTAAATAATTCTTGAGTTTTGCATCTTCATCAGGAGACCATGGTCCTCTCTTAACTTTGTCTTTGTCACAACAAGGAGCTCTTCCCATAGCCTCTCTCTCTCTCTCTCTCTCTCTCACTCAAGAGTGATCTTGAAAAACTTTGATGAAGATGTTATAAACTTGGTGCCACCGCTATATGGGTACATTAAAGCAAATGAACCTAGTCAACAACAAAACAAAACAGGACAAAACAGTCTAATTTGCATTGTGACAATATTAATAAGTCATGTATGAATATGTCAAAAAGTTAGTAAAATAAAATTTAATTTGGTCTAAAGTTATAATATTACTTTTTTTTTTGTCAAGAGTTATAATATTATTTTATTGTTGGTCTAAAGATATAATATTATTTTATTGTTTATTGTTGGAGTACATTTTCCTTTATTTATTTCATCAAAGTTTATTGTGACTTTTTATTTAATGTTGGAGTAATATATATTTATTTATTTTGGATGTATATTACTTTTTTTTGTCATGTAGTCTATTGACTAGAAATTTCACCCATGGATAAATGGGATGACCTGATTTTGAACCCCAACCTCCTATATATATAATTAATGTCCTGTCAACTGAGCTAAGTTCATAAGATGTATATTACTTATTTTTTGGTCAAAAGATGTGTATTGTTAACTTGCATTGTTTTCAAGCGAGACTATTTTATGGATATACACTCTCATAGTTGGCCTATTGACAATTGACATTGTGCAATTTATATATAGTAAAATTTTCAATATTATACTATTGTACAAAAAAAATCAATATATACTTCTGTTTGGTAAAATTAAGTTATAAGCTAGCTTATAGCTGATAAGCTAGCCGATAGCTGAAAAGCTAGCTGATTGAAATTAAAGTGTTTGGTAAATTTAGCTTTTAAAGTGGTTAATAAATATAAAATTACATAAAAGGACATGTAGTGGGTAGTTATTCTCTTTAGTGGATGATTTTTTATTTTATAAAAAATAATAAAATTAAAAGTTAAAAATGGAAATAACTATAAAAAGATATAAGCTACAAGCTCAAACGCTACTTGAAATAGCATTTCAAAAAAAACTATAAGCTAATGAGAAAAACTTTTTGCCAAACACATCTATTTTTTTAAAACAAGCTTATAAGCTAATCCAATAAGCTATAAGCTAATTTATTGGACTTACCAAACACACCCTTGACCATAATTTTTTTCTTCAATATATATAGTAAAATTTTCACTCACTATTCATAAAATTCTATATTTAAAAGGGATTGCTAAATAGCACAAAGAAAATGATACCAAAAATCATAAGAATTTAATTGATGTGTGCTGAAAAAATTATTTCTCTCTCGCTTTTTGCGGAAATTATGTGTGCGATTGTAGAAATCAACGGACCACACCACATGGTTTGTACTTTTCGTCTTTTGCTTATTCGTAAAATCCCATATTATCCATGTTTATATAAACTATGATAAATTATATATAATAATTGAGCAAAGGCTATTTTCGATTTGACCCTCCTTTCAAAACTTTATAAAATAAAAAATTTAGAAAGAAAAAAATGTATTTTTTTTCAAATTTTAATTTTAAAAAATCAAATGAATTTGAATAACTATTGTTTAATTACATTTTATGATAAAATAAAATAATACTTTTGCAAAATGTTGCTCCCTTTTTTTTGTCATAAAAAAAGCATGAACGTACTATCACGTCTTTAATGGATGATGGCCACTTTTCAATTTATATATAATTATATACTCCTATATATACTTGTTAAAGAAAAACATCATGTATATACTCCTATATATATATATGTCCACTTAATGAAGGATTACAATTGCATGTTGAATATTTTTCTTAAAATCAAAGTTATGAAAACTCTTTTCATTTTTTTTCTCGTTTTCTCAATTTATTGTGGTAAGTGTATATGTTATAATATTTGGATTTATTTTGTGTGAAATTTTACTCATATGTTTGTATTTCGTTAATTAACCATATATATTATTGATACACGAGATTTGTGTTTATGTGCAGAAAATAATGTACAAATGCTGAAGGCAAAGCATTGTAATCTATTCATACCTAAATATTGTTATACATGGAAGGAATTCGTATGCAAACTATATTGTAAGAAAGAATGTCTTTCATTTACAGCGCATGGAAAATGTTGCCCTGACGAAGCTTGCCATTGTCGTTGTTGTGGTGATGATCCAATATGTTATCCTACATAATAATGAAATAGTCACTATGTACGTGAAATTGTTAACTAATAATTACATATTAATAAAGTTGTCCTTGCATTGCATATTTATCTTTTTCCCAAGTTTTTAGTAGTTTTAGTTATTTGTTTAGGTTAAACATTACTATTGTATGAAACTTTTTCAAAGGAATTGCATATCAACATTTGATTTAGAACACATGTTAATCAAAAATAAGAGGACACACTTTATATAAGAAAGAACATTCAAATGTGTAAGAGCCAAGTTGATTTAATGTGCAATATCTCACAATTTGTTTTGACGAAAAAAATGATTCATGGAACGATGATAAAGTTAATCTAAAGTTAATTTTCATGAATGTGTCTTCTTTTGAAAGTGGTAAATCACTTAAGACTATTAAGTGAAGAACCGACCCTTCTCAGAATTTAGTTAATCTAAAGTTAATTTTCAACTTTGAATTTGAAGTTAATCTAAACTTTAGATTTGAAGAACCGACCCTTCTCAAATTTTAGTTTGTTTATATTTAGTATTAAGAGTTTATTAGTTCCACATTACAACTTTGAGATAAAGTTTGTGAAGCGGCAAGCGAATTCGATTGCACATTTGTTAGCTAAAGCAGCCAATTCTCGGTCTAGGCACAATTTTTTTTCATTTGATTCCTCTTTGTATTGAGCAACAATTATTTAATGAAATGAGTTGAGTTTATTTGAGTCAAAAAAAATTAATAACAAAAATAGATAAAGAAAAAATACGGAGAGGATCCTAAGTCAATAGTATGTATGAGTTTCTATATATAAATTTCATTGTCTTCATTCTAAAGAAATGTTTAATTATAATTTTAATCCCTATTTTCACTCAATCACATAAATGTCCCTTTATTTCAAAATCAAAAGGGTTTTGTTCTTTCTTATATATAGACTCAAAATTGATGATGTGTAATTTCTTTTAAGGTGAATTATTTGGTTCACATATTATGTAGATATGTATCGGTATATTTGTTGAGGTAGATGATTCTGATTAGTTTACAAATAGTATTTATTAATTTTTCTATATTAGATACTATTTGTGGATTGATCACAATCATCAACCTAAGTCGTGTACCAGTACATATCCACATAAGATATATATCAGAGTGTTCACATTTTTTAATGAAATGGCACAATGGTTAATGATGTGTCATAGTAATTTAAAATAAAATAAATGATGTGCCATAGTGAGTGTATGATGCACTAGTGTAGTAGTATTTAAGGTTGGCAAAGTGGGTTGGTCCATCCAATTTAGGTCCGCTCAAAAGCGGGTCAGGTTAGGGTGGATCAACTTAGATGTTTGGGCTCAAACCTTATGTTTGTTATGTTTATTGGCGAGTTAGCGGGCTGATTTTCCCTTTTTCTTTAGTTTTTTTTTTTTTTACATTTTAAATAACTAAATTAGTTACAAAATTATTAAGCATTATCAAAGAGTTCGACTAAATATATTTTTTAAGAGCACATAATTGAACTTGAAATGTCATTTTGCCACCCTATATTTTTTCTCGTGTGCTCTACGATTTTGCCAAAATATTCATGTCTGCTACTTAAGTAGCGGAAAACCTCCTAAAACACACTACAATTATAACGTCTGCTACTTAAGTAGCGGACAACATTTTTTAAAATTACTAATTTTTTATAACATCCGCTATCTAAATAGCAGAAGGATAAAATGAGAAACACGTTGGACGCACGAGTAACTTGTAGAGCGGCAAAAGTAATTTTCATAGAACTTCAGCAATACCTAAAGCAAAACACAAAATGAAAACAAACACATAATAAATTACATTAAAACACCAAAATAATCTACTTAGTTCAATGTTGATATGGCAATGTTAAGGCAAAAAAAACCATTAAAACAACTTCACAATACTAAAAATTATAACTATAAGGAACTTTTTAAGAAGGGAAATAAACAATCAATAAAAAAAAATTGATCTAAGTAAAAAAAATTGGATTGGGCTCCTTAAAAAGACTAATTGTCCAATTTTCTTCTAAGTAAAAAAAAAAGTTTTAACAAAGCCTGTGAGTTACCCGCTCTCATCCCACTTTTAAGCAGGCTAAACAGGACGGACCAACTTAAAATACCGAACCGAAAACCATTTTGTCACCCCTGGTGGTATTAGTAACCACACTCTTCTCCAATTGACTTAAACACACCTTTCAAAAAATCACAAGAGAAGGAGAAGAAAGTTTTAAAAAAAAAAACAAAAAAAAAAGTGAAGAGAGAGCACCGAACAACAGAGAACATAAAGAAGAGAAAGAAACTTCAATCTGTCATCACCAATCTCATAAGACAACTCAAGCCGTTTTCCATTTTCTAGCCGTGGGTTGAAGAGAAGACCGAGGAATTGAAGAAAGGAAGACAAGTGAGTTTGATAGGAAGAAATCCAGGGTTCATACCTACATGATTTAATAATGCCCAATTTTTTTTTGAAACTGCCAAAGTTGGTAATTAGTTAGTGTTAGTATTTTTCACCTTCTTCGAGACTTAAACCGACCTTTACTCCTGACTCCTTCCACTCTTGGCTCAAACCAGTTGAGCTACCCATCCGACTCTTAAAAATGTCCAATATTACCTAAGCACGTTCACCGACATGGCATGGTGACAGAGAAATCCGTCATGGTTTAGATCCTTAAATTACTCACGTTTGAAGGTTTAGGCATAACGAAGTTACGAATTTATAACATATATGTTCAACCCACTATGATTTCTAAAGTGTGATGAGAATAATGAAGGTAATGAATAAGGTAATAGAGAGGATTTTTCCATGTTTAGCACACGGACATGACTGAAAACATCAAACTATCTTATATAAATTCTATGATATTGAGTTTGATACTCACTATGTTTTTGGGGCGATGTTTTCAGGTATCAATGTACATTGGAGGACCGACGAGTACAAAAGTAACTCGTCAGCCGTTCAGTATTGAGTCGGAACCGGATCACGTCAGAGTCTAGAGTTTTAGGATATTATAGTTTTATGCTCACCAGGGCCGTCTCCGAGAATTTCGAGATCCTGGGCTAATAATAAAATTGGCCCCTAATAATAATTTTTTTAAAAAAAAAGCATAATATATTTAAATTGTAAACAATTTCATAATATATCACTTGTTGATTTCAATAACATCTTTGAATATTTTTTTTTGTTGTTATAATATCTTTGCTTGCTGGGCCTGTTTTGTTAATGGGTTACTATTTAAACCCCCATATATATATATAACTACCTCAATTTAAAAAATTTGAGGCCCCTATTTTTTTTGAGGCCCTGGGCTTGGGCCCTGCTTGCCCTGGCCCATCTACGGCCCTGATGCTCACTAGAAAAGAAAAAAAAACATTATGTGTAGGCATTTTCTAAAGTTCATTTCAAGATTGTAAAGCAATTTTTTCAAAGTTATTCTTGTTTCTTCTGCATGAAGAAAAGTTAATTCTTTAAATTTTGTTAAGAGAAGATTGGGTGTTACAATTGGCCTCTTTCAAGTCTCTGTTATTCCCCTAATCCTATCGGCATTATCAGTATTTCTCTCCATTTTTAAAACACATAGAAAAAAGAAAACTAGAGAAATCAAAAGAAAAAACATGACTCAACAACGGGAACATTTCGAATTTTAAAATCCAAACAACAGAAAATGGAGATGAAAGATTAGAGAAAATGTGTACTAACATTTGTTTAGATGTTCGTAACTTGACAAATGAGATGGATTAGATGCGCATTTTTGTGAAAAATGCAGGATTGTGAGTGGGTTCTTAGGGTTTTCTCATTTTTGGAGCTGTTAAATATTTGAGAGTGAAAATGAAGAAGTGAGGAGGGAAACTTAGCCATGAATCGAAGATAAAAAAAATCTCTTTGAGTCCCCCACATTTCTCCCAGGTAGAGCTGTCAAATGGGCCGGCCCAGCCCAGCCCGGGCCCATAGGGCCAAGATATCTATTGGGCTGAAGTGGGCCGGCCCATTAAGGCCCAAGACCCGGCCCACAGCCCAGCCCAATAAGCATGGCCCACAATGGCCCGATGGGCCGGCCCGACAAATCTTTTCATATTTTTTTTATAAAAATTTGACAAATTTTTTTTATAAAAAAATTCAATGGATAATAAAACTACATATAATGATTGATTAAGTTTTTTTTTTTTCAAATAAAGATAATCATAACAAATTTGGTTTAATAATTATCTCATAACTAACAAATCTCATCTTTTTCCTTAAAAAAAAAACAAATCTCATCTTTTGTTACTTATTTTATCTAAAGATTTTATGTTAACTAAAATTTCTTATTTTCAGGTAAAATTATTTTTAGATATTTTTTTTAATTCTTTAAGGGGCCGGCCCAAAAGCCCGCGGGGCCAGCCCATGATGGCCCATTAAAAAAATAGGCCCGGGAGCCCAGCCCAATAAGGCCCAATAATATTTTTTGGGAAGCTCAGCCCGGCCCGACCCGTATAAAACTATAGGGCTACTGGCCCGGCCCGATAGCCCGGCCCATTTTTACAGCTCTACTTCCAGGCCCTCCAAAAATATGTTTTTACCCCTTTAGAGAAGTTTGAAATCTATTTTCCAAACCAAATATTAGTTCAAGAAACATTTTCTGCTCAATAAGGTTCGAAAAATAGATTATGAACCCGTTCTTTTAACAACATAATTAGTATCTTATGATTCAATTATTTTTTAATTCTTCAAATCACCATAAACCAACCTCTAAACTCTACTATAGGTTCATCTGTCTTATTTAATCAATCCAACTTGAAAGCGACCAAAATTTAGTTCGGAAAACATTTTCAAAACTTAAGAGGGCAATAAAGGCATGTTGGGGGGCTAAGAGAAATGTGGAGGGCTAAAGAGAAATTTTCATCGCAAGGTTACCAAGCCCAAAAGAGATTTGACCCATCAACAGCCCAAAAGGAAAAAGTGAATCCAATTCAAAAACCTTTCACTATTATGATTTCTTTTTTCATTTCATCGTAATTTGTGAAACCGCTCAAGTGTCAAAAGTGTGATCTTGCAGCAGGTTGCTTATTTTGTTGAAATTCTTCTTGCACTGTTCTAACGCCTCTTATTCCAATTCAATTCAATTCGATTCCAATACGTAGTAAATTGTAGGTGTATGTATTTTTAGTGTATTCTTCAAAAGTCATCTTCACCTAACATTTCAAAATCTTGCATTCGAAGTCTCACACAAAATGAATCTTCCCAATTTTTCAAAGTTAATTAATTAAATTAAGTTAACCAAAGTATCATTCCTTTACCTTTGATCCTTACTTAGCCTTTCTTTCTAATTCAAGCATTACTAATCTGCAAGCCAAAGCAAAAACCACAACCCAAAAAAATCAGAAATCCCAAAGTTTTGAATATTAATTAATTATAAAATTAATTAATCCTAATATTTAGATTATGAATATGATTCAGAAGGAACTTTTCTGGTTGGTTTCTCAATTTTCCTTAGGCTTCACTCTCAAATCTCCTAGGTTATTGAGAGTGTATATATAATCATGAAGAGGTTCTTCACTAGCTGTCTCTCAAAGTGTCACAAGAAATCTCACTCTGATTCTGAGGTATCTTACTTATTTTCCTAAGTTATTTTCTTTATTTGTCTATGGTTTCAATTATTTGATCGCGGTTTTGTCTTGACTTGAACAGTTTAAAGTAGTTGAACAATGATCCGGGTGTTTATCCGATTTGATGTTCGGTTTTGATTTTTAAAACATCGGTTAAATAAATGTGACTGATGTTAGGTTTAGCTGATTTGATGTTCGGTTTTTAAAAGGTCGGTTAAATAAATATGGTTGATGCCAAGGTTTAGCTGATTTGATGTTCGGTTCTTAAAAGATTGGTTAAATAAATGTGGCTGATGCTACCGTCTCATTAGGATTACAAAGATATAAAAAACCTTAATGTTGCGGTTGTAGACCTGTTCTGAAAACCCTTTATGGAATCCTTGGTCTTATTAATGAATGGAAGAAGAGATCAAGCCGATTAGATAAATGTTTTAAGCTTCAATGCCGATTTTTAGTTTTTCTTGAGAAGTGTATACAGTATGTACCCATGGTTAATGGTTGCAGCTAATTTGTTTGTTGAAATGCTTGTTAGATTAAACAATATTTATAAATTAAGAGCTTGGACCAAAGCTATAACTGATTAAGATGTTAGAAATAGCATATAGTAAAGGAGACATTAGTTTGAGTAATTTGAATCATTGTATGGTAATACATATTTATCAAAAAGATAAATTCTGATGTACACCGAACAGTATGAGTGTTGAGTTCCTACCCTTTTTGCTGTCCTATTTATGGAATAGCACAAATGGGAGAGTTCTTCCAAATGTGTTAATTTATGAAGCACAAACAGACACTAGACACAACAGTGACACTGACACATTGACACATGTAACAATTTTAGAAAATAAAAGTTATTGAATGTAACCACATGTGTTATTTTCAAACACCAGACGCACCTTCAATTTGAACTATCGGTGCTATATAGGTCTTAAACACTTGCAAACACGTCACAAGTTGTGGCATTTGAGGCAAATAGTTTTTTCATAGTATTTAGCAGGCAGGCATTGTTTTTATGATATTGTTTTGTTTGACAGATAATGGCAGAAAGAATCTCTAGTGCAAGTTGGAGCAATGCTTCTAATATTTTGATGAATCATGATTTCTCTGATGGCCTGAACTGTTGGTATCTCAATTGCTGCAATGGCTACGTAATTTCGGCCAGTGCGGGTGATCAAGGTGGAATTTCGATGGACTCGGATCAAAATTATGCTGTTATAACCAAACGAAACGAATGCTGGCAAGGTCTTGAGCAAGATGTCACAGACAGAATTTCCATTGGTTCCCCTTACAGGGTTTCGGCTTTTGTTGGAGTCTCTGGCCCTTCTCAGGAATCTGCTGAAGTAAAAGCTACACTGAAACTAGAATATGGTGATTCAGCTACACAATATTTGTTCATCGGAAGGTATAAAAGAAGTTGCAATTTCATTACATTTACTTGTTTTAAATAATTTGAGAAAAATACCCTTACATGTTTACTATTATTTTCTACAGAACTTCAGTTATAAAGGGTAGCTGGGAAAAGTTGGAAGGAACATTTTCGCTGTCTACTATACCGAAACGGGTTGTATTTTATTTGGAAGGACCTGCTCCTGGAGTTGACTTGCTTATAAAATCAGTAGTGATCAATTGTTCCAGTCCAAATAACAAAGTATATCATGAATAAAATTATGCATTTCAATTACTGTTATTTCTTTATGCAATTCTAGACATTGGCAAAGTCTTTATTACTTCTATAATTGTTAAATCGAACTTGCAATGGGCCTATGATGGTTTCACTCTTTAATTGTTTTGTGATATCTTTATGTTTTAATAACACACTAACTTGTCTAACTTTTCTTCTTATTTCAGAAGGCCACAAGCACAAAAGAATGTGTTTCTACCGAAGATGAAAATATCATAATAAACCCTCAATTTGAGGATGGCCTGAATAATTGGTCGGGAAGAGCTTGCAAAATTGCGTTGAATGATTCCATGGCAGATGGGAAAATTGTCCCGAAGTCTGGAACAGTCTTTGCGTGCGCAGCAGAACGAACACAAGCCTGGAATGGAATTCAGCAGGAGATAACTGGACGCGTGAAGCGCAAATTGGCCTATGAGCTCACTGCTTTAGTTCGGATATATGGCAACAATGTCACAAGTGCCAATATACGGGCTACTTTGTGGGTTCAAACACCAGATCTCCGGGAGCAGTATATAGGAATTGCAAAGTTAGTCTTTAAATTATTCTTGCTTTGAATTTAATTCATATACAATACCAACATAAAGATTTTTTATACTTTCAATCAACTATATGATTCAGCCGTGAATACCCGATCGACTTCTGAGGCATATGATTTTTCTATTTATTCTTGAATCTTGCTGAACAAAACTGGTGTGTTCTTAAGTGTGCAGGCAACAGAAACAGATTGGGTGACACTGCAGGGAAAATTCCTTCTAAATGGTTCCTCATCAAAAGTGATCCTTTATTTAGAAGGCCCTCCACCTGGAACCGACATTCTTGTCAATACTTTGGTTGTAAAGCATGCTGCTAAAGCAATTCCTTCAACGCCACTTGACGTAAAGGTACGACATTTTCTGTAAATTATATTAGTAAAATTAATGTCAAGATTGTTTTAAGTGGTCAACAAGCACCGTGAAGTATAGTGGAACATCTATATGCACATATCTATCTACTTTATTATTATTGATGTTTGTTATTGCTAAGTTTTTTTGTTTTGCACAAGCACTGGTTAAGAACTAAGCTGTTGCCTTAGGCCCTGTTTGATAAATAGGGTAATTAAGTTCTTATCATATATATATATATATGCTTACGTACAAGCTATTTCTGTAAGAAAAAATACAATGCAGTCAAGCTATTTCTGCCTTTTCATAAGCTATCATGGAAAGCTTATGGAAATAAGCTGAAAACAACTTATGGACACGTCATAAGCTCTCTCAAACAGTCTCACAAGTGCTTATGCCAATAGATAAAGTTCAACTAAGTCAATTTAAACAGATCCTTAGCAAACTTTGGTTGCACCGTTGATTTTGTATGCTTTTCAAGCAACTAACGATTGATTTTATTCTGCAGAATGCTGCTTTTGGAGTCAATATAATTGAGAACAGCAATCTGTCTGATGACACCAAAGGATGGTTTCCCCTTGGCAATTGTACTTTAACTGTTAAAACTGGTTCCCCTCATATAATTCCACCTATGGCAAGAGATTCTCTCGGACCTCACGAACTCCTAAGTGGTCGCTACATACTTGTAACAAATAGATCACAAACTTGGAATGGTCCTGCTCAGGTGATCACTGAAAAATTGAAGCTACTTTTCACTTACCAAGTATCTGCTTGGGTTAGGATTGGTTCTGGTTCAAATGGGCCTCAGAATGTGAATGTTGCCATTGGTGCTGACAACCAGTGGATCAATGGAGGACAAACCGAGATTTCGGATGACAGGTGGCATGAAATTGGTGGATCGTTCAGAATTGAGAAGCAGCCATCAAAGGTTATGGTTTATGTTCAAGGTCCTGCTTCTGGTGTGGACTTGATGGTTGCTGGACTTCAGATTTTCCCTGTTGACAGACACGCAAGGTTTAGACATTTGAAGATGCAAACAGACAAGGTGAACTCTAGTTTGTTTTATTCTATTTTTCATATAATTATTATAAATCCTAATTTTTATTATTAGTTAAACACAATGACTTGTATTGTTTATATATATGAATTTTAGTTTATATATCAGTTTTTTTGGAACTGCAGATTCGGAAGCGGGATGTTGTACTAAAATTCTCTGGGCTAGACTCTAGCAGCTACGTTAACACCACGGTGCAAGTTAGACAAACACAGAATGATTTCCCGATTGGAACATGCATCAGCAGATCAAACATTGACAATGAAGATTTTGTTAACTTCCTTGTGAAACACTTCAACTGGGCTGTATTTGGAAATGAGTTGAAGTGGTATTGGACTGAGCCACAACAAGGGAATGTGAATTACAAGGACGCTGATGATCTTTTAAGCCTGTGTCAAAAGTACAAGATCCAAACTCGTGGACATTGCATCTTCTGGGAAGTGGACGACACTGTTCAGCAATGGATTAAGTCATTGAATAAAAATGATTTGATGGCGGCTGTTCAAAACCGTTTAACCGGTCTTCTGACTCGCTACAAGGGTAAGTTCAATCACTATGATGTTAACAATGAAATGCTGCATGGTTCATTTTACCAAGATAGGTTAGGCAAAGATATAAGGGCAAACATGTTCAAGACTGCAAACCAACTAGACTCGTCTGCTACATTGTTTGTGAATGATTATCATATTGAAGATGGATGCGACACAAGATCATGTCCAGATAAATACATTCAACATATCCTTGATTTGCAAGAACAAGGTGCTCCGGTTGGGGGAATTGGAATTCAAGGTCACATAGATAGTCCAATTGGGCCTATTGTTTGTTCTTCGCTTGATAAATTAGGTATTCTTGGTTTACCTATATGGTTTACGGAACTTGATGTGTCTTCTATGAATGAATATGTGAGAGCTGATGATCTTGAAGTTATGCTTAGAGAAGCTTTGGCTCACCCTGCTGTTGAAGGGATAATGCTGTGGGGATTTTGGGAGTTGTTTATGAGTAGAGACAATGCACATTTGGTGAATGCAGAAGGTGACATTAATGAAGCTGGAAAAAGGTTTCTAGCTTTGAAACAAGAATGGCTATCTCATAGTCATGGTCATGTTGATGAGCAAGGTCATTTCAACTTCAGAGGGTTTTATGGAACTTATAATGTGGAAGTTGTGACACCATCAAAGAAAATTGCCAAGACATTTGTGCTTGATAAAGGTGACTCTCCAATGGTGGTATCTATTGATTTATAAGCAAATACATTGCAATGAAAGAAATAACGTGTGTCTTTCTTTTTATCATTGCATTTGATGAAACACAATGGTGTTATAAACTGTAATGTTGTCTCGACTGTTGTCTATACTCTATACTATGTTCTGCTTGCTACTATTGGCAAATAAATAAAATGGTTTTTTTTCTGCGTCATTCTAAATAACAGTTTGGCAATTAAATATTTAATAACGGTACATATTTAATTGCTAAAAAGATAGATATTTACTTGTTGATCCTAAGGATTGTTTCCAATTAGGATATGATTGACATGATTAATGCAGGCTCTCTCCCAGACTGGGATAACTATGACAGAAATGAGGCTGTCTATTATCAAGAACATGTGCTCCCAGCCTCCCATCCTCATATACTTCCTAGCACCAATCAAGATAAATGAATTACCTAACTAAGACTAGTAATATATATTTACATATATTTTCAAATAGTGATATATTTCAGGAGCCTATAACCCCATATCTCATGCATAGTATCCTAGTGGTCAACCTTAGCTTCTTCTATATGCTCAGTTGCATGAGTGAGAACTTCAAATAGTTAAGACTTGCCTTAATTTTTCTAAATTAGAAATATAATTTTCAATTCAATATGATACGGTGTGCTCTAAACTACCTTGGCTAAGACATACCCATATGTATGTTGGATAACTAACCGATTCTTACTTTATGCCAGCTAGATAATACTGTTTTTGTTATGGCATCAAAAGTTCAAGTATGTCAAAGATAGATTGGAGGTCCAATCTGTAATGTGTTCCATATAATAATTGTTTTGGCAGAGATGGAAAGACTTGATTACAACATGAAAATTGTTCAATTCTTAAGAATACATGGCGAGGTATGTGAGCCTCTCAACCTCATGTTCTGGCCAACACAAAGCCTCATGACGAGGTGTAAGTAAACTTCCCTGATGTCTCTCCAAAGCATTAAGATATTAAGCTACAATATGCTGCAGGTATGCTATTTTTCTGCTTTGATTGTTTATTCTGATTTGTTTGCAGCTAGGGTATATTGTAGGTATACTATTTGAAATTGTGTTCTGGCTCCTAGTAGGAGCATTACTTATGCTTTTTGCAGCTACAACATATTGTAGGTATACTATTTGAAATTGTGTTCTGGCTCCTAGTAGGGGCATTACTTATGCTTTTTGCATTAGAGTAAGATGTAGTTTCTTATTTGGGGTAATAACCTAGTTATAAAAGATGCCAAATATGAATATTAAGCACAAGATGGGGGATTAAGGTAATGATTGTGTGTTGTATAAGGGGTATTAAGGTGTCTATATAAGTTGTGTTTGTGTGCATAAGTTTGTATAAGTTGTGTTTGTGTGCTTAAGTCTGTATTAAGGGGTAATAAGGTGTTTATAATCTATATTAAGATGCCAAAGTAATCTTATTTTATGTTTAATTGAGTCTTATTTGACAGAACCTATTACAGATAGTTCAGAATTCACAAGGTGTTCTTGATTCTTACTACAAAATTGAGAGTGCAAAGCACTGATAAAGTAAAATACGGAATTTTTTGACCGTATTTTAGAGGAAGTAGAATTTGCTAGGGTACTTGCTTTTTTTAAGTGTTATAGAATTTCAGTTGATTTAATCCGTTTTAGAGGATTGTGGTGGGAATTAAAACAGGGAAATCAGTAGAGAGATTTTTGGCTTGAAAGTTTTGAGATTTGGACTTGAAGGAATATTAGAGTGAAATGAAACACTTTGACTATGCATAGCATCATTATTTGTTACTGCTCTAGGTATATAACCTGTTAGTGAGATGTGTATGTTATATGTGCCATTTAGAGAATTAGAGGTTTTCTGACCTCTATAGTATGATATATGTTCTCTTACACTGACCTCTATAGAATTAGAGGTTTTGAGTGACAAATTTTATGAGATGTTAATAGTAGTGACTTTACTCCCAACATGTATATTAATGTAGCCTTTCATTTCAAAGTAGATGATCTAATTTTGCGACCAAAGATCTATTAAGAACCCTTGGAATGGAGATCTTTTTTGTTTGGAGTGTTGTTAGCTACGGTTAGATTGATTTCTACCTTCCCAAGCTTTCATACTAGTATAAATGGTGATGCCTTTGTTTTGAATATCTTCCTCGGCCAACCTGATTTTTTCACTTCATTTCTTCTTTGCAAGGTTTTGATCACTCTTGGTCTCCCTTACGACAGACAAAGTTGTGCAAGGTTCTAGAAAGTAAAAGATGGTAACTGCATTTTGCGGTGGCAGTGATGTACCTCCGAAATATGACAGGGATTTGATGGCACAAATAGATTACCTGTGAGTAGAATAAAATTTACCAATACATTGTATATAGAAACCCATGTCTCGAAGATCCATTGCAAGGGTGACCAAGCCCAAAAGGGATTTGACCAAACAACAGCCTCAAAATCTCTATTCTGATTTCTTTTTTCATCGAAATTTGTGAAAGTGTTCAAGTGTCAAGAGCGTGTTCTTGCAGTAGTTTTACTTTCATTGTTCTAACGTCTCTTATTTGAATTCAATTCCAATACGTAGGAAATTGAAGGTTTATGTAGTGCAGTGTATTTTTCAAATGCCATTAAGTTATTTACGTACGGATAGAAAATTCATCTTAACCTAACACTACAAAATCCTGCAATCAAAAGTCTCACAAAATGAATCCTCCCAATTTTTCAAAGTTAATTAATTAAAGTTAACCAAAGAATCATTCCTTTACCTTTTTGATCTTTACTTAGCCTTTCTTTCTAATTCAAGCTTACTAATCATAAAGTTTTGAATATTAATTAATCATAAAATTAATTAATCCCAATATTTAGATTATAAATATGATTCAGAAGGAACTTTGGTGGTTGGTTTCTCAATTTTCCTCCGGCTTCACTCTCAAATCTCTTAAGTTACCGAGGGTGTATATATAATCGTGATGGGGTTCTTCACAAGCTGTCTCTCAAAGTGTCACAAGAAATCTCACTCTGATTCTGAGGTACCTTACTTACCTTCCTCAGTTATTTTACTTTATTTATCTATGATTTCGATTATTTGATCGCAGTTTTGTTCTGCTTTGAACGATTTAAAGTAGTTGAACAATGATCCGGAGGTTTCTCCGAATTGATGTTCAGTTTGGTTTTTAAAAGATTGGTTAAATAAATGTGGTTGATGCTTAGGTTTAGCCGATTTGATGTTCAGTTTTTTAAAAGATTGGTTACATAAATGTGGTTGATGACAAGGTTTCGCCAATTTGATGTTCGGTTTTATGAAGATTGGTTAAATAAATGTGGTTTATGACTAGGTTTAGCCGATCTGATGTTCAGTTTTCAGAAGATCGTTTACATAAACGTGGTTGATGCCTAGGTTTAGCCGATTTGATGTTCGATTTTCAAAAGATCGTTCACATAAATGTTGATGCCTAGGTTTAGCCGATTTGATGTTCGATTTTTTAAAAGATTGGTTACATAAATGTGGTTCATGACTAGGTTTAGCCGTTTTGATTTTCGGTTTTCAAAAGATTGTTTATATAGACATGGTTGATGCCTAGGTTTAGCCGATTTCATGTTCAGTTTTTAGAAGATTGGTTAAATAAATGTGGTTCATGATTAGGTTTAGCCGATTTGATGTTCGGTTTTTAAAAGATCAAATACATAAACGTGGTTAATGCCTAGGTTTTGCTGAGAAGTGTATATAGTATGTACCTATGGTTAATGGTTGCAGCTAATTTGTTTGTTAAAAAGCTTGTTAGATTGAACAATATTTATAAATTACGATGGTAGCAAAATAGCAGGGACCAACGCTGCAACTGATTAAGATGGTAGAAATAATATATAACAAATGAGACATTAGTTTAAGTGATTTGTATCATTGTATGGTAATAAATATTTTGCAAAAAGATAAAATATTATGCACACTGAACAATATCAGTATGCGTATTGAATTCGTACCCTTTTTTGCTGTCCTATTTATGGAATACCACAAATGAGAGAGTTCTTCCAAATGTGTTAATGTATGAAGCACAGCTAGACACCAGACACAACAGTGACACTGACACGGGTAAATTTTTTAGAAATTAAAGTTATTGAATGTAACCACATGTGTTATTGTCAAACACCAGACGCTATCGGTGCTATATAGGTCTTAAACACTTACATACACATCACAAGTTGTGTCATTTGAGGCAAATAGTTTCTTCTAAGTATTTTGCATTATTGTTTTTATGATATTGTTTTTTTTGACAGATAATGGCAGAAAGAATCTCTAGTGCAAGTTGGAGCAATGCTTCTAATATTTTGATGAATCATGACTTCTCTGATGGTCTGAACTATTGGCATCTCGATTGCTGCAATGGCCATGTAATTTCAGCCGACGCAGGTGATCAAGTTGGAATTTCGATGGACTCGGATCAAAATTATGCTGTTATCACCAAACGAAACGAATGCTGGCAAGGTCTTGAACAAGATATCACAGACCGGATTTCCATTGGTTCCACTTACAGGGTTACGGCTTTTGTTGGAGTATCTGGCCCTTCTCAGGAATCTGCTGAAGTAAAAGCTACATTGAAACTAGAGTATGATGATTCAGCTACACAATGTTTGTTCATCGGAAGGTATAAAAGAATTTGCAATTTCATTACATTTACTTGTTTTAAAGAAATTGAGGAAAATGCCCTTACATGTTTACTATTATTTTCTACAGAACTTCAGTTATAAAGGGTAGCTGGGAAAAGTTGGAAGGAACATTTTCGATATCTGCTATACCGAATCGGGTTGCATTTTATTTGGAAGGACCTGCTCCTGGAGTTGACTTGCTTATAAGATCAGTAGTGATCAATTGTTCCAGTCCAAATAACAAAGTATATCATGAATAAAATTATGCATTTCAAACACTGTTATTTCTTTATGCAATTCTACACATTGGCGAAGTCTTTATTACTTCTATAATTGTTAAATTGAACTTGCAATGAGCCTATGATGGTTTCACTCTTTAATTGTTTTTTGATATCTTTATGTTTTAATAACACACTAACTTGTCTAACTTTTCTTCTTATTTCAGAAGGCCACAAGCACAAAAGAATGTGTTTCTACCGAAGATGAAAACATCATAATAAACCCTCAATTTGAGGATGGCCTGAATAATTGGCTTGGAAGATCCTGCAAGATTGTGTTGAATGATTCCATGGAAGATGGTAAAATTGTCCCAAAGTCTGGAAAATTCTTTGCATGCGCAGCAGAACGAACACAAGCCTGGAATGGAATTCAGCAAGAGATAACTGGACGCGTGCAGCGCAAGTTGGCCTATGAGATGACTGCTTTAGTTCGGATATATGGTAACAATGTCACTAGTGCCGATGTACAGGCTACTTTGTGGGTTCTAACATCAGATCTCCGAGAGCAGTATATAGGCATTGCAAAGTTAGTCTTTAAATTATTCTTGCTATGAATTTAATTCATATACAATGTCAATATAAAGATTTTTATACTGTCAATCAACTATATGATTCAGCCATGAATATCAGATCGACTCCTGAGGCATATGATTTTTCTGTTTGTTATTCTTGTAACTTGATAAATGGGAAAAAAACTTGCTTAAGCAATGATTAGCCATTAATTTTATTTGTTAGTGATAATCGAAAGCTTCCTCAACATCATTTATAGTAGTTGCTAATCAAAACTGGTGTGTTCTTAAGTGTGCAGGCAACAGATACAGATTGGGTGACGCTGCAGGGAAAATTCCTTCTAAATGCTTCCTCATCAAAAGTGGTCCTTTATTTAGAAGGCCCTCCACCTGGAACCGACATTCTTGTCAATACTTTGGTTGTAAAGCATGCTGCTAAAGCAACTCCTTCAACACCACCTAACGTAGAGGTTCGACATTTTCTGTAAATTACATTAGTAAAATTAATGTCAAGATTGTTTTAAGCAGCCAACTAGCAATGTAAAGTATAGTGGAACCTATATGCACATACCCTACCTATTATTATGCTCTTATCATATATGTGCTTATGTGTAAGCTATTTCTATAAGAAAAAATACAATAAAAGTCAAACTATTTTCATATAAGTTGTTTTCATAAACTATCCCGGAGGGCTTATGGAAATAAGCTGAAAACAACTTATGTACACGTCATAAGCTCTCTCAAACAATATCACAAGTGCTTATGCCAGTAGATAAGGTTCAACTAAGTCAATTGAAACAGATCCTTAGGAAACTTTGGTTGCACTGTTGATTTTGTATGCTTTTCAGGTAATGATTGATTTTATTATGCAGAATGTTGCTTTTGGAGTCAATATAATTGAGAACAGCAATCTGCTTGATGACACCAATGGATGGTTTACCCTAGGCAATTGTACTTTAACTGTTAAAACTGATTCGCCTCTTATACTTCCACCTATGGCAAGAGATTCTCTTGGACGTCACGAACTCCTAAGTGGTCACTACCTACTTGTAACGAATAGAGCACAAACTTGGAATGGTCCTGCCCAGGTGATCACTGAGAAATTGAAGCTATTTGTGACTTACCAAGTATCTGCTTGGGTCCGGATTGGTTCTGGTTCAAATAGGCAGCAGAATGTGAATGTTGCCATTAGTGCTGACAACCAGTGGATCAATGGAGGACAAACCGGGGTTTCAGATAGCAGGTGGCATGACATTAATGGATCTTTCAGAATTGAGAAGCAGCCGTCAAAGGTTACAGTTTATATTCAAGGTCCTGCTTCTGGTGTGGACTTGATGGTTGCTGGACTTCAAATTTTCCCTATTGACAGACATGCAAGGTTTACATATTTGAAGAAGCGAACAGACAAGGTGACATTTAGTTTTATTCTATTTTACATATAATTATTAAAAGCGCAATTTTTATTATGAATGAAATATAATGTTTCGTGGAAGAAAAATTATGCTACAGAAGTATATATTTCAGAATGGAATGTTCAATAAGTTTTATTATATCCATTCTTCATTGATAGGATATATGATTTATATTGTTTATATATGTATATATATGAAGTTTAGTTTATATATCAATTTCTTCGGAACTGCAGATTCGGAGGCGAGAAGTTACACTAAAGTTCTCTGGGTTAGACTCTAGCAGCTACACTAACACCACAGTGAACGTTACACAAACACGGAACGATTTCCCGATTGGAACATGCATCAGCAGATCAAACATTGACAATGAAGATTTTGTTAACTTCCTTGTGAAACACTTCAATTGGGCTGTATTTGGAAATGAGTTGAAGTGGGAAGTGACTGAGCCACAACAAGGGATATTGAATTACAAGGACGCCGATGATCTCTTAAGTATGTGTCAAGAGTACAATATCCTGACTCGTGGACCCTGCATCTTCTGGGAAGTGGACAAAGGTGTTCAGCAATGGATTAAGTCATTGAATAAAAAAGATTTGATGACGGCTGTTCAAAACCGTTTAACCGGTCTTCTGACTCGCTACAAGGGTAAGTTCAATCACTATGATGTTAACAATGAAATGCTGCATGGTTCATTTTACCAAGATAGGTTAGGCAAAGATATAAGGGCAAACATGTTCAAGACTGCAAACCAACTAGACTCGTCTGCTACATTGTTTGTGAATGATTATCATATTGAAGATGGATGCGACACAAGATCATCTCCAGAGAAATACATTCAACACATTCTGGATTTGCTAAAACAAGGTGCACCTGTTGTTGGAATTGGAATTCAAGGTCATATAAATAGTCCAATTGGGCCGATTGTTCGTTCTTCGCTTGATAAATTAGGTGCTTTTTGTTTACCTATATGGTTTACAGAACTTGACGTGTCTTCCATGAATGAGTATGTGAGAGCTGATGACCTTGAAGTTATGCTTAGAGAAGCTTTTGCTCACCCTGCTGTTGAAGGGATTATGTTGTGGGGATTTTGGGAGTTACTTATGAGTAGGGACAATGCACATTTGGTGAATGCCGAAGGTGACATTAATGAAGCTGGAAAAAGGTTTCTAGCTTTAAAACAAGAGTGGCTATCGCATAGTAATGGTCATGTTGATGAAAAAGGTCATTTCAACTTCAGAGGGTTTTATGGAACTTATAATGTGGAAGTTGTGACACCATCAAAGAAAATTTCCAAGACATTTGTGCTTGATAAAGGTGACTCTCCGGTGGTTGTAAAAATTGATTTATAAGTAAATATATTGCTTTGCATGAATTAATGTGACTTATTTTTTATCATTGGATTTGATGAAAGAAACACAATGGGCTGTGTATACTGTTATGTACTGTTGTCTCTACTGTGTTCTGCATGCTACTATTGGCAATTACATAAATATGGTTCTATTTCAGCGTCATTTTAATTAACACTTTGGCAATTAAATATTAAATCAAGGTAACTATTTAGTTGCCAAAGTGATCAATTTTACACTCATTATTTTTTTGCAATAGAACAATTTTACTTTATGGATCACTCATTATTGATCAATAAGAGTGTTATTTTGGGCTATACCACATAAGTGGGCTAATATCATCTACCTGACTAATTTTGTACATGAAAGGTTTGTGGTAATTGCTCTTCACCCCCTCCTCTGCGTTGATCAAAACCTCCCAATTATTACCGAAAGATATCATTTAGTACAAGTATATTTTGTTTATTTGAGCAACACAGGGAGAGAATAACAATTACTGAAGTTTATGACATTTTCAACAGGAAAAATGAAACAAAGAAAGCTTCAAGCCAATGATAAATTTCACCTCCACGTGTTTTATTTATTTTATTTCTCAGACTCACTATCGAAGATAATCTATTTGAAGGTGACAAACACTAAATGTGATACCTCCTTAATTTTGGTTTGTCATGCGATAATCTAATTCATTTTGTTAAATTCAAGTCTTGTTGGTACCTCCACACATTTTAACCACACCCCCACACCCTTACAATACTATTCACCTTTTTTTAATTTACGTTAAACATTTTTTTCTTTTTTATTGAAACAAATATGTGCAGGTGATTGACTAGCGTGAGGTGGTGATGAAATGTGAGTAATCTTTAAAATAAAAAGTGGAGTGTGCGGTTTCGAACTCCGATTATACATATATAATGCAATATTCATATCAACTTATCAACTTTAACTCGCAAAAATCATATCTAGTGTATTTTAGTGAGTGGTGGTCTGTGGGAAAAAAATATGTACCCTAAATTATTTACTCTCTTTTTTCAATGCTAAAATATGTTTGCAGCACACATATTTTAAAAAAACGTTCACATAAGTTTAGGAAAAATAGTTCAAGTATAAAGAGTGGAAAGGATATTTTTTAAAAAGGTGTTGGGATATCGAATCAGTAGTGGATAAAGTCATTGGAAATCTTATAAATTTAGTGGAATATGACACAATTATTAAAGAGTATAAGGCTCTATTAAATTATTTACAAAAAATTTAGGTTAATTTTACATGAAAACAAATAAACTTTATTGCCCATATTCTTATAAGAGCGTTAACATTTTATGCTAGTTCTACGGTATTTAATTTTAGTTCAACAACATGTATTATAAATACTCTTTTATTGGAAATGAAATAAATTTGGTTCATGCTAAATGGTGCATCTGATGCATTTATTAAGCATGCTAAAAAAAAAATAAAACACAAAAACAATTGTGATAATATAATTTTTATATTTTCAAAACATTGAATGCATAATTTTTTTAAAAAAATTATAATAATTTATTTAACTAATGCACCGAATTTTAACTTTATTTGTTATTTGGATATTCACCGTTAAAACTTAAAAGAATCAATTTAATCATCAAACTTAAACATATACAGTATATCTAAAATGATAGTAGTGTTACTTTTGGTACACATGAAAACTGTGAATAAAGTTTTGGTTCTTTGTTTTGTCTCTCTTTCCCATTTCACATTTGTTGTCGACCCCTAAAATTTTTGCTTTTTTTTCTTCTTGTCGCATATATGCCATTTCTTTCTATAATATCTAACCAAAAGTCATCTGCTTATTCCTTTCAAGTTTTTTTTTTTTTTTTTCTCAAATAGTCTAATGTTAAATTTACACACTATAGTTCTCTTGTATCTTTTTTTCTTTTTCTTTTTTATTTTATTTGAGAGTTAGTTAGGTTGTGGGGTGAATAAAGATAATTGAGGCGTCTTTATTTTCTTCTGTTAAATTTTCTCCTTTTACCTTTAAAAAAAATTTATGCACCACAAGTAAAAATTAAAAAATTGATATTCAAATTCCAACGAATGAGATCAAAAGCAAAAAATATATATTTATAACCTGTTTGTATTAATTTATTTTTGAACTTATACAAAACAGTTAATGTAAATAAATAAAGTTTTATGATAATTTATAAGTTCTTATTAATGAAAAATTTATTTTTATAAGCTATTTTTACGTAAATCACCTTGACAAACTTATAATAACTTATAAAACTTATTTATTTCCATAAACTATTATATAAAAGCTCATATATAAGTTAATCCAAAGATAGCTTTATCACCGAGAAAAAACATTGAAGTAATAGAAGTTGTTTTATGGCTAACTAAGTTGGTGATAAAAATTAATGAAGCATGAATTTGGTACGTTTAGTGATTATTTTATACTTAGGACGGAATGATTGATGATTGATTTTCTGAACCTCTCAATCACCCCAACTCTAATAAAAATTGAAAGAGATCTAACAAGCTAGAACGAGAGAATAATATAGAGTCCGGATCACTCAGATTACGTACACGACCATAGTCAAACATTTCTTTGTTTTTTATGGGCCACAGTCAAACATTTCTTTGTACCCTACTCCCTCCGGTCTCATATATAAAAAACAAAACAAAAAAATGTAAAGTCTTAAATATAAGCAAAAGTCTACTTTAATTATTAAGTTTTATGACATTATTCTAATTTCAACCAATAAATGCAATGTTTTACATTTTCCAAGAAAGTATAATGTGTTTTTTCTCTTCGGTTAATGTATTTTAACTACTTTCTTAAAGAAAGAGTTTTTTTAAAAATTTTCTTATATACAAGACTAGAGGGAGTATATCTACTACTAGTATTACAATAATATTATATAATGATTATATAAAAAATGTTAGTAGTATAATAAACTTACAATATACTATCACGCAACTAAATAATAAATTTGATTTCTATTTAAATTTAAATGATTAATGAAATCTCTTAGAGATGATTTGTTTAAGAAAATTTGAATTTAAATAAAAGAAATAATTATCAAATTTTTTTTATGTTGTGGTCAAATTTCAGAATATTAAATATTTTTTCTTGAAAATCAGAAGATAAGAAAAAAAATGCTAGTAATGTTTTGTCAAAAAAAAAAAAAACTATGGTCCTGTTACATTATTGACTAAAATAAAAATATAGAAGGCCCATTTCCTTGAGTCTATTTATTTACAAATCAAAACCAAGAAAGTTTTCATGTGTTAAATACTTTAAATGTGAAAAGGAAGGATCAAGTTTGAGGTTCAAAACAGAATGGCAAAAATGAATGGAGTGTTTTTTTTTTTTTTAAATTGGTTTATTTTATGAAAAGAGAAATGTCAATTATTAATTAAGTAGCCATCAAATCCAATAGTGAGATCGATGGGTCAGATCCAGATAGAGAAGAAGACACTATCAGACACCCACTCACATCAACTTGACAGCCTTCCACTAACTCTATGTACTACATTGATTAATGACTAGAATGAATATATGTAAATATATAAGGTTTCGTTTTTATATTTTTTGTTACCACGTAATCAATATAAGACCCTACTAAAAATAAGAACCGGATACAATTTTAGTAGTATTATGTTTAATTTTAAGTAATCGTTTCATCTAGCTTATTTCAAATTTTTTACTTAAAAAAGTAGAAGTTTGGCACAAATAGATTTTTAATAAATTTTTGATAGAAAAAAAATTATTTATTTTTTATGAATAAGATACATAGATAAAAGACTTTTGAAGCTAAAAAAAATTATCAAACAGCTTTAGCTTTTTTTTAAAAGTTCTTATTTTCTACTTTTAACTTTCAGATAACATTTAAGACCTAAAAAAATCAGGCCAACGGACTCTAAATTTGTTTTTGAGATCGAATAAATTTGGGATCAATTAAAGAAAAGGACAAAAATTAAAATTGTCATGCCCTATTAAATAATATAACAATTTTTTATCCTCTACATAGTTATTTAAAATATTAAAAAAATTATTCATCAAACATCATATATGATAAAATTTGTTTAATACATAAATTTTGTCCTATTATATATATTTTTTATTTAATGACAAATTGTTAGGTATTAATATATTTTCAATGTTATGTTAGTTTTTCTTCTTGTCAATGCTTAAATTCTGAACCTCCAACTCCTTAACCTTTAACTCAACCGGTAGTTGAGCTACGCATCTCACTCCTATGCCTAAAATTAATTAATATAGCTTATTTTTCTATGATTTTTTTTCCATGAATTCTATGATCAATATAGGGTTATTTTTTGGGTGTGTTGCTCTTTGCAGCCACCTTTTTTAGCTAAAAAAAATAAAAATATAGGGGTATTATATATTTACATTTCATTGGTGCATTGTCAATGATAGATAAATTGAGTAAACATGCTCCTTTTATTTTAACTGAAGTGACATTTGATTTGTTGTCATTTTCTGATTAATTAATAAAATCAATCATTCCAAAATAAAAAAGATACGACACAGGTCAAGGGCAACAAGTTCTTTAGTACATGGCCACCGAATGAGTGTTTTATTTTAGGGTCAATTTACAAATTGAGACTATAAAAATATGTGATTACTTATTTGGTTGATGAATTTGTTTTTGAAAAATGTTAGAATGATGATTTTTTTTTTAAAAAATAATCAGAAAGTTGACGATAATGATATTATAAAGATTAAATTTTTTCAAAACATTTTGTCCATATAAAGAAATTTTGGTTATTATTTGATGATAATGAAAATCCCAGTTACACTTATTTTTTTAATCTCTATAAAATTTATTTCAAAGACTAAAAATAACTTTTTTTTTATGGACCAAAGTCAATTTCTTGTCATGTTATATGTACAAAACTTTCATCTTCATTAACTTATCCTATGTATAATCGGCTCAGGCTACGGTGAGAGAGTAAATCATATCTCTCACCCGTGAACAATGCTTAAAAACCATTAGATTCTAAGTGTTCATAGATCTTATCGTAAACTATCTGTATCATAACTATTTTCCTTTTGTCTTCTTCCCTTCCAGCATCCTGCTATTTTCACCAACACAGGTGGAGTACTTTTGGTTCATTAATCATCCACCACTTATTCCCACCCCATACTCGATCTATTAATAAATTACTCGCTACTTTTTATAAGAAACATTTTAAAAAAATCACATAGACCAAGAAAATATATTGTAAATAGTTCTTTTTATTTAATCTTCTTCTAAATTTAAACTTAAGCTATGTTTGGTAAAATATAGCAGATAGCTGATAAGTTAGTTTTTAGCTTATAGCAAATAAGCTAGCAGATTGAATTTGTAGTGTTTGGTAAATTTAGCGGCTGAATTAGCTTATAAGTATGAAATGACATAAAAAGGATATGTTTAATTAATATTTAATTTTTTTCAAGTAAGATGGTATGAGTAAAATTGAAAGAAAATATAATAAGCTATAAACTCATAAACTACTTGAAATAACATTTGAAAAATAAACTATAAGCTCTTTTCTAAAAATTGTTATCAAACAGAGCTTTTAGCTTATAAGCTAAAGGCTATAAACTAGCTTATTTGTCTTCCCAAACAGAGCCTTATTCTATCTATACCCCTATTTAATTACTTTTAATTTAATTAACTTACTTATTTTTATTATTCTCTCTCATAATAAATAAGGACATAAGTAAAATTCAACATTTAAAATATTTGAAAATTAGTAAAAATTTCTCATAAAAAGGACCAAAAAAAATTTCTCATAAAAAAATTTAATTCATGTGCTTCTTATAGATACCTTCTTAGCTTTGAATTCGGGCCAACAATGAACCAACTTAACTCGAATAAAATTTGAGACTAGATATATTCGATAATTAATTCGCTGAACTTGATTCATGAATCAAATGAGTCGAATTTGAACTAAATATTAAGTTCGTTAATTAAATGAGCTGAACTTAAACTATATTTAATATGTGTTTATAAGTTTATTTGATAAAAATAATACCTGTTTGGTATTAAATTTCTCTAATTAATTTATAACATTTTTTGAAATATTATCTCAAATAGCATTTGGTCTTAATTATAGTTTATAGTTTTTACATTCTATTTTTTGACCCTTATTATTTTTATTTTATCATTTCTTTTTTTTTAAAAAAAATATAAACAAATTTATAAGTTAGCTTTTCATTTTATAAACAAATTTATAGCTTAATATATTTAACGTTAAATTTATTTTGTGAAAATAAAATGCCTAATTAATACTAGTAAATTATAACAATCACCCAATCAAAAAAAAATAATTATAACAATCAATTTTGACACATTATAACCTATGAAGCTCCGATACGTGACACGATACTGATACGATACCGATATGTCGATATGGAATTTTTTTAAAAAATTCATATCTAATACTGCCGTGATACGTTATTTAAAAAGTAAATTTAAAATTAAATATATAAATGCATAATATATAAACATGACTAAAATCAATAATATTAATAATGATAATTTTTTTTGAAAGACAAAAAATTATTATTATTATTATAAACGTCAATAGTTCATTGTACAAGGTGTACAAACAAGCCAATAAGATTACACAAGAACAAAACTATATAGCTCCTGCAGCCGATCAATTAAAAGCATAAAGCATCCATTATTATACCAGAATTTTCGGACAAACTCAAATGCTTAACAATCTGTTATATAGTAGAAGACCATAGTCACTTCAGAACAATGACAAAGACAAGACTAATGATAATAAATTAACATTATTAATACTAAGTTGAGTATTTGTGCTTCATTAATATTGTCCCAGAAAATAATGATTATCAGTACATCTTAAGTTAAGTATTGTACAAAAAGGAAATCATTAGTACTATCCCAAAAAACATCACCAATACTATCCAAAAAAGATATAGTTAGTTATCCGAATCTCATTCAAAAAAAAATGTTAGTTATCCGAATAACAACATAAGAGTCAGACATTCACTAGGAAATACATATTGTATCGGATATTATTTTTTTATTTAAAAATAAAGATTTAATCGATACTTTACCGATACGAGTGCCAGGACGTATCAGATATTATTTTTTTATTTAAAAATAAATACTTAATCGATACTTTTTTTATATGAGTATCGGAATATATCGAACGATTATTGATATCGGATACTAATCGGACACGATACTTCACCATTTTTATAGTATCGGGGATTCATAATTATACAATCAATTTAATATGAATATAAGAGGGGCATAAACAATATGATTATGTGTTATACATGTAATCATGTATGATGGAATGAATGGTTCAGATCATTGTTTAAATGGCCCACCTGTGAGCAATATGAGTCACTCACTCACGGTAGAATCCGCCTGTATAATCACCTATTTAAAGAGCTATTGCTATTTAAAAATCTAAATTTTAGATCAACCTAGCTATTGTTGTTAGTTAAAAGTTAAGTCTATGATGTAAAATTGAGACAACACAAACATAAATTTATTTGAGTTTTTCAATCATGTATAAATTTGCATATGTTAAAAAATTTAAAATAATAATTTTGTATTAAAATATAATGAATGAGTTGAATTAGTAAGTCAATATATACAGCAACATAATGATTTAATGGTGATACATAAAAATCCACCTATAAAAATATATTTATGCATAGTAAAAGACTTATTTCACTCGCGAATGTTGGATAAAACTAAAGTTAAAAATATATTTAAATATAAAATAAAAAATGAATATAAGAAGGCTATGATTGGGTCTTTGGGAAGTCTTATTCCATTCCATCCCATCTCTACTTGAAGGTTTTCTTCTCTCTTCTAGTATCACCATTTAATGGAGCCCACTCCCCACATGGTCTCATAGTGAGCCTTGCCGGACTTCCATTGCTTTCCTCAAACAGAAAATGGGTCTTTGTCAGATTGGAGTTAAAGTTTGATAGGATTTCTATTGGGACCTTTAGGCTTCATTTAATTAACACATCCTCAAAAATGTTCATTAAGCTTAAGAATTAAACTTTCCACTTTGAGCTTTTCTTATAATAGAAAATACCATGCATGAAGGGTTGTTTTTTTTCTTCATAACCGAAAATGGTCCTGGTAATTCAAAATTTAATAGAAATAAAAGAAGTTTGATAAAAAATTATTTTGACTATAGCTCAACCTCTTTCATTAAATAATGGATTATTTCGAAAGCACCCGAGTTTGATTTTTAAATAAAACAATTTTTTTATTAGATTTTTCTTATCTCGCAATCGAACTCTAGATTATTAAGATTATCTTTTCCATAAAATCAGAGGATTAATATAAAAATAAAAACTCGAACTTAAATTATCTTAAACAATTTATTCTAATTAAATTCATAAATTACCTGAATCAAGTTATTTGACTAATGTTTGAAGATTTATTTTCTACGACTGAAATTTGAAAACAAAAGACAAATTTACACATGCTAAAAAAACTTTTATTTTAAAGATAAAAATAAACACAAAATATTAATTAACTTCTTTTCAATTTTCTAGATATATTTATTATTAATTTTTCAAATATAACCCTAATTTATATTAAAATGTGAAAAATCAATTAGTATAAAATTATCTATTCACTAAGGATAATTTAATAATTGAGATATATATTAATTACATTATCGATATTTTTTAATATGCGTAAAAAATTTCAAAGGATAACATGAGACTGAGAAAATAAGGTTCTACTCCTGATTAAATACTTAAGAATGTATACTATAGAATACAAAATAAATTATGTAATGCAGAGTACTATGTACCTGGAAATGAATGGACAAGAGGGAAATATAATACTGAATTATAGCTACATTACATGTGGAAGTAATGATAGATAGATGCATGGTGAGGTGATGGTCATGGAGCACAGTTAGTAGCAGTCACTGACTGACTGACTAACACGCAGTGCGTTGGGAAACAGCTCCCGCGTTGTTCCCGCGCGCCCTTCCCAAATCACACAGCTGGAGGGTCCCCCTTCCAAATGTAGTGTAATTATTAACATTATACTCCCTCCGTCCCATTTTAAATGACCTCTTTTTGACTTAGTATACTATTCATTTGACCTGCTTTGACCTTATTTTTCTACTAATATATACATGCAAATATTAGCATATGAGATGTTGTTTGATTTGTCTCGACGAGTACTTTCAAAATATACCATTTTTATAATTTTTAATAATATATAATTAGAGATATTAACGATTAAAGTTGTGCATTGACAAACGTGTCAGTGGTCAAACAGGTCATTTATTTTAGGACAGAGGGAGTATAAAAATGAGAAATTATGAATTAGTTTATAAAATGGCAAATGTTAACTAGTGTCTCCTGGGGCACTAGTTAAGATAGCAAAAGTAGAAAATTATTGTTGGAGAATGTGCATTTAACTTTTTCAAAGTCAAAATTTTGATAATTTCAATGCAAAGTTGCTTATTTTAGTATCCTTAACTAGGGGTGGGTAAAAATCCGCAAACCGATTCAAACCGAATAATCCAAACCGAAAAATGGTTAAGCGGGCGGGTTGCTGCGGATCGTCGGGTTGTCAGTCAAACATTTTCGGTTGTAGACGGGTTGAAATGGACAAGTTCGGTTTTCTAAAATCAACCCAACGGTACCCGAACCCGTCCGAGTTACATAAATTGTAAGCTTTTTTTAATTTAATATATAAAATATGATGAGTGGTTGAACATATCTCGAAACACACAAACTCAAAACTTGTTATTGTTTGTTTCCTCGGAAAGTGGAAACAAGATACCACTAACTAGTAGTTGAAAACTACTAGCTTTCTCTCACTCAAATACTAATATCACGATACATTTATTGTTACTATTTTATTATACGTTATATTTTATTCTATTTCACTTGCACTAATGTTCTCTTCACACCACACAATTGAGTTTTTTATTTTATTTTATAGATAATTTTTTATTTGTTAGTTCAAAATCGAATTAACCGATCCGTCAAACCGTCAATCCGCATAAACCGAACCCGCACAAACCGGACTTTTAAAAAGAGTCGGATTGGACCTCATTATTGCAACCGCGGGTTGAAATGGATGGTATTTTTTTGCCCAAATCCGCCCTACCCGGGGGCACTAGTTAGCAAAACCCTTATAAAATTATCCTTCATCTATTGTATGACAAAAATAAATTGAAAAAATTAAAAACAAAAAGAGTAATAAATAGTTAAGTGTATAACAGGAAAAATAGCGTTAAATATTTTATTGATATTGCAAAACGATTCATAATTTGGTACAATTTTTTTTTTCAAAGTGACTTGTAATTTGATACATAGAAAATATTAAATAGTGTCTCGGGATAATAGTTAAGAAAGTTAACTCTAGTAAAAAAATGTCTAAATGCATTTATAGGTCCTTTAAGTTTTACGTTTGTAACAGATTGATCCTTTAAGTTTTTTAAGTAACAAAAAAGTCTTTTAAGTTTTTAAGTAACAAATAGGTCCTTTAAGTTGTTTGTAATTTGTAACATCTAGGTCCCTCAATTACTTAAAAAATAGGATTTAGATGTTACAAACTTAAAGGACATATTTGTTATTTAAAAAACTTAAAGGACTTATTTATTACTTAAAAAATTTAAAGGACCAATCTGTTACAAACGTAAAACTTAAAGGACTTACAGATGCATTTTGCCTAAAAAAAATTAAAACTATGATTATAAGGGGACCAAAACTGTCGAATTTTAAAATAGGGGAACCAAATCTACGAAATAATGAAAATAGGGAATTGAAATTGTAACTAAACCTAATTCTTTTAATAATTTTTTACTTGTCTTGTTTTTCGTGTGAATGCCCATCTTACTTTGTATTTTTTGTGGTCTCAAAAATTATCAGAATATGGTTGTTCAAAAACATAGTGATGGTGCAGTGGAAAAAGAAGGCACGGTCAGAAAAAGACTCAACTCAAACTCATTGTGAACTACAGTGAAGTATATCTCTTGTTCCGTATGCTAATGCTATGTGTTTTCCAATCTTCTCTGATTCTGAAGGTATATTGAGTAATCCCCTCATGATATGAAAAATGTAAATAGTATACTCCCTCCGTCCCATTTTAAATGATATTTTTTTGACTTAGTGTACTATTTCTTTGACCTTATTTTTCTACTAATATATACATGCAAATATTAGCATATGAGATGTTGTTTGATTTGTCTCAACAAGTACTTTCAAAATATACCATTTTTATAATTTTTAATAATAGATAATTAGAGATATTAACAATTAAAGTTGTGCATTGGCAAACGTGTCAGTGGTTAAACATGTCATTTACTTTAGGACAGAGGAGTATATAGAAATCTCAGTTTCAATTACATCTCCATGTTTTATTTGATACAAAAATTTGATTTCATTTGTGCAGCATAGTGTTTACTCTTTCATTTGTTTCAGTCTCAATGTTTTTCAAACAGTCTTCTAACGTACGGACGAATTTTCATGATTCTTATGTTTAATGTTATAATTTTATCAATACCTCCTCTGTGTCGGAAACCTTCTTGTGTGTACATTTATTTATTCAGTACCTAGATAAATATACTATTTTTCCAGTTAAAATAATTAGATTTGATTAGCTATTTTCTTAATATTTTCAAAACTTATTGATACATATTTGATACTACATTTGTTCCAAAATATAAGAATTAGTTTGACTACTGCACGTATGTCAACGGACAATTTTGATCACTAATATCTTTAATTCTCTATTAGTAAAAATTATAAAAACTTGATATTTTAAAAATATTCATCAAAACAAATCAAACAACATCTTATGTGGTCAAAGCAAGATAAATGAATAGTGTCACTTTGTCAAAATAGCTATAATAAAATGGGACGGAGGTAGTATTATATGAAGATTCATAATTATATTTTGGATGGAAGATTTCCCATTTTTTTCTTTATTTTTTTAAAATTTTAAATAAACTTGGATCCAATAATATATTGAACATTAAATTTTAATTATTTTTTTACTAATGTTTTTAAAATATATTAAATAGAGCATTGCTGTTTAGTACGTAAAAATGATTTATATAAAAAATAGAAGAATTCATAAAAATAAAATATTTAACCAATTAAAAATTGGCTAACCATACATAGGAAAAAGTGATTATAATTTTGTAAGTGTTAAATATTACCACATAGAATTCTTCTCTTTTTTGCAAAATAATTTTTTCTTACTAAATAGTATTTTCTGTTAAATAATTTAGGCGTACAAAAATTAGAAGTCTCAAAATTAATTGATACTTCATTAGATTTATATGTATAGTAAATTTATAATATTGATATTTTTTTTATTTAAGATTTTGCTTGACATATGTTTACACTGATTTTTGATAAACAAACGCTAGTTTAGAATTTATTACTTGAAGGATCAACTAATAAATACTGCGACATATTCTCGATAGCGTGAGCATTGTAAATTTTGCCGGATTTAAGTATATGAAAATTGTGACCCGTTTTTCATAAGAAAAAACTATATATAGACAAAAGGAAATACAACTGCTAATAACGTCCCAATGCTAATACTTAGACATGTGTCCTTGGCTGCATGCTTCCAAATATTTGAATCTGAGAGTTGGCGAAGTCGAACCACATGATGCAATAATCCCTTAAAATATACTAAGTCCTCAAAGCAAAGTGTCCCTGTATAATGAACAATTCATGCATGATAAATAAACCATTTCTATTTCGACATATGAAACCATGTGTCAAATTCGACATATATGGTAATGTGAGACACAAAATTCAAAATTAAGAGATTTTAGGAAAATCTCTCTTATTCTTAAACACATTGGTCTTCACCTTCATTACATGAAAGTAAATAAGTCTTTAAGAAAAGTCAACACATTCTTTAATAAGAGTTAATGCAGAATTTCTATAAATTTGAGCATGTCGAAAATACAAGCTAAGACATCATCAAGGTGTTAGTGAGCAAATATTGGTAACAATGGAGACAGAAGTTTGGTTCGCAGAATTTGTAGTTTGATTCATGAAGGATGGGATGTTAGAATTTGTCTTGTGTATAGAGAGGCGAATAGAGTTGTTGATGCTTTAGCGTCGATGGAGTGTTAGTCCATTGATGTTTCTTTGTTTGATAATCCATCTAATGTGACAGATCAATCGTGTTCCTTTAATTCTCCGAGAGTTAATACTCCCCGTATTATTTCCATGTAATTTTTCCTAGGCATTAGCCCCTTTTTAATGCAAAAAAATATATAAAATTTTTAATTATCAAGTTTGTTAAATTTGTTTTGTACTTAAAATTATAAATTGAAAATATTTACAATATGTATATCAAGATCACTGTTAACATCAACATCATTGATAATTCAAAATATCAATATTACATCTTTTGAAAATAAAGCTACTAAATTTAGTTTAGTAGTAAGGAGTTTGTGTAGTATATGAATGAGGTTATAGATTCGATCATCATTAATATCGTTGTAATTTGTAAACAAAAAAAAAGAAGTTCTTATAGAATGTTCTACACTTCACCGTAATTACCAATGCATTAATTAAACGGAACAATTCGTGCTTCTACTTTTGTGATCATCAATCCAGGTTCAAATCCTAGTAGTCACCCACATTGTGACTGAGTTCCAAAGAAAATTCATGCTCAATCAGTCAAACTGAAAATTAATCTCATTTAATGTCTAAAGTTCCTAAAGCCATACGAATTTTGGTTGAGAAAAAACCATAAGTCAATAAGTACTCGTCATCTTTCTCTGAGTAAGGACTACTATCTGAGTATCAAAAGACTTACAATCAAAGGTTCATCTATCCATATATTCATAATCTTGATATATCTGATAAATCATATGGTAAATCATAATTTATATATAAGTATGTTCGATTGTTTATTTTTCCCCACATAAAAGTATGGTTAGAACTTCTAATCTTTAAATAGACCCTGTCTTGTATAGATTAATTATTAGATTAAGTCCAACATTATATCCTACTCAACTCTATTCATTGTCGTCCTTGATGTAAGAAGGGTATTTCCACCTATGTTCATTTATTTGGGATAACTATGTAAAGAACTTTCTAAAAGAAAGAATTCATTTTTCCCCTAACAAATTAACACGTTTACTTACTACTTTTAACTTGAAATCTACAATGATGATATATGCGAATTTATCTGTCTCCTTCCCACCAATCAATCTGCTTATCTCCATAATAAATCGACATTTAAGTCTTTTCAATGTGAGTACTGAGTAGTAGTAATAGATAGTGCTTGTAACTGTACTCACATTAAGTTAATAGAAAAATGACACAATTTTGTTGACTAATCACGCTTGATTATCCTTTTACGTTCATTGTTTGACAGCAAAGTGGAATAATAATTTTACCTAATATATAAAGCAAATCTAATTCTTCTTAGCAATAATTACAAGAAAAATATTCATTATTATATATTATGTGCTGATTTTATTCCAACCAAGCAAGGAACGTGGATCATATCGTTCCACATCAGTCGTAAGCTGTTGATTATAAATTTGTGAATCAAAAGTTAAACATTATTAATGCCTCGGATTCTTTCTTACTATAAAGGTCGACTGTTTTGCTTAACAAGTACTTAAGTTAATTAAAGATAATATTTGGCCCCTCTTTTAACAGTAAAAATATATCTATCGACTTTCTTCGATCATAACTAATTTATTTTAATTATTAATCAATTTTAGTAGTGTTTTTCCTTTTGAATCGTTGTATTTTATTTCAAAGTTCAACCTTGAGACATAGTAAATGCTGTAAGATTTGAGCCAATTTCACTGAAATAAATATAATGCAATAACATTTTATATATACTAATTCTTTAGCTTTGTCTTTTTTGCCCACCAAATTTTTAACTATTAATATATATATGATCGTACCTGATTAGATTCAATTTTGTCTGATGTTTACCCTCAATTTTGTCTGATGTTTAGCGGTTGATATTACATGATCAAATTAATTTAATTTGTAATTATTACTAGTTATTGTGATAAGGTTCAACATAGTTTAATATGTAATTAATATTTCATTTTGTCTTATATAGTTTACAACGTCACTATTTCTTAGGCTATTAAAGAGGTCTTCTTCCTTCCAAAGTTGTAACTAATTTTTCATCTATTCTCATAATAAACGGTATGATATATTTCAATTATTCTCTCTTGTTTGACAACACTGATGTGCTCCGCTCCGTTCCAGTGAATAGGAGGAGGTTATCTAACTGCAGGTGTTCCGACGCTCAAATCAGTAAATAGCGTGAAGTAGAAGTTTTCAAGGAGTAAGAAAAATGTATCTAACTCCTCTAAATGAGGAGTATATATATAGGCCACAACACTGGGCCAAAACCATTGATAAAGACCATCAATGGTAGCCGGAAAACGGCTGAAGAGCATTACAATCCTAAGGGATTTGACACACCGACTTCGTCTGCACGTAGTTGGGCCTCGCCCCTATTGGGCTTTGCTCGGCATAAGAGAAATGGATTTTTCTTGGTGTATTGGACTTTTAAGCCCAGTTCACAACCATATATATTTTATCTAATAAATAAGTAAAATAAATTTTGCATCACACACAAGTTAACTTTTATTATTGGATTAAAAAATATTTCACTATGAAATCAAATTAGATATGATATGATTAATTCAATATAAAAAATATATATATTTATACATAATATAAGACACTTTTAATTGTATACAATAAACAAATTCTGTAGCACGACGCTAAACACATATATGATATGATTATAATGGCAGACATGGGTCCTCCAAGGATATATATATATATATATATAGTGTCCTGTTTAATTAGCTTATTATATTCTTGAAAAATATTAATTTTACCTTACTATTAAGATTTGCTACAATTGATAGTGGCAGGCACAAAAGAAGGGTATAATTTCATCCCCTACCAAAAAAAGCACATCCTCTCAAGAATATTAAAATCAAATTGATTTGTGTAAATCAAACGCACTTTTAAGTGCTAAATTTACATATCTACGTACTACCTTATAGTATGATTTTATAATTACCCTTTTTTTTTACTCTAGAAAGAGTTATGATCTCAGTGTGAGAAACCAAGGGAGTTATATATATGTAGGAGAAATGGTGTGTACATTGTTCTAAGGGTGATGTCCTTTATATATTGGAGAATTTAGAGTACAGAAATATTATTTTTTTCAATAATTTTTTTTTGTTAAAAGTTCTTATAAGTTGTTGGCAAAACTATCAAACAACTTGTAATAAAAAAAGTTGTTGCGAAAAATAATATTTTTTGTAGTGGTATGTTTGGATAAAATAATAATATAAAGACTTAATACTTAATTATACTTTTGGTCCTTTTATTTTATACTTTTAACAAAATTAGTCTCCTCATTTTAAAATTGAACATTTCAATCCCTCTTTTAAATATTTGTTGCAATTTAATCCCCACTCCGCTCTCATTCTTTTCCCCAAAATCAATGACATGTCACATTTTTAAAAGAGATGGCATGGAATGATGGAAATTAAATTATGACTTGACAAATTTAAGTGGAAATATTTTTATCCACATCAACAACCAATTTTTGTTATTTATTTTATATTTTTAATTAGTTAAAATGTAATTTAATTGTTTGTTGAGGTGGATAAAAATATTTCCACTTAGATTTGTCAAATCATCATCTTCCATATGTCACTTATTTTGGGGGACAAAATGGGAGATGAGGCAAAATTGTATAAATATATTAATAATTCAAAATTCAATTTAATTATTATGCAAAAATATACAAAAATCATCATGATATACATTCTCATGATAAACTTGTATTAAACTACATAAATTATACCCCACCAAATCTTAAAAAGCATTAAAAAAATATTATCTATAAATCAAAAGTTTCATAAGTTTTCAAAATTGTTAAAAGTTATCTATCAAAAAAAATAGAAAAATGATATTTGTACAATCATTTTTGGACAACTTTGAAGACAACTTTCTCTCACATACTCTCATCGTGTTTTACCTCTCTCTCCTCATCTCTTTCTTTATTATTTTTATTCCAAAAGATAAAGGGATAAAAAATGTTGTCCCAAAAGTTGTCACAAAATTGATTGTACAAAAAATATAAGTTGTTTTGAGCATATATTACGAATTAAGAAATGTAATGATTATTATATGAAAAAAATAAATTGTAATTAGTTTATAAAATTGTCCTTTATTAATAGGATGAAAAAAATAAATTAAAGAATTGAAAGAAGAAAAAAAAAAATTGGTACAGAGGCGGTAAGTGTTAAATTTTTTTCAAAATGTATTTAATCATACCTAAAAACTTAAAATGTATATATATTTTTCATCTATTTGTATTTTCTTCACTCCCGATCTTATCTCTTTATCTTTTTACAATCTCTTCACAACCACACATACTCTTGGAAAACAAGAGGGAGTGATTTTTAATTTGATAATATAACCCGAGCTAGCTTCTGAACTTTTGAAAGAATCCTTCACAGTTTCACTTTTAGCTAACACTACTACCGTTTTATGTATAGACATGTTTGTTTATTAGTTTTCTGTTCCAAAGGAGAAAGGGTTGAGGTAGAGATGAAAAGGTGGTGCATGGGGAAGTGGCGAAGAATAGTGAAGGTGAATGACAAATTAAGTGAACTGGAACTTGTAATTTGTAATTGGAGAAAGAGACACATTAGCAATATGAGAGTAAAATAACACCATCTAGGTTTGATAAGATGAAACGAGTCTCTTTTAACTTACTTAATTAAAGTATTAGATTTGATTTATGAGTTAGGCATATAACGATGGTAAATTTTTTAGAGAAAGTTTACCGTTCAGTTGGATTTTAAAATCTCGAGAGCTTAATTTTTGGAGTTGCGCGTAGATGATACCTAATTTATTAAAAAGAAATATTACATGACTTGAATTTTTTTTAAAATGATGTGAATTTATAAAATATTTGTTTAAATTAAATTTGAAGAATTTCAAATAACACCAAAAAAATAGAAATTAGAAATTTCTTTCTGCAATATGTTTCAAAAATTTTAAATTAACCCTATAATTTTTTTAAAATTATAAATTGACCCTTAATTTTTCAATAATTGCAAATTATTGCAAATTGACCCCTCATTTTTTAAACAGGTCCTTTTATATTGCAAATTAGTCCCTGTTAGTCAAATTTTACGTTTGACCTTAAAAATTTTAAACTTATAAAAGTGACCTAAAAATATTGAAATGAAATTTTCTATTACTTTATTAAAAAATAGTCAAAGATAAAAACAATTAATTTGAATTGTTTAAAATTGGAAATCGAAAAATTATACAACCATTTTACATGACGATTAAACTCTTAAAACAATAATATATTATTGTATAGATCAAATACAACAAATATATTAAATGAATCTAAAAAGTGATTTGTCTCTTACAAAAAAAACCGGAGATAATAAGTGTTTACCCCGATTTTTAGCAAACAACCGCTAGTTTAATTATTACAAGAAGGATCAACTAGTAAATCCTGGGACATATGGATTGTGCAGAAGATTGACAAAAACATTTTCATATTTTCTGGGTTAAATCGGATAAATTAATAAAACAGTAAAAGCATTCGACACAGTCAAATGATTGGTTTAAAGTAAATTGTTTCAAAGTTAAATTTGCAGAAAACTTGTAAATGAATTGCAGATAAAGTTTAAAGAAAGACTTTGAAAAGTAAAAGCATGCAATGAAATAAATTGCAGAAAGTTTAAAATTGCAGAAAAGCTTTAAATTGCAGAAAGCTTAAATGACAAACAAGTAATCAATACTTGCAGAATGTAAATTGCATTGATAATTTGTAAAAGTGTTTACAAAGAGAGGTACACAGATTCGTACATGTTCCTGTTCGCATTCATTTCGCTCGTTGACATGGGTACTCTGAATATTATAGGAATTTGCATGTGAAAATGTGAACCTGTTTCTCCTATGAGAAACTCATATTTATAGGCAAACTAGAATAACTGCTATAAACCTACAAAATGTCTAACTATGCTCCACGTGTCTTTGACAATTTGAATTCCCTTTGACACCTGGTGGGACTTTTGAACGTTATCCACTTTTTGAATATTTCGCTAAGTCCAGAGTATACTTTCTCCGTTCTGCACAATATGTTAGACAAACAAGCAATACATATATGTATATAGTTTTCGACCATTACCAATAAACGTCGAAAATATGTATTTATACAAACAATCTCTTGTCGAACTCGACAAGCTTATTCAGACAACAAACGTTCTGTCGAATTCGACAGAACTCTAGGCCTTGACAAGCAATTTGCATATTAAAAGTCTCTGATGTCAAATGCCTTAATCTTCTCTTGATTTAATGCCAGAATCAATTCCCAAGAGAATATTAAAAATGCAATCATGCACATTAAATGAGATTTCATCATCTCTCTCCAATTCATTAATGCCTGTCGAAAATACAGGCTAACAATAAGACCGGAGATAGTCTCTCCCAATAATTCTCTCTCCTAATAATTCGTTCTCCCTCTATGAAGCCCCGATACTCAAAAAATGGTGACGAATCGTGTCCGATACGTACTCGATACTGATACTCTTTCAATATATCCCGATACTCGTATCGGAAGAGTATCGATTAAATCATTATTTTTAAATAAAAAATAATACCCGATACACGTGTCCGATACGTCCCGATACACGTATCAAAAAAGTATCGGTTATATCATTAGTTTTAAATAAGCAAATAATACCCGATATGTGTCCGATACAAAGATTATTTTTTGGATACTATTTGTGATTTTATTTGTATAGTATTAATGGTGTCCTTTTTGTATAATACACTACAATAAGACGTATAGCTTAAGATGTATCAGTAATCATTATGTTATAGGATAGTATTAACTTAAGATGTTCTCATGTATAAGACCCTGTGAGTTTCCAGTATTAATTGACTTTGAGTTATTATGATGCTCCTGTATCAGACATATTTGTTTGTATCTTTAGCACTTCTTATGTTTTTCCTTTGTCAATATAATTTTTTACTTTTGAAAAAAAAAATGGATTATGGTGTCCTACTATATATTGTAACATGTTGTTAAGCGTTTGAGCTTGTCCCAAAATTTTAGTATAAGAATAGATGTTTTCTGGTTTTAATTATTAATATTATTGATTTTAAGTATGTTTATATATTGTGTATTTATATATTTAATTTTAACTTTAATTTTTAAATAACGTATCGCGGCAGTATCGAATTAAAAATTTTAAAAATTTTCACGTATTCGCGTATCATATCCGTATCATATCCCGTATCGGGGCTTCATAGTTCTACCTCTTACTAAAATTCCTAGTCCAATTTTCGTATATATGTTCTATTTTTGTCTTTCTCTGCAGTGAATAGTAGAGCCCTAAAGAAAGATACGAAAACGTGAGAGAAACGGTTAAAGGTAAGTATGGGCCCAAGAGACTAAGAGCGCGAGACTCTCGGGGGGCTGCTTCAAAATGAAGGCCTTTATAAATGCGGTGGGGTCTTTTAAAATTCTGACTTTTGTCCTTTGTGTGAAGTGCCAAATCATGCCCTCAAAATAATGTAAAATGTGTTTCATTTTCTTTGCTTCTTTTTTAGTCATGGGGCTCTAAGCAAATTTTTTAGGAACTCAAACTTGGTTCTATAATTGCCTATTAGGTGGCTCTTACAGTTCCACATTACACATATACAATAATACAATTCAATCATATTTTGCTCGATGAAAAAATTAATACAATTATAGAATATATGGTATTAGTCCTCTATATGCATGAAATAGAACCAAAGACAGCAATGTCGAATGAAATGCATCAGCAAGATTTGACCGAAACCAAACCAATTGGATCAAATAACATCTAAATTATGCAATTCTTGTATAATGGCATTGGCATCAACATAGGTCAATAATCTCAAACACTTCTTTATTCCACCTAAGCAATTTAAATTTTTTATTTATAAGTTCAAAAACCTTACATCCCTTTAACTTTGAAAAAAGACCAACACTCTTCCACAAATCCTATAAATTAAGACTAATTGTACTTCAATAAACAATTGTTGAAACTAAATGATTTTGGTCTCTGATAATTTTTTAGAAGACTTCAAAAGTACACAATTTAATGTATAGTAATAAAATATTATTTATATTTACATAAAAGTTAAATACGTTATTGGTGCTTATAAAATTAAAAAAAATTGTTTTTTGTCCCTATAAAACAAGTGACACATTTTAATTCCTACAAAATTATTATGCGTGTATAGTTTTAGGATGTGTTGTTAAAACAATATGTATTTTTGAATAATTATTTTTCATACATATTGCGCTTAGCTCAGTTGGCAGGACAATACATTATATATGCAGGGGGCCGGGGTTCGAGCTTTACCAAAAAAAAAAGTTCCTCGTATCTAACTCTAGATTTTTGTTACTTTTATATTTATCTTTTGAAATTTTAAAATTCATATTTAATTCTTCACATCTTAAAAAATTATAAAGTTTTGTAATGAAACCATTTATTGTATTTTTTGACGCACCTTCTATTGTATTCTAAACATGGCTAAAAAAAAGTATTCAAAAATTTAAGCACATAGTTAAACAATTTTTAAAATGTCGAAAATAGCAGAAATTAAAACTGCATGCATAAAATTTTTGGAGGGACCAAAACATGTTAGTTTATTTTTTATGAACTAAAAACAAAATTTGATAATTTTATATGAATAAAAAAATATATTTAACCCGTACGTAAATAGACCGATCAAAAAAATATTTTATAAGAATTAAATATACATTTTATCCTAAATGTAGACTTCTAGAAAATCTAAACCTGCTCTATTTAAAAAAATAGTCTAGTCTAATTTAAACCTAAATATACTAAACCGTCAGTCCCACATATTCCTATCTCTATGAACGAACAACACCTAAATATCCAATTATCCATAATCATATAAGGACTATTTTTCAATGACAGTATCGTTTCTCCGTATTATTAACCTATGTTTGATATCACAGTGGATATATCAGAATCACCTGACCACTGCTGTGCCGGCGTTGAGGTAGGGCAAAGAGGGCTATGGCCTTGGGCCTCCAAAAACTAGGGCCTCAAAGTTTCTATTTTGGGTATGAGGTATAGTCCAATCTAAACAATTACAAAAACTAAAAGAGAAATATATACATATAGTAGGCTTAATCTTATAAAAGAATATAATAAAACCCAAAGTAAATAGATGAATGACTTTTTTAGGTTTGTTATAAAGATGATTTACTATTTTTTATGTTAATGATGCTATTTATATATTAAATAGATAATTATTCATTGTAAATTTTGTGCATTTTTATTTATTAGTAATCCTTTTAAATTTTTTGACATGGTATTCAAATTATTGAGACTGGCCCTGACGATAACTCATTGTGATTTTACATAAGATACACTCCAAAGCTATTGGCAAATAATGATAGATCAGTGTGATTCTAATATATCAACCATAATACCAAATAAAAAACTCTACAAAGTTATCTGCGTAGCTAACAAAAACATTTCAACACTAAAGTTATCTTAAATAATTTTAAAACAGTTTATAATCACATTATAATCACATTATGATGAATGCTCTTGAAGTTATTATGTAGCAATATTGAACACTCTCATATGTCACTACAATTTTTAATAGACTGAGTGTATGTTTGATTTCAATTATGGAGCAGCTAGAATTGATTCTGGTTTGTTTGATTTCTCAAAACTAAAATTGATTCTGTCTCCAGAATTGATTCTACTTGAAGCTAGAAATCGTAGCTTATAATTTTATAATTGATTTTTACAGTCAAATTTTTTGTTTAACTCACTTTTGCATGAATATATTCAAACATAAACCAATTTAATTAAAAATCAATTTTATAGAATCAATTCTATCAAAATCAATTTTTCTCACCGCAAAACCAAACAGATATTCAGCTTCTTTCTTCCATTTATGAGCACCAACAATAAAATCATCAACTAATGGGGGTACGAAAACCTAAGTTTTATATTAAAACCCCACATGTTCATTAAAAACTATGAATGTTGTGACTAAGGAGGGATATAACTATGTAAGATATTTGATAGGAATAGTGTACCACCAAATTTGATGGATATGTTTGATTAAATGGTAAATGAATATCGTAAACAACACACCATCATACTCTTCTTGCATGATAGAATCGACCATTAAAAAATTTCTACTTTATAAAAAAATGGTTTCTAAAGCAATTTTTTCTTCAAGACAAAATACTTGATTGTTCATATCTAAAATAATAAATTATATTTGGAAAGTGAGAGCTTGTTTATATACAAGTATTAATGTTTATTAATTAAATTCAATAGTATATAATAGTTATTATAAAAATATATATATGCATCCACACATCACACATGACACCACTCAACAATTTTATAGAAATGATATTTTGACATCCATTTTGGACAACTAAGTTGGACAACTCTCTCTCTCATACTCACATTATATTTTTACTCTCTCTCATTTCATCTATCACTTTATTAGTTTTTGTGCTAAATGAAGAAAGAATAAAAAGTTGTCCACTCTAGTTCTCCAAAGAAATTGTACAAATAACACAACTCTTGCTTAAATGATGTAGTAATAAACAATTGATCAAGCCCAAAAAGGAAAATCAATTAGGAGACAAACTACAGAGAATTAAAGCAAAGAAAACTAACTTTAACAAATAAAGCAAACAAATTAAAAATAAACCTAGCTTACACTATACTACTACACTACACTTTCCTTTTATAATATGGAAAATATTAAATTATTATTTATTATATATTTCCATCAACAAAACATAGTCTTGTCAACCACCCCATCTCCAAGACATTGCCGGTTTGAACTAAGCCACCACTCTCTCTCTCTCTTCTCCATACAACACATCATGTGAGAGTTTTGCTGGTTTCTACCTTCTCCACCCTGTCAATGCTTAAAATCTATAGATTCACTTCACCAATATCCTTATAAACTTTTGCTACCTCATTTGATTAAAAAAAAAACCTTTTGCAACCTCTTTCTTCAACTTGGACCCCTTCAAACCCAACACACACAAAATTATCACACTTGTGTTGTCCTTAACATTCTTATTCATTATATAAACAATCTTAAATATGGTTTTCTTTAGGGTTTCAATTATGTTCTTCACCTTTCCATAATTTTTATTCTATAAAACAACAAAGTAGGGTTTTTATTTTCTCCCTTATATTTGAGAATTTATTTATCAATAATGGAGGAATACACGAATAATCCAAATCAAAATCAAAATCAAAATCAAAGTTCAAGGCCAAATTTCTTGTACTCTATTGGTAGTGGAAACAACCAACACCAAAACCAACATCATAATAATCAAATTCCAATGAACATGTTTCATGTTCAATCAAGTGGATCAGATCATTGTTTTCAACAACAACACACTGCTGTGAAAACTGAAGCAAATAGTAGTTCACAACTTCACACTCCAATTTTTCATTACCCTAATTTAATGAGAACAAATATTATTCCTCACAATAATATTATGCATAATAATAATCATCATCAAGGAGGAGGAGGAGGAGGAGGAGGTGGGAGTCCAAGCAGTTCTAGTAATGAAGCTGAAGCTATAAAAGCTAAAATCATTGCTCATCCTCAATACTCTAGTCTTTTACAAGCTTACATGGATTGTCAAAAGGTGGTTGGTTTAATATTTAATTATTTTTTACTCTTTATCATCATCATAATTTAATTATGCATATGATATGACCCATATTTATTTTATAGATTAATTAATTGCTAAAATATGATCTCTTTCTCTCTCTAATTAATTAAAAAAAATATTTTTAGGTTGGAGCTCCACCGGATGTGGTGGCGCGTCTGGTTGCGGCTAGGCAAGAGTTTGAAGCACGACAAAGATCTTCAGTTAATTCCAGGGAAAATTCCAAAGATCCAGAACTAGACCAATTCATGGTATAAGTTGTTGTATTTTGTTTTGGTATAATGTTTTATTTATTTATTTGGTTTTCTATGATAATCAAGTTCAAAATTATGGTTGATTAAAGACCAGTTTATGAGTTTTATTTATGAGTTATAGTTAAAGACCAGTTTTATTTTATTGATAGAAGAATCTGAGTTTGAATATTAACAAAAATAATTATGGTTCATATTTTATTTCCTTCTTTGTCTGAACATTAGATATACTATACTTCAAGATTAAAAATAAAATTTGATTTTGCTAATTTTTTTATCATTATATAGTTGATGTAGCATAGCATCAATGACAGTTGTAATGGTGGCAAATTATTTCAAATACCATGATATATTGCATTTTATTTATTTATTTATAATTAAAACCATGATATATTGCTGAAATATACAAGAATCTACAAGAACCGTAAGTATAAATTTATATGATATATATTTTTTGAATAGGAAGCATATTATGACATGCTTGTGAAGTATAGAGAGGAATTAACAAGGCCAATACAAGAAGCTATGGATTTCATGAAGAGAATGGAAACTCAACTAAATACTCTTTGCAATGGTCCCCTTCGTATCTTCCCTCCTGGTGAGAGTGAGACTTTACTTTTTTTTTTATCTTTCTCTCATTTTATATTCTTTTATTTTATGAAAATCTTTTTCTCATTCCTCGCTCTATGCTCAAGTTTTTTTCTTTTTCTTTTCATTTCCACTATTATTATTATTATTGATTATTGATTAATTACACTGAATAATTGTGTTGTGGATAATTATGTATGAAACGATAAATTGGTTACTGGAGAAATTAATGTGTGAGTGACGGGGATGTGAAGTTCTTGAAAATCGTAAATTCGAGTGTTTCTGAACCGAGGCAGAAAATATTGACCAAAAATCTCACATGCTTTCAAATCGTGCGAGCAGAAGAAGGGAATGGACCCAGATTTTACTCAAGATGACATTTCTTTCATCTACAGAACCCTAATTGCTCTATTGCTAGCTACTATCCTATTTTTATTTTATTATTTCAATTCAATTAAATCAATCATATTCCTTTGTCCCTATTTGTAAGAGCTAGTTTGACAAAACACAGATTTTAAGAAAGTTGGTTTTAGTATTATATTGGTTGACAAATTATGTTGAGTTTTTCATGTTTATCCTTAAAAATGACACTCACTTACAAAAAAAATTAAATGTTATTCAAAAAAATATGTAAAATAAATAAGGATAGTTTTGGGAAAAAATAATTAATATCATTGATAATTGCAAAATGATCTTATAAAAAAGGATAAATTTTTCAAACCATATCTTATAAAAATGAACGGAGGGAGTTTATGCAGGGGCGAGGTTCGAACGTCTGTCATTTCACTTATTCATCTTAAGAGTGTAATTTATAGTCATTAAACTACTTGGCTAAAAAAAAATTAATTATTTAAATAAAATATTAAAGAGTGCACATAAAAACTCCTTAACAAGACCTTCATTTTTTATTTTCACCGTAAAAAAAGGCCTTCATTTTTTATTTAATTTAAAAGTACTTTGTCCTATTCAGTCTTCACAACTCCAGTATATATGAATTTTTTATGTGTTGAAAAAACCCAAATCCACACGTTGGCGTCTCTACACTGCTGGCTTCTATTTCCCAAGCTCCTGAGTTTCTGACAAAATTATTCTTCTAGGGTTTCCTTGTTAATCAAAATTATTTTGCTGACTAACACCTCATGTTATGTTTAGCTGTGGGATTCTTTGGGTTATGTCGCCAACTCATACTCTTTCTCATCATTATACAGTGGTCAGTTTTTCGGCCATCTTACCGCTAATGCCCTTTTAAATCAACTTTTTTTAGTTGGGAAAATATCATAGCATTAGTTATGGATATCATTTATAGTATAATTATCTAGGAATTTATGCAGTCAATGCATTTAAAATATAAATAATGTTATTTTTAAGACAAAATTTACAATTTTTAATTTCTTAACTAGTGCCCTGCGACACTAGTTAGCATGATCCTTTTAATTAAACAAAGGCAGAATGTATATTATGACACATTATAATTGTTTAGTTTTTTCTTTGGAAGGATAGTACTCCCTCTAGTGTTTAAAGATACATTAACATAAACATTTTTCTTATTCTTTTACATATTTCGTTAATAAAACACTTTTTTAGATACCAAAATAAAAATAAAAATAGAAACACATTGGATGCTTTTCCTATCAAATCCCAGCATCCCATTGCCCATTACTAGTAGTACTACCACTAGTAGTACCATACACATTTTTAACAATATTAATTCAACATTTATACATCATTTGACAAGACACATTTTTAGTTTATACTAGTTCATAATTTATATTAAATTTTATATATATATTAGTCATTTTTTATGAGGTTGTAACTTATTTTTATTAGTTTAATTTATAATTTATTTTAAATTAACTTAAACTTATTATTTTTCTCTCTCAATTTCAACCTTATTATATATGCTTGATAAAAAACTAAATATTCATGAAACATATTTTTTTATGTCATCTCTTATTTGTGCCTCAGGTTTAACGTTAATTTATAAATACTACAAATATAATTAGATGATTTATCTACTATAAATTAACTTCTCAGTTATCCATTATACAATATTATTTTTATTTGACATAAATTATCTGTTATTTTTTACCAACATAACTTAATAGATTATACTCCAATATAGAGTAATTTAATTCAATATGTGTACCCATCATTTAATTATTCAGATTTTGAACAATTTTTGCTTGTACCAACCACACTCCAATTAAAATTTACGTTAAAATTGTAAAAATAATACTATTTGTAAACAAATTTTATACCAAAATCCACTTTCTTAATTTCCATAATTTTCTTAATGGAGTCTTATAATTAGGGACGAATGTAGTAATATATAATCATGATTCCAAGTGAACTGTTCCGGTTGTTCCGTGATAGAATTAAATGTGTCTATGTTTGTGTGTATAATAATTAATAATATATTTTAGTTTAATTTATTTTTGTGTGTTAACTAGTTTGTTCTTAAAGAAAGATGCTCTAGTAATTTGTGTGTTAAAGTAAGTAAAAATTAATTAAGAATTGTTTCACACACATGAATCAAATTCGGATTCCCTCAAACGGTCTATCTTCAACAGAGTTCATTAACTATTTGAGCTCAATCTCTTGTATTATATATCTTACCGCCACAAAAAAATAGTTTTTTCCAATTTCTATTTTATTGATTATAATATTTTTTTCATTTAACATTTACTATTTCCTCCGTCACTAATATTTGGTTCTTTAAGCATGTATTTATTTTTATTTCAAAACTTTGATTATTTTAGAAAGCTAAAGTACAATTAATGATATTTTTTCTTTAATTTGTATCCTTATAAAAATCAAAAGTATGCGTTAAATGAATTAAGGGTAAAAAAGTTCTAACTTTGTAAAGTAATTTTATTATTTTTTTAAACTTGTATCTAGTCTCCCATTGTGCCACCCCCTCCCATTGTGCCACAATATGCCTGAGCATATTTTCTCTACTTTTTTTTGCTAATTTTTGTGTAATTTCTTCAATTTTTGCCTTTTCTTCAAGTAACTTGATTCCTTAGGCATTTTTCATGAATTGGCTCCTAAAAACTACTCAAATTCAATAAATAAACCTAAATACATAATAAAAAATGTCATATAAATTCCTGAAATTCTTGAGTGAACCCTCAATTATTAATTGTTAGGTACATCCAGTTAGATAATTACATATGATATAAAACAATACTGAAAATCAAATATTTATCAATTGAGAAGAATGTTAAATATATAGAAGTGACCTATGAACTTAATGCTTTAAGATTGTGTGTGTAAGAGAGCGCCACAATTACACACACAATCCTACATTGAATTTTTTCTGAACTTACCCGAACATCCCAACAACATTTGACATAAATAATTGTACGTCTATTTCATATAGTAAACATACCTCCCTCACTAATCCTACATTCCCAAATTAAAATCATCATGGAAGAAGATATGGACTGATTCTAGTTGACAAATCCAAGCAAAGAATGATCTTCTAATTATAATCTCCACTTCCACTATCCATTCTCCCAAACCCCCATTTGTTGAATAGTAGAATCGTACCACAATGACACACTAAATAGCCTAAGAAATATCTTGGAGCCATTCAATACCGGATCTCCTCCGCAAACCCAGCCCAATCAAATCCCTTCCGCCATAATAAAGTTATTTTTGATATCGAAGCCACCCCTTGAGGGACCAAAAGAAACTGCTAACCCCTCCCCTTACGTTGCTTGTAAAGAGAATTTTTATTAATGACCATACTATGATGGTTCCGGGGATTTGAACTCCGTCCTTTAAGTTAAAATATCAAACTTTTTCAATTGATCGAGTTGACACATTATTGACAACAAATGGTTTAGTTGTAGCAACTACTTGAGGTATTGTATGAGCCTATAATTTCTTAACTCTGATCATATGCGAAATAATGTTTTCATTAGTATGTAATGTAATTACTACTAATTAATGTATTTGTTCTATATGCTTCTAATTACTTAATGTTGGTTGATATGTCGTTGAGTAGAAGATAAAAATGAAGGCGCTGATTCATCAGAAGAGGATCAAGAGAATAGTGGTGGAGAAACAGATCAACTTCCTGAGATTGATCCTCGAGCAGAAGACCGCGAACTGAAAAACCACTTGCTGAAAAAATATAGTGGTTACTTAAGTAGTCTTAAGCAAGAACTTTCCAAGAAGAAAAAGAAAGGAAAATTGCCTAAAGAAGCTAGGCAAAAGCTACTTAATTGGTGGGAATTGCATTACAAATGGCCATATCCTTCGGTGCGTACGTTTTTAATAATTTCTCACTCTCTGCTCGCACTTTGTCCCGCTGAGACGTGACCACATTTAGCGTCACTGTCAGTGCATATGAATTAAATCATTTTATAATTGAGTTTCTTATGCTTAATGTTAACATGATCATGGATATATAATGACTATATAGGAATCAGAGAAGGTAGCATTGGCTGAATCAACAGGTTTGGATCAGAAGCAAATAAATAATTGGTTTATCAATCAAAGGAAGAGACACTGGAAACCATCTGAAGATATGCAGTTTATGGTGATGGATGGACTGCATCCTCAGAGTGCAGCTCTTTATATGGATGGTCACTACATGGCCGATGGTCCCTACCGTCTAGGGCCATAGTTATGATCTATGAAGTACTGACACACACGAACACCGAACCAGACACCGAGACGTTGACGCCAGTAATTGAACGTAATCACATGTGTCAGTGCGATGTTCGGATTCGCCTGCAATATGAAGTGTCGGTGTTACTGATATTGTGATTCATCATCAGCGCCTTATATGTTATATAGTTTAAGTGGAGGGTAAGACAATCTTAGACTGTTCAAACTGCATAACAGTCATCTTTACATATATAGTTCTAGTATAAAAAAAATCATGAGGCATACCATAAACCTTGGTTGTGCTAGTTGTTGTGCAGTGAATGTTCTGTGTTTTTGTCATTGTGACATATATTGTTTCCTTGAGCAGTGTCTATTGCTTCTATTTTATTATGTTGTTTTATGTAATTAAGTAGTACATGTCAGGTACGCAGTGACAATTTCATTATGTTGTTTTTTGTTGGATTTTATAAATGTCATATTATATGTCTGATCCCAATGCAGTTTTTCTATATGATTAATGTTTCTTCTACTAAATGAGTGTGGTGTATGTGACTTTAATTTATGGTGTTTTGAGCACCCAGAAGAAATTTACAATTTGAAGGTTAAAAAATAAAATAATTTTTTTTATTTTAATAATTATTTTAGAAGTGTTTCATAAATTAATTATTTTAATAATTAATTTATGATATTAATTGTTTTCATGAACTCTTTATATTATTTAAAATATCAAAAATATTAAAATAAAACGAAATACATGTATCAAATAAGTTATAATCCATCGGTTTGTATCTTACCATTTTTGAGGTAGCCAGAGCTGCCCCATAGATATGCATAGTTACGCACTTGAAGGTAAGGATATGCATGGCTATAGAGCATTTTAAGTGTATATATGGAAAAAATGGATTTGGATTCTGTGCAGTCGCTGACTGTATGCAGTTGTACAGTCATGATATGGAGATCATCTTATTACAATTGGACAGTTCAAAATCTATTGATTGAAACTTCACATTTTTTACATTAGAATATCTCTTTATTGTGAACCGTCTAATTTTAATCAGACGGTCAGAAATAATTAAATATCTCTTTATTATGCCAGGCCCATATGTGCAATGACATCGAGCCTCTAAAATTTGAGAAAATTTTGGGACTTCAAAATTTTGAGACTTTAAATAGTTATGTATTGTCAATTTTAATTAAATATTAGATGTGCATCAAAGACTAATATTACTATGTTTGTGTTTGCAATGTTCTTGGTTCAAATCTCATTCAAATATTACCACTGATATCAGTTGGAGTGGAGTTCTCATTCTATCGGCCCGACCCAACTACCATGTGCCGGGCTCAGATGTGCAATGACATCGATTCTCTAAAATGTTAGAAAATTTTGGGACTTTAAAATTTTGAGACCTCCCGATTATAGTTATATATTGTCAATTTTTATTAAATATTAGATGTGCATCAAAAGACTAATATTACTATGTTTGTGTTTGTAAGGTTCTTAGTTCAAATCTTAACATTACCATTTTTGCATAATTTTAATTATAGTCATTTTAAATTAAATTAAACCGTTAAATTTAAATTCAAATTTTTGCAGCAAATTTAATCATTGATTATGATGTCTTTTTTAATGTTATTTATAATGATAATAATAAATTATGTGTCTTTTATGTTATATATAATTTAAAAAGGGATGGTTCTTTTTAAAATTTTGCGCTTTTTTATTATTATAAGCTCATTTATATTTTTTTTTTATAGTTTTCACCACCGGTTTAATCTGGTTTGGGGTCAGTTCTGACATCAAGTGTTTCTATATGATTAATGTTTCTTCTACTAAATGAGTGAGGTGTATGTGACTTTAATTTATGTGTTTTAGTTTTCACCACCGGTTTAATCTGGTTTGGGGTCAGTTCTGGCATCAAGTGGTTTTAGCCCCCTCCCGATCGCAGTTGTGGGGAATCGAACCATGGTCCTCCCTACCAAGTTCAGCGCCATTCACCACTGAACCAACTAACGATTTTGCTCTAAACACTAATACAAAAAAGGGATTTCACTTCGGTTAAAAAGACCTTTTCACGTCGGTTGGGGACCCGACGTTAAGACAGCTGACGTTGTAAGTTGAACCATTTCACGTCGGTTCAGAAACCAACTGGAACCGACGTGAAAAGTACCTTTTCACGTCTGTTTCTTTGATAAACCGAAGTGAAATATCTCTTTTAATTTTAATTTTTTTTTTTCCAGTATTAGAACAGCCCCAGGAGCTAGCTTTCATGGTTTTAAGCCCTCATGGCTACAACCCTACAGCCCCTTTTTTTTTTTATAGGCTAATTATAAAACAAACAATAATTAGATACAAACAAAAAACTACAACATATATAGCTGGGCTATATGCATCTTATTGTGACTTCTAAATACTCAAGCATATCACAAGCATATATCTAAATAAATCAACACTTCATATATCAAAATCTTCTATTAACCTAATTATCGAAATTTGCTATCAACCATGCAAATACCATATCATGCAACCATGATAAACAATGGCACTTAATATATTATTAATATGGAAATCATTTTGAATACAATTGAAAGTCTGCAATAAGGTTGGTTAATTTGGCAATCAAGAAGTGCGTGATAGTATATTTCTACAAAGGCACTACCAACACATCATATATTATCCACATAACAATTTATGATCCACAGTCATGTGTAAATTAATATTCATTAGCTTTATTTACTTGTAAAGCCACCATCTTTAGCTTATTCATTGCAGAAAACAGTTTGAGACGAGAAAGAACAGCAGGATCCAATGCTCTGTCTGGGGCACATTCACCAGTCCTGGAAAAGGCAAAAATAAGTCATGATAAAGTCAAGCATGTGCAGAGAAAGTCGTTGTTAGGCGAATAACCGACTACCTTCAGTTATCTATTGCAAAGTTGGTATTCCACGCAACAACATTCACAACAAAACCTTAATAGCCAACAAAGTAGGTCCATTTTGCATGACTATAGAAAGTTTAAGCTCCCCCTGACCAACAATAGCGACAATACAGTGAAAGCCTCCTGGATCAACAAAAACTTTGTGGATTAAATATCCCCGGGATGATCTGCAGAAGTGCATATATGTCAAACTCTATACTCCAATATAGAATAATATATCAGACTCAATAAACTTTCAGGTAGAATACGCGAGAGATAGTCATAAAGAGATGTCGTGAAAATAGGAGAAGCAATTTGTATACTCACAATCACATGGATCGGTCTCAACTATACAATGAGCCACATGAGTAATAAGGGTGTGATTGTTTCTAACATATATTTAATATTTCACAAGAACAAAGGGTAAATTATTCACTACTAATATATATTCTACTTGGCCAATCACCAAGGGAATTCCCACCTGCATGTTCTTTCCTTGCCAAAAAGAGGTCAAAATGAGCAGGATTTCTTCTTACAGCATATGGGAGATGGCTCAAACATCTACAATAAAAGGAAGTTCCACAGTAACAAAGATCATGATTGCGAAGATTCGTATTTGTTTTAGACTTCCACATTCCTATTTATATTCTAATGCTTCAACTGCTTACTTTTCAGATTCTAATCACCTCAAAGAAAGGTAATAGTAACAAGCTACTTATGATTAGTAGCAATTTAATTGTATGGTAATAGTAACATAACCATCATAGAACTAATTATAATTAACTTGTAAAACGGCCTTAATCAGTATTAAACTAATTCTATCAAATTTTCAACATATATACATTCAAAGTGAACAATCTAAAATGGACTTTGAGCTTAATGTATTCAAAACATATCAGACACATTCAAACATCATATCAAATTGATTTTGGATTCAAAACTTACAACAAACCAATAAATAAACTTCAGATACCTAATTGGGGAAGATGAATCTGAATGTTGAAATTCAAGCTTGAGAGATTGAAGATGAATCTGAAGATTGAACGAAGCTGGAGAGATTGAATAACGAATTTGAAGATGAACTTGAAGCTTGGGGTTTAGGGATTGAGCGAATTTGAAGATGAATCTAAAAGGGATTAGGGATTGAACGAACCTGAAGCTTGAGGGTTTAGGGATTGAACGAAACTTGAAGATGAATCTCAAGAAGGGGAATCGAAATTGCAAACCGAAATTGATGCAACGACGAAGAACCAAACCGAAATCGCAAACGACAAGTACGCAGAACCAAACCTTCTGTTCAGCGAAGAAGAAGAAGAACGAAATTGCAGAACACGATTGGATTCAGGGAGTTAGGATTTCAACGAAGAAGGAATAACAAGATTTGATTCAGTGAGTTAGGGTTTCGATGAAGATGGAAGAACACGATTTGGAGAGTTAGGGTTTAATGTTTGTTCTGCGTGAATGTATGTGGGAGAGGAAAAGAAAACCTTTCTAAATTTTCAACTAAAAGAAAAATTTAAAGTAATTACAAGAGTGCCACCGCGTTGAAATTTCACTTCAGTTACACCAAAAACCGAAGTGAAATCCCTTGTCCATGGATTTTTCACTTCTGGTATACAAAAATCCGAAGTGGAATGTCTTGCCCAATTATGTTCCACTTCAGTTATACCAAAAAGCGAAGTGAAATCAGTTCACCAAAAGTCTTTTTTCTAGTAGTGAAATAGTCGGAGCTAGTCTTGCATTATATCACAGTAAGAGCATCTCCAATGGTGATACCACTTTGAGTATCATACATTACTAAAAAGTGGTCCCTACAATGTTATGTAATGTTTATGCAACTCATACATATTTTGCTCCAATGGTGATATCACTCTAAGTATCATACATTATTAACAAGTTTTTAATTCTATTTAATTTTATATACAAAAAAAGGTAATATTAAATTGATGATACGGTACCTTAAATAAGGTACCGGTATCATCAATTTTGATACCCTCTGTGCCACGTCATGAAACTCCAATGATAAAATAAAATAATGTACGGATCATTAGTCTATGATACTCTCTTTGATACCCTTATTGGAGATGCTCTAAGTAAGCTTATTAAAGGCATTTATTATTTCCGGTTAAATGGATTTTTTTTCGTTAATTATAAATATAGCAGATTATATTTTTAGCCTTATATTCACTTATTAGTCTTGCAAACACCAAACTACATCTTTTTTTAATTATTTGAATTTATATCAAACTGCATCTTTTTAGTCCTTAAACAAATGACTAAAAATATACTCTGTATTTGAAAGAAAGTGGATACAGAAGATAAAAATAAAATTCATTATATTTATAGAGTTTCAAAGCTCAATTAATTGTATTATTATTTTTGAAAAAAAAGAGCCAGTAAGAATGGGCCAATTAAGTCAGCATCATGCATTGTTATTGTTGGGCTAAATGCATTATTATTGTTGTGAGGAAAATCTTGCTTATAGCCCCCCCTCCTCCCCCACACCCCACCCCAACACCACCTAAAAATAAAAAGAAACTGTATTGTACTTAGTTAAATTTTAAGTATTTTTTTACCTTTTAATTTTTGGAATTTCAATAAAATTGAATTATCTGAAATAAAAAATTTTGGAATAACATTTTTAATGTATTTTTCCAAGTGAAAAACATGTTAGATTTTTAACATATCATGGAAATGTCAATGATGAAATTCAGATAGACTATATTTTATAAAAAAGAAAGAATATTTTTGCACATTGAAGTTCTTATTCCCAAACAGTCGATCATTACTTCAGTACATGTTTATTTGAGGCTCTTCTTTCTATGAGGTTGCTTTCAATTTGATTTCCACAAGCATTTCTTTGATAGATAACCCCAGTAAATTAATGATGTTATTTTTGAAAGTTATTTCTACATCTATTAATCCCCATAAGCCTCCCATCTTTAAGGGTATTTGTTGGAGTCCCAATTCTTTAGATTGGATTAAGTGTAATGTTGATGGTGCTGCTTGTGGCGCTCCTAACTTTGTAAGTTGTGGTGTCAGTTTTAGAGGCAATAATACTTTGTCTCTTGCTTTGCATGATGACCACATTAATTGGTGTCATGTGTGTTCAAAAAAGGTGTCGTATTTTATGGTTTGAATGTGATTGTCAGCTGATTATTCAAGCTCTTTGCAATAGAATTATTATCCCTTGAAAATTGAGGAATATGTGCCTAAGTGGCTTAATTTTGTTATCCTTACTTTCTTCAATGTGCTTATTTTCCTCTCTTATTTCAATAAAATTTGTTAGGTGTGCAAACGATTAAAGATCGCTAGAGTGTCAATTTTATAAGATTGAGTTAGGTTCAACTTTCAATTCTAAGATGATATCAGAGTTTCTCGAAGATTTGCTTAGGTCACCTGCTATTAGGCCACCCATCGTTTATATTTACGCATCAAATTCAATAGTCTGAGTATTAGGGGGTGTGTCGACACAATGCAAATTTATAAAATAAAGACAATTCTCACTTTACATACCGATTTTATAATGTAGTTAATTAAGCTGAACTTCAAATTTTAAAAGTTTGGATATATATGATGAGCAATGCTTGTGACTCAAACCTTTCTTTGATAAAAATAAATAAATCTATATCTACATATCAATAAGGAGTATATCTTTAATTACATCATGTAGACGACTAACAAACTATAAATATAGTTGCTGCAAATTAATTTTCATAGAGACCATGAGCCTTTGAGCCAATAAACAATGTTGTTGTAGGTGGGTAATCATTGTTGTTGTTACCATCACAAATTGTCTCACAAGAAGGACATATTGTAAGTGTTGCTGCTGGAATCTGCACATAAAAAGGTGTTGTAGTTGTTGACACTGTTTGCATTGACTTTAATTCTTGTAGCTCCTTTTGCAAATTCTTGTTTTCTTCTGTTAAAGTTTCGCAACACTTCTTTAGTTCTTCAAAATCTGATTCCGTTTGTTTCAGTTTTGTCCTGAGACCAACATGTATACAAATGATGTTATTATATCAAAGAATTACAAAGAGTACTCTATCCACAGGGACGGAACCAGAAAAAATTACTTAGGGTGGCAAAAATATAACATATTTTCCTAAAAAATAAAAATCACAAATAACCAACTATTATCATAAAAAAAAGGCTAAACTACACATTTGGTCCCTTACGTTTATTTTAGGTTTCAATTTGGTCCCTAATGTTTAAAAAGTTTCAATTTGGTCCCTTACGTTTATCTTAGGTTTCAATTTGGTCCCTTCCGTCTGTTTTTGCACATGTGGCAGACAGTTTGCTTACGTGGCAGACGGTTTGCACACGTGGATTGACACGTGGACACCTGGACACGTTGACACGTGTGCAATTGAAACAGTGGAACAGTGGAATCTGACGGAAGGGACCAACTAATGCAAACTTTGATAACGTAAGGGACCAAATTAAAACTTTTTAAACGTAAGGGACCAAATTGAAACCTAAAATAAACGTAAGGGACCAAATATATAGTTTAAAAAATAATAACCAACTTCTACTATACCGTAAAATTTAGTTTTTTTTTTGTCTAGTAGTCTAGTGGCGAACTCACACACAATAAGTGTGAAGAAGTGAGGAATTTGAAGTTCAAACCGTAACTCTTCTAATAATATCTTTAATAGCTACCAATTGACTAACTAAGAACAAATTTGATGACCAAAATAACTAATAAAAGAAACAATTTTAAATGTATTTTTACTTTTGATACATTCAAAAACCAATAGGACAAAGTGTTACACTTTGGGTAAAAAATTATGGTTTACCCAAACAAAATATATTATATTATATTTATAATATTTGTTAGTTTATTATTATATATACATATGAAGATATGATAAAAAGGTATCTGATACAAGTTGCATATGGCATGTGAGGGTGGCAAAACCATATATATGCATATGGGGGTAGTATACATCTACTTGATACAAGGGTGGCGGTCGCCCCATTTTGATTATACGTAGTTCCGTCCCTGTCTATCCACACTATATATTAAAAATGGTAGGATCGGCTCCGACTATTTGGAGGTTCGACTTGAATATTAAAAATGCACTCATATTAAAACAAATGTGAATATGTTTAAAAATAACTATCCTTTATTTAAAAGGAAAATAAGATAAAAGACACATACCTTAATCAAGAAGTATATTTGCTACAAAGATCAAATTTAACGGTTTTAATTTAATTTCAAATAACTAGAATTAATTATTTTTTTGACTAAAGAATTAAGATTATTTTAAAAAATGGCAATTATGAGTTTTGAACCAAGGACTTTACAGGTACAAAAACATTTGTCTATTATTAATCCATTGATTCACATTTAAAATTTAATAAAGATTGACAATATATAATAATTAATGCAGGGCTTCGAAATATTAAGACCCTACAATTTCTTTCAAATTTGGAGGCCCAAATACATCGCACACTCGACATTTGTTATTGGGCCGGGCCTTTGTAGACAATTTATACTTTGATATATATAATTTTTTCATAATTTATATAAAGAAACCCATAAAAATGCTTAATTTAGAATAGAGTAGCGTCCGTTAGACCTAACTTAAATTGTAGGGTCAATATTTATCAAGTTGGACATTTTTATTCAAGTTCGAATTGTGAATTTTAGTGATATTTGTTTATCTACCAAAGAAAACAAAAATTGCATGGAGTAGCACTACAAAAATATCGCCTATTAGCCACGGTCACAACCGTAGCTATATGGAGGTTTAACCGTGGCTAATTATTTTTGCCACGTAAATCTTGAGGGTGGCTTATCCAGGTGTCGCAAAAGTTAGCCACGGTTAAATACAACTTTTGCCACGCCTATTTAGAGCGTGGTAACACATCGATAGATTCAGCTCTACTATAGTAAGTTAAGTACCTGGCTCTCCGATTTTGAAACCACACCTCTACTTGCCTTGCATGTAGATTCAGCTTTTGTGCTAATGCTTGCTTTTGCTTCTGAAGAAAATGAGATTTTTTTTTAATTAATAAAAATGCTCTGAAGAGAGTATAAGATGTACTCCAACATGCCAACACAATAAACAACATATACTCATGCTACACAAGTTTTAATACATTGGATATGTAACAATTGCACCAATTAATAAGAAAAAATTAAACCCCAACAAACCAAACACAACAATCAACCATACGACCAAGATCTAATTTTTAATCAAATCGAATATCATAAATAAATCACAACTAGCTTCTTTTAAAATGATTTTATTCTTCACTTAGTAATTCTCCACACAATTGAGTACAAAGTTTTTTTTTTTTAATAAGCAAAACGTTATATTTATCCAATAATTTGTAAACTTAAAAAATCCAAATAATTTTTTTATGAGCAAAAAGTTATGTTTATCCAATAAAGTACAAAGTTGTACTTGTTAATGTTAAAATTAGTTATAATCTGACATTGTTGAGAAAATGAACAAATTGATGTTCATTTGGAGAATGGAAGTTAATCCATAATGGTTAGAAAATGAAAAAATCACATTGTAGTGTGAATTGAAAAAAGTGGGATTGAGTCCCACATTGGAAAGAAAAATGAACAGTTTTAAAGGCAACTCACACTAGTGGAAGTTTAGTGTAAATTGTGACTACTGCGAATTTACAAGCAACTTGCACCAGTGGATGTTATGTTGTTTTTGTGTCATTTTTCGAATTTCAAAGGGTCTGCATTGGATTCTTGCTGACTCAACATCAGCTATAACCATTCTACTGATTTAGTAACGGACAAGTAATAATATCACTTGATTGTGATTAATTCCATGTCCCTCACTTGAATGCCTATTATTGCATTGTTTTCTTTGCTCATAGCATATATTTATAAAATGATAGAACAACACATCAGAACATAATTCAGAAAAAATATATTCATCACAAATTCTTCCATCCTTCTTCGATTCTATTCTATTGTTTTTCGATAACGATATTGTTGTATCGACTCGTTTCTGTTTCATTGGTTTCAAATCGGTATTGTTGTATCGATTCAATTGATATTGAAGTATCAATTTCTGGTTTTGTAGAACCATTAACTAAAGGTGTTCCTTTCGATTAATACAGTGCAGTATTTAATCGATTAAATTTGACGAGGCTGTTTTATCCTGGAGGCGACGCGGTTGATTGTCTGCTTTGCACAATTTGAGCAGTACCGCGAAACGTCTTAAAGAAAGCGACCTAGTACGCGACTCAACCAACAATTTCTTTCAATTCGGTATCTCTGTTTTCTCCACGAAAATCAATTTTTATAAATCAAAAATAACAATTTTAAGACGTTTTCAAACTGCTATGGATACCGAAGGAATTGTTGGAAACTCGAATGCTGGTGAAAGACCCTTCAAGTTTGAAGGTCTACACTTCAAACGTTGGCAACAGAAAATGTTTTTCTACTTAACTTTGAAAAAGGTTGTCCACGTTTTGAATGAGGATATGCCTGTTGTCTCTGTCGGTCTTGTAGGATCGAGTTCAGGAACACCACTCACCATCAATGGTGATACTGAAAAGTCTGATGCTGAAAAACAAAAGGAATCGGTTGATTCTGTTGCACAGGCTAAAACCCAAGAGCTTCAACAGAAAAAGGAACAACAACTCTGGGTGTCTGATGATTACCTATGCAAAGGCTATATCATCAATGGTCTTTGTGATGACTTGTATGACTATTACAGTACATACAAAACTGCCAAAGAGGTTTGGGAGGCGCTGAAAAAGAAATATGATACTGAGGAGGCTGGTGTGAAGAAGTACGCTGTTAGTAGGTACCTGAAGTACCAGATGGTGGATGAAAATTCAGTGGAGGCACAATCTCACGAACTTTAGAAAATTGCTCATGAAATAATAACTGAAGGTATGCCTCTTGACGAACAGTTCCAAATTGCTGTGATGATTGACAAATTACCCCTTGGTTGGAAAGATTTTAAAAATCAGCTTCGTCATAAAACAAAAGAATTTTCAATTGAAAGTTTGATTACTCGCCTCCGTATTGAGGAGGAATCCAGGAGACAAGATCAAAAAGAAGAGGCCTATGTGGTCTCCGGCAACAACAGAAAGAAATTCGGTGTGGTTCTGAAGCCTACGGGCAAACCTTTAAAGAATCAGAACCGCGGTCAAACGAACCGAATTAAGAATGGTAACCCTTCAAGGGCCCATAATGTTAATGCTAAACAGCATCCACCTGCTCAGAGGAATGACTCTGGTTCAGTTGGTTTGTCTTGTTTCAACTGTGGTAAACCGGGTCATTTTGCAAGAAAATGCAGACTCAGGAACAAACCTGCTGCTGCCCCTGATGCACAGGCTAACCTGACTGATGAGCCTTATGTTGCTATGATCACCGAAATCAATATGGTTGGTGGTACTGATGGCTGGTGGATAGATACTGGCGCTAGTCGTCATATCTGTTATGAACGTGCTATGTTTAAAACATACACGGCTGCTGAAAATAAGAAGGTGCAGATGGGAAATGCCCACACCTCTGATGTTGCTGGTATTGGAGATGTTGAATTGAAGTTCACCTCTGGGAAAACTCTGATCTTGAAGGATGTCATGCATGTGCCTGACATTAGAAAGAATTTAGTTTCTGGTTTTCTTCTTAATAAGGCTGGGTTTAATCAAACTATTGGGGCTAATTTGTACACCATCACTAAGGATGGTACTTTTATTGGAAAAGGGTACGCCATTGATGGCATGTTTAAGTTGAATGTTGATTTGAATAAAATTTCTCCTTCCGTTTACTTTGTGTGTGATTTTAATATTTGGCATGCTAGACTTTGTCATGTTAGTAAACGTTCTATGTTTAATTTGAGTAACCTAGGATTAATTCCAAAGTTAATTGCTAATAACATGGAAAAATGTGAATTTTGTAGTCAAGCGAAAATAACTAAAACTTCACATAAATCAGTAATTAGAGAATCTGAACCTCTAGACTTAATTCATTCTGATATATGTGAACTTGATGGAACGTTAACTAGAAATGGTAAACGTTATTTTATCACTTTTATTGACGATTGTTCTGATTATACCGTTGTATATCTTATGAAAAATAAAAGTGAAGCGCTTGACATGCTTAAGGTTTATGTGACTGAAATTGAAAATCAATTTAGTAAGAAAATTAAGCGGCTTCGTAGCGATAGGGGAACTGAATATGATTCTATGCTGTGCAATGATTTTTATAAAGAACATGGAATTATCCATGAAACGACTGCACCATATTCACCTGAAATGAATGGTAAAGCAGAAAGAAAGAATAGAACTCTTACTGAACTAGTTGTAGCTAGTATGCTCTATTCTGGTGCTGCCTCACACTGGTGGGGGGAAATTTTATTGACTGTTTGCTACGTCCTGAATAGAGTTCCCAAGGCTAATAATGTGGTCTCACCTTATGAGATATTAATGAAAAGGCAACCGAACTTGTCTTACTTGAGAACCTAGGGATGTCTTGCTTATGTCAGGATACCGGATCCAAAGCGGGTTAAACTCGCAAGTCGTGCCTATGAATGTGTATTCATTGGCTATGCAGCAAACAGTAAGGCATATCGGTTTTATGACCTAAATGCTAAAGTGATAATAGAATCAGTTGATGCTGATTTCTATGAAGATAAATTTCCCTTTAAATCGAGAAATAGTGGGGGCAACGAAACCCCAAATAGTGGGGGCACCGAGTCAAGTCACCTTCCGGTGATAAGAAATTCCGAGAGCAACAAAGAAATAGAAACAGAACTTCGAAGAAGTAAAAGAGTAAGAGTAGCTAAAGATTATGGACCGGATTTTTCGGTATATTCTTTAGAGGAAGACCCTACGAGTCTTCAAGAAGCATTGTCATCTATGGATGCAGATTTATGGCAAGAAGCTATTAATGATGAGATGGAATCTCTAGAATCTAACAGGACCTGACACTTAGTAGAGTTGCCTCCTGGTTGCAAACCGATTGGTTGTGAATGGATTTAGAAAAAGAAACTAAAACCCGATGGTACTATTGATAAATACAAGACTCGCCTTGTAGCCAAAGGTTTTAGACAAAGAGAAAATATAGATTTCTTCGACACTTTTTCTTCGGTCACTCCTATAACATCCATAAGAGTACTGATTTCAGTTGCCGCTGTTTATAATCTTTTTATTCACCATATGGATGTTAAAACTGCTTTTTTAAATGGTGACTTAGAAGAAGAAATCTATATGGAACAACCTGAAGGGTTTGTGATACCTGGACAAGAACAAAAGGTCTGTAAGTTAGATAAGTCCTTGTATGGACTTAAGCAAGCGCCAAAACAATGGCATATTAAATTTGATAGTTTGATGACATCAAATGAATTCAAAGTGAATGAAAGTGACAAATGCATTTATTATAAATATGAAAATTGCATTTGCACTATTGTATGTCTCTATGTGGATGATTTACTCATCTTTGGGTCAAACATTTCTGCTATAAATGCAGTGAAATCATTTGTTAGTAACAACTTTGATATGAAAGACCTTGGAGAGGCAAGCGTGATTCTTGGAATCAAGATCACTAGGTCAAAGGACGAAATAACTTTAGATCAATCCCACTACGTGGAAAAGATTCTAAAGAAATATAATTACTTTGACTGTAAACCTGCTTGTACGCCGTATGATTCCAGTGTAAAACTGTTTAAGAACACTGGCGAAAGCGTAAGACAAACTGAATATGCAAGCATCATTGGTAGTCTTAGGTATGCCACTGATTGCACCAGACCCGACATCGCATATGTCGTGGGACTGTTGTGCAGGTTTACTAGCAGGCCCCGTAATGAGCATTGGCAAGCTATTGAGAGAATCATGAGGTATCTTAAAAGGACCGTGAATCTTGGATTACATTATAAGAGATTTCCAGCTGTACTTGAAGGGTACAGTGATGCTGATTGGAACACCTTGTCGGATGATTCCAAAGCAACTAGTGGCTATATATTCAATATAGCTGGAGGAGCAGTGTCATGGAAATCAAAGAAACAGACCATATTGGCTCAGTCCACTATGGAGTCTGAAATGATAGCGCTTGCCACAGCAAGTGAAGAAGCAAGTTGGTTGAGATGCTTGCTATCTGAGATTCCCTTGTGGGAAAAACCTATGCCAGCTGTGTTGATCCACTGTGATAGTACCGCGGCTATTGCTAAAATTGAGAATCGATTCTATAATGGAAAGAAGCGTCAAATAAGACGCAAGCACAACACAGTGAGAGAGATGATCACTAAAGGAGCTGTGAGAGTGGATCATGTACGCACTGATGAAAATTTAGCGGATCCTTTGACGAAAGGACTAGCTAGAGAGAAAGTCTATAATACATCTGTAAAGATGGGACTAATGCCGATATGAACTTATCATGATGGGAACCCAACCTAAAAGACTGGAGATCCCAAGAATTAGGTTCAATGGGTAATAACAAGTCATGATGAGTTAATGATGATCATGCAAGTAAAATGAGAAAAGCATGAATCCTGATAGCGAAAGGATGAGTTGCAGCTCTTAATGAGATCTATACTCTGTATGAGTGGAGTACTGAGCTACAGGAGTACTCTTGATAGACTCACCTATATGAATGTGGAACTGAGGCCGGTTCCTATGGAATTTCGAGGCAGAATTCCTAGAGCGTCCATGAAACCGGGATTAACGTGCAGGGCCATTAAAGCACGGGCTATAAAGAAACACCTTGTGAAAAGGTCGTGTGCGGGTTTGAGAAAAATCTGAGATAGAGTTCAAGACAAGTGTCACTCTTGCTAAATCAGGCTCTTACTTGCTACACAAAGGTTCAAGTCATAGACACTTTTGCTTATGCACAATCTTATGGAAACCTCTGAAACACTTTTTTAAATTCAAGTGGGGAATTGTTGAGAAAATGAACAAATTGATGTTCATTTGGAGAATGGAAGTTAATCCATAATGGTTAGAAAATGAAAAAATCACATTGTAGTGTGAATTGAAAAAAGTGGGATTGAGTCCCACATTGGAAAGAAAAATGAACAGTTTTAAAGGCAACTCACACCAGTGGAAGTTTAGTGTAAATTGTGACTACTGCGAATTTACAAGCAACTTGCACCAGTGGATGTTATGTTGTTTTTGTGTCATTTTTCGAATTTCAAAGGGTCTGCATTGGATTCTTGCTGACTCAACATCAGCTATAACCATTCTACTGATTTAGTAACGGACAAGTAATAATGTCACTTGATTGTGATTAATTCTATGTCCCTCACTTGAATGCCTATTATTGCATTGTTTTCTTTGCTCATAGCATATATTTATAAAAAGATAGAACAACACATCAGAACATAATTCAGAAAAAATATATTCATCACAAATTCTTCCATTCTTCTTCGATTCTATTCTATTGTTTTTCGATATCGATATTGTTGTATCGACTCGTTTCTGTTTCATTGGTTTCAAATCGGTATTGTTGTATCGATTCAATTGATATTGAAGTATCAATTTCTGGTTTTGTAGAACCATTAACTAAAGGTGTTCCTTTCGATTAATACAGTGCAGTATTTAATCGATTGAATTTGACGAAGCTGTTTTATCCTGGAGGCGACGCGGTTGATTGTCTGCTTTGCACAATTTGAGCAGTACCGCGAAACGTCTTAAAGAAAGCGACCTAGTACGCGACTCAACCAACAATTTCTTTCAATTCGGTATCTCTGTTTTCTCCACGAAAATCAATTTTTATAAATCAAAAATAACAGACATGATATGTAAAATTTATCCAAAACATTGAGTTTAGGTGTTTATTAAGTCTATTTAGGATGAATCATTTGAGAGAATCGAATTCAATTTCTGATGGGGCCAATTCTTCGCTTAAAAACTAAAGAGTTAATACCAAAAAAATATCACAAAAATTTGGAAGAATATTTATGAATTAAGGTACCGGATTAAGAGTAGAATGCTCTTTGAAATTTTCCTCTAATACTTCTGATTGTTCTTTTGTGAGCCTAAGTTTCTTCCTTGGATTACCATCTTCATCAACATTTCCAATCTTTGTAATTGGAACATTCTCAATCTCTATCTCAAGTTCTTCACCTTTCTCCTTCTTCATGCTTGTTGAGTTCGAAAATGAAGACTCTATGCTTGGAGAAGTAAGTAAATTTTGATCACAAGACTCAATCTTTGAAGCTGAATCTAGAATAATATTAGTATTTTCTTCATTCTCTTCATTTGATGGTCCTAATGTAAGAGATGGATAAGCTTTATTATATTTTGATGGATTCTCCTCTTTTTTCTTGCTTTCTCTCTTCCTATGGCCATCAAAATATTGATCATGAAGGGCAAGACCAAGATCAAGATCAACATGAAAACTTGTGTTGGAGATATCATCAAAATTCATGGTATATGATATAAATTTGAGATGGAAAAACCTTGATGATTTTTTTTTGGAAAGAGTTTGTAGTTTGCAATCTTTTTGAGTATGATATATATAATATGAAAAAGTGAGGATGTGAAATAGGAAATGATTGGAATGGAGAGATTTGTAGGATGGTGTGAATGTGTTTATTAAATGAAGAATTTTTTTTTATGATTATTAGGATTTAGTGGGGACTCATTTATTTGTTTATTATTATTAGGCAAGAACTAAAATAATAAATATATTCATAAATAGAATCTAAATGTGTTTTTTTAGCTTTTGTGGAAGTTGTGAAATTACCACTTCTCCTTTATTTTGGCTCATGGGTTGACTAAGTGAAAGTTAGTGAGTCATCCCTCTTTACAAGGAGAACAAGTTGTGCATAATAACAAGCATGATGAAGTGTACATGGTATATGGGTTACGTGGAATCACGTGAAAAGTGGGTAGAACATATAATCGGAGAGAATATCTCAAGCCTTTTAATCTTTCTCTTTTTCACTTATACCTTGAAGTTTTTTTTTTTATCTGTTGTGCTTTTGATTAACCTCTAATTTCGATCTCGATTATGACATATTTCAACTTAACAATTTCGACATTTCGTTGGTTGAATTAGAATTTATAGATTTTTTTAAATATTCTATTTGATATAATTAATCTTAATTTGCTATCTATTAGAATATATATATATATATATATATATATATATATATATATATATTTTTTTTTTAATAGGATATCTTAATTTGGATCTAGCAAAATTAAATAGTCTCCTACCACATTTCGGTCCTCCGTAATTGTGATTAGAAGAGGTTGAAACCACTTGATGCCGCTAGAACTGACTACCAAACTATATTTAACTTGTGGTGAAAGCCAAAAATAAAAAAGTTCAAACAAAATATTGACTAAGAGACATGTTTATGTTTAAGATATGACGGTGAATAAAGAAGATGCCAATTAATATTTAGGATTCGATATTTCGATTGTACAAACAGCAGTGACTTGGTAGACAAGAAAGACGTCAATAAGAGAAAAAAGAGCTTAAAATTGAAGGATGTCCCTATCCATGACTCTACTAAGGCCGGTGCTTCTCCAATTAATTAATTTTGCTTGCTCTCATCAACTTTAGACTATATTTGGATATGTGCACGAGTGGTTGCAGAGTTATTGGATTTAATAGTGAAATATTTATCTAAGGACTCAGCCATGACTGTAGTGTAGCTGCACTAGACTATCAAAATCATTGTCACTTTTTTTTTTGTTCGTCCAGCATGTTTTAGAGATTTAAAATAATTTAAATCCTATAATCTATTTAAATAAATTAAAAAATATATCAAATTATATTTTATTGAGACTAAAGTTTGAACATGGATCGAAGAGAAAATGAGCCTTCATGTTGACTAATTGAACTGGGACATCATCTTTTTAATAAATTTAATTTAATACTTTATATTGGCATTTGGGGTGACCGTGACGTTTTTGGGTCCAAATTTGGTGTCCTGATATTGATATACATCACATGTTAGTCGAAGTGTTGTTTGATTCGATAAATATCAATCAAAGTAGATTTCACATAAACAAGATAGCTATCTAAAAAAAAGGGAGGGGTGTTAAAGCGTTACAATGCGACATGTACAAGTATGATGGTGATGGCGCCGATGCAAAAATGACATTATGGTATCGATCGACAATCAACTATTTATCTACCAGTAATTTTATGGACCGTATATATACTACTGGCCCTGAATTGCCCATACTAAATGATGAGTATAACCATAATCAGCTATGAGGAAGCGCTATATAGCTAATATCGCAATCATAGATCATCGTTAACCACCGCTTTGACCATCATGATCGTCATTCCATCCACCTCTGACTATCACTCTAATCATCGACCACCACTTTGGCTACCACTTCGATCACCGCCATCCACCACTCTAACGACTGATGATCACCAATTACAGCCTCCTTTGATCTCCACCGACCACCACTGACCACCAATCCGACCCGAAATGATCACTAATCCGACCATCACTCCGACTACTCTCGATCAACAGTTCATCTACATTTAAAAACTAATTCGGTCACCACTATGACTATCGCCAACCATCACTCCGACCATCCTTTGGGGACATATGTGTCAAATTAAAGGGTGCCAGCTGGTTAACAAAAGAGGTATATGGCCATGGGTAGGCAAAGTGGACCAACAAATAATAGGGTGTGATTAGGTATTTGATAATTAAGATGATGATTATGGAAAGTTGAAGTTATGATGATGCAGAGGAAAGTATTGTACAAATAGTAATACTCTTAACTCTTAAGAGGTGTGAAAATGGTATTGATGATAAGGTTTCTGATGTGTTCCGTGCTTTAAGGGCAATCGACCAGTTGGAATATTGGTTTGTGCTCTTTGTTTGGCCTTTCCACATTCTTTTCTTTTCTTTTCTTCCTTACCAAACCGCCCATGTCAACTCAAAGCCAACATTTTTTGTCTGCATTTAGAATGCTCATAATTAATTAGTTTTGTGTCTAATCTATACGTAATAATCATTTTAATTACACATAATTAGTGGTAGCTGCCTCTTATCAGCTAGCATAAGATTCTCTATCTTAATTTGGAGTTATTGACTTTCTCATACATTGAATTAATTAAACAGGATATGGCAATGCAACTAGGAAATTAGTTGCAAATAATTAACTTGTCACACCTCAATTTCCTTAAGACACGTGATTCACAACTGAGAAATTGAAACAACTATTCTTATTAGAAAGCTTATATAGAAAAAAAATAAAATAAACTATTCTTATTGAAAAAAAGTGAGAGAAAAAAAAACAACTATTTTATACAGGTGCATTTGATTTGTTTAAAAAATTAAGTGAGTATACACAAAAAATTCAATTATAATGTGTTTAATTTTAAAATTATCATTGATATGTTTGGGGGAATCCGAATTCGATTTTTGGTGGGAATAATTTTTTGTCAGACTTTACTTATCTTACGTTCTCGGGATTCTCTTCTTCGGAGAATCAAAGGGTTAAAAAAAAGAAAAAAACTATTGTTGATATGGTATCCTTAAAATTACAAAAATTTAAACTATATTAGAATTTTCAATCAAAATTTACAATAAAAAGATGAGACATGAATTTAAATGACCAAAATAATAATTTTCACTGTATATGGCGTGCTTTCGATCTTTCTCTCTGCTTCTCATCCCTTTTGGAGAATTTGGACTGTCCTTAATCCATGCAAATTGTCCTGCTCCATTAAGGAAGGTTTGTCATGCTCTGTCCTACAAAATTGAGACAATATTGTATGTCACTCAAAACAAATGTAGAAAACTCATATTCGCTTAGCGATTTTAAGTTTCGTTTAGGGATTCAGGTCAGAAATGTTTATAATTGATGATTGTTGCACGCCATTTATTTTAGAATTTTTCCCCCTATAATTTTATAAGTTTTGATCATTTCACATTATCATATTATATTTCATATTTTTTTTAAAATATGTCACTTTATTATTTTTAAGTCCAAAAGTATGAGGAGAACCAAAACTAAAACTTTTAAAATAGAACAATCAATTTCGTAAATTTTAAAAATACAGATCGATACTTCAATTAAACCATTGAAATATTACGCATTATAAGAACTAGCCGCCAGTGCCCGTTTATGTGATGGATATTTTTTTTTTATTTGCTGTGATCGAAATTCTCTATCGTGCAAATATAAATAACTACTTAATCTCATTTTTTATTGGACTTAGTTAATTAATTGATAACTACTTAACATCTTTTTTGTTGTGGCTAGTTATTAAAAAGAAAAAATATATATATATTTTTCTGACTATAAAAAAACTGAAAACATACTTTTATGTGTAAGTTGTGCTTAGTTATTAAGAGAAAAAAAAATTATTTACTAAAAAAAACTAAAAATTTATTTTTATGTGGAAGTTATTTTTTAACATATACATATATTTAGCTTTTTTTTTGTAGTTTTTTTAAGGGTAAAATAGGTATATTGAAAAAGTCATCCCAAAAATTTGTATCCTCTTTATATATAGTAATAGATATATACTAGCCGCCAAACAGGCACGTTTGTGTGATCGATATTCTCTTTTTTTTATTTGTTGTGATCGAAATTCTCTATTGTGCAAATATAAATAACTACTTAATCACCTTTTTTGTTGGACTTAGTTAATTGATAACTACTTAACATCTTTTTTTGTTGTGGCTAGTTATTAAGAAGAAAAAAAAAATTTACTATAAAAAAACCGAAAACATAATTTTTTGTGGAAGTTGTGCTTAGTTATTAAGAGAAACAAAAAATTATTTATTAAAAAAAACTGAAAATCTATTTTTATGTGGAAGTTAGTTTTCAACATATACAAATATTTAGTTTTTTTTTTTGTAGTATTTTTTAACAGTAAAATAGGTATAATGAAAAAGTCATCCCAAAAATTTGTATCCTCTTTATATACAGTAATAGATATAAGTAAACAATTTTTTACTTGATGGGATGCATGAATGTTATTTGAAAGTGAGACAATAAGGTCTAGTCAGAAAAACACAATAACCTTCCATATCACAAGAACCAGCTAGGCACCATCTTTATCAAAAGCAAAAACACACTGAGGTCATTCATTTTGGTATATACTTCGAACTACTTATTACCATGAATGTTGTCTCATTTTAGATGAGGCATGCATCATGCTTCTTTTTGAATAACTATCCTTCACTTTTATTTTTCATAAACAGATCGAGAAAGAAAGAATCAAGTTATCACAACTTGATCAACATGACTCAAAAAATAAATTTGGCTTGAACCTCAAAGGGCCCATATGAAATATATATTGGGATTATTATGATTGCTTCAAAGAAAATTTATTTTCCTCACGTTTCTTTTATTCTCTGAAATTCTAATTTTGTCCATGCAAAAAAAGTTTGAAAAGCATTTATTTATTTTTTTTTGCTTTTGAAAATAATATATATTTCATACTAGAAAAAATTTGGAAAATATTTTTCAAACTTTTTATGCATGGAAAAAAATAAAATTTCAAGAAGGATAAAAGAAACGTGGGTGGGGAGAGAAAAGATAATTTTTTGACTTCAATTTTTTTAAAAAAATACAATTGGGAGTTGGGACCTAATAAAGAAACTGCAATTGGACTCCTAATTATCTCAATATTACCACATGCGCCAAAAACTAATTATCAAAATTAAGAGGAATTACTAATTACTAGTAATAATTAGCAAGGTTCATCAGACATAAATTACAACAAAAATTAACTTTCCAATTTTTGTTATTTTATTACTAATATAAATTGCACCGTAAGTCATTTATCTTATTTATTTTTAAAAGATTGTTCTTTATCTTTTTTTTCAAACTAATCTTTATATTCATAAACATGCACAAATTAATCCTTTATCTTATTTTGAAACTCAAAAATTGCTAATTACTGTTCGTTGCCAATACTATAGTCTATAATTCCACTTCATTTTTGTTACTTTTGATTTGTGATATTTCATTTTCATTTTCTTTATACCGTCAAATTTATTTTACTTTTTTTTGTCAAGTATTCTAGTGGTTAGAATTTTTAAATAAATAGTGTACCAATATTCGAACTCTGATCCCTACATATAACATGCATTGTTCCTGCCAACTGAACTATGTTCATAGCGACTATTTCACTTTTTCTATATACAAATATATACTAGCAAACTTAATTAAACTTCTAGATTTTCAATTTTTTGTACAACGGCATGAGTTCGCTGGTACACAAAAAAATTAAAACATTTTTTTGTGTGTATAAATAAAGTTAAAGTTTGAGTTTGCTGGAAAAGTTTAACAAATGTGAGAAGTTTTAAGAAATTTGTGGGGCAGAACTACAATTTAAGGTGTAAAAAGTTAATTTTCTATATTTTGATGTATTTTGGCGAAAGCCCAATAAAGTATTCAATCAATAAGGCCGACTGCCCGACTCTTTTTTATGAGGATTTCTCTTCCCACCCCCTGCGTCTCTTTTTCACCCCTCAATAATCCAATTTTACCCTCCAAAAGTTTGATTTTCATTTACCGAACTTTTGCAATATAGAAAAACATGTGTTTTCAATCGTTTAAAAAGTTCGGTTCGCATTTACCGAACTTTTTTTTAGGGTATAAACGGAAACTCAGGGGGTGAAAAAGAAAAGCAGGGGGTGGGAAGAGAAATCTTCCTTTTTTATATGGAATATTGTAGCAGGTTTCCACAAAGTCGGTGTATGATTGAAGTATTAGTGAAAAGAAAATTAGTTAACTGTTCTTGTTCTTGTTCTTGTTCTTGTATTAAAAATACAACTACCAACATAGTATGAATTTAACTATTTTGTCTTAAGTTTGATCCTTGACCCTTATATGAATTTTAATTACTTTGAGGAGATTAATCTTTACGGTTATGCGCGGATAATACCTTTAGTTTTCAAAAAAAAAATTATGACTAAAATAAATATACAATTTTGCCTTTCACCAAAAGAAAAATACAATTTTGTCAAATCAAATATTAAATAGGTATTGTTTCAGCAGTTAAATTTTGGGTTGATCCAAGCATAATAATACAACTTTCACTGATGCATGTTGTGGTTCACAATCACACACTCCAGCTTCCACTGATCCACCCAATCCAAAGTTTCTTTGGCCCTTACACTTCTGCCAGACTCGCTTCGTCGGAACCCCTAACAAGCTTCGTAGCGGCACCAATGCAGCTCCCATCCTCTCCACGCAAGATTCAAACCTAACCCCTAAAAGCCATCATCCAACGAGTGAGCAAAGCATCCACATTGAGTTCAAGGTAGTTCTTGAGGGGAGGACTCCAACTCATGTTGCTACCACTTATCTAAGGGATTGGATTTGGCGAGCACTAGTTTCTACAAACGGGTTAATCGGAATTCCTATGGCGCTAAATTTAACACTTTGATGTCGTTTTTAACACAATTTTGAATAATTTAAGTTGTAAATACTATTCTTTCCAATTTTTAAATATAAGAGAAACTTAACTCAACAAAAAAGAATATATTTGTTTCAAACGAAATTCATCCACTTTTATTTGTCAAACTTTCTTTAACTTTAGAATTGGAAGAAGTAAATTAAAATACCACTCCAGTCTCCAAACAAAAATTAAAACATGGTCTATTTTTTGTTGGTCAAGTTCAAACATGCATGCTCAATTATTATGGATTGAAGTGAAGTAGGAAATGAAAATTAACAGCATATTATTAGTGCCTGCCTACCTGGCTGGCTGTCTACTGCCTTGGTTCTCACGACATTTTTATTATCTTATTATTGGTCGTTAATTTGTTCACCAACCAAAAAACTGAAGAAAAAACCAGTAACTACTACAATTGTTCCACATAAATTAAACCAAAGTACAGTACTACTATACTATCCTACTTTGGCGCTCCCCACATTCTTAAACATCTAGTATCACCCTTCTCGTCACTTCACTTTATTGACCACATTATAAATCATCGAACAAGTCTTACTTGGACACAATCCCAAATAAAAAAGTTTGGATACACTTACATATCTGAGAAAAAATAAAAGCTAATTAATTAAACCACATCATCTAATAATAACTAATTCATTTATCTTTTATTTATTTTTTACTTTATGTGCGCGCCTAAACATAATATATTTAATATTGTGTCCATGATAGAATTGCCCATAAAGCACCACTCGATAAAATCAGAGTTAGTTTATTGACCACATTATAAAGCACCACTCTAAATATTCATTTTAAGGACCATTGCATTAGAGTGAAATAAGTTTGTGTTATTTATAAATGATGTGTCATGAGGGGTTCATTCAAAAAACTTAAGAAACCTAATTAAAATAAAGAACAATGCATTAGAGATACTTTAAGGCAAGCTCTTACTTTAGGTCTTATAGTTTGCCATTTTCCTGTATCTATATTTTTAATCAACCATTTTCCTACCTCTTACGGCGATTGATTTTTTTTTTTGTAATGCAAACTTAAGGCGATTGATGAGAGAGATTTATGTGAATTTAATCGATTTATACTAATATATTATTGCTTTTTCAGAAATCTTGAATAAGAGAGTAAATTAATTTTGCTTTTGAACGATCTAACGTTATAAACTGTTAGAGTGGTGGTGCCTATACAATGTATGTACCTTTGTCAAGGATTTCGTACTATCTTCTTTTCCTAATCATCCAGTCAACTAAGAAGTTGGAATATGTTTATGTAATTAATTAAGACAGTCTTCACTTTGAATTTTTTTTCAAAATGTTGACAAAACTAAATCATGATTGAATAATGTGCAAAAGGAAATGTTTAAAACTTATTACATGTAGTTAGCTTTTTCTTATGCTAGAACTCTACTATAATAAAAAAATAGTTAGTGTGGTAACGAAGTCTAAGAGGTATGCAAGCACTTTCCACTTATTCCAATTTTGTAGAAAAAGAAAGAAAACACATTAAAAAAAAATGGATATTTATATTTTTTTTGCTTCCTTTTTTAGACATTCATACATCCCATCACACTCAAACCCATCTTTCTACTAATGGTTTCACCTTTATTTTTATAAAATTACACATACAATGAAGTACCACTAAATAAAATACCTGTTTAATTTGTTTTTATTAAGACTTAAACAACATGCTTTTGATATGTAAATATAGTTTTTGATAAACACTCTAATTTGTAGAGATTTAAACAATAAAATTGTTTTGGAATTGTGTTTGGAAAATGAAAATGTCTGTTACATTTCCATTTTCCGAACACTCTTACTTCATGCCCATATATCAATCGACGGTTATTGAATAGAAGTAACAAAATGTAAATTTGATCATGATATGTATTGGACTGATTCACCTCTAAAAAATGTCTGTTATATTTCCAATTTTCCGAACACTCTTACTTCATACCCATATATCAATCGACGGTTATTGAATAGAAGTTACAAAATGTAAATTTGATCATGATGTGTATTGGACTGATTCACCTCTAAAACAAACAAGGACAATTCTAAATTCTAATGTGTCTGAAAAAGCATATGTATAATTTGAATCATGATTATTCCATTTGCATTGAGAAAAAAATCAACCAAACATACCGTAAACATAATTGGATAAAATAAATTGTTAGATTTAACTTATTTGGAAAGGTTAACAAGGTACTAAAATACAAAAGAGGAGTACCACAAGTACTCATCAACAAAAAGAATAAAGCTACAAACAAAAGCAATAAAAATGACACCTAAAAGCAAGAAACTACCCACAACCACCTATAGGAGCCACCAAAAAAGGGAGCGAAAATCACCAGCTATGAAAAAGCATCCCAAGAGATACCACTCAGTCAGGACCTGAAAGAACCAAGCACCACGACTTCACTTCACGTTGCTGGTGAACTCTTATTATTAAGAACTTTTTTATCTAAGGACACAAAAGAAAATTAAACAAATATAAATTTTTTTTGCATCAATTCTCTATGTGTATATTCAGTTAAATTTACCGACACAAAAAATAAAATAATAAGAGAATTAATTTAGTTTCTCACCCTAGAATCCGGTCATAGGGGAAGTGAACATACCAAAAGGCAAAAAGTTGTAAATTAAAAAAACACAACCCATATATAAATGATTCCAGTTTAAGAAAGACAAGAAGAACAAACCTTATTCTCCTGTTCTGGCAATACTAAATTCCTTGTATTTTCTATACAAATACTTTTCTTTTTCCTGCCACACTAAATATAAAATTAGTAACATCTTTATCCTCTCACATTATTAAATAATAATATTATTATTAATTAATAAATTTTACTCTCTCTCCTATAATTCTAATTCAAAGGGGTTGTAAAGATAGAGTAGCTTACCCCAATCAATCATAAAGCTCTCAAAACATTGACACACAAACCCAAAAAAAGAAGAACAAAGACAACAACATGGGTAGAGCTCCTTGTTGTGACAAAGCAAACGTGAAGAAAGGTCCATGGTCTCCAGAAGAAGATACTAAGCTCAAATCTTACATAGAACAACATGGTACTGGTGGTAACTGGATTGCTCTTCCACAAAAAATTGGTAATATTATTCATATATTATATTTCTCATTGATTCCTAACCCTAATTTTTTGATCAACATGTTTTATATAATATATCAATTTTTTTCTTTGATTAATTTGTTATTCATCCACTTATAAGATAGCTAGAAGCTTATGATCTATCCAACTAAGTTTTAATTTTATAAGATTAATTTTTTTTCTTCTCATTTTTTTTTGGTGTTCTTAGGTTTGAAGCGTTGTGGAAAGAGTTGTCGTCTAAGGTGGCTAAACTATCTTCGCCCTAATCTCAAGCATGGTGGTTTCTCCGAAGAAGAAGATAACATTATTTGTAGTCTTTACATTAGTATTGGAAGCAGGTACATATACATATATAATCTCACACAAACATATACACTTTCTTATAGAATATAGTTTTAAGTAACTCCAACCGCAATTGAAGCTGCAATATTAAAATTTTAGAGGCTCTATGCAGTCGCAATTGTGATAGCGTCAGTCGTATATATCCACAATAACAAATGATCAGGACATAATTGTAATCGTAATTTAAAACCTTATGTCTTGAATTCAAAGATTTGTAATTTATAACCTTATGCTAGCTATGTTACTATTTGTTTGGTGCAAGTACCAATAGTAGAGTTTGAATTTTTTTTAACTATAGCTAAATAGATAATTATTTATATATATGTAGATGTGAAAAGTTAATTACCTTTTTGGTTTGGTGTGAAAGCAGGTGGTCGATAATTGCAGCTCAATTGCCAGGAAGAACAGATAATGACATAAAGAATTATTGGAACACAAGGTTGAAAAAGAAGCTTTTGGGAAAACATCGTAAAGAACAACAACAAGCACGTAATAGAGGCAATAATGGTGTTATTATTAAGCAAGAAAGCAATATTAATCATAGTGATCAATATTCCTTATCAAATTTGGTTCAAGAACAACCATATTTACCACATGTAATGCAAAATTTGCTATCAACACCTCCACCACCGCCATCGCTACCGCCACCAATGTTGTCATCATACACAAACCAAGGCTTCAATGATCAAGATTCTATTAGAAAACTACTTATCAAGCTTGGAGGAAGATTTTCAGGTGATTATCATCCTAATCCTACTACTAATAATAGCTTTGATGGTTTGAATATTCCATTCTCAAATGCTACTTCTTCATCTCATGAACAAGTTTATGATCAAGAACATGTTGGTTCTTCTACTTGTGTTAATTCTTCCAATGGTAACAATAGTAATAACCAAGTACAATTTGTACAAAATAGTCAATACTTTGACTCGGTGCAAGAAGAACAAGGAAAATTTATTCAAGAAATTGATCATATGGTATCTACTACTTATCCACAAAGATTTGATGGGTTGGAATTCTTTTTTGGCGAAGAAGACATCATGAGTATTGATAATAATAATAATAATAATAAGATAGAAGGTTCTAGTACTAATTGGGGTGAAGCTACAACTTCAAGTTATCATCATCCTCTTGATTCAAAATACCAAGGTTAAGTTAATTGTGATTTATGAGTTAAGGTTTTAAATTGCAGTTGCAGTTATAAACAGTTACTACGCTGCAAAGTTTTATATTATAGAAAAATGAATGCAAAAAATGTGGTTGAAATCCCGATTACGATATATATATCGTTGCAAAGACTTCAAAATCCTTTTATATTGCGGTTGTAATTTTAGTTGCATACTGCAATTTAAAACCATGAGGCCACAAATTCGGAGTAACTAATAACATTGTGTATATTATTGTTAATTTCTGGTACTGGTCATCATTATATTGTTTGTTTGAAGTTTATTATTACAGACAATAAAATTGGATATATGTCTACTCATATTTATCTTCATCTTTATTAGTCTTTGATCCGTTAGTGGCAGTGTGTTGTCTCAGACTATTGTTTTGAATATTTGTTTTGGTTACTATATATTAAATTATTATCTGATTATAATTTGAAATGTTGGCACCACTGTACTTGAGTTGAGAAAAGAAGAACCAAGTATCCGTATGTCATCTTTCATGATGATTTTAAGTGACATATTTTTTTTTTGATATATTAAGTGACATTCTAATATGATATATTAAATAAATATTTTATATTTTTCTCTATATTTATTATAAAATTAGCTATTTTACAAAAATTAGTTTTTGACCACCTTTACACTTAGTTTTTAGAAATTCATATTAAAATAGCTTAGATTGATATTACGTTTGTAATTCTTAATATTAATATGGTGCGATATTAGTAGAAATTTGATAGCATGTAATCCTTAAAAATATATGTTATTAAAAACACATGTTCAAATTATTTCTTATCTATTGTGAACTTTTTTTCTTTATTTTTTTATGGCGATCCAATAGAGATAGGAAGGCAATGGAAGAGGTACTAGGCAGTAGGCACGATCTAATATAGTCTTTCAATGGATGTAGATTGGTTGCGGTAGTTAAAGTTAACACAATTATACACAGTTTTTAATTTGGACCGTTGATATCATATCAGACGAATAAGATTAAAAATTGTGCCTTTTGCATTAAAATAATTACAACTATCAATTTTAGATCGAACGGCTGAGATTGATTACAACATTCTACTGCAACCGCAGAAAATCTATTTCCGTCTTTCTATGCATTAGATGTGGTTGGTGCGTACTGCATAGTATATGTGAATGATTCCTCTTGAGAAAATAGAGAGGCACATGCCATGAAATTAGTTTCTCTACACTATTATCTTGTCTTGTTAATATGGTTGCTTTGTGGAGTCACTTTCTTCTACATGCCTAAGGTAGCAGCATTTATTACACATAAAAATTTCTCTATTCTTTATGGAGATCAAGAAGTCTTGAAATTTCTTTTGGGTTTGATTCAAGAAGTCTTGTTTGAAACGGAATATTAATTGCATAAATTAATTAAATTACTTGCTTAAATAGTGTAGATTTTTTACTCCCCTTTGACAAAATTTTTTGAGGCTCTTTTACATAGTTTGATAATTACAATGTATGAATGAATTGACTTGTAAATTAGAATGGGGTGCCATGGCATATAACAGCTAGAGTTATTTATTGTACTGAAGTACGGGGAGGAAGGGTTTGTCCCCTCATTTGTGGCACTTTAGTTGTATTGGATATTTCAAAAGTGAATTGAGACATCTCCAATTTGGTAGATAGGGTTGGGTGAGTGAATTAAAGTGTCATTCTAAAAATGATGTGCAAACTCTATTTATGTATTCTTTAGTAATACAACCCTTTTGTATACATTGAATTTTTCCTAAGGGGAGATTTGCTTCAGCCCTTCATAATTTGGAGGTATTTAATTACCTATCATCAACCATTGAGAACAAATTATACTATGATATTTACAACTAACTTGTAAGTAACTTTTATTTCACATGTATATGATTTGTTCTCATTGGTTAATAGGTAAATATCTCCAAATTACAAAGGGTAGTTTAGAAGAAAAAAATCTTCTTTTAATATAATATGATTTTATATGGTATGATTGTTTGAGTAATTTACTAAAGAGTTGGAGTTGAATATAAAGTGAGAAATTAATTATTGAAAGAGTTGGAGTTGAATATGCATTTTAATTGGTTTAACAATACATATATACGTATGTATGTATTTTTTTTACAATAGTTGAATATGCATATTTTTTTAAAACTGTTGAATATGCATTTTAAATCCCGTCAAAAGAGAAATAATATAAATATAACAACTAATTTCAAATATATATTTTGAAGAAAAAAAATCGTTATACTTATGGTTTGTAGCTATTCACTTTTTTGTAGTCAAACAATTTAATGACTAGAAATTCCACCTTTAAGATCGATAAGTGGGATGATCGGAATCCGAATCACGGTCTCCGGAATATATAATGCAATGTTGTAACAATTAAGCTAAATTTATGTAACGTAGCTGCTAACTAATCACTTTATATGTTTCAAATCATTTGATATTAATTTTCATAATATAAAAAGAACTTAAGAGATACCAAATAATAACATTCATGGCTAGTCCATCTTCCTTTGCACTGGTCCAAGATATCTGCAGCCAAAATTGTGTGAATGAGTATGATGGAGATAAAAGTATCGTGGCTGAGATATATGATATAAAGAAAAGAAAAATTATGGAGAAAAAAATGGGGTGAAATAAGAGATTAACACGGACAAAACAATTTCAATTGTAGTATTATATATGATTTTAAAATTGTTTTTAGTATTAGACAAATTAAGAATAAATGATTGGACAAAATTTAAATTTGTTCACTAAATGACTTATTTAACATATCAAATGACTTTTTGTTCACCCAAACATGGTATGACATGTCATATATTTACATTTTGTAAATCAAATCGACTTATTTAATTTAGTCATCATTAATTATATTATACATCCATTTGCTAATAAGTGAATATATATTTCACTTGAAGTACGAGTGTAATACTTCAATATATCCCTCTTGATTAACAGTAATCTAACATGCATTCACCATATATATTGATTTAGCCGGAATTATACAGTAACTAATAGACTATTTCTTAATTTCCCCTCCCTTTCTTAGCCACCACTCTCTCCCTAGGTAGGAGTAGCTTGGAGTAACGCTTATATAGATCCTATATCAATCGGTATTAATTAATTAGTTGAAAGCTTTGAATTTGGTTTCGTCAAAACAATGAAAAGCCATGGTCCAAAGTTATCATAATAATTAAGCGGCAAGTATATCCATTTAATAATGCATACTCCAAGCTAGTTCAAACTCTTCATGTATAGTTCTAAAATGGTTATTGTTGTTTAGTGGTAACAATTTAATCTTGTAATTGTTGGAGTAATTTGAGAGAGAGAAGAATTGAATCGAAAGAAAGAATAGAGAAAAAGATTAAGTTGTTATTTATCCACTAGGGGCAAAGGTATTTATATACAAAAGGAGGCTTGCTTCACTACCAAGCAATTGTAACTAACTACCTAGGATGAAATCAAAAATCTAACTAACTAACTAACAGAGTCTCAGCGTTCAGAACCTGCGTGATCAGAGCCTGAGTGATCAGACTCTGAGTGTTCAGAACCTGAGAACATGAGCTTCTCAGCTTCTGAACCTTTTGACTCTTTAGAGCTTCTGAGCCTAGAGCTCAGCTTCTGACTTCCTTGAGCTTAGAGCTCAGCTTCTGAGGACCTGAGAACTTGGATTACAAACATCACACCTCCTAATTCATGTTCTCTAACGATCCCATTCCTATCAGTTTCTTCAAAGCATCAAACCTAGCCTTAGCCATAGGTTTAGTTAGAATATCTGCAAGTTGAATCTCAGTGTTGCAATATTCCAACTCAAGCTTCTCTTTGTTCACTTGATCTCTCAAAAAGTGAAACCTTCTTTCAATATGTTTGCTCCTGCCATGACTCGCAGGATTGTTAGCCAAGTCGATTGCTGACTTGTTGTCCACAAGCACCTTCATCTTTGTTACTTTAACTGCCTTTAGTTCTGCTAGTAACATCTCAATCCAATTTGCCTGACATGCTGCAAATGAAGCTGCAACATACTCAGCTTCACATGATGATAATGCAACTATTCCTTGTTTCTTAGAACACCAAGAAATTGGTGCATTGCCAATCATGAACAAGTAACCTGCAGTGCTCTTTCTATCATCTTGATCTCCTCCCCAATCTGAATCCGAGTAGCCATAAGCCTCTAACTTCTTACTACTGTTCCTTTGGTTTGGAATCAAAAAGCCATGATCATTAGTACCCTTTACATATCTGAGCACTCTCTTTGCAGCAGTCAAGTGACACATCCTTGGTTGATCCATAAATCTGCTTAGCAGACCAACACTATGACATAAGTCAATTCTAGTGTTGCACAAGTACCTCAATGAACCTATAATCTGCTTGTACAAGGTTGAATCTACCAACTCATCATCTGTATTCTTGCTCAGCTTCACACCAGTTTCCATAGGAGTAATTGCTGAGTTGCAGTTACTCATATGAAATCTCTTCAATATGTCAGCCACATATTTCTTCTGATGCAAGAGATAACCTCTGCTTGTCTTTGTAAACTTCATGCCAAGAAAATATGATAACTCACCTAAGTCAGTCATCTCAAACTCCTTCATTATGTCTGTTTTGAACTTCTCTAACACATCTTTGTTTGATCCAGTAATCAACAAGTCATCAACATACAGACATAGTAATATCATTTCTTCATGATTTGAACCTTTCACATATACTCCATGTTCTGTTGTGCATCTAGTGAATTTCAAATCAATTAGGAAGCTATCAATTCTCTTGTTCCAAGCTCTTGGAGCTTGTTTCAAGCCATAGAGTGCCTTCTTTAGCTTGAATACCTTCTGTTCTTGACCCTTGATCTTAAAACCTGGTGGCTGCTTCACATAAACTTCTTCCTCTAATGGTCCATTTAAGAAAGCTGATTTCACATCCAGCTGATGCATAGCCCACCCTTTGTAAGTAGCTACTGCAACCACTAGTCTAATTGTCTCTATCCTTGCCACATGTGCAAATACTTCATTGAAAGTCCATGCTTCTGTAGAAAGCCCTTTGCTACTAACCTTGCTTTATACTTAGCAATTTCACCATTGGGTTTCATATTCAACTTGAAGACCCATTTCACATCAATTGGCCTCTTGGTGACTGTTTTGTGCATTAACTCCCAAGTGTTGTTCTTCTCAATAGAATTTAACTCTTCTTTCATGGCTGCCTTCCATTTAGAGTCATTCAAAGCTTGTTCTAATGTAACTGGTTCCAATTCAGCAATCATTGCTTCATTGACCAGCTCACCATCTTCTGTTATTGCTTGATCAGGAAACACATCATATTCATTCAACCTAACTGGCTGCACTCTTTCTCTTGTTGATCTTCTCAACTGTTGATTAGGTTGATCATTAGGCATATGAGTGTGATTACCAGCTGCATCATCTTCTGGTTCATCATCTATTTCCTCAAGCACAAGCTTTCTATTGAGCATTGAACTAGTGTCCTCAGCACTAGTACTTCCAATCCAGTCCCAACCCTTTGATTCATCAAACTTTATGTCTCTGCTTATCACAACTTTATTCTCTTTTGGAGTATAGAGCTTGTAAGCACCAGTGGGGTGATATCCCAATAGAATCATTTGTTGACTTCTATCATCAAGTTTTCTTCTTACTTGATCCGGAACATGTCTAAAACAAAGTGAGCCAAAGATTCTGAAATGACTTACACTTGGTTTAAGACCTGTCCAAGCTTCATAGGGAGTTTTGTTCTTCAGCTTCTTAGTGGGACTTCTATTGATTATATGCACAGCTGTAGAGGTAGCTTCTCCCCAGAATTTATGAGGCATGTTCATACCCTTTAGCATGCTTCTGGCCATATTCATTATGCTCCTGTTCTTTCTCTCAGCAACTCCATCGTGTTGAGGAGTGTAGGGAGCAGTAACTTCATGCACTATACCTTCATCTTCACAGAATTTTGCAAATTCTAGTGAAGTGTATTCACCACCTCCATCTGTTCTCAATTTCTTAACACTACAGCCACTTTGCTTCTCAACTAGTGCCTTAAATTTCTTGAACTTAGTGAATACTTCACTCTTCTTTTCAATAAGATAGAGCCACACATGTCTGGTATAGTCATCTATGAAAGTTAAGAAATATATATTACCTCCAATGGACTTTACTTCAAAAGGTCCACACACATCTGAGTACACCATTTCTAACTTCTGAGTTGATCTCATGGGCAATTCATTCTTGAATGAATTTCTGGTTTGCTTGGCTGCACAACACTCTTCACACACTGTACTTGGTGTTCTTATCAGAGGCAAGCCATGCACCATCTCTTTTGACTTCAACAAGCTCAAACTTTTGAAGTTCAAATGCCCAAATCTATGATGCCACATCCAATCTTCTTCTGAGTTTGTAATTGAGGCAAGGCAATGATGATCAATTACATTGATTTCAATTTTGAAAGTCCTATTGTTCGACAGTGGAGCTTTCAAAATTAATCTACTCTTAGCATCATAAATTCTCAACTTTCTATTGGCCAACTTCATTGTATAACCTTTCTCAAGTAATTGACCTAAGCTTATCAAGTTACTTGCCATAGAAGGAACATACAATACCTCATTGATGGTTGATTTTTGACCATCTTTTCTCTTCACAAGAACAATTCCCATGCCAGCACTGGTAATCTGACTGTTATCTGCAAACTTGATGTTTCTCTTCACTGAATAATCAAGCTTCAAGAACCACTTCTTGTTACCAGTCATGTGATTGCTACACCCTGTATCAAGATACCACAAATTTGACTTGTCTGCCTCAGAATTTGTGATTGCCATCAGAAGTGAATCATCATAATCACTACCACCTCCATTGGCATATTGGGCTTCATCTTTGTCTTCTCTGGCCACCTTCTTAGAACGACATTCTCTTGCATAACGCCCAAACTTCTGACAGTTGTAGCATTGAATTTCTTTCTTATCAATCTTCTTCTTGGAACTCTTCTTGTTCTGATTTGCATCTTTAGTGGAGTCTACATTCTGATTCTTTGAATTCTTGGTTGAATTCTCTGAATCCTCTTTTTTTTTCTTCCACTTATCTTTCCCTTTCTTGTTCTGAGTCTTGGCCTGTAATGCTTGTTCCACTGCCTTGTTTGAACTCCTCTGCTTAACCCTTAGCTCATGAGCTTCTAAGGATGCTTGCAGCTCTTCAATCTTCATAGTTGCCAAATCCTTTGATTCTTCAATAGCAACCACTATGTGATCGAATTTCTCAGTCAAGGTCCTCAAGATTTTCTCAATCTTGGACCTATCAGTCATGGTTTCACCACAAGACTTCATCAAATTTGTCAAGGCCAACATTCTTGCCAAATACTCAGAGATTGTTTCTTGTTCATTCATCTGCATCATCTCGTATTGCCTTCTCAAAGTTTGCAGCTTGATACCCTTCAATTTCTCATCACCACCATAGATTTTCTTCAATGTATCTCAAGCTCCCTTTGAGGTTTCTTCTTCTATTATCTTCTCAAAGATATTAGAATCCACGCATTGATGAATGATGAACAAGCCTTTAATATCTTTCTTTTTCAATTCTTTGTGTTGAGTTCTTGCTGCATCATCAGCATTTGCAGCCAATTCTTCTACTCCATCAGTTACTATTTCAAGAACATCTTGAAATCTGAAAATCACCTTCATTTGTGCACACCAACGATCATAGTTATCACCTTTGAAAACTGGAAGATTCGCTGGAAATTGTGAAGAGGTTGTACTATTGTTCGTCATGATTCTTGATCAAGGAATCAAGCAAAACGATGAATACGAACCGGACTCTGTTATACCAATTTGTTGGAGTAATTTGAGAGAGAGAAGAATTGAATCGAAAGAAAGAATAGAGAAAAAGATTAAGTTGGTATTCATCCACTAGGGGCAAAGGTATTTATATACAAAAGGAGGCTTGCTTCACTACCAAGCAATTGTAACTAACTACCTAGGATGAAATCAAAAATCTAACTAACTAACTAACAGAGTCTCAGCGTTCAGAACCTGCGTGATCAGAGCCTGAGTGATCAGACTCTGAGTGTTCAGAACCTGAGAACATGAGCTTCTCAGCTTCTGAACCTTTTGACTCTTTAGAGCTTCTGAGCCTAGAGCTCAGCTTCTGACTTCCTTGAGCTTAGAGCTCAGCTTCTGAGGACCTGAGAACTTGGATTACAAAAATCAGTAATTTTAGGGCATAAAGTTCAAACTCTTCATGTATAGTTCTAAAATGGTTATTGTTGCTTCTCTTGTGACTAATTGTGCATCATTTTTATGTTTCTTGTTTTGTTTGTCAATTTTCGTCAACTAAAAATTTGCAATTATAATAAACATCGTCATTGAGGCTCGTTAGTGTTTTGAGATGAAGTAAATATAAATACTTTTATAAGTATTTTTTGAACTCTATAATCTTTAATTTCAACCTTGAATTTGAGGCACCGTATATCATAAAACAAAATTATCGAAAAAGCTAAGAAAAGAGGACAATTTTGCTTTGCAACATGCATGTTTATTTATAATCTTGTCATATATAATTTTATCTGAAACAACTATTTATATTCTTTGGTTTCCATACACATAGATAAATATTTTAAACTCTCTAAATTACTCTTGCTTGATGATCATTTATCACCATAAGAATCTTCCTATAGTGAGTCATTGTATGAAAACTCTTGAAGTGAGAATCATAAAATCAAAGTATAATAAATCCTCATCCCACATTACTTCACATATCAAAGAAGGTGCAGGTTAAGGTGGGAAAGGTTGTTTATTTTCCCATGATGGGAAAAGCTCTAATTTACCATTGATTTATTGTTAAAATATTTGATGGCAAAGATTGAAGATTGGGTACCTTTTATACCAAACACTTTATTTATCTATTGTTATTTATAAATATGCCGCAATTTAGTTGACAATTTTTTTTTGTGCCAAATACTATATTTTCATGATTTGTATAATAATTAGTGTATAATATTTGTTTTTCAAATTTTTATCTAGGAGATATTCATGATACACGCTACTAATAAAATACATATTTATATTGTAAATAAAAAATTAGCGAAAGATAATTTTTAATTAAAATACAAATATTTTTTTTCACATGCATAATTTATACAGAAATTTAGTTTAGAACACAACTAAGAGACTCGATACTAAATACTTCCTCCATCTTATATTACAAGCAAAATAAAAACCACACTAATTATAAAAAGTAAAATATAATAATTTGAAGAGTAATTTTTATGTTTTATTTGAAATAAATTTCATGAAAAGATGTAAAAATAATTTTTATTGGTTATTGATTATGGTAAAAAGAAGAGAAAGAGTAAATTAAATGCAATTTACATTAAATTTCATGAGAATAAATAAAATTAAATATTGAAAATAATAAAAGTTAGTTTTTTTTTTCTTATAATTTGGGACAAGAAAAAATGTTTTTTTTTTAACATTTGTAACAATTGAATTTATAAAGTTTTTAAGTAACAAAGAAGTTCTTTAATTTGTAACATCTAGTTCCTTCTAGTTAGGTCATTTAAGTAATAAATAGGATCTAAATTTTACAAATTACAAATTTAAATAATATATTTGATGCATTAATTATCTGTATTACTTAAATCTCTTAATTACCATTAAATCAAACATGTAATTTAAATTCATATTTTGTTAACTACTTAGTTAGTAAAAATCATCTTTTAACTAATTGATCAATAATAAATATTTATCCGCATATTATTCATACTAAAAATTATAATTATTGTATTAAATATAATGTTCTTCAAACTTTTATGTAAGGCATTCAAAAAATAAATTTACTAGTTTTGGATGTGATTTCAAATAAACCTACAGTATTCAATCATGACCGATGGGTATGCTAGCGGTGATTTGAGAACAAATAGGTATAATGACAAAGTTTTGGCCACATAGTGTGAAATTTAATGGTTAGGGGAAAAAAATCCAATTTGTAAAAACCGGTTTAAACATGCTATTGGAGGTCAAAACTGCATTTCCCATCATGGGAAAATTAGAGGACTTGCCCACCTTAACCTTCACCATCAAAGAATTGAGTTACATGATAATAATAATTAAGGGTGTTAGAATCGAGATTTTACCATGACTCTTTTTATCTAGGTAAAATTAAAATGTAAAATTGTAGATTTTACCTCATATTAAAATAATATTAATTTTATATACATGACATGTATATATAGTTATATAATACTATAATGCATCAATAATTTAAAATTTCAACTTAATTTCAAAGCTAAAAGAAATTAAATCACCATAATAAAATATAGGGTTAATAGGTTTTTACCCCCTACAAAGTAGGTGAGTTTTGCGTTACCCCCTGTAATTTTTTTATTTGAGATTACCCCCTTATAATGTTGCAGAATTTTTTTTCTAGTTCATTTTACCCCCTCGGGGTAAAACAAAACAACATTACAGGGGGTAAAATAAACTAGAAAAAAATTCTGCAACATTACAAGGGGGTAATCTCAAATAAAAAAATTACAGGGTGTAACGCAAAACTCGCTTACTTTGCAGGGGGTAAAAACCTATTAACTCTAAAATGTAATATTAATAAAAATTGGGCTTTTTTTAAAAAAAAATTGTCAATTTTTTTTTAAATAGGGTATAATCGTCTCAAAGAGTTAAAACCAACGATTTTACACGATTTCATAGGTTTTAATATGATTTAAATCGTTTAAAATCGTTCAAGATCACGATTTTATCATAAAACAATTCTACCAGCGATTTAACTCGAAATCACTACCTAAAAACGTCAAATATATAGTTTTGACATTTTAAATCGCGATTTTAACAAGCTTGCTAATAATAATGAATTGGTCTAAGTGTGGTAAAGGGAGCTTCTTAGCAACTGATCATGGGTTCTATACCTCACTATATATTGTGTATGGAAATTTTTTTATTAGGAGTGAAAAATGCACTTTGTATATGTCTCAAAGATTCCTAAATAAAAATTAATTATCACTAAACCACAATTGAAACTTTGTACCATTAGTATGGTAAAAAAAATCGCATGAGTATCACAATTCCAACAGTTGGTTTCCATCAATGTCACAAAAGAACAACACAGCTTTGCATTACTTAAAGTATTGTTGTTTAATTACCATACCTTTTGACCTTTAACCTTATGTTCAAAACTAATAACCATAAATAAATAACAAATTAACAATAAAAAATGTTCATATCAATTTTATATTTGCAATATCATTGAAATTTTACTTAGTGAAGTCGTCAATTTTGGTCAAATATAGTTGGCATGCATCCTTACGACAAGTTTGATTAAATCTTAGTTCCATCCAATACATATGTTTTGCTATTTTATTTGTTGAAATTATTTGAAAATTAATGTCTCAAAGTCTTTGTATATTTGGTCTACACATACCCCTTCTTTTTATTTAATAAATCGTGGGAATGGAATATATTGGAATCCAATGTGTTATTTATTTATTTATTTTATTTTTTTCTATTTTGGTCTACAATGTCTCAATGTGTTATTAATTAATCATGGTCTTGAGATCACTATAAATAATTAATCTCTTAAGAAAACAGAGGAATGTATGATGAAATAAATAAAATAAAATTAGGGTGAAGAGTCAATATTTTAGTCCCTATGTAAAAAGCTATGAAACTTAATTTGGTCAATAAAAAAATAAAAACAATTTTTAGTCTCTAAAAAACCAACTTAAGATAATCACGCATACTTTCCTTCATTTCTGATGACTTCACTTAATCTGATTTTAGTTTCTAAATTAAGTGTGAAAGACAGAAAAAAATTCAAACAAATAATCTGTCAAAAAAAATAAAAAATTCAAACAAATAAATCAATTATTTAGGTTTATATTATCACATTTAAGTTGTCCAATACAATAGTCTATGTAGACCACTCATTTTGACTGTTAATTTGATCAAGAGGTGAAATAAGTCACTGTCAGCTTGTAACAATATATGAATTGGCTGCTACTATATGTATGGTTGATTATAGTTGTACGAGTAATATTTTACATGAATTATAGTTGACTTATTTTGGATAGTTTGGTAAGGTATGATCATGATTAGTTAGAGTTGGTTTGCCACTCATAAATTGTAGTTTTATTTTCTACTTAATATATATATTTTGAGTGTAATTATGTAATTTTTTTAAAATTTCTTTTTACCATTAGGAACCAATTTGATACTTCATGATATACAATACTCATGTATCCTGCACATCAACCGCTTAACCTAGATCTCGTGGTTGTATTTTTATTTTATTTTTAAATTTGACTTCATGGATGTCCTCTTGTATCTGCCCTAACATTAATACGAGAAATCATACTTTGATCCGACGTGGACTTAGTTTTTTCCTGATATTCAAAGTCGGGGCTGGGGAGGTAAACTTACCTTTACACCGTTGTCATTTAGATAGAATTTGAGTGCATTTAAATATTGGGGCAATGCAGTTAGCCATTTCATGGTCATCCGGTCAACTAAGATCGAACGGTTCAGATATTATGATAAGCCAAAATAAAAAATTGTTATTAGATGTAAATAGTATGATCTTAATTGAATGATTGAGAGGTGTTAATTATACTTGACTGCACTCACTACTTACCCCATTGAATCCAATTCCTACTCAATCAAGGCAAATTAGGCAATGGACTTAGGCCCCATCACTTGCTAATTATTGTCATCAGTAATAAAAAATATTTTATTTTGTTTTATCATCTAAATGTTTTTTTGGACATGGGTGAAACTAGGCCTATTAACTTTGCACATGCAAATTCACTATAGCCATCAGTAACTTGGTTAATTAACTGTTAATTATTTAAACACGTTAGCCCACCAGACAGCTATAAACAGAAACTTCTAAGCTTAATCCAAATATAATAATATTCATATCATATAATAATTATATAATAAGAAAAAGTTAGATAATTAAATTATTAATGTGTGAATTTACTCTGTAAAGTAGAAGGGAATATCCCAAAGGCAGAACAAACGGGAGAGAACAATCCTACCACAAAATACCATAGACTTCAAAACTAGAAATACAAGTGAGTTAGCACTTAATGATATAATTATATAATCAAACACTGAAACAATAAAATTATTAAATTGGAGTGACTTTTCATGTTTGTGTGTGATACTCTCCTATATGACACTAACTAGCATGCAAATTCTTCAAACTTTAGCACTTGGCCTTTGCACCTGACATACGTGTTTTATTGGACAAATATTGCATTAGTTAAATAGAATCCAAATGTTAGTAAGGTTTAGTACAATTAACAATATTGATATTTTGTCCCATAAGTCCTAGCTCTTTTAAATATGCTTAATTATATATATATATGCTTGTCAAACGGCTCCACCCTTCTTGTGATAGAGTTATATGGTTAGCTTGTATTCATCTCTTTCAATTTTTTCTGCGTTGGCATGGCTATTGCATTGTAAATAATGATAATTTTATTTGATTGTCACAAAATTTGACTATATATAATAGATGTGATATGTCTACTTTTAGTTTTAAATAACATTGTTTCTATTCCGCATTGGATCAATGCCCATTTTTACATTGGAGCAGGTCACCATAGTCACTAAAATTTATGTAAACCGCCATATAGACGTCCTATAGACACTCTGAAGTAGGACCGAGAGTTTTATTTATGACCTTTATAACTATGATATTTTAGCAATTAATCTAAAAAACATAATTGTGTTTAGATATATATATATATATCAAATAAACTTTAAATGATCATCTACATTATAAGCTTACCGTCATAAACTCCATTATAAATTACTAGTACTTTAGGTAATCAAATAGTTAACTTCTAAGTAAAACTCTAATCATCATTCTATTTTAATCAACAACAGTGTGTTTGATGGCAAATTTCCCTCACGGTGGGAAATCCAAATCCTCTTCTACTTGGTGAGCACTGTACCGTTACCAAACTGACATAACACAGCCAACCGTGGTCCACTATTTATTGTGCCAAGTGCCATTTTTTCAAAGATTAAAATATAAAATTTACATTAGTCAAAAAATATATATATAATTTACAAAAAAATATTAAAATATATAACACCTAAATTACAATTGTGATTGATTCGTATTTCCACCGTTATAATGACTGATGGATGTTTGTCTTTAAAATATAATTAACACCGAGAGGTACAGTAGAATAGAGTAAGAATTTCAACACTGTGTCATTCTGATTTTTGTATTTATGTGAATATTTTAAATTTATGCTTGCTAAAATTTAAATAAAGTGTGTTCTTATGTAATAGGCATGAAGTAGATGGTTTTAAGTTCAGAGAACGATGGCACATGTGATTTGGTTTATTTGGTTGTTTTGTTTATAAGTATTTTTACTTAGGCAATTGTTTATTTGTTATGAGTGTCAGCAAACATAACTCATATGATATGAATATTGTAATATGTAAGAGTAATATGAAATTTTCTATTTATTTATTTAAGGATTAGAAATTTTAACCACTAAACTACTTTAATAAATAAATAAAAATTGATTCAGATTGGACAAAAGAATTTAAAAGAACAATTAATATAAATTATTGATGATGTTAAAAAAAACACTATTGATGAAATGAACGTTAATTTAGAAAAAAAAGTATTTAAACAGAAGGAAAATTATTTTTAGCATAGAGAATATATAAAAACTGATAAGTATATGTACAATGTTCTATTTTCTCAGTTTTGTCATTGATCAAACTTAATCAACATCTGGCAATGACCTAATTTTAAAATTTTCAAGTTTCTTCACTATACGTGTCAAGAAAAAAAGTTTTTGACTCACTATAAAACATGTTCAGTTACTCTATAAATTCTAATTCAATTAATAAAATTGTCGAAATTGTTAGGTCGGATGTCGTTAATGGAGTTCGAACTCCGACTCATTCGCTTATGTGTGAATTTCTAACGGTCATTATCATTTTGTCTATAAAAAAACATTCTTAGTAAAATAGCTACATTACCATAGAGCAGTGTTATTTGAGCATCACAACACTGTCAATATGATGGATCAGAGAGAGAAAGATAAATCAATAAAAAATTATGTAATCGTGTGACAATCATATTTTCATGTGTTTGACATTTTTTTAGTTGTTGAAATAACTTTTTCATAACCCATAAGTGTATTAATTTTACCCTAGGCGACGTTGTCAAAATTTACTAATTTTTTGTGTGTAAAGATCAATCTCACACAACGATAAGTAACACAATGACTATAAAACTCACCCACCAAAAAAGGGACAGATCCGTGCGGATCAAATTGAGATTATGCATTTTAGAAAATTATAAAAAACATAACTCTTTTGATAATTTTTCATTGTCAACAAGTAAAATTAAAATAAACTGTGAGAAATATAAATAGAATATATTCCTACAGAGTAAATGAACTTTAGTTCAATAAACCGTGAAGTAACCAACATTGTGTAACACACATAGTAAATACTTTTGTCTCTTAATCATTTGATTCAGTGTTTAACTCCTGATCGGTGTGTATGAAAGTTAATTTCTTAAGAGATGTTTTAGTTATATCGAGAGAATTAATCTCCACGTAATTTATCCAAAAAAATAAAAATAGCACAGGGTGTCATTAAATATTGTAGAGTGTGTGTAACAATTGATATATGTTTTTTTGACATAGACTAGTTAAATTGGGCCAGGCCCATATCTTGTCACCTAGACAATCCCGATAGAAACACGATACAGATGCATTGCGTTGCAGACTTTGTTGCTGAAGAAGCTAAAGGATGGTGACTCTCTCTTCTCTTACAATTCCTTCAAATCTCAAGTTTCGGGTATGTTTTTCTTCTGTGTCCTGTTTTCAACTTTAAAACGTTGTATTATTGAGAACAAAAAACAAGTCAAATAGTGTTTGAAGTTTCGGTTTCTTTAGTTTCTGTTCACCCGATATGTGTTAAAGTTTTTCAAATGTCTCTCTAAACCCTATATACTCTAAAACATCTTTTTTTTTTTGTGTGTATTGAAATTAAGCTCTTTCTGTGTTTTTTTTGTTCTTTCTCTATGATTCCATTTAAGTTAACCTTTAGATCATAAGTAGTGAATTTCATCCGGTAAGTGTAGCTCAATTGGTAGTTGCAGAGACATTATTGTAGGCACGGGGTTCAAACTCCGAATTCCCACACTTAAAGTGTATGAGTTTAGCCACTAGGCTACATGAAAAAAAATATAAGTAGTGCATTCCTTGCATTATTATGAATTGTCATTGTTATCTATATTAGTTTTGATACAGTGGTGGATAGATGGAAATGCAAGTTGGTAGTGTCTTTTTAGGACTAATTAGCAAAATTATCCTAAAAAGATATATAAGAAGCTATGAAGCACGAACACCGGACACAACACAAACACTGACATTGACATCGATAATAATTTGAGAAAATGACACAATTCAATGTAATCATAAGTGTCAGTGTCAGGTCAGTTTTGGACACGCACATCTGATCTAAGGAGTGTGCGTGCTTCATAGAATTCAAAAACATTGATTCAGAAAAGGTGTTGAAATTTTGGTTAGTATAATGAATAATATTGATGCAAAGGGTTAAGAAGGAAATGCCACTTAAATTCATAAGCTAGGAAAATTTGGGGAAAATTGAGTTTTAACCATATCACGAGTAAATATATGGTTAATATAGAGTAAACAATCATTTTAATCCCTTAATTTATGAGGCGATGTTACTATAGTCTTTAAACGTATCAAAATTACAAAAACATCCATAACTGTATCTTTTATTAGTAATTATAAGGACAAAGTTGACTAATATAAGACATATTCGAGGACCAAACTGACTATCATAAGACACGTTAATGTATATTTTTGGAATTTCGATACATCGTTTTAAAGGACTATTGTGATAGGGTCTTATATTGAAGACCAAAGTGACTCTTCTTAAATACAATGCAGCGTCATCTTGATTGCACATGGTTATCCATATTGTATGTAAAAGTGATTCCACTTAAGTTGCACTTCCAACAATTTACGAATTACTCCCTTTGGACCTATAAGAGAAATTTGGGCCAACAAAATTTGATGTATTTGGTCCAATTGACGCTTTCTCAAATATGTCAGACTAGAGGGAGTGTGTTATAACTTAGCATAGGATGGAATTGTTGGCATTTGTAAGTTGACATCATCCCAATATCTGTTCATATGTGTCAATATCTTTCATTTTATTGTGCAGGTTCAACCATTTCGATGTCAACCCTGTCATTTCCGTAAATGCTCAAAAACTTATTTTCCTCGTCATACATTTTATACTAATACCACTTTAATTAAAGCATCAGTGGCGGACCACAATGAGCCTAATGAAGTGAAGATGCAGATTGGGATCATGAAGGAGAAACTCAGGGAAGCAATGCCAAAACTCAGAGAAGCAATGCCAAGCCCAGTTCAAGAATTTCCTTGGAGAAATGCTCAACATACACTTCTAGACAGGCTACTTCTTCTTGTGCAAGAGGCATTAAAGTGGTCTCTTGTTGTATATTTCTTCTATAGCTCCTTATCAGATGTTGTATATACATTCTCTATAAATCGGGAATTAATCATTCCCGTTGGCCTCTTTGTTGGCGTCCTTATGGCGGATTTCTCGAAGGAGATATCACTAGAATTGTTTCGTGGATCCGAGGTATAATTTGCATTATTATGTTAATGTTCCACACTTCCATCATGTTACTTGTTCCTTTGTTTATTACATTTTATTAATGATCTTGTTTGTGCTATATTGTATCTGCTGATGAGTTTTCACTTGACAGGAGAATGATTGGCGTCGTTTGGGCTTGTGTGGTCTTTTTGTACTTGTCAAGCTTACATCGACATGGTTCTCAACACAACCCGGGGTGTTTCTTTTGCATGTTGCAAATGGCGGATTGATGCAGCTACTTTGGCATTGGAGAAATTTTATGGAAGATGCAAAGAATAGACAAGAAATGAGTACACCTTCGGGTTTAGACGCATAGATGGATAATGGAGTTATAAGTTTTTGACATAAACTTCAATTTTCTACAAATATGTAGCTGATGTGATTAGGTAATCTTTAGTATTACACAGCAGCAACTGATCACTTTCAATCATGTTGTTCATATGAACTTGTTGTATTAATTCCCTTTTGATTCAAATGGATTAAACAAGCTTAATGGAGCAAAAGCAAATTATGAGCATCATTAACCATAGATGAGGAACAATTTGTGTTGTTTATTTGGTATGTATTGCCATTTAAAAATATAGAAATTGATTTTATTGTTTTTTGTGTGCCTCTAATCGAAATTCATTCAATTAAATAGACTCAAAGAACAAACGTTGTTAGAACTGGAAATCAGTTAATGTTATTTTTCCTAACCTTTAACTATTTATTACTCTCTTTTCTTTCAATTCTTCAATTTATCTTTTTCATACCATTAATGAAGGACAATTTTGTAAACTAACTCATAAATAGAAGAACTTTTTAGTTGTTCATAAATAGAAGAGATAATTGCTAAAGAATACTAACATACACCCGGGACAAAATAAAACGAAATAAAAACTTTGATCAAACCGCAAGAAAATTAGAGGAGGCTATAAATTGAATATTAGTCCATTTAGTTCTCTCCGTCTTAAATCTTTCCTATTAGCTTTTTACTTTTGCCCCAAAATTTCGGTTCTTTTAAGAAACTAAAATACAATTAATAATATTTTACCATTTGTGCCTTTATAAAACTAAAAACATTCATTAAATGAATTTTCTTTTTCTTAATAAGATAAGGATAAAAATATATCAATAAATAAATAAATAAAATAAGGATAAAATTAACTTAACTTATCAATATTTATTATTATTATTAATTTATATACAAAATTTAAAAGACCAAAGTTTTGTCCATGTTAACTTGAAAGAAAAAAAATTGGTCAAGTCCCAACTCTTTTTTTTTGAACAAGGTCAAGTCCCAACTTAAAATTTATTCTCATATATAATGAATTTTAAAATCTTAATTTGCATGTTTGCTTTAAATTTTAACAAATTATGTTTAGGTTTTTTTAATTTCAGGAATACAATTTATTCATACTTCTAAAAATATACTGAGAAGGGCTTCGGCCACCATCTTGTCAAATAAAAAAAATTCCAAGAATAAATTGCTTATCAAAGAATATAATTTCTTAGTGACATAATTGTAATTTCAATCTTCGAAACAAACACACTCTTAATAATAGTACATTCTCATTTTTGCCGTTACAAACTAAATTGAAGTTTAACAACCATCTAACCATTTTGTTTCATTAGATATGATATGATTAATTCATACTAATTTGTTGTTACCGCTGCTGGTAACACCGCGAGTTCCAAACTTCCAGGAACTCCTGGTCGCTTGCATTTCCCCTATCCATCACCATAGTTTAAGTGCATAAATATATGATAATATGACAGTGTAAAAACTCCAAACACTCTTCATACCCTTGAACTATACAAATGGATGGAGAAATGAAGAGAATATCACCTCGATAGCCACTTCGACTTTCAATTTACGATATTGTTCTGGAACTACACAACATTTTATCCAGGGAAAATTTTAATTACTTCTATTTTATTTGTCTATTTATCTTTAATTGGAGATTATTTAGGGGAAAAAACTATTTACAATTTACATTTAAAAATATTTTATGAACAATGAATCAAAAGACCATCATAATCCATCATTAATTAGATGTTGATGCACTGGATCAGACACATCAGGAATATTCTTATTCAATGTAAAAGCCGGATCGCTCGTTTGATTTCCACCAAGTACCAATTTATCCGAACTCGAACTCACCGTGCGATGGATAGGCCCCGGTCTATTTTGTAGACCAATTTCTTTGCCTGAAAAATGAAAAGCAAACATAGCCAAGTTAAAAACATTGCCTGAAAATTGAAAGCTCGACCATTATTATATAAAGTAAACAAACCTTTCTCAATATCTACTGAACTCTCAATAAACCGCTTGTCCTCTTGTGGGCTGGGGCATTCGGATGGGCTCGGGACATGCGGCACTAACATGGGTTGGTGGTAGGCTGATCGTAATTGTTCATAAATCTCTTCCAACTTTCCACATTGTTCATCTTTCTTATCCATATCAATAAGAATCTAAAACAAAGAATTAAGTTTAAAGCGGTGAATAAAAGACTAGGAAGTGGAGAAGGAGAAGTGAGAAAGGGAGATTTACCTGTGCTGAATTGCATTTAAATACGGGGATAAATCGTTGCCTACAATACTGGTGAAAAAGAATGGTAACAATGATCAAGGGAATGGTAAATCCAGATGCAACTGGAGAGCGTTTTAGTCCAAACACCCCAAGTGCGATAAGTTGAGCAACTAGCAAAGAGAAGACCGTTGTGTTGTGTGCAATAGGCCAATATTGTCCCCCACTATCGTATTTGGTAATGTACACGTTAAGAATCTGAAAAAGGCTAATGTCATTACAGAAGCTTTTCCTAAATGTTAAAATAAATCATGGAAATATTCATTTAATGACTGCATCATGTATTTTGCTTAGCAAATTATCCTAGAAACAAATCAAATATGATCGCATATTATTGCATGGATATATACATCACAATTGTTTTTTTATATTTCCATCCGACTATCGCTAGAAAACTGACAGGACTATGCGGATTTAAGCAGAGAAACTGCCAGGATAGACAAGAATAAGAGAATCAAACATGAGAATCAAGTCCCACATTTTCTAATTCTCAAACATACTCAAGACTTTGTAAAAAATAGTAAATGCAAATGATGTTTAATGATCAAATTTTTGTACACTACCAGTCTGACCATTTCAGCAAAAAGGAAGTAAAATATCCTTACTAGTAGGGTTCCATGAGAGCTAGGCATTAAGTTCAAGTTCTCACCATCTTTTAACAATTCCTTTATTGTATCAGTTTAATTTGTTAAACCAAAGTGACGCGAACCATGCTGCCACTATTGTCTCAAAAACAAACCCTTGCCACACCTCATTCACCAATATAACTAATCACTTAAATCTCACATCACATAAAAATGTGAGAAATGATTACTACTTAAATCTAGTAATTGTGTATGACCAAATTTGTAGATATTAAGGAGGTGTTTGGAAGAGTTTATTTAGCTTATCACATGAGCCTCATTTTCATCTTATTTTCGTAAAACTCCCTAAGATAGCTTATGAAAACATCTTATACAAAGCTTATGCGGAGATTACCCCGTTTTCTCTTCACATCTTATATATTAGCTCTTATATTGTAAGTGATTATAAATTATATCCTTTTCGATAAAAAAATGATAAGTATTTACATTGAATAAATACTTGATTAAACTATCTACCCAAACTCCCCATAATTCTTAAAATAAAATATGAAACAGAAATAAAAAAGAATCTCCAAACACAAATTAGAGAGTGTTTTATTGTGCATAATGGAAAATTAAGAACAGAATTCCATAACAAAGAAAGAGAAGACAAACATGTGATAAAAATACTAACCTGGTTTCGGTAAACAAGGTACGCAAGAAAAAAGTAGACCACTAAGAATGGAAGCATTAGAGGTGCCAGAATAGAACAGGTGAACCCAAGAAATCCAAACAGTAATAGCCTTGGAACTTCTGTATGGTATGGAAAAGAAATGCCACTAAGTGTATCATCCTTAACCCTGAGTAGGAATCTCTGGAATAGATTGTATAAAAGAGGACAAATTTGCAGAAGTTCAAATCCCAAACTTGCCCAACCAGATGACAAAACATAAGTCGTGAAGAAGGTAGCCTGCATGCCATGAAAAAGCCTAGTAAATCATGAATCACAGAAGTGCTATCCTTATATCTCTTCTAAAAGTTAAAAAGAGTGTCCATTGTCGAGTGTTTCTCAAATCTCTAATACATTCACGCACATAAAATCAATTCAACAAGACTCTAAAGCATAAAAAAATAGATCGAAATAAAGGGTATGTATGTGATTTAAAGTACACGCTGTCATCTAGGAGCATAGATAAATCACCTGAGAGGGCACTGCCTTCGCAAGTTGTGCAGGCAGGTCTTTTAAGCTAGAAAAGACTAAAATTTGATTGATAAGGGAACCAGTAAAAACATTAACAAAAAACACATTCCAGATTGTGAAGTACAAAACTTTCCAACATGCACTTTTCTTCCTTCCACTGCGGGAAATAGAACCCTCAACTGTTGAAAATAGTATCATCACAGGTGGAACTGCACACAAAAATAAAACCAATATCACACTTGGTAGGTAACCAATCACCACCTGTTTCACATATTGGCTGCAAAAAAAAAAAAAAGAATGAAAGAATCAATTTACAGTGAACTTCATAGCAATTCAAAAATAAAAAATGCCTATCTAAAACTCCATATTCCATGTCTGAGTTATTATGGTAAATTGAATTTCTCTTTTGAAAAATGCTTAAATTACACCATCCTCCAATCTAATTTTGAAAATTACAATTTCCTACCAAGAAAAAGATGAATATGCTTTTCACTTCAGTCTATTTTAACGTAAATGGGTTTTGTAGGGAGTAGTGACATTATTTCTCCCTATCATTCACATGGTAGAAGACTGTAATTTTCTTATTTTAGAAGACAGTGAGATATATAAAACAAAACGTTAGCACTGCTTGTGACAAATCATAAAAAAAAAAATTAAGTGAAGTTAATGGCCATATTATAATTGTCCTCGAAGAGATTTGAACTTTGTTCCTTGGGATTACAAAGCCAAACTCCTCTAGTGAGCTAGCACCCCATGGAAAAATCATAAACTAATTAAAATGATAATGAGAAACTTCAACTAGTATGTGAAGACCAACACAATCACTACTTCAACTAGTATGCAGTTTAACACAATTTATATCATGCATAATTCTTTTTCTCAAAGTCCTTCCTGATCAATGTATAATATATGGTTAAAAAATGTGAGTTCAACAAAAGTCCATGACGCTCATTCCTCATAGATGCAGAAATGCCTTACTTTGTAAGTACCCCAGTCAAAAAGGGGAACATTTTCTGAAGCTTTTCTAGTTGAGTCAAGCCTTGTACAAATGTAACAGGGAAAAGGAACACCAGCATGAAGGCAATCGAAGCCACAAACGTAGCCATCTTACGGATCCAAATTTGCTTATATGGTATACGAATGTGGGACCAGTGAACATCATGTGGTTCAGGAGCTGTTTCTGTCACCCATACCATAGGATTTGATGTTTGCATAGTTTGTGCAGCCATATGAGCACCATACCGAGTTTTAAAGAACACAAAAGCAGATGGGCATTCCTGCGTCAGAGATCCAAACTTTTAGCATAAATTAGTGAGCATAACAAACAATGTTACCAAATAATCTGAAATTATTTGCATGCTTCATGTAACTACTAAATGTTTATTAAATCTCAACAAACCCAAAAGAATGCAGCTCCATCAATGGTTATCTGTTTGTCCATCTTATACATTAGAAATTTGTTTTTCAACATTCACATTAATGGGACAAGACAGTCATACATTACTTTTGTGGCCTCAACAAATTTCTATGGTGAATAAGTTACGAACTTTCCCTAGTTAACATTGGGCACAGATCAAACAATGCAACAAGTGATATGATCAAGTAAATGACCAAATATCAAATATATAATACTTATATTTAGAAATTTAATTTGTTGAAAATATGTTTTTATTCTCTTCTCATACAACAATATCAACTGATCTTGATCGCATATTAAAGTTCTAAATGCAGTAGTTCAATGCCAATCATGGAAAGGAAAATTCACATTTTTTGTAAGTATATCAATTTATATAAACCAATTCAGGCGGAACTGATACCTTTTTCCTTGCATCTATGTCAGTGTAGCATGTTTTCCCATTAATGCTACCCATCTCATTAGAACTCAGCTTAAAAGAATCTGTGGATCCCAAACAGCAACATGGCACAAAACTTGGCTTACAAGACTTTTCCATTGAAGCATCTCTAAATACCTTGCACATTTGTTCAGCATCGTCCTGGGGAAAGAAGATTTGGATAAAATAAATAAATATATAAATCTGAATAGTAATACAAGTTTACGTTAATGAAAAAATAAAAAATGAGAGAAGTTGTATACTCAAACATTAAGAATCCTAATCCAAGCCCAAACCGGGGAGAGGAGTTGAGGTGCTCTGAATATAATATATTTTCATTGAATATAAGTTGAAACAGTAAAATTAAAAATAGATTTAGAAACCAATGTCTTGAATAAGTTTAATTTAGTGTTTACAGTATTGATTTAAATGGCCTTTTTCTTATTGATGCTACTCTATAAATTTATATGGAAATAATGATAGCAATAAAACTGCTGAGGGAGAGCTTTTCCATCCATTGTGGTCCTACCGACCCGAGGGATTTGTCTCAAAGGTTGCACGTGATGTGAAGCATACCAGGTTTACACCAAAAATATACATTTATATGGATTAATATATATTTATATATGATCCATGCTGTTATCTCAATTTTAACTACCTTGATCATATATTACACATATATCATATTCAAAGTCCTTAGTATTTCTCTTCTCCTTTTATTTGAAACCCCATAACTTCAACAAAAAGATAAACAGTATGATGACAAAATGACAATATAAAAATATTTGAAAAAGGTAAGAAGCACACCTTCAGTTTCTGAACTCTGCCAGACTTATAAATCATTTGGTGAGACAAATATGTTGATGCGTGGTAATATGAGAAGAATTTGTTTACTGTGTCACAGTACGACTCGTCTGCTGACCAGGGAATTGATCGGACAAGAATGGTAAAATGACTTGGACTTGGAGGAGATTCACTAATATGCTGTAGCCTCAACTTAGTAATTTTCTTGAATTCCTAAACAAAAACACTAATTGATTAGTCATATTTAAGAATTGGAAAAGAAAACTAAAAAAAGAAATTTGTGGGCCAATATACTAAAACAGGTAGAGAAAGCTCCTTACAAAGTAAAGAAGAGTGCAGGCTGCAAGTGTTATGATGTATAATGCAAGACAATGAGCCCAAAGCCTAACATACAAAAGAAGAAAACCATAAATAAGTAATCAATTTGCAGTTTGCTCATGTATTCCTGAATAAAATCATGAATTATTTACTTTATCAACATCTAATTTTAAAAATAAATAACATAATAAGTAAAGTATAATGACTCGGCCTATAGTAACTAACTATAATTTCACATTTTCTTTTGTATAACTAACTCTTCCATATTTTGGAGAAAAAAATAGCATAAAAATACCAAATAAAGGAGACTCGGGTAATTTATTCTGATTAAATCAATATTATATAATGAAAGATATCCAAGTGAGGGGATGTGGAGTGGATCAACTAAGTCATTCACCACGCTCTGTAATGTTTACTACAACAAGAGTTATATTCATGTGTTGAGGATGTAAAAGGGCTGATAATCATGCAAAAGGTGCGGGAGGGAGAATGAGAGACAGAGAGAGAGAGAGAGAATTATTTTTAACAAGGAGGATATGTGGGAGGGAATCATGGGGAATGAAGGCAGAACAAATTTGGAGAGTTATTCAGCAGGCTTGGGCCTTAAGCTTTGTGAGATGTGGGATATTTACTTTCAATATTTTTATCATTTACTTTTTCAGATAGTTTTTTTTTTTTTTTTGACGCATCAGATAGTTCAGAAATAGTTCACTGTATAATCTTTTTTGCGGTGAAGTTACAGGTTTACATGATTGTTTTCTGAGTTTCCATCACATAATTAGCACTTACATTGAAAAATAAGATATAACTCTTACCATGTTGAACCTTCTTTGACATTCTCAATGGTAAATACTTCCAGTGACCTTCTTTGAGTTTTCTTATCCACCACCCAGTATGTACCATAGTAATTCACAGGAAGCACTAGAACAGTGCAGATGACAGCAGCAATGAAGAAAACTCGAATACTGTTGGAGTCAAGAACATCATTGACAGTTAGTATAGCCTCAAGATGGACAACTGAATTTTTTTTAAAATGTATTTTGGCTTTTATTTTGATTTGAAAATAACATAAAATGGAGTGAAACAAAACACAGTAAAACCAAGGCAAGTAACAAAGGTTGAGTATAATGATTTGCTGTACTCGAGTAAAAAATGCATAAATCCCATACAGAATACAATGCAAACTCAAACTTAGCATCACTATTTTAGTTAATTGATGAGTCAACTGGCATATCTATATCAATTAACAATTATGCATACTCAACAACAATGTTGCTACTTTCACTTGGAGCACAAATCTTGATAATGGTTACAGATATATAAATGATTAAGGATGCAAAAGCATTCTTATTCATGCAGAAAATCATCATTATTGACGATAGACAGTTAGAACCACATTTGCCACAGATCATAAGATCAACGCATAAAGTTTAATTATATTACATTGGATTTTTAGTACTTGTACCATCCAAGAGTACAATATCCAATCAAATATGCTTTTTAGATGGATCTTTTATTTCCAAGCCAATTTCAATGTTTGTCTGCCCTTTTGCGCAACCACTCAAAAGATTGACTTTCATGAGAAATTATAATTAATGATAATGAAACAAGGTAAAATCATTACAAAGTGATAAAATTGTTGTGCAGCAGTAGCATGTTAAGTGTTAACTAACATAGACCAGAATATTTTTATGGTGCATGATGCATGTGAATACTATCAAATATTTATTCTTGACATATGAATCCTTAGGAGCATCTATTCCAGACAGTAGAGTTAAAAAACACATTAGAGTGAACTTAACAGCATCTTCATTTCTACTTATCTAGGTATTAGAAATCCTTACTTGGTAGGTTTGGTAGATTTCAGGTTAAAATATGATTCAGATAACAATACAATTCAAATTCACTAGTGCAATGTTCATCAAGATAACACAAGGCAAAAAGCTTAAATTAATCAAATTTTAGAAGGATTGAACTACCTGAACAAAACTATCCTTACGAAAACTACAGCATCCAAGCCACCAATAGCCAATATCTCACTCTCAGATGGTTCCCATGCTTTTAATATCCAGCCAGGAGAGGGAACAAATCTTTCCAGCCAAAAATCGATGTGTCTTGAATGCTGAGATGCTAGTTTCCGTCCAAAGTACACATTAACATTGCTGGGCTGTTTTCTTAATATAGAATAAAGTGAAAAGAGCACCAGACATACAGCAATGTTAATTCCAGCAGAAGTTAAAAGAGCAACAATGTCCATCCCCGCTCCTGGTAAGGTGAAATATCATTCATTACCCATGAAGAAAGACATTTGAAATCCAAATCGTGTCCAGGACCTGAAAGAGTTAAAATTGAATCAATGCCTCAGTAAAAAAAAATGGTTTCTCTGGACACAAGTACAGGAATGCACCATCGGAAAATTTGTTTGTTCTTTGATTAAGGTGCAGCAAGAGGTCTATCTGTAACTAGAGATAATTTTCACCATGAAATAATTTTTCATATTCAAAACGCATAAATAATCAACTGCCAACCAATATCCCACTTAACATAGTCTTTGGAATCACCGAAAATTGGAAATCACATTCAAGTGAATTTCAAATTCATTTTTCATGTAGGAGCTTATTCGAAACAGATAAACTTGATATTTTGAATTGATTCGCAAATCAAATTCCATATTCAAAACGCATTAAAAATCAACTACATTAATTTTATGTTAGTAATTTTCTTTATCATCCTTTACAACAACTGCATAATAAAGGAAAAAGCCAATTCTAAAAATTAAAACAATAAATTGCGAAACACAATATTGAATACTCAGAATTTGCAAAACACTACTCAATTTCCAATTTCCATGCCAGAAATTGAACAAAAATCAATATCAATATAACTAAAAAGCAGTTCAGTAAATCACTATCACTACAGTAACCAGTAAAATTAAACAAAATTGAAATTATATAATTATATACTTATCTCTCTAAACAAGAAAAGATTAACACAAATAACCGAAAACAGATTGAAATTAACACAGCACGAACACAAAAATCAAAACAATTATAAATGATAAGCAATAATCAAAATTCAAAGCAACAAAAAAGAGACTGAGAAAAAAAAACGTACCAGGACAATTCGTGCGGATGAAAGTCAGAGACAAAAGAGTAGTTGAAGAAGCGAATAAGAAAATGCTGAACGAAAAAGCAAAGGAAGAAAGTGAGGCTTAAAAGTTAAAATTCAAAGACTCGCGCGTTGCTTCTACTTCACAAGAACGTGCGTTTGTGCAATAATTTGATTCAAAAATGAAACAAACGAAAATCAAAACCCTAAGTTTTGTGATTATTATTTCCGAATTTTCCTAACCACTATTTATTATTTCTCTTTCACTCCACCGAAAATGTGTGACGTGAAATGTGAATGAGTAAAAATCAAATAGGGAATCACAGAAAATAAAAATATCAGCATTCACCAAATAATCATTTAACCCACAGAAAAAGCCACTTTATAGAATATAGAATAATGAATAATCATCACAATAATTCAGTCTAAAGCATATTATAAAATTAATTATACAAAGTTTAATTAATTAATGGATCTAAGGTTTAAAAATAATTCATTGAATTGGTACTCAAAAAAAAAAATCATTGAATTGAAAGAAAAAAATCGCGGGAGGAACGGATTCGCCACGTGGAGGACACCAAGGCGCCAACCTATATCGTAACCGCCCTAACTGGCCAAGGCGTTTTGGATACAATGCTTTGCGGCGTATGACGTACGCTATGGTATCACGTGTTGTGATAGTGCCAAGTGGCAGATAAAGATATTGTGAGGCTAATAATGGCTCGTACGTGAAGTTCTTGTTGTGCCGACTTGTAGGGTAGGCTTTTCTGACGCGATGTGTGGTGACGGGCTCTTCTGCCACGTTTTTTGTTTGCTTGATGCGGCCATATGGGCCCACTATAATTCACTGTTTGAGAAATGGACTAGTTGGGCTTTCGTGTTCATTAATAACTCATTAATTCTACGCCATAATAATAAATTAATAATTATGGACTAGTCAATTTATTAAAATTTAAAATATTTAACTTTTTCAATAAACAAATTCTTTAAATAATTATTATGGGAGAGGCAAAGAGGTGGGATCAAAATCAATAGTGCAATATTTGAGTAATATTATGCCGTTTAATAACGCTTCAACGAATACTAATTTTATAAAATTTATTTTGTTGAATTAAAAGTTTATATTACTCTCTCTAGTCTTATATGTAAGCAAAATTAAAAAAAAAGCATACCCTTTAAGAAAATGGATAAAGTGTATTTTTTTGAATTTATTTATGACATTAGAAGTTATATGGATTGGTGGAGTGGAGTAAAGTTATGTTGGAAACTGCAAAAAACAGTATAATTATTATATGTTTATAAAAAGTTGTAATAAATGTAGTAATTTTTGCTTATATTTGAGACTTTTAATTTTTTTTGTTTTGTTGCTTATATTCAAGACTAGAGGGAGTATATCGAAAGCTCCTCCTCTGAGAATCAGATGGTTACACACCAGAAAATATATATATATATCCCTATATGGGGAGGGATCAAATTACACCGGTGTAACATTTGAGTAATGTTACACCACTCAATAACGTTTTAACGAGTTCAAATTTTACAAAATTCACCGTTGGATTGAAAGATTATATCGTATAGATCATCTATCTTGAGTTTTACAAAAATCTAAAATCGTTTGATATGATATTGAGACACAAGAAGATTAACGGTATTCAATAAAAACGCTTAAACCGTTAATCTTGATGTGTCTCAATATCATATCAAACGATTTTAGATTTTTGTAAAACTCAAGATAGATGATCTATACAATATAAACTTTCAATTCAACGGTGGATTTTGTAAAATTTGAACTCGTTAAAGTGTTATTGAGTGGTGTAACATTACTCAAATGTTACACCGGTGTAATTTGATCTCTCCCCTATATATATATATATATAATTTTATATTATATAAAAAAAATTAAAATTATTTGATATGTTATTGAGTCCCATTAAGATTAATGGTGTTCAATGAAAATGCATATATCATTACATTCAATGAACCTCTCTTAATGGTGTTCAATGAAAATGCATATATCATTACATTCAATGAACCTCGATAGTAAAATGCTAGGGTTTTAAAGTTTATTCATTCATTGGTATTGTATACTATATGAGACATTTTGATCTACTGTATTTTTTGAGTTTCAAAAATTAAAATATCAGACATTTTCTCACTTTGGATGTTGCTCCAAAAGATGCTCTAGTTTCTATTTTGATTTTTTTTCCCACTCTCTTATTGAGCTGTAGTAGCATTATACTTTAAGTTTTTTCTAATCTCTTTCATCTCTCTTGTAAGTTTTTAGTATATCAAGAAAGTCGACTCTGCTATATATGGCGAACCATAGGCCAATTTTTATTCTTTGTTACATATTTATCCTCTACAATCGCGATAAGGCACTATCCATAGGGTGTGAAAATGCTCACTAAAGTCACTTAAGTCACTTTCAAAGTGTTGCAGTATAGTAATCACATATATGATATATGAGTGCTGCTATATGCAGCGAAAGAAATTCTCGTGAAACATCGCGAATACTATTTTTATTTATATATAATATTTAATTAAATAAATAATAATCAACCTTTGCCCGCTCCACTTTTGTGTTGTTCATTAAGCCTATTTGCTTACGTCATTCGCATTCCTTTCGTGGATCATCTATCGGATCTTTAGCATTTTCCATGGTTTATGCATCCAAACATCATACATAATCACCCTCTCAAATATTATCAATACAAGAGGGGCTCTTAGTAAAGAAGCGGTGGTAGCTAGCTAAAGATGTGTACCTTCTAGCTAAAGCATAAGTTGTTTGGTTGGCTTGCTTATTAGTAAACTTTCAAACAAGCTAAAGAAGAATGTAAATCATATAGAGGTATTAAGGTAGAGCCATCTTTAAAGTCGATGATCATTCCACATAGAAATAGAGATCCATCGCCAATGTACATCAGTTTCCACCTTTCACTAAAAATTGAGTATTCCAAATAGTGCACTAGCTAGGATTATGACCTAAAAGTAAAACTGCTCCGAAAAAATTACTTGGAGGAAAATATTTAAATTTAAATAAACAACGATTAAACAATCCGGATTAGTCAAAAGGTACCACCCTTGTCTGGCTAGATTTGAATCTATAAAATAATGCTGTCATTTTACCTACATGCACCAATTGTATGAGCCGGAAATGAAGTGGATGGTCAACAAAACCAGCACATTTTGTCCTTTATTGAGCAACTTATATATGCCTTATCTCGTAGTTGGATTGTTGAAATACCACAATTTGTCGACATAAGCAACAAGTCGGTGTGTGATGAATGCGAATGAGAGTCAGCTGAACTCGTTCGTTTATAGCATTTAAATTTTTCTTATTTTTTATTATAGATTATCTTTTAAAAATTGTAGGTCATTATTCAACAACGAGAGGATAAAATCGTGATTAAAATTGGAGAGCAAATAAATATACATTTAATCCTAATGTCTAATGTTTTTACGGGCGGACTCAAGGGTGAGGCTCCTAAAACCTTCTCTTTAGGTCTCCAACAAAGAGATATTTTTTTATTGATGAATAAAAAGACCTTACATACATGGCATAAATCTATTGGAATAAGATTTCACGTAGTTACTGCATCACGCAGTAACACATCTAAACTGTCCGATCAAATCTGGCGGATGATATTTTTCTCTGTTACTTTTTCTTTATTTAATTTGAAACATCCGATCATAAATTAACGATTGAGATGTGATACAGTGTGAAACTACGTGCTTTCTCTACAGCATGCAATCTAAATCCAAATCTATTACCACTCGTATGCAAAAATACTCTATTATCTTAATATACAATTCTTTTAAATTGTATGTTGGTCCTTGCACACATACTAATAGACTAATAGATGCTGTGACACCATTGACTACTTGCAAATGCTGATGGAACTAATAGCGAATACACACATAGTATTTAGTTTTGTAAAAGTCCATATCTATATTGTGCTTTATAGTTATACATACATAGACATAAAACCGTTTTAGGGACGAGCTTTCAAAATAAACAAAGCATGATATGATGGTATAATTGCAATTTTGTTTATCAAAGGCTTTGAGTAATTCGGTCTTCAAATTTTTATTTTTTTTAGTTTGTAAATGAAATGATAGATACCACTAAAATTTACATTCAGCTGTAAAGCTCTGGATTCAAATCTTACATGAAGACATTCAATCTAACAAGTCTGATACAATTGAGGTCAGAGTCTATGAAAGATTCAAATTTAATTGACCAATATATCAAGTCTTTGAGGCAAGAAGTGACTATTATTGTCTACCACCAAGAGACAAGCTATATTCTTTCACTTTCTATTTATGGTGGGCGACATTGCAATATCCATGAATACATGTAAAAATTCACCAACCGTGGAGATTATAAGGTGAAATTGGCCTATCACTATGTTATGGAGGAATTAGTGGACATTAACTTGGAATTAAGAGAAATTGGATGAAAAATTGAAATTTAAAAATATCCCAAAAACTTAAAACGTGTTGGGGAGTCCGAGGGAGCTCAGCAAAAACAATGGGATTAATGCTTCACGATCACAAGAGAGGGAGACGCTGCATCTCCACCCAAAACCTTAAGGCATTAGGTTAATGGGTCACCTCTCTTATAAATCCAATATTCTTCCTATACATTGTTGATGTGAAATTTAACCACTCACACTTGAAACCCAACAAAACGTTCATTTGGCATGTGGCAAGGGGATGCTTACCGACCCAATATCGTCTTCAAGAACGTGGAATGAATTGTTCTGATTCTTATGAGAACAATTGGCACTTTTTGTGTGTAACAAAGCAAAAGATATTTTTTTTTAAGGAGGGCAAAAGAGAACAACACCATACGCACACAGCAAAACAGGAGCAAAGAGGTGTTAGACAAAACCAACTTATGTACACCAAAAAAGGATCAAAGTTCGTTATTGAGTCAATACCAGAAAAGGAAAGAAAAAAAAAAGATCAAAAAAGCAAAGTTCGTTTTATACAAATACTTCCCCATCTCTTGCTCTTTCCTGTGTTACTGTGCATAATCTATAGACTGAAAATATATCTCATTATTTCCTCATTTAACAATAGTCAACAGCAATGGAGGAGAGCCAATATAACAAATATTCAATTTATATTTCAAGAACAAAAAAAAAAGGAGTGTTACTTAAGTACAACAGCCACTGCCACTTTAATTATATGTCCTTATAGATCACCTAATTGAACTTATAATTTAGTTAAATACCAAATGGATATCCTTTGCCGCCAAGAATTGGTATTTCAAAGAATAAATATCTATTTCAAGCAACAACAAAAGTGATACACCATCTATGGCGAATATTCATCAATGAATTAAATTACCTTTATAGAAGAAAATATTTTAGATGAAAATGAAACAGCAACTATATGTGCTGCAATACTACTCAATTAATCAACTCACAAATCAATGGAGTGACTTCAAGTGGAATATCTGGCATTTTGGAACAAATGAACTCTGTGTTGAAGCTTGCTCAAACTTCTTATTAATAGCTTCATTCTCCTCTAAGTTGTTCTGAAGGAAAAACTTGACCCACCAGGATCCACTCCTCATCTTGGCCTGAAGCAAGAGGAATCAGTTAATTTTTTATTACTAATTTTAAAATAAATGGAAGACTGCAGAGCAATAATATCCTCTGTCAACGACAAAAGCATAGATAACAAAGGATTGTGTAAATTCACTCACCGCTCTTCCAAATTTAGAAACATCTGCTACCTTGGCCTTTTGATTAGTTGGAAAACCTTCATATATCAATATCATATGTCAGTAACAGGTCCAAAAGATTATTGACTACTAAGACAGTCTTTATACTACCAGCATAAGCAATGAATAAAAAGCTCAAGCCCCAAGTAACTCAACAAATTTACTAAAGTCAAATAGAATGTATATCCAAGTTAGCTCAAACCGCACTTCTGCGCTTAAAATTGTTGGGATTTAAAAAAATGGTAAACACAGCTTAAATTTGATGTTAACACATTTGGGAAGTTAAAATTCATCATTGAAAGGAGTTACAATTTTCAGTAGTTTTGGAAAGGTGAGAGATAATCTAATATCCACTTGTCTTGAAAAGGTGAGTCATTTGATATCCACTATCCCTTTTGAAAAAGATGACGTCCTCGAAGAGTTGAAGCATCAAAGTTCAAGAGAAGTGAGCAAATGTGTGAGATCACTCGTGTCTCTAGTGAGTGTCTATCGTTCCTTATAACTGTTAAGTGAGGTACTCAGATTTGCAGGAATGCAGGATTATAAATTCCCCCATTGAGTAGTAATGATAATAAATATTTGTGATTTAAGGCAAGTTTCATGTTAAAGAACCCTCTTTGCACAGAAAAACAAAGTTTAGTCATACGTGCGAATCAAAATTCCATAAAATGCTCTTACCAGTAAATATCACTAAACCATCAGATGCTACCCTCACCAAATCTGGAAGAGTTTTATTGAGGTATCTGGGAGATAGATAATCGAGAGTATCTGAAACAATTACAAGCGAGAAAGATTTTGGCCTATATGGAAGAGGAAACTTGATATCAGCAACACGCACATTGCCTCTACGGATTAGTGATTTGCAATTACTATCGGCATCCTCTATATCATACGGCTCTATACCCCAGGCTTCAGTTTCATCCTCCTTTTGCAATTTAGAGACCACATAGCAAGTATCAGGACCAACATGCAAAACTTTATGCATGCTATCTCCATATGCTTTCTGTAAAACAGGAATTGCACGTTGGACCTCTCCACTGCACAAATAATCACCTGCATCGGCAAGTTATCTATATTATTACAAAATATACGGACCTACTTAAATGAGAATTTAATGCTACTAGTACTAGATATGGCTAACTGTTGATAAATATGTAGTACAAATGAAGAAAATGTAAATGATAGAAATACTACTACTAAGTCATTATGTTGGATGAAGGAGAAAAGAGGGATATATGTTTTGCGTAAACACGCCACTTGTTTGGGAGTTTTATTATATGATGCATTAACATGTGATCCTCCCATCCCATCATCCCCTATCCCTTTTTATAAACACATTCCAAAGGCCATCTCCCCTCACCCCCCCAACTTTGGAGGATGTTAAACATCCAAACAAAGGGAAAGAAACCAAAGCTCTCATTATGTTCATTTCTCAATTCCAAGGACTCAAAGAGAACATGTTTGCCAAATAACCAATATCTAACTATTCCAAAGAATGTATGTCGGCAATGATTTGACAGCTCATCCTTCCATTTCCGATATCTTTGTCTTCATTTGGAATCAATAATTGGGTACCCGTGACCATAAAAGTCTAAATTGAAGTGAATGAAGCTAAATATATAGACATCGCAAACACAATTTGGCTTAAGCGTCACACAAATCGGTGAAGAATTCTTTTACTGACAAGCGACGACTCCTGCTGCTAAATGTTCTATATCTCCATTTTCTCTCTTGAAGCAAACAGGAGAAAACTCAATTTTCACTTGTATCAAACAATGTGTAAATGAAGAAAATAAACAGGCAAGTTTTAATTATGGTATGGATTCTAGGCAGCACTAAGCATCAAATGGACCCAGAAAGAAATAAGCATCACTGTGGTTTGTTCCGACAAAATGTCTTCATTTTTTTATGCTTCTAAGTACCATAAACCACAAAACCATATTTGATGCAGTAATCTCAATCAAGTGCATCGTATTGTATACGAGAAAGCTCTTGCGCATTCACATACAATACCCAACCTTGGGTAGTTATCTAAAACTTCAAATTGAAAATTCATCCAAATTAATTAACTAGGAAAATAAACAACACTTGAAGTTTTCCTAATAAATTACACTTACAAGTTACAACTACTCAAAAACAAGTACATTATATGGCATAATTATTGCATACCAAACAAGACACCAACCAATTAAGTTCAAGAAAAATAAAATGGCATAATTATTTATTACATATCAAATATAACACCACCATACAGACATAAAATAAAAAATCACATGAAACAAATAATAAATAACATGAAAAAAAAATTACCTTCAACCCGGCTAACAGAATCTAAACGGCTTCCAACTCCACCTAAAATAAAAAAACAGAGCTTAATCATCACTTTAAATAATATACAAAAACACCACAAAAGAACACATAATAATATATTAATAAATTAATAAATTGAAGCAAGAAACAATAACAAGAATTCAAACCTGAGCCCCTGTACACGTAACCAACGATAAACAAAGCTCCCTACATTGCAATCATTATTACAAAAACGAAATTAATCAGAAAATTAAGCTAATCACAAAATAAATCTAAAATTACGAATGATTATGTAAAGAATAGAATCATGAATCAATGAAGAAACAATTTCTCACCACAACTATAAGACCAATCGACAAAACTGGTGAAGATTTCGATTTGCCATCACCGAATCTTCTAGAAGGATTACCCGGTCTTCTTGACATCATTACTTGATTTTTAGATGTTATAATACAAAATTGATTAATCTGAAAGATTAGAAATCGTAATGTTTATATGACATTTAATAGATCTGAAAAAATGAATTGTGATAAGGAATTAGAATTAGAATAATTACCAGTTGTAGTGAATAATAGTGTTATTGAAGTTGCATTATGAAAAGCTAGATCTGAATTAAAGGAGAAAGAAAGAAAGAGAGATAGAAAGAGGAAAACAGACAGAGTGATATGTAAATGTCGCTATGATGAGAATGAAGAAAATAGAAGAATGGAGAGAGAGGAGAGAGAGAGAGAGAGAGAGAGAGAGAGATTTTGATGCTTAATTAACAACAACTTGCTTGATGTAGTGTCGGTTGGTACATTTCCAACGGTGAACAACTGATGATTATTTTATTGGGCCCAGATCTTACTTAATCATGGGCTTTGTCGACCCAATTAGAGCTGTAAAGAAAACTCTCAAACTCCCGCTTTTACCCCTTATGTGTGTTTAGTTATGCTGTGACGAAAATTGAGTTTGATAGAATTTAGTTTGACAGAATTAATTTTAATTAAAAGTTAGTTAAACTTAAATTGATTTTTGTTTGGGTATGTCTGGACTTTTACCTATTTATATTGTTTGGATAGTGAGGAAAAATGAAACATAATGGGTGTTGAGAGTTTCGTCCAAGGAGGGATAGCTTCCATCAATATCATTGGAGGGTGTTCCACACATTCTCTTGATCTTGTCAAGGTTCAAATGCATTTTTAAAGAGAAATTGTTAGCCCCAATTGTCCAGGGTGTTAAATTTAGGAGAAAGTTGAGAATTGGAATTTCAAGAGTAATTTAGGGAAAATAAGTTGTTGGGTTTTGTTGATTTTTCTAGGTTTTATTGATGCTGGTGAATTTTTGGTGGTGAAGAAGTTGTTAACAATAGAGATTACCAAAGAGAAAGAGAGAACAAAGCAAATTTGAGGGGTCAATTTGCAATTTTTTGGAAATTTATTGGGGTCAATTTGAAAATTTGAGGACCAAAATGCAAAATTTGAAAAATTATAATCATAACAAAATTTAAAATTCTTAGTTTTTATGTGTCATTTGAAATTCTTAAGGTTATATAAGGGGATTGACTTTTCACGCTATGGAGCTTTATAAACAAAATCGGTGTCTGATATCATTAAAATAACTCATGCGAGAACAATAGTGATTTACCATTTGCTTCATACCTAAATATACATAGAGCTGTTCTGTTTTACAAGTTTCCCAACCAAAAAAAAAAAATCAATGATAACATCATTATAAAACAACACCACCATGATGTAACATTGTCCAAAATTTTAAGATTTCTGCTGGTTTTCGACATACCAGTGAACTACATCAACCCTAGGCACGACCCCAATATTATGATTTGTTTTTTTAATACATTGCATCCTTCAACTTCAAGGACCCATGATTATCAAGCAGGGTTGCAATTACAGACTATGATTCTTTCTTTGTTGTTGTATGGCCTCATATGAACCCATTACTTCTTTGAATTTAGCCTCAGCAGCCACTGCCACATTATCACATGACATCCATGAATATTTAAGTAATAATAATGACACACATTAAAATGACAAGATCTCTATGATATCTAGACAAGGCCTACCTCTATCCTCCTGGTTCTGGTCAGGATGATACTGCTTTGCTTTGGTCCTAAATGCTGTCTGTAAAAGAGATAAGAATAAAATGAAACCAAGACCTACAAAGGTCAAAGAAATAATACATAGACAACAAAATAAGAAATAGTTATGCATATAGTAAGTATGCCGAAAACCAAGGTAAAAGGTATAGACTTAAAGTAGATCATTGCTGCAAATCTATTATTTATTATTGAATGAAATTCATACAAGTCCCGCTAATAATAATATGTTAGAGAATGTATTATTAGTATTTCTCATTGAAAAATCATCCACAACTTCCGAGCTAATGGACTATTTATTGCATCATCGTCAGTATCATGAACGCTTTGATTGGTTTCATATAAATGGCTAACAGAGTGTAAGGCAAGAGAGAAAGAGAAGAGAAACGAGAAACTTCTCCTATTTAAATTATACAGCTAGCAAATAAATTGAGAAGTGCGAAAAAAAATGGTGGGTCCTACATATTCACATCTCTAAGTTGAGTTGAGTTGCGGCGAAGAAGCAAAGAAGTGTGCCGCACTTCTTCTCACAACCAAACAGACCCACATAGTCTGAATATACATGATATGAACTTCTTTATACTCTAGAGCATTCCACAGATCATTTGGCACCACATCATAGGATTTTGCTAGAGGCCAACCAAAATAGTTGGTAAAATGTACATATATATTGAGGCAGTCTTATAATTTTTATTGAGCACAAACCATACAAACAATATTTTTCACATGATTGCACTGTGTTTAACAAAACTAGTTTTTTATTTAAGAAATAATAACAGGGCTAAACCTAACATCCATCAAATAAAATTTTAATGAAAAGTGTCAATGGTTGCCATGTTACATATCACAGAGGGTGATATGACAAAAGACTATCATCATAGTTACAAAGCATTCAGTAATATGCAAAGATATTAAAAAGAGAAAATACCTTAATCTCAGCATCCGTATATGGTGTTGTTCTGGACCTGAGATTGATCAAAAGAAGGAACCTTTATATGTTGATCACGAAAGCAAACAAACATACTATTGCTATCTTTTGATGCAGATGGTATACGATTAAAGCAAGGGGTTTCCGTTCAGAAACAGTGGTCGATCGGCTATGAACAGATACCAAAATCATTTTTTTTTTATTGGGTCATAACTCATAATCATGTAGTGCTTCAAATTAAGATATGTTATTGCTGACCCTCCAAATGTACCATATAATATATCCACTTAGAAAAATTATTGTTATAGAACATTTTCTACTTCTCAACATGATATATATGAACTGTGCAATCTTGTGGTCCCTCGAGTTACATAAGTATACAAGAACAATTTCTATCAAATCAAATTTGTTGAGAGGCCCACATTGGATGAAATATGGTTTGAAAATATGCTTATGAGTGGGAAGCATCCCTCGACTTACAAGCCAATTTTGCGACGTTGTTAGGCCCAACATGAGTGGCCTGATAGAATGTTTTTCTCAATGGATATTGGATAGACTTTTATACCATAATATAACTAGCTTGTAAGATGAGAAATGTCTCCCACTTATAAACACATTTTCATGTCATATCTTATCAGGAAACAAAAGGTTCAGATCATTGTAGCAATTGCGGTTTTACACATTATAGAAGCTTTAAACACATTTAAACAAGTGCAACAGCGTGGTATGCTGAACGTGTACGATCAAAATTTAAATCAGTTTGATTTTCAAAAAATAGTTGAAAATGGTGAATATACTTCTATTGCAGCATTCTGATATAGTTACTTCTGATACAAGACACTATATAAAATAACACTAGATTTCTGTAAGTACCTGTCGAGACCCAAAACCGAGTAGTGGTGAGATAATAATGAATTATTTATACTTCCGTTTTCCCTTGGGGTGTCTCGGTAATGGTTCCACTGGTCTCTGAAGGTTTGTTCAGCCTTCCAATACCAATCATCTCTTTGGAAATGCTGATGATATGAACCAGAACCACTTTCCTTCCAATTCTCGTAATTTTTCCTAAACTTATCCCTTTCTTTATTAAACACATTTTGCATACGCCTTATTCTTTCCTATAAAGAGAAAGATAGAAATATTACATAATTGACTACAAATGATTTATCATAATAAGTGACTATCATATCATAAGTAACTATCATATTCATAAGCAAGTATCATTTGTAACTTATTAGTATATGTGACTATTCATAAGTGACTAATCATAAAAGATTTATCATAACTATATGAAGCATTGACAATAACACAAACACTAGAAAGATACTGACACGTCGACAGTGCTAATAATTTTAGAAAAAACTCACCACTCTCTCCATCTCTTCCTCGTACTCTTCTTGTAATCGCTTATTGTACCTCTTCCAAGCTTCTTCTTGAAAAGCTGATCGAAAAGAACTGACTTTCGACCTGGACAGCTACAAAGAGTTCAATAATAGCGTGCATACTCAGTTTCATTGTGACTCGCATCTCTTCACAATATTTCAGATAAATCCAATGACATGAAGAAGAAAAAAATGAAAAATAGGAAAAATAGAAAAGAGAACTCACGGTGAAACTGGTGGCGGTGGCGCCAATTAAACCGAAAAGGAAAATTCCCCAAAGCTTAATATCTTGAATTTTCTCTTCGCTGATTTTCCTATCATCACCTTCATCTTCCTTCATTTATTTAGGATCAAACAACACCACTCTCAAATCTCAATAATAATAATAATAATAATAATAATAATATGAATAATTCCAATAATTAACTACTCCACTGTCCAGATACAAATCTAAGAATTCTCTGTTTTTTGCTTTTTCGTTACTTTGTTCTGAATTCTTCGCACTACCAAACTCGAACACGTTTCTGTGGTTTCTCCTTTTGACTCAATAGGCGCAATTTGCGTTTTCTTTCCCTCTGCATCAGATTCCCGTTGATCGAATTCGCTATAATGAAAAAGGTTTAAAAAGAAAATTGGTTTGTTTAACTCCATATGACGTGGCACCGCGGGAGATCTAATTTTGCGTTGTTAAAATGAGCCGGACCTTGACCAATTAGCCCATTTTCATGACTGAGCCAACAGTTTCTCGTATTCTACACAGAATTTTACTTTTTCCCTTATGTGTTTTCTTGCGCTAATTATGTCTTTCTCATTTCACTCTCCCACTACTTAAGTAGCAGATGATATAAAAATAAAAAATTTGGCACATCCTATGATTCGTTACTTAAATATCTAAGTAAGTTCTCTACTTAAATAGTGGACAAATAAAATCTTGAAAATTTCAAATTGTCTTTGCAGCCCACATCTTCATTGCTTGATCTTAATATGTTTATGTTTTTTTCTATAACTTTCTTACTAAACTTTCTATAATATTTTTTTCCCTATTTTTATGTATAGCTTCATATTTTTATTTTGTTCCTATTTTATCCATATATATGAATAGAGTAAAATTACAATGATTAATACAATATAAAATATTATTAAAACTGATAAAATCAAATTAATAAACTTTGTAGTAATAAATTTTATTTATTTTATTGACAAAATTATATTATTATTAATGTTATTATTATTATTATATATTAAAAGTAGAAAGTAGATCTTGACTAAAAAAAGAAATAGAAAGTAGATTAGAAGTAAATTATTATAGAAAATAAATCTAAACTCCTCACATTGCACATTGTATGAGAAAACACTATTTAGGGTGCGTTTGTTTTGGATTTTTTAAGGAAAATGATGCTATAACTTGCAGAATAAGTAGGCATACTCTCTCCGTAAGATATGGATTTAAGGATGGAGCAAAGGATCTTGCTTGTGAATGGATGGATTGCTAGAGCCTAGAGGCTTATTAGTTTGCTAATGAATTGAAGAAATGTGCTTTTGCTTTTAGTTTAACTTATATTAGATTATATGTCTTCAAACATATACCTATGTCTCTTGTTTTATGTTTTTTGATTAAGTTTGATTATGCCTATGATGGTCATCTTGTTGCCTTTTTTGATTAAGTTTGATTAAGTTCTTGATGCCATTTTCGATTAAGTTTGTTTTTTGATTTAGTTTAATTAAGTTTTATGTTTTTTTATTAAGTTTTAACCCACTAATGAATCAACTAAGTCTCTACAATAGTGATTATTGTAGGGAAGAATACCAAAAAGCATGTAAAATGAACCGCTTGCTTGGTAACATGCCCAAAATAGTTAAGTCATTCATGGCTAGCTTATGGCTTTTGAGTCATCATGAATGAAAAAATGGTTTGAATTCCATTGGTTAGTGGAAACTAGCATAACAAATACTCTTAACTTTCACCAGAATTTTAAAATACAGGGTGGATTATCTGCTAGTTTTGGTTTATGACAATTTTAACTATTATTAGTTTATTACACTAGTGCCTTCACAGGTATTTTATATCATCCTTCATTTCATTTAGACAACAATTGGAACTTAAATGAATATGATGCAGGTAATATGCATCAACTACTTTTTATTTTGGTGAACATGGCTTTATTTGTGAAGCTGTTGAAGATTACAAGAAAATGAGGAGCTATGATTTCTTGTTTGAGGAATTGATTTAATTAATAAAATACTCTTGAAGATAGTTGTTTTAGCTAGAATATAGTCAAATTCTATCTACTACATGACTTTGTTGTACTGTTTTATATTTGTAATAATGAGAGCTTATAAATGATAAATAACCTGTTGTCAGTCATTTCAAAATTTTACTTAATAGGCTCGATTAAAATTTACTTAATAGGCTTGAAGATAGTTGAAACACAATTTTACTTTTTGTGTCAAAATTTACTTCTTGCATATGGGCTTGGTTGACAATTGATAGAGGAAAAAGTGACAATAATGTGGAGAGGGGGAGGACTGACTGTTTAGAGCAGGTTTTTTTTCCCCTCTCACATTCTTGTATTCTTCATATAAGATAAGATAGATGAATTTTCAATTAATTCTACACACTTTTCTACAATACTAACCAGCTCTGATATCATTTGTTAAATACTTAAGCACTTGGTAACTCCCTTAAAGACTAGTTGTTAAGAGGGAAAAATGAATAGGGTTTAGGGTTTAGCACTTAAGGACTCCATGATAAGATACTTCAGAAACAATACTACTCCTTAAGAACATCCTTCCCATCTCACTTGCTCTGTATATCAAAGAAGCAAGAAAAAGTATGTCAAAGCTTTACACTTTGTTTAATTCCCAGGTGTTGGAAATGAAAAATAGTCACAAGATTGAGGAGATGAACACTGAGGAAACTGAGGGGATCTTGCTGATTGGTTTTCTGTGCAAGATTAAAAGATAATGCATATGTTCGATAAGTTTAAAAGATCAAGACACAGCAAGACCAAATTAATTAGTGATCACCATCCATATTTGTTTTAAGCTGGTAAAATAAGTTTTTCATTTGTTAGCATTTTGTTATTAACTTCTACAATAACAATTAAAATTAGATGCGGCGTTATAACGAATAGCAGATGGTAGTTTTATCTATTTTTGTGTATACATTAACCCCTTGAGTTGGATAACACCACAATAGCGGCAAAATTCTCTCTTGCGAATTTTAGTGTTGCTACATTCTTAGGGTTGGTTAAATTAGAACTCATGCAATCGGGTTAAGTTGGATGGTGGTTTTAGTTTGGTTTAATATAATGGATTCAATTTTCTAAAATAGCAAAAAGGAAGTGGAGAAAACATTCGTGCACTTTGATATTGTACCAGTCACAAACTACAAAGAATACACACTAAGCCAAAATGTATACATATCGATTAGCATCAACCTTTCCTCAATTTCTCAAGAACAGATGGATGGTAAAGATATCTCATCTTGAGAACTTTGTTTTTTCGAAATGCATTTGCCGATACTCACTCTTGTAAAGCTGGGGGAGTTCTGTAATAAGCTGGAACCATGGCAGGGAAAAACATCTGCCGAATTCCTTCGGCCTTAATTATGGGCAAGATGATTCCAGATGCACCCTAGGAATAGATAAATTTGGTTTTGAAGAGTTAATTTCCATGCTATTTCTTTAGACACAAAACTGAAATGAAAATAATACCGTGATACTTACAGAGAGTAATCGAGCTCCGATCCACATCCGCTTGGGTGAAGGAAATGGCAATAGTAAACGGCCGACACCAAATACTGCAACAGCAAAGAAATGGAGAACCAAACTTAAGGGTCGAGGGTTTAATCCTGAAAGTAAAGAGATCGGTCCTTCTGAGAAAAGGCCACCAAGACTTAGATAATCAAAGCAAGCTTGGCGCATTTCCTTCCTTGCTTGATCAGGGGATGCACTAAAAACCTTGTAAAGGGCACCTGCCAATGTATTTATGGTGGATGCCACAGGCTGCAAATTGAATTACTAGCATTAGCGTTTTAACTTTTAAGCTTTAGAAACGACAAGTGAAATAAAGATTAGTGCATTGAAAGATAATCTGCTTCATCTTATTAATTAGATGACTGGTGAATCTAAATAGCTTTGTGACTATTTATTTCTGTTTGAAATTTAACCAAAACCAAAAAAGGCATACACCATTACCTTACGCAATGTATAAAAGGACTCGAGGTATTTGCAAAGTGTGGTTGCATCATTCAGGTCACGCAAAGGTTTGAGAAGATTTCTCAACACCACAATATCAGACAATGCTACAGTCATTCCTCCCCCTGTTAGTGGATGACGCATGTTGAATGCATCTCCCATCAGGACCGCTCCAGGAGTAGGACGAGGATCTGCTGGCATACTTCTGTTCGGCATTGTCCTTATGTTGCCTTTGTCCACAGCAGCTATGAAAGCATCATAAAGCTCAGGTGGGACCTGCAATCATTTGCAACTTAATGTGAACAAAATTCTACTCTGAAATAAAAGGGTAAACCACATGCCAAGACTAAAAAAGAATTCATTGAACTTAGAGAATGATTGGTACCTGCGGAGCAACTGTTGTCTTTAGATACTTTGTCATATCACCATTTGAAATAGAGGGAACCTTCTGACCAGGTACATCAACCAGACATCGAACCTCTGAACTACTTATAGGATAGAAAAGAATTGGCGAAGGATCTCCAAGTATGACGTGGCCGTGATTGGCACATGGAAGTTCACAGTTCTCTAAAATTAAGCCAACAAAACAAGAGGGATTATCTACCTGCAAACAAAGCAATATAGAATATTAATATAGAATTCTGCAGATTGCTCCTTGTATCCATGACTAAGAGTCTTTAGTAGTAAGAAAACTCTAAACCAGCAGCTTTTGTAAACCAAAATAACAGCAATGTTTGTTTAGTAGTTGTCGTTTATTTCATAGAAATAAGTTGACAACATGACAGTGGAAAATCCATTACAGAATCATATTGAAAGGAATTCTCACCTTAGGGTTGCAAAGAGAACGACGCAAGTTTGAGAAACAGCCGTCACAAACAATCGTAAGAGGAGCATATGCTGTCAATTCCTGACCATCTTTATTCTTGTATTGCACACCTTTGATTGTCCCCTTCTCTTCAAGTAGGGAGATGACTGTTCCTTGCTCCAAATTTACACTGTAAATATTGAAAAAGGAAAAACATCATTTAAATGAGCTAACAGGAAGATACCTTCAGCTCAATTGAAGCATAAAAAACTACATTCAAAATTCTCAAAAATCATTTCCGATCATATTATGAGAACTTATATCAATTGGTCGTCCTTAGGAAGATATGACCAAATACTAGGAGACACAAGCTAATAGCAGAACAACTTTCACTAGAACTAATTTGGTTCGGGTAACATGATTAAAATATCAACAAATTCAAGGTTAAATCTATGGGGAAAATAGAAACTGAGGTTTACTTTTACTTTTAGTAGAAAGATTAAGTCCTAAACATTGAAAAGAATTGTAGGAAGTTCCAACAATCTAGCAAGTCAATTTCTATATATGACAAACAGAAGCTAATAAAGGAAGGATACACAACACAAGCATATATTATACATCCACAAAGGAAGAAATGAATACTTGGAAAGGGATGCAGCCTTCTCTCGCATCCTCTGAATAAAACGGCCATTGTGAAAGCTTCTGCCAGAGACATCCGAGTGAAACTTTTCCAAGGGATAAGAGAGACGAGTATGTTTTCCATCCTTGAAAAGAGCATAACCAAACACTTTCTGAGCATCAATATTGTTGACACAATCTGCAGTTAAACACAAAACAGATCATCAGGAAGATCTAAATAATTTCCTCAAGTATTTCCAGCATTCATGATCAACCACAACCTAAAAGTTCAATTATTTGAGGATTACACTACCTTCAAGCCCGAGTTCAACTAATTTGAGATAGCCGCCAGGTTGTAGCAACTCTCCAACAATTCTGTCAGGCTCACTCAGATCTCTTTCAATAACATGCACTCGACGTCCATCCTATATGGCATAATATTTATACAGTCAATACACATCTGTATTCTTTGAAAGAAAACAATACTCGACCTAAATATGTTAACACAAATTGTAAGACATCACTCCCAAAAAACTATGTATGTCCAGAATCCAACTAATCAACAACACAACACAAACAATATATGTTACTGGCAGAATAGAAGATCAACCGGTGAAAGGTATAGGACGCAAAACCCAGAACAAATTTTGATTCTCTGTTGTGGTCATATTGCAAGTATTATAACCAAAAAGTGGCACATGTATTGATTGACTTATTTGAGCTTATTTACTTGCATAAGCACTTGTGAGACCGACTGGGAAAAATTATGAAAACAGCTTATGACATGTACATAAGTTATGCTATTTTAAGCTTGTTTCTATCAGTTCTTATAGCTTATGAAAACAGCTTACAGTTTATATTGAAACGATTTACTTAATTCTATCTTTTGTTACAGAAGGCCATGCTTGGATAAACAGCTTATTTGCAGCTTATAGCACATGCGCTTGTCATGATAAGCGCTTATGTATAAGCTTAAATATGCTGTGAGTTGTTTTCCTTAGATATATATTGGAAAACTTATGAAAATAAGCTGAAAAAAAACTTATAAAAATTGTCATAAGTTGTTTTCATAAGTTCTTTTAAACCGTCTCACAAAACTTATGTCAGTAGATAAGTTCAAATAAGTCAATCCATACATGATACATATTGAAAATAAGCACTTATGATATAAACGCTTAATTAAGTTGTTGATACATATTGAAAATCTGCTTAATTGTTCAATTGCATAACCACCACACAACAAGCATGTGATCACAGCCAGCGTCAAATTATCAAGTTGTCATTTTCATTCAAAACAAGTACAGCGAGACAAAACACTAATTTGTTTTTTCATTGGTTAAAGAACTCATTCATCACGCTTTTTCATCTCAAACAGATTCAAAGTTTCTAAAAAAGAAATAGCAATCATTTCCATTTTTGCTATATCAACACTTTCTCTATTAACAGATAATATATATATATAAACAACGTCATATTCAATTCATCATCAAGAACCAGACATACACAATTCCAAAATAATCGGTTAAATTACAATACCTTTCCGAGAGTATAAGCCAAAGCAGCACCAGCAACACCAGCTCCAACAATTATAACATCAGCGTCACCGTTAAGTTTCTCCGATTTGATTTCTCCAGCATCAGTACTGTTCACGCTATCCACACGCTGATTCACCTTCTCCGTCACATCACAGTTTCTCTTCCCATCGTAAATCAAACTGTATAACGCAAACAGACTCAAAATGGAGCTTAAAATCCAACCGAGTAAATACAGATCCATCAATACGATAACCGAATAAGAGAAACCTCGCCGGAAAAACAAACGGCGACGGTGACGGTTACGGCGACGGTGATGGTTACGAAGGAGGAGGAAGAGTTGTTGGTTATTTTGGTTCAAGTTTGTTTCTCTCTCTGCCAAGGTGGCAGAGGAAGAGAAATGAACGGTTTTGGTTGATGTAACAGAAAATGAAGGAAAGGAGTGCGCATTTTATAGTTGTAATGCATGTGAAATGCGAGGTTCATTGTTTACTACGCGGCTACAGACGCATCAACAATTAGCTGTCTTTCAACAATGAATACAAAGAAGAGGGAAAGTAAATTTGGTTTTAGTAAGATAAATAAGTGGACCACATTTATAAGTGATTATTATTTTTGATCGTTTTTATAAAAAAATATTTTCTTTTTAAATTACCTAAATTGATTATTTTGGTTTCCCAAAAAAAAAAATTTGATTATTTTGATGATTAAAACATTTATTAATATAAACACTTTTTTATTATGAGATAAAATAAAAGGTCTATTTTTTTGGTTTTCACACCAGTTGAATTTGGTTTGTAGGTCAGTTCTGGCATCAAGTGGTTCCAGTCCCCTCCCGATCGTAGTTGCGGGGATCGAACTGTCGTCCTTCTTGTCAAGTTCAGCGTCAATCACCACTAAATCAACTAACGATTGATTTTTTTTGTAATATCTCAAATTGAGAATCATCCAAGCCGTTCATTATCCAGATTTAAGTTCCGATCAACTTAGAAATCAAGGACACGGTAATACGATTTTATAGAATAGTTCATGTTCAAGTAAGGTCGTTGGAACTTCTAAATTTAAAGCCTATCATTTTATTGTTAGACTAAGCATCTAAAGCTATTATAAAAATATTTTAGTCAAAAAAAGAGTTATAAAACTTTTTTGAAGAGTTATAAAACTTGTCAATAAGTTAGACCGAATTGGTGATTTATCTTTGAAAATGAGTTGTAGTATGTGTGGATAATGGACGAACGTTGTGTTGACTCATACTTTAATTATTATTTTTCTGTACAAACTCATATTCATTTCCATTCGGTCTTCCACTGAACTAGTACTCCTACTTACTACTATTCGGTCTTCCACTGAACTACTCACTACAGTATACTAGTACGTATTCCATTGCTTACTTCAGTTGAAAAAGACCCAAAGAAACTTAAGATTAAATTTTCTGCCGTATGATCAATGGCTATCTTTTTCTATTTGATGTGACGTGATCTATGATTGTTAATAATAAAATTTGGTTAATATTTTAGTTTCAGTCATAGTAATATTGGTGATTATGTCTTTGACAAAAAAATAATATCGGTGCTTATGTATATACTCTTTTTGGTCATAATTATAAGAATAAATCTATTTTTTAAATTTATGGAATATTTGATGTATGTGGTTTTTAATATGGTCCAAATACATCAAACATTCTATGAATCTAATAAGTTGATTTCTTCTTATAATTAGGACTAGAAGGAGCACTATTTTTCCCCTTTTATAACAATATTTTATTTTTAAAAATATAAGTTTAGCAAAAGTGTTTAACATACTCTATCTAAATAAACAAATTTAATCAATAATATGATGGTGGAAAAATTGATAACATGTCTTAAAGGTGGATCAAGTGTATAGATTGAGATGATGGTGATTTGTGTTAATAATAATAATAATATGTCTAAATATGATAGTAGAAAAATTGATAACATAACTCTAATTATGTTGAGAACTACTTGAATTACCATGTAAGGGGACAATACACATTTATAGGGAACAATTTATTTTAAAGAGTAAATTAAAGTACTCCCTCCATTTCTTTTTAATTGTCTTTTTAGAATGATAACACCAAACTAAGGAAGTGTATTTTTGCACGTTATCTTCCTATTATACCTTCGTTTTAATCCACCAACAAATTCCTATTTTTTTGCCCACACTTTTTCTTTCCAATAAATTTAATATATTAGTATGTACAAAAAAGATAAGAGCAATTGACAAAGGGTATAATTGACAAATCATACCCATAAAATACAAAAAAGACAATTAAATAGAAACGCTAAATATGATAATAAAAGACAATTAAAAAGAAACGGAGGGAGTAGTAAACAGTATTAACCGTGAATAAGTCAACAATAATTGATATTACATGTACATCTATGGCGACATAAAAGATAAGATCACGAAGACATAATCACATTAGGCATCCAAAAATACAAAAGATTAATAAAACCATAGTTTACTATTTTAAAGATTAATTTATTTTTTTTATAAATTAAGAGCAACAAGATATCGAAAGAGAGATAGACATCCTAACTTTATTGGCATTTCTATTCTTCCTCATCTTCAACCTATAAATCATATTATTATTAAAAATAAGAAAAAATAATACTTAAAAATATATACAAAATTACTAAAATCATATAAAAAAATATCATATAGACTCAACAAATTATAAAAAATTATCTTTTAAAATTATAATACTCAAAAAATTATTAAACTAGACCCAAAACATACATTTTGGTCGAGCCTGCATACATGCACACTCATATCAAACCTTAAATTTATATAATATCAAACTTTGATTTCTTCTACACGGGTAAAATTCGAACACATACCTCCTTATCATTTTACTACTTAACATATTATTCATTTCAATCACCTAATCATTTTTATATATATCATATTTTTATAAATTGACTATTCATTTTGACTTGTTCAAAAATAAATAAATTAAATGCAAGGTATATAACTACTCTTTTTAATTTATATTCATTTAGATATAGATATAGGTCAATGTTACTTGGAGCATATCTCTCGATCCTTGTTGGGAACCAGTGATCTTCTAAAACATCCAATGATCCAGATTAAGTCAATTGTTCCATCCTTGCGTTCTGCGTGCAAAGCATGGCTCAATTTTATATCTTTTTTTTTCTTTCCTCGCGTTTGAATCGTTTACTTGAAAATTAAAAAAACAAAAATCGTTTGCAATTGTTTTATTTGTACATTAAAATTATCTTACTTGTATATTTCCCTGTCTCAACTCAAAAAATCGTGTTAGATTTACTCTCTTGTCTAATAAAAATATACATTTTCTGTCACAGAATTATTTTCACTTTGTCTAAAATAAAAATATTATCTATTTATTTTTTGGTTTTAACCACGAATTTAATCTAGAATACAACTTTAATACTTATAATCAGTGTTTTAAAAACCGGACCGGTCGGACCGGTCAGACAGCGAACCGGAGGGGTGACCGGTCTGGTTCGAATGTTGGATCGGCCATGCAGTTAGACCGGTGGGAACCGCTCAAAACCGGAAAAACCGGTGAAACCGCCGGTTTGATTGCACACGCTTTTTTTTCTTTTTTTTTTCAGCCAAAAGTCTCAAAACGACGTCATTTTGTATTTTTTTTTAAATAGAAGAACCAAAAGAAATAAAAGAGAGTCCAACATTGAAATAACTATGCCTCCTTGGATTTTAATTTATTAGACACTTTGTTATTCCGTCTATGTTGCAATTAAATTTTGTTTAAAACTTATTTGGATTTGTATTTTGTACTATTTTATTGTGTGTGATGACAATATTTAGAATTTGAATTTAAGAACTTATTATATTATGGAATTTCCGAGTTTTTCAAAAAATTTATGTGTCATGTCATGATTTTTTAGAGACTGAGTCATCTGATTCGACCGGTTTAATACCTATATAGTTTTATTATAGAGACCGGTTCGTTCTACCGGTTTATCCGGTTTAATCCGGTTTATTCATGCGGTTCGACCAGTGACCCGGTGGTTCAACCAATAAACCAGTGAACCAGTACCCTCACAGTTTGATGTCCGGTCCGGTTTTTAAAACATTGCTTATAATTTTTCTCCCCTAACATATTTTTATTTATTGAATTTTACTATACTTAATTACTAATCTACTTACAACCCTCTACTTAATTACTAATCTACTTGCAACCAACTAAGAAAATAACACCTCCTAATAGATATTACTCACCTACTTGCAACCAACTAATGAAGACATTTTTGTAAATGACAATAATACAGTTTAGTTGCAAGAAATTCATCTTTTAAAATGAATAAATAAAATATCTGATTGCCTTCAAATAAATATTATGATGTCCTTATCAATTGAGATAAAGTCACGAAGATTCAAATTAACTATTATATCTAATAGTTAATCTTTTTTAAAAAAAAACTAAATATGACATTTAATATGGGACAAATGAAGTATATGTATATTTTAGTACCAATAATTCCTTTAAAGAAAATATTAGTATTATAATTTATGTTGGGAAAAACCGGCATAGAGAAAATAAAATAACACAATCAACAACACAAGAATATAACGTGGAAATTCCAAAACCGGAGAAAACCCACGGTCGTTGTCTAAACCGACAATTAGAGAATAAACACTGTATGAAAATTGTTACAACATATAGACTCTACTCTCAACCACCCCATGACCCTAGTACACCCACACTCTCCAAAGTAAATATTTGAACTACATCTCAAATACTATAAAATAAGAGCATAAGAGAAAAAGAAACAAACACAAATATAAACTTAAAGTGTTTACAAGTGCAACTGATTGGTGTGTTAAAACAAGGAACTTGAGATCTCTATATATAGCATGTAGCTCATCCACTCTTCACTTCTCTAAGCGATGCGGAACTTCTCCACAATAATTTTCTTGATATTTTTTTCTTCCTTAGCAATGTTGGACTTCCATTGCAATCAACTCCAACAATCATTAGTAATTAAGCATTAAACTGATATATCTGTAAGCAAACCAAAACCAAGGGTGGCAATCAATGTGCTGCATGGATGTATAACTCCAAATTTGATGTTTGCTTACTAGCTAATGGAATCTTGGATGGTCAATAGACAATAACAATCTAAGTATCTAACGTAGCACTAGTACCATCTATTTATTTATGTACAAATGATGATAGAGAATACGAGTGGCTAGTAAATTAAGAATTAAGAATAATTAAACATACAAGATGATAAGAATAAGAAAATATTGTACCAAAAAAAAATATATATATATATTTTTTCTTTTGATGGATGAATAAGAAAATATACATACACCGATGGTAGTACAGTTGAATATTTTATAAGCTTTCTTTGTCATCTATTAAGAAAACACAGCCTAGCTAGTTTCTATTTAGACAAACTCTTTTTTTTTGTGGCATAGACGAATTCTTTTTAAAAATTGCAATTAATTAATCAAATTTCATTGATATTATCCTTTGTGTCGATTTTTTTTTTTTACCAAAGCCTTTGTGTTGATTTAGCTAGTACATATCGCTCCTCTAATATTTTGGACAAACTCCGCCACAAACACTGTAGCTATGTAGGTTATGACTTATGAGGATGACTTGTTTATCTTTGAACAAAGCTCACACTAAGCAAAGTTTGTGTAACTTTTTTTCCTATGGTGTTGTAGCAATTGAATATGGTAAAGGCTAAAATATATTTTCAGTTCTTATTTTTATAGTGAGTTTTGATTTTCGCTTTAGTAAAATAAAATCACATATTTTTATTTTTATAATTTGTTTTTAGTCTTGAAAGCTTTGTTTGCGAGTTTGGAGGGGAAGGAATGAGAGGGCTTTGGAGGGAGAGAAATAGAGAGAAAATTAGAAAAATCTTTTACATTTTTTTAGAAAGTATTTTTTATAGAGAATGACAAATAAATACTTATGATTAATATATTATGAATTTAAGAACATTATAACAACATTAATTAAATTTGAAGAATTCATATAAACCCTCGAAACCCTCGTCCAATACAATTTTTGAGTTCCCCCAAATTGGGGGGTTTTTGTGTTATGAAGAAAAAATAACCCTCCAAACTCCTTCCCTCCCAAACTTCTCTATTCCTTCCACTTGTTTCTTCCTTTTTTTTAAAACTATTCCCTCCCCTCCCCTCCAAACTCGCAAACAAAGCTTTAAGGGCAAAATTTTGACATTTTTTGACATTCTTTAACGTAATATGGACTTATATAGATTTATATGATATATAGATATAATATAGACGGATATTAAACATAAAAAAGCCATAATATTGACGACTTCTTCTGCTTCTGATTTGTTCATGGCCTTTTTGGATTAGCATCGTCTTTCTCGCAAGGTTCAATTTGAATTGACCCATCCCATCCTTGTTAGCCGCACAGTATCGTCTTTGCTGCAAGCTCAGTTGTTTGCCGATGTCTTGGTCGAGAGCTTTGTAGTTTTCGATGAGTTGGTTCCATTTTTTGTTTTGTAGTTGGACTACACTTTTGTTGCAGGATTTTCCATTGCTGGATTTTTCATATCTAGTTGGGTTTTGTGCTAGTTTTATAATTTAGGTACATATTAAAACAGAGCATTATGTTTCCCATAGTCCTGGCAAATGCTTGGTGAGATTTTCTTTATTGATTCAAAATTTGCAACTTTTGGCTTTTGAGATTTTAATGGAAAATTGAAGATACAGTTTTGCTGGGAGTTGAATAATGACGATGAAGTTAAAATCTAAATTAGTAATAAATAAAATATAAAATAAATTGTTAAAAATTAGTATCCGGTAATAGGTAAAGGAATAGAAGCAGGTGAATGATGTGGCCAATAATAATTGAAGTGCGTTAAAAGTGTGTGTTAGAGAGTGTGTCCTTAGCACAACTCATGTTTTAAAACATTCCGAGAGGAGATACAGAGTGTGCATGTTTGTTTCTTTCAGAGAGGCCCATAACGACACTTTTTTGGACTACTTCCTTTTGTGCTTCCTAAACTTCGCCAAGTCCCTCTGAATTTTCAAAAATATCTCTCCTGTAAGGTAATTAGCTAGTATTGAAGGGTGTAAAATATGGAAAAATATAGTTCACTACTTACATAGTAGACTGAGTTAACACTTTAACAAATGAATCTTAAAAAAATATTTTGATAAGGGGTGAAAGAAGGGTGAGAGAGACAAAAATACTAGATTTTATAAGGTTATCGCTACTTAAGCAGCGAACTATATTTTTTCAGATTTTGTGCTCCTGAGTTCACTGATTAAGTAATGAACTGTATTTTTTTAGATTTTCGACCCCTTTATATTTGAAATTTCAAGGGTGCGCGAGAAAAGCCAAGGGCGCAAAAAAGAATCACTCGTTTTAAGAACCTCAAGTTTATCAACCGGAGAGTTATTTGACCAAAAGTATTAGTTGGACTTTAAGGCTTGTGTACTTCTTTTATTTGGACTATATTGTTAGTCTCTGTGAGTTTAACTTAATTGGCAGAGACGTTGTATTATATATATATATATATATATATATATATATATATATAGTGGATCGACGTTCGAACTCCAAATATATTTCACTTATCCATCTTAAGGATAAAATTTCTAGTCAATAAACTACATGACAAAAAAAATGATTGATTTCATCATTTAATCCGATTTTAAAATTTGGTTTGTAAGCGTGTTTGATTTCACAATAGAAAGAGTTGGAAATTCTTCTCAGACACGTAAAAATTGATTTTGTTTTTTTATGATGTCGATTAAAATTGATTTTTTTAATGATAGAATTTTTTTTATTAAGTAGGCTATTTTCTGCATGTAAGATACAATATTCTCTATCAACCGAGCTAAACTCATGAAAACTGTACCAACTTAAAACAAAAATTTATAGATTAAACATTATTTTTATACTGCAATTTAGTATTCAATTCACTTTAACATAAATATATTCAAACATAAATAATTTCACAATCAACTAATTTTTAACTAAAAAATTAATGATTGATAATTGGTTTTTAATCACCATCAAACCAAACACACAATAAATCACTTAAAAAAACTTTGGAAAAAATTAAGGTTGTCAGAACCGGACCGATCATCGAATCAGCGAGCTTACCAGTTTAAGGTTCAAGTGGTCGGACCGGCTCAGGTCGTTTTTAATTAAATATATATTTTAATTAATATAAATAAAAATAAATAAATAATGACTCAATATTTCCTAGTTTCACACATTAAAAAGATAAAATGTTATAAAGTCAATATAAAATAAAAACTTTAGTACATTAGACATCGGATTTGTAATTCAAACCAAATTAGAGATTATATAATCAACCAAATTCTAAAAAATATTTATTAACTATTAAAATTAGAATCATACAAAATATATAATATAATATTTGTTGACTATTAAAATTTAGAAGCAAAATATCAAAATTATCAAACAAAAAAGAAAGAAGCAAAATTTAGTCAGAAAAAAAAGGAAAATATCAAAAGGGAAATAGTAATAAAAAAATGTTAGGCTAAAAAGAAAACTTAATATTTTAACAAATGTTCACTTTTTAATGTGACAAAAGTTTGTTTTTTTTTTTTAAAAAAGTATGAGGCAAGCTTGTATCATAAGGAGAGATTGCATTTGCACTAAATTATTAGTTTCATATTGATAGTTTCACAAACATTTGAGAGATAGCTTCACTATAAATAAAGTGGGTAAGATGTAATGTACAATAAAGCAAAGTGGGTAAGATGTTATTGAAATGTACAATAAAGCAAAGTGTTTGCAAGTGCTTGTGGGGTCAAGTGACCTCTCATTTAATTAATGAGATGAATACTTCTCAATGCAAGTATTGTAATAGTTAAAAAATTAATGCTCAGACTCGTTAAACCGCCGAAACCGCCGGTTCGATCCGGCTTTCACAACCTTGATAATCACTGTTTTTCTTTTTGTCAAAATCTCTAGCCATCTTTATTTAAGATCTAGATTTTATCTATCCTAAATGTCAAATTTATCATTCAAACAATAAAATATATTTCGTAATTATATCGAAGGAAATTCATCTTGTAGTTAGTATTTATTTATTTATATAAACAAAGTCAAACTAGAGGCAATGAATGTGAGGATAAGGAACTCTTCACCAAAGACAAAGGCTATGCTCAAAGGAAATGAACAACTATAGTCTATAACCAAGACGTTGAACTCAAGTGATAATAAATTGATATATAAAAATTGTTAGGGACCAAAATGGATCTATAGTCACATTTTTTTTTGTAAAGATCTCTAATCATCTTTTTATTTAAGAGTCCAAATTTTATCTATCATAAATTTGTATGACAAATTTATCATTCAAAAGTCAAAATAATAAAACGTATTTCGTACTACAATTTCTATATTCAAGGAACTTTATATTGTAGTTATTTATTTATAGAAACGAAGTCAAAGTAGAGGCAATAAATGTGAAGATAAAGAATTGTTCACCACATAAAGACTATGCTCAAAGGAAAAAAAATCTATAACCAAGAAGACATTGAGATTAAGTTGTTTTTTTTTTTTTACTAAAAATAATGATATTCATTCATTCAAATAATCAACAGAGTACAACATATGCAAATACAAATCCAACTTCGCTAAAAATAAAAAGGATGAATCAGTAAACAAATTCACATCATCCAAGTTAATAGCATAAAACGGCAAAATGCCTACAAATAATATGATAAAATTAAAGTCACTGGAATGTCCATGCTTCCGGACCTGCAACGTTGATGTTCAAATTATTGATTGAATTTGCAATTGACTAAAGTTGATCTTTGAATATGAACTAAACGAACACCGCAACAAGACGGGAAATCACACAATGCTGTAACAAGACGACGACCAACACAACGCCGCACTCGACGGCGAACTCACAAGTACAAAAGAAAGCAAATAAAAGGGAAACTATGTGAAAATCACTTATTTAAATTAAAAGAAGAAGAAGAAGAAGAAGAAGAAGAAGAAGAAGAAGAAGAAGAAGAAGAAGAAGAAGAAGAAGAAGAAGAAGAAGAAGAAGAAGAAGAAGAAGAAGAAGAAGAAGAAGAAGAAGAAGAAGAAGAAAACATGAAGAAGAGTGATTTTAGATCAAAAATGACCTAAAATCATCCCCTTACCAGTGGAGGAAGAAGAAATCTCAAAAGGAAGAAATAGAATTATAGTCGACACTGTTGTTGTAATGACAAAGTGTTTGTGAAACGCAACTGAGATTAAGTTAGTTAATAAATTTCTCTAATTTAAAATTGTTCAGGAGAACCTGAGTTCGATTTCTGATAAAAAGAAATGGATCAGGGTCATAATAAATAGTGCTCTCGGGACACTTGTTAAGCATACTAAAAAAGAAAATTAATAATAAAACTAATGTTAACAATATAACTTTTTAAGATATTAAATGTACACCTTTAAAAAAAAAAGGTATTGAATGTACAAATTTTAAGATAAAAATTCTTTAATAATATAATTAACTAGTGCCCGTGTATTGTTTAGCATTTTACAAAATAGACGATCTATAGTGAAACAAATCTTCACCAAATTAAAGTGTATTACTATATGTAGATATTGTTTTCTCTAATATTTACACAGTTAACAAACATTAGAGTATAAATTTCATCTATGAATCATTTTTATCCCTCAAAATAAATTGTGAGATATTGCACATTAATTCAACTTGGTTCTTACACATTTGAATGTTCTTTCTTATATAAAGTGTGTCCTCTTATTTTTGATTAACATGTGTTATAAAGTGTGTGCTCTTATTTTTGATTAACATGTGTTCTAAATCAAATGTTGATATGCAATTCCTTTGAAAAGTTTCACACAGTAGTAATGTTCAACATAAACAAGTAACTAAAACTACTAAAAACTTGGGAAAACGAGAAATATACAATGCAATCACATCTTTATTAATATGTAATTATTAGTTAACAATTTCACGTACATAGTGATTATTTAATTATTATGTAGGATAACATAGTGAATCATCACCACAACAACGGCAATGACAAGCTTCGCCAGGGCAACATTTTCCATCCGCTTTAAATGAAAAACATTCAGTCTTGCAAAGTAGTTTGCACATAAATTCCTTCCATGTATGACAATAGTTACGCGTGAAAAGATTACAATACTTTGCCTCTAGCATTTGCACATCATTTCCTGCACATAAACACAAATCTTATCTATCAATAATATGTGTGTGTGATTAGTTAACGAAACACAAACCTGTGAGTCAAATTTCACACAAAATAAATTCAAGTATTACAACACACTTACCACAATAAATTGAAAAAACAAGAAAAAGAATTAAGAGGGTTTTCATAACTTTGATTTTGAGAAAAATGTTCAACATGCAATGGTGATATTTCACTAAGTGGACATATATATATACCGTCAACTTTATAATTAAGGATGAAAGGAGTCAACTATAAAAAGTTGACTGAATTAATTATAAGTAAAAGTTAACTCTTTAGATTTATTGAATAACTAATGTATCTTGTCTGTATTATAGACCAGATACTCAGTTATTGAATGAATCTAAAAAGTAAAGTTTTGCTTATAAATAAGGATAGAGGGAGTATAAGGAAAATTATATTATAGATCATTTATCTTATTTTTTTGTAACACTTTGATACTTTATCTTTGTTTTGTAACATTCCAATTATTTATCTTTAAAAGCGCAAACAAATTAGTCTTTTATTTAATTTTTTAATAAAAAAAATGATGACATGGCAGGACACATAGGATAAATTTATTTACAAACATGAACAAAGTGTTGCATGAAAATTAGATAAAGGATCTTCGGTGTAATTTTGTCGTATAAATATTGACACACACACACTAGAAGGGCCATTCTAACATGAAAGAGTGCTATAAGTGGTGTATGGTTTACAAATTATGAATAACATTATAAAGAATACAAATTTTATAAAATTCACTATTGGATTGAAGTTTACACAACTTTCATTAATTGACGTTATAATAGTTGATATTGAATATCCAATATTACTTTTGACAAAGGTTTTTTTCTTTATAAACCACCCCTTCATAATTTAGGGGTATTGACCCATCAATCAATGAGAACGAGTCATATAAATATATTTATTTGTGGTATCCACACTAACTAGTAACAAACTTTCATTTTCAAGTGGTACTTAAATACTTATATGCAAATCTACTTTTGTGCCTTGTTCTCATTAATTGATGAGTAAATACTCAAAATTAAGAAGGAGTAAAATAGACATCACCAACAAATAAAATTTATGAAAATCAAAATATTAATTAGTCATACCATATATATTTACTGAGTCAGGATCCGTTGACACCAAATAGTTTGACACCAAATATTACACCTCTTAATAACGTCTTAACCGATATAAATTTTATAAAATCCACCGTTAGATTGAAAGTTTATATCATATAGATCATTTATGTAAAGTTTCAGAAAAATCCAAAATCATTTGATATGTTATCGAGGTACATCAAAGTTAACGGTTTGCGTCATTTTTTAAATGCCATTGATCTTTATATGTCTCAATAGCATATCAAATGATTTTGGATTTTTCTAAAACTTTACATAAATGATCTATTTGATATAAACTTTCAATCTAACGGTGAATTTTATAAAATTTATATCGGTTAAGACGTTATTAAGAGGTGTAAGATTTAGTGTCAAACTATTTGGTGTCAACGGATCCTGACTCATATTTACTAGTTAATAGTATATTTTTAAAATATCTTTTCAATTTTTTTATATCAAATATATAATAATTTTGTAGACATCAAATTAAAAAATAAAAATGTATTTTTCATAAACTAAATAAAAAAACATGAGATAAAGAAGTAATAATATTGCATCCAAAAGAGAAAGAAAGAGAAGGAAAGTAAAAAATAAACATAAAAAAAAAAAGAGTGGTGTTATTTGAACACCCAAAAAGTTGTCCTTTTTGGGACAACTCTCATGTTCTTTGGCAACAAAAATAATAAAGTGAGAGGAGGAGAGAGAGAGTGAGAATGTAATGAGAGTATGAGAGAGAGAGTTGTCCAAAGTTGTCAATTTTTTGGTTGTACAAATATCATTTCTCAAAAAAAAAAAGACATCAAACTCCAAAGTAGACATTGTTTTTATAAAAAAAAAGAAAGAAAAAATAAAACTCCAAGTAGACTGACGTTATACTCAAAAGCGCGGCGGAGCGGGAATCGATTAACTGTAAAAGCAAGCTATGGATTTTGAATGCAAGGACGTTAGCGTTTGGAAAGAAGCACTTTCTACTTACACATCACAAATACAATCACTTTCTCTCACAAAAAATAAACCCGATTTAGTTTCTCTCAACCAATTTTACTGCAATGAACTCCCTTCTCTTCTTCACCAACGAAACCCTAACCCTTTTCATCACCACTCAAGAACTTTCCAAACTTATGCAATGGAAACTCACACGTGGCAAATGGAGGTAGCTTAATTAAATTAATCACCACTTAATCATCATTATTAATTACCTGTTTAATTTTATTATTGCAATTTTTTAATTTTTCTGTTTTTGCTTTTTTAGGCCGCGTTTGTTGGATTTTGTTTCTTCGCTAGATGAAGACGTAGTGAAACGTGCTTCTGAGAAGGCTTTTGAGAGTCTTCCTGATATATCAAAAGCGATTACTGAGTTAAGTGCGTTGAAAGGAGTTGGTCCTGCTACTGCTTCTGCTGTTTTGGCTGCTTTTGCTCCCAACTTAACTCCTTTCATGTCTGATGAGGTAATTTAGTAACTCAAATTTGCCAAATAATAACTTTATTCTATTAATTAAAGATTGTAGTTAGTTAAGTTCTTTTTCGAATTTAGCACCACGCTTTTAGAGATTCTTTGATCGATGTTCTCTAAAGAGAGATGTCCTTTCGTGAATGGACTAAGGGCTGTTTCGATTGACCTATTTGAGCTTGTCTACTGACATAAGATACTTGTGACTTGTGAGACAAGTGAGAACTTATAAAAACAGCTCATGACATGTTCATAAGTTGTTTTCAACTTATTTTCATAAACTCTTCAGGATTATAGCTTATATGAAAATAGATTGCCTTTATCTTTTGTTATGGAAATAGTTTATAATAAGTTGTAAATTAAGTTGTTTATCCAAACAGGGCGTAAATCAATTGTGTATGGCTAATTTAAGGGACTAAATTGTCATTTCGTGAATTTGAAGTACTAAATTGTTCAGTCCTTGAAATTTCGAGGATCAAAATGCTGCTTTTATTTATCTTTTTGAGTAAGTATTTCTTATAATAAGGCCCTAATTGGTCATTAGGGAGTGCCTGAAAAATGAAAAGTATCAATCAGTTAGTGCTCAAAGGTTTTAAATGTAGGTCAAAATTGTGCCTAATGAGAACTGAAACATCCCTTAAAACTATACTGAAACATCAATTACTTGTTCTCAAAAGTTTTACATGTAGGTTGAAATTGTGCCTAATGAGAAATTTAACATCCCTAAAAACTATACTGAAAAGACCATTTTCACTAGCATTTTTAAAGACTAAATTAATTATCCATATAGATACGTGTTTTGTCAAAAATAATAATATAGAACTGTGTATTTTTTCAAGTATCAGTTCTGTTTTTTATTTTGTAGTTGGGTAAGAATTGTTTTTAAGACACTGGGGGACAGGACTCTTATATTATTACTATTATTGCTATTATTTATTACTTACCATTTATTTTGGTTTTTCTTGTGATTTTGTGATCATTTTCTGTACTGCAATGCAGGCTATGCAAGCTGCTCTTGGAAACTCTAAAGATTATACGCTTAAGCAGTATCTAATATTTGCCAATAAACTACAGGAGAAAGCAAAGGTACTATGATTCTATGTCTTTTTAATTTGAAAGGGTTCATGCTTGGTGTTTTGAATTTTGTTATAAGAAGATAGGAATAGATTGATTCATTTTTGGTTATTTTGAACTCAACTGTGATTCCGTAATTATATTGACAGAAACAATTTTATCCACATAATTAATTAACTACTCTTTCTTCCGAATTAACTATTGATGCATGTTGCATTATCTCTCGCGCTCTCGTTTGGTTTTAATTCGGGCATGAATTTGGGTGGCAGAGAAACAATTATATGTTGTTAAGTGTGACCATTTTCTGCTATACAAGCCGATATTAATATATAAAGTCTGCAGTTGTACCGTTTGCGTGTTACGAATTTAGCTGCGTTAATTTCATGAATCTGGTTTGAAAATGATTTGCAGGAACTAAGTTCAGAAGAGGTCTTATTTACTCCATCTGATATAGAAAGGGCTTTGTGGAGTTCTGCTATAGGCAAGTCATCAGCATCTCAACCAAATAAGGACCCTAAGACCAATCCTAGCAAGAGCTCTAAAAGAAAGAGAAAAACATGATTTATAAGTAGACTGGTTAATTAATTGAATACAAGTAATGTTTGTACTTTTTATGCTCTGCTAGTCCCCTCCGTGGGGTACATTTTTGTTCTTATGCTGTGATGACCCATAAGTGCTAACATTCCTTTCTTGAAAGTCAGCTTATGATGGAACTTAGATGCTTGCATGAAATTCATCTTGTTCATATTAACACAACATATATGATTTATTTGAACAAAATGAATATGTATTACTATAAAGGAAAGATGAAGTAAGAGCATTGAAAAAGATCCAAATAAATGTATTTTTACTTAATGAATCGTTTACACAATGACAAGGCTTGTATAATGTAAAGTCAGTTGGGCTTTGCTAGCTCAATATCCTAGCTGGCAACGGCTCTAACAAACTTTTAACAATTAACCTAACTTTTGGTAAGAAAAAAAATATATGTATGCGGTTTGGTTCAATTTGGGTCGATTTTGAAAAATAATCCAAAATAAAATTCGATCAAGCGGTTTTTACTAAAAGACATCAAAACACATAAAAAAAATTATTTGCTTTTATGTGAACTTCAATTTTTTAGATGGATTTTTAATTTTATTTAAAATCGATCTGGATTTTAACACCCCTAGATCCAATACAATGGTTAAAGTAACACTTGAATATACACTTACATAGTTCAGAAAAATTGAACCGAACTATTAATGATATATTCTAGTCCAAACCAAACTATATTAAAAATAGACTGAACCGAACCAAACGGTAAAAAAAAGCCAAAAATTAAACCAAGTTAAATATTAAAACTCTTTTTAAAAGTAAAAAATCGAATCGAATTGTTATATTGAACTAAACCAAATTGATAATTTACTAATTGAATTGAACCGATGATATATTCTAGTCCAAACCAAACTATATTAGAAATAGACCGAACCAAACCAAAGGGTAAATAAAATGTCAAAAATTAAACCAAGTTAAATATTAACACTCTTTTAAAATATAGTTAAAATGAACTGTTCTAATATTTATTATAGGCAATGCATATGATTATTTCAATGTAACAATACTTTGTTCTAATATTTCACTGTTTTTGAATTCCTGTCTCTATGCCAGCTCAGCAAAAAGGAATGTGAGTTCAGTTAGGTAGTTATAAGTAAACATTTTCCATCTCAGTCTCAAGCAAGAGTCAAGAAAGTGTTTCTTGGCTGACTGGTTTCTTCTTCTTCTTACACTCTCGGAAGAGAGAAATTCAAGAAACAATTTCCAAGTTCTTCATTTCCATTGATACAAGAGAACAAGGTACGTGTTTGGACATTGTAAACAATACGGCTTCGTAAACTTCTTAATTTTTGTACGTAAAATAGCAAATTTTCATTTACGATTTTGATCATAGAATTACGATTTTGTGTTCATAGAAATTGTTTCCCCTGCATGTTCTGTACAATTGTTAGAAACGATTTTGTGATCATGTTCATACGTTTTTGGACATTTTATTTTTATTGTTTGGATTTGAAGAGAGCGGGTATGTTATGGATTTTATTACAAGGGTTCCAAATTCTTTTGGTTCTACCGTGATCATGATGCTAATTGATAGGCTCACAAAATACAGTCCTTTCAATTCATACCATAATAGCAAGAGTGTAGTTGAAGTTTTTATGACCCACATTTTCACATTCACAACCAAGTACCAGCGAACCAAGAACAATTACCAATGAAAAACCAATTCGACTAATTTAATTATTATTTTTTACCAAATTAAAAAGTAGTCTAAGAAAAGGTGTTTTCATCTTATTCATTAGAAATTTACAACCATTTTATTTTTAATTGTTTTTGCTAACTGCATCTTTGTTGCATTGCAGCCTTTACAGGAGATTGATTGGCTTTTTGGCACTTTCACATTCTGTAAGTTTTATGTATTGATTCTTGATTATAAAGCTATTAAATATATAATTATGCAATAATTGCATCAATTGAGTGAATCTGCCCAAGTGGCAAAGGTGAGAATCCTTATAGACCCCATTCATTTATCTACAAAAAATAAATAGCCAAATTTATCTATAAAAACTAAATCATCTCTACTTTATGTTTTTGTGCATTCACAGGTTAATTCTATATTCTGTGTTATATATTAGTAGCTCATATTCGGTTAAATGAAAGTTTCATTAAATTTAAACGCAGGTGTCTTATCTATCCCACAATCAGGACACAATCAGCAGGCAGCGATAGTCGCCTTTATTGCTCTCTATTTTGCTTTCATTATCCTCCGTGCATGCATCAGCTGGACATATGAGCGCATCAGCAGGGTACTCCCCATCGTATGTAGGTGGGTTAGGAGGGAAGTACTCAGGAGGGTTATCACCATACTATGTAGGAGGATGATCAGGAGTGTACTCTCCATCTTACTTATCCTGCATGAGTTGATTAGGAGGTTTGGATTAGTCTTTTAGCATGTACTTGAAGTACTTCCCATTATCACAGATTACTGTCTATTAGTACTTCTCAATTCTCATCATGGTTAGCTCCTATTAGTATTTCACCATGTACTGTATAGAAGATATTGTAATCAGTATTTTTTTAGATATGCACTTGCCATACAGGAGATATTGGCATTGTCATCTATTTTTTTAGATATGTACTTGTCATATTCTATAGCTGGATCATGAGGTTATTCTCCTCACTATTAATATTCTACTTCATCTATTAGTTCATTCTTCCCTAGTATTAGTTAATCTAGTACTTGTGTGTGTTCTCATGTCTCCAAGTAATAATGAAAAAACATTTTGTTCGAAGAGAGATTGAAAGTAGAACTTTGCCTCTAAAATAGAAGACTAAATTTTCCCAAATTTTACTTAGGTGTCAGCTTTTTAAGAAAGGGTAGGCAAATGCCTTATCAATTGAAGACTAAATTGCCCGAAACTCCTTATCCATCTTTTTGTAATTTAATTTGCTACATTTTGCAGCATTAAGTGACTAAGTGTAAGTAATACTGTATCGGTAAAAGCTTGTGCGAATTCCAAATTCGTTATCAATCTTTTTGAAACTTAATCGTGCAATTTGGAATTTTTAACCGTTAGTCACTTACACATTGCATGGAATTTGGAATAGAATAATTGACAAGTTCTCAAGTAGCATTGCGGGCATTCTAAATTGCAAGCCACAAAATTCCACACAACATAAACAAAACAAAAACCAAGATGCATATAACTGATATATCATAATCAATCATCCAAACATGGCCTCATTTTGAGGATGATATAATATAACATTAATAATCATCAAAATATACCCTAATTAACTTACATCCTAATTAGTAATGAACCCTAATCTCAAACGTATAAAAAGTCCCGGTAACTCTTAGGAAATCGTTCCATTCATGATGTGTGTCATCACCTTCCTTGCAAAGGGGTCTAGCTCCGACAAAGGAGGCATCCTGTTGTGGAATCCCAAGAATAAAGCGAGGAAAGGAGCAAAAAAGAATTCTTTTGTGGTGTCCATAGATGGGTCCATCCAACGGAAGATGCGAGGCATCGTCAAATTGGTGATGATTGCTTGGCATATATATTGAAATAACACCATTTTATGATCTTCCACTGTGGAGGATGCATCAAACCAACTAAAACGGTGAGACAAGACGATGGTTAAGACGGTAGGAGTGAGAATGCTTTTGGTGACGTTGATGGATGGATGGATCCAATGGATGAACCGATCAAAGTACTTATGAATAAAGAGTACGAGGCATGTACAAAAGATTAATTCTGTTTCAAAAATCATTGGATGAGATGCATAGACCCAATCCATTAAAGGAGGAATGCAGACATCAAAAAAGATTGTGTAGCATATATGATAAAATAACTCCATGATCAACATTGTTTCTGTAAACAAGAGAGAATATATATAATTAGTCGTATTAAAAATTATGATAAGTGTGCGAATTTGGAATGAGTTTAAATTTGAGACAAAAAATAGGAAAGTTAAAGAGAACCAGTGAAGGCGGCAGAGACAGACTTACCTGTTGTGAAAGAGAGAGATATACAAAATCCTTCTTTCAACTTTGGTTCACTAATAGCTCTATGGTGAATGTGTGTATATATAGGATCAAATGATTAAGGTTGACTAAGGTGTCAAAAGTCAAAACTAATTTTTTGACACAAAATCTTATTTCTTGATTTATTTTTTTTTTACAATGTATCGACTTATCCTAGCCAAATTTTTCATCACTAGATCATATTTTTTTTGAGGGCTTATTTATTTATTCTATTTTATTTACAGAATTAAAACGATCACTAAAATAATTAATATTATGTAAGTTGTCTCACAAATCTTTTTTTGGATTAATTTGTCTCACAAATCTTTTGCACAAGAGGGATCTTTTGCAAGGTTCTCATGTCATCACATCGAAAGAAAAAGAGAGAAGAGGGTGACAATTTTAATCGAAACATATCTTTTTTCTTTTAAACGATAAATACAAAAATTGACTATTGAGTGAAAAAACACATACCTTTGGATTAATGTTGTTGTGAAATCTGGACGGCGGTGTTGCGTGTTTGGAGGCAAAGGACTGCACAAGGAACGAGTTTCAGAAAACAAAGTTTATTTTTTGTTGACTTTCATTTAAAAATAATTATCCAAAATCAAGGAACAAGTTAAGTATCCTTTTCTCGAAAAAACAAAATAAGAATTTAAGTTAGCCAATTCCCCATCGCATGCCACATTTAAAATTTAGGCTTAAATAACCTTATGTACGCGAATAACACTTCTGAATATATTGTTATATGAAGAATATTTAAGTTTTTATTTTATTTAGGGTAAATACCCATTTACCCCCCTGCAAAATAGATGAAATTTGATTTACCCCCCTGCCTAATATTTTTTTTCAAATTCAACCTTGCAATATGAAGATTCTCTCATTTACCCCCCTAGGTGGCCAACTAGACAGGTGACTGGATCATTTAGATGACATGGCTTGCACAGGTGGACATATTGGATGACATGGCATGCCTAGTGGCTTTTATTTTGATTTTTATTTATTTAATTAAAAGAAAAAAATCTGCAACATAAAAAAAAAAAAAAAAACTAAAAGTCATGAAGAACATCAACAACAACATCAAATCTGCAACATCAAGAAGAAGACAAAAGAACAAATCAAAATTAAAATCTGAACAAGATCAAAATTAAAATCAGCAACAAATCTGCAGAACATCAACAATGAATCTTAACAGTATCAACACCATTGACAAGAACAAATCTAGAAAACTTAAAAAACTCAAACCCAAACCCAAATCAAAATTAAAATCAAAATTCTGGGTTTGCGATCAACAACAATACTAACATAGAATCCAAAAATTCAGAACACATCAACAACAACAAAACTAACATAAAATCTATAAATTCAACAGCACTGACAGAGAATCTAGAAATTCAACAGCAGTATTCCAAAAAAAAAACCCAGAACAAAGAATAGCAACAACACAGAACCCAGAACCCAAAAAACTCCTCTTGATCTCAAATGAACATAGAATCACTAACAACAACACGAAATTGAGAGAGAGAACGCAAACTCCAAACTCAGAACAAAACGAGATCGAGAGAGATCTTTGGTTTCTTCATCGTTCGTGTTCGTCGGAGTCAGAATCGCCGGAATCGTAGTCGGATTCGCCGTCGTAGTCGAAATCGCTGGAATCGCAATCCGAACCGTTTCGTCTTCTTCGCCGGAATCTCAATCGGAACCGTTCGCAGTCGGAATCGGTTGTCTTCTTTGCCGGAATCGCAGTCTGTATGTTAGGGCAAGTTCAGTGAAAGTGAAAGGGAGATAACGCGAAAGAGAAAACGAGACTCTGTTTTCTCACTTCTTTCTTCTTTTTTTTTTTTAATTTCAATTGTGTCTTTTTTTTTTATTAAAAAATAATAACAATAATAATAATAATAATGTAATTAAGTGACATGGAATAAATTTTTTAAAATAAATAAGTTGATTTCTACGTGTCAAAGCCACGTCAGCATTTTTACACAGTCAGATGATGTGTTGTCAGACCAGGGGGGTAAATAGGGGAATCTTTATATTACAGGGTTTGTTTTGGGAAAAAAAATTAGGCAAGGGGGTATTTCAAACTTCGCCTATTTTACCGGGGGTAAACAGGTATTTACCCTTTTATTTATAATGCTTATGGCTATATATATAGAGCTATATAAAAACAAACCATATCTTTCAGGGGCGTCTCCGAGTTTTTGGAGGCTCTGTGCAAGATATAAAAGTGGTCATTTAATAATAAAAAAAATTTAAATTATCAATTTAAATTGCATATAATTTTTTTAAAAAAATAAACATTCTTATTCTTGTAAACATATAAATTATCAATATTTAGAGCTCAAAAAAAATTATCAATATTAAACCAATTGCATTAAATCAAATAGGACAAAAAAAGACAAAAAATACAAAATAATTATCTTTGTATATAACGTCAAAAAGGAACATTCTAATCTAAGATTAAATTTTATACAAAGATTAAAATGGACTAGAACTATATTTACGAGTATAGATAACTAATTTATTGATACTCATTTGATATTTTATGAACATTAACAATATATAACTATTATTTTAGGGCCTAAAAATTAATCTATTAATATACATCTGATATTTTATGGGTATAAATAATATATAAGTAATATTATATGACCTCAAAATTTTGAGTTGAGGCCCTCAAAATTTGGAGGCCCGGTGTCGTCGCACATCCCGCACATGTGTGTGGGACGCCCCTGATATCTTTAAATAACAAACAAATCTTATAAATTCTAAACAAATCCTAAAATATTCTAAACTGAAATATAAATCTTAAATTCTAATATCATCTTATTTTAAATTTATAACTAAAATATATTTAAATATAAAATCTTCAAAAATATATTTTAACATTATTCTCAACAAATTTTTTATTTTAATGCCTGTATAGTTTTTTATTGCAAATATATTCCTAAATATACAAATTCTGTTGGTTTTAATTTCTACCGTCTAATTCCGTTTGAAAAACACCGATGTGCTAACGTTTGCACACATATGGTAAGAGTTTGACTTGATGCTCACGTATGGCTTTGGAATTTGTCAAGCAACCTAAAAATTGAAATTCAAGACTGGTATGGCAGCAAGTTGGATGATTGGAACTCAGTTATACAGATTGTGTATATAGCTCGATAGTATCCTAGACTTAATTTTAACTTCCAATTGGGCTGTCAAACCTCCAATTGTGCTGATAGTATCCTAGACTTAAGTTGGGTGATTGGAGCTCTGTTATACTTTTAATTTTAACTGGCAGTTGTGCTGTCAAACCTACAAACCACTACGGCTGAGAAGAAAAAGAATGGTTTTAGTCTCATAGTATCCGTGAGAAGGGAATTAAATCAATTTGAGATTTTAGGGATTATGTATTCCGCAATCGTTTATTTTTTGGTTTTGGTTCCTCATTAATTTATTTAATATCTTCATTTGCCACCTCATAATTGCCACGTGTGCAAACGTTAGTCATGTCAGCGTTTTTTAAATGAACTTGGTCGGCTGGGACTAAAACCAACACAGTTTACACATTAGGGATATATTTGCGACAAAAAAATGATACATGGTGTACCGGACAAAATACTGGGTACCATTTACCTAAGCCCAACACGCGCAATTGGGCCACTCACCTAAGTCAGAGGAGACCCAAAATTAAAAGATTATGTCATAAAACTAATCAACTACTCCATCATTACCCCACTACTCCACATAATCTCTCAACTACTCCCTCCATTATCTCCTATGACACTCCTATAAATAAGGCATCACAACCATGATGAATGATGTTCTTTTCTTTCACAAAATACATGGTAAATAGACATTTTCCTCGGATTTGACATGTACAGACACTTATGATTATATTGAATTATGTCATTTTCTCAAATTATTATCAATGTCGACGTGTTAGTATCCGTATTGTGTCCGGTGTCCGTATCTGTGTTCGTGCTTCATAGAATATTTGTGCTTTTTTATGGAACAAAAGTTGATTGTTAAGTGAATAAAGACATACCAATGGATTAATGTTGTGAAATTTGGACGGTGGTGTTGTGTGTTCGGCGGCAAAAGACTTCACAAGTTTAAGGAAACAAAGTTTATCTTTTGAGTTTAATTGTTATGCACTGTCAGTGTAAAATTATTTTATACATGCAACTAATAAGAGTGATTTAAACTTCCATGTCATATAAAGATAGTGGGGTGGAGTGGGGTGATGTGGCGGAATACATGGTTGTTATTGATTGACAGTGTAAAGTCAGTGCATACAAATTAAATCCTTATCTTTTTACTGAATTTCATTCAATAATAACTATCCAAAAATCAAGGAACAAAGTTGAGTATATCTTGCTTCGAAAAATAAAAAGTTAAGTATGTCGTTTCTCAAAAAAAAAAAAAAAAAAAAAAAGCTTAATGTAAATCTTAAAAAACACAAAACAAAAACCAATTGCATAAAACTGATACTATATCATAATCAACCATCCAAACATGGCCTCTTATTTGAGGATTATATATAATATTAATAATCATCAAAATATACCCTAATTACTTGCATCCATGATGTCCATCCAAGGGAAGATGAAAGACAGCGCCCAATTGATAGCAATTGCGAGGCATATGTGACCCTCAATTGTTGAGGGTTCATCGACCAAATTGAAACCGTGAGTAAAGATGATGGTGCAGACCATAGGAGCGATAATCCGGTCGTCGACATTGATGGATGGATCGATCCAAAGGATGAACCGATAAAAGTAGTTTAGAATAATGAGTATGAGGAATGAGTAAAAGATTAATTCTGTTTCAATGGTCATTCGATGAGATGCCCAATCCATTAACGGAGGAATGCATACTTGCAAACAGAATGTGTAGCATATATCATCAAATAACTCCATAATCTCCATTGTTTCTGTGAAAAAAAGAGAATATAGTTAGCCGTAATAAAAATTAATATAAATAAAGGAAAAGATTTGATTGCACTTTTGGTCTTTGTGTAAGAATTTGGAATGAGTTTGGATTCGAGACAAAAAAAAGAAAGAAAAAGAGATTGACTTACCTTTAGTCTATAGTGAACACGAGAAAGAGATCCAAAACCCTTCTTTCAACTTTGATTCATTAATAACTTTATATATATTTGACTATGGAGTCAAAACTAATTTGACACCAAATCTTATTCCTTTCTATTTTATTTTATCTAAAGGCTTAAAACAATCACTAAAATAAAAATATGTGATTTGTGTCACAGATACTTTTTTGGATTAATTTGTCAACAAATCTTTGAAAAAAGAGAGAAGGGTGAGCATCTTAATCGAATCATTATTTTTTTTTTCTTTTAAGCAATATGTGTGTTTTTTATGCAAAATAAATAACTAAATAAATAACTCCATAATTTATAATGTCCATAATGCTATTTGAGAACTTGTCAATTATTCTATTCCAAATTCCATGTCATTAATTTGTAAGTGTAATACTATGACCCTGTTTGGATTAGCTTATTTTTAAGATTATGCAAATAACTTATACAACTTTTATGTATTATTATAAGTTTGTTAAGATAGTTTATGATAAAATAACTTATAAAAATACAATTTTCATTAATATGAACTTATTAAATAGTATAAAATTTAATTTATATTGCATAAGTTATTTGCATAAGCTCAAAAATAAGTTAATCCAAACGGGCCCTATATAAGTAAAATTTTCATATTGCACCAGCCGTAAAATGTAGCAAATCAAGTTTCAAAAAGGTTGATAAGGAATTTGGTTAATTGATAAGTCATTTGTCTACCCTTCCTTAGAAATCTGACACCTAAGCAAAATTTGTTGCAATTTAGCCTTCTATTTTGGAGACAAAGTTCTACTTTCAAGCTCTCGTCAAAGTTCAAAAACATAACAAAATCTTGGTTTTTGACCATCACCCATATACTCCCATTTTTTATGTTTGAAAAAAAAATCAATTTGATAAGACCTAGTTCAACTAACAATGTCGATTTTAATAGCTGAACATCTTTATCTTATTCTAATCCGGGATCTTGCAATAACGTTGGTAAGTTTTAATGCTTTACGAACAAAAAAGATAAAGAAAATCAAGTTGGAAAGTTGCCGTTTCTTACACTTGGCCTTATAAATGTCTAATCTTTTGAATATGCATATGCCCAATATTTTGAACTCAACTGTGACTCTGTAATTATGTTGACAAAAGTATCTTTATCTTTATCTAATAATAATCAAAATATATACCCTACTTATCTTACACTCTAATTAATAATGAACCCTAATCTAAAAAAGATATAATAAAAAAAATATAGTAGCTGTCAATTGACGAAAATCGTTCCATTCATGACGTGTGTCATCACCTTCCTTGCAAAGGTTCTAACGACTGCAAAAGCTTCAAGGCATCTTTGCAAGGGGTCTTGCTTTGACAAAGAGGCATAGAGTTGTGGAATCCTAGTAATGGAGTGAGGATAGAACAAAAAAGAGTTCTTTGGCAATGTCCGTAGATGGGTCCATCCAACTATTGATGCAAGACAACGCCAAAGTGTAGTAGATTGCGTCGCATATATGTTTTAATAACGCCATTTTATGATCCTCCATTGTTGAGGCTGCCTTGAAAAGGTGATCAAGGATGACGATGATGACCAATGGAGTGATGAACTGATCAAAGAACATAGGAACAATGAGTATGAGACATGCATAAAAGATTAATTTTATTTCCATAGTCATTAGATGAGATGCCCAATCCATTAGCTGAGAAATGGAGAGCTGCAAACAGATTGCGTAGCATGTATAATAAAATAACTTCATCATCTCTATAGTTTCTGTGAACAAGAGACAATATAATCAGTCATATTAAAAATTATAAATAAATACATAAAAGAAGATATTTAATTACACTTTTAGTCAATTTTTTAAAATAACTAGTATATAACCCGTCCTATCGGACGGGTCGAAACGTTACGCGTTTTTTTTTTATTTTTAGTTACCAATTTTTAAAGTTACAACTTGATGAAAAAATTATATGTAACTTATAAATTTATAAAACTACAATTAAGTTTATACAATTGCAATTTTATTTAAGTAGTCGCATATTATTAAATTCTAAATTTTATATGATAGTTGCAAATTTTAGTACATTATAGTTAAATGTTTCCCGTATTTGTATATTATTATTATTTATATGATAGTTATTTTTAAAATTTTATCACTTATAATTTATTTAGTACATTATAGTCTATTTTATGTATTAGTTAAATGTTTCCCGTATAAATGTGATAGTATATTTTGTCTAAAGTATAATTTATTTAGTACATTTAAGTTAAATGTTTTCCGTAGAAGTTAAATGTTATCGCACAGGTCGTAACGTTACGTCTATATTTTCAGAAGTTACAATTTGCTAATTAAAATTAGAAAAGAAAAATTGAATTTATTTAATCAGTACTATATCAATAGTATACTTTGTCTCATGTTTAATTTATTTAATATACATGTAGTTATTTTGAAATTGGTATGAGTTCTATGCATAATCACCATAATTTGTCCCATGTATGATTTACTTACTATATATAATCGTTATTTTGAAATTGTAATGAGTTATATGAATCAATAGCATAATTTGTCCCATGTATAATTTATTTAATATATATTGTTGTTATTTTAATATTATCATCAGTTCTATGAATCAGTAGTATAATTTGTCCCACTTATGAATTATTTAATTAATATATATGATAGTTATTTTGAAATTGTAATGAGTTATATGCATCAGTAGCATAATTTGCCCCATGTATGATTTACTTACTATATATAATCGTTATTTTGAAATTGTCATGAGTTATATGAATCAATAGCATACTTTGTCCCATGTATAATTTATTTAATATATATGGTTGTTATTTTAATATTATCATCAGTTCTATGAATCAGTAGTATAATTTGTCCCACTTATGAATTATTTAATTAATATATATGATAGTTATTTTGAAATTGTAATGAGTTATATGCATCAGTAGCATAATTTGCCCCATGTATGATTTACTTACTATATATAATCGTTATTTTGAAATTGTAATGAGTTATATGAATCAATAGCATACTTTGTCCCATGTATAATTTATTTAATATATATGGTTGTTATTTTAATATTATCATCAGTTCTATGAATCAGTAGTATAATTTGTCCCACTTATGAATTATTTAATTAATATATATGATAGTTATTTTGAAATTGTAATGAGTTATATGCATCAGTAGCATAATTTGACCCATGTATGATTTACTTACTATATATAATCGTTATTTTGAAATTGTAATGAGTTATATGAATCAATAGCATATTTTGTCCCATGTATAATTTATTTAATATATATGGTTGTTATTTTAATATTATCATCAGTTCTATGAATCAGTAGTATAATTTGTCTCACTTATGAATTATTTAATTAATATATATGATAGTTATTTTGAAATTGTAATGAGTTATAAGCATCAGTAGCATAATTTGTCTCATGTATGATTTATTTAGTATATATGATAGTTATTTTGAAATTGTTATGAGTTATATGAATGAGTAGCATAACTTGTGTCGACTAATGCCTATTCGGCGTGCCACGCGTCTCAAAAAAATGTTACATCATAGACCAAAATGACTAATAAATTGCAGAGTCGGGAACTATTTTGTATTTTTTCTTCAATCAGGAATCAAAATAACAATGAATTGCACATTGAGAAACTAAAATAGATATTTCCCGTAAATATATTTATCACTTATTTAATATATTATAGTTAAATATTTTCCATATTTAAATCAGTTGCATATTTTTTCCTTATTTAAGTTAAAATTTATACTTTTGAATTTTTAACATGCTAGCAAGACCCCTTATTGAAATTTGATAGAGAAAACATCAAGGAGAAAGTAAATAAAAAAATAGTGTGAGGATGATATTATATTATAGTTAAATATTTTTCGTATTTGTACATTATTATTTATATGATAGTTATTTTTAATTGATAATTTTTTATTGAATAATATTGTAAAATTATTTTACACTGTCGGTGCATTTTTATTAAACTTTAATTTTTTAATAAAAATAATAGTTATTTTAAAATTGTTATCACTTTTATGGATGAGCTATATATATATAGCCTTCTTTTACTAATTTAAAGATAGGATATTTACCTTTGTATAATTTAAAAAAAAAAAAAAGAATTACTATCACCAAAAATAGAAAAAAGAGAGAGATAGAGAATAGTGTTGGGATTCACCCTTCTTCTCTCTCTCGTGACAGACCAAAGTAAAGTATGCACTATTTTTTTAATTTTTCTTTTTAATAACTTCCACCTATATAATTTATTTTACAATTAATCTTCTCTCTCTTCACCAACATTTCTTTGAGAATCTCTCTTCCTCTCCAACAAACCCTAGCCGCCGCATACAACTTCCGCTACTGCTCCGGCACTTCACGCACCATTCAGATTAAATGAAACCATATTAGAACTCCTGATTTTAAGTTATTTTCTTTCCACCAAATTTTTCTCTTTTCTGTGCTATATTACTCCGATCCGCCATCTTGTCCGTTAGATCTACAACACCATAAACAACCTTCAAAAAAATCATCATCATAAAAATACTCTCATCCATATTCTCTACAAAACCCACAAAGTAAAATCAATATCGGACTACTTTTACTGGTGACCACCGCGCCGGAAATTGCATCCACCGTGCCGGAAAATGAAATCCCTCTATTTTTTGGTTCCTTCGATATCTTGTGAGTACAGTGTTGGTATTTCTCATTAGATTTAGATTTAGAAATTAAACTTGACTTTTCTTGTGGTAGCTGTTAATTTCTTTTATGCATTTTTGCAAATATATTTGGATTTTCAATTTGTATATGAAGGGTATTATTTGTTTTTGTTCTTTTTTTTTTTTTTTAGTTTTTCAGTATTTTTTTTTATCTGATTGTATTCTTTTTTTCATAAAGCTTATTAAATAATTGTAAGATCTAATGAAAGTGAAAAGCAAAAAGGACAATCCCTTAAAGAATTTTCAAAATCAAACTGTTCTTTTTTTTTAGGATCTAAAATTGACAGTGTCACAAAGGATTTCAAAATCAAGCTGTACATTGTTCATGAGTGGATACAAAATAGAAGAAAGATTAGTAGAGAATAATCAAATGGAGAAAAGTAGATCACAAATGATACATGTAATTGTTCAGTATACTAATTTATCTCCTTTTTCACCCTTCACTTTCATATATTGCAATCTTCGTTTTTTTTTTTTTCAATGTCTTCTATGTAACAATGTTTTAGATCAACGTTGAATATTGATATACTTGTTATACATCTGGAAAAAAAAAGAAAAGTTAGATATAGCAAGATATGTTAAAAATATATATTGTTATTTTTTATGTTTGTCTTTGTTAACTTCAGAAAAATAAGTTTTGTAATCAGTAGAAGTGGTATATATGAATTAAAATTGAATATTTTATTAACTTATCTATCTTCTTCTTTGTTGTTGCTGAAGAGATTAGAGATGAAGATACAAAAATGGGAAAACAGAAGATGAAAAGGGAAATAATATCTTTGAATTTTTCTGCATAATACAACATAATCAGGTTATTAGATAATGAAAAGTAACATATATTATTTTTTGAAGAGATTGTATAAAAACTATGTATGAAAGTTGTTTTTTTCTTACCATGGTCTTTATATAACTTGGTCTGTGTTGAAGCTCTTCATCTTCTTGTTTGATATCTTTGAATTTTTCTGCATAACACAACAAAATCAAGTTATTAAAAATAATGTTGTTAAAAATGAAGAGAGAAAGAAAGAATAAAAACAGAGAAAGAAGATTAAAGAAAATAATTTAAATTTCAAATGATGAATATAGAATAATGTTGATTCTTGGGTATTTCATCTTATTTATTGAGTACTTCATCTTCTTCATGATCTTTTAATTTTTCTGCAAAATACAATAAAATGTAGTTAGAAATGAGGAAAGAAAGAAAGAAGGAAAAAAATTCAGAGAAAGAAGAATAGTGAAGTGAATGAAATGAAAATGAGTAAAGATGAAATAACATTTTGAATAAAGTAAAGAGAGGGAAAAAAAATTTGAATTTTAAATTTGACAGACATTGGGAACCGAAAATGAAAAGAGAGTGATGTAATGGGTCACATGTGAAACTTTCAAAGTATGAATAACTGTCCTTTTCAAAGGGACTTTGTGGGACCGGCTTGGTTTGTTTGAAACCATGGCTTGGTATGAAAAGGACATCTTCTATCACAAACTTGGAAAAATGGCTTAGTTACACAATAAAATGGCTTGATTACATTTTCTTTTAGTTCAGTTACTTAAAATTTGGACATCATTTGCCCTCATTTTTGCCAAGTTTGTGACCATTTGAAGCAAGGGCATTTTAAACTTTTCCAAGTACAATGAAATTCTTATATTGTATTGGATAATAGAATCAAAAAATAATTTAAAACAAAAAAACAAAAAGAAAGAAAACTAGTGAGGGTGGAAAAGACGGCTTACTTTATAGTCTGTTTTGAACGACAGAGAAGTTCAAAACCCTTATTTTTTTTTGTATATATAGGAATATAGGACCTACCAACACTAAGAAACAGTGAGATTTTTTATTTTTTATTGAGGCAAAAACAGTTAGATTTCTTTTTGTTTACTAAAAAACAGTGAGAAACGAAAATATCGGAATCTCAGATACAATATTTTGGAGATTGTTATTTTTATTATGTGGGTTTTAATGTATATGGGCTGTGAATAAAACTAGCAGGTTTTTAAGGAGAGTAGATCCTCTCATTGCACTTTATGTACGATTAAATTACCGTTTTTAATTGTATATTGTTTTGTATGGTCAACCTAATTAAAAGACAGTTGAATGGTTAGGAAATACACAAGGACACTCTCTAGTGAACAGTGCACTAGAGAGGATCTGGTCTCATGTGAGATTTTTTTTCGCACCCTTCGACTACTGGATGGGGACTGATTATGAGGAACTGTCTTGGTTTGGTTGAATTTGCTGCAACTCATCTAGAAAAAAGATCAAAGTTTCTCCAACTCTGGCCGAGGCTATGGCGCTGTGATGGTGTTTGAAGTGGATTCAAGCTTCAACACATCATGAACATATTACCATTGAATCTGATTCTGAGATATCTGTCAAGTGTCTTATGGTAAATAAGTTTTATTCTTAACTTTGAAAACATTCTTATGAGTTATGGAACTAGAAAGTGGAAATTCAATGCTGTGTATCTAACTAAATTCCTTTTTATTCTGCTTGCTTTCCATTCAAGAGTACATTAGAATCAAAACCAAAATATCACATTCTTGAGCAAGGTAAGATCCAAACCCCAAATAGTAATACAACAAATCTCAAAGGCCCTCAAAGAACCGCATGTGGTCCTCGAATGTTTCACCGTGTCTTATTTTGCTCAATGATCCATCATCTTCAACCTGAAATGTTTTACAAGATAAGATATCCTTGGAGACAAATCATAGATGAAGTTGAAATTGTGTTTTTTCAAGCAAAGATTCACAATATTAAGGCTTTGATTTAGAGCTTATAGCATAAGCATTTATCATATAAATGCTTATGTATAAGCTCTTTCTATAACAAACAATAAAATAGTCAAATTGATTTCACATAAGCTATAAGTTGTTTTCAAATAAGTTATCTAGAGAAGTTATAGAAGTAAACTAAAACCAGCTTATGGACATGTCATATGTTGTTTCCATAAGTACTCTTCTCTCAAACAGTTTCACAATCACAAGTACATATAGACAGGCACTAAGTGTAACATCGTGTTTATATTTTTTCAATCAAATTATTTTACTCAAGAACTAAGAAAAGCTATTAAAGGGCTCCCTTTCAAAATGGTTTTGCTATCAATCTATTTAATTTCATTAATGATTATCAAAATGAGTTTTGTTTTTCTTTCTCTCAAAACCACTTTCTTGTACTAGAGAAGCTTGTCTAACTACATTAGCAAATGAAGAAAGGAAGATCCATACCCAATACTCAGGAGGTCGCATCTTTAGATTGTAAGTAGATGCCATACTCATGCAGTAAGCACCAGCATCATGAACAACTAGACCGGTACCCTACAAGTGAAACTCAGATTAGATATTCAAACTCCGAACAAGTTTGCAATGTTGCCATCATGCTCCGGTGTTGTCAATTGTAGATTGCAAAAATTAGTGGTTTGTTCAAATTCCGTTACGCTACAGTACTATAAAGCCTGTATAGCCACTATTCGACAAACTTTGTACGAAATAGTGTATTGCAGAACAATACCTATTTGTTCAAATTTTGCTATGCTATAGTCGCTGTTTGACAATACTGTCATCATCATAGTTATGCAAGCATATTGTTTATGCAACTATTTAAATATTAAATACAACATCAATACATTATAGTACCTTGGTAGGAGTTGGAAGTTCTCTTCCTTTTCCTAAGAAATCTGCAGACTCGCAGACGGGACCGACTACATCAAAAGTTGCTATCTCGGCATTTGCTGGAGCAGGGGAAACCAACTCTATATGCTGCATAAAAAACATGACATTTAAACATTGACTGAAAAGAAAACTGGCACAACAAAGTTGCATTAGGTAAGAATTAGCATCAAGTAACTAAAATGGTCTTAAGCTCTATCAACTTCCAAGCACCTTCTTTAAAATGCAATACAATTCCTTAGACAAAGGCTTTAATGTTGTGTAAAATTTAACTGGATTCACTTTAATCAGTAGTGAATTACAGCTATATTGTATGACATAGCTGGTCCGAAGTATAGGCAAAAGAAGAGAGTTGTCTATGTTGTGAAAGCGGAAAAGCGTCGCGACGCGGTCAACCCCAAAATTGACGCGGCGCGGTCGCGGAGAAAATCGCGGCCGCTATTTAAGCATCGCGTCGCGGACAATAAAAAAAATAAAAAAATAAATATACATTCAAATACCCAAATAAAAACTCAATCTTCATATAATAGAAGTTTAAAACCAATAAAAGACCAAACATCCAAAATACCAATAAAAGTCATAAGTCATTAAACTCAAGGAAACAAACAAACACTTAATTCTAAACATGAAATAAAAACTCAAGAGTCATTAAAATTCATGGTTTCTTCATCATCACTTCCTTCACCACTGCTTTCCTCTTCATGCACTGCGATGGTTGAGTATTAGGGGGAGTCGGAGTTGGAGTTGTCGTCATGACTGTTGTAAAATAATAATTTTAAAAACAATTTCAGCAACATATCAGAACCGAAACAGAAACAGAAACAGAACAGAGAATAGAAGAAATAGAAGACTGATTCAAAAAAAAAAAAAAATAAAAAAAAAATCATGTAAAATAAAAAAACAGAACAGATAAAGTGGAAACAGAACATATAGTATAGAAAAAAATAGAAAAAACAGATAGAAGAGGAAGAATAAAAAACAGAACACATAATAGAATAGAAAAAATAGAAACAGAACATATAGTTAGAATCAAAATAGAAACATAATAGAATTAGAAAGTAGAAAAAGAACATATAGCAAGGACCATAATGAAACAAAAGAAAAAAAAATAGAAGAGGAAGTTATTATAAGTTTGAGAACTGAGAAGTGAGAAGTGAGAAGAGAAAAACAATACAAAAATAGAAGAGATAAAAGCTTACTTGTGATGAAGAACAGAAGAAGAAGGCTTGCGATGAAGAAGGCTTGCGATGAAGAAGAAGAGAAGAGATGAAGGCTTGAGTCTTGCGATGAAGATGAAGAGAAGAGATGAAGGTTTGAGATGATGGAGGCTGCGTACGATAGAAGAGAGAGGGAAGGGTTTCTTTGTTTTGCTGAATAGAATTTTAGGGTTCAATAAAATACCAAAATTGCCCTCCAAACGGTTAAAAAAATAATGGCAAAATCGTCTTTTTCCCTTTAATGAAAAAGCACCGATCCGCACCGCTCCAAACCCGCAACCCGCACCCGCGTCGCGCCCGCGAAACCCAAATAGCGGCCGCAACACCCAACCGCGTCGCACCGCCGTGTACTGTCGCGGCAAGCTCAAAAAAACCGCTCCGCACCGCGATTGCGGCCGCGACAGCCGCGATTCACAACATAGAGAGTTGTATTACATAGTTGACAGTTAAGACTTAAGATAAGACCTAGTTGAATCTGCATGACATGGATTAATGAAGGTAAGCTATATGAAAAACCCTTATGCAGGAGTTGGATTTAAATATCTTTTATTACGATTCATGAAAGGACACGTGTAGCAGATTGCATATAGTGGAAAAAGGTCTTGGTTGTTGGTATTGTTATTCTCATCAATAGTGTTGCAAAACAGAACTGCAAATGTTACTACATTCTTTGGCAAGAAGAGATGCAAGCAATAACATACAAGATGTTTTTTCTTTCTTTTCATTAGATTTGGCACAGGCAAGAAGTAAGATGTGACATTGCAGCCAAATCACAATATAATAAAATGTTGAGTGAGTTTTAGTACATTGTATATTACTTGAAAGCACACACACTTAAAGGGTCTTAAATCCTTAATAAATCTCCAACATATAATCCTTATCAATGCTTTAAATAATAACACAACAGAGACCAAGAGATACTACAACAAATACCTGATAAGCATCATAAAGACTTGGACGGATGAGTTCAGCCATACTTCCATCAATCACAATAAAGTTTTTAGAGCCATTGGTTTTGACACCTGTCACCCGGTTAACCAAGCAACATGTGTTTGCTATAAGTGATCTCCCTGGTTCAATGATGAGTTTAAGACCACGGGAAAGAACAAGCTCCCGTACCTACTCCAACCATGGAAATAAGAAATATTCAATTAACGGGGATAGTGTAAAAGGAATTAAATGGTAGATAAAAAAAGCAAATGGTCTGTTATGATGATTTATAACATATGCAAACACACATGTGAAGCACCTTTCGTAGGATACACCATAAAACTTAAATAAATACTACATATAGTCATTTCTTTGAGGCCACTTGGTAGAGTCGTGGGATACACCATAAAACTTAAATAAATACTACATATAGTCATTTCTTTGAGGCAACATGTATAAAGCCTAGACAATATTCACATTATAAGCCGGTCTGAGTACTGAAACAGTATATACATTCACGTAATTTTACAAATTTAATAGTTCAGAAAGGGATTATTTATCACATGTCCCTGCATGTCACATTTAAAAAGTGGATATAGAAAACTAAAATACTGAAAATGCCAACTTTCCAGTGGTATTCCTTATTCTTATAAGGAATTACAAACTTAATCACATATAAAACAAAAATCGAAAGTGAGTTATATGGATAGAGTCCTCACGGTATCAATTAGATCTCTGGGTTTAGGAAGGACAGCACCAGCATGATAATAATCTATCCCAAGTCCACCACCGATATTTAAATAATCAACTTCAAAACCCTGAGCACGAATTTCATCAATGTAGTTGACCATAATAGTGGCTGCATCCCTGAAAATATCTACCTGGAAAGGGGAGTAAAATAGCAACAAACAACCATGTCAACACTTATATTATGATGATTGAGAATCGGCATCCATCGGTGCAAATTGACCTATCATTCTATCAAAGCATATTACATAATAAAAGACCTTTTTGGATAACCTTGGTAATGGTTGATCCAAGATGACAGTGGGCCCCTACAAGCTTTAGCTCAACAGGATGCTCCTTCACAGCATCTAAAAACCACTGCAGCTTCTCATTTCTAATGCCAAATTTAGAATTCTTATTCCCGGTGGCAACATAAGGATGGACCTAAGGATAACAAAAATAAAAACTTTTAGATATTTTTATAACAATAAACTTCCAAAACATTAAACATGCCAATGAGACCTAGAATTAGAAATACAGATGTCTCAAGTTGTACCTAATGTGATGTTCCGCACGAAGCAATCAAACATAACATAAAAACAAAGACTTTGTTTTTCAGAAACTTATATGTCTCTGTCTACAACTACAATTGCTTATCATTTACCACCAATAAATGGGGGAAAAAAACTAGCAAAGATATACCTGCGGGTCAACATCAGGATTAATCCGAAGTAAAACATTCACCCTCTTTCCAGCAATTCTTGCGGCTGCCACAATGTTTTCCAAGTCAAATTCACTGTCAATGTTGACAAACACGCCTGCTTCGGCAGCCAAGACCAAATCCTCCAAGATTTTCCCGTTTCCGTTAAAGATACACCTATTGATCGATGCAGTGACCCAAAATTACACTAAGAATTTCATATATTTTCAACAACAAAAAATTATAACAGATGAAAACTTGTCAAACAAATTAGTTTGAACTATGACTGAACACGAGACAGGAAGGTTCTAAACTTGATTTCCATATTCATAAAGATCACACTAAACTTTATATCAAACTTACATTTACAATAAAAACATCCAACCATAAGCCTATGTTTGGTTCCACATTTGGAGCAGCCATAATTGATTCTCGACATGTAAAATTGATTTTGACATAATTGATTTTGTCTCCATAATAATTGACTCTAACTTGAAGCTAGAGTTTATTTGTAAGCTTAAACATAATTTTTACACTGAAATTTATTGTTCTACTCACTTTTACATTAATATATCCACACATAAATCACTTTACTTTACCTTCAACTCAATTCTAGTCAGAATCAATTTTACATAATCAATTCACTCAAAATCAATTCTTTGTCACCACAGAACCAAACATTTGAATCAAATTAACAAACCAACTCCATTCAAATCATGTTTATCAAAAGCTTAACCAAACAACATTTAACAAATTAAGTTAACTCAAAATAACATAAGATAAAACTCAATGAACCAACCTTGTAGGATCGAATCCAGCACGAAGAGCAAGTTTAAGTTCATTTCCACTAACAAGAACAGCACCACAACCCAAGTTTCTCAAATGCTCCAAAATCTTATAATTATTATTAGCCTTAATAGCATAACCAATAATAGATGTTAACCCTTCCAATGCATCTTTATAAGCTTCAACATTTCTAGTAATCTGTGGCTTACTATACAAATAAAAAGGTCTTTTTTCAACAGATTCCATAATCTCATCAACCTTAACACCCTCACAATACAAATACCCATCTTCTGATTTTCTGAAACAATGCTGAAAATCATGAACTTTCTTGGTTGTTTCTAGTGAGGTTTTGGGTGTGTTTTGAGATAGAACCGCTCTTAAAACATGTGATTTGATGGTGGATTTGAAAGGAAGAACTGGAAGTAGGTTTTGGGGTAAAGGGTTTTTGTTGAATAAGTGATGATTATATGAAAGTGAAAGATTTGATTGTGCAATGTGGGTTTTCATTTTGGGGAATGATGAGGTGGTTTGCAGTGAAATATGTATGGAGAAAGAGACGAAGCAGAAATAATATGAAGGTGTGAACTGTGAAGAAGACGATAATGGAGAAATGTCCTATTTGATGGAATTTGAGGTAATTAAACCCTAATTTGTTTTTTTATATCTTTCTTTTTTTGGTAAGGTTTTTTTTGGAAGATGGTAAGGTTTTTTATATCTTTCAAAATAATAATATTAATTGGTTAGTTGGTTTGCTTAATGATAATTGACGCTGAACTTGACAGGGAGAACCACGGTTCAATCCCCACAACTGTGATCGGGGATGCTGGAACCACTTGATGTCGAAATTGACTCTCGAACTAGATTAAACTGGTGGTGAAAAACAAATAATAATAATAATAATATTAATTAGTACTCCGAAAAATAATAATAATTTTTTAACTATAAATATAATATTATGTAAAAAAAAAAGGCTTAATTGCAGTTTTGATCCCCTTATTTTCACCATTTTGCAATTTTGGTCCCCCTTAATTGTTATAAATATAATATTATGATAATAACATTATCATTATGTACCAAAAAAAAACATTAACACTTAATTGTAGTTTTCATCCCTTTATTTTTGCTATTTTGAAGAATCGGTCTCCTTATTTTAAACTTTGACAGTTTTGATCCCTTCATTAAATATTTTGTCTAAAATATGGGGATGTGGCATATTTTAAATTAAATTTATAAAAGGATTATTTTTACAATTTTATTGATGTTGGTATTTTTCAGATCATATATTATATTGTTTAAAACATGTGATATTGTCAATTTATAGTTAAAAAATTGGTAGAGGATTATAATAATCAAATTTTAAATTATGGGCAATTTTACAAAATAATAAAATTAAAAAAAGGAACAAAATTTGCAATTAAATATAAAACTCTTTTATAAAAAAAGTCGTGTTAAACAGTGTCAATGTGTCATAGAAATAATGGTTAAAGAAATAAAAATAGAAATGAAAGTTTTAATTTAAAAAAAAATATTGAAATTTTAAGACATCGAATATACTACTACTCCACTCTAAATATTATCAAAATTAAGAGGAAAATTGCAAATAAATAAATAATAAATAATTTACAAACAAAACCAAAATTTCGACAAATAAAAGATGGAAAAATCTTGACCAAAAAAAAAGAAAAAGAAAAATATTAAGTATTAACCGTTTTTATTTTTTGACTAGTTGGTAGTATTAACCGTTTATTATTTTGTTGTTTTCTTCTAGTTGACCGACAAACTTGAAACACTCTCCGATCTTCTCCGATCCGCGTCACGGCGACGATACACAACAATGTCCCTACCTTTTACAGATCGGAACCGTCGTCGCAACGCAAAACCACATCAAAATCCAGTTCCCGATGCAAAACGCGATGACGTAGAAGGTGGATTCGACGGTTCATCATTCACCGGCGCTGTATTCAACCTCTCAACAACAATTATGGGTGCCGGAATCATGGCTCTTCCTGCTGCCGTTAAACAACTCGGATTGATTCCTGGCTCAATCATGATTATTTTCTGTGCTATTTTAACTGAATCATCCATTGTTACTCTCTTGAAATTCACACGTGTGTCTAAAACGTCGACGTATTCTGGTGTTGTGAGGGATGCTTTTGGTGGCATTGGTCGATTTGTTTTGTTGCTTTGTATCATCTTCAACAATATGGGAATGCTTATTGCCTACATGGTCATTATCGGTATTTTTATTTTATTTATTTACAATATGCTGCTCATTATCATTCTTTCATAGTTTGATTTATACTTCGAAAAGTTAAAACATTTGAATTAACTTTTATATATTATTTAGTTTAAAGCATAGTTAGTACTTAGTAGCATCAACTAATCTTACATTTTTACAAGTATTAAGTATATTCAATAAGAATCTACTAGTTTGACGTGTCAATCAATCTAGTCTTATAATTGATCTTAAAATTATTCATATGAAGTGATAAAACAATGAGATTTTATTTGATGTTAGTATTAAGCTGATTTATTTGAAAAATTGGGATTGGATTCCCTGTTGTAGGAATTCCACGCAGTTTTAGGTTGTAGTGAATCTCAGCTGTTGATTTGAAATCAGACGGTTCATATTTGAAACTTAATTTTACACGGTGAAACAATCTCAGCCCAAAACAGTTACAACGTCCTACTGTAACTGAAGGAAATTTGATTCCAAAACATTGGAATTATCAAATCTGATGAAGTTATTGGTACTAGTGTACTGTCTATATTTTTCTATTATAATTGTCTTAATTGGCAATTTCTTATTATGATTGAGTCAGTACAACATCTATTTTTTGAGTGTCCGATTTTGGACGCATTTGGACTTCTATTTTGAATTGGTTGGGTATTAGCAAATGTCTTACCTAATTTTGGTTTGCCGAATGCACAACAATTTAGTGATTTGATTCTAATGGGTGAGAGTTTATGAGGGGTAGGCTAAGTTTTGTTTGGTTCGCATGTGTTTTTTATGTTTGAAAGCTTAGAAATAATGTGATTTTCCGTCATAAGGCTTGTGATGTTAATTCTGTTCTGGAAAACATAAAACTGTGAGTAAAATCCATGGTGTGTCCAACCACTTGGTTGTCTTAGTGTTGTGGAATCCTAGTTGAGTTGTTTTGCTTGGCTCATTGTTTTTGTTTGTGGGACGAGTTGTTGTATGTTTGGCTTTTGTCTTGAGTTTTCTCTATTGATTTTGAGTGTCCTTTGTACTTTTGTTTCCTACATTTGAACATCTTGTGCTTAGTAGGACTTATTAATACATATTCTTCTGACTTTCCTTCTATTCAAACAAACACCGAAAAAAAGTACACAGCAAAAATACATATTGAAACGAATTTCCCATTTGAGACATGTTTGGTTTTGAAGCTTACGGCTAAGCAAGAATACATATTCCCATATGATGGTTGAAATTCACTTGCTGTCACTATCTGGTTGCATGAAATTCATTCTCCAAAATTGTTGTTTGTGATGATTGTGTTATGCTATGATGTGACAGGTGATGTGTTCTCGGGAACGTGGTCGGAAGGAGTCCACTATTCAGGAGTTCTAGAAGAATGGTTTGGTCAGCGTTGGTGGTCAACGCGTCCTATCTTGTTGCTGCTCACAACGCTTTTTGTTTTTGTGCCTCTCACATCCTTCAGACGTGTAGGTACGTCTAATTCAGTGCATGTTTAGATTTATTGTGGGTTTATCTAAATCACAAATTTTTGGTTTACAAAAATAAATTGTTTTTGGAATATGTTACATGATGCTTGAATAATTTTATGGTAGTATATACATCAAATAGTTATTGATTTGGTTTTTTTCTTGATTCTACTATATCAGATTCACTGAGATACACATCAGCATTATCAGTGGGATTGGCTATTGTTTTTGTGGTGATAACAGCAGGTGTTGCAATTGTTAAGTTTGTCGATGGAAGCATTGGGGTGCCACACTTAATGCCCAAAGTCACTAGCCAAGAATCCTTTTGGAAACTCTTCACTACCGTCCCTATTTTAGTCACTGCTTACATCTGTCATCATAATGGTTAGTACAAACTAAAGTTGCAGATTCTTAATTTTGTTGCAAATGATTAATGTGTTTGTTTTACTTAAACTTGAATTTGATCCCTTGTTGGAATAGTTTTCTTTATAAAATTTTACTTAACCTTTCGCACAAACTTTGGAATAGCAATTCTTTTTCCTAAAAATGGAAGGGTAAGAACAAAACTTATTTCATTGCAATAAAGTTTGTATTACAAACCGTTACAATCCCAAGTCCAGATCCGCCACACTGTATTTTTGAGATATTGTCCGTTTTTGACTCTTGTGTGAACTCTTACAGTTCTTCATAGTTAAAAGGCGTCTCGATGGGCTGAGGAGTGTGTGTTGTTTATATATTACTCTTAACCTCGACTTTCAAGAAATGTGAAACTTGATGGTGTACCGCAACAGTAGCACTTAGTCGAGGCTAAATGTGAAACTTGATGGGCTGAGGAGTGTGTGAACTCTCACACGTAACTTAGACCCTCATTTCCCATAAACCGGTCAATGTTCTAACCTCAAGTCCCCTATATTGCATTTCAAATATTGTCCACTTTTGGGTCTTAATGTCAGACTTTTTGATGCAGCAGAACACAAACACTTATTGATGCAGGATACTGCGTCACTTATTTATACGTCATATTCATAACTGAACTGCTTAATTTTGTAATGATAAGTTTATAACATGTGGTATTATACCTTTTACAAAAAAGAAGAAGATTAAGTATATCTTGTTTTATTTAATTGCAGTGCATCCTATAGAGAATGAACTTAAAGATCCATCCCATATGAATGCAATAGTTCGGACATCACTTTTACTATGCGCATCTGTGTACATAGCGACAAGTCTTTTTGGAATTTTATTATTTGGAGACAAAATACAAGATGATGTACTTGCAAATTTTGATGGAGATCTTGGAGTTCCTTATGGTACATTTCTTAATGATGTAGTTAGAGTGAGTTATGGAATTCACCTAATCTTAGTGTTTCCAATTGTGTTTTTCTCCCTTAGACTCAATCTAGATGGTCTTTTGTTTCCACATGCCATTCCTCTTGCCTTTGACAACAAAAGATTTTGTTTTGTGACAATAATTCTCATGGCTTTTGTTTTTGTTGGAGCTAATTATGTTCCTAGTATTTGGTATGCCTTCCAATTCACAGGTGCTACAACTACCATTTCTGTTGGTTACATTTTTCCAGCTGCCATTGCTCTTAAGTAAGTTATCATTCTATGGCCAGTTTTCATAACACTCTTCGATTTAGTCCTTAAAATGTTTAAATATAATAAATAGTCTCTAAAGTGTATAAAATCTGTCGGTTTTGTCCCTATTATTTACATGTTTGGGCCATCATGGCGAATTTTCATACACTTTAGGGACGAAATTGATAGTTTATTCTAACTATTTTTTTTTAAAGGTAGATTATTCTAACTATGATCGAAGGAGTTTCTTAAAGAGTTGATTACTAATGTCATTCTTGAAATTTTGCGTGCTAGAAAATTTGGTCTATATAATTAACTAAAATTTTAAAATGATTTATGAAATTTGATCACATTAGTACTACCAAAACAAAATCGGGGACAAAGTTGAACTAATGTGATCGAGAATTTTCAATTTGATTATTATGAAATTTTGTTAGTTTTAGGATTAAATTTTGTTAGACAATTATGCTGTGATTAGATTATTTAATATGTTTGCCTTTTTCCAGAAAATAGGGTGATTATCACATATTTAATTTTGTGATTACTCTTTGGCAGGGACAATCGTGGGGTTGCAACAAAAAAAGACAAGTTGTTATCTTTGTTGGTTATACTTTTGGCTGTTTCATGTAGCACTATAGCCATCTTTAGTGACTTGTATTATAGCACTTTCAGTAATGAAACAACATCACATGAAGCTTAAATATTATCAAGATTGATGTGATAGATTATTTTATTAATCATATTGAAATCATGCACTTGCCTCCAAGAAGTTATTCCTTTAATCAAGGTAGTATCTACTATCTACTACTATTAAGCACTTTCTAGAGTCAATAATTAGTTTTTATTTTCTTGTGGTGTATTGACTAGTCAAGTAAGTTGTATATTCTAGATAATGTAGTCTTTCTGATCAGTATATAAACAATAATTCACATTTTAGATTTATTAAATAACTGGTATATTTGGTAGTTATTCAACAAATTTAAAATGTGAATTGTTGCTTATATATGATATTGGAGACTGGAGAGTAGTTTTGTTCTGATGTTTTATATGTTGTCTCATTATATATAGATATTTTTGCATACAATGAACAGGCAATAGTAATTGTATTGTATATAAATTGAGTACTCACTCACCTACAAATTTTATTCTCATAAATAACAATCTCATCCATAATTGTATTCTCATAAATGACAATACATTTGATCATTTTTCAGAAGAGTTCATTTTTAAAAGGCAGAACTCCAACTCATTCTGCATCTATACAAAATCATTTGCAATCAACATTGTTAGTGGTCAAGTAACTCGTTTAGAATGACCCTCAAGATTGATATGAACCCAGCAAAAATGAATGATACACATATAGTGAGTTTAAGTATCTTTTAAAAATGTAATAATTGATGTCTTTCTCTAATGAAGAAAGAGATATACCTGATGATAGTTATGAATAATATATGTATCATTGGATAGAACAAAAGGCAGGACATGTTACCATTGGTGGAGGTGGCAATATGGTTGCTAGAGTCTATAGTTATCATGCATTGTCTGATATGATTAGTTAAATCATCATAATAACATTAAGCCTTAGTCATAACTTCTTTATATATTTTGTTTTATAGGATACATATTTGCGTTATCCGTAACGTACATCGTGTATTTGGTAAAATGTTTTTTTAAAATGTAAAATATGATTCTGATACTTTTAGGGTATGGATCCCCATATCAATATCCAATATAGATTTGTCTCCAATTTTGGAGTATTAAAACTTCATAGTCACAGATGTCCATAAATTCATAATTACAAGTTTTAAGAGACCTAAATTGTTTCTTACTCGAATAATATGATTGTGTTGTCGAATTGAAAAGTTAGTTAATTTTAAAAATGCAGTAGTAATTGTCAATTGAAAAAAAAAAGTAACTAAAGAGGATAGATGATTTTTGGACATAAATGTTGAGTATCAATCTTATACAATCCTATCAACCGTGTTATTTGAATATTAAAATATTGACACGGTATATGTTTTATTTTATCTTTATCTCTCCTACGAGCAATGCTATATATAGCGAAATAGTGAAGGGCTGAATCACGAATATCAAGTGGACCAATGAAAATGCATGTTTAGCAGAAAACACGAGGTGTATTAAAGAAACATGCAAATAAATCATGCCACCTGGGTTGTGAAGAGGTTTGTGTATCAATCCTTCGCTTGAAATAGTATTTTTCCTTTTAAAAATACACACAAAAATCACTTGACAATAATTTCACAACAATTTTTTGTTATTGTATATGTAAAAAAAAATGTTGTACAAATATCATTTTCCTAATCCTATTCACCCATTTTTCTTTTCCTTTTTTTACTTCAATTTCCTTTAACTACATAATCCTTTCGGACCTAAGATCTTTGGTCTAAAGTAAATGAGTGTTGTTGATGACGGACTATTGAATGTGAGTTTATGGTTGACCCTATTAAGCATTGGCCTAGTTTGAAACACTACTCTTTCACTCACTTTTATTTACTCTCTTTGATCATTTTTTATAAGAAATAACTTATTTTTTAAACTTATTAAATAATTGATGTAATTCAATCTATAATATAAACTGGTTACATAAATATTTAATGAATTTAAAAAGTCAACTATTTCTTATAAAAAAAATCAGAGTAGTAATGATTAATAAATAGTATTTATTACACTCGAGACCTCTTCCAAAAGTCAACTGAACATTAATACTCCATAGTATTTATATCACACTTTCTTCGCCTTCTCTTCTTTACAGGGTTGGTCAAAAAATCAAAAGTTTACAAAAATAAATGGCACCTTTATTCAAATGGTGGGGGAAACAGAACAACAATCATCACCATAGTGGAACCCCTGTGGTAGTGAAAATGTCTATGCTTGAACTTGAAGGTTCTTCTTCTGATGAAGATTTTAACTCTTCTTTAAGAGACAACAACAACAACAAAAGAAGAGGTAAAAATGCTAAACAATTAACTTGGGTTCTTCTCCTTAAAGCTCACAAAGCCGCAGGTTGTTTAGCTTCTATTGCACCTGCATTGTTCACACTTGTTTCTTCTGTTAAACAACGTGTGTCTTCTGGAAAAACCGATGTTGATGTTGATGTTGTTGTTGGTGGAAATGGAAATGGAAATGAAAGTGAAAGAGAGACAGAGAATCTAACTGTGAAGACAAGATTATATCATTGTATCAAACTGTTTCTTTTACTTTCTGTTCTTTTGTTTTGTTTTGAGGTTGTTGCTTACTTTAATAAAAGTTTGCATTTTGGTTCTACAAGTTTGAATTTTGAAGTTAAAGGTTTTTTTGATTGGGTTTATTCTAAGTGGGTTTTGATTCGTGTTGAGTATCTTGCTCCACCTCTTCAGTTTCTTGCAAATGTGTGTATCTTGCTCTTCATTGTTCAAAGCTTGGATAGATTAGTCCTTTGTTTAGGTTGTTTTTGGATTCGGTTTAAGAAGATTAAACCTGTTTTCAAACTTGATGATGATGATGTTGATCTTGAGAATGGGAAAAATGGTTTCTTTCCTATGGTTTTGGTTCAGATTCCTATGTGCAATGAGAGAGAGGTGAGGCACAATGTTTTTTAGATCATTCATTGGTTCTTTTTATGTTGTTTTGTTTTTCATTTGTTGTGTTAATTTAACTTTGTTGTTTTTGTGTTTTTGTTTGTATAGGTTTTTCAGCAATCAATTGGTGCTGTTTGTAATTTGGATTGGCCAAAATCAAAGTTACTAATTCAAGTTTTGGATGATTCTGATGATTCAACAACTTCTTGTTTGATCAATGAAGAGGTTCAAAAATGGCAACAAGAAGGTGCCAACATTGTGTACCGACATAGAGTGATTAGAGAAGGTTACAAAGCTGGTAACTTGAAATCAGCAATGAATTGTAGTTATGTGAAAGACTATGAATTTGTGGCTATATTTGATGCTGATTTTCAGCCTACTCCTGATTTCCTTAAAAGAACAGTTCCTCATTTTAAGGTAATTCATTAAATTGATTGATTGGTTTAATGTCGTTTTGTAATACACACCATGTGTGTGTATTATGTATTTATGTCATATAGTAAGAGCATGTTTGGATTGACTTTTTTGAACTTATACGCTGACATAAGCATTTGTAAAACTATTTGATAGTACTTTGGGAAACAGCTTGTGACATATTCATAAGTTGTTTTCAGCTTCTTTTCATAAGCTCTCCAAGATAGGTTAAACTTATAGTGTATACAAAAACAATTTTATTTTATCTTTTGTTATATAAATAACTTGTACTGTACATAAGCACTTATACTATTAGCTGCAGATTAAGTTGTTTATTTAAACAAGTCCTTATTTGAGCTTTCTATTAACATAAGCACTTGTGAAACTGTTTGGGAGAGCTTAGGAAAATAGCTTATGATATATTTATAAATTGTTTCCATCTTATTTCGTTAAGCTCTCCAGGATAGCTTATGAAAGCAGTTTGAATTTATTTTATTTTTTGTTATAAAGAGTTTATACAGAAGCACTTATATGATAAGCGCTTATACTATAAACACTTAATTAAGTTGTTTATCCAAACATGGCCTAAAATTGTTTGAATAATCATTACTTGGTGTGGTGATGCTGCACAGGATAATGAGGAATTAGGACTTGTTCAAGCAAGATGGTCTTTTGTGAACAAAGATGAGAATCTTTTAACAAGATTGCAGAACATTAATTTGGCATTCCATTTCGAGGTTGAGCAACAAGTGAATGGACTTTTCATTAATTTCTTTGGTTTCAATGGAACTGCTGGAGTGTGGAGAATTAAGGCCTTGGAAGATGCCGGTGGTTGGTTGGAAAGAACAACTGTTGAGGACATGGATATTGCCATTCGAGCTCATCTTCATGGATGGAAATTCATTTTCCTCAACGACGTCGAGGTTTGCTTCACATCATTATTCGTACCAAACGATTTAGAATAGCTTGTTTTGTTTTGCGCTAATCATGGTTTTGGAGATCCAAACATAATATTGATCTGTCATTTACTAACTGCAATTTGTCGCTGCTTTCAGTGCCAATGCGAGCTACCTGAATCTTACGAAGCCTATAGAAAACAGCAACATAGATGGCATTCTGGACCAATGCAATTGTTTCGCTTATGTTTGCCTGACATTATACGTTCTAAGGTATATACTCGTTACCTCTCATTTTATTTGTCGTTTAATGTAACATACACTTATGAAAATCTTTTGTTATACTTGTTCGACTACTATGCTCTTACTGTAGTGTTGGTTATGTAGAAAGACTTATAATCACTTAATTAGTATGGATTATAGGGTAGGTTGAGATATCATTAACAACGGTGTTTTTTATTTTCTTTTGCAGATAAGCATATGGAAAAAATTCAACTTGATATTCTTGTTCTTTCTTCTTAGGAAATTGATATTACCCTTCTATTCATTCACACTCTTCTGTATAATTTTGCCAATGACAATGTTCGTACCGGAAGCCGAGCTTCCTGCTTGGATTGTTTGCTATATCCCGGCCACCATGTCATTCCTCAACATTCTTCCAGCTCCCAAATCCTTCCCCTTCATAGTTCCTTACCTTCTATTCGAAAACACCATGTCGGTTACAAAGTTCAATGCCATGATCTCCGGTCTTTTCCAGCTTGGGAGTGCGTATGAATGGGTTGTAACCAAGAAATCGGGTCGTTCCTCGGAGGGTGATCTTGTTTCATTGATTGAAAAAGAACCAAAGCATCATCAAATAGGGGTTTCGGTTCCTGATCTCGAGGAGCTGAAAGAAGAAATTCGACTAAAAAAGGAGAAAAATGAAGCAGCATCAAAGAAGAAAAAGCATAATAGAATCTACATGAAAGAGCTTTCTTTGGCTTTTCTACTTTTAACAGCTTCAGCTAGGAGCCTCCTTTCAGCTCAAGGAATTCACTTCTACTTCTTGCTATTCCAAGGCATATCATTCCTTTTAGTTGGTCTAGACTTGATTGGTGAACAAGTTGATTAAATCCAAAAGGGTAAAAAATTAAAAAATAAAATTAAAAAAACTAGAAAAGACTATGTAGATTTGGATTGCATGTAGTCGGAATCTCATGCATTCACACAGTCAGCATATTGGTGGTCGTTGGATTAAGATTCAACGGTGCAGAAAACAATCAAATTTTGTTAATTGTTTTTAAATCTATTATACCGAGCTTCAAATTTGGAGCGTTTAACCTTATCCAATGGCTATCGATGTGTTGGTTGCATAAATGCATGAGATTCCAAATTTGAGAACAGGTTATTATACTACTGTATAGAGATCATCAAACACAGAAAACAAGGATGAAAAAACCATGCTTATGTGAATCATTGAAGACAGTTTATGGGAACACTGCATAGAGCCACAGAGTGTTTCTTATCCAATTATGCATAATATAGACCCTACCCCATTATGTGATCATAGATAGAAAAGGAAAAGAAAAGACTATTTGGAAAATGGTACAATAGAAGAGTTTACCATTTTTTTTCTTCATTTTGTAATTTTATTTTGATGGATCATGGATGTAGATTCTAGTTGGATTAATTCTTTTATTTTATATTAATATTTTTGTGGTTTGAATTTCAAACAAGAGTTATGAATTTTTGTTATCTTATGTTTTCTTGTGTCATGTTGGTTTGGTATGTTCTCCTTATCAAATTACTACTTCAACATGTGTTATATGGTCTATCACCCATAAAATGACACATGAGAGACTTATTTGAGCAAAAACATAGTGATGATACTTTTTCTGCGTCATTAGTGAAGATACTTTTGAATAATTGCAGATTTAGTCTAAACTTTTTTCAATGATCATTCCCTAAATTTAATTCTCTTTTGTGAAGTATATAATTTCGCAAACTCCATACTAATTGTCAACAAATATAATATTATGATCATTTTTTTTTTTTCGTTATTTGTTTTATGGAGGTGACAAAAATATTGAAATTAATTTTTATGCACCGATGGTCATTTTAAATGGTGAAACCGAAAGTGCATAGTACAATACCATATATATATAAGCTTTTCTTTTTCTTCATTCGACTAATAAGTTTTACCATATTTCATTTGACCTAAACGTGAAACTTACAAAGTTGATATTTTATAAATAATTTCACTAAAGTAAAGATTGGAATTGATATTTTATAAATAACTTCTCCATTTATCCCTTTACGGATTAAACACTGAGATGGAAACATAAGCCGAAAAAACAAACGTATTGATAAAATATATACAATTAAAGGTTCCTTTCTTAGCACATGGATGTACATATTTTTTTTACTAATCCATGGTTGCACTTGAAGAAATAGGGTCATCATAATATTGGATTATGTCCATTTGAGGTAGCTGGACCATTATTCACTCATGTGAACCTTTCAAACAAAACCAACTAATTTTCTTTCACTACCGATCAATCATCCATCTTTACTTGTTCTGCATTCAGTTTTCGTGTTTTTCTTAACTTTTAATTTGTTACGATATAGATGTGAAGTTTTCATCGTTGTTAGTGATGACTAATCTCCGTCGCAAAATTTGTGGGACACATTAGCAGTTCTCTTCTTTCAACCGAATTTTCTCTATATGCATGAATCTAAAATTGAACTTTGACCACATGCTTAAGAAAACTAAAACTCTTACCAAATCTGATTGACCACATTTAGTTGGTTGGATCTTTACCTTCCATAGTAACCAAAGGCTTCTTCACAAAATAAAATAAAAAATAGCTGGTAAAGATATTTTATCATTTGTACTATTTTTACATTCATCTGTATAATATATACAACTTTATACTTTCTTCTCTTCTCATTTCATGTAGGTCATGTTTATTACTAACAATCATGGTACTAACAAATGTGAACTAATTTATAGTTTAAAATTGTGGGCATTGATGACTATGATCCTTTAAATTAGTGACATTCTAAAGGATACTAGTTGAAGTTAAAAATCTTTTATTAAATCTTATTGAAGTTGTCGATTTATTTTATTGAATTAGTTATAATTTCAATTTTAAAAATTATGTGATATCTTTTGTGAATATAACTCAATTGATATAAATATTATATGTAATACGTAAGAACTATAGAATTCAATTCAAATATATTGTAACGTAAAATTCTAGTCACTAAATTGTTTGGAAATGATCTCAAATTGACATATTTCTTAAACGATGCACAAAAGCATAGTAGTGAATTGAAGGATATGTGGCACATGACATGCTTTGTAGTGGGACTGAATGATAGTGCAGTTTTGGTGCTATTTGCATGCCCACCCACTCTATCCATATAAATCAGGCATTTGATAAATGAATAAATTAAAAATAAATAAATAAAATAGAGATGTAACCAATTTTTTAATTAAGGAAAATGCTATTTAGCAAGAATTTTTTGATGCAAAAAAGAGAAAAATCTTATGTGGCAATATTTAATTGGTCAAATTATAATCACTCTCTCTCATGTATGGTTAGCCAAATTTTAATTGGTCAAATTTCCTAATTTTATGGATTCTTCTCTTTCTTGCATCAATATTTCTTGCTAAATAGCATTGCTCTTTAATTAATAGCTAACTGATAGGGAAAAAATTATATTTAGAACAAAGATAAAAATATAAACATGTATAGAATTTTTGTAATTTTGAACACAGGACTTAGGCTTGAGGAATATGAAAGAAATTTACTTTTTCCACCCTATCTGTTACTCGCACGTCCTACGCGTTTTCTATTTTATCATTCCGCTACTTAAGTAGCGGACGTTATAAGAATGAGTAAATTTTAAAAAAATTTGCATTATGAAAATGGGTAGAGTGATAGGGTGTTTTGAGTGTTTCTGCTACCTAAGTAGCAGACAGGGGTATTTTGGTAAAATCGTAGGGCGCACGAGAAAATGAGTAGAGTGACAAAATGAGTTATCATATGAAATCTCAGCTTTTTGGCTTTGGGCCGATTTTCAGGAAAATCAAATTTGTAGATGACATTTTCTCTTCCACCCCCTCAAATTTATTTCTACTCAAAAAAATTTGGAAAAAGTTTTCTGAATTTTAATGAAATTTACAGTAGAAAAAAACTTCGAAATGTGTTTTTCAAAAAATTTTGCGTGCTAATAGTGTGAAAAAGAAACGTGGGAGGTGGAAAAAGAAACTATCTTTGTAGATGACATAAACATTGTCAGTTTGGGTTTTTGGCCCATGAAAAGAAAAATTGAAAACAAAATAGGGTAAGGAAGTTTCTCGATCCACCCCCTATATTTTCAGAGCCCTCCAAAATTTTATTTGTACCCCTTACCGAATTTATCTTTCTGGATGGGATTTGTGATTTGTCCGGATTGAAACTCAAATAAAAAATTAACACTTTAACTCAAAAAATTAACATTTTAGTAAAAGAAACACTTTAACTCAATTTTGGAGGACCTTGGAGAATATAGAGGTGGATTGAGAAAAAATATCAAGAGGTAATCGACAAAAGCAATGTTTATAAAACAGAATCTTCATCAACCACTCTCATTTTGTCAAAAAATAAAAATCAAGCACTCTTTTTTATCATGGTTCAGTATTGAATTTGACAATCAGTAAAACTTAAAATGCCATAGTTGAAAATCAAATCAAAGCATACAATGTTACAAAATCAGATAATTTAGCTCTTAAATCATCAGGAAGCAAAATATTGGATGATTTTTTTATTTATTTTTTGGCTTTCATCATTAGTTTAATCTAGTTTGGGAGTCAGTTATGACACATCAAGTGGTTCTAGCCCCCTCCCGATTGCAGTTGCGGAGTATCGAACCGTAGTCCTCCCTACCAAGTTCAGCGTCAATCACCACTGAACCAACTAACGATTGATAAATATTGGATGATTTTAATATCTATGTGAATGAAGTTTTGGTGATGAGCAAGTGTTATGTTCAAGCTCACTAGCAATAATGCAACATGGCAAAGAAGTTGAATGACTCTATCTACTTCATATAGGATGATTCAGCTAGTTTCTAGAAGGGTCAATGATTAGTAGTGACATGGCATAAGGAACCTATATTTTTAGTTTGTTAGTACTTACTATACTCATACTGATATCCAATGCTTGGAATAGGGTCATGCAATGTGTGTGCTAGTTGCATTGCTATATAAGTTTATACGATCACTTGAATAACCATCAATGAAAAATATAGTCATGTTCTCTTCTTTATCTCTGGTTTCTCATTCTAACTTATAGAGTGTTACCCTACTCAAATTCGAGTATGAAGATATTCTGACTCGCGGAAGTTGAAAGAGAAGAATAGAAAAATCGTATGATATTAAGAATTAGACCAAGAACTATGAGCACTGGTTTACTCAATCACTGTCATACTCATACAAAGTAAGTTGCAACATGTTCATCCATGTATGAACTTAAGAATCTCTTCATTCATTACATTTTCTTTTCAAAAGAACAATACAAGAAACCCTTAAAAAAATGCACACATCACCTAACCCAAAACAAATTTTGAACACATCTTCAAAAATCCAAGCCCTGCAACTCTATACATAATTTCATTTCACAGAAGTAATGATAGTTGCATACACTTTACTCACATGCTCCTCAAATATTGCCCTCCATACCAATAAACAATAATACCCTTGCAACTTGTTCTTAATGATCTAGATTTTACACACATTAACACAATATGTGTAACTCATTTACCAAATGATATTAAATCTAACACAGTCAGCTTCTACTAAAAATTCGAAGAGCCAATAGTTAGGTATTAAGATTGAGATCCTATACAACTAAAACCTTTATTTTCCTTTTCTCCCTCTATTTTTTTTCCCAACTTCAGTTAAATTGTGCGTTCAACAGGAAAATTCGAAAAGTGTTCTGTTGTAGAAACAAGGCTATATATTCAACACACTATAACTCTGGTTTCAACCTCCCTGTTCAACAAGGAAATAAATTAATTAGAATAGATTGACACTTAAACTTATTGTGCAAACAATTATAAATAACAGTAAATGGTCTTTGAATGTGTCGGGCGCCATCACTATTCTTGAGTTGACAAATTACGAAAATATCCTTGTGTGTCTCTCATTAGTCAGTTTGGCCATCAAATATAATTTTGTTAGTAAGTTTGGCTCATCCAATTACTAACAGAAGATACACACGGATGTTTTTGTAATTTTAATATATCCAGGTACTACAGTGACAATGTTTGGCACATTTAGAGATCAAAATGACTGTTTACTAAGAAAAAGATTCAGCGCATTTACCATTGGGACCCAAATTGTCAAGTGCTGTATTGGAATCATATCCCATTGCATAAAAGTTTTGGAAGTCATGGTCCAAAGCATTCTGTATGTACATAATATATATCAGTATTTCACAAACAAGAGAGCTAAAGGGTACAGTGTTCAAAAGATCTTTACTCTTTCTACCTGAGGCAAAGGAGGGAACTGTGTTGATGAACTAGGCATGCCAGCCATGTTTCCCTGGAAACTTGCATTTGGGAATGGATGAGAGGAGCTCATACCAGGAACAAATCCACCAATTCCAAGTCCTATGCGTGACTGGAGAATCTAATTGATAGAAAAACACACGTCATAATAATAATTTTATGTATAAGATGGACTATAAGAAGATACAGTAAGTAATGTCAACTGTTGATGAGAAGATTCATAACTGATATTCGGACACGTTTAAGATTTGTTTGTTATGCATAAGCATATTGTTACATCAATAGCTAATTTTCTCATCAACGATTGAGATTATCTATTTTACCCCCTAAAGTGAATTGTTCACTTCCAATGAGTCAAATCTGTAGGATTAAGATCTTTACTTACATCCTTTGATAAGAGTCGCTCTACATCAAAGTTCAATTCAGGGTTCACAGTGGCAAGTTTCATGGACAAAAACTGCAAAATATATCTTCATAAGATGACTAGTCACAAAATCCATAATATAATGAAATTGATGCTTTGAAGTTGTGTAAAATGATTAAATCCTTCATATTTTACAAAAGTATTTCCCTTTTTTTATTTCCTTGGTGTTAAGCATGTGCACAGTGCAAAACAGATCAAATTTGAACTATAAATAATAATAAAAAATTGATTGTTTAAAGATTGCAAGGCACTGCTTTCTTACCTCAACCTGTTGTTGCAGTGATTGGACATAGTTTATTATCTCATCTAGCATTACTGCTTTGCCAGTTATCTAATAAGAGAAGAAACCAAAGACATCATCATCAGAAAAATTAACAGATAGAAAATTAATTAATCTGTTGAGACGTATATCAATCAGTGTGTCACCAAATAAGTTATGAGTTATGATGAATCATAAGAAACCATTTAACACAATCATCTAAATCAAATCACCTTGTTGCATCCTGGAACAAGTTCTTGAAGCAGCCTCATTCGTTCACTAATCTTTTCTCTTCTAACCTGCAAGCCAAAAAAATATAATCATACATTTGTATACATTAGAAAAATGGATTTCTCATAATGAACATTATAGTATAAGATATGTAGTTTGTACCCTTTCTGCAAGACTGTGGCTGTTGGTGGCTTGACCTCTTCTAGCTCTCACATGAATGAAATTATCTTTAGAAGCATCCCCACTCGGAGAGTTGTCTTTAGTTTGCTTCCCTGATTGTTCAACTTTTGGTTTCTTTTCAGTTTCTTTTGACCCATCAGAGATCTTCCTTGGAGAATCTTTCACTACATCACCCTCAGCATTCTAATCCAACCTCATATATAAGGCATTTTTTCATTAGTATATCATAAAACCTCATAAACAAGACAGTTAAATATTACAAGTCCTATATGAGATTCATTGATATATATATATATATATATATGTGTGTGTGTGTGTGTGTGTGTGTGTGTATCAAACTTGGCTAGCACCAAACCTTGATCTAATCCAGGCTCATATATAAGGCATTTGATTCATTAGTAACTTATAAAACCTTAAAAACAAAGCAAAGGGACATTACAAGTCCTATATGAGACACCAATGAAGTTCTATGTATCAGGTCTAAGTTCAATCTGTAGCTCTGCTACTAACATTTCTCTCCCACCCTAACAAATTTACCACTAACATTTATCTATTAAAAAAAAGTCCTGTCAATTAAAAACAAATCCTATATAAGATTCATTGATATATGAATATCAAACTTAGCTTAGAAACAAACCTTGTTTGGACTGAAAGTAGAATTTTGATCAATTCCTCGCTTTCTTCTATTTCCACTACCAGGTGCAGATCCTGTAGCTCCATCCTCATGAACTGAATCCTCAACTTGAGATTGCTCACCATTAAAATGTCCACTTTGGTTTCCAGCATCCTTGATGTGATTATAATGCTGTGGTGGAATTGGATACCCTGATGTGTTAGCTACATGATCACCACCTGACCCATGTTGGCCAAAGGAACCAACCATTTCTGAGAAACTTCCACTTCCATAGGAAGGAATCTTGTGGATCATGCCTCCAAGATTTGAGTATTGAACAAGATGAGAGGTGCTACTCATTCCTTGATTCTCCAAAACAAGAGGGTTATAAGTTGAATTTGCATTAGAAAAGTCATTGTGAGAAACCATTGAAGAACCTCCAAAAGTATGAGCCTGACTCAATGAAACAAGTGGATTATCCCAAGCTGAAGAACCCAGGAAATGATGATGATTAGGCACCTCTGAAGAAGACTTAGCCATATTGGATACAGAACTAATATCCATTTCTGAAGTCATAATGTTCTCATTTCCATGTTGAAACTCCATTGCATTTTCCTCTCCACCCATCTCAATTCAACCAAGAAAATAACACCTTTTCTGTGTCTCACTCTTTCTATATTTATATATCAATTGATTAGAACAATCCTGACTCAGCAGTTGGCTCAAGAAATGCATAAAAATGATTAAAGGGAAAGTGAATTTTGACTAAGTTTGGCTCAAGAGATATCTTGCAGGACTAAACAAGGAACAAATAATTTTGCAGCTTTATAGGACTGAGAGGAAGTTAAAGTAAAAGAAAGAAAAAAACTTCTTCTCATAAAATGGAATATAATCTAACTAGTCAGATACAGATACAGATACAGATACAGATACCACCTCACCTCTTCCTTTCAAAAACCCTAGGATCAAATCAAAGTCTAATGAAGAGAAAATAATATAAATTGTTCCTCTCTGAGACAAGAAAGGTGAAACCTTTCAGTCTTGTTAAGAGCATAAAGTAGATGACATAGACACTGAGATTAGATTAGCTATATATAACAAACAACAGCTCATCAAATTACAATATAAAGCAGATTCCCTTTTCTCCTTTGTCCACACACATCAACGCAACAATTTCCAACTTTGGGTTGATGTTAAGCAAGATTATTATTCAGTGAGGCAATTTAACAAACAGTTAATAGGACAGAAAAGTTGAAAGTGAAATTGGTGATGATAATAAATAATGGAATTGGAATCCAAGAAGAAACAAAGAGTAAAAGCATAAAATAGTACTCAAATCCTGCAATGACTATGGAAACTGAAAGTGAAAGGGACAGGAATTAGGTCTTAGAAGCATCAAATCAAATGCTATATAAATTGGACAATAAAAACCAATTTCACCAATTGGGTAGTAACCATAAACACCAAAGGTAGCATAAAAATCTAACTTTTATAGATTACAGACAACACTATAAGCTAGAACTAGAGAGAGAGAGTAGAGAGAGAGTGTGTAGAGAGAGAGAGAGATTGATTTGTTTGCTTACCTGCCCATGCTATGAAGTGACATGTATCATTTTAAAAGACATACTAACTACTGCCAACTGCTCCTGTTGGTAAATTATTGCAGAAACAGAACAACAACAACAACCTAATCACTCTTTTTAGTTTCAGATATGATTTTTTAACAACTAAATTATGATGTTTTAAATTATTTTTCTGTTTTTTTAACCGCATGTACTCCTACCTCTCATCTACTCTCTAGTTCAAAAAGTTATCATACTGTGAGGCGTGAGCAAGTTAGATGTTACGAAGTTTTATACCGTAGTTAATTTTGGTTGGTGATTTGAGATTAGATGGTTAAGATTAAAAATTATTTGTCAAACCATTTTAACTGTCGGTTTAGATTAGAGTTGCAAATGTGTGACTCAAATAAAATAGAGAATTCAATTTTGTAACAAGATGTATAGAGATAAACATATATACTATGAAATTTAGATTCACTACGGTTCACCAATTTAGATAAACATATTATTACTGGTTGTGATAATTGTTCAGGTTAGAAGTAAAGTTAATTAATCATTTTGTTAATCAATAGTTTAATTAAGCTTTAACCTTTTTCTTCAGGGGCGTGTGCATTTTTTTCCTTTGATTGAGTTTGAGAGGTTCTTCTCTTGAAGGCCAAGCTTGTTCCCTTTACTATTCTTTCATAATTAAAAAACATCTTTAGTATTTTTATTCATTTTTTAAATATTTTTACTGACACATTTGCCAACTGTTCTAAGTAACATAACCTTTTTTTTTTTCTTCTTTCAATCTCTCTTTCTTGGCTGTTACACACTCATTTTACGGATCACTTTTCTCTAACTTTTTAGCGCCAAAGGTACTCTACCTTTCGCCTCCTATTGACCATTAGATAGATCTTAGGGTTCATATATTTGCATGTCTCTTTTCTTTCAAAAAAATAATGAAACAAAAATAAATAAATAAATAAATAAATAAAAACAAAAGAAACACATGACCGCCATTGCCATCATCATCAGAGAAACAAATAAGAACATTGTCCACCATTTCCTTCTTGTGTCTCCACCGACCACCACAAAAAGAAAGAAACTCGAGGATGGTTCCGAAATGACAACGACAGTCACTGGCGTGGTGACCGCGATGCTCGACGGCGATGTTCGAGGAAGAAAGGAGAAGTTATTTTTTCTTCACATGAAAGGTCCGCCGCCCACCGCCTCCACTGTTGATCTGTCGGCAGTCGTCCACCGTCCACTGTCTAACTGCCTCCCATCGTCGTTGTCGTCGTCAAACAAAAATTAAAACAATGTTGACCGGAGCGGAGATTGACGTAGGTGGGGTGATAGGAAATACCGGCGTGATTACGACAGCAGGAGCATGGTATGGTGACGGGAAATAGTACTGAGATCTGACGAGTTGAGACAGAGGAGGTCGTCGGATTCAATGGAAGTTCCGGCGGTGACTGGTTTTTGAGTTTTAACAATGGCAGAGGTGGAAGAAAGGAGAAGACATTGTGACACTTCTTTTTGTTTTCGTCCTTATCTTTTTTTTCAATTTCTTTTGATGAAATGATGACACGTGGCACATGATTGATCTAAGGGCTTATATGCATTGAAAGTCACCTACCTTTCGCGGAATAACGTTAGAGAAAAGCGATCCCTCATTTTACTCAGTGCCAACTAACCTCTTTCATTTCTTTTTTAGAATTCTAAATTATATACACCTAACCTCCATCATCCTTCATCAACCCTCACTTAGACACTGTTCATTGTGGTTTCCAAACACTATACCCCACTAAATCAAAATCATGGTTAAGATAAAATATGTACACACCTATTTCATTTGACGAAGATAAATAAAAATTTAAATAAGTGAATTAATCTTTTTAAAAATTTTAAGAATATGTTAGTTTTTATCTTTTTTCTAAATTTGGAAACACTTTAATTAGCATTTTTGGCACCATAATGAGTCTACTATAGCATTCTCAATTCTCACAACTCTTGTTGTTAAAATATGCTGAAACTAATTTTTATAATTTTTCCGATTTATGAGTGATTAGTATTTTGTTACTAACCATAAGTAATAAGAGTCTTTGATCTCTTATAAATGCTTCAAAGTATTTTTAAAACTTAAGCAATTTAGACTTGCTATGAGACTAATACTCGAATAAGCTTCAAATATTAGTTTCTTTTCTTCTTTTTTTTCATTCAGAGCTGTCTTATCTCTCAAATGAATAACTTTAAAATCAACTTATTTTTTAAAAAAAGTCAGTTACTATTCTAAACAACTTTTGGATATTTTACTTTTTGAGTTTTAAATTCAAAAAAAAACTAAATCATGATTGTGTGTACCATTGTGTGGGCACAAGTGTGAGGACCAGGTGATTGAGAGGGACAGGATAATAGTATATGGTAGCAGTGCAGGGTATAATAGCTTGTATCTCTACTTTAACAAAGATAATTTATTTAACAATGTAATAAACCTGAAACAGCAAGCTTTGATTTAATTTTAATTTAATAGTAATTCAGTAGTAGTATATTTTTAACTTTAGGAAGGGAGTGAGTGAGAAGCAGAAAGAATAATAATGGAATCTAATCATGAATTTTACCTTCTTGTCCTGCCTACGTTTTCCAGCTGTAGCCTGTGAAGCCTTGTCTATTCACCCAATCCAGTCAAACTTAAATGATCATCTAGTCAACATGTGACCTCGTTGTGATCTTGCTGGAAAACTATACTCGTCACAAATTTTAATTTTATTTTTCCCTAAATCAGCGGATTATTTTCTTGACAGACACATAAAATAATTAAATTGCTTATATAAAAAGAAGATTTCTCTTCTCACCCCTGCATCTCTTTTTCACCCTCCAAAAATTCAATTTTACCCCTAATTTTACCCCTCAAAAGTTCGGTTTTCATTTACCGAACTTTTTTTTAAGGGTATACACATATTTTTTCAACCGTTTAAAAGTTCAGTTCGCATTTACCGAACTTTTTTTTAAGGGTATAAACGGAAACTCAGGGGGTGAAAAAGAAAAGCAGGGGTGGGAAGAGAAATCTTCATATAAAAATCTCTCCTGAAATGATTAAATAAATTTCCTAGAACTGAGGGTGAAGTTGTGATTTGAGGCTTTGTTTGGTTCGAAGGAAAGAAAGTGGAAGGAGAGAAAATTACGGAAATCAATGGATGAACTTGAACTTAAGTTAGCCCAAATTCATCCATTGATTTCCGTGATTTTCTTTCCTTCCATTTTCTTTCCACACAACCAAACACACCAGAAGTGTGTGATTAGCAGATATTTGGTATGTACACACCCAACTTGTTGAACCAATCAACACATGGAAGAAATTTTTGCATCTTGCACATCTTATGTTTTGTTACTGTTTTTTTCTTTGTGATTTTGTTTCATCATCTTCGTTATAATATTAGATCGAAATACTTCCTTCGTCCTAAAATAAATGACCTAAATTTAACTTCGTGTATTATTCATATGATCTACTTTGACTTTATTTTTCTATTAATATGTACATGTAAATATTAGCAAATGAGATGTTTGAATTGTCTCGACGAGTACTTTCAAGATATATATTTTTATAATTTTTAATAATAGATAACTAAAGATATTAATAATTAAAGTTGTGTATTAGCAAACGTGATTGTGGCCAAACAGATGATTTTATTTTGGGACAGAAAGAGTAATTAATTTTTATTGGGAACTTTAGAGTATATAAGATGAGTCATTCCATTTCAATTGAATTGTTTTTATAGGATGAGTTAAAAATTAAACATCATTGACCGTATATTTAAGAAAATCAAAACTCTTACCAATTGAATCAATTTATTATTATTCTTCACGAAAATATTATTTCTTGTTTATGTGTAATTAACTATAGTGAAATGGTGATTACCGCATGGATATTTGATAGAATGGAATTTAAGTTTGAATCTATATTGTTATTGTTTAATATTTGTGAATTTTGTTGTTAAATTAATAAATATATATATATATATATATATATATATATATATATATATATGAATGGTAGAGATAAACGCGACAAACTGCGTCGTTAATCATTTTTTAATGATAAAATCAATTATCTTAAAAATAACATTCATAATATTTTGAACTATTTGTAAAAGACTCACAATATCTAGTTCTAAGAAGCCAAAAGTATCAAAATCCAAAATTATTTATAAGAAAATGGAGGAATGCTAGCAATACTTTTTTATTTATAAGAAAATGGAGGAATGCTAGCAATACTTTTTTATCAAATTATCTTTAATATATCACTCTCTTATTGAGTACTAAAATTTATGAGTTTTTCACCTGGAGTCCATTTTCAAAATGGTAGGAGCTACATTACATAAATTTCACTCAATGAAAAAAAAATGATACGGAGATTGCAAGCACTACTCTATGTGGGAAGCACCCAAAGGGGTATATGTTAAGTCAATCCTAAACATTGATTGGAGCACACTTTGTTGTTCCTTGGGGATGCCGGTGGATTAAGACTGCATGGTTGCATTTATGCAAGATTATAGACGACTATATATTTGATTAATGTGTCCACATGTGATAGCCACAAATGATAAAAATTAATAAAGGAACCCTTTAAAATTGTATTTTTTAATTTTGGTGTCAATTTGCAATAATCAAAGACTATTTTGATCCTTGTTTATAATATTGAGGACTAATTTATCAATTCACTCCTCAATTTTCTTTGTTGTAGAATATAGTTCATTTACATTTACATAGTTCCATTTACATAGTTCATTTACATAGTTCGTAACAACTTCCAAAAAAAATAGAAAGAAAGAAAACAAATGAGAAAGAAAGTGAGAAAAGAAAAAAAAAAAAAAAAAAAGAAAGAAAGGAAGCTAAATTATTTGCATTAATAAATACACACGTTTATTAATTTCAATAACTAATTTGAGAGGGACAGATAGTAGCATGTGCAAGGTATAATAGCGTTTGATTTATTCAGTCCTTAATTTTTACTGGCAGATAAAACACATTTTTAGAGCCCATTAAATTATTTTCAAGTTAGTCCTTTAGAAAAGAATATAACAAGTTAGTTCTTTATTGATGTACATACTCGTATAAAATAGATCACAAACACAATATTCTAGTCACGCAGTTTAAATAACTATTTGTCAAGTAATTAATGGCTCAAATTTTACTCTTAAAGGTGAATGAATTAAGTGTTTGAAATTTGAACTTCAATTCTACATATAAAATACGATGTTTCTATCAACTGAATTTTTTTTACGCATACCAACTGAGCTAGGGTAAAGGAGACCAAACACGTCGACTTTTTTTGTAAATAAATGTATTTAAAATATTAATGACATATACATTTTTATAACTAAAACAACTAACTTCATACAAAAATAAATTTATTTAATGGACTAATTTGATACAACCAAATCTTTTAAAGAATTTGAGACATATTTGTTTGCCAATAAAATTTCTACATAAACTTTTTTCTTTTTCTTTGAATATAAAGTTGTTAAAAGCCAAACCCCTTACTTTTTCAAGCAGAAGAGACTTCTCGTGCATATAATCCTACAATCAATTCATCTAATTAATATTATACTAATATCAATTAAAGGTCCATTAGTGAATCTAATGAGAACATAAACATAGTACAAACAACTAAATTTATACATCAAATGCCAATAAAGCTCTAGTTATCTTTTTTGAGTGATTACGTGACAACGAAGTGTAGCATTATAAGATCTCTAATTTAAAAAGATGGAAGCATGCGAAGAAGGGTCTGATGCAGAGCAATCATCATCGACCTTGCTTTAAAAAATTAAATTCAAAAGGCTGCTAATTATGTTAACTTGGATGCTTCCTTGGGTTTCTCTTCAATAATAACATCTTAACTAGAAAGAAATAATAACATCTTGGTAGGGAGGACCACGGTTCGATCCCCCGCAACTGCGATCGGGAGGGGGCTGGAACCACTTGATGCCAGAACTGACCCCCGAACCAGATACAACTGGTGGTGAAAACCAAATAAAATGGTGACCATATGTTTACAATATACTGGTGTTTAAATATTGAAAATTAAAATTGGAGAAAAATTATGTGAAAATATTATAGAGTAAATGACCATGTACACAAAAAAAGTTTTGAATTGATTAATTGATAGTTTATAAATATCATTTGTATTTTCCAACACATATGAGATATTTTTACAAATGATAATATTGTGAGAGCTCACACGATATTCAAATGAGATAATATTCCAAAAATGCAGTGTTATAAACTTGAGTAGTATCATATGTGGGAATGCGGTCTAAGCCAAATATAATGGTGGACATACCTTTTATTCTTAGCCTTGATCGCTGTTTAGGTACGCCAAAAATGTTTCATATGACTTAAAATCAATGCCAATATATAATGATTTATAAATAACACTCTCATTCATTAACCCAATGTGTTTAAAAATAGCAATTTTGAGTGCAAATGAGTTTAAAAAATACTATATTTTATGTTAAGTTTTTTAAATTAAGTATTTGACTTACTTTTAAACGGCTAATTAGTCAAATAAATAGCCCGAATCTTGTGTCAAAACTTTATAATATTTTATTATTGTTTTGAAAACTATATTTTTTTTTTATTATATGCATATGACTCGTATGTGTCTATGACTAGACAATCACATGGCACTTGGGCCAATCACTTATTTTGTGTGAATAATATGGGCTATAGCACTAATTGGGTCATTTATTTTCTTTATTTATATTATACCTCTAACCTAGGCCTCTTCATTATTTATATTTTGATTTTTAATTTGTGCAGTACTCCCTCCGGTCTCAAATATATGAAACAAAAAAAAAATATTGAAAGTCTTAAATATAAGAAAAAGCAACTACAATAATTGCATTTATTTTTTATATTCCAATATTACCCTTGATTTGACTTTTCCAATATTTCTCCTACTACTGTAAGGCTATAGTCATAATCATTATTTCTACTGTTTCCAAGGGTTTTCTACTGCTCCCGGTAATGCATTGTAACCACACGCCATGCTTCATTGCTTGCTTATAGGAGTATCTTTTCTTTGGCATATCAAAGGCCATTTACTCAAGTACTGGTAATACTCCTATAAATCCCTTGTTTTTTTTCTTTCTTTGTTCCTATCATAATCCTTAAGGGTAAAATTGGAAATGACTATCTTTTTTTATACTTTATCCAATTTTATTGAAGGGTGTGCATTTTTTTTTTGTTTCCTATATTTGAGACCGGAGGGAGTATTACTTATCGTTGAACTGACATATGTTAGTTAGAATAGTTTGCTGAGGTGGTAGAAGTTTGTTAGGCAGTTACAAGGTAGTTAGATATGCAAATATGTATATAAACATCATCTCAATGTAATGAAATGTAAGAAATCAATTGATGAATAATGAGAATCGAATCATCTCTATACTTATGTTAAGGATGCCTAAACAAAGTCGCTATAATTTGTGAGCTCTTATTTATTTATTTTTTTAAAAGATTTGTGAGCTCTTATTGAAACCCGTTAAATTGATTTTTTTGCACCATGAGTAATGTCACAATGTCTTCAATAGAAGACGAAACTAAGCGACTATTGATCATCATGACAACTGAGATGTAAACTCCTATGAGCTCAACAAATTATTCTAATTAACATATGTCAATTCACTGATACTATACATGTATAAATAAATATAGAAAGATTCTCTTCTCCTCTCCTATGACTCTTTTTAACCCCACAATATTCCAATTTTATTCCTGTACAAACATTTTGGAACGTATTTTCGGAAGTTTTTCTAGTTTAAATTCGTCGGAAACTTCGGAAAATACATTCCGAAGTTCGTATTCAAGGCAAAAAAAACTTGGAAAATGCGTTCCAAATTTTAAAATCAAGGGCAAAAAAAGAAAATCTTGGGGGGGAAAAAGAGGTGTGGGGGGTGGGATGAGAATCTTTCATAAATCTAATTAATACAAATATTATTTGTGATTGTAAACTAGCCCAATTGATTATGGGACGATCCACAATTTTTACAATCATATTGAATTGAAAAAAAAAAAAAAACTATCTAAGCATATATTCTTTCAACTCAACACCCTTTGTTTCTGTTGGACTAAATGGGCTCGTCGATCCATACTCACATCTATACTGATATAGTGAGCCTAAGTGCCTTTATAGTGATATCTATATTTATTATTCAGTATATAGAACGATTAATTTAAGGGATATCAATCTCATTGTCTATTAGTGGTGGAGTCATTTAAAGTCAGAGTTTTATTCTGTATGGACTGATCCAACATAAGAAGCGACACAAGAAAAATTCAAATACAAAACATTGAGAAGAGCTCAGTCCAAAGTTCCAAAAACTTATATATTCATCCGAGTTCAAATTTAAGACCTAAATGTATATGTGAATTTCCATCATCATCATCACATGCTTATTACGTTGGCTAGTTCACATGCTTATTATGTTGGCTAGTACTCTAACACAGCCAAAGGTTAAGAGAAAATAATATGTGTATGGCCCATGCGAAGAGAAATGAAAATAATGGCCTTATGAAGAGCAAAAAGAAGGGAAAATTATCTTCTTCCCCCAAGAGTTTGGAACACAGTTTCCGAAGTTTTCCTAGTGTAAATTTGGCAAAATTTCGAAAAACATATTCCGAATTTTGTTTTCAAGGCAAAAAATAGCTCGGAAAATGCCATCAGAACTTTTTAACCAAGGGTAAAATGAGAATATTGGGTGGAGGGGGGGGAGGTGGTGGAAGAGTCATGGGGGGAGAATAGAATTTTCCAAAAAAGTGGGTTAAGCCCAATCAAATAAAAAACAATAGACAATGAGCCCAATAAATATAAAAATAAGACTTTTTCTTTTCGCGCCCCTACCCCTAGCCTTTCAATTATACTCCCCTCGCAATGTAAGATGAGAGTGTGTAAATAGCAAAAATTGGAAGAAAAAAAAACAATTTGCATCATATAAATTTTAGGATTCGAGCCTTATAAAATCTAATAATTTTGTATCTCTCACCCTTTCTTCGCCCTTATTTTATAAAGTTCGCATTCTAAAATGCGAACTCAGTTCGCATCCTAGGATGCAAATTTGAGAGACAATTTGAAGAGGAATCCTAGCTAATAGACTTTTAGAAAACAAAGAAATAATAAAATGAAAATAATAAGGGTTCAAAAAATAAAATAAAAATAATAAAGGTAAAAATGAAATAAAACATAAAAAACTATAAACTTTAATCTTAGACATTACTTTTAATAACATCTCAATAAACTATAAGCTAAATTATTGGACTTATAAAACACACACTAAAGTGTCTCATTTTTTTTTCCTCATGAACTAATTTTTTTCTTCTCTAGTAAAATACCAAAATGAAATTTTACTCAAGTAACAATAAAAATTAGCATGTAATCATGTACCATGAAACACTGAAACCCCTAATATTATAGTTTCAATCTCTCCATTCTCATTTTCATTCCCAACTACCATAGTAAACTTATCCAAAACCAATCCTCTCAACCCTTCTTAAACCCTAGCCTCCATTTTCCCCCAATTCCATTCCATTTTCCTTCAACCATGGCATCTTGCAATCTCTCCTCATGCAATCTTTCTTCCTCAGCTTCCATTTCTTCATTCCCCTCTTCTTCCACCCGCAGAAAGTCTTCCAACAACGTCACTCTCGCCAGAAAGAATCGTAACCCTAAAGTCTCCGCCATGGCCAAGGAATTGCATTTCAATACGGATGGTTCCGCAATTAGAAAACTTCAGGTTGGTTACTCAATTACACTGAAAAAATGAGTTTTTTTTTTTTGGTTTCAATGTTTTTAGTGATTTGTTTGTGTGTTTACAGAATGGTGTGAACAAGCTTGCTGATTTGGTTGGTGTTACTCTTGGTCCTAAAGGAAGGAATGTTGTTCTTGAAAGCAAATATGGTTCACCTAAAATTGTCAACGATGGTGTCACTGTTGCTAAAGAGGTGTTTCACTTGAATATGCTTTTCAATTTTGTCATATTTGATTTATTAGAATTAGATTAATTTGTATGAGATTAGGGTCTATGATTTTACTTGAAATGTTTTTTTTTGGTTGAATTAGTTATATGGGGTGTTTGTTTTGATGTTGTGTTTGTAATTTGGATTGAAAAGGTTGAATTGGAGGATCCGGTTGAGAATATTGGTGCTAAATTGGTGAGACAGGCAGCTGCCAAGACAAATGACTTGGCGGGTGATGGAACTACGACCTCTGTTGTTTTGGCTCAGGGTCTTATTGCGGAAGGTGTCAAGGTAGGACTGTTATGAGTTGTGGAAATAAGTAACCAGTAACTTATTGAGTTGGTTTTGTTTTGGTTATTGTTACACATTTAGGGACTCATTTTGAGTTATTATATTTTATAGGTTGTTGCAGCTGGTGCAAACCCTGTGCTTATAACACGTGGTATTGAGAAGACAGCAAAAGCTCTTGTTGAGGAACTTAAACTGATGTCAAAGGAGGTGAAACATTTTTCTTCTTGTTCTTTTGTATATTTTAGCATGTTTTTTTAAAAGGGTGCCTCAAACTTCCATTTTCTTTGCATATTTTAGTGTGTTCATTGCTTGGCAATTATTTCTTGTGAAGCACAGATACCTGTATAGGATTAGCGTGTCTTTGTGTCCGACACCGGTACAGCAAATGTCAGACAACTTATACTAGTGTGTGAATATATATTTTTTCTTGCTTTGATACACCTTAAGCACTCTTTGGATACATCTTGAACACATCTACAATTGTAAATAAGTGTCGAAGCAATGGTGATCAATGAGGGGATTGAAGCCATTAAATTTGATTACATCATTTAGTTTTTCGGCAGTCGATAAATGAATGAAGGTGAAAGAATGTCTTGTTTTAGAATTTTTTTGTAATGAAACAAATTGCTCACTTTAAATGCACATATATATTTTGATTCTTAATTTGGATATTTTATAAATGATGTTCATATTTTATTTAATTATAATATACATGTGTCTCAGTGTAAGTGTCCTATGTTTTTTTATATTAGTGTCAATGTGTGTGTCTGGTTTCCGAGTTAGACTCCATGCTTCATTTATTATTTTACTTTTTTCTCTCTTTCCATTTAGACTCAGAAATGTTGTGGTCATGTGAATTGCAGGTTGAAGACAGTGAATTGGCAGATGTGGCAGCAGTCAGTGCAGGGAACAATTATGAGGTCGGAAATATGATAGCTGAGGCATTGAGCAAGGTTGGTAGAAAGGGTGTTGTGACACTTGAAGAGGGAAAGAGCGCTGAAAACAGTCTGTATGTTGTCGAGGGGATGCAATTTGATCGAGGATATATTTCACCCTACTTCGTTACCGACAGTGAGAAAATGACTGTTGAATTTGAAAACTGCAAGGTGCGACATTTGTTTTTCTTTTTCTATAGATTATTATTTTTGACATCATAGTATGCATTTACTTACATATTTTATATGGTATATATGTTGTGCAGTTGCTATTAGTTGACAAAAAGATAACCAATGCAAGGGATCTTATTAACATACTGGAGGATGCAATTAGAAACGGATTCCCTATCTTGATCATTGCGGAGGATATTGAACAAGAAGCTTTGGCAACTCTTGTTGTGAACAAACTTAGAGGATCACTGAAGATTGCTGCACTTAAGGCTCCTGGATTTGGAGAACGCAAGAGCCAGTACCTTGATGATATTGCCATCTTGACAGGAGGTTTATAAATTTAAATGTTTTATGTCTCTGATTATTCTGTCCGATTTGGAATTGTATAGTTTCCCCTTTTTTTTTTGTCCCTGTTGGTAACAATATGTATTTTCCCAATTTGCTTACAGGCACTGTTATCAGAGAGGAGGTCGGCCTTACCTTAGACAAAGCTGGGAATGAGGTTCTGGGCACTGCCGCCAAGGTGGTGCTCACCAAAGATTCGACCACAATTGTTGGTGATGGAAGTACCCAGGAAGCAGTTACCAAGAGAGTTTCACAAATTAAGAACCAAATTGAGGTTTCCCACTATCTCCTTCCCCACCCCTCCACCCCCTAAAGAATTATTTGCATGACATGTGCAAGGCTTTTTGGAGACCTTGTACACAAAGAGTAACTAATGATACACTACAAATGAAAAATATTTTCAAGTTTAGGCAGATTAATATGCATAATATTAGGTTGATAGTTACGGTCAGTAATCCAAATGTCTGTATGCACACATGCATAGGAGTGGTCATATTATATATAAGGAGAAACTTTGTTGAATCTGTACATATAGATAATAGAAGAGTACGAGAAATTCACATTGTTAAGAAGGCTCTAACAAAATATTTACATATTATACAGGCCGCAGAACAAGATTACGAAAAGGAGAAGCTGAACGAAAGGATAGCAAAACTGTCTGGTGGTGTGGCTGTAATACAGGTACCGTTCCCACCCCAGTGACCCCACTGAAATTTGATAATATGGTAGCATTTAACATCTCTGCAAGTCACATTAAACAACACATGTTTTGTTATGAGTGTAGGTTGGTGCACAAACTGAGACAGAACTCAAGGAAAAGAAATTGAGAGTTGAAGACGCTCTTAATGCTACAAAGGTGACTTTATCTTTCACAAAATGTTGATTAATTTATTCTTTTTCCAGTTTCTATAAGCTGATATTTTCTTGACTTTCAGGCGGCTGTTGAAGAGGGTATTGTAGTTGGTGGTGGGTGCACATTGCTCAGACTTGCATCAAAGGTAGATGCAATAAAGGCTACCCTTGCCAATGATGAAGAAAAAGTGAGTTATTGTTTGATATTACAAGTATTCAAGTTATTTCTGTATATATGGAGATATTTTCTCTTTTGGTCCTTGAAAGTTTTACTGACTTGGTTGTGCTCTGTTCAGTGATATCACTATTTATTGTTTAACTTTCTGACTTTTCTTATGGCTTTATAATTACAATGTGGCGCAGGTTGGAGCAGACATTGTTAAAAGAGCTCTTAGTTACCCTCTGAAATTAATAGCAAAAAATGCCGGTGTAAATGGAAGTGTTGTTAGTGAGAAGGTATATAAATCAGCTGAATTTGGAATTCATTACTCTTAGATTATGCTTGTGCTGATGTAACTCCGTGTATTGGATAGGTTCTGTCTAACGACGATACAAGATATGGATATAATGCTGCTACTGGAAAATACGAAGATTTAATGTCTGCCGGGATCATTGATCCAACAAAGGTGATTTATTGATTGGTGCCTGTGCTGTCTTTCATTTACCTGCATTTGAATTTGGTACTATCTTTTGTAATCTGTCTAATAATTTAAAACTTAGCTCGTTGTTCCAGCATCATTAAAAATGGTTTGTATATGGGTGTGTCCTATTGTCGGTTTTGACTCGACTTTGGTTTGGTACCAAACACAAGGTTCTTAAATCATGCATACTGTTGTAAAATGGCAGTGTACCACCCTCCCTAGAAAACTGTCTGTAAGGATATTAAGCACTAGACATTACAGATTTGTTGAAGTGTCACTGGACTTAATGTGGGAAACATGATCCTTATTATTTTATTTTAGTTTCTTGTCTAGTGAAATTGTGGTGTAATATGCAATCTTTAAAATGCTTCTTTGAACATAGCTTATTATGCGTGTTTCTGCCTTCTGTTTGTGAATGCTATGAACCAATGATAATAACACTATGATATTCATGCTTGATATGAAACTTTGATAAACTAAAGCATCCTACTCTTTTGCACAGGTGGTCAGATGTTGCCTGGAACATGCAGCCTCTGTTGCCAAAACCTTCTTGATGTCAGACTGTGTTGTTGTTGAGATAAAGGAACCTGAGTCTGCACCTGTTGGCAACCCCATGGACAATTCAGGTATGTAGTTTGAACATTTCATACAAATCATTTTAAGGTTGTGCTATTTTGATGTTTCTATTGCATTGTCAATTATGGAAATGTATGATCTATAAACCAAGTCTATTTGTTTGTAAACAACAAAATATCATCATATATTCCTATTATTCTGTGTGTAACTGTCAATTGTCAACCAAGAATATTTAATTTCAAAGTGTAAAATAAGATTTTGAATATCGGGAATCTCACATTTGGGTCAAATGTTTGCTGACTGTGCCTTTCTTTTGTTCCAGGCTATGGTATGTAGAGCGACGGCTGCCTTAGAGTGGGAACAACATTTTCCCTCCTTAGAGGGGGAACAGCATTTTCCCTCCTTAAAGTGGGAACAACATTTCCCCGCCTATTTTTTCTTGATATAAAACATAATCTGGTAGCTATTTAATTCGTAGGATCAAGTCCATATGTAGGACGGACGCCTGTAGTGTAGTGAACCAGAAAGTGTGACATTTTTGTTTCTCTTAATTTAATAATTGAAAAAGGTTTTGCAAATCACTTCCCCTCATTTGTTTGTTTTGTACATGTTCCTGGAACATGCCTTGGATTAGTGATTTAGACTTGTCAAACATCAGACGTGTAGAGAAATGGAAATAAGTTCAGAGAGCTTGAAGATTGAAAGTAAAACTCATATAAGGAGTTATATTGAAAAAGATGCACAAAATAAGTATACAGTTGTTCTATTTATAGAGCTCATTGGTTATGGGCTTCAGCTTGAACAAAACAAGGGTATGGGCTCAAACTAAAGTATGCAACTATTTAGTTAGACAATTTTTCTATCTGTCTCTCAATATGCTCAAATTTGCCAAAATACATTACGAAAAATGTCTTTCGGTATTGTATTTTAGATAAAATACACCACGACGCTTCCGGTAAACCACACGTTTTAGGCAGTGGATTGAGAAACTGTCGTATAGATAAGTTAGTATATTCCGCGGCAATAAACTCTAGTTGAATCTGATCATTCAAAAGGAGGATGAAGAGTGATTAATTTGGTAGTGTCACTGTGTTTTTAAGATCTTAATTGCATCTCAAAGAACTTCAATGCCCTGTTGCCCTTCTTACTTAGGAATGGTATATAATTTAGGATTGAGTTTCATCTATTGGACATCATGTTGGCCATACAGTATAGGATGAGTCATTTAATGAAAAGTTTTGGAAAACAAGTTAACATTAGAGTTTCGACAATCTGATTATAGAAATAGATTCTAATTATGTAGTTGATCACTTGAGATTATGTTTCTGAACTAGGTGCTATTTGAGGAGTGGCTTTAATATCTTGTTTTTTCTTTCTTCCTTTCCAAATTTTGATATAAGATTCCTTTGGAAGCAAATTTATAATGTGATTCATACCTTAGTTACAGCTACCACGTTTATATCTATAACCCACGTTTTTTTATTTATCATATTCTTGTATTGGCACTTGATTTCTACTTATATGAATTCATATTATTTTAAATACAAAATGAAGCTAAATTCCATTTTGTGCAATTAATAAGGAAAGGACCAAAATGAAATGAGAAAATTTGGTAGTTAGATGCAATAATTAGATTAGAGGCTTCCCCAAAGGAAACATGGCCCGTCTAAAGGGCACATTCATTATTCTTTCCCTCAATAACACCACAAAATAGTCACAAGGGTTTCTCTGTCTCTCAATGGTCCTATTACTGAAAAAATATGACACTACTTTTAGATTGAATTAATCAAGTTGCAAGATATAATAGTATATAATATATATATATTCCGGGGACCATCTCTGTTGCATAGCATTCAGCATGGTTGTATCTTGTAAGTGAGTGTGTGGTGGGGGACCTTTCTGCACTAATGAGAGGATATCTAAATTCTGAACAAAAATTTTACCATCACTTTGCTGTACACTTGCACAAAAGCTAAGTATAAAAATTGTAAAATTAAAAAATGGTATATGAATTTGGAAGCTTTGTATAAAAATGAAGCAATTGTTTTTTGGGAATTATTACGTTGGTTGCGAAATTAATCAATGTAAATTTCTTATACTGTGTCTTTATAATCGAATGTAGAGACTAGAGAGTGTTTCTTTACATCGGTTATTACCACAATTGATGTAAAGATTTTGTGCATTATACATTTGTGATCTTCCTTTTCGACTTGTAGTTTTGTTTTTCGAAACTCTTAACATGCTCATTTTCTCCGCCGCACATGCATCCACCGTCCCTCGTTTGCCGTTTCCCACACCACCCTCGACGTCTCTATGCATCACATAACAAATGTAGCACCATTGTGCTCATTCTCCACTATATAGACCCAAACTTGTAGCATCACTATGTCATACCATCACCTTTTGTCATTGCTTTAATGGATCGTCGAAGTTTATCGATTATGTTGATTCTCTTCCAATATTTTTCTATTAATTGCAATGCACTCTTCACTCCGTCCACTAGTGCTCTCCAATCTATGCCGATTTTTTTTATTTAATAGTCAAACAATATTGGTAATTATATTGATCGGGAGAAGTTAAATTTGTTAGCGGCAGAGATCGAATTATGAATCTCCGTAATACTTTAAGTCTAAATTTTTTCAACACATCTTTAGACTTTTCTCCTTTCACTTCCCCAATTCACCACTCCAACACTGGTTGATTCGAGACTTTGGTGAAAGCAAGTGGAAAAGAAAGTAATTGGGGTGAATCTTTTGGAAAGCATATTTAAAACATATTTGTTTCTTCTTAAAAAAAAAAATTGTTTACAAACAATGCATACAATTTAAATCTGTAATTTCAAAATTTTCTATAATGCATGCATAAAATGAATTCTAAAATTTTCTTCATGAGTTTTCAACTTTATGATACACCTTGCTGGGTATCATAGTGAACTAAACAATGTAATTTTGTCAAACTTACAAAGAGATCATACTTTTGTGTAGTCAGAAATTGGATTCAATCATGTAGTCGTTGATCTTGTCATTTTGGACCATTCAAATTATAACCTCAAAATTTATATATTAAATAAAAAAAACTATCTTAAAATCTAAATTGTGTGATCTTAATCGAACGGTGCCAAATTAGATCCAGTTCAATATTCTCACATGGATACTAAACAAGCACTATAACACATTACTATATTGTATTTGTAGCATTTGTATTGACTTTGCCCATATATTTTTTTGGTAATCCTCCGATTCTCAAGAGAAAAATACTAATAATTCAAAGTATATAAAGTTTTTTGGTAATCCTCCGATTCTCAAGGGAAAAATACTAATAGCTAGTTAGATGGCAAGATATATAAAGTTTGGCTAAAAAATTGTTCCACTCAGACATTAAACGGATTCTCCCGAACAATTTATTATTTGGTGAAATTTACTAACCACTTGAACTCAATATTTTAATTACTTTGAACCTCTGGTTCTCTGAAAAAGAGTGTCCTGATAATCTAGAGTTCGACCACGCGATAAAAATGAAATATGGACAAGAATTATTCCCACCATTAATCGATCAAATTCAAATTCTCTCAAGTTCTCTCAATAATTTATTCTAAAGAGGATTCATTAATAATTTGAACTCAATGTATTAGTTGTATTTAATCATATATATCTAGTTTGCCATTAAAAAAAAACGATCCAGCTCAGCTGCAAGTGCTTTTGGAAAGCTGTCCTTGGAAAACCTTTTGTTCTTAAGATGTCCACAAATAAGATTTGTAATCATATTTCTTGACTAATCGTCGTGGTTAGGAAGAAAAACATGCGATTAAAATATTTATCTATCTTTACATCTTTTGCTTTCCTATTTTTTCCACTAGCTTTTTGACCATCAATCTTAATTTAGTTTAACCTTTATTACTAATTTAGTTTATAATGTAATCTCCCTCTTATTGTGTTTCACATTTTTATATGCATGATTTTCCTTTGTCAAAATAAATGTTTACATTCAACGTATAATTCACTTTGGTTAAAGACAAAAGAAGAAAAAATTGTACTCTCTCCTATTTTCACCGTTGAACTAGTCACCTCCTAACTGAACAAATCGATCCATTGAACAAAGACTTGCTCCAACTAGGAAAATTGTACTTGGTAAAATTATGAATATATAACTAGAATATGATTTTAAGAAATAAATAAAATAGAATGATTATTAATTAATATATTATTGTTCCATGCAGAATTACTGACATTGCCGACAATGATTCCTCCTTGTCGTCCTAATGTTACGGTCAATAAATCAAAATTGTAATTGAGTACAAAATATTAAGGGCCCGTTTGTTTGAGATTAAAATAAAATAGATTTTTTTAAAAAAATCTATTTTGAAAAAATAGATTTATTTTGTAGAGATTTTGAAAAAAATCTAAAGTTGTTTTGTGTTTGTTTACCATTATAAAAATCATTTTTGAGAACAAATACATGGTTCATGTTTTAAAAAAAATAGATTTTGAAAGAATCTATTGGAAATAGCTTTTCATTTTAGACTCAAAAATGATTTTTTTAACAAAATGATTTTTATGAAAATCTGAAACAAACACATCAAAAATAAAAAAAATGATTTTTTTAACAAAAAAATAGATTTTTGTGAGAAAAAATCTCAAACAAACGGGCCCTAAAACACGAGGAACACACACGTGTGAAAGTAAGCACTTGATAACAATTAAGGTGAAAATAGTATGGTAGATATAAAGAGGATGATATTCAATGCAATGGTATTGAATAAAGACTTGAGAACAATCCTTCTTTAATATAATTAAAATTATTTTGGCAGTTCAAAAAAATTAAGAATATGATTTTATATGAATGATATTTTATAATAGGGGTGAGATGTATAGTTCAACTAGTTGAATTAGTTGAATTAAAGGTTAAAAAGTTGGAGTCCATGATTCAAATTCTGACAATTTAAGTTAAATATTAAATATGTTTAGAACCAATTATATGCTTAAATAAATGAAAATGTTATCAGTAAAAATATTTAACACAAAGTATACTTAAATAAATTGGTAGAGTCCCAAAACATGAAACCGTATAAACCTTCATCTTCATACCTATATAAGCCTAAATATCCATACACCAAAGCATGAAATCGCTTTGTACGTCCCAAAACATCCTTCTTAAATATTTTGATGAATTCTTTAATACACATCTTATTTGGATGTGTATTAGTACATGTTGAGTTGGATAATTCTGGTATTTATTAGATTTTGACCCTATCAATTATAGTACCGCTACATATCTAAATATGATATTTACCGAAGTATTCACCAAATATTTTATCCACAACTGATAAAATTGAAGTTGTTTTCATCTTAAGTTGGACCCATAAAATTGTATATTGTTAACCTAATAAAGCAAATTCAATAATACAAGGCCCATTTCAATTTATCAAAACATCATTTCATTGAAATATAATCATTAGTCCTCCTCTTAATAACACTTTCCATCCCTTTAGTTAGCATATTTTCCATCCAAATACTATACTATAGAGCTAAGAAAAACTACCATTGGAAAGTTCTTGTTCCACTAGCATACATAAACATTACACATAAAGTTTCCCCCACACCCAATTAACTAACCCCTAAAATTCCTTCACTAACATAACTTGCAAAATTACATATTCTAAATGTCACTTCAAAATTAACTATTTCTTGCTTTTTCTTTTCTTTTTCCTTACCCTATGGTTCTTGGTCAAACTAGATCGAATCTTGCAAAATTACAATGTCACCTTGATTTTGTTACAGTCCACCGTCAATCCAAATATGCACTAAGCGTCACTCCAAGCCGCAAAAACCGGAAAATGAGGGATTGAGATAGTACTACTAGAAGGAAACCAAGATCCAACATTAGTAGTAGCAATAGGACTCAAATTTTTTGACCCAATTGGAGGTTTTGGAAAAAGCATAGTGGGGCCAGTACTTTTGTTGTCAGGGCTGCATTCTCTTGAGCTACTTAAACTAGTCACAAGTGAAGATGAATTTGAAAAATGAGTCCTTTTCATCTTGTTGGTGGAATCATCATCTACCAAAACTTGGCTAGATCCTCCTACTGAATCAATCCCAATGATATCTTGTAGGGACATAGAAAAATTTCCAAACTTTACAGTTTTTTGGTCACATGTATTTGACTCTTGTTGTTGTGGGGACTGATTCCAATTATTTGTTTCATTGTTGTTCACAGCTTCAATTTCTTCACTATTTATGATTTGGTTTGACACAACATTGTTGTTACACTCTTTAGCCTCAGGTTTTGGTTCTTCACAATCCTTAATTTTTTTTGTTGTTCTTCTAGCTTGTTCGCCGACAAGAAGAGTGTTGCTAGCCATGATTTTTTCGACATTGTATTTAGACATGTCGAAATTTGTGACTGCGTTTAGGCCACGGAATTTGATTGCTGCTACATCATACGATTCAGCTGCTTCCTCTTGTGTGCCTAAATTTAATTCAAGAACAAATCAATTACCCGGTTCAAAAACATAACAAGGCATAAAAAGCAATTAACCGATGAATAGACACATATAATAATTATAATTATAAAGATACAATTAACTACGTGTTGGTGTCATACATGTGTCAGACACTAGACACACTTTTAAAACCAAGTTATTGTGTTATAATTTGAATGCTATAATGAAGAATGTGAAAAATGGTATGTTTTGGAAGGACTTACTGAATGTGCCAAGATAAAGGTCCCTATTTCCAGCAACTCTGCCTATCCTTGCTTGCCATCTACCATGTTGGTGGTGCCTGCATTGCATAGCATAACAACATTGAAAAGTAAAGTTAGCTCATATTTTGTTTTCTACTTTATAGAGAAAGAAAAAAAAGGAACAATAGGAATTGCATGAAGAACCTTGTCACCCCTCTATACATTGATGCTCCCCTAGAAAAACCACTACTCTTTCTGCAAACCAACAAAAAAATACTTAGTATTATCATATCATTAAACACATCAATAATTGACAACTTTTAGCAACACAATAATGAGACTAAAGACATATTGTGGTCCTTGAGAAAAAATTTATTCTATGAAAAAAGGAAAGAAAACAATAATTTAGTCCTAAGAAAAAAAAACCGTAACAACTTGTTCCTACTTGAAATAAGTTGGGGCAATGTTCAAGTATGAATTAAGTTGTCGCAGCTTATCTGTCTCAGAGACTAAAAATTACTTTCATTCTTCTCATCAACTAAATTAGATTTTGTTAGGCGATTTTTCTCAAGGTCCATAATGGGTCTTCAACCAGTGTCTATACCTTCTCAAGTGAGCAACATATTCCTGCCTATTCATGTTATTCATTTCTTCAAGTTCATTTTGATATTTTTCAAGCTGCCAAAGCGAATAAAGGAAATTAGACTCCACGGTATAAATCTAGTGAAAATTACTCATAAACTTTTTTAAATTTGTTTCGAGGAAGAGTGAATTAACAATCTTTAATTAAAGTGCCACTAATAACCAATTTACAACTGTTCTTGAGAGTATTTGAAATCAAGTCCTTTATGATTACAATGCTAACAGCTAAGCTATTACAATGTCACGAAACGTACCGGGAAGTTAATATGTGTTGAAGGACCCCAATACTTGAGGGCAGCAAGATCATAAGCTCTTGCAGCTTTCTCTTCCAAATCATAACCACCTTTAGTAAAAATTTAACAAACAAAATTTTACCAAATATATCAGTTATAATGGGAAAAGGGTGTTTGAAAAAATAGGTCTATGATAATAGGACATAGTACTTACCCAAATAAACTGTGATGTACAATGATTTGTTGATTTGTCATCCACAATGTGAACATGTGACATGTTAGTGGACAATGTTCAGAATAATAGACCAAAAATTTTCAGATGTAATAAAAAGTGTACTTCATTACAAATAAATAATGTGAAATTGTTTATGAAATTTTGGTTACTAACCTTGTCTTCCTTTCCTTGTTTGTCCTTCTTTCTTGCAACTGTTATCCCATAAATGTGCTTCATATCTACCAGTCCATCTATGTCTAATAAAAATAAAAATAAATGTCACTAAAAAATTGAAGAGAAAAAATTCAACAAAATGCTAGTGCTCATAATGGAAGAATAAAACTAATTTTTTATCACAGCGGATAAGTCAGAAACACGATGATCTACTGTGATTTTCCAAAAGCTATGGCATGTAGCTTCTTCTAAATCACTGTGAATCACCGTAATATTCAGAGTGATACCAAACATAGGCATAATCAAATCAATCCTCCAATTTTTCGAGAATCGCATTAACAAATGTAACTCAAAGAGGTGAAAGTGAAACTAACCTTGTAACTCCTCTGAACTGAGAAGTTCTTTGTCCAAATGTATCAATAGATTTCCTATGAACAGGTTGCTTTTTTCCAACCTTACCATGTCCTCTCTTTTTAGCTTCAACAACAATAGAATCATTTCCAGAAGATGAAATCTGAGTTGGAACAGTAACACAGCTTGATTGTGAACCAGGACTCATTGAAAGACTTAAAGATTGTAACTCACCACAACCATTAACTGTTCCAACAGAACCATCATCAACAACACTATTATTCACTTGATGATTTTGTTGCTCTGAAGAATAATCTCTAGGAGCCACAAAGTTTTTGAAGCAAAACATGTTTTCTTCCTTGTTTTCTTCTTCTTGTTCCAACAATGATGCTTGTTGATACATTCCATGACAAGCAAGTTCTGAATAATATGTAGAATGATCTTGTTGCTCTACATTGTTGTTATAGTAAATGCTGTCTAAGCTTAAAACCATTGTTTCTGTTTCATGTCCTTCATACTCATGATGTGTTTCCATTGTTGCACCACCTAGAAAATCCTCTAGTTTTGGAGGCATCATCACTAAAACAATCATCAAGATAAAAATTTCAAAAGGGTCATAATAAAAATTTAGAATGCATATTTAAGATATGTTTAAATCAGCTTATTTGAACTTATCTACTGTAAAAATAACACCTGTCTATAAACTATTTTCAGAGTAGCTTCTCCAAAATCACGGTGAGTCACTGGAATTCTGATACATCCACCGTAATACTAAACATAGACATAAGCATTTGTGCATAAGCTGTTTTCAGCTTATTTTCATAAACTCTATATAACTTATAATATGAAGTAAAAATAACTTATGATAGTTGAGTAAAGGAAGAAAAGTAAAAATGGAAAAAAGACTAACCATGTGATTGTGATCTAGTGAGAGCTTCTTCCATAATGCAAAGTGAACCATCAGAGTTAAGTGGCATCATAGATAAAGAAGAATGAAAGGAATTAGTGTTTTGTCCAACACCATAACACATTGAAGGTGACATGTAGAAGTTTGAGGGAACAACAGCAGAGGAATTAGCTTGGTTATCATGATGATGATAAAAGTGATGATTATTATTAGGATGATGAGAAGGGTCAGAATCAGAAGAAGTAAGTTCTCCCATTTTCATGTGGTAGGGTGAGAGAGAAAATCCTAACCAGTTATGATTGTTTCCATCATCACTAGTGTTGCTATCATTCATCATGGATTTCATCTTCTTCTTGCTTCTAAAAAGCTTTGTATTTCTAAGACAAAGTCAATGATTAGGTGGCAAGTTAATACAATCACTTTTCAAAACCAGATTATGTAACTTGGTTTTTTTGTTGCTTAGCTAGAACAAGAACAACTTTTTTTCAAAACCTCTAGGTAGTCTTAGCCTCTTTAATAAGCAAAGAGAATGAGTTGCTATAGAAAATGAAATTGGGGGAGCATAAGCTTCATTCCATAGGGATCTGTGTACATATTATGAGAAAGACTTCTTAATTTATTTTTTTCTTTTAGATCGATATTCCATCAAATTAAGTATTTGTGCATCTCTCGTGAGTTTAGTTCAGTTGGCAAAAATATTATTTTATATATATAGGGGATCGAGGTTCGAACTCTGATCATCCTACTTTTCCATTTTAAAAGATGAAATTTATATCCACTAAACTATTTGACAGAAGAAAAAAAAACTATGTAAATATATGAGAAAGACTTTTTTTTTATATTTAATTTTTAAAATATGGATATGACTAACTAGTTGAAATATATAGATCTTGTTATTGGTATCGATTAAGAAATTAATGTATATATATATTAAAAAAATTTAAACCTTTAAAATATTGATTATATAATTTTTTTTTAAAAAAAATAAATAAATTAGTATTTTTAACATATGCACCAATTTAATGTAAAAAAAAAAGTGTGCCTATTTATGGTGAAATAATAGGAATATCATAACTCTAATAAGTATATTTTATATGTAATGTTTTTGACATCCGAATTATATTAAGTGTATGTTTAGTTTCAATTATGGAGCTGGCAGAATTGATTTTGGACGTGTAGAATTGATTCTGTCTCCAGAATTGATTTTACTTGAAGCTATAAATCGCAGCTTCTATTCTAAAATTGATTTTTACACTCAAATTTTTTGTTCAACTCACTTTTATATGAATATATTCAAACATAAACCACTTTAACTTAAAATCAATTTTGCCCAAAATTAATTTTACAAAATTAATTCTATCAAAATCAATTTTACTTGAAGCAAAACCAAACATACAGTAAGTGGGTGCACTTTATTTACCTTATATAAGTATAAAAGTAGAAACACTATTTAAAACCAAATATGGTAAAATGAGAAAAATATGAATAAACTATTTTTGAAAAATTAAATGCTACTAGTACGCTAGTAGCCGAATCTAGTGATATATATAGTAGTGATAAAGATAAGAAATATCCAAAGAATCCATTATAGTAGTAGTATTTTTTTTACAGTGAGAAGAGAGCTTTGGAATGCATAAGGGTTAAAAGATTTGACATGCAGCAGCAGCAGCAGCAGCAGGACGTATGGTCATCTAGTCATTTCATAAACAGTACTTCACTCTTTGCCATTCTGCATTCTGCAAACTGCAAAGTTTTAAAGCATCTTTATTTTTTGTTGATATTAATCTGTTTGGTTATATAGAAAGAAAGTGGGAGAAAATAAAATTACGGAAATCGATTAATAAATTTAGATTAACTTCCTTTCTATGAATTAATTGTTTAAACTTTTTTAATTTATCTGAAGTTTAATTTTAAAGTGTCATGCTAATAAATGAAATTTATGTAAATTCAAAAAAAAAAGAGTTAAAGTAATAAATATTTCATAAAAAATGTGATCTATATTAGGGTTACTTTTTTATTTAGAATAGATCTCTCCATCATAAAAAATAATTTAAAAAAATATTGTGATCAATATTATTTAAAGAGTAGTGCTATATGTTACGGGAGAAAAAACACAAGAAAGAGAATAATTGTACTGTATTGTTTTAAAAAAATTAAAATTGCTATAAATTAGAAAGTTTAGAGGAAATCATGGGGAGGTTGGTTATGAAATTGTAAAGCCATGATTTATTCTTCTCTTTCTTGCTTGTTAATTTCTTACAAACAAGCATTTCCCTTATTTAAATTATAAAATAAAATAGAATTAGAATTTAAAAAGAAGGAAAAAAGTTGGTTAAGGGTCGAGATATATATATATATATATATATATATATATATATATATATATATATATATAAAAATTAGGAGGGGAAAAATGAAGAGAAATCATTCTCTTTTTTATTTCTCATTATACAATACATAAGACACTTATTAACAACTTGTTAGAATAGAAAAATATATGTTAAGATATGTATTAGTTTTTCACGAATCCTTTACGTTTACTCACCGTTTTATCCAAATTGATCGTTAGTCTCTTTTGGTCTTTGTTTTTGTGGTCCTAATTTCTCGTTTGCGGTGCTTTAATCCGCGGTTTCCGTTTGTGATGCTTTAACCCGCGGACACCGTTTGTGATGCTTTAATCCGTGGGCTTCCCGTTTGTGATGCTTTAATCTGCGGGCTTCCCATTTATGATGCTTTAATCTGCGGGATCCGTTTGTGATACTTTATCCACGAGTATTTTTACATAATTTGATATGGATTCATTGCTTCGGCCACTGCTGTACAACTCGTACAACTTCTTTGGTTGCTGCTCTTCGTCGGCTATGCTATCAATAGATTTAATTTTTCAGGGTTAATTTTGTAACAAGCTTAAAGCTTAGTAAGCTTTAGCTTGAGGGGGAGTGTTATAATAGAAAAATATCTCTTAAGATATGCCTTAGTTTTATATTATAATTTGTTGAAAAAATATCTCAATGATTAGGTTTGTTTATTCTAAGCCCTATACTTAATGGATTTAGTTTATATTTAAATATATTCACTTGGTTATAAATACCAAGGTAGTATCATATTATTTCGTAAGTAAATATTCTATTTAGCTCATTATCAATAATATTTTTATTTTCTTATTATTTCCCTATATTCTTTCCCCTAAATACCAGAAATTCAACACAACTTAATAAAAAGATATTTAACATTTTTTTAATTTAAATATGAAGATGATGTTTTAAAATTCAGACTAATGATCAAACTAACGAGACATTGTAACAAAACAAAAAAAACTAATGAGACATTTGATCACAGTTCAATTGACCACCGGGAGTAAAATTCCATGCATTTTTGTACTAAAATAAATCCTTCCATTTATGCATTTTGAATTGGACAATAAAAAATTTACAAACTTTTAACTTTTTTTCTGAATTTTAATTCATGGAATTTCTATTTTTTAAACAAGTTTAATCTTAATATTATAGGTTTTTTTGGTAAACGAATGTATCCTCCGCATGCAACTGCGGATCTTAATCCCTTCGATGTAACTGAGATTCATTTAAAGACTTGACATCTCCAAACAAATAATTTTTCATACACAACGACTGTAGATCGAACTTAAGACCAAAAAGTTAAGGGACTCAAGTATCTATCACTTGTGTTACACTACGTTGGTATCTTAATCGTAAGTTATGTCTCCCATTGTCACACCTTATGTTAAACACTGAATGAATAAGTTTTACTGACATTATTATTAACGAAAAAGACAAACTAACAAGGAAGACAAACGCACTGTTCAGATATACAGAACAATTCAACCAGCCACACATACGGATTCACTCATCAACCATGCAATTGCAATGCATGACCTCCAAGGACATACATAGTTTCAATATAAAATTACTCAATGAGTAGTACAGCAGGAGTAAATTATTATATTGCTCCTTCAAATTACATCAAATAATTAGATATCTGTATATTTTAATTTAGTTCTTTAATTATATCATAGAAAAACACCTTCGTTTTTTAGTTTACACTCCAATTTTAATAAAGGAGAATAAGAGTGAGAGTGGAAGATAAAAAAAAAACAGAGGTCCAACATACAATTTACTATACCTTTTAGGGTGAGGAAATATATTATAGACAAATTTTATATTTATTACTGCTTCTTTAGGTTTTAAATATAAATAAAATGTGGTTGAAAAAAAATAATGTTTTTAATTTAAAATTTGAATTAAAATGTGTCAATTTTGTTTGACTGATTTTAGCTTTATATTTGAGACTAGAGTAACATGATTTACCGTGAACTAATACTTAAAAATATTTAAAAGTAATGACGACATACATCGTCTTTGAGGAGTAGGGTTTAATGCCCTTCTTAATTTTTACAAGGTGGAAGCTACGGTGAGAGAGCAACTCATGTCTCTCACCGGTGGTTTGGTGTTATAACCGTTTGATGATGAGGTTATATAGATCAAATAATATGCTATTCATATACAATTATTTTTTGTTGCTAATTTTTCTTCTCTTTCTCTCTCCAGCTTTCTTCCAAATCATTTTCATGTGACAAATTACCACACAATTTAATCATGGAAAAAATATATTCGGTCTTTTTTCGAAAAAAAAATTATGATATTTTATTTGAAAAAAAATTCCTGTTTTTTTCCGAAAAAAGTTTTTTTATCTTTTTTTGTGAAAATGTTTTTCAAAAAATGTTCCCGATTATTTTTGGGAATAAAGTTATGATTTCGGATAAAAAACAATTTCGGAGTTTTTTCCGAGAAAAATTTCCAATCTTTTTTGGGGAAAAAAGATTTAATATTTTATTTGGAAAAAAAGTTTCTGATTTTTTCCCGAAAAAAGTTTCCGATGTTTTGTCGGGAAAAATTTCCGATATTTTATTTTGAAAAAAGTTCCCAATTTTTCCCGAAAAAAATTTTCGATTTTTTTTGGGAAAAGTTTTTCAATTTTTTATCGAAAAAAAATGTTCCCGATTATTTTGGGGAAAAAAGTTTCGACTTCAGATAAACCAATTTTTTTTCTTCCAAAATGTTCCTTATAAAAAGAACCGGAGAAAATAATTTATAGTTTAATTTTACCTCTTAATTTAACGCTTAATTTATTTTGTGAAAATAAAATGTTTGATTAATAAAATTAAAATGACTATAGTATTCATGTGAGGGGAATGGACAATGATTAAGTGTTATACATGTATGATGTATTGTTAGATATGAATGACTCAGATTCATAGTTTCATTGTTGCACCGGTGAGCTATATGATTCACTTGCTCACCATAGAAGCCGCCTTTTTACAATTGAGATGATGACTTAATTGATTTTAATTCAATTAAAATACATAGTTTACATTGAATCCACTCCAATCATGTCACTTTCATAATTGTAACATCAAAGAGAGTCATATTATTTTACTTCTAAAATATATTGTCTATTACCATTAGAATTTTCAATACTTTTGAACTACGCATCTATCGTACATGGACCATTATTTATAAAGATGATCCACTATAAAACTCAATGTATCTTATATCGTATATTGAAGTTTGAAAATTATTCAAACATAGATGATTGATGTTGCAATTCTAGTGAAAGAATATAAATGTAATGTTGTAACACTGCTTCACCCTAGTAAGCATGTTTGATATCGCCATGACCTAATTTTATCCAACTTATGGTGATGATACCATATACTATACATTTGTTATCATAACACAAAATAAAGGTAGAAATCAACGAGCATTGGTTCAATTGTTAATAAATTAACTCATCCTATAAACACATGTGTTAAAACACTATCGCTGACTTGGATTCGGTAAATTCAGCTGTAGATGTGCAGTTATATATATAGTTGATAGATTTAGATCGTATTATGTTGATCGGACGATTCAGATGTTAAGTTAGAACTTTATATTAAAACAAAACAAAAAACTATCTTAAAATCTAAATTGTCTGATTTTAATCAGACGGTTCACAATCGCTAACTGCATGCAGTCACGACTGCACCACTGCATTGAATTTGATTCCCTCTATCGCAGGTATGATATTGTTGTTCGTAGTCTAACTCACAAAATTTTTTATATATATAAAAAATAGGCTTAATTAGTATGTAGGTCCCTTAAAGACTTTTTTGGTTTCACTTTGGTCCCTTAAAGAAAATAAGTTTCACTTTGGTCCCTTATAGATATCTCCGACAGTCAATATGGTCCTTTTCATCAATTTTTTATCAGAAACCGTTAACTTCTGTACATGTGACAAAATAGGCTGTTTCGTGGCACCTGTATAGAAATTAACGGTTTTTGAAAAAAATAGATGGAAATAACCAAATTGACTGATGAAGATATCAATAAGGACCAAAGTGAAACTTATTTTCTTTAAGGGACCAAAGTGAAACCAAAAAAGTCTTTAAAGGACCTAGAGACTAATTAAGCCTAAAAAATAATAGTAGATTCTGATATCACTCCTTGATGCCTACCTAACTGAGAAAAATCAGGAACTGTAAGGTAAGAGAGGTGTTGCCCCCTGTCCCTGCCTGCATATATGTTTGGCCATTAGAATTCAAATGCTCTCATGTCATGCAAATTGGTCTACAATATTTTCCTTTTATAATTCAAACACTCTCTCTCCTCATTATGTTCCCTTCCTTTGATGCAAAAAACTGGACTTGAACTTAAAATTCAATCCAACTATTCTTCCAATTACTACATTACATTACATTACACTCATTCATCATCTTCTAATCTATAGTAGCAGTACTATATTTTTCACTCTTTCTGAGTCATGACCCCCCCCCGGTTATGAAATGTCAAAATCCAAGCTTCTATGTCCTGTCACAATCACTTTAGATTCTTACTCTTTTGGCTTATCAAGGTATTGCATCTTTATCTATTTTTATTCTTTCTTATTTTCTTATTGTAGTGAGGACAGATTTCAAAAGCTCATAGACAAATTGGTACGTTATTTCTGCTCTTTTGAATTAATCTTTTATCTCTGCCTTCTGGCCTTGGTGTACGTTATCACAAATGCATGCCCCAATAAAAGAAAAATACTACAATGATAGAAGGAAAACCTTAAGCGGACATAATCTTGAGAATAATGCCTAAATATCTTTTGAAAGTTTTATATTTAAAATATGTAATATTAATATTCTCAAGATTTGTATAGAATTTATAGAATTAGTCTGTTATTTAAAGATATGATATATATGGCTATAATAATAATGAGAATGAGAATAGATAATAAGAATATTGGGTATTCTCCATATAATAAAAAAGTATACTACTCCGATTTTGAATATAAATAAAAAATAACTTTTTAAGTTCATTGATTAAAGAAGGTATCTAGACTATTTTATATATCTACTTTAATCAATGAACCTAAAAAGTTGTTATTTTTGCTTATATTCAAAATGGAAGAGAGTATTTTAGGAGAGTTTCTCATATAGGGGTGGCAAAACGGGTCGAGCCCGCCGGGGTGACCCGTTTGGCCAGCCATTTGGGGCGGGTTGGGCTGAGTTTTCAGCCCAGTACCCAAAGTTGGCCTGCCCCGTCTGCTTTAAAAATGGGGTGGGACGGGCATGCCCGCGGGCTTTGTTAGATTTATTTTTTAAATTTTTTTTAAAAAAATTGGTCATTTTAAGCTCAATCCAATACTTTTTTTTCTTCTTATTTTTGATAAAAAAAATCTGATTGGTTATTATTACTTTATTTCCCTTAAAAAATTCATTTTTCCTTTAATACTAGGGTTCCATTTGTTTATTTCATGTGACTCTACGTGCATCTTCTTCCCGACGTGTGTGCTACTGCATGCTATGTACTCTACGTGGACTGTCATATTGTATATTTTTTGGCCTCTTAGTACTACTTGTACTATGAAGTGCTTTATAATAAATCTATTTGCAGTACAAAAAAAAAGTTTTTTAGAGTTTCATGTGAGTTTCATCTGCTTTATAATAAATCTGTGTTGTTTGCTTCTTTTAGAGTTTCATGCGCAGTATCATTCTAAAACAAATTAGGCCACAAAAGCATCAAACAAAATTAAATAAGCCTCATGCACTTACAATTCTTTTCTAATTTGAATAGGTTGATATATCCTTATAGAAGATTTAGTATATATGATTGTTGAGAAATTTAGTTGTGTAAATGTTTGAAGTGTTAAATTGTTTGGTTGGGCAAGTTTAATTGTAAAAAAAAAAAAAAATAATAATTGGCGGGCATGCCCGCCAACCCGCTAATAAACGGGCGGAGTTGAGTTTTCTTGAGTTTTGAGTCGGGACACTTAAGTATGCCCACTTTACCACCCCTATATAAAATTATACCCCACAAAACTCTACATTAGAAAAACAAAAAATAAATCATGTCACATAATTGAAACTTGATTTTAATGTTTTCTTTGATAAAGAAACTTGATTTTAATTAAAAGTAATTTTTTTTATTTGTACATAGATTTTGAACTTCTTGATTACTAATTTGTTTTATTAAAAGGGTCATGCTAACCGGTGCCCCGGAGCACTAGTTAAGGAACTAAAAGAGGAAATTTTTGCATTGAATAGAATATTTTATTCACTTTTAAGAAGCTGACTGCACAAGTTTCAATAAACTTTTATTTTATTTAGAATCCTTAACTAGTGCTCCAGAGCCACTATTTAGCATTTTCTTTATTAAAAAAACCTTATATTTGAATATAAAGAAGAGAGTTGAATAATAAATTTAAACATAAGGGTCATGCTAACCGGTGCCCCGGGGCACTAGTTAAAGAACCAACAAGAGAAACTTTTGTATTGAAAATATCACATTTTACACTTTTAAAAAGTTGACTGCACACGTTTCAAGATAACTTTATTATACTTAATTTACTTAACTAGTATCCCGGGGGCACTATTTAGCATTTTCCTAAATATAAAATCAAAGTTTTAGAGACAGATCCGCCGTGTTAATGCTAAATCTTGAGTTTAGGGTGATTTAACCGGAATGAATCCGCTGGAACCGTTTAGAACCATTCTATTAAACGGACGGCTAAGATTGTTTTTATTTTATTTTACTAAATTTAATCTGAACTGTTTAGTTTTAAACTAATGGTTGTAATTGCTTATTGCGACAAACTGTATCTTTAGCAACAGTAGGCAATCAATATCCTAGTTTTTTTTTGGTAGAATGAGATAACAAAGCAAAAAATAAGGGAAAGAGAAAAAACTAGACAGAAAGTAAAAAGGAGAGAAGCAGAGTTAGCTCCTTAGGTACAGGACCCGCGCCGCATCTGCTTGCAGGAAAGGAATAGTGGATGGGGGAGGTTCCTTCATCTCAGTCCAATTGCTTGTGCTTGCTGCCCCTGTCTTGGCTAAGAGATCTGCCACAGTGTTTGCTTCCCTTTTAGTATGCTTGAAGCAAATACTCCAATTTCTTTGCACCAAGGCCTTGATGTTAGCCAAGATTGAAGCATAGTGGTGCCAGAGATTCACTTCTTCTCCGATAAGCTGAATAGAGAGTGTTGAATCAGAATAGCAAATAATGTTTATATGCCCTTGGTCCCATGCCACTTTCAATCCATGGTATATAGCAAGTAGTTCCACATGAAGGATTGTGGAAATGCCCACTGTCCCGGCAAACCCAAAAATCCAGTCACCATTTGAATGTCTCAACACCCCTCCAAAACCCGATGGCCCTGGGTTTCCTAAGCTATTGTCATCTACATTAATAATAATAGCTGACTCCGCCTCTGGATGCCACGATACCCAGTGCTCACTGTCTGAAGCCACTGACAATGAAGCAAACACTCTTGAGTTAAGACTAGCAGTATTGTAAATCTGGAGTTTAACTTCATAATGGGAGGTAGTTTCACTAGCCAAACACAAACGGTTTCTTGCTCTCCAAATCCACCAGCAAGCCGCCAAGAACACCTGCTTGTTGCCCTCAGCCATACTTCTTCTAAACCAAGAAGAAGTTAATGTTATGAAATCCAATAGATAACCATATCGTCCTAGAGAAAGGGCAGTCCCTTAGACATTGCATGGTGCTTTCTGTGCAATTAGGACAGCGAGGACAAGAATCAAAACTCAACATACCTCTTTTTTTTAGTAACATTCTTGTAGGGAGAGAGTTTTGACAGGCTGTCCAACAAAAAAATTTGAACTTTTCTGGTGCAGGAAGCTTCCACAACCACTTCCAGGAAGATAAATCATAATTTGAGTCCGTTGAGAAAGAGTTTTTGACCCAAGAGTAACCTGCCTTTGCTGTGTAGATGCCATCCAAGTTACCCTTCCAAGTATATCCATCAGGAGTATTCTCGTTCAGACAAATGGGAATTTTAGAGATGGATTCAAGAATGGTTTCAGGAAGATGGGTGTATAGCTGGGATAACTCCCATGTTCCTTGTTTTGCTATATCTGCTACTGTTAGGTGTGTATCATGAATGTCAACATACCAGACATGATCACACAACCTACCATGCTCCGACCAGTGATTGTACCAAAAGGATGAAGTGTCGTTTCCCAATCTGTAGCTATAACCACCACGCAACACATTCCTCGCTTTCATAATAGAATTCCAGACCACGGACCCTGCCTTCTTGGGAACATCGAGAAAGGATTGATTGCCAACATACTTTTGGGTTATTAGATTCACCCACAATTTGTCTTGTTTGCTATGGATGTCCCAAACTAGTTTTTCCAGCATAACAGTATTAGAATCTCTCGCTGTTCTTATTCCCAAGCCTCCAAACTTCCTTGGTTGGGTGATTTTCTCCCAGCCAACCAGATGGATGCCTCTATCATTTGTTCCTCTCCACAGAAAATTCCTAGATGTACGATCCATATAATCACAAATAGTTGTAGGGAGCCAACTTAGCTGCATATAATAAGTTGGTATTGATGTAAGAACAGACTGAACCAAAGCAAGTCGACCAGCCTTATTTAATAACTCTCATTGCTCTTATTCCGAAAGTGGACCACCCTCAGAACTTTAAAGAATTCCGACCGATAAGTTTGTGTAATACGGTGTACAAATTGATAACCAAAGTGCTGGTAAACAGGCTGAGACCATATTTGGATCAGATCATTGGCCCATTTCAAAGTAGTTTCCTGCCGGGTAGAGGAACTTGTGACAATACCATTATCCTCCACGAAGTAATCCATTCGATGAAGAAATCTAAAAAGAAGAAGGGTGATGTTGTTTATAAGATTGATATAGAAAAAACTTATGATAATGTGAATTGGGATTTTTTGAGGTTTTGTCTTATTCAGTTTGGTTTCCCACCAATTACTATCGACATTATCATGCATTGTGTGACAGCATCATCTCTTTCTCTCATTTGGAATGGTCATCGTCTCCATGCGTTCTCTCCAACTAGAGATCTTAGACAAGGTGACCCTCTATCCCCGTATCTATTTGTCATGTGCATGGAAAGCCTATCTCACGCTATCTTGCAGGTTGTTGATAATAATGTTTGGAAACCGGTTAGCTTGTCCAGAAACGGGCCACGCCTCTCCCACTTGTTTTTTGTAGACGACGTTTTGCTGTTCTCGAAAGCGTCAGTATCACAAGCTAATGTTATTGAAGGTATTCTAACTAGATTTGCAAACTCCTCTGGCTTACGGGTTAACATCCACAAATCTAGAGATTTTTTCTCTGCCAATATCAGACGGAGGAAGATAGATTTCATAGTGTCAGTTACGGGGATTCAGAATACCAACTCCCTTGAAAAGTATCTTGGATTCCCAATGATTCAAAGAAGACTTTGAAAAAGAGACTTTGACTTTTTGATCGACAAGTTTGACCAAATAAAAGACATATATTTTGATGTTTTAAAATAGTGCTCTGGTAGTCCCTCGATATTAAGGCTTTAACGAGTCTATTGTAGTAGCCAAGCTATCCAATAGATTTATGATGGGCGGTTGCCCTCAAATCTTGAATTCTGTGGTGACATCTAGGAAAAGGAAAATTCACCTTAATTGACTTCTTTTTCATTAAGATTAAAATAACCGTTAAATAGAGATAAACTTCATATGGTGTAAAAAAAATTGAGTATAAAATTTGAGATAAAATAAAAGATTAAAACTAACTTTTAATTTAATGGTAAATTTTGTAAAATATGTATTAGTTAAAATATTATCGAGTATAATTTAATCTCTTTCTAAATCTAAAGTAGAATACACAAGTTTCTATATTTATTTACCGTGTGCACCATGGAATTCTTGTATGTTAGACATAGCCTAATACTCCCTCCGTTCCAAAATAAATGACCTGGTTGACTTCATTTACGCTTACCAATGTACAACTTTAATCGCTAATATATTTAATTATCTATTATTAAAAATTATAAAAATTGTATATTTTGAAAATACTCGTCGAGATAAATCAAACAAGATCTCATATGTTAATATTTACATGTATATATCAGTAGAAAAATAAGGTCAAAGTAGGCCAAATAAATAGTACACTAAATCAAAATTAGATCATTTATTTTGGGACGGAGAAAGTAAATGTTACTAGTACTTTTTTTTTTAACTTTCTGATTTTCTTGGTATCTATCTACTACTCATATTTTCCTACTAATGCTCTTTAATTAATAGTAATGTGTTTTAATTTAAATAAAAATAACTATTTACAATGTGTTTTTTTATCTTAATAATTTATATCTTTTATTTCTTATAAAAAGAGTATAAGATAGTAAAATTATAAAAAAGATTGAATTAAATGGTTTAAATATAATATAACAATTTAAAAAATTGAGAAAAATTCAACAGATAGAATTTAATTTAAGAAGAGTGATTTTCTAATTTCTTACATGCAATATTTAGCATTTTTCTTAGTGTATGTTTGATATCACGTTGAATATGTCAGAATTACGATGTATACCGTGATTTTTTTAAAATTACACTCTATAACTTTTATAAAAGAGCAATGCTATATGTTACGGGAGAAAAAGTACAAGAAAGAGAAGAATTGTACTATATTGTTTTAAAAAAATTAAAATTGCTATAAATAAGGAAGTTTAGAGGAAATCATGGGGTGGTTGATTATGAAATTGTAAGGCCATGATTTATTCTTCTCTTTCTTACTTGTTAGTTTCTTACAAACAAGCATTTTCCTTTATAAAATTACGGTGAATTACCGTGATTCTCGCATATAAAATGTGATATCAAACATAAAATTAGATAATAAAAAAAAAAGAAAAAAAGGTGGTGACCACAGTTTGATGAGTTGATATAGTACTAGCTGCCTAGCTGGAAACGTATCTAGTGATGAGGGTGATATGACACCGCATGCAGTGCCCAAATAAGCCTTCCCTTCCCTACGGCCCCCCTACCCCAGCACTGCAGCAATTAGCACTCAGAGAATTAACACCCTACTACTCCTACTCTCTATCCAATCCCTTCAGCAACCCTATCATACCACCTATACCTCTCATCTCACTCTCTCACCATGTCACGTTACTCAGATACTTTCCTCTACTTTATTCATCCAAAATGCTAAACATCGTCCTAAAAAAGCAAATATACTGTATTACTCCCTCTGTCCCAAAATAAATGATCTATTTGACCACTAACACGTTTGCCAATGCACAACTTTAATCGTTAATATCTTTAATTATCTATTATTAAAAATTATAAAAATTGTATATTTTGAAAGTAGTCGTCGAGACAAATCAAACAATATCTCATATGCTAATATTTGCATGTATATATTAGTAGAAAAATAAGGTCAAAGCAGGTCAAATGAATAGTATACTAAGTCAAAAAAATGTCATTTAAAATGGGACGGAGGAAGTTGTAATTTAGAATTGAAATGTGTGTTGTCAATTTCTCAAAAGTATAAATGGTGTTATATTTAACTATTAATTTAAAAAAAAAAATTTTGGTTTTCTTAACCAGTACCACAGGGACACCGGTTAGCATGATCATTTTTTATATTTAGAAAATAATTAATATATTTAGTTTAAAATATTGACCAGATGATCAATTATTTAATAAATTAAAAAATAAATAATTTTTGTTTATAGCTGTAGTTAATTAGAAGGAGTAAATTTTATAATCTCCGTTAAAGAGGGTTGAAACTAGTAATATTTTTACGAGGGGCCTAATATAAAGGAAAAATAAAATAAAGTTTTAAATTTAATATAAAACTAATAAAATTTATATTGAAGAATTGACATTTTAAAAAGTCAAATTTGTAAAGTAAGAATCTATATTTAGCTGACTAGCAACATTATTTTTCGACATAAACAACTACTTCATAGTTTGAAAGAATTTCATTATCTACTTCATTTTATGATCTTGCTTTAATAATTTTTATTGCTAACAAAGTTCTTTGTACATGTAATAGAGACAAAAAAAATGTCAAAATAAGATGAGTATAAAATCAAGAATCAATTTTACTATAATGTTTCTACTCATTTTTATATTTGGGGTAGCTAATTTTATATTACTAGACTAATTAAACATAAGAAAAAAATACCTACTTGTAAAAAAACATACATTTTGTTTTTGGGTAGCAAAGGCTACCCTATTGTTGTGAAAGGCTCGCCTTTGTGGTTAATTATCATTTTGATCACCGAATGCGTGAAATGTTATTATTATTATAATCTCTAAATATATTAAAATTACAAATAAATTTTCAAATATCACTTTGTTTATAATTTTATAGATACAATTGATTAATTTGTATTAAACTGACGTAAATTGTATTATTTTTATAGCCATAAGAATAAGCAGAATTATAAATTTTTACTTTTTTTTTTGTCAAATAGCCTAGTGGCTAGAAATTCCACCCTATAAATTTTTACTTTTAAAAAATATTAGAACAATTATTAATATTTCTAATAATTTTGATTATTAATCGACAATAAATCAATTGTGAAAATAGTTTGCCGTATCAACCAAAAATCAAATTAAGTGTATTTGACATTAAAACTCTTGTGGAAAAAACATCATTTCTCTTTTTATTCACAAGAATTAGAATTTCGCAGGTACTTGGGCCCGAGGAAAAAGACCAAACCCGTGAGTCCATGAATTCAGCAGTATAAACCTTTTTTTTTTGAAGAAACAAATATAAGAAAATTTTACTCCTCTATAAAAAAATTTACTCGATGCCCTTCAAATTTGTTTCCTACCTACAAATTTTGTAAAATACAATTGTGTCCATGATATTTTAAGAAATCAAACTATGTCACCCAACCCATGAGATCCTGAGCGTGTTTAGTTGAATTTTATTGAATTGATTTTAATTTATTTTTTTGAATAAGAGAATTGATTTATTTATTTTTTGGATAAAAAGAGAATTGATTTTAATTAAAAGTGAGTTGAAAGTAATTTGAATTATTGTTTGGATGGTTTTACTCAATTAGTTTGAGGAAGCAAAATCAATTTTAAATAATTTTCCCAAACATCTTGCAGAAGAGTAAAATATTGTTTGAGAGATTGCAACTTGTGTTTATAGTATTCCACAAGAATTTAATTTATATACATTGTCAGTGTAAAATTATTTTACACACACATCCAATAATATACCAACACATCATGTATTATGTTTAAAAACACATAATGTGTCATATTCATGAATTGATGTGGCAACACATCATTGGATGCATGTATAAAAAAGTTTTATACTGACAGTGTACAACAATTAAACTCATTCCACTATGTTACCAAACACATACTCCGGCGTATTCAATATTTGACTTTAACGAAAAGCATTTATATTTAGTAAATGGTTTTAATCCCTTCAATTATAATTTTTTTTATTCAATTGCTGCAGATTTAAAATTATATTTGTCGGTTTTAGTCTCCAACACCAATTTATTGAACCACGTAACACCACACGATGTTACATTTTGGTGTACTGAATCATGTATGACGTTAAAGACTAAAAACAATATTTTTAATAAATGATCAAAATGTTTCATTATATTCCTCCTAAAATCGTTCTATTTCATCTGATATTTCATAAATCTAGCACACTATAGTGCAAATGGACCAGATCATGATACAAATGACTTACACACTTTACAATTGATCAAAGTTGTAAATTGTGTAACAAAAAAATGATTAAAATTCAAATACAGTAAACATATGTATGTTCCTGCTTGTTTCAATTGAGTGAACAATACAAAGAGATTTAGCTATGGAAATTGACATCCTGATGCATATACATTACGGCGCCTTGATCATGTAATCCGCTGCTACCACCGACGTACTAATGATGTAAGAAGCTACCAAAGGAGAAAAAAAAAATTGTATTAATGTTCAGTATCACATTGCTTTGATACAGGCTATGTGATGCAACTTAAAATATAACATCAACAAGAGCTGATAGGGAATAAAAGTTTATGTACCTCAAAAAGTTCAAAGGGATTTCCACGACGATAGATATCACTCTTCTTACTATTGTCGACTGGAGTAATGGCGTATAATAAAGCTCGGACCGCAATCAGTAAAACAGCAGTGCTTCCGAGACTCACTAATACAAAACCATAGTTAGGCAAATAGCCTGATTTTGCTGCCCTTATTGCAATTCCTATCTGCAAACATCAGTTGTCTTGTCAGAAAGATCACCAGTAAGAAAACGAAAAACTAGATATCTGGAGTGTGACATAAGTGACCCGATAGTAGGTGGCCCAATGGATCTTGGTTAGGTTCGAATTCAGTCAAAAAAATTGAATTGAGCTTAATTCAACCTTACAAAAAAGACCTATAAGATAAGGACTGTTAAGGACTATTTACCGCTATAAACGTATTTGCAAGTTATATTTCATCCAATGTGGGACTCTTAACAGTCTGTTTCAAGGTATGCTGGAGATATTTCTGTGTGCTTAAAGTTGATAGGTTCAAATCATAAAATTGGTCTTTGTAAATTCAAGGTAAAGTACTAAAGTTGGCTACAATGGACCTTAGACCTCGTCACAGTGGGAGGCTAGGAGCTGAAGCTCTATAGCACCAGGTTGCCCTTATTAAGGAAAATTTCTTGTCAAATTTAGAGAAGAAAATTCTATATGGTTGTGTGTACTTGAGGAACAATATTTTTTAGAAGGGTGGAGGTTGTTCAACCTAAACTAGACTCAATGTTCCAACGTATATCTTTTGGGAACAATTAAACATCCCTATGAATTCAAAAAAATTGTGTTCAAGGTGTAATTAGCAGCTGAAAGTAAGGAGTAACACCATACTTAACTAAACATTGTCCAATTTGTTCTTAAAATATAAAGATTTCATTACATATATGGCTGAATCTTATAAGAAACTAGTTTCTTCGATTATGAATTTTCAAGTGTTCGAAAATAACTCCATCATAGTTTCAACAATAAAATGACTACAGTTATTTTGGTTCCTAAATATGTGAGACGTTGTCACAACAGTCCCTAAATGTATCAAAATTATTAAGAATGTCACCAAGCGTATCTTTTGTTAGTAATTTTATGGACCAAATTGACTAACAGCAGATATATTCGATAAACAAACTAACTAATGAAAGACACATTCGAGAATCAAACTGAACAGCAAAAGACACATTTTAAGTTTTTTTTTTTTATAACTTTGATACATATAGGAACTATTGTAACAATGCCTCACAAAATGATTATTTACCCACAATAAAACAGACGCTAAAGCAAAAATGTCAACCATGAGAATATCAACACTCGTGCTAGGGAAAGAACTTGTTGAAAGATGGATGATTCCAATTTCCAAGTATGCCAATAAGCTTGACATAACAAAACAAAATTCAACTTACAGGGATCCCAACAGCCCATGATTTAGCAGTAGCAATGACACCTTTGGGTAGACCATTCATTCCACGGCCATCTTCGCTAAAACCTCCAAGGAAGTAAGCACCTAAAAACCACCCTGCCAACCATTGAAACACATCCAACCAATTTTAAATCTCTCATATAATCTCCAAAATAAAAACAAAAAAAGTTTAACTCACATGGTTATAAGAAAAAAGTCTGCAACACGAATCTCAGCCACATTATCAAAAAGTTTATGTATCTACAGCCACTATGCGACTTTGATTAAGGCCAATGAAGCGCAAACATAGACACTGACATAGTGGACATGTGGAGGAGACTAAACACACCATATATGTCTTCGATGTGAAGTGTTGGTACTATGTCCTAAGGTTGCATGAGCCTATTCAACTGCAATGTGTCGGTATCGGGATACTGATATGTGTCAGACACCAAACACACTGGTTGGTGCCACATATTAAGGCTGCATGCATGAGCCTATTTAATTGTAATTATTCACAATATCAAGCACTGCGACACGACAACAATTTAAAACCTTGATCAAAGACAATAATAAATTTCACAATCATGAAAACCAAGCATACCAGCTATAAAAGGATCAGCAGTATGAAGAGTCTCAAAATCAAAAATAGAGAGTCCATGACTATATCTTCCAATTGTTGCAAACAAAAGCAAAGCCAACACATCAACACCAGCAAACAGAGCTACACGCCTACAACAAAACAAGAAAACCCTCATAACCACAAACATAAACAAACGAGAAAAAAAAATGAAAATTAACATCAAGTTTCCATTTTTAATTATAAAACCAACAACAAGATATAAAAATGCTATAAAAAAATAAACCCAGATGAAATTAACATCAAGTTTCCATTTTTAAGCAAAAAAAAAAAAAAACAACAATTTGATAAAAAAAATTACCCCCATTTTTCAATACGAGATGAAGAATTGGGTTTGTCAAATTGAATGACACCCTCCAATGGAACATCCTTGTCACCAACAAAAACTGTTTGGTCATTGGAAAAAGAAGAGGTTGTTGAAGAAGAAGAAGAGGGTTTTGGTGGTGAAGTTGAGTCTATGTTTCTTTCAGCTTTGGCTAGTGTAAGATGCAAGGTTCTAATGGAACTTCTTCCAGTGAACTTTGGTGTTTGATTAATGGAGAATTGTTGTGGAGAGTTTGAAATGATGAATTTGGTTGAACATGGGATGGAATATTTTGCAAACATGGCTCCACAAGGAGCATGGATATGGCTAACAAGTATCATTATTATTTACAACTTTCTAATGTTTGTATTGAATTTTAATGATGATGATCATTTGTTCTTTCTATGCTTTCCCATCCACACAATAAGTTTTTATATATATATATATATATATATATATATATATATATATATATATATATATATATATACTTCTTTATTTTTTTATATAAGAGTTAGTTTGACAAAAAAATTATTTTTTTATAAATTTTTTTTGAAATTATCAATGATATTGATTAATTTTTTTTCAAAATTACTCTTATTTACTTTACATATTTTTTTGAATAGTATTTAATTTTTTTTGTAAATAGGTACTCTATTAATTATAATAAAGTCATTATTAAGGATAAATATTAAAAAAATCAATATAATTTATAAACCAATGTAATATTAAAACTAACTTTTTTAAAACATGCGTTTTGTCAAACTAGCTATTATAAATATGGACAGAGGAAATATTTATTTTCTATTTTCATGTTTTTTCTTTACGATAATCATTCAGTACTCAAAACAAATAAAATTTGACAAAAACTTGTTATATTTAAGAATTGAATTTGAATACTTTCGAACAATTCATCCGTTTATGAAACTCATTAAAGACTTCAATTCAATAACTTAATTTTTTTTTATGGTTTATTATATGTTATTGTAAAAAAGGAGTTTAATTATAGAGTTATTATCAACAAAGGAAAAAAAATATTTAAGTATCCTAGTGACTAGAATTTTACCATGTAAAGTGTCTAAAGTTCGGACTTCAACTCCTGCATATATAATGCGATATTGTTGTCAACTAAGTCGAACTCACAGGGACAAGAAAACAAAAAAGATATTTGTTACAATATTATAGATAAAAAATTTCACCATCTTTTGGTGATAATTAATCTTCATCAAGAAATTTATAGTGCACAAAAGATTTGTTCTTTCCTTTTCAACCGAAATTTCTTATGCAAGAGTCACATATCAAAATTGTAATTACTTGTTTAGGTGATCCAAATCTCTTACCATCTTGAATAATTTATTGTTGGTAACAAGATAAAATATTTTATTGTAGGATTAAATACTTTTTTATATAAATAGGATTGAATATATTTTAATACTATAAAATTTGACAGTGTTTTTTATTTAACACTTATAAACTATTATGTCATTAGTTGTTTCTAAATTGAACAAAACTATTTTTTTTTTGTCCTGGACAAGCTTAAAAGCACGCAAACTTTAAATGAATAAAAAATTTAGAGTACTAAAATAAAGTTTTGTAATTTATTTTATAATGTTTTTAGATTTTATAATGATAAAAATATAGTTAACTCTTTGCTATATTAGGTAACAATTAATTAGTCACTTTTTTTTCTTCTATTTTATCTTTTTCATCCTTGGCCTTGCACGTCCATGTAAAGATGTGATACAATACAAATCTTGCGGCCCATTTATTTGTATGCTTTTGGATCGAGGCCTTTAGACTGAGCATTCAAGCTTCAAAGTTTTTGGATCGAGGCTTTATCTTCTAGTGATATAAGATTTGTGTGTTTTTGTATTTTTTTTCTAAGTATCTTTGTTGTTTCTAATTCAATTTTAGCTAAGCTATATTATCGGATAGTTTCTTTTGTCATTTTATTCATTTTCTCGTACACTTTATGAATTTATAAAAAATATTTATGTCTGCTACTTAAGTAGTGGAAACACCCCCCAAAACACCCTATTTTTATTGTTTTTTATAGCGTCTGCTACTTAAATAGCTGATAAGTAAATATAAAAACACGTGGGACGCACGATAAGTAAATAGGGCGGCAAAAGAAAATCTCATGTTACCATGGTCAATAGTAAATTTATTATTTCTATATACTCTATACTTTAGCCCAATAGAGAGTAGTCTTCTATACAGTGTAAAATATCTAATGAGTACTTATAATTAGAAACAAATACAATATGTTTTTAGACATAAAGCTATAATGAGATGCAAATCTGATTTTTCAACTTATTGAGCGATGTGTTTTATTTAATTTAAGTACTAAAATTTTATGATTTCATTGATGATCGAGTTGATTTGGTTCAATTTCAATGTTAAAAGTACAGGTGAAACATTCAACACAAACCAAAGACAGACAATTGAGCTTATTAAAAAAAAAGGCAAACAATTGATTTTTATATTGGATTTGTTAAATTCAACCTAACCTAACTCCCGAACACCCTTGGTAAGTGACCAATTTGAATATTTTGTAGTATTGAATGAGAGATTAAACTATCTTGTTTGAGTATTTGTGTATTCATTATTCCCATAAATATATAGTAAATGATATTGAACCAAAAGAGATGAAAATAATAGATTTAAATGCATTTTGTTTTCTATCATGCGAGCGAATTTTGGTTTACCTGAATATTTTTTTTATGAAGTATAAGTTGAAGATGATTTGGTTTGAGAACCTTATGACATCTGAGTGTACTAACTAGTTGATTTGACTCATTGGTTTTTTGTGTGGCTATGCTGTTGAGTTTGGAAGTGGAAGAGAAATGGGGCTTTGGTCGTGGAGAGATTGCATGAAGTGTTGTTCTTGAGAAGTGATTTGTTGATGATGGTGGTGGCGGGAGTGATGTGATTTTAAGGGTTGGAACAGAGGTTGATAAAGTATCCATTGAAAAAGAGAGAGGAAGAAGAAAGGAGACCAAATGTATATTGCTACGTCAGCCACTTTATGTTCCAACTAATAAAAAAAAAGGTCACATCAACATTTTTGGCATACAAAAAGGTATGGATGATCAAAAGTGAAAAAAAAAGAAGAAACAAAATAGGGTGGTAAAAATGTTTGATTTTAAAATACGGGAACCAAAATCACTAATTTTGCAAAATAGATGACCAAAAGTGCAATTAAGTTTAAAATATAAATATATTTTCTTTCGAGTTTTCAGTATTTTTATTTTAAATATTTTTTAGTCAATTGTGTTAATTGTTAGATGTTTGGATGCTTAGCCATCAATATATGATAGCTATGCAATGAGTTAGTTTATGTTTTATAAACAATTGAAATTGAGAAATTGTCATATTTAAACGGACACATTTCTCATATTAGTACAATGACTAACAAATTCATCTATAACCAATTTATAATTATAATAATATCTTTAGGTATGAAATCACCATGACACAATAAAAAATAATTTTTGAAATTATAAGAAAAAAAAATGATCAATTAATATAAGTATTTTTTTACTCTGGTAGTAACAACTTATATCGATAGATGAAATTTATTACTTATGAAACAATGATTAGAAGAAATGTTTTATTTAAATCTATCTAACTAATCACACATCATTTTAATTCGCAATGTTAATATGTTTTGTTTCAACCAATGCAGTAAATCTTTATAATTATCTTTTCTTTAATAAAATAAAATTATAAGGTATTGGTGGAGTGTCAAACTAACTCGCTGATTTGTTTGAACTCGTACTTTAAACATCATTTAACATATATTAGTAAATTAAGTAGAATAATTTTTTTAAAAAAGAAATTAAAAGTATGTGAGAATTATTTGTCGCTGATATATTTTAAAAACATATATAGCATCAATAAATATAAAAGAAAATACGAGACAAATATTATTTTTTAAGCATGTGACAAATATTTATCGCTGATACATTTTAAAAAAAATATCGCATCAATAAATATAAAAGAAAAATATTTCAACATTTGTTTAATTCATATTTCTCATACAATTGAGTAAATGGAGTGAATATTTGTTAATCATAAACAAGATACAAATATTTTACCATTTGTTTAACTCATCGAGAATATTTTTCTCTTCCAATTTTTTGTAAACCCATCTAGAATTATATTACAAACATTTCTACCGGATGTGAAATTATCAGATTTAAAATCTAATTTGATAATTTTAAAATCAAAACAACAAAACTAATGCAGTTGGACTTAACGTACACTTTCAGTATAATATTTAATATCACTAAATTAATGTGATTAGATTGTGATGTAGCTGGTACGTAATATAAATTAAATATATCATATATATCATATTTAAAAGGTTTTTGAAAGGATGATTTCGCTAGGACCTAGTCCCGATGCATCAACCAATAATGTTTTCTTACATTACTCATTCAAACTTGGAAAAGTGGAAGATGCTTTAGAGATGCTTATGAAGATGGAGGAACAAGGTTTAAGTCTAAATACTTTGACAAATAATATAGTTATTAGTGGACTATCAAGAATGAGAGGTTCAATGATGCTCTAAGAGTGTTTGAAGAAATTTGCAAGAAAGGACTCCATAGAGATGTTGTGACCTACAACACGATACTTCACGGATTGTGCAAAAATGAAATGATTGATAAGGCATTGTGTTTGTTTTACGAGATGAAAAAAAAATGGAACGCAAGCCTAATGCCATTTCATATGACATTTTGATCTGCTATTTGTTTGCGAAAAATGACAACAAAAAGGCTATGGAACTTCTCAAGGAAATGAAGGTCAAAAGATTCTAGATTTTTCTCATCAAACCAAAGGTTTTTCAAGAGACAATTGTAAGCAATTTAGAACTAATCGGGATTACTTTGAATTTACACTATCGGTCTATTAGAGTATAAAGTATTTTACTACAAACTAAGCTTTCATTTCTTGTATATATACTCTTCGGACCTCAGTATTATCTGTGACTGCAAGTCCGTATATATGTTAAATGATGTTTAAAGGTACTGACAAATAACTTACAAAAGAATTTCCACAGTAGGATTTGTTGTGATTTATGATAATTCATGTTAGTTACTTGCAAAGTAAGTAATAGCAGTCATATTAGTTAGAGGTTGTTACAAGTTTGTTGAGTTTGTTAGATGTGTAACAGTTTACTTGTGTATAAATGCACATATACTTGTAAGTTGTAATACTTGAGTACAGTTGTGAAAGTTGCGGTGACAGGATTTTAGCTTTTTGCCAATGTTGTTCGATGATAGTAGGGGATCTTTTTTGTTTTGTTGTAGGAGTGTAACTCTATTTTCTGGTGGTGGTATGTTGGCTTTGCTTTTGTTTACAACAATTGAAAGATATAGTCATGGATTCTATGTTTGACACTGAGACTATGCACACTGTTGATCCTTTTATAGCTCGTATGCTTGGTTTTTGTGGTTGTGAAATTTATTCCATATTTCAATAATGGTTTTAAATTGTTGTCGCGTCACAGTGCTTGATATTGGAGAGTGATAGAGAATTTGAATGAATGACTGAGATGAGGACAGTAAAACGGAGAACCGAAGACAGTGAGCAAGAGAAGACAACAATATTTATAGTAAATAAATAAGTGAAGATTATGGGGGATTGTGGGTCAACTTAATGAGAATGTGTTCAAGATTATGGGTCAACTTAATGAGGATAGCAGGGCTGTGTTCGCATGTATCATGTGGTCAATTTGGAAACAAAGAAATGACGTTGTATGGCGGAATGAGAGATTGCCCAGGACAGATGTTTGCGAACGTGGAATATCTCTCCTTACAGGTTGGAGAAATGCGAAAGAGGTACGGGAGAGGCATAACTCTCAACATCAAACTTCGCAAAACTCTACTTGGACAAGACCAAGCGAAGGTTACTTGAAGTGCAATGTCGATGCATCCTTTTCGAGAACACGCAATAAAGTGGGTATCAGTGTATGTATTCGGGACGACCAAGGCCAGTTCGTACTAGCAAAAACTGAATGGCATTCACCTATCCTTGATGTTGACACCGGAGAGGCTCTAGGCCTACTTAGTGCGATGAAATGGATGAGAGACCTGCATCTCAATAACGTTGTTTTTGAGTTAGACTCTAAACGCGTGGTGGACAGCTTCAAACACAATCGACGAGATGAATCTGTGTTCGGAGACATTATTAAAGATTGTAAAAATGTTTTTCATTCTTATTTCATAAACTCTCATGTTGAGTTTATTAGGAGGCAAGCAAATGAGGTCACTCACTGTTTAGCAAAGGCAGCCCCATGCTTAGCTAGCTTCCATGTCTTTACTGATATTCCTACATGTATCCAGAATTTGATTATTAATGAAATGCTATAAGCTTCTACTGTCAAAAAAAAAAAAAGTGAAGTCTCATTAATGTAATTTAGTTTATAGCTATTAAAATCATTATTAGAGAGATTAAAATTTAAATTCTAAATTTTCACTTCCGATATTTATAGTGTGTGAATTTAATCATTAAACTAAGTTATGGAAGAAAAAAAAATGAAAATCAGATGGCATTTGAGTAGAGGTGAGAATATGCTAGGCCGAGCTAGGCTTTGCCAAGCCTGAGCCTGGCCTGTCATAAAAATCGAAGGCCTAAGCCTGGCATGTGGCCTATCATAGGCTTATCTTTTAGGCCTGAGCCTGGCCTTTTGAAAGCCTATTGTGGCCTATTAGCCTGTTTAAAAGCCTATTTTTCATGAACATATTTAAATAAAAAATTATATTTATTTTTAAAATTACTTATGAACTAATAAACCAGCGTCCTTTTGTTATTTAACATGATATTTTACAGAATTTGATTATATATGTCATTATATTTCAATTCTAATTTATAATAATACATTTATATATGTGAAAAACTAATGTAGATTAATAAACTTAAATTATTGAAAAAGTTAATAAATATATAATTTAATCAAAGTACAAATTTTAATATATAAATAATAATAGCATTAAAAATATTATTCATATTAATTTAAATAGGCCGGTCTAGTAGGCTTAAAAGACTTTTTTAATAGCATGCGGCCTAGCCTATTTAACTAAATAGGCTTATGAAAAAGCTTTGACCTGCCCTATTTAAAGAAATAGGCTGACCTGGCCTGAGCCTATATAGGTTAGGCCTTAATGCCTCGTAGGCCCGCCTGACCTATTTCCACCTCTACATTTGAGGATGCAAGTTGGGTAGGAGTGGGAATTAAGGAAAAGAAGAAAATATCACAAAATGGGGACCCTACAAGCAATAAAAGGGCCGTTAGAGTGAGGTGAATAGGACAGGCAAGCATATAGTAAATGATATGTGGGCCCCAGCCCAAACCTGTCGGCGAAGGGGAGGCGAACCTCCTCGCTCTCTTTAAGCCCAACATACCCTTCCCTCACTTATCTACCCACAACTTTCTTTTTTCTTATCTCTTTTCTTCACATTTTTTCATTTTCAATCTCTATTATTTATGTATGTATCCATGTAATGTTAATGTACCTTCCAACTTTTAAATTCAAATACATAGTATATATCACATATGACATGACTTTATACATGATATCAACATTGGAAATTCAAATACTCTAGTTTATTAATTGACCATACATACAATCATACAACACAGTACAATGAATTTTGTAGTGGATAAGATTTTATATATATATATATATATATATATATATATATATATATATAAACTAATTAATTTTTAGATGAAAAAATTTTCAGTAACCTAAAGTTCGGTTGTAAGGTAAATAAAGTCTAATAAAAAATTATTCTCACTAAAAATTAAATACGAATTTTTCAAAAGATTCATTCTAAGAGAAGTATATTAACCATTTGAACCAAATATTTTAGTGGTATCGATATTTTATTTTCTGCCAATGTTTGACATTTAATTTTACATTATGTTACATGGTGTTCTCCCAGCAATTATTTTTTTACAATAGCTAATTTTTAAAATTTTAACCACTTACTCGGTTCAATTATAAAAATTTGAGTATAATACATATCAAAGTTCAAAAATCCCATTAAAAGTAGTTGTAATATGATTCTTAATTTTTTTTATTCAATTGTCATATTTAAATACAAATTATTAATATTATATTCGATATAGTATATACTATATACTATTGAATATGAGAATTGATAAAGAGAGAAATAATTAAGGGCAAAATTTACAGTTTATAGACTTTGTCTTGCGGTGTGTATAAAATTTATGGATCTCCTAATAAGAAGAATGAATTTTCTCAAGTGGAAATAAAAATTGAGAAAATAATATGAATAATAGAACATTGAATTATAAATACTAGCCGCCAAATGGGCACGCCGTGCCCGTTTGTGCGATCGATATTCTCTTTTTTGTTATTTGCTGTGATCGAAATTCTCTATTGTGCAAATATAAATAACTACTTAATCTCATTTTTTATTGGACTTAGTTAATTGATAACTATTTAACATCATTTTTTGTTGTGCCTAGTTATTAAGAAGAAAAAAATATATATATATTTTTTTTACTATAAAAAAACTGAAAACATACTTTTATGTGGAAGTTGTGCTTAGTTATTATTAAGAGAAAAAAAAATTATTTACTAAAAAAACTGAAAATCTATTTTTATGTGGAAGTTATTTTTCAACATATATAAATATTTATTTATTTTTTTGGTAGTTTTTTTTTAAGGGTAAAATAGGTATAATGAAAAAGCCATCCCAAAAATTTGTATCCTCTTTATATTTAGTAATAGATAAAATAATATTAAAATTTTTTTTAAAAAAAAGCGGACAAAAGTTGATTAATAATTAAAATATGAAAATTGAAAAAAATTAAGTTTTTTTTTTAGAGAACTCATTCTTCTCGATAAGAAACAAACTTGTATATAATGCAAAAAGAATTTATCTGTGTTCATTAAACTACATAATTTAAAACTCAAAAACTAGATGAAAATAGACTTTAACACATTGTTTGGTTTAAGGGAAACTAGAAGGAAAGAAAGAAGAAGGAGAGAAAGATTGCAGAATATTCTATTTTCCACTGTTTGGTTTAACATTAAAAAGAGGAGGAAAGAAAGTTTTCGTGTGGGCCCCACTTATAAATTGATCCCCCCACAACTGGACGGAAAGTTGATGAAGACCATCTTTTTGGTTGAAATGACACAAATATCCATAAAAGGGTAAAAAATTACAACAACCCCTGATTATATTTTTTTATTAAATTGTTCAACTAATTATGATTTTTTTAAATCTCAAGTCACTATTTTGTTAAAAATAAACGTGATAAAAATATTTTTTAGTTTATTAATATTTTATACGTGTCTTACACTTGCATAATTGTTTATTTGAATATATTAATCAAAATATATTTTAATTTTTTTGCTAATATCACATTTTATTATTATTAAGGGTATTATTGTCATTTTAAATTTACATATCTTTATTTCCTCTCACTTTCTATTCACTTTCACTTAAAACAAACAACCAAATTTTCATCTCATTTTTCATTCACTTTCTATTCACTTTCATTCCTCCAACATTCTTTCCTCTTACTTTCTTTACTTTTATTTTCCTTTCTCATCCAAACAAAGCCTAAAGAAACTTTTCTCTAATTTCCCATATTACCCATCATTATTCATAGAAGTTTGTTTTTTTTTTTTTACTCATTCATAGAAGTTTGTTATCTTTGAAAACAAATTAATAGTACAAATTTCACCTTATATTGTCCCCACGTGGCAATATCATTACCACACTAGGCCCTTGATATGTCAATGTCACGGTACCACCTCTCCATCTATTCTCTCTACCTCCGTGAACAAAGTTAACTCCTTTTACTTTCAAGAATCTCATCTTAGATTATACTCCTAAGTTGGGCTTTGAAGACTTCATTGAGTTTTTATTAGGAGTGCACAAAAGTCCGTTTCGATTGAATTCGGATCGAAAATTGTTCATTCGAAACAATCTATGGTTTGAATATTTTTGTCCATTTTCATCCACTTAGAGCTTCAATTTGGTCGGATTATGATTTGGTCGATAACGGTTTGGATTGGGTGGGTTTTTCGGATGTAAATTTAGGCCAATATGTTAAGAATAACTCAACGCCCTCTGTGTGTCACGACTTCCTCCCCAAACTAAAAAATCAAACAATACACCATTAAATTTAAAGAAAGAATGCAAAAAAAAAATATAGATGTGACGAGAAATTTTTTGAAAAGAAGCATAGAAAAATAAAATAACAAATAAAAAAAATGAGAATAATATAAAGAGATCCAAAACCAACACAAAAATAGTAGTCATGGAGGGATGATGTGTGAGACGAGTTTGAGGGAACTCTGGATGATGAACATGATGAAATCATGGAAATATAAGACGAGTTTGACAAGTGAAAAGTGTAGAACCAGCTTATTGAAAATATAAATAAGTGGAAAGAAAAATTCACTTAAACTTTTAGTCAAAATCACACAAGTGATCTACTAGAGTAGTTATACTATACGGTTATAAAAGTTACTTCGTCGGTCGGATTCGAATTTGGTTGGGTCTGAAAATCCAATTTGAGCCCGTCCGTCGCAATCCATTTAAACCCAAATTTGTTCACTCGTTTAACCCGTGACCCGGCCCAATACCACCCAATATTCAATTTTTTTATCGGTTATGTCGGATTCGGATCGGTTTGGAAAAATCTTGTCCACCCCTAGTTTTTACGGTACACAAGTCATAAATATCATCTTAATAAATACTAATTTTATAAAAAAAAATTGTTGGATTGAAGATTTATTTTTATATATTATTTATAATTTTTTTAAAAAAAAATAATTAAAAAATATTTGACATGTCATTAAGATTCATTAAAATTAATGGTATTCAATAAGAATCTATAAACCCGTTAATTTTGTCCGATTTCAAATAACTATTTTAGTGAAGATCATAAAATAAGGTGGATCTAAAATACAATTAAACTGTGTGTATAATTGTTTCTTCCAGCCGCCTTATATAACACAACAATATCATCATCATCATCATAATCACCAAATTAATCACCAACACCGATTAAATTCTCCCTCCATGTTCATGGGGAGTGTGTGAAACAGATTCTTTATTTCCTAGCTGCAAATAAATTTTGGTTATAGTACAATGTCCTACAATATACACATTGACTATAGTGTTAATTAGTTAAAGGAAGATATCCCCACAAACAAATTGTTGAAACAGATTCCTTGCTTGGTGTCAGAATTAATAGCTTATCTTATCTTGCACATACATTACATACACATATGATATATACGTTGTGTTATGACCCCTTTGTAGTTGAACGTTGCAGTATCATTAATGATAGAATTTTTTTTTCTTACTTCATATATATTCTCTATAGTTTGAGACTTGTATACGAATGTATGGGCTAAATTCAGCTTTTGATAAAGTTACAACCATTCTTTCTTTTTTTAATTATTCCTTCTCATTATTTTTGTGTTCATTGTAGTGGAAGTCAAATTCCTACGTAATATAAACCCCAGAACTTACATGAGCAGTTCCTCGATCATTATGCCCCAGATGTAAAAGTCAAATCACATTATCACATGCATGTGTTAAACATTAGTTGCTGAATCTATAGTATATAATTTGCTATCGTATTTATTCTTAATGTATAATGTATAAAAATTGTGAAGATATTCACAAATTTTACTTAAATATATTTTTAAGTAATCAATTTAGTTTTCAAATATATTTTTGTTGGTCAATCTAGTTCAAAAGATTATAACAAAAGACATTATATATATATATACATTTACGATTTTGATACATTTAAGCACCAATGTGACAACGAGTTATATTTTTAAAGACTAAAATGGTGGTTTTCTTTCCCTAATAAAAATATTTCAAAAAGGATTGAATACAAAAAATATAAATTTAAAAGTACATATACACTATTGATGTTTAAAAGAAAGTGAATTCAAGTTTGAAATTAAAAAAAATAAGCATTTTGAAAATAATTAAGACATCAAAAATAAAAAGCTAAAAATATTTAAATTAAATTTTAATAAATAAATGGTATATTGAACATTCTCACCAATCTTAAATATAAATAAAAATTAACTTAAAAAGTTAATTAATTTGATCTACCTAAATATATCAATTTTCTTTTATTAACTTTTGTTTATTTTTAAAATCAGAGTTGTAAGGACAAAAAGATATAATGATATATTATAAATTTTTTACTTTGTTTTTATTTTTATTTTTATTATTATTATTATTACTTGAAATGGAATTTACAACCTGGCAATAGTTGGAATTGACATGACCAAATTCCTATGAACTATGATAGTGGCCTAGTGGGACCATTGCATTTTTGGGTCAATCTGAGATAAATACTTGTATGAATATTGAATACAACAAGCGCAAATAAAAGAGAAAAAATAAATAAAGTGGTATTAATCGATACAATTATATAATTTATTTTTTGATTTTATATTTGTGCGTACATCCAAATATATTTTATTTGAAGATATACTTATGAAAGACTTACTCATCAATCTCAATTTTCTAAATTTTTTTTAATGTTTTTTTAGATAAATCATCAATACTACTTGAAATAAATCATCAAGCACTACTTGAAATTCACACGTGCATACACATAATTGAGAGATTTAAAGTTCAAATTCAAGTAAAAATATTCAACCTAATTCTTTTAACATTTATTGGTTGAACTATAGATTATAAACTAAATTTGATTCCTAACTATGTTAAAAAAATTATGGGCAACAGAAGCTTCACATCATAATAGTGATTATTCTTGTATTAAAAGTTTTAAAATACACATAATCCTTGATAAGAAAAAAGTAACCAATTTTAAACGAGTTTAGCAAAAGAGACTAAACTTTCACAGCTTTACAAACAAAATTTCAATCCTAAAAAAATAAACTCTTTTAATGTCTAGCGCATTTCAAATATGATTACCTAAAAGTCGTTTGTGGGATCAGAGACTAGAGATTTCACTGTTGGACATGCAGCCCTAAAAGCCACTTCAAGCAAGGTGGAAAAGCATGAGAAAGTGTGCTCTGATAATCAACATGTTTTTATCTCATTTGCGTTCGACACTTTTGGGTTCCTAGCACCAGAGACTGTGGACCTCCTTAAAAGAGTTCAAAATATTATGTCTCCTAGGTCTTTGAATGTGGTTTTTCGGATGATTGGTTTTGTCATCCAAAAAGGTTTAGCGGCGCAGCTTGTTGTCAGTCTACCTTTCATCCATGTGTAATTATCTTGGTATATAAATATATATAAAACTTTAAAAAAATAAAAACTACCTAAAATTTCAAATATGATTATCTCCCGCATAAATAATCTACAGACAATTAATAAAAAATTGTGATAAAAAATTGTGACTATTAGGAAGCTCTTTTTATTTGTTGATACGATTATGATTATTGATAGGAAGCTCGTTTGAACTATAGACATGAAAAAGTAACATTATTTGACTTATTGTAAGGTACATACATTATTTGCTAGCTGTTTGATTGATCTAATCGTACGGTACTCAATTTCAAGTGCCAACTGTTTTCAGAGTTCATTGCTTTGTTTGTTTTTCTTTGCTTTGCATTCAGTTTGAGTTTTGAGATATATTCTAATTTTTTTGGATGCTATATACATCACTTTGCCTTTCTTTTTACTTTTCTCTCTGTCGGTTGAACTTGGACATGTCTATTTTTCAAGAAACTATAGTACTACTAATAAAATTTTAGATCATTTTTCTTTTTTGATATATGATATATAAATTAATTTGTTGGTACTATTTTTTTTCTTTGAGAAATGTTGTACTAGCTTTTAACTAGAACTAGAATTGAATGACATAATGGACTGGCTCCATCACAACAACCAGTTTAACTTTTACTAATTGATTTGAGGGGATTGTGATTTTTGTCAACTTACTAATTCTAATTGATTTTAGTTTTGGTTGAAGAGGATTGACATTTTCAACTTACTGCTTTTATGTTGAATTCATAGCGAATTCATCAAAGTTAGCATGTGTTATCATGATCTTGTCAAATTCGTTGTAATTTTTTAGACAAACATTAATAAAGATTGACATGCATTTTATAATCTAGATAAGTTGGTCATGAATTTTTATTTTTTTCATTTGATATAATAAGTTATTTTACTATACATTTTATCGTAAATATATTTTTTACTAAACGTCATTATAATTTTTATTCTTGTCATTGTTTATAAATTATAATACAATTTTTTAGAGATAGATCTATCAACCCGTTTTGTGTTCAAATCTTCGTAATTGTTTTGTTGTTGGTAGATTAACTCGTCGCAATCTATAGAAGCAGAAAAATTAAGAAGAAAGGAAAAGGAAACAACAATTTGAAGGGAATGTACAACATTAAATTCCTCTCCAATTAAAATCAAGAGTACCAACTACTACTAGGAGCAGTTAATTATTATGTTTATGTTATCATAATCATAATTAGAAGAAAATTGATTGCCCCAAATTAGTAGAGCACCCTCCTAGAACTAAAATCCCATAAAGGGAGACAATATCACAATAGTACACATACTATTAATAGCTACTTGAAAGCACTTATTGTGTAGTACTTAATAATTAGATCCACCTATATTAATTTTGATCAATTGAATCTCAAGTATAATTACAATGAGAATGCTCTCACAAAATGAGACATTTATTTAATTTGTGCCTACTCTATCGAACATTCCCGGACATCACATATTTTTCTTACTTTATGTGTAGTATTTGTAATGAGAACAAAATACTTAATTATATACTAGATACCTAATTAATTAAAATATGAGTTGTCATTGTTATTCTTTTCTCTACACACGAACCACATATGACAATATTAATTTTTGGGCAAGCACAATGTGACTGTACCAAAAATTTCAAACTTATAGGACCATTATAATGAATGCAGATCTTAATTTGGGGTATGAGAATCGAAGGAAATTAATATCAATGTTCCCTTCAATTTTTGGACCATCGTGGGGTCTAACTAGTCAAATGGAAACATTGCTCAGTCACATAGGTTTTTAGAATTGTCCTTACACATTAGAGAAATATAAATTAAATTATTATTATTATAGTATATGATCATGAGTGCAGCTTCTATACAGTAACTTTAAATTTTGTGTTCCTTCTGTCCTTTCTACCTTTTGGAATAAAAAAGATGAAGTGGAAATATAGCACAAAGAAATTATAAATGAAATGGGAGTGAACAATAGAAATACTAAGCTGATGTTCATGAGGAAATATTTTTCTTCTTCTAAATATTAAATCTTTCTAGGTTTGATTGGTATACAATATATAAGTTTACAAATTATATGCTACACATATGCACATAAGGGTGTTCATTGGCAAAGTGAGATGTTGCCTATAAAAAGAAAGTGAGATGTTGATTTAATGATAAAAAAAAGGTTATGGATTTGAGCTAAGTTAGTTACGAACTTTTTTAGTAAATGTTTTTTCAATCGTAGGATTTTATCTACAGTAAATTGGGTTTTTTTTTTTTGACAAATAAATTGGGGTGTTATCTTACACTAAATTTATTGTATAAAAATTATAAATATAAAAATTTGATAGTCGTGGAATCTCTTTTTAACATTAGCAAAAAAAAAAATTGAGGAATTTCTTTTTCAATGCTACCAATTAAAAATAGTGATGAGAAAATATATAGGAATTTTAATCTCTAAAATGTAAAATTTCACTCTAGACTTACCTTTAAAACATTCAATATTTGTCTTTATTCTACCGTAAAATAATGAAGAATGTGTGTTTAAATATTGTGGTTATTGATATGAAAATTTATTAATATAAACAATATGTAGCTAGTTAGGTGTATTTTTTTTCTTGACACCCTTTGATTCATAAGAGAAGGAGGTCCTACTAATTTGATGTTCGACCTAAAAGTAAACAAAATCTATAGCTGTCAAATAGAATAGTTAGAACTAACTTGCTTTGACCTAATGGGTTCAACTACATAAATAGGCTTGATAGAACGGGAGTCTTGATATAATATGAAGTTCGACAAAAGGTAACCTAGAGTTTTTAAATGGATAGGCCGTGACCGACTCACTTCGACCCAATGGATTGGCCAACTACATAAATGGACAATATCAAGCTGAATTGTCTGCTATTGAGTCGCACGTTTAAACTTGTACCTGCCTGTGGACTATGTGAGCTAATAGGTTGGTCGACCAATTCTTTTTCTTTTTATTTTTTGTTTATTCACTCATTTTATTGTTTCAATGTCAGTTTCATATATTACTTTCTCACAATTATTGATATATTTGGTGAAATATGATTAAATACAAGTGTGGATTTCCTTACATTTGCGTTGAATATCAAATAACCTCTTATTTTGTTCTTATATTTTTAAAATTCATAATTTATAACCTTTAAAATTTCAAATAACCTTTCAAATAACCTCTTATTTTAGTTTACATATTCAAATATATGTTTAATTATTAATAAATCATATTTTTTACTATTATAACTTAAAAGAAATGATATTGAGATGTTGAATGTGGACTTAACAAAATGTCTTAACAAAATTCATTTTTTACACATCTTAGAGGTACATCTATCATCCAAAAACAGATGCGCAATGTCACTTGAGTTCCCTTCTAGAAGACACTATAAAAGTTAATATGGATGGAAGCTCTCTCAATAATATTTTAAATATTAGACTTCGTTGGCATATTGTGTTGCAACAATGGCGACTTATTAATTAGATTCTCTAGCTTTATTGGAATCTATACTTTCATGTATATATGTGGGGGACTTCAATCAATGTTTTTAAATGGTTTTAGGATTGCTAAGGGAATCAAATTCTACATTAATAGTTGATTTTGCTTCTCATGAAAACTCTAAACTTTATCATTACGCGCTACTTATCCAACGATTCCGTCATCCCCATCTACGGGATTGAAATGTCTCTTTTCAGCATACATTTAGAGAGTACTATGAATATATCAATTAGGTTGTGAAGATGAGGAGGAATTCCTCCAACAACACTTTGAAAATTTGGATTAGTTGTCCTTCTCAACTCAATCTCGTGTTAATGGTTAGTTATAAATCTTGCTCCTCTGCAAATTTAATTTCCTTTCTTGTTTCTTTGCTGTTTGTTTTTCTTATTTGTCATCTTAAATAGAAAATATAGCAAACAAGCCCGACATAACTCGATAGGGGTGATCGTATTCGAATCAATCCAAAAGTAAAACCGCAAACTGAACAAATCCAAACTGAAAACTGCAAAAACTGCATTTGGTTTGAATGTATTTGGATGACTTTTTTATTGAACCGCGAACCGCAAAACTGTGAACCGCAAACACCGCGGTTAACCGCTGAAATTGCATTAAGTTTCTATCATATTCCAATACCGCTAAAACTGCATTAAGTTTCTATTATATTCCAATATACTTAGCCCAATTATCAAGTCAGTCCACCAAATTAATGGAACTTCAAGTTGTTCTTATTTTTTGTACTGTACTGTTACTTTGATGTTGTAATATAATTTTAGATCAACAACTTTTATCGGTACTGTGATGTTATTTTGGAACTTCAAGTTCTTTTTTTGGATATTTAAAATTGTAAGGTACTGTAATGTTATTTTGAATAAATAACTTTTATTGGTATTGTAATGTTATTTAGGAAATTCAAGTTTTTTTTTATGTTTAAAATTGTTTGGTACTGAAATGTTATATTGTAAACCGCAACCACCAAACCGATAATAACCGCATTAGTTTGGTTTGGATGACTTTTTAAAAACCAACCGAACCAAATCGAACCGCAAACATTTTTATCTCGCGGTTAAATGACTTTTATGCTCAAACCCAAACCAAACCGCCCCACGATCATCCCTTAACCCCATATTCATATGGGTTGAATGAGTTAAACGATTTTTTATTTTTTATTTTCCTATTTTTTTTACAACTTAGTCCATGTTAAAATATTAACTATTAGATTAATTCACCACAGCTTATTTTGACATTTAAAATAAAATATGACATCTAAACACGAGACTCATTCAACTATATATAATTCAAAGTCGGTTTCATTTCTTCCAAATTAATAATTGATCTTTTAACTAAAGTTTATTACTAATCACTTAATCTATTGCAGCTAGACATGTATAAACACTCATAAATTTGGAGACTTTACTTAATTCTAATGAGCTATGGACCACAGCTTATTAAAGTTTTACCATATAAAAACAAGGACTTTTTATATAACACCTAGAACTGATCTGTCTTTTCAATATCTTAATTCAACCTCTCGTGTCTCAAATCTCAAACATGCTATGGCATAGCTGCACGATATATTGGTCAATTTGACTAATACATCATCAGTTGGAGGATTAGGATTTGCTTTTAAACTAAAAAAATTATGCAAGGTGACAAAGACACTATATTTTACAAAGGAGGATCATGTGCTTGGTAAATTAAATATTGGTTAGATAGACTAGTAGGTCATGTGCTCCTCATTTCTTTTACTCTAATTTCTGTTTTATTATAATTAAAAGTGTGGTCATGTTTAGACACACACAAAAAAGAGCGTGGTCATGTGCTTTTGATTTTTCATTATTATATAATAATCCTCTAAATTAATTCGATATGTTCGTTAAAATTTCACATTCACATAGTTATTATGCCGAAGAGTGATGACTCTCAAATTAAGATCAAAAGATGAATATTTTTAACATTTTTTTTTTACAAAAAAATTCAAATTACAGAATATAAATAATTTAATATCATGATCAACGATCACCAACTTCACAAAAATATAAAATTTTGACAATTAAAAGAATTTGAGTTCGTTTACTAACGGTATATTAGATTGGGGCGGGGTGATAAAGTATTACTTCTATCTCACCAATCGTCAATATATTTAATATCTCAAGTTAATAAATCAGTAATATTTGCAAATAAATATTTTAGAAATATGATGTATAGTATTTTCCCTTTTTTTATCTCAAGTTAACAAAAACCCAGTACTATGAATAAATGGATTACATTAAAAATAATGGTTATAATCTTTAATTGTAAAAAATTAATTAACTACCACTAATTAACATCATGAGTATAGATAAATATATTCCTTCCGACTTTAATTATAAACAAATATAATTTTTGGATACATTGAATAACTAATATATCTAATCTAAAATATGGACTAGATACATTAGTTATTCAATGTATATACAAAATGACATTTTCTTATAATTAAGGCCGGATGGATTACAAGATTTATCATTTCCATATCTTTTTATTTGTTTGTTGATATGTTGAGATTCTAAATAAAGAAAGATACATCAGTAGTACTTATTTAATGCTGAAACACATCATTACCCTTTTTATGAACAAATTACTATGTTAGTTAATCTGTAATGATGATGTTCGTAACGGGCTTAGGCTTAAATGGTGCGACCACTTTTTAATATTTTAGGGTGTTTATTTAATTTCATTTATCAATTCCATGTTGCTCACTTTTGGTAAATCAAGGTTTTCCTATGCAGAAGTGTGAAAATCAATCTTTCCGAATAACTAATTTTTTTAGGAGGTGGATATTTTATAACAATTTATTTTTATGAAAAATGCTAAATTGTGTATCCAGTGCATTAGTTATAAAGAAAACTTAAGGTCAATTTGGTGCGCAGGATATGATAGTGTCAGAATATGATATAAAACAATATAAGGATAAGATATGATATAAGCAGGATAATAGTTATCCACAAATATCATATCATATGTTTGGTGCAGACAGGATAACAAAAATGATAACAATCGTATAATGTTTTTAATATATATCTCGCTCATAATAATATAATAAGATATATATATCATATTCTAATTACAAAATTAACATTGTAAAATAATTATTTAAAAAAAAATTATTTTGTAATACTTTGAATTTTATAAATAAAAAATTTAAATAAGCAATCAAATATATATTTTCATATAAATTTAAATAAAATAATGAGCAAATAAACATGTTAAATTTTTATATGAATATGATCAAATAAATAACTTAATTATATATGTTAGATAAGGTAAATAAATATATCATATATTTTATATGTAAATAATAAAAATAACATTGTAAGAGAATTATATTTAATTTGTTATGGAATTTAAATTAATATCCCTATTTTGCAATTTTTAATAATTATTTTACTTTAAAATATTGTAATTACAGTATAATTTTGATTTTTAAAATTATGTAAATTACAAAATTACCCTTCTGAGAAAATCGTGTATATATTTAAAAATTACTTTTTTAAAAAAAAATTACTATCAAATTATTTTATTATTAATATTTTATTAATTTTCATTTTTTATTTTAAAATATATTTTATCAAATAAATGGGTAAATTATTTTCTTATCATATCCTGCCCGTAACCCAGCTTAAACTCAGGATAAAAATTTTAACTAGAGAGACAGGATATGATAAGTTGCAGGATTAACTTATCATATCCTATTGGTTCACCAAACACTGGATTAAGACAGGATATGATACAGTTATCATATCATGTCTCTTATCCTGTGCACCAAACGGGCCCTTAATATAGTAAAGTTATCTTGGAGTGTGTGTAATCAATATTTTTAAAAGTATAAAAAATACAATTTTCAATGCAAAGTTTTCATTTTTTGATTTCTTAACTAGTGCACCCGTGTTAACTGCACTAGTTAGTATGACCTTTATATATATATATGGATTTTTCTAACTTGCACAGGATAAGGAGCAATAAATTCTTTGTTTTATGCATCTTTTTCTCTTTCCTTTGTGAATCAATTAATGCCATTTTTTTCACACTCCTATTTTTTCTCTCCTAATTTATTAACGAGTAACTAATGCCTATTATTTCTATCTCTCTCTCTCTTATTGAAACTCTTATTCACGGTGAACAATCAGAATTGCACCATGAAACAAAACTCAACGTAAAACTCCATAGATAAAACAAGAAAACACCATGAAACAAAAAATCACAAAACACACAAACTCCATATAGTAATAGTAATATCACATTTTCTAAAAAAAAATAAATAGTAATATCACATCACAAAAAATCAGAAGCAAAGACAATAACAGTAATATCACAAAAAATAGCAGCAGTAACATAACTAAGAAGACTTAAGATAAAAAACAGGAATAAATTAGGAGAGAGAAATAATAGGTATTAGTTACTCGTTAATAAATTAGGAGTGAGAAAAAAATAACATTATTAATTGATTCACAAAAGAAAAAGATGCATAAAACAAAAAATTTATTGCTCCTTATCCTATGCAAGTTTGCACATGTTAGAAAAACCCTATATATATATATATATATATATATATATATATATATATATATATATATATATATATCAACTAAAAGAGATATTCATATTTAATACCATATGACAATATTTTAAATAATAGGGTAACACGGTCCAAACTACTTAGAGTTTTAAGTCTCAAAATTTTGAGAAATAAAAACCTATTTTGTTTTTAATTTAGTTACAAATATATAATACAACAATTTTATTTTTTTTAAACAAAAATACAACAATTTTATTAAAACTATTTCTCTAATTAAATTGATAAAAGTGAAAGTCTCATATATTTTTTATCTAGGTTCAATTCCTAATCTCAATAAAATGTAGATTAAATGTATAGAAAACTAAAAGAAAATATTGTAATATTTTGAGAATATCACACATTAAATACATGGAAGATGTTCATTGAAATTATTAGTATCCCCATTCAAATTTAAGTCATGATGAGAGTGTGCATTGTGAAGGAATAAAGTAATTATTTGAAAGATCAAATTGGTATTTTTTTTTTAGGACATGAATTCAAATTGGTATTTTTGGTTATGCGAAAAAAGTAAAAGAAACATTGTTCTATTATAGTAATAGTAGGCTCACAAGCGAAGCAAGGTTATATATATCTTTGCCCTCAAGTTATGCCATTGCCCAATGAAACGGTATGGTAGAGATAAAGATTGACGTATTGTATGTGCATCCTATAAAGGCATGGACTCCGAAAGAAACCTATGCTTATTAAATTAAATATTAATGTAGTGTATATTTTATTTAGAAAAATTGAGAGAGATGTCTATCTCTATCATGCGTGTATGGGGATAGAGCAAAGCAAGTATGAGAAGTGTATATGAACTTAAATGAGAATAAGACACATATGAGGTAGAATTTTGTGTGTGAATGTGTCACGTGGTGATGCATCTTTGTTCATGCAACCCACCACAACTCTTTGGATTTTTTAATGTTAAATATCTAATCTAAAATAAAGAAGAGAATAGAATGAGAACTTCTCCCTTTGAAAAACCCCCTTGCAAGGGAAATATCCAACCCTATAAATTTATTTATTTCCACTTAGATATTAGATATGGTTCATGTAAATTAATATAAAAAAAAATCTTACTTATTCATGATTTTTTTGGACTGATTATTCATGAAATTTTAAAGTTATCACCTTTTTCAAGCAATTTATTTTGAAAGTTAGCATATGACATAGCATAGTTGATGAAATAATATTTTTTCCGTAAAAAAAAGAAATAATATTTGGACATTAATAATCTGTCGTCGATTTTAATAAGTGTAAAAATAACATATCTTATAAATAGAACCGACTCCGACTATTTAGAGGTCCGATTTAAATATTAAAATGGACTCCTAATAAAAAATGTTAAAAAAATTAAAAAGAATCATTCTCTATTTAAACGTATTATTTTATTACCAATGATTATATAGTAAAAAAAATCCTAATCAAGTAATAAAATCCTAATAGCGTTTATGAACATTGGTAATATATAATCATTATTATATGATTTCAAAATTAATCTATTGAGTACATTTGATATTTTATAAACACTAACGATATATAACTATTATTATAATACCTCCAAATTTTGAGGCCCGATGCTATCGCTCATCCTGCACCCTATAGGGGCTGGGTCTACTTACAAATACTTCATCCGTCCCAAAATATAAGCAAAAATGAGTCAAATAAACTTGATGTATTTGGTTGAAGATTTGGACCAAATATATTCACTTTTGTTGATAAACTTTTGCTTATATTTTGGAACGGAGGAAGTAGAATACATCATTTTTTAAAACAAAATATATATTAATAGAACAAAAAAAAAATCGTATGAAAGTATAATTGATATTACCATTTTTTGGTAAAAAGGAACACCAAATTCACATGATAATATTCATCATAATAAGTATTTAAATTCTTCTGAAAAAAAAAGTATTTAAATTTTGTTTGTAAATGAAAATTTTCTTGATACGGTGATAAGTATTTTTGTTAGTTATTAGTAAAAGAAAGTATTTTTGTTAGTTATGTAAGCATCCAATCAATAATTTTTCATTTGTTTACTCATAAGAAAAAAAAAACAACTTAAAAATTGACAGTTTGGACTATAAGAGAACCAATTTTGAAAATGTTAAAGTGGCTCTTGAAAATAAAAAGAAAAGAAAATGCTAGAGACTTTTAGGCTCTGCTTGGTAAAAAAAAGCGGATAGTTGATAAGCTAGCTTATAGCGGATAGCTTATAAGCTAGTTTTTAGCTTATAGTGGATAAATTAGCTGATTGAATTTGTAGTGTTTGGTACAATTAGCGGTTGAACCAGCTTATAAGTATGAAATGACATAAAAAAGATATGTTTAATTAATATTTAATTTTTTTCAAGTAAGATAATAGGGGTAAAATTGGAAGAAATGATAAGCTATAAGCTCATAAGCTACTTGAAATAGCGTTTGGAAAATAAATTATAAGCTAGTAAAATAAGCTATAAGCTATTTTTTAAAAATTGTTATCAAATAGAGCTTTTAGCTATAAGCTATAAACCAGCTTATTTGCCTTACCAAACAGAGCCTTAACGGTATAAAGGACAAAAAAAATTGATCGCATGCTCATGTTGAGGTTTATAAATATTAACAATTCATTAATGGGTCATGCTAAACAGTGCCTTCAGGCACTTGTTAAGCATACTAAAAAAGGAAATAAAAGAGAGATTTAATATTAGGAAAGTAACTTTTTATATTTCTAAAGTGTTGAATGCAGACATTTCGAGACAAATTTTCTATTTTAATATGCTTAACCATTGTCCCGGAGACACTGTTTAGCATTTTCCTTCATTAATTTGTCATAGGTACCCACTGTATTAGGACATTTGATTCCTCAAATGGTCCACAAAATATCTTCACAAGGTAAGATACTTTTGGATTTAATGTAAAGACTAATCTCGTTGGAGTACTTAATTGTATTTAAGGTTCTTCACTTTTTTCCAACAATGTTGTTGTGCTGGAATTGTAGTCTTTTCCACAACCAATTTAACAATAACTTTGAATGTGTGAAAAAACACTTCAAAAAAATGGTTGAAAGAAGAATTTTGAATTTAGTGAAATTGAAAAAGCTAAAACAAAAATGTTGTGAAACATGGTGATAATTAAGTGGCTCTTACAATAGAAGACATTCATGTCCCTCTCAATCCAACTAAAACTCTTTATTTGCGTATAGGCTTCCACAAATTTTCCTAGAAAAAAAAAACACTAGAGTCTAGAGTAGACCGTAACTCAAAAATAATTATAATCTTTTTCTCTATGAGCTCTAATCTCTCTTATGCACACTCTAAATAGTACTAATTTTTGCACAAAATTTTAATTTTTTTTTTTTTTGATAAATGCACAAAATTTTAATTATTTGATAGAAAGTTTGCATAAATTAAAATATAGTATCATTTTCTCATTAAAACAAAAGCATGTCATTTTTTATTTATTTTTCTAGGTAAAAAAAATATGTCATTGTTTTTTAAAATTTTATTTTTTATAATAACATGTCATTTTTCTGAAATTTAGAAATTTTGACCACACTTTTCTGAAATTAAACGTCAATTTGAAGACCAATTGTCGTAATTTGGTTACATTGACATTCATAGAAAGGAAATTTACCCAAATCGAAAAATGCACCCAAATTGTTATATTTTTATTTGTGTTGACATACATTAAATTTATTTTTTATTTTAAAACGAAAACCACATCATTATTCATAAATTCGTTCAAAAACAAATATCTTAAACGCACTTTTCAGACGGTCATATTGACTATCATAAATGAAAATTTAGAAAAGACGACAAATACACATAATTTATTATATTTTTATTCGCAATTGATTATATCAAATTTATTTTTAAATATTTAAAACCTCGTATTGTTATATTTTTATTTGCCGTTGAATTATATTAAATTTTTTTATTTTATTTTGAAAGAAAAACCACGTCATTTTTATAAATTTGTTCAAAAACGAATATCTTGACTGCACTTTTTAAACGGTCATATTGACTATCATAAATGAAAATTTATTAAACACGACAAATACACATAAATTATTATATTTTAATTCGCATTTGATTATATCAAATTCAAATACATTTTTATTTTTAAATTTTTAAAACCAAAAGATGTCACTATTCATGCATTGTGAACCTTATATTATATATACATGACATTTTAAAAAAAATAAAATTATACAATTTGCCTAGAAAGATCCAATCTTTATTGTCATGAAATTTGATGAAAAAAAAAACCTTATAATATAAGCTTAGCATATGTCTTAGATGAAAAAACCAAGTGCAGTCAATTTCTTTCTCTCCCCACAAGTTCTCTTCCTATCTCTCCAATTATTTTATCTTTGCAAAGACATCAACTTCCAAAAAAATAAAAACACAAAACAAAACCATTCCGGTTTCTTGTTTTAGCTTAGCTTTAAGGTGTCACAACACAACACAAACATATCTTCTATTTCTACAACTTCACCTCTCTCTCTCTCTCTTATGAGATGTGTCTTCCTTTTCCAAAGGGTGTCTCTGTACTATTTCTCTTGTCATGGTTTAATATAAGATACTTCATTTCACTTCCTTAAACCTTTGTCTAGTTATTGTTCTTGTTCTGTTTTGTTCTGTTTTATTTATTTTTTGTTTTCTAAATGGATCTTGGTGGTGTGAGTTTAGATGGGTTAATTAGTTCAGATCCTGAACAAAAGAACAAATGGTATAATGGATCTGGTTTACTTAAACAAGAGAGATCTGGAACATGTACTGAAGATGAGTTAAGAAGCTTCAAACTTGCAAAAACTGATCAACAACAACAACAGCAGAGAAACTCTGTTTCACTTTTGAGATCTAATGCTACAACTATGTTTTCTGATGGTCAACACCAACAACAAATGCTTAGTTTTTCAACTCCAAATCCAAAAACAGATTCTTTTTTACTTGACAAAACAACCCAGAATGCTGCATTGTCTTATGCTTATCATCCATTGTCTGGTTATAACAGAAACACAGGTACATCCATAGCATTTTTTAAGGTTGTTTTTAATTTATTTATTTATAAAAAAATAAATTAAAGGGGTATTTTTGGATATTTTTTATTTTTTGAATACTATATGGTATCCATTGTGGGGAGCTAAAAATTAGTATAAGGTTGTTAAGGGTCTTTTCATGGAAATATATTTGAGTGGTCTCATTTTTTTAAGTCATGTCAAGAGAAAGGTAAAAAAAAAAAAAAAAAATTTCTAAAATTCTTATCTTCTTCCTGTTTTAGGGAGATGGGTTTTGGTAAAATTTTGCACAGTATACTAGAGGGTACAAAAGAAGAAAAAATTATGAGCTACACAATATGTAGGAACAAGAAAAAAAAAAATAAAGCTAGAAAATTTGATTGGTTCTGTTCTGTACTATCTTTCTCTAAAAAATCTGTTCTTTCCTTTTCTATATCTCCTTGCATGAAAATAAAAAAAAAAGTTGACTTGACTGTTATTATTTGTTTCAAAATCAGAAAAAAAATCTATAAATTTTTTCACTGCATAGCCTTTTTTTTGTTGTTGTGTTTCTTTTTAAGTTCTGAGCTGAAATAACTTTTTTCTGATTTTTTGTTAACTTTTTTGACTTTACCTTGTTATTGTTTCTTGGTTACTATTTGAACAGGTTATAGTTCTGGAAGCATGCATGGAGGTTTAAGTGGTGTTAGAGGACCATTTACACCTTCACAGTGGATGGAACTGGAACATCAAGCCTTGATCTATAAGTATATTACTGCTAATGTTGCTGTACCTCATCATTTGCTTATTCCTATAAAAAAAGCTCTTGATTCTGCTGGCTTATCTAGCTACTCAACTGCACTCCTCAGATCAAATGCATGTATGTATTGTGTATTTACCCTTTCCTTCACTAATTAGTACTGCGGTTATAAATATAATCACTATTATAAAAAGTTTAATTAATTAGTGATAAAAATGAATTTGTCTCTAATTTTATCTTTAAATGCTAAAGATTTTAATGTTAAAGTTGGAGAGTAATTTCATTTTTTGTCTCTAATTTTGTAATATAAATTTTTATTGTGGTGGGGTTAGGTAGTTCAATAGGTCCGAGCTAGGGGTTAAAGGAGTCGAAAGAGTTAAATGACCGCGGTTCAAACCCTGGTGTTCGGGGAAATAACATTTGCCGATAAACCTTTTTTCCTAGTAGTGAAAGGTTTTCAATGTTCACATTATTGTAGAAAATAAGCTCTAATCATATTTTTTATGTAATGGAGTTAGTATCTCACGGTGTGACAAAGCACGGTTTATTTGTCGTGCACCCGGAAGAGTTGCCTCTATGAGGAAGTGACACTTGATGAATGATCAATAGTTATATATGTTAGATTGTTGGTTTAAACTTCTCATCATCGGTTGAAAATTTGAAAAGAGAGCTAAGTTTGATTGTATATGTTTTTTTTTTTATGATGATGCAGTGGGATGGGGAGGATTCCATCTGGGATACTCGAACAACACCGATCCGGAACCAGGAAGGTGTAGGAGAACAGATGGAAAGAAATGGCGATGCTCAAGAGATGCCGTTGTTGATCAAAAGTATTGCGAAAGGCATATGAACAGAGGACGCCATCGTTCAAGAAAGCCTGTGGAAGGCCAATCTGGCCAGGCTCTCACCACTGGTGGAACCACAAATAGTACAGCTACTACTAATGCTACTTCTACCATTACTCAAAGTGGTTCATCGAAGCAAATCAATGTTGCTGCTGCTGTTGCTGCTTCTCCTTCTTCATCTATTGTTGTTCCTGGTGGCAATACTGCTTCCAATACTCTTAGCTTTGCACACCAGGAACATTCCAAGAATATGAATAGCCTTATCGGACAAGATAACGCTTCTTCTGCTGCCAATACCATCAACAGGTAAGATAGCTATTGTTTTGTAGCTTCTTAGTACTTGGTTACTGTTCTATTTTCTAATTATATTTATACTCTTTAGTACTTATATTAGATTTTTAAAAATAAATGTGTGTCATGGCGGTGTTAAGCAACACTATTTCAGAAATACTTGTGTCAAGATAATTACAAATTCAATACGATTAGATTAATGCATTGATTGTGATTAGGGTAGTGAACGTGTTTACTCTTTTTTGTGTGGAAATGATTAGAGAGGAAATGTACTTGTTGTGTGCACTGTGTTTTAAAGTTCTTTTTTGCTTGCAGGATGTTCATGAATAGCAAAGAGAATAACAGCACAAGCGAGAGGATGCAGGATGGTCCTGCGCTGCCAATGCTGCCTCCAACGCTAGAGTTGAAACCAAAGGAAAGTCACCCTTTTATGATTCAAAAGCAGAACATTCCTTATGATGAATCCTCAAGGAACAACGAATTCGGCTTTGTCACTTCTGATTCCTTGCTCAACCCTTCACAGAAACCTCCCACCTTGCTTGGAACCCGAGCCTTTGGTTCATCTTCGCAGAATCCTACAAACCGAGACACAGGCTCTCAAAATTCCCTTAGGCATTTCATCGATGACTTTCCCAAAACACATTCCGATCATCATAACCGCTCAGGTGGTTTTTCTTGGCCAGAACTCGACATGCAGTCAGATAGGATACAACTATCAATCTCAACACCAATGACTTCCTCGGACTTCATGTCGTTCAATTCCTCAGGAACCAATGAAAAGCTCACACTTTCGCCTCTTAGGCTATCAAGGGAAATAGACCCTATTCAAATGGGGTTAGGTGTTGGAAATAGTACTCTCAATAACAACAATGAATCATCAAACCCTAGTACTAATGCTGCTACTAGACAAGGTAATTGGATTCCAATAACTTGGGAGAGTTCTATGGGAGGTCCTCTTGGTGAAGTACTTCATCTTAGTAGTACTATTGCCTATAATGGAAGTGATGATCATTACGGCAACGGTGGTAGCGGCGGCAACAACTCGGCTGCTCTAAATCTTATGACTGATGGTTGGGACAATCACAATAGTCCTCCGATGGGATCATCACCAACCGGGGTGCTTCAAAAGACCGCATTCGGATCACTTTCCAATAGTAGCGCCGGTAGTAGTCCAAGGGCCGAAAACAATAAGACAACTCAAGAAGGAGCTAGTTTGTGCAATGATCTTCTAGGATCAACTCTTGGTAATAATAATGCTTCCTTTACTCCTTAGAGGAACAAGATGATGAAGAAGTGAAGATAAAAAAGAACTTTGTTCTTGACTTTAATTTATGAGTTTTTTTTATATATATGATATTATATATATGGTTATTATTTATGTTGGAATTTGGAAGTTTTTTTCTTCTTAATTGTGGTTTATTAAAGTTGTTAATTAGTACTGTAATTACTATACCTCACCAATGCCAACATGATTTGGATATGTTAGTAATTGGTTTGGTTGACTTTTGTTTATTATGTTTCATGTGATGTTGTTGGGAGTGATTTTGGCAAAGTTTGTTGTTATTGTTGTATGAAAAAAACAGTAAGTGATGTTGGTTGGAGTGTGGACTTAGAAATATTTTTTTGAGATGGTTAAGTGGGGACTCATCTTTGATTGTTTGCATGATGTTGTTGCCGTAAATATTAATTTATGTGAGTTGATATAATTCGTGGGACTCACGGTGTGCACATGGAAAAAGGGTGGTGAAAGTTAATGCAAATGCAAACCAACCAACACAATTTAGTGTTGTCCTTTTTGAAATGGAAATTTAATTAGCAATAAAGATTGAGATTTTTTGATTCTTTGTTTTCAAGGTCTATTGTCTGGATGTTTCCTTTTAATTATTTGTTTTTAAAAAAAAAACACTTGTAATACATTAGATGAAGGATCATTTTCATTTCATAATGTGGTGGGTGTGGACCCTTGTGTAAAGTTTTGTTAGAATTTGTTTTGTTTTCTTCATTTACAATACTTAAAACTCCCTACTTTATTCAATGAAAACAAATTTATTACTCTTTTGTCTCAAAATAATTGATCCAAGGAAAAAAAATGTTTTAAAATGACTAACTTATTACGATTTTTAATACAATATTAATTTGTTTTACTTGCACCATCTAATTAGTACTGTTTATAAGATTGCTTTTGATTTTATATTTTTATTTTGAATTTAGTACAAATATTCTCGTTTTCTATTTATACATATTTTTTAATCTGTGTGAAAAAATCAATTGAATCGGTTATTCGAAGGGAAAAAACATTTAATTTAAAAGAGATGTTGGTTGTTCCTTGCATGTCGTTGAATAAAACATCAACTATTTTTTGAACAAAAAAAATCAACTATTTTAAAAGGAATTTTTTTTAAATAAATGTCTTTTAAGTATTTTGTGTGTGTGTATATAACTAGTGAAAATAAATTTCAACATTGAAAGAATATAAATATGTAGTAATTTGTTTCTATGAATTTAATTCAATTAGGGACATCACATTTTATATGCAAATACTGAAATTCGAACCCTAAGTACTCTACTAATTCATCTTGAAATTTCTAGTCACTAAAAAATAAATATAAATTTGTGTTAAAAAAGGATTTTTTGATTGATTAGCTAAAAGGTGAGCGAGTTTGCTATAGCAATTGGAAACAAAATAAAGAGCGATTGGATTGGAGTGTCATGCTCATTCATGCATGCTAGTATATTTAAGAGACTGAGAATTACGAGGCATTTGGTAACAGAATGTGGTATTGGACTATTACAAGACGTAGAGTGAAAACTACAGAAAATATTGACTCTCCAATACAAGTCCACTGTTATAAAACCTATACTATACTATGTATTAGCTTAACCCTAGATTAGGGAGTTTCACCTTATAAACACTAGAGATTGTCTCACCTAATAGGTTATTTCAGTCAACAAATTTCTAGTCACATTTTAATTGATTTTAATATATGGACTAAATTGACTAAAAAAAATACTCTATCCGATCTCGAATATAAGCAACAAAACAAAAAAATTGAAAATCTCAAATATAAGTAAAAGTTACCAAATTGATTTCAACTTATAAATACTAGAGATTGTCTCACCTAATAGGTTACTTATAAGTATTTCAATCCCTAATTGGTTTCGGTCACCAAATTTCTAGTCACATTTTAATTGATTTTAATGTATTGACTCAAAAAAAAAAATATTATAGACTAAAAAGATTGAATTCTTTCATTTATCATTATTTTTTTCTTCAAAAGTTTGTGAGTAAACAACTACTGCCGTTGATTAACATAATGTTCTTAATATGTTTCTTTAATGATGATGATTGAGAACTTGATGTTGATCAACGATAACAAGGAACTATTGAGCTATGACGAGTGAACATAGTATGATTAATCAATCAAAAGCATACTAATTTTAATGGTTAGGACATAGGAGGGTTGGGAGTAGTTTGTTTGGTTCAAAATTTTAACCCACCCAATAAAATACGGACTAAGCGGGTTAATTAATCAGAATTCCCGACCCATTTCCATCTAAATTTTAAGCATAAATAAATTACTCTTAATTAGGGCTTGTTTGGTTCAACGAGGGGGAGGGGAGGGGAGGCACAAGTTATGGTGCATAAGCCATGTTTATGCACCGTGCATAAATATCCAAAATTGCTTAGTGTACCCCCCAAATTTTTAGTGCACCCCCCAATTTACTTAGTGCACCCCCCAGATTTTTAGGGGGTGCATTAGAAATTTGGGGGTGCGCTAAGTAATATGGAGGGTGCGCTAAGCAATCTGGGGGTGCATTAAGTAATTTTCATTATTTATGGACGGTGCATAAGGAAAAAGCTTATGCACCATAACCACTCCCGGGAGGGGAGGGGAGGGGAGGGGAGGGATTTTTAAGAAGGGGAGACGAGGTGAAACATAATTTATTATGTTGGCAAAATTACCCTCACTTTTTTATTAAAATTATAAATTATCCTTGTTGGAATATTAAAATTTTAGGTTATATTTTTTTTTTATAACAAAAAAAATATAGGTTTTCTACTCATTAGATTTTTTTTAGACGTAATATATCTATTATAATTTAATCCTTATTTTGAGTTTATAAGGTTAATGCTAAAAATATAAATTACTTCTCTCCTAAGGGTCTGTTTGGTTCGGGGGTTTTGGAGGGGAGGTGAGGGGAGGGGAGGTGATATTTTAAATTTTTATGTTTGGTTCAATTTTTTAACGAGGGGAGGGGAGGGAAGGAGAGAAGTAATTTATTTTTTTAGCCTTAACCTTATAAACTCAAAATAAGGATTAAATTATAATGGATATATTACGTCAAAAAAAAATCTAATGGATATATATAAAAAAAAATCTAATTAGTAGAAAACCTAAATTTTTTTTGTTGTAAAAAAAAATATAACCTAAAATTTTAATATTGATAATTTAGAATTTTAATAAAAAAGTGAGGGTAATTTTGTCAACATAATAAATTATGTTTTACCTCGTCTCCCCTCCTTAAAAATCCCTCCCCTCATCTCCCCTCCTCTCCACCTCGGTTGAACCAAACAAGCCCTAAGGGTCTGTTTGGTTCAGGGATTTTGGAGGGGAGGTGAGGAGAGGTGATATTTTAAATTTTTAGGTTTGGTTCAACTTTTTAACGAGGGGAGGGAAGGAGAGAAGTAATTTATTTTTTTAGCCTTAACCTTATAAACTCAAAATAAGGATTAAATTATAATGGATATATTACGTCAAAAAAAAATTAATGAATAGAAAACCTAATTTTTTTTGTTGTAAAAAAAATATAACCTAAAATTTTAATATTCCAACAAGGATAATTTAGAATTTCAATAAAAAAGTTAGGGTAATTTTATCAACATAATAAATTATGTTTTACCTCGTCTCCCCTCCTTAAAAATCCCTCCCCTCACCTCCCCTCCTCTCCCCCTCGGTTGAACCAAACAAGCCCTAAGGGAGCGTTTGTTTCACGGTTGATAATTTTACTCCTAAAATAATTTTTTCAAAAAATAATAATGGATATTTTATTTTCACCCATTTCACTGTCGATAATTTCACGTGAATCTTTTATCCCCACCCATTTTCATGGGATTAAAAATAGGAAAGTGAAAGTTACTTTTTGCTTGAAACATTTTATTCCTGAATTTAACAAACATAGAAATTTATATTTGTAATTTCTGCATTTCAAAAATAATTTTTTCAACCATGAAAAAACACCCCCACATTTTTTTTGTTATGGAATCTTCTCTAAAAGTTCCCTTAAAACATTTACACACCAAAGTATGTATCCAAACACACACGTCACGAAATGTAATTCTACCTTAGATTATGGCATATTACACTCGTGTCGGTCACGATCTACATCTAATATAGGTTTTCTAAGTTTCCAAGTTCCAATAATTATTTATACTATAGGCTAATGGTATGATCATGATATTCATATGAAGGGGACCTATGAGAAATTTGCATACTTTGTACTTGAACATGTAACATGTTTATTTGTCTTACCTTAATACACAATAGATTAATTAACATACAAGCTACATACCATCTACCACAATTTGATTACCCGTTTATTAATCAATAATCACTAAACACGTCATGATTAATATATAGCTTAGCCACTATATATAATATAAGTATAAGATTCACACACAAAAACAAAAAAGCCACTATATTATAAGAACTTTAAAGAGAGTAGTATATATTATATTAATCTTCATATTGCAATTTGCAACAATGAAACATACCAAGATCCCATTCAATAACAACTATACTATTACCTACAATGATATTTATTATGAAGGGAATATAAATGTTCCTTTCTCATGGGAGTACAAGCCTGGTCTTTCCAAAGTCACTAATCCTAACAATTATCACACTAATCATGTTACTAGTACTAAATTAGTGCTTCAACCTCCTCCATGTTCATTATCTAAAAGTGATCATCATAGATTTAGAGATGAGGAAAAACACATTCCTGTTGATCTGTGTGCAGTTCAAAGTACTCTACTTAGAATTAGTTCTTTCAAATTGGAGAGTAGATATCAAAAGGAAGAAGACCCTTTTGTTGAAGCTTACAAGAATTGCACCAAAAGTCCTTTTATTGTTCAAGGGCAAAATATGAATAAAAGAAACAATGGATTTAATTGGCCTAGCTTTAGGAAGTATATGCATATTATTTCTTGTAAGTACTCTAATGATGTTGTTAGTCATAAAGGTGTCTATGCCTAGAAAAAATGCGAGATTTCGATTTCACGCACTAAATGTGCTACACATTTATTGTTTTTGGGCATCTGATCTCAAATTGAATGCGAAAATTATTTAAACATAATTTGATGAAGATGTAATGTGACTATGTGAGTCGATCAATCTCAAATCGAGATCAATTGATGTATGTCACTGTGTATTTGTTTAAATGCAAGGAATTCAAATATAAAGATGTAAATGAGGCTAAAAAAGTAAATAAAAATAATTCTTCAAAAAAAAAAAGAGATGTTAAAAAATAATATCTTGAAACCGATCATGAATTGTTTGCTGTTAATTTTTTGTATTTTGTTGAATTTGGGTGCATATGTATGTATGTATTGTAGTATCAAATGAGTATCATATATTATAGGTATTTTGTAGAAACCATATAATGATTGGTCAAAATAAAACAAGGAAGAAAGAACACAATTACTGACTATAGTTAATTCTCTGCAGCCTTGTATGAAAAATATCCTTTAATTTTTTCCATTGATTAGATTAGATAATAGCACTAGTAATACTTACATGCACTACTTCAAAGTTCAAACAGAATGTTCCCATTCTCTCATTCATAAAAATACGGCCTGCATTGACAATTTTTATGTATGTTAGATTCTTATACAGCTCATAAAATGCATAAAAAATGTATACACGACAATTAGAGGATTTTCTATTGTATATACTGCACAAAATTAATAGACGTAGACGTAAAAGATTGAAAAAAATTCAGTATGAAATCGACATAAAATAATATTGATTTGAGTAATAAGAAACTAGAGCATTTTAATTAGGTGGTTAAAAATTCCAATTTGACTCTTGTGTACATGTTTGTCTGAATGTGTGGTGAATTTGTCAAAATTAAAATAGTACTAATACTATATTTTTATAACATTGTTAAAAAAGACTAAAGTTTCTTGACAAAAAAAAGACTAAAGTTTTATTAAGATTTTTATACGATAATATAAAATCCGAGACTATGATTTCAAAGAAAGAATAATTTTCTTTTTGGTACAAAATAATTTTTTTAAAATACAAATAAAATAGTTACTGGAGGTTAAATCTATTTTATTCTAACAATTATAATTTTTTTTTAATAATTTGATTATTAGGAAACATATATGTGTAAATAAGATTTTGTAAAAATATTGTTTCAGCTAATATTCAAACTCGAATTTTCATTAATAACATGATCCAAGCACTTAGTTTGGTTTTTTTTAAGACTATATATTGTGTGGTTGATAGAGAAATTATGTTGTTTTTTCTTACAGAATATATCACTTTGGGACGGTCTATAAGAAATGAAGATAGTGTTTATGTGGTTGAGGACTTGAGATGAACCAAGTCAACCATTATAAGGTTTTGTCTTATATTCTACCTCCACATCATTGCCTTCTTTCAATTGATCCAAATGGCAAAATGACCAAGTCAACCATTATAAGATGGCCACCATTTTCCAATCTCATTTGTCTTCATTCAAGAAATTATTCCAACACGCAATACAAATTGTCTATACTCATGTTTTATATGTTTGTCCAATACCAAAAGATTATGTCATTTAATTTAGAATTATTGGGAAAAAATATATTATATATATAAAGCCTTTAGTTAGTATAGAATCACACATAACTTAAAACTCTTATAGAATCATGAGTCAACCACTAGCAAGAAAGATATCATTCTCATGGGAAAAGAAGCCTGGTATCCCCAAGGAAAGTATTAGTATTCATGGTGAAAATTTAATCCAAAAAGATGATGAATATTTGCCTAAGTTACCACCTCCTCCAATTTCACTAGATGGATCAACTACTCCAAGAAATCTTGTTCATGATTTTCAAATTCCACTTCCTCCTTGTGCTTTTCAACCTCCTTATTATAGAACTACATCTAAGAAGGGTATTTGGGTTCAAGATGATGATCCTTTCTTAGCAGCTTACAAAGAGTGTACCAAGAGTAAGAAAAGTGGTGTGAGGGACAAAAAGTTGAGTAGAGGTGGTAGTAGTAGTTTTTGTGAATCAAGGTTAATGAAAAACATGTCTTTTTTCTCATGTAAGAGATCTTGCAATGTTAGAGACAATAATTTGGTAAGGATCTCTCATTCACCACAAAACATAGATTGAGATGGATATGTATGTTTCAATTAATCACATATATATTTACTTTCGTAAACTTGTGTTCTATTGATGTTTTAGGTGTGTAAATAATAAAAGTTATAATGGTATAAGTTACGTTGATGAACTAATGAGAATTGAGTTTAGTGAAAGAGAATAGTATTGTACTACATGATTGAATGGAGTATATTAATAATGTTGCAAGCTAGTAATACCCCTTTGATTCATTGTTACTTGATATTGATAATCAAAGTTGATAAAATCAAATCCTTTTTCGTACTAGTAGGCTATATTTGATTTTCAAAATATATTTGTAAAACACGTTTAGTTGAGTTTTTAACTCCCAATATCATCCTCTTAACTAGTGTGTTTGAAAATAGGTGTTTTGTTACTAGACACACATTTAGTTGAAATTATGTGAGATAATTTTTTATTTGCCATGACTTTTCAGTGTGAAAATATGAATTTTAAAACATATGGGCCTTTTAAAAAAATGTTTTCAAACATATGTTTAAACATTTTCAAAGTGAATAAAGAGTTAATATTTGAGTAAACGATTTAAATCACACGGTTCAACTATATATTTTAACCCAACACAGGGGGTTCCGAAGTGTGTTTGAGAGAAACTATTCATTCTTACGACATACATTCAAAATGCTGGGACGGCCCTGCCCAACCCTATAATGGAGCACCCCACCTAACCATAGTTTTTCGCTTGCCATTCACAACTTCATGATCCGCATTATTCTACACCTTGTACACTGTTGCATAATTTGCAATATGATGCTACATCTAATGAGATTTTTCAAAATCATTACAATGTTCGTCCATATCCAAAGAAAATGACAAGTTGTAGACTAAAGTTTTTGACCACTTACCCGCACTTGACAATCGAAATAGTTCAAGTTAATTACAGTGCAACCAATCATCAAAATTAGTAGATAAGTGAATTGTCTTCGATTCACATGTAATCCGATTTATAAAAAACGAGCAACTCGTGACATATACAAAAATTAAACTATAAAAGCAAGCATTAAAAATAATATAATATATCCAATAGTAGAATCAATATAGTTAGGAGATTGTTATGAATGTTCAGTGTCATAATCATGTTTGAAGTATTCGATTCCACTATAAGATAATAAGATTTCAGAAAGACATATATTTTGTAAATTCCAAACTATTCTACATAGCTAAAGCTTCTACTACTTCTAAATTCGATAATAAAAACTCATTATTATATAATCTACAAAAATGATATAATAATTTTTTTGGTCAATAATTTGATAAGAAAGTTTATTTATTTTCATTTCCATTTTATTACACTAACATAACAAAAATACAACCCCAAAACACTTTAACAAGATGATAGAGATACTTTTGAGCTTAAACATAGGTCACGAGTTTAAATCTAGCTATAAGAATGCAAAATGTTAAATAGCTCTTGAAAAAGAGCTTTATCACCCTTAACAATCCTATCCGGCCGAACAAATTAACCTCAACAATTGCCTCCAAGAATATTTGACTCATACTAAAAAAACAATAACAAATATACTTCTCGCATTTTAAAAAAATACTACATAAACTAAAAAATTTATAAAAACATTTTTTTTAAGAATTACAAATATAGTTAAGAGAAAGTATTTTTTTTTTTTACAGAAGAAAAAGTATTTATTTCTTATATTAAAAAGAATTAATATATATTTTTTTATAAATAATAGTACTCCTCAAAGACCAATTTTTCACTTCATTTTATTTTATTATTATTGAATTCACTTCATTCTGAAGAAGACAAATCATCATTCACCAAAAACAAAAATAAAACACACATAGCAGATAAAACCCATTTTTCGTTAAAAAAAAAAGAAAAATTAAAACCCTAAAACAAGAAAACTCAGCGATTTCACCAAATCAAAACCCTTCTTGCATCAGAAACTTAGATTGGAGTCACTTCAGTATTCAACTCAAAACTGATCGTATAAATCAAAATCTCACCGGAAAACGAAGCGGACTTCGTCGTCGTCCGCCACAAACAGTCAGTAACTCCTCCACCATTTCATTTCATTTCATTTCATTTCAGTTTTTTCGAATTTTCATTCTCCTATCCTGTAGTGCGCTAGTACGCGATTTACGGTCGCCATAATCACTTCTGCAAAATATAATCGCTTCCGCACTGCGATTCTTTACTAACTGTTTCATCTTGTTGTTCATTTCAGGAATTGTTTGTGAAATTGAATTAGATTAGATGGCAAATAATCCTCAACAACCTTCTAATATTCAGGTAACCTATTTCTTTATCATTTTTCATGCAATAACTGTGACAATTTTAACACTAAATTTTGATATGGTGAGTAAATAAATAGTAGCTTATATTCCGAATTAACCGTCAATTTAATAGATGAATCATTACTCTTTCTCAAGATTGGTTCCTAAGATAACGATAGAGTGTTAGCGAGGCAGTTAATGCCGCACAAACTGCTCAAAGTGACAGAGGGACTAAATAAATGGATTGGAGAATAGTTTAGGAATTGCTTAAAGTAATAGAATGACCGTTAAGATGGACGAGGAATAGATGATTTTAGTAGGTTTCTTTAAATTTAGGGAACAAATTGACGATTTTTTCATCTTTCCGTTTCTATTTAATTTGCTGAATGTGGTAGCAAGTGTGATGGTATCATAATGTGTGTTATGCTAATTCAGTTCATTCTACTTCTGTTGTCGGATTATGAACATTCATTTCTGTTATATAATCCACTATGCGATGTGGGAATGACTATATTGGGATATGCAATCCGTGATTAGATTTTTTAGTATGTTTTATACTTTTCATTGTAAGTTATTCATTGCTAATTGTTACTTATACAAAATGTTTTGTATGTGATTCTTATACATTACTGCTTGCCTGGCACTTGTGCGTGCCGTCTTCCATCTTCCTAACATACTTCCTCATCATACCATTTTTTCTTTTTACTTTGTTCTTTGTTGGTGCTCTCTCACCCAATCAATCTGTGCCAGTGTTCCGTAGCTGAACTTGTCTGCTCTTCTTCACCCATGACAAAGGGCCTCAACCTTGTGTCGCAACCACTCTGGAACGCCCCCCCCCCCCAGTCTATCTGTTTCAAATAGCTCGAGCCCTCAGCCTTTCTGCTGCCAAATCCTCCCATTTTTCTTTATGGAACTAACTAGTTAGAATTTGTTTTCGGCATCCACGTGATATATGATCCGATCTTTGTCTTCTGTATGAATTGTGGACCGATCATCCCCCCCTCCTGTTTCATAACCACTATTAAATCAATAAAATTAAGTATTGAAATATTTGTAATACAAAGAGATGTGTTTATGTTATTATACTACTGATAGTTTACTTAATCATGTTTCTATATTAACCATGACCTGTATGTGTTGTATACCCCCCCCCTAAGTTGTTGTATATTTATCTTTGGACTAACCTATATCACCTCTTTTGGCTTGACTGCTGGCTCCTCAAGTTTGGTTCTCCCTTATGTTTGGACTAACCCATATGACCTGTTCAGGTTATTTATTACTTTATTATGGGGAACTATGACCTCATCTGACTCATGCTAACTTTACTTAGTAGCATAGTGCCATAGTGCTTGGTGGCGGTTGTTGTTATGTGCTGTTAAATATTCTTACACTTGGATATTTTGCAATCACTCTAACATCTTTTTATCTGCAGTTTCAGCCAGTGATTCATCCACAGCAAGGACAACCATTTGTTCCAATGACTTCACAACAATTTGGACATTCAGGGCATGCTGTTCCTTCGTCTAACGTTGGGATGCCTGTTATTCAGGGTCAGCAATTGCAGTATTCTCAACAAATGCAACAGTTGACTCCAAGACAAAGTCAGCCCGGTCATCCTGTTTCTTCATCACAGGGTATACCTATGCCATATATTCAAACAAATAGGCCACTGACATCTGTTCCACAACATGCACAGCAAGCTGTTCCCCACATAAGCAATCATATGCCTGGCTTGTCAGGAGCACCTCCTCAATCTTCATATACAGTACGGGTGCCTTAGTTTTTGAAGTTTTTCCTCCTGTTGTAGATTACGAGATTTGTATTTGAATCATGTATTACCTTTGACACATCATTATCAATTTTTCAGTTCGCACCATCTTATGGTCAGCAGCAAGACAACGCTAATGCATTGCCCCAATACCAGCATCCGCCTCAAATGCTTGCACCTCCTGCTGGACAATCTTGGTCGTCCTCAGTACCTCAGAGTGCTGCAGCTGTTACGCCAGTACAGCCGGCTGGAGTTCAATCATCTGGTACTGCATCAAGTGATGCTGTAAGTGTTGTTCCCATACTTTTTGTTTAAGGCATATTAATTTTGGTTTAATTCATCTTGTAGAAATTTGCATTTAAAGTGCTCATGTTTATACAAAGTGTAAATATATTCAAGTGTGTTTCCTATGAAGTAATGTGTTTTAAATGCTGGAGTTCCTTTTTTTTCATTATTTTTATTCCCTCCGTCTCATTGTAGGTCTCCCATTTGAGTTTTGTACATTTCTTAAATAATGATTAGTTGTGTTGATTTCAATGATAAAATGAGTTTCATTTACTTAAATACCTTTATTAATAGTAGTCAGTGCAGTTGTTAGATGAGTTGAAATACAATAAATAAGGGTATATTAATGGAAAAAATTAATAAATTTGCATTGATATTCGAAAGGACAAACAATTTGAGACATTGAAAATTTGCAAAGAGGACACATATAATGAGACAGAGGGAGTAATTTATAGTTACTTGTTTATTCATGGAATGAATAGATTCCAATAGATAACTTACAATAGAAATCCTAATTAAACTAGGTTAATAACTAGCTTATCCTAAATTTACTATCATTTAAATTTAAAAGATAATAATCCTATTTAATAGGATAATCTGTTCTAACGATAAATCCTATCCCTAACAATACTGAAATTCAAATTTAAAAAGATAAATAAAATAATAATTCCTAACAACTAATTCTAATCAGCAGAATCGGAGGAAGAGTTTTCAATGTGAGATCGGAGGGTATTTGGCGGAGAAGAGTTTGATTGGTCAGATATGTTTGGGTCAGCGGAGGACTAAATTTGGTGACAAGGGAGTTGCCGTTGGTGCGGAGGATATGTGCTTGAGTGTGAGAGCTTGAGTTTCATAGGTTGCGTAGCAGAAAGAGAGAGTCAGTTTCTACTACAGATGTTGCGTGAGTTTGGGAATGAGATTATGAGATGATGGGAAAAATTAGGGTTCACTTTGGTGAGGATTCGTGGGTTGTTTGTGAACGCTAGCTTCCTTGCATACATTCTATGCTTTTGTTGATTTTTCATGGTGATGAGGTGATCTCACCATTATCATACTTAGATGCGACAACACCTTCTTGATCTCAAGCACAGTGAGGACAGCAAAACTTCAAGTATAATTGCAATCAAACCATTGTTGTGAGATGACGAAGAACATAAATTGACAGATTATTGAAATTGAGAGAATTGATTCAACTTAGAGAGGACACTGATCCTAGATTATTAGGTCTGCAGGGTCACCCAACTCAACTTATTAGTATTGTGGGTTCCCAACTCGTGGATGATTATTGATCCAATACCAGTATGACGAGTTTCATTAGTGTTAACACCAAAAAACAAGTTAACAGGCAACTTTGACAAACTTGGTAGAATAAATTAGAGGTTATGTGAAGTTAATTTTTCAATTATTTGTTTTGCCTAAGGGACACGGGGTAAGATTATTTAGTTGCCATGCATATATTTTGGTAGAACGTGACTGTAAAAGAATTGGTGATTTTGCTGTTAAGGTAATGATGTCGTTTGAGGCAAATTCCCCAAGAGTAGTTGATGAATCTTCATAGGTCATTAATTAATTTTTTGTAATACTTTTCATAAGATGTGATTCGATGTATTAAGATTTTATGTTTGACCTAACTCATCCGCACAAAACCGGCTTAAAGGTGAGGGTTGCCACTCTTTAGAAACTTTTTTCTGGCCTTATCTATTATCAATGTGAGACTTGAGTTTTTCCAAAGAATTAAATGCATTCAACTGTGATGATATAATTCTGTTTTGTATTATCTTTTCTGAGATATTTGAGATTAAATAATTCTTGGTTGTTTGTTCTGACAAATTTTAGGCAACTAATACCACTAACCAGAACTCTGCATCTGATTGGCAAGAGCATGTTGCTGGTGATGGGAGAAGGTATCGGTTAATATAATTATATCTTGTTTTTCTTGCAAAAACAAAAAATGCCTTGTATGGTTTTTCAATTTTAGTTGATGATTTGATAATCTACTGCTTTGACAATTTGCAATATTTTGAAGTGTAATAAAGTTTTTGTTCTTTACCGATTTGAACCAGATATTACTACAACAAGAATACAAGGCAATCTAGCTGGGAAAAACCTTTGGAGTTGATGTCACCTCTTGAGGTGAGTTAAAATGTCATGCTGTTGCTGAAATCCGATGTCATTTTTATTATCTGTTGGACATACTTTGAAAATGTTGTGTTCAACTCAACTGGTATACAATATGGATTTTGACCATTTCTACTATGTTTCCAATAATCATGAAAGGTTTATGGTGTGAATATCCTTTTATGTGCATGTACTTCCACTGATTTGTAGATATCATCGCAAGTCAGGAGAAATTTTAACAACTGCTCTATATGGTCTCTGTGAAGGCTGGGGTTGCACTTTCTCAAGTCAGGCAACAGTTTGCTATTTACAATTTTTGTTTTTCTAAACCTAAAATGTGAGATTGGTGTATAACTTTGGTTCTGCCATGCCATTAATTGATGGTTGACTGCACCCTTCCATTCCCCTTCCTCTAGTGGTTTTGTTGCGCATCTCTATATGTTTATTATCTTGGTTTATTTTCATTTATCCATCTACTAGTTTCTTTTTTGCTTTGCCTATCTTATGAATGCTGGGTTTACATATTTATGCATGGGATATATAAATTCTTGTTGTATTATTCTTGTTAGTTTTGGCAATATTTTGTAGTATAACAATAATTAGCTCTTTAGTTATACTATCTTCTTTCCTTTATTAGCTTGTAAATAATTATTACCTAGATATAATAATCTTTCTTGGGTAGTTTACTTTTAGCATTTTCAAAACCTACTAATTCTGCTGGATGTGACAGAGGGCTGACGCGTCAACTGTCTGGAAAGAGTTCACTTCTTCAGATGGAAGAAAGTATGTTTTTTCTAATTATTGTATAATATTTATATTTATTTACAAAATGTACTATATCCTTTTTCTGTACCCTTCGTGTGTCATTAATTTATCATAATTGAATTAATTATTTTATGTTTTGGCTGTGACTTGCTGCAGGTATTATTACAACAAGGTTACTCAGCAATCAACTTGGACGATACCAGAAGAACTCAAGGTTTATGATTAATGATGTTTGTAATTGTTTTCCATTATTTGCCCGACAGTTTCTTACCTATTTGTAAAATTTCCATTCAGCTTGCTCGTGAGCAGGCACATAAAACTGTTAGCCAGGGGACGGTGTCAGAAACAAGTGATACATCCAATGCTGCGGCCTCCTCTGCTGCAGCATCAACACCAGCTAATGCAGCTAGTTCCAACACTTTGACATCTAACGGTTTTGCTTCAAGCCCATCTTCTATTACACCAATTGTAGCTACCGATCAGCAACGGTTGGTTTCTGGATTATCGGGGACCTCTGTTTCCCATTCTGTAGTTACTTCAAGTACCACAGGAGTTGAACCAAGCACTGTTGTAACTGTGAGCACTGCACCTACAACAGTTGCAGGAAGCTCAGGAGTAGCAGCCAGCTCACTTGATTCAAAAATTCCATCCATGTATGAAATTATGTTTTGCAAGTTCTTTTTTTTTCTTATGACTTCATTTCTCTCTTATATCTGGTTGTAGCTTTCAATGCTGACTTACATATTGAAAATTCCTGGTACAGTGCTGAAAATCAAGCAACTCATGATTCTACTTCTTCTGTCAATGGAGCAACTCTTCAAGATATGGAGGTATTTTCTTTCTTTTTATCATTTAGAGTTATTGGAATTATAATCACTTTAAAAATATGGCTTGTTTGGAGATACCTACTGTGTATATTAATCCTAACATAAATATTCATGCAAGCATATAATAAAAAATAAATACTAGAATAAAATTCTAACTGTAGTATTTTAATCCATAATTTTCCACTTTTGCAATCTCGGTTCAATTGTATAATACTAGGAGAATCCTTAATTGTTGTCCAATCAAGAATATTTTTAATTTATTTACATATTAGTCAAATTTGTTGTAGGATATTTATTATAGGCATATTTGAACTATGTACTTTGGATAATGCCTTAATTGGCGGTTCTTTATTATTCAAATTACCTTGCAACTCTTGTAGGAAGCCAAAAGAGGACTTCCTGTGGTTGGGCCAACTAATGTGACTCCTTCAGAGGAGAAGACCAATGATGGTGAAACTTTTATATATGCAAATAAGCTGGTAAGGATTCTTTATGTCATGTATAATCTCCTGTTAAGAAATTTGCTAGGTCTGTATTTTATCATTCTTCTCCATCACCTTTATTACTGCTTTACATTACTCTTTCAGGAAGCAAAAAATGCATTTAAAGCGCTTCTGGAATCTGTGAATGTTCGTTCTGATTGGACGTGGGAACAGGTAGATGGTGCACCTTCAGTTTTTCCATTCGTTGTGTTTCAAATGCTAATTATTATTATTTGAATTGTAATTCAGGCAATGAGAGAAATCATCAATGATAAAAGATATAATGCCCTGAAAACACTTGGTGAGCGAAAACAAGCTTTCAATGAGGTGAGAGTTAGGCCTCATATGGGACCTTGCATATTGGACCTTACATCGTATCCTTCACTTTGCATCAAGTGAACTATTTCAGTTGCATACCATTTTATCTGGCTTTTGACGTTGAATCAATTTTATCGTCCATTCAGTATTTGGGCCAAAGGAAGAAGATAGAGGCTGAAGAGAAGCGCATAAAACAGAAAAAAGCCCGTGAAGAATTCACGAAGATGTTAGAAGTATGTTGAACAGAATACTTGATTAATTTGTGCCTTTAATATTTACTCATTACAAACATTCTCTTTTCAGGAGTGCAAGGAGCTAACATCATCCACAAGATGGAGGTAAACTTTTGGATGTCTGATTAATGATTTGCTTTTTGACATATAAACCTTTAGGCTGAACTGATCCACTTGAAGTTTCTAATTAACCATTTACTGAAATCAGCAAAGCTATAAGTATGCTTGAAAATGATGAACGATTCAATGCTGTTGAAAGAGTAAGAGATCGGGAAGATTTATTTGAAAGCTACATGGTGGAACTTGAGAGAAAGGTGATTACTATGTTACTATGTTTTTACATATAAACCTTTGTGAGCATGACATATCATTTAGGCCTATTGTTGGTACCCAAAGAGGCTGCATAAACCTTTTTCATGAATCGAGTGCTAGGAGAAGAATAATACTACCTTTTTCATGAACCAAGGGCTGATAAGTTTGCCACTGATGATTGTGATATTGTGTGTCAGCTAGTTAGTTTTTAATTCCGCGTAGCCCATCTATTCCCCAAAGTTTCTATGCTGGCTGCTTATGAAGTTAATGACTGACCACTGACCAGTGACTACGTTGATCTCTGGGTTACTTTTTTCTGTTTATACCAAAGTGTGAACACCAGGGCAGCCTGGCACCACATATTGGGGCGGAAAATCCCTGTTTAGATTAAAACTTAATAATGGGCATTGACTGATTTTAATTCACGTTGCCCATTAAAATTAAATTGCTAAACTTTGCAGTTAGTAATGTGTCAACATGTCCATTCTAATTAAATACTTCTATCCTTTGTGTAAACTTTAGGAAAAGGAAAATGCTGCTGAGGAACACCGGCGGAATTTAGCAGAATATAGGAAATTTCTGGAGTCCTGTGATTTTGTGAAGGTACATTTTTATTTTTGAAGAGGTACACTTCTGTTGTAATTGTTGCTTTGCTCTTGAACCCTTTTCATTTTATTTTAGGTGAATAGTCATTGGCGAAAAATCCAAGATCGGCTAGAGGATGATGATAGATGCTTCCTACTTGAAAAACTTGACCGCTTGCTTGTTTACCAGGTACATATGTTCTTTTAGTTGTTCATTATTGGAAAAGATATGGCCTATTTAGAGCATATAAAAGTCAATTCTCAACTTACAAGTCAGTTTTGACGGGTCTATGTGCTGATATTAATTTTGGCAGGACTATATTCGTGACTTGGAGAAGGAGGAAGAGGAACAAAAAAGGATACAGAAGGTAGAACTTAAGTGTTTGATTATCAGTTGTTTTTCAGGTCAAATTTTGTTTGTGTATTCATTTTAATGGGTATGATATAGGAACGAATCCATCGGGGTGAAAGGAAAAACCGTGATGCATTTCGCAAGTTGCTGGAAGAACATATTGCTGATGGAGTTCTTACTGCTAAAACACAATGGCGAGATTATTGCTTGAAGGTAGTAAATATTTAGCTGGTCACAGGAAATCTGGCAAAACATGGAAAGGAAATATTCATTATGCTCTCTATTTTGTAGGTGAAAGAGTTGCCTCAATATCAAGCTGTTGCATCAAATACATCTGGTTCTACTCCGAGAGATTTATTTGAGGATGTTTTTGAAGATCTTGAAAAGAAGGTTATCTAAATTTGGTTTCAATATTTTTTTTTTTAATGTTGTGGATGAGTTTGTTATAGATGTTTATCACTTCTGAAAACTAGAATGATATTATTACGTTCTACGCAAGTAAGTTGATGGTTTACCGTTATTCGAAACGGCCTTTCACCAACCAAAATGCTCTCTCTTTGGAGTGATATCCTGTTCTGCATTCTGAATGCTGATGAGTTGCTCAGTGGACAAAAAAAGAAAAAGAGAAGTGCTATCATCAAACTCTCAAACACACTCCTTTGGTCACACTCTTTTTTATTGGGCCACCTCATCCACGTTTTGATCAATTTCCTTGGTTACCGGTTCTTTACAATTAAGTTTTTTTTTTCTTTTTTTTTCCTTTAACTTTAGATTTGTTTTTTGTTCTGAGTAAAATTCTACTAAACACTCTGATGAAAAGTCAGTCAGTATGAATTCAAAGGTCTTCTTCCCATCCCACCTCCATCCACAAGAACCCAACCTGTAATCCATCCTAAATTCCTAATCAATAGTCTTTTGTTTAATCACCGTAATCAACATCAACGCTGTTATAAATTAAAATTATAATGGTGTTCTTCTTTTGTTCTCACTGGCAGACGCCACCGACGACCCACCAAGCGCCGCCTTGCACGCCATCCATGTCCCTGCCATTTTATCGGCGTTGTTGTATGCGTGTTGAGCCCATCAAACAGCACTCCACCTCTTTTTATATCATGAACCACAATGTTCTGCCGCTTAAAATCACAACAGCCCCACCACAAAAAGGAAGTCAATCGGTGATGGAATGTTGCAGAACTTTCATGGTAGTTTTGTGTGCAGTTTAAGACCAGAAATAATTATTAAAAAATAAATAAAAAATGGGCTAACCGGTTAAACTGGTAAAGGGATGAAACAAAATGACTACGTGGCATTGGTAGATGAGCGTGTGTTGAGAGGGGAGTGCCAGAGAGTTTGTAATTAGCATTTCTCAGCAATTCTCCCCGTTTGTATTTAATGTTAAACAGTTAGTTGACTTGATTTCAACTTATTTAGAACTTCAAGAAAACAAGACTGCTGTTGTATTTTGCATTTAGTATCTTGATCGAGTATTTGTTGTGTGATCAGAGAGTAATTTAGTGATGTGCTAGATTTTTAGTATTAGATAGTGATATAATGTTAAAGTATTATGATGGCTGCTGATTTCTGTTTTTAACATGACTTGTTGATAGTATCATGAAGACAAGACACTCATAAAAGACACACTGAAGTCAGGCAAGGTAGGCATAAAAATGATCTTTCTTGCGTTGTGTATCTGTAGCTTGTGTTTAATGACAATCTCCGCTAACCCCTGCCCCTTTTCCCATTCGAGTAGATCACTGTAGTGACTACATCATTATTTGAGGACTTCAAGTCTGCTATATTAGAAGAAGCTGCTTGCCAAACAATATCGGAAATCAATTTGAAGGTAATGAATTTTGGTTGTAATCTGTCCATTTCAATTCCTTTTTATGCTCCTGAAACATAAACCTGTATATTTTTTCATAAAGTAGGTATGACTGAGAAATTAGAGCCCAGAGTCAGTTACTCTTGTTTTCTTGACAACTTATTACTCCCTCAGTCCCACAACCTAAGTCATTCTAGGCAAAAACACTCTCATTTTATATCTGATTTTACAATACAATGAAGTATTAATGTTGTTTTTCCTATTAAACCCCCAACTATTTTCCCCATACCATCAGTGAATGATATTTTTGTAAAGTTATAATTTCTCTTTCCAGCACAAAATTAACTATGTTTCTTAATTCCCCATACCATTAGTGTGTGTCATTTGCTAAAGTGACATATTTTGGGACAGAGGGGAGTACAAGGCAAACAAGGCAAAACAATGCAGGGCAATTTCTTGACGTCTCTAATTAACTCTGACAGCAACAAAAATTGAAATCTGCCATTTATTAAGTCGAAATGATATATATCATGAAAGAAAAAGTGAAGAACAAGTGAATTACTTTCGCCTTCTCTTTATTTTAGATATAATTGTTGAGACATATTGATATAAAGTTAAATCTATTATAGAACATATAATCAATAGTTATGATTATTGAGTTTGAAACTTCAATATGATAGCCATTTTCTTGTTCTATCAATTGTTGTTTGTGTCTCCTTATAATGTAATGGAATAACTTCGAAAACATAGAATGTCATGTGCATGTTGGAACAAATATCTCTATTAAGAGGTTGGCAGCCAGTTGGCCTATTTAATATTGTTTATTTCTTTGCAACATGGATTATCTGAGTTTGATACTTTGTTTTTCTCTTAAAGCTTTTATTTGAAGAGTTACTAGAGAGAGCTAAGGAGAAGGAGGAGAAAGAAGCTAAGAAACGCCAACGCCTTGCTGACGACTTTACTAACTTGTTATATTCATTCAAGGTAGATGAAGATTCTACCAGTGATCTGATTCATATTTCACAGTATTTGGCTAAATAATTTGCTATTACGCATAATAAAACATCATATATTATTTTTGTAGGAAATTACTACTACTTCAATATGGGAGGATTGCAAGCCACTTTTTGAGGAGACACAAGAGTACAAGTATGATTATTATTTGGTTTTATGTAGATGGAGCAGTTGTAGCTCGTAATGTCTCCTTGGTGGAAGATTTTTTGCTTGATGATTTTTTACCCTGCATTTCCTTTTATAGGTCAATTGGGGACGAAAGCTCTAGTAGAGAAATTTTTGAAGAATACATTACATACTTAAAGGAAAAAGCTAAAGAGAAGGAACGCAAGCGTGAAGAGGAAAAGGTGCATAATTTTGTTTCTTTCGAATTTTGATTTTGTAACATCTATATATGTTTGGTTGTTGAGGCAATCATCTTGTTCATATGCTTGAATTTGCAATTGGCAATAAAATTGAAAGTAACCATGGTTACTTTGAATTTCCTTTTTGTTGAAATTATGTTTCCTTTCAGGTTCATAGTTCTTACTATGTATCTTTTCCAAAACAAACTTATTGGAGGAAATGAGTTGGTATGCATTGTAATTTGTAGTTCAGTGTATGTAGCTTAGGGATTAGGATCCTGTACAGGTTGTGTAGCGTGCATGACTGATTTATTTTCCTGCATTTGTTTTACTAAATATGGGGTCACCATTTTATTTTATAAATAAATTTTGCAGGCCAAGAAGGAAAAAGAAAGAGAAGAGAAAGAGAAACGGAAAGAGAAGGAGAAAAAAGAGAAGGACAGAGAACGTGAGAAAGAAAAACCAAAGGAACGACATAAGAAAGATGAATCAGATAGTGATAATCAAGACATAACTGACAGCCATGGTTATAGAGAGGAGAAGAAAAAAGATAAGGAAAAGGAAAGAAAGCATAGGAGAAGGCATCAGAGCAGTATAGATGATGTGGATTCCGAAAAGGACGAGAAGGAAGAGTCTAGAAAATCGCGAAGACATGGAAGCGAACGCAAGAAGTCTAGGAAGGTATGGATATTTCTGCATCTTCATTTGATAAAATATTGATTTGAAGTTTGGCAATTTAGAATAGATACCTGAAATGAATATATTCTTGCAGCATGCAAACTCTCCTGATTCAGACAATGAAAGTCGGCATAAAAAACACAAGAGGGAGTACGGGGATGGTTCTAGGAGAACCGGATTGAATGACGAGCTTGAAGATGGGGAGCTCGGCGATGATGGTGAGGTTTAGTACTTAGTCCCTAACCTTTTTGCAATGATGAGATATAGAACATCACCTACATCTTTTGGAGAATATTGACTTTCATTGTCAAACAACTTTGTTATTTTTCATCTCGGGACACTTGTGAATTTAAGAGGATTATGTAAAAATGAAATTTTTTGGTTCTCGTTATAGATTTATCGATTCTATGTAAACTCTTTGTACCAAGTTTAATGTGAACTACATTTTTTGTTGAAGTGAAAAAAATTAAAGTGGACTTGCTTATATACATAAATACTTACATCAGTAGTTTAGCAAGAAAAGAAAAAAATTAGAAAGCTTATAATGGTGAAATTTGAAATTAAGCAGGTGTCAAAGTTCCAATCATATCTGATACTATTTCATTGTTCATAATATCCAAAATTGCATCAGTGATCTCAAAGCTAATTTCCTTAACTTCTGGTTCGAATTTGCTCCATTCCATTATTGAATCCATGTAATCAATAGTCAATAATGACATTAAACCATCTTCAATATTTTGTCTCCATTCTCTTGTTCCCTGACAATTGAGCTTCTCAAGCTCTATAGGCCCCTTAGATTGTCTGCAAACTTGATTTCGTTCTACTTTTGTTGGAAGGGATATGTTAATATCTCCAACACAATCAAATAACAACTTCTTTATCATGTGTGACACCCTTTTGGATTTTAGTACCTGGGGAACATGAGGCTCTGGAAGATACTCTTGCAACACATTAGTACAATCCTCTCTCTTCATTGACACACCAAGTAAATTCATTATACCAACCGATAATAGTGAATTCTCTGTCGTTTTCTTAGGCATACTTATTCTCTGTTGCATTTCCCCAACATCCTCATTCACTGTTTCATAAGACACTTGATCATAAAACTATGTATTTTTTTAGGTAATCATTATAATGTGTTGAACCTATGTTAATAACAAGCTTACATAACTATTTAATATGCATATTTTCTAGAAAATAAAAAACTAAAACTATTAGAAACTAGTAAAACTTTGAAAAAATTGTTTTGATCCTTGTTATTTGAGAAGTCACCTCATAAATATTTGTGTATGTTAGTTAGTGGCTAGAATGTCACTTTTAAAGTGAAAAAGTGAGTGAAGTGTTTAGGGTCAAACCCTGACTTCGGCATATATAATGCGACGTTCCTATAAACTGAACTAAGCTCACAAAAATGATAATACTTACCATTTAGAACTCTGCTTAGAGGTATCTTTTCAAGTGAATCCGGCCTACCCTTTATGCAACTCTGCTTCTTCCATCTATTGTTAGCAAGAGAAACACAACCATACATTAATTATTTCTAACATTTTAAGATTTGGAGTAAATTAAATATTTCAAGTTTTAGTTCTTACCTCAAATTGCATTCCTTGCAAGTTTGATGAATATGAGAAGAAAATGAGTTGTGATCTTTATGTGATGATATGGAAGTTCTTTCTTCATCAACATTTGAGCATGAATTGAACATAGTAGAGCTACTAGCTGATGAAAATTGAACATTGCAATTTGCATGTTTTTTTCTTTGACCATTGTCCCTATTTTGTAGAGTAATACTTTGGCTATGAAAAGCAAGCTTGTTAACTATGGATATAAGAACTTTGGAAAATGGCAATAAAATATTTCTCTTTCTCTTTTTGAGTGAATCTTCATTTAAGCACCACTTTTTTGAGTACCCTCTTTCTACAAGATATAGCTCTAGCATGAAAGGTTCTTGTTGCTCATTTAGAAATTCTCCTAGTCTTTTTTGGGGTTTGGCTATTGGTGAAGCCATTTGATTTGAGGAGACTATGTTGAAGGATTAGGAGTACAAAAATAGAAGATGTTTATAGTTAAAAGTAGATGATAGATATAGGACAACATATTTGAAAGCAGCCATAAAGGATTCCTTGGAAGTTTATGACCCCATTTTTTATAGGATTCAAATTCTAAAATTGAAAAAAGCACCAATATTAAATTTAAATATTAACTACTCAAAATAATTGTTTTTATTGTGTTAGTTTACCAAATAAGTGTAGTAGATGGTAAAATTTGATTATATGTTATTGTCGTTACATGGTTATTAAATTCATTTTGATATTTGTGTGGTGCTAAGATATACTTTAAAGTTTTTTTTTGAGACAAGCTATATTTTAAAGTTGTTGGCTTCCTAGTTCCTACATTGTATTGTATTGTATTGTATTGTATTTCATTTTATTTATTTTGTTTAAGGTCTTCTTCTTTTTGGGACTAAATATAGGTCTAAGGTCTTATAATTTTCATTAGCCTATAATATAGTACAAGAAAGCAACTGTTTACAGAGATTTTAAATGAAGATGTTTGTTTACTACCTAATACCTATAAAAGAAGACTTATATTAATTGTATATTATTAATCAATTAATCAATATAGAGATGATCTAAATTGTCAAAAATAAATAAATAAATAATATATAGAGATAATATAAGAAAACTAGGAGTAAATATCTTGCTTGAAATTGTAGAATCTTACCAACCAACCTAATTAGTCTTTCATTTTATAAATATTTCAAAAATCATATATAAAATTATAAAATATTAATCAAGTTCAATTGTCTTCCTAGATCAATTATTAAATATATTATTCAAATTATTTGACTTAATTAGTTAATTTTAAATTCTTTTTTATATTACCAATATAATATATTATGAGTCCTTGCAAATAAATATTTTGTATATAACCAATATTTTATTGTTTTAAATATATTTTTAAATACTAATAATATAAGGGATTAAAAATTTGAAAAATCTGACTCAACTGATAAAATCAATATTATTAGATGTGAACAATTTTATCTAAATTCAAATTCAACATCTTACGATCATTTTAGTCCTCTATTGGGTTAGATCATTTTAGTCCTCTAATTTCAAACACCAAATTAAGTATATATTAATTTGAAAAATAGATTTTTCATGTGTGAAAGTTAGTTTAGATTTGGTTGTCAGCCAATTGTACTATTGTACAGTCGAGTTGTTGAATTTTATTTTAACTCTCTTGTTCAATTAATAACATGGGCCCAACCCAAATCTCTCTACCTTTCCTATCTCTTTTGACAAATTTGATTGGTTGATCTTCGATTTTATATAAAAAATATGATCTTACACTTTTTTGTGGTCTTTTTTACATCTTTGTTAATCAGTGTAAAAAGGTCATCATTTCAAAGTTAAAGGCTTAATTCTATTTTTGTTTCTCAACATCCCATGTGACCTTTCAATCTTTCAATATTATTGGCATGGGTGTAAAATGGCACTTTTAATTTGTAATATAAAATGACAAAAAAAAAGGTTGTACTATCAAAAGACATTGTTAATTAAACAGTTACTATCACCTATGGTGAGAGATTGGTTTCAATAAAAAATGTCTACCAAATTTCTATTATTAGATCAAACTTAATAACTTAAAAACTTAGAGTCCCCCAAACATATAGTGAAGGTTCAATGTTTGACTCCTATATATATATAGTTTTATTTCTCTACCAAAAAAAAAAATTTGGGTTTATTTCAAAAATCACGAGTGGAACCTGGACCAAAGGCATTGCAATAATAAATGGTAGTATCAACTTTAAAGATAGATACATCCACTAATTTTGTATTATCTGTTTAAAAATCTAAGCCATAACCTATATTTATATTGTCGCTTTTCTTTGTATAGGTCATCCACACTTGACAACACTTCAACATGTGTGTGATGCTTGAATAATATGAATGCTTGCACATTTGTTTTGTAGGGTTTGCTAATATAGTTTTTACTTTTTACCATACAATTCAGTTTTTTTAACATTGAATTAAGTATGTGTCAAAATAAAATTGAATTAAGTACAACTTATGCTTAGATTTTATTTTAAAATTTGTGTATTTAATTCTGATTTCATTTATGCTTCAAATGATTGTGTTGAGGAAGACACATTGTCCATTAATTAAGAATTCTTTAATTTCTCCAAAGAGTATTAAGTATTGAGTTTTTTGTGAGCTACAGTTATAAACTAAGACATGCACAAGTAAAGTGAAAAGCAGAGAGGCAAATGATAATTTAGCAAAAAATAAGGTTGATTGATTGAATGTGTTTAATGAAATATACACATTCAATATTTATAGATAAAACCAATCTTATTTGCCAATGCATCGTGACATAAAAAATTAAGTCCCATTTAGATTCTTCCCATTGTTGAGAATATGTGGCACCTCTCACGTTTCGCAGCGTTTTCTGTTTCTATCATCTATGCATGCATTTTTTTTAATTAGAAAGCGTCTCAATATAAATAACTGATTGTAATACACTAATATTCTTATGACTTTCGTTAGAATAAAAAATAATCCTCGACCCTTTACTCCTTCCCCGACTCCAATGAGTATGAAAGGAGTGCCCCATAAGCCAATGTCATTCCATTCATTTCCTGTTACCTGCAGCCATTAATTAGGAATTAGGAGTTCTGTCCATGCGGCAAAGATCGTGTGAGTATGCAGTTATGCTTCGGATGCTTCGTCATAAAATAGATCGACTCAATTCCAAAAACTCTAAACTATAATTTGAAATTAGAATTAATTCCAAAACCAAATTAATTCTACTCAAAGCACCAATAAAATTAATTTTGACTCATCCAAAATGGAACCAAACATATCCTATGTGTATCTTCATCTTCAGTGCTATCACCTAAATATCCAACAGATTTGGACTTGATTGATAACCTACGGTATACAATAAAAGAATTTTCAAACTGAAAAAAAATAAAAATAATCCCTCTATTTCAAAATGAATGTCACAATTTGACAATGTGCATTATTCACATATCCTATTTTAACTATATTTTTCTACTAAAATGTAAAGACAAATATTATCATATAAGATGTTTAATTTGTCTCAATGAATAATTTTTAAATTTTATCTTTTTATAATTTTTGATAATATAGGAGTATAACAAAATATTAATGGTCAAAATTATACAAGTATATGCAGAGTGGTTAACAAGGACAATTATTTTGGGACCGGAGGATAATCGATCCAGGGTAATCAATAAAACTTGGTTTGCACTTTGCAGCTACTCCTAGGTTTCTAATTCTAGGTTTACGGGTTGGAGGATAAGGGTTTGGCTTTGGGGTTAGGGTTTAGAATTTGGGGTCTGAGGTTCATGGTTTACGATTTGGGGTTTTGTGTTTAGGGTTTGGGGTAGTTTGGGATTTTTAGGGTTTTAGGATTATGGTTTGATATTTGGGATTTAAGATTTAGGGTTTGAGAATAAGGGTTTGGTTTTAGGGTTTATAATTTGGGGTTTGCAATGTAGGGTTTATGGTTGAGGGTTTTGTGCTTAGGGTTATGGATTCAAGTTTAGGGTTTGGTGGAGTTTGGGATTTTAGGCTTTTAGGATTAGGGTTTGGTTTTAAGGTTTAGAAGTTGAGGTTTGAAAATAAGGGTTTGGTTTTAGGGTTTAGAATTTGGGGTTTGAAAATAAGGGTTTGGTTTTAGGGTTTAGAATTTGGGGTTTGAGAATAAGGGTTTGGTTTTAGGGAAATGGCAAACCCCAAACCAAACCCTTATTCTCAAACCCCAAATTCTAAACCCTAAAACCAAACCCTTATTCTCAAACTCCAAAATCAAACGCTTATTTTCACAAGGGTTTTTGTATATTTTTTGTCATCTAGGGGCAGAGCTAAGTGAGAGGTTCCAGGGCCGACCCCTACCAAGATATTAACTTTTTCAATTCCGATTTAGTTTTATATTTTTTGTCATCTTCATCCCCTTTATTATTGCTTAAAAAGATATATATATATATATTTTTTTGAAAGTAACTTAAAAAGATATTATCACTTATCAGTCGTGAATATCCATAAAAAATATTTTGACAGCACAAAACCGTAGCCTTATAATTTTTGTTATTTGGATATCAAAATACAAAAATTATACATGTTTATCTTCATATCTCTATTATTTTTTTATCTTTTATCACTTACATAAATTTTAAAATGACATTAGTATTTAACATCAAAATTTTAATGTCATAATATGTTTCTCTTTGGTAATGTCATGTCCGAAATTTCTTTCTCCACACACGCGCGCGCACGCACACAAACATGGCTTCCATTTCGAAGTAACACAATTGTTTCTGTAAGTGGACATTTGTGAGCTAAAACATTCATTTATAAAATAGCAAAAAGTGTGATTTAAAACTGAGTATATATTAATACCAATTACAATTTTCATCATAGTTTTTGCACAGGTGTTCATCTTATTGATAAAATCTGGCATTCAGCTAGTGATCAAGTCTGCTATTAGCATCACAAATGAGGCTAGAATCCAATCATTGTAGAATAATAGTGTCGTGAATAAATATAAATATAATAATACATGAGCAATAAAAAACACTAGGATGTTAAATATATAAAAATTAAACAAATAAATGAAAAACACTAAGATGTTCATGGTTTACAACATTTTTAGTCCTCACACCCAAAAGACTTGGGCAGTGAAATTGGTGTCTGAGCTTTCCATTTCTCAATTTTGGTCTTAAGGTCACTACGCAAAGAAATAAGTGATTTCTGACGATAGACAAAAGCTGAAGTAAATTGCTTAACCTCCCCTTCTAGTTTTTTCCTTCTATGTACTTCACTGTTTAAATCTTTCGAAACATTTTCCTTTTGGATTGAAACAGTTGCAAGTTTATCAGAAGATTCAGTGAACTTCTGTAACAAAGAGTCTCTTTCATTCTTCAAAAGTAATAACTCCTTTTCCAAGCTTTCATATCTTTCATTCAAAGCATCCTTTGAGGAAGCAATTTCTCCTCCCAAACCAGAGTCCTTTGTCACAAAAAGTCAGTTTAGGATAATTCAGAACAACATACTATGTTGTCTCAAAACTTATGCTAGAATGCAGTTCTATCTTTTCACCTATGGTGGTGCTCTTAATAAGCTAATCTAATCTAATCTATAAGTCTATCAAGTAATTGCCCTGATTGTTTATTCCTACCTAATAAAAGTTCCTCAGATTTAGTCACATTCAGTAATTTAACTTTGGGGCATTTAAAGTTTGCAATTTTAACCTCTCTAATCATTTTTTCAAGTAAAGTTGAATATTTTCCTTCACTTGAAGGGTGTATAAGGAAAATTGTTGCAGCTATAAATAAATCAGCCATTATAAGGATTTAAGCTTTTGTATAATTTGAAGAACATGTAATACAAGCAAATCTAGTATAACTCAGTTCAACTCTTACAAGTTACAATCCTGAAGTGAAACACATACTCAACAAGTATATCTATTAATTTTTTTTAATTATTTGTTCAATTTCAGCTATTGAACAAATGCCAGTCAATGCTTTAGTTACTATGTGGTATTAACGGCGACAAAGTCTTGAAAAAAGACACAAGATATCCTAAAAATATGACACAAAATAAAACCATGATTGATGATTGATATCTTGATATTTGAGGCCAGACAACTACCTTGTGTTCACAGCTGCACAAAGGAGTCCTGTCTTGATTTTTTGTTATTGAGCTTTCTGATAACTCCAATGATGTTATTATATTCTTCACCCTCTCATGAAACTCTTTTTGAGGTTCTTGGATCAAAGCAAAGTTTCCAGTGGAAGAGCTTTCACCGTTCGTAAACATTGTAAGGTGACCTTCCAAAGTTGCAAATAGCTGTGCACCAATGTCACTCATGGTTGAAAGCATTTTTTCAGTCGAGAATTTTCCATCCAATGCAAATCTCTGTTTAAAACACAGGAAAAATTTAATTTACTATTTCTTGGAATGATCATGGCAAATAAAATTGATATGGTGCACTCATTCAACCTGCATTACTGATAAAACCTCCTCAAAGCTATCTTTATAGTTTTCCACAGACTCCGATAACCTTAGAGGCAATTCCTGAATTCGTTGTGTTTCTTGTTGATTGTCTGGGATCTCGCCTATTGATTGCTTGCTTGACAATACTTCCTCTGAATGCTTTCTCTGGATTAATATGCATCAACACAGAGCCATGCACAATACAGAGACCAGTTTACAAAGGGAACTTAATGGCAAAAGCTTGTAGTACATGCACCAAGGCCATAAAGGAAATGGGAGAAAGATTGAAATCTATTGAGTTCTCATATGGTACAAGCACAAGATAGTATAGTATATTATCATGGATACGCAACTGTACATAAATGATCGTGCATCTATATCAGCAGAACCAAATGGATTCAAAATATTAATATCAAGGACACACCTATCAAGATAAACAATTTTTTTTGCTGATCTACTAGTTTACTATCACTTTCATGTCAAATTTCATTTTCACCAAAGTATGAATGCTAGTATATTGTATACTAACCTCCAGTTCATTTATCTTTTCGTTTGCAAGCTCTAGTTGTCGTCTCAAATCTTGGACTTCTCGTTCATACTTTTCAACTTGACTAGCACAACCCTGACAAACATAAGCAAAATGAAAGAAACTATTACAAAGCTGTACACACATGAAAAAGAGAGATTAATATGGTATTATTTAAAAGCAGCGCATTAGCCACACAGTGCATTATAAGCACTTCGCATTTAAACAAAAATATGGTTTGCACAAGTTCTAGTTTTCTTAAAATCTACATACATAACCATTGTTTGGTACGTGTATTGGTCAAAGATTAGTTTGTGAAACTGGTGTAACCAACAATAATTGCTCAACTGGTGTAACCATCAAGTATGTCTAGACAACAATTACTCAACATGTTAGGGGAAGTAGTGGATGGAATATGGATGCCAAAAAAAGGCAAGGGAAAGACATAAAAAGAAAATTACTTTTAAAAAATAGAAATAACTGACATAATTTACAGGAGTTGTATCACTTAGTGGGAATGATTGAAAGTTTCGAGTGGGAGTCGTTTGAGGCGAATCAAGGTTTGCAACATAACCATTGTTCATTTTCAACCATGTATCTTCATCAGCCACATTGTTGAAAGCATCTGGAAGAGGACTACTATCTCGAAGAGGACTACTGTCTGGCAATGTTGAATGCTTTGATCGCTTGACAACAAAAGCACTAGCTGTCTTTAAACAGGGAGATTTAAATATATCTCCATGAGATGTACTATTAACGTCACTGTACTCTTCTCTAAATCCTTGCCTCCTCAAATATCTTGGTCCCTAACAGATGAGATTTGTTGGAACACCAAAATGGAGCAAAAATGTCAGAAAGACAAAAAGTAAAGCTATGAATTGTCCAGAAAAAAAAAAATGACTACGCACAAACATAAGGATCTAAATAGACTAGATAAATGACAAAGTTTTGCAGGCTTCCCACTATCTTGGAAAATATTAAGCATTTACAGGTTTTACCTGGACCTATTATTTCATTTCTTATGAAGTGTACCTGATTGTCATTCGTCCCACAATCTGAGACTGAGAACGATGCAGTACTAGAATTTTCAATTTTCATCCGTTGCTCACTAATCCATTGATTACGTGATTTCCTCTCCTCTTCCAGTTCCATTTCAAGCTTCCCACGCTCCATTTCATACTATTGGAATATGAATGCATAATTAACACATCAACATAAAATCATATAATGCTTCTGCATGATTTCATTGCTAACTCTGCAGAGTGCAGAAGAGAAACTTGAAAAATAAAACTTACTTTGAGCAAATCGTTCCTAAGTTTAAGAATCTCTTGCTCCAGCACCCCAGCATGGGATCCCTGAATAGAAACAATAATGTTAGATTCTCCGACATGGGTGTAAATAAAAATTACTCCTTCCGGTCACAAATATAAACTTTTTTTTTATCTATCTGGTCTAAACTAAAAGAGTATCATTAAAAGACAATTACCTGAAGTTTCTTACGTAACTCTTCTATCTCTAATTGTTGCCGCTTTAACAAGGCTGCATCTGTCAAAATCTGTAAAACCAGTTTGGCAAACAAGAACTTAAGTAATCATTGCAAATAGAGGAAAACTATATCATAGTGAAAATCAAATGGGGAAAACATTGACCAATGTGAAACATATAAGGGGAGAAAAGAATATAGGTTAAGATAACAGTTAGATACACAGACCTCATTCACTTGAACACAATTGGTGATTCGTTTGGCTCTACTAGCAAACTGAAGAGTTCCCTTTGTTTCTTCAATGTGATCCTAAATTATTTGAAACATATTGGAGTTGTGAAATGTATTTATTTATCCCCAAAAAACAAAAAAGAAAGACACAAATTTAACCACAGTCTCTACCTCTTCTGGTGCTACGGTGCAAATAATAGAAGTTTTGGCGTTTCCACCAAGAGCAGGTTGCAGAATACGTGTTAATTTACTATCACGATATGGAATATGCCCCCTACCATAAAATGAAACATGTCCACATTATTATTTTCTTCAGCTGTAAAATTGAAATCATGTCCACACCAAACAAATACAAAAAATTATATACCTTTGTTTTGAACCTTCACTTAATTTATTAATAACATTTCCTAGAACCATCAAACTCTTGTTAATATATTTTCCTTCTTTCAAACGTACTCCATCAGCTCCAGTCTTTGCAATCCTTTCAGATCCAGCAAGATCTACCAAATTCTAATTACACAAACTTAACTATAAGTATGCAACTTGTATGTAAGAAATTCTTATATAAGAAGGAACGTGAAGGAAAAGAAATAGTACAAACCAAGACTGAAACTCGAACAATGTCATTTATTGAACTATCATCGGAAGAATTGGAATCCTTTCCTTTGGTTTCAATCACCTACATATTTGATTAAAAATCATTTTGATGAGGACTATTTTTATACCAAATTTAATGATATTATGTAAAAAGGAATATATTACAAATTTTAAAAGAAATGAGGAATACCATTCTAAATATTGTATGCGATCTGCTACTCCTTACATTCATATTTGTCTCACCAAAGTGCCTATTCACTGCAAAATCATAACAATTTTCAACTTTGATATAGCATAGTATGCTTATTCTAACTTCAAATTCATAAACAAATAAGAATGCAGTAGTAGAACTACAAACCTTCTCCTGCTTTAATGAGATCTAGCACTTGTTCAGCATTATTGACAATTTCCTCTCTCAGCCCTGCAACAAATACTCCCCGCTGGAAACCAAATAAATAAAATCAGCACATCTTTTACATGATTATTACATTATTCCACACACATACACCTACATTAAGTCATTAACCACAAGAAATAAAATAAAATCAAGCGGCAAGTAACCAACCTCCAGACTCTCATGAATTTGCAATTTCTGACTTTCAACAACAAGAAGGTCATTAATCTCTTCGTTATAAATCTCCATGTAGGAAACTCGAATTAAAAACTCCCGTTCAGACATCTGATAAACATGAAACAAACCAACAAGGCATAAGCATTTCAAGAACAGTATAATTATTTCATCAAAGTTAAAATAAAAAGAACTAACCCTACCGTTTCGATTTTTGCAAATATGTCTTTGACTGCCCTAGGAATCACTCCTGGGTCAGTCTCACAACCATTCATGGTAAACGTTTTCCCACTACTTGTCTGCCCATAAGCAAATGCAGTCCCTGACCATATCATATAATTATTGTCATTATCTCAATCAATTCACATTTATATCTAAATCTAACACAAAGTAACGGTTGTCACATCCCCAACACAAGATTATAAAAGCATGCAGTAACGGTTATCAAATCCTTAAGTAATAAAGCATGCAGTAACAGTGCCACATCATGTAATAAAAGCATAAAATGATCTGCAAGACCCAACTAAACTAGCAATGCTTAGATTGTTAGGCCAAACATTACTAGAGGAACCTATAAGTATAAAATGATTGGTTACTCGGTTTAAATCCGGTTATGCTGTCAGTCCAAAATTAAGGTCGGTGTTGAAAAACTTTCAAACCGCGACCTCAATTTTGGACTGACGGCACGAATAAGTGAGAATCCAAGTCCATCAATTAACACCAAAGTTATGACTACTAAATTGGATTTTTCATGAGCTAGTTAGTTTGCATTTAGCACTGTTTAGCACATAAGTGTGCTTAAGAAATTAAACTAAAATGAGATAAAATAATTTGAATTTGGATACCGTTGAATCCATTGAGTGCAGCGAGAATGATATCCTTAGTGAGAAGCTCATAAACACTTGAATTCGTGCTAGATTCATCGAATATATGATCTGAAAAAAATTTCAAAATCGAAAGAGAAAAAATATAAAAGATAAATTTACGAGAAAAACGAAATTGATAATGATAATTGAATTTATGTACCGAATGCATAAGAAGAGCCAGAGAATGGAGTTCCATGGATCTTGTGAAGAGAAATGCGGTTATCTTCAACCTTCCAGAAGCTTCCATTGACGGAATCTGTGGAAACAAGAGGACGAACTCTAACGGCGACACAGATCTTTTCCATTTGGTTCTGTTTTGCACTTCGGAGCGGGATCTGCTACTTCTTCCCTTTTTCTTTGCGAAATTTGAATTTCTTCTTTATAGACGGAAATGCCCTCGGTCAAACGGATATTTTCTATCCATCGTGGACTTTCATGGCCCTGTTAAATCATATATTTGGGCTCAAAAATTGTGACAAGGCCTGTTTATAGAGATTTTCTTTCCACCATAAACCTCTCATTCCCCCTGATTTTCATGAATATTTTGTTCGAGTTCTAGAACTCAAATGTATATTTTACATGTTTAGATTCTAGAATCCGAACACCATGTATACATATATGAAGTTTAAGGATTTTACACGTCTAAGTTCTACGATTTAAAACTTGTTTTGGATTGTAGAATTTAAAACTTGTTTTTGATGAGAAAATTCTAATGTATTAAGTTGTTTATGGTGTTTTAGATATTGACGCTTCTCATGATTCTTTTAATGATGCAAAACAAGACATAGAACCTAAAATTGTCAATGTCCTCGCTCATACAAAGCCAAACATTGCAGTAATTTCATCATTGAAATGATTCACAATTTTAGATGAATGTGCGCAATGGCATAGAGGGAGCCAAAAAAATAGTTTGGTTTATATGATTTGTGTATCTCAGCCTTTTAAAAAGATACATAAAAGAATATTTATTTGACTTGAGTAATCTCAACAAATATTTACTCTTATGAATAATATTAGCAATATAATCTTTAACATACACTTTGTAAAAAAAATAAACATACACTTTTCAATGTGCTATCATTTAATAGCTAGAATTTATTGGGATTCAACAAAATTTACATGAGACCTTATAATTTGGTGGGATACATATATACTTAATTTGAATGAATGATGTACATGTTATGTGAGATTATGTGACCACACATTAGGTAGAACAAAAAAGTTTGATTAGATGAATCATGATGCATTTAATCTGATTGGTTTTGGATCAATATTTGACTAAAAGGATATTGAAAATGACTTAAACTTTACTTGTCTTGTTTTTATCTAACCCACTTTAATTAAAGTTTTTTGCTTTCATAATAAACTCATTGTGTCTCAATGCAGTGGCTTATTCTGGACTTAGCAAGGTTCAATTTATTTCAAATTAACATTATTATTTATTTATTATTATACCACTTTAATTAAAGTTTTTTGCTTTCATAATAAACTCATTGGAATATTTAACATTATTATTAGAACTATAAAATTTTGATACACTTTTAAATATATTTAATTAAAAAATTACATATTTTTTCAATTTTTCTCTATGCAATTTTATATTTTGAAATTTGAACTAGTCATTGACTCAATTAAAATGTTGGGTCAAATTTCTTTTTGGTTTTTAACCTTTTGGTTTTCAGAGAAAGGAGTCCGGTAATCTAGAGTTTGACCGTGAGGTAAATAAAGTCTCACAAAAACTTATTTTTACAAGGAACCAAAATCAAGTTCTTTGGAACAATCCGTCTTAAAATGAATTTATTAACCACTTTAGCTTAATGTCTTAGTTAAAATATTTGGCCAGCTTTCGTTTTCATGACAAAAAAGAGAAAAAGCGTTGGGTCAGCATATTAATAGTTGAATTAATGAGTCATTTATCAAACTTTACGTGTTGGTGGAGCTGTCAAGCCTGAGTAAATGTAGGGCTTGGGCCTTAAAGTTAGGGTTTTTTGTCATAAACATATTTTGAACTTACCACATCAGTATTAGGCCATGTAATTTTTCTTTAATCGAATGGAATAAAAAAGAAGGGTAATGATAAATACAATTTACGACTTGATGAACAGATTTATTACAAAACAAAACTTAAAGGACAATTTGTTAAATAAATAAATCTCAAGGACTAACTATAAACATCTAATATTCAATATTATAGCCTATGTTTGAAATTCATATGAGGTTGTACCAATAATAACTATCACATTGTGGCTAGGGGTGTCAAAATGGATGGATTGGATGGATTTGGATTGGATTGTTAATGGATGGATCAAAGTAATCCATTTGTCCATTAACAATCCATTAAAATGGGATCAAAAAAATCCAATCCAATCCATCCATTTAGAGATAAAATCCATCTAATCCATCCATTATCATCATTTTAATGGATGGATATCCAATCCATCCAACAAAATTAATTCAATTATTAATTCAATAAAATAAAAATATCCAAATAATATTATTTTTCAATTTAAATATTATGTAGATAAAATATTATTTAAAAATCGACCGAAAACCCAACATAAACACCAAAAAATCCTAAAATCGACCGAAAACTAAAAAAATTGGCCGAAAAACCAAAAATCGGCCGAAAACCCAAACTACACCCGAAAATCCATAAATCGGCCGAAAACCTAAAATCGGCCGAAAACGCAAAAAATCGGTCGAAAAACTGAAAATTCGGCTGAAAAACCAAAAATCGGCCGAAAACACAAAAAATCGGCCGAAAACCCAAAAAACAGCCGAAAACACAAAAAATTGGCCGAAAAACCCAAAAACGACCGAAAACACAAAAAATTGGCCGAAAAACCAAAAAATCGGCCGAAAAACCAAAAAACGGCCGAATACCCAAAAATTGGCCGAAAACACAAAAAATCGGCCGAAAAACCGAAAACACAAAAAATCGGCCGAAAAACCGATAATACAAAAAATCGGCCGAAAACCCAAAAAACAGCCGAAAACCGAAAACACAAAAATTCGGCCGAAAAACCCAAAAACAACCGAAAACACAAAAAATTGGCCGAAAAACCAAAAAATCGGCCGAAAACACAAAAATCGGCCGAAAAACCAAAAAACGGCCGAAAACACAAAAAATCGGCCGAAAAACTGATTTTAGGTTTTTCGTCCGATTTTCAGTTTTTCGGCCGATTTTTTGGTTTTCGGGTGTATTTTGGGTTTTCTGCCGAGTTTCGGTTTTTCGGGTGTTTTTTTGAGTTTTCGGCCGATTTTTTAGTTTTCGGCCAATTTTCGGTTTTTCAGACGATTTTTTGTGTTTTCGGCCAATTTTTGGGTTTTCGGCCATTTTTTGTGTTTTCGGCCGATTTTTGGGTTTTCGGCCAATTTTTTGAGTTTCGGCCGATTTTCGGTTTTTCGGGTGATTTTTGTGTTTTCGGCCGATTTTTTGAGTTTTCGGCCGATTTTCGGTTTTTCGGCCGATTTTTGGGTTTTCGGCCAATTTTTTGAGTTTCGGCCGATTTTCGGTTTTTCGGGTGATTTTTGTGTTTTCGGTCGATTTTTTGATTTTCGGCCGATTTTTTGAGTTTTCGGCCGATTTTCGGTTTTTCGGCCGATTTTTGGGTTTTCAGTCAATTTTCGGTTTTTCGGCCGATTTTTTGTGTTTTCGGTCAATTTTTGGATTTTCGGCCGATTTTTGGGTTTTTGACTGATTGTTTGTTTTTTATTTATTTTAGTGTCATTATTATTATTATTATTTATTTTTTGAAGAATTTTATTATTTTTTAAAAAGAGACAATCCATTGGATTTAAAATTAATAATGATCAATTATCCATTGGATTTTAAAATTAAAGTGGATGGATTGGATCCATCCATTTAATTAAATGGATGGATCAAATCCAATCCATTAACCAATTTTTTTCTTAATGGATGGATTGGATGGATAAATTTTTCAATGGATTGGATGGATAATGGACAAACGGATAATATTGACACCCCTAATTGTGGCTCTGCAATCTTCACCTAAGTGGCCAAAAAACATATTTTAACTGCCTAAACGATAAAGAATTTAACTGCGAAATTCATACAATAATATATGTGCAGAGATTGAGAAGTAATACATTCAAATCCACATTCCCACATTTTAAAAGATATGTTCCTAACTTGAATACCAAAAAAAAAAAAATGTTCCTAATTTTTGTTTGATTAAAAAAAAATGTTCCTAACTTTTTTTTGTCATCTAAATTATATTTACGGGTTTTTGGTAAAAAAAATTATATTTACGGGTTATATCTTTATCAAATGTTTAGTCAGAATGAACTTTTATGTCACAAACCTTTAAAAATAAATTTATCAACATCTGAGCTGTACTTATCTAAAGTGACAAACTTAATTAGTACTATGTACAATCAACTAAGTGACAAACTCATTGGATTTTTTGCTTGCTAGTTAATTTTTAAAGGTGAGTTTACTTTTATAAAAAAAATATTGTGACTGTTGAGATGTCATCAATGAGGGAAAAAAAATGACTGTTTTAGATTAAGTTAAATTAGAAAAAGGCTTAGAAAGCAACATGATTGGTGCATGATAATTTGTCTACTATACTTAATCATAATCAATCTCATGAACAGGAGATTAATTGAGAAATATGAGACATCCTAACCGACAGTAAAAGATTATAAATAGTCTTGTCTTATCCATTGTTTGGAAAGAAAAAGAAGCTTACATTACACCACACCACAAATAAAATAGTGCACAATGGATTGATATCAAATCGTTATTGATTATCTTTTTTTTTTCTAAAATTAAAGTTAAGTATTATCAATTTGTTTTGTCTAATCTTGTTTTTTAGGTCAAAATATGACAACTCTTGCTTTTATTAAACTTTCTTGCAACAGAGAATTCTTGTAAGTTCTTAGAAGTTGTAGTTTCTAAAGAAGTAGGCCAAGAAAAATTGGTGGCACTTGGCAGCAGGTAATTCAACCTTGAAAAAGATTTTGATTTTCTTTTTTTAACCAAAAAAATATTTAGATTTTCATAATGTTATGTTTGGTTTTGCTGCCACTTCCGTGCGACAAGTGTTATCTCTGGTACCAATCGTTAGTTGGTTCGATAGTAATTGACGATGTACTTAATTGATAGGAATAATTATGGTTCATTCCCTCATAATTTAGTTGGAATCATTTGATACAATAACTAACTTCCAAACCAAATTAGTCAATCTAATAGGCCAGATGGTAAAAAAAAATTCATCTCTAGACATGAAAATAAGAAGTTAAGAATTGGTGCTTCAAAAATAGAAAAGCACTTATAGATATAGATCCGGAAACAAACACACGCTAAATAAATCAAAGTTTAGAAAAGAAAATAATGAAAGGAATTATTTTCATAGAATAATATATTCATGCACAGGCAAGATTGAATAAGCTAGTTTTATTCGATTATTTAACTCTTATTTCTATTTTCTTAATTATTATTTTTTTTAAAATTTGACGAGGATGATTTAAAGTGGATTTCATGGGGGCTACAAATCTGAAATTCAAATCTATTCCTTGCATTTGGATTAAAAACAACCACTCATAAAAAAAGTGATTGTAACTTTGAAGGTAGATTTTTACTTGAGTCCAAAATATGCACGTGCATCTTTATTTTCCCCGACAATGATTGATACATTTGGCAATTTTACATATATATTAAAATATGAAAAATGAAAAATTAAGATTGTAAAATAACAAATGAAAGAAAATTTCATTATTACTTATAAGTGTATTTTTATTACCATAAATTATTTTGGTATTTTAAGTATTAGTTTAAGATAAAATTGAAATTTTTGTTTAAAACTAAGATTTTGTTCAGATTTTATAAATTTTCTGGCTCCGCCATTGATAATAATGATACTTATCAATTATATGGAAGAAGTATATATGATTTTTTGGACCCTCTTTTGTTATGCCTAGATGGTGATTTAGATATACTAGTCGCTAAGGCAACTCATATTTTGACAAAAGGCAATATTGGGACCACCCCCGACATTTTATAGGTCCTAGGCAAAATATGAAAGAGTAATTTATTTCATTTAACATAATACGCTTTTATAGTACAAAGTAATAGGCCCAATAAAACAAAGTAATAACACAAAAATAGAAATAGTACCAAATAACTCAAAAAAATAAATCTAGCAAAAATAATAATATCAAATATTGCATAATAGAAAAAAATTATAATAAACCAATAAGTATAGAATAATAGCACTTGAAAATTGTTAGCTTTGTCGAACATAAATGAAAGAAATTAAGAATATTATGCAATAGGGGATTGCAAAATTTCTACTATTTAATGTATTGTTTGTAAGTCAATCAAACTAAATGAGGTTAATATAATTTTCTTTCATAATACAATAGTTATATAAAAAAAACTAGGCCCTTATATACATGGGCCCTAGGCTGTTGGCTCCGATGTCTATGCTCAGGGTCGGGCCTGATTGGGACACTCTAATAGTTACAGGACTGTTTTTGCCTAGTTTCAGCTTGCTCAACAAGCTTTTTGGCAGTGTCTCCTTCGGATATCGTGGGTCACCTGGCCCTCGAGGGATTTGTATATGGCAGCATGGGGTTGATGATATCGTGGTACACAATGTTGATGGGAGTGTGATGACGAATCCAAGGATTAAACAACCATTTTCTAACAATTATACAATAACTATACACTTTTGGTATGTCTCGAATTCCATGTTGTGAGTACGTAGTATAAAGAAACAGCTCTATACATTATCGTATTTTTGTCAAAAAAGGTTATTATATTAACACATATCATTTCGAATACAAAAAATTATTCAAAGAACTATTTTCAAACAATTATATATATATATATATATATATATATATATATATATATATATAATATTATTTGTATATATATCTTGAATTCCGTGTTGTGAATCGTCAATAGTATAAAAAAACAGTTCTATATCTTGTCGTAATTACACATCACATTTCTAATATCCTTCATTTTGAGATACAAGCTCTCTTAGTTAGTCTCAACTTATGTTGGGAGGCAGGTTATAGGAAGTTTATTTGTTTCTTAAACTCGCAACATATGTGGTGCAATAGGTAAAGAAGGACATTCCATTTTTTCACCATTACGCAATTCTCTTAGAACTCATCCGAAATTATCTTGCGAGAGATTGAAGTATTTTCGGTTATCATATTCTCATGAGGGACAATGTGTGTGCTAAGATGAAAACTAATAGGTACATGTGACCTCTTACTATGGTCCATAATCCATGTCTTGCCTATCTTCAACCATGTTAGCTTATACTTTAAAAGTGTTAGGACATGTGGTTTTTTCTTTTCTTTATTTTTCTCATGTAACAAAAAAAAAAAAAAAAGTTGTTCACATGTATGTGGGCCGCTTCTATATGACCTCATTACCGAAATTAATATTGGCCTCACGTCTCTTTTACTTTTTTAACCACTTCCTTTTCTATAGTGCTCAATATTTTATTTTCTTTAATTTAAATAAGGCAGAAGACATGAACCAACTTAATACTATATATTTGTCCACATCATCGGGTCTTAGTCAATTCAATATATAGTTGACGATTATTCAAAATCCAAATTATAAGACACAAAAAGAAAAAACAATTTGGCATATTCTTCACTTAACCGATACTTAGCGTATTTACATTGAATTATGATGATTATATATACAATGACACATAATAAATATTCCATGATGATTCCGATCAAGACTACTCAAACAATTATTAGAAAATGCTCGCCGGCATTTTTTTACTTTCATCACTCCACTAAAAAACATACTACAATTTACAAAAGCTACACCAAAAGACAAAAGTGACATGCAACAACAACATAAAAAAAAAAAGTAGACACACCCCCAAATCTTTGTCCTTCCAACAACGTGGGGTTCCCCGAAACCACCACATGCGCATGTGATTATCATTTTCTCTTCTAATAAAAAAGAAGAAAAAACTTTTTAAAAAAATGTAGCTTGAAATAATAGATTCTTAGCTAGCATTTAATTTCTAATCCACGCACTTCCTATGGTTGATATGATTTCTTGTAATAGCTAGTAATAGTTAAACTAAAACTAACGTACTTATTATTAATATGCATGTGTACATAGTGTCTCTTTCTTTGTTGTAAATAATATTTAGTTATGAAGACTACTTAATTGCAAAATTAGCTCAATGCTATTTGCAACCTATTGTGAAATTATCTCTAAAGTCCGATATAGATCCAAAAGTCTTGCCAAAAGTGACATTGATTCTGATTTTAGACGTTCATTCTCCGTGGATAACATGAGATTGTATTGCATGGTTAACCCGAGCTGATTTTTTAGTTCTCGGTTTTCCATTTTCAACCGGTTCACATCGTTATTGAGGTTCTCTACATGTCGCTTCTTTCTCCAACGAGATCGCCTAGCTGACTCCCGATTTGATTGCATTCTCCTTATTTTTCTCTCGCGTGTTGAGTAAACCGCACGATTTGACCCTTGTGAACCGGACTCTGGACTGGACGGATCAACTGGTTGGTTAATGAGGGAAAATAATTCCTCTATTTCGTCTTGTGTGAACATGGTTTCGTGAACCGAATGACACATGAACTGGACCGGTAATTCCTCTTCATAAAAGGATGACATTGTTACAAGAAAATAGAAAAACAAAACAAAGAGAAGGAAACAAAGAAATTGCTAATTGTTTTCAAAATGAGTTGAAGGGAGGAAAGGAGGGGAAAAGGGAAGAACTGAATTGAAGGAGATGGGTATTTAAAGATGAAAATAGAGGGGCAACTATGTAAATTCCACAAAGCAAAAGATATTGGAAAAGCTTTATGGTGCATTTTTTCAAAAATAAAATTATTTTTTTATAAAAAAGTAAAAGTGGTTTCATGTGTACGTATGGTGGATGTCTTTCTTTCAAGGAAAAACATTACCAACTATTCAATTTCATGCAAAAAAAAAAAAAAACTTTATTGTAAGGTAGCATTAATTAGCATATGGTGGTGGGGGGAAGACATGATCAGATAGATGATGAGCTTTATTAATTTTTGTTATAATTATTATAGTAAAAAAATAATGGGGTCCTACACGATGAGAAAAAGATTGGCTTTAGCTTAATGACGAAGGATCAATCTTTTGAAAACACATGCAACAAAATAGATTAGAAAGTTACCGGACTACACAGTTATGCGCCGAAGTCATTTTGGACACGTAAACATGAAAGGTGAAAAAGTTATGAAAGTTGCATCCATGAATATTACAAAAAAATTATCGTGGTAAAAGTGGACTAATCAATGTTTAGTACGTGGAAAATTATATACCCCGTCAGCGCCAAGTAGCTATTAATATAGTTATGTTTTGTGGCTATAAAATGTAGATTATAGGCACAATATGTAGAAAAGACAAAATCAATTAAAAGGGTAACATAAAAATAAAAATAATATATTTTTTAATTATTTCTACCTATGGCATATTGTGTAGTGTTGATATCACGGACCACGAGTTACTTAATATTGTTGTCTTTATTAATTTAGTCAAAGACTTCAAGCAAGTGGAACATTACACATAATTAAAAATCCAGAAAGAATTTTTCATGGTCTACAATGAAGCATTTATATATGAGGTTAAGGGAACTAAAAAAAATAGAATTATTACATTAGAAAATAAAATAATTGATCTCACTATTTACAAGCAATTTTAACTTTTTTACGTATATTAAAAAAAAATAAAAATAGACCGTGTATATAATATGTCAATTTTAAGTCATAGTGTTAATTTAAGAGTATGTAATATGAAATGAAACTTAATTATATTTCTAAAATTTATTATTATTTTTTTTAAACCAAAAAAGAGGAGTAGCAAAATGCTAATATCTCAAACTGTATATATAGATAAGAAAAGAGAGAACAAAATAAAAGGGAGAGGACTAGACCAAAACCTCCCTAACCATTACAAAATCTGAAATTAGGTCTACCAATTCTATTATCATTGAAACTATCCCTAATGACATGTGGAAGTTCATACCAAATGGTGAAACTATCTATAATAAGACTTATATTTGCAAGCCCATCAGCACAACGATTTCCCTCTCTATAAATGTGAGATACAAAGAAGTTCATATTTCTAATAATCCTAGTACAATTGAACCATCTGTTGCTTAAAGACCAAGACACTAACTCATGAGATTTGAAAGTAAGGACTACTAAAGATGAATCAGTTTCTAGCCCAATTATGACTAGCTGCGATCTCAGTGGCTCTCATAGCTCCACATAGTTCAGCTATGAAAGCTGATTTGTGACCAATGTTATCAGCAAAACCACAAATAAACTCTGAATTGCTATTTCTAAAGATACTCCACAAGAAGATGTGAGATTGTTAGAATCCCCGTCAGTGTTGCACTTCACCCAAAGACTAATTGGAGGATGCCAAATAACTTCTTTAATGTCAGGAGCTTTTGGAGGATGAATTGTGACATTAAACTTCTTAAGATTGCTGAAATCTGAAATTGAGGAGTATGCACAACACTTTGATCTATTCCCAGCCATAGAGACATTGGCTTGAATCTAGTTTACAACAGATTTCCAATGAGTAGTCTTATTATTAAATCTGGCATTGTTTCTAAAATTTATTATAATTAGGGATATTGGTAATTTATCTTTTAAATAAGTATGGAAAAAATTTGGTTAGGAGAGAATCCACCTTGTATGACGGCGCCCCACAAGTTCACGAATGAGATTAGTCATTGTTAATGGCAGTGAAAACTTCATACCAATATTATTAATATAAAAAGAGTTAATTTTGAATGGAGTGTGGAGATGAAAATAGAAAAAGCAGGGACTTAACATAAAGCAAATGTTGTGCTATATATAACAAGCTATTAAAAACATTTTTCCATCTAGAGACATGGTTACTTGAAGAACATATATTTATACACCGAGTTTTATGAGATTCTTGAAGAACATGGTTACTTTTATCTACAGTTTCACTAACTTGTGTGATGTTGTCTAAAGATAGTATATAGGAATATTCTTGGGTAGTTTTTGTCGGATGGGCCAAAATGTAGAGAAAAATTGAATATAATTTTATGAATTTTGTGTTGACATTTTTTGTTATTGACAAAGTTAATTTTATATTTAAAATTGAAAATGTCAAAATACAAAGAATTAATTTATCTATTGAGTAATAATTTTTTCCTTTTTATTTTTACTATTTTTTAACAAATAGACTTATTTAGAATAACTAAATCTACATTATAAAACTAGCTAAATATAAATGCAAGATCTTATTACAAAAATTAAATATTTTTTTTTAAAAAAAAAAGGGATAGTCAAGGTAAGTAGAGATCCTCTCCATTTTCCAAAAAAAATAGAATTGTCTATTATTATAATTTGATATAAATCAAAAATATATTTACACATCTTTTGAAAATTATTAACATTATTTGAATATTATTATTTATACACCAAAACATCAGTAATTGTAATTTTTATTTCTTTTAAGAAATTGGGAGGATATCTACTCAGTCAAGACTAACCCAAAGCAATATACCATATTCTTCACACCTACTTATTCATTTGTGTAATGAATTGTTGCAAAGCGATGTGTTGAATTTTGTCAATTTTCATATAATATTAATAATTCTTTTGCTTATATTAAAAAATATAAAAAACTTCTAGGGTAGTTTTCTTAGTTGAGCACATTCTATAAGTAAAGGGGCAGAGTTTTGTTTTTGTTGTCAGTCAGTTCCTTTAGAAAATTTAACAAAATATTAAAGTTTGAGTGAGTGGAGGATAACATGCACTTGTTTCTATTGCCGTTTTAGAGAAATATATTTGATCCATTATTTATTTAATGGGGGAAAAAACAGAGAGAATTTAGCAACCATGTCTTTTAGCATGCAAAGTTAGTTTGCATGTGCTACAAGTAAATTTTAATGGAAAGCATAGTACAGTTATTTGGATTGGATTCCCTCTCCTTTCTCATTTATCAACTGAATTATTATCAATTGTAAGTTAATTAGTTAGTTATTGAGTAAAGATCTATTTTATTCCCTCATTAAAAAGTCAGGACTTATTTAGGGGATGACTTTTTCTCATTTGAGAAACTGTGTTATTGATGCTTGTAACACTTCAAAGAGAAAATTGAATTTTTCATAGAAAAGTGAAGGAACTATGAAACCAATATATGCATTTATCAAGTAACACATATTCTTCATAAGGATGAAGCTTATAGGAAGAAAGACTGAGAACTGAAAAGGATGCCACTTCAGTTACAATTTATGTTGGAAAAACATTTTTGAATTTTCATGTACTTTAAGTTATTCAAATGGAATATTAATGTAATGTGTTTAGTGGCGGATTGAGATTATATTTTCATTTTTATCTATGGCCGGTCACTGTATCTAAATCTAAAATTTTGAAACACAATAGATATCGACTTTTATCTACGGAAAAATGACATATAGTAACAAAAGAAAATCCTAGGTTGTAGGTACGACATATACTATTTGGTAATTTTTTGAAATATACACTTGTGTGGTAATTATTTTAAAAAATTAGTACCGTTTTGGTGGTAAAAAAAAATCACTTTTTTTCAAGGTACATTGTTTTTGTTTCATAATGGTAGATTTTGAAGGTGTTAATGATGGATAAAAATTCCTACTCACAAATATAAACACATAAAATCTATAATTGTGTAGAGATATATTAAGGAATTTTCGCATATGAAATAAACAAATATTTTTTTAACGGTGTATTTTGATAATTTTTATTGTTTCTATTATTATTTAAGGTATATAAATGCTAATATAATTACTAATATAATGTGCATCACATGTGCAGGCGATCTAGTAAGAAAAAACCCCAATAAGAAGCGAATGGTGACCAAAAAGTCCAAAAAATTTGTTTTGTGCATTTGCAAACAATGTGTTTAGATGAATATATGTTCACTATTAATTTTCAAAGAGCATTCACACATTAATTAGTCAACATCTCGATATGAATGTTTAACCACAACCTCCCAATTTAAATTTATTAAACTACGTATGTTTTTCCGCGCCAAAGACCTTTCCATTAGACTCTCACTCCCATTACCACTAAAACATTTAGCCACCACTACTAAATACCACACTCAAATCTACTGCTCGAAATTCCATCCTCTTTGCATACTGTAGGCCTTCATACACACTACAATGCACTGCCAAATATGCACCAGTGCACCACACTTCTCCACCCTTAGCAAAGCCTTCGGATCATTCCCCTTCACATACAATCCCTTAAAATAAATCCAATCCCTTAAATTACTCATACTTTTTTTTTCTTAACATCAACATGAACAACTGACAATCACACACATATATTACCACCAGTCCACAAAAATCACACATAGTGTGCACTACCTAATTTTATTCACCTTTTATTATAGTTATGCCATGCTTTAACAACCGGATAAAGGATCTTACCCGAACTTTTGTATGCATGATACTATTAAATGAAAATGTATAACACAAATAAATGGCAATTTATTACACACACACGAATTTTTATATTTTGACATTTTATGTTATTTAAGAATATTTTTTTGACTTTCAACACTAATTGAATCTAATTCGGGGATCAGTTCTGACATCAAGTGATTTCAGCCCCTTCTGATCGCAGTTGCGGGAAATTGAATTGTGGCCCTCCCTACTAAGTTAAGCGGCAATCACCAATAAACCAACTAATAATTGGTATGTTATTTAAGAATATGCTTTCAAGATGCAAATTTTTACTGGGCAATATTTTATAAGGCAGCCAAATATATTAAAATAAATATATTTTAAAAGCTAATTTATTAAAATTGAAGTACAATAAGAAGTACAATTAAGTGAGATTCATATGCACCGGTTAGGATTAAACCCTAGACTAGACACAATATATAGTTAAAGGAGTCAAATATCAATTTTTATTGTTAGTTGAATTTTAACTTTTATTTTTAAAATTTGTCAAAAAAAAAAACTTTTATTTTTAAGACAAAGATATGTCGGTCAATTTTCAAACATATATCAACACTACACTTAATTAACATTCTTAATTATTGTGAGAGTTTTTTTTTTGTCAAGTAATATAGTAGTTAAAAATTTCATCCTTAAAATGGATAAATGGGATGACCGAAGTTCAAACCCCAATCTCATGCGTATATGTGAGAGCTATTTTTTTTTGACGTCACGAGAGTTATGTGAAAAGTAGATAATTAAGTTGATGGAATTAAGAGCAAATAAGTTGACGAAATTAAGAGTTATTAATATTGAGTGGATAACCGTATTTAGATTCATGAGCGTCAGATTCTTATATAGTGGAAAGGGAAACTTTATTTGGACATCCAATAAGTTGTCTGCACTGTATAACAATACGGTCCCACCAGCTTTTTCAAATTTTTAATCATTTTATTTCTATCTTGATTTCCGTGCGAGCTCTATTTTGCCTTGGTTGGTATACGGTGTGCATACCGGACAATCACTTTAGGTTGTCAAAATAACAGATCTCTAGTGGAAAACATGAGTGGATGGATACAAAATTGAAAAAATCAGTTGCCGTGATGTTTCGTGAACACTTTTTCGCTACAACTAGCATTAGCCATTTGAAAAATAATATTGTCATGAATAATTAAATGGTCGGATTTTGAGAAAAAAAAAAATCTAACCAATCACTTTCAAAATTTGAAGATATTTATCCGTCAATTAATAAGAACAAATTACATAGATTAACATTTAGTACATAAAGTTCTACTTATGAAGGTGTAGATTAGAAAAAATCAAAAATAAATAAATGGTTGAATTTTGATAGCATGAATATGCTTTATTAATAACTGTTTTCATTATCGAAAAATAATTTGACTTCCATTAATACATCTATGTCACACACACAATATATAAGGACATATACTCATAACTCATAAGTGTCAACCCACCTTTGAAAGCTGAACAATTTTTCTAAAATTAAAAACATGAAAAACCTCTTTTGTTTTTCCATTATTTTGCTTGTTATCTCTATGAATTTTGGTATGAAATATGATTCTGGGTTTGTTTTCTACAAATTAAAGTTTTATGACTTATTAGTGATTTTTTTACAAATCATGTTTATGTTCCGATTGATTGTGCTATTTGTTGCAGGAAATCACATGATGATGACCGAGGCAGCACCATGCTTAGTCTATGCACCTAATTTCTGTTGGAAATGGGAGGTTTTGTTTTGCAAAGCATTTTGCAAGATTGAATGCAAAAATATACATGCAACTGGAAAATGTCACGATGATTTATCGTGTAATTGTAATTGTTGTCCTTAAATTGGTGTATTGTTATTATAGTTTCAAATGTGTAAGATGGTAAATAATAAATAAAGTCGTTGCATTACACATGATTTCAACATTTATTTTCATCACTTTTAGTACTAATTACATAATTGAATTTTATTATTTTTTTTAGGGTAAATAGGTTGATACCTCCTGTAATGTGGACGAGTTTTATTTTTCCCCCCTATAATTTTTTTTCTTTTAATTTGCCCCTTGTAAAGTAAATTTTTTTGGTTTTCCCCCTTGGGTGCAAGAAATTTGCACTTTTTAAATCGGTTGAACAGATTAACCGATTTAAAAAACATCACTTTTTAAATCGGTTTGAACAAAATAACCGATGTAAAAAGTGCATCCAAGGGGCGAGTCCAAACAATTCAACATTGCAAGGGGCGAGTCAAAAGAAAAAAAATTACAGGGGGGAAAAACAAAACACGCCCACATTACAGGGGGTATCAACCTATTTACCCTTTTTTTTATATGCAAAATTTGAATTATAAGGAGTCAAAGGGAGAACTTTTCATCTTGAATGTTGTACTAATGGAGAACTTTTCATCCAAATTTTTTGTTTTTGTTAATCTTCGAATTTTAAAGAAAGGACTTTGGTGATTAAGATTCGTTCAGAAAATAAATAAAATGTGATCTCCAGGAAACTCATATTCTTCTAAACAGTTTGCTGTTGAAGCTTATTAATCATCTTAGACCAATCACTTGATTTTTTCACCTTGACTATCAGGAGTTGAGCTCATGTAATGTTGGAATAATTTTACCCGCACAAAAGACATTTTTCTTTGAATTTTAACATTGTTGAAGCTTCTAATATTTTTTCTATGATCTAAGCAAACTTTTTTTTTTAACAAAATACATTGTTAATCCTTAAAAAATAATAAACTAACTGTCAAATTTTTAGATTTACTGCTTAAACACTGTATTTTATTAACACTCTTATTTATTGTATAAATTGGCGAAATTGGGAAAAATTTATAGTATTGAGGTATTCGTAAAATAATAGAACCACGAATTAGGGTGTAAATAGATTGGACAAATTCAATTGATCCGGTCAAACCCACTCAATCTAAACTAAAAAATTGAGTTGGATCGGGTAATTGGATGAATATGGATTTGAAAAATGAAAATTCCATAAAAAAATTTGGGTTCTAGGTAAAACCGAACCCAACGTAAAAAATGTGTTTAGATAAATATATGTTCACTATTAATTTTCAAAGAGCATTCACACATTAATTAGTCAACATCTCGATATGAATGTTTAACCACAACCTCCCAATTTAAATTTATTAAACTACGTATGTTTTCCCCGATCCGGATCGTCGGCAGCCAAATCTTCTGCAGCTATCTCTGCTGCTCTATTATTAACCGTTAGATTACTTGAACGATGGAGATATAGGATTAAAACCCTGCACCGTTTCACTCCCAATTTTTCTTACGAGCTTCTCAATTACACATGAGAAGGCAAGGCCCTGTTTTAGTGATCATGGTTAGATGATTGTTACTGGTGCACCGACAGGATGGCGGCAACCAATTTATTGCACTGGTGGTGATTGTTTTGATTTTGGGGCTTATGGCCATGCTTCAATTCTCCCTTCTTCATATTTTGAGTTTGATTGGGATTATATAAAATTGGGTTTTTTCTTACAATTTGTAGATTATTATGATAATTATAGAGATTGGGATTATATATGTTGTTTGATTCTGATAATTATATGGATCTACCATGTTGTTGTTCCTACCTTCATTGCGTATTTACCCAAATTGAAAATATTGAACCATTGTTAACTTGAAGCAAGAATTGGTATTTTGTAGAATATGTAGATGTCTTGTGTTGTTGCTATACCAACAGAGAAATCAGTTTGATTGTGTTAAACTAATGACAATGAGAAGAAAATTTGAAAGTTGAGATGAACAAAACAATGTACAGTAATAAGGGTCTTTTACACTTTTTATCTCAACCATCAAATTAATCAAAGGGGTGGGAATAATGCAGCAGAGGGTGCAGCAGAGAGTTTGGCTGCTGAGGATCCAAATTGTGCGCCAAAGACCTTTCCATTAGACTCTCACTCCCATTACCACTAAAACATTTAGCCACCACTAGTAAATATCACACTCAAATCTACGGCTCGAAATTCCATCCTCTTTGCATACTGTAGGCCTTCATACACACTACAATGCACTGCCAAATACGCACCACACTTCTCCACCCTTAGCAAAGCCTTCGGATCATTCCCCTTCGCATACAATCAGGGACGGAGGCACATAGTAAGGTGTGTGGGCACATGCCTCCACAAATTTTTTAAGAATTTCTTTTATTTAGAGCATATGTTGTCACATACTAGTATATATGTTGACACTTTAACCAAAACACACCAATATAAAGTTGTTATGAGAGTCCAAAAGTTAAGTTCATTATTCATTAACACAAATACCAATTCCCTGTTGTTTACACAGAGCATATGGTTTTTTGAAAGTTTGAATCATATCACAGTGGTGCCTCTATCTTTGTTCTTGAGGGGTATATGCAGCGTGCAATGCTTTAAGTTGTTTGAGCCTTTATAGTGTTATGATTTAAACATAGTTCTAATTGTGGTTTTTTTTATTTTATTTTATTTACCAATAAGTAATGAACTTTTTACAAAAGAAAGTAAAGTTTAGATCAACCATCAACTTCTAATCCTCAAGCATTGATAAATGTAGAAGCATGAAATTGAGTCCATCTATGAAAAAAAACAAAAATACTTTTGGGATTTGATTTTGAAATGTTTCCTAATTATCAATAGTATTCTAATTATCAAGAATGAGTTGTGAAATGGCATGGAGATTAATGGTTAAATGATTATTTAGTTACTTATTTACATAGAGATATGTTTTTATTGAGATTGAAAATGAAAATATTATTCAATATTTCTCAAAGATGTCAGGCCGTAGAGAATATTTCTCTTGATAATTTGAAAACAAATCACATAAATAGATATACATGTGGTACCTACAACTAACTTTTAACCAAATTTTATTTCACGGGCATATATAACATGCTCTCTAGCAAAATGCCTCCAAATTATCATAGAATAGTGTAGAGAAAAAAAATTTAATGCTACAAATTAAAATTATATATATATATGGTGCCCCCATTATTCAAAATTTCTGGCTCCGTCACTGCATACAATCCCTTAAAATAAATCCAATCCCTTAAATTACTCATACTTTTTTTTCTTAACATCAACATGAACAAACAACTGACAATCACACAACACTGGCCTTGCTTGGTAGGAGAGAAAATGAGAAGAGAGAAAATAAAATACGGAAATCAATGCATATATTTGGACTAACATTAGTCCAAATACATGCGTTGGTTTCTGTGTTTTATTTTCTCTCTTCTCATTTTCTCTTCTACCGGGCACACGTAAACTATCTTAAACATATATTAGCATAAGTCCACAAAAATCACACATAGCGTGCACCACCTAATCTTATTCACCTTTTATTATAGTTATGTCATGCTATAACAATCGGATAAAGGATTTCACTCGAACTTTTGTATGCATTGTATACTATATGTTGACATTTTTATATATGATACTATTAAATGAAAATGTATGACGTACACAAATAAATGGCAATTTATTACACACACACGAATTTTTATATGTTGACATTTTATGTTATTTAAAGAATAATTTTTTGACTTACACAACTAGTTGAATCTAATTCGGGGATTAGTTCTGACATCAAGTGATTTCAGTCCTCTCCTAATTGCAATTGCGGTGAATTCAATTGTGGTTCTCCCTACTAAATTCAGCGGTAATCACTAATAAATCAACTAACAATTGATATGTTATTTAAGAATATGCTTTCAAGATGCAAATTTTTACTAGGCAATATTTTATGAGGCAGCCAAATATATTAAAATAAATATATTTTAAAAGCTAATTTATTAAATTGAAGTACAATAAGAAGTACAATTAAGTGAGATTCATATGCACCGGTTGGGATTAAACCCTGGACTAGACACAATATATAGTTAAAGGAGTCAAATATCAATTTTATTGTTAGTTGAATTTTAACTTTTATTTTTAAAACAAATATATGTCAGTCAATTTTCAATCATATATCAACACTATATTTTATTAACACATACTCTTAATTACTCTGAGAGTTTTTCTTGTCAAGTAGTATAGTGGTTAAAAACTTCATCTTTAAAGTGGATAAGTGAGATGACTGAAGTTTGAACCTCAATCTCATACATATATATATATATATATATATATATATATATATAAGAGCTTCTTTTTCTTTTTGATGTCATGAGAATTATGTGAAGAGTGGGTAATTAAGTTGATGAAATTAAGAGCAGATAAGTTGACGAAATAAAGAGTTATTAATATCGAGTGGATAAACTCGTGTGCGAAATTCACTGAAAAGTCAGATTCATGAGCGTTATCGCTATAGCGAATGATTCATGAGCGTCAGATTCTTGTATAGCGGAAAACATGAGTGGATGGATACAAAATTGAAAAAGTCAGCTGTCGTTACCCAACTATATGTCGTGATGTTTCGTGAACACTTTTTCGCTACAAGTGGCATTAGCCATTTGAAAAATAATATTGTCATGAATAATTAAATGGTCGGATTTTGAGAAAAAAAATCTAACCAGTCACTTTATTAGTATATTTTAATACCGAAAATACCCTTACAGAGAATAATTAATTACAATGAAAAACTCTTTCAAAATTTGAAGATATTTACCCGTCAATTAATAAGAACAAATTACATAAGTAGATTAACATTTAGTACATAAAAGTTCTATTTATGAAGGTGTAGATTAGAAAAAATCAAAAATAAATAAATGGTTGAATTTTGATAGCATGAATATCCTTTATTAATACATGTTGTCATTATCGAAAAATATTTTGACTTCCATTAATACATCATGTCACACACACAATATATAAGGACTTATACTCATAAGTCTCAACCCACCTTTGAAGGCTGAACAATTTTTCTAAAATTAAAAACATGAAAAACCTCTTTTGTTTTTCCATTCTTTTGCTTGTTATCTCTATGAATTTTGGTATGAAATATGATTCTGGGTTTGTGTTCTACAAATTAAAGTTTTATGACTTAGTGATTTTTTTACTAATCATGTTTATGTTCCGATTGATTGTGCTATTTGTTGCAGGAAATCACATGATGATGACCGAGGCAGTACCATGCTTAGTCTATGTTACTAATTTCTGTCGTAAATGGGAGGTTTTGATTTGCAAAGCATTTTGCAAGGTTGAATGCAAAAATATACATGCAACCGGAAAATGTCACGATGATTTATCGTGTTATTGTAATTGTTGTCCTTAAATTGGTAATAGTATTGTTATTATAGTTTCAAATGTGTAAGATGGTGAATAATAAATAAATTTGTTGCATTACACATTATTTCTACCTTTATTTTCATCACTTTTAGTACTAATTACATAATTGAGTTTTTTTTTTTTTTATAAGCAAAATTTGAATTATAAGAAATCAAAGGGGGTACTCAACTCTTACATAATTGAGTTGTATAGTTGTACTAGTGGAGAACTTTTCATCCAATTTTTTTGTTTTTGTTAATCATCGAATTTTAAAGAAAGGACTTTGGTAATTCACATTCGTTCAGAAAATAAATAAAATTTGATCTCCATAAAACTCATATTCTTCTAAAAGAGTTATCGTTTGCTGTTGAAGCTTATTAATCATCTTACACCAATCACTTGATTTCTCCACCTTGACTATCAGGAGTTGAGCTCATGTAATGTTGGAATATTTTTACCCGCACAAAAGACATTTTTCTTTGAATTTTTAGCATTGTTGAAGCTTCTAATTTTTTTTTATATGATCCAAGCAAGCTCTTTTTTAAAAAAAAAAAATACATTGTTAACCCTTAACAAACAATAAACTAACTGTCAATTTTTTAGTTTTATTGTTAAGATTTATTAACAATCTTATTTATTGTATAAATTGGTGAATCAGGAAAAATTAATAGTACAGAGATATTCATAAAATAATAGTACCACGAATTTAGGGTGTAAATAGATTGGACAAATCCAATTGATCTGGTCAAATTTACTAAATCTAACCCCAAAAATTGAGTTGGGTCAGGTAATTGGATGGAAATGGATTTGAAAAATGAAAAATCCATAAAAAAAAATTGGGTTCTGAGTAAAACCGGACTCAACGATAAAAACTCACTAACTCAATTATATTATAGTTTTTTGAAATAATTTTTATAAAAATACTAAAGGTTTTCCCGTTTGATAGTTAAATATTTTTTATAGTGAAAATAGGTTACACCATATTTTAAAAAAATAAAAAGATAGAATAATTTTTATAAAAAGAAAAATATGACGATTCATCGTTTAATATTAAAAAAATAGAAAAATCACTCAGGTAATCCACTATGTAACCCGGAAATTATTGGGTTTACCTAATCAAAATGAGTTATTATCTTTCATAGTGAAAATAGGATAAGATTTTTTTTAAAGAAAATATAATATGGTTGAGTTAGTTTTATGAAAAAATGATTATTTGTAATTAGTTATTTAATTTTAAAATACAAAAAAAAATTGGGTAACTCATTACCCAACTCAACCTGAAAATTAGTGATTTTACCGATTATTTTACCCTATCTGATTCAATATTGTAACGATAGTTATTTTATTAGACTTATTAATCTAAAGTTTTTTATGTGGTTCATGTTTTAATTTTTGCTAAATTCAACGTAATTCGGTCCACGTACACCCCTACCTCGAATAACTAATTGATCAATTTTAAAAGAAAATATCAAATCAAATCAAATTGGTCAAATTATTAGTATTTATTAATACCATCAATACCCTTGTTAAGAATAATTAATTGGTCCTTGACCAAAAATATAATAATTAATTAGTCAACTTTTGAAACCACGAATATCCTCTATTTATTGTTTTAGGAAGAATGAATATCCTTTATTAATAATTGTTTTCATTATCAAATAATATTTTAATTTCCATTATATCTCTCACACATACAATATATAAAGGACGTATACTCATATGTGTCAACTCATCCTTGAAAGTTGAACAATTTTTCTAAAATCAAAAACATGAAAACCCTCTTTAGTTTTACCATTCTTTTGCTTGTTATCTCAATGAATTTTGGTATGAAATATGACTATTGAATTTGTTTTGTAGAAATTAAAACTTTATGAGTTAATAATTTTTTTTACTAACATGTATGTATGTTTGATTGATTGTGGTATTTGTTGCAGGAAATCACATGATGATGACCGAAGCCACACCATGCTTAATCTATAGACCTCATTTTTGTCGTAAATGGGAGGTTTTGATTTGCAAAGGATTTTGCAAGATTGAATGCAAAAATATACATGCAACTGGAAAATGTCACGACGACTATTCGTGTCATTGTAATTGTTGTCCTTAAATTGATAATAGTGTTTATGTTATTTATATAATAATAACTTTGGAAGGCTCTAATGTGTGGAGATGGTGAACTAATAAATAAAGAGGTTGCATTGCACACAATTTCTACATTTTTCTCATTTTTAGTATTTATGTAGTTTTATGTTCATGTTAAATGTTCTAATCATGAATCTTTTTCTCACACAATAATCATCAAAGAAATTTTGATGATTTAAAATTCAATCGAAAAATATGTAAAATTTGATAAAAAGTTATTTAATCCAAAAATTGAATTTGAATTCAATTAAACAGTTTTTGTTAATAAAACTAATTAACCATATAAGACTAATCGTTTAATTTGTTCACCTTGATTTCTAGAAATTGAACTCATGTCAAGTTGACTATCACCGTGGGAAATTTTCAGCCAAATTTTAACATTGTAAAAGCACCTAGGTTTTATAAGCACGATAACTTTTATTTTAAAAAAATACAAGAATTGACTTTGTGACTTCACACTACTCCATTCGTCCCAATTTAATTAACACAGTTGACTGTTTTACGCATGTGATGCATAACTTTGATGATTAATATTTTTAATTGTATAATAGTAAAAATTATAAAAATTTGATATTTTGAAAATACTCATCGAGACGAATCAAACAACATCTTATATGCTAATATTTATTTTTGTTTATTAGTAAAAAAAATAAGGTCAGAGCAACATATGTAAATAGTGCACAACAGTCAATTGTGTCAATTAAATTGGAACATAGGGAATAACACGACTTTTATTTTGAAAAGTACAAGAGTTGACTTTGCCATTAATCAGCTTTGCAATAACTTTCATCCCTTGAAATGGATGGGGTGTTTGGATTATCTTATAAGAGAAATGATTCTCAAGTCACATAAGGGTAAAAAAAAATTGAGCCATTGATTTGGAAGTAGAGAGAAAAAAAATAAAGAAAAATGTGAATTTAAATATAAAGATTGGAACAAATGAGGAAAATTAGAAGAAAAAAAAATGAAATTGAGATCCATTCTCATCTTGTATACACAATGCAAGGACACGTGTCTTGTAGGGGTACTAAATGAAAATGAACTAAAAAGTCAAAAATATATAAAAATTGACCAAATATGTTTGACTTTTTGACTAGAAGAGACACTCATATTTAATTCTAATCTTGACTCTTGAGTGATTGGTTTTTTTTTTTTGACACTTGAGTGATTGATTTTTGAATTGAATAACATAAAAATCGATGTTTGAACAAATAGAATTCAAGTTTAATTAGTTTGATTCTTACACACACATATATTAAAGCTTTCTTTTTTCTTTGTGGATATATTGTACCATTTTTTGTATTCTCATTTACCGTGGCTATCATGGTTATACTTAGATTAAGTTTTTTGTTTTACAGTATGATGATGATATTTAGATTAAGTTCCTACGTTTATTCACCCTTTTATTGTGTAGACAGGAAGGAGAGATTATTGGAAGCGATTTGTACCGTAAAAACGAAGAAAATAGCAACTAAGTCGTTGTAGTATAGTGGTAAGTATTCCCGCTTGTCACGCGGGTGACCCGGGTTCGATCCCCGGCAACAGCGAATTTTTTTATTTTTCAAACACTTTTCCAACTGTTTCTATGATTGGGCTGTTTCGCGTTTCTGTTGGGCTTTTCTCTATGGCCATATTTTAGTTTGAAGGTTTCTCTTCCCACCCCCCACGTCTCTTTTTCACCCCCCAATTTTACCCCTAATTTTACCCCCCAAAAGTTCGGTTTTCATCTACCGAACTTTTTTTTAAGGGTATAAATATGTGTTTTCAACCGTTTAAAAGTTCGGTTCGCATTTACCGAACTTCTTTTTAAGGGTATAAACGGAAATTCAGGAGGTGAAAAAGAAAAACAGAAGGTGGGAAGAGAAATCTTCTTTTAGTTTGGCCCCTCTAATCGTGATTAATGAGTTAAAGGAATCTACATATTTTACTCTTTTTTTCGCAAACCTTATGAATAAGTTGGCAATAGATGCACGTTAATTTCCTCACAAAAAACAAATGCATGTTATTGTATTTTTACTTTAGTTAATACCATTAGATAAAAATCGTGATTTGTACATAAAAAAAGAAAGAAATTGTGACAATAAAATAAAAACGTAGCAACATTTAAGACATTATTATAAGAAAAAGATTTACCTTTCAAATTCAATGAATATAGTATATACTTATAATAATTGCCAAAAATATATTTCCGAAAAAGAATTGCGAAAAGGTGAGTACTTGTGTACCCTTTTATAAATTGAGGGCAACTACCCTCAGCTGACTTGGCACCAATCAAATTCAGCAATGTGGAGTCAATTATTTAAATCAAATTTATGAATTATTTTTTTCCATAAAAGAACTTTGACTATATTTATTTTCAATTAATTATATTTTAGGTATTGTATTCAATAAATTTACATTCTACATTATCAAAAAATGAATTTAAATTATGAGTCCTAATTTCAATCACCCTTCTTCAAAAACAAAAATCACCCCTTCCTCACTTTATTTTATCTCTTCTCTGCCCTCTTTCTCAGACAATTAAGAAAAAAATTCCGATTCACATAATTTCCTTCTTTCTCATAATTTCCGCTATAATGGAAAAAATAGCGTTGCTAATAGATTAACACAACAAGAAAAATTTTAAAAATATATTTTATTAAAATAATTAAAGATTATATCATGTACGATTTTTTACCATTGCTATCGAATACAGATAAAAAACCGTTCTCGTTGGTATGTATGAGAACGGGTTTCAACCATTGCATACAATTGATAAAAATATATATACTACCACAACGATTTACAAATATTAATCACATTTTATAAAAAATATCGTGTTGTCTAGCTTCAATGATTTGGGTGCATATTATTATTGTTATAATAACAATTAAAAAAAATAATAAAGTAGCATAACAACCCTTAATAATAAAATTGCAAAAAATGGCTATGTGCGTGGATCAAAACATGTTACCATCTTCGCAAAAAAAAGGTCATGTGTATAAAATTGTTATTAAATACAATTATTAAATATAAAACTTAATTATTTAAATTCTTAAACTGGAGTATACGTGTAAGTCAAATTCTAGGATTTTTACTACGTTACTTAAACTGGAGTATATATGTTGGTCCAATACGAAGGTTCTTATTCTTTAAATTTAATTATTAAATACAAATTTTAAATAAATATTTAATTTCTAAATATAATATTACATTTAATTTTAAAATTTAATTATTAAATATAAATTTTAATTATTTAAATTCTTAAATCGGAGTATACGTGTAAGTCAAATTCTAGGGTTATTAGTACTAAACTTAAATCGGAGTGTATGTCTAGGTCAAATTATAGGGTTCTTACTATGTAACACAAAGCGGAGTGCATGTGTTGGTCAAATATGATGGTTCTTACTCTTTAAATTTGATTATTAAATACAATTTATAAATATAAATTTTAATTTCTAAATATAATATTAAATTTAATTTTTAAATTTAAATATTAAATACAACTATTAAATATAAATTTAATTATTTAAATTCGTAAACCGGAGTATACATGTAAGTCAAATTATAAGGTTCTTAGTACTTAACTTAAACCGGATGTAAGTCTAGGTCAAATTCTAGGGTTGTTACTAAGTAACTTAAACCGGAGTACGTACATCTGATGGTCCAATATACGAAGGTTCTTACTCCTTAAATTTAATTATTAAATACATTTTTTCATTATAAATTTTAATTTCTAAATTTGATATTAAATTTCATTTTTAAATTTAATTGTTAAAAACAAATTTAATTATTTAAATTCTTAAACCGGAGTATATGTGTAAGTCAAATTAAATCGGAGTGTATGTCTAGGTCAAATTCTAGGATTCTTACTGTGTAACATAAAGCGGAGTACATGCGTTGGTCAAATACGATGGTTCTTACTCTTTAAATTTAATTATTAAATACAATTTTTAAATATAAATTTCAATTTTTAAATATAATATTAAACTAAATTTTTAAATTTAAATATTAAATACAATTATTAAATAAAAATTTAATTATTTAAATTCTTAAACCGGAATATACGTGCAAGTCAAATTCTAAGGTTCTTAGTACTTAACTTAAACTGGAGTGTATGTCTAGGTCAAATTCTAGGGTTATTACTACGTAACTTAAGTCGGAGTACAAGTGTTGGTCAAATACGAATGTTCTTACTCTTTAAATTTAATTATTAAATACAATTTTTAAATATAATTAAATTTTAATTTCTAAATATAATATTAAATTTATTTTTTAATTTAATTATTAAATACAATTATTAAATATAAATTTTAATTATTTAAATTCCTTAACCGGAGTATACGTGTAAGTCAAATCCTAGGATTCTTAGTATTTAACTTAAACCGGAGTACATGTATTGGTCCAATACGAAGGTTTCTGACTTCTTAAATATAATTGTTAAATACCATTTTTAATTAAAAAGTTTAATTTATAAATATAATATTAATTATTTAATACAATTATTAAATATAAATTTTAATTATTTAAATTCTTAAACCGGAGTATAAGTGTAAGTAAAATTTCTGGTTCTTAATACTTAAATTAAACCGGAGTGTACGTCTAGATCAAATTCTAGGGTTCTAACTACGTAACTTAAACCAGTGTTCATGTGTTGTTCCAATACGAATGTTCTTACTCCTTATATTTAATTATTAAATATAATTTTTTAATTTTAATTTTAATTTCTAAATATAATAATAAATATAATATTAAATTTAATTATTAAATATAAATTTTAATTATTAAATATAAATTTTAATTCTAGGTTTGTAAATATGAGTGTGATGTTGTTGTTTTTTATAATTAGGGGTTGAAGTAGACTTTATTTTATTAGAGAAAGATTGAATTTGGACATGAACCAGAATATAAATTGAGAAAAGTCACGATTTTTTACTTGAGTATTATCGACAATCGTTAGAAAAATAAATAAATATTTTGCAATAAAAAAATACTTACCAACTTTAAATAAATATTTTTTACTTTCAAATGTTCTATAAATAAATTAAGAACAAAAAATATGTATAGCAAGGCACTAGTGTGCATTTTTGGTTATGCAAGAAATGAGAAAAATGTTTTTTTTTAAGAAAAACAAAAAAAAACTTTTAAGAAAAATAAATATAAATCAAGGGATCATCAATTCATTTAATATTTATGGTAATAAATATTGAATTACACTCCTTATTAATTTAAGACCTAGAATGTAAATTCACTGATTTGAATACCAAAAATATAATTATTTGAAAAGTTAAAGCAATCATAATTACTTTGATGTTAAAAAATAACTATATCTTTGACCAAAATTATTAACTACATTTGGCATAATCTTATTGGTGCCATGTCAGCTGAGGGTAGCTACCCCTAAATTATGAGAGGGTTAATTAGAAAAATCCTTGCGAAAAAAGTAACATTTTAATTTTGAAGTTTGAATGCTTTACAAAAGGTAAATTCAAATACGCCCTCAATAAAATGGTATGTCTTACTCTCAACACAACTAAAAGAAAACTCAAGATGTCAAAATTTGCCACCATTATTGTTTTGGCTCTTCTATTGAGCTTTGGTTTAATCTATGCCTCTCGTCCTAATGTTGGACTTAACAGTGTTGCTTCCATAGACGAGGTTTGTTTCTCTCTTAATTTTCATCTACTCAAGTTTGTGAGATTATTATATATGTAAAAAAAATATTATCTATGTGGGTTTATTTTTATAAAAGTTTCATTTTATATATGTTCGTGGAGACATGAATAGTTCAAATACTTTATTTCATGGTATAATAATTTATTCTTTTGTTCACTTGACATTTGATGTGGGTTTTGAGAATTCTCATGTTTCAATTGAAGGGTATGTCTTCTAGCAATGCATCTAGTGAAGATGAGAGTTGTGATGGTGTAGGAGGAGAACAAGAATGTTTATCAAGAAGGACTCTAGAGGCACATCTCGATTATATCTATACTAACCTATCTCAACCCAACCCTGACCCAAGAAATTAATAATGGCACTAAACTACACATGTGTTTTGAGACCAAATAATTATTAAATAAAGAAAAGTATCAATATATATTATATTATTGTTTCACATATGTTTAGGTTTGATTTATGTTGCTTGAATGGGATGAATTGTTTATTTGCTACATAATTTGTATGTATATGTTTAGTGTGTTTAATTTGAAGCTCCTCCCACCGTGTGAGACCTTGCTGATAGTCACATATCGGATGTAGATTTGTCGATGTAATAATATCAAGAAATCAGAAGTAATAATTAATTTCGGCCATTGATTTAAGATTTAAAGAATCACAACTATTCATTCACATTGAATGATTAAGACAGTAACTGCATTGCCACAGTTACAACAATAAATCCGTTTCCATCGCATACCATATCATTTATGTGAGATCCATATTTGCTATTAGTTGGTGTTCAATTATTCAGCAAAAATCACTTGGAATAAAAAGATTACTCAATTAAAATTGACTTTATTTTCATGTTGTCATGCTAAATTGCTAATGAAGCATCAAAATTTTGAAGATTGGTTATATAGCATATATTTCTTCATAAGTGGGTTTTCTACAACGGTGGTACTATGGAATATGGATGGCCCAGTCACAGTGCACTAAAAAAATCATAGATAAAAAAAATTCCTTATTATTTTTAGAAAAATTACAAGAATCTCCTATCTATAATATATGCAGAGGTATTTTTCTAAAGTATGTAGAGGTGCTGATTCAGCTTTATCCATTTGAAATTTTTGTAATACAATGTAAATTTTGTATTTAATTTAAAGAGGACTGTTAACTTCAACACATCCTTAATTCATAGTGATGGTTGGCTTGAAAAAATCCTCTCAATTGTGTTTATTACTTAAGAGGGAGCGGTTGAAATCTATACCATTATTAAAATTTCATATCTTCATCTTTTTGAATTTACTATTTTTCAATTTAAAAGCTTAAATTTGAGTACATGTCAAAGTGATAGGAGAGAATTCACTCTCATAATCGGCCAATCGGCCAATATGTTAGAGGGCAAAAATAAATTTGATAGTGAGTTGAAAAGATATATCTATAACTATTAGTCTTGTAAATTGTCAATTAGTGCTTGTCTCTCTATGCTTTAAGTGGAACAAATATGTGTGATAGGTAAAGAATCACTACTCTAATAATAAAGTTATTGACATACTATTATATCATGTGTGGGAAGACATAGAAATATTTGTCTTTCATATTTTTTTATCCTTCCACTACCAATGGCAAAATGGTATCACAAAATTCACAACTAAGTTGTACAGAAATGAAGACTCGTGCAATAACTACCAAAATATATGTTTTTTTTTACTATAAAATATGAAATGAGTTTGGAAAGTTACCAATAGCACTACAAAAGTATCTATCTATAATAAAGAAACAAAAAGGCACTATTCATTTCTATAATCATTTATAAAAGGATTGTTTAATTTGTTAAATGGCTGCGGTTTTCATTTTTACAATTTCTTTTTTTATTTTGTGTCAATTAGTTCAGTGGTTAAATTTTTTTTTTTAAGTGAATAAGTGGAAGTATCAAATTTTAGCCACATAATTTTGGCCCCTTCAAAAGTGGCAGTCTTTTCTTGGCAACTTTTGCAGGATAAGTTGCCGACTCGTCAAAATCTTTGGCTGCGGGGTGTCATTGGGGATACTAATGCTTCTACGTGTGTGCTATGTGGAGTAGGACTTGAATTATATGATCACTTATTCGACTCTTGTAACCAAATCTCACCAATTTGGTATGGTATTCTTCGGTGGTATGGTGTGGAACTAATGCCTCCTTGCGGTGTTTTAAGGTTTTTTTAGGCTTTTTTGGGCATGGGCAGCGGTAGAAAAGATAGATTAATGTGGTTGTTATTTTGACAAATTATTGTGTGGAGTATCTGGAAATCTCAAAATGACGTCGTATTTTCGGAAGGGACCTTTTCTGTCGAGTGTTTGGTCGATATATAGGGTGAAAATTTTATTTTGGAAGTGGTTCCTAGATAAAAACCTTGATTCCCACTGTTTGTTTTACAAGTGGCATATTCATCCTACTTTAATTATGCTGGAACAGGTAGAGTTTATTGAGGTGTCTTTTTGGGTCTCGATGGGTTAGGGGGATTAGAGGTTTGTTCTACTTGTGGTTGATTCTTGACTCTCCTTCTAAGAGGGTATTCTTCTTCTTGTGGTGGTACTTTTGAAAGATTTTAGTTTGTTGGGAGTGTACATTCTTAATTTCTTGTAGTTCTATTTATCTTTTCCTATATATCTTCCTTAAAGATTGTTGAGTTATGGTAAAGTGTACTTCTTGTACCTTTTGTTTTACGGGATATTCTCCTGTACTTTTTTTTATAATAATCGATAAAATAATTACATATGATTGAGAGGTAAACGGGCGACAAGTTGCCCGCTACGCATTTTTTAATAGCAAATCCAATTCTCTTAAATATAACATTAATAGTTCTAGGAGACACAACATTGTTATCCAATTCTCTTGTACTTTTATATTTTTTATATTAATACATAATACATTTATCATTAAAAAAAAAATTTGAGCTATCCATCCTACCGATACAAACATATAAAATTGTTGTCGAGTTGGTTGAATTTGATCAAACTCAATACTCCAACCTTTTCACTATTTTTACTGGAAAAAAAAAATAATCGGCCATCAATGAGTTGAGTTAGATTTTTGGGCTATGCAAGATAAATAACCTCTAAATTCTAAGTAAAGAGTAATGAACACACATTTGTCACAAAAAAAAAAAATCTGAGTAAAAAGTAGTAATTTAATATTGAACACATTTGTGGTACTTATAAATTCAAAAAATCATAAAATTCCAGTACTTAAAATTGATCAAAACACACATTCAACAGTTAAAAATTCTTTCATAATTTGATACATGCACATATCCATATAATTGATATCCATCACTAAGGAAGGTATATATGAGGATATCGATCGACATCAAATTTTATACACTTGGATATGTTCTGTAGACTGTACTTACATATAGAGTTGGGAATAGGTTAGGCCGAGCAGCAAGCTAGGCTTTGCCAAGCCTGAGCTTGACCTGCCAAAAAATGGAAGGCCTAAGCCTGGCCTGTGGCCTGTTATAGGCTTATTTTTTAGGCCTGAGTCTGGCCTTTCGAAAGCCTGATATGGCGTATTAGCCTGTTTAAAAGCCTATTTCACATAAATATATTTAAATAAATAATTATATTTATTTTTAAATATACTAATGAACTAATAAATCAATGATATTAAACTTCCTTTTGATATTTAACATGATATTTTAGAGAATTTGACTATATATGACATCGTATTTCAATTTTATTTTATAATAATACATTTATATATGTGAAAAGTTAATGTAGAGTAATAAACTTAAACTACAGAAAAATTTAATAGATTTATAATTTAATCAAAGTACAAATTTTAATATATAATAATAATAAATGTAAAAATATTACACATATTTACTTAAATAGGCCGGCCTAGTAGGCCTAAAAGGCTTTTTTCATGGCCTAAAACCTGACTTTTTTTAGCTAAATAGGCTTATAGCAAAGCCTTGGCCTGCTCTATTTAAATAAATAAGTCGGTCTGGCCTGAGTCTATGTAGGCTAGGCCGTAGCCTATTCCCAACCCTACTTACATATATATATATATACAAAATGGTAGCAATAAAAGTCAACATAATATGAAACATGAGAATTTAAACTTTGAAGTTTGAACACATTTTTTAGTGGCGTTTACACACTATTGTAAACATACTATATATGTATGAATCTCATGGCAGCCCTCAATTTTTGTCTATATAAAAGGGTCCACTAACTATATGTCCTCCACTCGACACAAAAGAATCTAAGTGATAAGAAAAAGAAAAAATAAGTGAGATCCACTATGTCAAAATTAGCCACCCTCTTCTCCTTGGCTCTTCTATTGAGCTTTAGTTTAACATATTCATCTCGTCCTAATCTTGGATTTAAAGGTGTCTCTAATTCTTTGCATGAGGTACGTTTTCATCTTAATTAATTGAGTAATTAGTATAGTTTTTTTTGGTTACAGAGTAATTAGTATAGTGAAATCAAATCATAATATTCTTCTATCAAAAAAAAAAAATCATAATATTCTTGCCTTCTTGGGGTGTTTAATTAGTGTTGTTTATTACTTTTGTTCATATGATATTTGATTTGGGTTTTGAGAATTTTCATGTTTCAATTGAATTAGGATCATGTTGATAGCAAGGCATCAAGTGTAGATTTGGAAGATGAGAGTTGTGATGGAGTGGAAGGAGAACAAGAATGTTTGACAAGAAGGACTCTAGAAGCACATCTTGATTATATCTACACACAACATAAACCCAAAAATTAATGCCATTCACCATGCCTTTGGAATCATAGTTAAATAATAGTTCAAGAAAGAAAAATATGATTAATAATATAAAATTTTGTTTCATGTATTAAAAAATATGCTTAATTATTTGGTTGAGTTTTTTTTCTTCTTAAATTATATTTGAACATATACATATACATGTAGTATATGTACATATATTTTCGTAATAGTTTAAGGCAAGGGTGTCATGTTATGTTTTGAGGTATTTTCAGTTCAGCTTAATCAGAAATATTGTGGAAGATCTCGATAATTGTTCTATGATTGAAACAACTATTTACTACTTTAATTAATTAAGATAATAATCCTAGAAATTGATGTCTTAAAAAATGTCAGGACTAACGATAGGAACGATAGATTATTAGATAGTACTAAAGCAACTCATGACCGATAAATTAAATAATATCTATAACTTTATTTTTAAATCGATATCCCCACGATATCCCCACACTGCAACAGTAGAAACTAATCTCTTAAATGATTTTTGGGACTCAACATACGATAAACTTTAATTAGTATAAATTTTTTAACATTACAACATGTTCAAACTTGTGCTCATACCTAAAACATTAATTAAGAAAAATGAGTATACATGTGTCATCTTATCTAAATATTTTTAGACATATAAAACATTATTTATATACATATCCTTCCGTGATTAAAAAAGTCTACATTCTAAGCCAGTGTCTCTATCAAGTTTTAAAATTTCAAATGATAGAACTTGTCATTTTACATTACCCAACAAAATTGAGACCATATTTTATTTTAATTAATAATAACAATAAAAACCTTTTTTTATACAATATATTTGAGGTAATTAAATTGTACATAAATAGAAGATAAACAGACATTAAATTTCCGCTAACCTTTTTATATACTTTATTCTTTATTAAAAAAAAAAAAAAAGACTCCTTATAATTTTATGGTTATTTTAAAAAGAATAGTTATAATAATAAATTCATAAATAAAAATTGTGTGTAATAATTACATAATTATCTCTACGGTTAATTAATAATATAACAAGAGGAAAAAAAAAACTAATTTGTGCTTCCTAATGAGTATAGTTTTAATAGGGGAATTTTTTTTTTATAAAGAAGTTATTAATGCATGATAAAGTTTGAAGATGATCTTATAGATACTAAAGAACAACAAATATAATTAATACAGTAACTGTGAGAGTGATAGTACTATAGTAATTGGGTGGCCTAGTAAGAGAGAAGAGACTAAATACCATAATTTTGAGTCAAACAGAGTCATAGACAGCAACAGGTGGTGTTTTTTCATGATTAAGAATATAATGGTAATTTGTATAGTACTAGTATTTTATAAGCTAGAATTCTAACATGTAACATCATTCACAATTTTCCATTAAATTCCAATATTTGATGTAACCATCAATCTCCTAGTCCTCTTCTCTTGTCCCACACCTAACTGCTGTTGTTGTTGCTGTTGCTGATCAAAAAGTATGAGCGCAGTGTCAAACACGGCTGTGTTTGTTAAATTGTCAAATTGCATATTTTGTCCAGGAAATGAAAAATCAAAACTACAAGGAAATGTTAGGAATCTGATTAGTACACAAGTGACAAGTGTGTCTGAAATTAAATTGTAGGAATTTAAGTTTATTTAGTGTTTATGAATTTGATTTCTAACTCCTTATGTAAAACAATTTGATTGAAAAAAAAAATGAAACCATTTTATGTATTTTTCAAACTCTTTGATAGAAAGATTAATCACTACTAATCAACAGTAAAAATTTATAACATCATAAAAAAAAACATTTAATAAAGTTACAAGCAAATTTCTATTTAACATCTTCACAAGAAAAAGAAAAAAAAAACATTTGCCAAAGTCATGAGCAAATTTTTATTGTATATAAATACTTCACAATAAAGTATCTATATATAATCTTCATCGGAATCAAAATTGGTCATGTATTACAAAAATATCACTTTTAATTCAAATACTACATATATGCATATGCACACTTCAAAATGTAAACCAAACGTTAGTTGGTTCAGTGGTGATTGGCCTTGAACTTGGTAGGGAGGACCACGGTTCGATCCCCCGCAACTGCGATCGAGAGGGGGCTGGAACCACTTGATGTCAGAACTGACCCCCGAACCAGATTAAACTGGTGGTGAAAACCAAAAAAAAAAAAAAAAAACACTTCAAAATGTAAAATAATCCTCGTGAACCAGAAGTATTAAGTGTCTGTTTGGTTACGCATTTGCAACACATAGACGTGCGTTTTGAAGCCTCCACCGTGATTTATCAGTTTTGCAACATGTTTGGTTCACTTTTCCCAAATCGATTCTGCCTTCCAAACTCAATTTTGGGAGAAGCTCCAAATCCTATCTTCTGCGTTGAGCCCCAAATCAATTATTTTTTACTGTTGGTTGGCAGTTAATAAACTGTTTTTTCTTCCTTTTTTACCCTCACCTCCATCTCTCTGTTATCCCTTAGATCTATCTCGCTTTTCTCTCCAATTTCACATAAATTGCTTTCTGATTCACATCACCTGTTGAAACCACTTCAACCAGCTACAAGTTTCCCTTTCCCTTTGAAACCCACAACATACAGATATGTTATTTTTCCATTGTAAGCTTGAGTCCATCAGCAAATATTGAGCGATGGAGAAATGATGGAATGACATAAGAATATCGAGATTTGGGGAAGGAGAAATGGTAGAAAAATATTATGAGGTGGGAAAGAAATCAAAATGGGGATAAAAACCATTGATGAAACTATGAAGAAATGATGGATCAGAGGGACACGTGAAATGGAAGTTTCTAGGATTATGATTTTAGTTTTTCCTAAATTTTATTTTTTCTTAACTATGGGTTGGGCTTAAGTGTTTTTTGGTTATTATTTTGAAGTGTATTTTTTTTTATCAGACCGTTGAGTGTTGATCATTAGTAAAAATGAATTTATTAATTATAAATATAATAAAACCCATTTTAGTAATTATACATCTAAAAGCAATTTTGATTCAAAATATCCAAACAATATAAATTGACAAGAATCACTTTTACTTATAGGCATCCAAACATAAATCAATTTAGATTCAACTCACTTCTATCAAAATTAATTCTGTCAAACTCAATTCTATTCACCGCTAAACCAAACACATACTAAAGGAATGGCCATAGGAATGGGCACATCATGCCAATGAGTCTTCATAAGTGTCAAGGGCGCAACCCTATATTATTGTGAGAAAATTAAGCTCGGTTTTTGCTATTGCTGGAAAAAAAAAAAAAATATTCGAGCCAGCTATACATACAATTAGCCAGCTTGCTGCTGCAAAAAGGATTAGACAGTCTTCCATGCTACGGTTTTTTGTGATCCAAACCCGGTGTCATAGGAGGTGTGCCACCTGAACCTAAAATTGGGCTTGAAGCTCTCGCCTTACTAGCGGGTTGAAAGTTGATGGCTATATATATACACATTGGAAATTGTCCTGTCATCTAAGTCCCTACTAAAATTTGTCATTGCAAAAAGTAACTACTGTAATAGTTAACTAAACTTGAATTTTAACACAATATCTATATGAATTGGATCAACATAACTTCATCCAATGGATTCAGTCAGCAAATATAAAAACATGACGACTTATAGCATGTAATCAAATTGTAATCCTGTGAGAAGAAGACCTCTCGGTCAATGAATTGCAAAAAAGTTTAGGACCAGTATTCTCTAACGTTTTTGCGGGAAAGGCAGGTAACTTTCCTTGTTTCTTGTCCGTTGGATCAATCAAATAGCCCAAAATTTGACACGTGGAACTCCTTGTCTTCTTCATCTTCTATGAAATCGAATAAAGCTTAAACATGTGACAGAGAATGAATTTTGCTGCGGTGCTTTGCTGCCTTCACCTTGTTGCCGCGACAATCTCTAATTCCTTTCCGACGTTGCCGGTCGTTTCCTTGCTGCCGGCGTTACGATTTGAGCAGAAAATTGGATTTTGGTTGAGCAGAAAATTAACATGTTTAAGGGAAAGTTAAATGATGAAAAGACAAAAAAAAATGAAGGATAACACCGAATGGTTCCATGATGGCCGACCGGTAGAAGGGCGATGGTAGTTCCATGACGTCGGCCGGTGGACGGCGGGAAGCCATGTGACGGCGGAAGATTTCCAGGAACGGTGAAAGAGATCCAAATATTACTTGAAGTAAAATAATTGTAATGAGTTGGACACGTGGCACGATATGGTCTTTGAGATCGATCGGAGGGATGTTATTGGTTGAAAGTTAGAGTGACTTTCACATTTCAAAGTGAATATGTATCCAAAAGTTTAAGCTTCTTAACCACAATTAATATCTCTTTATCTCTTTATAATACTAAAAGTTGAGTTGCTTTTTCCTATTCCAAGCCAAAAACCCTAATCCTTTGGCCAATCATATGCAAGCATGTGTGATTTAGGGTTTTCAAAGAATCCAACCCTAATCAATTGGCCAATCATATGCAACCATGTGTGGTTTAGGGTTTTTAAAGAATCCAACTTTGCCCTAATTTAAGTCCACATTGGCCCTAAAAATGGCGTTGCCCAATGATTGCATTACAAGTCTAATTTTTGTGCCTATGTCATATGTGTGTGTGGCACAAACACTGTATATGCGTGTATGCATATATGCTACCTTTATTCTACCACCTCTTATTATCATCATTGCTTTTAGCAAATTCCAATTGGTCATGTTTTGACACTTGGATCAAATTGCTATTATGACACCATGTAATGATAGCAAAAACGGTTATTCTTGCAAGTTATTCCAAGATCTTTGCTTATCAAATAAGTAATGCATTGGAAAAATACATTGACCAATGCATGCAATTCTAACACTATTCCCACATTTAATTCTTTGTCTCTTTCTACCTCCAAGGACACTATAAAAAACGTTTCACATCTAACACCAAGCCACCGTGTTTGCATCATGCATCCCACCCATGTACCTTCACCCCACCATCCATCTTCTTCCAACACCAAAAAAGATCATGTATCATCTCCTTCTCCTATTGGTGAAGCTTCAAACAACTTTTCCTTGCTTCATGATAATCAACCTAGCAATTCTTCTTTGCCACTTGATGAGCCTTCTTTAGATACTAAAAAAGTTAATGCAATATCTCCTTCTCCTACTACACACAATCATGCTTATGAGCTGCGTGATTTTTTTGATGGAGGTTTTTCATCTATAGAAAATTATGAAATGGACCTTGATGCTAAGGATGTAAGTTTTAAGTGTGTGGAAAAACCCCAAGACAACATTTCTTTGATTCATGGTGATGATCTATTTTCTACTAATAACAAAAAAATCAAAACTTCTCAACACAATGAAAATGTACCTAGCAATCCTTCTTTACCCCAAAACAACATTTCTTTGATTCATGGTGATGATCTATTTTCTACTAATAACAAAAAAATCAAAACTTCTCAACACAATGAAAATGTACCTAGCAATCCTTCTTTACCACTTGATGAGGCTTTTGTTGATACTAAAAAGGTTAACCAAACATCTCCTTCTCCTACTACCAAAGAAGATGATAATGAATTTCATAGTTTTCTTAATGGTGTTTTTTCATCCATGCAAACTTACCAAATGGAGTTTGATGTTGAGGATGTAAGTTTTATTAATTGTGTGGAAAAAAATGATGATTTCGTTGTTTATTCATATTTTATGTGTGGCTTTTGATTGTGTTGATTTTATAAATTGTAGGTTAGAGGAAGGATCCCTCAATGCTTTGTTCGAGAATTTGGTGACCTTATTGGTGAATCAATTATTTTAGAAGGATCCTTTGAGTTAATTTTTTTAAAACCAACACATTTTAAAAAATGCAAGTTTATATTAAGAAACATAATAAAGCAAAAACGTTGGAATTCATATGAAGTACAAGGATGGAATAATTTACAAGCAAATATATACACAATATCTTTTCCTGATACACTATACATACTAAAAATGAACCTTTTCCAATTAAATAAAAAAATTATTGGTTATATGCTAATGATGATATGTCTATTATTTTTATATTAAATAAATTATTGGTGATATGAAATAAATTATTAGTATTCATTACCACTTAAAGGATTTTTTTTTTTTTTATAAAAACATCAAAAAACAATTAAAAAAGAAAAAAAATAAAAAAGTCTGGGGCGAGGGGGATTCGAACCCCAGACCTTTGATACACGTTAAACCAGTGTTTTAACCACTGGGGCGCAATGCCAATTCATTTATATTGTGCACCTTCAAATAGATAAAGGATGCATGAAAACAAACAATTTAAAAAATCAAAAATAAAAGGTCTGGGGCGAGGGGGATTCGAACCCCAGACCTTTAATACACGTTAAACCAGTGTCTTAACCACTGGGGCGCAATGCCAATTCATTTATCTATTGCGCTTTCAAATAGATATAGGATGCTTGGTAGAGATAGTTATCTTTATTTTATGTAGTAATGAACTGTCACTGTTTCTTTGAATTGAGTTAATTCAAAATCCAATATTTTACATATTCTTTCTTAAAAAAAAAAATGTTTATTTCCTTTGAGTTAATTTTTTTAAAACCAATACATTTTAAAAAATGCAAGTTTATATTAAGAAACATAATAAAGCAAAAACGTTGGAATTCATATGAAGTACAAGGATGGAATAATTTACAAGCAAATATATACACAATATCTTTTCCAAATGATTAGTTTCATCTTTGTGGTATTTTTAGTTGATATATTTTTCCTTAGAAAGACCAATGCATGCTATTAACTTTTCAAGAAAGATTAGCTAGGTCACTAATCAACTATTGTTAACTATTCAAATATTATTATTGAAAATCAAAGAGATATATTTCTTACGTGTGAGGCAAGATAATCTCATGTGGATGATCTCATTCAAGGGTTCCAAATAGTGATCATGTATAGATTGTTCCAATAGAATTGCAAGTTAGCAAATGATTATCAATCACCCATAGAAGCTAGAGTAGTAATGATTCACATTGGTGTATGCAATGAATTGTATTGGTTCTTTTTTTGTCTCTTTGCTATTACATCCATTTTGTCTTTGGAAGTTTAATCAACTTACGAGTGATTTTTTGTTCAAGTGCCCAATGGGCATATATGTTTTCCATTTGATTAGGAAAAGGTGATAAACAATTTGTCTCCTTTGTAAATATTTTTTTATCAAGATGAAAAAAATATATAACATATGACCACATATGACTAATATATATGACATATTTAAAATGTATTATGTGTTACTCAAATTGATGTTAAAGTTCCATTTTATTAAAGAAAATGTATATATATATATATATATATATATATATATATGTATGAATATTTATTTTTCCTACAAATGTTAATTTACATATAACATAGTAATTGAATTTTAGAAAAAATATATTGGTTTTTGCTGGGCATACGTTATAATGAGTTTGTAAAAAAAAAAATGTATTGATTTTCCTACAAATGTTAATTTATATACAACTTAGTAATTGAATTTATATATAACATAGTAATTACAAAACCATGACAATTTTGGACTTTTAAAAAAATATATTGCTTTTGCTGGGCATAGATTATAATGATTTTGGAAAAAACCATGACAATTTTGAAAATGTGTTGGTTTTAAAAAAATCACTCAAACGAAAGAAACAATTTTTTTTTTACGAAAAAATGTGTTAAATGACAATTCATTACCAGTTAAAGGATTTTTTTTTATTTTTTATAAAAACATCAAAAAACAATTAAAAAAGATAAAAATAAAAAGTCTGGGGCGAGGGGGATTCGAACCCCAGACCTTTAATACACGTTAACATTTATCTATTGCGCTTTCAAATAGATATAGGATGCTTGGTAGAGATAGTTATCTTTATTTTACGTAGTAATGAACTGTCACTATTTCTTTGAATTGAGTTAATTTAAAATCCAATATTTTACATATTCTTTCTTAAAAAAAAAAAAATAAATTGTTTATTTCCTTTGGGTTAATTTTTTTAAAACCAACACATTTTAAAAAATGCAAGTTTATATTAAGAAACATAATAAAGCAAAAACGTTGGAATTCATATGAAGTACAAGTACAAGGATGGAATAATTTACAAGCAAATATATACACAATATCTTTTCCAAATGATTAGTTTCATCTTTGTGGTATTTTTAGTTGATATATTTTTCCTTAGAAAGACCAATGCATGCTATTAACTTTTCAAGAAAGATTAGCTACGTCACTAATCAACTATTGTTAACTATCAAATATTATTATTGAAAATCAAAGAGATATATTTCTTACGTGTGAGGCAAGATAATCTCATGTGGATGATCTCATTCAAGGGTTCCAAATAGTGATCATGTATAGATTGTTCCAATAGAATTGCAAGTTAGCAAATGATTATCAATCACCCATAGAAGCTAGAGTAGTAATGATTCACATTGGTGTATGCAATGAATTGTATTGGTTCTTTTTTTGTCTCTTTGCTATTACATCCATTTTGTCTTTGGAAGTTTAATCAACTTACGAGTGATTTTTTGTCATATATGTTTTCCATTTGATTAGGAAAAGGTGATAAACAATTTGTCTCCTTTGTAAATATTTTTTTATCAAGATGAAAAAAATATATAACATATGACCACATATGACTAATATATATGACATATTTAAAATGTATTATGTGTTACTCAAATTGATGTTAAAGTTCCATTTTATTAAAGAAAATATATATATATATATATATATATATATATATATATGAATATTTATTTTTCCTACAAATGTTAATTTACATATAACATAGTAATTGAATTTTAGAAAAAATATATTGGTTTTTGCTGGGCATACGTTATAATGAGTTTGAAAAAAAAAATTCGTATTGATTTTCCTACAAATGTTAATTTATATACAACTTAGTAATTGAATTTATATATAACATAGTAATTACAAAACCATGACAATTTTGGACTTTTAAAAAAATGTATTGCTTTTGCTGGGCATTGATTATAATGATTTTGGAAAAAAACATGACAATTTTTAAAATGTGTTGGTTTTAAAAAAATCACTCAAACGATAAAAATAAAAAGTCTGGGGCGAGGGGGATTCGAACCCCAGACCTTTAATACACGTTAAACCAGTGTCTTAACCACTGGGGCGCAATGCCAATTCATTTATTCTGTGCGCTTTTAAATAGATAAAGGGTGCATGGAAACAAACAGCTAAAAAATAGATCCATTGTTAAAAGTCTGGGGCGAGGGGGATTCGAACCCCAGACCTTTTTAATACACGTTAAACCAGTGTCTTAACCACTGGGGCGCAATGCCAATTCATTTATTTTGTTACGATTTCAAATAGATATAGGATGCATGGAAAAAATATTTTTTGAAATCGTTTTTTAACGTTTATTTGTGTCATGTGTCTATTTTTTGTGGTTTAAGATCAAAAAATTGGGAATGGTCAAGTTAAAAAGGGTTTTGAAAAATGTCTTATTTTAGTTAGTGCTTTGAAATTATTGTCTAATTTAATTATTATTATTTAAAATCTCAATTAGTATATTTTGATTAATATTTTACAAAAAAAAAAAAAATACATTTGCTTTTGCAAAAAAAGAAAATACATTTATTTTCAATCTATATGTACCTAACGTGTAACTTCATGTTCTAAAATGTTACTTCAACAAAACTATATATTTTGTTATAGTTCACTTGGTAGTTAAAAAAGGTGTTATTTTTTAGAGTGGTGATAAGCAAGTGTAATATTTTTTTGTAAATTTTATATTAGTTGTGAGTGATATTTTTGGTTATGGTGTTTAATTTATATGTAGTTTTTTGGTTGCATGTCCCATTGAAAAAAGGGAAACAAATTTGGGAATAAACTAAACATAAGACAAATCTTTCTATATCTTTCTATAATCTTTCTATAATACTAAAAGATGAGTTGCTTTTTCCACTTCCAAGCATAAAACCCTAATCGATGAGGTCATATATGATGTCTATATGATGTCAATTTGTACCATTGACCAATTATATGCAAGCATGTGTTTATTAGGGTTTACATGTGATCCAACTTGGCCCTAATATGAATCCAACTTGGCCCTAATATGACTTTGTCCAATCCATAGATTACATCTCTTATAAATTGTGACCATGTCATAGGTATGTGTGGCAAAATTACTATTCAAAGTCACATGCAACTTTCTTTCCAAAGGCACATGATGCTATAATTACTTCTCTATCATGATTATCCCTATTACTAGATTCTCCTATCATGATTACCTCTACTACAAGCAACTTTCTTTCCAAAGTCACATGATGCTATAATTACTTCTCTATCATGATTATCCCTATTACTAGATTCTCCTATCATGATTACCTCTACTACTACTATTACTAGCTATTTTTCCTTGGTCACATTTTACCACGTAAGGAGATAGTTCCACATGTATCATGCTACTATTGTGACATCACACAATACCAAAAATATAAAACTGGCCAATGCATGTCATACAAATACCCATTCTCATTTTATTCTTTGTCTCCTTTAGTGGCACTATATAAACATTTTTTCATCAAACATCAGTGCACCATATTTTTTCTATGGCTTCAAATCAACTCTCTCTCTCTCTCACACACACACACATCAATTTTTTTCTCTCTTTCACAACCAACTTCATCTTAAATCTTCATCTGCTCAATTCATTTTACATTTAATATTTATATAATATGATTAACAAATATTATGTTTTTGCAGGATTTATAAGTGAGAAGATTTGTATTCCATCAATTTGCAGGTGAGGATGACCGAAGAAAAAAAAAAGATGGATTAGATTTGGAGTTATTGTTGTTTAGTCAGGTTTTTTATTTTTGGCTTAGGCCCCATTTGTATAAAAAAAAAAATGTATATAGAAAGGAGAAAAATCAGATCTTGAATATTGCTAATTAGTTTGGTTTTTTGTTTGTGGCTTATGAACCATTTATATATAAAAAAAATGTATACAATAGATCTAAAAAGGAGAAAAATTAACTTTGGAAACAAAGATTTTGTCTAGAAAATATTTATATGAAGAAAAGAAAGTAATTACTTTTTCTTTCAATCTCAATCTCAAATTTTTAATTTCTAAATAAAGCACACAACAAATATAGAAATAATATACAACAGGTTAAAACAAAATATTTTTAAAAGAGAATGAGATTTGACAGAAAAAAAAATCAGACTAAGAAATTCTTAAAAATTAAAAACATACAATACACAAACAATACAAAACCAAACCAAAGCCCTAAATCTAGAAAAAATCTCAGCTTCAAACATTCATCAGAATCTGGAAAAAAAAAGAAAGAAGAGTGAGAACAGAAGAAAAAAACGAAAAGAAAAAAAATAGAAAAAAAAAAACTTACTGGTTTGTTTGAATATGAGAGCAAGTTTAGAGATATTTTACCTCTACCAACACTTTTAACCTGACATCAAAACACGAAAAAAATTCAGAAGAGAAATGGATCTAAAAAGAACCGGAAAAAAAGAAAGGAAAACAAACAATAAATTTACTTTATCTTCATATTAAATATTGGATCTAGAATAAAAAAAGCAGATCCAAAGTCAGTGTTGATCTAGAAAAACATAAACAAAAGCATATATACAAAAACAAGTCTTAGAACCAAAAAAAGATGAACAAATCCAAACCAATCTCATTTTCTTTCCACATATGATTTGTTTTGATATTCTGATCTCTGATTTTGTAGTTATTGTATGAAATTAGATATGAAGAAGTCAACCTATGTTGAAATGTATTGACATAAAAGATTACCGGAGAAGACATAACTGTGGCGGAGATGGATTCTGATGCGGTGCATCTCCGACGAGTTTGCTCCAAATTGATTTTTGCCGTAATTTTTATAGGGAAGATAGAAGAGAGTATTTCTATGTTGTTAGTTTTTTCAAAAGTGTACTTGTGGGTGATGATGGAGGCGGGCGGCCACGGCTTGAAGAATGAGAATAAAAATTCTTAGAGGAGAGAAAGATGAAAAAATGAAAAGTTATAATGAGTGGTTGGTGGTTTACAGAGACATAGAAAGAAATGAAACGGACTTCAAAATAAAACTCAATTTGACTTATGGATTTCAAAACAATATTCAATTAATTTAATATCATAATATGGTGGGAGAAAAACTCCCGTAAAAAAAAATAAAGATTATATTAAAGTTGAGAATTAAATGGAAAGTTGTTAGTAAGTTGAGTAATAAATGGCATTTTCTTAGAGATTTTTTGTTGTTGATACAAAGATGATTTATTTTTAATAAAAATTCACTTGCCGTTTAAAATAGTATTAATACATAGTATTTTATCTTGACAAAAAAAAAATACATAGTATTTTATACACAATTGTTAAAATGCTCTTCTAGATAAAATATTAAAAATGAATCAACATTGAGAAACTTAAAATAAAAATGGCGAGATAAAACAAATTCCATGAATTCATAAAGAAGAGAGAGTAGGAAAAATAGAAAAAATAGGGTATTATTCATACTTTTTCATCCCTTATTTTATAATATTTTTTTTATATAGCCTTATTTTATAATATTATTACCACATTCTAGATTTTTATTCATAATCATATTCAATTTATATGTCAGTTTTTTTTTTTTAGTTTCACATTCACAGAGAGATGATAATTTAATATACATATTGACAAACATTTATAATTCACGGGAGTTGTTAATTTTATCCTCTAATAAAAAATTTAAAATCACTATTATAATTATTACTAAATTTTTTAAGAATTCACAAGGAGATGACAATTTATACTGCTGATAAAAAATTAAAATTACTATTACAAACTATTATTGATACAAAATTTTAATCTACGGAGAAATTAAAATTACTATTATAAGTTATTACTAATAAAATTTCGCAAATGTTATTACTGATACAAATTTATAATTCACAGCTATCTTTGGTTTGTATGAATTTTAATTTTGTTATCTTAACTTTGTGCTATCTCTAAATTACTTGAATGATTGTGTTTAATTTGCTATGTCTAAAAATAGTTATTTTAATTTCATGCTTTAACTTTTTTATTAGTATAAAATCACCTACACAACTAATGTATTGCCATTTAAGTTGAAGCTAGCTACTGAAGCTAAAGTTAGCTATATGAAAGCATTTTCATATCTTATGTAGAATTTGAAAATATTGATTCTTTTTTTTATAATGAGTGTTTGATATAAAATTTATTCTCTTCATTGATATGCCATAAAACTTATTTTTGTTGTTACTACAATCGCAGTTTTGTTTAAAATATGTTTTTCTATTGATATTGCCCTACATAGGGCTTGATTTGATGCCAAGGCTAATAATAAGTCATGATTAAACATGGAATTTAGAAGACGAAAGCACAATTGCCCTTGGCTATTTAAGATACGTATTTGAGTTTAAAATGATTAACTTTTTGTTATTTTTTATCACCAGTAAAAAATTTGAAATCACTATTATAAGTTATTACTTAATTTTTTTAAAATTCACGGGTAGATGACAATTTTTATTGCTGATAAAAAATTTAAAATCACTATTACAAACTATTATTGATACAAAATTCTAATTTACGGAGAGATGACATTTTTAATCTCTGGTAAAAAAAATTAAAATAACTATTATAAGTTATTACTAATAAAATGTTAATTCACGGGCAGATGACTATTTTTTAATCGACAATAAAAGTTTTAAAATCACTATTATAAGTTTTTTATGATAAACAATCACTATTATAAGTTATTACTAATTTTTTAAAAATTTCACTAGGAGATGACAATTTTCTAAGGGACATTTTTTTTTTTTGAAAAATAAGGCACACAATTTGTTATAACTTAATGTATACATTTTTTATTTATATGGTTTGTCGTTCGGCGAACCCGTATAACTTAATTCCATATATCTTAAATTGAATAATTTTGATATATGCAACTTTGTTTTGTATGGCTTTGATTTATATGGCTTAGTGTTCTAGCGAACCGTGCAACGCACGGGTATCAGACTAGTAAAGATTAAAGTTCATATCCAATTTCAAGAAAATGTGTGAATCAAATTACAATAATGGACTAGTCATGACAAAGGGTGATGGCCACACAAGACATGACAGATGGAAGGTCAAAAGTAACATCATTAAAGTAGACTTAATCACTTTTCTTGTATTGGGACCACTCCATGAACAAATTAGCAATTAGTCCATTTGTGAGTGTTTCACCATAACATAAAATGGTCATTTTGATTGATATTTTGAGTGGATTAATACAAAACTATACTAGAAGAGTTTCTTTTATGATGGTGAATTTTTTGTTATTTGAAATAAATAATAATCTGATGAAATAATACGACATTCATGAATATAAAAGAAACACTTCTAGATATTATTGACATTTCAATTATTAGCCATCCAATCGTGATGCATGTTAATTGATAGTTCATCAATTATTAATAATCCACATAAAAACTGGATATTTTCGTTATTATGTAAAAAAAAAGGATATTTTTCGTTATTCTAAAAAAAATTGTTTCATTTTTTGTTCTAATTAACATAATTTTCACATTTCTTTGCCATTTCCATTTCTTGAACATAATATCACAAATTTCAAAAGATAAACATACTATGGACACGTACATCATGAACATAAAATTGTCATAATCTTAACATTTACATAAATTTAATAGTGTCAATGAATAAAGAATAAAATTGTTGGAAGAGTTGTCTCCATAATAAAAACGTCAATTATTAGTGAGTAATTCTTACATGGGTGCAATCTCAAATAAAAATTATTTAGGCCCACACAGATGAAAAAATTTAAATATAAAATAATTTAGTCACATAATTTAATATCACTTCAACATCTTTTCAATTAATATTTTCAAACGTTTGCGTATGTACCTAAATGAAAATTGTTTATGTATATGCCCAAGGAAGGAAGTATACCTAATCTTTAGTTACTACTAATAATCAGCAGTTTTGGGCAATAAATCTTAATAGCTGGGCTTGAATTTGACTTTCCTTCTAAGATTATAGGGATTGGGCTTTTTCATTTTTTCTCATCTATCAAAGAGCTAAAAACAATTTTTTAAATGATTTAGTATACCTCCAAGTTGGTGTTCATACATCCCCTCAAGTGGCATGAAAATTCTAAATTGCTCAATAATAATAGAAGAACTAAAAATTTGAGTAAAATTAATGTATTTCAGTTTCCATTTACGTCTTGGCAGCATTCCGAGTAACTCCTCAATCCGGAGTTCCACCTGAAGAAGCAGGTGCAGCGATAGCTGTCGAATCTTCCACTGGGACATGGACAACTGTGTGGACCGATAACAATGAATATAACATTAGTGGATATTGTTTTTGGAGAACAACTGTGAGCATTTTTTTAATCTCTTACTCAAGAGAAAAAAGATTGAGAAATAGGTAGAGATTAGGTTTGTTCTTTGTAAATTTGTTGAGCTAATTTATTGTAACTTATTTGATCTCATGTAAATATTATTAGAATAGTGAATTAGAAAGTTACTCTTTCCTCTGGACGCAAATCACTATTGGACCATATTAGATAACAAATCTCTCATGCGCTTTTTTTCTTCTTTTATCATTATTTGTTAATTGCTTGATTATTTATGCTTACACTTAGGTTCTTAGAATTATTATTGGTTTGGATTGTTTAGTGTTGGTTGTCATTGAACTTTTATTCTATTTTTATTATTGTTTGATTGAACAAGAAATTCAAAATGCACAACATAGTAGATGTTATAGAGAACTTAAATTTTGAGTTTTCGGGAAAAAAACTGGTGAATCAGTTCCAAGTCATTAATTTTGTAAAATTTGTAAATTTTAAATTATTTTATTTTATTTTATTTTTTGGGTTATGCCAAACAGTGCCCACATGGCATTTGTTAAGCATTCCAAAATTAAAAATAAAAGATAAATTAATGTTGATAAAAATAACTTTTTAATTATCAATATTTTAAGATAAAATTTCTATATTTAAATATTTAATTACTATAGTTCAAGTGATATTTAATGCTAATGTAAAAATCAATTACTACATTTACATCTAATTTTGTGAAATTGAAGCATCTCTAACGGTGATACCACTTTGAGTATCATATATTACTAACAATGATGATACTATCGTGAGTATCATATATTACTAACAAGTGATACCTGATAAATGTAATATTAAATTGATGATACAGTATTTTAAATAAAGTACTGTATCATTAATTTTGATACCTTTTATGTCACGTCATGAAAGTCCAATGATAAAAAAATTAAAATACATAGCATTGTTTTATGAAATTCTCTTTAATACGGAGATGCATGAAAAAGTGAAAATGACATTGACCGGACCAGCTCATTTACTGCTCTAGTCAAACATAAAGAAAAATAGTACTCCCTCCGTCCCATTTTAAATGACATTTTTTGACTCAGTGTACTATTTATTTGACCTGCTTTGACCTTATTTTTCTACTAATATATACATGCAAATATTAGCATATGAGATGTTGTTTGATTTGTCTCAATGAGTACTTTCAAAATATATCATTTTTATAATTTTTAATAATAGATAATTAGAGATATTAACGATTAAAATTGTGCATTGGCAAACGTGTCAGTGGTCAAACATGTCATTTATTTTGGGACAGAAGGAGTACTACTCTTTTTAAAAAAAAAGAAAAAAATCCATAATTGAAAACATTATCCAATAGTAAAATACGGAGTAATCCAGGAGGAGTAGTCAATTTGAAAATTGAAATTCAAATGAAATGATTCCCTCTTTGGTTGGACTGGACCTGTAAAGTAGCAATAAATGAAGGGTAATACTAATGGTAATGCAATTGCAATCGTAATTGAAATTTTGGGTTGGTGGCATATCTATATCTAAGGACTAAGGAGAGAGAGAGTATACTACTTTTTTGACTATCTGTCCCAGGTTGCGTCTTCAACTTCAAGGCTGTCCCCTATTGGGGCCACAATTCATACTCATAACATAAATTCACTCACTCACTCACAGAACCTATTTTTTTTAGTACTCCCTTCGTCCCATTTTAAATGACCTATTTTTGACTTAGTATACTATTCATTTGATATGCTTTGACCTTATTTTCCTACTAATATATACATGCAAATATTAACATATGAGATGTTGTTTGATTTGTCTCGACGAGTACTTTTAAAATATACCATTTTTATAATTTTTAATAATATATAATTAGAGATATTAACGATTAAAGTTGTGCATTGGCAAACGTGTCAGTGGTCAAACATGTCATTTATTTTGGGACAGAGGGAGTATTTTATTTTTATAAATTTAATCACCTTGCGCACTGTATCACTGACTCCCTCTCTAAACTATAGGACTGCACGTGGGAACTATAAATTTACACTCCTCCAACGTGAACCCGTGCTTTCTCAAACACTACATTTTCTTTTTTAAATTGCATTTTTCATTTTTCTTGTTAAAATTTAGAAAATTGAATTTTTTATATATTCAAATAATTAATTTTTTTAACATTAAATTTATATTTTTAATTGTATAACCGTGGACCTTTTCACGTATGCCAATCCATAACTTTAATGATTAATATTTTTAATTGTATAACTGTAAAAATTATAAAAATTTGATATTTTGAAAATACTCATCCAATAATATCGTATAAACTAATATTTAATTTTGTTTATTAGTAGAAAAATATGGTCAAAACAATATAATGTGAATAGGGCACAACAGTCAATTGTGTCACTCAATTTGGGACGGATGAAATACTAAATTTCTTTATTTGGATAACTTATCATATGTTCCAAGTGTGGACACATTTTACTAATCATTAGTTAATTCAATTGTGACTGATGCATGATTTGGTATAAAGAACTACAATTCGATCTCTCCATAACTGCAAACGGAATAAGGCTGGAACCATATATAAATTTATTATAGAAACTAATCTCCAAATCAAATTAAACGGTCAAATGAACCTGAAAATAAAAATTGCGGACACATGGTAACATGAATTTATTACCTTTTGTATAATTAAATATAGCATGTAAGAAAGCGTTGAATAGTATTCTCTCATTATCATTTTGTTCTTTTTCTTCTCTCATGAAAATGAAACTTCTTTATGCTAGTATTTTGTTCATGTGGGTAATCTTGTGTTGATGATGATATCTCACTACTTTTCAAAGAGCTTGAAGAGGAAGAATGCTTTGGTGTTAGTGAAGACTCAATCATGTCATCATAGATGATGAAATAAGCAAGGTTTATACTTTTTGACCATTGAAAAAGTGACAAAAATAAAGCAAAAGCAAAAACCTTTGTCCCTTTGACAGCATTATTATTATTTTCTCATTCAACCTTCCTTTTCTTTCCCACACGCTTCTTATCCTAATACACCTTTCTACCCTCTCTTCTTCAAACCCAAAATTTTCATTTTTCTTCAATTTTTAGACCTTCCTCTTCAAAGGGTATTCAAAAATGCCTTCATATGAGATTAATAATGCTTTGATGGGTTTGGAAACATCTTTCAAAGGTTGTGTTTTTAGTGTCTTAGACACTGAAAAAAAATTGGATCTCAAGTTAATGATTGAGGAACTTGATCCAATTCATGATGTTCCTTCTGTGTTTATATGTCCAATTTCACTTGAACCAATGCAAGAACCAGTTACACTTTGCACTGGTCAAACCTATGATAGATCCAACATCCTTAAATGGTTTTCACTTGGTCATAAAACATGTCCAACAACTATGCAAGAGCTTTGGGATGATTCAATTACTCCTAACAACACTCTCAAACAATTGATTCTCTCTTGGTTCTCACACAAGTACTTGGCAATGAAGAAGAAGCTTGAAGATGTTCAAGGAAGAGTTTTGGAAACTTTGGAGACACTTAAAAAGGTAAAGGGTCAAAGTAGAGTCAAAGCTCTTAAGGATCTTAGAAAACTTGTTGATTCTCATGTTTGTGCTAGGAAAACATTGTTGGAAAATGATGGTGTTGGTTTGGTCTGTTCTTTGTTAGGTCCTTTTACTTCACATGTTGTTGGTTGTGAAGCTATTGGTATAATTGTGAATTTGGATTTAAGTTCAGAATTCAAGAGAAAAAATCTTATGCATCCAGCTAAAGTTTCATTGGTTGTTGATATTATGAATGAAGGAACAATTGAAACAAAGATGAATTGTGCTAAATTGATTGAGATGTTGTTGATGGAAGAAGAAAAAGAAAATGAAGCTAAGATTGAGATTGTGTCAAGTTTAAGTCTTTTGGTTGGATTATTCAGATTGGTAAGAGATAAGAAACATCCAAACAGTGTCTTAATTGGTCTCACATTACTAAAAAAGGTATTATCTTCACATGAATCGGTTAGAAATTCTGTTATAAGTATAGGAGCAATTCCTCAATTGATTGAGATTTTACCAAATTTGAACAATGAATGTTTGGAGATAGCACTTTATATATTGGAAATATTGTCAACAATTGAAGAAGGGAAATTGGCTTTGAAAGAATGTCCTAACATTATTCCTAATGTGGTTAAGATGTTGATGAGAGTCTCAGAAAATTGTACACAATTTGCATTGTCAATATTGTGGGCTATTTACAAACTTGCACCTGAAGAATGTGCTTCAAAAGCTGTGGAAGCTGGTTTGGCTTCAAAATTATTGCTTGTGATTCAAAGTGGTTGTAATCCTGTTTTGAAACAGATGTCATCTGAGTTTTTGAAAATGTGTAGTGTGAATTATTCTACTAGTAGTATTTTTATTGCTAAGTGTATGCTTACTACTACAATACAATGAAAATTAAGAAATTTTGTTTATAGTTTTATGTAAAGCCAATTATGTTCATATGTTTATGAAAATTGAGATTTTTTTGTACCATTTAATATTAAATAAGTATAGTTGTTGGTAATTCAAATCTGCATCTTCTCTGTCTTTGATATGCCATTTTGTTCATATATGGTATGGTCCACAATTGTACAACTAGTGTCTATCCACAATGTGGTTTTTGAGATTTAAATTGTTAGATGTTGAGTTGTGAAATTATTATAGAAATTGATATCCTTAAGAGTTTTATATTGCTTGACAGATGACCTGCAAAAATGGAGACAATTTTTATCCTATAAACTAGTTTTTGTTAGCTTGAATTATGGATAACTCAAAATTATTGTAAGGGTGAATCTCCTTAGTCTGGGCATAAGGGGGAGTTAGGAGTTGACATGATGATATGCTTATAAGTAAAAAAAAAAAAAAAAATCTCCCAAGCCGATTTTAAAGTTCTGAAGGTACTGGTGCGTTTGATCTGCAAAATATATGGATTGGACAAAACAGTACAAGACAGAACAGCACAGGACAAAGTTTAAGGTGTTGACCAAAATTTGTATTTGTACGATGTTTGGTGGACAAAATGTTGTTTTGGTATTTTAGACAACTTGTGCAGAGACAAAAAAGTTGTCCCGTGGTTCAGTGGGGGACAAAAATTAAGGTTTTTGTCCAGTCCATTGGCCCTCAGTTTGTCCAGTCCTATAAACAATTTTGAAATCAAACATAGTACAATTGAAGTTGTCATGTCCAATTCCTTAGTTTTTAGCATATCAAACACCACTTATAGAGGTTCTTGATGATCCTTGATATCTTCGACCTTTTAAGAAGAAATTGTATCAATAACAATGAATGAGGAAGCTGGAATTTTGGAGTTGTAAATGTGAAAAAATAATAAGTCTAGAAATTGGGGACAAATGGTGAAAATCCAAAGTGTATTTTTTTTGGGGTGGGGGGCGGGGGGGTGGTTTGAACAATTAGACTTGTAAGTTATATGAAATATTTGGTTTTTCAGGGGTTTAAAGTCCTTGTTTAGACCATTTGGGCTGGTCCTATTACAAATCAATATTAACTCAGAGAATATAAAATGGAAAATGATAAAACTTATGAAGCAGTCAAAACAAGAAACAGAAGAAGATTTATTTTCATACACACATATCCGCATGATTTCCGTCAAACATGGAAACAAAAACTTCATCCCTAGTTAAAAAGATGACACGTAATGTTTCTTACAATTTTTGCATTCACCACACATAATATTTAGCACTACTCATATAAAATATATATGGCTAGTAAGTACTTTTGTTAAATGGAGGGGGTGTATTAGAAAAGATGAGGTGGAAAGAATACCCGTATTCGAGCTGTGTAACTTAGCTCATATTATAAAGCCCAAATGATGAAGAAAATGATGAAGTAAAAGTGACAAATAAAAAGCAAAAGCAAAATACTTTGTCCCTTTGACAGCATTATTTTCTCATTCAAGTTCAACCTTCCTTTTCTTTCCCACAAGCTTCTTATCCTTACACACCTTTCTACCCTCTCTTCTTCAAACCCAAAATTTGTAATCCTGTTTAGAAGCAGATGTAGTTTTTGAAAATGTGTAGTGTGAATTCTCATAAAAAAAAATCTGTAGTGTGAATTATTCTACTAGTATTTTTTTATTTCTAAGTGTATGCTTACTACTACAATATGGAAAATAAGAAATTTTGTTTATAGTTTCATGTATAGCCAATTATATTCATACGATTATGAAATTGAGAATTTTTTTTGTACCATTTAATATTATACTCCTTCCGTCTCTAATTATAAGCACCTTTATAAAGATAAAATTTGTCCCTAAATATAAGTTCCTTTTTTTTTCCTAGACACATATATTACTATTACTTTTCCAAACATAACCCTATTTTACATTGGAATAATAAAAGTCAACTACAAATATATTTTTTCACTAAGAACAATTTAGTAATTGTAATATCCAAAAAGTACATATAAATTACATTATTAACTTTTCTTAATATGCGTGAAAATTTTCTAGAAGAGCTTATAATAAGGGACAGAGGGAGTATAAGTATAGTTGGTGATTCAAATCTGCATCTCCTCGGTCGTTGTTATGCCATTTTGTTCATATATTTATGGTCACACAATTCTACAACCAGTCTATCCACAGTGTGATTGATATAGTTAAGAGTTTTATACTTTTTATATAACCTTCATATATGTTTCATACAAATGTTTCATATATGTAGGTACAATTTTTATCCTATAAATCGGTTTTTGTAAGGTTGAGTTATGCATAATTCAAAATTATTGTAAGATTGAGTGGTATCGGAGCCTCCTTAGTCCGAGTATAAGGCGGTGTTAAGAGTCGACATGAAGATATATTATAAGTGATATTTTCACCTTACAAACTTATAATGTATGAAGATATAATGTATATTCCCACTTATAAACTTGTATTTAGATAATCTTTTATCCAATGTGAAATTCTTTAAAAGATATTTTAACAGTGTAGTTCCTAATGATCCTTGATATTTTCGATCTTTTTAGAATAAATTGTATCAATAACAATGAATGAGTAAAGTGGAAATCTGAAGTTGTAAATACTAAATGGGGAGAAATAAAAGTCTGAAAATTAGGGATGAATAATGGATTTTTCATAGAGAATCCTATCAAAATTCAAAGTATCATTTTTTTCTCACCATAAACATTATTTTCAGGATTTTGGACTCATAATGAAACATATATGAAATATTTTTTCGTTGTTAAAAAATTTGGTGTTTTGGGGGGCTTAAAGCCCTTGTTTGGGCCATTTGAGCCAGCCGTGCTAGATGTCAATATTTAATTTAATATTTAATTTTATTAATTAAGAGAATTTAGTAATATATTCATGTTGTTTTTATATTATTGACTAAAAGACATTACTTTTTTGATAAATCTAAAAAGATAAATTCTGTTTATATATGAAACCGGAGTAGTATAAGGCTAATTTGATACTTTTGTTTCTCCTATTACATGGTTCAAAAATTGAGTTAGCTATGTTAAAAATTGTCACAGAAAGTTGTTCAGTAGAGGAAGATAAAAGGATTAATTGGAGTTTATATCAAATTTCAACAGTCCTATAATAGGGACGCCCTTCAACTCTTGTGATGTGCAATGTAGTTGTATTTTGTGGTTAGGTTTCTCCTAATGATTAACCTTTTATTCTATTTATTTATGGAGCTTTTGAACGAAGAGGAATGAATTGATATGTGGAAGGAATGTGAGTTTGGATTGATGTTGGTTTTATCTGTTCTTTGAAAATCCTTTGTTAACCAATCGGTCTTTTTATCAGTTAATTCTCAGTGTTTTCAAGCCTTGGTTCTAGTGTTGCCGTCCGTGGTGTGCCGAGCAATGATAGCTGTTTATTTGTTTTGGGCTACTCGTTTGATCTTGGTACTGCTTCATTATAAAGGCTCGAGTGTTTTTGGGTTGCTCCATGGTTTTAGATTAGATTAACCTAAGAAAGAGCATTGAGACAATTTGAGGTCGATTGTGAATTACTCTGCTAGTATTTTGATTTCTAAGTTAATACTTACCACTACAATACAATGAAAAACTATAAATTTGTTCATAGTTTTACGAGATCAATTATGTTCATGGTTTTGAAAAACTATTTTTCTAACTACATAGAGATGGAGTTATTTTCAATTTTTTGAACTTGTTTCTGTAGTGATAAACATGAACTTGAAATTTATGTATGCAAGCGTTAATGCTTTAATATGTTTTTTTGGAAGTAGCCAATACTAGTAGCTTTGCTTGTTAAAAAAAATCCTAGAAATATTAGTATTTTGAGCCGAAATTTAAAGAGTCGACCCAACATAAAAATATAATGAGATCAATCAATGAATTTGAACTCATTTGTTCAAATTTAGTCTTAAAGATCTTTTAACTAAGTCATGCTAATTTGTGTCCTACCTTTAAATACATATACTTCCTTTTATCACACTAAGTAGCATCACATTAACACATTTGCCTCAAGTGAATTTCCAAACCTTGTCAATTTTCAGTGTCTCGTGTGTGTGTCGATGGTGTTTAAAAATGCAAAACGAAAGGAGGGCATGAGATTATCATGATTTATTGCTAACTAACTACTAACAAACATGGAATAATATATAGACAAGTTTAGTTCACATAATGTAGCTAGGTGAGGTGATCGAAAGTTGTGTGTTGTTAGTTTTAAAAGAGAAAATTGCACTCACCCCTTTCTTACAAGATATATTTTTCTGCCAAACTCATATACGATGTTAATGTGCTCTTATACAAGTCTTGAACTTTTGTATTTTTTTTATAATAAAATATTCTATTTTCACAAAAAAAAATAAAAATTGGTTGGTATTCAATTCAATATCGATTGAACCATGACTATGAGTCATGCAAAGGCAAAAACAATGCTTTGATAAAATTGCAAATATTTAATATTTCTCTTACTTTGTACACAAATGTCAGTGATTTTGTTTTTCTATTTGAAAATTTTCTTCTAAAATACATAGATTAAAGTTTTTTCTCTACTTATTAGTTACTCCCTCCGTCCCATTTTAAATGACATTTTTTTGACTCAGTGTACTATTCATTTGACCTGCTTTGACCTTATTTTTCTACTAATATATACATGCAAATATTAGCATATGAGATGTTGTTTGATTTGTCTCAATGAGTACTTTCAAAATATATCATTTTTATAATTTTTAATAATAGATAATTAGAGATATTAACGATTAAAATTGTGCATTGGCAAACGTGTCAGTGGTCAAACAGGTCATTTATTTTGGGACAGAGGGAGTAGTATAGTATATTTGTTGCGAATGTGGAATAAAATATGCACCTCTCTAGATAACAATATATTTGAAGTAGTACAGCTGGCACAAAAATCAATTTTTGTTTTATGAAGAAAAAAAAGAATCAATTTCTGTTGTATCAAAATTTTAGCCTTTTCGTGGTTTTGAGTTTTAAACGCTTCTCAAACTTAACAAAATGACTTGAATTAATATTTTATTCAACCCTTGGAGTCACTATTTAGATATAATTAAGTTAATTTGCACGCAACTTTACATTGGTGAGCAGAATCAATCTAGAATTTATTAATCCGTAAAGTAGTGGGATTGTCTACGTTCAATCTTGCTATCTTACATTGTTGACCATAAATTTAATTGTTTAATCTTTATTAATTTATCTATAATTTCAAATATTTTATTTTGATGTAATTTATAACTTTAAGTTTAAAATTAAATTGTATAACTAATAGTTAAATTAATAAACTAACAATATTTTAAATTTTAATAATGACATGTCATAAAAAAAGTCATTTGGATCATGTTTCGTAAGCATTTATAAAATAACAAAGACTAAAATTGAAAACTTTAGAAAAATCAAAGTTCGAAAGAAATTCTTACAAAGACTAAAAATAAAATTACTATATTTAGAAGAACCGAAAGATATATTTAAACAATACAAAATCTTAAGCTTAAATCTTAAGTTTATTTTTTATAGTTAGCATATACCATTTTTCATGTTTTATTGCGGAGTATCCATCTTTTTAATTTACTTATTTTATGTCAACATTTACATTCTTAAAGTATTTTAAGATTGATTTACACCATCCGAGCTCCTCGTATTTTGGAAGTAATTTGGCAATTTCCTTTGAATGGTTGGATCAAGTGTAACATTGATGGTGCCTCTCTAGGGAATCCGTGTAATATAGCTGCTTGCTCAGGTATTTTTAGAAACAATGTTGGTGAATTTTGGTTGTTTTGCTCTTAATTTAGCCAATGTCAATGTCCTATTTGTGGAGCTCATGGGAGTTATGGTGGCTATTAAATCTACTTTTGATAGAAATTGGATAAAATAATTGTTTGAAGTGATTCAAAATTAATTACTTTAGCTTTCAAATCTTCTGTTATCGTTCCTTGGCAGCTGAAGAATAGATGGTTGAATCGTCACATATATAGGGAAGTTAATATGTCCATTGACCTAGAGCTGTTAAAACGGGCGGCCTGACCCGTTTTGAACTGGCTAGGACGAGCTTCGGGCTGGGCTAAAAAGCCCGAATGAAATATGGGCTCCAAAAAATAGAGTCCGGCCTGAAACGGATAGTGGAATAGCTCTGTTTTGCTTTTTAAAAAAAATTCTTTTTTGCTATTGGTGCTCAATTAAAATATATGTTGCTAATGTTGTTTTTCTTTCATTCCATAAATTCAACATATTTAAGTTACAAAAAAAAAAATAGAAAATCAAAGAAATAAAGTTACTCATATTTAAATTCACATATAAATTCAACACAAGAGAACTTAGAAATACTAATTCACGTGGAAAAACAAATTAACAACATATTAGATTGAGATGACCCAAATAAAATAAAAAAACACTTAAAATGTAATATACTAAGTAACTCATATTTATTTTTATATTTTTTATTATAATTTATTCGGGTTTTCGGGCTGCACCCACGGCCATTCGGGCAAGCCCATATCTCAAGTGGGCTTAAACCGGCTGGGCTAAAAAGCCCAAGAAAAATTCGGGCTCGATTTTTAAACCCCAAGCCTGGAAAATTATCGAGCTTTTTCGGGCCGGCCCATTCGGACTAACCCATTTTGACATCTCTAACTAGTGGTGTTCATCTCCGAACCAATCCAAAAGTAAAACTGCAAACCGAAACAATCTAAACCAAAAACTGCAAAAAACAACATTTAGTTTAAACCGCACAGATTTTTTCTTCTAAACCGTGTGGTTTGGTTTGCGGTTTTCATTTAAAAAAATTAAATCAAACCGCAATACTTAACTTAACTCTATCAACTAGTAGCAATTAACCTATTACCTAGTCCAACTTAACAAGCTAAACCCAAATTTAGTCCATATATAGTAGGCGGTCAAAATATATCATTTCACACGATCCTTAATTATACAGTTAGTATTAAAATAAGTTCTTAGGTATATGCAATTTCTGTATATGCATATTATATCATGCAAACAATAAAATAAATTAAAATTTTATATTTTTATTTTGTAACAATAAATCGGTAATTTTGTCATATTTTTTTATATCGCGATAAAAATATATTTCTATAAATATCATTCTATATTTCGTCTTTTTCGATAAAATTTAAAACAAAACTCGTGAACCTTGATTTTGTCTATAGAAAACACAACTGTATAATTCAGGGTTGTCCTAATTTTAGTGATGTAATTTTATGTTCGAAATTTCGAACAAATCACTCACATTCATGTTTGGATTTTTTTTGCTGTTAACCTATTTTCCTAAAGTCAACCTAGCTCAACGCAAACACTATCGATTCAAACTGAATCATAAAGAGGGTTGAATAATTCTTCATTTCTCGTTTACAAAAATTAAAATGTTTAGTCATTGCTGAAATTACACTATGAATATGACTTGGAATCTTGTTTTGCGTGGAATCCTCCCTCCGAATAGTGGGGAAAATTGCATTTGGTGTGGCATTGCGCGTGAGTCCTCCTCTCACTTGTTCCTTCATTGCAAAATGATTTCGGCGGTTTGGTATGAGATCTTTAAGTGGCTTGGTGTGGTTGTGGTTATTCCCCCAAATCTTTTCCATCTTTTCGACTGTTTGAGCGTTGCGGCAAAAAACAAAAAGATTAGGAAAGGTTTCCGTTTGATTTGGCATACGGTTCTTTGGTCTATTTGGAGGGGCCCGTAACAATTTTATTTTTAATAATGTTCGCACGGAGCCGTTGGAATTGGTTGAGGAGGTCAAAGTGTTGTCTTGGAAATGGAGTACGGATAGACTTAAAATCACTCCATGTCTTTTCTATGAGTGGTCGTGGGATCCCGGAATATGTTTTGAGAGTTAATGCCTCAGCTGTGTTGAGTTATAGTTGCCCCTGGGAGTTTTCTGCTGCTGTCCGGTTTTGTTGTTTTGGTCCCGTGGCCTGGTTCTGTTGCCTCTGGCTTGCGGCTGCCTCTGCCTGCTGTTGCTGCGTTGGTTCTGCTATTTAGGCCTGGTTGTTTTATTTTGTTCTGCTCCTTTGTTTTTTCTCTTGTTTAGCTTTGCGGTGCTGGTGGCTTTTGGTTTCTTGTTGTGATCCTTAGCCTGCCTTTTTGTATGTTCTTGTCCCCTCCTTAGCATTCCTTGTGCTTTGGTTGAGGTTTAATAAAATTTTTGCTATTCAAAAAAAAAAAATATGACTTGGGTTATATCATATAGTAATGTTAAGAAATTGTCTTAAGCTGCTCTCTATGTTATAAGATACTGTATAAACAAATATGATTCAAAAAGTAATATGTATTTGGTACAAAATTTAAATAAAAAAATATTTGACCTTTTAGATTTTTTAATAGAGGCAGTATTTTTTGTCAAAAAAATAGAGGTAGTATTTTCATAACAGTTTGAGTTGTATTTAATTGCAAAAAAATAAATTATAATAATAATTAAGTTCAAATGTTATTGAAATTTTTTAATGAGGTAAACTGATCAGTAGAGTGGACATGTTCATATAATTGAAATGGTCTTTCTTCTCAGGAGAGTAGGACTTTCACTTCTCAATTTATTTAACGGTTTCAATTGAAACTTTTTTTTTTTTTACATTAATTTCAATTGAAACTTATGATGGGCTTTTATATTATATTTATTTATTTTGAAAAGATTAGGGAAAAATAGTTTGTAAAACAATTGGGTTATACTCTCTCCGTGCCACAATATAAGTTATTCTGACATTTTTACGCATATTAAGAAATGTAATTAATGTCGTATGGAAATGAGAAATTACGAGTTGATTTACAAAATTTTCTTTCATTTATTATAAGGAGAAAATAAAGTGAAGTGTTGAAAAAATAGAGTAATAAATAGTTAAGAGTATAATAGAAAAAAAAATATTAAATGCTTCATTGATAATGTAAAGCGACTTATATTTTGATACAACTTTTTTTTTTAAAATGATTTATATTTTGGTACGGAGGAGGAAGTATATTATTGGTTTGGTTGGACTGAATCCAGTCACACCTTTAATTTTGAATTGTCATTGTAATAATCAATTTTATTTCGACATCTTGGTTAGAGTTTTTCCTCATAGCTACGTACGCATCAAAGTTGAATGTCCATAATATTTTGATTTTGTTGAAAAGCGATTATTAATATGCGCTGTTTGAATATGTTTGAGATTATTTTTCTCAATTGAATGCATAAAGAGAATTTGTCAAACGAAATTACAAAATATAAATGTTCCCTGAATTTAAGTACCGGTACTGGAATAAATATCATCATGGGATGCGTTTAGCCTGGACAAAAAGATCAATTTGTCCATCTTGGACCAATGGAAATGACTGAGAATATTAAATTGATCCGGTAAAAATATTCTTGTAAGCAACATAGACTGCAACACCGAATTTTACCCATTTAATGTTTTTTATAAAAAACAATATACAGCTGTATGCAAAACTTTATATGGATTTTCACTACCCACACCGACGTCGGCGACCATCACCACTACTTGTGGATTTTCTTTCTCTTTCTCAAACATTCTTCATTCAACTTTATCATCATCTTCATCTCATCATCATATACAAACCCAGATCTTCATACAATCTCAACTTAGGCAAAAGCAAAACTTCACCACCATCGATCTTCTCAAACCCACAGATTTCAAGGAATTTTTAACCCAATTTCAATTTCACATAGAACCCAATTTTACATGGGCAGTTATTCAACCTAGAACATAGGATTTAATATTTTAAAATCAACATTTATTTAATTAAAAAAAAAACAACAACCGACCGTTCCACTGTGTTTTCTTTCTCTCAAATTCACTATGTTAATCTTGAATTTCTCGTCCTGCAAATTTGTTTTCTTTTTTCTATTTATTAGTTGCAAATATGGCTTCTACAACTCAAACACATGATCTTTAAAACTTCCATGGTTTTTGTATTCACAGTGGAGATGATGTGGGGACGGTGGTGGGTAAAGGAAAAGAAGTTACTTTGACTCCTAACCCTCTGAACCCGTAACCCTTGTTTAAGCATGGATAATAATAATAATAATAATAATAATAATAATAATAATAATAATAATAATATATTACTCTTTCTGTCCCTTTTTATAAGAGCTAGTTTGACAAAACACGAGTATTGAGAAAATGAGTTTTAGTATTAAATTGATTGACAAATTATATTGATTTTACATGTTTACCCTTGTAATTAATTATAGTGCGTTGTATCATACAAAAGAGAATTTAATGCTATTAAAAAAATTATGCAAAGTAAGTAAGGGCAAATTTAAAAAATAAATAATTAATGTTATTGATAATTATAAAAGAATTTTATAAAAAGGGACAAAGTTTGTGTCAAACTAGCTCTTATAAAAGGGATGGAGGGAGTATAATTATAGTTAACCCTTTATAACAAAATAAAAAAAAGGATTCTCTACCAAAAAAATTATATTCAAGATGGATTAACACTAATTTTCCATTAACACTAATTTTCATATTTTTTTATCTAATAACTAACTTTTTTTAACTCGATAAGTTCGATCATAAATAAAATTCGACAAATTACGTTCAATTAATATCCATTAAAGACAAATTACCCTAATTCGACAAATTTAGATCGACTAAGATCCATCGATACTATTCCAAACTCAAACACGTGCCAATAAAGAAAAATTAAATAAAATTCGACAAATTACGTATAACTAATATCCACTAAAGACAAATTAACCCTAATTCGACAAATTTAGTTCGACTAAGATCCATCGATACCATTTCAAACTCGAACACGTGCCACTAAAGATAAATTAAACCTAATTCCACTAATTTACGTACAACTAATATTCACTAAAATCAATTTAACCCTAATTCTACAAATTTAGTTCGACTACGTGCCACTAAAGACAAATTAACCCTATTCGACCAATTTAGATCGACTAAGATCCATCGACACCATTCCAAACTCAAACACATGCCAATAAAGAAAGATTAAACAAAATTCGACAAATTACATACAACTAATATCCACTAAAGACAAATTAACTCTAATTCGATAAATTTAGTTCGACTAAGATTCATCGATATCATTCCAAACTCGAACACGTGCCATTAAAGATAAATTAAACCTAATTCCACTAATTTAGATCGACCACGTGCCACAAAAAACAAATTAACCCTAATTCGACAAATTTAGTTTATGGTAGATTCATCGATATCATTCCAAATTTAGTTCGAGTAATTAATTTAGAAGAAAAATAATTTATATAAGAACAACAATTTTTAGAAGAACAATTAATTTTTTTCTTGATAAGCTAAGTAACAGAATGTTGTATTATACCCTCTTGTTTTTTTTTTTTTTAAGAGAATGATTTGTCAATTACTCCCCTGAACTAATTTATTTTTTTATTTTAACAATTTTTTGGTAGATAACATATTAATTTATTTTTTTACCTAATATAATATATTAAATTTATTGAAAAAAACAAATGTGTGAAAAAAATGATTTTATTGGTGGATTAAAATTAAAGTGTAAAAATATTTAGCATTACAATTCTAAACGGATAAGTAAAAAGAAACGGAGAAAATATATATATATATATATATATATATATCATGAACTGTAAAATATTAACCATTTTAATTGATGGTGTAATTAATTTTCTCCAATTAACAATAAAACAATAATGTACATCACAAATATGCCACCACCCACCATAAATAAAAAACTATATATGGCCTTTTTGAAAAACAATCATGTGTGCCACGTTTTACATGCACCTATGTCCTTGCACATTTCTCCTAGAAGGTAGCAAACATTAAATTCTAGCCATCCAACTAAATTTATATTATATCCATGGTAATAAAATGTATTGGTTCAAGATTGATAAATAGAGTTGTTGGTCCAAATTAGAGGGACCCTTAAGGACCCTCATTCATAAATTGGATAGACAAGACTAAAGCTTACAAGATTGTGACATAATAATTTGGACTTTGGATTGTCATAACTTTGTTGTAGTAAATAAAGTCCCATGGTGGGGTGGGAAGAGTTATATTTTCTATTTTTTTTAATGTGTGTTTGCTCTTTTTGTAATAATAAAGTCGTGGTTAATAACATCGTGTAGAAAGAATAATGAGTTATTTAAGAGTAATTTATATATTATTATATGTTAAGAAATTCTTATGTGTACTAAAAGGAATATATGCTTTAAGAAAAAAATTAAGCTACATATTGTGATGTTCCGATCCAAGAGAAGAAACACACATGTGAATTTTATTTCCATCTTTATATATATATAATTTATATTTTATAACCATAATAACATGGCACGATATATAATACATAAACCATAAACCATAGCACACAAAAGTATATATTCCTAGACTGGAGATATACCCAAGAAGCTAGCAATCTAGCACAGGCACAACCAGTGTAAGTTATTTAGCTATATCATCATATATATAATATAATGCTTTCACACACATATAAAAGTATACATATCAATACCACAAACCATGGCCACAATCTCACTGATCATGGAAGGTTTTCGGCTTTAGGATTATCAGTTTTAGCTTCAGTGGTTTGGAGATCGTTCTGACACTCGTCATGGCACCTCGCGCAAATGGCAGGATCATTCTTCATTCAACTTTATCATCATCTTCATCTCATCATCATATACAAACCCAGATCTTCATACAATCTCAACTTAGGCAAAAGCAAAACTTCACCACCATCGATCTTCTCAAACCCACAGATTTCAAGGAATTTTTAACCCAATTTCAATTTCACATAGAACCCAATTTTACATGGGTAGTTATTCAAACTAGAACATATGATTTAATATTTTAAAATCAACATTTATTTAATTAAAAAAAAACAACAACCGACCGTTCCATTGTGTTTTCTTTCTCTCAAATTCACTATTTTAATCTTGAATTTCTCATCCTGCAAATTTGTTTTCTTTTTTCTATTTATTAGTTGCAAATATGGCTTCTACAACTCAAACACATGATCTTTGAAACTTCCATGGTTTTTGTATTCATAGTGGAGATGATGTGGGGATGGTGGTGGGTAAAGGAAAAAAAGTTACTTTGACTCCTAACCCTCATAACCCTTATTTAAGCATGGATAAAAATAATAATAATAATAATAATAATAATATATTACTTTTTCTGTCCCTTTTTATAAGAGCTAGTTTGACAAAACACGAGTATTGAGAAAATGAGTTTTAGTATTAAATTGATTGACAAATTATATTGATTTTACATGTTTACCCTTATAATTAATTATAGTGCGTTGTATCATACAAAAGAGAATTTAATGCTATTAAAAAAACTATGCAAAGTAAGTAAGGGCAAATTTGGAAAATAAATAATTAATGTCATTGACAATTGTAAAAGAATTTTATAAAAAGGGACAAAGTTTGTGTCAAACTAGCTCTTATAAAAGGGATGGAGGGAGTATAATTATAGTTAACCCTTATGTCGTTATAACAAAATATAAAAAAGGATTATCTACCAAAAAAATTATATTCAAGATGGATTAACACTAATTTTCCATTAACACTAATTTTCATATTTTTTTATCTAATAACTAACTTTTTTTAACTCGATAAGTTCGATCATAAATAAAATTCGACAAATTTAGTTCAACTAAGATACATTGATACCATTTCAAACTCAAACACGTGCCAATAAAGACAAATTAAATAAAATTCGACAAATTACATTCAATTAATATCCACTAAAGACAAATTAACCCTAATTCGACAAATTTAGATCGACTAAGATCCATCGATACTATTCCAAACTCAAACACGTGCCAATAAAGAAAAATTAAATAAAATTCGACAAATTATGTATAACTAATATCCACTAAAGACAAATTAACCCTAATTTGACAAATTTAGTTCGACTAAGATCCATCGATACCATTTCAAACTCGAACACGTGCCACTAAAGATAAATTAAACCTAATTCCACTAATTTACGTACAACTAATATTCACTAAAATCAAATTAACCCTAATTCTACAAATTTAGTTCGACCACGTGCCACTAAAAACAAATTAACCCTAATTCGACCAATTTAGATCGACTAAGATCCACCGACACCATTCCAAACTCAAACACATGCCAATAAAGAAAGATTAAACAAAATTCGACAAATTACATACAACTAATATCCATTAAAGACAAATTAACTCTAATTCGATAAATTTAGTTCGACTAAGATTCATCGATATCATTCCAAACTCGAACACGTGCCATTATAGATAAATTAAACCTAATTCCACTAATTTAGTTCGACCACGTGCCACAAAAAACAAATTAACCCTAATTCGACAAATTTAGTTTATGGTAGATTCATCGATATCATTCCAAATTTAGTTCGAGTAATTAATTTAGAAGAAAAATAATTTATATAAGAACAACAATTTTTAGAAGAACAACTAATTTTTTTCTTGATAAGCTAAGTAAATGTTGTATTATACCCTCTTGTCTCTTTTTTTTTATTTTTTTTAAGAGAATGATTTGTTAATTACTCCCCTGAACTAATTTATTTTTTTATTTTAACAATTTTTTTGGTAGATAACATATTAATTTATTTTTTTACCTAATATAATATATTAAATTTATTGAAAAAAACAAGTGTGTGAAAAAAAAGGATTTTATTGGTGGATTAAAATTAAAGTGTAAAAATATTTAGCATTACAATTCTAAACGGATAAGTAAAAAGAAACGGAAAAAATATATATATATATATATCATGAACTGTAAAATATTAACCATTTTAATTGATGGTGTAATTAATTTTCTTCAATTAACAATAAAACAATAATGTACATCACAAATATGCCACCAACCACCATAAATAAAAAACTATGCCTTTTTGAGAAACAATCATGTGTGCCACGTTTTACATGCACCTATGTCCTTGCAAATTTCTCCTAGAAGGTAGCAAACATTAAATCCTAGCCATCCAACTAAATTTATATTATATCCATGGTAATAAAATGCATTGGTCCAAGATGGACAAATAGAGTTGTTGGTCCAAATTAGACGGACCCTATTATATAAGAAAGTAGTTATAATTGGTCTTTTTTGAGTTTTTCATTACTCCCTCTGTCTCAATTAGCATTTATTAAAGAATATGGTAGATGGATGTACCAAAACAAAATGGTAAATGGAAACTATAAAATTTTGAATTGAGAAACACGAATTAAATTTGTTTTTTATCAACAAATTAAATTAGTTTCAGTGTAGTTGGAAATAAGTAATTAATGTTGTATTAAAAATTGAAAGAAGTCGCCCAAAATCACTTGGATAAGATGACTCGAGTCTTATCTAACTTAACTAAGGTCTTGAATTCGATCTCTAACTTAACTAAGGTGTTAATTAAGAATATAAAATAAAATAAAAATTCAAATACATTATTAAAGTAGGAAAAAAATAAAATAAAATATTTAACTCTTAGTTATTTTAATTTAATTTCAATCGATAATTGTTATTGTTATATAATCACAAAAATAAAAACATAAAAGAAAATAAGAATATGAATTATGAAATAAAAGTGATGGGGTATGATGTTGAATTAAACAAAACTTTTGTAGTGAGTAAAAGTTGAATGAGTGTTGAATTATTAGATGGAGGAGAGAGAAAATGATGTAGAGTGTAAAAAATGAAAAAGGTGGGTGTTGAAAAATTGGACCATTGATACATAGTCTTATGTTTGTGATAAATGCCAAGTGGTGTGGACCATCTAATTAATGACTCATATAGTAGAATATAAATAGATTAATTTTTGGTCAAATGAATTAATTAATTTTAATATATTATTTTTAGTATGTTATGTTTTTTACTATACATGTCAGATATAATTTATTATATATACACAAATAATATGGTCAATTTTCTCATTCATATGCAATTGCAAAGTATCATTTTACAATCGAGAAAAAAATTATATAGAAATGACTCACAAACAAAACTTTTTTATGGCAATATTAATGGTAGTTCTTCTATTCTCATCAGGTATGTAGACAATTTGTAAAGAGGTTGATATTCCTTCATTTATTATTTCAATATATTGATATATTTTACAATAATTAATTATTTTATAATTCTTATTAGGTATTCACAAAACTGAAGCTAAGCCTGTCGAATGCGTTGGTCCATGTTTAGGTGGTCTTCCTAATTGTGAAGTTGCTTGCGAGCAAAGTGGCTATACGGCTTTTGATCAGTGTAACGATGACGTTAAATGTTGTTGTACCGATTTATAAGATTAGTTAATTTGGGAGAAAAATTATGCTTAATAAATTATTACTCTATGTTTACAATGAAATATTAAAATGCAATCATCATATACTGTCGAGAGATTCGAGTTTTTATCCATCATATATTGTTTTTATTTTATTATTAATAATTTTTTTTATGGTTTACAAATGTTGTCAATATGAAAATCGAATATAAGATCTCATAAATACTGCACAAAACTCTCACCTCTAGATCAAAATCCAGTGACTTTATTAATAACATTTTTTATTTCTTTTTCTCAACTTTAAGATGAATAATTAGCATGTCTGTTTTTTTTAAGCAAATAGTAATTAACATGTCAAAATAATGTCCATTAAAAATTAAGAGGACAGAAACATCTCAATTTTTATTTTTATGGACTTGAATAAAAATTTATTATATTTTAATGACAAAATTAACCTTTAAATTTTTGAAAAGCACTCACAAACTCTGCTGGTATTTGATTCTGGTAGGTAAAAAAGTTTCTTTAAAGTACATTACCATTTTTTTTAATACCAGTACAAATTTATTGAGAACTAAAATTAAAGAAATTTTCTTCATATTTGTTTTGTTTTGTTCTGTTTTGACATTGCACAATTTCACAACGTCTCTTAAAAAATCTAAAAATTCTTCAAGGACAACATTGCATGTTCAATAACAATATTTTTTTTTTGACATGGTTCAATAACTTTTTGACAACAGAATAAGTGTATCTTTGGTTCCACTTCTGGAGCAGTCAGAATTGATTCTGGATGTGTAGAATTGATTTTGGCTTGTTTGGTTTCTTAAAAGTAGAATTGATTCTGCTTCCAAAATTGATTCTACTTGAAGCTAGAAATCGTAGCTTCAATTGATTTTTACATTCTAATTTTTTGTTCAACTCACTTTTACATGAATATATCCAAACATAAACCACTTTAACTTAAAATCAATTTTGGCCAGAATTAATTTTACAGAATCAATTCTATCAAAATCAATTCTCGTAATCGCAGAACCAAACATACACTAAGTGAGTGACTTTTCAATTTATCTTTATCATGTCCTAAATATTTGCAACTTTAAGGAATTAGAAAAAAAAAGAATTACTCAGAAAATGTAAAACATAAAATGTTAAAAAGGCAAAATTAAATTTTGAAATCTTCTAGATCGTATACATTAACAACTATTGGTAGATGATTTTAGTAGGTAAGGGGAACATGAGTGACAAATTCGTCAAACTAAATTCAAATGAGTCTTTCTTTAGTTGCCAATATGCATGTTTGGTAAAGCCTTCTATTCTTCTATTCTAGAAGCCTCCACACTTCAGTCCAATTATTTTTAGTGTTTATTCTTCTAGTAATTCGTTTAATTTTCTCACAGAAACGTGCTGTTATATATAAGCTGCTAAAAGTATATACTGTATCAAATGAGAAGCTAGTAAAATTATTATTCTACTTTTCGTGTTTCTATAAAGAATGGGAAACTAGCAAGTAATAAAAGTTTTGAAACTAATTTATTAATTGAGAAAAAAGAGCTAATAATTGTAGTCTATCGTGTAAAGTACAACTTTATATATAAATAAATAGGCAAAATTTCAGTATTATTCCTTTCTCTTAATTTTTTTTAATATTTTGATCATTTATCAACACTTTAGTCCTTTATATTACTATTTTGTAACTTTATGATCTTTTATCTTTTATTTGTAACACTTTAATCTTTTAAAAATAAGATAAAGAACTTGCAGTGTAATTTTGCCTAAATAATAATAATGTATGTGTGATCCATGTATATATTTTTTTTTATACGGATTAATTTATATACATTGACAGTGTAACAATTTTTTACATGTGCATCCAATCAAATCATGATATATAGATATTTATTGAAATATTTTAGGAACAAACCTATTAAAGTGTCGCTATGATGTAATTGAACTAAATGCATTGTAAAATTATTTTACACTAACAATGTCAGTGCCTATTAATTAATCTCTTTTTATATATATTTATCCATGTAAGTTTTTGAATGCATGAAATCATATTTTGGTGTAAAAATCATCTTAATTCATACCAAACAAAACATTTCGTGAATAGCGTTTTAATTTAATGTTGTTAAAGTCAAAAAATGAAGGAAGAAAACACAAACAAACAAGAAGTAGAAGTAGCACAACTCACAAGTCAGAATACAACAACAGTGCTTCAATATTATCTCAAAAATGATAAAAATCAAAATTATTTTTTACTAAAAAATCAGTTAAGCACTTTGTTCCCAATAGTGTAAGCAATTGTATGCATTCCTGGCACACCAACGGTTAGTGTTATTTTTAATAAGTAAAAATTGAATTATAAGAGCATAATGACTATTCAATCCTTATAATTCAATAGAGGAAACAACAAATCAATAAAAATAACATAGAGGATTTCTACACCAATCAGAGAAAGTAACGGAAGTAGATAAATCTCCCTGGCCTATAAACTAAAACCACGCAATGTAAATGATTTGGTGTACAAGAAAAGAAATATTAACAAATTCTCCATAAAAAACAATATTGTTGCGCTTTCTCCGTATGCTGTAAATTATTGCAAGCTGAATTATGCCTTTGAATATATTCTAAGACCTTTTAATATATTTTGAAAATTTAGAAAGTTTTAGAGCATATTATATTGATGTCTAACTTAATAATATTGATAGTAAGAATTAAACTAAATTTACTCTAATGTAACCAATCTATTCACACCCAATGTTTTCCAAACTAAAATAATCAAACTTCTCTACATGTCTATACTCCAAGTCACCTATTACTATTCAATTAAAAAAAGTCACCAATTTCACTCGTTTTCAATTTTCAACACCTAAGACTAAATAACAACAATTCATTAAATAAAAGTAATCAAACTTATACTAAAAACATTAATTATAGTTGAACACGTTTCACAAAAAACTCATTCTTATCTACAATAATTTAATCCTAAACTTCCTCCAAATCCGGTGTGCTATGACAAAGTCTTCATGCTCACGGTTTCATCATTATCATATCATCATATAAATACACAAAACTCAAACACATTTTCACAACTACAATTCAAAGTTTCAAACCCACTTCATATATTCACATTCAAATTCAAATCTCTCTAAAAAATAATATCTTTTTTTTCTTGAAACAATCTTTTTTGATCATGATGAGGAACAAGGGACAAAGCCAAAACATGTTTATTAGAATCATGTCTTCGCCAATAAGAGCATTAGGAAAAGCAAGAGATGCATATGTAAGAAGCATAACAAATTGTGGTCAAAGTATGAGTTATGGTGGTGGTTATCCAATGGATGCTGCTTCAAGATTTTCATCATTATCAAGAAGTCAAAGTGCAGCAACATCAAGAAAATCATCATCAAGAAGATCAACATCATCATCATTAGAAGGTAATGAAGATTTTGCTGAACTTGTTAGAGCTGCTTCAGCTAGAACTTTGGTTAATAGACTTGATATGGATTTGGTTCTTAAACAACAACAGCAGCAGCAACAGAAATTGAATAAAGGGTTGCCTAAATCTAGTAGTGTTAGTATGGCTAAGATTGATGAAGATATGCCTTTTGATTCTAGTGTTGATGGAAAAATTGGTTTTGTTGCTGATTCTTATCCTAGATCTAAGAGTTATGCTGTTGGTCATAGACATAGAAATGTTGCTTTCTAAATTTAATTGTTGAATTGAACCTTTTTTTTAGTATAAGCAATGTGTGAGTTATTATCATTGTTTGTAAGATATTAAGAGATGGATTTAATTGAATCATAATCTCTTTTTAATTGAATCTTGTGTTTTGGATGTATAATTAATTAGTTGCTCTCTGTTTATGTAGTGGTGAGAGATTTGTAAATTTGGTCTTTTTTGTAATTTGATTTTTATTTTTAGTTGATGATGAATTATCAGAAGATAACTACTATTAAAGTTTAATTATTATTGTTCAAACTCAAATCTATTACACTGTTTTTACGAGGTATTGCCTGATTTTAGTTTTGTGCAACTTAAAGTTGTTTGATGCGGTAAATAGAAGACTATTTACATTATATATGTAGGTGACTAGGTGCACAATTTTTTTGAAATATTGTCTATTTTGAATCTTGCGTAGAATTTCGAGTAAATCTTTGCATTTTTTATAGGAAAATTTCTTAGTGACTTGAGGTAAATAGAAGTTTATAAACTAAATTTAGCTCTAATTTGCGAACAATGTGAATTTATTTTTGTATATGCAGATATTTTATGCATGTATAAAGTGTAATATAATATACGAAGCAAGGACACAGTATTTGTTTTTCTGTTTTTGGTTCAACTTGGGAGAATGTTGAGGAAATTCTCTTTAGATAACTATGAGAGAACGTTGTTTCTTGCCCACAAAGAAATTGGATCTGGATAAGCTAGAAATTTTCAATACGTAAATTATAAATTGACATAAGGTAAATAGAATGTACTCACCAGAAGAATGGAAGATTAAGTAGATTATACTAGTAATATTGTAAAAAAGAAAAAGTAACAGATATGTAAAAGAAAGAGTAACACTAGTAGATATTTAAGCTAGCACTAGCATACTCCTAAAAATGCTTTAAATGAGATAACACAAATATTTTTTAATTTAACTAAAATCTCATATTTAATTTAGAGTTTGCATTCAGGCATCGTTAAAACTTTTAAAAAACATTTACTTCATTTAAGTCTCACAAAATTTGAAGATTAATCTTTAAAATTATTTGCTTACTAGTTAGTTATTAATTAGATAAGTATCAAATCACCAACGTATATCATGCATGTAAATACTAGTAGTACTTGCTTGTAACAACATTTGCAAGTTGTGTGACATTTTTAGTCAAATTTTAACGCTGGTTGACACGCGTGGTAAAGGACCCAAAATTGAACTCTTATCCTTTTAATACATAGATAGATATATACGAGTATACCGCTCAAAGTTTGGTTGTAGTTTTTTTGACTCAAATTAGTTTGTAGTTGAGGCATGCATGTCACATGTGATTATGTATAGTTTTATACTACTAAGACAAACAATATATGTTGCATAATTTATAGAGGAATTATATCTTGGCATTCAATAATAATGGGCACATCTATAAATTCTATTAAATCTATTAAATTATGACATTCTTACTTGATAGTATAGTAGTAAAATCAAATTGATTGTTAAAAGAAATTTAAAAGTAAAAACATATTGATTATACAGAAACCTCTAGTATAAACCTTAATTTAAAAAAATTAAGAATTATTGATGGACCTCTTTAAATTACCGGCTAATTAGCTATAGCCAACTTCTTTTATATTTTTATTTTGGTGAGAATTCACAATCATATTTACTATAAAACATCTTTCATCTGTATTTGATTTATGCCTTTCACATAACCTCAAAGTTTTAAAGATTTGGATCATCTCAATCCAATTTTACCTTAATCTCTCTCAATCATAAATTATGGTCATTTGATTAATCTAACGATAAGATAATAAAAACACTATTTTAAAAAGAAACACACGGTAACAAATTTTTTCATAGAAATCTAAAATAAAAACTGTGTATGCAGAAATCAAACGTTGTAGCTACAGTTAAGCCAACGGCGATGCCCAATTATTTTGGCGGTGATGTATACATTAACACGGCAGTTGGCATCACCACAACGGTAGCATTGTCCAAATATGTGGTGCTGCCTCTGATCTGCAAGAATATTTATGGGATAAATTAAATTCATTTGATGGAAATTAACCCAAAAACCAAAACATTTTTCACACATATGGTTTCGTTCTTCCAAGTTTTACATATCAGTAAAAAAAAAGGTTAGTTAAACATAGTGGTGGATGAAGAAGATAAGTCAGGATATGGGTTTTTAATTTGGGAGATGTCATTATTTACGGCATTTAATTTGGTGCATTTACTTTATTTTAATAATAATTTGGTGTATTAACTTTGACATATGGGTTTTGGACATTTTATCAATAGATTAATTTGGTTAAGATTGAGGGAAAAATTGATTGAGAGGATTCACTCTCTTTAAATTGTGAGGTCATATTAGAGAGGATTCACTCTCTTAATTATACATAACAAATATTATATTTTTAGAAAGAGATATAATGATAACATTGCTTAGTTAGAATGTAGATTGATTAGAAAGACAAACCACCCAGGAGTTGATTTCCAGTTAATAATACAATAGTAATTACCAGCATCAGCAATTTTAAAAAACATATTTTATATTTTAAAAAATTAATATTCATTAGCTATGTTAAAATAATTGTTCTTTGGCTGTTGAATAGTTCAATTAGCTTGAGACAAAAGATTTAAAAAATAAAATGTTCGCAATTTAAGTCACGATAAATAAAAAAATATTAATGTTAATATTAACAACTAATTGTTAACATAGCTTAAAAATGTTAATATTGTCAAAAAAAAAATTATTAATTTTTAACCACTTAAAAATGTTATTTTTTGTTCCGTGAGTTTAGCTCACTTGGTTGTGACATTGTATTATATATGCAGGGGATGGAGTTCGAACCTCGGACATCTCATTTATCCATCTTAAGGTAGAATTTCTAGCAACTAGTCTATTTGACAAAAAAAATGTTATTCTTTATTTTAAAAATATTATTCTTTAATTTATTTTTAAAAAAAAAAAAAGAATTTAATTCATTCACACCACAATAACCCTTAAAAAAAAAATTATGAATAATTTAGAATTAGAATGTTGCATACACTTTTTATCGTTAAGACACAGAAAGTAGTATTCCGGAATTTCATTCAGTAGCCACTCCACCTAATCCCTCTATTCTCTTCACATTTCTACGATGGCAGTGTTAACGGACATAGAAGAAGATGAACTCGACGAAGAACCAGGCGAGGTCATCGAATCAGCACCGCCTCAAAAGCTCGGCGAAGAAAGACAACTCACTTCCAACTCCCCAATCAAAAAGAAACTCCTCAAACGCGGTCACGGTTGGGAAACCCCCAATTTCAACGATCATGTTACCGGTTAGTTAGTTACTTACTCATACTCTTCTTTATGCTCAAATCTTCAATCTATCAATGTAGAATTTGCACCTTATAATCATCTTTTTTTCAAATGCAGTTCATTATGTTGGAACTTTGCTTGATGGAACCAAATTCGGTTCTACTAGGGATTTTGATTGTCCTGTCACATTTGCACTTGGCCAAGGTGAGTGGAAAGAAAGCAATAATAATTTTCTTTTATAATTGTGATAGAGAGAATGCATTTTTAATTGTGAATGAAGCACAGACACGACACATGTCTGGCACCGATATAATAATTTGAGAAAATGACACAATTCAATGTGTCGTGTCGGTGTCCGACACCGGGGCACGCCTAATCCGAGGAGTGTTTGTGTTCATTGTGATAGAGAGAATGCATTTTCAAAAATATTCAATCTATTTTTGAAATGTATTTTCAAAAATATTCAATCTATTTTTGAAATGTATTTTCAATAACTTCCATGATGCATTCTCTAGTGTTCATTTAATCAGCAGAAATGGAAACAAGAAACAATAAAAGTAAAGAAGTAATCTCAATTGTTGATGAATAAATTAATAGTTGATGTTATATGTACAACAGTACAAGCATGTGGGTGTGATTTAGATTTCTTTATTTGTTGATGGGATTGACAGGTGAAGTGTATGCTGGATTGGATGATGGTATTGTCACCATGAAGAAAGGAGAGGTGGCATTGTTCACATTACCTGCTGTTGAGTCTGAAGGCATTCAACGAGACTCCAACTCAGTTGTGCAGTTTGAGGTGGAACTCGTTTCGTGGATCACTGTGGTGGATGTTTGCAAAGATGGCGGAATTATCAAGAAAATTACGGAGAAGGAGAAAGGGAATGATCGGCCTGGTGATCTTGATGAAGTCCTTGGTATTCTAACAGCTGCTTATACATATTTCTTTTGCTTCCCACATGTCAACAAGTTGAGAGTTATTATATTCTCCATTTTAACCATGTTTTATGTTGTTTTATCTCTTTGTTTGGCTTATTTTAAAATTGAAAACTGTTAGCTTATTAGTCCTTTTGGTTCTTTTTATAGTGAAGTATCAGGTGTCACTAGTAGATGGCACTGTTGTTGGAGAAACACCGGAAGGAGGAGTTGAATTCTATTTGAAGGATGGTAATATTGTTTAGTTGTGCTCCTATTTTATTTCACTGAACAGAGAATATAATTCTGTTTTTCATCCCAGTCTTTGTGACCGATTATTTTACTGGTTGAAGGTCATCTTCTTCCTAGATTGCCGAAAGTGATCATGACTATGACAAGAGAAGAGAAGGCTGAATTAATTGTTCAACCTCAGTGTACGTCTTTTGTTGTTCTGCTCCACCTATAGTATCTGGTTTTTTTACCTTCTGGTAACCAAATGAAAGGTTTATTATATGTCCATATATTCCCTCATTCTGCTAAGAGGCATGAAACTTTGTTCTCATTTCTCAGTGCATGACTCTGATTGAAATGAAATGTGGTAGCCATAATTGTAGTCCACTGAAATTTTCTGCTATCTTCTAGTTGGTTTCTTTTCTCTTAGTCCTTTAATCACTGTGCCTGTGCCATAATCATGAAACCAAGTTTAAAGTTAAGCATGCTTTTGAAGTAACTTTTGTTGAACTTTTACTTATCTTCCTTAGATTCATGAATCTTGCAGTCCAATATCTCAAATAATTAGTCTGGAATTTTTTTCATATGGTGGATGTAGATGCCTTTGGGGAGAAGGGGAGAGAAGCTGGCAGCGGGTTCAATTCAGTTCCGCCAGACTCAGTGCTGCATGTTAATATTGAATTGGTGTCCTTCAAGCCTGTCATAAATGTAATTGGTGACTCAATGGTGATTAAGAAGATTTTGAAATAAGGGGAGGGTACTTCCACAGCCAACGAGGGTGCAAATGTTACTGGTAAGATACTGACCCGGACTTGAATTAAATCAGAATGCGTCCAGAATTATAACTATTGTAGTCATGCGGCTCGACGAGGAATTTATAATATATTCTTTGACTAAAGGTTTATTGGATGTAACTTTATTTTTCAAATTTCGACTTATTTTTCCTCCCTCAAAGTTCATGTGTTGTTACTTTTGTTGAAAAGGCCTTTAAAGCATAATTATGCACACATGGAAAAGACAATGCAATGGTTATTGTAGAAGTTAACAGACAATAAACGTTACACACTTAACTCGTACATAGCATTTTTCTAGAATGGTTTTCTACGAAAAAGGCCCTATTGTAGCATGTAGGTGCATAAACTTTGTTGTTCTTTTCAAATTAAGAAGGTACTACAGGTATGGTGTTATTTATTGCACAAAGAAAGTAAAATAAGGAAAGGAAGAAAGGGCCTCATTTTACTGATTGATTTTGTTAAAATTGACATGGCAGTCAGCTACACAGCCATGCTAGAAGATGGCATTGTATTTGAGAAAAGAGGAATTGGTGAAACACAGCCCTTGAAATTCATAACTGATGAGGGTGAGTTTATTCTTATCCTATCTCAACCACACTCTTTTGGATGCTTTTATTACCACTTGTAATCAACTGTTTATGGGTTTGAGGAAGTTATGATACTAGTATTTTTATTTTGCTATCTGTAGAACAAGTTATTGCCGGTCTAGACCGAGCAGTGGCAACAATGAAGAAAGGTGAGAGGGCCATAATTAGTATACATCCTGATTATGCGTTTGGAAATGTTGAAGTGAGACAAGAACTGGCTATCGTGCCACCAGGCTCAAAAGTAGTCTATGACATTGAAATGATGGATTTTATTAAGGTAATAAGAGAGAAATCCTCTGCCTCGGCGCTTCGAAGATTATAAAGTCAATATACAAGTCTTTCATTAACTTCCGTGAATGTTAATTGAAGAGATACTTTGACTGAATGACTAAATTGGTTGATATTATTTAAGGGACTAATATGCAATTTAGTATATTGGAGGGACTAAATTGCTCAACCATTACATCAAAATGCTGCTTTACTCAAACTTACATCATTTACTAGCATGGAGAAAACAAAGTTACTTGCAGTATACTTTGGTTTCTTTGTGCTGTATGGTTTACCATTTATGCACATACATGTGTCTGTCTACATTAGTTGTTTCAATAGTATTAACTTTTATTTAATACACATTCAAAGGAGAAAGCACCATGGGAGTTAAATAATAATGAGAAAATTGAGATGGCTGGGAGGAAGAAAGAAGAAGGGAATTTATTATTTAAAAGTGGCAAATATCAGCGAGCATCGAAGAAGTATGATAAGGTGAACCATTTATTTGCAGTGACTTTGATTTTTCAAGTTCCATATTTTCTTAGTTCGTGACTTTGGTCCAAATCCATGATACCTAATATTCTCCCAGGCTGCTGATTTTGTTAGTGAAGATGGATCCTTTGGGGATGATGAGCAAAAGCTAGCTAAATCGTTGAGAATTTCATGCTGGTTGAATGGTGCAGCTTGTTGCCTTAAACTGAATGACTTTCCAGGAGCAATCAAACTATGTACTAAGGTAACAGCCAATTGAGTTATTCATAAGATTTGAGTGCATTGTGTGATCTTTGCAGATTGGCTCATTGGAGAGACAAATGTGGGTGACAGAGTTGATGACCATTGACCACTTATATGCATATATGCATTAGGAAGAATTAGTTGGGAGGTAAAGGAAAACAAAGTAGTTTTCATGAAAATGGTTGTCATACTTTGGAGTTAGCACATAGAATCGCACTAGTTTGCGATCCAGCGTATCAAAGTTGAGTTAACTACTTACAATTTTTTAAATTTTTTAAATTCATAGGCTCACCTAGAATCACAACTTCACAAGTTTGAGGACTATTGTACGAGTCTATAACTTAATGGTCATTTCCTCCAAACATGCTTAATATAATATTAATTCTTTGTCTTTTAAAAACCCAAATTGCAAAAGCTGATTAGTAAGGCTCCAGTGCACCGAAGTAGTATTCAAAAGGAGGTCCAGGGTTCAAACTTTGGAAACTAACATAACCACTTAGGGCCTGTTTGAAACAATTTTGGTTTTTAGTTTTTAAAATGTGTTTTATAAAAGTGTTTTAGAAAAGTGTTTTTAAGAAGAGAAAATCAAAACTTCTTGAACTTGTTTTACTTTTTTAGTTTTAAAAACTGATAAATAAAAAACTGTTTTTGAAAACACTTTTGTAAAATTGGATTACCAATCAAGTTTTTTAGTTTTAAATTTTTAAAAACTAAAAAACTGTTTTTTAGTTTTAAATTTTAGTAACTAATATTTTGCCTATATAAAATATCCCAACATGTACCTATTTGCAAAGTATTTGAGTTTTGTTTCCATCTCACAGATTCCAGCTCAAACGAATTCAGGCACCAGTATTATGTAAAGTCTTGCATTGCGTATTTACTAGTTGAGCCTCTGAAGATTACACAAGTTTGCATAGAAATAAGTTATGTCATGACTCATGAGAGTCCCGGTTTTATCATGAGAGTCTGATAAAAATAAGTTCTCAACTAAGTCATTTCATGAGAGTCCTGGTTTTTAGTTTCAAAAATAAGTTCTGAGTCATCTTGAGTTGCTTGAAGAAATTATTGAGTATGCAATAGTCTGATAGAAACCCTTTCAGATATTGCAGATTAACCCAGATACGACAGAAGCTAAAATAAGAAACAAAAATGAAGCGTTTCGGTAAGTAGGCTAGCTCATCGAGGGGCCAGCTTCCACCCAAGCCTCATTCTTCCCACTGAATTCTTGCTTGCTTTTCCTCACACGCTCTTTGACTTTCCACATTTCACTTCTCCTCCCCTGCTGCCAGTGCCACATTGAACCACATTGACGGAATTACAAGAAAATGTCCTTTTCATATACATTTTTCCTCGCGCTGGTTGGTGTTTTTATCCACTACCTTTTTCTTTATTTCTCCTCGCATAGATCCTCCTGTAATAGGGTATCTATTACAGTCCTGTTTCATGAACTGATGGTGCATAAATGACCATAGACATATTGGTTGAGGAGGGTTTTAACACCAATTGTGTTGAAATTGTTCTTTCCATTACTAACCGATATTTTATCACTAATGTTTGCTAAATACATTTATACATGTTATAATTCCGAAAAGAATTTCACCATGCATTCTTAACTTCTAGCTGAATAATGGAAATGTATAATTGTATTATTTTAGACATCCATTATCTAACCTATGTTTGCTAAAGAGTAGCCATCATATCACATTTCTTATTCTTTTTACCTCAAGTTATTATAAGTGTAGCTTCCATATCAAACTTCTTACTCTTTTCATCAGGTACTTGATGTTGAGTTTCACAATGTGAAAGCTTTGTATAGACGAGCGCAAGCATACATAGAGACCGGAGACTTTCTCTTGGCAGATGTAGACATCAAGAAAGCTCTTGAGGTGGATCCACAGAATAGGTACTTGACATGGTTGATTTGATTCTTCGAAGAAATTTATTTTTGGATTAAAAGCTTGTCATTACGAGAACGTGGTTTTTTATTTTTCAGGGAGGTAAAGGTACTCAGGATGAAATTGAAGCAACTTCAAGCTGACAGTGACAAAAAAGATGCTAAACTGTATGAAAATATGTTTGCTAGTAAACCAAAGGTAGTATCTATACTTGATATACGTTTGTAAAATTTGTGTTGCCTTAAATCACATGTTTTTGGTTGTTAATCTCTGTTGATTATCCGTTTCCATTATTTTTAATTCCTGCGTAAACTGCATTTCCAATTAAAACTCTTATTACTGTTCTCAAGCAGAGATTGAAAGTTGAGAAAGAAGAGGGTGATGTGGTGAAACTAGAAACGGACAATGTCGGTGACAGTGCAGCACCTTCCGATGGTGGTTTAATTATTGATTCTCGCTGAAGCTGTATCGTTTACAATACAATGCTTCAAACAAAAGGAATATAAACAAATATGTAGTATAAATGATAGCTACATATTATTGTGTAACTACTACAGAGGTTATACTTATGGGTCAAAGAAAAAAGGGAAAGTATCCTATCTTATTTGAACTTATACAAATTTTTGAGTAATTATCAACATTATTATCTCTTGAATCATACACACTTATATTATACACGAGTTAGGGCTACATGGAAAAACTAAAAAAGGGAATCAAAAAGTTGGCTTTTAAAATAGAATGTAACTCAATGTGCGCGCATACGCACCATCGTAACTAGCTTTTTAGTTTTCACACAATCAACTTGCATACGTAAATAGTATAATCTATCCCAAAACTCTTAACATTTTAATTAATAGCAAAAAAGCAAACATGGATTTTTATATGATATCGTACATGTTTGGTAATTCAACGAGTCACCACTACCGCGTAAAAATAAAGATTCACCTAAGAATGAAATACTGCCATTACCTTTGAAAAATTCAAACGGTACATCGTATAACTTTAACAATGAACTAGATGCACCATTTCACACAAGATAAGTAAACATGTTTTTTTTGTCCACTAAAAACAATACATCACACGAATTGTAGTTATAGTTTATTCATTTTGGCAATAATTTTGTTGGCACAATTAATATTCAGGTCACATAATAAAAGATTAGGAAAATCTCTCTTCCAGCCCTCCACGTTTCTTTTATACCCAAAAAACCGATTTTGCACTTGCTAAAAAATTCGGTTCGCAGAAACCGAAATGTTTCTAATGGAAAATTTCGGTTTTTAGAAATCAAAGTTGAATTTCAAGGCAAAAAAATTTTCGGTTTATAGAAACCGAATTTTTTATGAAGGGCACCATGGGGGGCTGGAAGAGAAATCTTCAAAGATTAGAACAAATAATTGGGCTTAGGAATTGCGAAACCAATTATAAATCTAGCGAAATTATCTATGTCGGAGTTGAGGTTTTGTTGTTAAGTACAACTGCAACGAAAGATCTTTGTGATATTCGAAAGAGCCCTACGGAAGAGCTTGATAAATTGTTGCTTGGCGATAAAAAAATTGAATCCCTCATTAGGTGCGGTTATACTACTCGAGGGTGGGCAAGTGCTAGACAATAGCATTTACATTTTTTATCCTTGATAATTTACGTTTTGCACCCTTCATATTTTAACCTTGCACCCGACTACTCTCTTTTGTAACTAAATGAGAGTTTGTAACTTGTTTTTTGTTTTGCATTTTATCTTGCATAAGTGCCTTTTTTGTGTTAAAAAAGAATAATAAAGATTTTGCACCCAAAAAAAAATTAATAAAGAAAGAAAAACACGACCTGACAAAAGAATACATTAAGAGAAAAATATGAGATCTGATAAATAATTAATGTTTATGATGTTTTTCATCTAAGTTTAAATTTGGTGGCTACTAGATTTATAATTTGTCTAACAAATAATGAAATCTTACAATATTCTTTTTGATTATTAAAACAAAATTAGTTATTTGATAGATAATATATACATAAATATAACAAGGGTTAACATTTTACTATTTCTAATATATATATATATATATATGTGTGTGTGTGTGAAAGAAGTTGTTTAATACATGAAAATGTAGAAGAATTATTATTTTAGAAATGTATTGGCGGTGATATACATGTAGTTGGTTTGTTGGTGGTGTTTTTAGTGATTTATATGTATGATTCAAATAATCATATTTAATATATGAGAATGATGAAAAATCAATTGTTTGTGATTTATTAATATTCAAAATTTGATTTTTTTTTAATAGTCATGCATGTAGTTGATAGGTGGTGTATTCACCTAAAAAAAGGTTGATAGGAGTGGTGTTCTTGTTAATTCATATGCATAACTCTTAGGGTGCGTTTGATCTAGTAAAAAATAAGGGATTGAATATGACAACTTTAGTTGTGCTGTGTTTGATTTTAAATTGTTCCTGATACCGAATAAACTGGGGGCAAATGGCAGGACAAAATCTTAAATTTTTATCCCCCACTGAATCACGAGACAATATTTGTCCTGTGCTGTTCTAACGTGCCATGCATATGTAAAATGGTATAATCTATCCCAAAACTCTTAACATCTCAATCGCATAAAATTAAACATGGATTTATATATGATATCGTACATTTTGGTAATTCAATAAGTTCACCACTGCTGTGTAAAGTATAGATTCATCGAAAAATGCAACACCATCATTACTTTTCAAAAATCCAAACGGGTACAACATAAAAATTTAGCAATACATCAGATGCACCGTTTCAGACAAGACAAATAAACAAGTTTTTTGTCCGTTAGAAACGATGTATTAGACGAATCATTGTTATACTTGTTCATAAAGAGTTTTTGGCAATAATTTTGTTGGCCCAATTAATATTCAGGTCAAATAACAAAAAAAACAATTGGGCTTGGGAATAAAAAAACCCATTATATAAATACCGCAAAGCCACCGCGCTTAAACCTTGAAACAAACCTAACTATGGCCGTCTTGTTACGCATTTTGGTTACCCTATTATTCTTCTCTCCCTAATCAATTCACTCTCTCTCACTCACTCACTCACTTCAAGTTTCAGTTTCTTCAAATCAATCACTAAAATGGATAAAATCAAAGTTAAGTACAAGCTTAACAATGAAGATTGGAAACCATCACCAATTACAGCGTTAGCTACTAGTATTGACGGTACTCGCGTTGCTGCATCTCGTGAAGATGGTTCTTTAGAGCTTTGGTTTGTTTCCCCTGGTACAATCGGTTGGCACTGTCAATTGGTACGATATTTTGTAGTTATTAATTTTGTTAACTATCGTTGAAATTGAAGTGTTGATTTATTGATTTTTTGTGTTTGATTTTGTAGACGATTCATGGAGACCCTAATAGAATTGTATCTTCGTTAATTTGGTGTCCCGGTGGTTCAACTTCAAATGGATTTCCGCATGGTCGATTATTTTCATCTAATATAGATGGTTCTGTTTCTTTTTGGGATCTCTATAACTTGAAGCAAACGGTATGATACATTGATGCATACACAGAACAGCTTAATTAAGTGATTATGTATAATCAATTTCTATATTAGAAAGATAAAATAAAATGTCAAATTTGTTTTATGTAAGTTTTAAGTTTTTTTTATAAGCTGGAAGTAAGGTGAAAACAGCTTACGGATTAGCTATAATCTTAAGTTCTCTCAAATAGTCATAATCTCACAAGTGCTTATGGCAGTAGACAGTATCACTTAATTAAGCCCTTGGTTATTAATTGTACTTAGTTGGATTTGTTTGGAAGTGATTAATGAGTGTCTTTCTAGTTCCTCATTAGTTGTACTTTTGAAAGACCTTTATGCTATGTTATTTTTTTTGTTTAATATGCCACTCATGGTTACAGATGGTGCTTGAATCTAATGGTGTCTCAATCTGGCAAATGGCTGTGACGCTGCCTAACAGTGATGATGGTGAAACTAATGGTGTTCGAATGGGGAATGGTTATTCGAAGAGATTTCACGGTTCCGATGAACATGACAACAGCGAAAGTGATGAAGATTCTGATTCCGATTCACCTGATGTTATTAAGCAATCCAGTGTAATGGACCCAAGAGTAGCAGTTGCTTTTGATGATGGATGTGTTAGAATTTACACTGTATCTGATGCAAATGAATTTATATATTTAAAATCCATGAGCCGGGTTCAAGGTTAGATTTTCTTTGTCTTGGTTTTTTCCTTCTGTTATGCTCGATTCCCATTTAGAGGATGATTTACAACATTGTTTTCAGGACGGGTTTTAAGTGTGGCTTGGAGCACGGATGCCAAATTCATATTTTCAGGAAGTAGTGATGGGTATGTATTAATGCCTAGTCATATATTTTTTAGGCAGCTTCACTTTCAAAGTTACTAGGACTATATAGCTTATATTCTGTTTTCTTTCAATAGATTCCAGTTTCATGTTTAATTCATAAAAAACGTTAACATATCCAGCAGTATAAGGCAAATACGAATTAAAAACATTCAGCTGCATAATCACTTGTTTTCTTTTTTAATGGACGTGATTTGGATAACATGTTTTCCTCTGTTTACTCATATAGGGTAATACGAATCTGGGATGCCAAATCAGGTATTGAAGCCCATCATATTCCAGCTAGACTGGGTGTGGACAGTGGACATGAACTTTGTATATGGTCGTTACTATATTTAAGGTGACTGCAACTGCATCCTTTTGTTTTAGCTTTCTAGGATTTGCACACTTCTGCAATTCATAGTTACTGGATTGCTTTGATTTTAGTATTGGAGTACCACTGCCTGTATGCTACCTGTGTTTCTGATTGAGTAGTTATTATATAGGTCTGGAACACTTGTTAGTGGAGACAGCAGTGGGAGCGTCCAGTTTTGGGACTGCCAACAAGGAACTCCCTCTCAAGATCCTATCACTAAACACAAAGGAGATGTACATGCTTTGGCAGCTGCCCCTGATCACAATATGGTGTTCTCTGCCGGTTCTGATGGAAAGGTATGTAGTTTCATAACTTGTGAATTGTCATGAACCGTAGTAATTGATCTTTTTCACACTCAAACGGAGTGAACAAACTGTTAATTTTTTTTGTCATGTTGATCCATGTAATGAAACTTGTTAGTTGTCTGACAATACGAATTATTTAGTTTATTAATGATTTAATTTAATGTTATTATTTAGTTTGTGAGGCCCAACAAAACAAAAAACCGGGATAAAACATATTAAAACATATGGGCCACATGGCCCAATTCCCTGAATTTCAGCTATCTAAGCCCCACTGCTGCCCAGTTATTTGAAATTGAAAAGTCATGCACAGCTGAGAGTTAGACAGAATGAAGATGCAGTGGAGAGAATGAGGCGTAGCAAGAGAACTATGGAACTGGTGGAATCACACAGAGCTGCTGCCGGATGCTCAATATCTGTGGATATATAGGTTTTTTTTGCGAAAGCTTCACCATACCGGCCAATACAGCGTATAAATTTCTGTGATTTGGCCGGGATTGTGTGAGCTACAGCCGCTACCTGAAACTGCATTGCAACAGCAGATCTTGTAGTGCCTAGTGGCTGCTACGCCATGTTATGGCGCTATCGCGGCCACTACATTCTCTATTAACTGCAGAGTCAGATAAACTCTCTTCTCTTTGCTTAAAATGTAATTGTGTCTCTGTATCTTAAACCGATCTTGCTTCATGTTTTTTATGTTCTCTTACGAAAAATGTAATTATATGTATTGTGCAAAGAAAAAAATTCTAGTTATGTTATTATTTCATTAAACTGTTGTTTGTTGTCTTTCTTTGGCTCATTTTAATAAAGATTAAATGTTACCCAATACTTAGTCACCAAGTGAATTATGACAATGTTTCTTTACCTTTTTATTTGAAGGTTGTTCTTTATAAAATGTCTTCATCAATGATAGAGAAAGAGAATTGGGTCTACGTTGATTATCAGAAAAAGCATACACATGATATCCGAGCTTTGACTGTTGCTGTGCCGATAAGTCAAGAAGGTCTGAAAGTTCTATCTTATAATTTTTTGTTATATACTTTGTAGAAGTTGTCGTCGTGATTGTGTGTGATTGGATGAGCTTGTTTGCAAAATCCATATGTCCTATGCGAGAGAAAATATTTTGTAGAAAAGCTTTTTTAGAATCATAAGTGTGTTTTGGTTGTTTTTTCAGAGAATCATAAATTGACCTTTTAGCTTAACCAATAGTTCTTTTCAATGCAGAAAAACCATTTCTTTGCTGTAGGAAAGCTTATCCAATTGTGCAGTATTTTTTGTTTTTTTGGTTACATTTGTCATTTCTGATCCTTAACTATGGATTTATGTTTGGCAGATACTTTGCCAGATGAAAGGATTAAAAGAGCTCGTCATGCAGAAAAGCCAGATGTTTCTAATTACCACAAGTGGGCTCATTCTGGGCATCCCATGCTTATCTCAGGAGGAGATGACACACAACTTTATGCATACCCCGCAAAAGAATTCACCGGGTTTAAACCTCATTGTATCTGTCCTGTGCCTCAGAGAACACCCATTCATGTAGCACTTAATACTTCCTTCAATCAATCACCAATGCTTTTACTGCAGTCTTCACGTTGGATAGAAGTCCGTTTGCTACATCTCAAAAATGTTCGCAGAACTGGAGACTATGCAAAGGCTGAAAGTGTTGGCCGTTTCAAGATTAAGGCATCTCGTAAGATAATCTGTAGCACCCTTGCTAATTCAGGGGTGTTTTTTGCGTATTCTGATAATGAAAAGCCTAGTCTTCTTAAAGTGGAGAGATCCGAAGCAGGAAATATTACATGGAGTTTTGTTAAAATGAAGCTTCCTGAGAGATTACCATTTGCCCATTCAATGATTTTTTCTCATGACTCCTCTTGGTTGATAGTAGCTGGCCATGATAGAAGGATATATGTAAGTTTGCAATATTGTTCATCTCTAAATGTATGTTATAGTTAGTAGGTAAAGTTTTTGGTTTATGCATAGTGTGGATGCTTTAATTCAGTGCCCTCGAGTTTCTAGACTTTTTTATCACATGCATACTTCCCTCAATAATTTATGATAATCATTGTAATTTGTAAATTGCCCTTTTATGATTCTTGATTGTGGAACATGTATGTGTGAAACTATAAATTCTGATTCTTGATGTCTGCCATTTATGTTTCTTATTATGTTTGTTGCCAGAATTTAAACTTAGCTTAATTCCGAATTGGTTTGTATAATCTTTTGGTGCATTTGCTTGTTAGTGGTTTCTGAAGTGCAAGTGTTTGTTTAAATACTAAAATATTTATTTGGATTAAGAATCTATTATGTTTGCTTTATTGACCCTCTTTTCTTTTGATAAGGTTGTCGATGCAAATAGCTCGGAACTAGTACATACTTTTACACCATTTCGTGAACCTCAAGATGATGGATTATCACCGACGGAACCACCCATCACAAAATTGTTTACTAGTTCTGATAGGCAGTGGTTGGCTGCTGTGAATTGCTTTGGGGATATATATGTATTCAACTTGGAGACACTAAGGTATTTCTCTAATTCACTCAATTTCTTTATTATTTGAGAGACCTATTACTTAAATCGGTTTACTGCAGGTAGCTAGAACATCTATTAGTTTTTGGCTAAGTCTAAGGTGCACAAGTAATTCACAAGTTTGTTTTCCACCATTGGAGAAATAAGTCACATCATATCTCATTTGATCGAATTGGGAATGCGTGAAAGAGCAAAGGATTCTACATCACAGGGTCAGGCCCCAGGAGATGATACTCTCCGTTCTTTAATCAGATAAGGATGCTTGCGACTTATTTTGATCCAATGGTGGAAACAAGCTTGTGCATAGTGCAAAACTTATTTCACTTGTGAACCTTGGAGCTAGATTTAGTTTTAAAGAAATCTGAAACTAACAAACCATTTTAGGAAGATACAAATAAATGCACACAAGACAACCTTTGCTGAGTGGTAGTTTTTACTTTACAATATCAATCATAGAAAACTGTTGGCTTGAATGACTGGTAATACGCAGGGAACCCCTCTCACGCTCATTGATTTTCGGATGTGGGAGTTGTTCCATCGCTAATTTGATATCCATACATGTAATCATCTTTTTAATATAATAAATATTTTTTGTGCAACAGGCAGCACTGGTTCATTTCAAGAATGGATGGTGCCTCTGTTACAGCCGGAGGATTTCCACCCCAGAACAACAATATACTGATAGTTACAACTTCTTCAAATCATGTGTATGCATTCGACGTAGAGGCCAGACAATTGGGGGAATGGTCGATGCGGAATACATTTGTTCTTCCGAGGAGATTTCATGAGTTTCCTGGTGAAGTCATCGGGCTTTCATTCCCTCCCTCGTCAAATTCATCCACGGTTATGGTTTATAGCTCAAGGTATTTATTTATATTTTTAATATTAATGTGACACTTTGCATAGCATAGCGGAATCTGAGAATATCTGTAATCCTTTGTCATTAGAAAAGAAAATATGAAAATATTAATTTTTTTTACCTGTATACATTGCTTGTATTTCTTATGTTTTTGAAATTGTTCAATCTTCAGGGCGACGTGCTTGATTGACTTTAGCTTACCGGTGGAGCAAGATGAAGGTGAAATGTTACATACTCGAGATTCAATGATCAAGAATTCACCAAATTTGAACCTTAAGAAAAGGAGTAAATTTAAGAAGAACTTTGAAGTTTTGCAGTTAGAAAAACAGAACTTCGAAGTTTCAACATTAGAAAAAGACCGTGTCTTATATCTTACCCATATTTCAAATAGTCGCTTCTTTATGATAGAAAAACCGTGGTCCGATGTGGTCAATAGCTTAGAAGTTCAACCAGTCCACAGACATATTTATGGAACATAGACTACTCAATAGAATTATTCTCAGTTTTAGGGAATTCATCATGGTGATTAATGTCCCATTTTGTTGTTTCACTTTCTTTCTCTCCTTTGTTGGGATTAAGAATGATGTATTTTGTTGTCATAATCAATTTTGTTCTATTAATGATAGTTTTACAATTTATTTTTTGGTAGTCATTTATTTTTCTTCCAACATGTTTTTAAGTTACAAGGAATGTAAGCAACTCTTTCCAATAGTTTTGCACGTGTTCTTTGTAATTGGTTCATATTTGATCTTGTTCAATATTCAATGGTATAGATGTTAGCATTTCTGTTAAATCTTATTGTATGTTTTTGTCTGCATAGTATTATAACTTAGGCTGTCAATCAGAAGGGAATAGCATTGTATGCAGAGTTGTGTTATTCAAACATCGAAATATTAACAATGTATGTAACACCGAATATATTTGTCTCTATCCCTCCCTTTCTTTTTATTTTCTACACTTTACACATTTTAAAAATACACAAATTACACTTTAACAGTAATTTGACAATACATTTTTGTGCAAATATCATTTCTCTTTTGCAAACTTGCAATCCCAAGTATTGATGGAATAATGACAGCAGTTGTGCTTCAACAAATTTAAGCATGTCATTCTCGATAACAACAGCCTAAGTGAAATACTATTTGCTGCAACTTTGAAAGGCTTTGTAGGATTTGGGTGGTATGTGTAGTCATAACACCCTAGGGATGAAATTACATGGATCATTAAAGTATATTTTAAATAAATCTCATTATTATATGAATAATACTTTCTCAATCATTAAATCCTAGTGAACTTTACTCAGTTGGTAGGGACCTTATATTTTCTACGCAGGAGTTGAGGTTTGAACCCCAGACACTCCTCTTATTCACCTTAATAAGGGTGAAATTTATAGCCAATATGTTACGTGAGTAAAAAAAAAAGTATGTGGTTTGGAATATTTCACTATCTCACTATTTAATTTTGGAATATTAATGAAGTATTTTTATCTTTTCTTAATGTTATTTATTGCTAAAACATATTTGCATGTATATGATGGGTTGATAATAAATGAGAGTACAACATTATTTAAATCATAATACTATTATTTTGATTTTAGTTGTATAAGTTATTATAATATGAGACAGAAGGAGTATAATTTTGTTTTACATATTTTTTTTATACATTATTTTGATTTTAAATTGGTTATAACTTATAAGTTATAATATGAGACAGAAGGATTATAATTTTGTAATAACAACTGAGGTCCTTTTAACATACACTAAATTCCCATTAAAAAAAAAATAGAAGCAATGAAAAGAAAATAAGAGTTCCTTTTAGAGTATCTCTCCTTTGACATCCTCTGGTTTATCTTTCTCTTCACAAAAATGCAACAGTGGTGACTACTGACAATTACTACCTTAAAATCTTTCACATTCTTTCTTCTTCATCAAGTTCACCTAACCAAAAATAAGATACATAGTCAGCATACATTTTCTTTGAATATTTTTATGGAAAACAAAATAGAACGAATGAATATTCAAAATCAAAACAATGGGGAGCTAGTACCTTTTTTCTTGTTGCACATATACACTTGGAAAAATCCAATGCACTTTTCACTGCTCCATTCCCTGATAAATTGTCTTGCTTCTGTTCAACAACAAAATAAACCATTAATACTTTTATTATGTTTTTTTTAATATATAAACTGCTTAGTTAAATGTTTATCGTATAAATATTTGTTTATAATCTGATTTTCATAAGTAAAATAAAATAAGTTAGAAATTGTTTTTGTAAATTATTTCGAAGATAAGTTCAAATAAGTCAGTAACATTAACCTTATGATTCTTCTTAGGACAAGTGAAAAATGGGGAGCTAGCAGTGTCATCAAGAGGTGAAGGTTGTTGACTAATTCTATCATATTTTTTGACATTTTTCTTCTTCATGGATTCCTTGGTTGTAGAAGAAAGATCACAATAGTATTCATTGTCATAATGTGGAGGTCCAGAAGAAGCATCGGATACCATAGATAAATCTTCTTCAAATTTCTCTTCCTCATTCATTCTTGTTCCCTTTCCTTCATACTCTACATGCCCATCTTTTCTTTGGAAATAACTCTCAGAAATAGAGGATTGGCTCAAGTATTGAGTCCAACCAGATTCACTAGTTGCACCACTATACTTTGAGGCAGATATATCCATTCAAACTTTATTTCTTCTAGATCTCAATATTATAGTGATCAAGTGAAAGGACATAGAATGGTAGAATTAATCTTAGAGGTAGCTCCTATATATAGCCTCTAACCCTTGTGCTTATTATGTATTCTCTCCCTAGCACATTAATCAATCTATTTGACTATTTAGCAATTTACGACATACACAAAGTAGAAGATATTGAATTCTGAGTGCGGTGTATATAATGTTAAAGTTTAAATATCATATTAGTTTCTACAATTAATTATATAGGTTATTGGTTTTAGTTCTTTTAATTTTTTTGTTTGAATTCAGTCTGTGTAAATTGAAAAAAATTATTGAAGTTCCAAAAAATCACCTTATTAGACCACATGACACCGTATGTCATAATTATATTGGGCCATACATGTCATCCGAGACTAAAACCTTTGCAGGAATTAAAACCAAACAAAAAAATTTATAGAGATTAAAACCAAAATACTCTATATTTGTAGAGACTAAAAGTTAACTAGATGATATAGTTGAAAAAAAACAATTAATATCACTTTGAAAATCAAAAGAGACAGTCATTTTGATGTGTGTCCTTTTGCAATGATGTGTGAAAATCAAAAGAGAATCATTAACAAAGAAATAGATGAAAGGAGTGGAATTTTAAATCCATGTGTGTCCTTTTGCACAATTTTTTTGGCTTCTAATTATTTTATCTCCATGTGAATGAATTGGTAATGCCAGTTGGCCAATGTGTGCTATGGTGTCTGTTAGTGAAGAATGTGATAAGGGAAGGAATTATGGGAGCATTGCATTACCATGCTATGCTACCTTCAAATGATAGTGATGTTCTTTTTCAGGACAAAAAGTTAATCTTAATTTAACCAAGTCATATAACTAATGCTGCTTTAATAAATGGTCAGTTTCTTGCTTCTCTTAATTGTAACATGATTTGCAACTTGATTGCACAATGAATGATGTTTGTTCCCTCTCCTATTTCTATGCTTATCTTTTTCTCACCTCAAGCATTGCTTGTGTTTGCCATTAAAAAAAAAAGAAGCATTGCTTGTGTTTCCAACAACCAACAAATCCCTTGTGAAAGAACTCTCTTAATTGTTTTTTTTTCTTTTCAAGTAAGTTAGTGGCTAGAATTTCACATTTAAGACAAATAAATGGATGTACCAGAATTCGAACTCCTGTTCTTACATTTTATATTGAATGTTCCTACTAATTGAGCTATGCTCATAGAGACTAATTGTTGATTATTAGGTAATGTGAATTTGTGGGACACAATAGAATAAAATTGTTGGAAGAATATATATTAGTTACGATTTATGATTTCTTGTGTTCACTTATTGAGTTTCAATGATATTTATTTAGCAATAAATCCTATACGGTATCAAATTTTTTGTTTTGTTTGGTTTTTCCATAGATTTTTTTTAATTGTAATAATCACATTTGAGGTCAGACACTAAATGTAAATATCTCTTCTAGTTGAAATTCAAAATTTAATTCACCATATTGTGATAATCTAAACTCAACCTTCATTAGTACTCACCACTTAGTAATTTATGCTCTCTCTTGTGATTTTAGTTTTCTTAATCCCATATAAAAAGGGAACTCCAGACATTACCTACATATTAAGATGGCTTAGCAAAAGATTAATGAATGTTATGTTTAATCAAATTTGGTTGTTCATCACATTAATTTACTATTTTTAGTAGATATCAGTATGGGGTTTTACAGTGGTGCTAGCATTGCAACTATATATGGTCCCCTTTGGATTGCAAATTAAGTCAAAGATTGGTTATTGCAACAGTGGCATGCCACACCGACCAGACATTTTAAGTCTTACATACAAACACAATAAAATTCAATTGCCTTTGTCTACTTTATGAACTTCATTTCTTTTTTCACACAATGTAGGACAATCAATCCAGTGCATATCACATAGACTAAGGTCAAATATGTAGCTTCAATTTCTAGCTATTATTTATTTATGAATAAATAATAAGGTAATATAATTAAGATGGTCATTGATGATTGTGGAGACAAAAACTAAAGATTCATGGAGCTGGTTCATAAACCTACTTCTTAAAGATATTGGTGAAAGAAGATGGTAACACACACAATTATGGATTTTTTTAGTTTTATATTAAATTATGTGTTTTATGAATATTAAATTACTTGTTTGTAGGGTTTGGTACAAGTGTTTGAGGAGCAACTTCCGGAAAATGAACACAGATTTTGTTTGAGGCATCTTGTTTTTTTTTTTGATGTAATGAGTTGGTTAATTAAGTACCTACTATATATTTTGGTCATGTATGTTGGATAATTAACAGGGGAATGTATAAACTACTAATATTTTAGTCATATATTTTGGATTCTTAATTGGAAATGTATGAACCTCTAATATTTTGGTCATGTATTTGAATGAAGTTTGAATCATTAATTATTGGGAATGTATTTAGATCTAACATTTTGTTCATGTAGTTTGAATCTTTAACTATTGCAAATATATGAACCACTTTTATGACGTTTTGATATGTGTTTTGATAATGTAATGTACTGTATTGTTGAACATAATTATTTGGGAACATATGAACCAACATAATGTATTATTCAAAATTGGGTACAAAATAACTTTAGCAATAAATCAAGACAAAATTACACATATCATAACTTGTCGATCTTACATTCAATATCAACCACTTACATTAATCAATTTATAAAGACTTTTTCTATCACGTGCAAATTTCACACTAAAATAACATTTGATCATCATATGCATGTCCAACATGACCGACAAAACAAGAAAAAAAAAACATTTTAATTTTTCCTGCATATCTCTCATCATTCAATTTCTTTATAATTTTTTTGGCCTTCTATTTTGAATCTTTCATCACCTCCATTGCAAGTAAGATAGTAGCAACAACACTGGAACTTCCATTAGGATTTTCATCATCACTCTTGTTCTATTTTTTATTGTTCATAACTTGTTGATTGTTCCCATCATCACTCTTCTTCACCATCTTATTGGGATATAGGGTGTTTTGCATTTCTATTGTTGTTTTTTTTAATTATTTAAATCATAAATGCCACGTGTATGCCACTAATCATGCCCGGTCATAAAAAACAGACACATCATCATACCATGTCAGCGTCCGTTAAGCAAACTTAACCGCAAAGACCATTTTTGGAAACAGAAAATTTTAGGACTATTATTCGAAGAAATTTTTTTGAGGACTAAAAATGAAACTTTAAATATTTATGAGGACCAAAAATATATTTATACCTACAAGAAAAAATAGAAAATTGAATTGAATAGTGGATATATAACAATTGATAAAAATTGAAAACATTTCAATCCAAAGAATTCATTCTCTCTGCACAACATACATCCTAACACACACTAGAGTATCTTGATCTAACGTGTGTTATCTCCCTCTAACAAAAGGCTTCATTTGAGGACAATCAAGGCAGGCAATCAGTGAGTGGAGGATAGCAAATAGGATATATGTCAAACACCGACCTGATATTAATACAGTATATAATTACATTAAATTATATCATTTTTTAAAATTATGGTTAACATTAATGTGTCAGTGTCTATAACATGTACGGCGTCCGTGCTTCGTAGAACGTAGCTAACCAGGGATTGGAGGATAGCATGCAAGATGCACTTTTCCAGCTGGTCTGATGATTTGGGGAAGGAGTTTTGAAATAATCAGAAGCTATGAAGATGGGAAATGGCTCTGAGCATTTGGGGAAAGGAGATTTTGTGCTTTTTCTCCTTGTTGCATGTGCAGCCTCTGCCTCGTTTGGTTACACTTACATCTTGGAAGCAAAAGATTTTTTGGACAATTGAAAGATGGTCAGTAGAGGTAGGTTGAGTTTTAAATTTTTTATGAGCTTAGTGTGTATGTACACAATTCAATGACATATTTTCTCCAAATTCAATTGGTGTGTGGTGCTTTTACAATCTCTTCTCAATTTTTTGATTAAAAAGCATTTCAATTATAATTTTAATTACTTAATTTATGTTGTAGCTTGATGTGAGGCTGGCACTTAGATGAAAATTTCTATTTGTTTGAATTTAGTTTGTAAATCATTGAAACTCAATTGATATTAGGTTGAATTGAACACATTTACTTAAATTTGAATTGGTAATTAGTAATCTCACAGTTGTGTGTATGAATTTCAAGTGGTTTCATCAATATTCTAAAAATTTCAGATTTAGATATTGTAAAAGAAAAATATAATCAGCATTGATTTATTTTGTAAGATGTAATAACATTGACCTTAGTTTATTTAGGTGACCAGCAGTACATTGTATCTTTTTTATTTTTTTTTGGTACAATGCAGTACATTGTATTATTGACCCTTTTTATTTTTATTTTGGTACATATTGAATTATTGATACAAATTGTGGTTTTTATATCCAAATGATCAACCAAATCCTCAAGAAGAACCCATATGAAAGAAACAAATGATTTTGATTCAAAAGTCTCCAAATCACATAAACAAACCAATCCCAGCAGAAGTTTCAATAATCCTTCACAGAAATTACAATCTCAAAATGTTGATTAATCTAAGTCTCAATTTCTATAGCAGACATAATAACAATGAATCTATCATTATTTGTGCAAAACCATCATATCAATATCACATGATTACATCAAATTTCTATAGTAAACTATAGTCCACCAAAATTAATATGAAAATTAACAACAAATGGCTAGGTCTCAATTTCCCCCAACACTCTTATCCTTCTTCACCCAAATCATCTTAGCGCTTTGTAGCTCCTTAAAATGTCCACCACCACTGCGGCCACCACCACGACCACCGCCATTGCAATTGTTCCTCAGAGATTGAGAATCACGAAAACCATAGTTCATTTTTCTGAAATTCAAATTCTGTTTTCCATTTCCAGAGTTCAATGATAAAACCCTAAATTTCTGCTCAGCTTCCTCCTCCACTGTTCCTGAATTCAAGTTCTTCATTTCTTTCGATTCAATTTTCATACTTGTTTTCTCAGCAACTTCATTCCCCTTTGCAGCAGCACTACCTTCTTCAATTGCTCTCTTCTCCTCCTCCTCCTCCTCCTTAGCTCTATTCTTCCATCTCCTTCGCCCCGGATTGATTCTGTTATTATTCTTCGTCTTCAATTCCTGCACCGCACTATCCAGATCACCTTTTCCGTCTCCGATCACCGATTTCCGTCCATCTTCAGACACCACACCGATTCCGCGACGGTTATTCGCCGATTCCTCATGCTTTCCACCGCGATTACGCTCAACAGGATTCAACCTAGAAACAGTTGCATTATCAGCGATTCCAGCTCCGATCACCGATTTCAGCTTCTCATCAGACTCCACACCGATTACGCGACGATTATCAGCCGAGTAGTCACGTTTTCCGCGGAGATTACGCTCAATAATATTCAACCTAGAAACGGTTACATTCGTTGGAGCCGCAACCTCCACGTGTCGTTGTTCTAGTGGCGGATAATCTTCTTCTTTCTTTTCCTCTTCTTGCTTTTGAGTTTGTTGCTTCAACCAACGCTCTTTAAGTTGAGCGAGAGTTACATAGTTTGAAGGAAGAGGAGAATAAACCTTCTTCTCCTTCTTCTTCCTCTCTTCCTGTTGTCGTTGATGCTGCAGCCGTTGCTTCTCCTTCTCCTCCATTAGCAAGAACAAACTCTGTAGCCTTTCTGCTGCTGCTGCTTCCTCTTCTTCTTCTTCTTCAGGTTGTTTTTCTTTTTCTTCTGTTTTTGGTACCCATTTTTCCTTCCCCTTCTCGTTGAAGAAGTTGTTGGGTTTGTCGTTTATCATTTTTTTTTGGTGAGTGGATTTGCACAGTGAAAGGAGAAAAAAAAAACTTGTGCCTTGTTGGACTATGACTGTGAAATCCACTCTTCACAAGGTTAATATATTTATAGTTGAGAATAATTTAAAAAATTACCATTTTAAAATATTTATTTTTTATTAAATAATATTTTCTATATCAATTTGATTACTATAATTTATATATACCATTTGAAAATATTTACCTTTTATTAAATAATATTTACTATATTAATATGATTACTAAAATTTAAATTTAACATATAATTGAGAATTTTTCTATAATAAGGACGGAGGGAGTATGTATCTATACTGCATATTGATTAGTTAAATATTTATGAGTAGAGATTTTATTTTTCTTTCTAAATATTTGTTAATATTTTTAATTATCATTTAAGGATAAATTTTATGTTATTTTGCAATTACTTCTAGAATGTGGACTGATAAAATCATTTTTGATGACTCTACCAAAAAAAAATGTTTTTGATGACAGATGAGTAAAATAATTGATTGTTGAAACGTGCTTTACTAATTCAGTTTATTTTTGTGTATTTTGATTTGTTGATGAAATTCATGCATGTATTATTACTATCATTTTTTTTTGGTCAAATGTATTACTCTCTCCGGTCTTAAATACTATAATATAAACTTTACTTTTTAAATTCATTGAGAATTTAATGTATTTGGTTCATAATATGGTCCAAATACATTATATTCTCTGTTTTTGACAAATCATTAAATTATGGATAAATTTATATTTGGTATATATTCAAAAAAGGAAGACACGTAAAATGTCATTTATACCATTCTCCTTTTATTTTTTACAAATCATTAATTTATATTTCATTTATATCTAGAAAAGAAAATACATATACAAGGCCATTTATTTCCTTTCTCCTTTTTTGATAAATAATTAAATTAGGGATAAATTTTTTCTTATAAAGATACATATAAAATAAAATTTCTATAATATACAATATCATTTATACCCTTTCTCCTTTTTTGACAAATCAATAAATTAAGGATAAATTTTATCTTTTCATACCAAATTCTAATAAAATAATATTATTATAATCATTATACTATAATATACATTGCTTTTACATTTTATTTTTACAACTTATGCTTTTACTCATATATTAATAAGGCTTTGCCTATTTTTTGATAATTTTTACGGGATCTATATTTATACTTATATTTTATTAAGATAACCTAGTTTTTTTTTGTGATTTTTATGGGACCTATGTTTTTACTCATATTTTAATAAATTTGTTTATTTTTTTATGATTTCTTTTTTTTAGATAATTTCTACAAGACGTATGTTTATACTTATATATTTATACGAGGACCTAATTTATTTATTTTTGTGATTTCTATGGGAGCTATTTTTTTACTAATATATTAATAAAGTTGTCTATTTTTTGGTGATTTTTACTCATATGACCCGTTTGGAATAACTTATTTTTTAGCTTATGCAAAATAGCTTATACAAATAAATAAGGTTTTTAAGTTAATTTTTAAGTTTCCACAAATGAAAACTAAATTTTTGTAAGTTATTTTTGCATATTTACCTTTACAAATTTATAATAATACATAAAAACTTATTTTTTTTATACACTGTTTTGCATAAGCTCAAAAATAAACTACTCCAAACAGGTCCATTGTACATTTATAAAATATTGATGTCAAAAATATTAATTTAAGTGAAAGATGTTGAAAAATTTATATTGAAAATCAAGTAGGTTAAACATTTTGATATAGATATATCAAATTTCATCTTTAGTCCTATAATCTTTTTAGCATTCTCCAAATAATTTTCACACAACTTTTGGTCAATGCTCTTAAATCAACTCATGTGAATCATTCAAAAATTTGAATTTTTTTTTTACAACGTTGTGTTTAATGCAGTATAGAATTCTCTTTATCAACAATCAACTCATGTATATCATTCGAAATTTTGAATTTTGTATTCCGTAAAAAATTACAAACTTTACTCCTTCTATTCAACCAATCGCATAAAAGTAACACAATAGATTACAGAGGGTGCTAAGTTGTTATAATTACTACACCCGATAAATGTGTTGTAGTAATTGTAGCATGATTCATAGTCTTACCCTAATCTATAACATTGAATCAATTTGGGTTATTTTGATTGTTCCATAAGTATTATTTTCTCCTTCCTTTGCATTTATCTTTACTTAAGGGTTAAGTAGTTCAACTGATTTAAATTAAGAGTTAAAGTAATTGGAGGTCCTAAATTGAAACCCAAAAAATATATAACAATTCATCCCTTAGGCTTTGTTTGTGAGTTGAGTTTTGGAGGGGAGGGGAGGGGAGGGGAAGACTTAAGTTTCTCTTAGTGCACCAATAATAAACCTTACAATTCATCATATGAAAGCTTCATAAAAAATTTGGTAGCAAAAATTGAATTATCTTTTATACAAGTTTGATCTCATTACTTCTCTGTCCATGAACACATATCTTGTTGATAATTTCCATCTATTCCCTTAGTTAGAAAAGTGTAATATAAATACCAAGTAACATAAAAGCTAATATACTTTCTACAAATCAAAGATAAATACTGACAAACTTTAACTAGAAAATGTAATTTTGTTTTTGCTAAGGTTAAGTAGAAAACATATTAGTCTAGTAATAAACCTTGCTGACTAAGAAAATATAATTAAATGATGCACAAATCTTTTTATATCTTAATAATGTATTTTGTATGAGCTTCAAATTTTAACAATTGTATAAACTTTGGTAGTACATTTTACTCTACTAGATAACACAATAATAAGTACATAGTACATACATGAATAGACATAAAAATAACTGCAAAAGTTAAAACTAAATGAATCCATAATCTCATCTAGATTTTCTAATATCAGTTTCCAAAGAACCAGAATTTCGTCCACCATTCAAATTCCAATCATGATTAGAACCAAAAGCTTTTCCAATCAACCCTTGTAACCTTTGAGGACTTGGATAAACTTTCCTTTGCAACAATCCTGAATAAGACTCCAAAAACTCAGCATAAACTGGCACAACAAGTTTCACTGTTGAATCCCTCATTTGTTCCTTCAAATCAACATCAGGTATACTATAAAAACTTCTATGCCTCTCACAAACCTCACTCAAACACTTAAAAAATGTCTCAAACTTTTCATTCACTAACCTTCCAATGCTTTTTTCTTTCCCTTGTTTTTGTTCCATTAAATCATTATCATGCTCCAAAATCTTCACCAAAATCAACCAAGCTTGCTTCTGATACAAGTAAGCTGATTCTTCTGCCACTGCTTTGTAATTTTCTTTGATGTATTTCTCACCTAACAAATCACCAAGTTCTGTGTTCTTTGTTCTCATATACATATACCAATATGTGTTCATCATGAAGATATTCACCAAAATCTTGTCCTTACAACTCACACGTTTGGATTCGATGTTTCTTTGAAGTGCCTCCATTACATTACAAATGGCATGGTTCAATAAATCCTCGTCTGTTTCGTTTATTGACGATAACATCAACTCGGTTTTCCATGTTTGTTCTGTTCTTAGAACCTTAGCCATTGTTGTTCTGTAATTTTCTGTGGATAAGTACTTAAGATAGTTAACAGCATATCTTACTATTTTCGGCACAGAACCATCTTGTGGAGGCGGAAGAAAACCATCGACGTTTCCTTCGATTTGCAATCCAAATTCCCAAAAAACTTTGCTTGATGCATCAATGATTAGCTTCTCAAGTTCACGAAACCGCACGCAGATATCCTCTCCAGATTCACCATCAAAGATTTCGAGTACATGAGGTTTGAGTTTCTCCAATGATTCAAACATGTCTAATAGTTTGAAGAGTTTTTGTGGCTCTTTGTTGCTTCTGGCTACACCTTCTCCGAATCGAAAGAACACAGCCATGATCTTGTCCGATATTTTTACGAAGCATTCTGGATGGATTAGTCCGTCTATGATTTCGCCTAGAACGCTTTCGCAGAGTTTCTTTTCTGATAAAAGAACCTTCTTTGTTGCAACTTCAAAGTGCTGTGTCCATAGAGTTATCGATGTTTCTAAGTTTTCCCATTCCATTTCATCGATTCCTTCCGGTGTGTATGTTCTTAGGTAATCAGGGTTTAACTTCATTAGTGCTTTTGCAGCCCTTTTGTATCTTACCTGTTGGAACAATTATCAACAAAATTAATGTTCAGTGTAAATAAACAATCACAAGTTTGAGATATGTAACATATATACATTCAAGGCAAGTTTGAAAATCGTTCGAAATTTCATGTATGATTGACGTTGGCCTCCAGAAGTAAAAGTTCACAGTTTTCCTTATCGTAAGGTCTAGTGATGTAATACATAATTTGGCAAAAATAAAAGAAAACAAGTATGAGTATCTCAAAAATGTGAAATTCTACATCAGATCACACATAAATGACTCTATATATAGATTGAAACTATGCAAGGAAATTCAAGACAACCTATGAGTTACTTTTAACATAAAATAAGCTAATGCTAAGATATAGACCAAATATATCAGTTATTCAATGAATCTGAAAAAAGAAAAATCTTTGTTTATATATGAGACCAGAAGGAGTAATAATATAGTCGACATAAGGAGATTAGGTTACCTTAACATAGATGTCAATGCATATATCCAAGCAATCATTAGCAGCAAGAATATTTGAAATTCTTCTCAAGACTTCAATTTCCAACTCAGATCCCAATTCAAAACTAACATCCAAATGATCATCACTTTCATCATCACCATCATTTTGCATATGTGACAAATCACCTAACTTCCTATGCTTCAATTTAAGCAAAAGAGCCTCAAACTCATCTTGCATATTAAGCAAAGCTTGATCCAACAACCCTTCAAATCTCATTTCATCAACCTCAGTTTCATAAAGTGCTTTTAGAGTAATAAGTGCTTCTCTTAACCTTTGTGTTCTATATTGATCAGCAGCTTTTGTTCTACTTATAAACTCAACAACTTCTTGTAGCCTCATAATCACTGGCTCAACAACTTGACATATAGAATTAATAGCTTCATTCAACTGATCAACACAATCCATGTAATCTAAAAGCTTCTCTAGCCTCTTCTGATGCGTTTTTTCGGATGATAGTTTCGAAGAGAGGTTAAGGAGATTATTTTGAAGAGATTCGGCGAGTTTGAATGTTTCGAGAAGAGCTAAAGCAGGGGAAATAGCTCTATTGATTCTTGTATCAAGTGCTTTTCTTGACATGGACAAAGATTGTAAAGGGTGTATTCTTCTTGTAGCTGTTGTGAGTGATCCTTGTAAAAGATCAAACCTTGTTTCCATTGTTTCAATGTTTTGTTCCATTTGTTTTGTTGATTTAAGAAGTGATTCTAAATCAGAATATGCTGATTCAAGTTTGATAATATTTGCATCTTGATGATCATTTTTTTGAGGCTTTATCATCACTAATGCCATGATAAATTTTTGATGAACATGTGAATGTTGAAGTATAGAGATAGTGTGTGAAAGTATATATGAAGAGTTGTTGGAGGCAGAAGAAGACATAGGTCGATGTGATTAAGGATACAAATGGCATATAGTTTTGAAATAAAAACAAAACGACAACTGTTGCAGCTTAGAATATGTGAAGCCGGTGTTCTTATTCCTCATTGGTACACACGATCATAAAATATAGTAATCATTTTTATCATAATCTATAATTTATTATCAGTGACTATGATCGTGTTATCCTTTTTATTTGTCTTATTTTTTGATTTATTTTCTGTCTATCTGTATTTTTCTTCGTTTTTCTTTTCTTAAATAATAAACACTATCAAAAACTCATATTTTATTAATATTAATTCATTAGTTTTCGGGGAAAGGAGTCCCAATAATTCATAGTTTGACATGTCATATGAGTCATCGTTTACATGTATGTTGACTTGGTGACGTGACATGTGAGTCATTATCTAAGTGTGCATTGACTTGGTCAAAATTAATTGGGTGAATCTTTTGGCAAATGGAGTTAGGGGTATAAAAAATGTTATTATGAAAGTTAAGAGATCAAAATCGTAAATTTGTGAAAATATGAAATAAAAAGTGCAATTTAACTATTATAGTAAAGGTAATCACATAATTATATTAAAAGAGTATTTTAGTAAAGTAAAATGCTAAAGAGTGTATCTGGTACACTAGTCAAGCATATAAATAAATAAATTATGTCATGAAATTTGTGCATTCAATATATTAAAAATATAAATGGTTATCTTTATCAACATTAATTTTATCTTTGGTGAAAAAAAATATAAATTTTATTTTTATTTTTTATTTTTGATATGCTTAACAAATGTCCGAAAACAGTGTTTAACATGACCCGTAAAGTAAAACTATTTTACTCTCTTTATTTATACATTTTTTTAATAATATTTATCATTTTCTTGTTTGGTTATATTGAAAGCTTATTAATCACCCTGGCATCGGGTAAGTCCACACTAATTTTGAAAGATTAAATTAAAAATGTGCTAAGTAATCCATTTCACAAAAAAGTGTGCTAAGTAATTTTGGTTGTTTACTGATGTCCTGCTGATATGTCTATGCGATTTGGTGTGTGATTCTCTCAAAACCATTCTTGTTGGCCTTGTTTCATTGTAAAATTGATTTAACTTCACTGCACGTTTTTGTAAAATATATATAATTTGTAATTCTTGGTGCTTTGTAGTATCTTGTAATTTTGTTTGCCAAAATCCTAGAGATTAACAATAGGGGACCAACCTTGACCATACTAGTGCGGGGTAGGTATCAATGTTGGAATTGAAAATTAAATTTAGGAACCCAAATAAATTTTGAAGAAACTCTGATACCGTATTAAAATTGAAAATTGAGTCTAACTTAATCCAATAAAATTATTGTGATTTATTTATTTTTTATTTTTTTTTGTAAGTAGGCTAGTGGCTTTGAAATTCCACTTTAAAGGTGGATAAATGGAGTGTCTCGGGTTCGAACCCGGCTCCTGCACATATAGTGCGATGTCCCAACCAATTGAGCTAAGCTCATGGGGACAAATTAATGTGATTTATATATATGTCATAAAGTTAAAATTATCCATACTTATAAATTCATGTAAATGTCATCTCATATTCGATATGAGATTGACTTCTTAACAATCAACACTCACATCTCCACCCTCACCTCTAATAAAATAACTGTTGTGAACAAAAAAGATACAAATGGCATATGATGTTGCTTAGGGGAAAAAATTATGGAAGAGGAAAGAGCGTGAAAGTAACATGTAGATTGTGACTCATTCATTATTTTCTAAACGACATACTAATTTACTATACGACGAAATGTGATTTTTTTTTTCTAGCAGAGCTTTTTAAAAATGTAACAATCTTTTTTTGGTACAAAGAAACTTTTTTTCTTATTTTGGTAGATAATGTAAAACTTTTTTTATTGCGGTTGATAACGTCCGAAACAAAATATGTGTGAAAAGAATATGTAAAGAGTTTATACTAATATTTGGTGTAGTTTGGTACAGAAGTGGTTATGGTGCAAATAATGAAAATTATTTAACGCACCCCCCAAATTTCTAGCGTATCCCCAGATTTCTAGCACACTCCCTAGATTTTTAGCGTATCTCACAAATTTCTAGCGCGCCCCTATTTTCAATTAAATAATTGTTTTTGTTCATTTGAAGTACATACTATAAGAACCCATTTTTAATTAGTGTTGGATGATTATATAGTCATATTTTATTTTAAAATTACCTACTAAAACATGTATTATAATTATGGTTTAATTAATCACAATTAACATAAAAACTATTAAGTACATCTAATGGTTTTCGAGTACAAGTTGTACAACCCTCTGAAACTATTCCACAGCAAAATGGTTTTGACATGATTAAGTACATCCAATGGTTTTGAAGTACATATCTCTGAAACCATTCCACAGCAAAATGGTTTTGTAGTACAAATCTCTGAAAAACCATTCCACAACAAAATGGTTTTGGCGTGATTTTAGTTTAAAAACTAACTACTAAAACATTTAACAATACATAATACTCTGAAAATTACCCATAATCGATAAACTAAAAGTCAATTAATCAAAATTACAAAAAACATCTGGGGGGTGCGTTAGAAATTTGAGGAATGCACTAGAAATTTGGGGGTGCGCTAAACAATCTGAGGGGCGCGCTAAGCAATCTAGGGCATTTATACACCATAACTTGGATATTTATACACCATAACTTGTGCTGGGTACATCATTTTCATTAATAAATAGCAAACTAGTAAAAAAAAGATGTAAATTTACATACACACTGTTGAGTATTGGGCTCACATTGAGAATGGGCCTTATGTGGCAAAGTCCATTTAGTATTGGCTTTGTATATGTGTGTATAAATACCCTTTAGTGGTGCAGTTATTAACAGAGGATTACCATTTGCTTTTACAATTGGTATCTAGAGCCCATAATCCAGGTCCGACCCGTTTCATAACAGTTTTTTTCCGTTACGGGTGGTTGCATCCACCGTAACTGTCACCATTCTTCTTCGTTTTACATCCATTGTTTCTTTCACCACTAACAATGGCGGAAAGCTCTGATTTCAAGCTTTCCATTCCTCGATTTGATGGGTTCTATGAACATTGGGCTATGATGATGGAGAATTTCCTCCGATCAAAAGAATATTGGCATCTTGTTGAGGTGGGGATCACAGCAGCACCGGCAAACCCCACGGCGGAGCAGTTACAAGCCGAAAATGCAAGCAAGCTTCTTGATTTGAAGGTCAAGAACTATCTCTTCCAAGCCATAGATAGAACAATCATGGAAACGATTCTGAATCGTACCACAGCGAAAGATATTTGGGATGCAATGAGGCAGAAATATCAAGGTTCAACAAAGGTCAAACGAGCTCAGTTACAAGCGTTGCGTCGTGATTTTGAGGTTCTTGTGATGGGGGAAGGAGAATCAGTGGATGATTACTTCGCAAGAACACTAGCTATTGCCAACAAGATGAAATCTTTTGGTGAAACGATCGAACAAGTCACCATAGTTGAGAAAATCTTGCGATCCATGTCTGCAAAATTCAACTACGTGGTATGCTCCATTGAAGAATCAAATGATGTGACATCATTATCCATTGATGAACTTCAAAGCAGTCTCATTGTCCAAGAAAAACGCATGAAGAGTCAGAATCAACAACACAGTCAAGATGAACAAGCTCTCAAAGTTGCAAATGGTGGCAGAGGGAGAGGAAGAGGAAGAAAGTCATCTAGAGGACGTGGTAGGGGTAGACAGAGCAAAGAATCAATTGAGTGTTACAAGTGTCATAAGCTAGGATACTACCAGAATGAATGCCCTGAATGGGGTGAAAATGCAAATTATGCCCAGTTCAATGATGAATAGGAGATGTTGCTTATGGGTGAAACTGCTTGTGAAGAATCAAAAGTTGAGGTATGGTTCTTAGATTCTGGCTGTAGCAATCATATGATAGGTAATAAAGATTGGTTGTATGAATTTGATGCGGATTATAAAGATTCAGTTAGGTTGGGTGATGATTCAAGAATGAATGTTATGGGTACAGGTAATGTCAAACTGTGCATCAATGGAAAAATTCATGTCATTACTGGTGTTTTCTATATACCTGGCTTAAAAACAAATCTGCTAAGCATTGGCCAAATTCAACAGAGAAATGTAACCATTGTGTTTAAGAATGATCTCTGCAAGCTCTATCATGATGAAAAGGGTCTACTTTTTGAAACACACATGTCCACCAATAGAATGTATGTGCTCAATGCAACTGTAGTATTGCCTAGATGCTTGAAAACTTCAACACAAGAAAGATCTCAATTATGGCATAACAGATATGCACATTTGAGTATCAAAGGGCTAAACACTCTAGTTAGAAGGGGTATGGTGAAAGGTTTACCTGTGCTGGAAGAAAGTGAAGACAAGTGTGCAGATTGCTTGATTGGCAAGCAACACAGAAATCCAATACCTAAGCAGGCAAAATGGAGAGCTTCAAGCAAATTGGAGTTGGTACACTCTGATATATGTGGTCCTATCAATCCAACATCCAATGGGGGCAACAGGTACTTTATTACCTTCACTGATGATCTCACCAGAAAAACTTGGATCTATTTCATGAAAGACAAATCTAGTGCACTGGATTTGTTTAAAACTTTTAAAATCTTAGTTGAAAATGAATCTGGGTGTGTAATTCAATGCTTGAGAACAGATAGAGGGGGTGAATTCACATCCAATGACTTTAATGTGTTTTGTAGCAATCATGGGATCAAAAGGCAGTTGACTGCTGCATACACTCCACAGCAGAATGGAGTAGCAAAGAAAAAGAATATAACCTTGATGGATATGGTTAGGAGCATGATAGCTGGGAGAAATGTTCCTAAAGTTTTCTGGCCAGAAGCAATCAAATGGGCAACTCATGTTATGAACAGAAGTCCTACACTATCTGTTAAATATATCACACCAGAAGAGGCATGGAGTGGAGAAAAACCAGCAGTGCATTACTTTAGAGTCTTTGGATGCATAGCATTTGCACATGTACCTGATAGTCAGAGAATTAAGATGGATAATAAAAGCATCAAGTGTGTTCATCTTGGAGTGAGAGATGAATCTAAAGCATACAAATTGTATGATCCAACAAGAAAGAAAATCTTAATCAGCAGGGATGTTGTTTTTGAAGAAAACAAAAGCTGGAATTGGAGTAATGGTGATAACAAAGATTCACATGAAAATGATGCTGGCAACACAGATGATGAAAACATCAATGAAACAACCAGTGAAGACAATGATGGTATAGCTGATGATGATAATAATCAGGCAGATGAAAGCAATGATGAAATGCTAGATATGAATACTTCAAGCAGTGATGAGAATCCAGTGCAACCAAGACAAAGAAGACCCCCACAACACTTCAAAGACTATGTACCTGTGCCTAGTGATGACAGTGAAGAAGAAGAGTTACATAATCTAGCTGTCTTTATCTCAAGCAAAGATCCAAAATCCTTTGAAGAAGCAGAGAAATATGATGTGTGGAGAAAAGTTATGGACCAAGAGATTGAGTCTATTGAGAGCAATAATACCTGGGAACTAACTACTCTACCTAAGGGTGCTAATTCCATTGGTGTGAAATGGATTTACAAGACCAAGATGAATGAAAGAGGTGAAATTGAGAAGTATAAAGCCAGATTGGTGGCTAAAGGGTACATTCAAAAGCATGGAATAGACTATAATGAAGTATTTGCCCCTGTAGCCAAATGGGATACCATAAGAATTATACTTGCACTGGCTGCAAAAGAAAACTGGAAAGTGTTTCAACTTGATGTGAAAAGTGCATTTTTGCATGGTGAACTAGCTGAAGATATCTATGTGGATCAACCTCTTGGTTATCAGAAGGGTAGTGGAGATGAAGTGTACAAATTGAGAAAGGCCCTCTATGGACTGAGACAAGCACCAAGGGCCTGGTATAGCAAGATAGAAAAATATTTCATGAGTGAAAAGTTTGAAAAATGTTCTCATGAACACACTCTCTTTGTGAAGTATGCAGATCAAGGGAAACTTCTGATTGTAAGTTTGTATGTAGATGATCTTATATGCACAGGAAATGATCTGACCATGGTACATAACTTCAAGGAGTCAATGAAAAATCATTTTGCCATGACTGACTTGGGCAAAATGAAGTACTTCTTGGGTGTAGAAGTCACACAATCTGAGCAGGGTATACTCATTCATCAGTGTAAGTATGCTGAAGAAATATTGAAGAGGTTTGGCATGGAGAATTGTAACACAGTTAAGAGTCCTATAGTAACAAGATGCAAACTTGTCAGAGATGAAGGTGGAAAACAGGTTGATGCTAGAGAATTCAAGCAGATAGTAGGTTGCCTAATGTACTTGCTTGCCACTAGGCCTGACCTGGCTTACTCTGTGTGCTTGGTAGCTAGGTTCATGGATAGGCCAACAGAAATGCATATGATGGCAATCAAATGAATTCTGAGGTATTTGAAAGGTACACTTACTCATGGTATAATGTACAAGCACAAAACAGATGGAAGATTTGAATTGGTTGGTTGGTCAGATTCAGATTATGCTGGAGATTTGAATGATAGAAAGAGTACATCAGGATATGTATTCATGTTGGGAACAAGTGCTGTGTCATGGTCATCAAAAAAGCAACCAATTGTAACATTGTCCACCACAGAAGCTGAATATGTGGCAGCTGCTGCTTGTGCTTGTCAATGTATTTGGATGAAATCTGTGTTGAATCATTTACAGGTTGGACAAAGAGGAAGCACAGTGATTCTTTGTGACAATAGCTCTTTAATCAAATTATCTAAAAATCCAGTAATGCACGGTAGGTGCAAACATATAGATGTTAGATTCCACTTTCTAAGAGATCTAGCCAGAGATGGAATTGTGGAATTGAGGTACTGCAAATCAGAAGATCAAATTGCAGATTTGATGACTAAGCCCTTGAAGCTTGAAGCTTTCTGTAAACTGAAAGGAATGATGGGAATGGTTGCTTAACAGACAAGTCAGAAGCTTAATTGTGAGGTACTGTTGGGAACTGTTGCTTGGCAGACAAGTCAGAAGCTTAGCTATGTGTTGATTGTATGCTTCTTGCATATGTTTGTATTTTTCTGTAGTTAGTTTGCTGTTTTAATTGTTGTTTCATGATTGTACAATTAGGGGAGAGTTTGTTGAGTATTGGGCTCACATTGAGAATGGGCCTTATGTGGCAAAGTCCATTTAGTATTGGCTTTGTATATGTGTGTATAAATACTCTTTAGTGGTGCAGTTAATAACAGAGGATTACCATTTGCTTTTACACACACTAGCTACACAGACAAAAGTTTATCAAAGAGAATAATCAATTAATTTAATCAAGACCATGACATTCTTTTTATATGACCGGACACTTCTAAAATATTTGCCACCTTCTCGTTGAAAAGAATAATATTTCTTTCAAATCAAATGCACCAAATCGTAACTAACTAAATTAATTATGCCATCCTCTTCTGACGATGCACAACCTCTTCTTCAGTGGGCACATCCATCCTTCCTAGCTCAGTAGAGAAAACAATCTTTTGAAAAATCAATGACAAATAACCCCAATTTACTGAATAACATACCTTCTGAAAATCGACTTTCAGCAACAAACAATTATATTGCGGTTGATGAGGTTTGAAATAAAATGAGTGAATTTTTTTGCAAAGTTTTTAATATTTTATGTATTTGACTACATCATTTAAATTGTTTGCAACAATTCTTATGTTTTCCAAGGAGCCTACATTCCTGAGAAAAGTGAAATAAACTATTTTTTGAATGATTTTTCCGTTTACTTAATTATGAATGTAAGCTTCTTAAAAAAAATAAATTATTAACCAAATACATAAAAATATCATAAACTCTTCACAAAAAAATTCACTCATATTTCACTTCGTACCTTCAACTACATTCTTCCTTTAGGATCCAAAGAAGAAACTTTGATGTTACGTTTGACTTAGAAATACAAATAACATCAATGAAATTGTGATAGACTTAAAACTCCATGCAAAATTTAAAGATCTATTCATGATTAGAGGCTTTAAATCCAACACAATTACGTTGATGTCACCTGTTACAATAACCTCTCGTTGAAATCATGTTTGTATCTTTTCAAAGATGCAACACTTAATTTCCAAAAATATAAGAGTGACAAGAGATAGAAGATGAGAAAAAAAAAGTGGTGAGATGATGGGGATAAAAAGAAATAATTAGTGATGTATAGAGAGAAAATATAGATGATGGAGAGAGATTTTAACGGAGAGAGATTTTAACGGCAAGTAACTATATAAAAAAAACTTGTAAGATTAAATAAGATAAGCTAGATTATATATAATACTGTAGTACTCCAATATCTAAAATCTAGGAATGGATAAACAAAATAATGTAAATTCAAAATACACTCTCGTAGTTTTTATTCCTTAATTTATTTTGACAGAAGTTATGTATTTCTATTTTTTCTATTTATCTATTAAATAACAATACTAAATTATTTTGTGCTACATAATATAAATTAAAATTTGTTTACTTTTCATAAAGAAAAATGTGTCAATCTAAATATATAATATGTTTACATGTCATATCCATTATATTTTTTTATTTTTTTTTAAATTTTTTTTTTTGAAGAAGCCAGAATGAGATATATTTATATAAAAATCACAGTCACCCGAGCACAAGGTGTGCCAAGGTAGACTCTCAATGTCTACAAAAGGTCAACAAATGATACAAAAGTGCAAAAGAGTCATCCAACAAACAGTTCAAACAAGACTCAAACACAACAAAGGACTAGACCACCAGCTGTGATAGTTAGAAGCTAAAGTAATATTTGTCGCCTTCAACCATCTGAAAGAAAAGAGTTTGATCTTGTCCAATAACTGATGAGGTGAGTTTGCCGAGCCTCGGAACAATCTGTGGTTTCTCTCTGTCCACACAACCTAAACACAAGCGAGCTAAATGAGTTGTAAAAAGGAACGTCGCGCCCGTGAATCACCTGCTAAAGAAGTAAACTGAATGAAGTGATCCCGAAGGGAAGTGTACGCCATCACCGGAATGTCAATCCACGTGTGCACTAACGCCCAGAGGGAGCCAAAGGTCTCACATGATTATTTTTTAAAAATTTATATATGTACTTAAATATAAAACATTTAGACTTATGTCTAAGCAAGAATGCCTCATAATATAAACCATTAAAAGGGTTCGGTGGACCCTTATTTGCTATGGCCAAGGCTTAATTATTTCCATTATTTGTTCTTAAGTTTAGAGAAATATATATAGATCTCCAGCTGTGCTGTTATTTCTAATTTGATGACCAAACAATTTCAATTCATTTGTTAAAAAAATTTCAATTCAATTTCTAAATTTATTGGACGAGTATCCTATTTTATATAGGTTCAATTTTGTAAAAAAAAAACTATTTAGGTTGAATTCATTCAATTAATATACGTTGCTCATATGGATTTTCAAAAATCCATGCTTCGTGGGATTTTTAAATGTGTTGATCAACTTATTTTAGATTGATTTCAACTGTTCCTTCATATTATTTGATATTTAATTGCTATTCCATAGCTAAGTTGAATGACAAGTCATGTGAGGTGCTGAATGAAATGGCCAAATTGGTTCTACTATGCTATGTAATAAAAAAATAAATTCGACTTAAATATAATTTTGATCTTCCTATTTTATAAAATATTTTGTATTATGAATAATTATGTAAGTGAATGTCCATCTTTGTACTTCCATCTTCCTATAACTCCCACCAATGAGTGGTATATTAAGTGGTCCTTAATCACCTTTATCTATACATATACACATGAAAAAGGAATAATGCAAAGCTTTCATTCTATCTATCTCTATTATTTAGAGATTGGAATTTATTTCTAACATTGTGCAAACTTCTTATTTTAAAGTGTACCTAATCTAATAGATGTGGAGACGTTGTTTACAAACTTGTCCTAAGTGTAAATTATTCGCACCCTTTGGAAAAAGGGACCATGACAATGTGACACATACCCTCCTTTACCCTTTTTTGCTCCTTTCCCCCTAACTTCCTCATATGGTTAGATGAACACCGCTTCAAAAATTAATACTATAAGCAAGTTTGCGTCACATCTAATCTTATTTTTCATCAATCATAATCAGCTGCAACCTTTTCATTACATCCTAACTATAACTATAATATGAATTGACAACTTCAAATGGTTAAGGGCCAAAAATAGTGTCAATGTTAGCTTATCGTCCAATCTCCCAAATTTGTGACCTTTTTGTTCATGTGATAAGTTAAACTATGTGGCCTAAAAATTAGTGACACCACCGATAAATGTGTGACACAAAATTAATTTTAACATCTCAAACAAATTGCATGGAGCCATCCACTCCTTTGTGGACAATTTCCCAACACTTAATGTATGTTTTAGTGTCATCAAATATTTTAGTGACATTTAACAAACTCGATAAGTGAGAACAATTCGAGAACAAACTTTAGTTACCTCGCAACCGAACTCTGAATTATCAAAATTAAATCTCGATTCTATAGTAAATAGCTTCTCCTTCATACATATATATATTTTTAGCACAAGTTCTTGTACACATCTTAGTAAAAGAAACTTAATTAACAAACTATACTATACTTCATCCTAATAATACTATATACTATTACTATATATACACATATATAGTATATCTATAGCTAGCAAAAAGACAAGAAATTAATAACTTATACTATACTAGTACTAGTACTAGTACTATAGAGTACACTCAACAAGAACTATGTGCAAAGTTTCAATTTTTAAGCATTGCAACTAGATTGAGAAGCTTCCCTAGTACGAGTATGGAATCTCCATGTGAAAACATAGTCTCTTGATTGATCACAACATAACTTGACAACATCACAAAAAGCATTCACACAATTTTTCTTCTGATCATTATTTTCCCATTCAATCCTCACCCAACAAGAAAACCCATTTGAAGAAATTGGTATATTTGAAGTAGAATCAGACAAATGCAGAGTTACCTCACCACTAATCCTCTTGCATGATGATGAACCACATTGAATTTCAAGCCATGGACATTCTGGTTGACCCACCATTTCTTTATATGCTGAATTCACCATCCTAACTCTGTTGTATGAATCAGATATCACAGCTGGCAATTCCTCTGACTCAACCTCTTGTTCTAATTCCTCTGGTTTTTTAGGCTTTTGTTGTGTCACATATGGTATAGTTGAAACTGAAACTTCATTGATGCAACCAACACTTATGCATGAACCAATTGGTCGAATCGGTTGCGGCGCAATTACATTGATGACATTGTTGGTGTTACTAGAAGCTGGTTTTTGCAGCTGTTGTAAAAGATCCCTCTCTTGTGGAATTTCCACTTTGGTATTGTTCAAATCTATCACCTCAAGTTCAAATTTTGGTGCATTATTGTTATTATTATGAGGTGAAGAATTAGGAGAACAAGGAAGAAGAGGGAGTGTTACCAAATTTGAATTTTTTTCTAAATTATTGCAATTAAGAACTCCAATTCCATGATTTGGAAGAGGGAGTTGAGGAAGTGAAGGAGGAGGAACAAAATTACCTTGTAAAGAAAGGTTTTTTATTGGAGATGTTACATGCAAAGGTTGACAAAAACCTAAGACATGTGTTTTATGTCTTTTCAAAGAAGAGGGTAATGACATAGGAGCTCTACCTCTCTTTCTTGTTCTTGTGGGTCTTGCTTGTAGCTGTGGCCAAAGATTCCTAAGATAAGGAGATTGTTTGATTTTTTGAGAAAGTGAGTTTGATGAAGAAGATCCATCACTCGTTGAATTGTTACTTGAACATGTTTCTGGCTTTGGTGCTATTGGTCTATACCTTGACATGATTTCAGCTGTTTTTGCTGGATTTGGGTATGGATTTAAGGTTTTGATCATGGTGTTAGATGATAGATAGTACTAGGATGTTATGTTTTTTTTGTTGTTACCTTAATTTCTCCAAACAAAAAATAAAAAGACTAAAACTTGTTGGAGTTGGATGATCCTAACAATGAGAGGGTATATGGAAGTTCATTGGTGTTATAAAGAGGAGGAAGATTGTGTGGGATTGGAAGGGAGGTTACGGTGTCAAATGAATGAGTGTGTTATGTGTCTATGAAGTTGATGAAGAGGTTATGTGAATTTGAAAGAGGTTATGAAAAGTGACCAATAAGAATGAGGCAACATGAAGGAAGAAAGAAGGGGAAAAGGACACTTGGAATTGTACGGTGGGTACGTGTTGGTTAGAGTGATGAGAGATGATGTTTGGTGATTGGGGAAAAAATGTGGGTCCATGCATGCTTACACATAGTGATATTATTGGATAAGAACATACTTTAGTGGTAGTTTAGGAATTTTGAGTGAAGAAATAAAGGTCATTTGGGGTAGCACGACTTAAATGTGTGTGTTGTGATGGATAATGATGTTATGACCGTCGATTTAATGGACTATTTAATAAGGACAGCCACGATTCATCACATGTTACTTTTAACCCAAGCGTTTTTTTTTTCGACATCAAGTGGTTCTAGTCCTCACTCAATCGCAGTAACAGAAGATTGAATCGTAGTCTTTTCTATCAAGTTAAGCATCAATCATTACTGAACCAACTAACTAAACGAAAAATATTTAAATGGTACTACACGAATCTTTTTTAACTTAATTAATGTCTTGGCTCTTGAGTTTGATCACTGACTTAAACATATGATAATATTAAAATTGAATTTGTCATTCATTTGAGTTTCACATGACTCTAGAGATTAGTTTCTATAGTTCCGTATAGTATATATCCAATTTACGCCAAAGAAAAAACAAAATAATACTCCTATAATAATGTTAAAACTCCTAAAAAGAATTTGTTTTTTAGTTCAATATGTTCCTTAAAAAAAGTAAAAAATATTTTTTTAATATAAAAAATTTCCTTTTATTTAGTCTCTTTGTCCCAAAATAATAACTTGTTTGACTACATTTATGTTTACCAATGCATAACTTTAATCATTAATATTAATAATTATCTATTATTTAAAATTATATATTTTGAAAATATTTATCAAGACAAATCAAACCTATGAAGCACGAAGACAGACACAGATAGTGGACACGACACGAACACTGACACATCGACACCGATAATAATTTGAAAAATTGGCACAATTCAGTGTAATTATAAGTGTCGATATCCGACACGGACACATGTCCGACATCGGAACACGCCTAATCCAAAGAGTGTCCGTGATTCATAGAATCAAACAACATCTAATATTTATATGTATGAATTAGTAGAAAATAAAATCAAAGTATATCATATATTGAATAGTATACTAAGTCAACAGACATAGACAATATTTACTTCATCCGTCCCAAAATAAATGACTTGATTTTGACTTAGTGTACTATTCATTTGACATATTTTGACTATATTTTTCTACTGATATATACTCCATCCGTTCCAAAATAAATGATCTAAAATTGACTTTGCATACTATTCATGTCATCAATTTTGACCATATTTTCCTACTAATATGTATATGTAAATATTAGCAAATGAGATGTTGTTTTATTTGTCTCGACAAGTACTTTTAAAATATACAATTTTTATAATTTTTAATAATATATAATTAATAATATTAATGATTAAAGTTATGCATTAGCAAACGTGACAGTAGTTAAACATGTCTTTTATTTTGAAACAAAGGAAGTACATGCAAATATTAATATATGAGATGTTTTATTTGTCTCGATGAGTATTTTTAAAATATACAATTTTTATAATTTTTAATAATAAATAATTAAAAATAGGAAAATGCTAAACGGTGCCCCGGAGCACTGTTTAAGGAAGCAAAAATAGTAATATAGTATTGGAGTTTGTGCAGTCAACTCCTCGAAAGTTTAAAAAATGTTATTTTCAATTTAAAAATTTCTTTTTTGGATATCCTAACCAATGCCCCGAAGTCACCGGTTAGCATGACCCTTAAAAATATTAAGAATCAAAATTATACAAAATATAAACAAATTCAAACAAATCATTTATTTTTGGGAGTGAGGGAGTAACTAATATGATGAAATGGGGTAGTGTACGGGTACACTTTTTACATTATTAAGTCATAGAGTGGTGGAGTAGAGGTCATCACACATCAGTGATCAGTCATAAGCACCGATAAGAATAGAATAGATATATGAATGAATGAAAGAGAGTGAAGAAGGAAGAACGAATGAGAGAAAAGAGGGGAGTGTGATGATAACGCGTGTGGGTGGAGATTGCCATGCATGAAAACACCTAGCCATTACCATTGGTTTGCTCACGCTGTCTTTTTCCATTTCCTGTTCTGTTCTGTTCTGTTCTGTTCCTATTTTCTTCATTTCTTCAATCAATGAAATGAAAAACTGTCTCCTTTTCCAAGCGGTTACATTTGTTCTATTTCCACCTGTCGCGTCTTCCCTTTTCCTATTACATGCAATCAATCATGTTTTTAATCTCATTGGACACTCACTACTATTCGGCGCCAACTCACCAATCTTACTCTTACACCACCACTTCAAATTTTGCGAAACTTGTTTATAGATTACTCAATTCGTCCAAAATAAATGAATTAATTTCAACTTAGTTGCTACTCCATCCGTCCCAATTTAATTGATACAGTTAACTGTTGTATATTATTCACACATGTTATTTTGACCTTATTTTTCTATTAATAAACAAAAATAAATTGGCTACAACGGGAAAGTATGACAAATGTCCGACTTGAAACGGATTGTCTTCGAGTAATCCAAGTTATCCATTCCAAGACTAGGAACAACACAGAGTTTGGTATAGTTATCGAGTTATGTCGTAGTTTATTAAGCTCTAATACAAACTGTAAGGTCAGTCATGTCAAGAGACAAGCCAATCGAGTAGCTCATAGTCTTGCTCAAGCAACTCGTTTATCTGCTAGTCCCTATATTTTTAATAGTTGTCCGCCTTGTATTGAAACAATTATTATGAATGAAATGCACTAAGTTTGCTTGTGTCAAAAAAAATATTAAGATATAAGATGTTGTTTGATTCATCTCGATGAGTATTTTCAAAATATCAAATTTTTAAATTTTTTACTATTATGCAATTAAAAATATTAATCATCAAAGTTATATATTGGCATGCGTGAAACAATCAACTGTAATTGGAACAGAGAGAGTATTTGTATGACCTACTTTAACTATATTTTTCTTCTAATAAATACATCTGTCCCAAAATATAAAATCTTTTTGTATAAATCATGGAATTCAAAAAAATTAAGTGTGATATTAAATGTATTGACTATTAGTATTATTTTTACAAGTTTAGTCTTTATGAGAAAGAATTAGTTGATAATTTTACAAAATACTTATTACCAAATGCATAAAACAATGTATCATAATTAGAGGTATGAAGGAAAAGAAATAATAAATGTACTTGAAAATTGGAAAGAGTTCTTATAAAATGGGATAAGTAAAAAAGTGAAAATGATCTTATATTTTGGGACGAAAGTAGTACATGCAAATATAAACATATGAGATTTTGTTTGATTTGTTTCGATGAATATTTTCAAAATATACAATTTTATAATTTTTAATAATAGATACTAAAGCTATTAATGATCAATTTTGTATATCGCTAAACTTAAAATATTCAAACATGTCATTTATTACTCTTACGCCAACTCCCAATCTTACTCTTACACCTAGAGATGCAAGCGGGTCGTAAAAATTCAATTGAGCTGACAATCCAAATCAGTACAAATTGAAAAAAAAATATTTTTATGGTTCGGATCTAAAAATGAAACCGAACAAATTAAAAATCGATGTGATTTAGTTCGATTCTCGGATTCAGTTTTTAAGAACCGATGAACCGAACCAATAATTATATATATTTCTTTTGACAATGAACTAATAGTTATATTATTGACCATATATTTAGTTTAACTTAGTAACACACATAAACTCACATCTAACACTGATCCAACTTATTGTAAAAAAAATTCAACTTAGTAACATAACACTCTGGTACTTAAGTCTCACAAAAAATACTTTAAGCAAACTTTGTAATGTAAATCTATTAATTTTATTTTGTATTTGAAAACCTATGAATTTATTGTTGTTAGTTTTGTTTGAATTGAAATATGTGTTTGAAAATTATATCATTATCTTTTCTTTTAGTATGTTGTATGAGATAATTGATTATATCAATGTGTTATGTGTGATTAAAAAAATAATAGCAGAAAATATTGGAAAAATAGCATGAAAATTGAATATTTATTGTTTGTCGATTTGTTGTTTGTTGTTCTTTATTCCTTGATTTCTCTATTGTGTTACGGTTTCTTGAACTCGTGTCCTTTGCATCAGAAAATTGAAGATGAAGTTTAAAAATATAGACTCTTTTAAGAGGGAAAGCTTGTGAGAATGAAAGAGATGAAGAAATTATAACTCCTACGTTTGAACTTGTTAATGTTCCAAGAATTAAAATTGAAGAAATACAACTATTTTGTTAAGTTGGTAAGACTCTTGACATCGTACAATGTTCATCCAACAACAAATTTTGGTCGTTCTCATCGTGAAAAAAATCATGTCACAATAAAGCATTATTTTAGAATTGAAATAATATTTACTACCATTGATAAATAATTACAAGAGTTGGATACTAGAATTAGTGCGCAAAGAATGGATTCATTAAATCGATGTTGTACTTTGGCTCCTAAAAATAATTACAAAGTTATTAACAAGTTATTAACACTGAAACTATTTGCACTCTAAGCTGAAAAATATTATCCGATGGAATTTATTGAACAAGAGAAGCTCACTTTGCGATTCCATTTCCAACTTTGGCATTTCATTGTTAATGCTTGCTTGTCAAACTTCAAATTGAAAGAATTTACATTCAAGAATTATATACTCCTGTTTGGTTGCAACTAAAAAAGCCCAAATTTACTTATTCTTTGATAGATTACATCGTCTTATCATGACTTTTTCGATTTCTATACAATAACATGAAATTTTTTTTCAGCAATAAAAATTATCAAGAGTAAGTTGAGAAACAAAATGAAAGCTAGTTTTCTAGCGGATAACATGTCACACTCAAATTATATTGAAAGAGAAATTGCTACAAATATCAAATTAGAAACTATTATTGATGATATTAAGTCACATTCAACATATAAAACACTATTTTAAAGTATTTGAATTCATGTAGTTTAAATTTTTTTTACGACCAAATATGTGCTTATAACAAATTAATTTTTTTCTATACAGTATAATTTGAATATTTGATTTATAAATTATAATTTGTTTGATAGCCGACCCGATATTTTTTTGTCTAGTTTCAACACTGCACAATATACACATGGACATATAAAAAAATAATCATATGGATGCCAAAATAATAAATGTAACACAAAGAGTCCCTCAAATTACTCAAATATCATATCCCTAAAACTAGTATTAAAAAGTTGCTTCTCTCTTTCTTATCAGTATAAATCTTATGCTTAGTAACATCATTTTACTCCCAAGCACGGCACCACAAAAGTTCTAAGTCATAAGCACTTTGAGATTTATAACATCATAAAAAACAGGGACATCGAGATAAGTCATACCATTTAAAGATGAGGAATCTTGAATATAATCAGATTAATGGCGCTATCTTATTCTAGAGACCGACAATACACATCTAGAAATGGGGTCTTCCATCTGCTTCTCAATCATATCATAATCATCAACTTGTATCAATTGTACAAGAACTACTCCAACAAAAAAACTAAGAATCTCTTCTTCGTGATTTAAAGTGTCTCCCACAAATACACTAATTATAACCTCTTTAGAATTTATTATACCAAAGGTAAAAGATATTTTTCTACACTAGTTTTAGTGCTTCAAATGAACTAATTGCCTTGATCAAGATTCTAACTAGAAAAAATAATCTCTTAAAAAAAGTAAACCTTGAAGCCAATATTGGATTTATGATAACAGAACAAAAACTAATATTCAGTAAATTGGGCTCAAAGATAACCTTCTATATGGTTGGGCCTCACTTTACTGACATGATTGAGAATGACAATATTTTACTTCACACCCCTTTAATTTTATCTTTTTTATTAAGCATTGATTTTATCTTTATCGCTACAATTTTATGTTAACACAATATTGTCTTTAACATTTTTAAAAAATTCCAGTTTTTCAAAATTGTCATATATTTTTCAAATTTGTCCATATAAATATTCATTATGTCATTTTCAGAATGAAATATTCATTCTGACACTTTTAAAAATTAGAAAAAAATTCAAAATTCTATAATTTTTAATAATAGACAACTAAATATATTAATGATCAAAGTTATATATTGACAAAATTAAAAATGGTTAAATAGATAGTAATTTATTTTGGAACAAATGAAGTAAATTTTTTTTTAATCCAATAAAAAAATACAAGACAATTACAATATTATGAGCATATTTGGAGCAAATGAAACGAATATACCCAATGGTTTATAACAACAACATTAACGAAACGCAAGCAAGCACGTTCAATGAAACAACACGCGTTTCACAATCACTGTCTGGTTTCTTTCCTTCTTTCATTTCTCACTCAAAACAGAATGATTCTATAGCATCCATAGAATCTTCCATATCCAATCACACCCAAACTCATCAAATATTTATTCACAATTTTCTTCAATCATTCAATTCAATCCAATTCAATGGCGAATAATCTCAATCAACAAGAACAAGACTCACTTTCGTTCACCGATTTTCCCGAAGATATTCAGCTATGCATCCTTTCATTTCTGGGTCCAACTGAAATCGCTACGTTCGCCTGCACCTCTAAGCAATTCGGAACACTCTGTTCCCACGATTCCAAGCTATGGTTCACCCTTTGCGATCGAAAATGGGGCTCCAAAACCCAAATCGCAAAATGGGGAAAAGGGAAAATCACCTACAAACATCTCTACAATACTCTTCATGAATGGGATAATCTCATTGGTTTCTGGCGTCGTAGCGGTCCCGGAAGTGCTGTGATTTCGTCTCCGTCGTTGGTTTTCTTCGAGTGGGGTGAATCGTTCATTTCTGGTTCTAGGGTTTCACCTTTTCAATCTGGGTATGAAGTTAAAAAGGTACCTTTTTTGAAAATGGGTATTTCTGAAGATGGACAATTTGTTAATCTTTTAGATCCTGATGGTAGAGCTGATTTGAATTTGGATTTTGGTGATAATGGGTTGAATGAATTGATTCCTGTCAATGTTTGTTTTATGGGGAAGACTCATTTTGTTGTGGAGGAGAATTTGTTTGGGAGAAATTCTACTAGTGGTGAGGATTGTGGTTTTGGTGGAGAGGATTGGATTGGGGTTAGGAGTGCAAGTGGATCTCCACGATCTCCACCGGATCGGTTGATGTTGGAGATTTATCAGCATTTGGCCAACCGCGTTAGTCCTGGAAGCGATCGATCCAGGAGGCAGAGGAGGAAGGAGAAGGAAAGGATGGCTAGGAGGAAATGGGAGCCTGAGCATTTTGTCAAGATTGTGAATTGCTCCCCAACAGCGTCGCGGCCTTTGCAAGGTCTTTGGAAGGTGTTTCTTAACTGTTCCTTGTTGTTATTTATGTTGGGGGAGATTTAGGAGCAATGATATATAGTGTGGGAAGAGGAACATTTGTGAGAAACACACCACTTTGTCCCTAAAACCTTAAGGTGATAGGGGAGTGGGTTCTCCCACTTATATACCCTAAAGTCACCACATTATTCTCCAATGTGGGACTATTTTCCCCACTACTCACTTGCTAGTATTCCAACACTCCCCCTCAAGTGTGAGTCCACAATGCTCCCCCTCAAACTTGCATGCGGGATACTACCCAAGCCCATGAACAAGTTTGAGCCAACCAGGCTCTGATACCAATTGTTGGGGGAGATTTAGGAGCAATGATATATAGTGTGGGAAGAGGAACATTTGTGAGAAACACACCACTTTGTCCCTAAAACCTTAAGGTGATAGGGGAGTGGGTTCTCCCACTTATATACCCTAAAGTCACCACATTATTCTCCAATGTGGGACTATTTTCCCCACTACTCACACTTGCTAGTATTCCAACAATTTATTGCTCAATTATGTCATTTGATGATTGATGATATTTGATAATTTATACCATTATCTAGTGACTATTACACTTTGTTGATTGATTCAATCATAATAATCAAACTGCAAAATGTTAGTAAAAGAAAAGCAAAATAGCTAAAGTAAAGAATCATGGTCATTGATTTCCATTTCTAGGGTCTCTTAATTAGACTGTATTGATGTTTTTGGTGGTGCACAACTTTAATTTAAGTCATGTTGATGTAGATAAGCGACAATCTATTACGACACTCAGTGATTGCATTTTGAGCGAACCCTTGGGATACTGCAACTTTCTATATTTCTTTTATAATCTTCATGATTTTGAGATGAATGATAGTAGAGCTCTGGCTCATTGAAACTGTCGATGATGCAGGGAATTTGTGCAGACATGAGTTTAGCATTTTACCTCGTGGCTTATGATGAAATTGGGGGCATTGCCTGCCGACGACTTGGGGATCCTCCTCAACGTTTCTCTACTTATGCTCCGGTTTTCTGGACATCCAATGCTACCTTTCTGGAATCTCCCTTTTATCTGGAGGAAGAATCTCTGTATGACAGTCGCATTCATCTTCAACCAGTTCAACCACACAATGGAAATCACGAGCAGTTCCATATGTCAGACATTGAAGGGGTAAATAACATTCAGCAGTTCCATTTGTCAGACAGGGAAGCGGTAAATCGAATTCTTCACATAAACTCAAGTTATGATTTAGTTATTGCAGACCTTGCTGGAGCAATGAATCCAAGGAATGCTGAGGGAAGGATTTGGCAGTACCAGGATGGTACTTTTGGATTTGGATTCATTCGTGACAATTTTGTCATAGACATGAAAAATATTGTCCGTGATGGTTGTATCGTGGATGCAGTAAACTCTTCTTCTGATTGACTTTCTTCTTCATTGATTGTGTAGTTGGATGTCACCTGTACATTGTGACATAATGTATTTTTAGCTGTGAAATTATTACAGTTTCCTTAGATGGTAGGTTGCTTCGTTAACTGTATGTTAGGCAGTCAGTTTCAAGCAGTCGTTGTTTCATTTGTAAGATTATGCACATTGCCTCGCCTGTGAGTCACCTTTTATCTGTGACTTTCTTTGGTTTGGAATTTGGATATCCTTTTATCATATTTTATGTAAGCAAAATAAGGGGAATTGACATCTTGTCATTCCATTCTTTGACATTTCGTCCATTGTAAATTGTAATGATCCAAACGTTGTACCTTAATGTTATGAAGTTACCTTTATTGGCTTACATAGTTTGTTTCTGTAATTGCTCACAGGATTGATGCAATAACTAAAATTTGATCGAATTGATGCAGATTGAATTTGGATGCAATAGTGCAGTTTTATTGATGCAATATTGCCACTAGCGCTCTCTTATAGACAGATTTATTGTATCGATGAAATCACAAATTTTTGGCAATAGGTAAAATTTACACTTTTGGACCACCACAGTACTGCCATTAATTCCCTCTCATAGACAGATTTGTTTTGAGCTTTGTTTAGTAATCTTTAACTTGAGTAATCAATAGATTTCCCTTCTTGTTTTAGTACTGTCTCAACTCCCTTTGTAGAAGCATTAGTCTCTATCACTAATGGTTTCTAAAGTTTTTGGATTGCTAGCACAGGTAAAGTGGTCATTGAAGCCCTTAAGCTGCTCAAAGGCATTCTGAACTTAATTTTCCCATTTAATACTGTCCTTGAGTTGTTATGTGTGGACAAGTTATCTTGTCAAAATTTCTGACACGTTCTCAAGTATTATCCTGTATGCCCCAAGAATCTACTTAGTCATTACATTTCCCTAGAACTGGCCTATTGTTCATATCATTCAGCCAGTGTTGTCAATTGCAGATCGCAAAAACCTGCTAGTTGTTCAAGTTCTGCTACATTACAGCTGCTATAACCTATTAGCGGTTTGTTAAAATTCCGTTATAGCTGCTATTTGTCAACACGGCATTCTATAGGAGTCTAGCAATATGATATGAGGTCGAGAACGAAAATTACAGATACATCAATCTACAAGAGTTCATCGTCATAACACCCAAATGGTTCTCATTGTTTGAGTTGTGACATGGGTATTTTTGAATGGCATAAGGTTAAAAGTTTGCATCACTGTATTTGTTCAACAAAATACACAGCTGGTTGACACTACAAGTCAACTGCATAGATAAGGATTTTGAAAATAAGGGTGAAAGAGATGGTATTGAAAGAAGATGATCCTGGAGTTTAAGGGTTTACAATTAATAGAATGTTTATGAACATGATTTGTGTTGATAAATTTGTTAGATATCGAAATCGTTCTATTTTTCAACCTGTTCACCACAAACAGAAGTTGCTCTTTATTTATAGAGCTAAATGTAATTTGATGGAAACTAGAAAGTGTAGCCAGTGACTCCTAATAATGTGCTTTTATTCCAAAAGATGTATCGGACTCCAATAAAACCATGTAACAAACTCAATACAGCAGGTTGGAGTTACATTTAGTTTACTTAAAAATCAAATTAAAGCATAAAAAACAAAACAAAAAACTACCAAGCATAGCAATTATGTCTCATAGATCCACACACTGGCAAACAGATATTGAATACCATAATGGCAAGCAAAAGCATGAGAGATAGCAGAAACATGTAGTTCATGAATATGAAACTTGAGAAGTGAATTATTTTGTTTTGAGACTTAATAAAACTCTTCCATCATGTTTCAGCTGCAACTTCATCACCAGTGATTTTTCCATTCTTTGCATTTTTCTCATGGTCACCTTCAAGCTGGCTTAAATTTCCCTTTTCTTTGATCAGTTGGATATGGTGGTGTTTGCAGTAGAGTTTTCCTTCATGTGCTATGTAATTTGAAGGACTAATAGTACACCCTCCATGGCAGCATTTGAAACAACTCTTATGGTAAGGAGTTCCATTTACTGTAACCTGTATAAATGTAAAATATTGATTTCATTAGCAGAACAATAAGTTTTGTACTCAGCATCAGGGTTTAGATTTAGCTTTCACCAAAATCATGGTCGCATTTTGAGATTCTGCCAAACTCATCACAACTTCAAACATAACTTTCTTTTGATTTGTGTTTAATTTGGCAGAATCTCGGTGTGCGATTGTGATTCTGGCAAATGCTAAACTTTGGAGCTTCAACAAAATCACAGTGCCACGATCCAAACTCGCACTAATTACCTTTTCAGTTGGATACACTGTTTTCTGACAACCTAAACATTTGTCCCTTGTTCCACCAAACATACTTGAGGCTTTAATTGCTGCAGGTTTCTGAATAAAACAACTCAAAAATCATATAAATGCTGAAAAACTGAATTTACTGTTATGCATTGCAAGCACCTAGATTTAGAATTCATTACCTCAATATTATCACTATTTCTTTCTGGTTTGGCAATTTTTGGTGTCCCTATATAGGCAAAAAAAAGGACATTTGAGACACTGACAAGTAAAAGTAAAGTGACACATAATTAATAGTTCAATTATTGATCCTTTGTTACCTTCAAAGCTTTTTTCAAGGCTTCCAGTTCTTTTGAACAATTGATCAAAGTGTGGCCTGCAGTAAAGAACTCCCTCAAAAGAGTTGTAGTTGCTTAGCTGTATTGTACATACATTAATCTATCAGCAAACTTCTTTTATGAAAATTAGTACAATGTAGTAACATTGATTTGGGTTGTGTGAAGTCACAATTTCATGTTGTCACGCAAGTCGGTGAATCAAAGTAATTTTTTTTTTTAAGAATCTAAAATATCAAACTTAAAATATGAATTATGAACCATCTGATCTTACTGGATTGTGACTGCACACAATCCAAATCCGTAGTAACATGCCTTAATAAGTCAAAAGATGAAATAGGGCTATTAACATGAAGTTCTTGAATTTTTCTATAAAACTATGAAGTATGAACAACTAATTAAAGGAAATTATAAGTGCGTGCTTGGATTGACTGCGATTTGGCAGAAACACGGCGTGCCATCGTGTTTTTGACCAAAGCTACACATTACAGCGTCAATAAAAGCACGGTTTTACTGTGATTTCGTCAAACTCACCGTGAAATCTATACTTGCTATAAAATTGATGACCTTAGATCCAATGATATAAGCCTAAACTAGACTATATGACCAAAAAGAATTGCAAGAAAAGTTACAAGGGACAGAAGGACATAGACCTTGAGAGTTCCTTTGCAGTGGTGACATCTGAAACAAGCTTTGTGGAAAATTCTATTATCAGCAGTTAACTTATCAACAAGATAAACTGTTTTGGTACAAGCCATACATTTCTGAGTTGTTCCTGCAAATGCCATTCTTTTCCTTATCTTCTTACCTCGCCAACTTGCAAACAAGGTCTATGAATTGAATAGGTTACAGGACAAAAAAATATTATGAAGAGAAGAATAGGAAAAAAGTGAAGGAGAAATTTGGCCTATAGAAAATTGTGGACACTAAAGCAATTATATTGTCAGTGACACTCATTTTGATCAAATTTTATGCACCTAACTATACTTTTCTCTTTTATTTTTTTTAATGTTTTTTTTCCCTCTTCAAATGTTATCATAAATAAATGCTTTAAAATCAAGGAAAAAAATGTTAAGTGTAATTAGTACCAAGTACTAAATTGTTTGGTGAAAAAGATACAAATTCAAAATAATAATAACCAAGTAGGTCTCTAATCAAGTCCCAAATTAGTGTATAAATTGCATTATTGATTGGATATTTTTGGTTTAATAGATCATAAAATGTGTTTTTCATTAGAAAGCCACTTTGTTAATTAGTGGGGTCCTATGAGTTGAAAATCACAACTGCCATCCAGCAACTTATGATTCAACATCCAGCTGGCTAGCTTTCATTCTTGGATCTCACTTTTGAAATAGGAACACATTCATTTCTTGAATTACAAGGATGTATGAAGTTCTCATGCATGTTATGTTACTGACATACCATATCAAATATCTTTTGTAAACTTAACAAGTTGTGCTGTTCATTTTCTTTTCTTAGTATTGAGGGAGGTGTATTTTATTATTGTTAATATGTTATAGGTATAAAGTTTCTATTGGTATTTAGCACTGATTAATCTCTTGGGAAAAATTGTGGGGTATAAAAGTGGGTTTTGTCATTTCAGCTGAATTTTTGTAAGAGTTAAGGGTCGAACTTCTGACTACTTATTTAAAGAACTTAAAACTCTTATTAGTTACTAGTTTGACTATTATTTTTTTAGTAATAATTCTTTAGTTCCCAGAAGAAGGGGGCCGATAATCTAAAATTCGATCATAAAATAAGGAAAGCCTGGTTAAGAATTGTTTCCACAAAAAATAAAACTCGAATTCTTCGGAACAATCTGTGTTAAGGGAGATTATTAACAACTATGATGAGTCTTTAATGAACAACTATGAGATGATTAAATAAAGGCGAGAATAAAGTAAAGGTGAATAGGTGATACTGTAATTAGACACATACTATAATGATGAGTTGGGTGGGGAGTAACTTTTAGGTGCTATGGTTGTTGTCGGATCAAGATTCTCTACCACAACATATCACACTATTAGTCTTAGATGAAATCAAATATAAAATATAAATGAAAAAAAAAAGAACTTATAAACTTTGATTCAATAGACAAAATCTATTACAATAGATTGAAGAATGTAAAAATTCATGAATGCCATATTGGCCAAACCCAACCATTCCATTATGATGACAGCTTGTATTGATCTATCATTACTGTCCCACTATAATAACAATTATATTCTGCAGCTATGCTTTATTTATTGGTACATTAGAGTATGCATTATTCTTATTAAAAAACAAAGCTTATGTAATATATATTATTCGTATAACAATTTAACATCAACTGGGCATTTGGTCTAGTGGTATGATTCTCGCTTTGGGTGCGAGAGGTCCGGAGTTCGATTCTCCGAATGCCCCGTTTTTATTATTTTTACATTTTTTTTGGTTCAAATTTTTTATAATTGTAACCCTGTATTATACTTTGATTTTATAAGTTGCATTCACGTTGAGGTAGTGTGACATTTCAAACCATTTTTTTAAATACTATATATTAGCTGGGGGTGATTATAAAAAAAAATAGTAGGTGGAATAGTGACCATCATGGCCAACAACATCCACTTCATTCATCATTTCCATATTTTTTTTAATGCAAATCTATGACATCTTCCATTGAGGTTGTTATGTCTTATGTCCATTCCCTTGCCTTTGTTCAACTCAACCTCAATAGTCAGTACCATTAATTTCATCGACATGTTCATGTACCAGTCGAAAAAAATTGCATATCTTAGTCAAACAAGTGTAGAATATGAAATTTTGATTATTCTTGCTAAGAGTTTAATTTTATAACCTCAATGGATTGGATATAGAGTTTATTCCTTGTAACCTCAAAGTGTAGTGTTTGTGTCTTGAAGTTGAAGCATGTTTTTCCATAAAGTCATTATTTTGTTTGTTGTAAGAATATGTGCTTATCATATCATCCTTTGTCTCAAAAAACATCATGCAAAGAATTGAAATTGTTTAAATCTGATCGATTCGATCGAAACTCCTTTTCAAGGATTCATAAATCCTTCTCAAGGAGCAAATAAAGACTAAGAAATAGGTGAAGAAAATAACATGCATATATATAGCCTATGAAAAAACCAAATGAAAATCACATACATATAGCCTATGATATAGGAAATCAAGAAACCAAATGAAAAAACTGAGCAGCAATAAGCAGTGTCTTTTTTCTACATTAAACCAACAAGATAACACCTCATTCTTGTAAAACCATATATAATCACTAATGAAAACATAAATTAAAGTTTCGTAGTTTACAAAAACAAAAACAGCATCTGCATCCTAAAAAGATCTGTATTTTTTTTTTCTTTCAAAAATCACAACTTGTGATTTACCATAACCTTGCATCAAAAGTCTCACAACTAATGGAGGGTATCAATCAAGTCATCATTTAAGATCTTCATTTTCATCATGCAATTTAATTAAGGAGGGTACTTTCCAATCTGAAACAATGAAAAACCTTCATTTTCTTCAAGTAATTTAAACTTTGCACACCTACATAAATAAATAAAAAACAATATTAGAGAGCAATGCGTAGAGCACGCAAGGCCTTGAACCCAAATACATTACCTACAATGAAGGTAAACATGTTAGTAATAGTAACAAAACCTTCTTCAAAAAGGTCTAAGGGATAATTAAGTTAAGTAAGTATTAGTTAAAACTGCAATATTTTGCAAGGGATGGAATAGTCTCTAGAAACTATAACTAAAAAAATATCCAAAAGGTATAAAAGAGATTTATAACATGAAATATAAGAAGCTACTTACCTTGAATGAATATTCAGCACCTTAATATTGTCTCCTTTCACGACATCCTTCAATGAGATTAGACTTGGAATATGTGAAATTACTTCAGTACATTTTGAACTTGTCCCCTGAATTTCAAAAACTTTTGACTCTTTTTTCTCAGGTTCATAGTAGCTAAAGAAATTATAGGAATTAGTTACCAATAAGACAACACCCTCTTTAAAGCGTTTTATTGGAAAACACTTTAAACTGTAAGAATAAGGTTGCAAAATAGGATTGTTGTAAAAACTAAACCTAGAAATATCAATATTGTAAATCTTAGTTCATGATTCTGCAATACCATATTCATTCATAACCCAAAATGTAACATCATGTAAAGATATATCACTAATGTAAAGAAATCCCCTTAATTCTCCCATACTGTTGTTCCTATGAATTCCAAATCCAAACACATGTGGAGGAGAAGGGAATGATTGCAATTTCTCACTTTCAAAATTGAAACACAATATTGACCTTTGCTCATTACCATGTCTAATCCAATGAAGTGTGTATCTCAGGATTCCAAATAGAAATCTCAGGATCAACTTCAACATTTCTCCATAATAGTTTTCCAAGAGTGTGTATCTCAAGGATCAGAGGCTCAAACACATGTCTAACATGTCTTCTTCTCACCTTATATTCATTAGTTTTAGAATGAAAACCAAAACCAGCTTGTCCTACCATTCTTACTCGAGCTGTGTTTAACGCGACAGGAAGTTTTATGAACTCTCCAGTGACCGGGTTGCAAATCACTAAAGGGATATTATTAAATGGTGCCTCTTTCGCCACCACCGGCTTCGTCGTGGTGCCTCTTTCGTTGCCAAGACTTGTTCTACCTTTGCTCATTAATGTATCTTTTATCTAATGCGAGACTCTTTAACGGACGACACAAAAAGAAAAATAAGAAGTAAACACAAGATGAAGAAAGTTATTTCCTTTCGGTTAACCACAAAAATTTGGAATATGAATTTTTTATTAAAAATTCAAATTTTATTGAAGAAACTTGGGAAGTAAGAAACAAATTAGCAAACAAGTACAAACTGTCATTAGCAAAGAAACATTACAGATGGTGATTTTTGATAAATAAGGAAGAACGATTAATAAAACAAAATGCAGTGAAAGTACCCGCAACTAAGGGGGATAAAACCACTTGATTTCAGAACTGACCCTCGAACTAGATTAAATTGATGGTGAAAATAAATACAGTGAAAGTACCTTGGAGAAAGTTCCGTACTCTATTACTTTGACAACGGTTGCAAAAGGTTGAAAATTGGCGAAAACAATTGAAATTGAAAGTGAGTGAGGATACATATACAACCCTAAATCTTAAATCAATTGTGTATATATATCGTAAGTTTTATTGTCAATTTTTGTTTTCTCAATCTTTTTTCAAGATTGTTTTAAATTTTCTGACAAAAAGATTGTTTTAAATTTTTTTAAGCGATTATTTAATTTGGCTTAAATATATTAATAAATATTTATGAACCTAAAAAAAAAATTTAATAAATAGTATTTGTTTCTATCTTATAAATAGGTTTTTTTTTTCTCTTTCTATTTAGATACAAATCTCCCTCAACAAGAATCAAAACCAAATAAATCATTCATAAATTACATGATCTCGTTACAAAATAGAACAATCGAAAATAAATGCCTAAACATAATTTTACACCTATAAATTACCCAACGTTTTACACAGTAAAGGGGATACAAATTTCTAAACCAAAAACACACAAAAACCTGCCCAAAAAATAGGGCAAAAAAAAAAGCCCTGTAGTTTTTTAAAACCTTAAATACAAAACGTCCTTCCTGATCATCGTTGCCGCTCTTCTTCTTCTTCTTCTTCTTCTTCATCTTGCTATCTCCAATTTCCATCCGTCACAACGGCGGCTACCATGAGCGAACCTCACCGTCCTCCAGCTGTTGCCAAGCAATCCAGCGCCGTCGCTACTATTCATGATCAAGGTATTATTCCTTTTCAAAACTACTACACGTTTTGATCTCTCTAGTAGAGAAAGAAATTCTGTTAGAATTGTGTTGTTACCGTTGTTGATGCCATGGATATGAGGATCTGAATTGTGGATTTTTAAATTGGTATGTATTTTAGTATAATGTTTATTCTAGCATTTTATTATGTCTATTCTTCACTTATTGTTTTTCACAATCGCTAACAGGAGCAGGTTCATCCATGGCGGCGGACTGGTCTCAACTGCCGAAGGATATTCTGAATCTGATATGTGAACGGCTCGACAATGAACTCGATCTCATTCGCCTCCGATCAATTTGTTCCCATTGGCGCTCTTCCTCCGTCCCAAATCACCATACCAACATTTTACTCTTCAAGTTCCCACTCCTCAAATGTATTTCTCCAACAAATACCATCAATAACAACACCAACATTCCATCTTCCTCATCAAACCCCCACCACAACAACAAGAACAACAAACCCTAATTCCTCCTTGGTTGATTAGAGTTACCCAAAACTCAACTGGTAAAACCAAACTATCCCAATCCCTACTCCTCCCATTTGACTTGCCTTCCACTTTTCAATTCTCCCTTGACTTGAACAAATTCTCCGTCCTCCGTCTCGGAACTGATTTCATCATTGACTTCAACAAAGGGACAGTTCCATATATCTACAAGTACCCTAAAAAGGTTGTTGCTGTTACACCTCTCATTCTCGCCATATTGCTCTATAACGACCACCTAGTACTGTTGTGTTGCGGTGATGAGCTTTGGACCGACATGTTGTCTTCTATTGTAGACATCTGCATTTTCAAAGGGCAGATTTATGCCATTGAAGAAGATAGTGGTAAGACAGTTACAATTAGACACGAGGACTTGAGTGTCCAGTTAGTGGCTGGTGAAGCGTGTTTAGGGGGGGACATACAATTCCTGGTTGAGAGTGAGGGTGAGTTGTTGCTAGTGGACATCTTCGTTGATTGTTTGTGTTCTGATTCTCGTTTTAAGCATGCTTTAACAATTGATGTGTTCATGCTTGATGAGATGGAGAAGGAATGGGTGAAATTGAAGAGCTTGGGTGATAGGGTTTTGTTCTTGGGTAATGAATGTTCGTTTTCTGCTTCTGCTTCTGATTTGTCTGTTGCCAAAGGGAATTGTGTCGTCTTTATGGACGATATCTTTGAAATTTTAGACATACCGATATGGCACATTGGCATGTGTGTTTATCACTTGGACCAAGGTCAGCTTTTGCGTTTGAGTGATTACCCCGACTATCTCAACTTGTTTTGGCCACCTCCAGTGTGGATTTTGAAAAGCTTATGTGTAAACTGACAAGAGTACGTTATCTTGCATTGAAAGATTTCTTATGTGATAGTGATATTGCATTATTGTGCTTAGTTTCCTTTGTTAGATTTGATAATTTTTTCAACTATTAGTATTACTTATTGAAATGAGTAAATACCAAAAATGCTTATATCAATTAATTTGTCTCTTGAATCTATTTAGTCCCTTGCATTAGAGATATTCCAAAATGCTTTCTTGAGGTAATTTTAGAGAGAGAATAAACTTGAATGCACTACTCCATTCATTTGTTTACAAACCTATGTTGTCGATAGTGCGCTATAGCGGTGCTATATAGTTGGTATAGTGTAGCGGATACACCAGAGGGATGCGAACCGCTAGTTAGAGAAGCGGCCGCGAATAGCAGCGTGGTAGCAGTTCCGTAGCATTTTTCCCTGACATTATTTATTATGATTTGAATCTTTTCATTTAGTTTCTATCATAAAGCCTTATCACTTTGTACAGGGGCGAAGCAAAGGTAGAGGACGTGAGACACAACACTGGGTTCATGCGCAATTCATGGCAGTGAAATTGCCAATAATGTTCTACATATTTCTCACAAGACATATTTTGTTTCAATTCACCCTATTGCTCATGTTTGATATTTTGAAAAGAGTTATAATATATTTCTAATTGGTTATTGATTTTCACCCTTTATTCATGTGATTTTTTTCAATGAATCTTATAATATTTTCTTCTCTACTTGGTAATGAAAAACAAAGTTGTCTTTCCTTTATCCTTTCATTGTTTCAAGTATTGAGGCTTGTTTTTTTGATACCAAATGAGTTAATTAATGCTAAAGTGAGTGATTTAGTGGATAGCCATGATGATTGGAATTGGAGACTTCTTTGTGAGTGGATGCCGAAGACGAGTTCAGATCCACTCCATTTCTTTATCCTCCATTTTGTCAAGGTCCTTTAACAGATGTATGTTATATGGCAATGAAAGCCTTATGTTTCAGTTTGTATTTTTGAGAGGCATGTCTCATGCCTAGTTTAATATTATATTGCTTCTTTGCATTTTCAAAAAAAAAAATTAAAAAGATCCCGCCCATGTGAAGACCTAAATGCTCTCTTCACACTTGCCGTTGTTTAACCTAGCGCAGTCGCACAATAATTTGAAACTGCGTTTTTTTTTTCTTCCTATTTTATGATTAATTGAAATTTTTTAATTGGTTAATTCTAAGAATGTGTTGTTAGGTTCATATAAGATTTTCTAATTGGTTACTTCATAATATAAGATTTTCTCGGAAATCAGATCATGTCTTAATTGTTAGCTATTCAATTTTTTTTGTCAAGTAGTCTTATTTAGAAAAAATAGAATCAGATTTGATATAGTGAAGTATTAATTAAAAAGATCCCATCCATGTGTATAAATCATAAGACCTAAACGCTCTCCTAAACACTTGCCGTCGTTTAACCTAGGCACAATATTTTTCAGTTAGCATGAAGAATAACATGAATTTGTTGAAGAAGAGCATGTAAGTCCTCCCTTAATTGCAATATTGTTGGCTATTATCATATTCATGTTTTAATTGAGTATGTTTACGTTTTTCTTCTCACTGCATCCGTCATCCCTTTTATAATCTCTTTGTGCTCAACTTTTTAAATTGCATCAAACCCGTATTTTATTTTGATTTGCTTTCAAATTTATGCAGGATAAAGAGAGAGAAACCGAATTATCTTTGCATGGATGTTTCAAGCTACTCTGAATTTGATAATTTGGTTCAGCAATATGTGATAGCCGGAGGTGCACCTGCGGTCTCTTTTGACATATCTGACAACGTGGATGCACAATCCTACGGTCATATCTTGGACGATATAATTGCTAACAACAAAAACTTGGATCGATTTGACAAAATTGAAAATCCAAGATCCGAACACTACCCACTTCCGATTGTGTCTTGTTACACCGTAAGGGAGATGGACAAAGTTTGCAGGGCTATTGGCTGTTGTTGGAGGGCCATTATGCTTGAACGGCCAGAGTACAGCGATGCCAAGGCTAACAAAATCATGTCTAAAATGAACCTCTATCGGATGACGAGTGGGATGATTATTGATCATGATGATGCGCATGCTCTATCGGATGACGAGTGATGGGATTATTGATCACGATGATGCTCCAGACTGGGCATATATGATGGAGAGCTTTATGGTAAGACATAGGATTCTAGTTTCTAGACAATAATAATTAGCAATTCTAGATTATTGTTGGGTGTTGCAAGTCGACCGCGAGTTTAAGGTTCATTGTGTTTACTTGTTGTACTGTGAATGTTTGAAGCTGTGCTAAACAAGTGTTTATGTGATGTTGAGCCATCAAAATACGGCTATCTGGCTATATATCATAGAATCATAACAATAATTTATGACAAGCTAAACACATACAACAATATGAACAACTGCCAATTGTTTTCCTACATGGATCATTCAACACCACAAATTTCTATCATGTATATTAAGCCAAAAGAACCACTTACCTCTAAATCACAAGCTAAATATATAAATTGAAAAATAATGATTACACTATACTTTAAGGTTAGCAACATTATCTAGATTCAAAAAACATCTTCCATGATAGCTTTGGTTCTTTATTTCAACCAGTACAACATTTATGGTTGGAATCTTACCATTGTAAAGACAATGAGGTAAGTTACAATAATGAAATGGTGTTTGTGAAGAAATAGCTTAAAATTGTTTGATTCTATATTTCACAAGTTGTCCTCTCCATGCCACTTATCACAGTATGTCTCTACCTTTTCTTACCTGAACTTTTTGCATTTTCAAAGTCCAAAACAGTAAAAAAATAAAGTTTTACTATTGTATTACTGGAAATAAATAGAACAAAGATTGCGTACACCATTGTCACTGTGCTGTTGAACCTCCTATCCTTGCTTACACCATTTGGAAATGAAAAATCAAAACAGAAATGTCATCCAAGTTAAACATAATGAAACAAAAATATGAACTAATGCAACAAGCCAAGTAGTTGAGTTGAGTAACCATGAACAAGAAGCAATCACTATTGAGAACTGTTTTGAACCTTTTATAGGTCACACAAATTAAGATGAAGAACGTGGTTGGGATGATATTTAGTTCTGAAGAAAAAGTTACCAAATATTACAAGAATTATGCTTGATGTATGGGTTTTGGAGTTAGTAAAATCAGTTCCAAAAATGGAGATGATGCAAAAATCCTATCAAGAGCACAGTGTAAGGCTAGAGTAAATGTGATGAGTGTGGATGACTCGAGTCGTTTATGAAATGTATTTCGAGTAGATGTTAGTTAGATGCAGGGCTGCTTATGAGTATTTTGGTGAAGTACTAATTAATAACATTTGACACCACTTATTTAACACGTGTTCGTTTTGCACAACATCATATAAATGATCCTCCATCATCATGATGGAGTAGATATGGTCCCATCTATAATGAAGTTCATAGTGTATGTAGGGGGGTGACATTACATTGCTTCCGTAGTTTTCTTATTGTCCGGGGCTGTATGTAAGTTGGAGGGGATGCCAGTACATTGCTTGAGTTAATTTCATTGCTTCCGTAGGGGGATGACAATACATTGCTTCCGTAGTTTTCTTATGTACATTGTTTGTGTCGAGCTTCATACTTTTTTAATTTAGAAATAAGGTAAGAAGAAGGTTTTCCTGATAGTCCTTTGTGGAACATAACTGACTGATACCTGCTGAGACAAGTTTCTTCATCCAATCCATCAACTAGATGGCCGCCAAGCAGTTTATCATTTAGCAACTCAACAGTATCGAATGCATGACCATCAAAACCTATACAAGTAAGAGAAGCAAATAGTGCCTCCTATTCTATTCATAAAGCGTCTCCTTCCCGAGGAGCAAATAGTGCCTCCAGTCTTTCACAGCCAGCACTATCGTGTACATCTCATCTCCTCTTCATATGTGGGATAATTTTAGATATTAATTAAAAGATAATTACCATACACTTATCTTTCATTTATAAAAATCTGTTTTAGAAGGAGCATGAGTTTTTGGAACAGGACCTGTTTTTAAAAAGTAGTCAAAAATATATTTGGATCTTTTTATTTATGTAATCAAACACTTATATTCTTGTGATTTGTCTCATGACAATGTAATCTACGAGGGTTAGAATGCCTCAAACACTTGAAATCTATTTTATAGTTCCAGCTAAATGATTCTGGACTTAAGCATGAGAAACTAATGGACCTGTTATAATTCAACATCTTCATTTTCTTCACGCAATTTAAAATTTGCACACCTATTTTATACCAACACAGATCCTATATCACGTAACATAGCCCAAGCAGCGTGCCTAAACTTGTGTGAATGATATAACAATAAGGCAGCATCCTCTTTAAAGTGTTTTATCGGCCAACATAGACCATAACGTTCCGAAAAAGGATGAAAACTAACCACAGAAGTATCAATGTTGTAAACCTTAGTCCATGATTCTGCAATATCATATTCATTCATAACCCACAATGTAACATCATGTAAAGATACATCACCAATGTAAAGAAATCCCCTTAATTCTCCCATACAGCTCTCGTAACGCATATTTCCAAACGCATATGGAGGAGAAGGGAATGATTGAAATCTCTCACTTTCAAAACTGAAACACAATATTGACCTTTTACCATTATCATGTCTAATCCAATGAAGTGTGTCATTCACACACGTAAGACATTCAAGCTTCCAAATAGAAATCTCATGATCCACTTCAACATTTCTCCATAACATGGTTCCAAGAGTGTGTATCTCAAGCATGAGAGGCTTAAACTTATTTCTTTTTCTCCAGATATTTATCACCTTATATTCATTAGTTTTAGAATGGAAACCAAAAGCAGCTTGTCCGTCCATTCTTACTCGAGCTGTGTTTAACGTGGCAGGAAGTCTTATGAACTCTCCAGTGATCAGGTTGCAAATCACTAAAGGGATATTATTATCCGGGTGACATAAACAAAGAAAACCATTGCAAGAATTCACAACTTTAAACTTATCATTTTCTGGGTTGCAAGCAATATTAAGCTTTTGTTTACGCTTAATATTATGATTATTAAGCCTTTTCTCTCTCAATGATCTGGCATCCCGAAGAGGAAGCTTGAATATAGGCTCAAGCTTCACATGGATGTTGATTCCAATCTCAAACATTTCAGGCTCACACTCAAGAAGGTGCATGGTTCTTGCAACTCTCTTTCTGTGACCGGATCGAATTATGAGACTGGTCGATGCTTGCTCAAAATGCAATTTAGCAAAATGCGGTTCTGAAATCATTGTTTTCCAATATTTGCAAACACATTTACAAATAAGAAGAGACTTAAGAGGAAGTTGAAGCAAAATGTGGGCAGTGAGATGGGATGGAAGATTATCAAAATAAGGGCAAAGTTGATCAATTTTTGCCTCTTCAACTTTCCCCTTTGCTTCATTGCCTCTTTGGCTAGCCCTTACAACTGCAGCTGAATCTTTTTTTCTTTTCATCGCTACACTAAGTTGTAATTTTTTTCTCTTCGTGGCTACACTAAGTTGTAAAAAAGAAAATAAACATATTAAGTAAAGAATGTAAATATTGGGCAAAACAACTATCACATGACAAAAAAAATTTAAGGTATTAAACAATTTCTTTATCTTATTAAATATTTGGTGGACAAAATTTTGTTTTTGTTCCATGGTTTAGTTAGAATTTCAAAAGTGCTCTACTATTTTGAACAGATATTTAGTTAGAATTTTTGTGTTTGATTATTTATTGAGTTGTTGGATATGTGTTTCAAGTTTATTTGTTTGGATCAATGGAATATAATGGAATGGAGTGGAACAGAATGACATATAATAATGTTTCATTGTTTGGATTTGAAATATAATAATGGAATGGAGCGGAGCGGAATGAGATAAATTTAATATCATACCACCACTTACCTTCAATTTTGTTCATCTCCTTTTTAAAATATTCAAACAATGGAACGGAATATTTATTCCATTCCACTCCATCCTATTCCACTTCACTCTATTCCGCTCCGCTCCATTACACATTCTATCAATCCAAACGGAGCCTAATAGTTTATCATGTGAATAATTTTAAAATCACCGGACTATATATTATAAGATTACAGGGTTAAAAAAGTAAATTAGTTTTAGAATATCTTCCCAAATTCGTATTTGATAGATGTCTAGATGATCTTAGAAGCAAGCATAAGAAAACAAAAGGCTTAAGACTGTCATTAGCAAAGAAACAGTGATGTAAATAAGGAGAGGTTAATGGATTACGAAAATACATTACAATACAACGATGATTATTGATAAATAAGGAAGAACAATTAGTAAAAAATGCATTGAAAGTAACCTTGGAGAAGTTCCGTACTGTATTAATTTGACAGCAGTGGCAAAGGTTGAAGATTGATGAAAGCAATAAGGAATAATTTAATTATATGATATATATATATAGAGTTTAATGGATATGCTCTGTAACTTAATTTTACATTGACATCTAATAAGTATCAAATATTTCTCCATGTCATACAATTGTAATGGGGTCTAGTGGGATGATTTGGCGGAATAAACGGTCGATATTGATTGATAGTGTAAAATTAGTTTATATTGTATGTGCATATACATTTTTCTCATATATACATAGCAATTTTTATTCTCAATTATACTTTTTTTTTTGAGGGCTCAATTATACTTTTTTTGACAACATTGTTTTAAATTTTTTTTAATAGATTATTAATTTGACATAAATATGTTAATAAATATTTGATATGTACCAAAAAAAAATATTTGTTTCTATTGATTATAAAAAAAAAAATATTTGTTTCTATTTTAAAACAGTATTTTTTTTTCTATTTAGATACAAATGTATCTCAACAAACAACATTATATTACTTTGACACTTTTTACCAAATATTTTAATAATTTTATGATGATTTTATAATTCTTTTTAGGTTCGCTTTTTATTTAATCGATTTTTTTCAGGTACAATTTACTTTTAGGTAAAGTTTAATTTACTTTTATCATAATTTATTTTAATAGATTTAACAATTTTTCCTTTTATTTTTTTTAATTCATTATTTTTGTCGCTTTCAAATTAATTCTAAATATATGTTTTTCTATTTTTCAATTTGGAATAAACATCCAAGTATTTTATATTCTCTTTATTTTAAAATTTTTTTTTTTTTTGAACAAGCAAAAATGAATTATATTAGAACCAACAAATATTTCTGATCAGCACAAGGTGTGTCAAACAGACTAGTCAAAGTCTACAATAAGCAAATCGTCAATCAGCCAATGTCCAAACAAAAAAAAGGGTTCGACCACCACATAGGAAATTTAAACCAATATTCATATTAGAGCTTTCATCCACCAAAGAGAATGAATTTTAACTTTCTCTAGCATTTGGAGCACCGTCGATTCCTTGGCTTTGAAAATTTTGTTGTTCCGTTCGTGCCACACCACCCAAATGTTACATAACCAAAGTAACTACAAGAAAGAGTGACGAGCTCGAGAGCCCCCTGTCGAATAAAAAAACTGCACAAAATTGTCCTGAATCGATAACGGATCAGCCGAAGAAGTACAAACCCAAGACCGAATCAAGCCCCACAAGGGTGCAAAAACAGGACAGGAAACAAACATATGTTGCGCTGTCTCCACACCGCCGCAACCAGTCACACAAAAGTGGGCACTAGGTGCAAAATATAACGTCTCACCAAATTATCTCTGGTGGGTAATCTGTTGTGGAGCAAGCGTCAAGCCAACACAAACGCTTTTACGGGTATAAAATCAAGAATTTATTAGTTACAAAAGATCCTAAAATATATTGTTCTATTGTGAACGGTCTTAAACGTTTTATAGATAATTGATATACTATATAGTTTTTTTTTGTTATGTACAATATAATTTTATCAAATGGAGAGACGTGCGATAGAAATTGGTTTGTTTATCAAACTTTTTTTAAATTAGTGATAAGAATGATTACATTTTAATGTTAATGATATTATTGGCTATTTAAATCGAGGGTGATTCTTTTTCTTTTTTTATAATATTTATATAAGGTCTCCAAATAATCGGAGTCAACTCTATCGTTAGTGTCATTTTGATTAATAAAATATTTCTTCTGTAAAAAATACATTAATAAAACTCAACTTTGTTTCTTGACCCAAAAATAATAATTCAACTTTGTTTTGAAGTGTCAATCGCATCTCCTTGATCCTCTTTCCCTTTATTGAGATTTGAGACTCTTTTGTCCAAAATCAAACTTTCAATTTTCTAGACTTTATTTACCACATGACTGAATTTCAAATTAATAATAAGAATAAGACACAGTAATTCTTAAATTCGGGGTTTGTGTATTCAAGCATGTTTTTCCATAAATTCATAATTTTGTTTGTTTAATACTCCTCAAATAGATGGTTCATATTTCACTCGAAGGGATTCATAAACCCTTTTGAAGGAGCATCATAAGATAAATTTGTCTGGATTTACTTGGTGGAACCAAATCCCTACTGAGATAAAAGGAGACTTTGGTAGGAATCGTCTGGGAATGCCTTATTTTAGATTTTGTTAATCTTTATTTTCTTTTGAGGGTTAGGTTACATGCCCCCCCCCCCCCCCCCCCCCTCTTCTTTTGTAACTTTTATCTTTATCAATATATTTTGAGGGCTTGCCATCTAGGCAAGTCTCTTTTGTTTTTAAAAAAAAAAAAAGACTAAGAAAATCACATATAGGACATCAAGAAACCAATTGAAAAAACTGAGAAGCAATTGTTGGTGCACAAAGGTGATAAATGAATAGAAGAGGAATTGTATTTAATGAACTTGAAATGACGGCTACAAGAAAGAATAATAAAAGCACTTACTTCTTATGCTGACATAACTACTCATATTTATACACAAAACTAGGTCATAAGGACAGCATAGTAAAATACTAAAATACCCTTAAATATAAATTACTTCTAACACCATCCCTTAATTTATATTTACACAAAACTAACAACACCAATTTCATCCCTCAAACGAAGAAATTGATCAGTCTTGATGGCTTTTGTCAACACATCTGCCAGCTGCTTCTGGGTGCTACAGTGCACAACTTCAAGCACTTCATTCTGAACCTGATTCCTCAGAAAGTGATACTTGGTCTCAATATGCTTGCTTCTCCCATGCAGCACTGGGTTCTTGGCAAGATTGATTGCAGACTTGTTATCAATCATCAGCTTCAGAGGCTTGTTTACCTTGATCTTCAGATCCTGTAGTAAGTTCAGAATCCACACAGCTTGGCATGCAGTCAGAGCGCCTGCAATATATTCAGCTTCACAGGTTGATAGGGCAACAACAGGTTGCTTCTTGGAACACCAAGAAATAGGACCTCCCAGAAATTTGAACAGATACCCAGAGGTACTTCTTCTATCAACTCTGTCTCCACACCAATCAGAGTCTGAATAACTCAGAAGCTCTGATTCAGTCTTTCCTTCAGAGGGGAATAACACTCCATGCTTCAGAGTCCCCTTGATATACCTCAGAATCCTGACATCAGCTTGGTAATGGGACCATTTTGGTTTACTCATAAATCTGCTAACCATTCCAACTGCAAAACAAATATCAGGTCTGGTATTGCACAAATACCTCAGAGAACCAACCAACTGTTTGAAGGTTGTAGCATCCACATCTTCTCCATCAGAATCAGAGTCCACCTTCTGATTCGTATCAGAAGGTGTAATTGCAATTTTGCAATTTTCCAGCTTAAATCTCTTCAGAAGCTCAAGTTCATACTTCATCTGATGTAAAATAATTCCTTTCTCAGAATACAGAAATTCCATCCCTAGAAAGTAACTCATTTTTCCAAGATCTGTCATCTCAAACTCATTCATCAGAACCTTCTTGAACTTAGCTATCTCTTGTTCAGAACTTCCTGTCAGCAATATGTCATCAACATACAAACATACCAGAATCATATTGCCTTCTGAAGTGTGCTGAACATAAACACCATATTTCAACTCACATTTCTGAAACCCATGCTTCTTGAAGAAAGAATCAATCTTCATATTCCAGGCTCTGGGTGCCTGTTTCAATCCATACAAGGCTTTATGTAATCTATACACCATCCCTTCCTGATTCTTTTTCTCAAAACCAGGAGGTTGTGACACATATACCTCCTCTTGTAATGGACCATTCAGAAATGCAGATTTCACGTCTAAATGCATTAGAGGCCAATTCCTGTTAGCAGCTATTGCAATCACTAGTCTGATTGTTTCATGTCTTGCTACAGGTGCAAACACTTCAGAATAATCTAGCCCAGGTTTCTGTAGAAATCCTCTTGCTACTAACCTCGCTTTGTGTTTGCCAATTGATCCATCTGGCTTTAGCTTCTGCTTGAAAACCCATCTGACACTGATGGCTTTCTTGCCTTTTGGAAGTTCTGACAGCTTCCAAGTCTTGTTTCTCTTTATAGCATCAAGTTCTTCTTTCATGGCCTGCAACCAGACTTGCTGCTTAAGAGCCTCTTCTGTACTCACGGGTTCAGAGTCTACTAACATTGCACACTGAATAACTTCCCCCTCAGAGTCTACTTCAGTGTCTTGCAGCATCTCAAAATCTGCAAACCTTCTTGGAATGCTTCTGATTCTCTGTGGTCTTTGACCTTGTTCCACAGAGTTTCCTTCAGAAGTTAGAATTTCAGAAGTGCTATCTTCAGAGCTTCTGTCTATTGAAGTTTCTCCTTCAGAGGCTTGACCTTCAGAGCCATCTTCAGGACCACCTTCAGGACCATCTTCAGAGTCTGAACCTTCAGAGTCTGATCCTTCAGAATCTGATCCTTCGGAGTCTGATTCTTCAGAATCTGATCCTTCAGAATCTCCTTCATCTTCTGACTCATCTTCAGAACTTTCAGGTTCTGACACTTCTTCATCTTCAGAGTCATCCTTTGACTCATCTTCAGAAACCTCAGATTCTGACTCTGAGTCATAGAGTCTAACTTCAATTTCATAATCATCTTTTGAAACTTCTTCAGAGTCAGAAAACGTCAACTTCACAGGTTCATCATCATCAGATTCATAAGCCATTAATAGCACAGGTTCATCATCAGAGCTTCTGGCCATAGGTAACGTGCCTAAAATTGTAGTAAGCAGGAGTTAGAATAATCTTCACCATCAGATTCAGAGGAAGATATAGTTATCAAGTTTACCATAAGATGATGAAGAATGTGTGTACTTTCCAAGTCTCAAACAATCTTAGACAAGGAAAAAACTTCATTTTCTTCGCGCAATTTAAACTTTGCACACCTATATAAATAAATAAATAAATAAAAAACAATAGAGTAATAGTTAAGTAATATTAGCTAAAACGGCATTTTGCAGGAGATGGAATAATCTCAAGAAACTATTTACTACTTAGCAACTCAAAAATATCCAAAAGGTATAAAGGAGATTTATAACATGAAATATAAGAAGCTACATTCTTACCTTGAGTGAATATTCAGCACCTCAATATTGCAACCTTTCACTGCATCCTTCAAAGAGATTAGACTTGGATTATGTGAAATTATTTCAATAAATTTTGAATGAGTCCCCTGAATTTGAAAAACTTTGAACTCATATTTCTCAGGTTCATAGTACAGAAAGCAATTGTAGGAATTAAATAACAATATGGCATTGGCAGCACCCTCTTTAAAGTGTTTTATCGGAAAACATAGACCATATTGCCGCGAAACAGGGTTGTTGAAAAGACTAAACGCAGAAGTATCAATATTGTAAACCTTAGTCCATGATTCTCCAATCCAATACCATATTCATTCATAACCCACAATGTAACATCATGTAAAGATATATCACAAATGTAAAGAAATCCCCTTAATTCTCCCATATTAATTGTTGTTCCTATGAATTCCATTGTTATGTGGAGGAGAAGGGAGTGATTGCAATTTCTCACTTTCAAAACAGAAACACAATATTGACATTTGTTCCCCATTACCATGTCTAATAATCCAATGAAGTGTGTCATTCAGAAATGTAGGACATTCAAGATTCGAAATAGAAATCTTAGGATCCACTTCAACATTTCTCCATAACAGTGTTCCTAGAGTGTGTATCTCAAGGATCAGAGGCTCAAACACATGTTTTCTCCACATTTTTATCACCTTATATTCATTAGTTTTAGAATGGAAGCCAAAACCAGCCTGTCCTTCCATTCTTACTCGAGTTTTTTTAAACGGAGTTGTAGTAGCTTCAGGAAGTCTTATGAATTCTCCAGTGACCGGGTTGCAAATCGCTAAAGGGATATTATTATATGGGTGACTTAAACAAACAAAACCATTGCAAGAATTCACAACTTCAAACCTATCATGATCTGGGTTGCAAGCAATATTAAGCCTTTGTTTAAGCAATATTTGTGTTGTTTTATGATATTAACTTAGATGTTGTGATTTTGTTTGTAGATTCGATCGTTTCGTTTTTAGTGGTATACTCTACCAATTTCAATAAATGAATATCTTTTAAGTAAAAAAAGATTATTTTTTTAAGAGATTATTTAATTTGATATAAATATATCAATAGATATTTATTTCTATTTCTCAAATAATCTTTTTTCTCCTTATTTAGAGGCCATATTTCTCTCTACTAAATACATTATATTACTTTGACATTTTCCAATATACATTTTATTTAATTTTATGATTATTGTATAATTATTTTGCAAGCTGGACTAGGATTTGTGTCTTTAAGATTATTTTTTTGAAGAAGTTAAATTAATCAACCCAAATTGGCATTAAAGAGAATCGAACTTAAGACTTTAAGGAGAAACACATTCCCATGTCTTTAAGAAATTAAGTTCAAAATTTACATTTTTCAACACAAATTTATCTTATTTTAATTCTTTAACAGATCCTTTTGAAGCACTTAAAAACTCGTTAACTCGATTTTTAAATATAGAAGAAAAAAATTCAAAAAAGATATTATATTAAGAAAATTTTGTCAATAATAGAAAATATATCTGATTCAAAATTTGGATCAAATATATAAAAAGAATTTAACAATTTTTTCTTATATTTGAAATAATTGACAAAAAAAAATTTGATAACGTGTACTGAAGTTGCGGAATTTGCAAACATGTACTCACAAAACATTTTATATCAAAGCCATTAAATTTAATCTAATAATAAAAAGTTTGAATAGAATATATGAGATAATGAGTTCGATCTTTAGCACCATCGTAAAAATAAATAAAAAAACTCTATCACTTCTTGGATAACTTCCAATAGGTGGACACCGGACATAAATATATTAAGATAAGATCTGAAGCATATTATTCCATATGTGTATCGGGGTTTTTCTTTCATTGACTATGATACAAATAAAATATGCATTTGAGATGCAGGGAAATTCCAATGATTTGCGAGAGCATTAGCATATACAGTATTTTATCCCGCAATTGCTTGAAGACAATACACATGTTTAGAATTTCCAGTAAACATCACAACAATATGCAAATCATTAACTTAATTCGGACAATTAATGCAAATCATCAAAATGGTGACATCATGGCTGCGTTCATAATCAGAGCACGCCAATTTTTTTGACACTCTTTGGATATATTTTTTTTTATATATTCACCATCCATAGCTAATACGCTCCTCACAACGCTCTTAGAAACGTTAGATTCATTTTAACGGCTCATCTCGTTCCAAATGATAGTTGTTACTGTTTGAAGTTTATATTTTTAAGTAATGTTTTTAGTATTTTGTTTGGCAAACTCATAATACTTCTTGTTGATGCATCGTGAATTTGAGGGTGGGTGTTAGATAATAATAGATTGTTGGGCTATGTTATTGGGCCTGTTAATATAGAGTTCATAAGGTTTTATATATATTTTCTAGTAACCTTTTGTAATGTCAAGCTATTGGTATTCTAATGAAACCCTAGTCTCCTTTATTATTCTAATGAAACCCTAGGTTTTATATATGTGCATATCATTTAGTTTTTTTAACTAGTGCATCAGAAACACTAATAAAAAAAAACCATTTTTTATATAGTAAATTTAATATGACAGATGATGTCTGATCTACAACATAAAATATCTTTAAAAAAGTTGGAGAGTGGTACAAAAATATTTACATTTATATGTTTTTACTTTTAGAGTCATTAGCGAACCTAAATTTAAATATCTTAATTGAATAAGAGAAAAATCATGTTATTTTTTCTCTGTAGGATCCCTCAACTTAATATTATTTAAGACGTGTTAGATATTGATATCTCTTTCAAAATAATATTTGATCGGAAAGGCGGGTACAATTTCCCTTCAAATAAATACGCAATTTCACATTTTCACTTATATTATTTACATGAATATGTCAATGTCATATGTACCCAAAAAAAAATATGTCATTGTCAACCCAACAGCAAAATGGAAAATTACTGACACGTGATAATTGTTAAAAGAAAATTAAGGACACAATTAAAATAGGTATGAATACATATTTTAATCTTAATAATAATAGTAAATTAAATCTTAATAATAATACCAGGATAAGCTAAAATTTCATATTTGAGCTACTTCAAGAAATAGACATTAGTATGTATAAAATCAGCCTTTTAACAAATCTAATTAATTAAAAACTACTAAGATAAGCTAAAATTTCAAACATGCTTACTAAATCAATCATTATATTATTCTACACTATTTCTGCAGATTTATTAACAAAAGACATCCCAATATTTTATTTTTTCCATTGACAACTAACTCTCGTGTCATTAATTTCTTCACAATTTATTCAAACAATGTACTACCTTCTAGAAGACATTACAGATCGATATAGAACATTGGTACCACCTTGGAACATGTTTACATTTATAACTCAAGACTAGTTCTATTAATATCGTTGTCAACAAGTAACATGTTCTGTGAAGTCTTCTCTATCCCATAGCTCATTTCTTACGGCACTATAGTCTACTATTAATCACAAAGAATTCATTCATATTAGAGTGTCCATGGTCAAAAAAAGACTATAAACTAATTACAAGGCACAATTTCCTCTCTTATTTTACTAGTCAAATATCAATAATACCCTTCACCATCAGAAAACTTCTGTACAATCAAATACTTAAAAAAATAATTTGAGTAGATATAAGAATGATTTGATAATTGAATTAGAGAGTATCCAATTTAATATCAATATTTTTCTTTTATAGAAGTCGAAATATATAACCGACTTCTTTGATTTAGTTCAATTCAATTATGCGATTCAACTAGTGATTAATAGTTAGGCCGTTAAACCAATAACCTAATGACCTTGCCGAATCGATGATGTGGCCTATTTTTAAAGCATTGCTATAATTATAGGCTTGACTTTCTCCCTCTCCTAATAGTCAAATGTCAATAATACCCCTTAGGAAACTTCTATAGGATCAATCAATACTTAAAAGTTTAAAGCCTAATTAATTTGGTTTGACTCTTAGGTAGGCCCATCGGTTCAGTCTCTCTAGTTTAAACCCATATCTATAGCTACCAATTCCCATAATTCCTCAAACCAAAACCTTGTACCTCTAAAAAACCAAACTTTCTTTCCATTAAAAATGTTGAACCCTTTTGTTTGTGGAGCATACAATCCAGTAGATGATGATGAACTATGTCTTGCAAATCCAGATTCAAGTCCAAGAAGATACAAAAGAAAAGATAGCAAAAATAATCCTTATTCCACACGTGGCCTAGATAAATTTTCAGCACTTTTATCTGATTTAAATGATAAAAGACAGAAAATTTATTCACAAATGAACCCTCATGATATTTCTTTTGTTCGTTTTGTTCATTCAAACAAAGATGATTTTGTTCCTATTATTGTTAAGGTGAAGAACAAGAGCCAAGAGTTGAAAGCAGTGAAAGCAAGAAACTTGAATCATAATTCAGAGTCAACGGAGAAAAAGTCTTCAAATGAATCATCAAATGTTGCTATGGATGAAAGAAACCAACCCAAGATGGAAAATGATCAAAAAGCAAAAACAAAGAAGAGAATTTCTTGGAATATGAAGAATATTGAAATGGAGAAACCTTTGTTCTATTTGCCTTTTGTTGTGATAATGATTTTGGTTTTGTTGATTGTGTTTGGTAGAACAGCTGCAATAATTTTCACTTGTATTTTATGGTATGTTATTCCAACTTTGAAGGATAGTTCTTTAAATTCAAAAATGTCTATGAAGAAAAAAGATTATGTTAGAGGGTTGAGTGAGAAGAAAATGGTTGTTAATGAAGGGGTGATAAAGAAAAAAGATTATGTTAGGGGGTTTAGTGAAAAGAAAATGGTGGTTAATGAAGGGATTAACAAAAAGAAAGATTATGTAAGAAGATGGAGTGAGAAGAAAATGGTTACTAATATTGATGGATTAGTTTCACCAAGAAGTGGTTGTGTTTCTGATGAGGCTAATTCCAAGAGCAATATTCAAGCAAAACATTCACACAAGAAAAGTTGGTGATCATTGTATTTTGTTTTTTGTTCACTCCCTTATTTTTGTCTCTTTTCTTCTTCATGTTTTCATTTTGGTGGTTAGGATGATTAGACTTTTGTTGTGTGAATTGTGAATATGTTTAGAATTTATTGAAGACTTGCTTGAAATGAGTTGACAATTCAATTCAACCTTTCTTGTTACAAATGTTCTTGATATATCATGTATATCGTAGTTTTAAATTGTTGTCTGCAACTGCAATTAAAGCCAAAATATTTTTTTTTACTTTAATTAAAGCCGCAATATGAATATAATTGCAATCGCAATTTAAAATGTTGGTGATGAAAAAATTGGTAGAGTTATGCTTAGTTAATGCAATCCATGTGAGTGATGTAGTTAATGGAATCAAGCTGCATATGTTCCAAGTTGTTATGTCCCTTTGCCACCATGATGAATCATGAATATAAGTTGGATCATGGATTTTTTATTTTGGGTGAAATGGAGTAGTGAAATATCATTAAGCTAATATCAAAAAGAATAGACCAAGAATTCCAAGATCTACAGTTTTGTGCAATTTATGTCAACAAACCCACTTCTACTTTAGAGTCATTTTCTTTTACTAGAATATTTTAGAATCATTATTACATTCAAAGAATTTGACATAAGTTGAAAGAGCTAATAAGATATCAAAATAGTCTAATTGGCCGTCCCTAGTCCCAACTATTTATCTTTTGATTAAGCATATTGATTCTTTCATGTAAAAAATTCTAATGGAAATAAAATGCTCTGAATTTGAATTATTTTACTTTTCTCTTTTCCTCTAAATTGATATTTGGAGGGTTCAAAATGTTGGAGAAAATCTTCAAGGACATTCTATATAGATAAAAAAAGAGTAATATGTCGGGATGTGGTTAACTAGCCTAGCAAAAGATATTTGAATTGAATAATAAGAGGTTATATGTTTGTATTAGATTATTATAAACTAATTTTCATTGATATGGTCATTGATGTATTCATTTTAAAAATAAAAAAAATTAGTGCACCAACCTATCACACTTATTTTTAATGAACCTGCCACACACATTTAGGATACATTGAATTATTTTTTATTTTTTTGACTATAGATGCATTGAATTAATTTTTTTTTTCAGGGAAAGATGCATTGAATTATAAAAATACATTTTTTTTTATAAATATGAAGATATATTTTGTCTTGACCAACAAAAAGCATTTTTTGTTCCAAAAAAATAAAGATGGGTTTTTATTGTAATGAATTACTTATTAAATAATATGGTCTTAAGATTGTCTCTGTAGACATAACTGAAACATCACATTATATATACAGTCTCAAGTGATGAATTTCTAACTATTAAAAAAAAAAAAAAAAAAAAAACAGTCTCAAGATTCATTGGTTTATACACGTAATTTTGCAACACATGTTAGTCCCAACGTTTTGTTATTAAAAAATCCAACATTTTCACTAGTTTATATAAAGAGTTTAGTTTTATGTTAAATGAAGTTTAAAATACAAAACACATGGATGAAAAAAAAAGTGCTAAAAGAGTTGTTTTTCAAATAATTCAGTAACCTAACACAGTTATACTCAGAAGAATACGTGTTGAAATAGCTTTATCTCCTCATATAAATTCATTCAGCCCGACTAAAAAAATATGAGCCCTAGTGATTCTGAATTCAACAGAGGCATATATAAACGTCTAACCTAATAATTTCAGTTGATTCAAAGTAAACCTCTAACAAACCAACCACTTAGTTATCACTGGGTTATCTATTTCTAGTCATCCTCCTTATCCTTTTATTATCGAGTCAAAAAAAATATATTCCAACTTGGCTGTTAGTAGTATTTTGGCTTCATTAAGTGCCCATTTGAATAACATGTAAATACACATTTAATATTTTGTTGTTGACTCCTCCGCCATAATGCTGTTATTATCGTCATCTTAAACACCAAATACTTCTCCACTTATTAAAGTATTCTCCATTAAAAAAAATTACATTTGTTGGGATGGCGGAGTACTAATCCATTCATTCACTGACAAGTAAGCTCAAATAGGACATAATGATCATCGTCACTATAAAATCTAGAAAATTTGGTGCATTATGAAAAATGTATAACATATACTATACAGTGTGCTTCTAAAGCATATTAATATCCACAACAACCCACCATAAAACTGCTACTGTAGAAAGAGTTGAAAAATATGATGCACAACGTGAAAAGATTTTAAGTGATGTAAATTTGATTTAGTTAAAAATACGTAAAATATATAATGTGATTTATGTTTGAATATATTTGATTAAAAAGAGTTCAATAAATTTAAAACAGCAATTACTATCCCTCAATAAAAGTCTGATTTTAACTTCAAAATTATAATTCACTTTGAAAGCAAAATCAATTATTTATACTCCCAAACACCAAATATATCAAATAGTGATTAAAAACACTTTTTACATCCCACATAAGTGAATCCAAATATGCACGCATACTTTTCAGTTCTCATCCAGTCATTTTACAGCACAACCTAATGATATTAACTTAATTTAGCCATGTAAAGTATTGTAGGAATCATATTTTCCTTTTGAAAAAGTAACAGGAACAAAAGTACTGTCAGCAACTGATAAATGACTGCACCGTGTTGAGGGAAATGGAAGGAAAGAGATCATATTTTTATAATCACAGCAATAGCAAGAGTATTCATCATCAAATGGCAGCGTTTTAGTGACTCAAAGTCATAACATTAACATGGAACATTAAAGGACAATATGTTGTTATAAAGTTCCAACCAGCTAAGAAAGTATGTATACAGTTTTACCTTACATTTGTGACCTTTTAGTCACATGGCAGCAACTTCAACTGCTGAGCTAATTCACTTCTTAATTTGGAAAAATGAGATTATAAAATGTTATTACAGCAGATCTCTGAAAATAATCCCACTATCCAACCTCATAAGCTTGAGTAGACCCCGAAGGCTCAAGTTGGCAAACATTTTACGAATCAAAATTTGAGTTCGGTCTGTAACAGAAATGTTGCCAAGTTTGTATCCAAAATAAAACATAAAGTTGAGTCCTTACTCCTGCATCAAATAGAGGTTCCTTGTCAGTAAGGACAGACTTATCATCAATTAGAGATGGTCTGACTAGTGAAAAACCAGAGGACAAAACTAATAATATACCCCTTGACATATGATATATAAAAATCTCACCCTGAATCTCCTCGGGCGCACTTTATCTGGACTGTGGCGAGAGTTGTAGACCTGGCGTCGGGGAGCTTCACTTCTGTAATTATCGGCGGCCATGTTATTTTTCTCTTGAGATTGATTCCTTGGATTACGAAAAAATTCATCTTTGTCCCAAGTAACCTCATAATCAGCCTTTAACCTTGACCCTTGCTGTTCAATGATAATTCTTAAGTCATCACAAATAAATAAAATATCAAAGCTTTAAATTTTGCAAAGTATTCCTCATGCTATTTCCTTCCAATCATGAATAATTGCAAGTCTGCAACTGTTAACATATTCGTTTCAGCAATTTCTGATAACACTTTTACTTACTTTAGTTGCCTAGCATATGAACAGGATTGCCTAATTATATAAAATAACGATAACAAAACAAGAATGTGGAATTTTATTGCAGCACTTTAGCTAGGAGCTAATCCAAATTGAACCTAAACAGATACCTTTTGCAAAGAGCGACCACAGAGAACTCTCAATGCATCATGGAAGTCTTTATATTTCTCAAACTGAACCACAATCTTGCAGTAAAGCCCAGACACAAGGTCTCCACTGTCTTCATTTGCATCCTTACCGGAATCGTCCTCAGCAACATTAAGATTCCTATTAAACCCAAGTTAAGGAGCAAAAGAATCAATCACATTATTGACAGCTATGTGGGAGCTTGCTAAGCATGTCAAATACAATAACTCTCACATAGGCAACACAGACATTAGCTTTTTTTAGTTTACTTATGTCCGTTGATAAATTAATTTCTTTCCGATTTTTAGAACAAGGATAACTAAAACAAAGTAAACTCTGGTCTTCATTCCAAACATACTTCATCATATTAATCTATAGACACAAAACATACAAATAAAAGTGATTTATACTTCTATCAACACAGTAGGTGTAAAGCTAGTTTGAATAAACTTATTCTCGGTAAACACTTATAGAAAAAGAATCACTACAAGAATTTTATGATAACTATAAGTCTTCTATAGATAATAATGACTTCCTGTATAATTTGAATGTTGAAATCAACTTTTTAGAAACCCAGTCATTCAACCTCTCCATAAACACTTACAAGATCATAGTAACTTTTCCGCAAGTGAAGAATTTTCAATTGATAATCTCACAAAAGCTATAACTTATAGGCTAATCCAAATGCCCCTATGTATTGGTTATGGACCTATGCTTCTACGTTGGAGATCAAAGGAAGTTAAAAGTTAAGCTTCCAAGCTTAGAAACTGCTAGTGAAATCCCATAAGGAATCATACAGTGTTATCGAATACCGGCCATGGCGTCTATTGGTGGCGGATTTTGGCCTCTCTGTTATGGTAAACATCAGCCGATATAGTGGGTTTTTCTGCCATAATCCGCTATTGCAGTGCCACAAAACAGCCAATATGGTGGGACTTTGGCTCTTCACAATTGACAATGTTGGAATCATATTGAAAAGATGCTAACAATATTTCAAAAATCGAACCAGATGATTGAACCGCAAACTAACACTATATAAACTTTTATTATTTGAGCGGTTCAAGTTCAATCACACTATCATCTCAATTCAAGCAATTGAACCATACCACAGAGGTCTCACCAGTTCAAAATCCAGTTCGGTCTTTAAATTATCTTATTCAACTTCATCATAAACACTTACAAACTTATAGTAACTCTTTCTTGAGTGAAGAATTTTCAATTTATAAGCTCACAAAATCTTTCACTCATAAGCTAATCCAAATACCCCTAATGTTTTAGTTGTCTTGACGACCAAAAGCATATTGAAAACTGTGAGTGAAATCTCATAAAGTATCATATTGAACAGATGCATACAAGATGCTAGCAATGTTTCAAAAACTGAACTAGAAAGTTGAACCGCGACCTAACACTAACTTCACTTCAACAATTTGTGCAGTTCAATCCCAGTATCATCTCAATTCGAGCAATTTAAAGCAGTTGAACCATAACCCATAGGCCTCGCCAATTCAATAACCACTTTGGTTTTAAAAACATTCATATATAAAGCTTTTTGACAAATCAACTAACTAACAATTAACAAACTAACTAACCAATTCATATATACTCTTAACATCCATTGCTCACCAGTTCAATATCCAGTTCGGTCTTTAAAACCTCAACTAATTAACTAACTAACAATTGACAAATTCTAACAAACTAACTAACAAAATCATCTACTCTTAACATCCATTGCTCAATTTCAACAAGAACTAACTTAACCTCCAATAATTTAAATGAATATTTATTATAAAATCCAATTTTTTTAGGGTTTAGGAAAAATGCACCTTATCTTGCCAAACTTGGAAAATATAGTATGAGTAACAAGCATAGAAGGTTTAGAAGAAACTCTAGTTTCAGCAAACCACCGCGACGGAACACCACTCATCACAATCGTATCCGGCTCTCTCCTCAAATTCAAATTCCTCTTCCCAAAAGCATAAAACTCTTCCCAATTCTTCTTCATGACATCAAAATCATCACAATCAGGAACAACAACATCAAGCATAAACTTAACACCTTGAAGATTCAACTCAACACCATTCATTTTCTCAACCAAACGATTCCTCCATTTCACCACAACGTCGTTTACGTTTTCGTTTTTGTTTTTGTCAGTGAGAAACGACAAGTTCCAGATGTGGAGTGTACCGTAAACGACAGGATCATCACGTTTACGTTTTTTGAGATCTTTGTTGAAGCGTTTGAAAACGAGATCTTCTTCGGGGAGAGGAAAAGGGAGAGTGTGTGAGGTTTGGAGGAATGTGAGTAAAGCGGTTTTCATTTTCCATTCGTCGATTGGAGCAGTGAGAGTGGTAGATAGAGAAGAAGGGTGTACGGTGAGGTTGAGTTTGATGCGTGGGAGGAGAGTTAAGTCTTTGTCAATTTGTAAGGAGGATGTTGATGGAATTAGGTTTAGGTCTTGTTGTTCTTCCAACTTCATTTTCGTGCTCATAACTCTCACTCGCTACTCTTTTCTTCTCCTACTTTTCTCTGTTATCGTCCAAAATGGTTCAATCAAAACTCAACTAGTGTAAAATCATGAATAAATTATTAATTTGGTTTGGTTCCTTTTTTTTCAAAAAAAATATATATTTAATTTAATAATGATTGTACCCAAAACAAATTATTTAATTTTAATCTTAACAATATTTAAAGTGGGTTTATTTAATAAGCACAAAAAAAAAGTGGTTTATTTAATTTTTAAATTAAAAAATAAATTAAATTTTTTTTTATCAAAAATAAAAACATAAACAATTAAATGAATAATACCATTGAAAAAGACTTTCTCAAAAGAAAATAAAAAATGATTTAAGACAGAGAAGTTGAGATTGAAGAAAACAAAAACAGAACAGCAAGAAAGAGAGCGAAAGATTGAAGAAGAAGAAGAAGAAGATGGGTATGTGCTTTGGTTGCTTCGGTGGAGGTGAAAAGCGCAAAGAAGAAGAAAGATTAGCCTCTGAAGAAGCGCGTGCAAAAGCTGCTGAAGCCGCACAGCAAAGGTTAGCCCCTTTTTCTCTTTTCTTCCAGAATATTCTACCAACTTAATCGTTCAATTCTTGGAACAAAAAAAACTAAATTTTCACGAATTTGTGTTTTCATTTCAATACCCACATGGTTTATTCTATTCGAACCTTTATGATTCTACTGGTGTAGATGAATTTGCATAAAAAATTGAATTTTTATAACGACTGTATAAATTTCAATTCAATTTTGATCATAATTTTTTTGTTTGAACAGCTTATTGATGTGTAAATTGTAATGCATTCCATACTCTAGAGACATCATTCAACAAGTGTTACAAGGGAAAATTCACTTTTAAAGTCCATAGGGATTTTTTAATCATGCTAGTAGTATCATATAAGAAAGATGATCATGGCACGTTTGATTGTGGAAGTCATACATAGGGCCCGTTTGGATTTGGATTATTTTTGAGCTTATGAAAATAGCTTATGCAAATAAATAAACTTTTGTGTTAATTAATAAATTGTCACTAACAAAAATTGTATCTTTATAAGTTGTTTTCTCATAAACCACCTTAAAAAAAGTATAATACTACATATAAGTTTATTAATTTGCATAAGTTGTTTCGCATAAGCTCAAAAATAAATCAATACAAACGGGCCCATAATAGATAATGCTTGCAAGGCTCGTTGTAATTAATAAGTTTTGTTTGGATCAACAGATTTATGAAGCATCATATAAGTTATTATGTAGTATATGTTATTTTTTGTAGCAAAAGACTGAATAAAGTTAAAAAAAATTATATAAGTTGTTTTCATATATTATTATGGAGATAAGCTGAAAACAGCTAATAGGTTTGTCATAAGCTGTTTCTATAAGTTCTCCTAAACAGTTTCACGAGAGCATATGTTAGTAGATAAGTTCAAATAAGTCAATCAAAACAGGTCCTAAATATGTCATTAGTTGTTTCAACAAGTTCTCGTAAACAGTTTCACAAGTGGTTAAGTTTGTAGATAAGTTCAAATAAGTTAACCTAAACAGGTTCTAAATATCTAATGAAGCTAACTTACGTGTTGTGGTGGGGTGGAGGAGCATGAACAAACAAAAGACATTAAATGCTGTTATATTACTAGTTAATGACAAATTAACAATTTAAGTAATTGTAGATTAACTTGTATCTGTCGATTGCAGGCAAGAGCAGTTTGAGAAATCTGCAGCAGGACGAGCTGCACGTGCACATCAACAAGGAATGGCAAAGCAAGCTGCAAACTCAAATAAAGGCGAACCAACTCTAAAGGTTTGGTGATTTGAGATGCCACTTCTTTTTCTTTGGCAATTCTTAATTTGATTCTCGTATGTGACTATGTTCTAGAGATAGATTCATCTCATGCTTCTCGATTAAGAGTTTTCTAACTACTATTTTGTTTATTCATTTATTTAAACATGCAATTTTCCTGTAATTTGCTACTTTCTTTCTTGCTCATGTTTTTTTCAAAATGTATACCTCACGAATGTTGCATTTTGGTTCTTTTATTTGTGGATGCAGTGGCAGATGGGTTGAGGTTAGGCAATACATTTGTCTGTTGCATTACATGTAAGGTAAATGATCTATCTGATAATTTATTGTTGTCCTTGTCATTTGGTTATGCAACTTTGTTTAGCTTTAAGATTTATGAAAATTAACAATTGTATGCAAAATTTGGTAATAAAGCCATCTGTGCATACTGTATTGAACACGTCAATGTACTTTCGGGTGAGCATGGCCTGAACTGCTTTGAGTTTGTTGCGTTCGTAATTTTTTGGACTAAGGAAATTTGGAAAAAAAAAATGAAGTAGTGAATCCATCAAACCAGATGGATTTAGATTGAATGCAATGATTTTTTTTTATTTTTAGGATCACTGGTTTTATGTTTGTAACAGATTGATTTGTGTTAACATAGAAAGGAATATAAAGTGTTTTTGGCTTGACAGAATGAAAATGCATCTTTGTTGTTTGGATTTGGAAGATCAATTTGCCTGATTGGTTTATTTTCTTGTGTTACTTACAGTATTGATGATAGGTTCAGTCAGAGATTCTATACACCACGTGTTTTCCTTGTCGCGAAGATCAGCTAAAGAACTTGAATGCAATTTTTTCATTTCATATGTACAATTTGTTGTATACTAGACAATGAAATATTCCGTTTGATTGTAAAGAATAATATATATGAAATAAGTTGTGAAGGTAGTTTGACATCCTACTCCTTCTCTTTGCATGATATTTATTTTCAGCAAAACAATATTCTTTCTACAGTAACTCAGTTCATCAACCTGTTCACTGATTCTAGCTTTGAGCGCCTTGGGTGTAGCGAGTGAGACCGAGGATGTCTCGTAGAAAACTCTCCACATGATTTGGCATGCCTCTTCAAAAATTTGCCATATGATTTAGCGAGCTTCTTCAGGATTTTTCAATAAGATTTGAAGTGCTAGTATTCCACCAAATTTATATAAATAGTAATCTTTATGTTATCACAAATCATAATGATACTTTCTAACAATTTCTCTCTTTTCTATATGTCAATCATGGTCGAATCAACACATGTAAAAATTTACTACGAGCGTTTATACAACCCAATTCTATATCATGTAACCGTTGGAAGAAGTTAGCATTGCTGAAGAGTTAACTGAACCGTCACTTTATTATTGAAGGTGACCAAAACTTCATATTATCGCCCTTACATCACACTAAAAGATGACCATAATAATGTGACATTAATATTATCGCCGTTTGATTGTATACTAGACAATGACTTCTATTTCTATTTTTCCATTAATATATTAGTAATTAGGATTTAGAGTTTGATGTTTAACGTATAGGGTTTAAGATTTAACATTTGAGAGTTTGAGGATAAGGGTTTCTTTGGCTTTGGGGTTAGGATTTAGAATTTGGGTTATGAGGTTTATGGTTTATGATTTCGACTTTTGTGTTTAGGGTTATGAATTCAAGTTTAGGGTTTGGGGAGTTTGGGATTTTAGGGTTTTAGGATTAGGGTTTGGTTTTAAGGTTTAGAAGTTGGGGTTTGGAAACAAGGGTTCGGTTTTAAGGTTTAGAATTTGGGGTTTGAAAATAGGGGTTTTGTTTTAGGGTTTAGAATTTGGGGTTTGAAAATAAGGGTTTGTTTTAGGGTTTAGAATTTGGGGTTTGAGAATAAGGGTTTGGTTTTAGGGTTTAGAATTTGGGGTTTGAAATTTGAGGTTTAAAACCAAACCCTTATTCTCAAACCCCAAATTCTAAACCCTAAAACCAAACCCCATATTCTAAACCATAAAACTAAACCTTTATTTTCAAACCCCAAATTCTAAACCCTAAACCCTTATTCTCAAACCCCAAATTCTAAACCCTAAAACCAAACCCTTATTTTTAAACCCCATATTCTAAACCATAAAACTAAACGTTTATTTTCAAACCCCAAATTCTAAACCTTAAAACCAAACCCTTATTTCCAAACCCCAACTTCTAAACCTTAAAACCAAACCCTAATCCTAAAACCCTAAAATCCCAAACTCCCCAAACCCTAAACTTGAATCCATAACCCTAAGCACAAAACCCTCAACTATAAACCCTACATTGCAAACCCCAAATTCTAAACCCTAAAACCAAACCCTTATTCTCAAACCCTAAATCTTAAATCCCAAATATCAAACCCTAATCCTAAAACCCTAAAAATCCCAAACTACCCCAAACCCTAAACTTGAATCCATAACCCTAAACACAAAACCCCAAATCATAAACCATGAACCTTAGACCCCAAATTCTAAACCCTAACCCCAAAGCCAAACCCTTATCCTCCAACTCGTAAACCTAGAATCAGAAACCATGAATGATAAAACTGCAATCCTAAACCCTTATCTCATGAAATTCCAAACTATAATCCCTATCCTTATCCTTATAAACACATTCCTGAAATCTCTCATTCCGAATTTGAAACCGTAAACCCAAACCCTCAAATGTTAAATCTTAAAACCTATACATTAAACATCAAACTCTAAATCCTAATTACTAAAAAACATAATAAGTAAAATTGAAAATATGGTAATTTACCAAATGTAGGACTAATAATGTTTCCTAATCCAATCAAATCTTCTAAAAGAAACCCTTCCTATTAATTTACCAAATGAGCTTTTAAATAACAAAGAAAGTTCTTTCTCGGCGTGAAAATCAGACAACAGAAAACCGGAGACACAGAAGTAACAATTAAGTATTATATTAAGTTACTAACAAAACCAAACTTATAATTTTCTGTGTTTACTCTGTCGAATTTAACTGGCATTTCAATTGCAACAGGTTGAAGTACTGGTACATCTATAGTTAAGCAACAAGATTGAGCTATACAACTTTGTAATAATTAGTTAACCAAACAAGGGTAACCATGCAATGATTTTTTTTCCTATTAGTCGCTGCTTATGTCTTTTCTATTATGATCATGGTGGAAACTAGTTTCCCTAAACCACAAAGAATTTATGTTCTCCAAAAGTCTCAATCACTCAAACTTTTGCACTGGATTTGAAAGCGACAGCTCATATGCAGCTTGAAAGCAATCTGCTGCTTGTTGTAAGGAACCTTCCATTTTCGAAACTACTCCAAGATTGAACCACGCGTCATAGTTTGTAGGTTCTAATCGCAAAGCATTCATTAAAAAGCTTCTTGCCAATGGAAGTGATTCCATACCAAGGTTAATCAACAACTTTGCAGTTGAATTGATACTAGGAATATAATCAGGTTCTATTGACAATGAGATTGAATATGAAATAAAAGCTTCCTTGTTTAATGATTGAGCTTCAAACAACTTACCTGTCATCGCCATAATCACGTAATTTCATATCAGTGATTTGTTAATGCATGGTGTTACCATGGCAAAAAAAACATAAGGCTGAAACATGCAGCTTTTCACCAATAAAAAGATGAAGAAACATGTTTCAGTTTCTTTAGGTTCCATACCTGTAACATGCCAACTTCTCGGAGAGAAAAACTCAAGTAATTGGGCTTTATCAACACAAGCTTTTGCATTAAGAAAAGAATTAAGATCTGTATAAATTGTTGCTAAATCTTGCCACACTTCCATTTCCAACTTTTGCTCCGTTAATGCCTGCAAAGATATGAAAAGATCTTAATTCCCAATCTCTTACTATAAGTAGACGATAAGCCTATACCACAATAAATGAAAATTATTGCATATTTCCAAAAACAATAACCATTGCTTACTTCTTTACAGTAAGATCTAATATAAATCTATAAAAGTGATGTTTTCTCAAAAGTAACTAAAACACACCTCATCCTTGAATATTTTTGCTCGATCAAACTCAGAGTTCTTGGCTTGAAGTAAAAGCTCCTTTTTGGCTGTTATTACTGTTAACAAGGTTCTGTAGGTCTCTATAGCTTGCTTTGGTTGCTGCTGAGCAATTTGAAGTACAGCTTTGAATCTTAGTAGTTCTAACTGATCTAGGCTACCAGCGTCGTCTAAAGCAAAATCAACAATAGTTTCTGCATCCTTAAACCTCTGTTGTGCAGACACGATGAGCGCTAACAGCTTCCAACCTCTTGTAGAACTTCCAGCTGTCATATCTGAGTACCTCATTATGTTTTGATATGCTGCATCTAGATTCCTCTGAACTGCATTTTCCAGTCCAAGGCTGAAAATAACTTCTGCATCATCGCTTCCAGTTATAGCTGCTTTGTTTGGAAAGTTCAAAGACTCGTTTTGAAATATAATTCTTTCAGAATCCACTACAGATGTTCTAGCTGCAGCCCCGTAACAAACACCGAGAATTTGTTGGCCTTGAACCAAAAAATGCTCATTTTGATGCTTGGCTAGATCAATAACTTGCTTTGAAAATTTGATGCCTTCATGAGCATGAATTGGATTTTGGGAACACAGTTTTGCACCAAACAAATATGAAGCAAAATGAGGTATATGCTCTGATTCAGAACTACCACAAGCTTTTCTCAAAAGGTTTAACGCTGCTTCATTCTGTCCTGCAGCGCTGTAACAAAGAGCGAGAAAGTACCACCTCTCGGCTCGACCAAAGATACCTGGTAGGATCTGCTCTACACACTCTGCCAAAGGTTCAAACATCCCCGTAACTGAAAGTGCAAATGTAAGATGATCGGTTATTTCAGCATCATAATCTATTTCTTGAACTGCCATCTTTCCTGATAGTATCAATAACAAAAGTATCGCTTCTTCAATGTTACTCATTGGTTTTGTTGGACCATTCACTTGCAAGTCAGAAGGTAGGTTTACTTCAACACCACCATAGAGTAGTGTGGTAGCTAAATCCTTTTGTAGACATGCCAACCTCTTCGGCTCCAAATTCCAAGGCTTGACCAGAGCACGCCGATAAGCAGTGACAGCTTCATCTAGAAAGCCTGCCTTGATCCATAGATTTGGAAGCAACTCCAATGCTCTGTGAAACCATTCCTGCAACTTACAGTCTTCACCTATATCATCAGGCATTCCATTAGGAAGAGCTGATTCAACTGTATCCAGAATTATTCTGCACTCCTTTGCAGCCTCTGGTACATAAGAAAGTGGCACTAATTAGAGTTCACAACCTTAAAACACACATAATGTAATATAGCATTTATGAATATGCATTGATGTTAACATGGAGAATTGTTCAAGATTCACTTCATTAAAGAACAAAACTTACAATAATTGCAGCTTTTAACAAGGGCATATGCTGAATCAAACAATACAATAATGTAGATTGTGGAAAATGTGCAAAAGAGATAATGATCAGGGTTTCAAATTGCCGACCGCATCACGTAATGCGGCCTCAATGTTGCGGCAGTGACCGCAACCGCACCAGGCCGTAATTCCAGTGTGATTGTAAATCACAGTAAAACTCGCAACGCTGCAATGTCTGCAAAGTAGGGGAATGAATCCTCTCATGTGTAATTTACACATGAGAGAATAAAGTTTGATCTCTCACCATTCAAATTCACTCCACCTAAATTTCTCATGTGTTTTTCTCTCTTTGTGAGAGATAACACTTTACTCTTTCATGTGTAAATTACACATGAGAGGATCCATTCCCCGGAAAGTAGTGGGTGCAATGGCCGCATCGCATCACACAGAAAAGTCATGCATAATGTAGTAGCATTTATAGGCATTTATGAATATGCATTGATGCTAACATGGAGAGTTGTTCAAGATTCACTTCATTAAAGAACAAAACTTTCAACGATTGCAGTTTTTGACAATAACGTGCTCAATTAAACAGTACACCAATGTATACAATGGAAAACGTGTAAAAGAGATAATGATCAGGAGATCAGGGTTTCAAATTGCGGAAAACATGCAACGAACACACCACACAACAAAACACACAACGTAGTAGCATTTATAGGCATTTATGAATATGCATTGATGCTAACATGGAGAATTATTCAAGATATCATCAAACAACAAAACATTCAATAATTGCAGCTTTTAACAAGAGCATGCTCAATCAAACAAAACAACAGCATAGATTATGGAAAACACCGAAATGATATATAATGATTATATGAAGGTGGTAATACCTTTGGGTCGCTTAAGTTCCTCTAAGGATTTGGCTTTAAGCAAAATTGCCTCAATTAGCAGGCTTACTGAATGCATTGACATCAAATTAGGAAGCACAGTAACCGCCTTCGAACGAGGTTTTCTTAGCTTGTTTCTTTCAGATATAGCCCTGATCATCCTTGGGGTCAATGAACTGATATCAACTCCCTGAATCACTTGAAGGGAAGCATCAAAGTTCCCTTTTTGATATTCAACCCTCCCCAACAAAGCTCTAGCTTCCTATTCATTCAAAAAAAAGACGAGAAAATAACATCAAAACACAGTCACTAATCCAATATTAGCAGAAAATAAACATCAGAGAAGGTGCTATGGGAAAATTTAAAATGCATTTTTAAAATAGATAAAACATCAGAGAAAATTCTGAAAAATTTCAAAACATTGTTTTCAAAATTTCCGGAAATGGTCTTTAGCAAGCTTCCATAATTTCTCTATCACAATTTAAAAGAAAAATTCATAACAAAATGTAATTTTAGCCACCCGCGTACAAAGTAAAAATAAAAAAATAAAATTGAAAATGTTGTTATGAAGTAAACATGCCCTTAATTTCTACCTCATAGGTTAATGAGATAGCTTCTTTTAGAGTAGTTTCAACATCTTCAACTTGATTGTCATTCAATCTGGAATCCCAATCTCCAGTTCTTGAAGATAGTCCACTGGCAGAGAAATCCCTTGTTGCTAGGGAATCCGGTGACTGTGGAGCCTCTTCAAACTTGTACTGCTCTCCAGAACAAGCACACAACATCTTCCTCCGCAACAACGACAAATCAAACCGCGGAAAATCTATGTTGAAATTGAAGCTACCAGAAACCACTTCTCAATAATACACACCTTCACAAGGAGCATAACAAAATCAATGTATCAAATATCAATCAATACTCACTACAATTTCTTAATTCAATCAAAACAGATCAAATAACTATAATGTACTAAACCAACATTAATATCAAGTAGCTAAATAAACCAAGAATGGCACACCCCATTTACCTATAATTTGAAATTTCCCAACTTTATATCATGAAATGGTTGATACAACACACGATCACCATACATAAATCACTTTACACTCAATTCACTTTGAACTAAAATCAATTTTACAAAGTCAATTTTTATCACCGCAGAACCAAACACACACTTAGCATCATGGAATGGTTGATACAACAAAGATCACCAAACATAAATGACTTCAAATTCAACTCATTTTTAAGTTTTAACTAAAATCAATTTTACAAAATCAATTAATTCAAAATCAATTATTTTCACCGCAGAACCAAACACACACTAAACAAACATTGGTATCAAGTACCTAAACAAATCAAGAATGCAACAACCCATTTACCTATAATTCAAAATTTCCAAACTTTATATCATAAAATGATTGATACAACACAAGATCACAAGTAAAAAGACAAATAGACAACAACAATGGTGAATTAAATATCAATTTACAGCATTGTTTTATGAACACAATGCAATTAAAAAATGGCACGTTCTTGTAAGAGAAAATCAAAATACTAGAAAAACCATGATTGATGGAAACAATGAATGAGAATGAAGTTGAAAAAAAAACAGAAAAAAGGTTTATGCAGCATGTGGGTATAGTGGGAACGCAGGTTTGGACTTACAGCAACACAGATTCCGAAGATGGGGACTTTGTTGTGCAGTATTCAACACACCATGAAAGCTACAATTCTGATGAACTTTCTGTTTCTCTGTCTCAATGTTTTCAAATTGAGAATTATATTGATTTTATATAGACCACCTATAAAGAGGAAACACTTTTTCTTTTATTTATAAATAATTATAATAAAGTATAATATTTTGACCAAAATTATAAAAAATAATATAAAGCAGAACAATTAAGACCATGAATTATGATGAGAAAATAGCAGATAATAAGTTTCTCGATTTGCTCTTTCTTATAAGAAAAAATTTCTAAAAATAAAATAAAATCCCTTTTTTAAATTTATAGAATATTTAATGTATTTGGTTAATGATATGAACTTTTTTTTTTTTTTGGTTTTCACCACCAGTTTAATCTGGTTCGGGGGTCAGTTCTGGCATCAAGTGGTTCCAGCCCCCTCCCGATCGCAGTTGCCGGGGATCGAACCGTGGTCCTCCCTACCAAGTTCAGCGCCAATCACCACTGAACCAACTAACGATTGGTTTAATGATATGAACTTGATACATCAAATATTCTATAAATTTAAAAAAAAAATATTTTTTAATAAGAAATAAATTGATTAGTAGAGAATTTTGGATTGAATCTCGATATCTACGTATATAATCTGATGACAAATCACAGATTTGTTTTTTGATAAATGAAAAATCGCACACTTTATTGAAAACATAAAACCAAAAATAATCGGTCTCGTGAACTTAACTCACTTGATTGGGACATTGCATTATATATGCAGGGGACTGGGGTTTGAACCCCGGTCATTCCACTTATCCACTTTAAGGGTGAAATTTCTAGCCACTAGTCTATTTAACCAAAAAAAAAACAAAAATAATCGATGATGTATTAATTTAATTTTTTTTTCTTTTGACGAGTAATTAAAAATGTTTATATGTGAAAAAAATAATAAATGATTATTAATATAATTTAATTTCTTTATTATATGATAAAAACATAATGCATTTGTTATATGATAGAATATAATTATATTTCTTTATATAATTTAAATTCTTTATATAAAATCATAATTGTGTATTGACCAAAGAAAGCATAATTGTATAATTTTTAATTTTTTACTACCTTCGTCCCATTTTATAAGAACTATTTTGACTAAATGTATTATTTATATGTCTTGTCTTGACCTTATTTTGCTAAAAGTATACAAATATAAATATTATCATATAAGATCTTATTTAATTTGTTTTAATGAGTATTTTTAAAATATCAAATTTCTATAATTTTTACTAATAGACAATTAAAGATATTCATAATCAAAATTATATATTAATATACGTGCAATGTTCAATATATTCTTATATTTTGGGATGGAAGTTGCAATTCTTACCGTATTTTAATTCCTCGCAAGACACATACATGTGGGATGAAATAATTCCACCCAGTCAAAATAAAACTCTATAGTATAACTCAATTTTATTACATGACATGTATAGTCAACTTGTACCGAGAATATTATCTGGAATGAAATGCATTAAAATTATTTTTGTCAAAATAAATAAATTCAAATCTTTGTTAAAAGAGAATTAAAGTTTTTGTTTAGGGATTAATTGTTATGCATGATGGTATAAAATATGTTTGTATATGCATTTAATCAAATCATATTATTATATATAATACTACTTTTATATATTTTGCTCTTAAAATACGGTGTATACAAATTAGTTCCTTATTAGAATTAATTTTTTTTGAAAGAATCATTCATACTTTTCTTGATTTGTTCACCTCAAACATAATTGTCTCCGATACTGGATGCGGTACAGAGTTGCAGCAGATTTTTGGTGGGATTGTTTGAGTAAGCTTCAAGTCTCAAAAATGTTATATATATGTTGTTATCATCTGAGTTCATACTTTATGTTGATAATCTGTGTGTAACATTGGGAAGTAAAGAGGTTTGTTGGAGTTGCAGCAAGCAACATTTAACGGATGAAAGTGAAATGAAAGCAAAACCAAAGGTTGTGATCATGTGTTGCTACCAAGAATTGGCAATATATCGCAAAAGGGTTCTATAAACTTGTAGAATGATTGAATCTATCTTCGAGCATAAGAGGAGTATGGAAAAGATGTTTGATACAAAGAGTCGATCGGTCTCTTTAGTAAATCACACAAGTTAAATAGACACCAAATTTTCATTAAAAAAATTTAAGATATTAAATTTATGAGCCATTTTATTTATATGTTGATTAAAATGAAAGGGGACATCTAACTCACACTTATTAGACACAAGTATATGAAAGTTACAAAATAAAACTTTTGATTGTTGCATGTTAAAAGGGATCGCCAATGTGGTTTCCAAACATATTTTTGGAGTGAATATACATGTTAAAATTTGAAAATCTGAACATCAATCAACATAGTCTTTAAACTTTGCAAACTAATAAAAATATCATTGAATTAATATAATGTCTCTCTTATCGAACAAAAATTATGTAACATCTATGGTTTTTTATTTTGTTAAAAGTTATCATGTGATAAGTTAACTTTTATGTGAATCTTACTTTAAAGTTGAAGAACTAAATTACTAGATAGCTTATCCGTTTAAAAATAAGGGAATCATTTTTGAGAAGAAAAAAAACTTATTTCTAAATAAATATTAACTATTTTTTAACTGTATCTTATAGTTAAGGGATTTAAAAATTAATTAGATAATGTCTACACCAAATAATAAGTAGCCAAATCTTGTATTGTCCCCTAGGTTGAAGTGCAATGATTTGATTAGTAACCAATGATAATATCAATTCATACAAAATCGGCTGGACAATTGACTCAACTATCGATTGATGGCCAAATAAGTCCGGTACCAAGTCTAATATAAGTAGGAGCATATTTGTACCAAAACAATATTAAGAAATAAATAATTAATGCACTTAAAAATTTATAAGGGTCTTTATAAAAAAAGATAAAGATTTGAGTTTTTTTTAAGCAAGTTGTCAAATATTTGATAATTATTGTATACGTAGAAAATATGGTCAAGAGGAAATTAATCTTCTGACATACTTTTTCATCCTAAAATATAAGTAAAAATTGGTTAATAAAAGTGAATGTATTTAGTCTAAATTTTTAATTAAATACATCAAGTTTCTTTGACTTTTTTTTCCTTATATTTTAGAATAGAGAGGATATATTTTTTACTCTAATAGAAATTAAATCATAGCTTTGTCAAAAAAAAAAAATTAAATCATAGCTAAATGGAGTAGTTAATAAAAATTCATGCTTATAATATAATACTAATAAAAAAGTAATTAGTAATTCTTACGATTAAACATTCAACATTAAAATTACGGATGATTAGGAAAAAGAAGCAATCATGTTGATGGTTTGGCAAAGTTTTCAAAAGGTGGCTGGCACATGGTGATATGAATTGAAGTCTGAAGAGAACATAGGTGTCTAGTATATCATGTGAGGTGGGGGTGATTTCATGACAGAATCTAGTAAAAGCAGAAGGGAATGCTTTCTGTTTTGTCGTCACCTAATTTTGTGAAGTCCCATTCTGTTCAGTTAGGTCTTTATATGGGTCCGCGTTGATTCGTGTAGGGGTGGACAGTGACGGATTTGAGCGGATTCGGGTCTAAAGTTATCATCTAGTTTAAATTGCAGAGTTAAAAAATAAGGTCAATTTGCCTATAAAATAAAGATCGATTTTCACAGGTTTGAGTTTACGGTTTAAACGGGTTATCGGACGGTTTGATTCGGTTAGAAATTATAAGTTAAAATTAAAAATAAAATTAAAATAGTAATAAACTCAACCTTTGGAGTTTAGATTTCGAAAATATACAACTAACGATAAGAGAATCATGAAACAAATACAAAAAAAAAAATGTTAGAAATACTAAATTAACATAAAAAGTAAGAAAAAAACAAAAATCTCAAATAAAATTAAAAATATTACATTTGATTTCAACGAAATTAGACAAACAAGATGAAGAAGACCAAGTTATATAGGTTTCAAATGTTTCATTATTGTATCGGTCTTCATGAATTTGAGGTGAAGTGAGAAAGTGTGAAGAGGATGTGTATATGGCAAATCTTAGTGCAAAATGCGATGTTTTAATTTACTCATGCGAGCGGGTTTCGGGCACTGTCGATTTCAATTCCCTCCACCCAGACTTGCCCATACCAATCCAATCGAAACCGAATTTTTCAACCCGCTAACCCGTAGCCTGTTATAAACCGCCCAAATCTTTATTTTATTTTTCGGGTTTTATGGATTGGAACAGGTTTCGGTTTTTTGTCCACCCCTAGATTAGTGTATATAAATTTGGATCATGTTAGTCGAAATAATTCATCAAAAAAAAAAAAGGCCGAAATAAAAAAGTAAAAAAAAATTAAATTTAGATAAGTATGAATTTATCTTGACAAAATATTAGATTTTACAAGTTTTAACTTTAAAAACTTTTAGTTATATTTAGTTCTTTAATCGGTGCTTCAGGAATATCAAATAGTATTTTCTTTTAAATTTACAGAGTTACAACCACTTTTTGTTTTACTATTTTATTGGATTCCCTTTAGTTATGGGACGATACAATCACACCGTTGGAATATTGTATATTTTACGATTGTTATCAGACGGTGAAATTTAATAATTCAAATATAACTTTATGAAACACACCAAATATATCGGAATAACAACTTGTTTATTCCAATGTTTTCAAACACACCAACAACAGATCAAATCACATAAAAACAAGAGATTAGTTTCCAATAAAAATATTTTCAGTTGACGAAACATATAAAAAAAAAATTAGAAGTTCAATATTTACTTTTTTCTTTTTCTACTGGCAAATGGATTTGGATGTGAATTATCCTAAATACTATTTCAAAATTAATGAGTTTATGTTTGCTCCATTTCTATGGTCAATTTATTGTTCATTTATGATAAAAATACATATAAGTGAATAATTAGCCGAATTCTTTAATTTTTGACAGCTCTACCCACAAGTAGGTCTTACTAATCTTCTAATTATGTCTATCTCTTTTATAAGTGAATAAATAAAATAAATATAAACTCAACTAACCTATGCATCACACCATCATATATATACTTTGTCGATAAAACTATAACAATACAATAAGATGACCGGATGAGTTTAGGGGTGATGCCTTTGAGGAGGATGTGTTATATACAGACAAATTTCAAAAGATAAAAAGGAGGGATCAAATTAATGACCAGAAGGTAGAGTTAGAGCTTGAACCATTGACCATGAAAATAGTTACAATAAATACAAGAGGGTTGGGGGACAAAACAAAGATAAGAAGACCCCATGACTTTGATTTGCTTTGGTTAGTTTAATGTTTTTTTCTACATGAGACAAAATATATGGAAATGAATTATTTATCTGTCTATTTGTATTTGGGGTGGTTCTGATCGTGATTGGGTTGCACTTGCCATTGCTAGGCCTTGTGTTTGTTGATTTAAGGGTATTTTGAGCATATGAAAATCAGGCATGATGGATGTGATGTAACGAATATGTTGTGGTCAAATATGTATTGAGGTCTAAGATGAATTTTAAGATGTGACTTTTTTTTTTTTGGCAAATAAGATGTGACTTTTTCTTAACTCATATATTATAGTCTTTTAATAAAATCCTTAACTATTTTCTAAAACTTTATTTTTTAGACATTTAATAATACGAAATAACTATGTAATCGATTCCATTAGTTTGATAAATTATTTTTAATTCATAATAAAGTCAAATGATTTAATTTTTATTGAGATAATATTACTTTTAGTTTATTAAAACAATAAAATATGTAAATATTGTAGATTTTTGGATTTTTGGAAGAATATATATTTTATTATATTTTTTTTACTAAATTTATTTTTTATATTGTTATCTCTTGTTAACATTTATTCACAAACAAAAGTTGGCTTGTTTTTTCTATACAAAAGAAATGACTTATTATCTTATACAGTACATAAGGAAGGCTTATCCTCGTAAATCCAATTTATTAGAGTATGTATTAAAAGTGTTTGATTAAGATGTGCAATTTTGAATTTTTTTTAATATGTGCAAATATGCATATAATCATTGATCATGATAGAAAAACTTGTATAAAAATAGGTTAAATGTAATTCATATCCTTTTAGTTTAACATTTGTAATATTTTTTTTCTTTCAAATTAGTTCTTTAAGTTGTTTTTATTTAAACAAGTTGATTTATTAAGTCATAAAATGTATTCAACATTTTTATTTTAATCTCATTCAAAAGAGTTTACATGGTCGTTTAATGCTGAGGTGAAAGTTCAAAAAGTGCTTATGACATCAAACATGATTATTTACACCCCTTCTTCTTCTTCTTCTTCTTCTTCTTCTTCTTCTTCTTCTTCTTCTTCTTCTTCTTCTTCTTCTTCTTCTTCTTTTCATAATTTAAACCTAAGTTGACAAATATCTTCAACAACATCATTAATCAAGTAATTGGTTGATTTGTTTCAAATCAAAATTGAATAACATACATACCTACGAACCTTAGTTTTGAGAGTATTGAATTTGGACTTGTCACTTTTGCAATAAATTGCACATAACTTATTTTTTACAATAAATAGAGAAATAGTGCAGATTTTTTACAATTTAAAATATCATTTTATTACATATAACTTCTTTTTCATTAATAAATATAGAACAATTACATATAACTGAGAGGTATTGCGCCGCTACCCCTTTTTGAATAACAAATCAAATTCTCTTAAAAACAACTCATAGCAGACAAGGACAAGAATATTGTATCTCTATTATATGCATTTGGAGATTCCCACAAAGTTCTCTCGTACATTCTAAATAGAAATTGTCTAGGTGTCATTCAATTAGAGTTTCTCTAATATTATACTTATGCGGAGTTTCTAGCTTAAGGTCTGCTGTTTGAATCTCACCGACGACAATAATTGAATTTTTATAATATTTTATGGAAAACTACCTTATTTTTTGTTTCTATCCCAATTAGAGCATCTCAAATATATATATTTTTTTAGAAACTCTTTCAAATATATTTTTTGTTTGGAAACCCTCAATTTTTTTTTTGTGAAAACTCTCTCAAATATATATATTTTTGTAGAAACTCTTTTTTTTAATAATTATTTTAGAAACTCTCACAAATATTATATTTTTTAAGAAACTCTCAAATATTATATATATATTTTAATTTCTTTTTTGGTAAACCAAAGGTATCCTCCGCGCGCAACTGCAGAGACTAATCCCCTCGATGTAACTAAGATCCATTTAAGGGGTTGATCTCTCCTAAGAAATGTTTCTCCATACGCACTGGCCAGGGATCGAACTTAGGACCAAATGGTTAAGGGGTCCAAATATCTACCACTTGTACGACACTATCTTGGAACATTTTTAATATTTTAATTTTCTAAAATAAAGGAACACTCATATTTAGATTACTATGAAATAAATTGAAATAAGAAAGTACACTAATTTTTCCATGAATAAGATCACTTGAAGTATTGAACCCAAAAAATAGCTTATGACATATTTGTACACTTAGAAATAGAGAGAGAGGGAAAAAATCTCTCAGTGGTCTAGAATGGAAAACGGTGAACATTTTTCACCCGACTATTAAAAATACACATCGACTAATTAAAATTTGAATTTTGACTATGGGGGTTATCCATATTTTCATATTTTATCACGGGGATCACTTAATCAAAATTTTATTTAGCACGATCATGAAAAGTGATCCCCCATGATGAAAAGTGTATGTAGAAGATAGTTATAACTTAGAACGAGAATTTTATTGATATTCATTAAAAAAATATATAGAATTAGCAACAATTTTATTGTTGATGGAGCCCTTATAGAGTCCTGCAACGAAGACGAGAGAGGGGGGGGGGGATCTCTAAGTGGTATATAATGGGAAACGGGTAACACTTTCCACCCCACTATTAGAAATACAGATTGACTAATTAAAATTTGAATTTCGACTACAACAGTTTTTTCATATTTTGTTTCATTACACTTTCATTATATTACATTTGACTGATGAAATTTATGGAAAATCTAAAATAAATTAATATAATTTTATTTTTTATAATTTATGCTATTTTTTTATAATTCAAATTTTAAACTTACCATAAACCTTCGTTCGAACTTTTTTAGGAATATAAATTTATCAATGTTAGTGGAGATTCACACATAGGTTTTCCCATTTGATGCTCACGCGTGAAGATTGCTTCTTTGTGGTACGGTGACAAGAAAAAATTTGAGAATAGGAACAAGGTCAAAGTATGTTAATAATCATTTAAAAAATAGTATAGAATTTACAATTATGTTTTGTTGATAAAGTCCCTACAGAGTCTTGGGTTTAAACATATATCATACTTTCATACTCAAATAAACTAAAAGAAATCAATCTCATAGACAATTGAAAAAACGTAGACAACCTTATAAATAATATAAAATGAAAAAAGACATAGATAACCTTAAAAAAAATTACATATGAAAATAAATATTATTAAAAAAAATAAAAATTATCTCATGTTTGACAATGAACCTAATGTAGATTTTCGATAAAGAGTCAGCTGGAGATGAAAAATAAAAAAATCATGGTATATTTTTATTTTATGAGTACGCTCCCAAAATATCTTAAGGCCATGAAAAATCGGAGTATATTTTTATTTGAGAATGAAGTTTATAATTATTTTATATTTATAGGATCACAATATAGTTTCGGGAATGAAGACGAGATAAAGAATTAATCTCATAATAGTGTAGAATGAGAAGCGAAGTAATACTCTTCATCTTGCTTTATTCTGTATCATCGTTAAATCTATATCATGCAAAATCTATCTCAATTTAATCGTAGAATTTTAAATCAAATTACTCAAATAATACATCAAAATAAACACAAAAATAATATTAAAAAAGAAAATAATCACGTGCATAGCACGGGCTAGCATCCTAGTTAAGTGTAAAGTGGTTAAGTGTAAAGTGAGTATTATACTCAGTGTGATAGACGAGTGCAGTAGCTCACCATAATTAATAGAGATATACACTCATAGAGATATACACTCACAGTTAGTTTGTTGAGTGAGATAGGCATATCGTAACTGATTTGAGGTGCAGTTTATGCTGGGAACACCAATTAATTTTCCCATGATGGGAAATGTCTAATCTAACGGTTAATGTATTGCTTATATACTGGGTGGTTTGGATTAAAGAGATTGCTTATTCTTGATTAAAATTGAACCGGAGGGGTATACTTTATACAAGTATACATCGTACCAATTTATATCTACGTTATGGTAATTTATATTCTTTTGTACTAAAATAAATCACATGTTGACTACCTTTACATTTGTTAATATACGATTTTAATCATTAATATATTTAATTATCTAGTAATTAAAAATTATAAAAATTATATATTTTGAATATATTAGTTGAGACAAATCAAGCATCTCATTTGCTAATATTTACATGTACATTTTAGTATAAAAATATGGTCAAAGTGGATCATATGAATAATACACAAAATCAAAATTAAGTCATTTATTTTGGGAGGGAAGAAGTATTTATTAAAGATGAATGCAATTAGAGTTGGCAATGAACCGGACCAACTCGAACAAAGTTCGAAATTCGATTTGACGATTGATTCTTTGAACTTTATTCATGAACCAAATGAGCCGAACTTGAGTTAAATATTAAGTTCGTTAATTAAATGAGTTGAAATTGAACTATATATAATTCGGCTCGTTAGAGTTCGCGAGCAGTTTGATTATGCTCATTAGGTTCATTTTCAACTCGAAACTCAACTCAAGAATTCGACATGAATTTTTTTTCTATTTATTCTCCATTTTTTATATACACTCCAATATGAGACTATTTATTTTTAAAATCCGTAAAAATACATCATTGTGCATGACATTATCTATCAATTTTAATGTTATTTATTTTTATTGTTAAGCGTTTGTCTCAGTTTCTTTAACTTATTATATATATTATTAATTATCTAAATGTATAAATTAATTAATTATATAAGTATAAATGTATAAAATCAAATATATAAATTTAAAATTATTTTTGAAGTGTTATTTAAAAATATATTTTGAAGTGTTTTTAATAAATATATTTTAAAGTGTTATTATATATATAATCGAGTCAGCTCGTTAACAAACGAGTCGAACTAAATATAATTCAAGTTCAATTCATTTAATTAAAAACTTAATATTTAATTCAAATTATACTCATTTGGTTCATGAACCAAGTTTAATGAATCATTCATTAAATCGAATCTTAAACTTTGTTCGAATTGGTTTGGTTCATTGTTGGCCCAAATTGCATTCCTCTTCAATAAATATAGATTACCATAGAAAATACTAGTAAATTGGTACACGATGTATACTGGCACAAAGGATATCCCTCCGGTTCTATTTTAATCAAGAATAAGCAATCCTCTTTAATCCTCTTTAGTGGAAAAAAAGTTGATATATATGGAAGGCTGAATTTGAATCCAAAATTTCTTTAAGATTTAAAATATGTGAGCCAAATCACTATGAAAAAAATTGTTTACTTTTGGATGTGAGAACAAACCCTCCGCTGCATGCATACATTTTCGTATCCGTGCCTAACCCCCTTTCTTTCACAAAAAAGAGTGTTTCTCTTCAATAATTTACATGAAATTTATTAGGCTTTAAAGAGCAATAATCATGGGGCCTGTGATAATATATATTGAAGGGTTTTAAAGAGCAATTTTTTAGGCTTGGCCTATCATCTTAATGATATATAAGCTCTTTATTGACAAAAAAAAACTGTAGTAAAATTGTTGAGAAAATAAGGAGATAAATAAAAAAAGAGAAGTGTTTTTTTTAGTTTGTAGTCAAAGTGACAAACACCATTTTTTATAGTCACATACAATTGCCAGCTCCTGAATTCAAACTTAAATGAAGGTATCCGACCTATAAATATTAGCATTGCCATTTTTTTTTTTTGATAAGCAAAAAGAATGGAATTATAAGGAGTACAAGAGGTACTCGGCCCTTACAATTCAAGAAAAGTCACTTTAGAGTCGACTAAAACAATCTAGAGGATTATTACACCAATCCGTAAAAGAGAAATCAACGGTACTCCCTAGTCTACCTATAAACCAAAGCCAAGCAATATACACAATTTGGTTCACTAAAGATAGAATATTAATGGGAGCTCCTCTAAACAAAATATTGTTGCGAGTTCGCCAAATGCACCAAGTTGTGGCCATCCAAATAATATACCGGACTTTCTTAGCTTTCTTTCCACTAAGTAAACCACCAAAAGCTATAAAATGTTCAGTAACAGAAGGTGAGGAAAAGACATGAACTCCCATCCACTTGAAAATACAATCCCATACTTGAGAAATCATGTGACAATTGAGAAACACATGCAAAGTATCTTCCACATCAATGGAACAAAACACGCAGCATCTATCAAAATGGCTAGTGATAATACCTTTAGTAAACAATGCATCTTTGGTGGGCAGTTTATCAAGCATCAACCTCCACCCAAAGACACCAACTTTTGATGGTACATTAGTCCTCCAAAGCTTATTCAGCGCCAATGTCGTATTCGAGTGTAAAGCATCCAACTCCAACCTGTTCAACAAAGAGATAGCTCAATTGGTAGTGGGAATGGATTGGACATATGTACTTATCCCCAGGTACATGGGTTCGATTCCCACGGAAGGCAAAAACTCCAATAGTGAAGGGGGTTGGAGAAGATCGTGAGGTGGCAGTCGGGACCACCTATGTTGGTGGGGCCCGGGCTGTTACAAAAAAGGCGCCTTTTTATGTAACAGCCCGAGCCTTCGGCGTTCCCGGCACTGCTACCTCACGATCTTCTCCAACCCCCTTCACTATTGGAGTTTTTGCCTTCCGTGGGAATCGAACCATGTACCATGGGGATAAGTACATGTTCAATCCATTCCCACTACCAATTGAGCTACTAGCCCAATTGGTAGTGGGAATGGATTGAACATGTACTTATCCCCATGGTACATGGTTGTAGCCCAATTGGTAGTGGGAATGGATTGAACATGTACTTATCCCCATGGTACATGGTTCGATTCCCACGGAAGGCAAAAACTCCAATAGTGAAGGGGGATGGAGAAGATCGTGAGGTAGCAGTGCCGGGAACGCCGAAGGCTCGGGCTGTTACATAAAAAGCAATTGTAACACCCCAGATTCCCACAGGTTTTATTGGTGAAATCATTAGTTATTTTATTTCAAAAGGAGTGTTACTCAAGCTTAACTCAACTAATTTATTAAATATATAAATAAAATGCTACATCGTATTTTAAAAATTGATACATATCAATATCCAAAATTCTTGAATACAAAATCTTGAAAGAAAATTATAATATAGTCTGACAATCCTTAATGAAGGTAATGACTAAAATAGTTTAGAGTTTTCCCATGGTATCTTAACAGAGCGACTCCACAGAACAGAGCGAGGAAAGAGCTCTCCGAACACATCAACTATGACTCATTACCTACAGAGAAGTCTACGAGTTTTACGTCGCAGGGTCAAACCAGAAGGGGTGAGTAACGAACATCATATAGAATAACTGAATTCAATAGCAGCAATAAATAAAATATCGTCCTTTGGGACAATCGAACACATAAGCAAACACAACATCATATACATACCAACTTGATCAATTCCACAAATTCAACTTAATTAGACAATGAATGCAATGCGACTTAAACTCTAAATGCATGTGGTACCAATAGCAACGTCATATTTTCAACTTCATTTATACAACATCAATAAACAACGTCATTTTCAACTTCATTAAGCAACTTCATTTGACACATGAATGAATGCATGAGCATATTTCGACCCGACAACATCAAATTCAACAACTATCACAATCAACAGCTTTATAGAATCAACATCAATAATCAACGGCTTAAAGACAACATCAATAGGAATTCCATATTTTCAACCTCATTATCAACAGATTAGAATCAACAACAACACGACAAGTAACAACTACAACAACACAACAACGATAGCAACACGACAAACGACAGCTCAAGGCCACCATAGCAACACGACAAACGGCGACACAACGGCCACCATAACATCAAGCAACAACACTAATTATATTCCATAAACTACCGCAAATTAAACCAACACCAAATAAACTCGACACCAATTAAACTCAACACCAAATTAATTAACACAAAATAGATTCAACTCCAATTACCCTCACATCCAATTCACCTAAACAAAATTTATTAATTAAGACTGACGGCAATAATGACTCTAATTAACAACCTCTGATAACTAAAGGGGATCAACACTAACCTCGTCACTCTGATTTTAGAACAATAAAAGGATTTATCTATTAATCACACTACTACCTGCAACCCGTATACTACTTCTTAAGCTGCCATTAACTAAATAACTAATTCACAATATATAAAAATAGCACAAGTGAACTAATTGCAAGGTGTTGGCATCAACTAATGTACATGTATACATACTGATTAAAGTTTAAACAGTTGGCCGTGTATTCGACCTAGCTAAATGAATCAATTAGAAAGCATTGAAATATATCTATTTGTTTCTTTCATCTCATAGACCACCCTATATTACATCTCACGCCTACAAGTAGTGTCACGGGAGAATTTGCAACATACTTCATATATACAATTAGCATCAACATTACCGAATGCATACATACCACACATATATCTTAATTAATCATATATGATAACACAATCAGATTTACTAATTCCTTTACGATTGCAAATTTTCAAATTAAAATAAGATATAAACAACAACAACAGTTAAGAGGAAATCATAGAAAATCATGAGCATCAAAAGAAAAAGAAAAGGGAATAAGGCCACATATGTAACGCTATCTACAATCAGAATCTTTAAATGAGTTGGTTAAAACCCCCTTACTTGTTAGTAGCAGTGATCTCTTTTCCTAGTGCGATGAAGTTGTTCTCCTTCCCTTAATCTCCTTCTCCCTCGCCGCTTTCCCCTCCAAGCACTCCCTCTAATTTTTATTTTCAATTTTATGAAAAGTGGCAATCCTAATTCTTTCTCGGTCTTATGTTTTACCTATTTATAAAAGGAAAGGGTTTAGGTTTCTTTTTTAAGAAAGAGTAAATCTCGTGAGATTTTGTTTCAATTTAAAATTATGATCATATCTCTCAATAATTTGGTTCTACTTTTATTTTCTAAGTATATCTCTCCAAAATTATACTAAAATAAATATCTTTATTTTTCTCCACTTAATTATTCTACTAAAAATATTCTTTAATTAATTGGTTCAACATATAATTCTAACGGAATTAATTAATTAATTTCTAAATAACTTCCTTCTAAATTTCGGGGCGTTACAATTCTCCCCCCCTTTAAAAATTTTCGCCCTCGAAAATTGCCTAAGGTTTTCTAAAAGCCAAACTAGTTTACTCACACCACTAAATAAGAATTAGAGAAACAAGTCATATAAAGAAAAATCAAGCAATTAACATGTCAGCAAACAATAAGAACAAAACTCATAAAACTAATCAAACATGTTATCAGTCATGTGGCAAGATATTGAAAGAGTGACTAAGGTGCAAGTGTTACTAAAAAAGAAAACACAAGATAGACACGACACTGACACTATGCCCACTTGGTCTGACTCGACAGACCTGCTCAGATTGACACATAAATAGCATTGCCATTTGAGTTAGACTTTATGAAAGCAATATAAAAAGAAAATTAACTTTTAATTAATTGAGTTAGACTATAAATAATTTTTTTGTTAAACTTTACATATCTGTAAATCAAATTTCACATTATCGGGATCTCCTTCCCCAATAGATCGGAGGTTTAAAATAAATAGCTTTGATTAATTAATAATTTTTCTGTTACTGTTATTTATTTTTCTTGATCTATTATACATTCATCTTCTCTCTAGTAATTGAAAGTGTTGAAAAATTTATGATATTTTTAAATGAGCTCACATAATAACCAATTTGATAAAGTGACTAGTGATAAGATGATTTGTGGTTTGTGAAAAAATTGAATCGGAATAGTTAGGAAGTCATTCATGAGTTTAATCTTTTTTAACAACTATGTTCTTAATAAATGAAGTCCGAGTAATGACACTGTTGGAAGTTGCCTTGAAAACTCAGAAACAAGAAAATCAGAAAACTGAAGAAACTGGCAGTCCTGTGGCGCCTGGCGCCAGGAGCAGGCTAGAAATGCCTGTCGAGTCTGTTTGTTGGCGCGGGGCGCGAACGGGATGGCGCGGGGCGCCAGCACGCAGCTCAAATGTGCAGTTCCGGCTTTTGTGCAGATTTTGTGGAAAAATTTGTTTCGGAAAGTATCTGTTTTGGATTCTGTTTTATTTTATAAGATAGATTTGTTTCTGGTTTTTAGGCATGTATTTTTCTATAAATAGGGAACTCTTTATTCATAGAAAAATAAGGTTGAAAGCAATTAGGATTAGGGTTTGCCACACTAGAGTTTTAGAGAATTCATTCTTGGTATAATTCTAGGGGCTTGGGCGAATCATCCTTGGTTCACCTTGGGTAGCTAGGTCAAATTGAGTCTCTTCATCACGGAAGAAGGGATTCAGGATTTGGGTAGAATTAAGATTAATTCTTGTAACCCAATTGGGAATTTCCTTGTGTAAAGTTTCTCATTGATCATAGTGGAACGGAAGGGTTGCTCCCTCCCCCAGACGTAGGTCTTTATTTGGCCGAACTGGGTAAACAATATCTTGTGTTCTTCTCTTTCTCTTGGACTATTTATTTTTTCATCATCTCTATCAACTATTATTGGTTACTTGGTTAATTTGCTCCACACATCAAAATTCATTGGTGTGACTTTTTCAAGCGAATTCACAACAATTGGCGCCCACCGTGGGGCAAGGATCAAATCGATAATCAGGTACCATGGGTTCTAAGTTCGATATTGAGAAGTTTACCGGTAGTAACGACTTCGGGTTGTGGAAGGTAAAGATGAAGGCGGTGTTAGTCCATAACAATTATGCTGAGGCTTTGAAGGGTGCAGAGATGCCGGCGAGTCTTTCCGATGCGGAGAAGGCTGTTCTGAATGAAAAGGCAGTCAGTTGCATTACCTTGTGCCTCGGAGACAAGGTGTTGAGAGAAGTAGCAAAGGAGACCAACGCTGCGGATATGTGGGCCAAGCTTGAATCATTGTACATGACCAAGTCGGTGGCACATAAGCAGTTTCTGAAACAAAAACTCTACTTTTATCGAATGGTGGAGTCGAAATCCATAACGGAGCAACTGGCGGAATTCAACAAAATTATTGATGATTTGGCCAATATTGATGTGAAACTAGAAGATGAAGACAAAGCCTTACATCTACTTTGTACGTTACCTAAGTCCTATGAAAGTTTCAAAGACACCATGCTCTACGGCAAGGAAACAGCGGTTACCTTGGTGGAAGTTCAATCGGCCTTAAGGACGAAAGAACTTACTAAGTTTAAAGACTTGAAGGTGGAGGATGGTGCTAATGCTTTAAATGTTTCAGGTGGGAAAGGTGGAAGTAGAGGTAAGAAGGCTAAGTCTAAGGTTGGTGACAAGTGGACTTGTTTCCATTGTCAAAAGAAAGGTCACTTCAAGAGGGATTGTCCGGAGTTGAAGGACAAGGGTGGTTCCGTGCATGTTGTGGATGGTTCATCCGGTGATGAGAATTATGAAACAGCGGAGGCACTTGTGGTGTCGAGTTGGGAGTCGGAGGAGTGTGAGACTCTAGACTCTGTTGGTTCTCATGATGTTCTAGAGTTGTGGGATGTCGGGGTTGTTTCAGATCAGGTGGAGTGGTTTTGCAAATTGCAAGGTGGGGTTCATAGGGGAAGTACCGAGTTCGAGACTTTGGTGGAGGAGTTTCATCTTAAGGTGGAGGATTTTCAACTTGAGGTGGAGGCTTCCAATAGTGATACTAAAGGAGGAGAAACAACACTAACTCTTGGCTATCAAGAAGGAGATAGGGAGGAGAGTGGTAGTGTTGCACCGAAGTGGTACGACTGTGAAGACCTTGTGGGGTATGTTCCAATTGAGGCTGAAGAAGTGCAAAACCTATTGAATAACTTCAGGGAAGCAATTGGGAACACCGACAATAGAACTTGGGAACTTGTAGGGCTACTTGAGGTAGTGGGACACAAGGAGAGTTCATTGTTGGAGCTTGAACAACAACCTAAAATTCCAAGGTTGGTTGAGGACAAGCAAGTCTTCGAGAGTACGGGAGGCATTCCGGGGTTCGAAGAGGGGGTGGTGGAGCTTGTAGGACTATCCAAAAGGCCGATGATAGTTGGATGCAAGCGTATCTTCAGGAGGACGGGTTTGATCACTCCGGGGGCTGAAGATGTTGCGGTGAGTCTTGTGGGTGCTACCAAAAATCCTATGGTAGTGGGAGGCAAGACCTTCATGAGGGCGGAAGGCATTCCGAGGGATGAAGAGGTAGAGGTACAGCTTGTGATTCTAGCAAGAGTTGTTGGAAGCAAGTGGAAGAGGTCAAGGTTCAAGTGGGACTTGGACTTGGCCAATGATCTTGAATAGTAGTTCAAGATGGAGGGAGCAACACGGTGGTTGATTGGATCACCATCGTTTTAAAGGCAAGGTGGAGAATTGTTGGAAGTTGCCTTGAAAACTCAGAAACAAGAAAATCAGAAAACTGAAGAAACTGGCAGTCCTGTGGCGCCTGGCGCCAGGAGCAGGCTAGAAATGCCTGTCGAGTCTGTTTGTTGGCGCGGGGCGCGAACGGGATGGCGCGGGGCGCCAGCACGCAGCTCAAATGTGCAGTTCCGGCTTTTGTGCAGATTTTGTGGAAAAATTTGTTTCGGAAAGTATCTGTTTTGGATTCTGTTTTATTTTATAAGATAGATTTGTTTCTGGTTTTTAGGCATGTATTTTTCTATAAATAGGGAACTCTTTATTCATAGAAAAATAAGGTTGAAAGCAATTAGGATTAGGGTTTGCCACACTAGAGTTTTAGAGAATTCATTCTTGGTATAATTATAGGGGCTTGGGCGAATCATCCTTGGTTCACCTTGGGTAGCTAGGTCAAATTGAGTCTCTTCATCACGGAAGAAGGGATTCGGGATTTGGGTAGAATTAAGATTAATTCTTGTAACCCAATTGGGAATTTCCTTGTGTAAAGTTTCTCATTGATCATAGTGGAACGGAAGGGTTGCTCCCTCCCCCAGACGTAGGTCTTTATTTGGCCGAACTGGGTAAACAATATCTTGTGTTCTTCTCTTTGTCTTGGACTATTTATTTTTTCATCATCTCTATCAACTATTATTGGTTACTTGGTTAATTTGCTCCACACATCAAAATTCATTGGTGTGACTTTTTCAAGCGAATTCACAACAATTGGCGCCCACCGTGGGGCAAGGATCAAATCGATAATCAGGTACCATGGGTTCTAAGTTCGATATTGAGAAGTTTACCGGTAGTAACGACTTCGGGTTGTGGAAGGTAAAGATGAAGGCGGTGTTAGTCCATAACAATTATGCTGAGGCTTTGAAGGGTGCAGAGATGCCGGCGAGTCTTTCCGATGCGGAGAAGGCTGTTCTGAATGAAAAGGCAGTCAGTTGCATTACCTTGTGCCTCGGAGACAAGGTGTTGAGAGAAGTAGCAAAGGAGACCAACGCTGCGGATATGTGGGCCAAGCTTGAATCATTGTACATGACCAAGTCGGTGGCACATAAGCAGTTTCTGAAACAAAAACTCTACTTTTATCGAATGGTGGAGTCGAAATCCATAACGGAGCAACTGGCGGAATTCAACAAAATTATTGATGATTTGGCCAATATTGATGTGAAACTAGAAGATGAAGACAAAGCCTTACATCTACTTTGTACGTTACCTAAGTCCTATGAAAGTTTCAAAGACACCATGCTCTACGGCAAGGAAACAGCGGTTACCTTGGTGGAAGTTCAATCGGCCTTAAGGACGAAAGAACTTACTAAGTTTAAAGACTTGAAGGTGGAGGATGGTGCTAATGCTTTAAATGTTTCAGGTGGGAAAGGTGGAAGTAGAGGTAAGAAGGCTAAGTCTAAGGTTGGTGACAAGTGGACTTGTTTCCATTGTCAAAAGAAAGGTCACTTCAAGAGGGATTGTCCGGAGTTGAAGGACAAGGGTGGTTCCGTGCATGTTGTGGATGGTTCATCCGGTGATGAGAATTATGAAACAGCGGAGGCACTTGTGGTGTCGAGTTGGGAGTCGGAGGAGTGTGAGACTCTAGACTCTGTTGGTTCTCATGATGTTCTAGAGTTGTGGGATGTCGGGGTTGTTTCAGATCAGGTGGAGTGGTTTTGCAAATTGCAAGGTGGGGTTCATAGGGGAAGTACCAAGTTCGAGACTTTGGTGGAGGAGTTTCATCTTAAGGTGGAGGATTTTCAACTTGAGGTGGAGGCTTCCAATAGTGATACTAAAGGAGGAGAAACAACACTAACTCTTGGCTATCAAGAAGGAGATAGGGAGGAGAGTGGTAGTGTTGCACCGAAGTGGTACGACTGTGAAGACCTTGTGGGGTATGTTCCAATTGAGGCTGAAGAAGTGCAAAACCTATTGAATAACTTCAGGGAAGCAATTGGGAACACCGACAATAGAACTTGGGAACTTGTAGGGCTACTTGAGGTAGTGGGACACAAGGAGAGTTCATTGTTGGAGCTTGAACAACAACCTAAAATTCCAAGGTTGGTTGAGGACAAGCAAGTCTTCGAGAGTACGGGAGGCATTCCGGGGTTCGAAGAGGGGGTGGTGGAGCTTGTAGGACTATCCAAAAGGCCGATGATAGTTGGATGCAAGCGTATCTTCAGGAGGACGGGTTTGATCACTCCGGGGGCTGAAGATGTTGCGGTGAGTCTTGTGGGTGCTACCAAAAATCCTATGGTAGTGGGAGGCAAGACCTTCATGAGGGCGGAAGGCATTCCGAGGGATGAAGAGGTAGAGGTACAGCTTGTGATTCTAGCAAGAGTTGTTGGAAGCAAGTGGAAGAGGTCAAGGTTCAAGTGGGACTTGGACTTGGCCAATGATCTTGAATAGTAGTTCAAGATGGAGGGAGCAACACGGTGGTTGATTGGATCACCATCGTTTTAAAGGCAAGGTGGAGAATTGTTGGAAGTTGCCTTGAAAACTCAGAAACAAGAAAATCAGAAAACTGAAGAAACTGGCAGTCCTGTGGCGCCTGGCGCCAGGAGCAGGCTAGAAATGCCTGTCGAGTCTGTTTGTTGGCGCGGGGCGCGAACGGGATGGCGCGGGGCGCCAGCACGCAGCTCAAATGTGCAGTTCCGGCTTTTGTGCAGATTTTGTGGAAAAATTTGTTTCGGAAAGTATCTGTTTTGGATTCTGTTTTATTTTATAAGATAGATTTGTTTCTGGTTTTTAGGCATGTATTTTTCTATAAATAGGGAACTCTTTATTCATAGAAAAATAAGGTTGAAAGCAATTAGGATTAGGGTTTGCCACACTAGAGTTTTAGAGAATTCATTCTTGGTATAATTATAGGGGCTTGGGCGAATCATCCTTGGTTCACCTTGGGTAGCTAGGTCAAATTGAGTCTCTTCATCACGGAAGAAGGGATTCGGGATTTGGGTAGAATTAAGATTAATTCTTGTAACCCAATTGGGAATTTCCTTGTGTAAAGTTTCTCATTGATCATAGTGGAACGGAAGGGTTGCTCCCTCCCCCAGACGTAGGTCTTTATTTGGCCGAACTGGGTAAACAATATCTTGTGTTCTTCTCTTTCTCTTGGACTATTTATTTTTTCATCATCTCTATCAACTATTATTGGTTACTTGGTTAATTTGCTCCACACATCAAAATTCATTGGTGTGGCTTTTTCAAGCGAATTCACAACAGACACCCAATCGATGTAGTATCATTTCTTTTTTAAATTTCATTATTAAGATGTCAAATGACTAAAATTTAATTTTTTTAAGATAATAAATGAGTGTATTTAGATTCAAACCTAAATTCCTTTATATTATTTATAATGCTCTGGGTTTGCACAATAAGCATATTTTATTTGGCATTACTGTTTGGTTAATTTGGCATAATAGAAACAACTTTGTCTTTGCTGGTAAATCTTTTTTAACTCAGTTAGTTATGGCTCAAATTCAAACATTAATGGAGGACATTAGTAGAGATGCTCCAACATCTCCCCATATGAAGGAAATTTATGCCGTGGTAGAAGTTGCTTGGAAGATATTCCCGATTGAGGGTGGATTAAATGTAATACGAATGGGGCCATTAATCCTAGATTACACAAATCATCTTGTGGAGGGGTTGTTCAAGATGAGTCTGATGCATGGCTTGGCGGTGTGGCTCGTAATTTGGGATCATGTTCGGCCCTCATGGCTGAATTATGAGGTATACTTAGTATCCTTCAGTTTGCTTGGGATAAAGACTTTCGTCGTATATATCTCTTGATGATTCGGAGATAACAGTTGCTATGATCAACACAGGTTGCTCTTCACCACAATCGTGTGCATCCTCCATCATTAATCGCCTTATGATAAAGGAATGACAAGTTCAGGTCTCTCACATATATAGGCAGACAAATCAGATTGTTGACTGAATTGCGGGTTATGCGTTTCCATTACCTATGAATTTCCATATTCTCCAACACCCTCCCTCAGATGTGTTAATTTTTTATGGCAGGATATTGCCAACATTTATTTTACTCGTCGTGTGCGTTTGTAACTCGGGTCTAATGGCCTGCCTCTTAAAAAAGAAAAAAAATGTTCATACTAATTAAATTATACTCATAAAAACCATAGAATATCATTTCCTTTACCACATTCAAATCATTCTAATTAGTACGACTAATGAGCAGTGTTTTAGTCTGCACACTTTTTCTTATAAATCTAGTCTGCATACATTATTTCATTATTATAAAAATGAACATTATTAATCTAATCATCATACTATATTTATAAAAAGTTGTGTATATAGTAACAAAATCACGGCTCCGTCTACCGTGAGAGACCTCAATAGGTCTCTTACGGTGTATCATTTGCATTTTTCTTTTTTTTTTTTGGCAACTTGCTTTTGGACCTTTGATTCAAAAGCGGTACATGATATTATGATGCACTATCAGCATCGTATTATTTTTTATTTCTTTCATTTTTTTTCTATCAATTGTTTATTTTTTTTATACTGTAATAATATTTTAAATCCCTACAAAATGGAGAACTTTTAAATTTAGTTCTTACTTAACTTTAATAGTATTTTTAGTTATACAAATTTTTTCTGAATACATAGTTTAAACTCTATTCAAATAAAATTTGTTTAATTAATATTAAACTATTAAATTTTATTAATGATTTTTTTTGGTACATTATTAATGATTTTTTACACACCTATTTATCACTTTATAAAATGTTCATTAACCAAAACTTATAATTTTTTAACGTGAGATGAGTTAAATATCAATTTTACGCATGCATGTTATGCCTCATACCGTACGCGAGTGACATTTTTTTTACTTTACGTTTTATGATTTATATTAAATGGAGTATATCGTATTATAGTGCACTGTTAGTATTAAATACGGTTATAAATGTCTATGAGATTCTTAAACGACTCGATCACTTTTATCCAACTTAATTATCAATTATAAACGTCTATGAGATTCTTAGACGACTGAATCATTATTCTCGAACTTACATATCTCGCACATTAGTATCTCACACATTAATATCTCTCACTTAAATATCGGTTATAAACGTCTATGAGATTCTTATACGACTCGATTACTCTTATGCCACTTAAATATAAATTATAAACGTCTATGAGATTCTTAGACGACTGAATCAATATTCTTGAACTTAAATATCTCGCACATTATTATATATCTTCCACTTAAACATCCATTATAAATGTCTATAAAATTCGTAGAAGACTGATTCACTATTTTCAAACTTAAATATCTCGCACATTAATATGTTAACAGATAAATTAACTTTATCATGATATTACCGATAGTTTTGTGTATAAATTTCACAAGTCGACATTAAAATCTTTGAATTTTTTTAATTATATTAAAATGATATAATATTTAATAATTGATCAATTTATTTTTAACAAAAACTAGCAAATACCGGTGCATTCACACGAGATTGTTGTAGATTTTACGCGCTTATATTTGTAGAAATAAATTTTTATTTTATATTAATTTATAATTGATATATAAAGTCAACATGATAAAATAAGAACAAGAACAAGAATATTCAATTCGTTCATCTCCTTCAACAAGAACATCAAGAACAAGAACATCAACAAGAACATCAAGATGCATTCATATTCAAAAAAAATACACACATCAATAACAAGAATAATTATTGTCATACCCCAATTTTTGACCTAAGATCTCGTCTCATTTGCATTCGTTGTATATTTTAGTCCGAGATATTTTATGCTCTTTCGAACGAAAGGTTTTGGTCCAATCGTCCCTATGTCCATTTTATTCTTATTATTATTCTTTTTTATTTTTATTTTTATTTTATTTATTATTATCATTATTATTATTACTATTATTTTTGTTTATTTTATTTTATTTATTATTACTTTGTATTTTCGTTTTTTATTATTGTTATTCGTATTTTTCATTCTTTATTTTTAGTTCCATTCTTTTTTTTTATTATTTTCTTTTTACCAGAAAAATAAATAAAAAATCAAATGTTTTTTGAGACACAAGGGATCACCGGTCACAGACCAATTCCAAGCCTCTGCCTTCAATCTGTCTTCTTCCCCAAATGGGGAGATTCCATTTCTAACCATGAAAGGATCACACTGCCATACCAAAATTGCAGCCAAACCCTAATTCCTTGGGTTATATAACAGAAACGATTTCTCAAAGAAAGGGGGAGGAAAGTTTACACAGCCGCAACAACATTCCAAAAACCCTAATTTTTCTCAATCAACAGAACCTTCACATTCCCAAACATCACAGTAACAACATCCACATCCATAACCACAATCACATCAAAACCAAAACCAAACCGTCTAAAACATCATAACCATTCCAAACACCCACAACACACAACAACACAAAACATGAAAAAGAAAGAAAATAAGTCAGGAACAGAAGAGACAGAGGCGAGAACGAAGAGAGATTTTGAAGCCTTTTTCGCTTCCGATCCGGCCGTTTGGTGAGGATTCTTCAATTTTTGTGTTTAGATTTGGGTTCAGGAGGGTTTAAAATGGGGGGTTAGTGTTAAAAAGTTTAGGTTTTGGGCTAGGGTGGCCGGAGAAGACGGCGGCGACGCCGTAGGCCGCCGGCCTCCTTCTCCGACGAAGAGAGAAATCAGAGAGAGTGAGAGAGCGCGGAGACAGAGAGAGAAGTTAGAGAGAAGAAAGAAATGGTTAAATGAAAAAACAGAGGTCGGGTACTTTAAAATAAAATCATTGTTTTATTAAAAGAAACTAATATTAAAAATTCAAGTTTGTCGTGATTCATAAAATAATAAAACACAAAATAAAAGAAATCTTCGTCTTACTTCAAATTAATAAAAAATAAATAAATAAACATAAAATAAAAGAAATCTTACCATGAAAATAACATCAGAAACCAGTCTCTAAACAAAAAAACACAAAATAAAAATAGAAAAAAAGGAAGATAAACATCATATAAATCTTCCCATAAAAATTTAATTAAAATAAATTTACACATAAAAATATCAACAAAAATCAATATAAAAGATACGCTTTAAAAATAGTAAATTAAATAATAAATATTTTTAATTTTTAATTATAATTTATTACACAAAAACAGAGGTCGGATTTCCTGCCGGATGACTTGCGGTCCGAGTAATCGACATTCTAAAAATACAAATTTTCTTAAAACAATATAAAAAAGAATAAATCAAAAACTGTCAAAAATATTATTTGAATTTTTTGAATAACAAAATATTATTTATCAATACTGTCAAAAATATAAAATTTGATATTTTTTGAATTTTTATTTCCCATAATAGTCAATTTTGATTTTTTTTTTGAAAATATATTAAAAATTTAGTGTAATGCTTATAAACAATGAAATTATGTTTTTTCTTGTGATATTATTATCTCTAAAATATAATAATAGACTAACAGTTATTTAATTCATAAAAAATAGTCGTTAATTTATTAATTTATGACATAAAGTACCGATACATTAAAATTAGTCTAATGTACCATAGAAGCTCCCAAAAAAATAAATAAAAAATATCCACATGAACATGACACATGGAGATTTCATCCGGTCATCTGCCTAGTTGTAGGAACTGAAATTCAAATGACTCCTAAGTGCAAAAACCTTTTGCATATTTAAGCCTTTAAGTGGGAGATATTTAAGTGCGAAAATAGTGATTCAGTCGTCTACGAATCTCATTGACGTTTATAATGGATACTTAAGTGAAAGATATATAATAATGTGCGAGATATTTAAGTTCAAGAATATTGATTCAGTCGTCTAAGAATCTCACAGACGTTTATAATTGATATTTAAGTGAGAGATATTAATGTGAGAGATACTAATATGCGAGATATGTAAGTTCGATAATAGTGATTCAGTCGTCTAAGAATCTCGTAGACGTTTATAATTGATATTTAAATGGGATAAGAGTAATCGAGTCGTATAAAAATTTCATAGACGTTTATAACCGATATTTAAATGAGAGATATTAATGTGGGAGATACTAATATGCGAGATATGTAAGTTCGAGAATAATGATTCAGTCTTCTAAGAATCTCATGCATAAACGTTTATAATTGATATTTAAGTGGTATAAAAGTGATCGAGTCGTATAAGAATCTCATAGACGTTTATAACCGATATTTAAGTGAGAGATATTAATGTGGGAGATACTCGTGTACGAGATATGTAAGTTCGAGAATAATGATTGAGTCGTCTAAGAATCTCATAGACGTTTATAATTGAAATTTAAGTGAGATATGAGTGATCGAGTCGTATAAGAATCTCATAGACATTTATAACCGTATTTAATATTGACAGTGCACTATAATACGATGTACTCCGTTTAATCTAAATCATAAAACATAAAGTAAAAAAAATGTCAGTCGCGTACGGTATGAGACATAATATGCATGCTAAAATTGATATTTAACTCATCTCACATTAAAAAATTAAAAGTTTTGGTTAATGAACATTTTATAAAGTGATAAATAGGTGTGTAAAAAATCATTAATAAAATTTAAGAGTTTAAAATTAATTAAACAAATTTATTATAACAGAGTTTAAACTATGTATTCAGAAAAAATATTTATGACTAAAAATACTATTAAAATTAAGTAAGGACTAAACTTAAAAAGTCTTCATTTTGTAGGAATTAAAAATATTATTACCGTACAAAAAAAAATAAACAATTGATGGAAAAAATGAAAAAAAATGAAAAATAATACAATGCTGATATTGCATCATAATATCATGTACCACTTTTAAATCAAAGGTCCAAAAGCAAGTTGTTTTAAAAAAAAAACCAAGTGATATACCGTAAGAGACCTATTGAGGTCTCTCACGGTAGACGGAGCCTAAAATCACACAACTCAACTAACATTAGATTTTTGATTGGAAAAATGGAGAGAACCGAGTCATAAACCAGTCATAAAGCAATAATAAGAGATGAAATATGTGGTTATGTATAGACGTGTTTGAGGCACGCCCACGTGAAGTCGTCTAATCACACTTACTAATTAGCAAGTTACTGATTGCATCATTGTTTTCCTTTTTCTTGTCATTCATATAAGTCAAGTCCCACACACACTTTGTCTCCTTATCTCTTCCCACTTTATAATATCCTTTTTCTGTTCAATTTCACCAATTTCTTGGCGTCAAATTTTTTCGGAATACTCGTGTCAAATCCAATTAACCTATTAATAAAGTGTCAACCTTTTACTACATAACCTTTTCATCATAACACACCTTTCACATTTTTTCTTCTCTCAACTTTTGGGTGAATCCCGGATAAAAAACATAACATTTTATATGTAGGTGTAAAAATTTCAATTTCAGACATCAAATTTATCTACTTTAAAAATAGAATTTCTAACCACTAAACTGTCTAAAAAAAAAATTGAATTTCTTGCTATAATAACAAGACACAATAATTAATCCTAACTGTCCATTTTTAAATGAATAGCTGGGATTATTTATAGTTGTATTTTTTACCAAGTAATTGAAGCTTTTTTATTCAAATTCAACGATTAAAATTAATTACCACATCAAATTGTATTAAACAACTACCCTAGTTAATTCAAATCCGATAAAAAAAGCACCCTTCAAATCCGATATACTCTCACGCATGCATAAAATAAGGATTTTTTTTGTTTTGTTTTTTTAGATACATGACATCTGTATATGGGATGAATAAAAGATAAAATAAGTAAATGGACTTCTATATTTTGGAAGATTTTCAATGATTATGCCTAAAATCCCCTCAAATAATTCGTCTTCATAATAATACGATAGAACGTTTTCTCTAGTTTTTTCTTTTTTGACAAAAGAAAGTCTTTCTCCAGTTCTCATCCATTTATCTTGTCTTGGTTATATAATCCTTAAGTTTACGGCGACCATTATGCAAATGAAGTAGCGAAATAACAATTCTTTAGCTAAGCTTTGTCGGTAATGAAGTATCAAAATTATATTTTGTCAAAAAAAATAAAATATCCAAATTATAATGTATCCATTAGTATTTGACACATTTGACTTCATAGCGCCAGAGGCTATTGACCTTCTGAAAAAAATTCATAGAGTCATACATAGCAATGTTATAACACCTAGGTCTATAGATGTAGTTTTTCGTAGGTTGGGTTTGCTATACAAAAAGGTTTAGCGGCGCAGCTTGTTGCTCATTTACCTTCCGTTTATTTGTAATATCTTAATATATATTGGAAAAACCATAAAAAATTCATATAACTTATTTTACTTATAATAAGGATCTTTATTTGATGAGTTGTCATTTATATCAGCTACAACTCTATGAAGCACGGACTACGACACGAAAACCGTGACACGATACGGACATTGTGACCCCACTAATGTAAAAAATATAGAACATCAACACCGCTATATATTTATAAAATTTCTAAATTGAGAATCAATATATATATATATGCATCTAAGTTTATCAAGTTTTTTATTAAAAAAAGTTTTGAGAAAATATACGATAGTAGATTTGACCTTTAGTCATTCATCTACTATCGAAAAGTTAAAAATAATGTAATCAAAATGTAATTTATTTATCCCGATTGATCAATATTATTGTTTCAAAACATCTTTAAACCTTGTAAATATATCTAAGGAGAGTAGAAGTAAAGAAAAATAATACTTTTTTTGTAACATTTATTCGACATGTGTTGTACAAGTGTCTTTTAAGTGCCGGACACCGATCGAAGAAGTGTTGGAGTAAAGAAAAAAACAATTTTTTTACACCTATATGAACTATCCGACACGTGTCGTACGAGTGTCATACGAGTATCGGACACCGCGATACGCTCAATTAATTACAGAGGTGTTCGTTCTAAAGTTACAACTATATTATTTTACTTGTTTAATTTTTATTTATGTAAAAGCAAAGTTGTAACATTGTGAAAAGATATATAAGAATTAGAATCAGAAAGATTCATATGTTTTTACATTTATATGATATTAAAATAGCTTATGCAATTTACTATTTTATGCTATTAACAGAAATATTGTGAGTTTCTTTACAGATTTATCCTCTTCATTTTTAGCGATTTTAAATTTGTATTGCACTAATGTACTTGAATGAATATTATTTATTTTGTAAAAAAAATAAAAATAATTACAAATAAGAAAATAAATTCCCTAAAAGAAAATGATATTTCATTTGACCTAAAAAAATTGTAAAATTACAAACATAATACATTATATACAAAAAAAATACTAATAAGGAAACAACAATGAAACGATAAATCAAAACAAAAAATCCTAAATTAATTAACCATTTTTAAGATAATGATTACAATTTATTATCGTTATCACTATCCCACATTCCCACCTAGTTTATTTTTTAGGGTCTTGTTAATTATTGCATCCGGTGAACTAGTTAATGAATCCAAAAATAGTAAATTTTACATTGAAAAATACATAACTTACGCTTTAAAAATATTGGCTACACAAGTTCCAAGACAATTTTATCAGTTTTGGTAATTCCTTAATTATTGCAAAGGGTGCAATGTTTAGCATTTGCCTATTTTTTAATAGAGAAGATTGAGTTGCTCAAAGAATATGGCAACTATTAATCACTAAAATTTGCATCTCAATACTGCTTTAAAATTAAAGATAAAAGTAAATTAAAAATTTACGTTTATAATTTTCTTTAACCTTTTCCTGTTTAAAAATTTTGAAGGAAAAAATTATTCATGTTATGACTTATGAAAGATTGAAAATTTTATTTTCTTGAAAGATAAATAAGTAGGACATTCTTGGTTGAGCATAATAAAAACCACTAGTCACCTGTCACTCTACAAAAAGTCTCTAATATTATATTTTATTCCAATATTTTCATCATGAAATATCACTTCAAATTAACTAAAATTAATGTTTTGAAGGTGCGGAACGTGCCACTTAGAGCATCTCCAATGGTGATACTACTTTGGGTATCATACATTACTAAAAAGTGGTTCCTACAATGTCATATAATATTTATGCAACTCATATATATTTTGCTCCAATGGTGATATCACTCTAAGTATCATACATTATTAATAAGTTTTTAATTCTATTTAATTTTATATACAAAAAAATGTAATATTAAATTGATGATACGGTACCTTAAATAAGGTACTGGTATCATCAATTTTGATACCCCTGTGCCACGTTATGGAACTCCAATGATAAAAAAAAAATAAGGTACGGATCATTAGTCTATGATACTCTCGTTGATACCTTATTAGAGATGCTCTTATATGGGTAAAATTAGAATCCAATAGTTGAAGTTGAACGGAACTTCCACGCAACGGTAGTCTGATTTTATTAAATGTATAAATGATATTTAAGTCTCTAGTTTTAAGACTTAAGAGTTGGTTTGATGGTGAAAAATTGAGATATTATGTGTGTTCTCTTAACGTCTTAGATTCAAATTTATATATATATATATATATATATATATATATATATATATATATATATATATATATATAGGGTCAGGATCAAATGACACCAAGGTGTCAAACTTAGTAACATGACACCTCCGATAATTCTTTATCGGATAATCGTATTACAAAATCAACCGTTGGATTCAAAGCTATTATTATATAGATCATGTCTATAAAATTTAACATCAATCGGAAACCATTTGATGGGTTAAAGAGAAGGATAAAAATTAACGGTTTGGACAAAGTTTTGTAAGACGTTGGTTTTTAGGCATCTCATTGACATATCAAATGATTTCCGATTGTTGTTAAATTTTATAGACATGATCTATATAATAATAGCTTCGAATCCAATGGTTGCTTTTGTAATACGATTATCCGGTAAAGAATTATCGGAGGTGTCATGTTACTAAGTTTGACACCTTGGTGTCATTTGATCCTGACCCATATATATATATATATATATATATATAGGGGAGGGATCAAATTACACCGGTGTAACATTTGAATAATGTTACACCGCTCAATAACGCTTTAACGAATTCAAATTTTACAAAATTCACCGTTGGATTGAAAGTTTATATTGTATAGATCATCTATGTTGAGTTTTACAAAAATCTAAAATTGTTTGATATGTTATTGAGGCACATCAAGATTAACGGTTTATGCGTTTTTATTGAATACCGTTAATCTTTATGTGTCTCAAAAACATGCCAAACGATTTTAGATTTTTGTGAAACGCAACATAGATGATCTATACAATATAAACTTTCAATCCAACGGTGGATTTTGTAAAATTTGAATTCGTTAAAGCGTTATTGAGCGGTGTAACATTACTCAAATGTTACACCGGTGTAATTTGATCCCTCCCTATATATATATATATATATATATATATATATATATATATATATATATATATATAAATTAAAGTTTTGATTTCAATTAGACCATTCTATCCGTGGACCGTAAAATTGCTGCCTTAAAAAATTGTGTGGGAACTATGTTTTTGAGCTATTAATTAATTAATGCGGATTAGATACACGTCTCTCTCATTCTAAACTTTCCAATTAGTCAAGAAAAATAGAAGTGGCTAAACCACAAAAGCATTAACTTTTTAAAGAGAGGGAAAAAAGTCAAGGTTTAGAAAAGAAAAAAAAGTTTTATATTAACATCAACCATATTCTGGATAACACCAAAATAATCACACATCATTTGGTATTCGAGACAAAAGGTAATTTATATATAACATCCACACCTTTCAAACCAACCGAGACGCCCTTTCTACAAAAAATAAAACCGTAACAAGTCAATCCCAAAACGGACAATCTCTCAAAGATGTAGACTTGAGGTCGGATCTCAACATATTATAATATAAATAATAGATTGACATGTGTAAAATATCCCAATATAAAAATTTCTGCATTCAATAACACAAAAAATTAATATTTAAAATGATAAAATGTAGAAATTTTAATAATTTTTTTTACTTTGTTTTCTTAACGCCTTAGGGATACATGTTAGAATTTTTCAAATAAAAAACATATAGGCGAGTAATGAGTCAGCAAAAACATTAAACATGGATGAAAAGTTGTCCCAATTATAATAGAATTTTGGAATACCTGCACTGCCTCTCCTTATCGTTGGGGTCACAATGAATATGCTAGTTTGGGGAAAGGGTCCCAATATGCAAAACTTATCTACTTGCATTTTGGATGAGCCTTGTTTGTATTCTCTTATCTTTGATTTTGCTTCTCTATGGTGGAAAATTACTGGCTTTATGTAGAACCTTGAGGTTCTTGACAGCTTTGCACTTTGTTTGGTTAATAAATAAAAGAGTTAATAGATTTTCATTTCGGACGAATTTTGGTTTATATATATATATATTTTTTATTATCTTCTGTAAGTGAAGATTATGTTGTTTATTCTCTTCATGAAATATATTGACTTAAAATTTTACACTAGTGATGCATGGTATGATCAATGAGGGAGGTAAATCAAAATTTCGTCCGCTCAATATTAAATTCCTAGCATGCTCCTCATGAAATGAGATTGAGTTGTCTTAAATAGATATTTTCAGATCATGTCATTATTAAATTGAACGTCTTCGTTTTAGTATGAATCCATAACTTCATTTTGTGTTATGTAACCATTCCGTTAAATTAATGGCTTGCATTAACTCGAATAATACATACTTTAAAGTTGGTTTGTTGGAGTTTAAATTCGACCATCAGATCGGATAATACACGATTTCATTGTCAATAATTTTTTTTGTTGCAAATATAAAATTAGGTCCTTTGAGATTTTTCTCCCTAAAGTCAATTAATTTATCCACCTGGTCGGTAGTATATTTATATCCACTAATCTGAATCCTGTTCTGTGGTCCAATTTCATGTTATCTTATTTAATTTAACTATTAGTCTACTTAATCAAACTTCATACATAATTGGAGAGACTTTGTGCACTTTTTTCCCTTAGCTACTTGGAACATCTCTTATGCTTCTAACACGGTAGCACTGTAATTATTTATTTTCCCAGCTCACTAATAACCTAAACATACTAAGTTAAAAAAAAAATTAAGAACAAAGTGACAATTATTACGAACAATTATTTATATAATTATGAGATCTCATATTTAAATTTATGTGAAAGTGTCTAACAATGTCAGCATTTGTTAGTTGAGCTATGTCTTACAAATTTTCTTAAATTATTTATTATTGTAAGTAAGTGTTATGAATTGAATCAGAGTCCATGCTCACCAGAGTCGCCACCATACTTATCCCAGATATGAAAGCACCTAACAAGTGCAGATCTTCATCCCCATCGGATCCTGACGCCATAATCTGTCAAGTCTGCGAGGACTTATTCCCTTATGCTATTGTTGAAAAACCTCTAACTATTTCCTTTTCCTCAATGACCAAGGTTATTCGCTAATCCTATATACAGTATATTATTTTACCTCTTATTAACTTAAGCGTTAAAGTGTTTGCAAGGAAGAATATCACTACCACCGACAACTTTAACCTTGACTTAAGGTGTCTTTCACATTAGGATGAAAACAAATTCTCTCTCATAACATTATTGTCCGGTTAAATCATAACCCTTGATTTAGATAGGTAAAAGAAGAAAAAAACAGTGAAATAAATGACAGTGATGCTGATCGGACTCCCTGCTGTTGAAACTGCACGGGAGAGGATCCCATCTCATTAGGATATGTTTTGCAGAAGGATTAGAAATTGAAAGCATATTTTTTTATCTATTAAAAGAAATAGAAGAAGAAAAGGAAAAGCATCATGTGATATGGATGCATGCATTTATATTTGTCATAATAAATTGTGAATTACTTCTTTAGTTCTTTATGCATTTAGCTAGTGGCTTCGAGTAAAAGCATATAGCTAGATATTAGTGGAGAGAATTAAAGAGAGATGGTGAAAGAAGCTTGCAACATCTTTGTCAGAGAGAGACAAGGAAATTTTCCAAATGAACCAAAAAAAAGTGCTGGCTTTGTCAATTCCATATTCGCTTTGATTTTCCTGTTTTGTGTGTGAATTATTCTGTATTATGTGGAAACAATAAAGAAATGGACCATGCTATAATACAGAGTACTATAGTTGATTCGATTTAATTTTTTAATTACTTAAATACAAAGAAGTACTAATTTTTATGTATTCTACGGAATCAAGGAAGAAATGATATTATGCCACAAAGAGTACTGTTCTTAACATTTTATTCCAAGAGGATATATAGAGGAACTTACCGTGGAGAGTGAATCCGCGGAAAGAATATTTCAAAATGAAAAAAATGACATTAAAAGTAAAAAAACACTTTTACACTCAAGTAAGTATAAGTTTGATTTAGAGACATATATTTATTCTAAGGCTGTTATGTGGTGTTTATAGGCCAATAAATATATTATTGGACCGATGAATGTGACATTGAAATTGATTGAGTCCAAACATCCAGTTTAGAATAAATTATAATTAATTTTATTTTATGTTTAAAATAAAAAGAATACTGCAAGTATTTTGTTGAAAAAATAAATAAATTAAGAAAGAAATGGACCAAGCTTCAAAGAGTAATATATTTACCTACAATATGCCTATATATAAAACAAAGTCTAAAATATCTAATTTTCTTATGATGTGATAAATTTTATAGCAATGAAGTGTCTTCATCATTATTCTAAAATTAAATGATCAATCTCAACACAAGCACTTCATTGTGAATTACCTTAGCAATAAAAACTTTCAAAATTTGGTGAGGTGAAAAATCCTAAAAATTGTGAAATATAGAGTCCAAAAACTAAAAATAATACTTGTAAAAAAACAAAAAATATTACGCCTATGTTTGGTATCACGGTGGATATTCTAGACTCATCATGATTCACCGTGATTTTACAGAAACTACAGAATGTAGCTTTTATTTATTTTTTTAAGCTAGGTAGTTAAAGGGGAGAGGGGTTTGAGCTTTGAAGGCTACTTCCAATGAATCAGATTCCACTATGTGTATATCTTTCTATTTCTGATTAGTAATTTACTAATCCAACAGCAATGTTATGCATGCAAGATTCTATCTCTGTCACGTCTACACCAAACTACAGCAAATGATAGCAATTGTTGCCTTGACTTAGGATACATGGTGAAAATTATAGCTAGCTAGCACTTTGTACTAGTTTTCCATAAAAGATAAAGCAAATTGTACTCGTTTTTTCCAGAGCCTTGAACTTGGATGCATGTACAACCATATATGTGCAATGCAATTAATCATCTATTGTCATTCTTTAGTCGTCATCATCAGCATCACTTTGTGTTTGTGTACAAGTGCTTCAACAGTCACACTCCATAGTGTGATATATATCTACTTATCTGACTCTCCAATTAGGTCCACATTTACTCGGTCGGCATGAGTGTTAGAACAAAATATATGTTTGTCTCAAATTATAGGGAGAAGATTAGTTTATCAAAAAAAAAAAAAGGGAGAAGATTAGTTAAGAGAATAACTTGAAATCTTAAACCACTAAAATTACTAAATGAGGATAGGGTTGAGTTTTTTTTAAAATAAAAAGTTAGTTAAAAGTTGAAATTGAGAGGATATATTCTCCAAATTATGTTATTTCATGATATCAATTAAATATTAATGCTTCTTTTTCTATTATGTCTTCACTTTTATCTTTTTTCAATTATTTAAATTTATATTTCTTATATCATTAATGAAGAGATAGGTTATTTGATCATTATTTTTTTTAAGAAACTAAATTAGCTCACCTAAATTGGCACTAGAGATAATTGAATCTGAGATCTTAAAAGGAGCACACTCCCAGATCCCAAGCCATTAAAAAAATGAAGACATAACTATCTTTATCTTTTTGTTTATCTTTATTTTTTCCTATTTTTTACTATATACATTTTTTCTACGATTTTAAAATACACAAATAAACTACTTGACAATTTTTTTTATGTTCAAGTATTATTTCTCACTAGCCGTCGCTTGTATGATTAATATTTTTTTTTTTTTAATTTGCTGTGATCAAAATTCTCTATTGTGCAAATATAAATAACTATTTAATCTCTTTTTTTATTGGACTTAGTTAATTGATAACTACTTAACATCCTTTTTTGTTGTGGCTAGTTATTAAGAAGAAAAAATATATATATATTTTTTGACTATAAAAAAACTGAAAACATACTTTTATGTGGAAGTTGTGCTTATTTATTAAGAAAAAAAAAATTATTTACTAAAAAAAAACTGAAAATCTATTTTTATGTGGAAGTTATTTTTCAACATATACAAATATTTAGTTTTTTTTTATAGTTTTTTTTAAGAGTAAAATAGGTATAATGAAAAAACCATCCCAAAAATTTGTATCCTTTTTATATATAGTAATAGATATAGTAATAGATGATGAATGATATTTTTGTAAAATAACTTATAATTATTCTTTTTTTTTTCCTACAATATTAACTATATTTATTAGTTTGTGTGAAATTGTTACATAGACATATTTTCTACGTCAGAGAGTTGGATGTATGAGATCTTTATCACTTCAACATCTATACTCATATAATACTATCAACGTAAACCATATTAGTTGTTTGTTCTCTTCTAATGATTTTAATCTTCATAATTTTTTTAATTTGAATTTTGTCTTACAAATTTAAACTAATTGCTTAAAAATGTTTGAATTTAGTCACTAATAGTAAAATTTTATGACCTAGAGGGATATCACTTGTCAGGTGGTCAATTTTAGGATCCACTTATCTAATGTCACATCCATTAGTTTATGTATCCTTTAACAACATTACAAAGTATGCATTATTCTAACTTCTACCTTCACTTCAAACTTATATTGACTTAAGTGTTGGAACGTGTTTTGTAGATACTTCTCCTTTCGCTATGGTCGGTTATTTACAATACTTGTATTTCGACTTCCGGTTCGGATCATTTTTTGCACCGATCTCTCTTTAAATAAAACTATCAATTATTTTTTTTTCATAAATTAGGTATCTATGTGTACAAATGCAGAAACTAATCTCTCGATTTTTGTGAGACTCAAATGAACGGAAAATTTTATCTAAAAGTTTAATTCGCTGTCATACTTAAATTAATAATTGAATTCATAACTTAGATTATGTTAGAAGAAACTTACACCCTCTTTTCTACGGCTTAAAACTATGCATTTATTTTGCTCTTTTGCCAAATGGAATATTCTATTCCAATAAATACCACTCAACTAAAGGAAAGGCTCAATGAGATAGCTAGAAAATAACAAGAGAATTCACTTTGGCTCATATTCTAAATTCCCAAAAGACAAACGCCAAAAAAACAACCCATATATCCAAAACATAAATCTATCGTTTCAATCCACTGCCACACCACGCCTTGTTGACCAACTGTCCTAAACAAACATGGGCAGTACTTCCATCCTCGATGCACTCAATGTCCGTGTAGAAGGCTCCGGCGACAAATACCTCGTCTTCGCTCACGGCTTCGGCACCGACCAATCAGCGTGGCAGCGCGTGCTTCCTTACTTCACCCGCAGCTACAAAGTCATTCTCTACGACCTCGTTTGTGCCGGCAGTGTCAACCCCGATTACTTCGATTACCGTCGCTACACTGCTCTCGATGCCTACGTCGATGACCTCCTTAACATCCTTGACTCTCTCCACGTCACTCGCTGTGCTTATGTTGGTCACTCCATCTCCGCCATGATCGGAATGTTGGCTTCCATTCGCCGCCCTGAACTCTTCTCCAAACTCATCCTCATCGGTGCTTCCCCAAGGTAACAATACAATATTCATGAGCATAAATGATTCAGTTGGATAGTTGTTTGTTGTAACTAATTTGCAACAGAATCCGTTAGTTAGTTAGTTATAACTAATTTGTAACAAAATGAAAATGAGTTAGTTTAGTTGTTATTGATTCGATTCCTTTATACATAGAAGAAAATTTACCATTCTATGCGTTGATTTTTGTTCAGATTCTTGAATGATGGAGAAAACTACCATGGAGGATTTGAGCAAGGAGAAATTGAGCATGTATTTTCTGCAATGGAAGCAAACTATGAAGCATGGGTGAACGGTTTCGCGCCGTTGGCAGTTGGGGCGGATGTTCCAACGGCGGTTAGAGAATTTTCTAGAACTCTATTCAACATGAGACCAGACATATCACTTTTTGTTTCAAGAACAGTTTTCAACAGTGATCTGAGAGGGATTCTAGGATTGGTTAAAGTACCGTGCTGTATTATGCAAACGGCGAGGGACATGTCTGTTCCGGCGGCGGTAGCGACGTACATGAAGGAGCATCTCGGCGGGAAGAGTACGGTGCAGTGGCTGGACACGGAGGGGCATCTTCCTCATTTGAGTGCTCCTTCTTACTTGGCTCATCAATTAGAGATAGCACTTTCGCAGTAGCGCGTGGGGTTTAAGATTTGTGTTGGGAGCGTGAGTTTGGGTTGTTAAATTAAATATAGTATGCTGACCAATGTAGTACTGGTCTAAGCTCTAGAAGACATGAACAAAGAGGTTGAAAGGGGCACGTGTCGAATAATGTGTGGGTTTTGGGTTATAGAGTTTATGAGATTTTTAATTTAGGATAAGAATCTGCACGTGATGTGTGGCCATTTTTAGGTTCTTTCTCTTTTAATTTCTAATATGTAAAAGGAAACAAAGAAGAAAAAGAAAAGAAATGTCTTGTTTCTTTTATATAGTAGTATATGATTTTAATCATCGTGATTATTAGTAGTTATAAAGGTCTATTGTTAGTTATCTCTACTGGTTTATTCTTTGTGTTTTAAAATTTTATCCAGTGATGATGATTATCAATTATTTGATGCGACCTTATGTATGCCTTTGTTGCTTTTTCATGCAATGATCCACGATATGAATGGTCCACTTCTATATGGGCTTTGGCCCTGTTTAAGCTCCTGTACTTTTTAAACAAAAAGTTTTGACTTATCCAAAAATATTAGTAATAGTTATATTTTTGGATAAGTCAAACTTTTTGTTTATAGATACATCAATTATAACTTAAAAATGATTTTTCATATACAAATTTTGACATAAACACTGAATAATTACGTATTTTGAGTTTTATATTGATTTTTCTTCTCTTTTTGGTGTTTATTTTGTGGCCTCGCGTCTCATGTCCACTCAATGGTATATGACGTTAAGATACAATATTAGAAATTACGTATTCAGAAAAAACAAATGAAAAATTAGGGGTCACATCTTGCATATTATATCATTGTTTATGTATTCATTTGGTTTGAAGAATAATAAAAAGTTGCATACATGTAAATTTAAAATCACTCGTGTAAGAGCAAATCTACAGAATTGGTCAAAGATAAAACCATGAATAATTGGTCAAACACCAGCTAATGCAAATATACAGAATGTAGTTCATTTTGAATTGAAATTCCTTAAGCTGTAATCTACAATACATTTTCTTTTTATTCTACTGTAAATAGAAGTACTTGTAAAAGACATTTAATCCCTTTTTTAGGTGGGTATCGAATGCTTGTCGTGCTTGTGAATCTGATTTTAGACAGTTGATCTTTGAATAAATTCCGGTTTCCCTAATTAAACATTTTTATCCATTAGTAGTACTTTTAATATCACTTCTAATCTCCAATTTAATTATTTAAATCCCAAGTTGGGCTTTTTATTAATATACTAGTATATCTAAGTTGACACTCGACCTATTAGGCCTATAATGTGATGTTGGGTTTGTCAACTAAAACCCATGTGAATATGTGATCGATATTATTGAACCTTTTCTGGTCATTCAATTTTAAAACTAATAAAACTGTTGGTGTCTTGTCCCATGCAAATATTTTTTTTTTATTTGAATACAAGTTTAAATAGCATGCACTGTTTCTTCTACCAAAGAAAAAAAGTGTATGCACTATAAACCAAAGAAAAAAGAAGATTATGCACTAGAAAAACGACTAGCTACTAGTAGTAGATGAGTAGTATAACTTTTTTATGCATGACTATGAAGAGATTTTAGGAGTTAATTAACATAGCAAAGTAGATGATGATTGATATGAAACATAGCAAATTAGATGATAGTTGATTTTTTTTTTCACTACCAGTTTAATTAACTATTTGATTCTCAGGAATTTTTTTTTTTGATAATTTGGAGTTTAGCCATCAGGTAAGGAAAGTCTGACAAAGTAGATGATGATTGATATGAGTGAGTGTACGTGAGCTATTTGTTTTTATAAGCTATGTGTAATATCATAATTTTTTTTAAAAAAATCTAAAATAATATTTCAAGGGGTATGTGATTGATATTATTTTTACATAATATATAAATTATTTTTAAGTATACTAGTTCTAAAAAAATTAACATTTCAAAAATCTTTAAATATTCTCCTGACTCAATTGTAAATTCATAAGTAAAATTATCTTTTCTCCTGGAACTGTTTTTAAATATTCCCCTAACTGATCAATATTCCCTTGTTATTTATCAAAATTTTACAAATTGTTTAATTGTTATTAAACTTTTAAATTTTTGGATTATATTTTTTCAGACAAGTTTAGAATATTATAATTTTTATTTTTTTTACAAAAAGTTAGAATTTTTAAAATGAGAAGAATTAAATATGAATTTTTAAAATTTCAAAAGATAAAGATTCGATTGTAACAAAAATCTTGACTTATAAATTAAATTTTGAGTTCCTCTTTATTTTGCGAGCTATACTGATTTTTATAATATTTACTCTTTTATTACTATTATTGTTAGTGTTGGTTGTGTTTGATAAACTATGTTGTTTAAATTTCAAAAAAAAAAAAAGAAGATAATTTGGAGACTTTTAAATAATGTGATACTCTCTTCCCATCAACATATACAATCAAGATCACATGATGATGAAGTCAAATTACAGAATAATATGTCTACAATATCACTTTTAAATAAGGATCACGTTAGCATGTGCCTTTAAAGTACATATTAACATTTTCATTTATTTAAAAGATGTGATATTCAAACAAATTGTATAAATATTATCAATCTAACGTCATGATGATTCACTCAAATGTTTTAAGACTCCCCTAAGTGCCAACAATTTTTTTACAGCCGTAACAACACATAGAAATTTTATACAACAATGACACAACTTCCCCTAAGTGTAAATATTGTCAATCTAACGTCAATTCTATTCTATAAGGGAAAAGCACGGTATTTGATTTGTTCATGCTTTGATTAAAAGTACAGTTGATTATTTGAGGAAAAATGTTCTTTTAGCCCCCTTAGTTGCTACCAGACCTCTCCCAAAACCCCCAAAATACCCTTAATTATTTGAATTGTAGAATCCGAAAACACCAAAATTCCCCCCCGCCCCCCAAAATTAACTAATTTTTTAAAAATATTTTAAATTTAGGAACGCAACTTCTGAAATTGAGTGTTTTAAACCTAGGTTTTGAAATGCTTGATTATTTGTTTTGTTCATTCAGTGGTTTTGGAACCTAGGTTCCGAAATGGTATTTTTGGAACATACGTTCCAAAATTAACTAATTTTGGATTCTAAGTTCTAAAATATCCTAAAAGTAACTTCATCAGTTTGAGGGACTTGAGGAGCAACACAGGAGGCCTAAAGAGCAATTATCTTATTTGAGCTATGTTTATAGATAAGTTATAGGGCTCGGTCCATTATATCCGCAATTTGCAAACATTTGGACCAAAGTATGAAAATTGCTATTTATGCCCCCCATGTTGATCTCAGGCCCCCCAAAAATCCCAAAATACCCTCACTTTTGCATCCAGGATACTTTGGTTTCTAGGAAACGAAATTGCAAAAAACCAAAATTTCGTCTTCTAGGTGACAAAACACACAATTTCGTCTTCTAGGTGACAAAACACACAATTTCGTCTTCTAGGTGACGAAATTGTGTGTTTTGTGCCCAGATGTGCACGACAAGGTAAGCCTACTACGTTTAACCAAAATTTCGTCTTCTAAGTGACAAAACACACAATTTCGTCTTCTAGGTGACAAAAGTTCAAAAAATTGACGTTTCGGTAACTACGAGACGAAATTGCGTGTTTTGTGTCCAGATGTGCGCGACAATGCAAGCCTACTACGTTTTAACATAATTTCGTCTTCTAGGTGACGAAATTTGTTTCCTTCGTTTCCTAGGATACGAATGCTTATAAGGACATTTTGGTCACAACGGGGGGCCTGCGAGTAATACTATGGGGCCTAAATAGCAAACTTCCCAAAGTATAGTTGCAAAGTCAGCCCAACATGCATTTTTCTTCTTCCAAGTCTTGTATTAATATTATACTAGTTTTTGTACCTTTTACTCTAAAAGAAATAAAAGTTCAAAAAAAAAGAAAACTAAATCTAACAAAAAAATGTATTTAACAAAAAAGAAGAAGGATACATTGAATAAAAAAAAAGGACATATTCAATCAAAAAGAAAAAGGATACATTTTTTTTTCTAAAAAAAATGTATTTAACAATTCAAGAACACTTTCATTAGATGATAATAATCACTTCAAACTTAACTAGAGATTCTAAATTCAAATTCAATCCTAAAAATACAATCACTAAATTTTTTTAAGGTCATTCAATATAATTCTATCTAGTTCGAAAGATTAATCTATATAATTACATATTTATATACTCGGTTAAAAAAAATTAATAATTACTCCCTCCGTTTCAAAATGTAAGTCACTTTGAGAAAAAAATTTGTACCAAATTACATTTCACTTTAAATTACTGATAAAACATTTAATGTTCTTTTTCATATTATATTCTTAATTATTTATTTCTCTTTCTTCTTTTAATTTTTCAATTTATCTTTTTTGTATCATTAATGAGTGACAATTTTATAAACTAACTCATAATTCTTTTTTTCATACAACAATTATTACTTTTCTTAACCTGTGTAAAATGATCAAAATAACTTACATTTTAGAACGGATGAAGTAATTAAAGTCTTTTAAAGTCATATTAACATATATATCAAATCACGTGGTTTAAAAATAAAACGAGGATTCAATTTCAAATTAACATTTTCAAAAGCACTCAAATAGTCAAGTGGGCAAGTGGCATGCTTTAGTTCACACACAACCACCATTTTTTCTGTTCTCTTAAGTTCCACACGTTGCACACACACATAATCATGAATTCTCATGAATTCGATTTTAATTAATGTCTTGCTTGCCAAACTAATTATAACCCACACCCCACACATAATCATTCTGCTTGAAGTTGAATTGTTATGTGCTTTTATAGGAACAAATTTGAATCAACAGAAGTTGTACTTGCTTTTTGTGACGTTTTTACACCATGCACGTGGTAAATATATATTGTATATGTGTGCATTTGGATTCTAGGTGATATAGTGCTTCTTTGGTATAGCTGGAGTTTTTCTCAATCCTCATTGCCCATAATTTTGAGCAATTTGTAATTAAATATAAATAGATATGAATCTATGCACTTGACAAAAAACATCCGCCAAAAAACTACTGTAGATTATAACCCAGTGGGCCACGTCAGCTTAATATTTTGGCCCGTCCCCTAATTTACATTTTTTTACATGCTCTGTGTACTTTATCTTGAATGCATCTTTGCCTTCCACGTGGTGGCATATTTGGAACCAGGTGGGTCGATCTATATGGCTTGATATGTTGTATGGGACATTATCTGGTGAAGGTGGTATGTGCGGGATAACTTTCCCTCCTAAATTCGTCTCATTTCGAAATCGCATTTGATACTACCTGGTGGAGGTTCCATCTACGTCGTGTGGGAGCGCGGAGGCTATATAAATCGGCTTCCTGGTGTCTATATAGTATCTAGGATATTGTATCTGGGCTATTACTTCCATATTTGCAAAATGGTCTACAATGAGAAGTTGAATCTGGAATCCAAGTTCGATGCTATTGCTGATATAGTTCCCGGTAATGAAAATTTCCGTATAAAGGTAAGGGTTGTTCGTGTATGGAAGGTTCCCGCTTTCCTCAATCCGAGTGAGTCGGTGTCGCTTGAAATGGTTCTTATTGATGAAAAGGTACGATCTTTGCAACTCTGTTAAGACCAATGCTTATGAGACGTAAGGGTGGGGAAATAATTAATTAGTGATGGGGTAATTTTTTAGAATAGGTTTGTGTGGGTGTGTAATTTGATTGGATTGTACTTGAAAATTAAATTGTAGGGTGGTAAGATTCATGGTTCTATAAGGAAGCAGCTTATTTATATGTTTGAATCCAAAATAGAGGAAGGCCAGATCTATGAGATCTCGGGTTTCTCTGTTTACCCCGAAAGTGGATTTTATCGGACCACCCTTCATCCGTACAAGATTGGGTTTCAACTGAAGACAAAATTGAAGAAGGGTGAAAGTGATAGCATATCTGAGTATGGACTAAGTCTTAGTGACATTGGCGAAGTGTTATCTCATACGAATGGCTATGAGTATCTGGTTGGTGAGTGCCTTTTTTGCATTTGTATGTTTCCTGAATATTGAAATTTTTATTAAATACGATAGTTATTAGTTGTTGTGGTCTTTGTTGGGATGCAGATGTGATTGGTGTCATGACTGGTATGTCCGTGGATAGGGAGTATGTTAGGGATGGTAAGATCACAAAGATGGTTGTTGTTGAGCTTACGGATCATAGGTAGGTGATATTTAACTAAAGTAAAAGTGTGTACATTTTTAATTTTTGATTCCATGTAATTTTTATGTCTTATTTGTTCTACTTGATAGTGGCAAGTGTGAATGCGCATTGTTTAGTGACTACGTTGATGAGCTCAGGAAGAAGATGGGAAAATCTGCAACTGGGCTGCCTATTGTAGTTGTACAATTTGCAAAAGTGAAGATATTTAGAGGTAATGTTCATAATGTTGTGTTATTAATTATTGAATTATTGATTTATTCATTTTTGAATTGTGTGTTTGATTGGTACAGATAAGGTATCCATCCAAAATGTTATTAATACTACCAGAATTTTGGTTAATCATGAAGTGTTCCAAAAAATGTAAACAATAATATGTTAATGTCATTGTGAATGTTGCTATTTTATTAGTTTTTGTTGTTGCGAGCATGCTTCGTTGATGCATCTTTAATATTTAATATTAGTGTATTTGTTTTATTTATATATGAACTGTTGTATGTCCCCGTTAGAATTGATCATCACTGCATTAAAAATTATAATGAAGCTTTTACGTGAAAGAGACACTGACTATATTCGCAAATTTAAACTCCTTGCAGTATAATACCCGCACGGGCTACGGAACTAGTATGATGACAATGTGAACAAAATGATAGTCACTCTGTGCTACTCTATATATTACGTTGCTTTTTCTTCTATTTTAGAATGGTCAACACTCAACACATGGTTCATATTTGTAACCGTTAATCTATCATTATCGATGCGACCAAGCAACTAACCCCTACTTTTTCAAGAGCAAGTACTATTAAAAAACAGTGATATGGAATTAGAATTAGCTTTTTCAAATATATATATATATATATACTCCCTCCGTCCCATATTGTAAGCCAAAAAAAAAAAGATTTCATACTTATTAAGAAAAGTAAAATATGATAATTTGAAGTATGACTTTTTGTGTTTTTTTTAGAAATGAGTTTCATGGGAAGATGTAAGAAGAGTTTTTATTGGTTATTGATTATGGGGAAAGGAAGAGAGAGTAAATTAAATGCAATTTGTATAAAATTTTATGAGAGTAAGTAAAAGTAAACCTTGAAATTGATGAAAGTGAGTTACTTTTGCTTATAATTTGGAACAATAAAAAGTGATTTTTTTTGCTTATAATATGGGACGGAGGGAGTATATGGGGTTTGCTAATTTAGACCCACTTAAAAACATGTGGGTCTAAATTAGTAATGTGCACCTTTTCACTTTGGACAACAATACCCTTCTTTCACTATTTTAAGTAAGTTTAATATAAAGGGTAATTTTGTAGTTTTATAAGTTTGGATTGTATATATGTTTTTTTTAAGTTGTCATTTTTTTGATTTCCTAGGTTGTTTATTTATGTTACATATATTTATAATTAAGTGGGTCTAAATTAGCAAATTGGGTGCACACTATTTAATAAAATTTACCTAACTAACCCTCAACTTCCTAGTGTAAAATAACTAAATGTCAAGGTTTTTTTGTCCAAAGTGAAAAGGTGCACATTGCTAATTTAGACCCAAATGTTTTTAAGTGGGTCTAAATTAGCAATGTGTACCTTTTTACTTTGGACAACAATACCCTTCTTTCACTATTTTAAGTGAGTTTAATATAAAGGATAATTTGTAGTTTTATAAGTTTGGATTGTATATATGTTTTTTTAAGTTGTCATTTTTTTGATTTTCTAGGTTGTTTATTTAGGTTGCATATATTTATAATTAAGTGGGTCTAAATTAGCAAAGGGGATGCACACTATTTAATAAAATTTACTTAACTAACCCTCAACTTCCTAGTGTAAAATAACTAAATGCAAGATTTTTTTGTCCAAAGTGAAAAGGTGCACATTGCTAATTTAGACCCAAATGTTTTTAAGTGGGTCTAAATTAGTAAACCCCTATATATATATATATAGTATTAGAAAACGCCTGAATGTGTCATAAAGAAATGGAATGAATAAACATTTTATTATTGTTGAAATTGCAAGGTTCCAATAGTAATTAATTTAGTGTAAAGAAATGAAATATCAATTTGTCTTACCTCTTAAATTAAAGAATGTGGATTAGTTTAATCTCATACTAAAATATCTATGAGAGTTTCACCAAAATAAAAAATTATCTATTTGAGATGCATCTATCAAAGTCAATGAATAATTTATAGCCTAATTTATATATTATCTTGAATAGTCTCTCTTACTACATCAAAACATACATAACCGATTTAAAATTGTGACTAAATTTAGAAAAAAAAAGATTAAACTTAAGAAAACAAGAATTCATAAATAAAATTAATCAATTTTTGGAGTCTCAACCCTCCAATTAATTAAGGAAAAGGGTATGGTAGCATGAAGATCGGTCGTGATACAATTCAAGTCTAGCCAAAGATTAATAAGTGGTGTCTCGACTCTTTATCATAATCGTCTTATGACTTATGTTACTATGATGCATTATTTCTCTTGGAATGCAAGCAAAACTTGTTGGGAGGAACTATGTTTATGGTCCACAATCTCATATGAATTGTCAAATATAACTGAGTTACAATATAAGTCGGAAACTAATAAAAGGGCGAAAGAGCCAAATTATCTCATAAGACCGATGATATAGTTAACATAATTATTCGCAAAAGATGAACTCTTAAGTCCATTGATGCTTTCAATTATCACGACTACTCAATTATAAACAAAAGAATTTGATGTGGTTAAATATTGCTATGTTATTTCTTAATCATTTCTATGATTAATATAAGTGAAAAGCTAGTTTTCATATCAAGAATTGTAAATTGTTGGAATGATTCAACTTGTATGTCTCATGCTTCAGAGGTTGTGTGTCATTAGATTATTTTGCTAATCTCGCACTCCTTATGCATTTCAATCTTATAGGCCTTATGCTTGGGAGTTGTGAACTGTCACTCCATTATCAACTCGGCCACAATCTCGACGATGTTTGCTATCGACTCGGCCAAGTGACTATTATCTTGGCCACGATGGGCACATTTACTATCAACTCGGCCAAATGGCTACTATCTTGGCCATGATCTTGGTCACTTCCCTAGGAACTCAACAATGCCAATCTAAATCTCAAATGTGACATTGAATGTGTTGCGGAGCCGTTTCTTAGCTAAACAGGCCCTACACAATAAAGAGAGAGGTTAACTTCATAAACCTTTGTAAATATACCAACTCTCAACAATAAACGATTAACTAAGTCATTTCTAACCTAAATCATAACAATTAAGTAAGACATGGGTTTAATTAATCTACATTTCATAACAAGAATAATACGACATGTACCTTATGCCCCTCTTTATGTACCTTATGCCCCTCTTTATAGGTCAATGTTCTGACTTCAAGTCCACAACGCAATATTTTTTAGGTATTGTCTGTTTTGGTTCTTTGTCTGAACGTCATTTATAAAAGGTGTCTGATTAGATTGAAGAGTGTACATTTTGTTTATAAACTTCAATTAATTTCGACTCACATTATTTTATATTTAATTTGGATTCCATGGTCCACAATCCACACAGTAGATGCGTGACTTATTATTGAATTTGAATTTGATTGTTTGATCTAAAATAAAGCATCAAGATTATTTTTTAAAAAATATAATGTGAGTCGAAATATAAAAAATGAGTATTGAAATCAATTAATTCGTAGATTTTTTCAAGCCCATTCTTTTCACTCGAAGAAGTAAAAAGATGATAAAGTAAACTTCCTTTGTTCCTAAAAGCACCTATTTTATAAAAAAAACAAAACCCTAAGTATAAACATTTTTTTAGACTACTAGATATAATTTGATTACTTTTTTATTTTTCAAATAAACTCCTAATTAACAATATTAAATATCTTTGAAATACAAAAAATAAAGATTTAACTATATACATATATTCAAATGATATTTTTGTAAAAAATAAATAAATTCAATTGATATTTTATGTACCTTTATATATAAAATGGACATGTTATCTACACTATCAATATTTTGTTTTCTTTAATAAGCATGAAATTTACAATAGATACTTACATTTAGAGGTATATTGTTTGAACATAAAAATTTTAATGTATTTAACAATGTGTTTTTTAAAAAATTAACGTATTTATATTTATCTCTCCAACTTTTTATTTTCTAAACTCCATACATAAATAAAAAAGGAGTACAAATCCACTCCATTTCCTTATCCTCCTTTTATTCCAGTTTTTCTATCGAATGAATGACACGTGGCAATTAAATTTTTCAATGGATGAGATTGAAAGCATCAACTTATGAATGTCACAGAGAAACAACAACAACCCTTGTTCTTCTTTGTTTCATGAATCGTCCCTCTCTATGCCTTCTTGCCACCATCCATCTGCTCTGAAAACAACCTCTGCCCGTCTGTCCTAGCCTTCATGGCCGCAACACCGTCTCGCCATGACGTCGTCTCGAACAGTGTCGGCGAGTTAGTTATTGTGTTGGTATTGGAGACTTGTAACAAACTAACAATGGTGGTGGCGTTGCAACAATGAAATTTGGTAGATCTGGACTGGCTCCGACGAGATTGAATCGGAGAAGGTGTTCACGGGATAAGGCTCAATCAGTTCAAGATTTCGGAAATAATTTAAAATTGATCACTTAAAAGGGGTTTTTTTTTTTTTTTTGCAATTTCTGCCATGGAAACCCCTTCAAAAGATTTCGTGCCATGAAAATAAGAAATAAGCTTCTCTAAAATTTTGATCACTTAACGCATGATTTGTTGTCAAATTTGTTTCTGTTCTGGACCGGGCCTGTAGTTGGCCCAACCCATATCCTGCTCGACATAGGGAGTTTGTAGCCCCTGCTCGGCACTATGGATCAGGAGCTCCTGCTCGGCTGTTAACTAGCTTCCCTGCTCGGATTCAATACTCTGACACGATTCCCACGTGTTCCTATTCACTAGGACACGATACACTTGAGGTAACCACCTATCCACATGATGAGGACAACTCATCACCAGGATAAGGACTAAATACCGGTTCCTTACTCCAACAACGGAGAAATCCTGGCAATCTCCCCTATTGGGCCGCTAAGCACAGCCCATTAGGGAGACCTTGGCCCAGCGCTGGGGGATCTATAAATACCCTCCTTCACTTGAGGGTGGTATTCTATTCTCATTCTTTACTTTCACTCTCGTACTTGTGCACTTTCTGACTTAAGCATCGGGGCGCCTGCAGGTACAACCCCCCCTCCGGTGGTGATAACTGCTCAACATCAACAAGGATTCATCCAGTGGAAGATTCGTTGGCCCAGCAACCTTTCTGATCAACAGGTTAGATCAGTGGCGCCGTCTGTGGGAATCTGGTTTCCCCTTCTTTCAAACTAAAGTTCAAAACCGACTCTCTGTTCTTCAACAATTTTCATCATGGCCAGTGGATCCAACACTCGCATCGACGGAGATCAGGACAATGACAACCGTGATTTCATCCCCACGGTTTCTTCCCCCGCGGAACAGAACACCGTCCTCAGCCCTGTGCGTCCGGGCGATCAACCGCTACCAGAATCCGACCCAAGGGATGGTCGCGAAGTCTCGTTGTCATCGAAGGAAGATGACATGCAAATCTTGACCGTTCGCCAATCTGGGAAACGCCCGCAAAATACGCAGGAAATTCCGGTGGCCAGCGCACAACCCGCTGACCAACCAACTAGGGCAGATTTCTTGAGGATTCTCGCCGCCCTCGAGAAAAATACGCAGGTAATGGCGCAACAGAATCGAAGGATCGAAGCGCTAGAGAAAAATCAATGCCCCCAGCGGGCAGACAACTCTCCCCCGCGGAGACATCACTCGTCTAGGTCCCCTCCTCGACAGAAAACAGCCAGACAACGACGTCCTGCCCTTGAGAGGATTCAACCACCGACCAGCAAAAGGGGTCGAACTCCACCTCCACGCGAGGAAAGAGTATCCCCCATCACAAAAAATGGGAAGACAGTCGAGCAGCCTCGCCACTCTCCCCAAGGGCTGCGAAATATGGCAAGGCAGGGAGCCCCCTCCAATCGCCATGTTCGTGACAATCATGAATACCGAAGTCCCACACCGGATCCTCGGTAAAACGACGCCACAGAGTTCTCCCTCAATGGCAGCGACGAGGAGGATAGCGTATGCGCTATCTCAAGTGACATCATGAGGGCACTTATCCCTGCAGCGCTGGAGAGGCTCCCCAATCTCCCCTCCTATGATGGATTGACCGACCCGGACGATCACATCAACAACTTCAACACCATACTCAACTTCGGCAGAACAAGCGGAGCTATCAGGTGCAGACTCTTCCCCACAACACTAAGGAAATGAGCGCTGACCTGGTATACAAGTCTTCCTCCTCGGTCTGTGTTTTCCTGGCACGATTTCTCAGACCAATTTAAGCAAAACTTTACTGCGTCTCGGAAACAGCCGAAGACAGTAGCCACCCTGGAAGCCATATTCCAAGGACCTAAAGAATCTCTTCGTGCATACATCGAGAGGTTCAACAGAGAAGCCGTGCAGGTCGAAACGACCGACGAGTTGAAGAGGTACCTGCTCGCACGTGGCCTCCGTCCCCGAACTGACTTCGCCAAGGCTGTGGGCATCGAGAAGCCCAGGACTTTGGCCCAGCTCCTCGCCAAGGCAGAACCGAGGAAGCTCCCCCTAGACAAGAAACAAACAAGCCTCCCCGGGAATCAGGGCAGAAAGACGGGGGGAGAGACGAGGGCAGAAGAAGAGGTGACAAACCCCGGGGACCCCCCAGTTTGTTCACGGTATACACTCCCCTCAACGCCTCTCGCGAGCATATCCTGACCGAGTGCTACGACACAGAGTTCAAAGAAGGGAATATCAAATTCCCCAAACAAGGGATGACCAAGCCTGGTCAGGATAAATCAAAGTGGTGCAGGTACCACAAAGCTTATGGTCACGTGACCGAGGAATGCATCCATCTGAAGGATGCCATAGAGACTCTCATTCGCCAGGGAAGGCTTGGAAGGTTTAAAGCCGAAGAGAGTCCCAAGAAAGCTGCTCGACAAACTGCAAATGTCGAGGATTATCATCCCGCATCCAGCGGGCAAGAAAAGAAGGTCGCTCTCTGCATTTCGCGACCAGAAGACTTTCATATCCCCGACAACATCGAGGACAAATACTCTCGTCCCACTTTTTCCAAGTGGGAAAATTTTGCTGAAACAATGGCGATATCCGCTGGTGGCTACAACCCAAAGACCATCGGATCCGTGAAAAGAAAGTTTGAGGAGCTCATCGACTCCTCCTCCAAGCAGCCTGTCACCCTCGACAGGCCCAAAAAAGGTTCAGTCCCCCTCGGATTCTACATGGAGGAGCTTCCTGGTGGGACACCCAACTATCAGTGCATCCTAGGCCGCGAGGCAATGGCAAATATGCTCGCCGTCCCCTCAACTGCCCACTTGAAAATGAAATACTACACCACCAAGGGGCACGTCGCCACTCTGCACGGGGACATAGAAGCTGCGAGGAGATGCTTCGACGCAGCGACCAAAGGCCTCAGCTATATCGGCCAGCTTCCCAGCCCGTCGAAGAAACCAAAGCTGACATCTTTGCTCCCAGCACCAAATGTGAGCTCAATCGAGCTCGACAACAGGCACTATAAGAAGGAGCACAAAGAAGAGAAGAAGCTCAAGAAAGAAAAGAGAGAGGAGGATGCGGCGAGCAGAGAAAACCTCCGCCCCATCCCAGATGGCGAGTTCGAGCTTGTTCCCTTCGGCGAGGATCCTAGCCGGGGAGTAAAGATTGGTGCAGGACTCCCGGAATTGGCGAGGAAGCAGCTCAAAGCCTGCCTGAGGGAGAACGCAGATCTTTTTGCATGGAGTGCTGCAGAGATGCCTGGACTGGACCCTGAGGTCGCTTGCCATCAGCTCACCGTCGACCCCGACGCCAAATATGTAGTACAACGTAGGCGTAAGCAGTCTCCCGAGAAAGAGGAGGCTGCCCAAAAAGCTGTAACTGACCTCTTAGAGGCAAATTTTATTTCTGAGGCCAGGTATACAACCTGGCTCTCCAATGTTGTACTCGTTAAAAAATCTAATGGAAAATGGCGTATGTGTGTTGACTATACCGATCTCAACATGGCTTGCCCTAAAGATTCTTATCCTTTACCATGCATAGATAGTCTTGTAGATAATTCTTCCGGTTTTAAATTACTGTCTTTTATGGATGCGTACTCAGGATATAATCAAATACCGATGGCAGTCGCCGACAGGTACAAAACTGCCTTCATGACCCCAACGGGAAATTACTACTATAACGCTATGCCATTCGGTTTAAAAAACGCTGGCGCTACTTACCAGAGAATGATGAACAAAGTATTCCGAGCAGAAATCGGGGACATGCTCGAAGTCTATATGGACGACATGATAGTCAAATCTCACGACGAGGTTGACCACACTGCCCACCTACGCAAGGTGTTCGAGCAGGCCAGAAAATACAAAATGAGATTCAATCCTGAAAAGTGCACTTTCGGGGTCCGAGCAGGGAAATTCCTCGGTTTCTACTTAACAGAGCGAGGAATCGAAGCCAACCCCGACAAGTGCAGAGCATTCACCGAGCTGCCTGTCCCCCACGATAAAAAATGAATACAAACACTTAACGGAATGCTTACTTCACTATCTCGTTTTATCGCAAAATCTGCTCAACACGCACTCCCTTTTTAAACTTTTGAGGAAAGAGTCCGCGTTCGAATGGACCGAGGAGTGTGACCAGGCCTTACAACATATAAAAAAGGCCCTCTCCGAACCTCCAGCTCTATCACGACCAAACGACGAGGAGGTCCTCTACCTCTACATCGCCGTCGCCTCCGAGGCCGTCAGCGCCGTCCTCAATCGCGAGACAACAGAGGGGCAGAAACCCATCTATTTTACGAGCAAGGCCCTACAAGGCCCCGAGCTCCGATACCTACTGATCGAAAAAGTAGCCCTCGCACTCATAAACGCCGCGAGGAGATTGAGGCACTACTTCCTCGCACATATAATCGTAGTCCGAACAGACCAACCCATTAAATCTCTGCTCAGTCGACCAGATATGGCGGGCAGGATGCTCAAATGGTCCTTGGAACTATCTGAATTGGACATCCGCTACGAAAGCAGAAAAGCTCTCAAAGCACAAGTCCTCGCTGACTTCATCGCCGAAATGACAACGCCCGCTCCCTCTTCCGAGGAAACAGAAAAGTGGACAATTTTCGTCGACGGGGCGTCCAGCTCAACAGGAGCTGGAGCAGGAATCATACTCGAGAATGGAAAGGGGATAGTCATTGAGGTCTCCCTAACCCTTTCCTTCCCGACATCGAATAACCAGGCAGAATACGAGGCTTTCCTCGCAGGGCTGCGATTGGCCGAGGACGTAGGTGCAAGAGACATCAAGATATGCACGGACTCTCAGCTCGTCGTATCACAAGTGATCGGAGAATATCAAGCCAAAAACGATAACCTCTCCGAATACTTAACCCTTGTTAAAAACAGGATAGCAAAATTCGACTCCGCTGAGGTGCGCCATGTCCCCCGAGGGGACAATACCCGAGCAAACATCTTGTCGAAACTGGCGAGCACAAAGAAGAAAGGAGGAAACAAATCCGTAATACAGGAAATCCTCCCACGTCCGAGCATAGAAAAAACACCAGTTGCCCTCGACATTAACGCAAACGGGGACAACAATTGTTGGATGACCCCCGTGTACAACTTCTTAGCGAACGAAACTCTACCATCCGACCAGAAGGAGGCAGCAGTAATCAAACGACGAGCATGCGCTTACGTCCTCCTAGACGGGACATTATACAGAAGAGGATTTTCCATTCCCCTTTTGAAATGTATCGAGGAAGATAAAGTCGACTATATCCTACGGGAAATACACGAAGGGATCAATTCCAAATATTTAGGAGGAAGATCGCTCGCCAGGAAAGCCCTCCGAGCAGGATACTACTGGCCCACCATGCAACAAGACTCCAAGGAACATGTTAAAAAATGCGACAAGTGCCAAAGGCATTCCGACATGCACTTAGCTCCTCCAAACGAGCTGAAGTCCCTGTCCTCTCCTTGGCCCTTCGCCTGGTGGGGCATGGATATCCTCGGACCCTTCACTACAGGTCTTGCTCAAAACAAATACCTCATCGTGGCCGTTGATTATTTCACCAAGTGGGTAGAAGCTGAACCACTCGCAAACATAAATGCATTCAACATACTCTGTTTCTTCAAACGAGACGTCCTCGCTCGTTTCGGGATTCCACAAGTCGTGGTCACCGACAATGGAACACAATTCACGGACACGAAATTTCGCGAGTTCCTCATCGCAATCAACACAAAACAACGCTTCACGTCCGTCGAGCACCCCCAGACCAACGGTCAAGCAGAAGCCGCTAACAGGGTAATCCTGCGCGGCCTTCGTCGAAGGTTGGACGATAACAATAAAAAATGGGTCAAGGAGCTACACAGCGTGCTCTAGGCCTATCGAACTACTCCACACTCCACAACCGGGGAAACTCCATTCCGCCTAGTATACGGGACAGAAGCAGTCATCCCCGTTGAAATAGGAGAACCCTCTCGTCGCACACAACAACCCCTCGACGAGGAAATGAACGACGAAGCTCTAAGGGAAGAATTAGACTTGGTCGAAGAAATCCGCACGGGGGCATCCTTAAAGGAAGCCACCCTCAAACAAAAAGTTGCTGCTCGACATGATACCAAGGTAATACCGAGGGAATTCGAAATCGACAGCCTCGTCCTACGACGAAACGCCAAAGACTCCCACGAGGGCAAGTTAGCACCTAACTGGGAAGGACCATATCGAGTCCGAGGGAAAACAGAAAACGGCGCCTACTACCTCGAGGATCTTCAGGGAAAGGAGCTTCCCCGACCCTGGAATGCACAAAAACTAAAACAATACTACAGCTAAGTTATTGCAGAAAGGCGTACAAAGCCAAGGTAGTGACGGCCACAAAAGACGGGCAGCTACACCTGGACAACGGAGGGTGCTCAGGCACAAGCATCCATCTAAAACCCAACCAAAGCACAACTACCCTCCCCGGAAAGGGACGAGGAAACTGCTTCCGGCGAGGAGATTTCATACAACGAACTCATCGTCCCCGTGCCAGGCTTAACACCCAGCTCGCGATGGGAGGTTCAAGCCACGGGGAAAGGACTCTCTGACGAGCCCTTCCCCGTTGATCCGAGTTCTGAATCGCCTCGGATCCAACGCCCCTGCTCGATTAATACTTAGAAGATTTTCGAAGCTAATCTAAACAAAACATAAAAGACGAGCAGGACATCACAAAACTTATATTCAAAACAGAACCATACAAAAGCAATACTTAGCGAAAAAACAAAATAGCATATATAACGGGGACAGAGCCCATGTGTTCAAATATTACACAATATTGGCACGCAGGCCCCAAAGTACTTAACAAAAAATTCAAAACATAAAGCAAGGCACGCAGGCCTACAAATATCAATACACTCAAACACCCTCCTCGCCATGTTCGCTCTCGTCCTGCCTCTCTTGGTCATCATCCTCGTCCTCACCATCTTCGTCTGCCATCCGCTGATATTCCTCGGGAACGACAATCCGACCATCCTTCACCTGGTACAACATCCCCGTCCCCTCAGTAACAAGGTTCACCCCTGGGTTCGCAATCTTCAGCTGCTCTACAGCATTGGCAAAGGCATAGCTCGCCGCATCCATGGTATCTTGACGAAGAGTGAGTATCTCCTTGACTAATTCTGCCCGACTACCGAACACATTAGTTGCGTCGGTCTCGTCGGCAGCAGGAGCCATCGCTGACTTCAGGTTTTCTTTCTCCTTCTGCTCGGCCTCCAGCTGCAGCTTCAAAACCTTAACCTCTTCCTCCAGCTTGGCCATCGCCTCCTTTGTCTCCCGAAGCTCCCTTGATTGCTCGACAAAAACCTCATACTTTCCCTTGTAATCGAGGAGATCCCCCTCAGCTTTTGCCAACCGAGCCTCTAACTTGTCGTTCATTTCACGAGCATTGGCGAGTTCCCTCCCCGCGTTACCTTTGGTCTCCGTCAAAACCAGAGCCGTCTCCCAGATCCTCATCACACCTGCAACATCCCGAGCAAGCTGCACTTCCGTCTCCGCAGCACTCATTTCAGTGATGAGTTTCTTCTCCTCCGCAGTAACCAGGGGAGGGCACTTCTCAAAATATGTCTTCACCCCATAGCAACCGGGGACGACAAACCTCTGCTCTAAAGGACGACCTTCCAGAATCGTGAGGTCGACCAGATCCTCCTCCTGCCGCTGCCTCTTGGAAGGATTGTCTCGAACAACCGAGCTAGAGGCTCCACCCGGGGAAGAAGAGTCAATTGGACCCGACCCAGAATGAGCGAGCATCGCCCCCACTCGGCTCTTGCTTGGCCTTTTCTTCTTCTTTCCCTGTTCTTGGGAGGCAATCTTGAGGAGACGATCAGCGATGCTCGACATATTTTCTGCAGAGTAAAACATCAAAAATGAAAACAAGTTAGTTACACGGGGAGAATCCAAAATAATCGAAAAAGCAGAAGGCAATAAGAAATTTAGCAACGAGCATGATGCGCGGAACATATACCAAGAAACACATTGGCCTCCGCCCTACTTTTACACTCGAGCAGCTTCTTCGTCGTGATCAAACGGGGAGAAAATTGTTCCCTACCAAACTTATCTAAAACGGGCTTACCATCTATGGTTTCCCATCGAGCAGGGCGGAAGTCCCGCACATACTTCACAAGCTTGGCAAGACCGGCCAAGTCCTCATCTGACATATCCTCCTCCTTAGTGAGATAATACTTAGGATCTTCCTCGAAGTGCTTCTTCGACCAGCTCATAGGGAATCGAGGGACTAGCTTTGTTTTATCCCGACCATCCTCGTCGACTTTCACAACCCCGTCAGCCCCCACATCCGGCTCCCTCGTATACATCGAAAGTATACCGACTTCCGTCGTCGGCTTTACAAAATAATATCGAGATTTGTACCCACGAACGGAATCCACGTATATTTCGAAGAGGGTCACCCTTTGCTTCAACGTCACCCAACTACGTTGACCCTCGTCGTTCGTTTGACGTTGAAGCTTAAAAACTCGAAAAAACAGCTCCACCGTGGGCGCGACGGAGTGATACTCACAGAGGCGATCAAACGCGATGATGAACGCCATCGAATTGGGATGAAGCTGAGAAGGAGCCAAGTCTAAGTGTTTGAACACCTCAATCGCGAGCGGGCTGAACGGAAGGCGAAGCCCCTGGTGCTTGAAAACTACCTCATACATATAACACCCAAGGTCCGGTACCTCCGAGCATATTCAGCGCCATGGTTTGGGAGCGTACGCGGTGAAGTTTTCTTCCTCGAGATTTTCTTCTAAAACGCCGAATACATCCAGCAAGGTTGGGGTTATCACCGAGGCGGTTCCCCGCGGCTCGGGACCAACCCAATTCAGGGTGGGGTCCTCCATAGGATCTATTCGCTGAGCGGCATTGTCTACCTCCTCGTCGACCATTTATACCTGAAAAGCAGCGAAAGAAAAAGTGAATTCGACAGCAAATCAAATCCACCCTTCCACCGCAGTTCAAGTGAAAGTGCGTGAATAGGCGCGGGCAAGCTGCCCTCAACCAAAGCCCTCCATAAATGGCACTACAATACAACAGGATTTTCCTCGACAAACTGTCACACTCACGATAAACACGAGGATAATTTCCCCGAAATAGTCTAAAATAGACTGGCCTGTCAAACGGGGAGAAGGTCCCCGCGCGAGCATTTCTGCTCGCAACAACATACGAGAGGAAAGGAGGAAACTCCTCGACACAAGAGTTCGTCAACGAACTCACCGTTAAAGGGGGAACTCCCCGAGGGAAAACCCTAGTTCGTTTGCACGGATAAGCGCCGCGAGCAAAATTCGCGGGGAGAATAAAATCTCCAGAAATTCATCAGAAAATCATGAATGTTCATCAACTTCATGAATCTCGCCGGGACAACGCCGGCGACACGGCGGTTCCGAAACGTCAAAACATACAAAAATTATGCAGATAGAATCGGAAACGCATACAAACCGCGAAATCAAAGTTAAAACAACTCAAAACCACCGTTAACAGTGGGAAACAAAACAAATAACTTGCTCCGGTGATGGCAAAGCCACCACCAAACACCAACACTTCACCGGAGCAAAATCAAAATAAACAATGCTAACCACAGACAAAGCAATCAAAGACAAAACTTACCAATAATGGAGAAACGCAGTTGACAGGGAGGATCTGCTTCTTCAAACAAATTCCAACGAAAAATGAAGTAGAAAGCTTAAACCTTTGGTTATGGAACGAGAGAGAAGAGAAAGATGGAATGTTTCAGGAAAAATGAAAAACTTCCCTTCTCCCTCATATATATAGGCAACGCCCCCAACAGTGGCAACCCTAAAGGGAAAGGTACGCTCATTCAATCTGAAGCGTCGCTTCGATCAAAGGTTTGAGATTAAAAGGATCTAACGGTCCAGTTTCGCCCTCGCGCGAAACGAAACGACGTTTCGATCCAACGGCCACAACGTCTCCTCGTGAAACGGGGTCCATAATGACCCCTACCCATAGCCATCATTACGCCTCTTCATAGGCTTGACACGTGGCAAAATCAGACGAAGCGCCTGTCACTTCAAAAGTCACTTCATTATGCTCGCAGATCACAACTTCCAAAGCGAATCTCTTAAAGGGTTTTGTGAGCACACAACTCGTAAACAAATACTTTTCTCCAATTTGCAATTCGTGAGCATAATTTTTGCGAGCCAATGGGAAACTCTTCGCCGCTTCCACAAGCACATCCTTAGCGAGCAAAAAGAACATTTTTCTCCACTTTCGCGAACACAAATGCGCGAAATTAACTCAAGACATTGGAGCGGGCATCGTCTTCGACAATTGGGCTGACTTTAAATCATTACTCCTATACCTAGGAGCAAAGACTTGGGGGGGCTCCTGTTCTGGACTGGGCCTGTAGCTGGCCCAACCCATATCCTGCTCGACATAGGGAGTTTGTAGCCCCTGCTCGGCACTATGGATCAGGAGCTCCTGCTCGGCTGTTAACTAGCTTCCCTGCTCGGATTCAATACTCTGACACGATTCCCACGTGTTCCTATTCACTAGGACACGATACACTTGAGGTAACCACCTCTCCGCATGATGAGGACAACTCATCACCAGGATAAGGACTAAATGCCAGTTCCTTACTCCAACAACGCAGAAATCCTGGCAGTCTCTCCTATTGGGCCGCTAAGCACAGCCCATTAGGGAGACCTTGGCCCAGCGCTGGGGGATCTATAAATACCCTCCTTCACTGGAGGGTCTAGTATTCTATTCTCCTTCTTTACTTTCACTCTCGTACTTGTGCACTTTCTGACTTAAGCATCGGAGCGCCTGCAGGTACAACCCCCCCTCCAGTGGAAGATTCATTGGCCCAGCAACCTTTCTGATCAACAGGTTAGATCAGTTTCAGTCTCCAAATTTGTTTCTCAATCTTCAATCGAAGTGAGAATATGGATGGCAAGTGAGAATATGGAGGAGTCTGCCGAATGAGAAATTGAGAAAGAATGGTATTTTCTTCTGTGTTCTAGTTAAAAAGTATACTGATTGCTACTTTTAACAAGAACCGCTGGATTTGTTTTTTGCCACGTGGCACATATCTGCTATAGGAACTGGAAACTGGAGGTGATCTGAACTCATCAAAAAGGATAGAGAGAGCATAATATAAATATCAATCATACAAAACAAAGCTGCTGACGATGTGTGCTCTTAAAGTCTTAACTCCTAACCCACTTTCTTTTTCAATTCTTGTTGTCTTCCTCATTGTCCTCGTTCACGCCATTCATGTGGACACCCCACCTTTCAAAACCATCATTTTCTCTCTACTTCACTCATTTTTTTATGTTACTCTAAAATATCCTTCAATTTTATCGTGCTAATTATTTATATTTAAACAAATATCTGCTAGTGATTCGTCTCCAATATAGAGATATCTAATATCTTCTCACTATGCAATTATCAAAACATTTTATTTGCTCTCTCTGTTTTATAGTAGCTCCCAATGGCCAATTCCCATCTTACCTAATCAAGAACTACAAAACAAAAAATAAGTTGTTCCATATATTGTCGTAATTAAGCTTAAAAGCAGAGTTTTAAATTGCAGCACACTATTTTAATTGTGGCAACAATCATAGTTACGTTTGTGTCTTACATGAGAGTGGGACTACATTTACATGTAAAATTTTCACTAATTTGATAATTACCACTATAATGTAATCCACGATGGCAATTTAAAATCATATCCCACAAAAAAAACTGTTTGTTTTAGTGCTGCCCTTTATTATCTTATTAATTTCTAAATTTAAGACCATAAAGTTAGCACCACATATTCCGGGTCATGTTAGGACCACATTTATAAGGTGATAAGAACATTCATAGCACTTGACCTAAAAAAAAGAACATTCATAGCATAAGGGCCCAAAAGAGATATCATCGATAATCACAGTCACTGTTCATAAAATTTGCATTGTTCATAAAATTAAAAGGAAATATTATCAAAAAGGTATAATAGAAAGAAAAAAAAAGGCCAGTAGCATTTTATTCTTTTCTTTTTTAGTGACATAAAGTAGCATTATTTATTCCTTAAAGGCCAAAAAAGCAAACCAAACTCTGAAACTCGTATGATTTACACCACAAACTTTACAAAGCTTCTCCGATAAGAAGATATATTTACAAACTTGATTGATCTCTCTGTGTCTCTCTTGGAGAACACAATTCATTGTGTTTTTGACCGCGATGTTTACACACCTAAACACACGTGTGGGATTGTGTCGTCTAGCACCATAATTACTAGGGTTCATATGTAATTTCTGATGTAGTACGTGTAGATCTTGGTTGCCTCAGAAGCTCAATTAGTTTCTCAGCCTGAACCCACAAAAAAAAAACATCATTAAATATAATAATATATAATATAAATAAATGAAGGAAAATGCTTACAACAAGTCCAAACATTCAATTATTGTCCAAACATGTGGCACTTTTATAGAAAAATAGACACAACACAAGCCGTATGATTGATATGCTTCCACGACATAAGGTTCTAAAATAATGCTAAGCCCAATCAAGAAAGAATATTCAAGATTTCACTAAATATGGAGCACATGATACATGAAAATAATGCAGGTTTGTCGTATGAACACAATGGATACAATTTTTTTATGTAATAAACAATTTAAGTAAATTGGATCCGGATCATCACCATTACCACACCATGCTTCAACATTTATAAAACAAATGTATTAATTACATATTATTCACTAACAAAACCATTATTTTGATCAGACACGAACCGAGTCTATGCACTTCTAAATAAATGAGTTAACTCATCGATCCAAGATTTGTTTTATGATGAATAAATTTAGTTAAAATTGTCCCTAACAAACTAAGTGTATGAGTCAATTCATTATCGAATGTATTAATATGCGGTGCTCATTTGGAAGCAAGTTTATTTAGACACAAAGCAGAATTTACGGTGGGTGGAGGTCGATTCAGCAAGAACACTGACGTGGCATTACATGTTCTTCCACCAAAGCAATAAACCGAACCGTGCCACGTCAGCTACCGCAACTAGGGGTAGCAAGTGTTGAATTGAAGCTGAAAATGCTGAATAATATTATTTAATTAAAATAATTGAATAAAAAAAAAACAAAAATGGAAATTACCTTTTGTTTTGCGCGATTGGTGCCCGATTGAGTCAAAGCAACCAAAGGTGGAATCGCACCTTCGCGAGCCACCATGGATCGATAAGCCACGTTATCCTCACAAAGCTGTAACAGAATAACCGCCGCGATTTCTTTCTGTCTTTGCGATCCAACTTCCACAATCTCTACCAACACCGGAACGCCACCTTCATCCACCAGCGCCGTCTTTGCCTCCGGCACCGACACCAATACACTAACAACATACGCTGATTTATCCACCATATTCGATTCAAAATCCGCCATTAACTCAACCAAAACCTTCATAATTCCTGCTTTCACCGCTCTCATCTTATTCTCCTTCACTGTACACAGCGTGTACAGCGCCGTCGATGCATCTTTCTTCCCGCGGATTCCGCCGCTTCCTAGAAGGTTCACTAATAACGGAATGGCACCGGATCTTCCAATAGCTGATTTGTTCTCTTCCACCTGAGATAAACGAAGCAACGCACACGCTGCGTTCTCTTTCGCAGTTGAAGTTCCTGAGTTTAACGCTCTAACTAGAGGCTTAATCGCTCCTGAAGAAGCTATTAACTCTTTATTCTCGTCGCATAAAGAGAGATTTAAAATTGCGGTGACGCCATATTCTTGAAGTTGAAGGTCTTGTGAAGAAACGAGTGAAATTAAAGGTTTAATTGCGCCGGCTTTAGCGATTCTGATTCGATTTTCCGGTTTATTTTTCGCGAGTAATCGGATTTCCATGGCGGCTTGTTTTTGTTCTTCAATTGAATCGGAGTGAAGATCGGAAACAAGTTGACGGATGAGATCATCTGAATTTTCGGAAGCACAGGCGATAAGGAGTCGTCGGGATTGAGAAGAAGTGGTGGCGAATTCGCCGGATCTGTCACTGTTACAGTCGCTGAAAGCTGAAGAAGTAGAATCGTCGTTGATGGTGAATTCGTTGAAACTCCGTCCCATGTAAGTGTAACTCTCCGTTCCCATAACTGTAACGGTGTTTATGTTAGGTTAGGAATTAGGTTCGGGTTGGAGATTCGGAGTGAGGTTGTGGAGACGAACGAGATGGAAGGTGCAAATGGAGAATATATATTGGAGAGAGGGAGATAACATTTTTACATGTGTATCTAAGCTTTGTGGTGTGGGGAAGACACGTGTTAATAAAGATTACTTGGTTAACTGCAAGCACGTGCGAGAGCTCTCTTTAAACGCGTGCGTTGAAAGATCGCTATTCGATGAAGCGTTCTATTTATTTTAGGACTTAGTAATTAGGACTTGGCAAACTTTTTTCTTCTTTATAACAGGCTTAGTAAACTTTTGACGAAGTATTAGCAAGCATTTTATACTAAAAAAAAATTGTGGTAAACATAAATACATGAAAAGAACTTGAGCAATTTGTTTTTATTTTTATTTATTTATAAATTACGTACATACTACTTTGCAAGCACTCTAAATCAAGTTAAGTGGGTGTTTGCTTATTAAATAAAAGTGAAGTGAGTGTTTAATTGAGAAGGAGCAGAGGTTTTTGGAATAAAAAGGTGTATCTTCTACTATATGTTTGTACAAATGAAGGACCCATAGAGAATGCTAATGTACACGTTCATGATTGATCTCACTCCAGATCTCCTATCCTCCGTATGCATTCTGTCTAAAACAAAAACCAATTCGGTCTCAAAAATATTAAAATAGATGTCAAAATGATCCATGTAATGATAATATCTCTATCATGAAATTGTTGCTTTTTACATTTTTAGATATCAAATAAGTCTGTTTTATGTTAATCACCCATTCAAAACTTTACTATAATAATAATAATTGTTAAAATATGTTGTCTTCACTAAATTCTTGGATCTACCTCTAACCAATTTGAGATTACAACTTATTTTCTTGTTTTGGATTGGACTGAATTAAGCCCAATACAACATCCATCACAGACTATATAGACAGTTTCTCTTCCCATCCTCATGTTTCTTTTTCACCCTCTACCATGCAAAAAATTTCGGAAAACACGTTGCGAAGTTTTTTCTAGTAGAAAGAGAAATTTGGAGGGTGGAAGAGAACCTTTCGACTATATATGCACCACATAGTGTAATATCAAGGCATGTTTCATTCTAACTAACACCCACCTCCAGCTTATATTAACTTTAGCGGCAAAGTATTTGTATTTAGACTCCACCAACAATCGTCACACCCACCTTAAATATAACAGTCCATCCTCACTAATTCTCCGTAAGATCTTTAATATTCATGAGTTATGTTCAAAACACTTACTAACACGAATTGAGCCAACAACTGGAGTCACAATATATGACACAAAATCAAAATACATGTTTAGCAAATGTTTAAGTATGTTCATAAAGTGTTTTAGGCATAAATTTTTGCATAAATTTTTTCTTTTTTATTGTACAAGCTTGCATAAATGTTTAATTTAATATAATTGACAATGAAAATAAATAAATTAATCCATTGTTTTTTTTTTACACTAAATTTATCCATTGTTAACTATAATTAAAGTGACATGAAAGTTGTTTCTTTTTTAACTTTACAAATGTAATATTCAATTATTCATGCGCACAAAGCTAATTAAGGATAGGTTAATATAGATTTAGTAGAAGTTCGATATTTGACTGTTGCACATAGAGTTTGGATTGGAAGGGTAAAACTAACCTAATAATCTAATATGTTTAATATATTTTTTGACAAAAATTAATTACCATTAACAATGATAAAAACTTGTGTCACAAAAGGTAAATTAGAGCTGAAGTTTCCCTTTTGAAAGAAAGAGAGTTAAAGTTTCCTTAATGGGCAATGCATTGTGAAGAATGATATGAATGAAATGAAATAGAAAAGAAAGGGGTCACATAATGATAATACCCCCTTCTCTTCCCATCATTTTCCAAATCTATAAAATGGACTTGCATTTGCATTCTATTCACCTCAATCCACCCATCAAACCCACACACCTCACCTTGTAACAAAACATTCCATCTCTCTAAACAATCATCAAAGCAACAACTGTCCACAAACAAAAACTAGAAGCCGTTTTCTCTTCACTTTTTCTTTCTTATAAATCTCAAACCATCAAACAAAAGTTAAGGCAACACAAAACTCTACCATTGTTAACTTAAGAAAAATAGAGTTTTGATGATGGAGAGTTTAACAATGAGAAAAGATTTTCACATGCTTGGGTTGATTTTATTATTGTGTTTGTTGGTTTGTAGTGTTACAGCCTCTGTTACTTATGATCACAAAGCCATTGTAATTGATGGACAGAGAAGAATTTTGATCTCTGGTTCCATCCATTATCCTAGAAGCACACCAGAGGTATTACTCATTCCACTCCACTACCTCCATCCAACATGCTGCATCATCATTTTCTGTATTCCAAATTATTTCTTTCTTTTTTTTTTGCTTTTATTTATTCATTTCATTCATATATAGTCTCACTCTCATGTATGAACCAAAAGAAAAAACAAACCTAATGCACCAAAGGATAGTACTACAAAATTAAATTCCTAGCTACCAATTGAGTACTTGTGGAGTTGTGTGGATAAGGATCGAGTACATATTAAAATTATTTCTTAGAAAAACTATACATTTTATGTAACCAAAATAAACATGTATATGACTTGTTTATGGTAGGATAAATATCCCAAATTATTAAGAGGTAGTGTTGAAATAACTATTAGTAAAAGAAAATAAAAATTAAGTTTTGCATTTGAATTTCTTTTTATCATTTAATAATTTCTCTATTACATTGTACAACATTTATTTTTTTGAAATAACTAAAGTTAATAATTAATTGTTAATATTAGTATTTTTCTATACTTCACCAGGACTTGAACTGAGACCTTTTACACCTTTAACCCTTATCTCAAATCAATTGAGCTACCCACCCCAATCTCTTCTGATTCTATCTTAATTTGTAATTTAGTAAAATTGGAAATATTAATTTATTGTTGAACACTTTTTATTGAATTTATCAAATTTAATTCTTTTTTAGAAAAATATAAGATTTAATTTTAAATAGTCATTTTTTAATCTTTTATTGCTTTATACTAATGAGTTTAAAACTAGTTTATTAATGAGTTTAAAACTATGTGTTAACAATAGAGAGGAAAAATATGCGTTTAATTATATTAAAATGAAAAGGAAAAATCTCATTAAATATTTTCTTAATGCAGATGTGGCCAGATTTATTTCAAAAGGCCAAAGATGGAGGCCTTGATGTCATTCAAACCTATGTATTTTGGAATGGACACGAGCCTTCTCCTGGAAATGTAATCAATGATAGTTCTTCTTCAATAATTTCTATATATACCCTTTACTTGTTTTTATTCAATTATTTTTCACTCATTCAAGTTTTTTATATAATGTTGAAAATTTACAGTATTACTTCGAAGATAGATTTGACTTAGTAAAGTTTATCAAGCTAGCACAACAAGCTGGCCTTTATGTTCACTTGCGTATCGGTCCCTACGTTTGTGCTGAATGGAACTTTGGGTAATGATTTTAATCATGTTCATGAGAATATTTGTTAACATGATATATGCAAAAAATAAAATAAGACATTGCTCTAAATGAAAATTATTTTTTTTCATGTGCAGAGGATTCCCTGTTTGGCTCAAGTATGTTGCGGGGATTGCTTTTAGAACAGACAATGAGCCATTTAAGGTTGGAGTTCCAATTTTAAGCATCACTAATTTCTAATGATTTTTTAATAAATAGTTTATTATAATTTTGATTTAATTAATCATCTAAACTTTTGGCATGATGTATATATGTTAGGCCGCAATGCAAAAATTCACCACTAAGATTGTGAGCTTGATGAAAGCAGAACATTTGTTTCAAACTCAAGGTGGTCCAATAATTTTGTCTCAGGTAAATAAAGAAATAATATCAAAATATAACTTGTCTTATTTTGGGTTAACAATTTTATATTATAAAGTTTATGATGTATGCAATTACAATAACATATGATGCTTAATTTAATCTAGTATTAATAATGGATGTTCATTTGAGTTGATAGATTGAGAATGAGTATGGACCAGTTGAATGGGAAATTGGTGCTCCTGGAAAGGCTTACACAAAATGGGCTGCTCAAATGGCTGTAGGTCTAGACACCGGTGTACCTTGGGACATGTGCAAGCAAGAAGATGCCCCTGATCCCGTTGTAAGTTTACATTAGCAGTGTCAACGTGTTCGTGTCGTGTCGGTGTCTGAAACCTTTGCTTACTTTCATCATTCTCTAATTTTGATATTTACTAACTATGTTGTAGATTGACACTTGCAATGGATATTATTGTGAAAACTTCACTCCCAACGAGAACTATAAACCCAAAATGTGGACAGAAAATTGGTCTGGCTGGTAAGTCCTACTCATACATATGCTACCATTAACTTAAGAATATAAATATTTCATTTGATATCATATGTTTGATTTTATGTTTCCTATTCTATATATAGGTACACTGATTTTGGTAGTGCTATATCTCACAGACCAACTGAAGATTTAGCATACTCAGTTGCTAGATTCATACAAAATCGTGGCTCCTTTGTTAACTACTATATGGTATATGGATACTAGAGTTTAATTACATATATGATTAATCCTATTAAGCTCTCACTATACCACAATTTTGTGTTCTAGAAATTTTGATTTTAGTCTAATATCTTATATTTGAGTGCAGTACCATGGAGGAACTAATTTTGGTAGAACATCTAGTGGCCTTTTTATTGCAACAAGCTATGACTATGATGCTCCTATTGATGAATATGGTATGTTGTAAAGTTTAAATTGTTTTCATGCTTTTGGATTATAACAATTAGAAACATTTTAAAGTGTTGCAAAATATTAGGACTTCCAAATGAACCAAAATGGAGCCATTTGAGAAACTTACATAAAGCAATAAAACAATGTGAGCCAGCTTTGCTGTCTGTGGATCCTACAGTTACAAATCTTGGAAGTAAAAACCTTGAGGTAAATTCTATATGATTTAGTTCATGATAAAATTAATGCTCAAAATTGCTACTATGTTGAAAATTCATTTAATTTGTTTTTTGTTAATGTAATCTTAGGCACATGTGTACTACACAAGTTCTAGTGTATGTGCTGCATTCCTTGCAAATTACGATACAAAATCCGCGGCAACAGTTACATTTGGAAATGGCCAATATGACCTTCCACCTTGGTCTGTCAGCATTCTGCCTGATTGCAAAACTGAAGTTTTCAACACCGCGAGGGTAACACGAGATAACTTAATATGTTGAATGAGTTTTGATTTGTTTAGCATAGGGCATTAGTTTTAAAATCATTTATTCATTAATCGATTTGTCGATAAACATATTAGAATTTTGAACTTGATTTTGTTAAAATTAAGTTTGAACTTTAACGTAAAGTGATTTATATCCAAATGCTACATGCAGATTGGTGCAAAGAGCTTCCACAGAAGGATGACTCCCACAAACATTAAATTTGATTGGCAGTCATATAATGAAGAGCCTGCCTACTCCAGCGAAGATGATTCAATCATAGCAAATGCACTTTATGAGCAGATCAACGTTACTCGCGATTCTTCAGATTATTTGTGGTATTTGACAGAGTAAGAATTTTTTTCAACTTTCCTAACTTCTCAAATACATTATAAAAACCAGAATATTAATTCTTGATATTTTATGCTAATTCTATTATCTCTTCATATTCAGTGTCAACATTAGTCCTAATGAAGGTTTTATAAAGAATGGTCAATCTCCTACTCTTACCATAAATTCAGCAGGTCATGTTCTACATGTTTTTATTAATGGTCAACTTTCAGGTTAGTGTTCCTTTTTTACTTAGCATTTTATTCATGATAAATGTAAATGTCATATATTCTACATTAACATTATGTATGTTATATGAATGCAGGAACTGTGTATGGAGGATTAGATAATCCTAAATTAACATTTAGTAATAGTGTAAATCTAAAGGCTGGCAATAACAAGATTTCATTGCTTAGTGTCGCCGTTGGTCTCCCGGTTAGTATTATCTTTTTCTGATGTCCATGTCTTAGGTGATATTTTCAATTTGCTATAATAAGGATTTACTTCATATTAATATATTTTAATCTTTTTCTCCATTGAAATTAATAACAGAATGTTGGCTTGCACTTTGAAACATGGAATGTTGGAGTGTTAGGTCCAGTAACATTGAAGGGTCTAAATGAGGGGACAAGAGACTTGTCTTTGCAAAAATGGTCTTACAAGGTTTGATATATTTATATTTAATTGCCTGCTACTAAAAATATATTTAAATCAAAATTTTGTTATGTACATTGTTGAGGTAAATTTTATTTTGTTGGACAGGTTGGACTAAAAGGTGAATCATTGAGCCTTCATACCATAACAGGAAGTTCCTCTGTTGATTGGACACAAGGATCATTATTGGCTAAAAAACAACCTTTGACATGGTACAAGGTAAGAATATTTGTACTAAAAATGTTACAATTTTGTTAAGTTAAAAATGACCATATACATTTGCATGAAATCTGAGTCATTTTATTCTTCAATCTTGTTAGACAACCTTTAGTGCGCCGAGCGGCAATGATCCGGTGGCTCTTGATATGAGTGGCATGGGAAAGGGTGAAATATGGATAAATGATCAAAGCATCGGTCGTCATTGGCCGGGATATATAGCACATGGTAATTGTGGTGAATGTGATTATGCTGGAACTTTTACTAATCCAAAATGCAGGACAAATTGTGGAGAACCTACACAAAAATGGTAAGATTCCATATAACTTAGTATTTTACAATAATTATGTAATTAATTGGAGATTATGAAGGTAATTTATTTTTTAATCTTTGGATAGGTATCATATTCCTCGCTCATGGTTGAGTCCAAGTGGAAATGTTTTGGTTGTGTTTGAAGAATGGGGAGGTGACCCTATTGGAATTTCATTGGTGAAAAGAACATGAAGTGTGCTCATTTGATTATACCAAATTAATATGGTTTAAATTTTATTATTTTAAGTGTGAAAGTGTTTTATATTCAACATTGATGCTCCATCTTTTATGGTAGATCAAGTTTACACCAAAGGATTGAATGCAGAGATGTTGTATAATGTATAATAATACTACTACTACCTTACATAACCAAGCTATTTTGGTGAATATTGTTACATGAGATTGAGCATTATTGCTCCATTTTGCTATAAATAAAAAACTTTGTTTTATTACAAGGGATAAAAGTTGCTTCGAAATGGCTTTTGAAATATTTGTCTTATTACATCACAACTTATTGTTATTTTTCTAACTGATAATAAACTTTTAGATTAAAAGGAAATGTATAGATGCATCAACAAATCTTGCATATATTGTTGTGACTTTGTAAATAAAAAAAATTAATGAAGAAACAATTGCAAATGCTTGCGGAAACAATTATAAAATATCATAGTTAATATGTAAAAATGAAATATGCAGACCAAAAAGTCACACATATTAAAAAAAATTTAGGTATCATTTATAATTAAAAATTATTTAGTCGACAACGTAAGTGATATGCCTTGTAACTAATAAATAGAAGTCTAGCATTTTGTACCAAAAAAAAAAAAAGAAATCACATAGCATTGTAAAGATTGTACTTCGAAGAATATAATATAATGACCATTTTCTTTCTCTTCTTCTCAATTTAAATTTTGTGGGTATGGAGGTATACCTTATCATGAGAGCCACAATTTAAGAATTTCAATTTTCAATTTTGAATTTGGAATTTAATTTTTATTTGACTATTTGTCTATAAAGTATACTAGTATACTATCTTTACCACAAAAAATAAAAAAAAAATATAGTATACTATCTTAAGAAAATTAGGCCTCATCAAAAATCTCAAGTTACACCAAAATTCCATAACTTGACAATGGATACAAAATCTAAATTCCATGAGTAGAAAAAAAGAATCTGTTAAGCCTTTTTACTTATTGTCATGTTGGTCCAAATAAAATGAACTAAAAGAATTGTGTCGCTATATATCGAATATGCATAATTATATATCATACGTTTCATAAGCAAGCAACAAGCTCTTGTAGCTCAGTTGGTTAGAGCACCCGTTTAGTAAGCGGGAGGTCTTGAGTTCAACTCTCAACGAGAGCAATCTTTCGTTTTTTTTTCCTTATCTTTTTGCTTTTTGGATACACTCAAAAAGGGTTTACATAAACCCTTCGTTCTTTCTTCTTCTTCTTCATTCTCGCGTGCGTTCATAAACAATGTCTTCCAAAGGACCTGGACTCTTCTCCGATATCGGAAAAAAATCCAGAGGTAACTTCACTCTCGCCGTTTCTCACTTTTCTCGTATTTTTATTTTTTGTATTTTTCGATTTTTTTTTCTAAGACATTTTCCGATTCCGATTTGAAATTCCGATCCGGTTTCATCGCAGATATCCTTACAAAAGATTACAACTCCGATCAAAGACTCACCATCTCCTCCTCCACCAACTCCGGTCTCGTACGTAATCACTTTTCATCAATTTTGATTACACTAATTATTACTTAATTCACGATTTTGTACTGTTTTAGTTTATTTGCAACTTTCTATTGAATGTTCCTTATTTAAGAGAAGTTTAGTAGTAGTAGTAATTATAAACTATTGTTAATTACTAATTATTGATTATCATAATTTTAGGATTTGAATTCAACATTATTGAAGAGTAGAGGACTCTCTTCTGGAGATGTTGTTGCTCAAATTAAGCACAATAACAAAACTATTCATTTCAAAGTTGATACTGAATCAAGTGTAAGCTTAATCTGTTTATTTTCTATTTACTGTAATTAATTTTAAAGTAAATTATAACCTTTTTTTTTATTTGCTTAGTCGTGTTGTAATTGATATGTGTTCATCAGGTGTTGACAACATTTACTGTGACAGATTTCGTTCCTTCCGCGAAAGTTCTTGCTTCTATTCGATTACCTGATTACAAATCCGGCAAGGTATCATATAGGTGACTGTTTGGTTTTTGTATATGAGACCGAATTTGGAATGAAAATGTAGTGTTTTAGAGTTTTGATGATTGTGTGTTTTGTTTTTATTTGTAGGTTGAGGTTCAATATCTTCATGATCATGCTGGTTTTACTACTGCTTTTGATTTAAATCGCAAGCCTGCTATTGATTTTTCTGCGACAATTGGTACTCCTGGTATTGCGTTTGGAGCGGAAACTAGCTACTCCACTAGTGTAGGAAAGTTTACAAAGTACAACGCCGGAGTGTGCTTGAAGTTGCCGAGTTCCATTGCTTCGGTAATTTTGTAAGTAACTGATGTATTTTTAATAATCAAATGTGTCACTACTGAATTGAGGTTCAAATGTGTGCTTAGTTGTGAATTGAATCTCATGATGGATCACTAAGATTCATAATAATCAGTTAAAATATGACATTTTTAAGTAAAAAAACAAGTGTGACATAATAAGCTTGTTTTTGACAGAAAGCGACTTAATAAGCTGAAATATGCAAATTTAAAAGTAATACTAGATTCAAGTCATAAATCAAAATAACGAAAAAAGTGAGTGCAAAATACTGTAGGAAGAAAGAGTATAAAATCGCATTGTAGGAGGGAGTAAGACCAAAAGTGAAGTGTGCTAGAGCTGTTCAATGGCGATTTTAACTTGGGTTATTTGTTTGATAAATTAACACACAGAATATGTATTTCTTGGGATGTTCTTTCTTTAACAATTTTAGATGTATTGGTGTGATGCTGTTTCAAGAGATCATCAACTTTAGAAGAATTATTGAATAACTAATACTTGTTTTGATTTTGTTAAGATACACTGTTCCCTGCACATTTTTGGGGCTTTAATTAGCGTGCAATGTCAATATTGGTATATTTATGTTTTGGTATCTCCATATAATTTTCATTTTTGCAGAGCTGACAAAGGAGACTCCATGAAGGTATCGTACTTGCACGACCTAGAAAGGTTGAATGGAGGAGCTGTTGTGGGAGAAATTAGCCGAAAATTCTCTACAAATGAGAACACATTAACGGTTGGATGTTCTTATGTGGTTGATCCTCGGACAACTGTGAAGGTAAAGCTGAACAACCATGGCAATCTTGGGACCTTATTGCAGCATGAGCTTACACATAAGTCATTTTTGACAATCTCAGGTGCCTTTGAAACAAAGGCATTGGAAAATAGTCCCAAGTTTGGTTTCTCACTATTGCTCAAGCCTTAATGGGATTTATCAATAGGGACGATTTGCCATGTTATACTGTTACATGTTCCTTCAATTAAGTTGAATTTAAGGAAGAATGTGTAGGAAATTGATATCACTTGTTGGTTTTTTGGTTTTTTTTGTTGTTGCCCATTTTGTCTTCAAATGATTGATTGGTAGGATGTCTGAATAGTAGAAATCCATTGTCATTGTGTATGAAATATAAACTATTGATAATTGTTAGTGAATAATAATCTGAAATAAAGTTTGTATAATGCTTAGGTGTTAAGTGTTTTAGCTAGATTGAGTTTAGATAAGACTTGATCTCAATAGCTTGGTTTACAAGTAACAAGCTTATGTGCCTTATCTTGTGTAAACTCCTCTATATAAGGAGTGTTGTTCTATGTGAATAAACTGAGGTGATCATTTTATGCCTAACAAGTGGTATCACACCTGAAAGGACCTGTCAAATTAGCAAATTTGTTACACATTCTTTTGGCGCGAAAAACGGTTATAACCGTTTTCTTCATCTTCAACCTTGCATCTTCTTCTTCGTTTCTCATTCTTTCTTAATCTCTTCTGTTTCTTCTAATGGCGGATTCAAACGATTTCCAACGTCCATCAATTCCCAAATTTGATGGACATTATGATCATTGGGCATTGGTAATGGAGAATCTTCTTCGTTCAAAGGAGCTTTGGGATTTGATCGAAACCGGCGTCATGGTGGCACCTGCAAATGCTACGGTGGAACAACAACAGTCAGTGGCGGCGAGCCAGTTAAAAGATTTAAAGGTCAAGAATTATCTTTATCAATCCATTGATCGCACGATTTTGGAGACGATTCTTACGCGCACTACTGCGAAGGATATTTGGGATTCAATGCGCAGCAAATATCAAGGTTCGACGAAGGTGAAACGGGCTCAATTACAGGCATTGCGACGTGAATTTGAAATTCTTGGAATGAAGGACACTGAAACGATTGATGAATACTTTGCTAGGACTCTGGCAATTGCGAATCGTATGTCAGCTAATGGTGAAAATATGCAACAGGTTCAGATTGTTGAAAAGATTTTGCGATCTTTGATTCCAAAGTACAATTACGTAGTGTGCTCCATTGAAGAATCAAATGATGTCACCACTCTTTCTGTTGATGAGCTTCAAAGTTCTTTGTTGGTTCAAGAACAGAGATTGAAGGCTCAAAATGAAAGGGAAGAAGAACAAGCCTTGAAGATCACTCATGGTGGCCGTGGTGAGGGCTCACGTGGCCGGGGTCGTGGTTCTCGTGGCAGAGGGAGAGGAAGGTTGAATAGAGAGGATGTTGAATGTTATAAATGCCACAAGAAAGGACATTTTCGCAATGAATGCCCAACATGGGAAGAGAACGATGTTAACTATGTTGAAACTGGTGAAGTCTTGCTCATGGCTCAACACAATTCCAACACAAGTGCCAAAGATGAGGTATGGTTTTTAGATAGTGGCTGCAGTAATCACATGATTGGTAACAAAGAATGGCTGTTTAATTTTGATGATAGTGTTAGGGAATTTGTGAAATTGGGTGATGATTCTAGAATGGAAATTAAGGGCAAAGGGAATATAAAACTATGCATCAATGGCTTAATTCAAGTAATTACTGAAGTGTATTATATTCCTGGATTGAAAAACAATTTGCTCAGCATTGGTCAATTGCAAGAAAAGGGATTATCCATTCATTTTGAAGATAATCAATGTGTTGTTCATCATAAAGAAAGAGGGGTAGTGTTAATGAGCACTAAAATGTCATCAAATCGTATGTTCATCATATATGCACCTGTCATAATGCCACAGTGCTTCAAAATTACTCAAATGGATATCAATGAATTGTGGCACAATAGGTATGCTCATCTCAGTTTCAAAGGTCTTAACACTCTTGTGAAGAAAGATATGGTTCATGGTCTTCCTAAGCTTCAAGAGAAAGATGAAAAATGCACTGGTTGTTTAAAGGGTAAGCAACATAGAGAAGCAATTCCCAAGGAAGCACAATGGAGAGCTACTAAAGTGCTAGAGCTTGTTCATTCTGACATATGTGGGCCTATAACCCCTCAATCTAATGGAGGGTGCAGGTACTTTATGACCTTCACTGATGATTTTAGTCGCAAAACATGGATTCATCTGTTGGTTGATAAAGCTAGTGCCTTCACTGAATTTAAAAAGTTTAAAACCATGGTTGAAAATGAGTCTAATTGTAAAATGATGTGTCTAAGAACAGATAGAGGTGGAGAATTCACATCTAATGAGTTTAATGAATATTGCTGCAGCAATGGCATTAAGAGACAATTAACTACTGCCTATACTCCACAGCAAAATGGAGTTTCAGAAAGGAAGAACAGGACCCTATTGAATATGGTTAGGAGCATGTTGAGTGGAAGAAATGTACCTAAATCATTTTGGCCTGAAGCACTGAAATGGGCCACTTATGTGCTTAACAGAAGTCCAACCTTATCTGTGAAGAACATGACACCAGAAGAAGCTTGGACTGGAAGAAAGCCAACAGTGCACCATTTTAGAGTCTTTGGGTGTTTAGCTCATGTTCATATTCATGATGTGCACAGAAAAAAACTTGATGACAAAAGTATCCCATGTTTCTTACTTGGCATCAGTGAGGAATCAAAGGGCTATAAACTCTATGATCCATCAGCTAAGAAAGTGATTGTCAGCAAAGATGTGATTTTTGAAGAATCAAAAGGATGGAAATGGAAAAATGACAAAGCTAAACCCCTTGATGACACTATCAGTATAAGCAGCTCACATGAACAAGATGATGAACAAGGTACAGACATAGAAGATATGGAAGTACAAAATGAAACTGGCAACACCAATGTACACAATGATTCAGATAGCAATTCTCAAGCAAGTGAGGATACTATCACTTATAGTAGTGATGAAATGACCCCCAGAGTTTCAAGAAGGCCTAGATACTTAGATGACTATGTCACAGGTGATGAAAGTGATAATGATGATGCTCTCCAGAATCTGGCTATGTTTAGTAACAACAATGACCCTGTCACTTATGATGAAGCATCAAAAAGTGAAGTATGGAAGAAAGCTATGGATCAAGAGATTGAGTCCATAGAGAAGAACAATACCTGGGAGCTTGTAACCTTACCAGAAGGAGCCAAAACTGTTGGGGTTAAATGGATATACAAGACAAAACTTAATGAAAAGGGTGAAGTTGAAAAGCACAAAGCAAGATTAGTGGCAAAAGGTTATTCTCAACAACATGGAGTGGACTACAATGAAGTATTTGCACCAGTGGCAAGATGGGACACCATTAGAACAATTTTATCACTTGCTGCAAGTAGTGAATGGAAAGTGTATCAGTTAGATGTGAAGAGTGCATTTCTTCATGGAGAACTAACAGAAAATGTGTATGTAGAGCAGCCACTAGGTTACAAGAAGGTTGAGAATAAAGTATACAAGCTCAGAAAGGCTCTATATGGGCTCAAGCAAGCACCAAGGGCATGGTACAGTAAAATTGAGGCTTACTTTGCTAAAGAGAACTTCATCAAGTGTCCACATGAGCATACCTTGTTTGTCAAGAAAGATGGTGAGAAAGTTCTGATTGTGAGCTTATATGTTGATGATCTTATCTTTACAGGAAATGATTCTAAAATGTTTCAAAGTTTTAAAGAATCAATGAAAAATGTGTTTGATATGACTGATTTGGGAAAAATGAGATACTTTCTTGGTGTAGAAGTTAATCAGGGAAGTCATGGTATTTTCATATGTCAACAGAAGTATATCAAGGATATACTATCTAGGTTTGGTATGGAAATGTGCAATGTTGTATGTAGTCCAATTGTGCCAGGAAATAAGCTCTCTAAGGATTCAAATGGAAAATGTGTTGATGCTACTTACTACAAGCAGATAGTTGGTAGCCTGATGTATCTCTTAGCCACTAGGCCTGATCTAGCTTATTCAGTGTGTCTTATAGCTAGATTCATGGAAAGACCAACTGAGGATCATCTTGTTGCAGCAAAAAGAATCCTAAGGTATCTTAAAGGGACTGCTAATCTAGGTATTCTATATGAAAGAGGTGTAAAACAAGCTCTGCAAGGGTGGACTGATTCAGACTATGCAGGTGATGTTGAGGATAGAAAGAGTACTTCAGGCTATGTGTACACATATGGATCTAGTGCTATCTCTTGGTCCTCAAAGAAACAACCTATTGTGACCCTCTCAACTACTGAAGCTGAATTTGTTGCTGCAGCTTCATGTGCATGTCAAGGACTGTGGCTGAAAAGAATCTTGTATCAGTTAGGAGAGGATCAAGGCAAGGGAATTGTTATCTTCTGTGATAACAGTTCTTCAATTAAATTGTCAAAAAATCCCATCATGCATGGAAGATGCAAACATATTGATGTGAGGTATTTCTTTCTTAGAGACCTTGTCAAGGATGAAGTGTTTGAATTGAAGCATTGCAAGACTCAAGACCAAATTGCTGATGTTATGACAAAACCATTGAAGCTTGAATCATTTTGCAAATTCAGAAAATTACTTGGAGTTTGTAGTCTCCAACCAGAGTCATAATTTTTGTTTTAGTTCTTGGTTATTTCAGATTAGGAGAGGATGTTAGTGAATAATAATCTGAAATAAAGTTTGTATAATGCTTAGGTGTTAAGTGTTTTAGCTAGATTGAGTTTAGATAAGACTTGATCTCAATAGCTTGGTTTACAAGTAACAAGCTTATGTGCCTTATCTTGTGTAAACTCCTCTATATAAGGAGTGTTGTTCTATGTGAATAAACTGAGGTGATCATTTTATGCCTAACAATAATGTCCTGATTGAAAACTAAGCAATTGTTTATTTTGATCTTCCAAGTATTCTATGTAATTTATGTATTGTGTTCAGTTGCATTGCATTCCCATTTGTTGCTTCTTCATGCACAATTGACTAGAGATATATTTGGAAGGTAACAGTTGTAACACTGCAATGAAATCTCAGGAGCAAAACATTTGTTCAAATTCTTTTAAAGAGATCACGTTAATCAAGCATGGTCGTTTTGTCTTCATCGCCATTGTCTTTTTGTCTCCATTTCCCTTCTACAAAAGTATTGTCCTTTCACCTTGACTCTCTTGGTTGTTTTGTTGAGAAATCCTCCCGTTTGTAGGTCATGTGAGATTGTAAACAATTTGCAGGCTTATTCGAGAGACTTGTGCTGTGCAGATTTAAGTTGTGTCAACATATAGATTAGGCTATTACAATCTTGGGAGAATTGATATGCCTTCCATTCACAATCAGCTTTTATCTGTGCAGAATTATACGATTATGTCCAGGGGAATAAATGATAGTTTGTTCGCAAACAAAAATCGAAAATCTATTGCCATGTTAGAACTTAGAACTGAGCACATAAGTTTTTTTTTTTTCTTTTCTTATTATTATAAGTAAATAGTAGTTAGTTATTATGTTGTTAGTATTAACTTATCACAAAAACTATACTCAGTATTCTCAATCTAGAGGTATTTGAGTATTTCTTTAACTAATAGAATTGAAAGGACTCGCATAAAATTCAAAGTGGACGATATTTTAGAAATGCAGTGCAGTGGACTTTGAGGATTAAGATCGGATCACCAATAATTACTAAATTGTTGTAAAGGGTAACTTGAATATATTGACTGTATATGGCTAAACGTTGGTTGGACTGTTGAACAAACAAAATTAATGTAAAAGAAAATATTTTCATTGCATCAAACGCAATTATGGACTGGCCAACAAACTTGAACAAATAAAAAATAGCAACTCATAATTCACATATAACGAAACTGAGTCAACATTGTACTGTACTTCATACGTGTTTTGGAATTTGACTAAAAACATTGAAATAGGGCTGATTTAATTTACAAGGTAAGCACTAAGCCAGTTAGCCAGATAGATCATAGATCACTCGATTGAAACTGTGTAACTAAAATAGTATATATCAAACAAGTTTTTTAATCATCAATTTAGTAATATAAAAAACCTAACAAAGAAAGTTAATGCGTAGCTTTCAATTCATTTGACGAGGTCAAACTAATGTTTTATCTTTTAGTTACGGTAAACATAATGTTCTAGAAAAATAGAAATGTAATTATTTTCAAATTTCAACTTTAGAAGCGCTGCAGTTTAACGACAAAAGTATAAGTCCAAATTGATTGGTTTTTACATGTTGTATTATTTTCCTTTTTACTAAGAAAGTTATACCCAAAAGTAATTCAGTCTACACGTTAGTCTTTTTAAATTATGGCCATGTTGATTTCAAGCCATGTATTTTGTCAGTATCAATAAGGACATTCATCCAATCAATTTCTATGACGGTTTTCCATTTTTTGTTTTGGTTTTCACACGCAGCTGAATTGCAATGTACAAGTTTAATGCATTTTAATATGTTGATATAAACTTCAAAATGTAAGACAAGAATAAAATGTTCCATTATCTAAAACCTTACATAAATACTATCTTTTATTAATTGGCATCATTTCAAACTGGATCAATGCACATTCGCAAACTGTATCAGTTCACCTAAATCAGACTAAACTATGTGGTTCATCTCATAGATGTGCCATAATAATGCACCGAATCACATCGATTTATGAAGACAGTCAAATTTTACTCTATTGCAATTTGTCTACACTACGTCACTATCTATCCTCTGGTACATTTGTCCAACAAAAATAAAATTCTAAGTCATAGAAACCCTAGTTCTCTGTCTAAGCCCAACTCATGATCTATGCCCATATATGTAATATCTAAACCTAATATCACTCACTTTCGACGCTTACTGACTTGATCGTCAGAGTGTGTGCAAATACACGGTAACACCCCCTCCTCAACGGGGCTCTCTGACCAACATTGTGACATAATCCACTCTATATGTTATACTTCCATTGCATACTAATTAACCAATAAACTCTTAAAGCTATTACAATAATGTTTATGATGATTTTTGTGTGTCAAAGTTAACCAAGACTTCGATTCAAAAGAATAATTTGATAATTGAATCACCTGTTCACAATATTACAAGTTTCATAGGTTTACAATAGTTTGTTTAACTGTTAAATGAATCAGCACAAAAAATGTGTAAAAGGAAAATAAAAAGAATACAAACTCTAACAGAGTGACTTATAAGAAATATGAACAAGCTTTGAACTAAAGTATGCATATGCAAATTTTTACACACTCAACAGAGATAGAGAATATGAGGAAGGAATTTCAGTGATATTGGTAGGGTTGCTAATTAAGTTTCCACTAATATATGTCATGAAGTTTCTTCCTACACGTTTTTCTTGGTTGGTAGCTTTCAGCACCGGAAGAACATGCAGGGTTTTTTTAAAAAGAGGTAAGCGACCGCTATATGTATGGTTTCACTTCTACACACACTCAACTCGCGTTCAAATGCCAATCGACTGTGAATTACCAGAAGCTACAAACTATAGCTTTGATCCTGACACACGCGAAGATTGTTCCACTGCAAAAATAAACAACTACAATCTACATCATGATGTCAATTTATTTATATCTCTACAATAGTAATGCAACTACATTTTATTGTGATTCTCCACAAACACTCTCATTGGACAAAATATCCAATTCCAAAATATGTCACAAAACAGAAATCGAAAGATAACAATTTTACATAACTGAATTTGGATCATCATCTCTTAATACAATCCCAATCCTTACTACATACATACAACAACCATAAAGCAAAGAAAAACACTATTTATCGCCAATGAATGCACACAAATCTGTCACGAAAGCAAAACTGCAGGTTTTGATTGGATCGACATTTATTGACTCTTGTGTACTCTGCCAAATCTCCATCTATTCCACTAAACATCATATTTTGATATTTTTTGTCGCAGTGCCTCCGCGAGTATCTATTTCACAGTATATAGCATTGCTGTAAAACAAAAGACTCAAAAAGAACATTCACTCATCAAACTTGAGCATACAACTTGGGAACAAAGGAAAACCACTTAAAACCACAGCTACATTTCAAAGGCAAAGAAGGACACCTAGGAAGCCAATGCCAAGTCCTTCTAGAAACCAAATAATACAAAATCTCTGGCCAAGTATAGCAACAAATACAAATCATTCCTTCATGCCAAAAACAATAAACATGTTCATAATTATGATAACAAACAGACACAAATTTCTTACACATAAGATCGGGCAAACTTTGAATCTCAACCCAATTCCCTTCATCATTCATTTCCCACAATTTAATACTCCTTGAAATTCCATTGTTCCCAACCCCACCAATCAAAAACAATTTTTTACCTTCAACACCACCATCATCATTCACACTAACCAATCTAACAAAAGTGAGTTGATTAGGTAAACCACCAATGGATTTTTCCCATTGTCCATTCTCCAAATCAAAATACACAACAGAAAAAGGTTCTGGTGTAGCAAAATACAAACACCCTTTAAAGTAAACACCTTGTTGATGAGGATTATCACTTAAAAATGGACCAAAACCATTGAATTTCTTCCAAGATTGAATCTTTGAGCTTGATTCATAAAGAAAAACACTATTTGAATTTGATTCAGAAGATAGTATAAAAATGATATACCCTTTTGGAGTTGTAACAAATGTAAGATGTTCAATGTGAAGATTGAAATTTGGGTATTGAATTTTTCTTTTGGATTTAGCTAAAAGATTACAAACAAGTAAAGAACATGAAATTGAATCTGATAAACAAAAAAGACCACCAGAAGAAACAAGAGTAGTGTAAGAAGGTGAAGAGTGAAGAGAATCAGAGAATGAAAGAGAAACATTACGCCATGTTCCAAGGTTACAATCATAGAGAGGAAAGTGGCGGTGGAATTGAGGGTGAGAAAGTAAGAGAAAAGAAGAGAAAGGTGAAGATGAAGGTGAATGTTTTGAGATGAATGAAGGAGAGAAAATCAATGGCCAAAAACCTTTGCAAGTTGATCTTAAGCTCATGAAAGTTTTGAGAGGAAGAAAAGAGAGAATGAATTCAAGGATTTCAGGTGGTAATTTGCTCCAAATTTTGGGATCCATTGGAAGTGATTTTGGATTGATGATGATGGAAGTGTTGTAATTGTTCTTTGTGACTATGTTGAGGTTGTTTTTGTTCTTCATCGGAGTTTACAAGGTTTTGTTTATGTTTGTGATTTGTTTTATTTGAGGTTTGAGTTTGATGGTTTGGTCTGATTTAGTATTTCATCTGAAAGCAAAAAATGAGTCAAATATAGGAAAATCTGAAAGCAGAATCAATTTTGTTTTTATATTATTTATTTCTCAAAAACAAGAAAGCCAACATTGCATCATATAGTCTTTTTTTTGTAGAAAAAAAATTTGTTTCATGGTATTTTTTTTATATAATATTTTATGGTATTTTCCTAGTCTTTCATATTTCTTTCTGTGTTAATATTATATTTTTGGGTCAAAAGAAATATATAATTTTTTTTACAGAGAAATATGAGCAAGAATGAGATTAACCAAAAATAATACATAATCATACGACAAATGTATTTTTATACATATTTTAATTGTCAAAATAATTTTCTTAAATTAATTTATATTTTTGCAATAATATATGAGCCTTGAATTTTTTATAGTCTTGATGAGCTTTCAAGAATTGTACTTTATCATTTTGATATCATATAGCCTCATGCAAGTTTTTTGAAAAAGTAATTTTCCGACAATAAATGAGGAATATCTACCTTTCTGCTAAATAGAATGAATTAAATTCATAAATCATGAGATTTTTTTACGAATATCAATTAAATGTTGTAAATAAAGTGTTCTCAATTACTCAATCATTTGATAATCAGAAATATTTTTGATAAATGATAGTAATAACTATTCGTCAAACTCAATAAAATCAAGTCTTCAAGATCTAGGATTCCATTTTAAAGTAAAAAACTAAAACAAGAATTCTCTTTCTTTATAGCAATGAAATCAAGTATTCAAGATCTAGGATTCCATTTTATCAACTATCCAAAGAAATGTAAAAAAAAATAAAAAAATCAAAATCAGATTTAAAATTTGAAAAATATGAATATAGAAAAATTGTAGAATTGTTTTATTGTAGAAAATGTGAATCCTAGGGTGGAAAATAGTTGCAGCATTGGCCCACAGAATGTGACGAAAGAAAATTGGAAAAATGATAAATGCGCACTTTGACTTGATAGTTACAAGAAAGAATAATGAAATGGACATAATAAAAAAAGTAAAAATAAAATGGAATACCACCTAACTCTTCATTTTATAATTAATGAATTTGGGATAACATCCGTATTATTTAGACATATAAAAATCAACACTATATGTGAATAAATGTGAATTGTGGATGTTGGATCTCATAAGAGAAAACAAGTAGTCTAAAATACAGATATTTTTGTCCTTTGCACAAATTATTTAAAATATCAAAATAAATTTTTATCCATCAAACATCATATAAACATTTGTTCAATACCTATTATTTGTCCTGTATTGTTATATTTTATACTGTATTGTATTTATATTTTGCAGATTAAACATATGCCAAAAGTGATTATAGCATTTTATTAATGAAAATGTGTTCAATGTAATTTGGTACATCAACCAAGATTTGAAAACTATAGATGTGACTGACATAGCTAGACTATGAACAATAGCATTTGTTTATCTCTACATAAACTCCAGACTAGAGCTTCTATTGAGATTTGCGAAAATAAATTTACAACGATCAATTATTACATCAAACTCAATAAAATCATGTTTTGAGAACAAAAGCTATGAACCACTTTCTTCGAGTCTAGTTCAAAAAAATCACCGGTCCAAAAATTCGTTTATGAACTCAATTGAGTGACAAAAGAAGGCCAAGTGCTTCACCAATATATTTGAGAGTAGACCGTTCAGTTTTGGGTAACACAAAGGTGCCTTGCTCATATCTAATACACATATTGATATCTACCTGTATAAATTAACGATTTGTGTTTTTATTGAATAATGTTAATTTTGATAGATATCAATAATATATCAAAAAAATTTAGACTTGTGTAAAGTTTTACATGGATATTCAATACGATATAAACTTTCAATTCAACGGTAAATTTTATAAAATTTGCATTAATTAAAACGTTATTAAATATTGTAATATTACACAAATATTATAGCAGTGTAATTTAATCTCCCTCCATTTTAAATAATTCAAAAAAAGAAATATCATAGTACATATTTTGTCTCCATTATTATCAATTCACACGATTTTAGTCCCTATTTTTTTCTTCAAAATTTTAACTTAAACTAAAATTTAATATATCATTTTATTCTCCTTTTGTGGAATCAAGATGTTATATTATCAGGCCATCTCAATACATTTTGCAGGCTGGAGGGAATTAATTCTTCTATAATTAAAAATCAAACTCTTAATAAGAAATGCAAACACATTAGACGCTTAATAAAAATAAATACAAAATATGCAGCTAGTAGAAGTGTTGAACACACAACTTTTATGACAAATGACTCAACCACTAAGCTATTACTTACATTGTTTATATTTTACGGTTAACTGATATTTAACTATTACCAACAAATATTTTAAAAATATATAATAAATTGAAAATTTGAGGCCTCTATTTTATGAGGCCATGGGTGAAAGACCGTATCGCCCTTATTCAAGGCCACCCCTGTCAATCATGAATTACCCGTAGAAAACATGTTCCAGACATTTTGTACTTTTATTTTTTTGATAAGACATTTTGTACTAATTTGAATGGAATAACAAACCCGAGTGTTAAAGTTGTATGGTTGAGCTTTCGGTAGATTCCATACATTATGAAATGTGCTAGCTGTGCACCCACTCAAATTTTCTCACCAACAATGCTTACTCTTTTCATTAGTATTGTAATTATAAATAATAATTCTCTCCATTTCAACATATTCTTTGATCTTTACTTTGTAAGGCATCTTTTGTTAAGTTCATAGTATTAAGAAAGCAATATTGGCCTTAGAATCAACCGCATTGTAAGTACTAAGAAAATATTGATTCTTCAATCCTTCATTAACTTTTCTCTTCTCCACACTATATAACTGAGTTCAGTACTACATGTGAGACTCCATGAAAGACACACAGCTAAAAAGTGACAAGACCCTCAAAGATTATTGAGAGGGTGAAGGGACATGGGGGGTATAAAGAGGTGGTTCTTCAACAAGCTAAGAAAGGAATCATGGAAGCAGAAGAAGCATTATTGGCCACTTTCCTTTGTAAAGTATTTGATTTTTAAGATTAAGTTGGCGTTTGAGACCATTGTGTTGGTCATTAAGCTGTCTTTTTTCTACCTTCGTTTTGGTTGTACCTTTTCATTTTTCCAAAGCTTCTCTTTCGTGTAAATATGAATGGAAATGGCTAGTTAGATTTTAAATTTAGATGTTAACTATTTACATTCCATTTCACTTCTTTTCACTCTATATCATGAACTCAAGTATACCACTAATCATTGATTCTGGCAAGAAGTAAACCTTAATTCACATATATGAATGAAGTTATCTTTCAGAACCTCCGAAGTTCGGAAGTTATCTTCCAAAACATTTTGAGGGGCAAAATTGAATTTTGGAAGGCCTAAGAGCAACGTAGGAACTCAAAGAGCAAACTTCATGAATGAAATGCATATCTTCATAGTCTTGTATTGAGTATCTAGTTGTTTATTAGACTTACAAATGTCTTAAAAAAAAAAAAAAACTTCAATAATAATTTGGAACATGTCAATTTATTCCTATTAATTTTGTAACCAACCGTATTTAGATTAAACAAACTAGATAACCTAAACAATTCATTAGCTTTATCACTCTGGATAGAAAAACCTATTGAATCATCACAAACATACAAGCATATAACTATTAAGTTTATATGTTTCGTGGGTATGTATGGAGCAGCCAAACTACACTGACAGACACTGATAATTTACATCAGTCAACAACTCTTTATCTAATTTATATTACAAAATTACTGTTAGTTTAAAAGTTACTATCACATGGATCATATCTGTAAAATTTTACATAAACAAATAATTTGGTCATTGAAATATATCAAGATGAACTTGTACACTTTTATTAAATAACACCAATCATGTATTTCAATAACATCAAATAATTTTAAATTTATTAAAATTTTACAAATGATGTGTGTTAGTAATTTCAAATCCATGTTGTGTCAATCTAGGTGGGCCAAATTGGCCCGTTTTGACAGATTTATACATCCAGAATTATATGTATTTGCTTCTCTCTAAAAAGAATCCTACAAACTTGCATACATTTGTGCTACTCAATGAACTTACCTTGTGATTAAGGACGATTATCACATCCACTCAGAGTTTGTTTCTTTGGGTAAAACTAAAGCAATTAGGCAATCAGATGGATCGGGTGCAATAGAAAGCAACGAGCACATTTCAAGTGAATGAGGAAGTATAAATAGCAGCCTTGCCCATATAGATTTTGAAGCTGGGATTTTAATAACTCCAGCACAATCCCTCTGTTTTAAATATGATACGAAATCCTGAAACTGATTGGCAAACACAGGGTCAACAGGAAGACAAATCAAATTCCAACTCTCACTCATAAATATGTAAACGCAAATGTTCATAATGGCAATATATGAATGATCTAATAATGTTAAAAGAAAGTTGGAAGAAAAAGGAATTTGGCTTCTCTGCGCTGAAGGGTGAGACCCAGGGAGCAAAGTGTAACATTTTTAACGGTTAATTGGAAAATCAGTTCTATTAGTTAGAAAATAAAATACAATATATATATATATATATATATATATATATATATATATATATATATATTATGCTAGAATATCTTGGTTTACCTCCTATCATCAGTTTTCAACTTTAGCTTTTACTAGATATCTTGCATATTGATTTCTCTATAAATAGGGATTAGTATTTTAAGTCAACATCAAGTCAGTATAAAGTTGTTGTCAATAATATTCCAAGTTCTAATTATTTTCTCTCCTACTTTTATCTTAAAATCCCACAACTTCCACATGGTATCTAGAGTTTGGCTTGATCCTTGGTTACCTGTCCCGTCACTTGCCCCTTCTTCGTTCCAGATGCATTGGCTTCAACTTTCGCCCTAGATGCACTGGCCCCATCACCGACCCAGATGCATTAGCCTCGTCTATGACACAAGCAATTCTCATACTTATTATCAACTTAAATATTTTGGGTCTTCAATACTGGTTTGAAGCTTCCAAATGCAGTTTTGAGAAGGACGGACATTGCTTTATTTGATTGCTTGCCGTGAATATTCTTAAAGGCTGATGATCATTCCAGCCGTATGGCCAGGTTCTTTTATAAAAATCCTCTCTGATCCTTGAGTTGTCTCCCAATCAATGTTTTTAGTGGAGCTCAATTTTTGTTTGGTTTTCCATTTATTTTCTATTTGTGGGGTAATGCATTGTTTTCTTGTAACAAGCTTTAGCTTGAGGGAGTGTTACAAAATAAAATAGTAACTCATAATACCTTGATATCATGCTAGAATATACTAGTTTATCTCCTAGGATTTAGCAAAAAATTATGACAACATCTCTCTCAGAAGGATTTCAAACATAATAGACTAGAACTTGGAAGGTAATTTAACAGCTCCTAGAAGTCTCACTAAATAAGTAATAACATACTGTACGGATAAACTATAATCAGATTCGGTACACAGTTCTAAGACAATGCCATCTTGAAATAAAAAATAAAGGATGAAAAGAAAACATACCCTTCTGTCGTCACTTGTGGAAGATGGGATTAAACGGCACACTTCCCTCTGCATCAGATGTCAGCACAATAAAGTCAGAATCACGGAATGGCGGGGCAGTAAATACTGATATGTTTAATTTAATGGCCGGACAATGTTGTTAAATGGCAGCTATAGTGGCGCTATAGCACTATTGTGTAGTGTGGTTTGGGGAAAACACTATAAATTCTGATACCCTGTGATTGTTTTTCAACCACTGCAATAGCAACCACTACACCCATAAGCAGCGAATGCGGAAAAGAAGTATTTTTAGAATTTTTTTTAATAACACTAAAAAAGTAGCTGCACATGACCATTTTAAAAAAGGATAACAGAAGAGTTGGCAAGGATTGACTCTTCACAACCTAATACCTAAACGGTAAACCTCTCACCGCGTAAACTACTTCCATCCTCTTCTCTTCACATCGAGCTCCATCTCCAGAGCATCTTGTGTATGTTTTTCTGGTTTCTTTCCTCTCTTCCCGTTATTTTACTTCTCTCTTCCACCTATTTTCCTCTGTTTTTCTTTTTTCAGTTGATCTCATTTCACTTGTCTTCCCTAATTAGATTTCTTTCTTCTCTTTTGTTTCCGGTATTTTAGTTTTCTTTAATTGATCTTCCTCTGCTTTTTTTAAAATAATTCCTCCTCCACCACTGCCCTGCTAAAGCCTTGTAATGACTATTTTGGCGATATCTCTACTAGAAGTGGGATCTCAATAGAATGTTTGGAATGGTGTACAGTAGAAAAGTAAAAGAACACCAAAAAATCAAGGTAAGATATGTATATCCATCATACAAGGAAGCATTAATGAGGACAAAGCAAGCTGGTTAAGTTTGTGCCCTGAGTATTAGAAATCTAAACTAGATAAAGAAAATCTGGTAGAAAACTAAAAAGTTATGTTTTCTGAAATGAGCTTCAATAGAATTGCTAAATAATTGCGTTGAGCTACAATCTAATTATAGATTGGTCTAGATGCTGATGGGAAGCGAACTAACAACTGTCAGTCAGTCAGTCAGTTAGTTATAGGGGAAGTTAGGTTAGTTACGAGGGGGGCCATAAGAATCATAGGGTGTAGAAGGGATTACATGAACTTGAGTAAACATACTCCTTTAATACTGAGCTACATAAACCTAAGAACATACACTGAGAAAAAGTAATAGCATGAGATGTTTGAGAAGGCAGGGAACAACCCCAAAGGATATTTGAAAACTCACTCTATCAGATGGAGTAGCAGCAAATGTTGATTGCACATGTCGAAAATCTGTGCGTTTAGTCATGTCTAATTTGGTGGGCCATCTGCAGCAGGAAAAAGCAATTCAAACCTGCAAATTTTTTAAAGAAAAAATAACATTCTGAGCAGTAAGAAAGCAATATGTGATTTCTTACCCGGAAGGCTCGGGTGTGGCATTCGAATATCTGCAAATATTTGAATCTGCTCTGCATGCATAAATTGTACAGTAGCTAACTCCACTTTTACAGAGACTGCCCTGCCATTGATACTGCAGTGTCTGCCCTGAACATTCCATATCGACTGGTTCTTGGACAGGCAGTGGTGGAGGAGGAGAACCAGGTGGTGGAGGAACCAAGGGTGGTTGTGTCTGGGGTAGAGGTGGGAGAGAAGAAGGATGCGGATGAAGAGGTGGCATTTCAGGCTGAGGAGGTGGCAAAGATGGTGGTACAATTGACGGAGGAATCTGTTGGTTATAGGGTTGCATTGGAGTTCCTTGTATCTGACCAAGTGGAGTTACAGAAGCAGGTATAAAAGGACTGCAATTAAAATTATTTGGCATTACTCCTGTCTGGAATTGGTTGACAGGTAACTGATTATTCATGCCATGGGGATCCCATGGCCCATTTGGAGGAACATAAACAGGGCGGGTGAAAGGAGATGACTGAATTTGTTGTGGTGGTGGAATGGAAGGTCCATGTGCTCCAGAGTATACATGTGAAACATTTCCTGATGCAGAACTCCATTTCAGAAATAGACACAATTGTAAACCAGAGATCGATTTTTCAGCTGATTTAATTAGTTAATCCATTATTCTACGTCACACAAAAAGCTATACTTACAACCATAGAATATTACCTCCTTGATGAGGATCCAGTGATAAATGATTATAACCATCAGGGTTCCTTCCTCCAACTTCTGATATCTCCCTTGAATCAGGGAAGTGCCGATTTGATTGAGACAGAGGTGCACCATGCACTCCACTACCATGATTCTCAGCATTTAGTCTGGGGGAAACAAGCTCCATAGCATGGTTTTCAGGTTTAATTGAAAACGGTACAGCATTCTGATTTCCCGGTTTGCTGTGTAAAGATGGAACAATAACTAAACAGATTAGTAAATACTACTAGTTGTCCAAGAGACTTGTTATAAAACAATTTATAAGCTGTTGGAAGAACTAAGAATCACTTGTTATAAAACATTATCAGAATGCGTATGAGGGCCTAATTTGAATTAGCTTCTAGCCTATAGAAGCTTTTCAACTGAAATAAGAATTTAGTTTCCAACTCATGAAAAAAAAACCTTACAAATTTATAGGTAATTGTGTGGAGAAGTTAAATGAGAAAGATTATGATAAAAATGATATGCAGAAGTTGATGTCAACTTATGAAAGAAGTTATTAGTTATAGTACTCTACTTTATTGCGAGATCATTTAAACTTTTCATCTATATAAGTGCTTAGGAAAAATATTATCCACACTAATTCTAGAAAATTTACTGTTGGACTGTAAGCTGCATGGGTTTAGTCCCACACTACTAATAACGGATAAAACATTTCAAGAACATTTAAGAAAGGACAGTGTGCTGTTCGTTACGACTTATGGGAGAATAAGAAACAGGTAAGAGTTCAAGACATGCTTTCAAACAAAAAAAAAATATGTGAACCACGCTTAAACATTTAAGAAAATATATTGATGTACATGAAAAAGATTAATCTCGTGTAACCTGAATTCTATTTGGAAGAACAATCCTGGACAAGCACGCAGATTCTTTAAAACGGAAACTGCACCATCAACATTACTGCATTCAACAAACCAACCACCTCCCATGTGCATTTTTGCTTGTGTCAACCGTGCAATGGAACCAGAGTTTCCAATAGCAAGGTTGCAAATACTCATTAGCTCATCATCTGTGAGGAACTGGGAACTACTATGAGGAATAGTTATCCAAAGAGTGCTGGATGGCGCTGTATCTTCCTCACACATGGAAGAAGCACAACTATTTCCAGTAATATAATTATCATGGAGACCTATGTTTTGATTAATATTATACTTTGCACGCAATGAAGATAGTATGTTACACAAGTGAGACATTCTTGTTCGACTGCTGTCAGCAGGACTCCCAGGTAAAGTTCGAGAATGAGGAGATACAACATTAACTGTTCCTGGACCAAAATGCGGGTTATAATTACTTCTTTCTCTTCGGAACTGTCTCAGATGCAACATGACGGATGCAGCTTCTTCGGGGGTTTCAAACTCCATAAGTAATGCAAACTCACAGCTAAGATCAATCACTGTGAGAGGACCCTTATAAACTACTTTCCTTGATTCATGAAGAATCTCATCTTTGGCCCATTGACTGGAAATATTTCCAACATAAATATGAAAACTAGAGCCAACTGCAACACCATTTATTGCACCCCTAGTACCAAGTCCTATGTCCATGAATTTTACACGGCAAGGAAAATTTCCAGGTGCATAGTGTCGAGCTTTTATCGCATCAATTATCCTTCTGTACTCAACTAAAGCAAATCCTTTCAATGGGAAGAATATAAACTTTTCAATAGGACCAAACCTCTCTATTTGAAACCGAATATGGCTTTCGGGCATGTCAGGTGCTACACAACCTACCCATAGCTGCTTAGAAGCAGCAACAATATCTACAGCGGCAGGATCCCCATCACCGCACCAAACAATTTGACTTTTGGTTAAAGAAGACGGTGACATAAAATGGTGATTAGGAGAAGCCAAAACATTGCTGACAGCTCCACTAGAGGACCTCGACAGAGGTGAGCTGAAATTCATATTCAAAACTTGATTTTTCTCGACAATTGGGAAATCATTTCTACCTTCAAATGAGTTATTCCTATAGTCTACCACTGTTCTAACTGTAGGTGAGAATATCTGATGGCTTATAGAGTCCCTAGGTGTGGAACATCTAACATTAGGCATATCACCTTTCTCGCCTTTCTCAATGCTCACAGACCTTGATATCCCTCCATTATCAAAATGCGAACCTGCTATCACATAATTGTCAGAAACGTTATCAGTAAAACCATCACTAGCAGAACCAACATGAACTCTTAAATTGCTACCTTTTTGTGATGTTTCACCAATACTTTCATGTTCTTCAGAGATCCTAGGAACCGCATAGTTTCTATTCATGCAAATTGAATATTCAGACTTGTCTTCATCACTATCTACTTGACAGTCTTCTAACTCTGTCTGTTGTGCAAACATTCCAAGAATTCCTTGCAATACTGATGCAGTTTCCAGTGAAGCATCAGTGAGTGAGTCAAGTAACTTCTTACATCGACGCAGAGTCCATTTCCGCAGTGAGGGGTCCTTGTTAAGAACCTTATAGTGAAAGGCCAAGCAAAAGTCTCTTCAGTAATTAGAACTAAAACTTTAAATAAACAAAGTACTAAGTTTTCAGCTAAGCTCTTTCACCAGCAATAAATATGCTACGGAAAGCAAATAATAACATGACAACATTTGACCATACAATCAAAAAGCTCGACCATGAATGGCACAGCAGAAAATAAAATAACTTTGTATGAGCATCATAGCCTCATAGGCACATATTATGTAGTTATTAGCAACTTTGTATTAGGCTCATTAATTGTAAGACCCAAGATTTCTTTGCATAGTTGGTTTAAGAAATATTAGGGTTTCGATGTGTTCGTGTGATGAAACATCGTGTAATTATTAGGTTTTGCTGTAATCGAGTCTGTTTTGTGCTCGTGCACTGTAATTGTACAGACTTTTGTCTTGTGATCCTGTTGTTTGAATAAGAAGTTATTTGTGGTTTCAGAATAACGAGTTTTGGATTATTCTTGTTTTTGGAAAAAAAACGAGTAGGATTTTACCCGTCGTTGTAAAATCTTACTGCGTCTGTTTTGAGTGAGGTTTCGGATGGGAGTTTTATATATCTGCGTGAGTTAGGATATATTCTGAGAATAATTTTCTAAGGTATGGAAGAAAATTACTGTCGCGGAAAAAGATTCGGCGATAAGTTTTGGAAATGTTAAACGTTAGACGTTCTTTCCGTAGGTGTTATGTTTTTGTGATTTACGTTCGTCGCAACGCGCGAGAGCTGAACGTGTGAGTATTTCTAAGAGGTGTTGAGTTTTATCTCAAGTGGGTTTGATTTGGTTTGATCCAATGGCTAGGGTTTTGTCTTGGCATTTTGTCTTTTGATCCAATGGCCATGAGTTAGCAAGAGCCTTGACATAGTAAGGAGGTTTGTTGTTTGTGGACTTAGAAAAACATCACATATTCACTCTCATTCTTTCTCTCTTTCACGTGAAACTCCATTCTCACTTTCCAACCATCACCAAATTTTCCATTCTTCACCATTTCACTCCATTTCAAGCTTGGAAGCTTTGAGGAAAATTGTAGAGAATCACTTCCTAAAGGTAACCCTCTCTTCTCATCTCATAGGTTGGTAGACTTATAGAGTTTAAGAGTTTTGGGTTTATGTTCTCATGAGGAGTTGTTAGGAATTGTTACTTTACATGGTTTTTGTTTCATGAATGATGTTCATGAGGTTTAGAGAAGCATGTGTAGGCTTTGTTATGTTGTTTTCCATGAGTTGGTGAAAAATCTCATGAGAAAAGTTAGGGTTTTTGTTGGGTTATGTATTGATCAATAACATGTGGTTAAGTTGTAAGGTTTTGAAAAGAAACGTTGTCTTTGAACCTTTGGGCAAAAGGGAAATGCGTTGTATGGTTTTGTTTTAGAAAATCCGATGAAAAATATTTTGGGGTTTATGAAAATATTTCCCAAGTGTTTTGTGTAGTGTTTTGGGGTCCAAGTGGGCTAAAACTCTTGTAACATGTGGTGTCGCTTTTTACTTTGAAAACATGTTTGAAAATGATTACCGGACGGTTAAGGCCCGTAATAAAACTTGTGCTTGGATTTGGTTTTGATTTTGGAAATGAAAATCAAATAACTTGCACTCGAAGCAACCAACAAGCTTTCGGAAATGAATTGCTTGCTTATGAAAATTGTTTGCTTTTGTGCCTTGAAAAAGTGTTGGGAACTAATAGAATCAAACTAGGTTTGGTTGGGGAAAAAGGTGGTGTGAGTTGCTGATTTTGCTGTCATGACAGGTGCAACTCGCCGGACGAGCGTTTACTCACCAGGGCGAGTGTCACAGGTCATGAACACGCCAGGGCGAGCTCCAGAGCGAGTAAGACCAGTCCTCACTGCCTTCACTCGCCACCAACTCGCCAGGGCGAGCTCTGGGACCTAAAATTTTGGATTCTGATTTCTAAACTTGGTTTTTAACTTCTTAATCCCTTTTTATTAATTTATGGAAGTAGTTGGGATTGGAAACGAGTTTTTCGGGTACTCGGAAAGTACGTAACTTATAACGCAAGAAAACGGCCATTTTGCATTTCAAATTATTTAAGACTTTTGACAATTGTTTTGGGTCCTAAAAATAGTACAAATAACTCATGGTGGTTGATCAATACGATAGATTTTTGGTATGGTATCCGAAAGAGTGAATTTTCCTTAGAAACCTTTAGAGTTTTTGGGGTTTTGCTGTAGTTTCAATACATTGGGTTTGAAAACGATGTATTGATTGTCCGTTGCTTGTTTTAGGGAGCACGTAGTGTTGTGTGAACGTTTTGTTGACGGAAGCTTGCCGAGGTAAGGGCTCCACTTTATTTCCGTCTTTTCAAACGGTTTTGTTAAACATGCTTTAGATTTTGCTGTGTTGCAATTGGTGGTGTGCTTGACATGTTTTTGTGATGTATTCTCGATATGAGATCGTGGTAAATACATGATTCGTTGTCTTACATATGTTTGGTGAAATATGTGTATGAACAGGTGATTAAATACATATGATTAGATGTATATGTATGTGTTGTTGTGGTGTGATTACATATGCGTGTACGATATGTATGTGTTGCATTAGCATATAAGGGGAATCGTATGCTCATGCATTCATAGTACGTGATTATCGGGAATGGATCACGGGGTGCGATTATCGGGAATGGATCCACCTTACTCCTACGGGAATTATTGAGTCCAATAAGCGGTTATCGGGAATGGACTGCGGGGTGCGATTATCGGGAATGGATCCATCCTAACCCTTTGTGGTTTTATTGATTATGATTACTGACTTCCGGAATTCATATGCATGTGGTAATGGGGAATCTACCACACTCATTGTAGAAGTCTGCATTAGGCTTGGTGTGCATTATATTTTGAGCCCGTTGGTGGGATTTGTTTTTGTGTTAAAGAGCTTTCTCTTGTGTATGTGGAAATTTGTTATGTGTACATCTTTCGCACTGGTTATATATATATACTTTTATTTTGTGGTGACCCTTTCTTTCATTTGCGGGCTCATCCCACCCAGATGATGGGTTAGGTCGTGGTGACGACGGTGGCTGTTCCAGGCCCCAATGAGCGGTTGGAACTTTAGCTTAGTTAGACTATGCGCCGGTGTGGGTTGTACACCGTGCCTTTTGGGTTTAGGCATAGGATTCTAACTGGTTTTGTTGTAAGTTTTCGATTACTTAGACTTGGATTGTAATTATTCAGGAATACACTTTGCTTGTCGAAGCACCTTATGGTAATGAGTTCTTTGTATATTTGAATGCCGGCTCATTTAAAATCTTTGATGCGTAACTCTGATTGTGTACAAAAAAAAAAATATAGTGCCTTTTCTGGCCGTTGAAAAACGGGTTGTTACATTAATCAAGCCCATCAAATAGAGGTTAGTCTATGTATTTAGATTAGTGATTGTACTCTTTACATAATTCAATAATATCTCAAAATACTTTTCCATATGGTATCAAAGCACAAGCCAAATAGAATGAAATGTTGCCTTTTAAAAAAAAAATTGGGATATAATAAGAGCTACTCTAGAAACAAAGTATGGAAATGTAGAATTAGGTACCGTTTGGCCTAGCTTATTTCAAACTTTTTTACTCAATAAAAGGAAAAGCTAGGCCAAACAGATTTTCAATAAGTTCTTGATAGAAAAAAGTTGTTTAATTTTTATGAGTAAAATACATAGATAAAAAGACTTTTGAAGCTAAAAAAACAATTACCAAACAACTTTAGCTTTTAGGCTCTTATTTTCACTTTTAGCCTTCAGATAGCTTCTAAGACCTAAACTAGCCAGGCCAAACGATACCTTAATACTGAAAAATGGACAGCGGATTGTAGGCAAACCGCAAACCTTCTTACAATATGGATTAGAAAAGGAAAAATGTAGTATTGAATAGCCAGAGAGAAGATCCCTGAGCTCTCCCTTACCAATAACCTCCTAATTTATTTTCTACCTATTCTGTTACAATGCCCCCCGCCCCCCAAATACTCAATTCCAAGTCTCTCTCTTCCCTCCTCGCATGATTCATACTCATTCTCTCCCACTCCTAGACTGCCACCTGTCTGCTCATTATGCCATTCACTTTCTCACTTGCTCTTTCCACTTCAATTGCAGCCAAAACATACTGATTAAGTGGGCCATTCACGTCCAAGTCAGCATCCTCCTTGAGACCATTATCTACATCTGGACTCTACCGCCTTGCCAGTTTCTGGTCAGTCCACTGCTAGTGCAGATTGACTCGTTTTCCCTACATGGTTTGATCGGGGCCACTTCCAGCTTGTGGCCCTCTTGTCTGACTCATTTCATCCTTGAATTCTCTTAATGTCACTTCACTGGTGTTATGCCTGGGTATATATGGATATTTGACATCGTATATGATTGTGTTCCTCGTATTTCGTATCCTACTCCACACTATCCAGAAAGTGACATGTTATTGTTGCCACCTATTACTAGATGCGGAAACATTTAACTTATGTCCTAAATGTTTTCAAACTCTCCAATAATCTTGCTTCTATACACAAACTTACATGGTACCTGAAGTGTGCAATTACTGTTTTTTCTCCTATTTTTTTTCCTCCAGGATTTTGTCACGGGAGAACATTGGAGTTGCTAAAGAACATATGTACTACCTTGTTGATAAAAGAGGCGAGGAGAAAACAAAGCTGGAAACATAGAATTAATTAACTAAAAATGGAGATGCCCAAGACACTTGTGTTGAAGCTAAACTTGAGAGGTAGGAGAATTGGACTCAAATTGAAGGCAAGACGACATAATGTCCTATCATAAAACATATTTCTATCCAACTCATTAATCTCTAGATCTTTCTTGATGGTTAATCTAATAGTTTTTCCAGGTCTTTCTCTGCCTCTAGTGATTTGACTACACTCCATCTGATCTACTCTCCTTAGTACACAATCTACAGGTGCTGCCCCGAGTCTCTCTCTAATATTGTCATTTCTAACCATATCTTGTATAATCTTACCACACATCCAACCAACATCTCATCTCTGCTACGCTTAATTTATTTTCGTGTTTTTTCTTAACAGCCCAACACTTCATCCCATACAAAAACATGGTCTTCTAAGTTGTAAATATAATTTTAAGAGTAGATCAATGATAAAGCTCACAATAGACAAAGAGACCATGCAAGTAATTACAAAGAAAGCTAGCATGACAAAATATATAAAATATATAAAGCCAATAAATGGTATGTATGTGTGTTCACGTGCATGTGTGTGTGTGTGAAGATAACGAACAAAAAGTATTACCAGCATAAGCAAGCAGCTCTTTCGAATAGTATCGGGTATATGGTTGTCATCGGTGATAACTTTATCGCCAACCTCAATCTCTTTGATGCCTTGCCCAATAGAATCGGTACATGATTTAGGTCCATCGTTTTCTCCACCCAAAGGGTGAACTGATTCATCATCATTAAGCAAGCTAGTCACCATGCTCATAAAACGTTGTCCTTTAAAAGTTCCCTCTTTTGTGGCGGAGCCTAAGAGTTCCAAACAAGCTGCAAGCAACTCTTTTGGACAAGAGAAGAATACCCAAAGTATACATAATGTATGAAACTTAGACAATTTAGTCAATGAAGAATTGTCTTCATCTAAAACCTTTTGTTTCAATTCAGAAAAGACCGCAGGGTTATCTTGCATATTCAGGAAATTCTTGTCAATCATCTTTGATACATCCTTTCCCTCAAATAAGGCAATAAAAAAGGTGAGCACATTTTGAAAAACTGCTGAGCGAATTCCTCTAGTTACAGCTGATGTTGATGCTACTGAAGAAGCAACGCAGCAAATATCAGCCAATCCAAAAATACAAGCTTTAGCAGTTTCAAATGCAACACCACTGGAATCCTCTTCCTTAGTGATCAAAGCCAAACTCCAGTTATGCATATTGATAACCACTTTAGTTGCGGCTTCCAAAGCTTTTGGACAGTGACAAGCATATCGAGGAATTAAATCGGCCACAATTCTCTGTACACTCATACAACCTGTCACATTATAAAAATTTCACTTTGAGCAAAAGAGAATTCCAATTCCAATCATGGAAATTTTTCTATCAGTTCCTACATTATGGGCAGTAGAATATAGTTTGCTTGCATATTAAGTGTTTAATTAGGTGACAATCACGAATAGCGGAAAATAGTGGATTGTTAAAAGTCTGCTACCCAATAGTGCTATAGCGCCACTATAGCAGCTACTTGACAACATTTTGTACTAAATAACATATTATGGAACAATAACGGTTTGTCCAAATTTCACTACACTGTAGCAGTTTAGTACCGCTATAGCTTCTATTTAACAACAATGTGAAAATCACATCACAGGATGTACAAATATGGCTATTTGAGGTGATATTGAAACCTAATATCTTGTGCTTTCAGCAACTAATTTGTCCTTAAGTGGGAAGGTTCCAAAATCCTAGAGGCTAACATGCAAAAAAGAAGAACATCACATCACTGCAGGTAACAGAGCAGCTGCATGGTGAATATAGTGATGGTAGATGAAGCACTCTTTCTCCATTTATGACACACAAAAAAGTACGGAAAGTTGCGGTTTAACTCGGTGATTCACCCAAACATGAAATTCCTACAGGGGTCAGTGGAAAGGTAGAGATGAATCAGTAATTAGGTTGTGGCCAGTCGAGTATTTTAAGTCACAATAAAAGTTTTTGTGGATTAAGACCAAGCGTTTAGCGTTTATTCCTTATAATCTTCATTGATCATATTGATTCTTCATTCTATTCTGTTTGTGCTCGAAGGACTATTGTTTGCTTTAGGTTAAAACATGTTAAATTCTATGTCGAATTCTCCTATCACTATTCTCTGTTTGCACTTCTGGGTTTAACATTACCTTACAATTTAACTGAGTATATCCCCAACTATTATTCTGGGTAGTGGGTGAAAGTGATACTGATACAGGTTCAGCATTCATGTGTCCAGGTCACGTTTGTATCACTATCACCGACTACCCAAACAAAGCAATTCCGATGTAAATTGAAAGTGTGTTTGGTTCCACTTTTGGAGTAGTCGAAATTCATTCTATAGATGTAGAATTGATTTTGGCATGTTTGGGTGTTCTTGAGTAGAATTGATTCTAACTTGAAGCTAGAATTTGTAGCTTTTGGCTTCTATAATTGGTTTTTAGCCTTGAATTCTATTACTTAAATGTATTCAAATATAAATCACTTTACATTCACCTCGTTTCTAGCAAAAATCAATTTTACCGAATTCATTCATTCATTCAAAATCAATTTATCTCACCGCAGAGCCAAACACTTCCAAACAAGATTTTTGTTTTTCCATTTCAACACTAAACATCGTAACAATAAAATTCAAGATTCAATAACTTCCAAATACATCCTAAAACCCTAATTGCAAAGAAATTCTAGTTGAACAACTCGAAGACTGCAGAAAAGAAACAAAAAAAGCTGTTACCTCTAGAAGAAGCGATGAGAGCAAGAAAGCTCTGGTCAAGGTCAGGTGTAGAGGGAGCTTGTTTCTGAATGAGACAACGTTTAATTCGTCTGTAAAGTTCGTAAACGTTTCGAATTGCATCTTTGTTTCTGCGTTTGGCGAGAATTTCGTCTTGAGATAACGGAGGAGTAGATAGGGTTTGCAGAAAGGGGGCGGTAGTTTCAAGCAGTGGAGAGTCGTGGAGCTTTCGCTTCTTCATAGGTTGGTCAGTGGAGGACATGGCGGTGGAAGAGAGTGGCGACTCTGATGCGGTGGTTTCTCTCTGGTATCGTTTAAGTTTTGTGTCTACTATAACTATAAGATTCTCCATTATTATAAGAGTAAAAAAAGAGTGTTAAGGAGTTGTTAGATTCGAGTGAATTTATTTATCAAAGTAATAAAAGATTCTTGCCAATGAATTTACTGCGGTAAATCATCATTTTGGTACCAACCATATGGTAGCTCACACAGTAAAAATACTACTATTATTTTTGTATTTCAAGTTCAAAATACTAAAAATAAATAAACCATTAAATTGGGGTCTTATGTGTAAGACACCACGATTTTATTTTTGCAATAGATATTTCGGTGGATTGAGAATATGAATGTTGTTCATAAATTATCTTTTTTTTTTTTGCCTTTCACCACCAGTTGAATCTAGTTCGGGGGTCAGTTATGGGATCAAGTGGTTACAGCCCCCTCCCGATCGCAGTTGCGGGGGATCGAACTGTGGTCCTCCCTACGAAGTTCAGCGCCAATCACTACTGAACCAACTAACGATTGATGTTCATAAATTATCTTTAGTTTCAATTCTTAAGCAATATGAGACTTTTTGGTATAATGAAATTGTAACTTTGCCTTTTGTATCTTAGGCCCATAGTAGGCACCAGTGTTCTGACCTCAAGCCACATTTTTAGGTATTGTTCACTTTGAGATTTTGTGTTTAAGCTCCGATAGTTCTTTTCTCTGTTAAAATGCATCTAAGTGGATTGAAAAATGTGGATGTTGGTTTATAAATTATTTTTAGTCTTGACTTTTAAATTATAATGTGGGACATTTTAGTTAAAGAAATAGGAGTTACTTTAGTCTAGGTGAGAGTAAAAAGTATCTACATGCTAGATTGAGATATTTTAAGACACTCATGCAATTAACATGTATAAAAAGCTTTAAAAAAACAAGATTGAAATACATGGGTGGAGGTTCTCTACCATTAGGGTGGGAAAGACCTGTGTCTTTTTCTCTATTTCTTTCTTCTTTTATGGTTTCTCTCTGTTTTTTTTGTTCATGAAGTCACACCAAAGGTAGGAAGGTCAAATTTAGAGAATCCTTCCCCATATGCTTATATGGTTATCTCAAACATAGTCCATAACCTTATGAATCTCGAACATAAATTCATAAATTTAACTGAGTGGTATTTTAATGATTGATCAGTTTTTATTTTAAAAGAGTTGAAGACCAATATTATATATATACTGAGGCAAGACATGACAATGATCTTTAGACATGAAATTATTTTCTTTGAGTACATAAATTATTTTAAAGAACTTACGAAAATAAACTGAAAATCTTTTACATATGGAGTATATTATAAAATGTTTTCATTTTTCATAATAAGTGCATCCAAACAACTCAACATGTTTTTTCCTTAAAAAAATGCAAAACTTCACAAATTCGTAACAGTTTAACACATCATGGTTTCTTTCTCCAATGCAAGGAGCACAAGATTTATTCATCACTTGTGTTGTGTATTTTATGTTTGAGCTCATTACTGCATTGTTCTCTCAACATAAGACAGCCTCAAAGTTAGAACAACAAAGATGTCTCCTTAATCATTTAATGCCTTCCATTCACAAAAGTCAGAAACAGACTCCCCCACGTGATTAATTAATTAAAAAAAAAAGTGATTATACTAGTACTTTCTTTGAACAATGATATTGCTATTTTATTCACATTGGCCAATAATTAATACAAGTTAGAAGAATACATATATATAATTGCTCAATTTCATTTAATATTTTTTTTTCCTTTAAGGAATTGTTTTTCGTTTAATTGCTACATACATAATATTACAGTAAAAAATTGTAGTATATCTTTGAAGCTCATAGTGGTAGAGAATTGTTCAGATTGAGTCCAATGTCAAGTCCATTATAAGCAAGTGGTGCATACATCCACATATCATCAGAGCTCAAAAGCTACAAGGAGAATAAAACAATGGTTATTAATACTAGTTTTTAATGTATATATTAAAAAACTATGATTTAAATTTTATACATCCATATTAATGTCTCCTATTGTGTATACCTTAATTTGAACTTGCAAAAATTTCACATAATTGACTGCCTCTTCAAGCATTGTACTTATATCAACCTGTAGATATACAAAAACCATATATGAAATTAATTCTCTTGCACAATAAATTAAATTACTCCAATGAAATATTTGTCACATGAAATGCCACAAATTCCAATTTTAAGACAAAAATTACAACCGACCGCATTACCTTTGTTCCGTTTGGTACAAGATTTTGTAGGATTCTTAGTCGTTCATTTATTCGCTCTCTTCTTTTCTGCAAAATTAAAAAATAAATAAATTATAAGTATCATAAATATGCACAAACTAATTCTTGTTTTCATATGTAAAAATATATATAATGAAAATCTCATAAACTTGCATTATTAATTACCCTTGCATATAGACTTTGGGGATCTGTTGCTGATCCTCTGCTAGCTCTTGTCTTCCCATTTGAGTTGAGAGTGGTTCCTCCACTATTTTCTTGAGAACCATTTTCATCCTCATAAATGTTACTATTAGAACTATTTTCATTTGATCCTCCATTATCAATATCTTCTGCAATCTCTTCATTGCTAGCAACTTTTTGTAAGTTCTTCTTTGACCTTGCATTTTTCATACATCCTTGCCCCTAATAATTGAAATAACCACGAAAATTAGAGACAAAATTTAAAATAATCACAATATTTGGTCTCGTCTAACACTCACGGGAAAATTTAGAGACAAGTGCACTTTTTTATTTAAGAAATTTTGTCGCTATTTCAACTATTTCGAGTAAGACTGGATTGAGATAAAAACTTACATCTTTTAAAATGCGGGATTTTTTCTTTGGATTCTCGGATTTCTTGTTTAATTTTTCTTCTATTACATCAAGTTTCCTTTTGAGCTGCATTTGCAATTCATTCTTGTTTGGAAAATCAACATGTTCCATTATTTGAGTAGTGTAATCATTTTTCTCCAAATTATGATCAACACTTCCAGCAGCATCTTCATTCAATGTCACATTCTCTTCCATAATAATCTCATTAAAGGGTGTGACAAATGAAGCAAAAAAATTCTCATCCATGGATATACAAGTATTAACATTATTTTCTAATAATGCTTGATTAGGATAACTAAAATATTGATTAGTATCATCACTAGCACTAGAATTGCTATTGTAACTATTCTCTTGAGATTGAGAAATATAGTTAGAGTTTGAGATATGATCAAAAGAATAAACCATACACTCATTTTCAGCAGAGTAAAATGTGGATTGTGTTACATTGTTCAATCCATCATCTTCTCCTAGAAGAAGTGAATTTTGATCAAGAAATTGTTGTGAGTAATATTCATGATCTTCACTAGCAAACATTTTGCGAAAGAAATCCCATTCTCCATCAGGGAAAGCTCCTACTATAGGTTCCATAATATTGTATATGCTTAGAAAAAAATATTGTCTAAGAGTTATTTTTTCTAGAAAGCTAATTAAAATGTTTGCTTTGAGATAATCAAAAAGTTGTGGACATATTTATACTCGATCCTAATAAATTTTTTAGTATAAGCATTGACTTAATTTTTAAATTAGAAATATTAAAATTGTAATTATTGTAATGGATTTGTCCTAGTTCTATGTAACTAATTAACTTGGGGAAGTCCACTGAGGGGGCCATGTACAAGGCAAACGACAACTCATATGGGACCAAAGTTTATGGTGTGATAATTTATAATAATACTATAATTCTTCAATATGGTTTTAATTTAAACATTGTAATTAAACTAATTTAAAACTGTACTTAAAATGGGAAGAGGGTGAAGGGTTTCTAAGTACGTAATCATTGAAAGGAGACTTAGTGAGATTTATTAGGTGTTTTAGTGAGTTTAACTTATTTTTTAAAATTAGTAAGAAAATAATTGTTTTCACTTATGAAATTATTTTTAGATTACATCTTATCTAATGTGTGATTCTTAACACACTCATTTCATAAGATTGGACATATGAAGCGTCATCCGAGTGACCAAATAAAAGTGACCTAATAGTTGATGACTATTATATTAAGAATAGAGTCGGATATACATATAATATTAAGTTTACATATCGAGTCTAACTTATCATCACAAAAATAAACTTGAAAGTGAAGTTTTTTCATTTATAAATTCATTTTCAGATGTTATTTAGTGTGGGACTCCTTAACCAGATTAGTTATAAGTATGTTATTTAATTAGATTAAGTATGGTGATAGTGATGTAGTTAGGAGTTAGAAGAACTTGTAAGCTTAGCATGCGCGTATATGATATTGAACAACGAACGTGGGAGTCTCCATGAATATTATATAATAAAGAAATTAAAGGAATTGTGTAAGGTAATAAAAAATTTGAAGTCACAATTAGGTTGGGTGTACATCGTGGGATGAATCTGAAAAATATTCTTATAAGTACTTTTAAGACCGACATAGCAACCGTGGAGTTCGCTCATTGTCTGCTTGTTATGTTCCAAGTGTGTAACAAGTTCATCAACCTTGGCTTAAACTCTATGAAAGTACATGTACACATAGACACTAACATATCGATATTGATGATTTGAAAAAAATTACATAATTTACTACAATTACATATTATATATAACAGTGTCGTATTGATATTGTACATTGATATATGTCCAATACTAAAACGTGTTCAATCCGAACCGCGTTTTATAACTTCAACTCCTATACATTAACAATAACTACTTACAATTAGGATGGAGATAAGCTCTTTAGGATCATGTATCAACCAATAATGTATAATTAATCCGTCTTCAATAATTCTCATACCTTGTTTTTTTATACAATGCCTTGAAAATTTGCAATTATTTTAACCATGCATGTTTCATACTCTTTTATATACTGTATATAATATCTCACATATCATGTTATCTTGGCTGTATGTATACAAGGTTTTAAATCAAGGTCCGTTACCGAGATAAAGGCCGCGACAAAAAGGTTTTGGTGTCTACCGTTACCCTTTTTCACCGTTTTTATATGGTGAAATAAAATCACGCCGAAACGTTGATACGGCCGCGACGAAACACCGATACAGCCGCAACGAAACGCAATATGGCCGCGACAAAATGCTAATAGATATAGACTTCCATTTTTCCCAATAAAAATGAATAAAAATCACATTTTTAGTACAACTATGAACATAAATTATAAAGTGATATCTTTTTTCAACTCTTTTCTAGTTCAAAACTATACATTTATCTCACATTTAATAATAAGATTTGTGCGTTATTGTGATTAATTCACACCGCGATGACCGTAATCCGTAACGCGACAGCCGTAATAGCCGAAATCACAAAATTCTTAACGCGACTGCGACCGTGACCGCGACCGCTATTTAAAACATTGGCTGTATATATAATGGATTCATGGTACTTACATATCTACACTTTATATACGGATAATGATTGATACACACAGCACCAGCACATATAAATTTCACTCTTAACTATTAATCATTAACAATTCAACATACATATATAAAGAATATTAGCTTGTATTCGTGGCGGTATCATGTACACATATTAATCTTTGATTCGAGGGGCAAAATTCACTCGCATGTTTGATGTTTCTCATCCAAATAATAACATAAAAACACACTATTTTTTATTTTAATTTACACCAATTTTTTTTACCCATTTTGTCTTATATAATTTGCTTCTTGCATCCAAAGTCCAAACCAAGCATAAATTGGACACATAATTTTCACAAAAACAAAAATGTATATAATCTGTGAGTGTGCTCCTCCTCATAGTCTCATGTCTGATTCTCTCTGATGTCAATTTGGGTAGGCTAATTTAGCTTCTTAAAAAAAATTGGACACATAATTTTCACAATTTTTCATGGAAAAAAAAAGTAGAAGCAAATTGTATAAAAGATAACATATCTTTCTTTTTGTCAAAAGCTAATCATTTAAGATAATTATGTGGATTGACTTATTTAATTTGAGTTTAATTATTGACATTAATTTATTTAGCAGAACTTATGAAAATTGATTATGACAATTTTTATAATTTTTTCTACTTATTTTTGTAAATTTTTCATTATAGTTTTATGAAAACAACACATTCCATTTAGGATTAGGAATTAGGGATATGTTTTTTTACATATCTATCATTATTGGGGAACATATATAAAAATAATTAATCTTTATTTTAGTTTTTTACTATTAAATAGTTTGTATAAGTTTATGCGCAAACGCTCATCATGGATCATCGGAAGAAAGAAGAAAATCAAAATAAACCCTCATCATGATAAATGTTTATGCTATAAACTATAAATAATGTTGTTTCCAAACATGCCCAAAATATAGAATTGAAACTGAATGAACTATGCTTTTTATTAAAAAAAAAAAAAAGTAAACAAGTGTATTAACGTATTAAAAGCATACACATTATTTAATATTTGAAAGTATGTACGGTTGACTAACCCATATAGAAAACCAATATTTAAAAAAAAAAAAAAAAAAAACCATATAGAATACCAAGCCACCAACTCAGTTTGCCCTCATATTTTGACAAAAGTAACAGAGTTACCTGTTCTTAGAATTTGGACAGAATTGTCTTATCGCCATCACATAAATAAGGGGGATAATTTTCAGATGATTTGTTAAAAAAAAATTGTTTTCATTTTTTGTTTTCAAGAGCCTATGCGAAACTCATACATACTATACCTAAATGTGAGAAGAGAGATAGTGCAGATTTGAACTCACGTTTAAAATGTGCCTAAAATAGATCTTAATTTTTTTTATTGGAATAAAGAGCCTTTTTTACAGATCATTTTTGGGATTCAAACAAAATTTTGCACAAATTTTATTTACAAAAATTTAAATTGTAATAAAACAAAAATGAGTTAAATAACTCAACTAGTTTGAATTAAGAGTTAAAAAAAAGAGAGTTCTAGAGTTTAAATTCTAGCAAAAGACAAAAAAAAAAAATTGGCCTTTTAAAAAAAATTATAATAGAACAAAGAGCAGTTACAATATGGTGCAAGTATAACTTTATTTTTTACAAATTACTTCTAAGATAGACAACACATTTAGGAACAAATTACTCTGTTTTGCACATTGTAGAAAACTAAATCCTTTCTACTAGACCCAATTTAGCTAGTTTGAAGTAAAACTTTATGTTGTAAATTGTAATACATTTCAAGTGGAATAAATCAGAAAAGGGAGAAAATGAATTTGGATCTCCTCCTCATATACTAGAGTTATTGACAATCATTGGCAACAAGTAAAGAAAACTCTATTCAATTTTCTGACTTTGAATATTTATTTTTTCCCTTTTTGCTAATGTCTTGTGCAATCCTATTTTTTATTGTGTGTATGTTTCTTTTTTTGACTTGACATCACTGCTAATTGTGTTTACTTTAAAAATTGCAACTTACAACACCATAAACAAATTATTGAATGAGATTTATCTAAAAGGTTTATTGAAACCCCTCATGCTTGCATAGAAAATTTAGTAAAAGCCATAATTAGATATGTTGAGTTTGATTTTATATATATAAGAATGAGTATCTCGAATGAGAAAAAAAGGAATACATTTTGTACCCGTGAGCATGGCTGATAGGGACATTGCATATAACATACAGGGATCAGAGTTTGAATTTTAGTACTCCCACAATTTCACTTTAAATAAGTGAAATTCTAACCACTAAATTATATCACAAAAAAAAAAAAGAATACATCTTAAACATTGGATTAAAATAGCAAAAATGAGATTAGAACCCCAAATCAAAATCTACGATACTAATATTTAGATTGTTTGGTCTTAATCTGACGATGCATTGCACAACACACAATCTAAATCCCTACTTAAAGCTACACATTATCATTAGCCGTGGGGATTAACAGAGGGTAAAAAATACATGATTTTCAAGTAATTCCATTAAAAACAAACAAAGTTTAACTAGCATTTTGATGAAGCGCGTATACATTTCTTTGAAGTCAATGACAGCAATGAAGTACATTTACATACGGAAATGTGTTTGACGTTACCGTCATCACATCAATCTCAATCAAACAAAGTCAAAGCCAGTTATTAGTTATGTGATGTATGGCAAAAATATCTTTGTTTTTTTCCAGCTGTGGGTGAAATCGTCCTTCTCAAAAAGTGCAATATGACACTATCCCAATTATAAAATTATTATGAGTTTGATTAAAAGACATAAAATTATTATTGAGTAAAAAAAATTGTATAAAAACAAAAATTGCAGGAAGTAAATTAAACTCAGTAAAAAATATATATAACTTAGTCAAATCACATAATCAATCTAAATGGATATATAGACAATTCAATTAAATATAACTAGGGGCGGAGCCCTTTGAGGGCTGGACAGGGCTACGGTCCGCCCCAAATTTTCAATTTCTAAAATTTTATAGATATTATACACATATTTTTAGTTTAATATTGTATTATATATTATTCGTTGCAAATAAAGATAAACTAAGTGCAGTAGTCTAGTGGTAAAGAAACTTGTTTTTAATGTGAAGGATCTGAGTTTGATTCTTGTGCATAACATTTTATCTTTTTAACAATATTTTAACAAAAAAATCCTTAATTTTACAAGTAAAATTAAAATGAACAAACTATTACATCAGTAATAATGAATAATACATTATGGTGAAAAAATATATATTTATATTGCAAACATGATTATCTATCAACTTTTTTTTTTACAAACAGCCCCCCTCCCCTCAAAGGAACAACCTAGCTCCGCCACTGAATACAACAAGACGCCTATTAGAAACCAAAGCAAACACATACACACCACATGTACTATCTAGCGAACCTACATATTAGCGCGAAATCAAATAACAAAAAAAAGTGAGACTTCCCATTTCAAGATGGTGAATGAACCGACTGTCAACACGGACCAATTCACATCTACCACCAGAGAAATACTTCTATAGGCACAAATACAAATAACACTTGTTAGACACACTCACAACAAATTAAAAAAAAATAAAACAAAAATGGTTAAAGTAATATATAATGATGTGACAATTTTATTTTTCCTTTAAATTTTTTTATTTATGTGTGAGTGCCTAAATCTTGTGCTCAAAAGCTTGTGCCCAAGCAAGTGTTGCTCACTTCCTACATACAAACACAACAAGCATCAAAGACTCTTTTAGGTCAAAAAATCCAAGCAATCTCATATCTATGTTATTTCCTTTTCACCGCTTGTGTAAATTTTTTTGAAACAAAACCATATTCATCATTAACTTAAAACAGTAAATTTTGTTAAAAGACATTGATATTGCACGTATTTATGGGAATACGATAACTCAATACATACTTACTTTTGAATTGTTATGCAACAATCAGTGCACAAATGATGTCAATGTGTTAAGTGTGAGTTAGAAATCTCATTAAATAAATAAAAAATATGCGTTAAACAACATATAAGTAACAACATTCATATACATATTCCCTTAAAGTTTTTGATAGAGATGTATAGTGTCTAAACTCCCTAATGTGATTACTCCAAATGTGATGATCTTTCATAGTTAGGTTCTTCTAAAAATCCCCAACAACATAAATTTAAATTCTATTTGAAAAAGTACTTTTCTCTAAGCATACTTCACCAACTTACTGTTGGTTTGTAATTCAAGCTCTGCTGAATTCTGATGCTCATCAGAAGTTGAACTCATCAGAACCTGAAGCAACCAACTTCTGATGCTCACATAGCTTCTGAAGGTCACAGGTTCTGATGGAACAGGTTCTGAAGCAACAGCTTCTGAAGCTGCTTAGCTTCTGCTCTGTTTTAGTAGTTAGCTAGCGTAGTTAGTTAGTTAGTTATTCTTTTGTTTTGTCCTAGGTAGTTAAGGCAGTTGCACTTTACGCAACCCCCTCTTGTATATATAACTACTAAGGCCCTTTGTGGAAGAACAAGATTTACTTTTTCCATTATTCATTTCTCTTCAAGTTTTATTCATAGTTCTCGTTTTCTTTCTTAGTGTTCTAAGTTCTTTGTTGTTCATTCTTTGTGAGAGTTTATCTCCAACAAAGTGGTATCTAGAGCTCGTACGATCCAAAGGGATCTTGATTCGTTCTTGAAAGAAGAATCAGGTTGAAAGTAAATCAACCATGGCTGGGAACAACAATTTCCATGCGAATTTGCCAGTTTTCGATGGAAAGAATTGGGATAGATGGGTGAAGCAGATGAAGGTGATATTCAATGTTCAAGAAGTGTATGAACAAGTGAATGCAGCAATCACTCCTCTACCAGAAAATGCAAATGAAGAACAAAGAACAACATTCAGAGAAGCAAAGAAGAAAGATAACAAGACCCTGTTTCTCATTCATCAATGTGTTGATTCAAAGGTGTTTGAGAAGATTGCAGATGCTGAGACCTCCAAAGATGCATGGGATATCTTGCAAAAGAGTTATGGTGGTGATGCAAAAGTGAAGAAAGTAAAGCTTCAGGCCTTGAAGAGACAGTATGAACTGTTGCAAATGAAGAATGATGAATCCGTTGCTGATTACTTCACAAGATTGGTGACTCTCACCAATCAGATGAAGAATTGTGGAGGTAATCTTGATGAGCAAGAAACGGTGGAAAAGGTACTAAGAACTTTGACTTCTAAATTTGAGCATATAGTGGTGACTATAGAAGAGACTAAAGATTTGAGTGAGATCAAGATAGAGGATCTGCAAAGCACTCTTGAAGCTCATGAGTTGAAGCATGGTGAGAGGAGCCATGGCAAAGAAGATGAGCAAGCTCTTTTCTCAAAATTCAAGAAGTATCAAAGTGAGAAGAAGAAATGGCAGAACAAGAAAGACTCCAAGAAAAGCAAGGAGAATGCTGAGACAGTGCCTGAATCCTCTAGTGGAGGAGGAGGGAAACAGAAAGATAAGTCAAAGAAGAAGGACAAGAGCAAGATTCAGTGCTACAACTGTGACAAATATGGGCATTATGCCAATTAATGCAAAAATCCAAAGAAAAAGAAAGGTCAAGACAATGAAGAAGAGGCCAAGGTAGCACATGATAGCTCAGGTTCTGAGGATGAAACCAGTTTCATGGTGACAATTGCTGATGAAGCAGCAGATTCCATGGTTTGGTACTTTGATTCAGGGTGTTCTAACCATATGACTGGAAATAGAAGCATCTTGACTGACTTTGATGAATGTCTCAACACAAAGATCAGATTGGCCAACAGTGATTCCATTAAGGCAGAAGGTATGGGTAATGTGGTGATCCAAAGATCGAATGGGAAGAAAGCTGTGATTGAAAAGGTTCTCTATGTCCCTGGTATGAAGTGTAACTTGATGAGCATAGGGCAATTAATCTCAAAGGGTTTCAAGATAGTAATTGAGGATGAGACTCTGCAACTCTTTGATTCCAAGAAGAGACTGATTTTCAAAACAGCCCAAAGCAAGAACAGGATCTACAAGACTCAAATCAAAGCTATTGAAGCTACATGCTTGTCCGCAACTGCTGAAGAGAAAGAGAGTGATCTATGGCACAAGAGGTATGGGCATTTGAATTTTAAGAGCTTGTCAATGCTTAATTCAAAATGCATGGTGTTAGGATTGCCTAGTGTCATAACTCCAGTTGATACATGCACTACTTGCCTGTTAGGAAAACATCATCGATCATCATTTAAAAGTCATCTTCCTATGAGATCTAGTGATGTGTTAAATGTTGTGCATTATGACATTTGTGGACCATTTATTGTGTTATCAACTGGTGGAAACAAATACTTCATGACGTTTGTTGATGAGTACTCTAGAATGATATGGTTATACCATATAAAAGCTAAGAGTGATGCTTTTGAGGTGTTTAAGAAGTTCAAAACACTGGTTGAGAAGCAAAGTGACAAGTCATTGAAGGTTCTGAGAACAGATGGTGGAGGTGAGTATACCTCTACAGAGTTTGAGAATTATTGCAAGGAACAAGGCATAATTCATGAAGTTACTGCACCATATACTCCTCAGCACAATGGTCTTGCAGAAAGGAGGAATAGAAGTATTCTAGATATGGCTAGAAGCATGGTGAAGCAGAAGAATCTGCCCAAGAGGTTCTGGGGTGAAGCTGTTGCTACAGCTGTTTACATTCTGAATAGAAGTCCTACTAAGAAGCTGAAGGATAAGGTACCTGAAGAGGTGTGGTCCAAGAGTAAGCCAAGTGTAAGTCACTTAAAGGTGTTTGGTAGCTTGTGCTACAAACATGTACCTGATGCTAAGAGAAAGAAGCTGGAAGACAAGAGTGTTCCTATGATATTTGTTGGATATCATAGAACTGGTGCCTATAGACTGTATAATCCTACAAGTGACAAAGTAGAGATCAGCAGAGATGTGAAGGTACTGGAAATTGAAAGTTGGGATTGGGGTCAGAAGCTCTCATCTAAGAAAACTTGTGCAGTGGACTTAGGTGGTGAAGCAAGCACTGCTAATGACACTCCCACTTTTGTGAATCAGCATCAAGGTAATGTAAGTGATGAAGACATGCATACTTCAAGTGATGATGAGGACACTACTGTACCACCAAGACCTCAGAGAAACACTCAATTACCAAGAAGGTTAGTTGACTGTGAGATTGTATCAGACAATGCAGTAGACAATGAAGGAGAAATTGTGCATTATGCAATGCTTGCAGATACTGAACCTTTAGATACCAAAGCTGCACTAAAGAGTAAAGTTTGGATGGAGGCAATGATTGATGAGTTGAAGTCTATAGAGAAGAACAAGACATGGGACTTGTGTGAATTGCCCTCTGATAAAAAGGCAATTGGTGTGAAATGGGTGTACAAAGTCAAGCAAAATCCTGAAGGCAAGGTGATAAAATACAAGGCAAGACTTGTGGCCAAAGGATTCCTTCAGAAGCAAGGTTTGGACTATGATGAGGTATTCTCTCCAGTGGCAAGACATGAAACTATAAGGCTAGTGATTGCATTGGCTTGTAGTAGAAGATGACCCTTATTTCATTTAGATGTGAAGTCAGCATTTCTAAATGGACCCTTAGAGGAAGATGTGTATGTGAAGCAGCCTCCAGGGTTTGAATTGAAGGGCAAGGAAGACAAAGTTCTGAAGCTGAATAAGGCTCTGTATGGTCTGAAGCAAGCTCCAAGAGCTTGGAACAAAAGAATTGATCAATTCTTTGTTATGCAAGGCTTCAGAAAATGCAGTGTAGAGTATGGTGTTTATGTGAAATGCAGTGATGACAAACACATGTTAATCATATGTTTGTATGTTGATGATCTGTTAGTAACAGGTAGCTCATCTATAGAGATAGAGAAATTCAAATCACAGATGAAGTGTGAGTTAACTTAGGAAAGTTAACTTACTTTCTGGGAATGGAGCTCTTAGAAACTCCAAAAGGGATGATATTGCATCAAGCTAAATATGCCACTGAGATTCTGAGAAAGTTTGAAATGCTTGATTGCAATTCATCAGTCACACCTGCAGATACAAGAGCCAAGATTGAAGAAGATACAGGCAGTGATGCAGTGGACTCTACCATGTTCAGGCAATTGATAGGTTCACTGAGGTATTTGTGTCAAACTAGACCTGATATCAGTTATGCAGTTGGCTATGTAAGCAGGTTTATGAGTAAACCACTGAAGTGTCACCTATTGGCAGCTAAGAGGATACTTAGATACATCAATGGGACAATCCACTATGGTGTTGTATTTCCATACTCTAAGGACAATGGAAAACTTGAGTTGAGTGGGTTTTCAGATGCAGATTGGTGTGGTGACAAGGTAGACAGGAGGAGTACCAGTGGTTATTTGTTTAAATTTCAAAATGCACCAGTGTCTTGGTGCTCTAAGAAGCAGTCAGTCATAGCACTCTCCAGCTGTGAGGCAGAGTATGTAGCAGGGTCCCTAGCTGCATGTCAGGCAAATTGGCTGCAATCACTTCTCAGTGAGATGAACATTATTGCTGACACTACAGTGGTGCTGAAGATCGACAACAAGTCAGCAATCAACCTGGCTAAGAACCCTGTTAGCCATGGGAAGAGCAAACACATTGAGACAAGATTTCACTTCCTCAGAGACCAAGTCACTAAAGGAAAGTTGAAACTTGAATATTGCTCTACTGACAATCAACAAGCTGATATTCTAACCAAAGCTGTGAAGAGAGACCAATTTCTCAAGCTCAGAAGAGAAATGGGAGTTGTGAGTTTTGACAGCTTGAATTAAGGAGGAGTGTTGGTTTGTAATTCAAGCTCTGCTGAATTCTGATGCTCATCAGAAGCTGAACTCATCAGAACCTGAAGCAACCAACTTCTGATGCTCACATAGCTTCTGAAGGTCACAGGTTCTGATGAAACAGGTTCTGAAGCAACAGCTTCTGAAGCTGCTTAGCTTCTGCTCTGTTTTAGTAGTTAGCTAGCGTAGTTAGTTAGTTAGTTATTCTTTTGTTTTGTCCTAGGTAGTTAAGGCAGTTGCACTTTACGCAACCCCCTCTTGTATATATAACTACTAAGTGTAGCGGGCTGGAAAATCACTTCCATTTTTCATACAATGAAGTCGCCATCGACGTTTATTTATCCCGTGAGGGGAAAGGAAAATATCGCTAAAACCTTGGTTTAGGTTCGGGAGTTGGTTATGCGAGGGGAAGGTATTAGCACCCCTCGCATCCATCGTACTCGATGGGAACCGTTTAGGTGGTTTGGGGTTTGTTTGCGTAGGTTTGAATTAAATTGCCTTTTATCTCTTATAGTCTCTACTTCGTTTCCAAATAAATTAAAAAAAGGTTTTTATTAGTTGAGTTTGACGGTTGTAGGAGCCCGCTCCTACGTATTCCCCGGTGCAATGGGAAACTCAAAACTCACGTAGTTCTGGTAAAAAAGGTTGTGTGGTTGGTTGATTTTAGTGGATAACGCTTATTTCGTATTCCGCTGACACAACGACGCTTGTATGCTCTATCTAATCAGAGGCTTAAGCTGTGTATGTGTCAGAGGAGTAGATAAAACGTGTATCCATTGAAAAAAGAATGTTGAATAACGGATGTTGCTTATTTCGCATTCCGCTGATACAACGACGCTTGTATGCTCTATCTAATCAGAGGCTTAAGCTGTGTATGTGTCAGAGGAATGGATAAAGCGTATATCCATGTTTTTTCTGAAAAGAAGTTTGAGTGAGTGGAGGTTAGTTTTAACGTTTGATTAGGATGAGGATGGTCCCAAGATCACGAGTCATACGTCAGGGATAAGAACCATCCGGGGTGTGAAAAGTCATACGTCAGATCAACCCCTTTTCATCCTTGTTTATTATGAAAATCTTAATTTAATTTGATTAAGAAAGATATTTCAAAAGGAAAAAAGTCGAAGGTTGGTTAATTTTAACGCTTTAGGATGAGAATGGTCCCAAGATCACGAGTCATACGTCAGGGATAAGAACCATCCGGGGTGTGAAAAGTCATACGTCAGATCAACCCCTTTTCATCCTTGTTTATTATAAAAATCTTAATTTAATCAATAGTGAGGATAATCCCAAGATCACGAGTCATACGTCAGGGATAGGGATTATCCGGGTGTGAAAAGTCATACGTCAGATCAACCCTTTTTCACTATGTTTATTATGAAAGCAAGCCTCAAATTCAAACCAGACAGTTCAAGAATAGAAGAAAGATGAGAAGTAGAAATTCAAGATGATAGTAACCAAATAATGACAAAATGCATGAAACATTAAATAATGAATGCAAATACATGAACAAGAATGAGATACGATGCATAATTAAATAAAAATGCATAAACTAAAGTAGCGTACGATGAATTAAATAACATAAACATGCTAAATTAAATCAAAGTATATGAGATGAGTTAGAATGAATTGAAATAAAGCTAAAGAGTTGAAGACAAGCATGAGAAATAAGAATAAGCAATTAATTATAATTAAGCACTTAAGTAAATAAGCTAAAAAGCTAAAAAAGGTGATTAAACAACAAGCTAAGGGAAGCATGAACATAATCTGAAATCAAACATGATTTAAGCAAAGAAAAATGGTCCAGTAAGCTAAAACAGCTTAAGTACCAAATAAGTGCTTATGAAAATAAGCTAAAAAGTGATTAAATAAGCTAAAAAGCTAAACAATAAGCTAAAAAGCTAAAATAAACAACTCAAACATGGAGAGAAAAATTTAAGCATAGCAAAGTGACTAAAATAGCTTAAATGAGCTATTAGTCACTTAAGTGCTTTTGGAAATAAGCTAAAAATCAATTAAAATTAATTTAAGCTGAGGGGGTGCAAACAGTAAAGGGAGTGGGGTGCAGAAAGCAAGTCTGGGCCTGAAGGCCCAGTTCACGCATCAGTTAACAACAAAAAAGGTCAACACAAAAAAAACCAGGTGCAGCCGTTGACACGCAGCGCAGCGTACGCACGCGTGATCTGGGCTGTTTGATCAAAATCGAACGGCCAAGGCTCACTGATCCAGATCAAGGATCTGGTGTGGCGCTGCATCAAGCCAAACATACGCCAAAGTCATCATCACCGTCAGATCGCATTTAAATGAGATCTGACGGCTCCGTTTTAATCAAGAGATCAACGAACGCGATAAAATCAAAGGATCCAACGGCCGAGGTTTAAACTCAGCGAAGAAGATGGACCATGGCTGGGTCGTCTTCTCCGGCGAGCCTCGCCGTCTCCGGTGACAACTCCGGTCACCGGAGTTTTCAAAACTCTACCAAATCACACGATTTTTACACAGTTTTGTTCGTGTTCTTACAAGGATTCCAAAAGTACAAATAGTTTTTAACAAATCGTTGTAAAACACAAAAAAACGAAGAGAAAACGATTTTGAAATCGAAACTCAAACACACGATTCAAGCCAAATTTACACAAACCAGCTAAGCAGTAGGCATCAGAGTACAAAAAGGAGACGAAAGGTGCAAGAATCTACCTGAATAGACCTCTGAATCGTCCGGTTCGAACTTGATTTTTTCCTTGGTGCCGTGGTGTTCTCTGCTCCAATTCCTTCGCCTTTTTGCTTGAGAAATGAGTGTTTCTTGCTTCTGGGACTTAGATGAAGATGTTTAAGTACAGAAGTAATGGACTTGAGTGATAATTTTATGATTTGGAAAATTTGTGAAATGAAGAAAAATGGAGTGTTTTCTCTTGGTTCTGCAGCGCCGTTTTTGAGTAATCTTGGCTAACCTAGGGCTCTGAAAACAATGCTTCTATTTATAGGGTGGAATTAGGTTAGAAAAGTAGTGATTTGTGAGAGTTAGTGAGGGCAAATTGGAGATTGTTTCTTGGGATTTTTTGTACTATGGTTTTGGGATTTTTGTACAAATGGTGAGGTGTCTAGTAAGAAGGAATAGAACCTTCTATTCCCTTGATGAGGTGTAAAAATGATTGGGACAATTTTTGTTCTTCTTTTGATTTTTTTGGAATAAAACAAATTAAAATAATATATGAAAATAAAATAAATATGTCAAGAAATAAAAATATGCATGATGAAATGTGATTATGTAATAGGTTTATGGATTAGAAATGAAAGAAAAAGAATTGAAATTTGATGCTTAAAAAAGTTTCTTGAAATGCAAGTAACTAATTAAAAATAAATAAATAAAGAAAATGTGAGGGCAAAATGGTAAAATTTCGTCTCTTATGATAATGCTAAGCCATAATCATGCAAGAAGAAATAGTTCCATGTGTTTCGTGTCAACATTGGTTTTTTTAAATTGAAAAAAAAAGGTTTTGTTGACTTATTTAGTCAAAGTGTTGACTTTTAGTCAAACTGTTGACTTTTTGATCAAAATGTTGACTTTCTTGACTTATGCAAAAATGAGAGAGGTTATGGGTCAAAATTGGAACAAAAATGCATGAGGGGCAAAAATGGAAATAAAAAAGTGTGGGGCAAAATTAGGGTATGACAGCTGCCCCTATTTAATTAGCTTGGACCGTAAGAATGCGAATAACCTCGGTATTCGTATTCTTTCGGTAAAAGATAATTAAATACAGAATGCCCTAATTTTGCGGCATGAATGATGATAGGAGAGAATAAACCTGCCCGGTATCTTCGATATCCTTATCTCCGGATTCTGTACCTGAAGGAACTAACGCCTAAACCAGGAATTGTACGTCCTTGAGACAAACAAATGTAACACCTCGGTGTTGCACTTTGAAGAGAAATCACCACCCTCGGGCCTACGGATTCCACTGAATACCCTTCTCTCAGGATTCTGTATCTGAAGGAACTAACGCCTAAACCAGGAGTTGTACGTCCTTGAGACAAACAAATGTAACACCTCGGTGTTGCACTTTGAAGAGAAATCACCACCCTCGGGCCTACGGATTCCACTGAATACCCTTCTCTCAGGATTCTGTATCTGAAGGAAACTAACGCCTAAACCAGGAGTTGTACGTCCTTGAGACAAACAAATGTAACACCTCGGTGTTGCACTTTGAAGAGAAATCACCACCCTCGGGCCTACGGATTCCACTGAATACCCTTCTCTCAGGATTCTGTATCTGAAGGAACTAACGCCTAAACCAGGAGTTGTACGTCCTTGAGACAAACAAATGTAACACCTCGGTGTTGCACTTTGAAGAGAAATCACCACCCTCGGGCCTACGGATTCCACTGAATACCCTTCTCTCAGGATTCTGTATCTGAAGGAACTAACGCCTAAACCAGGAGTTGTACGTCCTTGAGACAAACAAATGTAACACCTCGGTGTTGCACTTTGAAGAGAAATCACCACCCTCGGGCCTACGGATTCCACTGAATACCCTTCTCTCAGGATTCTGTATCTGAAGGAACTAACGCCTAAACCAGGAGTTGTACGTCCTTGAGACAAACAAATGTAACACCTCGGTGTTGCACTTTGAAGAGAAATCACCACCCTCGGGCCTACGGATTCCACTGAATACCCTTCTCTCAGGATTCTGTATCTGAAGGAACTAACGCCTAAACCAGGAGTTGTACGTCCTTGAGACAAACAAATGTAACACCTCGGTGTTGCACTTTGAAGAGAAATCACCACCCTCGGGCCTACGGATTCCACTGAATACCCTTCTCTCAGGATTCTGTATCTGAAGGAACTAACGCCTAAACCAGGAGTTGTACGTCCTTGAGACAAACAAATGTAACACCTCGGTGTTGCACTTTGAAGAGAAATCACCACCCTCGGGCCTACGGATTCCACTGAATACCCTTCTCTCAGGATTCTGTATCTGAAGGAACTAACGCCTAAACCAGGAGTTGTACGTCCTTGAGACAAACAAATGTAACACCTCGGTGTTGCACTTTGAAGAGAAATCACCACCCTCGGGCCTACGGATTCCACTGTATACCCTTCTCTCAGGATTCTGTATCTGAAGGAAACTAACGCCTAAACCAGGAGTTGTACGTCCTTGAGACAAACAAATGTAACACCTCGGTGTTGCACTTTGAAGAGAAATCACCACCCTCGGGCCTACGGATTCCACTGAATACCCTTCTCTCAGGATTCTGTAGGATTGCCTTTCCTATTGGGGATGGGCAAACTGTTGTGATCATTTTGTAACAGAATTCCTCCAGAGTTTGCAATTCACTGGGGAGGAGACTTTTAGTTGATCTGCTGGATGAATAATGTACCCACCACTTTGTTGGAGAAAAATCAAACTGCCTCTTTCGATAACTGAGTGACTAAACCCTGCTATTCCTTGAATAGGAATATTTAAATCTGCTTTTGCCTATGCATGTTTGCAATGAATGCTTGTCAATTACCTAAAAATGCAAGACTAATGCAGTGTTTAATTATGCTCATGATTTGACATACGGTTTTTGAATGTTTATTTATGAATGCATGGTGATGCATGAATGTATATGCATGGATGCATGAAGACGCATGGAATGGGGTTCCATCTCAACATCGAGACATCAGATGTTCCTTCCTTGGAGAGAGGGATCCCAGTTGGGTGTTGTACACCAACATTCTTCATTTGTGTGGGCGAGGCCACTTGCCTAATCAGCTCAGAACGCTGGGTCAGTCTGTTGCATGTTATCAAGGTGAGCACCTTACTGTATGCTGTTGATTTTCTTTAATCTTTCTTATTTCAAAATATTTTTGCTTGATTTTCAAAAATGCTTTTTTCTTTTTACTTTTTTTTTCAAAGTTTTAACATTTGTTTATCAGAAAAATAAAAGTATGAAATGTGCAAGAAGATAAAGAGAGACACAATGAGTAAAAAATGAGAATTTTATTGATAGCACAAAACGTGCGGAGTTTCTACAACGGAAGCAAATCCCTCAAAGAGGTGACCGCATAATTGAGCTAAGATAAATGGCAATGAAAATAAACGAATTCTATGGAAACATAACAATGCCATCCTTCTCCATGATTTCAATCTTCAAATCATCTTGTTGTTGAGTGCGAAGTCTCAGATCTTTCTGAAATTTGCCCCGTGCTCACTTTGCTTTCGCAGTCTCATGCCTTCTTTTATTTGCTTCCCTAACTTTTGCCTGGATTGTTCAGTGTGAGCTACTGATCCACCGGGATACCCATTTTTGCCTAAGCCGCCCTTTCGGGTTTTCAACTTAGCGGGTGCTATTTTCCTTTTTTGATGTCCCTAATTTTTGCCTGGACCGCCTTTTCAGGTTTTCAGTCCACCGGGACGCTCTCTATTGCCTAAGCCGCCCTTTCGGGTTTTCAACTTAGCGAGCTTTTATTTGTTTTTCTCTTCTTTAGGCATAGTATTTTTTGACTGCATCTGAGTTCACGGGGAGTGGAAACTCTTCACCATCCATTGTAGCTAGTATCAAGGCTCCACCTGAGAAGGCCTTCTTCACTACATATGGTCCTTCATAATTGGGAGTCCACTTTCCACGGACGTCTTTGTGAATTGGCAATATAGCCTTTAACACCAAGTCCCCTTCCTTGAATTGTCTTGGGCGAACTTTCTTATCAAATGCTCTCTTGAGCCTTTGTTGATACAACTGTCCGTGACACAAGGCTGTCATCCTTTTTTCCTCAATGAGATTGAGCTGATCAAACCGGGATCGGACCCATTCCGCTTCTTCTAGCTTAGTTTCCATCAGAACTCTTAATGAGGGGATCTCCACCTCCACCGGTAGCACTGCTTCCATACCATAAACAAGAGAGAAAGGGGTTGCCCCAGTCGAGGTGCGAACTGCCGTCCTGTATCCGTGGAGTGCAAATGGGAGCATCTCATGCCAATCCTTGTATGTTTTCACCATTTTCTGTAGAATCTTTTTGATGTTTTTATTTGCTGCTTCTACAGCGCCATTCATCTTGGGTCTATATGGTGAGGAGTTATGGTGCTCAATCTTGAAATTTTTGCACAATTCCCTCATGGTCTGATTGTTCAAGTTGCTACCATTATCAGTGATGATCTTGTTGGGGACCCCATAACGGCAGATTATTTCTTTCTTGATGAACTGAGCCACCACTTGTCTTGTGACGTTGGCGTATGATGCCGCTTCGACCCACTTGGTGAAGTAATCAATAGCCACTAAGATGAAACGATGTCCATTGGATGCTTTTGGTTCAATCATACCAATCATGTCTATGCCCCACATGGAGAATGGCCACGGTGATGTTAAAACATTCAGAGGGGTGGGAGAGACATGTATCCTGTCAGCATAAATCTGGCATTTATGGCATTTCCTGACATGGTTCAAACAGTCTGTTTCCATGGTCAGCCAATAGTACCCGGCCCGAAGAATCTTTCTTGCCAAAACGTGTCCATTCATGTGCGTGCCAAAGGACCCTTCATGGATTTCTTCAATGAGTGTATCAGCCTCTTTTCTATTCACACAGCGGAGGAGAACCAAATCATGGTTTCTTTTGTACAACAACTCCCCATCTAAGAAGAAACCAGATGCTAGCCTTCTAAGAGTTTTCTTGTCTCCATTAGATGCCCCCAAGGGATATTCTTGCCTTTGGAGAAAGTTCTTGATATCATAATACCATGGTTTCTCATCCTGCCCCACTTCGGTAGCCAAGCAATATGCCGGTGCCTCACGACGGTTGATTTCAATCAAAGGCACGTGATTGGGCCAAGTGACCTTGTACATGGATGAGAGAGTGGCCAGAGCATCAGCCAACTGATTTTCTTCTCTTGGGATGTGATGGAAAGTGATCTCATCAAAGTACTCTGCCAAATTCAAGACATGATCCTTGTACGGGATTAAGTTGGGATGACGAGTCTCCCACTCTCCTCGGACTTGATAAATGACGAGTGCAGAATCTCCATACACTTCTAGGATTTTGATTCTCAAATTGATTGCTCCTTCTAGACCCATGATACATGCCTCGTACTCTGCGATATTGTTGGTGCAGTCAAACAAAAGTCTTGCCGTAAGAGGTGTGTAGGTATCTTTAGGAGATATGATAACTGCTCCTACACCATGCCCCAAAGCATTTGAAGCACCATCAAACACAAGCTTCCATCGGGATCCCGGCTCGGGTCCTTCATTCTCATCCATGGGAGGTTTCTCACTCACAGCCATGATGTCCTCATCTGGGAAGTCAAAGCGCACAGGCTGATAGTCTTCTAAAGGCTGGTGTGCCAAGTGTTCTGCTAACACACTACCTTTGATGGCCTTTTGAGATACATACTGAATGTCATATTCGGACAACAACATCTGCCAACGGGCAATTCTTCCACTCAAAGCAGGCTTCTCAAAGATATACTTGATGGGGTCCATTTTGGAAATCAGCATGGTAGTGTGACAAATCATGTATTGTCTCAACCGACGGGCCGCCCAAGTCAAAGCACAACAAGTTTTCTCGAGGAGTGAGTATCTGGTTTCACAGCTGGTAAACTTCTTGCTCAAGTAGTACACTGCGTGTTCTTTTCTACCAGTTTCATCCTGCTGACCCAATACGCAGCCCATGGATTCCTCAAGCACATGTAGGTATAGGATAAGAGGCCTTCCCGCAACTGGGGGTATTAAAATTGGTGGCTCTTGCAAGTACTGCTTGATCTTATCAAATGCCCCTTGGCAATCTTCATTCCATTCAATGGCTTGATCCTTCCTTAATAGTTTGAAGATTGGTTCACAAGTTGCCGTAAGATGAGAGATGAACCTGGAAATGTAGTTCAGCCTGCCTAGAAACCCTCGCACTTCTTTTTCTGTCTTTGGTGCGGGCATGTTCTGGATTGCTTTGACTTTATCTGGGTCCACTTCAATTCCCTTCTGGCTAACAATGAAACCTAGCAGCTTCCCCGACTTGACGCCAAAGGTGCATTTGTTTGGATTCAAACGCAGTTGATACTTCCTCAATCTCTCAAACAATTTCTGGAGATGTACGAGGTGCTCTTCTTCAGATGAGGACTTGGCGATCATGTCATCCACATACACTTCAATTTCCTTGTGAATCATGTCATGGAATAAAGTGACCATAGCCCGCTGATATGTTGCCCCGGCATTTTTCAATCCGAAAGGCATTACTTTGTAGCAGAAAGTGCCCCATGGCGTTATGAAGGTTGTTTTCTCCATGTCTTCGGGCGCCATTTTAATCTGATTATAACCTGAGAATCCATCCATGAAGGAGAAGACTGGGAATCGAGCAGTATTATCCACTAACACGTCAATGTGAGGAAGTGGAAAATCATCTTTTGGGCTTGCTCTATTCAAATCCCGGTAGTCTACACACATTCGGACCTTTCCATCCTTCTTTGGCACTGGCACGATGTTAGCAATCCACTCGGGGTACTTGGCCACTGCGAGGAATCCTGCATCAAACTGCTTCTTAACTTCCTCTTGTATCTTGAGGGCCATGTCCGGTCTAGTTCTTCTCAACTTTTGTTTGACAGGTGCACATTCGGGTTTGAGAGGAAGCTTGTGTTCAACTATGCTTGTGTCTAACCCCGGCATATCCTGATATGACCATGCAAAGACGTCCACATACTCTCTGAGCAGCTTGACCAATCCCTCTTTCACCTCTGACTGCAGGGTTGCACCTATCTTGACTTCCCTTTTGTCCTCTTCAGTCCCCAGATTGATCACATCCACTGGTTCCTGATGAGGTTGAATCATTCTCTGTTCTTGATCCAATAGCCGTGCCAACTCTGCTGGGAGTTCATAATCTTCCTCTTCTTCCTCTTCAGCAAGATTGACCGGGAGTTCGGAATCATGAAGATTTACGGCATTGTTATGGTCCAGAGATTCATTTCTGCATGATGTATATTTTTTGATTTTTAGATGAATGCAAAAGGTGGTCATGATATGCAAGAAGTTATTGCCATTTTTATTGTTTTTATCTTTTTAAAACTGAAAAAAAATAAAGAATAAAAAAGGACAAAATATGCACATAAAAACTTTCACTTCATTGATAATCATTTGTTAAAAACAAAGATAAGCCCTTACAAGTTCATCCACATGCCTCGGGCGCGGCAAGGGGAATTTTGAAAATAAAGAAAAATTACTTTGAAATAATAAAAACTTTGGGAATCTCAACAGCCTTCCAGTTTGATAGAACAGTGCTTGCAGGGCATTGATTCACCCAATTGTAGCTTCCTTGACTGGCCTTTTCCTCATTCTCTAGCATGTTGATTTGCTCAGCTGACCTGAGCCCAGCGCTCACAAAGACCTCTTCAAGGGGAGTAGTATAGTCGAAAATCTTCTGCTTTCCCTTTGATGGCTGATAACCCACACCTAGAAAATCCTTCTTCTCATGGGGATACACCAGCTGTCCCCATCCTTTAAGAGCACCTTCCTCCATGGCCTTCTTCAAACCCTTCCAAGATGCGATGGAGGCCCTCGGTTTCTGATTTGCTTGAGAAGTAGTAGCAATCTTTATTGTTTTAAACTGTGCGGCTAGCATGTCTTCTTCTTCTTCGCTTACCACGGTAACAGTGGCAATTTCCAGAGCTTGGAATTGGGTTTCAAGTACCCCTTCTTCTGTTTCAATATACTTGAAAGATGACAAGTGACTTACTAAAGCATCTTCCTCCCCAGAGACAATTACCAATTTATCATCAACTATGAACTTGAGCTTTTGGTGTAGGGTTGATGTTACAGCACCGGCGGCGTGAATCCACGGACGCCCCAACAGGCAACTGTAGGAAGGATTTATATCCATGACCTGGAAAGAGATGTTGAATAAGTGCGGCCCGATCACCATCGGCAATTCAATTTCCCCAATAACCTCCCTTTGCGATCCATCAAAAGCTTTGACGATCATGCTGCTTGGTTTAAGAACGGGTCCAACAAGAGATAACTTCAGCAAAGTTGACTTGGGCATGACGTTGAGGGAAGATCCTGTGTCCACTAGTACTCTCGCGATAGTGTTGTCTTGACACTTCATGGAGATGTGGAGAGCTTTGTTGTGTGCATGTCCCTCGACTGGCAATTCTGCGTCTAAAAACCCCAAACAACGGCTTTCGGTTATGTTATTGCACACCCCATCAAACTGTGCAACCGTAATATCCTGATTCACATGGGCCTTTTGCAGAAGTTTCAATAAAGCATTTCTATGTGCCTCCGAACTCATCAATAAGGAGAGCATAGAAATTTTTGACGGAGTTTGACCAAGCTGATCTACCACTCGATAGTCGCTTCTTTTGATTATCTTGAGGAACTCATCGGAATCACCCTGAGGGGTTGTTTCTTTGGGTGCTCCCCCCTCAAGAGTCTTGCTTAAGACATTCTCATTGACCGTTGAAACTGGTTCTCTTGCACTGTCCTGCACTGGTTTCTGAGCAAACACCCTGCCACTCCGAGTCATACCCCCGGTCCCATCAATGCTAACTACTACCGGTTCTGGCAGAGTCACAGGCTTCCCTTGTATTGAAGCTGATGTATTGTATATCCAAGGTGTAGTTTTAGTACTGGCAAATGGTGCTGGCGTCTGAATCACCAATGGCTGCAACTTTCCCTCGGCTCTTTGATAGATTATCTCTATTGGCTTCATGAACTTCTCATGCTCATGTGGTTCCATCATAGCCACCATACCCTTTCTTTGAGAATAACCAATTTGTACCAACCCTTGGTCCATTAACTCCTGAAGACATTCTTTCATCCTTGCGCAATGATTTGGATTCTCTTCACATTCTATGCAATCTGCATGCATGCTTGAGAATTGGTCAAAGCTGAGCAAAACCTCCTTTACTACACTCAAAGGGGTTCGTATATTCGACACATCCTTAATCAAACCTTCGGCGCCCTCAATCATGTTGACTCCTCCCCCTGAGTGGTTGGGCAGAGGGTTTCCCTTGACATTGGGACCCGCTTCCTTGAATGACAACAACTTCTGATCGATCAATCTTTGTACCTCATACTTGAAAGCTTTACAACTTTCAATAGTATGACCCTCCGCCCCAGAGTGGTATTCACAGGTGGCGCCTTGTTTGTACCATGCAGGGAAAGGTGGGGTTATCTGTTTCAAGGTTTTGAGCGTCACCATTTTACTGTGGACAAGATATGGCAGCAACTCTTTGTATGATACCGGAATGGGATCAAACACTTTTCTTGCTTGTTGTTGAGGTGGAGAAGCTTGTTGTGGCTGTGGTTGATACGGATAACCTTGCGGTGGTGGTGTATACTGGGGCATCTGATATTGTTGCTGTTGTTGCTGAGCCGGAGCTGCATAAGGAACATATTGAACTGGCATCACCGACTGGCGGTGAGCCACAGCGTTGGTATTCCCTTCCTTCTTCTTCACAAAGTTATTGACTGGCTTCTTTGCATTATTTGGTGAGCTAGTGCCGGCTTGGATCTTGCCGGTCCTGACACCGCTTTCAATCCTTTCACCGATTCTGACCAGATCAGAGAAACCTGAGGACACACTGCCAATCATCCTTTCGAAATAAACCCCTTGTAAAGTGTTAGTAAACATATCCACCAATTCCGTCTCTAGAAGTGGAGGACGGACCTGCGATGCTAACTCTCTCCACCTTTGGGCATAAACTTTGAACGACTCTCCTTCCTTCTGAGTCATGTTTTGCAACTGGGTACGACTAGGAGCCATATCCAAGTTATACTGATATTGCTTGATGAAAGCATTAGCCAAATCCCTCCACGATCGGATGTGATTACCCTCTAGCTGCATGTACCAACTTAAAGATGCCCCTGCCAAGCTATCTTGAAAGCAATGTATCATTAGCTTGTCATTGTTGGCATAGGACGCCATCTTTCTGCTATACATCACGAGATGATTTCTAGGGCAGCTCAAACCTTTGTATTTCTCAAATTCCGGCACCTTGAACTTGGCCGGGATCACCAGATCAGGTACAAGACACATATCGGAAAAGTCCAAGGAGTCACTCCCTCCTTCCATCGTCTTCAAACGATCCTCAATAGCCTTGAACTTCAGTTTTGCTTCCTCCAACTGAGGAATAGTTCCATCAAACTTTGACCCACTGTTCTGAGTATCTGAGCTATGGTACACATCATGAGGATCCTCCTGAACCTGCTGAACAATGGTAGGTTGGGGCTGAGTTGGGGTGGCCCCGACTGGAATTCCTGAGTTGTTGATAGGAGGAGGAACTGAAGTAGCCCCGTCCCCAAGAGGTACATACCCCGGTGGGGTATAACCCGGAGGTAAACCGTACACAGGCCACACCATGCTGGCCGGTTCATTCGTTGCTGTCTCTGCGTTCACTGCTGGGGCTGACGGCTGATTCTGCGCGGCCAACATTTCCAACACACGATCCATCTTCGCTGCCAACTGGGAAACCTCCCCCTTTAGTTCACCGTGTTGTTCTTGCCAATTCTCCATTACCAGACTGGAAGCACTTCTTGTCCAATGTAAGTGTCGAGGATAACGCTGTTGAGATGGGAGAACGGTAATGAGATGATGCCCTTTTTTTTTTTATTATGTATGTGAATGCAAATGCATGTAAAGTTTATACTTTCATTTTTATTTGTTATATTTGGTTTTCAGGGAATCACAAATGTGCAATTAATGTAAACAATGCGGGATATAATCAAAAGATTCAACACTTCATTCAAATTTTAAAACCAATTCATTACATAATTACTGAAAAAAGCAAAGTTACAAAGATTCAAAATCCCAAAGGTTCATTACATAAAATCCTAGATACCAACTAAAGTCCCTTTTTGGCTTTCTTGACAACATTCTTGTACGCCGTTACCACTGCTCGGCAATAACACACGAACTCTTTGACCGCTCCTGAGACATTAAGAAAGGGGACCTCCGCCTCGGCCATCCTCAACATCCTAGGCATCTCATCCAACACTGAAGTAGACACCAGTAGCATCTTGCGGAAAGCTTCCTTCCATCTGGCCATCTCCTGTAGGGACATTTCAATAACCGTCTTGTGGTACTTCAAATTCTTCTCTAGATGCTCGATTTGCTCCGCCACTTGGGTCATTTGGTCCTCGTGAGCTCTCATGATTTGAGCTAGACTCTCTTCATATCTTTGCATGGACTCTTTATCCTTCCGCCTCTCTTGAGAATGAAGTTTTTCTTTCTTTTGTAGCTCCAACTCTTTCTCTTGTTGAAGCTTCTTGAACTCTTGTTGGACTTTCTTCAACTCTTGAGTCTTCTCCTCAAACTTTTTCCTCCAATCCCCCTGGGCGATCATGGCTTTGTTCCCTGTGGCATACATCTCATCATTGGAACGCTTCAAGCTCTTGATATCCTCTTTCAATGCCTTGATGCTCAAGTTGGAACTTGCAAGACCATCCTTGTACTTCTCTTCCCTTTCTTGGGCTTCTTTTACTTTCTTTTTGCACCCTTGCATCTCTTCATCCTTCGCATCCCTTTCTCTTTTGAAACTCTTCGCTTCTCCTTGGACGCTAAAGCACTTGAATTGCAACTCTTCATTCTCTTTCTTAAGTTGTGCAATTTGGTTCCTCAAAGCATCCGCTTCTTCCTTTGAGATAGTGATGATGGGCTCAGGCTCTTCAACTACCTCAGGGACCACAGAACTGAAAGGGAGTTGGATGCGGAGGATACGATCCTTCACCCATTGGGTATAGGCTTCTCTAGCCAAGCAGTTCTTTCTTTTTACCACAGACTTCTCAACCTTGAGCCAAGCCTTCTTGATCCTACCCCAAAGCTCTAAGTCTACCATATCCTTCTTGAGGACGAAAGGTGTCAAAGTGATTTGAGAAGGAGCATCCACCATGGGGTAACCTAACTGGCGAAGAGAAAGGACAGGGTTATAGTTAATACACCCTTGAGTTCCAACCAGGGGTACATTTGGGAAGTCCCCACACTTGAGGAGTATCTTGGAAGATTCTACATGAGGAGAGTACCATCGGATATCCTTCTCGGTAAGGGAATTCAATCTTTCTGACCACTTAAGACTTTCATTATCGACCAAAGGCCCCTTGTCGGGCAAATGAGACATCAACCATTTTTGGACCAAAGGAGCACAACATGAGATTTGTCCTCCTCTTCTTGTGCCGTTCCGATCATGAAGGGAGTAGAGGAAATCACCCAAAAGCGTAGGAGCAGGATTCTTAGTCAAGAACACCCCAATAGCAGTGATATCAATGAAGTCCTTCACATTAGGAAAAAGTACCAAACCATAGATCAACAAGGCAAGAATAGCGTTGTAGGCTTTCCAATTTCCCTTTTCCAACACAAACTGAGCTTTGTCCTCTAAAGCCTTCCTTGCAAACCCTTGAACACCCGTCTTGAGAACTTGGAAAGACATAGAATCTTGGTCTTCAAGTTGTAGAGCTAAAGCTACGTCCTCCGGAGTCGGAATCTCTCTCAAATAACACGGCCCCTTATCCTTCTTAAGACCCAAAATACTATCAAACTCCTCTATAGTGGGGAAGAGCTGGAAGTCACGGAAAGTGAAGCAACGAAGTGGAGGATCATAAAACTGAGCCAAGGTACCCAAAGCCGTAGTATCAAGCTGGACGTGTAGAAGATCAATGATGGCACCATAGTTAGACTGGAAGTTGCTTCTACGAATGGATGTCAATCTAGATTCCATAGCTATAAGTCTGTCAACCTTTGGGATCTTGAAACTGTAACTGTAAGTACCTCTTGTTTCCATATCCCTCATGTTTACAAAACAAAGTTTTCTTGATTCCCTGAAAACCAGATATGTATTTTTTGTATGAGTTTTTGTAAATGAATGCATGAATGCATGGATGCATGTATGCATGATACTTTGCAGCATAGTCTATCTCATCGAAGCAAAGGTTTAATTTATTTCTGAGGTCAAAAGGCTCAAAGTTACCTGCAACCCATCCCCCTCACATGTTGTTCTAGGTTTAACATGGTTGAATCACAGATCACCTCTTTGGAAACGATGCCGTTATTGCACGGCAAACGCGTCCAAAGAGGAACCTTTCGGGTTCTAAACAGAGGTCCCTAATAACAAGGTTTGGTTCTAGACCGGTTTACAAAAGGTCCCTAGGGTCACGGACTCTCCAAGAAAACACTGGCGCTAGCGAGACATACGTCAGGACGGCCAACATTTTCAAAAGAATCTACCCTAGGCGAGGTGATTATGCCAGCGCTCACGAGTCATAAGTCAGGGAGGCCAGCATAAATACCCCTAGCTTAACTTAAGTTTTCCTCAAGCTCCGGTATAGAGCTTCACACAGTATCCACGCCACAAGGGCAAAAAGAAAAATAAAAGAAAGAGTAGAAGAAGAGAAACAGCCAATCCAAGCAGATATAATTGACAGAAAAATAAAAGATAAAGGCAAGATATTGCAAACCTGGCAAAGCAAACAAACAAACAAACCAACTAAACTGGGCTTAACTCTCTATAGTCCCCAGTGAAGTCGCCAGCTGTAGCGGGCTGGAAAATCACTTCCATTTTTCATACAATGAAGTCGCCATCGACGTTTATTTATCCCGTGAGGGGAAAGGAAAATATCGCTAAAACCTTGGTTTAGGTTCGGGAGTTGGTTATGCGAGGGGAAGGTATTAGCACCCCTCGCATCCATCGTACTCGATGGGAACCGTTTAGGTGGTTTGGGGTTTGTTTGCGTAGGTTTGAATTAAATTGCCTTTTATCTCTTATAGTCTCTACTTCGTTTCCAAATAAATTAAAAAAAGGTTTTTATTAGTTGAGTTTGACGGTTGTAGGAGCCCGCTCCTACGTATTCCCCGGTGCAATGGGAAACTCAAAACTCACGTAGTTCTGGTAAAAAAGGTTGTGTGGTTGGTTGATTTTAGTGGATAACGCTTATTTCGTATTCCGCTGACACAACGACGCTTGTATGCTCTATCTAATCAGAGGCTTAAGCTGTGTATGTGTCAGAGGAGTAGATAAAACGTGTATCCATTGAAAAAAGAATGTTGAATAACGGATGTTGCTTATTTCGCATTCCGCTGATACAACGACGCTTGTATGCTCTATCTAATCAGAGGCTTAAGCTGTGTATGTGTCAGAGGAATGGATAAAGCGTATATCCATGTTTTTTCTGAAAAGAAGTTTGAGTGAGTGGAGGTTAGTTTTAACGTTTGATTAGGATGAGGATGGTCCCAAGATCACGAGTCATACGTCAGGGATAAGAACCATCCGGGGTGTGAAAAGTCATACGTCAGATCAACCCCTTTTCATCCTTGTTTATTATGAAAATCTTAATTTAATTTGATTAAGAAAGATATTTCAAAAGGAAAAAAGTCGAAGGTTGGTTAATTTTAACGCTTTAGGATGAGAATGGTCCCAAGATCACGAGTCATACGTCAGGGATAAGAACCATCCGGGGTGTGAAAAGTCATACGTCAGATCAACCCCTTTTCATCCTTGTTTATTATAAAAATCTTAATTTAATCAATAGTGAGGATAATCCCAAGATCACGAGTCATACGTCAGGGATAGGGATTATCCGGGTGTGAAAAGTCATACGTCAGATCAACCCTTTTTCACTATGTTTATTATGAAAGCAAGCCTCAAATTCAAACCAGACAGTTCAAGAATAGAAGAAAGATGAGAAGTAGAAATTCAAGATGATAGTAACCAAATAATGACAAAATGCATGAAACATTAAATAATGAATGCAAATACATGAACAAGAATGAGATACGATGCATAATTAAATAAAAATGCATAAACTAAAGTAGCGTACGATGAATTAAATAACATAAACATGCTAAATTAAATCAAAGTATATGAGATGAGTTAGAATGAATTGAAATAAAGCTAAAGAGTTGAAGACAAGCATGAGAAATAAGAATAAGCAATTAATTATAATTAAGCACTTAAGTAAATAAGCTAAAAAGCTAAAAAAGGTGATTAAACAACAAGCTAAGGGAAGCATGAACATAATCTGAAATCAAACATGATTTAAGCAAAGAAAAATGGTCCAGTAAGCTAAAACAGCTTAAGTACCAAATAAGTGCTTATGAAAATAAGCTAAAAAGTGATTAAATAAGCTAAAAAGCTAAACAATAAGCTAAAAAGCTAAAATAAACAACTCAAACATGGAGAGAAAAATTTAAGCATAGCAAAGTGACTAAAATAGCTTAAATGAGCTATTAGTCACTTAAGTGCTTTTGGAAATAAGCTAAAAATCAATTAAAATTAATTTAAGCTGAGGGGGTGCAAACAGTAAAGGGAGTGGGGTGCAGAAAGCAAGTCTGGGCCTGAAGGCCCAGTTCACGCATCAGTTAACAACAAAAAAGGTCAACACAAAAAAAAAACCAGGTGCAGCCGTTGACACGCAGCGCAGCGTACGCACGCGTGATCTGGGCTGTTTGATCAAAATCGAACGGCCAAGGCTCACTGATCCAGATCAAGGATCTGGTGTGGCGCTGCATCAAGCCAAACATACGCCAAAGTCATCATCACCGTCAGATCGCATTTAAATGAGATCTGACGGCTCCGTTTTAATCAAGAGATCAACGAACGCGATAAAATCAAAGGATCCAATGGCCGAGGTTTAAACTCAGCGAAGAAGATGGACCATGGCTGGGTCGTCTTCTCCGGCGAGCCTCGCCGTCTCCGGTGACAACTCCGGTCACCGGAGTTTTCAAAACTCTACCAAATCACACGATTTTTACACAGTTTTGTTCGTGTTCTTACAAGGATTCCAAAAGTACAAATAGTTTTTAACAAATCGTTGTAAAACACAAAAAAATGAAGAGAAAACGATTTTGAAATCGAAACTCAAACACACGATTCAAGCCAAATTTACACAAACCAGCTAAGCAGTAGGCATCAGAGTACAAAAAGGAGACGAAAGGTGCAAGAATCTACCTGAATAGACCTCTGAATCGTCCGGTTCGAACTTGATTTTTTCCTTGGTGCCGTGGTGTTCTCTGCTCCAATTCCTTCGCCTTTTTGCTTGAGAAATGAGTGTTTCTTGCTTCTGGGACTTAGATGAAGATGTTTAAGTACAGAAGTAATGGACTTGAGTGATAATTTTATGATTTGGAAAATTTGTGAAATGAAGAAAAATGGAGTGTTTTCTCTTGGTTCTGCAGCGCCGTTTTTGAGTAATCTTGGCTAACCTAGGGCTCTGAAAACAATGCTTCTATTTATAGGGTGGAATTAGGTTAGAAAAGTAGTGATTTGTGAGAGTTAGTGAGGGCAAATTGGAGATTGTTTCTTGGGATTTTTTGTACTATGGTTTTGGGATTTTTGTACAAATGGTGAGGTGTCTAGTAAGAAGGAATAGAACCTTCTATTCCCTTGATGAGGTGTAAAAATGATTGGGACAATTTTTGTTCTTCTTTTGATTTTTTTGGAATAAAACAAATTAAAATAATATATGAAAATAAAATAAATATGTCAAGAAATAAAAATATGCATGATGAAATGTGATTATGTAATAGGTTTATGGATTAGAAATGAAAGAAAAAGAATTGAAATTTGATGCTTAAAAAAGTTTCTTGAAATGCAAGTAACTAATTAAAAATAAATAAATAAAGAAAATGTGAGGGCAAAATGGTAAAATTTCGTCTCTTATGATAATGCTAAGCCATAATCATGCAAGAAGAAATAGTTCCATGTGTTTCGTGTCAACATTGGTTTTTTTAAATTGAAAAAAAAAGGTTTTGTTGACTTATTTAGTCAAAGTGTTGACTTTTAGTCAAACTGTTGACTTTTTGATCAAAATGTTGACTTTCTTGACTTATGCAAAAATGAGAGAGGTTATGGGTCAAAATTGGAACAAAAATGCATGAGGGGCAAAAATGGAAATAAAAAAGTGTGGGGCAAAATTAGGGTATGACACTAAGGCCCTTTGTGGAAGAACAAGATTTACTTTTTCCATTATTCATTTCTCTTCAAGTTTTATTCATAGTTCTCGTTTTCTTTCTTAGTGTTCTAAGTTCTTTGTTGTTCATTCTTTGTGAGAGTTTATCTCCAACACTTACATGTAACAGAAAGAATAATATCTACTGGAAAGATAGGAGCCAAGCTGTGATATCAAATACTGAAATACATATGATTATGATTGATTTTTTTAATAATAAGATTAAGATTGATTGAGGTTAATCAAATTCAGCAAAGTTCTTAGTAATCCAACATACAGATTACCCTAAGCCTAAACAAATCCCAATACTACGTATAACATTAAACACAATGAAGATTTCATTACTTAATTAAGCTATTATCCTTAGCTTCCGCCGATTTTTGCGTTCCCATTGATTACACGCGTCAAATAAAGAATGTTGGTGTTCATTTTTTAATAGCAACTTTTGTCTTCAAAGTGTGTTGGGTGAGGTCATAGTTGCTCTTTACAATTTGCACCGCCCATATTGCACGACCCTTGGCAAAGGGTTAAAGAAACATTGTAGGAGTTGAAAAAAACCTAAAGAATAAAATCTAGAAACTCAAGAAAATAAATCTGATTTTATTCCTTTTTCAGAAGTTGTATCTCTTAATATATACCGTGCCCTCAAGTTCTCCGTGTCTTTTTGTTAACTATCCCGATTCAAACCAATAATAAATTAGTTCAAATAGTAAGAGTTTTAATTAGTCCCTTAAAACATATAATCACACATTTGATTTTTGGCTCATGCATGTAAAAAAAAATTATTTGAAATGAGAAAAATCACCTTATGTGCCCCACAGCTTCAGTAATGGAAATTAGACATTGCTAACGACAATATAATCAAAAATTTCCTACTAACATCATAGTAACAAAAGAATATATCTTGTTTTCCCAAAAAATTATATTTTATTCCTTGTTTTCCCAAAAATAAATTTGAATATAAAATTGAACTTAAATTCTTCTAAACAATAAATAAAGATTATTTTGGAGTAGTTAACTTCAATCATTTGATCAATTTCTCTTTTTTTTTTTAAAAATAAAATAAAAAATTCTGTTGAACTTCAGGAAACTGTGTGCAATTTGAAGCATTGAGGTACAAATATGCATGACAGCTCTTTTCGTCCTTATTAAACTGTCTTACCAAACTGAACTAAATAATTTAGTAGCAATATTCATATTATATGGTCACAAATTCTCAATGCATGTCTTATTCAGACATCCACACAGCATATACCACGTCACGCGTATCATTGCTTATATATTTAGACTTTTTTTTGTTTTTAGTGACGTTTTATTTATAAATAAAATGAGTATTAATTAGTATTTTTTTAAAAAAATGAGAATTGAAAAATTATTATTAACCATGTCTTTATAAAGAATCTTTTATGTCCTATAATATGTACTTAAGTTGGTAGTTACCATATCAAAGATATTATGAAAAACAAATTTTTCACTTTTCCACGATAAACTATTTGACCAAAAAAGAAAATAAAGTTAATTTCTTAGCAATGAATTAACATATGAGTATGTTATATGGCACGACAAACAACATCGATAAATTACACGACAACACTCTTTCAGACGCGTCCTAATTCCATTTTAGATTGTTATGTATCTTTTATAATAAAAACAAAAATACTCAAAAGAAAATCTCACATGTTCTGATTATTTTCACGGTCACTAACAAACTGCCACATACATCTTGATCTCACCAAATGTTAGATCAAATGGCATCTCTTATTATTTGCTACTTGCACACTGCCTTATATAGGCTGCAATAGGTACAAAGCATAATGGGCTTGCTATAGTGAGAGGCCCAAACAATAAAATCCATCTAGAGACCCAACAAACCCTCCCTTAAGCTGATCATTACAATCAATGATCAACTTAATCAAAACAGAAAAAGAACTAATGCTACAAGAAAACAGGAATAACTTGTCATGTAAGAAACAACATGAAACAAGGCTATCCTACACTACTTAGCTTTGCTGAGGCTACAAACTCCCATGCCCTCCCTTAATGTGCAAAAACTTTCAATCTTCAAGGCTTTAGTCATGATATCTGCAAGTTGATCTTGACTCTTGCAGTATTTGAGCTCAATCACCCCATCTTTGCATAAATCTCTGAGAAAGTAGTACCTTACATCAATATGTTTGCACCTTCCATGCAATATTGGATTTTTGGATAGTTTGATGGATGAACTGTTGTCACAATTGATGAATGTACAACCAGATTGCTTTACATGAATATGCTTCAATACATTCCTCAACCATATGCACTGGCAGGCACATGATGCTGCAGACACAAACTCTGCTTCTGTGGTGGATAAAGTGACAATGGGCTGCTTCTTGGAGCTCCAGCTAACTGCAACTCCATTCATAGTAAACACATACCCTGAAGTACTCTTCCTGTCATCATAATCACCTGCATAATCTGAATCACTCCACCCTTCTAAGATCAATTCATTACCAGTTCTGGGTTTATACAACATTCCATGATCAAGTGTACCCTTCAAGTACCTCAATATTCTTTTGACTGCTGCAACATGCATTTCTGTAGGCCTTTCCATGTATCTAGCAGTTAAGCATACAGAAAATGCCATGTCAGGTCTAGTAGCAAGCATATACATTAAGCATCCAATCATTTGCTTATACAAAGTTGCATTAGAGGCCTTGCCAGCTTCATCCTTTGTTAACTTGCAGCCTGGTACAATAGGGCTGCATACTCCATTACAGTCACTCATTCCAAACCTCTTCAATATTTCTGAGCCATATTTTTGCTGAGCAATGAAAATCCCTTGCTCATTCTGAGTTACCTCAATCCCTAAGAAATACTTCATCTTACCCAGATCAGTCATAGCAAACATTTCTTTCATTGATCTTTTGAAACTCCTCATCATGAGTTCATCATTTCCTGTGTAAATGAGATCATCTACATATACACTTACTATCAGAATACTCCCTTTCCCATCACATTTCACAAACAGTGTATGTTCACAGAAGCATTTTTCAAACTTTTCACTAAGAAAATATGATTCTATTTTGCTATACCAGGCTCTAGGGGCTTGCCTTAGACCATAGAGTGCCTTTTTGAGCTTATAAACTTGACTATTATTCCCTTTTCTGTAACCAAGTGGTTGTTCTACATATACATCTTCCACAAGCTCTCCATGTAGAAAAGCACTTTTCACATCAAGTTGGTATACACACCACCCTTCATAAGCAGCTAGAGACAAAATTGATCTGATAGTCTCCCATCTTGCCACAGGTGCAAAAACTTCACTATAGTCAATTCCATACTTCTGTGAATATCCTTTAGCAACCAATCTGGCCTTGTGTTTCTCAATTTGCCCTTTCTCATTGTACTTTGTTTTGAATATCCACTTTACACCAATAGCCTTAACTCCTGATGGAAGATTAACCAGCTCCCAAGTACCATTATCTTCAATGGATTGTATTTCTGAATCCATAGCTTTCCTCCATGATTCAATCTTAGCAGCTTCTTCATATGTAGAAGGATCTTCACTAGAGCTAAACATAGCTATAGCAAGATTTTGTACCTGATCATCATTGTTTTCTAGATTAGTCACATAATCTCTAAGGTAAGGTGGTGGCCTTCTATCTCTAGCTGGTAAGACTTCCTCAGTTTCATTAGTTTCAGTATCGGAACTGTTGTTGGAGTGTTGACTGGTTGTCTCATTATCATGATTCTCATCTGCTTCAACATCTTCACCAACTTCTACATTATTCTCATTGTCATCATCACTCTCACTGATGGATTCTACAGCTTTGTCATTGCTCTTTTTACACCAGTTCCAGCTCTTTGATTCTTCAAAAATCACATCTCTACTCACTATGATTTTCTTACCAACAGGATCATATAGCTTGTAAGCTTTTGATTCTTCACTAACTCCAAGCAATATACACTTGATACTTTTTCCATCTAGCTTCTTTCTATGCACATCAGGGACATGTACATGAGCCAAACACCCAAAGACTCTGAAATGATGAACTGAGGGTTTTCTTCCACTCCAAGCTTCCTCTGGTGTCATATCTCTAACTGCAAAAGTAGGGCATCTATTCATCACATAAGCTGCCCATTTTACTGCTTCAGGCCAGAATTTCTTTGATACTCCTCTAGCTGCAATCATGCTTCTAACCATATTTAGTAAAGTTCTATTCTTCCTCTCAGATACTCCATTTTGTTGTGGAGTATAAGCTGCTGTCAATTGCCTCTTCACACCATTTTCACTACAGAATTCATTGAAAGCAGTTGATGTAAACTCTCCTCCTCTATCAGTTCTGAGGCTTTGCATAACACACCCAGACTCATTTTCAACTAATGTTTTGAATTTTTTAAAAATTTCAAAGACACTAGCTTTATCTTGCAGAAAGTAAGCCCATGTTTTCCTAGAGTAGTCATCAGTAAAGGTAATGAAATACCTGTTTCCACCATTAGATTGAGGATTTATAGGCCCACATACATCAGAGTGGACAAGCTCAAGTTTTTGACTAGCTCTCCAATTTGCCTGCTTGGGTATTGCTTCTCTGTGTTGCTTGCCAGACAAGCAATCTTCACATTTATCTTCCAATTCACTCAAGACTGGTAAACCCTTAACCATTTCTTTCTTGTTGAGAACTTTTAAACCTTTGAAACTGAGATGAGCATATCTCTGATGCCATAACTTTGCTTCTTCAACTTTTGACACTTGCAGACACTTAGGAATAATCACTGAAGCAGTAATGATATACATCCTGTTTGCAGTCATTTCTGTAGTCAATATCAACCCCTTTTCATCATGAAACAATTGACACCTATTGTTCTTGAAAACAATTGTAAGACCTTTCTGTTGAAGCTGGCCAATGCTAAGTAAATTGTTGCTTAACCCAGGCAAGTAATACACATCAGTTATCACATGAATTCTGCCTTCAATGTTTAACTTCACATTTCCCTTGCCCATAACAGCCATTTTTGAATCATTCCCTAACTTGACTGATTCCCTGAATGTGTCATCAAAATCAAACAGGCAATTCTTGGTACCAATCATATGATTACTGCACCCACTATCAAGATACCATGGTTCTTTGATGACAAAATCTTCATTGGAATCACTGTGAGCCATGAGAAGCATTTCTTCCTCATATTCTTGCTCAACATAGTTAGCATTCCTTTCCCAATCTGGGCACTCATTCTTGTAATGGCCAAGCTTGTGACACTTGTAGCATTCCACAAGTTCTTTGCTCTGTCTGCCTCTTCCACGCCCTCGTGAGGTACTCCTACCCCTACCTCTGCCTGCATTTGACATTTTCAATGCTTGTTCATCATTGTGCTCCTTCTGCCCCTTCATACGTTGTTCATGAACTAGTAAACTGCTCTGCAATTCGTCAATTGAAAGTGTTGTAACATCATTTGATTCTTCAATGGAGCACACCACATAGTTGAATTTGGCCGTCATGGATCTCAAAATCTTTTCCACCACCATTACTTGCTCAATTCTTTCACCCTGAGCTGTCATTTTGTTTGCAATTGATAACGTTCTTGCAAAGTAATCATTGATGGTTTCACCCTCCCCCATTGCAAGAACCTCAAATTCGCGTCGCAAAGATTGCAATTGAGCACGTTTCACCTTTGTAGACCCTTGGTACTTGCGTCTCATAGCTTCCCAGATATCCCTTGAAGTATCACGCGTGAGAATCGTCTCCAAGATTGAACGATCAATCGCTTGAAACAGATAGTTTTTAACCTTCAAGTCACGAAGCTTACTCTCATCAGCAAGACGTCGTTGTTCCGGCGTTGCATTGGCCGGAGCGACCACCACACCATTCTCAATCAAGCTCCAGTATTCTTTAGAACGAAGTAGATTCTCCATCAACATTGACCAATGTTCGTAATAACCATCGAACTTTGGAATTGCAGGCTGAACAAATTGAAGATTGGAATTGTTCTCCATGATCGTAGAATCAATGCGAGAACACGAAAGAAAACGGAAAAGAAAAAGATGAAGAAGAGAACGAAAACGGGTTTGTAACAAACTTTCACCGGCGATAACGGTCACCGGCGATCAAGAAACTGCGGTTTCAGAACAAACGGTTAGCCACGTGGCCTTGGATCGTTGGCTAGACTGATACCACGTGTTAGATCAAATGGCATCTCTTATTATTTGCTACTTGCACACTGCCTTATATAGGCTGCAATAGGTACAAAGCATAATGGGCTTGCTATAGTGAGAGGCCCAAACAATAAAATCCATCTAGAGACCCAACACCAAATTCACCAGCGTATATACAAGTCACATTGATTAACACCATATCTTGTTGCGTTAATGAAGTCGTCATCTAAACAACTTATTTTTATTGTCGCTGTCACCGCTATTATCTTCATTGCCACTGCCATTAACCTTGACAGCATCAGCTCCAACCATTAGTTTTAAATGGATCCCTTGTTTCAACATTCATATCAGTTTAATTCTAATGTACCCACTATCGTCAAAGGCACACTGACAAATACCTCACTGTGACAATGCGACGAGATCCTAAAGTTTCACGTCGGAACGATGTGAGACCCACGTTCACCTCCATCGGAGGCAGTTAAAGTAGTCAACCGAAACTAGTGATCGTCGATCACTATCCAACAGATGTTGTTGCAAGTAAGGGAGTTCGGTGGGTGGTACCTTGGTGGTATGCAAGAGGACGCTAATTTTAGACCAAACGTAGTTTAATAATGGCCACCTCATGATTCATAGGATTTGCACGAAGACTTTGTCGTGCATATTAACATTTTCCTTAACATATATTGGACACATGCTTTTATTTTTGGAAAATCCAAATCAAATATTGTATATTTAAACATTTTTCTAGTATGTCCCATGAGCTTAGCTTAGCTCAGTTGGTAGGACATTGAATTATATTTGTAGGGGTCGGGGTTCGAACCCTGGTCATCCCACTTATCCATTTTATAAGTGGAATTTCTAGCCACTAGACTACATGACCAAAAATAAAATAAAATTTCTAGTATAAGATATATGCGAAGAATAATACAAAAGAGTTTAAGCAAAGAGGATTAATCCACCAAAGATTAAGATCATAACGTAAAACTTTAAGTCTAGCCTTAATAATCTACCCGCAAACATGGATTTTCATGTTATCGATGAAGACAATTTTTTGCAATCAAATACCATATTATTATGATCTTACCAAATATTAATCCAAACACAAATTAACCAAATGACTTTTAAGGAATTGCAGAATTCCTTTTTTAGCACAATGAAGTTAGAAAATAGTTGAGCATGAAGAACAATATTTTTTGACAAGACGCTTAAAGTATCTAATTAATCAATTCAAAATACCTTACCAAACTTCTTCGGAGAAAGCGCATAGCGCATTCAAAGAATAAGTATTGGCAATTTTCGTCAACTTCACAACCATGATCGAAGACACGAAAATGACTCTACATTAAAGATGCTACGCTGAATTAAGTTGGACTTTGTAGGAAGCTATATTGGACGAATACAATTAATAATTAAAATTGTCTCTAAATTATATATTGTACATCACTTTCCAATTATTATACTAGTATTTTTACTTCACAATTAAAAATGAATAAATTGTGATAACAATGGGTATTTCTCTTAAAAATATTAGGTGTGAAGACAACCTAATATTCCTCTATCAAAAAAAATACATTAATTTCCTATTAAACTTTTTTTAAAGACAACCTATTAACCTTATTGAGTGTAGAAACAAAATTATGTAATATATCTTCTTTTTTTAGATTACTCCAATGGTGTGAGACTTGAGATAGTTACAATGTTGATAGGTTTCTGGTATAGTAGATTGCATTGGAAAAAATATCTGCAAAATATGTTAACACTTCAATACTCAAGTCAGTATGTAATTGAGGAGGGGTGAAGTGAAAATTAAAGTCATTGAAACATGTGTATTTTGGCGCCAAAATTAGTCTTTATATAGGGGAAGACGGTTATAACTATATGTGACAGTCTGCAACATAGGATAATGAAAAGGCGTTGAGATTAATCTAATGGTCATGGCTCATGAGAGTATATTCTCTAAAAGGGATGTACATGAGCAAATGATGTTCGTTACTCGTTGCTTGTATGTGAAACTAACAGAATGAAGTGAATTGGGATAGACTTTGGAGCACCTATTGGGCCGCGCGTATTAAGCCTTGTTCTAGTCGGGAACAAAACTTGTATTGTTTTATATAAGGAATCTTGTTATTCTTACAACTATTTATTATACAGAAGAATTCTTTTTTGGACAGAATGTAAGAGGAATCTTGTATTAGTCTTTTTACGGGAGGAATAGTATTTTGAAGGATAAAATTTTGCATAAAAAACAAAATCCTATTAATATATAATAAAGTAAACTTCAAACGAGTAGTTGTTATAAAAATAACTTTTTCTGAAAAAAAAATAATCAAAGTCAGCAATTAGTTCTTAGTGTTGATATTTTGTCGCCTTTACGTACCATAACTTGAATTTTGATCTTTTAACTCTTAATTCAAACCGGTTGAATCTAACTTTCTTTACAGAATTGATCTATAAGAGCGATACTAGTATGTTTGATTCTAAACTACATATGATAGCTAAACAAATCATATGTTTAAATCATACACAATTTAGTCAATCACTTTTGGTTAAAAAAATATATATACACAAAGTCATTTCCCTTTGAACTCCAATTTTCTTTCTTTTTTTGGATTGTAGACAAAGTGGTATGAACCATTGAAATTTTCACACAACTTTAAGGTTTTGAATTCGAAATCGATTGAAGACGTTCAACTTAACAAAACTAGCATTTGTCAATGTGAATTTGTGACAAGACTTTTGGACAAGTTTAATTCCTTTTAAATGAACAAAATACATACCAAAAGCAAACATAAAAGGGTCATGCTAGAAATATTGTATTATATAAATTTGAAAAAATTGAATGTGCAATTCCCGACATTAAGAAAATGTTTTTACATTCGACTCTTTAACACGTGCGTTAAGAATGTTAGTTTCAAAGATTGGGTTTTGTTATACAAAAAGGTTTAGCGGCGCAGCTTGTTGTCTGTCTTCCTTTTATTCATGAGTAATTATCTTATATTTAATAAAAAATAATATTTGTAAAAAATAATATTTTTATTTAGTCACTTTTCCATCAAATCAATTCTTTTTGCAAACATTCATATTTTATTTTGTACTAATAAATTGGGCCTAGCTCCCTTATCAATTTTCTTATGCGCCCTAAAAAATTATTAAAATATTCTTGCCTGTTATTTAAATAGCGGATGTTATAAAAATAAAAAATTTAAGAAGAAAAAAAACCTCATAACATGATGATTTCAAATTTTACACTTCCGCAAGAAAGTGATAGGATGGCAAAAAAAATTCAATTTTTTATGGTATTGTTTCTTCTACTTTAATGATTAGGCTTTTGTTAAGCTAAGTAATTCGGCCAAGCTAAGTAAATTTGCTCTTGGTTTAGATTTTACATTTGACAAAATGTTTCGACTACTTTTTTTTATAAAATGTTTCGGCTATTTTAATGAAGAAGCTTTTGAAAAAAAAAAAATTCAAATTGTAATACAGTAAAATATAAAAATGAAAAAAAAAAAATCCTCACTTTTACATGCACAGTTAATTAATTTGTTCACAAACACATTATAATAGGAATTGTTGAGAGTTCAAATCAATTGTTGTGAAAACCAACAAGAACAATGGAGTAAATAACAATGGTGATCAAACTAAACAGTTAAAATATATAGAGATTCAACCTTAAAATTGGAGGGTTAACACTTAACACACCAAAAAAAAATATTCAACTTAGAATAAATTTAGAACCTTTGTATATTGCAAATTTACACAATCAATTAAAGAACAACATGGTAAAAAGAGTAGATGATCAAAGACACCAAGAGTGATTATCCAGTTGGTGTTTAAAATGTGTTTCTCGATTGGCGACCTTAGATCCTCACCACAAATCTCTCAACCTAAAAGCTCTTTGAGTTTCCTCTTTAATGGTGTTGTGTAAATTCCTCTCAAAAACCTCACATAAAACACTCAACACAAGATGCCTTGGAAAGTTTCTCTTCCCACCCCCCCTGTTTCTTTTTCATCCATCTGGGGCATAAAAAAGTTTGGTAAACATTTACCAAATTTTTTGTGTACTAGAGGGGTGAAAAAGAAACATGAAAGGTGGAAAGAGAAACTATCGATGCCTTGTGCTCCTCTTCAAATTACTGTAGCAAAGAAGAGCCCTACTCTAACCATATAATTATAAGGCCCAAATCCAGTATCCTAACACATGTCAACGAGGTTTAGCAATAAATTACATATTTGAACAATAATTTGTGAACCTTTTTCTTACATCAATATTATTGTACTTATTTTTTGTTAAGGTAATATTACTGTACTTATATTAACAAATAACAAGTTAATTTGTCTAACCCAAAACAAGCTAGCAAGGAAACATGATATTGGAGAGGTTGAATTGTTATTCAAGTGTTTGGACAACTTGGGTTATAAGCTCCTAGAGGCTTTTTTCAATCACTGTGGAGGCATTGAGCACCTTGGGGCATAACTTCTTGCTATATAACAGCAAAAGAAGTGGAAATTTTGAGTAAGAGCTGTTGTGGATGGTGGATGGTAAACGAAATAGTATTAAGGCGTTGGAGGTGGATGGTGTTTGGACCGAAGATCCTTGTCTCATTCGGCAGGCCATTATTTCTTTCTTTAAAATTCAGTTTCACTCCTTCCAAAGGCAGCGACCGCAGCTAGCTGGTGTTGATTTTCCTTCGCTGTCCTTAGAGGAAAATTTGAGCTTAATCCGGCCCTTTAATTTAGATGAGATCGAAGATGTGATTAATGATTGTGATGGTAATAAAAGTCCGGGTTCCGACGGATTTAACTTTAACTTTGTGAAGGCCTTTTGGAATGTGATGAAAGGGGAAGTGAGAATTCTTTTTGATCAATTTTATGCGAATGCAAGTCTTCCAAAGAGCTTCTCGTCGTATTTTGTAACTTTAATTCCAAAGGTAAACTCACCTCTTTCTTTGCGTGAATTTAGGCCTATTTCTCTTCTAGGTTGTCTATACAAATTAGTGGCAAAGGTGTTGGCAAAAAGATTATGTTTGGTGATGAATTCAATAGTAGAGCCGACTCAATCGGCATTCCTTAAAGGTAGACAACTAGTGGATGGAGTTTTGGTGATTAATGAGTTAGTTGATTTTGCAAAAAAAAACGGGGCGTGAATGTTTAATTTTTAAGGTAGATTTTGAAAAGGCCTACGATTCCGTGGAGTGGTCCTTTTTGGATTATATGCTTGGTAGATTCGGTTTTGATGAGAGGTGGAAGAGTTGGATCCGGACTTGCGTTTTTGCGGGTAATATGTCTATCCTTGTTAATGGTAGTCCGACGGAAGAAATTAACATTAAAAGGGGCTTAAAACAAGGTGACCCTCTCGCGCCGTTTCTCTTCCTTCTAGTTGCGGAAGGGCTTGGTGGCCTTATGAAAAGGGCGGTAGAATTGAACCGTTTTGAAGGATTTCGGATTGGTAATCAAGGTGTCATGGTATCGCATCTTCAATATGCCGATGACACTTTGTGTATTGGAGCTCCTACTTTGGAGAATTTGTGGACGATGAAGGCAATCCTTAGAGGTTTTGAAATGGTTTCCGATTTAAAGGTGAACTTTTGGAAGAGTAGTCTAATGGGTGTGAATGTATCTCAAGATTTCCTCTGGTTGGCTTCGGTTTTCCTTAATTGCAAGGTGGGCTCGGTTCCTTTCATTTATTTGGGTCTTCCGGTTGGGGCGAACTCTCGGAGGCTTGCTACTTGGGAACCTTTGATAAACTCCTTACGGAAGAGACTTGGTGCTTGGAGTAATAAGTTTGTTAGTCTTGGAGGTCGAATTGTTCTCCTCAATTCGGTACTAAATGCTATTCCTATTTTTTATCTTTCATTCATGAAAATTCCCGTTCAAGTTTGGAAGATAGTGAAGCGTATTCAAAGAGAGTTCCTTTGGGGGTGCCGTAGGGGTAGTAAGCGTGTGAATTGGATTAAATGGGAAGATGTTTGTAAACCGAAAAGATTGGGTGGTCTTGGTGTGAGGGACTTAAGATTGGTTAATATTAGTTTGTTAACCAAGTGGCGGTGGAGACTTCTTAATGGTGGGAATTCTTTATGGAGGGAGGTTATTAGAAGCAAATATGGGGACGAGGTTATCGGTAGGGTGGATTGGAATGAAGGAGGTAGGTCGTGGTTCTCCTCTCTTTGGTGGAAAGATATTTCTTCTATAGGTTATAATCTTAACACGGATTGGTTTGTTCGGAGTGTTAAAAGAAGTTTGGGTAACGGAGCTACTACTAGCTTTTGGTTGGATATTTGGGTGGGGAGTTTGTCTCTCAAAGACCGTTTCCCGAGACTCTACTCAATATCAACTCAAAAGATGGTTACGGTTGCGGAGCTTGGGGGGTAGTGGGTGAAAGATGGAACTTTAGTTGAAGAAGAAGACCGTTTGCGTGGGAAGAAACGCTTATAGAAGAATTGGTTGAAGTTCTCCAAACGACTAACTTGACGGATAACGAAGATAAGTGGAGATGGACTATTGACCCTAACGGCGAATTTTCGGTGAAGTCTACATATGACCCATTCTGTTTTATCTCTTCTGAACTATTTCTCGGCGACGCCGGGAGGTAAAAAGATGAAACAGGGGATGACTATGATTTGGAGCGCGGTTATTTGGGCTATATGGCGGCATCGGAATAGGATTCACTTTGACAATGGTACTCCGGATGTTCTGAGGGTGGTAGAAGAAATTAAAGTCATGACTTGGAAGTGGTGGATTGCCAAATCAAATTTGCCCCCGTGTTTGCTCTATGAATGGTTTCAAGAACCGGGGCTCTGCATTTTGCGCTGATGTATTTGTTGTAGTTTCTTTTACCTGTTGCTTCCTTTCCCTTTCTTTTGTTGTGGCTACTGTTTCTGTGAGATCTTTCCCCTTGTTCGGTTGGTAGCTTTGTACTTCTTGTACACTTTTACCTCTTTAATAAAATTTTGCCGTATTTAAAAAAAAAAAAGAGCTGGGTGAGAAGATAAATTTGGGGAGGGAGATAAATTTTTGTTGTTGTGGTTGTGCATTGTGGACTAGATGCATGTGAATTAGTTCTGGGCTTGGATTATGAAGGTCTTGTTCAAAAAATATATGAAGAAGTTTGTTAGGATATTGGATTTGGGCCTTAGCCTAATAGATGGGTCAAATAGGCAATTGTTGAGAAAGTTTTTTGTCCCAACCCCACGTATCTCAAAAAAAATATTAATTTTTTTTTCTCATCAGTTAGTTAATTAGATAGATTAAAATACAGTAAAAAAACAATGCATTTCAAACTAAAGAGAAATAGTTCGATAAGGTTTGTGTATTCAATTATATATAGTTTTTTTTTTACTAAATTCAATTATATAGTTAAACTTTTACGATATAGAAAATGGGTCTATAAGCTATTACAAATAATAAATCAGACTCAACTCATATCTACTACCTTGCAATGTCTAATTTAACATACTTTCACCACTGATTTTCATTCTGAATGTCTATATATGTGTGAAGAAAATCACCTGTTTTTCATCAACCTATATAAATTGATATGATATTTATTTATTTATTTTTAGATTGATTAGTGCATATATATTATACTCTAGACGATCAGTAATATATTAAGTATTTATTTGTTTTGGTTTGGCTGCTTGCCTAAAAATAGAGGTTTGGCGACTGGTCCCCAAACAATGAACATAAATATCCAGCACACTATAGGTAAGCAATGACTTAAGCCTTTTTAGAGGAGTTTATTTTTTCTTTTTTTAGTAGAATAATATTCTGGTTGAATAACTTGACTAAAACAAAAAAAAAATCCGGTTGAATATACAAATTAATCTTTAAAATTCAATCAGAATATTATTCAAAATAGTTAAATAGTCCTTTAATTTTCATAATATTATTCTTTTTTTTAAGCGTTCAAAATATTATTCTTATAAATTGGTAATTATAAAATGCATATGCAGGCATTCCTATGAGCTTAGCTCAATTGGAATGAACATCGTATTTTTTATGCAAGGATCAAAGTTCGAACTCCGAACATCCCTCTTATCCACTTTAAGGGTTGAATTTCTAACCACCGGATTACCTAACAGAAAAAAATGCATATGCAAGAAAAAAAGTGCATACTTAGGAAGATATTCAATTAATGTGTTACATTATAAACCTTTATCGATAAAAGTAATTAAATCATCCCATAAAAAAATTAAATTATAGTTTTTTATGGGTAAAAATGTCAAAAGTATTAGGTGAGACATTATAGTTTAATTTTTATCTCTTCTATTTATGTGTTTTTTAATAGCTAATGTTTTTTCATTAAAAAAAAAACATAATTACCGATCGTTAGTTGATTCAGTGGTGATTGCCGCTGAATTTGGTAGGGAGGACTACGGTTTGATCCCCGCAACTGCGATCGGGAGGGGACAAGAACTACTTGATGTCAGAACTGACCCCCGAACCGTATAAAATTGGTGGTGAAAGCAATAAAAATAAAATTAAATGAATTTATGACTTTGACCAACGCTTTACAATTTATATATAAGATGTATCTTATATTTATCTATATATTTGTATTTAAATTTTTGTAAATTAATAAAAACAATAGGGTAATATATTTTTCAATAAAATACATACTTTTACACAATAAAGATTTGATGTTTGCTTTGTTTTGTCCTTTCTATCAAATTTTTTTAATATTTATTCTCATTATTTTAGCATCTATAGTGAATTATTTCCTCCTGTCCTTTTTATAAAAAATAAAAAAGACATTTTTTGTTATTTTTATAAGAATATTTGACTAGTTTTCAAATGTATTAAATGTTTAATTTCACTAATGCTCTTAGTTAATACTTCCTTCGGTCCTTTTTATAAGAGACAAATTCACTTTTTAGATTCATTCAATAATTGATGTATTTGGTCTATATTATAGCTTAAATGCATTAACTATTGAATGAGAGAGAATATTAAAAGTGAATAAGTTGGTGAAATTAAGATTAATTAAATAGAAGTATCATGGAATAACTTTTTTTTTAATCCTCTGGTTTCTAGAGGAAGAGTCCAACCGCGTGTAAGTAAAATTTGACCAAGAAATCGTTCAATTTAGAAATCGAATCCGGGTTCTCTCGAAATATGTCCTTTGATGAAGCTCGTTAAACACTTGAATTTAACGACTTGATTATCTATTTTTTTTTAATTTAGTGATTTATGTGTTTTGTACTACTCCCTCCGGTCCTTTTTATAAGGAACATTTTAGAAGAAAAAAAATTGGTCCTTTTTATAAGAAACTTTGACCAATTTTTAAATGTATTAGATGTTTAATTTTATTTGTGCCCTTATTTATTACGAGAGATAATATTAAAAGTAAATAAGTTAATGGAATTAAGAGTGATTAAATAGGGGTATTCATGGAATAATATTAAATATGTATGAGAATTAAATGAAGATAACTATTTACGATGTGTTTACTTGGTTAGAGATATAGTGATTTTTGTGTTTTGTTTTGGGTCATGTTAACATGTGCCCTTAGGGCACGTGATTACTATCTAAATAAAGAAATTTGTCATTAAATAATCCAAAAAAATTAATGTCTAAAAGGTGTATTACACAAGTACCAAAAAAAATATTTCTATATTAAACTCTTTAATATGTGCCCTTAAGAGCACAAGTTAACATTTCCCTTTTGTTTTTTATAAAAAAGACCGGAGAGAATATCTCATAAAAGGGAGTATTAGCTCATCAAATCTTCTACTAAGGGCAACCTATAAGCCAAGTTAATTTAAAACTGTTTGAAATTCAATTCAATAATTAATTTATTGAATTTAATAAGTTGAATTTGATGCTTTAGTTTGTTATGAATGGTGTAGTTAAGTTTTTTTTTTTACTCAAGTTAAGGCTATTAAATTTGGGTATTAATGCGTTTTTGAGTGAAAAGACGAATCAGGAGAATAATCCATGACAATAGAATGAATATAGCAAAGTTCATCAGGTGTCTATATCCAATCCATTTTCTGATATTGATATTCATGGACGCAGATTGATTAATATGGTTGTGGAAGATGAACTTTTTCTGATATTTGTTGTTTAAGGGTGAGATATGTAACATAAGTAGTAGAAGTTTTTTTTTCATCCCGTGAGTTTAGCTCAGTTGGTAGGACATTACATTAAATATGTAGGGGGTCAAAATTCGAACCCCGATTATTTCACTTATCTACTAAGAATGAAATTTCTGCCATTAGACTGCTTAAAAATAAAGATATTTTTTTATCGCCCAAATAAACATTTCCAAATTGAATCTAATAGTGATATGATTGAACAAAAAAAAAAGGAATTAATAATGATAAGTAAGTTTTGTTTTTATCAAGTAGCATAGTGATTAGAAATTTCACTCTTAATATGGATAAATGGGATGGTGAAATTCGAACTCCGACCCCTTGCATATATAATGCAATGTCCTACCAAAGTAATTGAATCTAATAGTGATATGCTTGACAAAATAAAAAAAGAATTAATAGTGATATGTAATTTTTCTTTTTATGTCAAGTAGATTAATGATCAGAAATTCCACACTTAATGTGGTTAAGTGGCATGACCAGATTTGAACTCCGACCCCCTGCATATATAATGCAATGTTCTATTAATTGAGCTAAGCTCACAATACGATATATAATTTTTGAGTAGCTAAACTCATAATAACGTAATTGAATCAAAAATGTGTTTTTGAAAAAAAAATTAAAAAAAGGAACAAAAATGACACTTCAAAAAAGGAAATGAGGTTAAAAACTTAAAATCTATAACAAATAAGTTGAAAATGTATGTTCACCAATGTTTTTTACTCGAAAATTTAAGTTCATTTGATGTACACAGTTTACTCAAATAATTGTGTTTGTTAGGTGTCGTCTTTCACTCCACCTTGTTCGGAAGTCGGGGTATTATTTGTCTTTTGAAAAAAATGTTTTGATAAATTGAAGAGTGTGTAACAAAGATGGAATGAACTTAAATTAAAGTGAGGCATATTTTATGAAATTGTGAATAATCATTTATATAAACCGATATATATTAATATTGAGTCAATAAATATGACATTAAACTTGACCTAAGACCAAAAGTCCAATCCAAAACTAATATTTTTCAACTTTGCAATTTATTGTGTATAAACACTCAATGTAATAGAGAAAGAGAAGGAGATTATAAGATGCAAAACAAAACAAAAAAATACTAGAAAATGGTATATGAAAGAATCAATCAAGATATAAAATAGTAACATGTAATGTGCCACTGAAAACTCTCTCTAGTCTAGTCTACACCCCAACAAGAAAACTCTCTCCCATGTGAAATCAATGAATTGTTCCTCTTTTTTTTTCTTCCTATTATTACTCACTCCATTACCTACCATCGTGTAACAAATCAAACCACATCTCAAATCCTCATAGCGTGTCTCTATCTTAAATGCGTGATGCAAACTGTATCAACTGTCTATACACAACCATATTCTATTTAGTATATTCATTCATATTTTGCATATTTAATTTATCTTTAATTCACACACTATATATCAGTATCACTATGTTATCCTTTGACGTGAGAATTTAATTAATTAAGAGAACAGAATACAAGCAATGAATCACACCAAGTTGCAAATTGCAAGTGTTGTTTGTTGTTTGATTTAAAAAGGTCGGCTCCTAAAATTGTTGAAAAAGAAAAGTCGTTTATTTTGTTGAGTTGCATAAATGTATAGTTAGTTGTTACTATTAGCGTGCCTGCCGGCTGCTATTGAAACGAGATCCTTATCTCTGACCGCATTCATTCACTTTACTTAGACCCTTCAAAATTAAATAAAAAACAAAAATAAGAACCTTTCTTTCTTTCTTTCTTTTGTACTTTATTGAAAATTTTGACTAGAAACTTCTCTTGGAATTTAGAACTAGTCTTCCTTCAAAATTCACTCTTCACATCTCAACTTGGGGGTACAAGTAGTACTTTCTCAGTCACTTCTCCACTTCTCTCAAATGTCACCACTCAATACCTATGGCTTGTTCTAGAAGTTGAATCCCTCGCACATCACCCAATAAGCTAAGTCTCAATCTCAACAATTTAGAATTATGTTCTAATTTTAAAAATAAATCTCCAAATAAAAATAAGTACAATATTTTTAAAAGAGTTATTTTTATTATATATCAATATTTTTATATTTACTAGCCGCCAAACGGGTGCCCGTTTGTGCGATAGATATTCTCTTTTTATTTATTTGCTGTGATCGAAATTCTCTATTGTGCAAATATAAATAACTACTTAATCTCCTTTTTTATTGAACTTAATTAATTGATAACTACTTAACCTCCTTTTTTGTTGTGGCTAGTTATTAAGAAGAAAATAATATATTTACTTTTTTTTACTATAAAAAAACTGAAAACATACTTTTATGTGGAAGTTGTATTTAGTTATTAAGAAAAAAAATAATTTATTTACTAAAAAAAACTGAAAATCTATTTTTATGTGGAAGTTATTTTTTAACATATAGAAATATTTAGTTTTTTTTTTTTGTAGTTTTTTTTAAGGCTAAAATAGGTATAATGAGAAAACCATCCCAAAAATGTGTATCCTTTTTATATATAGTAATAGATTATTATATATCAATTTTTTACTTTAAATAAATTATAAATCTATTAACTTCTTTAGTAGTTGAAATATAATGTCATATATAGTCAAATTATATATTAAATATCAAAAGAATGTTTAATCTTATTGATTTTGTAGTTTATTAGTAATTTAAAAATAAATATAAGTATTTATGAGAAAAAAAAATATGCATTAACAGTGTAAAATTATTTTACACTATCAATCAATCACAATTATATTTTTCGCCACATCACTGCATTTAATCCACGTTCTTACATGGAAGGTTAAACCATTCTTATTGGTTGTCAGTGTAAAGTTGATTTACACTGACAACGCGTGTTCTTTAAACTCATTATTTATTCAAATATGTTAATGTGAAATAGTAGACTTTCAAACAGAATAATAGGTCGTGTGAGACTTTTCAAAGGCTCGACTCAAACCTAAAAATAAGTTTGTGACAAGTTACGGATCAAGATCAGACCTTCAATAGGCTTGGTAAAATTTTGCTCAACCTAGTGTATGAGAATGAATTATCTCAAGAAGTAAATATTTCTATATTTGAGAAACTAATAATGTATAATTACATCTACTACAAAATATATATATATATATATATATATATAGGCATGGCAATAAAACCCATACCCGCGGGTACCCGCCCAAACCATACCCGCTTTGACGGGGAAAACCCAAGTTGACTGAGTTTGGGTATGGGTTTGGGTTTTCCCCGATTTCAAAAGACGGGGTTGGGCCGGGTAATAGGGACATTGATACCCACCCTGAACCCGTCCCCGAACCCGCCCCGCTTATATTAAAATTAGATTTTACCTCTTTCAAATTAGAAATCCTTGAACAATCTCTTAAATTACATTCATATGTTTATTTTTATCCTTAATTTGAGTATTAAACAAACTATTTTCTCTATTTCTTTTCTTTATTTAAAAAAATATCGTTGAAACAAAATAATTTTTGGGCCTTTTACTTCATTTTTTTAATAAAAAAATATTAAAATGCAATCCAAATTTATGTTGGAAGAGGTATAACGGGGATACCCGAACCCCGTCGGGATACCCGATTCCCGTTGGATTTGGGTTTGGGGTTATACTTTTTATCCCCGCTTGGAATTGGGATGAGTTTGGGGAAAACCCGAATTATATGGGTTTGGGTTTGGGGAAGGCAAAATCCGTCCCCGCCCCACCCCATTACCATGCCTATATATATATTACATTAAAGGCTAAATTACACTATTGGTCCCTTAACTTATTTATTGGTTTCATATTGGTCCATTAACTAATTAATGTTACAAATTGGTCCCTTAACTTATTAACGTTACAAATTGATCCCTTAACTTTAATTATGTTTGTCATATTGGTCCTTTTTAACAGGTTGATAGTGTATTCATCTTCCGTCTAAGAAAGATGTCTGAATGCACAATCATATTCACTAACAATATTACTCAAAAATAAATCATTTATATGTTCATATAACGAATAATAGAAAGTAAAATTAATGTTTTTTCATCAAAACTAATAAAAAGGACCAATATGACAAACAAAATTAAAGTTAAGGGATCAATTTGTAACTTTAATTAGTTAAGGGACCAATATGAAACCAATAAATAAGTTAAGGGACCAATAATCCAATTTAACCTACATTAAATTGATGTACTCTAAATATAGATAAATTTATTTTTATTCTAAATATAGACAGATTTATTTTTATTTTCTAGATTGAAATTACCAAAAAAAAATCCTAATGATGTGTTGCACAGAGTTGGCAATGACAATCAAAAGTATTAATGTTTTTTATTTAAAAACAATATGTAAATTTAAACGATTTGATGTTAATCCAACAATCAACGATATGATCCATTGTATGAAATATGAATGTGTGTATAAGTAATAAGTTCCTTCTTATCTCCCAAGTCCCAACTCAAAAAAAATAAAACTTCATTCTCATATCCAAACCAAAAAAAAAAAAACAAGTTCAGTTCAGTCCCATAGTATTGCACTTTATTTGACCGACTTAAGGTCAGTCTTGTCCACCAAGGAACTTATTACCTAAAACGTGCTCCACTATAATATCCACCTGTATTCAGATTCTTTCTATTTTTATTTTAATAGCTTGCCCACCGCGCTTACTTACTTACTTACTTGCACACCACTTGTCACGCAACTTCCACTCCAATTCTCACCTCCTTATATACCTCATCACTCTACACACACTTTTCACTCATCAAACAAACTCTTTCAATTTCAATCATCTCTTTCTTTCTCTACTATGGCTCTAGAAGCACTTAACTCACCCACTTCTACTACCCCTAAATTCGATTCTCCATCTCTACCATGGACTAAACGTAAACGTTCTAAGCGTTCACGTTCATGCACTGAAGAAGAGTATCTTGCTCTCTGTCTCATCATGCTTGCTCATGGCAAAACCAACGCCCATGATTTCAACCCGCTCCCGGTAATTGCTTCATCCGCTGACAACAACAACGGCAGCAACAAACATAGTTACAAATGTTCTGTTTGCAACAAAGAGTTTTCTTCTTATCAAGCACTTGGTGGACACAAAGCAAGTCACCGGAAAAACTCCACCGCCGGCGGTGATGAACAATCAACTTCCTCAGCCGCCACCACCACAAGCTCCGCAAATACCGCCGTTGGTAACGGTGGTGTTAGATCTCATGAGTGTTCGATTTGTCATAAATCGTTTCCGACCGGACAGGCTTTGGGTGGACACAAACGTCGTCACTACGAAGGTGTTGTCGGCGGTGCTGCTGCTGCAACTGTCTCTGAAGTGGGGTCCACACATACTCGTGATTTCGATCTGAATATCCCGGCTTTTCCGGACAAGGTGGGAGAAGATGAAGTGGAGAGTCCTCATCCTGTTATGATGAAAAAGAAGCCTCGTGTTTTCGTGGTGCCCAAGATTGAGATTCCTATTCTCCAATGAATAAGTCTTCAATTATTTCAGATTTAGATTTAGTGAGAAATTATTAGTTGGAAAATTTAATTTTATGTTTTTGTTTAATTATTATTTACAAGATTTTGAGACTATTTGATGTTGTACATAGTACTAGTAGTAGTTTGGATTGGGGGATTCTTTCATGGACTCTGTTTTTACTTCTTTTTTTTTAATTATTTATTATGATTTAGTACTATTGTACTACTTTACTTGGTGATTATTCAATTTATTTATTTAATTCAATTCTTTTAGTTAAATTTGATTATTAAATACTACTCTCTCTTTTTCTTAATATAAAAAGAAAATATTAGTTTTTAAATTTATAAAATTATTATTGATATTGGTTTATCATAGAGGAAAGAAGTACTTAATTTTGTGAAAATAATGAAATACGGAGCACTATGAATATTTGTTTAAGTGGTTTAGAAGAAGTTAGAATGATTGATTAGAGGTGTGAAAAGAGTGATTATGATGACAGGAAACAATAGAGCAGAGCCGCGTGGGTTGAGTGTTTCAGTTTGAGTTCAGTTGAAGTTGAAGTTGAAATTGAAACCACTTGCGCTTGCGCATGGTTCTGTTTGCTGACGGTTTTTACAGTTGCAATATTGCATACCAACTATTGTTGTACTTTTCATTGCTTTTTCTTTTTTCTGTATTATTAATCAAACTTGCACCTTATAGATAGATGGAAGGAAAATGTTAACTCAGTGTTTTAGAATACTTAGTCAATGAAATTCAATATAGTAAAATTATATTGAAATTTGTATATTAATGTTTGTCAAATATAAAAAAATGTTATTTTTAACATAAAAATTGTAGAGTCTAATATGTACTAGTGTTGTTATGTGTATTTCTTGTATAAGCTTAGAATGTCTGCCTAGGCCTAAGCTAGCGCGCATGCTTCTGCGAGGGCTTGCCTTGACTTACACGGGTTAGGAGCATTGTAAATAAGGAAATATAAACACTCGATACAAAAACTTGACACAAGAAATTTACACAAAAGTGTTGGTCGATTCAAATGGGTAACATAGATTACGATGTAACATAAGAGAAACTAACTCTAATTAATCCTAAAAACAACTCTCATCATCAAGAGTACTATTCAACAAATTCATGTACAATCCTGAAATCATATTGCAAAAAAAAATGATGTGTGAATCTTTTTAAGCGCCAATAACCTAAAAAATGTTAGAAGTAATTTATATTTGAGGGTATTTTAGTGTTTTGTTGTGTTGTCCTTATGACCTAGTTTTTTGTGTATAAATAGACTAGTAGTTGATGTCATTAAAAACATATTTTATTCTTCACTTTTGTAGCCGTCATTGCAGAGCATTTAATAATATTCTCTTTTCTATTCATTTATCACCTTTGTGCACCAACAATTGGTATCTAGAGCTCCGGTTCGAATCCACGGGAAACACGAGTGAAACGTGAGGCGTTGTGTGATTGATTTCGTTTCTTGAATTCGAGTTGAATCTTGAACGAAGTTGTAACAGAATCACATTTTCTGATTCTGCGGGATTGGGAAACACGAGTGTCTAGTGAGATTTGAGTGAACGCACAAAGGTTGAAGATGAACGGAAACGGTGGTATGAGTACCAAGCTTCCAGTGTTTGATGGCAAAAACTGGAATCGTTGGATGAAACAAATGCTTGTTCTGTTCGGTGCTCAAGATGTGCTTGAACTTGTCATTGAAGGCTACGTTCCAGTAGCAGCAGATGCAACAGATACACAAAAGCTCGCACAGAAGGATACGAAGAAGAAATATCAGAGGGCGCTGTTCTACATCCATCAGTGTGTGGATGAAAACGTGTTTGAGAAAATTGTTGATTCAGCAACGGCGAAGGCTGTGTGGGACACACTGGTCAGATGCTATGGTGGCGATGCATCAGTGAACAAGGTGAAGCTTCAGTCCTTACGAAAGCAGTATGAGAATCTCAACATGAAGAACAACGAGAAGGTCCCTGAGTACATCTCCAGAATGATTCTAATCACTAATGAGATGAAAGCTTGTGGAGAAACACTTTCAGAACAAGTAATCATTGAGAAGGTATTGAGATCCCTTACCCCTCAGTTTGATTACATTGTGGTAGCTATAGAACATTCCAAGGATCTGAGTTCCATGAGAATTGAAGAGCTACAAAGCAGTCTAGAAGCACAAGAGTTGCGTCTGACTGAGAGAAACTCTGAAAGAGAAGTAGAGCAGCAGGCTCTGAAAGCAGCCTCTGAGAAGAAGTATCAGAAGAAGTCTTGGTCAGAAGCCAAGAATAGATCTGATGGAGCTCAGAATCCAGAAACCTCAACCTCAACCTCTGATAAGCAGAAGTATCAGAAGGAAAAAGAAAGGTTTGACAAGACAAAAGTACGGTGTTACTGTTGTCAGAAGCTTGGCCATTTTGCAGCTGATTGCAGGTCAAACAAAGAAAGGGAGTCAGAAGAAGCTAATATGGCCAGAAGTTCTGATGATGAACCTGTGCTATTAATGACTTATGAATCTGATGATGATGAACCTGTGAAGTTGACGTTTTCTGACTCTGAAGAAGTTTCAGAAGATGATTATGAAATTGGAGTCAGACTCTATGACTCAGAGTCAAAATCTGAGGTTTCTGAAGATGAAGAAGTGTCAGAACCTGAAAGTTCTGAAGGAGATTCAGATTCTGAAGGAGATTCAGACTCTGAGGGATCAGACTCTGAAGGATCAGACTCTGAAGGTTCAGACTCTGAAGGAGATTCTGAAGGTTCAGAAGATGAAGTAAGTCAAAGTTCTGAAGGTTCAGAAGATGAAGAAAGTCAAGGTTCTGAAGGAGGAAGAACTTCTGATAACATTTCAGATGCAAGAGCTTCTGAAGAAGAAAAAGACCTTGAAGGAAAGTCTGATTCTGAATCAGATGGTGGTGATGATTCAGATGGTGCATCTGATTCTGATCCAGAATCTAGTGGTGATTCAGATGGTGGTGATCAAGATTCTGAAAACGTAGGTTCTGGAGGACAAGCTTCTGAATTTGATCATGACTTTGGAGGAAATCATGACTTTGAAGGTGGACCTTCTGAAGGAGGAGCTTCTAAAGGTAGTCCAGCCTCTAACAATGGTCATGTTTCTAAAGGTGAAACTTCTGAAGGCAGAGTTTCTGGAAGTATTCAAGACTCTGGTGGTCAAGACTCTGAAGGTTGAGCTTCTGGAGTGGGTTGTCCAGCATCTGATACTGTTCCAGAACTGGAAGAAGATTGTGACTCTGGAATAGACTATGGAGCAAGTTCTGGTGTCCAAGGCTCTGAAGGGGCAAGTTCTGAGGTCCGAAGTTCCGAATTTGTTACTACTAAAGAAATTCTCGAGAAGCAAGTCTGGCTGCAGGCCATGACAGAAGAACTTGAGACTCTGAGGTATGATTTTTTGGGCCCTTCTGGTGTTAAAACTAATGCAGAGCTGATAGACTCTGATTGGTCTGAAGACAAGAATCTGCGAAGAGGTCAAGTCCAGAATGAAGTGTTAGAAGCTGCTCACTGTAGTGCTCAAAAACAACTTGCAGATGCTCTGATGAAGGATGTCAAGGCTGAACACTTTATCCATTTGAGGGATGGAATTGGTGTTGCAGAAATTGAATTTGCTGAATATGAATTAAGGAATGGTTCTGCAAGTAATTCATATTCAGAAGTTGTTAGAAGAAGAAACTTTTGTGGCCATTACTCAGAAGCAGTGTTGCTTAGAAGTAGTAGAGCTTCTGAGGTTATTAGCCAGAAGCAGAAGAAGAAGCAAAAGCTGAAGCAGAAGAAAAAGCCGAAGCAGAAAGAAAAGCAGAAGCAGAAGCTGAAGGAGAAGCAGAAAGCCAGAAGCAAGCAGAAGCTTCTGATGAGGATCCAAAAGTCCAAAAGTTTGTTTAACTTCTGGAGCGTTAGTTTGTGTGCAAATATAAATTAAGGGATGGTGTTAGGAGTAATTTATATTTGAGGGTATTTTAGTATTTTGTTGTGTTGTCCTTATGACCTAGTTTTTTGTGTATAAATAGACTAGTAGTTGATGTCATTAAAAACATCTTTTATTCTTCACTTTTGTAGCCGTCATTGCAGAGCATTTAATAATATTCTCTTTTCTATTCATTTATCACCTTTGTGCACCAACAAAAAAGTTGGTGAATGAATCGACTTTCAACACATAAACAAATTCACATAACACTACACCTTGTTAGAGACAACAAGCAAAAAGCCCTTTCGAGCCAAGTCGTGAATGAAAATCTAACCACCAACACGATAATGAATACACGCCCCATTGGTTTAAGACAAAATAGCAAACTCACAGCTATTTCTAGCCAACAATCCAAAAGCTCCAAATCGCATGTTGAATCTAGATGGAGCAATGAATCCAAAAAGATGATCTTACCAGAGCTTAAGATATTAGAAACACATATCTGAGCATGACATGATGGCGAAGAACGACACACAAACACATGTTTTGAACAAGAGCATAAATCACACGCGGCCCAAGCACAAACCAACAACGAATAAGAAGATCCAAAAAATCTGACCTTGACAAAGAAAGTAGTCTGCGAGGCAGACCCATCAGAGGCTACTAAAACCAGCCAATAAGGGGTTATGGGTGGCGACGATGTCGTGGAGAGGGCGGACGGTGGGAGGTGGTGCTTGGTTAGAGAAAAGAGAAAAATTCTATTGTCAGAGAGAGAAGTCAATAATGAGTTTGATTCTACACAGAACATCTTAACATATCAAATGATCCATAATCAGCGGCAGTTTGCGGGAGCAACGACAGGATTTGGTCTTTGACAGCGGAACAATTTCTAAGTTGTTATGTTTTTTTAAATTTAATAAATAAAATAAGAGCAATACACGTGGCAGCGTCTGGTGCATCAGATTAATCAGATGAATTCTATTGGCTCAAAGGCAGCCTACCATTCCCGCCCAAAAGTCACCCAAACCTTGTCCAACATTTGAGTAGGTTCCACTCTTTGAATTTAATTTTTTTAAAACTCATGGTGCACATTAAGGGTAAAAAAATTAATTTCAAATTGGCCAAAATCATCCTATTTCCTTTTCACATTTAAAGGGCTTTGCCCTTCAATTAATCTTTACTTCACATACAAATCTACTTATATGATATATTTTTATTGATAGTTAGATAAATACCCCTAATTCATCGAGGAGTAATCTAAGAAAAAGCATTATTGGATATCAAATATCTACAAACTCGTATCGAACATTTCAGAGTGGTTTATTAGTTGTTCCAACCTCAAGAAATACTGTTTTGGTTTATTGGATATCAAATACTGCATTTTTGCCTTATTAATTGTTTGTTTTGAGTTTTGTGTGAATTGTCATGATTCTCTCATTTATAAAAGACATCTCGTTATATGAGAAGTGTGAGTGTCGTTCGTAAACTATCCTTAATATTGATTCCCTAGGAATGTAAAACTTTTTGGTGTATTGTGAACAATAAATGGAATATTGAAATTGTTATTCATGGTGTAAATGGACAAGTGATAGTTGTGACCACCTAGAATTTTGAGGCTCTTTGATATTTATACTGTGGAAGTCATGAATTTAATTTAATCTTACATAACCGATTTGTAAGGTGTGAATTGTCATCACTTATAAACATATTCATGTTATCTCTCAGTAAATAGCACACCTCTCCCGTTTAGCATTCCCCATTTTTAAATATGTTCAAACCATTTCTCTCTTGCAACATGAGACTCTTCGACACATCTGTAATGTCTTATACTATTTGATTTGATGCATGAATTTTGAAAATGTTCTAATAATATCTTAAATTTTTGAGTTGGATATGACACAATCATATAAAATAGCCTGCAAGCTATAAATTGTTTTCATTTACAACATATATTCAAATCATTTCTCGTTTAATATGTGAGATTCTTAATGATTTATTATTGTAGTTTATCATTTTATGAACTTAAAATATTAAATTACTCAATCCCTATAATTTGTAACATAGAATGACTCACTTAATTTTAAATTGATATATTTATACCGGTGATCGTAGCGTTTCACTCATGTAAAGTGCATATCACGTTTTTTCCTCCTTATATCCCATTTCCCTTTATTTTCAAAAGCAAGGTTCAATAAAAAATTGTTTTTATCCCAAATGATTAAGGTTCACAATCTAACCATTTTATAATGACTTTAAAAAATTGTTATGTAGTGATTTGAATCAAAAGTGGGGGTATATGACATACGACATGCATAGTAGAGTAGAGAAGAGGATGAGGATGTTTATATAGATAAGAACGAAATTTTGGCATTTTACACATAGTGTTCGAACCTTTACTTGTACTATTTTAATTTAATTTCAATAGTATTGACTCTTTTAATTTTCTAAGTATTTCCTATGTGCCATACTAAAATTATGCCACGTCATTGAGTATAAATGGTCCTAAGTTTGATAAACACCAATCATATTTCAACAAACATTAAAAAATGAATTGTGGTACGTTTTACATGTGTGCTAATTAGGTAAGAAAATGAAGTGAATTTTCTTGCTTTTTCATGTGTATGATATGATGTAGAATATCTTGCCGGGTAATTACTTTGTATTGTACGTGTCAATTATATTTGTCACATAATTGCTACGTTATTCAATCTATCTATATCTAACTTTGCTTCACTCACTCACTCACTCACTCACAATTCACATGATGTATCCAAAATTAAAATAAGAATGGACAAAGATAAAACCGTATGTCTAAGGTTAGCTAAGAAGGTGCCCAATTTAAGGCAAAATACCCTTTGCGTGCTAGAGAGAAAAGGGAAAAGTGAATGAAGGTATATATACCCTTATTGTGTTCATACTATAGTACGTTTATTCAGATATTCTCATGGTAATTAACGATTTGTACTAACTAAACGTGCTCAATGTGTAGACTTTGATTCATATTTTTTGGATGCACACGTTTTCTAATATTAATGGTTGTGATTGTATCCTCATCTACAAGATAACATACGGTAGAATATTACTAACACATTGAGAAAAAACAAAAAAAAAATGAAATTTTTTTCACTAAAATACATATGATTATTCATATTAAAAGAAAAACAATAACATAAGACGGTTTGGCCGAGTGGTCTAAGGCGCCAGATTTAGGCTCTGGTCCGAAAGGGCGTGGGTTCAAATCCCACAGCCGTCATTTTTATACTTTATTTTTTATTTTTTCCAAAATTAAATCAATACCGTAACGTATGGAGTCCTTCCTTAGCGCAAGTCAGCCTGCTTAGCTTGCATACATATATAATGATAGCAAAATAATAGTATAATAAAATTACTTTAGAGTAAAAAATAGATAAAACTTTTAGTCAATCAAATAAAACTTTATAACATAAGGCGCAGAAATTAAAAAATTCACATGTTAACTTTTATTATTTTTTGGTGTATTTATTTTATTTAACATATAAATAAGTTGCCAATTCTATACCAAAAAAAAAAGTTACAAATTCAACTATACTTTTATTTAACATGAATGTGAACTTGATAATTGAAATTTTTCGGTTATAAATAGAAAAAAAAATAAAATTGTTCAATTATAGGTGTTGAAACTACTAAAATTCTGCTTTAGACATTCAATAGAAGATTTTTTTTTTATTAAATAATGAAAACTCAACATGTAGAGAAAAAATCTGTATAATAAAATTTTTAATTGTCCTTTCATTTTTTATTAAATTAAAGCATCGAAAGACTTGTAAATTTATGATTGCTTATTATTCCATCCGTCCAAAAATAAATGACCTAATTTTGACTTAATGTTTTATTCATTTGATCTACTTTGATCATATTTTTCTATTAATATATACTTGTAAATATTAGCATGTGAGATGTTATTTGATTTGTCTCGAAGAGTATTTTCAAAATATACAATTTTTATAATTTTTAATAATAGATAATTAAATATATTAGCAATAAAAGTTATACATTGATTAACATAAACGAAGTTAAACATATCATTTACTTTGGGACGGAGAGAGTATTTTGTCTGTCAAAAAAAAATTAGCATGGATGTTGTGGACTAGTTGGTTGTCAACACGGTATAAGTTAGCAACAACCTCAATTACATGACATTTGGCTTCTATACCTCCCACCATTACAACAAACACAACACATCTTTTGTTCAGTCCTCACAGTTCTCTGAGTGCGCGCATCTGTCTCCAAATGACGGTGTCATGCTACATTTGCAAAACTCTCTCGTCTTACATGATATCCACACGCTTTTGACAAAAAAACTCGAGCTAGTAGATCAATGAAGTTCAACTTTGGATTTATATCTGGAATAATAAAAAACATTTGAAAATGTTCTATAAAATTAGTTCAGTTGGTAGTTATTAAAAATATTATTAAAGTGATTAGGGTTTGAATATTCTTTACTTTGAGTCTAACCACAGAATATTAGACAAAAAAATAACATTTGAATTTTTTAAAACTAGCTTAGATTTGAGTCTAACCAAGTATATTTGTAAGTTTTAGATTAAAATTGATTTTACCTCTAAATTTAATTCTAATTTAGATTTAGAATTAATAATTTTTTCTTTAAGTTAAAATTTATAATTTTTCCTTCAGTACGAACAAGATTTGATCCAATGTAATCAATACAAGGTTATTGTTTATGTAATTGTACTTATGTTGCCACAAAAACAATGGACCATAATATAATTTAAAAAATGTTAATAAGTGCTCTGAAGCAATAGTTAAGAAGTAAAAATAGTAATATAATTATATTGTTCCAATACAACAACAAAAATAATAGTAATATATAATTATAATAGTAGTGTTGCGATGCCTTCATATTTTATAAAATAAAAAATATATTTTCTACTTAAAACCTTTATTGAACTATATATCTACCCTTAATTTAGTCCTACATTTACCCAATTTGAATCAAATTTATCCTTATCAGAATGAACAACTATAGACTAGAAATTGGGCAAATTACGGTCACTCTAAATCCCCAACACTTTCTGATTTGATCCTTCTATCCCCACAACTTACACTTAAAATACAACATTAGCAAAATAAAGCACATCAAAGTGTTACAAAATCGAAGCATTCTAAGTTCAATCACCCATTTATCTTCTTTTCCAATTGGAGCAAATACACTAACAGAAGGTTCAATCACTTCATCTTTAGGAGGAAACACTTCATCCAATCAAAAGAATAAGCCATACATATTACAAAATTATGCAAGTCTACCTATGTCTGCGACCGATCTTGTCGACTCCATCGCAAGTCATGATCGGTCTCCATCATGTCATCCTCCATCCCATTCCATCTTGTAGTCATCTGTATCCAATTAATCTCGTCCTCCTCCATCATCGATTGATATCTCATTCTCTCTATGTCTGATCGTTGTTTTCAATCCTCTCTCCCTGACTCGTCAAAGATATTAGTACGTTATCTATCCCAAAGTTATAGTGAACTCTATCTAACATATCTCAATTTGGAGTTGCAGCTTTAGAATTTGTATGGATGTTGAGAGCTCAATTTAGTTCCGGATCTCAATTCAAGTGTTTAAGCATTGTTACACAAGTTTTGCTTCTAAATTTCTTATCCTTCAAAGTAAAATCTAGGTTTTTCCTTTGGTTTTTATTATCAATTTTACTTTGATTATCACTTTGTTGTTTGTTTTTATGATAGCTTATTATTCTATAATCAAACATTGTCAACACTGTCATGTTAGAGAGAGAGAGAGAGAGAGAGAGAGAGAGAGAGAATATTTATCTAAAAAATAAAATCAATTAACATATAAAATGCTACACAGTTTATATACATCATTTGACAATTAAAGGATGTAAGAACAAAAAAACTTTATGCAAACTTCCATTTGAAGAACGACAAATTCCAACCTTCACTCTTTGCAATCCTCACTCTGTTAATCAATCAAAGACCTTTTCATGTAATGAATTCAGGACCAAACAAACTAACCACTCCTATGTTATGATGTTAGCACCAAAAAGGGAGCAGATGAGACAATATAGTTATTTACTTGTCATTTTCATTGCTGACTTCTAGGTAAGCATTTCATTTGTATAGTATGAGATATCAGACTACTCTCTCTGACCTGCCAATGAGAAATCATTTATCAATGAATTTAGATCTATACCTGCCACAACTTTATATAACTATATCATCCAATAAAATTCAAGATAAGTAGTACTTTTGAGTTTAAACACTTCTTTTTCAGATAAAAAGCTTACCTGCATAGTTCTAATCATTGACAAAAGATCTTGACACTCATCAAGCAAACAACGCTCCTTTGCACTTAAGTTAACAACTTCAACTACCAGTGACTTTACATGTACAACCTATAAATGACAAATTTCAGATATTTTTAAATGCCAATTGCTAAAGCCCAAATGCTGGTTATCTATAAAATGTAAATACACAATCACAAAAAAACTAGATGAACCAACACATAAAATGAAGTGGACAAATGCATCTAACAACAAATATAGGCTCAGTCAAATTATATTGGCATTGAAGTAAAATTCATGTGGCTCAGTCAGAAAAAAAAAATTTATATGCTTAAAAAACTCTATTAGATAAAGAAAAAACATATTTTAAATAAGATTGCTTAAAAGCATATATTATATTCTCAGTAACACTCCCCCATTATATCTCCCCACATCCCTTGTATCATAACCATTTTAGTAGAACAGTGTGGAATTTACTATTTCCCTCACTGTTACTATAAAATGTTATCCTAATTCCTAATAGTAAATTCTATTGGAATTTACTCAATAGAAAGTTATCCTTATGTATCATCATACCCATGTTGCGTTTGATAACCTATGGATCATATTCTCCATGACGAGCACTTACATTGCTAGCTCCCTCAATGTAAAGGGAAAGAAACAAGGACTTGCTCAACTCTAAAGTCTTAAAATCTTCTATGTGATGGTGGGCTACATTTTTCAGTCTCAGTACAGGAGAGAAGAGAATTTGAATTGGTTTAGATGGGAAGATTTGAGAAGCAAGTTTTACTTCAACAAAACGAAGTCTAATGCCAATCCACTTGTTTGTATTAACTCTGATACATATATGCATATAATAATCTTGGTTGATTTTCTACCACAATCATAATCTAGCATGGGAATTACAAAGACCATTGAAAAGCTGATATAAAATAACACTTATATACCAACACTTCATCACAAATATAATTGAGATTCAACTTTCGTTAAGGCAGCATGGTAAAAGGATTATATACCTTTGGTAACAGGAGGCATATGGAGGAAGCCATGGCCTGCATCACATCCATTGCAGAACACATAGCCTCCTTCAAATTCAGTAGATCTATCTGTAGCAAGATACAAAGGTTTCATATTAATCCAGACATGGAAATAGGTAATAGCAACTGAATTACTATGTCACTGGCTAACGTACACAAGAAGAGAAAAGGATAATACCTTGGCTCCACCAAAAACAGGAAGGCGTAGGGTGCTGGCCTTTAGCGCCTCAGTTGCTCCTGAGAGGGAACCAGAGTACGCTCGATCCAGAATAGCCCAATCTTCCAAATAGATCATCTGAGTCAAAAAGTTTCCATTAAGAACTTGCAATGAAAGCTGAACATAAAGCCAATATAACAAAAATCCACCTTATCTAATTGTAAGTAAATATATCTCCAGCATACGAAAAGAGAAAAGGATAGTATGTACTGTATATATTTTGGCACGATTTCAATTTACCAAAAGTATTCCCATTAACTTCTCTATCAGAGAACAAGACCACACAAATGAGTGAAATTCATATGACCAGAAATGATACAAAGGCACAAGTAATAAAACTATCTGAACAAAGACAGATGCCATGGATTGATTGCCAGTCTCTAAGGACCACACAGATATCTAAATAATGATGAAATGATAAATAAAAAATCATATGAAATCAAAACTAAAAATACAACATAATAAGTTCAGCACATGTAGCTAAGTATCATACTTGCTCCTTCAGGATGGATATTAGCTTGAAATGCTGCTTCAGCACCTGTAACTCTGTTCTTTTGGCTATAACAGATTCCCGTAGTTTCGATGTAGCTACCCAAGCATCATAGAGGCTTTTCTGATACAATAAATAATAGTTAGGCAAAAATAAATATATATAAAAAATAAAACTAACCAAGCAACCAAAATGGGAAACAAAACATATATTAGTTTTATTGATCTTAGCTACAATGTAACTCACTATCTGTCAAAACACAAAAATACATTTACTATCTTTCTTTTAAGATCCAAATCAACATGAAACACAATATAGCCAAAGTTTTAAACATCTCAGCCATATCAAGGATAACCATGTTCATCTCAAAAAAAAAAAAAGGATAACCATGTAACTACGACTGCACTGCGACATCAGATTCAATTTAAATTAAAACCTTCAAAGAGTAATGCACATGCATGTAGAATATTAGTAGCTTAACTAAAACAATTAGCAAATAAAATAGAATTGGCCTCTGCTAAAATGGAACTAAATTCAACACAAAATCAAGTATTAACTATCTTTCTATTAACATCAATGCAATCAACACAAGAATCAATACAATTGCAAAGAGTAATTCACAAGCAATCACAACATTAATAGTAACATTTAAATACAAAACCAAAACCAAATTTGAAATTTGAAAAAAGAAATGATACCTCAGCATTCAATGTCTGCACAGAGAGGGAAGCATCTGCTCTAGCATTCACAAAACGCCATTGCATGAGCCTGTTATGCAGGAGCCTCAATAAATGCGCATCAACAATCCTGTTCTCTCCATTCTTCCCCCTCGGAACATCAACAGCAAAACTCAAAACAGAAGGCTCATTAACAAATCTACTACTCAAATTACTAGCAACACCGTTTCTTCCTCGAGAAGGACTCACACCGCGCGAAGGAGACCATGGTGACGGCGTACCTAGCTTACTCGGAGAACCAGGACGAACCGCAGAACGAATAGGAGAACCTTGCAATCGATTATTCACAATTCCTCGTGGAGACATTGCAGGACTATCCAACACTGATTTTTTCTGTACCAAAAGCTTTGGAGGAACTATCAATTTGTTTCCATTTCCACCAATTCTCGGAGACGGAAGATCCATCTGGCGCCGCAACGGATTAGTAGCCTCTTGCCAGAACCTCGCCGGCACAACAACAGCTCGAGAAGCTCGTTGCGGTTGTCCTCCTCCATTACCCTGTGCTCCTGACGAACTACCATAAGTTACACTTTCGTTATCTGAAGGAACAAGCTCAGGTTCAATCTCAGGCTCAGATCCGCCATTTTTGTTGCTTTCCGATCTCAATGTAGCATCGTGAGAAGCTCGAGGATCCAATAACGAATTCCGTAATGACCTAACCACGTTGTTTCCAGTTCCATTCAAATTTCTCAAAGAAACACCACAATCCAAGCTTCTATTCATGAAATTCGCTTGGTTCTGTTGTGATTTCGCCGGCCACCGGTGCTGATCTATCGACTTTGAAATCGAATTTGAATTTTCTGTTTGAACAGAGCTTCCGTTTACTCTTCCTCTGCCAATTGTCGGTGTTGTCGCCGTAACCTTCCTCCTCTCCGGTGTACCTTTCCTCAACTCTGCGTCATCGGCGGCGGTTTCGCTTTACTGACCTGGAACGAAAACGATTCTCCCTGAAACGAAACAGACAGACTCCGAGTCGAAGTACATAACATTTTCTGAGCAACCGGAGTCTCACCATTAGGTCTCGGAGTTCCTTGCCGTCTCCGTTCCACCGATTGAGACCGTTTCACCAACGGCGTAACCGTAACCGTCGCCGCCGGTGTCGATTTCTGTCTGTTTAAATTCACTGTCCTTGTCACCAACGGCGAATTACTTCTTTTTGGCGGCGACAAAAAAGACGACGACGAACATGAAGAAGATGAAGACATGTAACGAGAAGTAACTTCTCGTGCTTTTGGTTTTCGCGGCGGAGCAATTGCATTGTCCGATTCAGAAGGTAATAACGGTGGCCTCGTTGGTGTTGGTGCTCGTTTCGTGATTTTCGTAGTTGAAATTGCAGTTACCATTTTTCTCTCAAAATTCAAACGCGAAATGTACGAAACTCATTGCTGAGAAATATAAGAACCCTAAAAATTAAGCGTAATGTAGAAACAGAGAAGAAAACGCAAGCGTGATTTTTTCTGAGTGATTTTAATTTAATGTATGAATTGAAAAATTAGGAGCGAAAATTTGACCGTTACGTTTCGGCGTTGCTGAAAATTTGTGTGAAGAGTGTAACTGTCGTATTATAGTGTGGAGAGTCACACGCAGCGTGATTGTGTTTTTGGATTTGGAAAAATTAACTCCAAAAATAGGAAGGTGGAAACTGAGACACCAGAAGAGTGACGCTAAAATTGTGACGCACGTACGCGCGTTGTTCAAGAGAATAAATGCACTCGCCGAGACTTCCAGTTCTTCTTCATCATGAGGGGCCTACTCACCAAGTTAGCCTAGTATTTTAAGTTTAAAAATAAGTAAATAATTTCAATATAGTAAAATAATTTTGAAATTCATATAATTTATTTATCCAAAATATTTTAAAAAAAATTCTTTAACTAGTGTCCTAGATGAGCATAAAAAAAATATGATATTTGGACCATTCTATGCAGTCGGTGATTGTTGTAATCATATAATCATGTGTTTCTGACCGTTTGATTTCGATCGAACAATCGATAATAAAGACATATTTTGATTTTAAGATTAAGTCTTTAAATTTTATACCATGTTTTTCTTTAACTAGTAGATAAGATCAAGTCTTATATTTATATGATCCAATTATCAGTTCAAGTCACACACCCTCATAATATGTTTTTCTTCGGAGAGTTTCATTTCAATTATTTATGTATGTCAAATAAAAAATGTAGTTGATCTTATTCACTAAACTACACAAATAAGTGAATAAACCTATCAACATGTCAAGATAAAATCCATAAATTGTAATTTGGTCTATTCCAACTAATTTATTAACCAATTGAGCTATCTTTAGTTCAACTCCTTAACACTTAGTTCAATTATATTAATCCAAAATAACTTAATTGAAGTAGAGTAATTTGGTATATTCCAACTAATTTATGTCATTTTGTTGTAGTTTTGTGGGGCTTGACCCTTGTGGCTTTGTTGACAGGCCATTTTTTTTATTACTATTACTTTAACTAATTTTATTTTGCTACTAAAATAAAATATTAAATAGACGTAATAAATGATGAAAACGATGTTGGGGAAGAGTGAAGGAGTATAAAGAACAAACCATGAAGTTAGAAATGGATATTTGCGTTTAGTTGTGGGAATGAATCTTCGGAGAGACGTTACGCAAACAACACTGCTTGTAAACTTTGTAAAACCATCGTTTATGGGAAAAATCAAAAGTAACCGTTTCGCTTTTGAGTGTATGGTGATGAATCAAATGTACATTACAAAAGTTAGGATTAACTTCATACTACTATTTTCTTAATAATAAATTAATAATATATATGGCCTCCAACATTACTTTATGATTATTATTATTAGTTAAGTGTTGGAGCTTGCACGATTTTGAGGTAGCTTTCACACTTGTTTGAGTTTTAACCTCTTCTAAGTTCTCAAAGCTTGTGTTCCATTTTTCAAATTTGATTACTACATCCGGTTTTAATAGTAAGAGACAAATTTTTTTAGATTTATTAAATAATTTATCTATAATATAAATCAGATATATTCATTATTTAATAAATTTAACAAGGAGTTGCCTATTTATAATAAGGAATAAATGTAATATTTAGATTCAAGTGAGACATACTTAAGAAGATCGTGATATTGGATTTGACCTAATCAAAAGTTAAGTCTAAAACAAATACATTAGAAGCTAAATTAAGTGAGAAAACATGATTATGATTGCTGCAAAAATAAAAAACATTATTATGATATCAAATCATATTTGGAATTTGGGACCAAACATCACAATTTTGGGTGAAATATGTGAGGACCTTTTGGGACCAAACATTGCAATAAAGTGTGAAAATCAGAAACCAAAACCTCTATTTTGAAGAATTGAAGATAATCCACAACAATTTAAAAGAAGCTACACTTTATGGTTTTTATAAACTTGTGAATTTTTACAATTAAGCAAACAGTAATATCAATCATGCATACTTCTTCATATCTTATAAATAAACAAAAATTGGTTTTCTTAAACTATATGTAGATTAGACACATCACTTTTCAATAAGTCTAATTACAAGTTTCATTGATCTATCGTGTACCTTCTGCTTTAATGTTGGTGAGAGTTGCGGTCATTTGTTTTTTTCTTGCCCTTTGGCTACAAGGATGTGGGGTGAAATTTACAATTGGATGGGTATAGATGCTATTCCTCATGAAATCGGTCATACATATTTATTGGCTTTTGGTGATTCTTTCAATAATTACAGGTTGAAGAAGGTTAGGCACCTCATTTGGTGTGCCACAACTTGGTGCATTTGGACCTTGAGGAACAACATAATTTTCAAAGATGGATCGATCAATGTGCGGGTGGTGTGGTCTGGGGGCGAACATATTAAGCTATTTTCTTGCATGTGGTTCATCAATAGGAGTGAACATAATTTATGTTATGTTTATTATTATAATTGGTGTACTAATCCTATAGCTTCTTTATAAAACACTCGACGTTATCCTGTACTACTTTTAAAGGTTGAAGTACCCTCAATACTTCCTTATAAATATAGGAGTATTATTTTGCTTATCAATTTTTTTTACTTATATTTGAGATCATACAGCTTATACTTGTATGATGTGGAGGTTGCAACTTGCAAGACATCCATAGTTACTAGCTAAGGACAACCTCTCAAATTGAGAGTCTCAATCGCTTACCGTGTGCAATAGTGAAGTCAACACATACTCAAATAAATAAATACATAAATACGGAAAGAAAAGAAATGTGGTGATCCAAAATTAAATATGAAATTTCATATGATTAAAATACTTTTACAGTCAAACCGTTAGACTATAACAACAAAGCAAGTTATCTTCATCTATTTTTTTTATGAGAATCCAGATCAAATGTCAATTAATTAATCTAAATATTTAATATAGTTATGCACATCCATCTAAAAAGGCTAGGGATGTCAATTTCATCCGTAAATGAGATTCCCGCGGAGATTGTCCCATTTGGAGATCTGAAGTTGAGGAATTTTTCCCCGTGAGGATGAGGATGAAGGTGAAAGTCCCCCGAAAGAGCTTTGAGGATGAGGACGGTATTTTATCCTCCGCCCCGCGGAGACTCCATCCCCGAAAACTAGTAAAATAACATTTATAAATTTATATTTTAGTGCTTTATAAATTATTTTTAACTATATTCTCACACAATATGTGCATACATTTGTTTATATACGATGCTTATAACTGTCACAAGACTCACAATAATATTTTAATATTTTTATTTATTTTATAATTAAACTTGAATTTTTTTTACAACTAGTTCGATTGAAAATAATATAAATTTCATACTTTTTTTAAAGTTGGTGGATATCCGCGATGACTGTGGGGATCCGCGGGGATGGGGATGGAGGAAGAATCCTCCCCAAAGCGGAAAATGAGGACGGGGATGAAAAATATTTTAGATGGCAGAGCAAGGGGTGGTAAAGTATTCTCCGGTCAATACTCACCCCGTTGACATCCCTAAAAAAGGCAAAGCTCTACTAGCCAATATAATTTCTAGATGACATCTATTCTCACATCAATTTTTTATACTAAGTTTTTACGGCGGAGGCTAGCGTGAGCGAGTGAGTCATGTCTCTCACCCGTGAAAATGAATTTAACACTGTTGGATATGTTGACTAATTCATCAACGGTTTGGATCTATCACCAGCAACCTTTTACTACAGTGATGTATCGGTTTTTTCCCTTTTATTTTAAATCTTTTAATTGAGTATGATTAAAATATCTTTCTATTTTAAGGAAGAAAAAAAAATTAAAATATGTTTCTTTTCTTCTTGTTACATTAACTTTGTTTTATTAATAACTTCTTTCTTCTCTAAAACAATATCAATTAACAAAGAAAATGGTGGTGGCCGGTTCATCTTTGTGAATTGGGATCTTGCAAAAAAAAAAAAAGAAAAGAGTTTCTGGGTTGTTTTCGCCAGTAATTTCATTTTTTTGAATTTGGGATCTTAAAAAAATGAGTTTGTGGGTTGTTTTGAATCACTACAATAATCCAATTTGGGTGTTTTTTTTCTTTCTGTTCTTCTGTTGGGGCTTTGTTTGTTTCTCTACTGGTGTTGGTTAGGAGGTGGATGAGTTTGTTTTTAGTGTTGGTGTTTGTTTGCAGGAGGTGGGAAGTTTTCATGTTGTAGTGAGTTGACTCGGTGAGATTGGAGAGGAGAGTGAGTTGAGTTGACTCAAGAAAGTTTTTTTTTTTAAAAAAATAAAACCTTGTAAGAAAAACATAAAAATTAAAGAGATGACGACGTCGAGTTGAGTTTGACTCAGTATTGTTTATAAGTTGCTGAGTTGATCTACAGCTCTGTTGTCTTCACTCTTCACTTTGCTCTGCTTCTCGATCGACCCAAACCAGTTGTCTTCACAGTTGCTTTGTTCGTTTGATTTGCTTCAAAGAAAGTATAGAATATTTTGTATAAATGAGTATCATAAGAGATCTGTTATCCTGGGAAAGTGTTTTTTAATTATTATTATTATGTGTTTTTTTTTTTTGACAAAATTATTATTATGTGTTTAATGTATAATAATAATTACTAAAAAAAACTGGAGCAACCTTTGATAACAGGTAAAAATACTCTCTCACCGGTGAGAGATATGTTACACTCACGCACGCTAGCATCCGCCAGTTTTTACACTCTTATAATATATTGCAGGTCATTTTCTCGTCTTCATCTTTTTTTTTTTATTAAAGATGTATCGACAGTTATAAATTAATTTTATGACTTGAAAGTGACTTAGGGATATATAGTATCTCTTCTTCCATCTTTGTGTATGCTTCGCACTGTTGAGAAAAACAAGTGTGAGTAGTGTGGGGAAGTCTCACATTGGTTAAAATGTGGAGACTTGGAGCATTTATAAGTGAGAGGACCCATAAATCTAATGCCTTAAGGTTTTGGGTAAGAGTGTGGAGTCCAACTCACTTATATCAATGTTCTTAGTCATCGTGTGGATGATTCTCAAGCTGCCCCCTCGTGTTCTAACAGTGGTATCATGAGTCTTTGGTTCAAGTGAAGGGACCCGTTGAAAAAGTGTCAACGACGGTATGAGCTTCCGCTTGAGGGGGAACATTGTGGTAGACTCACACTTGAAGGGGAGTGTTGAGAAAAACAAGTGTGAGTAGTGTGGGGAAGTCTCACATTGGTTAAAATGTGGAGACTTGGAGCATTTATAAGTGAGAGGACCCATAAACCTAATGCCTTAAGGTTTTGGGTAAGAGAGTGGAGTCCAACTCACTTATATCAATGTTCTTAGTCATCGTGTGGATGATTCTCAAGCTGCCCCCTCATGTTCTAACACGCACATGGTAAAATGAAGGCCTTATGCATGCATTTTGATATGGGAGTGGGAGAGCATGGAGGCACAAATAAACTCACAAATATTAATATCGAAAAAACAAAAGTTTAATAGAAATAGTGTGGACAGCTAGCTACACATACATGCATTCACTTTTAATGCATATATGTAAATGTAATGTAATGTAATGTAATGATGGGAGCATGTATAATCTTTAGGACCACCTAAAAGTAACTTCTTCCTTCTTGTGCACTCAATTATATCATGTTCCTATTGATATCAAAAAAAAAATTATCATGTTCCTATCTTTTTATCGTACAGTACATATTAACTAACTAGGGACTACTCTCTTAATTTCACAAAGTGTCACATTCGTTTATTTTACACAAATTAATGAATAATTAATTTCTAGCTACTAATATTCTCCATTTATTTATTTTAATGCGTGATTTTCTAGTCCCTTAGACTATTTGATTTGACAAAAAAATTAGATGAAAGTAGCTTTCTAAAATGGTTTATATAAAACAATTAATCATTATCTTGTCCATAGAGTGAGAAAATATGGAAAATATATCTCCAAAAAGACATACCACAACTAAGAATTGAAGAAAAAAAGAGTATTTTGCATTCAAACTTGAAATTTTTCACTTTTCAACACTTAAAAGTGTGTGATGCTAATAACTATACTAGTTAAATAAAAAAATTAGCTTTTCAGAATTCTAGGCATATGAAATCCTGGCTATTTGTCTAATGAAAGTGCTAATGATGGGGTTATCACTGTTTTATTGCAAATTAAAATCAATCATTGTTTAACATCAATTGCGATTTCCATTATGATTTCTTTTACAATAATTATTTAGTACAAAATTTCCATTGTGATCCTTATTATCCTAACAAAAATAAAGAACACTTATCGAAAAAAAAAAAACAAAAATAAGGAACAAGAGGCTTCTTTGATATATGATTTTGCTAGCTAGGCAAAAAAGCATCACTTTTTAGGATGCTCCTACCTGTAGTGTCTTTGTTATGCAATTCTTTAATTAGTAGGGATGCTCAGTGTTTTCTAAATCACACTATTCCATTCATTCATGACATACTTTGATCCTTTTTGGCAGGGTTGTCCCAAAACCCCAGTAAGGTAAGGGTCTTTAACTATTTTTCTAATTAGTATTATTAAAACTATATATTTTAAAAAGAAAATACCTACTATTTTATTAGCAAAAAATACATCATATTATAAACTCTCATTTAAAGTAAAAAGTCATTTTCAAACTTTACTTGTTGAGCCGACAACCGGACTTTTCGTCATTCAACTATCGCACAAAATCTTAGTGTATGTTTGGTTCTGCGATGATGAGAATTGATTTTGATAGAATTGATTCTGTAAAATTGATTCTGTCCAAAATTGATTTTAAGTTAAAGTGGTTTATGTTTGGATATATTCATATAAAAGTGAGTTGAACAAAAATTTTGAGTGTAAAAATCAATTCTAGAATCAGAAGTTACGATTTCTAGCTTCAAGTAGAATCAATTCTGGAGGCAGAATCAATTCTACATTTGAGAAACCAAACAAGTCAGAATCAATTCTACACGTCCATGTTAGTTTTGTAATTCAAGCTTCTGACGAGAATAGCCTCTGAAGCAAACAGCTTCTGATGGCCACGAGACTCTCAAACAGACTCTGACCCTCCTAGCTTCTGAAGGGCACAGGTTCTGAAGGAACAGGTTCTGAAGCAGTGTACTCACCCAGCTTCTGAAACAAGCGAACGTAGCCTCTGATGCTTCTCAGGCTCTGAACCTCTGGTTCAGTTATGTTTTCTGTTTTGTTTGTTAGATTAGTTTGTTATGTACAGCTGTATTTTCTGTTAGTTATTTAGAGAGGTTATAGGATTGTTAGTTGGCTTGTTTTATAAGCTACCTCTCCCATCTATTGTACATTCATCTATAAATAGGTGCTTTTGTGATTAATAAAGATAACCATTTTCCTTTAATTCATTCTCTTCAATTTCAATTCATAGTTTTTTATTCTTTCTTAGTGTTTCTTTGTTGTTCATCTTTGTGGGAGTTATCCCCAACAGTCCAGAATCAATTTTAGCTGCTCCAGAAGTGGAACCAAACATACACTTTGTAATTATTTGGTATTGTAGTGAGTTTAATATTATTTGGTATTGCAGTGAATTTGATAAAATCATTCTGTATTACTATAATTCATTTTTTTTATTAATCGATATAAGACTAAACACTCACTTTTATAATCAAACAATCTGACATTTAGATTAGAATATAATTAATGACTAGAGAATGTCGTGGATTGGATTAAGGAGGGAGGAAATTTCTGAAAACAGCCAAGATGGTACTATTAAATAACAAAAGCATATAAACTTTCCATTAAGTATTAAGATCATTTTCTCCCACACTTCTCACCAATTCAAGTATACTTCACTTTGCCACTTTAATAAACTTTGTCAGCTTGAAAGCATATGAATATAATATGACTTAGATTGCTAATTAAAGAGAAAGTGGATAGATTTGACCAAGGAGAAAGACATTGATCACATATTAAGAAAAGTAAGTACAAAATCACTAGAGAAAAAGAAAAAAAAAGAAAAGTAACATATGCGGAATAGTTGGTTAAGTAACGTGTGTTGTTAATAACTTTATGATTAGTTAAAATCAATAACCGAACAACCCGTACATGAATAACATTATTATTAGATTAGATTAGATGATAAAATGCAACGTCACTTGAGAAACACTTCAAACATTGATGATTATGACTTATCACTTATGAGTTATGAGTTCCTATAGTAACTTTTCACCCACCTAACGAAATATTAATGTTTGTGCACTAAATTGAAAGGGTTCCGGAGCTTCAACAATTGATGCTTACTTGGTCCCATTGTTAACAATTTGATAATTGAGATGGCATAGTTGAGTTTGGAACTCAACTCTAGATATAAGAAGTTGAATCAATCAAGGTTGATAAAACTAATTAAAAATTTAAATAAGATACATTAATTTGATTGATTTGATTTCTTCTCATATTTAAGACCATATGATGTATATTATTTTTTTTATAAGACTTAGCTTATTCATTGAGACCAGTCATGTGTTATAAAAGATGATGAAAAGATCGATGATGTTGGGTGGTAAGTCTTTCCCCAAGAGCCCACAAAAGTGGCGGAACTATGGGTGGTTTAGGTGGGTCACGACTCACCCCCCGCCTAAAAAAATAAAAAATTATATTGGTGATTGATTGTTTTTGTGTTGTTTATTGTTATGTTTTTTTTAAATTATTATTTCCATTTTGTGTATTTTGTTCTTTTTTTCTTTGTATAATTTCTTCTTTCTCGTCACGTATTTTATTCTTCTTATTATTATTTTGTGTTGTTTGATTTAGTAAGTGAATTTCTATATAAAACTAATGTTGGAATTACAAGTTTCAATATGACATTAAGTTGTAATTATACATACAAAGTATGCTGTTTAATTTTTTAATGATCAAATAGTGATTATTAAGACTTAAATTTCCATATTTAAGTGTTTTTTTAGTGGTCCACCTAAAAAAATATTTTGATTCTGTCACCGAGCCCACACCAACTATTAGAGTAGAAAAAGCTAGTTTAAAACGGATGAATTTATAGATGATAACTTATAAGTTAGCTTTAAGCTTATATATAATGAATAAGCCTGCTGATTGAATTTGTAGTGTTTGGTAAAACTAATTGTTGTATTAACTTATGTGTATAAACTCACAAAAAAATGTTTAATTAATATTTAATTTTATTTAAGTAAGATGGCAGGGTAAAATGCCCTAAAAATGCTAAACATCCTACACTTTTTTAGTCTTCAAAATGCGATTTTAAAGCACACACACCGCATTCAAAAATCATTAAATAATTCAAAATATTTAACTTGAATCATAGTAATATAAAGGCAAAATGCATCCAGAGATCCTTTAAGTTTTAAGTTTGTAACAGATAGGTGCTTTAAGTTTTTTATGTAACAAATAAGTCCTTTAAGTTTTTTAAGTAACAAATAGGTCCTTTAAGTTTATAATTTGTAACATATAGGTCCTATTTTTTAAGTAATTAGAGGACCTAAATGTTACAAATTACAAACTTAAAGGACCTATTTGTAATTTAAAAAACTTAAAGGGCTTATTTGTTACTTAAAAAACTTTAAGGACCAATCTGTTATAAACGTAAAACTTAAAGGATCTATAAATACATTTTGCCTAATATAAATTTAATAGTGATATGAGATTAATATTGACTGATATTAAGGACACAACAAAAGAATAACACTACAAAAAACACAATAATCTTTAACCACGGTCAAAACTGTAATTAAAAGTGACATACACCGTAACTAATAAACTTTACCACATAAGTTTTTAGGATGGCTTATATAGGCGTCGCAAAATTTATTTTTTTTTGTACATAGACAAAATGGCAAAGCCATTATAATAAACTCACACACACAAGTGAGGGAGCCGGGGTTCGAACCCCGGTCATAGCGTCCGGCCTAACAATTTCGGCAATATTTTGCCAGTTGAGCTAGGACTTCTAGACAGGCGTCGCAAAATTTAGTTACGACTAAATTTGGTAGTGTATTTACCATGGCAATATAGTGTTATAACATTTTTTACAACTATGGTTAGATACTAAAACTAGTACTCCATCCGTCCCTATTTATAAGAGTTAGTTTGACAAAAAAATTATCCCTTTTTATAAGACCCTTTTACAATTATCATTATCAATGACATTAATTATTTATTTTTTAAACTTACCCTTATTTACTTTGCATAGTTTTTTTAATAACATTAAATTCTCTTTTGTTTGATACAAAACACTACAATTTGTAAGGGTAAATATGTAAAATTAATATAATTTTCCAATCAATTTAATATTAAATTCCAATTTCTTAATACTTTTTTATTAAACTAGTTTTTATAAAACTAGTTTTTATAAAAAGGGACGGAGGGAGTATTACTGTATTTCGGTAATAAAAATGATCTATCATTAAAAGTAAATTTATCAGTAAACATTTATTATATCGAAACTATAGAAGTTGAATAAATGTTTGTATGCTGTATTGTTACTAATAACTTTCCACTTCTAGCTAATATGAACATATTAGAAGAATTGATGTTACAAAACACTAAATTTATGCCTTACATTGGAGTATTGGAGACTATATAGTAGTTAAGAAAGAAGGATCAAAAGAAAAGAAATAATAATCATAGAAAAACACTTAAAATTTACTACTAAATTACATTATATTACAAGGATTGACCACTTTATAGGATATGCCAAATTAGTGTTACTACAGTTTTTAGAACAATATATAACACTTAACAAACCAAATATTACTAGGCAAATAAAGCAATCAACCTTCTCGTAAAAAAAAAAAAGCAAACAACCTGTAAAAACTAAAGACAACACTTAGGCATCAGAAATGTCACGCAATGTGCTCTTTTTGAAGACTCTTTTTGGCCCAACAACAATAGATAAAATGACAATCTTCTTAGCATAAAGAAAATAACTAGTCATGACTAATCATAGTCATATTCTTGACCAGGCTTAATTAGGAGGACTAGGAGGTGGAGGTTTTGGAATGAATGGCATAAGAGGAGCTCCATGCTGAATTGGTGCTGGATGTACATGCTTTGATGCACCCGGTGATGGATTAATTGGATTGTAATCGTCAAGTGTTACTTGATCGTCTATATTGACTTTTTCTTTGCTTTTAACATTTTCCTAAATATTTAATGAAATTGAACACTTATAACATACAACTTGACTGCAAACAAAATTGATTTGGTAATGTAGTTTATGAAGCAAATAAAATAATAGAATGTAACGACATGTGCCGATATTGAATACAAAGATGAAGGGTGTGAATTTTGAAAAGCATTTATACCTTAAGTTTCCTGCTCATTGTAATTGGCGTTGTTTTATCACCACATCTTAAACTTACCAAATCTGAGGTGACATCAAAAAAATATGTTGAGTGCATATGAAATACATGTATAATTTCAAAAACTTAAGATTTTTAAAAATTATCAAGTCCCAACTATATTTGATGTCAGAATCAAAACAGTAGTAGCATATTAGACCAATTTTTTTAACATGCCATTGCAATTATTTAAAAAATTGCAATCAAATATAGTGTTTTTGTGCTAACCCTTTGGTTCCTATGGAAAATGTCCTATTAATCCAGAGTTCGGCAACAAGGTAAGCAATATCTGACAAAAAATTGTTCCTTTCAAAATTTGATCTCGAATTCTCCCGAACAATTCGTCTTAGGAGAAGCTAATTAAACATTTGAACTCAAGTATTTGGTTAAATATATATAGTTGATACAGCTGCAAGTGAAGAGGCAATAATAATGACGCACAAACATAAAATAACCTTGATATGGTTATCAAAATTGCAGAAGACACCTTTTTCAAATAAGAGAGTTTGAAAAAAAATTACGATAACACTGTAATTTTGTTAAAATTTCAAAGCATAATTTATGTTAAAAGCACGAGCACACCGTAATTCTGACAAATTCAACCCCAGTTCAAACGTGCAAGAAGTCTCTACAAAAGCTTTGTGACCACACTTTCTTTAATAAGGTTAGCAGAGCAATTTGCATTGTTCATGTCTTTTTTATTGCAACTCAAGCACGAAGGGGCAAAATAGAGACACTGTGCGTGTGGTGTATGATGCTGTAGCAACTAGCAAGAATCAATTCTCTCAAAATAAGGGATAGAAGATTTACCTGAAAACCAAGAGGGCCTTGTGGTACTTATGAAGCTAAAAAGGGAAAAAGCTGTCACAACCATCAAGAACAAAGCACAAAAGCCAGAAACCTTCATGATGTAAATTATCTTCAAAGTGGGTCAAACAAAGTTGCAATCTCAAATATGACCCACCCTTTTTCCTAAACAAGAAGCTGAAAAGATGATGAAAGAAACAAGCTTCTCCAAGCAAAAAATGGCACTTATGGTATGGTTTATGTGTTTTTAGATTTATTATTTAATTTTACGTACCAACATTTTTTTTAGGTGCTTTTTTGTGTGTCGCATTTAAGACTTGATCAGAAGTCTGTTCATTCCTCCTCCCCGGGTCAATGGTTAAGCATATTAAAATAGAAAATTTATCTTGAAATGTGTGCATTCAACACATTGGAAATGTAAAAAGTTTTTTTCTAAATATTTAATTTTTCTTTTATTTCCTTTTTTGGTATGCTTAATCATTGCCCCAGGGGCACTGTTTAGCATAACCCATTATATATATATAGCTCAAAAACAGAAGCATTATTTAACAAGAGCAATGAATGACAATGAAACTCCCATGCCACACCCTTAAATACTTGTACTTACCACATTCATATCATTGAGTGTGCAACAACATCCACTCTAATCCGGATTCGGGTTATCTGCTGTAACTGCTTCACGCAGTTACACACTAAACCGTTGAAATTAGATCGGACGGATAAAATTAAAACTGTATTTTTTATATTAAAACAATCACGATCGTTGATTTAAGATCATACGGCTGAAATTGATTACAGCGCCCTGCTGTAACGGCAGGGAATCTGTTTCCCTCTGATCCTTCTATGTTTTTAAACTTCTTCCACACTTATCTCCTTGCATTTAGAAAATTCCGATAATTCCACACTTAGATCGGACGAGGGTATTTTGGGGTTTTTGAAGGGCCTGGCAGCAACTAAGAGGGCCAGGAGAACGTTTTTCATCAAATTATGGGTTTGAAAATTAAGGCCTATTTGTTTTTTTGGATTTATAGTTCAATCCATATTAAAATGTAAGTTAAATGGGTTGGTTCACCGATTCACTATATGCTGCATATTTTAACTAAATTATAGATCTCGCATAAATTTTATTGAATTTATATATCTTGAAGTCGAGCGAATTTCAGAACAATAACACATGAAAAACCAAAGATATATTATAGAGCAAATAAAGCAAACAACATGTGCAAACTAAAGACAACACGTCTTCACTTTGAGCATGAGAAATGCCACCCAACATACTTTTTTAGAAGACCTTTTTTTTGGGGTCAATGTTTCAAAAGACTCTTTTTGATCCAACAACAAAAGATAAAGTGCTAAATAGTGTTCATAACACTAGCTAGTATTACATTTCTAGCATTATTACAATCTTCTTAGCATTATTTCTTCTAGCACAAAGAAAATAACAAGTTGTGACTAATCATAGTCATCTTCACCAGGTTTAGAAGGACTAGGAGGTGAAGGTTTTGGAATGAATGGCATAAGAGGAGTTCCATGCTGAATTGGTCCTGGATTTACATTCTTTGCTACATCTGGTGATGGATCGATTGGATTGTAATCTTCAAGTGTTACTTGATCGCCTATATTGACTCTTTCGTTACTTTCAATCCTATGGACATTTTCCTGAAAATTTAATGAAATTGAACACTTACAAAAAATTATTCAACTACATAGTTTATGAAGTCATGTCACCATACTAATAATAATTTAAGAAATTGAAATAATATAATGTAACGAGATATGCCGGTATTAAATTCTGAGATGGAGAGTACCTTAAATTTCCTATTAACTGCAATTGGTGTTGTTTTACCACCACATCTTGAATTAACCAAATCTGAGGCGAGATCGAAAAATTATGCTGAGTGGAATATTTACATGAAAGCAAGCTCACATAAAATACTTGTATAACTTCAAAAACTAAAGTTTTAAGAGAAATTATCAAGTCTCGACTATGCTTGGCGTGAGAATCAAAACAAAAACACTATAACAAGACAGACCAATGTTTTTAAATGTAATTGCATTGCAATCAAATATAGTTGATATAACGACCATTTCACCCTGGGTTCATTTGATTTGATAATATAGTTGATATAAAGACTATTTCAACCTTGGTTCATTTGATTTGATAAAAAACAAATGACTTTACTGTAAAATTTTTGTTGTACCCTAATTAATTTAAAAACTGATTATTAAACTGACCAAAATAGATTGTAAAGAACTTGATAAAAACAAAAAAAAATTATTTCTCATTGAACCACATAATTTTTTGTCGATAGTACAACTAGGGCTCTCTTGTATTAGTTTTTTTTTTAAAAAAATGATTTTTGTAGTGTATTGTTTTTTTATTAAAATTTTATCTACAAAGAATTTTTTTATTAAAACTTCAAATGAAAAATTGGTTTAAATAACTTCTCTTAAATTGTCATTTTACGTATTTAATCATTTTGTTACAAAATTTTTTGGATCATAAGATTTCAAAAAAAAAAAACTCTAAAAAAAGCTATTTCAAATAGTTTTTCATAAAAATCATTTTTGAAAGATACAATTTTTAAAAATTTGTGATTTTTATTAAGTTAAAATGTCTAACATGAATATTTAAGTTATTGAATGTAAAAATCACTCTTTTAATTTATTAAAAGTTAAATTTGAAATACTACTATTTTTAATCAAGATCTCGTAAAAATCATTTTTAAAAATATAAAGAAAAAATCATTTTTTTAAAGTTAAAAAAACACATCCTATAAAAAAACGAAAATATCTAAATTTTATTTTCGGATATATTATCTCTCTATCTCCCTTTGATAGAGTTTTATTCTATCCAATACTATTCAATATTTATTGTTTTACGAATCAAATGCCATTAAAATTCCGAGAACAATTAATCAAGATAAAAATGTCATGTTTTATAAGAGAGAAAATAAAAGGGATTAAAACATTGCATGCAAGAAAAATTTGAGAACTGGAAACTTTCATTACCAATGCATGGACCCTGCGCTCTTCTCAAAGATAACATGGAAATAAAAACTAGTATAATTTTTTTTTGCTACAATATTAAAGGCAAAACAATATTCGAAATTCAATCTATTTCTTTGATAGAGGATTCAGATTAATATGTATAACAACACATTCAAATCACGGTTCACATTAACTATAATACTAGTAAAAACAACAAAAATCAACAATAACACTACTAATATTTAGTAATAAGATAAGGAAAAAATAGAGTCAGTGAAGGTAAAATTAAGAAGGAAAAGCCGGACCTGAGACGACAAGGTGGGTGGTGGGATCGGCCGCAATCTGTCGAGTGGAAGTAGCTCCTGATGGCGGCGGCAGGGGATCCGCCAATGTAGTCGTCATTGTAAAAGCCATTGGGGTTAAGCTAAAAATGCAAAACCCGGTTTGGTAGGTTGAAAGAAGGAGAGGAAGAAAAAGAAAGAAGAAATAATTTCTCATCATCAAATATCCTCTTTAAATTGGGTCAAACAAGTTGCAATATCAAATATATGACCCTTTTTCAAGAAGCTGAAAAGAAGAAGCACTTATGGTATGTCAGTAGAGGTAGTAATAGTAATAACTAATGTGCTTTGGGGTTCGCATTTCACTACAAATGCTGCATTTAAGACTTGATCAGAAGTCTTCATTCCTCCTCCACTGTTGTATCTATAGCTCAAAAACAGAAGCAATTAACATGAACTATGACAACATTCATATCTAATTGAGGAGTGCAACAATGTGTTCTCTAATCCTACCTTATCTGTTTATAAACTTTTTTTTTTCTTTCACCATCAAGTTGAATCTGGTTCGATGGTCAATTCTAGCATCAAGTAGTTTTAGCCTCCTCTCAATCGCAGTTGCGGGGAATCGAACCATGATCTTTCCTACCATGTTCAGCACCAATCACCACTGAACTAACTAACGATCGATTTTATAAACTTTCTTTCGCACTCACTATTATTCCTTGTTGAATTATTATTAATAAATGAACGGCTCAGTGCATATTAAAATATGGGTTAGTGGAAAGATCTACTAGACTCGCTCGGTCCATTTTAACTAAATAAAATTACATGATCGTGTATAAATTTTGTAGAATTTATACTAGGTATAGTTACTTAACAAAAATAGTGCACATGTGTTTGTGTTACTACTTACTATAATTTTATTTAATAACTTTATACAATTTACATTTACATAAATTTTTTGGAATGTTATTTAAAAAATAAACATTCAATATATTATTTATAATTAAAAAGCTTATTCATTTCTTTGTTGTGGAATTTATCAAGAATTTTTTGAGGTTTAATTTGAAATGCTAGAATTGTTTATATTTTCTGTGGTGGTAATCAGTATGTTGACTTCTTTATTAAATATGGTTGACTCCATAGATAAGATTAAGTTTGAATCAATTATTGGTGCATCTTAGGTCTGTCATTCTCCACTTTTGGAGGAAAATCCTTCGACAATTACAGTTTGATTGGTTGGACGGAAAGAAAGAAAATGGAATGAAAAAAAATACAAAAAATGATAAATGAATTTAAACAAAATTTTAGCCTAAATTTATTTCTAAATTTTGTATTTTCCTTTCTTTCAACTTTCTTTTCTTCCGGCCAAACAAATTCTTAAATTATTGGGAGAATAGTTTTGTTTCTTTTTGTCTAATGTCTAGCTAATTTTAGCTTGTGTTTGCTCCTTGTAAAAAAAACATTTTTATTTTGAGTAATATTATTATGACACTTTTATGACACAAAATTCACACACATACTTTACTATTCATTTATATCTTATTATTCCTTTATTTGTAGGGGTTAAAATGACAAAAATACCCTTGTATCATATTTGTGTATGAATATGTGGGTCATAATAATATTTTTCTTTTATTTTTGATCCCTAAAGAAACAAAAACTTACTCCCTCTAGTCCTATATATAAGAAAATTTTGACTTTTTAGATTCATTGTAGAATTAATGTATCTAGACAATAATATATTCTAAATACATCAATTCTCTAATGTATCTAAAAAGTAAAATGTTTCTTATATATAGGACCGGAGGGAGTAAGCATAGTTCAAAGCTACAAGCCTACAACTACTTATTAATAACAGTTACTAATTGCCAAGTCGATGAACTATATGGCAAGCCTCTATATTGACACATCAATGTTGAAGAAGAGAATCAACCACAAAGGTTTTGGGAGTTGCAAATTTTGAATCATCACTTAGCAAACAATTCGGTTTTGGTAAAATTCACACATCATATGTTTGATTTAAATTTACTTTTTAACATTTATTTTCCAAACACTCTTTCAATCATTCAATTTATTTGTAAATTGTTATTTCTGCAGCATTTTCCCCATAGAATTACAAGTCATTTTTTACAGCAAGGTCAAAATCAAATTAATTTGGTTCTACACAACACAAACATTGCAGTCAATTGCAACATCAAAACAGACCCAAGGAATGGAGTTGAAAAGTTTATAATAATAGGATGGTTTCAATTTCTTATGGATGCTAACATAGAAGCTGGCTCCAGAGTTAGGTTGACTCTTTCTGATCCGCCTGAAAACTTGATTACTGCCATAATCGATCCATAGCGATCAAGCTATATTTCATAATTTGTATCATGTATCCTAAATTCTACTTCAAACTTTAATGTTTTTTATCAATTTGTTTCTAATTTATATCATTAGTAATTGTATTACTTGAATATCGGTTATCATATTATGTGTCTATTTTTATGACAATGTTCGCATTTAAATAAATTTGTATCTATTGTTATTCATTATATCTTTTTTTAAAAATTATAATCTTGAAGCAATTTTCCTATAATTTATGACCATAATCAAATTCTTCCCCGCACGGGTGTGAATACTAGTTAATAACAGTTACTAATTGCCAAGTCGATGAACTATATGGCAAGCCTCTATATTGACACATCACATGGTGCCAATTCCATTCTATTCATTATATATTTAAAAAATGAGATGGTGGGGAGGTGGAGGTGGATTTATCATAGGTGAGGGGCTATGCATAGCTGAGTAGATAAAAGTGATAATCAAGCCTTAAATAACATCTGACATATAGGGATCCAAGGTACAATTCAGCAAATTCAGGCATACAAATTTTAAATCTGAAAATGGTAGTACAATCTAAAGACATAATAGTAATCATGTCTTAAATTTTCTTTTAATTATTTAGAAAATAAAATATACAATTTTGAATACAATTTTTTTTATTTTTAGTATACTAATAGTTGTCATAAAGGCACATGTTATGGTGCTATCTTCAATGGGCTTCTTCTTGCTTTGGGATCTGAATATCAAGGATGTGTGGTGCTATTCCGACTCTAGAACCGCGATTAAATTAATTATGGAACCGGTTGATGAGTGGCATCATTACGCAGCCATCATTAAGAACATCAAAGATATTTTGAATCGTGGGTGGCAGGTTACTCTTCATCACACTCTCCGAAAAGGCAATGCCTGCACGGATTTCCTAGCGAAACATGGTGCTAATAACAATATTGTTTACTCTTCCATCACCAGCCCGCCTGTGGTTTGAACCTTCCCTTGCTAGTTGACGCTAGTGGGACCTAGTTTCCTTGATAGTTTTTTCTTTTCCTTTTCTATTTTTTTTTTGTTTTTTCCGTCTTGCACCAAAAAAATAAAGGCACGGTCTTTTTTACTTAGTAATGCAATTGATATGTATAATTTATGTATAATTATTATCATCAAATTGTCTTTAATATATAGTCTTGTTTACAAGTGCTCTATATATAGTTAAACGAAAGTGAAATTTAGAGCTTTGAAAGAAGAAATCCTTATTAGATTATAAAGAATTTTTTGTAAATAATATTATTTTATATAACTTTACATTGCGAATGAGAGAAATTCTTGCATAGTCTCTGACCTAACATGTCATATTTAGACCCAACGAATAAAAATATGACACTTCATTATTATTTATTCAAAATAATCAAAAATATGAATTAATGGTCTTCTTTCTCCATCTCTCTTATTATTCAACCATGCATCCCAGATTCACCAAATTGCCATTGCCACCGAAACATTCCAACTTCAATTCTTTTTAATAAAAAAAAGATATTATTTACCAAAAATAAAAAAGGAGATTAATTCATCGACCTCTCCTTTTTCTTTTATTTTTCCCCCATTATCAACCATCCATTGTACCGTTTAACATTGTTTCTGATTGACATAGTTTTTTTCCTTTTTTTCTTTGATAAATCATAAATGGTGTTAAAGATTTGGGGGTTTAGGTGTAGATAAAGGTGTGTTTTGCATTAGATAATCAAGAGATCAAATCAATACTTGTAGTGACTTTTATATGACCCAAAGCTTGAAAGAGAGTGCCTTGCGGTTGCATACGGTGGTGGAAGAATGGCATAGCTGGAAACAACTATTGAACCGCAAGAATAAAGGAGGCGGTTGTATTTTTCCTATTTTAATGATTCTTTAAATGAAATCTTTTAATGATTATTAATTACTAAAAATAATAATGATGAAGTGTCATATTTTTATTCGTTGTGTTTAAATATGACGTGTTAGGTGAGAGACCATGCAAGAATTTCTCTGCGAATGAATCCAGGTAAGGTAGTAAAATTCAGGGTGAGGATAGAAAGAAAGTTCCTATGTTTTATAATCAAGGACAGGTAGAAGAAGTCCAGGTCCAATGTAATGATGGAATAAGTGAAGATTTCTCTTCCCACCCCCCGTATCTCTTTTTCACCCCCCTAAAATCCAATTTTACCCCTCAAAGTTCGGTTTACGTAAAGTTCGGTTTACGTAAACCGAACTTTTTTTTAGTGTAAATTTTACACTAAAAAAAGTTTGGTTCAACGTAGGGGGTGAAAAAGTTCGGCCCGCGTTTACCGAACTTGCCGAACTTTTTTGTCGGGGCATAAAGGGCAGCACAGGGGGTGGAAAAGCAAACCAGGGGTGGGAAAAGAAAACTTCGGAATAAAATATGACAAGGCCCACAATTTGGACAACGGAAGTAAACGGGCCTTACTATCTAAAAAGTGATTATCTTTTCATCTCCCTAAGCATCCCGGCTCTCACATCTCTAACAAATGATTTTTTATCTTGGTTTAAGTTCTATCCAATAAACTAACTTATAGTTTATTGGATTAGTTTATAATCTTGTTGGATCAAATCAGATGTATTTGACAACAAAATTTCTTTTACCAATCGACATAAACATTGTTTTGAGATACCATTTTAAGTAACATTGAGTTTATACTTGATGAGGTTGTTTGTTATAGATTATTTTTTTAGAAAAAATCACTTTTTTTATAAAAATAATCACTTTTAAAAATATTGTATCTGTTTGTTATAGCTTTTTATAATAATCAGAATCTAAAAATAATTAGAAAACCACTAAAAATCAGAAGTTGTTAAGAGTAGCTTCTCGAATAATAGATTTTTTTTAGAGGAGAGAGATAACAAGTGTGGTTATTTTGTAACTAAAAAAAATCACTTTTACATATTGTATCCAAACAAACTAAAGATTATTTTATTAAAAAAAGTGATTTTTATTACAATAAACAAACACATAGTAAATTCTATTTTTCTATAAAATCTCTAAAAAGTAATTTCTAGATTATTTAACATTAAAATCACTAATTTTTTAATCTATAACAAACTGACCCTAATAGTTTTTTTGTATAGATTTTTGCATATTTAATTTTGTTATTTTAATTTCATTATTTTGTAAAATAAAACAACTGCCCAATCAAGAAAACTCACGTCGTTGGACCTTCATTGGCTGTGTTTGGCAATACCAATAAATAAGCTTATAGCTTACTGAATAAAATTTTAAACTTGTTTGTTATCATCTTTTTTTTTTTTTGCTGAAATTGGAATATAATCAAGGAAAGAAAACAAAAGGTTGTTGTCAATTTTTTTTGCTGAAATTGGAATATAAATCAAAGAAATAAAACAAAAGGACAACATGTTGCTTAGGGCTTTGTTCCAGACTAGGCCATGGTCCATTTGCGAACTGGGTCGAATCACCCAAATCGCGGCTATATGAGTGAACTACACGGTAGACATGACCTAAAATATACATGATTACATGTACTGGAATATGAATGTCGCACTGACCATAAATCTACACCTAAACTTTAATTCATCACCTATATAAGCTTACCTGTATTATGGTATAGTTCAACTAGGTCACATCTAACACTAAATACCTTCCACCTTCACCACATACCCACTTGACTGTCAAATTGTATACATGTACCACCCCTCATTCTCAACAGAATTTAACCATCAACGGTTCAGAATCAACGACCAATAACAGTCTTACCATTCAAACACAAGTGAATGGGATGATATGTGAATGAGGTCATATACGTCTTCTCAATGTTTGCGAATTTTCCAAATTGTTTCTATGTTTCTTCACAAGATCATGCAATCATTAAATTGCGTGGCACAATAACCATAAGTTGAGTGCAAATTTTGGTAAGCGTGTGAGAGAGCAAAAGACACTCATGTGTTGAACTGATCTCCAATGAATTGCAAGCTTCTCGGCGTCTTTCCAAAGTTTGTGCAGTCATTAAATTGTGTGTGGTTAAAATTGGGTAAGTGGCGTGCAAGCTTCGATAAATGAATGAGAGAACAAAATACATTCATGTGTTGGATGATCTTCAGACTCCAGACATTTGTGTGTGGTTAAATCAGGGTATATGGCGTGCAAGCCTAAATAATTGCTATGTGTTTTCTCAATGATTAAGTGGCGTGTAAGAATTAATAAATAGACGTGTAAACATTAGTAGATGGATATGTATCAAAAACCATTATTTCAAAGATTACACAATTAATATTACATTTTGCGTGGTTCAATGCTAGATAAATACGCAGACATGAGAAGATACAAAGATCCAATTTGCAAGCATTCAGAAGAAATTGTTATTTCTACTTCATCTATAGTCTCTCAATATATTGTTGGGAAAACAATCAGCACAATAAATAAATAAACAAATAAATAAAATAAAATAAAATCTCACATTTTTTCACTTTGTTATCAACTTCATCAACACAAAGGAGAACATCATCATCATCATCATCATAACCTAATACAAATATAGTAATACTCTCTTGTAACTTGTGAATTGTACCTTTTAAACATTAAATTCTTTTATGTTATTAAATGCAAATTTATATTTTAAGATAGCTTATCATATACCCTAAAAGCACAAGTTAACACGACCTTAAAATTAAATAGAAAATATCACTTATTATCTTAAGGACTGTTTATTAATTAATGATATATCATATTCAAAGTGATATAACCATTGGAAATGTTCTAATGACATATGTCACGGAAATCCGCCATACAAGACCCCTTCATCAATCACTTGACAAGTTATCCTACCGCCGGCGACTAACAACGGAGGACGCATATGGTGAATGAACATACTAATCGACGTGGTCGTGACTCATGTGCCGATCCATATTTTGCACTTTTCCGTTACAATTACAATTACAACACGTCGGTGACTCTGTCACCCGTATCTCGCTACAACAGTAGGACCCACAACAAAGAAAAAGTTACAACAATTTACATTTTTTTATTATTATATCCTAATCTTATAATCAAACAAAAAAATAAAATAAAATAAATGTGCGTTACTATTCCAGGGCATAAAGCAAAAAAACCTGCAGAATATGCTTTACTCTGTTATGCAGAAAGTTCATTATTCATTATCCTTTCCTCTTTTCTCTTCTGTTCCTTCCTTCTAATCATTTCTTTCCTAAATTCTCTCCTATTATCTCACCTCTCTCCATAACAAACCCAACGTTCTAACTCTTAATCATAATCCTACTCCTTTCTTTTAAATCTTTTAGCGTTTCATTTTGATTTTATTTCGCAATAATAATAGAAAGAAAAACAAAGTGTTATTATTATGGAGCTTGTAACCGCAAGTGATCTTCTCGTAACTGCATCTGTGGCACTTCTTATTTCATTCATTGTTGCAAAACTTGTTTCCTTAGCCACCACCGACACACATGTTCATGATCAACCGGTTCATCGAGTTGAACAGCGGATGACGGTTCAGTCACCTCAAAGAAAGACCCGAACCGGTTTTATTAATCCGGTTCATGTTACTGCAATAGCGAATTTAGAAACCGAACAGAATACTAGACACGCTACGGTTGATTCATGTTCTAACGCTGCTGTCGAGTTGCCGCCGACAAACTTAGGCGAAACAGAGGCTAAGGTTGACTCCGGTTCCAACGTTGGCGTCAAGTTGTCGCCGATAAGCTTAGACGAAGTAGATACTAAGGTTGAATCCGATTTCAACGTTGTTGATGATTTTCCGAAAGAAGAAACCGTCGTGAAAAGTGATGATTCTATTGAACGGAGGAACAATAAAGTTGCGAAAGAAATCATTGAAGAAAAATCAACTGAGATGTTAGTTTCCGGTGAGAAGAAGGTTGATGACGATGATGAAGATGATTGGGAATGGGAAGGGGTTGAGAGGAGTGAGGTGGAGAAGATGTTTATGGAGGCTACAGAATTTGTTGCTGAGAAAGGGTATATTGGTAATTGTGATGATGATTTGGAGATGGAGTTGTATGGACTTCATAAGGTTGCTATGGAAGGACCTTGCCGTGCATCTCAACCAATGGCCCTTAAACTCTCTGCACGTGCTAAATGGTACCAATTTTTTCTGTATTATTAGCAATTTATGTTAATCGTTTAATGCTTTGTTCAATTGAATTGCCTTGTTATTTGGGTTATGTGCCTTGTTATTTGGGGCAATGCTGTTGTTTTAGACTATGCTTATTTTCAAGTTTCAACATAGCAATAATGTTTATTTACTTACTATTAGATTACTAAAATGTCGTCACAGCACTAAGATATTAGGACAAAATTAGGGTATTACTATTAGGGCATGTTTGTGTAAACAGCTTATTTGTAACTTATAGCCCAAGCTTACATAAAGTTATTATAATTATAGCAAAATATAAAATAAAGATAAATTGTTTTTATATATGCTACTAGCTGTTTTCATTGACTATATTAGAGAATTTCTAAAAATAAGCTAAAATTAAGTTATGAAAATTGTCACAAGTTCTCCTTTACTGGCTCACAAAACTTATGCCAGTAGCTAATCCCAAATAAGCCAATCCAAACAGGCTAATATGGTGAAATGTATTGTTAGATGTTGTTGGAAAATATATTTTTCTACAGATGTCATTGTAAATGTAACTCTTTAGCCTGCTTACAATGATTCATTGTGGTAAGTTTGGATAATATAGCTTAATTGAGTACTCTATCATGTATGAAAGTTTATGTTTAAGTTATTGCTACAGTTGAATAGGAAATGAGGTTGGATATATAGCTTAATTGAGCTCTTTTCATATGAAAACTTATGTATAAGCTGTTTCTAGAATCGAATAGGAAATGAAAATGAGTAGTTTATGTTTAAGTTATTGCTACAGTTGAATAGGAAATCAGATTGGATATATAGTTTAATTGAGCTCTTTTCATATGAAAACTTATTTATAAGTTGTTTCTAGAATCGAATAGGAAATCAAAATAAGTTCTGCATCAGTTTAAAACAGCTTATGGAAATAAGCTACTTGGGGGAAAATAAAACTAAGCTGAGAACAGCTTATAGAAATAAGCTACTTGGGGGAAATTATAAAAATAAGTTGAAAACAGCTTGTGAATATATCATATCGTATGCTATTTTTAGAAGTTTTTCCATACCGTTAAATGTAAATGTAATCTTAGAAGCTCAAACAAGCTTCAGCCAAACACCCCTTTAATCTTGTTCATTCATACAACTTTTACCAAATTTCAAACCCAATATAATTTTCCTTTTAAATGAAGTAAGAAATTGGTCATATCAAGGAACAACCATATGGTTGGTTACAATATCTCTTTATTAGTAAGTTGTACAAGTGAAAATTGTAGCAATCCAATCAATACCAAATTTTGTTAGGTACAGAAAGATGAAAATTTGTTTGTTTCTGGTTAGAGGTTAAGTTTGAATCACTAGGAGAAGGTACACGGAACAAAACCTAATTGGATACACTAATCCATAAATAGCAATTAGGCTATGATGTTAGCAAAAGTAGTCACTCGGACTCGGTCGTTCAAATGAATTTGACTGCTATTCCCCGAGAAGTAATGTACACAAAACATGGAATGATAGTGAACAAATCATTAAAACTAAGATACAAAGGTTATTCATGAAGGGAAAAATTGGAGTGAAATGCTCGAATTTGATGAATAAATGTAAGCAACAGATACCGGTGTACTATACAAGTTGCATGGTATAGCTTGATTGTTAGTTATAATAGCAGAGTTGAGAGCTTCTTTTTATGAATGATCGACAGTACTGATTACGTTGTGCAAGGAATGCTTGGCAAAAGTTGGGGAACATGAGTCCAGAGGTTGCAATGGAGCGATATATCAGCCTTCTTTCAGATAAATTTCCCGAGTGGATGAAGAATACTTCTGCTGTGAGTTTGTACTGTTGAGGCATATTGTGTTTTCATAGCGCTTAAGTAGGCCACATGAGCAATGGAATTGAGACAATCTTTTTTTCCATTTGCAGGGAGTAACTGAAGATAAACCCACAGGATCGGATGTTTCAGAGTCTGCTGCTACTGATTCGAGCTCAGCTGTGTCTCATCAACAAATAATCTTAACCGAAAGGTAGTCCTTTTATCATCAAACTTACATCATACCTCTGTTTTGACCACGGAAGCTATAACTCGGAGCTTCGATTTCGATTCCAAAGATGCTGATGTTGTTAGTTAAAATCGGTTGGAAGTAAATTGATTTATATTTGACATTTTTTTAAACTTGAAAAGTTTGATGTAATTATGATTGTACGTATTCCTAATGCAAAGATTACTTGTTATCGATCAATTTTAGTCAAACGCAGTTAAAATCAATTCTGATATGAAGTAATCAAACATTTCAAAATCATGTTTGTTCAGACTTTAAATTAAAATCAAATTTCATATCTCAAAACACTGCATCCAAACATGCACTAACCTTTTGATCAATATTGTAAGATTGAAATTTTCCTTGGCTTATCGCCTCACTCTTTGGTATATCTGATTTTTTGGTGTCAATCCATCTCTTGCAGGGAACTTGTTCAAGAGTCTGGTGCCCCAAAGCTTATCCCACATACCGAGTCAGATTCGGAGAACAATGTAAGATTTTGAAATCAGTCAGAATGATGATACACTGACGAATGATCAATACCTAATATATATCAAAGATTATTTGAAAATACATTATCTGGTGAACAAGTCACAATTCTAGAGCCTTGGTATTTTAATTTCTTATAAATCACTAATTTTAGGCACTTGCACAATAATGAAGAGCCAAAATTGCAAATCCTGTTAGAAACTGCTTTAAGTATACATAATGAGTTGGAGACATTTCTTCATCTTATAAATATTGACTTGTTTCTGAAGCTACCGTACCACCATTGTTATACTCCATTTACTTTGGTCGAAATGTATGTGGTCCTAATTCGGACCAAATAATATAATATTTTTCTGATATTTTATCATGGAGGAAGAATAAAACATTCTTAGGCCGCTTCCTGGCATCTTTAATGCATAGAATATTTGTTTGTCAGAAATTGCTGATGACTAGAATGATCTTATTTTTTTTCTCTTTGACTTAAATTTTGGTCTTTCTATGTGGTGTTTCTTTATTTTCTTTCCAATGATGTCTTGCAGTAGAATTTTGACGTATGAAACCCGTAAATGGCATCCTTTTAGGAATGAAAATAGATATTATGTTGTCCATTACATATATTCTCATCACCTTCTTTATGTTATGGTGAGAACTTAGAATTATTTAAGTAATTGAAATTCTTAAATAAATTGCGTAAACATAAGTTAGCTGGTATGGAATTTTTCAGGTTAAGAAATGATGGCGCGTATCTCTACTTACATTCTGCGCCACATGACGTTTCCCTACATTCTTTGCAGTCGATTCTAAGAATATGAGTTCTTTTCTTATTGAAGAATATAAATTCTTGGGCTGTTTGCCTTCTCCTTTGTTCCTTAAATCAAAGTGTTGATTGTGATGTGTTCAAACTGTTAAATGTTAATAGATATTTGATGTAGATAAATAAATTTGTGTAAATATGATCTTATTGCAGCTGAAGGTTAAGAATTCCTGTTTGTTAAAACTAATTTACAATTCTTATCTCACTCCTATGGTGATTTTAAATGTGATTGCATTGTCTCAATTTGATCAATAAAGTTCAATTCAAACTTCCTAATTTTGAATTGCTTAGTAATGTGAAATCCATCTATATTCACTATCTTTGATTTTACATTCTACTATGCTATTGAATATATATGTACTGCAGTGTGAATTTTGTCATGTATAGTGTGTACTTAGAAAACCCAAGCTTAACTACACAAGTAGATTGGAAGTTCTACTTTACATTAATGCACATTATAGACTAAGTCAAACTATATATATATATTTTATTCACATGAATCATAGAAGTTCACAAATTGTTTTTATCACAAATTTTTTTTTGAGTTATTCACATGACATGTTGCTGTTATTACTAACAAATCTCTAATAAGATAACTTTTTGTTGTACATAATTACTTGTCGGTGGTCGGCCCATCCTATTCTTTTAGTGAGTTAAATGAGATCTCTCTAAAATAGAGTATGAAATAGGTCGGCCTGTTTTGCCACGCCTAGTTGCAACTTTAATAAAAAAAATTGACATGTCAATGCTTAAATTAGGAAAATGTATATTTGATCCCCTTATATTTCATGTCATTTAAAGGCAAACACGACATAAAATTTGGGCTTTAATTTGTTTGGGTTATTTGTTTTCAGTTATTTGTGATTCCTTGTTTTAGAAAGTTGTTGCCAACACTAAATTTGCTATTGCTAGACTGAGCCCTTAAGGTCAAATGCCTTCTATCAATGCTATCACTCTCCTACCTAAATTCATCACCCTTAGGTGGACTGGTATGGTCAGTGGTGCGGCTGAACCGATTTTTATGAGTACTTAAAATGATATCGAGCCTAGGTTTATAGATCATGGATCATAAAATTTTCAACCAAACATTTGTGACATGGTTTAATTAGATGCATATGTATACAAATATTACACAATCAATCTATATAAATTAATTTGATATTTATTTTAAGAAATAAAGAAACAGTGTTTTCAGTGTTTTAAAAATGTATTCTTTTCGGGGTCTCCAAAATCTATCAAATTACATGCTATCTTGTTAATTTTTGCTACCAGGTCACATCAATCACACTCCATATTTCAGTTTTGAGCATGAAAAATGTGTGTTAAAAGGAGAAAAGTTTAGGTGAAATCGCACCTAACACATCACTTTTAGAATAGCCAATTACAAATTTACACATAATTAAATAAATAAATAGTCATTAAAATACGGGGTTTTCTCACCCTCCGCTCCTTCCTTTGTTTCCATATTTTTCTTTCTTTTCTTTATTCATCAAACTTCTTCGATTACCATCTCTTCATAAATCTAAATCCTTTGACCTATATTCCAAAACTTCAAGAAGTGGATTAAAAAGGTTGAAATTGAAAGTAATTACTTAAGTTGATGCTACCCTTTTTTTTAAGGAGATGAAGAAACAATTAATACTCTAGTATTGTAGTTTGTTTATTGAATAAAACCTTGATGGAAAATTAAAATGATGGTGCAAAGCGGTGGTGAAGACTATTCTAAAAGTGACGTGTTAGGTGCGCTTTCACCTAAGATTTTCTCTGTTAAAAGTGTTACTTTGGATGAGAGATGATTTGAACATATATTCAAAATGGGGGATTTAATTCTCATCTTACAAGTTGAGTTAGACTGAATCCAAATTCTAAGATTAGGGTTCTATTAATAAAAAAAAAGTGAGTATGTATTAAGTTTGTTGAATTTGATTCTATTAATATTAGTGTTCAACATAAATTTGAAATTCAATCACATAATATAATTGAATTTTTATCTTCTAATTTATTCACTTTTTAGTTTGGTTTTTTTTTTTATTTAAATGGATCAATGTATAAACCCCCTATTTTTAGTTTGTTTAATTCCACTAAAAAAATATCAATATAAAAACACTTTTTAAACAAAACAAATATTTATGAATTATTATTTATTATTTTATTTCATTTAAAAAAATAGTAATTACTTATTCTTTTTATTGTAAGATATACAATATAATTTTATGTTAGTTTAAAAATTTTCTTTTAAAAAAAGAAAATATTATTAAACTGTTTCTAAAAAAAGATATAATGATCTGGTTGATTAACACCTTGATCATCATTAATTCAAAGATATATAATGTTTTTTGTCAATACGTCCCTTTGTCTTTTATTTGTTTTAGATGAAAACGTCCCCTGTCTTGTATCAAACGATAGGGTCACCCTACTTCTGTACAATACTACATTTGATGATATTGATGACATATAATAGCTAGCACACAAACGTGAATGTGTCTGCTTTTGGGTCGCTATGCATATTCAATTAATCATTTTCAATTGTTAGTTTGGCTGATATATATATACACGGACCGAACTAGAAAAAATTATTGAGGGTGGCAAAAATATAACATAAGATATTCATAATTTTTTTTTGGAAAACTCAGTATCTGATTTATGTTAATTCGGTATCTGATTTAAGGACCAATTAATCCAAGAGATCCAATCCTAACGTCAGCTTGTGGTGACTATATTTTAAACCAAAGCAAAGCTTTGCTCTGTATAGACAAGTCCACCAAAATTAGCACCAAATAAAATTAATCTGAGACCTTAAAATAAGCATACTCCAAGGTCTCAAATCAACACAACTAACTTCTACTATAATAATTAAAAAAATAGTTTAATGACAGATAAAATCATATATCCTACAAAATGACGATTGTTATTAGAAACTCACACAAGTAGAAATGCTAAAATTCAAACTTTGATTATTGCATCATACTTAACAATTTCAATTTTTTTATCCAATTGAATTAGAATTTATAGATGAATAAATCAGTTATTACTTAGTGTGATAATGAAGTCAGAATAAATAATTTTTTTTTTTTTTTTGGTCAAGTAGCCTATTGGCTCGAAATTCCACCCTTAAAGTGAATAAGTGGGATGGCCGGGGTTCGAATCCCAGCACCCTGCATATATAATATATTGTCCAACCAATTGAGCTAAGCTCACGAGACATAAAAAATACTATTATATTAGACATTAGTTTAATACAATATTATAACATATTTCTCTTATAAGCATATATATACTGTATAAATATGAAAAGGGGCGAACCTTGAATTTAATTATTGGACAAGGGGTGGCAATCATGTATATGGCTACTATGGTGCTCCATGGTTTAAGGGTGGCGGCTGCCCCATTTCATATACACCTAGTTCCGTCCATATATATATATATATATATATATATATATATATATATATATATATATATATATATATATATATATATATAGGGGATGTATCAAGTGAGAAAGGGGTTCCTTATATGAGAGTGAGAGGGTTTATTTTCCACAGTCTGATTAAAACATGTGGTTGAGATTAACATCACGTATGACTCACATAGTCCTTCTGCATTCTAGTTTTTTTTTTAACAAAATCTCTCTTCTTCTACCTGCAAAATCCGTTGTACTCAAATTGATAAACAAAATCTGTACTCCCCATTGTCGTGACACTATAACTTCAAGATCTAAAATCTGCACTCCCTATTGTTGTGACCATAGAACACAAACATCAAATCATTGCAATTACATGACCAAAAAATTATTCAAAATCATATGATCAAGAAAGAACCATTGTTGTGGTCATTCTGGGTTTTTATTCAACACAATATCATTGCAAATCTGATTTTTTTTTTTTTTTTAAAAAAACATATTTAACGCTATTTGTTGAGATCCAATTTCTATTCACCCCAACAACTACCGTATCGGAACCAAGTTGAATTCCAATTTCCCATTGTGTACAAATGAATCATACATATTAAATTTGTTAAATTAATAAAAAAAATATAGGAAAGGGGCACGAAGATTAGAATTAAGTGGTAGAAGACAATGAACAAAGTGCAAGTCGCAGAGGAAGAGTAAACAGATTTGCTACAAAGAATGGAGAAGAAGAACACTGAAAAGACGCGTATTGAGAAAATTGAAATAAATTGAGGCGCGTGAGTCACTAAGATAAGGGGATTAATCTGAACCATTAATTTTGATCCAATGGTTGATAAAAGATCCTCTCACTCTCACATAAGGAACCTCTTTCTCACTTGATATATTCCATATATATATATATATATATATATATATATATATATTATAATCCATGCAGTTAAAGCTTTTGTTGGATGTCAATTCTATTTAGAAGAAGAAGAAGGTCATCATTCAAACAGATACGACTAATACTAATAGTTCCAAATTTATTTTGTCCCTTTACTGGTGTGAGAATGTGACTTATTAGCTACCATATATGAAATTTTGGGTGCAGTTTAACGTGAGAAAGTTGTACCATGGACAAGTTAAATTTGACCATTAGATTAAATATGGAACACAATTTTATTGTAGACTCTCAACACTAGATTTTTTCTCACACCCATATCTAACCTTATCCTCTATGACCATCTCCCTCTTTGCCAAACCACCACCACCAAGCACTACAGCAAACTCTGAGATCGCTGTAATAGAAAACCATCTATCACTAAAATTCCAAAACCCTTTTGCAATAAAAAAAATAATCTGAAAATGAACAAATAAATTAAAAATTGAAGCATAAAAAATCATAGTTTCAGCTTCAGTAATGTGGGTTTGGTTTATTTCAAGCTCACTCACCCACCACCATCAACAAACAACATCAAGTCCATAGTCTCAATTCTTCCTTCTTCCCTTTTATGTGTTTTATCCTTAATTTCTTTCATATTCTTCCAAAAAATTAAGTGATAGGAATAAAAATTGGTTCTTTCTCAAAAGTTTCACCAAGTTTTCACAGGACCACTGGTTGTTGGATTTATGGGGTTAATTACTCTTTGAATCCAAATACTTATCACAAATTGTTCTTCTAATTGGGGTTTTACTTTTTGAAAAAATCGAATTGGATATATTGAGAGAGTGGATGTTGCTGGTGGTGGTAGGTGAGTGAGAACGGAGGAGAGAGAACAGAGTGAAGACAGTGTGGGAAAAATAAAATCTAGTGTGGAAAGTTTATGATAAAAGTGTATATGTTATTTAATCCAATGAATAATAATCAATTGTACCATGGTCAGAAAGTTTACAACTTTCCCGTGTTAAACTCCACCGAAATTTTGAGATGATGAAGTTTTTTATGAGATGATGAGAACCATATATGAAATTTTGATATGATTAATCTACATAAATTACGGTATATGGTACACAATGAACAATGTTTTGAGGGAAAAGACATTTTTAGTCACAATACAATATCTAAAGATCTAGACCGACTAAAGATCTAGACACTGCATTAGAGAATTCTAAAGCTTGAATTAGGTTATTCTAGATCAAAGGACATTGCACCACCAAAACAAACAAAGGCAACAACATTAAGAATCATGCAAACAATACACCTAAAAGCAGGACCGTGTGGTCTTAAACCAACATGCTATCTTAATTATTTATTTATTTTTTGATTAATGCTATCTTAATTATTTAGTTAAAGGTTCGATCTTTAACTATTGCGTAAGAAAAAATATTTATTGAAAAATATCAACTTTATAAATGAATTTCAATTACTTCGAGAGATTAATTCCACAGTTCCACATGTTGGATTCCTTTTTTAACAAGAGTATGTCATTTTTTATGTATGTGTATAGAGATCTAGACTATAGAGACCTCAAAGCAAAGATCATATTCAGTGGCGTCGCCACATAGAGGTGAGAGAGTTCAATTGAACTTCTTGGACTTAAAAAAAATACACATATATTCCTATATAATTTATATTTTGAACCCCCTCATTTTTTTATATTGCACCATTGACCCAATTAAACTCAAACCAATTTTAATTTACTTATTTTCAAATTTTATTCTCTCTTTATTAGGGCTGACAATGAACCGAAACAACTCGAAAATTAAATGAGTCAAACTTAAGTTAAATATTAAGTTCGTTAATTAAATGAGTTGAACTTGAGCTATATATAGCCCGGCTTGTTTGGTTGTGAACTTGGTTCATGAACCAAATGAGTCGAACTTAGGCTAAATATTAAGTTCGTTAATTAAATGAGCTGAACTTGGCTATATATAGTTCGGCTTGTTTGGTTTTAAACTTGGTTCATGAACCAAATGAGTCGTACTTAAGCTAAATATTAAGTTCGTTAATTAAATGAGTTGAACTTGAGCTATATATAGTTCAACTTGTTTGATTCACGAGCTGACTCACTTATATATATAACACTTCAAAATATATTTTTAAATAACACTTCAAAAATAACTTTAAATTTATATATTTGATTTTATACATTTATATTTATATAATTGATTTTTTTACAGATATATAATTGATTTTATACATTTAGATAATTAATAATATATATAATACTTTAAAGAAACCAAGACAAACACTTAACAATAATAAAATAAAAATGAGTAACATTAAAATTGATAAACAACATCATGCACAATGATGTGTTTTTACGGATTTAAAAAATAAATAATATCACATTAGAGTGTATATAAAAATGGAGAATATAAAGAAAAAAAAATCGTATCGAATTATTGATTTTAGTTTCAAGTTGAAAATGAATTGAACTTAATAAGCCGAACTGCTCGCAAACTCTAACGAGTCGAACTCGAGCTGAAAAAAGAGTTCGTGTCAAACTCAAGTCGAGTTTCAAGTTGAACCAATTCTTATCGAGTCAAACTTAGACAGGTCCACCACTCGTCGAAACTGTGCCTGCAACCACCACTATTATTTGTTGACTACTATGTAATTTTTTGAATATATATTATACTCCCTCTGTCCCAAAATAAATGATCTGTTTGACCACTGACACGTTTGCCAATGTACAATTTTAATCGTTAATATCTCTAATTATCTATTATTAAAAATTATAAAAACGGTATATTTTGAAAGTACTCGTCGAGACAAATCAAACAACATCTCATATGCTAATATTTGCATGTATATATTAGTAGAAAAATAAGGTCAAAACATGTCAAATGAATAGTACACTAAATCAAAAAAAGGTCATTTAAAATGAGACGGAGAGAGTAATTGTTAATTAAATTTTAAAAGTTTGAACCTCTAATCCAGATTCCTGACAACGCCCCTAATCATATTCCATTATTAATTAGTTGCTTTTCTTTCCTTCTTAATTGTCGATTCTTTCATTTTCTGTGATAAACTCGCTACTTTTTATGATTGAAACATATCCTACAACTATTGGCCTCAATGCTAAGAGATAAATGATGAGGGAAAATGGTCCAAACGTTCCCACTATTCTCACCTATGAAGCCCCGATACGGGACACGATACGGATACGATACGATACCGATACACCGATACGTGAAAATTTTTAAAATTTCAAATCCGATACTGCCGCGATACGTTATTTAAAAATTAAAGTTAAAATTAAATATATAAATACACAATATATAAACATACATAAAATCAATAATATTAATAATTAAAAGCAGAAAACATCTATTCTTATACTAAAATTTTGGGACAAGTTCAAACGTTTAACTACCTATTACAGTATATAGTAGGATACCATAGTTTTTTTTTTTTGAAAAGTAAAAAATTATATTGACAAAGGAAAAACACAAGAAGTGCTAAAGATACAAACAAGCATGTCTGATACAGGAGCATCATAATAACTCAAAGTCAATTAATACTGGAAACTTCCAAGGTCTGATACATGAGAACATCTTAAGTTAGTCCCCAGAACATAATGATTACTGATACATCTTAAGTTATACGTCTTATTGTAGTGTATTATACAAAAAGAACACCATTAAAACTATCCAAACAAAATCACAAACACTATCCAAAAAATAATCTTTGTATCGGACACATATCAGATATTATTTATTTATTTAAAAATAATGATATAACCGATACTTTTCTGATACGTGTATCGGGACATATCAAACACGTGTATCGGGTATTATTTTTTATTTAAAAATAATGATTTAATCGATACTCTTCCGATACGAGTATCGGGACGTATCGAAAGAGTATCGATATCGAGGACGTATCGGACACGATTCGTCACCATTTTTTGAGTATCGGAGCTTCATAGATTATTTTTTGAATGAATCTTAGTACTATAGTACTACTTTGTAGAGAATTTTCTTTTAACCTTAATGATTAAGCTGCCCAAACTTTGATCGTGTGTTGCTTTGTAAAAAGGCTTAATTAGTTCCTTAGTTTCTTAAATATATTTTTAGTTTCACATTGGTTTTATAAAGAAATTTTTTTTCGCTTTAATCTCTTAAAGATATTCATGTTTGCAACATTGATCCCTTCAGTTAATTTTTTGCAGAAAATTAACTTTGGTTTCATATTAATCTCTTGCCTTTATTTTAATAGGTTTTATATTGATCCCTTATCTAGTTTCATATTAGTCATTTATCTAGTTTAATAGGTTTCATATTGGTCCTAAAGTTAATATTTTTTACCAAAGAAAGAGAGGTCAAAGTGGAACTTTTTTTCTTTATGAGATTAGTATGAAACCAAAAATATCTTTAAGGAACCAAAGAACTAATTAAACCTTGTAAAAATGATCAAACCGTTATTCTTTATTCCAATAATTAGGTACCCAATAGTATTTTTATTTATTTTCTATAAAAAAAAAATAGATGAGTTGGGTCCGAAGAATTTATCCAGCAAATGAAAATTTCAAGCAAAGAGTATTTACAAATGTATTTACAAATAGATGAGATTGAAACTCTATTTATTATGAAATCTGAACAAAATTCTTAACAACTATACCAAAATTCTTATTATATGTTTAGTATTACGGTGAGTATGCCAAAATCACTATGATATTCACTGTGTTTTTGTAGAAGCTATAGAGCGTAGCTTTTAGAAAATCACGTTAGATCACCGTGATTTTAATATATCTACCGTGATATTAAATATATGCTTTTTTTACAATAAATTAAATAAATTTTATTTATTCATTTACTAAAATAGCAAAATACAAAAGATGAAGATAACTAAATATTATATAGTATATATATATATATATATATATATATATATATATATATATATATATATATATATATATATATATATATATATATATATATATATATAACTTTCAGCCGACAATAAAGCATTAACAAACCAAAATCTAAATCGTAATAACCCGATTGAATATTTTTACATATGACCAAAGGTCAAAAGTAATTTGGATAAAATGTTCAAATGAAAACAGAGAAGCCTACCAAGTAAATATAATTAATTGTTTTGCTTTTGATATATATCTCCAATTATTGTGGTAGTTCTTGATTCAAATTCAAATGACAAACATTGTTGATTTGTTTTAAGACGAGATGACTGAAAGCTAAACATTATTAAGTATAGAAAGCAAGTTGGTTAACTTAAAGTGGTTAGCATTAACAAATGGTAGGTCCATTTCCAGCTATTCGACAGAAATAAATAAAGGCATAGCAAACAAGTTTACTCTAACTGGTTGGAGAAGCTATCACTCAAACGTCTCAAATTTCAATTATTAATCCATTTTCTTTCTTCTCCACTAATGACAAATTATGAACAATGTATTAGTAATTCTGATTTAACCACCGCCTTTATTATATCATGCAGTTTATAGAGGTTACAAATTTACAATCTTGCAAAGTTTTTCTTTTACAAATCTCAGGACAGTCGAAAGTTGTAACTACATCACACAGTTAAAGCAAGAAAATCTATTTCCAAATCTGAAACTTGATTCATTATGTTTTTGAACAAAATTGAATTTTGTAATATAATGAATCCGATGAGCATGGTTTAAATTGTGATATATAGCCGCAATTGCAGCGGCAACGTCAAATATTTTTGATCCCTATAAGACCACAATTGCTCGCATCATCGACGTTTGTTCATAATTTTTTGTGTTGGGTAAAACAAGACATCCTGACACATAATTTTCGACAACATTCTTACAATTTTAACTGATACTGTATTAATTTAAATCAATCGATCTCTTTCAACATATATTTTGCTATTCACGTTGTCAATAAGTCGAACTTCTAAGTTCTAACCTTGCAAATACAATTGTGAGTCGTGACTACAATATTTTTAAGTAAATAAGGCATGCAAAGTTATCATTACAGTGCAAGAAAACCCAATTATAATATTTTGTTTATATGAAACTTTTAAACAAGTGTTTTCTCCATTAAAAAACCTATGCAATGTTAACCTTATCTTGCTTATATTAAAAGCTATTTTAAAATTTTCAGGAATGATCTTTTTCTTATAAAATTATTTTCAGAACAAAATGAGTGAATTGTTGTAGGTAGAGAATGAATATATAGATAGTATTTGTCCTTAGCTTTTTCATTGTTGTTTCTCCTTTTCCTAGTAGTTAAATAATTGAAAGATACATAGTCACCATTTCACACGCCCAACCTGACCATAGTTGTCAAAAAGCAAATGAATTCAAGTTTCTTTATTTCTCTTTGATTTGATTGAGTGTACCATTAAATTTTCTTTATTCAAGAGGTTCCTAATTCTAAGAATAATATATGGATGGAATTAAAAACCAAAAAAATAATATATGGATGGGATTATAATCAGGACCAGCCTAACATATTGTGAGGTTAAAAGGAATACTAAAACGAGATCTATTATGTAAAGAAAAAAAAGTAAAATAAAAATTTAACCTTTTATTAGCAAAGAACTCTTTTTTGAAACTCGATATCCAATTTGAGGATAGACTAATTCGGGAACCAATTTCACCACCACTAATAGAGTCGTAATTGTGTAAAAAAAATAAAAATAGAGTCATAATTGAAAATAGAGTGAAAACATGTATGAAGGGATCCAATATTTAAGATATCTCTTCTAATAAATAATTAGTTGTACACAAGGTAACTGAACTTTTGATCATATAGTTTACAATTTTCTACAATATTAAAATTATTGTATACTAGTAATTGATTTAAACAGGTGTTTCTTCCATTCTAGCAAAAAGTTTTTCTTAAAGACTTGGTATTTTCAAATTTCAAAGCAAAATTGTGAATTGTAGGTAGAAAATGAACATATAAAAAGTATTTGTCTTAGCTTTTTCTTGTTGTTTCTCCTTTACCTAAGTTAAATAATTGAAAGAGACAAACATAGTCACCATTTCACGACCCTACCATAATTGTCATAAAGCAAAAGAATCCCCTTTTTTTGTTTCTCTTTGGTTGAGTGTACCACAAAAGGTTCTTAATTCCAAAATATGGATGGTGTTTTTTTGTGTACAATCTAATCGAGTAAACCACCAAATCAATCTCTAACGCTATAAGAAAATTTCCAATAGGTCATTGACAATATGACATGCGAACTATTCCGGTTTGGCCGAATCCATCTTTATACTAAGGCCCACTTCTCTTATAAAGGTCTGATAGTGGCTTAAACTTCAAAATGTTTGTAGGTACACCTCTATTATCGGTTAACAAAAGTTGTTCCGGTTCTACATACGAGTATTTCTTAATCACCTCAAGATCAAGAATTTTATCTACACTTTAGCAATCTGATTGCCAGCTTACATGTTCAAACTTCTAACAATAGGTCCAAAATTTGAAGTTAAAATAGGCACAATTCAATAAGATTGAACAATCTACTTTACAAATTACAACTGATTAAATGCGTGACACTAAACAATCCATTTTTTAAGCAGTCCATATATTTTCTATTTTATACAAAATGACAAAATCATTTCTAAATCATATCTCATATAATGAGACTCTTCTCTCACATTTAATATCCAGAGAATGATCATAAAAATTCATCACCAAATTGTCCAACAAATCTTGAATAATCTCTGATACAAATTTAAAAATTTGAAGTTGATCTAACTCAATTTACAAAATCAAATTGTAAAGTAATATATATATTTCCCTTATAAACTCATTTTGAAGTCACTTATATCATTCAATGTTAAACTCATTTTTAAGTCAATTCAATTAATTAAAAAAAATGTTTCGAACTGGGCCTTAGACTTAGTCTGCTAAGGCCAATATCATGATCATCACAGGACCCATTTCACCGGGCTTATGATTCCTGCTAGAGACTAACTTTTTAAAAAGTTGAAACAGGTACTACAATGACATCTTACGTCCAATTATCCTCGTGAGTATAACTCAGCCGGTATGAACATTGGATGTAATATATAGGGACTAAGATTCGAATTATGATACTTCTATTTATTTACTTCTACTTATTTACCTTAAAAATAAATTTCTATCCACTAAGATTATTTGACAAAAAAAAAATCTTACGTTCAATTATTTGCAGCCACATTTATATTAATTTATCTTAAACATCAATTTGAAAATTAGACACAAAAAAGTAGCAACACATCTTTTCTGGTTGTCCCAGACACTGACCCCATATAATTGCTCCACTTTAGAACAAAAAAAATAAAAATATTTTTCTTTTGATAATTTGTTACATTTCCATTTATTGCTTTTAGGACAACACTACATTGCAAATTAATTAATATTAGTATACTACTATTCTAAATTATTTTGCCCCTACAAGAATATTCATCCATTACAGTATCACACACACACTTAACAGTTCCAATCCACAAGTTCCAAATCAACAATAAATACCACACACACAACACATACATTCCAATATCTCAGAATCAAAACCAAAACAAACCATAGACTCAAACATTGTCTCAATAATCTAAAGATGAAGATTTTAATTTCTTTTCCAATTGTTCTACTGCTAATATTCTTTAGCAGACAAATAACAGTAGCACAATCCAAAACACCACAAACCAAAAACACATACATAATTCACATGGACAAATCAACCATGCCAGAAACATTCACTGATAATGATCACTTTAACTGGTTCGATACATCGCTAAAATCAGTATCCGAAACAGCAGAGATTCTCTACACTTATAAACACATAGCTCATGGATTCTCAACAAGACTAACAAACCAAGAAGCTGAAACACTTCTAAAACAACCAGGAATTCTTTCTGTTATCCCTGAACTCAGATATCAACTTCACACAACAAGAACACCAGAGTTTCTCGGATTACCGAAAACAAACACTTTGTTTCCGAATTCAAAGCAACAGAGTGAGGTTATTATTGGTGTTCTTGACACTGGTATATGGCCAGAGTTAAAAAGCTTAGATGACACAGGACTTGGTCCAATACCAAGTAGTTGGAAAGGCGAATGCGAAACCGGTAACAACTTGAATTCATCGAATTGCAACAGAAAACTGATTGGTGCAAGGTTTTTCTCAAAAGGGTATGAAGCAGCACTTGGTCCTATTGATGAAACAACAGAATCAAGATCAGCTAGAGATGATGATGGACATGGAAGTCATACCTTAACAACAGCAGGTGGTTCTGAAGTAGCAGAAGCTAGCTTATTCGGTTTAGCTTCCGGTACTGCAAGAGGCATGGCTACACAAGCGCGTGTCGCGGCATACAAAGTGTGTTGGCTTGGTGGTTGTTTGACTTCAGATATAGCTGCAGGAATCGATAAAGCTATTGAAGACGGTGTTAACATCTTATCGATGTCAATTGGTGGTAGCCAAACAGAATACTATAGAGACATCATTGCAATTGGTTCTTTCACAGCAATGTCTCATGGAATTCTAGTTTCTGCTTCAGCAGGAAATGGTGGACCAAGTGCTGATACCTTATCGAACGTAGCACCATGGATAACAACAGTCGGAGCAGGAACAATTGATCGCGATTTTCCATCTTATATATCACTTGGAAATGGAAATAATTACACTGGTGCATCACTTTACAATGGAAAACCTTTACCTGATTCATTGCTACCACTTATTTATGCAGGTAATGCTACAAATTCCTCAGTTGGGTATCTTTGTATACCTGATTCATTAATAAGTTCAAAAGTTTCTGGCAAAATTGTGATATGTGAAAGAGGTGGAAACTCAAGAACTGAGAAGGGTCTAGTAGTAAAAACTGCTGGTGGAATTGGAATGATTTTGGTTAACAGTGAAGAATATGGTGAAGAGTTAATTGCTGACCCTCATCTTCTTCCAGCAGCAACATTGGGTCAAAAATCAGGCACAATTCTAAAAGACTATGTTTTTGCTACGAAAAATCCAACAGCTACAATTGTTTTTGGTGGCACACACTTGCAAGTTCAACCTTCACCAGTGGTAGCAGCATTCAGTTCAAGAGGACCAAACGCTTTAACACCAAAGATTCTTAAACCGGATTTAATAGCTCCGGGTGTAAACATATTAGCCGGTTGGACCGGTTCAGTTGGACCAACCGGTTTAACGGCTGACAAAAGGTATGTGAGTTTCAATATTATATCAGGAACTTCAATGTCGTGTCCTCACGTGAGTGGTTTAGCTGCATTTGTTAAAGGAACTCACCCTGAATGGAGTCCTGCTTCTGTACGGTCGGCACTAATGACTACCGCATACACCTCATACAAAACCGGACAAACAATCCAAGATGTTACAACCGGGAAACCGGCTACTCCCTTTGATTTTGGATCAGGACACGTGGATCCTGTATCCGCCCTTGATCCTGGTCTTGTTTATGATCTCAACGTTGATGATTATCTTGGTTTTTTTTGTGCTTTAAACTACACGTCATTTCAAATCAAAATTGCTGCGAGAAGAGATTTCACGTGTACCAAGAAATATAGGCTTGAAGATTTTAACTATCCTTCTTTTGCTGTTGCTTTGGAAACAGCTTCGGGAATTGGTGGTGGTTCGAATAAACCGGTAACAATTGAATATAGTAGGGTTCTTACAAATGTTGGAACTCCGGGAACATATAAAGCTTCTGTGGTGGTGGAATCTTCGTCTGTGAAGGCTGTGGTTGAACCGGAGACTATTACTTTTAAGGAAGTGAATGAGAAGAAGGGTTATACGGTTCGGTTTATTTGTGATTCGATGCCTTCTGGAACGAAGGAATTTGGTTATTTGGAATGGAATGATGGGAAGCATAGGGTTAAAAGTCCAATTGCTTTAAGTTGGACTTGAGATTTGTTATGGGCTGAAACTAATTTGTGATGGACTTTACTTTTGGGCCCAGTAAGGAGTGGAACAGAAGCTAGGGGCATGTGAATGTGTCTCTTTGATGTGTCTATCGGTTATAATTAAGATTTAAGGTTGAAAAGTGAACACTCATAAGGAATTGTAGTTCTTGTACATTAACAAAACAGTGTAAATGTGTAATGGCTCATATTCAGTGTAATAATGGCTTTGAATTGTGTATTCTATCTTCTCATGAAATTAAATATGTCATAAGTGTATTATATGGCTGATAAGGACTTGCCTAACATTTTCATGATTACTTGGTAGTAAAGGAGGCTAGTCTCTTAATTTATGTTTAGAGGGATGTGAAAATTACTTAGTAAATGTGGCTAGTCTCTCGTCATTTATATGTAGATGGATGTATAAAAAGATTGCAATAGAATCAGATGAACAATGATTTTTGTTTGAGATTGCATGTTGTCCAAAGACAAGATTATTTTGGGAAGACATCTTAAAAGGATGAACATTACATAAGTGGTTGATAGGACTAAGCGAATGTCATGGTCTCTAATTGGTTGGTTTAAAAATGAATTGTTAGGTGCGTTTTCAACTAAGATTTTCCCTACTTATATATGATTATTTCTTTAAAAAAAAAAACCACTAAAATTTAAAAAGTAGTAAATTATCCAAACCTTCTCTAATTTGCCATAATAAAAATTGCAAAATGGAGTCTATCAATATTAGTTCAACGGATAATATTGATATTGTTTGGTTGAATAGTTTCAACCTAACAATATTTCGGATCCCAATCTCATATCTCGCATAGAATATGTGTGTTTTAGTGGGACAATTACTTTTGTCGGCCTACAGATTACTCGTGCATCCTACGCGTTTCCTATTTTACCCTTCCGCTACTTAAGTAGCGGACTGTATTTTTCAAAATTTCTCATTTTTATAATGTCTGCTACTTAAGTACCGGACGTTATAATTGTAAGGTATTTTTTGAGGTGTCCGCTACTTAAGTAGCGGAAATGGTATTTTGGTAAAATTGTAGGGCGTGCGAGAAAAATCGTAGGATGACAAAAGTAATTGTCTTTTAGTGGTGTTCTAAAATGAGCCAATGTCCAATCTCGCTATGGACCGATCATCCAAGTCATTTGTTCTTAAGCGGACCATCTCATAGACACGTCTTGCACCCATAAATTTTAGTTCTTTAAAAATTTAATCTAATTCTTACAAAACCTAATTCATGATCTGGACTGCAATGCAATACACATTATTCCTAAACCTTAAAATCTCTCACTCACAATGTGTAGTTATTTGATCGTTGGAGTATTTGTCAATGCATGCACCTCTAAGTTTTGCCGATCAAATATTTACTACTTTGTCAACAAAAATTTGCAATATGGAGCAGGATGATGAGGCAGTTTATTTTTGTTGACTTAAGAGGCAGTATTTTGTTGACCACTAAAATAGTCAGCATTATAGATATCACCTCACCCATTCGTTCCTTCTTCCTTATCCACCACATGTGACCATTATTTCTCTTCCACATGAGAAATTCTCGTTGACTACTACACTCATTAAAAATTAATTAATTTAAAAATGGTACCATAAAATAAATAAAATAATATATACTAAAACAATAAACAAATGTAACAAACAAATCAAAGAACAACCTCCATCATAATAATATTTACATTTCGCACCTTCTTCCATTCTCAACCATCAAACTAACCACAACCATTTTCTCGGATCAATTTTTCATTCCATTTTTTCTTCATTTTTCTTATTATTATCTTTTCAATTGACCAACCACCAACGTTGTATTTTTCAATTATTGTTGATTGCAAATTTGTAACAGAGATTTCCTTAGTTAGGGTTTATATTTCGTTCATTATTTTCGCAATTTTAAGCGAAATTGTTATCATTTTTTGAAATTTCAAGCGACCCATATTAATTCATGGCGTCAAGTTTTGATCGGTGGGAAAAAGATCCATTCTTTAACGCTGCCGAAGAAGTTCAAGAATCTGCAGATAGGTACCAATTTTTCATTCTTATTGTTAGATTCATTTAATTCTTATTCATATAAGCTTTTCGCTTTTTGCTTAATTTGTTATTTATTTAATTTTGGAAAAGAAATGTTGGGATTGAATAAAAATTGAATTTTTTCCTACTTTATATTTTTTTTCCCTTTTTCCCTGTTAAATATTGAATTCATGAAAATCTTCAGGTATGAGATTTTAAGTTCATTTGTGTGAATAATGTTATCATGTGTAATGCTTAAAATTTATGGATATTGATATGTTATTATTGTGTTTTTGAAGGATGGAATCTACATATAGGACATGGATACATGCCACCAAAGATAGTTCTAGCATGTGGAACCCTATTGAACTCCGAAGAGATTTACTTACTACCCTTGGTACTGCTAAATGGCAGGTAAATTTAACTATGTATGTAGTTTTTGTTTGTTTGACATAATTTAATCATTGTAATGAGGATATATGGTTTGATTGTATTTTTGGTGGGAAATGCAGTTAGAGGAATTTGAACGCGAAGTTAAGTCAAGTTATAGTAGAAACCTAGGTGCTGATGCAAGAACTAGGCACCGAGATTTTATCACTGCTATTGATGAAAAGATTAAAAAAGTTGAGCATTCGTTAAATGAATCGAGCCCTTCGGGTGGCAAGGAATCTAAGCCATGGGTGTGTTTAGACGAAGGAGAAAAAGATGAGCTCGCTTTCTTTCTTTCAGGAATGCCACTAGCAGCTGAAAGCAACAATCCACAATTATCTGATATGAATTCAGTTTCACCTGGTGTTGGCGAAGAAAAGGAGGATGTATCACATGGGCATCGTAGGGCAGCTAGTGCTAGTGCTGATATTAGTTGTTGGAAAATTGCAGTTTCCGATGATCCGCAGCAGTTGAGTTCCTCCAGTGGTTCGTCTGGTGCAATGCATAAGGTGCCCAGTTTATCGGGATTTTTTAGTTCCGTGGAATCTATCTCCAAATTGAAGTGGCCTAAGAATGGTTATGGTTATAGAAAACTGAAAACAGTGGCCCATCATAAAGAAACTGATAGTGCACTAATTCCAATGGCTGAATTGAATAGAGTGAGCCCTTAATCTGCTTTTGTTGTTTTGCTCATCTTGGAGACATTTTTTTATTGACTTTTAGTTCATTTGTTGAATTGCTAACACTGTAATTCTTTTATTGATAAAAGGGCACCAATGCATTCTATGAAAGAAGTAAAAGTAGCCACGATAGTTCCGACGAATGGTATAACAAGCAACTCTATGGATGGTGTGGTGCTATTCAGAGACAGCTCCAAAGATCTCAATACCAAATACAATACAGTCGGCTTGCTCGAGTAACAGTTTCAATTTTTTTTCTCCTTTGCTTGATTGGTAAGCTATTGTTATAATTTATTTATATACATATATGCATGCATGTACTTGCATGCTTTGTGATTTCTTATGAACAACTTAATATTTTGGAATTTGAGGGATTATACTTTACGACTTTAGCAGCGTTGTCGTCGTCTCAAAGTTCTTTATTGTTCTGTTCCCACTGTTGTTCCTTTTGCACCCAACATTTCCTTTTGCAATCTTTACATGTTTTTTCTATGTTTTTCATGAATTTGTTGCTGTTGTATATTTCACAATAAACATGAGGCTATTTTGAATTGGCTGAAATCAATTTTAGTCCCTTAAGTATTCCGATTGTGCCAATTTAGTTTCTTACTTTTTTTAAGCGATTTTAGTCCCGAATGTTGTCTCTTGCAATTTAATTACACAGCAACACCTGCATTATTTTTTCAAACACAATTAAAATTAGTTAATATCTTTCCAACCCTTCCTCAATCTTCTCTGCCACTCTTCTCGTTCTTAACACCAAATCCCATTTGACATGTACCTAACCTGTTCATTTTGTCCAATCTCTCACCATTGACCCCAGATTCACATCTATCATCCTAATTGATTTCACAGCATACTCTAGTGATGACAACATTAACTCATTAGAGTCGTGAGGTGATTCTATAAAAAACCAACACATCAAAAGAAAAACACCACCATCAACCCCAATGTTCAAATGATCTTTGTCTTTTAGAAGGCAAAGCAGAAGGGAGGATGGAACAAAATGATGGTTCGGGCGAGGATGAGGCCGTGAGGGCAAGAAGGCTAACAGTGGTTGACTTTTGAAGAAGAGGAATATAGAATTGAGAAGAAGAGGTGATGTGTAATTAAGTCAGTGGGTTGGAGGATTTTTGAAATATTTTATTATATTTTGCCATGTCACATATGCCTTTGTGGCATTAGGGGGTATCCAAGTAGGAAAAAATATTCGACATATGTATCAAATTGGACAAAAATCACAGGGGGCCATGAAATTGCAAAAAGGGAAAAACATTAGGATTAAAACCACTCAAAAAAAGTGTGAAACCAAAGTCGCACAATTGTGATACTTGGGAAGGCCAAAAGTGGATTTACGCCTATTGAATTCATAGAAATGTATCGTCCGTGCATTCTTTTGTTGTAGGTGTCTAAATATCATGTAAGAACAATATTGAATGTGAATTGTGCAATTTTTGTTCATGTTCAATAATTTACCAAGAAATTTTTTATCAACTGAAATTTTATTTTCCCACAATGCTTGTAGTAATATTTTAATAAATACTCCACTATATATTGCAGCTTATACTTATAATTATTATTGATGTCACTGCAGTTTTAATTACATTTCACACAATGTAGAAGGAAGATATATCAGCTTGTAGCTGGCTGCAGCATTAGGATCAGAAAAGTTTTATATTCAAGTCCATAAAACTTAGGTTAGTTTCCTATTTCTTAACCTATGTGATAACTACTGAAAGTGTACCATAACATTTTGCAAAGAGCTCTTTGTTGTACTAGATAGTAAAGTGAAGTTGATCAGTTGGTTGGCTTATGAAATGTTGTAAAGTTGTATATATATCAAACAATTATACATATCTTTTTTGCAGCTAGATTTGTGTATTTGTTCCAAAGCTGTTTAGTCTAGCATCTACAAGTTGAAGATGAAATTTCATTATTTTTTGAATTTCTGTCCAGTTATTCACGGTTACTATAAGATAAAAACTGTAAAAAAATGTTTTGAAAAACAAAAAGGGTAAAATGGGATTTTTGAAAAAAAGTGCGGGGTAGGGGGTAAATTAACCCTCTTATCATATCAGTATGACTTAAAAATATATCAGTGCATAAATAGAATCAACAACCATGTGAGTGTGACTTGGTGTCTTGGAGGCATGCAGCAAGTGAAGGGTGGAGAAAAATGCATTATGAATGTGTCAAAAAAATCACCACCCTAAATTTTCATTTGTTAGCCAGTTTTGGTATATGATTAACTAATTAACTTATGTTGATTCTATTCCTCCTATATAATTTGTTATCTTAATTTTGTGAAAATATTTTTCGTCACGCAAAGTTAAATTTAGTTCACTCTCTTCTCATTTAAGGAAATCAATCAATTGTTCTATAAATTGGAGTGTTTTAGAGCAAACTTCATTTCATGCAAAACAACATTGATAAGAGGAAAATAAAACTACTTGATCAAATTTCATACACAATGGCAAAAACTACTACTTTATTTGTTTTGGTCATCCTTGTTGCGGTGATTTTGAATGGCTATAGTGCTGAGTGTGTGGGTAGAGGCAACCAACTGGAGAAAGATGGCACTGTTTACAAATCTCAAAAGGCGACTCAGACGCCGTTGTCGATTCGTTGTGCGTTGTTGCGTGACTTGTGTTTGCGTTATCCTGAATTTTGTTCTGAGTACTATAGGTTGTGTCCTCCTGACAAAGATCTTCAAACCACTGAAGCTAAAACTGATAATCCTAAAGCCGAAAACCTTCCATGATCAGAGAGATTGTGGCATGGTTTGTGTTATTGATATTATATCTATGTGTATGTGTGTGAAAGTATTATATGATATTATAGCTAAATAACCTTTATTGGCCTTTACTGGTTGTGTCTTTGCTATAGGTAGCTAGCTTCTTGGGTATGTTCAGTTCAGTCAAGGATTATGTATATTTGTGTGCTATGGTTTTTGTATTATTATGATTATGATGTTATGGTTATACTTATAATATATACACATACATATTAAGATAAAATTATGATGAGTGTTTCTTGTTTCTTGTTTCTTGTGCTATGGCTTAGGTAGCATCTTTATTTATTTATTAAAGCATATATGATGTACAAATTTCAGTAGCTCCTAAGTATTTCATTATGCATTCTGCACATTGTTATTAATCAACTACTTTAAGCCACAAGATTATTATTACTACAAAAAAGAGCAAACACCATAAACATAAAAAAAAAAAAAAAAAAATTAAAACATAACTCTTCCAACCTCGCCATGGGACTTCATTGACTACAATAGACAATACAACAAAGTCCAAATCATCATGGCACAATCTTGTAAGCTTTTGTCTTATCTATCCAACTTATGAATGAATTCTTAGAATTTCTAAATCCTAAAAATCCATGTTCTTTTGCTTTGTTCATATTATCCAACACACCCTCAACTCTCATCATAAAATCTGCAAACCACCAATCTCCAACATCCTCAAGCTTAGTGTTCAATAACCTATTCTCCCTCACAATCTCTTCCCACACACCACCCTTATCCTTCATCATTTCAGTTAACCTTAACTCTGAACCCTCTTCTTCAAACTCATAATCCTCAATCCCAAACTTATCAGCCAACACTTTCCACAAATGTTTCCACTTGAAAACATCACCATTGCTACAGTTGAAGGCTTCGTTCTTTGCATTAGGATCCACTGCACCCCAAATGTGTTGTTCTGCTATTAAATTAGCATCTGAAGCTGTTGAATAACACTCCCATGCACCTTTTGATCCAGGAAACCTTAAAGGAACACCCTCATGCTTGCAAATTGCGGCGTAAACACAAAGGGTACCGATTAGGTTCATCATGCTGTAAGGTGAAAATCCAAAGATAACTTGTGGTCGATTAATAAACCATGTCATTCCTTTTTTCTTACCCACCTGAAAAACATAGTTGATAAATTTTTTAGAAACTATTTACTATTTTTATATACTTTAGGTACTAAATTAACGTGAGAATTATATTTTAGAGTCTAATTTTATGATTTAAGCTTTTATCTTCCATACCAAGTACCAACCTCTTCGAATAAGATATCCTCTTGCGTGTGATAGAAATTGAGCGCGCCGAGGCGCGGCACATCCTCGGTGAAGGGGGATTCATGGGGCTTGATCTTACTGATAGTTTCGAATGATCCTACGTAATGCTTGGTACCTGTCTGAAGGGACACGTGAAAAAGATTTGGAGCATTTGGGATGAGTGAACGAAGGACGTTCCTCAACATGGAACCATTTACCTCGCAGTTTTGAGTCTCTGTGGGCCTGCTAATCCACGAGACATAAAATATATGAGTCACGTCAGCTAATGTGGTGAGCTTCAACTCGACATCCTTTTGGTTGGAAACATCGCACTGAATGTAGTGAATAGGGTTATCCGCGTTCCACGTTGGTTGTGGACATCGAGCCACACCGTAAACCTTCCATGGTCCACCTGGTGTGTCTTTGAGAGGTAAAATCTCCGCTAAACTGTTTCCCACTATTCCCGTCACGCCTATAATTAATGCTACGTTCTGGAAGTTTCGTTGTTCTTCCTTGGAATCTGTAAACTGCACACACAAGAGAGTAAAATCACATTATTGGAAATTTGTAAAACATAGAGTTATGGTTAAATGGAGTATGTCGTAAGAACTTGCCTTGCCAGTACCACCAGTTGCTCTTGCTAACCACCAGTTCATTTTTTAGGATGCTTGGTGTGATATGCTTTTAAGATTTAGGATGTTTAAATTTGTGTTGCTTGGGAGAATAATTCCTATGTTATATATATTATATAGGTGTATGTGATTATCAACATAATATCTTTGCAAGTACAATATATTATTTTTTTATACCCACACATTCTTCTTTTATGAATGTTCCCTCAAATACTCACACCAATAGTTGCCAAACTAAACACGGCTAATGAATTTCAAGCAATTATTATATAGGTGGCTAATGACCGAAAGTGCTCCACCGTAAATCAGTATTATTAAAAACTTTAATGATTATCGATAATACTTTTAAAAAGTAAAAATTCATGACTTTTATTGTCTTTTCGGCTAAAAAAATAGAATTATTGATGTTAATTTAATATGAGTTACATTTTTATTATCTGTTGTTTTAATCAAACTAATATCAATTAAATTATTATTTTAATTGTAAAAATAATAATGACAATTAACTTATAATTTCAAAAAACAATATATACCTTCATAAAATTTTAAATATTTTTTCAATACCAATTCACGGTGGACCAGTTATTAAACTGTACCATATTAGAATTTTCCATTGTGTAGAGGCGGCTACATAGCTTGAAGCAAACATCAATTTCTTTTTGTCGACAATCAAGAACTAGTTAGCTCTTATAATCTCTTTTGGATTCAATATAATTTGGAGTCATTATTCTAATAGTGCAGCTCAATTAGTACTATAAGAGATATTATTAAAATGGTTGAAATTGAACTCCAAAATTTTCATTTATCTACATTTATAATATGAGTTTAATAAAAACTAAGAGAATAATTTTTTTGTTATGACGATAAAAAAAACTGATTTAATGTTTGAGAGTTGAGTTTTTGGATAAAGTTGTAGAGAACAGACATTTACACTCTTCAAAATTGTTTTTGTCAATACAAAATAATTATTTTTTAACATGTTCCCTAATATGATCCTGTTGATTATAGTCTTAAAAAAAAAAGAATATGAGACATTTTAATTAAATGAATTTTCTTAATATTTTCGGACAAATGAAAAAAGAGTGCAAAAGACATTTTCATTTTTTTTTGACAAATAAAGCGTCAAGCGATTATCCCAGTTTGGTCCAAAAGACACCGCAAATATTGCACTCTTTTCTCATATTTTCTCTTTTTTAATAAATGAAAAAGGCTGAGTCAAATAAAGAAAATAAATAAGGCTTATAAAATTGGGATGCTAGAAGGTCCGCCTAAATGCTACTACTTGTATTTAGAGGCGACCTGCCAGTCAAATATATTTTTAATTTCGACAGAATTACGGTATTTTAAATTTAATTTCTCATAGTAATTTTAATCCTTCATAGTATTATAGTCTGTAAAAATAATTTCATTTTACAAATGAATAGATAATTTTAGTCTCTCAAAATAGTCCTTATAAAAAAAATTTGGGATCTGTTTCCCCATTTTTTTTGCTTTGTAGGGAAGTGAAAAAAAAACATGGGGGTGGGATTTTTCTTCTTGTTGTATAGTAGATAGTAAGGTAAAGTTGTATATATATATATATATATATATATATATATATATATATATATATATCCAGGGGCGGAGGCACAGGGGGACGGGGGTGACTGCGGTCCCCCCTACCTCTTTGAATTTTTTTTATATAGTACTAGTAATATGATACTTAGTTATTTTTTATAAGTGACAATTGAGTCAATAAAAATTGATGTATTTAGTTTATAATATAATTTAGATAAATGTATTTTTGTTGATTCAATTTGTCTCTTATAAAAAGGACAAGAGGAAGTACTACTATATATTTAAATATATTGGGTCTTTGTCTTTTACGGTAAAAAAAAAGTGTGCAAGCATGGGATGTGTTTAGAGTGAAATTTGTTATAGACACTTTTTGGAAATGAGGCTCTTTGGTTAATAATTGTGGTTGCTTGTCTTTAATTTGTTGGTCATTTTGGTGTGTGAAACTTATGTATTGTTTTATTCATAGTGCTAAAAAGGACTTTGTATTGATTTTTAACTTGTAACATAAAACATATTGTGTATTTTGTCTTACCTTTTGAGTGTTCTTTATACTTAAAAAACTTATATATATATATATATATATATATATTGATTTTGGATATTGCTTATATGTTCTTAAATTTCTTATATGTGTAGTAGTTTTTATATATATAAAAAAAAATATTTTATATATACTAAGTTATACGACATTTTAAACTTAGTCCCCCCTATGTTTAATTCCTGGCTCCGCCCCTGTATATATCATACATTGCAGCTAGATTTATGTATTTGTTCCTAAGCTATTAGTCTAGCATCTATAAATTGAAGATGAAATTTCATTATTTTCTGTTCAATTGTTGTTCACGGACACGGTTACTATAAGCAAGATAAAAATTGTAAGAAAAAAAAATGTTTTAAAAAACGAAAGGGTAAAATGGGATTTTTGAAAAAATGTGGGGTAGGAGGAACTCAATCCTCTTATCATATAAGTAAGACTTGAAAATATATCAGTGCATAAATAGAATCAACATTAATGTGAGTGTGATTTGGTGTCTTGGAGGCGTGCAACAAGTGAAGGGTGAAGAAATGCATAGTGGATTGAGTGAAAAAAAAGTCATCACCATAAATTTTCATTTGTTAGCCAATTTTGCTATACCATTTAACTAATTAATTTATTTTGATTAATTATTCCTCCTATAATTATCAACTGGTCAATTTTCATATTTAACACCATGGTTCCCACAAAGTTACCTTAATTTTGTGAAAATATTTTTGTCACGCAAAGCCAAATTTAATTGATTCTCTTCTCATTTAAAGGAATCAATTGTAGTATAAATTGGAGTTTTTTAGAGCCAACTTTATTGCATGCAAAACAACATTGATAAGAGAAAAATAAAACAACGTAACTTAATCAAATTTCATACACAAATGGCAAAAACTACTGCTTTACTTGTTTTCGTTCTCCTTGTTACCGCGATTTTTAATGGCGATTGTGTTGTGGATGCTGCTCCCTCCACACTTGTGTGGCTAGACCGTTGTGAGATATTGCAAACCTTGTGTAATGCTGATCCTGACTTATGTGCTGAGTACCATAGGTTGTGTGGTCCTCTCCAAACCACTGAAGCTAAAACTGGAAATCTTAAAGCTGAAAACCTTCCATGATATATAAGAGATTGTGACCATGGTTTGTGGTATTGATATTATCTATATGTATATATACTTTTATATGTGTGTGAAAGCATTATATTATACTAGTATGATAATAAAAATTATATGATATAGCTAAACAACCTATAGTCCTATACTGGTTTGTTGTGGCTTTGCTAGATGGCTAGCTTCTATTGTATCTCCAGTCAAAGGATTATATACTTTTGTGTGCTATGGTTTATGTATTATATTTATTGTGCCATGTTATTATGGTTATAAATAAATTATAATATATATGAAGATTGAAATAAAATTCACATCTCTTCTCTTGGATCGGAGCATACAAAATTCACAATGCGTAGCTTTATTATTATTTTTTTTCCTTAAAGCATATTCCTTTTAGTTCCACTGCACTGATATAAGAATTTTTAACATATAATATACAAATTTCTCCTAAATATTTCATTATTCTTTCTGTACAATATTATTAGCCAACTACTTTAAGCCACAAAATTGTTAGAAAAAGAGCAAACCCTATAAATATAAAAATAAAAATATAGAAAATATAACTTTTCCTACCCCACTATGGGACTTTATTTACTACAACGAAGTTATGACAATCCAAAGTCCAAATTATGATTGCACAATATTGTAAGCTTTAGTTTTGTCTATCTAATTTATTCCTAAATCCTAAGAATTTATGTTTTTTTGTCTTGTTATTTTTAGGCTTAAGCCTGATCTTTTAAAAGTCTAATATGACTTATTTATCTGTTTAAAAGCTTATTTTATATGAATATATTTAAATAAATAATTATATTTATTTTTACATATATTAACGAGCTCATAAACAAATGAAATTAAACTTTCTTTTGATATTTAACATTATATTTTAGAGAATCTGATTTGACTATACAATATACATATATGACTTCATAGTTCATATATCAATTTTAGCCAAGTAATTTCTATTACTTAAAAAAAGTCATCACCCTAAGTTTTCATTTGTTAGCCAGTTTTGCTATATTATTTCTATTACTTGAAAAACTCATCACCCTATTTAACACCATGGTTCCCACAAATTTTCCTTAATTTTGCAAAATATTTTTCTCACGCAAAGCCAAATTTTAATCCATTCTCTTCCCATTTAAGTAATCCACCATGAATCAGTGTTATTAAAAATTTTAGTGACAATCAATAATCCTTTTAAAAGGTAAAAATTCATGACTTTTTTTGACATTTTTTGTCTTTATGGCTAAGAAAATGAAATTATTGATGTCAATTTAATATGAGTTACATTTTTATTATCGGTTGTTTTAATCAAATTAGTATCAATTAAATTATTATTTTAATCGTAAAAATAATGACGACAATTAACTTATAATTCCAAAAAACAATATATACCTTTCATAATATTTTTTCAATACCGGTTCACGGTGGACCAGTTATTAAATTGTACCATATTAGAATTTTCCATTGTGTGAGGCGGCTACATAGCTTGAAGCAAAAACATTAATTTCTCTTTGTCAACAATCAAGAACCAGTTAGCTCTGTGAGCCTGGTATTTGCTTTGCAGTTTCTCTTGGTCCCCTCTGTTATGTTTTTTAGCTTGTAACATTGGTACTCCTTGTACCTGGTTTAATATATTTTTGCCTCTTTCAAAAAAAAAAGAACTAGTTAGCTCTTATAATCTCTTTTGGATTCAATATAATTTAGAGTCATTGTTCTAATTGTGCAGTTCAATTAGTACTATCAGAGATATTATTAAAATGGTTGAAATTTGAACTCCAAAATTTTCATTTATCCACATTTATATTATGAGTTTAATAAAAACTAAGAGAATAATTTTTTTATTATGACGATAAAAGAAACTGAATTTATGTTTGAGAGTTGAATTTTTGGATAAAATTGTAGAGAATAGACATTTACACTCTTCAAAATTGTTTTTGTCAAAATACAAAATACTTATTTTTTAACATGTTCCCTAACATGATCCTGTTGATTATAGTCTAAAAAAAGAAGAATATGAGACATTTTAATTAACTGAATTTTTTAAATAATTTCGGACAAAAGACTTTTTTATTTTTACTTTTGACAAATTAATGAAGCGTCGAGCGATTTTCCCAGTTTGGCCGAAAAGACACCGCAAATATTGCACTCTTTTCTCATATTTTCTCTTTTTTAATAAATGAAAAAGGCTGAGTCAAATAAAGAAAATAAATAAGGCTTATAAAATTGGGATGCTAGAAGGTCTGCCTAAATGCAACTACTTGTATTTAGAGGCGACCTGCCAGTCAAATATATTTTTAATTTCTATAGAATTACGGTATTTTAAATTTAATTTCTCATAGTAATTTTAATCCTTCATAGTATTATAGTCTGTAAAAATAATTTTGTTTTACAAATGAATAGATAATTTTAGTCTCTCAAAATAGTCATTATAAAAAAAAATCTGGGATGTGTTTCCCGAATTTTTTTGTCTTGTAGGGAGGTGAAAAAGAAACATGGGAGTGAGATTTTTCTTCTTGTTATATAGTAGATAGTAAGGTAAAGTTGTATATATATCATACAATTATATATATATATATATATATATATATATATATATATATATATATATATATATATCTTTTTTGCAGCTAGATTTATGTATTTGTTCCTAAGCTATTAGTCTAGCATCTACAAATTGAAGATGAAATTTCATTATTTTCTGTTCAATTGTTATTCATGGTTACTATAAACACGATAACAATTGTAAGAAAAAAATGTTTTTAAAAAACGAATGGGTAAAATGGGATTTTTGAAAACATATGGGGTAGGAGGAACTTAATCCTCTTATCATATAAGTAAGACTTGAAAATATATCAGTGCATAAATAGAATCAACATTAATGTGAGTGTGATTTGGTGTCTTGGAGGCATGCAACAAGTGAAGGGTGAAGACAAATGCATAGTGGATGAGTGAAAAAAAAGTCATCACCCTAAATTTTCATTTGTTAGCCAATTTTGCTATACCATTTAACTAATTAATTTATGTTGATTAATTATTCCTCCTATAATAATCAATTGGTCAATTTTCATATTTAACACCATGGTTCCCACAAAGTTACCTTAATTTTGTGAAAATATTTTTGTCACGCAAAGCCAAATTTAATGGATTCTCTTCTCATTTAAGGAAATCAATTGTTCTATAAATTGGATTGTTTTAGAGCCAACTTCATTCCATTCCATGCAAAACAAAATTGATAAGACGAAAATAAAACAACTTAATCAAATTTCGTGCACAATGGCAAAAACTACTGCTTTACTTGTTTTCGTTCTCCTTGTTACCACGATTTTTAATGGCTATAGTGCTGAGGAAAATCTATCATTGATTGCTCAGTGTCGGTGGGTGCCAGACTCGTGTTTTAATGATCCTGCCATTTGCGCGAGGTGCCATGACGAGTGTCAGAACGATCTCCAAACCACTGAAGCTAAAACTGATAATCCTAAAGCCGAAAACCTTCCATGATCAGTGAGATTGTGGCCATGGTTTGTGGTATTCATATCTATATGTATACTTTTATATGTGTGTGAAAGCATTATATTATATATATGATGATATAGCTAAATAACTTACACTGGTTGTGCCTTTGCTAGATTGCCAGCTTCTTGGGTATATCTCCAGTCTAGGAATATATACTTTTGTGTGCTATGGTTTATGGTTTATGTATTATATATCGTGCCATGTTATTATGGTTATAAAATATAAATTATATATATATAAAGATGGAAATAAAATTCACATGTGTGTTTCTTCTCTTGGATCGGAACATCACAATATGTAGCTTAATTTTTTTCTTAAAGCATATATTCCTTTTAGTACACATAAGAATTTCTTAACATATAATAATATATAAATTACTCTTAAATAACTCATTATTCTTTCTACACGATGTTATTAACCACAACTTTATTATTACAAAAAGAGCAAACACACATTAAAAAAAATAGAAAATATAACTCTTCCCACCCCACCATGGGACTTTATTTACTACAACAAAGTTATGACAATCCAAAGTCCAAATTATTATGTCACAATCTTGTAAGCTTTAGTCCCGTCAAAAAAAAATCTTGTAAGCTTTAGTCTTTGAAGTTTGCTCTTCCCACCCCCCGGTTTTCTTTTCCACCCCCCGAGTTTCCCTAAATGCCCCTAATAAAAAAGTACGGACTATGCGAGCCGTATTTTTACATGAATTTTCCACCCCCTACTGCATTGAAAATTGGTACGGGAAATAGCACGGATCGCAAAATCCGTACTTTTTCGTTCAAATTTTTTGAATTTTCAGGGGTAATTTTGGGTTTTAGGGGGGTGAAAAAGAGTTAGGGGGGGTGGGATGAGCCTCTTAGTCTTGTCTATCCAATTTATGAATGAGGGTCCTTAAGGGTCCCTCTAATTTGGACCAACAACTCTATTTGTTCATCTTGGACCAATGCATTTTATTACCATGAATATAATATAAATTTAGTTGGATGGCTAGGATTTAATGTTTGCTACCTTCTAGGAGAAATTTGCAAGGACAAAGGTGCATGTAAAACGTGGCACACATGATTTTCTCAAAAAGGTCATATATAGTTTTTTATTTATGGTGGGTGGTGGCATATTTGTGATGTACATTATTGTTTTATTGTTAATTGGAGAAAATTAATTACACCATCAATTAAAATGGTTAATATTTTACAGTTCATGATATATATATATATATATATATATATATATATATATATATATATATATATATTTTCTCCGTTTCTTTTTACTTATCCGTTTAGAATTGTAATGCTAAATATTTTTACACTTTAATTTTAATCCACCAATAAAATCCTTTTTTTTCACACACTTGTTTTTTTCAATAAATTTAATATATTATATTAGGTAAAAAAATAAATTAATATGTTATCTACCAAAAAAATTGTTAAAATAAAAAAATAAATTAGTTCAGGGGAGTAATTGACAAATCATTCTCTTAAAAAAAAAAAAAAAGACAAGAGGGTATAATACAACATTCTGTTACTTAGCTTATCAAGAAAAAAATTAGTTGTTCTTCTAAAAATTGTTGTTCTTATATAAATTATTTTTCTTCTAAATTAATTACCCGAACTAAATTTGGAATGATATCGATGAATCTACCATAAACTAAATTTGTCGAATTAGGGTTAATTTGTTTTTTGTGGCACGTGGTCGAACTAAATTAGTGGAATTAGGTTTAATTTATCTTTAATGGCACGTGTTCGAGTTTGGAATGATATCGATGAATCTTAGTCGAACAAAATTTATCGAATTAGAGTTAATTTGTCTTTAGTGGATATTAGTTGTATGTAATTTGTCGAATTTTGTTTAATCTTTCTTTATTGGCATGTGTTTGAGTTTGGAATGGTGTCGATGGATCTTAGTCGATCTAAATTGGTCGAATTAGGGTTAATTTGTCTTTAGTGGCACGTAGTCGAACTAAATTTGTAGAATTAGGGTTAATTTGATTTTAGTGAATATTAGTTGTACGTAAATTAGTGGAATTAGGTTTAATTTATCTTTAGTGGCACGTGTTCGAGTTTGAAATGGTATCGATGGATCTTAGTCGAACTAAATTTGTCGAATTAGGGTTAATTTGTCTTTAGTGGATATTAGTTATACGTAATTTGTCGAATTTTATTTAATTTTTCTTTATTGGCACGTGTTTGAGTTTGGAATAGTATCGATGGATCTTAGTCGATCTAAATTTGTCGAATTAGGGTAATTTGTCTTTAATGGATATTAATTGAACGTAATTTGTCGAATTTTATTTAATTTGTCTTTATTGGCACGTGTTTGAGTTTGAAATGGTATCAATGTATCTTAGTTGAACTAAATTTGTCGAATTTTATTTATGATCGAACTTATCGAGTTAAAAAAAGTTAGTTATTAGATAAAAAAATATGAAAATTAGTGTTAATGGAAAATTAGTGTTAATCCATCTTGAATATAATTTTTTTGGTAGAGAATCCTTTTTTTTTATTTTGTTATAACGACATAAGGGTTAACTATAATTATACTCCCTCCATCCCTTTTATAAGAGCTAGTTTGACACAAACTTTGTCCCTTTTTATAAAATTCTTTTACAATTATCAATAACATTAATTATTTATTTTTTAAATTTGCCCTTACTTACTTTGCATAGTTTTTTTAATAGCATTAAATTCTCTTTTGTATGATACAACGCACTATAATTAATTATAAGGGTAAACATGTAAAATCAATATAATTTGTCAATCAATTTAATACTAAAACTCATTTTCTCAATACTCGTGTTTTGTCAAACTAGCTCTTATAAAAAGGGACAGAAAGAGTAATATATTATTATTATTATTATCCATGCTTAAACAAGGGTTATGAGGGTTCAGAGGGTTAGGAGTCAAAGTAACTTCTTTTCCTTTACCCACCACCGTCCCCACATCATCTCCATTGTGAATACAAAAACCATGGAAGTTTCAAAGATCATGTGTTTGAGTTGTAGAAGCCATATTTGCAACTAATAAATAGAAAAAAGAAAACAAATTTGCAGGACGAGAAATTCAAGATTAACATAGTGAATTTGAGAGAAAGAAAACACAGTGGAACGGTCGGTTGTTGTTTTTTTTTTTTAATTAAATAAATGTTGATTTTAAAATATTAAATCCTATGTTCTAGTTTGAATAACTACCCATGTAAAATTGGGTTCTATGTGAAATTGAAATTGGGTTAAAAATTCCTTGAAATCTGTGGGTTTGAGAAGATCGATGGTTGGAGCCAAGAAAATATAGGAAAAGTGTAATACTCTCTAAAAAACTAAACCTCTGACCTCTCTCTAACTTTTTCCAGCCGCCGCCTAACCCTAATATCCAAACTTCCTTTTCATCATGTAGTAGCGCTATAGGTGGTGCGACGAGTGGCTTCGTGCACTCCGCATCATCTCACCTTCATCTCTGCTGGTTTCTTAGTCGTTCATCGATTGGGGATTCGCGGTAGTCATGGTGGGTAAACCCCTCTGGGGTGTTCTTTTCAAACTTCACTGACGTTTTCTGTAACAGATCCGACGGTTTGTTTAGGTTGCGGTGGTGGGTTTTTGTGTTGCGGTTCCAGCCTCTGTGTCGGTCTTTCTTAAACCATCCGGGTAGGTTCTCTCCAATCTCTGCTCCGGTTGTTGGTGGTCCTACGGTGGTGGTAGGTAACGTACCAGGTCATCAGATGTTGGATCCAATGGTCTTTTGGGTAATTTTTCTGGTGGGATTGGTTTACAGCAATGCAGTGCTTCTAGTTCTGTTGTTCTATCTATTGCGGTGTTGTGTTGTTTTGTTTGGGTTTCTCAGAACCTTGCTGTGTTTTGTGTTCTGTTGTAGTGGCTTTTTTCCTATTTTCTAGCACTGTTTGTTTGCCCTTTTGGATTTTGGTTTCCTGGTTTGATTTCAGATCTGTTGAGATTTGCAGGGATCAATTCTTTCAATTTTGCATCCGCGGCGCTAGAGAAGTTGGGAAGGCTGACTTCACTGGCTAGAAATAGCCTTGTACTCGTTGCTGCTGTAGCGAGTTGTCGGTTGTTGTCTCTGTTTCCGTGTTGACGGTCAGATTCACTCACCGTGCTCTAAGAGATAGATTGATTGTTTAGTCTGTCTTTACTTGTAATGGTTGAATCGTTTACACATCTCTTTTTTGCAATTTAGTTTTGGGTCCTGCGTTGGACTTGCTGGATTGTGTTTGATGTATCTTCGATTACTTGGCATTTGGATTTTTCACTGGTTTTGGTCCGGTTGGATTTGCTTTACCCTTTTTTGGGTTGTATATACTGTTTTTGTTTGGTTGCTGGGTTAGGTTCTTGCCCCCCCAGATTTCCTTGTACTTTCTTTTTTTATTTAATATATTGTTGTTTGTTTAAAAAAAAAAAATAGAAGATCGATGGTGGTGAAGTTTTGCTTTTGCCTAAGTTGAGATTGTATGAAGATCTGGGTTTGTATATGATGATGAGATGAAGATGATGATAAAGTTGAATGAAGAATGTTTGAGAAAGAGAAAGAAAATCCACAAGTAGTGGTGATGGTCACCGACGTCGGTGTGGGTAGTGAAAATCCATATAAAGTTTTGCATACAGCTGTATATTGTTTTTTATAAAAAACATTAAATGGGTAAAATTTGGTGTTGCAGTCTATGTTGCTTACAAGAATCTTTTGACCGGATCAATTTAATATTCCCAGTCATTTCCATGGGTCCAAGATGGACAAATTGATCTTTTTGTCCAGGCTAAACGCATCCTTATGAATGAATTCTTAGAATTCCTAAATCCTAAGAATCTATGTTCTTTTGCCTTGTTCATACTATCCAACACAATCTCAACTCTCAACATAAAATCTGCAAATCACTAATCTCCAACATATTCAAGCTTAGTGGGTTGTAGCCCATTCTCTCTCACATTTTCTTCCCACACCCCCCTCTTATCCTTCATCACCTCCGACAACTTTAACTCTAAACCCTCCTCAAATCCATAATCTTCAATCCCAAACTTATCAGGCAACACTTTCCACAAATGTTTCCACTTGAAAACATCACCATTGCTACAATTGAAGGCTTTGAATAACACTCCCATGCACCTTTTGATCCAGGAAACCTTAAAGGAACACCCTCATGCTTGCAAATTGCGGCGTAAACACAAAGTGTAACCAGGGGCGGAGCTAGGAATTTAAGTTTGGGGGGACCAAATACGAAAAAATAATATAGTAAAAGAAAAAAATTATTTTTAAGCGAATAATAGGAAAAAGTAACATTAAAAATAAAAGAGGCAAAAAATAAATAAAGTTTGAAAGATAAAATTAATAGTGTATCATAACTATAGGGGAAATTATATGGTACATTTGATAATTTCTAATGTACCGGTACATTTGGACATTAAATTAATGGCTAAATGAATGTTTTTTTAAAATAAATCATTTTCATATCATTAAAAATATTATAATAACCAAATATTATTGATCAATAATATCAAAAATATAGGTCACACATTTAAACTCTTGAAGAAAAAAAATTATATTTGACGGAATGTTTTTTTACGGAATTTTGATGTTAAATATAGTAACTTTGATTTTAATGTGTATATTTTAATGTGTATATTTTAAATATATTGTATAAATTGTTGAAAGTAAAAATTATCATAATTTTTTTTTAATAAATAATAAATATTCATAAATTATAGTTCAAAAAAAAAATGGGCGTTAACAGCAACTTCCGAAAAAGGGCGATCAAAAGAAGACTAATGCTACGGTGGACCAACTTCCGAAGTGGTCCACCGTGAACCAATGCTAAAAATTATCAAAAATTCTAAGGATTTTCGATAATAATCTTTAAAAGTAAAAATGCATGACTCTCTTCATTTTTGCAGCTAAAAAATGACATTATAAATGTCAATTTAGTACGAGTTACATCTTTATTATATGTTACTTTTTTTTACGCATATTATATGTTACTTTAATCAAATCGAATTAAGTCATTATTTCGATCATAAAAAATGAAAATAATCATCAATATCTTATAATTTTCATCTACAAATTGTCTAGCATCTACAAATTGAAGATGAAATTTCATTATTTTCTGTTCAATTGTTATTCACGGTTACTATAAACACGATAACAATTGTAAGAAAAAAAATATTTTTTAAAAACGAATGGGGCAAAATGGGATTTTTGAAAAAAAGTGGGGTAGGAGGAAATTAATCCTCATATCATATAAGTATGACTTGAAAAGGAATTGGATCCTCTCAATCCCATTTTTTGTCAATCTCTCTCAATCAATAAATTCTAACCTTCGGATTAATCTAAGGGTTGAAAAATTAAAAGTCCACATTAACACACCCAAAATAATAAAATACTCAAACAAATTCCGTTTCAACCAAAACTACTCAAACCCAAAACAACGAGTTCTTCATCCTCTTCTTCGATCAATTTTTCCATCAATTTCTTTATCTCTTTGATCAATTTCCTCGTCCTCTTCGATCAATTTCTCCATTGAGGGGGCTTTGCAACTTCCATCGATTTTTCCACCCCTTTGCTAATTTTCTTACCCATGACTTTTATATTTCCTGTTTTTCCTCCCCTTTGCAAATTCTGTTTTCCATATAACATAGATCGATAACAACAGTGATATATATTATATAATATAGATCAATGGCGACAAATAGTATATTACATATATTGAACTAGTAACATATAATGATGATCGGTGTATATTTGGTTCAATAACAGATGATGAATTTCATTACTATTAGTATCTTATACAAGTATAACTACTAGTAATCAGGGGGTTATTTGATTCGATGAACACAACAGAGGAATACCAAATGAGTCGTAGACAGGCAGCTGTTGACGGCATGAGTTGTTTAAGAATTGTTGTACATTAAGTTCTATTTTAATAAATTATACTCATAGATTTTTGATTCATTAGATTGATCTGAAGGTTGTAATCTGCGGATTGAGAGAAATTGACAAAAAATGGGATTCAGAGGGGGTTTGGTTATTATGCAGAAGCCATCCTTATGCACCATGCATAAGTTGCTTAGTGCACCCCCCACATTACTTATGCACCCCCCAAATTTCACGTGCACCCCTAAATTTCTCATGCACCCCCCCCCCCAATTTCCCATGCACCCCCCAAATTTCTCGCACACCCCCATATGACTTTTGCCCCCCAATTTGTTTTTTTTTCTCCCCTCCACATTTCTATCCTAAAACATTTTGCTGTGAGAATGGTTTCAGAGATATGCACTCAAAACCCATTAAGTGCATAAGATGGTTTTGGAGTACAACCCTATAATTATAATAGAAACAATAATTGTGGTATAATAATTTCGATTGTCTTATATGAGAAACCAAAATTATTGTTAAATGGTTTTAAATAATGATTATAATTGTACCAAAAAAATAAAAAATAATGATTATAATAAAAAACTATTAAACCATTTTGCTGTGGGAATGGTTTCAGATGGTTGTAATAAAAAATCATTAGGTGCATAAAATGGTTTTGGAGTACAACCCTATAATTAGAATAGAAACAATAATTGTGATTTAATGGTTTAGATTGTCTTATATGAGAAACCAAAATTATTGTTAAATGATTTTAAATAATGATTATAATTGTACCCAAAAAAAATAAAAAATAATGATTCTAATTATAGGTTGTACTTCAAAACCATCTTATGCACTTAATGATTTTGGAGTGTATATATCTGAAACCATTCCCACAGTAAAATGGTTTAGGCTAGAAATGTGGGGGGACAAAAAAAAATTTTGGGGGCACAAGTCATTTGGGGGGTGCGTGAGAAATTTGGGGGGTACATGAGAAATTCAGGGTGCGCGAGAAATTTGGGGGGTGCACGAGAAATTTTGGGGGGTGCTCGAGAAATTTTGGGGGTGCATGAGAATTTATGGGGTGCGCGAGAAATTTGGGGGCGGGGAGAAATTAGGTGTGAGTGTGTGAGTTGAGATTGGCTAGGATTATTACATGTAGATGCTCAATCTAATGAGTATTATTGACTTATGTACCATGCATAAGGATTACACTTATGTATAATAACTTCCCCCATTGAGAGGATCCAATCCCACTTGAAAATATATCAGTGCATAAATAGAATCAACATTAATGTGAGTGTGATTTGGTGTCTTGGAGGCATGCAACAAGTGAAGGGTGAAGACAAATGCATAGTGGATGAGTGAAAAAAAAGTCATCACCCTAAATTTTCATTTGTTAGCCAATTTTGCTATACCATTTAACTAATTAATTTATGTTGATTAATTATTCCTCCTATAATAATCAACTGGTCAATTTTCATATTTAACACCATGCATGGTTCCCACAAAGTTACCTTAATTTTGTGAAAATATTTTTGTCACGCAAAGCCAAAATTAATTGATTCTCTTCTCATTTAAGGGAATCAATTGTAGTATAAATTGGAGTTTTTTAGAGCCAACTTTATTGCATGAAAAACAACATTGATAAGAGAAAAATAAAACAACTTAATCAAATTTCATACACAATGGCAAAAACTACTGCTTTACTTGTTTTCGTTCTCCTTATTACCGCGGTTTTTAATGGCTATAGTGCTGTGGATGCTGATTAGTGTTGGTGGGCGGACTTGTGTTTTAATTATCATTTCTTTTGCGCGAGGTGCAATGACAAGTGTCAAAATGATCTCCAAACCACTGAAGTTAAAACTGATAATCCTAAAGCCAAAAACCTTCCATGATCAGTGAGATTGTAGGAGACCTATTACACTTTCCCACCCTAGAATCCCCTATGAATGAATTCCTAGAATTCCTAAATCCTAAGAATCTATCTTCTTTTGCCTTGTTCATACTATCCAACACACCCTCAACTCTCAACATAAAATCTGCAAACCACCAATCTCCAACATCTTCAAGCTTAGTGGGCTGTAACCCATTCTCTCTCACAATTTATTCCCACACCCCCTTCTTATCCTTCATCACCTCCGAAAACTTTAACTCTAAACCCTCCTCAAATCCATAATCATCAATCCCAAACTTATCAGCTAACACCTTCCACAAATGTTTCCACTTGAAAACATCAACATTGCTACTATTGAAGGCTTCGTTCTTTGCATTAGGATCCACTGCACCCCAAATGTGTTGTTCTGCTATTAAATTAGCATATGATGTTGTCGAATAACACTCTCATGCACCTTTTGATCCAGGAAACCTTAATGGAACACATTGGTTGTGGCGAGCTTCAACTCAACGTCATTTTGGTTGGAAACATTGCATTGAATATAGTGAATAGGGTTATCAATGTTCCACATTGGTTGTGCACGTCGAGCCACGCCGTAAACCTTCCATGGACCATCTGGTGTGTCTTTGAGAGGTAAAATATCCGCTATATTGTTTCCCACGATTTCTGTCACGCCTATTATCAATGCTACGTTCTGGGAACTTCGCGGTACTTCCTTGAATTTGGTGATCTACACACGCGAGTGAGTAAAGTCACGTTTGTTGAAAAGAAATAAAAATGAAATGTGTAAAACATAGAGCTACAGTTGAATGTAGTGTGTGCTAAGATATAGGAATTTGTTTTGCCAGTGCCGGTAGCTCTAGCCAACCACCAGTTCACTTTTTAATTTATCTTCAGTGATAGCAAAAAGAAAGGAAATTTAATTAATCTACTAATAGTGTGATGTTGTACATATTATGATGTTGGTGACTTCTTGTATTTTTATAGGTACGTAGCATGCTATCTAGAGTTGTATTGCTTGAGAGAATCATTCATATACATATATTGTTGCGTCAAAGAGACGATCACTACAAGAAATTTGACATTTAGTGACGGAAAAAATTCGTAGCTAATGGTTAAAAAACCGTAGGTATATGTAAAAAAAACCTATACCGACGGACATATTGTTCCGTGGTCTTTATTTCGCTGTACCCGTGGTCTTTATTTCGCTGTACCCATGGATTTTCTCCGTAGCAATAGGTCTTTACCCACGGCAGTTTTGGTGTTGGAATAATACATAGGTCTTTACCCACGGCCAATATGACACTCAGTGAATGGCTATACACACAGTATTATTCCGTTGGTATAATGTTTTGAATATTCTTTTTAATTTGTTTTTCTATTTGTTTACTCAACAAATATATTTTTGGCCTATATTTCTTAATAGTATTTTTAATATACACCCACGTGTGATGCATTAAATCATGAACAAGAATTGTAACAAACAAGACAAAAAAATGTAAATAAATCATGAATATATATTAATTTAAAATCTCCTCCAAAGTTCAATCAACACAAGCTAAACTACACAGTAGACAATTTCAAACTACACCATAAAGTAAATACAACTTTTGAACCGATTACTGATAACCATCCTCTGAAGAATTGACCTATATTTGTCCTTCAACTCTCTCAACTTTGGCCTCCAATCAAAGACAGCAGCAAGATCTGTATCACATAAAAGGTCTTAAGTATTGAATCTTTACTAAATGATTATCCATTATATGCATTGAATAAATACTTAACAAAGTAATATAAGATACAATTTGGTGCAATTTTGTGGAACTGTAACTAACCTTTCACAAGAGCACTGACAATACCCTTTCTGATGGTGTTTTTTCATTTGCTCCCGTTCCAACAACAACATCTTATCAAAGAAGTTGGACTATTAGGATTTACAACAAGAAATAAATTATTGGTTCAAACTTCAAAGCTCAACTATTTACCTTCTTATGTGAAAAAATGAGAATCTCTCAAGCACAACTTGCATGCATAGTTAGCTTATGTACTAGAAAAAATAAGTCCAGGCAAGCAAGACAAAATACTACACAAAAGCCTAGTATAGAAAGCAAGACATTATGGACAGACACAAGAGTAAACTTGGCACATACATACAGGGGGAAATAAGCTTCTAATAATACTATAAATCCTAGTTTGAGAAAACCTACTAACATCTTATCAAAGAAGTTGAATTGTTTGGCAATAAGCTTCTCATAATAAAAATCATATAATCTACAGCAAGAAAGTAGTGGTATAAAAGGCGAAAATAAATCAACTAAATTTAAGTACCTCATTCAACATCCTATATAACTCATCTCTGGCCTCAACAACTCTATCCCTGTCATTGCTGTCAACTACAAATATAAGACCCTGAGTGTTCTGGAAGTAGTGCCTCCACAAGGGACGAATCTGTAAAAGAAAACACAAGTATTCAGATTTCAGACACTAACTGCCTGGCACTTCTCAGGGATATGTTCAGTTGTTTGGACAAAACATCTTGTAAATTGTAACTTTAGACAGAGTATATGGACAAAATTTTATACCTTGTCCTGACCTAAGAGTACATGGCTAGATTTTTTTCTACAAACAAAAACAGATAAATCAGTATTGCCTCTTGTAGTTTAATGCAAAAGAAATTTGTGCCCAACAATAGAAGAAGCATTGCAAGTGAAAATACAAAATTTCCAGATACATAACACATGCTGCTGAACTGTTTGCAAAATCAGTGACATGTCAGTTCAATATAACTTTGAGGAAGATAACAACCAAGCAATTGGAAGCAACTTTGTGTACCTCAAAAAATGGAACTGGAATGAGAAATAGCACAATTTCAATACATAACTATATTGGAGGAATGAGAAAAGGGAAGAATTAATCATAACAACTAATACACATTGAACATAAGAGGGAATATGTAGCAGATTGATGAATTCAAATTGAACTGTCTTAGATTGATCAAATATCATAGTTAATTAGTGTAGGTAGATGTTTCTCTACTATTATATCAGCCACTAGAAGAAGAAAAAATTGTCAACCATAATAACAAATCTTTGATAAGAATGAGATGATGCATCTTAGACCATGCCAATACATTCTACTTGGTCAAATTAGAATGAAATACATAAAATGAACTCAATGCAATTACAATTGAACCCAGGGATTATGAAAAAGTGATGAATGCTCTCTGTCATCACCTTCACAAGCGCTAACATTGAAAAACCATAAACATTAAAACCGTAACAGCAGGAGGAAAAAAACCTGACACGCACCAACTCTATAATGCAGGAACAAATATATTGATCCCTGGTGATAAGATCCTGCCAAAATAAAAAATGAAAAAGATGAAAAACATTCAAGTGATACATTCTCTAAATGTTGAAATGTGCCATTACATTGGTATAGAATTTCAAGGCTGACATCCTTCTCATGACAAATTATTGGATTCTTGAAACTTTTAAATAGTATGTACCTTTCTCTATCTATACACATTAAAAGAATTATAGGAAATAAAATCTAGCCAATAAAACCAAATATATATATATATTTGTATATAGATAGCCTAGAAATAAGAAAGGGAGTCACTACAAAAAAACAATCCTGAATGCCGTTATATCAAACATATCTTTCATACGAGGACCTTTTCGACTTAGCTTGGAAAATGAATAAGGCTATACATGAACAAAACACAAGACAACTCTTGCATCTCAATTTTTTATAGAAGTGGAAAATGAATAAGGCTATAAATACAAAATCTCAATTAGTTCAAACAAGTGGAAAATGAATAAGGCTACATGTGTATAAGAGTGAACAGTTTAGGCCATATGCAATTAGAAGATATAGACACACATCATTTAAGCTTTGTAGAACAAATTATTCAAACCATATAAATACCAAAATTATCTAAGAGGCCATATACAGCTTGGTTATATGGGATATCAAACCACACAAGCACTATCTTCTCTCGTTCATAAAGGATTGACTTTTAAAGGATTCAATAAATAGGAGAAGACAAGAAACAAAAGGGAAAAATGAGATTTAAGTCGAACTAACCTTACATTCTACGTTCTAATTTGAAAACTAAACACACTGTAGCACATCAGAGGAATGAATGTATCGGTAGAAGCACGGTGGTGGCAAAACCATTGCTCAATTACACAAAACAAAAAGCAAAAATTAAAAGTATCAAATCCCCTTAAATTAAATTAACCCCTTGTCATTTCACACATTCATCCACTTAGCTCTCCAATAACAAAAGCATTACATGAAATTGATTCAGCAGAAAACCTAAATCTCCAAATTCAATCAATATGATAAAAATTCACACACTCAAATTAATTTCTCCAACAACAAGCATTGCATTGGTTCCAAGAAATCAAACTGAAAAATCAAATTACCTTCCATAGGTTACAGACCTTCAACAACCACATCAGAGTAACCATCTTCAGCGAGTTAACAGGTACGAACCTCTTAAAGTTTGGCAAAGAAAACTTTGTCGGCAACAAACTACGACATAAATAAACAAATGCACAATTCTAAATAACCTATAAGATTAGAGAATATCAATAAAAAAATATGACGAATATTATACCAACAAAGTATAGCACCCTGCTATCACCCTCACTAAAACCTCCTGGAACTAGAATTCCATTAGCACCCTCCTGAACAAAACCATTTAAAATTGTTTTCAAACAATTGCTGGAATTTGAAGAAAGAAAAAAAAGTCTCGCTTGATTGGGTAAACAGTAAACTGAAACATTAAATAGGAAGAATCTCATACCTTGACTATGTTATGCAATGTTATATTATGTTTTATTTCCAATTCCTGTTAATGCGAACAACACAATTATGATAATTAATTGAAAAAAATAAAATAAAATCAGCCAAACATCTAATAATCCAAAAATTTAGGGGTTTAGGGTTATGGGAAGATGAAGAAGAGAATAAATTTGACCTACATCAATATATAGAAAAACGCTCATCAAGCAGCTTGACATTCTTGCCATCGTCGTCTGCATCGCTGCTTCCGCCAACGATTTCCCTTCGCGAGTGAATGAGTATGTGTGTGTGAGAGAGAGAGAGAGAGAGAAGCCGGTGAGAGGAGTCCATGAAATCAACAAGAGAAGAGGAATAATGGAAAGGGATTTCTATGATGTTAGGGTTCTCTGTTTAGATGGAATGGAAAAAAGCGATTTCTGATTGTGGCATGAGTGGAAAAAATTATGGTGGTAGCGTATAAAAAAAGGTGTCACTCCTATACCCACGGTTTTTAAAACATTTGTAGGTATAATAATGCCTATACCCACGAATTGAACAACCGTAGCTAAAGGCGTCCGTAGGTATACGGCAATTTTTTTGTAGTGGATGCTTTGCAATTTACAGTGACAAATTGACAATTGAAATGTGCCATGATCTGAGAGTTGTTTCAATGAATTTGTTTAGTGCATATTTGAAATTACAATGAATTTAACAAAATCATGTTTGAAGGTAGTATAGTTTTTCCAAAAATCACAGTGCCTAATTCAATATAAATGATTAATTTCAATCAAACAATTTTGATCTTGTAGACAATATGTAGCTATGGGTGTCGACTACATCCAATCTTGATCCCCGTGTACAAGGTTGGTATAATTTTTTTTTTGGAAAGTAGGCTTTTTAAAAATAAATAAATTAAAAAGATTGAAAAATTGTCATTAATGAAAATGATACTAATAATTACTCCCTCCGGCCTTATTTATAAGCAAAAATTGCTTTTTAGGTTTATTGAAGAAGTAATGTATCTAGCCTATATTTAAGCTAGATACATTAGAAATTGAATGAACCTAAAAAACAACTTTTGCTTATAAATAAGGCCGGAGGGAGTATGTCTCAATTGTTTTTAAAGAGATTTGAACTTTGTCACTTAAAATTATAATTGTCTTTTTAGATTTGAACTTTGTCCTAATAATTAAGGTCAAATTATAATTGGTTTATTTATTGTGGTTTAATCACACATGAAAAGTAATACTCGTAATAATTTTTCGGGGATTAAAATAAAAAACATATAACAAATCTAGTTAGTTAAATGAAGCATGTCGTAAGAACTTGCCTTGCCAGTACCACCAGTTGCACTTGCTAACCACCGATTCATTTTTTTTTTAGGAAGTTTGGTGTAATATGCTCTTAAGATTTGTGATATTGTTAATAGTAGGATGTTTAAAATTGTGTTTGCTTGCTAGAATAATTCATATGTATATATATTCATATCTATATATAGGTGTGTGTGTGGTAGGAGGCGGTGAGAGAAGAATGAGGTAATGAGTAATGACATACATATGCATGCTTTGAATGAATTTTTTTTTCACAAAGAATTTTTTTTTGTTTAAGATTTAAAAATAAATGTTTTTTTTTATTTAAAAAAAAAAAAATTTATGTAGAGATTTTAAAGAAATTTTGTGTTTGTTTACAATCATAAAAATCTATTTTTTAAAAATAAAAAGTTTCTACACTTAGATTCCTTAGTCTTTAAAAAAAAAATTCTTAAAAAGCTATTAGAAATAACTTTTAATTTTGAAGTTAAAAATGATTTTTTAAAAAAAATATTTTTAAAATATTCTATAACAAATACTATCAAAATTATAAAATAGATTTTTTCTCAAAAAAAATCCAAAACAAACGCACCCAAGATCAAATACTCAAATCCCTATTTATATTACTTTCTTCTTTCATGAAGGTTCTCACAAATACTCACCCTAAATAGTTTCGCTTCACACACCCACGTTTCTTTTTCACCCCTCTAGCACGAAAAATTTCGATAAATGTTCACCGAATTTTTTTAGGGTAATTTATGTAAATTTTACTGTAACAAAATCTTACAATATAATTTAAATATTTATCACTATAATACGGATAAATACATTATTTTCTATACAAAAATTACCCCATGATTTCTTAGATAATATCTTAAGACTTGCATGTTAATATAAATATTTTTCAAAACTCCCTCCAATCTTATATATAAGAAAAAATATACTTTTTCAAATTTTATGTAGAATTCATGTATCTAAATTATATTATAGTTTAAATAAATTAATTTTACAATAAATCTAAAAAACAAACTTTTTCTTATATATAGGACTATCTAATACAAATATCAAATAATGCAATAAAAAAATGTCAAAGAGATTAAAGATCTCAAGCATGTTCAAAGCATTCATGATTCATATTTTGGAGTTAGAGGCGCACATGGGACATAAGGGACAGAGACTAATTATTGTATCTAATGGCACGGGCAAAATGTTGTCACCCATAGAGAAGAAATGTCATGAGCTCATGGATTTAAATTTGAATAGTTTATACTTTATATAATTATGAATAGTTTTCTTTTTCTGATAAAAATAATAAATATAGTTCTAACAATGCATGAAATCTTGAATTAATACTTCTAACAATAGTTACAATTGCTGAATTACATATTGTTACAAGCTTGTGACAAATTGTTCATATATGTCTCCTTATAAAAAAGGATAAAGATCCTGGTTCTAGGAACAATTTAGCTTATGCTTAATCTGGGTTACTTGGTTTACAATTCACAATTCACAATTCACAATAAAAACTAGCATTAACTAAATTAAAATATCCTTCAATAGTTTCCTAGAAGATGGAGAATTTTCCTTGAATTACCACCACCAACAAGACCAATATTAGTGTGCCTTGAAACTCAAGAAATCTAGGTTATAACGTATCTTCAAGCATCATTGTAGAATGCTTTCACATATGAAATTAAGAAACATCTAAATTAATTATAGCTTGCAGCAGATTCCCAAGCTAACACTAAAAGTTAAGGAAGTGGAAAAAACAAACCTTGATACCTTGATGTACATAAGCATAATCATCCATAAAAAAACCTAGAGTAATGGAAATCACTTTTCAGAATCTGTGACTGATCAGTTCTATTTACAAATTTGATGAACCCTGCCGCAATAATCTTTACGTACCATTTTTTACCTCAGTAATTTGTCATTTGACAACCGAAAGTATTAAAGTTACAATAATTAGGCTAATTCTGAAACTCCGTCTTTGCTAAACATCCACTGTCCAGTTAATGTTATTTGTATTGCTTTCGTGTGATTTTTGTAAATGTGCGACTTTGGCGTGGTATGCAGCTGTAGCCACAGAGGCCTTACTCTTCACCCTCTGACCATGTGGAAGCTCGGAGGCTTCACTAATAGAAGCAAACCGAAGCTCCGACGGAGGGATGAAACAGTCTATGGAAAGGCCGGGAACGTTGAATGCAACCTCCTCAATTGTCCATGCTTCTTCCATCCTGGTCTTAGTGTGGCTCATTGCTGTTTCCCCGAACCTGAAAAGTGTCACTACAGATCGACCCGAGTGAGCAATCATAATCCCTTCAACAGGTTTATAGTCGTCGAGAAATGAATTTATCGTGGTCTCCCAATAAACTGCATCACCTCCATTGTTCTGAATGCGGGTCAAATGAGAATCTTCTAAGTGAACAAGAAGTCCTGTTTTCTGACTAAAGTATCCGAACAAAACATGCCTTATGATCTCTGCTGGACCTTCACTTCTGGCTTTTAATGTTGATGGATCTGCACAAAGCTTGAGGATGAAACAATCCTCTTCATTTATCTTCTTCTCCCCAATGCATCTTGCATTGATAAACATGCTAGCAGTTGTTCTTGGATCAAGACCCTATAAATAGAAACAAACAAGTCTAAATTATAATTCAACAAGAGTCGCATATATAAAGGTAGGAGTGAGTGGAAGAGTTAAAATTAACCTGAAGCGCGCGTCGAAGAGGCCTCACAGGCCCTTTTGCGGCATGTGCACCAAGCCAAGGTGTGTGCCGCCACACGAGCTTCCCATTGCAACCAGCATGAACCTTACTGCCTCCAATAGCAAGCTCCACATACCACATATCTGGATTCATCTGCCACAAAACAAATCCACCAGACTCTGCAGCTTTGGAGGAATTCCGGTTACGCGTGACTTTCTTAGCAGTCTCGAACTCGGAGGCTATCATCCTCACTTTTCCCATTGCATAAGCATTGTTAATGGAATTTTGAAGCTTCAAACCACCCGATGCAGCAATGTACTGCTGCAGTATGTACTGAGCAGAAGAAGTTTCCTACAATAACACCCAATAATACCACCACATCATCATTACATTGCAACGCTATTAACCAAATGTAGAAAAAAGAGAAAACATTATAAGATCAAAAGTAACCAAAAAAATACTAATATCTCTCTTTCCCTCCCCATTCCCCAGTTCTACCTTTCTCGCACACAATATAACACACTTGAGAGACTGTTTGAGAGAGTTTATGAAACATTCTATGACATGTCCATATGCTATTTTCAACATATTTTACATAAGCCCTTTAGCACGATGTATGAAATCAGCTTATAGCTTATATAAAAATAGTTTGACTTTGTGTTATCTTTTCTTAGTGTTTATGCTAGAAGCGCTTAATCACTCAAATAGACCCTGAGAGCACTATCTCCAGCCAAATCTCTGTGTCAACAGTTGGATTAATCTAACTGCTAAAAAGTGTATATCTTTGTCGTTGGATTTGACTAAATAGGCTACATAGGATCAAAGTGGCACAAAACCACCAACCATGTAATAAACATTGTATAACAAAAGAAGCACTTTTTCACAGATCTTTGAATATCATTAAGCTATTCATCTAGTCTTCACCTAATGTTAGCAAATTACTCATAACCCCTTTAATTTATTTTCCCAGCTACCAATCAAAAACACAACATAAAAAACATCAAAAACTCAACAAATTAATAAACAACCTATGATATAAACCTAATTAGCCTATTTAATTTACAAATATAGCAACAACAAAAAACAAAACTTTAACATAATCAAAGAACAAAATGAGCAATAGAGAGAGAGAGAGAGAGTAAGAAAAACTAACAATGGGAATATCTTTGATACTAAGATGAGGAAAAGGATCAGTAGTACAAACATGAACAGGTGCAAGAGGAGCACCCAAAACACCAAGAAGCAATCTTAGATCAGATTTTTTGCATGCTGAAGAAGATGAAGAAGAAGAAGAAGAAGAAGATGAAACAGAAGGTGCTCTCTTCCAATGAGACCATTTACCTTCACCTCTGTTAACAACATCTTCACCGTCGGTTCCATCAGGACCTTCTTTTAAAGGTGATAAAGCTTCAACAGGTCTTAAACTTCCCGATCTCGTCATGAAAAGTTCCGGTGGTGGACCTTGGTTTTTTCTCCGGCGACGGAGAAATCCTGACATAGGAGAAGGACTTCTGGCCGGACTTTTGGAACGGGATTTGGCCGGTGAGAGTCCTCTTACTACTTCTTCTTTTAGAGATGAAAAGAAGCCATGTTTTCGGTCCATTATTACAACTTTGCCACCGAAAGAGAGAGAGAAATGGAATCGAAGATTGTGTTGTTGATTTGTGATTTTTGGGATGAAACGGAAATTGGGGTTTGCTGAAAAGGACAGAGAAAATAAGCAACAGATTTGTGTGTGTTGTGGACAGGACAGTAGTATTGTATTGCCGCCAGACACGTTAACTGTGGATTACACAACACCGTACTACTGTGTTACCAACGTTGCTTCTTCCTATCTTATAATATCAGTCACCACTACTCATTTATTTATTTTTTATTTTGATAAATTAGTTTAAAATATGTTTTCAATCCTATTTTTTTAAAATGAGTTTTGGTTTTCGTCTCGTAAAATAAAATTATTTGTTTTATTTTCTACAATTTATTTTTTGTTTTTAGTTTCTAATGAGTTAAATTTTGACATTTTTTAATCTAATATGGACTTATATAGGTTTAATATGATATATAGACATAATATAGACTATTACAAAAGAGCATGGATCGAAGTTTTTCTAGAAAAATTTCCATCTCATTCGGTACAAACGAGAGCAGCCAAAAAAGTAATAAGACAGTGATTAGTATGAAACCGGCTGTAGCGAGTACTCTGTAGCAATAAATAGTCTTTCTTCGATCCGGAATTCCCAACAAATCCTTGACTCCTCGAATACAATGGGATTTCACACCTGGCAAATCTGTAACTCTACCTTCTCTTATTTTGAACATAAAAATGTCATAATGTTAACATTAAAATGTCAATATTTTGCTCATTGAGACCTAAAAACGAAATAATTATTTTTGTATGGATGAGAACAATTGATTTTATTTTACATGGAACGAAAATCAAAACTCATTATAAAAGTAGAGACTGAAAACATATTTTATCCTTTTACAAATAAGTAAGGAAGAAGTAGGAGTATCAGTGTTCGAACCTTCTTTCATGTAATGTCCTTATCCACCGAATTATATTCACTAGAACTTTTGTTACTCTACTTAATAATATACTTTAATCGATTGGTTCGAAAGAATTTAAGTTGAATTTTTGGGAGGTAAGTTATTAGACTAATTTTATTTATTTTTCAGATATATTTTTATAAAAATAATTAATTTTAAAAATATTGCATTAATTTATTACAATTTTTAAAATTTCAGAATTTAGAAATAATTAGAAAATGTTTTCAAATGAGAAACGGTTAGAGTAGTTTCTCAATAATAGGTTATTTTAAAGGAAGGAGAAAACAAATTATTAAAATGTAAAGGTTGTTTTGTAATTAAAAAATTACTTGTACATGTTCTATTCAAACAAATTAAAGACTATTTTATTAAAAAAAATAATTTTTATTACAATAAAAAAACACAATAAAATTTATTTTTTTATAAAATCTCTAAACATTAATGTTTAAATTATTCAATATCAAAATCACAAATTTTTTAATGTATAACAAACAAACTTAATACTCTCTAAAAAAAATTGGATTCGAACTATGAAGATATCAATTTAGAAGGTTGTTCATCCTAATAAAAATATAATCAAAAATAAAAACATTTGAAGTTATATACTCAATATAGTCTATATTTGTAACAAAAAAATTATTTAAATTATACTCAATAAAGATGAAGATGTGGCTCTATTTTAAAATTGGTCAGGTGAATTATCAAAAGGAAAAAAAATAAAATTGGTCAGGTGAACTTGATCGTCAGCTAAGTAAGATGAAGATGTGCATTTTATTTTATGATGTAAGACTAAGGGTCTGTTTGGCAAGCCTCCAAAACTGACTTATAGCTTATGTCTTATAGCTTATAAGCTAAAAGACCCGTTTGGTAACAGTTTTTCAGAAAGAGCTTATAGCTTATTTTACTGACTTATAGCTTATTTTTCATAAGCTAATTCAAGTAGCTTATGAGCTTATAGCTTATAGCTTATCATTTTTTCTTCCCATTTTACCCTTATGATTTTATCTTAAATCTATTTTTATCCTTTACTATAATTTTTTATATAGTATAATTTAAAACAAAATAGGTATATTGTGCCTACTTTTTTTTACTTGTTGCACTTGCACCTATCTATTTTTCTTTTACTATGTTGTATACCAATTATATTTTTTTTATGTTCTTGAATTTTTTTTTAAACGTTGATGTACCTAGTTTTTGGTACAACGTTACTATAGCCTGTACCTATTATCACCTCTTAATATGTTTACTCTTTTTTTTTTGGGTACATTATGTTTAATCTTTTTAATAAAGTATAAAAATTTAAATGAAGATATATTTAAAATGAAATTTTAAAGAATAAAATTTAATCTCTATAAAAAAAAGATTAAAATTTAATTTAATATTATAATAATAATAATAATATAAAAGATAAATTAAATTATAAATTTAAATCACTAAATTTTAAGTATTTTAAATATTAAGTAATTACCACTTGAATCAATTTATTATTGTTTCGTTCAATTTTTTTTTTATAAAATATAAAAATTGAAATGAAAATAATTTTAAAGTAAAATTTTAGTGAATAAATTTCAATCTATATTAAAATATAAAAGATATATTAAATTAAAAAGTTAAATTACTAAATTATAAATATTTTAAATAAAAAAAATATTATTAATTATGAATGCCCTTTTATGTCATTTCACATTTATATATGATTGAACCGCTAATTTTACCAAACACTTTAATTAGCTTATCAGCTATAAGTCATCAGCCATAAGCTATCAGCCATAAGCTATTAGCCATCAGTCATAAGCTAGCTTATCAGTCATCCGCTATTTTTGCCAAACAGAGCCTAAGACCTACTCCCACCTGAATTGACAAGGGTAGTAAAGAGGTTAACTCTTAATTTACACTTCTAACAACTTTAAATTTTTTTCAAAAATTCGGTATCCAGTCCAAAGATCGACTAATTTGAGCAGACCAATCTCACCGTCCACTTGTGGGAATCCCAGTTGAAGTTAGAGTTTTTTTACCTGAAACTTTAAGAATAGCAAACTTCAAGAATTCAAGCCAACATCATTGAGCCAACCGAAATAAGTTAACTCATTTTAAGAACTAATTTCCAGAAAGATAAGTAATAGTATTAAATTATTAATTAACACTCATTTTAACATTCTTTATTCAACATCTATCTCTTACAGTATATTTTAAAATTTATATACGTAGGTCCTACAATTTTGAAAATATAAATAAAATGGTTATATTAGTTTCACTTTCACCAAATAAACTTTTTTTTGACTTACAATAGTACCATAACGAATTAGTTCTCTTATTGTTTGGCAGAAGATGTGTTGATTTGATTCTCTATCAACGACAATTTTATAGGTTTAAATTTTGGTTAAGGACTTGATTCATTTTTCAAACCATGCAATAACCAAGCTGGTCAACAGTAGTGAAAAGTGCCGTTAGATATGGTGGTATTTTATAATAGTAACCTCACCAATCTCCCCCATAGAGACGACTAACAAGCATCATCATTCGAAAACTTTAATCGGTGCAAACCCATGATGAGAGACATCTTCAAAACAGGGCATGCGCTTCAAAATTATAGTTCTACAAATTAATAAGCTTATCTAGTACTACGTAGTAATAGTAATATCAATACAAAGGTTTAATATTCCATGTAGTGTGAATGATAGTCTATTTTGATATGTTGTATTTAAAAGGCATTTAAATTTTGTCATGTGAGTTTAGCTTAATCGATAGGATATTGCATTATATATATAGAGACCAGAATTCGAACACCGATCATTCTACTTATCCCCTCGAAGATAGATTTTTTCGCCACTAGGTTATTTAACCAGAAAAAAAAACATTTACAATTTTCTAGATTAGTTTATCAATAACGGTATCCGGTAAAAGAATGTCAGGATTTGATTAAAAAAATAAGTATTTGATAGAATAGCATATAAAACAAACATTTAATAGTATTGGCTAATTTTTTGTTTTGTTCGTTTTACTTGATTGAAATTTTTTGTTATGCAAATAAATAAAATTTTATATTAATTTATAAATTGTTATTAACGAAAATTGTATTTTTATAAGTTATTTTATTATAAAATATCTTAAAAACTTATAATAATAATACATAAAAATGTATTTATTTGCATAAACTATTTTGTATAAGTTCAAAAATAAACTAATTTAAACGGGTCCTTAAACAAAATAGACTTAGCTTATAAAAAAATAGGTTTATTTAATCATGGAATGTCTAATTCGGACTAGTGCTATAGTGTATTCTAATCCTTAACTTTGAATCGGTATCTTATAAATTACCTCCATTTTTTCTACAAAAAAAAAGTACTTCCATTTTTCCGGTCATGCCCACATCCAAGTCAAGTAAGCTATCACCATTTCACCAACTACTTAGGAATTACATATAGTTAGGTACTGGTAGGTCACTTAGCTATGTCAAGAAAAACTAAAATTGAAGTCACATTTCTTCATCTAGATAAGATAGTAGATATGCTCCTTTTTTTTTCGTGGCTTTCAATAACAGTAACTAGTCGTCATTCTTTTTTTTTTTTTTTACAAAGTAAAACAGACCAAGAGATCCACTCTAAACTATCATAACAAAAATCCAACAAACTCTGGCGCAACCCAGCGAACCCGCGTACGGGCCCGAAACCAAGTTACAAAAAAAGAGAGAAGTAGACCTCTGCCAAAACAGTAAGAGTTTAAGAACGGCGAATGGATAGACCGCCAACACGGTAACAAAATCCAAGTGCCAACAGCTCCCTGAACAGCGCAACAAGCATAAAAGCTCTTTCGAGCAACAAAACCACCAAAGTGTAGGCAGACAAGACGACTTGAAACCTGCAGATCTCAACAGACCTGGAAACAACAGAGAGACAAAGCAGCCGGCCACCGATCACAATGTAGTTTAAACAACACGTAAGAACTCAGATCGAGGGATAAGTTCAATACGTTAGTAACCATACCCTTTCGGGTTAAGAGGACCATGTCGATAGTAACCATACCCTTTCGGGTTAAGAGAAGCATACCCTTACGGGTTTTTGAAACCATACCGCAACAAGAGGCCAAAAGTCTTTAACCACCCAGTCTCTGAACAGGAACAAACAAAAGAACATACAAACCAGATGCCAATAAAAAACATCTGGTAGCACACACCACCTGCAACCCAAAACAAACACCAAAACCACCAGAACAGCAGTTCCACCTACCAACCAGCAACAACCCAAACCTGAAAACACAAAACCAAAAGGCCGAAACCACTTCCTACTAGTGATGGAATTCCGGCGAACATAAACAAACGGCGAAAAAAAGCAGAAACCCAATCCTTATGACGAGGAGACCACACGGCTCATCCAACCCCAAAATTTGGAATTGGAGCAAACCGCAACAACCAAACCTTCAAACCGCCGACAGAACAGAAACTACCATAAACACCGGAGAATAGAAACGCCGGCGAACAGAAAGCACCGCTGAAGACGGAAGAAATAGCAAGTTATGTCGGCCGTCAAAGAGAAAAGAAAATGGTGTTGCGGAGGACAAAAGTCACTCGTCGCACCACCAAACAAGGCAGCTACATCGCAAATCCAAGATTTGGATCGGTTGGGGAGAAGAAAAAGGAAAGGCGGTTTAAGAAAAGGCTAGATAGAAGACAGAGCGAATAAGCTAGAGAGAGAGGGTATCATGAAGGTTAGGTTATTCTAAACCTCCCAACTAGTCGTCATTCAAAATCGAATATGTGGATATTAGTGTTAATATTTTACAACTTGCAGCCACGAGGAAAAATGAAAATTAATTGAATAATGAACTATATCAACTATCCAATTCTGATACGACAACAACTTGATGCTAGGTCAATTCCATTTCCATATAAAAAACATCAACTTTTATCCGCACAGATACATAGATATATGAATATAATAGATGAATAATTATACCAGAATATGATAATGACAAATAGAGAAAAAATAATAATGAGCAAATATATATTGGATGAGAATGAAGATGGGGATGAATGTGAAGGTCTCGATATTAATGATTATCGAAATAACGATCTCAAAGTTATGATTCATATTAAAGGTCGACTATTTTGATGTAAACCGTTACAAAAAGGGAAATTTTTGTGATAGTTGGACCGAACATGATGTATTTTGGATATTGGCTCAATCTAAAATAGTTGAAGATTTTTTCTTTTTTTGGACTAAAAATAAGTATTCATTTAAATTGAAAATACATAGATTATTACAGATTCAAAATTGCTAAAAACTGAAAAAGGTGAATCTACAAACGATCTTGCAGCACCTAGGTTAATAGCATACAACGGCATCATAAAAGTGCATACATATATTACAAAATAAAAGTAACCGGAATGATCATACTCTCGGATCTGCAATGTTGATGTACAAGTCTTCATCGGATCTGTAATGATTGAGGTAGATATGTCAATTTGAATCAACGAAACACCATACCAAAACAAAAAACCAACAAACGCCGCACAAGACGACGACAACCTGAAAAAACAAAACAAAAACGAAGAAGCAAATTTATGTGGATAACCACTTATTTAAATAAAAATAGAGACAAAAACGGTGTTGAAGAGTGATTTCAGGCCAAAAATGGCCAAAAACCACCCCATATGGTGGAAGAATGAAAAGAGAGAAATGGATGGCGGCTAACCTAATTTATTAGTGAGAGTGTAGTAAATAGTTGAAGACTTTTAACTCCTAAAATTATGATCTCTACATATATTAAATTTGAAAACACATTTTTAATATATCTTTCTGTTAATAATTTTATGAGCTAAATTAATTAACAAAAAATAATATATATTTTATATTAAATTGATTATTTAAAATTGTATATGTAAATCAAAATAACTAGTAAAAAAGTCACTTATAGATATATTTATCATTTTGATATATTCAGTTATTATAATGATAATGTATAAAAATAGTTCTCCGCCATAAAAAGTAATGGGGTACTCTAAATATTCCAAAACTTCGGTCCTTTTATAAACTTGTACATGGATTAAAAAATAATAAATATTGATAAATTAAGTCATTTTTATTTTTACTTTATCAAAAAAGAAAAAAAAAATCTTTAATAAATGTTTTATTTTTTGTCGGAGTAAAATTTTAGTTTCTAAAAAGAATTAAAATTTTAGAACAAAATTAAAATATTTAAATGATCAAAGATTTGAGACAGAGACCGAGTGAATATTTTAATTAATCTGAAGGCAAAGGTTGCAAGTCACTCTTTGGAGGTAAGATGATAGGGGATGGGGCCAGAAGGAAAGGCAAGTTGTAGATGTATTCTTGAGCAACCAAATTTGCATTTTGGGTATAGGACGTGCACTTCACACCACCCACTACTACCAAAGTCCAAAACTTTTTGCTTTTTCCAAGCACTTCTCCTAATCACGTCGCTCATCACGGGGGCTAAACTACACTAGAACGGGTACCCCTATATTTTCTACTGTCGTTTTGTAAGAATCTCATTTACAAGTTGCATGTGTGATCATCTTTGTGTTTTTCTTCTACACGTTCATCACTCTATTACCCCAAAAGGGAGACAATGATCAACTTATTCCCTTATTTTTACGATCTATAATGTGTACATATGGACATTCATGTACTTGTTCGTGTTTCTTGAATGAAAATTATAGTCAACATCAATTATATAAAAATTTAAATTAAATTTATCAATAATGAATTAGTTCAATTATTAAGGGATTTAGATATTTTAATCAAGTGGGTAAAAATTCAATTTCTAACTCTTGCAGACTGATAATTTTTTTAAAATTTCTCCAAGAACTCAAAAAAATTTCTAAAATTTCTTTCTACCACTTTGAAATTTGTATAGTAGACACTTAAAAGTCGATAATATTTATGTTTTAAATTTGTTAAAATGTAAAAAAAAATTGTTTTTAAAATTTTACAAGTGTTTTGAAAAAATTGAAATATAATTTTTTTCCTGGCTCTTCCTAAGGAGAAAATTTGGTTAAAATGAAATAATTTGTGTCCCAACAGGTAAAAAAGTCACCACTAAACGGCTGTGAAATTTTCGTGACTATAATATGGTTACAAAAAAAATCACTATTATTTGGATATTTTTTAAGAAAATAGATTCAACTTTTCCCTAAATAGAATGTTGTCATCATGAAATATAAAAATGTTGTTCAAATACTTGATTGCTTGTTGTGGAATTTTACGTGAAGTGTAGGGTATGGGAACTAGGTGTTGGGGGTAAGGAAAGGAGTATATTTTTTTGTTTTATTACAAGGCAATTAATAGAAAACAGGGACCAAATAAAGATTATATTTATATAACTGCCTCTTGCATATACCAGTACATATTATTATTTCCAAAAAAAGGTAGTACATCATTTCATAAATAATTAGTGAAAAAGGTACATAATTCTTCATGGATGAATTTTTCTAATTTGTGAAGGATGATTATTTTTTTTCCGCGTCATTCACCCTTCTTGCGACCTCTGAATTTTTATAGGTTTATATTCTAAAATGTGAATGTATAATAGGTCAAAAATATTTTATAAGCAGGGTGTGATGGGTTGAAACGTTGGATAATGTTTTTCTTTTATCAATGTTTGTTTTCTAAGATTCGAAACTTGTTCGCATTCTATGATATAAATAAGAAATTTTTGAAATTTCACAAGGAGCGTAAAAATGAATGGGGGAGCCTAAAGAATATCGCTTGTAAAGGATGAGTGTAGCAAACATTCCAAAGCACAAAACTTGTTTATCAAAACAAGATATGAATGTATTTTCTCGCATGCCCCGTACATTTTAGTTTTACCCCTTCCCTTACTTTTTTTTTACTATACCCCTTCCGTTATTTTTTTTTACGGAACCTCTTCCGTTATTTAAGTAGCAAACACCCCATATACATAAAATTTTTAGGATTTTACCTCGTTCTCTAGTCTACTTAAGTAGATAAATGTATTCAATTCTCTACTAATCATGCAAACACTCTCTAGACATGAAATTTAGGATTTTACACGACCACCTTCTAGGAGGTGAAACCTATTTTGAATTATATAACTTGAAATTGGTTTTTACCAAGATAATTTCATATTCTTAAGTAATTTTTTTAAAAAAAAAATATTGATGTTCCTTAAGATTCTCGAGCTAAAGCGATGCAAGAACTTGCTACAATGTGTAACTTCACATCAACTCAAGAATATTGAGGACAGCGGCGAAGCTAGCCGAAATCTTATGAGGGGGCCAGCTACAAAGAAAAAAAAATTCTATTAATATTGTCTTGATAATTTTTATTATTGACAAAGTTTATGTGTAGTTATTATATAGAATAAAAATGTCAAAACAAGAAAAATAAAATTATCTATATTCCAAAAAGAAATATATATATCTATCTATGAAGTAATAATTTCCTATCTACTATAATTCTACTTATCTTTAACAAATAAACTTATTTGGGTACCTATAAAAGAAACTTATTTGGAGAAGGTAACATTATTAAAGTAACTAGATATAAAAATACACTAACATAATAAACAAATTGTAGGAAAAAGGGGTAGCCAAGGCTCCCCCATGCATACACTTAGCAACGCCCCTGATTGAGGAACATTAATATCTAAAAAGGTGTAAAATCCTGAAATTTCACAGGAGTGTGTTCGCTTGATAGTTCTCTACTTAAGTAGATAATAATGTAAAATCCTGAAATTTCATGCATATGAGGTGTTCACAAGTTATAATTTAAGGAGCACGAGAAAAAACATAAGGGGCGCAAAAAGAAATAGTCCAATAAGAGAAATAGGGAGCAATATAAGCCCATATGCCTAATGCAAGTGAGAAGGCTTGATGTGTAGCCCACTTTATGCTCACCGTGAGTCATGGGCCGATGATTAACCTCCAAAAATTCTTCATTGTAAGATGTTTGACATTATAACAGAATTTGGTTCCCCCCCCAAAAAAAAACAGTTCTTGGAGCTAATTAAATTTTAAAGATTTAGGAAAAATAGAATTTATTTTTTTTCATAATAATGTTATTGGAGCTAATTATCTATGAATATTTTGTTCATAAAAAAAAAAAATCCATAAATATTTTGTCAATGCATAATTTTTTTTTGGTGAATCTGATATTTTTAAGTAGAGTCTTTTCTTTCAACCACGTTTTTTATTCACAAAATCGAACTTGAGACATTGTTTAAAGAATATTTGAGTCTAATTTCATTTGAATCAATGTAATGTTGATAAAAAAAATTGCTATATTTGTTCATCATTTAAAAAAGAAATCAATTATGAAACTATTTTCTAAATAAATTGATCTTTCAGATATACTTGAAATAATTTTTCATTTGAAGCAAATTTAAATCTGTTGTTTTTCTTAATTTTCATTTTTTAACCTGCAACAAATAGAAGAATTTTTTCAAAGTGATTATATATATTTTTTAAGAAAAGTTACTTCGTTCATATAAAAAAGTTATAACCAAAAGGTGATTTTTAAGTGCAAGTTGATGAATTTCGTACCAAGTACAGTAATAAGAAACTAATGAGTGAAATGAGGTAGGATTTGGGAATGGATTCATCTAGAGAAGAATATAGGGATTGACCTTAGTATTAAGTCCACCGACACATCACATGAATTTGCAGATTTAATGGCCATTTATAAGGTAAAAGGTAATTGAACTACTACAGTCTCTTTTGGTGATAGTGGAACTGGAACCATCCTCTTTCTTACATGACAATGGAGAGAGTGTTCAAATTTGGAAATCTTCATCTCACACCATGTCCTACCAATGTCACTCCAATTACTAGTACTAGTATACATGGTGACCTTAGTACTACGATGATTTGAAAGATCTAGTACAAGTGTCAAGCTGCCAGCTGACACTAATTTGGGGGGCTCATTCTATTATTCTAGGATACCAATTATGCAGTGACAAAATTTGATATACAAATTGATTTTGTAAAATTAATTGTGAAAGATGATTTCTTTTAATCGTAAAATAAATTTCATTCAAATACTAAAATATTGATAGTATAATAAGAATGACCAACCCTAATTTTTAAAATTCTCAATTTATGTTACCGCTATTACAAATTATGCCATGTTTCTCTCAGCACCAATTATCCCCAACATATTTTATAGACCTCAAATAAACATTTAAGTTGTAGAATTTTTCATTATGAACTAAAATATCGATAGGTTTTGAAATTAGTACACACGAGTAGGAAGAAAAATGTTTTGTTCGAAAAAGTTCGGATGATGGTCTCCTTCTTATTTAATTATGACCCAATATGTTTCAAAGGATCTAGTTGTTGGGATTGATCAGAAAGCAAACAATTTTTGGTTAAGAATGGTCGTTGATCATTATAACAAGTTACATATTAGACGTCACAAGAGAAGCAACCTAATTGATTAAAGTCATAATATCAATGGCATCAAACAGATGGTTCTATTTCAAAATTTGTTTGGTGTTACAAACTAACAATTCATGGAAAGAAAAGCAAGACATATTGAAAAAAGACATAATTGTCAATGTACATGATTCTTCTTCATAATGATTTTTATTTTCGTGATTGTGGAAACTAATTATTAGTCAAACTAGTCTTTAGTTAAACTAGACGTTAGTTAATTAGTCAAACAAATTGTTATTTTCAAATTAATTGTTATTCAAAACTAGCTGTTATTCGAAATAATATTCGTATTTGTTTATCGGGATGCCTTAATTTAGAGAGAGAGAGAGTGTGTTATTGTCTTATTGATGATGAGGGTGATGTGAGCTTGTAAGGAACATGAAAGTAAGCCACGTAAACAATGTTTTTGGTACTACTAGGAACAAGTCATAAAATGCAATGAATATGGAAAATTGACGATCTCAATATACAAATGCAACGTTTCATGTTGATGATATATAGGGGACAAATAACATTGAATCCTAGTAAGTATGGATCAATAAAGCCAAAAGGTACGTACGCGGCATCCTCACAATACCATGCTACCAAACCCACTATCCAGCTGTATCTTTGCTTGCACAATTATAATGCCAATACATTTCACAAACCAAAGACTCATAAATAACTAATTCAATTCCCTTCAATTCAGTTTCACTGCATACAAAGGATACCACATTTATATAGTCGATATGTTGATCACCGTTCGATTTAAGATCAATGGTCTAAAAAATGTTGATTTTTAATGTTATTGTATAATTCAAAATACTAAACTTAAATTTAAACTGTCTGATCTTAATCAAATAGTCATTGACATTTTTGACTATGGAAAATATATGGCAGCAGATCCAATTCCCTTAGTTATACCTCCCTACATTTTCACCTACCCCTTATGTACTATAAATAATATGTCACTCACTAGTTTCCGCTCACACAACTCAACCAAAAGCCTTAGATTTCCTCAGAGTGAGTGCCACTCTAATTAACATAATTTCAAATTACTACTTAACATAGTTCACATAAATCTATTCTCTATTCTAGATTGTGTTATCAAGATGAAGCCAGCATTTGTAGCTATGCTTCTTCTTGTGTGTCTTATCCTCTGCTCATCTATGTTTGAAATGTCCATGGCAGCTGGTTATGGTATGTTACAAGCTCAATTAGTACTTTTATTACTCTATTAGTAATAGTTAGTGTACTCATAATACAAATCATGGATATTCTAAGATTTTTGTAAAATTGATTCATAATTTGTACCAAATTACCATTATTTTTTAGATTTAACAACTCTGCATGTCCCCTAAACTATTTGAGATTTTTTAAATAGATCATTGAATTAAAAAAATTGTAATTAGATTCCTGAATTTTTTGGCGACCTTAAACTAATCTTTTGAGGCCCTAAACTTTTAAGTAATTTGTAGTTAGATTCTTGAATTTAGGGACCAAATACAAATTATATAAAAATTTAAGAATTAAATTAAAATTATTCAAAAGTATAGGGGTGATCTAATTAAAAATTATTTAAAAGTTTAAGGACTTGATTAAACATTTTATATGTTGAGTTCGTGTTAAGCTCCTCTTTAAACAAAATTTTATTATTAGTTAATGATTTATGGATTCAACAATTAATGATATGCATGCATCAGATTCAAGACGTTTCTGTTCCTCCAAATGTGGGCTGAGGTGCTCTAGAGCTGGAATGAAAGACAGATGTTTGAAGTTTTGTGGAATATGTTGCGACAAGTGTAAGTGTGTGCCATCAGGAACATATGGTAACAAACATGAGTGTCCTTGTTATAGAGACATGAAGAACTCAAAGGGAAAGCCAAAATGTCCTTAATTAATCTCTTCTCCATCTAAATTCCACTATTGGCCTGCATGTATGATGTTTATATCTCTATCTTAGGAGATACTTACTCTTCCAATTCCAAGCTAGCTTATTAATCTTTATATTATGTCATATTTTGAAATATAATTTTGGTCATGGTAGGTGATCATCAGAAAGGAATAAACTAGGGTCCTCTGTGTATGCCCTTTTGTGTATTGTGTTATCTGTTTGTAATGTAAATTTTAATTTCTTAATGTTCCTTTTGTCTAGGTTTGTTGAATTAATAATTTTGTACTAATATTATTATTGTGTACTGAAAATTCATTTATTATTTATCAAAGTTCTGTCTTCAAAAGTGCTACTATTTTTTTTTCGCGTTAATATTTGTAATTAATAAAAATAATATGTAGTAAGTTACTAGCTAGTATTGAAAAACAGAAAGAGAAAAACGCGAGAAAATTTGAAATAAAAACACGAGAAAAATTCAAAAATGTCCAGACATTCGCCAGTTTGATTATGAAGTAAAGTTTATATGTTTATTAATATGTCCAGACATAATTTATGAACCTCTAAGATTGTTAGAGGATGGTTAGGCTTAGGCATTCTTGGAAATGAGATAACAAGCATTGATTCCACATCTGACTTGAACTAAAAAAATACTAAAAAATCATTCTGAAATATGATAATTGTATTCATATGTAATTATGTATTGCTGCCATGAATAAAAATGAACTCAATTTCAAAATCATAATCTAAGTGTCTAACTATATATTGAATACATGTGATCCTCATACATATCAATCTAGCATTTGTAAGCCTGACCATAGTTCGAAATTGCGATTTAAGTGACATTGCATACATTTATATTGCAGCAAAATGCGTCCAATGTGACTAAAAATTTCAGTTACGACGCCGTTGTAAATAACTCTAAAACTTTCATCTCAAACAACAATTTCGCAGACCGCAAGTACTTAGATCTATTAGCCTAACTATTGAATAATCTTCTTACTTTATGAATAAGTCTCCGGCATACAGGACAAACTTTGCTCTCCCCATCCATAATCCTGCACAAAAGCACTCTAATGAGAATCTCATAGAATTCCAAATTTTCTGTATTTAGGTAAAATGAATGAAAATCTTTAACAATTTCACAGTATGTTTGAATTGACGGTGAGTTTGACAAAATCACAATATCACTGTCATTTAAAGTATACTTTTTGTCAAAATCAATCGCGTCATGATTCTATCAAACTCAACGCGAATGCAAACATGCCCTTAGTGTATACCTTTGTGCACAGTCATAGCAAGTGGCACAATGACCACAAGGAACAAAGAAACAGTTTCGTTGTTCATCATAACAAATTATACATAATTTTTCATTATACAACTCCTCTGAAGAGCTACTTGATGCATCTGATTCTTCCTCCTTTTCATGAAATTTATTTGTTCCATATGTTATTGGATTTGGCTGCATTAGAGGTTCGGTTTCAGTTACTTCTTCAGCTTCATCTACATCACCAGCTCCAAGGCATTTCAATATTATAAAAATCACAATCATGAAAACTCCTTCAAAATGAAAAAGGGTAAAGTCACATATAGATATAAAAAAAAATATTGAACCTACTTAACAAATTATTCACAAAAATAAAAATAATTTAATGTACCTAAGAGTATTATGTAGGAAAAAATCCGAGCGATAAAAGAAATTTCAACATACCATGCTTCATCATCATTTCCCTGTAGTCAAATCATATAAACCATAATGAATTTACATTAAAAAATACTATACATCAAGATTTTCTGAACAATTTGTTATTTTTTTTTAGTCTTACATTTTTTGGTTTTGTTAGAATTACATAATATGTGATTGGGAAAAAAACGCCAAGTTTGCATGATCCATTCCCAGTAGAGCACATATTTGTGGCTTTGGTAGTATCATATATTTTTGCAGAAACATTGACATTCATGGTCAAGATTATGTTCCTAGCATTCATATTTAGAATACCAATGTGGTACCTATCATCTTCCTCAACAATGTATTCAGCTTCTTTACCTGTCCAAAATAATTAATCAATAACAAACAAATTAAAAATTATATTAAAATTTGAACTGTCTGATCTGGATTTAATGACCGAAATTGTGCCGAATGCGTGAATGTGGCCAGGGGCGGATGGACATTGAGACATAGTGTGGCTTTAGCCACACAATAATTTTGCCATTTTTCATCCATATATGATATAATACTGAAAATAATAATAAAAACATGCTTAAGTATATATATGTTGAGTTATAAGAAAGATAAGATGTTCTAGTGGTAGTGCGTGTCTCTGAAACTTGTTTGTGATGAAGGGTTGTGAGTTCAACTCCTCTGTTGGCCTTTTTATATCTTTTTATAGAATCATTTCAATTTCAACGAGGCAACTATTAATTCTATTATATTTAGATGATAGTAATTACTTTATACCGAATATTACACAAACTATTTTTAAAATTATTTTTTTCATAAAATCATAAAAAAAAAATTCATAAATTGAACCGCTCTACAACCTACAAAATAACGTTCTAATTTGCATCATTATAAGCACAATTGTTTATTTAGTGTTTTAGATTTGCAATTGCACGAGCACAATGTTAGGTTTGATGAAAAAAATATTGGATTTTAACAATATGTTTCATGCTTGAATCCTTCATCGTCATTTGCAGCATAAAAGATGTTTATTCAACAATTAAATTTGTGGAGAGTTGGGCTATAAAACAAAATGAGCGATTATTAGTTAAATGACCGTCTTAGTCTTTAATATTTAGCCACACCAATATTTATTGGCTAGATCCGCCCCTGAATGTGGCAATATGTGACGCAGAGAATCTGTTTTCCAACATAAACGCCCTGCTTTTTCTAAACTTTTCTAATGTTTATGCTACAATTTAAATTAGTTTCTTAACATTTGTAGCACACATATACCATGATGTTATTAAAAGATTATTTTAATGTCTCTTTTTAGTTTTTTCATAAGCATATGTCAAGAAATCTATCCAAATTATGGATTGAATATTACAAGAATTTCTAATTAAGGCCCTATTTGGGAAAATAACTTAATTTGCTGCTTATAGCATAAGCACCTATGTCTAAGCTATTTCTATAAATTGTTTTCATAAGTCATTTCGGAGAACTTATGAAAATAAACTGAAAACAACATTTTTTTACGTTACTGAAAGCAACTTATGAACATGTTATAAACTATTTTCATAAATATTTCCAAACAGTCTCACAAATACTTGTATATATCTGTAAATAAACTCTAGATAAGTCAACTCAAACAGACCTTAAATTCATCGGCATTGAGAATGAAAAGTTGCATGCTATTAATGCAAAAACTATAATCGCTTAGCCCACCAAAAAAAAAAAAAGACTATAGTCGCTTCTTATTATAGTAGTAGCTTTGAAATTAATCACATACCATTTTCAGTCTCTCTAACCGCAATTGGCATTGAAAAGTTGAAGGTAGTTTGTTTAGGCTTTAGTTTTTCTAACCTTCTTTCTCCTGTGAAACAAGAATGAATCTTTCATGAGAAAAATGAGATTCTTGAATAATAACATTATAAAAAAAGAAAATGAAAAAAAAAAATACAAAGAAATAACCTTTAATAACTACCCCTTCAAGTTGATTTAAACTACTAGCATCTGCTTCCCACCTCAAACAAATAGTGGAGCCTTTATTTAACCACAAAGAAATTCCCTATAAATAAAAAATAAATAAAATCATTATCTTCATAGGCTTTAACACAACATTTTAAATAAAATTGAGAAAAATAAAAATAAATATTTGTTACCTTGCGAGTATAAGCTTCAACAACTAAAATTTTTGATGTAGTCCAATTTATTTGAGAACTTAATTCAGGTTTCTCATTGAAAGCATAAAGATGAATATCATCATTATTAGTAGTAATATAATTATTTGTCACTTCAATTTGTTGAACAAAAAGTGAACTTGTTTTTATTAAACGTGATGAACTTGGACCAAGAATCAAACGAGAATCTCCATAAAATCCATATAATAGACTAGCAGAAACTGCAAAAAAATAAAAAAGAAACTTAAATTACAAAAAGAAAAGAATAAATGTGACAATGTTATATTAAGATAAGATGATGAAAAAGTGTACATGCCACAAAAATAAATGGAGAGAGTAGCAAAAAGGAAAGCCCAAGTGTCATGCCATCCAAAAGAGTGAGATTGGATTGGAATTGGATGATCCATTAAGGAGTTGGACAATGGTAACCATAGTGATCCTCTCTGCATGGAGATTGAGATTTTCTTAATTATTTGTTGTGAATTGTCAATTGCATAACAATATAAGGCCTTGATTATATGTTGGGAAAGATAGTAATAGATTGATGAAGAGGAACAAGATAGAGAAGACTTGTAGTTGTGACTTGTGATAATAAGAATTGGAATTGGAATTGGAATTAGAATTTTAGGTGTTGTTTGTTTGTTAGTTACAAGCTAGCTTTCTACCTAACTAACTGCCAACGGTTTTTGTTTTGGGTTCTTTGTGGTGGGATTGGTTGGTGTTTGACCGACAAGTATATTTTCAACTTTCGTGTGTTTAAATAGCATGATGCATCAAATTAGTGTGATGAAAAGAAAACCAAATCATAATTAATCAATTTTTATTGTTTATTTTGTGAGCTTTTTATTTTTTTATTTTTTTTTTGTTAAGTTGCATAATGTCTATAAATTTCACCCTTAAAATTGGATAAGTGGGATGACCGGGGTTCGAACCTGGCCCCTGCATATTTAGTGCAATGTCTTTGCCTTTATTAAATCACAAAAAAAACTTTTTATTAAGAGTAAATATATGAGTTGGTTATTAAAGAAAAATAACACGTGACCAAAAAAAAAAAAAAAGAAAAATAACAGAATCGTATTCGTGTGTAGTTTTATTATTATTATTAGTCTCTGTTTTTTTCAAAAGTTTGCGTACCACACGTTCTAAATGATTTTTTTTTTTACAAATATATCATTATTAAGATTTTAAAATACAATTATTTTAATTTTTAATAATTTACTATTTAGTCTTTAGAACACAAGTTAGTAGTTCAATTGGTAGTGATAATGAATTTAACATGTATTTGAATCCTAGGGTATATGATTTGATTCTCACAGAAGACAAAAATTATACTAGAAAGAAGTAGAGAAAATCGTGAAGTATAACGCCATAATTGCCAACTAAATATGTAGAAAATGGGCCCAGATTATTACAAATTAGAAGCTAAAGAGACAATCATGTTTGAATAAGTAAGATTTGAGAGCTTCAAGTTGTTTTTTCCGGTTCAAATAATTAAAGTTAATGAAAGGTTAAAACTAATGCCCGCACAAGTGAACCAATTGTTGCATAGAGAGTTGAAAATATAGTTAATTAATGTTATGATGTCACGAATTTTCAAGTCGTCGAGACTTGAAATGTTCAAAAAATTGATAATTAAAATGTTTCATTAATTTCAAATTGCTTAAATTTTAGGCCTTAATATGACAATTTTACAAAAATTATAGGGCCGAAAAACAAATTTCGCACTATTTACAGGGACAAAATTAAAATTCGCACAAACTTCACAAACGAAAACTTAAGTAATCGCACAGATCACATGGATGAAAATCTAAGTAATTTGTATGACATGGCCACATTAAGGACTAAATAAAACCTAAATAATTTGAAATTACATGGACAAAATGAGAGAATTTTTTTTTTTTACATGAACTAAACCCCAAATTTGCCAATTTTACAGAGACAAAAAACACCTTTTACTCTAAAAAAAATTATAAGAATTAGAGTTTTCAGCAGAAGATTTGGTAAATAAGGAATAATTTTTACTAAGGATCAACAAATAAAATCTTGACTGCTTTGTTATTTTTGTATCGTTGTAAAGAAAAATACAGAGAACATATCCAAGTGTACATGAGAAGGATACAAATAGTTTATAGAAAGAAACTTAGGGAAGCAGGGAATCCAAGAATCAAAACTTTTGCGCTTTGGATACTTAGAAACAATTTTCTGCATTCCTATTCTTATAATAATACCATGCACTTTAATCGGATACTTATGCATCTTAATTATAATTTTTTCCTGATTCTTCACAAAAAACAAATTACGAAACAACTATGTTTATTCTTATAATGAGTGTGTTTGTTTAAGCTTTAAAAAAAATGATTTTTTTAAAAAAAATCTAGAGATTTTTTTGTAGAGATTTTGAAGAAAATTTAAAGCTACTTTGTGCTTGTTTACAATCATAAAAATCTATTTTTTTAAAAAAAGAAGTTCATACACTTATATTCCTTAGTTTTTAAAAATAAATTCTTATAGCTTTTTATTTTGAGGCTAAAAATAATTTTTTTAAGAAAATAATTTTTAAAAAAATCTTTAACAAACATTATCAACATTACAAAATGGATTTGCACCCAATAATATACACTAATACACTATGGACACTTACTTACGTGTTTTTCATTCATTTACAATTTCACTCTTTCTCTCTCTGCAAAAAAAACCAAATTAAGAAAAAAGCTATATGCATGAACTTCCATTATTTAATTTAACACACTCCTTTTTTTGTTGATAAATTGTTAATTCTTTTTAAAATAATTAAGCAAAGCCAAAGGAAAAAACACACTACTGTACATTAGTATCAATTGTCATGATAATGATTTGCTTTATGATTTTTTAATTTTGATTGCAAGTGCGGGACTGAGGGGTGAGGGCCATGGCCTCCGCTGTGCTAACTAAGATCCCCATGATTGACTGTCCAAAATAAAAACATTCATGTTATATACTTTCCAGCCTAACATATTAGGAGGTTTAAAATGAGATGTTTTAAAATTTATAAAAGAATTTTAGTATATGACTTAAATTTTAGATTAAATACTGTTTTTTATGTTTTCAAATATAAAATTATTTACGTAATAAATTAATATTATCAATTTGTTTTATATCTTTTTAATTGATAACAAAGTTAATGAATTGTTCCGTCCATAAATTCTAGCTCAAATATCAAAAATGTCAAAATTATTAATGACGGACGTCATGATCAGGGTTCGAACCTTGATCTTTGCACTTTGTGTGTAAATTTTTAATGATTTGACAAAAAAAGAGTCAATAGATTATGATTTTTAACTAGGATTTCACTTATAAAATAACACAAGGCATAATTTATCCATATATCTTATAAAATATATTTTAAAATATAAAAAGTCAAACTTAATAGAGTATAAATAAAATTTAAACCAAAAAGGGATTTTTTTTGGTAAGGACAAAAAGGGGAATTGATAATAAGTGGAAAAATTAACAATTTTTTTTTCATATTTGACCAAAATGATAATATTTGACCAAAATAATAATTTTTTAAGTTTTATTATTTGAAATGATCTTTTTAACAAGTTGAAAAATTAAATAATCATATTTATATTGGTCATTGATTATTGATTACTGGACTTACCAAAAAAACATTGGTCAATTTTAGTAAAAAAAAAAACTGTATATACATTGGTCAAAAACCCGAAATACATTAGTAAGATAAATTAAATACATTAGTCAAAGTTCAAAAACCCATAATAAATCCCAAATTGAATGGTAGAGTTATTATTTTTTTAGTAAAATAGTAAAATTTTGTTGTTGTTTTTGAGATTTCTAAAATTAAATAATAAAAAATGTATTTTTTTTTCTTGACCAAAAAAAAAAGTATTTTTTTTTTGTTTACATGAAATACCTTTTTTTATCGTTAAACCCTTTGCTAATTTGTAATAAACAGATGTGCATTTTTGTCAAAAACAAACAAATGTGTGCATTTAGGTAATCAAGCCATATATAAAATTATAAATATTAAAAACTAGTTTTCAAAAAACTAAAAATAGTAAAAACTAAAAAGATACAAATGATTTTTTTTATGGTCTTGACCTAAAAAAAAGACAAAAAAAGATGAAATTTAGCCGCAAATTCATCTTATTATTAATAGATTAATCATTGATGGACCCATATCTTACTTTTTGACCCACCCGCTTAGAAAGGAATCCACCTAAAACCCAAATTCTCAATTCCCAAATATCACAAAAAAACAAGGCGGGAACACCACACCTGAAAATTTTCGAAACCACGCGCTTCCGCTTCAAAATTTCCCTAAACACCAAAAACCACTGCAAATTTTTCAAATCACACAACAATTTTCCGCCATAAAAAGAAAACACACACACTCGTTACTTTCTTAAACCCTCTCATTTTCCATAGTTTCTCATTCTCTTCCAAAACTTCTCATCTTTCACTATGGCTGATCAAGAAAACATTATCCCCACGCGCCGCCCTCAACGTGAAGCAAAGATAAGAGCAGTAGCTGCACTATGTGAACAGCGCAAAAGGAAGCGCGTTGAGCGCGTGGAGCGTGTTGCTCTTGGTGATTTAACCAACGCATCGGGGAAATATGTTTCTGATATTCATAAGCAGAAAAAGAGAAACATTGCCAAATCGAAGCCCGTTGAAGAATCTCCGGCACCGGAAAATTTGGAAGTGAAATCGGTAGTCAAACCGGAAGATCCTCAGTTATGTGGGCCTTATGTTTCCGATATTTACGATTATCTTCGTAATTTAGAGGTAATTTTATTTTAAAATTGAATTAGGGTTTTGATTTTTCCACGAATTGGGGCTTTTTTGTAAAACGACGAAAAATTGGATTTTTTTGACATTGTTTTTGTTTGTTTGTTTTTTAGGTTGATCCTAGTAAAAGACCTTTGTCTGATTATATCCTGAAAGTTCAGAGGGATATTAATTCTAGTATGAGGGGTGTTCTTGTGGATTGGTTGGTTGAAGTTGCTGAAGAATACAAGCTTGTTTCGGATACCCTTTATTTTTCTGTTTCATACATTGATAGGTTTTTGTCTTTGAATGATTTAAGTAGACAGAAGTTGCAATTGCTCGGTGTTTCTTCAATGCTGATTGCTTCGTGAGTTTCCGCTTACTTTTATGTTTATGTTTGTTGTTTTGATTTGTGCTTATGTTGTTTGTTTATTGTTTATGTTTATTAATTGTTTAATTTGTTTTGGAAGTAGAAAATATGAGGAGATTAAGCCACCTGAGGTGGAGGACTTTTGCTACATTACCGACAATACCTACTCGAGGGAAGAGGTGATTTTTGTAGTTTAAGTCTTTTTTGTGTTTTTCCATGTTTGTTTATGGTATGTTTGGTTTTGAATCTTGCTAATTTTGGATGGCATTTTGTTTTTTTGTTTGATTGAAGGTTTTGGGCATGGAGGCTGATATTTTGAAGGCATTGAAGTTTGAATTGGGTGGTCCTACAATAAAGACATTTCTAAGGCATGTGTGTTTTATAGATTCTGTTCCTTGTTTTGTTGAATGATCTTGTTTTTTGCATTTTGACTCACTTTTCACTTTTGTTGTTTTGCAGAAGATTCATCTCTAAAGTTGGTCAAGAGGGCATTGATGTAAGTTAATTCATTCTTCAACCTATCTCATAGGATATGCGAGTTATAGGGTGTCTTGATGTTTGTTGTGGGATGCTTGTTGTAGTAATTAGGTTACTTGATTGTTTTCTTTTGACAACTAGCTTTTGAGGGATTGTTCCCTAATATGAGTAGTATCAAATAGCACCAAAGCTAGGGATTTAGTTTGTGAATATAAGAGATGTTGCATATAAATAGTGAGAGAATTACAGATAGGTTTGTCTTGTCATTTGGGCAAATAGTTTTGATGTTTGAACATTTCGGAGGTTTGAGTTGTTGGGTATTGGATCTTCTGGATAGTTCATTCCGAAACTATCTCATGAAAATCAAATTCCAATCTTAGAATTAGGAAACCCTTACTTCTTTGGTGTTTAAGGGAATCATGTTTCAATGCTAAATATTTGTTTTCTTTCCCATTTCCACTAATAATGTATGCTTGCCTTGTGCCATAGGAAACCCTTGAATTGAGTTAACCCTGAAGTGAAATCAATTTTACTTGTATACTTACTCATAAAGTTGCATGCAGACCCATTTCCATTTATGGGTATGCCAAATTTGGAGATTTCATGTTTTGTTTAATGCTTTTATTTCCTCTGTGCAGGCTTCTGAGTTGCAGTTTGAGTTCCTTAGCTGTTACCTTGCTGAGCTCAGTTTGTTGGATTATCATTGTGTGAAGTTCTTGCCTTCTATGGTGGCTGCATCAGTTGTATTTCTCGCACGTTTTATGTTAAGCCCAAAGACTAATCCTTGGGTAATGTTTTAATCTATGTGAATCTATATTTAATATTTGACTTTGACTCAATTAGTACTAAAATATGTCATTTAATTACAGAATTTAGCCATCTATCAACTCACCAGATATAAACCAGCTGAATTGAAGGAATGTGTTCTAACCATACATGACTTGTACCTCGGTAGGAAAGGGGGCTCTTTGCAAGCTGTGAGAGATAAATACAAACAACACAAGGTAATACTCCTGCATGCTTATTGTCAACCATTTATTACAAATTGTCATATTTGATATAATTATGCTGATTCCATTTTCATTTGTTGTTTTGTTCACAGTTCAAATGCGTGGCAACAACACCCTCTCCGCCAGAGATACCTCTTTCTTTTTTTGAATTTAGAGAGGCAGATCCTTAGTCAACTGTCTTGATTTTCATTGCTACGACTCTTTAGTTTCAACTAGTGGTAGAGACATGTGCAAAAGGGTCTCTCTAATTCAAGTGATTTGCTGATTTTGGGGCTTGCCATGAAATACTATGGCATGTAATGTATCAATTGCTGATTGATGGGAATGCCATGAAATGTATTTCCCATTAGTTTTGAATTAGGTTTTCTTTTAAACAATTTAGAAATCTCTTTGCAAGAATCAGTTCAAGTAGTTTTGGTTCTTTTTGTTCATGTACAGAAAACTGCTATAGGTTTTCATCCTAATTTTTCCAATCTATGATGTACTTGCTCTGATTTGCAGAAATCAAGTTATTGATTGGTTACATTATTACAGCCTGTTGTGTTGGTTATTTTCTTCTGCTGTTTGAGCAAACTGTCATAGTCTCATAGATAGAATATAACTGTTAATGTTAATATGTGCTAAATATTTTTCTATTTATAATTTCTCATATCTAATTTATTTGGTTACTCGTATTGGTAGGTTGCCTCAATTAAACTACCAATGAAAATTCCATTATTGCAAAAATTGTATTTTTTTTTTCTTTAAATATATTTCTCAAAGAGGCATGGTAGCCTAAGACATACAAAGGGGATCAATTGGATTTGTTTTCCCTCAACATCAAGGAGATTTGGAGTGAAGAAATGGTTTATTTATATTTAAATGCATTGGTTGGAACTTGAAACATTTGTTAGGATACAAAAATAGATTTAACTCAAATATTGCTCATTTAATCTTAACCAAATAAGTTGATAAATATCATCTTAGATATTTAGGGGGTGGGGAAAGTTCCCTTCTTAGCCAAGGTCAATGTCACATCTATCGGTCCAATGCCACATCCAATGGCCTATATATACGACCTTGACAAACCTCATAAGATATCTTAGGTATGCATTACTCTAATCACGACCTCCAACTCAAGCTTATACTGACTTGGGCGTCAGAGCGTTTTTTGCAGGTACCCCCTCTTCTGTGTTGCTGGTCATCTCCAACGCTCGGATTCCGACTCGAAACAATCCTTTCATTTATCCACCAATGTGAGTTCTCTATCCTCTTTTTTATCTTTACTGATAAAACTTGAGTTCTGTTACGAACGGTACATATCTTTACATTTTTTAAAATGTTAAAAAATGCACAAAAAGATAAGTTAGTGAAGCTCTATATTACGAAATTGTGTCACTAATTTTAAAAAGATGTGCATGTATATCATTTATTTATTCTAAAACTATAATAATGGACATTACCATTTCTTTTGGGAAATGGAGAGGATCTCAACTCCTATATTACTTAGAAGCACCACTTACTTTTTTTCTTTCCAAGGATACCTATTTGGTACAAGACAAAAAACAAACCTTATGGAACCAAGTCTCTCATATTGTAGATGGCCTAAGTAACATACATTGAAAATTAAGTTTGCATTTTTACTCGATCCATTCTAAATATGAGAAAAATTAAATCTAATGTATTATCTTAACTCAACTTTCTCCCATATTTAAGACAAATTCAAGTACACTTTTGCAATTTTAATGATTAAATGAATATTTTTATAGTTGGTTCTTTAACATGTGTTTTTTTTTATTAAAAGCGACATTCATTCATTCAAATCGGTAAAATACATCGAACAATACAATTTAAAATTGCTAAAAACTAAAAAGGATGAATCTGCGAACATCAACGTTAATAGCATGTAACGGCAAAATATCTACAAATGTACAAATATGACTAATATGTGTATTCTTAAAACAAATACATGTTAGTATTTTTCATGCTAACATGTTTAAATATAAAATTTTTGCATAAAAATATAAATTTTAAAAAGTCGAATACACAAATTCTAAGAAAATAGTTCTATACTTAATTTTTTAAAGACACATGTTAGTATTTTATTTTCAAATAAAATACTTATACCATTTTAATACTATAGAAACAAACACGAGCACGTTGGTTTTGGAGAAAAAAAAAACAGCACTTGTCACGGAAGCACACGAGAAAATGAAAGTGTCGAATATCCTACGGGTTTTTAATGTTAAATACTCCATACCACAATCAAGCCATTTATTCAGGCATTTGGTACAACCCTATATTAGTTGATTAGTCTCACGCATGACACCACCACTCAAAACGTTTACTTTAAGCAACATTTTAATGTCCCAAAGTGTAACTATATGTCAATTAGTCCCTCCATGTTTCAAAATTGTTAATACACATCTTTAGTGTCTTTTATGTTAATAATTTTATATATAGACTAAATTGATCAACAAAAAAATATTTTTGAGGATCAAATTGATTTTCATAAGACTAATTTTGAAGATCAAAAATAACTACTAAATTGACATTTGTAAATCTAATTACAATTTTAATACATTTAAGGACTAGTGTAACGACGAAATAACAAATTTTAAATTTTTTGAAAAATTAACTAAAAGTTCCTAAGACGATTATTATATGTTCTCTTTAATATATGCTCTTATCACACTTGTTAGCATTTTTCTTACATTTCTTATTACTTATTTTATGACAATGGTAGCGACACTAATGAAACTTTATAATTTATAAAGATAAAGATATATTTTATAAAAATATGAGAGTAGTGGCATTTGCATGCCAATGAGCCATGCAATGAGAAAAATAAAAATGTGTAAAATAAAAAGTCATTGGAAGAATGAGAGAGCAATTATGGATGATGGGTGAGGTGAGACAACGACATGTTAGGGTGTTACCCATAGCAAAACCAAAACCCAAAAAATGAAAAAGCTGAAGCAAAAGATACTTGGAAGTTGAAGACTAGAACTTACTCATTTTTAGGTAACAATCTGTTGATGACTGGGTCATGCATCTAATAGGAATAGCTATAGTAAGCAAATACTTGTTACCTTTACAAATCAGACAAGTAATGTCAAGACAAAGAAATAAAGAAAAGCACATGAGCCAAAATATGAATACACATTGGCCATAAATTGATCTTGGAATCACCCTTATTTTGGGGAGACTAAAAGCTAGAAAAAAGTTAGAATCAGCAGCATCATCAGTAGATTCAAAGAAAAAAAAGTGAATTATATTAGCAATATATTGTTAATTTAGTTCATAAATTAGCACTATATCAAAATAATTTGTATAATTAAAAAATATTTCAATTATGTTAGTTTGTTTGAATTAGTCAATTGAAACTCTCAAATTATTTTCGCTCGAATTAATACAAATAAATTGTTGTTTAGTTTTATGGTAATAAAAATTGATTTTGAATAAATTGAATTTTTATTTACTTAGATAAAAGTGAGTTAAATAATAAATTCAAGACGGCATTTAAATACTAAAAATTTCAAATTTAGATGCAGGTTTGATTTTTTTTATTTTCTCACTTCCCCAGACACTTTGTCTGTGAAATTAAAGAAGTTAGAAATTGTGGAATTTGTTGAACGCGCATTCTTGTCGTGGAAAGGCAATTTTTCAAATACACGCAAAATCAATTCACCTTAAAATAACTCGAATATGTCAAAATTAATTTTACAATTAAAAAATTATATTATGTCTTTTTCATAGTGGACCAAGCTTCACTGTGCTTATATTTAGAAGAAGCATAGTAACTTTGACACAATTACATCTAATTTTGTTGTATATGCAAAATGTAATTTTCATCAAAATCACTGGTGACATGAACTCTGATTTTCCCGAATTTAGTCTATATTTAATATCATAATAAGCATGTTAGAATCACACTGATTCACCGTAATTTTTTAAAGTGTGGTTTCTGTAAAATTACAATGAATCACCATGATTCTAGGTATATCTACCATAATACCAAACATAGATTTAAAATAGATTAGAATTTAAAATAGTAAGTGTTTTTTTTCTTTGAAATTTATGAATAATTTAAAAATGTCTATAGTTTCAGAGCTTCCTACTACAATTTTTGGTTCCCATAAAAACAAAAGTTTCTCGTGAACACAGAGAATAAATTAAAGCAAAAGTAAGAAAAAAGCCCTCTCGTGAGATGTGTCCCTTGTTTGCAGTGATGAAAAACACTGCATCACCTTTTTCCTTCTACACTGCCCAAACAAAACAAAGCCTATTAGCTTTTTCCACTTCTCTCATATCATCAAGTGCTTCTTTAAGTCTTTAATTCCAAAAAACTTTTTGTATCTATATCCATTTGTGTTACCACCTCATTATCATCACCATCTTCTTCTTTCAAGCCAACAAAAAATATGCACTTTCACAAGGTAATGCTTTTTGTTTTGCTTATAACTTTCTTAGTATGTGGAGAAAATGAAGAATACTCTTCAGTTGTTGAGACACAGAATATTACTAAGGCAGAGAAGAAACAGAATACAACTCAACCTTTTGGTGTTTACTTCTCACAGATGAGGAGAGTTCCAAATGCATCAGACCCTCTTCACAATCGTTGACTTACTATTTATGGTTTGATTTTTGTTTGTTTATTTAGTGTATGTTTGGCTTGACGGTAAGTTTGACAAAATTACAATGACACTGTGATTTTGTGAAACTCGAAAGTGTAGCTTTTGTTAAAACACGTGGCTCATTCTGATTTTGTCAATTTTACAGTCAATTCAAACATGTACTTGTACTTATCAAGTGTGACGAAATTTGTAAATGTGAAAATTTGAATGAGTAGAGAGGTATTTGTGAAATTGTTTGAAGAGTTTTGTCAACCATGATTGGAAGTTGTTTTGAAGGGATGGTGCTTTCTTGAAAGTTTATCATTTAGAACTTAGCACTTTAATTTATGTTATATATATGCAATCTATAGAGGATGTGTAAATTTTGAACATATAGTGATGAAGTAAATGAGTAATGTTTACAATGTCCTAGTTTTTTTTTTCTTTTTTTTCTGTCCAATATTCTAAATTTTCTATTTTCACATTTGTTGCAATGTAGGAGGATATAGGATATGAGATGAGATGCTTTTCAAACATTATAGGACACCACAATCATGCATTTTATTTTTTAATTTTTGTGTGGAAATTTATTCAAGCACAATAAATATTAGATTTAATATTTACTGTGCTCATAATTTTCTTTAACTTTTTTAGTACTAACAATGAGATTATGTATGGGTTGATTTTCTCAATATAATAATAGCTGATCCATGCCTTACGAGTTGCAGTGAGGTATCCAACTGTAGTTGCATGCCCGAATATAATAGCAGATGATATGAAAGAAAAGATTGAATGACAAAAAGAGAAGGAAAGTGAAAGTAATTTAAGTACTAAAGAGTATTTCACTTTACTGAATTCTTGAAGTAGCAAGTTAGTGTTACTAACACTCAAAAACTTATGCAGAGTTTCTACTACTAGTAGTACTTACTATCCTTACCATATATTGGAAGTCAGTTCAGAAAACTCTCATATGCTCAAAGTAAATTTTTTCACTTGATTGATTGATGAAAATTGTGGATCATATTTATATACTACTTAATCAAGAAAACAATTTTGTGCAGTAATTGCATCACACATTCACACGGTTACTACATGGTTAATGACTCACTACAATTACCGACATCGATTATTCGGTTTAAATTTATGGGCGATATCGATAAAAATTGATTAAGTGAATGTATAATTTGAGCCATTGAATCTCAAATCAATGATTGAGATTGATTACTACATATAACTACGTGCTATAGTTATTGTAGGGAATCCGAATCCCTGAATTAGGGATGTTTTTGTCATAGAGTAAAATAATTTTGTAGAAACAATTTAAAGCAACGCGTACAATAATCTCTCAAGTTGTGAGCAGAAGTGTTTGTGGTATAAGTTTTGGAGTTTAATAGATATGTTATGTCAATGTGATATGTAGTTGGATGATTTGATGGAATACACAGTGCTATTGAATGACACTGTAAAACTAGTTTACTCTGTCTATGCATATATACTATTTTCTCTAAATTTAAATCGATTTTCAAGTGAAAGTCATTACGATGTTATGACTTAAATAATTGATCTTATAAAAATAACCAGTGACATGTTCATAAATTGTTTCAACTTATTATCACAAACTCTCCAAAGCTTATAAATTATAGTATATGAAATAATTTAACTTAATTTTATCTTTTGATGTAGAAATATCTTATACATAAGTAGTACTTATATTATATGCTGCAAATAAGTGTTTATTCGAACTTTTCCTTCAAAAAAAAAAAAAAAGTGTTTATTCGAACCAAATTTTATTTTAGAGGAACTAAATCTAACACAACGATGAATTCAAACATGAGTCTAATTTTTTTCTTCGAGTAGTTTAATGATAAAAATTTTACCTCTAAAATAAATAAGTAGAGAATCTTAAATCTGAACCTCAACTCATGCATATAACAATGTCTCTACAAATCTATCAACTGAGCTTTGCTTACGTGGAACCCGTTCTATTTGTTTTTGGAATTACCATGATATATTGGTACAACGTTTCAACCGTCGTTGGTGATGACTAATCTTCGTCGGAAAACTTGTGAAACACACAAGGCAGATTCTTCCTCCCAACCAAATTTTCTTCATACACACGAGCCAAAAATTAAAATCCTAATCACATACTTAAGAGAATAGAATTCTTACTACTTTTGACTAATTCATTATCGATGTTCTAAATTTTATGATAAAAAAAAAATGGAAATTGTAATGTAATTTGAATTTTTAATCAACAAAATGGTAGACCGTCCCATTCTGTTGGATCTTACTTGTAAGGCAACCCGATACGCGACACGATACGGATACGATACGATACCGATACGCCGATACGTGAAAATTTTAAAAAATTCATATTCGATACTGGCGCGATACGTTATTTAAAAATTAATTTTAAAATTAAATATATAAATGCACAATAATATTAATAATGATAATTTTTTTTGAAAGACAAAAAATTATTATAATTATAATTATTATAATTATTATAAACGTCAATAGTTCATTGTATAAAGAGTACACACAAGCCAATTAGCTAGTAAAACAGTTTGAGGTTCAACATACAATGGCTCATCAGTCCTAACTAAAGACATATAATAGCTCAAAAAATATATTATAGTCATGACATCAAGCCTGTTCAACAAGTCCATCTTGTAGCAATATCAGACAATTATATAGGTCCTGCACCTGACAAATTAAAAGCATAAAGCATCCATTCTTATACTAGAATTTTGGGACAAACTCAAATACTTAACAGCCTGTTATATACTAGGACACCATAGGGACTTCAGAACAGTGACAAAGACAAAAAATACTAATTATAATAAATTAAAATCATTAATACTAAGTTAAGTATTTGTGTTTCATTAATATTGTCCTAAAAAATAATGATCACCAGTACATTTTAAGTTATACATTTTAAGTTAAGTATTATACAACATCATTAGTACTATCCAAAAAAATACATAGTTAGTTACCCGTGTAACAACATAATAGTTTGACATTCACTAGGAAACACAGATTGTATCAGATATTATTTTTTATTTAAAAATAAATATTTAACCGATACTTTTCCGATACGAGTATCGGAAAGTATCGGACGCGTATCGGATATTATTTTTTTATTTAAAAATAAAGATTTAACCGATACTCTTCTGATACGAGTATCGGGACGTATCGGAAGAGTATCGGTATCGGGTGCGTATCGAACACGATACTTCACCAACTTTAGAGTATCGGGGCTTCATAGAAGGCAACCCATTACCAAAGCGGCAAAGCCCACAAGTTAAAGCAAAGAGACATTCAAATAAATAAATAAAGGCTTAAAGGACCTTTTGGTCCCTGTATGTTCCAAATTTTTTGGTTTTAGTCCCTGTATCTTTTTTTCTTGCAAATTAGTCCCTGCATGTGCAAAAAATTTTGGTTTTCGTCCTTGCCGTCAGATTCCGTTTAAAAAAAGCTTATGTGGCAGACGGAATCACACGTGGCACTATGAGTATGCAAGTGAAGCTGGTACAGTCACAAAGGAAGGACCAAAACCAAAAAATTTGGAACATACAGGGACAAAAATCAATTGTTTCATTGAAGTTCTTGATTTTTTCCGGAAAAAAATTTCCGATCTTTTTCGGGGAAATTTTTTTGATGTTTTTTCGGAAAAAGTTTCGATTTCAGATAAATACAATTTCGGAGTTTTTTCCGAAACAAGGTTTTCGATCTTTTTTCGCGAAAAAAGTTCTGATATTTTATTCGGAAAAAAAGTTCATGATTTTATAACACCTCACGTTAAATATCTAAAATATAACATAAAATTATTATAAAGGTACTGAGTTCATTATTATTACAAAACGGGAGTTCAAATTGCACACACAGGTGCTGGAATACATCGATTAGAACTTAGAAGGATACATCATTAAACAGGATACAACAAGGTAGTGAAAAATATCAAGGTACAACAAAAAGAAACAAGATATGACAAGCATCAATAAGAAACATCGTGGAAAAGAGGAGAACAATTCCAATGCAGCCGGAACTACTCCATGGCCTGCTTTTTCCCGAAAAAAGATCGGAAACTTTTTTCCGAATAAAATATCAGAACTTTTTTCGCGAAAAAAAATCGGAAACTTTTTTTCGGAAAAAACTCAGAAATTGTATTTATCTAAAATCGAAATTTTTTTCCCGAAAAAGATCGGAAAGTTTTTTCCATAAAAAATCAGGAACTTTCGCGAAAAAATATCACAAACTTTTTTTACGAAAAAAATTCGGAATTGTATTTATGTGATATCGAAACTTTTTTCTGCAAAAAAATCGGGAACTTTTTTTCGAAAAAAATTGAAATTTTTTCCCGAAAAAAAAGAAAAAAGATCGGAAACTTTTTTTCCGGTAAAAATCATGAAATTTTTTCCGAATAAATATCGGAACTTTTTTCGCGAAAAAAAATAGGAAACCTTGTTTCGGAAAAAACTCCAAAATTATATTTATCTGAAATCGAAATTTTTTCCCGAAAAAAGAACGGAAATTTTTTTCCAGAAAAAATCAGGAACTTCATTGAAACAATTGATTTTCGTCCCTGTATGTTCCAAATTTTTTGGTTTTGGTCCTTCCTTTGTGACTGTACCAGCTTCACTTGCCTACTCATAGTGCCACGTGTGATTCCGTCTGCCACATAAGCTTTTTTTAAACGGAATCTGACGGCAAGGACGAAAACCAAAAAATTTTGCACATGCAGGGACTAATTTGCAAGAAAAAAAGATACAAGGATTAAAACCAAAAAATTTGTAACATACAGGGACCAAAAGGTCCTTTAAGCCATAAATAAATAAATAAATAAATAATAAATAACTAAATCCGTTATCTTTCCCTCTCTCTCTACAAAAACTCAAAAAGAAAACAAAATCCCAATTCATTTCTCTTCCACACAATGTCCGACCCGGAAACCAAACCCGATCAAGAATCCTCACTCGCTCCACCGTCTTCAACTGATGCATCACCGCCGCAACCAAATTTCACCGCCTCATTCACTCTATGGCCTCCCACACAACGCACTCGTGACGCCGTTATAAACCGCTTGATCGAAACACTTTCCACTTCCTCAGTCCTCTCCAAACGCTACGGCACAATGTCCGCCGACGAATCCTCCGTCGCCGCACGCAAGATCGAGGACGAAGCCTTCTCCGTCGCCGATGCTTTCTCTTCTTCTGACAATGACAGCATTAAGATTCTTGAGGTTTACTCTAAGGAGATCAGCAAGCGCATGATCGAAACCGTTAAAGCTAGATCTAGTCTTGTCGATGACGGTAATGCTTCCGCCGTCACTGCTTCCCCCGCTGCAGATGCTGTTGCTATTTCCGATTCTTGATTTGGTTAAACGGTTAGAGCATTTCGCGGTTCGTTTGTTGAACGATTAGTATTACTGTTATGCTCTGATTCTTGTGTAGCTGATATTTGTATTTTGTAGAATTGGAGGATTGAGAGGATGTAGAGTTACTCTGAGTATTCAATTTGTGTGAAATATGGTATTTGTTCTTAGCTTTTATGTGCTTATTGTGTTCTACATTTGTTAAATTCAAATCAAATTGTTGCTAAGTGTAATGCATTCGCATTGTGATGATTTACATGAGATATGAAATAGTGCATTAGTGATTAGTGGTGTTGGTTGAATATGTTGATCTATCTTTCATTTTTTGTTTGGAATAAACAAGTTTAGGTGAGTTGGGTCCAAGAAGCTCGCGAGGGCCGTGACAGAAATAGATAGATAGATCGATAGATTGATTGATTGACCATCAACTAGGTCTTTAAGCTGGCAATGAGAGTTGAACCTTATTCCCATGCAAGATGAGTCAATTATTGTAGATAAATTTGAATTCCTTTCTAGCTTATAGAATCTTTGCATTTATGAAAATATGGAAAAATTTGGGATTATATGAGAACAATTGTGAATTAGATGTTTCCGGATTTTTTTTTAAAATGTTGTCTTCATTATTGTAGATAATTTCTTATGAGTGAGAGAGTGCAGAGGGCTTACAAGACTTGGTAATTTAAATCTAATTTAGTTAGTCTTTAACTTCAATGAGTTTGTTAGAAAGTTGCTTGTGAGTTAAGCAAAGTTGTTAGGTGGTTAACTCTTTTCAGTTAGTTGGGCCAACTATATTTGTTAGGTATTGATCCCACTATCAGTCAGTTGAGTTTTACTGAGGAATATGAAATATCAAGTAGAAGCAGAATTGAGAGAGACAAGAACATTTTGTACTTCTTATTTCACAGTAAAACTCAACAGAATACTTCAGTGCTTAGTGATTTCGATTTCTCCTTTTCTGTAGCCATTGGTTTGTCTTCCATTTTTACTAAATTTGAACTACTTTCTAGCTTATAGGAGTTCTGCAATTATAAAAATATGGAAAGAAATTCAAAGGGATTGTATGAAAACAATTGAGACTTAGATATTTCCAAATATGATTCTTTTTATTTTTTAAAAAGTGTTGTCTTCATTTTTGTAGATGATTTCTTATGAGTATGTGAGAGTGTAGATGACTTGCAAGAGTTAGTAATTTAAATCTAGTTTAGTTGGTCTTTACTCTTTACTACAATGGTTTTGTTAGAAAGTTGTTGCCTGTTAAGCAAAGTTGTATAGTTAACTCTTTTCAGTTACTCCATTTGGGCTAACTATATATATTAGGGATTGATCCCAGTGTGTCAGTCGGTTGAGTTTTACTATGAAATGAGAAATACTATGAAAGACTATTAAGTAGAAGTAGAATTTGAGATAGAGAGAGAGAGAGAGAAAGGAACATTTTGTACTTCTTACTCCTTTCTTCAGTGCTTAACTATACACATTTCATAGTAAAACTTAACTGATTTCTTCAGTGCTTAGTGATTTTCATTTCTCCTTTTTTGTGCCAATTGGTCTGTCTTCTATTTTTACTTAATTTGAATTACTTTCTTGCTTATAGAAGTTCTCCATTTATTGAAATATGGAAATTTTCCAAAGGTTAATTGTAAGGATGAGTGGGTTGTAGTTAGATGGAGAATAGTAATATTATACTTTTATTGACAGGTCAAGGAATTGAGGAGTTCCTAGTTCATAAAACAGTTTGGAACATGATTGCTGTATCAATTTTTGTGTGGTTATTTACAAAGTAGGGGATTTTTAGGCAGTGATGTGATTATTTGTGCGATTGGTTGTGGCCTTGTGGGTTTGCGGAATCAAACTTGTTTCTTACACAAAAACATCTAATGTAATAAACTATTAATTAAAAAAATGAAAGTTGTAGGTGAATGATTGAGACAGAGGTTACATATGTTGAGTTTTTTATGGAATAACTATAACTATTAATTTTGTGTCAAAAAAAAAAACTATAACTATTAATTTGATCTCTAAATTATCATTTTCTCTCTTATTTTGGGTCCCTGGACTATATAAATCTTATAACTAGTCTCTAAACTATTTCGTGTCTATTAATTTAGTCTACAAAATAATACCCTCTCTTGTTCTGAAAGTAGTTGATGAACTGATTTGACGGGTTAACAATATTTTAGAAATCATTTATTATATTAATGTGTCAAAAAGAGAAATTATGATAGTGTAGAGTCTAATTTGAAGGTTTATTTCTTATTGATGTATATGGGTGTTTCAATGAAGTAAAGTGGGTACAGTGGAACTGTCATATTTGTAACTGAACCAGAAAATTTCTCAACTGTTAGGACTAATTGTGCATGGCATAACACCTATTTCATTTGTTTACATAAAGATGTGGTTGATTTGAGTGCTAAGGAAGTCAGAGACTTTAAACAACCTCTTATGTATGGAAAAAAAAAAAAAACTTGAGTGAGAAGATAGCAGTATATATTATGTGACAAAGTGTATGCGCTTCACACCTACAAGATATATACAGGGTATTATTTGTCATTATAAAAAAAAAAAAGTCATTTGTCAAAAATACAAAGAAAACTTTCAAGTGATCGTTAGAGCATGCAAATATACAATTTGCATGTATTTCAAGAGTAAATCTTAATAATAACCATAATTTTGCAACAAAATATGGATAAATATAGCAGATGCAAATGTAATTGCAGTTGAGACTTGAGATACAATTGCATAGACCTATACAAATTTTGTAATTGCGGTGACAATTATATCTTCGGACTACAAATTAAAAGTGTGGTTTTTATAGTAAAAAATTTCTACTAATTAAGCTAGAATTACATATATCAGATTAATGTGACAATGTGTTGAGGAAGTGGAAACAAAAGAGAGACCAAATACTAAAAACAGAGAAAGGCTCAGTATCTATAGTTTGTAATCAAGAATTAAAAAGAATAATTTGAAAACTAATTAAAAATGGTAGAAGAAATTAACTAAGCTAATTAATGTCCTCTGCCTCTTTTGCTAGGTCCTGAGGTTAACCTAAATGCCAAACTTCGTGCTGAATCATGCATGTTTGAGTCATTAGAAGAAACATAAAATGTTGTCATTCCAACAGATCCCTCATCTGTTCCTGCTTTTTGCACCTCTGTTCGAAGAACTCTGCTTTGTACACAACAAAACTCGCAAGAAACTAAAACCATTGTCATAACCAACACAATCCAAAAACTCTTCATCTTCATAACTTGCTTGTTTTTTTGTACCCTTTTTTTGTTTCTTTGAGTATATTTTGTTACTTTTGATGAAGTATGTAACTGATCCTATAAGTGTCTAGCTGTTGAACTTGTGTTGGTACAAACTATGAGCTGCTACTAACTAGGTTTTATATATAAATATAAATAAAGACACCAACAACAATGTCTTAGGTGTGGCGGTGTGTTAGAACATTGATCATGCATATGAGATTGGAAGAAATGATGGAGAGAATGGAAAAGAGAAAGTAAGAGTGAAAAGTGAAAGAAAGAGATGTTTCTTAGGGAGGAAGTAAAATTCTTTATTGAACAAGCTTGGTTAGTATCATACATCAATGGTGTTTATATAACCACCACATAACAAACTAATAACCACTCTAACTAACTTTTCTTAACTAACTTGTATCTATCTTAAGTAGCTTGCTTTACAAGTAACAAACATAGTTTTGAATTATATCACATTACACCCTCTTAATTCAAACTATCTAAGCTATGCATGTTGAGTAATCTTCTCATCACTTTGAATCTTTCAATCTTGAGTGGCTTGGTGAGTACATCTGCAACTTGATTTTCTGTCTTGCAGTAAGTAAGCTTGATCCTCCCTTTTGATACTTGATCTCTTAGGAAATGGAACTTAGTTTCAATATGCTTACTTCTCCCATGAGCTATGGGATTTTTAGCTAGGTTTATGGCTGATTTGTTGTCAACCATCAGCTCCACTTCATCATCTATCTCAATCTTCATTTCATGTAGCAAGGACTGTAGCCAAATCCCTTGACAGGTAGCATAGCAAGCTGATATGTATTCAGCTTCACAGGTAGATAAGGCTACAACAGTTTGTTTTTTAGAGCTCCATGATATGGGACAATTGTATATAGTGAAGACATATCCCATTGTGCTTTTCCTCTCTACTCTATCTCCACTCCAATCTGAGTCACAATATCCAACCAACTTGCCTTTACTCCCATCAGTGATAGGATACAGAACACCAAAGTCATTTGTGCCTTGAATGTACCTTAGTATTCTCTTGACTGCTTGCATATGTGATAGCTTAGGTGTTTGCATGAATCTGCTTACAATACCTACACTATGACACACATCAGGCCTAGAGTTGCAGGCATATCTCAAACTGCCCACTATCTGCTTGTATAGTGTAGCATTCACTGCCTTGCCTTCATCATCACTGCTCAAGCTAGAGCCAGTTTCCATTGGTGTGTTGGCTGGGTTGCAGTTCACCATGTTGAATCTTTTCAATATGTCTGAGACATATTTACTTTGATGTAACAACATTCCACTGCTAGTTTTAGTAAATTCTAATCCTAGAAAGTACCTTAATCCTCCCAGATTAGTCATTTCAAACTCAGAGCTCAATCTTGCAGTTAGCCTTTCAATTTCATCATTGTTGCTGCCAGTTATCAGTAAATCATCCACATAAAGACACACTATACATAAGTTGCCCTGTGATGACCCTTTGATGTAAATTCCATGCTCCACAGTGCATTTCATGTAGCCATTCTGACTTAAGAATTCATTCATTCTCAAATTCCAAGCTCTTGGAGCTTGCTTTAATCCATACAAGGCCTTGTGCAATTTCAGCACATAATCTTCTTTACCTTTGACTATGAAACCCTGAGGTTGTTCAACATACACTTCCTCCTCAAGTTTGCCATTTAAGAAGGCAGACTTGACATCAAGTTGAACAAATTCCCAGTTAAAATGAGTGGCAATAGCTATGACTAGTCTAACTGTCTCTAGTCTAGCTACTGGTGCAAAGACCTCAGTGTAGTCAATGCCTTGCTTCTGTAAGAAACCCTTAGCCACCAATCTTGCCTTGTACTTAGCTATGCTTCCATCTGGTTTATGTTTGATCTTGTAGATCCATTTGACAGCAATGGCTTTCTTGTGTGCAGGCAGCTTAACTAATTCCCATGTGTCATTTCTTTGTATTGCTTCTAACTCATCATGCATAGCTTCTCTCCATTCAGAATGGTTTGAAGCCTCAGCATATGAAATTGGCTCAGTGTCAACAAATAGTGCCAAATGTACTATATCACCATCTGGTGTAACCATGGTGTCATGAAGCAATTCATAGTCTTGCAATGTTCTGTTGGGAATTGATGTTCTAGCTGATCTTCTAGGCTCATTATTGACTGTTGCAGCTTGTGGAGGTGTTGGAAAATCATCTTCTGTGGTGCCTTGCTCATCAAGTAATTCAAACTCAATGTACTTGTCACCACTAGATTCTTCATTGTTCCAATTCCAACTCTTATCTTCTGCAAAAGTAACATCTCTACTTGTAGTAATCTTCTTGTTGAGTGGATTATACAATTTGTAAGACCCTGCAGTGTGATAGCCAACTAAGATCATAGGTTGACTCTTGTCATCTAGCTTTTTTCTCTTTTGATCAGGCACATGTTTGTAGCATAGACAACCAAAAACTCTAAGGTGCTTCACTGATGGAGTTGTACCAGTCCATATTGCTTCTGGTACCTTAGGCAATTTCTTAGTTGGGCTCTTGTTAAGCACATAGCATGCAGTAGAAACAGCTTCACCCCAAAAACTGTGAGGTAATTGCTTTTCTTTTAACATACATCTAGTCATGTTCATAATGGTTCTATTCCTTCTTTCTGCAATTCCATTATGTTGAGGTGTGTAAGGAGCTACCACTTCATGATGAATACCATTTGCTGCACAAAACTCCCTGAAGTCATGTGATGTGTACTCACCACCACCATCACTCCTTAAGATCTTGATTTGCTTCTCTGACTGCTTCTCAACCATGATCTTAAAGGACTTTAATTTTTGTAACACCTCATCTTTGGTCTTTATCAAATAAATCCACATCATTCTGCTAAATTCATCTATAAAAGACACAAAATATCGATTTCCTCCTAAAGACAAAGTCTCAAATGGGCCACACACATCAGTATACACTACATGAAGCAACTGTTTTGACCTCATAGGAATATCTGACACAAATGATTTCCTAGGTTGCTTGCCTATCAAGCAGTGTTCACACAATTCTGATGGTGGTTTGATTTCAGGCAATCCATTAACTAATCCATTATTCTTCATGAAATTTAAACTCTTAAAGTTCAAATGTCCATACCTGAGATGCCATAGCCAAGCTTGATCACTGATCTTCACTGTAGCCAGACAATGTGATTCACTTGGTGTGATTTTGACTTGAAAGGTTCTGTTCTGAGAGAGAGGGGCTCTAAGAATAATATTATGTTGTGCATCAAGAACCTCCATCATTTTATCTTCTAAATGGATTATGAAACCTTTTTCTAGCAATTGACCCATACTTAGCAGATTTGTCTTCATATCAGGGACATAGAGTACACCAGTGATAAGAGCTTGATTCCCTTTCTTGCCTGTAATCAATACATCACCAACACCCTCAGCTGGTATTGTTCTATTGTCAGCGAATCTAATCTTGGTCTTTGATGAATTATTGAAGTTGATAAGCCATTCTCTATGACTTGTTATGTGGCTGCTACACCCTGTGTCAAGGTACCAATCTGCCTGATGATCATCATCATCTGTGGTGGTAGCCATTAGTAACATAGGGTCCTGTTCAGTGTCACTTTCACCTTGTGCCATGTTTGCTTCAGTGTTGTGTCTTCTTGGTACTTTCTTGCCTCTACAATCTTTAGCAAAATGGCCATACTTTTGACAGTTATAGCACTGAACATTCTTCAAGTTCATCTTACCCTTCTTTTCTTGATTAGCACCATTGTTGTGAGTTGATGCTTGAGCTTGTTCATTGTTCTTTGATTTATCCTGCTGAGAATGATCTTTCTTGTACTTATCTTTAGATTTCTTCCCTTTCTTGATTGCATGTGCTTGTAGTGCCTGATCAGAAGCTCTATCTTTGGTTCTTTCATCCAATCTTTGTTCATGTGCTTCAAGAGAGCACTGCAATTCCTCTAATTTCATTGTTGATAGATCTTTGGACTCCATAATTGCTACAGTAATGTGATCAAATCTTGCAGAAAGAGTTCTCATTACCTTTTCAACAATTGTGCCATCACTAACTGTTTCTCCACAGCTAATCATCTGGTTAGTAATGGTGGTGATCTTGTTGAAATACTCAGCAACACTCTCATTTTGATCCATTTGTAGCAGTTCAAATTTTCTTTTCCATGTTTGTAATCTCACTTGCTTCAATCTTTCATTCCCAGCATGACCTTTTTCAAGAATATCCCAGCACTCCTTTGATGATGTAGCATTTTCTATCTTTTGGAAGTTGATTAAATCAACGCATTGATGAAGGAAGAACATAGCCTTGAAGTCTTTCTTCTTCATTGCTCTGTGTTCGGTTCTTTGAGCTTCTGTAGCATTCTCTGCCAATGGAGTCACACCATTTTCAACAACTTCTTGAACTTCTTGAAACCCAAAGATAACCTTCATTTGCTTATGCCACCGATCCCAATTGTTGCTGTCAAGGATTGGGAGCTTTCCACCAAAACTGTTGCTAAGATTTTCTAGTGAGCTTGTCATTGTGAGGGAGAAAGAATCACTGAATTCTAAGGCTCGTGATACCAGTTGTTAGAACATTGATCATGCATATGAGATTGGAAGAAATGATGGAGAGAATGGAAAAGAGAAAGTAAGAGTGAAAAGTGAAAGAAAGAGATGTTTCTTAGGGAGGAAGTAAAATTCTTTATTGAACAAGCTTGGTTAGTATCATACATCAATGGTGTTTATATAACCACCACATAACAAACTAATAACCACTCTAACTAACTTTTCTTAACTAACTTGTATCTATCTTAAGTAGCTTGCTTTACAAGTAACAAACATAGTTTTGAATTATATCACATTACGGTGAACGCTTTTATTCCAAGTAGTTCCTTAATAGCTGCAAGCTATTTGACTTTAATTTGCAATGTTATGACTAAAAATGTTGAAATGTTACTACCGAAATTAGAGAAAAAGAGATGATCAAAATTAATTCTACCATTTCATTGTTTGGAATAAGCCAGGTCAGAGATTTGGATTTTTTGTTTGACAAATCTCAGCCGTTGAATATCAAAACAATTGTCGAGATGAGTTAATATATACATTCAAAATAATTACATATGAATAAAAGACAAATGAACGATAAATTGTGGTGCTAAAATTTTTTTAATGAAAAAATTGATCTTAAAAATTAAGGACCTAATAAACACAAAATTATTATACACGATTCTTTTAACTTTTTTCAAAAGATCCAATCTCATTTTTAAAAATTGTTAAAAATTGGAGACAACGCATAATCTCCAACATTCATCCAACACATAATCTTCAATATTTGAATCAACAATAATATATGTATATCCCATATTCTCCAACATTCATCCAAGTCCAACACATCATTTCATCTCTTTCTCTTTTCATATTTCATAACAAACCAATCACATTTATCACAACACTTTTTTTTATCTCTTTCTCTCAAAGTGTAAACACTTGAGGTGTCTATTAAACATTTTCCCACTGTTTGAGTATAAGAATTATATTATTTGAAAAGTTGATGAAATAATTAATAGCAAAAGAATGAACTTAGAATAAAAGATGCATTTTTCTTGCTTGTTATTTCTAATGACAGCTTCCACGTGCTGTGGAGAAATTCCTTGCTTTCACTTCTTCTAATGGTAGAGTTTGACTCTTATGTCTGCATTTACTAGCACTACCCAAAAGAATGTTTATATTGACATTAGTTAACTTGACTAAACCAAGTGGTTGCAGTTGATAATTAACGATATTTCTTAGTAGTATTTTATTATCACTTTCTTCATATGTAATATTTTTCCATCAAAAATATAATATACGTACTACTATAAAAAAATTTGTCGCCTCCGATGTTATGTTTCTTAATATAGTGGTTACTGATAAATTGGATTATATCTAAAACAATTTTTAGACAGATCTTATTTAACAATAAGCAGAATTCTAAATTATTGAAACTCTTGTTCCAAAAATCAAAGAGCTAAGAATTAAGATAAGAAAAAATGTTGTTGAACTACATTAAATTATGTATATGGTATTGCATGTTGACGCTGCTGAATCCGCTATTTGTTTTCACATGGTATTTCGATTCTATGATAGTATGTACAATACAATCTGTTACGTACGCGGGACAAGCTCAATCTTTTTTCTTCATATACTCCCTCTGTTCTAAAATATAAGCAAATATTGGTCAACAAAAATTAATGTATTTGGACTAAATTTTGCACCAAGGACATTTACTTTTGTTGATCATTTTTTGCTTATATTTTGGGACGGAGGAAGTACTTTAATAATGTTTCCCCTTTTTGTTTTTCCATGTCATAATAGTGTATTTGAAAACTAGTGACAAAAGTGAATTTTGAAGTGTGTTTGTTGCTTGTGACACTTGGGAAAAGGATACACGTTTGGTTGAACTGTCACCTCTTTTGAGTTCAAGACGGTGGCTGTGTAGGAATGAATTGTAGGAAATTGGATCAATATCCCATCAAGAGACACGGGCATAGCCAAAACATAGCAATGCTTGCACACAAGTTTTGTAGCTCAAGGTTCTTATGGAAGGACCCAAGTAGTTTCCTATCTTCAATGAATTCATTATTGGATATAAATTATAATATATTTTTTGGATATATCTAAAATTTGGTTTTGCAAAATGTTTGAGAAAACTTATATGAGTATATACATGGTGAAAGACTCTTTCACTGCTCAATCAATCGGACGCTATCCACTAGCTATCATAAATAAAAATATTTTATATGGGCAGGTCAAAAATCAATTTAACTATATAGTTCGAGATTTACTTGCTGCCCTACTAATTTCTCGCGCGCCCTACATCTTTCCTGTTTTATATTTCCGCTACTTAAGTAACGGGCGTTATAAAGATAATAATTTTTTTAAAAATGTCGTCCGTTACACTTTATAGAAAACAATTCTGGTAAGGTGTTTTGATAAATTTATAGGATACGCGAGAAAATGAATAGAGTGACAAAAATAAATCCCATAGAGTCCTACTTGCACATGGCATGCAAGCTAGTTCACTAAAGTTTACTAAAATAGTAAGTGTGAACATCTTCTTAATCATAGTCTCTTTGAATCATAAATGCACCTCTCTAATTTCATCAAAAATAAAAGAATAAATGTACTTTTCTCATTGAGGCCCAAAACATTGACCATAGGAACTTTGCCTTGGGCCAACTCCTCTTATTTAGGCAATTACTTTTAGTGCCCTATCATTTTTGCGGCGCGCTATACAAAATTACAAAAATATCCCTATCCGATACTTAAACCACGGACGGGTATTTTGATCATTTCGTAGGGCGCGGAAGTAACCCATAAGATGACAAAAGTACTTATCCTTATTTATAGATGGAGGATTTGAAGGGAATAGGATAATTTATTTATATTTGAAATTAAGAAAACTATAAAATGTTTTAAAAACTATATTTATATGCACATATTGTAGCAGTGGAGCGGCGTGAATGGGCAATTGTTTTGGATACATAAGTGGCTAAAGGCGACACTTTTGATAGGAATATGGAATTCATTACAGACATGTTATTTAGAGAAGTGGAATTATTTTTTTTTTCACCACAAATATCCGACCTACATGACTAGAGTTTTGGGATCAATGTGGTTACAACCCATCTTTATCGCAGTTGCAGGAATTGAACAATGATCTTCCCTGCCAAATACAACGTCAATCACCACTAGACCAATGCACTAGTTTGTCAAATTTAATATTCACATGGATGGGGAAAACTTCCCCCTGAAACTGATGTGGCATTTGATTTATTGCTACAATTTAATTAATGAAATCATTTTTATGTTTTAAATATATAAAAAATTGACAACGAAAAAATAACAACTAGCACATTGATTTCAATTTTTCCTATATTAATGTTTCTAATCTAAACTAAAAGCCAACGACTTCTATTGGATGCAAAAACAGTTGTTAACATTGTACGAGATCCAAACGCGATATAGAGACTAAGCGTTAAATGAGAAATAATTTGATGACACACTTTATTTACACAATTCATACATAGGGGTATTTTTGCCATTTTGCTAACAAAAAGGGAGGGCAAATTTGTCTAACCAAAAATTTTATCTTCTACTTTTATGCATTAACAGTGTTTGTGTCATTTTTTTTTTTTGGCTTCACCACCAGTTGAATCTGGTTCGGGAGTCAGTTCTGACATCAAGTGTTTGTGTAGAAAAAATTGTGTCATAATAACATCCCTCGTGTTAAATTCACTTCAATTTAATAAAAGACTGAATGTCTCAACTAACAAAAGACATTATTAACGTACTTTTGGCCTCTTTGTAAAAAAAAAAAAAAAACATTATGCGTCCTATAGAGTTTTCATATGTTAATTTAATTTCAAATACCAACATAATAATGATCCATCATCATGGTTGCAAAATCCTTAGCGGGTCCCATATAAAGCACTCAATAAACCTAATTAACGATTGTTTATCCCATGATCATGATAATATCCCTATCACAAATTGCTCCCTCACTCACGCTTATTATCATTGATTGAGATTCCACTTCCTTTATTATATCTAAAAATCAACACACATTTTCACTTAGCTCCCAAAATTAATAATGGAGCTAATGTCTATTATATTGTCAATATTTTTGTGTCTTTTAGTTATATCATCATCCCATTGTAGCAATGCAACAACTAAAGACATTTTCATATTAGCAGGACAAAGCAACATGGCTGGTCGAGGAGGTGTTTTCAACAAAAAATGGGACAATAATGTCCCACAACAATGCAAGCCAAGCCCATCAATTTTGAAACTTAATGCAAAACTGAAATGGGAAAAAGCCCATGAGCCTCTTCACGAAGATATCGATGTAGGAAAAACTTGTGGTGTTGGGCCTGGGCTTGCTTTTGCAAACGAGGTTGTTAGAAAGAGAGGTTGTGATGGTTGTGTTGTGGGACTTGTTCCTTGTGCTGTTGGTGGTACGAGGATTGAAGAGTGGAGAAATGGGTCATTTTTGTATAATCAATTGGTGAGAAGATCTATTGAATCGGTTAGGGATGGTTGTGGTGTAATAAGAGCAGTTTTATGGTATCAAGGTGAGAGTGATACTGTAAGAGAAGAAGATGCTGATGCATATAAGAGTAGAATGGAGAATTTTATTCAGAATATTCGGTCAGATCTTCATCTTCCAGACCTTCTTGTTATTCAGGTATGTCATTTTTATCTTCTTAATGCATAGAAAATTGGCTAGCTTCACCTATGGTTTTTTTTTTTTTTTTTTAATTGAGTTAATGCAGTCTTTAATGTTATACCTCTGTTTTTTCAAATTCGAATTGTTTGTATTTTAGCGAATTGTTTATTCTGCATGTTTATAACCTATAGATATAGGACAGCAAGGGGGCACACCTTTATTCCAATTTCAAATTTCAAATGAGCATGAAGTGTGAGTACAATATTACAATAAAAATACAACAAAGTTACACTTTTTGCATTTTTTAATATTTTTTACACATCTCGGTATTTCTTGTGTGACTTGAGAGAGTATATCTGGCCTTCTTATGTTCATATAGCATAACTAAAAATATAAAGAGAGTATAAAATGTTGGGGGACATAAATCAAACTCAGTCAACCGTAAACACAGACCGATTTGTGTACCAACAACTCCATGCACTAACTACGACAAGCATAAACGGCATTTTCACTTTAACACTAGTCCAAGTTCAAAGATGAGGATAAAAAGCAACAGAGGCCACAAATCCGAATGAATGTAAATAGAGCAAACATTGAACTGGTTAAAATACAACCCCAATCCTCCGACGCGGAGGATTGGATGCATCACCACCACACAGAAGCAATGTAATTGTAATTGATAGGACTTGTCATGATATTTTTTATTTAAAATTCCGGCCGTTGGCCCATAATCCATCAAAAAAGTAGTAGGTCCAAGTAGTTTAATAAATGGGCCAACATACCAACTTGCAATAATTGTTAAAGAAAAATACCGTACTATTTCGTTTAAAATTATGTATTTAACTGTTTCTTTTTCATCATTAAAAGTGGTGTGAGCTTTTTTATCAAATAGTTTAATAAAAGTTAGACTTACAACTTTTGTTTTTAGAAATACAACCTTAAATTTTAAAAAGTGGGACTTTAAACTCAGACATTTACATAACAACGTTTTTACAACTATCAATTGAATTGTACTTACGCCTTGTGCATATTAAGAAAATTTAATCCGCCAATATTGAAAAAATTATAATCAGATAATGAATAATTTTGTGCATGATTTTATATGGGCATCATAGTTTGACAGTGTAGTTTGAAAATAAACCAAACATGGACACTCAAATTATTATTGCTAAGCTGCAGGTAGCACTTGCATCAGGGGAAGGAAAGTTTATAGAGAAGGTGAGACATGCTCAATTGGGTATCAAATTGCCTAATGTCAAGTGTTTCGATGCCAAAGGATTGCGTCTCAAGGCAGATAAACTTCACCTTACCACAATGTCTGAGGTTCATTTGGGCATCCAGCTAGCTCATGCCTATCTCACTTCAAAAAGCCATAACTTTACTCGTACACAAGTTATCTAATTGATAAGCGATCGCACATTGGTTGCAGTCGCGTAATACAGACTATCAAATTGAAATTGAACGACCCACATTTTAGCTTTGTAAATTGAATTCAGTTCCGAGAATATATGTTATATTTGATTTGATAATTTATTAACATGGATTACTCCATGCCTCATTAATTATGTATATTCAATTTCGTTAGTTAGATGACTCATATTTTGAGTAAATATGGAATGCCAATTCTTTTAGTTTGGTTCAATTACAGGATCAGCAATTCAGCTACTTGGTTGGTCAATTGATTCAATGATCCGGCAACTGCAGAAGCCTATGCGACCTTCAAAGTTTCCAAACTCATACCTAGGTAGCATATTGTGTTCCATTATTAGGATGTCCGATTATTTTTCTAAGATTTCTTTTAGGTATTGCTCTTCTACCCACGATTTGCTTAAAAATCCCTCATCCACCAGAGGATATCTTCTGGTAGGTAAATCCTACCACATATATCTTCTGATTGTGTAAATCTTACGGTGTATTTTTCTGTATGAACAATATGGGGAAAGAAAAGTTCAAGCATATAAGTAGGATTTGTATTGGTGTTGCCCATAGTTTGGCCCAACAAGCCTTTCTTGGCCCAAATCAGATATCGATGGAAGAAACAACTCCTATTATATTGTTATAAACCAATCCTTTTCTAATAACATTCACTATTTTTGTCAACAAAAAAAAAAAAAAAAAACTAAGTGGTTGCCCTTAACCTAATGTAATTATTTTTAAGTTCATTTTTCTTATATCTTCAAGAATGTGAATAGGAGAAAATGCTGATTAAGTGACATAATCAAGTTATTCATACTCTTGGTTCTTAAAGATTATGGTTAAAATTACAGGGGAATTGAGTATCTATGATAACAAGATTTTTGATATGTTGATTCATATATATAAAGTGAAAATGACAGGAGACATTGTAGGCCACTTTAGATTTAGACCGTACATGATCAGGAAAAACAATAGCATTTTGTAAGGGTATCTATGTATTTTGGATCATATCAATTTAATGGAATAATCAAGCTCAACATAGTTTGGACCATATAAGAGCTCTGTATTATATAATTTCAACTGACAGAGTGTCCTGGAGCCCAGTCAGCAAGATCTAAGCCTCTTAACCGTATCAATATAGATAGAATCTTTGCATTTTGTGGTTTTATTATCATATAGATCACAGTTAGACCTAATTAAATTGACGGCCGAAGTTGATAATGTGCAGCATAGTCAGTTAAGCTCACTTAGAAGGTGTGGTACTTGCAAAAACGATCTAACACTCGAGTCAGAATTTAAAAGAGGTGGGTGAGAGGTCTCAAAAGAATTGTGCGAGTAGCCATTGTGTCCAACATTGTGTCCAACAAGGAATTTCAACGTGATTATCATCATCGTGTTATCCTAATCACGTGGTGATGATACGCTGACCGGATTTGCTTGGGTGTGCTAGTGACATATCTCCGTAGCATGCGTCTCTATTGTGGGGTCCATTGAAGATTTAGGCATGGACCCGGTCCAGAACATTTATATAAAATTACGTCAAAATTTTCGTACATGGCAAATGTAGCCCCATTTTTAAAATAAAATCTTAAAACATTCATTATCTGAAATTGACAGTACTGAAATAAGAATCAAAGGAAGAGACTATAGCATAGATATAAAAGAACAAAAAGAACGTGTCTATGTATTAGATGAAACTTCAAGCTCAAAATGATGGTCAGTGGCGGATCTAGACCTGTCATATTGGTGTGGCTAAAAAAATATGTTCACAAACATTATGAGTGAAAAATATATTCCACGCTTGCAGATTAGCAGAATAAGAAGTTTTGTCTTTAGAAAGCACAAGAAAAAAATAATAAAGAACAAAGAAATCAAATTTGTATTTGTAGAGTTGAGAGGAGAAAAGAAATTAAAGGAATTAAACCAGTATATGAGAAGACAACGAGACTCGGAGAGAGGCAGAAGGTGGGTGAAGGGATGCACCGCTCACGCAGTACTGAGTACCACGCAGAATTAAATTAAAAATATAAATTTAATTTGCAAAATTCATAGACCGTTTACATTCAAATAATATTGCATCTTTTAATAACATCCAAATTCATCCAAAATAATAAAAAAAATGTATTTGATAACATAACAAATGACTTTAAATTTATGTAACATTACATTTATTATCTATGTGATATAAATTTTAAATCTAACAGAAAATTTTATTCTCGTTTAGAAAAATACTCGTTAAAATATTACCGTTATCATTTGATTTTTCTATGTATATGTATAAATATATATTGACAATTCCTTTAGAAAAAAAAAAAATTTGACCATAACATGCAACATAACTCCTTTAACAATTTCTTTGAAAAAAAAAGAAGATAAAAACAGCAGCTATAGGAATCGAACTCGGGACAGGAAAATAAAAAAGACGCTACTTGACCACTGTGCCAGCACTACTTCTTTTGTTAAACAGAACGCTTATACATATATATAAAGTAATCAATAATAAAAATATGTATATGTACACAATAAAAATTAAAAATTCTGGTGTGGCTATAGCCACAGTGTGCCACCATATGGATCCGCCCCTGATGATGGTAGAAGTAGCCACAAGACATGTCTAGAGCTAGCCTTAACAAAATAAGGACCTAGCTATCTTATAGATATATACATATATAGGATCTAAATTTGGAAGCATTGATCATGCAAAATAATAATATTTTGGAAATATATGAAATGCATGCAGTTGATGTAACAATGTTCATAGTCACGCTATAACTAAAAATGATAATGTAATAATAACAAGGTACTTAGTACTAAGCTTAAGCCTTAAATTGATACTATACAAAGGAAAATCTTTGTCGGGGGGGATTTACTATAGATTGTAAGATATACATGTGATTCTCTCTGTTTGATATGTTTTAACTTTTTGTTCATTGAAGGGACCTCATGATGCATGTCTAAACAAACAAGTTGCTAGAGAAATCAAAAGATGACAGAAAGATAGTGTGATCGGTGGTGTATGCAGAGTTAGGTAGAGACCCACCAAGTGTAATTGCATGGCGTTGATTTGACACCAAACTAGCTAGAGTGCTTCCAACAATGTATATGGCTGCAATTTAGATTGCTACATTACAATTATACATATTATGATTCAAGTTCTATCAATATATTTGCCTCAGAATTACAACATATATAACTCTTGTGATCTGTTATTACAATGACTGATTTAAATTTTTCAACAATTTTTAGTAATCTTAAGAAGCTCAACTCTTAAGTCTTAACGCACTCTCCACGCACGCAGATGATCTTAAATCTTACTGATTTGGTACTATTTTAAAATTTTGAATTGGGTCTAACTCAATTTTATAAACCTGTTTGTAAGGTGAAATTTACACTCGCTTATAAATTCATATCATCTTTTATTCAACACTACTCTCGGCAATTGTACCTTTTTTGCTTGTCTTTGTCTTGGGATTTAGTTCATCAGATCAGATGCACCAAAAAGAAATTTAGGTTGTTTAATGTCATATTTGGTTTGGCTAGAATTTTATAGTTTTTTTTTAACGGCAAATATATTATTATTAATAACAAGTCTCTGTATAAGACGAACAAAGACCTGTAAAAGAGATGCTACTACAAAGGCGTCGTATTTAAGCGGAGCACCAGTGAAAATACTAAAATAGATATCTACCTAAAAGAGATCAACTTCTAATTTCATTCTTAGAAAAAAAAAAATACTCTTTAGCTTCCAACCATAGGAGAAGACAGCAACCCAACTTATAGAGATGTTACTAGACACTAACTCCCGATCTCAAATTAAAAGCGATCGGTCCATCAGAATTAAAAAACAAACAGCTCTTGAGTCACCTTAATGCTATTTCAAACTCCAAAATATAAGCGTATGTTAAACACAAACTATTGTGCCATTTTTTTATTTGTAGAGCATGCAATAAAGACAAACAAAATAAAAAAACATGTTTTCAGTAGATTTGTACATAGGATATGCTCTTACAAATATCTATTGATGATTGGAATAAAGATCACCTTTATAATCATTTTCCCTTAATACTGTATACTATATTTTAATCAAATATTACTTTTTAGTTTTATATATGTATAAAATATAAAATAACTCTATAAAGATTTCTTTGGTCGAAACCGAAAGCAAAGACTTTCGTTATTCAAAATATCAATCACTTTTGTTGTAAAAATAAAAAGAAATTTGATCAACTATTCTAGGAGTGTATAAGTGAAGAACACTTGCACCAATAAATTGGGTCCAACACAATTTCAGTTGACAAATCAATATATAAATTTCAATTGAAAATTGTGTTTATATATTTAATGCCAACCGTGTGTGTCTCAAATAAAATTATATGAAGAGAACCTTCCTACGGAAAAAAAATCAATTACACCTCTCTTGGTTTACTAGTAAAAAATATGTTGAAATACTTAATCAATTGATTATTTATTTTCTAATATCTCTTTAGATTTTACTGCAGCTAACAATTTTTTGAATAGTGCTATAGTCCCTTTATGTTCTTCTTTTCATACAACTTGGTCACACGTTGAGTCATGATCAACTTTTTAGTTATCACGCCAGCCCTCACTTTCTTGTTTTATTTTGGTTCAACACCAACCACGAATTTATTTGACACTCTATGTAACGTACCAAGTACTATTACAAGTGAATAAATTCTAGTAACAAATTAAGCTAAGAAGAAGAAAAGAAAAAGACTTCCAATATTACCGGTGGGCTCATCTTTTATCTTATTATGTCAATGTTGACAAGGGGATAGGACGACTAGTGGTAAGTTGCAACCATTTCAATCCATCATTCATAGAGGTTGTATCTTGTGGTGGTTGTTTCCTATATGCTCTATGTGATGTAAGAAAAATGTATATACACTATGCCTAAAAATTTGATAAAATTGGATCTTCTTTGGCTTGAACATAAAAGAATATAAGTGAACAAAATTTGGAGTTTATGATTGGTATTACGGTGGATACACCAGAATTATGGTTCATCTTACTCTAACTTAATTTTACCATATCCTAAAATAGGACGATCTAGAATCTAGATTTACCCTAGAAGAATCTTGGGAATATAGAGGTTGTTAAAAGTACTTAAAGTTCACATGATATATTTGCTAAAACCCTAAACTCTAGGAATCAAACGCTAGGTTTGTCTCTATTTTGGATTTGATTTTTGCTTTGTGAATCCAATAGTTTCGTAAATTTGTCTCTATTTCTATTTTGATTTATGTTTTATTTTGTATTGTAATGACGGCCCTAAGGGTGAATGAGTTTGGACGACCGCCCAAACACATTCTTTATGGGCGTCAAATTTATTATTTACTAGTTTGGACAACTGCCCTTTCTAAATTGTATTCAATCAATTGTTGCGAATGAAATGTCATGAGATTGTTTGAATAAAAAAAAGTGACACTAACACTATTCTTCTATTACTTCCTCCACACACTTAAATTCACATAACACATAGTGTACGATTTCCACATTCCACACTCTAATTGGAATTTGAATTGGAATTGGAATTTTGTACTCTCTGTTTTGAAAACAGGGGAAAGAAAAAAAATGCATTATTATAAATGAGAAGAGAAAAGGTACACGGGTATGTAGGGGGGTGTCACGAGCATTTTTTATTTCCAAGAGAAATAAAAAAAATACAGATGCCACTATTATTTCACATTTTCTATCCCTCTTAAACAACTAATAATTACAACACGGGACCCTAATGCAAGTTGCAATGAAACAACTAGTCATGAATCATCATAATCACTACTAACCCACCCTTAAACCCAAATTACAACAAATCAAAGAAAAGAAAATAAAAAAGACCCAACAATTTCAACAGGACGCACTAAGTCAGTAACATGATAATATTGCAACCACAATTGCAACGTTTTTTTACTCCCAAATTCCAACTTCCATGAAACCATCCTCAGAAGCACATCCCCTAAACATGCCATTGCAATTAAATCCATAAGCAACTTCACCCTTATTTGAAACAGCAATGAGTCCAGCATATCCTTCATCCAAACGGTGCTTAATGACGAAATCAACAGCCTCTTGAAGACCAAGACCTTTGTATTCCATAACAGCTGACACCTCACGCGCCAAAGTGCCACGTATGATAGCTTCGCCTTCTCCGGTGCATGACACACCACAAATGTTAGACGCATAGGTCCCGGCACCAATGAGAGGCGAGTCACCAATACGACCAATCATTTTGTTCATTAGACCGCCGGTTGATGTGGCTGCTGCACATCTTCCTTCACGATCAACAACTACGCACCCAACTGTTTCGGGTGCATATATGCTCATTGGAAGTCCATTCATTTTCATTGGACTTTCAACCCCTTGACCACATGTTTGTCCGGATGTTGGGATTCGATAATCAAACTGCATCACACAAACATTAATTAATTACTATGTTAATATTCAGAAAACATACAATAAAAATAAATTACTCTTGTAAAAAAAATCTTGAGATGTGTGGTCAATGTTTTAGTGGTGTATTTCAATTATTTTTTTTACCGTTAAGGATGATAAACAAATCCAATTAAAAAAATGAAAAGAAACATTGATTTGATACTGTACTATATTGTTAAATAATTTGAATTTGAAATTGAATAATTAATAATTGAACAACACTTTGTATTTATCTCACCTTTGAAGAGTTTGGTAGAGAATTTTTTACTAAATAGTACTAAGAGTTTGGTAGAGATTAAATAAAGAGAAAGTGTTCTAATTGCTCTAAATGATGTTTAATTAAACATATATTTCCTTTTATTTTATAAAAGAATCTCAATCCTAATCACACACATCTCCTCAATTATTGGAAAAAATAGTGTCATTTTGCCAACACAAATGTGGAGAGATGCAAAATCATTTTTTGCAACCTATGAAGAGCCATTCAGAAAAACACATGACAGGGTCCCCTTTTAACCCGTACAATTGAATCTAGTAATTGAAACAAGATCCATGTTGAATTTGATACTAATAATTACGTACCAAGATTGTATTTGCCTCCTTTGCCAGCTTAAGCATACCCACATTGTCAGGGGTGATAAAGTATTCATTGTCCACAACCTCCACACCCTACACAAACCATACAATATTTTAGTACAATTAACATTAATTTAATTAATAATTAAATTATTTATTAACCCAATAGATTCGTACACGTTCACATATATTATAATCAACATATTCTAGAAAACAAAAACAAAAACAAAAATAATAAGAACTTTATTGTATAATTTATTAGAATGCTAACATGTGTCCTAACGAACCTGCTGTCTGGCGAAGTTTTCAGCGCCGTCGAAAGCGAGATAGGAATGAGGAGATTTGTCCATGACCAAACGTGCCAATGAAATAGGATTTTTGACGGTGGTTAAGCCGGAAACGGCACCACATCGTCTTTTTGGACCGTCCATTATGCTAGCCTCCATTTCCACCGTTCCTTTTTCCGTCAGGGCAGATCCACGACCCGAATTGAATAGTGGATCCGTCTCCAATTCCCTCACCTTAATTTCATAACAAAAAAAATACACATCTCAATTTCAATTCTCATATCAAATGAAAACAACAACAAAAAATAATAACACAATAAAAATCTCCTCCAAATGCATGGGAATATATAATTAAATATTATTATAATCCATGTAATTCAATGAATCAATAAGTTCAATATAAAAAGAAATTCAGAACTAAAATGCAGAATGTGCGGAATATTACTCTGATCTCAACTGTAAGTAAAATTTGATAAAATAAAATGAATTATATATATTTTTGTTTATATTTGAGACTTAAACGTGTACTATATTTCATTTTCTGATTAAGTTTTATGAAAAATTGAATAATTTGCTTTATGTGTGTGTGGTTGGTTTATTAAAAAAGAGAAACAATTATAACTGTCACAAATATTGCGGTCATTGTTGTTGTTATTGTTATGAAAGAATAATAATGGTAAAAAAAGAGGGACAGGACAGGACAGGACATGATGGGTGTGGGTACGAGGTAGAACAGAACATATACCACAAGTTCGACAACATCGATGGCGGAAAGATTGGAACGAAGAGCAGAGATGCCATGATTGAGAACACGGGTAAGAAGTTGTTTAGCTTCTTCTTGACGTTCAAGAGGAAGATTTGGGTCAACACCGGCGCCACCGTGAACAGCAATAGCCCAACCACCCATGTTTCTCTCTTCTTTTTTTTATGACTGACTCTCTCTGCAATTCACCCTTTATGAAGAAGAAGAAAGGTGTTTTTGATATGTGTTTGGAGTCTGCAACAAACTATGGCGTCGATGGTCCGTTTTTATAGGCAATTTTTACGGACTTCAAATGCTTATGTGCTGGAATTTATTTTTTGTTTTAAGACCTCGTGAGTTGTACAACGGTTTGTTTTTTTATTTAGGCTCTTACGGTGTGTCTCTTCATAGACTGCCGCTACTTCTTTAGGGTGGTTCCCGGATTGGAATTCAACGCACTCAATGACCGTATGCAGTTATTAATCTACTTACAATATATTAAAAGAAATTTATGTTGAAAAACTAAATTTGTTCTTGGCACTTTTAATGGTGTTTCAAGTTTTATGCCTTTAAATGTAATTTTAACTTTAATACGATAAGTATAGAAAAACAATTTACCATAAAAATAGCATTGAAAACTACATCTCTAAACTAATGAAAAAATTTCAAAATAAAAATATGAAAAAAAATAGATAAGTATGAAATAAACCAAATTGAACAAAAAAAAGGCATAAACATAAAAATAAAATACGTACAAAAAAAAAATATAAGCATGAAATAAATAAAATTGAACAAAACAAGGCATAAACATAAAAATAAAATATGTAAAAAATAAAATAAAATAGATAAGCATGAAATAATCTACTTACAATATATTAAAAGATACGCATATAATAAAATAGACTATTATTTAACTCTAAACTAATAAAAAAATACAAAAAAAAATGAAAACAAAGATACGCATAAAAGAAATCTTCTCATATAAATAGCATCAGAAACCAAATCTCTAAAAAAAAAATAGAAAAAAAATAAGATAAGCATAAAATAAATCTTCCCATAAAAATTTAATTAAAATAAATTTACACATAAAAATATGAATAAAAATCATATACGCTTCAAAAATAGTACTCCGACTAACTTTTTTTTTAACGAAAAAATAGTAACTGAATCTAACATATAAAAACGTATATATAAAAAATAAAAATAGAATAACCTAATAAAAGAAGATACTTATGTATGAGCTTAAAAATAAAAGAACAGAAAAATAGAAACAAAAAAACAATCGCCCTGATTGATTTGACTTATTTATGAGTTTATGCGAAATAATTTATCTAAATAAATAAATTTTTATGTATTATTATAAGTTTTTTTAATGTAATTTATGAAAACAATTTATAAAGATATTACTTTTGTCATCTTCAAAAAAGATATAATTTTTGTCAGTGAAAACTTATGAATTAACATCCTTGAAAAAAACTTATGAATTAACATAAAAGTTTATTTATAAATTATAACCATAAACTATTTTCATAAGCTTAAAAATAAGCCAAATTCAAACAGGTCCAATATATTAAAAGGTATTATATATTACTAAAAATTCTAATTTGTCCTCATCAATTCTTCAAAATATTTCAAATCTTCTATTTCGTAAAAAAAATTATACTTTTTAGTTTAATATATTTTTATATTAAATTCTACTCTATTTTTATTATAAAAAAATCTATTCTATTTTTGTTTACTCTTATATAAAAAATACAGAAGAAGTTCATTATTGATGAATATATATTATAATAATTACAGGGTAAATATTTGTCATTATACTTAAAACATCACAGGACAAGTGCTGATTAATAATTTTGTCAAAAAAAAAGTGTTGATCACTAATATATAAAAAATCATACACGGGACAATTGTTCTAATAATTTATTCAATAATACACAATTGCTTTAATAAAAAAAATTAATCATACACGGGACTGTACTTTTGGTCCCTTACGTTTATTTTAGGTTTGAATCAAGTCCCTTACGTTTTAAAAGTTTCAATTTGGTCCCTCACGTTATCAACTTTTGCATTAGTTAGTCCATTACGTCAAATATTTCACTAAATTCGTTTGATTTTTACACGTGGCTGACGGTTTGGACACGTGGACGTTATTTTGGACACGTTGGCACTATTTTGAACATTTTTTTTGGAACCAATTCTATTATTATAAGTAATATATATTATTTTTAATTATTTCTTTTTACTTAGTTAGCATCCCAAATGGTACCGAACATGTCCAAAATAGTGTCCATGTGTCCAAACGGTCAGTCACGTGTAAGGATCAAACGGATTTAGTGGAAAATTTGACGGAAAGGACTAACTAATGCAAATGTTGATAACGTGAGGGACCAAATTGAAACTTTTAAAACGTAAGGGACCTGATTCAAACCTAAAATAAACGTAAGGGACCAAAAGTACAGTTTAGCCTAAAAAAAATAATTATGCACGGGACAATTGCTTTAATAAAAACAATTAATCATACACGGCACAATTGCTTTAATAAAAAAAAATTAATCATACACGGGACAATTGCTTTAATAAAAAAATTTAATCATACACGGGACAATTGCTTTAATAAAAAATTTTTAATCATACACGGGACAATTACTTTAATAAAAAATATTTAATCATACATGGGACAATTGCTTTAATAAAAAAAATTAATCATACACGTGACAATCACTTTAATAAAAAAAATTAATCATATACGGGACAATTGATTTAATAAAAAAAAGAAATTGAATAGGAAATATTTTTTATTATTAATTATAATTTATTACACAAAAATTATACACGGGACAATTACTTTAATAAAAAATGACTTAATTTAATATATTTTACAAAAAATAACAGAATGACGTAACTTATATTTTAACAATAATTTATAAATAAAAGTTAATAGACCCGTGCGAATGCACGGGTCTCAGAACTAGTTTTTTAATATCTGATTAAGTTCAAACGGTTTAATAAAGGAATATTTTAATTTTATAAATGTAAAATTTTAGTCAAAATAATTTAGACTGTCTGACCGCGATCAAACAGTTAGAAAGTCGTGAGTGCACGACTGCATATAAAAAGCGACTGCATGAAATCCAAATCAGTGATTCCCTCACAGTCCTCGGAGGAATTTAATAATTAGTTGTGCGATAAGTAAAATTTGGACAAAATTATTCATATTAAGAATTAAATTCAAATTCTTCTAAACAATTTTTCATTGAAAAAACTAATTTACTACCTAAGTCCATTATCACTTTTTTCTATAATGGAAAATTTAGGATGAGGGGTAGTGTCTCAGTCCAAAGCAGGGAAAACCTCAGGGATCAAAGAGCACATAGAAAGGTAATTACATTTACCTCTCTCCAAAGATATTAGCAGGGTTCGAACTCGATACCTCTCCAATTCAAGACATATCTTTTTACCATTAGACCAAACCTTTGGAGTTAAAACCAAACACTTATGAAATAATTTCTATTGTTTTTACACAATGTAATTATTTTATGTTTTACAATAAAAGAGAAGTAGATTGAAATTCAAACTTCTTTAAAATAAAGAGATTATAATTTTATCTAATATATTTTGCATAAGAAATGAGCGAAGTGTATATTTTTACATAAAAAAAATAAGTTGTAAAAAGTTGTCTTTATCAATACTAGCCGCCAAACGGCACGTTCCATGCCCGTTTGTGTGATCAATATTCTCTTTTTTTATATTTGCTGTGATCGAAATTCTCTATTGTACAAATATAAATAACTACTTAATCTCCTTTTTTTATTGAACTTAGTTAATTGATGACTACTTAACCTCTTTTTTTGTTGTGGCTAGTTATTAAGAAGAAATATTTTATTTTATTTTTACTATAAAAAAACTGAAAACATATTTTTATGTGAAAGTTGTGCTTATGTGTATTAAGAGAAAAAAATTATTTACAAAAAAAAACTGAAAATCTATTTTTATGTGGAAGTTATTTTTCAACATATACAAATATTTAGTTTTTTTTGTAGTTTTTTTTAAGGGTAAAATAGGTATAATGAAAAAGGCATCTCAAAAATTTGTATCCTTTTTATATATAGTAATAGATTAACTTTATGTTTTATTTTTATTCTTGGTATGTTTAGCAAGTGCATCGTTTAGCATGGCCTTATATTTAATATCCTATTAAATTCCACTAGAAAGACACACATTGGAATAAGTGAAATTTAAGAGGTAGTCATTCCCAATACAAATAATTAAGGAACTTTTTACACTGATTTTTGATAAACAAACGCTAGTTTGAAAATTACTGGCAGGATCAACTAGTAAATCCTTTTTTAAGGGTTCGTTCAAGTCTCGGGATTTACGATGTATTTCATGCGTCTTTAAGAACAAAATTATTGTTCTTTTTAGTGTTAGAATCACATCCAACACTTTTTAATAACAAGTTGTCTCATGACAACATAATAGAAAAAATACTCAATTGAGTATTGAAAAGAAAGAAAATTAAAGAAAATGAAAAGAAATGCATAATTGCAAAAGAAAAAGGAAAATAAAGTAAGAATAAATCAAAATTAATTTTCATGAAATGTAAATGGTAGAAGGAATCCATCTCTATGCACTCTTCAACCCGTTTGCACATGCGGCGTGGGCATTGTAGAGTTTCTAGAAAATATGATCCAACCTTTATTACAAAGAAGTTACAAGTATTTATAGAGAATAGAAAATAACTTCCTACATCTAAGATTTTGACAAGTGTCATATTTAACTTTCTTAATCTAAGATTGACACATGTCCCTAGTAACTTCCGATAACTTCCGATAACTTCCTTGTAAAGAGTTGTTTGCTTGATGTGTTGTTTCCACTTTGTCTTTTCGACTCTTAGAAAGAATTCTTGAAATGTCTTCTTCGAATGCCTTTTTGATATATCACTTCTTGTTGAAAATGAAGCTTTCGACAACAAAATAGTTTATCGAATTCCACTTAACATGGCTAACTTCGACAAATCACGTTCCATGGCCGGTCGAAATGAGTTTTCATCTTCTATTCAAATTCTAACACCAAGTCGAAATGAATATATAATTTCGGTGTCAAAAGGAACTTAATGAAAAGTTAAAAGTGGAGCCCACATACAAAAATCAATTGTTGCATGAAGAGTTGAAAAAATACTTCCTCTGTCTCTAAATATAAACAAGGCTTAAATGCACTTTTGGTCCCTCTATTTTCAAAAAAATGAAGTTTTGATCCCCCTATTTTAAAATCCAACTTTTTAGTCCCCCAATTTTAATTTTTTATTGAGTTTTGATCCCCCACCTACTTTTAGAGTCAATTTTGCTTATGTGGCATTGTCATTAATGATGTGGCAACACCTAAGTGAACAACTCTATTGTACATGTCATTTTTAATTATTTTAATTTAATTGAATAATATTTTCTTAAAAAAATAATTAAGTCATAAGTTGTTCATCATCATATTCATTGTGTTCATCATCTTCATCCTCTTTATTAAAAATTTCAAAAATACCTTCATCAAAATCAATAAACTCAAACAAACCAAAATCATCTCTAATAAACCTAAAACATTTTCATCATCTTCAAAAGACCAAAATCCCCAAATTCTTAACCATAACCTAAATTTACCAATTATATATGCATCACTCACTAAATCCCCCTTTTCAATTATTTTCCAACCTCTTCTCTTCGTTCACATCAGTTTTGGTGTGAAAAGCTTCGAAAATCTGAGGGCAAGAATTACAAATTTGAGAACCCTAGCCTCACACGGTGCTCTCTTATATAAATTGCATATATCAATTTCGGTTCTGTGCTTTGTTTTGGAATCTCAATTGGTTTTCCCATTTGCAATTTATGTGGTTGAATTCTACAGTCTGGGTATGTTGCTGTCAACAACTTGAATATAATAGGAAAAAAAAATAATGTGTTTGACAGTTTGGGTATGTTGCTGTCAACTCAAGTAAGTCTGTGTGATGTTTGCCTTTTTTGTAGGAAGATAATAGAGAAGGGATTGATAGAGTGATTGATGATTAATTGGTAAATTTATGATTTATTCAGAATTTGGGGATTTTGTTTGTTTTGAAAATGATGAAGAAGTTATAGGTTTATTGAAAATGATTTTGGTTTGTATGAGTTTATTGATTTTGATGGAGGTATTTTTGAAATTTTTAATAAAGAGGATGAAGATGATGAACACAATGAAGATGATTATGAACATATTATGACTTAATTATTTTTTTAATAAAATAATACTGTATTCAATTAAATTAAAATAATTAATAATGACATGTACAATAGAGTTGTCCACTTAGGTGTTGCCACATCATTAGTGACGATGCCACATAAGCAAAATTGAGTCCAAAAGTAGGTGGGGGATCAAAACTCAATAAAAAATTAAAATTGAGGGACTAAAAAGTTGGATTTTAAAATAGGGGGATTAAAACTTCAATTTTTTGAAAATAGGGGGACCAAAAGTGCATTTAAGCCTATAAACAAAAATGAGTCAACAAAAATTAATGTATTAGGACTAAAATTTGAACCAAATATATTAACTTTTGTTGACCAAATTTTATTGAGAAGTTTAACGGTCGACAATTAATGTGTTTCATTAAGTAGAAAAAAACGATATTTGAAAAGTTTAAAATGAGTGAAGAATCATAATATTGAAGTATGCGCAAAGAAAATGAGTTGAAATTCTTTTCATTTTTTTATTTTTTGATTTTTTCATTATAAAAATTTTAAAAATATAAATACAATTATGTGATATTTGATTTCTTCTACTTTTATTTCATCATTGCTTGCGAGATGCCAAATTATATGCTGATATGTTAACTAAACAAGGCCACAATAACAATTCGTCCTTTTACCCAATTTTTGTTTTGTCTGATTGTAATTTTCTTAATGCATTACTTGAATAAAAATTATTTTCTTATGATAGTATTTCTCGATTATTTTCTCTTAACAAAGTGCACCGATTTTTAACATTTTTCTTATTCTTTCGAAGAAAGTTTTATTTTTTTCCCTCCTTGCTAGCTGGGAAGTTTTCAATTTTTTTTTACAGCAGGCATCAGGGAGATTTTTATAAAATAACCTTACACACTTACGTACACAATACTCTTGGTCTGTAATTTTTCTTTTTAATAAATAACTTTTGTCCATATCTAAAAGATTCACCTGTGAAGGAATCACGATTTTTTTTTGGCAAAGAATCACAGTTTTTGTATAAAAAAATTAGAATCGCCGTTTTTGAATCTAAAAAAATAGAATCGGCGTTTCAATGATACTACTCCATGAGTCAATCTCCACTGCCGCCACGTCATTGATGCAGTGATGCGATCTCGTGCATTGTGCTTGTTGGTATCAAAACACTTATTTAATCCTCGAGATTTTCAATTTCAATATTAATTGTCCTTAATTGGTCCTACATTAAAGTATCATTAATTAATTTTCACCAATAACAAAATATTATTACTTTAACGAAAATGTTAACTAGTACTCCAGAAATATTAGTTAAGGAACTAAATAAGATAACAAAGTCTTGGAATTTGTGTAATTTTTTTTTTAAAAATATAAAAAATATTAATTATAATATAAAAGTTGTTCTTTTTATTATCTTTAACTAGTATTCCCGGAACACTAATTAGCATAACCTTACTTTAATACTAAAACAATTATTTTTTCTCACGGAAAAGACAATATAGAGCCGACATATTCAATTTGAACTTTTCCCTCATCTTTTTGTTTAGTTTCTTAAAACATTTTAATTAATGAAGAATCTAGCAAACTCCAACAATATGCACTAGAGTAAAAGGATATTTTACTCTCGTCCCATTTTATAAGAACAAATTGATTAGTTTTTCGCAAATTACAAGTAATTAAAAGGACATATTTAATTTTATTTATTCTTACGAAATTAAATATAAATTATATTTTTTTCTTTTCTTTTTTTCATAATTAATAAAAATTATTTTTATATAAATTTGTTTCAAGAAAAAACACAAAAACCATACTTTACTACTAGTATTATGTTTTGCTTTTCTTCATAAGTGTAAAAAAAATTACTTATAATTTGGGATCTAGGGAGTAGGTTTAAAATTTGAGGTTTTGTGTTCAAACTCTATATACTGTTTTTAAAGAAAGATATATATCAATATATTTAGTGTTTTTTTTTTGTCAAATATTTTAGTGGCTAGGAATTCCACCCTTGAGATAGATAAATGGGATGACCGGGGTTCGAAACTCCGATCCCCTAAATATATAGTGAAATGTCTTACTAATTGAGCTAAATTTACGAGACACATTTAGTGTTTTTTAAACTCTACAAAAAATTCTACATTAAATTATTGAGGCATCATTCAATGATCTAACTTTCTTTTATAGAAAGAAAGAAAAGTAAACAACAGAAAAGATCACATTTCAAACATGGAATTATAGCAAACTCCAACAATGCACTAGTGATAAAAATGCAGGTTTAATATTAAAAAAGTTTTGTGTTAAAATACTACTTTAAATTGTTAGATTTTTAGAGAAAGATAAATGTGCACACTTATAAATATTTTTTAAACTCTCAATTTTTCCTACATTAAATTGGGGCACCACTCATTATAACTTTCTTTTATAAAAAGAAAATAAAAAGTAATCAATAGAAAATATGAAGCATATTTTAAAGATGGAAACTAGTAAAATCCAACAATATACACTAGTGATAAAAAGAAAAATTTAAAATTCGAGATATTCCGTGTTCAAACTCTACTAAATAGATGTGAATACATTTATAACCAAGTGTTCTTTGAAGTTTAAAATTTTTGCTGCACACTAACTTTCTTTTATAAAAAAAAGGTAAACAATAGAAAAGATCTCGCAGTGCTACCATCATATTTTAAACATGAATCTCACTAATGTGATTGTAGCTCGGCTGCTTTTATGTTGAAGCATATTTTAATATTTAAATATATTTATTACATTTTTGTCCTAATACTTTATGACCCTCGAGAATATAATTTTTTCATTTTAAAATAAATTTTTCCAATCACATACTCCGGTTTTACGCTTAAAATGATGATATTTTACCCCAAAAATAATTTTTATCGTGTGAAAGGATGATTCTTAATTGAAAGACCAAAGCTCACTTTAAAATTGGACGACAATTTTTGTGAGTATGATAAAATGTAGGAAGTTAAAAAATACAATAAACCTATTTAAAATGTTGTAAATTTAATCCACAATAAACTAAGTTTAAATAATAGCCATGTTTTGTCAAAAAAAAAAAAGAAGTGGTAGCGATGTTGAAATTATTAAATAAGTGGTTAGGAGTTTAATTTTTATACTAACACAATTTTGTATTTCATCTAAAAAATATAAAAATAAAATAAAACATAACAATGAGAAATACCATACTAATTACAAATATTTGATATTAGAGTACGTACTCAATTTATTTTTAATTTTGTTCACATGCATGCCCGTTTTTCCTTTTTTTTTAATGGGCACATGCCTGATTTTCCTATAGTGCTCCTACAAACTAGTAGGCATGGCGCCGTCCGCTCTGGGTGTGGGAGGAAGATTTTCTACAGGAATGTAGGAATTTGTTTTATGACTTTGTTTTGCGGCCTAATATTCTCAATCTATGGTTGTGGCGGCATCCAGGCGATAGCTATACAGTCCGAGGAGCGTATAATTTGCTTACTCAGACGGATTTTCCATATGAGGCGGTGACGACAACTTTACTTTGGCACAAATAGGTATCGGTAAAGGTGTCCGTGTTAGCTTGGCGGCTGCTCCGCAACATGTTACCGACCAGAGACAATTCGGTGCGGCGTCATATTATTGCTTCTGATTCTCAATTTTTTGTGACCAGGTGCGGCGGTATAGAAACAACACAACATTTGTTTCTTTCTTGCCCAATTTTTGCCCCTTTGTGGAGCTCGATTCGGGCTTGGATAGGTATCTCCTCGGTTGATCCTTTGTTGCTTCCAGACCATTTTGTCCAGTTTACTCATTCCGCTGGAGTCTCTAGAGCACTCCGCTCTTTCTTGCAACTACTTTGGTTATGTAGCATTTGGGTGGTGTGGCATGAACAAAATAGTAGAATTTTCAAGACTAAGGAATCGACAGTGTGCCAGATGCTAGAAAAAGTTAAGGTCAATTCGCTCTGGTGGATGAAAGCTTGTAATATGAATATTGATTTAAATTCACACTCGTGGTGGTCGAGCCATTTTGTTTGTCTGGGCATTGACTGACTGAGGTTCTGACTTATATAGACTCTTGTTGTTCTGTTTGGCACACCTTGTGCTGATCAGAACTAATTGTTATTATTAATAAAGTTCATTTTTGCTTGTTCAAAAACTAATAATAATAATAATAATAATAATAATAATAATAATAATAATAATAATAATAATAATAATAATACACTAAATGGAAGTATTTAGAACATTCGTAATGGAGCTTTTCATTTTTGGATATTTAATTGGATCTCACAGATACACATTATTTATTTATAATTTTTTAATCATAGTACTTCAACATAACATCTCTTAAAAAAGTTCTAAACGGTTCTCGCTAATAACTTTATATTTATTAATTAATAACTCAACATATTATTAATAGTTTTACATCATTATAAATGAGTTCCACATAAATGTATAGGCATCGATGCTTATTTAAAAAACAGTACTCAATTGTATTTTGTTACAATAAAATACTATTAAGCTCTGGTACAAATAAATATCCACCGTTAGAGATGGTGTTATAAAAGTTGTCTTGCCGACTGTAATATATACAGGACTGGAGTACTAATAAAATATACTACTAAGAGCATGCAACAGTCAGTGACCAGTCATAGTATAAGTTAAACTAGAGATGCATGAATCTGCGGAATATTATTGTTAATTGTATTCCATGGTTGAGGGAAAAGCTTATACATGTGGACCAGAGCCAAAAAAATAAAGAGAAAAAGAGTGAGTGTGGCTTGTTAATTAATTAAACATACTAGTATTAAAAAATGTTCAAGGTGGCTCTCTTTCTGGAGGCTCCTTAAACCAAGGGACCTGGCGGCTAACAATTTGCAAATTTTCAATGGTTGCAAGACTTTCAAGTTTCAATGACAATACCATTTCACTACCATTACCATCTTTTTTCTTATAATAATAATAATCAAAACTTCATTTCACTACCAATACTGGGTGCCCAGAACCATGATTTTGACATTTATATTTGGCTTATATAAGAAAGTGGGAATAATATTTTTTTTATAATAAAGTTCAATACAGGAATAATATTTGTTATGTTTGGCCCATGTTTAAATTTGTAATTCTTCGCTTTGCATATTTAATGCATGTAGTATAGATGCTGAATTATTTAAAATATAAAAAAAATGTTAATTATTGAAACATTAATTTATAAAGAATTCAAATTTAGTAAAACTGTTTTGAAATTTGTACATGTAGTCGGAGTATTTTTATAGACAATGCTTTTTTTAATTAGTGTTCCAAGATTATTGTGAGAAAATGGAGGAGGATATAAACAAAAATATTGTAAGAAAATTAGCTACAAGAAATGGGGGAGGATATAAACAAAGTTATTGTGAGAAAATTAGAAAAAGATGTAAAAAATTGGTCCCATGCATCTTATTTTTTCTTTTCAAAATAGTGAGAAAGAATCATGGTGAGACCGACACCATGTTTTCTATTATCTTTTAGAGGATATTGTTTTGTTTGGATGATATAAAGAAATCGAAATGAAATAGTTATTAAAAGAAAAAAAATTGAATGAATGAATCCATGTGTGTGTGTATATATATATAGTCGATTCTATGTTTATTCTCAATAAATATTATATTTGACACATTCTGCTAAATATTTTACTTTATCTTTTTGATTAATTTATTATTTTTTGGTATACTTAATTAAACTATAATTCAGCTGTAACATAATGTTTTTCAATAATTTATTTTTTTTATTTTCAAATTCAAGACTTTTGTTGCTTTCCCATTTGTTTTGGATATTTTTTATTTCTCAATAATATTTATTTTAATTAAATTGATATAAATATATCAATGCACATTTTATTTCTCTTTTTACTTTTTTATAATCTTTAATTTTATCATAATTTCTTTCAAATATTTTTTTTATTACTTCTCAAATTTTCAAAATATTTTATTCATTTTTTTTATGTTAAATAAGTATCTCAACAAACTAAATATATTGTATCTTTCTTTTTTGTTTTTGTTATATTTTATCTTTAAAACTAAATTTTTAAAATTACTTAAATTATGTGATACTTCTTTATATTTTAATTTCAAACTTTAACTATAAATCAAAGTACATTTTATTTTTCTTTCAACTTTTTTATAATATTGTTAAATTAATTTTATTATAGTTTATTTCAATAAATTTATTATTTTTCAAATTTTCATTACTCACTTGCATTTTACAAAGTAAAGATTAAAATAAAATAAAAAAATCACCCAAATATTTATATTGCTTAACTAAATAATTATATTTTTTTCAAGATAGCTAGCTAGTGATGAAAAATTCGGTATTGTAATTGGTTGCAATTGATAACTGATGAACGCCAATGCTTTTGAGATAAGATATGTTTGCAAGCATTAGCCACATAAATAGTTATGATGAAAACAACAAAAAGGAACTAGCTTATCAACAAAAAACACAAATAAAAAGCACCAACTAAGTTATGCTTATTCTCTTTATTAGCCTGTAATTTGAGGATATGAAAGGAACGTACAAGCATGAAAGAAGGGGGGAACGTCGACCACTTTGATCCTAGCTTCTGGGACAAACCATTAAGTCATGACACGTCACTAATAGTAAGGATTATTGTGTTTATGGCATTTCCAATTAATAAGGTCCTTGTAAAATTAATACATAGAAATAATTAGAGCAATAGAGCTCAGTATTTTCCATATTCCAAATTGTTAGTATTCTTGAAACACTTTGAAAATTTACTAAATTTTCTAGTATATATTGCAAGGGAATTAGAGGTGGGTCAAAGTTATGGAGTATATGCAAGTACAATTAACATGTGTTTGGTTAAGAATATTCTTAAAAATGTGCATGGCATGTCATATGCCAAAGAGTTTTGGGATATCACGTAAAAAGTATCTCAAATCATTTGTTGTTGGTTCCATTTTAAGAGGAGTTAAAAAATTTCTTTGTGTGTAAAGTTAATTTTGATATGTTTGATTCTTCATAGTCAAATTTATTTTGCTTTTATAATTTATAATGGAAACTAAATATTTTTCAACAATATATATTGTTCTGAACTGAGCTTAGAAGCCTAATACACTAGAGAAAATTTGTTTCCCTTTGTCGAGCAAGGCCCAAATGTACACATACAAAGTGAGTGGCCAAATCCCTTGAGGATTGTAACCCTCGACAATTGGAATGATGAGCATTTACTGCTTATGATGAATCTTGAGCCGTTTTCCGACAGCCATTGATAGTCTTGACCCAGCGCTGGGGGCTATATATACACTCCCCATTCAGAGGAGTCGGGTACAATATTCTCATTCTATGAAAACATGCGTTTCACATTTTACCGACTTGAGCGTCGGAGCGTCTGCAGGTATGCAACCCCCCTCTCATTCACCGAAACAGGGCGGAGCACAACCGCTGAACACCGGACAAGGTCGACTCTGATCAAATAAGATCATATATAAATAATTACAATGAACAAAAAGTAGACGGTCAACAAACTGCGTCGCTAAATTTTTTGTATAGCAAAACTTAATCTTTCAAAAACTACATTTACATTTATATATTTGATTGTATTGAAGTAATTAGAAATTATAGTTTATAATTCTATAAATAATTTTACACTCAAATTAATGTTCAGATAGTACTTTTCAACTTGATCAATTTACAAAAAATCAATTTAATTTGCTAATGGCATACCAAACATGTTATATGCCTACTTCTATACAAATATAGTACTAGACTATAACACGAATTACATCTCATGACGAGACCAAAAGTCAAATAAAATGAAGGATATTTGGGTACATCAACATGTACATGCTGCTGTAATTTGAATATTGATAGAGTGGAAAAGGTAAGCAAAAAAAGATGCAGATTCCATAACGAAAATAGGTTTAGTACTTCCCCACGTTAGAAGCTGCTGAACCAAGCAAAGGGCCACTTGCATAAGAGGAGAGCAATGGCTGCATGTGCTTTGCTTATGTCGCATCAACACACACACTTTTGTTACTTTTAATTCGTAGAATTTTTTACCTTTATTTATTTGTTATTTTTACTATTTAATGTAATGTTTACAATTTTTATCATTATTGTCTTTAATGGTAGGAATTCATGAAAAAAAAAATCAAATAAAAAATTTTAGACGATTAAATGTGTTGATTTATATATATAAAATAAAATAGTTATACATGAATAAAAGGTAGACGGTCAACAAGCTGTGCCGCTTAACTCTTTTATATAGCAAAAGCAAAACTCAATCTTTGAAGAACTATATTCATAAATTTAGGCGACACGACATTACTATGCACGATCTTTTGAATTATTTTCAAAAGATTTTCAACTTTTGGTGCTAAAAAGTCCAAAGTGTCGAATACAAACAGTATAAAAATGTATTGATTGTCAAAATATGTTTTCTCATGTTTGGTCATTTTACTTAAAACAGTTTTAAGAGGTGCTCATTCCACAGTAAAATCTTTTGTGAGATACTTGAGCTTGCTTTCTCGCCCACCACTAGAAAAAACATTTTGTTTTCATGTGTTCCAAAGGATTCGTATCACGTGCTTTGTGTCTTTAATTCTGTCTCTTTCCATGTAATTTCTTTGTCCACGCCTAACCCCTCTTGCATCTTCCTTTTCTATTTTAGACTTTTGGACTTTTTCTTTAACTAAAGCAAATATTTCTATTTCATCTTCATTTTATTTATTAAGATTCTCTTGTAAAATGTGTTATTGTTTCTGCCAAAGTTGTCAGAGTCCTTCAACAACCACAAGTTGGTGTGTAGATTCATTCATGTTTCTCCCAATGTGCTCCCAAACAAATGGAAAATATATGCCACCATTATTGTTGGAGTAATTTGAGAATAGAGAACGAAAATGAATTGAATAGAAAGATTAGAGAAAAATGAAAGTTGTTATTCATCCACTAGAGGCAAAGGTATTTATATACAAAAGGAGGCTTGCTTCACTACCAAGCAGTTGTAACTAACTACCTAGGATGAAATCAAAAAAAAACTAACTAACTAATTAACTGAGTCTCAGCGTTCAGAACCTGCGCGTTCAGAACCTGTGTGATCAGAGCCTGAGAGCATGCGCTTCTCAGCTTCTGAACCTCTTGACCCGTTAGAGCTTCTGAGCCTAAAGCTCAGCTTCTGACTTCTTGAGCTTCTGATCCTCAGAGCCTCTTGAGGACATGGGAACTTGGATTACAAACATCACACCTCCTAATTCATGTTCTCCAACGATCCCATTCCTATCAGTTTCTTCAAGGCATCAAACCTAGCCTTAGCCATAAGTTTAGTTAGAATATCTGCAAGCTGAATCTCAGTGTTGCAATATTCCAACTCAAGCTTCTCTTTGTTCACTTGATCTCTCAAAAAGTGAAACCTTCTTTCAATGTGCTTGCTCCTGCCATGACTCACAGGATTATTAGCCAAGTCAATTGCTGACTTGTTATCCACAAGCACCTTCATCTTTGTTACTTCCACTGCCTTAAGTTCTGAAAGTAGCATCTCAATCCAATTTGCCTGACAAGCTGCAAATGAAACTGCAACATACTCAGCTTCACATGATGATAATGCAACTATTCCTTGTTTCTTAGAACACCAGGAAATTGGTGCATTGCCAATCATGAACAAATAACCTGCAGTGCTCTTTCTGTCATCTTGATCTCCTCCCCAGTCAGAGTCTGAGTAGCCATAAGCCTCTAACTTCTTACTACTGTTCCTTTGGTTTGGAATCAAAATGCCATGATCACTAGTACCCTTTACATATCTGAGCACTCTCTTTGCAGCAGTCAAGTGACACATCCTTGGTTGATCCATGAATCTGCTCAACAGACCAACACTATGACATAGGTCAATTCTAGTGTTGCACAAGTACCTCAATGAACCAATTATCTGCTTGTACAAGGTTGAATCAACCAACTCATCATCCGATTTCTTGCTCAGCTTCACACCAGTTTCCATAGGAGTAATTGCTGGGTTGCAATTGCTCATATGAAACCTCTTCAATATGTCAGCAACATACTTCTTCTGATGCAAGAAACAGCCTCTGCTTGTCTTAACAAACTCCATGCCAAGAAAATATGATAGCTCACCTAAGTCAGTCATCTCAAACTCTTTCATTATGTCTGTTTTGAACTTCTCTAACACAGCTTTGTGTGATCCAGTGATCAACAAATCATCAACATACAGACATAGTATTATCATTTCTTCATGATTTGAACCCTTCACATATACTCCATGTTCTGTTGTGCATCTGGTGAATTTCAAATCAATTAGGAAGCTATCAATTCTCTTATTCCAAGCTCTTGGAGCTTGTTTCAAGCCATAATTCCAAGCTCTTGGAGCTTGTTTCAAGCCATAGAGGGCTTTCTTCAGTTTGAACACTTTGTTCTCTTGACCTTTAATCTCAAAACCTGGTGGCTGCTTCACATAAACTTCTTCATCTTGAGGACCATTTAAGAAGGCAGATTTCACATCTAGCTGATGCATAGACCAATTCTTGTAAGTGGCTATTGCAACAACTAATCTAATGGTCTCTATCCTAGCCACAGGTGCAAACACTTCATTAAAGTCAAGTCCTTGCTTCTGAAGAAACCCTTTTGCCACTAGTCTTGCTTTGTACTTAGCAATTTCACCATTGGTTTCATCTTCAACTTGAAGACCCATTTCACATCAATTGGTCTCTTGTTGACTGTTTTGTGCATTAACTCCCAAGTGTTGTTCTTCTCAATAGACTTTAACTCTTCTTTCATGGCTGTCTTCCATTTAGAGTCATTTAGAGCTTGTTCTAATGTAACTGGCTCCAATTCAGCTATCATAGCTTCATTGATCAGTTCACCATCTTCTGTTATTGCTTGATCTGGAAATACATCATACTCATTCAACCTAACTGACTGCACTCTATCTCTTGTAGATCTTCTCAGAAGCTGATTAGGTTGATCATTAGGAATATGAGCGTGATTACCAGCTGCATCATCTTCTGGTTGATCATCTATTTCCTCAAGCACAAGCTTTCTATTGAGCAATGAACTGGTGTTCTCAGCACTAGTACTTTCAATCCAGTCCCAACCCTTTGATTCATCAAACTTTATGTCTCTGCTTATCACAACTTTATTCTCTTTTGGAGCATAAAGCTTGTAAGCACCAGTGGGGTGATATCCCAATAGAATCATCTGCTGACTTCTATCATCAAGTTTTCTTCTCACTTGATCAGGAACATGTCTAAAACAAAGTGAGCCAAATATTCTGAAATGACTTACACTTGGTTTGAGACATGTCCAAGCTTCATAGGGAGTTTTGTTCTTCAGCTTCTTGGTTGGACTTCTATTGATTATATGCACTGCTGTTGAGGTTGCTTCTCCCCAGAATTTATGAGGCATGTTCTTTCCCTTCAGCATGCTTCTGGCCATGTTCATTATACTCCTATTCTTCCTTTCAGCAACACCACTGTGTTGAGGAGTGTAAGGAGCAGTAACTTCATGCACTATACCTTCTTCTTCACAGAATTTTGCAAATTCTAGTGAAGTGTATTCACCACCTCCATCTGTTCTCAATTTCTTAACACTACAGCCACTTTGCTTTTCAACTAGTGTCTTAAATTTCTTGAACTTAGTGAATACCTCACTCTTCTTCTCAATAAGATAGAGCCACACATGTCTGGTATAGTCATCTATGAAAGTTAAGAAATAGCTGTTACCTCCAATGGACTTTACTTCAAAAGGTCCACACACATCTGAGTACACCATTTCTAACTTCTGAGTTGATCTCATGGGCAATTCATTTTTGAATGAATTTCTGGTTTGCTTGGCTGCACAACACTCTTCACACACTGTACTAGGTGTTCTTATCAGAGGCAAGCCATGCACCATCTCTTTTGACTTCAACAAGCTCAAACTTTTGAAGTTCAAGTGCCCAAATCTATGATGCCACATCCAATCTCCTTCAGAGTTTGTAATTGAAGCGAGGCAGTGATGATCAATTACATTGATTTCAATTTTGAAAGTCCTATTGTTCGACAGTGGAGCTTTCAAAATTAATCTACTCTTAGTATCATAAATTCTCAACTCTCTATTAGCCATCTTCATTGTATAACCTTTCTCAAGTAACTGACCTAAGCTTATCAAATTACTTGCCATAGAAGGAACATACAATACCTCATTGATGGTTGATTCTTGACCATCTTTTCTTTTCACAAGAACAGTTCCCACGCCAGCACTAGTAACTTGACTGTTGTCTGCAAACTTGATGTTTCTCTTCACTGAATAATCAAGCTTCAAGAACCACTTCTTGTTACCAGTCATATGATTGCTACACCCTGTATCAAGATACCACAAATTTGACTTGTCTGCCTCAGAATTTGTGATTGCCATTAGGAGTGAATCATCAGAATCACTATCACCTCCATTAGCATATTGGGCTTCATCTTTGTCTTCTCTGGCTACCTTCTTAGAGCGACATTCTCTTGCATAATGCCCAAATTTCTGACAGTTGTAACATTGAATTTCTTTCTTATCAATCTTCTTCTTGGAACTCTTCTTGTTCTGATTTGCATCTTTAGTGGAATCTACATTCTGATTCTTTGAATTCTTGGTTGAATTCTCTGAATCCTCTTTCTTTTTCTTCCACTTATCTTTTCCTTTCTTGTTCTGAGTCTTGGCCTGTAATGCTTGTTCCACTGCCTTGTTCGAACTTCTCTGCTTAACCCTTAGCTCATGAGCTTCTAATCCTTTGATTCTTCAATAGCAACCACTATGTGATCAAATTTCTCAGTCAAGGTCCTCAAGATTTTCTCAATCTTGACCTTATCAGTCATTGCTTCTCCACAAGACTTCATCAAATTTGTCAAGGCCAGCATTCTCGCCAAATACTCAGAGATCGTTTCTTGTTCATTCATCTGCATCATCTCATATTGCCTTCTCAAAGCTTGAAGCTTGATACCCTTCAATTTCTCATCACCACCATAGATTTTCTTCAATGTATCCCAAGCTCCCTTTGAGGTTTCTTCTTCTATTATCTTCTCAAAGATATTAGAATCCACACATTGATGAATGATGAACAAGCCTTTAGCATCTTTCTTTTTCAATTCTTTGTGTCGAGTTCTTGCTGCATCATCAGCATTTGCAGCCAATTCTTCTACTCCATCAGTTACAATTTCAAGAACATCTTGAAATCTGAAAATCACTTTCATTTGTGCACACCAACGATCATAGTTTTCGCCTTTGAAAACTGGAAGATTTGCTGGGAATTGCGTGGAGGTTGTACCATTGTTTGCCATGATTCTTGATCAAGGAATCAAACGAAAACGATGAATACGAACCGGGCTCTGTTATACCAATTTGTTGGAGTAATTTGAGAATAGAGAACGAAAATGAATTGAATAGAAAGATTAGAGAAAAATGAAAGTTGTTATTCATCCACTAGGGGCAAAGGTATTTATATACAAAAGGAGGCTTGCTTCACTACCAAGCAGTTGTAACTAACTACCTAGGATGAAATCAAAAAAAACTAACTAACTAACTAACTGAGTCTCAGCGTTCAGAACCTGCGCGTTCAGAACCTGTGTGATCAGAGCCTGAGAGCATGCGCTTCTCAGCTTCTGAACCTCTTGACCCGTTAGAGCTTATGAGCCTAAAGCTCAGCTTCTGACTTCTTGAGCTTCTGATCCTCAGAGCCTCTTGAGGACATGGGAACTTGGATTACAAACATCAATTATAATGTTGATAAAATAGGAGAATGATAGAGCAAATAGATGAGCAAGTCCTTCATAATATTGATAAAATTCATTCATGCTGGAGGACACTATAATGTTCATTCAAGAAGAGAAAGAAAAAAAAAAGACAAAGAGACATTTTAGTGCATTTATACACGATAGAGAGAAAAAGTAGTATTCATTTCAGTTTTTATTATAAGAAAAATTTTACATTTCAAATTTATTTATTTGATGATATAGACTAAATATATTAATTATTAAATGAATCTTTTTTTTTTTTAATAAAAATAAAAGAAAGTACTTATTTCACCGATTTCACATCATTTTTAAACTACATTTTTAAAACAAAATGGTTAAAATTATTTTTTTTCCTACTGAATTATGTTAGGAGAGTTAAACTTCTTTATTTGTGTGTGGTTCTTTTCTTTAATTTTGTTGGAAATGTGTGGTTCGTGCTTAGATTTCATTTGGGGGGTGGCGTGTGGGGATGGGGGGGGGGGGGGCGCGCTGACAGATTAATTAACCAATAATAAATTGTCTGCCCATGGTCCATAGCTTCTCCGTATAGAGGGTCCAATGTCAGTATATTTTTTATTCAAACAATTTTAGTGTAGGTGCACATAATGTTTTGTTTTTCTTTTTTCTTATATATATATATATGACAAATTCTAACATGGACCCTTGCCTCATATGGTCCATGATGAACCAATAATTTTAAACCGTTAGATCAGTCTCATCCTCACATGATTATCTTGCACCTCTGCACCATATTTTTTTATCTTTTCCTTATTGTAAGCCTATTACTTCTCTTTTCTTTTGGATGAGGAAAAATAAATTTTCTTAATCATCAATAAAATGTTCTCTTAATAATTAATAATTAAATGAGTACAAATTTTCATCTTGACCAATAAATAATAAATTTTCTTAGGCTTTGTTTGCGAGTTTGGAGGGGAAGGGAGGGGAGGGCTTTGGAGGGAGGGAAATAGAGAGAAAATTAGAAAAATCTTTTACATTTTTTGAGAAAGTATTTTTTATAGAGAATGACAAATAAATATTTACGATTAATATATTATGAATTCAAGAATATTATAACAACATTAATTAAATTTGAAGAATTCATATAAACCCTCCAAACCCCCTCCAAATCTCCATCCAATATAATTTTTGAGTTCCCCTAAATTGGGGGGTTTTTGTGTTATGAAGAAAAAATAACCCTCCAAGCTCCTTCCCTCCCAAACTTCTCTATTCCTTCCACTTATTTCTTCCTTTTTTTCAAAACCATTCCCTCCCCTCCCCTCCAAACTCACAAACAGAGCCTTAATTTATACTAATATATAAAGGGGATACAAATTTTTGGGATGACTTTTTCAATATACCTATTTTATCCTTAAAAAAACTACAAAAAAAAAAAAACTAAACACAACTTCCACATAAAAGTAGGTTTTCAGTTTTTTTATAGTAAAAAAAAATATTTTTTTTTCTTTTTAATAAGTAGCCACAACAAAAATAGAGGTTAAGTAGTTATCAATTAACTAAGTCCAATAAAAAAGGAGATTAAGTAGTTATTTATATTTGCATAATAGAGAATATCGATCACAACAAACAAAAAAAATATATCGATCACACAAACGGGCACGTGGCGGCTAGTTATCAATAAAAACTTCTCATAATTTTAAAAAGTGAGCGAGTTTTGCGTTACCCTATTTTTTTTTTTTTGAGATTTTCCTGTATATAAAATCTTTATTTTCGATGACGTGGCATACATAGGTGGACGCTGACTGAGGCTATGTAATTTTTTATTTTTTTTAAATTATGTTACTTTTTAACTTGTTAAAGAATGTGTAATTATTATATTTTAATTATTATTTCCGTAAAAAAAAAATTAAAAACTGAAAATCTAATATTTTCTTTAAAAGCTTATTAAAAGAAGATATGGAGAGAAAAAAAACCCAAATCATCATCATCAATATCAGTTGCAGCAATATCTCATAAATTCACCTTCAAAATCATCATCAATCTTGGGCTTATGCCCTCATGATTACCGGAAAAAAAAATCATCATCAATCTAATTATTCTCTTATTAGTTTTGCTTGAGGTTAACTTGCGAGATGTGGATGGGGATGGTTTCAGACAAAAATTCAGATCTGTAAAAAATCCCAAAAAGAATAACATCAGGAGCACCTTTGAACACCTTCTTAAACTAGACAACACAAAAGAACAACAACACATTATTACCTTTTCAAACCCAAAATCTTCAACCAAAAAAAAAAACAACAAGAACAGCAACAACGTCACAACATCATAAAAACGAAAAATTGATGAAAACCAGAACTAAGAAGCGGTTGGGTTAAGTTCTCTGAACAACAACAACACCATCTCTCTCTCTTGATCTGGATCTCTAGATCTAGATCTCTCTCGTCAAATGGATACCGACGGTTAAAATTCTGGTCAAATCGATGAAGAAGCGATTGGGTTATGGGTTTACGATGTGTTCGCGATTTTTGTTGTTGAGTGATGTTGGAGAGGGATGTTGTTGAATGTTGAGGGATGAACTATGAACAACAAGATGAAGGAAGAGGAGTCCTCTGTTTCGATCTGTTTCTTTTTTATATTTTTTTGTACATTCTTATTCTTTTAAGAGCATTGCTATTTAGCATGAAATTTTTACACAAGAAATGCAAGAATTAACACATGGCAAAATCTTAAAGGATGATGTCATTTAATCTTCTTTTTTAGTGGAAAACATGGGTGGTTATAGATGTAATTAAGGGTGAGAATTTATTCTTCTCTTTCTTGCATCAAAAAATTCTTGCTAAATAGCATTTTCCTTCTTTTAAATAAATATGTCCCGTAAACATTTTTTGCTTTTTTATTTATTTTTGGTACAATGTTATTTTAAAAAATAAATGTCATTTAAACACTTTTTCTTTTTTATTTATGTGTTTGTTATTTTTCTTATTTATGTCAATAATTAAATTAATAAAAAATGTTCTTTACTTTGTTTTTTTAAATAAAATTTGTTTTCTTGTTCTTTACTTTTTTAATTTTTTAATAAATAATAATTTTTTTTTATAAATAAATAATAAGTTGAAGTTGATAGAATTTTTCATTTTTTTTAAATTACACAGTCATCACTGAGTTGGCAAAATAAAATAAATAAAAATTAAAAAATATTCACGTGAAAATTAGATCCAGTCATGTGCCACGCTCTGCGGTCAGGGGAGTAAAACAAGGAATCTTGAGATTGCAAGGGGGTAATCACAAAAAAAAAGATTTTATAAGGGGTAACGCAAAACTTGCATACTTAGTAGAGGGTAAAAACCTATTTAACCATAAAATTAATTGATTTCTTTTTTTTTTTTGGTACAAAATTAATTGATTTCTATTTATAAATAAAACAATAATAAACGTAAAAAATAATAATTAGTTACTCCCTTCGGAATCACATCGGGCTCTGGATGTATAGACCAATCATAATAACAGTCCTTATTGGAAATTTAGTTTTAAGGAAAGGATTATGAAGTTTGACTAAAACTACCGATTTTGACTAGAGATTTTGAATTTTATCAATCCGACTGTTCAATACTGTGAAGCATGGGTACTCCATTTTAGGGAGAGTATCGATACCGGGTACGTACCGGGTACCGATACGCGTACGGTACTCTTTGGGTACGCACCGATGACGTACCTATTTTTTTATTTTTTATTTTGCAACGGGTACACGCGTGGTACTCCTATGTTACGCGCGTGGTACTCCTGTGGTAAACAATCCAAAAAAATGCAATTTTTTTCTTTTTCTTTTATTCATTTTTTTGTATATAGGAAGATTTATGTTTTTTATTTGTTTAATATAAAAGTAGCAACTTTACTAATAAGCAATAACAAAGTAGTAGCTAGATTTATTCACTCATTCATTGGAAAGAAATAAGCTCAATCTAATTTTATTCATACAAATATTGATGTATTGATGTTTTTGAATAATTTGAATTACTTATGTGGTATTTTTTATGTTTAATTATTTATTTTAACAATGTAGTTCTAATATTTTATTTATATAATTATATTAAAAAAAATATTTACAGACGTACCCGTACCTTAATTTTTCTAAAAATGTCGTACCCCGTACCAGTACCGGTACCGGATACCGGTACCGTACCCGTACCTAGGCAACATATATGAACTAATTGGACTAACAAATAAATGAGAAATTTATTTTATCATCGGACTCCGGATGTATGGACAGATCGTAATAACAGTCTCATTGAAAATCTAGTTTTAATGAAAGAGTCATGAAGTTTGACTAAAACTATCAATTTCTACTCTAGATTTCGAATTGTATCAATCCGACCGTTCAATATGACATAATTGAACTAAAAAACAAATGAGAAAAAGAATTTTGATCATCGGAATCCGGATTTATAGACAGATCGTAATAACAGTCTCACTGAAAAGTTAGTTTTAATGAAAGGGTCATGAAGTTGTACTAAAACTACTGATTTTGACTGAAGATTTCAAATTTTATCAATCCGACCGTTCAATATCACATAATTGGATTAACAAACAAATGAGAAAAAGAATTTTGATCATCGTACTTCGAATGTATAGACAGATCGTAATAACATTCTCATTGGAAACCTAGTCTTACTAAAAGGGTCGTCAAGTTTGACTAAAACTACCGATTTTTACTCGAGATTTCGAATTTTATCAATCCGACCGTTCAATATCACCTAATTGGACTAACAAACAAATGAGAAAAAGAATTTTGATCATCAGACTCTGAATGTACAGACAGATCATAATAACAGTCTCACTGAAAACCTAGTCTTAATGAAAGGGTCATGAATTTTGATTAAAACTACCGATTTTTATTGAAGATTTCAAATTTTATCGAACCGACTGTTCAATATCACCTAATTGGACAAACAAACAAATGAGAAAAATAATTTTGGTCATCAGACTCCGGATGTATAGACAGATTGTAATAAATAAATTATCAAGATAAAAAAAAGTTTAATTATGTTTTTTCTTTTTCAATTTGTATATAAAATAATTAAAATCCAAATAGTATTTTATTCAATGTTGGAAGCCTATGATAATCCTTATACACTCCTTGCATCCAATGGTTGAAATTGAAAAAGAATTTGTGAGTATTCATAGTCCATCATGGACCACTTGCCTTCATGGTCCATGATAGAAGCAGCCATAATATATATATTTCGTTAACGTACACCCACTTATTTTTTAAAATGAGTGTTTTAATAATTTATAACGAAAAAGTAGTTAAATGTACCTTGAAGTCTATCTTACTAAAACACTCCTTTTAAAAAATAAATTGATGTAAATTAGCAACTCTTTATATATTGTAATTGGTGTGTGTTAAAAGAGTATGTTAGAGGGTGTGACCCTATCACCACTCATATTTTTTTCATTTACATTTAGATAAATGTATGTATTGAGCTAAGAAAAATAGAAGAGATTGATTTATTTAAAAAACTAACAGAATCTAAACAATTAACCCGTTCGAGGAAAGGACCCAAATATAACTTGCAAATAATCTACTAAGCCGTCTTGGTTGTTAAAATAGTAGTGGCATGATTTAAAAATGGAAATTTTTAAAAATAGCTACTTGTTGTCTGTGTGTTATTTAAAAATGGAAATTTTTGTTTAAAAAAATATGGAAAACGATGTAGAGCTAAAACATCTTTCTCTCATTAATTTGATGATGATTTTGATTAGGTGGAAGGACAAACTTGTTTAGTTAGGATACCAAATCTTATTCTCAATTAGGTCAAATTGATTCATTGGTTCTTTGCATAAATAAAGGGTGCGTTTGTTTAAGCTTTAAAAAAAATGATTTTTTTTAAAAAAAATCTAGAGATTTTTTTGTAGAGATTTTGAAGAAAATCTAAAGCTACTTTGTGTTTGTTGACAATCTTAAAAATCTATTTTTCTAAAAAAAGAAGTTCACACACTTAGATTTCTTAGTTTTAAAAAAATAAATTCTTGAAAAGCTATTAGAAATAGATTTTTGGGTGCGTTTGTTTGAGATTTAAAAAAAATGATTTTTTTTAAAAAAAATTTAGAGATTTTTTTGAAGAGATTTTGAAGAAAATCTAAAGCTAAATGTGTTTGTTTACGATCATAAAAATCTATTTTTTTTTTTAAATAATTTTTTTCTTGTTTGGTTGCCATTGTGTAAAATGGATTTTGTATGTTTTAAATGACCATCAAGGACTTGCAAGAGATTAGCAACAGCAACGCTTTTCCTTTTCAAAGTAAGTGTTCTCATAACAAAAGTAAGTGTTCTCAGCAACAGCAACAGCAACGCTTGTTTGGTTTCCAGCTGTTAAACAAAAACCATTCTTCCCTACCAATGTCAAACTAATAATGGCAAAAATAAATCAATAAATTAACCAAATGGGGTGCATCAAAACCACAACCAACAAAACATAATTAACCAATTAACATAACAAAAGCATCAAAATTTAGAAAAAAAAATAATAATAATGTGATGTGAATGACATTAACTGTGGCGAGAGAAGAAGCATCAAGTTGAGTGACAGCATCAACAAAAATCACCAACCTTAATCAATGTTGGCGGGAGAGAGAAGAAGTATGAGAGAGTTGGCGAGAGAGAAAAAGTGGCGAGAGAGAAGAAGCATGAGAGAGTTGGCGGCGACAGAGAAGAGGCATGAGAGAGTTGGCGGCGAGAGAGAGAAAGAAGAGGTGAGAGAGCTGAGAAAATCTTCTAAACCCTACCAAGGGTAAAATTGGTATTTCAAAATAATGATAAGGGTAATTCGGTAACTGTGCTTCCATTAATAGATTTTCAGAAAATGGATTTTGAGAGAAGCTATTGAAAATAGCTTTTAATTTTCATGGAAAAAATGATTTTTTTTAAAAATGGATTTTTAAAAAAATCTGAAACAAACAAAAGGAAAATAAAAAAATAGATTTTTTTAGTTGAAAATCTCAAACAAACGGGGCCTTTATTTTGGGGCTAAAAATGATTTTTTTAAGGAAATGATTTTTAAAAAAATCTATAACAAACACTGTCAACATTATAAAATGGATTTTTTTAAGAAAAAAATAGATTTTTTTCTTAAAAAAATCTCAAACAAACGCACCCAAAGTCTCATTCGCACACACCCATGACCAGTTCCAAATAGTTGGATTTTTTTTTTCTTTATTTAAGAACCAAATAATTAGATATTTTTTTTGCTTAACAACAAAATAGTTGAATCTTAATAAAATGATATACATTGGTCTTAAATATGGAAAGAAAAAAAACTTGCTCAACAAAAATTTATGTATTACTATATTAGATTTAAAATTTAGATCAAATATGTTAATTAATTTTTAAATCAAATATATTAATTCTATTTTATTAAAATATACTTCATCTGATCTCATATATAAACAAAGATTCATTTTTCAACCAATTGTTAGTCTGTTCAATGATGGTTGACGCTGAACTTGGTAAGAATGACCACGGTTTGATCCCTGCAATTGCGATCGAAAGAAGACTGAAACCACTTGATGTCAGAGCTGACCCCTAAAGTAGATTAAATTGATGGTGAAAGCCAAAGAAAAAAAATCATTTCATATTCATTAAATAAATCATATACTAAGCAAAGATTCCTTTATGGAAGGAGTACAATATAGCAAAAACAAAATATGGAGTAAATAAAGAATAGAAACAAGTTAGTATCACGCAGTTCTTACTTATCACACTACACATGATACGAGCATGTGGAGGAAACAAGCCATATACAATTTTGTTGGACCTAAAAAAAGTAGGACGATTCTGAAACTACCCAGGTATCTATCTAGGGAAGACAACAAGATTCTGATTCCACACAACCAACGTGATACTGATAGGTTTAATTACATTTTTATTTATAGAAAAATTTTAATGGGTGTTTTAAGAACACAAAATAAAAAAATTAATACAGTATTTTTTTAAAATTTATCTTTAATTCTTTAAAGTTTAAAAATTATGTCAATTTTTTGTGATGTTTTTCTGAAGACCTTTTTTTAAACTTTTGAAGAAAGCGGTTTAAAACTACCACAATTTTTTAAAAAAACATTTCAATTAAAATTATTTTTCAGTGTCTTTTAACTATTGTCTTTAAGATATTTGTTAAAATTGTTTTGTTCTTATTTATATGTTATCTTTAAATAATGACATAACAATTTAATCTAGTGATAAAAAGAATGATTTTGAATCTGAAAGACATCGTTCAAGTCCCACGTGTATTTTTGGAGGGTTTTAAAATGTAAATAGCTATGTAATGTCCTTTATACTCTAATTAAGGTCTTCATGTATTTGGTCTAATAAACTAAATTAAAAAAAAAATGGGAACAAAGAGGGCAATAGCCCAAGTTAGTGTACATGGGTATCTAATGCTGGAGCAAGAATTGTTTCGCTGAGGGATCGTGTCTATAATACAGACAAAATGAGAGTTCGAATCTCATATTTTACAATTATATTTTTTGAAGAAGTTAACTTAATTCATCCAAATTGACACAAGAGAGAATCAAACATGAGATTTTAATGAGAAATACACTCCGAAGTCTTGAGTCTTAAGTTTACGATATAGTATTTTATTTTATTTTTGTTAAAAATAGAATTAAAAAGCTAAAATATTGGCTACGAGAATCAAACTTGCACTCTCCATGCATCAAATGAAATGAGCATCATTACACGGTTTACACCACCAAATCACATCACACAATTGATATATTCATCAACCGCTAGATACATCATGTGTTGAGACTTGAGAGGTTTAGCCACCAAATAACTAGAATTTGCTATCTCTAACTTGGGTAGTTGAGAAGGTGAAACTTTATATATTCATCATCCCCTAGATACATCGTATGTTAATATTTATTAGATTCCAAAAAGCAAAGGATTTTAGTCACACTTATGTATGCATTTATATTTTTAAAACTATATAGCAATGGAGGAAATAAAAACAATAAAAAATGGAGAGGATCTCAACTCACCCTTATGCATTTTACGTCAAACTTAGTACTTAATTTTAGCAAATTGACAATGCATTTGTGAATTGTACAATGTTGCATAGGTATTTTCACTAAGTTCATAGCATTTGGCAAAAAAAGAAAAACCGTTGCATGCAAGCATTAGATACAACTTTATTGTTATAATTCATCAAAATAACAATATGCTTCAGAAAAAATTGTCAAATCTAATGAAAAAAGTTACAACTAAAAAAAGTTACAGAATATAAGTATCTCCAAGAATTATAGAAAGTCTCAACGTTGAATTCTATTCAGTTAATCGTCCCATGGACCTTAAAACTGCTAGAAAGAGATTTGTACACTTGGTCCTTCCACCCCCAAAACTCTTCAAAATCCTCATATAAACATTTTTATCCTTTTTACTTTTTTATCTCAGTTCTATGGATATTTCAGCCTCATTTTTCAATTTTACAGAATCAAGATTTTGCCTTTTTTGGGGTACCCGAGCTTGATTGTTCAGCTTTCCTCTTGAGTCCCAAAAAGTGCTCAACCTGAAAAAATAAAAACATGCTCTTCTTAACACCACTTAGTCTTGACTCTTGAAAATATATCAAGGGTCTGTCTGCTTTTAGATTTTTTAAATTAATGTTTTAGTCTTATGATAATTTACAGCATGTTAATTAAGTTTTTCAAATAAAAGCTTAACCTACCAAAAAAGTAGTTTTACTACTGTGAAAGTTGAAGTGACTTTTGAAAAAAAAAAAGACATTGTAAAGTGCTCTTTCTTCGTAAATGTATCTAAATTACCTTCCGATCACCAAGCATAGGTGTTAAGCCTCCAGGAAGATCCTTCTCAACTGTAGCAAAACCACTTTTCGGGTCACTAGTTTGTCTGCCAATAAAAGAACAAACACATACATCAGCATATATATACTAAAAACAAGGAAATGAGAAATGATAGCTTAATAGGTTATTGGCTAAACTACACATTTGATCCTTTACGTTTATTTTATGTTTCAATTTGGCCCCTTACGTTTAAAAAGTTTCAATTTGGTCCTTACGTTTATTTTAGGTTTCAATTTGGTCCCTTCCGTCAGTTTTTGTACATGTGGCAGACGGTTTGCTTACGTGGCAGACGGTTTGCACACGTGGACACCTGGACACGTTGACACGTGTCCAATTGAAACAGTGGAACAGTGGAATCTGACGGAAGGGACCAACTAATGCAAACGTTGATAACGTAAGGGACCAAATTGAAACTTTTTAAACGTAAGGGACCAAATTGAAACCTAAAATAAACGTAAGGGACCAAATATGTAGTTTAGCCTAGGTTATTTTATCATTATTTTTTGGACTTAGATAAAATTGCAAAATACAGTATACTGTATTGAACAGTATAGTACAAAAGTTTTAAACTTAATTAAACAACATAATATTCTTGTGGCTAACACAAACATAAAAGACATGTTTGGGATCAAGGCTGATGGAAACTGTAGGATTCAAGTAGTGTGGATAAAATGGACAAATGCTTTCAGTGTCATTTGTGATTAAAAAGCATCATACATGTTTAATGTTCAAAGGAAAATTTTACTGCACAACATAAAGGTAGGGAGATGCAAACTGATTTAATATATGAATTCTAATAAAGAAATAATTTCCTAAACCACGATTTTCATAAACCAACCCCTACAAACTTAGGGGCGGAAGTGCAGAGCGGCTCTGCACTTAGAAAGTAGGTAGGGGAATAATAAGATGCGAAAAGATATGGACCAGCAATCTCATTACATCATATGTAAGCATCTATTTTATTTTTATCAAAACTTCAAGAAATAAAAGTTTTTGAAGTTTTTTTCTGACAAAAAATGTTTGTGGAAGTTAAAAACATACCCTGGTTTAACATGACCACTGAGAACAAGATATGGTGTCTTCATACGAGCTTGAGTTTCCCTCATTCTCTCCACAGACAGCGATGGTGTATCTGAGCTCTTCATTTGCTTCAATTTCAATTCTTCGTGAAATTGCTTCATACGCTTTTCCTGCTTCATTTTGCCAGGTCCTTTACCATGGAACTTATGAGAAATTATCCGAAAGGCTTCCTTAGGAGTCAACTAGATGCAACAAAAGAACAAAGTAATCAACAATAAGTAACAATAACAACGTTCAACTATGATGTGAAAACTGCAAATTGGAAATGAATGATACCACCGTTGATTAAAAATGCATTTCAAGATAGAGTATACAATTCAATATTATAATCATCAAGCACCCAAATCCATGAACACATTATATACAAAAGTATGCAAACCAAATCTTCAGACTAAAGGTGCAGTACTCCTATTTTCCAAACCACAACAGACATCACCTTTTTTTTGCTATTAGAAGAAAACAAGATATGACCTATAAAGCCCATAGAAAAATCATGAAAATATCTTCACAGCCAAGTTACTTTATATGCAAAAAAGTGAGGAAAGTGGATGCAATGAGGGAATCGTAGTGCATCGCAGCTCTCGCCACGACAACAACTTGAACTGTTGTGATTAGGGGTGTTCAAAAAAACCAGAAAACCAAACCAAACTGCTAAACTAAACCGAACCAAACCAAAAAAAACTGAACCATAACCAACTATTTTGAAACCAAACTGAAACAGTTCAGTTCATGATTAACAGTTCGGTTCAGTTCGGTTTAATGGTTCGGTTTTTCTAGTGCAAATTTAGTCATGGTTTGGTTTAAAACCATAAAACCGAACCACTTTAACAGTTCGGTTCAGTTCAGTTTTAAAGACAAACAGTTCAGTTCGGTTCAGTTATTATAAATTTTGAAAATAGTTTGGTTCAGTTCGGTTCAGTTTTCCTCCAAAACCAAACCATGCCCATCCTAGTTGTGATGCGGCAAAGAGGAAGTGATCAAACAACCTATAATTTCTTCTGTCCATAGACTACTAACACTGTTTCGTTTTTTGTTATTTTTGCTTCTTGTCTCAGATCCTCTTCTCTCCATAGACTGCTAAGTAAATTGTAAAATAAAAAAACACTAACCCAAAGGTAATTACCCCATTCAGTTCAATTTAGGTGCTCCACAATCCTGTACCCCTTTATTAAGTCAAATAAACATCCTCATTTACTACCTTTTTTGCATTTTACACCCAGCTTATGTCTTCGAATAGTCTTACACAATGCAGCAATCAAAAATTAAATAAATAATTGAGTCAAAAAAAAAAAATTAAATAAATAATATAATATGAACTTAGTGCTATAGTAAACGTTAAATATGAAGAAGAAAAATGCTATAAATGAACATGGAAGACTTACGATTCTCCCAAACTCATCTGTCCTCTCGATGTGAATCTCCTTTTTATTCGGTGCTTCCTTTCCTTCATCTTCTACAATCCCAACCAATTTGCTTTTTTTCTTATCCATGTTTCTGCCACCCCATTCAATGCTTTCTTTTAGTGTTCCTCGATCTTTAAGCAGTTTCAATGCACCTGACAGTCCTTTTCCTACAGCAACTTCGTGTATAGTTTCATCAGGAACTATATCCTCCTTGTCTTCTGAGTTTGGTTGCTCGTCTTTTTCAGTTTCTTTAACTTCAGTCCACCCACCAGCCTCATCTTTCTTTTCCTCAACAGGAACATTTGTATCTTCGTCGTCATGCATGAAAACATCTTCACCTTCTGGCTTGCGTGCTTCTGAAAAATAGAAAAGCAACACACAAAAGTTATGCCTATTTATCAGCTTCCCCATTATATACTCTCTACACAGACAGTTCTAACAAGCTGCCAAAACATTGTTTCAACACCAGAACATCTATTATATCCAACTAAATTAACACCGAAAGATTAGACAACCTTCAAATATGTTGTGACATTGAAATAGTGGGGAAATACAGATTAAACAGAATATTGTCAAAAGAAACAACCAATTTCACAATAAAATAACTACACAGTATAAGCCAATCCTAACTTGTGATAAAACAAAACTTTTACTTGCTAGCTTACAGAGAAGTGTTATTAAAAAAAAGATGATTCACTTTAACATTTAGTCAGTAGTCACACTTCATAACATCAAAGATAGTATCAACATTTTTATAATGAAAAAAGACAAATAATCATAAAAAATATTTACCTTCATCAATGTGAAGACCCCAGACAAATTCTTCCATCTCTGTAAAGACCACCTTATTTTCTCTTGATTCTCCAGCTGTAGAATTTTGATCATCAACAGTCTCATTACTAGGATTTGAGGAGGCAAGTAGAGCAATAGCTTGAGGGCCAGATGCTCCTTTCTCCTCCTGTTTCTTAAGAGCTAGTCGTCTTGCTTTCTCTAAGGATTTACGAAGATCCTCGTCATCATCTGCAAAAACTGGAGTTTCATCTTCTTCCCCCGTTTTAACATTCAGAGATTGTTCTGGACGAAGTAATTTGGAGGCTTCATCTGCTTTAGCATAAGCAGACTGGTAAGCATTATTTCTCATTTCAGCTGCCAATCTTTCTTGTTCATCTTTGATGGCTTGCCTCTTTGCATCTTTCCGAGAACCAAGGTCACCAACACCCAATCCTGAAGAGATAGCTTCAGCTTCAAGGGCATTAATGTCCAGCTTATCTTTTTTCCGTAAGGATTTTTTCTTCTTGGGCTTCTTAAATTTAAGCATTTCTTCATGAGAATAGTAGTCTGATGATACCTTTCCGGATGAAGTAAGATCTTCAAAGTTATTAGTAGAAACACCAGTTAACCTTCTTCGGAGCTGTAAATAGGAAAAGATACCCCTCAGCTAAACAATAAAAGCGGAAAAGCGGAAAACACATGACAGATTCCTAAAGCTAATTCAATACAATTCTAAAGAACAATTTCAAGAGGAAAAAAGTACTAAGGAATACAATTGTAAATGCTTATACTCATCTAAGTTTTTCTTGCAAAGTATTTCATAAAAAATAAAATCTTTACTTTCTTGCACAGTATTTCATAAAAAATAAAATTAATAAAATTAAAATAGCAAATCCTGACCTCTTCAAGTTTCTTTTCAGCTTCGCCTGAGAATCTTCCTCTTTCATCCAAAGTTAAACCCTGACAAAAAAAACTTAGATGAGTATAAGCATTTACACAAAACTGCATTGCTCAACATTTTTTGCTTTGGAATGTACAAAGAAACAATGAAGCAACAAACCTCTTCAGCAGCCGGATCATCATATTTTGGAAGTATCTTCTTTTCTGCGGAGGGGTCATCATTGAACCTGAAATTAATGTGTGCTTGGTCAGATTAAAGATTTCATTTTACACCACTTCAGTTTCTATTTACGTATATCAATCACAAAACCGACGATAGAAAGTTCATCTTACTTATCGTCGTAAATGCCAGTTTTCTTTTTTGCAGCTTTATAAGCATCATCTCGGCGTTTTTGTTCTCCAATTTCCACATTCTCAAGCATATCAACGTCTGGCATGAGAAAAACAAATTATTTTACATGACACACAACTCACAAAATTCAGACGGGAATAATATAAGAGAGAGCACCAAGCAGTTGTACCTTCGTTAACATCACCATCAGCAAGTATAGGCTGATCTCTGATAGTCAGAACTACAGTACCACCTTCCGCAACTTTGTCAAGGCCATGAAGAACTTTCACCCCCGCCAGGTGATCTGTATGATATTCAGCACACAAGTATATATTACCAATCAGATTATCAAGAATTGAACAGATTATTAACCTCCAAAAAAATAACTAAAATGTCACTAGGCAATGGGAAGCTGTATAAAGTTTAGTGCTTTAAGTTATAATATATCAACCTGTGTATTAAAATCAGAGTTTTGAAAATCAGACAGACCATTAGACCTGTTGAGCCAGAAAATGGTCGAGTGTCCAATCTGTTTAACCCAAAAAGCATTGATTGAAATCATAATTTTGAATCTTGGACAGCAGCATCAAGTGGTTAACTCCATAACCACTATAACAGTATAGGGACAGCTGGATGGATATTATGACGCAAATAAAGGGATAAAATCAAGTTCTACACTTCTATTGCTCCCCCCTATGCTCACTCATCTAATAGTTCTATGTTATGTAAAAAATTGTTGAGTTCGTTAGTTTTATGTTGTGTTAAAGTTAACTACTGCTTTACCATTTTGTAACTGATCCTATCTGTGACTCACTATAAATGAGTCACAACTGTGCCTGCTGTAAAGAGTAACATCTCCCTCATTCAGCTTTCTGATTCTCAAGAGTTTACATTTCCCTCAATTTTTCTGAAAACTGTCCACTGTACCCCCTTTTCACGTACAGCAAATTTGTCTTTGTCATCAGCATCTGTTCTGGCATCAGCACTGGTGATTTTCTCCCAGTCCACATTAGGATATAGATTAGTAGAATAAGTTAAGAAAGTTAGTTAGTTAGTTAGCTATTTGCTTAACTAGAGAAGTACTTGTATAAATAGGAGAGTTATGAAGGTAGAGGTATATTTTGAAATAATATTGTAAAATTTGTGCATAGTGCAGTATGTCTATTGTGAAGTGTTCTTTCTTTGAAATTCAATTCTTGGGTTCCTAACACTCCATTTCCCAAAAACTAGATGAAGACAACTTTCTTCTCTAGCGTCAACAGTGAGGCGGTAATTGAAGAAAATTGCCTCCAATCCTCCATCACCTCTTAAACCTTCACATTCCACAGTGATTCTTGATGGTGCAAGATTGCGAACTTGGCAGGTGGGTGATGCTTATCAGTTGTGGAGCAATAAGATTGTGAACTTGCAACTTGGTTGGGTTCATTGTGGAAAACATGGGAGAAGCTGCACAACTATTCCATACACTGAAAGGTTGTTCTATCTCTGGATTTATTGCACACACCGAGGGAATTACCGTTTCCCTCTACTCAATTGGTGATCTTGCATCTTCTAAGGAACAACTAACCTGAGATATAAATGTTAAAACTGACAGCTTAACTAATTTAGTTATGTTAGTTAAGTTGTTACAGCTTGGATAGTTTGAAATTTGTAACAAATAGTCACACCCTAGTCTCTGCTATCAGTAAATAGCTATTTAATGTTAGAGTATATAAGTGTGCAAACACTTCTCTGTTCTGTATTGCATATTCTTTCTGTTGCTATTATATACCTCAGTTTACTAATGAATTACACAACTGCTAGGACAGCTGCCTCCTCGGTTTGCATGTATATGCTGCAGTTTGTTAGGACAGTTGTCCCACTTCTTTGAACTAGCTCTTAGTAATTGTATAAATAGAAGGCAAAAAGCCTTGAGACTTCAAAAAAAACATAATACTGAACTTTACAGGATAAAGAAACAGAAAGTAATGTACCAGTGTGATGGGTCGTATCCTCGTCGTCACTTCCCTCTACTGCGATGTTGTCCTATAAATATTAGATCACAAAATATTGATTACATACCTAAAATAAAAAAAATAAAAATTCTTACACAAACAACATCGCAACATATTAAAGGCACAGGATGAGTAAAAAACCTGCTCCTCAAAAATCTTTGAGAGCTTCAACACTCTTTGCTTTTCAATCTTACGGCTTTTATTAACCCATGATGAGATCTCGGAAGCAGCTTCAGATTGTTTCTTTGTCCTTGTTTCTTTCATCCTATCCAAATTAATAAATTATGAGGATATTGTAACAACATAATGAATTTCATAACTGTAAAAACGTAATGTTTCAGAACATAGATAATCAAAATAAATCAACAAGTTGAAAATAGAAACTCCAGCGTAGAAAAGCCTAAGTTTAAAGATTTAAAGATAAATATAAAGGGGGAGGGAACTGAGGAAGGTAAGTGGCCCAAACCCCTGTTTGGAAGACTTAAGAGGGTAGGGATGTTAAGCTGGAGATGGTATGACAAGAATTCAGAAAAGGGAGCTACAAGAAGGGCAGCAAGTGCTGCTGCTGTATAATTCAAGACTGATGTTGTTCCCTCACAAGCTCAAATCTAGGTGGCCATGTGCCCCGTTTGGCCCGGCTTATTTTTTACTTTTCTATTTCTGCTTAAATGAAATAGAGAAGTATAAAATTATATTTGACACTATTTCTCCTTAAAAGTAGTAGAGAAATAAAGTAAAGAAGTAAAAAATAAAGAAAAGTGAAGTCAAACACAATTTTTTCCTTCTTTACTATTTTTAAGGAGAAGAAAAAAAGTAGAAAAAAAGTCGGGCCAAACGGGTGTATCCTAATGTTTGCACTTCTTTAAAATAAATTAGTTAAAAATATGTGTTTTTTTATTTTAAAAAAAAACATGAGTCTCAAGAAAACTAGAAAAGAAGGCAATTTATGTGCTTTTCTCAGAAGCAAGAAAGACTAAGTTATCAATGAAAATTATAAATAAATAAATAAACATAAACAGTTTAGTATGGTTACTCTGGCTGATTGTCATTTCATAGGTCTGGCTTATTTTCACATTTATCGTTACTCCATCAATATTTTTGTTTTCAGTCATAGGGGAGTCGTAATAGTTTACATCTTTACTGGTCTTTGGTTGTACTAGGGAATGGGTTTTATTCTATAGGTCGGGTCTTTGGTTGTATTAGGGAATGGGTTTTATTCTATAGGTGTTAAAATGGATTTCATTTCTTCTGCAACCTTAACCAAAAAATGCATCCCATCAAAATCCTAGCCAATTGTTCCCTCCATGAATTGGCCCTGAAACCAATTGAAGCAAAATTCTACTCTTGCAGAAGCTATTCACAACATCTACCCAACCATTATTAGCTTGAACCTTAGAAGCATGCAATGGCTTTGAAACTGTATTCACCCACACATATACTAGGTGACAGTTATTTTCTACCACTATCCACCCAAGAAAATCTTAAACCCACAATAAATCGTAAGTCCCTTAACAACCTACAATGTATCAAAATTCACAACATGCTGACACAGTGCATATAATTCAATTGCTACAAAATATGCAGTAATGAATAAAATGCTAAATGTTGTGACCAGGTATCAAGATGTTCTTTTTTTTTCTTCTCAAAAATAATGGTGAAACTTGGACGCCTTACTAGCAAATAAGTGTGTATTTGAAAATGTTATCTCCCAGATAGCAGTCAACTCCAAAGACACTATAGCACGATAGTGGAAAGTGGGATGAATGATATTTTGAAATTTTTTGTTACTGTTATTATTTGGTTTATTATATTATTATAATGTGCGCTTTATTTAGTTTGCTATAGTATTTAGTTAAAAATATTACATGTTATGTACGATACTCTATGTAGTCAACGGTGGATAACGCCCCTTTGACGGTATAGAGGGTAGCAATATGACTGCTATGTCAGTGTTTATGAAAACAATACAAGAAATTTATACCATACACATATAAAAGCGAAGAGTATAAAAAACTAGAGACATATTCATAACTAATAATCAAATTCATTGTTACCAATTTTCAAACCCAATATAAAGCAAATAAGTTTTAGCGTCTAAGGCTTAAATAACTCATTTAAGCAATTAAAATATATGCTATCTCAAAGCTCTTACTCGTCACCAAGTCCACTCTCTTCACTACTAGACCTCATTCACCCTCCTACTCTTTTGCCTATAGTTTATGACTTTATGTATCTCTATAGGGGCAGCTTGGTTTCTCATTCTGTTTTGCTGCAGAGTGATTGTTTCTGGAGGAGGGACGCCAGAAAATCACACGAAGGACCTCTAGAAAGTCACAGAAAGCCACACAAGATGAGAAGGGGGGATGAAACCATTTTGGAGAAGACAAGAGGTGACAGGAGAGTCGATTTTATTGTTATTCAGAATTTTGGGGTGAAATGAAAAAAAAAAAAATAGAGGGAATGACAATAAGTTGAGGTAAAATGGTTATTTAAGGGTGAAATAACCAAAAAGTCCAAACCATTAAGAATTTTACAAGAACTTCACTATAGCTGCTGCTATTGGTGACGCTACAGCTACTACCCAAAACTGCAACATGCTGGGGTTTCACATACCACCTAGGGGCTGCTACACTGCAATGTGGCCTCTATAGACCTCCAGAGCGTTATTGTGGCAACTTTGGCCTGCTGTAGCAACCTCCAACACTTCATTGTGTTGGGTGTGTTTAGACCCACCTCACCTAGATATATGCCATAAGTAGAGCTTATAAGGCTTTGGCTATGGTTGTCCTCACCTAAATAGTCAATTTTGTGGGGTTGGGTTAGGATCTAAACCCAAATTTAAGACATCATACAGGCAACAATGACATGAACTAACCTTGTCTGAATTCTACAAAAGAGCCATCAAAATTCTAAGCATTCAGTATTCGCCAACTATTATACAATTATGATTTTGTGACCAGAAGCATGAAGTAAACATTTACATTGCAGAGTGTACAATTTAATACTTGATCGTAGTACAAAAGCAAAACAAATATGAAGCGATTTAACAAAAAATGACAAACCTCAAAATACGTTCTTCAAGTTCTTTTGCTGATAGGTGGGCTGATGTTTCACCGTCATTGTCATCTTGATTGGGTTTTGAAGACTTTGCATGCTTGGCAACCTCTTCATCTCCCTTTTCATGGTAATCTACTTTATCATCAAGATTACCCGATTCATAATCTTCCTCATGACCCCTTCTACTTCCTCTATCCCTTGACCTATCTTTATCTCGATCAGTCTCCCTCTCCTCTCTAACTTTATCTTTCCCCTTATCCCGATCCCTATCTCTGTAGCTTTCTCTATCTCTATGTTTCTCACGCTCCTTTTCCTTTACCTTATCCCTTTCCCTATCCCTAGTCTTCTCTTTCCCCCTTTCCTTCTCTCGCACCCTATCACTATCTTTCTCAATCTCCCTTTCCTTCTCACGGTCTCTATCCTTACCACGGTCCTTCTTATCTCTATCCCTCTCGCGCTCACGCTCTTTCTCCCTATATCTCTCTCTATCATGATCCTTCTCCCTTACCTTACCATCTTTACTCCTATCCTTTTCACGCTCATCCCTATTACGTTCCCTTCCGGAACCTCTGTCCTTCTCTAAATCCTCAGAAGCCCTCTTTGACTGATCCCGATCTTTACTCCGGTGCTCCTTATCGCTCTTCTTCCTATCCTTGCTCCTATGCCTACTAGACTCATCATCAAAATGTTCCCTCACTGGGGAATCGTCATTGTCGTTTCTATCATCATACCGTGATTCAGACCACTCCACATCCATCACAAAACCTGTAAACAAAAACATGCATTTAATCTATAAGAAATAAGATCGTATGTTATAAATTGTGGCGTGTCAATGCGGAATCGCGGTGCGGATTGGAAAATTCGAAGAAAACAAAATAAAGGAGTACCTGGAATTTGTCGATGTTTCTGGCGAACGACGATCAACTCCGGCGACGTTGAGGTCAGTGTGACAACAACTTGTATGTGAGACAAGGGTAAATCGGTAGCGCGATTTGACTGAACTGGTGAGTTATGTTGTTTTAGGGTTTAATTGTTAAAGATTGTTATTGTTACTAGTATTTAGTGGGGCTAAAAAATATTCTCAGGAAAATTTGTGGGTATCAAGGTAAATATTCCAGCAACAAACTTGTCAAAACATAGAGGTATTTTTGTAAAGAAATCATTAATGTATGTTGGATTTTAAAATGAGAAATACGATTTACGTTTTTTAATTATATTTAAATATAAAGATTTTTTTGTAAAGAAATTATTAATGGATGTTTGATTTTGAAAATGATCTTACATTAAGTGACAAAAAAAAGTTTATAATTAGTGACATAATGAGCAATGTGTATATTTATAGTAACAAATAAAATCTCAAAATATATAAAAGATTCGATAAATTACAATTGCTCTTTGTGCCCGTGATATATTTATAGTAACAAAAAGTATTTCAAAATATATAAAAGGTTGGATAAATTACTAGGGGTGTGCAAAATATCCGGTTAGAAGGCCCAAACTCATAACCGGATCCAAATCCATTTTTAAAAATCCGGATTTTGGTATATGGTTAATAACCAAACCATTTTCATCTGGTCGGTTATCCATCCAAATTAAATTTTTGGATTTGGTTTAAATTGGTTATTATATCCTTTTCAAATTTGTTTTTGTCAAAACAAAAAAAAAACAAACAAATATTTCTTTTTTTGACAAAACAAACAAATATCCTTTTTTTGTACAATAAACAAATATCCTTTTAACTTTTATTAAAATTAATTGACGCACAAACCATCACCATGTGCGTGTGATATCAGCAATTATGATTTACGATGAACCCTACATCCCAAATCTACAATAATCTCTCCAATTGAACCCTAATCGGCAATATTCTCTTTCAATCGAACCACACTCATTCTCTCAAATTGCTTCCAACCGCTCTAATCAGGTATTCTTCCTTTCTTTATTCTTCACAATTAGTTAATTCAACGCGGAAGCAATTTTTCTCCTCTTTATTCTTATTTCAGTAATGTGAAGTTGCAAAAAGAAACTTTGTAATTTTTCTCCTCTTTATTCTTCACATGTTTTTTCCATCTCTTTCAAACACATATCAGAAGCAATTTGGCTTGAAGCTGATTATTACTGCAAAGAGTAAAAAAAGAAAAGTGTATTTTTTTACGGTGTTTAATATGTTTTTCGTCTGCGTAAAAAAAAATCAAACCAAATTAACCGTTTATTATTCCAGTTTTAAAAATAACCAGTTTAAAACTGGATTTAAAAATTAACCACTTTTAAACCGATTTTATAAAAATATCCGGTTATGTATCCGTATCCAAATTTATAACTGGTTATATAACCGGTTTATAAAAAATAATGGTTATGGTCATGTATCCAAATCCATATATCTGGTTTTGGTTTGGATATAATTTGGTTTGGCAAAATAACCGACCATGCACACTCCTATAAATTACAATGCCGTTTGTCCCCGTGATATATAAATATATTTATAGTAACAGAAAATATTTCAAAATATATAAAAGGTTGGATAAATTACAATTGCCGTTTGTCCCCGTGATACATTTATAGTAACAAAAAATATTTCAAAATATATAAAAACTTGGATAAATTACAATTGCCGTTTGTCCCCGTGAATATAGCTCAGTTGGAAGAAACATTACAAAAATGACCAAAATTCTTACTATCGCATAAACTACATTTATAATGAAAATGTATAATGAGATTGTTGCTTAAATAAAGTGACCAGTATTTAATTTTCTCACATCTATTTGTTTATCTTCATTCATGATTCAATCTCCACCCAAAATTTGCTGCAATATTTTCTCTGTGCCTAAAATATTTTAACTTTTTCTTGCCTAACAAAAGAAATAGTACAAACTTGCAATTAAACATGATAGCTAACAAAAAACAATAAACAAATTTGTACATTGCACCTTTGCATCAATGATTTTAAATATTTTTTCTTTTGTAGAAACATGTTTCCTAAAAGAGAAAGAGTAACATTAGGATCATAATAGGAGAGAGGAAGTGTAAAGTTGCAGCCTAATAATTCTATTCCTCACATACTTCAGAATTACCTTCTATTTTTCTTATTTTAATAATTCCCTACATCAGCAAATTTTGTGTTCGAATCACCTTCTTTCTTTATTTTTTTGTGCCCGTGACTATTGTATTTTTTCTTCTATTTATATACTATAGCTCCCCGTGTTATAAGAAAAAAAAATTGTTTAAATTCATGTCATTTCATTGGATTTAAAGAAATATATATCCTATAAATTCATAGTTCTTAATCTAAAACACTTGGAGAAAAATAAATAACATACTTTAAAAGAAAACAATTAAGAGTGACAAAAATTGAACCATAATCTATACTATGACCTGTCATGTTATAAGAATTGAACAATAAAGAATGATAAAAAAAATAACTATCTATACAATGAAATAACACGGAATAGAGGAACAAATTATTATTTTTAGCAAAGGAAAAGCTAGTTCATTTCATTTATAATAAGCTGGTACAAAAAAGGAGGTACATCATTGAAGACATGGGGCTAGAATGAGATAAGGATGCTCGAGCCATACTATTAGCAACATTTGCCTCCGGACAAACGACACCGCGTAGTTATTATTACTGGACAAAAGAATTTTACATTGAGAAATAATGCCCCCTAACTCATTTTGTGGAGGAGCACTATGTGAGGCAAGGGCATCCACTACTGACTTACAGTCAGTTTCATACAAAACAGCTTGATAATCATAATCAAGAAGTGTTGTAGCTTCAGCTTCTATAGTGGGCATTTAGCACTGTTTCCAGCTTGATTCTCCCTGCATAAAGTGACCTATGGTCTCTAAAACATATCTCATACCCCATGATAGAGTTATTGTTGAAAAAGGCACAATCAACATTAGATTTCACTGTGTTTGGAGAAGGCTTTGTCCAAGAAAGTTCATGATTTGTACCTCTATGAATTGAGCTTTGCAGCCTGAATAATGATTGTAGTCATAAAGAAAATAAGCAACAATAAAATACCTCATAAGCAAGTGTTATACTCTTTATCATATAGTTATAATAACTCTTGCAAATAACTCATTTCTCTTCTTCTCCAGCTCCTGTTACCAAAAGTATTCTGCTGCTATGTTATTCCCTGTTACACAAAAACACGAATTAAATTCTTAAAAAATGGAAAACATAATATATATGATAAAGACCCTTGAGATTTAGGTAACAGGTTTCAGGTGATGCTTTATTTAGGCAATTATGAAACATGCATAGATATGAATTGTGAATCAGTGATGAGGTCAACTGGAAGATCTTGTCAAATGTGATTAAATAGTTAGTTCATAGTTTATCTTTGTTCAAAATTATATATGATCTGACTTAAGAATCACCCCCTTTTATCAAAAGGGATATAGAAAAACCCTAAGTACATTAAAAACAAATAATCATGAATCAACAGAAGAAACTAATGTCTACCTGTTGGCGCCGCCAATTTAACCGAAACTTTGCAGCCTCATACAAAATTCTAAGCTCAACCTCCTCCTCAAGATTCGAATGAAGTAGTTTTGATGCACTCTCATATGTTAACATGTATGTTGGTTTAATCACTGTGAGTTGAACAAACAAAATAAGGATCAGCCATGGTTGCAAAAGGAGGGGAAAATACACTCTGCAAAAGTGTATCTAATGGTTTCAAAATATCTTAAGAACAAAAGAAAATATTGAAGAGAAAAATGAAATATAGAAATGAACACTGAAGAAATTGCATACATGTAGTAAATAGCTATAGCTATAGCTATGAAAATATTCCATTAAATGTCATTTATGTATATTCAGAACCTGGATTGTAATGTCAATTTCATTCTCAAAGAAAAGCATATCAACATATAGTGTAAACCTATAATGTATCCATCCATCAAATCACATTTCAAATACATAATGTTTGAACTTTGAACTAAAAACAGAGTGAGCACAAAATCAGGGAAAGAGACATGCGTACTGAAGTGGAATAAGCTTGTTTCTTTCAATGTGGTCATATAAATAGAATGTGGTCATGTTAAATAGGTAATTACAGCAAAGACGTTAAACATATTGATGGAGAGTACACTGAACAAAGTATGAACAAAGTGAAAGCATTTTAAACTTCCATCTGCACATGAATTAGAGGAAGAGGTTTAAAATAAATAAGAAACCATAAATGTATTACAAGCCTAAGTCTATAACCTTACTTCTTTAAGATGCTTGCAATCCCTCAAAATTAGGACATCATGCAAATTTCCGCCAATGCAACTGCCAATGATCCTGAGAGAATAATTCAACTAACAACTTTAGGATCAGTAAGAATGAAACACACCACTATAAGAAAATTGCTCCATGAATGAACCATATATATGATTAGGACATAAAATGGTACATCAATGAGTGCATCTTTAACCCTTAAAATTGAAGACCCATGAACAAATTCAGATAAAAGATGTAGAATCACAAAATAGAAAGGATCAACAGAAAAGTACACCTTACTTGTCTGATTCATGTTGCTGATAAAGAGATAAAACAAATTGAAGCATGCAGTACACTACAAATAACTATGACTATATTCCATCAATTAGAAGACAAAAGTTGGTGATGAAAGTTCCTGCAAAAATTAGAATAAATCATTAAAAAACATGAAGAAAAAGACACCATTTTTATAAATACCTGAAAGTTGGTGATGTAAAAGCTAAAAAATTATCAGTTTTCACTAATTCTTTCACTAATTACATACAAATGATGGTTTAGAAAAGCACAAAAAATAAGACCACAAACCCATCAATTTTTCATATTGAGACATTTCTTCAAACACTTGGAATGCTTAGTTTTACAATCAAATGAGAGTTTTAAAATATAATCATAGCTATGTACCTCACCAACTCACTAAGTAAGAATTCAAAGAATGACAAAAATTCTTATCCAAATCAAACTAAAAGTAATTAAAAGTATCAAATTATAAATGACAATAATTCAATCTCACCCGATTGTGTCATGCGAGAAAGCGATTTCTTCGTTCAGGTGTGAAAATTTTATCTCTAATGAGAGGATGAAAAAAATAAATAAAAAAAAACAGAAAGAGAAAGAGGATTAGAAATGCTATTGAAGAAAATTAGGGATTTGTAACGAAACTGAAATTACCTGCAGAATGGGCCTTGAAACAGGCCGGGGGATTCCATTGAGAATAGAACCTAAACATTTAACATAAAAATCAGATGATGAAATTAAATCATGTAATAACAGATGGAGAAGCAATTTCAAACCTTTGGAGATTGTGGCTTGTGCCATCCAAGATGTTTGATTCGTGGAGAAAGAGAGGAAGTTCGAAGGAATAAAAGAAAATGGAGAGAAATAGTAAGAAAGTGAGTTTAGATCTGAAGAATATAGGGAGAAATTGAATTGTGAAATTTGAATTTGATTCCAATAGAGCAGAAAAATAACAGTGGTAGCAGCATAAGGTATCAGTGATGCAACCTTTGAGAGAGACAGATGAAAGTGACGGATCAACAATTCTTTCTGCAAACTTAGTGAAGCTTTGTTTCTTTCCCACGCGTGCTTTTTATTTTTTATGAGCTCTGCTGTGCTTCACTGAGAATTATTTTGTTTGGCCTCAAGCAAGATGAAGAAATGGATTGGGCTTGCGTGGGCCGAACCATCCCTCTGCCTCATATGTTGGCCCATTAAGCAAGGATATGAAAGGAGGGAAAACATATTCAAAAAATTTCCCAATTGAAGTAAAAATTTTGTCTTGTTGTCCACCTAAGATTTTGCTCTAGGTGATTGTGGGATTGACACATGTCTTTTTTTGCCTTATAGCTGGTTTACACTTGTGTAGTTAGAGGATGCTATGGTACCAGTTTTGAAGGGGGTTTCAGCAAAAATGATTCAGAAGATTATTATAGGATTTTAAAAAACAATTATTCTAACAAGCATCATTTTTAACTCCGTTATTTCTAATAGCTTTAAAAAAAATATATTAAAAAGTAGTTTTATAATATAAGTCATACTCCCTCCGTCCCTTTTTATAGGAGCTAGTTTGACAAAAAAATTGTCTCATTTTATAAGACTCTTTTACAATTATCAATTATATTAATTATTCTTTTTCCAAACTTACCCTTATTTACTTTGCATAGTTTTTTTAATAAAATTAAATTCTCTTTTGTTTGATATAAAACACTACAATTAATGATAAGAGTAAACATGTAAAATCAATATAATTTGTCAATCAATTTAATACTAAAACACACTTTCTTAATACCCGTGTTTTGTCAAACTAGCTCTTATAAATAGGGACGGAGGGAGTATATATTTATTTTTTAATAAATTTAAAAAGTAGTTTTTTTGCTTGTAATAGTGTCTGGGGAGTATATTATAGCTTAAACATTAAACTTTATACAGCTTAAACAGACTGATTTGCCCTGTGTATTTTTCATTTGTGCTCTAGGGCTTCCACTAGGTGTCTGGGTCGAAAGTTAATCTTTAGAAAAGCTGTTTGATGGATGTTAATATTCAGGGAGAGGTTCCTTTCAAATATCTCATCTTACCTGTGGGGGCTAATCCCATGCGTCTATCAACTTGGGAATCGTTGATTGTGTATTTTAAAAAGTGGCTAAGTTCGTGGGGGAAGAAACATATTAGTTTGGGAGGGAATTGTTTTGATTAACTCGGTTTTGAATTCTATCCCAATATTCTTTATGTTATTTCTCAAGATGTCAGCTCAAGTGGTGAAGTTGGTTGCTCAGATTCAAAGAGATTTATTGTGGGGAGGGGTGAAGGGAGGCAGAAAGATTAGTTGGAAAACATCATACATGGATAAGAAGGACAATGTCAGTCTTCTAGCAAAGTAGCGGTGGAAACTTTTACATCATGATTCAGCTATGTGGAGGGAAGTTATATTGGCAAAGTATGGTAGGGGTTGCTGCATAGTGTTAATTTCTATGGTTTTTCGGGTGTGAGATTAGCATCGATATGGTGGAAGGACATTTGTGCGACTGAGGATTTTGTTGACTCAAAGAAATGGTTTTCGGAGGCTATAGTGAAAATAATTAATAATGGAGCTTCAACATTCTTTTGGTCTTAGGTGTGACATGAGAGTTAACTCTCGGTGACGCTTTTCCAACGCTTTTCTCTCTATCTCTTCAAAGAGAGGCAGTTGTTAGCGACATGACTGTTATCACTGGGACCGTCGTGTTTGGAGTTTTACTTGGAGAAAGAGACTTTTTAGTTGGGAGGAATAACTTGTGAGTCGGTTACAAGATCTTCGTCAACAAGTGCAATATTCGGTGGAGCCTGACAGGTGGTGGTGGAAACCAGATCCGGATGGTATTTTCTCTGTGAAATCGAATCATTCTCTTATTTTTAAAGAATTGAATGATGAAGTGGATGGACCCGGGAGTGATAAAAAGGTGTTTGATCGGATTTGCAGAAGTCTAACCCCTTCTAAAATAATTTATAATATGTGTCTGATATGTCCTGATACTCGTATATGAAATGTACCGGTTAAATATTTATTTTTAAATAAATAATATCAGATACAATCCGTGTTTCTTAGTGAATGTCAAACTATTATGTTGTTACCCAGATAACTAACAATTTTTTTTTTGGATAATACTGATGATGTTTTTTGGAATAATATCAATGATGTTATTTTTGTATAATACTTAACTTAATATGCATAACTTAATATGGACCGATGATCATTATTTTATGAGACAATATTAATGAAGCCCAAATACTTAACTTAGGCCCCATTTGACCGGACTTATTTTCTACATTTTTTCTTCTCCTTAAAAATAGTAAAGAAGACAAAAATTGTGTTTGACTTTACTTTTCTTTATTTTTTACTTCTTTACTTTATTTTTCTAATAAATTTAAGGAGAAATAATGTCAAATATAATTTTATACTTTTCTATTTTGTTTAAGTTGAAATAGAAAAGTAAAAAATAAGTCGGGCCAAACGTGACCTAGTATTAATGATGTTAATTTATTATCATTAGTATCATTTTTGTCTTTGTCACTGTTCTGAAATCATTATGGTGTCCTACTATATAATAGGTTGTCAAACATTTGTATTTGTTCCAAAATTATGATATAAGAATGTCTGCTATTGCTACAAGATGGACTTATTGAAGATGTTTGATGTCATGACTATTATGTGTCTTTAGTTAGGAATAAGAAGCGATTATATCTTAAACTTTAAACTATTTTGCTTTGTGCAAGTTTATTAACTTGTTTGTACTTTTCGTACAATAAACTATTGACGTTTATAATATTAATAATAATAAAAAATTATTATTATTAATATTATTGATTTTAATTATGTTTATATATTGTGTATTTATATATTTAATTTGAGGAGAGATCCGTTGACTCCAGGAGTAAGTCTTCCATTGACTTACTCCGCTTAATAACTCGATATCGGCATTATATTTCTTCAATCCAACCGTTGAATTCAAAGATCTCATTGAGTAGATCAACTCCACCAATTTTTATAAAATTTCAAAAAATGTAGTTATGTATTTTAGACTATTGAAATTCAACGGTTTTTTCTAAAAGTTTTTCGTACGTTCAATTGAAGTGTTCATAAAAGGTATCAAACGATTTTGAATTTTTATAAAAATTTGTGGAATTGATCTACTCAATGAGATCTTTGAATTCAACGGTTGGATCAAAAAAATATAATGCCGATATCGATTTATTAAGCGGAGTAAGTCAATAGAGACTTACTGCTGGAATCAACGGATCCCTCCTCATTTAATTTTAAATAATATATCGTGTATGCTTGATAGTGGCTGCATATGACTTTTCTTTTGTGAGTTTTGTGCGCTGAGTTCCGTTGTGTCCTCTGCTAAACCATCTCTATCAACTTCTATCAAATTCACACGTGTCACAAAACCAGACGCGTCCCCCACGGCAATCGAATGAGGACACACATACCCTATTATGTTGTCCACTATATCGACTCTCTCATACACACCAAACACAACGCTACCAAAAAAAAAAAACAACTAACTTAAATTAAATGAATTGAACAATTGTTTTCAAATCCGCCATTACCACTCTTTGAAACAAACATGTTCAACCTCAAAGACGTTATTCAGTGAGAGAGAGTAACCACAACTTTCAATCTCGACCGTTCGTTCGTTCTATATTCATCAAAAGCCGTGGATGGGCCAAGCAGCTTCCACGGCCACCGTCGCCGCTAACCGCCGGGAAAGCCCACAAGGTAACCGATCTATAAACTCCACAAAAAACAACAGATCTACTGCTTTGGTTTCTCCGATGGTCGCCGGTGAAGACGACGATGTTTTAGATCCGGTTGACGGTGGCAGTGGAGGTGGAACCTCCGATTATATATCAGATCTACCAGATGAATGCTTAGCTATTGTGTTTCAGTCGCTATGTCCCGCCGATCGGAACCAGTGTTCACTCGTTTGCCGGCGGTGGTTTTACGTTGAAGGACAAAGCCGTCAACGACTTTCATTGAACGCGAAACTCGATCTGCTTCCGGTAATTCCTTCTCTCTTTGATCGATTCGATTCAGTGACGAAATTAGCGCTTAAATGTGATCGTAGATCTGTTAGTATCAGAGATGAAGCTCTCGTTATAATCTCCGAGCGTTGCCCTAATCTCACGCGCCTTAAGCTCCGCGCGTGTCGTGAACTTACCGATGCTGGAATGGAAGCTTTTGCGAAGAATTGTAAAGGTTTGAAGAAATTATCGTGTGGATCTTGTACTTTTGGATCTAAAGGTATGAACGCTGTGCTTGATAACTGTGCTGCACTTGAGGAGCTTTCGGTGAAGCGTCTCCGTGGAATTGCGGAGACTGCTGTTGCTGATCCGATTGGACCTGGCGTAGCCGCTGCGTCACTCAAGACGATTTGTTTGAAAGAGCTTTATAATGGACAGTGTTTTGGTTCGTTGATTCTCGGTGCAAAGAATCTGAAGACTTTGAAGCTTTTTCGATGCTCGGGTGATTGGGATACACTTTTTACGCTAATGGCAGAACGAGTTATGAGCATGATTGTTGAAGTTCACTTTGAGAGGCTTCAGATTAGTGATATTGGATTGCAAGCAATTTCCAATTGTTCGAATTTGGAGATTTTGCATCTTGTTAAGACACCTGAGTGTACTGATATGGGACTTGTTGCAATTGCGGAAAGGTGTAAGTTGTTGAGGAAGCTTCATATTGATGGGTGGAAAGCGAATCGCATTGGTGATGTAGGGTTAATTGCTGTTGCTAAGTTTTGTCCCAATTTACAAGAATTGGTGCTTATTGGTGTTAACCCGACGAAAGCGAGTTTGGAAATGTTGGCATCTAATTGCCCGAATCTAGAGAGGTTGGCTTTGTGTGCAAGTGATACTGTTGGTGATCCTGAGATATCTTGCATTGCTGCAAAGTGTTTGGCTTTGAAGAAACTCTGCATTAAGAGTTGTCCTGTTACTGATCAAGGGATGGAAGCTTTGGCAAATGGGTGTCCCAATTTGGTAAAAGTGAAGGTTAAGAAATGTAAGGGTGTTACCCCTGAGGGTGGTGATTGGTTGAGGCTCACTAGAGGATCGGTTGCTGTTAATTTGGATGCCGTTGAAGCAGAACTTCAAGATGCTAGTGCTAGTGATGGCGGAGCACAAGACAATGGTATAGAATTTCCTCTAATGCCTGGCTTCACTGGGGCATCCACATCGGCAAATCTTGCGTCAAGAACTGTTCGTTCGAGTTCATTCAAGCAAAGGTTAGGGCTTTTGTCCGGAAGGAAAATAGTGGCTAGCACTTTGAGAAGATGGTCAGGTGGTAGCACTAGTGCCCGCCATGGTTAGAGACAGAGCATAAGGAAGCTTGCTGTCTTTGACCATTTTTTAATGTTACTATTATTATTGTTGTCTTATTGTATCATTTGATTATCTATATCTTTGTATTTTACATTTTAAATTAATGCCGTGTGATGTTTATTGTGTTTTGAATTGAATCTTCACGGTTGAAGTGTCAATGACATTTGCCCCCTCAATGTTGGTGCTATACACCTCCTTTGATAAACTCACTCATCCCTTGTTCATCATATATTGTTTGTATGATTCCTCTCTTGACTGGATTCCTAGATTTGATGGATAGGAAGCAACAATGTTTATAGGAGAATCACAGCGGTTATGGATGTTTGGTTTTTGTATGGTTTATGATTGTTGTGTCTATGTTTCAACTATAGCATTGTATTAGATTTTGATAGTGAATGGCAGAAGATATTGTTTTCTGGTTTATATTTGGTGCATGCTAAAGGTTGATAATGTGCAAGATTCTTGAGAGGATCAACAATTAATTGTGAGGATCTAAGTGGATTGCTTAACTCACTTTTTATGGACATTAACCTAAAATGTGACGTAGGATTTAAGCAATATTGAATAACCTAACCTCTCATTACATGTTTATATATTGTTCTCCTTTAATTTTTCTTTCATTAATCTGTCTCCCGCACACTCACACACACATACCATAGAACAAGTTTCCTTTTCACAAACATTGATTTTTTAATGTTAAGCAACCAAATTTTGAGATTGTTTATATAGATACGACTTTTAATTTTAAGTTCTTGATTCTCCATGATGAAAAGTTATAAGAGAAGTTTATTTTCAAAGGAACCGTAAAGGTACATTGGAAATGCTTAGAGAGGGAAAAAATATGTCTAGTTTTGGGAACATAATTTGATGCTGTCTCCACATAGTTTTCACGCTGTTCTGCATCATGACCGTTCGATCTGAAATCGACGTCTGATATTACTTAGAGTAGAGTTAATTTTAATAATATATAATCTGAGCCGTTCGACTAGAAATGAACGAGCAGGATTTAAATAGCGTGAAACAATGTGTCTTTTTTACATAAGAGGACCCCTAGTTTTGATGTGAATAAGTGACACAAGTGTTGTCATACACAAGTATAATTTCCACCATTCAATCAAGTGTAATATGATGAGATTTATTGATTTAACGTGACAAATAAATTTATGCATAATGCAACACTACTTTATTTGAGTATCATAGACATAACAAAATATCTCTTAAAAGTTTCAGCAACCTTCTTTGATATTTTCCGTTGTCACGAAATAACAAATTTGATAAAGTCTCACGATTGTGATCTTGCAAATCTTTGGGGCCAAAGAATCGTGCATTAAATGCAATTACACGATTTGGATTATTGAATTAAGATAGAATTGTCCACATCTTGACTTAATAAATTGTCTAAAATACTTGCAAAGTTATGCAAAATTGTATATAATCGTTGGTTTTCTAGCTCCGTCCAAAATATGCTTAACTGAGGTCCACAACTAGCATATGCTTGACTCCTGAATTGTATCCTTTTGATGATGAGGATAGCTATAAGGTTTTGATGGTAGGCTTTGATATCTCTCTTTGATCACAACAGAATACTCATAGAATAGTCATAATGTTTTTTTTTTTTCCAAAAAAAAAGAAGAGAATAGTCATACTGATTTGTACCCAAAAAGAAGAGAAAGAATAGTCATACTGATACATTTTGAACAAGTAAATTTGAGATCTCACAATTTGAAATCCTTGGATAGTCATTCCCCGCATGCAAATTTGACAGATCAAATTCATTTTCATAATTTACCTTTTAAGGTGGAGATTTTATTTTTAGAAAGGAAAATTTACACTGTATTCTAAAACAGCTATTGTTTGATCCAACTGAATATTTTTAAAATATGATTATTTTCTACATACTCAAAAGTTCAGTACTAAAGAGTTTTAGATAAGTTATATATTAAATTTACCAGAAATTCCAGTAATTGTTTATAGATTTACTAAAATGCAAATATAATTTAATAATGCTACGACAAATTTTCTTCAAACAGGAAGTTTCTCACTTGTAACTTGTAAGCGTATGAATGAAACTTTAGCTTTTATTTTAAGGCCAAACCAAAAGCTCTTTGTTATACACTGCTATTATTTCATCAAGAACAGATGCATGCATATATATTAGTACCTGATTGATTGATCCCACGAGGACTAATGAGCTTGAATGAGTAATAAATCACATGGTCATATAAAGAGAAATAGAACTACAAGAAAGATATTCTTACAACGAACCTTTAAATTATCGTGGTAGACACTAAGCACCGACAAAATAATCAAGCATAAGAATTACAGGTTCTAAAATATAGTGACAACATACACCTGTTACTTATGCTCCTTGGCTACCATAAAATGGTCCACCTATCAGCACATGAATCCTAGATCTACGAGTGAAAGGATGAGGTAATAGAAACTCTTAAAATAAGAGGGTTAAATCACAACCATTAGATCAATGTTTAACATTTCATTGACCTTCATAGTGTCACATTATATTACAATGTTAAATACAATGTTTAATACATTGTATTAAACATTTCATTGACTTAAATATAATGTGACACTATGAAGGTCAATAAAATGTTTAAGTTAATATTTAACATTTCATTAACTTAACATTTCATTGACCTTCATAATGTCACATTATATTTAAGTTAATAAATGGATAAGATAATAAACTAAATGGACTCAATGAAATATTTAACATTTCAATGAAATTAAACATTTCATTCACCTTCATAGAATCACGATACTAATATTAGTAAAACAAAAATATTCATAAAAAAATGAGAGTATAAAAATAGACTAACTTTTGTAATATCAAATATCTCAGCAGCACATATGGTTACTGCATCACCATTATTGTTGGCGGGCCAAAGTCCGTGAATTCTAAAAGCTTCAACTTGCTCTCTTTCACAACCGTCCTCATTTGTTCGGCAAAGAGATGACGGTCATTATGAAAAAGAATATGCTTTCATTGTGAAAAAAGATTGAAGAAGAAGAAATATTGAAAGAGGAACAAGTCGGATGGTAGCAACAACGTATAAGCTTTGGTTTTCAATTCTATTTATTTTGTTTTTGTTTTACAATTGTCTCTAATTACTATTTACTTTAATTTTTTAAGCTTGATAATCATCTTGATGTGATGTTGTGAAATAGGTGAAGCATGCGATTAGTTGGTATATCCATGTACATGTATATGATGTATTGGTTTCGTTCCCCTTATATGGACTCAGAAAAATGAGATGTAGAGTATGTTATTTGTTTTTTGCAACGGGTACACATGTGGTACGTGCGTGGTACACGAATCCAAAAAAATGCAATTTTTTTCTTTTATTCATTTTTTGTGTTTAGAGGAAGATTTATGTTTTTTATTTGTTTAATATAAAAGTAGCAATTTTAATAATAAGCAATAACGAAGTAGTAGTTGGATTTATTCACTCATTCATTGAAAAAGAATATGCTCAATCTAATTTTATTCATACAAATCTTGATGTTTTTGAATAATTTGAATTACTTATGTGGTATTTTTTATGTTTAATTATTTGTTTTAACAATATAATTATATTAAAAAAATATATTTACAAACGTACCCGTACCTTAATTTTTTAAAAATGTTGTACCTCGTACTGGAACCAGATACCAGTACCGTACCCGCACCTAGACAACATAGTCGTGGAGCAAACGATTACTGTTGGGAACTTGAATGGAATAGACATGATGTATGTTCAGCGAAAGATTATGATCTATATGAAAGATTATGATCTATATAGCTATTTTGAACTTGCCTTGACCATAATTATCTGTTTACTAATTCACGGACTTATGTCCATTTAGTTTATTATCTTATCTATTTATTAACTTAAATATAATGTGACACTATGAAGGTGACTGAAATGTTTAATTTCATTGAAATGTTTAATTTCATTGAAATGTTAAATATTTTATTGACTTATGTTGTAAGAAAGATATTCTTACAACGAATCTTTAAATTATCGTGGTAGACACTAAGCACCGACAAAATAATCAAGCATAAGAATTACAGGTTCTAAAATATAGTGACAACATACACCTGTTACTTATGCTCCTTGGCTACCATAAAATGGTCCACCTATCAGCACATGAAAATCTGTAAAGTTCAGTGAGTAAATTTAAGACTGATAAAATTCTGTGTATGGAATGTGCATGCAGCAGCGCCTGTTGAGAGGTGAATATGATGAAGGGATATGGAGAGCCCCATATAGTTCTACTATTTAACTTTCTTCTCTTTCGCGGCCTGGGGCTTTTGGTACATCAGTATCTGACTCAAGATGGTAAAATTTGTTGCAACACCAATTGCATAGCCCAGTAGAACTTCAATAGAATTAAGGAAATGGTCACACAATTATATGTAACAGTCAGAATAAACGTACTAGGTACTACTACTGGCAAGACTGCTATACAGACACATATATGTGAAAAAGACTAATGTACTTGGAATGTTGTAATAAGTCAAGAGATGGGAGACATCATTTTCCAAAAAATGAAAAAACAATTTGCTAATAAACAATTTCCAAGAGATGGGAGACATCATCAAAGAAAGTATGCAGGAGAGATTTTAAAGAGATTTGATATGGAGCACTGCAATCATGCAACAACACCTTCTGAACCAAGGCTTCAACTGTCAAAGAATGGTGAAGAAGCTGAGATTGATCCAACACAGTATAGAAGACTCATTGGTTCACTAAGGTACTTGTGCAACACGAGACCTGATCTTGCATACAGTGTAGGAGTAGTTAGCAGGTTTATGCAGAAACCAAAGCTATCTCACTTAGCAGCTACCAAAAGGATATTGAGATATATCAGAGGAACACAAGACTATGGAATTTTATTGATAGAACGATAAACTACTCAAAAAAATAAATAATAGAATGCTAAGAACTTGGTAGAATATGTTAATTTTACCAACAAAATGATAGAAATAGTATGATTATGAAAGTGGCTTTCAAAAGTGGTAAGAAAGATGAAAAAATAACCATTTTCTAAGCATATATTAGGACTTAACAGTTTAGATCATAGAACATTTACACAAGTATATATAAGCACCAAAGAAAGTGATCCACTATCTTATTCTATAATCTATAGAGAGCCTGAGTTCAAGTGATCTACTATCTTATTCTTCAGATCATCAAGGAGATCCGTATATGAATGCGACTTAATGAAAATAATTATGAAGTGTCTATGTAGCCAAATAATGAACATGAGGTAAAGCTCTCCATAGACTCATCCTTAAGAAAAACGAGTGTCCTTACTTGGAGAGGGAAATACACAAATTCCCTTGAAAAGGGACCTATGTTTTCTGGTATAGGGGACCATAAATCTTGCAATTGAACTGTTGTTACTCGTCCCTCTCAAAACAATTTAATTTTTCTACTAAAATGATGATTATCCAAATCCTAACACTCAATACAATGTCTTTGACCATTTTTTAATATTACTATTGTTGTCTTGTTGTATCATTTGATTATCTATATCTTGTATTTTACATTTTTTAATATTATTATTGTTGTCTTGTTGTATCATTTGATTATCTATATCTTGATGTTTATTGTGTTTTGAATTGAAACAATGACATTTTCCCCCTCTATGTTGGTGCTATACACCTCCTTTGATAAATTCATCCATCCCTTGTTCATCATATATTGTTTGTATAATAAATTCCTCTCTTGACTGGATTCCTAGATTTGGTGGATTTGGAAGCCACAATGTTTAAGGATGTTTGGTTTTTGTATGATTTATGATTCTTGTGTCTATGTTTCAAACTATAGGATTGTATTAGATTTTGATAGTGAATGGCAGAAGATATATTTTTTCTAGTTTATATTTGATGCATACTAAAGGTTGATAATGTGTAAACTAAAGGTTTATATTTGATGCATACTAAAGGTTTATATTTCAAAGTCGATGTAACTTCAACAGAAGACCCAATGTACAGTGCTTTGTTTTTCATTCCGAACTCAATTTTCCTTTTCTATCAAAACTCCTTCCAATCCCTCCTCGTACACAGAAGGGCTGGGCTTGTTTCTGACACCTTCTAAGGATGTTCCAATTTACACCAGAGGAGAGTTTATAATACCAAGGAGGTGATTTGTGTTAGATAGTCACGCTATGAAAAGTGATGTAGGAGACTCACAATTTAAATTTATCGTCGATTCCTTCACACCATTGAAAACATCGACTTTGAAAGACCTCCGATTCAATATATTAAACGGAAGAGTATGGAATTGTTGGATCAAGTATTTTGACGGCGATAGGAATTATCTTAATGTGAACTCACTTGAAATGAAATTTATATCAGCTCGCGCGTCTTAAGCATAAAGATTTATTTTTGTTACTTAATTAATGGAAGAGTAAAAAAGGAAATTCGTAGGGTGCGCGAAAAACTAATAGGTGTTTTTCCCTCCTTTTGTACCAAAAGAAAAAAGAAGTCCAGACCCTCCTTTCATCTCTAACCTCAACAAATCTAATAACACCCAAAAACTTGAGCAAATCCATGCATCGAAGTTGAGCTGAAGTTCGAACCTCGAATACTATTTTCTTTTCTTTTTTTCACCTAGAAAATTAAGGAATTCCAGCTTTACTTGACCAAAAAAAATGTACACGATTCTATAACTTTATTAATATAAATTTATCGATATAATTTCTCTTATATTTTAACAATAATTTTTAAATATTTTATTCTATATATATTTTTTTATAAATTCTAAATAAATTTTCTATGTTAATATAATAATAAACTTAAATATCGGAAAAAAAATACAATGGACCCGTGCGTCTCTAAACTAGTTAAATGTTAGATTTATAACTTGACAAAAAAATATATTTGATTTTTATATATATATATATATATATATTGTTAGATTTATATTTTTTTTAGTAAACAAAGATCTTTGTGTCAATGGAGAACCATTTGTTGAGAGAGGTCAACCCCTTAAATGGATCTCAGTTATCTCAAGAGAATTAATTCTGCAGTTGCGCGCGAAGAATACCTTTAGTTTAAAAAAAAAATCTCTTTGTCATTAGTTACTACTCATCATGTTGATTTCTTAATTTTTACTTTTTTTTATGATTTTGGTATGAGCTTCTCGATTTTCAATTTTGAAGGAATAATAACAAAAATTGAATAAATCTTTGTTTTTTCAAAAAATATGTTTTTTTAAAGAACTAGTTTTGAGACCCGTGCATCGCACGGGTTTATTGACTTTTATTTATAAATTATTGTTAAATTATAAATGACGTCATTCTATTATTTTTTGTAAAATATATTAAATTAAGTCATTTTTTTATTAAAGTAATTATCCCGTGTATGATTTTTGTGTAATAAATTATAATTAATATAAAAAATATTTACTATTCAATTTCTTTTTTTTATTAAAGCAATTGTTGCATGTATGATTAAATTTTTTTATTAAAGCAATTGTCCCGTGTACGATTAATTTTTTTTTATTAAAGCAATTGTCCCGTGTATGATAATTTTTTTTTTATTAAACCAATTGTCCCGTGTATGATTAAAATTTTTTTATTAAAGAAACTGTCTCGTGTATGATTAAAAAAAATTTATTAAAGCAATTGTCCCATGTATGATTACATTTTTTTATTAGAACAATTGTCCCGTTTATGATTTTTTATATATTAGTGACAACACTTTCTTTTTTTTGACAAAATTATTGATCAACACTTGTCCCGTGATGATTTTTTTACGCGTGTTAATTCATAAGTTTTCACTAAGAAAAATTATATCTTTATAAATTGTTTTCATCAACTACCTTAAAAAACTTATAATAATACATAAAACTAATTTATTTGCATACGTTATTTCGCATAAACTCATAAATAAGTCAATCCAAACGGGTCGATTGTGTTTTTGTTTCTATTTTTCTGTTCTTTTATTTTTAAGTTCATAAATAAGTATCTTCTTTTATTAGGTTATTCTATTTTTATTTTTTATATATAAATTTTTATGTTAGATTGAGTTACTATTTTTTAATTAAAAACAATTACTATTTTTTTTTGAAGCGCATCTTTTATAGTGATTTTTGTTCATATTATTATGTGTAAATTTATTTTAATTGAATTTTTATGGGAAGATTTATTTGATGCTTATCTTCTTTTTTTCCTATTTTTGTTTTGTGTTTTTTTTTTTGTTTAGAAATCTGGTTTCTATGCTATTTTTTTGGCTAGATTTCTTTCATACTTATCTTTCTTTCCTATTTTTTTTTTTTTTGTATTTTTTTAATTAGTTTAGAGTTAAAATTACATTTAAGGGCGTAAAACTTGGAACACCGTTAAAAGTAATAAGGACAAACTTGAATTTTTAATAGTAGTTTCTTTTAATATATTGTAAGTAGATTTGATGCTTATCTTCTTTTTTTCCTATTTTTGTTTTGTGTTTTTTTTTTTTGTTTAGAAATCTGGTTTCTATGCTATTTTTTTGGCTAGATTTCTTTCATACTTATCTTTCTTTCCTATTTTTTTTTTTTTGTATTTTTTTAATTAGTTTAGAGTTAAAATTACATTTAAGGGCGTAAAACTTGGAACACCGTTAAAAGTAATAAGGACAAACTTGAATTTTTAATAGTAGTTTCTTTTAATATATTGTAAGTAGATAAATCTTGCACACCAAGTATTTGATTTTTTGAGAATAAATCTTGGCATATTGCACACTAGGTCTGTTTGGCCTGACTTTTTTAGATCTTAAAAGCTATCTGAAAGCTAAAAGTGAAAATAATAGTTTTTCAGAAAAAAGATAAAGTTGTTTGGTAACTGTTTTTCTTAACTTCAAAGTTATTTGGTAAAATATAGGAGTATATATATTTTTAAAAAAAAGATAATAACAAACTAAAGATTAATATGAAACTTAAGAAAAGATAATAACAAACTAGATTAAACTAAATTTAGTAAAGATAATAACAAAAAAACTCCGAATTTTTTCCCAAAAGTAGGTTTCAACCTCTTCTCTTAGAAGCTCTCTTGATTCAATTTTACATATTAAAGAAAAGCTATTTTTTATGGCTAAGGGTCCGTTTGGCCTGACTTTTTTAGGTCTTAGAAACTAAAAGCTAAAAGTGAAAATAATAGCTTTTCAGAAAAAAGATAAAGTTGTTTGGTAATTTTTTTTTAACTTCAAAGTTATTTGGTAAAATATATATATATTTTTTAAAAAAGATAACAGCAAACTAAAGATTAACATGAAACTTAAGAAAAAATAATAACAAACTAGATTAAACTAAATTTACTAAAGATAATAACAAAAAAACTCCAAATTTTTCCTCAAAAGTAGGTTTCAACCTATTCTCTTAGAAGTTCTTTTGATTCAATTTTACACATTAAAGAAAATCTACTTTTTATGGCTAAGAGCTTTATTAAAATTGTGTTTGGCTCAACTTCTCATTCTTAAGAGGATAAAAAGCTAAAAAAAAACTGGGTCAAACGAAGCCTAAAAACATTATTAAAATTGTATTTGGCCCAACTTTTTATTCATAAAAAAATAAAAAACTAAAAAAAGTTGGGCGAAACAAGAGCATACGAATAAATCTTTTTAACCGGCCAGATTGGTTATAAGTATACGCAACAGCAAAACGCAAAACAAGCAGCAGACAAATCTGAAAATTGCTAGGTTGTTGAAAGGGGCAAATCGTAGAATTGATTCTGGGCAGACTCAGTAGCTAGAATTTGGAGCTTCTCTTAGAATTGATTAATGAAAAGAGAACCAAACATGTTGAAAAGTGGAGAAATCACGTTGAAGGCTAGAAAACGTGCGTTTAGAGAGTGCAAACGTGAAACCAAACGGGCACGACGCCGTGAAGTTAATTATAAGATGGAGGATAGACTCGTCGCTGTGGTTGCCACAAATGATCACAAGGTAAAGGTAATGAAAACATTACTACATATACCTAATGACATTGTCTTCTCTATTCTATCAAAATTGTCTATTAAATCTTTGAAGCGATTCGAATGTGTATGTAAATCATGGTCCCTCTTGTTTGATAACCATTATTTCATGACTATGTACCGCAACTATTTGTTATCAAAAGATCATTCTTGTTATGATGATACGTCAATCCTTCTACATACAGCAAGTAGTCCTTGGGACGTTGGTTATTGGGACGATACATTTGTGTTGTTTTGTATTTTTGGTGACAAGTTTGAGAATAAAGTCCAATTAGATTGGCCTAGATCAGATTCCATAAAACATCTGGTAACAAAGTATTATTCTGGTTTTAATATTTTAAGTTCTGGTAGTGTTAATGGAATTCTATGTCTGCTTTGTGTAATGTTACAAAATGTTATCATGTGGAATCCATCAACTAAGGAAGTTAAGGTCATTCCTCCTAGCCCTATTCCTATTGACGGCAGTGGTTATAGGTCATTCAATATTCATGGATTTGGTTATGACCCTGTCAAAGACGATTATAAATTGTTGCGCCATGTACAAAATGTTGAATCTTACAAAAGATTTTGGGAGATATATAGTCTGAGAAGTAACTCGTGGAGAAAACTTGATGTTGATATGCCTAATGAGTGCAGGGCGAGGATTGTACAATTGTACATGGATGGACTCTCTCATTGGATGTGTAAAAGTGAAACACATAATGAAAATTATTTGTTGTCATTTGACTGGAGCAATGAGGTTTTCATAACAACACCAATACCATCAGACATGAATGATGGTATGAATGATTATAGGTTGGTGTGGAGTCGCTTGCTGCTATTAAATGGTTCTATTGCTTTGATCTTAAAGCACAAAGAGACAGCTACATTTCACATTTCAATTTTGGGTGAACTCGGGGTAAAGGAATCATGGACTAAAATCTTCATTGTAGGGCCTTTACCTTCTCTTGAGCAGTTGGTTGGAATGGGAAAGAAGGGTGATATGTTCTTCAAAAAGAAAGACGGAGAATTAGTTTGGTTCGATTTAAATACTCATATAATTAAAGATCTTGGTGTTTTTACACATAGCTATTATTGTAAGGTAGTAATTCATAAAGAAAACCTTCTTTCATTTGAAGGATAAAGTATTTAATGTTTTTTTTTTTTCTTTTTGTTCATTTGATTGTGGTTATCAGGATTTTACATTGTAACTGAAGTGGCTTTTCAATTTCAAACGTTTAATTATTATCAAGAAGTTTCATGTTTATTTGAATGTTTATACTTTTGTTACAGCTGGTACGATTCAAGCTTCTATTAACAATCATCGTGTTTGGCAAATATCTATTGTATGATATTCAAAATGTGATTGGAGATTTAAACGAATAGGATTATTTAGATTTTCTTTGTTTATTCAAAATGTTGATATGGGATTAATTTCAATTCCTAGAATAAAACCAAAAAGATGGGTGATAATGGATTTGAAGAGTGTTAATTGGGGTTTATATGCCGAGCGGGGAGATGACAGTCACGCTGGATATCTTGCATTGCTGCAAAGTGTTTGGCTTTGAAGAAACTCTGCATTAAGAGTTGTCCTGTTACTGATCAAGGGATGGAAGCTTTGGCAAATGGGTGTCCCAATTTGGTAAAAGTGAAGGTTAAGAAATGTAAGGGTGTTACCCCTGAGGGTGGTGATTGGTTGAGAATCACTAGAGGATCAGTTGCTGTTAATTTGGATACCGTTGAAGCAGAACTTCAAGATGCTAGTGCTAGTGATGGTGGAGCACAAGACAATGGTATAGAATTTCCTCTAATGCCTGGCTTCACCGGGGCATCCACATCGGCAAATCTTGCGTCAAGAACCGTTCGTTCGAGTTCATTCAAGCAAAGGTTAGGGCTTTTGTCCGGGAGGAAAATAGTGGCTAGCACTTTGAGAAGATGGTCAGGTGGTAGCACTAGTGCCCGCCATGGTTAGAGACAGAGCATAAGGAAGCTTGCTGTCTTTGACCATTTTTCAATATTATTATTGTTGTCTTGTTATATCATTTGATTATCTATATCTTTGTATTTTACATTTTAAATTAATGCCGTGTGATGTTTATTGTGTTTTGAATTGAATCTTCATGGTTGAAGTGTCAATGACATTTTCCCCCTCAGTGTTGGTGCTATACACCTCCTTTGATAACTCATCCCTTGTTCATCATATATTGTTTGTATGATTCCTCTCTTGACTGGATTCCTAGATTTGATGGATAGGAAGCAACAATGTTTATAGGAGGATCACAGAGGTTTAAGGATGTTTGCATTTTGCATGATTTATCATTCTTGTGTCTGTTAGTGTAACTATAGCATTGTATTAGATTTTGATTGCGAATGGCATAAGCTATTATTTGTTTTCTGGTTTATATTTGGTGCATACTAAAGGTTGATAATGTGTGAGATTCTTGAGAGGATCTAAGTGGATTGCTTAACTCACTTTTATGGACATTAACCCCAATGTGATGTAGGATTTAAGCAATATGAATAACTTAACCCATTTTTACTTTTACTCCAATAATGGGTGATTGCCTAATAATTAACCTCACATTACATATCTATATATTGTTTTTCTTTAATTTTTCTATCATCAGTTTATACACACACACAAAAAACACACATAAAACAGGTTTTTCACAAACTTTATTTTTTTAATGTTAAGCAACCAACTTTTGAGATTGTTTATATAGATACGACTTTTAATTTTAAGTTCTTGATTCTCCATGATGAAAAGTTATAAGAGAACTGTAAAGGTCCATTGGAAATGCTTAGGGTCTGTTTGGTAGGAGGTTTTGGAGGGGAGGGGAGGGGAGGTGAGGTAATATTTTAAATTTTTATGTTTGGTTCAACTTTTTAACGAGGGGAGGGGAGGGAAGGGGAGAAGTAATTTATTTTTTTACCCTTAATCTTATAAACTCAAAATAAGGATTAAATTATAATGGATATATTACATCAAAAATTTTAATAAAAAAGTTAGGGTAATTTTGTCAACCTAATAAATTATGTTTTACCTCGCCTCCTCTCCTTAAAAATCTCTCCCCTCACCTCTCCTCCTCTCCGGTTGAACCAAACAAGCCCTTAGAGAGGGAAAAAAATATGTCTAGTTTTGCTGTGCATAAGTGACACAAGTGTTGTGTCATACACAAGTTTAATTTCCATCATTCAATCAAGTGTAATATGATGAGATTTATTGATTTAACGTGACAAATAAATTTATTTGAGTATCATAGACTTAGCTACAAAAGATCTCTTACAAATTTTCCGTTGTCACGGAATTACAAATTTGATAAAGCCTCACGATTGTGATCTTGCAAATCTCTGGGGCCAAAGAATCGTTCATTTAAATACGATTTGGATTGTTAAATTAAGATAGGGTTGTCCACGTCTTGACTTAATAAATCGTCTAAAATACTTACAAAGTTATGCAAAATTGTCTATAATCTTTTGTTTTCTAGCTCCGTCCAAAATATGTTTAACTGAGGTCCACAACTAGCATATGCTTGACTTTTCAATTGTATCCCTTTGATGATGAGGATAGCTATAGATCTGATGGTAGGGCTTTGATATAGATCTCTTTGATCACAACAGAATACTCATAGAATAGTCATAATGATTTTTTTTTTTTTTCCAAAAAAAAAAAAGAGACTAGTCATACTGATTTGATTTGTACCCAAAAAGAAGAGAAAGAATAGTCATACATACATTTTGAACAAGTACTAAGTTTGAGATCTCTAAATTTAAATTTGAGATTTACTACAATGCAAATAGTATAATTATTTAATAATGCTACGACAAATTTTCTTCAAACAGGAAGTTTCTCGCTTGTAACTTGTAGCATACAAATGAAACTTTAGCTTTTATTCGAAGGTCAAACCAAAAGCTCTTCTCTTTACAACGCTATTATTTTTTCGCTTTACCTCACGAATTTGGGTACAAATCAGAATGACTATTCTTTGTTTTGGAAAAAAAATCATTTAAACCACGCATCTCTGTCGAACAGCAGTATACATCGCGCAAGCATACACCTCTTTATCAAAAAAATTAAAGAGTTTTAGATAAGTTATATATTAAATTTACCAGAAATTCTAGTAATTGTTTATAGATTTACTACGATGCAAATATAACTTAATAATGCTACGACAAATTTTCTTCAAACAGGAAGTTTCTCACTTGTAACTTGTAAGCATATGAATGAAACTTTAGCTTTTACTCGAAGGCCAAACCAAAATATCTCCGTTTTACAACGCTATTATTTCATCAAGAACAGATGCATGTACATAAATAATACTTGATTGATTCATCCCACGAGAACTAACTAGCTTCAATGAGTAATAAATCACATGGTCATATAAAGAGAAATAGAACTACAATAAAGATATTCTTACAACGAACCTTTAAATTATCGTGGTAGACACTAAGCACCGACAAAATAATCAAGCATAAGAATTACAGGTTCTAAAATATAGTGACAACATACACCTGTTACTTATGCTCCTTGGCTACCATAAAATGGTCCACCTATTATTAGCACATGAAAATCTGTAATGTTCAGTGAGTAAATTTAAGACTGATAAAATTCTGTGTATGGAATGTGCATGCAGCAGCGCCTGTTGAGAGATGAACACGATGAAGGGATATGGTCCATATGGAGAATCCATATAGTTCTATTATTTCACTTTCTTCTCTTTCGCAGCCTGGGGCTTTTGGTACATAAGTATCTGACTCAAGATGGTAAAATTTGTCGCAACACCAATTGCATAGCCCAGTAGAACTTCAATAGAATTAAGGAAACGGTCACAATCATAAGCAAACAGTAAGAATAAACGTACTACTACTGGCAAGACTGCTATACAGACACATAAATGTCAAAAAGACTAATGTACTTGGAACGTTGTAAGTCAAGAGATGGAAGACATAATTTTCCAAAAAATGAAAAAACAATTTGCTAATTAACGCTAGATGCCTGAGCAGACACAACACTGAAAGTTTGTTTCGACATGATAGAATGATAAACTATTCAAAAAAACAAATAATAGAATGCTAAGAACTAGGTAAGAAATGATAGAAATAGTATGATTATGAAAGTGGCTTTCAAAAGTGGTAAGAAAGATGAAAAAGAAACTACTGAAAAATAACCATTTTCTAATCATATATTAGGACTTAACAGTTAAATCATAGAACATTTACACAAGTACATAGCAGCACCAAAAAATGTATTTTGTGTTTTCTGCTTCATAAGGATTAAGAAAAGCTAGTCTATAGAGAGTCTGAGTTCTCAAGTGATCTACTATCTTATTCTTCAGATCATCCAGGAGATCTGTATATGAATGCGACTTAATAAAAATAATTATTAAGTGTCTATGTAGCCAAATATTGAACATGAGGTAAAGCTCTCCATAAGACTCATCCTTAAGAAAAATGAGTGTCCTTACTTGGAGAGGGAAATACACAAATTCTCTTGAAAAGGGACCTATGTTTTCTGGTGCAGGGGACCATAAATCTTGCAATTTAACTGTTGTTACTCGTCCCTCTCAAAACAATTTAATTTTTCTACTAAAATGATGATTATCCAAATCCTAACACTCAATACAAAGTGTTTCACTCTACCCTTTAGCCACAAGTGGTGGTCTGACTAGTTTTGCCTTCTAATTTTCAAATGCAGATTTAAGAACAGTTTCATAGAAGGGGGGAAATGTGAAACTAAAAAGTTCACATAAAAAAGTGCACAACTTCTATATTCAAGATGGAAACATTGACCAAACGGTTGAATTTCACACTGAGATGTTTATTAAAAGAAGAGGGGTGGGGAACCCAACCCACTTGTCTTGCATAGAAGAATTTGAGGAAACTTCAGCGAGAAGGAAACAAAGTTATCAAGCCAACAATAGGGGAAGATAGCAATTTCATGAAGGCAATACCACAAACTGAGAATCAAAGATGAGGCAAAAGGGGAAGATATTTTCTAATCGTTTCCATTTTTCTGCGGTAAAAGTTGAGCTAGGGACATCTTGCAAACAAGTTTAGGTTTTGAAAACAATTAAATGTTTCTGTACACAGTAATTGAACGGGTCCTTTCTTAAGCACTACTATTAACAATTTAACACCAAAAATTGATTTAATATTCATTGATGACAATGAAAAAAACAAAAGAAATGATGATTAAAACAAGTTAAGAAAGGATACCGCTTCTTGGGGCATTTTCTTGAATTGTGGTGAACACTCTAACTGCAGCAAATAAAAACAACATTAGTATGCCAGCAAATGCAAACAGTAACATAAGTTCTATTAAAGATGCACTGACTTACCCATTGAACCACCAAAGTTCATAAAAGAAGTTAAGAAGCTGAGCTCCCCTGTACTTTTATTCTGCTCAAACAAGCATTACCAGCGATAAATAAGAATGGTGAAAAACAAATTTCTGACATACTTCATTAATTGAAACATTTTGGGAAAAAAATTCTAAAACAAACATTGAGACATAAAATGAAAAATTCAGCATATCCACATCAACAGCGTTGGCAGAACTCTAGCCTTTCATTACTCAAGAGGAATAAGAGCAGCAGATAGGATGGCAACATAGCATACTTAGAACTCATGTATTGAGAGAAATGGCCATTATGTTGTAAATTTGCAATTCTATGCAAGTCTATGCGAGTCTACCCAAATTTACATAAAACAATTTTGTAAGCAAGCTAGCTCAATTTTAATAGCTGAGTTGGAAACTAGTATGATTGTATTTGAAAATTAAAAAGTTTGACAACCATATATCTAACTACTAGTTTGACAACCATAGATCATCATTAATTGTACAACAAAATAACTCATTTACCAGTTGCTGAAAGGGAAAAAGTAGCCATTCTGACTGGAGAATAAAGTATCATATATGCATGTGAAACTAGAAGATAAATAGGTTTAAAAATTTCATGATGACTAGGTATTTTCTCCAACACAATATAGCATGAATACAAAACAGCCCTTCATGTTTCTACTTACAGAAAAGTTTTGCCATATTTGTGGGATCCTTGCAAACAGGAATATTGCATGCTGGGATGCCTGCAAAAGATCAGATTCGGATCAAGAAATATTGGCCATAGAGAACCTTAGATGCTACTAATTATAAAATAAAGGCTAAAATGCTTGACACCATGAATTGACAGAGGAATACTGCAGACACAACGGGGAAAAAATCAGCAGCATAAGTAAATGCATGTTGAACATAAAGTTATTACTCACATACAAGGCCTCAAAGAGGACAGGATCAATTTGACCAGCTAGGACTGTGGGGGCTACGGCACAATATCTGAAAACCAATTTATCAAGGAAATGATCGAGAATATCTGATAAAATTACATAATGTGAGAATGAAAACTTAATGATTCAGCAAGCAAGTAGGATACATCAATGGCCGAATCCATGTGAATGTACTCAGAGGTCGGGAAAAGTAGTAGATTATGGCAACCAATACAAAAGCTGTATCATAAACAAAGAGGACAAAGCAAGTTAGACTAATTCACAAAAATGGAAGAACAAGATATATCTAACAAAAGATAGAGCTGCACAAGTTACATGATGCAGCCTATATGTTGTCCGAACAAACAGGAACATCAGAAATTCAGCATGTAAAATTAGTCAAAATCATCAACAGAATACAATAGGACAAAGTAGTAAATACATTATTCCACCAAGCATGAATAGAGAGAATATTTGAAGAAGAAATATTCAAGAACAGTCAATGGGCCGGTTCTTGCGGTGTAACAAACCAGGAAAGAAAACAACGATCTCGTATGAAGGCTGATGTGTAAATTTGGTTTAACTTTTATAGAAGCCAAAAACTTTCAGATTACATGACCATCTAGCCTACATCTCTAAGAAATTCGAAATTACAATTATTAAATTTTACTACAGTTGTTTGCAGAAAGGCCGTTTGAAATGAAGCCTTTATTTCCCTTAAAAGTTTACATGGTCTTCCTCTACCTTTGTTTATTGGACTACTATTGTCGACATGATCAACTATCCTCTATTGTGATCTTAGGTGAGAATTTTTAATTTGTTTGCTACTAGTACTAATATCCCCATTTTTCTCAAATACATCCATTCCTTTCTTATCTTTTCTAGAATGTCTCCTCATCCACCAGGAAAAAGGTTCAGCCTTTTATTGGCACTTTACTGCCCAACAACTCAAGCAGTTAGCATTCCAATAAAAAGCCCGAACCTGCCTTTCTTTTGGATTTTTGTAGTATGTGTTTATTCTATTCCTTTTTTCATTTAACTTTTTAATTACACCTCGTTTTTCCCTTCTTTTGTTTGCTACAAGTGCTAATATCCCCATTTTTCTCAAATATTCATTTCTTTCTTATCTTTTCTAGCATGTGTACTCATTCACCACGACACTTGGCTCGTGCTTATATTGGCACCTTACAGCCCAACAACTCAAACAGTTAGCATTCCAATAAAATGGCCAAACCTGCCTTTCTTTCATGTTTTTGTATCATGTTTATTTACTTCTTTTTCAGCCAATTTTCTAGTCACACCTCATTCTGATACAACCCTCACCTCAATCACTTTCAAAAGTGCATGGTAATAACATAATGGTTGAATGATGAAGAATATATACTAACCGAAGAAAAACAAAAAACAAGTTGGTGAAACATTAGTGCACCTTGAATCAAAAGAAACAACAATTCTCCGTAAGCTGAAAAAGGAAGGCCTTTGTGAAGACAGTAAGCCAGTGATATAGTATACCCAACAACTTCAAGCTCAAACGATAACATACTAAGTCCTCTCACACTTTGATGCTGGAGAATTTTCAAAATCTGCACTTAACAATATCAACACAATTAGAAAATCTAGTTCCATTTCAAAGTGTGAACAAATTAAGTGGATGTTTGGTTTCACTTTTCCAAAAATTGATTTGCATATTTAAGTGTTCTCAAGTATTGATAAAATGAAGAGCGGACACTCTTCGCTAGTGTGTCCGACACTAACACACACATGTGATTACATTGAAGTAAACTATTTCATTTAATTATTTTCTCAAATTATTATCAGTGTTGACGTGTCAGTGTTCGTGTCGCGTTAGTGTCCATGTGTGTCTGTGTTTGATAAAAAAATCAAAATTGGAAACTGAAATTTGGAGTTTGTGCCCCAAATATATTTTTCACCCTAAAATTTACTATGCAACTCACTTTTACATGAATAAATTTCTAATAAACATATTTACATTCAACTATTAACCAAATCAAAATCAATTATCATCACAGCAGAACCAAACTCACACTAAACATGTTTAAATCAAAATTTACCTAACAAAACAAACATGAATAGAGCATATAAAACCTAAGAATTAACAGTATAAAGAGTTAGAAGAATTAAATTACAAAATTAAGTGTTGCATGTGCATAACAAACTACGGAACTAATAAAACCTCGTCGATTGATTGCGGAAAATGAAAAATTGAGAGAAGAGAAGAAAAGAGAGGAAAAGTGCCTGAGGGAGTTTGACGGTGGTGGAAGCGGCGACGATGGCGTAACCGAGGAGTTTTGAAATGAGAGGGAGCAAGCAATCTTTGTCGGGGATGTTTCCATTGCGAAGAGATCCAATTGCACAGCTCAAATCAATACCTAGATATTCCATCGTCTTCTCCGATCTCAAATTCAATTCTTTCAACGACAGATAAATAACTTAAACTTAAACTGAAAGTGCTTTCTGGTTGCCTCCGGCTACCACAGATGAAGAAGTGTCTTTGAAGAAAATTCAATTCATTTAATTTACTGCTCCCTCCGTTCCTTTTTGTTTGTTGTTTGAGAAAAAATAGGTAAGTGTATTTTTGTACTTTATTTTCTTATTATACCTTTTTTTTTGGATATATTATACTTTAATTTTAATCCACAAAAAAATTCCTATTTTTTTCATACACTTTCTCTTTCTAAAAAATTAAAACCACAAAAAAAAAATTATATGAAGAAGTTTAGTAAAAAAAAAATACAATAAAAAGATTATAGGAAGGAGTTTGGTAACAAAAAAAAATACAATAAAAAATATTAGAAAAAAGGGTATAATAGACAACATATAACCTCAAATTATCAAAACAACAAACAATTTGAAACAAAATTGTTTTTCTAAAACAACAAACAAAAAGGAACGGAGGGAGTATCAAGATTTATCCTTTTTTCTTTTGTTTTGTGTTAAAAACTTAAATGATTCATTAAATAATTATGGAGTAATATATTTGTTTTTTATTTTTTTGGTAAGATATACTTATTTGTTTTTTATTTAGAACGATAGATCTAATTATTCAATAAATTTAAAAACAAATATTTGTTTATAATTAAAATTGAAAGAAGTGTATGTTAAAAGATTTCAAAAAACAAAATATCACAAATAGTATTTTTGTCTTGAAAAAAAAGTAATTTTTCTTTTTTTTTTTTGGTCCATAAGTAATTTTACTTTTGGTAAAAAAAATAGAGAAAATAGAACATATATTTACACTATCATCCAATACAAACTATGTATTCCGCCAAATCATCCAATTATACATCACTTTCATGATATGATGTGGATGAATAGTTAATTCATATTGGATCACGTTTGTGTAAAAATATTTTATATTGATTTAGCATATCCATTAAACTAAAAAAAAAGTTATTTAAAAAATAGAATACATAATTTTGAAGATAAAATTTCTATATTTTGGTACATATTTTTTACCATCTATATATATATATATATATATTGTGTATTTAGTTTACTAATAAGTGTTTTAATGACGTGTTAACATTATTACTCCCTCCGACTTAATATAAGGAACAAATTACTTTTTAGGTTCATTGACAAATTAATGTATTTAGTTTATTAAGAATCGAAGAGGGATATTTTTTAAGACTAGATGTGGTATCTCATAATTCACTTGCAAATCCATTTTATTGACATTCTTTTTAGTGTAACATAGGGCTAAGTACAGACTCGCAATCTGACTCGAAACTAACATAACTGCCCATATATAGAAGCACTCAGCTGGGTGCAAGTTGGGTCTTAGATCAAAAATTGTGAAAAATAGGTTATGAACGGTTGGCACAAGTTATGGTGCATAAGCCATGTTTATGCACCGTGTATAAATATCTCAAATTGCTTAGCGCACCCCCCAGAAATTTGGGGGTGCGCTAAGCAATCTGGGGGGTGCATTAATCAATTTTTATTATTTATGCATGGTGCATAAGGAAAAAGCTTATGCACCATAACCACTCCCTGAACGGTTGTATATGTGCGGGCATCTCTTCACAACCGAAACCAGCCGAACAATTACTAAAATGAAAATTATTTTTTTCTCCATTTTCGAGCATCTCTTGTGTCTCTTAATCTTTTATAATATTCACTTTGTTGCTTTATCTATCTTTGATAGAGGAGATAAATGTTGTATTTTATACACGGTAACATGTTAAGTTTTGAATTGTTATTGTTACTAATCTACTGATCTCAATTGGTGAACACGTGGACCATAAGATAGGCATCTATCTTCAACTATATTTTTTTTTTCATATGTAAAAGGTTGAGATAAAACTCAGATTGAGATTGTCTGTAGTAAAACAATTACACAGTTTCACACTGTTTTGTATCTCAACCAGGGGCGGATCTGGACATAAATAATCAGTGGGGCTAATTTTTTTTGCCATTATAGGAAAAAGAATTATTTTAATAATTTAATTAAACAACAAATAATATATGAAATTACTACTAATACAATATGTATATCCAAAAAAAGAACACCAACAAACCAAAAAATTTCTATTAAAAAAAACCAACAAACTAACAAAACTATATCCAAAAAATCACAAAATTTCTAATCGAAAAAAAGAAAAGACTAACTTTTTAAATCATGCATATTACTATTGTTTGATACTTCACAATGTTCTACCTTGAAACAAAATATATAGAACCTAAAATTATACTAACTTATAGTTTATTTTGATAAATTAATTCAATTAGCTTATAAATTATTATTTTGTATTCCAATTTTACCCATATCATTTTACTTGAAAAAATTAAACCTATTGTTTTATGTCACTTCATGTTTATATGTTAGTATTCAATCGTTAATTTTACTCAATAATATAAATTCAATTAATTATTCACTATTTTTTGACAAACAAAGTCAACGTTAATTATTATAAAATTAAAGTATATAACTTAAAATAATACACTAGTTATAACCAAGGACTTGAAATTATCAATAATAGACTATAAATTAATATTTGTATATGATACTTAAACTAATGTGTACTGTAAGACTTACAATTATCAATAATAAACTCTAAACTAATATTTACATTAATATTTGTATAAATATGTATATAGAATTACTTAAAATTATTTATAAAATTATTATTATTATTTTTTTAAAAAAAAATATGGACTGGGCTGGTGTGGCTATAGCCACACCAAGCCTTACACAGGTCCGCCCTTGATCTCAACCATTAATTATCAGATCGGAAAGAACTGATTAATTCATTTACAAAATAACTGAAAATGATCTCAACCACATGATTGTGATAAAATAGCCTTTATCTATAAAAGCATCGTGCCGTAAAAGCAGAAAATTCTTTTCCATAAAACTCAGATCCATTTTTATGGACAAAAATGAACATAGCCCCAAAGAATCAAATTATAGCACGTACTACTTGGAACAATCTATTGATATTTGTATAGATAAAATATATTAGGTTTTATTCTTCAATTTTTCATTTTTTTAGGTGACTTTTGTATTTATATATTCTTCAAATTTTATTTAATTCTCCAATCAATTTTTTATATTTAAGAGTTAGTTTCTCAATTGAGTTTTATAAATAGAAATGTTGTGTGCACAATTCACAGACTAGTATTTTTTTTTGTCTTAGATAAAGTAATAATCCACTTAGATTAAAGTCATATAATTGTGAGATTCTGAGTTCGAACTTGAATCACGACGTTTGATCTAACAATTTCGACATTTATTACCAGTTGAGCTAGGATTTATGAGACTCACAGACTAGTATTTTATACTTATGATATGAAATGCCAAAATAATATTCCTCGTATCTTTTTAATTGTTTACCTTTCAAGATTCATGGAAGAATAAATTATGTATTTGATTATGACCAAATAGATAATTTATTCTACGATTCTTGAAAAATAAAACTATATCCTATAAAAATGATCATACGGACTAAAGAGTATACTTTAAAGTTTAATCACAATTAGATGCAAGTGATCAATACTATCTAGATAAACAAAATGCACAGAAGGAAAAAAAAATCTGGAATTAGAACTCAAACTTCTAGATACCAATATTTCTAATGCACCAATTGTACCTAGAGATACTTTTAATTTAAGGGTCATATTAATTTGTGCCCTTAGGGTACATGATAAGTCATTTTAAAGTAGAAATTTGCATTTAATAACATAAGAGAAAAAAGGTACAATTCACAAGTTACAAGAGAATAATATTATATTTATATTCTTAACATGTGCACATGTTAAAATTTCCCTTCACTTAATTCTAACTAACTATTGATAGCAACAGAATTAACATACTCTAACATTGTGTGCAACTGCAAACACATAATTGAATTAACTATAATTGAAACTAGTTTTCAGATAATTATTTCACCGAAACGTGAGTTTTCATTGGTACTGTATAGTACATCTGTTAAAATTTAGGCAAGGAAATTAATGGAAAGAGTTATGAGAATCATAGATGCATGGTTAAACTTTTTGGGTCCATATTGGTGTAGCTATCAGTTAGCTTTGCCTGCTCAACCTATGGATCATGGATACATCACCTACTTCGTGTTTATTTAGCCTGGCCCAGTCTCTAGCTTGTAGAGCAAACATTAAAACAATGTCCCCTTGTCTTCTTGGATGGTCTTTGCAAAGAATTAAGTTTTCACTGCCTTGGCTTGTTGCCTAAGTGGTAAGTTAGGACTTATCAGCACTCTTTTGTTATAGATTAAAAAAAAAAAATTATAATTTAAAAATGATTTTTATGAGAATTTATTTATAAATTGTAGAAATTATTTCGAACTTATTTGTTGTAATTGAAAGAGCAATTTGACATTTTAAAACGTATATTTAGTGGAGTGTTCTTCGACTTTGGGGGCTATTCTTTTTTTTTCGCTGTTTGTTTATTTCTCTTTTGTTTTTGTCATTGTGCTTGGTGTGGTGGAGTTGTTCTCGTATAGTTCTTAATTATTAATTTTCCATTAAATAAATTGTTAGAATTATTTTTATGATAAGCTACTCAAAATGGCTTGTCATTTTTTAAATATTTTTTGAAATTTTATCATCCAAAAAAAGTAGTAAAAAGATAAAATACTTAAAAATGATTTTTAATGAGAAACTATTTAACTCAATTTCTCATTTGAAATTTTCTTTTAAAAATCTATAACCAAAAAAAAAATACTACCTAGGATAAGTGGAAGAGGATATTAATATTATGTAGAAGATGCATTTGGAAACACTTGACACGAAGCTGCATTAGAAAGTGGTTCAAATCTTAGTGTATGGAGTAATTAATTAACAACTTTCAACAATAGGTTACCCCGATCTCCCTCACAAAACCCAAAAGGTTACCCCGATCTCAACCAAAAAAAGTGGTAAATTAAATTGGTATTGAAAAAGACAAGACCATGCAATCGCAAAACATAGTGTTGAATTCAAGCTGTGCAGTTGAATATGACCACACTTGCAATAGAGACAAAGAGAAAACCCATTAATTAATTGTACCAAAAAATACTGTTGAATTCAATCCAACCATTTAATGATATTTTATTAATGGTAATATACTTGCTAATTTCTTAAACTTGAACATTGATATAGTCATTGCAGTGGTGGTTGCTCAAGTGGCTAAGTCTACTGTGACTAATAGCATCCAGATTTTATACATTTGACTTGTTCGTGTAGTTGTTTATAGCCGTCCAATCAAGATCAGATGATTATAACAACATTTATTTAAGCCATTTAATCATGATCGGACAGCTATAAAACGACTGTACAAAAAAGTTGATTGTACCTAATCCATTTCGGACTAATAGTGCTATGGAATCAGTTCGTTGGTCAATTGAGCATAAGAAGAATGTTAGAACTCAATTGGGAGGTAAAGATATCACATTTATATAGAAAAGTGAATTAACATGTGGATGTTTTGGCTAATATAAATTAATTGTTATATTGTAATATTATTTTCATAAAGAGTTCTGTTATTTATTACGAAGCATTTGACAAACAAAACACAAGAATAACAGTGCTAACTAATGCTATTTGTAGTTAATCTTTGTTTTTAGCGAAAATCATGGGGTAATGGTTGTAAATTGTAATGGGCGTGGAGATTGTTTCTTGCCATTTTTGTTTTCATTAAGCATTTCTCTTATATAAAGAAAAAAGACTAAAGCGCTCATGTGTTTCGTTGCAACGCCTTTTGTCAAAAACAACTTTACCTTTGACTGGCATGTTCGAGTCAGGTTATACATTTACTAATTACTGCAAACGCTACATGAAATTTACACTGAGAGTCTTGAGTTTGAACCAGATAAAAGTGTTCAACACAACAATATCCAGTATCCACATGTCAGTTGAACTAAGGCTCTGTTTGGCAAAAACAGCGGATGACTGATAAACTAGCTTATGGCTGATGGCTGATAGCTTATAGCTGATAGCTTATGGCTGATGACTTATAGCTGATAAGCTAATTAAAGTGTTTGGTAAAATTAACGGTTCAATCATAGATAAATGTGAAATGACATAAAAGGACATTCATAATTAATAATAAATTTTTTATTTAAGATATTTATAATTTAGTAATTTAATTTTTTAATTTAATATATCTTTTATATTTTAATATAGAATTAAATTTATTCACTAAAATTTTACTTTAAAATTATTTTCATTTCAATTTTTATATTTTATATAAAAAATTGAACGAAACAATAATAAATTGATTCAAGTAGTAATTACTTAATATTTAAAATACTTAAAATTTAGTGATTTAAATTTATAATTTAATTTATCTTTTATATTATTATTTTTATTTTTATATTAAATTAAATTTTAATCTTTTTTTATAGAGGTTAAATTTTATTCTTTGAAATTTCATTTTAAATATATCTTCATTTCAATTTTTATACTTTATTAAAAAGATTAAAATAATGTACCAAAAAAAAAGTTTTAATATATTAAAGAGGTGATAATAGGTACAGGCTATAGTAACGTTGTACCAAAAACTAGGTACATCAACGTTTAAAAAAAATTCAAGAACGTAAAAAAAATAATTGGTATACAACACAGTAAAAGAAAAATAGATAAGTGCAAGTGCAACAACGTAAAAAAAAAAGGCACAACATACCTATTTTGTTTTAAATTATACGATATAAAAAATTATAGTAAAGGATAAAAATGGATTTAAGATAAAATCATAAGGGTAAAATGGGAAGAAAAATTGATAAGCTATAAGCTATAAGCTCATAAGCTCATAAGCTACTCTGAGTTAGGAACTACGAAGTTCCCACTACCATTAACGATGACTAGTCGAAGAACCTAAAATGCTTAAACCTCTTGGACTAGTTCATCCTTAGTTTGGACTAGTTCATCCTTAGTGTGTCCAAAAAAAAAAAAGGGGTCTTGTGGTGTACACCCTTAGTAGGGGTGTAATTGGACCGGTTTGGATCAGTTTTGAGTGAATCCGATATCCGAACCAATGAATCCTTGATTGGTTCGGTTTGGTTCGGTTTTTAGTGTTTTTCAAAAATGAATCCGAACCAAACTCATCGGTTTGGTTCGGATACTTTAATCGGTTTTTTTCGATATATTTCATGCTATTATTTTTTTCCTAATATATTTTTTTTCCATAAGCTCATCAAATACAAAATACAATTCTTTTCCCATAAGTTCATCAAATACATATACAAAATACAATTTTTTTCGCTTAAGTTCATCAAATACATAATACAACCATATTGAAATTAAGTTCATAAGTTCATCAAATACAAAATATAATCATATTGAAATTAAGTTTATAAGTTCTTCAAATAATAAAGTGCAATAAAAATAAAACTTCAAGTTTAAGTCTATTCCCACTTAAATCGGAAAAAAATAAAACAATGCTTGAGAAGTTATCGTTCTGAGGGTGAGGTGAGGAGAGAGCAGCGTTTATGAATTTGCGTTTGCGGATGTGAGTATTTCTAAGTTTGTGTTTTTAAGTTATAGTTTCTAAGTTAGACATATTTTATTTTATTTTTTTAGAAGTTGTTGGGTCAGTTGTAGTTTTTGATGGATATGAGCTACCTAAAAAAATAATTTAACATATATACTATACATTGGTTTGGTTCGGTTCGGTTTGTCCATTGGATCTGAAAATTGGAACCGAGAACCGAACCAAACCACTTCGGTTTTCTATTGGTTCGGTTCGGTTTTTGATCCGAACCATAAAATTCGGTTTTTTTCGGTTTGGATTGATTTGGATCATCGGTTCCATTGAATTTTCCTGATCCGCTTACACCCGTAACCCTTAGGGCTACCACCGATGATATTATTCTAGCATGTTTCCATATATTCCCTACCCAAAGCATGATTTCATTATTACTGTCTTCATATGAAAATATTCAAATCAAACTCTAACCATAACCTATGAAGCCCCAATACTCAAAAAATGGTGACGAATCGTGTCCGATACGTACTCGATACCGATACTCTTTCGATACGTCCCGATACTCGTATCAGAAGAGTATCGATTAAATCATTATTTTTAATTAAAAAATAATACCCGATACACGTGTCCGATACGTCCCGATACACGTATCTGAAAAGTATCGGTTATATAATTATTTTTAAATAAAAAAATAATACCCGGTATATGTCTGATACGAAGATTATTTTTTGGATAGTATTTGTGATTTTTTTTGGATAGTATTAATGTTGTCATTTTTGTATAATACACCACAATAAGACGTATAGCTTAAAATGTATCAGTAATCATTTTGTTTTGGGATAGTATTAACTTAAGATGTTCTCATGTATCAGACTTTGGGTTATTATGATGCTCCTGTATCAGACATGTTTGTTTGTATCTTTAAAACTTCTTGTATTTTTCCTTTGTCAATATAATTTTTTACTTTAAAAAAAAACTATGGTGTCCTACTATATACTGTAACAGGTTGTTAAGCGTTTGAGCTTGTCCCAAAATTTTAGTATAAGAATAGATGTTTTCTGCTTTTAATTATTAATATTATTGATTTTAGGTATGTTTATATATTGTGTATTTATATATTTAATTTTAACTTTAATTTTTAAATAACGTATCGCGGCAGTATCAGATTGAGAATTTTAAAAATTTTCACGTATCGACGTATCGGTATCGTATCCGTATCGTGTCCCGTATCGGGGCTTCGTAGACCATAACCAATAGTACAATTTAACAAGATTTGAATTATGAATGCCCCTCACTATACTACTACCAGTCACCAAGCTGAAAAGGAAAGTTTAGGTCCCACTCTAAAATTTTACAACCATAATGGAGTGAGTGTGTGTGTGTGGGTACCATTTTACAATATATTAATGTTCAACATTTTTGGCCCTTTTAATCCGATTATTATCCCTTACACACTCTCCTCACTCTTTTTGCACAATGGAAAATGGATCACCCTTACTTCATTGTCTCTTGCAACATACTCTAAGAACCATATGCTCATTTCCTACTTCTTCCAAATGGGTCTATGCTGTTTTCTGGAGGGTAGTACCAAGAAATTTTCCTCCACCAAGGTAAGTATAATAATGTTCAAGCTAAAAATGTTCCTATTTTTTTTTTATAATATAGGAAATTTTTCTTTGTGATAATGTTTATATTCTTTGTTTTTGTAGGTGGGAATTTGGAGGGACTTCTCTTGATCGCTCCAAGGGAAATAAAAGAAATTGGTAAGTTTTATTTCATGGAAAATGATTATATACTATATTATGCGTATGTTTGGCATCACGGTGGATATCTCAGAATCACATTTTTCAAAAGCTACGCTCTGTAGCTTCTATAAAATCACGGTGAGTTACAGTGATTCTGGCATACCCACCGTGATACCAAACATAGGTTATATATTTGTCTCTTTTTTTAGTTATAATTTCTTATGACAAAATAATAATAATATATCATGTACAATGTTATGAAAAACATGTTTGATTGTATTTGAATTATTATTTTTAATAATAGTATGTTTTGTTTGTTAGGATCATTGTATGGGAAGATGGATTCTGTGATTTTAATGAATGTGAACAAAGGAAAAGTGGATACTTATTGAATGAAGTATTTGGAGCTGATGTATTCTTCAAAATGTCTCATGAAGTTTACAGTTATGGAGAAGGGTAAGAGACAAAATCTTTGCTCAACTTTGCACTTTCTTGCCATACTTAATAAGATTTTTACTATATTTTTAGTGGCCACATTGTGTTCATGGAACAAAAAATGTTCTTATTTGATGTTATATTATGCAGACTGGTCGGGAAAGTTGCAGCAGAAAATGGTCACAAATGGATTTATAGTGACACTCAAAATGGATGTGAATCTAACTATGTTAGTCCATGGAATGCTTCAATTGATCATGTAATGAATTTTTTGTTTTGTTGTAATATTCTAAATGTCTTAATTTCTTTTTCTTTCTATAACTATGTCTTTTAAATTTTGATAGCAACCAAGAGCATGGGAGTTTCAGTTAAATTCAGGAATTCAGGTTAGTAAGTTGATTCAAATAATAACAAAAACATATCATTTTCATGTTATGTGAATAGCAAGGCAATGTTAAACTTTGTCAAAGTTGATTTAATCAATGCTATCAAATTGCTATTCATTTTTGGTAGACTATTGCTGTCATTGCTGTCAGAGAAGGCTTAGTACAACTTGGTTCATTCAATAAGGTATTGCTCCTTTTCCCCTTGAGTAAACAATCATTTTGATTTTCACCCAAAAGAGAAAAAAAAGACATTTTGATGCGTGGCACTTCACAATAGTTTTTAAATGTATCAAAATTATAAAAATATATCTTTCGTTAGTTAGTTTGATCCTCAAATGTGTTTTTGTTAGTCAATTTGATCTATAAAATTACTTACATAAAACATACTTAAGGATATTTTCGTAATTTTGATACATACATGGATGATAGTAACAACAAATCATCTGACACATCTAAGGACTGAAATGACTTTTATTGTGTAAATATTTCGAGAAAACCATCATTATCATCGTCCTTTAATGTGTCAAGCGCAATGTCATTATATTATAGTCATTATAGTACTTGTATATCAAAGTTACAAAAATCATCTTTGTATGTCTTTCTTAAGTCTTTCTTTAGTCCGAGAAATTACTAACGAAAGACATATTCATGAATTTTTATACAATTTTAATACATTCAAAAACTACGGTGATGCTGCTTCACACATTTAAGAGTTAAAATGAAGATTTACACAAAATTTCAAATTCCTGAAAATCATTATCAAATCACAAGTTGTGTTTAGATTGCAGAAGATCTTGATTTAGTGCTCAACATACAAAGGAAATTCAGCTACCTCCAAACCATACCAGGAGTGTTTTCAATTCAAAGACAACCACACCTATCCTTTCAAAATCCATACATTACCAAACCCAATTTCCAAATAATGGAAAGCAATGAAATTTCTAAGAACCAAGTAACCAAAGTCAATAATCTGCATGATCAAAGATCCAATTATTTATCCATGATATCCATAAACTTGGGTAGCAATTTTCCACAAAATGGAACATCAATGCCACCTCTTTGGTCACCTCAACCTTCTTTGCCTAACAATCACATTCAACTTCAAGAAACCAATAGGATCATCAATAACACAAGCAAGAAAGTGAAGATTGAAGAGGGAACATTTCATATTGCTGATTATGGTCCTAACTCCTAAACAAATAGTATAATCTTCAATGGAGTTTGAATATTTGTAGAAGAATTAAATAAATGTAATAACCCTTAATTTTAGTAGTTTGCATGTAATTATGTATTATGAGAGATTGTTGTATTTTGTACCACTACTAGGACTAGGCCACCACAGTGGTATAGGTGGCACGTTTTGTGTGTGTGTGTGTGTGTGTGGACAACATTAAATCAATCATAGATGGGACTCCTATCATAGGAGTATGTACTATTGCTTCTTCCTTTTGCTCATTAATGCTAATAAGTATAAATGCAATGCTGATAATATCTGCTACAAATTATTGTGCACTACACTTTCAATATTTTTCTGTAATGTGAAAACACATTTGATGTTAGCTCAACACCATGTGATTGGATGGATCCCTTGGAACATAGTTTGAAAAATGTAGCCCTTGGAAATTTATAGCATGTTTAGTTTGAGTCTTAGAACATTTTTTGTAACACAATTTTATTTTACTCCGTTTCTTAAAATTATAAGGTCAAACACTTACCACTGAACTGACGATGAACTTAAACAAAATGCTTGTAATTCAAATCGAAATATATTCAAACCAAACATAACTAATTTACAAAGAGGAAGCTTTTTCACCAAGCTTCATAACTATGATAAATGCTTGTTAGGATGCAACTAGTACATTTATGTAATAATCAATATTTAACCAATGGTAGAAACTAGGTAGCAAAACAGTGATGACCTCAAGGGAATATGGATGAACTTACTTACCCATAACATAACAAGGGCAAAGATTGCAAGTGGGGTGGGACAAATGTGTCAGACCTATCCCTCTAAAATGTGGTGTTCCATTTTGTGGGCTGTTTTTGAAAATGAAATGCAAGAAAAGAGTGATAATTGAATTTGAAAGTCTGCATCATAGGTGTTGTAGTATTTGCCTCTGGTCCCCAACAGCCAACAACACTATACACTGTTTGTTTTTCTCCAAAATTTCTAATGTCTATGACAAATTAGAGTGATTGTTCATTAATTAAGAGAGTTATATATATAAATTAACCTAGGTGATCAAGTATAGTCTCTAGATTGGTTATCCTTAAAGATTGCTATTAAAATATTTTGTACATTTTTGTGAATATGGTAGCAATCACCAACAAGCTTATAAGACGAGCTATATATGTGGCATTACATAGATTGTTAAATTAGGGGAAGAACTTCCCGATTTAGTAGCTATTATTTTGTTAAGGAAATTACTATTATTTTGTTATTATATTGAGACATGATATGATAGTATTATTTTTTCTAATAAACTTGTATTATTAGATGATAGATGACGGATTGGAATATAAAATACTTTTCACAATCTACTCATGAGTTAAATACTTTTTGCCTCTTTCTCTTTGTTATTGGTTTCTTTTCACATAAGAGTACTTTAGGTAAAATTTCATTATAATTTTGAGCAAAGTCGCACTTTCTATTTCAATTTTAGACAGAGTGTGAGACTCTGTTTAAAGTTTTATGCGTATGACATCTATATATTCAAAATAAAAAACTAAGTCGTACATGTCAAATATGACTTCTATAAATAAAGAAAATAATGGTTTATCGCTAGTCTTACATACAACTTACACCATAGTAATTAGTTTTTCAAATAAAGTTTATTGATAATTTTATTGATCAAGGTACACTAGTGAGGTAAGAAATCCTTTTGCAAGTACTCTGCAGGAAAATGTTTAAGGATGTAAAATGGTGGGTGATGAGTGCATTTTTTGTTTGAAGTAGGTAAAGAGCATTTAGAGCAAAAGTATTTTTCCTTAGTTAAATGGACTTTGATTTTATGTGTGGTGTTTTGTTCATTATTCAAACCAATTTTGATTTCAAAGATGTTGGCATGAAATTAAGGTCTAATACTTTTCATTCTCTTTTTGTTGTTTGATACGTTTCATTTATCATTTTACTTGATATTTTTTGTATTATACTATATAAAAGTCATGCAATTTTTGGTAATTAGGCATTCAAAAGTACTTTTAAGAAATATCATCTAAACAATTATGTTTTTCAAGTCATATGTTTTTGAGAAAATTTATTCAAACATAAATTATGTTGGAGCAAACTCATTTTAACCAAACTTAATTTTGTAAAATGCGGTTTTTTAGAGCGTAAAATGAGGTTTAATATAAAGCAATTTTGATCCAAACATACTCTAAAACATTTTCAAACAAAAGGAAAATGACAAAATATTGTGACTTTACATGCATGCTAACATGACAACTATTTTGCCGCCCTACACATTACTCGCGCGTCCTACATATTTTTCATTTTACCATTCCGCTACTTAAGTAGCAGACGTTATAAAATGGGGTTTGTATTGGAAAATGTTGTCTGCTACTTAAGTAGCGGAAACTATAATTGTAGGGTATTTTTGGGATATCTGCTATATAAGTAGCGGAGAAGAGTATTTTGATAAATTTGTAGGGAGCGCGAGAAAAAACGTAAGGTGGCAAAAGTAGTTGTCTACTAACATTAGTAAGGCTAATGGGCTTAAGGCGTGAATCAAACATATTCGTTTACATATAAAAAAGTATTTTTAGTCTAAATATCATTTGGTGAAAGATAATTTTGCTAGAACTATTCAATACGAAAACAATACTCCCTCTAGTTTCAAATATAAGTAAATTTCTACATTTTAGATTTATTCAATTACTAATGTATATGGTCTATATTTTAGGTAATATACATTAATAATTGAATAAACATAAAAAATAGAAATTTATTTATATTTGAGATCGGAGTAGTACCATTTAAAAAATTAATATCAATAAATAAGATTTAAAGAATTTATAAGATTTCAAACAACCACTTGGATTACATTAAACAAATAAAAAAAAGTGTTTGTGTTCCGTGTAGATTGATAAATTCGAACTGGAACAATTTTTAAGACCATGCATGGTGAAAAAAAGAAACTCTCTGATCCAATACATGCTCCAAGTACCTTTCAAGGTTAAGGACACTATTAACGATGTTCTGTTATATATATTGACTGATACAGATACCAGAATTTTTGTTTCAAATTAAAACATGGATCCCCAATTTTAACTCATTGTTATGTGTTAATGTTACGGTCATTAGCTCCAACTTACCAACCTATAAAGTCATACCACCGCAAACTTTGTTGATACCTTAAACTGTTTGCAGTTCATCTTTGCAAGCTATCTAAAATGACTTATTATAAAAACATTTTATGTGTAAAATTTTCACTTTGATTATAAAAAAAACCGTTGATTACACACTTAAGATATATTATCTCAAAAACCCTGTAGATTAATTTAAAAATGATAAATAGTAAACGCATTGATTGTTTCAACATGAATATGCTTGATTATATTATCATCAATATACCCCACATGTGCTTTTCTATCAAAATGTAATAATGTATCAAATCAAAAAATATCTTCACAACTAACACAATTATATAATCATCAATATTCTTGACTTATCAATGCATGCTTCAAAAATTTGAATCCCCGCAATAGTCATTAGATCAAGATCAGATGTTGTATATTTCAATTTCAAACAAATTTTTTAAACTAGACTAAAAACCAAGTTTAAAATCTGCATCATTCGATCACAATCCAAGGAATCCAAGTTCACACGTGGATTGCTAACAGTAACTGCAACAATTCCAAATTAAAACAGGACCAGCGTACTCAAAAGAAGAAAGTGACACATGGTGAATATGATAGATCCAAGCATTACTGAATGATCATCAGATAATTTACAGAAGATGAAAAGTACAATAATCAAGTAAGTTCTTGGTTTGCAATTTGAATAGAAATACGGTGCAAATACAATGCATAGTTATGTACACAGTCAATGTGTGTGACTGAAATTTGATTTAATGTATCAGTTTGTTTCATAAAAATAGCGAACAAATATGATGTTGTACATGCATTGTCATGAAAGCAAAGGAAAAGGGCATCAGCTAGTGTTTTAGTCCTCTTCGTCTTCCTCTGAATTCCTCATCTACTTCTTCAGCACGTACATTTTCACTTCAACGACTTAAGCAGTGCTGCTGATCTTGTTCTTACCTCCAATAGCCAAGTGGGATTTGGCAGGAGTTCGTTTGAATAATTTCACTCCTAATGGGTTGTTCTTGCTCTGTGGCGCACATAAAATTTGGATAAGTAAAAGTGAAAACAATGCATAAAAATATTAAGTGCTTAAACTCATTCATGGATACTTACGAATGTTTTACGATAAACAATTGAATTATTAAGAGCTTATTCTTTAAGTTATTTTTCTATAAGCAGTCAGCCTTATTTGGATAAGTAGCTTAGTTAAGCATTTGGATAAACTATTTCTATATGAGCTATAAGCTTTACTAATAAAATCAAATCAAATTTTTCATATAAGCTATAAGGTGCAATCTATCCCAAGATAACTTACGAAAATAAGCTGAAAAGACAAGGTTGGTTTTTAAAGCATTGGTTCCAAGTAAAAAAAAACTAATCAGAAATGCAAGTAAAAGACTAAAAGATAAGGTTGACTAGCCCATACCTTAAGACAAAGTCCAGCATAAATGTCACAGACAGGATACTCATGAGGGCAGCAACTGTAGTGATCATCGCAGCAAGTAGCAGATTCAAGAGGACAGCATCCCCACTCAAAGCAAGATTTTCCATACTCATAAATACAGCAACAAGTGGATCCTTCAGCACAGCTATAGTAACTGTCACAGACAGATGGTGGCTTCACAGGTGAAGGTGGTGATGGTCCTGGGTTAGGGGGATTCTCTCCATTCTTAATTGGATAAGATGGCTCGATTGCAATTCCACACTTTCCTGATCTGCTTGAAGCTAGATTACGTTCGAGTCTGATGTAGCCAGCTTCTCCCCAGCTACTACCCCATGAATTCCTAACAATCCAATAGGCTTTTCCGTTATCTGTGCCGTATCCAACAGCTGCAACACCATGGTCTAGTGCTGTTCCACATCTACCGGTAAATACACCCTAGCAAGAGACAAATGGAATACATTCAATAAGAAAGTTCATGAAATACAATGGAGCAAAACCACTTGCATTGCACATTTTTATTCAAAATCAATGGTTTAGAGGAGAAGAAAGGAACTAAAATTTCCAATGTCTTGTTATTATATACAATATGGTTTAGATACATTGGAAATTTTGACTCTTTCTGTTCATTTCTCCTATGCTATATAGCCACTAGCGATATCTTTCTATCGGAAATAGATTGTCTGTAGTCATGCAATCACATTTTTGTAATTTTGGACTGTCTGAGACATGGTTTGGATCCATTTTAGAAAGCCAAAAATTGAGTCTATGATTGTGTGAGTGTGACTAACGTGAATACAGAATCCAAATTCACTGAATATGGGGTTATTCCAATGCAACAAAATCGATAATTCCTAGTTTCATAGTAGAAATAAGTTAGAAACTTACAGATTCATATAACTGGAATTCCCTACCGCCACCTTCAATAGCAACAGCGATAGGCTGATTTGCAACCGCCTTTTGCAAGGCTAATTCATCATAGGCAGGAACATCTTCATAATCATCAATTGTAACAACTTTAGCATTTTTCTGCACACAAATAAAATAACCAAACAGCTTAAAACAAATGTAGAAAATAGAGTGTTAATTAGTACTATTAATTAACTATCTTTCACAAGCATTCAATATAATGGAATAACGATCAATGACTAAGTGACTAACCCTGTTCTGGTCACATCTACCATCAACAGCACGGTAGGGGTAATCCTCTTCAGTGTCAATGCCACCATTACTGATGATGAACTCGAAGGCGTAGTCCATAAGTCCACCATTGCATCCTTCATTATATGATGTATCACAGTCCACCAGTTCTTGTTCTGATAGTGAAATTAGATCACCTGTCACAATCTGGTTTATTCCTTCAACTGCAGCTATTGCTGAGAATGCCCAACAACTCCCTTCATTGGAAAAAAGTCAAACCAAATAAAAATTAGCAAAATTTTTGTGAATAACAAGATACTCTTTAGACTTGTCACTGCCAATACAATTACATCAAACCAAGAACCATCATGTTCCTTAATCAAAACTTAGTTAATCAAATAAACAATATTCAATATTATATTTGACAACCATAAAAACATATATGACCAATTTTGATGCACAAACCATGTGAAATATTCAAAGAGGTAGATTTCAATATATTGCCATTGTAAAAATTTTACATGGTCAATAAATTAAAAAACATTATTTGCAGGACTTTTATGTTAGATATGAATAAAGTCAAATTTTTATAGTGAACCAACAATTATGAATTATGATAAATCCATGTTCAAAACACAAATGCAAACCAAGTTGTATCCTGTATATGGTTTTGCAATCTCAACAAATAACAATCAATCATAGTTGCATATAATTTTAGAAGTAGTTACGACATTAATCAAACAATTTTAATGATCTAACCATTACAATTGATTAACCATATATGGTTATTTTTTATTTTATGCACATGAAAATCCAGATGAATTTTTTAGGATCAGGTTCAACTAATCATCCAAAGGGTCCTAAACAAGATAATTTATTTTCATATTATACAGATCGCATAAAAATGAAAGTCATGCATGTACTGTAATTCTAAAATATAAAACCAATATTTTTCATTTCATAAAAAAAAAAATTAAAATCTTTCAGCCACAAAAAAAAAAAAGATATTTACTCACTTTTTCAGATATCATTAGATTTAGATCACGTGGATGAATGACCAACCAATAAATCAAAGATAAGATCGTAAAAACGAGATACTAACATGCAGCACAATCACAGACAGTAGATTTTTTAGAATTATAAAAAAAGTGAAAATAAATAAATTAAATTAAATCAAAGCATGATGATTAAAAACAAAAGAAAAAAATTTACCTTTTTCTTTTTAATTTATTTAAAAAATAAAGATTTTAATTTTTTAAGACAAGTGAAACTGTTAAAGTATGGAAGTGTTTGCTTACCACAACTTGCTTGATCTTTGACTCCAACAACAGCACCTTCTTTTCTCCAATCAACAGATTCAGGCAATTTATCACCGACACGTGGCGCATATCTATTGCTTCTTGAACCCACCTTCTTCATCCTCCGGTTTGGATCCATTCTTGTACCCAAAAACTTGGTTCTGTATTCTTCATTTGTTAGATCCGCGAAACGGTTCAATCCCAATTTATAACTTAAATTCTGACTGTTATGTTCATCGATGAATTTAAGGTTATCTTTGAAGATCTCGAATCTTTTGTCTTTCTCACCTAAAGCGTTGTATGATTTTCCGTGTTTCACTAACCACTCTTCGTACATGTTCATCACTTCTTTATCAGTTCTTTGTGTTGATTTGTCTGGGTGAGTTTTGTCGTAGGAGATGATCGACATGTCCAAGGCTAGTGAAACTGTGGAGGTTAGTAATACAAGAAGGATCATGAGTTTCATGGATGGTGATAGAGTTGTGGAACCCATTTTTGGAGGAGGAATAGGAAGATGAAGATGAAAAGGGTGAGAATGATTAAAAAGGTGCAGTGAACTTGGACCTTATAAAGACATGAGGAGTGGGAAATTTTGGAAATTGGATTAATTTTAAATTCTTATAATTATAATTAATAATTTATTTTTTTACTTGAATAATCGATGTTGATTAGGTAGGAAATAACGTGGGATTTTTTTATTTATTTTATGATTGATGAGGAAATAGCGTGTATGAAGCTCCGATACGTGACACGATACTGATAAGATACGATACTGATATGAGAAATTTTTTAAAAATTCCTATCCGATACTGCCACAATATGTTATTTAAAAATTAAATTTAAAATTAAATATATAAATGCACAATATATAAACATAACTAAAATCAATAATATTAATAATGATAAGTTTTTTTTGAATGACAAAAAATTATTATTATTATGATTATTATCATTATTATAAACGCCAATACTTCATTGTACAAATAGTGAAAACAAATCAATAAACTTGCACAAGAGCAAAACAATTTGAGGCTTAACGGTCAACATACAATGGCTCATCAGTCCAAACTAAAGACACATAATAGCTTGAAAGACACGTAATAGTCATGACATCAAGCCTCTTCAACAAGCTCATCTTGTAGCAATAGCAGACAATTATATATTTCATGCAGCTGACCAATTAAAAGCATAAAGCATCATTTCTTATACCAGAATTTTGGGACAAGCTTAAATGCTTAACAAACTGTTATATAGTAGGACATCATGGTGACGTCAGAATAGTGACAAAGACAAAAAAATACTAATGATAATAAATTAACATCATTAATACTAAGTTAAGTATTTAAGCTTCATTAATATTGTCTCATAAAATAATGACCACCAATACATCTTAAGTTAAGTATTATACAAAAAGAACATCATTAGTACTATCCTAAAAAACATCACTAGTAATATCTAAAAAAAGACATAGTTAGTTATATGTGTAACAACATAATAGTTTGACATTCACTAAAAAACACGGATTATATTGGATATTATTTTTTATTTAAAAATAAAGATTTAACCGATACTTTTCCGATACGAGTATAGGGATGTATCAGACGCGTATTGGATATTATTTTTTTATTTAAAAATAAAGATTTAACCGATATTTTTCTGATACAAATATCGAAACGTATCAGACGAGTATCAGTATCGAGTATGTATCAAACACGATACTTCACTATTTTTAGAGTATCGAGGCTTCGTGTCAGTATAAAAAATGACTACGAATATTTTGTTGGGAAAAAATGACTAAGAATATATAGATATAAAGTAAATTTAACGTGGAAAATACGGGACACATCTTTTAAGATAAGGTTTTCATTTTATAAAATAAATAAAATTACTTCATCCAAAACAAATGTATTAAAATAAGGGTCATGCTAACCGGTGCTCCCGGGTATTAGTTAAGGATACCAAAAATAGAAATTTTTAAATTGAAAATAACACTTTTTAAACTTTCGAGGAGTTGACTGCACAAACTCCAATACTATATTACTATTTTTGCTTCCTTAAACAGTGCTCCGGGGGCACCGTTTAGCATTTTCCTTAAAATAAAATTGGCAAATAGTAGTAGTAAATAGTGCCTCCGGACACTCTTTAAACTTTTAAATAGCAAGATTTTATAAAAAAAATTATGAAAATGTGTGAAGTCAATGCATTGGAAATTGAAATGTTCAATTTTTTGAATAAATTATTTCTTTAAATGAAATTCTTAAAGAGTGTCCCGAGGCACCGTTTAGCAAGACCTAATAAAATTTATGTCCCGTAAACTTAATTTAATAGGTATTGACATCGTATTTTATATTTAGGCTAAATGCATCAATAGGTCTTTTAAGTTTTATGTTTGTAACAGATAGGTTCTTTAAGTTTTTTAAATAACAAATAAGTCCTTTAAATTTTTTAAGTAACAAATAGGTCCATTAAGTTTGTAATTTGTAACATTTAAGTCCTATTTTTTAAGTAATTGAGGGACCTAGATGTTACAAATTACAAACTTAAAGGACTTATTTGTTACATAAAAACTTAAAGGAAGGAGGGAAATAGAGAGAAAATTAGAGAAATCTTTTACATATTTTGATAAAGTATTTTTTATAGAGAATGACAAATAAATACTTATGATTAATATATTATAAATTTAAGAATATTATAATAACATTAATTAAATTTGAAGAATTTATATAAATCCTCCAAACCCACATCTAATACAATTTTTTAGTTCCACCAAATTGGGGGGGTTTTGTGTTATGAAGAAAAAATAACCCTTCAAACTCATTCCCTCTCAAACTTCTCTATTTCTTCCACTTATTTCTTTTTTTTTTAAATCATTTCCTCCCCTCCCCTTTAAACTCGCAAACGAAGCCTAATGTATTGCTGCTCGACGCTGACTATGATTTGTGATCATTGTATATCAAAATTAAATTGTATTTTTTTATTATATTTGTGAAAATTATTTTATATTTTGTAAAAATTAAATAAGTACTACCAGTAGAACTGAAACTTTTGTCCAGCAAAATAAACTGAAAATAACGACATTTTATAATTGAAAATAGGGGAAATAATACTAGTACTATAAGGACAAGTTATCCAAGTAAGAAGGGGAGCGCATGTGGATTGAATGTGACTGGGGGCCAGGTGGGGTCATGGGGTGAGACTGAGAGTACCCACAGAATTGGGAATCTCGTTCTCAATTGGGCACTTGTCTATTCTACGCCCATTCATTTTATGATAGAGGTATAAGTATTTTAGACGTTTTTACTTTCTAAAAATATTTTTTGAATTACTTTTTATTTTATTTTAAATTATTAATATTTTTTTTGGAGAGAATTAATAAAATATTATTTATTAATTTTTTCACTAAAACTATACTCTTATTTGTTTGTATTTCAATACATCTAACTACTTTCACTACCTATTATTAATAATCATATTTTTTTTTACAGCATTAATAATCATATTTTAGCATGAGTAATGTTATGTGGTATGAGTACCCAGCCAATTGGACAACAACAGGAAAAATATAGCAAGCCAATCATAATGCAATTCTTGTGTTTTTTAAAATTGGATTCGTAACACCTTGCATTTTCTTTTCTTAAAAATGAAATTTTGATTTTTATCATTGAAATCAACATAAATAGGCATTATTTTAACAGGTGTGTAAGACTCCAATGAATTACTTAAAATGAGACAGAGAAAGTAGATCATTCAAGATGATACCAAATCAAACATCTTATCTATTTTCGGATCGTACTTACTAAAATATGTATGAAATAAACAACACACCGTTGAATTGAGATGATACAAATTTGTTGGTGAAACTAATATTTTTTTTTGTGAACTAAAACAATTATTTATTAAAGAGAGAATTATGTTACATGACCCATGTCTTTTTGTACATGGTTAATAGTACACATAGGAAAAGAATTAAGCCACTGTTTATTGGGCTCTAAAACGGCCCATCTAGCTAAGGTGTGGGCAGCTTGGTTGTTTTCTCTACAAACCCAAGTGATTGAAAAGTCTTCGTTGCTGCTGAAAACCCTAGAGAAGTGCTTAGCGATTTGACCCCAGCTCGTGCGCGGAAAGGTTCTCGTTCGGATAGCTTTGACAATCGCTTGCGCATCAGTTTCGAAGATGACTTTGTTATACTTCTGCGAGATCACCCAGTTGATGGCTTCACGCAGCCCCATAGCTTCTGCCTCCGTAGCATCATCCGAGCCCTTGAGCACCTTAGTGTCGGCTCCAACGCAGCTCCCATCGCACCGGCGCACAACCCACCTTGTCTAATATGTGTAATATGTTAAAGTAATCAAAAGTAAACTTTAAATAACTTATTATTGAAAAACAAAAGTAATCAAAAGTAATTTTTTTTATTGAAAAACAATAATTATTTATTTAAAAATTATACGTTTAATATAAAATGCACAAATTTTAATACACATTTATTATCCTAAATTTCTTAACAAGTGTAAATTTGCACATCATAGAAAAATCTAAATAATTTAATAAAAATAATAATATGTTGTGTAAGAGAAGTCGAGTGTTATTACGACATTAAAAAATACTAATAAATACTGTAAGTGATTTTTGCATATTGTTGGTACTTGTATGATTCATTTGAGAGTTTAGAGGGTGAGATGTTGAGAATGAGAAAATTGTCACCTTATTTAAGGTTGTACTTTTGCAACGATTTAGATTAGAAAAATAAATATTTATAGGTAATATATTTAATAATTTTTATTTTTAAGAGTATATTAGATGTAATAAATTTGAATACATTTTTTCATACACTATACAACTTTTTAAAAATTCTTCTACAATATTTTTTTATTTTTCTAATATTAGAAAATTGTATATTATAACAAAAAATATAAACTTACATCATTCAAGTTGAAAAAACTAATTTTTACTCTTCTTCACTTTTTCATTTCTTTTACATCAAAATTCTTCTTTCCCCTAACAACAATTTTTAAATATGGCTTAATAGATCTTTTGATCCCTGTATGTTCGTGAATTTTTGGTTTTAGTCCTTGTATCTTATTTTGTTACAAATAAGTCCCTCAATGTACAATTTTTTTTTGTTTTAGTCCCTAAAGTCAAAATCCGCAGGAAAATCCGAAGAAAAATCTCCAAAAAAACTGCAAATTTTCCTGCGGATTTTGACTTTAGGGACTAAAACCAAAAAAATTTATACATTCAGGGACTTATTTACAACAAAACAAAATACAGGAACTAAAACCAAAAATTCGAGAACATACAGGGACCTAAAGATCTATTAAGCCTTTAAATATTAATGTCAGCTCCTCGCGGTTCACGTGATTAATGCTTAATTAGAGTTGGAGGATTGGAGTTTCTTCTCTCTCTTTTCCTTTTGTGAAGCAGCAAATTATTTGTATTTTAAATAGGGTCATGTTAACTTGTGCATCAAAGGCACATGATAAGCTACCTAAAAGTAGAAAGTTATCATTTAATGATGTAAAATATTTAATATTTTGAAAGTTAAATGCACAAATTTCAAGAAAATATTTCTATTTTAGCATCCTTAGCATGTGCCTTTGATGCACAAGTTAACATTTTCCTTTTAAATATAAAAAAATGTTAAAAAGTGTCTCTAGGATAGGACATTAATTAAGCATATAAAAAAAAGAATGTTTGTATTAATATTTGTACATTCAATACTTAAAAAATGTAAATAATATTTTTTTTTTTTCACCACCAATTTAATTATTTAACTAACATCAATTTTATTTTTTATTTCCATTTTCGATATACTCAACCAACAAGTGACGGAAACATATTTAGCATGTGACCCTTTTAAATATCATATGAGATATATTTCTTTTAATGAAAATTTATGCATTTAAAATAAAAAAAAAAATACTAACCATTGTTTTTGAAGATAGGATAAAAGATAAAACTAAAAGCTAGTTAAGAAAAATAAATATAATTAGAGAATATCAAAATGTATGTAATTAATTTCTTAAAAATGTAAAAAATAGTTTTTGAATACAATTTTTTTGTTGTTTCATTAACTAACCTTTAAAATGATAGTTACAGTGTAGATAATTTTTATGTAAATATTTATTCATATTTTAATTTCTTTGTCACGTTTGTTTTTTGACAAAATTTCTCTGTCAAGTTAAAATTTAAAATAATTGAACAATAATATATATTATATTTGCATTATTTATGTACTAATTATTAAATTATTGTAGTTATACTTATTTCAGTAAATATTTTTATATTCACTTTGATGCAAATATATGTGACTATATATATTTAATGCCTTAATGTTTTTTTTTGCAAAAAAACGTTGACATGTGGTTTCTCATAGCTAAAGTGAATCTTAGTTTTGAATCAAGTACAAGAAGTAAGGGCATACAAAGTAGATTATTCTATTTCATAATTTTTTTTAACTATGAATCGAACTCCTATATATCTATATTTAAAAAAAGACTTAAACATCATTTTTGTTCCTGTAAATTCATAATTTTTTGGTTTTAGTCGCTATAACATTTTTTGTTGCAAATTAATCTCTGCATGTGCAAATCATTTTGATTTTAGTCACTAAAGCTAAAATCCGCAGGAAAATCTGCAGGAAAATTCGCTAGTTTCCCGTGGATTTTCCTGCGGATTTTAGTTTTAAAGAACTAAAACAAAAAAAATTGAACATACAGGGACTTACTTGCAACAAAAAAAGATACAGGGACTAAAACCAAAACAATGCGAATTTACAGGAACGAAAATGATTTTTAAGCCTTAAAAAAAAATCAAGATTCTTCTTACTTATACTAATTCAATGTTAATTTTTAATTCTTGAATATTAAGTTATAAATTATAAGATACTTTTGACAAAAATGATTTTACCTTTGTGGATAAGAGTTCAATTTTTCAATAGTTGTGTTGTGTAGATAGTCAACAACTCAAACACATAAAGTGTATGCGTAGGAGGATGCGCCACATCTTTATTCCTCCGGTGGGTGCCTTCATTGGTTAGAAGACTGCGACGTCTTGATATTTTTATGATACAACTGCGACGTCTTAATTTACACTTTGTTTTTTCTTTTTGGGGGAATAAAACAGATTAATAAGTATAAATCTATGAAGCACGGACACCGACACGGACACGAGACACGACATAGACACTGATACAGCGACACCGATAATAATTTTAAAAAATGACATAATTCAGTATAATCGTAAGTGTCGTGTCAATGTCGGACACTGACACGGACACATATCAGACACGGACACGCCTAATCCGAGAAATGTCCGTGCTTCATATATATAAATTTTGAAAGCAAATTTGCCAAAACACTTTGAAAATTTGAGGGTAGATACACCAGCCAGCCGTATCATTGATAGGAATCAATTTTCTTGTTTTCTTATGTGTGATTAAATAATTGGACCCACCCAAGTGGCCCAATAGTCCACTTTTTATTGGATTTGGATTGGGTGCATTCATTTTTCTATGCAGTCATGCATTCAACATAATATCCACCACACATCATATAATGACTTATACAACACTTATCTCCATAAAAATAACTTAAAATCCAACCCACATATTAAGTTGACTGCATGAATGCATATGGAAATTGAATGCACTCAATCCAAATTCCTTTTTATTTTCAATCACTTATTTTTTGTCTTTTTGGTTAAAAACTTTTGTGTGAGAAAGATACTTAATTACGTTTGTGTCTATGACACATTAACACTAATCCAATTCAATAGGAAGCATTTGGTTTTTACTTATTTATAGTTTTGGTCAAATCATTATAGTTTTTTATAATGACTTAAATCAACTTGCTCATGTACTTCATAAAGGAAAAACAATATTTAACTATTTAAATAAAGGCTTAAATGCACTTTTGGTCCCCCTATTTTGAAATTTTTGAATTTTTGGTCCCCCTATTTTAAAACTCAACTTTTTGGTCCCCCTATTTCAAAAGTCAATTTTTTTTTTTAATCCCCCTCTCATTTTAATGACTTGGCGCTGTAATTGATGATATGGCAATGATGAATAGCAACAAAACTTCCATGTCATTATTTTATTTCTTTTATGCTTTAAAATTTAAATAAAAAATTAATTTCATTTAAAATAAAACAATTGAAGTGAAACCCACCTAACCCAAAATCCTAAATCAAGACCCAATCAAAGTGAAACCAGCTTCGATTGTTCTTCTGTTTGTTCGTTTCTAATCAAGTGAAACCCTGACGTAAATACATCGCTAGTTTATGTTCCGTTCGTTCGTGCGTTTCTGTTGTGTGTCGTGTGATTTCGTTGCTGTGCGGTTACAGTTTGTATGCTCTCATCTCATCTCTCATGCATCAAACTCTTTATCTTCATCTCTGATTTGTAACCACCCTTTTCCTCTCAGATCAACGACGAAGATGGTCTCTCGGATCTAAAACGACCAGATCGAAATCCTTTAAGATCCGCAACTATCGGATCTAAAATCTATGATTTGGAAACCTTTTGGGTTATTTCACGAGTTAACAAGTGATTATTAAAACATAAAAAGATTGTTTATCGTTTATGATTATGATGAGTTTGTTGTATTCAAGTTTGTTTGGTTTCTGTTATGGGTTTAAACTTTAATAGGAGTGAAACTAATATAAAGGAATTGAGGAAAATATGGTTTTGATGGATATTTGCTGGGTTTGATGCATTTTTTTGGGTGAAGAATGATGACTTTGAGGTTGAAGATGAAGATGAAGATTGTTGGTTTTTATTATTTAATTGATTAATTAATTAGTTTTAATTTTAATTAATTGATTAAAAGAGTTAATATATATTGTAATAAATAGTTTTATTTTAAATAAAAAGATATTTATTTGTTTAAATTTTAAATCATAAAAGAAATAAAATAATCATTGCCACATCATCAATTATAGTGCTATGTCATTAAAATGAGAGTGGGACTAAAAAAAAATATTGACTTTCAAAATAGGGGGACCAAAAAGTTGAGTTTTAAAATAGGGGGACCAAAACTTCAAGAATTTTAAAATAGGGGGACCAAAAGTGCATTTAAGCCTTAAATAAATAAAATTTGATTGGTCAGATAATAAGAATGAAAAAAAAATAGTGTCCAATACTCCTCTATATAACATGGTTTGCAATTAGCATTCTACTAAAATTTGACAAAAAACAAGAATCGTAAAACCAATAAATTGAACCACTTAAATTTCCCACTTTTTTAGCTCGGTTCAACATGTTATTTTATTTTTTGACGGAATGTTATTTTATGTTAAGTAAAATATTTTGAGATCAAAGAATCATCAGCATAATTTAGGTGGCATTTAGTATGGAGAAGTCTACTTTTTTCCCACCATGGTCAAGTTGTTTCCTTACCGTTAGATTAAATAGAGAGCACAATTTTATTATAGTCTCTCACCACTATATTTTTCTTTTCTTTCACACTCAGATTTGACCTACCATTCTCTGTAACCCATCGATCTTCCTCTCTGCCCAACCACCACCAGCAAACACTATTCATGTTTAAACTCAAACTAATCTTCCCCAAATTTAATCATCTCCTTCAAAACTACATCAACTTGTTGCACATATTATAGATCCATCTAACAAAAACTATAATTTCGTTTTCCCTTACGAATACATTGATTGGGCTTTTCTAATTTGAATGCTAGAAAACACAAGAAACCATTTTTAACATAAACAAAACACAATAAAGAAACCCAGAAAAAACAAAATCATTAACTATGTCAAATATAAAAGTTATATAAATCTTATATGATATTGACCAAAAACAATTCAACTTGTTAGATATTAAATTAATACCCATAGAAAGCCAGGCCCTTTGAGTGAAATGAGATTATTGTAAGTTTTTTTTATGAAAATAAGAAATTTTAGACAAACTTAGATTTGGTCAATTAAATTTTAGATTTGGATCGGATGAAATTACTTTATTTTATGAGAATGTGAAAAAAATTCTTAGTTTGATATGAAAGACACCCATTAAAGCTTGGAACTTTGATATATTCATGGCAATATCATTGGGTTGCTAGTACTGGTAGTGGTGGGGTGAGCAATGGGTGAGTGGAACACGAAGGAGAGAGAATGACGTAGAAGATAGAGTGAAAAGAGAAAAAATATAGTGTTGAAAGACTACCATAACTATGTGTTCTTTATTTAATCTAGAGGTCAAAAATCAATTTGACCATGGTGAACAAATACTTTACTAGACCAGGCTAAATGCCACCCATAATTTATTACACGACACTGAGAATCTGAGATAGGCTTAGTCTAGGGTGGGAGAGTGACATAGGTCTCCCACCATAGGAAAGTTAGAAAAATTATTTTTAGCCATTGGATTGTAAAATTATATGATTCTTATCATATTTTGGTGTTTTTTTTTTATTTATCCTCTCTCCATTGATATGAGTCTTTCTTTCTTTCTCACCCAACAACCCCATATTTGCAGCAAGCAATGGTTGACAAGAAACCACGAAATTGCAGTTTCGTTAATTGATCCAATGAGTTGCAATATATATTGTTGACATTAATGTTGATCATGTTAGAAGTAATTTATATTTAAGGGTATTTTAGTATTCTACTATGCTGTCCTTATGACCTAGTTTTGTGTATAAATAGGAGTAGTTATGTCAGCATAGAAGTGTGTGCTTTTATTATTCCTTCTTGTAGCCGTCATTCCAAGTTCATTAAATACAATTCCTTTTCTATTCATTTATCACCTTTGTGCACCAACAATTGGTATCTAGAGCTCCGGTTCGAATCCACGGGAAACACGAGTGAACGTGAGGCGTTGTGTGATTGATTTCGTTTATTGAATTCGAGTTGAATCTTGAACGAAGTTGTAACAGAATCACATTTTCTGATTCTGCGGGATTGGGAAACACGAGTGTTAGTGAGATTTAAGTGAACGCACAAAGGTTGAAGATGAACGGAAACAGTGGTATGAGTACCAAGCTTCCAGTGTTTGATGGCAAAAACTGGAATCGCTGGATGAAACAGATGATTGTTCTGTTTGGTGCTCAAGATGTGCTTGAGCTTGTTACTGAAGGTTACGTTCCAGTAACAGCAGATGCAACAGATGCACAAAAGCTTGCTCAGAAGGATACGAAGAAGAAAGATCAGAGGGCGTTGTTCTACATCCATCAGTGTGTGGATGAAAACGTGTTTGAGAAGATTGCTGACTCAGAAACGGCAAAGGCCGCGTGGGACACACTGGTCAGATGCTATGGTGGCGATGCATCAGTGAAGAAGGTGAAGCTTCAGTCCTTACGAAAGCAGTATGAGAATCTCAACATGAAGAACAACGAGAAGGTCCCTGAGTATATCTCCAGAGTGATTGTTATCACCAATGAGATGAAAGCTTGTGGAGAAACTCTTTCAGAACAAGTAATCATTGAGAAGGTATTGAGATCTCTTACCCCTCAGTTTGATTACATTGTGGTAGCTATTGAACATTCCAAGGATTTGAGTTCCATGAGAATTGAAGAGCTACAAAGCAGTCTAGAAGCACAAGAGTTGCGTCTGACTGAGAGAAACTCTGAAAGAGAAGTAGAGCAGCAGGCTCTGAAAGCTGACTCTGGAAAGAACTATCAGAAGAAGTCTTGGTCAGAAACCAAGAGAAGGTCTGATGGAGTTCAGAAGCTAGAAACCTCAACCTCTGATAAGCAGAAATATCAGAAGGGAAAGGAGAGGTTTGACAAGAAGAAGATCCAATGCTACTGTTGTCAGAAGTTTGGTCATTTTGCTTCTGAGTGTCGGTCAAACAAAGAAAGGAAGTCAGAAGAAGCAAATATAGCCAGAAGCTCTGATGACTCTGATGGTGAATCTGTGTTGCTAATGGCTTCTGAGACTGATGATATGAATTCATCAGAGTGGTGGTATATGGACACAGGGTGTTCAAATCATCTTACTGGAAACAAGAAGTAGTTGGTTTACTTTGACTCTGGGAAGAGTACAAAGATCAGATGTGCTGATGATAAATACCTTAATGCTGAAGGTATGGGAAATGTCAGAGTCATTCTGAACAATGGAAAATCAGCTTTGATTCAGAATGTATGGTATGTACCTGGCATGAAAAGCAATCTGATGAGTGTAGGGCAACTGATTGAGAAAGGTTTTTCAGTTACCATGAAGGACAATCTTCTGAAGCTGTATGATCGTAATCAGAAGCTGATTATGGAGTCAGAACAGGGAAGGAACAGGACATTCAAAGTGAATGTCAGGACTGCAGACTCTGAATGCCTTAGTGCAACAAGTGTTGAGAAGGATAGTGAGCTGTGGCACAGAAGATTTGGTCATTTGAACTTTAGAAGCCTGGAGCATCTGAGGTCAAAGAATCTGGTAAATGGAATTCCTACAATCAAGAAACCTGAGAAGTCATGCAAGGTGTGCATGGAAGGAAAGCAACCAAGACTGTCTTTTGCATCAGGAGTAGCTCCAAGAGCAAAACATGCCTTGGGAGTAGTACATTCTGATGTGTGTGGTCCATTTCCAGTAGCATCAATTGGAGGGAATAAATACTTTGTGTCATTTGTAGATGAATTTACTAGAATGACATGGGTATCCCTGATAAAGTTCAAACATGAGGTGTTTGCTGAGTTTCAGAAGTTCAAAGTGAAAGCTGAGAAACAGAGTGGTCAGAAGCTGAAAATTCTCAGAACTGATGGTGGTGGTGAGTTTAACTCTAATGAGTTTAAAACCTTTTGTGAGGAGAATGGAATTGAGCATGAGGTTACTGCTCCTTACACTCCTCAACACAATGGTCTTGCTGAAAGAAGAAATCGTACTTTGCTTGATATGGTGAGAAGCATGCTGAAAGAGAAGAAGCTTCCTCATAATTTATGGGGTGAAGCTGTTGCAACTGCATGTTATGTGCTCAATAGATGTCCAACGAAGAAGCTGAAGGAAGTAGTTCCTATTCAGAAGTGGACTGGAGATAAGCAAAGTGTTAGTCACTTGAAGGTGTTTGGTTCTGTTTGTTACAAACATGTCCCAGAAGCCAGAAGACAGAAGCTGGATGATAGAAGCAAAGTAATGTTATTGGTGGGGTACCACAGTACAGGTGCGTACAAGCTCTATTGTCCAGAGACTAATAGAATTGAATTCAGCAGAGATGTCATTGTGAAGGAATTAGAAACTTGGGATTGGAACAAAACTCAATCCAATTCTGATGTCAGAACTCTTGAAAGAGACTCTGACGGAGATTCAGACTCTGATGAAGATTCAGGTTCTGAAGGAGACTCTGATTCAGAAGGAGACTCTGAAGATGGTCCTGAAGGTGGTCCTGAAGATGGCTCTGAAGATCAAGCCTCTGAAGGAGAAACTTCAATAGGCAGAAGCTCTGAAGATAGCACTTTTGAAATTCTAACTTCTGAAGGAAACTCTGTGGAACAAGGTCAAAGACCACAGAGAATCAGAAGTATTCCAAGAAGGTTTGCAGATTTTGAGATGCTGCAAGACACTGAAGTAGACTCTGAGGGGGAAGTTATTCAGTGTGCTATGTTAGTAGACTCTGAACCCGTGAGTACAGAAGAGGCTCTTAAGCAACAAGTCTGGTTGCAGGCCATGAAAGAAGAACTTGATGCTATAAAGAGAAACAAGACGTGGAAACTGTCAGAACTTCCAAAAGGAAAGAAAGCCATCAGTGTCAGATGGGTTTTCAAGCAGAAGCTAAAGCCAGATGGATCAATTGGCAAACACAAAGCGAGGTTAGTAGCAAGAGGATTTCTGCAGAAACCTGGGCTAGATTATTCTGAAGTGTTTGCACCTGTAGCATGACATGAAACAATTAGACTGGTAATTGCAATAGCTGCTAACAGGAGTTGGCCTCTGATGCATTTAGATGTGAAATCTGCATTTCTGAATGGTCCATTACAAGAGGAGGTATATGTGTCACAACCTCCTGGTTTTGAGAAAAAGAATCAGGAAGGGATGGTGTATAGATTACATAAAGCCTTGTATGGATTGAAACAAGCACCCAGAGCCTGGAATATGAAGATTGATTCTTTCTTCAAGAAGCATGGGTTTCAGAAATGTGAGTTGGAATATGGGGTTTATGTTCAGCACACTTCAGAAGGCAATATGATTCTGGTATGTTTGTATGTTGATGACATATTGCTGACAGGAAACTCCGAACAAGAGATAGCTAAGTTCAAGAAGGTTCTAATGAATGAATTTGAGATGACAGACCTTGGTAAAATGAGTTACTTTCTAGGGATGGAATTTCTGTATTCTGAGAAAAGAATCATTTTACATCAGATGAAGTATGAACTTGAGCTGCTGAAGAGATTTAAGCTGGAAAATTGCAAAATTGCAATCACACCTTCTGATACGAATCAGAAGCTGGACTCTGATTCTGATGGAGAAGATGTGGATGCTACAACCTTCAAACAGTTGGTTGGTTCTCTGAGGTATTTGTGCAATACCAGACCTGATATTTGTTTTGCAGTTGGAATGGTTAGCAGATTTATGAGTAAACCAAAATGGTCCCATTACCAAGCTGCTGTCAGGATTCTGAGGTATATCAAGGGGACTCTGAAGCATGGAGTGCTATTCCCCTCTGAAGGAAAGAATGAATCAGAGCTTCTGAGTTATTCAGACTCTGATTGGTGTGGAGACAGAGTTGATAGAAGAAGTACCTCTGGGTACTTGTTTAAATTTTGGGAGGTCCTATTTCTTGGTGTTCCAAGAAGCAACCTGTTGTTGCTCTATCAACCTGTGAAGCTGAATATATTGCAGGCGCTCTGACTGCATGCCAAGCTGTGTGGATTCTGAACTTACTACATGATCTGAAGATCAAGGTAAACAAGCCTCTGAAGCTGATGATTGATAACAAGTCTGCAATCAACCTTGCCAAGAACCCAGTGCTGCATGGGAGAAGCAAGCATATTGAGACCAAGTATCACTTTCTGAGGAATCAGGTTCAGAATGGAGTGCTTGAAGTTGTGCACTGTAGCACTCAGAAGCAGCTGGCAGATGTGATGACAAAGGCAATCAAGACTGACCAATTTCTTCGTTTGAGGGATGAAATTGGTGTTGTTAGTTTTGTGTAAATATAAATTAAGGGATGGTGTTAGAAGTAATTTATATTTAAGGGTATTTTAGTATTCTACTACGCTGTCCTTATGACCTAGTTTTGTGTATAAATAGGAGTAGTTATGTCAGCATAGAAGTGTGTGCTTTTATTATTCCTTCTTGTAGCCGTCATTCCAAGTTCATTAAATACAATTCCTTTTCTATTCATTTATCACCTTTTGTGCACCAACAGATCAGAACACTTCTTCAACCCTTCCTTTCAACAAATTATCTCTAACCAATAAATCTACAATCCCAATTTCAATTCTTAGAAATCAAATTTTAAGAAAGTGTTGAAGAAAGATAAATGAAAAAAGATGAAATTAAATGATTTTTATTTTAAATCATTGAAGTTTTTTTTTTTTTTTTTTATTATTATTTTGAAGGTCCATTTTGTTTCCATTTTATGGATTTACCATGATTCCGTGAAGTTTATGGATTTTTTTATGAGTTCATGTTAGACTTGCATAAAATTTCTACTTTATGGAGTTTTTTTTAGGAATCTTCATTCTAAGTTCATGATAGTAATTAGCAAATTATGTGAAAAATAAAAATTAGTTGAAGGAAATATGACGAGTGCTGTGAAATTTCAAAATAATAGCAATAATAAACCATTGGAGTAGAAATGACCAAGAGAGGGAGATGAGTGTTGGGTGTAAAATATTAGAAGGAGATCAAATATGGTGGTTGTGAATCTTGTGGGTGGTGGAGCTTTGACAGGGACAACAAAAAGAGAGAAAGATAACATTGTTTAAGGTGTTGGTGATGCATCATAACATCCTTAAACCCTCACAATCTAATGGTAAATAATACTTGTGCATGGTGGGAGACCTATGTCCCTTTCCCACCCTAGACAGCGCCTTTCGGATATGAATTCTGCACATAAGATATTTTTGGGAGGTAGCTTGTATTGGCTATCATTTATTTTTTTAGGTTCACCAGTCAGGAAAAGATATAACCACATGGAGTTGATTGGGAGGACTAGCATTCCCTATAGATCAAGAATAATGTCACTTTCCATGTCTCTACTATTTTTTTTTCAAAATTATGTCATTAAAATTGTGTGTGATTACCTTTACTTTTATTTTAAAATGAGCTTTACCATTATTATTTATTTTTTTGACAAATTATCATCATTATTACCTTTCTCTAAATCCCAAATCATTTCGGTAACCAGGGTCGACCCAACATAAAGTGGGGCCTAAAGCAGACTTTAATATGAGACCTAACATAATTTTTTATCCAATATAAAGTCCATTGTATTGTAAGATTTTTATTTTACGGTAGTAAGAAATATTTTTTTAGTAAAATATAGTGCAAGAAAAAAACGTAAAATTTATATTTACATACGGTTAAAAAAATGGTAAAATGTATCAATTATATTTGTAATAAAATTAAAATTTATTACTTGTAGAAAATAAAATATAGTATTAGAAAAAGCTTCCTTTCATTTTTGGTGATTAGAAAAAACTTCTATAATATGAACAAATAAAAAAATGATTTTTATTCTATAATATTTTCTTTTTCGCATTTTGTTAATATTGATATTTTCTCATCATCAGATTATATATCACGTCGTTTAAAATATATTATATCGTCAATTTATAGTTAAAAAAGTACAATAGAGGATCAAAACTGTTAAATTTCAAAAAAATGTGAGACAAATTACACAAAATGGTAAAAATATGGAAACCAAAGCTGCAATTAAATCTTTAATTTATTTGTTTCATTTTCATATTTTTTAGCTATTTAAAATTATTTAAATTCCAGCTTTAATATTTCAATGTTGTGTAAATTTTTTTAAAACAATTGTTAAGCACAAAGTATTAAAAAATGAAAATCCAACTAAAATTTGTGGTTAAATTTTGTATTCCCCTTTTTATATTATGGTATAGCCTAATAATTTTTGTTTGAAATAAATTATATTCTCTAAACAATTTATCTTTTGAATAATTATTATTAACAAGAGTATTGCTAAATCTTACAAAGCTACTAACACAAGAACGACAAGAATATCACTAGTGGTGGTTTAAAAAAATAAAAAACTAACAATTCCTATTTTGAAGGAAATCATGGCCATGTGATGGTGGAAATCAATGGCCTACATGATGTCGTGGGACAACCCTCTGTGGGTTTTGAACCGACCTCCTCTTTGTATCACTGCTGTAGCGCAACCAACTAAACTATGTGGCTTACTGTCACTAAAACGGGGCCTAAATATATATATAAAAAATTCAAAGAAATCTTTTTTGGGGCCTAAATCCTTTATATATTTTTTTTGGTGGGCCTAAAGTCCTGGCTTGGCCCGCTTTACCCTTGAGTCGGCCCTGTCAGTAACAATAAATTAACGACCAACATTAAAATCATATACCGATAAATTATATGTATCTTAAATTTATTTTAGTCCATCTAAAAAATATCAACAAATTTTGATTTTGAGTATATTTTATTTAAGTCTATGTAAGGATTTTTTTTTTTTGAAAATTTGGTGTTCGATTCAAAGACAATTAATTTTACCGTTCATTAGTGAAATGTACAATCCATTCATTAGTGAAATGTACAATCCATTCATTAGTGAGATGTGTAATTGAAGTCAAAGTTTTTCTAAAAAAATTCAAACCATTTAAGAGAAGTACACTCTAAATCTCAAATGTTCACCATTAGATTAAATCATGTTGGTTCAAAATCTACTCTTGATTTGCTATATATTATATGAAAAATGCTAAAAAGTGCCTTCGAGGCACTAGTTAAACATATTAATATGGAAAATTTGTCTTGAATGTGTACATTCAATACTTTGAAAATGTAAAAAGTTATTTTTCTAATATTAGTTTTTTTTATTTTATTTTTTAAAATGCTTAAGAAATGTCCTGAGAACACTGTTTAGCATGATACATATTATATATAATTTCAACTAATAGATTTTTTTGACGAAATTTAGTAATTAAAATTATAGATGAATTTGTATGGATTATTATAGATTATGTATAGCCTGTGTCATTGGGTCCACAGCCCATAAAAGAGCAAATTCTTTGGTCCATTAAATCATCATTGTTGAATCCAAAAGGGTTCCCTTTTGTTTGCGCTTGGCTCAAAAATTTGTTTTCTTTCTTAATCTTTTTACGTGAAGATCGTATTAAAATTAGATTTTGATTTTTTTTAGTAAGTAGACAAAATAAAAAAATCATTGTAAACTCATACATAAAGTGAAAAAGTTGGAGTTCAAATTCCAATCATGATATCCAGCTAACAATTTTAACATATATTTAGCCGTTGAACTATTATTTGTGAACATATTTTGAATTTATTTATTTTAACATAGTACTATGGAACATTTGTCACAAAAAAAAATGGAACACTCCTATATCTCCTCATGCAGCTGACCCATGCATTCTCTAGTACAGTTAAATTTTAGAAATTTAATTATAATAAATATTATATGATTTCAATTTTCAACACCAAAACAGTAGCATTGATGGTTGTCCTAAACATAAAAAAAGTTAGGGCAACCTTTCAAAAAAAATGTTAGGGCAATAAAATTTGATATTTTATTTAAAATTTTGACTAGATATATTAATTTTTGTAGACCTAAAATCCACTTGGGTTGGTCTAGTGATATTGGCTTGGGACCTGAGAGTATACTCCTCTTAAAATCTCAGGTTCAATTATTTCTGGTGCCAATTTAGGTGAGTTAATTAATTTAGCTTCTTCAAAAAAAAATTTGTAAACCCAAGTTTTTTATATTTAGAATAAGAGAAAGTTTAATTAAAAAATGATATAAAAAATTTAATTAAAAAAATACAGATAAATATACAACATAAATAAAAAATATAGAAAGTAAAAAAATATAATTAAAAAATCTGAATAATCCACAAAGTTTGGGTTGCAAATAGATAAGTAACCAATGTAACATATTATGTATGGTGTGATAAGAGGATGACTACCTCACGATTACAAGCAAAGATGTTTGAATCTCACTCTGCCATAACATGCTCATCATGATGAGATTCTGCCATAACATGCTCATCATGATCCAGATGATTACGTGTATTCGGAATCATGTTTCCCTTACGAATGATCATAGAATTTTTATTTTTTTTATGAAGGAAAATAGTAGTACTAATAATGTTATTAGAGGATCCCGAAGAATCCCTTTTGTTGTCTTTGTGCAGCAAACAAGTATGGGTGTGAAGCTTCCTTGCTATGCCAGTTGACACTTGACACTTTTCGGTACTATCGGTATCACACAATACAGTACTCATCTTTTTAAAATAACTGTAATTTATTATTTTTTACATAGATTAAAAAATATAATTATTCTGTTCAAGTTCAAATATATGTCACTTAATTAGTAGGAATATAATTATTTTTTACGAGAATAACTTAATTAGTAGGAATATTATTTATAATACATAAAGATTAAAATTTGTACCTAATACTCTCACTTATTCACCTTAAGAAAGTGAATTTATCCAATTACTTAAATAAAAATGTCATTTTTACATTTATGATGGCGAATAAAACAAATTTTAATCGGACATTATAAAACTTGGTTCGTTCTCCCAGAAGAGTCTATAGGATAGTTAAATGACATAATAGTTAAGGGTGGGCAAAAATTCGCAAACCGATTCAAACCGAATAATCCGATTCAAAAATTGGTCAAGCGGGTGGGTCGTTGCGGGTCGTCGAATTGTCAATCACACTTTTTCGATTTTAGACGGGTTGAAATGAGCGTATTCGATTTTCTAAAATCAACCCAACGGTAACCGAGCCCGCCCGAGTTATATAAAATGTAAGCTTTTGTCAATCACTCAAATACTAATAGCACCATACATTTGTTGTTAATATTTTATTTTATGTTATACTTCATTCTCTTTCACTTGCACTCATGTTCTCTTCACATTACACAATTGAGTTTTTTAATTTATTTTTTAGATAATTTTTCATTTGTTGGTTCAAAACCGAATTAACCGATCCGTCAAACTGCCGATCCACACAAACTGAACCCATAAAAACCAAACTTTTAAAAAGAGTCCAATTGTACCTCATTTTTGCAACCGCGGGTTCGAATGAATAGTATTTTTGGGCTCAAACCCGCCCTACCCAACCCATTGTCCACCCCTAATAATAGTACTACTTTTAAAAATGGAAGGACAATGTCATATATCAAAATCAAAATAAATCTAAAATTCATGTTGGCATGTTTTTTTAATGTTTATTCTTTGCTTGTCAAAAAAAAAAAACATGGGACACAACATGGGAGAAAAACACAATAAGTGTGGGTTCGTATCATTCTTGCCTGTATTGGTTACAACAGAAAGTAAAAGCCTACGAATGGATACATGATATGGGCCTCCCTAAAGGTTGGACTTAATTAACGGATCACACTGACACCACTTTGTGTTTAAAAACCATTTTTTTAATAAAAAAAATGATTTATTTTAAAAATATTCATTTACCTATTAGTTTAATAATTTAATTTACCGATAATTCGAAATTATAAGATGTATCATAAAATTTTCTAGAATTATTTTACTTCTTTTATCATTTAATTTTTTATACTTTATCACCGCTTTCCATTTTTTTTGGATTCACCATGAGTCACCTTCACATAACATTTCCGGCACGAAAAAAAATTGTTTGGTAGGAGAAATTTCCCAAAAAACTTAATTTGAACATTTCTTGTGTATAAAAAAATTTGAAAAAACCCTTTTTCAATATCTTTTCAATAGTAGCACTTTAAACCGTTCAATATCTTACGACCATTAATTGGTTGTGTGATTCAATGCAAGTGATTATGAAAAGTTGTATCACAGATTCTTTAGTGTCAAGAGTTTCTCAGTGAACAAATGTTCACTTTGCAGCTATATTATTATTTGTAGTATTTGAATTGATTGTTACTTAGAGATGAAGAAAGTGACATTGAACAAGACACCGAGTTGTTAACACGTTTGTTTGTGGCACAAATTTGAATGATCGTTCAACTTATTCCTACACTTGAGAAGACAATGTTTGTGCCCACTACATACGAGTAAACAACTCAGTGTCTTGTTTGATGCCACTTTCATCTTCTTTTCTCAATACCATCAATAATCCAAATACATGGACACTTAGCTCAAAGATTGCTGATATCCCACAAGATGAATATTCATGGAGAAAATATGGAAATAAATCCATCAAGGGCTCTCTCCACCTAAGGTATACTAATTTATGTAAGCTTATACATAAGCACTTATCATGATAAGTGCTTGTGCATAAGCTTCACATAAGCTGTTTATCCAAACAGCCCCTAAGTGATAAACATGGACTAATTTTATTATGTAAGTACTGGTATATTTTTTATGTTTTGACAGGTGATGGACATAAAAGGATTGAACAACATGAGAAGAGATCATGGCATATACACAAACATGGATAAGTAGTAAGGGACATGAATAATTTTCATGGGATCATAGGTTCTATCTTAAAATGTTCTAAGGTTCCTAAATCTCAATTGTGTACTTTTTTTTTTCTTTTTTCAAATGTGATCATACATGTTTGCTTCAACTCTCGATTTTGACAACCTTGATCAAACTCAAAACCTCTACTAGTATTAGATCGGCGCAAGATGTTTCTGCAAATACTTCAAGCGATGCAGGCAGGGCCGCAGATTTTGGCTTTTAGATAGCTTGGTTGAGAAGTTGTTTATTTAAGAGGGGATGTGGATCAATGGTTAAGTGCAGGACTATGTAAGATTAAGTAGTTTAAATTTGTAAGAACTATTTTGTTTTTCTTATCCATGTTATTGTAAGCATTTTAGAGTTCTCTAAATTAATGGAAGTTGCTAGACTTATTTTAAAGAAAAGTATTGTGAAATTCAGCCAACTTGAACCCCAAAATGTCCTTAAATTTGTCCCATCTTTCATGCAGACAAACCCATTGTTGATTGTTTGCTACTATGACATCGGAAATACATAAACCATCATACTATATTAATATTATAAATGAAGGGATTCAAATTTGTTGCTTGGGAATCAAGATCAAAGGTAGTTTATATACAACACCTACACTCTCCAACTCACCGAGACACCTTTTACAAAGAACAAAACTGTGAGAACTAACACTACGCTCAAAGTGGACAATACCTCGGAAAGTGGTGTGACTCCACTTGAGGGTGGAGCGGAACAAAAATCATGATATGCAGAACTAAAAAAATGTTTTGAAATGATTCAAACACTGATGCTGAGCTGGTTAAAGGTGAGGTCTACTAGACCACTCACCAATTTCTCCATATCATGATAAATATATTACATAGTACATATATAATGAATAGGTCAACTCTTTATCAATTTTGTGCACTTGATTGGAAATAATGCTGCTCAAAATATTGGCCCCATCTCAAATTTTTCAGAAAAATAAAATAAAATCTTAGCAATGCAGTTTGATCTTTGCAATCTGATCACTAACAGAAGATATTAGAGGATCAGTTGTTCTGGAATTCAAGTATTAAGAGTAGGAACATAACCACAATTATACTTATATCTCATATTCTGAACCTAAAACTTCTTAACCACCATTTGCCAAACAGGCTTACACATTAGGCTTTATTTAGAAAAGTTTAAAATGTCTAAAGTTGAGCCGTCCATCCTCTTGAAACTTGCAATTGAGAGATAAATTATCATTAAAGCCACTTTTTTATGAATACTATTAACAAACAGTTTACAAATAATTGAATCATAGAAAATATCAACAATTTTTTTATTGGGTCAAATAGTCTAGTAGCCAGAATCGCACACTTTAAGTGTGGAGAAATAGAGAATCACGAGTTTGAATCCACACCACAATATATCAAATATCCCTACAACTATCAACCGAGTTGTACTATCAACTGAGTTGTACTTACGTGACATATCATGATCATGTCGACAATCTAATATGACGATCATGTGATGAAAGCACAAAGTAGTGCAATAGCTATAGTTATTAACTTATTATATATAATCACAAACCATGTGTATATCACTTCTTTGGACTACTCTCCCACCCAACACCCAATCATTTTACTTATATACATACAAAAATAAAAAGCAACTTAAAAGTTTGGCCTAATCAACAAACTTCACTTCTTTCTGCCTACTAATTGTATCATTCATTGTTAGTGTTTCCTTTGAATCAAAAGAAAGAAAAAATGATGAATAGCATCTTTGCAAAACTATTGTTCACAACTTTGTGCATGATCTTTGTGCTCAAAGCAGAATCTTTAGTATTTGCAGACCAAAGATTAAGTATAGTGTATCCAGTGATTCAAAAATTCAAGTCTTTGATTACTTCAGATCCATTAGGTGTTACAAAAACATGGATAGGTTCTGATATATGCAACTATAAAGGATTCTACTGTGATCATCCACCAGATAACAATTCTGCTATTGCTTTAGCCTCGATCGATTTCAATGGTTTTCATCTAAGTGCTTCTACCCTTAATGGTTTTATTGATAAACTACCTGATATTGCACTTTTTCATGCAAATTCCAACAATTTTGTTGGCACGATCACTTCTCAAATCACTAAACTTCCATATCTTTATGAGCTTGATTTAAGCAATAATCAATTTTCAGGTGCTTTTCCAATTGCTGTTCTTGGTATGAAAAGTTTAACATTTTTGGATATAAGGTTCAACTTTTTCTCTGGTGGTGTTCCACAACAAATATTCACACAAAACCTTGAAGTTCTTTTCATCAATAACAATCTCTTGACACAAACTTTGCCTGAAAATTTAGGCACAAGCTCAACTACTCATATTTTTTTACTCACTTTAGCTAACAATAAATTTATGGGACCAATACCGAGAAATCTTCCGATAGCTTTATCGAGTTTATCCGAGGTTGTTTTACTAAACAATGAGTTAACAGGTTGTTTACCTCATGAAATTGGTTATTTTCAAGAAGCTATAGTATTTGATGTTGGAAATAATCAACTAACTGGTCCTATACCATTTTCTCTTAGTTGTCTTGAGAAAGTTGAGGTTGTTAATTTGGCTAGTAACATGTTTTATGGAATGGTTCCTGAAGTTGTTTGTGCTGAGTTGGTGAATTTGGTGAATTTTTCTTTGTCAGATAACTATTTTACTCATGTGGGACCATTTTGTAGGATGTTGATACAAAGAGGTGTTCTTGATGTTGGAAAAAATTGTATTCATGATCTTCCTTTTCAAAGATCAATGGAAGAGTGTGCTCATTTCTATGCACAACCAAGGATGTGTCCTTTTATGTGGTTTCATAGTTTTATTCTTCCTTGTAAGTTTCCATTTCAAAAATCTTCTGTTGCTTCTATTCCTTAATTTTGATGTAACTTTTTCCTTCACATTTCATTTGGCTTGCAAATTTGCAATTCTTTATCTTTCTTTCTTTTTTTAATCATGTGTATTGTAATGTATTATAATTGTGTTCAACATTTTCTATTTGTTTATGCATTTTATTTTAAAGGAGTTCGAGGTTCTGGGTTCAAATTCAAATAAAGAAGAAAAAATATGCTAATGACAATTGCTTTAATGTCGTATATCATAACTATTCCTAATTGGGTGTTTTGGGAATGCTCAGCATGTTTTGTAAGATTAATTTCGCATGATCACATTAAGTTAATCTCATCAACACATCTGAAATAGGGACGGAAATTCCTTGTATTTGAAAATTCTTGCATTTACAAATATTAATTGATATCCAATATAAATTGTGATCACTCGTCCCATGAGCTTAGCTCAATTGGTGGACATTTGCATTATTATGCAGGGGATCGGGGTTCGAACCTCGGTCATTCCACTTATTCACCTTAAGAGTGGAATTTCAAGCCATTAGGCTACTTGACAAAAAAAAATTGTGATCACTCGGTTCACATTACTCTTTTACTAAATGAATTTAATTTATATACTATTGACAATATAATATATTTTTTTACGGATACATGTAATCAAATTACTTTATGCTGCCATTTTTAAGTTAGTTGCTAAAATATTTCTATACATACATCTTAGAAAATTATTATGTCACTCCAAGTTTGCAAATTACTGTAAATGAACATGTACTCCAAGTTTGTGAAGAAAAGGTGGGTGGACAATGGACAACCTTAAAGGAGGATAATCTAAAATTGACAAGAAAAGTGGCTTTTCAAAAGTCATGGTCCCAAAATTAGTGATACTGCATTGCAGGGATAAATGTAAGATAACGGTGCCAAAGTCACTTTTTCCTAGCTGCCACATTATACAAAATAGGATACATTTCATTTCCACGAATGCTTTGCTAAACAATAGGTCTTAATTCGGTGGTCTCATGTGTTTTTTTTCTTCAATGGAACTGATGATCGAATCTATGATTTTTAGTAAATAATTCAAACTCCGACTAAATCTTTCATTTTGACATATGTTTGCATGATCTTGTATTGAATTTATTTTGCATTTAAAATTGATTCTAATTTTAAGATAGGTTTTGTAGTTTGTGAGTCTAAACATGTTTTTTATATTGAAATATATTATTTAAAACACGTATCCAAACTTATACCAAAAAAAAAATTCACGTATCTAAACAAAAATCGCTTCACATTCAACTCATTTTTGAGTAAAAGTAATTCTACAAAATCAATTCATTCAAAAAAACAATTTTTGTTACTGTATAACAAAAATGCATGTAGCATGTGTTTGGTTTCAATTCTCTCCACAAGCAACCGCGTGTTTATCAAGGGATTTTAACGTGAAAAATGAGAAGCTCGGAATTTATACTTTGAAAAAATGCACGCATAGGATGTTCTCACCATGGTTCCAAATGTTAGATATATTAGGACTTTAAATATTAAGTTTTATATGTTAGTAGTCTAGTAGTCCATTAGATATTATTATAAATTCTCTTGTAATCCTTATTTTATTAAACAATATTATTTGGATATTATTAGAACCCTAGTTGTTTTATCTTTCTCTAAATTTATATCTCTGATTTTAACATCAAACACCTCATATAAAATGTAAGTTAAATCTCATATTGAATAGAAAAAATAGTTGTAAGATTACATACAAGTTTTTTTTTTTGAATCGGCTAAATTTTATTAAAGAACAATTCCTCAACAAGTAGTATAAGGAATTGTTGAAAAACATACAATGAAAGATAAAATGATAAAACACTTTAACCAAACAACAATACACCAATACAAGTGAAAAGACATGATCCACATTATTTTGTTTCTATGACCATGTCAACAACAATACTACTATCATATAAGACATTCCGACAATTTTCTGTTCATGTGACAAAAGTAAAATGAAGAAAAAAAACCCCAAAATGTCTCAACTACTCCCATGATTTGGAAGATATTAGTGATGTTAATAGGTTCTTCAGTCTTCACTGCAGCCAGCCAGGTATAGTAATATGCTTTCCAGCTCAAAAAGAGATTATAGCTAATGACGCTAATAAGTATCATATTCATCTAAGAAGCATCGTCACTAGGCACTGTTTCTGTTTTTGAAACCCGCAAGAGAGCTCAAGTGGTAACCATTTTCAATTGTTTTTTTTTTATCTCAAAAACATCTAAAATTATTGGACAATCATACCAAATGACTTTGATTTTTTTTATATACATATACTATAGCTTTGAAGTAATGTTGGCACTACTGTGGATAAAATAAGAATTATAATAATAGATATCTTAATCACATTTAATTAAATAGTATGCTTTAAAAAGTAATATTATTATTGCCCAAAAAAGTGTAATATTACCACATGATGACAAGATAAAATTTGTCAAGGAAATAAAATTCAATCGAACAATTGATTAAAAAGGGAAATATTAACGAGTGCTTTTAAGGCATTTGTCAAATATATATATTAATAAAAAAAATTATTTAAAAACTTCAAAAATGTAAAAAATGATGATTTTAAAATTAATTTTATCTTTAATTTTCTTTATGGGTATTTTGAGGGCACTCGTTAGCATGACAATTAGAAAAAGAGAAGCTTTCAAAAAATTCTCTAACACGACCAATTGATAAATGTGGTATTGACAAATCAACTAAATTGGTCTCGTCACGATTTTGCTATATGATAGAGGATTAAGTAGTATCAGTTAATTAAGTAATTATTATTACATAGTAATTAATTAAATAATCTAAGGTATAAGTAAGATATACAGTAGTATTTATATTGTTATGCGGATTTTTTTTTTTTGAGTTATTTAATTTAGCTTTATGTCTTTTTGGGTTATTTATATTTAATTGATTTTTTTTGGGATATACAGTAAATATGTAGTGTTTTCACACAATTAAAATCAATCAAATGAAAATGAATGAAGTTTAACTTTTATTTCTTAGCTAATTTTTAATAGACAAAATGCATTCATAGGTCTTTTAAGTTTTACGTTTGTAACAAATTGATCCTTTAAGTTTTTTAAATAACAAATAAGTCTTTTAAGTTTTTTAAGTAACAAATAAGTCCTTTAAGTTTTACGTCTGTAACATCTAGGTCCCTCAATTACTTAAAAAATATGACCTAGATGTTACAAATTACAAATTTAAAAGACTTATTTGTTACTTAAAAAACTTAAAGAACCTATATGTTACAAACGTAAACTTAAAGAATCTATGAATGCATTTTGCCTTTTTAATATCCCTCTTAAGTTTAACATAGTTTTCCATAGTTTATGTTCTTGATAGAATTAGAGTCTATCACTTATAGTGATAGTGTTTGGTGAACAATCAAATTTCTTTTAAAATAGGGTGAAAGCCCTCATTGTAATAAAAAATCTTTAAAATATACGCAACATAATTATGTGACCAAATAAAGAACATAAAGGACAACCTTTCATAAATAAATAAAGAAACAAAAAGGACAACAACAATTTTTGTGAAGATTATCTTTTTCCCCTTGTTTTTTAGGTCAGGAAAAGTTAAAGCTTTTTTAATTTTATTTGACGTTCAAGTTCATAACTCATGGGTAGTATTTGAGTTAAACAGATCACTAGCTTAGGAACTTTGGTTGATGCTTACCATAGTAATTATCAGAGAAATTTTTAGTAAGTGGACCAAAATTTGAAGCCAAAATTATAAACTGATCGGACATAGTAAGTGGACCAAGCTAGCCGATCAGGCACCCAAAGATGAGTTTTTTAGGCTTAAAATTTTTAGCCAAAAAAGCTTAAAAAAATCAATTTTATTTTATAATTTATAAGTTTATAAGATTACTATTTTTGCCACCCTATAATTTCTGGGGCGCGCCCTACGAAATAACTAAAATACTCATGTCCGTGACTTGTGCTACAGACACCCCCAAAACATCTTACCAATTATAACATCTATGACTTAGAAAAAAATGTTATTTTTCAAAATTACTCATTTTTCCTACATCCGTGACTTAAGCCATAGAATGATATTTTAATCATTTCGTAAGGCGCGCGAGTAAACCCTAGGGTGGCAAAAGGAAAAATCCTTATTAGGTATATGGGCTTATATTGCTCCCTAACCTAGTTAGTCAATATAAAAGTCTTAGAAGATTTCTCTTCCCACCCCCGTAACTCTTTTTCACCCCCCTAAAATCCAATTTTACCCCTTAAAAGTTCGGTTTATGCGAACAGAACTTTTTGAAAAGTTCGGTTTACGTAAGCAGAACTTTTTTTTAGTGTAAATTTTACACTAAAAAAAAAGTTCGGGGGGTTTTAATTAAGAAAAAGTTCGGCCCGCGTTTACCGAACTTTTTTCCTAGGGGCATAAAGGGAAGTACAGTGGGTGGAAAAGCAAACCGGGGGGTGGGAAAAGAAAACTTCAAAGTCTTATATCTTTATGATTCAAGTTTGAACCTTACAATCATATGATCTATACCAGTTTCCTCTTCTACACTACCGGAGCTTAATTACTTACTAAATAAATTTTGTGTACAATGGACCACTTAATATGTTTGTGTACACTAACTTTCAAAATAAAAAAAGTTTGTGTACACTAGACAAAGCCTCCCTGCACATATAATTTTTTCAAAAAAGAAGATTTTTAAGAATATAGGAGGTTTGAAATGAAACTTCAACTAAAATGGAAGGAAAATTTCTCTTCCCAACCCATGTTTCTTTAATATCCCTCGATCTTTTTTTTGTCCTTGAATAAATATTTTGGAATACGTTTTTTGAATTTTTTTCCTTGTAAAAAAACTTCGGAATGTGTTTTCCGAATTTTTTCGAATTTTATTTTCTCAATGGAAAAATGGAGGGTAAGAAAAGAGACATGGGGTGGGAAAATAAAAATTCAGATGGAAGTGATAGTAAGTGGGCCTAACCCATAAACTAGGCCCATTATTTCTAACCTAGGAAACAAACAATGATGTCATATTAATGGTGACGTGTGATGAAACAGAGAAACAAAACAAAGCAAGAGAATGTGCTAGAAACAAAGAAAGAACCATATTCATATTCAATTTTTCATGGTCCAATTCTTCCTCATTTGTTCATCTTCATTTGTTTTTTCAGATTCCTTCTTCTGAATTTTGTGATCAAAACCAAAACCAAAACCAAATTGAAACTCTCAAATGAAATTGATACATTAGAATTTAGAAAGAAGAAAAAAACAATGGACGGTGAGATGATGGTGATGGAAACGGAGACATCTAGCTCCGGTCAAAACGACGCCGTTCGTGATTTACTCACATTGGCTCGTCAACTTATCAATCAAGGAAAACCTTCTCAGGCTCTTCAAGCGGTAATTTATCTTTCTTCTTCTTTTTTTATACAAAAGCTTCAATTTTTATTCTTTTTTATATCAAAATTTGTATCTAATAATTTTTATTAATTTAAGAAAAATTTGTAACCATTTTGCATGCTGGGTTAGTACTATTTTCGGATTCACATTTTCAATTTGTAGTATAGTGTTAGTTTTGTGCAAAATTTTAGACTATGCTTGGGGTTTCATATGTACAAAGATATAATTTTTATTTTTTAGTTTGTTTATTTATTATTTCAAGCATTCTAGGGATTTGAAATTTGTTAATAGCATGTCTTATTTTTCTTGTCTGTTGAATTTGCTTGAAAACTTTTTCTTAGGGTAAAATGAAGTAATGAACTGTTGTTGGTAACTTTACTTAACTAGTTATCAGTAGGACATTGAAATGTGATTGGATTATAGCTTATTTTTCTTTTTCCTTTTCAAAACAGCTAGTAAAAAATCTTACTGATACAGTTTTTTGGGCCCAAAATATATTTTCTTTGAAATCAAGCAAAACCTAATATTCAAGAGTTTTGTTTGGCAGTTTTTAAAATAAAATGAGGAAAGTGAGAGATTTTCAACTTTAGCATATAAAGTGTTATGTAAGTTTTAGAAGTTTTCAAATTTGCCGGTGTTTAGGGGATTTTAACCATCTAACAGCAATGTATTTCTTTTGATGTTCCTCTCACCAACTCTTACAATTCCTGAACATATTTGAAACTATCAAACTAGCATGCCTTTGTGTCGCTTGCATGAGTTCTTTTAAAAGGAAAACAAAAAAGTTTTTTGCCTCATCATAATGGAGTTTTCATTGCATATATGGATTGTTTAGTTAAAGAGTGGCTCTTGGTAGGTTTGTGTCATCATACATTTTACAAAAATGTTATTTGAACATCCATTTGGGACAACAAAATTCGACAAGTTTTGAAATGGTTAACACAAATCATGTTTGTGGCTATGCAGTTCCACATCTTTTTTTAGAATGATCAGCTTTCGGACATGTCATAGTTTAATATGTGATTCTGATTTTCTCCAGAACATACGTAGTAAAAAGCGATGCTCGAATTAGCTATTCAGCATTCCATCCATAGAGGACATTATATGTTCTAATGTGTGAAACTGATAGTAACTAACTAGTTCAGATTAAGGGTGTAAAGGTTGTATTTTTGTTGAAGTATAGAAAGATGTAATTCCATCAATATTCGAGAGTTCTAGACTCTCTTATTTGTTTTTTCTAACTATCTCGGCCTAATAATACTCCATCGGTTTCTTTTTATTTCTACTTTTGTAGAAAATTGTGTGTGCGTTTACTTGGTAGTTTTTAAAGTTCAGTGCAATATTAATTATTGTTTTGACAATAATATCCTTCAGTATTTATTGCAGAGAGATAAATAGGTGAAATTAGAAAATAAATAGTTTTCTTTTGTATCTGTAAATAACCCTAAAGCAACAACTGAAAAGGAACGGAGGGAGTAACAGACCTATCTGAACATAAAGCATGGTTGTATAAAAGTGAAATATAGTGCATATTTTCCCAAGGAGAAAAGCTATGCAGAAACTTAGATGGTGTTTGGTTTGTTATGTCACGTCATATTTTTAGTTTTTATGTTGCACTAACAATTGAAGTGTGAAATTCTCTGTGGTGGGCTGGTAGCTGATATCTGCTTATAATTGGAACAGGTGGTTGTAGCAGTGAGAAATAAAGGTGGGGATGAAGCTGTATTTCAGTCCTTGAGTCGCGCTCGCGAGCTGTATAGAAGTAGACTTCAACAGAATGCCGCGGTTGATCAGCTAGCTTCGTTGTTTGCCGAGTGTGCCATTGCTGAAGTTCAGCCGGCAATGATTGAACCATCTGCAACCAACATTACCAACCAATCAGTTACCCCAGATGCTAATGGAACATCCATACTTGCAGAAAGTGGCAGGATGCAAGTAGTATTAGATGCAGTTTCTGATGGAAGCAGCTTCATCTGTTTGAAGTGCGGAGGCCTTGTCAGTATTCAGCGCAAAGACGAGCACTATGCATACTGGTGTTGTTAATCTCAATGCCTAGATATAGGGTCGCGTATTTGCTATGGAAATGCTTATGTTTTTCCATGCATCTACAAGATGAAGTGATTATCACCTTATATGGTTCTTGGAAAAGCCATAATGTGGTCATAGTGGAGTTAATTATCAAACTTGGTTAGTCTCCTTTGAGGACTCCAATGCTGTAAACCATAGTGATTTAGTTACACCAATACAGAAAAGTCCATGTTGACTCTAATGTTGCTATTGGATTGTTTCATTATGAGTTGATATGTTTTAATATCAAGTAATATATACTTTACCAATCTGTTTTTTGCTTGAGAATTTGATGCAGAAATGTGGGAGTAGAGAAATTTTTGTTTTCACCCCCTCTCTCTCTCATTTCAGAAAAGAAGTTAATTTTTAAGGAAAGTTATTGTTTAAATAATTTATACTTATAAAATTATTTTGTCAAGTGCTTGATGAGAAGATTACTATAAAATTGCCTCTAAACCACTATCAACTGTCATAGGAAGGGTTTCTTTTAGATGATTTGATTGGATTAGGAAACATTTTTAGTCCTACAGTTATATATTTTCGTTTCTTTGGGGGGCTGTCATGATCATGCTTTCAGCTTCTTATTTGGGTTCTATCCTATGGCAGTGTTTGGTTGTTTGTCTCTCTATGCTGAGGTGATGGCTTTGCTTCATTCATCTGTGTTGGAATGGTTTTATGTTTTATTAAATTCTTTGCCCACCATTCAATTCAATTGATTAATAAAGGTGATCTTAAATATCATTATAGTCTTTATGTAATCATAGTGTAATTTTCTTACGAGCATTTATACGCCCAGTTATGTATAATTTAAATCATGGTCGAATCAAAATATGTAAAAAATTATTACGAGCATTTAAAAAATTGAATTATGTATCATGTAACGTTGGAACCAAGTTAACACGATAAAAGTTTCAACTGAACCACCACTTTATTTTTGAAGATGATGCTATATGGGTGACTAAAGTTTAATATTGTTGCAATTACACTGAAATATGACAATTTAGATGATATTGTATTTAACTAACATTAAATTTCGTAACAAAAAAACTTACACATTAAATCACCATATTTTCAATTTTACTTATTATGATTTTTAGTAATTAGGATTTAGAGTTTGATGTTTAACGTATATGGTTTAAAATTTAACATTTGAGGGTTTAGATTTAGGGTTCAAATTTGGAACGAGAGGTTTCAGGTTTGTGTTTATAAGGATAACGATTAAAGTATATAATTTCATGGTTGGAGTTTGAGGATATGGGTTTAGGATTGCAGTTTTATTATTCATGGTTTCTAATTCTAGGTTAAGGATTAGGGGTTTGGGATTTAAGATTTAGGGTTTGAGGATAAGGGTTTGGCTTTAGGGTTAGGGTTTAGAATTTGGGGTATGAGGTTTAGGGTTTATGATTTGGGGTTTTCTGTTTAGGGTTATGGATTCAAGTTTAGGGTTTGGGGGTAGTTTGAGAATTTTAGGTTTTAGGATTAGGGTTTGGAATTTGAGATTTATGATTTAGGGTTTGAGGATAAGGGTTTGGTTTTAGGGTTTGATTAAAGTATAGAATTTCATGGTTGGGGTTTGAGGATATGGGTTTAGGATTGCAGTTTTATTATTCATGGTTTCTAATTCTAGGTTAAGGATTAGGGGTTTGGGATTTAAGATTTAGGGTATGAGGATGAGGATAAGGGTTTGGCTTTAGGGTTTAGAATTTGGGGTATGAGGTTTACGGTTTATGATTCAAGTTTAGGGTTTGGGGGTAGTTTGAGAATTTTTGGATTTTAGGATTAGGGTTTGGTATTTGAGATTTATGATTTAGGGTTTGAGGATAAGGGTTTGGTTTTAGGGTTTAGAATTTGAGGTTTGAAATTTAGGTTTTGGAATTTGGGGTTTTAAATTTAGGGTTTGTGGTTTTAGAATAGGGTTTGGTATTTCAAACCCCAAATTCTAAACCTAAAACAAAACCCTTATTCTCAAACCCCAAATTCTAAACCCTAAAATCAAACCCTTATTCTCAAATCCCAAATTCTAAACCTAAAACCAAACCCTTATTCTCAAACCCCAAATTTTAAACCCTAAAACCAAACCCTTATTCTCAAACCCTAAATTCTAAACCCTAAAACCAAACCCTAATCCTAAAACCCTAAATTCCAAACTCCCCCCAAACCCTAACTTTGAATCCATAACCCTAAGCACAAAACCCCAAACCATAAACTATAAACCCTAAATTTCAAACCTCAAATTCTAAACCCTAAACATTTATTCTCAAACCCTAAATCTTAAATCCAAAATATCAAACCCTAATCCTAAAACCCTAAAAATCTCAAACTACCCCAAACCCTAAGCTTGAATCCATAACCCTAAACACAAAACCCCAAATCATAAACCTTTGGCCCCAAATTTTAAACCCTAACCACAAATCCAAACCCTTATCCTCAAACCCCTAATCCTAAACCTAGAATCAGAAACCATAAATAATAAAACTGCAATCCTAAACCCTTATCCTCAAACCCCAACCATGAAATTCCAAACTTTAATCCTTATCCTTTGATATTACGCCCAAAACACCAAACCCTAATATCAAAACCCTAAAATTAATAAAACCCTAAAATCCTAGACTGCCTTCAAACCGTAGAATTGAATCCATAAACCTTAAGCCCAAAACCCCAAATCATAAACCATAAACCATAAATTTCAAACCCCAAATTCTAAACCCTAAAACCAAACCCTTTTATCTGAAACCCTAAATTTTAAATCCCAAATACCAAACCCTAATCCTAATCCTAATCCTAATCCTAATCCTAATCCTAATCCTAATATTCTAAAAGCCCAAACTACCCCAATCCCTAAAGTTAAATCCATAGCCCTAAACCTCAGACCTCAAATTCTGAACCCTAACCCCAAAGCCAAACCCTTATCCTCAAGCCCTAAATCTTAAATCCAAACACCTAATCCTAAACCTAGAATCATAAACCACAAATAATAAAACTGTAATCCTAAACCCTTATCCTCAAACACCAACCATGAAATTCCAAACTTTAATCCTTATCTTTATAACCACAAACCTGAAACCTCTAGTTCCAAATTTGAAACCCTAAACAAAAAAAAAAACGTAATTAGTACTATCCAAAAAAACATCTTGATTATCTATAAAGAATATCATACTTTAACATTCACTACTTAAGAGGAAACACAAATTGTATCGGTCTCTTCTCCATTTTCATCATCAAAGAACATTAATTGCCCGATACTTCTGTGATAAAAGCCCAAACTACCCCAATCCCTAAAGTTGAATCCATAGCCCTAAACCTCAGACCTCAAATTCTGAACCCTAACCCCAAAGCCAAACCCTTATCCTCAAGCCCTAAATCTTAAATCCAAACACCTAATCCTAAACCTAGAATCATAAACCACAAATAATAAAACTGTAATCCTAAACCCTTATCCTCAAACACCAACCACGAAATTCCAAACTTTAATCCTTATCTTTATAACCACAAACCTGAAACCTCTAGTTCCAAATTTGAAACCCTAAACAAAAAAAAAAACATAATTAGTACTATCCAAAAAAACATCTTGATTATCTATAAAGAATATCATACTTTAACATTCACTACTTAAGAGGAAACACAAATTGTATCGGTCTATTCTCCATTTTCATCATCAAAGAACATTAATTGCCCGATACTTCTCTGATACGCGTATCAGAGAAGTATCCGACATGTATCGGTCATTTTATTAAATAATATTAATTGTCTGATACTTCTCCGATAGACCGATACACATATCGGAAGATATCGAACGCGTATCAGTATCGGATACTTATCGAACACGATACTTGATCATTTTTCGAGTATCAGAGCTTCAGAGCTTTAATATTTTAATATTTAAGGCTTAAGATTCATTTATACCTCAGATGGGAACCAGTAACCAGGCGAAGGAAAAAAACAAAAACAAAAACTGATTAATAAGTGCAAATAGAGTTTATCAACATCCATTTACCACACTTTCACAAAAAAAATTCTTACAACAAAATCCGTATGATAGATTACGCCCTTTGCAAAATACTAACTAATGTTCATTTACACACAACAAGGTCACTATGTTACAGGAATGCTACAATATTTTTATCCACAAAAATCAATGATTGAATCAAACAAACAAAGACCATAGAAACTTAACAGCAAGGAATGTAGACCCTTAACACATTTCAAATACTTGACAAAAATACAGTATTTTCTTTTTCTCCTTCTAGTGTTGGTATGGACAGACAATTTTCCTAGATAATTTGTCTGGAAATGTGTCTACCAATGCCTCCAAGCAAGCAACTATCTTCCATGCTCAATTATTTCACAACTGTCGGCAACATTTCAAGACACCTCACAAGATGCTCCGTATGCTGTAACTACGGAAACATTTCCAAGATGTGGGGAGTATTAACCGAGACTGACCGAGGTATATACTGTTAGTAACCATTTATATCACACTGCAATTAGAAACAAGGATCAGAATTAGATCAATGCATCTTTGTTCATCAATAAAAGAATGTTAGACTATGTATGGATAGTTATAAACTTGTAACTCAGTTATACATAAAAGGTGGATAAATATTTATACATAAAAGGTGGATAAATATTTGTACCAAATGGAATTGGAAGAATATAATTTGAAAGCTTGCATGGTGCAAGAATTTGCTTGAAGTTGTTTAAATAAATAAAGGTTTATTACCTGAATCTAGTTATATGTTCTTTCTAATGTCTTGTGTCTAGGACATAGTTAAAACTGAGCCACAGCAAATGGCTGATCACACTAAAAATGAAAATCACTTAATTTGATGCAAAGTCTGTGAACGTGGCCTTGCTCTCATGATTGTCTCGTCACTGTGTCGAATTCGTTCAGAAAGTTTCCAAGGCTTCTGCCACTTCCATTTGAATTGTATTAGCCACTGATGATGGCTTCTTTTCCACCTCCATAGCTTGCCAGAAGCTTGTCCTGCAATTGCTAGTTTTTTCATCGACAATTGCCCAATGGGTACCATCTGTATTGAATGCAAATCTCAGTCTTAGACCAATGAAAAGAGATACCAATTAATACATGTGGAGAATATATTATTACCCTTCTAGTTTGATCTATAAATGCTGCTGATTCCCTCACTTGGCCATTAGCAATGCCCGGTGTATATTTGCGCTGTTTCGGTGCTGGCACAGACTCCGGAGATAAAGGTTCCTTGATGTCTTCAGCACAGTGTTTCAATGAATTTGGAGAGTTTCCCTGTTGAAATCAAGTGAAGGTTACAATGACTCACAAAAGTATAAGATATGGGTTGATTGTGCAAGTCCAAAACTTTGATCTAAGTTGTTATAAAAGTTGTTACTTTTGGAAAACATAACTGTAATTTTATTTTCAAATTCTTGGTTTATTTTCTTTTGAATCTTATGCAAACGAAGATCTTACTGAAGCTGGCTTGGCCAATGTAGTTGCAAGATCTTGCTCTCTGACTTTTAGTTCCTTCTCAACTTCCTTTCTCTTGATTTCGCTTTGCCGTAATAGACCTACAAGTTCCCTGATTTGATCTTTCATTTCTCTTATCTCCATGTCCTTCTCCCACATTTGACACCTGTAGTTAAAACCTCATACGTAAACTTTAACAGTACATAAAAGCATGCATTATATACCACTTGGTAAAATAAAAAGGAGTGTATACAGTAATTTAACACGATTAATAGTCATTCGTCCCATTCCTTTTATAGTGATCAGGAAAACAATGGTTTATTGAATAGAATCGGTGATGCAAATTTAAACATTCAAATTTTCGCCACTTAGATTAATGCACATTTATCTTGTCCGGAGAAAAAGGCCAAGAGAATTTTTTTTACCTAGTGTCTGCAAGAGAATTGAACATATATTGAAGCAAAATTTTGGCTTCTCCCATTGAGCGCAACTGGTTCCAGTGTCCACGATTAGTAAAGGCCCGTTCTCGTTCTTCTGCCTCAGATAGTTGAGAAGCCATTGCCACTAGTGAATTAGATGATATGCTCAGCATGTTCTCCAGTGAAGCTATTCTTGCCATTCTTGCATTTAGTGACATGGAGAATGCTCTGAGAAATGTTAAAAACAATCAGAAAAAGAGAGATGGTATCCTTCTATATTGCACATGTTATTATTTGAAAAAGCCAATATTTTCAAAAAGTGAAGAGGTATGCAGACCTAGCAAACCCGTTCTTCCCTTTTGGAGGACTGAGACCATTGGCAGCAAGCTCATTTACTTGTCTCAGCATTGCTAACTCCTCTGCAAGAGCAGCCCGCCTGAAGATTGTGCTGAAGTGTTAAAATTTACAATACACTAAAGTCAATAAAAAAAACATAAATTCGGAAAATGTGGTGCATACACTTGGCTTTGCTTCTCATACTCAAAACGAACTTCATGCTCTTTTACCATGACTTCTAGCTCGTGATCAAGCCACCGTTGCAAAGACTTCTCATTGCTCTAAAGAATAAACTCAATAAGTCAGTTCAAAGATATTATGGATAATCAAGAAAGTCATTGAACAAGAACGAAAGTTTGTTACCTGTTTATTTGTTCCACTCCCGTTCATTGTAACTACAAGATGAAATACAGTTAAAATTCAGTAAAAGACGGTTTCCAGCACTTAAAGCTTAAAGCGTTTTAAGAAGATCACCCCTCTGTATAAGACTATAACCCGATTTTCCCATGTACAATAGGGCACACCGATTACTAAAATAAGCACCTTCTGTCTCCTTAGCTTAAAAAACACGAAAGAATTATTATCCACTAAACAAGTCATACCTGATGTGTCTCGGTTGGAAGATTTACGAGCTTCTAACAATTCCTTTAACTTCTTGGTGGCCATTGCAGCTTCCTCAGTTTTTCTCTGAAGGACCTGAAGAAATATTCAGTTATTTATAATAATTTACAATGACAATTATCAGTCATAACCAAAAAATAACAATGATGCTAGAATAAAGTTGCCATCCAACAACCTTAGAATACTCACCATTTTCTGACGCTGATTTAGAGCTTGCAGCTTATGCCTTTCAAACTCGTTTCTTCTTCCTTCTTTCTTTAACTGTTTATCAAACATATAGTTAATACAAGCTCAAAGAGCATATACGGAGGGAAGTCAAGTTAATAATGTGTGGAAGTGTTCAACCAATCGTGATCGGTTATCACACTGGCCAGCTTCTAATATTTAACTCTGGAAATTAAGTTGTTTGAAAGCTTTGGAGCACCAATATCATTTAAGTTCAAGCAAAACGTAAAATAAAGCAATTGTTTCAGTATTGGAAGAAAATTAATAGGTGAATTTTCATCACCATAAAATAAAGCTCAGGAACATCATGAACCAATGAAATGAAAATAAATAAACAAAAACGACGATGCTTGACATACTTGCAACAGCTCTTTCTCTCTGGAGGCCTTCCACTGCCGAAACTGTTCGGCCTCTTGTTTTATCCTTTGTTGCAATTGAACCTGGCAACAGTATTCAATTTAGAATGAGAACAAGTATATTAAGTGATGTTAATCGTGGATTTAAAAAGGTACAACAATCAACCTTTTGGGCTTTTATAGATTGTATTTCATCTTGCAGGCGCTTTGCTGCATCATCACTTTTTTGCTTTTGCTTTAGAAGCTGAACTTGGCTATCCTGTTTCTTCTTCATATCCAGAATCTAGTATTCGTATATTTTGAAAAGCTTTTAGTAATTAAGAATTGACCTATTTCGAACAAAAAAAAAACGAAGAAAAAACTGAAATGAAAAACACTATTTCACCTGGCCTTCAAGTGCTTTTAATTTTTGGGCATAGATATCCTCTGATTTGTGTGTTTGTCCATCAGTACCGGCAGCAAGATTTTCAACTTCAGCCAAAAGACGATCTCTATCTTGCTGCAACACAAATGAGGTATATATATTAATATGAATTTTTCTAGGCAACAAATAACTTTGCAGAATTTTTATTGTACCTGAACAGTTCTCTTCTCATCCTCAAGTTCCATGATCTTCCTTCCAAAGTGCTGCTTGAATGCTTCCGCATCCGATGCTCCAAAGAGCTTCATCTCAGACTGTACGGACATCAATCCCAATACATAAATGTCTTGCAATAAGGTTAAACAAATAATGGTTGACGCGTAACATGCCACGAATGTATTCGATTATACATGTGCATTAAACAAACCTCTTTCTGCTCCAAGCGTTTATTCAATTCGTGTAACTCTCTATCCATACTATTTTGCAGCAGTGTATGCTCCCACTCTTTTTCTACTTCTTCGATTTCCCTTGAATCCCCTGCTAAAATTGGTAATTGTAACCATGAACCATAGTTTTAAGAATCATACTTAATAATAAGATCATCAAAACCAGGTCAAAGAGAAGTCTTACCCGTTGCTTCACTCATGGGATAATCAGAGGCTGTGAAAGGTAAGCTCCTTTTAAGTCCATCAGTCTTTGTATTGCACATGCTACCATCCTAAAAAATGAAGGTTTACATCCAAACACCAAAATAAGATGAAAGCACATATCCAGGCATTGAAACTTTGAGAAAAAAATAATTCAGCCAAAGAAGATTATTAACCGATGAATGAGTGGCTTACATAGGCATCCTTTTCAGTTTGTACTGCAACAGAAGATCTACTACGATATTCATGAAGTTCGCGGCAAAGATCCTCATTAGCTGCTTCAAGCAAAGAAATTCTTTCCCTGAGGACCTATGTAACCAGTCATAAAAGGGTTATATATTACTCATACTGATATAACCATATCAATATATATGCAATTGATGTGAATCAAATTGTTTTAGAAGTTCTTTAAATAGAGGTCCAACTACATTCAAAGTTACGATGCTATTTCTTAAATCACAAAATGTGTATTGATTGATTTTCAACTGTCCATTCAATGTAATCACTTACCTATTATAGGAAAATACTGTAAGTAATGAAGACTTGCAAAATAAAAACTAAGTACCTGAACCTCCTCGGAAGAGCCACCGGAACGAGTACAAAGTTCTACTTGCAAATACTCTAGTTGTTGTCGCATTTTAAGCATCTCACTGGACATCGGATCTCTATTGACCTATGGAAGAAAAATCAAAACATAGCGCATCAATGTCTATAATACACAGGCTACCAATTAACTAAATTTTGTCGAATGAAAGGAAACATAAAATATATGCCGATACTCACGACAGGCTTATTTTGGATATTGCGTGCACGATTTGCGTACTTCAAAGTGTTAAGGGTTTCCTCGGCATTAATATCAGCAGGACTTATGCAGGCTGGAACAAAAATGTTTTTTAATGTTATACAGATTTTATAAATTCAAAAAATTGTCCAAGATGCAACTTGTCTAGGAAAGAAACCAACCTATCATAACAGTTCTGCTGTTACCACCAAGTGAATCCTGCAAAATCATTCAACTTTTTATATATACAAAAATTGAAAAAAATAAAAATAAAAGTATATTATGTTAAAAAGATCGAAGAAAGAACAAATGATTACAAACAAATCATTTATATATCTTTTCTGATAAGGAGTATTTTTCAACATTGTAATATGGATATGAAATCAAACCTGCAAAAGCCTGGTAAGTTTACTATCCCTATAAGGAACATGAACGCCTTCTTTTCTCTTTTTTTCATCACCGAGTGCACTAATCACATTGCCAAGTGCTAGTAAGCCTTTGTTAATGTGAATTCCTGTTTGAAAGAGAAAAATATTAAGGAATACATCGCAATCAAAATAATGTTTAGAATGTGCAAATGAGAAATGCCACCACCTAACCTTCCTTAAAACGCAAACCATCGGATCCTGTTCTTTTAGCTCGTTCTGATCCAGCAAGATCTACCAAGTGCAACTTAGCACAAAGATACTCTTCATTCATGGTCTCGTTTAAACTGTTCTCGCTAGGGCTGTTGGGCTTCCGCATTTGCTCTAATGTGATGGTGAAGATGGCATGTGAACGACTAGTTGGACACATGATAGAAGAAGAATAAGAGAGAGAATTCCGGCAAAATAAACAATAAAGAATCCCGAATTGAATTCGCACAGTTAAAAAAGAGAAGGAAAATGGATAAGCAACCTCGATTGATTGTTCATATTTGTACTCCCAGTTGCTCTACTCAATGATCCTTGTTCTAGACAAGCCGACATTTCCTTTAGTGTTGCAACACTAACTTCAGTAGACCCTGCTAGGGTTATGACACCATTTGAAGCCTCGCGAATTTGTATTGGCGGTTTACCAGGAATAGTCACTTTCCCTGCATGTCCATTTGTAGTATCTGATTTGTTCATACAGGATGGGTCCAGCAAATCTCTTACTTCTTCTTTAAGAATCTTTTAACAACAATTAAAATTTGTTGTTAGTTACATAATCTAAAACAACTTCATAAATACAAAACTTATTAGTTTTACATAGTTATCAACGGACCTCAATAAAGGAAACATGCAGCTGAAATTCTGTCTGATGCTTTAAGGTTTCAATTTTACTAAACAATGCACTCATAACTTGGGGTACTATTCCTGTTTGATAAGAATCTTTCGAGCCAGTGCCCATTGTGTATGTTTTCCCGGAACCTGTCTGTAATATATATAGTGAAAATGTCATGTACCGAAAAGAAATAAGTGTACTAGCATGTAGCTTATAATCCCTTCAGCTGTAATCGTGTTAATTGTACCTGACCGTATGCGAGAACAGTGGCATTATATCCTTGGAACAAACCACTAACAAGGGAAGCGACACATTCATCAAACATGGCAGATGAGGGTGAACCGGTGCTGCCATAAACATGATCAAATGTAAAGGAATGTGTACCAATTTGTACCTGTGTAATAGTAACAATTAGCATATGATTCCACCCGAATTTTTCCGCTACTTAATAGTAATAATATTATGACAAGCAACTTAATAATACCGTTAATTTACCAATCACTTGGCTCACAAGATTTTTCTGATTTGAAAACATTATCATAAAAATTCATAAATCATTTCAATTCATTTGAAAAGGTTTTTTTTTCCTAGTTCTTAAGTTGAAGAATTCCAAACACTTCACTAATATGTACTCTCAAGCCAACAATTACCCAAACCAACCCAACAAAAATTATAATTAATTCAATTTTCGTTTGAATTGACCTGTTTGAGCTTATCTACTAACTTAAGTACTTGTAAGTTATGAAGCACTGACACAAACATGGACACTAAACACAACACAGACACGTTGACACCAATAGTAATTTGAGAAAATGATATAATTCAATGTAATCATCATATGTGTCGTGTCCGACACCAGGACACACCTATTTTAAGCTTATTTTCATAAGCTCTCAAGGATAGCTTATGAAAACAGCTCATAACTTGTACGAAAACAAATTGACTTTATTTCATGTTTTTTTATAAAAAAAATAGCGTATGTATAAGCACTTATGATAAGCAATTATGCTATAAACACTAAATTAAGCTGATTATCCAAACATGGCCTCAAAACATCCCAATCAGAATGACCAAAATAACCAATATCCCAATCAAGTAAGCATCATCACACAATATCAATCTTGTTCAATTACGCAAGCAATTTTGGATCCAGATCTTTCCTAGATTCACCAATCAAAATCTCCACCATGACAAAAAAAAAGCAATGCAAAAATGAAAAGTGAAATTCCATTGTTGAAGATGATAGTAAAAATGCACCTGAGGTTTCCCTGAAACAACAGTTACACAATCTTTACAACCTTGAAGCTTCTCATCATTGATTAATGGTCGAACATGAACCGCAACTTTAACACAACAATCTTCCCCTGCTTCCATCACGAATCAAGAACACAAAAACAACAAAAAAACAATTGAAACAAACAAAACAAAACAATGTGAGTGACAGAGAGAATCAGTTCACAGCACAGTGATTGTTGTTTCTCATTGTGTACGATGAGACAACAAAGGTGGTTGTTGTTGCAGTAACTAACTATGAGAGAGTAGAAGAGATGATATAGTTGGAGGAGAGAGAAAGAAAAAGGGTAGTTTTGGAAATATGTATTTGAAGTAACTAACTGTGGAGAAACACTTGTATAGGCACAACCCTAAATCAAATTTATTTGGGCACACACTCACAAATCTAAAAATTTAAAACAAAAGTAATATAGTCACATCAATCAACATCATTTTATTTCATTTCTATTTAATTTTATTTTGTTTTTGTGAGTGTGCCTAACACCTCACATTTATGTTTGTGCCTATCAAAGAATTTTCCCTAACTGTGAGGACAACAACAACCATTATCATTTTTTCTTTGCATTCACTGTAATGTACTTTTCCAGACGGTTGCGTGCTCTTACTCTTTTATCACTGCCTTTCCTAAATTGCCCCTTCCAGTAGTCTTGTTTTTTCTTTCACAATAAAGATAGGTCCTTTCAGAAAAAGAAACCCGCGGTAATTAATAGGCTGTTACAAAAAAAAAAAACTTACAATTAATAAAAAATTTATATTTTCCATTTTTGTTGTTGCAAAATTTATTTCATTTTAAGTTTTTTTTTGTTTTCACCACCAGTTGAATCTGGTTCGGGGGTCAGTTCTGGCATCAAGTGGTTCCAGCCCCCTCCCGATCGCAGTTGCGGGGGATCGAACCGTGGTCCTCCCTACCAAGTTCAGCGCCAATCACCACTGAACCAACTAACGATTGGTTATTTCATTTTAAGTTGTTAATAAAGATTTTTTTTCAAAAAGTCTAGTAACCTTTTTATTACAATGAAGCAAAAGATAAGCTCAACAAAATTTCTCACCACTGTAATTTTGCTATTTGAAATTTAAACTCTAACCTTTATATAGATAATGTCATGTGTTTTATCGGTTGAGTTAAGTTTACATAGACTTATAACGAATTGTTTTTTTAAAGGTAATAAAGAATTGTTTTTTTTTTTTTTTGTAGGTAGCCTAGTGACTTTGATATTCCACCTTAAAGGTGAATAAGTGGAGTGTCTGGGGTTCGAACCCCGGCTCCTGCACATATAAAGAATTGTTTTTATTTGTAAAAAAAAAATTGTTTTGACTATTAATAAATGGTTAATAGTCCTGTAAATATGTAGTGATGCAGACTAAATTGGGATTTCATATTTTTCAAATGAGTTTAATCTACAAATTTTAATTCAACTGACCGAAATTGCTAGGTCAAACAACATGACAAAAGTTTGAACATTCGTCTCTTCATTTTGTGTGTGTGTTTTCAATGATTTATTATTTTGTCAATCTATAAAATAAAATGAATTTAGTCATTACGTTTTTAGGTAAAATAAAAAATTGAAAACGGATGGAGTCTATATAGTATCAACACATGTAATCAAATTCAATTCAATCAATTTAAGAAAGGATATATTTTTATCATTTTATAACATTTTTACAAAAGATATATACTCACTCCGTGATATTTTATAAGCAAAATTCAATTTTCTAAGTTTATTAGATAATTCATGTATCTGGTCTTATGCAATGAATCTTGAAAAGTTAATTTTGCTTATAAAATATCATAAAAAAAGTATATAATTTTAAAATTTTCTCTCTTTTTTTCATAAATGTCATTAATGGCTATTAGTAAAGTAGAAGGATAGTATCCACTTCAAATGTCCAATCATGTAGCATAATGATATGGATTAGGAGTCTATATTTTATTGAGATAAATTATGAACAAGTGTTTACAAGTAAGGCAGACTAGCCGTTTTCATATTACTAATTGCAATTTTGCAAGAATTGAGTTAGGTTAAAGTTTTTTTCTTGTATCAACTCATTGGTTTCCAGGCAAAAATTGTTTTCCATTAGAAATTGAATTCAGATTTTTCTGAACAATATTCATCCTATAAGGATTCATTAATCACTTTAATTCAATGTCTTAATTGGTGAAAACTGTGTTTTAAAATAGAATATGTTTGATAATCAAGTGATAAAGCTAATAAATAGAGCTATAAGGATTTCAAGAGTTTTTTACGATACTAATTAGTAATCAACACATTAACAAGTATAAAATTTGTAATTTGTATCATACTTAGGAGTATTATACTAATTAACCTATTTCAAAAATTTAAAGAAAAATTTGTAATTTGTATCATACTTAGTGTATATGTTTGGTTTCAAATTTAGAACAACCAAAATTAGTTCTAGACGTATAAAATTGATTCTGATTTATTTAGTTTCTCAAAAGTAGAATTGATTCTATCTTCAATTATCGTCAGTGCAGAACCAAACATACACTTAATGCATAAACTTCACCTAATTCTTATTAGTATAAAGAGAAAAGGTAAAAAGGGGGTGTGCAGAGTTGGAGTAGAAGAATGAGTTGTGAGAATGGAATGTAATCTTAGTTGGAATATAGATTTGAGAAAGAAGGTATAAGCAAAGAAAAAGGAACCAAACCACATAGCGACAGCTCACAAACCCACGTGAAGTGGAACTGGGATACACCGTCATCATCACACACGTTCACACTTCACAGATCAATGAATGCTACCATTTTTGCTTCAACGACACAACCCTCGGTTATGTCTCAGATTGTGTAACTCTATATTTGACATCATGCATTTTAGGTTCATAGTATGCGCGTTTGCGCCACCTAAAATCACCTAATTTAGATTCATTTTTTGTGTTTCTTAGTTACAACTTTTTTTTTTTTTTTTGGTAATCAAGAGGGCCTAAGCCCGAAAAGGAGAAGATTACACCGAGATAACTCTAGGAGTTGTGATTCCCAGACTATCCGCTACAAAAAGTTCCTGCATAAACTCAGGACAACAATCAAAAACTTTAGTATCTATACTACCCATACAACCATAGTTGGCTAAAGCATCTGCGCATTTGTTGGCTTCACGATATGTATGTCGCACCTCCACCTCCCAGTCCAAAGCCATCATCTTGCTAATTTGCTCAACTAACACATTACCTGTCGCACTATGTGACATGCCTGTTTGAACAATTCTCACAATCGCTTTCGAATCAATATTGAGCTCAATTTTTTTAAAACCCAACATTTGAACAAAACGCAGCCCCTCCAATACACCCCATAGTTCTGCTATAAACGCACTGCAACTTCCAACATTCTTTGCAAAACCACCAATCCATTCTCCTTGACTTCCTCTAACTATCCCACCACAGCCTGATAGATGTTGCTCCTTACTTGCGCCATCAGTGTGAAGACTAACAAAAGATGGTTTCGGAGGCTTCCATCCAATCATGGTTATTACCTTGTCTCTTTCCATGATCTCTGCATTGTTGCTTGCTGCTGCGTTGTACTCTTCAACCTTCTTCCAAACAAACTGAACTGCCATGGCTGGACGAAGAAAATTTTCATCATGAAGCTCCTTATTCCTCCACGTCCATAACGAGTAACAAGCCATCGCCCAAAACTTGCACCATGGTGACCTGCTACTGTTTGTTTCCATGTTACAAATATTACTTTCTATCCAATGTCGAGTCTCTCTCATATAGAAACTTCCTCTTCTAGACAGCGGCAAAGCATGATTCCAAAAATTCATCGCGATTGGACAGTCCCTTAACACGTGTATCACTGTCTCTGAGGTATTGTGACAATAATCGCACATGGCATGCCCCAACCCCATCTTGGCTTTACAATCATTTGTCAAAATTCTATTATGCAACACCATCCACATGAAAGCTTTGACACGTTCCGGAACTTCAAGCTTCCAAATTCGACTCCAATTCGGGTCAGCTACTTCTCTATTAATACCACACAGATTTTGATACATTAGGCTAATAGCAAAACCTTTATTATTTCCACCAACACTACATCTTTCATCCCGACCATTTTCCATGTTTGGAGGTAAAATAGCTGCAATTTTGTTTTGAATATCCATTGACAACCAATTGTGAAAAATGGACCAGTTCCAACCACCATTTTGATCAATAAGATCTTTCACTTTAAGACCTTTCAAATGATCAGGTATGTCCACTATTTGATCAATGTGAAGGCCAGGTTCTACCCACGCATGACTCCACGCATCCACAACAGTCCCATCCCGTACACTCCAGACACTATATTCCTCCATTTTTGGTTGTAAAGCCACTAGACTTTTCCAAAGTGTGGAGTCTGTGCTTCGAGTCTCCTCTAACCCATTCGCCCTACCATCAACATATTTCCCTTTAAGCACACTGCACCAGAGGTTATTGTTGTTACTATGGAACTTCCAGTTAAGCTTCATCAAGCATGCTTGATTCATAGTTACTAGTTTCCGAAGTCCTAACCCACCACTCCATTTTGGCGTCGTGACAGTGTCCCATTTAACAGCATGGTAACGTCTTTTTTGATCGGTATCTCCCCATAGAAAATTCCTTTGTATCCTTTGGATTTCATCAATACAAGCTTTGGGGATCTTGGATGACATCATAGGATATGTAGGGACAGCTTCTATTACACTTTTGGCCAAAGTTAACCTCCCAGCAAAAGACAATTGAGTTGCTTTCCAGGTAGCTAGTTTACTACTGACTTGTTCAATTAAGTAGTTAAAGTCATGTCTCTTTGGTGCTCTTCCAACCAAGGGCACTCCCAAATACTTTCCAAACTCATTTGTCACACTAAACCCAGACCTTTGAATTAGATTGTTTCTAGTTCCACGGTCCACATTCCTAGAGAACAGTAAACTAGTTTTTTCTTGACTTACCTCTTGCCCGGACAATTGACAGAATTCTTTTAAAACCTCAAGCATACATTTCATCTGGTTGTCACTTGCAGTACCAAAAAGTAATAAGTCATCAGCAAACATTAGATGGGATATTTCTGGACCAGTCCTTCCAGCCTTGATACCGCGCCATTTACCTTCCTCAACTGCTTGAAGGATTAAATGAGAAAGTTTATCCATGCATAAAACAAATAAATACGGGGAAAGGGGATCGCCTTGTCTAATTCCCCTTTGAGGTTTAAAATACTCCGATCTAGCACCATTCCATTTGACATTGGTATTGACACTACTAATCGCATGCATGACAACATTAATGAGAGCTTCCGGAAATTTAATTTCCAACAAAGTTCTCCAAATAAACTCCCAACTCAGCTTATCATATGCCTTTGAGAGATCCACTTTTATCGCAAAAGCTCCTTTTTTTCCTTTCATTTTATGCATGGAATGGATCATCTCTTTAGCCACAATTACATTCTCATGAATATTCCTTCCTGGGACAAATCCAGTTTGAAAGGGAGATACCAACATATCTATACAACCTTTTAATCTTTCAACCACCACTTTACTCACAATTTTGTAATTTGTGTTGCAAAGAGATATTGGGCGGAACTGCTTCACATATTCCGGGTGGGATATTTTTGGTATAAGGCAAATGTCAGTTTGATTTACCTCAGCTATGTCCCCTGGTTGAGACCAAATCTTTTTGACAAAATCACAAACCGTGCTTCCAACCACTTCCCACGATTTTTGATAGAACCCAGCTGGAAAACCATCCGGTCCTGGTGCTTTCCAAGGATTCATATTAAAAACAGCACTTTTAACTTCTTCATCCTTGATAGGAGCAGCAAGATCATTCAACATGATTGGATCAAGGACAGGGTACGTTATTTTAGTCTGGTACCAAGTCCTACTAATATATTTCTCTGAAAATAGATCTTGATAGAAAGCATTCACCATCTCTTTCAATTGATCAACTTCCTCGATCCATTGTCCCTGATCATTTTTCAGCATGACAACGTTATTCCTTCTTCGACGGCTAACTGTTTTGAGATGATAATACCGTGTATTACGATCCCCATCCTTTAACCATTTCGCACGCGACCGTTGAAACCACATTAACTCTTCCTTTCTCAAAATATCATTCAGCTCCCGTTGCAAGTTTCGTTCCAAATTCAAAAAACTGCTCCTTCTTGCACCATTCTGAATACATCTCTGGATTCCTCCAATTCTTGCCATGATGTGTCTTTTCTTATGAAGGATTTTGTCTAAATGCTGAAACTTCCATTCTTTGATATCTCGTTCCACTTTTTTCAGATTAGTTGTGACTTTATCTCCGCTCCTCCAGCTACCACGCAACATTGTATCGTAATTTGAATCAACCAACCAAGCACTCTCAAATCTAAACTGCCTAGGAGCCACATGATGCGGTGCCCCCATAGGAGATATTAAAATCGGATGGTGATCAGAATAATCTATTCTCATAAGGACTTTGACAATACCTTCCGGAAAATCCAATCTCCATTGTGCATTACATAAAGCTCGATCAAGTCTTTCGAAAATGCGCTGTCCTCCATGATAGATAGGGCCTCGCCAAGTAAATTTAGGACCTGATGCCTCCATGTCAATAAGTCTGCAATCATCTATTCTCTCTCGAAATTTATTGCATTTGCGTACTGAAACACGAGCTCCACCTCTCTTCTCCTCTTCACACTTGATGTCGTTGAAATCTCCTGCTATCATCCATGCCCCAGACATATTGTTCGCTATTTCCTTTAAATCAACCCACAGAAGGCTCCGGTTATCCTCACTTGGGCTAGCGTAAATTGCAGTAAAAAACCACCAATCTCCTTTGGGATACTTCACCTTCATATGTATGAATTGAAATTTATTAATACATACATCAACAGTAATGAAGTCTTTTTTCCATGCTACAACTATGCCTCCAGCATAACCCTGACAGTTAGCAGCTGTGAATTCATCATATCCCAACAATTCAAAAGTTCTATAGAGTTTAGCTGGATCACACCTTGTTTCCATTATAACCATCATGGCAGGCCTCTTAAGACTTATGTACTGCTTGCAAACGCGATAAAATGAAGTGTTAGCTGCTCCTCTGCAGTTCCACACAAAAATACTACTATTTGTATTCATCATAAACATAGTTTTGAGAAAGACAAACAAAACTCATGACTCCTTATTGTGAGAGCTCAGGAGTCTCTCTAACAATGTCCATCTCAGAATCCGAACCAATGTTCGACCCTTGATCATTTGCATCTTCAAAAATTTCCCCTTCAATCAATGTGTCCTCATTACGAGTTTGAGATTGGTCGGGAACGATAGTTTGTGGGGGTACGATTAGCATGTCTGGTGGCCTTGGGGCGTTTGGGTCTACATTCATTGGAAGGCCCATATGCAGGCCCACTTCCTGAAAATTGAAACCCCCTCCTCCATTTGCACCTACATTCTTATTTTCACTAATTTTCACCTGTTGGAATTTTTCTTTAAAAATATTGGCCAAATCATTTTTTTCTATATTCTCAACAATATTCTCTACTGTGGCCCTCCCATTATTTTTGCTCATTACTCTTCCTTTAAAACTTCCAGTAGCCCGCGCCCCTAATTTTGTCCCTTTAAAAGCTTTCTCATGATTGGCTGCTTTTGCTGGACAACTCAGCGCCTCCTTCCTTTCCTTTACAGGCCCATCCATGTCAGCTATTTGATCAACAATGATTGCTGATTTATTCCTTCCCTTTTCATAGCTCCCTTTTTGATGAGTAATAATTGTGCCATCATTATGACTTTTTTTTCCTTTACCATTCTCTCTTTCTTTTGACAGTTGTCGACCCCTAATTGGCTCCGTTATAATTTCCTCATGATTGACACTTTCATGTTGGTCCTCAATATTTTCGTTAATTAGGGCCTCAAATCTGGAACCATTAATGTTCCCGGTGGCATTAATTTTCGCCGGAATTTTTTTTCCTCCACCATCTACCGCTGATTGCACCATGTTTTCCTTCTCCTTTGCTTTGTTATTTCTTTTCTGTTTTTGCACCACCACCCAAGGTCCTTCCAGTCCCTCTCCAGGCAGTTCTACTCCCCCATTCTCTCTACCTTTATGTTGCACTCCACCTATCTTTGCTTTGTCCGGACACCCTTCAATGTAGTGTCCAAATTTTCCACAACCCTTGCACAGCAGATGCAGTCCCTCATACTCAATATTATATTTCCTGCCTTTAATCATGAACATTGCTAGCAGAGATTTGGTTAAGTCCACTTCCACACAAATCCTAGCATACTTACCTCTTTCTTGCATCAAGGTATTTTTGTCCACCTTCACTGTGGAGCCTATCTTGTTTCCAATACTCTTGAGGACTCGTGAATCGTAATATTCAATTGGTAATCCTGAAATCCTCACCCAAACTGCCACTTTTTTGATGGTGTCACTTTGAGGATGAAAATCTGGACTCCATTCCTTCACCGTAAGATAGTGATCATATATGAACCAAGGTCCATTCGTCAGGGCCGTCTCATGATCCAGATCGTGTGAGAAAGTAACCAGATAATAATCATTTCCGAGATCAATGATATGAATTATCCCCTTCTTCACCCACATTTGCTTCAACCTTATCTCCAAGGCTTTGTATCCAATCCGTCGACCGAGCAACTTCACAATAACACCTCTCTTCCATGGGCGATGAATCCTTTTCTCCTCCGTTTTTGACAGGACAAAGATAGGGCATTCGTAGTTGCCAATCTTCTGATCTTCTACCCTTATCCCGTCGATATCAATCTCCACCGGATCATCCTCTTCCTCATCCGAGTCAGAGCCCTCCATATCTACTTGGCCATCAATCCTTCCATCAGCGCCAACGACTATTCCTTTATAGGACTTTGTCGTTGATATCCCCTCACTACGCTGGTCGTTATTGATTCTGACCACAGTTGCTTGAGACTCTTTTGACATCACCCCCTCCATATCATGGAGGTTATGATCTTTGAATTTTTTTGTACTTCGTTCATGAAGATCTTCTTCATCTGCCGTTTTTCCGTGGTTTGCTGCTTGACTCATCATGTTAGGACTCGCCATCATCCTTGAGTAACACAAGGAGCCCGAAACCCTTCAACCAACACCTTTGCTGAGACTGGTCCCTCACCGATAGATCCCCCGTTGCCAGGGGACCGTGCTAGGACTTTAAACTCTCGCCCAACAAAGATATCAATATCAGGAGAGCTCACGAGCAGGACGAAAAAGCGCGATAGATAACCCAGAAAACTCAAACCCTAGCAGAGCGTGTATCTTCTTAGTTACAACTTACATTACAAAGTTTAATTTTAAAAATTAATCATTAAGATATTTCTTAAATTATTATTCTTTAATTAAGTAATTGAATTAAAATGATTAATGAACTTCATTTTTTTTGGTCTTAGAAAAAGTGGTAATCTACTGAAATTAAACTCACACACAACTGTGAGGTCCCGGGTTCGAACCCGGGTCATGACGTCCGGCCTAGCAATTTCAGCATTTGCCAGTTGAGCTAGGACTTCTAGACATTAATGAACTTCATTTAAAGATAGATCATTGTGAAGAATTTTAGTTTGATTTTTGAATATTACAATTTACTATTAAATTTTATTTACCTCTTGATTGAACTTTAATTATCGGAATTCATTTTTCTAAAAATTGAAAGATTATCACACAATTTTTTTATGCATTTATATAAAAGATAATTGATGTATTTTGTTATTTGGAAAAAGCTTATAGAAAGAGACCAACAAAAATATTAAAATGTCTTTATCCAAAAAAAAAAAAAAGTCTCACACATAGGAACAATTATAAGTAAAAATTTGTAATAAGTCGCGTAAAAAAAAATTGTAATAAGTAGTTTTTTAGAGATTTTGAATTGTGTCATCAAACAACTTGATCATTATATAAACTTATAAAGATGGGTCAATTTTCTAGCTCTATTTCAATTAGTTTATAAGATTATGCTTATCAACATTTTTATAAGTTGAGTATTTATAAGTTGTTTCTATAAATAATATTTCTTTGAGTACTGTTACCAACCCTTACAATACTCAACTTAATTCTATAATATTATTTATAGATGTTACTTATAAATACTCAATTTTCAGACGCTGTTACCAACCCTTACAATACTCAACTTATAAATGTTATTTATAGAAACAAACCAAGCCAAAAAAATAGATATTAATTAATTTTTTTGGCAACATTTATGTACCTTAGACACGTAATGGCAAAGAAATGTTTGAGTGAGACAAAATATATTATTTTTATATTTGTATACGATAAAATAATTTGATATTGTAATTAAGTCAATAAAATTTGTCCGCTTAAAAAAACAAGAAACTTATCCACCTAAAAAAATATAATTTTTAGACATAAATATATAAGAAATATTTTATATATGTGTAAGATTGAGACCCTTTCTCATTATTATTTATAATAAACTTATTAAGATAATATGTCACATGCAATCTACATTACATATGATGGAAGTTTTTTAATTATTTAACAAATTTGTTGTGACATTCATCTAAGGTTTTAGTTTTGTTTATTAATCCTTAATCAGCACAAATATATGTCAAAAAAATTATTCTAAGCAATGATTTAGACATGCAAAAAGAAAGTGTTATTTTTGTTTGAACTACATAATGTAGGAAACCAGTCAAATCAGCCATGTTGAGGGCACTCCTACCTCATCATCATTATTTGTTCTTATATAAAATTGTTGGGGGCGGGGGAGATAAATGATAAAGAGGAGAAAATAAATAAATTTTTAAAAAAATGAAAAGAAGGGGAAAAGTGTGATAACATAGGATTTATATAAAAAAAATAAAAATAAAAAAAAAGTGGAGGAAGGATCCACCCATATGGCACCACCAATTATTTAAAGATTAAAAGGAAATGGTTTATACTAATTAGTGTCGCTGCAGGGACACTAGTTAAAAATACCAAAAAGAAAAAATTCTGCATAGAAAATAATTTTTATACTCCAGGAATATTTTTTAAAGGTTGACTACACAAATTTCAAATTTTTTTTTTATCATATTTGCTTTTTTAACTAGTGCACTTAGCATTTTCCAATTAGGAAGGGGAGTAGCAATTTTGGGTTGGGTGGGAGATTTTCTTGCACAAATGAGTTAATCACTAGTATTTTGCAATGTATACAAGTATATTTTTAATATTTAATTAAATTAAATTAATAAATCTCACAATTGCTAGTCAAAAATAAATAATATGGCGGTAATACAAACATAAGAAGGAGAAGCAACATCACAATAGTCAATTTTTCCATAAAAAAAAAATCACAATAGGCAATTTAGGTTGAAGCTAGAGAGAGAGTAATTAAATGGAATAAAATAAAATAAAATAAAGTGGTTAAAAGCCCACCTGGCCTCCCACAGTCCCACGGGACATATCTAGCTGGTTGGCCCCTAACTTCACATGGAATTTAGCTTCTTAATATGGCGGGGTCCATGATTAGCTAGGTCAGAATTTGGAGGACCCTTTATATGTCATATGTCATGGGTAGAAGATAGGATGAAAGTAAAGAGAGCAATTAGTGATGCCATATGAAGATGGAGATATATTAGAAAGAAAGTGATTAATGAGTATGTATGAGAAATTGAGAATTATGTGTGTCTAAATGTATGGGTCGATTAATTATAATATCTTTTTTTTCCAACCACACGAGATAATCATTCATGTGAGATATATTATTATGAAAAATGATTGTTGGTACGAGAAGTTAAAAATAAGAAATACAAGAAGGCAAAATTAAGGGAGTAATTTTAATACCAACTCATCCATGATCTCCTCAAAAAGGGGAGTTACATTTTGACCCACCACTTATAACACTACATGTAAGCATTCTTGTTTTTCTTGATCAAATTCTCTCGTACCAAATAGCACTACTCTATTATTATACTATACTAGCCGCCTTTTTTTATTTGGTGTGATCGAAATTCTTTATTGTGCAAATATAAATAATTTCTTTTTTATTGGACTTAGTTAATTGATAACTACTTAACATCCTTTTTTGTTGTGATTAGTTATTAAGAAGAAAAAATATATATATATATATATATACATATATATATATATATTTTTTACTATAAAAAAACTAAAAACATACTTTTATGTGGAAGTTGTGCTTAGTTATTAAGAGAAAAAAAAATTATTTACTAAAAAAAAAAAGAAAATCTATTTTTATGTGGAAGTTATTTTTCAACATATACAAATATTTAGTTTTTTTTTTGGTAGTTTTTTTTAAGGGTAAAATAAGTATAATGAAAAAGTCATCCCAAAAATTTGTATCCTCTTTATATATAGTAATAGATAAAACAATTCTAATTATTTTTTCTGTAAAAAAAGTGAAATTTTTTATTTTTATTTATAATGAAGAGGGCTAAAGCCCAGAATTTTTTTGATACAAAATATAATATATAATAAGAATAATTATATAAAAAAAATTATTTACATTTACTTATGTAGGATGTTAAAAGACTTTTTATATAGTTTGAAGGTTATCTGATTTAGTTAAGAGTTTAATTGTTATGCACTGTCAGTGTAAAGTTATTTTACACATGCAACCAATAAGAGTGATTTAAACTTCCATGTCATATAAAGATAGTGGGGTAAAGTGGGGTGATTTGGTGGAATACATGGTTGTTATTGATTGACCGTGTAAAATTATTTTACACTGTCAGTGCATACAAATTAAATTCTTTAGGGAAATAAACTATTTGATTAAAAAAAAATACTTTCATCATATCTATAAAGAATTAGTTTTGACCGAACTTAAAATAAATTTGATCAATTATAAACATATATCTTTATTAATTGATCCGACCTATTTTCACTTCACGTTTTAACCATCACTATTCAAATTATCCAATTTTCAAGTGTACTGTGAGTACTCTAACCACTAAGCTATATTTTTTTTGGTAATACTACTAAGCTATTTCAAAACAAAATATATATCACAATTAGTCCACTAATTAATTTTAATGATACGGAGTAATTAATTAAGAAAGAAAAGAAAGAACAAGCCTTGTAATTCATCACTTCATGATTGTTCTCACATGATACGTACATACACACTTTGGTGAATCCACATTTTTTCAATCTCCCTTCTAGATCAAGTCCTTTCATAAGTTCTCAACCAGGCAAAAACTAGACCCTTTGACATCCTACTTTGTCTCCCCAAAAATAATTTCAACATGTCCATATTTCAATATTTGGATTTTAACTAGTTTTTCCTTTCAGATTCTAATATTCTATACAGATCAAAAGAAGATAGCTGGTGGAATTAAGAGCCTTTGAAAAAAATTGATCAAAGTAGTTGCAAATGGGCCACTCATGGGATCAGAAGGTGGTGAGTGGTGACTTGTGAGTGCAGTTTGATGGAATATATATTGACTGTGTACCATGTCCATGTGCGTGCAAATTTATGAAGTTGCACCTATATACACTATATAATGTATAGAGCGTGACAAATAATTTATTAGTAGGCCATATAACTGTAATATCTTTTCCTCTATGCATGTGTGTTTCCAACGTTTATGTATCCATTTTTCTTTTTCTTATTTTTGATAATAACATTATGTTATGTACTCTTTGTTCCGATCGGTTAGAAAGAATATTGTACTATATATACAGAGTTAAAATTTTTATTTTAAATCTTTCACTTATCACTTATTTATTTTAATGAATGAGATTCTAATCATTAGACAACTTAACAAAAAATAATCATTATATCTATATGAGACATTAAATTATCTTTTTTTTTTTTACAATACATTAATTATCATATTACGTAATATAGGCACAGTAATAATTTTCGATCTTAACTTATGTGTAAGGAAGAACGTTTGTCAGGAGATGACATTCTCTTAGTGAATCTCATATTTTGAAAGATTAGTTTCTAACTTCTAAACTAAAGGAATGGATATCTTGAATGACCAATATGTTAAACATATATAGTTTATAAAGCACACCGGTAACACGTTTGTGGGATTTTAAATTGCAATGAAATTGTGAATAAAACCACAAATAGATATGTGAGTAAAATGGTCATTTTAAATATGTAGTCGGATGTTCGACTTTTAGCTCATACGTACAAAAAAAATTGTCGGTACATATATAATATTTTTGAGGGATTAATCTATGTTATGTGTGAAAGATATTTTAGTTTATAAGAAAAACGACAAGTTTGGCTTCTATTCAGGTTTGGCATGATATATGTATGGTTAATTCCTTGATTGAGTAAGCATGGTATAAGAATTCACCGATGATTTTTTATGTGAATCACTCTATGAATATAGAAGAATAATTGAATAAAGTTTTGAAAATTCTAAATTTGACCGCGAGGTATGTAAGATTTGGCTAATAATTGATCCCATTAAGAATTGAACTCGAATTCTCTCGAACAATTCGTCTTAGTCAGAATTCATTAACTACTCAAACTAAATATCTTAACTTAGTTTGGCTTTTATTGTTATTTTTTTTTATCTTTATTGGCACCTTTAGTTAGAAGGAAGAATTAATAACCGTACAAAAGGTGGGCAAAAAAAAATAAATCCAAATTTCAAGTTTCTTTTTTTAACCTAACTTTCCATTCATTGGATTCTTGTCATTCGAAGGTTACCTCAGATGCAAATGAAGCAACCACAAAGTGGCCCCTATTTTAAACTGTTTGAGGCGATATTACATCATTATTAAGCACTTAAAAGTTGGGTTTAAGTGGACATCAACTAGTAACATTAACAAAGTTTTAATACTGTCTATGCTTAGGTATGTGATTGAAACTTGCATTCATCCAACACCCCCTCAAAATCTTACCAAACTAGAAAGCGAAACCACCTCATGAGTGGCTATGTGAGAAAGCTGATTTTTATTTTTATTTTTATTTTTATTTTTGTTCAAGTAGTCTAGTGGCTAGAAATTTCACCTTTAAGGTGGATAAGTGGGATGACCGGGGTTCGAACCCCGGCCCCCTGCATATAATATGCAATTGTCCTACCAATTGAGCTAAGCTCACAGGACGAAAGCTGATTTTATTAGTAGTATTTTAGACAAACTTTTCATTCTATGAGCAAACTAAATACTCAACCCAATATATAATGACCCTTCATTAGTTCATTATTATATATACATATGTTTTTGAGATTTTAAAAATGTTAATAAGCACCTTTAAAATTATAATTTTGATTAAAAAACAAATATAAAAATATTTTATTAGAAAGTGGTGTAATGTAATCAACTTCTCAAAAGTTTAAAACTTGTTGTTTGATACAAAAAAAATATTAATTTGCACAAATTAATAACTAATTTTGATTAATAAATAAATTTTAAATATACTTTTATTTGCTCACTCACCCATTTATTATCTCACTTCATTTATGTAAATGTACTAATTGATAAAATAATAGTATTAATTTGAAAATGACATATAAACAAGAATAATTTTACTATAAATAAAATCAGTAACTGAAAATTAAAAGAGGTAGCAGTGAGTATTAAAAAAGAGGTACACCAATGTCAAAAGAAAAAAAGGTACACCAATCATCTCCTTTCTTAGTGAAAAGGATTTTACTATGTATATGTCATTTCTAGTTCTACCCTTTCTTAGTTAATTTAATTGATGTACATTTCTAATTCTACCCTTAATTTAATCATTAATATTATTTCACAAAATCTATTTTCTTAGTGAAAAAGTATAAATATCCACTATAAACAGTTTAGTAAAAATAAAATCTTAATTGTCCCCATGAGCTTAACTCAATTGGTTGGGACATCGTACTATATGTGCAGGAGCCGGGGTTCGAACCCCAGACACTCCACTTATTCACCTTTAAGGTGGAATTTCAAAGCCACTAGGCTACCTACCAAAAAAAAAAATCTTAATCTATTATAAAATAATGGTCAATTATATCTTGGAATTTCTAAGATACTCATTGTTTTGGAAAGAAAAAAAAAATAGGCTAGAAAAGAAAAAGCTTCTTTTTTATACAAATAAAAAATAAAAATAAACAAAGATTTAGTTTTATAACTATAAATAATTTGTTTAAATTTTAGAGTATTAATTTAACTTTCTCTTTTAGATTATTCTTTACCGCTGTTTGCAGATGATATTCGGTTTACACCAAATTAAGCCGATTGTATTCGCATAATCCAATTAATATTTGTTTGAATCATGTATTTCTAGAGTTATTTTAAATTTTAATAAGCATTACCAATCGTTAGTTGGTTCAGTGGTGATTGGCGCTGAACTTGGTAGGGAGGACCACGGTTCGATCCCCCGCAACTGCGATCGGGAGGGGGCTGGAACCACTTGATGCCAGAACTGACCCCCGAATCAGACTAAACTGGTGGTGTAAACCAAAAAAAAAAAAAAAAATTAATAAGCATTATTGTACTGATTTTACACACACACATCACTTAGTTGGCCATGTTACAAGAGCAACAGCACAATCACACAGTTGGGGAATTAACATTTAGGATTCATTCTTTCTGAACACGTTTAGCTTTTTCCTTTATGCTGAATTCCAGTGAGACTCTAACCATGCACCAAAGTTTTCTTTTATTCTCGACCAACCTATCTTACCCAACTTTTATCCCAAATGCTTTTTTCTACCCATGTGGTCCTTTAAATTATCACATGCTCCCATCCCATCTTCTTTTCCATCACTAACAAACACCATTTCTTAAACATCATTTCTAATCCTTCATTTCCCTTTCCACATAATTATTAATCTCACACTTTTATGTCTCCTTTTAAGATTTAGATTCCTACGGTACTGAGAGATCATATATTCAAAATATTATGGTTGTTTGATTATAACTTTTGATCAGACTTTACTTACTTCGCAGTTAAATTTTAGATTATTGGAGTCGTACTTTCCTGAAAATCAGAGAGTGAATACAAAAAATATATATTGATGGTTATTCAATCCAGATTGAACGACCTAAAATGGAAGTTTTGTTTTATAATTTAAAATTGTGAGTTTAAACTTAAACTTTGATTTTAATCGAACAACGCTGATGTATTTAGACCACGTGAGAATGCGGTAATTTCCTATCACCAACTTTGAGATCCTCCTTTTTACCCTATCATTCTCTCCCAAGCAACTCCTCACTTTATTAGTCATAATTATTAATTAGTACTAATAATAATGTAATTGAAACTTTGAAAAAGAAAAAAACTAATGTAATTGAAAGTACTTTGGACTATAACTCAATTATCGATTAGTGTTGTCTTATTAACTCTCTTTCACTCATTTTCAACTACATAAATTTTCATAGAAAAGGCATATGATTTTTGTAACATAATAATAATCAAAAGGGGTCTAACCCCATACCCCATATCTCCTTATCACAAATCAAAAAGGTAAACTAATTATGTGATTTTTCGCCTCAATATGGCTAAAGCTGTATATCCTTTTTTGGATAAAATTGCAATTGCAATATATACATATACCCACAAATTATGTATCTTCTTCCTTTTGCTTTGGACCCTGTATCTTAAAGCATGGAGTTGGAGACATAACATGTGCACCATTGGAGGGTATCATCATTAGCATGTGTCAATGTGCTGTTGAAGGCAATGCTAGATAGATAAATACATAAATATATAGGGATACAATACAAGCTTTTAGGACAGAAAGTAGTGGCATATGATTAGGCAGGCATTGATGAAAAGCTAGCTCACAAGTTAGTTTAAACATGTTTGTGAATTAAATTCATCATCCCTTGGGAAGACACTATTACAACGTTTGTGACCGAAAATGTGAATGAAGAGAAAAAATTTTCCTTCTCTAAAACGTATCTAATCATCTAATCTAATACTACCATGTACAATACAGCATGTTTAGAGATTATAACATTACATTGTCACACAAGTTAAGTGTCGAATACTTTTCCTTTTTTTACCCCATACTAGAGCACCAAACTTGTTGAAATGACTCCAACTCTCCTCAAAAGATATAAGATTGATACACATTCATCTAAACATACACATCCAAGTAGTTAATATCTTCCTCCTCCAAGAAAAAATAACGCATTCATGTAATTAGTTAAAATTTAAGGAAAATAACGTGTTCCGAAGTTTTTATTTAGGAGTAAAAATGAGGGGAGGGGGGCGAACAGTCATGGAGGGAAGAGAGTTCTTCTAAACTGAGAAGCCACGAAACACAAAAGTTCCATCAGTACATGGGCCTAAGACATGCAATCATAATACTGAGGACATACATATAGGGTGCGTTTGTTTTGGATTTTTTTGAAAATAGATTTTGTAGTGTTACATAATTTTGTGTAAAAAAAATTTACAAAGAAACTTTTTATAAAAGCTTCAAATGAAAATTTGGTTTGAATAGTTATTCTTAAAATGTGATTTTAGGCATTTCATCAGTTTATTGAAAAAAAATTTGGATATCAAAATTTCGAAAAAATCATTTAATTTGAAGCTATTTCAAATAGATTTTCATAAAAATCATTTTTGAACTACAACTTTTTAAAAAAATTGTGATTTTGACTATGTTTTGTTCTTCAATAATGTATGTTTATGTTATATGATGTCAAAATTAGTGTTTCAATTTAGAAAAAATAAATATAAAAAAACTTATAATATTTTGAAAAACGGTTTTACAAAATCCATTTTCAAAAATACAAAGAAAAAATCTATTTTTTTAAAGCTAGAACAAACACCCCCTTAATCATCACACCCCCACAATATTTAAATAGACTTTTTACTTTTTAAATTTAATATTCAAACCCTCATAAGATTTAAAATACTTAATTTTATAATCTGTTTTATTACCATACATCCAAATTCTCAAAGCTCGTATTTTAAATTTTACACAATATTATTATTGTTATTATTTATATAATTTAATTAAATATTAAAAACAACCTAATTCTCTCTTTTATCTCCCAAGTCCCAACCCACATCTCTTTGGTTTCTCCTATAGAGTGTAATGTATGATGGCCTAATTTCATTGATTCTTCTCCTCACCTGCTTCAAGAGAGCTTTTTTTCGCACCCTCGTGTCACTCATGCACCCTCTGACATTCTCAAATTACTCCTTTTACTACTTAGGAGAAAAGACAGTTTTATTTATTTATTTTTTTTTTGAAAAGTAAACAAATAATATAAAGTCAATAAAGAAGAAACGAAGAAGAAGAACCGAAGCAGGAACATCGACAAGCGAAGACCGATCAACCACCATATTTCCACGGCGGAAGCCACCCCTAAAATCTCGAACCAAAATCTTTTGTCCTCATTTTCATCTTATTCTGAATCTCACATCTTCCATTACACACCTCTCTACAGGTAAGTCCTTTCGTTTTGCTCCATTCATTCAATTTCTATTTTCCTTCAGCATTCACTGATTCGGATCCCCGAGTTGAAAAATCAATTCGTCAATTCTATATTTTGAATTGGAATGTTTATGTTTCATTTTCGTATACTTTGCAGGATTAATTATCCACGATTACCGGAATGTTCATGCATGAGTGATTTTGAAAGCTTCATTGCTTATTTGATTGATATATTTAGATAATGATGGCATCAACTGTTATCGATTTCGTGAACAATACGTTAGATTGGGTGACTTATGCTTTAGATGCACCTTCTGCACGAGCCGTAGTTTTTGGATTCAATATTGGTGGTAATCTTCTATGTTCTGTACTGAAATTTCCTTCATTTTTTAGTTTATGGATGATTATCAATTAGATTATGGATGATCATGCATAGCAATGTTGTATCTTAAGTCTATGGTTGTAAAAAAAGAATACGGGACTAAAACCAAAAATTGTTGTATCAAGAGGGACTAACATCATATTTAAACCAAAATAAAATCAAATTAGTTCGTGTAACTTATCAATTAATTAATTTTCTTTGTTTTTTTACTTTATGTTTAAAGGACATTTATTTATCGAAGTTTTACTTCTGGTGGTCATACTTTTCTTGCTTTCCCAGAAAAGTTACAAGCCTCCTAAAAGACCCTTGACAAACAAGGTTTGTTGCTCTTTCACTCTGTGCGTATGTACATTTTTGGTTTGTTATATACTTATATATGTATTCAATTTTTTAGTTAATATAGGAATGCTTGTTAGCTTTTTGGAGCTGTATAAGGCTTGTGGAAGACTTTGATGTGAAAATAATACTGTTGGCATTTATTATATTGTCAGTGGGATTTTTAGTTTTCCTAATAAAATGACTTTATTTGCCTATTTCATCAAAATGCTAGCTGGCTTTGCCTCTAATTTTTTACATTTGTGCATAATGTCTGTAGGAAATTGATGAACTATGTGATGAATGGGTTCAACAACCCCTTATTCCTTCTCTTAATGAAGAGATGCACTCTGAACCACCAGTGTTGGAGAGGTAGTTGCATTCTGGTGGTATCACGCTCATTTGTTTTCTCGTTTTAAATGTTTTTTAGCACATTGGAATTTACGTTACTTGTGTGTTTTGTTGACTGATTGCCTTCCTTGATATTATCTTATGTTTTTGTACTTGTGAACTTCATTGTTATGGTTACATTTCCTTCTCTTAAATTCACACAATATTTTAGGATGAGCCCTAGCATATTGCAAGTTTGCTACGTTGTGATGTGGTAGTCATGGTCATAATAGAGTTAAGGTTATCAGATCCAGTGGGGTTGATTAGTGTGTGTGTGTGCGCGCACGTGTGTGTTAAAATAAATAATTAATACAAGTAAAGTTTAAGATAGGCTTAGACTCTTCCAATTATCTTTTTCATTTACTCCTAATAACGAGGTATTTCTTATGCAGTGCTGCTGGGCCACATACCATAGTTAATGGTAAAGAAGTTGTAAATTTTGCTTCAGCAAACTATCTTGGGCTTATAGGTCATCAAAAGTTACTTGTAAGGAAATGATCCCATTTATAAATAAATGTTTTCTTTTTTGGGGCACTGATTTGATGCGGTGACTCTACATTTACTTTATCTTGCAGGACTCATGTTCGTCTGCTTTAGAGAAATATGGTGTTGGTTCTTGTGGCCCCCGTGGGTTTTATGGGACAATTGGTAAGGCTCAATCATAAAGTCTGTTTTTGAGGAAATGCATGTTCCCTTTCCCTTATGATACTTTTCCTTCCCAGATGTCCATCTTGACTGTGAAGCGAGAATAGCAAAATTTTTAGGAACGCCTGATTCAATTCTATACTCTTATGGACTTTCCACCATGTTCAGTGCTATTCCTGCTTTCTCCAAAAAAGGAGATATAATTGTGGCGTAAGTATGCATAGCTTATCTTTTAATATCTACTATTTGTTCAATTTTTCCTCATTTTTTTGTCTGATCACTCTGATGACATTATATTGAGTATTGTTTTATAATGATCCGCACTCTTCTCCATCCACTTTATTTTTCAAAATGTATTAAAGTAATGTCACTTAGTACCTGTTGATCAATGAAAGCATTGTTTATATAGATCTGTTGTTTCAAAGGTTCAAGTTTCATACATAAGTTTATTTCTTTTAACAGGGACGAGGGAGTCCACTGGGGAATACAGAATGGCCTTTATCTTTCTAGAAGCACAGTGGTATATTTTAAGCACAATGACATGGATTCTTTAAGAGAAACTTTAGAGAAAATTACTTCGAAATATAAGGGGACCAAAAATTTGAGGCGTTATATTGTCGTTGAAGCTCTTTACCAGGTAGATCTCGTCTTCCATGCATTTTTTTATTAGCCTTACACATCTATACCGTGTTTCCAATGGAGTGCTTACAACCTTTAGGTTTAAAATCAATCAACTATACTAATTGCTGCTTTTTCTTGCAACTTGCGGCATCGGTAGATTATGCTATATGAACTGCTATTTCTGCTGAGATATTACAGTATTTAACAAATGAAATTTGAAAATGTATTTCAATGTTGTTCCTGAAATGACTATTGCTACTTGCCCTGGTTTTCTCAACCATTGAGTTGTAATAGTTACTTTTCTTTAGTTTTCATACTAACATCTATTATGTTCATATTCTTACCTGCATGCAAACTAAAATTGCTTGATTAGTAACTACTGACACATGTTTCCTTGAAAAAAATTTGCAGAATTCTGGACAAATAGCACCCTTAGACGAGATCATTAAATTGAAGGAAAAATACCGTTTTCGTATTTTACTGGATGAGAGCAACTCGTTTGGTGTGCTTGGAAGTTCTGGAAGAGGTGTCACTGAACACTATGGAGTACCGGTATGTACTGAAAATTCTGTTTGGGCGTTGGTGTCTATATTTGAAATTGTACTGCTAGTTATGATTTGTGGTTGTCTGCTGCAGGTTGAGAAGTTAGATCTTATAACTGCTGCTATGGGACATGCATTGGCTACAGAAGGAGGATTCTGCACCGGAAGTGCAAGAGTTATAGATCACCAAGTATGGTATACTGAATCATAACCATCTTGGATTTTCATGTATACTGAACTTAAAAAGCGAGGAAAGATTGTAAATGTGGAAATTAAGAACTTCTTCTAGACTCAAACTCAAGTAATAAAATAGTCATGTTTGGTGTATATAAGAAAATTCTATTTTTTTTTACTAAATTTAATTCTATTATTCAATTAATGGTTTTATGAAACAAATATCACTCAATTAATGCTCTCATGAAACAAGTTCCAAAGGAAATTAAATGAAGAGAAATGATGGTTTGGAGAATGCAATTTTTTAAATCAAGAAAATTAAATAAGGTTAACTAATATTCTTCATTAGTAGTACGTATTTAGTTGTTTATACTTATATTTAAGTCTGGAGGGTGTGTTTTTCAAGGAACTTTTTTCATTTTTTTCCCACTTTTCCTTCATCAATCCCTGAATTAATGGAGCGATGTACATAACTAAGTGATTGGTTGATGATGACTATTATTTCTCATCCATTTCCTTCCCTGCTCTAATATCTCTTTTCAACCTTTGCAGCGATTGAGTAGTTCTGGCTACGTCTTTTCTGCTTCTTTGCCTCCATATCTTGCAAGCGCTGCGATTACAGCCATTGATGTCCTTGACGAAAATCCCAATCTTTTAACGAAGTTGAAGAATAACATTGCTGTGTTATGGAAAGGTAGGCCTTGATCTCACTGCTACTTTTGTGAACGGAACTGTATTGCAGCAGTGTCCATGATTTGGCTTGTGCACAACAGTTTGAATTGCTGTTTATTTATGTCTTTGCCTGCAAAAAAAACAAGGATTTTATAACGTAAGAACTTTGATTCTTAGATACACTTGAATATGAATATTTCTCATTCACTTGAAAAAGGTTGAAACAACTATTTATATACATAAGAGATGGAGCATATCTAAATAGGAATGATATCCTATCATAACTCCAAAAGATACTAACAATTCATACTACAATAAATAACAATATCTCAACACTCCCCCTCAAGGTGGAGCATATATATCATATGCATCCATCTTGTCACATATGTAAGTTATCCGAGGACTTCATAGAGATTTAGTAAAGGTATCAGCAAGTTGATCCTTAGAATTGACAAAGGAAGTTCTGATGACTCCGGAGATAATATTTTCCCTAATGAAATGACAATCGACATCTATATGCTTTGACCTCTCATGAAAAACTGGGTTAGAGGAGAGGTGTAAGGCTGATTGACTATCACATACAAGTTCCATTTGACCAACCTCACAAAAATGCAATTCTTGCAATAAATGTTTCAACCACACAAGCTCACATGTAGCATGAGCCATAGCTCGATACTCGGGTTCTGTACTCGACTAGGAAACAACAGTCTGCTTTTTTCTCTTCTATGAGATAAGATTTCCACCTACAAAAATGCAATAACCAGAAGTAGACCGCCTACCAGAGCCTCTCTAATATCCGATGTGGGACTTCTTAACACACCCAATAGCGGGTGGCCCAATAGATCTTGGAGAGCTCTGGCACCATCTTAGAATTGAGAGTTAGTATTTTTTAGGGAAGATATCAAAGAAATACTAAAAGTTTCCACATTTAAATGTTTTCCAAATTTTGATTATACATTCTTGTCTAATAAAAAGGATAACCTTTATCAAACATAATCCCACTTTCTAAAAAGTTCATAACCCCTACCTTGAAAATCATCTTGAAAAAGTTCAAACTAAAAAAAAAATGTAACACTAGACAGTCTCATAACCCCTATCTATCTCTCCTAGCTTCCTTTCTTATACTGCAATGTATGTATAGTTGTTTGTCCTTTGTACTCTAATCAAGATTTTCTTTTTCTTCCTTCAACATCTTCTTTGAGAAAAATTGGTTATGGGTTTGTGTTTGTGACTATGGTGATGATGAAATCATCAATTGTTTCTGAAAAGGGTACATTTGAAAGCTACTCAATGAGGTGAATATTGCACAGCGTGAAGACGCTGTTAAGTAATTGGCTTATGAAGCAGAAGCGCGTTTGAGAGACCCTGTTTATTGTTGTGTTGGTCTTATTACACAGCTTCAGAATAAAGTCAGAAACTTGCAAAATGAACTTGTAAAGGAACTATTGCATGAAGAGAAGCGAATTTTTTCTTCGTCGTCACAAGTTCATTTTGCAAGTTTCCGACTTTATAGAGCTGTCAAAATGGGCCGGCTCGAATGGGCCGACCCGAATAGCCCGATTTTTTCCCGGGCTTGGGCCTTAAAAACTAGCCCGAATTAGCATCTGGGCTTTTTAGCCCGGCCCGATAAAGCCCGCAAAAAATATGGTCCGGCCCGAATGGGCCGCGGGCCGCCCGCAAGCCCGAATAAATTCTAATAAAAAATAAAAAATATGAGTAAATAAGTAAAGATGTTTATAACATTTTTACTTGTGCCACCAATCTAAAAGTTCACACAAACATAATAAATTAACAACACGGCTGCAACACAACACACACGTCACATACATACACCTTCCAATTTCATCAAACGCGCATTTAAGAGAATAAATATGCACTAGTAACGCAAATTATATACATAAGGAAATGAAAATAAGCTAAAAGTAAAAATAACTTATCGTGTCATTAAAATAAATAAATAAATAAATAAGCTAAAAATATAAAACCACGGACGTGAATTATTTCTCAGCGTAATTACTCGTAAACTGTAACTAGCTTAAATAACTTTACATTAATTCTAACAAATTTCAACTTATTTGTAATTAATTAATGTTGTGATCTCTCTGTAATTTGTTGCATAACAAGTCTCTGGATATGTTAAATTTATTGGGCACTTAAACTTCATCTTTTTTCATTACCTTTCATCTTTTGCCTTAAAAAAATAAAAGCAAAAAAAAAAGCGGCCCGGCCCGAAAGCCCGTACCGGGCCGGGCTCGGGCCTTGATTTTACGGCCCATTTTTACCCTGCCTTTTTTAGCCCGACGAAGCCCGAATGGGCCGGCCCGAAACGGGCCGGGCCGCCCGTTTTGACAGCTCTACGACTTTATTCTGAAGCTGTGTAATAAGACCAACACAACCATAAACAGGGTCTCTCAAATGCGCTTCTGCTTCATAAGCCAATGACTTAACAGCGTCTTCACACTGTGCAATATTCACCTTATTTAGTAGCTTTCAAATATACCCTTTTCAGAAACAATTGATGATTTCATCATCACCATAGCCACAAACCCATAACCATTTTTTCTCAAAGAAGATGTTGAAGAAAGAACAAGAGAATCTTGATTACGGTACAAAGGACAAACAACTATACATATTTGCAGTATAATAAAGGAAGCTAGGAGAGATAGATAAGGGTTATGAGACTGTCTAATGCTACATTTTTTTTTAGTTTGAACTTTTTCGAGATGATTTTCAAGGTAGGGGTTATGAACTTTTTTAGAAAGTTGGATTATGTTTGATAAAGGTTTTCCCGTAGGGGTTATGAATTTCTTTAGTTCTTTTATCCTTTTTAGACAAGAATAAAATAATCAAAATTTGCAAAACATTTAAATGTGGAAAGTTTTAGTATTTCTTTGATATCTTCCCTAAAAAATATCAACTCTCAATTCTAAGATGGTACCAGAGCCTCTCCAAGATCCATTGGGCCACCCGCTATCTAGTCACAAGGTGAGTTAAGGAACCGACTTACGACGCTAACGGGAAAAGATATGTCTGGTTTGGATAGGGTGAGATAATTCAATTTTCCCACTTGTCTTCAGTATCTACCAGGATCAGAATATGGCTCCCCTTGATCAGGAAGCAACTTTACATTAGGATCCTCTGTATGCTGTCCCACTTCGTGTATTTGGCTCAACATGTTGTGTTCATGATCTCTCTCCTGGCCGCGATAAATTGTCTGCACGAGCTGTCAAATGTGTATTTTTGGGCTATTCTAGAACCCCAAAAGGGGTATCGGTGTTATTCTCCATCTACACATCGTTTTTATGTTTCAGCAGATGTTACTTTCTTCGAGGATACGCCATTCTTTGCTCTGATACCAACTTGAATATGAATATTTCTCATTCACTTGAAAAAGGTTGAAACAACTATTTATATACATAAGAGATGGAGCATATCTAAATAGGAATGATATCCTATCATAACTCCAAAAGATACTAACAAATCATACTACAATAAATAACAATATCTCAACAGATACATTGGCTACTGCAGGGTTATCGAATATACCAGGCTTCACAATTGCAAGTCATCCAGAGTCTCCAATTGTTTATTTGAGATTAAAGAAGTCAACCGGTTCTTTGAAAGATGTCCTACATCTGCTTGAAAATATTGCCGAGCGTGTAAGAAATGCAAACCAAATGTTTATTTATTTTTTTGACCGAACAATGTTTATTTCTTGTTTTCAATTTTGTCAGTACTTAATGTTGTGTATTCACAGGTTTTGAAGGAAGATTCTGTATTTGTGGTTGCTTCCAGAAGATCAACATTGGACAAGTGTAAATTGCCTGTAGGAATTAGATTGTTTATTTCTGCAGGGCATTCAGAATCCGATCTTCACAAGGCATCTGAATCATTGAAAAGGGTTGCGACATTAGTCCTCGGTGGTCATAGTTGAACGCTGTATGTACTCCTCTCTTCCGCTTCTTTGTCATGTACTAAAGTGTCAGCTCTGTTCCATTTTTAGGTGAGAAATTTTGAAATCCAGGCTGATAAAGGAAGTCATGTAGTTGGTAATTTATGTAATATTTTCTGGGCTAGCTTAGGTTATATTTTTTTGCATGTACTGTTCTTTCATACGTGTTAAATGGTGGAATAAGGATTTAAGTTTCTAATCATTATTAGAGAAATGCTTCTCAATAGCCTTTTATTTGTATATTGATTCCTTGCATACCAATACATGGTTATTATTATTCATTAATTAGTTAATTGTTCAACAAGCCATTTATTATCCCTACTTGAAAGAGCTTTGAGAGTTCTGCATTCATAATACTTATGTATATAATGTGTGACTATAAGGTCTCATTGGTCATGCGCCTGTATCATCTCCTCGTGATGGTCAATCCATCATTTGGAGGGTTTAAAAGGATCAACAACCAGATTTTCCACATTCTGAATGACAAAAAGGATGGAGTTAACAAAACTTCAAAAAAAAGAAAAGATTAAGTCAGCACATTATTTGGATGCACATTACGAGAGTGCATAGAGAGAGCCAGAGGAAAAGTGAAGTAGAGATAGCAAGAACAAATGAGAAAGAATATGTGAAGGAAAAATTAACTAAATAAATAAGTTAAGATTTAGTTTACATAAATCTATGTACTTCTATTGTGTCAAAAGAATATCTATGTACTTCTGTCATTTTGAAACTAGGTAAAATAAATAGTTAATGATTTACATTTTCGTCGTAATGAGATATATGTTAAAAAAATTGTTGATAACATACATTTTTGTAGCTAATGAAGGGATACAGATTCACTGCTGTAAAATTACACGCAGTTACATGCTGTATTAAATCTCGGTCGTTGATTTGAGATCGGACGGTCCAAATAATAAATACGGATATATAATGTAAAACGATCTCAACCGTTGATCAGAGATCAGACGGTCCACATCAGTTACAGCACCCTGCTGTGGGAAATCCAAATCCCTAATGAAGTAATCTTGTGTTTGTGTTACCAAAAAGAAAGAAAATTGTCCCAAAATTACTTAGGATGTGAAGTATTGATGTCACATTATATGTTCCACTAACATTTCCCTTCCTAGAAAGTCATACTTAATGAAGCTCACGATGATTGTGTAACCTAATAACAATAAAAAGCAAACATATCTTTGTCCTTCACAATTGGAGTTTGTTGAAAGTGTTATTTCATTTATTTATTTAATAATAATAAAATGCAACAAACAATACCTCTGTCCTTTACAAATGGAGTTTGTTGAAAGGTGCTTTGAAACCAACGGAAGTGTGTAGTAGAATATTAAAACTATGTTAGTTAGGATTATGAAGATTATTTTAGTTAGATGCATGAACCCTTCAAATGAGGATATATAATTTATTAAAATTATTGTTATAGTATGCAGGCACACACACCAAGCCACCGACTGCTTTAGTTTTGGTGACATGCTGCCATCAAATACATAAATGGTTTTTTCTTGTGTTTTTTTAATCCCATGATGTCTTGTGATCAAAATTCACAGACCAGTTATTCAGGATACTATGATTCATTTATTGAGTTGATCCATAATTTTTCAATATAAAGAGATTTATTTAAGGGGTTAATATCTACCGACTAAGGGTATAGTTGAAAAAAAATAGTACTCCTACATTGATTAAATATTAAAAATTATAAACTAGACCAAGACATTAGACATACACTAAGACTCTGACATTATCAGGATACTGTTGCTTAATGATGACAGTAACTAATGCATTAGTCTTTGTAGCAATAATGATGTATATCTTGCTCTTTCTTTTTTCTTTCTTTATTCCACTTTGACATGTCCATTCATTTTACATTGACCAGCAAAGAGAATGTTTACATGTTACATGAATCACTTTTCTGTGTTTTCAATATTCATATACAGGAATGGAATGATTCATTAATATTAATCTTTAATATCTGCTGTTAGCCGATTTAATCGATCCGATAAAGACTAGACTCAAATCAAGAATTAAAGACATTATCCGTTCAATCTTCATCAAAGGCCGAGATCATTGAATTTGATGACTATATTTGTGCAGCAAAGCCATGTCCATTTTTTATCAAGCAGCAACAAAGTGTGTACTTGTTTTGGTGTCTACACATAGTTCCAGAGCTTTCAAATGTGAAAGCCGGAAAATGAAACAGACACATACAAATATTGGACAAGACACTAACGCAGAGATTTGAAAAATGTGTCAGACGCCAAAACAAACGCACACTTAATTGCCATAGGAAACAACATAACTACATTTGGTAATGCATCCGTGATGCGTTGCTGTAATCTATGATAATGACACTGATTATGGTGGCTTTTCTGAACCATCCAACACAATTTCAAATAAATCAGCTTCAGACTCCTCATCAAAATCAAATGCTAGATTGTTATTATTCCCATTGTTGTTATTTCCTTTCGTTGCAGATTGATTTTGCCACGGCGAATCAATCCTTCCCATGGAAAATAGTTCCTTACTGTCATCAAAGCCAAGGGTAGCACCAGGGGAATGTACAAGTGGTGCTATGAAGCATGGATTTGGTGTTCTTTGTGCATTTGCAGGAGCATATTTGAATGCAACTTGTCCAAAATTAACTAAAACCATAATGTCTATATTTGCAGTCAAAGTTGGATACAGTGGAGTGCTGAATTCTTCTGTTTGACAGTGAATTACATGCACCAATTCTGAGTCTAATGTGAAGAAAACTTTCTTTTTCCTTGGATCATATCCACAACCAATTACTGTATCAGTTCCTACCCATTGTGCTTTGTCTGACTCAAATACAAGTTTCATTCCTGTGACCAAAATTTTATCATTAGATGTCTAGAAAGAAACAGAAATTGAAACAAGTTTTATAGAAGTATGAATGAATGTATAAAGTTTAGGCGAGATAGGACCCGGAAGTTCAAGGCCCAAAGAACACTGACAAATGTACTTACATATTACTTACTAACAAGGTCCTCACATCTACAATAAGATTCAAATGCAGGTCCTTGTGAAATCTGAGTTGAATCCTTATCGACTGGACTGACCTAAGTGTTTTTGTCTTAGGTCAGAATTGGAAAATTGTCTTTAGTTGGGTTATGTTAAGTTGTTCCCTTTCTATCTCATCAACACAAAGCTAAAACTTTTTATATTCTGTTATTTAGCAAACCTATAGCATTTCCATAATCTCTCTAAGTTCTGACTTCTAAGATCCATTTAAGAGACTAATATTTCCTTACAGATGTTCTTTTATACACACTAACCTGAGATCAAATCTCTTACGAGACTCGACTATCTGCCATCGTGTCATACGACTAAAACATTATTACTTATGAATTGTGAATCTGTGCTGCATTTTATTTGTGTCACCTATTGACCACAGACATAGACCTTTAGAAATGTAATTTGCTCAAATGGTAAATCAAAATGAAAATGAAAAGGAGAGGTAATTTATTATTACCATCAAGAAAAACAGAACCATTGGAGTTGAACCCTATGCTTCTAGGGTAAGTTCCTGGAACTCTTAAAGGAACACCTTCTCCAGCAGTTAACCCCAATGACAACATCACAGATCCACTTTTCCCACCTTCTTTTCCTTCAACTTTCATTTCTTCAACACTTCTCAAATCACTTTCATCATTTGAACAATCTTCAATAAGTAATTTTGTTTTCTCCCCTTCTTTTCTTCCTACCAATTCATGATCATCTCCACCACAAGAATACAATATAGTGATTTCAAAATAAGCTTCTTGTGGAAATGCATGGTTCCCTAAAGAAGGACCAGGAAGAGGCAGAGAAGTCCTAATAACAGAAGCAACACTTGTAAAAGAAATGCTGTTTAGACACATTTTCAAACCAGGATTAAGTCTTATCTTCTGCATGAATTCATTTGATCCTTGACACACTTCCCAACTTATCTCAACCTCATTTTCTGTTCCATATTCACCACTAACACATGCTCCTAAAAGGGTTGATGAAGTTGATTTTTTTGATAACATATTACTATTGTAGTTTGCAAAAGCAAATCTTGACCATCCATTTTCTACAGCATCAGAAGCTAGATATGGATGATCAATCCAGCTGAACAAATCTTTTCTTCCATAAAAATTTCCTTTTTTCTTTCTCCTTTCATGGCTCTCTATTCTTGTCAAGCTATTTGATTCAACAAATTTCTTTTCATCTTTCTTCTGATGACATAACCTCCAAATGAAAACAAACAAAAGTGTTGAAAAACATCCAATTGAGGCTGCTACTACAGCAATATGTATATGTAGCCACTGAGTCATAAATTCAGATTTTTCTGCTTTTTTTTTCTACCCCTTTCAATTTCTTATGCATATATAGATTGTTCTAATGATAAAAGAAGAAAAAGAATGAATGTAGATAGAAGAATAAGGAAGAAAATGAAAATGGTGTATGTGTATGTATGGTGTGCGTGGACTAAAAGAAGATTTGATTAATCAAAGCATTTAAGAATAGGTTGTAGAATTGAGGTGTTACCAAACCAAAAGTGACACATGAAGGTTGAGTTGAGTTTTCCTTGGAGTGCATATTCTTTGTCAGTTCCTTTTACTAATTTAGTTTATGGGAACCCACAAACACTTACATTAAAAAACATTAAATTTGTTTGCTGTTACAAGACATCTTTTTGTGGTATGTTCATGGTTTTCTGTTATTGTTTTTGTTTCAGGTAAATGGATATTTTTATAAATCGAGACGTTTTGAACTGAACTGATGGTTGAAATCGTTTAAAATTAATTTACGAATTGTTTAATTTGAATCATCAAATCTAAAATATATGAATGAGATTTATTATTATGTATACTCGCGTACAATATTTTTGTAGAAAAATCGTGTACAACTTCTTTTTCGACAATAAGCACACATGTTTATAAATCACACATATTAATTGCATTGTCATGTAAGAGTAGCTCAATCGATAGCTACTAAGAATATTATTCGAGGGTCGAGATTTTAACTCTAGATTTCTCATTTCTCCACACTTATAATGAATGAGTCTAATCATATTAGAGAGCTACTTCTCTTTCTAAATTTTTTTTTTAAGAACCTGACTTTTAAAAACATAATTTGTTAATAAATACTCTAAATCACTATTATAAATAAAAAATTTACTTTTTAAATTCATTGAAAAATAATATATATGATGAATAACTAGTGTACATCAGTTATTTAATAAATTTAGAAAATAAATTGTTATCAGACCAGAAGAAGTAAGTAAATATTTGAACGGATAAAATTTGTGAGGTTTGTTTTATACAATAGAATGTGTAACCTAAATTTTAGAATGGGCTCCCCCCAACATTCCATCATCTGAAAAAAGTTATGAGTTTGCGAGTTCCTACTTCCTATGGCACTTAATTAGGGGCATGCACCAAACATCATAACTCAATGTTCCATTTTAATCACTAATACTACAAGTAGGTTGGAGAGAAAAGTAAACATTTGCACATGGTGGTTTTGTCTTATTTGATGAATCATGGTAGATGATGACCCTTTCCAGGTGCCAAACTCATTGTGTATAGATACACCTAAATATGGCCACTATTGAGTGCAAATTGTCTCACATCAGACAAATATAAGCTGAATTGGAATTAGGTGTGGGGGGAAGAAAACGAAATAATATACCTAAACAAAATGACAAAAATTACTCTACAAACCGGCAATGGGAGGTGTGATTAGTAAATATATGTCATTATACAAAAGGACGTGTTAATGAATATTTTGACACATATTTAACCATCGATATTGTAATATTATAGATTTTTTTAAATTCTTTTTTTCCTCCCTTTTAATCAAATCGACAGTCAACACTAACAAGTGTTATTTGTATAGATCCCAAGATTAACGACTGTTATTTGGTGGAGGTCAAAACCAACATTTACTAATCTATAGAAGCATAAATAATCTTCTTATTCTAAAGCTTTTAATGTCTTTCTAGTTCATCTTAGTTTTTAATTCAAAACGTACATAAGGCATAAAGCCAATCAACGAAATAATTAATGATCATTCCCTCGCCAGTTAATTTGATGATGATGCATAATTTTTTATATAGATGATGATAAATTGCTTTTTCAGATTGATGTCGATAAGGATAAGTAGACTTAATTTGTTATTAAATTATATATAACTACGGCTTTGTAATGTTATTATATTTCGTAAGATGATGATGTTGCTTGATTGCTTGGTCAATGAGAATTTTTTACTCACTTTTCTTTAATTCAAGGATAAGTTAACGATAGATACTTTTTCTTCAAAGTGGAACCAGATGTGATGGTGTGTGATATTGATAATTTTATATAGGAGTCTTCGTGGAATCGTAAGAATTAACAATAATTGAATTTTTAGTAGTTTAAAGATTATTGTATTTAATAAAAAACTCCTATTTTTGACTTTTTTTAACTAATTCTTGAAAGCACGTTAGCTATTCAATGAAAGTAATTAAAATTGGAAGAAATTATTATGCATAAGGCAATTTTTATGCACCGTGCATAAGTCAATATCCACCATCAGATCCAAACAACACGTGTAATAATCCATAACCGAAGAACTTTGTATTTTTGCTTGCTCAATTTCGGCCACATTTTATATGCGATTTGATCACCGATTTCAAAAACTAATACCTAAGACATTCATAAAATCGAACGACGGTCAAAACGGTATAAAGAACGCCGAGTTTCGTTGATTATTGAGGGAGAACGAACCAGGTCGTTGCGACCCGTTTCTGCAGAAAATGGGTGAGGAAGATGATGAACAGTGACGCGCCTCCACGCCCACTCTCACTGGGGGCGCGTGCGGTGCCAAGGAGACTCCAAATTTTTTTATTGTTTTTACAACAAAATAGGAAATAATTTTCTGGGAATTTTGGGACCAGTTAAGTATTTTTCTGAGACCTGGAACTATTTTTAGTTAATTAAATAAGGTAAATATGCTTTTATAAATATCAGGTATTAATAAAATTTTCCCAAAATTTTATTTAGGGTATTTTGAATTATTTGGAACGGTTGGGGATACTTCACTCTCTCTGGTTTTATATCGTCTTAAAAATTTAAATTTATGACCATTATTATAGTTAAATGAGCATTAGTGCCAAGATGTTATACACTGAAACCATTTGTCCAGTTAAATGGTTTCATACTGTTATACACTGAAACCATTAGTCTAGTTAAAAGGTTTCATAGCGTTATACACTGAAACCATTATTCTAGTTAAATGATTTCATAGCGTTATACATCGAAACCATTAGTCTTTTTATTTGGTTTCAAGATGTTATACACTGAAACTATTAGTCTAGTTAAATGGTTTCATAACGTTATACACTGAAACCATTATTCTAGTTAAATGGTTTCATAGCGTTATACACTGAAATCATTAGTCTTGTTATTTGGTTTCAAGATGTTATACACTGAAACCATTAGTCTAGTTAAATGGTTTCATGGCGTTATACACTGAAACCATTATTTTGGATAAATGGTTTCATATGGGCATTAATGTCAAGATGTTATACACTGAAACCATTGTTATTAAGTAAAACATCACATAACCATTTTACAAAACCATGTTACATAAAGCAAAAAATCATATAAAGCAATTATGGTTAGTTTAGTTGAGAAAAATTTGGATAGTATGCATGAGATATTGGATTCGATCATTTTTTTATTGTAAAGAAAAAAAATCCATATATATATATATGTAATTAATGTATGAAATTTTATTTATGTTGTGATTATGATTGATAAAACTTAAAATTAAATTGTATGTTTGACAAGTATGCTTTATATATACATGAACCATTGGTTATTATGTTGGGCTTCGAGGGGATGTATGACGAAAATTAATTAAAAATGGATTCTTATAATATATACTTTAAAGGAACAAAAGTTATTATTTAATTGGAAACGGGGGGCGCGCTAGAAATTTGGGTGGGGATGCGCTAGAAGTTTGGAGGAGGGAAAAAAATTGGGGGCGCGCTAGAAATTTGGGGAGGAAAAAAAATTGGGGGGCTCACAAGAAAATCTAAGGAGAAAAAGGGAAAAAAAACAACTGGGGGGTGCGCTAAGCAAATGGGGGGCGCGCAAGTAATGGGGTAGTATATGGGGGTGCGCGAAGCAACTGTCTTTGGGCTTATGCACAGTAACCGGACCTAGATGTTAAGGTGGACTTTGGGTGGGGTGTATAACGAAATGGGAGGGGTGCAAATAGGAAGTTTATGCACGGTACATAAACTTTCCTTATGCAGGATAACCAGACCCGTGTCAAAAACAAATTGTTAGTGAGTGCAATGCTATAATTTATCCTTCTACATTTGTTTACCAAACAAATGGAGCATTATTCTTCCTATCCTTTTAACAAAACATCTAACTAAAATCTTCTATTTTCCTTTCCCTCCTATGTGCATTAAAATCTCTTTCCTTTCTTTAGTGAAAGAGAGGGAGGCACATATCAACAATAACTATATTTTGTGCTACAAGTATCCAATTTTAAGGAATGCTTGCATGAAAAAAGATAGAAATATTCATTAATAACTCTTAACTAGAACAAAAGACAAGGATATTAGTTGAGTAAGTCAGGAATTAGATGTCTCAAGAACAACATTGTTGAACTCGCCGTCACACACTTTTAAATATTGGCGTGTCGCGGTGTCCGACACTTGTATGACACCCGTACAACACCTGTTGGAATAATCAAACAAGTTTCACCAAAAAAATAATTTCTTTTTTTTGCTTTGACACTCTAAAAAAGTTAAACAAGTATTAAAACAATGTTATCAATGAAAAATTTAAAGATATTAATTTTGATTAGAATATTTATAACATTTTTTAATAATAAATCGATAAATAAAATCAAATTTTATCATATATACCGCGGTGTCAGTGTCCTATGTTTTTTAAATTATCGGTGTCGGAGTGTCCGTGTCGTGTCGTGTCGCGGTGTCCGTGTCAGAGTCCATGCTTCATAGCCACAAACCAACATGAGTATTTTTAGTGGGCTTTGTCCCCATTCACACACTTCGTATCAAAGGAGGTGCAAATAACCACTCCAATAAAAATTCCTTAGACTGGGCCGTATTATTATAGAACTAATAGTATTGGGCCACAAAATAATGAATCTCAAAACATTCAAAACAAAAAGAAAATTGCTATTTAGGCCCCTCACGTTTGCTCCCACGCCCCCCTTAAATCCCAAAATACCCCTAAATTACGTCCCAGTGGAGTTTGGATCCTAGGAAACGAAATAAAAAAAATTTCGTTTCGTAGTATACGAAACCTAGTTCTAAGATGCCCTTTATGGCGTAGGCAGGAGCAGCTGCACAAACTCCCCCATTATTTCGTATCTTGCTTAACGAAAACACACTTTCGTATCATAGATCACGAACAAGGCGTATTTCGTTACGCAGGTGACAAAGTCAGTTAATTATTAAGTGATTCATTCTCAGTTTAACATAGAATCAATTTGGGAAAAGTAGAGCGATTTTAGGGTTTAGGAGGGTGCGATTACAGAAAAGCTTCGTCCCCATTAATTCGATTCGATTACAGGGGTGATTGAAGATTGTCATTCTCACAACAATTGATTTTGTCACGTAGAACACGAATTCGCAGGTAACAATTTCTGAACTTCTGTAAAATAATAATGATTAGGGTTTTAATTCTTTGTTCTGTAATTGATTAGTGTCTTACATATTGATAGATTCCAGTAGTTAATTGTCGTTTCCATGGAAGAAAGTAGTTAGGGGTTTGTTTGAAAATTATTTGGGGATTTAGGGTTATGTTATGTAATTCTGTGTTGAATAATAGATTGAGTAATTCGTGTTGCTTTGCTTATGATTGATTAATTCGTGATTGAATGTGATATGGTTTCAAATTGTTGTATGATGTATTTGAATTTGGAAATTATCTCATGACTTGTGTTTTGAATTGTGATTGAATAATTGATTCCTCATTTGTATACGTTGTATTGATGTTGTAGGAATGACAGATGAAGTTGGCAGAAAACGTTTAGGGAGGGAGAGTGTTGCACACAGCTCGGCTCGTGCGGAGCGTGCCAAAAACCGCGTCATACCGTCTACCCGTACTCGTAAACGGAGCAAGTTGAAAGAAGTTTCTTCTACGGCTGAGAATCAACCTGATAGTGTGCCGGAGGCAGAGTTTGAGATTCATTCTCAGCCTAATATTGGTGAAAATGAGGTTATGGATGACGAAGAGGACAACGAATTGGAAGAGGAAGAAGAGCAGGTAGAAGATGAAGAAGAGGAAGAAGAGTTGGACGTCGAAGTTGAAGATGACGCATTGGAAAATGAAGATGAAGAACCACCACCTGCATCACCACCTAAAAGGCCAAATCGTCCAAGAAAACCAAAAACGACACGGCATAAAGTGACACCTCTAGAACCACCAGTTGGGGGATTTGGTGGCGGTCCGAGTGATTTGTCGTTGTTGCCTCGTTTTGGAAGCCATATTGCAGCTTACTTGTGGTTAGGACAAGTAAGTAAAATTTGACATTCATTTAATTGTATAGTTTAGTAAATGATAATTTATTGATTTAGATTAATTGATTTAGATTGATATGCATATATATGGATTTAGATTTAGATTGATTTAGAAGCCATAATGTGAGGTTGGTTGAATATGAATTTGTTACAGAAACTTAATGGAAAAATTGATATGACTCTGAAAACATATTTAGATTGATATGACTCTGAAAAAATGATTTAGATTGATATGCATATACATTGTATTTTGCAAAATATTAAAGAATTAATTCAATTGTTTGATTTGAATTTAATTGGTTTTGCAGTATCCGGAACGGTATCTGAGGTGTATGAACAATGGGAAAAAGGTGAATGAGTTCACCTTACCTGGAGCTAACCAAGAATGGTTTTGGAATGTGGTAAATGATAGTGGCCTGCGACCCCTACTGAAGACAAATTACAACAACGTGGATTGGGGTCTACTGACTACTTTTACAGAACGATGGCAACCAGATACCAGCACCTTCCATTTACCTGTCGGTGAAATGACCATCACACTAGACGATGTGTCATGCTTGCTTCACATTCCTATAAGTGGTAAGATGCTAAACCATGTTGGAACTGCATGCAAAGTAGATGAAGGTCTGGATATGTGTGAGTCATACTTGAACTTTGATAAAGTTGACTGCAAGGAAGAGTTCCATAAGATGAAAGAAGCGCATATTGGATTTCCCAAGTTGGCGCAGTTATACTTTGACAATCTCAACTTTGCATTAAAAGCCGAACATGAAAAGGATCCAGAAGATGACATACAATTCTACAGGGACTGCACCATTAGATGTTTTCTTTTGTATTTGCTTGGTGCAACACTTTTCACAAACAAAAGTACGCAGTATGTTGATGTCATCTTCTTGACTTACTTGCAAGATCTGAATGTTGTCAATACCTGGAATTGGGGTGCCTCTGGACTTGCATATCTGTTTCATTATTTGGATAAAGCTACTAAGCCAAACTGTGGGAATAACGGTGGTTACAATGCTCTATTCCAGGTATTATGCTTATAAGGATATAATTAGATTAGGTGTATATGTTTAAAATTTGTGAACTTGCTGAATTGGTTACTAATGTTTTAATCAATATTGAATTAACTAATGTTGGAATGTATTTGTCTTTATTAGGCATGGATTATGGCGCATTTCAAGACCTTTGGAATGCGGCTTTTTGATGATAACTACAATGTTGGTGATCCACTTGCTGCCAAATTTGTATCATTGAAAGGTCCTCCGTTACCTTTTGAGCATAGAACGACATTGGATCGTATGGAGGTGGATGAGGTGACATGGCAACCGTATGAGGATCATCGCCAATCGCGTCCATTCCAAGATTGTAGTTGGTATTCGGGATGGATAATGTGTGGAAGCGCCATGATATGTCGACATTTGCCTGAGCGGGTCTTAAGGCAATACGGACATGTTCAGTCCATTCCCAGAGCCCCTGATGTAGCTGCTAAGGCTGGAATGAATCGTTTTACTATCGATGAAGCTTTTCAAAAAATGACGGTTGAAAACTATGTGACTGAAGAAATGCGGGGTCCAAGGGCAACAAATGGTTTTGAAGCTGATCCGGGATATATTGCGTGGTTTTACCGTGTGTCGCATCCAAAGATATGGCCTCCGATTGGAGGAAATCCACCACGGCCTGCGAATGTTGAAGTGATAATTGAGGAAGATAATGCTAATGAGAAGATGGATGTGTTTAAGATTTGTAGGAATGTTCGATCGGAGGTGAAGGAAAGGCTTGATAGTGAATTGACTCTGGAGGAAGCAAGGGAAGCACTACAAAAGGTTTATGTTGATTTGGGGATTGTCACAAATTACTCGGTGCGACGAAAAAGAAAGAAAGACTCGGGTGAAGGAAAAAAGACAAGGAAGAAAAAGAAGTCAAGTAACAAAGGTGCCGGGTCAAGTCAAGCTTAGCGTATTTCGTTGCATTTGTATTAACTTATTTTGTGGTTTATGTACTATGGTTTTGTATTAAACACCGTTTCGTACTAACTTGTTTTGGACTTGTAATGGTTATGTAATTTGAACAATATTAAAAACTTGTTTTGGACTTTGAATTGGTTATGTAATTTGAACAATATTAAAAACTTGTTTTGGACTTTGAATTGGTTATGTAATGTTGAATTGGTTATGTTCATGAATAATGTGAACTTGTTATGGACTTACTTTGTATTGGTTATTGCTTGGAAAAACTTGCCTGGAAAAAATAGATGGGAAACTCTGTATTGGTTATGATCACAGGTTTTGCGTGGTTTAAAAACCATGGGATAGCTGGAAACAAATAGTCCAGGGCAGGAAAACTCTGGTTTCGTCACTTACGTGACGAATTTTTCCTGGTTTCGTCACCTACGGGGCGAAATGGTGACTTTTTTCAAAATTTCGTTGCCTGAGGAACGAACCTATAATTTTTTCCAGATTTTCGTGTCCTAGGCAACGAACCTGTAATATAATTCGTCACCTAGGTAACGAAATCAGAGTTGACAGGTATTTTTAAAAAACCAAGTTACATAAAACAGATTTTTGATCGTCTCGATACGTTAACCATTTCATTCCAGTCACATAAGTTATAATAAACATAAACCCATACCATTTTAAAATTTTGAGTACATAATCAAAATAGCACAAATACATAATTAAGGTACATAGTAAATTAACAACATTAACACAATAACAACATTAAATTGAAATAACATAGTACACGCATAAGGTACAAAACCATTATTCATGAACATAAAATCTAAAACCAACATTGACTCAAACTTTGCCTAAAGTACAAACCATACGAATTGGTAATGGGTCAGCCTCAATTGTGTGAAACATGAAACCAACATCGTCGTCGGATACCAGCTCCTTCAAATGAAACTTCACCTCAGCATCATCAAATCCAACGCTATCCCCTGCTAGATCGATGTAAGATTCATAATACGAAACCTTTTCAACCTTGATCTGTTTCCCGAACATGAATGCATACATGTATTCAATCTTATTTTTTAACTCCTGAAGACCGGTTATGTTGTTCTTCAGCTGAAGGTGAAACTCTTTTTTACCTGTCAATTTGATAGCAAAATCATAACTCTTTGCTAAATAATTTGAAACCCACCGATCTCCAGCACTCATTTTATCCATAACTAAAAAACCAAGTTGCAAAGAATGTGAAAGAAGAAGATAAGATTTTGTAGGTTAAAAGCATAATGGATACATATATTTATATAATATTTTGTTCACTTACAACCACATAAATATTTGGTCATTTACAACCACATAAATACACAAATATCTTATCTCCAAATTCCAAAACATTTACAACCACAAAATATAAATGCCGATCATGTAAAGACCACAAAAAGTGTCGGTCACATTAGGACCACAAAAACAAAATAGTAAGGGGCATAGTTGTCTTTTTCAATCTTCAACGATGATGGGGTCGTCTTCATTTGACTTTTTTTTCGGGAGGAGTGCTTTTTCATTTTCCATCATGTCATGAAATTGAGCCATCCGATCCAGAAATGGATCCTCCCAAGTTGCAGCTTCTGGCGCACGATGAAGTTTCCAACACTTAGAAGTAGGAGGCAGCGGACACCCAGGCTTTAGCTTAACTTCAACAAAGTGGTTAGGAATTAAACCAATACACAAGATTTTGGAAAAAGGATCAGACCGTGGACGACCACGCACCGGGAAAAAAGTCTCAGAAAAACCAATTGTGGGAGAAGTCAACTCAACCACCACGCGGCCGTATACCGTTGCAACGAGATGGCCCATATCAGGAAAAGTGAACCATTTATCCTTTGGCGCAACCCCGCTCTTGGGCATTATCTTTGGAGGGTGCAAGCCTTCAAGCACATATTGCAAACGCTCCTCCGACTCATAAAATCTCAAGTAGTCACTTCTAAACATAGTTAACTCTCTAATAAGGGCCAAACGAATTAATCCCTAGCTATCCTGACCCTTACCAAGATGCTGAGCTACAACTCGGAATCCACAGTGACCATCCGGTGCCACGTCAATAATATCTTCGATAAATGGATGCATGAAATGTGGCATATACCGAATATCACGGATTCTTTTGCCGGGTGTTGAAAATGGAGATGAATTACCGATGCGAGCAGTCTTCCTTTTAGGCCTATGCGGTTTTGACTGTGAGCCTTGCGAGTCGGGAAATTGACGATCAACATGCTCCCAATGGGATGGTTCTCTAGCAGTAGAACTATCACTAACAGCTGACCTCGTCCTCTTGTTTGCACCCTTTGTGTCGCACTTTTTAACCGGTGCATTAACTGATGTGGTTTCTGGGTATGCTGTCAACCGCCACTCCTCTTTGATTTGCATCTTCATTTCATGATTCACTAATTTAAAGCGTTCCTAAAAAAAACATAAATTATATCAAATTACAAAATAAATGATGTCAAAGTACTATAAGTGTTTTAAATTGTAGACATATTGCATGATATTTCTAACATTCTATTCCAATCGCAACCATGATGTCAAAGTACTATAAGTGTTTTAAATTAAACAGTCATAATGAAAAGACAAAACATGAAATTACTATGTTAAAACTAAATGTCAAGGTACCTGAATGGCATTTAACTCTTCCAATATTGAGACTTCTACATCATCACCTCCAACGCCTTCTTCAAAGTGTAACCGTTTCCAATGAGTGTTCACCTCGTCCAATCTAATTGCTAATTTACGTTCAATCTTTAGAGCAATTAAACAAGCACAAGGTAACCCATAAGTTCGCCTTATCACACAACCACACATCTTTCGATTCCTTCCACAAACTTTTGATCTCGCTTCTTCACCTCCAATGAATCTCAAGCCCTCCCGAGAGATGTTATAGATCAACTTCGAGTACAAGAAGTGTCCCTTAAAATGATGTTCAACACCTGTAGTACTCTGCCCGAAAGAAGTTTTTATCTTGGTAAATTGATTTGACAACATTTGATTGATCGCATCCCAACAAAATACCAAATCACCTTTGCAATCTTTGATATACTCTTTTAATGAACCATGTTGAGACTCGACTCTATTGGTTGTAGTGTTTCCAATGTGCATAGCTTTATCCGTCCATGCCCTCACAATTTTTTCCTTCACCTGACCTAAAACGGTGTCCTCAACATATTTCAGAAACTTTGGAAATTTTTCAAAAACTCTCCTAAACTCTACAACAGCATGACCATATGCATCTTCAGAAGACGACTCCACAACAGATTCCCATTGAAATGTCAGAGTATGCAGCAACTCATCCATATTCTGATCCTTTGATGCTTTACAAAGTAGCTTGAAATTTTTTCTTACATTTTTTGAAACATGATACCGACATACTAATGCGGTTGAATTTGGAAAGACAACATCAACAACATTCATCAATGATTTATCCCTATCAGTGACGATGACCTTCGGCATTGCCTCTTTACTCTTCAAAAGACTCTTACATGTCTCAAGTGCCCATATGAAATTGTCCTCTTTTTCATTTTTCAAGAACGCAAATCCAACATTAAAACTCAGCTCGGTGGAGGTTACACCGACTATCTCAAATAGAGGCATTTTATATATGTTGGTCTTGTAGGTTGAATCCATCAACAATACCGTTGGAAAAGTGTTAAATAGTTTCACACTATCAGGATGTGCCCAGAATATATCCTGTAACGTTGACGACTCGTCATCCGTTCTAAACTTGTGAAAGTATCTGTTATCTTCAAGACACTTCAAAAGTTGTTGAAGTTCTGTCATCTCACCCTTAAGATTGCGTTTGTACTTCTGACGCTCGTTGTAGATTTGCTTCATATTTGTCTTACTATCTTTATTCTTCTCCTTAAGCGTGTTCAGAATGTTCTTTGGAGACACCAAATTCCTTGTCAACTGGTGGACACACTCCTTTTCCTCAGGTTTCAAGCGCCCGGCTAGAATGTGACCTTCCAAATTTATAGCCATCTCATGGTTATGCTCACCACTAACCACACTAAGCTTCCATTCCTGAGTTGCAACAAAGTATCCCCGCAACCTGAACGGACACTCGCATTTCCTTGTTTTTGTGTCTTCTCTCTTCAATTTTCTCTTGGGTTCCTTGTACACACCACCCCTTTCGCAACCCAAAACGAAAAACGGCTTCCTATTATGTTTACCCATATGAGACTTCTCAATCACCATGGTAAATCCAGCTTTAATAGCCTCATTCTTACACCAGTCAATCAATTCATCTCGATTTTTATACTTCTTTGCATTGAAAAAATAACTGGCAGTGTCAACAGAAACATTAGCTTGAGCGATGTCGGATGCAACAACTATATCTCGACAAACATTAGGTTCATCTTTAGCAATATCAGGTTGATCAATTGTTTCATTCATGTCAGCACCTATTTTACAAAAACAAACATAAAAAATATAAACAATAACAATCATGGTACAAAAACAATAACATATATACAAACACAATCATAACACAATAACATTCATGTTGTATCTACTCCTGGTTTCGTTTCCTAATTTACAAGTTCATATTCCCTAAATTTCGTCACTTAGGTCACAAAATCAGACTTAGCAGAATATTAAAAAAAAAACCTTAAAATCAAGCGTTTGAACACTACATTACCTGTTATATTGCTTCAAATCAGAGTGGGAATCGTATATCAGACCAAAATCGTTGATAAAATGCACTTCCAACCCCAAAAATCGCCAGAGATCAAACTTCTCTCACATTGAGTGTTAAAGCTGTTTTGATTTGACAGCTAGGGATTTTGATTTCTTATTTACATATTTCGTCACCTAGGAAACGAAATCTAGCGTGTTTACCACCTAGGATACGAAACAATGATTTCGTCAACTACGGGGCGAATTTCTCTGCAAATTTCTGCGTGGAGTTATGGTAGGCATGATCTTTGCGCTAGTGTCCTGCAGTTCGTGGCCTGAGATACGAAATCATCTTGTTCGTCAACTACGGGGCAAAAACGTTTCAAACTTAGGCATTTATTCTGGGATATGCATTTCGTTGGTTACGTTACGATGTGTTTTGATTTCGTTTCCTAGCGTACGAAATTTTTTGAAAGGGCATTTTTGTCAACAAGGGGGGCGTGAGAGCAAAAAGAGGGGGCGTAAATAGCAAAAGTCAAACAAAAACTCCCAAAGAAGCAGCTCTAGGAAGAGAAGTGAAGCATGTATTCTCTGTGCCTCCAAAATGCAACTGTCCACTTTCCCTCCAACCTATCTTCTTCTCTTCTTTTCCCAATCAATAATCACAAATTATCCACAAAAGCCCGTTTCCAATGCTCCATCAAAACCAACAACACAAACACCAAACAAGTCACTAACCAGAAGGTTCTAATCCTATGGGACCTCGACAACAAACCTCCACGTGGACCTCCATACAACGCCGCACTCTCTCTCAAAACCCTAGCCGAACGCTTTGGCGACGTCGTTTCAATCTCCGCATACACAATACGACACTCCTTCTTCAATCACACTCAATGGCAACCCGACCAAAACCCTAACCCTAATTCCAAAATCTGCCGTGTATGCGGCCACCAATGCAAATCGATTTTCGATCTCAAAATTCACTTCAAGCAAATTCATGAGTATCAGTATCAGAAGTGGCTGAAACGATTGAAATCAATTAAATTGGATCGCTCGAAGGTTCGGTTTATTCGTAGGAGGCATATTCATAATGAGGCTGCGAGGACTACTGCTGCGCCTAGAGTTGGATTTGGTTTAGCTTCGGAGTTGCGGCGTGCTGGTGTTTTTGTGAAGATTGTGGAACTTGGTGATAAGGTGAATGCTGCTGATTCTTCGTTGAAGAGGGAGATGATGAGTGGAGGGGTTGATTGGTTGATTTTGGTTTCCGATGATTCGGAGTATTCGGAGATGTTGAGGGAGGTGAGGGAGATGAAATTGGGGACTGTTGTTGTTGTTGGAGATTATTGGGATAGGGATTTGGGGAGGAATGCTGATTTGTGGCTTCCTTGGATTGTTGTTGAGAATGGAAAGGTTGAGGAAATGGATTTAATGAGAAGAAGAACATTAGCAGAGGTTTTGGATGATGAATTGAAAGAAGATGAGAATGTGGATGATGAGTATACATTAGGAGAAGAACAAGAAGATGATGGGTTTTATGTTTATTAATTTGATTCGATTTTGAATCAGTATTGTCAAGGTTATGGCGGCGCAGGTGCCACAATGGTATTGTGTAGCCGATTCAAACAAATCACTATTGTTATGTGATGCGCAATTTAGTACAAATTATTGTCAACACTAAGGCATCGTAGCACAGTGGAACTTGAGGAAACTCCAATATTTTGCGATCCAACGGGAAATACTGTTTTAAATGAAGCTAGCCTGGTTTGAGGTTTAAGAATGGATTAGTGAAATTGAGGTTGAGTTGAGTGATGTTGAATTGAGGATAGTGTTATACACTGTTAAATGTTATTTGTAGCAGCATCTTGAACAATGAGGGATGCCGATGGAATGATGGTATGTTCTGCTTTCAACCTCATATATGTTTTTTTCTTCTTCTTGTATATTGGATGACACACATGATTAAATGAAAGATAGATGCAGGTTGGGATAGACATTTTGTGTGGGGAGCAAATTGATATACTCTTTTGGTTATGTAGGATCTCAATAGTAATAATATTAGTGTTAGGTTTATAAGACGACTAAGTTATTAGGTTCGACTATTGAACTTAGAAGCAAATTACTGTTACTGTGTTAGGTATATAAGACGATGAAGTTATTAGTTTCGACTATTGAACGTAGAAGCAAATTAGTGTTAGGTTTATAAGACGATGAAGTTAATAGTTTTGACTATTGAACTTGGAAGCAAATGTGTTTCTTTGCCCCCCATTTTCAATGAGCATATTATTGGTGGTGCTAATCTAAAAATGAGAAAGGCATAAAAAATATATGATTCTTTTGATATGCAAGTTAAAGAGACTCAATTATGAAATTGGTACGATGTTTTACTCTGTTGGAATACCATTTTATTTAGTAAGAAATTTTAACTTTAGAAACACATTTTCCTATATTGCTAGTAATACTATTTCAAGTTACCAACTCTTTTTAAATGAGAAGGGAAATTGTTGCAATCAATTAAAAGTTTATGGAATAAAAAAGGTGTGACAATTATTATCATTGATGGATGAAGTGACCCATAAAGAAGATCTCTTATTAATTTTGTGGTTGTAACATAGAGTAGACATATGATTTTAAAGGCAATAGACTCTTTAAATAAGATACTGTAAAAGATAAATAATTCATTGCCAAACAAATGAAGGATATCATTATAGAGTTTATATCTTCAAATTGGTTTAATAATTGAGATTAAATTTCCTTTTTATCTTATATATTCTGTGTATTATTCATACATTAAATTTTGCTTTGAAGAAACATATATACAAGTTAGAATACAAAAAAAAGAAAGAATGTTGTTTACAAAGGATGTTTTTGGATTACTCAAAATGCAGAAACTTTGATAAAAAAACTGTGATGATGTGTGATGTACCACTTCTGAGATTATTGATCCAAAAACATTCATTATATACAACAATGTTATTTTGTGTATTCTTAGTTGCACATGCTTTTCACGGCAAGATTTAATGTATGGACAATACACATAGTTCAAAAGATAGAAGGATATTCAGCCTCAATTATCAAACCAATTGTCTTGTAAATCGCTGCATTGTCTGTCTGTTACTATTTGTACAAAACTTGATGATCTAACCTCCATGATGACATACCTCATTTGTTTGTAAATGAATATTTTGTCTTTATCTTATTCAAACAGTCTATTGCCTTTAAAAACATAGGTGTACTCTCTGGGACAACTATAAAATTAATAAGAGATCTTCTTTGTGGGTCACTCCTTCCTTAATAATTGTCACACTATTTTGGTTCCATGAATCCTCTCATTTGGAAGCAATGTTCTTAATTTTTTATAACTGAAGGTTGGTAACCTGGAATTGTATTGTTAGCATCAGCACCAACAATGGTTTGATGTTCATTGGGATTTGGGAGGCAAAGAGATAGATTTTTGTTTTGACTTCTCCACTTTGAACAAGTTTTAACTGCTTTTTCTAAAATCTTCAACAAATGTGACCTCCCAGAGTATGTGTTTTGTAACATAATTCCATAGATGTTTTGTGTCATGACCTTGTTCTTTAGCTTGATTAGTATTAGGATTACTCATCTCTACACACAAATTTATGTCAATTATTATAATATATATAAAAAATATTAAGACACATAAGAAAATAGTGCATTTATGACAAAAAGCAATAGGAAAAATTAGCAGTATAATGAATAATGCTGCTGAGTCTAAACTCCAAAACACATTGCTTGTGCACATGCTTTAAATATGTGTATAATATTAGAAACTTTATAGTTGCTTTCAACTTGCAAAACAGTAACAATACATAAATTATAAATGAAAACAGAGTCAGAGAGAAAACACAATGAAGAATTATGATGTAGAACTGAGAAAGTGATAAGCTCGCCATCATCATAAAGACAACCCAAAAAAGAAAAATATAACCTGGCAAAGCCAAACCGAGAAAAACTCGAAAGGTAGTGAAGCGTCAGTGGCAAGATGGAGATGGCGGTAAAAAAGAAGTATTGAGTGAAGGGAGTAGAAGACGATGAATAGGGAACCAACTATGAACGACTGCTTCTTTCGGTTTTGTTTTAAATATATTTTTTGGGATTTCAAATCCCGTGTCTGCCCACAGTACTGTGTCCAGTCATGTCGGTCAATGTTTTTTTAAATCGGGACACTTTCCACCAGCATCTGATGTGTCTGACACTGACACCAACACGTATATTGCGAGCGGTGTCTGTACTTTTGATGTATCGATTGAGAAAAAACTTGTACTTTATGCCGTCTAAATGTACAGTTTTGAACAGATCCGTGGGCTGTGGTTTTTTTAGAAATGTGGTGTGTAGGAAGCTGTTCCCGAAAGTATTGTAGACATGAACCATAAAGCATAATGTGTTTAGTTCAAATGATCCAGTCTTGTCATCAAGGAGATGTTAGAACTTAGAACTCTGATACGTAGGTTGTCAAGCGGACTATTTTACAGATGAGGGTAGATACTACAGAAGCAAGTGTTGTTTTAATTGAAATATTCACCTTCTATTATAAGGGGGAGAGAAATAAAATTTACAAAAAGAGGTTTAAGGTTAGAGATGTGGACCCTTGAAAAACTTGAGAAATTAAATGGAGATGTTTCATTTCCCTTGTTTTATAGAGACTTGACTGTCACCCTCATTTTAAACCAAAAAATCTGTGGATGGCTTATTTTAAAATATCTTATAGTAGTATATTTCATTATAAATTTTGCATCAATAGTAGGTCAAACTTTAAGAAATACAATAGCAAGTGATTTTGAATGCATGTACAACAAAGTTGACCACATTATAGTTACAAAAATAATAAAGGTTTTGTTGCAGGATGATATCAAATAGAGGTTTTTACCAGATGCTCATAATTGTTATTTTTTAGTAATATAAATATTTTTTGAATTTTTGTTCTATCATAGTAAGCTACTTATTTTCATGAGATCTTTAGTAAAAAACTGTTTGGCCAAACTTCCCCTTTTAAGTAAGAAAATAAATTATGAAAAAATTGGGTCAAACACAGCCTTGCATTGCATTGCATTGCATTGCATTGCAATCTTATGGTAATGCATGCATGCATGCATATCTTTAAGTACACATACGACAACTCGTGACATTTGTATTGCATGGCAGTTTCAGTTTGATAGGGGAAAAATGTTAAACTAAGCCAAAAGTCCATTTGAAAATGTGACAATAAGATACGAAAAAGTGGGTACTTGCATTTTTTTTTTCTTCGCAGTTAGTATAGTCAAAGTTTGACTACACACAGACCTGGTTGGTCTCAAGTACATATTCCTATAGTTTTTTCCTAAAATGTTGTTTGTTTCAATTTGGCAACTCTGATTCATAATTTTGTCATTTATTTATTTCAAGCCCACGTCTATTTATTGCATTTCTAGTCCATTTTATATTTGTATATTCGAAGGATTTTCTTAGATTTAATTCTTATTCATTTATATTAATTTATAAGACAACTTAATTGTACGTTTGACCTTCTAAATATTGTAATTGTGCAAATATTTACCCTATTTCTTTAAAATATTTTTTTAGAGATTTTGACCTCTAAATATTAGTGGGCTAAAATTCCAAATATTGCTATTTACTATACTTGAAAAGTCATTTTCAGATTATGCAAATTATAAAACATGTATTATACTTGCGACTTAGTGATAATAAAATCACTGAAGTCTAAACCAAAGCTTTCTTCAATTAATTACATAAATTTAACAATGATTTAATTTGAATACATTAACAATGTGAACTTTTTTACATATGTATTTAATTAAATTACACCATGAGGTCAAAGTTAATTTCTATAAATATATGTTTGATCTTATATGGTACCGACAATGACAATTTGTTAGGTTGAACATCTTTAGAAGAGGGAATTCATGCATTACTTGCATGAATAGGTGAGCAAGGCGAATTTGTACACCAGTACTTTATGGTCAATAGGACTAGCATTTGTTTATAAATATTGAACTTTTATGTATTTTCAAAGGCACTCAACCAATCAGACTTGTTATTTATACATTTTATCTCTATTTTTTATGCATTTCTTACATCATTAGCGGGATGATAATTTGACTCATATTCGGTGTACCACAAAAAATACGCATAACGGGTGGGGTAAAAATCAACATTTTGGATACGGGCATGAGTATGAATATTTATCCGTAAAATCTAGCGGGTATGGGTGTACGGGTACGAGTACCTTAGTACCCGTCTTATACCTACATAGTATATATTTGTTTTAATTATATTTTTATATAATAATATATCTAAATCAATTTTAAAAAAATACAACATTATTATACTTTGTCAAAAAAAAATTATTATACTATTACACATTTTTATAAAAAAGTTTATTTATAACATAATGCAAATATGCTAACAAAGAAATGAATTTTAGCATGATATTAGTAATTATTTTGTTTATAATTTTCATTTGTCAACATTAAAAATTTTAAACGTTTTTTAATTCTATTAAATATTTTAATATTTTATAGTTGATCAATTTATTTTAACAAAAATATGGGTTTGAATACTTAGGTACCTACAAGGTATATAGACACAAAAACAAAGATGGTCCTTCCTCAATGTATCGAAGCAAATAGAAGAGAGTTAGCCCTTGATTCTGCAACTAACTTTCCAATTGAACAACAAAATATTAAAATTAAATTAAATCTATTTTAAAGAGTTTAGCAGCATAACTTACACATATACAAAGTAAATATGAGAAATGTAGAAATTGAAAATTCGAATGACCTAATCTATCCATATTAAAGGTGAAATTTTTTATGATATTCTACCATCTAAATTGTAAGTAGGACATTATATTTTATATGTATCGAATTTCGATTATCTCACTTATCCATTTTAAAGGTGAAATTTTAACCAATAAACTAATTGACAAAAAAAAAAATTATTTTGAGGGCAAATGCAACATGATGTGAATTACATAAATTGGGAATCTTTGTACCAAAAATTTTGCGTTAAAAAAAGTGTATCAATTTTTTTTGATAATTTCGAAGTGTAACAGCGCGCACTAGTGGACACAATGGACTGCCGACTGAAAATGTTTGATGTTGAAAACTAAGGTGGAGCCTGCATCAGCATGTATCCAAACATTATAGCTAATTTGGGATGATTTTTCTCGTGGTAAAGTGAATTGGATTTATTTCCATATGATAAATACATTCAAGCTTAGTATCTCAATGATTAAATTTATTAAATAAGTGATAGTAATATCAAATTTATCATAGTGATTAAAGAAGAATGCGTTCCACTACCAAAAACAAAGAATGCGTTTAAAAGCAAAAATTAATTTATTTTGTCATCTTCATATCTGATAATTAATTGAAAAAAAGAAAATGGTGTCCGCACTTGATAAATCTTTATCTTGTCAATGTGATTGGTGACGATGACCAAACACCAAACATGCCTATTTTTGGTTGATTTTATTAAATATATAATTATTTTGTCTGTATAAAACAACAGTGCTTATTATCTATGTTGTCTTTCTTTTTTTCTAGTACTAGTACAATCTATATTGACTTGTTACAGTAATACTAATTATTACTTACTGGCCTTCAATTCTAAATTCTTTTTTGGTGAGGAATGGTGTAAAATTATGTTATACTGTTTATGCATAGTTTTTTTTTTTAAAAATAAAGCACTAATAATCTAGTCAAAAATAATTTAGCAATCTCACATTATTATTATATGTAGTATTGTATTCTTTTTGTTTTGTACAAAAATTTTATTCGACTAAGACATATGAGAAAAATAAATATTTAGGGGTGGCTATGGTCCTCCTACCCTTTTGAAATTTTTTCATAGTAGTAATATTATAATACTCCCGGTCTTTTTTATAAGTAACAATTGAGTCAATAAAATTGATATATTTAGTTCATATTATAACTAATATAAATCAATTTATCTTGATTCAATTGTCTCTTATAAAAAGAACCAAAAAAGTACTATATATCTATTGGACCTTTATCTTTTATGGTAAAAAAAATGTGCAAGCATTAAGGTATGTTTGGAGTGAAATTTGTTATATGCACTTCTCAAAATGAGGCTCTTTAGTTATTGTATTTATATTTGGTTAAAATTGTGGTTGCTTGTCTTTATCGACCATTTTGGTATGTGAAGTATGTGGGTTATTTTATTTTATAATGTTAGAAATAATTAATAGTGCTAAAATGAAATTTGTATTGATTTTTATCTTTTGCCTTTTAAGTATTCCTTATACTTGACTATATATATATATATATATATATATATATATATATATATATATATATATATATATAGACTTAGATATTACTTATATATTCTTAAATTTTTATCGTAATTTTTATCAAATAACTTTTTTACATTTTATATATACTAAACTATAAATTTTAGACTTGGCCTCCTGAAACTCGGTGCATGTGGTTTAAACTCAAGAAATATACCGGTTACTATAATTAATCAATATTAGTCCACTACTACATTTTGTACGTTACACGTGGGCTGTTGTATTATTTGCGTGGACGTAACACCATCTCTCATCTAAATCCAACCGTCCATTCATCACCGACATCTTTCACCATCTCCACTGTTACACCCACCAACACAACATGATATTCATAATTATGCACAGTACTTAGCAAATCCCATATTAGACTAACAATAATTAATTGCTTGTGTGTTAAGAAATTAATTAAACCAATGACCAATCCCTTTTTTTTTTCAAGAAAATAAATTACACTTTTGATGTACGTGAGTATAATACTATTGTATGTGTGGGCGTTAAATTTGAATTTGAATTTAAATTTTGATGAATTTAAATTTTTTTACTTATTCATTTTAGATAATATATTTTTAGCTCTAGACTTCTTAAAAAAATAAGAGTTTAATTGATATGCACCGACGGTGTAAAATAATTTTACACGGTCATCCAATAAGAAATCACCAATCTTCCATATCATATGAAGAAAGTGGGGTAAAGTGGGGTGATATGGCGGAATACATGGTTGTCATTGGTTGACAGTGTAAAATTATTTTACACTGTCAGTGCATACAAATTAAATTCAAAAAATAATTACATTTTTCATTTAATGAACGTTATGGGCATGTCGAAAGCAAAGTATATTTTCTTTTTCCAAGTTTATTTATGAGGACTAGTACTGTATTTTCATTTTGTTGGTGCAATGGCTTTTGTGATTCAAAGAAAAGGATGGTTATGAAGGGTTATGTCGGCCACCTTTTTATTTTTTATATTTATTTATTTATATATACTCCACTTTTTTATCTCTAAATAAAACACTACAAGAATTTTAGGAATTTCCTACAAAGGTTTCCTACGAAAATTGATTCATACCAAAATCCAAGCGTTTTCCTAGGAAATTTTCGTAGGAAACCGGCTGTCAAGGTGGCACGTTTTTCCATAATTCGTTTCCTAGGAAAATTTCGTTGGAAAACATATTTGACCCAGTCAAAGCGCTTTCCTAGGAATATTTCATAAGTAGACGCATTAATTTTCTAGGAAAACATATGTGGTTGTTGAGACCATTAAATTTACGGTTGGCACTCATTAATTATATGGGTGACAGGGTGAGGATAATTTGCTGAGTTATTGTCTTCAAACACACAAAAACTTGTGTTCTTATCTCATTCATAGAAAAAAAATTCTCTACAATTTCATTACCTCATATCACTGAAAAATTTTCCTCTACAAATTACATCATATCACAAAAACATTTTACACTACAAATTTAATTTCTACACTTCTATTTCATATCAATATTCTACACTACAATCTTCATCTTCCTCATTCAATCTTTTTCTCCAACCACCATTATCTTTATCTTCCTCATTCAACCACCATTAAATCTTTATCTTCCTTATTCAATCTTCTTCTCCAACCACCATTATCTTTATCTTCCTCATTCAATCTTCATCAACCACACCATATATCTCCCCAATTCATTCTTTATATGTTTAATTATTTATAATCTTTTTCAACACATTCAATTTTTTTTTTTCTATTCCACCATTTTCTTCCTTTAACACTTTAATTCTACCACCTCAAATTTTTATTTTCTCATTTTTACAACATACTTTTTTATTCTTTCTCTCAAATTTCCTTAATCCATTCTTTCAATTTGAATTTATTTGGTGATAATTTTAATTTTCGCACTAATTACGAATTTCACATTTTTTCGGAAATTTTAATTTTTTTGTGACATTTGAAAAAGTTTTGGCGCAAATTCAAAAATTTGGAATTTTTTGGCTTGAAATTTAAATTTTTTGGCGCAAATTTAAAAATTTCGAATTTTGGGTGGAAATTTGAAATTTTTGGTGAAATCGAATTTGGCGGCTTTTTGAAATTTCAATTTAATAATTTGGCGGCTTTCTGAAATTTTAATTTAATAATTTTTTTATAATAAATTATTTGAAATTATAATATTTAAATTGAAATTGTTTTTAATTAATTTTACAGCATATATATAATTTTTTTTTAAATATTGATTGTTTCCTACGAAACATTCCTAGGAAACGACTTGTCCCATCACTCTGGCCCACACCTGCTGTTGCAGTATTAGCAGAGCCGTTTCCTACGAAAATTTCCTGGGAAATGTCCTCTGACATCCAGTTTCCTCTGAAACGGCATATTTCGTAGGTAAACTCCTAGCAGTAGAATCGATTTTACCTAGGAATATTTTCCTCGGAAAATTACTCGAAAATCAACATTACCTACGAATTTTGCCCCGTTTCCTAGGACTTTTTTTGTAGGTAAATTGCATAATTCTTGTAGTGAAAGGAAGCTCTTTGCGTGGCAACTTCACCACACAACACATGGAAATTTCATTGCTCTATGATTTTCTTTTTCTTAGACAAAAAGAAAATGACAAATACTCTTTAATGTTCTCATTCGGTGCACAACTTCACACAATGATTTTATTGTTTTTTTTATTTGTTTTTTTTATCTTGTTATAGAGTAGTAGATTAAAAATAAGAGTTTAATACATATGCTACTATATAAAAATAAAATAAAATAGTTAATTTTACATGGACAGCAAATAATAATTAACAAAAATAATATAGGACATAAAATAAAAATAAAATGTGGTGTAGCTCCAATTTAAAAAAGTTATTATAGAATAAATTTACATGACAAAATATAAGATTTTTATTGAATAATTGAATTATACTCCATAGTCAATTATTATAATCCATCTTGATATATATAATTGAAATTTGATTTGTATAAAAAAAAAATGAAATTTGATACACAAGCAACGTATATTAGGGGCAGGTGTTTTACGGGTGTGAAAGGAATCTCTCTTATTGTTTCATTCGGTTGGCAACTGTTTTATATGTTTTCATAATCATAATTAACATCATCAATTATATAATCACCAATTATATACTAATATACAAGTGAGATAAAATTTCCATCATTTTCTAATATGTAATTTCCCCTTCTATTAATTAAATTCCACTATTAAAGATATAAACAATAAAATTTATTGATTTTTTTTTTTTTGAAAGAAGTAAAATTTATTGATTTGAAAGTGAAAAACTTACGTATTTATAGTACACAAAACATATTATACTTTCCCATCTCAAAATAAATTAGTTAATTTTATTATGCGCATTATTTATATAATTTTATTTTGACTATATTTTTTTACTAATATAAATGCAAATAATAGTGTATAAAATGTTGTTTGATTTGTTTCGATGAATATTTTTAAAATATATAATTTTTAATGATAGATAACTAAATATATTAATGATCAAAGTTGTACATTGACAAATATAAACCAATCAATTGTGTCATTTATTTTGGGACAAGTCTATATATTTTTTTGTTAATGATAGAATTTCACTTTTTAATATACTACAGTGCGAATATCAGCGTTCGAATTTCTAATCCTTACTTTTTACATTCAATGTCCTATTGACTGAGTTATACTCACGGGACCATATATGTTTATATATATATGTGAAGGTTATTGCAAAGAAAAAAAAAAGTATAAGATAAGATAGGAACTAAGCTATATAGTACTATATAGTTTAATTAGTTACATGATAGGTATTAGGTAGGTAGGGTATATATGAAAGAAGATAGGGAATATTGTTGTTCGATGAATTCAAGAACAAATAATATCTCTATAGATAACAATAAGGAGATGAGAAAAGAGAAAAAAGTTATGAAACCATATAGAGGAATTAGGATGAGAAAGTGGGGTAAATGGGTTGCAGAAATTAGAGAACCAAACAAAAGATCAAGAATTTGGTTAGGTTCTTACATAACTCCTATTGCTGCCGCACGTGCCTATGACACCGCTGTGTTTTATCTTAGAGGTCCTTCTGCTCACCTTAATTTCCCCGAATTATTGTTCAAAGATCAAGAAGAACAAGATGACGATGGTGAACAAAATCAACAACTTGGGAACATGTCTGCTGATTCAATAAGGAAAAAAGCTACTCAAGTTGGTGCTAGAGTTGATGCTCTTGAAATTCATGCTTCTTCAAATAATCATGTTCATGACTCCTCTAATTCTTGTTCTTCTTCTACTACTACTACTACTAATTCTCTCAAACCCGACTTGAATGAGTTTCCAAATCCTGAAGATTATTGAATCAATGTTTTATATGATCCTCTACAACCGCAGTTGAATTGTGGTTTTATATGTTACAACGTATTTGGATCCTCTACGGCTGCAGCATGGTGTGCTACAGCTTTAAAGGATCCAAATTCTATTACAACAACATCTTGCAAACATGATGGTTTTAGAGATATTTTCATCTCTTCAATTGCTGCTGCATCAATTGTATTATAACTTTGTAATATCAAGAATCGCGATTGTAAGTGTATGATACAATTTTAAAAATATTGATATTAATGGATATCAATATATATACTTTTTGTGTTTTTCATGCTATTAATTATATTATTCAAGTAATTGTAAAAAAAAAAATAAAGCATATTATTCGAGTAAAGTGGGTTTCTAGAGTGAATTGCTACCATTATTAACTAATTATAAGAGAGAGATGTAATTGTGTAAAGAATTGGATTTTATTGTGGAAAGCTAGCTATAGTTGGTTCTTTATGTGATGGACTACATGGTTTTGATAAGAATAAATATCGTTGGCTATAAAAAATGGTAGTAATCGAATAATTGTTTTGTTATTGAAGGAGCATCCTTTTCTTTATCGAAAAAAAATGGAGAATCCTTTTAATTTCCTTTTCGTCAAATAGAGAAAATGAAGTAATCTAATATTTGTTTAGCTCTCTTCAAATTTTGGATGCATAACTGAACTTTACAAAATAAGTTTGGAAGATGAAATTTGCATTACTTTCTTAACATATCTCAAGCACAATTATTAGTTTGATATATGAATATAAATGATAGGTCGTTTGTTATCGAAAAAATAATTTAACATATCTTAGAACAAAATACACTTATAAGTTGAAATTTATATTTATGATTTATAAATTTATGTTTATAGATCATACATCTCCTCTAATATGTGATTCTTAAACTATTAAATTCTTTTAATATTAATTTGAGTAAATTTTCACTATTATGCTGGTTTTCTTTATCATTATGATTTTATCAAATTAATTATATTATTATAAAATGAGTTGGTAAAATTTAGCTCAATTAACTATAGTGATATTATTAAATAGAACATTTTTATCCGAATTCGAACTTGAAACCTTACCATGGTAGGTGTTTGTCATTTCATTTTAAAAATAAAATAAAAATAGTAATAATCTATGGATTCGGCAAGAGGATAAAGATGGGAACCGCATTATTAAAAGAAATGAAGCAAACACAATTAATGCAGCAATATGCTTATGTCAACTTCCAGAAATAGTAACAAGTGGATAAAATGATAGAAGGAAGAGTTAATATATTGAGTTGAGAGCACCAAGAAGCAGTTTTTTGTGACTATAGATAGTGTACACCACACAAAATATTACTAAGAAATGAAAGAGAAAAGGATGAGCAAGAGAAGAGGCTGTGAAGCTAAAAGGTCTCATCTCAATCTCAAAGGGAAGTTTGTGAACTTGTCACTGTCACCCGTGTCTGTCACCTTCATGGGAAATATATACTTTTCCAACTTGATACATAGTATATAGTATTTTTCTCTCCATGTATTGAATATAGCATTTATAAATGCTGATCTCTCTTCCATTCATGTCATGTTCATAAAAAGACTTTATCCTAATAAAATAAATGAGTTTTTTTTTTGGCATTATAGTTCGATAATCAAGAAATCGGCTGCGAGATTAGGAAAATTTAATTGAGAATTAGTTCTATCAGAAATCGAACTCAGATTCTTTCAAATAATTTATCCTAGAAAAAACTCTTTAACTATTTGAACTTAATACTATGTTTTTTTCCTTCCATATCAATATATTGTTTTTTAGTTATATCTCTGATTAATAATTTCACAATAAATGTAAGTTAAATAGTATTTATAATTTGTTTTCATCATATTTGTTTTCAAATCAATATGTAAAGGAAGAAAATAAAAACATTAAAAAAATTATTTATCTTGCAGCCGAACTCTAAATTAACAGATTTTTTTTCTAAAAGCCAGAAAATTTATACTAAAAATGTGAACTTTTAAAAATAAAGTAAGTTAATAAACCGAAGAAATTATAGAATTATATCAAGAAGTGACAATTAAATAAGCACTGATTGTAAATCAGTGATTTTTTTATTTATTTTTTGAAAAAAAAATGAAAGATAGATTTACTTAAATCACTACAAAATTTGTAGGCTACATCTACAGTTTTTATTGTGATGGCACAATCTTTTTGTCATGATTCTATTTTGGTGAAGATTATTTATTTTATTTATAATATTTTGGTGAAGATTATTATATAAAGTAGACATACAATTCTTGTGGAGCTGAGCCAACACTAATTTTCAAGCCTATGTGCACTCATTTAGAGTGTTGCCACTTGTGTTCAATAAATGCAAGTGCTTGCACCGTTCTTTAGCATACTCCTATTTTGATTGTTGCCACCTAGACCCCCACAAATGAAAGGAGTAAGTGTTGGCAGTGGCACCATGCTGCAGTGTACTATTTTATTTTTTGTCATCTAACTAACCCACAAATGTAAGAATCATGATCAATTAACCTCTTTTGATGCCACCCACATGGTAAACTTAGTTAATTATTTTTTATTTTGTATAGTACATGTTCCACATAATTTCCTTATAATAGGTTCAGATTTATGTCCTTACCTTCACCAACAGGTTCCCTACAATAAGCATCATTGCAATGTTGCTTTAGGCACCAATGACTAGAACGTAGTTTCTTTAGTTGATGAAACATTGTGGCCAATATCATGCAAGACTTATTCCAAACAAGGAAAGCTTTCTATCATTGGACAGGAACTACATAGCCCTTCTTCTGTGGCTACTTTTAATAATTTTATTGTAAGAGAAGGAAAGAAAGAACATAAGCTAAAAATTGAACAAAATGAGAATTTCATGTCAAGGATCCAAGTCCAACTACTTCATCACCCACAATGAGCAATTTTATTGTTTCCTTCCCATTTATGCCAAATATTTAACATGAAAGAAAATTAAAACGGATGGAAATGCAAATCAATTTATACCGTCAGAATGTAAAAAAAGAAAGAAAAAATATGAATACATCATCATCCAGCTGGTGATATCTCTCATCAGTTGCAACATCAAAACCTCATCCTGAATTGCAATCAATGACCAAGAAAGAGAGGCAGCAATTTCTGCAAATTTTCGGCCATGGAAGACTCAGCGGAAACATTCATTCAAAAATGATAAATGTAAGATCATAATCTGGCAGCAAAGTAGGTTCAAAATCGCTTATCAAATAAAATGCTAACTTGACCATATCAAATGTGTATGATATGGACCGTGCATTCATGTCTCCCTGTCAAAATATATAGCAACCAACATCACCAGCCATGCAAGAGTTCAATTAACTGCTAATCTCATTATCCATTTTCATTCTCTTTGAACTTTGTATCCCTGACACAGGATTACCTTGTTGCGGCTGAAATGATGCATCGTGCTGAAAGGCACAATTAGCTCCATTCCGACATCCTCTGGAACTATTAAAAAAGATACAAGGCTTCATTATCTTTGGTTTTGACCCTTTTGCTCTAAAATTGTGTACTGTATCATAGTTTGATAATGGTTGCTGGTTCTGACGACTAGTGGAGGAGTGTGGAAGTGTTTCTTGTTTATCTCCTCCATGTTGTTGAATCAAGCTCTTATAGTAGTTTACATCTTTTGTTGAAGGGGCCTCAACAGAAGTAGCAGCAATAGCCGAACTCATTACAGGCCTAGAATGCCATTGGGTAGAAATAGTTGGTGCCATGTGACCTCCAGTTGCGTGAGTATAGGAAGAAGTGGATGGAAAAGCGTTTGATGAGGTTGTAGTGGTTTCAACTTGATTAACACGATTAGGAGCATATGAATAAACTCCTGAAGATGATCCCATGTTTTGTACATATTGTGCATTATTTTGAGCTCCATAATCTCTAACCAACTTCTCAATCACTTCAGGATTGTTGAGAATATTATTGAGTAATTCACGGTCAATCAAATTACCATGTTCACTGTTCTTCACTAAGCTAGTTAAAGCAACAGATGCAGCAGCTACATCAGATACCATTGACATACTCGTAGCAGAGTTTGAACCGTCTAATATACCAGGAGATAATGTATCTATTGCCACATCCCCGTCTTCAACAGGCGTAATTGGGATCACAACAGTATGACCATCAATGTAATTGGAATCTTCGACGTTCACTGGAACAGCAGGACTGCATCCAAGGAAAAAAATTATTTTATTACAAAATCACGGAAACAAACAAAAAAGAAAATCAAACAAGGCAAGAGAAGACTCGGACTTTGGAGGAATGGAAGATATTCGTGGATAAATAGCTTCAAGGACTCTCATCTCCCTCTGATGTTGATCAACTATCTCTTTGCTTTCTTCCCCAGCCACCACTTGCCATGTGAGATCTAGCACGATCTGACAAAATCACAAATGTACAAAGAATTAGAATATTACACGCTAACTCACATTTAGCATTTTTTCCTTTACTTTCTTCCACCCATATTGAAATATAAATAATTCTGAAAGTCACTATGTACATTGTTTAAAATATAACTGAAAAGCCTACCTTAGGTGGATTAATCCAGTTAATAACTGGTATTTGGAACAGCTTAATGTCAAACTGACTTGAAGCATGAGTTCCCTCAAATCCAGGAGGCAAAATATCATCAGAACTAGCTTCTCCTTGATGCAACAAGGACGATATCTTTGCTTGGAGATGATCTTGAGAATTCAACCCAACTTGTGAAGGAGAATCCTCTGATAAGAATAACTTAACCTGTTCAACAAAAAAAACAGTTTTTTTTGCCTTTTAGCACTCTTACAGTATATATTTTATAACCTCAAGTGACAAATTATTGATTCTGTTCACTCAATACACCGTTAAGTGCATGCATGGTGATTACTAATTTGCAAACACTTGAAATACAGAGAAACACAAGCTTACTGATTATGAAACATAAATAATAGAGAAAAATAAAAAATCACTCATAAAATATGACATTGAAAGATGGTGCGCAGAGTGAACTTGCATTCTCAAACTGCTACGATGATCACTTGCAATTTTTTATAATACTAGTATTACACTCAGAATAGATGGAACAATTTGTGATAGACTTCATAAAAGCACAATATTTGATGATTGAACGTGAGCCGTAGTCACCAGAAAACAACACAATGAGACTTAACCAGAATAAATTTAGCACATTTTGAATGAACAATAAATGCAAAAGCATTCGTGCTTCAGAGAAATTTCATATCATATAACAAACTATTTCTTATTCAAATTATTATGGGTAATCAGAAAAATGGACATGATGATTTTCAATTTTTCATTGATAAGATTCATATAATAGATACTTAGAGGGCCAGGAACCACAATGTCTTCAACTCAATATTGTTTAGATTTTCACAGTCAAGGAGAGACACAGATATCTCATTAATTTTCCCACAAGAGAGTCTTCCCTTCTCTCTATGACTCTGCATTGAGACTGGGGCAACATGAAGTTAAGATCCTAACTAAAAATGATAACAGATTCTTAAGTCCAAATTGTAAGCTGTTCCAGAATGTCCCCAATAAGATCCCACGACCTTCACGTCTTCATCCCGGTGTTGGACATCAAAGACCACCTACAACTTTTACTCAGTCACATTCTGATAGGTGTTGTCAGAAGTGAATTAATAGGCGGGCTAACCAAGAATTTGTGTCACCTTTACCTCCGATACTTCTGCATGCACCAATGGTACATCTTCAGAAAATATCACACTGACTTGGCCCTCCCATGTTGGAAGTGGCTGAGTTCTTGCACTTAGTGTCCTTTCAAACAGAAAAAGAACAGAATTTTAGAGCGAAAGACAACATAGGCTTCTGAGCTGCAAATCTCTACCAAGACTGTTTGGACACCAAAAAATCCTTACCAATCGTAATAGCAGGGAAAACAAAAGTCACATGATTTTTTGATACAACAACAAAAGAAAAGTGAAAACAACATATATTTGGGTTATGCAGAGGCTTTTCCTAAAAAAAAGCATAAAATATTCTCAGAGAAAAATGCAAGTTGGGCAGGGAAACACATGACTTTGAAACAAATGTTATTATTTATGTTGAAAAAACATTGCAAACAAGAAAACAATAGGTAATTACTTGAATAGAAAAGGTAAGAGGAATCAATTAATCCACAGATATAGTCGTAAAGCATAAGAAACCTGTTTAACAGCCACAAGACACCAAGAAGAAATGGAAAACACCAGGAAAGGTCACTCATTTTTAACTAATGTCCAATCATAAAAGGCTAACAAAATGACAGTAACAAGTTTCAAAGTAAATTTCTTGAATAGAAACTTGAGAGTTGAGATAAGATTAAGATAAGCATTATAAACTCTAAAAGTTAACAACATACTATAGTACCCACATTTGTGCACGCTAATAATTTGCAAAAATATAGCGTGTGTTTGGCACTGCTGTATAAACGATAAACCAAACACACTAATAACCTGCAAGAGCAGTGACGCATAAAATTATAATGCATGTTCAAACCACTAAACCATTCAAGATTAATCCAACGGAAATTTTTCTTTTTCCAGCAGTCAGCACCACCCAAAACATGTAAAACACAAAGCATGGTTATAATGTGCAGAATAATTGCAAAACAACATTTTGGAATGGTAGGATTATCAACAACACCCCTTCATAAGTCCGAAAGATTAAACATGATTATACAGAAAAAACACACATAACCTACCAAAATAATAGTATATCTTAGAATTTGGGTTAAGTCTAATCCAACCCTACAAAATCAGCTTATAATGTGAGGATTGTCCGCACTTATAAACATATTTTCAGGTCATCTCTTATTTAATATGGGACTCTTAACAGTATAACTCGCATAATCTACCAAAGATTACACTTGATTATACAGAAAAAACACACATAACCTACCAAAATAATAGTATATCTTAGAATTTGGGGTAAACCTAATTCAACCCTACAAAATCGGAATAAAATGTGAAAAATTGCCCACACTTATAAACATATTTTCAGGTCATCTCTCATTCAATAAGGACTCTTAACAGTATAACTAAAATAATCTACCAAAGATTACACATGATTATACAGAAAAACACACACACACATACATAAGCAACAGACTCAATTAAATCCACATCAACAAATTCAAATTCCAAAAGGTATTCATCACCAAACCAATATTGCCAATCCCAGATGAAAACATGGGTTACTGTATTAGTTATCTCAATTTTGTAGGCTAAACACCTGACAATTTTTCTTCTATTTTTTATTCTTTTTTCATCATCATTCAAATTTCAAAGCCTATTTTATAGTTATCTCAATTTAGAGTCAAATTATCAGTTTGCTATTTCAAATTTCAATTTTTTTTTAATTGAGTTAAAATCCTGAATTCAGAAATCACATGGAAATCCGAAAAAGTCCGATTCCGATCAGATTGTAACGGTGTTCAGGAAAATTTTCCCTCAAGATAAGATGATGGATGAAGTATCAACCATGGAAAATCCTCAAAATTAGAGGTATATAAATAATTAGGGTTTATAAGTGAATCGATTATAGGATTGAAATGGAATGAATTAACCATGAATCGATTTCGGAATATGGAAATTTGAAGATGATTTTTACCTGACAAAGATCTAAATCTGAGGCCCATGAAACTCTCTTCGATTTTTGCAATCCACGCATGTTTACACAAACAAAAAAAATTATACAGTGACAAAAAAATGAACGTCTTCGATTTGTTAAGGAAGTGCCGAAACGGAGAGAGAGAGAGACCAAGAGTAAACTCTAGTCGTAAAAGTTGAACCGGAAGGTTAGACCGGTTTGGTTTTACATCGAACACGTGACCGGTTTGGTTTGATTTTGATATCATAATAAGTTGTTTAAAGATAAGGGAGGTGCACAAGAAATTGAAACTGGTGAGATAAGGAATACAGTAAGTATCAAAATAAGTAATTTAGGTCTGCTTTTTGGTTTGGGCCTAACATTAAGGAAATAATTACTCTGTCACGTTGTAAATTTCGCTTCTAATTAGACTAATAATTTGATTATGTATAAAAATAATTTAATATCCTCTGGTGAACATAATTCAATTGGTAGGAATATTGTTATATGTAAGGATCAAGATTCGAACTTTGAACACTAGAGTCATCATTTTAAGGGTGACATTTTAGTTACTGAACTATTTGACAAAAAAAAATCTAATATCTTTTTTAATCGAATATGCTCTATGTGCAAATAGATAGACAAATATAATGGACCATAATAGCAGACAAAGTTTTCTCTCAACAGATTTAACATTATTGTATTTTCATGGCTGGAGTTAGGCATTGCAATGGGGTGGGGCGGGGACGGATTTTGCCTTCCCCAAACTCAAACCCATATAGTTCGGGTTTTCCTCAAACACATCCCAATTCCAAGCGGGGATAAAAAGTATAACCCCAAACCCAAACCCAACGGGGATCGGGTATCCCGACGGGGTTCGGATATCTCCGTTATACCTCTTCCAACATAAATTTGGATTGCATTTTAATATTATTTTATTAAAAAAAAGAAGTTAAAGGTCAAAAAATTATTTTGTTTCAACGATATTTTTTTAAATAAAGAAAAGAAATAGAGAAAATAGTTTGTTTAATACTCAAATTAAGGATAAAAAAATAAACATATGAATGTAATTTAAGAGATTGTTTAGATTTCTAATTTAAAAGAGATAAAATCTAATTTTAATATAAGCGAGGCGGGTTCGGGTGGGTATCAATGTCCCCATTACCGCCCCAACCCCGTCTTTTGAAATCGGGGAAAACCCAAACCCAGTCAACTCGGATTTTCTCCGTCAAAGCGGGTATGGTTTGGGCGGGTATCCGCGGGTATGGGTTTTATTGCCATGGCTAGCTGGAGTCGAATCCATAGTATATGGTTAAGCTGAAAGTGACTTTTACCATCTTATCCAAATGTTCTTTTTAGCATAAATCAAGTATCTTGCGCGCATATGAGTGACAATCTCCCTCTAAAAATTATAATGTTGATGCATGCTCAAGATTAAAGTATATATTGATTGATTTATAAAATCATATTAATTACCCAATCTCAATACAAACTGGTAACTTAATTAATAGACTCGAAGAAAAATGATAATATTTTTACCAAATTATCCACTAAGGTGTAAAAGTGCAAAATGGTGAACGATAAATTGAGAGTAATGCTTAAAGTATCTTTAATGGTGAAACCATTTTGAGTATCATACGTCACTAAAACAAGTGATCAAAAAAGGCATATATTATTAACTAACAAGTGATCAATTATATTTAATTTGATATACCGAAAAATGGTAATATTAAATTGATGATACAATACCTTATTTAAGGTACCGTATCATCAATTTTGATACTCTCTATGCCGCATCATGAAACTCCAATAATAAAACAAATAAAGTACGGAGTCTATAATACTTTTAATGGAAATGCTCTTGTATTAATTGAATTTGGATGGTACACATGGAAAATAAAACTTAATGTTACATTACATTACATTAAATATTAAAAGTGATAATTATTTTGGATTTTTTTTTCAATGGCAGTTATTTTAGGACATAATTAAGTAATTAAAAAAGAGATATATTATTCATGAATGATATTAGGAATCTATACTTTTGGTATACACTTCACATCATCATATTTTATTCCTTATTGTTCTAATGGAGAAGAAGAAGAAGATATGAGTTAGCATATGTATTCAAAAGAATTATATAGTGTGTTTTTGCTTTTGTTGTAAGTTAGTTGTTACAAGTCAAAATAAATACTTTAGCAAATAATTAAAGTTTGATTAAATACTATTACAAAAAAAATTATTAAATACTTAAAAACATAAGGAGCGAGAGCGTACTTACTTTATATAATTAAGTTTGAGTTCTTAAATACATATATTATTTTTTCGATTAGTAAAATTTTATTAAAAAATATCCAAACCCACCATCAAAGTGAAGACACTCTACCCACCTTCTATGAAAGGTTGAAAAGGCCTCACACAATCATGTGCTCAGAAGTTGGACAAAAGATTACAACACCAAGATGAAACAAGATAGATTCTTTTGAATACATATGCTAGCTCATATCTTCTTCTTCTCCATTAGAACAATATGGAATAAAATATGATGAAGTGAAGTGTATACCAAGTATAGATTCATAAATACATATATAACTCTAAAAATGTTTACCATATTCATCTTATCTTTACTTAAAAGAAGAAAGAAAAAAGCTAAAACATGATGATGAAGAGCAAGATATGCATTTAGACTTTGGTAAAGTAGTCAAAGCTTTATTAACTCTCTTTGAGTTCGTGCACACACAGTACAACACAAAGTGGTGAAACATAAGTAAAAGAATAGAAAAAAGAAGAAAAGCCAAAGAAAGAAAGAAGGAAAATATAAGAGAGAAAAAGTTTTTACAGGAAACTGTCATCCATTTACAAAGTCCTTTTCTTTTCCCGCCTTTGCATCGACTTTCACTCACATGAAGTGACAAATATTTCACCACATGCGATCATACCTTCAACTTTTTCTTTCTCAACAAATTAAAAGGAGATCGAATTAACACTGTATAACATAAAGTCATGAGTTAATTAGTGAACTATATTATAAAGATATCTAGCCGGGATTATATTTCCATGAAAACAATGATGTTGCCTACATTTCATTTTCTTTCGCATTACATAAAGCAATCACCAATTTATTAGTATCAACAGTCCCTTTCCATTATATTCAAAGCCTAAAAGGCTTTCAAGCAAAATGAGGGCTAGTCGCATATATATACCGATCAAAAGTTACTTGTGTTAGGAAATTACGCAAAATTTCCCCGTTGTCAGATTCGTGAAAGCAATAAAACGCGGAATAATAAAACACAAAGATTGATAACGGAGTTCGGCCAAATATGCCTACGTCTCCGGGCTGCTGCAGACCTTTTACTGAAAAGAAAAATATACACTGTGTTTACAAACACTCACACTTTCTCTCACAAACCCAATTACCCAATTACACCCAAGAGTATCTCTCACATATAATTTTCTCACACTAGAAAATTTCTCTAACTCTCTGATGCAAATGCATTCACTATCTTGGAATTGATTTTCCTTCAGCTTCAATGAGTATTTATAGGATTCATATGTGTATACTCCATGTGCATGCATAGTAACCATTGTCAACAAAAAACAACTTGTGATTTTCACACTTTCTGAAACCAATGTTCCAAATTCAAAGTTACTATACTTTTGGTGGCTGACATTGAATTTTAAAGGGTGAAATAGTGTGGCTAGGAAATAGGCCGGTGTATCTAACAATCTCCCACTTGAAGATTGACTTCAGTCGGTCTTCACACCTCGATCGTGCAGCAACCTTTCTGGTTTGTTACTCTAGCAGGCCAACTGAAGTTGAACACAACTTCAGTTTGTCAATAGTCACCACCTTTGTTAACATGTCTGCTGGATTCTTGCTTCCTAATATCTTCTTCAACGTCAGTACCTCATCCTCAAGCAGAGATCTGATGAAGTGATAACGAAGATCAATATGCTTTGTTCTTGAGTGAAATGCTGAATTCTTCGCCAGATGTATTGCACTCTGACTGTCACTATGCAAAACACTCTTTTCTTGGATGAATCCAAGCTCTGTCAACAATCCTTGAAGCCAGATCAATTCTTTGCTAGCTTCTGTCACTGCAACATACTCAGCCTTTGTAGTGGATAGAGCAACAATCTTTTGTAACCGCGACATCCAACTGACAGCTGTAGTACCAACAGTAAATATGTAACCGGTAGTGCTTCTCCGATGATCAACTTCACCTGCAAAGTCTGCATCTACGTAGCCTTGTACTTTTAGCTCACCTTTGCCAAAGCATAAGCACTTCTCCTTAGTGCCCCGTAGATACCTCAAAATCCATTTAACAGCTTCCCAATGGGCTTTACCTGGATTTGACATAAACCTGCTTACAACTCCCACTGCATGACCAATATCTGGCCTTGTGCAAACCATTGCGTACATCAAACTTCCAATGGCTGAAGCATATGGAATATTAGCCATTGATTCCTTTTCTTCTTCTGTCTTAGGGGATTGATCCTTTGATAGACGAAAATGACTGGCCAAAGGTGTGCTAACTGGTTTGGCGTTGTCCATGTTGAATCTCTGCAAAACACGGTTGATGTACTCCGCCTGAGATAACTGCAAAGTTCCCTTTTGCTTATCTCTTGTGATTTGCATTCCAAGGATCTTCCTTGCTGGGCCCAAGTCTTTCATGTCAAACTCTTTTGACAGCTGCATCTTCAAGTTTCTGATCTCGGCCATGTCTGGACCTGCTACTAACATATCATCAACATAAAGTAGCAAAATGATATAACTGGAGTTATATCTCTTGAAGAAACAACAGTGGTCAGCATTGCACTTCTTGAAACCTTCCATGTGCATGAAGCTCTCAAACTTTATATACCACTGCCTTGGAGCTTGTTTTAGGCCATACAAACTCTTCTTTAATTTGCACACCATATGGTCCTTCCCCATTCTCTGAGAAGCCTTCAGGTTGATGCATGTAGATCTCCTCATTTAGGTCTCCGTGAAGAAATGCAGTCTTCACGTCCAACTGCTCAAGGTAAAGCTCTTCACTAGCAACAATACTTAACACAGACCTGATAGTATTGAGCTTCACAACTGGAGCAAAAATCTCAGTGTAATCGACTCCTTCCTTTTGCTGGAATCCTTTTACAACTAGTCGAGCTTTATATCTCTTAGAGCCATCATGGTCCTCCTTCACTCGATACACCCATTTGTTGTGAAGTGCTTTCTTTCCCATAGGTAATTCAACTAGTTCCCATGTTTGATTGGAGATTAAAGACTTCATCTCGTCTTTCATGGCAAGCTCCCACTTGCTCGCATCTGTGGTCTGACATGCTTCTGCATAGTCTTCTGGCTCTCCTCCTTCTGTAAGCAACATGCAGCTCATGTATTTCCTGTTAGGTACAGGAGCTCGAGACGACCTTCTTAACTCCGGAGCTGGAGTAGGATGCTCTGTTATGTCAGACTGCTGCTCATTGCCCGGTTCATTTGATTCTTCTGGTTGAGGAATCTCAACTATAGGACTTTCTAGGACATCATCCACATCTGCATAAACTGGCCCACTCGTTTTTGAGTTGCTGGCACCTGCATCATGCTTGTCCTTGTACATCATTCTCTCATTAAAAATCACATCTCTGCTGCGGATCATCTTTCTATTCCCGTCATCCCAAAGACGGTAACCAAACTCATCTCCACCATAACCAATGAAAGTGCACTTCTTTGATTTTGGATCAAGCTTGTTCCGTCCTTGATCGCTGATGTGTACATATGCTGCACAACCGAAAACTCTAAGATGTGAGAGTTTTACCTCTTTTCCGCTCCATACTTCTTCCGGTAGTCTATGCTCCAATGGCACCGATGGACCTCGGTTGATCAAGTAAGCTGCTGTGTTCACTGCTTCTGCCCAAAACTGCTTTGGAAGGCCTGACTGCACACGCATGCTTCTGGCTCTTTCAGTCAACGTTCGGTTCATACGCTCGGCTATACCATTTTGTTGAGGCGTACCTGGCACGGTCCTCTCCATTCTAATCACATGCTCGTAGCAGAACTTCTTGAATCTGGTGTCTTCATATTCACCACCATTGTCGGTTCTGAGCTTTTTGATCTTCAACCCTGTCCCAGTTTCCACCATAGCTTTCCACAACTTGAAAGCTTCAAATGCTTCAGATTTATGTTTCAGAAAGTATACCCATACCTTTCTGGAGTGGTCATCAATAAAAGTAACAAAGTACCTTTTCCCACCAATGGATGAGACTGTCGTTGGGCCCCAAACATCAGAGTGAACGAGCTCCAGTCTCTCTTTCTTTGGCTTCTTTCCACTCTTCTGAAAGCTGACTCTCTTCTGCTTTCCAAAGATACAGTCTTCACACATGTCAATTTCTACTGACTGAAGACCTGGAAGTTTGCCCTTCGAGTGCATGACTTTCATCCCTTTCTCACTCATATGGTCAAGTCTTTGGTGCCATAGATTCGGATTATCATTTGCTGCAACTGCAATAAGATGACATTCTCCTGCCGTCTTGTAAAGAGTACCACTCTTTTTGCCGCGAGCTATCGTCATTGCACCTTTTGAAATTTTCCATTGATCCCCGTGAAATATTGTTGTGTAGCCTTCACTAGCCAACTGGCCTACTGAGATTAAGTTCTTTGTCAGGTCGGGGATGTGTCTGACATTCTTCAGCTCCCAAACAGACCCGTTCAACTTGATCTTCACCATGCCTTTTCCTACAATCTCACAAGATTGTTCATTACCAAGGTAAACTTTACCGAGGTTTCCAGAAACATAATTCTCGAAGAGATCTTTCTTCGAGGTTGCGTGAAAAGATGCTCCAGAGTCTAACACCCAAGACTCTTCCTTGTCTTCCAAAGAGCATATCAACGCATCACCTCCTCCTGAGGTTGAAGCAACGTTTGCCTCGTCTTTTGCCTCTTGTCTCTTCGATGTATTCTTGCATTGGTTTTTGTAGTGCCCTGTCTTCCCACAATTCCAACACTCGATGGTCTTCGAGCCGTTAGAACTTTGACGATTTCTGGACTTGGACCGCCTCTCCTTTGATTTGCCACGTCCGTTTCCTCTGGCTGAACTCCTTCCTCTTGACTCTGTATGCAATACTGAAGAGGTTGATGATTCACCAGAATCTCGCCGTCGGATCTCTTCACTGAGAACTAGATCACGAACATCATTAAATTTCAACTTGCTGCTTCCCGATGAGCTACTCACAGCTGTGACAGTAGCATTCCAACTCTCTGGCAGGGAAGATAAGAGAATCAAAGCCCGTACTTCTTCATCGAAATCGATTCCAACTGAACTCAATTGGGTTGTAACGGTGTTGAGTTCGTTCAGATGTTGTGCCGTTGATGTGCCTTCTGTCATTCGTAAGTTGAACAAACGCCTCATCAAATGAACTTTGTTTGAGGCAGACGGCTTTTCGTACATGCTTTCAAGGGCCTTCATAAGATCCGCTGTGGTCTTTTCTTTTGCGATGTTGAAAGCAACATTACGGGATAATGTTAACCGGATGACTCCAAGAGCTTTTCTATCCAAGAGCTTCCAATCTTCTTCCTTCATGGATTCTGGTTTCATGCCGGTGAGAGGTTCATGCATGCCTTTCTGATACAAATAATCCTCTATTTGCATCTTCCAAAAGCCGAAGTCCGCACCATCGAACTTCTCAATTTTCATCTTTCCTTCGTCTGCCGCCATAGCTCCCACTTGATTCTGACTTCTTGGACCGCTTCTGATTACTTCTGCACACCACCGTGGACAAATTGGTAACGCCGGCCAATTTGCACTATTCACGAAATACTATTCACGTGAACAGTACTCCGTCAAATTTTAGCAGAAAGAACCAACCAGCTCTGATGCCAGTTGTTAGGAAATTACGCAAAATTTCCCCGTTGTCAGATTCGTGAAAGCAATAAAACGCGGAATAATAAAACACAAAGATTGATAACGGAGTTCGGCCAAATATGCCTACGTCTCCGGGCTGCTGCAGACCTTTTACTGAAAAGAAAAATATACACTGTGTTTACAAACACTCACACTTTCTCTCACAAACCCAATTACCCAATTACACCCAAGAGTATCTCTCACATATAATTTTCTCACACTAGAAAATTTCTCTAACTCTCTGATGCAAATGCATTCACTATCTTGGAATTGATTTTCCTTCAGCTTCAATGAGTATTTATATGATTCATATGTGTATACTCCATGTGCATGCATAGTAACCATTGTCAACAAAAAACAACTTGTGATTTTCACACTTTCTGAAACCAATGTTCCAAATTCAAAGTTACTATACTTTTGGTGGCTGACATTGAATTTTAAAGGGTGAAATAGTGTGGCTAGGAAATAGGCCGGTGTATCTAACAACTTGCCATCAAATAATTAAGGTCTTGCAATAATAATTGCATCAAGCAGTTACTCATCTGAATTGTCCGATTAATAATAATTTAGTTTGTCTAAGTTTAATAATAATATGTAATTTAGTCTGTCTGATGTTTAATCAACAGCTGTAATTATAAACTGCATGTAATTACATGGTGTAAGTATAACAGCAAATCCCAATCCATCAAATAATAATTAGCACAAATGAAATATTTTTTTGTGTTCGTTCTTTTCTTTTCACCGAATAGATAAATTGTATATAATATATTATGAGTATGATTTATGCTTCCATTATATATATTTTTTCTTCCTTGTCAGAGTTTGAACTTGATCTTACCAAGATCAGAGTCGACCTTGTCTGGTGGTTTTGGCGAGCTGCTCCCCGTTATTGGAGGGGTGTTTTGTACATGCAAGTGTTTTGACGCTCAAGTTAGTAGAGTGTGAAGTGTAGGTTTTAATAGTTAGAGAACAACATACCTTTGTCCAGCTCGGAATGAGAAGAGTTTATATAGCCTCGGGCGCAAGACCAAGGCCAATGATGGCGTCTATCAATGGCTGTCAAAAAATGACTGAAAAACCTTGATGAACAGTAAAGGTTCATCATTCCGATGTCGGAAGTTACAATCTGGTATGGATTTTTTCCTTTGACTTAGATCGAGAATTGTTGGGCCGTGTTCGACGGATTGAGGAAGTGGGCTTTCTCGATGTTGGGCTGAAGGCCTAGTCCAAAATAGAACCATATACCTTGTGACTGGATTCTCTCCTATCAATGAGTGCAGTGAAATCATACTCATTAAATGTAAAATAATAAACATCTAAAAAAAATATTATTGAACAATGTGAATTCCCACACACATGAGGAGAAAACATGAGAGTCTTGCATCGGAGACAATCTATTTTCATATGTATCCTATTCATTTTATCTTCGGGTCAAATTAGTTAAATTATTCAACTCATTGCAACGAAGTCATATATAATTAAACTCTCAAAGATTGTTGAAAGCAACTTATGGAATTGCATATCCCTTAACCTGTTTGACAACAACTGTCATTTACTTCCAAATTTAACCATATTAGCTTTCTTTTTATTGGCAAAATACTATGCATCATGATTAAAAAGCCATGATGATATATATTTATCGGTGCTGTGTTAGTTCGTGTGATTGAAATGTGTATGGTCCATAAACACGTGCAAATGATGGCATTGTCTTCCCATAATGTATTTCCACTGTGTGGGTTCCACGGTTGGTCATGCCACCCAACATCACCTCTTAAGCTATCCTCGTCCAAACCCTTTATTTTCATAATTTTCTTTTAAAGAAAGTAATTCATCCGTTCTAAAATATAAACAAAAATTAGTTAACAAAAAATTAATTTGATGTAAAATTAAGACTAAGTATATTGACTTTTTTTTGACTCATTTTTAAGTATATTTTGAGACAGAAAACGTACCAATTACTGCTTCTCAAAATACTACTTAAAAAAATTTAATATAATAAAGTTATCTTGAAATTTGTTTAGTCAATACTTTTAAAATATTAAAAATATCATTTTTATACAAAATTTATATTTTTTGTTTGCTTAACTATTACCTCGAAAATATTTTTAGTTAACATGACTTTTTTTATAAACTCTAAACCTTTATTTTTATTTGAGCTTGATCTCACAGTTTTTATCACCTACTTTCAATCACTCATAAAATTAATTCTTCTTTTAAAATTACTCAATTTTGATATCTTCTTTAAATTTTTAGATATAAATATTACAATGTGTCATATTTTATATCAGATAAATATGACTTAATGCTTCAGAATTGTTCTGGATTGGATAAAAGGTCTATACTCGTCATCATGCTCGGTCCAAGCTTAAAGGGTCTGACAGATCCACTCTGGGAGTTCACAACTCCATATGATTCCAACAAACATAGCAACTCCCATATGTAATATTTGCTTGGTCAATCAAGGCCTTAATGACTTTGATTTCATTTTGCCATTGATGAGGATTGATCCCATAATCACCTACTCCTTAACAATGATCGTGAGGCTCCGCGGCATATATATTTCTTTCTAAGAAGGATTCAAATACGCTTTCTAACCTAAAATCTCTTGTTTCACATTCTCATACTGGCATGAACGTCAGAATGTTTATAGGTATATCCACCACCAATTTCAATCTTGGCGGTTCGACCCTCAACACCAGCCACTTATGCTGGTTAGATCGAGAATTATTCATGTTGGTTAATTGTTTATATTTTATTAATTAAAGTATAAAAAATTAATAGTTTTTCAAGTTAAAACAGAAATTTTTAAGAAACTTTATTGCAATTTTGTATGTAATGTTTATTAGACATTTGAACCATATCCTAAAACACCTAATTCAAATAATATGACATTGGCATGTTGGTGGGAGAAAAAAATGAAATTTTGTTGTCGTGATTGAAAGGAGATTATGTAGATGTGGTGCAATCAGATATAGATTTGTTGATATAGGAGATATGTGTATGCAAGGTCAAAAACAAAATTAAGTGATGCTGAAAACAAATTTTGTTGTAGGCCTTTTTTGTATGTACGTATATAAGATCTTTTTGTATAATAAAAAATATTATTTTGTTGGAGGCATAAAATTATGGCTTTAATAACCTTACCCTTGGGTTGTCCCTGCGGCTCAAACTCATAATAATAATAATTTCTTAATGACAACTTTTAGATCTGGATGCACAAAAAAGAATAAATAATTGATGTTCAATTTTTTTTATATTTTTAATTGAATGCACAAGTTTAAAAGAAAAATTTCACGTATTTATTAATATGTGTACATAAATCTTAAACAATAATTTTGCGTATTTATATTCTTTTCATTTATTGTCCATTTAATTTGTTGTCTTTTTAATGAGTCTTACTAATCTTCATTTATACTACTACTTAGGTAGTACGTTTATCCTTTTGATAAATAAATAATTGAAAAATAGTGTAATAAATTGAGCAAAATCAAACATGTACTAAATGAGGCAGCCCAAAGTGAATTGTAGTTTTAGAAGAGAACATTATTGGGCGGAAGAGGAAAGTTAGTATTTGGGCAGTGACGTACCACCTGAATTGGTTTGCAAAGTGGAGAACAACGGCATTCACAATCATAATAACAACCATACTACTACTAGTCTTCTTAGTCCACCATTCAAAGTCATACTGAGTGAAGTGAAGTGAAGTGAAAGAGGAATAAATAATAATAATAATAATAATAATAATTCATTCACGCTTCCATTGCAGCTTGCAGGTGCATCATTGTGATGATTGGTTCGTGATCATGTATTTTGACTACAACCACGTACGTGTGCCATCACTCGTGCGCCGATTTTGAATCCTACTCATACTCTATACTATCATAAATAGAACTCATGAGTTATAAAAAAGAAATACTAGTAGTACTATAGTAGTATATAAAATAGTCTATTTATTTGTTGATTTTTTTACAATTCAACAATTTGAAAAACAGGTAATAATCGTTCCTTTGGAAATAAGATATCAATATTGATTTTCACAAGTCCTAATTTAATTGGTAAAAAATGTCAAAATTACTAGTTCAGAAATTATGGTCGGAATTTGAACTCCGACTCTCTCTTACATGTATGAGTTTGTAATAACTTTGTCATTTTGTCCATATACCAAAATTACTTTTTAGTTGATCAAATTATTCATTTATGATGCTTAACTCTTTTGACTACGATTTAAATCTCTAGTGGCACAATCCATTGTCTTTTAGTCTCGTTTAGGTTTTAGTTTTTATGGTTTGTTTTTCGGTTTTTGCAGTTTACGTATTTGTTTCTCTCTTGATTGTGCATGTTTTGTGCCGACTTCGAGGTGTTATAAATTACTCCTATCATATATTTATTTTTTGTCAATTATAAAACAAATGATTTCACCTTGCTATTACAAAATTTAATTTGAATTAGTCTATTCTCATCCCTTATACATGTCCCATATATACTTGACAATTTTTTATCAATGAAACAGAAAAAATACAAAGGAAAAACTCTCAGACACTTCAGATTCCCAAAACAGCTGCAAGGATTAAGCTGGAGAAATCACCAAGGCATCTATATTTCTATATAAAATTTACCAATCGACACAATGATTACTTATTCGAGAGAGCAGTCAATATAAGAGCGATCAACATATATAACGTAACGATCGAAGGTCTAAAAAAAATAACTCATGAAAGAACGAATATATATAGACAATAATAAGAACATCAATTTAATTCAAATAAGAAACGAGCAATTCTTCTATGGGCACAAATTCAAATCAATTATATTTATTCCCAGAACTATGATGGCAAATTATTCCCATCTGCTCAGTCAAGACTCAAGAGTACTCAATCATATACTAGATAGCTAGTAGGGATCGAAATTATTGCCCACTTCATGTCGCTTAAGTGAGAATGTTTAGCCAATACGAATGAAAATGCACATATACCACATTTCTATGTATTACTCCCTCCGGTTCTATATATAAGAGAAGTTTTACTTTTTAGGTTCATTGTAAAATGAATGTATCTAGACAATATTATAGTCTAGATACTTTCATTTCACAATGAATCTAAAAAGTAAAAATTCTCTTATATATAGGACCGGAGGGAGTATATGCATTTGAATCTTTGATTGGTTATTATACAAGCAACATGCATAAAATACATTATACATGGCTCCACTTGATGAGTCTAGATAAAATTTAATACTAATACCCAACATAACGAATTTGGATTAAAAAATGAATAAGCGAAAATTTTAAGGCTAGATCATGAATGCATGGCCTATACGTGGTATATGTAAAGTAGAATTTAGGAAATTGATGCTACAGTTCCTAAAGTAAGGGAATGGATATATACCATATGGGGTTCGATCTGATAGGGAAATAATTTTCACTGATTTTATTATTAAGAAATACGACTCGACCTCATCATGATATATAGATCCATGTGAAAGAAATAATTTATAGGCATGCAAAAGAAAGAGATTTAAAATTGAAATTAAGTATAATGCATTTACCAATTCAAAAAGAAAAAAACTTAAATACAATTAGGTAATATTTTATATAAAAATGTGTTATTAAAACAAAAGAGACGGCATTCACCACAAATCCACATATTTAATTTAACTCTTGCATTGATATTTATATTTTTCCCTCTTCTCATATATCCGTATCTTGAAAAGCAGAAATTAAAAAAGGGGTACTCCATATTGAAGTATAGGGATTGGAGGAATCTTTTGGCATTCATTCACTAACTTTAATTGATGAAGAAATGCTTTGAAAGAGAGAGAAGCACGAAGGGCACCGAAAAGTGAGAACACCTTATGATGAAAGCAAAGAAATTTTTAAACGACCCGATTTGACGGGCCAACACACACCCTACTGTGTCCACACACGTTTACATCCATTCATTCAGATACTATACTATTTGTACAACATTCCCTTTCATGAGTCTGAAAATTAGAAAAAGAGAAAGATCGATAAATTTGAAAGTAAAAAAAAATAAAATGTGATACTCATACTATAGTACTATTGATTTGATGAATGAAAAGGTTAAAACGAGAAAGAAATTTAAAGTGATCAAATTGAGAAACACAATGTGACTGAACCAAAATATAAGTGTGATCACTGTAAACTTTTTAAATATGTTCTACTACTTTTTGTTATCAAATAAATTTAAATATAATTTTGATCTTAGGTCCCGTTTGAATTAGCTTATTTTTGAGTTTATGCAAACAACTTATGCAATTTTTATGTATTATTATAAATTTGTCAAGGTAGTTTATGATAAAATAGCTTATAAAATTACAATTTTCACTGGTTTGAACTTATAAAATAAGCTTAAAAATAAGTTAATTCAAACGGAGCCTTAGTCTAGTACATTTTATGGAATGTGAGAATAGTGTAAGGGAGATAAAAGAGGATTTGTGATGATATATATTGATAATTATTATGAACTATTCAAAAAAAATTAAGGGCGATTGTTAAGAAAGTAGATGTGAAAATATCTTGATACTTTCTACATATTTTTTGTTTTGTTTCCTTAACACAAGTGAAGGACAAATCATTTTTCGAGTTTTCTCAAATTTGATTTTTGAAAAAAATTATTTTTATCAAACTTTATTTATTTTTCTGTCAAATTTCAGCTACCAGAATCGTCTTCATAATAATTAGAGGATTAACATAATAAAAGAAAAACTGAATGAAGTTGAACAAAAATAATTTAATTTGACGAATAAGTTAATTTTTTTTTTGACGAATAAGTTAATTAAACTCTCACAGATATGTTGAAGTTGAATCAAAGTTCAAATATCAAGTAGGAGAAATGCACTCACATTGAATACTTGATAGTGTCTCAAATATGTTTATCTATAAAAGGAATAAACATGAGAATTCAAATAAAATGAAATATGTATACAAGTGAAAAAGTATCAAAAAAATATTATTTTACTTTTATATAAAAAAATAAAATCCAATTTTTTATTTTCTTTTTCGGATGAATTCCAAATTGCTAACTAAAGCACAGTATCTTTAACGTACAAGATGTAAGTTACCGTGTGTGCTTTTTTGCTACCCTTTAAAAATTGGCAAAAGCTAACATGTGCCCTTGGGCACATGATAAACAACTAAATAAAGAAATATTCTCCTCAAAACTTGTGCATTTAACTTTATAAAAGTCAAATCATTGCATTTTTCAATGGAATAATTCTATTTTAAAGTTCTTTAACATGTACCCTTAGGGCACATGTTAGCATGACCCTTAAAAATTTCATTTGATTTGATGAATTTTGTCGTCTTTAACTTTTTATTTAATTTAGAGAGGGAAATTCAAAAGTCAACTGCACCTCATCATTTGGTCTTGGTTCTTACAGGCAACACCTCATTTCCCACTTTGTCCACTTTTTACTGTTGTTTGTTTTTCTCATCATATCATTATTCATTCATTCAATTTCATTCTCTATATAATCACATTCCCTATCATCCATTTTTTTCATCACCGTGTGCAAAATTAAATTACTAAATTATTACTATTATTGTTACTAACATGAAGGTGCATCAATTCACACGTGGATTTTGGGAGCATGAACCTTCCCTTACACTTGGTTGCAAACGTTTACGACCTCTTGCTCCTAAATTTTCTAATAACACCGATAATCCTACTAATCATACCCCTTCTCTTTCTTTTGATCTCAAGAGTTTCATTAAACCTGAAAGTACTTCCAGAATTAATAATCTTTCTTCCTCTGATCATGATAATAACAAGAAAGATCCACCTTCACCACAAAGCCAGGTTCATAATTAAACTCTCCTTAATTATTTTTTCCCACTTCTTTTAATTATGTCTTAATTAATTTCTATCCATGCAGCAGTGATAATTAAACTCACGTGCACATATCATGCAATTAAAATTATTTTCATAATATTTAGGAGAATAACATAATTTTGTTAAAAAAAATATAATTTTGAGTGCAATTTCTAATATAATATTTTGGTTTGTCAGAAAGCGATAAACCAAACTCTAGTTAACAAAAATGTATATATTTAGTGTTTGATGACTCTTCGAACATGTTCCTTCTTTTTGCATTTAAGATTCGAGAGTTTACTCGAAAGAGATACTAAATGACAAATGAACTTTTTTGGTTGATTTTATAAAAAAAAAAAAATAATGATTTAGGAATTGTATGGTAATTATAAATTTATTATTTTTATTTGTATAGGTTGAAACGCATATTCCAGGAGGGACAAGGTGGAATCCAACACAAGAACAAATAGGAATCTTGGAGATGTTATACAGAGGTGGGATGAGAACACCAAATGCACAACAAATAGAACAGATCACTGTTCAACTTAGCAAGTACGGTAAAATTGAAGGGAAAAATGTGTTCTATTGGTTCCAAAACCACAAAGCACGCGAGAGACAAAAGCAGAAACGTAACAGTCTTGGTCTTGTTCATAGTCCTCGTACTCCCACCACCACACTAGTGTCATCTACCTTTAGTGCCATTACAACTTTGGACAGCTCCAAAAAGGTACAAGTGTGTTTATATTCTTGTCTAATATCAATATTCAACACAAGTTGTCCACAAATCCTGTCTTAACCGGTAAAAAATATCGAAATTGTTAAGCCGAATTTCATAGTCTGAGTTTGAAATCCGGCTTCTCTACCTATGTGTGCGAGTTTATAATGGTTTTTTTCATTTCGACTAACTAAAAAAAATCAATATTAAACTCAAACTATATACTTAATCATGTAAGATGCATGAAATTTAAACTCTCTAACTGACCGTAATTAGGGTCTTTGACTCTCAGTATGTGCCTCAAAATATCTCTATATTTTATCTGTTATATAACTAATTATCCGAGTCTGCAATACCATTTCCATATATTTATTATTCTTTTTATATATGTGATGGTATATGTTGCCTCTCAAATTGGCATTTCATGAATCAAATTCAGATTTTTTTTTGAAAGAGTCGTCATGTTAACAACTTTGTATGCCTAAAATATTAGTACTAGTTTTTTATTCTTCGAAGTATTAGGTTATTAAATTTGAACATTTAATTGAATTTGTTACATTTTTTTGGGCAGGAAGAATTAATGGAAAGAGATCAAGGAGATGATAGTCCATTGAAGAAGAGTAGGAGTTGGCCATTTAAGTACTTGGAAGAGAAAAATTGGTCAATTTGCAAACAAGAGGAACAAAAAACTCTAGAGCTTTTCCCATTACACCCGGAAGGCAGATGAAGGAGTTTGATCTAAGAACATTTTAACAATTGGAATTTAATTTTTAGCCTTTTCTTTCCAAAATCTGCTTTGGTAAATTTTTCTTCTTTCATATGCATTGGGAAAGAAGAAAGACAAAGATGTCTAGTACTACTATTGTGTCTTTGTACTCATTCACTTAATGTTATTCCATGACTTTGGAGCCAAATTAACCAAACTAATTTGTCCTTTTTTTTCTTTCCATTTCTTGATTTTCATGGTAGTAGGTGTGACTTTTGAAAATTATAAATCCTTTAGACGACATGAGCTTGTGAATCAAAAACTTTTAGGTTAAAAGGTGAAGCTATTACATACACTGAAGTCCACGCACCTACTTCTACTAATCTTATCTTAATTAAGCATAAACATTCTCATATTTTAGGTTTAAATTTGAATAAAAGCATGTAATTGTCCATTTGTCCTCGATCCAGCTGAAATATTGCATAATAATCACACCGGATACTCCACTCACACTATATAGATCATGACTTTCATAAAGTAAGGCACATTGAGTTTCAAAAGGGTACATGAATTCATTTAGTAATTTTTTCATCTTTGACATGCAAATAATTTAGTCCTATATTTCATAGATTCACAGTGCTTGTAGGGCCAATGATTAACCCACCATGAGAATTGAGAGGGAAAGAAAGACCAACAATTTGAAAAATTCATAATTAAAGTATATATAGTCGCCCAAAAGGCACACTAGGTTGAATTTTTAATTGACAGTGTGTACAATACTACAATACACACTAACACATTATGAACAAAAATTAAATTTAAGAATTAAAGATAAACATATGCAAAAGAGTTTGATTATAATTATTGAAATTTTAAAATTGGTGATTCATAGTATATTTTAAAACTGCCTACTAGAAATGATCTAAGAGAAAACGCAAGAAGGAAAAACTGAACATCCTCTGCCTTCTCTCTAAACACTCTTAGCCGCCCTCTCCCTTCATCCAAACCCCTTTCTTCAAGATGTAGATCCATGGTTGGTGGTGGTGTGATGAGCGGTGTTTGGCCCTCCACACCACCTTGTAGGAATATTAACTAATATTAACTAGCTGATTAATTAGAATATCATTAGAGTATCATTTATAATCAATACCATATCATATGTAATTATTTGTAATTATATAGTTGCCAAAATCATTGCATACGTTGCCAAAGTCAAAGCTTGTATGTTGGCATCAGGTTGTATATTTATACCTCCTATAATGAATAGAAAAGTATTGCACTCAATCTCTTTATGGTATCAGTATAGCCTAGTGCTTAACAGCAAAACAAAATACCCCTTTTCCGATCCAAAATGGCTCCTACTCTTTCAAAAACTATTTCCAGTACCTCAACAGACCTTGTTGAATTTAACACCAACACTCAACTTCCGATCAAACTGAATGCAACCAATTATCCGGCATGGCACCGCCAATTTCGTAACCTTCTTGTGGCTCAAAACCTTGAGGGCTATATCAATGGTGAAACCCCTTGTCCTTCTCCATTTAACAAGAATGCCGATGGTACTGAAACCGCCAATCCGGCGTTCAACATATGGATTCGTCAAGACAAATATCTCTCCATCGCTTTACTTGGTGCTTGCGATGAAGAAGCACGTGCTGTCATGTCTTCAGCACCAACAGCACATGATGCATGGCTAATTTTGGAGCGTGCATTTGCCACGCGTTCTCGTTCACGCGTTATGTCACTAAAAGAGCGTCTAAACTCGATAAGAAAAGACGCATCAACTACTGTTGCTGCATATGTGCAGAACATTCGCTCCATCTCAGACGAATTGTCTTTGATTGGCCATCGTGTCGATGACATTGATCTTGTCATCCATGCTCTAAATGGTTTGGATCCATCATTTAGGGAATTCACTGCATCAATTCGGACTCGTGACAATCCGATTTCATTTGACGATCTGTACATCAAACTCATTGATTATGAAATGTATTTGAAGAGGGATGAACTTATGAATCCTCATACTCCTGTCACGGCTAACTATGCCAATCGGGGACGATCTAATCACCACAACAGAGGTCGACATCAGCCCCGTCACCATCAGGCTGGTCACAATCAGCAGGGTCGGCGCTCAAATGCCACATGTCAACTCTGCTCCATCAAAGGGCACACTGCTCAAAACTGCAGAAAATTCACATGTACTAAACGGCAGAATTCTCAACCAGCGGCCTATGCAGCCCAAACTACAATCCCACCACCGGAATGGCTCTTTGACTCTGGCGCCTCCCATCACATTACCAATGATTTAAACAATCTCTCTTTATATGGTGATTACAATGGTAATGATCATCTCCATGTTGCTAACGGTATGACTCTTCCTATTACACGTGTTGGTTCTACAACACTTAATTCATCCAAACCTAACCATAACCTTACTCTTAATAATGTTCTTTATGCTCCTGGAATCTCACAAAATCTCATATCTGTATCTCAACTATGCAACACTAACAATGTCTCTATTGAATTTTTCCCTTCTTTCTTTAAGGTAAAGGACTTGACCACGGGGGCGTGTCTTCTTCAAGGTCCGAATGATTCCAATGTCTACAAGTTGCCAACATCTCCCTCTCCTCGTGCCTACTCTACTGCTTCCACTCCTCAGTCTCTGTGTTGGCATAATCGTCTTGGCCATCCATCATCCTCAATTTTTCATCACATTCTCAAATCAAATAATATTCCTGTCAAGTTTCCTTTCAATAATTGCAATCATTGTATGGTCAATAAGAGCCACAAATTGCCTTTTCATAAGTCTACCATTTCTAGTTCTAGTCCATTAGAAGTTATTTATTCAGATGTTTGGGGACCCTCCCCCTTTGTTTCCATAGATAACTTCAAATACTATGTTATTTTTATTGATCACTATTCCAAATATGTGTGGTTGTATCCTTTAAAATTTAAGTCTGATGTGTCAACTATCTTCCCTATTTTTAAAAACCTCGTAGAAAATCAATTTAACAGTAAAATTAGAAGTTTTTACTCCGATAATGGTGGAGAATTCATCAAACTCAAATCATACTTTCAAAACAATGGAATTCAACACTTAACAACTCCGCCTCACACCCCGCAACATAATGGACTTTGTGAACGAAAACATCGTCATTTACTTGAAACCACGAGGTGTTTACTTCATCAAGCCTCCCTTCCACCTAATTTTTGGTCATTTGCAGCTCAAACAGCTGCATACTCATTAATCGTCTTCCAACACCTACATTAAATATGCACTCACCATTTTTTACTTTATTTCAAACTCAACCCAATTACAACAAACTCCGATCCTTCGGGTGTCTTTGCTTTCCCTGGTTAAAACCATATACCTCGCACAAACTTCAACCATGATCCGAACCTTGCATATTTCTTGGTTATAGTTTGTCTCAAAGTGCTTATATATGTTATAATAACAAAACCAATAAATTTTACAACTCTAGACATATCCAGTTTATTGAAAATATTTTTCCATATTCTCACAAATCTTCAGATGAACCCACTTCTCTCCCTCATTTAAATTCCAATAATATCAATCCTAATTATTCTTCACCTTTGACCGTGACCCAGTGGCGGACCTAGGGGTGGGCTGAGGTGGGCCACGGCCCACCCCCATCTCAAAAAAATAATTTTTTTATATGTGGAGTATTAATTTAAATGTATTATTAATTATTTTAAGTCATTTAGTATACATATTTGTACAAATATTAATCTAAATATTAATTTATAGTTTATTATTGGTCATTATAAATAACTCGGTAGACATATTAATTCAAGTATTAGTGTAAATATTAGTTAAAACTAACAATTGAACTAGCATATATAAATATGAAATGACATAAAAAAATATGTTTAATTAATTTTAATTTTTTAAGTCCCGTATTTACATTTGTTGCAATTTTAGGCTTATCTCAATGTTTTTTTTTTTCTTTTTTGTTGTAAAAATAGCGAATTTTTAATGCCAAAAAAAATTGAATTTTGGGTTAAATTTGATATTTCATCTTTATATTCAATGTTTGAGACAATAAATCACTTTAATGGCCAAAAATCACAATTTTTAAAGTAAAAATATAGATTGTTGGTACCAAAATTGTAACATATGAAAATAGAAGGACCAAAAAATTTAATTTGAAAATAGATTGACTATTTTTCGGCCCACCCACTATAATTTTTCTGGTTCCGCCACTGCCGTGACCCACCCAATTAAACCTCTCCCTACATTAAATCCTAATTTAACTCCCCAAACCACGTATTCACCTCAATAAACTAATCATTCCAATCCCTCTCCAATGCCACATAGCCAACCCACCTCCCCATTAACTCCTCCCACACAATTAGATAACCATGAACTTATCACTACACTAGATAATAATCAGCCCATTATCTCACAAACTACACCTCATTCTCCTACAAACCTACCACCAAACAATTTCCCTACAACCTCAGTCTCTCCACCCAGCCATGCACCTACTGTCATCGAACCTCAAATCAAAACTAAATCTAAATTAATAGTAACAGATCATCCAATGCAGACTAGAGCCAAATGTGGAATGTTCAAACCTAAACAATTGAACCTAGCCACAAAATATCCATTGCCTAATCCAATTGAACCAACATGTGTATCTCAGGCAATGAAATCTACCAAGTGGCAACAGGCGATGACAGATGAATTCATGGCACTTATGCGTAATGGCACATGGACGCTTGTTCCTCCATCTCCACATTACAATGTTATTGGTAATAAATGGGTCTTTAGATTGAAAAGAAATCCTGATGGTTCTATCTCTCGCTACAAAGCAAGACTTGTCGCCAAAGGATTCCATCAAAGACCAGGTATTGATTACAAAGACACATTCAGCCCTGTCATCAAACCTCAAACAATCAAGATCGTTCTCTGCATTGCTCTCTCAAAAGGATGGTCTCTCACACAAATGGATGTGAACAACGCTTTCTTGCATGGAACAATTAGTGAAGATGTCTACATGACTCAACCAGCTGGCTTCATTCACTCATCATTCCCAGATTATGTATGCAAACTAAAGAAAGCACTATATGGTCTCAAGCAAGCACCACGAGCTTGGTTCAATGCCTTAAAAACTTTTCTACTACAATTTGGTTTTGTCAATGCCAAGAGTTACACATCTCTTTTCATCTATAACTCCGGGTCTACGACTGCCTATTTCTTAGTTTATGTTGACGATCTACTACTATGCGGGAACAAATCTAGTTTCCTAGACCAATTCAAACAGGCACTTGCTGAGCAATTTTCCCTCAAAGATTTGGGTCCACCAAGCCACTTTCTTGGAGTTGAAATAATACCAACCAAGACTGGCTTATTCCTTACACAACATCATTATATCCGAGACATTCTTCTTCGAGCAAACATGGGTAATTGTAAACCAGTGTCTACTCCTATGGCTACTTCCTTCTGCTCGCAACCCAAACCCGACTCCACCTCTTGTGACAGTAAAGAATTCCGCAGTATCCTTGGTGCCTTACACTACCTCTCGATCACACGCCAGACATAGCATTTTCAGTGAATAAACTAGCACAACGGATGCAAGCTCCTATCGTGACAGATATGCAGGCATTGAAGAGAATATTGCGCTATCTAAAATCCACCATCTCCAATAGACTTCATCTTACAAGGTCATCAAATTCAAACCTCACTAGCTTCTGTGATGCAGATTGGGCCGGAGATACAACTGACAGAAAATCAACAGGAGCTTATTTAATTTATTTTGGTCCTAATATTATCTCTTGGTCATGCAAGAAGCAACCCACAGTTGCAAAATCGTCAACCGAAGCCGAATATCGTACTATCGCGACCACCACTCAAGAGTTAATTTGGATTCAAAACTTATTACAAGAGCTTCACATACCAATAACTGCTCCAACAATATTCTCAGACAACATTGGAGCTACCTATTTATATGCAAACCCAGTTTTTCACTCTCGAATGAAACATGTGGCCATAGATTATCATTTTGTTCGTGACCTTGTTGCCACCAAGAAGCTTCAAGTTTCGCATGTTCCAACCAGTCATCAGCTAGCGGATCTACTTACAAAGCCGTTGTCCTCTACTCGACATCACTTCCTTAAAGACAAGATTGGAGTCATTGAAGATGCCTCCATCTTGAGGGGGCGTGTAGGAATATTAACTAATATTAACTAGCTGATTAATTAGAATATCATTAGAGTATCATTTATAATCAATACCATATCATATGTAATTATTTGTAATTATATAGTTGCCAAAATCATTGCATATGTTGCCAAAGTCAAAGCTTGTATGTTGGCATCAGGTTGTATATTTATACCTCCTATAATGAATAGAAAAGTATTGCACTCAATCTCTTTACACCTTACCTCTTGTTCTCCGGTGACACATCCTCTGTTCACGGTGCGGTGTTGGCGGCGAACCTAGAGTGGTGTTGCTTTGTTCGTGGATGGCTCTTCCTTCCTCTCCGGTGTGGTGGCTTTGTTCGTGGGTGCTTGCTTCAGGTTGTTGGATCAGAATTTTTTAAGTTTCTTTGGAGTTGTTCTTTGTCGTTTCATGTTAATAAGGGTTGTGTGGTTGTGCGGTTCTTTGTTTTCTTTGTTTTCATGTTGCAAATGGTTGTGTGGTCTTATTGTTTCTTTCTTTGTGTGGATCGGTTTCCATGCTTTTTGGGGGGGGGGTTTTGTTTTTTATTTTAGTTTTAATGTTGCTGGTTGTTGTTGGTGTTGAGAGGTGGTGGGGTGATTTCATGGTGAGGTGGTTGGAGTGGTTGAGATGGTGGTGAGGTGCAGTGATGCAATTGTAGTGGTGTTTGGATCTGATTGAGATGGTGGTCATGGGATTTGGGTGTTAGAGGTGATGTGGTGGTGGTTGATGCCGATGTGGAGGTTTTTCTTTGATACTAGATTCACTGACCGTTTTATCAAATCTGTTGAGATTTGCAGGATTCTTTTGAGTCGCTGAGGGTTTCCAAATCTGTTGAGATTTGCAGGTTTCTGGTATGTGGTTGAACTCTACTGCATCAGTGTCGACTGTTAATTTTCTACCGACGTCCACCAACTTTCGACTTAAAGAGCTGCTGTTTAGATTCTGATGGGCCGAGTAATTTTGATTCGAGTTCGGGAGTTAGTGTCTAGTAGCGTCTCTTTGGGTTGGGTTGAGGGTCATTGGTGTATTTCAATTTGTGTACTGTAAGGATTGGGGTGTTGATTGATGTACTTTTTGATTGGTTAAAGTGTTTTCATCACTTTACCTCTCGATGTATGTTTCAACAATTCCTTATACTTCTTGTTTAAGGAATTGTTCATTAATAAAATTTAGCCGATTCAAAAAAAAAAGTATATTTAAAGTAAATTATAATTAAAATCAAATAAATTTCAACATAGCGGTATGAGTTTGACCATGTAACACAAATGATATAGTTTAGATCTCATCTCTAGGTGCAATGTAGTGTCACACATATTAAGATAGTCGTCTTCTGATCGTCATCACATTTTAATATTGACGGTTGACTCGGCCTTTTTTTTAAACTACCACTATTATTTTTTAGATTCGCAAAAAGGAAGAAATAAATATTTTACTTCCCTCGTAGATTTCCACTAAATTTTCCACAAGGGGGAAATAAAAACCATAAATATAAATTTCTCTAAAAAAAAATTAAAAGTAATTTTACTTTCCTCTTCATATCTGAAAAATCATTCATCATTGTGTAAGTTTAAGAGTGCAACCTAAGAGGGGGGGTGAATTAGGTTCTCTAATTTTTTCGGTTATTTTAGAGAGGTTATGGTAATTAATATTTTTTCGGAAAGTTTATGATGAAGGTATGAACAATATGGAGAAAAATAAAAGGTGTAGGGAAGAAAAGAAGAACACAAAAGATTTATACTGATTCCCCTTCTAACCTAAGGGTACGTCCAGTCCCTTCACTTCCTTGAAGGATTTCACTATGACCTTTACAAAGTGAAACAAGAGAACAATCCTCTCTTTTTCACTCTCTTGCTTCCAACAATCCTGGACAGCAAGGTGATTCCCCTACAAAGTGAAACAAGAGAACAATCCTCTCTTTTTCACTCTCTTGCTTCCAACAATCCTGGACAGCAAGATATTCACAATAAATGAATTTTACACAAGAGTTCGGATATAAATTTGACTACAATAGAATGTTGATATACAAAGTTCTAGACTTTGTCTTCTCTTTCAATATAACAATTCAAAATTGTAAGACTCTAAGTGCTCATGAAACTTTAACTTTGATATGAAAAATATGTAACAAAGTTTCAAAGAGTTTGTGATAATTTTGGCAAAAGAATTGTTATGAAAATTTAATTGAAAGAGGTAATTTGTTTTTAGAAAAATTATGAATATATAGAGACTTAGAGAATTGTTCATGAAGCAATGCAAATGTTTTTTTTAAAAATAATATCTCAAAAAGAAACAAATGAAAGAAGGCAATGTTTCAAGAAAAATGGCGTGTGATTTTATTTTCAAAATCTGCCCAGCACATTTAACATCTGTTGCAACGAAGAAGCGATGTAAACAGTTCTGTTATCAAATTTTTCAAACGTTGCACTGTTTCATCAAGAGACTTTTTGCATCTGTTGAACGATGGATTAGATATAAAAGGTTCTGACAGCAACTTTTAAAAAACAGCTTTTCTTAAAAAGACAGAGTGTGTGTAAATCGATTGCCTCCCTAGGTAAATCGATTTACACCTTTAAATCTTTGAAAAAAGTCTAAGTTAACACACTTTTTAGATGGGAATCATGCAACATTATTATAGTAACTTTAGAAAGGTTTAGATTAAAGTTTGTGAGCACCTAAAGCTTATAATAATAAATTGAATATTGTACCTATCAGGGCCGGCCCAAGCCCAAGCCCAGTGCATACAGTTCTGCCTAACTGGGCCTCCATTTTATTGGGGACTCAAAAAAAAAAAAGAATATTGCACTATATCCAGCCCACTCTTACTCTATTTTTGTTATAAAAAAAAAGACACACAACACAATCAGTAACATGTGTGGCCCAATTTCCAGTCCAATGGCCATCAAGCTAAACAAATCACGTGGGCCAAGTTATGTCTAATGTCTATAGACTAATTAGTAATTAATATAGGAATATGCTTACAATAAAAAAGGGAATATGAAGAGAATATTTTAATAAAATATGTTCTCTTTCAATGCATGAACAGTAACCTAAAAACTACTTCACCGCAAAAACAATTTACACTAATTTATTACATTGAGGATTATTCTTTTCAATTTTTTATATTTTTTATTAGGGTCCACTTTTAAAATTTAAGCTGGGCCTCTAAAAAGTCGGGACCGGCCCTGGTACCTATGATTATTCCCCATAACTTGATCAACATCTTCTTGAGATATAATTTGGATTTCTCCAACATTGAGAACTTGAGCATAATCAATCTTTTTCTTCTTTTCACATATTTGTCTTCATCAAAATCACTTCAATCTAGAAGCTTGTCTTCACATTCTCCCCCTTTTTGATGATGACAAATACATATTTGATGTTTGTGAGTTTTCCGGAATACTCCCCCTAGGATGTATAACTCCCCCTTAATTCATGACTTGTATTTATTTGAAAATTCACGATGTCCTGAATATCAAGGAGACAAGGAAAAACACACATACATATATACATCCTTCTCCCCCTTTTGACATTATCAAAAAGAAGGGAAAGATGGGTAAGATTAAAAATAAATAAATATTTAAGATTGATCTTCATCAAAATAAATAGTTGGAGATGACAACCCATTAAAACTTTGATAAGCTTTGCTTCTCCTAACAATGTTAACTTCCCCTTGATCAATGTTCCCCCTTGATATTTGAATGAGAGTATTTTTGAGATATTGCTTGCTGCAATTGTTAGAGAAAAACATACATAGACATCTTCTCCCCCTTTGTTAATAGCAAAAGGAAGGGAAAAGACTTGAAAATTTATGAACATAAAAGAAGCAAGATACATGCTTTTGACATGATTTCTATCAAATTGATTTAATTCCCTTTTGACAAGCATCACATAATTTATCTTTGACAAAAATTATTTTTGGAAAACCAATGACTAGATCATGTTTGGCTAATTTACTTAAATGTTCCATATGAATATGGGTTGCCCTTTTATGCCAAAGCCATGAATCATTGTTGTTTGCCACAAGACATTTTACTTTTAAAGATGAATCATCTAAGGAAATCATGAAAATATTATTAATTATTTTACCTATGAGTTTTACCTCATGATTGGCCCCATCTTTAATCAAGCATTCATCCTTTGTGAATTTGATTTTGAAGCCTTTGTCACAAAGTTGGCTTATACTTAGAAGATTGTACTTTAGTTTTTCAACATAAAGAATATCTTCAATGGATGTGAAAGGTGGTGCTCCAACTTTGCTTGTGCCAAGAATTTTTCCTTTGTTGTTGTCTCCATAAGTGACATAACCCTTGGCTTTAGCACTAGATTTGAAAATTTGCTTATATCTCCCGTCATATGCTTGGAGAAACCACTATCAAGATTCAAGATACCAAAAATTTGTAGTGGTATTCAAGCAAACCTACAAAACAAATTAAGTTTTGTTTGGTACCCAAGTAGCTTTGGGTCCTTCATAATTAGTTCCTTTCTTTACCCACACATAATGCCCACTTGGTACACTAAAGTTTCTTACATAGCAAGCATTAGGTGTATGACCATAAGTAGGAACAAAATTACTTCTATATCTAGGAACATAGGATTTCTTTTTAGGAAATCTCTTCTTAGGATGATAATGAACTTTTTGTGCTTTATTCACTTTCTCTTTGGTGGATTGATCAATTACCTTAACAAAGATAGTTTTATTTGTACTTGGTTTGTCAAATTTTGAATAACCAAGTCCACTTTTATCATTAGAATATCTTTGTTGACTAAGGATATTGTCTAATCCAACTTGTCATTTTTCATACCTTTCAAGAACTCTTTTCAATTGGACAATTTGGAAGGAAAGTGAATCACACTTTTTGCATGTAAAATTCTGTTTTTCTTTTTCAAGAAAGTTTTGTTTTTCAACTTCAAAATTCTTTTCTTTTTCAAAAAAACTTTGTTTCTCAATTTCAAAACTATTTTCCATAGTGTCAACTTTTTCTTCAAGAGATAAAATTTGTTTCTTTTGTGTTGACACCGTTCTATATAGAATTTTACATTCATTAAGTAATTCATTTATAGCACCTTGATAGTCATTATCACAAGAAGAAGATTTACTACTAACCTCTTCATATTCATCATCGGAATGATGTGATGCCATTAATGCAATATTTGCATATTCTTCACTTTCCGAGTCGGATGATGAACTTACTTCATTATCATCCCATGCAATATATGCTCTTTTGGGCTTTGACTCTTTTCTTCTTTTGAAACTACTTTTCTTTGCAAGTCTTGGACAACCCGTCTTTATTTGTCCTTGTTTCCCACATTCATAACAAGTGACATTTTTTCTTGAAGTGGATTCACCATTAAATTTCTTTCCTTGATCAAATTTTTTTTATTTTGTCTCTTTTCAAGAATTCTTTAAGTTTCTTGACAAGTACTTCTAAATCTTCTTCACTTTCCAATTGAGACTCTTCATCATCACTATCATAATCCCTTGCTTTACTTTTTAATGCAAGTGATCTAACTTTATGTTCACGCCCTTCATGCCTTTCCAATTGATGAAGTTCCATTTCATGCTCTTGCAATTTTCCAAACAATGCCGCCAATGGTAACTTTGAGAGACTTTTCTTCTCCGATATTGCTGTCACCTTTGGTTGCCATTCTCTTGTCAATGATCTAAGAACTTTGAGATTTAATTCATCATTAGAGAATGTTTTTCCAAGGGCCATCAAATGATTTGTTAAGTGAGTGAATCTCTTTTGCAAATCAAGAACTGATTCATTAGACTTCATTCTAAACATTTCATATTCTTGTGATAAAGTATTTAATTTTGATCTTTTCACTTCTACCGTGCCTTCATGTGTTACTTCTAGAGTATCCCATATTTCTTTTGCTGTTTTGCATTGAGATATCCGAAAGAATTCATCCATTCCTAGGGCTGATTGAAGTAAGTTCTTTGCCTTCTTGTCAAAGAGCACTTTTCTCTTATCATCATCGGTCCAAGAGGCTTTTTCTTTTATTTCTACAACATTGTTAGTGACCGTTTTAGGAATGAATGGACCATTCTCAACAGCATCCCATATTTCTTCTCCTTGTGCTTCCAAAAATGCTTGCATGCGAATTTTCCAAAAATCATAGTGTTCACCAACAAAACATGGAGGTTTGTTGCCACTACCACCATCTCTAAAAACAGGTTGTGCGGAAGTCATTCTGAATCTTTCAAGAACAAGTTACTTGAACCTGCTCTGATGCCAATTGTAAGTTTAAGAGTGCAACCTGAGAGGGGGGGTGAATTAGGTTCTCTAATTTTTTCGGTTATTTTAGAGAGGTTATGGTAATTAATATTTTTCCGGAAAGTTTATGATGAAGGTATGAACAATATGGAGAAAAATAAAAGGTGTAGGGAAGAGAAGAAGAACACAAAAGATTTATACTGGTTCCCCTTCTAACCTAAGGGTACGTCCAGTCCCTTCACTTCCTTGAAGGATTTCACTATGACGTTTACAAAGTGAAACAAGAGAACAATCCTCTCTTTTTCACTCTCTTGCTTCCAACAATCCTGGACAGCAAGGTGATTCCCCTACAAAGTGAAACAAGAGAACAATCCTCTCTTTTTCACTCTCTTGCTTCTAACAATCCTGGACAGCAAGGTATTCACAATAAATGAATTTTACACAAGAGTTCGGATATAAATTTGACTACAATAGAATGTTGATATACAAAGTTCTAGACTTTGTCTTCTCTTTCAATATAACAATTCAAAATTGTAAGACTCTAAGTGCTCATGAAACTTTAACTTTGATATGAAAAATATGTAACAAAGTTTCAAAGAGTTTGTGATAATTTTGGCAAAAGAATTGCTATGAAAATTTAATTGAAAGAGGTAATTTGTTTTTAGAAAAATTATGAATATATAGAGACTTAGAGAATTGTTCATGAAGCAATGCAATTGTTTTTTTTAAAAATAATATCTCAAAAAGAAAAAAATGAAAGAAGGCAATGTTTCAAGAAAAATGGCGTGTGATTTTATTTTCAAAATCTGCCCAGAACATTTAACATCTGTTGCAACGAAGAAGCGATGTAAAAAGTTCTGTTATCAAATTTTTCAAACGTTGCACTGTTTCATCAAGAGACTCTTTACATCTGTTGAACGATGGATCAGATATAAAAGGTTCTGACAGCAACTTTTAAAAAACAGCTTTTCTTAAAAAGACAGAGTGTGTGTAAATCGATTGCCTCCTTAGGTAAATCGATTTACACCTTTAAATCTTTGAAAAAAGTCTAAGTTAACACACTTTTTAGATGGGAATCATGCAACATTATTATAGTAACTTTAGAAAGGTTTAGATTAAAGTTTGTGAGCACCTAAAGCTTATAATAATAAATTGAATATTGTACCTATGATTATTCCCCATAACTTGATCAACATCTTCTTGAGATATAATTTGGATTTCTCCAACATTGAGAACTTGAGCATAATCAATCTTTTTCTTCTTTTCACATATTTGTCTTCATCAAAATCACTTCAATCTAGAAGCTTGTCTTCACACATTGTTCAAGCTCTTCATAGTCGTCCATGATCTTCATTGCCATATCCTCTGCATCTCTCTCCCCCAATTGAAGTTTTCTTATTTGCAATTGATTTTCTCTCCAAATTATAAGTTCTTCTCTTTTTAATTTGTTGATACTTTGATTGTGATGTTCGCCGTCTTGAGTTTCTGTGATCTCTATTTTTTGTTTCTCTTTCTATTAGATTTAGGAGTTTTGTTATTCCATTTCATGTATCTATCAGATTTAGGGTTTTTATTCCCACATGTTTTTTTTTTCACCACCAATATTCAGCCAACTAGACCGTCTAATCTAGTTCAGAGAGTCAGTTTTGACATCAAGTGATCAGCCCCCGTCCGATCTCCTGATCCCAATCCTGGGGGATATAATCATGGTCCTTCCTGCCGAGTCCAGCGCCAATCACTACTGGAGCAAATAACGATTGGTATTTTCCTATGTCTTTGATTATGATAATTTAGGGTTTTTATTTTTTTCAAATTTTTCTATCGATTATTGAATGCTTGTTGTATTTATATTATATCCTTTGATTTGATTTTTTTTCCGACTAATTAATAGTCAGTGCAATGTTTATATGAATTTTCAAGGTTTGATGATGAATTAATGTTATGATTAAACAAATTATTAATGGTGCATGCATGAACGACAGTGAATTCTTTTTTTACCAAAATGCTACAAACTAATGCTTGCTTATTTCTTATACTATATAATTTTTTGTCAAATAGTTAAGTGGTTCGAAATTCTCTATTTGATATGAGTAGTTGGAATATCATAAATTTGAACTTCAATCTCTACATATATAATGTGATGTTCCTATGTATCTGTTATGCATGTACCAATTAGGAACAAATTGTCAATTCTTCACATCAGCCTTGCATTCTTTTACCTTGCATTTTTTTAAGACACCTTGCATGTTGTTAATTATTGAATATTGAATAATTTCACATTAGTTCTTCCGCAAACATTTGATATGACATAATACGTGATTCACTGGTTCCACTGACTAAACTCTTCGATTTATTCAGTCGGATACAGAGGTGCGCTTGAAAAGGGGGGGGGGGGGGTGTGCTATCCCTATTTATTGGGTTGGGCCCTTCCCCATAAGGCCCCCCCATCAGGGCATAAGCGCCCTCTTGCTACCCTACAAAAGCACGGTCGCCTCTTACATTACATGGCTTGAAACATGAGTATGTGATTTGTATTAAAATTTAATTACAATAATAATTTTGTCTAATCTTTTTTCCTTTTTTCTTCTGTTATAGCCCCTTTGGATTGTATTTTTGTTTCAACTGACGACAAAAATCTTATTGCAATGAAGATAAAAGATAGAAATATCAAATGGAATTTGACTCAAATAGTGTAAGTTTTTTTTTTTTTAATGTTATTTGTATGCTTTTGTAACAATGTTCTCTAAAAATAACTTATATAAAAACACTTGCCATGTTATACTATAAACTGCAAATGAAACAAACTCCACGAGCAAGTAAAAGATCAAAATTGCCCCATCTAATGCAATTGTTTGCCTATATAAATGTTCTTCAAGGTCAATATATGAGCAAAACAAATACAGAAAGACAACATAAGAACAAACCCAAGTCCCCTCACATTCCCTATAGCTACATGACCTCGTAACATAACATCCTCTATCTCACTATCTGGGCCCAATATGCAAAATTGACAAGTGGGCCCATCACAAAGCCCATAACAAAAACTAGGGTTTCTCTTTTCGTTTCGTTTAAATACTTCACACAACACGTGTGCACAGGCGCGGTGCAGTGCAACCCTTCTCTGCCCTCCCAAAAAACCGAAGAAAAAAAAATCAAAAAAATTTCAGTCTCCGTTCCCGTTCCGATCACCGGCGGGTTTATCCTTAGTCCATTAAACTCTCAAAAAATCAAAATCCAAAAAACAAAAAATTGAAACTATTTTTTTGCGAGAACTGAGAAGTGGTTAGGGTTTCGTTTTTGATTAATTATCATTATCATTATCAACGATTTTTGAAGATTTGATGGCGCAGATTCAGGTTCAACATCAAACTCCGGCAACCGTTCCGGCACCTTCGAACGGTGTTGTTACTGCTCCTAACGCGAATCAGTTCGTTACGACGTCGTTGTACGTTGGTGATCTTGATTTGAATGTTAACGATTCTCAGCTTTACGATCTGTTTAATCAGGTTGGACAAGTTGTTTCTGTTAGGGTTTGTAGGGACTTGGCTACGCGTCGTTCACTCGGTTATGGTTATGTTAATTTCACTAACCCTCAGGATGGTTAGTTTCTGATACTTTCTTGAATTGAATTCATAGTGTTTTTTGGTTAATTGGTTGATTAGTGAGTATTGATTTTGTAATTTTGTTGTTTGTTTATTCAGCGGCTAGGGCATTGGATGTGCTGAATTTTACTCCACTGAACAACAAATCTATTAGGGTTATGTATTCTCATCGTGATCCTAGTATTCGGAAGAGTGGCACTGCAAATATTTTTATCAAGGTGCATTTTGTTATCTCTTATTATTAGAATTAGAATTGAAGTTAATTTGGTAGAATTAGAATTGAAGTCAATTGAATTTTATGATTTTTGTTCAATGAAGGACTAGATTGTATGTATACTCAGTAACTCAGATTTATGTGAGTAGTTTGGATATTTGAAATGAAGTGTTTGTTGTCTGTTATTCCAATTGAGTTGAAGGTTATTTATTTTTATGATGGTATTGGACTATTGGTGGCTTAGAATTTGGATAAGTCAATTGATCACAAAGCTTTACATGATGCATTTTCTACTCTTGGACATATTCTGTCTTGCAAGGAAAATGACTTAGTAAAAGTTACAGGTGGTATAGTCCTATGTACTATAGTCAATGGAATCTGTCCTTGAATTTTGTTTGGTGAAGGACTGGATTGTGTATATACTTGATTTATAGGAGTAGTTTGGATATGAGATGTATGTTGTCTGTTATTTCAATTGAATTAAATTGAATTGAATGTGATGTGATTATTTTTTAATGTACTTGTGGTGCAGAATTTGGACAAGACAATTGACCACAAAGCTTTACATGATACCTTTTCTACTTTCGGACATATTCTGTCTTGCAAGATAGCGACTGATGGTTCTGGTCAGTCTAAAGGCTATGGTTTTGTGCAATTTGAGACTGCTGAATCTGCTCAGAGTGCAATTGATAAGTTAAATGGCATGCTGATCAATGACAAGCAGGTGTATGTGGGTCATTTCCTACGTAAGCAGGACAGAGATAATGATCTTAGTAAAACTAAATTTAATAATGTCTATGTGAAAAACCTGTCAGAGTCATTTTCGGAAGATGACTTGAAAAATACTTTTGGAGAGTACGGCACTATTACTAGTGCTGTTTTGATGAGGGATGCAGATGGTAAGTCGAAGTGTTTTGGTTTTGTCAATTTTGAAAGTCCTGATGAAGCTGCTAAAGCTGTTGAGGCATTGAATGGAAAGAAAGTTGATGACAAGGAGTGGTATGTGGGCAAAGCCCAGAAAAAATCTGAACGGGAGCAAGAGCTGAAAGGTCGGTTTGAGCAGACCATAAAGGAAACTGTAGACAAATATCAAGGTGTGAACCTGTATCTCAAAAACTTGGACGATTCCATTAGTGATGAAAAACTCAAAGAGATCTTCTCCGAGTTTGGCACAATTACCTCATACAAGGTTCACACTGATTCTTTTTTATTTTAATTTGTGCTAGTCAATCATATTTTTCACGTTTCAGATGTTGAGCAATTAGATTCTTTTCATCTATCCTTAGATTATGCGAGACCCAAATGGAGTCAGCAGAGGATCCGGATTTGTTGCATTTTCAACTCCAGAGGAAGCATCAAGAGCTGTAAGCCTAATACTGTTGGTGGTATTTGATTTATCTGGGGAACTATAACATAACATTCATGTTTGTTATTTGTAGCTTGGAGAGATGAATGGCAAAATGATTGTCAGCAAACCTCTTTATGTTGCTGTTGCACAGAGAAAGGAAGATAGAAAAGCAAGGTTGCAGGTAATAATATGGTTGTATGAGTTGGTCAGGAGTTACTTGTGTTCAATTTTAAACTTAAGACTGACACTATTTGAATCATAAAATTGAATACTCTATATTTTGCATCAGCATTGTATAGTGTTCTAGATGCTTGTCATAGAGATGTGTCCCTGTTGCTAGTGAAGCCACCCTGCATGCTTTGGGTGTTATTTCCTCTCCCGAGTGTGGCGGTACTTGAATTAATGATTTTTTTAATGTGGCAACTCTCAATCAATCCTATATCATGCATGCATTGCAGAGTATTCGATAAAGGATAGGATTGGCAGAGTATTTGTCATGTTCATAAAATTTGGTATGCTTTATTTAACATATCAATTAATATCATGCATGCATTGCAATCAAACTATAAAAACAAGACATTGCTTTCAGTTTAGAATAGTTTAAAACCATTAAAAAAGATATATATTATGTACCTGTAGTCGTTTTAGAAGACGGGTCATGCAATTCAACTAGTGATATTGATTGTTATTTTTATTGACATTATATTATGTTCCCTTGCGCTTTTATGCGCCAATTTTTTTTTTTATTTATGTTTATTTGTTAAATAATGATGATCAGAGAGTTCTCTCTTATTTGTTGGCTGTGAAAAGATTTTGGAATGAGAACAGATCTTAAGTTTTACATTAGTATGTTTCGATAAACTTTCATTTTAATTACTTATTCTCATTCAGGCACAATTTTCACAAATGAGGCCTGTTGCAATTTCACCTTCTGTTGCTCCCCGAATGCCACTCTACCCTCCTGGTGCTCCTGGTATTGGACAACAATTTATGTATGGTCAAGGACCCCCAGCCATGATGCCTCCACAAGTAATTATCATGTTTTCTTTCGATATTCATCTATTAATTTGTTTTGACTTTGTTATACTTGACCTTGTTATATTTATGCAATGTTGTGAGCAGTTTTGTGTTATATTCTAATCCATTCTTCATAATATATCACATTTTCTGTGCTGCTTTTTGAGATTAATAGTCTCCATCAAATGAACAATGTTTATTATAGGCATATTTGTTCTATAAATCAATTTAGATGGAAATATATCGATAATCACCCCTCCAATAATAAATGCAGGCTGGATTTGGATATCAGCAGCAACTTGTTCCTGGGATGAGACCTGGCGGTGGTCCTATGCCAAGCTACTTTGTTCCAATGGTTCAGCAGGGCCAACAAGGTCAGCGTCCTGGTGGACGCCGAGGTCCTGTTCAACAACCCCAGCAGCAATTGCCAATGATGCAGCAGCAGGTCTGTGCTTGTGCACAGTTTTTCTTATTGTTATTAGTATCCTCGTCTTTGATATTGATGAGCTGATAAAGATATTTTTGTTTTTGCTCAGATGCTTCCAAGGCAACGTGTTTATCGCTACCCTCCAGGCCGCAACAACATTCAAGATGCCCCCGTGGCTGGAGGAATGATGTCCTATGACATGGGAGGTCTGCCACTCCGTGATGTTGCGTCGCCTATGCCCATTCATGCTTTGGCTACAGCACTTGCGAATGCTCCCCCTGAACAGCAGAGGACTGTAAGTTCTGATACCTGCTGATATATTCGCAAATATGTGTTCAGTTCGCATGTATTTTATTTCTTATGCTCTATTGTCTTTGTGGCACACAATTTTACCGATACTTTCCCTTGTGGGTTATAGATGCTTGGAGAGGCTTTGTATCCGCTAGTAGATCAGCTGGAACACGATTCTGCAGCTAAGGTTACCGGTATGCTTTTGGAGATGGACCAGCCTGAAGTATTGCATCTTATTGAGTCACCAGATGCTCTCAAGGCTAAAGTTGCTGAAGCCATGGACGTGCTGAGGAATGTTGCTCAACAGCAAGGCAGCAGCCCGGCTGATCAACTAGCTTCACTCTCTCTCAACGACAATCTTATTTCTTAGATTCAGGCAACATGAATACAAAAACAATCCTTTTTGTACTGTGTTTTAGATTGATGATGTTATAGTTCTCGGCACTTTTGGTTTTTATTTATTTTTGGTGTGCTTTAGGATTACCACACTTGGATTTATGATTTATTTTTAGTTTTATGGATCTACTGTTTGTTTATTTCTCTCCTTGAGGCTTCTGCATTCCCTTTAATTATTATCAGTTTTAGTATTTTTGGAATTGTGCTGGCTCTTAACCTGGCAGATCCTCATCTTGAGTTCTTTGTATAGAGAATGTTGTGTTGAAAGTGGCAAAGATTAAGTGAGGAAATGAACTTGGCGTGGACGTGGTGTGATTGGAAGCCGTTGGTTGGTGCACGTATAGGCTCTGCTATATTCATGAATCATCAGGTGAGTTTGTTGTGTGTATCATGATTCATAAGACTAATCAATTAAATCTAAATGATTACACTCACTTAGAATCTATAATCAAATGTTATTCCATTAATAATATAGGATAGGATAATTATTCATGAATGAATGACTTAGGAGGGAGGGAAGTAGAGAGAAAAATAGTATTTTTTTTACATATTTTGAGTGTTTTTTTTTTTTTTTGTAGAATTCATCTAAATCATTTATTTTGGGACAGAGGGAGTATCCTTTTTCTTTATCAGCATTTTCATCTATCTCTCTCTCTCTCTCTCCATGAACTACATAGCACTACCACCTTCATTAAACATCAACCACTGTAGTAGCTCCAATTTGAAATTTTCTAATATTTAAAGGACCAATTTTAAAATTTTAGTTGACAATTTACAATTTATGAAAATTTTTAATTTGCAATTTTTAGAGGTCAATTTAATTTTTTTGAAAATTACGTTGCCAACAAGAGATTCAAATTGGCAACTACCATGCCAACAAGAACAACAAAGAGGTTCAAGTTTTCAATGGATATGACTTCATTAAAGAGTTGGACTTGTATACTTATGACCCCTTTGAATTACCTTATACTACCTTGTTAACGGCAACTCTACTGCTTTACTGGAAATGTTGACGAGGAGAGGAGGCATTGCAAGCATGGGTTCTGGATGAAGAAGGGTAACAATGTTATGGGAAAGAAGGCTCTGTTTATTTTCTACCAATTCGCAGACAGCTTCTATAACTAATTGGATTATGGATAAGAGTATACGTTTGCTTTGGCATACAAGCTTAAGGTATGAGATTTAGGAAAAATCTCAAATTCCTTTTGGAGCTTGGCTATTTTCACAAAATTAAGAGACCTTATTCAAATACCAAAATAAATAAATAAAATATATAAATTTCAAAACAAATATTGTTTAATATTCCAGCTTTTAGGTTATCAATTATCATCATATCTAAATTTAGATGTACCCAATCAATTGCTTATGGTCAGTTTACTTAAATTTCTAAGTTGTTTTTTTATGCTTGTATCTTGTACGTGCCTCAGCATCTCAAATCCATTACCTAATAATTTATTTCAAGTTTGATCCTTCTTTTGTTTTTTAGTACGACTTGTTACCATGTCTTTTATCTATTTTTTCCCAATCCATATCCTATTTCGTTTCCTAGAAATTTTGTGGTTATTTCTTTGAAGAGTTGTTTTTGTTTTATTGAAAGTTAAAGACATAAAGTACATTGAATGAATTATTATAAAAAAACAATAATGCTTTGCAAGTGAACTTGATAAGTGCAAGCTGTCTAGTGCATCTTGTACTTTACATGTGGTCTCATTTTCTCATGCGGTTTGGGGTTCACCACCGTTATAAAAGGGGTAATGACTTCATATTTTCATAGTTAGGCCAATTAATGATGCCACTGCCCAGTTCCTTTCTATGAAAGCTCCTCTTTTATCTTTCAAACGTGAAATTCCTAATAAACTAATTATGATATTCAAATATTTATTACACGTATATCACACAATATTTATAAAGTAATAATTTTTTTTTAATAACTCTCTAGTTAATAGGAAAAGAGGCTCCGGTAATTCAGAGTTCAGCTGTGAAGTAAATAAAATTTGACAAAAAATTATTCTAATTAAAAGTTAAATTCGAAATTTTTTGAAAAATTCATCTTAGGAAGAATTACCTATTTTTTTGTTACATAAGTCATTAAAAAATAAATCGAAATTTGATTCCAATACAAAACTAATATTAAAATTGTAAAAATAATAACATAACATACATTAATGCATTTTGCTTAACCAAAAAAAAAAAAGCATTTTGTAAATTCAGAATTTTGTAAAATGCATAAGGTTATTCTACTTTTTAACTTTTTCTTACCTTATGCAAAGTTTATTCTTGATTCACCTATGGGTCATCATCATTATAATACAATTAAGTATTCATGAAAACTACAATTTACGTAAAATATGTAGAGAACAAATAACAAATGTTGCTTAATAACTAAATTATGTAAAAGTTATAATAGCATTGGTGGATTGAAATAAATGAATACACGTATAAATTATGAATTGTCACAACACACATATAAGGTGCCAGAAATGTCAGAATCATAGGAAACTTTCGATATTGGTTTAGAAGATTCATATTCCAACAAAAAAATAATTTGAAGAAGCATATTCTAACAAATAAATGGTTTTGTTATTATTCACAGAGGCCATTACGCAATGAGTTGTGAATCCAAGAGAACAAATTGGATACACATCAAGTTGATTGATTCAATAGCCAAAATATAAATTTAAATAAATAAAATAATAGTAGAAGAAACTACCTAGTGGAGACAGATGGAAAAAGCAAAGTAAACCCCGTTTAGAAGGGTTAGGGAAGAAATTGGAAAGCACAAAGATGACCAAATTCATAAAGAGAATAAAATAAGATACCCATGATTCGAGCAATGGCACACACCACCGTTTAAATTTAAAACATCAGAATCCATTAATTAGTTGATGTGGTTGAAGTTGAACTCTTTTCAATGAAAAACAAAAATACTACATTTTCGGGTGAATAAAACAAAAACAATTAGTAATTAATAGAGGGAAATATATTATATATGAAAATTCAAATTTTGAGAGACATTTTATTTTGGTAAATTAAGAAATTCTGATGTATAACTCCAAAGATTAATATCTCACGACAATTAAAATCTATAAATAAAAAAATTAATATTTCGCACATAATGATTAATACTTTTAATTTCATTATTTAACTAAGTGACAAGAAAATTAACAACAATTTTTTTTCACCTCAAATTTTGGGTACTATTTTAGCATTGTAGCCATAAATTCAAATGCATTGTTCCCATCACAGGTATTGTTTTGTTTCACCCAATTGCCTCACACCATATGTTAATTGTCCATTTCGAACAGCGTGAGACAATCGACTCTAGTTCGACTTTTAGGTCATGGAGGGATAGTTGGAGGATCATTCGTATTGGATTCAGAGTAATCATCGAAGTGAATTGGACACCAAGCACTTTTACTCAAGACTTTAAGACACTAAGGTTATAAATTCTCTCACTTATAAACTGTTTAACCTCTATTTTGTTAAACTGTGTGAATTTAATTCACCTTACACCTATCACCATAATCTTCCCCTCAAATATGAGTCATTATTATTAACAACTATTCTTAACATTGATTCCCAAATAATGTGGAACTCGTGTATCTAAAGAGTCAGAATCAAATGACACCAAAATGTCAAACTTAGTAATATGATGCCTCCAGTAATTTTACTGGATAATCGTTTATAAAATTGATCGTTGAATTGAAAGATACTATGACATACTGTAGATTATGTATATAAAATGTAACATTAATCGAAAATCATTTGATACGTCAATGACATACTTACAAATTAACGTCTTATGATCTTTCAAAAAATGAGTTTATTTTGATGTATCATTGACGTAACACGATTATCCGGTAAAAAATTATCAGAAGTGTCATATTACTAAATTGGGCACATTGGTGTCGTTATTTGATCTAAAATATATATAAATTCAAATTTTGCTAAAATTTTTTTCTTTTTTTTTTTTGCAAAATCTTATCGTTAATGTAGAAACCAACCCACTAGGGAGTGCTTAAATGGTTAGACGCAAGAAATTAATGAACTTTTTTTTTTTGACATTAAAATTAATGAACTTCTGTTCATTGAGAAAATTCAAATTTAAATTGTAACTGAAACAAACACTCACCTTATATATCTCCATCAACGTTCCTTTCATTGGAAGGGTTAAGAGAAAAAGAATACAACTAACCACCAATAGAAAAAATAGTTGTATGCAATATGCATCAATGAGTGTAAAATAGTTTTACACTAATTTCCAATGAAGATTTTTATGCCAAGTCACTATAATATTTTCAACTTGTGTACATGACAAATTAATAGTTTTTTATTATGTGATCATGTAAAACTATTTTACACTGTCAATACATGTTCATTAAGATACAATTTTCACAACAAAAAAAAATGAAAAAGAAAATATCAAATTGATTCAAAGATACTAGTGTGGTGTGATGGTGGAACTGCCCTTGCAAAGGTGGTACCGGGGGGTTTAAGGTCCATTTTACTTGAAAAAGGACTTTATGGTCGATGCTTCACTCACGCCTCTTTAAAGCAAAGTAAAATTGTTAGATAAATCGCGAGCTATTATAGGCTCAAAATTATAAATATATTTGTAGTTGTATATTTTAATTATTAAAAAATTTATGAATTTAACAATTAATAATTATGATTGACTATTTAAAAATATATTTGAGCACATTAATTACAACTAATAAAATTTAAATTTGTTTATTTCTTCCCAATTTTTATACATCATCAAAGAATAAATGCCACAACAAATTACATTTTCAAGACTAAAATAGTAATTTGACCACAAATAAATGTGTTGTGACCTCAAACCCAAAAGCAATATATCGTGCATGCATCATCACAATCCAAACCAGTAAGGCTGCAGGTATACATTAACGCTTACGCTAAATTTCACCTAAAATTGTACGGTCATAAAATCTGGGGACCCTAGGATGTTTCATATTTGGTATTTTTATTTATTTATTTACTATTCATGCTACATAATTTCTTCACCCAGCCAAAATGGGGGATATATCATTATCATATGTGAGACAAAGACAAAAACAAAAGAAAAAGTCCATAAATAGTTGGTCAAATTTCACAAGGCTAGCACCAAGATTTTGGACATATCATATTGAGAAAGAGGTAGCATTGCATGTCATATGGTCGTGGACCCTAGATATTATTATTATTACATGACTAATGCCACGTGCACTATATTAACTTGATTTTTTTTTGTTTACAAATATATTTAAGTACTATTTTATTTTATTTTATTATCATCATGAATATTAAAAAGGAAAAAGAGAAAGAGGGGCACGTGAATATAAAAATATGAAGTGGATGGTATAAAAGAGAATGGGTGAAGTGGGTGCTTGGCGTGAAGGCAATGGAAAAACAATATTAGAGAAGTGGGGATGGTTCTTATTATGCCGTGAGAGTTTTACGTTACTTTTTCATAAATATGTATAACTTTGAGTCAATTTTCTTTTTCTTTTTTACAATACAACAATCAAAATGTTACTTGTGACATTGTATAATATAAGTTACTTTTTCTAGGATACAATGTATAGTAACTTGTGACATTGTATGATCACAATTTTTTAAAGGAATGTTTTTTCTTTTCTTTTTTTAATGAAATTTTAGAGGAAACTTTTTTTTTAATGAAAATTTAGAGCAAACATTGAATAATAACTTGTGACATTGTATAATAATCATAAGTTTAGTCAACAAATAAAAAACATACAAGTTATTTTATTTAAAATAATATAATTAATTCGATATGTTCACAAATTATCATCATTTATTCAATTATATCTATTAAAAAATTTATTCAATTATATTGTTTTAGTAGGTTCATAGATTTTTTTTTTTGACTGAGTGATAAAAATTATATTTCAAGAGATTAAGATTCATTTAAGACATTGATATTTTTACAAAAGTTGTATATATAAAATATCCGACTTTTGAATAATTTTGACCAAATATTTAATATCTCATTTAATTTTCAACGGGCTCATCTCATATTGGTAAAAAAACCAGTCAAAAAGTTTTACAAAAATCGTATATTATTTATCAGCACTAATCTAGTATAAAATATTCGAGCATTAATTTTTTCTGAACAATTTTGACCAAATTTTTAAAATCTCGTTTACTTGTCAACTGACTCATCTGTATTGGTCAAAAAAATTGGTCAAAAAGTTTTACAAAAATCATAAATTATTTATCAACAATGATCTAATATAAAATGTTCGACCATTAATTTTTTCAAAGCGATTTTTGACCAAATATTTAAAATTTTGTTTATCTGTTTAATATAAAATATTAAAACGTCATTTTTTTTTGAACAATTTTGACCAAATAATATCTCATTTATTTGACAACCGCCTCATCTTATATTAGTTAAAAAAATATTTGTTTTGAAAAAATTAGTAAAAAAAATTATATTTTTGTAAAAATATTGCTCAAATAAACACCGAATGCTACCATGAAAATTGCATTGAATAACTTGGCCAGCTTTTTTTTACTGTATACTAGGTCAGTTTTTTACTAGAATAATAGGTCAGTTATATTCAAATTTTCTTTGGGGAAGTGTCAAGTGGGGACTGTGTTGGCAAACACTGGTCATTTATTAGCATTAGGTTACTTTTGTTTGTTTAGAGACACACAACAGAGGAAGATGCATTTTTTATTTATTTAATTTTAATAATTTCATAAAACAAGGACCCATAATAAAATACAAACATTACCTATTTGGTTAGCTGCCAAACAATTAAGGGCAGCACCAGCGGCACCCTTTCAGCCTCTCTATTCACATTACCAATTAACATTGCTAATAATTATCTTGTTCTTAATACCAATAATAAAATACTATTCAACTAACCTGGACTAAATTATCATAAAAAAAATGCTTGAATTTGTTGAAATAAAAAACTAATCATAAATCATTTTTTTAATGCTGTGAGAGAAAAATGTTATTATTAGTAAAAACTAGTTTGATACCCGTGCCTCCGCACGGGTCGCGCCTTCGGCGCGTTCCTTAAGTCGTGGGTGTATTTGGGTCGGGAGTTTTCGAAATAAATTTATAATTTTTAGGGATAAAAGATTTTATTAAGAATGTTCTTTTATTTATTTTTTACATTTATCAGTTAATTGAACCGTTAATTTTGTCAAACATTTCAATTAGTTTATCAACTATCAAGGATATAAGCTATCAAGCATAAGGTAGCTTATCAGCTATCCTAGCAACAATTTGTTCCTCATATTATTTGATTTTAATCATCTTCCCCGTGTACAATAATTAATTAAAAAAATTCATCAACAAATTGTTCTTTGTGTAAAATATTTGATTAAAAAATTCCATCAGTGACAACTTGTTTCCCATTTTATTTGATTTTTTGTTCAGTTTCTCCGTGTACAATAGCTATTAAAAAATTTCGTCAACAACTTGTTCTTCGTGTATAATATTTGATTAAAAAAATTCATTAGCAACAACTTATTCCTTATAATATTTGATATTTTTATCAGCTTCCCCGTGTACAATAGTTATTAAAACTTTTCAGCAGCGAAAACTTGTTTCCCATACTATTTGATTCTTTTATCAGCTGTTATTAAAAAATTTCGTCACCAACAACTTGTTTTTTGTGTATAATATTTGATTAAAAAATTTCATCAGCAACAACTTAAGGTGATCTAACATCTTAATTATATTAATGTGACCATTAATTTTATAAAAAAAAAATAGTGACCATTTCTCATTAATTAAAATTATTTAAGAAAAATGAATTTTCTAGAACCTTTCTTTTAATTAAAAAAGTAAATAATAAATAATAGAGTAATATTAAGATCACTTTAAAAGATGAAAAACACTCTACACTCAAATGTTCAATATCAGAAGCATGTGAAACTCTTCTTCTTTTAGTCATGATTATTTTACCCACACCAACCACACACATTTTTTTATTTATGGTTTTTTTTTCTCTCTAAACTATATCAATTTAAGAATAATCACCAATTTACCAATTAAACTAAAACTTGTTGATATTTGTATTTACTAATTTATTATTATTTTTTGATAAAATATTATTTTATGCATTGTAAAATAATTAAATTTTTCATAGTATGAAACAATGTGACATCATTAATAGAATATATCATCACTGGAGTGTAGTGTAATGTCTATCACACTTTCACTTCATGTTGCCACTTTCTTTTTTCTTGCTCAACCCAATGCTTTCTCTCAGCTCTTCTTCAACCACAATCCAAAAACCCATAGTTTTCACCCTGTCATTATTTTCTACACTTCTATCCAAACATATTTTTAAAATGAGTAGTTTTGAAAAATGGTTAATTATCCTCTTCATGTTTTATTCCTCCTCTTCCACAAAAACTCCATTTCTATTTTCATAGTTATCATACCTATGGAGTTTAGAACAAGATTTGTAAGGCTTATGATGTAAAATTTCTTTTGAACATATTTGTTACATATATGACTGTGAAAGATTGTTACATATTTAGTTTAGTTTTTTTTAACATATTTGTTACATAATCATGTATTTTTAGTTTTTTTGTTGGTATTTTTTCTAGATCTCATAAAATTGGTGAAAAATAGTTTATTTACTTTTTTAATCCATTATTTTTTTCATCTGCATGAATCTTTTGTTGTGATTCTTTTCTATTCTATTCTATTAAACTGTGTACTTTTAGATTTGTTTTTAAAATGAATTTTAATTTTGAGATTTTGCTTAATTTTTTAAAAAATATTTATATTAATGGTAACACTCCATTTATGTTAGTTTTTAAAATGAATTCAATTTTGATCATAAAATTTTGAAACTTTTTTAACGCGTTTAAATATACACATATCATTTGTTATATTAAAAAAAATGCGCATATTATTAAAAAAAAATCAGCATATATGTACACTTATTTTAGTCCAGCATATATATATATATACTAAATTATTAATTTTATGAATAAATTGTTATCACACATTTCTCACAAAGTCAGATTGTAAGGGTATTCATCACAAGTTAATTCCATCTATTTCTCTCTATCTACACGCCACCATCTCATCCCCCCTTGTCTCTTGTCTTTTGTGACAGTTGACAAACTTACTTAAGAGTTGAGACTATTTACAATTTTAATAATTATTATTCATTGTTTTAAGATTTTTTTGGCCAAATGGTTTTATGACTTTTATCAAATACCAAAAAACAACAAATATTAGTAGTTTGTCAAAAAAGAAATATGTTATAAAAATAAAGATATTTTTTTTTTTTTTTTACATTACAATGATCATAAAATGATATTATTGCTTCATTTTATTGTAAAAAAAAAAAATACTGTTCCGTCTCTCTTTCTCCTTTAGCCAGAAGCTTCTTCTCTCTTGCTTTCAGATTTCGACCACCACAATAGGATAAGAAGGAAAATAGTGTTATTTGTGACAAAGCTATAGAATAACAAAATACAGATTGTTGTTTGGTATACCTGGAAACTGAATTTTTCATGTTGAATACATCTTGATTTATTCTACCGTAATATTGTAATATGAAAAGAAGAAAGAAAAAAAAAACAAACATTATTAGACAATAAGTGCAAATATTGTACCCGTGTAGGGCAAAGAAGAACAATTTTGAAATTTTGCGCAAAAATAAAAAATGGAAAAATGAAGAACAAAGTTAGAGAAAAAGAGAATAGATCAACAACGAATATACCTTTACTCGCGTTTATGTTTCAAAGATTGATTAATGTTCCTGGAAAATGATAAGAAACAAAATGAAAGGTTAGAAAATGATAAAATGGAATAGAAAGATGAAGTTAGAAAAATTTGATATAAAAATATTAGATAATGTAACAGATTATATAAAGAGAAAAAAAGTGCTAATAATTTTTTTGAAATTCAAACTAAGAAAGAGTGGGAATGAGAATAAGACATGTGACCAAAAGTAAAGTTAAGGGCAAAATGGTCAAAAGTTGACAGATGGCAGCAGGAGAAGGTATGAGGGCAACATGGTAAAATCAAGAAGATACTCCCTTCTTATATTATATTTAGAAATTTCAAATAAAACTTAGGATTATCTTATTTTTAAGCTTATGCAAAATAGTTTATCCAAATAAAAAAAGTTTCGTAAAAGTAATAGTTTATCCAAATTGGTCTTCTTGGATTAGTCGGTCCTAGAGTCAGATGCCAAGTTTTCAAAAAAAAATAAAAACTATTTCTTTCCTTAAAAAAAAGGAAACTATTTCTCTCTTTTTTTAAAAAAAAGGAAACTATATCCTTAAAAATAATATATATCTCTCTTTTTTTTAAAAGGAAACTATATACCTTTAAAAAAATTATGTACCAATGAAATTCATTATATATTTTTATTTTTTTAAAAGATTATTACGTATAAGGTTAAACCTCGATCATATTATAAGAGTGTATGTAACTTTTTTCGTGCCATATAATTTCGATTCAAACTAAATGTGGAAAGTCGATCAATTCGTAAGAGTGTAACTCTTTTTGCGCGACACAACTTCGATTCAAACACTAAATGTGGTAAGTCGATCAATTCGTAAAAGTGTAACTCTTTTCGTGCGACACAATTTTGATTCAAACACTAAATGTGAAATATCGATCATATCGTAAGACTCTAACCTTTTTGTGGAACACAATTCTGACTCAAACACTAAATATGAATAGTCGATCTTTTCGTAAGAGTCTAACTCTTTTATCGCGACACAATTTCGATGATAATTGATTATATTATATTAATATTATTTTTAACTTTAGTTAGTGTAATGTATGTAATGGTAAAAATATATAAGATTCACATCTTTGTTTGAAGGAAAGCAGCTTATGTTGTGTTGTGTCTCCACCTCCTCCAAAGCTATGACTTTTGCACACAAAAACACACTCTCTCTCTTCTCAATTGGGTTGTTTTTGTAAATTGAAGATTACTACCCTCTCTTTAATCTCTCCTCACATTTTTCATTTTTATTTCCTATCTCATTTTTTCTTCTCAGATATATCATTTCATTCTTTTCTTCCTTCACCAACAGCAACATCAACAACAACACCTTCTCTTCTTTTTCTCTTTTCCGTTTCTCACTATATCCCTCTCTTTTGTTTTTCTGTAAAACAGACACAAAAATAAACAAAAACATCCTCAAAACTAACATGGGTTTGGGTTCTTTCCTTGTTTTTTCAGTTACTCATCCCATGTTTTTCTCATAGATCTGCTTTCTTTCATTTTCATCTGGTAAGTTTCTTTCACTTTTTCTTCATTTTTCTTTTCATTCTGATCACTCTATGGTTTGCTTAGATTCAAAAGCTATCAAAGTTTGAATTTTTCTGGGTTTTCATATTTTAATTTTCGGTTTTGTTTGTTCGAACAACATTCAGCTTTTTTTTCCCAAAAACAATTTAGGGATTTTATTGTTTTTACAATTATTTTAACCTGATGATTGATAAAGTATAGTTTTTTTTTTTGTTGGGTCTAGAATTGTTTAATCCAGGTTTGTTTATACCCAATTCGGTGTTGCTATAGTTATTCTGATTTTGGCAAAAATCTTGGTTTTTTTTCTTTGTTTCGTAGATTACTGTAAAAAGGAGTTGACTTTATGTTTTATTCTTTGTGGGTATTTTTTTTGTTTTTCTGGTGTATATGCGAATTATTTTTGATGATGTTGAATTGGCTTGGCAATGCTGTGTTAGTAGGTTTTTATACTGCAGAATTATATAGGTTTGACTGGTAATGGTGATTGTGATGTTTAGAAATGCTTTCATGTTAATTATCATTAACTCTGTACTTATGATGAAACTTAGCTACATTGATTATTTTGATGGCTATGATTTTTTATGTTGCTGTATGTTTATTTTGTTATCTTGTTTCACAATGTTGAAGTAGAATTTGTGCTGACAATACAAGCTACTTTGTTCTTGATTGCTTTTGTTGATATACAAAAAAAATTATGATACAAATGATGATTGTATGCTGTTGATCACTCTACCTATAGGTTGTTATGGCTTTCTCATTGTTGTTTCAACTTTCATTAGTACTATCAATTGTGTTTTGAGATTGTAAAATGTGTTTATGTGATCACAGATGCTTCTAATTGTTGAATGTTGCCTTCATAACTCATCTTGAAATGATTTTTATGAACTTGGTTTCCCTGATGATCACTATTTGATGTGACATACAACATATTAGTGATAGTGAATTCTTCAAGTTGTGTCCACTTATAATGTTTACTGATCAATTTTGTGTTTTTTGTGTTGGACAGATCAGCTAAACTTTGTGCATTGTTTTATTGAGGAAATTGTTTCAGATATTTAATTGTATTGAGTTGGGAAACATATACATTTACCAATGCAAGGGCAGAGAGGCGCAATTGGTTCCTCCTCTGAAACCTTCGAGTTCGATTGTGGATCTACATCAAGTACTGCTGCAGTTGATCAGCACATTTTTTGGAATAATATGCACACTCCGGCTGAAAATCGGATACCTGAATTTATGCTTCCTCCCAGTGATATGAACCAATCTCATGGGAATTCTGTAAACCATGAATGGCAGAACTTGAGCGGATGGAGCTTAGGCGAGCCAAGTTCTAGTAATACACAGAACGAAGCTAACAACACTGAGCTGAAAAGGGAGTTAGAATTATCACCTCCGATAAATGGTGATATAGCTGGTCCAAGACTAGAAGAAAGGCACTTCGAACCAACTAATGCATTTTCATTGGATAATGTCAATACAGGTCCTATGTATATGTGCAGCTCCAATTCTCATTTGGTGCCTCAAAATCTCAACTTAAATGCTGCTTTAGCAGATAATGTTGGTGATAATAATAGCTATCATGTGGAAGTTGATCATTCTAACGTGATCAAATCTAGTGGTCCGCTGAATGAGCATCTTCCACCTCCGATTAGTTCTGGTTCATTTTTGCTTCCTTCTGCAAGTAATAGCATTTTTGTTGGGGATACCGATGGTAGGCCAGGTTGTTCTCTAGACACCCGCCGTGTGTCTTGTAAAAGAAAGGCAGTTGAAGGAAGTGGTGGACAATCTTCTAACGGTGGAAGTTCTAGCTATAGTCAGCATACAGATGGAAGTGCTTGGAATACTCTTCCTACTCAGGATTATGCAGGGAGCAGTTTTAACAGATCAGCACCGGCAGAACATGTTACTGCAAGACTTGGCCTTGCTATCGGGGGAGGATCTTCTGAAACCATACCAGAGTCAACTGTTGCAGGAAACTCAGAAAGCTTCCAAAGAAATTTTCGTTTGAGGCTAAACCCTTCAAGCCAACAAATTTCTCTCCCTCAACCCACATTCTCAAACGGGAGCGTGATCAGGAATTCCAGTGTTCCTTCATCTTCTCCAATATTGCAAAGGTTCAACCCTATCGATAATCCTGTGGATTTGAGGTCAGTACAACCGGTAGATCTCATGCTTCCTCAAAGCCAGCCGCTTCTTATTCACGTTCCTTCTTTACCAAGGAGCGCGCAATCAGTTAGGTGGAGCGGTGGTTCTAGCTCAATAAACAACCATTCGTCAAATTCAGTTTTAGGCGTAGATAGGGATAATCAACCACTTGAGGGAGCAAGCTCAAGACCTATGGCTAGAAACATTTTAGATCACCCGGTTTTTGTACCTGCAAATGTACGAAATGCAGCTCGAAATCCAACAAGACCTTCGAGCAGTGCAAATTTAAGTATTCCAGGAAATGTTGCTTCGTCATCACGGACTGCTCCAAATCCTCCCGCTTTGAATCCATCATCTCTGTCGGCATGGGTATCTCGTCCTAATCCACAGCAGTATCCACGCAGGTTATCTGAATATGTTCGTCGGTCCTTGTTTTCTCCTGGTTCTGAAGGTGGAAGTTCAAGCACCAGCTATTCTTCCTTGCGCGCTCCTTCTGCTTCGTCAGAATCAAGAGGACCGCCATCCGGGACGAATCCTGGATCATCTCCATGGTTGGAGAGGTCAGCTGAGAGTGAATTTGGAGTTCCCTATACCTTACGATCTTTGGCTGCTGGTGGTGAAGGAAGTAGTAGACTTGTATCCGAGGTTTGTATTCAATTCTCTCTTCTCTTTCATTTCAATACTGTTGTAGATGTAAATTTTGCAAAAGATTGTTTCTTTATCCTATATGTATGAAGATATTTGAGTGATCAGTCGCTTTTTCTTTGAAATAATGACTTTTTAAGTTGACATTGAGCTATTTATACGTTTCAAGTCCAACATATTTATTTAACTTGTATTTTTTTTAACCTATATTCTCTATTTCTCTCGCTTCTTTCCCTAAACCCTAAACTATGTAATACTTGCATTATTGTTGTCTTTTTATGAATATAACTGTTCTCTTGGAGTTGACATTCTTTATATTTTGTGCAGCTCCGTAACGTGTTGGGCATGATGCGTAGGGGTGGGAACTTGCGGTTTGAGGTTAGTTTTATTTCAAATTAACGGTGTATGTTAACCAATGCATTGATGTCGAGTTAAGCTTTTATATGCATTTTTCTGTTATGAAGCAAATGGTATAGTGTCATAGAACTGGTTCCATTCTAATTCAGTTATGAAACAAATGATATGTTTACTTGACATGTTTAGCTGTAAGTGTCGAATTGTCTTAGGACTTGTAATTCTGATCAGACTTGCACTTGTAATCTGAAAAGAAATTTTCTGTTCATCTGCTGTTGAACAGTCGGAAATGATGAATGATACATTAATAAGAATCTTATGGGAAAACCCAAGTCTCACATTGTTAGAGATAAGTACCAATAGAGCTTATAAAACCTAGGCAATGATCACTTTACGAGTTGGTTTTGTAGGGTTGAGTTAGGTGTCTAACTCAAATTTTGAGATCATGTCAAAGTCTATCCTAGAGCCATTAATTAGCCATCATTTAGTGGACCACTAGATTTGGTCACTCCTATATTGACCAGAGACAATGCCTAAATAGAGCTTACAGTCTTACAGAGCCGAGGTACTCGTTACCTACAAGTCAGTTTTTTCAATTTTTTTCCTCGTTGGCTCTTTCCTTTTAGACTGAACTGTAATCTACCACTTTTCTTATCTTTTGTCATGTTATCTTCCGTAGAAGCTCTGGTCTGTTCTCATCTAACCTGTTGATCAGTAGTTAACTAAGACTCTTATTGTTGGGAGTCTCCCATTGAATGAGATTTGACCTTAAAATGTGTTCATATAAGTGTGAAACTTCCCTCACCTTACACAAATTTAAGATGGTATCAGAGCCTATCCAAATTTTGTTGGGCTACCAGCTATTGAGTCATGCTCCAGATGTCCAGTGTTGGGCATGACTCGTATGAGGTGTGTGTTGAGAGTCCCAAAAAGTAGTTTAAAGCTATATAACATGTTTTATAACTATTTATGATTTCTGAGCCTAACTATGACAGTGTTCATAACTATTTATGATTTTGCTCAAGTTCCGTAAGTATACTTTTAAAAGTAAAACAAACATTTTCTTCATAAATTTGTATGTTCCAAAGATCATGGTTATATAGGAATTATGTCATAAATATACTCTTGAAATATACTAGAAATTTGTTAGTCTTTTGAGATCCCTTATCTCATTGAACATTGTATGTGGACACCGTTCATCTTTGTATTTTTTCAATGTACTTCTGTAAGCATGCTACCTGGAATTCAAGAAATATTTGGATGTTAAACTAATGTTAGGATGAATTTAAGATCTCTGATAGATCATTGCTTTGGATTTTTTATCTGCTTATCTTAACCCCATTTATCAGTTTGCTACTGTGTAGTTTTACATGCTGTTGATATGTTTGTTATTCTTGTCAATTTTATTGAAGGTCTGTTGGGGTTTTTAAGTTTCTGGGTGTTGGGGGTCATAGCGTGATGCTGCTCTCGATTAGCTTGTTCTGTGGTTGAAAACACAATAAAAATATATGAATTTGTTGTGTTTAATATCTCATTTCGGTTGCTCTGTCGGAGTGTTTGACTTATTGTATTTATACTAAAAACCTTGTTTTGATTTTGTGATAGGATGTTATGATTCTCGACCATTCAATGTTTTCTGGGCTTGCTGATATGCACGATCGACACAGGGATATGCGGCTTGATGTTGATAACATGTCTTATGAGGTAAAAACTAGTTTTGCACATTTCAATGCATGTCTTGCTTATATTTTAAGTTTATACTTCACTGTACGAAAGTTCCTTATTATGCAACACTTATGAATCTAATAGGAGTTATTGGCTCTGGAAGAACGTATCGGAAATGTGAGTACAGGATTGAATGAGGAGACCATTATGAAACATTTGAAACTGAAGAAATATTCAGTTGATGAATCAGGTTCTCAGAATGAAGCAGAACCCTGCTGTGTTTGTCAGGTAAAACATGTTTTTACTTTTTTCTTCTTCTGTCATTTGCATGCATGTGATGTGCACATGGGTCTTGTTGTTCTTACCACTTGAATCATGTGATGCATGTACAGGAAGAGTATAAAAATGAAGATGATATCGGATCGTTGGATTGCGGGCACGATTACCATACCGACTGTATTAAACAGTGGCTAATGCATAAGAATCTGTGTCCCATTTGTAAGACAACAGGCTTGGCAACATGAGACTTGTGTCTCAAATATTCTATTCTATCTTATTATAGAGATAAGATAAAACATAGAGGTCAAGAAAACTGGCACAATTAGTCAGGAAAATTCTGCTTAATTGAAGTTGAAGTTTCTGGTGCCTTTGTTACTTATTTAATGGCCATTAAGATTTAGCCAAAATTTCTTTATTATCATTTTTTGTTTATTTGGGAAAACCAATGATCTCCCGGTTAAGGTGGAACATGAGATGATTGGTGTTGGATGAAGGAATATTTCTTTAACTCTAGTTGATAAAGATTGTTTTACATTTGGGAAATTTTTTACATTGCTTATTATACTTTCCTATTGGATTTATTCATTATATGATTTTGATAGTATGTGATATATAACCTTGAGATTAAAGTGGTTTAGGGGGCTACTTTTCAAACCCCCCCCACATTTTTAATAATAGTATTTCTAGGCTGTATAAATGTGCCCCTTTTTTTAGTTTAGATCTCCTACAGCAGCTATGGAAGGCCGTTAGATTTAGTGAGATAAGTTTTCTCTCTCTGTATCTAATGGTCTCCGTAGCTGCTTCACCAAGTCCCTTTTTTGGGACAAGTTTCTCCCATCAGCTTAGTGATATGAAACTTATAGGCCATATTATGCAATGTTTATAGCAAGAAAGGTATAAAGTGGTTAGGAAAATGGGCCTAAGGATATAAGCCCATAGTGTATGGTAACGGTTGCACTAAGAGAATTAGTTGTTAGAAAATGGGCTTTAGGATTGAAGCCTGTAGGATATGGTAGGGGGTGTACTTAGTTATTAGCAAATCAAATATTGAACCATTTAGGGTTCCAAAACCCCTTTCTCCAATAGGTAGTTGCTATAGTCCTTCCTCCATTATTGAGATGGAGCTCTCCTCCCTCGTGGAGGTTTCTCTCCTCCACTAGTAGGGTTTGCTCCTCACTCAACCCACAAATCATTCTAAGACAGAGTCTCCGCCAGTTCACCTCACTTTTTTAACCCTCACCATCAACTTCAGTCTACCTCTCTCTGCTCATCCCCATTTGAGATGTTGAAAGGCGCCAGACAAATGTAGAGTTAAGCCTCTTTGCTACTTATTGTAGTTCCTCTCTTGGTTTTAGCTTTGGTGTTGTGTTTGTGTTCATTTGCTTCATCTAGTTAGGGTTCTCAACTCTTGGATTAATTGTTATTGGCCTTTTTTTCTTTGCTTGTTATCTTTTGGTGTTTGTTGGTGCCTTGGTGGTATTTGATTTTTTTTTTCTCTAGTAATGCATTTTTAATAGAGCAATTTTTGTATGGTCATAAGAATCTTGTCATCTTTTTTGGTCATACACTCAAGAAATTTAGGCAGCCGAACTTAATAAAGTCCGACAAAAAATTGAATTGGAATTTCCCCAAAAATGAAGTTGCTCATAAAATGGCAAAGGGCCTTTTTGAAAACTTATTGGTAGCCCAAATTAAGCTCATTTACAGCTAGGCATGGCAACGGGGCGGGGCGGGGACGGATTTTGCCCTCCCCAAACCCAAACCCATATTAGTTCGGGTTTCCCCAAACCCGTCCCAATTTCGAGCGGGGATAAAAAGTATAACCCCAAACCCTAACCCAACGGGGATCGGATATCCCGACGGGGTTCGGGTATTCCCGTTACATCTCTTCCTACATGAATTTGGATTGCATTTTAGTATTTTTTTATTAAAAAAAAGAAGTTAAAAGCCCAAAATTATTTGTTTCAACGATATATCTTTAAATAAATAAAAGAAATAGAGAAAATAGTTTGAAGTAAAATCTAATTTTAATATAAGCGGGTTCGGGGACGGGTTCGGGGTGGGTATCAATGTCCCCATTACCCGCCCCAACCCCATCTTTTGAAATCGGGGAAAATCCAAACCCGAACCCAAACTCAGTCAACTCGGGTTTTCCCCGTCAAAACGAGTATGGTTTGGGCGGGTACCCGCGGGTATGGGTTTTATTGTCATGCCTATTTACAGCCTAGGTCGCCTTTCTTTGTGGATCATAACCCATATCCTAAGACCTAAGTTACCTAACCAAAGGTGGTAGTTATGAACTCTAGCAAAACTTGATCCCCAAAAAAGGGAAGTCTAGCAAAGAAAAACAAAGGTAGGTGTTTTATTTTCTACAGAAAAATTAAGAGCAACACGGTACCAAACCAAAAGTGGCCTCGGGAATGTCACATTTTGGCCCTATAATAAATTTGATCTTGCTGGTCGTTTTTGGTTGGATAAGGCTGTGATGATTACTATGACGTCTTTGACTTTTTCCTTTTTTTTTCTTTTCCATTTCATTATTTTTTTTCTTCCAATTAGTTTTGTTTTTTCAATAGAGTGAATATAAAAAAAAAATATTGAGTTCATTAGAAAAAGATTTTTTAAATATAAAAAAATATACAGACTAAACTACACATTTGGTCCCTCACATTTATTTTAGGTTTCAATTTAATCTCTTACGTTTAAAAAGTTTTAATTTGGTCATTTACGTTTTCACCGTTTGCATAAGTTGGTCATTTCCGTCATATTTGTCATTAACACCGTTTCAATTGAACACGTGTCTGTCCACATATGCAAACCGTCTGCCACATGTGACAAAACTTACGGAAATGACCAAATTAAAACATAAAATAAATATAAGGGACCAAATTGAAACTTTATAAATGTAAGGGACTAAATTGAAATCTAAAATAAACGTAAAGGAACAAATTTATAGTTTAGCCAAAAATAGTATTATTTTTTAGGTTTATTAAATAACTGGTGTATCTTGTTCATAATATGAACTAGATATGTCGATTATTCAACAAATCTAATTTTTTTACTTATATATAAGACCAAAAATAGCATAGAATATGAACTTGATAAATTTTTCATTCTCGTACGAGATTAGATCGCCTCAATGTCTAACATGGTATAGAGGCGTTCTAGAGGTATAAGAGAACAAAATTGTTGAATTTATCATAAACTGTTTAGAAGGACGACTGTCTACTTATCATCCTAAAACCTCTACTTTTCTTTCTATAAAGTCTAATCTGTGACTAAGCTCAAGTATGCATTATTCGAATTCTAAAACATCACATTTACAATATTGTTTTACTCGATCGATGGAATGATTACAAGTAGACCCCATCTTTGGCACCGATAATGTGGATTCGACCAACCACAACAGTTTGGAAATCTAAGAGCTTCTTCTTCCAAGCCACTATCATCATTGTGAACCTGGAATCCATAAACTCACTTGGTTTAGTTTGGTAATATTGATTAGAGACCTGAGAGTGTACTCCTCCTTAAAGTTTTAGGTTCGATTCTCTTTAATGCCAATTTAGGTGGACTAATTTAGTTTCTTAGAAATTTTTTAATAAAATGTATCGAAATTATCTCTAAAATTTTGAATATCATGTAGGAAATATGAACTAACAACCCTATACTTTTTAATTTTATAAGTGATATTCAACTTAATGCTCTAAACCATTTTTTATTCTTCATAACAATTTGAAGGAACCAAATATTGATAAACACGTCAAGAAACAAAGAAACAAAACCGTATCTGACACTGCAATAAATAAATCAGTTATCTCTAGAAGCAAATTGTATCGCATAGCAAACTATACCAAACACTTGTTTTTTCCCAAAATAAAATAGCATTCATATTGTACCCAAAAAAAAATAGCATTCACATATAGGAGTATTATTTCATTTTATCTCTTCGCACAAATAATTGAGACCTTTCTATAATCATTATATCAACTTATTTTTAATTATGCCATTAGAGTCGGGCTCAATGGTAAGACAGCAAAATAAATCACCTTCATACTTTAAAAAATTATTCAATAAAAAGACCTTGTAATCTTCAAAATTTTTGTATAAAAAAAGCCTCGTGTTTTTGGACACAAAAAAAAATCATGTTCTACTATTTTTAAAACTAAAATCATTTAAATATTATTTGAAATTAAATTATTTTTCAACAAGGATTACATAAATTAATGACTTTCTCAATATGTTGAGCTGGCCCTGAATGCAATGTTGTCGAAATCGGAAGTTTAATCAAACTCGTTCTGTCAAGTAAAATGGAATCTTAAATTCAATTTATAACTTATATAAGCTAATCAATGTTAAAACTTTTAAAAAAGACTAAATTATAAACACATACACAATTTATACCCAATCTTAGTCCATGTTCACTTCTCAATTTTTGTATTTTCCTTTCTTCTCAATTTTTTTCCTCCCAACTAGACAAATCCTAAATTATAGACTCATACACACACTTGTACACATAAGTAATAATTCTAAAAGCGGCAGTTTATTTCATTTCATTTTCATATATATAATCAACAATTGTATTGTAAGATATGTGAATCAGATGCAGAAATATATTTTATTTTAGAAAAGAATGAAAAAACGGTCAGAAAAAAACACTGTTAACATAAATGATGGCTTTTCTTGACCAAAAACATAAATGGTGCTTGGATCTAGACATAGCTGAAGGAAAAAGTGATGAAAGCCAAACTCAATTTGTTCAACTAGAAAAACTTGGGATTCAAGTTGGTCTTTCAGAAAAATAATCTCTAATTTTATGATGATATCAATTGCTCTTAATTTGATATTTGACACGGAGTATTATTTTTAGGGGCACTTTTGTACTTTATAAAATAACAATATTTTTCTCTTATCTATCTCTTATTTTAATTTGTTATAAAAAGAAGAAGCTTGAATCAAATCGTTGTAATTTTTTTTTTGTCAAGTTAACTAGTGCAGGTTAGCATTTTATTTATTAATATAATGTGATATCTCTACCAACTGAATCATGATTCGATATAAAATGTAGATATATTTTTATTAATACAATTTAAAATTTTTTTATCATAAAGTAATCTAGCCTAAATAAATTTTGCTGTGTTTTTATGCTGGTATTATTTTTTATTTTGGTTTTTAACCCTTTGGTTTGTAGGGGGAGTGAGTTCGGTAATCGAGAGTTCGGCCGTAAGGTAAGTAAAATCTGAGCAAAATTAATTTCCACTAGAAATCAAACTCGAATTTTCCCGAACAGTTCGTCCTAAAAGAGCTCATTAACCACCCAATTTCTTGGCCGATGTTATGTTTTCTTACAACATAATTTTCTCTCTCGTATACACGCAACACATATTTATAAACAAAAGATAAATGAATAATAAGTTGCGCTGTTAATTTTTTTAGATTATAAAATATATCTTCTTGAAAACTACATTTATATATCTAAGAGAAACAATATTGTTATATACTAGTATATCCTTTTAAACTCTTTTCAAAATATCTATAAATTTAACTATATTGAAAAAAATTCAAATATGTAAATCTCGTTCACTTTTATCCTCTCATTCCATCTCTTTAACTCTCTCTTTCTCTTGATCATATTTTTATTTTCTTAATAAGGAGATAAAGTATGATTAAAAGAGGAAATGAAAAATTATGATAGAGAGTGGGAGAAAAAACTTTGAAAATGATCCATATATCACTATCCAATTGATTTTGTTAATTTTATTCAAACTTAATCTAAGTAATATCTAATTTTAATATACGTATCTTAAATAAATCGTATTTTTCAAACAAAAAAAATATCGCCTTATCAAATACGTATATCAGTGTATCGAACCCACATGAGTTGGTCTGGTGGTATTGGTTTGAAAACTGAGAGTGTGTTTTTCCTTAAAGTTTCAAGTTCGATTATCTTTGGTTTGTGTAGATGCTTCATTGATCTTAACCAATGTAATGGAGGCTAGAGAGTAATCTAATCTAATTCAAATTTAAACTTTAATGGCAAGATTTAAGACACACAAAGAATACCAATTTAAAACGTTAATCCCGCTTCCACAACACAAACGTCATCCCTCTTTGTCCTGTTTTCTATTTCTAACCTGCTTGCTTGTTGCTCACCATACCATAAAACAGAGAACACAAAAACACCATCACCATTCTCTCTCTCTCTCTCTCTCTCTCTCTCTCTCTCTCATAATGGCTGGTTCTTCATCTGATGATATTATGCACCAAACACACCCATCTCATGATTCCCAAGATTTCTCAAATTTACTATTCAACCAACTCATGGATCCTTCTTCTTCTTCCTCATCTTTCAATTTTTCTGATCCTTTTCCTAATCCTTCCACCACCATCCCTTACCCTTCTTCTCACTTCACTTCTTCTTCAGCTCAGGTTCGTACCTTAGAATCTTCTATCATACTACTAACAAAACTCAAAAACAGAGAATTTTTTTTGGTAGATCTTATGATACTTTTTTCTATAAAAATTACATTTTGGGACTATTTCTATGTAACTTTTTCAAATTTAGTTGATGGGTTTTTATTTTTATTTTTTTTGGTTTGAAGAATGATGAAGCTTCAGAGTTGCCATCATCAAAAGCTACCCCACCACCACGTTCTTGTTCAAAGAGGAGCAGAGCTGCAGAGTTTCATAATTTGTCTGAAAAGGTTTCATTTTTTATTTATTTTTTTACTTTTCAATTTATTTTTTCTTTGAGAATTTTTTCTGAATTTGATTTGAATGGAACAGAGAAGGAGGAGTAAGATTAATGAGAAATTGAAAGCTTTACAGAATTTAATTCCAAATTCTAACAAGGTATGTGTATTTTATAGAATCTATCTCTTTTTATCCATTATTATTATTTTAATTTATCTTGCAAAAGATTATTATTTCTTTTGTTTTTTGTGGTTTTACTATTATTATTTTTTTCTTATTGTTCTTGATGAGTACTTTTGTGTTTGTTTTTATAGACAGACAAAGCTTCAATGCTAGATGAGGCTATAGAATATTTAAAGCAACTTCAGCTTCAAGTACAAGTGAGTTTTCTTTCACCTATGGCAAGTTGTAATATTATTATATTTTTCTTAAAACCTTTTGATGCTATGCTAGTGTATTTGAATTGAAGAATGCTTGTTTTTCCCATTAAGATTTTCACTTAAGATGAACCATGAAACTAGCCAGGATATGAACTACATAATTAATCAATTAACAACAAATAATATATGATTGTTACTTAACCTTGATGATTTGGCATTAGTTATTGTTAGAAGAACAACTCAATTCAATAGTAAAAATTACTAAAGAAATGCAAATAGAGAACACATAATATTTGATCACATAATTCTACCAGTTGTGCCAACATATCTAGGAACCCTCACTTTAAAGCTATTTCGCTATCACTTACTTTCTTATCGGGTGAAATCATGTGGGTTCCACCACTTTATGTGGGACCCATTTTCAAAATGGTAGGATCCACATGATTTTTATTCCAATAAGAGAGTGAAGTTGGAAATAGAGTGTGAACGTTCCTGACACTTCTCTATAGAATACAACTTGCGTTTAAATACTATGTTTGAGCTTACAACATTTCCTCTTGCCCTGCTCGAGCGACCTTCCCACATATATATGAGCCATATCCCAACAATGGATATTTTTTACATTACTTTAATTTAGCTCTTGAATGATTTTTTGTGCAACACATTTGTTCTTAATCATGATAAGTGCTGTTGATGAAACTGAAAGACTATGTCACTATGATTCAATTTGATTAGCTTCTTGGTTACTAAGCTTCTCTTGTTGCAAAATTCTTTTAATTTAAGCGTTTCTTTCCATCATGGACTAATTGTTACTTTAGTGCTTGTGATTAATTCTGCAGATGTTAATGGTGAGAAATGGTTATAGCCTGCATCCAATGTCTTTATCAGGAGGACCGCGGCCCACGATGTTTTCTCAGACCGAGTTGTTGAATCTTGATGAGGGTAATATTGGATTTCACAATTCTATCGATACAAACAATGAATGTTTCGCGCGGTCAGGTGTTAGTTTTCCAGAACAATGCAGCATCTCAAATCAATCTGTTATTTTACCCTCGACGACAACTATACCTAATTTTGATGCCTCATCAAGTTTTCAACCCTCTATTAAGGTTCTTGTTTGATCAAAAATAATTTTCATTAACAATGTTTTATTCATTAGTTTATTGAATCTAACAACTCTTATTTGTGCAATGTTAAGGATGTTTTCTGCAACAACATGCCACAACTGATTTTGGATTCGACAAGGATTGGAAAAACTCCTTCTCCAGATGTGTCTTAAACAGCTTGAATTCACCAGAGACAAAGAATTTTTTAGATTACATTGTAGTTATGTTCAGATCATGATCTACATTTGAACTCAAATTTGATACTTTATTAGGTTGCTTGTGGTACACAATCTTTGTACCATTGACAACTGCATTGAAATGTAATAGCATTTTATAACTTCATCAATTATAAAAATGCAGCTAATGAAAATTCTGCAACAAGTTACCTCTTTTTTGGAGCTTTTAGTCTTGGGCGATTAGATTTAGACAAGTCAGTCGTTGTAGTATAGTGGTAAGTATTCCCGCCTGTCACGCGGGTGACCCGGGTTCGATCCCCGGCAACGGCGTCTTTGTTTTTATTTTTTTTACTTGCCATAAAGCTTGATTATTGTTGCTTCTGGTATATGAAGGACTCTCCTAACTGTAATTAATAAATAAAAAATTTGAAACAACTAAAAGGCAATACTAAAAGTATCTCACATTCGGCACAAAGTGTGCACAAAAATGAGCGGCAACAAATATTAAATCGTCAATAGATACAATAAAAGAACAAACTCGGGGTAAAAAAGTTTGCATTAGAAGGAGAGGTCTAATCCACACATGAGGATTGACAAATCATAGTAGTTTGGGAAACATAACATGTCACAAGAGCGAGGCGAGGTTTTAAACCCTACTGCGAGAGAGACGCCTTGTGAGTTGGGCTTCTTAGATTAGATATATATTATCTTTTAACTTCTCTTCATTATTGAAAATTGAGACCAAGAATATTCTTACTCTCACCAATTTAGGACAAAATTGTTAGAACTTGATAAAACTAAAAGCGAACAATATCTTAGAAAAATGTATGATAGATTCTCGTTCAAAATACTTTGATATCTCTATTGCTAAAAAAAAAAAATCAAACATAACACAACTGTTAAGCAATATATAAATTAATGGAAGAAAATTTACATTTGTGGTGTTATCTTATCGGTAACAGTTTAACCTTGCAGTTTTTGAATGTCTCAAATAATTTTCTCAAAAACCATTGTAAAATTATAGTACCACTTTAATTGATAAAAAAAATCACTTGAAACTTGAGGACATTTCAATTTTTTTTTAATAAAAAAGGAAGAAAATTAGAAAAACAAGCTATAAGTAGTTCTCTACCGTGGAGCATATGGAGTGTCATAAAGATTTAAGAGCATAAGATGAGGACATGCATGCTAAGGCAATCAATCACTTGAAACTACGTAGAGATCACTAATCATGTTCCATTATTATCATTACCTCTACTCTACCCTCATTTTAATGTGGTCCCTCACCCAATAAAAATAGGATTTCTTCGCATTTTCGGAAACTTGAGCTTTAGATATCATTATGACTATGGATTGTTTTATTTTTTGAATTATTATAGAGTCAATATTCAAAATCATAACTTAGACTAAGCTTTAAATTTGAAAATGGATTGACTATCATGACCTAACCCGATTGACTCAATCAAAATACTCCCTCTGTCCCAAAATAAGTGACTTATTTGACCACTGACACGTTTGCCAATGCACAACTTTAATCGTTAATATCTCTAATTATCTATTATTAAAAATTATAAAAATGGTATATTTTGAAAGTATTCGTCGAGACAAATCAAACAACATCTCATATGCTAATATTTGCATGTATATATTAGTAGAAAAATAAGGTCAAAACTGGTCAAATGAATAGTACACGAAGTTAAAAAAATGTCATTTAAAATGGGACGGAGGGAGTAATGTATTGGCCGGGTAACAAATATTGAGCTCAAATCCTTGGCTCTTGCTCAGCTCAAAAATTTGTTGGTTGAGATATGACAAGTATGCTGTATTTATTTTAGAAAGAAACAACAACCATAAAGTAGGAAAAAAAGAAAACAGTTGAAAACAACCAAAATTGATTTTACTACAAACTCATAATAAGTACAAGAAGCGCGTATTGAGATGTGGAGGTGCGAAACAATTCGAACGAATAAATGTGAGAGGAGCAAAAAAAGCCTAGCTCTTGACATAGACCGAGCTCATATCTTGCTATTATGGAGCTGGACTACATATATCAAACAATCAGACTACAGATTACGTGTCAAACATATTAGGCTAAAAGATAAGGCTGATATTTATCCAAGAAGCATTTATCAAGGAGAATTTAATTCTATATACCGATGACTCAACATCTACAGACGTCTCAGAAAAAATGATATTATTTTGAGATTGTCAAAAATAACTATAAAAAATATGTTGAGCTAAGATCAATCACACAAGTAGAATTAGTCATCATATTTTTACATAAATCTTAAAAGTATTAAGTTAGACTTCTCTAGTTTGGCCAAGTTTGTTGAAATTTTTTTTTTTTTTTGTTAATTGAAAAAGTGAGTTTTGTATATTATATAATAAAAAAATGATTTTCTTAAAAAGTGTGTCCATATACCAGCAACCAGCCCATTTGGCATGAAGTCTGTGGAGGGATAAGGCAAATTATTTCAAGAAAATTAAGTGTGCCCCCAACAATCTTTTGGGTACTCAAATATTTTTTGTACTGATTCTACAACCATAGTACTCATCTCAAATTTCAAATTTACTGTAAAGATGATTTATGTTATAAACTGTAAGATAAGGTTTTAAATAACGGTCCGCGACCGCGAAAACGGCCGCGACAAAACAGTTTTGGCAGATGACGATACCGTTACCGTTATCACCGTTTTTTATATTAAAGAACAAATTATGATTAATTCACACCGCGACGACCGCAATTAGTGTCGTAACACCTGTACCGACCGAAATCGCGAAAACCTTTACGTAACCGAGACGCGACCGCGACCGTTTTTTAAAACCCAGTAAGAATAACTTTTACAATAGCAACCGTAGGCCCGTAGCTATGATTTTTCCAACAATATTTACTTTGATTGAGATTGGAGAATTTTTATTTATTAACTCATATGTTTTTAGAGAAAGAGATCCGAAAATCTAAAGTTCAACAGTGAGATAAGTAAATTCTGACAAAAAATTATTTTCATAAAAAATCAAATTTAGATTCTCCCAACAAATTTATTATAGGAGGAGCTCATTAAACACTTGAGTCTAATATCTTAATTTAGTTTTAAATATTTATGATACTCAACCATAAAAATATATTTCTCTTAAAGTTAAATGAAATAAAAAAATCATCACACTCGTTGGAGCTTTTGGGGAGCACCGAAAACAATAATAAATGAGCAAGATATTTTTTTTTGACACAATAAAACTTATGGCATTTCATTCATAACAATAGTAGCAATACAATTAGGAATTACATCAAAAGTACTGCGAGAAGCATGGGATAAAGCTGCCCGTGCGATAGCATGAGCGCTACCGTTTGCTTGACGCCTAGCAAAAACAACTATGAAGTCGTTATAGTGATGAAGCAAGGTTTGACAATTTTGAATAATTGAACCATAATCCGATTGGTTGATACTCATCTTGTTCACATCATCCACAACAATCTTACAATCTAGTTCAAATATAACTTTATTATAACCCAAGTTAGCAACCCATTGAATACCTTGATATAAGCTCCATGCTTCTGCTTCCTGTGCTGTCATTACAACATCTTTGTGTGTTGTCATGGCCAAGATAAATTTCCCTTTGTCGTCACGATGACAAACTCCCATGCCTATACATTGCTCATGAGCAAATATAGTTGCATCAAGGTTGCATTTGACGAAATCTGGCGGCGGAGGTTGCCATGGTGTAACCTGAACATGTTGTTGTCGTGGCTGGACTGTATCAGTTGGTTGACGCGCCTGCTGCCAGGCTTGGAGGGCACCATTGGCGCGACCAATTACTTGTGTCGTGCTCTCTATTTTCTGCTCCCATGATTGCAAGTTTCTTTTGCGCCATAAACTCCAAGATGTCATAGCAAAACAAACCAAGTGTTGGGTGGTAAAATTGTGCCAGATACGTTTGAAAACATCATTAAAGCCGTCAACATTTTCCATTAAATTTTGCAATTCATTCCACAGCTTAACTTGTCGCCAACAAGCTATACTATCAGCACAATCAAGAAATAAATGCTAATTGTACTATGTGTATCTATGACACACAACACAATTAGAATCACCATGAACTCCTTTGCTCATCAATCTTTGCCTATTAGCCATTAGGTAGACAATCCCTTCCAAGTCTCAACATGAAATGCTTGACCTTGGGGGGAATAGGTAAAGCCCATAATTGTTGCCAATCTCCCTCCACTTTCCAATCATCTCTGTAATCATCACATCAACACATACTCTATATGCACTTTTTACTAAATATATGCCTTTTTTTTATCAAAGCGCCAAATAATCTCATCTCTTTTACCAAGGTTAACAAGTGAGATCTTCAAAATTTCATTAGCATCTCTATCACAAAATAACTCACTCACACGATTTTTATTCCAACAACCTTGATTGACATCAATTAAATCACTAACATTTGATAAATCCAATGAGCAAGATACTTGAAATTACATTTCCATTCAAAACTTTAAGTTATTGAATACTCCATCCGGCCACAAATATAAGCAAAAATGTACTTTTTAGATTCATTGAATAACAGATGTATATCTAATATTTATTATAGTCTAAATACATCAATTATTCAATGAATCTAAAAAGTGCAATTTTGCTTATAATTGTGGCCGGAGAGAGTATATGATTACAATGTTTATATGTTCAAACATTTAATTAATTCATAGTCAAAATAAAACTAACCAGTCACACTTTAAATCAAACATGTTCCACAAACTTAACGAGTACTTGACAACTTTCAAAACTATACTTTTGAACTAGTATTTAAGACAAGATTTTTTACAAAAAATATCATATAAAAAATATTGGATTTTCCACCGATGTATATAGTGTTGTAGCTGTAGCGACAATAAAATTTAACATACCGTATAGCTGCAACACTATGTTTCAATCGTGGAGAATCCATTTTCAACCCAAAAAGTGGGGATTATATTTGGGCCTAGATTATCCAAATCTCAATGTTAGTCCGACCCATATGATGTCTTAATTTTTGTCAAAAAAAAGAAAAACCTATAATGTCATAATTTTATGAATAAATATAAAGAAAATAAATAAAAGGAAGGGCAAGTGTGGAAATTAAAAGAAGAAACTTGTTCATTGTCCTCTTCGCCATTCACATTCTCTCTCGAGAGACTTCTCTTCTCTCCTTCTTCTTCTTCCTTCCTCCATGGCTTTCCTTCAAGATCAGTATCAACAACGTCACTATCAAAACCAACAACAACAACAACAATCTCAACCACAAACCAAATCTTTCAGGTTATTAGTAATTACCCATCTCAATATTTTCTCTAATTCCCAAAAAAAATCCTTTTTTTTTCTACCTTTCACTTTACCTAACATTTTTAATTTAATCTTGTAATTGATCATTTTCTTATGTTTATCTTACTAATCTTAATTATTATTTTTGTTTAATTTCAGAAATTTACGAACAATTGATGGTCAGATGTCGCAGCAGATGGCTTTTTACAACCCTACTGATTTGCAAGATCAGTCTCAGCATCCACCTTACATTCCTCCATGTATGTCAATTCTTCATTTTTCCTTTCAATTTCTTTCATTTCTGTGCTTTTTCTTTAGCTTCATGCTCCAAAAATTGAATTTTTGTTTAAGAAAATTACCCTTGCTAGGTTTCTTGGTGGGTACCCTTTTGGTCATTTTGAGTCAAAACTGTTCTTTTCATATTGTAGTATGATTCAATTGCTGGAAAGTTTAAGTCTTTGAAGTAAATTCAGTGTTTCTCTTCAGAATTTTTTTTAGGGTTTTTTTAGATTTAATTTGGGGATTTTTACATAGTAAGTTAAACCCTAGATTTTTATGTGTTGTGACTTTTTTGTTTTATGTTTTTTTGTGGTTTAGTTCATGTTGTTGGTTTTGCTCCTGGTCCAGTAATTCCTGCTGATGGAAGTGAAGGTGGTGTTGATTTGCATTGGAATTTTGGTTTGGAACCGGAGAGGAAGAGACTAAAAGAACAGGATTTTTTGGAGAATAATTCTCAGATATCTTCTGTGGATTTCCTGCAACCTCGATCTGTTTCGACGGGATTGGGATTGTCGCTTGATAATACTCGCTTGACTTCTACCGGAGACTCGGCTTTGCTGTCACTTATAGGGGACGACATTGATCGTGAGTTGCAGCAGCAGGATTTAGAGATGGATAGATTTCTCAAACTGCAGGTAAGCTCAGGTTTTGATGTCTAGTTTATAGCATCTTTTTGGTTACTTGTTCAAAGTATTCAACTTTCAGTAAAGCTCGAATTCAAAATTCTAATATAAAGTCGTCGTGATCGTAAGTGGACTGTAGACTATATTATTTATATGCACTTGATATATTTTATATAGTTGGTTGGGAAGTGGATCTGTTAAGTGCTTCATTGCATGATCTGGAAATAATTTAAAGCAACATATCACGGTGACATTTGGTGTATAAATGTTTTTATGATTGTTAGACAATGGTTTGATACTCGAGATTGCGTAACACCATTGTCCAAAGATATATAAAAGATTTTGTGTAATGTTTTTTCTTGTTATTTTTATGTCGATTATGAAAGTGCTCCTACATTTTGCAAAAACTTATTGAGTCTACCTCTTCCTTTCATTGTATTACATAAATACATGTATCACTGAATCAATGATTACAGAAATCTGATCAAACTTCATCATAACTTTACTATGGCTGTATGGCAGCGTCAATTATCCGATTCTCTCTGTAACAATTGCTTTGCTTTACTGTGATGCCTTTGAACTTGTATGTTGTACTCAAGATACTAATTTAGCATCTGTGAGGAAATGAAATATTTCTTTTATGAAAATGTTACATTAATTAATTTTCTCTCTAATAGGGTGAACAATTGCGGCAAACAATCTTAGAGAAAGTTCAGGCAACACAACTTCAGAGTGTTTCGATCATTGAAGACAAGGTCCTCCAAAAACTTCGTGAGAAAGAAACTGAGGTGGAAAACATCAACAAGAGGAATATGGAACTCGAAGATCAAATGGAGCAGTTGAGTGTAGAAGCAGGCGCATGGCAACAACGAGCCAGATACAACGAAAACATGATTGCTGCTCTCAAGTTTAACCTCCAACAAGCATACCTTCAAACTAAAGATAGTAAAGAAGGATGTGGTGACAGCGAGGTAGATGATACAGCTTCTTGCTGTAATGGTCGTTCGCTTGATTTTCATCTGCTCCCCAACGAAAACTCCAATATGCAAGACATGATGAAATGCAAGGCTTGCAGAGTCAATGAAGTGACCATGGTTTTATTACCTTGTAAGCATCTTTGCCTCTGTAAAGATTGCGAAAGTAAGCTTAGTTTTTGTCCTCTATGTCAATCTTCTAAATTCATCGGCATGGAGGTCTATATGTAACTGAATAATTTATTTCAACACAGTCGAAATCTCTAATTTTATGTTGAAAGTTATGTGTCTTGTGCTGTTGCTTATTATAGTTTTTATTCCACAATTGTAACTCCAAGTACCATGACAACATTGTAACTAGTTTGTAAGTTGTATTGTACTATAATGAACACTACTTATTAAGTTTAGTAAATTTTGGAAGGATATATTTTAACATGATACATGTATGATGTGTCTGTCTGTTATATGTGGTCCAAAAGTTTATGCTTTTGGAGATGATGGATGCTAAGGGTGCGTTTGGTTGAGAGAAAAGAAACAGGGAGGAAAGAAAATTACGCATCCCAGTGAATGAATTTGGACTAACATTAGTCTAAATTCATCCCAGTGTGCTAAATTCATATTGTGAAGTGTTATGACTTTCACTTGGTTTTTCATGAATAAAGATGAATTGTTTGTGAAACAAGATCTAATGAAGGAAATGAATACATTAATATATTTTGCTAAATTGCTAATGCAAACATTGATTCAATGATCTTTGGATTTAGTGATGTTGGGCTAAACATTGATTCAGTAGCTGTTGTGAATCAAAACTTTCTCTCTCTAAATTGAACACCCTCTGCCTTCTCTCTAAACACTCTTAGCTGCCCTCTCCCTTCATCCAAACCCCTTTCTTCAAGATGTAGATTCATGGTTGGTGGTGGTGTGATGAGCGGTGTTTGGCCCTCCACACCACCTTACCTCTTGTTCTCCGGTGACACATCGTCTGTTCACGGTGCGGTGTTGGCGGCGAACCTAGAGTGGTGTTGCTTTGTTCGTGGGTGGCTCTTCCTTCCTCTCCGACGTGGTGGCTTTGTTCGTGGGTGCTTGCTTCAGGTTGCTGGATCAGATTTTTTGAGTGTCTTTGGAGTTGTTCTTTGTTGTTTCATGTTAGTAAGGGTTGTGTGGTTGTGCTGTTCTTTGTTTTCTTTCTTTTTCGGATCTGTTTTCTTTTCATGTTGCAAATGGTTGTGTGGTTGTGTGGTTGTGTGGTCTTATTGTTTCTTTCTTTGTGTGGATCGGTTTCCATGCTTTTTGGGGGGTTTTGTTTTTTATTTTAGTTTTAATGTTGCTGGTTGTTGTTGGTGTTGAGAGGTGGTGGGGTGATTTCATGGTGAGGTGGTTGGAGTGGTTGAGATGGTGGTGAGGTGTAGTGATGCAATTGTAGTGGTGTTTGGATCTGATTGAGATGGTGGTCATGGGATTTGGGTGTTAGAGGCGATGTGGTGGTGGTTGATGCCGATGTGGAGGTTTTTCTTTGATACTAGATTCACTGACCATTTTTTCAAATCTGTTGAGATTTGCAGGATTCTTTTGAGTCGCCGAGGGTTTCCAAATTTGTTGAGATTTGCAGGTTTCTGGTATGTGGTCCTCTACTGCATCGGTGTCGACTGTTAATTTTCTACCGGCGTCCACCAACTTTCGACTTAAAGAGCTGCTGTTTAGATTCTGATGGGCCGAGTAATTTTGATTTGAGTTCGGGAGTTAGTGTCTAGTAGCGTCTCTTTGGGTTGGGTTGAGGGTCATTGGTGTATTTCAATTGGTGTACTGTAAGGGGTGGATTGGGGTGTTGTTTGATGTACTTTTTGATTGGTTAAAGTATTTTCATCACTTTACCTCTCGATGTATGTTTCAACAATTCCTTATACTTCTTGTTTAAGGAATTATTCATTAATAAAATTTAGCCGATTCAAAAAAAAAAAGTAGCTTTTGTGAATGATAGTAGAACGGGTAAGAAAAAGAGTAAGATGGGTTATTCGTGAAGAATATTAGAAGATTGTTAAAGATGGATTGGGAGGTACACATCTCATTCTTACCGGAAAACTAATTAGGGAGCAGATGCGATGACTAATATAGGTTGTGAGTTAGATTGTAACGTTGTTTACTTTGATGTTTGTCCGAGTTAGATTAAGCATACTATTGCTTCTGATTGTATGGGACATGTTACCCCTAAGGTTGATAGCTTTGTAATCCCATCTTTTTGAGCTTTTAAGCCCCGATTTAAAAAAGGGTTATCTTAACTAGTGTCTCTATGACATTAGTTAAGGATACCAAAATAAATAACTTTTGTATTGAAGTGATAATCATCACTTTGAAATTTATACATACAACTCTTAAATTTCGAGTATACTAGTATCTCTATGGCATTAGTTAAGCATACTATTGCTTTCATTTTTTTATACTATAATTAATTAAACGATCATATTATTTATCATATTCACTCCATTTTACTTCTCTCTTTTTTTCCTACCAAATAAAGCACTAGGCTTTGATCAAAAAAAAAAAGCACTAGGCTGTCGTGGTATGTTTTGCGACATGTCTCTGATATCACATTGGAAACTCTTGCAATGTGATTCTTGAATCAGGGCAAAATAATTTATCAACATTAAATAAGTAGAAAAATCAAAACTAATGAAGAGAAAGTGTTATTTTATATCATTTCAGAATCAACACGATTTTATACCTCGATTTGTACTTGACATTTTTGGCATTTGTACTTGAGATAGATTCAGAAAATTTAATAAGTGAGGTCAAGATTATATCATAAATAAAAAATAAGGTTAAATATGTTTTTGTTTTTATAAAATTATAAAATTTTATTTTTAGTCGATAAAAATAAGTGGTATGTTTTGATTCCTACAAAATTATTATGCACATAGTTTTAGTCTCTACTATTAAACAAATGTGTATTTTTAAATGATTATTTTACAAACATATTTAGAAAATTATAAAAAGTTCTTGGAAAAGAAAAACTTAAGGGGGATGTATTGAATTAAGATTTCAAAGGATTTTAAAAGAATTTTTTATGATAAAACAATCTTGTGGTATTCAATCAAGACTTTTATAAAATCTAAAAAAATCTTGAGGTATTCAATCAGGACAATTAAGATTTTTTTTTAAGGCATCAAAATCTGCTGGTATTCAATTGAGATTTCTCAGTATTTCTAAAATGTCTCTTGGTATTCAAAAAACTATAGATTTCAATGGATTCTTACCTGAAATGGATTTTGTGAGACTTTTTGATTGAAAATACAAAGAATAGATACATTCAACAATCTCATCAAAATTCATGAGATTTCATAAGACTTTTTTCACTTCTTATTTTTATTATGCATCATTCATCAACTATCATCGTTATGTTCATCATTTTTCTCTATCTCTCCTTCCCTTTTCTCTCCCTCTCCCACCTTCTCCCTCTATCTCTCCTTCCTTAGAAGCAAAGAATGCAATTCTGCGGCGGCGAATCATCTAGCGTGTGTTAATTATCTTTTGAATTTGGGGGTTTATTGTCACGTATTAGGATTATACAAAATTTTAATTTTAGGTTTTCTATTTATGTTCATAAATTAGGCCAAATTAGAGTTTGATATTTCAATTGTAGTTGTTAACTCTTGGATCTTGATCAATGGATGAGTGAAGAGTACATGTACAACATTAATAGTATGCCAACCCAACCCACCCAGAAAATTTGCTTTGAAAGAACAAACAAAAGTGAAGAGTAGAAGAAAACATCATGCTGAAAAATTATTGTAACGCTGATCATGAATTGGATTATTGAAGAGATTAACATGGTAGCTACTATATTGTATAATTAGTAATAACAAGATTTTTCCAACATACCGTACGTTCGTATCATACACCCAACAGAGATCTTCCGTTTATATGTTTTTGTGAGAACCTTATTATGACCCCTTTTGTTATTCTGTTGGTGTTTGGATTTGCAATTTTGAAATACAGTAAAATTCATAAAATATTTTGAAATCCTAAAAATCTGTATTAGAAATCCATCAGAGTTTTATGTTAAGAATCCTGATTGTAAAAAGTCATTTAAAAAAATCTTTTCAAATCCCACAAAATCGATAAAATCTTACAAAATCTTTTAAAATCTTCAAGACTTTTTTTGTCAAAATTGTCTTTCAAAATCTTAATACAATACACCCTCGTAAAATTTGATTTTTTAAGTCGAGATTTTCAATACTTTTATCTTTATCTTTTATCTCTAGGACGGACCGTTCTTAAAAATCCGAATTTGATTCATGGTGGGAACAATTTTTAGTCATAGTGTACTTATTTCGTGGTCAAATCTAAATTATTGGAGTCATTTTCCTCTAAAAATCAGAGGGTTAATACAAAAGAAAAGTATGTAGTTATGCAGCCATTAAAAAAAAGAGAATTACTTTTCGCACCCCCTATTACTCTTTTCACCCCCTGACATTCCTAATTTAGCGAGTGTGTAAAGTGCAAAAAACAAGAACACCACAGTTCGCTTCCTACGTAGCGAACGCTATAATTTTTTTAAAATAATTATGGAGCAAATCAAGAGATCATGCTCATAATTGCATCATGAGATCGTATATATAAGGTAATAATATTGTGTAATGAATAATAATTATACAAAGAATATTTACAATGAATGTGAGATATCATGCACATAATTACAATTTATTACAGATCGGTTTATATTAGGAATATAATAATTAACATTAACATATAAGGTTTAATAGTTACACTTGATTCACATTCTACAGAGCGAACTGTGTTTTCGTTCGCTCCCTAAGTAGCGAGTGTCAATACCTAAGATGCGAACAATGCTCGCTCCCTAGGATGCGAACTCAATTTTTTCATGATTTTAATATTGACAGTTGCTACTTAGAGTGCAAACTAAAACATAGTTCGCTACTTAGAGAGCGAACTCAAAATGGTACTACGGTCATTTCAGGGGGTGAATGAAAGCACTCGGGGGTGCGAAATGTAATTCTCTAAAAAAAACTGAAGCAAAAATAGGCCCATTTTACATGAGGCTCATCAGAATTTTCATGTTGGGTCACGCAATTTTGTTTTTGCCTTTAATGGAGAAAATTACTTTTGTCATCCTATGGGTTACTCGTGCGCCCTACGAAATGACCAAAATACTCTTCTGTGGCTTAAGTCACAAATGTAGGAAAAATGAAGATTTTTTAAAAATTCCGTACGCTATTTAAGTAGCGGACGTTATAATTGTATGGTGTTTTTTGGGGTGTCCGCTACTTAAGTAACAGACAAGGGTATTTTGGTCATTTTGTAGGGCGTTCCCTATAATTCATATGGTGGCAAAAATACATGTCTTAATGGAACAAGGTATGTATTCTCAATCTCACACAATGGTTCCATTAAAAATAAAATTGTATATATAAATTATTGCTTTTATTTGGGTTAAATATGTTTTTAATCTCTTTAAATTATTTTTTTCGAACTTTAGTCCTTTAAATTTTGAATTTTAATTCCAGATTCTTTTTTCCAAAAGTTCATGTATCATGTTCTAAATGACATTTTCTTAAATTTATATCATTATTAAACCTTAAAATACAATTAGTTTGATTATTTAACTTTTTAATCTTTAGTTTTACAATTTAATCTTTAATTTAAATTTATGGGTTTTTCTGACATATGCAAATTTATGTGTCTTTTTTACTTTGCCTTAACCCATTATTTTGAATTTGTCATAACCTATTTCTATTTCAACTGGTTTAAGATTTGACTTATTTTTGTATTATCTTCTTCTGGTTTTGTCCTAGGTATCACTCTTTATTTAAGTTGTTCTATTTTAATGTGTAGCTCTCTCATGTATGTTTATTTTGTTCATTAAATTGCACCTTGTTATATGAACAAATCTTGTTATTTTGATCTCTTTATATTAGTTTTACCTTTAGAATTAACCAAGTTGCAAAATAATTTTACTTTCAAATTAATAAATGTATGGCTTTTTCTGACATATGCAAATTTATGGGTATTTTTTTACTTTGCCTTAACACATTTATGTTTCGATTTTGAATTTGTCACAAGTCACAACCTATTTTTATTTCAACTGGTTTAAGATTTGACTTATTTTTATATTATCTTCTTCTGGTTTTGTCCTAGGTATCACTCTTTGTTTAAGTTGTTCTATTTTAATGTGTAGCTCTCTCATTATTTTGTTCATTAAATTGCACCTTGTTATATGAACAAATTTTGTTATTTTGTTCTCTTTATATTAGTTTTACCTTTAGAATTAACCAAGTTTCAAAATAGTTTTACCTTTCAAATTAACAAAGTCACATTTAACTATGGCAAAGTCACATTTATAATCTAATTTTTCACACATTTATAAAATTTGAATTTGTGAAAAATCTCATGGGTTAAAAGGAGGGAGTTTTATTTCTAGATCTTACAAATTTCAAGAGTAAATTTAGGTTTTACAGGATTTGTGAGGGTATGAGTCAAATTTGAGAGGTGTGAAATAACTTTTTGTAAAATTAATTTGTTTTTAATGTATTCCATAGTATTTGAGTTGGTAGCTACTAGCTAGTGATATTAGTGGAGGGTTGAGGTTTGAAATTTGAATCTCATATTTTCTATGTGAATTTAGTCACTAGACTACAATACAAAAAAAATATTTTAGACATTATCTATTTAAAATAGTTTCTTCTTACCCCTGTGCTTCTCAAAACACGTGATTTATTTGTATTTCAGAATTTAAACATGAAAAATGAGAGTGTTTTTTGCACATTTATATATGAGATTCAGACACAATTTTATATAAATTTTTTATTGAAACAATATTCGTATACAATTAAAATTTAAAATAAATTATTTTCGACGGTCTTGATTTGTGTTTTTACAAACAAAAAAAAATACACTCAAGAAATGGTCTAATATCTAATTATAGATTATGATCAAATAGCTATTCAAACTTCCAAATTTCATCCACAGTTTTGTGCTTGCACCCTTCTATTGTTATTAGTCAGTCTCTCCGTCGTCCTCTTAATTATTCATTCATACAATGTAGTATATTATTTGTGATGGCTCTTGGATATCCTTCTACGCAGGGGCGGAGCCACTCATGGGCCGAGCAGGGCCATGGCCCGCCCCAAGTTTCAATTATTTAATTTTTTATAGGTATAAAAACATATTTTTATTTGGTGATATAGTACATATATTAGTAATTGCAGAATTATATCAATAGTTCTGTGTGGTGTAGTGGCAGGGAATGCCGCCCAAATGAGTCAAGAGCGCGAGTTCGAATCTCGCCTAGTACGTTTTTGCATTTTATTGCTATTTTAAACAAAAATACTACTATAAATTGCAATTTGTGAGACTTGAACTTGGGTCTTTCCATGTAAAAATGATGTCAACAAACCACTACACTACATGTTATAAACTATAATATTAATTCAAAATGTATATATTCATATCATAAATAAGGAAATATAAAAAATAAAATTTACGGCCCCCCCCAAAAAATCGGTCTAGCTCCGCCACTGCTTCTACGAAGTTTACAAGAGACAAATTAAATGACACATGATGTAGCATATATTTCAACCATATTTGCGACTTCAACGATGTTGTATTTTATTCGTTTTAAATGTTTGTTAGCTTAAAATAAAAAAGAGGTTGATGTAGTAGATGGGAGGATTATCGTATAAATTATAATTATATATTTCTTAGTTAGACTTTTTTTTTTTGACAGAATTTCATAGTTAGACATACTTTGCAAGTTATAATGTCATTACACGGAATTAGAAGTTTGAAGTTTGAATTTCAATTAATTTATTAAATATTTAGTTTTAAAAATTATATAAAAAAACGTGTTGAACATTTAGTAAAATAGAATATATAAATTCACTTGAAAAATAGTACAATGAAATAGTACATTTTACTCTTACATTCAAAATAGTACATTCTTTAATATAATAGAATATGTAATTCCGGTTGTCTCCATCAAACCATAGCACATCCAAGAAATTTTGAATTATATTTATCCTTGAATTTTTTTTCTTATGCATTTAGCTTCCTTTTATCCTTGAATTAGTTTATGAAAGATTGTAAGTCATTAGATATTTTAATTTTCAATTATCAATGCTTCAAATAAAATGGTTAAATATAAAAAACATACTTTGACAATCAACAAATTTTTATATATTGTTTGCAATTGACAATTTTGACTTTCTAACACCAAAGACAGTACGACACTTTGAAAAGTATTTAAAAGGTTATGCATACTAATGTTATGTCACACACGTCTATAAATGTAGTTTTTTAAAGATTAAGTTTTGCCATATAAAAATATTTAGCGGCGGGGTTTGTTATCATCTACTTTTTATTTATGTGTAATTATTTTATATATAATTAGTTATTTTTAGTGTAAAAATATTATAAAAAAAAAATAATTTTCAGATAAGATCTTCATAAATTATATGTTGGCATTTTGGAACTTTTACTCTTTTTTAATTTTTCTTTCTTTTTGTCAAAAAAATAAATAATTTCTTTCTATTTTTCCCTCCCCTCTCCAAATCCAATTACTGGTTGGTGTTTTTTTTAATCAATGTTGGTTGGTTTTGTATTTCTAATCTATGTACTTGCAGCTTTTTCACTGTTGCGGTTGGTAGAAGTCAATAAAAACCTATATTGACCCACAAAGACTCACATCGTTAGTTAAAGATGACAACTAGAAAACTATTTCTTGTTAATTATTTGACATAAATTTTGTGATATTCCAAAAGCAAAATTAAAATTGTTTCATAATATTAAATAAAAAAATAACATGATATTAAATGAATAAATGCAAAGTAGTCAACAAAACTTTACAATAAGTAAAGTAAAATTTTATCTCTCTATGTGAGTTTAGTTTTTTTTATTGCATTTTATGTGTATAGATTAAAATTTGAACTTTTAATACTCCATTTTTCACTTAAAAATAGAATTTTAATCAATAAATTACTTATATAAAAAAAACTACACAATACAAAGTATTCACCAATATTTAATCTCCAACTTGCGAAAAATAAAAACTCAGTTTTTGTCAACCAACAAAAACTATATCCTTTCCATATAAATAAATAAATATAAAATGAAAACCAGGGCATGCGGGGCTGCTAAGGAAGATAAACTTATAATAATAAGTTATAATATATAAGAGCAAAACACCAAAATACAAGTCATTGCTTATAGTTGATTAAAAACAAAAGTCATTGCTTATAAAGAAAAAAAAAGACTAAAAAATACAACTCATTAATTAATATAACTTTCCCATTTATCAATATATAAAAATGTTAATCAACATTATGAAAATAATTATTCTAAATCTGAACTCGATTTCCTATATATATACTTGCAATGCAATATTCACATAAGGTTTTCATTGACACGTTTACGCCATATATAAATAATATTCCATAAATTCATACATCTATCACTATCTATATATATCATTCATTCATCATATTTCTTGCTTACAATTTTCATTTGCTAAACCATTTCTTAAAGTTATGGGTACCGAACAACCAAATGGAGATTATCTATTGTTGAATTCACATGAAGCAAGTGTTGTTGATTTAGTGAGCCTCTTGTTTTCATCAAATTTATCAAATAGAAAATTCATTGATTGTCCACAAGGACTTGAGGCAAGACTATTTCGACAAAGATGGCTTCTCTTTACTTCTGTTGTTGCACAAAAGATTCTTGTTGCTATAGATCCCTTTTTGAAAATGTTAGGAGACATGTTGGAATTGTTCCTCAATCGTTTATCAAGTAATGGAGGGTTTCTTAAGCTCTTCTTCAACTTTCTTAAAGGTTATCATTTGACCATTAATCATAATTACTACTCATGTTTTCATGATGATCACTTTCATTAATTTTATCTCTTTTTTTTCCATTCTTTCATTTTATTTAAGGTCAACGAATTTAGATAATCTCACGCATTTAGATTCAATACAAATTTGATTTTTTATATTTATTTTAAAAAATCAAATTAAATATCAAGCACGTTCCAATGGCCACTTATATATGTCAACTAAATGAACGTTGGAATTAATATTCGTAGGTAATCCATATTCAGATAGGAATTGGAATAGAAATAAAACATTTCATTGTAAAAATAAAATAAGATAAGGGAAGCTTCTATGGTGCAATGGTTTCATCTGATTCAAATTTTTTTTTTAATATATTCACAATAAATTCAAAAAGAAAAATAGATAAGAAAAAAAATCCTAAAAAGCAATTATTTACCAAATGTGGTGCAGGAAAAATGATAACACCGGAAAGGTCATCGGCGGAGTACTTATCGGTGTTGGGTCATCTTGACACAAGAGTTGATTTAGACAAAACTATTCATCATAAGGATGCTAAGTACAAAGGTTTACTATCTATCATGGCTTCTAAATTTTCCTATGAGAATGACCAATTCATTAGCAACGCAGTTACAAATCATTGGGGTGTAAGTTCTACTTAATTATATATGCATTTTTTTTTTATCATTTGTGATATTTGTTGGATTTAATACACATAATGTAAATAATTATTTACTATTAATCAATTATAATCGTCAAATCATTATGAATTTTTGACTTTTATTATAATCACTTTAAGAAAAAAAATCATACACTTAATATGCAGACAATGTAAAACTTTTACATTTGATTACTAGAAATTAAATTATTCGTGGTTTTTTATAGTGGACATGCTAAGAACTAATTTATTGTTTTTTTTTTTTTGTAGATAACTAATATATAGTTTTATTTAAGTAAATAGCAACATTTTTTTTTGTGATTTTGAAGATCGATTTGGTTTTAATTATGTTTTATTTTTTCTTCTTCTATCATGTTGCAGATGGAATTTTTGGGGCTATACAGCTTTTGGAACGGTAAGTAATTAAGAAATTGTCCTTTGTAATTTGTAAGATACGGTACGAATGTTGAAATTTGTTGAATCATCATATGCACGAGAATATTTTTTTTCTTTCTAAGTTGACTTCTTAGAGTTGAAAACACATGAATTGAGTACAGTAAGCACATGTATTGTTCATAAATTAATCATATTGGCATGCTGATTAATTATATATTGCATTTTGAAGGAAAAAAATTAATTATATAGTACATACAATACATAATAATTAATGATATGGTATTTAAAATAGTCTCTCATAAAAAAGGTACTGAAAATAGTAATGGAAAAATAATGTAATGGTACTAGGAGAAAGTTTACCCCCGCATAACATTGTTTCAATTCATGGAATCTACCCTAACATTCCGTTTCCCACCTGGCCACCTAACATAATTAATTTAAGTTGATGGAAATGCTCCATAATTTGTCAAATCATCATCATATTTATAATTTGTCAAAATCATCATCATAATTAATTTGTGTTGATGGAATGCTTCATGGTTAATTTGTTAAATCATCGTCAGGCTGTATATATTTCTAATTTTCCCCCATATATTTCCATCATTGCATTCATGGTCAATGTTGATTTAAAATTTTAGACTATTCTCTATCTGAATTGGCGTACGGGTACATTAAATTTATTCTTGTTTTCTCATTTTCTCACCTTTGCAAATGAGAGAAATCCTTTGGCTAGAACTTTGGTCAATTTTAGAATAATTGTTCAGATAACAAACAAAATATGATAATATTCTTATGATCATATATTTTTATAATTCAATATTTAATTCTTTTTTTAAAATAGCTAAAATTAGTAATTAGTTATTAATATTTTTATTTTTCTCTTTCACCGGGACTTAAACCCGTGACATTTTACATTTGAACACTGTTAACACTTAATTCAAACCAGATGAGCTACTCACCCCATCTCATTCAATATTTAAGTTGAGTCAATGAAATATGCTAAGTATATCTTCTTAACTTATTAAGATGAATATCCATAACGTAAAAGTTATAAATTGTTTGGAATACTTACGAAAAAATATGTTAAGAATATTAATATTATTGACCGGTTGCCTATATACTCTTACATATGTTTTGACTTTTATATTTGCATAATTATCTATAAACATGTGACAAGTTTAGTATAATACAAGCTGAAAAACAAGCAAATTTCTTACAATATAGATCATATCACAACCTGTGTGTGTGTGTTTTTGCATGCGCTTAATACTTTTGTATCAACAATCAATTATAGATCTAGAGCTGAGTATCGAGTTAGCTCGCCCTATTAATTTGTCCTGCATAAACTCGTACATTAAACGAGCCTGGCTAACCCGTTAACAAATTAAAACGGATTACGTAAGTTTCCTTTCTCAAATTTTATAAAATAAAATTGGGATAATACTAATAATTTGGCTAGAAACTTGTTTGAATGGAATTGGTACTTGGCAGCATGTTTGACCATCCAATTCAAATGATAATATGCAGATTACCAGAAGCTCGATTCCACAAAAGCCATGATAGTGCAAGATACAAAATCTGAACCCAACTTGATTGTGGTTGCATTTAGAGGCACAACTCCATTTGATGCTGAGCAGTGGAAAACAGACGTGGATATCTCATGGTATGACTTACCAAACGTGGGTAAGGTACACGGTGGGTTCATGAAAGCATTGGGCCTTCATGAGAACGGTGGATGGCCCAAAGAAATAGATGAAAGTGGCAAACATCGTTATGCTTACTACACAATTAGAGAAGAGCTTAGAGCAATGTTGAGGGAAAATGAGGATGCAAAATTCATTTTGACAGGGCACAGTTTAGGAGGAGCATTGGCTATTCTGTTTGTATCAATGCTCATATTCCATGAGGAAGAAGTGTTGTTGGATAAGTTAGAAGGTGTTTATACATTTGGGCAACCAAGAGTAGGAGATGAAATGTTTGGGGAGTTCATGAAAAGCAAGTTGAAAAAGTATGATGTGAGGTATTTGAGATATGTTTACAGTAATGATATGGTTCCTAGGATCCCTTATGATGACAAATCCCTCTTCTTCAAGCACTTCAGTCCTTGCCTCTATTTCAACAGCCTCTACCAAGGACAGGTATGAAATGTGAATACTGAATTTGTTATTTTATGTGTTTTGTTTATAATTATAGTTTGATTGAATGATTTTTTGTATTTAAATACAGATTCTAGAGGAGGAGCCAAACAAGAATTATTTTTCTGTGTTCTGGGTGATACCCAAGATCTTAAATGCAGTTTGGGAGGTGATTAGAGGCTTCCTTCTACCTTTAATTGCAGGTAGAGAGTATAAACAGAATTTGTTCATGACGGTGTTCAGGCTAGTTGGATTGATAATTCCAGGACTACCAGCTCATTCCCCTGCAGATTACGTCAATGCTGCCCGATTGGGATCGTTAAATGAAAATCTAGAGCTTCCAAATTCAAAAGATGAATAATGCCAGTGCTTTTGTAACCAGCAACTAAATATACACATTTCTGTTGTATTTTTTCCATTCTGACATTAAAATGTTCATTGATTGATTACTTTTAAGATATGATTGATACAAACAGAACACAATATATAATGTACAAGTGATTATCATGTGATTGATATAAACAGAACACAAACTAAGAACAAATTGAAGCATGCATGATTTTGAGAAAAGGCTAAATTCCAGAGTGATTAATCTATCATTCTACTATAAATACTATTAATAGTTTACATTTGAACAACACACTGTCAAGTAACCAGACTTGAAAAAATAAAATGCAAAAAGAGGCTTATTTCTAAAGTTTGGCCTACGTACATACATATATTATTTATCTTTGGATCCGAACTCCCGAGGGCGAGGCTACAAGGCACTTAGATTCTACCGGCTAAAGTGTTTGTACTTCATGCATTGGTAAACCACAATGACACCAATTTAGTGTTAGTGTCAACATAGTAAGCTGCTCTTCTTTTTCTGCATCTTACAATCATTAGCCCGTGGCAGATTTAAATCCTTCTGATTTCTGAAACCTGGTCAGGCATGTAAAATCCTTCGGTCAAAATGCATAAAAGTGGACAAGGATGTTGCTAGTGCAAATTTCTGTGTAAGTAAAGGAATAGTAAACTTGAGCCTATCAAAAATCATGGATAAGCTTTGGATATAAAAGAAGGAAACTGGAACAGGCATCTGTTTTAAAACAATACCCTGTTCCCAGCACAACTTGTTGCATAAGAAACCTTTTCACTTATTAGAAAACTAAGGAACAATTGACAAAACCACAACTCTTAAAATTCCAAATTACATAGACAGTTGGTATTGGAGGGAGTGTTGTTTTGACAATCTTAGAAACCACGTATTTATTAGCAAACAGTTCATCTCTAAATTAGGACAAAGATTACAGAAAAAATTACCCAGCTTCACTTGAACAGAAAAGAATGCTGGCGAAGCTTAAAAGGTATGACAGGTGAAACAGCCACTCAAAGTACCCATCTGGCTGGCTCTCCGAAATGACATAACCTTGTGAGAAGTTCTGGCAATTTGATGAGCCTGGTTGGCTGAAACTGAACTTCTCATATCCTGAGCCTTTTTCTGAGCAAATCTCAGTTTGTTCATAATCTTGTCCATGGAAGATGCTCGCTTCTTTTCCAACTTCATCTGAAATAAATGGCAAAAATAATGAGATCACAATCCTTCTTTGCTTGTCAAAAAACAAAATGAGATCACAATCCTTCTTCTCTAATAATTCTCCTTTACTCTGAATGACACTTTTCAGGGAAAAAGGAATTATTAATGCATGCGTCTGTGAAATGATTTAACAAAAATATGACCCATACATCATGTTAGATTTGTTTATGATGAAATGAAGAGATTATCTTTAAAACATTTATAATCCTATAAGACAGTCCACAGTATCCTTCGCAGTGACATTAGTCCATAACTAGCCCGATTTAAGATAATGGATGAGAGATCACTGGACAGAAACACATAGTTCATCAAAATAGAACTTAGGGAAAGAGGGAACTAATTCAGCACCCTGAAATAAAGAAAACAAGGGAGAATTCCTAAATGAAACTTATAATATTAAGCTACTAAATAATTGTACATCAAAATCACTTCAAGTGGTTATTTTTCTATTATTATATATAATAAACATGAACATATTTGGGAGTAATTTCCTATTGACATTCTCTTACGAAAGAAAACACTAGAAATCGACCTCTAGTTTCCGTATTGCAGCCTCAGCTTTTGCCTTTTGCAAGTTCTCCCATGCAGTGATTTTGGCTTCCTCCCTTTTAGCCCTGGACAAGTAAACATTATTGGCATTTTAAAAACAAGGGAGAAGATTACGAAAATATTTCTAGTAAATTTTGAGTTTTCTCAGCAGGAATAAAATTGCCAGATTAAATACTTCAGGAGTTTTCTATTTTCTATTTTCTAGTTTGAATTGGATAGGATGGCCAATCTGTGGCACATTTGAAAGGTAGAAAGATAGATTACTGACAACTGTACACTTAGCATTTAAATTAAATCATATCATTGGTAATAACGTAGCAATTTTAGTGAACTCATCACTATAAATTCTACAAACTCCGATTTGTGCGGTACCATCATAAACTAAATTTCAATCATATCAACCGCACACTGGTAGCTCATGGCATTTGGATAAGTGCTAGGGAGGGAGGGGGAGTCAAATTCAAAGGGAAAACTTATTGGCAAATCATTATATGACCTATTTGCAGTTTAAAGTTGTTCTGAATCGTTCTCCTTTATTTACAAGATAAGTAAATTGAACTAAAATGATGTAATACAAAATTAGACATACTTTGAAACAGTCTTTGAGCTTTCTGAAATTTCCCAAGATGAAGATTGAGTGCTTGTTTCTTTCTTTTTCCAGCTGTCAACATTTTCTGAACCTCTACCAGTGAATAGGGCTCTGTGTTTCTTTGACCACCTTGTCATGGTTACACGTTCATCTACCTGCACATCCCTGATATCCATTTTAGAAAAAGAGGTGCTCTGCAACTCTGTGACAGGCAGGGCAGGTGGAGTAGAAGCAGAGAAAGAAGTTCTCATATTGGGAGAGGAGCATGAGCTGCCCTCTGGACTCATTTGGGTTGCCATGTCTCTTCTTGAAACAGCAGGAGATACATTGGTGCCCGCATCCTTAAAAGCATCAAACTTCTCCTCTGTAAATTGGAACCAACGTGAAAAGGAAAGAAAAAAAAATTTATAAGGAGCACAAAAGAATGGTTTCAAAATGACACAATACTAACATGATATGTCATCTAAACTAATGAAAACATCATTAAGCCCAATATTTTCATGATCCGGAAATGCTATAGTAAGAAAATGATGCAGTCAGCAAATCATAATGCTTACCATAGATCCAATAGCCCACATTCTGACTTCATTAAATCATATTAAAACACAAGCATAGAATGTGAGCTGTCTGATTTTTATCTCACCACTCTGATTTATTAAATGCAGTAACGACGTCATTTTTTGTTATCACAGCATATTCAAATTTCATATTCTAAACCATCAATCTGTCATCAATTGTAATATCTTAGGAAACAAATTGTTCCATCCAGATCACATTGCAACAACAGTTAAAACAGAATGACACGGTATGAATTCAGAAAAGATAGACCATGAACTCATTTAACTGAAACATGTTATTTCCCAAGCATAACTTAACTAAAGAATTACATTCATACCTCAAAACTAGACAAGGTAAATTTCAATCGAGGGATATAATAAGTGTAGCATAATAACCTCGGGTGGGAATTGATGATTGACCCTGCGTCTGAGAACAACCATGTACACTAACTGAGCGAGCCATGCAAGGATCCGTTCGTGTGGGAAGCGTTCCACCACCATTACCACCAGAACTATTTGTAAACCCCTCAGCAGAAGCATTAACAGCAGCAGAAAAAGGTGAAGCTGTCAAAAAATTCCCTCCATCAAAAAAGTGACCTGCAGGTGAATACAGCGAATAATACGCAACACCGGGCGGGCCAAGTGGACCACTCTTCGACTTAGGCCTCCTCAGTGGCTGTGGAACAGAGGCCCTCCCAGCTGCATCACCCGAAACAGGACTCAAAATCCATCTCTCAGCATCTTCCCACTTAGACGGCAGCGTTCTCCCATTACTTAAGCACAATGTACCCGCGCCATTACCAACTTGCCTGCGAGCCCCACTCGTATGCGAAGGAACTCTCTCAGAACTCCAACCCTTTTGCATTGCAACACCACCTTGACAATGACGATAATTCGGAGTTCCAGGACTTGGAAAAGTTCCGGTGCCAGTACCAGAGCCAGATCTCCGAGACACAACCGTACTCTTCTTCATAGCACCAACTCCCAAACGAGGCGAAACAGAAACAGTTCCAATTGCATTAGCATTGTTCAGATCTAATGAAGCAGGTCTTCTCCGATCTTGCTTCTTGAATAAAGCTTCACATCTCGATCTCCGATCTTGACATTCTTCAATCCAAGTACAAATAAATAAACTCAATAAAAAAAACTAAAAAATAAAACCAAACTCAAAATTTCTAAATTCGTAACTGAAATTGAAATAGCAACTAAATTAAACTAAACTAACCTTTAAGAGCTAAAGAGAAAGAGTTTCTGGCAGAATCAAATTCCACAAGTTGATTTCCGTCTTCTTCGGTGTCAACGTCACTGTCTTCCTTTTGAACTGTGATTTGGATAGTGAAATGCAAGTAAATAATATATATCACTTTTTCTTTGTTTTTTAAAATACTTTTTCAACAAGATTCAAATAAAAAAGTTAAAGTGCATGTGAATGAATGTTAATGTAACGCACCTTTTGTTTTTTCTCCTTTTCCAGAGAAAATAGTTTCGCGAATCTTCTTTTTATGTACTGAATCTGAATCTGCATGTTGTTGTCTACTCGGATCCGGATCCGGATCTGGACCGCTCCAGCTTTCGCTCGGAGCAAAATCACCACCGTGACCTGCCAAATGCTGCAAATAGTAATCACCAGATTCTGTTATCATTTTCTACTTTTTTCCTCTAGTTTTCGTGTTAGAACTTAGAAACTCGAATGTGAACTTCGATTGAATACAATGCAGTGAGTGAGAGTACTAACCAGTGAGATTTCGGAGTTTAAAGAGTCACGGTCGTGAGCATCGGAAGCAAAAGAACAGCGATCGACGCTAGCGGAAGCAGAGGAGAAGAGACTTAAGTTAGATTCGAGAGTGAAGATGACAGAGTCAGGACTTGTATCGCCGGCGGAGGCAGCGGCGGCGTTACGTCTTGTTGAACCGGTGTTACGCCTCCACGAGCGTCGTTGTTCTTGAAACCCTAAATCCCGCATTCTTAACAAACATCGATTTGCATTTGCATTTGCATTTGCATTTGCATTTAGCAGAAGAAGAAAGAGTTTAGTGAAGAAGTAACACGCACAGAGAGTAAATATGGCGGGTATTGGTATTTATGTAATGTAAAGTAAATATGGGTTGGGTTGATGTCTTCTATGGTGGTCTGATAGCTAAAGAGTGTCTTTTTAAGTATGGGATTAGGAAAACCTCTATTAGGTGGTGTCTGTTTTAGTTTTTCATTGGTGTTCCGCTTATATACGGCGCCTTTATTTTGTAGCTCGTCTTTTATGGTCTCTATTCATCTTGTGCAGAGACCTGATTATTATTAATAATATATTTGCCGTTAAAAAAAAAAGTAAATAAATGTATAATAGCATATGCTTCTTTTTATTTTATTTTATTTATATATAGTACTACTATTATATGGTTTTTGAGTATGGTATTTAATTTAACGCGTCAATGTCGTTTGACTCAAATAATATGTGTGTTTGTTAAAGCATGTGATGAGGTAAGATAAGTTAAGGTAAGGTATGCAGGTGTATTTTTGAAGGACAATGAGTGGTTGTAAATTGTAATAGAATAGGTTCTATTTGTAGACTAGAGGAGTGAATGTGATGGAATGGGTAGTGAAAGTGAGGTATGGTAGTAACTTAACTTGTAAGTACTACTATACTAAATGTCTAAATCATTGGTGTACAAAGGAATACCATGACATAATGTGTTGTGTAGTACTAAATCATTGGTGTATAATAATGGAGGAATATAATGGGACAATTTAGTTCATCAAATTTATGAAATTGTGAAATTATTGATTAAATTGAAAATCGTCAATTAATATTGTTCATCGATCGTAAAAATTCTCAGTAGTTAATGTAGTTCACCTATTATGAATTTATCATTCTTTCAACTATTAATGATGAAGGTATGAAAATCAATTGGTCAGTTGGGAGTGACATTTTCTTAGTTTGTTGGTTCATTGCATTCTAACTTATTGTTAATCATACTAGTCAAGTTAAAAGAGAAATTATTGACTAGCAATTTTTAATTTATAGACTAAGTTATTCAATTTTCTTTTTATTTTAAGCTAGGAAAAGTGTAGATTTACACATTACACTTGAAGTGCGAAGATACATCTTAGTGCGACTAACAAGTATCTCCACAAATTTATGTTATTTTAGATTTGTTACAGTACTAATTACAGCTCGAATTTCAATCACATTTAAAATTTATCTCAATTCTTCACAAATGTGTAGTTAGCATTTGCCTTACAAATATTTATTGTGAATGTGATTTTGATTTGTGTGAACTGGATTTTGATTATCTTTGTTAGTCAAGCTCTGTTTTTGGGTGTTTTAAACAAGTTTTCTTTTTATGCTTAATGATCCTAATTAACATTTGACCGTGGAATTTGATTCATTGTGAAATAACCATAAGGTCCATTTTGCCTTGATCGGGTACCTCTATAAGAAGATGAAGTGCATGGGGTATCATTGTCTTTTGAATTAATTTGAAAACCAAATAGTAGTATGATAATGATGATTATACAAGGCATGCAGTTTAGTGTTAAGGACTCATTGATCCTACTTGACCGCCATCCACTTATAACCATTCTTTCCAACTTTTGGCGTTAAGGTACATGGATTACTTTCTAGATTATCACGTTAATGTAATTTTTTATGCATATTAGAGAGTGGGGGACCAAATGATCAATAGAATCCTTGTTTAAATATTTACTCTACTTGCTTGCCTCATCATAACTAGACCGGTGGTGTAGTTTTTTTTTCTCTATATAGTAAGTCTAAATTTTAAGCTTATGTCTGATAAAATATGATTTATAAGTTTATTTTGAAAGAAAAAAAAAATTGGTAACATTTTTTTTCACGACCTTATAGTTTAATTTTATCAACTTATATCATTTTTTAAAAAACAAATCTTATATTGTAGTTTATTTAATAAGCTAGTTCAATTAATTAACTTATAAATTGTAGTTTATTATTTATTTTTCTTTTTAATTTTACTTATGTCATCTTAACTGAAATAAATTAAATATTAATTTAACATTTTATCAAACACTACAAATTTGATCAGCTAATTTATTCGCTATAAGTCATACACTAACTTATAAACTATAAATTCATCTACTATGAACTAACTTATCAACTTTTTTTTTTGCCAAACACCGTCACAGTAGTAGGGATGGCAACTACACCCAAACCCGTGGGGCCCACCCGCACCCGCACCCGAGTCAACGGGTGAAACCCGAGTTGACTGGGTTTGGGTTCGGGTTCGGGTGGCACCCGATATTTCGGGTGCGGGTTTGGGATCACTCAAACCCGCACCTGAAACCCGAAATTACACCCGCTTAAATATTAAATTACCTAATTATCCCTATGTATATATAATTGTAATTTAATTTCTTAAAATTATATGTTGAATACTATGTTACCAAACTATGTTATTGTTGTATTTTAATGTAATTACTTGTAATTTAACATTACACAATTTTATTGTTGTATTTTCTCGAAAATTTGAACTATGCTTGTTACCAAACGATGTAGCTATTGTATTTTTATATGTTCTTGCTACGGGTTCGGGTTTGGGTGAAAAAACCCGAACCCAACGGGTGTGGGTGCGGGTGTTATTTTACCACCCGAATATCCTTTGGGTTCGGGTTCGGGTGGTGATTTCGGGTGCGGGTTTGGGTAGTGTGAAACCCGCACCCGTGGGCACCCGTTGCCATCCCTACACAGTAGTATTATGTTTTAAACTCATAAGCATGAGATCATATATTGGTGGCAAACCTTGGTGATTGTCACACTTGATTGGTCAAAAGTGGGTTTGTAACTTTTTTACACCACAAAATTTGTAACTTCTCATAAAAGTTATGAGTTGAATTCAAATGTCCTTCATTAATCAATGGGTTGGCAAACTCATGAACATCGATCTGGTGCCTTAATTATCATGATAAATTTCATCCCATATTGTTTGAAACAAAAGAAAAATCTAAGATAAATTATCATTATATATACATCATGAGTTCACAAAAAATAAACGAAGACAAACAAATTTAAAGCACTCAATTCTTTTTTAAAAGAGATAGCCCAATGATTGCTGAAAATGACAAAATGTGATCATCATAAAATTTAGTAATGTCGGTAGTTTGAATATGAGGTGGGATGGGGAGCACAATTTTCATGTTCCTACAATTTTATTTTGTATGAAATGCTGATAAAAGGAAAAGCAAAAAAGATATAAAAGAAATTAATACTATTATTTTTATTTTTTTGCCCAAAATAAAATAATTGGGGATTTACTATCTATTGAAAATAACGGTGAATAATTGCTAGCCATATCTTTCGGTCCCGACAAAGTTTCAACACTTTGGATACGTTTTTTCTAAGTTTTATTTATTTTTTAAAATAATGTTTCTTATTTATATGCAGAAAGGCTCGTGCATGTGATGTCTGATTCTGACATTTTATATGGCAAATTATTAATGCATCTTGTCATATTAATAGTCCCATCTCATTTGGAGGAAATATAGCAAAGGTCGAATTAAAGCATCCATTAGGTGATCCTTGAAGAGCATAGATAGAAAAATGTTAATCAGCTTAAGTCTTAATCCAATAGTTTAATTGATGATTATTGTTTTAATAAAGAAATTGATTTCAATCAAACCCCGATTTATGTGAAGTGTGAACCGAACCCATGCCATTAAAAGAAATTGTGGGTTAGATCTAGTCATATGCTATTCTGGCAAATCTTCATTCACAAACTTCCTTTAATCTTGTTTGTGTCACTTATAAATTATAATTGTGATTAAATAAGTGAAAAGGGTGTTTTATTTTTATTTTTTATTTTTACTCAAGGGTGATGATGAATATATAAGAAAATTATTTCAGCGCAGATTATGGATTAAAGTTGTTGAGAAATGAAAGTAGTTACTCTATTAAAAGTTAGGAGTGATTGGTAGCTAGCATAGTACTCTCATTAATTTTATCTTGACCTAACACAATGCACAAAAAACTACTACTATTGTTATTGTATCTTTTTGTTGCAGCAAAGAAGTCTAATTCTCTTTCAAAGAAAATATCCTACCATTTTCATGTTCTCAATACATTGAATAAATTTAGTGGAAAAAAAATACTGTATTGAATAAATTTACTTATGTATTTAATATGTTTTTCATTACTATTACTATAAAGAGAATAATTTAGTCCAACTTCTTAAACAATAGGAAAAGCTACCAAGTGGCAAATGGGAAGATAAAAATAAGGCTACATATCCAATAATGTACATACTGTCACTATTAATTCCCTTTTCAAATTTATTAAATTACTGATGTATATGGTATATATTATAGACAAAATACATAATTATTTAAAGAATCTAAATAGAACATGTATATTGTATTTCATTCTATCACATTATTTTATGTATCTAAATAGAACAATATTATGTATATTGGTACAATTATTTGATTGCATTGTAAAAATATCCAGCCATAGTCTTTATTTCATAGGTTTGTCTAACATGTGCAATGTTGCACATGTTAAAGTAACCAAAAATATTAACTTTTTATTGAAAAACAATAATTATTTATTTAAAAATTATGCACTTAATATAAATGCACAAGTTCCAATATATACTTACTATTTTAAACTTCTTAACATGTGCAAATTTGTACATGATAAAAAAACCCTTATTTCATTCTATCACATATTCCTTTCTTTTATTCTACCCGGTCAAAAATATATAGTACTCAACAAAAAATACCAACAGTTTTGTAGCCGGCAATCTATTTTATATGATCCAGCAATAACTATTGTGTTCCCTTGCCTGATAAATACAATTCATTCAATACAGAAACCACATTCTCTCTGTCTCCACACCTTAGAAGTTACACTGACTGCTTTTACATTTTGAATAGGATGAATAATACTTATTATTGTCACATCACATTCATTAAAATATCGCTGTGTTTGGATGGTTGGTTTGGAAGTTGGAAGTTGGAACTTGGGAGGATTTCCAAGGGTTGAATAAATCTACATTTTAGTAGTGGATATATTTGATATTTAAAATAAAATTGAACAAATAACATCATAAATAACATTTAATCGCACTTAATCTAAACATTTTATAACATTTTAATCCCACTTAATTTAGTTTTATAAACATTTTATAGCTTCTTTATAATTATAGAAAGAAACGAGTCTTTTTTTCCATTCCCTCCAAAACCGTCCGGTCTAACGTACTAAGTTACAACAGCTTAGGAAAACAAAACATGTATAAAATACCAAGAGCATAACTTCAAAATCGCTTCGCTAGTCTATGTCATCGAAGGGAATGATCGTTCTTGATTCGCCAGTAGCTGAAGTTAATCTGTTTAACTCAGCACCCTCCAACTGGTGTACGACTGAAATAAGCTGTGACTGCTTTCAGTTTTCCATTTAAATGAACTTTCTCCACCTGGAATACCATGATAGAAGGGGTTAATTTCGTAGGAAAAAAGCTACCATACCAACCAAAGTAATGATGCTATGCTGCCATATAAAACATGTAATAAGTTCCCCATCTGTCAATATACTTCACATAAAATCACTAAGGTAATGTAGCACTGAGAAATTAAGAAACACAGTGTGACTTGCTTTCTTTCTTTTTTCTCCTTGTGTATAAACGAGTGTTCCTTCCTCCTGTTTTACATCTATGTCACATTTTTTTTGTGCTAACCCTCGGGTTCCTAGGGGAAGGAGGTTCAAGTAATCCAAAGTTCGATCACGAGGTAAGTAAAGTCTAGCCAAGAATTGTTCCACCCAGGAATTGATAATATGCCTACATTTAATATATTGTTACAGCTCTTAAGCCTATATGAAAAACACTGATTTGATCAGGTTAAAATTTATATCAATAGTATACCATACCACACTTCACATTTTAGTATAGATAATAAATAATTCATATTCAAAGACGGACGTTGTCGGTCTCCCTGCCCTCTCCTCTTTTGTTCTAAAATGGTAAGAGGGTTTTTTTATTGATTAAGTTTTTCTTTTGACACATTTTATTGATTAAATTAAACTTCCAAAATAAAGCATATCAAACTAACAAAAAGTTTAAATTACCTCTAGCGACCATGGTGGATAGGCAGATAGAGATAACTCTGCCAATTGGTTGAAATTGACATTTCTTGGAAGGAACATGACAACTCTTGAAGCAATCTCCTTAGCAGCATTGAACAGAGTATGTCTACACAGAAGCAGCATTTATGTAAAAAGAGAGGGAAATTTGTGTATCAAACTATCTATGCAACAAAAATTTGTGTTAAGATATAACTTCAAGATAAAATCATAGGCAATTAGTCCCCCCCGATCTTGAATATAGGCACAAAAGAGTTGTGTTTGATGGTCCAAAGTATAAGTAAATTTTAACTAATTCTACTAATATTTAATAATATTATTTCTAAAATATCCTTCAATTAATTAAGATTTTTTGCCTTTCCAAAAAAAAAAACTAATATTTTTTTTTTCAATAACCATTTTATTCTCATGGAACAAATTTTCATGAAGGGAAATTTAGATACTTTTTTGACAAAAGATATTAAAATTACTTTGAGAATAAGATTATTAACTACTTTTTAAGGGTTGTTAAGTAGTTTATTTTTGCTTATGTACAAGACCGGGGAGGCTATAGACAAGCATGAAGCATCTACCAAGTACCTACCCATCATGCGGTCTAAGCATTGTCTTCATATCATAAGTCTCAACCTTCGCATAATCAGGTCCACCCCAAGGTGGAGATAAGAAAACAGTGTCAGCCTGCAAGAAAATATAGTTTGTCATCAACTATCCCAAAAGTGTAAGTTGTTAGTATAAAGCCCAAATGACTTTCATCAATATTTTGGACACACGCTTTGGAAAAATAAATCACATATATGCCCACCCTAACCTCAAACATAAATAATAAATTTGATTAGAGGGGTGGGGGCACAGGGCAGTAAGGATTTGATCTTGGAGACCTTGATTGTCAAAGAAGCATAAATATTATACGAAAATCCAACCATAATAAAAGCATAAGCTATTATGAAGAATGGGCAATAATGATGTTTGTTAACATAATTAGCACATTTTAAAATAAGTTTCAGAATAGTAGACCAGAAAATAAATAGGTAGGTAGCACAGAAGCACATAGTTATCAATACATCTCAATTTGCATCTTCTTGCCTCCTAACTTGACTGGAAGGAAAGAGCATAATGAACAGAATCAGCCATGACTATAAAGTAGAAACTGATAGAATTTTTAAAACTGAACAAGGTAACAGTGTATTATTTGAATAAAAATATTGAGCTCAAGGCTCTACAATGGTAGAAATGCAGAAAATGTGATAAACCAGACTTGCTAGAACAACTAACCAAAGGAGAGTGCTCCTATCCCAGAGAAAGGTTTCTCCTTAACCAATTCTAACAACTTTCTGAATGAATTCCCTCATCTATTTTCTCTCTCTTTCTGAATGTCATATGAGTGTGTGTATTTTGGGCCCAATGATTGGGCCGTCAAACCTATGGAAGTGTTCTATCAGAAACATATGACATGGAACTCTAGGGATAGGAAGATACTGACCAAAGCTTAGTTGGAAATATTGATTATTATGGTACACATTTTAATGAAGAAACCCAGAAAAAATCTTTTGAAACAAGAGGTAGAAATTTTAAACAGTGCATTTACCCTAAATGCCATAACTAAGTCATAGAAAGAAGAATCAGGAGAGCCAGTGGGAGGGAGCGTGTTAGGAACCAGAGAAATTGAAATGAAAGATAAAATGAGTCGAGCGTATTATTGAAAAAATGAAAGAAAATAGAGAATAGAATTCTCCCCGATCATTTCTCCTACACAAAGGATCTATCCTTTCTTCACAACTATCAAATGTCCACCAACTACCCTTTTTTTTAAAAAAAAAAACTCGGTATCCGGCTCAAGGACCGACTAATCCGAGGGGACCAACTAACCAACTACTCCCTAACTACTCATAAGTTCATAATTACTCTTATTATTACTCCCTATTATCCTTCATCCAAACAGAACATATATGTAGTCCTTTGCTTGACATCAGTCCTGCTCATCAAGAATCAAGAAATTACAGTAACAGATGAGCCACTCATGTACTCCCCTGCCACCCAATAAAATATTTGTTTGATATGACGTATAGACCTGACACCAAAGCTACTGTAATCATTTGATTTTCAAGGAATTTAAGCTCTTCTTGGACAAGCCATTTATCATATTTTCAGAAAGAGGATAAACAGGGCGATCATGATCATCAAGAGGATACATGTGAGGATAAAACATGCCCAGTTAACAAACAGTTCATAGCACAAATATCACCTAGGTTTGGTAAAGTTAGGCAGCGGCAAGAGTTCACAATTAGACAGATAAAGACGGGACAAAAACCTGAAGTTTTAATCTTGCCTTTCTAATGTTACCGCTATTTTAAAAAATCCAAAACATATGTGGCAGTGCTAAAACATATCAATCATGGCATCAACTCTCTTGTACAAAACATGAAAACATGTAAAAAAGAAACATTAGCACCTTTAACTTTGGTGCCAAGACAAAGAAGTCACCAATTATGAAATCAATTAGATCATCCACTCTATATATTGCAGCATTATGCCTAGCAAAACCAATCTTCAAAGGATCAATATCAATTGCGATCACATGATTGCACCTGCAATAAAAAAATTCATTGTCGTGAATAGAATCAAAAACCATTTTCAAATAACTTTTTCAGAGGAAGTATTAAGTATTTGACCAAGATAACAATGTTATACCTACGAAATAGATTAGTCATCTTGACTATTGTTTTATGGTAAAACTACATCAAGGATCCAACATAAATCACTTGTCTACATAAAACAAGAGATTTTTGTTATCATTTTATTCGGTTATAATTAATGATTCATATAAAATGAATATTGGCAATTACTAGACTAAAATAAAGTGGAATATAATACATATATATACTAAAGACAGGGAGGGGAATATTGTTCAATGCAAGCGTCTGGTGACTCCAACAGCACCTATAATCACACTGTTTATACATAGACAAATATTGCTCACATAATGCCCACTACTCACCGTTGTGCGAATTGGATGGCGTTCCCGCCAACACCGGTGAAACAGTCAATTACCGTGCCGCTTGCACAACGTGAAGCTTGATAATGAGCAATAACCTCTGGAGTGACCGAAAACCATCCTTCCTCATCCATATTTACACCATCATCAAATCTAGAGAATAAAATATACCTTTGACACCAATACTTTTCAATTGTTGCAGAATAAGCATTAGGCATTTTTTGAAATTGGAGATCTGCAAAATGATAAAATGTTTATTACAAGGATATTACTGTCAACTTTGAACAACATATTGCAGTTACCGAACAAAATCTATATGCAGCCACTATTATATAGCATTACATTAGCATATTAGTTTTTATCAATCATACAAACATCTACCCAGTATTCTAGTTATTTAACTACTACAAGAACAAAATACTCATATAAGCATCTACCAAATGTAATATGCATTTGACGCCCTTGGAAGTTTATGTTGGGCCTAACTCAACCTTACAAAACTGGCTTGCAAGGTGAGGATTGCCCCCACTTATAAACCTATATTTAAGTCGTCTTTCATCCAATGTGGGACCCATAATAGACTCCTTAGAAAATATTGTCATAAACTAGGAGCCAGTTAGCTTAAAATTCATTAGAACAGCAACATATTGCAGAAGCCAGACAGATATGCTGTAGAAGCAGTTTCAAATAATAAAGCATTTTTCTCAAAACCTTCAGTTTCATAATATAATTTCTTCCGCCTGTGTTTTCTTTTCACTTTCTTTTCCTGTTTTGACATGAAATGGTCAGATTTACTTTCCAATCCAGGCGTATCAATGACCATGTTTTCCATTGGTGTGTGATTGACCTCTGATGTTGCTTGACTGCATCTATCGTTAGTGCTGCAAAATATACAAGTTGTTAGGAGAGCAAATAAATATACAATAAGTCTAGCACTTATATTATCATTTGCAAGCTTGATAACTCAAGAAAAATCTGCTTTAGTTTAATATAATATTGTAATGAGTAAACTTGTTTATTCTTGAAGTAAAGCTAGAAGTTTAGAAAATAAAATACCTAACGACATGATCCAAGGTATTTGATACAGAGCAGCTTGAAACTCCACCGCTTTCAAGATTCTCATCTGAATGATGAAGAGATTGGTCTTCAGTATTTGTAGCAATATCAGAGACCAAATTTCCAGCAGCGACTCCAATCTTGGCTGAATACTCTTCATGTTGATTTCCTGATAAGTTCTCATCTACCAAGGTTTCTTCAAGTGGTTTAACACTCCTTTGTGTTTCACAGTCCTCGGACGACTTTAAAGCTTCACTATCATCTACTTCAGTACACCCGCCAAATGCTAGATGCTCCATCCCTGGGGGTGGGTCCCATGTAGAAGTGTCTGTTTTAACATTGTAGAAGTAACTTCTCCCGTAGAAAGTATCCCATAACACCATCCAATCTCCAAATTCACCACAATCATTTGACCCATCAACTCTGTCACATCCAATCCCTTCCAAGCTCATGGGAAGCGATTCTGATTCATTAGCTGGTGGCTGCCAAGTGGCAGCACCATCATCATTGCAAATAGTCTCACAATCTGTATTTTTGCAAACAATTGGTGAAAGTTCTAAACATTCATCATCAACTTTACCCAGTTCTATCCCACAAAAATTGACACCAGTACCTGTTAAGCGGCTTCCAGCAGAGACTCCAGTATCCAAGGCATGTGCCCTTGTCAAATCAAAGTCACTATTCTGGGCATCATTAGATTCTGCATCGTTTATACTATTAATTTTCTCCACGGAAACACCATTAGCACACCCAGTGCAGTCTGTTGAATTATCTCCATCCCCGGAGACAGATTGAGCCGTGTCAACTTCCACTGCACCATCACAGAAGGACGGTTCACTTTGGCCCAGCATTGATATACAAGATAATGAACTGTTAGTTTTATCATGAAATTTAGCAAGAGATATGACCTCCTCTGCACTCACTTCATTTAGAGTTTCATCACCAGGATTGTTACAAGTACGTGGCAGCTTGGAACGTGGACCCTTCTTTTTGCCTTTTACTGGTCCACATTTCTATGACAAGATAGACAAACATATGATTGATAGTACTTCTGAAAGTAATTATCGTATATATAAAGAGCATAACATGAATGGTAGAGGAGAAAAAGTGTAGATTCTCATTTAACAACAGAAAAGACAATATTTGTTACTATAATAAAACTAAAATTATGTCTTTTGGGTGTGTTTTGAAGAACTTGTATGAGATTATCTTATATGGAATAAACATTTGTGTAAGCGTTTGGAAGAGCTTATAAAACTAATCTATGGAATAAGCCTAGAAATTTGTTTTCAGTTTATTTTTATAAGCTCTCTAAAATCTCATAAAAACAGTTCATACAAAGTTTATGTGAATTTCATCCTCATTTCCATTTTCATTGTTGAAACAACTTATACATAACATTTAATAAAGATGGTTACCCAAACACCCCCTTTGTAGTAATAGTTTAGATTGCAACTATATCAACAGCTACTAAAATTATTGAATTTATTTAAAAGACAAGTTATCAACAATCACATCTTAATTATCCTTTTATCATGAGATTGCGGACTTTGGATATTTTCTTAATCAAAGCTAGGGTCAGCAAAGCGCTAATAAGCCCACCGCCACATGTGAGCTAGTGATAGTCTGTTTCCCTTGTCTAATGGGTAAATCACTCAAGTAAATATGCATTTGGTTTTATTTTTTGTACGAGTAAACTAATTTTTTAATTAAATATGTAAAAAGTATTACTTGTGAATTTGATCCTAGCTCAGTGCCCAACTTGTTGGGCAGCAAAGGCTAATTGAGCTCATTATCAAGCTCAACAGCTAGTGAGCTCAGAGTAGCCCAACTTGAGCCAATATTCGTAGTGCATGTTTGAAACCACTGTGAGTTAGATGAAATCACAGTGACACCATAATTGTGTTGAAATTGTGTATGTTTGGTTCCACTTATCGGAGGATTCAGAATGGATTCTAGAGGTGTAGAATTGATTTTGACATGTTTGGTTCCTCTATCGTAGAATTAATTTTGCCACCAAAAATGATTCTAGTTGAAGCTAAAAATTGTAGCTTTGAATTCTATAATGGATTTTTACACTCAAATTTATTGTTCAACTCACTTTTACATGAATGTATACAAACATAAATTGTTTTAACTTCAACTCAATTTTTGCTCACCGCAAAATCAAACATACCCTTAAAGTGTAGCTATTGCTAAAACCAACATATACTGAATTGAACATTGCCACCACTTAGACATTGAATATGCAAACTTAACTTTCTATTAAATAAAGCATATATCTATCTATATAGTTACCTCCTTCTTATTTGTCTGAAATGAGAGAGGCAGACCCAATTCATTCATTTGTTTGTTCAATTCCAAATCCTCTGGCAGAATAATAATTTCACTCCAATCTGCAAAACATAGAACAAAAAGGATTATGTAAACACTTTCAATATGCAAAACATTTAATTGATTCAGTGGAAAATAAGTAAAAAATGAGAAGCACTAACCAGGAATGGGATTTGATTTGTGATGGTTGTGATGAGCTTCAGACGATGGTTGAACCGGGACGCCGTCATCCCTGTAGAAAAGGGGTTAACAATGTAAGTGAAACCTAGTTGCAGAGAGAGAATGAATGGGGAGTGACTGACCAGAGAAAGACTTGGGTAACATTGAAGAGAGAACCGAGGGATTGGATAGCGGCGCCTTCATAGTCGGAGTCGGCGATCACCATTCCTGGTGTGGTGGTAGTAGACTGCGGTCTCCGGCTGGCAACCTTTCTCAAACTATCTCTATGCAGTTCGCCGTCATATTTTCTAAAAATTCAAATTATTTTTGATGAAAAATGGACAATTTTAAAGGGCCGGAAACACTTGATGCAAGAATTGACCCGAACTAGATTAAACCGGTGGTAAAAACCGAAAGTTATTTTTGATGTTATTGATCCAAAAAAAGTTATTTTTGATGTCTATTAAAAAAGGTCATAAGTTCCGTAAACTTAGCTCAATTGGTAGGACATTGCATTATATATGTAGGGAGCCGGCGTTCGAACTTCGGTCATTCCACTTATGTAAACTACTTGACAAAAAAAAAGGTCTTGCTAACTAGTATCCATACACTAGTTAAGAAAACCAAAACAATAAATTTTTGCATTGAGAATAATGTTATTTATATTTTTAAAAGATCAATTTAAAACATGTCAAGTAATTAAAAAATAACAAAATTGAAGCAATTATTAGTATATTCGGTGGTTAATTAGATGGTCCAATAGGCTGAATGCTAGTGCTGAAAAGAAAAACTAAATTGCATTGGTAAACAATTTTTTAAGTTTAAAAAAACTATTAACTTCGGATAAAAACATGATACTATTCCACTTAGCTAAGCTAACGATGAAACAAAATCTGGATTTGTTTCAGTTTTAAATAATCTCTCTGATACGCACTCATTAAATAAATGAAACTTATATTAGTGTCAGTGTTACTCCGTCTCATATTATAAGAAAAAAATTCACATTTATTAATAAAAGTAAAATGTAATAATTTGAAATATGATTTTTTGTGTTTTCTTTGAAATAAGTTTCATGGGAAGAAAAAAAAGTTTTCTAGGAAGATGTAATAATAATTTTTATTGATTATAGAGAAAATAAGTGAAAAAGAGTAAATCAAATACAATTTGTATTAAATTTTATAAAAATAAATAAAAGTAAATCTTGAAAATGATAAAAGTAAGTTGTTTTTGCTTATAAATTATAATTAGAAAAAGTAATTTTTTTCTATAATATGGAACGGAGGAAGTACATACCACAACATTTTTTAATCTTCTCGTTCTGAAATTCCTAGCACTATTTTTAAAACGTTAATCTACGATTGAGTAAAAAAAAAGTTATAATCTATCACTTGACACATTGCAAGTGTACGACCTAAGTTCGGTAAGATCAAATTTTAAGCTTATAGCTTCCAAGTTTATATGATCAAAAAAATTTCAGTTCGTAAATATTTTTAAAAAAGAGTTTATAATTTTATTTTACTAGCTTATAATATATTTTTCAAATGTTATTTTAAGTAGCGTATGAACTTATAATTTATTATTATTTTTTCTTTCAATTTTACTCATACTATCTTATTTGGAAAAAAATCTAAATATATATTTTTTGGGAAGGGATCAAATTACACCGGTGTAACATTTGTAAAACTCGGCATAGATGATCTATACGATATAAACTTTCAATCCAACATTGGATTTTGTAAAATTTGAATTCGTTAAAACGTTATTGAGCGGTGTAACATTACTCAAATGTTACACCGGTGTAATTTGATCCCTCCCCTTATTTTTATGTTATTTTATACTTATAAACTATTTCAAACCCTACAAATTTAATTAACTAATTTATTTACTCGCTTAAATTATTTATCCGCTATAAACTAGCTTATCCGCTATTTTTTACCGAAACAAATAGAACTCAAGTGTAACGAATGTGTGATTGTATTACACGCGGAATTATTACTAGAACGTGGCTCTTACTTCTTCGTTCACTAGTATGGATCTCCGCCGACAATAGCGTTGTCTGATTCTTTGTATCTCTCCACAAGTCAGAATCTGGTATCATGATGGATGCCGAAAATGCTTCCAAAGATTCCACCACTTTCATGTGAGGAAAACGATGCGCGATCCCACATTCATAACCAACAAACAACAAATCTAATTTCACTCCAAAAAAATAAAACTAATGCAATGTAGTAATATTATAATATAATTAAATTAAATTAATTTCCTACTTCTTTTTTTTTTGGTAAAGAATTAATTTCCTAATTTAGTTGACACTGTGGCTAATATAAGATCCATCATAATATTGTGATATAGTAGTAGATTTATTTATTCAAAGATTTTTTGTTACGGTATATAAAGAAAAATTCTTTTTACGGTAAACATATAGAGGTTGTTTGTTATAAATTATTTTAATAAAAAATCATTTTTTTTATAAAAATAATCATTTTTAAGAATATTACATCCGTTTTGTTACAGATTTTTTAAAAAATCAGAATCTAAAAATAATCAGAAAACAACTAAAAATAAGAAGCCGTTAAGAGTAGTTTCTTAAATAATTGATTTTTTTTTGAGGAAAGAGAAAACAAGTGTGATTATTTTATAACTAAAAAAAATCACTTTTACAGGTTATATCCAAACAAATTAAAGATTATTTAAAAAAAAATTATTTTTATTATAATAAACAAACACAATGTAAATTCTACTTTTCTATAAAACCTCTAAGGGTCCGTTTGGCCTAGCTTATTTTTGAGCTTATGTAAACAGCTTATGCAATTTTTATGTATTATTATAAGTTTTTCAAGGTAGTTTATGATAAAATAGCTTATAAAAATTCAATTTTCACTAGTTTGAACTTATAAAATAGCATAAAACCTAATTTATATTTTATAAGCCGTTTGCATAAGCTCAAAATAAGCTAGGCCAAACGGGCCCTCAAAACGAATCTTTAAATTATTTAATATCAAAATCACTATTTTTTTAATCTGTAACAAATAAACCCATATTCTTTTAAAAAATAATCTCTTTAATATAATTTTTTTAATACTATTTCAGTCTCAGATATAATTTTTTTAAAAAAATTTAGTAAATAATTGTTATATTTAATCTATAATAAATCTAAAAAAAATAAATTTTTACATATAATTTAGTAAATAATTGTTATATTTAATCTATAATAAATCTAAAAAAAATAAATTTTTACATATAATTAGAGTTTTTGTGATAGTATATAAGTCAAAGTTTATAGATAATGTCAATATTATTAATTTAAAAATCTTCTTTCCAGTTTGTATGCTTATTATTTTGTGATTTGACTTCTCTATATTAAAAAATCTACATTACATAGTGCAACTAGGTTGCGCGAAAAAATAAAAAAAGGTAAATTTCGTATCGAAAAAAATATTTTCTATAATTTGAAAAAATTAATTACTCAAATTTGAAAATTATTTTACTATATTATTTTACTATTTCGTATCCTATTTACCTACTCTGTATTAAATATTTCTATTTCTGTTTCATTATTTTGGTAAAGGTATTTCTGTTTTATAAATAAGCTAAAAAAATAAAACTAAGGAAAAATCATAAATAAATAATCAAGCAAGAAAAACGAGACAAAATAGGGTTTCCCAATTTCCATCGTAGTATTCTTCTTTTCTATTTTTACCGAGCCAAATTTTAATTTAAAATATGAAAAAAATAACAATCAGAAAAGACAACTCATAGTTTACAGAGATAAGACAGCTTCATTACAGCTTTGAAGCACTTTTTCTTTCCAAACAAATACTTCTCTCTCTCTCTCTCTCTCTCTCTCTCTCTCAACAACAACACAAGTTACACAACCATCACTACTACAAAACTTCCTTCACTCTACACGGCACGTCGATTTGACTCATCATCGCAATCACAGATCTCGTGATCGCCGATCGAAATGGACGGTTACGACGGAACCGTTAGACTCGGAGCTATTAACATGAAGTATGATCGCGGCGACTTTGACTCCGGCGCCGATGTATCTGTTTCTTCTCCGGTCACCAAACAAAAAGCCGCTGCCGCTAAACAATTCATCGAGAATCATTACAAGAATTACCTTCAAGGATTGCAGGATCGCAAAGATAGGTATATAACTACTTAACTACTACTACTTTTCGCATTTCACTTTGTGATCTTCGGTACTATTTAGTAATATGTTAAAGTTTAGTTTCAATCCGTTGAAAATTAATCTGTAATCCTTCTACACGAGTTCATTAATTTACTCTTTAGCATATAGTAGTAATAGATATTTAGATTATATGTGAATTATTATAAGATTATTTGCATAATGCATTTAGACATTTAATTTATATGCAATTTGATATATGTGATGATTATGATATAATGTCTTGTGTTGTGATCTTCGATATTTAGTAATATGTTTAAGTTTAGTTTCAATTCGTTGAAAATTAATCAATAATGCTTCGTACGAGTTTATTAATTTAGTATTTAGCATATAGTAATAGATTTTTAGATTATATTTGATCTAGTATAATATTATTTGCATTTAAATATTTAGTTTATCTGTAATTTGTAATTTGGTGTATGACTATATGTGTTGATTATGATAATGTTATGTTGAATTTATGTGATATCAAGTGTTGTTAATTGAAATTTGTTATTGCTCTGTTTCAGACGTAGAGCACTTCAAAGGAAAGTTCAGGAATCTCAACTACCAGCGGAAGAGCAGGAGGTGATGATGAGGAATTTGGAGCGTAAAGAAACCGAGTACATGAGACTTCAGAGACGTAAAATTGGAATAGATGATTTCGAGCAATTAACAGTAATTGGTAAAGGTGCTTTTGGTGAGGTATATAAACATAATCAAGCAATGGTTTAGTATCAATTTTACTTCATAAAGTGTTTGGTTCCTTTAATGCATTCCTATAAGTTGTTAGCTTTTTTTAAAAATGTAGGTGAGGTTATGTCGTGCTAAAAACACGGGAGAAATTTTTGCCATGAAGAAATTGAAGAAGTCAGAAATGCTTAGCCGTGGACAGGTACTTGCTGTCAAACTTTGCACATACTAATTTGATGCATTAATCTTCAAAATTATACTATGGTCAAAAAATGGTAAAAAAAAAAAAATCTTCAAAATTATACCAGTTAGCTGATAGAGAAAAGAAGCAAAACTAACATTTTATCACTGTCTTTCCCAATTTCTTCCATGTAATTAATTTCATTAATACTTCCTTAATTAAACTAACTGATGTTGTGTTGGTTTGACTTTTGTTTTGTATAAATGGTAAAATTTGAGTTTAACTCCCAACATTAATGTATCCAGCTGGGATACCTTGCTAGTTTTTATTTTTAGTATATAATAATTGTGATTTGTTAGTAAACTGGTATTTTATATGGATAAACTTATTTTGTGTAGTTTTCCATATTTGTTAATCAACAAATAGGGTGCGTTTGATCTGCTAAAAAACAGGGGACTGGACAGGACAACTTTTGTTGTACTGTGTTTGATTTGAAAACTGTCACTGGTACTGGACAAACTGGGGTCAAGGGACTGGACAAAATCAGATATTCTTGTCCCCCACTGAACCATGGGACAACTTTTTGTCCTCAGCACAACTTTTCTAAATTACCAAAATAACATTTTTTCCATCAAATATCATACAAGACAAAATTTGTTTAATATCGTAAATGTTTGTCCTGTGCTGTTCTGTCTTGTACTGTTCTGTCCAGTACTTTCATTTTGCAGATCAAACGGACCCATAGTATCTTATTTTTTTGCAACTGTCTTTATTTTACTATAAGCCATTGTGCAATCACCAAATTTGATTCTTCTTTATACCTTCATGCTGTTTCCAGCAGTTTTGTTGCCTTACAATTTTATTTATCTGTCATGAAGCTGATGCCACATGTACTTTGACAGCGGATAAAAAATTAATAAAATAGTCACTGTAAGCTTTGGGGTTCAATAATTATATACAGGTTAAGAATTCAATGCAAGAATACAAAAAAATTTCTATGAAGTTAAAATTTATCCTTTGGAGTTTGGAATCAATTAGTGTGCTTATATTGTGATGTCATTCTAATTTAGGTGGAACATGTACGATCTGAGAGGAACTTGCTGGCAGAGGTTGATAGCAGATGCATAGTAAAGCTCCATTATTCATTCCAAGATTCAGATTTCCTATATCTCATCATGGAATATTTACCTGGCGGTGACATTATGACATTGTTAATGAGAGAAGATATTCTTTCTGAACATGTTGCTCGTTTCTACATTGCCGAAAGTATTCTTGCTATCCACTCAATACATCAGCACAACTATGTACATAGGTATGATTATTTTTGAACTGTTCAATTATTGTTCTATTGGTTGGGAATAGCCAGTTTATGCATAACAGACTGAGTTGTGAGCAGAGAACACTTGGAAGGTACAGTCTAGCTTATGGCTTTGTCTAGCTAATATAAAACACTGTCTGCTCTAAAGTAGTCAAAAAACAGTATCTTACATGTAAGCTAAGCTGCTTGCCATACTGACAAGGAATGCAGATGTTGAGCAGAGCTTTTGCAATTTATATTTAGCTTGTCATCAGATAAAGAATATAGTTAGGGACACTCTCTTCAATAGTTTTGTCCACTTTTTTGCTTCTGTGAAATGATTTATATTAAATTATTGTACCTTCAACTGGTTGTTCAATATTCAATAATGGTAAAGAGATTTTTTAGTTGATAAAAATAGATTCATCAAAGCCACATCTACCAAACTTACATAAGATTATCTGTAACATACTAACATGTATCTGGAGGAATATTTCAAAACTTGTCTTATGCTGAGTTGAAGGTATTTTGCTTGTAGGGATATAAAACCAGATAACCTTATACTGGATAAAAATGGTCACTTGAAGCTTTCAGACTTTGGCTTATGTAAGACTCTTGATGACAAGTATTCTACAATTTTATTGGAAAATGAAGATTTAATTGGTCAAGAGTCAACTAGTGAAACTGAAGGATATTTTGTATCCCCTTGGTTGATGCCAAAGGAACAACTACAGCAGTGGAAACGCAATCGCCGTGCATTGGTATGAGTCTCCCCAATTTCAAGTTCCTCAGTATGTAATGTGTACCTAGTGGTGTAACAGACAAATAGTTTAAGTATATGGATTAATGTTTAAGTGTTTGTTTGAATTAATTTATTTGGTTTTGGAAACTGCTTATAATCAAAATCTTCCAGGGAAAGTTTTTTACTTTCAAAAAGAGAAAATCAAATCCAAAATTGCTTTTACTTCTTTTCAAAATTTATCATGCCACTGCTATGTAATATTAAGTGGCAATTTTTTTAATATTTTTTTTATATTTAAACTACAATGTCTGTTAGTTTTATCAACTTCTACACTTCATCAGGCGTATTCAACGGTTGGAACTCTTGATTACATGGCTCCTGAAGTTTTGCTCAAGAAGGGGTATGGAATAGAGTGTGATTGGTGGTCTCTGGGGGCAATCATGTATGAGATGCTTGTTGGATATCCGCCATTTTGTTCTGATGATCCAAGAATGACCTGCCGTAAGGTATTCCAATTGATTGAATTATCTATCCTTCCTATATCTTCTATATTAAATATTCCTAACAAACTTGTGTTTCTGTGTTGTGTCAGATTGTGAACTGGAAAACATGCCTGAAATTCCCCGAAGAACCCAAGATATCAGCTGAAGCTAAAGATCTCATCTGTTGCTTACTATGTGATGTTGACACAAGACTAGGAACAAGAGGAGTAGATGAAATAAAGGTAACATCTCTCATAGGAATAGTGTGTGTTTAGGTGACTGCTCGAAAAATGTGATTTTGAATGGAATTGTTTTTTGTAAAATTGATTTGGTTACAATTGAGTTTAAAGTAAAATAACTTATGTTTGATTGTTTTTACTTTAAAAGTTAGTTTGATGTAAAACGTGCTGTAAAATTTCCAACTCAATGCAGAAGCTACTTTTATCAGTCCTAGGCAAATCAATTTGCATTCCAAAAATATTTGGCATGACAGTAACTAAACACCCTGTTTGATTAACCTTTCGGAGAGGTCCAACGTGATTTTTACTAAAGCCAACATGTTGCTTTGGTAAAAAGTGCATTGGGAAGTGATAAGTTTCTAAGAACTTGGGAAACCCTCCCTTAAAACCTATCAAGGGAGAAGAACCAAACTAGTTGAATACTTCACCAGGCATCCCATACTACTCGACATGGGACTTTGGCAGTGGGCACCCCACAATACCCAAGTCCCTTTCGAGAAGTGTTTGACAGGAAGCAAAATCAATTATGATACTCTACTGTGAAACCAAACCCACATAGCCTGGTTATTATGACAATTCATCAAAATACTAACCATATTTGTTATTTGGTTTTCCTTCTCTCAAGCTATTTATTCTAGTTAAGAAATCGACGATTCCTCGGAAATCAGGCAGTTAGTGTTATGCCGTTAGAAGATTCCAAATACTAATAATCTGCATGAGTCAACTTTAAACATAGTAACCCTTGTTTTTCAGGCTCATCCATGGTTCAAGAGCATTCAGTGGGACATGCTTTATGAAATGGAAGCTGCATATAAACCTACAGTTATTGGAGACTTGGACACACAAAACTTTGAGAAGTTTCCTGATGTAAGTACATATTACAGTAAAGTTTGTGCATTTGAAATGCATGGAAATTTATTCATATAATTTTTGTAAGCTCTCAAATCATTTGATTACCAAAATATTAAATATGTAAAGAAAATATGTCATTATACATGAGCATATCCTAAATGCTTTAGTTACGTGTTCTTTCAATTTTTGTACCCGTCTTCATCTTAATGCAAATAACTGTTCCTGCTACTGTGCAATTATGGCCAGCCTCAGGTCTCTCGCATGGATGACACATAAACGGATAAACCCCATGTTGCCTTCTGCTCAAACAGAAATTCAATATTGTATTTAGAAGGGGGTAGCAAGGATCCAATTCCTAACCGCTAGATCATAAAACCACTAATGTTCCTAAAAGTTTAAGTTGTTGGGTAGATTACAGTAAATAGTTACTGTTTTAAATCTCAAAAGCAAACTGGCATTACCATCTTTTTGCATCTATATATTAATTTAGTATTAATATAGTTATATGGAAATTACATTCACAAACAAACCAATTCTTAGTGATGCTATAAGAAACGGTGATCCATGCTGTAAATGGTTTTTATTGAGATGTGATTCATATTAGGACCTTATTATATTGTTGGGTGCATCTAACTGATCTCAGTAAGTGGGAAAATGCTTTAGTTGCTGTTGTTGTTGGTGCTATAAGAATTAGTTTTAGAAGTGATAAATTAATGGCAACAAAAAATAAGCATATATTTCTTCTTTGAAATTGTTTTCCCAATCTTTCCCAAAGAAGTATTATTTGATATTTGATTCTCTAAATTTTTTCTCTCACGTGTTTCAAATCTCACCCATAGAATTTTTCTTCTCCCATTTTTCATATTAAAAGCCCCTCCCACCCATTTTGTATTCAAGGGTCCAGACCCCATTCCCCTCTTATGTCACTGGATGGGATCCGCATGTGATGTGAGTTATTTGGACCTTTCCTTTCAATTTTGTTATCATGTGCAGACAATGAGTCGGTAAAAGAATATTTTCCAAAACTGTAGCTTTTGGATATTATTGAGCATTTAGTTGATATATTTCTTCTATTTTTCATACTTTCTAAGCACATCTAAACTTGAGATTTCCATAATTGACAGGTAGGTCCACCATCCGTAACAGAAACCGTGGGACCTTGGAGAAAGGTATTTTTTTTAAGCTTTTGATTTGTCAAGACCATTAGCAAGATCTTGCCTTGTCCATGTTCATGACATATACTTGCATGTGGGTGTGCGGGCATATATTTAACTTTAACCTTTCACCTTTCTTGTAAGCTCCTGTTATATTTACTGATCAAAGATGAAGGCTATTTTGATAAAGATGAACAGTAGAGCACCATATCTTGAAACTTTCCTTCATTGTCTTTTAATTGTAGGACATTGTTGGTGTCTTTGAACTTTCCCATACCATACATGTGTGCTGGTGCAAATGTAAAAAAAAAAATAAAAAAAAATTCCTTTTGATTGCTCATTCACCATATCTTTAACTAATAACTTGGGCAATTTATTTATTTTTTAAAAATAGTTATGTCTGCCTCTTGTTACATTTGTTGATATTCATAGTTTAGTTGACTTCATATTCTTGGTTTAGAATGTTAATTTGACGAACATTTCACTAATATTCTGCTGGATAAGAAGGGTCTAGTAAAATCAGTTTGTCCTCTATTTCTGTGTTGTTGTCAAATTTCAAATTTGTTCTTCTGGAAACATTGCTTTAGTAGGTCTTTTAAAGCTGAAACACTTCGGCTGATGTTTTTGAACTGCTTCCTGCTTCTTTAATAATTTACTCTTTTTTTTTTTAAGTTGCGAAGTTGTGATTTTTTTTTTTGACAATTGCAGATGTTGACATCCAAAGACACTAATTTCATAGGATATACTTTTAAGAAATCAGATATCCTTAAATCGATTGAAAGTACAGGTATGCAATTTTTTATGCTTCATACTATTGTAGGACAAAGCATAGTTTTGGACAATGATTTCCTGGACTTAAGTTTATGTTTAGTAAGAAAAGCTGGGAGACTGAGATAATTATTTTGCTAACAAAACTTGGGGCGACTTAGATAAAATAAGACAATGACCCTGGATATTGGGAGAAAGAACTCAAATTAAATGCAGGACAGTTTGCAAGATTTCTTGGGAATTGATAATTGTAGCAGCACTTGTATCTTAGAGCAACATAAAATACGACACAAAATGATGACATCTAATTCTAATTGTTCTTATGAATAAAATCTGGGTAATGCATTGGACAACAAAATTGTTCTGGCAAATGCATTTTACGTCCGTTAAATGAAATGATGATCCTCCAATTGTTGTAAGCATGTCCTAGGAAGATACTCGCAAATAAAATAACTGCACCATAGGATGACCAAGAATATGACAAATACTTGTTGACTAAAAAACAGTAATTTGCTACTTAACTTTTTTTAGTATTTATCCTCAGATTTTAACATTATATTTTGCAGATGAAGATATCAAAGTAAATGGATCATCAAAGTCCCCTTCCTTGATTTCCTTGTTAGGTATGATCATCCATACTCAATGCATGTATGTACACTAGTAACTTGAGGCATGCAAGTTTGCACAATCTAATTTCTTCTGATGTGCACGCAAACAATATACAGTACATGTTGGAACTAAAATTCTTAATATGCTGCGTGGAGAAGAAATGTCTATTAAAATTTGCAAACAACGCCCCACTTATTCTCACTATTTTGGTTCTTTTAGTGTGACCAATATTAATATTAGTTCAACTTGGCTATTTCACGTCATGTTTTAACAAGCCGTAATCATGCAGGGCGAATTGATTTGCAAGATACTGTCATTCCAGAAAGTGTACAGAAGCCAGAAACTTGAATCAAACCTTGCTTGTTTTGCATTTACTGGATCATGTATTCTATTAATATAAGCTTGACATTTGAAGATTGTAGACAACTATATATTAGAAAGCAAGCATATTAAAAATTCAATGCAGGCAAGATTGAAGTAAAGTCATGAATCTTGGGAGAGTTAATGCTACGGGGCTAATTTTCACTGCTTTTCAAGCTCTTATACCATGATTGTCCTTCCTTTTGGCATCAAGTCAAGCCTGTTTCTGTTCATACACAGTTCCACTCCCGTCTTGTCAATTCCAGTCAATTATTCTGTTAATTATATAGAAAAATTTTTGTCTCTTATTTTTGTTGGTATACAGATATTTTGATTGAGTTTTTGCAAAAACAATTTATTTTATATATGATTCTGGTGAATAATAATGGTGGTCACTGGTCAAACCTTAAGACTAATTAATATATGATTCTGGTGAAATATTTAGAATAGATAAACGAATTGTTAGTGTGTTCGGTGTAGCATGCTTCTAAGCATAGCCGCATCAAATTTTGCCATAAACTATCTACTTGAAAGTTTAATTACTTTTCTTCTTGAGAATGTACATTATTTTTTATATAAATAACGGAAAACTTGAATATCAAAAGCAGTAAAAAGTTCTTAAGGCCTAACAAAACGGGAAATAATCAGGATCTGGGGAGATAGTGGAAGATGATGCTTAGCATGATACTTCACATTTTCAACTAATTATTGTTAATGATATACTATTATAATATAATGTTTCTTACGAGCTTTGCTGGTTTTATTTTATTAAGCTTTAAACGCCTGTAACGAATATGATTTGTCGCACGAAGGTCTTTTTCCCGGTCGTTGTTTTCTATCCAGCCAATGGATTTTGAATTGTCGTGAACTGTGGTTTGTGGGTTCACAATTCGTCCTTTTGTTTATACTCACTCCGACTCAATTATAGACAAAATTAACTAAGAAAAATGGTTTATATATGTTTTCCAAAGTATCCTTACTATGCATTTAGTTAGTCTACTTACAATATATTAAAAGAAACTACTACTAAAATACCAAATTTGTCCAATCAAGTTTAATAATATTTCGGAATTTATACCCTTAAATATAATTTTAACACTAAACTAAAAAAAAGATACAAAACAAAAATAGGAAGAATAAAAAAAGATAAGCATAAAAGAAAAATCTCTCCTTAAAAATAGCATCTGAAACTACCTCTAAAAAAAATATTAATCCAATATATTTAACAAAAAAAATTAATTAAAAAAATTTACGCATAAAAATAGGAACAAAAATAAATATAAAAGATACGCATAAAAAATAGTACTAACCTTTTTTTGAATGAAAAAATAGTAACTTAAAAATAAAAGAACATTAAAATAGAAACAAAAACATAGTGAGTCTGTTTGGATTGACTTATTATAAGTTTTATAAAGTAGTTTATGAAAACAGGTTATAAAGATATAATCTTTGTAAGTGAAAACTTATGAATTAACATGCATAATGAAAAAACTTACGAATTAACACGGGACAATTGCTTTAATAAAAAAAATTAATCATACACGAGACAATTGCTTTAATAAAAAAAGGAATTGAATATTAAATATTTATTAATATTAATTATAATTTATTACACAAAAATCATGCACGGGACAATTGCTTTAATAAAAAAATATTAATTCAAGAAATTTTACAAGAAAGAACACAATGACGTCAGTTATATTTAAAAAAAAAATTTTGTCAAAAAAACTTTTTAAAAATATTTTCTAACATATTCCTAAATATTTAATTCTAAATAAATTTGATACTTTAGTATAATATATTAATATCAATCTTAAATATAAAAAAAATTAAAAATCAATGGACATGATCTTTTACAAATAAGTTTTTTTTAAACAATAGAAGCATAAATTCTCATCAATAATAAATATAAAAAAAACACAAAACAAAATATTTATCACTAATACATAAAAGAAATTGAATAAAAAATTCATACACGGGACAATTGCTTTAATAAAAATAATTTAATCATACACGAGACAGTTACCTTTAATAAAAAAAATTATTAATTTAATAAATTTTACAAAAAATAACACAATGGCGTCACTTATATTTTTACAATATTTCATAAATAAAAGTCAATAGACCCGTGCGAATGCACGGGTCTCAAAACTAGTTTTGTATGAAAACTTGTTTCATTGAGAGGGCTGTTTTAAGAATAATACCTTTTCATTAATTTTTTTTTTCAGATGAGAAATGACAAAACTATTTGAAATTCACACACACACACAACAAAGAGGTTCAGATTCAACTCCGGATGAAATATTTATCAGTATTGTGAGTTGAATTAGATATTAGGAACGGTATAAAAAATTATTTTGTATAAGAAGAACTTAACAGTTTTGGTTTAAAGTAAATTTATTAGTCAGACTTTATTTATCTTGCGAACTTCAAATTATTAGCCCTTCTCCTAAAAATCGAAAGGTTAAAAAAAAAAAAAATTACACGTTGAATTATAGTAAAATGCTCTAAACTTATGGTGGTTGTTGGTTGCTGGTTGCACCGCTCAACCAAACATGTTAAATCAGCTAGTTTAGCAACTCATACATTAATGATACTGTATCAAATGACTTTCTAAAAAGCTTAATATATTCTTTAATCCTTGAGCTGATTGTTTTTCTTTTTTATTTGAACCGATTTGATAGAAACCCCTCATATCCGAACTATGTCCCTTGTTAGCTGGATGCCTTATATAAAAATAATAATTTACCTTGTACTAGTCATGTCGAACTTTATCAAAATCATAACATGGTTAAACAAAATAAATATATTTTATTTATTTAAATTTTTCCAAAAAATATTTACAACTAAATTTCTTTGCATGATTTTATTTTCCTTCTCTTTTCATGTAATTTTATTTTAAGTAAAATCCAAATCCAAAATATCTGTTTGTCCTTTTCAACCAATTTCACTCATTCACTTCCAAAACAATTAGTTTCGACAGACAAAAGTACAGATGCACAGATAAAATATCTAGCACGCAGCATGCAGGTCCATAAAGCACTATGAAGCCTCGATACTCTAAAAATGGTGAAGTATCGTGTTCGATACGTATCCGATACCGATACTCGTCTGATACGTCCCGATACTCGTATCGGAAAAGTATCGGTTAAATCTTTATTTTTAAATAAAAAAATAATATCCGATACGCGTCCGATACTTCCCGATACTCGTATCGGAAAAGTATCGGTTAAAACTTTATTTTTAAATAAAAAAATAATATCCGATACAATCTGTATTTCCTAGTGAATGTCAAACTATTATGTTGTTACACGAGTAACTAACTATGTCTTTTTTTGGATAGTACTGATGATGTTTTTTGGGATGGTACTAATGATGTTCTTTTTGTATAATACTTAACTTAAGATGTATAACTTAAAATGTACTGATGATTATTATTTTTTAGAACAATATTAATGAGACACAAATGCATAACTTAGTATTAATGATGTTAATTTATTATAATTAGTATTTTTTTGTCTTTGTCACTGTTCTGAAGTCACTATGGTGTCCTACTATATAACAGATTGTTAAGTATTTGGATTTGTCCCAAAATTCTAGTATAAGAATGGATGCTTAATGTTTTTAATTGGTTAGCTGCATGACCTATATAATTGTCTGCTATTGCTACAAGATGGGCTTGTTAAAGAGGCTCGACTATTATATGTTTTTTGAGCTATTATATGTCTTTAGTTAGGAGTGATGAACCCTTGTATATTGAGGCTCAAATTGTTTTGCTCTTGTGCAAGCTTATTGACTTATTTGTACTCCTTGTACAATGAACTATTGGCGTTTATAATAATAATAATAATAATAATAATAATAATAATAATAATTTTTTGTCTTTCAAAAAACAATTATCATTATTAATATTATTAATTTTAGTCATGTTTATATATTATGCATTTATATATTTAATTTTAAAATTAATTTTTAAATAACGTATCACGCCAGTATCGGATATGGATTTTTTTAAATTTTCACGTATCAGCGTATCGGTATCGTATCGTATCGTATCCGTATCGTGTCGCGTATCGGGGCTTCATAGATAAAGGACAAGGAAGGCATAAAGCATAGTACATTATTTTCATATATCGTATAAATTAATAAATGTAATACAAATAATAAAAATACTACTGTGTTTCAAAAATAATATATAAAATAATTTCAAAATATGCTGTGTGATATGATATTTTATAAAAGAAAAGAATAATAACACGTGAATTAAATATCTCACGTATATACATTACTGATTTATTATTTTTAATAATAGTACTTATATAAGAACTTCATTTCTCCAACCAACACCTCAAAAATATTAATAAATAGAAAAATAATTTTATGCTATCTATTGATAACTCTATATTAGTATTATATTTTAATATTAAAAACATAAGATCCGCATAAGAAAAGGGCTTAATGTAACAACTCTTCTCAATAAATATTATTTAGATATTAGATTTTCTCTCCAATATATAAAGGTATCTGCACTCGATGTTTATTGAGTTAAATAGCTTCCATAAATTTTTGTATTGAATAAGTTGATATCCAATGAAGGTTTTTTTTTTAACTTTTATAATTTAAATATTATTTCGATATTTTTGGGTCGGATATTGATTTTTTTTTTTTAAAATTGATATTAATTTTAGTATTGAATAAGTTGATATAAAATTTGACCTTAAATTATAGTTGATGCTTAAACAAAATGTATATCTAATTAAAAAAAAAAATACTGAATATAAATGTAATTAAAAAAAAAATAGTTGACGGATTTTGAAGTGTAGTAATGTCTACGCCACATGAATATTATTATAAGTCGATAAAGAAATGTGAGGAAAAGGATAACAGATATTTTGGATGCTCCCATGAAAATATCTACACCAGAAAGATAACCATGTTGGTAATCAAAGCAAAAATTGACGTGGCATATGAATGGTCCCACGACACGTGTAAAAGCGCAGACAACTTTCATTCTCTTTTTGTTCCAAACACAACACCGCCTCAATTTTCTCTCTCTTTTCCTTTTTATTTATTTCCCATTTATTCATTCATCATTCTTCTTCAACTTCAAACCAACAAAGAAAAAATCCAATCTCAAAATTGTTCAAACTCGGACGAGTCAACAACGATTCATTCTCTATATCATCATATCATCATCCATGGAGGTACCTTTTCATTCTCTAAATCAAATTCCTTGTTTCTCCAACCTTATACATGAGTTTATTTTTTATTTATTTTTGCATATTTGTTTTTGTTTGTAATTTTCTCTAGGAGTTCATCATGCATTAGAGGAGTTGACCACAAATTTAGTTAGCTGTCATATGTTTAATGTTTATCTTAAATGTATTTATTTATTTATTTAAGTCATTAATATTATCGCTAATGAATGGTTTAAGTTTAACTTTGTCCTTTTCAAAAAAGAAAAAGGAAAAAAAAAAAGAAGAAGATGGATTTTAGTATTATTATTTGGTAGAAAGAGGTTATTATTTTTATTATTATATATGAAAGTGCATGCATAAGTGATGAGTTCATGGTTCGGTATCAAAATAAATACATAAAAAATTCAGAAGAAATGCTTTCGTTTGTTTCGTTTGATCTGAAGTGAAAAATATCTTCTTTTTTATTTTTGGTATAAGAAAAATATCTTTTTCTAGAAAGAAATTAAGAATATTCCGTTTGGCTTATTTTTGGGGTGTAAGTAAAAGCATAAAAGAATTATATCTTTGATGGAGATTGTGCTAATATTCTGGCTTATGTTCATTAATAATTTGAATATATATTATATTTTTAATATACATTTTGTATCACTAAGTGGACTTTATGTAAGATCTACAAATCACGTGAATCAAACTTATTATTGGTGAGAGTCTCTAAATTAACTTGTTTTAGCAGATAAATTTTTATTTATTTTGGCTTCACAGTATTTTTTATTTATTACTCCCTCCGTTTTTTTTAATTGTCTTCTATTATCATATTTAGCGTTTTTATTTAATTGTCCTTTTTGTATTTTATGACTATGATTTGTTAATTATATTCATTGTCAATTGCTTTTATTTTTTTCCATAAAACCAATTAATGCTATATATTTGGAAAACTAAATCTTTTTTTTAATTTTTTTTTTGTTGGTACATGTTGAGAAAGATAGAGAGATTCTTCATTTCAATCTTTTGTTATTTTGTTATTACAAAGCCTAACTGATTAGGATTGAAGCTTCACAATATATAGACTTCAATCCTTGACTAACTATGACTCTGCAACTGCCAGCTCAGCATTGCTAGCTCAGCGGGGATTACATAATAGTCCTAATACAAATGCTAGTGTATACAGTATACAAACTCTATCTTATACAAGTAGTTATACACTTATTGCTATACTCCATTACTCCCCCTGCAAACTCAAGGAGGTTTCAGAGAGAACACTTTGAGTTTGCTACAAATATTAGCATAATTGGCCGGTGAGAGTGGTTTAGTAAGCGGGTCAGCCAATTGATCACACGCAGGGACATGCAGGACATGGATTTGTTTTGACAGGACCTTTTCGCGTGCGAAATGGATGTCTAACTCAAGGTGCTTAGTCTTGGAGTGCAGAACTGGATTATGAGCCAGAGAGACAGCGCTGAGGTTGTCACACAACAAGGTGGGAGTGTAGAATGGCACTTGCAGCTCACGCAATAAGGACTGTATCCATAGTAGCTCCGATGTTGTGTTAGCCATGCTACGGTATTCTGCCTCAGTGCTAGAACGAGCAACTAGAGGTTGTTTCTTTGATGCCCACGACACAAGATTTGGCCCAAAATAGATGCAGGAATCGGAAATAGACCGTCGGTCATCTTGATCCGTTGCCCAATCGGCATCACTGTAAGCACGGAGAGAGAAGGGTGGACTAGCAGAAGCATGATTAATTAGGAGACCATGAGTGAGAGTACCTTTGAGGTATCGTAAAATCCGTTTCACTGCCTTCCAATGAGATTCCAGTGGCTGGGCCATGAACTGACAGACTTTGTTGACACTAAAGGCAATATCTGGTCTAGTCAAGGTGGCATACTGTAGAGCACCCACAACAGATCTGTATAGAGAGGGATCCTGCAGTGAATCAGTGCCAAATTTGCTGAGACGACAACTATTAACCATGGGTGAACCAATGGGATTTGAGTCTTCCATATCAGCCTTACACAACAAGTCTCTAATATACTTGGATTGATAGAGGAGTAAAGCTCCAGAAGGGAGATGATGGACCTAAATTCCTAAGAAATAATCCACTTGACCAAGTCTTTTGAGGGCAAACTGAGCATGAAGTTTGTCAATGAGATCATTGATAAGTTGGGATGAGGAGCCAGTGATAAGAATATCATCCACATAGATGAGTACATAAGTGGAGGTACCTTTTTGAGTGTGAATAAGCAAAGATGGGTCACATTTGCTTTTGACAAAGCCTAGCAGAAGTAAAGCATGTGTGAGACGATCATACCAGGCACGTGGGGCCTGTTTTAATCCATATAATGACTTGTGTAGTCTGCACACAAGAGACTTGTCTGAGACCTCAAAACCAGATGGTTGAGCCATATAGACCTCTTCCTGAAGTACTCCATTTAGGAATGCATTATTTACATCAATTTGTTGAACTGTCCATTTGAATGTGACTGCCAAAGTGAGTATAATCCGTATAGTAACAGGCTTGATGACAGGGGAAAATGTCTCTGTAAAGTCAAAACCAGCAGTTTGAAGAAACCCCTTTGCCACAAGACGAGCCTTGTACTTGTTAACTGTGCCATCCGGATTCTCTTTGACACGAAAGATCAATTTACAACCAATAGCTCTCCTGTGTGGTGGTAGAGGCACTAGGGACCAAGTTTTGTTATCCATTAAAGCCTTGTATTCAGCTTGCATAGCTTGCCTCCATTTTACATCACTGAGGGCACTTCTGACATTTTTGGGCTCAAGTTCAGCCAAGAAAACCTTAGGTTTGAGATTCCCTGTTTTGCCACGAGTGATCATGGGGTGGTCATTGTGGTTAGAAATTACAGGAGGAGTGGAAGGAGGTACTTGCTGAGGTTGTGTACCTGATGATGATGAAGATAAATGTTGAGCTGACACTGTATGTGGCTGTGCAACAGACTGAGGTGTGGATAACTGACTCAAAAGAGAAGTGGAATCAGAGTTAGTATGTAAAGGAGAGACTGACTCAGCCTGAGGTGTAGTAGAGATAACAGAGTCTCCTGACATAGGAGTAAACTCAGTGAAACCAGGAGGGAACATGATACTGGCTGGATAGCTGTCAACAGATGAATTTGGCTGAGAATCTTCATTTCAATCTTTTGTTATTTTGTTATTACAAAGCGTAACTGATTAGGATTGAAGCTTCACAATATATAGACTTCAATCCTTGACTAACTATGACTCTGCAACTGCCAGCTCAGCAGGGATTACATAATAGTCCTAATACAAATGCTAGTGTAGACAGTATACAAACTCTATCTTATACAAGTAGTTATACACTTATTGCTATACTCCATTAGTACATAACATATTAACTTTTGTTTTTTTTTTGTACATAATATATTAAATTTATTGGAAAGAAAAAGTGTGGGAACAAAAATAGGAATTTGTTGGTAGATTAAAACAAGGGTATAATAGGAAGATAACGTGCAAAAATACACTTCTTTAATTTGGTGTTATCATTCTAAAAAGACAATTAAAAAGAAACGGAGGGAGTATATTTTATAGGATTCATGTATATTTTATTTGTATAATAATTAAAAAATATTGATCACCAGAAATAATAATTAATTATTTTTGATATTTTTATACTTGGGTCTAATAATATTTACTATTATATTATTTCATGATATTATTTTCTAATAAAATATTTATATAAGTATTTAAACACTAAGATATGATTAAATATTTTCGAAAAACCTTTTTCTTACTGTTTTAGTGCATAATAATTAAATTCTTATAAATGTGTAAAATAAATAAATTAAATCCTAATAAAATTTGTAGCACATATATATATATATTTTATTTTATTATGATATTATTCTCTCTATTTTTCTATCAATTAATGTGTGTTGGGGTTTCATATATAAAATATCAGGGCATAAGAGAAACTGAAGAGTGGACGGATGAGAAACACAGCATGTATATAAAGTCTATAGAAGCATCTTTTGTTAATGACTTATATGATTCCAAGCAAACAGGGGTTTCTTTTTCCAGCAAAGGAAAACCCAACGAATCTTCTACTGGCCAGGTTTCATTTCCATATCCCTAAAATATCAAAATTTTGTGAGAGTATTAAATTGAGGTTCTCCTAATTGCATTTTAAACTTGTACTAAAATCCTTTCTATTAGAAATTTTTTTTGCTCTAAAATAAGTGTTGTTTTATTTTCTCAATACAACATTAATTTATTCTAATTTTACATCCAAATTTATTTTGTGCACACATATAACTTTTAAGTTATTATATATATAATTGTTAATAGTTGATAGAGATAGTTTTATATGGAACTATAATAAAATAGTTTTACGAGTCTCTTTGTTAAGTGTAGCTCAATTGATAATTACATAAAACATTATTAGAGAAGTTAGAGTTTGAATCTTAAATTTTCCACATTTACACTTTGTTTGGTTATAAAGAGAGAATGAGAAGAGAGAAAGAGGTGAGAGAGAGTATGAGAAGAGAGAAAAATGTGAGAAATAGAATAAATTTGGAGTATTGTTTGGTTTAAGAGAAAGAGAAGAGAGATAGAAGAGAGAGAAATGTTAATTATTTATAAAAAGACGAGAATACCCTTAAACTATACAAAAATCTTATTAAATGTAATTTTTTTATTTAATTAATTAAATTACTTAATCTAAATTTACTTAATCTAATTTTCCATCAATTTCATTTATTAGAATAATTTTTTAAAATAATTAATATATTTTTAAATATTACTATGTAGTTTATTTTTAATTAGATTAATTAATTAAAAGTTTTAAATTAATTGGATGAAAGTGAATATCTTTAGTGGAACACAAATATCAATGTAGGGGTATAAAAGGAAGAAGTGCAATTACAGCTCATTCTCTCCACTTTCTCGGCTATTTTGAGGAGAAGAATAAAACTAGTGGGTCCCACTGATATTTGGTCTCTCTTAGCTCTTTCTCTCCTCTGCCAAACAAGAGAAATTGCCCATTTCTCACCTCTTTCTCTCCTCTTTTACTCTCTCTTCCCTATTTCTTGCATACCAAACACACCATTATAATGTGCTAGTCTAGCTACTAGATTATTTGACAAAAAAAATAGTTTTATGAAATTATTACATTCATTGATTTTTTTTTAATCTATGTAAAAGAAATTTAAACGACATTTATTTTGTGATGTGTTAGAACACGAGGGGGCAGCTTGGGAATCATGGGGGCAGCTTGGGAATCATCCACACGATGACTAAGAACATTGATATAAGTGAGTTGGACTCCACACTCTTACCCAAAACCTTAAGACATTAGGTTTATGGGTCCTCTCACTTATAAATGCTCCAAGTCTCCACATTTTAACCAATGTGGGACTTCCCCACACTACTCACACTTGTTTTTCTCAACACTCCCCTTCAAGTGTGAGTCTACCACAATGTTCCCCCTCAAGCAGAAGCTCATACCGTCGTTGACACTTTTTCAACGGGTCCCTTCACTTGAACCAAAGGCTCATGATACCACTGTTAGAACACGAGGGGGCAGCTTGGGAATCATCCACACGATGACTAAGAACATTGATATAAGTGAGTTGGACTCCACACTCTTACCCAAAACCTTAAGGCATTAGGTTTATGGGTCCTCTCACTTATAAATGCTTCAAGTCTCCACATTTTAACCAATGTGGGACTTCCCCACACTACTCACTATTGTTTTTCTCAACATGATGGAGCAGGAGTATAAACTAACTCACCTAACATTAATGGTCATACTTTTTAAAATAAAAATTAAAGAAAATGCTAAAACATTCTCTTGAAATTTGTAAATTCAACTTTTTAAACATTAAATATTTTGTATTGTTAAGAGCAATTTTTTAGGGTGCATGTTAGTGTTGAGCCATGAGAGGGACTCTTACTGGAAATTGGATTGGCATATTGGACTTTGAGTAACCATACAAGTAACTTTAATAACATATTTTCATTCAAAATATTAAGATATTTTTTTGACGCAGTAAAATTTTAAGATATTAGATTTATGAAGTAACAAATGACATTTTGAAAAAAAAAAAATTATAACTAATAAAAGAAAGAATTTAAAACAATCTTTTATATATATATAGAAAGAGAGGTAGTATATGATTTCAAAACTAAACTTATTAAAATTTTCCTATTTCCTATAGTTCAAGGTTCTTCGCGGTGGTTGTTGGCAAAAGATGAATTTTGAAAGAGAGAATTCTCAAATGAGTAGAGTGAATCAACACCATGATTTAATAGCAAATCCATGGATTCAACACTACAGATGTTCAAGCAAACAAGAAAGTGCAGTAGCTCCATCCCCTATAACTCAACAAGTTGTTAGTTTCAGCCAAAAGAAGAAAATTTCCTCAAAAGCAGGACAACTTCATATGAGTGAATCTCAATTTTATCATCAAAATATGCTTTCTAGTGATACAGGTTAGTCATAATAAGCCCAATTAAGCAAATAATTAACTATTATTATTATTTATAATTCTCTCATTGATGTCTTTGTTGGCTCTTGCAGAAGTGTCGGATCAAAATTTTGTTGACGAAGAAGTGAAATTTGAAAAGAAAAACACAAGCAACGCGAAAAGACGAAAATCTTTTGATTGTTGATGCGAAAGGCAATGATCTGGTATAGTTCTATTTTATAAGTCATTTTTCTATTTCTTCCATTTTAAATGTTGTTTTTTTAGAAAAAAATAATTACTGGTGATATATTATTTTTAAAGTTACAGACCTATTCATTTGCTATAACATTCTTAACTATTTATTACGGACAAATAGAAAAATATACGTACAATAAATAAAATAATAAACAGTCAAGAGTATTGTCCACAAGTCATAGTTCAGCTGGTAGAAATGCCGAAATTACTAGTGTCAGACGTCATGCCCGGGATTCGAATCCCGATCCCTCCACTTTATGTGTGCGAGTTTATAATGGCTTACCATTTCGTCTATGTAAAAAAATGTCAAGAATATCACAAGAAAATGACAAATAATGTTATCAAAGATATTTTTTTAATTAATCTTCTTAGTTTATGTAAACACCCTAAATCAAAACATATAAAAAAATGGAACATATGTAGCATAATTATGATATAGCTAGGTGTTTGAAAATAAATTGTGCTATCTTGGAACTAAGTGATGACCATAAATTTCCAAATTTTGTTTCAGATGGTTCCTATCAGCAAATCTTTTTCTATTGGAGATGTTAACAAGAATTGTATTTCTACTGCTTAGAGTATGAATGAGAGTATATCATACATGTGATGGTTCTGATCTGAACGAAACGTTCTTAGGCAGAGTAACAAGGCAGAGGAGTTGGCAAAAATTACACAAGTTAATGATTGGAATTGACTTATAATTGGAAACTTAAGATTAAACTCTTTGTACGTGTATGTGTATGAGTATGTATATGTGTACTAGTAAACTGATATTTTGGTTCTTAAATATTTGAATCTTTATTACTACGGTATGTAAATGTATCAAAATTACAAATACATAGCATACTCATGAGTCATGACACGTCTCTTTTGTTAGTAATAGACTAAATTGATTAACAAAAGACACATTCAATGATTAAAACAACTAAAAAAGAAAAACACATTTACGTGTATGTTTTTGTAACTTTGTTGCATATTTGAAGGATTATTGATAGAAGATTGGATAGTAGATAATTAAGTAATTATATAGTAGTTAATGAAATAATTTAAGAGTAGAATTTATATTGTTATTTTGAGTATTGATAATATTATGTTATTTATATTGGATTTTATGGCCTTTAGGCCCATTTAGGTTATGGTCCATTATGATTTATGAGTATTATATATGTAGTGTTTTGGTCACATTTAGAATCAACGAATGAAATGAAATGTTTTTATTTTTTTGATTTATTGTTTTTCTTTATGCTTTTCTTAGGTTAGTTTGTAGCTCTCTATCAATTATTGTGACAACTTCTAACACATTTAAGAACTAAACTATGTATAGGTTGTATGTGTATGCATGCATTGGGCTTTGTAGAGTGATTGACATCTGAGTAATTTGAACCGTCTAATTTCAAATTAATGGTCAAGATCGCTTACTGCTTAATTCTCTTTCGGCGGAGAATTCAAATTCTATGTAAAAGTCATTCCCATAGCAGCAACATGAATTTTCTCCAAGAATCCTCTAGCATCATTAGATTTACCCTACTATTTTTTGCAAAGCACATTTCTACGCTATAACAGTTCTGGTCCTTAAATATTGTCGCGCCATTTTTGCATTTTGATCTCCGGTGCTGCCCAAAAATCTGTTGCCACTAAGACAGCCTGTTGGTTGCGCAACATTAGTGTACTGTCCACCTCTGTGCCAGCCGCCCTGTGCAGCTTCTGGCCTCTCCGCCCCTGTGCATTATTGACAGCATTCCAATGGTTCAAACAGTTCCGTGCTAATTGTAACGAAACTGATAGCCTAACTTCAAGTTCTCCCACAATTTTTCGTTTCTTCGAATACAAATACACCATAATGCCATCGCAAAAGTATTTACTTGATGGAAAGGCGGCTGCCCCAATAATTGAAAAAATATCGCAACAAAACCATCCGCCGTTTCTATCATTCCATTCCATCAATAATATTCCAAAGTCCCGCTTCCTCCCAAATTTCTCGAGCTTTCAGACAACCAAAGAAAATATGTCAATCTTTCTCATGATTGCCATGACACATATATCGAAGCAATTTATTATTTTATGTTGGAGTCGTTGTCTTGTTGGTAAACATCCTCTTGCCGGTCGCCAAAGAAAGACTTTATCTCTTTGATAAATTTTAAGCCCCCAAATTTTCAACCAATTACTTTCCACCCAGAATTCTCTATTATCCACCATGTTTTCCAAAATGTAGTAATAGCGGATTTCACACTATACTCACCATAACTCTGGAATTTCCATGTATGGATATCCTCTTGAACACATTCAAACAATGGAATGGATAGAATGCTAAAAGCTTCCCTTTGAATATTAAAAATCCCTTCAATTAGATTTTTGTTCCACTCTTGAAACCCACTTTGATCATGTACACTCATATTCTCCATTCCTGGTATCATAGGACTAATAACAAAAAAGTTCTCTTGCTGCCTAAGCCAAGCGTCTTCCATCCAAAGTATCCATTGACCACTAAATGTACATACTACGTACGCTAAAGAAAACTGGGGTTGTGGCCTAATTTAACCCCCCAAATAAACCTCCCTCTTATAAAGTTATAATTATAATTTATCCCCCAAATATGATATTATTTGCTTCTTCTAATTCTACAAATGGTTTGCTTCGCATTTTCCAATTTAGTTTGATAAGTGGTTTACTTCTTGATCCATAGTTTCTTTAATCTCCTCAGTCCTGAGACTTGTCATTAGGACTCGTTCCGACCACTTGAAGGTCTTGTAAGGAATTAAAAAGAACTACATATGGTAAAAATGTCTTGGAACTTGTGTACTTCACCTTTTTAAAGTATAAAGAATAATATTATCAATGCAAAACTTACTATTTTTAGTATCCTTAACTAGTGCTCCGGTGCACTAGTTAGCATGACCCATATTAAAAATGAACCTTTAATAAAAAGTGTATATTTTTACTTTTCTTTTCAAAATTTGCTACAAAGATTGAAATGACTTAATGGCTGAGTTTGTGAATGAGTTCTACATGTAATAGTTTCAATTCATAGATTTTCCAAAAATGTTATCGGTTTTAATTATTAATTTAAAATAATTAGAGCTAAAATTATACAAAAAAGTTTGTGAATAGATTCTACATTCAATTCTTAGGTTTTTTTTTTAAAAAAAATCGGTTTCAATTTAATTTTAAAGGACTATAACTAAAATTATGCAGAAAAAATGTTAATATTGAGATTTGAACCAAAGATCATGCACACACAAACACCGTAATCTACTACTAATAATATATTAATTAATACACATGACATACTATGAACATTAACTGTATATAACTACTATTATTGTAAAAGTAAAATAAACCACTATTGTAGGACCTCAACAATTTGAGACTCCTAATATTTTAAGAGTCGATACTATCATACCCCCAACACGTTGGTAGGGAGGGGTTAGACCGGTTTGTCATTAAGCCCTCCTTATCTTGCATCCTTGTAATAAATCATTCATACAATTTAGAAGATTATTCAGTTTGCTCCCTTATATGTTTAAATTTGTTAAAATACATTATCACAAATATGTCTCTGGGAAAAATGTCGCATTTTAAGGGGTTTGAGAAAAATAATTTACGAATTTCATATAAAAATAATGAATAAATTTATCATTATTTTTATATGAAATTTGTAAATTTTTTTCTTTTTGGCCAAATGAAATTTGTAAATTATTGTTAAAAGCAAAAAGTGAAGTGTTTTTATTGATTTTTTTTTTTTTTGCATCATGTATCTTTAAGTAAAGATTAAACGGACACGCTAGTCAATGGAAAAAATATCAAATAAGAACCTTTTTCAAAATTATTTGATCGAGTGGAGATTAGTGTCAAATGATTAATAAACACAAAAATAGACCATATATTGAGGAATAGAACTAAAATCCTTAGCTTGATTTGTTACTAGCTTGGACTTTTTCTTTCTTTTTTGGATGAAGCATGTAAAGCAAATATATATTCTATTACAGCTTGCAAAAAAGCTTTAAATCCTCATTTTGAAGAAAAAGATATGAAAGTTTATGAGAGTGGCCAGAAATGAAAGCTTTAAATCCTCTCAAAATCTCATGTTTGAATCTTTTCGGCGGCACATTTTATTTTTGACCAGTCCATACATAGCGAAACTTTGGCTTTATGGGCACCTTGTAAATGGATGGTAGAATTGATATCCATCTATAGTGTAATTTTCTTATTAACTTATACTTATTTTGGATATTTATCAGTTACACTATTGAAGTGGATAATTTTGATAAGTTCAAAAATTAATAACCACTATTTTTGAGAATCTATCAAACTTATTCATTTAACGTGTGCCGGTACATATCTAAATAAGACGTTTATATATAGATAATATTTTCAAATTTATCTTCATCTTAACAATTGGAGGCGGCCGTTAGTAGTGTCGTGCTCTTCTCATTCTTTATCTTGTATCATTCATTCATTCATGGGGGGAATTCGATCAATAATTCATAAACTTTGCTACTTGATCCTCCCTCCAGCTGGAAAAATGGTGACATGTAATAATGTACAAGAGAATCGTGGTTCCTAGCATATACACATATTTTAATATCGTAAACTTTTGGGTCCTCTTAAATTATCCATCTTCTTTTTTGATTTGGAAAAAGTTATATATTAGGAGTCTTTTTCTATGATATCTCTCGGCCACAATCTATACAGATCTTTATCATTTATATGTTGCTTTAGATCTTTATCATTTCATTAACTGGTTCAAATAATATGTGACAACGATCTTCAAATTTTTAAGCGTTGAGCATAGTACTTGCCAATTTGGTCACTAATATTATAATAATACAAAATCTCGTCAATTTGTCATTTTCTTAATTTTTTTAATAATTTTACTTTTCTTTTTTTGAAAATTTTAATAATTTAACTTGACTCTAGCTTTATTGTTTTTTTACCAAATGAACATTGGTTAAACATGCCAATCTTCGATTAGTTTTTTTTAGTGATTGTTCTTTCCCTATTGTTCAGATATTTTTCAGTTGGATGGAGGATTTAAGCAATTCAGAAGAAGGGGGAAGAGCAATTACTCAACTTTTTTTACTCACATTTTTTAGGCTGGGCAAGCAGACTCATAGCCTTGTGCCACTATATTTTAGGGTCTCAAAATTGTACTATAACTTATCAGGCCTATCATTTTATGCTATATGTTAAGTATTATAATTACCAAATAAAAAGAGGTATTGAGTGCCAGTTCAACTCCTCCCTTTAACAATTTTTTCAATTTTTTTTTAAGAAATCAAAAGGTTTAGAAAAAAATGATGTTGAACTCATTACAACAATACTATCAATTTTTAATTATATTAATTTGAAGGTGTGTTTTGTTACTATTGATTAGAATATAACTATTTTTTATATTATTTACATTTTAAATAAAAATTACTCTTTTTAAAAATTGTGTTTTTTAAATAAAAAGACATTTGAACTTTATTAATTTTTTTTACCTTTAAACGACCTCTTTATGTAATTTGCCCGGGTCTCAAAATGTGTTGGGCCGACCTTGATTGAGTGTGGTGGTATCTTTCGTGGATTAGATGGCTAATGGATTGGAAGATTTTGTTGAAGATTTTTTAAATTTGATGGAAGCTGCACAACTTATATAGATGAACTCTAGAGAGTGTATGAAGGCTTGAAGATTGCTTGTCATCAGAGTTTCAAAATGATAGAGCTTCACGTTGACTATGAGATGATTGTCAAAATGCTACCGAATGAGTGATGGTTTGAATTTGAAGTTAGTTCGAAAGATGCGACAACTCCTAGTAGAATTGGATTTCCAACTCCTAGTAGTAATTTTCTTCTTTTGGTTTTCGGTCCTCCTTTATTCCATATAAAAAGAAAATCTCATCCTCAAATGACTTATCTAAAAACCACTTATAAGAAGAGAATTAAATTGGATATAGCAATTGCTCAACTTTCACCGTCTTATTGGAGAAGATATATAACACATTAATATTTCACGATTTTCCGATTGTCCAATGCCCGACCCAGTTCAATTTTCATATGGACTATATGGATTTGGGCCATAAAACCCAATCGGATTTGGACTAGGTTTTTGAAAGCCCGATTCTTCCAAGTCCGTGGGCTAATGGGCCGACCCATTAGCCCGACCCACTTTGAACAGCTCTACGTGTAACGTGTGGAACAACAAGGGTCCTATTGTTTCATGGGTAAGAAATTTCCTCATTTTGTCGAAGCATATCTACGGGAACATAAAACATAACATATTTAATATATTATTACTATTAATTTATGCTGTATGTTGGATCACCGCTAGCAACAAAAAAGCAAGAATTCTTGATAGAAGTGTAGAGGAATCAACCGTGTTAATGTTCACTAGGGCTCCCTAGTTTCGAATGTTACGAAGGTTGGTGGAACCCCTTTGCACGTTTTGAGATTCTTGTCTTAGTGTCTAGCCGGAATCGATTGTTTTGTTAAGTTTCTCCGTTTGTGAGTTGTTTCTCTCTTTCTGAGAGTTTCGATACCTTTCCGACAGTCATCTGTGATTCTATGCAAATGGCTGCGAACAACAGCACATTAGATATTGAAAACTTGACCCTGGATGATGAAGATGAGGAGTTGGAAATAGAGGTGGGTGATGAAAGACAACAGATAGAAAAGCAATCTTTCAACCTTGTTGGAAGGTTTCTCACCAATAAGCCAATTCGAGTAAAGATGCTGATGGAAAAAATGGGGGATATATGGCAACCAGGGAGGGGGATGGACATTGAAGAACCTTACCCAGGGCTGTTTGTTTTTAAATTTTTCCATCTTTTAGATGTGCAACACATTCTCAAACAAGGACCATGGGCATTTGATGGCCACACATTAGTCCTGAACACTCTATCTGATGATGAAGATCCACGTGAAGTCTCACTCTTCAAAGTACCATTTTGGATTCAAGTCCATAACTTACCATCAGGATATATGTCTGAGAAAGTAGGGAAGCAAGTGGCGGATTACATTGGCGACTTCCTTGAGTATGACGAGAAGAATGATAATCTCTCTTGGGGAAAGTATATGCGGATCCGTGTACTGGTTGACGTTCGGGAACCGCTGAAAAAGGCTAAGAAAATCAAGAAGCAAGGTGGGGATAGTTGTATGGTGCAATTCAAATATGAACGTCTGGGAACCTTTTGTTATGTTTGTGGATTGCTTGGCCACTCAGAGTCACGATGTCCAAAACTGTTTGATCATCCAGAGCTGGAAATTAAGAGGGCATGGAGTCCGGAGTTGAGAGCGGAGTTAGGACGTCGGCAGGGAAGAGAGTCTAGGTGGATCCGGCAGGGTGGAAACCCCAACTGGGTTGCCCCGGATCCGGTATTCATGAGAAATAAATGCGCTAGCAGCAATTCAGGAGATAACGGTACAAATCATAAAGAGGTTGTTAATGCAAATACTGAAAAGAAATTTGAAAAAGCCAATCTAGCTGATGTATTCCGCAAACCAAGCATCTTATTTCCAAAACTGTTGGACACATCTACAAAGAAAGCTATTAATGAGGAAGTTATGGATGAGGATGAGGCTCATGAATTAATTATTGAAGGTGATAGGAAAAGATCACGTAAGCACAATATTAGTGCACATGTGAATTCCAATGATCATATATATGAGAAGCACAATAATAGTGACGTGGCAGTGGAGAAGAACAGCAGCAACAATCATAATTTTTTAATGGCAGGCCCTGGTGGGGCCCGCCAGGGATAATGAGTCTTCTCAGCTGGAATTGCCGGGGCCTGGGCAACCCGAGTGCAATTCCGACATTACGCGACCTCGTTCGGACGTACCAACCGGACGTTATATTTCTCTGTGAGACTTTGGTACATGCAAATAAAATTACAGAAATAAAAATCAAGTTGGGTTTTGATGAGTCTTTTGCGGTTGACCGAATCGGTAGGAGTGGAGGATTAGCTCTTTTATGGAGAAACCAAGTTAGCTGTCATATTATTAACTACTCTCAAAACTTTATAAATGTTGAGGTTAGTTCAGAGAGGTGGAATAATTGGAGGTTCACAGGCTTTTATGGTTATCCAGAGCAAGATAGAAGAAGGGATTCATGGGATCTCCTTAGATGGTTGGCACATGATACTTCTCTCCCATGGTGTATTATGGGAGATTATAATGATATGTTATCATCAGATGACAAACGAGGGGGAGCAGCTCAACCTAATTGGCTCATTAGAGGCTTTCGTACAGCTGTGCAAGACAGCAGACTTATAGACTTACCGATGGAGGGATATCCATATACGTGGACGAAGGGTCGTAGAGCGTCCAACCCTACAGAGGAGAGATTAGACAGAGCATTAGCTACACAAAGTTGGATCGATGAATTCCCTCATTTCAAATTCATGAACACTATAGCTGACAGATCCGACCACACCCCCATTTTACTTCGTCTCATAAATGCTGAAAAGGAAATCAAAGCTAGAGTCTTCAAATTTGAGAATGCATGGTTGGAAGAACAAAGTTTAAGTGATGTGGTCAAAGGAGCTTGGAATAGAGAGGCCAATGATCCGTTAATTTCAAAGATTCGTAGATGCACAGAGGATCTAGACGAATGGGGTTCAAGACTTCGAAGTCGGTTCAAAAAAACCATAGCGGCCTACCGTGAAGATATGGAAGCTAATCAAGATAGCAGCAATGAGATGTGCGTTCGTAAGTATCAAGAAGCTAGAGAAAATTTGAGCAAGGTACTTAAGCAAGAGGAAGATTATTGGAAGCAAAGAGCGAAGGCTTATTGGCTCCGTGATGGAGACTCTAATACTAAGTTTTTTCATGCTACTGCATCAGCTAGGAAAAAAAAGAATCACATTGCAAAACTTACAAATAGTGCAGGGGAGATGATGGAAGATCAGAGTAGCAAATGCACCATAGCTAAAGATTACTTTGAAAATTTATTTCAACAAAGTGAAAATGATGATCATGAGGTAACAAATCTTATAAGAAGGCTAGTGACAGAAGAAGAAAACCAAAGCCTTGCTTGTGATTTCAGAATAGAGGAGTTCAAAGAGGCTTTATTTAGTATGCATTCTGACAAAGCGCCGGGCCCGGATGGTTTAAACCCAGCTTTTTACAAAAAATTTTGGGAGCTGTGTGGTGGTGAAATTTTTCAAACAGGGAAAAGTTGGCTGCAAGATGGTAGATTTCCGGTCCAGCTGAACAACACAAATATTGTGCTTATCCCTAAGGTTGACAACCCCACCTCCATGAAAGATCTTAGACCTATATCTCTTTGCAACGTACTTTACAAGATCATCTCCAAAGTGCTGGCAAATAGAATAAAACCACTACTCCCCAGGTACATATCTATTGAGCAATCCGCTTTTGTTGAGAATAGATCCATTCTTGATAATGTTATGGTAGCTATGGAAACTATTCATCATATGAAATGTAAAACTAGAGGGAAAATTGGTGAGGTTGCTCTTAAAATAGATATCAGTAAGGCTTATGATAGAGTGAGTTGGAAGTATTTATTAAATATTATGCGGAAGATGGGGTTCTGTGAAAAATGGGTGGGGTGGATTAAGATGTGCCTCGAATCGATCCAATACTCGGTGATGGTGAACGGGGAGAGTGTAGGACCAATAAAACCGGGGAGAGGACTCAGACAAGGGGACCCTCTATCACCTTATCTATTTATCTTGTGTGCAGAAGGACTGACATCACTTATTAAAAAATATGAAAGCCGAGGTGACATTCATGGTGTGAGAGTGTGTAGAGGGGCTCCTAGCCTCTCCCACCTCCTATTTGCTGATGACTGCTTTCTTTTTTTCAGGGCCGATATCAGAGAAGCTCAATGTATGAAAAAGATCCTCAACGATTACGAGAAGGCTTCCGGTCAAGCTATTAACTACACTAAATCTGAAGTGTATTATAGTAGGAATACTCCAGCTAGTATAAAGGAAAGTATATCAGCCACGCTAGCAGTCACAGAAGTTATGGGTACCGGTAGATATCTTGGTATGCCTTCCATGATAGGGCGTAACAAGAAGGCGTTGTTTGGCTACCTCAAAGATCGTATGTGGAAAAAGATTCAAAGCTGGTCGGGGAAGCACTTATCAAAGGCTGGAAGAGAGGTTTTAATAAAAGCGGTGGCCCAAGCAATTCCGGCTTATTGTATGAGTTCTATCTTGTTGCCGGAATCTTTGGGAGAAGAATTGGAAAGAATGATGAATTCCTTTTGGTGGGGATCTAATAAGGCCTCAGGTAAGGGAATAAATTGGTTGCGATGGGAAAAGTTAGCTATGAGAAAAGAACATGGAGGGATGGGATTTCGTCATTTGTATGGTTTTAACTTGGCGATGCTAGGGAAGCAAGGTTGGCATCTCTTAACCAACCAAGATACTATTTTATCTAAAGTCTTCAAAGCTAAATATTACCCGAAGGAAGGGTTTCTTGATGCAAAATTGGGTCATAACCCAAGTTATGTTTGGCGTAGTATCCAAGCTTCTCAGGTGGTAGTCAGGAGTGGACTCAGATGGCGAGTTGGAAATGGAGCTAACATTGATGTTTGGAGGCAACCATGGCTTAGAAATAGTGATAGCTCTTGTGTTACTACAGTGATGTCTGAGAACAATGCACATTTAAAGGTTGCAGACCTTATAGATAATGCTACTGGTAGTTGGAACTTTAATTATATCCAACAAAACTTTTGTCCAAGAGATGTTCTGGAAATTATGAAGATACCACTCAACCTTCTGCAAAATGAAGATGCTCCAATTTGGAAATGTAGCCGCAATGGTTCATATAATGTCCGTTCTGCTTATTACAACTTAATGGAGAATGTTATAGATAATAATCATCTCAAAGTGGAAGGCAATTGGAAGAAACTTTGGAAGCTAAAAGTCCCCAACAAGGTTAAAATCTTTCTTTGGCGAGTGCTTCGCGGTTGTCTCCCTGTGCGAGCTAGATTGAGCAGCAAAGGTGTTCAATGTGATACTAAATGCCCTTGTTGTGGTGAATATGAAGAAAATGAATGGCATTGCTTTGTTGGATGCATGACAGCCCAAGAAGTGTGGATGGGAACTGAATGTTGGCAGGAAGTGGAAAAATATAGCACTAATGCTATGAGTTTTGTGAGCATGATCTTGAATATGTTAGAGGAGCTTGATAACAAAAACATGACAGTAGTGGCTATGATGATGTGGTCCTTATGGTGGAGAAGAAACCAAAAATGTTGGAATGACAACCTCCCAACAGTGCATGCAACTATACGAAGAACTCGCGAGAATTTATACGACTGGAAGCAAGCACAACGTTGCGGTACAGCTGCTGTACACACTAATGCAGATCCAGAATTACTGTCATGGAGAAAACCACCAGTGGGATCTCTCAAATGCAATATAGATGCAGCGGTTTACATTGAGCAAAATATTTTTTGTATTGGAGCATGTCTACGTGATGAGCAAGGACAATTCATGAAAGCCTTTGCAAAAAGATTTGAAGGTCAACCAAACATCTCTGAAGCTGAAGCTATTGGCTTGTTGGAAGCTTTGAAGTGGCTAAATACCATGCATACAAACCATATTTATTTGGAAACTGACAGTATGCAAGTAGTAAATTATCTTAACAATAAGTGTCATGATAGTACTGAGTTTGGTATTATCATTGAGACATGTCGTAATTTACTTTCATATTTTGAACACTGTAAGGTCAGTTATGTAAGGAGACAAGCTAACCGAGTAGCCCATGATTTAGCTCAGGCAGCTCGTTTTAATGCTAGTCATCAAATATTTGATTATTGTCCACCTTGTATTGAAGCTACTATCATGAATGAAATGCACTGAGTTTTCTCTTGTCAAAAAAAAAAAACATAACATATTTGATGAAACAAGAATTGACAACTTTAGTGCATAAATAAATAAAAATAATATTACAGGGTGGATTTCACCAAACGTACATGAACATGAGACAGGTGCCCCTTGTAATTGATCTCCTAAGATATTTACCTTGTCAATTGTCATAGAGTAACCAGTCACCATTATACACGTTTATAAATCAAATAAAAAGGACCAGAATCTAGAAATGACACCTACCTACTACATCAGCATCACCATTACTTTATAAGTGAGATGGTGGATCATAGACACATTATAAGGGATGAAATATGTAGTTAATTAAAAAGAAAAATTAGATAGATTATTGCTAATTTGGAAATTTATAGGTATAACCTGTATAATCTACGATCTAAATTGTCAAAATTACACGAACCAAAATATAAACTAGTCAAAAAAATTGGTCTTAAAAAATTACATGGGTTGTTGGTTAAATGAGTTGGTTCAGAGGTGGTGTCGGTTTTGGTATGTTCATTGGTGTTCCGTTTATATATGACACTTTTGTTTTGTAACTCCTTATTACCAATCTCTGTTCTTTTTTTGTTGAGATTACCTCCTATAATGTTCAAGAATTTTTTTCTATTTCAGTTTTACCCCCCTAAAAAAAAACGACAGAGGTGTAAAAATGAATTAGAAAAAAAATTCTTGAACATTACAGAGGGTAATCTCAACAAAAAAAATTACAGGAGGGTAAAACAAAACTCGCCTACTTTACAGAGGGTAAAAGCTTATTAACCCTAATAATTTTAAGGTGGTCAACTGTACCAATAGCCTTATATTTAAAAAATGAATCCTCTCAATTTTTCCCTTCAATTTTTCTCAATTTTCATGTCCCTGCTATCAATCAAACTTTTTGCAATTTTTTTAAGATTTAAATATTATTTTATATTTATGAATCAATGATCTATTAATTTCTCACATTATTTTCTCAATTTTTTTTCCACTTAAGAGAATCCATACCCTTATACTTTAAGGAAAATCTTAAAGAATAAACGTGAAGTACTTTTTAAACCTTTAAATAATAAGTTTTATAAAAGTTTTTACATTGGAAATTGAACCATTTAACTTTTTTAAAAGATAATTTCTTAAGGTAATAGTGGTATCTTGAAAATTTTCCTAGAGGCAGTGCGACTTTAATAATCCCTCCGTCCTAAAATATAAATAAAAATGAGTTAAAAAAATTTGAATCAAATATATACACTTTTATTGATAAATTATTGCTTATATTTTGAGACAGAGAAAATTTAGACAAACTTGACGTCTAAAGATACTCCTATGTCTTATGCAATGATGCATGCATGTACTTGACCAAACACGTTGCATGTGACCAAACCCTGCTTGAGAGCAACGTGTCGCCATTTGAGCTATTCAAGTGACGGTCACTAATCATGTGTTGAATTAATTTGTCACATTTTTAGTCACTGTGATCACATAGTATATTACATCACTCAAACATGTGTATAATAACGAATTAACAATAATATTACTCCCATTATAGTCAAAAACAACAGTAGTAATATACTACTACTCCGGTTTTTTTTTTTTTTTTTAATTTAAAAAAAGATGCTCCTATACTATACTAATACTAGTAGTAGATAAATAGTTATATGACTTTTGAATTGTACGTCAATTGAGACATCATTAAACATTACAATGACCCTTATAATCTATTAACAGCCTATAATAAGTCCATTTAAATTTGGTAGTCACACGTTCAATCGTTAGGTAATTAGGCAGCCAATTGTTTTTGCATCAGCCGATTTCAATGTTGTGATGCAACAAATAGTCAAATCCTTTCAATATATGTTCAAAGTCAGCTTATTGTAATGTACATTTCGTAGTTAATTAGTAAGAAGTTAGTTAAGTAGTAGTAGTTACTAGTTTACTTGCTGAGCAATAGTAACATGTTAGTTGTTGATTTTCGTCAAAAATAAAAAAATTAGTTGTTGATTTATTGGGCCTAATTAAGTTGATTGAGCCCAAGTAGCATGGCATATGCGTTGTATACATAGAACGCACGTCAATGAATAAAGTAGGACGAATTCTATTATAGGCGCAACCCTAAATCAATAATATTTGGACACACACATCAAAGAGAAAATTTAAACATAAATAATAAAGTCACATCAATTATCATTAATCAATTCTTTTATATTTAAAATTATGTGTGTGTGCCCAAATAATATGCATTGGGCTTGTGCGGAAGAGTTCCTCATAAAGTAGAAGTTCAATAATTTTGCAAGTCACTCTCTGGCTCTCTTTTCCCTCATTACATGTATGATGTATGTATGTACAATTGATTCATTGTTTCGACAGGGCTGCAAATGTTTTTTTAAAATAAATTATTTTATCATACAGTATGAAAAAACAAAGATTCAAATATTAAAATAATTTAATTTTACTAAATTAATAAAAAAAATTTGCATACATATACGTAATAATTTTTCTCAAAATGATTTTGTTTTTAAATCATTACACACGACACTATAAGAAATAGTTTAATTTTCATGACAGTAAATCCTTGAAGAGATAAATTTTATAAGGTTTAATTAAATTAACGTAAAATTTTATGAATATTTTTATAAAAATATATAAGCTTTCATATATTGTATGTAGTTTTGGTTCTACTGTGATATTTTAAGTTGTGTGAAGTAAATTATTACTTCAGGGACTAGTATTCCTCAAGTTGATTAGTTTTTAAACTCATTTGTTCTTTAATCAAATAATTTAATTTTACTAATTTAATAAAAAATAAATAAAAATTGCATACTAATAAATAGTTTTGGTCCCTGCATACTAATAAATAGTTCTGTAATTATTAAAAATAATTTTAATTTATTAATTTAGAGAGAAAATAAACCAAAACATTTTATTTTTTCAATATATCTTTAAAGCTCAGGGCATCTTCAATGCTAGACCCTCATGCCTCCTGTACCATCTATGTGGCATCTCTTGTTTATTTTTAGTACTATTGGAGTTTGATGTCCTTTAATTTATACATGTGGACTTTTGCATATCTTTATTTTTCTCCATCCTTTATAAGAGACACAAGTACATTGTCTCTTAGCATTAAATTGCTATAAAATAATATCCGAATTTGTTTGAAATAAATCATATTTAATATAATTTATATTTTGTAGAATAAAAATATTAAATAAATCATATTCATATATAAATTTAAGTATAAATAATATTAAAGTACATTAAAATATGACATATGTGATCTACTCTAGAGACTCATTGTAAAAACCATGTATTGTTTTATAGAATCAAAACTATTGTATTGTAATAAAATAGGTGAATTCTTCGATACACCTTTTATTTAATATGCACTGGTATATTTGCTTGAATAATTGTGATAGATTCACAAATAATGCTCATTAATTTTTTTTTATATTAACTACTTTATATTTATAGACCAATTAAAATTATACCCATAAATAATATACTAGTACATGTACAAATAAGATAGGCATCGAATTCACAATAAAATAAGTGTGTTACATATATAAATAATGTGTCATGAAGGATTCTGAGGAATCTGGCACCTTAGCTGGATGACATTGCCTACTCAGCACCGCAAAGATTCTATTCCACCAAAAACACTGCTCTCACGTCTCATCCAATTCCAAACATAACAATCACACTTTTTCGGATTGCAATTTACCATAGGTCAAAACATACGGTTTTCTTTTGTAAAAAAAAAAATACGGTTTTTTCACATTCTCAATCGTTTATCGTAAAATTAGACGGTTACAATTAATGCAGTTACAAAATTGCTCTAAATTTTTTCAACCGTGCGTTTACAATCGGACAATCATAATAAAAAACTGTGTGAAAACAGTATGATTTTTGACGGTCGAAAATTTTATTCGCATTTACATTGTGTTTGGTTCAATGGAAAGATTGGAGGAAGGAAAGAAAGTAAGTGGAAAGAACCATTTTCCATTGTTTGGAACCTTGTCAGAGAGGAAAGAAAGAGGAATCAAGGTGGGCCCATACTAAAAAAAACTTTCCGTCCATTTATGAGAAGAAAGTTGGGAATGGTGATGTAATGTGAGAAAAAGACAATATTGCCCTTGCTTTTGATAAACATTGTGTACATTTTTTCCAATGTCTATCAAATCACGTTTTTTTATTATTAATTATACTGAATGCTTAAAAAATATATTAACAATTCCAATCACCTTTATTTTTATAACACCCATCATTTTTTTTATTTATCAATGCCTATTATATTATTATGTGTATTTTATTAACACATGAAAACTTTATTTACATGTATATTTTATAAAATTATTAATAGTTATTTATATATAGGGGTATTTATGAGATTCAATAAATATAAATAGCTTCTTTCCTCTCACTTTACTTTCACTTTCACTCAATCCAAACAACTAAATAATCATCTCACTTTCTACTCACTTTCAATCCTTCAACTTTCTTTCCTTTCATTTTCTTTCCTTCAACTTTCTTTTCTAATCCAAACACACCCTTAATTTTCATCTGCTGAGGGAGAAAAACAAGTTATATATACCATGCAACATAAAATAATGAGAGTGTGATATATTTTGAAATTTCTAAACTTGTCAAATGAAAAGACATTTGACAGTACATGGGTTAAATTCTTAGCAACAATTAATTTTTTAGCAACGGGGAAATAAAATTATTCTTCTAGGATCGACCTACTTAAATAAAAATAAAATAATCTATTTTTCATTCTTATAACAAATTTTTACTCTGTGTTAAATCATAAATTTGCTACCATTGTATGCAATCTCAATATATTAACTTATATAAGGCTGTGTTTGGTTACGCGGTGGAACACCGTAAACGCGCGTTGCAAGTTCTGGAATGCGATTTTACGCTTCTGCAGGATGTTTGGGAAGATGATATAAAATCGATTTTACCTCCCCAAACTCGATTCTAGTCGAAGCTAGTATTTGAAGCTTTTGCGGTGATTGAAATCGCTTTTGAGATTTTAATTAGTGTGCAACAATTTTAACCAGTATCCAATAATATCTTTCCCTCTGTTACCCTTGCTTTGAAAGTTGCGGCTACTCTATTGCTTAGGTTGAAGAAGAAGAAGAAAACAAACAGTTTGGGTTTAATCCTATTTGTGACCCGGCCCATTTAAGTTTATGTTAGGTTTTGTGTTCTTTTATGCATCAAGCCTTAAATTAAGTTATTTTTTTATTGTGACACAATTCCGTAAGTTTCTTTTTCTTTTTCACTCCTTATATTTTTTAATAAGATGCTCCTTATCTGCGTCAAAAAAATGAGATGCTCCTTATTTATTTAGTTTTAAAATACTTATTTTATTTTGGCAAAAATTGCTATTACCAAAATTACTAAATCAAGACAGAAATAAAATAACTACAGGAACAAATCTAAATTTAAGTACACTAAAAACCTAATAAAAAAAATACACTAAAAACCCATTTTGGTAATTACACATGTAAAATCAATTTTGATTCAAATCATCCAAACAACCTAATTGATAAGAATCACTTTTATATAAATGTATCCAAACATAAATCAATTTAGTTTCAACTCACTTTTAATCAAAATCAATTCTCTCAAAATCAATTCTACCAAACTCAATTCTTGCCACCACCAAACCAAACACATACTAAATATATTTTTGATATATCTAAATGTATTATTATAACATATAATTTAAATAAAGTTAATTTCTATAAAGATCATTCTATTTTAAAATAGATTTTTTTTTATAATCAAAAGGGCCTAAGCCCATGAATTTTATTTCATTCACATACTATGTTGTTATTGTTTACGCAAAAAGTGAGACACTTCAGTAGTGGAAATTTTCTCTTCCCACCCCCCATGACTCTTTTTCCCCCCCCGGATTTCCATTTTTGCCCCTAGTTTTAAACTTCGGAACGCATTTTTCGAAGTTTTTTTTGCCTTGAAAATGAACTTCGGAATGTATTTTCCAAAATTTTGATAAATTTGAACTAGAAAAACTTCGGAAAACACGTTCCAAAGTTTTTGTACAGGGGTAAAATTGAAATATTGGGGGGTTAAAAAGAGTCATGGGGGTGGAATGAGAAAATTTCTCAGTAGTGTAGACTTTTATAAAAGGAAAAAACAAAGTATGCATACTTTTGAATTTTGTTAGAATTTAAAAAATAGGGCTTATTACAAGTAATAAGTCAAATTGCCATCAATCCTTTTAAAAACTTCCGCACCAATTTTTATATTTTTATTTTATTTACATAGAAAATTAGAACTCAACTTTTCTTCTTATCCAATAATTAACCTCCAAACTCTCACACCATAGTGATGCACTACTTCTTCTTCTATATAATAAGACTCATTCTCCCCTTTCTTTCAATGAGTACTCCAGATTATTACTGGAGCTCTAAACATTCTTCATCAATTCTTTTTATCTTGGCAAAATTCTAACCTTATTAGATTCTTGTCCTAATAATACACCAAAAATGGTTTCAACTTTCCTTTACATCATTGTACTCTTTCTTCTTACCTTATTTTCATTTAAGTTCTTTCCAAAACGAAAAAATAGAACAAACCAAACAAGTGCAAAGCTTCCTCCTGGTTCAATGGGATGGCCTTACATAGGACAAACCCTCCAACTTTACTCTCAAGACCCAAATTTTTTCTTCTTCTCCAAACAAAAAAGGTTTTGCTAAATATACCACCTAGTTCCACTTCACCTCCATGTGTCTTTTTTTTATATATGCATTTAGATTCTCTACGTATGTTGCGGTCACCTTAAAGTTATTAAATGTATGAGAAAAAATAATTAAATTCTCTATACATATATAATAATTTTGCGGTAACTGCACCAGATCATACAGAGAATCGAATTGGATCTTCTATGAAATATTTTATTATTCAATTGGCGGTAAAAAATCTAGATTTGTTGAGAACTAAAAACTAATTTTTTAAATCCCATTATGGTTTATAACATAAGACACATTTTAATTGTGAATATAACAAAAATAAAAAACATTATGGTTTATTAATTTTAGGTACGGAGAAATATTTAAGACAAACATCCTAGGATGTCCATGTGTGATGTTGGCAAGTCCAGAAGCTGCACGTTTTGTGCTTGTGACACAATCTCACTTATTTAAACCAACATATCCTAAAAGCAAAGAACGTTTGATTGGTCCTAGTGCTTTGTTTTTTCACCAAGGTGAGTACCACTTGCGTTTGAGGAAGCTTATTCAGAAGTCTCTCTCCCTCGATTCACTTCGCAACTTGGTTCCTCATATTGAAGCTTTAGCCATTTCCACTATCAAATCTTGGGGTCATGATGGATGCATCATTAACACTTTTAAGGAAATGAAAAAAGTATGTTACATTATATTTCGTATTTTATACGTAGTTTTTTCTTCTTCATGGTTTTAAATTGCAGTTACAATCGTAGTTGTGTTGCTATATTTGATATTGCGGAAAGTCATACAAAAAATGTTACTAATGTGATTACAATTGTTGACCGCAATTCGGTTGCACATGACGACAACAATTTAAAACTATGAATCTATGATGATGATTGGACTAATGATTGGATTGATTATTATATACTATTTATATCGATGCATCCATGCGTCTCGCATTTTTGGCATAGTTTATTTATTGTTTTATTTTATTATATAAATTATTGTCATGTGGAATGTGATGTGTGCAACAATAGAGGTCAATATTTAATTAAGTGGTCCATCTTTGATTTCTTGCAGTTTTCATTTGAAGTTGGTATTCTAAAGATTTTTGGAAATCTAGAGCCAAGGTTGAGGGAAGAGCTAAAGAAGAATTATTGGATTGTTGACAATGGTTACAATTCATTTCCAACTAAAATTCCTGGTACACAATACAAAAAGGCACTATTGGTAAGTATTATAAATTTTTTAAATTTATGTTTTTTAAATGCAATGTTAATTTGTTAATAATGTTTGTTAATTTTTGTGAAGGCAAGAAAGAGACTTGGAAGTATTTTGAAGGAAATAATTAGTGAGAGGAAGGAGAAGAATTTGGTTGAAAGTGAAAGAGATCTTTTGAGTTGTTTATTGAATTGGAAAGGTGAAGGTGGAGAAATGTTAAGTGATGATGAAATTGGAGATAACATTATTGGAGTTCTTTTTGCTGCTAGGGATACCACAGCTACTGTAATGACTTGGGTGGTCAAGTACTTGCATGATGAACCTAAACTTCTTGAGTGTGTAAAGGTATGATCTAAAAAGAAATTAAACCAACTTTAAATTAAGCTTTATTTCTCTTTTTGGATTCTACTATGGACCATCTTGATACATTGGCTTACAGTGGACCAACAATTAAAAATCACTTAAAACTCTAATAAGGATTGTCGATGTTTTTCGGAAGTAGAAGTTCATAGTCCTCTTCATGTGTTTACGGTTGAGTTCGTAAACTGATCGGTGTCAGTTTGACAAAAAAAAAAGAAAAGAATATAAATTTAGTTTTGATGAACGTTTAGTTATATTTTTTCTTCTTAGTTTTGTTAAATCAACGTCAATCAAGGCATCAACTCAACTATGTGGACGAGAAGAATTGAGAACTTCTACTTTTGAAAAGCGATGTCTTCATTGTCGAAATTTAATTTCAAGTGATTTTTAAGTATTGGTCGACTGTGGTTATTGAGATTTGAGATATTTTTTCAAGTGACACTATTATTTGTGGTAATGCTTGCTTTGCAGGCTGAGCAGAGGGCAATTTACAAAGAAAATGATGGTAAACTACAGCTGAGTTGGAATCAGACTAGAAACATGCCAATTACCTATAAGGTATAATGAAATGCTTTGAATGTCGTAATATACTATGAAAAAACAATTTATCAGTTGAGGTCAACTCTTTAAATGAATCTCAGACTCTTAATTATTAGTCTTTGTAATTATGTGTGGACGATATCATTATAAAACAAGTAGATGAACAAATTAATGCAAGAAATTTATGAGCTGATTATTGTGTTTATTAATAAAATAAGCATATGTGATTTGATTTTGTTGTGACTAAAAATTGAATAATGTGAACTTGATCAGGTTGTGTTAGAGAGCATGAGAATGGCAAGTGTTATATCATTTCCTTTCAGAGAAGCAGTAGCTGATGTAGAGTACAAGGGTAAGATAGGAATACTATGAAAAGTGACAACTATTTTGAGCCTTGATACTAAAGACTTTATAATATACTCAAGATATGATCTTGCACATGAAAAAGATGACTCACATAAGAATATTATGAAATAGGATTCCTAATACCAAAAGGGTGGAAAGCAATGCCATTGTTCAGAAACATTCATCACAATCCAGAATTTTTTCCAGAGCCTCACAAATTCAACCCTTCAAGGTTTGAGGTATAAAGGAGTCAATACTCAATAAAATTTTTAAAATGTAATTTTTTTCACACAAACATGTAAATAATTATTTTGTGATTTTTTTTCATTCAGGTTTCACCAAAGCCAAATACTTTCATGCCATTTGGTAGTGGAGTACATGCTTGTCCTGGAAATGAGCTTGCTAAGCTGGAGACACTCATTATGATCCATCATTTGGTCACCAAGTTTAGGTATTCTTGATTATTCAAGAGAAAATAAAATGTTACTAAAAAGAAAAAGAGAGTAATGAATGGATTATATAATTAACAACTTAAGAACAGCCTAAAAGCATCATTATAATATGATTATTGGTGATGTAATGTCAATAAAACCAAGGAGACAACTTAAAACATCTATAATAATTTGGAGAAAGCTATAAAATATAGTAGATCATAAGTTAATACTGTAACAGCTAATGCAAATATTAAAGACTATTATATGCACATGTGTGTGGAGATTAATTACTTATTTGATCTTAAAATTGTAAATTGTTGACTTTATTGAAGTTCAATCAATCTATAAATTTTTTTTGCTGCTAAAAAGATTGAGTTTATATTATTCATAGAATCTAAAATCCTCAAAAGTTGTTTTTTTTTTCTTTCATAGAGTGGACATATACAAATCTTATACTACTACTACTAATTTCTAGTAATTTTGTGAAATGTGATTAGTCAAAAATTTAATTTTGGTGTGTATAGGTTGGAAGTGATAGGATCACAATGTGGAATTCAATATGGCCCATTTCCACTGCCTTTGAATGGACTACCAGCGAGGTGTTGGAGAGAATCTACCAGCAACTAGAAAAGAGGATCTTGTGAAGAAATGATATGACATCATTGCTGAAAAGCAGTCCAACTTCTTTCCATAGTCACAAATTAATCTCTTTTTATTTTTATCTTTTCTATATTAATTATATATGTATAATTTTTTTCATAGGTGGGCACTTCAATTTTGCCCCCTCTATCCTACAAAGTCCCCCGCAGGCTTCTTTAAAAAATTACTGTATTGGAAAAGCCTCAACAAGAGATGTAACTTTCATGCAAAGCATGAGAATTTTATAATAGTTTTAGAGCAAAAAATATAAGTTATAACCAAAATTGCAACAAATATAAAAATAGAGACCAAAAAAATCGATTTTAAAATAAAAAACTATTTTCGTGAGTCTAATAAAATAGGAGGTTAAAAGTACAATTAAATCATGTTTTTATATTATACTGTTGTTGTCTTTTTAAATTGCGTAGTTAATAAAGTGAGGATTATTACATGATGTGAGTTTAGCTCAGTTGATAGGACATTGTATTTTATATGTAGGGTTGGGGTTCGAACTTCGGTCGTCCCATTTATCCATCTTAAGGGTGAAATTTCTAGTTACTAGACTACTTGATCAAAAAAAACGAGGATTATTACAATTTTTTATATGATATTTTTATCTTTAGTTTTATTTTATTATTTATTATAACATATTTTTAATATTTTCAGCTATAAGCTAGTTTTCTATCTATTAGCTAATTTATAACTTATTTTTATCAAACTGAGCCTAAGAAGTGTAATTAAAAACATCAGAGTACTTGCCCTTAAACAAAAATTTATCCTTTGTTTTTATTGCAAAAAAGTAAAAATAAAATTTAAAACAGTTACTAGAGATATTTGCGGTTCAATTTGGATCAATTTTGAAGTAAAACCTCATCTAATCTAAAGATAAAACTATTTGCAATTCAGTTTGATTTTGGATGGTTGATCAAAATTGTTAGGTTGACAGCGGATTTGAACCTCGCTCCCTCCATTTGTGTGAGAGTTTTCAATGAATTGACATTTTGTCTATTTACAAAAAAATTTGACATGGTTCTATCCAATTTAGTATGATTTAATTTGGACCAATTTTTAGACATCTAAATTGCAAATTGTAGAATTTTTTTATTAATATATAAATATATGATAAACTAATAGGTTTGATGTAAAAATATAACATATAACTAGCTTAGAGATTCGTCCAATAAATATACATGTAAAATATAAAATATTGATATGTCCTATGGTTTTCACAAAATGATTTTTAAACACATTAAAAAATATTTGGTTATTAAAAATTTTATGACTATAATTTATATTCTAAATTTTGCGCAAACAAAAATTTCTAAACAAAATGAACATGGGTTAAAAAAAGAACGCTAAAAAGTAGACAAAATTTAAAGAAAACTAAATCTTTTAGTATTTATGATATTTTATTTACCATTAGAATATTTAGCCATAAATGTGATCCACTGTTCACTTTTTAAATAAAACTTCCTCATCCGCTACCTCATCAGTTTCTTGCCTCAAACAAGTTTGCATGAAGAAATTGAAAGGATTGTTCTTGATAGGTTAGTTCCATATAGAAAGTCATGTGAGTTTTATGCTTCATCTTAGTAGTAAATATTAATCTTCATGAACAATGAACAAATAGTTTGTTGGAGTCTTCCGATTTTGTTATTTTGTTCACTTGTTGAATAAGTCCCATGACACATCATTCCAAATTTGTTCTAGTTTAACATTTCTAGGTGTTATATATCATCAAGACAATGGCTTAAATGTTGTTTGAATGTTGTTGTTATTTTTTAATCAATTAAATTAATATTTTAATAGTAATAATTTCAATAATTTATTCATTTGAATGTATAACAGTATAAAAATTAAATTATAAAAATAATGGTTACTTCTAGTGACAGCAAAAGCTGTGGGCAGAAGTATTTTTTTTTTTTTGGTCTAGTAGCCTAATGGCTTAAAATTCCACCATTAAGGTGAATAAGTGGGATGACCGGGGTTCGAACCCCGATCCCCGATCAGAAGTATTTTCAATAATGAATTTTTTAGTTTTTTGCACGTAACAATTTATACATAATTTATCTTATGTTAAAAAATTCTAAATTTTTATCGGAGATATTCATATAATATTATAAACAAGAATACAAAAAATCATTCAAAAATGTTAAAGTATACAATAGTTTGATTAAAAGTAGGTTGTTTAAAAGTATGGACCAAAAGTTATGATAGAACATTTTTCAGTGACTATTTTAATTTTTAGTCCTCTTATCTTAAAATTCAGCTTTTTAGTCCTCTATTTTAATTTTTTTACTTTAGATCCTCTATCTCATTTTGTGGCCAAATTTAATAACATGGTAAAATTAATGTAACATGTAAAATTGAACATGCAAAAATTATTGAGTTTTAGATGTATAGGATAGGATGTTCAAGTTTTATATAGTTTTTTTTATAACAATCTCAAGTTTTAAAATTTGAATGTGTAAAATTTGAAAATCTCAGAGATGCATTGGGATGTTTCTAGAATTCAAAACCTCTGAAATACGTTTGAGTTCTAAAATTTGAGTAGAACATTTTGTGGAATTTTAGACTAAAGGAACCTTAAAATAAATTTCTTACTTATTTTTTTTAATAATAATTTCTCATACTTTTTTAGTACTATATTTGAAAAACGGGTAAAATCAAAGGCTAAATTATTTGAATCAGGTTGATTATGAAAAATTAGATATTGCAATGGTTATTACTATATCTCAAAATATAAAAGAAAATTGATCAATTTTTTTTATGTATTTAGTTAAAAGTTTAGACCAAATATATTAATTTTTATTTTATATATTTTAAAATGGAGGGAGTAGTGATATAACTGAATGGTTAAATAAGGGTTTTGGTAATGATGCTCAAAATTTTGGTCCAACATTAATTGCATTTTTAAGCATAAATGAACAATATGATTTCCGGAAGAAAGATAAATGGCTTATGTGCCAATAAAAATAAATAAATGGTTTTTTCTAATTCTAAAATATAATTAAAATCTGGTAATTAAAATCAGATCAGTCACTGAACTGAGTTATTTATTTTTGAGTTATTTGTAAATAGTACCCATAAACACTTATTAAGAAAACAAAAATAGAAATAAAAACAAAAAAATTGATTTTTTTTTATTATGATGGGCACATTGAAATGTGTGTCAGGGATGAGGCTCATTCTATGTCCACTTCCTCACATCTAAATGGTAATGGATTCATTGTTCAACGCTCAAGAGTACTACTGCACACGTGGATAATTCTAACATAAATTATGAATATAGATTATGATCGATATCGTATCGAAGATATCGTGTTGTCTGTCGCGTATCTGTGCTTTATAGACTATGATCTATTGTGAATTAAGGAGTATATTTTATTGAAAGAATTGTGAATTAATATTTAATTTAAAAATGTTTAAAACTGTTATCCATAGTCTTAGAGCATCTCTAATGGTGATACTACTTTGAGTATCATACATTACTAACAAACGGTTCCTACAATGCCATGTAATATTTATACAACTCTTACATATTTTGTTTCAGTGGTGATACCACTTCTAGTATCATACATTATTAACAAGTGGTCCCTTCTATATTTATTTTTTAAACTTTGTCTAAATAAAAACAAATTTTTATTTAATTTAATAAATTTGTAGATAAATAAATTAATAATTAAATATAATGAGAAATACAAGACAATAAATAAAAAAATAGTGAAAAATACATAAATATGACGGGAAATATATAATAAAAAAATATAATAATTAATTTTGAATATTGTCTTGTCTGAAACGCTCTCAGATGTGTTTTCTTGTGGCGAGAAAGGAACACGATTTTTTTTCTGAGAAGTCGTGCTTCTTCGTCAAGCTTATTAATATTTGCTAGACCAGTTTTAGTTGATAGTTGTGGTACTTGAGGAGCTTCAACCAAAGGGATATTGGGTGGATGTGATGTATAAATAAAATAAGGAAGATTTTGGAAGTTTTATCGATAGTAGATTGGTTTTGAAACAAATTCATGTAAGCTTGAATATTTTTATTATACATGTTAGGATCCATTTGATAGAAAACAAATAAAATATGACTTGAGAACAAAATACATAGAAATTGTGTAATATAGAAAAATATGAAATATGATTAAATATTCGTCAAAAAATAATAATCAAATGGTCATTTAATGATCAAACAAAAAAAATGTAACATTAAATTGATGATACGGTACCTTATTTAAAGTACCGGTATCATCAATTTTGATACCCTCTATGCCACGTCATGGAACTCCAATGATAAAAAAGATAAGATACCGTATCATTAATCTATGAAACTCTCTTAGACCATCTACAATGGTTTTCACTTTCAACACCTTCCACATCATTTTCTCTTTCTTCCATCTACTTATTCAACACTCATTCAACTTTTACCTCTCCAATGGTTTTTCATTCAACACTCTACTCAACCACTTTTTATTTCATATTCTTATTTATATTTTTATTTTTATGATTACATAAAAATACAATTATCGATTAAAATTAAATTAAAATTATACGATACAAATCATCGATTAAAATTAAAATTACAATTATCGATTAAAATTAAATAAAACTCCCGATTACAATTATAATAAAACTTAATTTAAAATACGACACACAAGTAACGTAGTTAAAACGATACAAATAATTTAAAATGCAATAATACACACAAGCAACATAATTAGTACGATACAAATAATTTAAAATGCAATACAACACACAAACAACGTAAGAAATACGATACAAATCATCTTCATTTTGGGTGTTGAAATGATTATTGGGATGCATTTCACTAAACAAAGATTAAAACTTAAAAATAAAGACTAATAGAAAGCTAATAATAAGATTAAGAGAGTGAAAATTTTGGTTTTTTTTTTTTTTTTTTATGTCCAAATAAAATGAACCAAGTCTCTATTTATAGAGAAAAAAAATCATGAATTTTGGTATAAAAATAAAAAAATAATTTGCAATGAAATAATTGAATTTAAAAATAAAATGAGATAAAAATTCTGCCGGCCAATCGCGTGCTGCCATGTGTCCTGCTTATCATTCTCTCCACAGATTCAACATGTTGAATTGTTTCAACATCTCTCTCATCCATGTCATATTCAACACTACCATGGGAGCATATTTGGTGTGTTGAAAATGGTTTCAACACCCCCATTGCACGGTCTTAGATACCCTTATTGGAGATGCTCTTAGAAGCTTAGATGTTAATAATCTTTGTCATTTTTACAATTTAGATAATAATTGAATTGATCAATTTAAATTATTTTTTTGACACAAGATCAATTTACTTAAAAACCATAAAAAACAAGCAAGTATAAATATATAGAAGAAACGTAATTAATTATGATTTTTAATAAGAATTTTCCATATAAAAAACACTAGTAGTAATTTTTGATCAATGTAATATTAATAATTAAAGAAATCTCTACCGTAACGTAACGGGAAAGAACGAAAGATTATAAAACCGAACAGTGAAACCAAACACATTCATTTCATTCTCTCAACTAACCAAACCGATTCCCAATTCTGTAGATTTTGTTTCACTCATTCACGAAGCAGAAGCCATGGCTGATTCATCATCGAACCTCAAATCAGAAGCTATAATCGATTTGATGAAACAACACTTCTCCACCGACGCTGGCAAAGAACTCGTCAAGAAAATTGGACTCGTTTATCAATTTCAAATTGCTCCTAAGGTCCCTTTTTCTTCTAATAATAATCTCTTTTCATTTTAACCTAATTCCTAAATTATAATATTCTTTTGTTGTTTTTTTGAATTTGTAGAAAATTGGAATTGATGAGGTTATTTATACTGTTGATCTCAAGAAAGGAGAGGTCACTAAAGGTTAGTTAGTATTTTCAATTCAATTCTTCCAATTTTTTTGGTAATTTATCTGAATTGCATTGTTCTGTTTACTGAAGAGGATTTCTTATGTATTTGCAATCAAATATCTATCATAAACATGATTTTCAATTGTGTTAAGATTTTGATTCAAGTTTTATTGATAATTGCAACCATTATGTCAACATTTTTGGGTCTCTATGTCTCTGTTGTTATTGCAATTGTAATTACAGCTGCATTGGTTTCGATTAACAGTAAATTTTAAATGATATTAAGGATGATTATTTAACCACAACTGCTATCTTAATGTAGGGTTTGTTTGGATTGGCTTTTTGAGCTTATTTACTCACATAAAACTTGTGAGACTGTTTTTGAGAGAACTTATGAAATGTTTATAAGCTTTTTTTAGTTTATTTCCATAAGTTCTCTATGATATCTTGTGAAAATAGCTTATACAGAAATAATTTGACTTATTTTATTTTGTGTAAAAGAAATAGTTTATTCATAAGCAATTATATGATAAACGCTTATGTTATAAGTTTGAAATTAAGCTATTTATCCAAACAGGGCCTTGGAACTATTGACAAGCAATATATACAATTATATGATGAGGATGCAATTAAGTTAGTAAAGATAGAACAGGCGTTTGAAATTTTCCTCTCAAGCATCTCATTTTCTGCTAGCTCGTGACTTCAACATCTTCTGTGATCTGATCTTTTATAATATAGATTGTTATCTAGGTAGCTGGAGACTAATCGGCAACTGTTATAATTTTGCTTTGAATGATATTCTTGTTTGCCACAATCTTCTTACTACCATTATTGTACATAATTTGGTCAATTTTATTGCTTGCTCTTACAATGCTGCCATGTATGATTTTTTGGGTTGTGTCTGTCTATAGGGCCATATGAAGGTGGAAAGGCAGATGCAACATTTTCATTTAAAGATGAGGACTTTGTTAAGGTTGCATTAGGGAAGATGAACCCGCAAATTGCTTTCATGAGGTTCGACATTTCAACTAGAGATTTGTTTCCCTTTTTCTTCCTTCGCTTTGGCTTTTCTTTGTTTATCCATTCACTTACTTGTATCTGTTGTGGTGGCGTATGAATACAGGGGTGCAATGAAGATTAAGGGAAGCTTGAGTGCTGCTCAGAAATTTACTCCGGATATCTTCCCAAAGCCTTCCAAGATGTGAGCATAGATGTCTGTCACTACAGCGATCAAAGTAAAATATATATCCTCAGAACCTGAGGTGTATGTCTGTAGTTAAATACATCTATCATCATTCCTAAGGTTGTAGAGGGGTTCTTGAGAAAAATAGTTATGGATAATAAAGGATATAGATAGTGTTCTGCAAATCTTCCAAATGAATTTTATAATAATGTAATTGAATGTTTCAAGTTTGAAAATTTATCATCATGCATCATTTTCATACCTGTCCATTGTTTTTTCCTTTAATACTTGGATCAATGCATCGTTGAGCCTATCGTTAAAATCTATACTTTTTTGATAGCCATTAAAATCTATACTTGTGAATGCTGGGAATAGTGAATGTCTGTGAATGCTCATTTCCTAGTGGAACTATAATGCAATTTCATAGCTGAAACATATTGTTAGGATTATGAGAACTAACTTGTGTTGAGTGTGTTGGGGTAGTACTATTGTTGGGAAAGTGCTCAGAATTTGAATTGATTATTTTTGAGTAAACTAGGGTGTAATTGAAGAAGCCTATTCATCGGTTGAAATTGAAATATGGGTTGTTATACTGTAAACCTATCTTCTTTTTTTGATAATCATACTGTAAATCTATCTTTCATGGTCTGTGCTGGTTTGACATATGTGATATGCAGAATTTTAAAATGTAAATCGTGTTTATCCTTCTGTTATCAAATGCATATCAGATATTATTCACTTTAGTAAATGCATATATGATATTACTTCACTTTAGTATCAAATGCATATCAGATACTAAATGTCATTTATCACTTTGCAAATACTAACAGAGAATTTAATTAGTACTTAAGCTTTGTGCTGGTTACATATGTGATATCATGAATTTTAAAATGTAAATCGTGTTCATCAAATGCATATCATATATTATTCACTTTAGTATCAAATGCATATCAATATAACTTAATGTCATTTATCACTTTACAAATACTAACAGACAAACTTAATTAGCATTTTATAATTCCTCTTTTTTTTTTTGGACCAAACTTTAGAGAACACTTTAAAAATACTTGATAAAGTGGGCGGCTAATTTTGATACCATCCCACCATTTTAAGAATCAAATCTAGCATTTTACTGTACTCCAATTCTTTCATAATCAAGGCAATTCATGGAGTACGATACCCAATGAAAAGTAATATATCATTAATAAAAAGTATCCATTTTACTGTAATTAATACTAATGGGAAATAAAAAGAAACAAAGCATAATTTGGGGATTTGATTTCTCATTGGACAAGACTTGGATGCATTTGCACTGGATTTGACTACTTGACTATCTGACAAATTTTAAGCTTTCTCAAATGTGAAACTTTGACTCTCTTAACTTTGTTTTCCATCAGAAATGAATGTCCTGAATATTATGTATAACTTGTACGTTTAAAAAAGTTATGTAATCTTGGAAGTTATGAAATCATCATAATTGAGTCTTTTTTTTTGACAATCATAATTGTGAGTCTTATCTCTAATAACCCAATTTCCTTTTTCATACATACACACTATCCTGATCCTCTATATAAGTCACAGCTACACAAACACTTAGCTCCAACAAAACACATCTGAAGCAATGGGTTCTCTTCCTTGGCTCAGTCTTTTCTGTCTTTCATTTTTTCCTCTTTTAGCTTCCTCTGCCTTGCTCTTTCAGGTATGCATACACACTTCATAAACAACCTTAATTTAAATTTGATTGTATATAATATAAATGTTGTCACAGGGATTCAACTGGGAATCAAGTAACAAAGGAGGATGGTACAACTCTTTGAAGAACTCCATTCCTGATCTAGCTAATGCAGGAATTACCCATGTTTGGCTCCCTCCTCCATCTCAAAGTGTTGGCCCTCAAGGTAATACATACTTGTACCTGCTTCACTCATAATGAAATATTAATGGATATATGATGATCATTATGTGTCATTCATTTGCCAAACGTATGATCAAAGTTCTAGCAAATCAGATGTATGATAATATAAGGTTATTTGTGCTAGCATTGTGATTCTTGACAGTTGACATAGCAGAGAATCACAGTTGCAGAGACATCAAATAATATTAGATTTGAATTTATTGCAGATTCTGATGCAGTCACTGTAGTCCTGCAATAGAGGCCGTTTGATGAAGATCAGACGGCTCACATCCTTCGTCTTTTGAATTAAAGTCGATATTTTCTTTTGACTATGAGTCATTCGGGATACAATTGTTCTGATCATCTTAGATTTGAATTTATTGCAGATTGTGATGCAGTCACTGTAGTCCCGCAATAGAGGCCGTTTGATGAAGATCAGACGGCTCACGTCCTTCGTCTTTTGAATTAAAGTTGATATTTTCTTTTGAATATGAGCCGTTCGATCTTCATATAGTGGTTCTGATCGCATGACTGCATGTAACACAAAATTCAAAAACCTTGATTTTGTGGCCAAAATAGTTTTTTTGCATACTTCTTTTAAACCTTATAAGTGGGTACAATTCAGGGGTAATGTTGTAATTTAGACCGTAGTATTTAAATACAAGCTATATACTACTTGAAATAATAGAACGAAATATGTGTGCTCACTGTTTGCACTTTTTCGTATCTTTATTTTTTGAACCTGGGTTACTATTCTATGTTCTAACATAATATAATATCCTTAATTATTTGAATTCAGGGTATCTTCCAGGAAGGCTATATGATCTTGATGCATCAAAATATGGTTCAAAAGATGAACTGAAGTCACTAATTGCAGCTTTCAAAGATAAAGGAATCAATTCCGTAGCTGACATAGTGATCAACCACCGAACAGCAGAGAGAAAAGATGGTAGAGGAATTTATTGTATCTTTGAAGGTGGTACCGAAGATTCAAAACTTGATTGGGGTCCATCTTTCATTTGCAAAGATGACACTGCTTATTCTGATGGCACTGGAAATAATGATAGTGGAGAAGGATATGCAGCTGCACCCGATATTGATCATCTCAATCCTCAAGTACAAAAAGAGTTATCTGAATGGATGAATTGGCTCAAAACTGAACTTGGATTTTCTGGTTGGAGATTTGATTTTGTCAAAGGTTATGCTCCTAGCATAACAAAAATTTATATGGAAAATACTTCACCGGATTTTGCAGTTGGAGAGAATTGGAATTCGCTTTCTTATGGACAAGACGGAAAGCCTAACTATGATCAAGGTGGAGCTAGAGGTGAACTTGCGAATTGGGTTGAAAATAGTGGTGGCAGTGTTAATGCTTTTGATTTTACTACCAAAGGGATTCTTCAAGCTGCAGTAGAAGGTGAACTTTGGAGGTTGAAGGATTCAAATGGAAAACCACCTGGTTTGATTGGTATAAAACCAGAAAATGCTGTGACATTTATTGATAACCATGATACTGGTTCAACTCAGAAACTTTGGCCTTTCCCATCTGATAAAGTTATGCAGGGTTATGCTTATATTCTAACACATCCTGGAACACCATCAATAGTACTTTCTCTAACCTTTTACCTTTTAATATTTTGTCGTGTTGATTATTGAATATGTGCATGATTATATATAGTTATGGATTTTATTGTTACGCAGTTCTACGACCATTTCTTTGATTGGGGACTGAAGGATCAGATAGCAAAATTGACTGCAATTAGACAGAGGAATGGAATCAACTCAAAAAGCACAGTGAACATTCTAGCAGCAGATGCTGACATTTATGTAGCAAAGATAGACGACAAGGTTATCGTGAAGTTAGGACCAAAGACTGACTTGGGAAATCTTATTCCTTCAAATTTCCATGTTTCTGCATCTGGCCAAGATTATGCTGTTTGGGAATGAACAAATTTAGTGCAATTAATAATATTTAGTGTTTATCATAAACTATATACACAATGTCTTAACTTTAAGTAAATTTAAACTTATATTCCCATAAAAGAATAATCGTATGCTGTATCATATACTGGTTTCAAGAAACATTCTCTATTACTGGTTTTTGACCATGATGTATCATTTCAAATTCAATAGTAAGAATTCACTTTACAACTCTAATGAAACATTCTCTATTACTGGTTAGCATGACCCTAATAATAATAATATATTTTTTTGTGTTGATCTTCTGATTTTGAAGGAAAAGGGAATCTAATAATCCGGAGTTTGGCCGGATCAAATAAGTAAAATTTGACAAAAAATTGTAATGAATTCAAGTTTTCTCAAACGAAACATATTAATCACTTGAGCTTAATCAATTGGTTAATAATAATATGACTTACATGTGGACATGTATGTTGTAGGGGTTTAGGTGGGTATCAAGTGAACAAGCAGGAGGATGGTGGAATTCCCTGAAGACCAAGGTCCCTGACATAGCAGATGCTGGTTCTGACTATGTTTGGCTTCCTCCTCCCTCTAATTCTCATGATGATGGTCCTCAAGGTAATTAATTAATTAACCAATAACCACTTCTAATCAATGAATTATACAAGGGCTTATGAATTATGAGAGATTTTCATATAACAAATCCAACAAATACCTGATATGCTTTTTGGTTAATTATAGATATAAATACTACCTCCCTCCCATTTTATAACAAATCCAACAAATACCTGATGTTCATATAACCACGGCACGAGCTAACATACTACTTAAAATATAATACTACCTCCGTCCCATTTTATAAGAGCTATTTTGAATAAATGATACTATTTACTTATCTTGTTTTGACCACACTTTTTTAGTAATATATAGATATAAATATATGCATATAAGATCATGTTTGATTTGTTTTGATGAGTATTTTCAAAATATCAAATTTTTATAATTTTTACTAATAGAAAATTAAAGATATTTGTGATCAAAATTGCGCATTATATATACGTGCGGTAGTCAAATTATATATTGGGACAGAGGTAGTATTAGAGATTAAAATACAAAAATTACACTTTCAACCTATGAAACCCCGATCGGCGTATTTACTTTTAAATTTAATTTTAATTTTTAAATAACGTATCGCATTTTTCTGTATCGGCGTATCAGTAGCGTATCGCGTATCGGGACTTCATAGCTTTCAACGGTAAGCCTATAAATTAACCTGTTAAGAGTCTCTTTCACCCTCTTCAATGATATGGTTTTTTGTGTTTTTGTATTGCAGAATTTGGTGGGATATATTTTTATGTGGAGAAACTCAAATTCTTATTCTCATTATAATTCATAGGTATATGCTCTATATATAGAGCTACATAAAAACAAATAATATCTTTAAATAACAAACTAATCCTATAAATTCTAAACAAATCCTAAATATTCTAAATAGAAATATAAATCATAAACCCTGATATTATTTTATTTTAAATATAAAACTAAAACTATATATAAATATAAAATCTTCCAAAATAGATATTTAGGCATTATTCTCAACACTCCTCCTTCACGGAATATTTTTTTGTTGTATCTAGGGCTGTAAAAATGGGCCGGGCTATCGGGCCGGACCAGTAGCCCTATAGTTTTATACGGGTCGGGCCGGACTTCCCAAAAAATATTATTGGGCCTTATTGGGCTGGGCTCCCGGGCCTATTTTTTTAATGGGCCATCATGGGTTGGCCCCGCGGGCTTTTGGGCCGGCCCCTTAAAGAATTATAAAAAAAAATCTAAAAATAATTTTACCTAAAAATAAGGAATTTTAGTTAGCATAAAATCTTTAGATAAAATAAGTAACAAAAGATGAGATTTGTTTTTTTTTTTTAAGGAAAAAGATGAGGTTTGTTAGTTAGAAGATAATTATTAAACCAAATTTGTTATGATTATCATTTATCTTTATTTGAAAAAAAAAATTAACAACTTAATCAATCACTTTTTTTATGGATATTAATTTGTGCGCGATGCATGTGTAGTTTTATTGTCCATTGAATTTTTTTATAAAAATTTTTTGTCAATTTTTTATAAAAAAAATATGAAAAAATTTATCGGGCCGGCCCACCGGGCTATGTAGGCCCTTGCTTATTGGGCTAGGTTGCGGGCCGAGCCTTGGGCCTTAATGGCCCGGCCCACTTAAGCCCAGTAGATGTCTTGGCCTTATGGGGCCGGGCGGGGCTGGGCCGGTCCATTTGACAGCTCTAGTTGTATCCAATCCAAGATTTGCGATGAAATTTTTATTTTATTTTTTGTTTCTCAAGCCTCCTCTTTGACCGAATATCTTTGTGTTGTATCCGACCTGGGATTTGAGTTGAAAAAACCTTTTTTGAACACTGCTCTTCGACTGAATATCTTTGTGTTGTATACAACCTGAGATTCATGTTGATTTTGTTGTTGTTGTTCATCCATATCAATTGTTTTTTTTTTGTTTTTATTTCCTTTCTACACTTCATATGAGACTTGAGCTTTTTTCATGTATTTGTGTTGGTTATGGGTTATATAATACATGAAACCATCTCACATATAACATATGAAAGGTCATATAAGACTTGAGTTTTTTTTCATGTATTTGTTTTGGTTATGAGTTATATAATACATGAAACCATCTCGCATATAAGACTTGAGCTTTTTTCATGTATTTGTTTTGGTTATGGGTTATATAATACATGAAACCATCTCGCATATAACATATGAAAGGTGTAGCTTATGATTATGGTTTTTGGATTTTTTTTTTTGTTTTTTGTTTTTCACATCTTCATAATAAAGATGTAGCCATGGTCATGGGTTGTTGATTTCATGGTTTCTTCTTTTTCTTCGTCTTTCATCTTCTTCTTCATCATTATCTTCTTCCATCTTCACAGGTCTGAACCGATATATTTTTGTGTGGAGAAACTCAAATTCATTCACTAGCCACCAAACGGGCACGTCCCGTGCCCGTTTGTGTGATCGATATTTTTTTTTTTGTTTGTTGTGATCGATATTCTCTATTGTGCAAATATAACTAACTACTTAATCTTCTTTTTTATTGGAATTAGTTAATTGATAACTACTTGACCTCCTTTTTTGTTGTGGCTAGTTATTAAGAAGAAAAAAAATATTTTTTTTTATTATAAAAAAACTGAAAACCTACTTTTATGTGGAAGTTGTGCTTAGTTTTTCTTTTTGGTAGTTTTTTTTAAGGGTAAAATAGGAATAATGAAAAAGTCATCCAAAAAATTTATATCCCCTTTGTATATTAGTATAGATAGGTATATGCTCTATATATAGAGCTACATAAAAACAAAAAATATCTTTAAATAACAAACTAATCCTATAAATTTTAAACAAATTCTAAATATTCTAAATAGAAATATAAATCATAAACCTTAATATTATTTTATTTTAAATATAAATCTAAAACTATATATAAATATAAAATCTTCCAAAAAAGATATTTAGACATTATTCTCAACATTCAATTCCCAATTTGTCTTTTTCCTATCTAACAATAGAAACTCTCTAACCGTCAAATGATTCCCAATTCATCAATGACGAGAAATTCAAAAGCACCAAAACCTCAACTTCAATCAACTCCGTCAACAGTGGTACTCAACGGCGTTCAACTCAATTTCAAGCACGTCGATCAAATTCGTCTGCTCCGAAGAACAGTAATTCATCTGGTTACGAAGAAAGCCGTTACAGAGAATAATGGAATCGAGGTTAGCGGCGCTTTTCGACTACTTCGCCGCCGGCGAGGACTCGTCTTTTAAGAAATCATGTAGTGTCTAGTTCAGAAGAAAAGTAACAAGAAACTGTTGACGTGACGCGCCTAGAGGAACGGTTGGACGTGACGCGCCTAGAGGCACTGTTGAACATCACGCGCCTTTAGGAAGGGATGAACATCACGCGCGTAGAGGAACTGTTCAACAGTCCGCTATAGGTACTCCTTGTATCCCTTGTAGGGAACAGTTCATCAGTATTGATGTGTTAATATTGTCACTAATGTGAATCAAGGTACTAGTGGAGCTGATGTTGAAGTTCTCCGATTGGGTGATTGTGAGAATTGCACGTGCTGGACAAGAATGGATTTGCAGGGGTATAGGTGGTACCAATACGTGGGCTGGTTTGTCGTTTTTGGTGTATCTTCGTTCCTTGCCTAGGAAAGGGGATTTTTGTTTGTAGGGAATAGGGAGGGTGATCCCTATAGTGATAGGGATATTTTTTTTGTTTGTTTGTTGAGGATTCAAATTTGAATTGAATCCTAGCGATAGTGATAAGAATTTCTGTTTTTGAAAATTTGTCATACGGCTTTTTTGACATAAAGGCCACACTTTGAAATGAAAAATCCTAAAATGCCATCTTTTGAAATATAATTCCCTAAATCCAACAAAGAGGATAAATTTTTTATTATTTTCTAAGAAAGCCACTGCATGCGGTGGAAATTTGAAGCTTTTCCTTTCTTTTTTCTTCTTTTATTTTTATTTTTATTATTTATTTAACATAAATTGGTTTTGAAATGACTCAATCATAAATCTCAGGATTGGTTTGTTTCTATTTACTTAACCAAGTTCACCTCATATATTGTTTCAGGAAGCAATGAACACTATTATTACTAGCCGCCAAACGGGCCCGTGCCCGTTTGTATGATCGATATTTTTTTTTTTTTGAATGTGATCGATATTCTCTATTGTGCGACTATAAATAACTATTTAATCTCCCTTTTTATTGGACTTAGTTAATTGATAACTACTTAACCTCCTTTTTTGTTGTGGCTAGTTATTAAGAAGAAACAAAAAAAAAATTTTACTATAAAAAAACTGAAAACCTATTTTTATGTGGAAGTTGTGCTTAGTTTTTTTTTTTGTAGTTTTTTTTAAGGGTAAAATAGGAATAATAAAAAAGCCATCCCAAAAATTTGTATCTTTTTTATATATAGTAATAGATTATTATTATTATTATTCTTATTATTATTATTATTATTATTATTAGATTTTTATAGTGTCTAGAATATAATGATCGTCGTACCGACAATATTTCGATCAGTAGTATAATTAAAGATTATAACATGAATTATTTTTAAGTCTGATTTTTCATTTTTCTAATTTTACCAACTATGAATTTTTACAGCGAAAGGTGAAATAATGCGATACCGATTTCAGTTCGAAAGAATGAATTATGTATTTAACTTTAGAAAAATCAAAATTAAATTTTATAATACAGTGAAAGCGCTTTTTAAATTAATTTAGAAATTACTAATTTTCATAAACGCAATTTTTAACTTACATCCGAATCATACACGACCAGTGACAACGCATATCTGTGAGTTTAAGATAAGGTACCGGTTATGTGAAAGTAAACGGAACCTTAAAATTAAATTTCTATTAAAAATAACTTTTTAAGTAAAAATTGATTATTTAAGTAAAAATGAAGAAAAAATAACTTTGAAAACACAAAAAAGCAAAACAAAACAAAAATGAAGAAAAAAATGAGATTCTTTAAAAATTTCGTTACTGCATGTGGTTGAAGTAAAAATAATAAAAAAAAAACACTTTTCTATACAATGCCGCCACATCGTGTGGCTGCAATATATAAGACAAAAAAAGTCAGCCAAAGTGTGACCAAAAAGGGTGGCATTTAGAGAATAAATTTTCAAAAGATGGTAGATAGGAAATATTGGTTCTTTGTGAGTAAACTAGGGTGTAGTTGAAGAGGCCTATTCATCGGTTGAAATTGAAATCTGCTTTGTTATACTGTAAATCTATCTTCTTTATTTGATAATCATACTGTAAATCTATTTGTCATGATCTGTGTTGGTTCGACGTATGTGATATGCAAAATTTTAACATGTAAATCATGTTCATCCTTCTGTTATCAAATGCATATAAGATATTATTCACTTTAGCTACATTATTTAGCACATGTTAGTCATGATAGTTAGCTATGTCAAGTTTTAGGCACAACTTAGGTGCATGCGGGCAAGCTCAGGTCTTGCGCGCAGGATAGGCGCAAGTTTGGCCTGACTTGACCCGCCAAATAGGCGCATGTTGAGCATATGTCATTTGAAACTAATTTTGGATTTTTAGGGTATATAGGCTTGATCATTCTTTGGGAATAATATACCACATATTGTTTCCACCCATTTCTCTCTCTCATTATTCTCTAATCTCACTTTTCTTCAACCTCAAGTAATCGTTTTGTCCCAACAGTTTTCATATCAGTTTTTTCCAAAATATCTTCCATATTAATTGTTGTTTCCTCCACATTCATTCTACTAAACAATGCACATCAATTGCATTGTGTTTGTGTTGGAGTGGAACTAGACTCAAATTCTTTAAATCTCGAGTAAGGTTGTCTTTTGATTCAAGCTTTGGAATAAAAAATATATGGTTGGATTTGATGGGGAAAATCCCACCAAGTTTTTTCAACGTGATCTTATCCTATCGCAATTCTCTGCGGAAAACAGCTTTTAAATTTAACTATTTTGCACTATTAAGATAAACCACTGAAGACTAAAAAACTAAAAAACAGTTTTTGAGAACTAAATCAAACAGGCCCTAATATTCCATTAAGTTCCAACCTCTAATCAAAGATTCCTTGAACCTAAGCAGAATGGATATTTCTAGTTTCATCTATTTATTTACAAGTCAACATTTCTGTCAACCCTTAGTTAGTTTTTATAAAATTCTGATGCCATTGCAAATTAGAACACTTGTATTTTTCTAAAGACTTTACCTCCATTGGTCTGAATTCAAAACTCCTTAATTAATCAGCCTAAAGTGTAGTGCAAAACTCTTTGAAAAATCAAATCAAGACACCTATAAAAGGACACATATTATATGTTATAAAGGCAACATAAAATAAAAAATATGCTACAAAACATGAAGTTTGTCCCTTCATTATGCTTCCTTTGCCTTTGCATTTCTCTTTTCCCCTCATTTTGCTCCCCTGCCATACTATTTCAGGTAACACCTATTTTTTTTTTTTGTCTTTCTACTATTCCTCTCTTTGTTTTTTTTAATTTAATAACTTTATCAGATACAATTATTATGCATAAAACTATAGCAACACATAGTAGACAGTTCAATTGACACCATCCCTTATCTTAGATTTTATATCAACAATATAGAAATAGTGGACTGTTTAATAATAATAATAATAATAATATATTTTTGTGTTAATCTGTTGGTTTTCAAGGGAAAGGGAATCTTATAATCCAGAGTTTGGCCGGATCATATAAGTAAAATCTGACAAAAAATTATAAGGAATTCAAGTTTTCCCGAACACAATTCATTATTTGGTGAAACATATTAATCACTTGAGCTTAATCAATTGGTTAATAATAATATGAATTACATGTGGACATGTATGTTGTAGGGGTTTAGGTGGGTATCAAGTGAACAAGCAGGAGGATGGTGGAATTTCCTGAAGACCAAGGTCCCTGACATAGCAGATGCTGGTGTTGACTATGTTTGGCTTCCTCCTCCCTCTAATTCTCATGATGATGGTCCTCAAGGTAATTAATTAACTAACCACACTACAACTTCTCATTAATGAATTATATAGGGGTTTAATTTGTGACAAATACCTTGGCCTACCTTACTCGGTTAAGTTAATGAGAACTTTGACAAGGACATTGTTAATATGGTCTTTGGTGCAAAATTAGTGATATGAACATATAAATCTCAAATATTGATCCCTATATATTTTGTTTCCAAATTTCACATATTGGTTCCTATATAACTTAGCAATTTTCAGATTCGTTCTTATATATTTTAAAATTTTCATTCTGACCAACTTTTTTTATATCTACAATTTTACCCAAAAGTTTTTTTTATATCTACATTTTGACCAAAAAGCTTTTGAAATATATAAAAATGACCAACTTCAAATAGCTACTCATTGTTTCAAATTACAATTTAACCCTTACATTCTGTTTTCGATTGAAAAGGGTACTTGCCTAAAAGGCTATATGATCTTGACACATCCAAATACGGAAACAAGCAAGAATTGAAGTCACTAATAGCAGCATTTCATGATCGAGGAGTAAAATCGATATCCGACATAGTCATAAACCACAGAACAACAGAGAGATTAGACAACAATGGACTTAGCATCTTCGAAGGTGGTACTCCTGACAATCGTCTAGATTGGGACGTTTCCTACATTTGTAGCACCGATGTCCAATTCAAAGGCACTGGAAACCCCGATACAGGTATTACTACTCTTGATAGAAGTCATCGATACCAGAAAAGTGAAGAAAAATAAAATGAAAATTATATTGAACAACGAGAGAATATAAATTTTATCAAAATAATACATAACTATTACGTAAAGTAGTAGTTATGTATTATACCGTCATGAAAAGACTAACTAACTAGTGTAACTAACTATTACATCTGATAACAGGAGATGATTGGGGCGGTGCACCGGACATAGATCACACGAATCCAAAAGTACAACAAGAAGGTGAACTTTGGTTAATTGGGCTAATGATGCTGGTGGTGTTGTAACTGCTTTTGATTTATTACTAAGATGATTTTGGGTGCTGCTGTTGAAGGTGAACTTTGGAGATTGAAAGATGCTAATGGAAAACCACCTGGGATGATTGGAAATGCTGTTACTTTTGTTGATAATCATGATACTGGATCTCAGAAATTATGGCCATTTCCTGATGATAAAGTTATGTTGGGTTATGTTTACATTCTTACTCATCCTGGCCACCCCACAATTGTAAGTAACTTAAACCACAAGTAATCTCTAATTTTTTCATTCAAAATATGTTTTTTGGTTAAATATAGTTTTTGTCCTTCGGATTTTAAATGTCGGTCATTTTAGCCATGGAATTTGCGAATAGAATTATTTTATTTTTTTTAGCAAAATTCAATTTTTAAAAAACAAACTAATCCTTAAAAATAGAATATTAATTATAACAAACTATTCATATATTTTAAAATAACAAACTAATTCTATAAAATCGAATATTAATTATATCAAACTCACCGTATCTTTTAAAATACAACAAACTAGGTATATTATTAGCAACATCTTTCGCTAAAACTAAAATTACTTTGCAAGCATCCGAAAGCTATATATATATAACCAACATCTTTGATATTCTTGTCTCCAAAACCCACTCTAGTGTCTTTTGCAGCGAGGTGTTGAAGTTACATAGTAAGAATGTCTGCAAACATAGACATGGAGAGTGGAGAAAGCAATATCCTTTGCCCTATGATGCATGAGAACCATGAATTAAGATGGTCTTTCATTCGAAAAGTTTACTCTATCATCACCTTTCACTTGCTTCTCACCATTCCTGTTATTTCCGTCTTTCTTTTCGTTCCTCCCGTCGCTAATTTCTTCAACTCCAAACAAGGCCTCGTTCTTTGCGTAGTCCTTCTCATTGTTCCCTTTATAAGTACGTGTTCTTTTCTTTTATCTTCTTCATCATCATCATCATCATCATCATCATCATCATCATAACTTTCTTTATTACTAGTATATTTTATAATTAACACTCTTATTTGTTCCTATTAATTAATTAATTAATTTGTTTAATTTTTGCTTGCAGCATTTTGTCCACTTCTATATTATAATCAGAAATATCCTCTCAATTACTTTCTCCTCCTAATTTTCAATGTCTCTTTAACTTTTCCCGTTGGATTGACTAGTACTCTCCTTGCTAGTGGTAAATAACTCCTCAAAATTCTTTTTGTTTTTGATTAATGATTTCTTTTCACGATGATTGTATTTATTTTATCACTTATCACTTATGATTTTTGTTTTTGATTAATGATTTCATTGTGATGAGGTTGAAAATTGGATGCAGGAGGAAAAATAGAATACCTAGAAGTAGTCATATTGGCTACTGCGATGATGTTTATCTTGACTCTCTACACATTTTGGGCCGCAAAAAAAGGTCATGATTTCAGCTATTTAGGCTCATTCTTGTTCGAGTCTTTGTCGATTCTTATCCTCCTTAGCCTCATTCAGGTATTTTGCTAGTAAAACACTTCAGTTTAGTGTTTAATAATTAAATGTTGCACATATGTAGTGGTGATTTTGATATCTAATAACATTGTGATATTTTTTCTTGCAGATTCTTTCTCCTTTGGGAAAGTTGTCACATATGATCTTTGGATGTCTTATATCTATTATGTTTTGTGGCAAACTTGTATTTGACACAAACTACGTTATCATCAAGGAGTACACCTATGATCAACACATTAAGGCTTTTGTCTTCTTGTATTTAGATGTCATCTACCTCTTCATGCTTCTATTTTTTTGCTACTTCTAGTGCTGCTGATTGGAGATAATAAAAATGACATATCATGTTACATATTCCTAATTTTCAATTTACTTTTGTTTTCTCATTTTTCAATTTTGATGAAATTATAACTATATTCAATTCCATGTGTTAAATATATAAGAGACAGTATTAATATGATTTTTCTCCATCGTCTAATAGATCTCTTCCTGGCCATGCCAGTAAATCTGTGATCACATCTAGCACAACATATGTATATTTATAAGTACAAAGTTATTTGGCCTAGTTATGTTTGTACCTTGGTGGAAGTAGTAAAATCAAATTAAGTTGTGAAGTTATATTTTCAACTTAATTACTCTTGTTCTTTTTTGGTAGTATATCACTTACATATCAAATTGAAGCAGTGTTTTCAGTTGTGGATTGCGAAAAATAGTCGTTTGTTCAAATTTACCTAGGCAACATTGTTAATTACTGCCAGCTGCTACTATTTAACGTTTTATACAAAATTGTGTATTGTAAAACCATTGCAATTTGTTCAAATTCAACTATGTTGCGGTAACACTACAACTGCTATTTAACAATACAAAATTGAAGGATGAGAGTGTTTGATGTCCAACACCATTACAACTTATGCTCAATGATTCTATTTTTTTGGCAAAATTACACATTTGGTCTTTTATCTTATTTTTTTGTAATATTTTAGTTATTTATCTTTTATTTATAACACTTTGGTCCTTTATCTCATCTTTTTGTAACATTCTGGTCATTTATATATCTTTTATTTGTAACACTTTAATTTTTTAAAGAACACGAAGATATGAAAGAATTGATGAAGATGATGAACATATTCATCAAAATTATGAGTTTTATTTAATTTTAATTAAAAGGCATCTTAACAAATCAAATTCAGCATTTTTTAATAAAAAAAATATGAGAAAAAATGTTTATATGTGAATGTTATAAAAGATAAAAGACTAAAGTGTTACAAATAAAAGATAAAGGACCAAAGTATTACAAATATATAAGATAAAAGACCAAAATATTACAAATAAAAGATAAATGACCAAAATATTACAAAAAATTAAGATAAAAGATCAAATGTATAATTTTACCCTATTTTTTATATATATTATTTTCAGTGTCAATATGTCAATGTGTCTCCCTGTTTGTTTGTGCATATAACATTACTATTTAATAACATTCATGAATGGAAAAAACAATCATCATAAAGTTTACTAATTGATAAATTACCAATTGACTCACTCAGGTAGTTTGAGTCAAAAAAGCGAACATGAAACCCCATATTCTTATGCTTCTTCTTTACATGGGTTGTGCAAATCCCATATTCAACAAACCTACCAAAAATCATCAATCCAATGAGAAAAATATGAACTTTGAAGAAATATGAATTAGAGAAAGACAATTAATTAGGCCCCGTTTGGCCCGGCTTATTTTCCTCTTTTTTTCTTCTCCTTAAAAATAGTAAAGAAGGAAAAAATTGTGTTTGACTTTACTTTTTTGCATTTTTTAGTTCTTTACTTTATTTCTCTAATACTTTTAAGGAGAAATAGTGTTAAATATAATTTTATACTTCTTTATTTCGTTTAAGCTAAAATAAAAAGTTAAAAATAAGCCGGGCCAAACGGAGCCTTAGTGGAATAAAGACTAAATTATTGTTTTGATCTCTTAACTAATTTGTTGGTTTTATTTTGGTCACACAATTACTTATTGTTAGTTTAAGTACCTTTTGTGTTTCGGTTAGTTAAGTTGGTTCTTTCCATCAACTTTTAACACCAAAATTATTACAAAGTGGACCAACATTATAGGCCATCCATAAAAAACGTTGTTATACTTTTTAAAATTTTAACCATTTAATTTATTTGTTAAAAAGAAAAATCTTAGATCATGTATGGTTATTCTATTTAAACATAAACCACCAACACCTAATTTTATTCTACTATTTTTCATCGTTTAACGTCTCTCATTCTTCATCTTCATAGACTTAATCGACAAGAGCATGATATTTTTTTTCTAAGAAAAGTATAGTATTAAAGTCTACGATAAAAACACTTTACAAAATCTTACGATATGGAAGAGAAATCTTTATCATTGGATTAAACGTCCCCTATAATCATGGATGCATGATGAAAATTGAAAAATATGGTTAGATCTCACCACAAATAATCGATCAAAATTTTACATTTAGATTAATCATTAACAAAGTCAATGAAGTTGCAGTGAGCATACCCGAGTAGAGACAATGAATGTAATACGTAAGACGAGATTTAAACTCTTGTACTCTTATTTAATATTCATTTTCATTTTAAAAAGTAAATTTTAGCCACTAAATTATTTGACAAAAAAATAAATTCGATAAATACTCTACGCTAATAATTACAAGGTTAAGAAAATGTCTAGTCGATCTCTTCCTGGACATGCCGATAAATCCATGAACACATCTAGCACAACATATGCATATTTATAAGTACAAAATTATTTGACCTAGTTATGTTTGTACCTTGGTGCATGCAAGTAGTAAAATCAAATTAAGTGATAGAAAATGAAAATTTATAGAGTTAATTGTTCCAATTCGAAAAGGAATATGTCTTCATAGAAAAAGGAAAATACTATAATTTTCTTACTGAATCATTTCTTATCCCTTCATTTACATCGTACAACATTTAAATAGAATACACAAATAACTTCCTATAACTACCTTTCAATACTAACTTCCTATTAAAATATACTAATTAACTTCCTAAAACATTTAAAAATATAATGAATAAGTTATATTACAAATAAAATACATAATAATTTTAAATAATCATATCATATTAAGTTGTGACTTGTGAGGTTATTTGCAACTTACTCTTGTTCTTTATGGTAGTATATATCAGTTACATATAAATTGCCTTAGGCTCTGTTTGGCAAAATTAAGCTATAAACTAGCTTATAGCTGATAAGTTAGGTGATAGCTGAAAAACTGGTTTATAGCTGATAGCTGAAAAGCTACCTGATTGAAATTAAAGTGTTTGGTAAAATTAGATTTTAAAGTGGTTGATAAATATAAAATGACATGATATGTATGTTAGTGGGTAGATATTCTTTTTAGTGGATAGTTTTTTATTTTATAAAAAATAATAAAATAAAATTAAAGGTTAAAAATGGAAAAAATTGTAAAAATCTATAAGCTATAAGCTCAAACACTACTTGAAATAACATCTCAAAAAACTCTATAAGCTAATTAAAAAAGCTAATTGTCAAACACCTCTATTTTTTTTCCAAAAAACTTATAAGCTAGTCCAATAAGCTATAAATTAGCTTATTAAACTTACCAAACAGTGCCATATATATTTGAATGTGTTTGGGAAATTGCACCGTTAGTGGAAAGAGAAACCCCCACAACAAACATCTCCTACTAAACCTCATCCAGCACACACGACTAGAGCCGTAAAAATGGGCCGGGCTATCGGGCCGGCCCAGTAGCCCTATAGTTTTATACTGACCGGGTCGGACTTTCCAAAAAATATTATTGGGCCTTATTGGGCTGGGCTCCCGGGCCTATTTTTTTAATGGGTCATCATGGGCTGGCCCCGCGAGCTTTTGGGCCGGCCCCTTAAAGAATTAAAAAAAAATATCTAAAAATAATTTTACCTAAAAATAAGGAATTTTAGTTAGCATAAAATCTTTAGATAAAATAAGTAACAAAAGATGAGATTTGTTTTTTTTTTAAGGAAAAAGATGAGATTTGTTAGTTAGGAGATAATTATTAAACCAAATTTCTTATGATTATCTTTATTTGGAAAAAAAAATAACAACTTGATATGTAGTTTTATTGTCCATTGATTTTTTTTATAAAAAATATTTATCAATTTTTTATAAAAAAAATATGAAAAAATTTGTCAGGCCGGCCCATCGGGCGATATGGGCCCTTGCTTATTGGGCTGGGCTGCGGACCGGGTCTTGGGCCGCCCCACTTAAGCCCAATAGATATATTGGCCCTATGGGCCCGGACTGGACCGGCCTATTTGACAGCTCTACAAACGACACACACCAATTAAGCCAAAAAAGTAGCATATCCTTTTACAAAGCCAAAATTAAAAATACCAACCAAAAAAGACGGTGTAACTTTCCATTCAGTAGGATATTCTCTCAAAAACCCTAGTCTTAGTAACAACAAGGTGTTGAAGTTGCGTAGTAAAAAATGTCTAGAAACGTGGAGAGTGGAGAAAGTAACCTTAACCAAATGAAAATGGTGCATGATGAGAACCCTGAATTAAGATGGTCCTTCATTCAAAAAGTTTACTCTATCATCACCTTTCAATTGCTTCTCACCATTCCTGTTATTTCCGTCGCTCTTTTTGTTCATCCCGTCACTAATTTCTTCAACTCCAAACAAGGCACCGTTCTTTACATAGTCCTTATATTTGTTCCCCTTATAGGTATACGTGTTTTGTTCTTTTATATATCTTCATCATCATATTATTTTTATTTTTTTGTTGTTGGTAGATTCATCATATTTTTCTTATTTTATTTGTTTGTATTTAATTTGTTTAATTTTGTTTGCAGCAATAACTTTCCATTGGAAGCATCCTCTCAATTATTTTCTTCTCCTATTTATCAATGTCTCTTCGACTTTACCCGTTGGATTAACTTGTGTCTATGTTGGTGGTAATGAACTCCTCAAAATTCTTTTTGTTTTTCATTAATTATTTCTTCTCAGATTATTAATATATATTGTGACACTAATGATATATTATTGTAGCAAATTATAATTTTAGTAGCCAGATTTTTATAAAACAACTTGATTTCCCTATTGTTGAATAAAAGGAATTTTTTTTTTATTAAATTGGCTCTCGATTAACTTGGTCTAGATTACGATTAGAATTACAAACACTCTTTTTTTTGTTTTGTTGAAAGACAATTTTTTTGGTCAATTATGTCTCGTAGTTAAATTCACTAAATGCGAAGAAGTAAGAGACCAAAGTCCATGTTACATACTTGGAAGTGATAAATTGAACTACACTTATTATTAGACCAAATTTTGTATTCTAATGAGGTTGGAAATTGGATGCAGGAAAAATAAGTCTAAAAATTGTCATCTTGATTACTATGATGATGTTTATCTTGACTCTCTATACATCTTGGGCCGCAAAAAGAAGTCATAATTTAAGTATTTTACGCTCAATCTTGTATGGATCTTTGTCAATTTTTATCCTATTTAGCCTCGTTCAGGTATTTTACTATTAAAACACTTATATGTTTAGTGCTTAATAATTAAATATTGTCCATGTAATAATGATTTTGATATCTAATACATTGTGATCCTTTTATTTGCAGATTATGTTTCCATTGGGAATTCCATTGGGAATTCAATCGGGAAAGTTAATATTGTCACGTATCTTGGGGTGTCTTGTATCTATTATATTTTATGGCTACATTGTATATGGCACAGAATCCCTTATCAAGGTCGTCACCTATGATCAACACCTTACGGCTTTTGTCGCTATGTATCTATATCTCATCAGCTTATTCTTAATCCCTTTGGTGTTTTTCGTTGGCTTTTAAACTTTTTTGGATTGTATGAATGTTCTCTGTTGACCAAAAAAAAGTGCTGCTGATTGAAGATATATAATAAAAAGGTCATATCATATTGTATGTTATGTTATATACTGAGAAATGTTATTTTGACACATTTTTCCTTACACAATACATACACAATGACAATTTTGTAATATTTTTTCTCTCCATCTTTTCTTTTTTCCTTTGGTTTCTCTCTTCTGTGTATGTATTGTGTAAGGAAAAGTGTGTCAAAATATCATTTATCTATATATTCCTTACTTTTCAATTTACTTTTGTTTTCTCATTTTTTCAGTTTTTATAAAATTACAACTATAATTAATTCCATGTATTTAATTTAATATATAACAAATAACTAATACATAAGAGACGATATCACTATGATGATATTCCTGGAGTACTTTTTTTAGTCCATTTGAGTACTTTAATATGATCATATTACTTTTGTAAAATATATATTACTTTGACGAAATCACTATGATGATATCAATGAATACACTTGCACACCAAATGCTATCAAAAAACAAAGTACTTTTCACAAATATTGACCAAACTATAATTACATCTCTTCCTCACATTCTCTCCTGTTTGAAATGGATAAGTTCACTCAATCAACACAGTTATAGCTATTCAACTATAGGCTTGCAAACATTCTAACAATCGATCGACACACAAACAAATTCACATCTTTAGTGGACTTGCGGGTTATAACAGGGCTAAAGTTTAAGGGTGGATGTATTATATTGAAATGGGATGTAATAGGTATTAGGCTATTGTACCCGCACGCATATTAGCTCATTTTTATGGGTAATTATCTATGCTATTATCACATTCTCTTTAATATCTACACTTGAACTCGATGATTCCCCTGAATCTGTTTTTAATTTAAAGTTGTGTTGTTTTTCTTCATCCTTTTTAATAGATATATTATGTTGAAATGGGATGTAATAGGTATTAAGCTATTGTACCCGCACACATCTTAGCTCATTTTTATGGATAATTATCTATGCTTGGACAACATTTTTTCCACTTACTAAGCTCAAAACCGGCCGGATCAATATAATGTTGGTGCAATTCGTTCGGGCCTCCAAATATATTATCTAAGGACGAGCTCATGCATAATCCACAAGTAGTGGGAGCCATATGTCTCTTTTTTTAATGGTAAATAGATAAATATATATACATCGGATAAATGGTCAGAGTACAGAGCATAAGTAACATAAATACTCAAAAAACAAAATAAATATATACATAAGAAATATCAAAAAATTCTAAAAAGCAACAAACCATAAAATCCACTTAAAGCGGTCACCAATAAAAGGAAGTGGAAAAAACAACTAAGAACATATACACCTCCTGAGTTATTGCTCAACAGGAACTAGATATATATTCAGTGACCACATAAATCCACTTAAAGCAGTCACAAAAAAAAAGGGAGTGATATGCCTTGACTTAGCCAAATAACTCATGGCACAAAGATAGCATATAAGTAGGAACGAAGTGGGTCAGTTAACAACCTTAAGGAAAAAAAGCACGTGGCAAATTAAATATAATTAATTCAAAAAATACAACGGATCGAAATCTGCTACTAAACAGTAAACCCCATCCACCATATTCTCTCAAAAAAACAACAAGTTGTGGAAGTTGCATAGTAAAAATGTCTACAAACTTAGAGAGTGGAGAAAATAGTCTTATGGTGCATGATGATGAGAACCCTGAATTAAGATGGTTTTTCATTCGGAAAGTTTACTCTATCATCACCTTTCAATTGCTTCTTACAATTCCTGTTATTTCCGTCGTTCTTTTCGTTCATCCCGTCACTCATTTTTTCGACTCCAAACAAGGCACCATTGTTTACATAGTCCTTATATTTGTTCCCCTTCAAGGCACGTGTTTTGTTCTTTTATCTTCATCATCATTTTTTTTTCTTTTTTTTTAAGGTAGATTCATCATATTTTTCTTGTTTTATTTGTTTGTATTAATTTGTTTAATTTTGTTTGCAGCAATAAGTTTCCATGGGAAGTATCCTCACAATTATTTTCTTCTCCTATTAATCAATGTCTCTTCGGCTTTACCCATTGGATTAACTTGTGTCTTTATTGGTGGTAATAAACTCCTCAAAATTCTTTTTGTTTTTGATTGATTATTTTATCTTAGATTATTAATATTGTGACACTAATGATATACGGAGTATATTATATTAGGGTTGACTATTAAATTATTTTTAGTAACAAGATACAATTTTAGTAGCCAGATTTTTATAAAACGACTTGATTCTGTTATTTTCCGCGATTCGCTATTAACAACACTGCTTGAGCATCGCTATCAAAAATTACACTATCTATGTTCGTATTGTAAGCTGTCTGCACAGCCTCCAAGAGAGCTAAGGCCTCTGCCTCGGGGATTGAGAATGCTCCTCTCGTCCAATTCGTTCCCGCAAGGATAAAAACGACCCCTCTCGTAGTTAAATTCACTAAATGTGAAGAAGTAAGAGATTAGAGTCCATGTTACTTGGAAGTCCAAAATTTTTATTCTAATGAGGTTGGAAATTGGATGCAGGGAAAATAAGTCTGAAAATTGTCATCTTGATTACTATGATGATGTTTATCTTGACTCTCTATACATCTTGGGCCGGAAAAAGAAGTCATGATTTAAGTATTTTACGCTCAATCTTGTATGGATCTTTGTCAATTTTTATCCTATTTAGCCTCATTCAGGTATTTTACTATTAAAACGCTTATGTTTAGTGCGTAATAATTAAATGTTGCCCATGTAATAATGGAGTATTTTGATATCTAATAACATTATGATCCTTTTATTTACAGATTATGTTTCCATTGGGAATTCCATCGGCAAAGTTATTGTTGTCACGTATCTCGGGGTGTTTTGTATCTATTATATTTTATGGCTACATTGTACATGGCACAGAATCTCTTATCAGTTGCAAGAAGTTCACCTATGATCAACACATTACGGCTTTTCTCGCTATGTATCTATGTGCCATCATCACATTCTTCATCCCTTTGGTGCTTGTGATTGGCTTTTAAACTTTTTTGGATTGAATGAATGTTCTCTGTTGACCAAAAAAAAATGTGCTGGTGATTGAAGATAATAAAAATGCCATATCATATTATAGGCTTAGGATTTCTTACTTTTCAATTTACTTTTGATTTCTCATTTTTTCCAGTTTTATGAAATTACAGCTATATAAGCAATTCCATGTATTTAATATATTTTAGTTTTTAGTTTAAAGTTGTGTCGTTTTTCTTCAACGTCTAATAGATATATTATGTTGGTATGGGATGAGATATGTACTATGCTATCGTACCCGCACCGCACACGTATTTGTTCATTTTTATGGGTAATTATCTATGTTCGGACGACATTTTTTCCACCCACTAAGCTCGAAACCGGTCGGATCAATGTAATGTTGGTTCAAATTACCTTGATTTCAGGCCATTGAAAAACTTTTATGGTGTCGATTAAATTATGTTTCAAATATGCAAATACCATACCATAACAGATTTAACTTGTTAATGAAGTCAATTGGTGATTTTGATATAACAACATATCAATGATTATTAGAAAAACAAAAAATACTAACATACCAATGATTTATTCCGAAGTGGATTATTTACCTTAGAGTTACGTTTGATTTGCTGAAAAATAAAGGGTTGGACATGACAACTTCAATTGTACTATGTTTTTAAAATTGTTCCACCATTCATGATATTCAAATCTCAAACTCAAAAAATACCTTTCATTTGGTAAAATCACACACAGATCTTTACATATATAATTTGTTCAATATATGAAAAGGCTATACACAATACAAAAACATTTTTTTCTTTCTTTTTTTGTTATTTTCTCACCAAGGGTGATGAACTTAACTTCATGTCCTCACAGAGCACATAGTAGAAAATCATTCACAATATTGCAAAATCACTAACATAACATGTACAAGTATATTATATTCTTTGAATAATCTTCAAAATGCTCTTTGAATACATAAAAATGCATTGTAGTTTTTCAAAAAGTGATTATCCTGAATGAGTTGAATGTGCTTTTCTTCTTCCAAAGAACATAAGAAGCCGTGGAAAAAACGACTTTTTCTTCTTTTTTCCACTTTTCGCATCCAGTGGCGATCCATTTTCATTGTTTGCATGAGCATAGGATTTTGGACTTGAAAAGTAATTTACAGGAATAGTTGCACTATGATTTTGATTAAGTTTACCGCTATGACTTGTGTTCTGGTTTACCACTCTTTGGCCTACTTCGACCTCTTTTCTGCGTTGTCCATGTTCGGCTCTCCACTTTCTTAATTCTTGTTCTACACCTAATTTTCCTTCCCTTGCCTTCTCAGCTTTTTCCATTGCAATCTTCAAAGATTCTCTTTTAGCAGCCATTTCTTTGTTCACTTCATTCAACTTCTCCAATGTTTTCAATTCAGTCTCCTTAGCTATATCAATCTCAGAATTCGCGGTCGCAACTCTCACATTGGCCTTTTCTTCTGCATCATGAGCTTGTTTCGTAAGATGATAGTACTCCTCAACCGAAAGTATCACACCATTCGATGGATCCACTTCATTGTTGTTGCTTCTAGCCGATTCGCTCTCTTGCAATGCTTTAATTGCTTGTATTGCCAACCTTTCAGAAGCTCTTGCAGCTTCTATCTCCTTTTGAGCTGCAAGTAATCTACTATTCATTGTAATTGCACCGGCCTTGGCTCGTTCTGCTTCCTCCTTTACTCTCCGAAGCACTTCGCGAGCTTCTTGAGCAACCAAGTTGGACTTATTAGCCTCTTCGCCTGCTTCTTTTAGTTTCTTTGGAAGCTCAAGGATAGTCTCTTTGCCTTCTTTTTCCTTCGTATGAACAAAAGTGATTTCCGATTTAATTTTGTTCAGCTCGGCTTCGATAGATGCAACTGTAACTGAGGCCATTCCCTCTCTTTGCCTAATTGAGGTGAGCGATGATTTCTCTTGTTCGAGTTCTGATCTTAATGATGTTGCAGCCACCTTTAAGTAACTTACCTCCGAAGTGGCTTTCTCTATGTTAAGCTTTATTTCCTCAAGTTCTTTTCTGGCTGATGCAATTGCTTCTTGTATTTCATTGTGTGATTTTTTCTCATTCTCTTTTCCTTCATCGCCTACTTGGTGCGACTTTGATTCCATATAGGCATGTAATTCGGCTTTCAAATTAAGCAACAATGTAAAGGATTTCCTAAGTTTAGATTTAAGATCCTTAGCAAACAAAATTTTCTGGTTGAGTTTTTCTAGTTCTTGTTCTTCTTGTTTAAGTTCCTTCTCCCAATTGAGAAAATCTTGATCTCTTGCCATGACTGTTCCTATTCTGTGTTCTTCTGCTTCCATATGTGCAGAATGTGCCGTTTCCAAAGACTCCTTGGTGGCAATCAACTCAATAGTCAAATCTTCTACCGCCTTTTCTACTTGTTTTGATGCAGCAACAGCTACTTCGGCTTTGTTGATAGCTTCGCCTTTTTCATCAACTAAGGAAGCGTATTCCACACGCAATGCATCTAGCTCCTCTTTCACCGATGTTAACTCGGTAATTGCAGATGTATACCTTGCTTTAGCAACCTCGAGCTGAGCCTTGGCTGCCACGCTAGAATCTTCGGCAATACCTTGCTCCATCTCTTCTACTCTTAGCTTTGCAAGTTCTGAGTCTTGTTTTGCTTGACGCTCTTCGGTTTTTGCCCTCTCTAGGTTCAGTTTTAGTTCTTCTATTAGTCTTTTTGTGCTGTCAAGCTCCTGAAGTGCTTGGACTTTTTCATGTTCAGCCACCTCTGATCTTTTTCTGTACTCCGGAATCTCATCGTGCGCTTTTTCAAGCTCTTGTTCTACATGCTTGCGTCTCTGCAGTCAAATAATAATGAAACAATTGAAACGGAAAAAAACTAAAATATATTTCTTCAAGAAGTCAAGTATTCAGGAAATTTTGAGTAAAATAGAAATAAATCATAAAAGCAAGATTGATATATACCTCGACGGTGATCATTCTATGAGCCTTCCAATCTACGATTCCTCCGAACTTAGAAACAGCTTCCTTAACAGATTCAAATGGAGATGCTGTATCAATTATGCCTCTTTTTTCAGCAAGTTGCTTAGCAGTTGTAGGCGAGTCAACAGCGCCGGCAGAAATATCAGAACCCTTGATTGTAGACACAATAACATTTAGTTCTTTGAGATCATTCTGCAACTCTTTTGTTTCTGAATCCGAAGCCGATAGTTCCATCTGATTATCAACAGCACCATCCTTCTGCATGTTCACTATATCTTCTAAAGATCCTTCTTCAGAATCTTCAACCACAGGTTCCTGTTGAATTTGTTCTGTTACATGAACTTCCGCGTTGGACGATGAAGCTAAATTTTCTTGAGCGGCATCGATAAGTACAGTCCGAGGTGAATCTGTTAGAATTAATTTAATAATTAATCACTTACAAGGCATGCTCAATACACATTATTATTATAATCACCTTTAGGATCAATCTGCAACTCTTTTGTTTCAGAAGAGGATGGTGAGAGTTCCATAAGATTATCAATATCAACATTGCCGCTAGCAGTAACACTTGAACCGGCATCTTTTTGTTCAGAATCTGCAAACGTAGGTTCCTGATGACTTTGTTCTGTTACATGAACTTCAGCATTTGAGGTTGAAGCTAAATTTTCTTCGGTTCGAGGTGAATCTGTTAGAATTAATTTAACAATTAATTACATACAAGCCATTCTAAATACACATGTTTTAATTATAACGATCATATTTTAGTGCGGAAGCCAAATAAACACGAGTATGCATATAAACAACCTTTAGGATCAATCTGCAACCCTTCTGTTACAGAAGAGGATGTTGAGAGTTCCATATGATTATCATCATCAACATCGCCGCTGCTAGCAGCAACAGTTGAACCACCATCTTGTGTTCTGTTAAATGTAGCTTCTAAAGCTTCAGGTTCAGAATCTGCCACTATTGGAAGATACTCATCTTGTTCTTGAACTTTTTCTTTTGGAGTTGAAGTTGAATGATCGTCAAGAGGATGTTCATCTTCTTGTCTTATAGATATATCATCCGAAGCATTTGTTGACTTTGATTCTATTTCTGATAAATTGTTCCCTCGAAAATGAGTTTCATGTTCCACGATATTTTTATCATCAGAAGAGTTGATGGAAGCTTCATTAGAAGAGTGATTAATTGTTGGAGTTATTATGATATCAGTATTTTCTTGAGTAGTTTCTGCTAGTGAATTCGGTTCAACATTTCTTGAGGAGGTTGGTTTGTTATCAACTTCCTCCATTGGTTAAGAAGCAATTGAGAATGCCAAAGATATCTAGAAGGCAAGTGAAAAACAAAATCAACGTGCGAAGAAAAAATCATCATGTAGAAGTTTCAAATTTAAACTGGACGAATTAAAGCGACAATGACTAAATGCTTGAATCTAAGTGAATCGTGGTAGCGAGGCTACCCTGCCAATTACAATACCCTAACAAAATGACAATTAGTTTCTATTTGTCATTTAATTTATTGTTTCTATTTGGAAAACTAAATCAAATTAGACCAAGCTTGCAAATTGCCTAACTAAAATGATGATCCTTATTAAATTTTCACATAGTTCCGAGGGAAAATCAAATTTCTTCATCGAGAATTCAAATTTCGCAAAAAGAGAAAAATCTAAGCTAAAATAGAATGGCAGATAGAAACATATTCGAATTGAAACCAAAATTACTATAACTATTCACGACGACAAAAGAAGAAGACATGATATATAAGAACATGAAAAATAACATTTCAAATAATAATAATTTCATACAATAGAAAATAGACAACATGCATATATGCTGATAGAGAAAAAAATTCATAAGCATTATTAAAAGCCAGATTAATTCTGACTTACCTATAATAATTCAGACATATATATTAACCCTTTCTGCAAGCTTTCAATTCTTAACCGTGCAGGGAAAATTCTTCAGGAAGAAGAGTTTAGTCAATTTTGATCTGATTTGTTGACAATTCTTCTGATATATCAAGAGAGAAAACAAAAAAAATTAAACCATATGAAAAATAATTATATGATTTATAAACACTAATCCAAACTTTGCAAACCAGAAAAATTATGGCTATAATAATTATGAATTTTTTGCAACATGGACATGCAAAGAGTGGACAAGGGGAGGAATTAAAAGAACAAAAAAAAAAAGATTAAGCCAAAACTTTGATGCCTTGAAAAAGAAGCACAAAAGAAAACAAAAAAAAATAAAAATAAAATAACAAAAGGAGCAAAAGAAAGGAACATACCCTGATTAAGCAGAAAGGAAATTGATGATTGATAGTTAGCAGATATTAATGATCAGTGAAAAATTGAAGGAAGGAAATTAAAATTAGCTTATGGAAAAAATGAATTGAAGGAGGAAAAAAGTTGGAACTAAATTTAGAAAAGAAAGAGTCAATCAAAGATGCATGACATGTATGTACAGTTAGTGGAGCCTACAATACCAAGTTGTCACATAAACAAAACAAAAATGCTGCTGCTATTACCTCATTCCACAAGATAATATAGTTTCTATTGAAGTTATTGTGTTTTACTCTTGTTATTATTGTTATTATTATGTGGTTTGGTTTGTTTATCTTTTTGTTGTAAAACACTGGCTGCTACCTGAAAAGTCAACATATGATCCTACTCTTATATAATGTCATTGGATAATTATTATAAGGAAATTAAATAATTTTTTTAATAGACAAAATGATAAAACTATTAAAAACTCACATACAAGTAGAACCTCGATCATGACCCCCAACCTAATAATTTCAGCATTTGATCTTGTGAACATATATAATTTTTTTGAAGCAACTGATATTTTATTTTAATTATTTACCAATTTTTTTATTAAACTTCAATTACAAGTATAAAATGAAAGTTGGTTTTGTGTTTGTGACATTGCCTCTTTGGCCATCATCATCATGCCCCATTGCCCCAATAGTTTGGGTTGTCAAAGTTGATGAAGTCAACAACCATGGAGCAAAACTTTGAAGAAGCTTTGATCAACAAATGCATTGTAAAAATTATATTAAAAATTAATATTACAAAAATGATAATTATCACCTATATTTTAAATATATGAAATAGTGAAAAAAAAGTCCGGTTTTTTTATTGAAACGGTCTGACCAGCCGTCCGGTTTGATCCGATTTCTAAAATACTCCCGGGTCCAATTTGAAGGGCAAAAGTGGAAATAAGTGTTTTTTTCATCTCCTTTCTTCTCAAGTTTGAGAAAAGTACCTCTGGCTCTAGCAGCTTACTCAATAATCAATTACATAAATCTTTTGCAAAAAATTACTACGTGTTTGCATTATACAAAGATTCAATTCATTAAACTATAGTGTATACTGTATGATATGATCTTATTATAATACAGTCATTAATCGATTCATATATGTGATTGATCGAGACTCCATTTTTGTGAACAATTCCGATTCCGATCCATCGTGAATTGCGATGTATCAGTGGCGGAAGTTCGAATTTTTCGAGGAGAAATACGTTGCAAAATGCACAATTCCAGAGGAAGAAGATGAAGATGAGAGAGAGAAAAAGGAGAGGAAAATCGAGTGCTGCTCGAGTGGAAGGGGTAAGGTTGTAACTGGTTTTGATGATGGCACTGTTTGCTTGTTCGATCGAGGTCTCAAATTCAATTATGCTTTTCAACCTCACTCTTCTTCTGTTCTCTTTCTTCAACAGCTCAAGGTTCTTCTTCTTCTTCTTCTACAACTTTCAATTTTTCAATTCCTTCAATTTGAATAGCTTTTGTGGATGAACATTGATTTGGGAGAGGTGGGTAGTTAGTTGTAGAAAGTCGAAATCAAAATCATAGATTAGAGATACTACAATTTGATTGATTCAATTGCTTCAGTTTTGGAATTGTTTGTTTTGGGTAAATGGGTTGTTGTTGTTGTTGTTGAGAATATTGCTTCGTTTGTTAGAATTATTAATCCAAAATCCATTTTTCGTTGTTAGCATTGTGAAAATCGGTGAAAGGATTCTAGGGTTTAGTTTAGTAGGGCTTGTTTGGATTGTCTTATTTGAGCTTATCTACTGCATAAGTTTTGTTACACTGTTTGGGAGAACTTATGAAAACAGCTTATTACAATTTTCATAAACTTTTTTCAGCTTATTTTCATAATTGTGCTATAAGCTGCAAATAAGCTGTTTATACAAACAGGGCCTTAGTACCATATATATGTATGTCAGACATGAGTGTTTATATGTTGGTTTAAAAAAAAAGGTTGGTGTAGGACTTTTTTAGTTTAAATGCTTTCCATACTAGTCTTGATTTGAACTTAAAACAGTGTGTTTTTGTCTGTTGATTAATCAGCAACGCAACTTCCTAGTTACAATTGGGGAAGATGAACAACTTACTCCTCAACAATCCGCTTTGTGCCTGAAGGTTTTTGACTTAGATAAGATGCAATCTGAAAGTACAAGCACGGCGAGTCCTGATTGTGTTGGGATATTGCGTATATTCACCAATCAGTTTCCTGAGGCAGTGGTAATGACACTGTTATGCATGCTTGTTACTCTTTATCTTTAGAGAAAATTATATCTATATGGTAATGGTAAATCTGGTTAGTGACACAATTTGATTATTTCTACCTTTCTTTTTAATGATTCTGGAACTACGGTGTATTGCAGATTACATCTTTTATTGTCTTAGAGGAAGTGCCTCCTATACTCCTCATAGCTATTGGCTTAAACAATGGTTCTATTTACTGCATCAAAGGAGATATTGCACGCGAGCGTATCACCCGTTTCAAGCTTCAGGTCGAAAACCATTCAGACAAAACTCTTTCCTCAATCACTGGTCTTGGGTTTAAAGTGGATGGTCAAACACTTCAGTTGTTTGCAGTAACCCCAAGTTCTGTGAGCTTGTTTTCATTGCATGATCAACCACCAAGGAGGCAAACCCTTGATCAGATTGGATGTGGTATAAACAGCGTTGCAATGAGTGACCGTTCTGTATGCAACCTTTGTTCCTTTCTCTCAGTATATTTTTATATATTATCATATGCATATCTTTGCCGAATGCTAAATGTTTATGTATGTTAACATGAACAGGAGTTTATAATTGGTCGGCCAGAGGCAGTATATTTTTATGAAGTTGATGGACGCGGTCCTTGTTGGGCTTTCGAGGGAGAAAAGAAGTTGGTAGGATGGTTTCGTGGATACCTTTTGTGTGTTATTGCAGATCAAAGAACAGGAAAGCATACTTTCAACATATATGACCTGAAGAATCGTTTAATAGCCCATAGTGCTCTGGTTAAAGAAGTTTCTCATATGCTCTATGAATGGGGTAACATCATACTCATAATGACGGACAAATCAACTTTATGTATTGGGGAAAAGGATATGGAAAGCAAGTTAGACATGTTATTCAAGAAAAATCTATATACTGTAGCAATTAATCTTGTTCAGACTCAACAAGCAGATGCCGCAGCTACTTCTGAAGTTCTGAGAAAATATGGGGATCATCTATACAGCAAGCAAGACTATGATGAGGCAATGGCCCAGTACATAAATACTATTGGTCAGCTTGAACCTTCTTACGTGATACAGAAGTTTTTGGATGCTCAAAGAATCTACAACCTCACAAATTACTTGGAAAAGCTACATGAAAAGGGTCTTGCTTCTAAAGATCACACCACACTTCTTTTGAACTGTTACACCAAGTTGAAAGATGTTGAAAAACTAAATCTATTTATTAAAAATGAAGACAGCATTGGGGAACTTAAGTTTGACGTGGAAACAGCAATCAGGGTTTGCCGTTCTGCCAATTACCATGAGCATGCAATGTATGTTGCAAAGAAGGCAGGGAGGCACGAATGGTACTTGAAGATTTTGCTTGAAGATCTTGGTAATTATGAAGAGGCCTTGGAATATATTTCTAGTCTTGAATCAAGTCAGGCTGGGATGACAATAAAGGAGTATGGTAAAATTCTAATAGAGCATAAGCCATCAGAGACAATTCAGATTCTTATCAAGCTTTGCACAGATGAGGGTGACAGAAGAGGACAGTCAAATGGTGTGTATGTGTCTATGTTGCCATCTCCTGTTGATTTTCTCAGCATCTTCGTTCATCACCCTCATTCCCTTATGGATTTTCTTGAAAAATACACCAATAAGGTCAAGGACTCACCTGCTCAGGTGGAGATTAACAATACCCTCTTAGAGTTGTATATATCCAATGAATTGAACTTTCCTTCAGTATCACAGTCTAATGAGGGTACAGATTACCTTAATGTAGCATCAGGAAAAACTTTGAATGCAAGTGCCCAAACCAATGGAACTATTGCTGATCACAAAAGTTCAGAAAAGGAAAAAGGCCGTCTTGAAAGGCGTGAAAAGGGTCTGCGCATGCTTAAGAGTGCATGGCCTCCAGAGATAGAACATCCACTTTATGATGTTGATTTAGCTATTATACTATGTGAAATGAATGCATTCAAAGACGGGCTTTTGTATTTGTATGAAAAGATGAAACTATATAAGGAAGTAGTGGCTTGCTATATGCAGGCGCATGATCATGAGGGATTAATTGCGTGCTGCAAAAGACTGGGTGATTCAGTTAAAGGAGGGGACCCATCTCTTTGGGCAGATGTACTCAAATATTTTGGTGAGCTTGGAGAAGATTGCTCCAAAGAAGTAAAAGAAGTTTTGAATTACATTGAAAGGGATAATATTTTGCCCCCCATAATTGTCCTTCAAGCTCTGTCTAAAAATCCTTGTCTCACACTTTCTGTGATCAAGGATTACATTGCTCGGAAGCTTGAGCAGGAATCAAAGATAATCGAGGAGGACCGACAAGCTATTGAGAAATATCAGGTTGGATCTTTTTTCTTAAGCATATGGTTTGATCTTAACTATATTTGATAGCTTATGTATTATATTTGTATGTCCGTCCTTCCATTGCATATAACAAATGGCCATTTTCCTATTTTCTGATATTGTTATGTTATGAACAGTATAGACAAAAGTACGACGATTTATATACAATAGACAACGATACTGATAGTGGATAAGACTATGGTTTAGTTATGAACAAGACAAAAGTGGGATGATTTCGATATAGTAGACACTGATAGCAGATAAGACTATAGCAAATACCACATTCTAGCTCAGTGGCCAAGATTATGTGCATCATCTAATATCAAGTTGTTATTAATTTTGAAGTGGTTAGTCTTTATTCTCTCCTTTTTATCCATCTATATCTGAAAGACAAAACCATACATTTTTAACATTGTATCTTCGAACTCGGATGCAATTTGGTCTTCCTAGATATGAAGTCTAGTCCATCGCCCATCATAGATAGGTCCCTCCCAAATTGTTGTTTGGCCTGTTTCCCATCGACCCTATCTCTAATTCCGGATGCAGTCTATTCTTGTCTATAAAATCCTTGTCTTGAAACTCAGATGCAATATAACCTTGCTTTTATTTCATATGTTGTTTGGCCTGTCTTGAACTCTCTGAGCGAAGGAATGAAAAACACTTATTTGTCATGTGACTTTGGTCATTTAATGTTAAGCAGGCATATGTGCTTTGCTATAATATCTGCTATAGTCAGCATCTCCATATGTTATAAAGCAAGCCAAGCTACATGTTTATAATTCATGTGACCTGAAGTTTAGTCACCCATGTCTCTTTTAGTTCGTGTTGAAAATGCAGATTAGTGTTTAGGGATGATAAATTTGTAAATACAAAAGATTAGTTTTATAAGAAGTGATAATCTCTTTTAAATAATAACTTTGCTTAATGAGTATTTCTCAAATAATCTTTACATATCTCTATTAAAATATCCTTGCCTAATGCGAGTTTGTAGTGGTAATCGTACTATCTTAGTTATTTGCTATTTTTTCTGTAAACAGCATGGTAGGATTTTTATTGAGTATTCTCTCTGTGCAGGAAGACACACAGACAATGAGAAAAGAGGTTCAAGATCTTAGGACAAATGCGAGGATTTTTCAGCTTAGCAAGTGTACGGCATGCACTTTCACCCTAGATCTTCCTGCTGTGCACTTCATGTGCATGCATTCATTCCATTTGCGGTGCCTAGGCGATAATGAAAAAGAATGCCCCGAGTGTGCTCCAGAATATAAATCTGTCTTAGAAATGAAAAGAAATTTAGAGCAAAATTCTAAGAATCAGGACAAATTTTTCCAACAAGTTAAGAACTCCACAGATGGGTTTTCTGTCATTGCTGAATATTTTGGCAAAGGGATTATCAGCAAAACAAGCAATGGATCCACTTCAGGTCTCAGACCTGGAAATGCATCATCAAGCAGTGGCTTCTGAGGTTTACTATTTGCGCCCTTCCTTTCAGCTTTTTGCTCCATTCATTACTAAAAAGCTGGTTTCTAAACATTGAATGAACCTGATTAATTTCCGGGGTTTGGACTTCATTATTACTCCAGCAACTTCCATGTTCTTGAGTTTATATTTTTTTTTCGTAATGTGCCAGCTGTTATACGTTACTTCCTCCGTCCCTAAATATATGAATTCCTACCAAAAAACACTAGTATTAAGAAAAGTTGTTGGAATAATAATTTTATTTGACTTGTGTGAGACTATTACTAATTTTCCGTTTATATTTAATGTTATTTTTCATATTCCAATACAAACCAGGGGTATTAATTAGGGATATATTTTTAAAAAATAATAATTGCATCTAGAAATATATAGAGTCTTATATTTATGAACAACTTTTTTTTTTTTTGTAAAAGGTTCCTATAATTAGGGAGGGAGTGAATATATATATATATAGACACCAGGAATGGCTGACATTATTATTTTTACTTTATTTAATTTTAAGCATAATTAAAATTAAAATTATTTTTAATTTAGAAATATATGTGTTATGAATATTAATTAAAGAAAATATGACAAAATTAATATATTATTAATTTTAAATTAAAAATAAATTTTAAATATTAGATAATTCACATTTAATTGATTTTCTCTCATTTTTATTAGTTAAATATGATTATGACTATAATCATACATTTCAATAACAAATAACACAACAATTATATGTCCATCAATATATCTTCTAAAGAAATAATATATTAATAGCTCTCTTATTTTTATTTGTTCACGTATTGAATATGACTTTTTAGATCATGCATATCACTTGAGATTAAATATTATATATGATTGAAATACAAAGTGTATATTTTAAAATCTATTGTTTTACTTTATTTTTACGAAACCCCTATGTATTTTTTATTTTTTTTACAATATTTATGTATTTATTATTTATCAAATAACTTATTATATTTAAATGTCCACAAATATCTTTAAATGTCTACAAATCTTAACTCAACCAGCAAAAATGTCGAAAATGCTAAATCGAACGTTATTTTGTGTATCTAACAAGAGACTTATTATATTTAAATAATCACATACAATATTGCAATGTTATATTATTTTATCACTTATTTTCATCTATCCTTTTTGTATTGTTTAATTTTTCCCGCACACGTGCATAATAGGAGACATTGTTGAAAATGCATGAGTGCTAAAATTTATTATTTGTCGTCTAACTCTTAATGTACACCATCCGTTCCTCCGTCTCCTTTTATAAGCAAAAATTCTCTTATTAGAATTATTAAATAGTTGACGTATTTGGTCTATAATATAGATTAGATAATCAATTATTCAACTATGAATTTTTGTTTAGATAATCACAAGTGTAAACGATTGTTACTCTTCTATTACAACCATGAATAATTTTTTTTTATTACTTTTTTTTTAATTTTATGTTGTACATGTTTTTATGTTTTTTATTTAATTGAAGTGATGACATGTGCCACCACGTTATTGGTAGCTCATTAGAACAATAGGATTCCATTCTGCCACGTCAACCATCTGTCAGTGAAAAGACGGAAAGACCATACTTGATAACTTAAACAAACTATAGCGACTATTTTTTTTTGGTGCGGACTATAGCGACTATTCTTAAAAGTAGAATAAAAAAAATAGGGACTTAATCCAGTAAATTTCCCACGGCAAATCTGAAACAATGTTATTCAGTTCTCGCAACAAACTGGTTGCGCTCCACACCCAAACCCGGTTCTTGTGGAAGAGGTGTTGGGTGAAGCATATAGAATGTTTAGATATTTTTTCTCCACATCCGAACCCAGTTTTTGTGGAAGAGGTGTTGGATGAAACATACGGAATGTTTAGATATTTTTTCAATTCATTAATACTCGTGTCAAAATAAAATTTGTAATGATGTTGAATCATAAAATCGTTTTATTGTTTTTGATTACATATTAATTTTTGGTCTTTAATTATGTCCGATTTTGGATTTTGAGTTTGATACACTTAGGATCCACTTAAACCCTGAAAATTGAATTTATCGGCAGTGAATATGCAATGTTGTGGACAACGAGTCATTTCCATGAATGATCTCTGTTCCTATATATTAGTTACAGAAAAGGTATGTTACATTTACTTGGAATAATAAATAACTATGAGGTAAAAACGTTCTTAGAAGAAAATTACCCAGAGGTTCAATTGTTTTTGTGACAGAGGAAGTTTCTTATATGGTGTAGAAATTTGGTGTTTGTGATATTTGATTATTGAAATTTGGTGTTTTGTTCCGTGGGTTGATGCGTCTCATATACGTTCACTTACTACCATCGTTATTATTTAGTAAAGACTGAGGAGTGTTGTAACTTGTAACTTAAACGTAGCCATTTTAGCCAACTGATAGCTTCCTATATGTTAGGTTTTAGGTTTTCTAGATTTTTCATTCACAAATAATGCGGTCAATCATTGTGCTGTTATCTTTCTCTCATGGTTAGGAAATCTGCTATATATGTATCGGGTGCATTGTTGTCAAATATCGGCTATGGCGGATTTCTGAATTTTTAATAACTGATATAGCAAATTTGTGAAGGATGGCAGCTCAAAGTAACGTATTTTTTTGGCTTTGAGCCATGGTCTGCCATCCGCAATCGATAACATTGACGGGCTGTATGTTTTATTGAATTTCATTTTCTTTCCATTTGTTGTTATTTGCTGTTGTGTTCTCATCTTAGGACAGCATGTTATGCACCCTTTTTACTTGACTTTCATGCTGATAAAATTTTGCACATCGGCTGAGGTCAGATCGATTATAGTATACAATTAGCTTCAAATGAATGATATGTGTTGGGACATGATGTGAATAATGGAGAAAGAAACTTGGTATATGATATGAACACAAGTGTTGTAGAGCTAAGTGTTGTGAATTGAAAAAAGTCATTTTTAAGTCCCACATTGGGTAGGACACAACCCTTAGTAGTGTTTATATATTGGAATGTGGCCCCTTGGGGTGTGCCCCAAGGGGTACCTTGTTTTGTAAACGGCACACCACGCATGCATTGTCCCGAATATCTCACACGCGCGCGCCGGCTTAGGCCGGACTTGGGCTTGGTGATATATTAATTTTTTAGAAGTGAAAAAATAATTATTTATTATTTTTTGCTACGTGTGCGTGTAAAATTTTCGCACATTTTTTATGTGCTGCGAGACCAAATATTTTCTTCTCTGTTCAATTCATTCTTCTTCTCTCACCAAATATTTTCTTCAGTAAATTATTTTTTCGTTCTTGTTGTTTCAGAATAGTGGTTGCTGCCGCTAAGAATTGATATTCGTATATCAATATATCGAACTGGTTTGTTAAACCAGAGAAAGGTGTCTTTCTGTCCGTTTTCTTCTGTGCAGTCGAAAACGGTATTATTTGCTTTGGCTGTTTTATCCTGGGGACTTCACGGTTTTTATTGAACTACACTGCACAATTTCGAGTAGTTCCGTGAAACGTCTTAAAGAGAGCGTATTGATCCGCGACTCGGCCAATAATTTGTTCGTTGCTGTTTTTGAAAACCGATTTTATTTAATTCGAAAACTTCTGTTTCTAACAATTTTAAGACGTTTCTGAAATTATCATGGCAACCGAATAAATTATTGGTAATTCTGTTGTTGGTGCTACCGAGAAACCGTTCAAATTTGAAGGTAATCATTTTAAACGTTGGCAACAGAAAATGTTTTTCTTCCTGACTTTGAAAAAGTGTGCCTACGTTTTAAATGATCCTATTCCTGTTGTTCCCACTGATGCTTCGGCTTCAGCTTCAGGTACAAAGGAACCGACGGTCACCAACAACGGTGAGAAATCTGTTACTGCTGAACAAGACAAGGACAAGAGTCCAGATTCTGCAGAACAGATTAAGGCCAAAGCGCTGCAAGTTGGAAAGGAAAGACAACTTTGGCTCCATAATGTATGCAAAAACTATATCATTAATGGACTTGAAGATGACTTGTATGATTATTATAGAACATACAATACTGCAAGTGATGTGTGGGAGGCTTTGAAAAAGAAATATGACACTGAAGAGGCAGGAGTGAAAAAATATGCTGTGAACAGGTATCTGAAATACCAGATGGTGGATGAAAGGTCAGTGGAGGTGCAGTCTCATGAACTCCAAAAGATTGCTCATGAGATAATAACAGAAGGTATGCCTTTAGATGAACAATTTCAGATTGCTGTAATTATTGACAAGCTGCCCCCCGGTTGGAAAGATTTTAAAAATCAGCTTCGTCATAAAACAAAAGAGTTTTCAATTGAAAGTCTGATTACCCGTCTTCGAATTGAAGAAGAGGCACGGAAACAGGATATGAAAGAAGAAGAAAAAATTATGGTTGTCTCCAACAACAAAAAGAAATTCGGTGCGGCTCTGAACCCTACGGGCAAACCATTAAAGAATCAGAACCGCAATCCTAATCAGAACCGAATTAAGAATGGGAATCCTTCTCAAAGGTCCCATATTGCTAAGCAAAATCAGCAGCCTCCACCTCCTAGAAATGACGCTGTTGAACCATTCTACTGCTTTAACTGCTGGAAAACAGGTCATATGGCTAAAAAGTGCAAAAATAATAAGAGGCCAAAACCTGCTCACCTTAATGCTCAGGTGAATATGAATGTGGCTGATGAGCCATATACTGCTATGATCACCGAAATAAATATGGTCGGTGGTACTGATGGATGGTGGATAGATACTGGTGCTACTCGCCATATCTGTTATGATCGTGCTATGTTTAAAACATACACGAATGCTGAAAATAAGAAGGTGCAGATGGGTAACGCACAAACTTCTGATGTTGCTGGCGTTGGAGAAGTTGAGCTGAATTTCACCTCTGGAAAGACTCTGATTCTGAAAGAAGTCTTACATGTTCCTGAGATGAAAAAGAATCTTGTTTCTGGTTTTCTATTAAATAAGGCTGGGTTTAGTCAGACTATTGGGGCAGACTTGTATACCATCACTAAGAATGGTACTTTTATTGGGAAAGGCTATGCCACTGATGGCATGTTTAAATTGAATGTTGATCTGAATTTGAATTTGAATAAAATTTCTACTTCTGTTTACTCTTTGTGTGATTTTAATCTTTGGCATTCTAGACTTTGTCATGTTAATATGCGCTCTATTCATAATTTAAGTAACTTAGGTTTAATTCCTAAATTAAATATTAATGATGTAGAAAAATGTGAATTTTGTAGTCAAGCAAAAATAACAAAGAGCAAACATAAATCAGTAATAAGGGAATCTGAACCAATGGACCTTATACATTCTGATATTTGTGAACTAGACGGAACATTGACTAGGAATAACAAACGATACTTTATCACTTTTATTGATGATTGTTCTGACTACACATTTGTTTATTTAATGAAGAATAAAAGTGATGCATTTGATATGTTTAAAGTGTTTGTTAATGAAGTTGAAAATCAGTTTAACAAGAAAATCAAGAGATATCTCTGCTTATGAGATATTAAAGAAAAGACAACCGAACCTGTCTTATTTGAGAACTTGGGGATGTCTAGCATATGTCCGTAAACCGGACCCGAAGCGAGTTAAACTTGCTAGTAGAGCCTATGAATGCGTATTCATCGGTTATGCAACAAACAGTAAGGCATATAGATTTTACGATCTAAATGCAAAAGTGATCATAGAATCTAATGATGCAGATTTCCAAGAAAATAAATTTCCTTTTAAATCAAGAAATAGTGGGGGCGCTATACAGAGTCAGATTCCTGAATCGAGTCACATTCCTGTGATACAAAATGAGAATAGCAATGACGGAGTACAAATTGAGCTTCGAAGAAGTAAACGAGCAAGAGTTGCTAAAGACTATGGTCCGGATTATTCGGCCTATATAGTAGATGAAGATCCAGCAAATCTTCAAGAAGCCTTGTCATCGATGGATGCAGATCTATGGCAAGAAGCTATTAACGATGAGATGGATTCTTTAGAATCTAATAAAACATGGCACTTGGTAGACTTGCCTCCTGGCTGCAAACCGATTGGTTGTAAATGAATTTTGAAAAAGAAACTGAAACCCGACGGCACTGTTGATAAATACAAGGCTCGCCTTGTAGCCAAAGGTTTTAGGCAAAGAGAAAATATAGATTTCTTCGACACCTTTTCTCCCGTCACTAGAATAACATCCATTCGAGTACTTATTTCAATAGCTGCTATCTTTAACTTAGTTGTACACCAAATGGATGTTAAAACCGCTTTTTTAAATGGTGACTTAGAAGAAGAAATCTATATGGAACAACCTGAAGGATTTGTAGTACATGGACAAGAAACTAAGGTCTGTAAGTTAGAAAAATCTTTGTATGGCCTTAAACAAGCTTCGAGGCAATGGCATGAAAAGTTTGATAACTTAATGGTATCGAATGAGTTCAAACTCAACGAGAGTGACAAATGTATCTATTACAAGACTAATGGTAACATTTGCACTATAATATGTCTCTATGTAGATGACATGTTAATATTTGGATCAAACCTATCTGCTGTAAATACCGTGAAATCATTGTTGTGCAATAACTTTGATATGAAAGACCTTGGAGAAGCAAGTGTGATTCTCGGAATCAAAATCACTCGGTCTGAAAAAGGAATTTCCTTAGATCAATCTCACTATGTGGAAAAGATCTTAAAGAAATATGATTACTTTGACCGTAAAGAAGCGAACACTCCGTGTGACGCTAGTGTAAAACTTTTTAAGAACACTGGCGAAAGTATTAGACAGTCAGAGTATGCGAGCATCATTGGCAGTCTTAGATATGTCACTGATTGCACTCGACCCGACATTGCATATGCCGTGGGACAGTTGTGCCGGTTTACAAGTAGACCTGGTAACGAGCACTGGCAGGCTATAAATAGAGTCATGGGATATCTTAAAAAGACCATGAATCTCGGACTACATTATCAGAGATTTCCTACCGTACTTGAAGGATACAGTGACGCTGATTGGAACACCTTGTCAGATGATTCCAAAGCAACTAGTGGCTTTATATTTGGTATAGCCGGAGGAGCTGTATCATGGAAGTCAAAGAAACAGACTATTTTGGCTCAGTCCACCATGGAGTCTGAAATGATAGCACTAGCAACAGCTAGTGAAGAAGCAAGCTGGTTGAGATGCTTGCTATCTGAGATTCCCTTATGGGAAAAACCAATGCCAGCTGTGTTGATCCACTGCGATAGTACCGCGGCTATCGCTAAAATTGAGAACCGTTACTATAACGGAAAAAGACGTCAAATTAGAAGGAAGCACAGTACCGTGAGAGATTTGCTCACTAAAGGTGCTGTTAGAGTGGATCATGTACGCACTGATGATAACTTAGCCGATCCTTTGACGAAAGGATTAGCTAGAGAGAAAATCTACAATACATCTGTTAAGATGGAACTAATGCCTACGAATTACTTATGATGGTAACCCAACCTAAAAGACTGGAGATCCCAAGAATTAGGTTCCAATGGGTAAACAACAAGTCGTGAGTAATAGGACATGAACATGCAAGGATAAGAGGCATGAATCTTGAACTGAGAGAGGATGAGTTAATGAAACTCTTAATGAGATCTATACTCTTTATGATTGGAGTATTTCAGGAGTACTTTTGATAGACTCGCCTATATGAATGTGGAACTGAGGCCGGTTCCTATGGAGTTTTGAGGCGAACTCCTAGATCGTTCATGAAACTGGGATACACGTGCAGGGCCATTAAAGCACGGGCTTTAGAATACACCTTAAGAGAGGTTGTGTGCTGGTTTGAGAAAAATATGAGATAGAGTTCCAAGACTTAAAGTCACTCTTGTTGAATCAAGCTCTTACTAGCTATGTAGAGGTTCCAAGACGTAGTTCACCTTTGCTTATGCACAATCTTACAGAAACGTTTTAACGTTATCTATGAAACAACTTTTTTAAATTCAAGTGGGGGATTGTTGGAACATGATGTGAATAATGGAGAAAGAAACTTGGTATATGATATGAACACAAGTGTTGTAGAGCTAAGTGTTGTGAATTGAAAAAAGTCATTTTTAAGTCCCACATTGGGTAGGACACAACTCTTAGTAGTGTTTATATATTGGAATGTGGCCCCTTGGGGTGTGCCCCAAGGGGTACCCCGTTTTGTAAACGGCACACCACGCATGCATACGCGCGCGCCGCCGCCGCCGTCCGTCCGGCCGGCTCGGGCCGGGCTTGGGCTTGGTGATATATTAATTTTTTAGAAGTGAAAAAATAATTATTTATTATTTTTTGCTACGTGTGCGTGTAAAATTTTCGCACATTTTTTATGTGCTGCGAGACCAAGTCTTGAACGGGAATATACCCGTTAGTGCTCCAACTCAGTCAATAACTGAGTGCCTAGAAAAAAGGGCCACGTTTCCACGTTTTTGTGTGCTGGCCGAGTTATAGGCTCCCACTGATTCCTCCTCATCAGTTATTTCATTCGTCTATAAATACTTCAGTTATCAGATTTTTTTCTTTACGAAAATTATCTCTCTGTTCAATTCATTCTTCTTCTCTCACCAAATATTTTCTTCAGTAAATTATTTTTTCGTTCTTGTTGTTTCAGAATAGTGGTTGCTGCCGCTAAGAATTGATATTCGTATATCAATATATCGAACTGGTTTGTTAAACCAGAGAAAGGTGTCTTTCTGTCCGTTTTCTTCTGTGCAGTCGAAAACGGTATTATTTGCTTTGGCTGTTTTATCCTGGGGACTTCACGGTTTTTATTGAACTACACTGTACAATTTCGAGTAGTTCCGTGAAACGTCTTAAAGAGAGCGTATTGATCCGCGACTCGGCCAATAATTTGTTCGTTGCTGTTTTTGAAAACCGATTTTATTTAATTCGAAAACTTCTGTTTCTAACAATATGTGTTATGATGGATCTGTGTTAAGGATACATGACAATTGACATGATTATTTATGATGTAGGTCAAGCTTTGAATATATTTAAAAGCAAGAAGTGATAGCTAGTTATTAGCATATAAATTGAGGTTATTTATTTATGTCAGATTGATTGTATACACAGAGCTTCAAATGCTGCATTGAAGGAGCTTCTAGCTTATTTTTGTCAACTTGATTCAACAAATAACGAGTTTATAATGCCAAAAGTAAATGAAGGATGTTTATTCATTGTAGTATTTTTGGTGAATTGGCATATTTGTTAGGAGCCCATGTACAAGAATAATTGTTTCTATGTGAATTTACACAATTCTTCCAATCAGTATTTGTTCTCAAGCTGGTGATGATGACCATCAGAAGTTCCAACATCTAGGCTGCTAGAATTGTCATGATTTGCTTCAGCTAAGGATGATTTGACATGTAAACCATGACCGTGTTTCTCACTCTTCCTTGCTTTATCTACATGCACATCATCTTCAACTGATATCTCTACTGCTTGTTGTCCAAAAGGACCAGGCACAATGGTTTCCTTGCCCTTTTTATGCTCATCGATACATATGATAGCTGAGGATGATTTGGCGTGTACACCATGATCGAGTGTTTCTTTCTTCCTTGCTTCGTCTACATGCACATCATCTTCAACTGATATAATTACTGTTTGTTGTCCAAATGGACCAGGCACAATGGTTTCCTTGCCCTTTTTATGTTCATCGATGTGTATGATATCGGTTTCCTGTGTCTTCTTCTCCTTCCTCTTTTGAAAGCCGGAGAATAGTACCAAAGTAATCAAAGAAAGCAAGGCAAGGCCTCCGACACAGATGACCACAACTACTATGACTATGGGAGAGTTGTTGGATTGAGTTGAGGCCATCTTTGTGTTTAATCAATTGATGATATTCTCAAAATGTTAGTTTTCTATGTGGAATATGTTGTGATTTTTTGAATTGCGGATTTATAGGAAATACTTAGTATGAAATTATGCAATTGTTTTAGTAACTTGACTCTCATGCAAAGTTTCAGAAGGATTGTTTGCTTGTTGATCTGTTTTTTTGCTTAAAAAATTTGATTTTTAATAACAGTTTGAGATTTGCTCATGTTAGTCGATTGCTATTGATTTTTATTGATTTGATATCCATTTTTTTGTTGTGTTAAAAGTTACATTATTTGCTTTTGATTCATTTGTAAATGTAAATTGGTCTTTTACCCGGTGCTCCATATAACGGGAATAGATTGCCTGTCATGACATTTTCTTCGGTGAGAATCTCAACCCTTCAATATTTTATCTCTCTTGATTTTAATATCAAATTTTCCTCCATGTTTTATTTTATTTTGAATGGTGAAAATTTCATTCAACCTCCATTCACCGGAGAGGATCCAATCCCCCATGTAACCGTAACCATTTGTCTGACTGACTTCTGATTTCAGTAGCTAATAAAGGGACCATGATTTGCTAGAGTAAAAAAGAACACAGTAACATGCATTAATCAATCTCATTAGTGTAATTCATATCAACCAATTTATAATACACGTACTATATTAAAATAATCTGGACTATTTGTTAAGATCGAATGGTTGATACTGTAACTGCATTAATGCAGTTACAACAGGAAATTTGTTTCCCTAATAGAGGTTCTAGATCTATCTACTGAATGCTTGATGTTGAAACTTCAACCCTATGTTAGCTTGATGAGACCTCTAGTGGTCCCTATTTTTTGGTAAGTCTTGTATATAATATACACATATCATTAAATAAATCAAACTCTTAAGATTATGGTACATATCATTACATCAATATTATAGTTGGTTTTTCCTTTCACAAGTTTTCATGGAGAAAACAGTTCATATTGTTGTTGTTCCAGGTCCTTGGTATAGCCATTTAGTCTCTATTCTTCAATTCTCCAAGCTACTTGTTCAGCTCCATCCAGACTTTCATGTCACATGTTTCATCCCCACCATTGGATCACCCTCAAGTGCCTCAAAGTCATTCCTTCAAACTCTTCCATCAAACATTAACTACATTTTTCTTCCACCTGTGAACCCCATGAACCTACCACAAGGAATTCCCATATTAAGCCAAATCCATCTTGCAGTGACACAGTCTCTTCCATATTTACATCAGGCCTTTAACTCCTTAACTTTAAAAACTCCCCCTGTGGCACTGGTGGTTGATTCTTTATCCGTCGAAGCAGTAGGTTTAGCTAAGGAATTCGACATGTTGTCCTATGTATACTTCCCTCCTTCAGCCACCACTTTGTCTACCTACTTCTATTTGCTCAAATTGGATAAGGAAACATCGTGCGAGTACAGAGATTTTCCGGAGCCTATTCAAGTACCAGGTTGTATACCATTTCATGGTCGAGATCTCGTTGACCAAGCGCAAGATAGATCAAATCAAACTTACAAATTCTTACTCCAACGTGTTAAAAGATTTTGTTCTGTTGATGGAATACTTATTAATAGCTTCCTAGAAATTGAAAAAGGTCCTATAGAAGCATTGAGAGAAAAAGGAAGTGGTAACCCTGCTGTGTATCCTATTGGACCTATTATCCAAACAGAAACAAAATCTAGTGATGATGTTAATAGGTTGGAGTGTCTAACATGGTTGGATAAACAAGAACCTTGTTCAGTTTTGTATGTTTCTTTTGGGAGTGGTGGTACACTTTCGCGGGAACAAATTGTTGAGCTGGCTTTGGGTTTGGAGTTGAGTAATCATAAATTCTTATGGGTTGTAAGAGCACCAAATAGTTCAGCCAATGAGGCATATCTTTCGGCACAAGATGATGTTGATCCTTCGCAGTTTTTACCATCCGGGTTCTTGGAGAGAACCAAGAAGCAAGGGATGGTTATTCCATCATGGGCACCCCAGATTCAAATCCTTAGTCACAGATCAGTTGGTGGGTTCTTGAGTCACTGTGGCTGGAACTCAATCCTTGAGAGTGTGATTCATGGTGTGCCACTAATCGCATGGCCTTTGTTTGGTGAGCAGAGAATGAATGCGGTTTTGCTGAGTGAGGGACTAAAAGTTGGACTGAGGCCAAGAGTTCATGAAAATGGCATTGTGGAAAGGGTTGAGGTTTCTAAGGTGATCAAGTGTCTCATGGAAGGAGAAGAAGGCCGAAACTTGCGCAAAAGGATTAATGAATTGAAAGAACCTGCTAATAGTGCACTTCAAGAAAATGGGTCATCTACTAAAACTATTTCACAATTAGCACTTAAGTTGAGGAATTTGGCATAGGAAAACAAGTTTAATGGAATCTTTTGGTCAGGATCTTTGCAATGACAGTCATTCATTATGTCGATTCTCGGCACCAAAGGTTTACTTACCATATGTGATTTTCTGATATGGAATGAGATCCTGGAACTGATGAAAATATGCAATTAAGATTGTCTTATCTTCAATATGTAGTACTTTCTATTGGGAATTATATCTCTGGTCTTATCTTCAATATGTAGTCATGATGTATCAGATCTAAATTTCTATGCATATAATTCACCTTAGACACATTAGTCTCATTCTCAATTTCTTATGTCATTTTATCATTGCCTTTACCAAAAACGAAATTTTGATGAATCAAATTTAAGCTATTCACACATATATAAATAATCTACACGAAAAAGCTCTTCACATGAATGTCTCTATATACCATATGAAGGCGTAAGATATATGGAAATTAAGGAAAACAAATTAAGCAAAAGAAGAAAAAACAAAGGGAAAAAAATTGAAGTTGTATAATAATCTAATCCATCAAAAGAGATCCTGATTTTCTAGGATCAGTAACATTAATCTTCCAATGATGATCAAGTGATCCCATCTTACTAGATCTTCTCCTTTCCCAATTCAACTCAGTCCTACGTTGTCTTGTCAACCTACAAAAACCTTGTAACTTTTTGTCCATACCATCATGAAAATTCCACCAACGTTGGTGTGCTACATCACTAGCATAAACCCTTTGATCTACAACATCCCAATTGCAATCATAGTCTCTATAACAATGCCAAGGTTTCAAACCAAGATAATGAATTGCATATAGTTTTGGAGGGTCAGCTCCAAATAATCCATTTTTCACACTTGCTTCAATTGTTGTGTTAGCCCAAAAATTCTTTAAATAGTTTACTCTTCTTGGAAGTCTATGCCACCATACAAATATCTCATTTAGAAATCCTTGATCACCTCCATTGTATGAAACTATGTCGTGGCGCCGGCTCATAAGTACACTGCAATAAAAAAATACAACTAATATTAAGAATAGTGTGTTAAAAGAGTGTGTTACTATTAATGTTTTTCAATTAATTACTACTTGATTAATTAAAAATTACCTGAAGGTGCAATTGGAGGGCTCAATAACCATAATGCCAGAGTTGAAAATAGATTGATCATTCCCAGTGGCAGACATTTGAGGAAAATTGAAGAGAATATCAAGATTCCGAAGTACAACAATGTCTGAATCTATAAAGATAATCTTTTCATAATCAGTAAGTTGCCACAACCTAAACTTACTATAATTATACTCATTGTAAGTTCCATTCTCCGCTCTCGGGTTTCTAATTCGAGTGATGGTCCGAGTCTTCCAACCGGCAGCAGCCAATGCGTGGCGTTTGTGGACGGAGATGGAATTGTCGATGAGAAGTATTAGGTCGCGTTTGGTTCCGGTTTTTAGAAGGCTTTGTGCTAACGTTATTGCTCCACAAACGTAGCTTTCTGAGGAATGTAGTACTGTTGCATATGCTTCACGTTTTGCTCTTGTTTTGCTTCTTACGTTTTGTTCCATTTTGGTTATGTCGTATACTTTGTCTGTCCCTGCAAAACTCAAACTATTTTAATTTTATTATTCTTTTTCTTTATTCTTTTAAGTAAATTCTTTGGTACATTTAAAATTTGGTTAATTGGTTGGTACTACACTACCAAAAAAAAAAATTTGGTTGGTACTAAAATTCATTGGTACATTTATATATATTTTAATATAAAATAGGATATGGTATTGAATTTTGCATTTAAAATTTCGTGAATTATGATTATATGCGGTTATATTTTTTTGTTAAATAGTCTAGTGATTAAATTCATATTTTTAGAGAAGTGAGAAATCTGAGATTCAAACTCCGATTCCTTCATAAAATGTCCCTACAACTACCAACTGAGCTCGATTAACGGAACATGCAAACACATGTTAATTGTAGAGAATTCAAATTTGTGTCTCTTCTAATACATTTTCTTTTTTCTAGTTTCTAGAAAAAGTTGAAAAAATAGCTTTGGTTGTAATGTAAGAAAATGATATTTGTTTTTTGACCACAATGACCAAGTTTAGTTTATTCCAATGACAATAATTTGAACACAATCTAATCATATAATGACAATTAGGTAAAGATATGACACTCTTGCTAACAAAGATATATGGAAAGGGTTTCTTAAACAACAATACTTTGGGTTGACAAGGATGTTGAATTGATATAAACAAGCTTATATTGAGACAAACACCAAATTAATGTTGATGACACAAAAAGTACCTACTAGCATAACAAGTCAATATATAGTAGTTGGTTAGGGTCATATATACATAACGTAAGTGGTTAACATGTTATCATTTTTCCTTTAAAAAATCATGTTATCAAAACAAACAAAAAAATTACTGTATCAGTTTTGAAGCACACATATTAATTATGCTTGTACTAAAATTTTAACTCTCCTCTGTTTTCCCACAAAAAGGAAAAAAATAAGAAAAATTTAACTACTAAAACGAAGTTCATTACAATTAAGTAAGGTAAAAACAGAACAAGTATCACACAAGCGCCTGTAGCTCAGTGGATAGAGCGTCTGTTTCCTAAGCAGAAAGTCGTAGGTTCGACCCCTACCTGGCGCGATTCAAATATTATTTTTACATTTTCTATATTTTGCTTCATAAACATTTTAATCATAACTTAGGTAATAATAATCATTAATCACTCTTGATTTTTACCAGTTTGATGCAAATTTAGCATATAATAATCATTATTCACTCATGATTTTACCACTTTAATGCAAAATCAGGATAACAAAAGTTGAAAAATTACAATACTTTGTAAGAATACATACCTTGTTCCCATAGAGGCAAAGCCAAATTACATGAACCAACGGGCAAAGAAATCTTTTGTTCTAATCTCTTTACATCAATTTCAAAAAACCACCAATCACCTTCATGTTTAACCAAATCATCACATCTAAAAATCTCTAACATTGGTCTACACTTACTCCAAAACACAACCTTACTCTTCAATTTCCAATCTTTTTTCCCTTTCTTCACAATCATGTTTGCCACAATAAGATGAACTTGTAACCTTAAGACTTCTCTCCCCCACCCTTCTAATGGATACTTGCATGGTAACTTTGCAACTATTAAATCCATTTTTTCATATCTTGTGAATTCGGGCATTGGTATTTCGGGACATGTTGGGACGTCGCTTTCTTCTTCTTCGTCGATCCATTCGGGAAATAAATCTGTCCAGTTGAAAAATTGTGTTACTTTGTCGAAATTAATTGGTATTGTTTCGCCATGTATGTTCCATTCGCTTACATCGTCATCTTCATTCATGTTTACCATTCCAATTTTCATTCCTTTACCAATTTTTTCGCGTAAAAAACTTGGTACTTCTATCTTTGGTCCATTCTTCTTTGGGTTCCATGATTTTTGTTTTGGTAATTCCTCTAATACCGCTTTCATTTTCATACTTTTTTCTCCCTACAAGTTTGAAGATCACATAAATATATAACATATATTCATATATGGTAAGGTTGCATTTCATAATATTAAGAAAAAATGTACAAAAGTGCTAATTTAGTCTCTTATATTATAAGAGTAGAATTTGGTCATAAAGTTAATGAAATTCAAAAATTAAAAATACTCAATCACACATTAGTTCATTTATGACAATTTCATAGACTTGGCCAAGTACTAATGTGATCAAATAAACATACATGAGATATGTTCCATGTTTTGATACACATTAAAATAGAACAACTTAAGACAAGAGCAATAAACAAGATGATGAGAAAGGGATGCCATTAGAATAGGCTCACCTCACCTTACCTTATGGTGACATTCTCTCAAGGAGCATCTAACAAGCGAGGCTGCATTATCAAAATAGACCGAAGAAGACGGACGAAGAAGAAGAGTAGCATAAACAACAAGAAAGATGGCAAGGCAGAACAAATTGAATCTGACAACCAAAGCTTTGGATGGTGCTATCTTCACCAACTTATGAATATTTGAAACTTCCATCCTTTAAGAACAATGTTAGCTGAAAAAATAGTGCCTAAAATGGAGGGGACTACAATATATATGTAAAAGAGACCCTCTTTCATTAATTTGGATGTGTTAGTTGTTAAATATCATGATTAGCTTAAGTAGCAAGGATTAGGAATAGTTGTTAGAGAATTATGAGTAAATCTTAAAGCAAGACTAACCATTTATGTAGCTCCATTTGTCCTTTCCTTTTTTATTAGACAATATTGGAGACATGAGGAAAATGGAATTGCTTTACTTATATTTCAGGTTAGTGTACACCTACAATTTTTTCACAAAATTCCAAATATTATATGTCAATAAAAATAAATATCATTTGGAAAAAATTATCATTAATTTATAAATTTTATATATTACAAGTTACATTTATTTCAAAAAAATTCAAAAAAGTGTGATATCATTTATGTTTTTATTTGTCTCTTAAGGGGAGGGATAGAGTAGTAAAACAGCAATTTCATTAATGATGGATTGCTGCATGGATTTTATTTTTTTTGGGAAAATTGTGTTGAGGGCAGTTGAGGAGGTTCACCAAGAACAACCAATTAGTTGTTGCCCTGTCAATTTCCTACATGTAAATAAAGATGTGAGGTTATTTGTTCATGAAATATGAAGCTCCACCAATTCATGATGTTTAATCATAAACTCCTTTTAGTTATCTTGTTTTTTTTATTGATGCATGATATGTTAATAGGTTGCACGTCAGTGTTTTATAAGTCACCAAATAATTTTGTGGTATATTTTATTTTGTAATGGGTACAACCATAAAAACATGGTAGACTATCACAATTCATGTTCCTATGTATTCTCTTTGACGATTTGGAGTAGAAGTAGTAATTGTGTGATACAGTTATTGATTTTGTCTGCTCGATCTCATGTTAATGGTAAAAATTATTTAGTAATAATTTTTTTTTTGTACATATTATCTAGTAATAATTTAGTGATTTTTTTTTTATTTCAAATCAATGGCTAGATCAATTAATTGCAGATTTTATTTACTACGGTAAATCCATATATCGGCCGACCTACGAGGCCAGTATAACACCACCATTCTTCCCAACTATGACTAAAATAGACTTATCTTCTAAAACCAATATAGAGCATGCAGGAAGTCAACTATGAGTCTATGACTTATCTTCTAGAACCGTGATATGATACTTTGTAATATGAGTCAATGTAACTCATGAGACAAGTTTATTTTTGTAATAGTTTAGATAGATTAATTATTCAATGAATTTAAAAAGTTGATTTTTGCTTATAATTAAAAATATAGGGTAGATTATTTTGCTTTATTAACAGTAATGGAATTCATTAATTAGTCTCATTAATTGAAATGGGTGACAGTATTAAGGTCCTCAAAACTAGCCTAAGGTAAGATAAGGGCTAAACTTGAATAAATTTTTAGAATAAACAAATACTTCCTCTGTACCAAATTATAACTCACTTTGAGAAAAAAAATTGTACCAAATTATAAGTCGTTTTATAATACCAATGAAGCTTTTAATATTAATTTTTCTCTTATACCCTTAAATATTTATTTATTCTCTCTTTTTTCAATTCTTTAATTTATCTTTTCGATACCATAAATGAAAGACAATTTTGTAATCTAACTCATAATTTCTCTTTTCCATACAACATTAGCTACATTTCTTAATTTGTGTGATACGGCCAAAATGACTTATATTGCGGTAGGAGAGGAGTACAAGTTAGAAGAGATTCATATATGCAATTTTTGTTAGGCATATCATAAAATTAGTGAGATACGTAGACAGCTAAGTAGAGTTAGTTGGGGTCTAAAACAAATGTTTTGTTTTGCTTTATGCTTTGACCAACTTTGTGGTCTCTCGCACATCTAAATTTGCATCCACATTCAGACACTTTAAAGCACCATGAGTATCAAAATATCATTTCTATCTATAGGAGACAAAGTGATGGAATAATAACACAGCAACTGAGACAGGGAGCATGTGACATGTTACCATTTGACTTAAACGTGACAACAATAACATTAATTTTTCTAATGGAAATCATTTAAAACAATGGTTAGCTTAACTTTGAATCCTAGGTAGGGAAACATGCATTAATTTATTGTGTCTGTTTGAAAAGTAAACTTGTCCTAGGGGGTAATAATAAAAGTAAACTAATCCTCCCATCTTTAATTCCTTTCACTCATGGAGCAGTTAGTGAAGTGATCTGATCCAACTGGTTGTTTTAAAGATTATAGTAGTAGTAGACTTATAGCTCATTACTTTTCTCAATCCGGGCTAACTTTTGATGCAGCTCATTTTCCAAGGCCAAAACACCCTTGAATTGGTTTTCTTCCAAATCTGCTTCTAATTCATACTTGCTTCTAGTATCAGTGTTCTGTGTTCACATTTCTCCTGATATGGCATCATCATCTGCCGAAAAATTGGAGGTATTCTAAGCAGGTTTTCATGACACTATAATGTTCAGAATGCAATAAAACTGAAGCATCAATGAAGATGATGTCTTACACTGTTCTAAAAGCTTGCATGGCTTCTTCACTTAGACTTGGAGTATTTGTGTCATTGAGAATCCTTACAGATTCCACTGAATCTGAATCTCTGGTGTATGCAGGAAGAAGTGTGAGGTCTAAATCTTTCAAAGACGTGTAGCCTTTTGCATGGAATGCTCCTACATGTGATGAATTGTTCTAATTTCTCGAATAACATTGCAATTATTCAAATGAAGTTTCTTCAAAAAGAAAATATCTGTGATGATGTATGCAGATATAAATCCAATAGATGAAAAAACAGGTCTATCTATTTTACCTTGACCAACAAAAAAACACATTTCAAGTAAATCATCTGACATATTGCACTGACCAAAATGAAGTTATCCCCTAGTTGAGAAACTCTCTATCTGCACTACAAAGATCTGATCAACTGTAAACACAAAGAAAGAGACCAACCAGTACGCATGCTTCCCAAGATATCCTTGGTTGAAGCCCTGATCACTAGTGTGACAGAAAAAATGAAAACCTATATTCTTCTTTTTTCTATTAAAAAAACTGTATTCTTCACAACTAGGATCGTTTGATCACATAGTTAAGAAGAACATTCACATTAAAACTTTGCATCCATAGAAAAGGCGCAACAACGAAATTGAAACAATTAACTGGTCTTATAAGTAGCATAATAACTAAAGGTAAGAGATTAAGAAAGGATGGCCCATATTCCTCAAACAGCAAGAGACAACAGTTATACTTTATAGTATATCTCAAGTAGAAACCTTTTGCAAATCCAACCTAGCAAAAACATTTCAAAAAACTAACCTGTTGTTTTACTTCTCCCACAAGAATGACAGTCAGACAAGATTGGTAAGATGCTTAGTTTATTTATAACAATCAATAAGGAACACCACATAAGCTGTAATAAGTAGAATCAGAACATACTTATCTCAAAATCTGCAAATTGCACATGATTATCTTCTGCAAGACCTTTGAATGGTACTAGGAAAGTGAAGGAGGAGAATAGAAAAGAAACTTAAAAAACAGAGAATAATAATGGTAAAAAATTGTAATTTACAAAATAAGATGCAAGTGAGCTGCAGCCGCTACGCAACGATGACAGAAAGATCCATCTCTCGGCCCTCCCCTTTGGCGCTGCCAGGAACCAGGAAGAAAGAATTAGAATTTGGTACTGAGCTGAAGTAATTAAACTCAATCAAAGTACATAATGTAAAGATGTCTCTACAAGAAAATAAAAAAGTTCAAAATATATAATGAAACAGATTAATATCCTACAAGAAGAAAATTTTACAACAGTTTGTGTATAATGATTGAAGTACTTACATCAGGCCATGAGTTATATTTAGAGGAATACTATAACTACATGGTGGAGTCTTGGAATTGGTAGAGTTGATTTGATCTCATTCCCTTTTATCCACATCAGAATCAATGCTTGAGAGCAATGATGACTCGGTTCGATTATAAAGAGTAACCGCCGTATTAACATCATTCTCTAGATTGGTGAATCGGATATCCATCATGCTACTTTTCTCTTTCAACACATGGATCCCACTATTCTGGTAATCAAATCTGAAGTCAACCACCACATGGTTCCACTCATTTTCTAAAAGTGCTTTGTCCACATCATCATCAAATTTTTCAATTTGTATATGAAAAAGATGTAAATGAAATGATATCGGACACTCATATTCATCCTCACCATCCCTATAAAAAAAGGTTTTGCCATTTATGATCACTTTCACGTCAGAATGAGACTTATCCCTTGTCAATGGAGAAACAACACAGAGAACTATGGCAGGGAACTTGTTACGAAACCAAAATGAAATAGGCAATCCTTTCAAGCATTGGTGGTCAATCCACTTTGGAATCTCTTCTTGTGGAAAAACAAAACTCGTGTTTCCAGACTCATGGAGTTCCTGTTAATCATAAATAATTCACACAAGTTTAGGAACATTAAGAATATCAATTGTTAAACTAACTAAGCCAAAAAAAAATCAAGACCTGATTCAGAAACTTGCTTGTGCATGAAGTAGTCAAAGATATGCAGTTCATGGCAGAAAAAGTTTTTAAGCTTGGCGGAATCCCTTTGATTTCCAGAAGATTCTCACAATTATCCAAGACAAGCTTCCATAAAAAGTGACATTTTTCAATGCATTCAGGGAGAATGGTGAAATTACTCCCATTTAGGTATAATTCTTTAACATTAGCAAACCATTTGAGACCTATTGCCAAAGATTCATCAGAAAGATTACAGTTCCAGAGACGAAGAAATTCTACTTGTGAGGACTGCATTGATATCACTTGTTCTCCACCTTGGTCTTCTTTTGGGAATAGCCACCCGCCGTCCTCAATGATAAGCTCAGCCAGTTCTAGCATCATGACAATGCTACTTGGTAACTGAACAATTCCACAATTACAAAGATATAATGTTTGAAGTTGGGTAAGATTATGAAAACAAAATGGCAATTCCTTTATGGGAGTTGTATACCAGTGAACCTCTCGTATATTTTCCATCTTGCATAATATTTTTGGAAAACTCTCAAGACTATCACAATATGAAAGATCGAGAACTTCCAGCAAAGCAAACTTGAGAGGTGGAATACTTTTGAGCTTGCAGCAATATCTAACACTGAGCACTTTAAGATTACTCGGAAACCCATCCACGAAATCTGGAAAACTCTCAAGATTATCACAATATGAAAGATTGAGTTCTTCTAGCAAATCCAACTTGAGAGGCGGGATACTCTTGATATTGCTACAATTTGTAACTCTCAAGATTTTAAGTTTCCTTAGCTGCCCATCCACGATGGGTGGAAAACTCTCTAGACTATTACAATATGAAAAAACGAGTTGTTCCAGCAAATCCAATTTGAGAGGTGGAATATTTTTGAGCTTGTAGCAATATCTAACATTAAAGAACTTAAGTTTACCCAGCAACCCATCAATCAAGTGTGAAAAACTCTCGAGATTATCACAATATGAAAGATTAAGTTCTTCCAGGGAAGCAAACTTGAGAGGAGGGATACTCTGGATACAGTTACAACTTAGTCGCAAGATTCTAAGTTTCTCTAGCAATCCATCCACCACAAGTGGAAAATTCTCAAGACTATCACAATATAAAAGATCGAGTTGTTCTAGGAAAGCCAACTTGAGAGGTGGAATGCTCCTGAGCTTGCGGCAATACATAACACTCAAGAATTTGAGTTTATCCATAAACCCATCCACCACAGGCGAAAAACTCTCGAGATTATCACAATTTGAAAGATCAAGTTTTTCTAAAGAAGCTAACTTGAGAGGTGGAATACTTTTGAGGCTGTTGCAACCTTTAATGCTCAATAATTTAAGTTTACCCAACAATTCATCCACCACGGTTGGAAAACTCTCGAGACTATCACAATAACTAAGATCGAGTTCTTCCAACAAAGTCAACTTTAGAGGTGGTATACTCTTGAGATTTTTGCAACTTATAACTCTCATGATTTTAAGTTTTTCCAACAGCCCATCCACCACAGGTGGAAAACTATCAAGACTCTCACAATGTGATATATTGAGTAGTTCCAATGAATCCAACTTGAGAGGCGGAATACTCCTAAGCTTGCGGCAATATCTAATACTCAGGAACTTAAGTTTCTCGAGTGACCCAGCCATCATGGGTGGCAAACTCTCGAGACTATCACAATATGAAATATCGAATTCTTCTAGAAAATCCAAATTGAGAGGTGGGATACTCCTGATGTTGCAACTTCTTAATCTCAAGATTTTGAGTTTCTCCAGCAATCCCACCACAGGTGGAAAACTCTCAAGACTCCAACAATTTGAAAGATCAAGTTCTTCTAGAGAAGCCAATTTGAGAGGTGGAATTCTCTTCATATTGTTGCAACTTTCAATACTCAAGAATTTAAGTTTATCTAGCAATCCATCCACCACAGGTGGAAAATTCTCAAGACAATCACAATAAGAAAAGTGGAGTTCCTTTAGCGAATCTAACTTGAGAGGCGGGATACTCCTAATAAGGTTGCAACAAATAACTTTGAAGATTTGAAGTTTCTCCAGCAACCCATCAACCACAGGTGGAAAACTCTGCAGTCTATCACAAAATGAAAGATCGAGTTGTTCCAAAGAATCCAACTTGAGAGGTGGGATATTGTTGAGCTTGCAGCAATATCTAACACTTAGGAATTTAAGTTTACCTAACAACCCATCCACAATGAGTGGAAAACTCTCGAGACTATCACAAAATGAAAGATTTAGTTCTTCTAGTGAATCCAACTTGAGAGGTGGGATACTCCTCATGTTACTGCAACTTATAACTCTCAATATTTTAAGTTTCTCCAGCAACCCATCCACCACGTGTGGAAAACACTCTAGACTTTCACAAGATAAAAGATGAAGTTCTTCAAGCGAATCCAGCTTAAGAGGTGGAATACTCCTAATAGTGCTGCAATTTTTAACACTCAAGATTTTGAGTTTATTTAGCAATCCATCTACCACATGTGGAAAACTCTCGAGACTATCACAATATGAAAGATTGAGTTCTTCTAGCGAAACCAAATTGAGAGGTGGAAACCTCTTGAGCTTCTTGCAACTGCCAACTCTCAAGATTTTAAGTTTACCCAACAACCCAACTGAGTCATCAATTGTAATTAAATTCTCACAATATTGAAATGAAAGTTCTTCTAAATTTAGGAGACCAGATATGTCAGGCATCTGTGCTAAAAATTCACAGCTATCTATATTTAAAACTCTCATATTTTGGAACTTCTGCAAAAATTAAAAGAGAAGAACAGACAAACGAACAAGTAAGAAATGAATAATATTAGAGTAATTTATTGATATCAGATGGGAGATATTCAGATATAAAATTCAGCACACTTGCCTTCTTTAAGAAGTCTTCCCATACGAATGATGTAAAATCAAAGGCAAATTTGCATATGGCAAGTTTCTTGGGATAAAAATCAGATGGTACACCTCCTGAAGGATACTTCCACCATTCCAGAACTCTTAAACTATTTGGAAGATGTTTGGGACTTTCAGAAAAAGCACCATGCCTAATAATAAGCGTTCTGAGGTTTTTCATCTTCTTGAAAGCCTCTTCGTCCCATTTTACTTCAATCGAGGAATCCAAATATATGATTTCAATTTTACTTGTACCCTTACAACATAAAAAAAGGACAAATCAACGCATATACATGTATATATGCTAGAGCTTCAACACGCATGTTTAAAGAACTTTACAAATTATAAAGGGAAAAAATTGTAAGGTAGGCATTAGTAATCGTAATAATGAATAGAGCTAAATCAAGGTTGAAGATGAAAAGAAAATCATTCATAATAATTTTATTCACTCACCGTATTTTCTTCTAAAACTTGAACTATATCTTCAGGGCACCATAACCTGCTGCGCTTTCCAGGCTCTTTCGGTGATTCTTGTCTAACTATTTCTTTTCCCATGTCCTCTACCACATCATGTAATGTTACCATGCGAGACTCTGTTATTTTAATGAGAGATTTTTCCACTAACACCCGAATGTGATCTTCCATGTTGTCACCATGATGAGCATGAAGCATTTCATTGACGACTGCCAAATCATTTCCTTTGAAGCAACAAGCAATGTCAAGAAAAACACTTTTTTCTTCTTCTTCCAAAACATCAAAGCTCACTTTTAGTATCGTTTGCATCTTTTTATCAGGAATCCTTTCATAACGGTCTAATGTAGATTTACATTGTTCTATTGTTTTATTAAATAGGTGAGAACCTATTACTTCTAAAGCCAATGGAAGGCCAGAAGCATAAGTCAAGGCACGATTTAAAACATCCGCATGTCTTCCAGCAATAGCATTTAATTGTTTCTCCTCGTCAACATCATCTAGAAGCAAAAGAACCTTCTTTTGTCGGAGCCTTTGTTGTATTACTGAAATTCCTTGTTTAACACTTGTTAACTCGATTTCTTTCTCTCCAACTATTTCAGAAAGAATTATCTTTTGGAGATACATCAACCCATGTTTCTCTGAATTTTCCCGAACATTTTCAAGAAAACAAGAACCTTCAAATTGATGGACAATCAAATTATAGACTTCTAGACCAAGAGTTGTTTTACCAATTCCACCAATTCCATGGATCCCTACCATGACAACTCTATCATCACACTCAACATTCAAAAGCGAAAGTACATTTTGCCTTTGGGGCTCCAGTCCAACTCTATATTCAACAACTGGTAAAGTAACAAGTTTAATCTCTCTTGAGACTTGTTCCACAATTTTCCCAATAAACTCATGCTCATATCCATCCCTATCCAATAAGTGAACAGAAGTCATTCCATTGCATCATGTCTATATTTTGACCATTTACTTATTATAACTAAAATTATGAGTTTAACTTTAACAAAAAGCCTTTAATTTTTCCCTTTCATACCATTCATTTTTAAATGCAGTTGCACAATTAGACTGATGTGTCAAAATAGTCGTTTTTTATCGGATGTCATCCCTCTGGATGTCACTATAAAACTAGTTTATACTAAAATAGCATTTCCATTACATCCAAACTATAAAGCTCGGTTTGAATAATAAACTTGAGTAAGTCCTTATAGCATTTATGCTTATCATATAAGTGCTTATGTATAAACAACTTTTATAACAAAAGATAAAAATAAAGACAAACTATTTTTGTATAGGCAAATGCTAAAGGTCACTTGTTAAGAAATCAAATGTAGAAATATTTTTTTGAAAATTGTGCATTCAATACCTTAAAAGTATAAATTTTAGTTTTTTCAACACAAAACTCTTGTTTAAAGACCCTTTCTTAAGCTTTAAACTGTTTTCATAAGCTATCCCATAAAGTTTATGGAAATAAGCTGAAAACAACTTATGGACATGTTATTAATCATAAGCTATTAGAAAAAATGTCAATCCAAATAAGTACTTATAATTATAACAACAAATAAGTTCAAATAAGTCAATCCAAACAAACCCTAATAGTAATAACTAGAAAAATAAAAAGCACAAAAAAGAAAATATAAGAATGTGGCTAACCCCTTTTTGTAATGAAATCCAGCTAAATTAGCAACTTGGTTCAGAGCCTTCTTCCATTTCTCCAACCTATCAATCTCACCACTATACCTAATCTCATGTTCAGCCATTGCTTCTCCAAAACTTCCACTCAACTTCCTCACATTAGAAGGCTCCACATCATAAAATACCGGCAAAACCAAAACCCCATTTTCCGTTACGCAATCAAGAATTTTACAAAGTTCTTGTAAGCAAAACGAAGAAGACGCGTAATTCTTGGAAAGGACAACAATGGCGATTCTGGAATTCTGAATAGCTTTGAGAAGTGATGGTGTGATTTGGTCACCTTTATGAAGGTGGTTGTCGTCGATGAAGGTGATGATTCCTTTGTCTTGGAGAGCTTTGTGGAGATAGCCGGTGAAAGTGTAGCGAGTGTCGATGCCTCTGAAGCTTAGGAAAACGTCGTAGGTGAATGTATTGGTGATTGAAGAAGTCATAAGAAGGAAGAAGAAGGTGAATCAATGAAGTGTGTAGACCACTATCGAGTATGGAGTTTCCAAATTCATTGAAGAAGATGATTGAAATTTGTTGACTTTTGCATCACTATTTTCCAAAATAAGCGTCACTAGTTTTGATCCCAAGCTCACATTTGCCTTGATAATTATTTTCTAAATATCAATCTTTTTATAATTTTTAGGCTTAATTAATCTGCAAATTCTTTTTTTTTTTACTTTGGTTCCTTATGGTGTGTTTGGTTGTGGAGAGAGATTGAGAAGAGAGAAATAGGTGAGAGAGAGTATAAGAAGAGAAAAATAAATGAGAAATAGAGTAGATTTAAAATATTGTTTGGTATGAGAGAAAGATAGAAAAAATAGAAAAGAAATAAGTGTTAGTTATTTTTAGAAGTACCAAAATACCCTTAATTATAAACTTTAATCTAAATCAACTTATTATATAACTTAAATTAATTTTCAATTATCAATCGTTAGTTGGTTCAGTGGTGATTGGCGCTGAACTTGGTAGGGAGGACTGCGGTTCGATCCCCCGCAACTGCGATCGGGAGGGGGCTGGAACCACTTGATACCAGAACTGACCCCCGAACCAAATTAAACTGGTGGTGAAAAATAAAAAAAAATAAAAATTAATTAATTTTCAATTTAATTTGATGAAGATTAGTTTGAAAATTTAATTAATTTTTTAATTTTAACTAAAAAATGGGAACACCTTTTTTTGTGAACCTAACTCGTTTTCCATAAGAAAAAACTAGAAAATTAAAGAGTTAGCAAGAAATAAATAAAAAGATTAATTATATGCATCTCTCACTTCTTCTTTCCCAGACTTCTTCAACACATACCATCACCGCCTCTTTGCTTAATAATTCTTTTATAAACATCTTATTGTTTAATGTCATTGACACCCACATGTGCATTTACTAATTTTCTATTTTGCTTCTTTTATAGTTCGTTCACAGGCAATCTTCACAATCCATTTCCAACTATGATTTTCTGCAGTTTGCTTTACATATTCAACAGCTAGCCATGGTTGTAACTTGCGATTTGTAAGAACAATTATAAATCATATAAAATTAAGTGGCTTCTCTCCTCTTTCTTCGCTGTTATGCAGAGAAAGCAAAAGGTAGTGGGTCCCACCATTTCATAATCTCTCTTCTCTATTTCTCTGCATTCCAAACAGAAGAAAATGGTCATTTCTTCCCTAACTCTCTCTTTTCTATCTCTCTCTTTCATATCTCTCTCTTTCCTAAGTTCCACTTTAGTATCCAGCCGTTAATATTGTCATTTTCGTCCATTTTTTCTCAGAAACTATTAACTTCTATACATGTGATAAAATAGGTTGTTACGTGGCACATGTACTGAAGTTAACGGTTTTTGAAAAAAATAGACGGAAATAACCATATTGACAGGGGCGGAGCAGCATGAGGGCCGGGGAGGGCCGCGGCCCGTCCCAAAATTTTCGATTTTAATAGGTATATATACATAATACATATCTTTACAAACGTTTTTCTTATAAATATTAACTGATTCAATAGTTTTCAATAATGGCGTGCTAGCCAGGTGGTTAAGAAGTGCGCCCATCAAGCAAGGGTCAAGGGTTCAACTCTTGCCTGTGCCATATTTTGGTTTTTTTCCCATTTTTTATTGCCAAGTTTGAGTACTACACTTTAAAGGATTAATATTTTTTTCATTTCTTTTTATAATATGTTCAACATTTTATTATTGTATCAAATACATGCAAAAATTAAATTAAATTGGTTTAACATTTAATAATATTACACCGATCAATAATGTTTTAACAAATGAGTCGACATTAATTTTTATTTTAAGTGATAAATTTTTTCGTATTTTTCTTGTAGAAAATATCACCTCTCTTTGTATTAGTGCAGTATAATATTACTCAAATATTATACTAGTATAATTATATATATATATCACCCAATAAAAAAATTTAAACTCCGACACGGCCCCCCCGGGAATTTTCTCCTTGCTCCGCCACTGCATATTGACTGATGGAGATATCAATAAGGACCAGAGTGGAACTTATTTTCTTTAAGGGACCAAAGTGAAACAAAAAAAATCTTTAAGGGACTTACACACTAATTAAGCCTAATTTTTAATAATATATCGGGTTCCATTTTATTAGACCTCTTTACTATTCATTTACCATATTTTGACTATACTTTATTAATAATATATAAATATAACTATAAGCATATAAAATCTTGTTTGATTTGTTTTGATGAGTATTTTCAAAATATCCAATTTTTATTAATAAAGAATTATAGATATTAGTGATCAAAATCGTGTGTTGGCATACGTGCAGTAGTTAAACTAGCTCTTTTATTTTGGGACGGATGTAGTAAATTATTATAGTTGTGGATGGATAATTTGATATGCATTGGTGATTGTTTATTTTGGAATTAATATTTTTTCGAGTAAGGATATTTTCCATTTCTTAAAAGTAATAGAGATGTTCATTATTATAATTATTTATATTATTGAATATTTATACACCAAAATTATATAGTAATTGTAATGTCTATTTCTTTTAAGAAAAAGAAATAGATAAGATTTTTACTTTATTTCTTTTTTTTTTTGGTCTTAGATGAAGTGGTAATCCACTGAAATTAAACTCACACACAACTGTGAGGTCCCGGATTTGAACCCGGGTCATCACGTCCGGCGTAGTAATTTCGGCATTTGCCAGTTGAGCTACTCTATTTTTCATAAGCAAGTAATCATACTCTAATCATAAGTTATCATACGACATTGATTTATTTTTTTTGGTACAAATCATACGACATTGATGATTACTATATTTATTCTATATTAGATCACATTTAAATCATTTCACATAACATGTTAAAGCAATTTATTTTTAGGCGTAAATTGCGAGAAGAAAATAAGAATCATTTATTAACCGAATCATCGACGAGAATCATTTATTAGTGTCAACTATGTTAATACACAAATAAAAATTATAAAAATAAAAATTATTAGTATATAATTTTTGTATTATAAATTATAACTAGTATCCAGACCCGTGCTTGGCACGGGTAAAAATGCGTTTGTAGATTTATTGACTTATAAAAAAATATTTTAATATGTTTTACTTTAGACTTAAAACTTAAATTTTTTATTGCTTATGGAAAATGGTTTATATAACGAAACAAATATTTACGATCTTATATAATTTAAATAATAAAAATGACACTATGTGATAAAAATTAATGAAGCCTTAAAATATTGATAACCAAAATTATATGATTCCGTTGCAACGACAAAGTAATAAAAATCTTATAATAAAATAGAACTAAAGATATATATATATAGGGGAATGCTAATGCACACCCACTCTTTTTTATGAAGGTGTGCATTAGCAACATACATCTTAGGGTGTATTTAATAACTTTTTAGTTATCTTTTGCTAACACACACCTTCTGAAAAATAAGTTGGTGGATTATAGCAAATGCCTATAGGAGTTGCTAACGTACACCCACTTATTTTTTAGAAGGAGTGTTTTAGCAACATACACCTGAAGGTGTATTTATCTATTTTTTAGTTATAACTTGCTAATGCACACCTTCATAAAATTGAGTGGGTGTGTTATAGCATATCCCATATATATATATATATATATATATATATATATATATATATAAATGTGATAAATTATAACCTTTTTTTACCAAGTGATAAATTATAACTTGATTTAAGTTCATGATTTAAAATGATGACAATAACATAAAAAATATTACACAATAGATTTTGAATTGAATAATAGTAAACTCCCGTATAAATTACAAAAAAAAAAAATAGGTTGTTGTCTTACTATATCAATGAAAATATAAGTCTCGTATTAATATATACGTCAAAATATATGCTTTCATATAAATTATAAAAAAGTTGCTCCATATTAATATATGAATGTGAATATAAACTTAGTACAAATAAAAATAGCATCCCATATATAAATTATAACTTGATTTAAGTTCATAATTTAAAAAATTCTATAATAAAATAGAACTAAAGATATGTATAAATAATTATGATAAATGATAACTTTGATTTAAGTTCATAACTTAAAAAATTCTATAATAAAATGGAACTAAAGATATATATATATATATATATAAATAAATGTGATAAATGATAATTTGATTTAAGTTCATAAAATGATGACAATAAAATAAAAAATATTACATAATTAATAGGATTTGAACTAAATAATAGTAGTCTCCCATATAAATTACAAAAAGATAGGTTGTTGTATTACTATATCATTAAAAATATAATAGAAAAAACAACTATGATACATTTATAATTTGATAAAAAAAAAAACGAACTATAGGAATCATTCCTAAGAAAATCTATGACTATACATAAATTTTACAATTAGTTTTTATCAACAGAATGTTATTTTAATTATTAAATTATATAAGTTTGTAAATATTTATGTAGTTGTTATTAATTATCTTCCATTAGAAATTACAATTTTCTATTTTCAATTTAAAGTAAAATTTATTATTTAAAATCAATTCTCGTATTAACATTTAAGCATAAATATAGGTTCCAGTTGAAATAAATAAAAAATGGTCTTCCTATTAATATATGACTAAAAATATAGTAACCTGTATCGATTTGCCACAGTATGGTTAGATACAATGCACTGGCAACATCCGAAGTGAAGGAGGTCCCTCAACACCTCCCACCCCATCGCATGTTGTGACGTCCATTTTGTAAAAATTATAAAATAAATAGGTCTTCATAGTTATATATGAGTAAAAATATAAATTAAAGTAGAAATTATAAAAAACAGAGTCATCCATATTAATGCACAAGTAGAGATATATGATCCCGTAAAAATTACAATAAAAAATAGGCTATCATATTAATGTATGACTTGAAATATAGGCCACATGGAAATAAAAATAAAAAAGAGGCTTTTGTATGAATATATGAGTAGAAAAATAAAATAGATCCTGTATTAATATATGAAAAGAAATATAAGTTTATATAGTAATTAAAAAAATAGTCCTCGTATAAATATGAGTAAAGATATAGATTTCGTAAAAATTACAAAAAAAAAAGGTGGGCCTTCATATTAATATATATTAATAAAAAATCCTTGGTATTAATATGTGAGTAGAAATATATGCACCCATAGTCATTTTTAATAAAAAAAATAGGAATTTGTATTGATTATGAGTATAAATATAGATCTTGTAGAAATAAAAAAAAAGGTCTTTTGTATTAACATAAGAAATATAAACTACAATATAAATTACAAAAAAAAAAAATAGATCCCGTATTAATTTATGAATAGAAATATCGGTTCTCATTTAAATAAAAAATAATCATCGTATGAGTAACATATAAATTCCGTAAACACTACAAAAAAAAAAAAAGATAGCCTCCGTATTAATATATGAGTACAAAATAATATAAATAAAAATATAAGTTACCTAAACATAAAACATAGGCCTTCCTATGAGTTGGAATATTGGTCACGTAAATTAAAATTGCAAAAAAAAAAAGGCTTTCATATTAATATATGATTAAAATATAAACTAAACTATAAATTAAAATAAAATAAAACAAACCTTGTATTAATATGAGTAGAAATATAGGCCTCAATAGAAATTATAAAATAAAATATTATCATATTAATATGTGTGAAAATATAGATTTTATAGAAATTAGAAGAAAAAAATTGGTCTTCGTATTAATATCCCGTAGTAATTAAAAAAATAGTTCACATATTAATATATGAGTAGAAATATTGATTCCATGAAAATTACAAAAAATAAGTTTGCCTAATAATATATAAATAGAAATATATATCCTCATAGAAATTTTAAAAAAAAAAGGCCACTTAATTGATTAATGTGTGCAATACTAAAAAAAAAAAAATCATCAATTACGCACATAAATATGGTTTTACTAAGAATCTGCATTAATTAAGTAAAAAAAACCTGCATTAATATGATTAATTTCCTAAATGATACAGTTTTTAATATGCATTAATATGATTGATATCATCATTCATTATATCAATGTTTACAAATTTAAAATCAGTATTTAAAAATTGAATTTTTTATTGTTGCAGAAATTAAAGGAAGGTTGAGATTCTTGACCAATTAAAAAAAAAAAGGAAGGTTGAGATTTGCTTGGATTCTGAGTATGTGACTATGTAATTATTTCAGGTAAAATCAAGAAGAAGTGTTGGTTATAGTAATCAGGTCATATGATATATAAGAGAGAGAAAATGAAATCGATTCATATTTTTTTTTTCTTTATAGAGAATTGTTTTTTATAGCTTATAGAGAATTATAAATTACTTAAAGTTTCAACTTTTTTTTTACTTTAGGTTTAATAAGAGAATGATAATTTCTAATTGTCATGTAATTCATGTGTCATGTGTATTCTTTCATGATATACTTTGTTAATGTTTAAACTTAAACTTTATATATATATATATATTGATGAAACCAAACAAATAGAGAATGAGAGATAAAATAATAAAAAGAATAAAAATTAGAGTTCTAATTTTTATTTTACAACAACATAAAAGTCCAGTTGAACATATACGATAAATATAATAATATTTCATCTACTCAAGAGTTGATCTTTGAGAGATGGTGCAATTCTACTCAAAAGTGGATGCATGTATCATAAGATGTGCATTTTTTTTATTTTTGACCTATTTTAAAACAATAGACAATCATATATTAAGTATAAGTGTACTCACAACAAAGAGTTCGATATGACACAATTAGTATAGTCATAATCAAAAAATAATCACAATCAATATATTATAAGCAAAAAATAATAACAAATGCATAAAAATTATTAATATTAACAAATGCTCATAACAAAAGTGATTCCAATAGATGAATGTAGACTATTACAGCAAGCAATTTGATATGTTTCAATATTATGAAAATGTTTCAACTAAAGATGAATAGATCGGAAAAAAATTAACAAAAACACTGGTAAAATGAAATGGTAGTATATGAGTTTATATAGTAAATTTTATGATTTGAATTGGTTACTACAAATATAATAATAATGAAAAATCACAACGATTTAATTGTATTACCAAAAACATAAATGTTAATGGGAAATCATTCTATTCTTTGACCAAAATAGGGAAAATCATAATTATTTCCATTTTTATTTTTTTATTTTTTGACGGAAATTATTTCCATTTTTATAAAAATCGTTATTACATTAATTGCTAAATGAAGGAGAATAGAGGAGCAATGTTAGAATGCCATGTGTACAAAAGACCTTGAAAAAAAGGTCCCAAATAATTTTTTTTAAGGTTTTGATCATAATTCATAATTTAAAATAGCTATTTTTTTAAGGTTTTGATCAAAATTCAATATAGCTATTTTTTTAAGGATTTGCTTAAAATATTTTTTTTATATTGTCTTTGCTTATGTGGTGTGATCTGTACCAAAAAAAAGTGTATTATTTGCCTTCTCGGTATGATATGTAAAAAAAACATTTATTTGAGAGGATTGAATTGCTAGCAATATTATAAAATATCATAAAAAAAGAAGAAGTTAAAGTATCAATTTAAAAGTAATCCATGTCAATATAATTTATAAAAAAAGAGTCATTATAAAGTCAATAGATCAAAATCCACGGGTTACTTTTTATTTTTTAAAAAATAGATATTATTTTGTGAATCAAAATAATATACATTATTATAAATAGATTATACCATACTTACGTAAATTAGAGATTGCCTAAAATTAATTGCTTAGAGATTGCCTTAGAGAATTAATTGCATAATTTTAGTACCACTTTTTATTATGTTTGTACTTTGATCCTTTTTTTTTCTTGAATTAAATCATTTAATTCATTAATTGCCAAAACAATATGGGAGAAGAGTCATTGTGGGATTGCCACGTGTACGATAGATTTTGAGGAAAGGCTTCTAAATAATATATATATATATATAGATTTACATATGATAATTTCATTTAATATTAAAACAATGTGAGAAGAAAATTCATTTAGGAGTGTCATGTGTACATAAAACTTTGAAAAAAAGGGTCCAAAATAATGTATATATAGATATAGATATCTTTGATTAATTGCTATTTATTCCAATTTTTAATATTTTTTTGTCAAGCTTTTTAATATCTTTTTATTTAGTAAAAAAAAAAACTTTATAGAAATTCAATAATTGATATAGAAATCTCTAAAAGAAGGAAAGAGTCTAATAAAATCAGAATCAATATCAATAGCTAATATACAATTTAAAAAAAAAAATCAATAGTCAATACTCCTAAAATCGGAGTACAAAAACTTCTAAAAAAAAGGCAATAATAAATCGGAATTAATTTAATGCCAAAAAAATATCAAGATTTTCTTAAATTATAAATCGATTTGTTTTTAATCAATTAAATGCTCATAATGGACGGAATTAAATTATGATTCATTTTTTGTTGTCAATAAATAGAGGAACTGCATTAAAAAATGGAGGAATTTATTGATGAATTTTTTTAATTTAGATATTTTTATTAAAATAAATATTTTCATGCATGTATTAATATAAAAGTAAAAGTATATGAACCAGAAATGTATCTTCATTTTTTCTAGGAATTAAAATGTTTGTATTATGATATATATGAACACGAAATACTTATTTAGTATTTCCAAATACAAAATCTCCATAAAAAAATATCAATTTGTTAAAAAAAACATAAAAGAAAAAGCTGTAAAAGATATGATAATGATAAACTCAATATTATTGAGAAACTACATCATTTGATTAATTTGTTGGTTGATTCATCACGTACACACATAACACATTTTTTTTCTCTCATATCTACATTTTGTATCCAACATGTGAATAAAGTGCTATTAGCAAAAATTTGCCAAAAAACTACAATTGTTAAATCGATTGAGTTTAACTTTGGTTCTATTTATTTTGTGAGAAGTTGGTGCATTTCTTCTTGCCTCTCAATTGGATTCCCTGTGAAGAAAAAAAAAGGATTAATGAATTAAAAACCATATAAACACAAAAGAAAAATTTAGAAGAGGAAAATTTAAACAGTAAAATAGCAACATAAGAATAAGAATTCACACAAAAAGTACAACATAAAAAATTTTGAAATAAAAAAGAGTGATAATAGATTTAGAAAAAGCAATGAGTATTGAGCAAAAAAAAGAGATAATGTAGAATGAAAGTGATGGTTTTGTAAGTTGTATGACCTTCTTATATAGAGAATAATTTAGCTGTAAATTTTTTTTTTACAGAAATTTACTATAATAATGACTTTTAATATCAAATGAATGAGAGAAGAGTATTTCTAGGAGAGAGAAGAATTAATTGCTTAGAGATTGCCTTAGAGAATTAATTGCATAATTTGAGCACCGTGTTTTTATTATACTTGTACTTTGATCCTTGTTTTTTTTTTGAACTAAATCATTTAATCATTTAATTCATTAATTGCCAAAACAATATGGGAGAAGAATCATTGTGGGATTGCCACGTGTACGATAGGCTTTGAGGAAAGGCTTCCAAATAATATATATATATAGATATAGATATACTGTATATTTTTAAAATAACCAAATATAATTCATTTTACTTTTTTATTTGCGTTGGCTTAAATGATTTTTAATTATTCTGTTCTATAAAAATATAAAATTAATTAGGGTTACCAACGTAAATAGACTAAAAAGTAGGAAGGCGCAAAGAGGAATCTATAAATAGGAAGAAAGAAACCCTCTCCCTCATCTCTGACATGTCGTCACATACACACTCACTCTTCTTCATCACTATACTTTTGTCTCTCTGTTGCTTAATTTCACATTTCATATAAACTTAATAATAGTAACAAACTTACACTCATTTTCTGTTTTTTTAACTATTCCCAAACAAACGGAGATGGATTGCTATTTTTTGCATTTAGCAATGGCGGCACTCGTCGGAGCTTTCTCCGTCGTCATCTTCGCTTACTTTTTGCACCGTAAGAAACTCTTACAACTTCTCGAATTCGCTCGTACCATTTCTGACGTTGTCTCCACCGCCGATGGTGAGGAGAAGCTAAATGGACCGGTTACGGTTCGAGGGATTCCGACCGTGTTACCACAGCTGCATGCTGTCCATGAAGGTATATATGAACGAACTGATATATAGTGTCAGTTAATATCTAATATACTATTGAATTGAGTTCATTGTTTGTTTGTTTGATATGTGCTACAAACACAGACACTGGACACGACACCGACACTAATGCACCAACCATTAATAATTTAAGAAGATTGAATTGATTGAATGTAACAGAAAATGTTGGTATCTGTGTCCGACACCATACATACCTTGTGTAAGTAAATTGAAATGAAAAGATTACGTTTTTACCGATTATTACCGATGAAACATAGAACAACACAAATATCTGACACATCGGCACCGATCAAATTTTAAGAAAATGACATAATTCAGTCTAATTTTATGTTTCGGTGTGAGAGATTGACATGTGACGGACATTAGGACATGCATTTGATCAGAAGTGTCGGTCAGACATTAGGACATGCCTTTGATCAGAATTGTTGGTGCTATAGATATTTTTCCTTTTTGAACTTGCTTTCTTCTTGTACTTCTTATGGTTGATGCACGGCCCATGTAAATAAATTAATTGTCTTGTTTGATCTCTCAACTTGTTTTACTGGTTAATTAGAAAAATATATGCTTTGTCAGCACAATCAGCACTTCTAGGTACACAGAAGAGAAAAATTACGAGGCCAATTTCTCCGAAGTCTCCTGTGGCAAGTGCTAGTGTCTTTGAGAGCGTTGAAGAATCAGATGATGATGATGATGATGATGATGATGATGATGATGATGATGATGATGATGATGATGATGATGATACTGTTGGCCACACTACATGTCTTCTCACCAATGGAGATGTTGTAAGTTGCTGTTTAGCAGTCATATGATATTCTGTAAATGAAAAATGTTTATTCTTAAAATAATAAGTTGCTATCATGATTCTTCTAAAATCGGTATTTACCCAATTGTGGAAATGCTAATGAAGATTGGATGCCGGTTATTCTCATAGTTTTTCTGGTTACCTACATGGTGTGCAGTCTGGTCCAATTGCAGCTGATATTCTAAGGAAAGAGCCAGAGCATGAAACCTTTACTCGACTTATAACTACGACTATTGGTACTGAGTTTTGGTCTTTCTCTTGATTGCAATTATTTACCTTTATAGCATGAATAGAGTCCTCTTCCTTTATCACTTTTGAAGTCGGTAATTACACTTTGGAAAGACATTTATTAGTTTATACTTCATTTCTATTTTTTTTGGTTTAGAGGCTCCATCACCTGATGAAGAGAAAGCTTACACGATGCTTCAACAATGCCTTGAAATGAGAAAAAGATATGTGTTTAGAGAATCAGTTGCTCCATGGGAAAAAGAAGTTATATCTGACACCAGAGCTCCACAACCTAATCCAGAGCCATTCTTTTACGCCCCTGAAGGAAAATCTGATGTGAGTATATTACTTTGTTTTTCTAGCGAATACTTGGTTATCCTAAAGGTATACACTTTGTGAAGAAATGAATGTTATACATAATACACTTTCTGAAGAAACGAATGTTACTTCTGTTGTGATGCAGCACTATTTTAAAATGCAAGATGGGGTCGTTCATGTATATCCAAATATAGATTGTAAGTATATATGTCGGGAATTTGTATTTGTTCTGTAACTTTTTTTTATTTCACCATTCCTGCTGGGGTTCTTATGCAACTTTTCTTGTTATCTGCAGCAAAACAAGAACTTTTTCCTGTTGCAGATGCAACTACCTTTTTCACTGACCTCCATCATATAAATCGAGTCGCAGCAGCGGGGAACATAAGGACATTATCTCATCACCGGCTTCAACATCTAGAACACGTAATTATAATTTTAAGTTTCTGATTATGAGTAACAAAGTACAGGATATGTTTGTATTTTAACCACAGGCAAGGTCAGCTGGTTTTTGACAATTTGTTTATGTACTCAAGCTGTTCATTCTTCATTTGAGGCTAAATGCTGATAAGGAATTTCGTGCCCAAAAGAGTGTTCCTCATCGAGACTTCTACAATGTTAGGAAAGTTGATACTCATATCCACCACTCAGCATGCATGCACCAGTGGGATCTTTTAAAGTTTATAAAAAATAAGCTGAGGAAAGAACCTGATGAGGTGAAAATTTGTGTCTCTTTAATGCTGTGTTATCACTTGCTTTAATTTGCTGTATATTTCTTTAGTGGAGTTACTATTCCAAATTCATTTTCAAGATAAAACAATTGTTTTGCATAATTTGCTATACTACTATCAAACCGTAGGTTCGTGTATGACATTAAATAGAAATTCAACATTAAATCACATGTTATCCAGTTGTATAGCTCATTACATTGTGCATGTTTTAATAAATATTAAACGAATATGGTTCAGTTTATAACAGCTTATGGAAATGGAATTATGTTAGTTTATTTGATTTTGTATTATAAAACACTGTCTAATAAAATAAGGTGACATAGTACTGGAACATTGGTAACACTCTTATACACTTAAAACAATTGGGTGATTGTCATTAAATGCAGAAGTAAATATTAAATCCATTCTTAAAAAATGCCATGCATATTATTTTGGGAAGATGATATCTATTGCATATTATTGAAACCTTGGAAAATTCTAACTTCATTCAGGTCGTAATATATCGAGATGGGACTTATCTAACCTTGAAAGAAGTTTTTGAGAGTCTGGATTTGACTGGGTAACGAACATCTCTATAATTTCTACTATAATTATAATTCAAAATTAAGCTTGGTTGGTAAAAAGTTCAACACTTTTTTTTCTTCCAAACAGATACGACCTCAATGTTGATCTTTTGGATGTTCATGCAGACAAGAGTACATTTCATCGCTTTGACAATTTCAATCGTAAGTACAATCCATGTGGTCAAAGTAGGCTCAGGGAGATATTCCTGAAGCAGGATAATCTCATTCAAGGTATTCCTTCCATTGCTCTTAATGGTATTATAGAAAAAGACAAATGATTCCGTCAAAAGTACCAAAATTTATTAGTTTTCTTGGTATCTATAAATAACTCTAAGATGACGACTCAGAGAGAATAGAGGGAGTAACATTTTTAGGTATAGTAGAATCTCTTTGCTTAGTTGTTCTTTGTCGTTAACATTTCAAAAAACTTCAGGATCTGAAGGGAAGAGTCAAACACTTAACATGATAATCTAATCTAATAAATATCTGCACTGTAATGGATATACTATTTCCTACCTTGTCTATTTGTCGTATTTGTTGTTAAAGACAACAGGAGTTGGATAGCTGGTACATGTAGCGATTAATAGCATTAGGTTCTGATGGAAGATAAAATTTATTTTGTTTAAGGTGGATGTGCCTCAATCCAATGTTATGTGGGGTTATGTCATAATGTCATTAGTTTGTTTTGGAAAAGAAGCAGCATGGGTTCGTAAAATGGAAAATTTAAGTTCTTATTTATAAGGTATGGATTTTGAATTTGAAATGGCCAGTCGGCCTGCAATTTTAGATTTACATTTTCAAGCGACTGTGTTAATAAGAGTAGTGGAGGAAACAAAAGCAAAACATTCACAAATGAATATCAAAACTTGACAGATGTCATTTGGGAGTTTACTGTTATGATTTGTTGTTATCTTCAATTTTAAGGCATCTTTTATGTATGCTTATACTATTGTGTTGCACTGATTAGGCCGTTACCTTGCCGAGATGACAAAGAAAGTAATTTCTGATCTTGAAGAAAGTAAATATCAGGTGATTGGCACTTTGCATTTTTTCCCCTTAAAATACCTGCAATATAATACTTAATTTTGGTTTTAGCCTTTTTGGATTCCTTAGTCCAGAGATTAACAATCAAAGTTTTCTACTATGCTATTTTGTGTAGGTTGGTGCGTCAATTTTCCCCTTTCCTTCTGCCATTCATATTTGAACCTTTGTGCAACTAATTGCAAAAAGTTTATAAAGAATAATGCATTCCTTCCTTTCTTCTTTTTAATTAAAACTAATAGAATTTGATTTTTTTTTCTTTCTATTTATTTATAATAATATTCCATTATGTGATTGTTACTTCTCTATACTTATTAGTTATTCCCTTCTGAAACTGACTCTAGATGCTTGCTAACTTATCTGCCTGCCGATTTGATTCACAGATGGCTGAGTATAGAATATCAATATATGGTAGGAAACAAAGTGAGTGGGATCAACTAGCTAGTTGGATAGTGAATAATGGACTATACAGCCAGAATGTTGTTTGGCTGATTCAGGTATTCTCCCATAATTTGTTTGTCAGTGTCACCTTAAAATTCAAATGCATAAATCACTGCAGTACATACTTTTGTGCAATGTCGCAAATTTCAGCTTCGTAAGTTATTCTCTTGATGTTCCCATTAGAAATTCTAAGTGTTGGTTGTTGATGGAATTGCAGCTTCCGAGGTTGTACAATGTGTACAAACAAAATGGAATTGTGACTTCATTCCAGAACATCCTTGACAATATTTTTATTCCACTTTTTGAGGTTACTGTGGACCCCGATTCACATCCTCAGCTACATGTTTTCTTGAAACAGGTGTGATATAATTTCAATTACTTTTTATATTGTTGGAACTAGGAGTCTTTGGTTACTTTTTATATTGTGCTGAATGTAGTATTGTATTCTATAACCTATACACTTATTAAACAAAGTAAAGTAGTTTAAACGACTGCAAATATGCACTTCACAAGTTGAATTTTCTGCTATTAGTAAAATGGTTTTGTACATATTTTAGCAATCACATTTTATGTATTTTGTATCTTCTTTGTGCAATATAGTATCCGTTACACAGTTATTAATGTTGTATTTATTTTTACATTTTTAGGTTGTCGGGTTTGATTTGGTGGATGATGAAAGCAAGGGGGAAAGACAACCAACCAAACACATGCCTACACCTGCTCAATGGACTAACGAACATAATCCAGCATATTCATACTATGTCTATTACTGTTATGCCAATCTTTACACCTTAAACAAGGTGTGTAACTTTTTTCCAAGACAACTATATACTAAGTTAACCCCCAAAGAAACCGACACTGTTTGCTGATAAAAAGGAGGAAACACAAGATGGAGTTCATGTTATTATTAAGACTGATGTCACTTTATACTCTATTCAGTGCTTGCTTCTTTCAATATGTATACCACTATAGTATCTGAATTAAATATGTATACCACAATTTCTCTGCTTCTCGTTTCATAACTAGTATCTGAATTTCCTGAATTTGTTTGACCCCAAAATTTGACCTAGTATAATTATTTCTCAGCTTCGTGAATTGAAGGGAATGACAACAATTAAACTCCGTCCACATTGTGGAGAGGTACTTATTGGTATATATTTTCTTTGTTTTGATATTTGTTAACTTGTTGTATGGTTAATTGATATATCATACTCTATTCAGGCTGGTGTTACTGCTATTGAACATCTTGCTGCAGCCTTTCTTACGGCTCATAACATTTCACATGGAGTTAAATTGAGAAAATCTCCTGTGCTTCAATATTTGTATTACCTAGCTCAGGTATGGTCCATGTTTCAATAGACTGCAAAATTGTGATATATATGCAGTGACTAATTGGTGGCAGGTATTTATTATCAGATTGGGATGGCAATGTCTCCCCTCAGCAATAACTCCCTATTCAAAGAATTACATGAGAATCCTTTTCCAAAGTTCTTCTCGAGGGGTTTGAATGTATCACTTTCCACTGATGATCCGCTCCAATTTCACTTATTAAAGGAACCATTGGTTCAAGAATATAGCAATGCTGCTTCTGTAAGTACTAAGATCTCTCTCTCTCTCTCTCTCTCTCTCTCTCTCTCTCTCTCTCTCTACGTAGCTTAAAAACAGTTGAAGTTGACAGTCAAGACATTTCTTCCTCTGCAGACATGGAAATTGAGCTCATGCGATTTATGTGAGATCGCCAGGAATTCGGTTTATCAGTCAGGTTTCTCACATGCCTTAAAGGTAAACATATCTTCACTTTGATCCTTCTGTAAAGAAAATTCTCTACTCCTAAGGCATAACTGTCTTTTTACCTCTAAAGATCCCAACTATGGATGACATGTGTACAAACTTAAGAAAAAAATTTAGAAATTGCACTATTTCCCATTCTAATTTGGTATTTTTTATTTGAGATTTAGAAACATGGAACTTTGACATAATTATTTGTATTTAAAAATTAAAAAGAATATTTTTCTGCACCGTCTATATTAAGGATCTAATGTGTTGCCAAACAATAATAGCTCATAACTGTGAAGTACTTGCCTACTATTTAAATTTTTGATATAATGATCAAATTATCTTGTACTCAAGTGATTAGTTTTTCTTGTGCTGTTAGTCACACTGGATTGGCAAGGAGTATTACAAGAGAGGGCCAAATGGAAATGACATTCGCAAAACAAATGTTCCTCACATCCGGATGGAATACCGAGACACGGTATGAGATCAATGCATGATTAAATTACCATTTGTAAATTGAATACTGTTCCAAACATGAATTTGGATCCAATTATTTATACTAGATTCTTTTCATGTTTAGTTGAAATATGCCATGTAAACAAATTGGCATTGGTGCTTTCTCACATCCAGTCTTCACTGTTCGACATTTTTGTTTGATTTGTGATAGCTTGAAGGTTCACAATTGTTTCTGATACTTAAAAGAATGAACAAGCACAACTAACCAGAGTTACAAAAACATTGTAATTGTTTAGTTTACTCAAATACCATATTTTCCTTACTTTGATTGCTATGCTTGCAGATTTGGAGAGATGAGATGCAACTGGTTTATTTAGGCAAAGCCAGCATTCCTGAAGTTTTAGACATATAATATAACATGCCAGTGGCCTGTGCTTAATCCACACTTGAAAGATCAAGCTGTTAACAGGTTATACTCCCTCCGTCCCAAAATATAAGAAAAAATTGGTCATATTTTTTGGGACCGAGTAGTATCTCTTTGTTTTTCTTTCCTCCTGTATGATTTTCTGCTTGTGGTTTTTTACTTTTTAGTGTCATTGGTGTTTGTTTTTTTCTCACTTCCTCCATAGATGATTGAACCTGTTCCCTTGCAGGTTGAAAATGAGTTCCACATATCCACTCAGCATCGATGATGGCATCTGAGAGCCAGTCCTATTTAATGGTTAGACTCGGCACATACATGATACTAAGACTGAAGATGCTAATCATCTATATTCCACGAGATCAATCATCTTCAGCAAGACTTGTAGAACTTCAAATCATCATGGAAAGTGTTTTCTCATATTGACATGAATAATCTCTTTATGTTCACTTTTAACATTATGTACAAGGTTTCCACAGCTAATCTCTATTATATGCCTAATCTAAAATACTTTGCCAATAAGTGGGGAGTATCATATTTTGTACATAGCTAATCTCTATTAAGAGAAAGGGTGAAGCTAACCAACACTGTTTTCCACGTTGTCGTGTGTTCGTATGTTTTGCGAAAAACAACCTTCGTATTATTAAGCATTATTCTTATCAGATTGGTCAATTTGGACGAGATATGTTGTTTTTTCTTACCTTTTAGGACTTTGATTTGTTGTTAAACATGTTTTAAAAGGAGAATAATTTCCTTAACTTGGCAAGATGATGCTGTGGACACTTGTTTCAATCATATTTGCTTAGTAGCTATCGAGCCACCCGTTTTCATTGAAAAGGAAATATCCTAACAGAAGAAGCATATATGCAAATGGAAAAGATTATAATGCTGCATATATTATTCCATCGGAAAAAAGTTATCCAAACAGAATTGTATATGAAGATGTAAGATTGATTATTTGCATATATTCAAATATATGGAACGAGATTCTCCTTAATTGATTTAGATATACGCTGGGGCCATTTTAGTACCTTTCCAAAGTAAAGTATGATTATTCATGGAACCAGATTCTTCCCTACAAACCTAGGTTCAAATCCGGACTAAAAGATATATTCTCTTCGATCTCATATTTAAGTAAAAATTAATATTTTAGATTCATGATATATTTAATATAAAATGTAGGCAAAATACATCACTTTTTCTATAAATTTAAAAAGTTAATTTTTTTTATAAGCAAAAATGATAAATTTTTTTTTTGCTTATACTATCAATTGTATATACATTAATTGAAACTAATGTATATAATTTTCAATGAATATATAAAGTAATTTTTTGCTTATAATAATGACCGAAAAGAATATTATATTTTCAATTCAACATTTTCACTTAACATTTATGGTAAAAGTAAATAAACCGATATATAATAAAATTACTTTTTATACACTCTAATTTGTATAAATCGGTCAATTAGGTCAGTTATTTTGAGACGGTAAGAGTAATTAATTACTACATCTGATTCTTAATATAAGAGAAAATTTATTTTTTAGATACATTAAATAATTAATGTATCTAGCTTATACTATATGCTAGATACACTATATATAGTTATTCAATATATTGTGGGAGTGTTATTTGTAACTTTTGCATTTCATTTTTTTGAATGGGTAACTTTTGAAATTTAATTGTCTAGTTTGTGTAATAAAAAATAAAAAATCCCTTAGTTGAATCATCACCAACCAATAAACTTTTGACTTAATTCAACACTCACCTTGAATCTTGACGACCCCACTTTTCATATAATTAAACAAGTGTTATCTTAGCTGAACTATATATAAAAAAAGAAAAAAATATAGAGAACATAATCTAATTTAGATATGAATCAAAGATACAAGACCTTTTTGCTAGTATATATAAGTTCTAACATTTCCAAAACCATAATCTAACTCAAAGAGAGTAAATAATATACTAGTACATAAGATATATATAAATTAATTAAAAATGCCAGTGCACATCCCTCTTAGAGAGCCAGAGTTCAAGTCAAAGGGTCTTCCACAAAATATAGCCATGACAAAAAAGCAAATAAGGGATATATTGATGAAAGCAGATAGTAATGGAGATGGTTGTTTAAGCAAAGATGAACTTCAGAAAGCTTTCAAGGAATTTGGTTCAAGGATGCCTTGTTGGAGAGCTTCTTGTTGTCTTAGAAAAGCTGATATCAACCGTGATGGAAAAATCAACAAGGAAGAAATTGATATTGTTGTTGATTATGTCTTAGCATGGTTTGAGTCCAAGAATTAATTAAACTTTAGTGTTTACTTGCTATAGACCATAAATTACCTATGTTATGTACATATAGTGGCTTCATGTAAAATTAATCTTGAGTTTTTATGAGATTAATGAAACTGTTAAATTTAACTTTTGATCTTCTCATAGTATACTAGAAGATATTAGCCAATTAATAGAGATTTTTTACATATTGAAAATATGCACTCTATTGCCACAATTATGGCAAAGTTTATTAAAATTGTAGCTTCAGAAAACATGCATCCAATTTGACACAATTTTTTAAATAAATTTTATATTGTATGTGAAAACAAATGAGTTTTTTTTTTTGACGGGGAAAACAAATGAGTTAAGATTTAAACTTTAAGTTAAAATTAATTCTAAAGACAAAAAACAAAATTACTTGTAAATATTCAAATATGTAAAAATCAATTCTATATTTTAAAAATTAAGTTTGATTCATCTAAAATTGGGATTAAACCAAAAATAAACTAAGAGACCGTTTGAAACTACGACACAACCACCTAAATTACGGTGAAACACCGTGTTAACTTTAAAAGATAAGGTTTGGAGCTTCTTATAGTTGCGGTGAAAATTGTTATTGGATGTGATTTTGGCAATTTAAACTCAAATGAAGGTGTCCGACCTAACAATTTAAACTAAAATTTGTGGATGACAAAAATTAATTTATTTAAGCTGATTTTAGTTCAAATTGACTTAAAATTAAAATAATTTATATTTAAATACATTGATATAAAATCAATTATATAAAATAAAAAACACAAACTTTAAAATAATGTAACATTAATAAAGTTCCCCATGTATGTGTCTCCTTTGAAGATAGTAGAGAGGGCATCATTGACATTGCACTTTTCAAATTCACAAACACACAACACTTGAACAACACTATTACACCAACGTTGTGTCACACACACAAAAAGAGTGTAGGTTGTAGAACCATCACTAACAACAAAAATTACTATTACATTGTTTCCAACCTCACTTATCACACCACCACTACAACAATCTTTGAGAGTGGACAAACAACAACAATGGCTTATTTGGGGTTTTATCATGTTCAGGTACAAACATTTGTCTTTCTATTACAATCAATGTCTTTTGTTTTTTGGCCGGTATGTCTTGGTTAAAGGGCCATTTTTCCTTTAAAAATTTAGTCTTTTTTCTTGTTTTGCTTTGTGGGTTTTTTTCAATAGTTGATTTTGTGGTTTTGGTCTTCTTTTTTACCCCTTTCCAAGGAAATATGTGGTGGGGTTTATGCTGTTTATTTTATCAAAAACAAAAAACGGAGGAACTTTATTGGTTTATTTTTTTTATTTTTTTTTAGGTAAGTTTATTGTTGGTGTTGTGTTGAGATGGGTTAACGGTACTTTCTTCTATGATCGTATATTGGAACTCTTTTTTGATTGATTTTGTTGTCTGTTAAGGTTTTTTTGGATAACAATAGTTGAAATTGTATGATTGTCTGATAAAGGTTTTTTTTTTTGTTTTTCTTTCTGCATTTTGTATTCGTGGTCTAAGCATGAAACCATAATTACTTTGATTGCGTTTTATACCAGTTAAAGCATGATAAACTATAGTTAAACCTATTTATTTGGATCAAGGTTTTAAATTGTGGTCCTCAACTGCAATAGAAAGGATTTTGAGGTCTCTACAGTGGTATCACAATCTCAACCACATTGGCTGCATTCACTGCAATATAAACGATTGCAGCGCAACCACAATTTAAAACTATGATTTGGATATTGTTATCTGTGTTTAGTTCATGTCTTTATTCTTCGAAAAATGTCACTCTTTGGTATGTTATTTCTAAGAGTTTGTTTAACATTACTCATTGGTATGTTATTTCTTATTTTTGTTGATTGACAGTAAATATGTGATAATTGAATTATGGCATTATTACCATATATGTTAATTATTTAACAATGTTTTACTGGTTTTGGAACGTTTTTCTTCCTTTATAGCTTCAACATATTAGTTTCACTTCCCTGAAAATCTTCTATTAGTGCTAGGTACTCTTAGCATGGTAAGCTTAAGAAGGCGCAGACTTTTGGGTCTATGCTCGGGTAAATGTTAGATAACATATATTTATAAAAAATTTCATATTTAATTTGGGTTGTTACTGTGGAAACAAGATAAAATAACTCCTTGGGAAGTCTTGTGTTTGCTATTATATGAGTTGTATCTTACATTTAATTGATACTATTTGTTGATTTGATTGAACCTTCCCAGAAAGCAATTCACGTGAGAATCTAGCTCTTTATGAAAATTCAAGTCACAATGCTAATCCTAAGAGCGAACAATCTGTGGTTTCATCAAATGTAGATGATTGAATATTTCTCAACTTTGATCTTGTACTAAATTTGTTCATTTGTGTTTGTCAGAGCACTGTTGCAAATGATGAATCAGGATCTTCAAATGTATGGTTCTAGCCCGTCTAAAGAGCAGCCTACTCAACTCAACAATACATAGGTTTGTTATTTAAGAAACTGTTCCGGTTAAGGTTATGAAGGTACCTAGCTCGCTGACAGCGTATCAGGCCTAGGTCTTAAGTATTTTTGTGTTTGTGTAAAAAAGTGAATTGACTAGAAACCGTCTTTGTCTGAAGATGAGCTTCGGCCACCTCGGATGAAGGCCTTACAGACCTAGAGTGGCAGGGTTTTAACAAACTCGTCAACTATGTTAGCGGCTTCGTGCCCGCTATATGTGTGATGAGGACGGGGGAGCCTGTGTTGGGCGCGGATGGTCGGGTTATGACTGAGCCCAGAGTTATAAACACAAGGAAACTCCTTGAGTGTAAGAGTGTCGAGGAACATCATCCTTTTCGGTATCCTGTTGTATTTATTCCTGCTCGCCGTTTTGTTACTCTATTGTGTACTGATTGTCTTTCTTTTGTCGCAGATAAGATGGCAACCCTCCAGGATCGAGTATTGAAGCTGGCCCAGCAGGAGAAGAAAAAGAAAGCGTCCAAGAAAGGTCAGACTGCACTGGTCCCGGATACCAGCAGCTCTTCTCCCACTCAGATGATTCCGGTGAAGAGGCCTCGCGTGGAGGAGCACATTGATCTTACCAGGGACATTGCTCAGAAGAAGTTTCTTCTGCCTCCCTGCTTTTCCCAGAGGGGATTCTTTGAGGACAACTTGCTGACTGTGAGTGCGGAGGATAGCTCAATCATCATGGATCTCGGGGCTGAGGGTAGGAGGAAAGTGATCGATGAAGGTGTTGCCGCTGCTATGAGGGTCCTCGCGATGGCCTTGGTGCTCATCGACCGGGTGGACTCCTCGTCCCAAGATTTAGAGAAGTTGCGGAGAAGGAATGGCGAGCTCAAGGCGAAAATTGCTGCGTTGAGAACCTCGTTTGCGGATTATATAGAGCAATACCAGGTTCAGGCTGGATTGGTTACTGAGCTCCGAGAGAAAACCAAGGAGGTACAGGATTTGACCAAAAGCCTGGAGTCCCTCAAGCTCGAGCATGCGGCCGAGAAGAAGAAGCTGGAGGATGAAATTGCCGATCTTAAGGCCGCCGCTGCCCCAGCAAAGGATGAATCTAAGGAGATGAAGCTGATGACTCGGGCTCAACTGGTTGAAAGAATTAAATTGCTCGACAGCGATTGTATCGACGGCGTCAAGTTTGGGTTCGACAATGCTGTTGCCCAGATCAAGGTCGTCAACCCTGAAGTCGAGATCAACATTGAAGGCCTCAGTATGCTGAAGACGGTCGAGGATGGGAAGTTGGTCTGCCTTGCGAACTGTGCATCAGACAGCGAGGATGACGACAGTGATGAAGATGGACCCGAGGTGGAAAATGGTGAGGATGCCTGATTTGGCTTGGTTTTACTTGATTGTACTTGGGCCTGCGCGCCGATATTTTGTAATATTGTTTTGACAATGGGCTTAGGTACCAATTTTTTGTAATTAGGCGTATTGACAATGGGCTTAAGTACCATTTATGTTTTAACAATGTTTTACCGGTTTTGTAACGATTTTCTTCCTTTATAGCTCCATCTTATTTGTTTCACTTCCTTCAAAATCTTCTATTAGTGTTAGGTACTCTTACCTTTTGCATTGAAGGGAAGTAACAATGGTAAGCTTAAGAAGGCGCAAACTTTTGGGACTATGCTCAGGTAAATGTTCGATAACTTATATTTATATTCTTTTTCATATTTAACTTGGGCTGTTATTGTGGAAACAAGATACAATAATTCCTTTGGCAGCTGCTATTATATGAGTTGAATCTTACATTTTAATTGATTCTATTTGTTAATTTGATTGAACTTTCCCAGAAAACAATTCATGCGAGAATCTAGCTCATTATGAAAATTCAGGTCAAAATGCTAATCCTACGGGCAAACAATCTGAGGCCGCCCTGGTAAATCTGAAGAAAGCATTGGACGAAAAAGAGGCCGCTTTGTCGGAGATGGATGCTGCCCTGAGGGATGCTCTGGCAAGGGAGGAGAAAGTGAAGCAGGATTATCCTGAAATTCTGAAAAAGATCACTGCCTTTGAGATGGCTATGGCGGCAGAGGAACAGAAACCGTACTAGAGAAAAAGGCTGCCCTGTTGAATCTTGATGACCCGGCTGATGAGATTAAGAAGCTTCTAAAGACGTCCATACAACTCTTGAAGCATGATTAATGGCGTCCTCTTCCGAAGGTAATTCTATTTGAAGTTTGTCGAATATTAAATGTAGATATTTTTTCCAACTACGATTTGAATATTGGTTCAACACATTGTGGAAATCTAATTCATTCTGCTAGACTCAATATCAATTGGTGAAAATGATGATCATTATTAGTCTGATTATATCCTTTTGTCTTGCTCCAAAACGACGAGAACAAGTAGATAAAATATAACAAGCATATCGAAATTAATATTGCATTAAACTTGTGGGTTTCTATTCAATAGTTGATTTTCTGGTTTTTCTGTTGGTTTTGGTCTTCTTTGTTACACAACAGTATCCACAACGGTATCACAACACAATCTCAACCACATTGGCCGCATTTCAGTGCAAAATAAAAGATTTTGTTGAGATCAAAAGTATCTTGGTCAACCCGAAATGAATACAAAAACATCTTGGTGAGATCATTTCACCAAATAGAACACGAACTAATTTAGGCAAACTCATTTTGCCACAATGATTATTATACTTGCACACATACAAATGAAACTCAAATTCGAAATTTTCGCTTATTCATTTTAACGGTGAAATTTAGACAACATAACAAAAAGAAAGAACGGAGGGAGGGAGCAATTAATTGTCTCTTTTTCAATAGAGCTCGATGAAGATTTTGGGAACATACTATAGTATAAGAGATAAGGACTATAAAAAGGGTGACAAACACATTGCAGAATCATATATATACTACAATTGACCCAAGAATCTTGCTACTTGGACAGACTGAGGCCAAGAATAGCAATTTTTTACGAAAAGTAATGCAACTTTAGATGAAAGAAAATATAAAGGTAATTAGACTTTATTATCAGAATTTTAAAAATTAGATAATTAAATTCTCACAAAATATGATAATTAAATAGTTTTTAATGTACAATTGAATTTTGGAATCATTTACTGTACAAGTGATTGAAGTGAATATATCTCTATTCCCTTGTCGCATAATGTACAAGTGAATTTTGGAATCCAATCATTTAACAAGATACTTTACTAATAAACATAACATAAGAAAGAAAATTTTCTTGGTAAAAAGAAAACAAGAAGAAAGAATAATTTCTAAATCGCCGAACTGGTTAATGAACTTAACTAAAATTTCAAATTCAATTCTTATATAAAATAATTATTGATCAAATTTTACTTCGAACTGAAATTGGAATGATCAAACTCTTCTCATTAATAGCGGAAGATTAACCTAACGCAAAGAAAAAAGAATAATATCTATTTTATTATTTCAAAAAGACAAGATCCTCATTAATTCACTCATCCCATTATTGTGCCTTCTATTTAAACCCTTGCTCTCATGTGACAAATATATCATAGGCAACAATTGAGATCATAAATATAATCAATACTTATTAAGTATTTGAAAATGCCTGTGTATGTCCCTTTTGACAAACCAAAAACGGTGTCTATGGAACAAGTCAACTTGGAAAGGAAAATTAGAGAAAGATTAGATAAAGCAGATATCAATAACAACGGTTGTTACTCAAAGGAAGAACTCACAAAAGCTCTAAAGGATTTAGGTGCCTATTTTCCTGGATTGAGAGCTATACGTTGTTTGAAGAAACTTGATGCTAACAAAGATGGACAAATCAGTGATGAGGAAATTGACACTTTAGTTGATTATCTTCTTACTCGTGGTTTTGGCAAAAACTAATTAAGAGGTGATTATATATTATATCAATAATTAATCAATCCCTCTTAATCAATAGCTTATAATGTTATTTAGTTTGTGTTAATTTTTAGTTGATGTTAAGACTTAAGAACCGGAAGAATATAATGAATTCTTTCTGTGTTATGATATGCTATGGTTACTTCTCATAAAATAAAATAGCTATTTCCCCTATCTTTCATGTGTACTATTGATGTGAGAAAAATATTTGAAATTATCTACGCGCACACAAATACATATCATTTAATTATTGTGTAAATGTTTAAACGAAATGTTAAGTATTATGAGTTGTGACCATATAAAATTTTGTTGGTGTCACTTATTTAGGATCAATCGTTCATAGTCGTGGTTGAGAACTGTGAATCGTTGTTACATATTGGTGAAGAAGATGTTCGTGAATAATTTTTGGAATGATTTAATATTTTATGATTTAAAGAGGAATTCATTTATAAGAAGATGAAGACTAAGCTCACATCCAACAATCATATTTTGCATTTTTATTTTATATAGTCATTTTTGCCTTGAAAATTTAGTGTGTCATGTGAAATTATTTATGTTATTCCGGTGTAAATTTTTGGAGAAATTGAACGGGAAACTATCAAAGTAAAAAGAGAGAAATATTCAAAAGACAAAAATTGTTCGAAAAGACAATGTAGATTAAAATTGCAAAAGAGTCAATGGTGGATTAAAGCAAAAAGCATTCCTAATTAATACTACCTCCCGTTCTTTTTTTTTAGATAAACGAAACAATAAATTATTTAAACTCAAATGTATGAAGTGGAGGGACTAGGATTCGAATTCCTATCATAAAGTCCGACACTAGCGATTTCGGCATTTTATATAAGAGAAACTATTGTATATAGCCTATATTATAGATTTGATACATTAAATACTCAATATATTAAAAAAAAAATCTCTTATTGAAGAACGAAAAAAGTTTTAATCAAACACAAATATGACGCATATATAATCCATATTAACCTATACACACAACAAATATCTTGATTTGAGAACATATAAAAAATATTTCCAAATATGCTTTGATATCTATTGAGAATACACATGCTTTTCTTTCTAAAAAAAATATACTATATGTTTTTCAAGAACCTATATTAAATCTTGTAAACGACGTTATTCGTTTTCATATTCAATGAAATAAGTAACATATTATCCTAGAATTGGCTTAACATTGACTGCATCTATTAACCAATTATGATCAATGGTGTAGTTTGGAAGCTGGATTAGGTTCTAACTCGCAGCTTTGTTTATACGGATCTATAAATTAATTGAACTTTTATGTATTTCTTAGGTATTTTGGAGTTTGATGGAATACAGTTATTCTATATGTAAAAAAAAATTAAAATAAAAATAAAATAAAATAACATAAACATATGATTTTTTTTATCGTCAAGTAGTCTAATGACTAAATTTTTTTATTTTTTTTAAGGTGAATAAGGGTCCGTTTGAAATAATTTATTTTTGAGTTTATGCAAATAAATAAGTTTTTATGTTAATTTATAAATTCCCATTAACGAAAACTGTATTTTTATAAACTATTTTTTAATAAACTACACATTGACAAACTTACAATAATACATAAAAACTTAATTATTTGCATAACTGTTTTGCATAAACTCGAAAATAAGTTATTTCAAAATTTTCAAAGGGGTCCTAATTAAGTGATGTATCAAAGTTCGAACCACATCCTTGCATATTACATACAATATCTCTAACTATCAACTCAGTTAAGCTCACAATAACCTATATTAAATTGTGTAAATGATGTTTTCATAATTCATTTTGAAAACATTACATGAGTGTTAATTAAGAGTGTTCTAATTTTTTTTTATATTAATATATAATAATTACTTATGAGTGAAAAATAAACGAACAACAAGTTGCGCCATTAATTTTTTTTGGATGGCAAAACCAATCATCTAATCGCTTTTAATTTGAACAATTTGTCAAAAAAAATTAAAACTATCATGAATCATGATATAATTTTACCGGGGTTAAAAATTATCCCGTTCATGTGTTTCACACACATGGTGGGGTATATTTTTTTTTTCTTATATAAATATTCTTATTTGTTATAAGTGGAAAAAAAATTACTTTTAGGTTCTCGTTTTCCAATTATATAACTTTCTTTTATTAATAGAAAATGAAAGAATGAGAACATAAAATAATATTCCTCCCAGACTCAAATATATAAATAAAAATTGACTTTTTAGATTTATTAAAATTTCAAAATTTTATTATTTAATCCCCTCCTCATGACACTTTGAACACCATAATCATTCCATTTCATAAACACCAAACAAAAAAGTGCGAGAAGATTAATATACTCCTTTGAAGTATCGAGCGATCATCCCTTCTAACAAACCGAAGTTTATTGCCATCGAAGATATCATCGTGGTAAAAAAAATGGAAATATTGAAAAATATAGATGTCAACAAGTATGTTCGTTATACAATGGATGAGATCAACAAAGCTTTAAAAGACTTTCCATTGAAGCCAAAAGAACCATAATTTAGCTATGGCTCTTTAATTTTAAATTGCATATTGACCCATTGATCGGAAGGCAACTCGATCAAAACAATGGAAACCATTTTAATGGTTCTGATCAAAGTTGTCTATCATTTTAATGGCTCTTTTGCCTTCTTAATTGAAGCATTGAGCCCCTCTACACTACTCCTCACATAAGACGAGTTTATTTCTAATATAATTTTAAAAAAATTCTTTTTGCTAACCCACTATAATTAAAATCTTTAATTTGACCCTAATATTTGTTGACCTAATCCACTATGGGATCAATCCTCAAGTTCGAGTTTTTTTCTTGAAAAAAATTATGTTGTCAACTCTTTCAACGCTATATTAGTTGCCCAATATAAAATCTAACACAAGAAAGAATAATAGAATATTATACTTTTTATTTCAAAACGTTAAAGCCATTGCTTAACTTTCTATTTATACCCCTTAGCCATGGCACTTTGAAAATCATAGTCATTAATTTCCCCACACATATAAACACCAACAACTTGTGTGAGAGAGAGAGAAAAGATCAATATTTATAATTTCATAATGCCTATACTACGCCCTGATAAGCTGAAGACCATATCTCAAGATCAAATTAAAGCAGTAAGGAAAATAATGGAAATATTAGAAAAATCAGATAGCAATAAGGATGGTTGCTATACAAAAGGTGAGGTGAAGAAAGCACTAAAAGATTTACATGCATATGTTCCTGGATGGAGAGCCATGCGTTGTCTAGTCAAAGTTGATGCAAACAATGATGGACAAATTAGTGGTGAAGAAATTGACACTTTAGTTGATTATCTCCTAGCCAAAGGGTTTGGAAATATTTAATATATTTATATAATATAGGTCAATTAATATGATCAATTTCCCTCCCTTCGTGTTTAATTTTATGTTATATGATATGATATGATTTATATGTTTATAATTAAAGCAGAGGAGAATTGGAGGAATTAACTCTTCCAGTGTTGTGCTATATATGTAGAAATGTTCACAAAATAATAGCTAGTTAAGCTACAACTATATAATAGATATAGATCAATTTATGAATATGTATTATTGTTGTTATATTTAATATAAAATAATGTATTGATAAAAAAAAATATAAAATAATGTATAAACTTGACTCTCTCTCTTGTGTATATTGATCGGTGTGTTATCTTTGGAAGAGATCGATCTCTTAAATGAACATCAATGGAATATGATTTTTATTTAACCATTTCATCATGGAATAGGATCCGGATTTTAACTTATCAAAATACTTAGACAACACCACCGTCGAGGATCCAGATTGGAAGAGGTTACGGTGAGATTTTGTTTTCCTCATAATAATTAAGTAAATTGATGGATACAAATTTTTGGGATGGCTTTTTCATTATTCATATTTTACCCTTAAATAATAACTTCCACCTAAAAATAGATTTTCAATTTTTTTTTGTAAATAATATTTTTTTCTTCTTAATAACTATACTATATTCACTTTCACCTTCTATGAGTGGTGAAGATGATATCCATTCATGTACTAAGACTTGATGAAAGTATAAAATAAAAGGTATATTGTTTTTTAATTCTTATGATAATATAACAACTTAACTACGAGCTAAAAGAAAAAAGAAACTCTTACAAAAATTCAAAAGACAAGGAGCTAACAATGAATTAAGTCATGCTTATTAGGAATTATATATATATAATCAATAATTTAGAGTTTTTTTTTTAAAAAAATTATTTTGTGTTTGTCTATCGGAATAAAAGTTACTTTTTAAAGAAAAAAAATCAGTTAGAAGCTTACTAAAAAGAGTTTCTTATTTGAAGCGGCTTTTAGATTATTTTTTCTTCATATGCTTATATATTCAACTGTACATGTTGATTAATATCGTATTTAATTTGTGGTTTTTTGTAAAATTAACAATTTTAATTAGTTTATAAATAAAAATAACAAAAAAATAATTTAATGAATATTTAAATTTTCAATTAAGATAATAAGTATAAAATTGAGAGAAAATGTAAAATGAAAATTTGATATAATATAAATTATCCTCTATTATTAAAAAAAAATTATCCTCTATAAAGTCGTGATATAATATTGCATAACAAATGTCATCCTTAACATGAAGCTTTTTTTTTATTTACAATGGAATCAATAAGAATCGAACTTAAAACTTCATGCACACTACTCATCAAACATCTTATAACTAGATCAAATATAATAACTTACCTGAAGTATGCATTTTAAATGTATGGAAGATCACATTTCATATTTTATACTCTATATATATCACATAAATTACGAATTAATGTAACCCTTTATAAATTATCCTTATGAAATATTCATATTCTTTCTCCTTTTATCACCAGTATTTAGGACACGTCTTCTTTTTTGAGAGACATATTGTCAATTTATCACATGCTTAACATTCATAACCACAAAATTTCTAAAACAAGGTCAACAGAATCTAAAATCAAATCTGTAAAAATAATTGTGACACAAGCACATGAAAAGTAAAACCAACATAAAAAAAAATTAATAATGATAACAACATGCATGATTGTAATTTGTATGTTTTAGCGAGTAGATTGGAATACGTGTTCACCCAAAAAAGAAAAGTAGAAGGGATCTATAATTGTCATAGAAAGTGTGTCATTCCTTCCCGTCGACAGTCAAACGATTCATCTAATTTTAGACACAATCAAATTTAATTTTTAATTGTTTAATTTTGATCAAACGACTATTAATATTTGAGCGTGTAAATGCGTGAAGATAGGGAACTTGATACTACATAGACTTAAGTGGATATCTGAGGATTTCAAATCCAATTGGTTTGGGCAATAAACATATTGGATAAAAGAAAATTTATCTTTAGCCCTTTAAGTTGCTCGCTTCAAAATTTGATTTTTATCCTTAAAATTTAGTTTGGAATTTACGTTCCGAATTTTATATTGGTTCGAAATGTAATTTCCGAACCAATTTTACATTGGCAAATTTCGGATTTTAGATTTCGAATCATGACCACCACCAATGCGTTTCCATCATTCGTTCAACTTAACGTTTTAACATAGTTTGGCCTCCAGTTGTAACTGGTTTTTTAATCACAGGAGTTTCATGAAGAATGCACTTGCCTCTGTCTTTTCCTCATACCAACAATTTGATCAAAATACTATCATAATAATTTAAAACAAGTTGAAATTAAATAGATTTGATTTTCTGAATTTCGGTATAGTTATCAAAAGGTCAAGCTCTGTTGCTGAATTTGTTGTGCTTTAATTTCATCGTAAGTTCTGGATTGTTGAATTTGCTCAACTCCGGTGAATTTGAAATTCCATCTAATTTCATCAAAAGGTCAAGCTCTGTTGCTGAATTTTCATGATTAGGAATCTAAAATGCATAATTATTTGTAATACTTTTTGTATTTATGATAGGTTTTTTTTGGACAAAGTAGATTTTATCAATATAATGGGAGTTGGTTCTAGTGGAAGATGTGAGACTTCCACAACGTAACAAACTAAGATTCGAAATTATAATTATTTGATGTACTGATATTTAATGTCTGACACACTTCAAATAAAATTGCTTTCGATGGAATAGACTTGTGAGAAAGAAATTGATAAAGTAGGTTTTAGGTTGAAGTGCACTTCATTTTGCAATCATTTTCTTCATTGAAAAGCTTTCGTACCCCACAACCACAACAATTCAATTTCTAAAATTAATTTCCATTATGTTTATCATTTTTAATAATTCATACTAATTTTAATGTGATAAAAAAAAGTTTAATTGCACATTTGGTCCCTTATATTAATTTTGTTTTAAATTGGTCCTTATATTTTAAAAGTTTCAAATTGGTCCTTCAAGTTTTTAAAAGTTTCAAGTTGGTCCCTTAAGTTTCTAAAATTTGAATTAATTAGTCCTATAAAGATGATTAAATAGGGACTAACTAATTCAAATTTTCGAAACTTTGGGGACCAACTTAAAACGTTTAAAACATAAAGTGTCAACTAGAAATCTAAAATAAATATAAAGGACCAACTTAATTAAAAATTTTAAAACATAAGAAACCAACTTAAAACCTAATATAAATAAAAGAAACCAAATGTACAATTAAACCAACAAAAATTATCACTAATTTACCAACATGACAGACTCCTCATATTCTAGAATTGGGTCCCCAAACAAGGGATTATGTGACTCTTATCCAAGCCATCGAATGAGACTAATAAATAGTCTTATACTATGTCCTAAAAAAATAGTCCTAACTTTTTTAGCATATTCTTTGTTACCCCATAAAGCATGTTACATTGCTACTGGACATGTTATTCCGCTGTACATTTATATTATACTACAAACTTTGTAAATACAATTATAATATAATGTTGCAACTAGACATGTTAATTATTCCATTCTATGTATCTATGTGAATATTATTATATTGCGGCATGTTTATCATATTAAGAACTAAACGGAGGCATATATAAATACCAATCCCACTGTCGAAACTTGCATTCATTCAACAAGACAACTCAACATAAACATATAGACACAGCTAGAGAAATTAAGTTCTTATGGCATTTATAGTTCGTAATGTGTCGAGTGATGGTAAGCGTGTGATGACTCTACAACAGTTTAAGCAGTGGTTGAAGACATCATTCGACACAAATAGTGACGGTCGGATCAGCAAAGGTGAATTGCGCGAGGTATTGAGGATCACCGGCGGCCTCTTTGCTTCGTGGAAGAGTAACAAGGTCTTGAAATCCGTTGATTCAAATCACGACGGTTTCATTGATGATAAGGAATTCGTTAATCTTGCACGGTTCGCGGAGAAGCACGTGAGCATAATAATCACAAAGTAGTTTCTTTTTTGTGTGTGTATATTGAGCCCAACAATATGGGCGACAAAGTTTTTTTTTCAAAAAATTTAACATTGTTATTGTGATTACTATAAAAGTTTTGATTCATTATTTAATTGTAAATGTCTATTATCGGCTATACTATATGATATAAATAGTCTTATCACAATCATTTAGAAAAATTCGAGTTTGATTTATGAGAAAGATAGATGATTAACTTATCCTTCTGCAGATAGGATAATTCTAATCCAGTAAAAACTCTGGATATAAATCACAAAAAAATGGTAAGATGGGATTAAAAAAGGGAATAATTTATCATATCTAATTGGTGCATCAAACAAAAGATTAAAACATGATATGATATCATATCATGCCCACTATCCTGGCCATCAAACGGGAATGTCTTTATTTTATGTTTTTTTTTATGTTTTTGCTTAGGTTAGTTTTAGCTTCCTAACACACAACTTCATAGTGTATTTCCAATATCTTCATTATCAAGGCTCCATTCTAAAAATGCTTAGCTCTGTTTGGCAAAATTAAGATATAAGCTGATAGCTGAAAAGCTAACTTATAGCTGAAAAACTACCTGATTGAAATTAAAGTGTTTGATGAAATTTACTTTTAGGGTCCGCTTGGTTCGGAGATTTTGGAGGGAAGGGGAGATTATATTTTAAATTTTTATGTTTGGTTCAATTTTTTTATGAGGGGGAGGGGAGGTGAGGGGAGGGAATATTGAGCTATTTTTGCTTCCCCCAAATTGGGAGGATTTGGAGGGGAGGGAAACCAAAATATAATTTAATATATTGATATAATTATCCTCACCTCCCTTCCCCTTCCTTCATTTGAACAAAACACGTATTTAATTAAATTACCTCCCCTCCTCTCCCTTCCCTTCCCCTCCCCTCTATTAAATTCCCTCACCTCCCCTCCCACCCTTCCGTTTGAACCAAACAGACCATTAGTGGGTAGTTTTTTATTTTATAAAAAATAATAAAATTAAATTAAAAGTTAAAAATGGAAAAACTTGTAAAAAGTTACTCCCTCCGTTTATTTTTATTTGTATTTTTAGAATAGTAACACCAAATTAAGGAAGTGTATTTTTGCATTTTATCTTCCTATTATACCCTCGTTTTAATCCACCAATAAATTCATATTTTTTTGCACACACTTTCTCTTTCCAATAAATTTAATATATTATGCACACACAAAAAAACAAAATTTAATATGTTATGTACAAAAAAAAGATTTAGTTTTTCAAATATATAGCATTAATTGGTTTTATTGAAAAAGATAAGAGCAATTGACAAATCATACCCGTAAAATACAAAAATGACAATTAAATAGAAACGTTAAATATGATATAAAAGACAAATAAAAAGAAACGAAGGGAGTATAAGCTATAAGCTTAAACGCTACTTGAAATAACATCAAAAAACGTTATAAGCTAATTAAAAAAGCTAATTGCGAAACACCTCTATTTTTCCAAATAAGCTTATAAGCTAATTCAATAAACAATAAGCTAGCTTATTGAACTTATCGGTGGCTTAATTTTAAAATAAGAAAATTAAAGCTTCAAAAATTAAAAGTCAAAACTTTTTTTTTGGACGCAATTAAAAGTTAAAAATAGGGGATAAAAAAACTGCATTTAACAATTAAAAAAATAAAACTTTATAACCTGAAGTTTTTAATTAATGGGTTAGTTTGTGCAAAAATAAAAAATAAAACCTTGTGGGTTTAGGGTCTTACTCTTAGGCCGATATTCATCCCACCGCCCACTGCCAACCGGCCACCACCGCCACCGCAGCACTCCGACGACGGGTCGAAGGCGCTCTCCTCCCATCCACCACCACCACACATCTGATTATCCGAGCGAAAAGGGGATTAGGGAAAAACAAAATTCAAGGTCTTACTACCTATTTCATTTGCTAATTGATAATATTTTTAGTTTGCATATTAATATTTTATGATGTTGTAATTGCATTTTTATTATGTGTGATCTATAGATTCAGAAGTTTAATTGGATTTACTACTTGTTTTAGTTTGCATATTCATCATGTGCATAATTTTCATTCTTTGTTTCATATTCAATCAACTCTGCTAAGTGTTTTCTGGATTATTCTATTATGCAATGGTATAAGTATTTTCTTGGAACCTCATTGTTTCTGTGTGTGTGTGTGTTCGATCTAAATTCTTTGTTTCTTTCTCACACAACAATGGTGCAGGACATGATCAGTGATTTGAGCGATTGTGTTCTACTTCACATACTCTCCTTTTTGAACACTAAACAAGCCGTTCAAACTTGCATCTTGTCCAAAAGATGGATCAATCTCTGGAAGTTTCTTCCAACTATTACATTAAGTCATCATGACTTTAGGTACCTCTCCATTTTCAGGGAGTTTGTGTCTCAGTTTTTGTCTCTTCGCGATGACTCAACCGCTACTTGTGCTCTCCGTTTGCCCAACTGTGATTCTTTGGGCATTAGCCTATTCCAAAAGACTATAAAATATGCTGTTTCACACAATGTCGAACACTTACAACTGAATGTACCTACTATTGAATTCTTCCCGTCTTGCTTCTTTTCATGTCTCACTTTAACGTATCTTAATCTTAAAGCTTCCTACAATACATTGTTTCACTTGGCCCAACCACAAATATTTCCAAATTCTCTGAATCTGCCAGCATTAACTACTCTGTCTCTCAAGTACTTTGCCTTTCGTCGCAGTGATGATGGTTATGTCGAGCCATTTTCTGCATTTAACATGTTGAATACTTTGATCGTTCACAGTTGTGTGGTTCTGGATGGACAAAAGTACCTTCGCATTTCAAGTACCTTCGCATTTCAAGTACCAAGCTTGCCAATTTAACTATACATTTGTATCGTTATAGGAACTTTCCCGGATCCACTTTTGGAATTGAGTTATATAATGCTCCAAGTCTTCATACATTTGCTTTTACTGGTGAGGAATATTTTCATAAACTTTATGGGAGCAAGAGCGTTCTCTCTTCTATCAAACATGTATATATTGATGTAGTGTGTTATTGGAATTTGCGGAGGACAGATCCATCAAATTTACTCGACTTGCTGGTTGAGCTTGCTAATATCGAATCATTGACCATCACTTCAACTACTCTTATGGTACTTTATATTGCATCATTAATCCTACTTTTTATATTGTATTTTTAAATTTTATAAAAAATATGACTTGCAACTGATCCTAATACTTTCTGATTGCTTAGGTTCTTTCCAACTTTCCTGATATATTGAAGGTTAAGCTCCCTTCCTTGCTTAACTTAAAGTCACTGAAAATAATAACGCATCCACGTGCTAGACCTACAACTATACCTAATGGAATGGTGGACTTTTTGCGTCAAAACTCACCCTTGGCAAAGGTTGACTATATCAAATATATATAAGGTGAAAGGTGCATTCAACAACTTTTTAAAGATAGATTGTTTGGTTTAGTAACTTTATTTTTCAATCCTTCTTTGTTTCTATTTCCCACAATGTTTCTGGTTATAATAATTTACATTCAGTTGACAAATTACTAAACCATTATTTACATAAACAAATGTGTGTATCCATGTATGCAAGTTGATGTGTGCATCTTGAATCAAATGTACAACTAGTTTGAATTAACATCTAGCTCATAGGATACTCACAGCTGATATAAACTTTAGTTACTAACTTTTGAAAAAGCTCAATTGTATATCTTGAATTACATATCAGACCAGTTTGAATTAGCATTTAGTTCATTGTAGCTTCACCGATACTAATTTATACAAAAAGGCCTTATAAATTTCTAGGTATTTATGAATAAATTAAATAAGAGAGACTATAGAAAAAGGTGAGGTGCAGAATTAAAGTCATTGTAATTATTTCAAAAAAAAAATATTTTTCTATTACCCATCCTCAAAGATAAAGGTTGTTGAGGAAAGTGGGAAGCAAAAAGTTACCAGCAGATCTGCAAGCAAGTCAATGTTTTTAAGTTTCTTTTGTTTGCATATTGGGAGTTGTAGGTTTTGATTGTTGCTGCTTTGCTTGGAAGTAAGCATTTTTCTATGATTTGGCATCTAATGAATTAAGGAGCCCAAAATTTCATATTTATCATAATGCATGACTAAATAAATTTGTTAACTAAAGATAAACAATCTTGTCCCCAACAACAGTATAAATGTTTAGATTAGCCTTGAGGTTGATAAGAATTTATCATAATATTTTAGATGACTAATCACATGTAAGATTAGTTGGAGTTAACTTATAGCTCGTAGATGCTTCACAACATTGAGATAAACTCTAGCTCCTAACTTGTGAAAAAGCTTCTAACTCGTTGAACATGTGTGCATCTTGAATCACATGACAAGGGACATGTGCACAAAATAAATCATGTGCTTAAATTTTCCCAATATGTACTGTATTATAATACGACCAATGCCTTTTAATAATTGCTGTCATTAATTTTTTCAGTTCATTTTCACTGATGTTGGAAGGTTTGTTGGCCTTTGAAAGGATGACTATGGCCCTTCTCAAAGAAGCACATGCACATAATAATCACAAAGTAGTTTTTTGGGTGTGTATTGAGCCGAACAATATGGGCGACAAAGTTTTTCACTACAATTGTAACATTGTTATTGTGATTAATTACTATATTTGTTTTTGCTTTTTTTGTTTTTCTGGAGGAGTTTGTGGTGAAAAGATTTTGGATAAAAGTATCCTCACATATGTGAAAGACTAATTTCTTGTGTCACATAGGATAGTGGCAAAACTCTTACACTTAAAGAGTTTTAAAATTGCTTATTTTTAAGACGAAGGACGTGAGTTTTCCTTCTAGTCCCATATGTCATATGTTGATACCTTATGAGGCACATATAAATACCAATCCCGCTGTTGAAACTTGCATTCATTTAACAACACAACAATCAACATAAACATATAGATGCAGCTAGAGAAATTAATTTCTTATAATGGTGTTTATAGTTCGTAATGTGTCGAGCGATGCTAAACGTGTGATGACTTTACAACAGTTCAAGCAGTGGTTGAAGACATCATTCGGCACAAATAGTGACGGTCGGATCAGCAAAAGTGAATTGCGTGAGGCGTTGAGGATCACCGATTCAGCATATATAATAATCAATCCAATTATTAGTCCAATCATCTTAGTTTTAAATTGCAATTTGTAATACAACTGCAATCACATTAGTCACATTTTTTTTTACGACTTTCCTCAATATCAAATAATATTGCAACATGCGAGTACAACTACAATTTTAAACCATATTACTAATCTGTGAAAAAGCTGCATATAAATTATGAAATATACTGTGGAATACTTTTTTTCATTTTCTTAAAGGTGTTAATTATGCATCCATCATCATGACCCCAAGATTTGATGGTGGAGATGGCTAAGGCTTCAATACGAGAAACCAAGTTGCGAAGTGAATCGAGGGAGAGAGACTTCTGAATAAGACTCACCTTGGTGGAAAAACAGATAAGTCTATTATCCACTTTAGTAAATTGACTAAATGTAAATTAGAGAATTCGGTAGTAATTAGGTTAGTTTTCTTATGTTGATGGTAGATATCGCCATTAACATTTTATCATCTTATTCTTCAAACTCCTTAGTTTACCAACTTTGATTCAAAGACCTCAAAGTTAATGAATGCATCTTAACCAATAGATATCTTGGAAGCTGGATAGATGATTCCATTATCTAATAATATCAATTAGAACGTTGTGATTAACTGACGATAGACTATGCAACCGTTTATATGTGAAATAATGAAAATAACAAAAAAAATAACTAAGAGAAATGAGAGAAGATGAGATAAAAGAAAAGTTTCAATTTATGAGGTACATATGATTGATGGAAATTTTTGCACCGCTGCTTTGCTCTAGTGGCCAATAAAAATTGACTATGACTGGCAATGAACCAAATTAACTTGAATAAAGTTCAAGATTCGATTCGATAGTTGATTCGTTGAATTTGGTTTATGAACATAATGAGTCGAACTTGAGCTAAATATTAAGTTCGTTAATTAAATGAGTTGAACTTGAGCTATATATAGTTCGACTCGTTTGGTTCATGAGTTGACTCGATTATATATATAACACTTCAAAAAAAATTTAAATTTATATATTTGATTTTATACATTTATATATATATATATATATATATATATATATATATATATATATATATAATTGATTTTCTACATTTAAATAATTAAAAATACATATAATACTTTAAAGAAACTAAGACAATAACTTAATAATGAATAGAATAAAAATGAATAACATTAAAATTGATAGATAACGTCATGCACAATGATGTGTTCCTACGAATTTTAAAAATAAATAGTCTCACGTCGGAGTGTATATAAAAAATGGAGAATAAATAAAAAAAAAGTTCATGTCGAATTCTTGAGTTGAATTTTTAGTTGAAAATAAATTGAACCCAGCGAGCCGAACTGCTCACGAACTCTAAACGAGCCAAACTCAAGTTGAAAAAATAGTTCGTGTCGAACTCGAACCGAACCAATTCTTATTGAATCAAGTCGAACTCAGACAGGTTCGACTCATTTTCAGCCTCAAAAATTGACCACCGTACAAGATTATTGATTGTGATCAAAGAGATCATAACATCCAAGTTCACATGATATTGTGTTTTTTAGAAAGAAAAATACTTTTTTTGGTCAAGAAGAAAGATATGATTTACAACACTCATTATTTATATTTATAGTGTGAGAGGGTAAGAATAAAAATGGAAGGGATACACGGTAAAGAATCGCGGTGGGAAACAAAATTCATACAATTTATAGTTTTTCTTTTTTTCCTCTTCTTTTTTGGGCCCGTTTAGATTGACTTATTTTTTAATTTAAGTGAAACAATTTATGGAAATAAAAAAATTATATGTATTATTATAAACTTTTCCAAGTGTTTTATGACAAAACAACTTATAAAAAAAAATTGTAAGTGAAAACTTATAAATTAACATAAAACTTTATTTATTTGCATAAGCTAAAAAAATAAGCAAAATCCAAACAGATCTGGAATATTTTAAAATAATTGAATTTGTGGAGCTACTAGATCTTGGAAAGGTGGAGATATCGGTCAACGTGAAAGGTGAATTAGAGGCGAGGCCGACTGGTGAACATCATCGGAACGGCGTCGATGGAAAGGAGGTAGGGCGGGAATAGAAAGGCGGAGAAGAGGTTCAAATTTTTTTTTCAAGAAAAGGATGTTATGGTGTATGGATTGATAGGTGGAAAGCATGCATGTGTTGATTTGCTGGAGTTTCGCCACTTGTTGGTTTAAGGGCTGAGACTTTTACAGTGGACAAGCAGCGCTCAAAGCTGCTTAATGTAAAGTGGCCAAACATGAGAAAACATGTTCTGACAATCAACATGTTTTCATACCATTCGCTTTTAACACTTTTGGTTTTCTAGCACCAGAGGCTGCGAGTCTTTTGCAAAGAGTTCAAAAGGTTATGAATAACAATGTTGTGTCCCCTAGAGCTAAAAATGTTATTTTTACGCGAATTGGTTTTGCTATTCAAAAAGGGTTAGCGGCGCAAATTGTTGACCGTTTACCTTTAATTTATATGTAATTACCTATATTTATTAATATAGGTTGTTCTTATTAGAAAGAAAAAAAAAAGGAAAAACGTTGCGTTCAACACTTTTCTTTTGCAATATACACACTCTAAGTTCTTCTTCCGCCTCCTTTACGCACTTTCTCACTTCACCTCAAATTCATGAAACTAAAACAATCGTGGAACATTTTAAAATCTAAAACTTGATTTTTCATCATTTTGTTTGTCTATTTTCACTGAAATCAAATGTTATATTTTTAATTTTATTTCAAATTTTTGTTTTTTTCTAATTTTTTATGTTGATTTAGGGTCTGTAACATTTTGCTTTTGTGTTTGTTTCGTGATTCTCTCATCTTTGGTTGTACATTTTCAGAATCTAAATTCCAAAAATTGGGTTTGTTATTGTTTTTACTTATTTTTTTTTTCCAAATTTTTATTTCTAACCGAACCCGTGAAAATCGATCTCCATTTTATAGGCGGATTGGACCATATTTTTTTAACATTGCAGTTTCATTTAGGTGACAATTTTATACCCGAACCCGTCCAAATCCGTCCATCCGTAGTAGTAAGGAATATCGGTAAAATTTTGAGAATGTAATAATTAAAATACAATCTGTCCTCAAAATGAATTAATAAAACATATTTTGTGACTAAAACAGTTTCCAAAATTGTACCATAATAATCAGAATATTCAATAATATTCTATACTAGTAATTTGGCCAAGAAAAAGAAAATTTTGGACGGAGAAAACTACCTTATTCTCACGCGCTACAGCAGAGAGGAGGGGGGTTTTAATGATTACTCACAATCTCACATACAATACAAGAAGAAAACCCAAGTAAATTTTCAGATTCTTCAATCAAATCAAATCGACATGAATCCCAAATAGAAAAGTAAGGGTTTTATTTTGCTAAAAACTTTGAAAAAGGAAACAAGCAATTCACAATATTCTCTCCATCGTTAAATTTGCGTTAAAAGGAAACAGTGTTGCGATTCTCTCTCGCTCTCTCTCACTAAGTTCGCGTTACGTTGAATCCGCCATTCCAAGGTATCATCCCCCTTTCTCACTTTGTTTACTTATTATTCTTCTTTGCTTAAATCTGTAACATAATTTTCATCTAATGCTAGGTTTGATTCTTAATGCTAATTGTTTTCTGGATTATTCTATTTATTTATGCAATGGTGTATAATAAGTGTTTTCTTGGTTAAAACACGAAATATCATTTTCTTGCTTAATGTTTTAGATAAAATTTTCATTTTTTTTTTCTCAATTTCCATCATTCCATTTTGAATCTAATGCATCATCAAATTTAATCTAGGACTAGGTTCCCTCCCGAGGAAAAATGAAAGAATAATGTAGTGCTTGTTTTGATGTAACTATGAATACATACTTAATTGTGCGTGTTGATAGTGTGTGTGTGTGTGTGTGTGTGTGTGTGTTCGTTCTCTTAAATACTTTTTTCTTTAATCAATTTCATTTCATTTCCCTCCACATGCCTACTAACACTACTTTCCTTCTCCCATTTCTATTTTTTTGTAGAATTCTCAGACAACAATGGTGAGACGTAAGAGGCAACGCAAGGACACTCAGAATGAACAGGACATGATCAGTGATTTGAGCGATTGTCTTCTCCTTCACATACTCTCCTTTTTGAACACCAAACAGGCCGTTCAAACTTGCATTTTGTCCAAAAGATGGATCAATCTTTGGAAAAACCTTCCCTCTCTTACATTAAGTCATCATGACTTTAGGTACCTCTCCATTTTCAGGGAGTTTGTGTCTCAGTTTTTCTCTCTTCGCGATGACTCAACCGCTACTTGTGCTCTCTGTTTGCCCAACTGTGATTCTTTGGGCATTAGCCTATTCCAAAAGACTATAAAATATGCTGTTTCACACAATGTCGAACACTTACAACTGAATGTACCTACCATTGAATTCTTCCCGTCTTGCTTCTTTTCATGTCTCACTTTAACATCTCTTAATCTTAAAGCTTCCTACAATACATTGTTTCACTTGGCCCAGCCACAAATATTTCCAAATTCTCTGAATTTACCAGCATTAACTACTCTGTCTCTGAAGTACTTTGCCTTTCGTTGCAGTGATGATGGTTATGTCGAGCCATTTTCTGCATTTAACATGTTGAATACTTTGATCGTTCACAGTTGTGTGGTTCTGGATGGACAAAAGTACCTTCGCATTTCAAGTACCAAGCTTGCCAATTTAACTATACATTTGTATCGTCATAGGAACTTTCCCGGATCCACTTTTGGAATTGAGTTATATAATACTCCAAGTCTTCATACATTTTCTTTTACTGGTGAGCATTATTTTCATAAACTTTATGGGTGCAAGAGCGTTCTCTCTTCTATCAAACATGTATATTTTGATGTAGTGTGTTATTGGAATTTGCGGAGGACGAATCCATCAAATTTACTCGACTTGCTGGTTGAGCTTACTAATATTGAATCATTGACCATCACTTCAACGACTCTTATGGTACTTTATATTGCATCATTAATCCTACTTTTTTATATTGTATTTATAATTTTTATCAAAAATATGACTTGCAACTGATCCTAATACTTTCTGATTGCTTAGGTTCTTTCCAACTTTCCTGATTTATTGAAGGTTAAGCTCCCTTCCTTGCTTAACTTAAAGTCACTGAAAATAATAACCCATCCACGTGCTAGACCTACAACTATACCTAATGGAATGGTGCACTTTTTGCTTCAAAACTCACCCTTGGCAAAGGTTGACTACATCAAATATAAATAAGGTGAAAGGTGCATTCAACAACTTTTTAAAAATAGATTGTTTGGTTTAGTAACTTTATTTTTCAATCTTTCTCTGTTTCTATTTCCTACTATGTTTCTGGTTATAATAACTTACTTTCAGTTGACAAATTACTAAACCCGTATTTACAGAAACAAATGTGTGTATGCATGTTGATGTGTGCATCTTGAATCACATGTACAACTAGTTTGAATTAACTTCTAGTTCATAGGATATTCACAGCTGATATAAACTTTAGTTACTAACTTGTGAAAAAAGCTCGATTATACATCTTGAATCACATATCGGACCAGTTTGAATCATCATTTAGTTCATAGTAGCTTCACCGATACTAATTTATACAAAAAGGCCTTATAAATTTCTACGTTTTTGTGAATAAATTAAACAGGAGACTATAAAAAAAGGTGAGGTGCAGAATTAAAGTCATTGTAATTATTTCAAAAAATTTCTTTTTCTATTACCCATCGTCAAAGATAAAGGTTGTTGATGAAAGTGGGAAGCAAAAAGTTACCAGCAGATCTGCAAGCAAGTCAATGTTGTTGCTTTGCTTGGAAGTTAGCATTTTTCTATGATTTGGTATCTAATGAATTAAGGAGCCCAAAATTTCATATTTATCATAATGCTTGACTAATTTAGGATATTTACAGCTAATATTAACTTTAGTTACTAACTTGTGAAAAAAGCTCGATTGTACATCTTGAATCACATATTTGGACCAATTTGAATTAGCATTTAGTTCATAGTAGCTTCACCGATACTAATTTATACAAAAAGTCCTTATAATTTTCTATGTATTTGTAAATAAATTAAACAAGAGACTATAAAAAAAGGTGGGGTGCAGAATTAAAGTCATTGTAATTATTTCAAAAAAAATCTTTTTCTATTACCCATCCTCAAAGATAAAGGTTGTTGATGATAGTGGGAAGCAAAAAGTTACCAGCAGATCTGCAAGCAAGTCAGTGTTGTTGCTTTGCTTGGAAGTTAGCATTTTTCTATGATTTGGTATCTAATGAATTAAGGAGCACAAAATTTCATATTTATCATAATGCATGACTAAATAAATTTGTTAACAAAAGATAAACAATATTGTCTCCAACCATATAAATGTTTAGATTAGCTGTGAGGTTGATAAGAATTTATCATAATATTTTAGATGACCGATAAATCAAATATGATAATATAAATTAAAGATCTTTTGTCATAAATGGTTGAAGTTGTGAGGAACTAAGATAAGGGTAAGCTTATAATCCAACAATGGTCGGGTGGTGTGAAAGCAGATCTTTTATTAAAATGTATAAAGGAATAGGAAGGAGAGTAAAAAGGGAAATAACACATGTGTATCCGACACAATTGTAAACTAACCCATGCATCTAACTCAAAGAATGTCACAAATAGAAAGGGAAGAATAAAAGGGATATTGAGGGGTGTTATAGAAGTCTGTGGTTTGGCAGAGTTTGGCGCTCTCAATATCCCGTGGGTGTTATAGAAGTTCTGCTTTTTGTTTTGTTTTCTCTGGATCCCAGCGCTGCTTGTTGATGGATCTTAATACTAATGGATTGACTTTTTTTTCTTCTTACTAATAGATTGAATTTTTGCTTTTATCTTTGTGCCACTTTTTTGTCTGGCCTGCAAAGAAGCCAAAATCTCTGGTGAAGGTTTCTGGCAGATTTGCATTTACCCCTTACTGGTTTGATAAAATGTTAATTTTATGTCATGTCTAATTCCTATGCATTTTTTCCATGTATCAATCTGTGTTTGACAAAATGATAGGTTGATGAGTTCTAGAATTGTCTCATAAATTTATTGCTTCTTATTTCGTTTTTATTGGGTATATGTGTTATGATTTTCTGTTTGGTGTGCAAGATATAGTCTCTAAATCATTGAAAATTTTGACAATAGGATTAGCTTTCTTTTATCTTGATAATTTACTTGTATGGTAAAATGAAAATGTACTGCTTATTTGAGTTCGTTTGTTTTATTGTAAAGTTAATACTAGTTCTTGACTTATGGTGTGTTTTTTCAACTGAAACCAGGTCTACTATTTGATGACCTACTGCATTGGTGAACACAAAATGTCGTGTTGCAGAAAAAACATGATGGTGAAGATACGTTTTTCTAATGGCATGTTTGTTTCCACGGTGGAGGGGTGGTAAATGTACGTTTTCCCAACTCTACTAGTTGTAGCTTCTCTCCAACCATTGGTTTCTATCGTGATTTTAAACTTTGCCAAACATACATTAAGAAGATTGGAATCAAAGAGTCCTCAAACTATTAATGCATTATAATTTATAACAAGAACATTTTTGCTCATTTCTACTTGCTAGACTTATTGTGTCGTTTGATCCATGTAGCCGACCTCACTTAGTGGAGTACGGCTTGGTTGTTGTTGTTTGCTGTAACTTGCTAGACTTATTTATTTTGTTGCATTTTACTATATTATTATTATTGTTCCTATGTTGTCTCATGCATCCTACTTTCAAGGGATTTAGTATATATTTGAGTATTTATGAACGGTTCATGTCTGTCTTTGATCCTTTTTTGACTAACTGGTGTATGAGTCCGTTCCAAGAAAATAAATGCACCATATTTTGGATAGACAAAACCTTATAAATAAATTGTTCTACTTTTTCATTGATGGTTCCTTACATTTATGCAGCTAGGGCTAACAAAATTCCCTTGATTCTAGCTCCTAGTGGATACTTCTCTTATTCTTACTGCTTACAAGAAGATAAAAATGCCATTTAAATTTTATTCTTTTATTTCAGAATATCCTAATGGCAGGGAGAGAGTGAGCTTTGTTCACAAATTGGGCATGCTTGTGACATTGTATCTGTTATGAATCAAGTTCAAGTACTGGGAGTAGAATATGGGTAATAGCTAAATGTAAACAACTAACTATTCTAAGCTATCAGTACTATTTTCTTTAACTTGTCTGCTTCAGCCAAAAGGTACATAAATAGTACAATTTAGCTAGAATCCAAAAGTACAAAATGGGAAATTGACAAGCAGTCTGTCTAACAAATTACTACAGTATATGACTCAGGCAGGATAACAGAATTCTATGACTCATTAGCAGCAGTGGAAGGATCTAGATTCCAACTTTACTTCTTGCTTCCCTTCTTCAATAGCGGTTGGGCAGAGTGATGGTTCTTTTAGGCTTAACGCTAGGCACAATATCGATTTCCTCTTCAATATCGATTTCCTCTTCAGGTTCACAAATTGGGCATACTTGTGACATTGTATCACTTTTCCAACTTGCTTCTTCTTTCTGCCACTCTTCTTCAAATGTGTTCAAGTCGTCCTCCCACAATTGAGTTTCCGTTTTATCAAAAATAGCATTCTTCTCCTCTTCCTTGTCTCGTATTTTATCTTCAAGTTTCTTTAACCCTTCATTAAGGAAAGTACTTAAAGGTAAAGATAAAAGAGACGGGAGAGAAACAGCAGCAATATTGTGGCCTATAAAAAATTCTTGCAAATCTTTGCTATCTTTTGTGACAAAGTCAAATGTCTGACTTCTGGCCAACTTTACAAATTCTCTTGTGTTATTTAAATCCTTCCAATCAGATTCAATGTTTTGGAACATGACATCCTGCATGACATGTAATTTTGCACATTTCAGTTTGTATTAATTAATAAATATAGAATTTAAAAGAAATATTTTTTTCCTCAAACTCACACGTCTGGTCTCATAGGACTTCAATCGTTCAACATAAAACTGTTCAAGAACTGCAAAAAGATATATATAAAATATTAGATACCACATAATAAATATAGTCTAAAATAATTATTCATTGCAAAGGTAAATGCTATTTACTTTCTTTTGCAGAGTTGAACTTATGTATTTCACCATCTGTGTCATAAAGATGCATATTATCAGTTGAAATTTTGGTTCTTAATTTTAAGATGTTAATTAAATCATCATCTTTGGATGGAGCTTTTTCTGGCATAAATTCTACGTGGAATCCAACCGTTCTACCGTCACCTATTTGTTCAAAACTCTGCAATTAAGCAAACAAATTCGCGTGTTAAAAAAAGTACACAGTTTAAATTTATATATATGTGTGTGTGTGTTAGTTAAATTGTGTCATTTACCTTAAAGAGAGTCTTTTTTGTTGACGTCCCTTCTGATCTAGATTGTAGGAATTTTTTATATTCTTCAATAGACTTCCCTATCGGTAGCTCTGTTATATGGTAAGTGTATTTGTGTTTTCCAGAGGATACTACACCATTGGTATAATATGACAACGTGTCTTCTTCCTCCTTTTTTGCCACAACGGTCCCCTTAAAACCTTTATACCATGGAGTCATTTCTTCTGCGGATTCATTATTGAACTTGCGTCTTATATTCTTAATAATATCTTTTGGATTATATTTTGGAACAAAAGACTTCCAGCCTATTCCAACCCCGTGGCTACCATTGACAAGAATCATAGGAATGACGGGCAGGAACCTAATCAATATTTGAATAATCAGTTTAATATAACACACAATAGTGTTCTTACTTTATACAAAACATATATAAAAGGAGAGAAAATGTACCATTTTGGTTCAATAGTCCTCCCATCTTCAGCCAAATCATAATTAAGTATTTCATGATGATTATCAACATTGCAGAAGAGGTAACTAGTAAGAGAACTAAGTTCCGTGTTTAGATATCTATGACTAGCGTGGTCTTTACCATCCTGAAAGATGAAAGTATTATTGTTACTAAAATATATAATAAATAGTGGAGAGCACCTTAAAAATTACCACAGCAATAAAAAGGTTTCAAGAAATAAACAAGTTCAACTCACCAAGTTACGAGTGCCGTATTGACCAATGGGTTTCAAAAGATTGATGTTATTCTTTCCAACAAAATTTTGTGCCATTCTAATGATTGTTTTGGCAAGACTTTTCTCACCGTGATGATATGCAGTTTCTTCAGAAATATAGCCAATAAATTGATTTACTTTAATTTCTTTGACCAAATTCTTTTTAATAGAGCAATATAAAATCTTTCTTTGGGCAGGAACAAGCCCATCCATGATAGATGGAATGCTTCTTTTCAAAGTAGCCATAGCATATAAAATGTATTCTTCGTTGATAAAATCTTTGAATCGTATGTATTTTACATTTTGATCCAAATAATTGTTGGGCTGAAAAAAGAAAAAAAAAAAACAATGTGAATGAGAATGAAAATAAAATTGTCAAAATTATAACTTTAAAATGTTGGTGAAGGTCCATACCTGAGAACTTTGGAAACTTTTGATCCAGTCCCTTCGAGTTTGAACTTTTGCCGGTGCTTCGTCAAAGACATCCTCTATTGCATTGCTATCCGTATCATCTTCCCAAGTAAAATTTTTTTGATTTTGATCCATCTTTTCAAAATATCCTACTGCTTCATAATCAGTACTGCTACCCAATCCCTTGTAGTATTTTACTGTCCAATTGGAAAAATCATTGCTGTTATCTTGTCTCCAATCTCTAAAAGCTTGAAGGGTGTAAAATGATTTATCCATGTCAGGATTAGAATGTGTGGCCTTGACTATTGGAGTAATGAATTCTGAGAGAAAGTTATGATCTTTAGTTCGGATCAGTGATGGCCACATGTTGTATATTAAATTAATCACCAACCCTTTAATGTGTGATCCATCATCATCTTGATCCATCATAAGAAGTATGTGGCCATATCTTAGAGACTCATATATTTTCTTCTCATCAACATTATGAACTAGGCCAAGAATCCTCCTTAAATTGCTGATAATATTGTTTTTCAACACCTTTTTCATTTCCATTTTTCCTCTAGATGCATTCGGAGGCTTTCCCATTAGAGGAAAGACACCGTACTGTTCTCTATTTTTGACTACAGTAAGTCCCATCATCTGTAATAAAATAAAAAGTAAAAAATATATCATAAAAAATGTAAAGAATTAAATATATTTTCATCCCAATAAATTTTTCGTTTTGGTTTGAGTCTACGTCTCTACGGTTAGTTGACTAACAAAATGTCATGTGTTAATGTGACATGGATGATTATTTTACGAATTACGGCTGGCATGTAGCCTCATATCTAACTTAAACAAATACTTTAATTAAATAATTTATTTATATAAAAACATTAATACGCATAAAAATAAACTCCAAATTTACTTTTTTTTTTATTTCTAACAAACCAAATTTAATCTTCTTCTACGCAACCCCTTACACCTCTTCTTTCAAACTCCTTTTAAACCCAAAGCACCTTTCACCGAAAACATCACATATTTGTATTCAAAATTTTCTCTTTCAGCCCCCACAATTCCTTTTACCCTTGATAAAAAATTTGGTTCGCAGAAATCAAAATTTTTCTAGTTCAAATTTCAGAAAAATTTCGGTTTCTAAAAACCAAAGTTGTATTTCAAGAAAAAAAAATTCGGTTAATAGAAACCCAATTTTTTAGTTAAGAGCAAAACAAGAAATTCAAGAGGTGAAAAAGAAACCGAGTGCTGGAATGAAAAAACTAGAAGTTACAAATACCTTCCAATTCCATCACTTCTCTATCTATACTCTCACCATTGAGGAGGAAGAAGATAATATATTTTTTTTTTTTTAATTTCTATTTTGATAAAAAAATAATGGATGCAAACATAGATTAAAACCAAATTAAAGTGTCTTGCAAGTAATAGAAAACTTACAACATGTGATTTTGCAGAATCACCCTCTGTCAAAATTAAGGTACACTCTTTAGAGTGTTCTGTGCCGGCCAACTTAGCATCTTCTAACTTGGGAATGTTAGATAAATCACCTGGTCTAGAATCTAAAATTGATATTTAACAATCTAATTAGTTTCATTATAAATTGGGTTTTATTAATACAAAGAGGTTGATAAGTTTCTTACCAGAAAACATTATGTTTTGTTGATCAGGTGGGATATTATGTTTTTTAAAAATCCTGTTCTTGATACTACTGATGGTATCATGTTCCTGCACCTTCATTGCAAATGTTTCCCCAAAACAGTTCTTTACATGAATATTCTCATCAATCTTCTTCTCTTTCTTCTTCCTACTGTAAAAGAATACATACAATATAAAAATTATGCAAAACTCATAAATCATAAATCATGTTTTAATGTTGCACAACATAGAGAAGAATATATTTTGTCAAAAAAATAAAAAAAATAGAAATATATAGCAACAAGATTACCCCATCACTAAACTGGCAAGTTGTTCGAGGCAAGAAACTGGCAAGGTCGCGGATGATCGGAAGTGGCACAGTTGCTTCTCTTGTTTGAGGTAAAAGAACCTTGATGCATGGAGTATTTATAAAGCGAAGAGTGGAGCACATTTATGGCGAGATCTTCTAACGGTAAATAAAATATCATAAAAGATTCTTCCAATATATAAAAAGATTTAGTTTTTTTAAGATTTTGTCTATTTTTAGTCTGTTCGTTCTTTTTTTTTTGACACACATGCCGTTATGTATCTTTTGTTTAGAATCTATTTTTTTTCCGCAAAATTTAGAATCTGAATCAGTCATAAATTTTTTATTAGCCAAATATTTTTAAATGTGTTTGAACATCATTTTGGAAAACCATACATGGGATATATGTTTACCATATAAATTAATAAATTTAATTTATTAACTTTTTGACATATATTTAGTCAAAAAAAAAAAAAAACTTTTTGACATATTTTAAATAAAAAATAAAACAAGAACATTTTTTTTGAAAAAATCGGAACAAGAACATATTAACTATAGTTTATGTAAAAAATATACAGGGGACAATAACTTCAATAAAACAAGTTTATTTGGTAGATACACTGCATTATTTATACAGTGGCTCGGGATTCGAATCCCGATCATTCGACTTATCCATTTTTTAGGATGAAATTTCTAACTATCCGACTAGCTAAAACAAAAAGCATATTTGTGCTTAAGAAAATATGATAAAGCATGTTACATTGCTACTAGACATGTTTTCTGGATTTCTTATTTGTAGAAATTGCTACCGGACATTTTATTCTATCCACTGTACTTTTATAATTATATATTTTATTTGGACATGTACTGGTATATTGTTGATTGACAATTCTAATATATTTATAAATAGTGTTTAATATATATAAAAAAAAATACTATTTGTAAATGTGTTACAATTATCCACCTCAGTACACCGGTTTATATCTAAATAAATGTGTATCGAATAATTTTTCTAAAAAAAAAGGTACAATATAATATATTAATATATACTTTTAAATACTATATTATATATTGTTGCGCAATTAGACATGTTAATTTCCATTCCGCGTGTATCTTTGTGAATATTGTATATTATATTGCTATTGGTGCATGTTTATCATACTTATTTAGCAAGCATGTTTATTATACTTTGACAAAAGCATGTTTATCATACTGAAACTAAACGGAGGCAATATATTATAAATACCAATCTCACTGTTGGAACTTGCATTCATTCAACAACACAAAGAACAACATAAACATATAGAAGCAGCTAGGGAAAACAAACTCTGTTTCTATGGCGTTTATAGAGCGTAACATTTCGAGTGACGGGAAGCGCGTAATGACGCTGCAACAGTTTAAGCAGTGGTTAAAGACATCATTCGATACAAATGGTGACGGTCGAATCAGCAAAGATGAATTGCGTGAGGTATTGAGGATCACTGGTGGCCTCTTTGCTTCCTGGAAGAGTAACAAGGTCTTGAAGTCTGTTGATTCCAACCACGACGGGTTCATTGATGATGATAAGGAGTTCATTAACCTTGCACACTTCACAGAGAAGCACTTAAACATAAGAATCATAAAATAGTTTTTTTCTTTCCATTTCGAGTGTGTATAGATCTGGTGTATCACCTCTCTTGAACCGGATAGGATTATATGACTGCCAAATCTCTCAATTAAGACTTTTAATTTGGCTTCAATTCATTAATGTACAAGTGTTGAATCATTTTAAATGTGTTTTTTTGTATTTTGTACTAACATGAATTATCTATCCATGTAATAAAATTCAAATTGCCAATAAATCAATCCAGCAGCAAAAGTTAACATCAGAATGATGCTCTTGTCATGGAGCTTAGCAACACATCACCTATATGCACAATGTTTATCAAAATGAAGAAGCATGTTCCTGGATGGCATACAAACTCATTAAGATTATATACATAACTGTTTTACAAGTAGTCTAGGAGATTAAGACCAGTACTTGAAAAATCATATTTCATGGTCTAAATCTATTTTTAGTGTATCGCGTATTTAAAATTAGTCGCACACTACACACCTAACAGAAATATCAACAATAATCAAGCTTTATCCGACTATGTAACGTCAGATACTTGGATAAAACGAGGCCATAATGTTGTATCATAAATTATGTTGACAGCCACACGATTAGCATCTAAGTATTTCTTCTTAATTTCACCTACAGTTTGTCTCAGCCTTCCCTTGTAGCCATTAAGTTGTGCTCCATCTGATCTACTCTTGTTACCAATAAATCTACAGGTCTCTTCCACACATACTCAAACCACTGCAGTCAATAGCAGTGGTGGCAGCCGCAATCACGGAGGTGCATGGTGTAGCGGATGTCCGGTGCTATGCAAAACTCCATGGTAGAGCAGATCTGTGTAGCGGTCGTAGCGCAGCATGTGGTGGGGAAATCGTGGAGGAGTTGTAGCGAAATCCCAAAGAGTATATCCGTCATTGACTACATACATTCAGATCACCTAAGTCTAGATACAATTGTCTTTCTCTTTCCTTCCTACAAAAATCCTAAAAGGAAGAAAAGTTAAAGCAGCTGAATATGAAACAGATCATTCTAGAAAAATCCTAACAAAGCTTCTGAACTCTGATTACTCAAAGGAAAAAAGTTGAAAAGACATTAAAAACTATCAAGCATTTAATAAACTCCTATGCTGGTGCTGGGGTCTAGACATACTGTGTGAAGTAGAAATCAAATTTACCTATATAGTTCTACAAGGAACGGCACAGCCTGCTTCCATCCGCACCAGACAAAGGATTGAGCAATGGATGCCAAAAAATCCTAGAATATTTATTCGAAAGTGGGCAACTTCCAGAAATTCCATGAATTGAAATCCTCCTGCAACCAATGTTCAGCAAGAATAAGGTCCAAAAAAGTTACATCATAAACAAATCCTTATGACATATGAGAGAGAGACCTGCTCAGATGATTCTGTCGGGGGGAACATTCCATGCACGAGAGCATGAAGAGAAGTGTATGATTTTGTGTCTAAACAACGTCGGTTTACAGAAATCTCACCCTGCAATTTTAGACATGACTACATGAGAATGAAAGTTTGGCAGAACATTATTCAAGAATTTTTAGTATTTATTTATTGTAAGATAATATGATAGATTCATTTACCTTGGGATTAATAATGAATATTTTTCCTTTAGCGATTCCAACCTTAAGGTAGCTGATTTCATCGGTGTCTCTATTTCCAAAACCAGCATAGAACGGATTGTAATCAGGCGGAAAAAGTGCCCTGATGTCCTGGATGCATTAAAATTCAACTTTTAAACATAACAATGACCATGCCGAAAATATTTAAATCATGTCAAATGTGAAAATAGAAACCAAACCTCTAAACATGCAATTTTGAACTCGTGAGGTGCCCTGCGGATAACTGAAAAATGAAAGAAAATATGTATCAAAGTCCCAAATATACTAAAGGCATGATCTTGACATTCTAGACTCAAAGCTTTGATCAGTCTAAAAATACTTTCATTTATACAATAAAAATTGAATCGCATAATAGAACTAAAAAAATTTGAGAATGGTAAGCAAAATAAGGTCAATATGCAATGTGACTTGACATGTAGTTTTTTCTTGGGAATTCAAATTTGGAGTCCTTTGTATAAGAATATTCCTCCACTATAATTCAAGTTATCAGAAACCAAATAAGAAAATATTCCATATGCTTTGAAAAAGAAAATAAAAACTACATGTTCTATAATCAAAATTGCCAATGATGTTTACGTATTTACAAACCATTTTTACAAAGATATGTGAGGGAGAATCTAAGTTTCAAAATGTTCGATTTTTACTAACTTAAAAGGCTAAAATAGAACGGGATAGAAAGAAAGAAAAAAACTACTATAGAAGAGGAATAGTGAGGAATGAGGATACCTTCTCTATATAGAGAAGGAAAAAGTCCGTCGGGGGAAATAACAACAGGACCATCTGGTAAGACTTTCCCGTCCTGTATAATAACAAAACAAACAGGAGAATGTGAACTGCCTTCTTTTGTCTTCTTGTTTTGTCCATTGTTGAAATATAAATATATTTCAAAGTAATGTATCACCTGGTTAAGGTTCAATAGGAATTGTCTGGTGTGATGTGCCTGAGAAATCGCACGAGCACTGAGAAAAAGTATCTGGTAGCCATTTTCCTGTGACATGTGGAACAGACATAGGAAAATTCCATAAAGATGTGCTAGATAAATAAATAAATACCAGAAGATAGTTGTTTTAGGCATAGTAAAAGACAAATTCATTCTAAAAGTCTTGGAATATCAATTAATAATTAGAAAGATCATATATGTAAAATATAAGTAAAATTTTTTTTGGCCTTAACAGATAAAGCAACCAATTATTTGTGAGACCACGTATCATGATGTATGAATTATAATCAATGTATTCAAGACTATACAAAGAACCAAATATCACATATTATAATTATAATAATCTCAACATCTAAAGACACGGGTAAGATAAACAAACCTTGATTTCTGAAAATAAATGAGCAACGCCCATCTGTGACCAGTCAATCCCTACTAAAGGCATGAACTGACCTAGAACATCTGACCTGTAACACATAAACAAGAGAAAGAAATTAAGATTATCGCATCATAACGTAGAATTAAGCTCCAAAAAAAGGCATATTTAAATTCTACAAGTATACTATCTGGAGTTCATCGATCATCATGCAGATTGAATTCTGGAGAACCAGTCTTACTTGCATATGTGAAACTCTACCTTATCAGTTTAAAATTGACCAAGACATTTCTAATCACATGAATTTTCAACAATAGTATAAATCTATTTGGACAACAGATTCCTCTTCAATAAGATATCCTCACCTTGTAATTGTCCCATCTACATCTGATATCACTATCCGCGTATTCCATTTCCACAAAAATATTCGAGCATCAATCTAATATAAAAGAAACATTAATGAAAGAGAGATTTCAATAAGATAAACAAGAAAACGAATGGAGATGTCATAGGAAGTCCCTCCATAATACAAATATACAATCTTGATCATATCAGAGCATGCGAAATAACAGATGGGAAATTCCAAGGTCTTTGAGCTATGAAGATTATCACATTATCTTAAAAAATGGAGATTGCATTTTCAAAGTTTCTAGGAAATGTGAAAAGAAATGAAAATCTACTATCTCAATTTTGTATGTAATCGCGTCCCTCCACAATATAAGGAGTTAAAGGATGCAACGAAGTTCATCTCCAAATATAATAGAAGTGAGAGTGATTTCTCGTAAACCTCTTTGAGAGAAAGGTAAGATTTAACAAAGTGATCTTGGATCAAGATTTACGGTAGTTATAAACCCATGCATCCATTGTAATCAGTAAATCAGAAGAGTAAGATCAATGTCGGTCTGCTCAAATTCTGACTTTCAACAAATTGAATTCAAAACATGAACTCAAAATTAGAGTTGCCTGATCTTCATCCAACAGCTCGTATTTAATAATTGCAGAGACTGAACGACTTTATGAAAACACTGAGCTCATATAGATATTGTAAACCGTTCTAGTTAGATACGAATGAGAGAAATTCTTCTTCACTAATCTTCTTTTTCCTTAACTGAAGTAAGCTTTGTCAACAAACAAATAAAAACAAAGAATTTTATTCATTACTAACCTGCCGCTTCCCCATCATAGGTGTAGAGAAACAGAAGGTTATTGTGTTCCTCCCTTCCTTCAGATTCAAGGACGACAGTTGTTCAGACGTTGGAGTATTTACGCTAACCTTCTTGACAGAACGATCCCTTCGACCAATATTGACAGTCCGAGATTTTTGAAACTTTGCTAAGTTTCCCGCATCCGCAACATCACAAATACCACAATCCGTCAGCGGCATCTTAATAGTCACTCCCTCAGTTTTTCCACCCTAAACAATAACTATAACATATTAGTATCAACAACCAAAACAGAACACACATTTCAATCTTCACAATTTTGTTTGCTTATTTTACTGAGAATAAAATTAAACATCGTTTACCTCAGGTAGCTGCAGAGTCGTAGCGCGCAAAATCTTCCTAGATTCAGACTTGGCTTTCTCTTTGTCCAACTCATCACCCTGAGATTTCCTTCTTTCCCTATACGGAAGTTCATCAAAAGTGAGATTCGTAGACCATCTTAACTCCAACAATTTGGCTGCAATCTCAGCACGCTCGACTAAATCTCCATCAGCATCTTCACCACCACCATTAGAACTTGGTCCAAATACAAACCTATATATTCTCGAACCACGAGAACCAGTCCCAGCTACAACCTGATCCTCAGAACTTAACCTTTCCGAATTATTATAATTGCAACTTTTTGACCTGATCCTCTTAGTAGTAGTACCTCTCAGCTGTATATCATCATAAGACCACAATTCTGTTCCATCTTCTTCTTGTTCGAGTAATTCTTCCTCTTGTTCTTCTCCTCCTTCCCCATGTTGTGAATTTGCATGAAGAAAAAAAGCTTCCCCTTTAGGATTCAAACACATATGAAAATCAGTTTCAACCCCATTAACACTAACACTAACCTTAACCTTTTCCCTTTTCGCTGCTTTCATAACCCTATGGAATTTCCCAAATCTAACATACCAAGGAGATGATTTAAAGCTACCATCTTTCTGCTGAACAACAATTATATCAACCGCGCCACCAAACGGAAGAAATGGCCCGGAAACACTACACACACCGCGTCTTATGTAACCTCCTAACCTCCCCCAAGCTTGCATGTTGTTGTTAATTAATGTTGCTTTGTTCTTATTATCCTTAAAATCTTCTAACCTAATAATAAGACACAACACAATTGAATGAATTTAATGTAACAGAAATTGTAAATAGAGATCTGAAGACAAGACATGAAAAGAACCAACCAACAAACAATGAAAGCATATTCTGTTTGAATTATTCGAATGTTCCAAATACAAAATGATCAATAATTCATACAATTCATATGAGAATATTCCTAATCCAATTCAAATAAATTTGAATAAATATAAAATAATACTTACTAATAATTAATTAATAATGCAAATTGAAGTGTCAACTTTAAAGATCTTTGAAAGCATTGCATCGATTAACAAGTGGTAATATCTGTGGGAAATGGTGGGACCCACCCACCACCTTTTTGAGATATTTGGTGAATGAAAGGAAACTACGTCGGTGATAGCAACAGGAACATGAAGAAGACGACAGAGTTTTGTTTTGGAAAATAGAAAATGGAAATTGAGTGTTTGTTTGTTCCGGTGCTGCTGCTACCACCACCGTTCACCGCCGTGGCTGAAGATATGTTTCTTTTTCATCAGGAAAGAGTTGACATAAGTTTACAATCTTTTTAAACATTTTTTTAACAACTTACTCCTATGTTTTGGATAAGAATTTACCTTAAATTAATGTCCAAAATTATGTTTTATAAATAGTGTTCTAATTTCAAACTTGAATCCAAATAGTGATTTATTTATTTTTTATTACAAAATTTTAGAATGACTGGATAATGCTGCATTTTTTTAAATCAATTACGTGGAATGGACCCAAGACGAGTTTAATTGTTATGCACTGTCAGTGTAAAGTTATTTTACACATGCAATCAATAAGAATGATTTAAACTTCCATATCATATAAAGATAGTGGGGTAAAGTGAGGTGATGTGGCGGAATACATGGTTGTTATTGGTTGACAGTGTAAAATTATTTTACACTGTCAGTGCATATAAATTAAATCCTTAATTAAATTAGAAGAGATTTATATCGTCTCATCTAAGAACTCTTAGGTGGATAATACTCCATTTTAAAAGACATGCAGTTTTGCCACCTTATGGATTATGGAGTGCGTCTTACGAAATGATCAAAATACTCATATATGTTACTTATTAGCGAACACCCCAAAAAATACCCTACAATTATAATGTTTGCTACTTAAGTAGTAGATGATATTTTTCAAAAATTTTCATTTTTCCTACATCTGTGATTTAAGCCACGGATGAGTATTTTGGTCATTTCGTAAGGCGCGAGTAATTCATAGGGTGGTAAAAGTAATTTTCTTTTAAAATGGAAAAGATTTTTAAACTCAAATAACATTTCTTTTTTGGGTTACCACAATATTAGTACGAAATTTCTATCGTCACTAATAATAACTAATTTTTGTTGAGGAATCTGTGAGACACATAAGATTTGCAACCGGATTTTCTTTATACACATGAGCCATGAATCGAACTTCTAACCATATATTTAAGAAAACAAAAATTGTTACCACTTTTATCAATTCAGTGTTGGTTCAAATAACATTTCTAAAAGTAAGGCAATAATAAAGTTCAAACTTCACCACCTCTTAAAATCAAAGGTATGGAGTGGATGTCCAACCATATGCATCATCTACTATTAATAAATCCTAAATATGTATTGGATGGTTGGTTGCTTTTTTGAAGATTTCTCTTTCCACCCCCTGCTTTTCTTTTTCACCCCCCGAGTTTCCGTTTATACCCTTAAAAAAAGTTCGGTAAATGCGAACCGAACTTTTTAAACGATTGAAAACACATGTTTTTTCTATATTGGGGGTAAAATTGTATTTTTGAGGGGTGAAAAAGAGACGCAGGGGGTGGGAAGAGAAATCCTCAACTTTTTTTAGTTAAGCCCGGTCGCTTGAGGACTCAATGAGTTTATGTTGGGCCACCGCATTTTCTATAAACCCAAAACATAAATCATTTTGATAGCTTCTTTTCACATCCCCTAGATGTTCTTGTTCGCACCCGGAAATTTTAAAAATACCTTGCATGCTACTTAAGTCACGAATTTAGGGGGCATAAAATCTAAAGAAAAACTATTCACATTATAGAATGTGAACCTTATAAAATCTAATATTTTTGTACCTTTCACTCTTCATTCTTCCTTATTTTATAACGTTTGCATCTTAGGATGCAAACTATTTTTTTCCTAATTTTTTCTTTTTACGCACTTGCATTCTACATTGCGAAGGAGTAAAGATGGAAGGTTGGGGGCGCGTGTGAGACTCGGAGGGTGTGAAAAGAAAAAGTCAAACATTTTACTTAAATGAATTAAGAGCTAGTTATAAGTTTCTGATTTCTTTTATTATTGAAATTTCTTTTATAAACAAACAAACTTAACTTATTTTTCCTAAAAAAAACTTAACTTATTTTATTATTAACTAAAAGTTTAATATAAAGAGGAGCATAATCAAAGAAGCAATAAATATCCAAAAAATACTGCTTTTGCAAGAGAGTAAACAAGCATATTCAAAGCTTTTGGTTATTTTTTTTATTATTGAAGTTAAAAATATTTTGAATATTGTGTTTTTCAATGGAGGAAGTACGATTTATAGTTCAAGAGAACCATAAATATTACTTGACGGTGGGTCACACGTTGGGTCAATTTTATTTTTTACAGTTAGACTCAAATAATATATCATTTTTATTTATTTCTATCTTATATTTTTTAAAAAAAAAAAATTTGGTGAATTCATTGTCAGACAAGTAAAGAGAATGTGGTTAACTAAAATTAATTAAATTCAACTCCGAAATGAGAGTGCCAAATTTTAGTAGAGCAATAACACACTTCGTTTGACACCTAATAAAATAGAATCATGCTAACTAAGTAACTTTGAAATGCTGGTTAAGGAAATAAATAAAATTAAATTTGTATTAGAAAGAGTATTTTTTGTATTTTGAAAAAATAGATTAAACAAATTTCAAGACTATTTTACTAACATTTTTCAATAAATATAGTACCAAAACTATATAGCATTTTTGTCACAAAAAAATAAATCTATATAGCATTTTAGTTTAAACTAAATATATAATAAACACATGATACTCCTATTCTTTATGCTTCTCTGGATAAATGATTTGGTTGGTATAGACTGAGCTTTCAAAACTGTTAAATGAACTTTACTTTGTTCACTCACACCCTTAATGAATATACTTGTCACCATCAGTCATAACCATATAGATCTAAATTTGCTAGTGACAAAATAATGTAGTCACTGCAATTAATAACTAGAGAAAAGTTTGGTGAGCTGTTATTCTTGTGTTTGAATTTTAAATTTGATTTACTTCCATCGAAATATGAGTTGTCTGATCTTCATCCAACAACTTTGATCGATAAATTTTACCGACCTATGTCAATATTTGACCGAAGTAAATTTGGAATCCATAGAAGAAGCCATGCAAGTTTTTATATGTGATTGTGACAGAAAAGAACACACCATTTCCTAAAGAAATTTACTCAATCTAGTATACCTGATCCTAATGTATTTCTGTGGAACCAGAATTGGATATGGTTTTGTAGGACAACAAAATACCACCACAAAGCAAAATGAAAGAAAATAAATGCTCAGGTTGTTATGGATGAATGTCCAAAGACAATGTCAGAGATAACATTAATCATGTCAAAATTCCCACATATAGAATCACTCTGATTTTTTTAATAAAAAAAAATGCTAGTTGCATTTAGAATTTAGATATATCTCTTTTATTTAACCAATTCTTGATTGATAGCAATTTTTCTTTCATTGGTCTTAATGGAAACAGAACATATAGCTAAATAGTCCAAAAATTCATAAATATAAAAACTATATATTAAAATAATACAATTTGGTTTACAAGATGGCACAAATATTTCTCTTCCTTTTGAATCTCATTATCATAATAATAACACATTTTTTTGTACACAATAATTTAAATATCACATAATGAAAAATACAATTCTAGGGACAAAAAAATAATTATCTCTAGAATTCATGAAAATTAGCAATTGAGCTTCTCTTCTTTTGAATATGAATTTTTGCAATGAGTAATTGCAGCTTGAATAGCAGCTTGTAACTCTTCCATGGTACTATCACTAGCAGGAGTAAGAGGTGTAGATGGAAACAGAACACCACTATTTGATGGTGAAGTTCTCATTGATGCTGGTGCTGAATAATATTGTCCTAATTTCCAATTCCAACCTTTCATAAATTCTTGTTTATTAATTCTAGGAGTTACATTTCCTGATGTATAAGAATAAGATTTTTTATGAACTCTAATTTTTTCTCTTTTGAAAAGTGGCTTCACCATTCTTAAGTATTTTTTCATTGCATGAATAACATCAAAATCAAATCTAAGCTTCTTCTTATTCTTTTCTTTATCTTCTTTGTTTTTATGACACCCTTTTGTTCCTTTTGTTGAACTAAATGATAAAAAAGAAAACTTGAACTTACCCTCTACCTTTTTTGATGATTCCATATTTTTGTTCTTGTTTTCGATATTTTTGCTGCTATCGTTGCTGCTGCTGCTGCTGATACTATCTTTTGTGGGGAGATTTTCATCTTCTTCTGAGAATAATTCTCTAATAGGGAGGGTAAAACTGTCCATTGAATTTATCGAAGAGCGAGGCGATATCGATGAAGGAAAGTGTGAGAGGATTTGAAGAGGAAGTAAATGACCATGGAAGAATATTTCATCAGCTGGAGATAAATCAAGTGCTGCATGAGAATTTGGAGAGAATTTTGATTTATTATTATTATTTAGGAATGTTGTGTTGAAAGTGTTGTGTGAAATTGTGAATGAAAATTCATGAGAAGGAGAAGAGGATAGTGAATGTTGTTGTGAAGATGGTGGTGATGATTTTTGTTGTTGATTTTCTACTTCAATATGCTTTTCCATAATAGTAAGATTGATTTGAAGACCAAAACAAAGATTTGATGCTATTTATGAAATTATTGGTCTATGGTATTTTTTTTTTCTTCTTTTTAGTGGCTAGAGAAAGGAATTGAAATGTTTTCTTCTTTGTGTATATATATGAAGGAATGTTTAAAAAGAAAGAGATAAAGGAATCAAAAAGGAGGAAAAGAAGAGAGTGAGTTTTTTGTCAAATTGCATTTGGTCTTTTTGAAACTTCTTTATAAGAATAAAATAATTAACTGCATAGATAGTATAGGTAATGTATATTATACTATCTTACCTCTAGTTTTAAATATAAAAGAAAAATTTGGTCAATAAAATTTCATATATTTGATGTATAATTTGGACGAAATATATCAATTTTGTTAACCATTTTTTAATTTTTTTTTATGTTCGGGACATTTAGTAATGTTATAGTAAAAAAAATTGAAATATGAAAGATAATTAATTATTATAAATTAATTAAATTAAATGAAATATTATTGTATTATTAATAAGAAATAATTTCAATTTGGTGTTTGAGAATGATTGGTAAAATTTCATTATATTTAATATTAATTAGAAAAATTTGAGTATTAGTTAATAAATAAAATAAAATTGAATATTAATTAAAATTATCAACTTAATTTAATATAAAAACTAAAATATTATGTAATATAAGAATCTTACATACTATGTAGTGTATTAAAATATGAAAATATGTTTTGGTAAAAAATATTATGAAAATGTGTTGTAAGAATCCATACAATTAGTTAAACCACGGTTCATTAGGCAACCAAGAGAAGGAAAAAAAATTGAGGTCTAACTAAAAGTTTTGAATTCAAACATCTAAGAATGCAATATTATTAAACTCTTGGAGCTAGTCAATGTAGGCATTCATAAAAAAATGTAGTCATATTCGGCTAAACAATATAATACCAAATTTAAATATATAAATATACTGCACCAATAAAGGTGAAAGTGATAACCAAGTAAAATTTGTAATAATAAGTCAAAAGCACTACATTGCAATTATACATAAAAAACATACAAGTGTACCCAAATTTCTTGTCACGTGGTTCCTAGAATCCTAGCTATGATCTTAATTTCATTACATATATTTTCCAGAAAGTATATAGTATATATTAAATCAACGTACGTGCGCATGATGCACCCCATAACTCATAATGAGTTATAAACCATATAAAAAAAATTAAACAATTGTCTTATAAAAAAGTTAGACCAAACTTAAATGTATAAAATATAAATAACTAAATAAGACCAGTGTTATTCTTGCACTATTACTAGTTTCAACGTATTGTTTTTTGTCTTATGTTGCACTATAACTAACACACGAATGTTTGGCGGTGACACTAAAGAATGAGATGATTGGTGAGATGACAAATTTCACACTCTTTTGTGTTGAAAAATAGGTTGCTTCTATATTTGTGTCTTTTCTTAGTCCTCACAAGGTCCACCAGCAATTGCGGTGTGATGGTTTGGGAAAATGTGGTCACAAGGCTCCAAAATTTTCCACTAATACAATATGGGATTGGTATGGCATTGGCGGATTCCACTTTATAAACTTGGACTTGTTTAAAATTATTTCAAGGGGCTCTATGAAATTAATAATTGTTCTTGACCTAAGTCCAACTAAGAATTGAGCATGATCCACTTAAGTATCGAGCTCGGCTAAATAACGCATTGGTCCAACGTCACGTGTTCCTCTCCAAAGGTTATAAAATTCAACACTTTTGTAATAAATGGTATCGAATGATTGATATTTATTGTTATGATTTTTCATTTTTGTTAGTCTGACAACCATCAATGTCGAGGCCACAAGTCCTTTAAAAAGACGCGTTTAAGACATCATTCAAATATGGTGCGAGTTCGTTAAATGTAATCAGATATTTCAACTCATTGAGAATGTTTGCATACGAATTATGAATTTTCCTTTTAAACGATATGATAAATAGCAATAGTCCAATCCAATCTTAAGCGAGTAAAACGTTATGTACTTACCACGATTAGCACAAATAGCATTTACTGGACATTCTGATCACATTCGTTGTAACTTGTGGTCAAATAAATACATAAATTTTATTGTAAATTGTTTAAGACTAATTTATACTTCTTCGTAATTTTGTTTGAAATGAGAGTGTCTCTCAATTTTATTTCTATCTTCACAAAAAAATATCAATATATAATGTCATTATCCTTCTTGATTGCATTATTTGACCAACCTAATCATAGGCTTAAATATTTTTAAAAAGTCTCATTCTATCACTGAGATGTCCCCATAAAACATGAAGAGTTTGAAAATTGCTCACACCAAAGTCCCCATAAAACATGAAATCAACATTAATTGTATGCAGTTTGTATATTTAGTCCTTGCTTTGTACTACATGCTAGTAAACACGTGTGAGTGCACGTGTGTAATGGGTTGTGGTATATAGGTCCGGAGGAATATCTCAGATCACATTTCAAATATGTAGTGATCAAAAGTGAATGCAAGGGATATAAATTAATATCATGAACTATCATATATTTTTTCGCGTAACTGTATAGACTAATTTTTCGAATCTTATTAAATACATTGTTGCCTTTTTTCTTGTATTTGAATTCGTTTAGAATTCTATTTGAGTGTACTTCTGGTACCTCTTATTTCTCTGACTTATCTTGTATATTTTCTTTATATTTTTATATTTATATATTATATATTTGCCATTGAAAAAAAATAAAAAAAATACATTGTTGCATGCACAAAATTTCATTTATAAATTACTGGATTAGGGATGGCAATGGGTAGGGTATGGGTAGGGTACTATAGTCCCCATCCCCATACTCGCAGTTTGAAAAAATACCCGTACCCATTCTCATACCCGAGTAGGTGACACTCATTGTCCCCGTCCCCATACCCTATGGGTACCTAAGTACCCATACCCGTTACCCGCATTTTTGCTAAAACTAAATTGATCAATTATAAAATATCATATCATTTTAATATAATTAAAAAAAATTAAAGATTTTAATGTTGACTCATGAAAATTATGAACAAAATTATTAGTAACATCATGCTAAAGTTCATTTATCTATATATTGACATATATGGATTATGTCATAAATAAACATTTTCATTAAAAATGTGTAATAGTATAATAATGTTGTATTTTTTAAAATTGATTTACATATATATTATTATATAATAATATAATTAAAATAAATAAATATATACTATATAGTGGGTATATGGGGTGGGTAATTACTCATACTCATGTCCGTACCCAAAATGCGGGATTTTACCCTACCCGTTGTGGGTATTTTTTGTGGGTACCCACTGAGTATGGGTAAATTGTCATCCCTATACTGGATGCATTAATTATGGTTCGTATAAAATATTCATTTAATAAGTACTATATATTATGTCTTTGTTTGGTTAAAATATTAAATAACGGGGCTTTAGCCCTCATCTATATAAAAAAAGAATTTAAATAAAGGATAATTCTGAAATTTATATACACAAATTAGACAAATTTAATACACTACCTAACTTATTTATTTTTACATGACACCATCTAATTTTGTTATTAGGTGTGAAATTGTAAGTATATTCCTATTATTTCCTTTGATATTTTTGAATTAGTTTCATTGTACAATCTTGATTATACAATCTCCTAACACTAAGAGAGTGAGATGATTATCACCAAACTGTTGGAATACAATAGTTAGGAGTGGACGTTTTACTAATGAACACGAAAGCTGAAAGGAAAATGGATGGTGCTATTAATTGTCGTTGAGGAGAGTGTCATGTGAGTGAACCCTTAAAGACTGTATTTTAATTTGTCTAGAGCCATAAATTGATTGTAGGAGACAAAAAATAAAAGAAAAAAATAGTGAGTGATAGGGATGGTGGACACCCACACACACATGTATTTTACGGTGGTCCATGCAACAAGCAATTTTATAAGCATGGTTAAGGTCGATATCTTAATCATGGAGCCATTATTTGATTGGATATAAGCTCATCTCACCACTCAAAGGAAAGTCATTATTTGATGGTTACGGTGTATATCTTTTTCTCATTTTGAAGATAAGTCATTAAGAAGTGTCCGTAACTAAATGAATAAAGGAATTACAATCTAAGAAAATATGGGCATTAGAAATTCATTTGGAAACCACACACGTCTCTCCAATAGTACGTGGGGTCTAAAGGAAATGTTGAAATAGACATTTTTGTTTAAAGGGAGAGAACTTTAAATTTGAGTATTTTTACTATAACGGGGAATGTCTTTTTATTTATACAAACTTATCATCGAAACTCAATACCAAATGGTAAAATTGAGTAAGGAGGATAAATTTGTATTTATAGAGTTGGTTTTAGGAAAAAAAGTCATATAAATTTACGATGGTAGAGAAAAAAAGAAAGATGAAAGTACAATTGATGTGATAAGACTAGACAACTGATGTGATAAGATTAGATGAATTAATAGATTTGACGTTTGGTAAACTTTGAACTGATATATGTCGTCCTGATGAAGAAACAAACGTCTACACCTTAACGGGCTTGATGTTTGGTGGACTCTGGACTCGTATGGGAGATCATACCATATGTTCCCTATTACATTTTGACCATACATGTCACCATATGAGTTCTATCTATCTTCAACCCAACTCAACTCGACCATGAGCTCCATCTTCAACGCAACCCAACCATGAGCTCTACTTCAACACAGCAAGCTCATCATGGCTATTCAGATCATGTTGAGCTCAATCCTTGGTTCAACTATGCAAGTCATTTGGACTTCATCTTCGCCTGCCACTCATCCTATACGAAGGAACTTAGTGACGTCAACGTGATCTGCACGTGAGTTACGCGCAAAATTTGAGACATAGCTTATTGGGCTTGACACCCAAATCTGAGGAAAGTCCATTAGATCAAAGAATAATTGACTATAAAAGGAGACACTTAGGAGGAAAAAATGACGATATTCGTTCTAAATTAAACAGTGTATTTGTACAATCATTTTCTAGAGTGCTTTAGAACTCTCAAGGTAAGTTCACCCTTTGTATGTTATAAAAACACTCTTCAACAACTTCCTTTGTATTTTTCATATTTATCTTTTCACACCTCACTTCTTAGTTTTTGTACCATAGGAGGAAAAAATGACGATATTCGTTCTAGATTAAACCGTGTATTTGAACAATCATTTTCTAGAGTGCTTTAGAACTCTCAAGGTAAGTTCACCATTTGTATGTTATAAAAACACTCTTCAACAACTTCCTTTGTATTTTTCATATATATATCTTTTCACACCTCACTTCTTAGTTTTTGTACCAAAGGAGGAAAAAATGACGATATTCGTTATAGATTAAACCGTGTATTTAAACAATCATTTTCTAGAGTGCTTTAGAACTCTCATGGGTAGTTCACCCTTTGTATGTTATAAAAACACTCTTCAACAACTTCCTTTGTATTTTTCATATTTATCTTTTCACACCTCACTTCTTAGTTTTTGTACCTGACACATCTATAAGAAGATCCATTTTTCAATCTCTCTTTTCCCCTTACTTTACTTTAGGTGATCAAAACTGAATTATAATCAAACTATTATGTTTATGGGGATGGGTATATTCGGGCAAAACCAAAAGAATATGACAGCAAAATACATAAACACAATTGTTCAAATAAATTCATCAAAATACAATAAAACACAGTAGTATATCATTACTTCTATATGTACAGATAGGAATCAAGTGTGCTTAAGGTATTTTTGTCAACAAAAATTAAAGCTTGTGTAAGGTATAGTAGAAAATCTACTTTAAAGTCCAAAAAATATAGAAATAGTTCAGTAAAATGCATTTGAAATTAAATTTAGTTCATTTCAAATTAGAATAACTTTCAATTTCAGATTTAATTAATTTATATTCAAATTCCTTTTATTCATTTCGATTTACTATTTTTAGTCAACTTTGAAATCCCTGCATTTTCTTTTATCTAGACAGACAAAGGCTCTGAGGAGCAACCTAAAAGACCCAACGTTGATATCAAAAGGAATTATCAAAATGTTATTAAATAAAAGGAATTATCAAAATCAGATGTTAAAAGAATACATCATTCAAAAAGTACACACATCTATCCTAGAGTATAATTGATCTATGAATACTAATTAACTCCCTATATCACATTACAATTGTGGGAGACCACTTTCATTAAAGGTCTATATAAATGTGATTCCAAATGACCCATATACAATGAACTGATCCCAGAAAAAGAAATATGTAAAAAATAATGAATAAACTCCCACTTCCTATTGTGAACTGCCACTTAATTATAACTCAACCTTTCACAAAACTGGTGGTTGCCATTCCAAACTTCCATGTTAGAATTATTCTAACAAACTGTTGTTGGTTTTCATATGTATTTTCATGAGGCATTCCAAATTAGATCCATAAAGCCCCTGTGATAATAGAAGGGAGTCATTGTTGCTAGGAGGTTCGAACTTCCCGTTGAATGAACAATTTTGATCACTCTCAAAATGCAAATATACATGAGAGTTCATTCATCACTTCCGCTGCTATTTCTATCTGAAATCAAAAGACAAAAATATGGGATTAAATTATGGACACATATTTCAAGCAAGATGGACAGAAATGAAGAGTCGTCAAAATACCTGATGCTCTTTTCCCTTCCATGGCTTCTTTCTTCTCCTGGCAACTAAAACAAAGAAAAGGTCCATCCCAGGGGCGCACTTTTCGAGGGTTGTCTGCACCCTCATGTACGGAAATGCCCTCTCCAGGTTTTATTTCTACTTGACATACTGCACATATGAACAGCTTGAACATGTTGCATAGTGGATATTTTGTTTCTAACCTGCATTTTAGACAAACATTTATTGTCAAGAGAAAAATAAAGCGTGAGCTGCGAACTTTAACAACAGCTATTACAAAACTAAACCTCTCTGAAAGCATAGCAGAGCCTTCCTCATACAGCTCCACTACCACATCTGGCTCCAAGTATTCTTTGTCAATAGAAGATGATTCCGAAGACTTTTTACGAAACATGGCCTTGAGCATTCCTTTTACTGGCTTCTTTGGTGGTGGCGCAGGAGCAGATGGCTTCTCCTGAGGTAATATATCAACAACAATGCAGGTTGTATCATCTCTAAGTCCCTTTGCTTGTATAGCGTCCTGAAATTAAAGAGAAGTGAGAACAAAGGGAAGAAATACACAATTCATAGTTTTACACCACTATATGATTAAGTTATCAGGAGAAGCTAATAATGCAAGTAAGGTATCTTATGATGTTGAAGTCAGAGATTACTATTACACCCAACATCAAAACAGTCCCGCAAAAGAAATCATAAAAATGATTCAAAAGAAGTACATTTATCTCACCTTTACAATCTGTGGTGCAGAAGCCTCTGCTGACATGCCGCGGCAACAATCAAGGGCCACTTCTGCAGCTAAAGCATCCCAGACACCATCACTACAGATAACAAGCCGGCCTCCACCTGTGGATAGCTGAATTGAAAGAAATAATTTAAACTCTTCATTCAAAAAAATATGCACACATAAGGATTTCTTGGAAACAGAACAAATTCATAACCCCACAAAAGAATTCAATTATTTGACCAAGTTTCTAAAACATTGTCGTTAGTTAGCAGAAAGCTTTCGCTAAGAATATACATGCACGTAAAAGACAAGACAGCGGTGAAATAAGTAGATTCTTTTTTTATAAGATTGTTTAGGAGTAAACAAAAGAGAAAAGTAATATACAGAATAAGTAAACCTGAGAGAGAGAAAACGGGGTGCAAATGGAAAGTAAAGTATCAACATAAGCCGGACAATGGCCTATGTGTAAGATTGAATATAGTGACTAACCTTCACTTGTTTAACATATGGTACAGGGACAACAAATTCACCAATATCCATATCTCCAATAGATCGTGAAAGACACAGGCCACCAGGCCAACATCTCAAAGGACCAACCTACAAAAATCATTAATCTAGTCAGCTAGCCATATTAGTAATATACCATATGGTGTAAAAAGGAAAAACTAAAAGGGAATGTACCTCTGCACCTCCCCCTGTATTTAAACGACCAACCTCACCCCCACTAGAAGTGATACGAATCCTTCTGATGAAAGTGAAAAAGAAGGTGATGCTATTAATAACGAAACAATTCCAAACAGATGTTCAACAACAAAATACTAATTTACAACTTACTCCTCTTCATTTGTTTCTAGCCTATGATCTGCTGACAAGTAATAAATCCCTCCTTCAGAAGATTCTAGTACGCAACGGGAATCGCCAACTGATGCAACCGTTACAACCCATCCTTCTATAATCACAAAGGTGACAGTTGTTCCTGATTTTTGACCTGTAATGACAAAATATAAAAATTGAAAACTTTTTTTAAACGGCCAGTGTTAGTTGTAGTTGTTAGTAGTTTGTTAGATTAATAATTTTTCTCCCTTGCCCAGAGTTGAACCTGGGACCTCAAACATATTTTAACCCTTAGTTTGTTAGATTAAAAATTGAAAAACATTAATTCAGAAGTATAAATCTATCAATCACAGCTCAGTCATGCCATCTTAATAACCTCCATTACTACTTAATGTTCTTCATCAACCATATAATACTCTGACATGTCAACAACTAGCACGTGATTTTAAATTGTGGTTATGTCCCAAGCCAGTAAAAGAAGGTTTTCGTGGACTGCCCTAAGCCTACAAGTAGGCAGGACGTCGCAGACATGTTGTGGATATAGTGATATGATGTTGAGCAATGAGGTACTCAGATCAGATGAAATATGATGCAACAGTGGCAGCAACTTATGAGATGTTGCAACCACATTGCTTGATGTAGTCCACAATTTAAATCATGTGCTAATTATACCCCGCTCATATGATATGATATGATATGAATAAACAAATGTTAGTATACTTGGTATTATGTTGGAGTGGAGATTGAACACTCTCTCCTTATCACTCCCCCACTCCAACCACCAAGCAAACATTATGGCTCCGTTTGGAAGAGAGGAAAGAAAGAGGGAGGAAAGAAAATTACGCAAATCAATGAATGAATTTGGACAAACTTTAGTCTAGGTTCATTCATTGATATCCGTAATTTTCTTTCCTCCCTCTTTCTTTCCTCAAAACCAAATGGACCCTATATCTCCTACATGTGTACAAACTTAACTAGCTTTGATCAAGAGAGTGTCAAACTACATAAATTGCTTGCCAAACTTGTCCGGGGATAAGATTTAAACTCTTAAAAAAAATTGTTTTCTTGATAAAATTGAATACTCAAGCCAAAAGCAATGTCATATTGTTAAAGCTAGTTGGACCTGGTGCCTTAACAAGCAAGATTCATGCCCATAGTCTAAAACATGCAAAGAAGCTCAGCATAAGTCATTAAAGCCTCACAAATATGGTTATATAAAAAAACACCCCACTTTGAAAAGGATTTTTCTCATCTATTAACATTTACAATGAAACCAAAGTAGTTAAAAATCAAAAGAATAATAGCAAGAACAATATTGTGATAGCTTTGCTCTCAAAAGGATCTAGTATCAAATCTTCAGAGATTTCAGAAATACAAATATAAAGGTTTCAAAATATAGTGAACTCTGAGCACATTCAGCTTGTATATCAGCAAACCTTTTTTCTTTTCATTATTTAACATCTACAATTATTATGAGAAGCGATGGATGATAAATGAAAACAAAAACATAAATATTTACAAATGCTTGTGGTCATTGCAGCACATTAATTTACTTCTTATACAAATAATTAACAGACGACAGAGCAAACACTAAAAGAAATAAATTATCCATACCTTTCTCAGCAAAATCTTTATCAGTTTTTACAAAGCCTGCAACCATAGCTCTAGGTAACGCTGCTAACCATTCATCTCTGTTAAGATCTGGAGGAACTGCACTTAAAATATTATTTAGAAGATTCTCCTTGGAATAAATAGCAGCAGCAGATCCATTGTGTCCATCAAATAGCTGCAAGTAAAACTTCCACATGAGAAAATGAAACCAGGGAAAAACACAAAAAAAATGCAAAATCTTGGAAAAAGAACAATAATGCATTCAGTGCATAAATGGCTAAAATCTTTCTAGTGATCCAACTATGATGAGTGCAATCAAACAAAACCATAACAAGAGAGGAACTGTTCACACTTCACATCAATAGAGCAATAAAAGTCGGAAATTCAAGATCTCCATGTTGATGTAAATACCATATGCAACTGGCAAAAGTCTTTTCAGTTTTCACAGTTAAACTCAGATATGAACTAAAAGTAAAGAACATTAAAAAAATACTCTCAGTAAATCTATCAAAAGTAGCAACTCCAAAAGATGAAATCATTAGCATTTTCCATACTTGCAACGACATACTTAATCTCATTTTCTTTTCTCGTTCACTAAATGATGCCATAGAATAGAATGGTAATAAGAACCAGTTCAGATAAACTTTCCAAACATTAATCATGTAATTAAGCTTCTACATCTCAATTTTTTGGATATCTTAGGTTTAAATTCTCTATAAGTAATGACTACAATAAGCTTATCAGGAATTTTTTTAATATCACAATTTTTTTGAATATCTTATAGGTTTAAGAAACATAAATTTCGTTTAATTGAAAAGCTATATTAAGTTAGAAAATAGTCCAATCTGAAAATGCGTAAAATGCATCAAATTTAAACATGTAACCAATCAAGTTCAGATAAGAAAACCAGTGATTGAATCTGCAAAAACAAGATGTGAGAAACATTTAAACATACCCCATAAACGGAATATGTATAGACCCCATCACCAACCATCCTCTGACAGTCGGACTTTAACAGCGTGAAATCCTCTCCTTTCTTGCTTTGCCCAGCTTGACCATGAACAATATCAGGGTTTTCAATTTTCTCACTCAACAATTCACGCTTCAAAAGAACCGAAAGAGGAACCGTTTGATGATGTTCATTCTTAGTAGACATTGTTCATTCCCCTCTTAAATTCCTCAAATTCTCAATACCAAATAACCAATCACCTTTTATACCAATCACAAACAACGAGTGCTTCTAGTTCTTGCTTTAATCTTCGGTTATTTTCTATCACAATCAAATCCTAAATAAGCACACAAAAAAAAAAAACACATTAATCATTAATCAATTAATAAACAAATTAACAAAAATCAACCTATTAATCAAGCATTTTCGTGTTTTTATACGAAGTCGCAATCACAACCTAAAAATTAGGCATCAGGCATACAACTGTGAGATCTCGAGTTTGATATTCAGCCTGACAATATTGACATTGTTAGTTGAGTCAGCTTTACAGACAATCAATTATTTTCATCCACAAACAATGTATAGACAATAAAGATCATAATATAGAGAAACGGATGAAATCAATTATCAATACAAGTTACTTGGAATGGGAAAAACAATAAAAAGGATTCATTGAACGATTTTGATCGATTAGAAAAAGACGGAAACAGATATCGAGAAAAACGGTAATGGTCGAGATGAATGCGATATTGCTGAAATTGAAACTATAAAACAGATTTGAAAAGAAAAAGAAATGGAATGAACGAAACGCAGTGAAATAGAGATTGGAGAAGAGATTGTATTACGGAGAAGAAGAGCGAAACGGCGTAACGGAGATGTCGTTTTGTTGATCAAGCGCGAAAATGAGGGAAGAAGATGAAATGGAATGGTGTTGTTTGTGATCCAAAAACGACGCGGATCGGAGCGTTTTGATGCAAGTATTCCATTGTTGTTGAAGAGAGAATGAAAAAGCGCAAATGGAAATTTTATGAAATGGAAATGAAGCTATTTGGTTTTTTTTCCTATTTTGACGACAAATGAAAAAATTAAACTGATGCAATGACGTGGCTTAAACGAATCGTTTTAGTTGGCTCGGCGCTGCGTGTGAGCCATTTGACGAGTTCTATTTACTTGCGGCGCTGCGTGAAGCCTCCAATCAAATAAAGGGGAATTATCTTCATCCGGTTACTCACTTGTTCTTTTTCCATTTTATATGTTTTTGCTATTTAAGTATTAAATATTATAAAAATGAGTAATTTTTTTTTGAACAAAAAAATAAGTAATTTTTTAAAAATATCATTTGCTACTTAAGTAATGGATGTTACAATAGTAGGATATTTTTGGTTGTATAAGTGATTTAAGTAGCAAAGTAGCGAATATTTTATTTTGATAAATTCATATTACATGCGTGAAAATAGATAAGATGTCAAAAATATTTTTCTCAAATAAATTGACTACCACAACCAATTTATTCCAATTTTTCACTCTATGTTGTCTCAACAGCCCTAGTCCTAATTATGATGGGCTATGGACGGATTTAATAATAATAATAATTGAATTATTAAAAATACGAGTATTTATATATATATATATATATATATATATATATATATATATATTATCTATTACTATATATAAAAAAGATACAAATTTTTGGGATGATTTTTTCATTATACCTATTTTACCTTTAAAAAAAATTACAAAAAAAAATAAATAAATATTTGTATATGTCGAAAAATAACTTCCACATAAAAATAGATTTTCAATTTTTTTTAAGTAAATAATTGTTTTTTTCTCTTAATAACTAAGCACAACTTCCACATAAAAGTATGTTTTCAGTTTTTTTATAGTAAAAAAAAATATTTTTTCTTCTTCTTAATAACTAGCCACAACAAAAAAGGATGTTAAGTAGTTATCAATTAACTAATCCAATAAAAAAGAAGATTAAGTAGTTATTTATATTTACACAATAGAGAATTTCGATCACAACAAATAAAAAAAGAAGAATATCGATCACACAAGGCGGCTAGTATATATAAAGGCACCAATAATTTTTTATATATCAATATGTTTTATTAAATCTTTTTTAATTCTTAAAAAAATTGTCTTCGAAAAATAGCCAAAATAGGCAATTAGGGAAAAAGAAATTTGGACAATTTCAAAGAAGAAAACCACACACCTTAAAGAAGAGGTAAAAGAACAAGAACAAGAGGGAGCAGTTAATTTTGCAAGGAAAATAGAAATTATGAGATATATTACTAAGTCATCTTTCATTAATGACATCGGAAAAAAAATCAAAAGAATTGGAAGAATAGTGATTAATAAATAGTAATGGTTATTGATACTATAAAGCGACTTATATTTTGGGGTAAATAATTTTTATAAATTGACTTATAAGTTAGAACGGAGGGAGTAATTGTTTTAAAATGATCTTCAATAAATTTTTCCAAGCAAACGAACAAAGCAAAAAAAAGATAATCCTCTAACTCTAGAGCATTGTTGCAAAACAGACAAACCATCTTCATCATCCGCCGAAATATATGAAAAATAAAGATTTACTTTTAAGACATAATTTTTTTTTTGTTTGACAAACTCTTTAAGACATGATGTGAATCTTTGATGCCCTATGCTTTCAATCTTTTGCGTTTTGTTATCATTTCTCTTTATTTAATCAAGCCTTTTCAATTAAAAAAAATAAAATCAATCAATAGAAAACAATTTGAAATTTCAATCCTCTCATCTTTATAAAAAAAAAACTGTTATTTGAACACAATAATTGCAAACACATGAAAGTTATGTCATAACTCATAAGCTCAATGGAAAGTTTCCTTTCAAAAAAAAAAGCTCAATGGAAAGTTAGCAATCAGTATCACTCTTTTCTTCAGCAAAAAAAAATACTACCATGTTTCAATGCTACGTAAATCTTTTTTCTAAGAAAAAATTATTCTAAACTTTTTGTCAAAGAAAAACCTAATCCTTTGAAAACAATTTGAAAGACCCGCAATTGTCGCCTTCATTTACAAGTAATCAATGGAACCAATCAACCCAATCAAGTGTCATTCTCATCCTTGCGCGTGCTTATCACTGCCCATGTGATCGGATCAAAGGAAAAAAAAAAACGAAATTAAGTTGGTCAATGCCTAAAGTTTATGAAAGTAGTGTCTATTATTTGGAAAACACTAACTAGTGCCCCGGGATACTAGTTAAGGATACATATTATAGTATAATTATCTATGAACCTGTGTAGTTAATATATTTAAAATATGAATAATGTTGTTTTCAAAGTAAAATTTACTACTTTTGGTACTTTAACTAGTGCCCCGAGAGCACTAATTAGCATGACCCTTATTTTTCAACAAGGAAGTGGTTATTAGTCCCAAATGCTCCTACTAATCACCTTCCGTATCAAAACTTAAGACACAACAAAGGACTATTCCACTATTGATTGAGATAAAAAGACACTCTTTTTGTCCCATGAGCTAAGCTCATTTGGTTGGGACATTGCACTATATGTGCAAGAGCCGGGATTCGAACCCCAGATACTCCACTTATCCATCTTTAAGGTGAAATTTCAAGCCACTAGGCTACCTACCAAAAAAAAAAAAACACTCTTTTTTTATAAGTCTTCAACCATTATTATGATAAAAATTTAATTTTATCAATCACAATCGTATTAAGCAGCACTTTATTTTTGAAAATTCTCACACTACACGATTTTCATATAGATCAACAACACACAATCCAAGATTAAAGATCCGACTAACATCCTTATCAAACCAATGAAAATCAAAAAACTAAGTATTAAAAAATATTAAAATACTAAGTTATACACCAAAGAAAATAAACCAAATTTAAAGAGTATTTTCAATTTATTCTTATAATCAATCCAAACATGTAAACCAAACCAAAGAACTTGGTCAATTTTTCAATGATTTATTTCGTGTTATATTTAACATGATTATGTTCTATGACCAAATCTTTGTATACAACTTTTTGAGCATCATAGATCATATCATAGTGTATGAGACTAAGTTTGATTAATTCATTCATTGAAAAAAATATTGGATTCATTGGAGCAAGTCATGATTATTCATGAATGCATTCAGGCGCGTGACGGCTCAAATTTTATTTTCCAAACTTGTTCTGAAAGAGTCAACTATGTATTCATAATCATTAATCAGATATTATCAGGTAGTACAACACCTTATTAATCTAAGTGTCGTTTTCCACTTTCCCTTAATCAACCTAGAGAAAATTAACCTATCAAAAACCATGGCTCAATGGCTTTCCATATCATGGCTTAAGGCTGACTTAAATGAAGAGTAGACCCCAAAAATATGATACTATTATTCTTTTTATTATATTGTTACTAATTAATAATTCTTTCAGGCGTATTAGATGCTCAACCAACTAGTCAAGCCAGACAACATAAAGTTGGACATGTTTTTTGCAAGCTGTAAACATTCATCTTTATGAACTAAGTGTGGCCTTAAAATACCAAACTTTCAAATACGCGTATTCAAGTACAGCACAACTCACATCACCCCCATTACTTGCGCTATATACCAAATATTATTCAAACTAAGTACAATCTAGTTATATACTTGTATACACGAAAATTGTAGTGATTATGTTTCTCTGAATATTATTGGTGTGACCTTGTCAAAAACAATTATAAATTATTCATTAATGACACAACATACACCCATGTTATGTGATTTGGATTGAAAAATACTTGGTTTCTACTTTCTACTCTCATGACATGTTGGTCCATTCCATCAGGTTGAGAAGGGGACATGTCTCTTTTATTTCTTCTTAATATGTGATATTCATACTTGATGCTTTATTATCATAGCAGACCAGAGTGTGTTATGCATTCCCATGGAAGCAATTCGAAAGACGTAGCAGCCGGTTCAGTCACACCTTTAACGATTCAGAAATGATCGAAACATTAACAAAATCTGATCTAAATGACTCATTTTCTTCACAAACAGGCATGAAAATATATATAGGTTCCCATTAAGAACGAGCTTCAGATAATTTGAATTCCATCCGATATACAATACCTATCATCCATTTTTGGAAAATGATTGTATGAACTAATTTGTTTGCCCCCATACAATATTGTTGGAATCATAATCCCTGCTACTAATTGATCTCGAGTAGAACTTTTTGAAGTGCTTCTGTTGTCAGAGGGATGTGCAAGCAATCTTGACCGTCAGAATGCCTCTTGGTCTTGACCAGCTCGTGGTCTTTAAATTCCGTTAAATGAGAATTCAGGGTAACCTGGTTACTAACAAGGAAACGTTCACGACAGACTGAGTATAGATCACTGATTGGCATTCCTGGAGGGATAAAAAAAAAAATTAAGAAACCATTATATATGAAAAGAACAGCATATAATATCCAAGTAATATTACATCCAACCCAAGTAAAATGATAGAAACTTGCCTTCCTCAGGATGAGAAATTTGATATTCAGCAAGAACTTTGAATACACTCTGGGCATTGGGTGTCAAACTTTGCAAAACTATTGCAGCTGTTTTGACACTTTGGCTGGCGCTGCCGTGTGCAAGAATTAGAGGATAAAACATGCCTTCAACCTTATATGGGGCAAATGTAGGAACATGATACCAGCACCAATTGAACTGTGTGTGAGCCATATTCTTGTCCCAAACTGCCAACAGAACATGTAACTGTTAAGCTATAAGAAGAGACAACAAAAAAATCCTTCATATAGTCATACATACTTCATTATTCCGCTACTGCAACAAGAGTAATGTCTCTACTTCAACACAGATTAAATGATGTGATTATATTATATCAAAACTAAGTCTTGGGAATAGAGCAACCACTTAATTATATCTAAGTCATTTTTAAGTTTTGCTGTTTTTCCTAACCTTCTTCTACTTCTGACGTTGCATGAATGCATGCTATTTTTCATTTGATCAATTCTTATAATCGGTCTTTTACTCACTAGACCAAACTATCTTATAGGTGTCATTACCACCTTTTGCTCAATATGTGCTACTCCTACTTTCTTTAATGCAATCAGTTCTAATATTGTTCATTACTTACCTGCAAACAACTGTAAAGCAGAAGTGCAAATAAACAATACTAGAAATTTACGTCTCAAGACCAAGAAAAGTTTTGGTGTTTCAGCTGTCTAAAAGGGGGATGCCACTTAGTCCTATTTTCCGGTTAAACGGAGATAAAAACATAGGATCAAATCCTCAGAGAACATCCAGTAATAAGCAGCACAAATCAAACAAAATTTTCAATTATATGTTTTAGAAACACAATCATACTTTTCGATTGTGAATTAATTATAAAGCGTTTGATTTTATACAGATTAATTATAAATTGCACTGTCCAAGCTCCGATTCACAATTCAAAGTTAAAACACCCAAAATAAATAGTCAACAGATGATGATAATAGAACAATTCAAACCTGGAAAAGCAATTCAAGCAAACATAACTTCAAGGCATATATCTAAAGATGAAACATGGCAAGACTGATTATACTAACAATTTACAAGGAATATATTCAGCACAAGATAATGCCACAGTATTAATTAAACTTACACAGGGGAGCATTAACATGGTCAATAGAGGCAACAATGCGAATATGGGTACAAGAAGCCAGTCGAGCGAGATATTGTTGGGTTTCAGAGTCCCTTAATCCTGGTCCATCAATATTGTGAATGACTACACAAACGAAAGAACCGCTGTCCTCTACTTCCGCTTCATACAAAAATGTAAGAAGATCTTCCATAGATTGAGTATTAAATGGCTGCCGGCCGGAAACCTTGCGTTTAGCTTTCACTTGGTCACATAGAAGTTCAGCTAAAGCTATTAGAACCTAATATGTTAAAAAGAGAAAAAGAAAGCTTAGAGCATAGCACACTCATTATCATTCACTAAGACATTCATTTGTCTCCATTTTTGCCTTTACTTTCCGCTACCTAATATCTATAATTACATGCTTCTGTGGAACGCAAAATGTTAGGGGGGGAAACAAACCTGTTTTAAGTTAATGGCCTGAAGATACCCATTAATGACAACTACAGAATATTCGGTCAACGTCTTCGAAGCAAAGTCTTCAATCAAAGCCTTCTTAGACCCAAAGCCATACATCAGAAGAGCAAAGCCACATCTGACTCATTTGGAAAGAAAAAAAGGTGAATGTCACAATATTTCCAAGGTAGATAAACTTAAAATTGCTTTTTGAACATATAAATCTTATTCAACAAACTATAATTATAATACATTATACAGCAATAAAGAGTATAAAATTGTACTTAAAATAGCTTAGTTGGACTCATCCCGTGATATACTTTGTGTGTAAATTTTTGTAAGGGTGTACAGAAGTAGTTCATGATATGTGCATAAGTTGTTTCTAATTTATTTTAATAAGCTCTCGGGTAGCTTATCAAGACTGCTTATGTACAGCATACTTCATATTTCCGTTCAACCTTTGAATTCATTTTCCATCCATCTCAAATTCCATATCTTTTGTAAAAATAGTTAGAATAGCAAGTAAGTTCTAAAGCAAGAAGATAAAGGCACAAGAACACAACAATTGATCTCAGAGTTCGGTCAATTGTGGCCAAGTCACTGACAGCAGAGGGATTGTTGCATTTTTCTATATGCAAAGAATTAGGGTTACAGAGTAGTACAAAGCTTTATTTCAATACTACTGTCCAGTTCAGTTCTACTAACTTGCAATGCTCAACCGTCTGCCCACTTATAAGCGAACGAGTCATGCTCAACCGAAACAAACATCAAGAACACAAATTTAAGTGCATATGACATAATTTTCTGGGGTGTTAAACAAACACTTAACATAGTTCTCGCTCCAAAACTCCGTAGCACCGACATTCCTAATCGAATATGTGTCCGAAACCGACACATGTGATTACACTCAACTTTGTTATTTTCTCAAATTATTATTAGTGTCAACGTGTCAGTGCCATGAGAAGGATGCAAAGAGAATCATATACCTTAGGGAGAGAAGCCATTCAGCATACATAGATGTATAGGAATCGATTAAAACGGCAATCTCGTTTTCATGCTTGGGTTGAATTTGCAACGAAGCTTCTCTTAATTCCTAATCAGATACAAAATCAAAAGTTAAAGCATAAGCAGCAATTTCGAGAAAATAAAGTTCATTTTCGTTCATGAATTGGTACCTACCTGTTCATCAACAACATCGATATCGGTGATCTTGTGTTTAGATTTCTTTACCGAAGATGTCAATTCCTTTGCTAGAAAATAATTTCTCGAGAATTCCATGTCCTCCTCGTCTTCTTCTTCATCCTCCTCCCAATTGTCATTGTTGTTCATATTTCAATTAAACGAAGAAACAGCCGAAGCAGTTGCCGATTGACAGAGAGAGAATGCACGTTGTAACGGGATCGGGGGAGACGGAGGAATCGCGGTGGGGTGGGACTGCACGGTGGAAGCAGTGGCGGATTTGGAGAGGTGAAGTTACCCTAGACAATTTTCCCGCCATTTATCATCGAAATGTTATATGATGATTATCTGTCTGGATTGCCTGCCTTTTAGGCGCCAAAGATACCCTGACTTTCAATGCCTGTAATCCGTCAGATCAATCATGTGTTTTAAAAGATGGCACATGTAACATGTATTTATTTTTTCTTTATTTAAAATAATAATTTTCGTTTCCAATTAGAGAGACTGAGAGAGGTGTGGTTAGTTTGGATTGATTTTTAGGTAAAAGAAGTGTTTGAATAATTGAATTGATTAACTTTTATCGGGTTTAGTTTTTTTTTTTTGGGGAAACAGTCATTTTGGTCCCTGACTCTGCAGCTCGCTGTCATATTGGTCCCTGATTTAAGGAAAAACACAAAATAGTCCCTGACTCTGAAATCAGTTAGTATTTTTACGGACTGCAGGGATCAAAATGACTAACGGACTGCAGAGTCAGGGACCAAAATGACAGCGAATTGCAGAGTCAGGGACCAAAATGACTAACAGACTGCAGAGTCAGGGACTATTTTGCATTTTTACATAAGTCAGGGATCAATGTGACAGCGAGCTGCAGAATCGGGGACCAAAATGACTGTTTCCCCTTTTTTTTTTGTCAAGTAGTTTAGTATTTAAAAATTTCACTTTTAAGATAGATGAATTAGATCATCGGGGTTTGAATCCTGACATTCTATATGTATAATGCAATATCCTATCAATTGAGTTAAATTTACGGACGGTTTAGTTTGGTTTATAGTGGAATTAAAATTGAATTAAGTTAATCAGTTTAATTTGATTTGATTGATCAGATTGAATTTTTTTTTGTTGAACAATGTATTCACAAGTGTATTATTTGCTATTATATTTTTTCGATGTATTCTTTGATAATCAAATTTTTATATTACAGTATCATTTTTCATGCAAACTATTCTATGCTTTTTATTTTTTAAACAACTTTAAGTTAAATAAATTTGTGCGGCATACTAAAAATCAAACATTCATTTCCTTAATAAACAAAATCATTTCATAAGTTATTAGAACCATATTATAAAAAATGAGTATGATTATTAATTATAGACAATATATCATTTTTTTACAATATATATATATATATATATATCATTTAAAAGTAATAAAAATGACAAGTAAAAAATGGCATAAGGAAGAAACAATAAGTAATTATTAATAAAGTTACCTTTATAAACTTCAAAAGTTTAATTTAGATTCAATTGAGAGTTTGAGACACTATTCTCTAACTTTAAATTTTTTCTACTAAAGAAAAAGTTTATCTTTTATTATTTTATTTTTTGTCCAATTTAATAATTTAATTAAATTTGATGAAAAAACTATTGTTCATCAAGTATTATTTTTACTTTGCTAAAAAAATAAATTATTTTTACTATATTGTTTTTTTAACTATTTTATAGGTAGGGTTCTTATATTAATTTATGACAAAACTTCCAAAGGGGAGTAAAGTGCATGCGCAATTTAGCATAAGCACCGGGTCCATCATTAATGAGGAAGATAACCACCCAAATGATTACTACTTGATCCAACAACAAAATCTCACCACTCTCAGACAACAAGCGCACGTTAGCACACACCAACACCACCTTTCCAATCCCATGTTTCGATTAACACGAGGAACAAGAACCCAGCAACCTTAACCCACCACTCACAAATTGAACAAACAAATTTGGGGTATTTGAGGTTCCTTTCCCATTTCCTGGATCGATCTATTTTGAGGTCAAAAGCAACATTTAAGGTTAAAATAACATTAAAGTTGCAATCTTTTTGGTCTGCGAAAGTGATAAAGAAACAAGGGCAATGGTGGAATGAAGATAATAAAGGTGAAAACAAGAAGAAGAAAAGAAAAGGGATATGGCAAGAAGTGAATGGGGTATTCAAGTTCAATCAAGAGGAGGAGGAAAGTGGGTTTGTTCTTACAAGAAAATCACTATCTTAGTTTGTCTTTTCAACATTGCCATTGCTCTCTATTGTCTTCGTTCTCTTTATGCTTCTCTTTATATCTACTCTGGTAGTGTTGGAAGAAACAGTGAGTCTTAGTTCTTTCTACTTTCCTTTTTTTAAGGATGTCTTTGTCTATATCTATGTCTATATATGTTTATGTATGTTTTATGTACTGTGTTTTTTTTTACCTAAAACAGAAAAGACTAAAATAAACTAAAGGGTGTAAAAAAATTGTGTTTTAAGTTTTGTGGTAAATTTTTGAAGCACCCAAAATGGAAAGATTATTGCTGCATGTTTCTAACTAAAGGTTTTTTTTGTCATTCTGTGTTTTTTCAGTTGTAGTGTATAAACCAGATCAGATTCGGAAAATGGAAGAGTCGGATCGAATTAGGAAGTCGTATAAACCGGTGGAGTTAATGAAATGGGTAAGAACTAAGAAGAAGCAATCACTTTCTTGTTAAGCTGGTTTAAAGTTTGTTAATTGGTGTTATGTTCTTATTACTCTGTGCAAAAATAGGTGAAGGAATTAGAAGGGGAGTTTTCAATACAAAATGTGGAAGTTGAGTTGCCTCAACACTTGAAACAGAAGATAATTGATGAGATCTTGCAGAGACTAGTGAGTTTGAATAGCAGAAGCACTAATGGATCTCACTCGCAGGGCATTGCTATGGAGCGAGGTGCGTGTATGCCGATAGATTGTGCTTATAAGAATCTGTTGTTCCTTCTGTGACTAAACACTGAGATTTTATTTTATAGATACTCACATTTAACTATGCCATCATTATAATGAATGTCATCATTATATTAAGCAAGGGGATCAGGATTTCATATTAACATGACCATTGACCCTTTGAAAGATTTGATGTTTTACTGTCGTTAAGTTAATAATTGATCCATAGTTATAAGGTCGAAACAAACATGGACTTGTTTAAATATAACATATTCAATTTTTCCTCTTACCAAAGATATAATGTTTTCTTAGATACATGAACTAGTTCTTTTGATGCAGTTGTTGCTTGCTTGCTGGTCATTATTTTTTCTTCTAGAGTACACCAGTTGTTTTGTGTTTCAAGCATAAATTGGACAGAGTAGTTGCTTTATGCATGTCTTAGGGTCAAAGTCACAGTAAGAAGCATAATCATCAATCTTTGTTTTTTAATAATTTTTTAGGAAATTAATTTAATTTGTTGTTCTTTCTTTCATTGGATATTATTGGATTTTGGTCCTTATTCAATTATCAATGAGGGATAATTTGATCGACGTAAACTGCTTTTGGGTATATTTTCATAGCTTCATCATAAAATGACAAACTGAACAAGAACTTCAAAATATCTAGGATGAGTGGATGACATTGCATATAAGTTTATTGCATAGATCTAAATGAACAAGAACTTCAAAGTTTTCAGTTTTGAAACATGTAATGATAACTTGTAATGCATGAAATTGGAAATCACTTATCTATTCTATTCGAGGATCACTTTATATACTATGAAAGAGAAGTTGGAAATCACTTATCTATTCCCTTCGAGGATCACTTTATATAACTTTGAAAGAAAAGGTTTATTATGAGAATATGGCTTACTTCATTTGTATAGTATTTAAAAATTTGGCTTTATGTTTTGGTTGAATTGTGGAAAAAACAACAACTCAGCAGTATGTTGTTTGAGATCCTCATTGACTAGAGATATCATGGATGTGTTGACTGTTGAGATCCCACACCGACTAGAGATATAGCGAAATTATTCGTTATAAAGATTGACAGTCCTCGCCTTACAATCCAATTTTGTGGGGTCGAGGTAAATCTAAAATCCATATTCTAAGACATGCCTTGAGTATGTTTTCTTTTGGAAATAAGTATTAATAAAAGTGAGGAATAGTTTAATGAAGTTTATCTGTGAGAGAAGGGATACTAAGCAGAAGTAGATGTGGTATTATGGAGGAACCAAAATTTCACATGTAATTTTTTTTTGGCACAATTTCACATGTAGTTAGAAAACTGTTTTGATCAAAAATATCATATCTAGCCTAGTATCAGTAAGTGGCGGTGTCACATTTTGCTCATTATGAACTCAAGAAATATGCAGAGAGAGAAGACAATGGTTGATCAATTGAAGGTTAAAACTTATGGATGGAAGATAAATGTAATGAATCGCTTCGGTGGAGGAAGACATCAGTGGCCATCTGTAAAACACTAACTCTCAAAATAGTTTAAGATTAAGGTGGGCGTGAGATTCAAAATGAGACATACCTGAATGTTGGGCAAACTATGAGGGGACTGCCATGTGGTTTTATTTGAGCCTTTAGGAACTCTATCTAGTCCAGTACACATCCCCTAAAGTAACGTATGTGTGATCACAACACAACACCCTATAATTGCTTCTGACCAGCATTGAAGTTATGGAAATCATACCTGCATCACACAAGTTGAAGCTCATTCACAACGGGATTTGCTCTCAAACTGTTCAAGTAAGAAAGATGACTCAGCTATGGAGTGAAGAATGCATCCACCTCAGCTTTAGGTCGTACAACTCTCCCTCTCTGCCTGGGATTTCTTGGTGGTCAGTTTTTAACATTCTCTAAGTAGGATACATGCTCAAGCCCCTTATCTCGAAAGCAAGAGACAAGATAGTTCAGCTTCTCTCGACCTTGCCTTTGGTATGTGGGTCCAACGGCCCAATAGACCACCAGACAACTCAACACAAGGGGCAAGGCAATGAAAATCACTCTGTCATGCTGTGTATATTGACAATCTTGTAGGCTGTAGACCTTGTCTATTCTTGTAGGTCGATAACCTTTTAGAAGTCGCTCTTGTTTATCAGTTGGCTTCGCATGAGCAGCTGACCTGAGGGTATCTATTCTGTACCTAAATGAGCAGTTGTCACTGCCTCTTGTATATATTCAATAAGCATGTCTTGAACCTAAATGAAGAAAATAAGTGAGGGCTCAAAGTTGACCGTTTGTTTACATTTACAGTTACAGAAAGATCTTCTATATTTCCAATATGTAAAGATTTAAAGAATGCATGATGAATTTACTTTCTTTAATGTCCTGTCACTCACGTGTGTGGCCAAATTTGTGTGTTAGAATTGCACTCATCTTTTGGAACTATTATCCATTCTATTTTTGACAGTAAAGTTGGTAGTGTTATGTAAGTGTTTATTTTGTTTAATCTAAGAAAATATTATATTGCATGTTTTTAATATTTGACTTGTTCTATCCAGAAGCGGTAGAAAATTGGCGTAAGGAAAAATTGGAAGAGGTCAAGTTGGTTTCAATGGGTGGGATTTCCAACTCTACCGTTTCTCGTGAAGAGGCAGGTATGAGTATGGGCAACATTTTTTTTTGTTGCAGTGTTGCTAATGTTGAGTTGATTGTGTGACAATATCAAACGAAGTTTGTTACTTTGCATGGTAATAAATAATTATGAATGCTTTACAAATCTTTGACACATTATACCTAATACTTATTTCAACCTACTACTAGGGATGTTAGTAAAAGCTTTGGAGTCTGATTGGGCTGTGCTTGCTGAAGAAATTGGCCTTTGGATACCTGTTGAAGTTGTGAATGAAGAACACAATGACAAACCTGACGGGGTAGACGATTCAGGTAATAGTTTCTTTGTCTCCATCATTCTGTCCCTTCTACAACAGAAAATTCATCACCACAGTGGTTTGCTGGAATTGATTTACTGTAGGACATTATGTTATGACACCGTTAGATATGTTGAGAAGTGCTACCAATACCCTCTTTGACACTCTTTTTAACACTATCTCTATTACTGAAATTTATGTGAGTCCCGCTATTTTAAATATTGGTCCGACATAAATTCATAGGCCCATTTGAATTTCAACCAGTGATGGATCCAAGAATTTTAAGTAGTTGGGGCAACATCTATAAAGTTATAGCATTAAAAACATCTTTTTGTTGTGATAGTTGTTTGCCGGAATCTGTAAGCTACTTAGCATGCATGCATTGTGTTAAAATCAGGGGATTGTGCACATATTTTTCCATTCTAAAGTTAATCTTTGTATTTACCGAGTATATACAATTCTCCAGAGGAGGAAGTTCTTCCTGGCAGGCCCCTTCCACAGGAGTGCAAACCAGAACTTCATACAGATTATGGTGGTGATGCGGTAAAATGGGGTCTTACTCACCACAAAGATAGTGCAGCTGATTGCTGTCAAGCTTGTTTGGACCATGCTAAACGTGCCAAAGAAGGTGAAAAGAAATGCAATATTTGGGTTTATTGCCCATCAGAATTTGGATGTCATTCACCAGATGTGTATCAGCACAAACATCAAGAATGCTGGCTAAAATATGTAAGTTCTACCCTGATGAATCTGATTCCTCTTCTCTATATAAAAGGTCGGTTTGGATTGACTTATTTGGGCTTATCGACTGGCATAAGCACTTGTGAGAATGTTTGGAGGAGCTTATGGAAACAACCTATGCCATGCTCATAAAGTGTTTTCACCTTATTTCCATAAGCTGTCCAATATAGTTATGAGAACAGGTTGACTTTATTTTATCTTTTGCAATAGAAATAACTTATAAATAAGCACTTATACGATAAGATATTATGCTTTAAGCGCTTAATTAAGTTGTTTATCCTTACATATCCATATCCAAAATGCTTAATAAACTTTGAATCTTTGATACTTTTAATTTTCAATTAGTTTTGATTAAAAAATGTTTCCTTACCGGTTTGTATTTCTTCATTTTCAACCTGGCTAATATACAGTTATTGATATTCTGAGTACAGGCTGAGAAACCAAAACTAAATTTTAAGGATAGGTATCCTGAGTGGTATCGAAATTCACGTCCAACTGCACCGGTGATTGTTCCGTGGGCCTCGGGAGTTATTAGTGCTTGAGATAAATAACCAGCACAGAAGAAGGTATAGTATAACATGATCAACCTGAGCCCGGAGCTACCTTGTAGATTATTACAGGCACTCAAAGCTAGCTTTGGCAAAGCCTTTGTCATGCTTTGTGGATTATACTATTGTTGTTCAACATGTTTTTGCATTTTTAGATTAATGGAATGAAATGGGGAATAAAGGGTTCCCCCCAATCGTCATTAACTAATTTTGGACATGGTTCCGGTCAAAGTATGGGGTTTTCGATAGACTCATAGTCTCCATGCTAAGGATTTTGATATGAGAATTGATGCCTTAAACATGTGTCTATATCAGATTTTACCCCCACTACATGTGTAACATTAGATTATTGGACGGTGTAGTCGGAGTTTGATCACAGAAACAGGTATTTGCTTTCAGTTAAGTGTTTCGGGACATTGTTATTTTCCCGTTTGTATTCACCAAAATGTGAAACAAACATACCCTTAACAGGTGAGTAAATTGTTTTGTTGTGTAAGACAGTTAGCTATCATGATTCATTGTATCTCTGAAATTTAAGTTCCTTGCTATTCATTCATAATATCATGGGTCTATTAATTTTATTCGATATATTTAAGTTCGTCATTATATTAATATAAAATTTATATATGAGGAGGGATATATTGACTCCAAGAGTACTAACTCAAAAAAGTTACTCCAAATCTACACCCTCCATACTAATTAACTATGAATTCATCTCCTATGATCAAGCACTTTAATCCTCTATGATTCCCTTGTTGTACCATTGGCAAAAAAAATTAAATACCTATTAGGTCTTATTCCTCGATTCTCTCGTGTATGTTCTCTAAGATCTCAACCAAAATTACCAGTTACCATGAACAAAATTGCATTACCACGCCTTTCAACTCTATGTTTTACAATTGCAGGGTCCCTATTTTATTTCATTAGATTCACACAAAGATTTTTCAACAATTTATTTTATATTCTTGTAATTCCATTGTCCTTATCTTTGAACAAGTAGAATTGTTAGATTTTATTTATTGTACAAAATTCTGGTTGAAGAGGTGAGGTGCCTGGATAGGTGTGGCAATCATACGTGGTAACATTCAAAAAGAAAGGAATGAAAAATAATTTTGATAAAAAATTGAGATCACCAAACCGAATTTGTGTTCCTTGTGGGAGGAAGAAGACCCGACACCGACAGTAGTGTTTTATCGCCAACAACAAGAGATTTTTATTTTTTTCTAAAGAAGCAATGGAATGATTTAGTGGTGCTCGATCACAATAGATGATTTATTATTTAATTTTTTTTTTTTGACAAACATTTATTATTTAATTAGAATCGTTAGATTAAAACAAAATGGAGGGTATTGATTTGGAGTAAATTTTTTGAGTTACTCTTAGAGTCAATATATCCCTCCTCTTTATGAATTTAATTTATATACACTGTCGGTGTAAAATTATTTTACACATACGTCCAATAATATATAAACATATCATGTATTGTGTTTAAAAACACTTGATGTGTCACATTCATTAAATGATGTGGCAATACATTATTGGATGCATGTGTAAAAAAGTTTTACACTGACAGTGCACAACAATTAAACTCCCTCTTTATATATTGCATTTTTGTAATTTTATTTCTATTTTTTGTTCTTAATATTTTATTGTAGACATGATATTTTTTTTTGGATAAAACTTATGTGCATTTATTTAGATGCTTTTTTTCATGATTCTCAATATAAAAAAAATATGGTTTCCTCAAATTCATGATTTTCTCAAAGTTTGTTATATCCACAAAATATGAATTTTATGATCTTTTTATATACATATCCTAATCTTTTCCTTTTTTTCCCACACATCTTCTTTTATTAGGTTCTCCTATTTTTTTAGTTGTTATAACTTCCTTTTTTATTTTTGATAAGTTGTTATATGTTAGATTGGATTACTATTTTTTATGTCTATCTTATATCAACAAAATATGAATTTTATGTTAAGAACTATTTTTTTTATATAAATATCCTAATCTTTTCCTTTTTTTCCCCACACATCTTCTTTTATTAGGTTCTTCTATTTTTTTTAGTTGTTATAACTTTATTTTTTATTTTTGATAAGTTATTATATGTTATATTAGATTACTATTTTTTATGCCTATCTTTTATCATGGTTTCTATTCCTATTTTTATTAGTAGATTTTCTTTGACTAACTTTTTTTTTCTTTCTTAATTTTATGTTTTGTATCTTCTTTTTTTCTTCTTCTTATTTTTATAATTTTTTTTTCTTCGTATTTTTTTATTTTTAGAGTTATAGTATCGGCCCAAGCCCTAACTTTACGCCCTCAAAAAATACATTTTTTTGAATGGGCTTTAGAACTTAAAAAATATTAAATAATTATATATTTAAGCCTCGGGAAAAATATTACAAAGTAGTAGTTAGTTACCTCAGCTGACTGCGTGACACTCATTTATTTCTAGGGCGTGAGTTCAAGTCCTGTGTGGGCAACATAACTTTTATAGTGTTATTTTGCTAAGTTCAAATCATATAAAAGTATGAAATTAAAACTAATAGATTAAATTAAAATAGATAAAAACAAATATTATACACACTATAAAAATCATGTTTGTCTTTAAATAAAAAAATATTTGTTTTTTTTTTCCCGGTTTATATTATTATAGTAGAGTTTTTGTTTTTTTTTTGACAAAAATAGTAGAGTTTTTGTTATTTTGCTTTATGTTCTGATAGTAAATTTTAATTAACAAAATAGAGTTTTTTAAAAATTATAATACATAATATATTTTAAACTTTTTTACCAAAAAATTATTCAATTTATTTTTTGTGAAATATAATATTTTATTATTATTTCTTAAAAAATCATTTAATTTTTTTTTTGTTAGGCCCCATTTTAATTTTCATTTTAGGCCTCATATTTTGTTTTTTTATTTATTAAAAATATGTATTCATTCATTCAAATTGAAAATAGATAGATCATTACAAATTCAATATTGTTAAAAACTGAAAATGGTGAATCTACAAACAATCTTGCAGCACCTAGGTTAATAGCATACAACGGCATCATAAAAGTGCCTACAAATATGACTAAATAAAAGTAACCGAAATAATCATACTCCCGGATCTGCAACGTTGACGTCCAAGTCATTATCAGATCTGTAATGATTGATGTAAATCTGTCAATTTGAATCAACAAAACACCGGACCAAAACGGAAAAACCAACAAATGCCGCACAAGACGACGACAATCTTAAAAAAACAAAACAAAAATACGAAGAAGCATGTATAACCACTTATTTAAATAAAAAGAGAGACAAAACGGTGTTGAATGATTCTTTCAGGCCAAAAATGGCTAAAATATTTTAGCTCAGTAACCTCTTCAATCAACAGGAACAACGAAAGATGAATTGTCTGAAGTTATATTATGTGTGATACTTATTTTGGTTGGCATGAGATGGGACTATCCAAGGAAATTTTTGAATGCTAATGAGAAGCTGCTGCTATTCCTTGTGATATATTTTCAAGTGTTATGTAAGATTTTTATTAGCTGGATCGGTGAATTTGGAGTTGTTCTAGTTGATGTTATATGATGTGTAGCCATCATCTATTTCCCTATTAATTGGGAAACCTCATACATTGACATAGAGGCGGCTGATGAGGTGAATATGAAGAAATATTTTGAGCAGTGGTTGTTGAACACTTGGCAGTAGGAAAGTTCATATTTTACATTCTAAAAAGTACCACTACAGCTGAGTATGAATGGCCGATCATTGCTGCAAAAGAAGCATCCACAATATGGTGTTTGTATACCTCTTCAAAGGGTGTGGGGATGATGATGATAGGAGTGACTGATTTGGCATGATGCCATCTATCTTCTTAAGTTTGTGAACATTTTTTTACATTGTACAATGGTCGTAAGTAGTGCCTGATTTGATATACCATCTTTAAATGGTTTTTTACATTTTTTACATCGTACAATACAATGGTTCCACACTATGGTGTTTGTATACCCTCTTCAAAGGAGTGACTGATTTTTGATATGAGGATGAATATTGTCTTATTGTCTTTTGTTTTCACTGTTTTCAAGTTTTACTCCATGCCTATATTAAACCGTGATTATGAGTAATAATAGGTAATAGTAAGCATCCCTCGTCCCATAAGTCCTAGTTCAACTAGTAAAATATGTCGAAATTGTTAGGCCGGATGTCATGACCCGGATTCGAACTCGGGATTTCACAATTATGTGAGTTTAATTTCCAGTGAATTACCACTTCAACAAAGACAAAAAAAAAGTAAGCATCCCTCAAAAATAGCATTAATTATTAATTACTCCATCCGTTCCAAAATGTAAGCAAAAGTTGGTCAACAAAAGTGAATGTATTTGGCCACCAACTTTTGCTTACATTTTGGGACGGAGGGAGTATATTTTGGGACGGAGGGAGTATAGTAATTACAGCTGCATTCCTTAAAAATAGCATTAATTATGGATGTATTGGTACTCATAACCACTCTACCACATTAATAGCAGCACACACTACTCCTCTTTTGATAATCCAAATCGAAGATTTTAAAACCTCTTTCATCTCTCTTCAACTCTGTGTTCGACATTAACAATGGTTTGCTGTGTATCTATTAGTTCCTGTCAAAAATCAACTCTAAATATTTGATAGTATTAGTTTTTTTTTTCTTTCACTAAGACTTCCATTAATAAGCTTTTTTGTGTAGTTGTTGACAATTTATGAATTTCCTTTTGTGATAAAATTTTATTTTTACTTTTAACTATAATTTCATGTGTACTAATTTGTTACTTTCTTTTAGGCAACACAACACTTTTGAATTTATGTTGCTTCCTTTGTATGACTTAGCAAACCTCATGGGAAAGCAGTACTGCATCTTAAGATAAGCATTCGTTTGTATCCCAATATTTGTTACGGGCCTGTTATAGGATTGTTTTAGATTTTGTTTGGTTTGAATGTACAATAATGTTATTATAATTTTTATTTGGAATAATTAAGTTTCTTGGTTTATGAATATAGCGTACAACAAGATAGTAAGTTGATCAAGGTTGGATGGCTTATGAAATGTTGTAAATTTGTAATATTGTATATATATCATACAAAGATTTGTGTATTTGTTACATTGATCAAGATGAAATTTCATTATTTTCAGTTCAATTGTTATTCACGGTTACTATAAGCAAGATAAAAATTGTAAAAATGTGGGTAGGAGGTAAATTAATCCTTTTATCACATAACTATGACTTGAAAATATATCAGTCCATAAATAGAATCAACACTGATGTGAATGTGACTTGGTGTCTTGGAAGCATGTAGCAAGTCATCCTTAATTAAGCCTATCTTCTTTAAATCTAATGGAAGTAATTTGCAGCCATCTTAACCCTAATTTCTACTCTAAATTGGCGCTCTTAAGCTGGCATTAAATGCTATTATGCTTTGTTAGTTTTCCATTCATTTTTCAAATTAAAAAAAAAACTGTATTATGTGTTAAATAGAGAAAAATGAGTTGCCGTGTTTATCTCGAGAAAAAAGCATGCATAGAGAAACAAAGCATGCATAGAGAATAGAGAGAAGCATGCCACACATTTAATGAATTGCCGTGTTAATTTTGTCAAATTAAAATGCTTCTTGATATTCCATGGGTAATTGCTTTTAACCTCTAATTGATTACTCCACTTTTATTGATATTCTACAATCTTCTTGAGCAATAAACCATCATTTAATTTTAGTAACTACTCTCTCTATTTACAATGCAAGCAAGCTGTTTATTTTGTGGTCTATATGTCACTACCTTTCCACTAGAGCTGGGTATACAGACTGATCCGCCCCGTTTAACCCGCCCCGCATAAGTCCGCGTATTAAACGGGGCGAGCAAGCCCGTCAGTAAATATAAACGAGTTAAAATATATAAATCCGAGTTCGGCCCGCATAAGTCCGCGGGTTAAACGGTTAACCCGCGGAGTATTATAAAAAAATTAAAAATCACTTTTTTCAAAGAAAAACAAAAATATTGATATAATAAATGCTAAAAAAAACTATATTGTTAACAATTTTATGTTATATCATATAAATCGTAAGTAACAAATAAATAAAAAAGTTTGTGACATTTTTGAGTTTATCTATCTTCTTTAGCTAAGTAATACAACCAAAGAGATAAAATCTGTAATTAATTATATATATATATAAAAAATAAAATAAAACGGGTCACGGGCCAAACCCACGAACCCGCGGATTTAATCCGCAAAACCCACGGTTTTAATGGTCCAACCCATATGGATAAAAATATAAACAGGCAAAAAAAATTAGACTTAAACCCGTCAAAACTGTGGGTTAAACGGGCCGGTCCGCGGACCTTGGCCCGTATACCCAGCTCTACTTTCCACTTTTCAATGCAAGGAATGCAATTCCTGTTTACAAGTAAAGAAAACCGTAGTGGGCTTTAAAAGCACAGCCCAAACAAGTAAAGAAAATGCAATGTGAAATCGTGTGACCCGCCAGCATAATAATAGCACCTGTTGTTAGCTTTATTTATTCTCAAGATTAAGTTTTTCATGGCCAATGAAACCATCCTAAAAAATAGCACACAATAAATGAATGAATCAACTTCAAAGCTTTACGTATTTTTGCTTTCTTTTCTCCTACCCACTTTCCCCACTTAAATAAGCAAAATCTCACCTCCAATTTTAAGATTTTCTCCAGTAAACAACAATTTGACCACAAATTTCTTCTTCTTTCTCTTATTCTGTTCATGTTCATCTTCTCCCTTAATTTCATTACTTTTTATTTTATTTTCTTTAGTTTCTAATTTGAGATTCTCTATACCATTTCCATGGTTTCTTTCTTGATCCGCCATGAATGAATCTTACTACGCAGGTTAAGGTTATGCTATTTTTTCTTCATCTTTGAATGAAATTTTTATACTCTTATGCCTATTATGCTAATATTGATGTTGAGGAAAAGATGATACAGCAGGTGATTTGAGGATGTTGCCCATGTTTTCTAATGCAAGTGTTTTGTGTTCAATTTTACAGTTGAATGAATAGTTTAAATCAATTTGTTATTGCCATTACAAATGTAAGAAGGTTGATCCACTCTTTTGTATTTTCTATTCCTTTTATAATTTTGATCATTTGGTCTGCTTCTTCATGTAATTAAACATATTGAAATTTGTTGTTTTGTTTTTTATTTTTCTTTTCCTTTGGTTTTGAAGGGGAAGAAGAAACTATGGGAATACAAAGTGCATTAGAAAAATCAAATAACTATAATATTGAAGAATCTAAAGAGAAAGCCAAAAAACTTATATAATGTTACAACTCACTAAATGAAAGTAAATAAAGTGCATGTACATAGGTGAAGGTAGGGGAATAACATGACCAGATATCAAACAACTCAATGCTATGCTCAGAAGATGAAATCACATAACGAAAACATAGAAGGGAAAACGTTATCAAAATCACTTATTTAAATTAAAACTATGAAAATAAATGTAGATGGATAATTCTAGGTCAAAAATTGGCCAAACCCACTCATATCTTTTTAAATACTTCCATATCATTGAATTTTAATTTTGATTTTATATTGATTTTGATTTTATGCATGTTTTTTCATTGAATTTTCACTTGACTAGCAGCAATATCATTGTCTTAATTTTCATTTGACTAGCTCTGTTTAAATGACATCCTACTTTGTATTGTATGAGACTTATTTCAAGGCATTCCTCATGTCTCTATTTTAATAAAATTGGAGATGAGTCACAAGTTAACTCACCATACTGTAAATTTACATAGCTACAATTTTACTACAATTTAATATATTCTCAACACTTGATTATATTTTAATCTTTCACAAGAGATTGGTTTGTCAATGTAATTGTAGTTGATGTATTTTACTTCGGTTAATAAATTGTACATTCTTTGCACTTAATTTTGATAAGTTTTTGTTTTTCCACTACCAATATTTATTTAAATTAGTTTATAAGTTCTATAGTTCTTTTGGTATGTCCAATTTATATTAATTTTTTCTTACAAAAGGAATTAAACTAATTAAAGTTTTAAGTTAGATTAAGTCAACCAAAAATACAAATATTGTATGTAAAATGATCTTTTTGGTATGGAAGCATATTTTTTTGGTATTGAGGCATATTAATAAAGATATAGTGTAATCTCAAATTTGATTTAGAGTTTTTTTAAAATTTAATTAATTTACTAAAAATTGTATCAATTTAACATATTAAAAATATTAATATACATGCATATGATTAGATGATTATGCCCCGTGCGAGCACGGGTAAATAGTCTAGTATAGTATTAAAGTAGAATACCGTTTTCCTAAAATCATTATAGGGAATTTAGGATATTTTAATAACTCATTGCCAAACTAAATGTGGGTACATTTCTCAGTTGGGATTCACATATTGATTCGCCACGATGTGAAAGTTAGTCCCTTCCGCTAGCCCTACTATCATTTTTAAGGAATTTGTTTTAAAAAAAAGTTCTGTAGTCATTTGTGATGGTGAAATTAATGTAACAACTTTAGATGGTAGTTTGAGTGAGTGATGTTTATTGTGCTTTCTCTTCTCTGTTGTGAGTTTTGCAGACATGCTCGGAGAATCCCAATTCGACACCTATTCAAACATGGATGTTGATCCTCGCCAATACGATAACATTGTATGTAATGTATCTCTTCCTACTTATTTTTCTTGTGTTTACCTATAACTCTTTGATTATTCTCTTACTACTTCTCCAATGGTTGCATGTTTTGTAATCATAGGTTCTTATCTTTTAGTGTTAGTATACAGTTCAATTCCCAATTAAATTACTTCATACTTGCTTAGGTGGAGAGTATTACAACTTTTTTATGCTCCATTTCTCAAAATTTGGCTACTTGTTATACTTTAAACTAAGCTCAACCCCGTTTTTCGTCATTTACCGAACAATAATGAGTGAAATCAACAATGACGTGTTTCACGTTTATTTTCAATACCGAGATTCGTCTTGGGAATCTTAGTCTAATTTATTTGATAATTGATTGCAATAAATTTGTATTGATGTCAGAAATTTACTGAAATTGTGAATTCTTCATTACATATGCATTGCCACTCTGCTTTACCTATTTGATATTTAGAAGGATTTATAGTATTTAAGATGTTTCGTATATTTTATGTCAAAACAAAGATGTTCTCTATATTTTGGTTGTTGCCATGGTGTTACTTATTGAAAGTTGGTTTTTGGTTGTTATGGGCTTATGGCTTTTGAACTTGTTTTTTTATCTCACCTATCATTAAGGAAAAAAAGAAAAGAAAAAAAATTTGAGCTAATGCGGGATAGGTACTCCCACCAGAACTATTACTTATATGGGTGATATTAGCCTATTATGTGTTTTATTGTCTTCCTGGTTATGTTTATTCTCTGGTTACAAATTCTTTAGCTAACCTGCAACAAAAACCCCAGAGATGATAAGGGATCAGAAATTGGCCTTTAAAGTGTTAGAGCAATTCTATAAGTTTGCACAAAAACTAAGCCACATGGCAGATAAGTAATCTATACTAATATATAAAGGGGATACAAATTTTTGGGATGACTTTTTCATTATTCCTATTTTACCCTTAAAAACAAACTACCAAAAAAAAACTAAGCACAACTTCCACATAAAAGTAGGTTTTCAGTTTTTTTATAGTAAAAAAAAAATATATTTTTTTCTTCTTAATAACTAGCCACAACAAAAAAAGGAGGTTAAGTAGTTATAATTAAATAAGTCCAATAAAAAAGGAGATTAAGTAGTTATTTCTATTTGCACAATAGAGAATATTGATCACATCAAACAAAAAAAAAGAGAATATCAATTACACAAACGGGCACAAAAGAAAAGAAAAGAAAAGAACAAAGGAAACAATAATAATCAATCATTATGGATAGAGAACAAAGGAAAAGAAAAGTAGAAAATATAGAGGTAATTCACAGAATGCAACAAATTTCTTTTATTTTTCTCCTCTCATCGGTTTGAATAGTAGAAGCACTAATGGATCTATTTGAGAAAAAAAAAGAAAAACTATGTCAATTTCATCATAGAATTTTAAACCAAATTTGGTATTTTAGTAGTAATTTCTTTTAATACATTGTAATTAGATTAATTTAAACTAAATCACTCAAATAATATTTAAAATAAAATACATAAATAATATTAAAAAAAGAAAAATATAGTACAAAAATATTTGGACAATAAAAAGAACAAACTGAGCTAAAATTTCAAAAACGCACGCTCGCACCATTCTCACTCTTTCAAACCAACAAAAGACATTCAAACTTCAAAACCCAAACACAAACTTGTTGAGCAAGAAGAACAATGAGCAACATGAAGAGGTTACTGTTTCTCCTTTCGCTGTTCCCGTTGATTGAAGAGGTTACTAAGGTTCAAGATTTCACCGAAGTTTTCATCGGCAAGGTGCCTCGTTCTTCCTCTCAATTAATTATACTGTACACAGCCAAGTTTAAGATCAATTGATTGATACATTGACAATTATAGCCAAATTATAGATCAATAGTTTGATACATTGCCAATTATAGCCAAATTATAGATTCATTGTAACCAATTTTGGCTATACATGTACTCGACTGATGAAGGAATAATATCATAGAAAGAATTTGAGAAAAGTTAGTGGTAGTATTGTTTTTGTAGCTTAGCTCTCTTCCTTTTGCTGTGATATCTGTGATCATAACACAATTGTACTTATTTTGCTATCTTATTAAGATTTTTTAAGTTACTTATGATGTGATGGGATGTTGAAATATTAATTGGTCTGGACTTTGAAGTGACTTTACCTAGTGATTTTGTTGTTATGTTCCTATAATGCTGCGGTCTATTGATTGCGCATTATTTCAGAATTCAGAGAAGTATGTTTATGTGGGTGAAGTTCGGTCGATGGCAGAGTCCCAAAACAGACTACCTAGCACTATGTTTGTGCATTAGTGCTAAAGGGGTAAATGAAATACCTCCGTCATTATTAAAAAAGTACGGTCAAAACATGATAAGTGAATAATATCATTTAATCAAAATAGCTCTAATAAAATGGGACAGAGGTAGTAATTGTATGTTTATGTTGTTTTGTGTACTCTACTATACATTAGAACTGAAGTTCCTATAATTACTGTTTTTCAGGCATTGGGAATTGTTGCTGACAACCTATGCTATGACTTTGCGGATATTCAAATGATGGAGTTGCTTCGTCCCACAGAAAATTTTGATGGTGAAGAGGTTACTGAGACTCAAGATTTCACCAAAGTTTTCATCAGCAAGGTGTCTCGTTCTTCCTCTCAATTAATTATAGTCTTCTACATGATTAAAAGCTGATGTTTGATAGAGTTTATACCCAATTATTATACTAGTATTAGTATTATTTTAATGATTATAGATTAATACATTCATCTATCATTGTGATGTGAAATCGTACCAAGCCGTTTAAATCATATCATATCGTCAATTTATAGTTAAAAAATATGATAGGAGGACCAAAACTACGAGTTTTAAAATAGGGGGACCAAAACTGCAAAAAGTTGAAAATAGGGGGACCAAAACTGCAATTAAACCTTTTTTTTAAGTTGATATTATATATGACTTCCGTGCCCGTTTGTGTGATCGATATTCTTTTTTTTTATTTGATGTGATCGAAATTCTCTATTGTGCAAATATAAATAATTACTTAATCTTTTTTTTATTGGACTTAGTTAATTGATAACTACTTAACATCTTGTTTTTGTTGTGGCTAGTTATTAAGAATAAAATATATATATATATATATATATATATATATATATATATATATATATATATTTTGCTATAAAAAAAACTGAAAACATACTTTTATGTGGAAGTTGTGCTTAGTTATTAAGAGAAAAAAAATTATTTACTAAAAAAAACTGAAAATCTATTTTTATGTGGAAGTTATTTTTCAACATATAGAAATATTTAGTTTTTTTTTTTGGTAGTTTTTTTAAGGGTAAAATAGGTATAATGAAAAAATCATCCCAAAAATTTGTATTCTCTTTTTATATATAGCAATAGATGAACAGTCATACTAAAGAGGAACTTATTTCTTCCAGCTGATGTCATACTTTACTTTTAAAATTAATTAAGGTTTATGATAAACGGTAATTCGGATATTTATTTTTTTTGACGGAAAAGTAATTCGGATATTTATTAAGTACTACTATAAAAGAAAATTAAAAATAGAATTAATATTAAAAAGATAATTTTTTCATATTTTTAAGTTATTGAATTTTCATTCCAATCAAATGATAGCAGCTGTTAATATATATTTCGCAGTAACAAAAATGGATGCTTTCAAAATCAAACTTTGATATTAGTATCCTTAATTAGTGTTTATCATTTTCTATTACGAGAATTTTGCGTGTCTCTAGAAGAAAATTGAAATTGAAAAGAAAAGAAAATGAGCAATTAGGGTTCATTCGTGTCAATCATCACACAAATTGTGATACAATTTCAACATGAACAAATAACGCACTACACATTCTTCAATTTATCATCAATGATTCATGTTGAAATTGAACGGTGATACAAATCGTGTATTCATATCATCATTCGTCACTACCAATTACTATGGATTCAGGAGAAAGAGGCAAGATCCATTGGAGTGTCTTCGACGGCGTTAAGATAATCGCTGCGACGCCGGAGGCTCTAATGTCAGAGATCGACTCTGCAATTTCAAATCTCGAATACTCACGCGCCACCGCTTTCCTCGAAGCCAAAGGTATACACGACGCGCGTACGGCTGATGAATCGTACAGAGCGGGTTGCGCCGCTTTGGCCGCCGGTAAATTGGAGGAAGCTCGACGTTGTTTCAATGTTTCTCTGTCGAAATGTCCTCCTGATAAGACTGCAGCTGTTGCTAAACTTCAGTCTTTGATTTCTCTCACTTCTCAACATCTTCAATCATCATTATCACCATCTTCATCTTCTTCAAATTAACTAACGTGTATCTGCAAAATTTATGTTTTTTTATTTTGCTGATTAATTAATGAATACTTTGAATGTGGCATCGGAAATCCCAATTATCAATAATAAAATACTACGTATCATTCATAATCATCAATAATATCTGGTTTTTCAGCTTGGCCTATTTGTAATTAATCACGTTGTTTCACATTTTAGTACTTTCATTTCTAAAACTAGTGTTTGATTAGCATTTCTAAAATATATTTTTATATGGTTCATATCTATTAGCACTAACATGTGCAAATTCAGGTGCTAGCGATTTGTGGTCCTCATGGAGACATTGAGACAAAGGTTTCAAATTCTAGTCTATGGAAAACTATAGTTCAGCTTAGTCCAAAGTTGAATTATTATTGTTTTTGGGTTGTTGGTAATAGGCGCAGTGTTGAAGCTTGGTCGAACGTGTGGATTGAAGTGGGACTACGTGATGACATTAAAGATGTTAAGGTCTGTGATTCATGGTGATTGGAATTTGGAACTGGAGCTTGCTTCGTGATTGGTTGCCGGTTGAGTTGTTAAATAAAATTGCTGCTATCTTGCTTCCATTTAACAGATATTCATAGTGTGCTAAGATGAGGTTATGTCATGCAATGTGCAACTATTGTGGGACTGTGAGTTGGTGAAGCATATATGGTTGATCATAGTGCCATTGGAACCTCGTGACTTATTTTTCGGTGGAAATCTTTCTCATTGGATGCAATATAACTTGAGGAGTGATATTAGTAGCCTGTTGGGAGGACTTTTGGGCAACGGTTTGTCATTGTTTGTGGATGTGGCGCAATAGAGAACTTCATGATGCTGAGTTCAGTTGACCAGTGAAACCTGTGTTGCAAATTGTGCAGCGTACCAGTGATTATTATCACACGTGCAAGTCTAGTCGAACTGTTACAATGACACCAAAAGCAGTCAGGTGGATTGGTTGGCAGTCGCCGGAGGAGGGTTGGGTGAAGGTGAATACAGATGGGACGAGTAAAGGCGAGGGAATAGCTGGCTGTGGTGGGCTTATTAGAGATCACAGAGGCCATTGGCTTGGGGGCTTTGCTAAATTTGTAGGAGTAAGTAGTGCGTTTGTGGGCTGTGGCAGAGTTGTGGGGAGTTTTTGGAGGGATTGAAATATGCTAGAAGTAAGGGGTTCCGAAAGATGGAGTTGTACATTGATTCAGCTTCGATTATGAATGTGATAAGACTGGTGTGACTAGTAGTTCTATGGGTTACTCGCTGGTGAAGAGCATTATGAAATTGTTAGACGAGTAGTGGGAAGTGAAGATTTCACATTCTTATCGGGAAGCAAACCGGTGTATGTACGAATGCTTTGGCAAGTATAGGTTGCATGTTAAGTGACAATCTAGTTTATTTTGAGTCTTGTCTGACTCATATTAGAGATTTAGTTGCTGCTGATGTGTTGGGGGTCAGCACTCCTCTGTTGTAATCTCTTCTTTAGAGCTTATGCCCTCTTATGATATTAAAAAAAAAAAAAAAAACACTTGTAAGTAAATTCATACATCTACTTATCTACTTATTTGCAAAAGGAAAAAAAAATCATACATCTATATAAATGGTTAATTTGATTGAGTACTTGTATACAAAAAATTCACAGTGTCAGTGTATGTAAAATATATTCTTTAATTATTGGTTTAATTGATTAATGAATTTATAATTATCTATAGAGAAATTATATAATGGAATTTATAATTATTTATAGAGAAACATCTGCCAATTAGGGTCTCTGCTCACTGCTACAAAATTTGTCACCCATAATAATCCATTATAAAGAATCCAGAAAACCATATAAACAGTCTGCATTTCTTGAAGCTCTCTGCAACCATTAATACATACATACAATATTTGAAAATTTGATGATAGAGGTTTATCTACATAATCAATGTTATCAGCTTCATTCACTTGCAAAAGCTTGGTCAATCAACTTGATCATGCTGTTAGGATTATATCTTAACATTTCATAGTAGTAATATAGAAAAATGGTCGAACATAAAGGATTACAAACATAATTTAATGTTCAACGATACGAAACAAAATATAACATAATCAAGAGAAAAAATAACATAAAGGACTAACTAAATCACAAAGTTATACTAATCAAGATTTGAATCCTAGACTTTCTTTTCAATTTTTTATTTTATTGTTCTAACTAAATCACCTGAGTTATAGTCTTCTTAAGTTGACTTAACTCTAATATAATGTTACTTTTAGACAGTCTAAAAGAGAAAGAGCTGTCTTTTTCTTTTCTCTTAGATTTACAGTACCTCATAAAGGACATGTCTCTTAAGTTATGACATGCAAAGAGGAAATGTAGAAGATTAATGTTGTGACCCTATAGTGAATGTGTTTTCTGAGACAGGATCCCTTATTGAAGGGTTATGGTACATTGTATTTAGGCAGTAGCTTGAAAGTGGTTTCTGGCTCAATTCAATTCTCACATTGTTTCTTCTATGAATGATGTGTAGATCGGATCAATTGTATTGATATAAATTAGGGTGTGAGGTGTCTTGTTTATAGGTCACTCATCCTTATTTGTTTTTTCTTTTCTTTTTTAAGTTAGTGACTATAATTTCATCCGATGAATAATTGGAAAAATTTGGATTCGAACTCCGACCATGCACGTTGAAATATTTACATATTTCAATCAACTGAGTGATACTCACAAGGATTTCTTTTTAATCACTCTTATATTTGGATTGAAACATTATATGATATATTTTGCTTCTTAAGAAAAAATTGACCCTATAAAATTAGGGATCTCTTCCTTTGGACCTGGATTGCCGGCAAATTCCCGTGAATCATTGAATCTTGATCGGACTGTTATTTTGTGTAGCTGTAGAAAAATTGACTGCAGAGAATTCAATTTTCCACTTTTTATCCCACTTTTTGTTAGCAAAAAGAATTATTCTTTTCTTTTTCACCAAAATCTTGTGTATGTGGAGAATCCCTTTTATGTAATGGAAGTCAATTTCAACTTTAAAGACCACTTATCCCAAAATGTACCAATGCACTTGTCTCCTTCAGAATTATTTTTCACGAAATAATTTCAATTGGAGAATAACTTATCACATAGCAAAATCAGTTTGTTGGCACGTCTAATAAGCATGACTTTAGCTTCAAGTGTAACTCTAAAACAAGCACTACCACAACTTATGCATAGAAATAAACATGCATTAATTTTTATAGGTGTTTACTATTTGTAGTTTTCAAACAAGCATTTAATTCACAAGTTGAATTTCTTGTCATAAAGTGTATTATTTTAGGCTATTTCTAACTTAACTTTATCTTAAAGAACGGAATGCTGTAGTGGGGCTTCACTAGTATGCTGCAAGGCCACTATCAATGAAACAGGTCAATTTAAGAATCAACACAAAATCAATTAGTTTTGTATCAATACATAAATTTCTTATATGGAAAAGTTGAACAATTTACTTTCAGTTACACAATGGGTGTTTTCTACCATGAGGAGGAGCAACCAAACCATTCCAAGAGATGCAAATTCCTTGCAGCTACTCTGAAGGAAGTGTTTTCCAACTGTCAAACTTTCGGTCGAACTCGAAGGCTTTCGAAGGCAAGCCTTGAAGAGGAGTTTCCAATTAGTGATCTTGATGAAGAACATGAGGTATTATAAACTCACTTCAATATTCAACCTTCAAATTAAACTATTTTTCGAAAGCTCTCTCTTTTTAGTTCATTCGAATTCAATATCTTGAAATATTTGACGAGATAAACTAAGATATTCTAATATATGAAATTAATCCTGCAAGATAAACTAAGATACTATGACATAATATATGAAGATATTTTCATATATTGTTAGCAATTTGATGTTCTTTTGTGCTGTTTCCTCAGGTGATTGTCTCGGCGGTTAGAAGCCGAGCTCTGGAGAAACAAAAGAACAAGCCAAGTCAATTGAGAGAGAGTTATTCCTGGGTATATTCTCCTGCAACAAGAGAATTATGTATCAATGGGAAAATGGAACCACATGCAAAGGAAGGAGGAAATGAAGAACAAGGTGAAAGAGAAGAGTTTTTGTCAGTTAAAAGTTGTTTCTCAATGCATTCTTCAAGTGCTAATGGGGAAGCATTTTATTCTGTGAAGACTAACCTTTCAAGATGTTCAAGCTTGAATGAGTTTGATTTGTCAGAATATTGGAAGCATTCTATAATTCGGGAGTTTTGTCATTGTAAAGGATGGCCTTTCGGTCTCTGTCGTAAAGCTGTGTTACTTCCACCACTGCCGAAGTCGCCATCTGAATCATGGTTGTATGGTAAAATACAATCAAGTACCAAAGTAGTCACTTGAATTTATATGGCATGTACTTGTTTATGTTTCCTATTCTAATTCAATTCATAACTGTAAGAACGAGACCTGGTTGAACAATATTGAATAAGCAATAGCACACGCTTTGGAAATGAACTCTAGTTATAATCTCGCAACGAACAATCGAAAGTTGACTTGTTAACTATATTTTGTTAAAATAAATTTATATTCAATTTGTTCTTGTTAACTATGTTTTGTTAAAATACATTCATATTTAATTTAACGTGTTCACCAAGGTAATAATACATTCATATATTATTTGCTTAGCTGTGATTCAATCTGAATAATGTTTTTTTTCCATGAAGGATTGTATTATCACAGCCAGATTTCTTTATTTTATTTTTTCTCCACACTCTCTTCCTCACCCCCTCCACCGCAAAAATCACATCCGTCGCCATAAACTCTAATACCCACCCCATCGATTTTAATGGTTTGGAAAATTACCTTCCCGTAGCTATATTTCTATTCTTCTTTATAGCTCATTTTGTTTCCTTTATCTTTTGTTATGGAACCACAACCTCGATTAAACGCATCCATCTTTTGATGACTATTTTGTTCTCACCAAGGAAGTAAGGTTTATATGTGTCGCTGTGAATATGCATTTTTCTGAAGTGACGGGAATGATGTTTGATGGATCAAAAGCAGGATTTTTAATCTCTAAATTCATGTCTGAAGTTATCTTATGTGTCATACTTGTTTTGGTTGGTGCTGGATGGGATTATCCGAAGACATTCTGGAATGATAATGAAAAGAAGTTGCTAACCCTCGTGATTTGTCTCCAAGTGTTATCCAAACTTTCTTTATCTGGATTGGTGAACTTGGAATTCTGCTCATTGATGTTATTTGGTGTTGAGCGATTTGTTTCATAGCCACAATGGCTTTGGTTTGGATCGGTGAACATTTTTTTTACATATAATGGTTGTAAGTAACAAGAGTGTTGGATGACGATGAATGTTGTCATTTGTCTTCAAGTTTTGGATAGCCACAATGACTTTTGTTTGGATAGGTAAACATTCTTTTTACATATAATTTTATAAGTAACATGAGTGTTTGATGAGGATGAATGTTGTCATCTATCTTCATGTTTTGGATAGCCACAATGGCTTTGGTTTGGATCGGTGAACATTCTTTTTACATATAATGGTTGTAAGTAACATGAGTGTTTCATGTTCAATTTGTTATTGTAAACAATGTTTTGTTAAAATACATTCATATTTATGGACTGTTCGGTAAATTTAAGCTATAAGTTAGCTTATTATGTTTGAGGTTGTCTTTTCTTAGAGATTCCACACCATGTATTGTGTCTCTAGAGATTGCAAAACATATCGTTTATATAAATAAAATCTAATAAATAATAGTATAAATTAAAGAATCAAAATCTAATCAAATTATTACCTTATTATTCTAAGGAGTAAGCTAGAAGGGCGACCAGTCTGGCCCAAATCAAGTTGACACAAGCTATTCATAAAGGCTGCTTTTGTTCGACTCGCAAAAGGGTCCCTCTCAAAAGAAAGCTCAATTCCTCAAAGACATTTGTCGATAAATTCAGTGAGAGAGCATTGTGCTTTTTCTAGCACAAGTTGGACCACCTTACCCGGTTGTATCGAATAATCGTACAACCTTAATATATTTTGTCCATGGTCTTTTTGACCGTATGCTTTGATTTCAGCCAAAGCTTCTTTCATGTTTGTTGTTTCCTTTACGACGACTTGTCGAAACTTTTGTTAAGCTATAAGTTAGCTTATTATGTTTACGAAATAGACACTCAATTTAACCGATTCGCTTTGGTAATATTTCATTCATTTGTTAAACAAATGTTTAAAAATTCATGAAGACAAACATCAATGAAACGAGTCCAGATCCACTCCATTTCTTTATCCTCCATTTTGCTCCCGTTTTTCTTGGATGAGTGATACGTGGCAATTAAAAATTCCAATGGTTGAGATTCAAAGCAACAAAAAACAATAGCGCGAACTAACAACGACAACAAAACCCCTCGTTTTTGTCTTCTTGCTTCACCATCGATCTGTTTACCTTTTTGCCGCCGCTGTAGCACTGCCTTCGTCTCTATCTTGTTTGATTGAATTTGAAGATTGTTTGTTGTAATCAATTTAGGTTGTAAATTTAGGGATGGGTGCTTGCGATTTTATGTTGTAATGTTAGGATTGTAATCAATATTGATTTGTAATACAATAAGGTTTACAACCGAAGGGGATTGTTGCTGGGACTTAGAAGAAAGAAGCGATAATCCGTTGTTGAATTGTAGAATCAAGAGCAAAGAATGAGATTTTTTTTGCAGAAACAACAACTTTGAACAGGACAAAAATTGGAAATTTTTTTCCAGGAAGTAGCTATCAGCATTTCGGTAGAGGCTGAGTGTGTTTGAAACTTGTTTCTCTCCTTGTTTTTTTTATTCAACAACGACAAAATTCATTGCCGCAAGATTTCAATTTCATGCCAAGAAGAGACACACAGTACATGAAAAAGAAGAAGGGGTTATACTATGTTTTGTATTTTCTAAATAACCAAAACATAAATTAAATCTGGGCCATTAAAACTTTAATTGCCACATGGCAGATATCTGTTAAAGGAACTGGGCTAAATGGAGTATAAGGAAATGGAGCTGATTTGAACTCCAATGAAACATGGTTGGTACATGCTTCCATGTTATTTATTATTTTCTGTAATTTGTGCTTGGAGATAAGATAATTGATGTAGATACAAACGAGGGGCACTTCAATATAAAATATGAATAACCAACCTCCTGACCTGTTATTTTCATATCATTGGTAAAATATACAAGTCCTTAAATTTCACCAGCTTTTTCAGCTTATGGAAAATGACACTGAAAATGATGGGAAACATTCCCAGTTGACAGTTAAAAGCGCTATTATTTCCTTGTGATCAAACGCTTGACAACAAAAAAGTCAGGAGAAAACAAATTGAAGGGTCTACAGGCATCAAGAACATGATGATACAAACAACAAGCAAACAATTACAAGCACTGTTTCTAAATTATTTCGTCTATGCTCTTTGTTCAACATATGAACCAGCAAGTCCGGAAGTTCCGAGAACCGTAACCTGCAACATAAACCCCAGATATAATAAGGGATCAGAAATTGGCCCCTAAAGTGTAATTATCAATAAAGCAATACTATAAGTTTGCACAAAAACTAAGCCACATGGCAAATAAGTAATAAACAATAATAATCAATCATTATGGATAGAAAACAAAGGAAAAGAAAAGTAGAAAATATAGAGGTAATTTACAGAATGCAACAAGTTTTTTTTATTTTTCTCCCCTCATCAATTGTTTTACCTTTTAATTTTTTTTTTACTAATTAATGACTACACGGGACATACTACCAACCAAAAATGTCTGAAAAAATAATTAAAGGAGGAATTTGAGAAAGGGTGTGAAGAAGTTAAATTCGATATTCCAGTAAATGTCACACACAAAACCATTTACCTACATATTTTCAAGGTCTTAAAAAATTGAAAGGTTGCAACTTGCAATTGCACACAAAAATTTGAAATTATCAAAATGGGGGTTCACTGTAAACTTCCAGTGTCTTCAATTGGCGGTCTCAACTCTCATGGAGTTAGCCACAGGGAGTGGCAGCCATTAAGTATCGTGCTATGGCAAATACCAGAGTGAAAATGGTGGATTGATTTCCCTTTTCGGGTTTTCCAGTTTCCACTCATCTTTTCATTCAACCAATTAGCTTGAGATTTTATGAGTAGGCCTCTTAAGTTAAAATAACAAGAAAAAAAGTGTAGAGTGTAGACAGCAGAGCACTCCAAAAACTAGACACAAAACTGCAGCTTTGAAGCTCTTCTCTTTTATCCTTCATTCATGGATGTTTCAGTATTAGTTGAAGAGGGCTAGCAACAAACTCTTCCTAATATGCTCTCTCTCCTATTGGTTGAAATACAAACGGGACTCATGAAATTATGTGGGGCCCACATAATTTTGGTGGGACTGAAATGAATTTCAACTAAAAAAAAAAGTTTATGTTCCTGGCATAATTCTTAGTTGGAATAATATAATCCAATGTGTCATGGTTTTTTCACAATTTAAGAAAACTAGAGATCTTAATTCTTAACAACAACAAAACTTGGCACCACCATACTTCTACTTGGCCGCAACCAGACTATCTGTCATGCTGCCATAGCGATTTACAAACTTTCTCCCATTGGATGACATAAGTGATTGATAATAACATTTTAAAAATAAAATACTATCAGATAAATAGTTGGTAATGAGTGAAATATATATGATACCTTTCCCCATTCAGAGCCAAGGCCACTACATCTCATTTTTAAGTGTATCAGCTTTGTGCCCAACTCCTGCTCCACCTTCTTCCGCAGATAGTTCTCATCAGGGCCAAAAGCATTCAAATAGGTGGTGTAGCGATCGAAAATGGTACGCAGAGCCTTTTGCATATGATCGGGCAAAGGCTTTACATCCTAGGTAAAAATAAAAACTCAAATCACCAATTAATAGTGTCTCCAATGAATAAGACCAGGATTTGCTACCATAAAAAACAAATACAGCTACTACAGTCAGCATATTGGAATCATTGGATGAAGATCGAACAGGTCAATATTAAGAGTACTTATTTTGAACCCAAATTGCTAAGGTACAATGTGAGTTGTTTGATCTCCATCCAACGGTTTCAATTTACTGATATACACACAGTGATTCCAACAATTTTGGAATTAATTTGCCGGGTCTTATATAAGTGTGAAATTCAAAATACCTCGCCACTCAATCCAATGCTGTCATCAATTTCCATTTTCAAGGTGACAAGAATCCCACCAAACTCCTCAACAGCTTGAGCGGCACGGAACACATTGGTGACAACTTCCTTACCAGCACTGTCTTCTGTACTTTTAGACAATGCCCGCTTAGCATCAGAAACAACAGAATCCGAAAGATCACTCCAATTTTCAGCCAACAAATCCTTGAAAACACTGTAAAGCTCAGGGTCTTTTATGTCAGGAATGTGGGTCACTTCTTCACTATAAAATCGCATGCTCCCTATGCCATTCGAGAAAGGAGACCTGCATTCTGTGAATGTTTTTTCAGCAAAACACATTCACCATACAATAGATAGTCAGATGTAGCTTCTCTAAAGTCAGCATTTCACTTTATGTAAAGTAGTCTCAACCAATAATAAGAAAAATCAAAATCAACTATCAATTTTACATGGAAATGCATAACAAATCATCATATAGTGGAATATCAGTAGTTTATTTTCTCATTGAAAAATGACAATTATTTGCAGCTTATAGCACAAACACTTATCATGATAATTGCTTATGTATAAACTGTTCTCATAAGCGCTTATGTATAAGCACTTATCATGATATCACTTAAAAGATAAAATAGGAGTATTTTTTTTCCGTATAAGCTATAAACTGTTTTCATAAACTATCTTGGATAACTTGTGAAAATAAGCTGCAAACAACTTATGAGCAATGTTGTAGGTTGTTTTCATAAACTCTCACAAAACTTATGCCAATAGATAAACTCAAATAAGTCAATCCAAAAAGGTCCTTATATTGAAACATAGACGGTGTAATAATTTAAGAAAATGGAAACGATTGAATGTAACCAATACGTGTCAAACACCAGATACGCCTTCAATATAAGCATGAAAACTACAATTTTCTCATCAACAGTGGAGTACACATTACGTATTCCTAAGTGCAAAGTTAAAATCCATATACCAGAGATAACCTAGCTTAATGCTACAGGATTAATAGACTACAGAGCCTTAGCATTTTATTTAGTTTTTAAACTTCAATCTAAGACGTGAAGGATCAGAATATAATTAATACTGAATTATTGAAAATCTGAATTTATGATAGAATTGAGAAAATCGGCAGAGAGAAATAGAGTACCTGATGAGGGAGAGAGGGGATTGGGAAAGCGAAGGGAAGAAAAGGTGCGGTGGGTGTTGGTGGATGCAACGGCGGCGATTGCATGAGAATAATGAGATATGGAAGAGTTGAGAGATCGGAGGAATAAGGATCTTAATCCCATCATCATCGGCGTCTTCATCTTTCGCAGTTTTTCTTTCAGTAAACTCGATTGCAACTTCTCTTTTGCTATAATTCTTCGTTTTCGCCTCTTTGGTTTTCTTCTCTGTTAATTACGAGTAATTAATTAATTAATTAACCGGGTGGAAATGATTCATGCAAGTAATTAGCAATTAGTAATTAAATTACCCTCACTTGCAATTACATAGGTTTTTTTAAATTAAAAAAATAGGACGAAAAGTTTAAAAACATTGGTAGTAATAATAACCATCATGCTGCACCCGATACATTTGTTAAGCTTGTTAAACATGCTAAAAAAAGAAATAAAAGATAAAAATAATAGTAATAAAATAACTTTTACAATTTTAAAAAATTAAATGAAAAATTTTTAAGAAAAAATTTCTATAATAATTTGATTAACGCGAGTGCACTATTTATCATTTTGCTAAAAATAAATAGTCTCTAAAATTATATAAGATAGATATTCCCAAAAAATGTATATAAGAAAGATAAATAGTCTCTAAATTATATATCAATTTCTTTATAAAAAAAAAAATTATACATCAAATTCATCAATTTATTCCTTAAGAAATTGTTATGTTTTATTGTTTGTCCAAAAAACATTTTTCTTATTCGGATTTTGAAATCTAAATGTGAAAAAGTCTTAAAAATACATTTTGCCATGGTTCAATAGAGATTAAACTAACCATAGAAAACCTAAACATGATTCACACAGCTAAATCCAACAATGTTCACCAATCAACTCAACCTAATTTTTACAACTTAAAAGGAATAATCTTTGTGCTTATTATATTTAGATTTTTTTTTGTTAAATATTTATTTGGATTTTGTATGATGGAAATTTAATTATTTTCTTAGATAATAATTTTAATTATTTTGAGCCAAAACCTACTAACAAATTTTCTCCATAATAATCAAATCCGCCACTTATCTATGAAAGCTATTTATTAGTGTCGGACTAATTAGCGAGGGACACTAATTAATATAATGAAGTGATATGAGTGCGAAGTCTACTTTATATCTTGATGTCTAGATATTCGTGGCGTTATAAAAAAAGAAATAGTAATTAAAAGGCTTAAATGCAGTTTTGGTCCCCCTATTTTCAATTTTTTGAAGTTTTGATCCCCATATTTTAAAAATCAAGTTTTTGGTCCCCCTATTTTATTTTCTCTTGAGTTTTGGTCCCCCGTCCAATTTTATAGTCAATTTTGATGATGTGTCATGACAACTAATTACATGGCAGTGCACACTTGGCCAAAACATTATCCATGTCATTAAATTTTGCATCTATTTCGATAAATATGTTTTCAATATTAAAAGTAATTATGAGGAAAAATAAAAAATGATTATTAAACAAAGAGCTCTAAGTTAAAAATAAAAAAATCAAAACGCAAACATATCAAATTTGTTCTTTCCTTTTTTTGACAAAAATCAAATTTGTTCTTTTTCATCTCATCTCAAATGTTCATACTAGTATCATCACAACCATCAACGCCATCATCAAATCACCTTTTTCTAATATCTAACAACACTCTCAAATTACATTATAGCAATATTTGTTCCTAATTTTTATTTCTCAAATTGATTTACAGCAACAAAAGGAATAAAACCTTTAAAGATTTATTTCCTAATTGAACTTGAATCTAAGTAAAATCAGATCTGGAAACTGTTAAGAATCAATCATCACCATAAAAAATCAGATCTTGAAACTGTTGAGAACCGATAATCACCATCGAAAAATCAGATCTGGAAATTGTCAAGAACCGATCACTTTTTATTTTCCACAGCCCAATCGTAAAAATTCGATCTTCCACTCACTGATTTTGGGGTTTGATGTTGAAGGAGGGAGTGACAGTGTTGATAAAAGAAGGTAATGAAGAAGGGGGAGGGTGGTGTCGATGATGATGATGATGGAGGATAAAAATATCAATTATTAATTAACATATTTAACTTTTTATAATATATATATATTTTAATTATTTTATTAATCAAAACATATTTATTGAAATAGAAAAAAAAGGTAATGACATGGATAATATTTTAGCCATGTTTGCATTGACACGTCATCGAAATTGACTTAAAATATGATGGGGATCAAAACTCAAGAAAAATTAAAATAGGGGGATCAAAATTTCAAAAAATTGAAAATAGGGGGACCAAAATTGCATTTAAGTCTAATTAAAAAGACTAAAATAAGTAAATTTTGTGTTAAAAATAGTTTTTTTTAAAAATATTTTTATCGAATGATCTAATGACACTTGTTAATTAACGTAATCATTTAATTAACTAGAGTGAGTTTTGTTGACAAATTAACTAAGTTCATGCATACAACAAATACGACATTGTCATTACACAGAGAATCTATTTCTCCAATCATCACCTTCTTAATTTCTCCGACCACCACGCGATCAGCTCTATTCGAGGGTGACCAACTTCACTGTCATCCTCCTCAACCGTCGTAAGACCATTTCCAACCACCCTCATCGTTTATTCTTTCCTACTCACTTATTTATTCTTCTTCTATGTTTTATTTCAAAAGCCCCAGTTTTTATTTCAAACCCTAACCATCTTTTCTTCAAATTCGAAACTTATTCATCAAAAAGCCCTAATTTTTATTTGAAACCCTAAACATATTTTCTTCAAATCCCAAAGTTAATTATTCATATTCTCGAGATGGATTTAGTTCTTTGTTCTGTCAATGTTTTTTATTTTTTGGCAACTAAATTTGGGCTAATGTTGGTTTTTGGTGCGATTGATTTATTTAGGATGTTCAGCATTCGAGGATTTTGGAAGCAAAATGCATAGACTATAGCTTTTTATGTTGTGTTGTGCTAAACAAACTTAAAGCTAATTCTATAGACTATAGTTTCTCTGTTTTAGGATATTTTAATAATTCATTGCCAAACTAAATGTGGTAACTTTCTCCATTTAAATTCAAATATTGATTCGTCACGTTGTGAAAGTTAGTCCCTTCCGCTAGTCCTAGTCTCATTTTTAAGGAATTTTGTTTTAAATATTTTTTGGCAAAATGCATTCATAGGTCCTTTAAGTTTTACGTTTATAACAGATTGGTCCTTTAAGTTTTTTTAGTAACAAATAAGTCCTTTAAGTTTTTTAAGTAACAAATAGGTCCTTTAAGTTTTTAATTTGTAACATCTAGGTCCCTCCAGTTACTTAAAAAACTTTAAAAAATAGGACTTAGATGTTGCAAATTACAAACTTAAAGGACCTATTTGTTACTTAAAAAACTTAAAGGACCAATCTGTTATAAACATAAAACTTATAGGACTTTTGGATGCATTTTGCCATATTTTTTTTTAATAAAAGTTCTATAGTCATTTGTGATGGTGAATTTAATGTAACAACTTTAGATGGTAGTTTGAGTGAGTGATGTTTATTGTGTTTTCCCTTCTCTGTTGCGAGTTTTGCAGATATATTCGGAGTATCCCAATTCGGCACCTATTCAACTATGGATGTTGATCCTCGTCAATACGATAACATTGTAATATATCTCTTCCTACTTATTTTTCTTGTTTACCTATAGCTCTTTGATTATTCTCATACTACTTCTCCCAGGGTTGCATGTTTTGTAATCATAGGTTATGATTTTAGTGTCTTAGTATACAATTCAATGCCCAATTAAATTACTTCATACTTGCTTAGGTGGATAGTAGATTACAACTCATGCTCCATTTCTCAAAATTTGGCTACTCGTTATGCTTTAAACTAAGCCCAACCCCGAGTGAAATCAACAATAACTTGTTTCACGCTTATTTTCAATACCGAGATTCATCTTAGGAATTTTAGTCTAATTTCTTTGATAATTGATTGCAATAAATTTGTATTGATGTCAGAAATTTACTGAAATTATGAATTCTTCATTACATATGCATTGCCACTCTACTTTACCTATTTGATATTTAGAAGGATTTATAGTATTTATGTTTCTTATATTTTATGTCAAAACAAAGATGTTCTCTATATTTTGGTTGTTGCCATGGTACTGCTAATTGGAAGTTGGTTTCTGGTTGTTATGGCTTTTGAACTTGTTTTTGTCTCGCTTATCATTAAGGAAAAAAACAGAAATTGAGCTCATGCGGCATAGGTACTCCCAGCAGAACTATTACTTATATGGTTAATATTAGCCTATTATGTGTTTTATTGGCTTTCTGTAAACAACTAAGATTTCCTGGTTATGTTTATTCTCTGGATACAAATTCTTTAGCTAACTGCTATTGATATTTCGACTACATTAATGTATGTACAGGCTATAAATGAAAAAGACGTCTCCAACATTGTTCTGTCATACCTTATACATAATTGCTACGAAGAATCAGCAGAGTCATTCATTGCCAGCACTGGGATGAAGAGGCCTGCAGATTATTTGGATAATATGGAGAAAAGAAAAAGTATGTTTATTGTTGTTTTTCAATTTTGAATGTTTGTTGAAATGAAAACTTTTGATTACCTGTCCAGTTGTCTTAATATCATTTTATTTGATTGAGTTCTTCAAACTTTGCTAAATATCACTGTTGTGAATTTTTTATCATAGAAAACATTAATGTCGGAATCCTGAACCTCAAATGGGAAAGATACTAAAACACTTTTTGCTCTTATTTCTACTTGAAACATATGCTGCTTTTTGACAATGGTGTGACTTTTTTCATATACGGATATTTTTTCTTTCATTCTTACGGTTGAGTTAAGATAACAAATTGCCTTCTCTTGACTTCTATGTATTTCATTCCCTCCTCCACACATTGGTTGCAGAAGATGCTGGGAGTTGTCCTCCTACTATATAGCAATTAATTGTTTAATGTTTTCCATTGAAGGATATTATGGGTTGTAAAGCCTTGCTGACAGTAAATTTCATTTGTCTTTAGAAATCTTCCACTATGCACTGGAGGGAAATGCACTTAAGGCTATTGAGCTCACTGAGCAGCTGTCTCCGGAAATTCTGGAGAAGAATACGGATTTGCTGTTTGATCTTCTAAGCCTTCATTTTGTAGAGCTTGTCCGCTCTAGGAAATGGTGAGATGAAATAATTTTTTATTCGAAGAGAGTACGTAGCAAACTTTTTGCTTTAATAGAATCTCATGTTATTGGCAGCACAGAAGCTTTGGAGTTTGCTCAGACAAAGTTGAGCCCTTTTGGAAAGGAGGGAAAATATATGGAAAAACTAGAAGTACGTTGCTTTTTCCATAACAATTTAGTAATGCATATTTGCGTGTGTTCATGCATGTTCTAAGGTTGATGAGATACCATGTTATCCTTATTGCAGGATTTTATGGCCCTTCTCGCTTATAAAGAACCAGAGGATGCCCCAATGTTTCATTTGCTAAGCTTTGAATATCGTCAACAGTTTGCTGATAGTTTGAATCGAACCATCCTTGGTTGGTTAACTTGACTATACTCCATGTGGAATGCATATTAATTATTAATACAACCCTTGTGTATTAATATGTATTTCTTTACAAATCACAATACTTTATTCTACCCCTATTAAATATGTATAGTTGTTCTTTTTCCGGTGATGTTGGTGATTGGCAGCATACTTTAACCTTCCCAACTACACAGCAATGGAGAGGCTTGTACAGCAGGCCACAACCGTTAGACAATGCTTAAACGAGGAGGCTGGAAAGGTAATAAGCATTTCCTTGTTCCAGCTTCAAATTTTGATTTGTGCATATATTGGCCAATTTTTTATGCCCTAGTCTATTTTGATTTGTGCAAATACAATTTAAGCCTACACAGATTTCTGTCTAATTGAGTAACCATTTAATTGGTTGTCATATATTGAGTGAAAATATGTAAGAACTTGCGCAAGTGCAGCATTGCAACAACAGATATAACTATTATTGTCCGTAAATTACTCTATGCTCTAATTCTCTATTTACTCGCTGCAGGATGCACCTCGGCTATTTTCTTTGAAAGAATTTCTTAACATGTGATGAGAAAGCAATTACATATCTGCCAGAAATTGTGGATGGTGTGATCATAGTTGTAATCGTCAACAGTTTGCTGATAGTTTGAATCGAACCATTCTTGTATAAATTATTTCGCATCAGGCTATCTAGCTCTTTGTGGTTCTACTTCCATGTCTAGACAACCAGTAATTTTTTGTTGTTGCATGGTGATAGTTCTTAAGCAATAGTGAAAACATTTTTGCTCGGAACCAACCAATTTTTAATCTTGTGGTAATATTTGGTTTGTATCTTATCGGGTTAAAGATATTCATTAGTCCACACTGTTGATATCGATTATTTTGGATAGTGTTTTAGTAATAATAGCAACAAATCATTTGAAAAAATCTTTTTTTTTGTAATAACAACGGTAAATTATGAACTTTTAGGATTCACCTTATAGCAAAGTTGTTGACGTTGTTCGCCTAAACCATCATATATGTCATAGTATTCATAGCTGCAATTGGACCTAATGCCTTTGATTATATTGTTGAGTTGATTCTCAACTTTAGCCTTAAAATTTTTTAACACCTCCAATGACTTTGGCTTTTCATGAATGAGATAAATGTGATCATATATTAAAAAATTGTCTATGAACATTATAAAATATTGTTTAACATTCCAAGCAATTGTACGGAATAGTCAAATATCATGGCCTCAAATGTTCTCATTTTGGTTTGTTTTCCATGATACAATACAAATATCAAAGTTCTAATTTCCCTTTAAGGTCATGTGTACTTAATTGTCGTGTTTCATTAAACAAAATAATTATTACAATCTGATAAAGATTATCTTAACTGATAAAGAATCCATAATAAATGTAGAAAAAAATGGTATTGACTTGAGATTTGGGAGTGTGCTTCTCTTAAGGTCTCAGGTTCGATTATCTAGTGTCAATTTGATTGAGCCAATTTAGCTTCTTCAAAAAAAAAATGTACCAAAAAAAAAAGAACTCGTAATAATAAAGAATCGAAACCAACCAATTTTGAATCTTGAAACAAACCAAAATTTCAACTTATTAAGAGCATCTACAATAAGAGTATTAAAGAGAATTTCATAGATTAATAATTCGTATTTTTTTATTATTATTGGAGTTCCATGACGTGACACAGATGATATCAAAATTGGTGATATGATATCTTATTTAAAGCACCGTATCATCAATTTAATATTATATTTTTTTTGTATTTAAATTAAATAGAATGACCACTTGTTATTAATGTATGATATTCAAAGTGGTATCACCATTTGAGCAAAATATATGAGTTGCATGAGTATTACATGGTATTGTAGAGACCACTTGTTAGTAATAGATGACACTCAAAGTAGTACCACCACTGAAGATGCTCTAATGAAGAAGAAAAACCAAACTTATCTAAAGTAGAATTGTAAATCAAATCAAATTCCATCTAATAGAAGGTACAATAAACGCTTTATCAAAAAAATGTTAAGGACTCACTAAACATAGAAGGTCATCATTTTGTAGGATAAAAAATATATTTAATCATTTTTTTTTAATTCTTAAAAACCTAACACATCATTTATGACAACTACAAAAGTGGGAGAGGGGAAGAGAAGGAGAGAGAGTTAGAGGGAGAGTGGAAGAGGAAAATGTCTTAAAACCAATTTCTAGCAAGGAAAAAGAATTGAGAGAGAAAAAAAACCAAATTAATAAAGGGGGTGTAGATATCACTCCTCAATAGGGTTTTATAGTTATAATAATTATTTTGGGCCATTTATCCAATTAAGATTCAACCCAAAACGCAAACTTTTGCAGTCGTATTATTGACTTCCTATTTTTCTTGATCAAAACGCAAACTCTTGCATAGTGAAGTGTTCACAAACAAACGACAGAAAAAGCATTGAGAAAAAAACAAAAAAAAACATTCTTAACTTGTTAACAAAGAAACTAAACTAGAAGATTCAATTTTCAATCAAACGTTGTTTCTGAATCATCAACAACACAGCACAATCATGTCAGGTATGGAGAGACTTCAAAGAATGTTCGCAGGTGCAGGTGGAGCACTAGGTGGTCATCCACCACCGGATTCCCCCACCCTAGATTCATCGGAACAAGTGTACATCTCTTCCCTTGCACTTCTCAAAATGCTCAAACACGGTATAAATTCGTTAATTCTTCTCTTGTATTTTCGATCTCTTCATTCAATTTCATATACCCCCAAGTTTTCGAAACCCTAATTTGTTGATTCGATTTTGGTGAATTTAGGTAGGGCTGGTGTACCTATGGAAGTTATGGGTTTGATGTTGGGGGAGTTTGTTGATGAGTACACTGTACGTGTTGTTGATGTATTTGCTATGCCTCAGAGTGGTACTGGTGTTAGTGTTGAAGCTGTTGATCATGTTTTTCAAACTAATATGCTTGATATGCTGAAACAAACTGGAAGGTAGTTTTTTTTTTTTAATAAGTTATTGTTTTGAGTAAAGAATTATCTTCAATTTTACATTTTTTTAAATGGAAAATCTAGATGGGTTTCTTATTTAGCATAAAAAAATTTAGGTGAGTTTGGTTTATTTTTGTATTGCGGATCTAAGTATTAATAAGTAAAAAAGAAGAATTTGTGGACATTGGAGACATATCATACCATATACGGTGCCGTTTGAATACATAATAAAGAATAGGGTAGGTGTGGGGTGGGTAGTTCAACTGGTTTGAGTTAAGGAGTAAAGGTCTAGGGTTCAAGTTGCGAGTTGAAAAAACTAACACTAACAATTAATTACTAATTACTAACTTTGGCCGTTTAAAAAAAAAAAGTAACAATAAAGAAAGAATAGTGTACATAGAAAGAGATGCAACCTTAATCATAGGATTTAAGGATGAAGTGAGGTGTATTCTTGTTGAAGCTTAAGGGATAATTTTACTCCATTATTTTAAAACTTGAGATGTTGTATGAGATTGAATGTTAGTGGTGAAGAGCTAGTGAGCTACCAAGAAAGTAATCTCAATTTTGCAATGATGAGAATATTATGAAGGTTTTGTGGACAATAGAGACAATATAGGACTAGGGATGTTTGCATTGGATAGAAATTTGGGGTGTACCATCTCTTGTGACAATTGTTGTAGAATATTGGTTTAGGTGATTTGGGAATGTGCTCCTATAACGCGTTTAGAGATAGTGGTAGATCAAGAACCACTATACAGGTCAAACCATTAAGAAGGATTTTGATTCAAATGATTAGTCAATAGACATGATTCATAATAAGACTAGATATTATTATATCATTTGTTTCATGTATAGCCAACTTTATTTGGTGGGGAAGAGTTTTTTTGCGACTCTGGCAATTGTTTTATAACTGTGTTTTTTAATTATGGTTTGTCATTCCATGCTTTTGTGCTATGAATAATGTCTGGACTTGATCAATTTAGATCAGTTATTTATACTTAGACGATCTGTTTCAGACCCGAGATGGTTGTTGGCTGGTATCATTCTCATCCTGGATTTGGCTGCTGGCTTTCTGGAGTGGACATTAATACACAACAGGTTTCAACTTTTCTGCAATCCTAAGTTAATCATGGTAGCTTCTCATGTGATTTTTTCTTTAATTTACCAAACATGCAAAATAAAAGGTGATGTACATGAAACTTCAATGGGGAAAAAAATTAAGACAGATAACTATATTATTTGTATTGCTAAAGATAGATGTATAGACAAGTAAACTCATTTCCTGGATTATGCTTGAGTGGAAGTCTTCATGATTTCAGACGAAAGCAGCATCAATTGATGAAAACATTTTCTTAGGTACATGTGTAGATCAATTGGTGCAAGCACTTGAATAGGGGAGTATGTGTGTCCGAGTGCAGGATTGAACCTCTAAGGCTTTAACATCATCATCATATCCCCCATTCTTAGATTAGGGACATTGCTTGTTGAACTACAAGCAAGCTTTCTAGTTGAGTGATATAAACATATCGATAAATAATACTGCTTCAGTCATGAAATTGTGCCGAAATTGACGACTTCTCTATTGTGATGTGATTTAGAGTAAGTGCAATGGGAATTAAGATTGTACCATGAGCTATTATATTTTTTTAAAACTTAAATGCTTAATTTATAGATTGTGAAGCACCAAGATAATTAGTAATTGAAACTCACCGTAAACTATGGAGTTTTTATTCGAGACATGATAATGCCTTGTTATGCGGATAGTGCTATCACTTTTAGAAAGTTGACATGATATATATATGCTACTTTATCTATTACAGAGTTTTGAGGCTTTAAATCAACGGGCAGTGGCAGTCGTAGTGGATCCTATTCAAAGTGTTAAAGGCAAGGTGGTGATTGATGCGTTCCGGCTGATTAATCCACAAACTATGATGCTGGGTCAAGAACCACGGCAGACAACCTCCAACCTTGGCCATCTGAACAAGCCTTCTATCCAAGTGAGTGTTTTGAAAATCTATTCAAAAGAATAGCTTATGCATTCTTTTATTTGTCTGTACCAAATTTGACTTCTTATTCTCTTTGTTAGGCTCTGATCCATGGCTTGAACCGGCATTATTATTCAATAGCAATCAATTACAGGAAGAATGAGCTTGAAGAGAAGATGTTGCTTAACCTTCATAAGAAGAAATGGACTGATGGTTTGACACTCAGGCGATTTGATTCACATTCTAAAACTAATGAACAGACTGTTCAGGTATGTTAAGATTTTTGGATGTGAAATAGAAACATAGATTATTCAACCTAATTATTTTTTTGGACAATTCAGGAAATGCTAAGTTTAGCAACCAAGTACAACAAGGCAGTGCAGGAGGAAGACGAGCTGTCACCGGAAAAACTTGCAATTGCCAATGTGGGGAGGCAGGATGCTAAGAAACACCTCGAAGAGCATGTTTCTAATTTAATGTCTTCAAACATTGTTCAGACTTTGGGAGTGATGCTCGACACAGTTGTGTTCTAGAATTAGGATCCTCTACTGTATTCTTCTTCATGATTTTCGGCAATATTTTGTTAAAACTCTTTGACCTTTTTGTCTACAGATTGTTTTTTGTTTCAAATTTATTTGCATTTATACGCGTTCATCTCAAATGTTACATGTTTCAGGATGATAATCATTCATATTTTTAGCTATGGTAACCCTGGGGATTGTGTCCAAGAGCCTTAAAATGCACTTGATTTGATTTTTGTTGTTTATTTTTTATGCATTGGAGTAGGGTTAGCAAAAAAAATAGACCCACCCGCAGCCCAATAAGTGAAAATAAGGAAACGGGGGACTTGAATAAAAAACACAGCGACTAGCCTAAGAATTAGCCGCCCGAGCTAATTTATGAGCAACCGAATTTGCTTGCCGCTTTACAAACTTCACCTCAAAGTTTGGATTTAAAAGTAACAAGTCCTTAATACTATAAATAATAGTACTAAACATAGATATCCCTACATTAGTTGCATGAACAACATCCGTAACCACTTGTGCATCACTTTCAAAAATTATATTCTCCAAGTTCATATTACAAGCTGTCTGCATGGCCTCCAAGAGAGCTAAAGCCTCTACCTCTGAGACTGTAAATGCGCCTCTCTTCCATAGTGTTCCAGCAAGAATAAACTGTCCCATTTCGTCGTGAATGCACCAACTACCACTGGTAATTCTTTTGTCATTATGGAAACCGGCATCGACGTTACATTTAAGCCACCCATTTCTTGGTGGTAACCAAAGATGATGTTGCAGCACCTGTTCATCTCCTGCTATAATGTTATTAAACTTTTGAGCCTTGTGCAAATCATCCCACATATGAAAAGCTTGAACACCCAATTGTGTTGCATCCTTCTTCTCTTGATTCCAAAGCCATTGATTCCTATTATTCCATATCGTCCAAATCAAAGTAGCCACTCTACCTGATATCTCCTTTGTTTCCTTGCTGCAAATATCAAAGATAACATCCTTCACATTATTAAAAGTATGCAGCCGGGTTGTAATTACGGTTAATAAGCCTGCAGCACTCCAACAATTCCTCATCATCTCACAGTCAAATAAAACGTGCCACGTATCTTCGCTCCCTTCATTACACAGTTCGCAAGCTACGGGGCAAGGTACATGGTGTTGTCTCAGCTGGGTTCTTGTCGGAAGACAGTCCCGACAGATTCGCCAAAGTATGTGTTTCGCTTTTGGCGGTGCACGTATCTGCCATAAACACCTCCAGCTACCTTCCATACCTCGCCGACGTCCTTCTTCCTTTGCTTGCATCGGAATTCTATAGCCGGACTTTACCGTATATTCGTCGTTTTGCTCTTCTTGCCACACTAACTTATCCTCCCGCACTTCTCTAATTAAAGGAACAACCATTATTTCTTCTGCTACAACATGAGAAAATAAGTTAGTAATTTTATTACAGTCCCATTGTTTCAGCCCTTCAATCATCAAATTGTTCACACTAAGATTATACACACCTTGGTCTTGAGGTGCACTCACCCATCCACTTCCTTATCCCCTCAACCAAGGATCCGTCGTTATCTTGATTTTACTCCCATCACCGACACTCCACCTACAACCAAGTTGAAGAACATTGCAAGATTTCCATAAGCTTCTCCACACATAACTAGGATTATTACCAAGGCTTGCTTCTAAGAGCGACGAATTTGGAAAATACCTCGCTTTAAAAATCTTAGCTACCAACGTCTCCGGCCTCGTCATAATTTTCCACCCTTGTTTCACCACCATAGACATGTTGAAAGCTTTAAAATCGCGAAAGCCTAAACCTCCTTCGTCTTTGGCACAAGCTAACCTCTCCCATGACATCCACCGAATACCTTTATTGTTAGCACCACCACCCCACCAAAAAGAGTTTAGCATTTTTTCAATCTCATTCACCGTGGCATCTGGTATAATATAAATACTCATTACATATAACGGTATTGCCTGAAGAACTGATTTTATCATTACTTCCTTACCGACTTTAGATAGATAGGGGCCGACTCCTCCAAGAATTAATTTTCCTCCATATCCGATCTTTGATATATGCGAATGTTAAGAATCACTATTACATTAATATATCCAAACATCAATCAATTCTTTTCAACTCACTTTTAACCAAAATCAATTATATTAAACTCAATTCTATCAAAATCAATTATTTCCACCATAGAACCAAACACACTAAAATGAAAAATTAACATTTTGTGAGTGTGACCATATAGGAATAATCCTACTCTTATTTTAAACTGTGTACTAGTTATGCCTTATCGTCCTTGTCCAATCACAACTTACGTCAAATTTTTGAGACCCACATAAACATATTTTCCATAAAAGCACCTAACTCTCTCAATTGGAACTTTTAATCAAAGGTAATTAGAATTTGACCTCTCATCAACCTTGATATATATAACAAATTGTTTTAAACAATATTAAACATTAATTTGTGGTGATGATATAAGGAATTTAAGTGGAAGTTGGAAGAAATGTATGTGTGTTAAAATTCAAATTTATCCAAAGAAAAATTGCATCTTTAAACATGATTTAAGTACAAATGATATTCAACCTATGCAATTCAAGCAAAACCAGCAATGTCGAGGGATTGTTACACCAATCAGAAAAGGATAAATTTATATTTATCCCTCTGTGGCTAAACGACGATTTAAAAATATTAGAATGAGAAGGAAAACAAAATTTTATATCTTATGGACGGGACATGTAGTATTATACTTTTCATTTCAGCCACATCATTTTGTTGTTCACGATCATCGTTTTGATAGATGTTGTGTTATTTACTGCCATCCTACTTCAGATTTTTACAAATGTAGTTTCTGTTGTGGTTGATGAAGAGCCTAATCTTAAACATTAATGGTTTATGTTGTTGGGTGTTGATGTCATCTGTTGTGTTGTTATTTTTTGGTCAATGGAATTACTTAGGGAAACCTCAAAAACAGATAGAAAAGCTTCTAGAAATCTCTTCATATTGGCCGCATTTACGCGGTTCCGCTTCGCAGTGTTGATATATTTGGGATTTACAAGACTTATTCCATCTTTACTAAGAATTATCACTTCTTGCGAGTATCGATGGGTGTCTAATGGGGCTGAAGAAACTGGGAATCTTCTATTTGTCATTTTCATGTTTTACATGTTTATACATGTTGAAGAGGAAGTAGTTGAAGGGGCCCATAAGTTGAGTTGACAGAAGCTAGAAGATAAGCATGTGCATTTTCCTTCTACTATAGATTTAGTACACTTAATTTTTTTTATGAGACTTTTTTATATGTTGTTTGTAGTGCGGCATTTGATGCAGAGGGATAATGTTGGCGGCATATGGAGTTAGACCATTTACAATGGTGTTGAAAATGAGTGTCGAATGTAGAAAAATCATTAAAGAGGGGGTGTTGAAAATAAGTTAAGATGATTTGTATCGTATAAATTATTTAAACAAATTTTGTTTTTATTACAAAAAACTAAAAAATAAATTGTTAAGTGTTTATTATTTTAATTTAATTTTAATCAATAAGTGTTTACAATGGAAGCACCGATGATGATGATGAGATGTTGGATGATTCGGAGTGGTTACCCGAAGTTTCTGAAGACGCTAGTATTATGGATTGGTTGGATGCTGTACCGGATCCGGATTACATTCCGGTTGAACCCGAAGCCTCTATTGTTGTAGAGGTATGAATATAATTTGTTATTAAAGTAATTATGTACATAATTTAGAATCAGTTTTTTATACGGTTTAATATAATTGTTTTTTCCATTTTTGTTTTTCTTTGGTCTTACTGTGTTTAATGTAAATAATAATATTGTGTTATTGTGTTTAAAATGTACAGAGCAATTATAATCTTAGAAGGCGTACCACTACCGACAATCCAAACATGTCTAAAGTTGCTGCCTATGTCTGCCCGCCAAATATTCAAGAGCTTCAAAAACCTCATGTGATTGTGATGTTGTGTTTAAATTTACTGTGTTGCTTTATATAAAAGAGAGAGAAGAGAGAGATAGCTAATAAAAAAGAAAAGTATAATTCAAAAATTTAATATTATACCTAGTCAACAACTAAGAAAAAAAATTGCCAATCAATAGAGGAAAATATTAACCATAGGATTTAAATAGATGGTTAATATATGTGGAGAAAACCCAAAGAAACACTAGTGAGGAGGATTGACTAGATGAAGGATAGTCCAATATTTAGAGGTTGAGGGAGATCAAGAAAAACAAGCCAAACTATTAACAAAGATATAGAGGAAACTTGTCTATATTTGAACTCAATACATATAATATGGAATAATTATTATTTTAATTTAATTTTAATCAATAATTGTAATTTTATGTAATTATAAAAACAAAAATTTAAATTTAAATAAGAATATGAAATAAAAAGTGGTGGGATAGTGTTGAATGAAAAACCACTGAAGAGGATAAAATGTTGAATTATTAGGTGGAAGAAGGAGAAAATGATGTGGAGTGTTGGGAATTGAGAAAGTTGACGTTGAATGTTGACACCATTGTAAATGGTCTTAGAAAGAAAGATGAAATCAATACTTTTCCCTGACCACAGTTCAAACAGGGGCGAAGCCACTCATGGGCCGGGTAGGGCTGTGGCCCGCCCCAACTCTCAACTTTTCTATTTTTTATAGGTATTTTTATGTTTGTTTTTTGTTAAAAGGGTATATGATATATATATTAGGCATTACAAAATTTTACAAATAGGTTGAAGTGATGCAGCGGCTAGGATGCTCGCCTCTAGTGTTGAGGGTGACTGTTCGATCCCCCTTGCTGCCGACCAAACCACTACACTCTAAATGATAGATGATATATTTCATTCAAAATATATATTTTTATGGAAAAAGCTTATTAACAATAAAATTTAAGGAGAAAAATTGTAAGAATAAATCTCCACCCTTGTTTATATCCCACCACCAAACAATAGTTCTAGCTCCGCCACTTAGTTCAAGATGAACAATTTATGTACGTATTGGATGAATATAAACTTATTTTAATTGTATTGTAAATAGTTAGAAGATAATATATATTTTTGTTTTTCTAGTAGCAATGTACTCTGTAAATTTGCAAAATTATCTTTTATATTTATTAATGTATGCAAAAAAGATGAGAGAAAAGAAAAGAGAAATATATGAAAATAAATAAGAGATCAAAGAAATAATGTTGCACGTAGTATTACATGAAAAATTAAGCGGAAAATGAATTATAATATATTTGTAGTGTTTATGCATGTAATAAACGATTGTGAGGGTTTTTTGTGATTGATATGCATGACTTTAAGAGTCATATTTAATACATGAGAATGAGAGAATTGTGTATGATTTATTAATATTAATTTATTTATTTTTACAATTTTTTTTTTCAATTTAAACTTCATAATTGGTTGGTGTCATGCATGCAATTGGTTGGTGTTGTTTTTTGTGATTAATATATATGACTTGTGAGTTGTGAGAAGAAGTTGTGAAGAGAGATAGAATTGTAAGAGTATGAGAAGTGAGAAAGAGGTGAAAAATAAAATAGTTTTGAGGTATTGATAAGTTTAAGAAAAAAAAAAAAAAAAGAACACAGAGAATTGTTGATTATTTTGAAAGTACTAAAATACCCCTCGATTAAAAAACCTTCCTTCAAATTTAAATTATATATTTTATTAAATCAATTTTAATAATTAAATTATTTAAACTAATATTAATTCATGATAAGGGTTGTCGCTGAAATTTTGAGTGTCCTTGTGTAAAGTTTGAAATTAGTGTCATACTTTATTTTGTTTACAAGAAACACATGTACTCATGGGACATGATTTCCTGCATTAAATATTCACACAGTTTTTATGCAATATAGAATCAGGATCGTCCGATCTAAGATTGAGATTGTTTTGAATTGATTTTATTAAGATGCAACATAAATCGACCGATTTAAAATAGACGGTTAAAATCTACTATTACGTATAACCGAGTGCATCGTGATCATGTACTCACACACAATACATATTTGGTTTTTCCACTTGATGAACATGAGTATCTAAAGCCTAGTTGCTTGTCTATTTAATTGCCTAGTTACTAGTCTATTTATCTATTTAAGACATAATATGTAGTAGCAATTTCAGCCACACTTTCTACCTATACTATGCCTCATACCGCCAACCACATATCTCCTTTCGGTCACTTTTGGTCTTAATTATACAGACCATTTTAAAGACAGGGTCTTGCTGTGTGCTTAAGTTTAAGAAAATCTTCAGATGACAACCAATAATGCCACATTAACTAGCGACGATAGAGCCACTGTATAAAAAACATCTTGATGAAGAATGTGATCTAAGCTATATTGGCACTACAAATAACAAATATCGTTTGCAATGGCCTTGTATTGATTCAATGGACAAATTTATATTGTACTTTTATAAGGTTTGGTACATAGTTTTAATTTTTAAAGAAGTGTCAAACTGACATTTACACTTAAAATTGGAGAATAACAAATGAATTGAAAGTAAGAATACATGATTTTCACCAAACTTAATTGCAACTGATACAAAAGCTTTAAAAAAAGAAGAAGGGAAAACAAGAAACTACTTGGGTTACATTTTACTAAGCAATCAAACTTATGATCTAATACATGTCACATTTTAAAATGTCACAAAACTTCTCATGCACATATCTTCCAAATATTTTTTCTTCTGGAAGAAACAAATTTGAAAAGATTTTAAGCTGAATCTACAACTAGATGTCGGGCTTTCTTGCCTCTACTTGTGTGCGGTGATCTCATTTCACGGAGTCTTCTCTCTTGTGAAAGTATTTTTGCAAGCCTGAATATATTAGAATCAAATGTGTTTATTAATACTAGCATAATTATAATTTAAGTAATAATTAAAAAAACATCATATGCATCACTACTATTAAATCTTAATTACCTCTTGAGAGCATCTTCATTGGTTTCCCCAGTTGTTAGTGGTTCAAAGTGTCCATTTTCTAAATTGACTCTAGAAACTGGTTTCTTCAATAAATTCTCACCAATTTGACACAATTTCTTCAAGTTTGCCTCAGTGGCAATGTCAACAGAAGAATCTATTCCAGTTAATGTGTCATCCTGCATTTTATATATGGACCATTTTAATTATATATTCTTAATAAATTCACTCACATACATAATTTCTATTTTACTATTAGAAAATTGACCTGAATTCGAAGGTAATTATCTTCTGAATGAAGAGCTTGAGTGACAGCAGATAAATGAAAATCAACCATATCACCACTTGATTGAGTAAAAACATCGATTAAAGGATTAGAACCACTCTGTGTTAGCCAATCCAATAAACCCCATTTGGCTGCCATTTGTGCATTGAATTTTTCCTCATTTTTTGCTGTCCCAGTGCCTATTGAAATTATCAAAAACCGACCATATTCAAGAGGCTTGATGGGGAAGAAATCAGGACTTTGTTTGATAATTTGTTTTGTTACTTCATTCATGGCAACTAAAGCCTGCATCATAAAAAATAACAAATTAGTTTTACCTTCAATTAGTAATTAGTAAGTAAAAAAAGAATCATATTAGTTTAATTTTTTTCTTCTTCCTTTTAGGTGTGTCACAAAATAAAAGAGTGTATACAAATGACAATGCAATTAATAATTATTTAATTTAATTGAACATACTGGATTATTTGCACAAACACCACCATCAATGAGATTGAATTCTACTTCAGTTTCTCCAACTTTATTTGTAAAGTTGTGAGCAGGAAGATAAGTAGGTGCAGCTGAGGTACTAATGCATATGTCTGAGAGTTTAGCATCCAAAATAGAGGAATTCTTAAGCTGCATAAATTTCAAAGTAAACCACTTTAATCTATGTTTGACCGTTGAAATAAAACTATTTTTGGAAATAAAAAAAGTAAACAAGAAAAATGTATAATTAATTAAGGAACAATTTTTAAATTCAAAATATTCCATTATACATAAGAAATTAATTAACCTGATAAGATGAGAAAATAATTGGCTGCAAAGTCTTGATGTCAAATGCAGGAATTACAATGTTGGTAACGGTCTCATGCAACTTAATGTCTCCAAGTTTCTCTCTTACAACCTCATGAAGATATTTTCCATCATATTTGGGTCCTCCAAGAGATCTCATTACCTTGGCTAATATTGTCCCACCTAGGCCTCTATGAAATTCAACCAACAACAACTTCAATAAATTCCTCAATTACCTTAAACCGAAATAAATATAATATTCTGACATTTTATTTGAACATCAAAACACAAATACTGTTTATCTATTTTTAATTTTCTACAAACTTGAACGTGTTTTATAAATACACAAAAATAAAAAGACGCCGTATTTAACATAAAAAAAGTTGTTAAATAACAATATCTCTTTATTAAGTGCCATTATAATTACCAATTTACCTATGTTGTGGGAAAATTTTTGGGCAATGTTCAAGGTAAAAGGGTTTGATATCTTTGGCAGCAAAAAGTGGACGGTTGTTTTTATCTGGAGCAGCTAACATAGCAGTTACAAGACCTCCTGTACTTGTTCCTGATATCACATCAAAGTAATCTGCAAGCCTTGCATCTTCACCATCCAATTCCTGCATACAATTATACAACTTAATTATTAATTACTATATATATTCTTTAAGAAAAAAAAATTAAATATAAATCAAAATATAAATTTAATCCTCCAAAATCCTTCTGGACTCATCTCTCAAATTAAATATACCCTTGCAGTTAACACTTTTAAATGTGGAGAGAAAAACTTTTTCTGCAGATCTAATAATTTAACTCATTATTGTACCCTTAAATAATACTCCTATGTGGTATGTGGTTTTAATTTGTATTTATGGAAGTGTAATTTTTTTTTACAAATGTATTTAATCAAATTAGATACATATTGATGAGATATAATATGATTTAATTGAATGCATGTAGAAAAAAAATTAAACAGCTTGTGTATAACAATTAATTTGCAAATATAGTATTTTTTCATAACGTCACCAAGAAAATTTACATAAATAGAGTTTGCTCTGATCCTCACTTCCATTATTTTTATGGTACAAGATCCTCACTCCCATTATGGAAACAACTAGTAATATATAAAACTCTCGTATAATAAATCAGCACTTAATTAAACAATGTATTCTAACATTCTCTAATTGATAGTATAAAATTAAAATAACTTTTAAGTATATAGCACATGACCAATAATACTATATTAGTTTGATTTCATACCTGAAGGTGAGATTCAAGGAATTCAATAATTGCAGCAGGAATAAGTCCCCTAATACCACCACCATCGATACTAAGAATTGTTACCAAGTTTCCATAAGTAGGTGGTTGAATTTGTTCAACAGATAACTTCGTGACTCCCTCCATTTTTTTTTAAGTAAAGATTAATGCTAGTGAAAATGAAAGCTTCTGAAAACAAAGGCTGTATAGACTAAGGTTTATAATTTCAGGGTAGTAAGTGTTATGAAAATAAGAATAAGAATTAATAATATGGAAGAAATATAGGTTTGTGATATGAATGTGATAGATATTATTGATATTTATAGTGAGATGCAAGTGGAAAGACTCCGTCAAAGTCTATCTTAGAGTTAAGGAGCCGTCACGGGGGGCTGCTCAATGGCTTAAATTATAGATTAATGTACCCCTCGGTTTGAATATGTCCTAGTGGATACTGCAATCAATTCCAAAACATTATAATTATAATATAATACTAGGTGTAATTATTAAGAATTTGTTAATATTATCCCATATATCTTAAGAGTGTATGCAATCCAAAGGATATCATTGTATTTTTTTTATTTGTTTGCAGTTTTTTTTTTTCATTAACCCTCTGGTTCTTAAAAGAAAAGGGTCTAATAATATGAAGTCGATCGTGAGATAAATAAAGTTTGACAAAAAAATTGAATCTGAATTCTTTCGAATGATCCGTCTTTTGATGAAACTCATTAATCACTTGAACTTAATATATTAATTTGATTTGCAGTTTTTATTTTTATATGTTTGAATATATTCAAAAGTGGACATCGAAAATATATAGTAAATATTATGATTAAGTAGGCTACTTGTAAATATATAATTAATTAGACTCGTTTTATTAAATATTCGATCAAATTTATTTGATTAATAGTAGTATATCACAAACAAGAATTTAAGCTCAATTGATTAATTAAACGAGTCGATATCTTTTTTTCTTGGAAAGTACGAGTCAATGTCTTACAACCTCAAACATTAATAGTTTATGAATAACTCATTTGTACATGTGAGAATACGTACGTGAGATAAATTATAGTCCCAACCATTTATTTCAAATCCATGATGGTTGAAATTGGAGTATAAAGACTCAAGTTTCTTAAGTGCATGTGAAAGCTAGATAATATGGTGAATCACTTTCTTGGCGCAAAGACAGATCATATTCATTTTTTTAAACAAGAAAAGTTGACAGCTAAATAATTTTTTTTGGGTACATGACAGCTAAATAAATTTCAATGCTGAGCATATTGTCTTGTATTATAAAATTAATGGTTTTCTTACTCATTCTCAATTTTTTTGTCTTACAAAATAACTTCTCTATATATATGTGTATAACATATAGTAAATCACTTGCTTGTAGCAGTGACAAATTACTAAAATAAATTTCTCACACCCAATATTTTTGTCTTACTTGATAACTCTTCTACTATATAAACATATAAAGTATTGTATGATATTTTATTTAAATCATATAGTTCAAATGGGAAAAAAAGTCTTAGTGATTCAGATTTCAATTAAAAGATAAATAGTATGACTAATGATTATCCTAGTTAGAGATCAAATTTAAATATTTTCGACTGATTACATCTTAACTAAAGTTTAGTATTAACTATTTGAAATAAATTACTTTATAATACCATTTACATATCCTTATAATTATACAATATTAAAATATTTATTGAGCAATAAAGTAAAATTTTATTCGAAAATATTGTTCATAAATGCAAAATAGTTAGTTATAGTTTATTTTTAAAAAATTAATGATAATCTCCAATGTTTAGATTCAAAGGAGAATTGTCAATGATATACACTCACAATTTTCCAATAAGTATCCGTGCACGGATGTAATTTGGTTGCTTCCTACATTTTTGTTATTTTCTTTATGAAAAATGACAAAATATATATTTGAAATAACACAGGCAGATCTGCCTATAAGTGGTTTGTATGGTCCACCCAGTCAAATGTTTTGCCTAAACAACAACACAAAAATATTGTTCATTGAATCGTATGGTTTAGGAAAGATACCAGGGATGCGTTTGAATTGTATGTCAATGACAACTGTTTTTGTTTTTCTTTATAAATAAAATAATATAATAATATTTTGTTCATTTATAAGACAAAAATTTATTTAATATTAGAATAAAAAGTAAAAAGTTATAAGTTAATTGAATTAACTTATCAAAATAAGTTATAAGCTAATATAAATAAGCTATAAGTTCATAAATTTTTTATTAAGGGTCCGCTTGATCTAGCTTATTTTTGAGCTTATGCAAACAACTTATTCAATTTTTATGTATTATTATAAGTTTTTCAAGGTAGCTTATAATAAAATAGCTTATAAAAATTCAATTTTCACTAGTTTGAACTTATAAAATAGCATAAAACCTAATTTATATTGCATAAGTCATTTGTATAAGCTCAAAAATAAGCTAGGCCAAATGGACCCTAAGAGTCCGTTTGGAATAACTTATTTTTGAGTTTTTGCAAAATAGTTTATGCAAATAAATAAGTTACTATGTTAATTTATAAGTTCTTACTAACGAAAACTTTATTTTTATAAATTGTTTTTTCATAACTATTTTAACAAATTTATAAAAATATATAAAAATTTATTTATTTTGTATAAGCTCTAAACTAATTTGTTCAAAACAGGCCCTGATATGTTTTGGGGTATGAAATGTCTTTCTAACTCTACGATGGGCCGAAGCCCAATATCCCTTTCCCACTTTCTAGAGCCCAATACCAAATCGAAATGTATTTCCTAACTTTTCTTATGGCATATTCTCGTGACAAAATTCCTAAGGGTCCGTTTGGTTCGAAGTTTTTGGAGGGGAGGGGAGGGGAGGTGAGGGAATATTTTAAATTTTTATGTTTGGTTCAATTTTTTAACGAGGGGAGGGGAGGGAAGGGGAGAAGTAATTTACTTTTTTACTCTTAACCTTATAAACTCAAAATAAGGATTAAATTATAATGGATATATTTCGTCAAAAAAAAAAATCTAATGGATATATAACAAAAAAAAATCTAATGAGTAGAAAATCTAATTTTTTTTTCTGTTGTAAAAAAATAAAACGTAGAATTTTAGTATTCCAACAAGGATAATTTTGAATTTTAATAAAAAAATGAGGGTAATTTTGTCAACACAATAAATTATGTTTTACCTCGCCTCCCCTCCTTAAAAATCCCTCCCCTCACCTCCCCTCCCCTCCTTCTCAGTTGAACCAAACGGACCCTAAATCCTTCTTATATATAGTCTCTCAATATTATCCATGTGCCTCTTTCATCACATCACATCACATTTCATCTCATGCACAAAACCGAGATACACTCCCGCCATCTTCGCCTGCAACTTCTAAAACAATCAAACACACACACTCCTATTCTCTTCTCTTTCAATTTCACAACTATGATATTCAAATTTTCATCGCATTGTAATAATAATAACACATAAAAATAAAACGATGCATCGAATTTGTTTTAGAACTCGACCCCTTCTTCGTTTCCCTAATCCTCGAAAATACATTTCTTCATCATCTTCCAATAAAACTCTCAACAATTCACATTCACCCGAAAAACCCCTACAAAATCCCCAAATTACCCCTCCAACCGTTCCTAACAAACTCTCCCCTGTTACTTCTTCCTCTTTATTCTCAACACCCTCCGTTATCGCTCTTTCCTCCGCCGTAGTCGCTTCCGTAGCATTCATCTCATACGATTACGGCCGTGAACAACAATCCGATCACGGAGGAGTCCATAATCCTATCTACGCTGGCGCCGAGCACGCCGCGCATCGTTCCGCCGAATCTGTAAACCGGATTTTCCATCATGTGAAACGAACCGGTGTTGCTGCTACGGTTCTATGGCAGTCGTTACGTTCGGTGTTGTCGTCGGCGAACCACGAGGTTCGTTCTGGATTCGAGATTCGTGTGGCGGCGTTGCTAGCGGATATTGCTGCTGCGAATTCGAGCCGCAGAGCCGCGATCGTTGGTGCCGGTGGTGGTGCTGTTGTGGATTGGTTACTTGATTCTGTTGCTGTTGTGAAAGATGCTGGTGGAGGTACTCAGGCGGAAGCGGCGAGAGCGCTGGCGTATTTGATTGCGGATCCTGATGTTTCTGCTGCTGTGTTTGCGCGACCTCACGCTGTTCCGAATCTTCTGAGGTTTATCTTCTCTTGCAAGCCACGGCGTTCTAAGAATAAAACGGTAATAATTGGTTTAGGGTTTTCTTTCTGAGTTGTAATAATCAATTTTAATATGCTTGAATAAGACCTAGTTTGAATTGTAGATGTTGTAGTTTTTCTTATTTAAATAAACTGCAATTGCATAATCTAGATATGTTTATTTTCTTGCTATATATTACTATATATAAATGAAATGAATGCAAGGTTCACTATTGAGATGTTGACATCATGCAATATTTTATGGCAGAAGAATTCAAGACGTAGTGCATTTGATGTTTCTGATTCATTGAAAGGTAGGAGCATGCTTGTGGCTTCCATTATGGATATTGTTACTTCCAGCTGCGACAATGCAGAGAAGGTATTTTTTAAGCCGTCCTTGCCTGGAAATGCTGAAACCAGAGATATTGCTGAAGCCCTGCAAGTTATTGAGGAAGGGGGTTTGCATTTGGACGAGCCACCCGAGGATGACGACGATGATGGTGGTATAGGAGGGAAAGGGATTGGAATCAAGATACTTGGAGGTACCACTGTTATAGGACTTTCAAGGAACCATGATGGAATGGAGTTGGATAATACTGATTTCGGTCATGAAGAACCGTTGAAGCATGGTACACCGACAACCCTTGTGTACCATAAGTTTGATGATTCCCGGGTAAAACACAATATGTCCTCTGTTGTTGTACCTGGTCTCTGGGATGATTTAAACTATGAACATGTTGCTGTTCCTTTTGCCACCTGGGCATTGGCAAATTGGGCAACGGCATCGCAGTTGAATAGATCTCATATTCAGGAACTAGATCAGGATGGAAATGCTGTCTTGTCTGCTCTAATGGCACCTGAGAGATCTGTAAAATGGCATGCGAGTTTGGTGGTGCGGTTGCTTTTAGAAGATCGCGATACACCTTTGAATGAATCTGTTTCTGATTGGAGTTCCCATCTTCTTTCTACTATATCTCATGCATGTAAGCATGATGATGCTTCGTTGGCTCGGGTAGCTTTTTCTGCCTTCCTTTTATCTGTTGAGAGGAGTCCTGAGGTGCAGAAGACAGTGATGGAGAAGGGTCTTAATTTGATGAGAGACATTGCCAAGACAACAAAACATAAGCAGGTGCAAGAAGCAATAGCAAAGGCATTAGAACTAATTTGTACTGGGGATCGACATTTATCTCTTGAAGAGAGTCAAAAGTGGTCGGGCATTCTCATTCCTTGGGTTTTTGGAACATTTTCTTCTGATCTTCTACGAAATTCAGCCATAAAAATTCTGTCCCAGATCCTTGAAGACTATGGAACAACATGTGTACCACTTTCCCAAGGATGGTTAGCCATGCTGTTAAATGAAGTACACAATTCCATCAAGAAATCAATTGATAAAGGAGTCAGTCAACCAAAAAGTGATAAAGTGAAGGTATTTTTTTTTTTGGTCTCTTTGTTAAAAAACCGAAATGCTATAGTTATCTGATTGTGTTGCTTTGGTTCCAAGTCAACTTTTGATGTATGTTTTAGCTGTCTTAACTTTTGCAGACTTTAATCAATAATGCAAATATTGCTTCTGCTGCACAAGTTGCAAATCAGCTTTCCAGTGCTGTTGTTAATCTGGCAGCTAAACAACTAAGCACTGTGTCTAATTCTGAGGATATATCCCCACTGGCAGATTTTCTTTCTCTGGAACCTTTAGCAGGGCCGTTTAAAAATTTTAAAAAGGATAGTCTGCCTAAATTTGGTGCTGCAGATTCTGCCTCGGCAACCCTTAAAGGTATTAAGGCTCTGACTGAAGTCTGTGCAGAAGACCTCGAGTCTCAGGACAAGATTGTTGATTTTGGTATTTTATGTTTGCTGAGGCGCTTTTTGTTGAATGATGATTATGAGAGACTGGCTGCTATTGAAGCTTACGATGCATCATCAAGAGCGCATGATAGGAAATCAAATGAAAGTGAGGAACCACCTAAATCAGATATAAATGATCCATCTAGTGTCCGAGTTCCTCCTACAGCTCATATCCGCAGGCATGCAGCTCGGTTGTTGACCATCCTCTCACTGCTTCCCAGAGTTAAGAAGGTAATCGTAGCTGATAAAACTTGGTGCAGTTGGCTTGATGATTGTGCTAATGGTAAGATTCCGGGTTGCAGTGACCTTAAGTTGCAAAGTTATGCCAGAGCAGCACTTTTAAATATATTTTGCAATGACCAGATTAATGAAAGGTCTGACAGTGAAAGCCCTTCTGGTGGTAGTGGTGTAAATAATAATAATATGTGTCCCCGTTATGATGACATGATATTCTTGATAAATTCTCATCTTCCTCACTGGAAGTGTCCCAATGAAACGGATCAACAAGGATCTTTCTCAAAAGACACAACAGATTCAACAAAAAGCAACCTAGATGCAGATTTTCCTCAACTAGATGTGGTTTTTGTCCATGGCCTCCGTGGCGGCCCTTACAAAACTTGGCGTATATCAGAGGACAAATCGTCAACTATGTCTACTTTGGTAGAGAAGATTGACGAGGATTCTGGAAAGCTTGGAACCTTTTGGCCAGGTGAATGGCTTTCCGGTGATTTTCCGCACGCTCGCTTGTTTACCCTCAGATACAAGGTTTGACTTCGTAAGATTTTGATCTGTCTGCCTTAGAAAGACGACTCTAGTTTATAAATCTTGTATGCTTTTTTATTATTAAATATACTTCTAACAGATTATTTACAACTTGCCTATTGCGTGATCCTCTTCATCTTCATCTAACTCTTGATGGTCTGTACAGACTAATCTCACACAGTGGTCCGGAGCTAGCCTTCCTCTTCAGGTTACACTTTTCTTCACTTCTTTATCTGTTATTACTAGATCAATAGTTTAAGAAAAAGAACCGTGTTTTATTTCTCCACCATTAACTATTTTTTAAGTTATTTGGGAATTTGCCAATCCTTGGCAGTTCTTTTTTATCTCTCCATTGGTTCTCCTCACACTTGTTGCTATACTTTCCTGTTACATTCCAGTTCATATACATGTTTATTTGAAACTTGCAGGAAGTTAGTTCTATGCTACTGGAGAAGCTTGTTGCTGCCGGAATTGGGAATCGACCTGTTGTTTTTGTTACTCACAGGTTAGTATGGCAGTTAGACAAAAACACAACTAGTTGTTCTGATTTTGTTTTTTAATTGCAGTTTCCAGATGTTTTGGATACCTAGTTATTTGTTTGATCAAATTACACCTCTCTTTATCTGTTTTTTCTCGTGGTCCTCTTTTGTCTGCAGCATGGGGGGCTTGGTCGTCAAGCAGATTCTCCATTCAGCAAAGGAGCAAAGATTTGATAATCTTGTGAATAACACAAGAGGAATAGTAAGTATCAACTCCTTAAACAAATGTGTTTAAAATATTGGACGTTCTTTTTATGCTCTATTTTTTGTTGTAGGTGTTTTATAGCTGTCCACATTTTGGAAGCAAACTTGCTGATATGCCTTGGCGAATGGGCCTTGTACTTCGTCCTGCTCCATCGGTGAGCATTTAAAGTTACCTGCCCTCATTCAACAGTAGATGTTAATTAATGAATTTCCTATTATAATAAATTGCTTCATTTGGATGAATATTTAGCACTTGGTTCCTAATGTTATATAGATAGGAGAGCTAAGAAGCGGATCTTCAAGATTGGTTGAGCTTAATGATTATATTCGTCAACTTTATAAGAAAAGCGCTATTGATGTCCTCAGTTTTTGTGAGGTAATCAGTAGCTAGATTTTTCTTGTAAGTATCATGCTGGTGTCTTTGTTTTTGAGTTTGAGTTGTCACCGTTTTTTGCAGACTAAGGTAACTCCAATAGTGGAAGGTTATGGTGGATGGGCCTTTCGAGTGGAAATTGTACCAATTGAGTCAGCATATCCTGGATTCGGGGAACTAGTTGTAAGTATATTATGAACTAGTTGTAAGTATATTGTGAAACTATATCGAATGTGGCAGACAAAAAAAATTAAATGAAAAGTAAAACATTTTTTTTGAGTAAGCTGTTACTCTAGTGAGCCCCTCCAGAATTCCCAGCTGCAAAGGCAGTTCCCTCTGCTAACTATGCCCATGAATAAATTTTCTTTTTTTCTTTTTTTTGAGAAAACTAGAGTGAAGTAACTAATGCTACTGCCCCTGTAGTTTAATGATTTAAGATCTGCTTGTAAGATCCTTGGTTGATTTGGTTTGATTACACTGTTTACTCCATCACTTTCAACTTCCATTTTATTGATTTGTATGTGGCCTGTTTGCTATATCTGTGTTATATGTTCCTTCTTTTGTCTGTTTTGTACACCATTGTTCTGCTAACAACTAGAAGACTGCATTATGTGTGAAAGTTATTTGCTGTCCTCAGAAAAAAAAAGTATCTGTGACTGTGTCATTTAATAGTGATTTTCGTTGGTCCTATGAAAGATGTGTTGGATAACATATACCTACATGTCTTTTTAGTAAATGTTATTACTATTAGTACGAGGGTAGGGAACTGTTTTTATTCCGACCCATACCTAGTTATATCAATTAACTCTTGTTCTTCCAGTGGAAGCTGAAACATTTTTTTTTGGTGGGGGTAGAGGGGTTTGTTCTAGCCTCTACAGGGTCCTATTGGACCTAGGATGCATGAGAAATAAGAATATGGGGACTGAACCTTACCACTAACCATGGGCACTTGTTCTAGCTTTACTATGATTTCTGGCATATAAAAATTAAAATGATATTGGATCTAAAACATCTGGAATGGCAAATCTAACACTCCTGCGACAATTCATGAAAGATTCCATTTTAGAGATGTCTTTTTGTTTGGTGTGACTGTAGTACTTCATATTAATATAATTTTTTATAGTATTTTTTTGTCATTTTGGTACTATAATATAACTGTTGATTGTAATACTTTCTGTTTTGTTTCTTTGATGTATAAAAAGTGCAGAAGAACGGGTGTATTGAACCTTCAATTGATTTACTTAGTACACCGTGTGTTCTTGACTCATTAAAATCCAAGGATAGATGCACCCTTGTGTAGTTTATGACAAATTCATATAAGAGGACTCTTATCCAATATTTTAAGTTTCTCTTTTTTTAGTATAGTGCTTCACTCTAAGTCCTGATTTCCTATTTATCTTGAAATTCTGAAACAGGTATTGGAGTCGACCGATCATATAAATTCTTGCAAGCCAGTGAGCCGCTCAGACCCTTCTTATACGGAGACATTAAAGTTCTTAGAGAAATTAAAAGCATTCTATACCTAAGTAGACATGTTTCGACGATAGATATGTAAAGAGGCCTGTTATTTGGACAACATAGAAAAGTTGTCCGGTCCGACAACGTATATGGCCAACATTGAATTGTTAAGGTTGCACGCAAATCGAGGTAAGGATAAAATAATTAAAAATAGAAAAAGACGGTGGGCCCGTATTATTATACGTTGTTCGACAACTTATAGTTGTCCGGATAAAATTTCTCATATGTAAATACCTAAAGAGCTAGGTAGGCGTTTCCGCTCGGCATTTATATATCAAATACATGGGAAGTTTGTATGTCCTGTGGTATTGTAATCTTGTGTACATAAATAGGAACACAATTGTAACCCATGTATATGTATATTGATGTAAATAAACTGAAAGGTCTTCTTAAAATACAGTTACATGTTTCTATTTTCTATTTTTGCTTTTATTCATATAATTATAATTATAACTCTATTGTAATATTATATTTAAATGTAATATTTATTTCTAAAGTTAAAATCATTGCTACAGATTTTGTAATTATTGATTGATTTCACAACTCATCTTGCAATAACCCCTTAATAATCAATTTTTTTGGCCGGAAATGATTAAAGTTATTTAATACATATCTCATTTTGTAATCAATTTAGTTGAAAAGTTGTAAAACTTATATTCCACATGTATGAATTTTATTTTTAATAAAACGAAGTAATCATTTCCAGCCAAAAAAATTGATTATTAAGTTAAATAACTTAAACTTGTATTGTTATTTTTTTTACATAAAAATAAATGTAACATTGGAGTAATAATCATTAAAAAATGAATGGAACATTTTCCAGTAGCAAGTGACATTATAGCAAGAATTGAAAGAGTAGCCACTATCCAGTAGAAAAGAATAGTATCCCAAGTTGCAATGCTGTTAACGGCGAAACCCACACAACTACAACTATGGTTACCGTTCAAACCTTCAACACTTCCTAATCGAACTAACTTCAACACTAGAAGAAGAATCGTTCTCAACAACACTAACAATAACGATATCAACAGCAACAACAACAACTCTTCTTCTTATCAACCGGTAGCACTTAAAAAGAGAAACAACCGATATCGGAAACTTCACCCCGGAGAAACCACCGGAATTACCGAAGAGATGAGATTCGTCGCTATGCGACTCCGCAACGACAACAATATCACCACCAATTACGTAGTAGAAGACGGTGAAGAAGAACTTCCTGACACGTGGCATCCTTCTATGGAAGGGTTTATCCGATTCTTGGTTAATAATCAACTTGTTTTCACCACACTCGAACGTCTCATTGACGATTCCGATAACGTTTCATGTAAGTTCAATAATTCGTTACTGTTCTAATTCAATAATTAATTTCAAGTTACTAATTGCGTTTTCTGGTTTGAATTTTGTTATCTGTCACTGAAAATATCAATAGTGACTTGTTTGAATTGACTTATTTAAGCTTATTTACTAACATAATCACTTTTGAGAGTCCGGAAGTGCTTATGGAAACAACTTATGACATGTTAGGTTATTTCTATAGACTCTCTAGGATAGATTATGAAAGCAGGCGCAACTTATAGCTTAAATGAAAACAATTTGACTTTATTTTTTTTTTTTGTTACATAAATAGCTTATACATAATTGCATTTTCTGGTATGACTTTTGTTATCTGTCATCAAAAGTGAAAACATGAAGAAAGACTTGTTTGAATTGACTTAGTTGAGCATATTTATTGACATAAGCACTATTGAGAGTTTGAGAGAGCTTATGGAAACAACTTATGATATGTTTATAAGATGTTTTTAACTTATTTTCTTAAGCTCTCCAGGATAGCTTATGAAAGTAGCTTATACCTTAAATGAAAACAAATTGACTTTATTTTATTTTTATAGAAATAGATTATACATTAGCACTTATATGATTGAGTAAGAAAAATACTTATATGAGTACTGCTTATGCTCATGGCTTTAATTTGTGAGCTTCAACTGCAATTGCGGCCTCAATATAATGGATTTTGAGGTCTCCACAATGGTGTCGCAACTGCAATTTTGACCGCATTGGCCAAACTTCACTGCAATATAAAGGTTCAACGTAACTGCGACGACAATTTAAAACCATGACTGTTCTATAAATACTTAATTAAGTTGTTTGCTCAAATAGAGTCTAAAACATTTGTGAAATTTATTTTTTGTTTGATTTGATTTCATTTTGTCTGTTACGATGATGGGTAAAGAAGTGTATTTATATTGCAGATGCGTACTTGAGGAATACTGGATTGGAAAGATCTAGAGAGATTTTGAAGGATATAGAATGGTTGAAGGAAGAAGGTGATGAGATTCCCGATCCAAGTTCTCCTGGGATTACATATGCAAAATATTTGGAGGAGCTTGCAGAAAAAAGTCCACCTTTGTTTCTCTCCCATTTCTACAATATCCATTTTTCTCATATATCTGCTAGCCAGGTTATTGTAAAGCAGGTACTCACTTTTCTCCTCTCTTAAAGGGAAGAGAATCCAATCTAGTTAGGAGGAGCTTTTATGATTCTTTACTCACAAAAGTTCCTTGTTAGATTAGATATGTTTATGGTGAATTAAACATTCGAAAAGTTGAAACATAGATGCCAATTTCAACTTATACGAGAATTTATTGTTTGACCAACAAGGTGTGGTCCAGTAGCTAGTGACTTGGGTCCTTTAACCATATGTCTAGAGTTTGAATCCTGATGATGAGAATAGAGCTGCATCTATTAGGAGAGGAGGTATCACATAATTGGTATTCTGTACCCTCGAGGATTTGTCCTACGAACAGACTGTGAGGATACCCAAGGCCCAAACAAGAATTTATTGTTTAAAATTTTTGTAGTCCTTTACTCACAAAAAACTTTTTACTATTAGCCTATGAGACAGCTTTGAAAAAATTGGGATGTAAAACTAATTTATGCTTGTACTAATTGTTTAAAAAACCATGGTTATTACAAGGTTCTTTTAAGTGCTGAATGGGTCTAACCCAATAGATGGGGGTGTTATACTGGGCTTAGGGCAGGAGAAGCCCAGAGTGTGTGGAGTCTATGAGAGGAAGAAAAAGAAAGGGAATGAGGGAGAGGCAGAGAAGTTAAGGGCCACCTGTCCACGAGGCAGTTGGGATATTCCAGTAAGAGGAGTTGACTAGTGCTCGCTCGCGTCATTGTCGTTCAGTAAGAGGAAGAAAAACATTCTCTTCCCTCTGAGGCGCTTTGATCTGGACTTTGTATAAGATTTTACTCTCTGATTTCAATTTATCAATGCAGTTTCTATTCTCTTCTTTATTACTGTTAACTCTGCTCTATCATGCTTCTTGAGAAACTTATCCAACTTGCTCTATCAATTAGAAGCGAAACCTGTGTCACTTAAAAGATAATTATTTTTCCCTTTTTGTTTTGTTGCTAAGCGATCAATTTCTTACTCAGAAGAACTGGTAACTAGCAATGTAAAGGAGGCAGATGATTTATATCAGTTTAAGAGCTTAGTGAGTCAATGAATTAATGATGGATGGGTTAAATTAGTCAATAATTTGATTTGGTTGTATTTTTTTGGATAGTAAGTTAGAAGAGTATTTGAATTTTTGGATAACTAGCTTGGAAAAGGAGAATCCGATTTCAACTGATGAATTGCATGATACCACATATTTTTGAATCTGACAGAAAGATATTAGAAAAGCAGTATGTAGGTGTTTGTGCATACAAATGTGTATATATGTATGTTTGTGTGTGTATATATGGGAAATCCGGTAGTCAACTCTGAATCAGACCAGACGAATTCCTTACTTTAAACTCTTTAAGATTTTAATTATGTACATATTAAACCATCAAGATTTTTTTAAGCATATCATTCTATTGCTGTTGCTTGTAGGTTTCTGAAAAGCTTCTGGATGGTAAGGAGCTGGAGTTCTGCAAATGGGAAGGAGATGTACAGGAAATGCTGAAAGATGTACGCGAGAAGCTTAACATGCTTGCAGAGGTAGATTACTAGGAATTCTTTAATTTTGGCTTTACTAGTAATGTTTAGATGCTGCATTACACTTACTTTTTATGTGTGATTGTATTTTGTGCAGCATTGGTCTCGAGAAGAAAAAAATAAATGTTTAAGAGAAACAAAAAAGTCATTTACGTTTATGGGACAGATTGTTCGTCTGATAATCTTATGAAGAGGCTGGCTGGCTCTTTTTTTTTTTTTGGTTTATAGCACTGACTTTTTTATGGTAAGCTTTCTAAAAATTATGTTCTTCCTTCAACTTTTGAAACCACCACTGCTTTTAATTTATAGAGGATCCGGAAGGGTCATCCCAAATGTCTGGTGCATTCTGTAATAATGTATTATTTATTCCATTTTTAAGCGGCATATATAATGCTTCCCCCTCATTTTATGCATAAACTGAAAAATGATGCATTTCATGCTGCACTATGTGCCACTGCTCCCAATTGTCCCATTCCTTACATTGATTGCATTTTTTTGGGTCCAGCATTTCATTGCAACTGCAATTATAAATTGTGTGGTGGTTCAATCGGACATTAGTTCAGCCTAAGAAGTGGTCGAGTGTTACTTACTATGTAGGATAGTGGGCAGTTTAAGGGCATTAACTGTAGCTTGGTAGCCATTTTTGTTGCAGCAAATATTACTGTCGTCACGCCTCGCATTTATGGTGATTTCAATGTTTTTTCCAAAGCTGCCAGGGCCAGGTTACATCTGTTATGGATTTGCCAATCCTCATTGATATGGATTTTAACTGTATAGCCATGGGATAAGACAATTGTTTTCATTAGAGATGTGGCTTAGCTGGTTTGGAACTACTTCAAGATCATGAGTTCTGAAATAATAATCACCATGATGTTTCAGTATAACTTAAAGATTTATTTCTTACTATGGCCATTATTTCCTACTTGCACTCTCTGTTGTGGCTATTACTTAATGCTTTTAAGATCACTGCTTGAATTCTTTGTAATATGAATGTTCTTGAAAACTATATGTAATTTATGAAAATGGTGATGCTTCAATGGTTTCTAATTTTCCTTCAATGGTTTCTATTTACATCTTCAATGGGTGGGTGCATAAGCACTCTCACACTCATCAGCTTTTATGTTTCCTATCATGGAGTGGAATGGAATCTAATATCTATCATGTTTACTTTTCAGCTGTTTTCTTCTCCCATGGAATATTAAACTATTAAACTAAGATATTGTGACACACCAGTATATATATAAATAAACTAGGATGGATCGGATAGATTTGTAAATTGTATAGTAATGTATGATCAAAATAATCCAGTAAAATTCATCTGGTAATCCTAAAAATTATCTAATTTATCTATTATCATATTTTTAACCGACGAATATCCTTCCAAATAACATTTTAATGGATGAATACTTTTTATATTAATTTAGAAAATATTTAAATAACAACTTTAATAAGTAATTATTGATGATGTAGTGGTCAACGTTGTAGACCAACATTCGTCAATGGTTGCCCCCGCAGAGAAGATAAGGCGACCTATGACGATGGTTTGGCGTTGACCACTTCACTTCATCACTTTTTAATTATTTTGTTCAGTTTTAAATATATTAAATTAAAGTTACTAGGTTTTGATTAAACCAAAAAGTTATTAGGTTTGATCCAGTAGTGAAGGGTTTAGGTATCATGTATGATATCTTAAAAAAAGTAAAAAGTAATTTAATTTAAAAATCAGTTTTTGAAAGTTAATTTTATGTTCTTTTCCAGTTTTTTCATTCCAGGTTTAATATATTATTAATACATTATAAACAGATTTCAATTAATTTAAAAACCCATTTTGTTTTTTTTCTTCTATTTTTTGCCAAATTTTTTATACTAATAAATTCTTAATATTCTGTTTTAATATAAATATATTTTCCGTATGTAAAATATTAAATAATATTTTTCTTTAAATAGTAAAAATGATTCATTGAATTTCATCCAAAAAAAGCATTTTATTCATTATTGGATTTTAAAAAAATATTAGATGGATTGAATCCATATTAGATGAGAACAATTATTTGTTAGATTTTACTTATCTCACGACCGAATTCTAGATTATCAGGCCCCTTCCTCTGGGAATCAGAGGTTTAATAAAAAAACATGGATCCCATAAGTATAGGTCAATCGGTAGAGATATTGAAATATGCAGTACTTGAGTTCAGTCACAAAACTCTCTATTTATTCATCTTAAAGGTGAAATTTTAACCACGAAATTACTTGGAGAAACAATAGAGAATGAATATAATTCCATTAACAACTTTATTATATAATAGATGAATTAAATGTATGATTGATTAGTGGATTAAATGGTCACTCCTTAAAAATAATAAGCAACTTGATTACACTGCAGCACGACCAGGTTGCTTGATCAACGTTAAATTTCACGTGGAAACCTCGAAAACTCTGAATTCAGTCAACCTCATCAACAAACAAGGCAATGACAAAACACAACATTAGAGATAGAACAAATTAAAGGGCACTCTTTGTCTTTTGTCTTTCTTTCTGTTGCCACCAAACATGATTGAAGAACTATTTGTCCTCAACAAGGTAATTATAGAACACAACTATTGTTATGTTTTTCTGTTTTGTCTTAATGTCTTTATAGTTAGATAAAACAAGTTCATAATGATGGTTATTAATATTAACCATTTCAATATTTTCAGGACTATCATGTGGATATAAAATCTATTAAGAAGAAATCTCCATCAACATTGAAGTTGGTAGTTTTAGTGTTAGCTGCTATTTATGCAATATACATTTGCTCAATTAATTTAGAGCAACCTATGGTTAATCTCATTCGCACAAGCACCAAGTTGTTGGAACTAAGATCAATCACAAACCATTCATGTCATCATCCTTCTCGTGTCGAAGAATTGGATCTCCCCTACTTACATTATCCGCACCCAAAAACTTTCAACAGGTAAACACACACGCACATACATGCGCCTATTATATATGTTCATAATGTGCGATTATAATTGGTTCGTATCAAAGTCAATTCTATTTGACCCCTCATCCAAGGAGTTGTCAGGCTCTTAATATGGACGCTTCTTTGAACAATGATATAAATCATAGTTCACCATTGTTAATATTGGTTCGTGGGAATATTTTGTCACCTAGATAATAGTATGTGTTTTGGGAGGGAGTCAAATATATTTGACAGATAGATTTGTCTCCAATTAAAATTTGTTATGTGGGTATGATTATTGAATTGATGTTACAAAAGTTAATAGTTGAATTGATGGAATTGGGCAGGGAGGAGTGTGGTTGCAATCCTGTGAGATATTTTTGCATAATTTCAATGCAAAGATCTGGGAGTGGATGGTTTGAGACACTTATGAATAGTCACATTAATATAAGTTCCAATGGAGAAATATTTTCTAAAGCCAAAAGAAGGGAAAATGTTTCATCAATTTTGAAGACAATGGATAAAGTGTACAATCTTGATTGGTTTACCAGTGCTTCCAGGAATCAATGCAATGCAGCTGTCGGATTCAAGTGGATGCTTAATCAGGTGGGTTGGTAGTACCACTCTTCACACACTCTTAGCCTTAATAAGGTGGGTATAAAAATGATTTTTCAAAGAAACTATACAAAAGAGCTTCTTATGAACAACTTTTCATTAGAAGTTTTTAGATTTTTTTTTTCTTTTCAAATTCTCATTTTTAAAAATCTGTAACAAACGGTCAAAAACTTTTTAAATTTGTTTAATGAAATGTTTTTTTCACATAAAAATGTTGTAACAAACGACGATGCGTTGCTAATACTATTATTGGATACAGATCTCATGGATTCAATTTAATCATGTAGTTCTCATTTATTTTTTTAATAATTGAACTACATCAATTTTACCTAACCAAGTATTAAAGTAAGTGTTATGGAATTAGGGTTTGATGGAGCATCATAAGGAGATAGTAGAATACTTCCAAAGAAAAGGAGTTTCTGCAATATTCCTTTTAAGAAGGAATTTCCTACGTAGAGTAGTATCTGTGCTAGCAAATTCCTATGACAAATATGCTAAGCCACTCAATGGAACCCACAAATCTCATGTCCACTCCACAACAGAGGTATCCTCTTGTCCTTTATTCCTTTATCATTATATTTATATGTATAATAATGTATCTTATTTTATATCTTTAAATAAAGACGTTTAGACCAAAGTGCATTAAAAAGAGCTAGCATTATACTAAATGATGTTAGCAATCACAAATAAAGGTAAATTTGTGCTAATTAATCTTATGTTAATTTCAAAAGTGAAATTAAAAAATTTAATTGGTTCTATAATACTTACTATATATGGCAGGCTGAAGTTCTTGCTAAATACAAGCCACGGATCAATACCACAGCACTAATGATAGAGCTAAAGCAAACAGAGGAGATAGCTGCAAAAGCCAATGAATACTTTAAGAACACTCGCCACATTGTTCTCTATTATGAGGATCTTCTAAAAAATCGAACGGTAATTACTACTAAAAATATCTAATTTTAATCTCATTCATAGTTTAAAAATTACTAACGGTTACGCAATGTAGCATAATTTATTTAGAGATTATTCACTGTTGATATTCATGTATACTCTTCAATTTTCATCATCAGAAACTAATGGATGTTCAAGAATTTCTAAGATTGCCATATAGAGATCTGCAAAGCCGTCAGTTTAAGATTCACACTGCACCATTGTCAAAGCAAATTGAAAATTGGGATGAAGTACAAGAAGCACTAAAAGGAACCCCATATCAGAGTTTCCTCTACACAGACTAATCAAATTGTACAAGACATTGTTCATAGAAGTTAACATAAATTGCATGATTCTATTTATTCATTTTTCTAGACTGATGCTATTACTTGAAGCCTTGAAGGATACATATGGAAGCTATACGTTTTTAAATATCTAAATGTGGGTAACTGATTGCAATGCAATAGTGTTGTAAAGCATTATCTTTCAAGTATAGCTTTCCATGTATCTTTCAAGTGCTTAAAATTTTCAAAAGTCAGGTGCTGGGAATGCAAAATAGAATTAGGTCTAACTTCTAGCAATACTACTAAGTGTTACATCTTACAGGAGTTTTTAACAAAATTACAATCTACATGAATATATTTTCGCTAAACATTTGAAAAAAGAAGAGTGAAGGCTCATACTTACCTGTCCCTAAATCCTAGGTTTGATTTTCTAGGCTCACCAGCACCTTCCTCAAGGGCCTTACACTAAGATTGGTCACCATCTCACTTTGCAAAAAAAACGTAGAAAGTAAAAGAGATGCGGGAAAGTGTTGATCTACTCTTTTCATTTCTTCAAATTGCTGCCTAAATAATTTTACAAATAGGACACAACCAAATCAATAAATCAATAAATCATTGATCTAGCCCATTAGAATCAGTACCACATTCATTCTTATTCTTATCATCAGTTCGATCAATAACGAAATGATCAACAATTTTGACTGTATGTACTGGGTCCTGGTTGGTAACGGATGCCCTCCATTTGCTCGGAAAGCTTCTCAAATGGCTTGACATTTGTGGATTTTTCATCTCTCTATCCCAATCAGAATCAAGCTTCCAATCCTTAGGAACCTAAAAATGAAAAAACATTGTTTAATAAACTTGAGCAAACTATCAACTTTTGTTGCACGCACAACAAAAATTATATTAACGAAGAGATTGTAAAGGAGATTAAGGAACATGAGTGGGGAGGGGACAAATAAATCATTGAGCACACTTGGCAAAAAATATAATTTGGAAGAAAAGTAATTAAGAAAAAAGGTTTAGAAAATGAGGAATCTAAAAAATAATAATCAAAGCAACGCAAAAGGCCATAACAACCGAAGTTACAAATATCTCTGTTACAATGTTACCTAATGATTCTAACCCTGAACCAATTCTATACCTTGCTTTCCATAAAATAAAACAGTACTCCAACCAAAAATAGTTTCTTACCTTATCAACTGCCAGAGTATAAACTTCAAGATTACCATCAGAATTGATGTGAAATCGTGTGAATGATTTGTAATTAGCTATTCTGAGAGATGAGAAGGCTTCGTCGAAGTGTAAATGAAGCCAGTTAATGCAAATATATAAGTAGCTCCCAAACACCAAGGAAACAACAGGAGTAGAGAAAACCCAAAAGTAAAGAAAAACAGAAGCATAATAGATTACGGCACCCCCTCTGGAAAGAGACTCTAATCCATTTTTGCAAATAGTGTTTCGAGAGACAGCCATGACCTGCAAAAATAATCTTCATGATACTATCCATTATAAAAAACAATCAGAACTGAAAAAGTCCAAAGAACTTTCATACCTCTGGCACATCAAAAGCAGACATTAAATACTTGATACAAGCTGGATAAAGACCAAATGTCCATTGTTCAATACGAGCTCTGAGGCCAGTTGGATCCGGAAAATGTTCACTTTCCACAGATTGATACCACTGATATAAAGTGTGATACCCTGGATCATAAAAAAAATAAAATTGTCATTATAATCAATATAGGTTACATCGACACAGCCCTACTTTACAAAGTATCAAACTCCTAACCGCACGAATACTGAAGATTAGCAGTTCTTATGCTATATGGAATTGACCAAAGCATCTAAAAGTTTACAAAGATTGGTAGGATGCAGTTAAATAACCTTATAGTCATAAGTTTGGTGCTGATGTGGCAATATTATTTGTAACAAAAATGATAAGACGTTCTTTTTCAATACATTTGGAAATTTGGAATGATACTAGCATAGTGCCAAAGTCAGCAAAAAAGTGCTATGTTAAAACAAAATGTATCCGGGTATAAAAGTAAAGGGCAAATCCGGCTTTGGCCAATTCATGGTTTGGCCGCACCGCCTCCAACGCAATGGCAGCCTCTACCGGCACTACACTCATCTGGGACGCTCCAACGAGTCTAGGGATGGACGACTGCTGTTTCCCTCCGGCGCAATAGCAGCTGGCAGCCGTATAGACAACTATGTTTAATGCTAGGGAGTTATAAGGATGGCATGGTGGTTGGGGTGGATGAGTTAGGGATTAGAGTGATAAGGAGGTCAGGTCTTCGATTCCTACCCACAGCAAAAACTAAAAAAAACTGACAATACTAATTAACATTGGTTGTTTAAAAAAAACTGTTTAATGTTATTATTCCCTAATTACACGGTAATTTGGAAAATACGATTTTTTTTATTACTTTTAGAACATCAAATGAGAATAACTGTTTTTATAATGGATGTGAAAGTAGTTATTTTTGCTTATGTATGAGACCAGAGGGATAATTTATCAACCATGGCAGTGCATAAAAAGTTACACACACACACACAGTTATAGAAGTCATCAACAAGAACTAAAAAAAAAACCTGAAGTCGCCAGCAAATCATGGCGGATGCATATTTCAATGCCTATTTCAAGAAGCAACATAAGAATCAGAGCTGCAGCAAGGTGGGCAGAAACATGAAGAATTCCGATCATTGCTCGTTTCTTCCGTGACAACTTGGGTGGAACAAAAGAATATGCTGAAATTAGTAATACTAACGCTCCCACAAATGACACACAAGAGTGCTGTAGGATATATATAAACCCATTCCATACAGTACCAAAGAAACTCCTTAACTGACCAGAAAATGCATCATCTTTGAGAATGTGATTCAGCTCACACTACAAATTAAGCAAAAGAAGACAGTTGGGTATTAGTAACGAATTATATTATTTTATAATTTAAGTATCCACTGACTAAATTAGCATTGAGAACATACAAATAATAAAATAAAACTCGATAATGCCAAAGAAATGGAGGAACTCACTTGCGGAAACATTGAAAATACTAGGACAAAATATATGATGCCACCAATAAAATCAAATTGCCAGTTCTTCTTCCGAAACTTAAGGATATTTCCTAATGCAATCTGCATTAAATTGAAAAAAAAAATAGAAAAGAAAATGTTATACCCATAATATCAACATATATAGAAACCAAACATTTAGTGCTTACAATTAAGGGAATATAGTAAGAAACTGTTAACATTCTACATACCCTGCTCGAATCTTCAAAGGAAGGATATGCAGCCTTGCATTCATAGGAAACTCCGTCAAGTTTATCAAATTTACTGAAAACATGGGTCGGATGTAAAAATGCGCCACCACAACCATTTACAAGAAGATGGTGGACATGGACAGGCCCATCTGATTTTACATGTGAATGACGCATGTAATGATGCAAGTCCCCAGCCATTCGAAGCTTACATCTTCCTTTCAAATAATCACAAATCAAGTGTGAAATATTCTTCCCAGTAACATCGCTCCAATACCAGTCAGTAAGCCAATTAGGTTCGTGAGTTATAACAATAACAGAGTCGTCCTCTTGAACCTAAGTTGATAGCGAGTCATGTAAGCAGGTATTGTCAACACTTATACAGGTAAAAAAAATGAGGCATACAGCAAGTATAATGGCAAAAGGTGGGTCTGTATTGGATTCAGAAAGTAACCAACATTAAAAACAGTTTATCAAATATTGGGTATTTGTAGAACAGGACTGGCATTTGAGAAGAAGTTCATAATAAAAAAAAAGAACAGCAAATTTCACTAATGATAAAACAGATTCCATTAGCCCCTTTGGGTAAGTTAAATCCTTGGAGTTTGCAGTTGCACAGCATGCATGAAGGATAGTTCAGTGATAAAAGTAGGGGAGATAGAGAGAGAGAGAGAGAGAGAGAGAGAGAGAGAGAGAGAGAGAGAGAGAGAAGGTGGAAACTGTTTCTGTGATTATGATTTCAGTATATTGAATATTGAATGGATACAAGCTAGTTACATATACATATTCCAGTTACAGTAACTGTCTAACTGAAAGGCAAAGAATACATGAATATATCAATACATCAATTTTTCATTTCATATTAAACCAATGGCAACAACAAAAAATGACTAATAATAAAAAAGGCAAAGAATTCTGTATAAAATGCATAAGCAAAATGACATTAGACGCCAGACCTTAAGAAGTGAACATTAAGTTATAGATATCATATCATATATAAATATAAAAGTGAAGAAACAGGCATTATTTTACCTTTTCCATTATCAGTTCAGTAAAGAATTTGAATTGGTACACATCAATGTCACCATGAAGAGCAAGGTCAAGCCCAAAAACCCACCACCGTTTAGGGAGTTGCAAAGCAAAGTAACTTTTTCTCTGAGGCATTAGCCATCCCCCTAACCAACTCCTATGACATATATACCTCATAAAAGTCTGAAGTCCATCAAACCAGTCTGTAAGGCAAACAATAATAATAACGACAATTAATGAAAAATAATGAAGCAACTAAAAATATACAAACAAGGAAAACTGTGAAAATTCAATGAACTCCTTGAAAAGTAACATAGTTTGGTGAGGCTCAAACCGAGCTAAAACTAACCATGGTTTCCAGGAATAACAAAACACTGAGGTCCATCATACTGTTTCAGTTTATCTCCAAAGGGCTTATTCACAGCTATCTGCTCAGCTTTATACGAAGGAGGAGGTTGGAGAGCATACTCAAAGGGAACAAACAGACGTCTTTCATATGTAAATGTTGATGGATTAGGATACCTGCAACAGTACAAACGGGCCCTTGAATACAAAGATAGCAACAGTACACTAAAAACAAATAAAAGAAAATGAATTAATCTCTCCAAATGACATGACAAAGATCTTTTTGGTCGGTTATAAAAGTAATCTAGGAGACTCCCATCACACTAACAAATTTCAAACGAGTCCCACCAATCAAGTTATCCAAGTCCGTCCAAAGGAGTGAAGCAAATCAGCAGTCAATATCAAAGCAAACTAAGATATGAAGTTAATATTAGCCATCACGATGAAGGAGGTCCGGATTTAATCTAAGTTGCTAACAAATTCCCCCTCTTAACAAATTAACCACCAACATTTGCTTATAAAAAAAATATTAGCCAAGCTACAGAGACTTTCAAAGAGAGGGCGATAGTGTAAATGGATTTGCAAAATCATGCTCCATAATCTATAAAAGTGTGAATTGAAATTCACAAACCAGATCACTATATGAAATTCAATATAAATATATTTTCTTCTATATAACTCGTATATTCCAGAAACTACATGTTCAATACACACCACTTCTTAAATACTCCCAATTTCCTAAAATTAAAGTAGGAACTGAAAAATTGATCGACACTAAAATCTATAGAAAATGCAACTACCATGAAAATAATACTTTTTCCTTTTGTTAGAGTATACAGATAGTTAGACCTCCTCAGCTTCTCTATTGTATTCTGTCTATTCCTATCCTCTATTCAAGTCAGTTACAGACTCTCTATTGTATTCTGTCTAGTATATAAGACAGATACCAATCTTTTGTAACCAATTCAGATAATCAATGAAATTCTCTTTCTCTATCTCTCTCTCAGTTTCTATCATGGTATCTTGAGCCTTTCTTTTTTCTTGATCCATGGCTGATTCAAATCCCTTCCAAGGAAACAAGATCTCCAACCTCATCTCCCTGAAGCTTGATGACAAAAACTTCAAGCAATGGAAACAGCAAATTTCCGGAGTAATTCGAGGTTGCGATCTGCAAAAATACATTACCGATCCAGTTTTACCTGAAGAATTTCTCACCGAGGCCGATCGCGCCGCCGGAACGGTTAATCCTCTCCGTCAACAATGGGAGAAACACGATGCGCTGATCTCTACGTGGATTCTCTCCACCATTTCTGATTCGCTTCTTGCGAAAGTTGTTGATCTCACGTTTTCATGGCAAATCTAGGATGAGATTCACCGTCACTTCAACACGTTGCTGAACACCAAAGCGCGTCAGCTTAGATCGGAACTGCGAACCCTACGCAAAGGTGATCGCACCGTTACTGAGTTTATTCAACGTGTTCGCGAGATCAATGAATCGTTGATTTCTGTCGGTGATCCCGTTCCGTTGCGAAATCTTGTTGAGATCGTCATCGACGCGCTTCCGGAAGACTATGACTCCGCTGTTGCAGCAATTTCGAGCAAATCTACAACCGTTACGATCGATGAAGTTGAATCCGATCTAGTCGCACATGAAACCAGGCTTGAGAAGAACAAGAAGCAAAGTCTAAGTGATACGGAGACGGTTAATCTTGCACAAACTCCGTCTCTACCGGTTTCGTCTTCAAATTCCACTGGTGATGTCTTTCAACCTCCTAATCCTTCGTTTCCTTCTGGTTCTAGTCATGTTACGGCTAATGGAAATCAAGGAGGTGATGAATCTCATCGTGGAGGTAGAAATGGAAGAGGCGGTGGACGCTCTGGCCGTGGTGGTCGTGGAGGAAGGAACAATGGAGTTCCGTGTCAAATTTGCCATAGAACGAATCATGATGCCTCTATCTGTCACTATAGGCACACTGGAACTATGCCTAGCTATGGCTATAGACCTCCTATGCCTAGCTATGGTTATCAACCTCAGTTTCCAAATCCCTATGGATATGGCTATGCTCCAAGACCACAACGCCCTCCTATTCCTCAGGCTTTGCTAACTGGAGGCAATGTTGGCTTCAATAATCAGTGGTGGTATCCTGATTCTGGTGCCTCTCACCATGTGACACCTGATGCTTCCAATCTCTCTGATGCTGCCTCCTTGCCTGGTTCTGATCAAGTTCTCATGGGTAATGGACAAGGTTTGACTATTAACTCTATAGGTTCAATGTGTTTTACTTCCCAAACCAACCCTAAAACCTCCCTAACCCTTAACAACCTTCTCCTAGTACCTTCAATAACTAAAAATCTAATGAGTGTTTCTAAATTTGCACAAGATAATAATGTGTTCTTTGAATTTCATCCAACCCTTTGTTTTGTGAAATCTCAGGCTACTTCTGAAGTTCTCCTTCATGGCACAGTTGGAGCTGATGGTCTTTATAAGTTTGCCTCTCCTTTAGATTCAAATTCTGCTTTGAATAAAAGTGTTAAACAGTGTAACTCTGTTTCTATCCCTAGCTCTAGTTTGTCTGCCTTTACTTTTAATTCTCAACCTGTTGTTAATGTTTCTAGTAGTGCCTCTATTAATAATAATAATAACTCTGTTTCTGTTTCTTCACCTATGTCTGCTTCTTTATATGATTTGTGGCATGCTCGTCTTGGTCACCCTCATCATGATGCACTTAAAGAAATTCTAAAAATGTGTAACATCAATGTGCCATTAAAATCTCAATCTAGCTTTTGCTCTGCTTGTTGCCTAGGGAAAAGTCATAGATTGCATGCACCATCATCCACTACAGTTTATCACACACCATTTGAACTTGTCACCTGTGACCTATGGGGCCCTGCTCCTATCAAATCCACTACTGGCTTTACCTATTTTCTCACTTGTGTTGATGCCTGTTCTAGATTTGTTTGGGTTTATCCTTTGAAACTTAAGTCTGAAACCTTGCAGCAATTTATCCAATTTAAAACTATGGTTGAATTGCAATTTAACTGTACCATTAAGACTGTTCAAACTGATGGTGGTGGTGAGTTCAGACCTCTCACCAAATACCTTACTAATCTTGGCATTATCCACAGATTAACCTGTCCACACACACCATCAGAATGGTCTAGTTGAAAGAAAACACAGGCACATTGTTGAAACTGGCCTCACCTTACTTTCTCAAGCCAATTTACCCATGAAATATTGGGACCATGCCTTTGTAACAGCAGCTTTTCTTATAAACAGAATGCCTACCCCTGTCCTAGAAAACAAATCACCTTATTTTGTGCTTCTCAATAAGCAACCAGATTATAAGGCCCTCAAAATTTTTGGTTGTGCATGTTTTCCATTCCTCAGGCCCTATCACACCACCAAGCTTGCCTATAGGTCTCAAGAGTGTGTGTTTCTTGGTTATTCTTCCACTTATAAGGGCTATAAATGTCTAAGTCCTGAGGGTCGTGTGTATATCTCTAAAGATGTATTATTCAATGAGCAAAAATTTCCTTACCCCTCTCTTTTTTCCACTACCTCAGCAGCAAACAGTACCAATCCTGCTGCAGCCTCACCCTCTCATGTTCCTTTATATCTCCCTGCTCAAAACCTACCTATCCCTACACCTACTCAAATTCTTAATCCTACTCCCATTACAACCATACATGTGGACACTGACCTCCCATCACCCTCCACACCAGCATCATCATCATCACCTAACTTTGTGGCCAGTTCTCCTCCTATCCAAACATCTAATGCATCCCAGCACATATATTCTTCACCCTCCTCTGTTGAGACTAATCAGTCCACTGTATCACCTGTACCCTTTTCTTTACCTATTACCCAACCTCCTATCACCCACTCCATGACTACTAGGTCCAAATCCAAAAATAATCCCACTGTCCTAGTAACTCACATTGAACCTAAAGGTGTTAAACAGGCACTCCAGTCCTCCCATTGGCTTGCTGCTATGAAAGAAGAGTATGATGCTCTGCTTAGAAATAAGACTTGGACCTTGGTTCCTCCTCCTACTCATAAACAACCTATTGGCTGCAAGTGGGTGTTTAGAGTGAAAGAAAATCCTGATGGTACAATTCAAAAGCACAAGGCCAGACTTGTTGCTAAGGGTTTTCATCAACAAGCTGGGACTGACTTTTCTGAAACATTCTCTCCAGTGGTTAAACCTGTCACTGTGAAGACTGTTCTCACTCTGGCTGTAACTAACAGGTGGCCTATACAGCAGATAGATGTCAATAATGCCTTCCTAAATGGTATCTTAGAGGAGGAGGTGTATATGCAACAACCACAGGGCTTTGAGGTGTCAGATAAAACTCTGGTTTGTAAGTTAAATAAGGCCTTATATGGTCTTAAGCAGGCACCAAGGGCCTGGTTTGACAGGTTGAAAGCTGCTCTCATTGGTTATGGCTTTAAGGCCAGCAAATGTGATCCTAGTCTTTTTATGATGAAAACTGGCTCTCTACATCTCATAGTCTTGGTATATGTTGATGATATTATCATCACAGGCAGCTCTCTACCTCACATTCAGAGTCTTATTTCTAAGCTAAATGCAGAATTTGCTCTTAAGCATCTTGGTGTGTTGGATTATATTTTGGGTATTGAGGTTTTTCACTTAGCTGATGGCTCCCTTCTTTTATCTCAAGCTAAATACATCAGAGACCTTCTATCTAAAGCCAAAATGGACAATGCTAATGGTATGCCCACTCCCATGGCCTCTACTCTCAAATTATCTAAAGTTGGATCTGTTCCAGTTGAAGATCCCACTCATTTTCGTTCTATTGTTGGGGCATTGCAGTATGCCACCCTCACCAGGCCAGAAATATCTTTTTCTGTCAACAAGGTTTGTCAATTTCTCTCTAATCCTCTTGAAGAGCACTGGAAGGCAGTCAAGAGGATACTTAGGTATCTGAGTGGTACTTTGCATCATGGGCTTGTGATTCAAGCAGCACCAATTGATAAGCCTCTCTCTCTCATTGGTTTTTGTGATGCTGATTGGGCATCAGATCCTGATGATAGAAGGTCTACCTCAGGAGCTTGTATTTTTGTTGGTCCTAATCTTGTTTCTTGGTGGTCAAAGAAGCAGTCACTAGTTGCCAGATCTAGTGCTGAAGCTGAGTATAGAAGCTTAGCTAATCTATCATCAAAAATGCTTTGGCTACAATCCTTGCTCACTGAACTAGGTTGCAGGTTTTACACCCCCAAGATTCTATGTGACAATCTGAGCACAGTCTCTCTGGCCCATAATCCATCTCTGCATCATAGAACCAAGCACATGGAGCTGGATATCTTTTTTGTCAGGGAGAAGGTCCTTAGCAAGAGCCTTGTGGTGTCTCATGTCCCTGCCCAGGATCAGTGGGCTGACATCTTCACCAAGCCACTGTCAGCTATCAAATTTTCTGCTCTTCGTGACAAGCTAAGGATCTTTGATAAACAAACTTTGCTTAAGACCTCCTCAGCTTCTGTAGGGGAGTGTTAGAGTATACAGATAGTTAGACCTCCTCAGCTTCTCTATTGTATTCTGTCTATTCCTATCCTCTATTCAAGTCAGTTACAGACTCTCTATTGTATTCTGTCTAGTATATAAGACAGATACCAATCATTTGTAACCAATTCAGATAATCAATGAAATTCTCTTTCTCTATCTCTCTCTCAGTTTCTATCACCTTTAACATAAACCACAATATTGAAGCTAGAACAAGACAACAAGTTGCCTCTCTCTACCTCTAACCATTTGCACCGTCCAACTGATCTACTTTCTAAGAGGGATTCTATATCCCTTCACAGAGATGTACAAAAGTAAGGACAGCAGACTCAGAATTTTATTATTCGTGATTTATTTTAGACTTGGCTATTCAGAATCAATAACCACACGCATTAAGTGGAGTAACCTAATCACTAAAAAGAAGCTTTCAATTAACATATAATGATTGATCAAAAGACGTTATAATAGCCACAATGAATAAGCAACTTACGCAAGATCACCCCCGATAAGTAGCAAGTCACCACGTGGTAAAGTAACCTCAGAATCATCTTTCAGTGTACGAATGGAAGGCTTTGCAAGTAGCCGTGCAACGGCATAAGATGAGTTCCCACCGTCACCAGTATCAGCCATAAAGTCAAACCAAAAATCATCCTTCTCACTAAAATGATCATATAGAAGGTCGCGTTGCTGTGTTCCATCTTCGGCCCTACTCATTGCTGCCTGCCAATGAAAATAAGACTCAATATACCATCACATACAAGTACATGGCCTTCTTGCAATAAAACAATGGGTTAAAACAAAGAAAGCTTCTTCATATCAGAAAATACTTTTTCCTGTATGATTCTTATGCTTTCATATCCACATTTCAGGCTTGCAACTTGTATTGTTCTTATAGAAGAAAATACCAGATACAAGACCAATAGCAGCAATTTCAACATTATCCGACACCACATTTGGAGTAACTAAACCACTTGAAGGTATGCAAACACTTGTTGTCACACTGTTTGTAGCGTAATAATATATGGAATGTAAAGTATGCTAAGCACTTCAAGCTATGAATGAAATGGCATATTGATAGAATATTATTGTCAAATAACCGATTATCCCAAAAGCTTAAGCTGTTAGGATAGAGCCATATCAATGGTTTTATATTATTTCTAACACACCCTCTCACGCAAGAGCCCACTTGGGCTTGAAGCGTGGATAATGCATAGGTCTATCTACCATATGCTTAAATTCCACTTTTTAATTAGAAAGTGAGGGGAGCAGGGATCGAACTCTAGACCACTTAGTCATAGAAGCTCTGATACCATGTCAAATAACCGATTATCCCAAAAGTTTAAGCTGTTAGGATAGAGCCATATCAATGGTTTTATATTATTTCTAACAATTATGAACAATACGCGGGAAATATAAAAACACTACCTGCATCATTCGCATGTCAAAGCGGCCAACGAACACGGTCACCGATACAAGGAGATCAAAAACAGTTTTGAATAAATCAGCAGATGTTCTGCATCATTTAGCAAGTGTAACAACAATCAAGATCACCTCCAACACCCCATTAAAATATAACAGCGAAAGTAACATGGAAAAAAAATTATATACATACCCAGAATACCAAGGAACCATGTCCAAAAATTCAGGCTTCATCTGCTTCTTCTTTACCTTCTCATATTCTTTAACAGATAGTGGGTGAGTGAGAGCCCAACTGTTGATTTTTAAGACAAAAACCAAGATATTTAAATAACAAGTAATTAAATATTGATACAATGTAAAATCATGGCACTGTTGTGCATTGCCTTGCAGGGAACACTATTGCCAAAATAAAACAACTCTAACTAATATATATATTACAAAAAAAACTTTTCTATAGAAAAAACTTAAACTAATTTTATTCTGAAAAACTCATTTGGATGGCTGGAAAAAATAAAAAAGAACATTAACTCATGTTAAAAGCTTCACAAGAAATCCAGGCGCTAAATTTCAGATATGTTCAACAGCAGTCTGCGAAACCAAGAACTAAAACTGACATCCACTAAAGTTTGTTAAAAGACATTGTTTTCAAGTGACTAACTTCTAAAAAAATTTAATATCACAACGATTTTACAATACAATTCGAATACTTTGGACCACGTAAAACAAATAATCATACTAACATGCAGAAATATAACAATGTTTAGGTATATAAAAAAATTACTCACCCTGTTGACCTTTCAACCACATAATTTGCGATGTAAAGCCCAATAAATGTAGCCCAAAGTGAGTAGATGGGGGAAATCTCATCTGACGAACCAGGACATGAACCATTGCAAGCTATCTAAAACACAAAAATAATTCTTGCATCACAACATGTGAAGGACCACCACCGACAACAGATACTATGATTTAATACACAAGATTGTATAAATTATATGATTATATTTATCAATTAATTACTTACCTCTCCATAAATAACCCACTTTGACAAAAGGGGATAATCACTTGCAGATCCAACTGGAGCAAACCAAGAGGAGCAAACCTGGTCCTTCAACTCATTCATCCGAAGAAACTTTGCAAGCCATGTGTTTCTCTCTTCTTTCTTCCAAAAAGTAGAAAACCAGTTTGAATTTTTTCTCTCAAGCGGTCTTTCTCTTAACATGGCACGGTTTCCACAATGACTATAAAATACACAGCATGCCACACTAAGTACCTATTATTTATTTAAAAGAAAGGCATCAGAATGATGTTGAGTCTTCTAAGGAACAAAAAAGCATGTTCCTAACTTACGGCGCAGTTTTGAAGAATGGTCAAGATCTCTGGTCTCTTTCCAGCCACACGTGAAACGAAGCCAATATACCAGAGGCCATAAAAAATAATGTGGAAAACAAGAAGAAACACAATGGATGAGATATATATTGTCAAAAACAAAGATAGATTCATCCTCATATCCACCCCCATTGACTGAAAACTAGGAAGATGGTACACTGCTGCCACTAAAATCCAGGCTATGTACCTGCAAAGTGGACGCCAAATCATTTCCAATCCAGTATATTCTTTTTCATAAACATACATAATAACAATATACATAAACAGTGATACATTTGTTAAATAAACTTACCATCGACTGAAATTTGAATAGCTCGGCTTGATAGTCTTAACCAAAAATGGTGATGAAAAGAAATAGAAGAATCCAAACAAGCAGCCATACATAGACCACCATTTAATATTGTTATCTAATTTTTCTACAAGAGTATGTATATTGTCGGATGAGATGAAAAAAAGGCAACCCACGGCAACAGCAATTATAGCATGGCGGGAATGTTCATGAGGGTAAGGATAAGTGTGGGTCAGAATAGTTCTGACCCTCTCCATTTTGAGTGTATCAAGAAGACCCGCAGATTGCTTATCAGATACCATTTCCAATCTTTTTAAAAATGACCAATAAAATGAACCTAAATTCTTGCAGTAAAGCCTATTTTAGCAGTTCCAGAACACCATAGAGAACAGCAACAGAAGAATCCTGCAGAAGATGAAAATGATAATAGTCTCGGTATTAGTGGCAACAAAGCGTCTCAGAACAATAATCTCATAACATAAGCTAACTTTAATTTTCTCTTTGGGAAAAAAGATAAGCCAAGTTGAAATTCGATGTTTAATTAAGTATATGTATGGCATAAAAACTCAATGTAAAGAAGGAAAAACAAGAATCATTACTATAACTATCTACGAAACCCTGACACAGATACCAGACACGATACAGACATTGTCATGTCGACACTGGGAAAAAATTAAGAAAATGAATTAATTGAATGTAATCACACACGTGTTGGACACCTGACACGTCTTTTCAATCAAAAGTGTCGGTGTTACAGGAGGTAACTATTTAAGGCTATGTAAGTATATCCTGTCAGTTCAACCAAAAACCTTTATCAATTCAACTAAAATACAACCACAGGTGGTCCTTTTCCTATTCTATATACATGAAATTCTCCTCCAAGATTATAACAAAATCTGCCTGATTCTTTGCCAATAATTGATTTTTTCCCCTAATAATAAAATTCCACTATAGTTTATAGTCATCATTAAAAGATGTCAACATCAGAGTGCAACAGAACAAAGGGGAAATGATCATGATTAAAAGAACAGAGTATCACAGGTTGTTAAAAAAAAGAGCTAAATTAAGAAAACAACAAACTTAGGTCCTATAAAGCACTTAACAGAACTTCAAATAATAATAATTACAGAAAAATCAATGAAATTAGATGTAAGAGAATAAAACCCTAATTCTAATCCCTCTTGTAATAATTATGATTGATAATTTAAAATTTGTTTATTACCGTATTATTAGAAAATGTTGTAGCAAGAAAAGAATAAATTGGGAAAGTAAAAAGAAATAAGAAGAAGCAGAAGCTTATTGAAGAAATATATGTACACGTAAACACGAGATATAACAAGAAAACGAAGCATGGAAGAACGGAACATGTTCGAAGGAAATCATGAGCAAAAGATGTTTCCAGAGAGAGAGAAACCTTGATTGATTGAAATTGAAATTGAAATTTGAATGAATGAATTGTTGTATTGGAATGAGTAGTGTGAAACGAGATATAGAAGAAGTCGTTATGTTATGTTAATAATAAGCAGGGAAGGGAGGGTATCGACGTTGGGAATCTGAGAATGTCTGTGAGGAACAAAACATTACAACAATGGCATATTCTTTTCTCTTTTTAGTTTTAACCTGTTAACTTCATTCACCCAAACCCCAACACCCAAAAGCCAATCAACCCCAGTTTTTTTTTTAATAGTAAATTTGGATTTAATTTAAATAAGTGTCTAATAAAAAAATTATATTTGGATATCTTTTTATGAAAGAATTGGATATATTAATTAATGTTAGTTTTGTAGCCTCCTTTCCTAGTCTCTATTTATCTTGAGCGGAGATTAGCTATTTATATATATTATATTTGCCGTTCGAAAAAAAAAATGTTAGAAAATTGGAAAGTACGGTAGGAACATTGCATTTTATATTTAGGGTTTGAAATTCGAATCTCGAATCTTATTTATCTACTATTTATATGTATGGGTTGGAGTTCGAACTCCAAACACCTCATTTATCCACTTTAAAAGTCTTTAAAAGTGGAATTTCTAGCCACTAAAGTCTAAAGTATATGACCAGGAAAAAAATTGGATAGTAAATTGTATGAGCCATAAAATCTTTATGTTTTAACAGAGAGCGCTTAGAAGAGATATCGCGAGTGTTTTCTTTTGGCTTCGATTCATAGCTTCAATATGAACATCGTTAAAACACTTAGGCTATGTTTGGGAGTTGGGTTTTGGAGGGGAAGGGAGGGGAAGGAGAGGCTTGGGAAGAGGTCAACCCTTGTTTGGGAGTTTTAAAAAAATAGGGAAAGGTTTTGAGGGGTTTTGGGGGCTTATTTTATCCAATTTTAAAGTTCCCCCAAATTGGGGGGTTTTGGAGGGTTAACTATATAAATTGTCTATTTTACCCCTTATAATAATTCAAAATTCCAATTTTAGCCCTAGCCTAATTTCATTCCAAAAGATAAAAAACTTTTTTCCGGAAAAATCGAGAACTTTTTTTCCGGAAAAACTAGGAAACATTTTTTCCGGAAAAAATCCGAAATTATTTTTTCCGAAAAAATCGGAAACTTCTTTCCGGAAAAATCGGGAACTTTATTTCCCGGCAAAAATTCGGAAACTTTTTTCTGGAAAAAATCGGGAACTTTTCCGGAAAAATCAGAACTTTTTTTCCGGAAAAAATCGGAAACTTTTTTTCCGGAAAAATCGGAAACTTTTTTCCGGAAAAATCGGGAACATTTTTTCCCGGCAAAAAATCGGAAACTTTTTTTGGGAAAAAATCGGGAACTTTTTTCCGGAAAAATCGAGAACTTTTTTTCGGGAAAAAAATCGGAAACTTTTTTTCTGGAAAATCCGGGAACTCGTTTTCCCGGCAAAAAATCGGAAACTTTTTTCGGGAAAAAATCGGGAACTTTTTTTCCGGAAAAAAAAGAGAACTTTTTTTCCGGAAAAAATCGGAATATTTTTTTCCGGTACAATCGGAAACTTTTTTTCGGAAAAATCGGGAACTTTTTTTTCCGGCAAAAAATCAGAAACTTTTTTTGGGAAAAATCGAGAACTTTTTTCCGGTAAAATCGGAAATTTTTTCCCGGAAAAATCGGGAACATTTTTCCCGACAAAAAATCAGAAACTTTTTTCTGGAAAAAATCGGGAACTTTTTTTTCAAATAAAATATTAGATCTTTTTTCCCGAAAAAATATCGTAAACTTTTGTTCCGAAATTATTTTTTATCTGAAATCGAAACTTATTCTCAAAAAGGGCAAAATAATATAACACAATGTATTAATTTTAATGGAAAAAATGGTAAAATAGTAAAATCATCACATAAGCCTCATATGTCCTTCCTTGTTGGTTTTTCAACTTCCAAACAAGGGGAAGGATTTCCCTCCTTTATCCCTTCCCTCCCTTTCCTTCTCCTCCCCTCCTTAACCTTTCCTTTCTTTACTCTCAAAACTCCCAAACTTAGGCTCTATTTGGATTGATGTATAATGGGATGGAGCGAAGCACATAATAGAGTGGAGTAAAATGAATCAGAATAAAATAAAGTTTTCATTATATTGTTTAGATATTTTATGATAAAAAGGAACAAATTTTACATTATATCTTACCTCCCTTATTGAAGGGAATAAAATTGAAGATACAAGTGACTCTAATAATTTAAAGTTCGGTCGAGACCTGAGAAATAGAACTTAAAGAAACTTTTAAATAGTTGATCATATTAATTTAATAAAAATATTTATTTATTTATAAATTTCTTTAATTTATTGGTTTTTCTTATGAAATAATCTATTGCATTTTACATCCACACGTTACTCCTCTACGAAGTAATGTTTTTCTTTCCATATTTTCCAAAACGTTGTAAAGAAAGAGCACAAGGATTGATTACTTTTGTTTCAAAAATCTTATTCAGTTCTTATCCAAAATTAATTAAATAGTCTAACTAATCAGTTTCGGCGGCTTCCTTCCACATCTTTGCTTTCCGCCCAACTTGCGTTGTTTCAATCACCGTCCTCAACTTCTAACAAATCGGTTAGCTTATTCAAAAAAAAAAACAAATCGGTTAGCATTTATTTTATTGGGCTTTAGGCCCAATTGCAATTGTTGTCTGTGGAATCACAAGCCTTCAACTAGAAAACTTCTCTTCCCAACCCCATGTTTCTTTTATAACCCCAAATTTTCCATTTTTTGCTCTTGAACAAGAAAACTTCGGAAAACGCGTTCTGAAAGTTTTTATTCAAGGACAAAATTGGAATTTTGGGGATAAAAAAGAGTCGTGGGGGTCGAAAGAGAAATTTTCCTTCAACTATCAAAACCAAGTTCAATATCTTAGGTGAGGACATAGCTTCTTTTCACACCTCACATTTCTAAAAAAAATCACACATGTGTGGGAAGTATATTTCTTTTCTTTTTGGTCAGTATTCTAATGGCTAGACTCGCATATTATAAGTTATGGACAAATAGTAAATTCGGGGTTTAAACCCGACTCCTCCAATAATTTGGGCGACGGTACAAAATGATGCAAGATTCAAAATCATTAAACTCCTCCATCTTTGGATTAGAATATTTGTTGGTGCTCGCTCATGTCTATTGTGGTTGATCTCTGACATGATCAATTCAACCACATGTTGACAAGTCATTTGTGAGGATGAGAGGATGTTGGATTTACTTATAGCCTTTATAAACCTTTTAGTCAAAATATAGTATCGATAAAACGAGCCTTTTTTAGACATTTCATCAAATACAAAGTACACTCTTGAAACAAACTAAAAATAACAACAAAAAACAAAGTGTTGTTGTAAAATAAAATATAAATAGGATGTCATTTAAAATTATATTCTCCAAATATTGTGTTAGATCCTAAAATAAAATTTAATATCAATGACCTATTAGCATGTTAGTCCATTTAACAGTCTCCACTTGAGTGAAATATGCTTTTGCTAAAAAAATCTAATTAAGTAGATTTTCAATTACACTTGAAACTAAATGATTAAACTTTAGTGATTAATAAACTCTATTTATAAATGAATCATTTTGAAAAATGAATTTAACTTTTAAAGAAGATACTCCCTCCGTTCCTTTTTGTTTTAGAAAAGAAAATTTGTTTCAAATTGTTTGTTGTTTTGATAATTTAAGGTTATATTTTGTCTATTATACCCTCCTTCCTAAGTTTTTTTATTGACTAAATTTTATATAATCTTTTTATTGTATTTTTTTTTTACTAAACTTCTTCATATAATCTTTTTATTGTATCTTTTTTTTTTTACTAAACTTCTTCATATAGAGTGTGCAAAAAAATATGAATTTTTTGTTGGATTAAAATTAGAGTATAATATATTCCAAAAAAAAGGTATAATAGGAAGCTAAAGTGCAAAAATACACTTTTTTAATTTTACTTTTTTTTTCTCAAACAACAAACAAAAAGGAATGGAGGGAGTAATATTTTTTTCAATCTTTATTTATCCCTCGGCTGAATTTTAAATTATCAAGATCGCTTCCCCTAAAAACTATGGCCCTGTTTGGATTCAACTTATTTTTGAGCTTATAAAAATAGTTTATGCAAATAAATAATTTTTTAAGCAAATTTATAAGTTTTCACTAATAAAAATTGTGTCTTTATAAGCTGTTTTTTCATAAACTACCTTAAAAATCTTATAATAATACATAAAAACTTATTTATTTGCATAAGTTGTTTCGTGTAAACTAAAAAATAAGACAATTCAAAATGTCTTTACTAGTTACACTTTGTTATGCAAAAATGAAAAAACTTTGTTACACTTTGTTATCCAACCTAATGACCACCTTACTAGTTACACAAGCAATGGACATAAATAAAAGTAGGGGTGAGCATCGGGCGGGTTCGGTCGGATTCGGGCCCAAAATGGTTCACCTGTAAAAAACCGAGAGTGTAAAATCTTGGCCCATCACCGACCATTTCAAGTTTCGGTTTTGTCGGGTGTCGGTTTAAATGGGTTACGGGTTGGTCGGTTCGGTTTATTCGGGTTAGCACATTGATAAAAAAAAGACACACACATATAGAATACCGTAATAAAATAACTTATTAGTGAATACCATCTAAATATTAGATCAATAATATGACAAATATATGATTTAACTTTGCAATAATACAGTCTAGCTTGATTTTTGTGTGTAAATAACTTGTAATGTATTTTTTTTTAGAAAAGAAACGCAACTTCAATACATACAATAAGACGGAAAAAGACTCATGATTTTACAACCTCGGTCGGGTTCGGTTAACGACATATTTAAATTTTTAAAATCGAACCCGACCGTATTTAACCGTTTGTACCCATTGTTTGTCACCCGTAGACCCGACAACCCGTATAAACCCGCCCGATACACCCAACTTAACCTCGGTTAGAATGGGTTCGGTCGGTTACGATATTTTTGCTCACCCCTAAATAAAAGTTGGGAAAAAATACCTCAAGTGGTGAGATTGGAGAAATGACCCCTACCATAAACAAGTTGTGCTCTCTGGTGGGACCTAGCTCCATTTTCCATTCAGTGGTTATGAACTTCCCTAGCTTGAGGAGCCAACCCATGAGTTGAGGAAACCTCTCATGTTTTCTTTATGAAGCAAATTGGAATATAATTATATTCAATTGATTAATAATGGAAATTACTTTAGAGTGAAGGCAAAAGGGTCCATATGAAATCCTAGTGGGGTTCAGAAGTGTATATACCTTTCTTTTGCTGCCAATTTGGTATGTCAAGTTTTAGTAGTGCGCATTTGGTTAAGATCCCCTTGCACTTTTACTAGTAACATATCTAGGCATTGAGAGTTGAGACTGAGAGATGGAAAATATGCAATACACATATTTAACACATTTAATTAATTGAACTAAAGACATTTCTATTTCACACACACACAAACAAAAAACAGTATCTTTTATTTTAAGTTTTTGTTACCTAATTTATTTATTTTTCATGCTTTTTACCACAAGTAGTATAACCAAGTAAATATCTAGGTTTAATTAACTATTTCACCAACAAATATTTATGTATGGGGTTAGAGAGTATTAATTAACTAACACATCCAAAAAGAAAATCAATTTCACACATATATGTTAATTACTATATGTATGCTATATAGCCCTATGAATTAGAGACATTTTGAATTGGTGTATTATCAGGTCGACCTAAGGGTAATGCAACTCAAGCAAGAGTTTTAAGTTTTTGAAAAAGAAAAAAAAGTTCTTCATAAGTCATAAATTTATAAATTCACAATAAGAAAAAGGCCTCGGAAAAAAACATTAAGGCCTTCGAGAATTTATTTATTTATTTATTTTTTATAAAAATGAGATTATAACTTTGTAACTCCTAAAACATTCAAGCAACTATAATCTTTAAATGTTAAATAAAATTCATCATGATAATTTAATAATTGATTTAGTTTCAAAAATAAAATTTAAATAAAAATTAAAATAATTTTAATAAAAATATTATTTTTTTTAAGCAAAAAGGTCTCGCTATAGTTCGCTTTAGGTCTCATATGGTGTTGAGCCTAAGCATTATCATCATATTATGTTGAAAAAGATCTAATATACATATGTTTTGTTAAGACGTTGGAATTGTGATTCGCCTAAAGATTGTAGATGTACATTTAATATGTTGAAGCGCTAGTTTAAATCCTCAATTTTCACTTTTCAACGTTTAATATATGCAATGCAAGTTTTGGTGCTAGGCTCTTAAAAAAATAAAAATGGGAGCTAAGCAAGCCACTCAACTCAACAAATAAGAGAATATTCCATAATTTGAAACTAGCTAGCCAAAAGAAGAATGGGTGATGAACTCAACTAGTCAACTCACAAACTTCAAATATCTTAATTTCTCAAAGTACTATGGAATCTAGCTAAACTAGGGGCTGCCAAAAAAACTGGAAGGGCCATTGGAACCAGAAACGTCTACTCAATGATAGTGGAAGTACGTATGTGCAGTTGTGGAGCACTACATACATATATTTATTATGATGATGAATACATTTTTGCCAATTGTAGTAGAAAGAGATGAAAAAACACAATCGTGTACAAGAAAGAATCACTGGAAGATACCCTCACTCACTCACATGACTTGTACGTACCAAATTAGACTTGTACACCAAAAGGGAAATTAAGTGGTGTTTCATCTCTTGGCCTATACAGGCTATACTTATAGACCAGCCAAATACATTATGTAAAGAACTTAAAAGGGAAATATGTGTGTAAAAAATAATGTATTTCGATTGAATGTAAATTTTTTTTACACTATATATATACAAATCAAAATTAATATTTGATATATAATTGATAATCATATTTGTTTTAAAGAATCTAATGTCAAACTCAACAAGAGGAAAAAATTACATGTTCGAACCCAAACCGTGATTATTAAATGTCTATACAAGTTACAACTATCATTTACTTATGGAAAAATATTCATACTTTACTACCTTCTAAAATAAATTAATTAGTAAAAAGGGCAGATGTGGTTCCCTCCCTGGGTCATGGAAGATTGACCTTTTATAAAAAGAGAATCTTGAGGGAATGTAATCATTTTAAAGATTACATCCACCACATTCTAATTCTCATTAAATATTGGTATATAGTATATTCTACTAGTGATATATGTTGAATTTTTGAACTCAAGGCCTATATATACCCTATGCACACACATCAAATATAAAAACACATTCTCAGCCCAACCACATTACACATTCAAGTCTCAAATTCTCTCTTTTTCAATCTCAAAAATACACAATGGCCAATTCTAAGCTTGTTTTCACAATAAGTTCTATTCTTCTAGTCTTAACTTTTTTCAATTTATGTTTTTCAACTCTTGGCAGGCCCCTAATGAAAACAGACCACAAATTGGAGTACAAGCCAACATACGAAAACATAGTGCGTTGGCACCGTGACATGTTAGAAAATGAAGCCGCGACAAAACTAGATTCGCATAATCCATATGATGGTGTTGAGGCTGAAAAACTGATCGATGATTTCCGGCCAACGGATCCAGGTCATAGTCCCGGTGCTGGTCATTCCACTCCAACAATTCCCATGGACACCAACATGCCTCCAAAGGCTTAATTGATCGTGCATATAATATGGTTATTAATTCAAGTATTAGTATTTCATTATATTCATAATTCATAATGTAATATACATATAGGTAGCCATGAACACCATATTTAACAAATATATGGACTATACTCTATAGTTAGTATAGTCCATGCTCAGCTTGTGTACCTTCCAAGCCTTTTGTGCATAGTCATATGTAATTATATCCCTATAGCTGGTTATTGAAAAAGCAGAGTCATTGCTGCTTTTCACACCTTGTTTATAGTAGAATACTAGTATCATATCATCTATTGGTTTGATGTAAATTTCTTGTTATGAATAATAATCAATATTTGTAAGCCATGTTGATGCTATTTTGTTCGAATTACTTACTAATAGATGGGATATTGATACTCGCGGAGGGATATACAGAAATTTATGTTATCACACCGGGACCAAAAATAGTGAAATAATAAAATGAATGTATTTACTTTTACAAATTATCTTTTTTACATTGTAAATGTAATTTATTTTATTATTTTATTGGTACATAGTTTTTATCGCCGTTTAATAGTAATGACTATAATCACCTCCGGAGAATATGAGGGGCAAAAAAATGAGTTATTCCCTTTAATTTCAATCAAATTTTTTTATTCACCTATGAGCCATATATCACACTTTTATTTACTTGCTTAAGAGATCTAAAATTCTTACCACTTGGACCGACTATTTTTTTTAATCGATCAATCAAAATTTACCGTATGGTTTAGAATCCTCTAAAGAACCATATATATATATATATGACTGAAGTTTATAGGAAAACCACGTATACACATTTCAATAACCACTCAGGTCACCTTTAGTTTGAAAAGATAAATGCATACGCAACCTCGTGTTTGTTGCAAGCCCACAATTGATAAATTGATTGCTTACCAAGGAGCACTTGGCGAGAGAAGCTGCAGATAACTTGCTATCAAGTTTTAGCAACACATGATAAACTGCTGGTTAACAGTCAAAACAACTTAATTTGTCACAGTTTCCTTGTGAAGTTTGATATTCCCGTTAGCGGTTTCCTTAACTATATCATTGCCACTGTTTTCATGGTAACACAAAAATATGTCTTATATTTAGTAGTATTTTACTTAAATAAAATAAGTTTTTAATTAAGTTTAATTTGTTTTAACTATTTACTTGTTTTTGTTTGTTTTGTATTTTTAGGACTACAATGCTTGGAATATTAGAAAGAAGTGCACTTGATGTATTTTAAGGTGCCTTTCAATTAGGATACCGGAAACTCTTCCTTAATGGAGAGAAGATGGAAAATTAAAGTATTCAAGTGTTGGTCGTAGCCAAAAACAGAGAAAAATATCACTAAATATTGAAGGAATTTAAAAATCAAGAAAATATCAAGTTGAAACCACAGCAGTGTGGATTTCACCACGGTTGTGGTAGGCAAGTCTGAGAGCTTAGACTTCATTACTATTTTTTTTAACCAAAACTTGTAAATATGTGTAAAAAAAAAAACACAAACTTGTGTGTGAGTGTGTTTATATATATATATATATATATATATATATATATATATATATATATATATATATATATATATATGTCTTCACTAGTATACATGTGAATCGATAAGGTTTTATCCAAAACAACTTATATTATGGGACATAAGAAGTAAAAGTATGATATGATAGTAAAAATTAGGCAAAATTACACAAGAAGTCATATTTATCTTATTTATTTGTAACACTTTAGTTTTTTATCTTTTATTGTCACATTTAAGTCTTTTGTCTCATGAAGTTTGTAACACTTTAGTCCTTTATCTTTTCTTATTCACCATTGTAGTAATATTGTTTTCCTAAAATACAAGAAAATTGTGATAAATTTTGTTGTTTCCACTGTTAATCACCATGTAGCCATGTGTTGTCCAAAGTGTGATAATAAGTCATCTACAACTATTCCTACCAAATTAATGCTCCTTAGTAATAAGCAATCAATTTATTAATTATGGGGGATGCAACTAACACAAGGTTGCCTAGGCATTTATCTGTGCAAACTAAACGTGACTTAACTGGTTCTGCAAAATTCAAAGAAAACATAACTAATGATTTTTGTGTATAGGAGTTCTTCATATAAACCTCAAGCATACGCTAATAATTATATGCATGGTGATTTTGCTGCATCTGCTGCTGCTAACTTGGTCATTCTTTCTTCAGAGAATTCTAGATCAAAGGATAACTGTATCTTTAAGTTAGACATGTGACCCTCTCATCTAGAATCCTCTAAAGAAATCATGTCCAAGTTAGCATCAACAAATACAACAAAATCACCATGCATATAATTAGTTATTGCATGACTGAGGTTTATAGGAACAACTCTTATACACAAAATCATTATTTATATTTCCTTTGGACTTTCAAGAACTAGTTAGGCCACCTTTAGTTTGCAAGGATAAATGCATAGGCAACCCCATATAATTTGCAAACCCATAATTAATAAATTGTTTGCTTACCAAGGAGAACTTAGCAGGAATAATTACAAATGACTTGTTACTAGGCTTTGGGCAATATACATGGCGGCCGGTGGTTAACAAACTAAGCAATCGAATTTGTTAGTGCCTTCTTGTGAATTTTGATATCCCAATTAGGGGACTCCTTAGTTATACCATTGCAACTAGTTTCACGGATGAGACTGCTGGTAACCAATGAATTACCAAAAGATGAGGCAATGTTATCACTACAAATTTCATTTACATATCCCATTCAATTGTATAAATTTTTCTCTAAAATAAATTATATTGTGGAACATAAGGAGTAAAAGTATAATTAGTAATAGACATTATGGTAAAATATAAAATTAGTAATAATTTATAAAAAAAATTCTTCTAACAGATCGTTGAATTATTATATGGAATTTATTCAATACTAATACTAATTTCCTAAAATATAAAAAAATATATATATATATATATATATATATATATATATATATATGAAAATGGTAAATGGTGATATTAATTAATATATTAAATTTTTAGAACCGGATTAGTATTATATTTATTTTATTTTGACTGAATATTTATCTTTTTACCAATTAGTACTATATTGAGAAAAATATGCAAAGTATTAAAATTACATATGATATTTTTTTACTATTTTTTACTATTTAATTTTGTGAATAGGAAACATAAATATATACCATTATATAATGAATATTTCAATAAGAAAAAAGACATAACTTACAGTTTTTGTCTAGTGTCCAGGATCACAATAATGTACGGCAGATCCGTAGATGATGAATCTTTGAACCTTCAAATGGTTGTGTTTGGTCGGAATTCACCTGTTCACACAGATAATGGGTGTACCTTCAAACAATAACTAAGATACTTTTAGATCTAGATATTTCACCAGATCTTGAGAGTGAGTTTTTTTTTTCTTCCCAAATCTCTAGATTTCTCAAATTTCAAGTTTGATCCAAATCTAAATTTCTCAGATCTCTAGATTTCTCATATTTCAAGTTTGATTCAAATCTAGATTTCTTAGATCTCCAAGTTTCTCATATTTCACCTTTCAGAGTGAAGGTGAAATATTTGAAACCAAACTTGAAATATCACTCTTAAGAACTCTTCAAATATCTGAGAAATATGTAGATCGGGTGAGGATGCAGAGGAATGGGATGGTGAGACGTGAAGGTGGCGGTGGCAATTAAATAGAGTGTGAAACTAGGGTTTCAATTGATGGGTGGATTTTTTTATTGGGCTTTTCATTTCTCATATTTCAAGTTTGATTCAAATCTAGATTTCTCATATCTCTAAGTTTCTCATATTTCACCTTTCAGAGTGAAGGTGAAATATTTGAAACCAAACTTGAAATATCACTCTTAAGAACTCTTCAAAGATCTGACAAATATATAGATCTGGTGAGGATGCAGAGGAATGAGAAGGTTATGGTGAGAAGTGAAGAAGGCAGTGGCAATTAAATAGTGTGAAACTAGGGTTTCAATTGGTGAGTGGATTTTTGTATTAGGCTTTTGATTATTGGATTGGGCTAGGTTGCAATGTAGGCCTAGTTCTAATATTATAGATGACTAGCGACATGACGGGCACTCTCGTGCCCGTCAGGCCGCTCTTTTCATAGCGGAATAAACGGCCACGTTCCGTGCCCGTTTGTGTGGTACGTATTTTATATTATGCACTTATATGTTGAAGATGATTATCAAATGTGAAACTCTCATACATAATGATTGAATACATGAGGACATGACTTGAATATTTGTGGTCACCCTTCCCGTTTGTGTGATCCGTATTTTCTATTATGCTAATTTATATTGAAGATTATTCTAAATTTTTTATGAATAGTTGTCTTTTAGAAATCAACAAATTATGTCACATAGAAACCTTTAATTAAATGAAAATGTGGACATTTTATTAAAAGGATTATCTTACATTATTAACTAAGATATACATGCATGTTATCATAACAGAAAATAAAAACAAAATATTATGTGCGCATCTGTCCGCTTTTTTCCATTCTGCGAAAGTATATAAATTGTAAACAATAGTCTCGAATAAATTTAGTTTTTATTTAAATTAGTTCTTTTATAATTTTAGTTTCCATTTAAATAAAAGCTAATTTTAAGGACAACAATTTATACTAAGGCTTAAAATAAGCAACAAAAAAAAAGCCCCCATCATTATCAACAATTAAAAATAGAAAACCAATTTTTGCTATCAATAATGTCACAAAAAAAAAGAGTAAAATTAATTGTAGAAACTAATATAGAGTTTAAAAGAAGAAAGCAAGTAGCAAACCTTTATTTTCTTCTCTCTCTTTTTTGTTATTATATTTTTATTGGTAGTTTAACACACAAAAAAAAATAATGTAAATCATAGAGAAGTTCAACTTAGTAAAATAATAGTAAATCATAGAGAAGTTCAACTGTGTTCCTTAAAGTATCCATGAAGAATCAATTGTATTACTATTTGCTACGTTTTTAAACATTTTTGCCTAAAAGCATCCTTAGTACTAAATATTCATCTTACAAAATATATGTTGTCTTTCTTGACCTATCTCTAGTTCAATTACACAATATCGAGAAAAAGGCATGCATTGCATGTGGTTCATTCCCCTAGACTAAGCCAATAGAATCAACTTGTTGAATTTGGTAATCTATTACTCCCAATCCCACAATGAGTACCCAATCACATTTTCATTCCTACACTTGGTACTCTAACATGAGCTTCAATGTTCTTCCGCAAGCCAACATGAAAGACCTTCTACAAAATCTTGAATCTGCAACACAAATGAAAGTCGTTGTCAAAGACTATGTTTTAGTTCTAATTTGCTAACCCGTTTCAAAATTTAGCAAATTTATATTTTAATCTTGTAAAATATACTTATCCTTAAAGTGATGGTATACTTCAATATAAATTCTAAATTAAAATCCACAACTATAAACACTCCAATTAAGATAAGTATAAAAGATTCGGAGATATACATTCATGGGAAAGGAATAAGACCATCATCTATTATAATGTAATTTTAAAAATACACATTATTTAATTATTTTTTCTTTATACTTTTTCTCAATTATATGTGTGTGATCAAATTACATGTCCAAATATTTGTTACCAAACAAAATTTTCCTCCATCGATTCCATCATTGCATGGCCTTTTCACCCCACTTTGTTTCTTACTTTCCTCTTTATTTTCATGAAACCTACAATCCTTCAATAAGTAAATCAAAATTGTTTTGAACATCCAAGCAATAGAACAAAAAATTAATTAATTAGTGTGATATTGTTGTAACTCACATCATGAAGCAACTAATTGATATCCTTCATTAGTTAAATACTAATTTATGCACTTCCTTAATAAAAACTTACAGTATATAGAATTAATCAATTAATAAATTTCCATTGCCACAATAAAATTATCACTTTCCAAATTACTCCTTTGAAGTATCAAAATATAAGAGATGTTCATTACCACAACAAACATTTCACTTTCCAAATTACATCCTTTGAAGTATCAAAATATAAGAGATGTTCATCATCTCAATTGACACCACACAATGCTTGCAAAATAATTGAAAAAAATATAACAATAGAAAATTCCTCTTGCCAATATATTCCTTTATCCTGAGATTTATTGAACCAAATCAATCAATGTTAAATTTTAATGATGCAAAATAAATAGAAAAAATACAACTAATTTCATACTAAAAGGAAGATATTCGAAATTGGGAGACAAAATCATAAAATATATAGTTAAAAAGAGAGAAAAATCAGAAAGAAAGTACACAGACAGTAGAATGGAAGAGATAATAACCAGGCGAATGGAATGCTCGTTTTTGTCATCATTGATAACATGTGGGCCTGTGCGATCCTCTCCCATTTTTCTGTCTCTCCTTCTACAATGACATGTGGTTCATAACTGTCCAATGCATAAAAAAGTAGAGAAATTAAAACAAAATAAATTTATCAAATTCATGGTTGAATCTAATTAACGTTAAAACCAAAATATATAAACTATCATGATATGTGAAGAACATCAATGCAAGACAGTCTATTTGTGTTTAATTTTGGCTATAATTATTTTGAAATAGAATTCCAAAATATTCATTGTGGTACACCCAAAAAGATAGCAATAACAAAATGGGGTATGCATGTTTTGTATTCATATATATAAAATCACCCAATAAATTTCTTCAAATTAACCAACTTTTTCGGTCATAAATTATAAACATCAACAAATAATGAAACAAAACAATCTCTCAATAATTCCAGTGTAAATTCAGTATATATAATTTTCCTTGAAAGGCAAATGAATACGTAACGGAAAAAACAGAATAATAGAAAAATATAAATAAAGCCACCAATTCTAGTTTTCACTCTAATTTTTTATTACATATCTCGTTTTCTTTCTTGTGCAGAACAAAACACACTTATATATTACATCATTCCATTATGAAAAAAATTAAATTATTACAAATATTATGCAAAAAGGAATATATTTCAATATCTAAAGTATACCATAATATTGAAACAGAACAATTACATGATTATGAATAGAACTTATTCATAGTCATAGTCACCCTCAACAAATAATGATTTAAAAAAAACTAAGAAAGTGAAAATTGGAGTAAGTATGTGATGACTCTTGTCATTTCTACATTTTAATATCATTTCAATAGTGTTTTAGAGGTGATTTCAAGTGATTTTGATCATATTTGAGGTGCAAAAGACTTAGAATGAAAGGTAGCTTGGAAAGGAAGAAATGCTGAAAATGCTGATTTTTCGTCTTTTAGTGGCATTCTGCCAATTTCGCGCAAGCGAACTTGAACCTCGCGCAGGCGAAACTGAATCTCGCGTAGGCGAACCAGATCTCGCGCAAGCGAACTGTGCTGTTGGAAAAATTCGCGCGGGCGAATCAGATCTCGCGGGAGGCGAACTGAAAGCTGTTTTGGCCCATTTTTGACCATTTTCTTGCACTATAAAAGGAGGTTTGTTCAAATTGAAAAGGGTTACGAATTTTGGAGGAAGAAAAGGTCATTGGAGCTCAAAGGAAGTGGATTCAAGCAAGAAACAAAGGGTGGAAACATTCCAAAACCTCTTGTGATGATGAAATCTTCTCTTCTTTTCCATGTAATTTCTCTTTTCACCATGATTTGCTAGATCCTTAGATTGAATCTTTAGGGAATTCTCAATGTAATTTGTTTGAACCATGTGAACTTGATTCTATATGAATGATTATGATCTAGTTTCTATTGATTATTCTTTGCACTTAATGCTTCATGTAATTTGACGAAATTGTGTGATGAATTTGATAGTTGATTTATCATGAGAATGGAAATTAGCTATAAACCTAGGAATGATTGAACAATTGATAATCACTTTAGAGATTTAGGATTATTAATTGTGATTAAGGAATCAATGTTTGTGAAAACCTCACTTAAACACAAATTCATTCAAGAGATTGGAGAATTGTGATTAAGTGAGAGGATTAATATCCAAGAGATTGGGATTAATCATTTTATTGATTCAATCTATGAAACTAGTTGAGTAATTAATGAGTATAGAATATGATTCACCAAACACATTACTATGAGATGAACCAAAGAGATTCAATCGTCCGCCAACCGTTTGATAAAATTCCAATATTAGTTTTAAACAACAATTTGTATGCAAACTCCCCCCTTTTTAATGTCTTTAATTTTACATTTACTAGTTAAGCCAACTAGCCATTGTTGAATAATCTCAATCCTTGTGGGATCGATTTTATTATTATTTGCGATATTCGTATACTTGCGAAAAGTCCATCAAGTTTTTGGCGCCGTTGCCGGGGATTGTTGATTCATTTCAACAAGGCAATTGGCTTGTTAGGACTTTATTTGTTTTAGTTTTTGTGTAGTGTTTTATTTTTAGTTTTAGCTTTTACGTAGGTTTTCTTTGTTATTTGTTATCCTCGTTATTTTTAGAAAAGAAAAAAATTGCTCTCTTTATGTCTTCTTCATTGTGCTTGTGCTACTAACTATTTTCTCTAAGTGTTGTAGCAATGAATTGGATTGAAAATAGATTGGTTGATTCCGAAGAAATTGCTATTATTCGTTATCAACTTTGTCTACTAGCTTATGAGCAAAGATGGGTAAATGAAGAGCTTCAACGATTGAAGGTGAGGTATGATCATCATACCAACTATTGTGAGAAGCCTTACATTGAAGAAGAGCATGAAGTGATCAACATCCATTACAACATTCAACTCATCAAGTTCTTGGATGAATTTTTGAAGTTCCATCAAGGTTCATTTGGTGGATTTGAAGTTGAGTGTGGTAATCTTGTTACAAAGGCAAGTGAGTGTGAGAAATTGGTTGAGATGAGGACCAAACATCATGTTATTTGGGTAGAAGAAGAGATTTTGAAGCCCAAGAAGAACGGTATTAGAAGAGTGAACCATGATGATCTCTATGTGACACTTGAGTCTCAACAAATGGAGCTAGAAGAGAAAGATCATTTGCCAAAGAAACATCAACCTTCTTCAAGGTTGGAGAGTGCTCATTCCACGAGCTTATTTGTTGGAGCATGGGGGCTCTTGATTCCCTATGTGAAGTTCATGGAATTCTTACCAAACAAGAGAAAGAAGAAGGATGATGTGTTCTTCCTATCATTTAAGCCTCCCTAACATGGTTTTGATGCGTCAAGCTTGAGACGTCAACAACAAGCGCTTCATGGGAGGCAACCCATGTGTTTTGTGTTTCTATCCCTCTTGTCTTCAATAAGTTGAATGATCTTGAATGTTGCATGATTCTTAAATTTTTCTTGTTAATTGTTGTTTAGGCACACATTTATCCTTTGGAAGATTTCAAAGATTTGATATCATTTTTGAATTTCTTTGATGAATAGTTTGTTTGGTTTTGACCTTAGGCATGGATTTGTGATGCTTGAAGTGCAATGGATTTTTGCAATGCATGGATTGAAGCACAAGCTAGGGGACATTCACGTATTTGATGATCTAATGATCCGAGCCTTTAAACCGTGAGGATTTGAGCCTATACACTCTATTTGCTTGAATATGTGAGTCCACTATATCTCTCGACTCTAGAACTTGCTTTTATTCTCTTGATTTATTGAGTAGCATTGATTAGCACACGAGGCAAGTTTGTTGGTACCTAGAGCCTTTGTAGCCTACCTTATCATGTTATATCCTTTGCTAACCCACTTTTGAGCCTAAAAACAAATTTTATTGGTTGATTGTCTTCTTAACCCTTGTTTTTTCTAAAAAAATTGTTTTCTTGGAGTTAAGTTGATTGTTTTTGTTTGTTCATATGGCAAATGCATAAGTTTGGGGTTGCTTTTGGAACTAGCAACAAATTAAGTTTGGGGTGGGTATACTAGAGCAAGCAATGTTATGAAAATTGTTGAAAAAACATGAAAAAGAAAATGTTGAAAGTGAAAAAAAAAAAAAAAAATATTGTGAAAAGTTGTGAGAAATAAGAAGTCCAAAAGTTGAAAAGAAAAAAAATATATGACTTCTTCAAAAAGATTGTGAAAAGAAAATCTTTAAAAAGTTTGAAAAAGAATGTTTATGATTGTGGAAATAAAATGCTCTCTAGTATAGCCTTGAAAAATGGAAGTTTTGTGTTGAAAGTTGTGTGAAAAGATTGTCCTTAACTCCAAGTTTTTAACTCACTTCCCAAAAACATCCACCTTACCTTAAGCCCCGTTACAACCTTGAAAGTCCTCTAATGTGTGTGTTTCATATGCTATTTGATTTATCTTTAGAATGCTTGCAAGCTTATGGTAGAAGAGTTAGGTATGTGTTGATTGAGTGATTAGCCTACTATAAAATTGAGTGAATGTGAGTGGTGTGAAGTGATCATTGTTTATCAAATATTGTGAATGTGTCCATGGTTGTGTGAATTGAAGTCATTGTAGGAAAATGTTGCATGGAAGGTTGATCAATTGAAGTGCTTGATGAAAAGATCAAATGAATTATGTGTTGAAGTGATTTAAGAAGGTTGTCAAATTTTTGGTGGTTTTTCGTTTGATAAACGTGTTCCTTGAGGACAAGGAACGAGATAAGTTTGGGGTTGTGATGACTCTTGTCATTTCTACATTTTAATATCATTTCAATAGTGTTTTAGAGGTGATTTCAAGTGATTTTGATCATATTTGAGGTGCAAAAGACTTAGAATGAAAGGTAGCTTGGAAAGGAAGAAATGCTGAAAATGCTGATTTTTCGTCTTTTAGTGGCATTCTGCCAATTTCGCGCAAGCGAACTTGAACCTCGCGCAGGCGAAACTGAATCTCGCGTAGGCGAACCAGATCTCGCGCAAGCGAACTGTGCTGTTGGAAAAATTCGCGCGGGCGAATCAGATCTCGCGGGAGGCGAACTGAAAGCTGTTTTGGCCCATTTTTGACCATTTTCTTGCACTATAAAAGGAGGTTTGTTCAAATTGAAAAGGGTTACGAATTTTGGAGGAAGAAAAGGTCATTGGAGCTCAAAGGAAGTGGATTCAAGCAAGAAACAAAGGGTGGAAACATTCCAAAACCTCTTGTGATGATGAAATCTTCTCTTCTTTTCCATGTAATTTCTCTTTTCACCATGATTTGCTAGATCCTTAGATTGAATCTTTAGGGAATTCTCAATGTAATTTGTTTGAACCATGTGAACTTGATTCTATATGAATGATTATGATCTAGTTTCTATTGATTATTCTTTGCACTTAATGCTTCATGTAATTTGACGAAATTGTGTGATGAATTTGATAGTTGATTTATCATGAGAATGGAAATTAGCTATAAACCTAGGAATGATTGAACAATTGATAATCACTTTAGAGATTTAGGATTATTAATTGTGATTAAGGAATCAATGTTTGTGAAAACCTCACTTAAACACAAATTCATTCAAGAGATTGGAGAATTGTGATTAAGTGAGAGGATTAATATCCAAGAGATTGGGATTAATCATTTTATTGATTCAATCTATGAAACTAGTTGAGTAATTAATGAGTATAGAATATGATTCACCAAACACATTACTATGAGATGAACCAAAGAGATTCAATCGTCCGCCAACCGTTTGATAAAATTCCAATATTAGTTTTAAACAACAATTTGTATGCAAACTCCCCCCTTTTTAATGTCTTTAATTTTACATTTACTAGTTAAGCCAACTAGCCATTGTTGAATAATCTCAATCCTTGTGGGATCGATTTTATTATTATTTGCGATATTCGTATACTTGCGAAAAGTCCATCAGTATGCATGGTGAAAAAATGAACTAACTTGATATATTTCTCTTCATTGTGTCTTTTGTTCTCTTCTCTTTCACATGTTTCCAGTTTGTGTCCTCTCTTTCAGGCCATCACTATAACAAAAATGATTAACAAAAATATATTAAAACAAACTATAGATAATAAGAGAGATGATTTGTTACCTTTAATATTTTCCTCGCTTTTAAATTGTGGTAACTACTTTCAATTGAGACTTTTCTATTACTATTCACACAAAAGAAAAGGTAAGAAAAAAATTAGTTAGAAAGAGAATAAGAATATTAAACGAAAAACAATATTAAGAAAAATCCTTCACTAAAAGTAAATTTTGTATAACTCATATCTTGAAACATGAATTGAAACTAATAAGGAAACCTCTCCTCAACCCCTTCCATGATCTCTGTGACGCTACATATGGTGGTAGATAAAATGAGAGTAAAACTATCTAATAGAAGCAATGTTGTGATTGCTTTTGTTGATCGGTTACCATGAAAACAAAATAAATAGCAATGGAAGTTTTTTTTTCTTTTCAAAAGCAATGGAAGTTATGTGGGTTAGTTGGTTGTAAATTTAAAATGTGTAAAGGGTAATTTTGGCATTATAAAAAGTATACACCAAAAACTTGAGTCCTTTTTATTTAATGTTATAGATGATAATATAACAAATAATATTTAATATAGTGAGTTTGGTTGGTCACCAATGGATTCAAATAAATATATCCAATCGAAAATAACCACTTAAATCGAAAATAAATTTTTTTTTGGTCTGGTAAATCAGGTACATATAGGTTTTGGGTTATGCCCACCCCTAATATTGAGCTATGGTCAACCTCAAGTTTGATGCAAAACACTTACTAAATAATTTTTGCTCATACAAAATATATTCGTATCAAAATTGACCAATGTAATATTGATTTATTGTAGTCTTTAATTTAGGGGACTAAAATAAAATAAAAATATGAATAATTTTTGCAAGAATTAACAAAATTTAGGAATAATTTTTGCAAGGATAAAAAGAAAATATTAAGGACCAAAAGCAAAAAGTGACATATTTGCAAGAATATAAATTAAGTGGTTAAAGTGTGAGAATATTTTATGTGAAATTTTAAGTTTTGAACCCAAATTACCATATTTTCGGCCTCAATATGTGTTTATTCGAGTATGTATAGCCACTAGCTAGGCCAATAACTAAATATTATATATATAAATGATGTCCATACTTAAGCAAAAAATAACTATTTAGAATGAGGTGGATAACTTGTAAGCATTGAACAAATAACGTCAAGAACGTTCAAAGAACGTACGTTTTGTAAGCCTCATATCCTCCCAAGAACGTAGGTTTGACTTAACCACTTATTCCACGAGTCAACTTGGTATAAGACAAAGATACACTTTATCAAGAGAGTAAACTCATGGAATTGCAATAGTGAATAAGTCATTTAGGACAAAAAATTGAATAATGGTCTTGTTTTGTCATGTTTAAGGAATGTCACGAGCTTATCAGGAAAGAATGTTACATAAGTTGTCAAAGCTTTCACAAATGAAAAAATGGACTTGATTCTTAGACCAATCATATTGCAACAACGCCCTATGCAGTCTTAGTTGTGATGTAAGCTTGTGATAAAAAAAGTTACAAAACGAGTCTTATTTTTTATATGAGTGACTACGATCTGGCAAATGAAACAGTTAGTCGTCGAGTAATAATTCACACTCTACTGAGTAGAATGAGTTTGTATCCACAGGGATCGTGCCAAGTGCTACTAGTTTTATCTAAGTTCGTTGATATGCATTGGCTTTGATTTTGAAAAATAGTGATATGCTTAACAGAAAAATAAAGATAAATGATTCAGATGGATGAGGCTTAGGCTAGGTAGATCGAATTACTCCATCACTCCTGCTTGTATAACCGGTGTAATGATAATACTAATCCAAACTACAGTTTGACAAATTAACTTTTATCTTTTATGGTAATTGATGACAGGAATTTCTATAGTATTTTTAGTATTATTATTAGTAGTAAAATGATCAAGACAGACTCATAGTGATGACAGGAATTCATACTGCATTTTTAGTATAATTTTATTAGTAAACTACAGCACTTTAGACCAATTACAAAGCAAATTCCTAAAGAAATGAAGTTACTTGCGCAAGAAGTAAGGAAATTCAAGAAAAAGCTAAAAAGAGCCAAAAATAAGCAAAATTGTGCCGTTCATCGCAGCACGATGGTTTTCATCGTGCTACGATGAGAGCGACTTGTTGGCCAAGAAAAGAACAGAAGAAAATCTGAAGAAAATCTTTCATCGCAGTACGATAGCACACATCGCAGCACGATGAGGTTACTTGGCGACCAAGATGATCAAACGCACGAGATCAGTTATAATTTTGAACTGAATCTTTCTATCGCAGTACGATGGCTATATCGCAGCACGATGGCAAATTTAAGCCCATTGCGAAAACTATAAATAGAGCTCCCTTTTCCTCATTTTATTCATTCAGAACAGAGGGAACTACTATTCTCTTGAGGAAAAGGAGTCAGAGCTCTAAGGTTAGGTTTTCTCTTATGCATTTTTATATTCTTGTAATTTAATTATGCATTTTAGAAGCTAAACCCTCTAAGGGTTAGGTGGGGCGATGAACTCCCTTAAGAATGCTGGAATTATGTAATTTGGTACTAAGTTTATATAATTGTCTATTCATTTTTATTTATTCTATTGTCTATGTTTTAAATACGTAACCTGGTTGATGTACACAATTAGGGGACGCTCTCAGGGTTGGTGATATCTAGTATTGTGCCTCAAAGCCAGGGTTTACCACTGGCCGGCAACTAACTTGTAGGGTTAGTGATCTAGTATTGTGCCTCAAAACCGGCAGCCTACCCCGATCAATAGACGATAGCTTAATTAGTTAAGGGTAAAAGAACTAATGAAACCATGCTTAATTGACTACATATTTAGAGTCTAATCACTAGGGTAGGAATGTGACAACGTGGCTAACACGGGTTTCTTGTCTAGTAATCAAGATTCTCTATACTCGTAATTAGGGTAATTATCGTACGCGGTTATTACTAATCTTAGGTCGGATCAGGTCTGTTTCACCATTCCCTCAACTATCCCTGTTGACGACTTATTTTCCGGGTGTAGTTTCATAGAGCATGGTGATTTCACCCCAAACTTGTACCTGTGCATGTCTTTCTGTTTTGCGCTTTCTTCAAGGAAGAAGTTGTTCTCCTGAGGTGACTTTGCAGACTGGTTTTCCTGATTGTAGTAGTTCATCCTTGATGGCCTTTCTCTATTCTCTTGTCATCTTTCCAATGGTTCCCGTGTATCCGAACCATTTCTGTAAACAGCCCTTTTTCCTCTTGCTTCTTGTAGAAGCCTCAGTCAAATGATCCTCCTGACCATTGACTTTTTGGTTGCAGCTTCTCTTTTTCAATTTGCTCCATCTCTCATCATTTTGAGAGTTTTTCTGTGAGAATACTGTCTTTGATTTTGCTGTTGCCAGCCTTTGTAATCCTTAGCTCTTGAGTACCTGTCTGCATGCACTTTAAACAAATACCTCAGTAGCACTAGATAAATATTTTGGTAAAACTTTTTTTGGTTTGTCTCATGTGTCCTTGTCACTATGAAAATTCCCAGGTAAGTGAGGTGGATCACAACGGATCGCTTAAATACCAAGACTTATCCTTAGCCAGAACTTTCACAGATCAAAATCCACAATCATCAAGAAGATTTTTTTTTGATTTTTTAATTTTTTTGTATTTTTGAAATTTTTTGACAAACTTAAATAAATCTAGTAAGACTTTGTAAACACAATCCCCGGCAACGGCGCCAAAAACTTGACTACGGTCTGACAAGTCCACCAGTCTGTCGTCGAGTAATAATTCACACTCTAGGTGTCTAGAATGAGTTCATATCCACAGGGATCGTGCCGAATCTTCACTAGCGTTATTTAAGTTTGTGATAGTTTGCATTCGCTTTGGTTTTTGAAAAGGTTTTTATAAAATAAGCGTAATGTTTTGCAGAAATATAAATAACAGAATGTATAAATAATAGATTCAAGAAATATAGAGGCTATGTATGGTGGTTGGACTCCCTCCCTTCTTCATATTTGGCATGACCGGTGTATAACATAGTTACTTAGATTATGTTCGGCGGTGAATTATCCTTGTTGTAGTAATACCTTACTATTACACTATGTCTATTAAAGTTTCCCTACGTTAACAACTAAGGTACCTACGAGAGCCTAACCTCGATGTGTCACATACCTTAATTACTAACTGAGTTGTTTATAAACACGCATTATAACCTTCACCAATTAACCTCTAGGTCCTAGTATCGGGCTGTTCATCTTCTAAGTGCTCAGATCACACATAGTGAATGATTCCTCCTCTAACCGCTCAGTTCACGACTAGTTCAGGATGTTACCGTCTCTATACACCCAATATTATTTACTACGAGTTCCGGACCATACCAAGTCAAGACATGATATCAATTCTATGGGCGCTCCTGCTTATCCGGCCAGATTACGAGAATACGTTATTAAAGTGCACGAAAGTAAATAACAATCATAATTACTAAATATAATTTATTATAACTTAGACTCAATCACAGACTCCAAATATTTATAGGGGAGTTCATCTTCTCCACCACAACCTAAGGCATAAATAATAAAGACTACATATTTAAATTACAATAAATTATAACCTAAATACAAAAGCCTAAAGAAATCATACCTTGCTGAGTTAGTTTTCCCGTAAGGGGAGAAAACTATGCCCAATAGAGCTCATCTGAATCTCTCCTTATAGTAGAGAGTGTTCTACTATTTCTGAATGAATAAAACAATGAATGAGAGGCTCTATTTATAGTTTTCGTAATGTGCCCCAGCAAGACATCGCAGTACGATGAAGCCATCGTGCTGCGATGTGAAGATTCAGTTCAATTTTATAACTGATCATGTGCATTACATCAGCTTGGACGCCAAGTTACTCCATCGTGCTGCGATGGACAGATTCTCTTCAGATTTATTGCTTCTGATTTCTTGGCGAACAAGCAGTTCTCATCGTGGCACGATGGGAGTCATCGTGCTGCGATGGAATGCTGATTTTCTTCACTTTTTGGGCTTTTTCTTGTCTTTTTGCATCTTGGACTCTGTCTTGATGCTTTTTCTTGCTTTTATAGGTTTTCCTTCGTATTTGGGTCTGTCTTGGTCATTTTACTACTAATAATAATACTAAAAATGACGTAGAAATTCCTGTAATCAGGTATTAACCTGATGTGGTCTGGAACTAGTAGTAAATAACGCTAAGTGTATAGAGACGATAACGTCCTAAACTAGTCGCGAACTGAGCGGTTAGAGGAGGAATCATACACTAGGTGTGATCTGAACACTTAGAAGATGAACAGCCCGATACTAGGATCTAGAGGCATTGGATAGGTGAAGGTAATAATGCATGTGTAATAAACAACTCACTTAGTAATTAGGGTATGTGACACTCGAGATTAGACTCTCGTAGGTACCTTAGCCATTAACGTAGGGAAACTTTAATATACATAGTGTAACAGTAAGGTGTTACTACAATGAAGGAAAAGTCACCGTCGAACAATAATCTGAGTAACTATGTTATACACCGTTCATGCCAAATATGAAGAAGGGAGGAAGTCCAACCACCATACCTATCCTCTATGTTTCTGAATCTATCTATTATTCTGTTATTTATTTATTTATGCAAGCATTACGCTTCTTCTTATAAAATCTTTTCCAAAACCCAAAGCGAATGCAATACGAACTTAAATAACGCTAATGAAGTTTCGGCACGATCCCTGTGGATACGAACTCATTCTACTCAGTAGAGTGTGAATTATTACTCGACGACAGACTGGTGCACTTGTCAGACCGTAGTCAGTAATATTATGATATTACCCTAATACATTGTAAGTTCCTCTAAACATATCAACTAGTATACCCTACGAGAGCTTACCTCGAGTTGTCACGATCTAGCTATAGTGTGAGTAAACATACATGCAATCATTAACGTTTGATCAACCCTATCAACCACCAGCCTAGAATGTCCGAGTTATCGTATCTATGCGGCTTCTACTATAATTTATTAGTTCCGTAAATAACAGTCAGATTTGTGACTAAATATTATCCTTGTGATCGTCCTCTCAAACAGTGGCTAAAGGTTGAGTTCACATAATTAAAGCATAAATATATAGAGAACAAAGTCATGAATTGTAAAATATTATTAACTTATCGACCGATTACATGTTTATACCAAACATTCATTAGGGGAGTTCATCTTCTCCACCTAAGCCTAACAAAACCTAGCTATTAATCTGCATAATTAAATCACAAGAATCTAACAATATATACCAATAGCAGGCTTCAGGTCGCCATCGTGGCCACGATAGGTCCATTGTAGCCACGATGGAAGTGGATTTGCTTCAATTAAATCGCAAATTTGCTCATTTTTTGGGCACTAAGTCGGTTCCCATCACGGCCACGATGGGTGTCATCACGGCCACGATGGAGCTGCTGTATTTATCCACTTTTTGCTCTCTTTTTAGCATTTTCTTCATTCTTGTCTTCTTTTTGTCGCAGTTTCGTTTCTTCAGGCATTTGCTTTGTAATTGTTCTTTAAAGTCCTAAACTAATACTAATTTAAATACTATAAATACTACCTAAATTCCTGTCATCAATGAGCTCATAAGCAAGCTACTTCCTCCGATCTTTAATATAAGACACATACCACTTTTTAGGTTGATAAGCTATTGACTCTTACCCTTAGGCCTTTGAATTGTATTACTTTTGAGCTTATGCAAAATAATTTATGCAAATTAATTAATTTTTATATATTATTATAAGTTTTTCAATGTAGTTTATGATAAAACAGTTTATAAATACATTTTTTGTTAGTAAAAACTTATGAATTATTATAAAATTTATTTATTTATATAAGCTATTTTTATAAGGTAAAAAATAAGCCAAATTCAAATAGACTCTTAATATATAAGATACTGAACAACCCTAAAAATGGCTTTATCTATATTAATGAATAAACTAAAAAATATGAACTTTCGGTCATTTTTTTCTTCCTTAAAAAGGAAAAAATAGTTTTGGTCAAATAAGAAAAGGAAAAAAAATAGTAATTCTTTTTTTTTTCTTAAAAAGGAAAAAAAAAAGAGATTTGGTGAAAAAAGAGAAACAAAAAAAAGAGTGAATAATCCCTTATGAGAACGAGGGTAACGAAAGAAGGTCCTGGCGGCGGATCCAGGTACTGAAACTGAGACATAACATAACAGTAACACACACAACACAGTGTCGTACAATGCATATCCCTGATACTTAAATCCAACGGTTATTATTAAACCTATATCATTTAATCCAACGGTTATCCCTTCAACCGCGTTTACGAAGCCAACCCAATGAATCCTTCATCCTCTTATACCCTCCTTGCCGCGCCCTCCTTTCTCTCTCTTACTCTCATTCTCCAGATTCACCCTTTCTCTCTCTAAAGCCGTTCTTTCTTTCCTTGTTCTTCACCATTTTCAGTTATAGAGAGAGAGAGAGAAAGAGAGAACAACCGTTGATTTATAACGATGCAACAATCAAACGGTTCTGATTCATCGACGCAACAAAACCAACCGGAGACGAACAAACAACGGCAACAGACACCGCAACCGGTTGCGGTACCACAACAGTGGGTTCCGATGCAGTATCCAACGGCGATGGTAATGCCACATCATATGATGCCACCTCAGCATTACGCGCCGCCGCCTTATGTACCTTATCATCACCACCATCACCATCAGTATCAGCAACCGTTGCACGTGCCACATCAGCAGCATCAGAATCATCAACAACAACAACATGGATCCAATGGTGAAAATAAGACTCTTTGGATTGGTGATTTGCATAACTGGATGGATGAAAGTTATCTTCATCGCTGTTTTGCTTCCACCGGCGAGGTCGTTTTTTCAAACGTTCATTAATTATATAATTATATAGTTTATTTGTTAAGTTTATTATTTGTTATTATTGTTAGTTATTGCTTTGTTTTGTGTATATATATTTGTTGCATTGTGTTAAATTGTTTGCATGTTTCAATTTGTCATGTTAATTAGTTTCTATCAGTTACAATTGAAATTAATTTGTTTAAGGATTAATTCATATAAACTTGTGTTTATGAAAAATGTGAACGAGAGAAAATTTGAGATTTAAAAACTAATTTTAACTTTGTACTAAAAACTATTGTTAAAAAGTTAGTGATTTTGGTCCAAAAAAAAATAAAGCTATAGTGATTATAATTTTTTTGATATTTATTTTATTTGTGAGTGATTCTCTTTATGTTTACAAAGTGTGACAAGTGACAACCAAAGTTTTATGTGACAGTTACCTATAATAAATGTGGTCACGGCATCAAAGTTTTTGATATATCTCTGATACGCAAGGTATCTACGATTGTGATTGAAAACCTATGTGACACTTTATGAAAACGAAAATTCTACATTTATTTTCGATAGCATATTTCTCAAGTTTTGAGAATTGATATAAGTTGCAATGACAATTTAAAACCTTGATGGTACCTTATTGATGGACAAATTATACAACCCATGTTTTGAGATTTGATATAAATTCTATTCTATTTTTGTATATAGTATTTATGTGGAAATATGTGAAAATAAATTTTCCTAACTCCCAACCTAGTACTCTCAACATGTTTTTAGTAGGGTATTTGAAAAGATTTCCTTCCTAAGAATGAAATATGGAAGGACCACAGTTAAAGTTGAAATAAATTCATAACGTTTTTGTGAATTGAAGAATGGAAATTGAAATGTGCATGCCACCTTTAATAACCTATCCTATTAATATTGTGTTTGCTTGCTTGGATATATCTATTGAAGAGACATCAAATCAATGGCACTTTCTTTCCAACAGATTTCCAAATATGCATTAAATATAATTGTGATAAATGAAGCTGAAAATAGTTCAATTTTTCAAGCCAATTCAAAATAAATGTGTTTTCTGTTTTTTTATTGTGTTTCCAACTAAGTTGTTATTTACTAAAATGAAGTATATGCTATGCTCAACTAAGTTGTACTCTATCTTGAGTTGTGATAAATGAATTTCAATCTTTGATTTCATTTTCTTCCCTTTCATTAACTATATGACAATAGAAGAAAATCAAAGATTAATACTATAAGTCTATATATTCCCTCTTTAGTTTTATTATCTGACTTTTAATACTATAAGCCTGTATAGAAATGTGGCTTAATGATTATGAAGCACGGACATTGGACTCGACACTGACACGTCGACACCGATTATAATTTGAGAAAATAACATTGTATTGGGCATATTCGACGCCGAACACTCCTAATCCTAAGAGTGTCCGTGCTACATAGCTTAATGATAATGATGGTGGAAACATGGCACCATTTGCTGTTTGTTAAAAGATAATTGATTGGAACTTTGGGATTACTTGTTTGTATGTTCATTTCTGAACTCTTTGAAGATACCAGATTAGAGTAGTTCTGTTTCTCTTAATACTCTAATTTGACGAAAAATAAACTTGTATTTTGAAAACTTAATCTGTTATGATAGAAGATGTTGCTGGTGCTTTTATATTGTTTCAGATATAGAATCCTATTAAGCTTTTAACTGTTATTGATTTTTTATTTTTGCAGATTTCCTCCATCAAGGTTATTCGCAATAAGCATAGTGGGATTTCAGAGGGTTATGGATTTGTGGAATTTTTTTCACATGCCACAGCTGAGAAAGTTTTACAGAATTATGCTGGAATTTTGATGCCAAATGCTGATCAAATGTTCCGTTTGAACTGGGCTACATTTAGCACAGGAGACAAGGGTTCAGATAATGTTACTGATCTTTCTATTTTTGTAGGAGATTTAGCTGCTGATGTTACAGATAGTGTGTTGCATGAAACTTTTGCTAGTTCATATCCTTCTGTCAAAGCTGCAAAAGTTGTTTATGATGCCAATACTGGCCGCTCAAAGGGCTATGGATTCGTCAGATTTGGAGATGAAAACGAGAGATCTCAGGCCATGACTCAAATGAATGGCGTTTACTGTTCTAGTAGGCCCATGCGTATTGGTGCTGCAACTCCAAGAAAATCATCTGGTCATCAACAAGGTATGGTAAATCACATTACTTGCTTCTGATATATGAAAGTTTATTCTTTCCATTTGGGATAGAAAAGAATAGAGCACTATACATTCCATCCAAAGAAGATGCTTCTCTGGTCACCTATTTTACCTCATCATATTTATTGATTTGTTCTGCTGCAGGTTATTACAGAAGAACTATGACCTGAACTACATTTCTTGCTTTTCTAAACAGTAATTATAGTCTTGTGGTTTAGCTTTTGATTTCATTTTAGAAGTGATATGAATAGAAATCTTGAAATGACAGTTATCACGTCTTTTCACAGGATATTTTTATATCATTTACTAATGCAAATGAACATTGAATCTGTTTGCTAGTTTCACTTAATTTTTTTACACAACTAGTTTCACTTAATAGAAGTAAGGATGGTAGAAAAACCATCTAGTTTATTAATTGCTTCTAATTATGTAAGGATGTTCAAATGTCAATTTGGTCCATTAGTGTGTGGAATCATTTTTTTAAAATTTCTGATCAGGAAAGTACCTGTCTAATGAAAATTCTTGGATTCCTTTAATCATTTACATCCCAACTTGTCTTGGCCTTTGATCCGTTAAATTTGTTTTTGCCAAAACATGTCTCAAGTTTTTTTTTCATTGCATGCTATTGAAATAGTTTGAAATATTTGTTCCTTTATACAATTCTGATTTGAATAGTGAATCGGAACATCTAGTTCCTGAATCATGAATTGAATCTTATTATGAATAGTATAATATACAAAATAAATTTGTTTGTCTGTTTCCTTATTTAGGAGGCCAGTCAAATGGCACATCTAGCCAATCTGAAGCAGATTCTACAAACACAACTGTGAGTTTTTCTGCTCTTATATTAGTATGTTTTCTATGTTAGAAACTTATCATTTATCACTAATTTTAAATAGCTAATCAATGATTCATTATAGATATTTGTTGGAGGACTCGACCCTAATGTTTCAGATGAAGATCTTAGGCAAACATTCTCCCAGTATGGTGAGATAGCCTCTGTTAAGATACCTGTTGGAAAGGGCTGTGGTTTTGTGCAATTTGCAAACAGGTACAAGTTCTGAACTATCTCAATTTTTTAAAATAGATATGCTTTTAAATCTCTTCATATCACCACACAATATTAACATTTTAACATCCTTTTCAGAAATAATGCTGAAGAGGCTTTGCAGAAGCTAAATGGGACAATGATCGGCAAGCAAACCGTCCGTCTCTCTTGGGGCCGCAATCCAGCAAATAAACAGGTAATCTCTCTCTCTCTCTCTCTCTCTATAGTCTATCTCTTACACACACACACAGAGTCCCATATTCTCATTGTCATTACAATAGGTCTGTAAATCTATTGAAACAAGTGTTGTAAGCAGTTTCTAAGGCTTTGTTTGTGAGTTTGGAGGGGAGGGGAGGGGAGGGCTTTGGAGGGAGAAAAATAGAAAGAAAATTAGAGAAATCTTTTATATTTTTTGAGAAAGTATTTTTTATAGAGAATGACAAATAAATACATATGATTAATATATTATGAATTTAAGAATATTATAACAACATTAATTAAATTTGAAGAATTCATTTAAACCCTCCAAACCCCCTCCAAACCCCCATCCAATACAATTTTTGAGTTCCACCAAATTAGGGGGGTTTTGTGTTATGAAGAAAAATAACCCTCCAAACTCCTTCCCTCCCAAACTTCTCTATTCCTTCCACTTGTTTCTTCCTTTTTTTCAAAACCATTCCCTCCCCTCCCCTCCAAACTCGCAAACAAAGCCTAAGTCTATAGAAAAATCATAGAACCCAAATGTGGATTTTCTTTAAGATTTTAATGGAAATGCACGATGTTTTAAAATGCTTTTACACTGACATCCAATAATAATTCATTACATTGTCTTGTCACGTAAATTCACTTTGTAACTGCAATTAAAAAATAACCGCAAAATGCTAGATTCTCATTGGATGTGAATGTTGAACTAGTTTACACAAACCATGCATGTTTCCTTTTCTCTTTCTTTAAAATAAATGCATACAAGTTTTTTTTTTTCTTTCTTTTTCCATCTCATCTCCTCATTAAATTCTTTTAAAGTTCTAGAGTACTAGCTTGTTTCCACTCGATCTGTCATGAAAATGAAATTGAATTTGTGCTGATTTTATCTCAGCTTAGGTTTGACTTCGGAAGCTGGGCTGGGCCATATTTTCCATCCCCTATTTATGACGGATACGGATATGCAATGCCTTCTCCCCATCATGATCCAAGCACGTATCCTCTAGCTTATGGAGGTTACCCCATTTATGGAGGCCACCAACAACAAGTAAGCTGATTGAAGTGCATTGCAAGAGTAGGACTCAGAACAAGTTACAACGCGATCATTCTTGAACGAGAAAATCATCTATTCTCATATGTAACTTGTTTTATTTATTGAGTTCTTAAGAATCCCTCCTAATTGTGGAGTGGAGTTGAATTTTGATAACACGAGGTAGAACTGTAGGGATTCAATTAATCGTTATTTTAGACTTGTAGGAGTAATTTCTACCAAAAGAAGACTTCTAGGAGTAATGATTATTGAGGAATTTGGAACTTAATCATCGGAATAATTTTCTTAAGAATGACAGCGTGTGATTGATTGAAATTTTATTTGTTTCTCGCAGTTGATAATTGTTTTGTTTGTTTGTGTAAACTGGATATCCTTTGCGTACAACTGTGGAGATTAATCTCTCGAATTTTGTGGAACCCAAATGGGAGGAAAATTCGCCCTAAGAGTTTTAACGTTGTTGCATGCCGAAGCTCGGGTTCGAACCTTAACCCATTATTAAGTTAGAAGAGACTCATGTAATCTCATTTAAGTGCTCTTGGGCATAGTTGATAATTGTTTGCCTTTGTTAGCTTTTTAATGATTGTTTCATTTCTTGACCAATACTATAATTGCATCTGCTTATGCTATTAATAAGCCATTATAGAATTGAAGTTCATGTTCATCCTATTCAGGTTTGAGATTTCATTCATTTTGGTGAGTTCTTTGTTATTTTCCTTGAATTCTTTTGATAAAATAATTGGTTGTTGAGAGCTTTCAGTACCCTTAAAATAGTTTCTTGCTCTGTAATTTAGTTCATAGTTAGATATATCGAATTGCATTTTAATTGGCACCTTACCACTGCCCCTAAAGTTAGAAATTGAACACTTCTTTTTTTCATTAATGAATTATTGTATGAACCTCGAATCAAATTTTTGCATACAGTTTACTAATACACTGAATAGAGTTAAGAGTTTGATTCAGGGGGAAGTTGTCCATGAAGGAAAGATGAGATCATGGATAGTGCTCTGTGTGGTTGGTAACTTGGAACCATATGCCCAGCTCCTCTTACAGTGACAAGTGTGAGCCCTTTGTAACCAATCACATATCCTCCAACCTGCATATATTACTTGCATTCATAAATCTAGGAACATTATCTATAAGGGGCTTTAAGTTCTGAGTATCTATATATTTAATAGTAATAGTGCATGTTTGTTATCACAGTGAAATGTCTCATGCAAGCGAACCTTGCGAGCTGGCAAACTCACGGGGATACCAAACATACACATAATAATGCATCTTTACCTCTTTGCCGGTGTACCATGGACGCCATGCTGTATTTACAGGTAGTTTTAAGGAATTTATTGAATACTTTGTTGAGGTTATGGGAACACGCCCATCTATATCACCACTGCATTGTTATTAAATAACAAAACAAGTAATGTTACACTACATATAAAGATAAAGCATTGATAATGTCTTTGATGTGACAAAGCAATTTATAAAGTTTATCATACCTATATATCCAAATACTTATACCACTTGATATTAATCTATTTATAGTTGGTAGAATACTTGCTGGGCTATCTGTCCAACTCAGGTCACTGAAAAAGAGTATTAGACATATTGATTTCAGGAAATAGTACAACATTTACTATTAATGCATTTTTGAAACTGTGGGATAAGAAAACATAATTAGTAGTAGTATAGTGTACCTGCAAGAAGACCATTTTCTGGCTTTAGCATGAAGAGCCTTTTGAACTTCAGGTAGATTTAAGTAGGCAACTGTATAATCTTCAGAACAAGGGTCAAAATCACTGCCCTGCAATATTCATATTTCATTTAAGCATTTGTAATTGATTTCTTATTTCTCTGAACTTTGTCAAGTAAGTTATCTGCATTTGCAATACTCATCTGCTACCAGCTAGCTCATAACGGATAACTTGTTATCCGCAATACTCATCTACTATCAACTAGCTTATAACAGATAATTTGTTATCCGCTCTAAGCTCATCAACTATTGGCTATATTTACAAGTTACAACTAAGTGATCTGTGTTACTCATCTGCTATCAACTAGCTTATAATGGATAACTCGTTATCCGCAGTAAGTTATCCAAGCTCACCAACTATTAGCTATATTTACAAGTTACTTACCAAACATGGGTCTAAAAGTAGATTAATGTACTTTCAGCTAGTTCAGATTTGACATAACATAAATGCAAAATAACAGGTTATGTAACTTACAGAGTAACTAATTTTTGTTGCAGATGAATTACAAAGTGGGGCATATATGTTGTAAACGTTAATATTTCCAAGCTCATCATCGGCTTTATTTTGATATCCAACGCATTCATTTGTTAAGTTGAAGTTCCTAAAGTCACAAAGTTTTTCAATTCCTTGATGAGTTTCATCAGAGTTTAGAGACTGCATCCAGAAATAGTCATACATTCCCTTTGTACAGTAATTGTCATCAATCCAACCATTCCCAACCTGCACCAACAAGAAATATTTTAGGACAAAACTCAAGCAATTCGACGTGTATAAAGGTTTGTGAAATTAATGTGATTAATGTATAATACTAGTAGTTTCACATTCATCACATGTTCATTTGCTCTCACCGCGCTACCAAATATAATGTAAATGTAACAAATCAAATTTATATTGAATACTAATGATTCTTACCGCGATTCCTTTCAAATTGATAAGCGTGTGATGTTTCATTTTCTTATTATTTGAGAGAATGAGGTGAGCTAGCTGAGGAACATAATGGCCAGCATAACTTTCACCGGCTATGAAGAAATCTCGAGTCTTGTATTGTGGAAATCGCTCGAGCCAGTTTAGAAGAAAAATGTAAGAATCTCTGGCTGTGCTATTGTCACCAATGTTAGAGTAATCTGAAGGTTTGTTTGAATAAGAAAATCCAACTCCTGCTGGTGACTCTAGGAAGATAACATTTGCCACTGCCAATTATAGAAACAACAATTCATCAATTTTGAATCATCATAATTACCTAAACATGGATACATTTTTTTAAACTAATACATGTTAAATATAGGTTAAATGCATTCATAGGTCCTTTAAGTTTTACATTTGTAATAGATTGGTCCTTTAAGTTTTTTAAGTAACAAATAAATCCTTTAAGTTTTTTAAGTAACAAAGAGGCCGTTTAAGTTTATAATTTGTAACATCTAGGTCCCCCAATTACTTAAAAAATAGGTCCTTTTAGTATCTAACGAGGGACTAAAATAACGCAGTTTTGTGATGATTCAAAATTTAATTACATTATTATTTTCGTTTTAAGGCTATGAACAACTTTGCAGTACTTGTAAATTATCCTGTATATGTTTTTAGTATCTAACGAGGGACTAAAATAACTCAGTTTTGTGATTTATAGGGACTAAAAAGTTAGTAAAAAGAACAAAAACAAAATTCGAAATAATTATGGATGCTTACCATTATTCCATGAATCTTTATTAACCGAAAGGGTCCTTCCATCACTGTTGACTCTAAAAGGTCCTAATTCTTGCATGGCTCCATACCCAAATGAAGAGCATCCAGGTCCTGTATACAAACAATTTATGACATTCCTTTAATTAGTTAGTTCTTTTTACATATTCATTATTGTAGCAGAGATTCTCATTAATTTTCTCAAACTTAATGCAACTAAATGAAATATTGCCCAATTATCCTCTGAGAAGAAAACTATACACCAATTGTGATTTTTCTTTTTTAAGAAAAAAATGATTTTATTTATGTTATTTTAAATTTTAAGGTGACATTAACAACTTTTCTTTTTTTTAAACTTATACTCCTATCTTGTCAATGAAAGGTAAGACCGTATTCAAACTTTCTTTATTAATCAATTTTTATTTTGGTTTGAGTAAAACAATCTTAAAAGACATGTAAATAGGAAGAGTTAGAGTAACAAGTTGAAAGAGAGAGACATCAAAGAATGTAACTCAAGCAACATTAAAATTTTGTTTAAAACTCACAAATCATATGAAAACAGGCAATAACATAATTTTTTTTTATTTTTATATTTCCTTTATTTTTTTAATATTAATGATTAAAGTAAAGATAAGCTGCACACATTTCATATAAACTTACAAATTTTATTTTTCAAGAAAAAAAAGTATAATTTATTATTTGTGGGCTACCTCTTCTGAACTTACAACAAGTTACAAGTGGAAAGGAATGTTTGAGTAGGGTGTACAATTATTGTGGGCCCCTGGTTAGCACAAAACTAGTCAAATATGATAGATTTGATTCTTATTCTTGGTTCCGATTCCTATTATTGTTGTTTCTATATAGTAGTAGTTGAGCCAAAAAAAACCAATTAGATTCTTCCATTGTATATATATATGCAAATGGAGTATAATTTCTAGCTATATATCTCAAGAATAATTCTCAAATTTGGTGGGAGACATGACGCATGGCTTGGCTTTCGTGTTGGAATTCCACTAACGTATGCTGCCAATATTGTTGGAGTGCAGCGATTGATTGAAAATCAATTATTATCTTATCATAAATCAATTGATTATTACAAAAATTCATATGAATAGTATGAAATTAGAAGAAAACTCTATTGTTAATTCACTTGTTTGTTGTATAAGTGTAACGTGGCTGATAGTTATCAGAGATGAAATTATCCACTACTTTATATTTAAAATGTGTTAGTCGAATTACTAGACTACTTAAAAAATAATAATTAATTATTTAACCATAGAATGAATATATAGAGTGGGCTACTTGTGGTCATAAGAATATTCATGGACAGAATCCAAAGAGGCTTTTAGATGAGTTTATCATAGTTAGGCTGAATTGTGGTCACTTTTTTAGTCCACTATCATTAATTTTTTTTTACTCTTATTAGGTGGTCAAAGACGAATGAATTTTCCCTATTGTAATTTTTTCAATTGATTAGTTGAGATATACAATTGAAAAAAATTGAGAGAATTTTAATGGATTATCATAATATTGATACAAAATTTTCATAGCATGAGTCATAAATCAAACCACTAACTACATATTAAAGAGTATTAAGACTCTTGCTATTTGAACTAATTCATTGTTAATTAATAAGCTATAGTTAGTTTATAAATACATAACATGTTTAGCTGAAATATAGTTAAATAATCAATTTATTATAATTGTGACATTTTTAGTGCTATAATATTAATTGCATTTCCTAACATTCTTCTTAAAAAAGAAATATAACAATCGAAATTGATATAAGACTAATTCCCCTTTAACACAACACAAGGATCGTGGGAAACTAACCAAAACCTTTGTTTTCTATTTATATAAGCTATATATATATAGCTCAAAAACTAAATATGGAACCACTTAACCGACCCCCGAACCAGATTCAACTGGTGGTGAAAACAAAAAAAAATAAAAAAAAATATCTACTATTGGGAATGCGATAAATACTTTAATTATTAATAATTTTTTATTCCCCAAATATTTTAAACAATAAATATCTAAATTCTGAATATTAACTAGATCAATATGTTTAAAAATAATTTCTATTCCTACAATTATAATATTTTTTTTTGTTTTAATTCATGTAATAGTTTCTTTCATTATATGTGACTCAATATAATCATGCCATGTGGTAAACTAGCCGGCCAACAATGTCTTGAATTTTCTCTTATGCACATATTTGTTAATTTGATAATTACGATATATATTCTACCAAGCATATACAAAGAAAAGTAATGTATATATTGATTACCTCCATTTAGCCATAAAACAAGAGGCTTTGTGGGAGAATTTAAAGGTGATTCAACAAAGTAATAGAAAAGTTCTCTCCCTGCTTTTGCATCCACAGATACATAGCCAGCATATTGATCAAAATTCACACCTTTTGGTTGTCCAGGCAAAGCCTTTACCTTATCAGCTTTCATCAACCTTAATTGTTGTTCAACAACATGTACCTTTGAAACATGTTCATCAACAAAAGCACTTGAATAATAAGCTTCTCCATGTGAAGAAGAATTTTGTTGAAACCTCTTTGATTGAATAAACTTGTAGAGGTATTCACTTTGTTGGTTGGCTTTGCATGAGATGGAAAAGTGGCACACTAACAAAATCAAAGACCATAAAAGTACTTTTTGTGACAAAATTGAACTCATCTTTAATGTTGTAGTGAGTGAGTGTCTTTTGTCTATCCAAACATCTCATTGTTGTGTTATATATAATTAGAATTTTGCTAAATTTATTAATTATTACTAGGGGATATATCTCATTTAATTAAGATGTATATATCAAAAATAAAATAATAACTAAGATGTAAATCAAAAGAATCAGCTTAATATGTTTTACTAGAATCAGCTTAATAGAGTTTTTTATTTATATTTTAATAAATAAAAAAAATAAACTTGATACGTTTTAATACTAATTAGGATAGGATATATATTTCCATGCACTTCAATAGGAAAACGTTGCAAAAAGTAATTGCACAGTATTCTTATTAAGGATGAATGAGATGAAGGATGAATGAGATGAATGTAGACCGGATGTTAGTTGTTATATGGACTTCACAATAAAGAAGGTACTTCTTTGCTATTTAGGCCCCCTACTATTACTCGCAGGCCCTCCATCGTGACTAAAATGCCCTTATAAGCATTCATATTTTAGGAAATGAAGGAAACAAATTTCGTCACCTAGAAGATGAAATTATGTTAAAACATAGTAGGCCTGCATTGTCGCGCACATCTGGGCACAAAACACGCAATTTCGTCTTGTAGTTACCGAAATGCCAATTTTTTGAAATTTTGTCACCTAGAAGACGAAATTTTGGTTAAACGTCATCTGGCACAAAACGCACAATTTCGTCTCGTAGTTACCGAAAAATCCATTTTTTGATATTTTGTCACCTAAAAGACGAAATTGTGTGTTTTGTCACCTAGAAGACGAAATTTTAGTTTTCTGCGATTTTATTTCCTAGAAACCAAAGTATCCTAGGTGCAAAAGTATGAGTATTTTGGGATTTTTGGGGGGCCTAAGATCAACATGGGAGGCCTAGATAGCAATTTTCAACAATGCAATATTTTATTGGCCCAAAACTATGACAAGATGTAAGAACATATTCTAACCATGGAAAGCTTAATTCTTTTTAAACGGCAAAGTCGTGTTTGGACGATGGCTGTTCTTAATCCAAATTGACACGGCTTAATTAATAGTAATTGAATCTTTCTTGACAAATTACAAATCTGTAAGCATGAAACACTCAAAATACAAAGACGTGAATCCACACGTCATAGAAGCACAAGCATCATTTTCATTTTTCATTCATTATATAGTTTGAGACAAATTCTAATGGGGATCATTACTTACCGTGATTAATACTTGAAATTATTTAAAACTTTAACGGTAATACATGTCGCCTCTTACCCGTTTGGTGCACAGGATATGATTAAATTATGCTATCTTATTTTTATCTTTTGTTTGGTGCACCAATTGAAAATGATAAATTTAACATATTACTAATCCTATCCTATTGAGCCTTTGTAATTCTAATCCTTATTTTGAGCTGAGTTAGCAACCTGATATGATAATATTAACCTACTCGGTATTACGTATCGCATTAAAATTCTCTTTATTTAATAATTCTCTTTATTTTCATGATTGAGATAAAACTTTTATAGAATGATTCATGGAATCATGGTTGAGATAAAAACTTAATTTATATCAATTCAATTAAAATAGATAAAAATAATAAGTATACAAATTCATATTAAACTAGCATTAATTAGGTCACTGTCTTAACCATAAAGAAAGAGAATCATAATTTTTTATTTATAAAAAAGTATCAATGTTGTTAAAAAATTTAATTTAATAATTCATAATGTATTCCTAATCTTTGATTAACATTTGATTCATAATGTACTCCTAATCTTTGATTACCATTTGCTAATTATTAGCTTATAAAAATTTCAATTAAAAGTGCTTTACGATAGGAAGTATACAAGGAGTACTGTCCACGTTTATAAAGCTAAAGAAAAGATGAATAAGAAATCTTAACAACACAATTTGCCTAATGCGATGCGACCACGATGGAATGGAATGGAATCACTCAAGGCACCTTCACTCGTGACGTAATCATTTTATTTAAAGTCCAATGCAAAAATCTAAATTATAGTATAAGTTTGTGTTGCATCGTTTATTGATACTAATTCAAATAAAAAAAATTGTCGAAATCGTTAGATCTGATATTATATAAAAATTTGAATTCCAATTTCCTCACCTTAGGTAACCCGTCCGATAGGACGGGTTGTAACGTTACGCGTTTTTTTGATTTAATTACCAATTTTTAAAGTTACAACTTGATAAAAAAAATTATATTTTTTTCATATGTGATATTATATTTTATCCGGTGCATAATTTATTTAGTACAATATAGTTAAATGTTTTTCGTATTAGTGTATTATTACTTATAGGATATTTATTTTTAAAATTACTCCTATATCACTTATAATTTTTTCGTATGTGATAGTAAATTTTGTCCAGTGTATAATTTATTTAGTACATTATAGTTAAACGTTTCTCGTATTAGTGTATTATTACTTTTAAGATAGTTATTTTTAAAATTGTATCACTTATAATTTTTTTTTGTATGTTATAGTATATTTTGTCCAGTGTATAATTTATTTAGTATATTATAGTTAAATGTTTCCCATATTAGTGAATTATTATTTATATGATAGTCATTTTATAAATTGTATCACTTATTCTTTTTTCCGTATGTGATAGTATATTTTTTTCAGTGTATAATTTATTTAGTACAATATAAGTAAATGTTTCCCGTATTAGTATATTATTATTTATATGATAGTTATTTTTAAAACTGTAACACTTATGATTTTTTCCGTATGTGATAGTATATTTTGTGCAGAATTTTTTTAGTACATTATAGTTAAATTTTTCCGTATTAGTACATTATTATTTATATGATAGTTATTTTTAAAATTGTATAACTTATAATTTTTTCCGTATATGATAGTATATTTTGTCCAGTGTACAATTTATTTAGTACATTATAGTTAAATGTTTTTTGTATTAGTACATTATAGTTAAATATTTTTTGTATTAATCGCGTAATTGTAAAATTTAATTAAAAGATTAAAATTAAGCGATAGAAATTTATATGCCTAAAATTAAACAATTATAGAATTTTAGGATAGAAATGCATTTTTTTTTTTACTAAATCCACTTTTTATTATCAACCAAGTATTTTAATGATGATACTTCTTTAATAATTTTTCATTTAAACAAAATAGAAATAACTGAATTTAATTGTTGTTTGAAGTCCAAAAGTTATGTCCCACAGTGCTTTTATTTATTTAAAAAAAATAAATAAAATGAGAATACCCTTCTCTCTCTCTTTTCAGACTAATAAGAAGTGATTTTTTTCTTCTTTAACTTCAAACACTTAACACAATATTTATTTTACAATTATTTTTCTCTCTCTTCACTTCAACATTCTTTGAAAAACTCTCTTCCTCTTTAAGAAACCCTAGCCTCCGCTGCCAATCTCCGGCCACACCATGCCCAATTTTTTCTCTTTTCTGTGTTATATTCCTCCGACCGCCACCTTTTCGGCTAGATCTCCACCAACATAGACCACCTTAGAAAAAATTATCATCATAAAAAGGCTCTCATCCATCTTCTCTACAAAACCCACAAAGTAAAAATCAAGATTGGACTACTTTTTTGGGTGACCACCGTGCCGGAAGTTTCAGCCACCGTACCGGAAAATGTAATCTTTTTCTTTTATGTTTCCTCCTCTACCTTGTGAGTACATCCAGGGTTGGTATTATTTCTCATTAGATCAATCTTTTTTTTGTGTAAATATGTTATTTTTGTCTTTTTCCCTTCTCCCATACATGTAACAACTAACAACAATAATAGATTGTTTATATTTTTTTTTCCAGATCTATTTGGATTCTGAATTTGTTTGTATATGTGTATCAAGACTATTTTTTTTTTTTCTTACTTTAGGTCTGTTTGTTTCCTCTCTTTTTTTTTTTGGATCTGATTATGTTTTTTGTATATTTTTCTTCATTAAGAACATGGAGTAATTGTAAAATCCAGTAAAAGTGAAAATAAAAAAAGCACAATCTCTTAGAATAATTTTTAAAATCAATATGTTCAATTTTTTATCTTAAAAAAAAATCCAGCTTCATAGAACAAAAATTATTTTTTTTAAAAAAAGAGAAAGAATAGACCAAAAAGGATATGTGTATCGGTAACCTATTTTCTCTCCTCCTTTCCCGGTACCCTTCACTTTTGTTTACTGCAACCTTTTTTTTTCTTCTCTTTTCACTATCTTCTTAAACTACTTGTAAGATATATTCAAAATAGCAAGATATATTCAACAGTGTGTTTATGATCTTCACTCATCTTTGTTCTTTCTTTGTCTTCTGTGTAACAATATTTTTGATCAATGTTGAATTTTGTATACTTCTTACAGATCTGAAAAAATAAAAACAAAAGTAAGAAGTAAGAAATGAATTCTTTGAGTGTTCTCAGCTCTCACTTAAACAATGTTCTTAGAAAATAGAATAATGTTTTAGGAAATGAATTTAATTGTTTACCTTTTTTTTTACTAAAATTGTTGACCTTATTCTTTCGGATTCCTGTAAAAATAGAACAACTATCCTGCAAAAAGATAAGCAAATGAAATGGATATTAATAAATTGGAGAAGATCACACAAAATATGAATAAGAAAAAGCAAGAGATTGAAGAGAGAGATGAGAGAGTTATTGAGTGTTATGATAGCATAAGTATGTTTGATTTGAAATTTGAATTTGAGTATTTGCCCCCAAAGTTGACTCATTGTTTCACACTTGGGAAAAGAAAAGATTCCTCTACTTTATAATATGCTGTCAAAGCTGTCAAAAGTAACTAAAATAATTGATTTGAAACCATGGCTCACCTTGGGCTCATAAAAAGTTGTTATTTCTCTCACAAAATATTCCAATCAGCTCAGTTACATGCAATATGGCTCGGTTTACTTTTCAATTTGGTTCAGTTAAATAATTTTTGGACACCAAATACCCTCATTTGTGCCAAATGGCAGTATTTGAAGCATGGGTGTTTTGATCTTTTCCAAGGACAACAACTTTCTTATATTGTATATGATATGTGAGTTTATGATGATTTATTTCACGTCAATACTTTAAAGTTTAGTTATAAATTTTTACTTATTTACTTTGAAGAATATTTTTTTATAAGATGAAGAATAAATTTTAACAATTATACTGCTTGACAAAAAAATATTATTTATAGAATTTAAGATGTTGGAAAAAATTCATTGTACGAAAAATGATTAGATATTCGACATGACATGATTTGTCATTTTTTTTTAATAATAGGACCTTTTTATTTTGACAAGATAATAGATATGACATCATTTCTTATAAAAGATTACAGCCTCTTTTTAATAATAGAAAAAGGTAACAACTTTTAAAATAAAAATGATTTTGTCAAAATAAAAATAAATAAATTAATAATGATATAATTTAATTCTCTTTTAATAAATAAGTAAATTCATTATATATAATATATCTACACATTTTGTTATATATCTACACAATAGATTGGGCATGAGAATCCAACGATAAAATGCTTCCAGTGGTAAGGATTTTGAGTCCCATAAGTATGTTGGTGTCGGTAGTAGTTCATAGGGTTATTAGGGACGTATCAGATTGTGCGTGACCAAAGTATGTGGTTGGTTGTTACCAATTTGTATCCTACAGCTGAGTTTTGCTTTTGTGTTTCGCTTGCTTCAACTGGTTTGGGTTTTTATCTGGTTGGATGTCTCACTGTTCTTTCGAGTTTGGCGTCATTTTTTATTATTTTATGCTTTTCTTTCTCATTGTTTGGCTCTCAAGTACTCTTTGTAATGAACTTTTGTGTTGTTCGGATTTAGATTCTCTACATTCAAAATTTCTACATTCATATATATTCACTTGCATTTAGTGTAACAATATTAGGAGAGAAATAAATAGGATATGTTATAATGACAAAATTTTCCTTAAGAATAAACTAATGTAGGTTAATATAAAAATTTTAAATGTAGACAATCTAAATTCCTCTTTTTGTATATTTGTCGTTTAAAAAAATTGCCTATACATCCACAATATTTCAATTTTCAATTAAGATTAAAACAATGAGAATGAGATAAATAATCCCTCTCTTTAAGATTACAACAATAAGATGACAACAATCTAAATTTTTTTAAATTTATTTATCTCATTCGTATAAAGATGAGATAAATAATCCAAGATTAACTTTTACCGCGCATTGTAATTTCATTCTTCAATTGTTTTTTAGATATTTGAATCGATAATTTACAGCAATATGCATGGCAAAATTATAATGACTTATTCATTAGTATTAAGGTACTGTTTGACACAACATTTTTTTCCCATAAAAGTTATTATGAACTTAAAAGTTAAAAAAAAAGCTTTAAATATAAAGCTAAAATTATTTAGCAATTTCACATATATATAATAAGTTTTTATTTTATTAAGTACTTTTAAAAAAACTGTTTGGCCCAACTTTTTTATTAAGTAAAAAATCCAAAATAAGTTAGGCCAAACGTAGCCCAATACCATATTTATTGTGTAAAAAGAAGTAGAAAATTGCTATCTAGGCCTCCCATGTTGATCTTAGGCCCCCCAAAAATCCCAAAATACTCATACTTTTGCACCTAGGATACTTTGGTTTCTAGGAAATAAAATGGCAGAAAACTAAAATTTCGTCTTCTAGGTGACAAAACACACAATTTCGTCTTTTAGGTGACAAAATATCAAAAAATGTATTTTTCGGTAACTACGAGACGAAATTGTGCATTTTGTGTCAGATGACGTTTAACCAAAATTTCGTCTTCTAGGTGACAAAATTTCAAAAAATTGGCATTTCGGTAACTACGAGACGAAATTGCGTGTTTTGTGCCCAGATGTGCGCGACAATGCAGGCCTACTATGTTTTAACATAATTTCATCTTCTAGGTGACGAAAGTTGTTTCCTTCATTTCCTAAAATACGAATGCTTATAAGGGCATTTTAGTCACGATGGAGGGCCTGCGAGTAATAGTAGGGGGCCTAAATAGCAAAGAAGTGCATTGTTTGACTTCGGCCTACGTACTAGGATAACCCATACAAACTTTTCCAGAGATTTCAACTTGGTAACCCACACCTAAACCAAATACCCCCCACCCCCCAAATTTATTTTTTTGAATAAGCAAAGTGAACAATATATTAAATATCACATCCAACCTCAATGTGTCCAAGAATGGCTAAGAGTGTATTTAGATGAAATAATTAAATATTTTAGAGGATCTAGAATTCTAAGCAATTCAAATGATTTTATTTGAATTACCTTAATTTTTTAAATGTGTGTTTGGATAAAGTAATAGAAAATTTCATTGTGAACATTTTGGACCACTTTTATAAATTTAAAAAATAGGGACAAATTTACAATTTTCAAATATTTAAATGACCAATTTGAAATTTTTAAGGGCCAATTGCAATGATTAAAAAACTCAGGGGTCAATTTGCAATTTTTATAAATTTATAGGGGTCAAATTGAAAATTTTAAAATATATGGGAGGAAGGAATTTCAAATTCATAGCTTTTGGGTGTTATTTGAAATTCTTAAAATTTAGCTTGGACAAAATACTTCACAAATTCTCATCATTTTGAAAAAATTTCAAATTAAACAAGAGAATTTAGTAGAAGAATTAAATTCTCTAAAAAAAATGACTCTATCTTAAAATATTTTTCTGTCCAAATACACTCCTTCAAGCAAAGCCAAGATTATACACAAGTTACTTGGAAAAAGACAGAACAAGAAATGAATTTAATGTATTGAAACATATTCAAATTTCACATAAAATAAATATAGGACTTGATATTATTTCATATCAAACTAAATAGTACTGCTTTAACATGTGGGGTAAATTGAAGAAAAAAAACTTAAATTTCATATAAAATAAAGATAAAACATGCAATAAGTTTATAAACATCGTAATTTTCTCATCTTATAATTCCATTTATAAAGGTGTATTAGGTAAAAATAGAATATATAAACTTAATATACTGTACAACAATTTACCCCACAGCAATTTATCTATTAGGTGGTGCCTAATTTGGTTTTTTTTCATGGAAGTTTCACTTATATACGGCGTCTTTGTTTTATAGTTTCGTTTTTTCATCTCTGTTCGTCTTGTGTAGAAATCAGTTTTTAATAATAATATATTTATCATTAAAAAAAAATATTGTACAGCAACGACTCACGTTGGAGCTGAGTAGAGCAGTACTAGTACTTCTTGGCCATGATATATCACTAAAATATATTTTAATATTTTGTTAACAAATTCACGAGTTCTATGAAATTTGTACTGAAGAATGAGGACCCCATGTTATTTTTCCTCCCCCAGCGTAAGAAAAAAACTGGCAAAGTTGAAGGATGATAAAGCCATATGCATGCTGACAAATAATGCCAGAAGTTGTATTTTATGTGAATTGTCTCATTCAACGAATGCAGTATGTACCAATGTACCATGACCATTTTAATTAATTTACTGTTATTAATTAATTAACCATTATATGATACTTTCTAGTTCTTTTAGTTTAACAAAATTGATAAATGTTTTATGTCTATTAATAATTAATTGTAATGACAAGACAAACATGGAGTTGGTTGTTCACTCGCTTAATTAGCACTTATGCTATGTCTGGATTTGGAAATTATATATTTTAAAAAATAGAAACTGTATTAAAATCCATTGTGATTCGATGTTGATCATGTTAAGAAGTCCCACATCGGTTGAGAGATGGCCTGAATAAGTCTTTATAAGTAAGAGACAATCCTCACCTTACAGGTCGGTTTTGTGAGGATGAGTTAGACCCAATACTAATTTCTAATATGGTATCAGAGCCTCTTCAAGATCCGTTGGGCCACCCGTTATCGGGCCACCTACCGTTTATATCCATGCACCAAGCCCAATAGTGATGGGCGTGAGGGGATGTGTTAAGAAGTCTCACATCGGTTGAAAGATAACCTGAATAAGTCTTTATAAGTAAGAGGCAATCCTCACCTTACTGTAGTTCGAACTGCACTGAACCATTTAATACAGTTTTGAACTAAACCACTTTTTAAAAACAGTTACAATTCAGTTTATAACCGGTTCAAAATCAGTTTAAATTTATGAACTGTATTTTATTTTTTAAAAAAAGAAAAATATTTAATAATTTCCCAAAAAATTGGGAACTTTTTTCTTAAAAAAGTAAACGGAAAAAAGATCGGAAAAATTTCTCCCGAGAAAATCGGTAACTTTTTTTCTCGAAAAAATCAGAAAAAATTTTCCCGAAAAAGCTGAACTTTTTTCCAGGAAATATCGGGAACTTATTTCCCGAAAAAAAATCGAAACTTTTTTCCCAAAAAAATGGGGAACTTTTCTCCCAAAAAAAATCGGGAACTTTTTTTCCGAAAAAAATCGAGAACTTTTCTCCCGAAAAAAATCGGGAACTTTTTTTCTGAAAAAAACTGGGAACTTTTTTTCCGAAAAAATCGGGAACTTTTTTCCGAAAAAAATCGGGAACTTTTTTTCCGAAAAAATCAGAAAAATTTTTTTCCAAAAAAATTGGGAACTATTTTCCTGAAAAAAATCTGGAACTTTTTTTCCAAAAAAAATCGAGAACTTTTTTCCCGAAAAAAATCGGGAACTTTTTTTCCTGAAAAAATCGAAAACTTTTTTTCAGAAAAAAATCAAGAACTTTTTTTCCAAAAAAAATCGGAACTTTATTCTCGAAAAAGTTGAAATTTTTTTTTTCGAGAAAAAATATCGAAACTTTTTTCCCAAAAAATAGACTGAAACTGTTTTTCGGAAAAAAAAACTCCGAAATTATTTTTATCGGAAACCAATTTTTTTACAGAAAATTGGTGTAAAACCAGTTTTTCAAAAAATAAATCGGTTTTACTAAAAAACCGGTTTTAAACCAATTAACTGAAACTAAACTGGTTTAAAGATGTAAACTGGTTCTAAACTGGTTCTGAACCGAACTGAAACTGGTTTGAAAAATAAACCAATTTTTATAAAAAGTGGTTTCAGTTACTGAACTGAACCATTTATATGAACCGTGAACACGCCTAACCTGAATACTTTTTCACCCATCCGATGATCCGAAGTTAGGGAATCCTAATAATATTCACACGTAGAAAGGTTATTGCACAAATGTACCCCAAACCCAAAAGTAAAAGTAGTAATAATACGAAAAAGGGACCATATATAATTTCTAGCTAAGGTGTTGCTTTTAACCTTTTTATCAGTGATTGCAGAAAAGTGATCACGTTTCATATTCCTCATGTTCTATAGGACATGCATGTACATCACTTGTCAGCTTCTAAACATATTATAGAGTACAAACACTTGGACCCCGATCTCCAACCTTTAAATTTTCATTTCTCATATTAATTTCTTGAATCATATCCTTCATCATTGCCGCATCACCACTACGTAAACGTGAGTACCTAAATTGAAGTAACAATTTCTATCAAAAAATAAATAAATTGAAGTACCTAAATTGCATCTTATCCGTCGTTAGAATTAAGAGAGAAAAGCTTAAAATATAATTGTATTGATTATAGTGAAAATATTACAAATGAGAAAAGTTACCTACAAATGAAGTGGATACATCTATATATAGGTATTACAAAATACCAATTACTAACTATTATCTCACTAACACTATCTTGTAATTAACCTATATCTTCAACATCTGTGATGTGATTCTTTAAGTTGTTTAATTAGTAGTAGATAAGTCATCTAAGTTTTAGTTGTCCCATATAAGTCTTTTGAATATATATTAATATAAAAATAATTTTTATATAGATAATTTAGAGATTATTTTTTTGAAATTTTTTATAAAAAATATAAATTATTTTTTATCTGTTTAAATTTACAAAAATTTGTTTTGTATCTAACTCTCTTTTATTTAAAATGAGTTTCTTAAATAGACAAAATGCATCTTATCTGTGATGTAATTCTTTAAGTTGTTTAATTGTACTCTATTTTGGCATTTTCTCTCATTTTTCATAATTTAGATGAATGATTCAGTCACAATGACGATATCGCTAAACTAGATGTTTTCACTTGAATTCGAAGCAGACCCCGCTCCATTATAGACAAGTTAGTGACAAAGCAAAACTGGATTGATGGATTTGACTGTTTTGTCATTTCTAACTAAAACAACATTTGTGACTAATAGACTAATTCAAGTAATAAGATATTTGAGTCTAATAAGTATTTAGAGATTCGATATATGAATATTATGTTTAAAGAAATTGATTGGAAGAAAAGATTCCACATTCAACAAATTCTTTGACGAAAATTAACCACCACATATCGGTAAAAACTTTGTATATCTTCTATATATTATGGCAAAACATAAATCAACATTTATAGCTTTTCTTACTCAATATTTAGTCAATGTTTGAAATCATAATGAAATTGTTATTTTTTTAATATTCAAAAGTGTCATTTTACAAAGCTACAATTAATTCATCGTGATTCTAACAAATTCACCCCAAATCTAAATATTTACAATCTTACACTTTATACTTTATCCTATGTTGTATAACTAAACCAAATAATTAAACTTGTGAATATTATTTTTACATGATCATTAACATCATTTTTAACTTTTCTTTAGTCATGTCCCTTTCTTTTTCCTTTTTCTTTTACTTCTCTTTTTATCTTTTATCTAGCTTTTCCTCATAGCGCTTTTTCATTATTTTCACATCTTAAAAACAAAAGGAGATTTGATTTCAATAAGTTTAAAGTTGAGTTTTTTTTTTTCATTATTATTATTATTATTATTATTATTTTTCATAAATTAAAAAATATAAGTCAAATCAGTCCTGTAGATACAATTCAAAGGACAGAAAATTACAAAAACATTTGATATATTATGCCGCATATTAGAATCTGCAATACCTCTATCTCCACATTTAATATGTGAATTTCACCAATAAATGATTTGAAACAAATTAAAATAGAAGAAAACAAGTAAGATGATTGAGGGGTTAGTTTTAGGAAGAGTTTATCATTTATTTGAATCTCACATAATTTGAGAAATTAGTTGTTACAGTTGTGCATGAAAAATATTCTATTTTTACATAAAAAATAGAAATAAAAACAAGTAACACGACCAAATAATTACCATTTAGTACGAAAAATTGCTTATACTAAGTTACTATAAGTAGTTTTTCAATTATGAAATACTTAATTAGAGTTATAGGATTAGGATAACTTTTGGAGTAGTGCTATGGTAGAGCACCTTCTAAAGTGGTCAACTGTAAATTAATATTTAAAATTATTAGAGATTTTAACAATTGTTTATAATTATAATATTCTTTAAAAGTGAAAAGAAATTTACAGAAGTGTTTTTAGGTTCTTAATACCCGCTTTAAGGGTAAGCTAAGTTTTCTTGCTCTTTCTTTTTGTTTTTCTGTTGGTTATTATGTTTTTTTATTTTCTTGCTATTTTCTCTTTTTTGGGTATGGATTTAGTTTCCCAATTTTCATTTTTCTTATTGAGAAGGTTTTGGTTCATGTTCCCCTTCTCTTTTTGTTCTTACTTTGTTTATATATAGAGGACATATCACATGAGAATGATATATGTATATGAGAATGGTAAGAATAAACAATAGCCATTTGATTAAAATGGATGGCTTTGATTAAAATAAGTTATCATGTGCCAAGAAAAACTCAATCCCACGTGAACTTGCCTCGACCTTTCTTCTTCCTGCGTTTACCAGTTCCGCATTCACATAGATAGTTAGATTCTTGCCTTTGCACACGTTCAGTAAATGATTAGCATATAGTTGTTTTGGGTATTTGAAGTCTCTAATTCATCAAATTGTTTATAGATTTTAATTGTAGCAAAGAGTACTCCACATAGATGCCACATAGATGCTGTAACGAAGCAACTTGCTTACAACTTGGATCTGGGTATCTCATTTGAAATATAAAAATTCTTTGCAAAATTATTCAATGATTTGTATTTCATTTTGTTTTGAATGAGTTGAACCAATTTTGCCCAAATTAAACACAAAACCTAAACCCTCATTGAATTAAACACAGACCAAATTGAATACAGCTGGAGAATCAACGAAAGGGAGATTCACGAAAAGAGGGTTTGACGGCAGAAGTGAGATTGTCCAGAGGAGGGCAGAAATTCGCCGGAACACAAAGTGAGAATAGAGTCTTTCGTTTCAATTCACGGTTGGAGGAGGTTGGTCGGAATAGAGAGAGAACGCGAACGACGTTGATGGTCAAAGGAGGTTGGCTGCAACTGTTGGTGGATGGCAGAGAGAAGATGAATGACGCTGGAGTTGGAAAAGAGAAAAAAGTGTAGCGCGTGAGGATGAAGGGAAGAAGAAGATAGAACGATGGTATTGTTTAATTAGGTACAAGAGTCACATAAAATTATGTTTTAATCTTAGCCTTTGATTTAAATCAGATGATTCACATTCATTCTCATATTCTCACATATCTTTATCATTCTCATGTGATATGTCCTCTATATATATATATATATATCATGGATTTTGTAGTTGGTTCACCATCTGCACTCTTTTTGCTTAAAATAAAATAAAATTATGACGCTTTTAATCTTTACAGCTTAAAAATATGATATAATTCACGTCAGGTTCACACAGATTACATCTTAATTTTTTGTTGTTTTAGTCAAACCGATATCAATTAAGTTATTATTTTGGTCGTAAAAATGAAGATGACTATTAATTATATTTCAAAATAACAATATATATCGTCGTTGAAACAAGGGTTTGGTTTGCCAAAAAGGGTGTAGTCCTTCTCTCATGGGTGTAGTCTAATTTTAAATATTTTTAAAAAATATATCTATAATGGATTGTTTATTGGGATTATCCATATTAGAACTTTTTTATTGTTGTGAGCATAAATCAGTTAATAAAGACATTTCATATAATATGTAGAGATTAAATTCGAATCTGATACTTCTGCTTGACAAAAAAAAAAGAATTTCCTAATTTTCATGTATAAAAAAAGTAGAGCACTATATTTTGATAGGATCCACTTAATGTTGGACCTACAATCTTCTTATGTCAATTCATCTCTAAATTGAATCTTCAATTATTTTGAGAGACAAAGAGGATCCCATGTTCAATCTAATGCTATATATCAACATATACAATATCCAGACTCAACACTCTCGTGACATTCACATAAACATAGTTTTTTTTTATGAGATAAACATATAGAATCTTTAAAATTGTCATACTAAATTCAAAAATAAAAATGACTAAATTGACTATCTTTTTTTAATACATTGGACAAAGTTATCATTTTAAAAATTTGGTGGACTAGAAAGAAGAAAATAGTGATTGACTCATACTTAAAAAATTGTTTCTTATCAATAAATTAAACTATGAAACTTTAATAAAACACTGAGAACTTAAAAATATATAATCTAAAAATAGAAAGATTCATGTCGGTTAATGATGACATAAACTTTGGATTGAAGTCACCAATTCAATCTGAGTTAACTAGGCAAGACGTGTATTATTTTCCTTTCATTCTGCAGCAACATTAAGGACCATCTAGCTAGCTAAAGGTTGGATATGGATGCCATCTATGATCTATCTTTTCTCTCTAGTCTAGTCATTTTCTCATTACAAAACTAGCTACCTAATTTATTTTATTTTTAAAAACAAAAACAGTATACATGCGATAATTATGACATTTTTATTTTTTTTTTTGTCAAATATGACATTTCAATTATGTTAGACACTTCAAATAAACTACTTAAGAAGTATTTTAATGAAACATGTATTAAATAAAAATAAAATAAGAGCAAAAGTTGCCAAAATAATAATAATAATAATAATAATAATAGTAATAAAATAAGAACGATACAAAGGAATTTTAGTGAGACTAACCAAAATTTAAAATGTAAATGAGAAGACCAATAAATCTAACAAATCACTTAAGAAGTATCTAAATAAAATTTGATATTGAACACTTTATAAATGAGAGACCAATAAATCTAATACTTTAAAGCTTTAGGTAAAAATGTGGTGTCCGACTCACATGTGCAAACTGCTCTTAAGTCCAATGTAAATGATCCCTCGGATCGTCCTTCCACCACCCAACAGTTGTAACCGAGCTAATAGTTTGATGAAGGATTCAACAGGCTTCTTATATAAAAAGTTTTCTTGAGGTGGTCAGATAACATGTCATGTTAAATGCAGCGGCAATAGAGGTGCAAATGTATGAATTAAAAACAAAATTCTGCTTGAAGAGAAGCATAATGAATTGAATGACTCACAAATGATGAAGAGAATTTTGAGAAATAATTACGAAAAATATACAATTTTCTTAAATTATTATTGATATCAATATGACATAGTGTATGATGTCTAACATCTACTAATAAGATTTCCTCTCGTAAAGTTTTCACGCGGTTTCATAATTTTTTATAAAGGCGTTGATCTAATATTAATGGTTGAAATTTATTTGTACTAATTTTATTAAAATATAATATGAACCGACCGATTTATTTTGTACGACTGTGATCGTTTAGTGTGTAACTAGCAGTTACAACGGTGTATCCAACATCTACATGTATGTCTTTGGTTTCTTAGATTAATGTATATTGTTGTATGGATCTCTCTTGATTCACCACTGAGCATTTGCAAGCTAGCTTACCTACTATTTTATACTCTTCCTATCTTTCTGTCCCCTACACACACACTTCACCATATTTCAAATATTTATTATATTATATTATATTATATTATATTATATAGTATTGTTAATTTGATTTCTTAAAGCGGTGGAACTGGCAACAACTGTATATCTCATCAAACACTCCCTTTCACCATATCACTACCACACCACTATCCACTATCCATTATTATTCAATTCAATACACATTCAACATTATTAATTATTTGACTATTATTAATATTCATTCATTCTTCTGGGTACTTTACTGATTCATTCACATCATTTTTTGATGATCTTTATGCTTCTTGGATCACTGAGCTGAATCTTTTAATGTCTTCATAATATTAAAAAGGTTGGATCTTTAATTGATTGAAAGAACTTCATCAAAAGTTTCATTCAATTTTTGTATTTCTTCAAAGTAGATTCTGTTTGTTGTCCATGTCATGATTAATGATTTGACCAAAAGTTGGCAATTGGGTTTGTTTCAGTGATGATTTTCTGATTAAATATGAACTTGAAAAGCTTAAACTTCAATTTAGAACTTTGAAAATCTGATTAAAGTTGCTAAATTCAGAAGCTAAAAAAAGTGTGTATTTATGTACTTTATCTGTTTGAAAAAGTGCTTCAATAATAATAGTAGACAAAGTTCATGATTTTTTTTTTGTTTTGTTTGTATTGATTGATTCTAACTTTTTTTAGTTTTGAATGAAAATGTAGATGATGCAAGGAAGCTTGAGAAATGCAAGTAAAGGTGGAAAATCCTCAAGCATAGATAGAAAGTTAGCATTGCAACAAGATGTATGTATATTGCATACTATTTTTGTTTCAAGTTTTTCAGTTCCTTGTATTGTTCATAATTTGAAACTGAGTTGAATTATATGAATTTTAGGTAGATAGGTTGAAGAAGAAGCTTAAGCATGAGGAGAATATTCACAGGGCATTGGAAAGAGCTTTCAATAGACCTTTAGGAGCTTTACCTCGTCTTCCTCCCTATCTACCTCCATATGTCAGTAAATGAATCTCTTTCACTATTTTAAGTACTTTTCTGAATAAGTACTTTTGTCTATTACTAAGTTAGAAAGAAAGGACTGTGTAGAAGAAACTTCAGTGATGTGTTTGTAATGTTGAAAAAATTGTAGATACAAGCACTTCTAGCTGAAGTGGCAGTTTTGGAAGAGGAAATAGTTAGGCTTGAAGAGAAAGTTGTGTATATCAGGCAGGATTTGTATCAGGAAGCTGTCTACATATCATCTTCTAAGCCTAAATTGGAGCATTCACCTCTTCCAAACAATTCAAACACAGAAGCAACAACAATGGACAGTCCTAAATTGGATAAATTGAAGTCTCTTTCACAAACAGTTGATAATCCAGCTGCAACATCTACAACTAGGCCTACCATACCACTCCAAGGTGAGCAAGATCAATTCATTGTTATGTTTTAACTTATTCAGCTTAATCAATTGCCAATTTTTAGTCCATGAAGTGTCAGCTTAGTGGTAAGAGTCTAACTTTATAACTTCAAGTGACGGTGTTCTAATCCTTCTGGGATAGTCGTAAAATGATCATTAGTGTCACTTTAATTAATAATAAGTCATTTTAGATTTTAGCTTGAAAATTTCTGTTTGTGCCTAAAAGGGTGTAATCCTTCCCTCATGGATTTTGTTTGTTGTTTGGTTTGCCAGAGAATAGACAAGGAAAAGAGAATAAATCCTGCACTAATTCTTTCAAGAAAAAGCTGCAACCCTCCAAACAAATGAGTAAAACTCCAATTAAAACTCTTCATGTTGACAATAAGTCATTGCATAAAAGGGCGCATCCTCCGAGAAGGAAGGTAATTTTCATCTGTATTTTTAGTGTTTAGTAGGTGAAAAGAAATTCCTCAAGTCATTGATAGTGAAATGTGATATTTCCAACTGTGCAGAAAGAACCAAGGGTAAAAGATCAGCAAATGGCAGAACTAAGACATCCTAGTCCACACCAAATATTACCAGAAGCTGACTGTCCAAATGTGATTTCTGAAAATATTCTAAAGTGCTTATCAAGTATTCTCTTGAGAATAAGTGCTGTGAAGAATCTAGGTTCTGCAGGCGACATATCATCCCCCTTATGGACTTCAAAACCTCAAAACCATATTGAAGGAACATGGTCTTGGGATCCGTATGGTATCTGTCTGGAATTTGGAAAGAGGGATATTGGTCCCTACAAGTATTTATGTGCAATTGATGCTAAATCTTTCAATGCAAAACGGACCACAAGCACTTTGTTTTTACTGCACCGGTTGAAGTATGTCATTATCTATTCAGCTGAGATGACGGTTTATTTTAGATTAGTTGCTTTTTCTTTGGATGAGAAATATCTAACAGTTACAGTATTTTGATTATGGGAAATTTGCAGACTTCTTTTTAGGAAGCTAGCTTCTGTCAACTTAGAGAACCTCAACCATCAGGAGAAGCTTGCATTTTGGATCAACATCTATAACTCATGTATGATGAATGTATGTCTTTTATGCCCACTATTTTGGTTTTTTCACAACTTCTGTTATTATTTCTCTCTTTATTAAGTTATAGTTCATTTCGAGTGATGCAGTTAATTTTCTTCTCAAACCATAATAAATAACGGTATTTAAAATTCTACTTTGATTCAGGCATTCGTAGAGAATGGCATACCGGAGAGTCCTGACATGGCTGTGGCAATGATGCGGAAGGTATGGATTATAAGACAATTTTGTTTCATTTGGCTAGGATGGTATTGCTTTGTGCCTGTTCTTCTGATTGAGTACATAATACAATATACAGTAGCATACATATGTTCAACAATTTAAGCGGTTTTCTTGTTTCGCAGGCAAAAATAAATACAGGCGGACACGTCCTAAGTGCAACAACCATAGAGCATTTCATTTTGAGACTCCCTTATCACTACAAATTTGTAAGTCTCGTCCATTTCTACTCCCACCATTTCAATGGATGAGAATAAATAGTTAACCACTGAATTGCAAAACAGACGCTTTCCAAGGGAGCGAAAAATCATGAAATGGTAGCAAGAAGCAAATATGGACTTGAACTGTCAGAACCCCTAGTGACATTTGCTCTCTCTTGTGGAACATGGTCCTCTCCTGCTGTAAGTTGACATTCCACAACTTCACATTAGTTTGTCTCATTGCATTGATAAACTCGGGTTTTTTGTTAATTGGGGAAGTGAAGAAACGGGAACAAATAGTCATTTTACAATCATCTCTGAGGAGATTTAAACTCTGTTTTTTTGGGTTACAAGGTCAAGCTGTTACACTGAGCTGAGACCTTATGGACGGATCATAAACTCGAGTTGAAAGTTCTATCCCGTTTTTAAATTAATATGTATATTTAAGGCTTTATAACGATCTATGCGGCCAAATGCAGGTGAGAGTTTACACAGCATCCCAAGTGGAGAATGAACTAGAAGCTGCCAAAAGAGAGTACTTACAGGCAACAATTGGAATTTCAACATCCAAGTTTGCTATCCCAAAGCTTTTAGATTGGTATTTACAGAACTTTGCAAAGGACTTGGAATCATTGATGGATTGGATCTGCCTTCAATTACCAAGTGAATTAGGGAAAGAAGCTATTAAATTGCTTGAGAAAAGAAAAACTGAGCCCCTCTCACAATTTGTACAGATCATGCCATATGAGTTCAGCTTTAGATACTTGCTTTGCACATAATTTTGCTCTATAGTTTTTTTGTATATTGTTTTATTGGTGTTGGGGGTGCAATTTTGTATATCATTCATAAAAATAATGTATATGGCTCAACTGTTCTTTTATCCCATTGGGTAAATTTCATAAGATTCCTTCTTCACTATAATGAATAAAGTAAGCATTGCAAATTTGCATGTTGTTAGATATAGTTGGAGTTTTGTTAGGTTAGTTGGAGCTTGTTAAAGGTAGTTTACATGTTGGTTAGTATTAGTTGCGAATTAGTTATGATCACTGTATAAAGTGTATCTTACACTCATTGTAATCGATTTTCCATTTCTATCAATTTTAAATAATCAATATTCTAATTTATTTTACTAATTGTTGGGCTCTACCATATTTACAAATCTCCTAGCGGTAAAGGGTTGAAATTAAGGTTGGGAATAGGCCATGCCATGCCATGCTTTGACAGGCCTGAGCCTGGCCTATGATTTTTCTTCAAGCCTAAGTCTGGCCTACGGCCTATCAAATGCTATTTTTTTTGCCTGGCCTGGGCCTTGTTAAAGCCTGGTCTGGCCTTGTAGCCTGTTTAAAAGTCTGCATTACATAAATGCCTCCATGTAATCTTTTTAAATAGGCTAATTAAATACGCCTTGAAGCCTATTTCACATTTAAATTTTTATAATTTCTACAATGTTAAGAAAAAGCTTATAAAACTGTTAGCACAATAGTTAATAGCTAATAAAATAGAAATACGATTACGACAAACTCTATTAAGTATGCAATAATACAAATTGTTTCTTAAGCACTAATGTTAATCGGTGTAGTCGGCAACAACCAAAATATACACCATAAGTTAGCAAAACACTAGATCTTCAAATCCAGACTCTTCAAGTGTAAGGAAAACACATCTAAAATCCTTAGCCTAACATCAAATCCTTAGCCTAACATTAAAAAAAAATATTATATAAAAAATATTTATTAAATTAAATATACATAGGCCGGCCTAATAGGCTTAATAGACTTTTTTAAAAGCCTAAGCCTGGCCTATTTATCTAAATAGGCTTTTTTCAAAGCCTTAGCCTGCCATTTTTACTAAACATGCCATGCCGAAGGCCCATGGAGGCCGCCTGGCCTATTTCCAACCCTAGTTGAAATGTTGAAGGAGTTAAGAAGGAGGTCTAGGATTCGATCTCTAGCTACTAACATTTTCCCCTCCACTCTAACAATATGTACTAACAACTAACATTTGCCTATAAAAAATAAATAAATCTTAGTTATACGTTCCTCTCTTCAAACTTTGTTATATCACTTATAAATTATAAAAGGCTTAGATGGTCGATTTTAAATTCCCATACGACTGAAGGCTTTGATGATCGGAAAAAATACTTGCGAGACTGTTTGAAGAGGTTATTGAAAAAGCTTATATGACGCGTCCATAAGCTGTTTTCAGCTTATTTCTATAAGCTCTCCAAGTTAGCTTATAAAAACAACTTATATGAAAACAATTTATTGACTTAATTTTTTTGACTTGTTTATCCAAACAAGATATGAAAAGGGTCAAATATGATTCTTTTTTTGTATGGAACAAATGGACCAGTAACTGCATCATTAAATAAAGGGTGGTAAGCAATGAAGGGTAATATAATAGTATGAGTTGTATATATTAATTGAGTTTGTGTTTGTTACAATGTCTATCAATGAATAGCGAGGCATTAACACCGTGTACTGAAGATCATTGTTCAACATCCAAAGCAAGAGTGTTGATAGTGAAATATAATGTGTGTTATAGTTGGCACGAGTGTTGTGGTCCATTCCATAGAAGGTACATATTTTGTTGTGGCAGCACAAGAAGAGGTCACTTCAATAAATATACTTTGCAAAACAGTTATGTGTTTTCTCATTTCCAGCTCCATTATGGTATTCACTGCGCTTTGGTGCATGCAGTTACATGCAGCTAAAAAGCTGGTTTCATTTTTTACTTAATTTTCTACTTGTATATTATTGTTATAGTTACAACAACCAAGAAAATACATGCTAGAATATCAAGTTTTGATTCCTTACTATGATTTTTTCCTTGGTATATACTCCAGCCTTATTTTACTCTAACGAATTGTACCAACCAATTCAGATCTTGATAGCTTAGAATTAACTCAACAATTTATTTTATGTTTCGTACCGGACAAAAGCCAATTTCACATAGATCCCTTGATTCAAAAGACTAAGTATAGTATTGTGTTCCCGCGACACACTAACAAATATACACCGTGATTTAATCAACATCCCCTATTTACAATTAGATGGTGATCCACAAATCACGTCGAGAACCACATAAGTGTCTGGTTTTGAGTGTCATTCTCCATACACCTCATCCCTCATTTATATAAAAGAAATTTAAACTTCGGTGAAAAATACATTTAGTTAAATATTTGGCTCTCGCAAAACCCTTGCTACAACTTGACCATCGAAGTCCGGTGCAACATTCCTCATAGAGTCATAATGTCATCAATCCACACCCGATACTATTAGGAAAAAAAAAAGCTCTACTTTTAATTTCCTTGATCATCATTTCTTTACTAGTAATTACTCCATTTGTAATTTTTTTTTAAAAAAAGATAAACATATGAACCATATGATGACTGATTTAGTATATGGATTTAATTTTACTAAATTAATTCAATTTTCCTAAAATTCATGTTAGTAAGGTTATGGAAGATCAATTCCAGATGTGTTAAAAAAAGTAGTTTGCTCAACCATAGGGATGCAGATTGGATAAGGCCTAGCATAGGGTTCAAAGAGATCTAGTTAGTTACTCATACTATTTATGATTTTGCCATCAATATCCAAATCATAATCCAACTAGTATATTGGTATAACTTTGTCTTATGCTAAAGATATGGAGAAAAATAGAGTATTTATTACGTAGCCTTTTAATTATAAATAATAAGTCTTTACTGGATTGAGTTTAAATTTAGAGTGGTCCTGATTTTGTCATTTACAATAATGGAGAACCATATCTACCACTACCAACCATACATACAATGATTAAACTAATGAATCATTCGCTTTGCCTATCTGTGCTGTGGACTTTTGGAATTAAACAATTAATCAATAGTTTTAAATAAAATTATTTTTATTGTTAGTACTAAGGTTTAGTTAAACTTGACAAAAATTATGTTTAGTTAAAATAACAACCTATTTTTTTTTTACACAAAAATAACAACCTATTGAGACTAGCTAGCTAATTTCGGGAATGATGTTCTCTTTTGTTTTTTTTTTGACGCATTCTCTTTTGTTGGATTATAATTATTTGACATAATCAATTATTTATGAATTATTATTATTTTTTATAATGATATGAATTAATATTATTATTTTTTGACAAATGAATTATTATTATTATTAATAGAAATGTAGTTAATTGTTATAATTGATGAGATTTTATTTTGTGTTTTGTATTGTGGAAGATGATACACTATGGTGCTGATCTAGTATAAATCTTATTTCAAATATAAATCTAAAATATATTTAAACCTAAAATCTTCAAAAAATATTTCGATTTATTATTCTCAACATTATTCTTTTACCGGAAATCTTGTGTGCATCCTTTATCATATTCTTTTTATAGCGAACGATTTACAAAAATCCGCCACTTAAATAGTGAACCACTATATTACAGAAAAGAATAAAAGTAACAAGAAATACATATAAAAATATTAAAATTGATATATAATATCAAAATACTATTATTCTCACTACGACCAAAAACAAAATTTTATTAAAATAAATTTGTTACAACATAAAACAAAGTAATCATGTTAGAGACTACATCAAAATTGATATTCGTACACTACTAATTGCACTAGATAAGAATCATATCAAATGGCTAATGTTCATTCTTTTATTACTCATTGGGGTAATTAAATATGTGGCAGGCACTAATCAGCAATAATAAATTATACTTTCAAATGTTATGGCACAGCAGCAAAATAGTTAAACAGCATTTGTCAACGATTCCACAAATTAATATACTACTAGTGTGATATTATCATGAACGATATTTCATCTTTACTATGTGGTATTCATCTTGTTGGATTGTAATGTTGGATACCCACCGTTTTTGTCTTATATTGCATTAGGTAATGGTGAACATCATTCTGCACAGTGCACATATACTATAGTTTGGATTTTTTCTTGTTTTATTATCTTGTTGGACATCTCAATCGAATATATTACACTCAAGAAAATGATGATTTGAAATTATTTAAACACTTCTGATTCTTAAGATTAATATGTTCAATTTTAAACTTTTAATTTTAAAAAAACTTTCAAATCGTATGTTAACAATAATGTTTTATAGACACGGCTGCACACGCACGCGTGCATTTGGAAAAGAATCTAACTTTTAGTACATATTAATATTATTATTTTTGGTACAAATACATATTAATACTTCTATTAAAGTGTTATTAGTTTTTCATTGTAAATTTTCTAAACTAGTCACAAGACTATAGTATATTAGTAGCATGCATATTAGTACATGTCATTTTCTCTTCCCACCCCATGTTTCTTTTTCACACCTTTAGCATGAAAAAAAATTTTGGAAAATGTTTTCTGAATTTTTTGTGTAAATTTTACTGAAATTTACAATAGAAAAAAATATTCGGAACGTATTTTCCAAAAAAATTTGCATGTTAGAGGAGTGAAAAGAAACATGGGGTGCGAAGATAAACTTTCCTAGTATATATGTACAAAAAAAATTGGGCCTAAGGCCATGACCTTGTTTTTCTTTCATAACAGACGTCTTGTCTTCAATATGAGTGTTGATAATGTCAAAAATAAGTAGGTTAAGGATTAGGGGCTTGAGATTTAAGATTTAGGGTTTGAGGATAAGGGTTTGACTTTGGGGTTAGGGTTTAGAATTTGGGGTATGAGGTTTAGGGTTTATGATTTGGGATTTTGTATTTAGAGTTATGGATTCAAGCTTAGGGTTTGGGGGTAGTTTGACATTTTTAGGGTTTTAGGATTAAGGTTTGGTATTTGCTATTTGGGATTTAAAATTTAGTGTTTGAAAATAAGGGTTTGGTTTTAGGTTTAGAATTTGGGGATTGAAATTCAGGGTTTATGGTTTATGATTTGTGGTTTTGGGCCTATCGTTTATGGATTTAATTCTAGGGTTTGAGGGCGGTTTATGATTTTAGGGTTTTGATATTATAAAACACTAATCTCAAAACCCCAAATCCTAAACTGCACTCAAATTTGGAACGGGAGTGTTTATAAGGATAAGGATTAAAGTTTGAAATTTCATGGTTGAGGTTTGAGTATACGGGTTTAGGATTGTAATTTTATTAATCATGGTTTCTGATTCTAGGTTTAGGGGTTTGAGATTTAAGATTTAGTGTTTGAGGATAAGGGTTTGGCTTTGGGGTTAGGGTTTAGAATTTGGGTCTGAGGTTTAGGGTTTATGATTAGGGGTTTTGTGTTTAGGTTTATGGATTCAAGTTTAGGGTTTGGGGGCAGTTTGAAATTTTTAGGGTTTTAGGATTAGGGTTTAGTATTTGAGATTTAAGATTTAGGGTTTGAAATAAGGGTTTTGTTTTAGGGATTCGAATTTGGGGTTTAAAATTTAGGGTTTATGGTTTATGATTTGGGGTTTTGGGCTTAGGGTTTATGGATTCAACTCTAGGGTCTGAGGGCAATTTAGGATTTTAGGGTTTTAAGATTAGGGTTTGGTGTTTTGGGCCTAATCCATAAACAACCCTAAGCATAAAACCCCAAATAATAAACCATAAACCCTAAATTTCAAACCCCAAATTTTAAACCCTAAAACCAAACCTTATTCTTAAACCCCAAATTCAAAACCCTAAAACCAAACCCTTATTATCAAACCCTAATTCTTAATTCCCAAATACCAAGCCCTTATCTTAAAACCCTAAAATCCCAAACTCCTCGCAAACCCTAAACTTGAATCAATAACCCTAAGCATAAAACCCCAAATCATAAACCATAAATCCTAAATTTCAAACCCCAAATTCTAAACCCTAAAACCAAACCTTTTTTCTAAACCCCAAATCTTAAATCCCAAATACCCCAGACCCTAATTCTAAAACCCTAAAAATCCCAAACTACCCCCAAACCCTAAATTTGAATCCATAACCCTAAACACAAAACCCCATATCATAAACCATAAACCTCGGACCCCAAATTCTAAACCCTAACCCCAAAGTCAAATCCTTATCCTCATACTTTTTTTTTAAGTAAATCATATTATATAACAACCCAATGTATATATAGTCTACTACTTACTGTTTTAGTTTAACAATATGAAAAATGTTAATTCAGCACAAATTTTCAAACAAAAATATAACAACCCAATGTATTTATAATGGGATGTAATTGTTAACGCATAAAGGGTACGCCTATGAGATAGAAATACAAAATATTTTTTTATTAAAAATTAATATTATAAAGACACGATAAAATTAAACAATATATTTGATGTAAAATATAAATAAATTATAAAACTCGCCTACTTTGCAGGGGTAAAAGCTTATTTACCCTATAAAAATATGTATTTAAATTAAAAACAGTCTGACTTAATTGAATCTTGGTTGAATCTTAATTCAACAAGAATTTGGTTCAATGACCGATTCAATTCAAATTACTTTAATTAAAACAAAATAGTTTCACTTTAACATCCATATAAATTCGCACCCCTCACGTTTCTTTTCTAGCATTTTTAAACTAAATGCAAATGAATGTAGATGAATATAGAAATTTTGAATGTAGAGAACATATTTAATGTTGAATTTTATTATAAAGAAATAAATAAACTTCTTACTTTCTTGTATAAGCCAAATATAAATGTCAAAATCATGGTTCCGGGCACCCAATATTGGTAGTGAAATGAAATTTTGATTATTATAAGAAAAAGAAGAAGGCTAGCATGGGAAAGCCGCGTAGGTTTCCTATGATGGAAAATCAATTTCCATCTTTAGATTACAAAGATCTACCATAGTTTTAATAAAGTGTCCATATATACCATATTCTAGTCGCTTTCACCAAAATTATTTTTTAATTTATATATTATTATTAAATTAATTATATGTTATTATTAAATTAATTTTTATATGCCAAAATTAATCATTCTTAATCTTTCAAAGTTTATATTGTGTATGCAATTTTTACTCTTTGTCAATATTATTTTATTTCTAAATCTTTCTTTATCTTATTAGTACATTGTATTTGTTGTTAATTACCTTCAAGATCTTATATGATTGGAGAGAACGAGAAGTTGTTACTTGAACAATGTGTTAAAATAAATATAAATACCCAAGTAATTTTTTTCTTTTATTATTATTTATTATATTATTAGGCAGATGCTAACATATATGTGTCGTGAGGACACATAAACAACTTAATATATAGATAGTTCTTTCAAAAATTGTGCATTTAATTTTTCAAAAGCCAAATTATAATATTTTATTATAATGCAATAATTTTTTTTTTAGATTTCTATCATGTGCTCTTAAAGCATGCGATAGCAAAATCCTTATTATTATTATTATTATTAGTCTGATAATAAGCTATGGTTAAGTAAATAATTTTTATTAGGGAATGTGATGTCTACTTAATTTTATGCTAAGTAAAGTTAAGTAAATAATTTTTAGTTGTTTAGTACTACTTGAGCAGTTAGTAAACTCTTGGGTTTCACACATACTGTCCTTTTTTTGTTTCTTAATTAAGCAACCATCCTAAAATCAGTAGTAAGGTGAATTAAATAATTTTTAGTTGTTTAGTACTACTTGAGAAGTTAATTAGTAAACTCTATTTGCATGGTAGTGTTTTGTTTTTGTTTTCCGATTCGCACATATTGTTCTTCTTCTTTGGTTTCTTAATTAAGCAAGTGTTTGCTTTGCGCTCACTACAAATAATGAAGCAATTCTAGAAGCCTTCTTCTGAACAAGTCTTCTACATATATATAACACGTTGGTTTGAAATCTTTGTGGCCAAAAATAATAAAGTCAAAGCAATACAACAATAACTTGATGATCAATAAAAATAATTAATAAATAATAAATAATTGTACTTGTGATTAAAAATGCCCCATTCTCAACAGGAACACGTGTAGTTTTCATTTATATTAAATAAATAATATAATACTCTCTTGTCTTGTATTTTTTTTTTTTAAAAAAAATCTTGCCTTGTATTTAATTTAGTGTTTCATGCTCCAATTGTGATGTTTGACATTTATTATTATTATTTTGTTGATTTTGACATTTATTATTTGTTAGCGTACTTATTTTTGTGTGTATAGCAGACTTTTCAAATATATATATTCATGAAATTAAATGTTTCCAAAATAAAATTATTTGTTTAAGACAATCCATATCTCTACACTTAGGGATGTCAACGGGGCGGGGAATGTGCGGAGGAAGTTATCCCCGTTCCCCGCCCCGAACTGCTTTCGGGGGAATTTTTGCCTCCATCCCCGTCCCCACGGGGGAATATTTATCCCCATCTCCATCCCCACAGATCTCCACGGTTCCCGCGGGGATCCACGGATATCGAATATTAACAAAAAATTATATTTTTTGGTCAAAATTATGATAGTAGTATGACGTTATCTTTTCTTTTTTTATTTAAAAAAAACAAATATTTTGCATCTTTATTCTATATTTACTCCATCGTTATTTTTCTCCGTTACTAAACTTATTTACTCTATATTTTTTTATTCAAATCACAAGAAAGATTAAAACAATCAACATTTAATATTGCTTCAAACAAAAAATCAGCATTAAATATTTTGTTTTTACAAAGAATCAATATTTAATATTATTGCTATATATATATATATATATATATATATATATATATATTTATTATTATAATATATAATAGTTAAGTATATGGGCGGATTCGGGGAATCCGCGGGGACGGATGTGCCTTCCCCGATCCCCGCCCCGAATTTCCAACGGGGGAGATTTTGCCTCCATCCCCGTCCCCACGGGGAAAAATCCCCATTTTCGGAGCTCCGAACGGGGCAATCTCCGCGGGGATCCCCACTAACGGATGCAAATTGACATCCCTATCTACACTATTGTTGAGACTTTCACAATGAATCCCCATCAATCATCATCTAAATTCCTTCTAGATTAATTATTTTGTTGAATTTGCAAGCCCTTTCTAGATTCTAATTTCACCTAGTTATTGTCAAAATAAAAACAAAACACCTAAATAAAATAATAATCCATGATGTATTAATTAGCTGCTTCAAATTGACCAAAAGTAATACATAAACTAGTATCCAGACCCGTGCCAAGCACGGGTAAAAATGCGTTTTTAGATTTATTGACTTATAAAAAAAATATTTTAATATATTTTACTTTAGAGTGAAAACTTAAATTTATTATTAATTTATGAAAACACTATATATTTGACAAAAAATATTAATTTCTGAATAAAAATAAAATTGTATAAATATATGAGAAAAAATATTGGTTCTTATAAATTACAATATAAGACCCTCATATAAGTTACAATAAAATAGATTCTTATATTAATATATAAGTATAAATATAGGTCACATATAAATCATAAAAAAAAAATAGACTCCTCTATTAATATAGCAATATATGTCTCATATAAATTACAAAAGACATTCCCCATATTAATTAGTAGGAATATATACTCACAGACTCTTAAATTAGAAAGAAATAGGTCACATATTAATTTGTGAGTACAAATGTTGGTCTCTTATAGATTACAAAATAAAAAAGGCCCCATAATAAAATATGAAAATAAATATAAACCCCGTATAAATAGAAGAAAAAAAATATCTCAAATTAATTTATGAGTATAGATATAAGTCTCGTCTAAATTATAAAAAAAAAGACCCCATATTAATATATCACTATAAATAGAGATCTCGTATATTTTTTCTTAAAAATGAAGACCTCTGTAATAATATATGAATATAAGTTAGGTCCCGTAAAAATTACAAATAAATAGGTCTTGTATTAACATATGTGTATAAATAGGACCTCTTATTAATATATAACTTCTTTTTTTTTTTTGAACAGCGGATTACTAATATATAACTATAAATATAGATCTAATATAAACTACAACAAAATAAAAAAACTACAACAAAATAAAAAAGTCTTGTATTAATATATAACTAAAAATATAAATCTCATATAAATATAAGTCCTCATATAAATGAGTAAGAATATAGACTCACGGACTCATAAATTAGAAAGAAATAGGCCACATATATTAATTTGTGAGTATAAATATAGGTCTCTTATAGATTACAAAAGAAAAAGAAGAAAAATAGACCATGTATATTAACATATGATTATAAATATAGGTACCTATAGAAATTACAAAACAAAAAAGGCCCCGTATTAAAATGTGGGAATAAATATATGCCCCGTAAAAATTAGAAAAAATATCTCAAATTAATATATGAATATAGTAGATATAAGTCCCGTCTAAATTACAAATAAGACCCCGTATTAATAAATGGCTATAAAAAATATGTTGTAGATTTATTGACTTATAAAAAATATGTTTTACTTTAAACTGAAAATTTAATTTTTTTTTTTATTGCATATGGAAAATGATTTATATTATGAAATAAATATTTACAATCTTATATAATTTAAATAATTAAAATGACACTATATCTAAAGAAAACAATTACAAAACAGAAAACCTAAAGAAATTATTCCAATATATCTTTTATTATTTCATTTCCACATCAATACCTTCAAATAAAACAAATATAGAAGCTCAGATAATTTCCTTCAAAAATTAAATAAATATGAACCTCCCATAATTTATATATAAAAAGTCCTTGTATTAATATATAAAAAATAAACAATATAGTTCCCATATTAATATATAAATAAATACATAAGTCCCTTATAGATTATAAATAAAAAAGAGAAATATAAATTTCAAAATAAACAAAAATATTTCTCCATACTGATATATGAATATAAATATAAATATAGTTCTCATATAAATAAAAAAAATACCCTGTATAATTTACAAAAAAATAGTTTTGTATATTAATATATGAGTAAAAATATAATATCTCGTATAAATGTTATATAAAAATGCCTCATGTAAAAAATATAATGTTACAAAAATTATTGTTAATTTCCGCCGGAGAAGGTTTGAATTGGAACTTTGGTCCTTTTTTTTTGTTACAAAAAGGTAAATAAAGACTAAAATTAACTAATAATAGAAACTAATATTTTAAAAAGAAATTTTTCATTGCGTCATTCTTAAGATGATCTCAAATACTGTTGAAAGTTTTAGTCCTCTTGTATAATTTAAAATAGTAAAAAATTTGCCTACCATGCATATTATAATTATTATTATATTAATAAAATATGTACATATTATTATTTGATTGGTTATTTTCCATTTAATTTAATTCATCAAGTTTTTTTTATTTTATATATGGACTAATTCATCAAGTTTCATTGCCATCCATTAATAATTCATTTAATTTAATTATATGTATTATTTGATAATATTAACTTTCCATTTCAAGCAAGAGAATTTAAACATGTTGAGTGATTCATTTTTAGGTATAAATGAAAATGGAGAGATTCATGATATATTATTAATGTACTAATATACCAATTTTTTTTAACAGTAATTTATTATTGTATTTTGTGAAATCAAGTACTTAATTGTGTGTTCATATGTGTAGTCCACAATAACAAATTTAATAATTTTTTAACTTTTAATTTTACATATTCCCGATGTTTATATATTAATTAATTTATTTTTATGTTAAACATCTTGGAAAAGGGTATTATATAAAGAGTACTTTGTTTATATCTATAAAAAAAAAGACACTTTAGTTTTGAGCACAATTGAACAAAGTTATAAAATGTGATGACTTTTATGATATCTCCCACTCTCTTTCCCGTCAATAATAATCCATAAAATCTTAAAATCATTTATATGAATTTTATAAAGAATTAACTCTCCCATGTAAAAAAACATTTTTATCATATCTCCCACTTTCTTTCCCGTCAATAGAAAATCATCTAGATAAATTTTATAAAGAATTAATCCTCCCATGTAAAAAGAAATTTTAGTATTGAGCGCGATCGAACAAATTTATAAAAATGTGATGACTTTTATCATATCTCCCACTATCTTTCCCACCAATAATCTATAAAAACATAAAATCAACTTAACGTATATATGTTGAACAAAAAAAATAATAGTGCAAAAATATTATGCGTAAATTTAATTTATTAAACTAATTCTTGACTAATATTTCATAAATTAATGTATCGTCTTGTATTGCCTACCTAAAAACGCATTAGCTGATAATTAAGAACCATCCCATAATTTTATTGCTAAAAAACATATTCTATATATTTTCTATTACTAAGAGACCAACTTTATAGTATAGAAAAAAGACCAATATTCGTTTTTTGTTGGTTGAAATAAATCCCCATATAACTATATTACAATATTGCATTCAAATTATATAAATTATAAAATACAATCTTTAAATCTAAAACTACAAATTGGTCTATATAGCAAACATAATAAAATCAAACCGCATCAATGTTTACTTTGTCACTTGCCCCTTTAGTTGACCTGTACAATCAAATAAAAAGTATAAATATAAGTTTGAAGATTGAAGTATGAGAATAAACAAAAAAATGTAAACAGGACATGTCCAATATATAAAAAATAGACTCATAGCTCAGAACAAACAAAAGTTTGTAAATACATACCGTAACGAATAAAACTCACACTCACAAATTCAAGAATAACTTTGATACTAATATTTTAGAAATGCATTACAAAATAGCAAGAGACCTGCAAAATCTGCAAATATCCAACAATTAAAAAAATAAAAATAGACTAAACCTGCAAAACTAAGAAAAAATGACAAATTAAAGGAAATAGTGAGAGTGAAATAAAAAGGAAAAACTACTCAAGAAATAAAATTTTATTCAACCAATATAAAATAATAGTATCATTACCATATTTTTTGAAATGGAAACGCACATGTATATATAGAATTGTGATGCTAGCAACAATTAAGGGAGTATCTCTGAAGTTTTGCATATGGTTGACTATATATATAGTATATATGAATTAATTCTCAAATTCTAAATAGGTAACTATTTGAATTGTTTCTTTTTAAGCACAAACCTAACCATCACATTCCAGTTTTCTTTTGAGGCATTCAAATAAGCAATTGAATCGTACTTTGGAGCCATTAGAATTTGTAATTTGTAAATTTGTAATTTGTAAATAAGAGAATTGGTATTGAGATTGGGTGTGATGAATAGAAAATAACATTGTGTAGACTATTTATAGATGTAAAATAGGTCAAAATAAGGCATAAACCTAAGAAATATTCTATTAATTATTAAATGTGTGAAAGTCAAATTAGGTAGAATATATTTTTCGTGGGGAGATATTCGGGACATTAATACGGATTCACAGATTTTAATAGGGAGATTATGTGAAAAAAAATGAATATTGCCTTTCCTTTTGTAGGTATAATGACAACACATGAACATAAGTCAATTGCTTAGGTATAATGACTTTGAACAGTAAATAAATAGCATTTAATTCTAAGAATTGCGGATCAAAATTCAAAATAGTTAGCATATCAAAATTCAAAATAGCTATATGGAAATAATTCTAAGAATAGCATTTTTAAAGCTTTTATCAAAATTCAAAATAGCTACTTTTTTTAAGGTTTTGATCATAATTCATAATTCAAAATAGCTATTTTTTTAAGGTTTTGATCAAAATTCAAAATAGCTATTTTTTAAGGATTTGCTTGAAATGTTTTTTTATATTGTCTTTGCTTATGTGGTCTGATTTGTTCAAAAAAAAAGTGTATTAATTAATTGCTTAGAGATTGTTTTTTAACTAAATCATTTAATTCATTAATTAATTGCTTATAGATTGTCTTAGAGAAATAATTGCATAATTTGAGCACACCACGTTTTTATTATGCTTGTACTTTGATCCTTGTTTTTTTTTTGAACTAAATCATTTAATTCATTAATTGCCAAAACAATGTGAGAGTAGAATCATTGTGGGATTGCCGCGTGTACGTTATGCTTTGAGGAAAGGCTCCTAAATAATATATATATAGATAAGACAGATTTGCCTTGAAACCAATAGAGTGATGACGGATAATGCATACCTATGTACAATATTACATGCACAATAAATCAAAATATCAACGTATACTATATAAGTATCAAATAATCAACAAGAATCTTTAGCTAACAACCAAAATCAACAAGAAGTGCACATGTCTAGCTTAGTCTATGATGGAAATAAGTCATATGAGACGGTAACATGGTAGAAATGTAACCTTTTTTAGTGGCTTGGGTATAAATATTTATCTACTTATTAGGGGCTCAAAGACTTTTTAAGTCGTCTATGTTTTATAACTTTTTTAGTTAATCAAATAAATTTTTCAAATAACATTAATTAGTTAGGTATGTTTTAATTATTATTTTTACTATGATCCACTTGATTCTAATATATAAACTTAGTTATAGGTTTTGGCAGTTCGTCTAACCTATTTCTATCTCTATTAATCATAAACAATATTCACATTTTCACACCATATTTACTATTAGATGAAATGCTAATCACATTTCATTAAAATTATACTTAAATTTACTTTCTATTTTTGTATCGATTGAAATTTTATCTGATAAAAGAAAATTTCAAAAAATGGTGATAGATCGATTCAAGTTTATCAATGAATTAAAAAGTATATAGGAACAAATTGAAATGGGACATCCATGGGCCGGGGGCCCTCCGTCTCATGCAGCAGTAACACTCAAGCCTATTATATACTTATTAATTAAATTATATAATAACATATATAGAATTTCTTTTTATATATATTAAAGTATATAAATTTAATTTTTATATAATGTGTGCTATCTTGTTTAGCTTAGATGAAAAATATGGGTATTTTGTCCGCACGTATGAGTTATTGTTTAACAACCAATGGATAACATGGGGCCTAGACTAAGGAATTTTGAGGGAATTAGATCAAAATTGGTGTATTTGGCTTGAGAGAGAGAAATAGAAAAGTTATAAAAATACGAAAAATGATGAATAAATTTTGAGAAAAAAAATTATCAAAAAATATTCGATGTGATAAAAGTTTGGTGAAGAGAAAATAAAATGTAGAGATAAGAGATAATTCAAATATAAATAGCCAAAGTAAAAAATAAAAAACACCGATATAAGGGTAAATCAATGTTGGTTATTTTATCAGTACAATAATTCTTCTTTTTAAAAATATGAGTGACTTTAACATGCATTTGATAAAGAAAATGCAAATAATTTCTCCATCTACTACAAAGAGTTCAAGGAATAATGTGAATCATTTTCTAACAAAATATAATGTCAACTCGTATCAAAAATAAAAAATAGTTTTAATAGCCAAAATAGCTTCTATCAAACTCAGCATGAAGAGCAAATGAAACACAGAAAACATATCAACCAAACACACTACAAGAAATTTGCCATATACCAACGGCTGGTTTTAGTGACAGTAATTAAAACCGTAGCTATAGATTTGCTATACCCACGGATACTCAATAATCCGTATGTATAGCAGTACCTCCCAAATGTTTCCCATAAATTTAATTTTCCATCTATACTTTTTGTTGTCCCTCTTTTTTACTATAGAGAATCACAAAATCGTGAAACAAAATCCTTCTTTCTGAATTTCTTCTAGTTCACCCTTGAATCCTCACTCTCACTCACTATACCTCATCTCGTCACACTAAATCCCCACTGCCAGTACCACATCGCGTTGCGCCGTCACGCTCCACCTTTCGCCCCGTCTTTGTTCATGTGAGATCAACTCTTCTTGTATGCAACGCTTCTTCTCTTCTCCAACTGAACAACATGTATCTCTCTCTCTTTCTCTATCTCTCTCTCTCTCTCTCCCTTTGCTGTTTTGAATCACCATAGTTAGGGTTTCTGAATAATTTGGTGTTTTTTCATCCGAATCTAATTATATTAAATTGATTGATTGATAATGCAATTGGAACTGTAAATGGTTGATTTCTGTTATTAAATTGATGTTAGGGTTTTTGATATGTTATAAATTGGGGAATTTGTGATTGTTAGTTGTTATGGAGAGTGGATCCTCTCAATTACTTGAGAGATGAAGTGCAATCCTAGCCTTTGATTCAAAAAATAAAAGATTAAAAATTATGAAAAAATTGAGGTTGAAAGATTCAGATCACAACTTCTCTCTCTCCAGTGGAAATTAAACATGAGGAAATCCTTTCTCGTTGTTATGATACTCTTCATAGCATTAAGCATGTAGTTGCTGATTTATACTTAAAAATTGTGTTATAGATATTTTGAAGAGCAGTTGTAGATAGCACATTAAGCACATCTCTTGGGTCAACAAAATACTAGTTATGCCTATTCTAATTAGTGGAACAATCCTCTTTTGCATTCACTGTCGTAGACAAGTAAAGGATGGATGGGAGATGATGTTTGAAGAAGAGAGGAGGAGTTGCCTTTCAGATATGAAAACTTTTTTAATTTTACCCCGTGCTTCTCCATTGTAACCAGCAGATCCTTACTCTTTGAGTCAGTGATTTGAAGCATTGATGTACACTTGATAAACATTACATACAAGACAAGATAAATATCATAATCGACACTTTCAGCCTAAGTATCTAAAGTTAGCATTTCTACCACCTCCACCTACAAATCAATCCCAAGACACAAAGTTTAATTTGTGACACCAATGCAACAACACAATCCAATACACCCTCTTGAAAAATAATTTTATTTCTCAAAAGACCACAAACACCAAACAACAGCAACCAAAATTAAATGTCTAACCATTTTCAAATGCTTATCAATAAACATACCACCCTCGTGCAAAAAAATGGAAATATAATCATTATGTCCCAACCAAAATTATATACTACCTCATGTTGTCCCAACAATTCATTAATAACAACCCAAATATTGTGATAAAATGCGCAAGAAAAAAAAAAGATTATTGCAAAGTCTCTATATTTAGAACATGAAAACACACAAGGCAATTCAAAAATAGAAGTTATTATACCTCTTCTTTTTACTTTGCCGAATTGGAATAGTCAACGTAAGGTTTCATCCAATAATATATGAATAAAAAAATAATAAAATGAGAACAATATAACATGGATGTATTAGTCAAAAAAACTAAGTAATTATTTACAAACTTTTTTTTTGACCAAACTTACCTACTATAAAACGTGCATTTAAATATAATATTGCTCCCGTCAACTTCAACCCGCTAGCTGTATGCCCTTAACAGATTAAATCAACTTTAACTACAACTACAAGTTATATTACATACTTGCTTATTCATCAAAGAAAATATTACACACTATTATAAAAATAAAATTAAATAATATTACACACTTGCTTACCAAACCATAGTATAAAATTCACCCATGTGGCTTAACAACCATTAGTTTTCTATCCGCACACATGCTATAACAAGTTAGAATTTTCATTTTTCATATTAAAAAATGGTGAACGGTATTATATGGCGGCTTAATTATTATTATCAATACTCATAACGACCAATATAAGGGTCAAAAAAACAATCTCTAATCCTTTTCACATCCAATTTCCAATTTCATCCTTCTTATTCCAAAAAAATAATAAATATTGATCCTTCTTCCCACCTTCCTTATAGTTTGCTTATATAAATACAATACACATAATTCTAACATAATCATTTTGCTCATAACCCAAAACATAACAACCTTAGCCACAATACACACAAAAAAACCTTGTATCAACCAAAATATACAAAAGAACCTTAGATTGAAATAAATCAAGAATTATTATGGAGGTGATGATACAAAGTTCAGCTATGGAGACATTCAAATTTAGTAGTGGAACAATGAGTTCACCTTATCTAAGTCCACCATCATCACCAAAACGTTTTGGTGAATTTTACTTAAGTGCCCCTTCAAGTCCAACTAGGCTTTCTGAAATATATAGAGAAATTGATTATTTGTCTTCAATTGAAACATCATCAATAAACAACAACAATAATCTTGTTGATGAACATGAAGGTGGTGGTGGTTTTGCTTTCTTTGTGAATCATGATGAAAAGAAATCATCAACTCGTTCAGCTGAAGAACTTTTTCATGGTGGCAAAATCAAACCTATGACTAATGAAGAAGCTAAGGTTGTTGTACCTAGGAAGCAACAAAAAAACAAAGGAATTGTTTTTGTTGATGAATCTTTTGATGAAAGAAGAGGAAGAGACAGAGAGAGAACAGAATCATCATCTTCCTCATTGAATAATAATTCTGGTAGAAGAGTAACAAGATCACACTCTCCTTCTCCTTATAGAAAATCAAATCATACATTAGAATTAGAAGAACAAAATTCCCAACAACAACCTCGTATCAACAAAGAAGAATCGAAAATATCGAGAAATACCGCGAATTCTGGCTCGGTTTCGAAGGGTTCGAGGAGATGGAAATTGAGTGATTTGTTGTTGTTTAGAAGTGCTTCAGAAGGTAGAGGATCAAACAAGGATCCATTGAAGAAATATTTTGTTGGTAACAATAATAAGAAGAATAGTGGTGAAGAAGTTATTAAAGGTTCTTCAAGCTTTAGATCTTCTGAATCGTTTTCGAATCATGGGTCAAGAAAAAAAGTACAAGTTTCAGCTCATGAAATGCATTATGCTATGAAGAAAGCTGAATCACAAGATATGAAGAAAAGAACTTTCTTGCCTTATAGACAAGGGATTTTGGGAAGATTATCTGGATTTGGACTCTAAATATGCAATTTCTTGAATGTTTTATTTTGTTTTGTTGTTAAAAAGTTTTATTCTTTTGTTAAATTTTGTAATATTATGTTCCTCAAACTCAAAGGGGTTTAATATATTAAGCTGTGTAAACAAACTCTGTTACTATTATATATGCATATATATTGTAATTATACATGAGATTATGAGTAATTGAGTTTATGTTCCAAGCACTATTTGTATTTATGTGCTAATCAAAATTCTTTAGTACCAAGTTTAATTAGTTTATGTGGTGATGAACTATTTTGAGGTTCTTTGATTTATAATATAAACGCATAAACAAATTTTGTTTCATTTTCCTTCCAAAAAAAAAATTGTTTCATTTCTTCTAAGTTTGTTGGTATATGTTTCTGGAAATTGAGAATCAAATTGGTAGTCACGTCACTTTGATCCAACAAAGTATTGACAAACATGTTGCAGTTCATAACAATTAAATATTCTTTCCCCAAATATGGATAACCATCAAAGAATGATAGTCACAAAAAATAGAAGTGATAAAATGTTAGATGTGTGGATGTAGGAGAGAGAAACAAGAGAGAGTATGAATTTTATGCCAAGAACCTAATTTGTTCGTTATGGATTTAGATTGCATATAATCGAAATGCGATAAATTTACATAGTAGAGGTATCGGTAGTTGTTAGATCAAAATATGATGTAAAAATTATGTGGGTTTAATTTTTGTTTTTTAATCTTAAAAAGTCGACCATAAAATTTAAATTATTTAATCTTAATTCAATAGTTATTGATGCGCCAATTATATAAATGCATATAATTACGAATGTTCATATTCATTCCAAATTTGTTTGACATAAGTATGAGGTATTTTACCAATATGAAAGATAAGAATAGTTGATAACATGACTTTCTTCTAAGTAAAGAATTCCGATCCAAATCTTGGAGTCTTCAATTTGGGAGGTAACTCAATCATAGTTAAATAAAAATAGACTCGAGAATTAGTTTTATGCCGGATCCAAATGACGCTCGTGGGGGATAAATCAGGATGCTTACATTTTAATTTATTTCTAAAAAAATAATAGCCCATAGATGAATGATTGTTAGGTGGTATACCTAACATTACCATCGAGGTAGTTACCAATATACTACTAGTATTCTTTTGGTCAAAGGTAGTAATAGTATTTCCTTTGGTGGAGGGGGAGGTGGTAATAGTATTTTTAATGGAAATAATCACATAAACAAGGACCATATGGGCTTAAAGTGAAATAGCCAGCCCAATAATACAAGCCCATCTATCTAGTTTTTTCGGTCCAAGCCCGCCCGCCAAAAAGAAATGTAAGAAACCCTATGAAATAATTTCTAAATTGCCGCGAAATTTGGTACCGGCGATGAACATTGATCACCGGAATCTTCTTCTATGAAACTAAACCAATTCAATCTTCGTTCCTTCTTCACAAAACCGATTCAAAATATATCGAGAAATATCTTTTCATTGCAGAAATGTTTCCCCTTTTGCAGCACAATCGATAACCCGAGAAAATCATCACATTTCTTCAACGACGTCGTTCCTGGAACCAGCGCCGTTTACAGCCACGCTCTCAAATTTCAACGTCCGGCAACTATTAAATGGAAACCACACCTAGAAAATAACGCTAGCTTCATCGGTTCCGTCGAGGGTGAACTGAAGCGCATGATCTCAAAAACGGGTGATTTTGGAGTTTACACTAAGCTACGTGTTCGAAGTTCTAATCAACCTAATAGCTCCTCTTCTTGGTTCGTTCTATTCCTTTTTTTTCTTTTTGAAATTTTTTACCTATGGAAATTCAAAACGAAATTTTTCTGTGCGTTTTTGTTAACAGGGTGCTTATTATGATGTGGAACCATGTGGCTGAAATTGCTTATGAACACTTGAAACCAAATCATTATATTTGTGTTTCAGGTTATTTGGAATCTTACATTGGAGAAAGAGAATTGTGTTATAAGGTCCGTTACTTTTTCTTCCCTCTTTTAACTTTGGTAATATTTATTTGAAATATTATTGTTTCTGATTTTAAAACCCTAGGTTTGATATTTGATATAAAAGTTAGTTATAGTAGTTATGAAGTAAGTTAAGTTACAATTACTTATTTCCACAAGTTATGACATGGCCATGTTGCTTTAAGCTTATTTCCACAAGTTCTCTAGGATAGCTTATATGAAAATCTTGACTTATTTTATCTTCTGTTATAAGTCTAGCTTATACATAAACACTTATGCTATAAACACTTACAGACAGTATGTTATAAGGGCCAAAACAACACCTGTTTATCCGAATTGGGCCATTATATAATCATTTTTTAAAATTTTAAATTCCATTTAAGTTATTATTTTGGTATTCCATGCGAGTGTAAAGCTCTAGATTATTTGTTTTGTTTTTTGTACATTTTGTGTATGTGTCTAAATTGGACTTTTGATTTGTCTACAGTTGAATGTAAAGCAGTTAAATTTTGTTGCTCAAAAGCTGGGCTATGAAGATCACGAGAAAGAAAAAAAGATTGAAGGTAAGTATGTTTGCTAATGTTCACTGGAAATTTGAGATCTCAGGGTGGTTGTTTTTCTTTGGTTTTCGACCGTACTTGTTTAAAAGTGCTCAAATGATTTGATAGGTTGTTTGTTTGGTAATATTGAGATAAATTGTCCTTTGTATTTATGAATTATTCTTTATAAACTTATATTTATTTTAGAAGTTAAATGAGACTGAGAGAATATATAAAAAAAATTGAGATATAAAAAAAGCTTATTCAAAGTTCAAACTTATAGAAGAAGCTGTTGTTTAAAAGGCTCGTAGTGCTTGCAAGTTTTATTAATATTTTTGCCATCACAAACAAATGGATATGAATATTTGTTTTCTTTTGATAGAAGAACATTGAGTGAGAAAAAAGAACACACGCGAGGGAGGGTAGATATTGATTAGGAAGCATTTGAAAGTGCTTATTTAAATTTAAAGCTTTCTTATGTTTATCATATGACATAAATACATATATTAGAATTTACTCACACTTATAAAAACAACTTATTTTAATAAACTTCTTGTAATATCTCATGAATAAACACTTAATTAAGGTCGCTAGAAGAGCTTACGAAATCAGTCCTTAAATAAGTTTTTTGTGGAAATGTGCCTTTGGTAAATCTCTTTAGTATAGCAGAAAAGAAATCTCAGTAATAATTCCTTTGATTCTTATGTATAGAAGTTTTAAATTGATCACTAATTTAGAGAAGTGTTATTAGGTGAATTGTTGTTATGTACTTCATGCCAACAGGTTTATGTATCATTCTTGATCGTGGTAGCTGTATACTAATATTTATGATTTCTTCATTGATTTTGAACTTATTTTCAATTTTTCATGCTTTCCTCTTGTGCCGGTGTACGTTCTTATTGCTCCCTCATCTTAATTCAATTGCTAAAGCTGGTGGCCAAAGTGGTGACAATCGGCTTAATTCAATTGATCGGCTTCACCTATGGCAAGTGTTTTTTGCCAATCCAAATGAATGGTGGGATCAAAGAAAACGCAAGAAAAATCCAAATCAGCCTGATTTTAAGCACAAGGATACAGGGGAAGCTCTATGGCTGAAAAAAGATGATCCGCCATGGGTTACACGACAGCTCGAATTACTTGATTCAAATATTGCAGAAGGAGGATTTGCAGGGCGTCGATCTAGAGTTGCCGCCTGGGTTTATGATGATTAGCTGAAAGTATTTAAAAACAATGTCTGTGGTAATTCATCCTTAATCTTATGGATGATAAATCACTATGATTATGATATTGTTGCTATTCTCTAGGCCAAACACATCTCAGTCTATTGAGATTCTTCTTACTTCACAGTCGGTTTATTTATAGTCAAAATGAAAGATAGAAAACCATGTAATATATTTAGCTATTGTACGGCTACCCCATGTATTATATTTGTCTGGAGTCGCATAATGTAAACGACTGGTTTAATTGCAAAGAGATAGAGAGAATGTCTACAAAATTCATAAGTAATGATAGAAAAGATGGGAAAAGCACATAACGTACATAATTTAATTGCAAAGAGATAGAAAGAATGTACAGGCAAACAAATCAACTCAACGCCAAAGAAATACAAAAACCCAAATGTGAGAAACCCCCAAACTGAACGAAAGTCAGTTTCTAACACAATCATCCCCCACGTAAAGGAACAAAATCGACTCCAGCGTCTCTCCTAACAATTACAAGTACGAATATGCATTTAAAGCAAATCAAACAATCAAGAAGCAACAAGGCACAAAATCAGAACAATAATAAATGCAAAAACAAAATTGAAGAAATGAAACAGATTATAATTTTTGTGTTTGTTGTTAACACTTTCCCGCGCTTTTATCAGTTGTAACTTGTAACTGCTTAGAGTAATTCTAGTATGTGTGATGGTGTAGGATTAATATAATATAGCTAAGCTCTCTCTTTATAAGTAACTCCATTGTACCTTTTCTTCATTCTTAAGTGAACAATCAATGAATTCACTCATTTACGCTTTCTTTTCTCTCAAATAGCTCCACTATACAAACCATACCTGATCAAGCCATTTGACATTTAAGAGTCACTTAAATTCAAATAAAATGTTAGAATTACATTGACTAGATACTCTTATATCTCTATTGATCATAAAGGTCCAAGTGACATTTGTCAATTTGCATGGGTTCGACTCCTCCCATAACATCTTTGTATTTATTTTTTGAATTTTTTAAACTATAAAAAAATATAGCGTTTAAACAAAAATTGCCCCTAAATGGGATATGAGACCAGGACCTTCTTCTAAAAAGGAGCTACATGACCTTCTCCCATGCATGTTCTGTCTTTATCATAATGGTTCAATGGATATGTGATTTTATTTCTTACACACTCGCATGGGTTCAATTCCTCATATAACATCTTTGCATTTATTTTTTGAATTTTTTAAACTATAAAAAAAAAAGGGATTTGAGACCAGGACCTTCTCCTAAAAAGGAGCTACATGACCACGAAAATTTATTTCCCCACCCCCCGTAAGTCTTTTCCACCCCCTGGGTTTCCCTTTTTACCCCTTAGAAACACCCTCGGTAAACGTTTACCGAGGGAATTGTTCAGTTACACACCATTGAAACCCCCTTTACCGCGGAAATTAGCATTCTCGGTACGCCTTTACCGAGTTTTTGTGTTCAAAATTTTTAAAATTTCAGGGATAAATTTGGATTTTAGGGGGGTTAAAAAGAGACACGGGGGGTGGGGAAATAAATTTTCACATGACCACTCAGCCATTTCCTTTATATTTATATGCCTTACATTTTCAATTATTTAATACCTACTACTTAAAAATTGGCCAAAAAAATAATTGGGCCTCTAAATTTTGAGGCCCAACTATATAGAGCTGACTGCACATGGCCTATTAGAACTACTCTAAATTGAAGAATTCACAACACACAACAAGTTTAAAAAAATTCACTTGCAGACAAAAAATCAAATATTCAGATTCCGGAAGAATTCAATAATCATACATTTTTTTTGTGGTGCAAAATGTATGATTGTTGAATTCTTCCATGAAGCCATAAACGGCGCATCAGATATATACAGCATCCTGCACAAAATGAAACATATAGACATATACAACATGTACAAAAAATGAAGATGTGTCACACAGTAAAGGTCCTCGATCAGTCAAAACAACGGCGTATCAGTACAAAAAATGAAGACGTGTAGACATATACAACATCTCACACGATATAAAGTCCTCCTCGATCAGTCAAAACACCGGTGCATCAGAAGAAAAAAAAGGAAGATATACACCATCTCACTCCTCGATCAGTCAAAAGAATATCCTGATACAAACGACGAACTGAAAAAGAAAAAGAAAACAAAATTAACCAATTAAAACTGATAAGGCTTAAATTTGATGGTAGAAATGGTAACTGAACATGTTGAAATCTATTATTAAGTTTGAGTTAAGTATTATTTGGGATGTCAATTTGGGTGTACAATCATGACTGATGGATGGAGTGATCAAAGGAGGAAGACTATCATAAACTTTTTGGTAAATAGTCCAAAGGGAACTTTCTTTTTAAAGTCAATTGATGCCTCTTCCATTTCAAAGACAGCTCATAAAGTTTTTAAAATGATGAATGACATTGTTGAGGAAAGTGGGTGAAGAAAATGTTATCCAAATTGTAACAGATAATGTTGCAAACTACAAGTTGCATGGACATATGTTGATGGAGAAGAGGAATAAGCTTTGTTGGACCCCTTGTGCAGCTCATTGCATTGATCTAATGTTGGAGTGACATCTTTGTGTATCCTACAAGTAAATTTCAAATAACTTCCCACCAAATTTTTTATTCAAATTATTTCCCACCAAATTTCAAATAACTTGAAATTCAGACTTATCAAATTGAGAAAAACAAAATTAAACTTAAAATGAATCAGTTTTTCTTCTAACTGTTATTTCAGTTAGCATTAACTCAAGAATATAGTTAGCTCAACACTCAAATTGAAGAATCGTGAATCAAAGACAATTGCTTCATGCTGAACCTTTAGCATAACACACATGATAGAAATAACATCATCTTAACATACATGGCAAAAGATCACCAAGGTATTGCTTTCTTATATTTCATAAATTCAATGGTTTTACCTAATAATAATTGAAATGAAAATAAAGAAATTTGGCTTTATAGATGGAATGATAAAGAAACCAGATGAAGATTCACCGGATCTTGAAGATTGGTGGACCAATAACTCGCTATTGGTCTCGTGGATAATGAATACCATTGAGCCATCACTGTGTTCCACCATGTCTCACATGGAGGTGGCGCATGACCTTTGGGAGGATATCAAAGAGAGGTTTTCAGTTGTCAATGGTCCGTGTATACAACAACTGAAAACAGAACTTGCAGACTGCAAACAGAAAGGATCAACTATTCTTGCCTATTTTGGTAAGCTGAAAACGTTGTGGGCGGAGTTAGCAAATTATGAGCAAATGCCAAACTGCAAGTGTGGAATGTGCACTTGTAACATAGGAGTTGTGCTTCAAAAGAAACGTGAAGAGGAAAGGGTGCATCAGTTCTTCATGGGACTCGATGACACAATTTATGGAACGGTAGATCAAATCTGCTCACTCAAGATCCCTTGCTGGCGCTTAACAGAGTTTACTCTGTCCTTGTACAGCAAGAGCGAGTGTGTACCATAACTCGCGGAAAAGAAGACACTGGTGAAGTGACGAGCTTTGCAGTCCAGGCAGGAAATCGAACTCGTGGTAAAAGTGAAGGACGAGACAAGACTACGCCTTGCAGTCATTGCAACCTTCCAGGACATGACACAGATGGTTGTTTTCAGTTGATTGGCTATCCCGATTGGTGGGGAGAGCGACCACGTGGTGATGGGAAAGGAGCCAAGCGAGGAAAAGAAGGAATGACCGGAGGAGGAAGAGGGCGTGGAAGGCCGGTTAAGGCTAATGTAATGCAAACAGTGAGTAATAACACTGCTGAAAATATCAACAGCCTAAGTAATGAGCAGTTGGTGGGAAGTGCTGTTGAACCTTGTGCGCAATTAAGATATTGAATTACAACGGAGAAGGCCTTAAGAATCACAAACTCATGCATAGCTAAGAAAGATGCCCGTGCAGAGAGGTTGCCAAAAAGGAATTAGCTTCTTCAATTATACTACCTTTTTTCCCTTAATATAGTACACACACGCACACACAATTATATACAAATACAAGCAAGGCTTAAATATGCTTTTGGTCCCTGTAATTATGCCTTGTTTTGAAAAGAGCCCCTGTAAAAAAATAATTTTGATTTTAGTCCCTGCAATATCTCAAAACTTTTAAAATAGCCCCTGGTCTAAAAGTTTTGAGATATTGCAGGGGCTATTTTAAAAGTTTTGAGATATTGCAGGGACTAAAATCAATTTTTATTTTTTTTATAGGGGCTCTTTTCAAAACAAGACATAATTGCAGGGACCAAAAGTATATTTAAAAAGTGACATGTCATCAAGAAATTCAGGTCAGGGGCTATTTTAAAAGTTTTAAGATATTGCAGGGACTAAAAACAAAATTATTTTTTTACAGGGGCTCTTTTCAAAACAAGGCATAATTACAGGGACCAAAAGCATATTTAAGCCTACAAGCAATTAGTCAGCACTGTCCTAGGACTGGGTGTAATGTTGACCCTGAAGATAGAAAAGGTCCAATACAAATTAACATCATGAGTATCTTCTTAAGATGCATTAAAATGTGTTGAATCAGTGGAATTGCCTAAACAATTTGTGTGTAACTATATGTACTTTATAAGTGCCTTGCAAGTTCACTGGCATGTAAATATTTTTGCAAGCTTTGACAGGCCATAAGCATCAATTACTTCACAATTTCAATTTTTCACTCATTACAACTAATGTTGGATTTATATCAATACATTAACATTATGCATAAACTTATTTAGCTAAGGATCATAAGTATAAATAAACTACGATTGCAACAATACATTATGCGCAATTAAGGGTTAATGCTACGGTAGACCACCTCACAAGTGGTCCACCGTGGTGAAGTGATCATTACTACTATAACGAATATAAATTTTACAAAATCCACCGTTGGATTGAAAGTTTGTATCATATAGATCATCTATACAATTTTTTAGAAAAATTGGAAATCATTTGATGTGTTATTGAAATCTATCAAGTTTAACGGTATTTAATAAAAACTCATAAACCGTTAATCTTAATGGGTCTCAATAACATATCAAATGATTTTCAATTTTTTTAAAAATTTGTATGGATAATCTATATGAAACAAACTTTCAATCTAACGGTCGATTTTGTAAAATTCGTATCCGTTATAGAGTTATTCATAAGTGGTCCACCATGGACCACTTGATGAAGTGGTCCATTTTAGAATTTGCCGCAATTAAGATATTGAATCCATGGCATTATAGTTGATTACATATGTTCTTCCTAAATATGAAATCATGTATTTATTGATTAAGTTATTATCAGTTTATGTTCTTCCTAAATATGAAAATGAAATCATTTAATGAATAATTGTGATTTGAAATAATTACCCCAATGATCACAGCAAACTGAAGCACAGTCTTCCATGACAAGTCACCAGTGACTGACATTGCAGAGGTTCCATTCCTGCTCCTAATCCTAGGATATAGCATCCTCTCCAGCACATAAACAAGCTGCGAAAAAATCAACATAATCAAAATCAAAAACAAAATCAAATCAAATCAAAATACAGAATGTCAATTCCAATTACCACAATTAACAGAATTGTTTTGATGAATGTAGTCCACATCATGTTGCTAGAAAGCAAGAAAACAACCAAGAGTGGTCATATCATGTTCCCGCCGCTGAATCCGTCCCCTCCTACGGCGGATTCGAGCGGAATGGTGGAAACGTGTGGTACGAGATGCTCCGAGCAACCAGGAGAGAAAAGCAAACCAAACAGCTTTGAATGAACGACGAGTAACGGCGGCGGTGCGACGCTCCGACGACGACATTTCGTCGTCGGCGGTGTAGTGCGGCGAAGACGGAAGAGAAGAAGACATGGACGAGACGAGAGTTTGCTTACACGATGAGAGAGAGAGAGAGAGAAACGGTTATTTTCGAACAATGTCACAGGTGACACAAATGTTACTAGTGTCTCGGTGGTTAGACCCTAGATATTTATCAAGGGGACCAGGGTTCAAGCCCTCACAGCTACTATTTTTTTCTTTTTTAATTTAAAAAGTACTAATTGCTAACAATAAATCAAGAACTAGTATGTCATTATTCTTTTTTATATTTTTTTTTATCAAAGTATGTCATTATTCTTAATGTGTGTTAAAAGTGTGCTTGCGTTTACCTTTCATTGATATGTTGTTGAGATTCTACAAAAATTAATTTATGCATTTTTTACTCTTGATAAAAATATAAATTCAAACTTTGTAATGGTACACCCTAAATTTTTGTTTAGCTTCGCCACTGACCGCAGTGGTCAATGTAATAGTTTCTAAAATTATTTTTTCTATATCCAATTCTTAGAATAAAATATTGGTCTAGTGAACATAGTTTAATCGGTAATTTCTGGTAACAGGAACTTGAATTCAAACACATAAGTCTCCACTTTTTTTATTTTAGAATAACTCACTTCTTTACACTTCAGGGTGAATCTAGTCATGAAGCATAATTAACTAAAAAAAATATTGTCTTACAAATAAAAAAGGGTTGAAATTCTAAATCTAGACCAAATTTATCAATAAGAACCAATTGTTAGTTGATTCAGTGGTGATTGGCGCTGAACTTGATAGAGAGGACTAATGTTTGATCCCCGCAACTCTGATCGGGAGATGGATGAAACCACCAAAAATAATTCATCAAGAGGAAACTTAATCCAATTCTATTCTCCTTTTATTTTTTAGAAGACATATTAAGAAAAATTCAACCAACAAGCAAACATGTTAATGGTTATGCTAACTAGGTCCTCTCTCCAAAGAGTGGTAGTGGCATTTTTGTAAATCAGGCCCTTAGCTCTTCAACTCACACATTTCCTCAAACCCAAACCATCAGCATCAAACTTTGTATGCTTAACTCCTTCAACTGAAGCAAGGAAATTAGTCTGATTCTTCCTTACTCCTCTGTCATGGCCGAAGCACAGCCCTGAACCCTTCATCCCCAAATTTCTCAAAACTAGCCACTGCATCTTGAAGACTCCACTTGGATTGAGCTGTTGTTTACAAGTTTAAGGTAAGAAAGAAGTAGAAACTCACCTCTTCATGGATCTTTTCTCCATTTAATTCAAATACTCATTTTGTTGTGGTCGTTCGTGTTTACCTCCTCAAACAAGTTAGTAGTAGTAGTTTTGCCATGAGAATCTAACAAGCTCCCTTCCCTTTTGATTCCACGGAATTTGATAACTTTTGATTCAACATTAGGAACACTAGTCAGGTGTATAAGTTCAACCATGGAAATGACTAAATTAATGATTGACTATACCCTTGCAAGTTGCATGTTAGTTAGTATCAGGTTCAGCCCCATGGGTAGTCAATAAATCATAGGATAAGTATTCACCCCCTTTGGCGTTGGATTTCCTTGTTAGACTTTCAGTTATGCATAAACAATTTTAGTATCAGTTGATCATCAAGTTATTGTCAACAATTATGTCACTTCCACTTTAGCCTTGGTGCTAATTTCAGGGTTAACCTTTTTGGGTTAACATGGATTCCCGTATATTATTAGGAATCCATTCAGTTTGTTTTCTGCTTTATTTGTTTGAAGTGATAGCCACATAGTATTTAACTGGAATAAAATTCCACTTATGTTGTTATTAATTAATCATGTTTAGTACGAGTAAAATTCTCGTGTTAAAGGACATCATCTCTTATTCTCTTTGGACTTTGTTGTTTGGCTTCATCAGGGCTTTTTGGCATAGAGAAGGATTGAGGGTTCTCTCTCTCTCTGGTGTGTGAATCAGTCACAGGGATATTTTAATTTGTATTCACCTTCTCCATTATACTGTTTTCTCTTTCAAAAGTTCTCTTCTCTTCTCTAAAATAAGCAAATATAAAAGGTTTCTTTTTCCCTTTTTAATATCTTCATTTTGAGTTTAAAATGATATAATATTACTTAGATTTGGATGACATCTTTGAAAAATTAGTTTACGGTTTAGAAGCAGCCAGCCATTTTTTGGTGCTTTGAATGTTTTATCCAGTTTTGTTTGCTTCTGTACATTGTCTATCTGATATGATTTCAGATTACAAGTTTTAAAATTTGGGGATCTCTTACTTTCATAATAAGTGGTAAAAGTTACTTTTCTAAGGTATTTTACTTAAATTTGTTACAGAATTGGTACCATTGACGTCTTGGATTGAATTTATTGGTTTCACATTGTCTGCTCACTCTAAACAGCAGGACAGTTGAAGAGGGCCTGATCATGCTAACCTGCGGTACAAGTGCAGGACATATGCACATCTTTTTCAACATTTGAAGGTTTAAATATGGAGGACCTACTATTCCTTTTGTATGTGCTTTTTTTTGGAGTGATATGTTATTTTCTACCTAATTATCTTCCTACACTCATGCAGAGTCTCGGCAAGAATTGTTTGGGTCCACTAAGAAAAGCTTATTGCAGTTCTCTAAACTTGCTTCTTCGCCGGGGGTGGGGGGGGGGGGGGGGGGGGGGGGGGGTGGGGTGTCCGTTACATCATATTGCTTTTATTTGTTTCTTAATCATATAAGATGTCAAAGTTGGTTCCACAACTTACTTTTTTATCTTTTATGAACTTAGAAGTAACCTTATTACACGTGAGGTATAGATCATATCCACTTCTCTTTATGTTTTGGTATGCATATTTAATGGGATCAAAAGTTTCACATTCATTTACAGTCTCGTGAGTTCGCAAACGAACTCCGTGCTAGTACAAAAGCATCTAGAAATCCAGCTGTTTGGCTTGAAGGTTCAACTGGTTCTGGTCAGAATGTAAATGCTACTGATATTTCTACAGTCTCTGATGCTTTTGCAAAGATGCTCACAATTTTTATCCCACTTCTGGTTGATGAGGTGAAAGTTTAATATTCCTTTATTTTCAACACAAATTTGTCTAATATTTCAATATAATTCTTCATGGTTTACATTGCAGAGTTCATTTTTTGCGCACTTCATGTGCTTTGAAGTTCCTACACTTGTTCCTCCAGAGGTATTGTTAACAGCAATAAAGCTGGTTACGATGATGATGGTGATTGGGAATTATGGACATTGATGAGAATGACGGTAAATCTGGTATGTATATGCCTGGCTTTCTTCAAATAGCGGCTTTGTACTTCAGATTCTATCTAATGTATTGTAGTTTAGATTTTCACTTGATGATCCATGCCCATTTTGTAGGAAAAAATTCTGCTGAGCTTGCAGCTTTAAATGAATCGCTTCAGGATTTACTCGACGGAATTCAAGTATGCATAGAATGTGCTCTAGTTTTTAATCTATTTTGTTCTATTGATATTTTTAAAAGATGAAATGATTTTGGATCTTCTCAGTGTTACGTGATAAGCATGTTAACTGAGTATATAGTTTTTGCCTTCTTGTGATAAGATTTTTTTTGTGTGGTGGGTTTGGAAGAAATTATTTCATTAAGGAAGAAAATACACATGCGGAAGTAGAAGAAAAAACATCACTCACAAGAAAATTTCTAAAGAAAATATTTAGAAACTAAATGGGAGGCCATTGAAGTGGTTGACATCCAGCCGAAGTAGTGAAAGCGGTGTAAATCTGACTGTTAGTATTTACCCCTGTTCTACAACTTTTAGCCTAGCCAATCGTAATCTAAAAAATGACCTCAAACAATCTTGAGATTGACAAAATATCGACAGAGGAATCAACGCTTGGTTCCAAGAACCCGTCCAAATCGGCCTCCAACCCCCCTTAAACAGTTCATTATGAGCAGCTTTGTAGACTAGAGGGTAAGAGGAGTTTATACTAACAAGTTTTCTATATATGTGTCCTATTTAGAAAACAGACAAATGACAGCAAGGCTAGGTATAAAAGATATTGTATCTATTCACCTCAAGCTTTCCCTTCTGGTACTCAGCTTTTTGCAAATTCCACTGAGTTGGGGTAGGTCGTTTTTGGGTTCCTGAAATATACATGATTTTTCTTGATCATTCCTATTTCCTGATATCTTACCTTTTCAGTGAAGTTTTTATATATTTTTCATTTATATTAATATATAATAATTACACATGAGTGAAAGGTAAACGGGCAACAAGTTGAGTTTATTTTTGTAATTTGGATTAATTTTGGATGAGATTATTGACATAGTTGCTGATGTGTGTGGAGATACACAGCCATAAGAATCACATGAAATGTATAAATCAGCTTACTTCCTCGCATACATTAATGTGTTAAATTTCTAATGTTTCCATCTATTTTGGAGCCAGTTCCAATTTAACGATCCTGAGAACATACATTAAAAAAATTGAGGGAAGTTGAAAAATCAATATTTTCAGATATCTAATAAGTAATAACCTTTAAAATTTGTGTGCTCCTTTGGAAATGGGTTCTCGTGCTTTTTGGATTCAATGTTCAGGATCACATTTAGTACTATATATCTTAATTGCACCAAGACACTTCATTAAAGTAGAAAATTCTCTTGTATTGCCAGGTATAGAGTCCCAGATTGGATGACATATGGTAATGAAAATGTGTTCATATAACTGGTGGGCACTCCTCATCCTCACCTTACAAGCTGTTTTATAGGATTCTTAAATCCAACCCAAATTCTAAGAAGGTATTAGAGCCTAGTTAAGCATGACAAGATGGAAATTGGACCCATGCCAGGGTGGTGGGTATTGATGTTGTATTGGAGTCCCATATTTCCAAGGTTCTCTGATTGTTGGATGTATATACGTGCTTAGACACCGTCATCCGCTGAGCTAGTTTTTGGGAGTGAGATTCAAATGGTATAAAAGTTTATCTGTCGAGACACGCATCATTTATGTCCACAGACTAACATTTATGTCCACAGACCAAGCTCACTAGTGTTGGGCGTTATGGGTGTATTGGAAAAAACTAACTCCCACATTGAATAGAGATAAGAACTGAAATTTATCCAAGATTAAAAAAAAAATCTAACTTGGTATCAAAACTTATCCATGATTTGTTGGGCCATGCCTATCAGGCCACTCGGGTTACACACCAGATGTTCAGCCCTGGACGTGGAGGGCAGGGATTGGGAGTCCCACATTAGATGAGATATGACCTGGAATTGTGTTTATATCATTGGTGGACAATCCTCACCTTACAAACTGATATTGTAGCATTGTTACACTCAACCCGAATTCGAAGACTAGGGACTTAATACGTGCATAGTATATGTATAATTTACTTTATAAGATTACAGTAGTCTAAGATTGTTTTATACTCTGTCACCTTTAGCAAAAATGAATGTTTTCAGGCAAATAAAAATATCTATCTCTTGTTTACCTGCTTGTAGATTTTTCTGTTCTTTTGGGTAAGTGCTTGTAGTTATTTAAGTATAACGGAAGTTGGTGTAACATGTAATTAGGTGTAATTCATGGTCAGATTGGTTAGTTATGCGAAACATGGTTCTTGTTTAGTAGCAATTACAGCTATTGTTTCCTCGTTTCTTGTTTGTATTTGTTTCAACTTTTTTCAGTCTAACTTTATGGTTGATATTAAACGCTTTTTAAATTATTTTCCACAGATTTGCAACCCTTGCAACTCGTATGGAGCAGTACATTCAGGGACAGTCTAGGGATTTGGTTGACCAAGCATATCCTGTGTTTATGGTGTCTTGGTTAGGATTTTGCTAGGAAATCAAGCACTTGCTTCCCAAAACGGAGCGGGTAAAAATCAGTGATCTCTCTTCCAAGGATCTCCCGTCTGTTCTATTAAATGGTTACAATACTCAATCAAATTCCTCAATTCTTGTATCCTTTTATTTAACTAACTGCTTACAAATATTTTCTTAACTAACTGCTTTAACTACTCTAATTTCCCTTTATTCTACATCCTAACAGTTACTGTGGGCGCTTTCAATTATTTATTATCATTTCCAAATAGGTAGAAAGAAATGCATAATATTAATAATTTTTTATTTCAATATACTGAGTAACATTGGCATAATGTTTCCTGATGGGAATGTTGCTCACAGGTTAGCGTAATGTTTGCAACCTTGGAAAAAAATATCACAAACAGATCCAGAGTATGCAGACATTTTTCTTTTTGAGAACTATGCCGCCTTTCAGAATAGGCAAGTGTTTCCTTCGCCCTTCTGCCAATAGGCTGTTTCAGTTCCTGTTTATTAAGTTGATTTTGCAAAGAAGAAAACTGTCGTTTTTAACTTATTGTTCTGTGTTTTACTTAGTTTGTATGACCTCGCCAACATTGTGCCCACTTTGGCCAAGTTTTATTATCAGGCCAGTGAAGCCTATGAACAAGCTTATTGCACACGCCATATTAGCATGATTATATACTTTGAGTACATATTTTCCCCATTTTTCATCTTTTTCTCATCTACACTGGAATTCATATCCTTTATGTTGTGAATTCGATTGATAGAACCACACCAATAATCCTTTAGTGTGTGGGGCAAAACAAACAAAGCAACCAAACAACAATGGACCAAGCAATAATAATAAACAAGAAGAATAAACTGTGAAAGCGATAAAGAACACAAACTATTGTTTACCCAGTTCGGTGTTAATGAACCTACGTTTGGGGGAGAGAGCAACCTCTCCGTTCCACTATGAATAGAAACCTTGATTACAATGAGATTCTCCACAAGAGTTACAAGAATTAGAGTTTTCCTAATTCTACCCTAGTCCCGAATCTCTCCCCGTGACCAAGAGATTCAATCAATAATTGTTTCCAAGGTGATAGAATGTTTCTCCCAACCCTAGAGTCTTCCCAAGATGTTATCTATTAACCCTAGTATGTATGTTGGCCTTAGAAACCCTAAAAACCACCTTAAAAGCCTCAGAAAACGCAAACAGCACTATATATCCGCGTACCCGCGGCCAGGCGCAGCCTGCCCACTCTCAGGCGCCAGCAGGCAGTAGCCACGCCCTCGCCAGGGCTCAATTGCGCTCAGGCGCAGCGCCCAGGCGCAGCCTGCCTGCAGCCTGCTGAGCCCTCACCAGGGCACTTCCTGCAACAGCATCATTTTCAAGGCAATATCCAACACTTTAGGACCAAACTCATTATCACCTTTTTTCCTTGGAAAGCAATTGGAACGCCTTTTCCAGTTTGATCGAAGGATTGAGGACTTGATATTCACTGTTGCACCTGAAGAGGTTAGTTTGTATAATGCTGTCCCTTTTAATCCTTCATAGCCTCCTACTTTACAGTATCTCACCATATCTAGAATTCTTTTCTCCAACAAACTGGATACAGTTAAGTATAGACAGAAAGTGTATATTTTAAACTAAAGTAAAAATTCCTTATAGGCTGTATATTTTTAATACAGTAAACAAGAATTGAAATAATTAATATGTTGAAACAAATCAATAATGAAAAGAAATGGAAAAGCAAGGAAACATATCAACACTGATTATGTCTAATTTGAAAGTCTATTTGATTTTCAACATCTAGAAAATTCTAAAATATTTTACATCAATTTCAGATACCTTTCTAGCTTGGGCTGTCAAAAATGAATCTTCGGAAAATGCTTAAATCCAGCTTATCTGGGGAAGGTGTCTCTTGTCTTATTTAAAGAGCCTTCTCTTTGGTGTATGCTTACTGTGTAAGTTATATCTTTGCTTTTCTACTCTGATTGACAAGTCTATTAATGCGATTTATAAGAAATTACAGAAGAATTTGACTTCAGAAGAACTGTTACCTTCCTTATGGGACAAATTCAAGGTAAGCTACTATACTTGATCCTTATTGGCCAACAAAGATATTATTATAAAAAGAGAAGTCCCTCATTTTACAAGCCGGTTTTGTAAGAATGAAATGAATTATACCCAATATAAAAACCTTATAGATACCTCATATTTGCAGTAATTCAATTAATAAGAACCAAAGCTTGTCCAGTAAATATTCCCAAGGCCAAATCTAAAGTGTCTTCCAAGAGTTGAGCCTTTGCGCCAAGAGAATATGCAATTTTGCAATCTTTGATAATATACACGTAAAAGGCGATTAAATTGGATTTAATTTCGATATCTTGCTATAGAACCTTTTTTGTGAATGAATTTTTTTTCTCCCAAAACACAAAATGGTGATGCTTTTACAATATTTCATTACGAATTGATCACATGGTGTCTATTGTGCAAATTTGTGAAAAGATTGTAAAATTAAAACATGTAGGGAAACACTCAATAATTATAGGAAAATGATGACTTTTTTATAAATACTCTTAGGAAGCAATTTCTTAAACTTTTTGTAACTTTCTATGTCAGCTTATTCAAATTGACACAATGCATTCAATTGAACAATTTGTTAACCTTTTTTGCAGAAGGAGTTTCTTGACAAGTACGAAAGTTTTACCCAACTTGTGGCTAAGATTTACCCTAATGAGACAATCCTATCTGTTGCAGATATTAGTGATATTAGAGCAAATATCACTAATCTCCCTTCAGTACATGGTGTCAAGTTTAATGTTAGGTGGCTTCTATATATGGTGAGGAAACAAAGACAAAAGTGAATGGTTATACTAGTTGATTACTGTTACCTGGTTAATGATAATGATGGTTTGGAGTTTGGAGAAATTGCTTATTAGTTATATTTTCACCAAAATTGAAAATAGTGTAAACTGAATATAAGAACGAAATAGTTTCTAGCAAGAGGGTTTATATCAACTAAGCTCAGGGATTAAGGTTGTCAAATGAGAGTTTAAGCAAACTCATTATTTATGTGAAATCAACTTGTAACTCGTGAGAGCTTATCTCAATTTTGATGTTCAGGAATGAAATTGATTTTACCTCTAATTTTAAATTCTAACTTACAGTTGAAATTTGAAGCTTCGAGTAATAGAAAACAATTTAATCTCAAATTTATTATTAAAATCATTTTAAGTATAGTTAACTTAACGAGTTTATAGGCTTTTCTCAATAGTTTTACAAAGACAACAAATACAACGGTTGAGCTTATTCAAATTATCATATTAAGCACAGAGCTTATCATCTTCAATCAGCTACACTACATTTTTATTCTCGGCAACAATTAAAATAAGAAGCAGACAGAGGAAGATGGGGATGACATCTAAATACAAGTTGACAGCCACGGAAATGTACTTACCATAGGTGAATCTCTTGATAAGTTTGTCTGTGTCATATACGATGTAGCCATAAAATGTAATAGTTCCAAGACATCCATAGATCATATTCGACAACTTTCCCGATGGATACAAAATCTGCAACACATAAAAAAGATTACAAAATGTTATTAGATATCAAAATCACTATTAAAATAGCATATGTGTCTAAACATAAGCATTTTAATAGCAAAATACCTTAAAGAGAGTAAGGAGGCCGACAACTAAGCCAGCTCCGGTCAAGAATGTGTCTAAAAAACTGAAATCATCGCCTCTTTTTGCGGTCCAAAACGTGTAGAGAGACAAACTGATCACCACCGTAGCGGTCAATGTAACAGTTTCTAGAATTATTTTTCCTACATAATTTTTTTAACTTTATTAGAATAAAATATTGGTCTAGTAAGTATAGTTTAATGGGTAACTTTCAGTAATAGGGACAAAGAAAAAAGGGATAATTAATAGGCAATTAATCGATTCTCTTCTTTTATTTTTCACTTAGTATATAATAAGGGTAATATGCACTCATACTAACTAGTGTCGGAACGACAATAGTTAACCTTTTCCATAAATAATATAGAGTCGACTTATAAGAATAAGCCTAATTTTATTATTAAAAAAAAAAAGCCTAGTAAAATTCTAACTTGCATACAACAACAAAAAAATGTCAAAAACTATTAAAAGTTATTTAGTCCACCTTAATCACCACTACACAAATGAATCGTTAGTGAAAAATATAAATGAAAAGAAATAATTAATAAAAAAAATTAAAAAATCGAGGAGATAATTACCACTACACAAGTTACAAATCAATCCAATGGATAAAGCTAAAGAGACGGTGAAAATTAGGAGGTAGAAGTAACCGAGCTCACGATAATAGAATGCTACAAGCAAAATTAAACAAATTAATTAATAAGAACAAACAAGAGTAGGGCTGGCAATGACCCGAGCCAACTCGTGAATAGTTCGAAGCTCGATTCGATAATTGACTCGTGAACTTGGTTCGTGAACCAAATGAGCTGAACTTGAGTCAAAAAATAAGTTCGTTAATTAAATGAGCTGAACATAAACTATATATAGTTCGACTCATTTGGTTCATGAACTAACTCGGTTATATATATATATAACAACTTTCCAAATCTTTTTAACTTGATACATCAATGAACTTTTCAGTTTTCCATGTACTGGTATTAGTCACTATGCCTTTACGAAAAAAAATTACTCCTTTAAACAATCTCTTTTCAAAAGACTTTTCATTTTCCATTACATTTCCTCTTTTTTATTTTAATTTAATATTTGCTTTTTTCTTTTAAAAAAATAGTTTAAAAGGTTAAAGATCAAATTTTGAAATTTTGATTAAAAAAATGATCAAAATCATGTGATTTGACTTAACGAGTTGAACCTAACGAGCCGAACCGAACTGTTCGTGAACTTTAAATGAGCCGAACTCGAGCTGAAAAAATAGTTCGTATCAAACTCGAGCCGAGGTTCGAGCTGAACCAATTCCTATCGAGTCGAGTCGAACTCAGGCGAGTTCGACTCAGCTCGACTCATTTCCAGCCCTAAACAAGAGTTTAATAAAATACTAATATACAAGTTATGATGATGAAGATAAAATAATAGAACACGTACCAAAAATAGTGACTATGCCAAGAACATAGTATGGTACGTAGTTGTTGAAGAAATTAGCAATGGGAGGAACAAAAAGAATGGTGGAAACAACGGCAATGGTGAGAAGCAACTGAAAGATAATGATATAGTATACTTTTCGAATGAAGGACAATTTTAATTCAGAGTTCTCATCATGCATCATACCCATGTCTTTTCTTCGATACATTTTTACTATGCAACTTCAACACCTTGCTGTCATAGAAGGTTAGGGTTTTGAAGAGAATTTCTTATATTGAACAATTGAAAGATGTAGGTTATATTATATAGCCATTGGATATTACAAGTTTATATATATAATGTATTAAGAGATCTCCTTTTTTTTTAAAGAATAATATATTTAAATATTTTTTTAAGATTTTATATTTGAATATATTTTAGATTTATATTTTAGGATATGTTTTAGAATTTTAAGATTAGTTTACTTTTTAAGAAAGATATGTTTTATTTGTAGTTCCATGCATGTGTATATACCATGTACTCTCTCCGTAACACTTTATAAATAAAAATGTACTTTTTAGATTAATGTATATGGTTTATAATATAGACCAAATACATTAAATATACAATAAATTTAAAAAGTCAAATTTTACTTATAAAGTGTTATAGAGAGAAAGTATATAGTCATGATAAATAAAATAAGAATATTATAATATTCTCCAATACTATATCTTAGGAGAAAAATACAGATATAAGTTGGAAGAAAGAAACATAAACTATCGTAAACATTTAAATCCACCAATACCAATTATATGCCACTAAAAACCCCTAAACATACAACACTAGCTAAGTACAACAAAAGCAAAAGAACCACATACCAACACCCCCCACCCATCCTACTCAACATTAAACCTCACGCATTAGCCGCATTCAAAATGACATTCCCCAAGCTAAATAAGAGTTGATGCACCATACACCAACACCACCATCACTTTTGAGACACCAACATCCGTGAAAGATCCAAATTGAGAGAACCATAAGCAAAACTAAGAGTGTATATGGATTGGAAAAACTCAATCGATCCGGTCAAATCCACCTAATCCAGCCCAAAAAAAGGGATGAATCGTGTTATTGGATATGTATGGATTTCAAATTGAAAAATCCTTAAAAAAATTAGATTTTAAGCAAAACCGAATCTAGATCCGAAAAATCTACTTACCCATGGTCGTATAATCTAATTGAACAAGTGGATAGTATTAGTATAGAAATAATAAATATGGAGCAAGGGATAAGAGAGATGCACAAACAGGTGACATCCAGAGCACAATATAGAATTACTATGCAAGGCTGTAAGAAACACAATGGTATGTACCCACCAACATACACTTCAACAAAAAAAAATTAATTTCTGCAGGGATGAAATGTGATCTTTATTTAGGGAACCTATTTGTGTGTATTGTGGTTCTAGTCCAGACTTGTAAATAGTTTTACATATAACTCCACTTAACCAATTGATCAACACCTTGGCCAATACTTCCTCCATAACACTTTATAGTAAATTTGACTTTTTAGATTCATCGTAGATTTAATGTTTTGCCCTAAAAAGTCAATTTTACTTATAAAGCGTTACAGAGGGAGTACTTTATATAAACATCCAACTAATTAAATGGGTTCAAAGTCAAACATCCTCTGTGGATTCGAAATCTTTGGAATCAAGACGATGAATGTGCAATTCGAACCATGAACTAGTTTACCGTGAGAATAAAACTCCAACAAAAATCTCATAAAATCACCTTTAAGTTAATTCTTGTATTGAACCGTGATAAATGAAAAGCTATATAAGTTTGTTTTCGTAAAAAAAAAAATTATACTATAATATAATAGAGCATTGCTATATGGTGCGACACTTTTGTCGCGTAAAAGGCACGAATGAAGAGAATTCAACACAATTGACATTAAAAAACACACCACTTGTGATCTATATTCTAGTATATCAAAACCAACAAAGATTGTTGGACTGAATCCTTGCAATACCAGCACTATGTGCGAGGGAACAAGAGGTGGCAGGTGCTTACACATGAATACAGTCAAAACCATGATAGACTTTGGGGTGTGTGTTAAAACGGTGGGATTGACTGTTCACTAATGATTCATGTTATTTTGGCTGTTTGCTAAGAAGTGAATTGTTGTTTGGGTGATCAAATGGAAACCATCCAAGTCTAACAGGTACGGATGCACGTTGAAGCCATTGGGGTCTGCTGACCCCACTCATTGATTAGATTTTTAACCATTAATCCATTTGCATAACACCATTGCCCCCACATAGTCAACTTGATCACTAAGTTTAAACACTCATTCTCAATTTAGTCTTAAACATATTCTTTAAAAGATTAATCTAAGTAAAATTTATCAGAGTCATGAACCTTTTTAAAAGAATCATAAAGTCATTGACCAATTTAAGATTACAATGCTGAAATTAATTTAGCGGTTTATTAAAAAAATACAAATCTTTGTAATCTCTCTCTCAAGTTAATGAAGTAAAAAATACACCCCTTGGTTTTGGATATACAATGGTACAATTTGTATAATCTCAAATTTTATGTTCAATGATAATGATGTTATTATTTTATTATTTCTTACTAGTTTATATATTTTTGTATAAATTTTTATATTAAATAATCCTGACCCCACTCGTTCAGTTTTCTGGATCCGTCCCTGAAGTCTAATAGCTTATTCGCGTGATTTCGACGAAATTAATGTCATACCAAATACCATTTTCCAATAAAAAATTAAAAACATGATAAAATCAAAGAATCAAAACGCATGCTTCTTCTTCTTTCGGCCATCTTCTTCTTTCGGAATCTTCTTCATCACCCTTGCCGCCGCAGCCACTGCCGTCGCCGCCGTTCCTTTTCGTCCATGACAAGGCGGTGGTTTTCTTCCCCTCTTCTCAATAGACCGCTATGCACCACCTCATCATCTTTGTGTCTCACCGGGTGACGGTTGTTCCATCTTCTTTCTCAAAATTCGTTGCTTGTCGTTATCCTTTTCTTTCATACTTTCTCGCTCCTCTTGCAACCAATTGTGGTGGCCAATCTTTCTATTTTCTTGATTGGGTTTTGTATTTTCTTTGTTTGAAAGAACAGTTAAATGGGGTTTTGAAAAATGAAAATTCTGATTAAAAAAAATTGGCTTTGGAAGAGATACAATAATTTTAAAAATTGAAGATTCTAAGTTGTAAATCAATGAATGGTTCTTACTCTTTTGTTCAATTTTGCCGGTTCTTACTGTGTCATGGTTTTCACTCTTTTTTATATGTGATATTATGCAGAAACCAGCCAAACAAAAACAGACAAACATACTTGATATTATGCAGAAACAACCAAACATACTACAAATTGATGCAGCTTGATAAAAGAGTATCTCATTGTAAAATACAACCTGCTACTACAACCACTCTCAGTATATAATTGAAAAAGAAATGCTGTGAAGTTTCTTGCAATAACTTGAAAAAGAACAATACCTTGATCATTAGAAACGAGTTGGTTGGGTTCGGTCATGACGGCGAAACGGTGAGACCACTACTAATGTGGAACGACAAGATCTTGAAGTGGTGTGTGGCGGTCTATTGAGTGTTAGTTTTTGTAATTCAAGCTTCTTACGCGATCAGCTTCTGATGCGAACAACTTCTGATGCGTACAGCTTCTGAAGCAGACTACTCACACAGCTTCTGGAGGTTACAAGCTCTTGTACAAATTCTAACTCACCTAGCTTCTGATGCTCACAAGACTCTGACTCAGACTCTTATACAAACAGGTTCTGAAGCAACCAGCTTCTGAACTAACACAGCTTCTGATGCACCTCAGGCTCTGAACCTCTGGTTCAGTTATGTTCTCTGTTTTGTTTGTTAGATTAGTTTGTTATGTACAGCTGTAATTTTTCTGTTAGTTAGTTATATAGGATAGACTTTGTTAGTAACTTGTTATTCAAGTTACCTTTCCTTATCTTGTACATTTTCACCTATATATAGGTGTCGTTGTTGTGAATAAAATATAACATTTTCCTTTATTCATTCTCTTCAAGTTTTATTCATAGTTCTCGTTTTCTTTCTTAGTGTTCTAAGTTCTTTGTTGTTCATTCTTTGTGAGAGTTTATCTCCAACAAAGTGGTATCTAGAGCTCGTACGATCCAGAGGGATCTTGATTCGTTCTTGAAAGAAGAATCAGGTTGAAAGTGAATCAACCATGGCTGGGAACAACAATTTCCATGCGAATTTGCCAGTTTTCGATGGAAAGAATTGGGATAGATGGGTGAAGCAGATGAAGGTGATATTCAATGTTCAAGAAGTGTATGAACAAGTGAATGCAGCAATCACTCCTCTACCAGAAAATGCAAATGAAGAACAAAGAACAACATTCAGAGAAGCAAAGAAGAAAGATAACAAGGCCCTGTTTCTCATTCATCAATGTGTTGATTCAAAGGTGTTTGAGAAGATTGCAGATGCTGAGACCTCCAAAGATGCATGGGATATCTTGCAAAAGAGTTATGGTGGTGATGCAAAAGTGAAGAAAGTAAAGCTTCAGGCCTTGAAGAGACAGTATGAACTGTTGCAGATGAAGAATGATGAATCCGTTGCTGATTACTTCACAAGATTGGTGACTCTCACCAATCAGATGAAGAATTGTGGAGGTAATCTTGATGAGCAAGAAACGGTGGAAAAGGTACTAAGAACTTTGACTTCTAAATTTGAGCATATAGTGGTGACTATAGAAGAGACTAAAGATTTGAGTGAGATCAAGATAGAGGATCTGCAAAGCACTCTTGAAGCTCATGAGTTGAAGCATGGTGAGAGGAGCCATGGCAAAGAAGATGAGCAAGCTCTCTTTTCAAAATTCAAGAAGTATCAAAGTGACAAGAAGAAATGGCAGAACAAGAAAGATTCCAAGAAAGGCAAAGATCATGTTGAAGATGATGTTGAGACATTGTCTGAATCCTCTGATGGAGGAGGAGGAAAACAGAAAGATAAGTCAAAGAAGAAGGACAAAAGCAAGATTCAATGCTACAACTGTGACAAATATGGCCATTATGCTAATGAGTGTAAGATCTCAAAGAAGAAGAAGGGTCAAGACAGTGATGAAGAAGCAAACGTAGCACATGATAGCTCAAGTTCAGAAGATGAAACAAGCTTCATGGTGATAGATGCTGATGAAACAGCAGATTCTATGGAGTGGTACTTTGACTCAGCATGTTCTAACCATATGACAGGTAATAGAAGCATTTTATCTAACTTTAATGAATGTCTCAACATAAAGATCAAGCTTGCCAATAATGAATTCACCAAAGCTGAAGGTATGGGGAATGTCATGATTGAGATGTCAAATGGCAAGAAAGCTGTGATTGAAAATGTTCTTCTTGTGCCTGGAATGCAATGTAATTTGTTGAGTGTAGGGAAATTGATTTCAAAGGGTTTCAAAATAGTGATTGAAGATGAGACACTACAACTCTTTGACTCTAAGAAGAGACTGATCATCAAGACAGCTCAGAGTAAGAACAGAACCTACAAGACTCGATTCAAAGCCATTGGAGCAGAATGCCCACCTGCAACTGTTGATAACAGTCAAGTGATTTCTGAAGGGATTGAAAGTATCTTGGTGAAGAGAAATGATGGACAAGAAGCTAGTATCACTGGTGCGTTAAAGAGTAATGTGATAAGTATAGGTCAATTACTAGAGAAGAACTGCTCAGTGAAAATGCAAGATAAGGAGCTGAAGCTAGTTAATGCAAAGGATAGAGAGATCCTGAAAGCTCCAATGTCCAACAACAAAACCTTCAGGATGTTGAACATGTTGGAACATCAGTGCGTTGTCCCAACTGTGAATGAAAGTCAGAACTGGGTTTGGCATCACAGGTATGGCCATTTCCATTTCAGGAGTTTGAACCTGTTGAATCTGAAGAAGATAGTGAATGGTCCTCCTCAGATTAAAGTTCAAAGGCAACTGCGCAAAGAGTGTTGCGTAGCCAAGTCAACAAAGAAGTTAATGAACAAGACACCACATAAAGCATGGACTGGTGTAAGACCATGGATTGGTGTGAGGCCTAGTGTAGGTCACTTTAAGGTGTTTGGGTCACTATGTTTAAGACATGTGCCAACACATTGTAGAAGGAAGTTACCTGACAGAAGTCAATCAATGAATTTTCTTGGTTATCACTCAGCTGGAGCTTATAAACTGTATTCTCCAACAAGAAACAAGATGGTTACATGTAGAGATATGCAGTTTGTTAAGGCTAAGAGTTGGAGCTGGAGTGGTAATGTTGTACACAGAGATGTTGCAGCATCTGGTGTGACAACTGTGCTTGAAGAAGCCAATAGGAATGTATTCATTGGAGAACATGCATTAGGAGGTTTGTTGAAGCATAATTCATGTTCTCAGAAGATGTTGTTTTTAAGAAGCTCTGAGATGTTCAAGAAGCTTAGAAGCTGAGAAGCTCCAGGTTCTCAAGAAGCTCAAAAGAGAAATGGGGGTTGTGAGTTTTGACAGCTTGAATTAAGGAGGAGTGTTAGTTTTTGTAATTCAAGCTTCTTACGCGATCAGCTTCTGATGCGAACAACTTCTGATGCGTACAGCTTCTGAAGCAGACTACTCACACAGCTTCTGGAGGTTACAGGCTCTTGTACAAATTCTAACTCACCTAGCTTCTGATGCTCACAAGACTCTGACTCAGACTCTTATACAAACAGGTTCTGAAGCAACCAGCTTCTGAACTAACACAGCTTCTGATGCACCTCAGGCTCTGAACCTCTGGTTCAGTTATGTTCTCTGTTTTGTTTGTTAGATTAGTTTGTTATGTACAGCTGTAATTTTTCTGTTAGTTAGTTATATAGGATAGACTTTGTTAGTAACTTGTTATTCAAGTTACCTTTCCTTATCTTGTACATTTTCACCTATATATAGGTGTCGTTGTTGTGAATAAAATATAACATTTTCCTTTATTCATTCTCTTCAAGTTTTATTCATAGTTCTCGTTTTCTTTCTTAGTGTTCTAAGTTCTTTGTTGTTCATTCTTTGTGAGAGTTTATCTCCAACATTGAGAAGAGGGAAGGAAAATCGCCGCACTGTAATGGACGGAAAGGGGCGTCGGCGGTGGCTGCGGCGAAGGGGTGATGAAGAAGATGGAAAGACAACAATACTGAGAAGGCGCGCTACAATCTTTTGTTTTGTCCTGTTTTTCATTTTTTATTATTTTATTATAGACTTTAAATGCTAGCCGTAAGATCAATTAGTGTCACGTGTCTTTAATCTGTGAAAAGAAAAGGAGTAAAAGGAGCTTTGGTAAATGGAGCATAGCTGCACTCACAAATAACACACCTCTAAAGTGAAGTATTCTGTAAAAAAATAATGTTAAAGTGGATCATTGAGATAGAAATTATCTGAAACCCTTAGATGCATCTAATGAACGATACTTTTTGACTATGACTTAAGTCTCAGAACAGACACACAACAAAGTAACAAACACAACAAACTCAAACGAGACACCCAAAATTCCCATCACTCATCGTCATCATCGATGTCGACCTCGCCGCATCGAATCGACATCACCGCCGGAACTCCGCCACATCCTGAAGAAACTCCTCCCTCCTTAAGAGCACTGACATATGCATTTCTCGCGTACGCTTCTTCCTTGTTCGCCACCGAACCAAATGCAACTGCCACCGCTCGACGCCGGAGAGTTCGAGTTTGTCCACGCCGCCGACAACCTCCCGATAACTTGATTGTTATCCTGATAGTGTTTTTGTTGGCCAGCAACATGTTATGGTCAACATTGATCAAGATCGTTACTATCATAGTGGTACGATTTGTTATTTTGTTTTTTCAAATAGATTATGTTCGTTTGTTTTTAATCTCTTTGTTTTGTGTTTTTTGTTTTTCAGGTCTGTTTTGTGATAGATAACATGCTCTTTCACGGTGATGGTAGAGGTGATAGAAGAATTGGGAGAGCATTTTCGATTGAAATTTCATGGATGGGTGTTTGTAAATTCACAGTTATGTCACTGGTATGGTTCTCTAAATCCTAATTTGTATGTCATGTTTGTGAATGTTTGCATACTTAACTTCATGTGTAATGTTCATAGTGTGATGGGTGACACAAAATAGGACCAACAATGAACCTGACTAGCTTCTTTGTAAATTCTAAGGCTCAACATCAGTCACAATGGATTTAGAAAATTTACTAAGGGACTCAGAAACATTAATAAAAGTGGTAATCAGCTATAGGATATTAGGTGATGCAATGTTTAGGTTTTGAAGATTTGTGGAGTGATAGGTCCGTCCAAGGGGTAGTGGTAGAAAAGTTAGGAAATGTGACACATTGCCACATACCGTAACACAGAGAGGAGGCGTGCCAATACAGAGAACCGGCGAATGCCAAGTACGGCCTTAACATCGGTGAGTGGTGGAAGAGGCGGTGGAGGAGAAGACATTTCACCACCTGACGACTGAGACATACTGAAAGTCTGAAACTGTGTTTGTTAGATGTTTGTTACGATTATGACGTTTGATGTTTGTGCTACATGCTTGGATGAATTAGGGTTAGTATCAAGAGGAATATGCTCAACAGGATCTGTTATATCAATATTTGGATAACTGTCTGTGGTTTCTTGTGTAACAGGTAAGGTCATAGTGGCCAAGTCAGGGCTATCTAGCTCAATTTGTGGGTTAGTAGTGTGTATAGGGAGGGTTAGTATTAGGTGATGCGGTGTCTAGGTTTTGAAGATTTGTGGAGTGATAGGTCCGTCCAAGGGGTAGTGGGAAGAAGAGTTAGGAAATGTGACACATTGCCATATAACTTTCTTCATTTGTCTTTTTGCAGCTGTGCGCATCCTGTTTAAATGTTTAATTCACATGTGCATCCTATTTAAATGTTTATTTTTGTTTTTGGCTTACACTATCTGTTAATTTTTTTTTTTTTTTGTGTTTTAGAACATATTTTGTTGATAATACCTAATTAATTTATTAAAAAAATTAAATATAAATTTTGTCCTTTAAATATATATCAACTTTTATTTTTATTCTTTTGGAATTTTCTTCCGGTTGTAGTTCAACTTAATTTTTTGTTTTCAATCTCACCTTCTATCATTAATTTAATAATTTATCCATTTAATCTTTATCAACTTACTTATTTACTTATAACTTTAAATTAAATATTAAATTGTTAAAATAAATATTAATTAGTAAAAATTATTAAACAATGATATTTTAAAGATTTAGTAATAATTTATCAATAAAATCATTGGAAACATGGTATGTGAACATTTGTAGGAAAACAGAGAATAAAATTGAAAATATAAAATTTAAGGTCTGTTTAGTTTAACAGAGAGAATAAAATAACCAAATCTCACCTATATTGATCCGGAAATATATTTAATAATATCATTCAAAATCAATTAACTAGTTCTCGTGGGTATAATTTGGTTAATAATTAAGGACATTATACGTAATATATAAGGATTAATATTCAAACACTTGTACTCTAACTTTTTGTTTTTACAGTAAACAAACTGTTTCAATAGATTAAACAAAGAACATTACAGATAGAGTCAACATAATGTGTTGGGACATTTCTCATCCACACTTTAAAATCATTACAACTAGACAAACAAACTAAGTCATGATATGATACTTTGAGTATCATAATTCAAAAGAAGTTTAACAAACCAACATCTAAAACCTAACACTCAAACTCTTATCATCAGCATGTGTGCATATCTGAAACAAAACATTCTTATGTGTGTGAATTCCGATCTCTTTAATTTATGTGTGTGAATTTTCAAGTGTCATTTCACACACACACACATAACTAATAAGGTTAGTTTTATAAACTTGTATTTTATTCTAATTACAAAACAAAAAATTAGAAACATGCTTCCTTAATTTTAGTAAATGTCTCATACTTACTAATTAACATTGTTTCTTATGATTTTCTAATACAATCATAAAAAATAAAGTAAATTTGTAGGAAATAATACATATTTCTAAAAAATAAACAGTAGGAAATTAAATATTCAAGAGACAAACATATTTGTTTCCTAGAAATTATATTATTGAATTAGACAATCAAATAGACCTTCTATAGAAATGTCACATCCCAATTCTCATTCATAAGGTAAAGCTGAAACAAGCCAACGAAATGCTTCATCCTAATACACAAGGTTTGTGAGAAGTAGATTTAGTGGTCAAAGAAAAGAGAGTTTTGGTGCCTCCAGAAAAAGAAAAAAAATAGTGAAAGAAACTTTGTGTGGTTGTCAGACGGTAACAGACATAAAATGAAACTAAACATTTAGAAATCCTAAAAGATGGATAAACAGTTAGTGATATTTTTGGTTTATAAACCAAATTACACAACTATCCTTTATATAAAGTATAATTTTTAAAAGAATGTGTTAAGTTTTTAAGTAAATATATAGTGGGAGTAGGATTGTTAACTTACTTTCACATATTTTTAAGTGAAAGTATGTTAACAACCCCATAAGATCTGGTCTAATTTAACCTTTCATTAATCTTGGATTCTTTCAGCTAAAACCACAAGATCCGGCGAAGATTGAAGTAATAATGATATCCCAACTCTTAATTGCAGACAAAGACCAATATATTAAGGTCAAGGTGAGGTGAAGGTGCACCACACACTTTACTTTTTGACCCCACAACCTCAAAGTCTTATGTATTTTTGTAGGACTTGGGTACGTCCATGATTGTATATGCAATTAGTAAGATTAAGACTGTCTGATTGAAATAGGATAATTTATACTTAAAGATTAGGATTTTGATATTTTAAAATATTAAAAATGTATTTAAATTTGAACCGTTTAATTTTAATCAAAAGTCTACGATGCATTGACCGCATCATACCGACCGTAGTGAATCAATTTCCATTTTTGTATGTATATGAATAGAAATCAAAAGGAAAGATTTTTAATTAAGATGTAGTGAAAATGGATAATAAGATGAAAAGAGAAAATAATTGTCGAATTATACAGCAATATTTACCTTATATATGAATTATTATGTATTATAGATCGTTACTTAATATTTAAACTCAATTAAAAGTGATCAATCAACAATGAATTGAGTAAATATATCAAAAAATACAATGAATTAAGTAATAGAGATAAAAAATTTGAGTAATATAATATATTTATATCTGGGTTCTTAAATTGTCATCACTTGTAATTTGAAGACCCAAAATTTTGGTTTATTCTAAGTCATGATTAAAAAATCCTTTTATTGTAGCTATCTTAATCTTAATCTCTATATATATTCCAAGTATCAACGCAGTATTATAGGAATAAACTTGAAATATCAAAGTGCAAGCATGCATCATGACATATATTGAAAGGAAAATCTATATTTCTTTTTTGAAATCCCCTCAATAGTCAAAATATATTGAAAGTAAACACATTACTACTAAACTAGCAAATAATTTGAAAAAAAAAACCTTTTCTTTCTTTATGTAATTGTAACATGATCTTTAGTAAACATTGGAAGTGTCATGCGTCAAGGTATAACTAAAAATCTTTTAAGGGATTGACAATATAACACAATAACAGACCCAGATCACATGCAGTCAAAACTTTATGCAGTTATGGATTTGATCCTTAGATCAAAATTACATGGTATTGATTTAAAGTAAATTATTGTTATTATTTAAACTACTTTAAATTTCGACCAATCAATAGTCCAATCTATCATGACTATTATATGCAATCTAATCTCAATAATAGATAGCATTAGCAACGAAAGTATATATAGTCAATTCAAGAACTGGACCTTGATGGACTGCCGTCATAAAAATGACACATTCACGCAAACGGCAATATTTGATTGTTGGATTGAGATCAGACGGTTAAGATTTTAAATTCGATATTTTGTATAAGAAATCTTCAATAAATCTAAATCGTCTTATATCAATTCAACGAACACGTTGCAGCTGAATGCATGAATGCGTCATTTTTATGACCGCAGGGGATCTGATTTCTCAAGAACCAACATAGAAAAAACACACACATACTCACATAGTACTATAAGAAAGACTAAGAAAGAAGAAACGTGTAATAAACAAAAGTTAAGAAAGAAAAACAGTGTGTGTGTGCAACAATGGCACTGAACGATTTCTTCGCCGGAGAGATAGCAACAGAGCTTATAAAAATGCTCCTAAACATATCTAGAAAATCTCTGTTATGCAGAACAAGCGCAGAACAACTCATAACATACATCAATGAAATCCTTCCAACAATACGAGAAATCAAATACTCCGGCGTAGAGTTAACGGAGCATCGACAGTTTGATCTTGACCGCTTCTCGGAGATTCTACGTTCCGGTGTTGAACTCTCTCACAAAGTTCTCTCCTCAAGTAGATGGAACGTATACAAAAATCTGCAACTAGCAAAGAAGATGGAAAAACTTGAAAAGAATGTGTCAAGATTTTTGCAGGGTCCTATGCAGGCACATATATTGGCTGACGTGCATCACACTCGATTCGAGATGGCTGAAAGGTTCGATCGGGTTGATGCGACAAATAGGAAGTTGGAGCAGTATTTTGGTGCTATGAAGATTGGTGTGGGAGGTGGTGGGTGGGTTGAGGAAGCTGTGAGGTCTTGTATGGAGGAAGATGAGAATTGGGTTGAGGGTAATTGTGGGAATTTGAATTTGAGTGTTGGATTGGATTTGGGGAAGAAGAGAGTTAAGGAGATAGTTATGGGAAGAGAGGATTTATGGGTTGTTGGGATTTGTGGGATTGGTGGATCTGGTAAAACTACTCTTGCTAGAGAGGTTTGTAGAGATGAACAAGTGAAAAGTAAGCAGCATTCATTTCCTTGTTAATTAATCTTCTTTGAATTAACATACTATGCTAGAAGTCTCTTTGAATTGGTTCAATTGAGCTTATTTATTGACAAAAGCATTTCTGAGACTGTTTGTAAGAGCTTACAAAAACAACTTATGACATGCTCATGTGTTGTTTTCAGCTTATTTTAGTAAATTCTCCATGATATTGTATAGTCCTGTATGATGATTCTATATTGTGTTATTCTTATTGTAATATACACACCAAACTAGATGTATAAATGCTTGTCCTGTGACAAAGCAAAGTCAAACTGTTTTCATATAGTTGTTATAAGTTGTTTTCATTAGCTATTTCAGAGAGTTTATGAAAATAAACTTAAAACTGTTTATAGACATGTAGTAAGTTGTTTGCATAAACTCACTCAAAAATCTTACCAGTGTTTATGTCGATAAATAAGCTCGAGTAAGCTAATTCAGACAGTTTTTTTTTTTTGTCGGAAGTTGTTTCAAAAGTTTTGACAATTGATACTTTTTGCAGGTTATTTCAAGGAGAAAATCTTGTTTCTAACTGTTTCACAATCTCCAAATGTGGATCAGCTAAGAACAAAGATTTGGGGACACATCATGGGAAATAGAAGTTTGAATCCAAATTATGTTGTTCCTCAATGGGTACCACAATTGGAATTCAGAAGTGAAGCTAGAACCTTGATTGTTCTTGATGATGTTTGGTCACTTTCAGTTCTTGAACAGCTTGTGTGTAGAATACCAGGTTGTAAGTTTGTTGTTGTTTCTAGGTTCAAATTCCCAACAATATTCAATGCAACTTATGAGGTTGAATTGTTGAGTGAAGAGGATGCTTTGTCTTTGTTCTGTCACCATGCTTTTGGACAGAAATCAATCCCTTTTACAGCTAATGAGAATTTGGTCAAACAGGTAATGGAACTTCTTCCCAGCACACTGATTGAGTAATTTGTAAAATCAACTTAATTAAGCACTTTTAGCATAATTTCTTATCATACAAGTATTTAATTATAAGCTGTTTTATTAGCTATCCTGGAGAGTTTATAGAAATAAGCTAAAAACAGCTTATGGGCATATCATAAGCTATTTTCATAAGCTCTCCCAAATGGACATGTTTTTGTAAGTTGGACGGTAGCATTTAAACACATGCTGTAATCTGTAACCGTAAGCTTGAATAATATAAAATCATTGCAGTCACTTTGCAATAGGAGACGTAGGCACAACTGGCCGAACTTCATATCTATTTTCTTTTAAATCAGGATAGTTGTTCTAACAATATTCAATGGGAAACAGGTTGTGAGTGAATGTGAAAAGCTTCCATTGGCTCTTAAAGTTATTGGAGCTTCACTGAGAGATCAAACAGAAATGTTTTGGGAAAGTGTTAAAAACAGGTTATCTCAAGGCCAAAGTATTGGAGAATCCCATGAAATCAACCTTATCGAAAGAATGGCGATAAGTATCAACTACCTTAGAGAAGAGATCAAGGAGTGTTTCTTGGACTTATGTTCATTCCCTGAGGATAAAAAAATCCCTCTAGATGTTCTCATCAATATGTGGGTTGAAATTCATGATATTGATGAGAAAGATGCTTTTGCTATTGTTGTTGAACTCTCCAATAAAAATCTTCTCACATTGGTGAAAGAAGCACGGTACGCAGCTCGAAACCATTCTTAACTAATTATTATTTTTATAGTTAATTTGCAATAATGAGAAATGGAATTTATTCTAAAACCCTTTTGGTAACTTGGTTTATCAGTGCTGGTGGCATGTACAGCAGTTGCTTTGAGATCTCAGTTACTCAACACGATGTACTTAGAGACCTCGCAGTTAATTTGAGTAACCGTGAAAGTATTAATGAAAGGCGGCGATTAGTTATGCCAAAACGAGAGAAGGGACTCCCTAAAGAGTGGCTAAGACACAAACACAAACCATTTGAAGCGCAAATTGTTTCAATTCACACAGGTATATATATATATAATATATAGATATTTGTATGCACGTCCGCGCCAGTGTGTGCTTTTGTGTTGATGACTTTTATTTTTATACTAATTTTTTCTTGCATCTAATGTCATTCATGTGTGCGATGAATTTTATATTGTAGGTGAAATGAAGGAAAGGGATTGGTATAAACTTGAATTTCCTAAAGCTGAAGTTCTGATTATAAATTTCACATCTAAGGATTACTTTTTACCTCCTTTTATAGATAGAATGCCAAATTTGAGAGCATTGATAGTGATAAACTATAGTGCATCCTATGCTTCTCTTCATAATGTTTCAGTTTTCAACAATTTGGCCAACTTAAGAAGCTTATGGCTTGAAAAAGTTTCTATCCCTCAATTTGGAGGCATTATCATGGAAAACTTAGGCAAGTTATTCATAGTCTTATGTAAGATTAATAACAATTTAGAGGGTAAAGATGTAAATCTGTCTCAAATCTTTCCTAGCCTCTCTGAACTCACTCTTGATCATTGTGAGGATGTTACTAACTTGCCCTCAAGCATTTGTAAGATACAGTCACTACAAAATTTGAGTCTCACAAATTGTCACAATTTGGCTCAACTTCCCATCGAATTAGGCTTGCTAAGTTCTCTTGAGATTCTCCGGTTATACGCTTGTCCGGAATTGAAAACGCTCCCTCCTAGTGTCTGCAACATGATTAGGTTGAAGTATATCGACATTTCGCAATGTGTTAACTTATCATGTTTCCCTGAAGAGATTGGCAAATTGGTAAGCTTGGAAAAGATTGACATGAGGGAATGTTCCATGATTAAGAATGTGCCAAAGTCTGCTATTTCATTGAAGTCTTTGAGGCTTGTAATTTGTGATGAGGAAGTGTTTGGTATTTGGCAAGATGTTGAGAAGGTTAAACCAAATGTTCATGTTCAAGTGTCAGAGCAGTACTTTGATTTAGAGTTCCTTAGAGAGTGAATGGTGTTTGATGTTCTTGTGATGTTTGCACCTAAATATTTTGTAATTACTTGTCCATGATTGTATTTAATGTAAATTAAGGCATAGCCTTTTTTATTACTCGAGTAATTCCAAATATCAAGTTACTAAAGTTCATTAATAATTATTTATCCTATGAGCTTAGCTCGATTATAATTAATCTGAATATCACTTATAAACATTTTTTTTTTGGCGAGGTAGCCTAATGGCTTGAAAATCCACTCATAAGATGATTAAGTGGAGTGTCCAGGGATCGAACCCTGGCTCCTGCATATAAAATGATATTGTCCCTATCAATTGAGCCAAGCTCTCGGGGACAAACATATTATATGCTATTATTATAAACTCTTTCAAATAGTCTCATGTATGCTGAATAATTCAATTCAAATATGTCTTAGTACCTCCTCCCTACTACAATAGTTCCACAATATTTGATTTGGAGCAAGTAAGTTCAATGAAATTCCTTGATTACTTTTCTAGTAGTGGTGGAATATGATCCAATTCCAAGTAAGTTCAATGAACTTTTAAAGACTAATGTCCTTTCTTGATTGTTAAGTGGGAGTGGAGCATTCTCATTTCTCTTCGTTTGGAATCTACTCTTTTCATTAGCCATAGTGGAACTTTTTAACATGTAGCATTATAAAAGGACACTCTTTTCTTCTTTTGCCGACAATCTTAAAAAAGTTGCATGTGCCCTCAAATCAAATGGATAAAAAACAAAATTGAAAATACAATGGCCAATTATATTTTGAAGTGCTTATTTTGTCGCACTTTAGTATAGGTACATTGAACATTGAGAGACATTAACAAGATATAATGCTTGACTCTTGACTATGGTTCTTAGTTGATAACTAATTTGTCAATAGTGTAGAAATAGTTGTCCATCTTTGGAAGCTTGTTATTTGTTTTTTATAATTATGTGAATATTTTAGTTTTTGTGAAAAACTTGTTTAATTATTATAAAAATTCTGAGTGTGTTTTTTATTTAGCAATTAGCAAAATATTTTTAGCAAAATAAACAAATAAATTATACATTTTTGTTGAAGTGTACATTGTTACCACTCCATCCGATTTTTTTTTAGTAACAGGTTAATTTTTAGTTTATAAGAACTTTTGAAGTAACATACGAAAAACTCTTGAAAATTTATAAGTTATTTATGATCAGAATTGATCGGATGTTTGTATAAAACATTTTATAAGAATATACACACCATGTTGGAATGCAAATACTCCTACAATGTTCGAGGTCATCAGACGAGCACGAGATATATGGAGTGACTGGAATAGCGCTAATTAATTAGAAGACTACACACCATGGGGATCACGATGCAGCGGCAACTAGCCATGTATGGAGAAAACCACCGGTTGGAATGCTTAAGTGTAACGTGGACATGGCATTTTATGCAAGTCAAAACTGCTATTGTATAGCAGCCTGTTTGCGTGATGACAGAGGTCATTTTGTTAGAGCTTTTGCAAAAAGGTACGATGGCCAACCCACTATTGTTGAAGCTGAAGCACTAGGAGTACTTGAATCTATCAAATGGTTGCAAAGCTCACATATTGAAGCAAGTTATATTGAGACTGATTGCTTGCATGTAGTGCAAAGTTTAAATAAAAGGTCCAATAATACTACTGAGTTTGGCAACATCATTGCCTCTTGTTGCAGGTTGTTAGATTTGAATCAAAACTGTAAGGTAAGTTATGTGAGGAGACAAGCCAATCGAGTAGCTCACGAATTAGTGCAGGCTCATTTTATTGCTAGTCCCCAATTTTATGATTATTGCCCACATTGTAATTGAAACAATTATCATGAATGAAATGCACTAAGTTTACTTGTGTCAAAAAAAAAAAAACTTAGTAAAACACAGCCACATAGCAGATGTATTTGAGCAATGACTCTATTTTTCATCTAAATTACATTTTAAATAACTGAATTAAATTTTCCAATGTTTTTTAACTAGTTTTTTTTATTTTTAAGATATAAAAAACACTTTTTTTATCTTTTCTGTTTTATTGTACTGTAAATTAATCTGTGTTTTTTATCTTATATACTAGTTGTTTATATATATTATTTTCTTTTTTTATTAATAAAAAAAGGTCTAGCAGTCCAAATAAAAAACTCAGCCAACAGAATGAAATGAAACAAATGCAATCAGAAAGCGAAGCCATTGAAATGTGCTTTATAGAAAAGATCAAAATTTTCACTTGATTTTTTATTAAAAATATTTATATTATTTCAACACGTTTTGCTTCTATTTTTTTGCCTACTAACTAAATAGACATTTATTTGTATATTTTCATTTTGCCTTTATTTTCTTTTCTCCCACTCCTTTTCGAAATGTTGGTGATGTAGCAAAGTACTAAACAATTTGTACCACAATATGGAATAGACATAGCAAACAATTTGTACCACAATTTAGTATTCAATATATTCGTGATGTTTGGTCAAAAAAAAAAAATATTCGTGATGTAGCCTCCTTCACACCTAACTAATACTAATAAAATATCTGGGCTTCGGCCCTCTTTTTTACCAAAAAAAAAAAAAAAAATATATATATATATATAGGTTAAATGGCATTGATAGTCTCTCTCTCAATTTTTATAAAATTGTAATGTTAATCCATAATTTTTATAATAGCACTTTTAACCTTCTAACTTTAGTTTATTTTATAAAAAATTAATCTCAATGATTTTGATTAAGTCAATACATCTTAAATATTTGATTTAATCATTTGTCCTATGCAGGGAATTATCTATTTGCAACTATATACAGTGTTTTAGTAACTCTTTGTAAATCGCCGAATGAAAATATTTTATTTATCTTAGTTTATCTATTATTTAATTTTCTTTATGTTTTCATTAGTATAGATTTAATATTCTATCAAACTACTTTTATAATTACTAGTTCCATAATTTATGTCTCACATTTTGTATTATATCATTCAATCAATTCTCACAAAAGAGAAAAAACATTATTTTTCTCAAATAAAATAAATAAAAGTACGTAAACAACTTAAAAAGAAATATTTTTAATGTTCTCTTTCTTTTCTATCTCAGTTAAGCGGACGTGGATCAAAGGTGGCGTAGAAAATATTATCTACACCTTCCAATTTCCATCTTTATTTTCCCGGCGTGCGGTTGCGCTGCCGGTATGTATTATTTGTTGTTTTGTTTCGTTTTTAACATAACAGTATCCTAACAAACACGGTAATTTACATGTGTCGGTATCAAACACCAACAAAATATTAACAATGATAATTACATTTAACTGTGTCCGTATCATGTACGGTATTCGTATGCATGTTTGTGCTTCATAGCTAGGGTTGGGAACAGGCCAGGTCAGGCTTTGACAGGCCTGAGCCTGGCCTATGATTTTATTTTCAGCCTAAGCCTGGCCTACGGCCTATCAAATGCAATTTTTTTGGCTTGACCTGAGCCTACTAAAAGCCTGGCCTGGCCTTATAGTCTGTTTATGAGTCTGTTACATAAAATTCTCTATATAGTCTTTTTAAATATATAGGCTAATTAAACATGCCTTAAAGCCTATTTCACATTTAAATTTTTATAATTTCTACAACATTAAGAAAAAGCTAATAAAATGATTAGCACAAGAATTAAAAGCTAATAAAATAACAAATACGATTACGACAAAATCTATTAAGTATGCCATAATACAAATTTTTTGTTAAACACTAATGTTAATCGGTGTAGTTAGCAACAACCAAAATATACACTATAATTTGTCTTTGTAAAAAAAACAAATATATTTTGTCTAATAAATATTTTATATTTATATAAATAATATTTATTTTTTATACAAACAAAATGATATAAATAATAATTATTAAATATAAACAGGCCGGCCTATCAGGCTTCACAGGCTTTTTTAAAGGCCTAAGCCTGACCTATTTATATAAACAGGCTTTTTTCAAGGTCTGAGCCTGACATTTTTAATAAACAGACCAGACCAGGCCTAAGACAGGCCAGGCCAAAGGCCCCTAGAGGCCGCCTGGCCTATTCCCAACCCTATTCATAGCTAACTACTCCATACATGGTCAAAGCTTACACTTTGACTCTTTCTAATCATTGTTTAAGAAAAGGGCATTATAGTAAATTCATCCAGTGGCTCGTTTCAGTGTTCAATAAAAACAGAACACTGAGAAATTACGAGGAAATTGTTCCCAACATCAGTTATCACCGTTACGTGGCGGAAGCCTCCATCATTCACCAATGACAGTCCTGGCTGACATTTCTAGCGATATTGTTTCCGATCTATGGAAAAATCTCGCTACTATTTCACACAAAACACTCAATTCCAAAGCTACTGCAGAAAGTCTCTTAACTTTCATTCGCGAAATTCTCCCAACAATCGAACATCTTAAAAAATCCGGCGTTGAACTTCCTCCGCCGAGACAATTTCAACTCGACCGTTTCTCCGAGCTTCTCCGTTCCGGTGTTGAGCTTTCTCATCAAGCTTTAGCAACAAGTCGTTGGAATGTTTACAGAAACTTTCAGCTTGCTAGGAAAATGGAGAATCTTGAAGAGACCGTTGCCAAGTACTTACAGGTTCCGTTACAGGCTGAGATACTTGCTGATGTTAATCAGGTAAAGGTTGATATGGCGGAACGGTTCGATAGGATTGAAGCGTCCAACCGGAGGATGGAGAGGTTTTTTGAGGGGATGAAGATTGGAGTTGGTGGTGGTAGTGGTAGTGCTGGTTGGATTGAGGAAGTTGTTAGGAGTAGTGAGGAAGATGAGGGTAGTTTTGGGAATTTTAGTTTGAGTTTTGGGTTGGAGTTTGGGAAGAATAAGGTTGTGGAGATGGTTGTTGGAAGAAAAGATTTTTGTGTTGTTGGGATTTGTGGGATTGGTGGTTCTGGGAAAACTACTCTTGCTAGAGAAGTTTGCAGAGATGAACAAGTGAGAGGTAAGTTTCAATCTTTCATTGTTAATAATCTTTCAATACATGATTACATTTGATAATCTATTTTTTAGGGTAATAGATTTATTGAATTATGCTATTTTCAGTTTCATACTGTATTATATAACTCTTTTGTTGTAAGTATTTAAAGTAAATCATTACTTGTTGTGTTCTTTTGTTGATTTGTTATTGGTTTCCATTTTTGGTGATTAATCCAACAAGACTTTAACTTTGTGCAGCCCTCTCCGGCTGGTTAATTGTCAGTTGATGGATTAATCTAACTACTGAGTGAATTAATCCAACTACTGACAATTTAGCTGGAGAGGGCTGTTTGTACTTGCAATACTATAACAAGTGCACAAGTTTCTGAGTTTTTGTTTTCTTTTGTTTTTATGGTTTCTTTTTATGAGCAAGTGTTTCAAAAAGGTTTTATTAACTGTTTAACGTTTGGTTTTTGCAGGTTATTTTAAAGAAAGAATTTTGTTTCTGACGGTCTCCCAGTCTCCGGATGTGGAGCAGTTGAGGGCAAGGATTTGGGGACACATTATGGGAAGTGGAAGCATGAATACCAATTTTGTTGTTCCGCAATGGATGCCCCAATATGAATATGGCGGGAGCCAGGCTCAAATCCTGATTATTCTCGACGATGTGTGGACACTTTCTGTGCTGGAGCAGCTAGTGTTTAGAATACCTTGTGTCAAATTCATTGTGGTTTCCAGGTTCCATTTCCCAGTTTTCAATGCAACTTACCAAGTGGAACCGCTCAGCGAAGATGATGCTTTGTCTTTGTTCTGTCACCATGCTTTCGGACAGAAATCAATCCCTACCGCAGCTAATCCGAATTTAGTCAAACAGGTAATAGTTTCATCTTTAAAGTAGCGAATTTTGTTCATGTTCATGGATTGAATCGTTTACTAAAAATAAACTGTTATGTTAAATACAGGTTGTGGCTGAGTGTGGAAAGCTTCCACTGGCTCTTAAAGTGATTGGAGCTTCATTGCGAGATCAGAACGAAATGTTTTGGTTGAGTGTCAAAACAAGGCTTTCACAAGGGTTAAGCATAGGTGAATCCTATGAACTTAATCTGATTGATCGAATGGCAATCAGTACTAATTACTTGCCTGAAAAGATTAAAGAGTGCTTCTTGGACTTGTGTACCTTTCCAGAGGATAAAAAGATTCCTCTAGAAGTTTTAATCAATATGTGGGTTGAAATCCATGATATTCATGAAACGGAAGCATATGCTATTGTCGTTGAGCTTTCGAACAAGAATCTCCTCGCCTTAGTGAAAGAGGCACGGTATGCAAGTTCGAAAAATGCATTCATGTTTTATGAATTGATATGATCTATTTCCAAATAGAAATAAAATAGCTTATATATTATTCTAACTTCTTTTGACATTTTTACTTTTCAGTGCTGGGGGAATGTATAGCAGTTGCTTTGAGATTTCTATTACTCAACATGATATACTGAGAGATGTTGCCCTTAATTTAAATAATCATGGGAGCGTTAATCAACGCCGAAGATTAGTAATGCCAAAACGAGATGATGATGGACAACTTCCTAGAGAATGGTTGAGATATGAGGACCAACCGTTTGAAGCTCGAATTGTTTCAATTCAGACAGGTACATATATATACAATACTTTTTATACATTACTAGTATAAGTTTCTTTCATGTTCTGTGATTAATCTTTGTGATAAATTTCACATTGCAGGTGAAATGAGAAAATGTGACTGGTGTAATTTGGAATTTCCTAAAGCTGAAGTGCTGATTATTAATTTCACATCTAGTGAATACTTCTTACCCCCCTTCATTAATAGAATGCCAAATTTGAGAGCATTAATAGTAATAAACCACAGCACTTCGTATGCGCATCTTCACAATATTTCGGTTTTGAAGAGCTTAACCAAATTGAGGAGCCTTTGGCTTGAAAAAGTTTCAATCCCACAGTTATCTGGCATAGTCATGGAAAGCTTGAGGAAATTGTTTATAGTCCTTTGTATGATTAACAACAGTCTTGAAGGAAAAGACTCAAACCTAGCCGATATCTTCCCTAACATCTCTGAGCTCACACTTGATCACTGCGAAGATCTAACTGAGTTTCCTTCGAGTATTTGTAGGATACAGTCACTAAAAAACTTGAGTCTCACTAACTGTCATAATTTGACACGATTACCAATTGAATTAGGCTCACTAAATTCTCTAGAGATTCTCCGGTTATATGCGTGTCCGGATTTGAGAACACTTCCTCCTAGCATCTGTCAAATGACTAGATTGAAGTATATCGATATTTCTCAATGTGTTAACCTTACAAGCTTCCCCGAAGCAATTGGTAAGTTGGTAAGCTTGGAGAAGATCGACATGAGGGAATGTCCGATGATTGCAAATATACCTAAGTCTGCATTATCGTTGCATTCTTTGCAGCTTGTAATTTGTGACGAGGAAGTGTCTTCGACGTGGAAGGAAATTGGGAAGGCCAAGCCTAATCTCAATGTTCAAGTAGCAGAGATGCAATATGATCTAGATTGGTTAGATACCGACTAATGATTAGGTTTCTTGTAATGTCTTAGCTTCACATTTCTTTGTAAATATTTGTTCATTCATATAACCTTTATTTGTTATGGAAATTTTAGCATGCCATAATCTTTTTGGTAGTCTGAACTGTGAAGTAACTATAACCTATGTTATTACTTTCACATGCCTTAAATTTTGTACAATTATTAGTTGAGTTAACAAACAAGAATGTCAATTTCGGAAAGCATATCAGCATGAAAGATTTCAGCAGTTAAGCACATTTTTTCTCAATAATCATCAAAGTCCCTAAGTTGTTTTTTTTTATTATTAAATGATACTAATAATTGTAATGATATAAAAAGTTAAGGCGGCTGGAAAAAAGGGAAATGCATTGATAGATTTCAAAATGGGGAATGTGTTTTTTCCATTCTGATAAGGAAAGGTTGGGCCATAAGATTGAAATTTGGTGCCATATCATGATGATAGGTTTACATTTAGAACTATACTTCGAATTGAATGCATGTTTGGTATCTGACATGTATTTGTATCTAACACCAGCACGATAATGACACATGTGACAAGACAATGATGCAATACATACATATATGATTACATAATTTTAATTTACGTTATTTATTTTCTAAAACTATTATTTATATCAACGACGTATCAGTGTCGTGTCTGACTATGCGAATGTCTTGGATCATTTATATTGTACATCTCAATCACTTGCCTACAATAAAAGGGATTGTCTGATTCATACTAGAAAACGCGTATAAGGTGATAAAAGTGAAAGCAACCCAAAGTCACTATCTTCTAGTTGCTGAGAAGCTTCCTTTGTCCAATTTTTTTAATCCAATCTTGATTTTAATATCTTCCTTTCTTTGTCAGTGTATATTTCTTTTATTATCCTTTTACATTGATGATCTAATAATCTTACAAGTCAAGCATCCTCAAGTCAACTCTAAATTAATCACTAAAACTATACTAGTATGCCATAGTATAAGATAACATTATTTTGTGTGAATGGACATAAATATCCATAAATATAATCCATCCATATATATTTTATTTTTTGGAAAGAATATCCATCTATATTTTTATATTTGTTTATTCAGCTTCTAACTTCTAAAAATTCCTTAAAATTATAGCTATACTACATAACAATTATATAAAAGATCTTGAACAAATTATAGCAAAATTATAGCTATACAAAATATATAAAAGATCTTGAACAAATTATATAAATGAAAAAAGAAAAAATCCCAAATAATGACTTAATGTTCTTTTGACATAAAATGATGGTTTAAAGTAAATTATTATGAACGGTGATGGTGAAAATTTTATATCTAAAACATAGTAATGGAGAAAAGAAAAGAAAAAACAGTCAATTGTTATGATATAAAAAAAGGTATGAATTAAAAGTGTATATTTTATTTTCATAAAAAAAAAGTGTATATTTCATAATAAGTTAAAAGGGTGGAATTGAAGTGTAATTCAAACTAAAAAATAAAGTTTAAATTTACTTGTTGTTAATTTCGGTGTGTGTGGTAAATAAATCTACTTAATAAATTCAATTCATTTTTGTCAAAAAAAGGTTACCATTCACACGTGTTCTGTTGTACACTTGGTAGTACTTGGAGTACTTGTTTATTTTTCTCTCTTTTGGGAAGCATCACATCATGCTTATGTAATCCCTTCCAAATTTAACAGTCTAGTCTCTCCTGATTGGTTAATTTATTTGAACTTTGCTATATATATTGAAACAAACTACTAGGACAATATATTTAAAGAATAGTACCATACTACCATTTATATAAAACCCAAAAATTAAATTATTGTGTGACGTTAAACTAGCATGGACTTAGTTGAAATATGATCTTAGTTTATATATATTTTGAAGCGAGCATATATAGTATATGCTGCACAATTTTTAAAATCCAAATGTATGTCACTAATTTGCTGCTATTTTAGGCATGAGGGTGGATTGTGATCAATGGGTTAGATTGGGTTTTGGATTTGGAGGACCTTTTGTTACATAACTTTACGTCATAAATGAATGCCCCTTCAAAGTCCAAATCAAGTAACCATAATTTACAACAACAAAAAAATTATATTGAATTCTTATCAATGCCAAACATCATCTCATAGATTTGAGATATTTAGTTAGAGTATAAATGGAAAAAATAAAATAAATTGAGATTAGTTAAGATCCATTAAAATCACAAAAGTATAAATGGAAAAACAAAATAAATCGAGATTAGATAAGATCCATCAAAATCACAAGATAGTCATGTGATGTAAGTGCAAGAGACTATGTTTTCTTTTAAATTAATTAGCTCAAAACTATAGTTCAAACTTTCGTCACTTAAAATTGAATCAAACTATAATTTAAATACAGCTAATTCAATATTTTATTTTAAAAAATAATAATAATAACTTTTATTTATTTAACCACCATTGAATCAATTGAACCCAATGACTCAAACAAACCCCTCACCTCAAGACATCAGTGTTGGCCAAAGCAAAGAAGAGTTGTTCTGGTGAAATTTTGTAGAGAGTAGTAATATAGTAAGACATGGGGGCAAAGCGGCCGTGGGTGCGACACCAAAGGGCATGCATAGGACATTAGGACCTATGAAAGCGGCGAAAATAGGATTGTTGTTAGTAGTGGTGGCCTATTTTTGCATTTGTGTACTCCATATTTTCCGACTTAACTTACACTTGCATTCAAGTTTTCTTCTTTTCAAACTCTTTGATGATCATGAACTCATGATCTCATCATTACTAATGTATAGTTGGATGCCCTATCCTTTGACTGCATAGTGCATATAAGATAAGATTCTTTTTTGAAAACGTCTCCTACTTGATTTTTTTACTTGATTTAAAAGCTTTAAATTACTACTAGTACTTTTTGAAAAGTTATCTATAGATACTTTGTATATATAAAATATAAAATCATTGTTAATTAGGATTTTTTAAAAATTTGTCTGCGCTAACCTCTTAAATACCGTTTGACCTAACTTTTGTTAAAGATAAGTAAAAAATAAGTCAAGTCAAACACGCCCTTAAAACAGCTTATAGTAACACAATTTATGTAAAGTTTACCCTCAGTCGTAAAAATAGCCTAATTAAGTTTTTTTACCAAAACTATCGAATAAACATATGCGCGCAAGAACACAGGATATAAAGAAATAGAAGTCACATAAAATTTGGCTACTAATTGCCTATATGAAAAACTTGTTTGACCAACCATATCTTACAAGGCAATTGTGCTCATAAAATTAATTAGGCTTATATATAAGCACTTATAGAAAATATTTCTAGAGAAATCTGGTAGGAATATATTCAGTTAACCTGAGCGGATAGCGGTAAAATTCATCATTTCTAACATCTCCCTTCTTATTCTGGAAAGGAACCCACCATGGAAGTCCTCTGTCCACAGCTGTTTTCTTGGCTTCAAGTGTGTTGTCAAGTACTGTCCCAACTATTATTGCCACAGTTGGTGGAGATGAGAATATGGTGTTCAATATATCATTAAACTGTTGTCACACAAAACAAGACAACGTTATGAGACAAAATATAAAAAAAAAAATTAAAACTAAGAATAAGATAGTTTAATATGCAGTGTTTTAAAAACCGAACCAGACAGTTCAATCAGTTGAACCTTGAACCAGCCTTTACTTTGGTTCGGTTAGATTGCAGTTTCACCATGACTAGAGTTGTTTAAGGCGATTGAAACATGATCCAAAGGTCTTTCAAGTTCAATGTCTGGTTCAGTTTTTAAAACGTTGGCTTAATGATCTAATGTCGACCGAATAAAGAATTAAAAGACTTAATAAGTGACTTACCCATCCACCGTTTGTTCTAACAGGACCATGACCATTTGGTGCAGTATTCATGATAAAATATTGAGGAATTGAGATCCCGAGAAACAAGGTTAAGCCGAAAACATAGATGTTTCTTATGGAGTTGTTATTTGCAAATTGTATAAATGAAATCCCAGTAGCAGCTGCAAGATAGAGAGAGGCAGTTGTATAAGTTTGCATCTACAATATATCAAAATTGTAATACTTTATCGTTTATGTAATAGCGGCAACACCTACCAACAATTCCGAATAAAACACAGTATATAGCAGCAAATATTGGTAAGGGAATTGAAGCGAAAAAGGCTCCGAATTTTCCTGAAAGAGACACGGAAAAATAATTAATTACATAAGAAACATAAAAGTGCGAGGGAACTCTCCAAACAAGAATTCAAGTGGAATATTGAATGTTGTACCAAAAATAGAGAAGAAAATCATGAAACCACATGACATTTGCACCACTCTTCTGCTCCCTATATGAGTGAGACCGAGTAGACCGACATTTTCACTACAATTATCAAAGAGATTAGTGAGATTATCACCTATATAGAATAATTAAGTTAATTGTTCAATAGGCAAGATGATTGAAATAGCGGTGGAGTCTGGCATGAAAAATGTGAATTGACCGATGCAGATTATAAATAGACACGAAACAGAAACGAAACAAAAGTTCTTAAAATATTGGTTTCTTACACAGATGCTGTAGTGCCAACACAGCAACCAAAAATACCTTCAGCCAGCATACTAATGCCCTGTGTCACAAAAGTTACAAGGATATCAAGATTCTGTAATGAAAAAGAATTATTAAGTTAATTGTTCAAAAGGCAAAATGATTGAAGCTTCACCTGGAGCCCGATGCTTCGGCTGAGCACATGTGCAGGAGGAGGTGTGGCACCAGAAAGCCTGGCTGCGGCGAAGTAAGTACCAGTCGACTGTATTCAAAAATTTCATTAAAAAAAGATCCAGATTAGATCATGAGTTTGATGACAACAATCGACAATAATGGTAAGATAGACTGAAACGATTAAGATCATTTTCCGGACGGTGAAGCTGTCAAAAATCAGAAATGACTCAAAATTGAGAACGATCATATATACTATGTCACATCAACTCTTCAGATTGAAGGTTTGTCCGGTATTCAACACGACTCTGACACATGTAGCTACATTCAATTACTTTCATTTCTTAAATTATTACCAGTGTCGTATCAGGTATCTCTGTGTGCACTTCATAGCATGTAAATTATCAAAATAATTTGTAGAATTAAAAATACTAAGGATAAGGAATAGTTGCTAGACCTCAGCAGAAGAGACAAGTGCTGCACCCATCATCCCAAAGACATGACTAGCTTTGAATATGGGAGTACCCCACTGAAATGGTAATGGCGCTTTAATCCTGGAATAAAATCATAATTGTTATCATAAAGTTCCAGAAAGAGCAAATGAACTCAAATAAACTGTTAAATTAAATCTACTACTTTTGCTACATACCAAGGAGCAGAAGACATAAGGTATGAGCGATCTGTGCGACAACTTGTTTGAGTCCTTGCTTTGGAATTGTTATACGCACCAGCCACTGTAAGGATAGCGGCAAAAGCCCAAACAACGGCAATGCAGGCAAGTAAAGCAAACCTCTCAAGTATATGATCAGCCTGAGCATGAAGGCGCCTCAAATACTGCAGAAATGTGAAAGGTTATTGTTGGTAGAATTGAATAAAACTCGCAAGAGATTGTTTCGGATTAGATATAAAACCTGCTGTGTTAAGATCAATAGAATGAGCATAGGTAGCCCAATCTGCACACAATCTGCAAGCTGCATGGAAGAATATAATTGAGTTTATGAACTTTCTATTTTTATTTTTCATTATAATAAATAACTAATTTATTCTTGGATTCTTCGTATGAATATTTACCAATGGAAAGCCCCTCGCGAAGAGACCAAGACCGACCACACATACCACAGGTACAATGACGATGGGACTAAACAGCCTGAACAAGAAAGGAAAAAGTAACCAAATGTTATTAACTTAAAATCATAATAATAAACAAAAGTTGTTACTTTATATGCAGATTTTAGATGTGTAAACTATGAAATGTAAAAGTTTTAAGAGAAATAGAGACAAAAATTAACATCGAAGATCGAGAATTTACCTTGTTAAATTTCCCCATGTCTTACTATATCCAAGGAAGATATTGATGAAAGATGAAACAATGAGAGATCCTTGAATTGTTCTCATTGTGTATTTAAACCTCTACAAGTACAAGTGTCATAATCGATTAGTGATTTGGATCACCATAACCAAACAAGCATAAAACACACATAGCAATTCAGTTGTCAAAGAAATAAATACATCAAAGTTGAAATTTTTAGAATTTGAGTCGGGCCTAACTCAACCCCTACAAAACTGGTTTGTAAGGTGAGGACTGCCCCCACTTATAAACTTATGTTCGAGCTTTATTTCATCTAATGTGAGACTCTAAACCGAAATTGCAATCTGTTTTCATTTTGAAAGAAACAAACCTCATGCTCTGATGGAAAAGTTTGATCATTGTAATCATTTATGATCGACATCACCGGAAGAAAGAAAGCAAGTGATCCACTCATAATGACCGGAAGCCTTGAACCAAACCAAGTATGAAGCAATGTGTTGATACCAGACATAAACAACAATGACTGAATCACACGAGCCTTATCACCCTACAAAATAATAACAACAACAAAATCAGCACAAATACATAGCAAGTACCAATTTTTTTTCTCAATCTCAATACGTATGTAGCACCGACACTTCAGATTGAAGACAAGTCAGGTGTCTAACATGTACCGACACAAAAACAACAATAACACATGACAATTATTCAATTCTCTTAAATTACTATCAGTGTTGATGTGTCAGTGTCAATGTTGTGACCGGTTACTTCATAGATCAATACACTTACATGATTCCCACCCATTAGAGGTACAAGAGTACTTGCAATCAGAACTGTTGTTCCAAGCATCACAATGTAGTGCTGAAAAGCCAAAAGCAATGCTTCCGCTGCAAAAATTAAAATTGTTGTAAACAAAAGCTGAAATTTTTAAGCTCAAACCCAAAAAAAGAAAGAAAAAAAAATCAAATCTTGTTTCACTTAACTTTTACATACTGAATCTAACAAAAAGATTCATACAAATGACAAGAACAAAAAACAAATACAACTTTTTATATAAAAAAAAATAAAATAAAGAATCATACTAGAATAAAGGTAACAAAAAGTAATAATCAACAAAAATAAACTAAATTACAAATACACACAAAACTGAGCTAAATAAAAAAAATTAGAACAAGTCTTGACATAAGATTCTCAACTGCTTTTCAACATCAAGCATGACTTTTTTTGAAGTTTAAGGTATAAAAAAATCAATAAAAAATGAAAAATCAAATAAAAAATGAAGAATCAATTAAAAAAAGTTGAAAGAGAAACTAACGCAAAGAAGGATTTGAATGGATGCAATAATGAAGTTGAAGAAGTTGTTCAGCTGGAGTCCAAGTGGGTCCCCTTGAAAGTCCCAGATTCTGTGGCGGTGCTTGAGCTGACGGTGGTGCTTGGTGGTTATCTGTTTCACCCATTTTTTTTCACACAAAAAAGTTCAACTTTTTTTCTGACAAATTTCTCAAACAAGAAGTTTTGTTTGGGTTTATATGTGTATCTACTATAGATATAAGAAAAGAAGAAGATTTTCAAGCTTGCAGCTTATATGAGTGACAAGTGTCCAATTTGCTTATTGCCTATATGAGTGACATGTGTCCAAGCTTATAGTTACTCAAGCTGTTTCATTTTGTAACTAGAAGAAAAACAAACTAACTAGAAGAAAAACAAACTAAACAGTGTAAACATAGGGCATTGTGAATATGAACAGTGTAAGGAGGTAAAAAAGTCTTCATTGTCAAATCTATTCTCATTCATCCTTCTATCTTTCTTCAACCATCCTTCTCTCTTCTCTCTTGGTAAGAAATTCATCTTCTTCATAACATGCTTTCTTTTCTACGAACTTTTTCCAAAATGGCTTATGAAAACATGTTTATATGCTTCTGATTATCTCCATTTTCATTCTACAAATTTTTTTCTAACTGCATTTTTTGTTTATTTTTATTTTTGCAGACATTACTGAGTTCAAATCAAGTGTAAGTACTTCCAAAATCTTTGATTTGTTCTATATAATAATTTTTTCTTTGTTTTTTATATATAGTAGATGGTTCATGTAATGTCTTAAAGGTATAAAGTTCGTGTGTTTCCTTTTAACTTCTTCATGTAATTTTCATGTAAGTCATTATGTTATCTCATTTTATTTGGTTGTAAGATGATAAAGTTGTTAACTTTTTCATGTTTTCTAATCTTTGTTCATGTTATGTATTAAATGTATAAGATGATAAAGTTGTTACCTTTTCCATGTTTTCTAAGCTTTGTTCATGTGATGTATATCTTTGTATAAGATGATAAAGTTGTTACCTTTTTTATGTTTTCTAACTCTATGTTCATATTTTCCAACTCTTTTTCATTTTTCCAACTTTATGCTTCATGTGCTTGATTATTGTTAGGTTATTGTTTTTATATGTAGATATGTAGATTTTTAGGATCATTGATTTTCAAAATGTATATTGTTAGGTGTAATGGCTAGAGTAGCTGAAAATATTAAGGATCTCAATGATAAGAAAGCTTTATGGAAGCTTGAGGTCTTAATAATAGATTTGTGGACTGTCAACAATTCAAAGAACAAGCAACATGTTGAGATGGTAGTATGTGACAAAGAGGTAAATGAAATTAATTTTGTTAAAAAAATTGTTTGTAATGGTACAAATAATATACATGTCTTCCTGATTGTTCTTATTGTTGTATAGGGTACAAAAATCCATGTCATTGTCCCGACTGAGATCAGGGAAAAACTCAAGGAAGTTTTGGTTGACAACATGAATTTCTCAGTTCAAAACTTTGATGTTGAGAAAAACATCACAGGTTTTAAACCTGCTGACCATCCTTTCAAGCTAATCTTCAATGCAGCTACTTTGATTGAAGATATCAACCAACACACAATTGTGAGGCCTCCTTTGAATGTGAAGGACTTTTCTGAAATCAAACAGGGAAATTGTCGTCCAGACCTTTTAATAGGTTTAAATTTTGAAAATATAATTATTTGATTCTGTATATTTCTTTTGGTATAATTATTATTTGTTTTCATCCTTCTTTATTTCGGCTTACATTTAAATTGTTATGTTCATAGATGTTATTGGAGCCTTCCATGAATTGGGTTATACACAAACTGTTGCTGGAAATAGGAAAATACAGATCAATCTTGTCCTTAAAGATCTCAAGTATGGATTTCAGTTTTAATATTTAAAACTACTTTTTGGTATGGAAATTTATTTATTTTTTCATATCCATGACAGGGGAATGTTACTCAATATCACACTGTGGGAGGAATTTGCGTTGCAATTTATGAACTATAACAAAGAAAGAACTGATTGGGGACCAACAATAATACTTATTCACAATGGAAAGATCAATCTGCCAACAGGTAATATAAATGCTTAATAAAAGTTTTCAATTATTGGTTATCATATATTTCTAATGAAAAATATCATCTGTTATTTCAATTTCTGTAGAGAAGTATGAACTATGTGTTTCAAATGCTTGGAATGGTACTAAAATATTTATCAATGCTGACATTGCTGAGATTCAAGAATTTAAGAAAAGGTTTATTTTGTAATTAAATTCATTATAAAATATATTGTTCTAATTTTCTCGGCATATATTACATCATTATTGACATATGTCTTGCATTTTGTTAATAGTATGTCTCCTGACGAATGTGGTGGATCACAAAGTCAACAACTAACTTCAGATTCAAAAATGTTTAGTCAATCATCTGCTGTTTCGCAATATACTTCTCCAGACAAATTTCTCAACAGTGCAGTTGTGTTGCCTCTTGATAAGATAATCCAACTTCGTGATGTCAGTTTTCATGTTCATTTTAGATAAGTGATTAATTCTTTTTCTTAACTCTTTTAATTATTGACTGATCCTATAATCATTCTCAATGTTATTAGACAACAATATGTATGACTGTTGTCAAGACATTGTGGGTTACAGCAACCAAAGGTGGGTGGTACTACAAGCTCTGCTCAAAATGCTCAAAGGCTGCAAAGGGGGATACCATTCCAGTTGTTTGCCCCGATGGACATGAAACTCATGCAATAAATTTGAGGTTATTTTTGTAGAAATATGATGGCATCCTTTTTCATTAAATTATCCATTGATTGTCAAATTTTGTGTTGACGATGTGATTCAGATACAAGTTGGATGTCGAGGTTGAGTTTAATGGAGTAAGAGGCAAGTTTGTTTTCTGGGATCGTGAATGTAATGAACTGCTAGGAGTCACTGCTGAAAATCTCAAACAAATTATGGTTGAGGTAAGCAGCCTTTATATACATTCTAAATATGAACATAACATTTAACAATCAAATATTTTGCATTAAGTGTTGATAATAAAATATTCTATTCAATTATTGTTCATAACAGGCTGGTGTTACAAATCCTCTAGCATATCCAGCTATGCTTGACAAAATAGGTGGAAGAACTTTAGCATGTAGAATTAAGTGGCAAAAAACTTGGGATACAGGATCAGTTCAAGCCATTAAAGAAGATGATGAGATTGTCAACAAAATCCTTGCTCAATTTCCCAACAATGAGGTATAATATTTGAGATGTTTTTAAAATAATATTATACATACAAGTGCTTAACAACATTTAATTCATTGTTGTAGGTAACTTCAAATCTGATTGTAGATAACACAAGTCAATCTGAACAGGTATTACTATGATTTTAAATTGTTATTCCACAAAATCATTCTTTGTACAAGTGCCCAACTTACCTCAATTAAATTTATAGGAATGTGACGAAGTTATTCCTACTGCCGAGAATGTTGATGATATCTCATTTTCCACTGTAAGAGATACAATCTTTAACAATCTCATCTTACACTTAATAATAATCAAATTCATCAAATAATACATAATACGATAAATATAGTCATACAAATTTGATCAACTTTCTTTCTTTTTTTTTAGCCATCTCTGTCGGGGACATCTGATTTTGATCCAAATTTCTTGGTATCACAAGTCACTCCTACCAAAGGAAAAAGAACTGCTGTTGATCCACAACCAACCCAGGAAACTAATGATCTTAAATCTCCTCCACAACTGTCTTCAAACAAGCTTAAGAAGCAGCAGATCAAAACTGAGAAACATCGTTGATTTAATAGTGGCCTCATCAAACTTATTGGTTCATATTTTGGTTATATTGTGTTAACTTTTTAGTATATTTTGTTGGCTGTTGAGCCGGTTGCTGTAATCTTAAACCCCGACAACAAACTTTTTTGTTCATACAGCACCATGCACAATCTTTAATATTCAAAGACCACTATCGTTTTTATATATCTGGTACTATTTTATTCATACTTATGAATTATTTATACAATCTGCTATATATTATAACTTCTTTATACCAATGTACCTCTTCATGTTCATTATTATCTCATCAACAAATATATAAATTATATCACTACACAAGATCTAATGTATACATAGTTCTTCAACATTTTAGGTCCAGATTTATGTATTCATATTCTTCCCCCATAGTTCTCTTGCAATAATTAATTTCTTACCTCTATTTTTTTAAGCGTATCAAATTCTTAATTTAACTTACGCAATTTACTTACATACACTTTTCAACAATCCACATAAATATGCAAATACTTTTCATGATAAAGCTAGGAGAAACCAATACATATTTTCAATCTATTAAATCATTCCTTTGCTATAGTGAAATTAGGAGAAACCAACATTTTTTATAAGCCCAACTTCAAGTTAACAAACCACATAAATAAATAATTTACTATAATAACTATTTAATATTTTAAATTTACTTTTAAACACAACCTAATATAATACAGCAGTTCCTTTGTTATAATGAAATTAGGAGAAGCCAAAATTTATTTATATGCCCAAATTGAACTTAACATTAATTTATCTCATTTATGAAGTTTACTATCTTCCAAAATCCACATAAAAATATAATTTATGTTAATCACTTTTCAATATTTTAAATTTCATTGGAAGCACAACCTATTCTAAAACACTCACTTACCCTACAACCCAACTCATCAAACATCACTATGCATGTCAGTCAATTACTAATACTTAGCAACTAAGCTATATGAATACACAACTCCATTACATTGGAAGAAACATCAGTTACAACTCAAGTTGATTACAACTATTTTAATATTATTAACTTAATTAAGTTAACAACTAAAGTAACAACTCAAGTAGTTTTGAGTTTCAAGAAAAGTACTCAATGACTACTATCTACCACATCAAAGGTCACAAAAATTACAACTACTATTGCTTCCTACCAAGCAACAAAGAAAGCTATGGAAAGACAATATGTCTAATCCCTGAAAATCTTCATCCTTCCAAGGAGCTATTTAAATTAAAATATAGTCACATGGGTTGAAAACATGTACTTGCCACAACAATCACTTTACTGTATTCATCATTACTATTAGTAATTAAAATAAACATATCAAACTATTAAATGTATATAGTACATACGAAAAATATTTAGCTTAATTTTAAGACCACAATCTTATCTTCACAAATTATATGAATTTAACAAGTACAATTTTCCCACGTTTTGGAGGGAATCAAAATTCAAATTATATTGAAATTCAAATTTTACCTCTCATAACACATCTTCTAAACATATTATTAGGTCTACTTTATTTTATTCAACATTCATTTAATCTGCATCAAAATGGATAAAAGTATGAATGATGAAGATAGTTCATCTAAAGCAAGAGAAAAAAGAAAAAGAGTTATTGAAGAAAAAAATCTAAGGTTTGTACGCTTGCCAAAAAAACAACAAACTACATCAAAATCTCAACAAACCACAGCTTCAAACAAACCATCCAACAAAGTTAGTAACCTTCAAGAATTGCAAACTCCTCCACCATTTTCTTTTGAAGTTAACCATTACAACTCTGTATTGAATGATCCTGTGATCAGAAACATGATGGAAACATCATTGAATCAAAAGGAGCTTGCATCTCAACAAAGAGAAAATAGAAGAAAAATGGTTGAGGTAAAAAATTTAAGGTTTGTAAGACCACCTAAAAAACAATCCACTCCTACAGCCAGTTCTTTTACTCCCACTAATACACCCAGTTCTTCTACTGCCAAATCCAATCACAAAACTCCATTAGTAGATATTACAAATACACATTCCGATCACACTCAACCAAATTCTTACCAACCAATTTCAGGTGGTCAAAGAGGAAAAAGTGGGATTAACCTGTTGAACAAGTTTTCTGCAACTCTTGAAAATCAAGCTTCTTCTTCAAACCAACATGTTAAAACAAATGTAGTACCTAATCAGGATTCATTTTTCAATGAGTTCATTAACGAAATTGGAAACGAATCTGATATTGCAAATGACACAGATGATGAAAGTTGTGATGTTAATGATTCAAATTCTGATTCTGATGGTCATTCAGAGGATGAACAAAATGAACATGATCAATATGATGGTCCAGATATTATGTTAAATATGGGTAGGTGTTTAATTTTTTTGACAATCACAAACTCATGTTTGCCTAATTTAATCTACAAATATTCACCTAATCTAATACATAGAATTTAATGAAATATCTCTTCAGGTTATGATGACATTGGAGATCCAGTTTGGGAGTGCATTCATTGTGGAGCATGTATGTGGTATCAAGAAAGAAAGTATAAAGGGAAGAATACGAGATGTCCGAAATTTCAATTGTGTTGTGCTGAAGACAAAGTTGAATTACCCTTGCTGAAACCTCCTCCTGCATTGCTTCAACATTTGCTATTTCATCCCACATCCACAGATAGCAAACACTTCCAGCAAAAGATAAGAATGTATAATTCAATGTTTTCATTTACATCACCAGGAATGAGTATTGATGAAATTACCGGTCGAGGTAGAGGTCCACCTACTTTGAGAATTCAAGGTCAAACTTGCCACAGAATTGGAAGTATGTTACCTGAGCCAGGTCAAGGTCCAAGATATGCTCAACTTTATATATATGACACTGACAATGAAGTCCAAAATCGAATTCAAGGATTCAGGTTCTCAATTAATATCCATTGTTATTTTGTTGTCCAAATTAAATGCAATGAATCAACTCATCTAATTTTAACATGTTCTCTTTTTATTTATCAGGAACAATAAAGATATTGATAAAGACATTGTTACAAATTTGGTTAACATGTTAGATGAATACAATGTTCATGCAAAATCTTTCAGAATGGCACGCGACATATTAAGAAGTGGCGAAGTTCAAGACTTAAAGTTGAAACTTATTTCAGAAAGATCAACTGATGGCAGAATATATAATCAACCAACCGTATCAGAGGTTGCAGCATTGATAGTTGGAGATGTGGATACTGCAGAGAAACGAGATATTATACTTCACTTGAGGAATGGTAAACTTCAAAGAATATCCGAGTTTCATACTTCTTACCTAAGTTACCAATATCCATTAATTTTTCCCTATGGTGAAGATGGTTATCGAGATGGAATCTTGCTAAAATACAAAGATGAGGTAGAAGTTACAAAAAGAAACAGACTTACAATTAAACGTTGGTTGTCGTTTAGATTGCAAAGTAGAAAAAAAGAGGCTCGAACTTTATTGTGTAGCAGAAGATTGTTTCAGCAGTTTTTGGTTGATGGATATACTATGATGGAATCGGAAAGATTAACATGGTTGAGGAAGAACCAATCCAAATTGAGGGTTGGTAAATACCATCAATTAAATTCTGCGACTGATCAACCAAAAATAGGGAAACGAGTTATTCTACCATCAACCTTTGTTGGAAGCAGAAGATATCTGGATCAATTGTACTTTGATGGCATGGCAATATCAAGTCAACTTGGTTTTCCTGATATATTCATAACTTTCACATGCAATCCAAACTGGCCTGAAATCCAAAGAGAAGTTTTGAAGGATCAGTTGAAACCTCACGATAGACCAGACATTGTTTCAAGAGTCTTTAAAATCAAGTTTGATTCTTTGATCAAAGATTTGACAGCAAAACAAGTTTTAGGAAAAGTTGTTGCATGTAAGTTATTTAAAGTTAAATTAGTTTAACCTCAAATATTTAATATGTATTTTAATTCCTACTTATTCATTTTCAGACATGTACACGATTGAATTTCAAAAAAGAGGTTTACCACATGCACACATTCTTCTTTTCTTACATCCAAATAGTAAGTATCCAAATCCAGAAGACATCAACAAAATAATCTCTGCTGAAATCCCGAATCCTGAAACTCAGCAAGAATTGTACAGCTTAGTCAAGACTCATATGATGCATGGCCCATGTGGACCCGGTATTTCATCTCCTTGCATGAAAAATGAAAAATGTTCCAAATTTTTCCCAAAAAATTGGCAAGAAACAACAATTGTTGACAAGGATGGTTATCCTGTTTATAGGAGAAGATCGAAAGGTCAAACTATCACAAAGAATAGGATTGAGTTGGACAATAGGCATGTTGTTCCTTACAACCCTTTTTTGCTATTGAAATACCGAGCTCATATCAATATGGAGTGGTGTAACCAACGTACTTCGATCAAATACTTATTCAAATATATTCACAAAGGATATGATCGAATTACAGCTTCAGTTTCAACAACCAATGGTGGTCAAAGGGTCGAAATTGATGAGATCAAGCAATACCTTGACTGTAGGTATATTTCACCAAGTGAAGCATGCTGGCGAATTTATTCTTTTCATATCCATGCTAGAAAGCCAGCTGTTGAAAGAATGTTTTTCCATCTGATTGGAGAACAATCTATTGTTTTTACTGATTATCAAAGAGTAGAGCATGTTCTTGAAAAACCAAGTGTTACAGAGTCAATGTTCACCTCTTGGATAGAAACAAATGCAAAATATTCAGAAGCAAGAACTTTGACCTATGGACAATTTGTGTCCAAGTTTGTGTATAATAAGAAGAAGAAATGCTGGACTCCAAGAAAGCGAGGGTACACAATTGGAAGATTGATTTGGGTACCTCCATGCACTGGCGAGCTATATTATTTAAGAATGATGCTAACCGTTGTCAAAGGTCCAACATCATATGATCTCATTAAAAAAGTTGGTTTGGTACAATATGATACTTTTAGAGAAGCTTGCTTTGCAAAAGGATTTTTAGGAGATGATCAAGAGTTTATTAAGGCTATTGAGGAAGCTAAAGATTGGGGATCAGGTTTCGTATTGAGAATGTTATTTGTTACTATGCTACTCTCATCTACAATGGATAGACCGGGGCATGTCTGGACTAAAACAAAGCATTGGTTGTCAGATGGTATTCTATATTATCAAAGAAGAATTGCAAATAATCGAGGTATAGTTAAAATATTAAACAATTACTACATTATATCCGTATATCAAATCAAATTTGTATAACTACCTACCATATCAAATAAGATCATCAATTATATAATGTATTTTATATTAATTACAAACAGATCTTCAACTCAGTGAAGAACAAATTGACAATCTGACCTTGGTTGCAATTGAAAAAATCCTTGAAGTAAATTCTAGATCACTGCGTCAGTTTATGACCATGCCATATCCAAAAGATTATGTCACTGCTGATTTGGGAAATAAACTCATTTATGATGAACGCAATTATGACAGTGAGACACTGCATACAGAATTTCAAAATTTGTTCAACTCCTTGACAGGTTAACTATTTTATAATTTCAATTTTATAAATATATAAATTACATAGTTCATTATTATCTCATCAACAATTTCATTATTATGCCATTTCAACTGGCACCTAAAATTATTATTATTATCTAAACATACTTGATATATACATATATTGCAGATGAGCAAAAGACTATATATGAAAAGATCATGAAAGTTGTTTCTAACCAGAAGGGTGGAGTCTTTTTTCTTCATGGTTATGGTGGAACAGGAAAAACATTCATGTGGAAAACTCTAGCCAGTTCCTTAAGATCCAAAAACAACATTGTTTTGACCGTTGCTTCAAGTGGAATTGCATCCATTTTACTACCTGGAGGTAGAACGGCTCATTCGAAATTTAAAATTCCAGTTCCCACTGATGATAACTCAACTTGCAATATTGAATATGGAAGTGATTTAGCTGACCTGCTCCGACAAACAAAGCTTATTATTTGGGATGAAGCACCAATGGCCCATAAATATTGCTTCGAAGCTTTGGATACTACAATGAAAGATATCATGAGTAAATACAAAGATTCCAGAGACATTTTTGGAGGAAAAGTTGTTGTATTTGGAGGAGATTTCAGACAGATACTACCAGTTATTCCAAGAGGAAGAAGATCTGACATTGTTCATGCCTCTATTAATTCTTCATATATTTGGGATCATGTTCAAGTTTTAACTCTCACAAAAAACATGCGTTTACAGTGTGTTGGTAATTCACAGGTAGAAAAAGATGAATTGTCTGAATTCTCCAAATGGATTTTAGATGTTGGGGAAGGCAAAATTGGTGAGCCTAATGATGGTGTAGTTGATATCAAAATTCCACAAGAATTATTGATAACAGAATTTGATGATCCAATCTTATCAATCATTCAAAGTACTTATCCTAATTTGTTAGACAATTATTTGAATTATGGTTTTCTAAGTAGCAGAGCAATTTTGGCATCAACAATAGAAGTGGTAGACAAAATTAATCAAAAAGTTCTATCCCTACTACCAGGTTTTGTATTTGAAAATATAATTTATATTTAGAATATATTTACAATAATACCAAACAATAATAACATTTGCATTCATATGTGTGTAGGTGAAGAAACAGAATACCTGAGTGCAGATTCAATTGATAGATCTGAAGTCAATGATAACAATTTCTACGAGGTACTCACACCTGAATTCTTGAATTCTCTTCAAACCTCAGGCGTTCCAAATCATAAAATAATACTGAAAATTGGAACTCCAATCATGTTAATGAGAAATATAGATCAATCTCAAGGTTTATGTAATGGCACGAGGTTGATTATCACTATGTTAGCAACAAGTGTTATTGGTGCAAAAGTAATGTGTGGAGCAAATAAAGGTATGTTGGTATATATTCCAAGAATTGAAATTTCACCATCTCAGTCCCCATGGCCATTTAAATTGATGAGGAGGCAATTTCCTATTATTGTATCCTATGCAATGACTATTAACAAATCTCAAGGTCAGTCTCTTGACTCGGTTGGTCTATATTTACCAAACCCTGTGTTTAGTCATGGACAGTTATATGTTGCACTTTCACGTGTTAAATCCAAGAAAGGTTTAAAAATCTTAATCCATGACAGTGACAATAAACCTTTGGATACAACCACAAATGTTGTCTTTAAAGAAGTCTTTCAAAATATATAACAGGTATTTATGATTTCACATTTAATACTGTTAATAGGACCATATCTTTATATTATTTTTTACTAATTAACAACAAATATAAATCATATTTCAATTACTTATACTTCTCCTTTTTTTTGCAGATCTGACTATGGAAGATTATCATATATATTTCTTAATGATAGCTATGGCATTAAGTTCAAATATGAACATTTTGTGATCATCGAAATCTTATTATGTAATATGCATTTTCAAATAATATTTCTATAATATCAGTCTTATTTAGTTTATATATTTTGGGAAAAAATATATTTTATTTCAAATATGGTATATGCAACTTTATTAATTTCACAAAATAGTTATTCAATTATGTTAAGAATATTTAAACTTATAGTAACATAATTCTAAGAAACTCTATTAATATAACCACTGTAACTACTTTGTCATATATATTGATATATCAAAACGTAAAAAGAATCTCTGCAATAATCTACTATAGACAAAGTAATGCAAAGATTCCTTAGACATTTAAAACAAATTTCTCAATACAACTTAATAATGTTACTGCATACCACCCCATCCACTACTTTATCTGCAAAATGCTTTGTCTTATTCATTTTAATTATGAAATCAAAAACTCAAACAACAACCTTATTCAATATCTCATTTATTTCTATGCATTGTCAACCATCAATCCACAGTGCACCAAATTTAATCGGCCAAACTTTAAATCCCCCAACAACCACAATAAATTAAAGGCATGTGTTTATACCAAACATAAATATTAAACATGTTTCAACTCACATGCAAACATTCTAATTTTTACTTCCACCATTACGTTCTTAATTATTTTGGTCAATTGTTTCGAAATTTTAAAAATTTCCATTTTATTTTTATATTCCGTCTAATATTTCTTACTAATTCTTTAGACATAAATAAGACTTTAGTTAAGTTTGAAGTTAAGTATGTTGTTGAACTACCTATATTAGTACTCTATATATTCAGATCTTTTGGTTGTCTACTTTTATTGATCTATGTAATCTTAATCTACTATCCTATAACAAACTTTGCTTTGGAACTGTTTATTTAAGACCTCAACATCAATGCTTTTGAACTATATAAGCCTGTAATGATACTTATTGAGCCTATGTTATATGTTGATATGTATTATCTATTTTTATTACTTATGTTGTATTTTTATTTATTCTTTCATAGCCTATGTTATTTTATTTAGTCACATTTTAATTTAATTTTTATGTTTTCAATCATAGCATTTTACAAAGCGAAAAATTATGAATCTACATTATGTTTCTTTGTTAAAATCTATCAAATAATATTAATTTTTCATCAAAATAAAATATGGTTTTCAAACACGCGACACAAGTACCCCGACGATCAAAGTACCCCGACGACCCAAGAACGCGCCAAAGGCGCGACCCGTGCGGAAGCACGGGTATCTCGACTAGTATATAACAAAAAAAGTTTGAATGAATCAATGAAAAAATTGTTATTTTGAAAAGATTAATTAATATTGTAGCAAAGTCTTATCTTATTATTAATAATTTTGGATTAAAAAAAATGAAGAAAAAAGATAGAAACGCTTATAGGGAAAGGAAAAGAGTTTGTGTTGTTTTCCAGAAAAAGTAGTGATGAAAAAATAAATCAGTTATTAAGGTTACTACGTTTTATGATTGTCGTGTTGTGTAGTCAAAGCATTTTATCTTTTTCTATTTATTTGTGTTTTTGTATAAAAATAGTAAATAATAATTTTATTTTCATTTTCATTTATGAGATTGAATAACGTTAATGGAAGAGCATGGCCCTGAAGGCGTGGATCTGCGGTGTTTACAAATTTCGAGATAAGTTATTCGTTTTAAAATATAAATAAAAGTTGGTCAATAACAATAAATGTATTTGGTCTAAATTTTGAACCAAATACATCAAATTTCTTTGACTTGTTTTGCTTATATTTTCTAATGGAAGCAGTATTTGACTATTTCATACATTTTTAAAAAAGAAGATAAGTCGCAAATAGTTAAAGAGATAAAAGGTATTTATCTATTTCAAAATGCATATGAAAATTGGTCGATAAAAATAAATGTATTTAGTATAAATTTTGAACTAAATACATAAGTTTCTTAGAAGTTAAGGAAATAATGAGAAAAATATTTTATTTACAAATACCCTATTTAACCTTTGATTGTCAACTGACCATAACATTTAGTCAAATAAATCATTAAATTAGTCTCTAATTTTATAGAATAAATATTTTTTAATATATCTCTCAATTATGGAGTATTTCAAAAAAATTATTATTAATTCTGTTGAATTTTATTTATATTAATCTTTCTATAAATTAGAACCAAGTTTTTTTTAAGAAAAGTTAGGGGCACAAGTTTAATTGTAGTGAAGTTAAGGATAATTTCCTCGACTCTAATAAAAAAATAAATTAAAGACTAAATTGATAGTTTTTCGTTAAATATAAGGACTTGTAAAAAAGAAATAATGTTAATGAATGTTTTGAAAATTTCTTTTAAAAAATTGATCATGTGTTAAGTGTTCTAATGGTAGTACATGTTAATATATTTAAATATGATAATTTTGTATTAAATAACACCAAAAAAAAAGTTCAATGCACAAGTACCAAAATAAATTTTTTCAAAAAAGTTACGAATGAAAGTCTATCTTGAAAATATAAATCAAATTATTGTCAAGGTAATGACTTCTTTATTTCATAAAAAAATGACATCATCTCCGATTCTTATTATATAAAAAAATTACTTTTCAAATTCATTAAAAAAACTAATGTATCTGAACAATAATAGAGTCAATATACATTAATTTTTCGATGAACCTAAAAAATAAATACTACTATAGAAAATATTAATGTAGTTTCTAGATTTTCTAAATACATTTTTGCATTTTTTTCTCCTAAAATCTTTTTAAGTTTTCAGTTTTTTTTTTGTTGCTGTCAAACTCAAATATACTATCTATTTTCCCTTGAGATAAATTCAGTGTACTACTATCTTTCTCTAGTCTACTATAGGCAGTACCATAGTTAGCATCCCGATCCAAATTTCATGATGCCTCTCACTTGAAATGCCACAACTAGTCAAACATAACGTCAATAGAATGTACTAACAGAAATGAGTTAACTTACTTTCACATGTACTGCATGTTTGTTTCCAATTTCGTGCGAGAAATATATACTATTTTACTATGAAAAATCATAATGCTAACCATTGATTCTCCGGACACTAATTAAAAAAACTAAAAATAATATAATTATTTTAGAATTTATGTAATTAATATATTTAAAATATAATTTTTTTTAATACAAAATTTTACTTTTTTAAGTCTTTTAACTAATGTCGTAAAAACACTAATTAATATAATCCTTTAAAAAATTCCAATATGAATTACCACCATAAGTAGTTATGCATTAGTATTTAAAATTTTAACAAAGACAAAATATTGTTATTTAGAAATATAAATTTATATTCATTTTCATATTCACGGTTGAAATAATGACTCAATTGAAATTAGTTTGACTAAAATAACGGAATATTAAAATGTAAGTCATATTAAACTGACGTCTATCGTGTCATTATTTTAGCCATAAATATGTTTTTGGTCCATATAAACATTCAAAGTTTTGCTTTTAGTCCACAAAAAAAAATTCGAATATTAGTTCCTCAAAAAAATTTCATTTTAAAAAATAGTCCCTATTATCAAATACCATTAACAGAACTAACATAGCACGATGACCGGAATTGTCTAGTGGCATGCATGTGGAATATATGATTAAAATACTTAAAAAACAATGGAAATAAAATCATAAGTAACCCTAAATCATTTTCTTCTCCACCGTAAGATCAAAACACCACCACCAACTGCTTCTTTTCTAACTTCTTCTTCTCTGATCGACCACAATCTTCTCCCACCTTCTTCTACCAAACAAGGCCTTCTCACCAACATGTCTTATGCCGCTTCGAAAATGTGAGATATTCGTTCATAGTCTGTTTCAAAAGGAAAACTGCCATTAAAACCATCTATGCCGCCCTTGCATCCTAGACGTGGCCTTCAAATTGGTTGATGTTGTCATCTGCGCCCTGGGCGCCGCCCCTGCAACCTAGGCGAAAAAGGCATTGCTGGAACAAAAAATCTACAGTTTTCTTCAATTATAAGCAATCTCAAATTCAATGCAACTTCCAATTAAAACAAGACCAGAAACATAAAAAATTCTACCTAAACTAAATTGAGATGATCTAGAAATGAATGTAATGACCAAGAGTCATCGCATCCATCAAAAAGTTTCCTTGTTTGGAGACTTTTTCACAATAAGCTTCCATTTGATGATCACCTCTCGGCTAGAGGAATCAATTCAGCATCGAGTTGTTCTCTTTGCTTGAATAAAGTGGAAACATCTTTGCATTTGTTCCTTTAGTGCCATTTTGCTACTAAAATTTTGAATTGACTTGTTGTTTTTCTTTAAGTCAACATTAGCTTGAGTAATCATCAAGATGTGATTGATGTTTAATAGAGGTTGGTCACCATAGAGTAAAGTTTTGATCATAGCATCCATAATAAATTGCTTTAATTTGATTTGGTTCCATAGGACTCAATTGAGATTCAACAACAAATTTATTGATTGGAAAAATTATATCTCTATGATCATTTACAATGCTTCTTTGTATGAAAATCTCACTGCATTGTCATCATGTCATGCATTGACTGATTTTTGTATCTTAAAAGCTTTCAATGTGCAAAATCATCTTCCTAAATCCTCGATCATTAAATCAATTATTTGGCAATCTCCCCCTCTTAATTGGGTAAAGTGCAACTCAAATGGTACTTCAAAGGTAACCCTGGTCCTTTTGCTAGTGATGGCATCTATAGAGACAATCATGCTAATGATCTAGACAATTTTGCTTCCAATCTTGGAGCGAATGATACTTTCTCTACTATGTTTATTGATGTTATTATTGCTATTGAGATTGCACATAGGAGATGTTGAAATAATCTTTGGCTTAAGTGTGATTCCATGCTTGTGACTCTAGCTTTCAAGTCTCAGCTAGCCATTCCTTGGAAGCTAAAAAACCGTTAGAACAATTGCTTGCATTTGGTGAGAAATATGAGTATTTTAGTTTTTCATATCTACTTAGAAGGAAATCAGGTTGCATATAAACTATCTAGTTTAGATTTTGGCATTAATGATAGCTTACGGTTTGATAGCTGCTCTATTGTTTTTAGGAGTGACTTTGTTAGTAATATGTTTGGTCTACTTAATTTTCGATTTTCTTAACCTTAGGAAAGGTTGGTTTGTTTCCCCCTTCTATGCATCTCTCTTTCTTTGTATATTAAGTTCCTAGAGGTTGGTCACTTTGGCATTTCTCCTTTGTTTTTTTTAAAAAAAAAATCATGTCATTCTTTTTTAATTCAATCTCACCATATTTTATCAAATTAAAGATCGGATCTAAAAAACCGATTCAGCATAATGTTAAATCCGGACGAAGGATATACACAACTCAACTTAAACCGTCATTAGTCGAATCGTATTTCTTACTATAATATTTTTCACAACTTTTATACAATTTTAATTTAGGACCATTCAATATCTAACATGTGCGGTCGAGATCATTTTAAACAATTTTATAATTTTATTAATTTAAACCGTCCGACCATTCATTAATAGCCGAGATTAAAAACCGTATAAAAACAAATTAAACTCAATTCAGCATTAGTACACCTACACCCTACTGTTAACTTTAGTTTTTCAAAAGTTTTTATCTTGAAGTTTTGAAAATAAGTTTTGGTAAAAAAACAAAAGCACCCATCAATTCGAGCATTATCTGATGTTTACTTTCTATTCTCTCTCAAAGAGACACTTGATTGTTTCTCTTATCTTCTTCTCTCACCTGTACATCCAAACAGGATATTAACCCCACACACATTAACCCCACAAAGAACAAAGAAAATAAAAAAGGAATCAAAATAGTACTTTGAGTTTATTGATAGTAATAAATAAAGAAGTACTTTGCACATAATCATCATCATCATGCTACAATATAGGTACTTTTAGATATAATTAATCAGTTGAAAATTGCATTAATGTACTTTTATTTTTCTGCTGTTTCAATCTTAAATCAAATCTTACTATCTTTTTTTCTCATTTAAAAATAATCTTACTATTTTTTTTAACAAGAATAAGTTGCCGACAAGCTGGGTATATGCTCATTCATAAAAGTTGTTATTCTCTATATTCAAAATGTATTGGCTATTGCGTCAAAAAAAAAAAGTATTGGCTATTTTAACTTATACTCTCTGTATTTTAATATTTTAATTCTCCTAATTTAATTAGTACTACTAGTGAGACCATTAAAAAAAATATAGTACCAGTGAAACCAAAATTTTTGGTTTCTCGTCACTTTTTTTATTTTATTATTTTAAGCTTAAATATATTTTTAGACGCTATATAATTTCAAATTCTCATTTTTAGATTTTATAAAGTTTTCTTCAACTTTTAGTGCTTATGATATTTTTCGTTTGTAATTTTAATTTCTATATAGATGAAAGATGGATCTGGATTCCCTGCAGTCAATATTTGACTGCAGGTAAATCTCAACCATCCATTTCATTTGTGTATTTTATATATTTTGTGAACTTTAAATCTGGACCATTAATATAGTGTGAATGCATGACTGCATAGGAAAATGAATTCACTCAATCCAAATCTTCAAAGTATAATGTTGTTTCTTATGAAAACTGGCGGCAAGAAAGAGAAGAATTACACTATTTTAATCTTGGAAATTACAAACCTATCCATTACATATATATTTTCTATAGTACCATCCTACCCCTTGTATGGTAAGTGGATTTTACTTTCTTCAATTTTCGTTTGTCTTCTTCCGCACTATATAACAATCCACAAAGACAAATTAAATTCGTATCAAAATGCTACCAAATTTTGTAGATGTATTATATGTGTGAAAATATAAGTTTCAAGCTTCAAATTTGATTTTTGAATCTAAAGTTTTAACATTTAAATTTTTTAAGTTTTTAATGCTTTAAGAAATTCATATTTATAATGTTTAAGTCTAGATTTCTATTGTTAAAAAATTCTAAACTTTTGGTGGTTAAATTTATAATGTTCTATGCGATGAGTCTATGGTGGACTTAAAATTATGACATTCGTCTTTTTTATGGTTAAAGTAACCATCCAATTGTAGATTCAATACCATAATATCATTGAATCCGTAACATTGATTAGTTATGTAATGGATAGAAGAAGACTAACAATTTCTATCAAATAAATACGACAATAAATCATAAACAAACAATTTTGCATAAATAAAGATACAAAACAACACCATAATTCAACGGTAAAATCACATAAAAAATATAAAAGAAAAACAAAGATCTTAATTTAGTTGTCACTATTATAAAAAAATGGTTGTCGCATTTTTTATAAATTCAGTATCCAACCCACAAATCGACTAATCTGAAATGACTAATTTCATCGTCTAGTTGTAAGATTTTATTTAAAGCTAAAGATTTTTTTCTCTATATGAACTAACCCACCAAAAATTGCATCAGGTAAAAATGAACCTGAAACCTTGAAAGGAACTCAAACCAATTAACACCACTTGACCAAACCAATTAACATACTCTAAAAAATTACATGAATATCATGTTAGTGGCAATTTGAGGGCATGGAGGAGGACTGCCAGCTGCTAAGGAATTGGGAAAAGGTCGTACTATACTAAGCCAGACGGTTAGGATGCAACCGTAGGATTTAAAATCTGGCGCCAACACATGTAGGCACGTGACATTAGGGACAATATCTTCACATTATAAGACTTTATTATATACAAAAATTACTAGTACGAGTATTTTATAAGTATAAATATCTAGTATAAATCTTGATTAAAGAATCTTAATTATGTGTAGAAAGAAGATCTGGTTTGGTAAACTGAACTTGATTTTTACCCAAAAAGTATATTGATATTAATAGGACCATTAATGCCACGGCACTTGCCTTATTACTTTAGTGGGCCAATACGTGCCATAATTTGATGGGACTCTTTCGTTTATCATTAATTTTTATTTATTTTTCTTAAATTAAAGTATCTTCCACCATGTAGAATGTTAAAGAAATCTCATATTAGTTACGAGAATGCACAAATATTTATAAGTAAAAGATAATTTTCACTTTACAAGCCCGTTTTCTAAAGTTGAATTAAGCTCAATACCCAATTTTAAGATGGTATCAATGCTTCTCTACGATCTGCTAGATCGCCTGCTATCAAATTTCTAAGTAAGAGGCAATCTTCACCTTACAATTTACGGTAATTCATATTTATTTCTAATAATTTCTAACATATAAAATGCGAGCTTCTTCCAACAAATAATTAAGAGATTAAAAAATTCTATGACTTATATTATGGGATTTGGATTTCATAAAGTGAGATTTTTCTATATTTCCTATATTTAGACTACTTTTATCTTTACAATATTGTTACTTTTTCTTAATTAACTTTTGCTGAAATAGAAATGAATTTATAAAGCTCAAATGTATAGAATTTAAATCTTTGTGTTGTTGGTGAATTCACAAATTAATCAACCCGACAAAGTCACCGTCCTATATATAGTTAATAGTTTGATGTCGATAGTCTCAAACAGAATTTCAGCTACTTAGATTAAGATTGCCAAACAATGTGACTAGGAATAGGATGTTGGTCATAACCATGAATGCATGGACCATATATATATATATATATATATATATATATATATATATATATGGAAATTGATTCCCTGTAATCACTGTAAAAATTTAATCTAAAGGCTCCAATGCAGTAACTGCAGGATATTTTGACTGCATGGAATCCTGATTCATATATATATATATATATGTATATATGCTTCCTAAGAATCTTCACGAGAGTACTAATTAAGGTATATAGATGTAGCAAATATATTTATCCTCTCATGTTACAAATAATTTTTACACTTGATTAGAAATAGAGTTCAGCTCATATCATATGTAAAAGAGATATTTGATATCACGTGACATAGGACTAGGTTCAAATATGTAATTTTTTACTTTTAAGTATTTTGTTGCGTGTTTGACTTTCGCCATAAGTCACTTAGGAAAAAGAAATTGAGCTGGTTGTTTAATAACACAAGATTTCAAACCATAACCAAGTCATAAGATCATTTTTTTTAATTAAACTATCTTTTATTTGAGAGCAACTTTATCAACTCCATATATCTAAGAAAATTATAAATGGCTCCCAAAATATATTTTCATAGAACACAAATTTGCACCTTCTGAAGTGCTTCAAACGTGAAAAAAGTTGTTTTTATTTTTGACAAAAGGTGATTCATTTAACCAAAGTATTGGACTCAAATAGTTAATGAGCTCCACCTAGGACGAATTGTTTGGGAGAACCTGAGTTCGATTCCTGGTATGAACAATTATGGGTCAGACTTTACTTATCTTCCGACCGAACTTTCGTTTACTGGGGCTCCCTTCCCTTGGAAATCAGAGGGTTAACAAAAAAAAAAAATTTTTTTTGCCACCCTACCTACCTCTCGCGCGCTCTACATGTTTTCATTTTTTACCATTTCGCTACTTAAGTAGCAGACGTTATAAAAAACAAATGGGGTAGGATGTTTTTGGGGTGTACCTGCTACCTAAATAGCGGACAATGATATTTTGATAAATTCGTAGGCGCGCGAGAAAATGTGTAAGGTGGCAAAAAAAAATTCTAAAAAAATAAATAAAATTGATTCATTTGACATACATAGCCCAAAGTCCAAAGGGCAGTATATCAAAGACCCAAGAATAATGATCGATTGTTAGAGACATTGTTAAATATGTTAAATGAATCCCTATCATATTTATGCTATTGAATACTCACCACTTATAGTGTTGGACGTAAAATGGTGTTAAAGAGTCTCACGTTGAAATGACATATAACTTTAAGATATTCTTAGAATTTTGAATTAAACCTATAACTCAACCTTTCAACCTTACAAAACTAACATGTATTGTGAGAATTGTTCTTACATATAAACATATCTTTAATAGAGAAATAATCATGATCGTGATCAAATTGGCAATAATTAGTTGCAACTTCCAGTAGTATAGAACTAGGACCTTTTACATTTAGCCACTGTTCACTATGTACTTACTGTGCATATGTATATTGGATTTTATCAAGATTCACACAGCCAATCATGAAAAGTTGTCTAGAATTCTTAAATACAAAATGCAGAGAGCTCAAAACCAAGGTGACAGTGATTATTTTGAAAGATTAATCTTCAATACACTGGGCTAACAAGTAACAATATAAGTTTTCTTCAAAAGTTCAGCATCTCAACATTGTCATATATTACATTAATGATGACCAAGTTCTTGCAGGTTGATCATGAAGCGCACATTTCATATCTCAGTCACTGATATTTTCTCTTTTTCATAAACACTCAAACCATCTAGCTATGTAAAAAAAAAAATACACATTACAAATTATCACACCAACTCAGCTCAGACTACTTCATCAGAAGTGCCCTTTACTAAAAGAATTAAGCTCAACTCCTAGAAGCTTGTTGAAGCAAGTAAAAAGCAAATTATCTTTCACTTCTTTCTTCTGTTTTGGTATTTACAAGACCAACCGTGAGTGTGCGAGTGGTATTTTACAAGATTTAGTGAATTCTTGTATATAACAAGACCAAATCTACAAACATAGCCTATAAAGTGTCAAAAAAAGGAAGTATCATAACTTACACACGAGTATCTCCTACCATTTCACGTCAAGTGTAAGAGCCTCTGGAGGAAGAAGAACTGGTCGCAACTTTGTATAGGACATATTAGACATTAAATTAGCCCACGAAACTGAATCAGATTCAATAAAAGGTTTAACTCTCTTGATTGAAAGAGGCTTGAGCCTGCTTTCCTCGACTCGAGCCACTATCTCAAACCAGACCCTTTCGACACTTGGCCTTGTTCTCCAATCAGGCAATTTACTAAGGGTGGCATTATTTCCTATTTCTCTTTCCAATTCTAGGGGGAACTTAACAGCAGCAGATGCTTTGATATTTGCTTTGATGAGGCCAGAAAATCTATCTTGAAGGATCTTGTGACCAAGAAGACTTCTCAAAATTTTCTCCAACAAACTTAATCTCAAATTTAAGGAAGCAACAGGACATGGTCTATTTCTAAACACACAACCATGATAACATTTTTCTGGAAGCAGCTCAACAGTGTCCTCAGAAATCAATGCAGTCTCTATTTGTGTATAGGGATTCCGAGCTCTATACGCGATCAATGATGCAGAACCTATTACGCGTATGGGAATTAGAGGCACGCATGTAGATTGCAAAAAAGGCCAGAACTCACTCTTCCCCTTTCTACACACAACACTTCCATTCATTTGCAGATCTAGATCCGAATGATAATAAAAAGAGATTTCTGTTGCTCTTCTTACTTCAACCGTAATACCTTCCCCAACAATGATGTGTTTCAAACCAGAATATGAAACATTCATCTGCAAACAGAACTCAGATTATTGAATATCAAAACTGCTACTTGGACATGTTATAGATTGCCATAGATATCAAAGAACAAAAATCTTATCAATAAATGGGAGAAAATTTCAACCTTTTCAAACTATTGAGCAGCACAAAACAAATGGCAGTAAAAACATTTTTTTGCAAAGGCACAAATGGCAAGGATATATTTTTTTTTTGCAAAGGTGCCAATGGCAATAAAATATCTTTGACTTTGGCGACATCATTAGTTACTAAAAGATGTCAATGCTAGTAGCAGTAATATACTGAGAGCCAATTTGGATAAACTTCTCAGCAAATAACAATGAACAGGATTACTTCCCGCGGAAGGAACATGTGAGAAAGAAACCAACAAAATCTAAGTATTTTAAACAACAGCTTCTTGTATAATTTGAAAATAGCATCAACAATTAAACTTTTTTTGGAAGCTTTCTCACTTAACATCTCCATAAACATGTTAAAACTTATAAAGAATTTTCATAATTAGAAAAACCACAAGCCCATTTTAATTTAAAAGCTCTTATAAATCAGAAACTAATCCAAACAAAGCCTGCAGTGTCTAAGGCTATATATCCTACAGGAACAATAGTAAATACATGAGAGATAACAACACATCATCAACAACAACAATCTATGAAGCACACAGACACGACATGTAGACACTAGACACCTTAATTTGAGTGAGAAATAGGATATGCATTTAGCTATTTTTGGAAGCTTTCTAATTTAACATCTCAACATATTTAAGGCCTGTTTGGATTGACTTATTTAGCTTATCTACTGACATTAACACTTGTGAGATTGTTTGAGAGAGCTTATGGAGACAGGTTATAGTATGTCCATAAGTTGTTTCCAGCTTATTTTCATAAGCTCTCCAGGAAAGCTCATAAAAACAACTCAAATGAAAAAACCTCCACTTTACTTTATGTTTTATTATAGAAATAGCTTAGCATAAGCACTCACTTTATCCAAACATGGCCTAAACTTATAAGGACTTTTCATAAATAGACAATCATAAACTCATTTGAATTAAGAAGCTCTTATAAATCAGAAACTAATCCAAACTAAGCTTACAATCTCTAAGGCTATATCCTATAGTAGCAACAAATAAACGGCTATAGCAATTTAACAATTGATCCCTTAAATTTCCGCAATCAAATTAAAATCTACATATAAAATAAGTGAACAATTATTTACTGCAAATTTCAAATGACCCTAATCCAACCCAATGAAATAAATACATAAAAAAACAAACTTTAATCAATTTGTAGAAAGTAGAGATCTGAATTATGGCTTACAGGTAAATTGAGCGAAAGGTGGTGAAATTCATCAACCCTTAATTCAAAGGGACCTTCCAATTTGATATCATCAAGGAAAACGATGGAACTGAGTTGATTAACAAGAGAAGCTAAATCGGGTTTGGGTGTAGTGAACTTGTTATTATTCCAAGAAGAAACTTGATCGGAGAATTTAACAGTGAAGTTATTCTTACCAGAGCCAATTCGAAATTGATAGGTTTGAGAAGTTCCAAACCTAATTTTTGCAACATCGAAGTTGAAAACTGTTACATCGTTCAAATCCCACTTTTGTTTCGCTGATATTGCTTTCAAAATATCCTGATTTAGATAAATTGGGAAAAATAAAAAAGAATTCTTTATGAATAAGGAAAGGGAATAATGGGATAAAGGAATGGAGAGAAAGTACCTGGAAAATGTGGGTGAGATTGGAGTGAGTGGAAGAAGAAGAAGAAGAAGAAGTGAAAGCAGTGAATTGAAGGAGAAAGATGAGGAATGGAGTTATCATCGTCCTAAGGTGAGATGAATCAATGGAGTACATAACATACTTGTCCAGAGACACAGTCAAATCTAGAAACAAAAATGTTTTGTTTGTTGTTCTTCTTCTTTGTTGAGTACTACTAGTTGATAAATCTAGTCATCTAGAGATTTTTTGTAAAAAAAAAAAAAATAACATAAAAATGAATCATCATTTTCCTTAATTAGTTATGTCGGTCTTCATTGTGCAACAGGAAAAATTACAAAAATAGTATTAAACGTTAGTTAGTTTAGTCACAACTGTTAAATTTGACCGTTAACTTAACAAAAAAGCAAACGTAATATTTTTTTGGGTACACGTCAATTTGTTGGGTTGACAGAAGATATGACATTTTGGTTTCTGGATGTGCAACTCGCTATTATTATTGTTCCTCACTCAAGGAAAATAATACAAAATAGTCATCAACCCTTAGGCATGGCAATGGGGTGGAACCGGGGCATATTTTGCCCTCCCCAAACCCATAAAGTTCGAGTATCCCTATATCGATCCCCATTTTAAGTGGAGAAGAAAAGTAGAACCCCAAACTCATACCCGACGGGGTTTGAGTATTCACAATGGGTTTTGGGTATCTCCGTCTCGCTTCTCTCCACACGAACTCGAGTTGTATTTTAATATTTTTTAATTAAAAAATGATTTAAAAATCGAGAACTATTTTGTTTTAATAATATGGTTTTATTAAACAAAAATAATAATAGGGAAAACAATTGATTTAATACTCAATTTAAAATAAAAATAAATGGATGAATGTAATATAAGAGTTTTTTGTACATATATAATATTTTTTTGATACATAATTTAATTTAAGAAAAGAAAAATATGATGTTTATATAAACGAGGCGGGTGATGAAGTATCAAAGTAAGTATAAATATTATCGTATCCGCATGGATTGTTCTGAATCAAATGAAAGTATTTGTTGAAATCATACGTAATTTAATTGCAATAAAGTAAAAGGGGGGATTTTTTTAGAATTAGGTTTTGAAGAAAATACGGCAAGAAAATAGGATTCAAATTCAGAAAGAGAAGGCGATTGGATCCTTTCGGTTCATCTAATTATTATTATCTTGGTAGTTCATGCATGTTAACAAGGTTTACAAATTTAGTTTCACGATTCGATTAAAAAAAGTAACTATGCCCAATCTCTTGGTACATAATCTTCTCCCTTGATCATAACTCCCTAATCTCTTAGGTTATTCATGATCAATTGAGGTTTTGGCACTTTAACCTTTGAATTCTCAATTAACAATTCGAAATCTCTTAAACAACGGTTAATTGAATAACTATCCCTAGATCGATGATTTACTCCTACTCTCGTAGCAAACAAATAATTGGAATCATCACACAGTTGGCCAAATTATGTAAAGCATTAAACACAAGGAATAATTAACTGAAACTAACTTCGTAATTCATTAACATGTCATATGAGACCACATGGTTCAAGAATAATAACAATTAGAATCCCATGGGATCCAATCAGAGAAGTTTAGCTACTCATAATTAAATCAATAACATAAACATAAATTAAAGTAATAGAATTCATTACAAATAAGGTTGGAATGAGTTTCCACACTTGAAATATCTCTGGAGCACCTCTGAATCGCTTCTGAAAAATAGTTCTTTCGCCGTAAAATTCTGTCACCTAATTCTGACTGAATATCCAATTTATAGGACTAGGTTACGCGCCCGCGCTAGGCGCGGCGCCATGGCGCAAATGGAAGTGAATATGCATTTATGCTCTTCATGAAAGTCGTAGCTCTTGATCTTAGCTTTCATTTGCCGCAAGTCCCGCGTCATTCCGAGTTACGGAACTCCAGATATGATCAAAATACCAGACAGACGTCATGATGCAAATTGTGCTGATTTTTCTTCTTTTTCTTGTGCTTCAAGCCAACTTGTAACGATGCTATTTTATCTTTATTTCATTGCGGAAAACGTTATAAAGCTACCTCAAATGCCTTGAAATATGGTTGGAAACATCGTAATGACGTGAAGTCATCAGCGGGTTCGGGGCGGGTATTAATGTCTTCATTATCCGCCCATCACCGTCTTTTAAAATCGGCGAAAATCCAAATCCGAACTCAAACCCAGTCAACTCGGATTTTTCCCGTCAAAACGGTGATGGTACGGGCTGGTACGGGCCTATTTTTTTAATGGGCCATCATGGGCTGGCCCCACGGGCTTTTGGGTCGGCCCCTTACAGAATAAAAAAAAAAATATCTAAAAATAATTTTATGTAAAAATAATGAATTTTAGTTAGCATAAAATCTTTAGATAAAATAAGTAACAAAAGATGAGATTTGTTAGATAAAAATATCCAAATTTGTTATGATTATCTTTATTTAAAAAAAGAACAAATTTGTTATGATTACTTTTACTTGAAAAAAGAAAAAATAACAACTAGTTTGTGTGCGATACATAGGTAGTTTTATTGTCCATTGATTTTTTTTTAAAAAAAATATGAAAATTTGTCGGGCCGGCCCATCGGCCCATGTAGGTCCTTGCTTATCGGGTCGGGCTAGATGGGTTGGGCCTTAATGGGCCGGCCCACTTAAGCCCATTTACATGTCTTGGCCCTCTGGGCCGGGCCGACCCCTTTGACAGCTCTACTATTGACCTTGCAATCCATTAATCACGTTGGTCATTGTAAAAAAACTGATGTGAAATTTTGTAGGAACACGTGACACACAGAGTTAACACACTTGTGGACAAGTTGATAGATAATAGTAATACAACCAAAGAATAAAATGTCATTACTTCTTTTTTTTACTCTCTTTATCTTATTCCACTCATTCTTTTTCATCTTAGCATAAACTCAAATAAAATGTATTTATACATATTCATAAATAAAAAATTTATAATTATAATTTTTATTTTTATTCTTTTAATAAAAATTATAAAAAAAAACTAAATTATATAATATACGCATATTTTATTTGTACGTGCCCAAATAATTTTGATTTGGTATTGTGCTTATGCAGTCCAGATGAATAGAAATCACCATCACAACAAAACAACACACACACACTCTTGCTGCGCGTCCCTCTTCGAAACTACTCAAACCAAAGGTCTCTCTCTCTCTCTCTCTCTCTCTCTCTCTCTCTCTCTCTCTCTCTCTCTCTCTCTCCCTCTCTCTCTCTCTCTCTCTCCTCTCCCCCCTCTCTCTCTCCCTCTCTCTCTCCCTCCCTCTCTCTCCCTCTCTCTCTCTCTCTCTCTCTCTCTCTTTCTCTCTCCCTCTCTCTCATCTTCGATTATATATGTATTTTTTTTATTTGTAATTTTTCATCAATTATTCTCATTATTTATTAGGTGTTGCGATGAGGCAAAGGATCAAGATGCAGTAGTAACTATTTTGTGGAAAACAATTTTCATATTCTGTGTGGTTGATTATTATTATTGATTTTGACGTTGAGAAGTTAGAGCACATACATTAACATTACTCAAAAAAAAATTGAAATCAAGTGATAGGTTGAATTTGATTGATTAATGGCCTGTGAGTGTAAGGGAAAGCTAAATGTGAGAAAACCCCAGTTCTACCAGGTCTTTTCCCCTTCTTCCACCTCTCAATCTCTGGTAATTTCTCAACTTTTTCTTCTTTCTACTGTTTTCTTCTTCTTGACCTAATTGCATGTTTTAATACATACTTCAAAATGTATATAGCTTACATGATTAAATGCATAATTTTTACTACAATCTTTATGAACGAGTATATAATGGTTAATAAGCTCCCATAGAAAGAATCGTTCGGGAGAATCTGGGTACGATTCCTGATAGAAACAATTATTGACCAGACTTTACTTATCTCGCGGCCGAACTTTAGATTATCGGCCCCCTTCCCCGAGATTTGCTCTCATGGTTGGAAGCAAATGGAAATAAAATGCATTCTTTTTACTAAAAGATGTTTATTGTTTGACTGATCGAAAGATAAAACAAATGAGTTGGTGCATCTGTAATTTGTATGCAACAATAACAAGGTGAATCATGTTTTTATTGCAAATGTATATTCTTTTAAGCAAGATGAAGGATTATCCTCAGTTTTCCTGTACTCGCTTCCTAACTTCCGATCATAGCCTAAGGGAAGCTGAGAAACTATATAGTGTTATTGGGTGACCTTAAGGGTATGTTTGGATGGAGAATTTTAGAAGGGGGAGATGGCTTATTAAATTATTATAAATTAAGGAAAGGATGAAGCTATAAAATGTTTCTGAAAATTAGTTAAGCGTGATATGGTCATTTATTATGTTATTCTTTCAATTTTTTCAATATCTCAAATACACACCAAATTATAGACTTATCCCTTCAAAACCCTTGATCCAAACATACCCTACAGACTACAGTCCTACCTTCCCAGAGTATTGATTTGGTATCAAGTGTCCCTTAAAAATGCGAAGGATAACCGAAATAGTTATCTAGTTTGCAATCTTAAAGTAAGATTGTTCTCCTCAGATTCCAGTGCCATGCATCTAAACGAATACATGATGTCGGTTGTTATTTTGGATATCATAGAGCGTTTTGGAGTTTCTGTTTGAATGTATATTCTTTTAATGCAGAGAATTCCAGATGGTTTTGTCCGTCAAATGGAGGGCACCACACGTGGATTAGTTTCATTAACTGGTCCTAGTGGAAATACTTGGCAAGTTCGATTAGTTGAGCAGGACAATTATCTATTCTTGCATCATGGATGGTCAACATTTGTGGGAGATCATCATTTAGAATATGGCGACCTTTTGGTTTTCCGATACGAGGGTCACCTGCATTTCACTGTGCAAGTGTTTGGTGAGAATGCATGTGAAAAAGAAGCCGCATTTCATACTGAATGCAATCTAAATTCATCTAACTTCGATAAGGAGACTTCTTTGGATGTTGTTGGTGTTCGGAAGAATATGAGGTGCGACACCATTGAGAACCAGGAGCTTGAGCTGGGTATTGCCGGTAGAGATCTATCCAAATATGAGGTAGTTAAACCAATTAGTATGATCAGAGAAACAGAAGAAACCCACAAAGAATGTTCAGCTAGTACTGTCCCTGTTCCTTTTCACACAGGAAATAGTAATGAAGATCAAGGTATAGCAAATTTGATTTCATTCTGGGTCTCAAACAAATATGTATTAAAAATAATCTAATATTCCCTAGCAAGCTGATATTTATCTAGGAAAGAGTCTTTTTTTAACAGCAAACGATGAATTTTATTAAAATATGTTTATCTAGGAAAGAGTATTTTGCATTAAAATCTTTATATTTATGTCAGAGCACATCCTTTTATTAAAACTCATGATTGAATTGTTCAATTCCACACAGCTTCGCTGTCAACGCTATCAGCACATGATGAGAAAAAGATTGCCCAGTCATTTAGCTCCTCTTTTCCATATTTTGTTAAAATAATTAAAACCTTCAATGTCAGTGGTTCATATACTCTGGTGAGTTGTTTCCTTTTGTGATTCTTAATTTACCTACTGAATAATGTTGTTTTATCTCTCCGCTCTTATCTTTTAAGTAACTTGTGTAGTGTTTCATCTGCTTGAAAAACTGATCTGGTTGGAGTATATTACTTTTTACCATAACAGTATTTCTCCTTTTATGTATGGAGGATGGTAAACATGGATTAAAGCATTTTAGATGTATAGATTAATTAAAAGTATAAGATGATATCAATGAAAATTCCATCCATAATTTCATCGTAATTAATGAGTCAATTTTGGTAGATTTAAACTATTTTCTTGTACTTGCACTTCAATGCATGTTGGAGTGATATTTCAATACTTAGTAAAGATGCTGCTTGACAAACTTAACAACTCCTGCTACAACACACTAAGTTTGAGATATGTCTACTGCTATGACATTTACAAATCAACTTCTGTGCATTAAAATGTTGTATTTCTCTAAGAAGTACCAATTGCTATTATTATCATAGTTTCGTTCCCTTAAATTTTGTATTGACAGATATTGCAATTTTAACTTTCCTTCTCAAATATTTCCTACTTTAAGTTTATTGGTCGTATTATTTGTTGTGTAAAGTTTTCTTCCTATTCACCATTCTCGGCATTAACACTGAAGCTCTTGCTGACGCTGGTTTATAATTGATAATTGATATAATGCAGAATATACCATATCAATTTTCGACAGCACATCTTCCAAACTGCAAGATACAGATTATTCTTCATAATTTGAAGGGAGAACACTGGACTGTTAATTCTGTTCCAACAACTAGAGTGCATACAAGTCACACTCTATGTGGAGGATGGATGGCTTTTGTCCGTGGCAATGGCATAAAGGTTGGAGATGTCTGCATTTTCGAACTTATACATCAGTATGAATTACGTGTTCGCATCGCTGAGGTTGGAAAAGATGGACTAGACTCCCAGGTTGGAAAACTAGCTTTTAGTATGCTTACTGCAAGACATGATGTCGCTTGCCACAAGACTTCCGGATATATGCCAAAGAATCCTAAAGTCAGCTCAAAGTGCAGAAACAAAGTTGATCGATCAGATAAGAAGTTGTCAAAGATTGGTCAAGACGCTGTTTTATCCGTTGACCTAATGAAATCCGGTAGAGCTTCAAATACTTCAAAGAAGATGGGGCTTAGCCCCAAGTCGAAAGCTGTCCATAAAAAGCTGGGTAAGGTTTTTCCTCTATTTCCCACTTGATGGCCCACTCAAATATTTTGCAATGTAGATCTATATCTTAAGTATCTGCAACAAATTTCTATTAAGTACTGTATTTTGTTTTCACAAATAAAAAGAGAAGAATATTATTCAATTCCTTGGCAATTGCAACAATTGTGTTACGTTTTTTTGGTATTCAACGAGGCCTAAACCCAATACAATTGTGTTACTTTGCTAGTGAAAGAAAGAACAAAAAGGATTAATATTGAATATTTTTATTCTATATAAGTTTCTACCTTCCATATTATGACTTCAGTCACATTTGAACTGTAAACAAAGACAGCTGTACCGAGGAAACATCGTGTTGAAGATGAACTAAGCTCCCAGGCTAAAGCTGGTTTGAGAATGTTGTTTGCACTCGACGAGCAAAGAGTAGCTGAAGCTTTTAGTTCCCCATTTCCTAATTTTGTGAAAATCATGAAGAAGTTCAATGTCAGTGGATCATACACTTTGGTGGGTACTACATATTTCACTACTAATTAGTGTTAGCATGTGTGTTGTTTAAAATTAATATCTTTGCTAAACTATTGAATACTTGTTATACTGTAGAAAATCCCATATCAGTTCTCTGCTGCACATCTTCCCGCCTACAAAACAGAAGTTACACTTCGCAATTCAAGAGGCGATTGTTGGACTGTGAACTCCGTCCCAGATGCTAAAGGGAGAACAATTCACACCTTTTGTGGGGGATGGATGGCCTTTGTTCGTGATAATGACGTCAATTTTGGTGACACATGCATTTTTGAGCTGGTTTCTCATTATGTGATGCAGGTTTATATATCTGGAGTTGGAAAGGAAGGTCTTGACAATCAAAATGGGCATGTGAAACTTATAGCTAACTAGTGTTCCATCTACTTGCTAACGTTCTTGTTTGTGAGACAGATAAATTAATCTTCAATGAAGATTTTTTGTGGTTAGAGTTGCAAAAGACTTGTGCATTTTATGCACGTTAGCAAATTCATGCTGTCTCTTCGTATATGTTTTACATGACACCATGTAGCATCAGCAAACAAGACCATAGAATGTATTAATCGTCTATTAAGCCGCTGCTTTTTAGTTCATACTACATTGTGAGTTTGTGATTTTCTTTACATTCAGTAGTAGGCTCGTGAAATGTTGGTTCATCTTCCCTTTGGTTCAATACTATCATCGACCATTCACATGATTGCAAAACCTTGGATATGTTTCTTCATCGCCATGCTCATAGTCTAATATAACACAATTGTTAGAAACAAAATGAAAGAAGTAAACTTCAAGACTATATGATGTGTGGTGTCCAGTGTCCTGCTAGAAGAGAAACTCATGAAACAAAAGGAAATAATTGATTCAATGAAATTATAACACAAATGTCAATGTGTCATATGCAAAACGACACCGTTATTTGTCATTAGAGTGTGCATCGTGAAAAACTCAAAAAATTACTTGGATCAATCAATAATCTACAGGACTGAATATTAACAATACTTTCACATTTTAAATATGGAGAAGTAGAAAATCTGGAATTGAAACTCCAACTGATTTACATTTATTGTATGACTGAAATGAAAGTTATTAACCAATTTTAATTTTCATAGATACAATAAAAAGTGAGTTAATTGAGTATTTTTTTTTTAATAAAAGAGCTAATTAGCAATGGATAAAAACAACCGGTGTGTTTTCTGAATTACGGAGTCGTGTGATGATCACATAGCGAACTATTATTTCTCCTTTTACTAGAGAATACTCTGTGAGCGTCATAATTAGCAGTATATACTAGTTTTTGGAAGAGTCCTCTTTATGGGGGCTCTTATAATAAATAAAATAAAAACTAGTGTGTTTTTAACAATTGAGTTGAGCCAAGCATGTGCACACTCGCATTGGCTGCTAAAAATCAAAGGAAAACATTCACATCATGTTTATTGACAAATTGAACCCTAGAGTGTTTCAATGTATAGATCTTAGGCAACCAAGAAATTTTCTCTTTAGGCCTTTCTTATTGCTCCCAGCTCCCTAATTTTTTGTTTTTTCCCCTTAAGCACGATTCAAAATCTATTCTCCAAACCAAATTTTATTTCGAATTCTAAAATATTCTCGATTTATTTCAATCAATACAAATCTCTATTTTCTAGTGTGCATCTATTTTCTTTTTGAAGAAATCTAGTATATATCAATTTTGACATGAATCGGATCTTGAATCCTGCCGATTCACCATGTTAGAATATTATAAAATATCTTTTATATTAATCTAGAGTATCTTAGGATTGGATTTTAATTTTATATTACTTATTATTATTTTGATTTGTTCTTGATTTAGGATTGAGTCTCTGTATCCATTTCTACGTGTTTTTTTTTTTCTTCTATATTTTGATTTGTTCTTGATTTATAAAATATCTTTTTTTTTTCTCACATCATGTGCATAATGTACGATTTCTAATTTTTTTTTTTTCCTTCTATATTTTGCTTTGCTTAACAACATTTTCCAAAATCTTTATTCTCATTCTTCAAAAAAAAAAACAAACAAAATCATTGTATTTATTACATGCGCTATAGAATTGGAAATATTACCCTCGTTGTTTTTCATTATTACCATAATTATTCTCATTCCATCAAACAAATCTTACTTAATTTTTATTTCAAAGTAAAAACTTCGAGTTTATTGAATATATTTTTAATTTTGGGTTTTTCCTTATTCTATTGAAATGGTCCGAGTTGTCTTAGGAATAAGAATTAAGGGGGGTGTATTGGATTCAGATTTTGAAAGACTTTTTTAATAAAAAAAATCTTGAAGATTTTAAAAGATTTTGTGAGATTATATTGACTTTGAGAGATTTTAAAAGATTTGTTTTAAAGACTTTTTTTCAATCGGGATTCTTAATACATGATTGTAATGGATTTCTAACACAAACTTTTAGGATTTCAAAGTACTTTGTGGATTTCTCTCGTTCCCTTCCTTAGTCATAATCCCTGTCGATCGTCGTACTTTAAAACAAATAACGTTTTTTTTTAGTAACATTGGAAATAACGTCTTGTTAATAAGTTCCACTGAAAATTCATCAAAACGACATTCTTTGCGAACAATATACAATTCAATAGGAAGAATCAAAGAAAAAACTACCTACTACTAATAATAATTTAATAAAGAAAATAAGTTGTAAAAGAGTGAAAAAAAATTGAAGAAAAAATTAAAAAAATAAATCAATCATAATATTGAGAAAAAATAAATGAATCAAAAAGGGGTAAAATCGATTTCCTTCTTATAGCAATATGCACACCTTTTGATATGGGTTAGAAAACATTGATCAATCATCATATATATTTCAATGTATGCATATCGATTACTAATTAATTGCCAACGACTGATAATACCTTCTTCTTACAACAATATGAATGAACAAAAAATATTGAGTACACTTGTATATATCGATTGGTATTAGTAGAATATTAACACGAAGAAGTTTGCAAGAGAATGAATTTGGTAGAATTGTGTCCTGGCAGAAGAAGAAAAAAAAGTCTTGGAAGATTATAAAAAAGTCTCAAGGGTTTGAGTGGGATTGTTGGATGAGTATTTTGTGTATATTTTCAACTAAATTTTTTTTCAAAATCCATCTCAAAGGAGAATCCATCAAAATCTATGGACTTTTGAATACCAATTGACATTTTAAAAGTGATAAGAAATCTCAATTGAATACCAACAGATTTTATTGCCTTAGAAAAAAAATCTTGATTGTCTTAATTGAATACCACAAGATTTATTTAACTTTTGCAAAAATCTTAATTGAATACCACAAGACTTTTTTCTCATAAAAAAGTCTTTTAAAATCCATTGAAATCTCAATCCAATACAATATCCACACATAGAAATTGAGATATGTAATTATTTTCTTTTTTATTTTATAAAACGTGGATCTCATGCAGTCAAAGCATGCTGCAGTTACTGCATGTGAACCCTTAAATTGAATTTTGATTAAATAAATAATCTACTTTAATAAAATTGAAAGGTTGAGATTAACCTGCAGTCAAACAGTGACTGCAGGAAATCCATATCCCTTCTTATATGTTCATTGCTCAACTTCCAGACTGCAAAATCAATTTAGAGTGTGTTTAAAATTGTGACTGTAGTGTTACTCTTAAAAATTAATGCAATCTTAGTAACAAAAATCTTAAAAATTAATACAATTTTTTAAAATCTCAATCAAATATCCTATATTTATTATTTTAAAAAGTCTTACAAAACATATAGTAAAAAAAAGTCTTAAAAATTAATTCAATCTTTTAAAATCTCAATCAAATATCCTATATATATATATATATATATTTATTAAAAGATATAATTTTGCTTTAAAAAGAAAAATCTGAATGAAATAAACCCTGTACTTGGTTCTATAAAAGCAAGACGTGCGTGTGTGTGTGTGTGGAAAGTTATGTTACTTTTTGCTGATACATAATAATGTCTATGTCTACTAAAAAGATGACGATGAAGAAGAAGAAGCTGCGTGTGGATTGGTTTGCACTTTTCATCATGGTTTGTGCGTTTACCTGGTGGTTACTTGTTTTTACATGTATGTTCCATATAGACATGGCGTCGTCAAAATTTGTTGATGGAGATGAAGCACATAAGCCATGGATGACAATATTTAAGCAATGGTTGAACATCAAGTACAACAAGGCTAAGGCTATTAAATTTACTCTAAACGTTAATGTTACATTTTCTGGCAAGGATTTGGATTGGGAACGTGATTATGGTTCATGTTTACAACCACCGAGCCACCTATTTCCTGAAAGTTTCAAACCATTTTGGAATTCCATAGCGCGCAGAAAAGTGGAGATGAGTGAGACTCATAGAAGCAGACCTCTTCTCTTGCGCTATTCGTGAAGGTTCTGTGGTTCACCATGTCATAACCCCTTTAGTTTGGTCATTCGTTTATGTTTATGTTTATTTTGTTGCTAGAGAATTATTTGTTTCATCTTTGCTTTCCCAAGATGAAATAGAAAATAGTTAAGACCATCCTTTAAAATTAAGTAATGTTTGTGACTTATGATACATATTTGAAATTTGAATTAACTTTATTTATTTACTTATTTATTTAGGATCATGTTATTATTTGCCTTGATTAATAGCGATAATTAAAAATATAGGTTTACATTACCAATCATTAGTAGGATACTGGTAGGGTGAACTGACCACTGAACCAGATTATGTTAACCAAATACCAGTGGTAAAAAAATAAAAAAATAAATAGAGTTTTCCACCTATTTGTGAAGGTTCTTTTTTTTTTTTTTTACAGAAAACCCTTGGTACTCATAAATTATATGGAAAACGCTTCTGTCAATTTTAAGACAAACAATTATTACAAATTTTTAATCATTTGGAATGTGTAACTACCATCAATGATTATCAATTTTATGTGTCTAATATTTTTAAACTATTGGCTTTATTTTATAAACAATACATCTTAATATTGAAGGATTGCTCAACGAATGAAATTTCCTTTTAAGAATTATGAAGATCATTGTGGTTTGTAATTAAGAAGATCATTGTGATATAGTTCTTGAAAAACTAAAACTTTAGTATTAATGCATTCCTGATGAATTGCTCAAAGAATACGGAGTTCCTTAATCATATTGTTAATGAAAAATTATTTATATAGTTTCTTAAGAACTTAAAATTCAATATTAAAGCATTCCTGAGCTTGCGGCAATACATAACCCTCAAGAATTTAAGTTTATCCATAAACCCATCCACCACAAACGAAAAACTCTCGAGATTATCACAATTTGAAAGATCAAGTTTTTCTAAAGAAGCTAATTTGAGAGGTGGAATACTTTTGAGGTTGTTGCAACCTTTAGTGCTCAATATTTAAGTTTACCCAACAATTCATCCACCACGGTGGGAAAAATCTCGAGACTATCACAATAACTAAGATCGAGTTCTTCCAACAAAGTCAACTTTAGAGGTGGTATACTCTTGAGATTTTTGCAACTTATAACTCTCATGATTTTAAGTTTTTCCAACAGCTCATCCACCACAGGTGGAAAACTATCAAGACTCTCACAATGTGATATATTGAGTAGTTCCAAGGAATCCAACTTGAGAGGTGGAATACTCCTAAGCTTGCGGCAATATCTAATACTCAAGAATTTAAGTTTCTCGAGTGATCCATCCATCATGGGTGGCAAACTCTCAAGACTATAACAATATGAAATATCAAGTTCTTCTAGAAAATCCAAATTGAGAGGCGGGATACTCCTGATGTTGCAACTTCTTAATCTCAAGATTTTGAGTTTCTCCAGCAATCCCACCCCAGGTGGAAAACTCTCAAGACTCCAACAATTTGAAAGATAAGTTCTTCTAGAGAAGCCAATTTGAGAGGTGGAATTCTCTTCATATTGTTGCAACTTTCAATACTCAAGTTCCTTATAAGTTTATCTAGCAACCCATCCACCACAGGTGGAAAATTCTCAAGACAATTACAATAAGAAAAGTGAAGTTCCTTTAGCGAATCTAACTTGAGAGGGGGGATACTCCTAATATGGTTGCAACAAATGACTTTGAAGATTTGAAGTTTCTCCAGCAACCCATCAACCACGTGTGGAAAACTCAGAAGTCTATCACAAAATGAAAGTTCAAGTTGTTCCAAAGAATCCAACTTGAGAGGTGGAATATTGTTGAGCTTGCAGCAATATCTAACACTTAGGTATGATATTCCTAAATAGAATTAATATATACGCAAGATTTATCCATATAAATAATAGAATGATACAAGAGGATTTTGCATGAAATGGAAGTTGAGCAATGAACATATAAGAAGGGATATGGATTTTGCAGTCTGGAAGTTGAGTAACCTCTTTCTTCTATTGGTATGATATTCAACCACCGCATGATTTCCATGACACAAGAGAGATAAAACTTTCAAGTTCCTTATAATGCTCCAAGTTGCTATTTTTGCCTTTCATCGCCAACTTCCTTCGTAATATTTGCCGGCACTCTATTTTTATTCAATCATTTAATTGTTAATCTTCTATTTTTATACCCATTAAATAAATTGAAATCATCGATTATCATTCATCTTAATGGTATTATTATTTCTTGTGATAATTGTCTTATTTTAATTCATAAAATAAAACAATGAGAAGTAGATGTAAGCAGGGGAATTCTAAAAAAAAATATGTTTCTCTTTTGGAAGAAATATGTTTCTCTTTTAATCCATAAACTAAATTTTATTTCGAATTCTAAAATATTCTCGATAAGGTTCATAATCTAGATTCCGAACCTGAGAGTTTAAAATAGAACTAGTATGACATCATTCATTTGTGTTTTTCTTGATCAAACTCACTATAAACCAACCTCTAAATCCTACTCTAGTTTATTTCTCTTATTTGATCAAGCCAGCTTCAAAGAGACTAAAAGTACATTAACAATCAACAAAAATAGTATTTATTTGTGGGTCACAAATTTAGTTTCTCTGATGTTGGATTGATCAACATATAGTGCTCTCAGTAGAAACACGATGAATAGAATCAAAGCTCTTCTCAATTCACAATAGAAAGTTAAGGCGACACACGTTTTATTGGGAGGTGAATATATGTGATTAAACTTCGTTGTTTACTAAAATAAAAATAAAAACCCTTAGGAGTAATTTTATATATATATATATATGGATCCAATTAAAAGAACGTCAGACAACAAAAGTGTAAAATAATCGTGGCATTTTAACCTTATGTAGAGCGAAACTAGTAGTCGGCCTTCATTATCCACTAGAACTTGAGAAAATAATCCTTTTTCGATATTCACAAATTAATTCCTCAAACATCATGCTTCATTTATAATTGTAAAAACAATATAGTAAGAGAAACTACAAATGATAAAGAATAATTAAGGCTCAAGAGCATGATCCATATATTATAGTCCAAACCCATCCATTGTAGGATCCATCCATAACATTTTGAATGTGATACATTTGCCTGGTTGCATATGTCACACTTGTATTGTTGTATGTAGTTTCTTTTCAACATTTGTCTTGTTGCATGTTTTTCTTTGAACACTTGTCTTTATACATATAAGTTATTGTAGTTACTATTCTCTTACAAATACTATAAGCGTTTATCTAATATATATTTGCAAGATTGCACATGATAAAGCAACTAAAAATAATTACTATTTATTGAAAAGTAACAATTATTTATTAAAAAATTATACATTTAATATAAAATGCACAAGTTTTAATGTAAACTTACTATTTTAAACTTGTTAACATATACTATCTCCGTACCAAAATAAAAGAAGTAGTTTGACTACTACACGTATGTTAACACACGATTTTGATCACTAATATCTTTAATTCTCTATTAGTAAAAATTATAAAAATTGGATATTTTGAAAATACTCATCAAAACAAATCAAACAAGATCTTATATGCTTATATTTATATTTATATTTATATATTATTAAAAAAGTATGGGCAAAACATGATAAGTGAATAATGTCATTTAATCCAAAGACGTCTAATAAAATGGGACGGGGTAGTATAAACTGATACTATAAATAGAAGTTGACAATGTGTTTACATTATTCAAACATTAACGAAAAACAAAGTATGTTTTCTTATAGAGAATGACTCTCTACCTATGAAGCACGAACTCTGACACGGACACCGCGACATGACACGACACGGACACTCCGACACCGATAATGTAAAAAACATAGGACACTGACACCGCGATATATATGATAAAATTTGATTTTATTTATCGATTTATTATTAAAAAAAGTTAAAAATATTCTAATCAAAATTAATATCTTGAAATTCTTCATTGATAACATTATTTCAATACTTGTTTAACTTTTTTAGAGTATCAAAGCAAAAAAAAAAATTATTTTTTTGGTGAAACTTATTTGACTATTCCGACAGGTGTCGTACGGGTGTCATACAAGTGTCGGACACCGACGTGTATCGGACACCGCAACACGCCACCTCTTAGAGGTGTCCGTGCTTCATAGCTCTCTACTTTTTGGTTCCGATCAAACAAAATTATAACATAATTTAAAAATATTAAAGAGGGAAAAATAAATTACAAAGAGCCCAAATTTATTTGTACATTTATTTATAATAAAAAGTAGTTTAAACCCTTAAATATGTCACATATTATCATTATGATTTTTTAATGTAATACCAACATTACTTTTCTTAAAGATCTACCAACGTGTTTGGTTTAACTTTAGATAGAATTGATTTTGATAGATTTGATTATGGTAGAATTGATTTTATCAGAATTAATTTTAGCATAATTGATTTATGTTTGGATACAGTTATGTAAAAGTGAGTTGAACAATAAATTTCAGTGTAAAAATCATACTTAAAGTCAGAAGCTACAAATCATAGCTTCTAGCAGAATCAATTCTAGAGGCAGAATCAATTCTGCTTTAAAGTAACCAAACATCTAAAATCAATCTAAAATCAATTCTACACCGCTAGAATTGCTTTTGGCTATTTAAACATCTCTTTTTTTAATGCATCTTTTACTACCGGTAGTTGTCTTTTCTTGATAATTTTAATTTTTTAACCAATTCTTGAATTGTCAATACGTTTTGTTTTGTCCCAAAAATCACATTCAAATGCTAAGATGACTAGGACATTGACTAAAATGAATGTTTCTTTTCTTCACATTTTCGTACATTACTTAAAGAGAAATGTTAATAACATACTCTCTATCACACTTCTTTAACACACTCCAATACTATTTTGCCACATCATCCACTATTTTTATTTGTAAACTTGTAACCGGTTTCATCTATTTTATTTATTTTATTAATATTTTATTTTAACTCTTCATCTTCTTCTTCTACTATTCTGCAACTTCCACCAACAACATTCTCCTCTACTTTTTGATTCAACACCCAAAAAACATGTTTCAAACTACGGTTTTTTACTTTCTTTTGCTACATAAACATGTTGAGAATTAAAAAATGGAAATGGATTTGTTATGAAAAAGTGGAACGCAACCTTTTTGAATGGTTTTGATACAAACACATAAGAGAACATTATTATCAAGAATTGATGCTCTAAAAACCTCATTTTAAAAAATGAAACTCAAATTAATTGCCAAAAATTGGACCCATATCAAAAACAAAATGGAACCCATATCAAAATAGAACTCAAATTAATTGGCAAAATGTTCAAAAGAGATTGGGACAGAGATGGTAACACAGTGTTGAGTGACAAATTGAAATGAGAAATAGAGTTGAGGAACAGAGACACAGAGTCAGCGATTATGGTCTTTTGTTTTTTTTTCAGAATGTTGAAGATAAATTCTTAAAAAAGAGTAGTTTCCGGTGCAACAGGCTATGAGAAATAAAATAGTGGATGATGTAGCAAAATATTGTTGGAGTGTATTAGAGGAGTGTGATAGAGAGTGCGTCCTTAGCATTTTTCAAAAAATAATATAGAATTAGCAATTATTTTATTGTTGATGGAGCTCTTATAGAGTATTGCGACAAAGACGGGAGAGAGAGAATCTCTCAGTAATATAATATAATATAAAATTGGTAACATTTTCCACCCCACTATTAAAAATACACATTGACTAATTAAAATTTTAATTTCGACTAAAGGGGTTTTCCATATTATGTGTCCATCGCACTTTCATATAGAAAATCTAAAATAAATTAATATAATTTTGGTTTTTTGTAATGCATGCTATTTTAAACTTTTCATAACATTCGTTCGAACTTTTTTAAACCTTCCATAATCTTCGTTCAATTTTTTTTTAAGAACCTTAATTTATTAATGTGAGTGGAGAGATTCACACATAAGTTTTCCCATTTGACGCTCACGCATGAAGATTGTTTTTTTGTGGTATGGTGAAAATAAATTTTTTGAAAATAGAAACAAGGTCAAAGTATGTTACTATTCTTTTGAAAATTAGTATAAAATTTACAATTATTTTTTGTTGATGAAGTCCTACAAAGTTTCGTGTTAAAGATATATTGTATTTTCATACTCAAATAAATTAAAAGAAATCAATATCATAGACAATTGAAAAAACGTAGATAACCTTCTAAATAAAATAAAAGGAAAAAAAAACATTGACAACCTTCAAAAGAAAAATAATATATGAAAATAGAAATTATTGAAAAAATAAAATTTATCACGTGTTTAATAATAAACCTAATGTAAATTTTCTATAAAGAGTCGACAAGAGATAAAAAAAATCATGATATATTTTAATTTTATTGGTACGATCCCAAAATTTTCTATATTTTATTAATAAGAATACAATGACTTAACTAGTTTTGCTTTAAAAAGAAAATTCTGAATGAAATATACTTCTTTTTCCTCAAATTTTGTCGCTCTCGTCTTCCCAATTAGTGAAACCCTCATCACCCTCTTTTCTCCCACTCTCTTACCGGCGAAGCCGGCGATCTGTAAGCTTTCTCCCCATCTCTCTCTCTCTCTCTCTCTCTCTCTCTCTCTCTCTCCCTCGCTTGTTGATTTTGTTCCTATCGAAATTGAGTAATTTTCTTTTGTTGACTGTTGTTCTGTTTTTGTTCCGATTTTCTGTTCTTGTTATCATTTTTACTGCTGTTAGTTTCCTGCATCTGTCAATCTAATGTTGCCTCAAGTATTTTGCATTGTTGTGGTGCTCTCTGCTATTTCGATTTAGGAAGGGATTGTAATATTGGTTTCGATAATACTATTCTGTTTATTATTAGCTACAATTTTTTTTAAATCTCAATTAAATATCCTATATTTATTTTGAAAAAAGTCTTACATAATCCTAGTGGAAAAAAAAAAAGTCTTAAAAATTAATACTATTTTTTAAAATCTCAATCAAATATCCTATATATTTATTAAAAGATATAATTTTACTTTAAAAAGAAAAATCTGAATGAAATAAACCCTCTACTTGGTTATGTTACTTTTTGCTGATACATAATAATGTCTATGTCTACTAAGAAGATGAAGATGACGATGACGACTAAGAAGAAGAAGAAGCTGCGTATGGATCGTGTGGATTGGATTATACTTTTCATCATGGTTTGTGCGTTTATCTGGTGGTTACTTGTTTTTAGATGTATGTTCCATATAGACATGGCGTCGTCAAAATTTGTTTATGGAGATGAAGCACATAAGCCATGGATGACAATATTTAAGCAATGGTTGAACATCAAGTACAACAAGGCTAAGGCTACTAAATTTACTCTAAACGTTAATGTTACATTTTCTGGCAAGGATTTGGATTGGGAACGTGATTATGGTTCATGTTTACAACCACCGAGCCACCTATTTCCTGAAAGTTTCAAACCATTTTGGAATTCCATAGCGCGCAGAAAAGTGGAGATGAGTGAGACTCATAGAAGCAGACCTCTTCTCTTGCGCTATTTGTGAAGGTTCTGTGGTTCACCATGTCATAACCCCTTTAGTTTGGTCATTCGTTTATGTTTATGTTTATTTTGTTGCTAGAGAATTATTTGTTTCATCTTTGCTTTCCCAAGATGAATTTAGTTTCTCTGATGTTGGATTGATCAACATATAGTGCTCTCAGTAGAAACACGATGAATAGAATCAAAACTCTTCTCAATTCACAATAGAAAGTTAAGGCGACACACGTTTTATTGGGAGGTGAATATATGTGATTAAACTTCGTTGTTTACTAAAATAAAAATAAAAACCCTTAGGAGTAATTTTATATATATATATGGATCCAATTAAAAGAACGTCAGACAACAAAAGTGAAAAATAATCGTGGCATTTTAACCTTATGTAGAGCGAAACTAGTAGTCGGCCTTCATTATCCACTAGAACTTGAGAAAATAATCCTTTTTCGATATTCACAAATTAATTCCTCAAACATCATGCTTCATTTATAATTGTAAAAACAATATAGTAAGAGAAACTACAAATGATAAAGAATAATTAAGGCTCAAGAGCATGATCCATATATTATGGTCCAAACCCATCCATTGTAGGATCCATCCATAACATCTTGAATGTGATACATTAGGCTCGTTACATATATCACACTTGTATTGTTATATGTAGTTTCTTTTCAACATTTGTCTTGTTGCATCTTTGAACACTTGTCTTTATACATGCAAGGTATTATAGTTACTATTCTCTTATAAATACTATAAGCGTTTGTCTAACATGTGCAAGATTGCACATGATAAAACAACTAAAAATAGTAATTATTTATTGAAAAGTAACAATTATTTATTAAAAAATTACATATTTGATATAAAATGCATAAGTTCCAATATAAATTTACTATTTCAAACTTATTAACATGTATAAATTTGTACATAATAGATAAACCGATACTATAAATAGAAGTTGACAATGTGTTTAGACTTTAGATTATTCAAACATTAACAGCAAACAAAGTATGTTTTCTTATAGAGAATGACTCTCTACTTTTTGGTTCTGATCCAGCAAAATTATAACATAATTTAAAAATAATAAAGAGGGAAAAATAGATTACAAAGAGCCCAAATTTATTTGTACATTTATTTATAATAAAAAGTAGTTTTAACCCTTAAATATATCACATATTATCATTATGATATTTTAATGTAAGGAAAATGTTAACTTGTGCATCAAATGCACATGTTAAGGATGCTAAAATAGAAATATTTTTTTGAAATTTGTGCATTTAACTTTCAAAATATTAAATATTTTACATCATTAAATGCTAACTTTCTACTTTTAGGTAGCTTATCATGTGCCCTTGATGCACAAGTTAACATGACCCTTAATGTAATACCAACATTACTTTTCTTAAAGATCTACCAACATTACTTAAACATCTCTTTTTTTAATGCATCTTTTACTACCGGTTGTTGTCTTTTCTTGATAATTTTAATTTTTTAACCAATTCTTGAATTGTCAATACGTTTTGTTTTGTCCCAAAAAATCACATTCAAATGCTAAGATGACTAGGACATGGACTAAAATGAATGTTTCTTCACATTTTTCGTACATTACTTAAAATAGTTTACCGTTGTAAAAAAAATTATTTTTCCTTTTTTCTTTTTAGAAATTACAAATACTATTTTTCAACTTCCTCGTGAACTGTTGAGGTTTAAAGCTTTGTTGTACTTATCTTTCATTTTCTTTCTATTCTTCATAAAGCAAGAAACTTGAACTTTGTTTGAACCGTTTCACTCTCTCACCGTTCTTGAAATGGTTGGAATTGGAGGACAACAAATCTATGGTGGAAGCAAATCATGGCAAGAAGATATTTACTGGACTCATTTTCAGTTCATCCATTTCACACAATTTCTGAGAACTGATTTTCAACAACAACTTGTTAGTACCCTCTTCATTCTTTTTCTCTTTCTTCTCTTTTTCTTTACTTCCATGTTCAAAAATTGAAAGCAAGATTAAAACTTTATAAAGTTTTAATATCTGGGTGTTTACTGTTTCTTGAGTATATGCACTTAATTTCATGTTCTTATTGTTTTTCATTATTTTAACTTGCCCAATTTTTAAATTCTGTATTTTTTTACGGTTCCTTTAGCTGCAGTTTATTTTTTTTTTTGAAGAAAGTTTTGAGCTTTTGATTAGTGAAGTTATTTTTTTTCTGCCATGGTTATTATATTTTTTAGATATAGATATGCTTGTTTTTTACATTAGTTCTAGATCTGTTTTTGTCCAACCCCTTTCTAATGCTTTGCCAGGAACCATGTTTTTGTGGCTTAATTGAAAAGAAAAGGAAGTGTATAAGGAGATTGTAGTTTAGTTTTTCCTTGGTTTATTAGGGCCTGTTTGGATAAACAGCTTATTTGTAGCTTATAGCTCTCAAGTGCTTATGTATAAGCTTACATAAGCTATTTCCATAGCAAAAGATAAAACAAAGATAAACTGTTTTTATATATCCGACGAGCTATTTTCATAAGCTATATTTGGAGAACATATGAAAATAAGTTGAAAAAAACTTATGAAAATTGTCATAAGCTGTTTTCATAAGTTCTCCCCAACCAATCTCACAATAGTTATGTCAGTAGATAAACTCAAATAAGTCAATCCAAATAGGCCCTAACTTTTCTGTTTTCTGCAAACATTTTCTATGTAAATCATTGTACGCCAGATGATTAATGTTTAATGGTTGTTTCTCAAGCAAATAATTAGGTTTAGCTCTTAGGTATAGATATATAAATCTCCCAACATCGCTTAGATTCTTCAGCTCAATGTTTCTTAATATCTCAAATGGAAATTTATTCTTTTATTGCAGGCACTTCCGAAAACATTTTCAAACAATGTAAAGAAGAAGTTGCCAGAAAATGCGACCCTTAAAGGTCCTAGTGGAGTTGTGCGGAATATAGGGCTGACAACTAAAGATGATATTGTTTATTTCTCGAATGGCTGGCAACAATTCTTGAAAGATCACTCTTTGAAAGAAAATGATTTCCTTGTCTTTAAGTACAATGGTGAATCACACTTTGAGGTTTTAATCTTTGATGGAGAAAGCTTCTGTGAGAAAGCAGCTTCATATTTTGTTGGAAAATGTGGACATACTCAAACTGAACAAGGGGATAGCAAGCCAAAGGAAACAAACAATTCTGTTGAAGAAATCAATACTGCTTCTAATGGTGGTGTTGAATGTGGTTCACCTGAGAAATATAGGCGTCTTAATAATATACGAACACCATTAGCTGTACCTTTTGAAACTACCAATGAGACGACTTTTAATGCTGGTGTTGAATCTGCTTCCCCTGAGAAATTGGTGGCTGATGCACTCACTAAGACCAAAACTATACAGTTTCCCTTCCAACCAACTGGCAAAAGGACCAAGAAGCCTGTTAATGAAGTTACGCCTACGCCTGTCCAGACTAAGAAGCGAGGGAGACCATTCAAAGCAGCTCATTCTTGTGATTTGGCGGGTTGTAACAAGGAACACTCAGGTTAAAATAGTTTGTTCTTTTCCATTAACTTTTACTATACTAATTATAAATTATTTAGTAACTATAAGTCTATAACTTTCTGATGTCATGTTTTTTTTGTGGTGCACATGCTTTGCTATGACTATAAGCTTAAGAAGATAACTCCATGTTCGCTGTGCAAACTATTTATTCCCCTTTTTAAAATGGTCCTAAGCATGGTTTATTAGTATCTTACGATACATGCAAGTGTATCTCATTTTGATACTAAACTGAACTCAATTGATACGAATCTCTAGTGTGTATCTATTTTTTTTTTTTTTTGAAGAAATCCAGTGTATATCTATTTTGACATGAATCACATCTAGAATCCTGCTGATTCACTATGTTAAATTTTGATTAATTCTAATTGTTAGAATATTATAAAATATCTTTTATATAAGTCTAGAGTATCTTAGGATCGGATTTTTTCTTAGTCTAATTTTTCTTGACTTAGGATTGAGTCTATGTATCCCTTTAAATAGGGATTTGTATCGAGTCTTTTCTATTACACTACTATTTTTTATTGGGCCTTAACCTTAGGAAATGACACGGGGCTGAATGACAATGGGAATAAGCAAGTATGGAGAGTTTATGTGAGGAGAAATAAGAAAAGAGAGAATGATGAGGCGGCAAGGAGGGACGTGAGAATTAGGGGATTCAGTTATATGAGGTGGGAGTTGTGGAGAGAGGGTATCATGTAAGAATAATTGTTTTGTTAGGCCAGAGAATTGTGTGTTTTCTCTGTGTAGAGAATTGCTCTTTAGGTAACAGTGATGTATCATCAATAAACATTCACATTCCATTTGCAATTCTCGGTTTCTCTTTAATTTCTTGCTTCTGTTATTAATGGTTTGCAACATTAGTCCGACCTTCCGGATTAGGGGAAAGGAATCGCATGGTTCAGACCATTAAACTGAGAGGGAGAGCACAGGGAGTTCCCATTATCTTGTTGGTGGACAGTGGGATAAAGGCTGGTTAATGATTTCTGAAGGGTTCCCTTTGGTTTCTAAGTCTCATAGGGATGCTTTTGCAGAAAGCACAGGTAAACAAGAGCAGGAGTTGCAAAAAGTGCTTGATGAATTTCATGAATGTAGAAAACAATTTTGATAGATATCAAAGTTGTGAATAGTATACAAGAACTAATTTGTTTGTTTTGCCTTGTCACGTTGAACACGATTATGAATAATGTTGATAACTGATTTATTGTTATAAATAATAACTTCATAGGTCCTTCGCACCGTATCTTCAAATCACTTAGTACCATCATATATATAGGAGCTTACCAGATTCCTTACACCATAAGTCTAAATGTATCCTCCAATTTGCTTATTCATACCGTTGCCTTTGATTTCATTATGGGTCTTAAAACTTATTTGATCTTCCCTAGCAAACTGATACTTGTCTAGGAAAGAGTAATTTGTATTCAAATCCTTATATTTATGCCAGAGCTTATCCTTTTATTTAAAACTCATGATTGAATTGTTCGATTTCACACAGAGGCATCTATCCTGAATAGAAGTGGCAAGGAAGATGTTCTTAGCAGCGGAGCTTCACTTTCGAGGTCATCAATATGTCATGAGAAAAAGATAGCCCAGTCATTTACCTCCACTTTTCCATATTTTGTTAAAATAATGAAATCGTTCAATGTCGGCGGTTCACGTATTCTGGTGAGTTGTTCCATTTTGTGATACTTAATTTACCTTCCAAATAATGTTGTTTTATCTCTCCACCCTTATCTTTAAGTAACTTGTGTAGTATTTCATGTGCTTGCAATTAACGGTGAAGCTCTTGCTAGCACTGATTTATAATTGATATAATGCAGAATATACCATCGAAATTTTCGAAAGCACATCTTCCAAACTCCAAGATACAGATTATTCTTCATAATTTGAAGGGAGAAAAGTGGACTGTTAATGCTGTTCCAACGACTAAATTGCAGACAAGTCACACTATGTGTGGAGGATGGTTGGATTTTGTTCGTGGCAACAGCATAAAGGTTGGAGATGTCTGCATTTTCGAACTTATAGGTGAGTGTGAATTACATGTTCGTATCGCTGAGGTTGGAAAAGATGGGCTAGAAGACTCCCAGGTTGGAAAACAAGCTTCTAGTATGCCTAGTGCAAGGCATGCTGTCGCTCGCCACAAGACTTCCAGTTCGAGATATAAGTCAAAGAGTTCTAAATTCAGCTCAAAGTACAGAAAGAAAGTTGTTGCATCAGATAAAAAGTTGTCAAAGATTGGTCAAGAAGCTGTTTCATCCATTGACTTGAAGAAATCTGATGTTGGAAAGGAAGGTCTTGACAATCAGAATGGACATGTGACCCTAACTACCTAGCTACTGTTCCATCTACCTGCTAACTTTCTTGTTTGTGAGACAGATAAATCAGTTTCCAATTAGCTGTATTGTATCATCAGTAATCTAGATCATAGAATGTATTAAGTATCAAGATCATAGAATCCCAATTAGTTGTATCATCACTAATCAAGATCATAGAATGTAGTAATTATCTAATTATGAGACTGCTTTTTTAGTTCATATCATTGTGAAGTTGTGATTGTATAACATTCAGTATGCCTGTGATGTTGGTCTCTAATTTTTGTGATAAAATGAATTTTATTTACTAAAGTACTCTTAAAAATAGTAGTACTTGAATATTAGATTTTTTTTTGGAGGGAATTCTTTTGGTTTCATTAGTATTTTAAAATGACAAATAGATAATCTCTATGTTTCAAATCAATATCCATTTAAGATTTTGGCACAAATAATAAAAATAATAATAAAATGAATTAACTAACGATTATAAATTTATAGAGTGATGATAGATTTAGATAAGTTAATATTGGGTGTAGTATCTTTTTAGCTTAGTTAATTAAAAATAAAATAAATTCATTTAATAAATTTTTATATTTTTGTAAGAGTACGGAGTATCATTAATTCCATCTTTTATAGTACAAAAATGTAACTCATTTACCGAAAAATAAAAATGGATAATTTTAATGTCATATTAATACGTGTCCTTAAAAATATACTAAAGAATGTTTTTTTAAAGGAATATGTTAAGAATTTAAAAATAAAAAAATATTCTTTTTTAACGTTTGTGCATTTTATTTACAAGAAATTTAGAAATTAAATTAAATATATAAATTTCAATAAAATATTTTTTTATTTAAATCATTAACATATATAATTTTTTTTTACTGAGCTTGCACTTCTCTCAACCCTTTCACTCTCTCTCTCTCTCTCACTGTGTTTGAAATGGGAGGAGGAAGCAAATCATGGGAGGAAGACATTTACTGGACCCATTTCCAGTTCATCCATTTCACTCAATTTCTCCGCAATCATTTTCATCAACAACTTGTTAGTACCCTCTTCTTTCTTTTTTCCTTTCTTTCATCTTCAAAAATGGAATAAAAATTAAACCTTTCTAAAGTTTTCTTATCTGGGTGTTGACCACATGCACTTCATTTCATGTTCATACTATTTTTCAACTCGCCCACCTTTTAAATTTTCTATTTTTTCACAATTCCTTTAAAATTAAGTTACTTCTTTTGAAGAAAGTTTTGAGCTTTTTGGTTATGGATAGTCTGTTAGAGTTTTCCTTTTTTTTTGGAAATTCATTTTTATGTTTTATACATATAGATATGTTTGTTTTATAATAATGGCTTAGGAACTGTGACATTAGCTATAAATCTGTTTTATATTTTAATTGCAGGCACTTCCCAAAACATTTTCAAACAATGTAAAGAAGAAATTGCCAGAAATTGTGACCCTTAAAGGTCCTAGTGGTGTTGTGTGGAATGTAGGGCTGACAACTAGAGACGATACCTTGTACTTCACGATCGGTTGGCAACAATTCGTGAAAGATCACTCTTTGAAAGAGAATGATTTCCTTGTCTTTAAGTACAATGGTGAATCACACTTTGAGGTTTTAATCTTTGATGGAGAAAGCTTCTGTGAGAAAGCAGCTTCTTATTTTGTAAGAAAATGTGGACATGCTCAAACTGAACAAAGGGGTAGCAAGGCAAAGGACACAAACACTGCTACTGAAGAAGTCATTAATACTGCTTCTAATGGTGGTGTTGAATGTGGTTCACCTGAGAATTTTCAGCGTCTTAATAGTATAGGAACACCATTGGATGTAGCTTTTGTAACTACCAATGAGACAACTTTTAATACTGGTATTGAATCTGCATCCCCAGAGCAGTTCATGGCCGATGCAGTCACTGAGACCACACCTGTAGTGGTTCCCTCCCAAACAACCGGCAAAAGGACCAAGAAGCCTGTTAATGAAGTTATGCCTGACCAGACTAAGAAGCGAGGAACATCACCAAAAGCAGCTAATTCTAGTGAGAGAGCACTTGAGAAGGAACACTCAGGTTAAAGTATTTCGTTTTTTTCCATTACCGTAAAAAGGAACACTGATGTAGTATTTTTTTTTTCTTTCTGCTGCACATGCTTTGCCATGAAGTTTCAAAAAGCTAAAGATAAATCATTGTTCATTGTGCAAACTACTTTTTTCCCCTTTCCTATAAAGGTCCTACTCGGATATGTCGGTGCCACATGTTGGCCTGTATGGTGGGTTTTTGACTCTCCGCCATAGTCTTCCATCCACCATGGACATCACATGACTGCTTTCTGACATGGGTCTTAACTTTTAGTATGGAGAATTTATGTGAGGAGAAACAAAAACAGAGAGAATGTTGAGGTGGTAAGGAGGGAAAGTGAGAATTAGTGGGTTAGTTGGGGATTCGATTATATGTGGAGAGAGAGGGTAACATGGAAGAATCATTTTTTTTGTTTAGCCAGAGAATTATGTGTTTTCTCTGTGTAGGGAATTGCTCTTTCGGTAGTATGGATTTATCATCAAGAAATACTCACATTCCATTTGTAATTCGCAGCTTCTCTTTAATTTCTTGCTTCTGTTATTTCTGGTTTGCAACAAATTAGTCCAACCTGCTGGATTAGTGGAAAGGATTTGCAAGGTTCAGACCATTAAACTGAGAGGGAGAGTACAAGGAGTTTCCATTCTCTTATTGGAGGATAGTCGGTTACCCTCAATGCTTGATCACGCCACTGTAATTTGCTTCTTACTCCACCAAGCAACAATTAAGGTTTCCGCACGAGAAAACACAATATCCTGAAGTATATCTTCTATCACTCATTGAACCAACATAATTAGCATGAGTATAAGCCTCATAGTTAGGCTTCTCCTCTCTTAAACAAAAGCCCTCTCCTTGGAGTGGATTTGAGATTCTGTAAAGTACAGTTTATAGTCTCCAAATGGTTCACCCCCAAACCATGGATGAATTGACTCACCACACTAACTCCATAAGCCAAACCCGGCCTAGTGTCAACTTTGAAACATTCCTCCTCAAAGCCTGTCTGTTTCCCTGCAAAAACACATATTTCCTGAGAGATCAAAATGACTTGCTTTGAATGGGCCACCTCAATTTTCAAGAAATACTAAAGTTTTCCGAGGTCCTTCGTCTCAAACTTTATTTTCCTTGAGCATCTGTGATAGGACCCTTTAAGGGAAATGCCAAAATGGAGAGGAGAGTGCTTAGTTGGCAAGTTAGTTAGAGAAGGGAGAGAAATACACGTGGTAGAGGGGAATATATATAGAGAGAGGTAGTGTCACGGGGAGGTCATGATACATGATTATTTATAGCACAAGCACACCATTGCCTTTGATTTCATTCTGAGAAAGTATGTACTAAAACTCATCTGATCTTCCCTAGCAAACTGATACTTGTCTAGGAAAGAGTATTTTGTATTCAAATCCTTATTTTTATGCCAGAGCTTATCCTTTTATTTAAAACTCATGATTGAATTGTTCAATTGAACACAGAGGCAGCCATCCCGTGTAGAAGTGGGAACGAAGATGACCGTTATACTCTCCGCGGAGCTAAACTGTCAAAGTTCTCAGAACCTAACGAGAAAGAGATAGCCCAATCATATACCTCCTCTTTTCCATATTTTGTTAAAATAATGAAATCGTTCAATGTTGGTGGTTCATGTTTGCTGGTGAGTTCCCTTTTGTGATTCTTAATTTACCTCCCAAATAATGTTGTTTTATCTCTCCACCCTTATCTTTAAGTAACTTGTGTGTAGTGTTGCATTTGCTTGAGAATCTGATCTTGTTGGTGTAAATTAATTTTTACCGAAACAGTATTTCTCCTTTTATGTATGGAGGATGGTAAGCATGCATTAAAGCATTTAAGATATATACTTTACCGGTAAAAGATGACCGCAATGAAAATTCTATCCACTACTTAATGAGTCAATATCGGTAGATTTGTAAAGATGCTGCTGAACTACTGGCTACTGCTGTGACATTTTAAAATTAAATTCTGTGCAATTACTATGGTGTATACTGTATTTCTCCAAGAAGTACCAAAATTCTTATCATTGGTTTTCTTTCCATAAAAATTTGCATTGAACGATATTGCAATTTTAACTGTCCTTTGCCTGAAATATTTCCTATTTTAAGTTTATTGGTCTTATTTTTTGTTATGTAAAGTTTTCTTCCTATTCACCGTGCTTGGTTTTAACACTGAAACTCTTGCTAATACTGATATAATGCAGAATATACCAACTCAATTTTCGAAAGCACATTTTCCAAACCACATAATAAAGATTATTCTACATAATTTGAAAGGAGAACAGTGGACTGTTAATTGTGTTAATAAATCAATTGTGCATCATACACATCACATTTTATGTGGAGGATGGATAGATTTTGTTCGTTGCAATGGCATAAAGGTTGGAGATGTCTGCATTTTCGAACTTATACGTGAGTATGAATTTCGTGTTCGTATCGCTGAGGTTGGAAAAAATGGACTAGACTTCCAGGATGAAAAACTAGATTCTAGTGCCTAGTGCAAGACAAGATGTCGCTTGCCATAAACAAAGGCGACGAGTAGGATAAAAAGTCATCAAAGATTGGTCAAGAAGCTGTTCCATCTACCTGCTAACGTTCTTGTTTGTGACACAGATAAATCAATCTTCAATGAAGCTTTTTTGTGGTAAGAGATGCAAAAGACTTGATGCATTTTATGCATGTCAGTAAATTCATGCAGTCTCTTGGTACATGTTTTATTGTCACCATTCACATCCCAATTAGTTGTATCATCACTAATCAACATCATAGAATGTATTATTAAGTATCTGTTGTGTCACTGCTTTTTAGTTCATACTTTTTGTGAATTGTTGTAAACTCTGGTATCTTGGTGTTGGCTATGTTCATAAAGTGTTGGTTAATGTTATGCACACATCTTAATAAAATTGTTGAGTACTAATTTTTATGAGTTTAATGGACATGCCCGACAATGTAGTAAAATACAATATTTTACATTGTCATCCAATCAATCTTTTTTTTTTTCGGATACAGAAACGATCAATCTTATTGGCCATGTTTGTTTAGGATTATTTAATGAAAGACCATTTTCTTAAAAATATTAGCCTTTTTTTTAATCCTTCTATTACTTTATTATAATAAATATTTTCGTTAAGAAAAATGTATGTTTTTTAAGTTTGTAACGAAAATCAAAATAATTTTTTTTTTTTATTATAATGAAAAAAATTATAGTATAGTTTCTGAGAAGTAATGAGTTTTGTTATTGCAAATAAACATACATTTTCTTTTACTTTATTATTTAAGTCTCATAAATTTATGGACATTTTCTTTTTTGGTCAAATGAGTGCTTATATAAATTAGTATTAATTTTTAACAGAGGGATTATTTATTTGAAGGTTCAATAATTGATGTCTTGTTATAAAAAAAATAAAAAATTCATGTCTTAATTGTGGAGGTGTTCACATGTTTGAGTGATCTGTTCAATTTAATGATCTAATTCAATTCGTATTTTATCTGAATCAGTTCAACTTTGAATCCAACTTGAACCACTCCCTCCAAATTTGAGCTCGCATCCTACATTGCCAAAGAGTATAATTGAAAGGCCAGGGCGCGAAAAGAAGAAGTCAAACAAAATTTTTAATATAGTTTAAGAGTTTTTGACCCAGCCCAAATTAATGAAATGTACTGGGTTTGGAAAAAAATTGAAAAATTCTCTTTCCCTCTATGATACTCTTTTCTCCTCCAAATTTCTATTTTTGCCTTCGAGTAAAAAATTTAAGTCGCATTCTCCGAAGTTTTCCTAATTCAAATATTATTTTTAACGGCAAAAAAATTAAGTGCAATTTTTATAAGTTTTTTTGAAAATATCTTTTCAAATGTCTATATCTCATAATTTTATCGAATGTATTTGTAAAATAGTTTTATTGTGTGTACAAATTTAACTCAAATGAATATTCATCTCACATTTTCTTACATATTACTTCCTCCGTTTCTTTTTAAGTGTCCAAAAACATCGAATTTAGTGTTTATATTTAACTGTCCGTTTAGTATTTTAAGGGTACGATTTGTCAATTATACCATTGGTCAATTACTCATATTTTTCAATAAAACTAATTAATGCTATATATTTGGAGAACTAAATCTTTTTATTTTTATTTTTTTGGTACATAACATATTAAATTTTGTTTATTTTTTTGTGTGCATAATATATTAAATTTATTGGAAAGAGAAAGTGTGTGCAAAAAAATATTGGTGAATTAAAATTAGGGTATGATAGAAAGATAAAATACAAAAATATACTTTCTTAATTTGGTGTTACTATTCAAAATGGATACTTAAAAAGAATCGGAGGGAGTAATATTTACTTGTGATTTTTTTTTTCTTTCAAATAAGAGCTTATATAAAGTAGTACTATCAATTTGTAGCAGAACGATTATTTATTTGAAGGTTCATCATCAATTCATGTCTTAATTGCGGTGGTTCACACCTGTTTAGGTAATCCGTTCAATTTGATAATCCAATTCAACTTATATTTTATCCGAACCAGTTTAAATTTGAATTCAACTTGAATTTACTCCATTCAAATTTGAAGTAGATTGGGTCCAAATAATAAATATTGAGATTCGAGATATGTGAACCCGTAAATTCAACCTATTTTTTACAAATACTATTAATTAAATAAAAATAAAAAAGTAACAGAGTTTCAGTCATTTATTTTCCTCTTGAACAGTTGAAGGCTTAAAGCTTACACCTTTCTTACTGGAGCTTGCACCTCTCAACTCAACCATTTCATTCTCTCAAATGGGAGGTGTTGGGAGGAAGATATCATGGCAGGAAGATATTTACTGGACCCATTTCCAGTTCATCCATTTCACTCAATTTCTCACCACTCATTTTCAACAACAACTTGTTAGTATTTTTATTTCTTTCCTTTCATGCACTTCATTTCATGTTCATACTATTTCTTAACTTCTTTTCTTCATTATTTTTACCTGCCCACCTTTTAAATTTTCTATTTTTTTACAATTCCTTTAACTCAAGTCAATTCTTTTCAAGAAAATTTTGATTATTGGATATGCTTATAAAGTTTCCTTTTTTATGCCATGATTGTTGTATCTTATATATATAGATATGCTTGTTTGTAAATAAATGGTTTAGGAACTGTGACATTAGCTGTAAATCTGTTGTTTATTTTTTTCTAGTTTTAGGTTTGAGACACTTTGTTCATGTATTCACCTTGATTAAATCATGGGCTTTAGTGGCTTAAAGCAAAATAATTATGTTTAAATCTGCAAGCATTATCTATCTAAATCATGTACTTGAGATGATTAATTGTTGTTTCTCAAGCAAATAATTATGTTTAACTCGTAGATTCATTGTAGTGTTGTTTCATCAGCTCAATGTTTCTTAATCTCAAATGCAAATTTATACTTTTATTGCAGGCACTTCCTAAAACATTTTCAGACAATGTAAAGAAGAAATTGCCAGAAAATGTGACCCTTAAAGGTCCTAGTGGAGTTTTGTGGGATGTAGGGCTGACAACTAAAGATGATGTTGTTTACTTCACAAACGGCTGGCAACAGTTCTTGAAAGATCACTCTTTGAAAGAGAATGATTTCCTTGTCTTTAAGTACAATGGTGAATCACACTTTGAGGTTTTAATCTTTGATGGAGAAAGCTTCTGTGAGAAAGCAGCTTCTTATTTTGTCGGAAAATGTGGACATACTCAAACTGAACAAGGGGATAGCAAAGCAAAGGAAACAAACAATTTTGTTGAAGAAATCAATACTGCTTCTAATGCGGGTGTTGAATGTGGTTCACCTGAAAAATATCGGCGTCGTAATAGTATACGAACACCGTTAGCTGTACCTTTTGAAACTACCAATGGAGAGACTTTTAGTGCTGGTGTTGAATATGCTTCCCCTGAGAAATTGATGGCTGATGCACTCACTAAGACCAAGAAGCCTGTTAATGAAGTTACGCCTACGCCTGTCCAGACTAAGAAGCGAGGGAGACCATTCAAAGCAGCTCATTCTTGTGATTTGGTGGCTTGTAACAAGGAACACTCAGGTTAAAATATTCTGTTCATTTGCATTAACTTTTACAATATTAATTCTAAATTATTTAGTAACTATAACTTTCTGATGTATAAGCTTAAGAAAATAAATCCATGTTCATTGTGCAAACTACTGTTTTTCCCTTTTTATAAGAAAATAACATTGTCAATGAACCCCAATCAATATGAATCTCTAGTGCGTATCTATTTGTACATGAATCTCATCATGAATTGACAATGCTATTTCTAATGAATCAGTTATCAGTACCTAAACTTAGTATAGTCAACCATTTTTTTATCAAACTTGTATTACCTACCACTTTTCTTTTGTCGTTTGATTTATGACTTCAGTCATGAATCATTTTGAAGTTCATAAGTAATGTATCAGCTTATACTTTTGTTATGTCACTTGTTTTTTTTCTTCTTAAAAATGACATACTTTCTGACAGTCTTGTCAAATATCGGCCATGGCGGCGCCACACTCAGATATGTCGGTGCCACGTGTTGGCCAGTATGGCGGGTTTTTAGCAGATGACATCGGTCCGAGAGACAGGGAATAAGCCCAAAGTATCTAGAGTTTAGAAACCAGAAAAGAGAGAATGATGAAGTGGCAAGGAGCAAAAGTGAGAATTAGTGGGGATTCAATTATATGAGGTGGGAGTTGTGGAGAGAAAGGGTAACATGGGATAGTTATGTGTTTTCTCTGTGTAGGGAATTGCTCTTTGGGCCGTAGGGATTTATCATCAATAAATCACTCACATTCCATTTGCAATTCTCAGTTTCTCTTTAATTTCTTGCTTCGGCTATTTCTGGTTTGCAACAAATTAGTCCAACCTGGCAGATTAGTGGAAGGAACCACGAGGTTCAGACCATTAAACAGAGAGGGAGAGTATAAGGCGTTTCCATTCTCTTATCGGTTGATAGTGGGGCAAACATCTACGCTTGATCGAGCCACTGTACTTTGCTTCTTACTCCACCAAGCAATAGGCTTCCACTGTTCCACATAGGAAAACACAATAGTTTGAAGTAGATCTTCTATCACTCAATGAATCAACATAATTAGCCTCCATAGTTAGGCTTTGTCCTCTCTTAAACAAAAGTCCTGTCCTTGGAGTAGATTTCAGATATTGCAAAATACGGTCTATAGTCCACAAATATCTCATCCTTAAACCATTCATGACTTGACTCGCCACACTAACTGCATAAGCCGAATCCGGCCTAGTGTAAATAAATCAATTATCCCACTATTCTTTGATATTGGAACTTATCAACTTTGGCACATTCCTCCACAAAGCTTATCTTGTGTTTTTGCTCAATGGACACTCGCATGTTTGCATCCAAGCTTGTCCGTTTCCAGCAAAAGGTCAAACAAATATTTCCTTTGAGAGATCAAAATGCCTTGCAAACTGATATGTGTCTAGGAAAGAGTATTTTGCATTCAAATTCTTATTTTTATGCCAGAGCTAATACTTTTATTTGAAACTCATGATTGAATTATTCAATTGCACACAGAGGCAGCTATCTCGTGTAGAAGTGAGAAAGAAGACCACCATAATATTCTCCACGGAGCTTCACTGTCAAAGTTATCAGCTCCTAACGAGAAAGAGATAGCCCAATCATATACTTCCACTTTTCCATATTTTGTTAAAATAATCCAAAAGTTCAATGTCGGTGGTTCATGTTTGCTGGTGAGTTGTTCCCTTTTGTGATTCTTCTTAACCTTCCAATTAGTGTTGTTTTTATTTCTCCACCCTTATCTTTAAGTAACTTGTGTAGTGTTGCATTTGCTTGAGAATCTGATCTTGTTGGAGTATATTAATTTTTACCGAAACAGTATTTCTCCTTTTATGTATAGAGGATGGTAAGCATGGATTAAAGCATTTAAGATGTATACTTTACCGGTAAGAGGTGATCGCAATGAAAATTCTATAGTGATACAAGTCCTAATTAATGAGTCAATCTTGGTAGATTTGAACTATTCTTGTACTTGCACTTCTCAACTACTGCTATGACATTTATTTACAAATTGAATTCTGTGCAATTACTATGTTGTATACTGTATTTCTCCGAGAAGTACCAATTGTTATCGTTAGTTTTCTTTTCTTAAAAGTTTGCATTGAACGATATTGCAATTTTAACTTTCCTTCACCTCAAATATTTCCTATTTTAAGTTTATTGGTCATATTATTTGATATGTAACTTTTTCTTCCTATTCACTGTGCTTGCTTGGCATTAACACTGAAGTTGTTGCTAATACTGATTTATAATTGATATAATGCAGAATGTACCATCTCAATTTTCGAAAGCACATTTACCAAACCAGATAATAAAGATTATTCTACATAATTTGAAGGGAGAACAGTGGACTGTTAATTGTGTTAATAGAGATTCTAGTCATACATATCACACTATATGTGGAGGGTGGATAGATTTTGTTCGTGGTAATGACATACAGGTTGGAAATGTCTGCATATTCGAACTTATACGTGAGAATGAATTACGTGTTCGTATTGCTGAGGTTGGAAAAGATGGACTAGACTTCCAGGATGAAAAAGTAGATTTTAGTGTGCCTAGTGCAAGACAAGATGGTTCTTGGCGTAAACGAAGGCAGTGGCAAGGATAAAAAGTCGTCAAAGATTAGTCAAGAAGCTGTTTCATCTACCTGCTAATGTTCTTGTTTGTGCATTTTGTGCATGTCAGTGAATTACATGTCAACATTCACATCCCAATTAGCTGTATTATCACTAATTAACATCATAGAATGTATTAAGTATCTATCGTTTTCGTTCATATTTTTGCGAATTGGTGAACACTCTGGTATCCTGAAGTTTGATTGGGTATATTCCCACTATAACATTTAGTTGGCTCATGAATTGTTGGCTTTGTAGAAATAAAACTACAGTTTGATTTTTGTCTCATCAAGTGTTAGTTCAGGTTAAGCACACATATCTTATAAAATTATGAGTACGGATTTTTATGAGTTTAATGGACATGCCCGACAATGTAGTAAAATATTTTACATTGTCATTCAATTAGAAACCATCAATCTTATTTTTGTCTCATCAAGTGTTTGGCCTTTTTCTAATCTTCTAATATTTAAGTTTGTTAAGAAAATCAAAATCTACAAATTGTTTATTATAATGGAAAAAATTTAGTAGATTCAATTCTGAGAAGTAATGAGTTTTGTTGCAAATTTAAAGATACGTTTTCTTTTACTTTATTATTTAAGTCTCAAAAATATTGTCTAAAAAAAAATACACCCATTAGTTAGTTTTTGATTTGTAGACAAAGTGATAAACACTACTAAAATTTCACACACATAATTAAAAAGTCTCTATTTAAGCCAATTTGAAAATCTTTGGACAATCTTAAATTCACCAAATTAAGCATTCAAAACGCTCTCCTCACACTTGCCGTCGTTTAACCCAAACGCATGTCAGAATGAATGACATGAATCTGTTGAAGAAGAGCATGTAAGTCCTTGCTTATAATCTTTTTGTGCTCAACTTTTTAAATTGCATCAACCCTTATTTTATGATTTGCTTTCAAATTTATGTAGGATAAAGAAAGAGAGACCGAATTATCTTTTAATGGTTGTTTCAAACAACTCTGAATTTGATAGTTTGGTTCAACAATATGTGATAGGCGGAGGTGCACCTGCAGTCTCTTTTGACATATCTGACAATGTCAATGCACAATCCTACGGTCATATCTTGGACAATATAATTGCTAACAACAAAAACTTGGATCGACTTGACAAAATTGAAAATCCAAGATATGAACACTACCCACGTCCGATTGTGTCTTGTTACACCGTAAGGGAAGGGAGATGGACAAAGTTTACAGGGCTATTGGCTGTTCTTGGAGGGTCGTCATGCTTGCACGGCCAGATTACAGCAATGCCAAGACTGACGAAATCATGGTTAATATGCACATCTTTCGGATAAATAATGGGATTATCGATCACGATGATGCTCCAGACTGGGCATGATAGAGAGCTTTATGGTAAGACATAGGATTCTAGTTTCTAGACAATAATTAATAATTAACTTTCCTGAATAAATTATACAATGTTCAGCTTATAATTTTCATGAAAAATATTCAGCTTAAGGGTCACATTTTCTTGTTAAGAAACATGTACATGTGTACTACAATTTTCTCTACAACAAGTACATACACAAATAAGAATTGTTGTATTAACACATACTCTCACAACATTATAGGTTGTTTCAAATTAAGGGAGCTTACTGGGCATTTTGAGTTTAAAATTGATAAGCTCCCTTAATATAGAAAAAGAGCTCATATAATCAATCTTTTAATGCTATTTGTCAATAATATTGTCCTGCAAAAACGCATTATCCAACAAGATAATACAATTGAATAACTATTATTTTTCCCCACACAAACAATTGACGTCTTCAACTCCACCCATCTCCTCCAACACCCACTCCAATTTGCATATTTCTACAACAATATTTTTCGAGTTATTGGCGCTAAACAATCGAACAAACCTCTTATCTAAAGTCCGCACCCCCTCCCTCCCAAATCTAAATTAATTTATTTTTATCCGCCTCACACCAAGACCACCTTTATCGCTTTCTAAACAAATTTTGTCCCCCCTCTCATCCCATAAAAAAGTTTTAAAGTGAGACTCAATTTAAGAATTAATATTTGTCGAAGCCTTGAAGAAGAAAAGATAGTAAAATTAGAATGACAAACAAAGCATATTTTAAAAGAACCATGCAATTGTCCATGACCAAGTTACGGCATTTTCAAAAAGACAATTTTTTACAAATTTTCTCAACCATTAGAGACCAAAAGAATAATCTTATCTCCGATGGAGAGGCCAAGATATTTGTATGATAGTTGCCCCAAATTACAATTCATTACATGCGTTACTAGCAACAAGCATACTTTTATGAAAATTAACTTAGAGAGTAGTTAAAAGTTCAAAAATTATTGAATTCCTCTTAATTATTGCTTCATTTTTTCTCTCCCTAATAAGTCTCTATTTAAGTCAATTTGAAAATCTTTGAACAATCTTAAATTCACCGAAACATTCAACATATTATTCAAACCATCCGCAATGATGAAAAATAAGAAAGGTAATAATAGAACAAAGCATGGAAAAGTCTTACTTGTATGTTTGGTTTGAGAGAGAAAAATAAAAAAGAAAAAAAAATACGGAAATCAATGAATTTGGACTAGTGGAACAACTTATTACTTATTGTTTATTGTACTTCTCTCATTTGATAAAATTGATTTTGCTCTTAAAAAAGTGACTAAAATGATATTTTTTTTCTCTCTTCCCTATTTTATTTTCTTCCTATTGAAATATTGAAGACTTAAAAGCTTGCATCTTTGAACCATTTCATTCTCCAACAGTGTTTCAAATGGAAGCAAGAAGACAAACCAGTGGCGGTAGCAAATCTTGGGAGGAAGACATTTACTGGACCCATTTCCAGTTCATCCATTTCACCCAATTTCTCACCACTGATTTTCAACAACATCTTGTTAGTATTCCTTTCATTCCTTTTCCTTCTTCTCTTTTTATTCACTTTCATGTTCTAAATTAAAGAAAATTGAAATCTTTCTAAATTTTTCTTATCTGGGTGTTGAGCACATGCAATTCATTTCATGTTCATACTATTTTTCAACTTGCCCACTTTTTAAATTTTCTATTTTTTCACAATTCCGTTAATTGAAGTTAGTTCTTTTGAAGAAAGTTCTGAGCTTTTGATTATTGGATAAGCCGTTAAAATTTCCTTTTTTATGTCATAATTATTATAGTTTATAGATATGCTTGTTTTTAAATAACGGTGCCTTAGTATTTTTGATATTAGTTGTAGATCTGTTTTTGTTCTTTTTCTTTCTAGTGTTTTCTAGAACCATGCTTTTGTGGCTTATTTGAATAGAAAAGGAAGTGAATAAGGAGATTGTAGTGTAGTTTTTTTTCTTGATTTATTATTCTGCAAACATTATCAATGTAAATCATGTACTTGAGATGATTAATGGCTGTTTTTCAAGCAAATACTTATGTTTAGCTCTTAGGTAGATATATTCTAGCAACATCTTTTAGGAAATTTTATATTTTGTTTGCAGGCACTTCCTAAAACATTTTCAGACAATTTAAAAAAGTTGCCAGAAAATGTGACCCTTAAAGGTCCTAGTGGAGTTGTGTGGAATGTAAGGCTGACAACTAGAGATGATACTTTGTACTTCACTGACGGTTGGCAAGAATTCATGAAAGACCACTCTTTGAAAGAGAATGATTTCCTTGTCTTTAAGTACAATGGTGAATCACACTTTGAGGTTTTAATCTTTGATGGAGAGAGTTTCTGCGAGAAAGCAGCTTCTTATTTTGTTGGAAAATGTGGACATGCTCAAACTGAACAAGGAGATAGCAAGGAAAAGGAAACAAACAATTATGATGAAGAAATCAATAATGCTTCTAATGGTGGTGTTGAATGTGGTTCACCTGAGAAATTTCAGCGTTTTAATAGTGGTAATGTTCATACCGAACAAGGGGGTTGCGAGGGAAAGGACACAAACAATTGTGTTGAAGAAGTCAATACTGTTTCTAATGGTGGTGTTGAATGTTGTACACCTCTGAAAGTTCGGTCTCTTGACAGTATAAGAACGCCATTAGTTGCACCTTTTAAAACTAGCAATGAGACGGCTTTTAATGCTGGTGTTGAATCTGCTTCCCCTGAACAGTTCATGGCTGATGCAGTCACTAAGACCACACCTGCAGTGTTTCACTTCCATCCAACCGGAAAAAGGACCAAGAGGCCTTTTAATGAAGTTATGTCTATCCCGAGTAAGAGGAGAAAAAGATCACCAAAAGCAGCTAATTCTTGGCAGAAAGGACTTGATTGGCTGCCTTGTAACAAGGAACACTCAGGTTAGAATATTTCTTTCTTTTCCATTAATTCTAAATTATTTGGTAACTATAGCTTTTCTGATCTAAGTTTCTAAAAACTTGCAAAGATAATTCCATGTTCAATGTGCAACCTAGTTTTCCCCCCTTTTTATAATGGTCCTAAGCATGGCTTATCAATATCTTAAGATATATGTGAGTTATATCTCGTTTCGATACGAAACCCATGTTGTTAATCCCACATAGCATCGCGTAGTACCGCCCCCCTAAAATGCTATAACGGTATAGCAAGTAGTGGGATAGCCGCTATTGCAAAGACTAAAAACAGTGTACAAAGTAAACATAACTACTTTAAAAAAAAAAACACAAAATTAAAGAGATCATTACACTTAATAATTAAAAAACCTAAAGTACAGAGCAATAAAACTTAAACAGAGAAGAACATGACAGAACTGAAGTAAAAGTAGGAAGAAGAACAAAACAGTTGTTTGTGAGCAAGAGCGTAACAGAATGAAGAACATTACATTGCCCTTAAAAGGGTTCAATTGACTTTATACCCTTGTAAAAAATTACAACGGTTTTAGAAAAAGGATTTGTGTAATTTCCCCCCAAAACCCTAATAGCGGACGCGATAGTGGTTTGCGACAACCGCTATTGCTGATGGCGGCTCGCAGGCCAAATGTGTCTTGCTGAACCCTACCACCACTATGCTATTCCGCAATAGCAGGCTATTGACAACATAGTACTAAACTGAACCTAGTTGATACAAATGTCTAGTGTGTATCTATTTTAACATGAATCTCATCTTGAATCCTGTTTCATTATGATAAATTGCGATTAATTCTATTTCTAATGAATCAGTACCTAAACTTAGAGTAGCCAGCCACTTTTGTCAAATTTGTATAACCAACCATGTTTCTTTTGTCATTTGATTTATGACTTCAATCATGGATCATTTTGAAGTTCATATAAAATAATGTATCGGCTTATAATTCTTTTATGCCACTTGTTTTTACTTAAAAATGATATACTTTCTGATAGTGCCTTAACTTTAGCATATGACATGGGCCTGAGAGACAAAGTATTGGAGAGTGTATGTGAGGAGAATTAAGATGAGAGAATGATGACTTTGATTTCAATCTCAGTCTCAAAAATATGTACCAAAACTCTTCCCTAGCAAACTAATACTTGTCTAAGAAAGAGTATTTTGCTTTAAAATCCTTATCTTTATGCCAGAGCTTATCCTTTTGTTTAAAATTCATAAATGAACTCTTCAATTCCATGCAGAAGCAACCATCCTGTATAAAAGTGGGAAGGGAAATGACCATCATATTCTCAGTGGAGCTTCACTTTCAACGCTATCAGCACGTGATGAGAAAAAGATAGCCCAATCATTTACCTCCTCTTTTCCATATTTTGTCAAAATAATCCAAACGTTCAATGTCAATGGGTCACGAATTCTGGTGAGTTGTTCCCTTTTGTGATTCTTAATTTACTTCCTATTCACTGTGCTTGGCATTAGCACCGAAGCTCTTGCTAATACGATTTATAATTGATATAATGCAGAATATACCTCGTCATTTTTCGATGAGACATCTTCCAAACTGCAACGTAAAGATTATTCTTCATAATTTGAAGGGAGAACATTGGACCGTTAATTCTGTTGTTAGAACTAGAGTACATACATATCACATTATATGTGGAGGATGGGTGGATTTTGTTCGTGGCAATGGCATAAAGGTTGGAGATGTCTGCATTTTTGAACTTATACGTAAGTGTGAATTACGTGTTCATATCGTTGAGGTTGGAAAAGATGGGCTAGACTCCCAGTTTGAAAAAATAGCTTCTAGTATGCTTACTGCAAGACATGATGTCGCTTGCCACAAGACTTCCAAATATATGCCAAAGAATCCTAAAGTCAGCTCAATATGCAGAAACAAAGTTGATGTATCAAATAAAAAGTCGTCAAAGATTGGTCAAGGAGCTGCTTTATCCATCTTAAAGAAATACAGTATAGCTTCAAATACTTCAAAGAAGATGGGGATTTGCCCCAAGTCGAAAGCTGTCCATAAAAAGTTGGGTAAGTTTTTTCCTGTTTACTAGATGGCTCAATGTAGATCTATATCTTAAGTTTATGCAACAAATGTCTATGAAGCATTTTATTTTCACAGATAAAAAGAGAAGAATATAATTCATTTCCTTGACAATTGCAAATTTTTTACTTTGCTAGTGAAAGAAAGAACAAAAATGATAAATATTGAATACTTCGCTTCTATAAAAGTTTCTATCTTCCAAATTATGACTTCATTTACATTTGAACTGTAAACAAAGACAGCTGTACGGAGGAAACGTCGTGTTGAAAAAGATCTAGGCTTACAGGCTAAAGCTGGTGTGAGAAAGTTGTGTGCACTCGACGAACAAAGAGTAGCTGAAGCTTTTGGTTCCTCATTTCCTAATTTTGTGAAAATCATGAAGAGCTTCAATGTCAGTGGATCATTCACTTTGGTGGGTAACATACATTATGCAACTAATTAGTGTTAGCATGTGTGTTTATAATTAATATCAATGCTAAACTATTGAATACTTGTGTTACTTTGTAGAAAATCCCAAATCGGTTCTCTGTTGCACATCTCCCCGCCTGCAAAACAGAAGTTACGCTTCGCAATTCAAGAGGCAAATGTTGGACTGTGAACTCTGTCCCAGATGCTAAATTGAGAAAAAATCACACCTTTTGTGGGGGTTGGAACACCTTTGTTCGTGATAATGACATAAATATTGGCGATACGTGCATATTTGAGCTCGTTTCTCATTATGTAATGCAGGTTTATATATCTGGTGTTGGGAAGGAAGGTTTTGACCATCAAAATGGGAAGTGAAACTTAATTGCTAGCTACTGTTCCATCTACCTGTTAACATTCATGTCTGTGAGATAGATAAATCGTCTCTCAATTGGCTTCACGTCAATCAAATGAGTCCATCTGTCAAGTCGAGACGTTGACACACACCGATGTATTTGTGTTTTTTCTTCCTTAATCTATTTCATAAAACTTTGTATTTGTTTTGTAGTCTGATTCATTTATTTTTTCCTTGGAAAATTATTTGTTGGGGTAAAGTTGAATATTTGAGTTTGCCTTAACATTTAAGAAAGATTGTGTATGCGGAGCTATTAAGGATTTAGCAATTAGGTATTATTGTAGAAATTGTGGAATGGGGAAGAAGAAAGATTAAATAACCTAATAATATATATAAGTCTAAAATATATTTAAATCTCAAGTATTTATATAGGTATGAATATTTAAATCTCAAGTATTTATATAGGTATGAATATTTCATGTGTAACACAAAATGATGCGCTAGTGGTTTATTGGTTTTTACCTTGATTTTTTTTTTTCCCTCGGTTTCTTCCCTATCTAATTGTTAGAAATAGTATAAAACCATTGATCGATGTGGCTTTATCCTAACAGCTTAAACTTTTGGGATAGAGCCACATCAATGATTTTATACTATTCTAACACCGATTATCACAAAAGCTTAAACTGTTAAGATAGAGGCACATCAATGATTTTATACTATTTCTAACACTAATCTTCTATTGCCTTTAGTGTTGATTTCGTGAGAGCTCTATAGTTATTCTCGATCTCCATTGTTATTTTAAATGGTAGATAAATTGTATTAAAAAAGAGAGTGCATAATAGATGAAACCAGTGGCAATAGTAGTGAAATATAATCTTTAAGTACACATATTGATATCATGTGTGGCATGTTTAAATAAATCATTAGCAATGTGCAACCTGTGCCTATGCACGAGTCTTTTATTAGTTAAATTATAAAGAATTGAACTAAATTAATATATAAATATATGCACTAAACTCATATACTACTACATGTATAATTTTAAGCTTCAAGGCCAGAACTGAAAGGAATGCCAGTGGCAGGCAACCAAGTGTTAGCTTGAAGCCATGGTTGAGCAGTGAATTTAGTAGCTTCATCCTTACTAATAAGACCTTTACTCCATTTAACCCTTGCTTGAGAATTGGCACCTGGCCCAGTGCTACCAAATTCTGCAAAGTAGCAGGTTGCAGTGTGTGTTTCATTAGGACCCCATATTGAAAATCCATCTGGTTGAATCAAATCACCCAAATAATTGTTGATAAATACTGCCCTTGAATATGGCTTCCATGGTCTTGCCAAGTAAGTCTTCACTGTCAACCTATTAGGGTAAAGCTCATCATCTGGCATGATTGAGCAATTTTGAAGGACTATTCCGGTGACTGCATTCATATCTTTTGTTCCATCTGCCACCACAACGTTGCCATGATCTGGACCTGGCATCCTCACAATGATTTTAGAATTTTGGATCAAGGTAGTTGAATGTCCAAAGATGAAATCAATGGTTCCAGAGATCTCGCAATTGCGGTAGAATTGACGAAGTGTGTGTACGTACAATGTGTCTTGGTAACCGTGGATTCCACAATCAAAGAATGCTGAACGATCACCTTTCACGTGAAGTGCCACCGCCGGGCCAGCTTCATGACCCGCCGTGTTTTCAAATGTAATTGACTTAGCAATAAAATCTTTGCCTAGGGTGGCTGCAAATTTTTATCAAGATCACAAAATTTATCAATTTTTTTTGACACAATAGAACTTTTTCTAGGATGTAATAAACAAAGTTTTATAAATTCAATACTATATTAAAAAAGCATAAAAAATAAAAGAAAAAAGAAATATACAAGTTATTTTTAGATAACATAATTATATTAAAAAACAATTATTTATATTATAATATAATAATTGTGAGAATTATGTTATATTTATATATTATAAAATAATTATTACACGTTATACAAGTTATAATATTATAATAATTGTGAGAATTATTTATACTATAACTTATATAAATAATTATACTGTATTTAAATAGGGTTAATAGGTCTTTACCCCCTGCAAAGTAGGTGAATTTTGCGTTACCCCCTTGGAATTTTTTTCTTTGAGATTACCCCCTGCAAAATTTATTTTTTTGATTTACCCCTTGGATACACTTTTTAAATCGGTTATTTTGTTCAACCGATTTAAAAAGTGTTGTTTTTAAATCGGTTATTATGTTTTTTTTTCCTGCCACGTCAGCAAAAGGGGTAAATCAAAAAAATAAATTTTGCAAGGGGGTAATCTCAAAGAAAAAAATTCCAAGGGGGTAACGCAAAATTCGCCTACTTTGCAGGGGGTAAAAGCCTATTAACCCATTTAAATATATTATAATTATAACTTGTGAGAATTATTCTAAAGATGTATAAAATAAAAATATAGTTGTGAGAACTATGCCTACTAAAGATGTACTAAATAAGCATGATTAGTGTTAACTTACAGAAGGTAGCAGTGTCCATTGTTTTTCTAGCTCCATTATTGAGACTCTTGCTTCCGGTGATAATGGTCTTTGTAGGGCCATCACCATATAAGAGAATGTTATTCTTGTTTTTAGCAATGGTAATATACTCATTGTAGATACCGGCTTTAACATAGACGACGAAGACGTATCTACCTCGACTTTTAATCGGGTATGAGTTAATAGCTTCAGTGACGGTCTTAAATTGGCCACTACCGTCCTTAGCCACAGTTACATTGGGTTGAACAACATCCTTAAACTTAGACAATAACATATGATTAGATTTAGAAAACCATGTTGGGTAACCACCATGATTCTCATTGTGGTTGTTGAATGCATTAACCACTACAAATATTGTTGAAAGCAAAACTAATAAGTTTCTAACCATCTTTTGTTGTTATTGTAATATTTTTTAGAGGAGACGTAATAATAATACATGCAGAGGTTAAGCTTATGGGATATTTATATATGAAAAAGAAGATTTTATTTAATTTTGTTGATTCTTCTTTTATTTATTTTTATTTTTTTTGGTGAAAAGATTCTTCTACTTTTTATGTTCATATTCAATTAGGAATTAATTTAGTCAAAAATAAAAATCAATCAGGATAGAATAATTACATTGATTTGTTTTGAAAGTTTCTCTAATTTCTTGGTGGTGAGTATAAAATACTATTTTTTTTGGACTATATCTAAATATATATAGATAGCAAATAGAACAAGTTACTTGTTTGTCTCAACATTTTGGATGCAAATCTCCATGCACATTAGTATTTCTTTCTTATTACCAATCGTACATCTTTTTTCTCTCATCCCTCCCCATTAGGGTTGGCAATGACCCGAGCCAATTTATGAATAGTTTGAAGCTCGGTTCGATATTTGATTTGTGAATTTAGTTCATGAACCAAATAAGCTGAACTTGAGTTAAAAATTCAGTTCGTTAAATAAATGAGCTGAACATAAACTATATATAGTTCGACTCATTTGACTCATGAATCAATTCGGTTATATATATATATATATATATATATATATATATATATATATATATATATTTCCAAATATTTTTAACTGATGCATATTTATCTTGAATAAGAGAACTATTGGAGTTTTGAAATTGAAGAATATTTTGAGAATAATTGTGGAATTTTGTTGGTTTTTGCTTTGTAACTTTGTTACTTGTATTGGTTTATGCCGATTTGAATTTTGTACGTGTTTATCCATTATACACTTGGGATGACATTTATTTTAATTTAATATTTGTTTTTTCTTTTTAAAAAATAGTTTAAAAGACTAAAGATCAAATTTTGACAAAAAACTTAACTTTAAAATGATGTGATTTAACTTAACGAGTTGAATTTAACGAGCCGAACCAAACTGCTCGTGAACTTTAAACGAGCCGAACTCGAGCTGAAAAAAGAGTTCGTGTCACAATTGAGCTGAGTTTCGAACGGAACCAATTCCTAACGAGTCGAGTCGAGCTCTGACGAGTTCGACTCAGCTCGACTCATTTCCAGCCCTACTCCCAATATTTATTAAATATAAATATAATGATTCAACATAAATATAGTCTTCTATAAAACAAAAAATATAGTTAAATAAAAAATAAAGATTTATAAAAAATAAAGAAATAAATAGAAAAATTTTAATTTTTTTACAGTAAAATATTTTTTAATTAGTAACTATTAATTTGGTACAAGCATTACTATCTACCAATATTAAGGATATACCCATCAGATGAGGTTTGCTCCATGAGTATTTTCTTTATCCCGTTTTATAAGACCTTTTTTAATTTGTAAATACATTAAATTTTTTTTGCATCATATTTCTAATTACATTATATTATAGTATCTCTTTATACAATATGTATTAAATATTCTAATAAAAATATTAACTATTATTTAGTTATAATAAAATTTAGTTTAGATAAGCTTTTGGTAGAATGAAGGTGCTATAAATTACAAATATATCAAGAAATTTGATGGCCATACATATAAAAAAAATAATGAACTAAAATAAAATTGGCCAATCAATCTAAAAACTGGGATATTGATTAATATAGATATTTTAAAATTATATAATACCTACTTTTTAATTATATAATTTGGAATACATTTTAAAAATATATATTATAATTTCCAAAATATTTTTTTTAGATTTCTGGTAATTTTGGTTTAAATATAATATTATAACAGTTTCTTTTTTTGAAGCAACATTATATCAGTTTCTTACAATATTACACTATATATAGCAAATAAATATTTTTAGATTTTTAAAAAAAAAAATTTACATAAAAATCTAATCATAAATATATGCAATATATAAGTTTTTTTTACGGTAACACCAACAATTATGCGAATTATTCGATCGGTAAATATTTTATTTGGATAGTATCAGTATATCGATGATGTGGATAATTCTGATAGATTCATAAATGGGTGGGTGTTGCTGCTGTTCCTCTTTCCATGTCTCTCTTCAGCTCCAGCTCCACCAAATCCACATTCTTGTTTTCACACTCCCAAATTTGGGATACTTAAAGTTAAAGCTAATGCCACAAACTCTGATTGGTTCCAAGTATTGGAAACTATGGATGGCTTCATGAATGTGACTACTAGTACTACGTACTGATCAATATTCATTTCAAGAAGGAAGTGTCAGAATCAGGTAGTAGTAGCAGTGCTTTACATTACATATATTCATTTCTGGGTATATATGCTTACTTACTAATAACCGATTAATGAATGAATTATATATGACAGCTCTATTGTGGCTGACATGATGGCCGCAAACGAGTTGAATTCCCACATGTTCATTCAATTGAGATAGTTTAATCATTCCATATCAGTTCTCAATGTTATTAGTTTCTCATTTCTTTGTAATCCTTACACAACAGTTCTAAAGGTATTACTCAGCATCTTAATTATGTTACTTTTGGGTGGGTACTTTGAAACAACCAGGTTCGTTCTCTCAATTTGAGATTAAATTTCTTTTTAGCATCATATAACATATTTTTTGTCCTCCAACTATGTTTATTTGATCCAGTGGCTTGCTTTTCGTGATTACGGGAAATCTAGTGCAGCAGACTATGCAAAAGCTGCGAGTGAGAAGCTATCAAGTGGATATTCACATCATATGTATCAATCTTGAAGCACACAAAGATTAGCAAAACATAGTCTTACACAAGTGGAATCCAACAGAAGAAAGCATAACACATAAGTAACACACCCAAAATTATAAGACTTTCTGCATATATACACCATAGAGCAGAACATAGCATAACCCACATGATTCCAACCTATATCGATTAATACCTGAATAACAGCTCATCTTTCCCTTTCTTCAGACCCTCTCATTCTTCTTCTTCCCTCTGATTTTCTTCGGCTTGTCTCCTGGGCCCATATCAGTAGCCACGGACCTATCGATATCAGTCTCACAATTTGGCTTCTTCCTTGAAGGAATTGGATATTTCTTCCTCAGTTCAGCCATTAATTTGTCATGGCGCAAGCGATCTTTCTCCTGGATAAGAGACATTGATACTAAAAAATTAAAATATGTTTCAGTAAGAAACTAAATTTGTGAAACTTGTGTGAAAAGCATTGGTAAAGGCCCCATAAAGTTTGTTGAGACTTGAAAAAAAAACTTGCCTCATCAACTTCAGAAATATACACTGGCTTTATGGCTACGAGGTAGTCCTCTGGTTTTCTTTTTCTTGAACAGCCTTCCTCTTCTGTGTATTGTGTTTATCATCAATCAATCAAATAAGAAACCAACATAACAGCAGGTGAGTGAGGTTATTGAACCAAATAAATAATAAATGCATACATTAGTGAGGCAAGAAAGAAGAACCAAAAAATAAATACATACAAAACAGACAAATCAACAGAAACTAGTGATCGATGATATGAGTTACCTGGTGATTGCATTTGCACTGGTGAGATGGAGGAGAGACCCATCTTCTAGCCGCCAGCAAGGTTATTTCAACAGAGCACAACTTAATTAGAAAGGCAAATTTAATTTAATGATGATGATTAGTAATATAGGAATATCTATGTACTATTTATGAAACCCTAAGTTACAAATCTAATAACAAACAAACAGTATGGTTATCTATGTCTGTCAATCAACACACACAGAATTTGAAAATTAAAACCGAACCCACCAAATGATCGAAGAATGGCGCACTGTAAACACGTTACAGCAAGCATTGCTAAAGGCCCCATAAAGTAAACATTCACATTGTCTCTATGAGCAAGTGGATATTCAATACACTAGTTGCATGTGACTCTTTTCTATAAAATTATAGTTTTCAACTGATAATTACTGTTTCTGGTGTGGAGGATAACATTCAAGAAAGGTTCTAATTCTATACTTGCATTGTTATTATTGTCTAATAGTATGCTGTTTCTTAAACTAACATGGGATGGTTTGCAGCTCCTTCTACACTTCAAGTTTTATACACTTTGCGTGACTGTAGAGCCAAGGGAGCATCCGCACTAGAGTGGAACGAAGTAACTGTAAGATCAAGTACTGAGATCATCTTTCAGGTTGAAAATGATTCCAAGATCATCTTTCAGTGTGCTCTATGCATCTTAGCGCATAAAGTTATGCAACTGAAATGTCAATAAAAGTAAAGTGTCCATTTATTCGACATACAAAATACTAACTGTCCATCTTCATTAAACTTGTTTAATATTTCCTTTATTTTCAAGAAGCAAACCCCAAGAGCTGCTGCAAAGAGTTCAGAATTGCAGGCTCAATTAAATGCCGCTCAAGAAGATCTAAAGAAATCAAATGAACATTTGGTTAAGGCTGAAAAAGAGAAGGAAATAGGTTGAGTGGGAGCAGAAAGAAATAAGATCATCTTGTCAGTTGTTTAAAGAAAACTGAAGAAGAAAACGAGAACCTCCGATCTAGGGAGTTCGCGACCATTAAGAAGGTGGAAGAGTTATCTGAGTCACTTGAAGAAGCTACATCCCGAAACCCACAACGAGGAAAATGGTGATCTTACTGATAGCGAGAAGGACTACAATTTGCTTCCTAAGGTAGTAGAATTCTCAGAAGAGAATGGACATGGAGGAGAAGGCGTATCTAAGGAAGAAGAGCAAGAGCTTCCGGTTTCGGCCAATGAAGAAAACATTGTCTTGAATGACAAGTTTGAAAAAATAGAATCTCCAAAACCTGAGAATGTGAATGGAAAACTGAAGGAAGAAAAAAGATTATTCTGTTGAACTTAAAATGTGGGAATGTATCAAGATAGAGAAAAAGGAGTTTTATGTTATCCTAATCCTAATTCTAATAATGGAAGTTTGTCCATTTTTGTCTCCTCTTATATAAGATTTGACCAAAAGAAAAGTGGCAAGTTGAATTGTATTTTATGTTATCCTAATTCCAAAGAAACTTTAGAATATACTCCTTTCTTTTTAGTTGTCTTTTATTGTCAGATTTAACGTTTTTATTTAATTATCCTTTTTGTATTTTACGGGTATGATTTGTCAATTATATTATATTATTTGTCAAATGCTCTTATCTTTTTCAATAAAATCAATTAATGCTATATATTTGGAAATTAAATTTTTATTTTTTTAAATTTTTTTGGGTACATGACATATTAAATTATTTTTTTTACATAATATATTAAATTTATTGGAAAGAGAAAGTGTGTGCAAAAAAAATAGAAATTTATTGGTAGATTAAAACGAGGATATAACACGAATTGGATCGTCAGCAGCAGCAATCACCGCTGCCGCATCTGCTGCAACTTGTCAGCCGTTGATTAATTTTGTTAAGATGGTCTCTCCCCATGCTAGCATACGCATAGTTTTCTTCTTTTCTTTTTTATATAAAAAAATCTGTTTTCTTTAACATATCTTGACTTTGACACATTAAAAAAATTTCATTGCCTTCGGATAAAACATGTAAGTGTCATTTTATAAAAAAAATAAATAATAATATGTATGTGTCATTTTATCAAAAAATAAACAATAATATGTATGCGTCAAATTTATTTATTTTTGTTAGATGTCCAATTTTAATTTTTGTTATGTATTTATTTTATTTATTTTTAACTTTTTATTAGGCTTTTTTTTACAAACTATTAGGCTTATTAGTATTTTAATTTCTTAAAGAATTTTTTAGTTTTACATTGGTCTCTTATTAATTAATTTTTTTTACATATGTGTATTCAAATCACTTCTTACCGAAGCCATTATGTTTGGTCTTGTGGTGAAAAATTTGGTTAGTAAAAGTTCGATCTCTAACTCCATTATATAAAAAATCACATCTTATTATCATTTTCATAAAAATCATTTTTGAAGAAAAAAAATGTGATTTTGACTATGTTTTAACCTTCAATAATGTATGTTTATATTATATGATGTCAAAATTAGTGTTTCAATTTTAAAAAATAAATATAAAAAAAACTATTATTTTAAAAACCGATTTTACAAAATCTATTTTTAAAAATACAAAATAATATCTTTTTTTTGAAACCGAAACAAACAAAGCCATATTTGATGCAAATAGATTAAATAAAAATGTAAACATATATGTGTTTAATGCAAAGCAAAAGTACATATTAAAATACTTGGGATGCAAATATATTCAGGTAACAACAACTATATATACAAAATAAATATATGCGTTTCACCAAAAACAATTTGGAGTAAGGCGTAAAATTAAAGTTGGCCATAATTTTCGATCAACGGTTATTGTATTGCAGCAGGATGGCTGCAGGCATTGCAGCAGCAGAGGATCCGGGTCGGATATAACAGGAAGATAAAGTATAAAAATACATTTTCTTAATTTAGTGTTACTATTCTAAAAAGACAAGTAAAAAAATTCCAAATTATGATATTTGCTTCGTACACCCCTTCTTTAGATATGTAATTGTGCACAAATTAAAATGCATCTTTACCTCTTATGAACTGTTTGATTATGTTTAGTTTTTGTAATGTTGTTGATTAACTAAAAACGTATGGCCCCACGATATTTTTTTAAAAAAAATTTTGGCAATGAGGATCAGATCTTATCCATACTATCTAAATCTCTTACCACTAGACCAAACCTAATGGCATGACCCCATGGTTTTTTCATTTCTTCACAAACTTGCGAAGAAACAGTGTAGAAATAGCGCGTGAAGATGAAGTGGGGTGGCAAGATTTTTTTTTAATGAGAATTGTGGAGGAGTCTAGAATCTTCATCGATAATCAATTAAGTTTATAATTTAAAGGAAATCTATTAAATAATCGAAAATGGAATAAATGAAATGAATAAAAAATATATTTAGTACTAAATTTACATTTATTTTTATGGGTGAATTTAAAATAATTTGTAAAGGGAATGAAATTTAAAACAAATAAAATTATATATTGATTTTTTAGGCAAGGATATTTTTGTCATTTTAAAAATAATCATACTTTTCTCTTCTATTTCAACCAAACCAGACAAAGCATAAAAAATAAATTAAAAACAAAAAGTATTATTCTCCCTCTATTCACTCTCACAGCGACACGTGTGAAACCCAAAACCCTAACGTTATAACATGCGCATAAAACCAAGATCAGAAATTTTATTTCTCCCTCTCTCGAAGTCAATCGTCACCGTTAACATGCCAGTCAGAATAAGAGCGCAAGCTAGAAGAGGAGGAAGAAGAAGTGCTCTACTTATCGGCTCTGATTACCGTGGCCGTAACACTGAACCTTCAAAGTTTGGTGTTACTGATGTTTGTATGGTGAAAAAATGCTTGCTTGAACACGGAAGGTACGAAGAAAAAATGTTGAACTCTGGACTGGTGAAGCTCCAACTGGAGTGTTTTCTGATTCCAGAGTTCAGTCCAGAGTTCAACATCTTTTTCTTCGTACCGGTGACTCCGTGCTCTTCTTTGTCTCGAGTCACAAGGCCTTGTGGTCAGAACCAAGCGTTATTCTGGACCCGTAAGGATGGGAAATTAAGCCGCTTAAGAGGTAGAAATTTTAATTTATTTATTATTATTATTATTATTATTATTAGCTTAACTAGTTGTTAGAAGCAATTATATCTTGTTATTGTGACTAGTTACTAGAGATTAATTAGTTACAAATTAGTTAGATATTGACCATTAGTTAGTTATGGCTAAAGTTTGTTTAGCTTATCCTTATTCTTTCTCTGTACATAGCTGTATATACCCTTTTCCCTTTATTGTAATGTAACAGACTTCACATATGCAACTCGTAATGAAAAATTGCTTTATACGATTGAGTGATTCTCTTGACATCAACATTGAGAGACATAGACAAAACCCCCTCTATTTGCTGAAACCTTCCCCTGCTGTTACATTTGTTACAGCTTCTGCTTTGGAACATGTTGCTCGAAACGTTGTTGCTGGCGTGTATTTCACTATCGCCATCAACTCATGCGGTAGTCCCGGGATGATAAGATGGTCCCAATTTCAATTCCCGTTCATTCGAGTTCCTCGCCAACCTTCCGCCGCCAGTGAGTTGGTTGTTGCTTTGGTATCTAGCTCTTCCGCTAATGAGAAATCTTATGCTATGCGTTGGTTTGAGCCACTCCAAACTGGAGTGCCATACTTCGTATATGCATTCGTCAATACCATGGAGAAATACAACGTACCCATCCACCATGCTACGTTGATCGAACCCGTGACATTACAAGCCCATACTTGAATTCCATCATGAAAGTATAGATTTCTAAAAAGATCGAAGAGAATTAATAATAACAAAAATTAAATGTTAAAATGACATTTTAACATTTTAACATTTTTTTGTTACAAACCCATTACAAGCATATTCTCTTTCATAATAAATAAGGGCATAAGTGAAATTCAACATTTTAACATTTGAAAATTAGTCAATGTTTCTTATAAAAAGGAACAAAAAAAATTTCACTTTTGTTTCTTATAAAAAGGAACGGAGGGAGTATTTCATTATACACCCAAATTAATAAATAATTTAGGGATAACAACAAATTAATATGCACGATAGCCGTGGTTGTGGATAATTAAATACCAATAAACTTATATATATATATATATATATATATATATATATATATATATATATAGGAGGGATATATTGACTCCAAGAGTAACTCATTAAAATTACTCCAAATCTTGACCTTTGATCTTAATATCAATTAATGGCTATGATTGATTAATAACAATTACTAGAGTGAAGCTTATTCTCTTCTGCTTTAGAACATGTTGCTCGAAACGTTGTTGCTGGCGTGTATTTCACTATCGCCATCAACTCATGCGGTAGTCCCGGGGATGATAAGATGGTCCCAATTTCAATTCCCGTTCATTCGAGTTCCTCGCCAACCTTCCGCCGCTAGTGAGTTGGTTGTTGCTTTGGTATCTAGCTCTTCCGCTGATGAGAAATCTTATGCTATGCGTTGGTTTGAGCCACTCCAAACTGGAGTGGAGTGCCATACTTCGTATATGCATTCGTCAATACCATGGAGAAATACAACGTACCCATCCACCATGCTACGTTGATCGAACCCGTGACATTACAAGCCCATACTTGAATTCCATCATGAAAGTATAGATTTCTAAAAAGATCGAAGAGAATTAATAATAACAAAAATTAAATGTTAAAATGACATTTTAACATTTTAACATTTTTTTGTTACAAACTCATTACAAGCCTATTCTCTTTCATAATAAATAAGGGCATAAGTGAAATTCAACATTTTAACATTTGAAAATTAGTCAATGTTTCTTATAAAAAGGAACAACAAAATTTTCACTTTTGTTTCTTATAAAAAGGAACGGAGGGAGTAATTCATTATACACCCAAATTAATAAATAATTTAGGGATAACAACAAATTAATATGCACAATAGCCGTGTTTGTGGATAATTAAATACCAATAAACTTATATATATATATATATAGGAGGGATATATTGACTCCAAGAGTAACTCATCAAAATTACTCCAAATCTTGACCTTTGATCTTAATATCAATTAATGGTTATGATTGATTAATAACAATTACTAGAGTGAAGCTTATTTCTTTTATGTACAACAATATAAGGATTTTTCCTTCAAAACATACTTTAAATAGAATGAATTAATTAATTATAGCAATTATTTATCATAAACGGATTTTATTTTTTTAACAACAGACATATATATGTTAAAAGAAAAATGATTGTTGGTAGAAGTGAAAAATAAGAAATACAAGAAGGCAAAATTAAGGGAGTAATTTTAATACCAACTCACCCATGATCTCCTCAAAAAGGGGAGTTACATTTTGACCCACCACTTATAACACTACATGTAAGCATTCTTGTTTTTCTTGATCAAATTCTCTCGTACCAAATAGCACTACTCATGTTAAAAAGATGAGTCAAAGTACACAATAAAATTGACTATGTTAGGCCTAGACAAAAATAATTAAAATTTATTTTATAATTTATTTATTTATGCTATATATTAATGAGATATTATTTTAAGAAAATATAATTGCTTTTTAAAAACATCATGCATGAAGAAAATATTATTATTTATATATATGATGTATAAGGTTTGTAGTATATAGATTTTTTTTGACGATTATGAATAGTTTATACATGTTTTTTTTTAAGGTATAGTATATACATGTAAAGTATATATGTTTTATTTTAATTTTTTATAATTTTTATACATAGTATATATGTATTTTTAATATACTCTATATATGTTTTTTTGTTCAAAAACAATGTCTGTTATTAAAACAAAGAATCTGTTTATGATAAAAAAAAATTGCTATAATTAAGTCATTCTATTTAAAGTATGTTTTGGAGCAGTAATTTTTGGAATCATGTGCATAAAAGGAATGGATCTCACTCTAATAATTATTATTAAACAATCCTAACCACTAATTGATATTAAAATTAAAGACTAAGATTTGGAGTAGTTCTAATGAATTACTCTTGGAGTCAATATATCCATCCTTATATATATATATATATATATATATATATATATATATATATTTCTAGTATCAACGGTAAGTTTGTATAATTATCTTTTTATTTTTATGAATGTATACAAAATAGATGAAAAAAAGAAAGAAAAGAGAAAGATACGAAAAGAATTAAGAGAAATAATGATAGGCATAATATTACAAAAAAAATTAAGGATACAATGAGTTTTAATATATTTATGGTGTTATACATGTAATAATTGATTGTCAGTGTTTTTTGTGATTGATATGCATGACTCCAAGAATCATATAAAACTTTTTTAAATTTAAAAAGGATCAGTACACCGGTCTACGAATCTATTCTAACCATCAACAAATTCCGAGATGAGAATGAGAGAATTTTGTATGACTTATTTATATTAAAATTTTAAATTTTTTTAATTAAAACTTCGTTAACACATTCAAATGCTATATCTATACTAATATATAAAGGGGATACAATTTTTTGGGATGGCTTTTTTGTAATTCCTATTTTACCCTTAAAAAATAACTTCCACATAAAAATAGATTTTCAGTTTTTTTTAGTAAATAATATATTTTTTTTCTTAACAACTAAGCACAACTTCCACATAAAAATAGATTTTCAGTTTTTTTATAGTAACAAAAATATAATTTTTTCTTCTCAATAACTAACAAAAAAAAAGAGGTTACATAGTTATCAATTAAGTCCAATAAAAAAGAAGATTAAATAGTTATTTATATTTGCACAGTAGAGAGTATCGATCACAAAAAAAAAGAATATCGATCAAACAAACGGGCACGGAACGTGCCCGTTTGGCGGCTAGTTTAAGATAATTAGGACATATAGTTACATTATTAAAATTAATAGTAAATGGTGTATTTTCCCTTTAAAGTGAGCGAGATTTGTTTTATCGTGTAATTTTTTTTATTACCTTCTGTAAAGTGAAGATTCTGTCGTTTACCCCTCATGGAATATATTAACTTAACATTCCATCATTTAAATCTATATAATATTAGCGAATTTTGATTTATTTCTCTCATTGTTCATGTCACGTTATCACTTGTATGAAATCTAGTCAACATATTTTATGAATGAGCTAAAACAAATAAAAAAAATATTACAGAAGTAAAACAAATATCGCTCGGGAAAAAACACTATTTACCCTAAAATTAATTTCTAGTTTTTACAAAATAAAATTTGAGTAATTTAAAGGTTGTAGTTGTACCACCTTTCTTTACCTTTGTGTTCTCTTTTGCTAAAACAAAAAGCTTGCACCTTTCAACTTCACTGCTTCATTGCTTCAAATGGGAGTTGTTGGAATTGGAGGCAAATCATGGGAGGAAGACATTTACTGGACCCATTTCCAGTTCATCCATTTTACTCAATTTCTCCGCAATGATTTTCACCAACAACTTGTTAGTACCCTCTACATTGTTTTTCTTTTCTTTCATCTTCAAAAATGGAATAAAAATTAAACCTTTCTAAAGTTTTCTTATCTGGGTGTTGACTGTTGAGTACATGCACTTCATTTCATGTTCATACTATTTTTTACAATTCCTTTAACTCAAGTTAGTTCTTTTCAAGAAAGTTTTGAGCTTTTGGTTATGGATACTCTGTTAAAGTTTCCTTTTTTTTTTTGTTTTGGGAAATTCATTTTTATGTTTTATACATATATAGATATGCTTGTTTTTAAATAATGGCTTAGGAACTGTGACATTAGCTGAATCTGTTTTTTTTTTTTTAAAAATAAAATAAAATAAAATTTCTTTTGCAGTTTTAGGTTTGAGACACTTTGTTCATGTATTCACCCTGAACAAATCATGCTTTTATGGCTTAAAGGAAAAGAAAAGGAAGTGAATATGAAGATTGTAGTTTAGTTTTTCTTGGTATATTATTCTTTTTCAAGCAAATGATTGTGTTTAGCGTTTTAGGTATATGTATGTTGTATGGAACATTTTTGTGGCTCTTCAGCTGAATGTGTCTAAGTTCAAATGGGAATTTTATATTTGAATTTCAGGCACTTCCCAAAACATTTTCAAACAATGTAAAGAAGAAGTTGCCAGAAAATGTAACCCTTAGAGGTCCTAGTGGAGTTGTGTGGAATGTAGGGCTGACAACTAGAGACGATACCTTGTTGTACTTCACAAACGGTTGGCAACAATTCGTGAAAGATCACTCTTTGAAAGAGAATGATTTCCTTGTCTTTAAGTACAATGGTGAATCTCACTTTGAGGTTTTAATCTTTGATGGAGAAAGTAATTGTGAGTAGGCAGCTTCTTATTTTGTTGGAAAATGTGATAATGTTAAAGCTGAGCAAGGGGGTAGCACGGCAAAGGACGCAAACATTTGCGCTGAAGAAGTCATTGATACTGCTTCAAATGGTGGTGTAGAAACGCCATTAGTTGTACCTTTTGGAACTACCAATGGAAAGACTTGTAATGCTGGTGTCAGACCTGCTTCCCCTGAGAAATTAATGGCTGATGCACTCACTAAGACCACAACTCTACAATTTCCATTCCAACCAACCGGCAAAAGGACCGAGAAGCTTGTTAATGAAGTTACGCCTGTCCAGACTAAGAAGCGAGGAAGACCACCAAAAGCAGGTAAGTCTCGTGAGAGAGCACATGATTTGGTGGCTTGTAACAACGAACACTCGGGTAAAAATATGTTGCTCTTTTCCATTAACTTTTATATTAATTCTAAATTATTTTGGAACTAAAACTTTCTGCTGTCATGATTTTCTTTGTTTGTTTGTGCTGCACTGCTTTGTTATGATGTTGTTAAAAGCTTAAGAATATAACTCCATGTTCGTTGTGCAAACTAGTTTTTCCCTCTTTTTATAATGGTCCTAAGCATGATCTTACAATACATGTGAGTCGTATCTTGATTCAAAACTAAACTGAACCCAATTGATACGGATCTCTAGTGTGTATCTATTTGGACATGAATCTCATCTTGAATTCTGATTAACTATGATTGATTGTGTTTAATTCTAATGAATTAGTACCTAAACTTAGGGTAGCCCACCACTTTTTCGTTAAATTTGTATAACTGACATATTTTCTTTTGTCATTTGATTTATATCTTCAGTCATGAATTAGTGTGTAGTTCATATATAATGTATCAGCTTATAATTTTGTTATGTCGCTTGTTTTTACTTAAAAATGAAATACTTTATGACAGTGTTGTCAAATATCAGCCATGGCAGCGCCATTGCGGGTTTATGGCTTTCCGCCATGCCCAATTTTGTGAAGAAAAGATTGTGATTACCATTACTTTCCTCATAGCCCAAAATTATGTATTGAACTAATTTGATCTTCCCTAGTAAACTGATGCTCGTCAAGGAAAGAGTATTTTGCATTCAAACTCTTATCCTTTTATTTTAAACTCATGATTGAATTGTTCAATTCTATACAGCAGCTCTGAATAGAAGTGGGAATGAAGACGAGGAGGAAAAGATAGCCCAATCATTTACCTCCTCTTTTCCATATTTAGTTAAAATAATCAAAACGTGCAATGTCATTGGTTCACGTACTCTGGTGAGTTCTCTTTTGTGATTCTTAATTTACCTCCTAAATAATGTTGCTTTCTCTCCGCCCTTATCTCTTAAGTAACTTGTGTAGTGTTTCATCTGCTTTTGAACATGATCTAGTTTGTAGTATTTCTCCTTTTATGTCTGGAGTGATATTTCAGACATTACAAGTATAAGATGATCTCAATGAAAATTTGCAACTTATAGCACTAGCGGTTATTATTATAAGCATTTGCGTATAAGCTTACATAAGTTATTTTCATAACAAAAGATAAAATAAAGATAAATTGTTTTTATGTATGCTATGAGCTGTTCTCATAAGCTATATTGGAGAACTTATGAAAATAAGCTGAAATTTTTTATGAAAATTGTCATAAGTTGTGTTCATAAGCTCTCTCGAAAAGTTTCACAAAATTTATGCCAGTAGATAAGCTTAAATAAGGCAATCCAAACATGCCCTTAGTAAAGATGCTGCTTGACAAACTTCCCAACTACTGCTATTACATTTACAAATTGACTTTTGTGCAATTACTATGTTGTATTTTTTCTAGAAGTACCAATTATTCTTGTTATCATAGTTTCCTTCCCTTAAAAGTTTGTATTGAACAATATTGCAATTTTAACTTCTCAATTATTGAACACTTGTTACACTGTAGACAATCCCATGTCATTTTGCTGCTGAACATTTCCCTGCCAACAAAACAGAAGTTACGCTTCGCAATTCAAGAGGCGAATGTTGGACTGTGAACTCCGTCCCAGTTGGAAGATCAGCTCACACCTTCTGTGGGGGATGGATGGCCTTTGTTCGTGATAATGACTTAAAAGTTGGCGACGTGTGCATTTTTGAGCTGGTTTCTCATTATGTGATGCAGGTTTATATATCTGGGGTTGGAAAGGAAGGTTTTGATTATCAAAATGGGCATGCTAAACTTAATAGCGTATAGCTAGCGACAATTTCACTTACACCTGCTAACGTTCTCCTTTGTTAGATAGATAAATCAATCTTCGATGAAGCTTTTTTGTGGTAAGAGTTGCAAAAGACTATGCATTTGCGCATGTCAGTAAATTCATGCTGCCTCGTCAGTAAATATATGTCACCATTCATATTCGGATTAGTTTTATCAACACTAATCAAGATCATAGAATGTATTAATTATCTATAACAGTGTATATTGATTATGGCACTGTTTTTTTGTTCATATCATTGTGGATTTGGAATTGTCTATAACATTCAGTAATCAGTATGCTCGTGAAATGTTAGTCTTGAAGAGGTAAAACTACATTTGATTTTTTGTCTGTTGTTTAATGTTATTGAAAATTATTTATGTTTGGTAACTTATTTTGCTAGTGAAAAAGTGCAATAAAAGTTATGGAAAATGTTATAACTACTAGTGCAAATATGGTAAAAAAAAAGTCTTAAAATTTGTGTATTCTACTTTTTAAAAAATAAAGGAAAATATTTTTATCACTCAAATAAAGGAAAGTCAATTAGCAACCGTCGAAAATAATTAAGACATTTTAACACTCAAATAAACACAACCGAGTAGTAGACTAACATTACATTACCCGTGGAAATTTGGAAAATAACGACAAGTGAGTAAGACCCTGTCATTATCCATTGAAAATTGCAAAAATAATCATTTTGCTTTTTATTCACGAATCAAATCCTTGAATGCAGGGTTCATTGCTCAAGACTATACAAAAATCGGGTACGAGATCACGTTAAAGTTGACAAAGGGTTTAAAAATAATGAAAGTGTGAAGTATCATTATAAGAAATATGATTTTTGGTAACGACTTTTGTGGTTAAAATTCGAAGATTTGAAATAAGAAAGTGTGAAGTATCATATTTCTTTAGTGTATGTTATAGAAGATTTGAAATTCTTCTTCATATTTTGCGCTCAAGAAACGACAAGCGAGTAGCACACCACCATTACCCGTTGGAAATTTGGAAAGCAATGCTTTTACATTATTCACCGATTAAATCCTGAGTTTAGTGCTTTATTTGGCGGTCGAAAAAACATGAGTAAAAGATGTAGCTTTTCAAAAAAAAAAAAAAAAGAGTAAGAGAAGTGACAAAATTTACAGAGAATTTGAAAATGAGGAAGAGTGTAAAATAGATTATAGAAAATGCAAAATTCATTCACATTTTGCACTCAAATAACAAAAAGTGAGTAGCACACGTCATTATCCGTTGGAAATTGAAAAAATAATCCTTTTGGATTATTCACAAATTACCCATAAAAATTGGAAAAATAACGACAAGCTAGTAGCACCCTGTCATCACCCATTGGAAATTGCAAAAATAACCCTTTTGCTTTATTCACGACTTAAATCCTTGAATGCAATGCTCAAGCCGATACATAACACGAGTAAAATAATGAAAGTGTGAAGCATACTATAGACAATGTGAAATCCATTCTTCACGTTTTGCGCTCAAGAAACGATAAATGAGTAGCACGCCATTGTTACCCCTTTGAAATCAGAAAAGCAATATTTTTGCTCTATTTTCCGTCAGCAAAGCGTAAAAGAAGTAGCTTTTCCCAAAAAAAGAAAAGAAAGCGTAAAACAAGTAACAAAATCGAGAGATAAATTGAAAACGACAGAAGTGTGAAAAACAGACAATAAATACGCACAATCAAAAGTAAAAAGACAATAACTATGCAAAATCTAGTTCTTATATTTAGAGTTAAAAATTATTTTGATCCTTAAATATATAAAACATTATCAACACATTTAAATGTATCAAAATCATACTTAATTATCTCTAATACATATTTTACTACTTGGTGGCTTTTGTTAATTAGTTATGTCCCAAAATTCGCTAACCCTAACCAAACATTAAAACATTTCTAAATTAAGATACCTATAACATGGACTAAAATGGAAAAATTATTTTTCCTTTTTCACAAATATTAACAAAAAAAAATAGTAAAATAGAATTTGTGTTATTTAAAACATTTCTTCCCATTGAAGCTTAAACCTTGTTAGTTTTTTTTTTTTTTTTTTGATATAAACCTTGTTAGTTTAGTTGTACCTTTCTTTTACCTTTTCTTTATTCTCTATAAAAACCAAAGCTTCAACCTTTGAAACCATTTTCATTTCATTCTCTGAACTCTGCTTGAAAATTGAAATGGGAGGAAGAGGAGGACAAACCAGTGGTAGCAGCAAATCATGGGAGGAAGAAATCTACTGGACCCATTTCCAGTTCATTCATTTCATTCAATTTCTCCGCAATGATTTTCAACAACAACTTGTTAGTACCCTCTTCTTTCTTTTTTCTTTTTCTTTCTTTCCATGTTCTTAAATGATATAAAAATTAAATCTTTATAAAGTTTTCATATTTGGGTGCTGTTGAGTATATGTTCTTCATTTCATGTTCATTCTGTTTTTCACCTTCTTGAAGTTTCTTTTTTTTTTTCATTATTTTTACTTGCCCAATTTTAAATTTGTTATCTTTGTATAATTTCTTTAACTTCTTTTGAAGAAAGTTTTTAGCTTTTGATTATTGGATACACTGTTAAAATTTTCTTGTATTACCATGATTATTGTATAGATATGCTTGTTTTTGAATTATGGCTTAGGAACTGTGCCATTAGTTATGGATCTGTTTTTGTTTTTTTCTTTCTATTTTAGGTTTGAGAGTAATTTGTTTTGAGACAATTTGTTCATGTATTCACCTGATAAAATCATGCTTTTGTTGCTTAAAGGAAAAGAAAAGGAATTGATTATTGTATTTTATACAATTATAGATATGCTTTTGTGTATTTTTTTTCTTGTTTTATTATTCTTTTCCTTGTTGTGCAAACATTATCAATGTAAATCATGTAATTGAGATGATTAATGGCTGTTTCAAGTAAATAATTATGTTTAGCTCCTAGGTAGATATGTTAATCTCAAATGGAAGTTTTATGCTTTTATTGCAGGCACTTCCTAAAACATTTTCAAACAATGTAAAGAAGAAGTTGCCAGAAAATGTGACCCTTAAAGGTCCTAGTGGAGTTGTGTGGAATATAGGGCTGACAACTAGAGATGATACTGTTTACTTTGTGGACGGTTGGCAACGATTCGTGAAAGATCACTCTTTGAAAGAGAATGATTTCCTTCTCTTTAAGTACAATGGTGAATCGCTCTTTGAGGTTTTGATCTTTGATGGGGAAAGTAATTGTGAGAAGGCAGTTTCTTATTTTGTTGGAAAATGTGATAATGTTAAAGCTGGACAAGGGGGTAGCAAGGCAAAGGATATAAACACTTCTGCTGAAGAAGTCATTACTGCTTCTGATGGTGGTTCGTCTGAGAAATTTCGGTGTCGTAACAATATTGGAACACCATTAGCTGTACCTTTTGAAACTACTAATGAAAAGACTTCAAACGCTGGTGTTGAATCTGATTCTCCTGAGCAGTTCATGGCTGATGCAGTCACTAAGACCGCACCTGCAGCGCTTCCCTCGCAACGAACCAGCAAAAGGGCGGCTAAGAAGCCTGTTGACGATGTTGTGCCTCCTCCAGCTAGGAAGCGGGGAAGACCACCAAGAGCAGCTAGTTATAGTGGGACGGGACTTGATTTGGTGCCATTTAATTCAGAGGCTTTTAACAAGGAACTCTCAGGTTAAAAAATGTTTTCTCCATTCACCTTTGTGTTTTACTATATTAATTCTAAATTATTTAGGAAATATAATTTTCTGCTGTAATGTTTTTTTTTTGTGCTGCACATACTTTGCTATTAATGTTGTAAAAGCTTAAGATAACTCCATGTTCATTCTCCAAACTATCCCCCCCTCCCCACTCTTTTATGATGGTGTTAAGCATTATCTTAGTCTTACTGTTCATGCGATTAGTATCACGACTCGATACTAAAACTAGTGCTTATCTATGTGCACATGAATGCCATATTGAATATTGGGTCCTGATTCACTATGATAAATTATGGTTCGTTCTAATGAATTTTTCTACAATAAATTTTTGCATCCTCAACAATCTGCTCCCAATCAAAACGTTTTTGAGAAAATATCACAGCGCATTTATAGCTTTCCAAACAATCCAGACTTTAGAAAACCAGATCACAGCCAATTTCTCTCTGGTCTTCCTATTACCAGACACGAGACTTATAAATTGGATGAGGTGATCAGGACCCTGAGCTAGAAAGGCGGTTGAAACCCCGAGCCACTTCAAAGATTCAATCCACAGCACTTAATAAATTGGATAAATAAAAAATAGATGAACTGCACTTTCCAGGTCACTGCACCCACGCCTTTTTGACCGCTTCTGCATGTCCTTTTTACCATCAATAAATACTCGCATTCCATTTGCATTTCTCGGTTTCTCTTTAATTTCTTGCATCTGTTATTTCTGGTTTACAACACTTTTATCGGTAATGTATCTTATGATTTATAATAAGATTCAATTCGCGATTCAGAACAATTTTATAGGTCTCCAATTCACAATTTGAATCTCGATTTATAACCATGGTCATAAATTGAACTCAGGCTTGAGGTGATGATACAAAGCCTATTTCCAAATTTTTGTTACCTACAATCTGTTGATGGATGGCCCTTTTCAAGGTATGAAACAGACTGGATTAATCAAGTCATAAGAAGTATCTTAGACTAAACGACACATTCTAGAACGAAACGAGCCACACATGTGTAGCTTTACCAATATGTTTGAGCCATGCCTTATCTTACATTGATGCTTTTCATGATATTTCTCGTAGCTCAACTCGTTACACTTTACTGAGATTACTCAGCATTTTTTTCCTTTCATTTTTCATGATTTCAGAGAGCAAAGGGAAAGAAGATGGCGATGAGGGCAGAAGCTGATTTAGATGAAGGTTATGTTCCTATAGAATTAGTTTGTACCATATGTTTTTACCATCTTGTCTGATATGATGGTAACAAGAAGGCTCTAGCCTCTTGGAATTAGGACATATATTGTTGCAAATATGTATAGCTCAAGGTGGCTATTTTTAAGTAGTAGATCTCAAAATTTCAAATAGCTTATATGATATGCATATATTTTGAGAACAATATATTGCATAGTTTAGTAGCTTATGTTCCTGTAGTTTTTATCTTTGTTTCTAGTTTCTGTCATGTGAACATTCTTTGATAAGGATATATACTTGCATTACTTGTAGCCTTTTGCTTGAGTGTCATTAAATTTATTTTCTGTTAAAAGGTAAGCGAAAGAGTCGCGCCACAAGAAACATCACAATATTGCTATGGTGAAAAAATATGCTCTTGGCTATCATAGATTATTTTCTTATAGTGGAAGTTAATAGTTATACTCTGAAACTGAAAGTACTTCAGTACAAATATAGTGGAAGTTAAGTTAATAGAGGAAAGAGTTGTTGTTCTTTCAGTTTTGTTTTTTTTTTACATTGTACTTTCATTAAAGCAATTCATACACTATTTTTTGAAAGTATTTTCATAAATTTGTAGTTTACAATACATTTTCTTCCAAAATGAAACAAATGCAAGGATAGAGTCTTCATTTTACATTGTATACACAAATATGTCTGTTGAGGTAAATTAATATGGTCAAATATATATTGAATGCCATTTACTTTTTTAAGAATGGGGAATTGGGGATGAATTCTTTTCACAACCCTCAACTCACACTATATTTTCATTCCTTTAATATTTTAATTTCTTCTTCCCAAGCAAATAAAGAAAAAAAAATGGTTTAGTATTTGGCGATTTTGTTGAATTAGGTGAATAGCTCAATTAATTTAAGTTGTACAACTACAAAGTAGCATTTCTCATTAAACAATTCAATGTAAAAGGACCGTCAATCAACAACATACAAGAATTAGGTGAATAGCTCAACTTATTTTGAGTTAAGAATTAAATGATTTGGAGGTTGAGTTTATTTAATTTGAGCAAGGGAGAAAAATAGTTCTTAAAAAATCAATTAGCATACAATGATCTAGAGATACGAAACAGGGTAATAGAGACAACAAAATTAAAAAACCAAAAAAAAGAAAAGAAAAAAGAAACAACAAAATTAACAGATAACTTGAAAATGAGGAGCAGTGTGAAGTAAATTATAGAAGATGCAAAATTCATTCACATTTGTACTCAAATAACAAAAAGCAAGTAGCACATCGTTGGAAATTGAGGAAAAAACATTATTTTGCATATTCACGGATTATCCATAGAACTTGAGAAGATAACGACCAACGAGGATCACCTTTTTCATTACCCATTAGAAATTACAAAAGTAATCCTTTTGCTTTATTCAGGATCTAAATCCTTAAAAGCAGTACTCAAGAGGATAAAGAAAAAGAGTAAGAAATTACGACGAAGCAGGAAATTTAAAAATAATGAAAGTGCGAAGTATACTATAGAGAATGCGAAATTCATTCTTCAGGTTTTGCGCTTAAGAAAACAAGCAAGTAGCACACTATCCTTATATCCTTGGAAATTGGGAAAGCAACATTATGCGTTTTTTACCGATTAAATCCTTGAATTCAATGCTCTATTTGCATTAGAGAAAACAAGAGTAAGATAAACAATTTTTTCAAAAAAGAAAATAAAGAGTAAGAGAAATAGCAAAATTGAAAGCTAAATTGAAAATGAGAAAAGAGTGAAAAATAGACTATAAATATGCACAAGCAATAGTAAAAAAATATTTGGATCCGTTTATATGTCATTACCAACATAAATATAAATTTCGCATTTAAACTTGAAAGAAAACATCTAGCATAACAATATCAACACTTATTATTTTTGAACAATTAAAATGAAATTTTAATACGAGATTATACATTTTAAGAAAAAGAAAAAAAATTGGTAAAAAAAATCCTAATAAATAAAAAATATTGTGAAAAATAGAGAAAATACATAAGTCAAGAAATGAAATGTTACCAAAAAAAGTCATAAATTAATTATGATTATTCTGATTCGGCCACTGTAACTCGTGAAGTGGTGAAAACCCTCAAAAGTACAATTTTTTTGGATTTTTATGTTCTTTAATATCTTTACCAACAACAACCACAACAACAACAAATACCTTTTTTAATTGATTTAGGGTTTTATGTTCTTCACTCTATTTTTCACTGTCCTTCATTTTCAATTTCACTCTCAAAACTGTTAAAAGTTTCAATCTTTACACCATTTCCATATCAGAAATGGTGGGAGGTGTGTGCAGATCTTGGGAGGAAGACATTTACTGGACCCATTTTCAATTCATCCATTTCACACAATTTCTTCGTAATGATTTTGATCAACAACTTGTGAGTATTTCTTTCATTTTTCCCCTTTTTTTCTTCTTCTTTCCTTTCATATTGTAAATAAAAAAGAAAGTTTTTTTTTTTTTTTTTTTAATTTTTAAAGAAAACCCTTTTGAAGAGATGAAATTTGGGGGTTGAATGCATGCACTGCATTTCTTCACATTGTTCTAATTTTTTTAACTTGCCCTATTTTTTTTATAATTTATTTAACTGAAGTCAAATTATTTTTTATGAAAGTTTTGAGCTTTGAATAAGTTGTTGAACTATTGTCAATTTTTTTTATTAAAGTTTTGAGCTTTGGAAAAACAAGTTAAAATATTTACAGAAATGTCTGATTTTTTAGCTTTGTGTTTGTTTTTGTGATACTTTGTTTTTAGCTTGCATTGTTATAGATGAAACATGCATTTACATTGTAGGTTCTGTCCATACATGCATTTTGATAGGATCATGCTTGTGAGGCTTCAAAGGTGAATGTGTAAGGAGATTTGGATATTGTAATGTGGGGTTGTTATTATCACTATGTAAATAATGTATTTGAGATTATTAATGGCTGTTTTTCTATTAGGCAGTATCAACACTTCTGATTGAAGGCGTGTCTGGTGTCCGGCATGTATCAGTGTTTGACACCAATACATGTGATTGCATTCAATTAATTTCATCCCTAAAAGTATTGTCGGCGTGTCAATGTCTGTGTTAGTGTTTCATAGGTTTTAAGCATATAGTCTACCAACATGTCTCTCTGCAGCTCAAGCTCATATTATTGTATTCTGAAATAGGAATTTACATTTTGTTTGCAGGCACTTCCCAAAACATTTTCAAACAATGTCAAAAAGAAGTTGCCAGAAAATGCGGTCCTAAAAGGTCCTGGTGGAGTTGTGTGGGATATAGAGCTGACAACTAGAGACGGTATTGTGTACTTCACGAACGGTTGGCAACAATTTGTGAAAGATCACTCTTTGAAAGAGAATGATTTCCTTGTCTTTAAGTACAATGGCGAGTCATTGTTTGAGGTTTTAATCTTTGATGGGGAGAGTTTCTGTGAGAAGGCCGCTTCTTATTTTGTTCGAAAATGTGGGCGTGCTGCCAATACCGCCGAACAAGGGGGTGGATGTAATTCTAGCAAGAAAAAGGACACAGATAATTCTGTTGAAGAAGTCACTACTCCTTCGGATGGTGTTGATGAAGGTGTTTCACCTGAAAAATCCTCACATCTAAACAGTATCCGAGTTCCATTTGCTGTACCTGTCGAAACCACCAACGGAAAGACTTCTAATGGTGGTGTTGAATCTGCCTCCCCCGAGCAATTCATAGCCGATGCGGTCACCGAGACTGAGCCTGCAGATGAACCCACTCAAAAAACCGGTAAACGGACAAGGAGACCTGTTCATACGTCTGTCCCAAGTAAGAAGAGAGGAAGACCGCCAGGAAGACCACCAAAAACATCTAATCCTGATGAGAGAGCTCTTAATTGGGTCGCTGGTAACATTTTTACTTATGAACGCCGTCGACAACAGAAAGAAACAAGGAACACTTGTGGTAAAAGTGGTGCACTGATCACATTGTTTTAACCATTGCATAAGAAATTATTTATACCATCCAATGAATGCAATAGTAAAGACTATCTGCGTATCTGTGGACCACTATAAACCACAAATGTCACCAAGAAATATATCTGACTACTGGTTTATCCACATTTCTTTATCTTTAAAATACTGGAATGAGTGAAATTTCTTACTGTATATTTTGAAAAACCGACATTTTAAAAGGGGCCATACACCAATTTCACGTAAATATAGGTGATAGGAAAAAGTAGAGCAGAATGTGTACATGAATGAGTGGATATTCGAACATTACATTTGGTATCCTCAAATTAATTCTTGACCACAAGAAGCATAGTAAACTTGTTGTATTGTACAAATACAAATACCAATAACAATAATCATAATAGGCACACCAAATTTGTGTAAAGAGAGATTTTTGGTCGAGACAGAGTGGTTTTTTTAGAGGTTTGTTATGTGCACCGGCTGGCAGGACATTAATTTGGTAATAGTTGGACATTGTTTGCTGTATGCTTGTTTTAGTAACATTGCGACACTTAACTAGGGTTTTTGTGGCGTCAATTAAAGAAATAAAATAAAAAACACTTTTCTTCTATGTAGCATTGACACATTTGATTGAAGATGTGTCCAATGTCGTACTCTGACACACGTTACTACATTCAATAATTCATTTTCTCAGATTATTACTCATGTCGACCTGTTAGTGTCAATATGAGTCCAGTGTCCATTTTTGTGTTAGTGCTTCATAGCTTTTCTTGAGTATTTCTGTTTAAATGAGTACGTGGACTGGTTGTTGATGTGGTAACTGATTTTGATCATATTATTAGATGCTGAAATTTCTCCTAAGGGTTCTCCAAAGGGTAGAGCTGGGGCACCGGAACTATATACCTCAAATAGAAGGCCTGTCACAAAAGCTGAGATTGAAAATACTCTTCAGTTAGCCCAGGCAGCATGTACTGACGAATCCTTGCTTGTAACTATGCGACCTTCACATGTGTACAAGAGATTCTTCGTGGTAAACTACTTCCTCCCTTTCTTTGCTGTTTTAAACTCGATTTTAATCTTAATATATTATGCTAAATAAATGTCTCGTTATTTTTTTTTTTTACTTCCTGCATTTTAAACTTTATTATACATACATTGTTACTTACTAATTGTATTTACTTTTTTGGTGACTAGTCATTCCCAAATAAGTGGATACTAAACCATCTTTCTCCATCATCTCAAGACGTGGTATTACGCATGGGTAAGAAAGAATGGCTTGGGAAATACTGTTATCATAATATTCGTAACAATGGAGGACTTACTGGCGGGTGGAAATATTTTGCCCTCGACAATAACCTTGAAGAGTTCGATGTGTGTTTGTTTAAACCAGCTGGTCATATGCATGAATTATTGATCTTAGAAATGAGCATTTTTAGAGTCGTTGAGGAGATTACTCCTCTTACTGCGGTGAATTCTCCAGGAAAGAAGAGGGGAGTTAAGAGAACCCCACCTGGTGCTAGCCAAAAAGAACTCGAGTCCATTGAAGGTTCGTAATTGTGTCGTATGAGGAAGTTACATTGTTGGAATTATGCAATGTGTTAACAGTTGTGTTAGGGCTGTAGACTAAGTTTAATAGTTGTGAATTCTCCAGGAAAGAAGAGGGGAGTGAAGCGAACACTGACCAATGGTGTCCAAACAGAACTCGAGTCCTTTGAAGGTGCGTAACTGTGTTGTTCGAGGAAATTTCTTTATTGGAACTGTGTAATATATGTTAACAGTTATGTTAGGGCTGCAGTCTAAGTTAGGTACTATCAGTTATGTTTGTACTTTGTATCTTTTATGTTATGTTGGATTGTTTAACTTAATCTTCGACTTCTACCGGTAATTCACCGTATGTAAACTTTCTATTGTAGTAGCTAAACCTTTTAAGGTTCAAGTTTGAATCGACTATCTACCTTCATGATTTAACAAAACCGAATTTCAACATAAAAAGTCTCGAACGATGGAATTTTAGTAATTTAGTCCACGGCTTTCTTGAAAGATAGACTCCTTCATTATCATTTAAGGGCTTTCTAGTGTGTTCGTCCTTGTGTATTGCTAATGTATAAGTTAGTTTCGTAGTTTGCGAATATAGTTCCTGATACTGATGAATTGCTAATATAGTTGTATTGCATTTTGTCATGTTTCTCCCATACCAGATTGCATCAACAGCCTTTCCTCTTCCTCCTTCCCCCCACCAACCATAATCTGCTTCATAATACATACTCCCTCTGTCCCAAAATATAAGCAAAAAAGTTAGTCAACAAAAGTGAATGTATTTGGTTAAAGATTTGGACCAAATACATTCACTTTTGTTGACTAACTTTTGCTTATATTTTGGGACGGAGGGAGTACATAACTGCTTCTCTGCATCAATTGTCACAAAATGCAAATGTCTTCAAGTGTATATATATTCAGTAGAGAAATCATAAAAACACATTGGAATATTTCAAACATCTAAAAAGTGTGTACCCTGCTAATTTTTTTTAAAAATCAACACTATTACTAATTGCAGCAAAATTGAATTAATCTTGCAAATACAATATCAACTCAAAATTGAATCAAAGGCACAATTACACCATATAGAGATAGAAAAGAGGACAAAAATTAAAACAGAAAAAAATATTAGATATGATAAGTGGGCTGACCCAGCTTCCCTTGGTTCAGTGGGCCAACATAGACAAAATTGAGCCCAATCCAATTATTAATGGGCTATGTGGCCCATGTTTCAATATTATTATGAAATTTATTTTTGCCACCTTACTAGTTACTCGTGCATCTTACGTGTTTTCCATTTTATCGTTCCGCTACTTAAATAGCGGACGTTATAAAAATAAGAAATTTTTGAAAAATGTCGCCCGCTACTTAAGCAGAGGACATTATAATAGTAGGGTGTTTTTAAGTGTATCCGCTACCTAAAAATAAGATAACTTTTTTATTAAAAAAAGAAAAAGAATAATGCTTTAACTGCTATACCAATTTTTTTCTTCGACATGGGCAAATGAATTTCATATACACAACTTTGTAGTCAATGACTTAAGAGGGTTAATTCACTTTGCACATTTATTTTTTTAAGGGTTAATAGACTTTTACCCGCCTGCAAAGTAGGCGACTTTTACGTTACCCCCCTATAATATTTTTTTTTTGAGATTACCCCCCTGCAAAATTTATTTTTTTGATTTACCCCCTTGGATGCACTTTTTCGGTTATTTTGTTCAACCGATTTAAAAAGTTTGTTTTTTAAATCGGTTATTCTGTTTTTTTGTCTGCCACGTCAGCAAAAGGGGGGTAAATCAAAAAAATAAATTTTGCAGGGGGGTAATCTAAAAAAAAAAAATATTATAGGGGGGTAACGCAAAAGTCACATACTTTGCAGGGGGTAAAAGCCTATTAACCCTTTTTTTAAATAGATCAGTCCAATTTTTAATTTTTTTTACCAAAGCTAGGTAAACCTTTTTTTTAGTATTTTTAATGGATCAGTCTGAAGCCCAGATGCTTGGCTTGGCCCAGGGAAAAATATAGGCTCAATGAACTGACAAAAAAGAGTTTTTTTTTTTTTGCTTCTTGTTTTTCATTCTCCATAAGAGTTTTAACGCTACTATATTTCCAAACTAGAGGTTTAACTTAGGATTTTGATTAAGTTAGAAGAAATCCGTGCTTTCTCATCTAAGTGTTTTTTGGATAAAAGTCTGATTTTACTTACATCATCATCGAAGTGTTTGGAAGAAGGAAAATAGCAATATGACTCTACCATAATTATAAATGAGAATAAATAGTATGAAAGTAATACCACTCAAGACAGCAATTTCAAGTTTGTATTAATCCATTGCTTCACATGATCTTTATTGTGAAGCATAACAACAAAAGAAATATAGTGCCATGAAAGTTTATCTAGCTTCACTAGAGTCTAGACATAATCTGATATGTTTTGAATTCTTTCATATGTTTGTTTGTATTAGAACTTTGAGATACCAAGTGAAAATGATGAGGATATAGAAGTCTTGTAAGCACAGTACAATAAAACAACCAGAAATTAAATACATGTCATTTTCTATGCTTCCTCAAAAACATTAAATTACTAGTTCATGATAGTTCTTATAATCCAACATCTACTCTTGTTGCCAAAAACCAAACAACAAAGTCTTTTTGGCATTTTCCTATTTTCTTCTTACCTTCTTGGATTCACATTGGAATTGATTGAGTTTTCATACACAAAGTTTATCAAAAAAATTAGTGTTAGGAACATATATAAAAACATATTGGTTGTTCACATGGCTCTTTCATTCTGAAAGGGACTTGTGATTTTATTTTGTTTCTGATATGCCATTTGGTTATTCAATTGTCCAATTAATGGATTTAGTTAAATAGAGGCACGCCAATTGACAACAATGTAAGAGCAAGGAATACTCATTCCTAAGATAAGTTTGAATCTCTCAAACAGTCCAACCCTATACTCCAAAATTGTCAAAGTATCGGTGTCGTAGGTGTCTGATATGGTCAAATATGTATCGCAAAAGTATTAAGCAATTAAAATTTCTTTTTTAAAAATATGGCCGTTGCGTTTGGAATAAAACGTAATGACATTGATACGACACAAGATACGATTGAATACAGATACATCAAACTCCAAAAAACAAGATTTTTTTTTTCTTTTTCAAAAGGCTGGATTTTACTTTTTAAAAAATAAAATAAAATAATAGCCATACATTTCATTTCTAACCGAAACAAATTGAATTTAAAAACTTATAGATAATATATTTAATAACTAAGGATATTTAAGTAATTTTCTTATTTTAATATCGAGTACGGATATCGGCAGGTCGGATACCATTAAACTCGAATCATATCCATTTAGCAACTCGTGTTTGTGACAAATTTTATTTACGGATATCCGCAATTCGGATATTTTTGCCATCTCTAATTATATGAAAGTATTTGAGATTTATATGTTTGAATTTCACGTACCCCAATTCTATACTACAAGTCTATATATACTTCAAAAGATTAATGGCAATCAAAATAGCAAACATTGCTTTATACATTCAATAGGAAAAGTGCACCAATCTGAAAAGTTACAGCTCACACTATTAACCTACTCTTGCCGTATAACAAGAGGAATAAATTATACTGTTATTCACATTTTTCACCACCGACTATAATTCTTGTGGCGGGGCCCCTAAATGGGTTGAGAATAACAGGAAAATACGGTTTTAGTGGTCACAACAAAACAGCACGCAACCCACACACAGACACAATAGCTCTTCTATGTGAAAATGAAAAACTAGTTTTGAGTGTCCACTGTGACACTTCCAACAAAGACTGATTGCAGGCACATGATTTTCTGCTCACAAAGTGGTCCTGTGCTGTGTCACCCATCTAGCACTCGTAGTGCCCAGTGTCCGACATGTATCGTTGTCCAACACAACCAATAGAAGGTATATTCAGTGTCTGATATGTATCATTGTCTAACACAATACTAATATATGTAATTATGTATAATTAATTTTTAATTTTATAAATATTTATGTGTGGATGTGTTTGTGTCTGGTGTTTATTATATATATTAGGATTAACAATTCACCATCATTATTTAATGGCAAACAATTACTTACAAAGTGTACATTTTCCACTACTCTGGCCCATTGTTGTGGACTGTTGAGTTACACCCTCTAATTCTCTTTTTTCCCCTTTTCCATTATGTCTGCTGTCCCACTATCAGTTTTGTGTAGGAAATAATAGACATTGTAGTGTAGTAGGTTCTATTACTAACATTTGTTTTCGTGTGGAAAGTTTCAAAATCTATGATAGCAGTCAAATCTTTCAAGGTTATCTAACTTTCTTCATACATAATAATTGGTCTGCAAAAGCATTTTCTATGGACAATTTTTAAGTTGCATTGAATGTCAATCCCATAAAATTACGATGACACTGTAATTTAAAATTGTAGTTTTAAAATTGTGGTAATTTTGGCGATTCTGCCAAATTTATTATTAATCTAATCATATACTTAATGAACCAATTGTTGATTGCAAAACATAAAATTGTTTCACAATTCTATTCACAAACTGCATTTTGATACAAAATATAAAGAGTGATTACTTATTTGCCAAGGAAATTTAAGAACACAATAATAATTTGGAGCACTCAAATGTAATATTTGAATCAAATTTGCAATTACTTGTAGGCGAAGCGCTAAATTCGAATCATCATGTTTTAGATTTCTCTAAATTTTCTATTATAAATAAGATAATTAGAACCTGGATTTGCTGTTGTAAAAGTAGCACGTATTTCCACGCCATTTTAGATATGGATCGTTGATTTTAAATCAGACGGTTCATATCATACAATTGTAAAATCAACCATAAACAATCTCGGCTATCGATTGCAGACAGGATGGTTAAAAACAGTAACTACGTGCGTGTTATCCAATCCCAAATAATTACACCTGAACAAAAAGATAGACGAACAATAAGCTGAGCCGTTAAACCTTTCTATATAGCAAAACTCAATCTATAAAAAACTACATTCATATACTTTTCTCTAAATTAATTTTGATTCTATTATTTGTTCAATTTTTTTTTATTCTATTATTATATTATTATTCCGTGTACGTCCTTGTTATTGTCTAGTCCAAACCTTATGGTCAAGGTTCACCGAGAGGAAAACAAATGCAATTGATGTAGTCTTATATTATTATCGAATCGTCACCAAATTTTTGACGTTTTACTTTCTTATATTTCACCTATTATTTTTAATGAAATGATATAAGTTTTTAACGTAAAAAAGAAAAAAAAAAGAAAAAAAAAAGATTAATGAGAGGATTGGAAATATATGATATAATTTGAGAGAGGAGGGTATACATTCAATAATGGATGTCAGTTGTAGGTGATGTAAATCAGAGCATGATGATTTAATCCTGCTGAATTTCTGAGGATCTGACCTGGAAATGTTCTTGTTATTATATGCAATAGAAAATTTATATAAAAATTCTCAAATTTCAAAGGTTGACAAATACTATATGTTTAGAGAGTGTTCAAATTTACAATCTATTCTAATTCTTTTTTTAATACACATTAGAATTATTGTGTTTCACTTTCATGATTTTAACAAAATTTATACTTTAAAATTTTAACAAAATCAAGGTATTACCATAAAGTATATTGTCGGTTCTTAATCATTCTCTTTATCTTTATATATTTTCTTGGTATATTTTGTACTTTGATATTACTTGGACTGAAATGATTATGGACTCACCTTCTGAAAAAGCCCAACCCAATAATAGTAACAGTTGTTGGGTCATATTCACAAATAGCCAGGAGTACGGGAAAAGTGGTCACAGGGACAATGAGAACGTTTGAAAACTTTCCAGTCAACCAAAAAAGAAAACTTTTTTATATTCTTTTTTCATATTAGTGGGTTGTTTTCTACAAATGTATAATAACTAGTAGCTTTATAGCTTTATGAATGAATGGAAATTTCTAAAAAAACAAGAGAGTTTACTTAAAGTTAAAACTATGTATTAAATACTTATTTTAGTATTTTATTAAATTGGTAAAAATCTATTTATAGTGTGTATCCCATAAATTTTAAGTTGTATGAATCCATACTGTAATTAGTGTCTCAAGAACACTAGTGAAGGAATCTAATATAATAGTTGTTTTAAAATTTGTGTAATTCATCTTTTTAAAATATAAAAAATATTTTTAAAATACAAAATTAATATCTTTTAAATTTCTTAACTAATGGCCCAAAAGTACTAGTTAACATGATCTATGATTAAATTTTTTACCTATCATAATCATTTTTAAGTCACACTCACACATATAATTACTTGGACTACTAAAATATCCAATATAAGTAAAACTGTAAGGTCAGTTATGTTCGGAGACAAACCAATTGGGTAGCCCATAACTTAGCTCAGATAGCCCGATTATATGCTAGTTCTCAGTCTTTTGATTATTGTCCACCGTGTATTACAACTACTATTATGAATGAAATGAAGTGAGTTTATTTTCTTAAAAAAAAAAGTAAATTAAGTTGATTTTTTAGAAAATTAAACTGCATACTTCAAAATTAAACTCCGGTAACTTATGATTATTATAATTTTGAAGAATTTGGTCCAGCAGTAATGTATTAGACAGTGACAATATAAAAAAATAATTGAAGTTTTAAATCTGTCCCTTCAAGAACATATGATAAAATTGAAACGATATAAAGAAGACTAGCATGACCCATGCGTAAGAATTGAATGACGACACAAATCATAATTTAAATTTCGGCCGAGAGGAAATAATTTGGACTGTGGATTAAGGGAGTGGAGTACTAGTTTGGTTCAACTTTATTATTACACAACATACATATAGTGTTTGAGACATCTCAAATAAAATTATTCTTAGTAGAGGGAACTTATAGGAAGTACGTAAAACAAGAATGATCATTAATTATTTGGAAAAACATACCAAATTAGTTTATTTTATGTTCTCAATATCATTTGAAAGTAAATTTGATCCTCTAAATCGACCTTCATTAAGAAAATCAAATATGAATATTTGGTTGCTTATATTCCACTAATTAATACTACCTCAGATCATTTTAATTTTTCTAGGAGACCTATGTGTCAAAAAAAATAATATACAAGAGGTAGTAATTTAATATTTTTTTGGTTGATATATCAATATATCATATATAGTTCTATACTTCTATTGAAGTTGTGAATTAGGTTGGGAGATTATAGTATATATATGCTTTGAAAATGAAGGAGTTTTTAACCCTACTTTACACTCACTAGCGCATTACTACTACTTTTTTTGAGTGAAACTCATTAGCACTTTTTCTTTAACTCATTAGCACATTATTATCCCATGATTAATCTTGAATGACGATTTGTCATTTGCCTTAGCTAAAAGCTGCCATACTTTACAAAAGGACATATGCTGTTTAAGGGTTTGGTTAAACCAATTCAACAACAACAACAACAATACCAACTCCTATAGCTATAGATGATGCTACTATAGAGGAGTTTATTAATTAAGTAGTAAGATTATAGCATATGAAGTGTAACATTTAATTAATTATAGTACTGTGGACCATGTAATGTCGTGGAGCACATCAGCCTAAACGGCGTTAATTTCGGTGATTCCTTGCTTTCTTTTTTGTCGTTTATTTGATACTCAAAGTAAGTAGTAATTGCAATATTTGCATTTGCTAAGGGAAAGGTGAAACTCTAATTTCAAAGCAACACATGCTTGTATGGCTGTATTCCGATCTCGCTTATAACCAAGAGGAAGCTAAATATTCTTCTCACTAATAGACAATTTATTTCTCTTAATTATTTATTACTACTATGGATATATATTATTACCATGCATCAACCAAAGCTGAATCACTTCTTAAAACTCGAGTTATATTCATGTCTCATTCATTTGTTAAACATTTTTTATTTCATCTCACAATATATATATTTGACCATTTTATACATATTAGGATACCTTAATACTGTTTTGATCTATATATGTCAAAATGCTTGTAAATGCTTGAAGCTACTAACTATTGTAGTTGCGATGGTGAAATGGTTTTGAACATGGTTCCACTAGTGTAAAATGAAAAAGAATTTTGATACAATTGAAAAAACTACTAACATTGAAAATTTTGATATTTTTATTACAAGGTGTTTTGAATGGGTCTAAATTGCTTGCAGTCATAATTGCATACAGTCATGCAGTCAGACAGATCAAACCGTCCGATCAGACCGCATGACTGTTTTAAATTTGGACTATTCAATTCGATCTTAATCGGACAGTCAAATCTATCCTGAATGCACGACTACATGCATTTTCAAGTGCATGCAATCCTAATCCGTTTTGAACTCATAATGAACTAAAATTCGAATTTGGGCTAAAAGAGAACTTATATTTAATATAATATTCGTCCGTTTTTAAATGGGATTACTTCCGATGAAAGAGATTATGACAAATCAATACAACTATAACAAGCTAGTCATTTAGTTTTGGTAAAGTAATATGTTACAGAAATTTGCATAATTAATCATACACACAATATATTGATGAACTTCTAATATATCGTACAAAATTACTTAAACATTTTACAAGATTCTTATTGTCTTACACACTGACCGTTTCATTTATTATTGCAAGTTGATATTTTTGAAGCCAAAGAGTAACATGCGAATTCACTACTACTTTGATTTAGAATTAGAACTTTCGCTAGTTGCATATTTAAATTGATAATTATAACCTAAGAAAAACGAGGATTGCAGAATGGCACATTGTTTAAATCAATTTTTTTAGTACCTTATTTTGTCAAAAAATCCATTTTATAATATTTTGATTTCTACAAATCCATAGCAAATTGATACATCTAATTTATTACTAATACGAATCTTGCACGTACAAATAATAGAATTTAACAAAGTCCACATGAAATTTTTCAATTCATTAATTAGTTTTATATGTTTATCAATTTAATTAATTACCTTTGTGACATTTTTTAATAGTACATGCACACACTTGATTTCTATATCCTAATTTCACTTGTGTTGATTTTTTGAGTGGATCTTAATGAAATCTAATAAACTAGGCTAGCTGGTTGTGTAGCACACCACACATGTCTTGCACGCTGTAAATTGAATAAAATTGAGATATAACAGCCATCATATGAGTCAGGTTGGCCAAAAATAGTAAAACATAAGCATCACAAGTCAATTACAAAATGTAGACATTAGCAATTCATTAATTTACTTTGGCTAGCTAGAGAACATGCAACATCATGTATGTTCTGTTCTTGCTTTGAGATGTACAATAGTTACTTCTCAATCACAACATGCTCAAATATTCAATATATAAATGATAATTAAAAATAAATAAATATATAAATAAACCGACAATATTGCAACCTTGAGAAAAAGGGTGCATATTACACAAATTATTGATTTTATAATAACGATATAAATTAATAATAAAATTGTACGTACTACGTATAAGTAAAAAGGGTAATATGGGTAGCTCAATAATATAAGTATGTTATTATAAGAGACAAACACATGGAATATTAATTGGATATAGCCAAAGCATTTGACAACATAACAATTGAGCCATAGAACGACATGTTGACCGGATATTCTCTAATCACAAGCTTATTGTTGAAAAATTCACGTAAAAACACAAGAAGAGAGAACAAAGAGAAAATTTAATGATTAAATAACGTAAGCAATTGGTCGTGTTGTTGTAATAAGATAAAGGAAATTAATTAAAGCAAAGTTTTCATTTCCCGGAGAATCTAGAGCGCATCAGGCGCTGACCATGGCTTCGGAATCTATTAACAAATGGAATTAATAAGTATGCAAATTGGTAATGATATCTTGCTGTCACATTAATCAACAAGTAAAAACAAAGAATGAGAAACTATAAAAAATGAGGGATCAAGCATGGGGGTACGAGCATAATCGAAACATACAACAAGCCATAAATGCCATATGTTATAATATATGATCATATGCAAATTTTAATGTATATCGGAGAATTGACACATTAACCTAATGTTTTAAAGTTTTAGTTGAGATATGTATATTTTTTATTTGTGACTTTTGAGTATTTGATTCGACATTTCTCTCAAGTTTCTCTGAACTCTCCAACAAATGGTATTAGAACATTGATTCGTTTGATGGGAGAACAACTATAACATGTGACAACTCGCACTTGAAGGAAAATTGTTGAATTTGAACGAGAAGAATATTGAATTTATAATAGAGGTGACTCATAATCTAATAATGTCTTTAGATTTTAGGTGGATACATATTTTTTAAGAATCGATACCTAGTTAATAGGTGGTACCCTCAATGTAGCAAAACACAAATAAGTACCTAAAAATGATACTTATATTATTTTTGTAGAATCCATTTATAATGATGTAGAATTATTGGTGAGATATATATTAGAAAATTATGGTAAGGTCTACTAGTCCTTCATAATTTAGAGTATTCATTCACCAACTAATGAGAATAAATCATATTAGTAAATTTGAATGTTATAATCACTACTAACTTGTAACCAACTTTTATTTCATATGCATATGAGTTATTTACATTAATTGATAAGTAAATATTCTCAAATTATAAAAAAATAGTTTGAAAAAAAATATAAATTATAAATAAATAATGTGTACACGTAGACTCACATAAATACTAAAACGTGAGGATAGTGAATGCTCTAACAAATTGGAAGAGGGGAGAATATATATATAGGAACAAATTAAAGAAGAGAACAAAGGAAGAGACTATAGCTTAGACAAGGTCACGCCCATGAACGAGTCACGTGAGAGAAGCCATGTTGACGCCGAGGAATATGGTTGGTATATTGGCGATTGGAATACACGCGAGAATGTGATTGATTTATTCTAATTTATTTATTTATGATGATTCGATAGACGACATTTCATTTAATTTCATTTCATGAGGTGAGAGACACACAAGACATGGAATATTTGAACACGGAGAGGGAATATTGGATTGCAACATTACATGCTACATAACATATAATACCATAATAATTAATTACTTGAAATTTTTAATGTTAACGTTCCAACTAGACGCTTGTTTCGAATCCTTTCTATAATTCCTCCTACTTGCATTTCCTTCCACATTTCTTTCACAGTGCTATAGTACCGGAGCTTGACTCCATGTATATATATGAGTTCTTAAGCATTTCGTCTTTACAAATCTCTGCTTGAGAGATTTTCGACAATCGTAGAATCGCTATTGAATGTAAAGAAAGTTTAAAATATTTCGGCCTACTTTGATGGACCCATTCTTATGTTTGTGTAATTGTATTTAGTACTTGAGGTCTAGAGATGCATGATCCGTGTAATTAAGTAATAAAAACAAAAGGAGAAAAGAAAGAGATTTTGGTTTTGTGAAAATAAGGGTTAAACTATAAGAATTGATTGACATATATTCTCTATACCAACAATATGCATGTTTTTTCAAAGCATGAGAAATAATTAAGCATGAAATGAGTAACCTGCTAACAAAAATTCAAAAAAGATTTGTACGTGTTTATTTTTAGAGACAAATTAATTCTTATAATTAATTAGTGATGATTTGTCTAATTCTTTTTTCTATGCTTTTGGACTATGGTAATTAATTAGCTAGCCATATATATGATTGTTATGAATAATTCTAGTTAGTAGATGTCCAATAGGTTTTGACCCACATCATTGACCCAATATATTGTCCTATATATATGACATGTGTTACAATGTAAAAGACACTTGTGAATGAGAAATACAATAGTTCTCTATTCTCTTTCTCTCTTCCATCTTCTCTCTATCTCTATTCCTTTGTCTATTACTTTATTTCATAACACGTTATCAGCACGATAGTCTCTCATAAACAATTTTCCATAAAATTTGTAAGTTCTCCCACTCCTTTTGTTTTATGTATGATTTTTATAATTCTACTTCTTTTTCGGATCTTTCTTTTTTTATATTGATTCACAGCCTATGGTCCGGAAGCACCATAGTTAAATTTTTTGAAATATGAATCATGAATATTCATAGACTATGATCCAGAAGCATCGTGGTGAAATTTTTAAAATATGAATCCTGAAGATTCATAGCATGATAAAATTTTAAAATATGAATTCTGAAGATTTATGACTTTATGTATTTGGATGTTCGATATTGTTCGAGTTTCGTGACCGACAACAGTATGGTGAAGCATCTTATGCTTCGTGACCGACACATGTATGGTGAAACATCGATACTTCGATCATCCAAAATAACATATAAAATTAATCTAGTAATTCCCGAAGAATACGATAATATTAGTTCCCGAAGAACTTAAAAATTTAATCTACGAGTTCTCGAAGAATTCAATAAACTTAATTCCCGAAGAATTTAAAATACTCAAATTTTCCATCAAGAATTCCGGAAGAATTCACTGATTTTAGTTCCTGACGATCATACAAAAAAAAAGGATCGCCATTTATTATGAAATCTATTTGTTCTCTTTTATGAATATTCCTACATCTTGAAGGATTGAAAATTAATACCGATTTATTATGTAGTTCTCGAAGAACTTATAAGAATTTTATTCTCTTTGAATTCCAGAAGAATTCAATACTCATGCATTCCTGAAGCATTGCACAAATCGTTTTTCTTACATCCTATATAGTTCTTGTAGAACTTAAAATCACAATTTAATTTCATAATCCAATATATGTATATATGCATCCCTGAGGGATTGCAAAAAGGACTATTATTACATTATAAGGATGCTACGTAAGAATGTAATTTATTTGTTATGAATTCCAGAAGAATTCAATATACATGTATCCCTGAAGGATAGCCTTATAAATTTATATTGCAATTTATATATAAATTATTATATAGATGAACATAATATAATGTGTATTCTAATACAACATTGATAAAATATTATATTATAATTAGAAGTATATGCCAATATTGAATACATTTTCAATTTGTGTGGTTAATTTTCTATTACTTCACTAATGTTATTCATATGACTAATTTGGACCAATTTAATTACATTAATTAGGATAAATTAATTTTATTTTAACCAATTAATTAATTTTGTTGAATACACTTAAATGTCTTTTATTATTAATATCACTCATTTACTACAATTAGTATCATTTATATATAATTTATTTACCAATAAATAATATTGATTTTGACCATTTAAGTCCATTAAAACAATTGAATGGTTTTTACTTCTTTCCTTATTTTATCAATTCATTACCCAATTAATTAATGAATTAATGAATAAGTATTATGACCGTTAATTTCATTGATTCTGGTCATATTCGACCAAATTTTTTTTACCAATTAATTTTCCGATAACAAATAAATGCTAAAAATATCATTGCATAAAATTTTGAAATAAATATAAATCAAAATTATTCTACAAGTGCTTATGTTATTCATATTTTCATGTGTTAATCATATTTAATCTTGATGAATTATAAAAGAGTTTAACATTAAAGCATTCTCGAAGAATTGCTCGAAATATTGATCTTTGTTTTTGTTTACAAAGATCAACTGAGCTATAGTTCCCGAAGAACTATAGTAGAAAACCTTAATATTGAAGCAAATGACTTCTCAAAGAATGAAAATTTCTTAAAAAAATTATGAAGATCACTGCGGTTATTATGAGAATCATTGTGATATAGTTCTTGAAGAACTAAAGCCTTAATATTAACGCATCCATGATGGATTGCTCAAAGAATATGGATTTCCTTAACCATATTGTTAATGAAAAATTATTTGTATAGTTCCTGAAGAACTTGAAATCCAATATTGAAGCATTCTTGTAGTATCGCTCAAGAATAATTTTTCATAATCAATGTTTATGAATATTGGTGGTATAATTCTTGAAGAATTAATAATTTAACATCAAGTACCCATAAAGGTATAATTCTTGAATAACCAAAAGTTTAATATCAAGTATCCTAGAAGGATCGAAAAATTGTAATCTTTCATTACTATTGTTGATAGAGATATACAGTTAAGTTCTTGAAGAACAAAATATTTGGACCATGATCAAAGTCCATAAAATTTATTTGATTGTAGTATAAGGGATGTTGGACCAAATAAAATTAGAGGAATTTTTTCCCCTTGAATATGCTCCAGAAGTAGCAAAGTCGAGATAAAATTTATTCCTAGATTGCGTATATAACATTTTTTTTAATTTATGCAATTTTTAATTTATACATTCTATTATTTTTATTCAATCATTTAGTTGTTAGTCTTCTATTTTTTTTATACCCATTAAATAAATCGAAACCATCAATTTATCATTCATCTTAATGGTATTATTATATCTTGTGATAATTGTCTTATTTTAATTGATAAAACAACGAGAAGTAGAATTAAGAATAGATGGGGAATTCTAAAAGAAATATGTTTCTCTTTTGAAAGAAATTAATGTTAGTACTATATTACAAAATATGATATTGAAGGCTCCGAAAGAGCTAAAATATTATTATGCGAAGAAACTCAAGTAAATATTAAAAATGCATTATATTCCTCAAGTGCTCATAGAAATTTATTGAGTTTTAAACTATGAGCTCAGAAGAGCCATAGTGTGATGTGTTTTACCTAAGAATCCAGAAGATTCATAGCACAAATGAAGATAGAGCATGATTTATTGATTTATCTTTTCAATTAAATAATGTTATCTTTGTAAAATGAGATACACTATCCTGCGTCATTCTACAATCATTATTGATTGTAAATTGGTTGATGATATGTACTGATGAGATATTTCCTGAAGCAAATATTTTATCAGAGTTGTGATCTTTTATCAAAGTATGATTAAATTGTCCCGGAAGGACATGATAGTGTATACAAAATTGTATGGTGATTCTCCGGCAGAGATATCTGAAATCCCAAGCAATGTTTATGATGATGTGGTGGAAATCACACGTGAGGGGGAGAATATTGAGAATTCAAGTGTGATTTAAAGACTCTTATTTCCCCCAATTATTGGTATCAAAGTAGGACGATAAAATGAGGAAATATGAAAATCCCTGAAGGATTCAAATTGCGAGAAAATATTATATGAAATATTGATGTATCATTTTATTTAAGACAAAGTTCTACATTTGAAAGGCGAATATAATGGCATGACCGGTTAGACCATCCCGAGTCTTATGATGCAATCGAAGAGTATGAACATTCTTCAATATAATCAATTATCAAATTTTGTTCTCAAAGCCAATAAACGGCGAAATAAGGGGTTTGAATTTCCCATTATTTGATATGATACATGTGCATATATCTAATAGTTTGTGGGCCACATAGATATTATACAAGTTTATCGATGCATCGACTAAATGGCCAAGTAAATATGACCAACCTTGATCAAGTTGGTGTGTGACATATTTTGAATGTCGAGTTGCACATGTTCATATTTAGAATGATTTGGAAAAGATATTTAGCTAAATGCTTTATATTTATAGCCAAACAATTATTTTGAGAACAAAGGTCCTTACTTGGACATGTTACTTTGCTAGTAGTAACATCTATGTGCATCAAGCCAATGAATCATTAAAATTCTCCCCATTAAAATTTGTTCATGGTCAGGAACTTAATATCTTTCATCTAAGAATTTTATGTGAACTATATGTTCTCCATTGTCCAACAGACAACGTTAGATGAAACTACAAAAAACTGAGATTATGTCATGAATTTGAGTTATTAGTTATCAGCATTAGGGGGAGAGAAAAATAAATATAAGCAGCTCTGAAATATTTGTATAGAATGCATTCAAATACTCGCACACAACAATGTGAACTTGAAGTTCAAAATATGCATTCTCTGACCCAAAAAGGGATTTATAAATTCCTTTATGCTGCAAATGTCATTTTCTATTGAAATTTTAATAGGCTAAGGCATGCCTAAAACTTGGTTCCAAAGATAAAACTTAGAGAAGGAAGATGGTCTTGTTGGTGAGAAAAATAATCATGAAAAGTGTAGAGATTGCAAAATGTTTATACCTCCTGAAGAGTTTCACGTACCTGTCATTTTTGATAATAAAGAGATCTCAATCGATTATATCTCTACAAATTAAAACAAAGAACCAAGAACTTGAAAAATTGTCGACAAATGAGGTAGCGCTAATTAAATATTATAAGTGCGAGAACATTGAACCCAAATTAAAGGGTGTGGTTAACCAAAATATAAAGAAGCAATTCATTTGCAAAATATAATGATTTTTGGATTTGAAGTCTATGCCTTGAAGGTATAAATTCAATAAGGCATATATGAGCCTTCGTATTCAAGTGAAATGAAAAATATTCACCTGAAGTGAAATCAAAATGTTTTCTTAATTTTGGTAACACAAAAGACTTACTTTATTTGAAAATTGTGTTACAATATATTTACATGACTCACTTGTTGTTAGTGAGGATTATATGAAACTCCTTGAAGGAATTAATTTGCATGAGATATGCAATTAAAAATATTAAAGGGATGAATTAATAAAATGAATAAGTCTCTTTGTATATGCATACAATAAAAAAAATGCATGTTGTACAATAATTTTAGTGAATATTTCCAAATGAGAAATATGAGAATGACATTTGTCCATCATTGAAAATGAATTTGTTACAATTGATTTTTTATGATGATAATATAAACTTGACCAGAACTCCTGAAGAGCTCTTGAAATCCATTGATTAAAGAAAAATTTGGAATGAAATATGTTGGATGGTCAAAGTTTGTTTTGAATTGCAAATTTAGTATTTCAATGAGATTTTATGCACCAAGACACTCATATGAAATATGTTGGAATGAAATAAGGTACTAAATACATTTTATATGAAAAAATATAATTTGTGTATCGATGTCACCTGATGTGAACAAAGATTATCACACGTCTCAAGAAAATGATGACTTACTTGAATTGGTCCTGAAGTACCACATTTTAATTCAAAAGGAGACAAATACAATGTTGACATATTATTTGTTATTATATATATTTTGTTATTTTGAGATATATGCAGGTTATTTGTATAATACAAACTATATGTTTACATGAGTAAATACAGTCACTCATGAAGATCTGTGAAACTAACTACAATAACAATCTTATGAAATAAAATAACGAGGAAAGTTTAGCACTACATGAGATAATCAAGAATGTGATTTGGTTCAAGTACGAGATTCATCAGATACAAGAGATTTGTGAATTTTCTGTCAAATGGCTCTTGCAACAATTCAGTATGAAGATAATGTCGCACAAAATGCAAATTTAGAGAAGCATACGATAAATAAGATATGATAGATCTTTCTATGAAGTCAACTTCAAGTAAAGCTTTTGAGAAACTAATATAGAAGATTATTTGGTTTTTCTTCACCTCATATATAATTGTCTTGATGAGGGGGAGACACAAATATGTTCTGCACTCTTTTTCCCTTCACCATGGTTTTATCCCACTGGGTTTTCCTGGTAAGGTTTTTAACGAGGCAGTTCACACACAAAGGATGATGTACTCTTTTTCCTTCACTAGGATTTTTTCCTAATGGGTTTTTCTCTAGTAAGGTTTTAACGAGGCATATCCTCAATGGACATCTAAGGGGGAGTGTTATGAATAATTTTAGTTAGTAGATGTCCAATAGGTTTTGACCCACATCATTGACCCAATATATTGTCCTATATATATGACATGTGTTACAATGTAAAAGACACTTGTGAATGAGAAATACAATAGTTCTCTATTCTCTTTCTCTCTTCCATCTTCTCTCTATCTCTATTCCTTTGTCTATTACTTTATTTCATAACAATGATCAACTTCTAAACGGATATATATATTTATTTATGACATTGGTTGAAGGGTTTGAAAGGATATAAATATAATATGGGATAGGATAGGAGAGATTGATTGATTCATTAAATAAGGGTCTACATCAATATGTGGCTCTGCAACCTGGTGTCACCGGACATCACAGGCTATACTACTTATAGTCATATATTCCTTCCTCTCTCAGTCTCTCATCAGTGCCCATTTTTTCTTCTTCATTTTGGGGCTATCTCACCTCTACAGCTCGCTCTTTATGTATATACGTGCTAACTACTTTTAAATGTTATAGTATGAGTATATATACCTAGGAGTGGCCATGGAATTCAATTATGGAGGAAAACCGAATTGAATTGAATTAAATTGTTTTTAAAATTCATAGTAATCGAATCGAAATAACTATTTGTCTTTTGAACCAAATCATAACTCCTTTTCACTAAAGTTAATTACAAGAATCCTAGAGGCAGAGTTAGCTTGATTTAGAGTTGGACTTAGACATGAAGAATGTCAAATGTTTATAATAAAAATGATCAATTTTTTTTCCGCAATAGGAAAAATCATGTGAAAAAAGTGATGTGACTCATTTTTTTTTGTCAAGTTGTCTAATAGTTAGAAATTGGGATGATCGATGTTCAAACTCCATCCCCTACATATATATAATGCAATGTTCTGTCAACATAGTTAAGTTCAAGGGACAATAATGTGACTCATATATGTATAACTAAATCATTTGAGAAGAATGAATTAAGTTTTTTTTTTTGTTGCAATGACAAAATTGTTCTTTTATAATTATTGTTATGGATTTAATTTTCCCTTCTTTTGAAATGATATTACACCGCTCAATCACTTTGATGAGCCGCCGCACATGCTAAACATAAAAAAACCAATTTTTTGATAGATAGAAAGTTGAAGTAAATAAGTTTATAAATTGTCTCGACTTTTTACTTTTTTACATAATTTGGTTGAGTTTCGCAAATATAGTCCGGTATAAGAATACACATCATAATATAAAAAGAGTTTATTATTTGAATTCACTCTTTTGTGAAATTTGAGTCAATCTTATCAACTAAACCAATGTTAACTATTTTACTTATTTTTTTCATTGACTAATTAAAAATATATTAACAAGAATTCATCACAATAATGTACATAACAAGATAGCATATATTTGATGTGGTTGCAAGACATACTATATACTCCTACTAATCATAGTGATGGTCAAAGTAAATATTTGTGACTATTTTGCCATTTGAACCACCAAATTGGTCATGGTTTGGTTGGTATCCCATAGCTATAGTTAACAGAAGTTAACCAATGAGGTATGATGCCACATGTAATGGGGGCCCTATGTGAGGTATCCCTAGAAGAGGAGGATATTTTGGCCTGCCAGTCAATCCTCGTTCATAATAAAAACGGGAATATTCCAATTTAAGTAATATATATTAAAAGAGAAAAATAAATTAAACTTATCATAATAGTAGAAACAAAAAGAGCAGGGGAATTTTAATAAGTCACAATCCATCAACGTAAACTATAGTCTCATTTCCCGTTCCAATATTCCATTCAATAGTACCTAATTTGTTTTATCTCGAATCCCAACCATATGCTTTGCCAGAAAACTCCATTATATCACTGCACCATTATTTTTCATTTATGAGTAAATGTACAAAGAGTAAAGGTACAGATCACTCCTCATCACTCTTAAAAATTGTCAATTTTTTTATGAGATAATTCAGTCTCTTGACATCATAATAAGTTGTCTAGAGTTTAAATTTTTTTTCTCTTATTTTGTTAATCATATAGTCTTATATATCTTAATAAATTAGTGTATGCATGACTTGCTAGTTGTGGTGAAAAATTGCAAAGGGAGTTAAAAAGATGAATGATAAGAAGATTAACAATGTTATATTCGGTATGAGAAAACTAGCAATGTTAAAAAAAGTACTATTAAATTGAAATCAGATATCTCGTCGATTCTAATTTGTCACATAGTGAGCTCAAAAAGTCTTGGACATGATCAATATTTTGGGGCGTTTACTCATGGTTAAAAATCTTAATTACATTGATCAATTAGAAAGAAAAGTTGCACTTGTATATTAATTTTAAAAATAAAATAAAATCATATTTCAATTAATCTTTTATATCCAATGAGTGTGATTTAATTAGTTAAGCGGTAATATGTCTATTATTGGAGACAAAACAAATTATATAAGCTATAATAATCTAAACATTTGAGTGAGGATTAGTTTTACAGCAACAACGATATTTTCTAACCAAAAATATTATTTGCTAATGAAACAAAAATATTTCTTTTAAAATATAATTAGAATATGTATTAGGTTTAAGTCTGATTCAGGAATGACTTATGACTCCTAAATTCAATAAATAATATAGCTCCTTATAAAATTATTTCTTTTATCAGTCTTGTTATTGGCAGATATTTAAACATATCAAACACATTTTATATTATGTTTAATTCATCATTACAAAACTAATTAGGTAAATTAATAAGTGTCATTCTTTGTTATTTTAGAAGTTATCTTTTACTTTCTATTTTGAATTTTTAGAAGTTATCTTTATTCTTGACGGAATGAATGATTCATTTTGTTAAAGTTAAGCCTTCTCTTTGGTAAAAATAAGCTATAAACTAGTTGATAGCTAGTAGATTGAAATTAAAGTGTTTGGTAAATTTAGCTGATGTAAGTACAAAATGACATAAAAGTACATGGTTAGTGGGTAGTTTTTTTTTTTGGCAAAGTAATAGTGGGTAGTTATTATATTTTTAAAAAATAAAAAAATAAAAATAGTAAGGGTAAAAATGGAATAAAATGTAAAAAGCTATAAGCTATAAGCTTAAACGCTACTTTTATTAGCATCTCAAAAAACACTATAAGCTAATTAAAGAAGCTCGTTACCAAACACGTCTGTTTTTTCAAACAAGCTTATAGGCTAGTCCAATAAGTTATAAGCTAGCTTATTGGACTTACCAAACACACCCTAAATGGTATAGCTTATTGAACTTACCAAACACACCCTAAATGTCTTGATTAGATTCCGATTCCAATTTCTTTACTTTGTCTATGTGAGTTTTTAAAAACTTGCAATTTCATTCATCTACCACTAAAAAGAATGAATAATTCAACACTTTTTTTTTGTCAAATACCCTAGTGGCTAGAGATAAGTGGAGGACTATTAGCTAGTGTCTATCATCTTACGAGAATAGAGTATAGTCAATGTTCGAATCTCGATCCTCTGCATATATAATGAATGTCCTTACAAACTGAACTAAGCTCACGGGACAATTCAACAATTTTTTTTGTTAAATAGTCTAGTGACTAAAAATTCTACTCTTCAGGTGAATAAGTGGGATAACCGAGATTTAAACTTCGATCTACTATGTGTATGTTTGGTTCCACTTCTGGAGCAGCTAGAATTGATTCTGAACGTGTAGAATTGATTCTGACTTGTTTGGATTCTCAAAAGTAGAATTGATTTTGCTTCCAGAATTGATTCTACTTGAAGCTAGAAATCGTAGCTTCTGATTCTAGAATTGATTTTTACACTCAAAATTTTTATTCAACTCACTTTTACATGAATATATCCAAACATAAACCACTTTAAGTTAAAATCAATTTTGGCCAGAATCAATTTTACAGAATCAATTCTATCAAAATCAATTCTCGTCACCGCAAAACCAAACATACACTATATATATATATATAATGCAATATTCTATCAATTGAAATAAACTCATGGACAATTCAACACAATTTTATTTGATAAAACTTGAAAACACATTTACTCATTCATTTAATAATATTCCTGTATAGATAAGGAAAACGAACCTGAGTACTCCTCCTCAGCTCTTTCTCTTTCTCACCCTCTTATAACTTGTTTCTCTCTCTTTCCCTCTCTGTGCATAAATAGTACCTTTGATGACCACTGCTACTAATCTCTTCTCAGACCTCACAGCTTCCATAAATAAATAACTAGTACACTGCCCTTTTTCACTAACTTTTCGCTCATACCACCATCCCCATAAAAACTCTGATTTTTTCTCTCTTTCTCTCTTCATTTAATCTTCTTTTTTTTTTCTTCTAAAAAAAATCTCTTTCTGATCTGACCAAGTGACTAGTAGTCTCTGGAAAATTTATTTCATATCTTCTATTTTAAAATATAAATGCAATTCTTAAATTAACCCTAGTTGGATCCTACTAAAAGCCTATCTCATCAAAACCAATGCAAAAAAATCATCATGATTCACTCATCATATAATCACTTCTTTCCTTCCTTCCTTCATTCATTCATTCCTTCTATTCTCTCAACTCATATCTCACTTATTCCTTCTCTTCTCTAAGCCTTAATTATCCTTTTTTTTTTTCTTTCTTTTTCTCTAGCTACTAGTATTATATAACTTTTTCATGTTCTCTACTAATTCATCACACCCTATAATGCAAACTTTATTTTCACCTTTGTTAGAACCAGACCTATCCTTAAACATAAGTCCACCTTCTATTTCATATTCTGAAGTCAAAGAAATGAAAACTTCTGATAAAGGATTAACTAAAGCATTTTACAATGATAATATATGTTCAATATCAACTTCTGATTCAGCTAGTAGTGAAAGTGAGTTAAGTCATGAAAATCCCTTTATCTATCATCATCAACATCATCATCATGAGCCAACATTGAGATTAGGATTTGGAAACTCAGATTTGATGAATCCACATCATCATAATCATCATCTTCATCGTCATCAAGTACAAGGTGTATCAAGAAACTTCAACCATCAACACTTCCAACCTCACATCTATTGTCGCGACTTCAAGCGAAATACAAGAGATGTTAATGGTGTCAAAAGAAGTGTTAGAGCTCCAAGAATGAGATGGACCACAACTCTTCACTCTCATTTTGTTCATGCCGTTCAACTTCTCGGTGGTCACGAAAGTAAGCACTTCAACTCATATTCTGATATACATAAACACTTATATGATCAGCGTTTATGCTATAAGCATTTAATAAGTTACTTATCCCAACTAATATACATGATTAGTTTGATACTTTGATATAAAATATTATTATCACTTATGAATCTCAGAAGGTCTAACTCAGACGGTCAAACCTTCTGAGTTTCATATTAACTGTCATTTAAAGTTATACAAGATTAGTTTGTTATAAAATGTTATCATTTCCAAAACTCGCGATCTTTCTGAGTCTCATATTAACTGTCGTTTAAGGTAATAGATATTTATCTAATTTTGGATGATGTTGACTAATTGTTTGATTAACTTGCAGGAGCAACACCAAAATCTGTGTTAGAACTAATGAATGTGAAGGATCTAACCCTAGCACACGTCAAGAGTCACTTACAGGTGGAGAAAATTATTCACCATATAGTCTTTGAGTTTAATGAGTACTATGATGAATGAAGTTTCTATTTTCACCTTTAAATTATTTTCTGACATAAGAAAGAAAAAAAAAGAGTGTATATAATTATAGTCTTATAAGTTGGTTCCAGTAGTGGGGAAAGAAAGTAGAACAAGCACTAAGGACAAAAGGGTATCTAGAAATTTATTCAAGATATTAATCTTTAACTTTATGGACTTTTATTTCTTCTCTCATTTTTATTATTTTTCATGCTTGGTGTGTTTGTTTGTTCATGCAGATGTATAGAACAGTGAAGACCACTGACAAATCAGGAGCAGGTAATTATTTTTTCATAATAATAATTTCTTTAAATAATTATTGCACAATGTTTGTTTTTTATGAGATCTTTGATTTGAGTTTGACAGAAACTAAATCTATGATTTTTTCAATTGAAATAATGATTTTGTTTGTTGATGAAATTTTATAGGTCATGGAATGCTACAGACACAAGGAATTAATAATATTGTTCCTTTGCATGGAACTAATTCTTGTGAGAGACCAAATTTACCACAAGACAGGTAAAAAACTATATAATAATTTTTCTCTCTGCAACATATTAATGTGAATGTAATAGTATTAGACTAGTAGTATTCAGTTATTACTCCTATTGACTACATTATTCAACACATAACTATTATAAGCTATGTCAATTAACGTACATGCACAAATAAAAACACAAATGCCTTGTGCTTGGCTCTTTTTTATTTACAAAAAAAAAAAAAATCGTAAATATAACTCAATTAGTAGTTACAGTAGTATCTGTTTGAAAAAAACGGGAGTTAGCCCGTGACTCTTCACTTATTTACTTTTAAAGTGAAACTTTGTCACATATAACTCAGTTAGTAGCTGCAATAGCATTTATTGAAAAAAAATGCAAGTTTGATCCTTTGAATCTTCACTTATTCGCTTTTAAGATTGAAATTTTGTCACGAATACTACTTGACCATAAAAAAAATAGAAAAAAATAGTGGTAGTGTTATTTATCTTGAAAATACTTCTTGCTTGTTTTTGGCATTTTTCTGCTTGTGTTTTTTATTACGGGGTTCTAGGACAAGGAGTGTATTAGTATACATAGATTTTGACGAAAAATGACTAGGGCTTTTATAGGTATGTGGGTGTTCATTTTTTACGATGATGCTTTTGGATTACTCATTCATTACATTGTCAATGTCTCTAATTGATCCCAATATGTAGCAAAAAGTCTAGCTTTTGGTGCTCATCTCTATGAAGTACAAAAGAAGTTTGTTCTTTTTATTGGGTGATACTAGTATTAGTGACTCCAAAAGAAATTCAAATTTTGTCAAAAAAAAAATAATTCAATTTTACAAAAATAAATAAATTCAAGCCTATGTGTGGTTTGAATTTTGTTTTATCTAATACATATTTTCTATTCATCACTATTAAATTTGATGCATAAATAATGTGATTATGATTAAATAGATTTGTGTAATTTCATAATATTATTAGATTTTAGGTTTCAATCAGTAGTTCAAAATCAGCTATACAAATTTTCAAGGTCAATCAAATATTGACCTTTAAAAAATACTAAAGTTTAAAGGTAAATCCTTATAATTTTTTTTGTGACATAAAAATCCTTATAATTTTTAGTGAAAATTGAATAACAAAAAAGGGAGAACAAATATAATGTTTTATTAAAATTTACTAAAAATAGTAATTCTATTTTTAGACTGGGTCTATATTAATTAAAGGCAAATGTTCCATTTTTTTAATGTGATACTTTCTTGTTGGTCAAATAGTTTAGTGGTTAAACTAACACACTTTAAATGTAGAGAAATGTGAAATCTGAAATTTAAATTTTTGTTCCGTCAATAATATTTTTGATAGCTTTCAACCGAAATATATTTATAGAACAAATTTTTTGTCCCCTAATAGGCTATATACATTAATTGTATGGGTTTTAATTTGTCCTTGTTGGTTGTGGAACAGTAGTAAAACAACATACTATTGTTTTCACTCTATAAATTATTTTTTCTTTTCAAGAAGGACCATCCTCTTAAAAGTACACTCTGATTGCTCTAAAAATTATTTCATGTAATATTTCCACTACCCTTGACCACTATAGCTAGATCTTAAGTTTATGTTTAGGTACTTCAAAGTTTCACTTACCAAAATTAATATTGCCAACAATATTGTCTCCTTTCTAGCTAGTAATGAGGATTGGGTGTATAGTTTAAAAATCTAACACCTACCTAAGCAAATTGAAATATTTCGATGTTGACCGTTAAAATATTGCATGACATATATACCTTCAATAGCCAATCACAAACTGCTGGCCATGCTATTTTGAACTTTACATATTTGGAATTGGAATTAGGATTTTGAAATTCTAGTTTTTTTTACAATATGGGGTAAACCATTTCTTCAGTTACTTTAAAACATATCTATATCTTATATATTAATTAATTTATTCTCTCACTTCATAAATTAATAATTCAGGACATCTTGGCAACCATCAAAAGAGACAAATACAAACAATACTGAAGAAAAATCCGAAAATGGTTTGGTGTATTCTCATTTCAAGGAAAATGATACCATGGTAAGTTTTGAGACATATATATAGGGTCAGAAACTGGATCTAGCATGTGTCTTTGTAGTTGTGCTATAGTTTTAATTTGTTGCATGTACTTTATTTTATTTTTTGAATAGTGTATGACATTAACATTAGTGAATTATATTATTTAAACAGGTGAAGAGGTTGGACTCTACCCAATTGTCACATTCCAACTCCATGATTGACTTAGAATTCACACTTGGAAGGCCTAATTGGGAAAAAGACCAAGCTGAATCATCAAGAGAATTAGCTCTTCTCAAGTGTTAAATTAATAATAATTAATAAACACTACTAATTAACATTTCCTTGTTACTAGTTAATTAATGAATAGTAGTACTACAATATTGTTAGGAAATATTCCATGTGAATGATTTAATATTATCTATCTAAGTTTTGTATGAAAGGGAAATGAGGAATATTGGGATAAAAACATATGCTTGAGTCCAAAGAATTTCAGGGTATTGTCTTTGATGTCATTTTCATTGCAAGGTATAACATTAAAAGAAAATAGAAGGGCTCTTTCAGGATATGGACCATGACTTTTAGTTAGGCCAAATAGGGTCCATTTGGGACCTTATATTGGACATGTGGGTCATGTTTTATGCCACACTTTCATAACATCGTTCTCATCATATATGTAATGTTCCAAGAGGACCTTATATTGAGGTTAGAACAAATTCAAATAATTTTTCACAAGGATATTCATATATATTAGAGGAATGTTGATATTTGATACAACATTTTCAATCTTTTCCATTAACTGAAATTCTAAAATTAGTGGTATTTCATCGACATATTAATTACTGGATTATAATGCCTATAAAAAAGCTTATTACACCAAACAGTATTTATATGTTAGTGTGAAATGTGAATTAAAAATCTTATAATAGAATTATACATTGATCAGTTCCGTAAGTGTAGCTTAGTCGATAGCTATCAAAAATATTATTGGAGGAAAATATTATGCTAAATAAGTTTTTGTGAGTATTCCATATACATAACACATAGTTGATACACCATGAGAGTTTGAGTTGAAACATAAATTTGTATTTGTCCTCAGCCATTACCAACATGAAACCTTTCGAACATGTTTTGAAAATTTCCCACAAATTAAAGTTCCAACATGATATGGACTGAGACTAAACTCAACTCGGTGTCGAGTTTGGTTCAAGAGCACACGTCTCTATCTAATAGTTACAAAAGTTTGCACTTCTATAACGACCATCATCCGTTATTCCGACAACCATCAACGTCGAGGTCGCCAAATCCTCTCTCACATTGATGGTTGTGGCTCTGCATCAGAGGAGGCTATATATACCATTCTCATGCAGAAGGGACATGTATCTCATTCTTACTCTCAATCTCTCACTTCACACAAATTTTTACTTGAGCGTCAAAGTGTCTTATAGGCACACCCCCTTATGCGAAGGGGTTCACTGGCCACATTCGTTCTAATCAAGTAATGTCACAACATATTTATAATTTATTATATGTAAGTTCATTTTAAATTTGGGGGCTAATAAGCCCAAAAAAACAATTAATATATATATTCTGAAAAGAAAATCCATCATTTTCCTCCATTTATTTATATGTGCAGAGTGCAAAGAATCTTTACTAATTACATATAAATTTGAAATATATTAACAAGTATTTTTAGTACATTAATTAATGAATAAAAAATACTATAATTTTTGTAAGAAAAAATTATGTATTTTGTTACATTTTTAGGTAGTGTATTTGTTACTAATTTAACTAGTATTTTGAATATAAAATTTCCTTTCATAAATTCCTTTAAATAATATTTGTAAGGCACTTCTTGTTAACATTAATTATAAAATTTTATTAAAGTCTAGTTATATATAAATTTTTATTTTATACTTGTAACTTGTTAGACCATCTACAATGGTTTTCACATTCAACACCCTCCACATCATTTTCTCTTTCTTCCACATACTCATTCAACACTCATTCAACTTTTACCCTCTCCAATGGTTTTTATTCAACACTCTACCCCACCACTTTTTATTTCATATTCTTATTTAAATTTTTATTTTTATGATTACATAAAAATACAATCATCGATTAAAATTAAATTAAAATTATACGATACAAATCATCGATTAAAATTAAAATTACAATTATCGATTAAAATTAAACTCCCGATTACAATTATAATAAAACTTAATTTAAAATACGACACACAAGTAATTGTTGGGATTTTGATAATAGTTGATATTTTGATAATTGTTGGAATTTTGATAATTGTTTGGAGTATTAGAATAATTTTGGGTGTTGAAATGATTATTGGGATCCATTTCACTAAATGTTGAAGTACATCATTAAGTATAGATTTATCGTCTCCACAGGGACTGGTGCGATATCGATACCGTTCAACAATTAATATAATTTCAAGTAAAGAGATTCAGAGGGTTTTTGAAGAGGTTGTTTACGAAAACTTGCGAAAGCATAAAAGAAGTAAATTGACAGAGAGATTGAATTGCTGGGATTAGATTTCATCAACTCATTCATTTGTATTTCCCTAATCAGTTATGCAGATTTTAGCTATTCATCAATATTATCACTTATTGCTCACGTACGTTTCTGTGTCCAGATAACGACGAGGTTCACGTTGTACCTATCAATCCTCGATGTCTCGAGTGATTAATCAATGCAACGGCTATATTGTATTATTTAAACTTCCGATGTCTCGGATAATTTCAACAACACAATATCATTAAGTTCCAATACACAAAGTGAATATTAATCCTAAATCTATGTCTAGAATTTAGGGTTTTAATAAGTGTTCATCTTAGTTCCTTGATTCAAACATTATACGTCTATAAATTCAAATCAAAAGATAAAACATGAAGATTAAAGATGACACTAACATTGACAAATAATCTAAAATCATATAAAACACCATGATCAAAATAAATACATACTAATAGAGTTAATTACATCCAATCCCAACAAAAGAGAGATTAACTATTCATTGTCATGATAGCTATACAAAAGATAAAGAAGAAAAGAAAGATGAACAAACACCAATGATGATTTCTCAACTATTGTTATAGATCCACCTCCAAAACTCCTTGAATCTGTCTCCTAATGTTTCCCTCTCTGTTTCTGATTTTCTATTACAAGTTATTGATCAAGAAAAATGACAGCAAGCTCTATTTATAGAGTTTCTGAAAATTAGAACTCGCTGAGCGAGCTCCAGCTCGCCATGGCGAGTTGACCTTTCTTCACCAGAAGGTTTCTGCCACGTCATAAGTGAGTTTTGAACCGCCTTCACTCGCCCTGGCGAGTTGTCACTCGCCCTGGCGAGTTGTTACTCGCCCTGGCGAGTTGCTGCTCGCTCTGGCGAGTGTATCAGATATCCAATTTGATGCTCTCTGCCTCTACTCGCCCTGCACTCGCTCTGATCTCGCCCTGGCGAGTTAACTTGCAATTTTTCTTCAAATTTCTGCACAAATGTTGAGATTTAGGGAAACTTAATTGAAAGAAATGACTTAAACAAATATATACATTTAAGTGAGGAAAAACTAACGAATATCTTACAAAATAGTTAATAAGTGTTTAAAATATATATGTAATTTTAGCTACTTTTTGGCACTTATCAACTCTCCCCAACTTAAAACTTTGTTTGTCCTCAAACAAAAGTCCAAAATAAACTTTGAAAACATGGCTCAAACATCAGTAATGCATAATTCATTCAAGCTTTGCAATCAATCAACACTTAGGATGTAAATTGTTTCAAGTTTGCATGATTCAATATGTTGCAAGTTCAAAATCAATCATTCATAAACATCAAAGAATCAAAGCATGAATTTGAAATAGTTTCAAAACTCAAGTAAGATTTCAAACTTTCCAAACCAATAAAATAATCAACTAGAATCACAATTCTCACAAGTGTTTCAACTCAAGGGTGAAGTGTTTCTCTCAATGCAAACAATGGCTTCACAACAAATCAATTCAAACATACATCTCAACATAATCACAAAACATGTTATCAATCATGGATCACTAAGGACTTTCTTAAGCTTGTAATGGGGCTAGGCTACAAGAAATCATTGTTTTTCTTTGGATTCAAAGAGCCTTAAGGATAAGAGAGCATAAACTTTGAGTATCTTCATTACATAAGTTATTCACCTCTCTCACTTTCCCCATTCTTTACTCTTGGTGATTCTTTTGTTTTGACACAATTTCTTTTCATTTATTTTTCTTTGATTTTCAATTGTGTGTCAAATGACTTTCAATATTTTTCTTTTTCTTTTTCAATCACCATTTTCAACTACTTGTTACTTTTCTTAATTTGATCAAATAACCTCTTTCTCCCCAACTTGTTTTCAACCCTACATAAACTCAATGCTCAATCATCCTAAGACAAGGGTCAAGTCATTGTTTTTCTTTATTGTGGTTCAAGGGTTCAAACAAACAAATTTTCAAAATTTTGGCTCAAGGAGGGTAACAAAGGATCACACTCTCACAAGGTAGGTTATTTTAGGCTTAAGTAGTTGCACTCAAATAGAAACATGGCCTTGATCATTTCCATGACTTCAAACACATCAAGTAATAGCAAGATTCAGTTAAAATCAACAGAGTTAAACACAATTGCCGGCTCTCAAATATATAAACAGTGGAAAGTTCACACAATCTCACCCGGCTAGGTCTATGTGATTCATAATTAATCAATCATGTCAAGAAGGAATAAATGAAATCAAATTGAATCAAGCTACTTAGTTCAAATTCATCCTATCATTCAAAGATAATCATAAAGGATTGATCTCAAACTATAGCAATTGAAAGAAAATCATTCTAATCATGCATTTGCTTTTGATTGATCACAACCCTAGACATTTCATTTCATATGCACATTACCAGTTCAAGGACTTTGTTTGCATAAGAGGCTAAACATGTTCAAAAACTATTATAACATATAAGTAATTAAAATTGCTTTAAATAAAAGTCAAGGAAAGAAAATTGGGTTGCCTCCCAACAAGCGCTTCTTTTACGTCATTAGCTTGACGCCTTTTTGGTTAGGGTGGCCAAAATGAGACGGAAATCACATCATCCGTATTTTTCCTTTGGTTTGGGAGGAACTCCATGAACTTGAGATATAGATATTGCGGAGTCCATATCCTCCCCAATTTCTTCTTGTGGAACAAGGCACAAATTTCATCTATAACTCGATCTATCTCTTCCTTGTTCTCTATCTCCTTCTTTTGTTCATATGCTATTTCCTTGTGAAGTAATCCTTCAATTACCTCTGCATCCATCATCATTTCTTCATTATCAACAGTGTCGTCCTCCTCAGTAGATGGAAATTCTTGAGGAATTTCTATTTCGCGTGGTGTCTTTGGTTCCTCAGCTATTTTCTCTACACCACATCCTTTGAACATTGTTTCTTCCTCATGTGTTTCAACACATTCTTCAACACTCTGTCCACATTCTTCATTCTTTGTTAGAGTATCATCTCTCTCTTCATGAGTGGTTTGAGTGTTGGTTTGAATTTCCTTGATTTGGTTTTCAGCTATTTGCTTGAGCTGAATTTCCATATTTTTGCTCCGTGCAAGACTGTTTTTCATATATTGTTGGTGCTGGTCTTGCATCTGTTGCATTTGGCTTATTTGCTGTTGCATTTCCATGAATTTAATCATGGTCTCCTCCAATCTAGCCTCTGGAGTTTGCCCATAATCATCAAGAGGACACTGTTGATACGATTCATACTCATCCGGAGTATAAAAGTTGTTATAATCACGGTCAGTCATGATTTTGTTTGTGATGGTGAATCTGAAAAAGGATTAACCTAACAAGAAAAATGCTTCTTTGTCTAGCAAAGAAGGATTAGTGCAAGCAAAAACTATACAATATAAACAAATACCTAAAAGAATATAAATTGTTGCGATGCTCCAATATCTAAACGCCAGTCCCCGGCAACAGCGCCATTTTGTTAAAATACAAAAGTAAGTATAGATTTATCGTCTCCACAGGGACTGGTGCGATATCGATACCGTTCAACAATTAATATAATTTCAAGTAAAGAGATTCAGAGGGTTTTTGAAGAGGTTGTTTACGAAAACTTGCGAAAGCATAAAAGAAGTAAATTGACAGAGAGATTGAATTGCTGGGATTAGATTTCATCAACTCATTCATTTGTATTTCCCTAATCAGTTATGCAGATTTTAGCTATTCATCAATATTATCACTTATTGCTCACGTACGTTTCTGTGTCCAGATAACGACGAGGTTCACGTTGTACCTATCAATCCTCGATGTCTCGAGTGATTAATCAATGCAACGGCTATATTGTATTATTTAAACTTCCGATGTCTCGGATAATTTCAACAACACAATATCATTAAGTTCCAATACACAAAGTGAATATTAATCCTAAATCTATGTCTAGAATTTAGGGTTTTAATAAGTGTTCATCTTAGTTCCTTGATTCAAACATTATACGTCTATAAATTCAAATCAAAAGATAAAACATGAAGATTAAAGATGACACTAACATTGACAAATAATCTAAAATCATATAAAACACCATGATCAAAATAAATACATACTAATAGAGTTAATTACATCCAATCCCAACAAAAGAGAGATTAACTATTCATTGTCATGATAGCTATACAAAAGATAAAGAAGAAAAGAGAGATGAACAAACACCAATGATGATTTCTCAACTATTGTTATAGATCCACCTCCAAAACTCCTTGAATCTGTCTCCTAATGTTTCCCTCTCTGTTTCTGATTTTCTATTACAAGTTATTGATCAAGAAAAATGACAGCAAGCTCTATTTATAGAGTTTCTGAAAATTAGAACTCGCTGAGCGAGCTCCAGCTCGCCATGGCGAGTTGACCTTTCTTCACCAGAAGGTTTCTGCCACGTCATAAGTGAGTTTTGAACCGCCTTCACTCGCCCTGGCGAGTTGTTACTCGCCCTGGCGAGTTGCTGCTCGCTCTGGCGAGTGTATCCGATATCCAATTTGATGCTCTCTGCCTCTACTCGCCCTGCACTCGCTCTGATCTCGCCCTGGCGAGTTAACTTGCAATTTTTCTTCAAATTTCTGCACAAATGTTGAGATTTAGGGAAACTTAATTGAAAGAAATGACTTAAACAAATATATACATTTAAGTGAGGAAAAACTAACGAATAGCTTACAAAATAGTTAATAAGTGTTTAAAATATATATGTAATTTTAGCTACTTTTTGGCACTTATCACTAAACAAAGACTAAAACTTAAAAATAAAGACTAATAGAAAGATAATAATAAGATTAAGAGAGTGAAAAATTTGGTTTTTTTTTTCTGTGTCCAAATCAAATGAACCAAGTCTCTATTTATAGAGAAAAAAAATCATGAATTTTGGTATAAAAATAAAAAAATAAAAATTTAATTTGCAATGAAATAATTGAGTTTAAAGATAAAATGAGATAAAAATCTGGACGACCAATCAGAGGCTGCCACGCGTCCCTATTAATCCAACAGATTCTTCTCTCTCCGCGTCCAATCGGTTCCACGCACCTGATTGCAGCCAAATGCAAGCTGCCGCGTGTCCCCTGTAGTCAGATTTCAACATGTTGAATTGTTTCAACACCTCTCTCATCCAGCTCATATTCAACTGCACCATTGCATGAAATTTGGGGTGTTGAAAATGCATTAAAGAGGCCCATTGTAGATGGTCTTAGAAAATGTGAATGCTTTAAAGAAATTTTCTCTTCCCAACCCCCGTGACTCTTCCCCCCCCCCCGGATTTCCATTTTTGCCCCTAGTTTTAAACCTCGGAACGCGTTTTCCGAAGTTTTTTTTGCCTTGAAAATGAACTTCGGAATGTATTTTCCGAAATTTTGATAAATTTGAACTAGAAAAACTTCGGAAAACACGTTCCGAAGTTTTTGTACAGGGGTAAAATTGGAATATTGGGGGGTTAAAAAGAGCCATGGGGTGGGATGAGAAAATTTCTGCTTTAAAGGGGGAGAGGCCTAGCTATAGGTGGCTCAATTGCAATGTGGATGCGGCCTTTTTTGTGTCTGACGTAAGTTGCGGGCTTGTTGTGATGGCTCAAACACATTGGAAGGTTGTGATGATGTCAATAATTGAAGGGAAAGCGACCATACTCCTTGAAGCAATTTGACTAGCAAAATCATTATATGGAATGAAACTATGTGATTTTTAAAAGTAACTCTCAAAATTCAAATTCTAGTTGAGTGTCTTGAGTCTATTTATTTTTTATATATATAGAAGTATATTTGAATTTAGTGCTATTATTTCGAGTATTATTCTATTTTGTTTTTACCTTTCAAATTTGAAGTAAATTTTATTAAGCGACAAATATATATGGATATTATTGTTCATATCCTTACGAAAGCGGTTATTTCTTAAATTAGTCACAAAATTTTTGAGATTATTCCTCCTTATATGTTGAATACTATTTAATTAGTGATGAGTTAAATATATGTTGATAAAACAAAAAACTCTCTAACCAAGTTGATTGGGCTCAAGTGGCAAGGAGCTCCTTCCAATGACGTATCCGGGAAATACCGGGTTCGATTCCCAGGGGGAACAACGCTTGGCCAGTGCGCATGCCTCTACGCACGAGCCGGATTAGTCGCCCACCTTTGGTGGGTCGGAACCGGTGCGAAAGCAAAAAAAAAAAACAAAAAACTCTCTTCATAAATTCATCAAACAATATTTGCAATACATTTGTTAGCATCGTCCCGGTATATTGAATTGGTTACTTAGGTGCCAGATCAAAAAACTTGTTTCCTTTTTTTTTTTTACTCAAAACCTTGAGTTTCATAACTTCTGTTATGCTGTTTGATGTGGCCCAGAAAGTACTGCACTGCACTCTATAGAATCCAAGTCCAAGTAAAAGGCCCACCCATATGTTCACATTCATCATGTCAATTCTCATACGAATTTTAAACAGAATTTTTGTTCAAAAGAAATATAAACCTAATTATCTACTATTCATTGTAAAACCTTTCTAATGATGTAAAACCTTCAATAGGGATGACATGAAAATTGCTATTTAGGCCCCCCTTTATTACTCTCAGGCCCCCCATCGTGTCAAAAATACCCTTACGAAATAACCCAATTTTGTATCATAGGATACAAAACAATATTAAACACCTAAATGTCTGGTAAGTCTATCTTGTTGCGCGTAAAAAAACACAAATTCGTATCCTAGAGTACGAAATAGACATTTTTTTTTTTTAAAGTTTCAGCCCGTAGAATACGAAATACACATTTTTTTGAAAACACTCCAAATTCATATTCTAGAATATGAAAACGCTTAATTTCGTATCCTAGGATACGAAAATGCTTAAATTCGTATTCTAGGATACGAAGTCGACCTATATATCCGTCGGGTGCCCTAGCGTTAGTTTCATAACAACTTCAACACTCAACCTTCAAAATACGATCTTAGACGATTTTTTGACGTTTGGAAGACTTCAAATCAACGTTTCTTCAGTCATAGAACAAGTAAGGTTCCCACACGCAATATGCATTTGGTTATGTATTATGTTTGTGATGATTTTGATTGTATTATTTGATATATGAAGGTGTTTAGATGGCCGAACCTCAGTTTGAATTGAAACAAAAAATTGATGAAGTCGACATTGCTAAAGATGTGGATGTTGCACCCGACATTACTCAAGTTATTGTTGTTGCACCCGGAATTACTCAACCTAATGTTGTTGAACCTGGTATTGATAAACCTAACGTTTCTGTTAACACCGCCAAATAACGAACAATAAACAGTAAGCATAAACAAAATCAAAGAAATCTTACTTGTAGAATGGAGAATATGGTTGAGATTGGAGAATGGAAATTTGTATCCTACAATCCAAAATCCCATTCCGTCACTGAGAAGATGAACGAATGCTATATAATTGATTGAACTGACGAATGATTGGAGAAGATGGATGATTGGAGAAGATCGCCCCTTTGGAACCCTAAAATCGCCTCTTTCTCTATTTCACGTTTTATTCAACTGATTATGTTCTTCTCAATTTGTAACCATATTGATGGATTTCGTAATTTAGAATACGAAAGTCTGCGATTTCAGAAGCTAGGATACGAAATATATTAATTTCAGACCATAGGATACGAATGGCAGTATTTTCATATCATAGAATATGAAAGGTGCGTTTTCATATTGTAGAATATGAAATCATGGTTTTTTTGGGTTAAAATAAGTGCCTTAGTTCTTAGGCGTAAACACAATTTCGTATCCTAGGATACGAAATGTTTTTGATTTCATATCCTAGAAACCAAAGTGTCCTGAATAAAAAAATTGGGGTATTTTGGGATTTTTGGGGGGTTTGGGAGCATCAAGGGGGGCCTAAAAAGTAAATTCCGGATGACATTGGGTTGCTACCCATACCCGTGTAGATAGCAACCCATAATTTTTTGATAGAAATACTATACTTTTTTTTAAAATTAATCAAATTGGCCTATTTAAATAAATATAAATAAAAGTTGTTATGAAATTAAACTTGACAATTTATTATACTCGAAATTCAAGTTTTCAGGTATTTTTGCGAGGTGAAGAATAACTTGCCTACTTCTTTTTTGTCCTTCTACATTTTAAAGCTCGGTATGACCCCTCTATTAAACATAGATCCTGCTTCCATAAGGCTTTACAACTAGGTTATGAGTAATTTACTCAATATCAAATGAAAATTAACTACATGTAAGCTTATAAGTCGAGTAAAAATTAACTTTTGAGTAAAAATAAAACATGGGTACTATTTACAACTTTACTCATGTGTCTATATTTATAAATTCATCTTAAATATGTTGGATCCCTTACTCTAATCTTAAAAATTATAAATTTAAAAAGAGTCGTTTTTTTATTTAAATTGAAAATAAAATTTAAAAATAACAACACCAATAACATACAAAAGAGTCTATCAATGATCAATTTTTTCTTTTTAATAAACAAGTCAATCTCTATTGCATTTTTCTCTATTCTATAAATTTCTAGTATACAAATTAGCTGTGAAACTTATAAAAAAAAATTCTTGGGGTATTTTGAATTTGTTTTTGAAATATTTGACCATTTGAAAAAGTTGTAACATGAGTAAAGGATTTTTTCAATCAGGTGGGATGTCAATTTTGGGCTAATTATATGGTTGGGTATTTATGAATTCTTAGTGGGTTTACACGTGCCAATGCTTCTCATAGCCATACTATCTAAAAAGTAAAAACTTACCTACATCAAAGCAAGAACTCTCATATTTGAATTTGGATAATTAAAAGAAAATTAAAAGAAAATGTACAACTTAATAATCTCAGCATTATTAGTTAAGTTTAACCTTATAAACACGATTCTCTCTGGTAAGTTACTGTTGCATAGATTCAACTACAGTCAAACATATTGACTAATAAACTTTTATTTTTGAGAAATGATATTTGTATAACCAAAAGTTGACAATTTTTGGACAACTCTCTCTCTCATACTCTCACATTATATTTTTAATCTCTCTCTCCTTTTTTCACTTTATTATTTTTGTTGCAAAAGAAGAACAAGAAAAAGAGAGTTGTCCCAAAAAATTGTCAAATTTTAGTTGTTCAAATAACAATGCTCTTTATTTTTTATATTGTTTTAACCCTCTATTTTTTTTTATAAAAAAAAACATTACTTTGATAATTCAAAACTCATTCAAATTTAAGTAAAGTCTTAAAAGGTTATTCTAGTCCCGCTGCATATGGTGGTATTTTCAAAGATAATATTGTTGTTGTTGTGGGTTGTTTTACTCGAAACTTAAACATATCAACTATTTTCATGGGAGCTCATTGGTGCTATGCTTGAAATTGATCTAACTATTAAAAAGGGTTGAATATCTCTTTGGTTGGTAATTGACTCTCAATTGATTACAATGACTTTTAAGAATCATGATGTGTTCGTTGGAGGTTAAGAAATAGGTGGTTGAATTGTGTTGAATTAACTAAAACCATGCGTTTCATTGTGTTATATATCTCCAGAGAAGACAATCATTATGCAGACAAAATTGATCCTCTAAGGCTACATATCAATGACTTTGTTTGGTTGGATTTGATCCCTTCTTGTGTTTCTAATTAAGTTAACTTTAATTAATTGGTTAGACTCATAATTATCATTTTTGTTGATGTATTTTAAAAATTATTTTAACGAGACACATACTATTTTTGTCATTGTCTGTTTATGTTGAGTTTTGGTCTAGTCCCCAATCATATTCTCTCGTTTTCCTTTTATTTAATTTAAATGTTTCGACGCCTTTAATTTTAAAAATAATGCTACTAGCTAGTCTTAATGTAAAGATAAAAATCTAAAATTGACCAACAAATTACACTTTTCAGTCAAGACTTTTTAAAGATTCCATTTCTTCTATAATCCAATTTCTTTTTGACAATATATTCTATATTCCAAATTCTAAATTCAGGTTTTACACAAAAATAAGACAAAAAAATTCGATTATTATACCATACCCCCCCCCCCCCCCCCCACCCCCCCACCCCCCACCATATAACTACCAACATCTAACAAGACTTTTAACTCTAGTTAAGTTAACTCTAACCATGATTGTGAAATGCCAGTTGTAGGAAACATGGAGCGTTTAATCTACCGCAAAATAATGCAACGATCAAGCTCAAAACCACGCAATGTGAAATCCCAAAACCCAAATTCATTCACATTTCATTTTCACACACACGATCCAAATCAAAACCTTAATTCAATTCAATTATTAAGAACCAATGCTAAGAGGTGAAACCGTTGGTTCCAAGAGTGCGAGGCACGCCACCACCGCCACCGTATCTTCGAATAAAGTTCTTGTTGCGGTTAAAGCGGAGAAGGTGATCTCTAACACCGCATTAGCATGGGCGCTTACTCACATCGTCCATTCCAGCGACTCAATCACACTTCTCGCCGTTTATTCAACAGAAAAAACCGGTACAATTAAACCGTTAATTAAATCTTAATCCTGTTTAATTTGAATTTGATTAGCGATTGAAGTGATTTGGTTTGATTTTGATTATTTTAGGAAGAAGATTCTGGAATGTTTCGAGATTAATGGCCGGAAATTGTTCGAATGGACGTGCGGGAAAGTTGCCGGAGGAGATTTCCGATATCTCTGAGTCTTGTGCTCAGATGGTTTTTCAGTTACACAATCACATTGAGGTAATTTTTAAATTTACCGCGTTTTATTTTTTATTTTTTACTAGTTACCGCGCTTATTCGTAAATTTCGTAACTGAATAATTTCCATGTGAGTATTGTTTCTCAACGTAAGCACAATGAAAACGACAGGTCTTTTACCTATTAAATCATGCGTTTTATCGCTCTTTTAATAACGACGACTTTTTGACCATATTTTCGTTACGCTGTCGTTTTTGTCTCATTTATTAGTCTCTAATCTTGCTGGCTCTTTTTTTTATTTTATTTTATTTTGAATAATAATGCAGACATATATAACATTATTTTATCAATGAAATTCAACCAAATAATGCAGACATATATAACATTATTTTATAAAACAGTTATTTGATCGATGTCAATTTGAGAAAACAGGAGAAAAAAATGATGTGTGTCATAAAATTTACACGTATTTGTTTTCTCTTTGTCAAACCAATACCGATCAAGTCTCGGTCTCAATAGTAGGACCATAAACTTCTATTTCTAGGGGGGTAGCATCACTTATTGTTGATGTTTTGGACAAAGTTCAGATACTAGTTCCACCATGTAGTCCCTTCTCTTGTATTTTATTTACCACTTTCTCTTTCATTTTCGATTTTTTGTCATATTACCCTCCATCACTCTCACTTTCTTTCACCTCTCTATATTGTGAGAGGGAGACAATCTTTTCTGTAGATAAATCGGTTAGGATTATTAAGTGCATTCTATTGGAGCAAGTTAGATTTTTTGTCCTTGTGCTGCCTCCCATTCTATGTAAAGACATACCAGTATTCCCCCACTGGGCCTTATATTTGTACAAGTACAAATCATTTCACAGTTATGTAAATACAGCGAACAATATTGTGCTGATAAGTATTGGCAGGAAATTTGCTTATACAGTACGCAGTTAAATCTAATGGCAGGAAAACAAGTGTTTAATACGTAAGAAGGTGATGGACTGGTTTGTAATGTCTTAAGAATGGTTTGGCAGTATCAAGACCTCTTGATATATTATGATCCACATTTTTAAATAACTTTCTTATGAATTATCTAGATTGAATTATATGGTTAAATATGTTTGGAGTTATTTCTAAAATATTATGACTATGGATGAATATATCTTGAAATAATATAATGTAAAAAAAAACTATCTTCCTCCCTAGAGGGTGGATAATGCTCATAAATTAGGCATGTCATTGTAACTCATGTGTTGGTTGTAAACTTTAGTCTAGTCCACCACCAACAGACAAGTCAAGAAAATCTCAATGGCTTTCAACTGCTAAACATTCATGTATCACATCCTTTTGTGTAATAAATTCTCTCAATAAATCATTCTTCTAAACTTACCAATTAATCTTCCAAATACTTTACCATTTCCTTCATTCAAGTTCTTTCGACATGATAGTTTTGTATGGCATTGTATATTTGTTGGAACTGACTAACTTTCTAGTTGTCATAACTGCAGGTTAGAGTGAAGATTAAGGTAGTCACGGGAACTCCCAGTGGTGCTGTGGCGGCTGAAGCTAGATGGAGTGGTTCACATTGGGTCATACTGGACAAGTAATTAAACATGAAAAAGTATTTCTTTTTTTCTGAACTACATTAGTTTGCATATTTAGTTAATTGCAAATATATTTTCTCATTAGCTATACTTAAGAGACTAATATTAGCAATCAGCTGAGGTTAATCATTCGATTGATATAACTTATAAGCAATTATTTTGAATGACTATCTGCATAACATAACTTTCAACCAGAAATAAGTACAACTTTTTGGTGCTGCATGCCTGATCAGTGAAATATTTGTTAGTGAACTCCTTAACGTTACTGAAACAGGAAATTAAAGCAAGAGATAAAACATTGCATGGATGAACTCAGCTGTAGCATTGTGGTGATGAATGGCTCACAGCCTAAAGTCCTCAGACTTAATTTAGGAGGACACTCCGATGAACTCCAAACTCCATTTTTCTCTTCTTCCTCTTCACCAGGTATACAAACTGGAAAGCTAAAAGGCCGCAGATTGAAGCATTCCACCCCAGTTGGTAGCCCTGAAGTAACCGGTTCTTCTGTTACAAGAAGTATTGGAGTAGATTCAGTGTCGAGTTCAGACTCAATGACTTCTCCTTTCCTGGTCTATAAAGAAAACCCTCTGTATGAGGGCCACGGATCACACAAATCAACAAACAAATCAATCAATAAGCCAAAAGATTTCAACTTCCAGCCACCATACTTTAATTTGGAAAGGGATAGCCCACCCCCTTCAAGGAAACTCCCAACATCATCTCTGGCTAGTGATAAGAACACTGAATTTTGGATCCATCAGAACCACATTAATAATGAGAAGCTTCAAAGAGCTGAAAACAGAATTATTCCAAGAACTAAATCTCCAAATTCTAAAACTTTACTCGAGAATTTTTTGCACTGTGATCAAGAGAAGAGAACAAATAAACTTGAGTTTAACAAAGCTGAAAATAGAAGTTATGTCACCAGCCCAAGCATCAGAGATAGCCCTATTCCTTTGGGTAGAAATTCCTCGATACCTCCTCCCTTGTGCTCACAGTGTCAGAATATAGCACCTGTATTTGGAAATCCTCCTAGACGGTTTTCTTACAGAGAGATAGAAGAAGCTACTGACATGTTCTCAGATTTGAATTTTTTGGCTGAAGGTGGATTTGGTGTGGTTCACAGAGGGATACTCAAAGATGGCCAGGTTGTTGCAGTGAAACAATTAAAATCTAGTGGCTCTCAAGCAGATCTTGATTTCTGCAGGGAAGTTCGGGTTTTGAGTTGTGCACAACACAGAAATATTGTATTGCTGATAGGATTTTGCACAGAGGACAATGTGAGGATATTAGTCTATGAGTACGTATGTAATGGATCCTTGGACCTCTGCTTACACGGTATAGCACAGTATTCACCAACTTTTACATTTGTTATCATGTTTTTTATATATAATTCTTAGTCTTTTCTCTCTGTCTATTTAATTGATACTGAATTTTGATGAATCACGGCATGCCATTGTGATTTTGACAAAAGCTACATTTTAAAGCTACAACAAAACCAGTGTTGCGTGATTTCATCAAACTCACTGTCATTCCAAGTTCCAACCATCACCAAGACTTTGTTGTTTGTATTTGAATGCTCTTTGGAACTGATCACATCAAACTCTATCATTTGTTGAAAACAGGCAAAGAGGGTATACCTTTGGATTGGAACTCACGGTTAAAGATAGCGATTGGAGTTGCACGAGGCTTACGCTATCTCCATGAAGATTGTAGAGTTGGTTGTATAGTGCACAGAGACATTCGTCCCAAAAATATCCTCTTAACCCATGACTTTGAACCTCTGGTAACTTTAGCCAAAAGTTTACTTCAAATTTTTATATTTTTACAATGGTGTAGTTTCAAGATAACATTGCATAAAAGATAAAATGGAAGGAGTAAGTGTTAAATATAACGATTTACCATTCTTTTAGGTGGCTGATTTTGGGCTTGCTAGATGGCAATCAGAATGGAATATAAATACTGAAGATCGTGTTATGGGAACTTCTGGGTAATTATTTTACGTATCTTTATCAGTCAAGTTACAGGAGGACCCAAATTACAATTTCGATTCTAATCAAAGCTTACCTTGCATGAACCTTAGGTACATTGCACCGGAGTATCTTGATTCTGGAATTCTTACGTATAAAGTAGATGTATATGCATTTGGAATTGTTTTATTAGAGTTAATAACAGGTCGAAGAAATAATGAGTTGGAACAGTTCAATGGACATTCGTATCTTTCTGAATGGTTTCACCCCCTACACATGTTGGACCCCAATCATATCTTACAAAACGTTGGATCTCTCAATCCATGCTTGGATTCTGAGGGGTCACTAGAATCTAATCTTCAATTGCAAGCCATGACACAAGCTGCTTCATTGTGTTTACGTTTGGATCCTGATCATAGACCTCCAATTTCAAAGGTTTGAATAATTTAGCTTCTTTTTTTTACGCTTCTTGTTGTTGCTTTTACTTTGCAATTAAATTACAATACATTAAGAAAAAAAACTCTTTTTGTTCTGTGATTGTAGATCCTCAGAGTGCTTGAAGGGGGCAATCCAGTTCGTCCATTGGATTTAGACATCAATTCAATTGGTAACGCAAGTGGTCGTTTAAGTGGTTTGAGTTCGTATACTCCTCCTAAAGGTACAATAAGCCATTCTCGTATGTTATCACATTGATATCTACATTGGCTCATCGGCTAGAGGATCCTGTGTTACTGTCAATATGGTTCTGTTCTGTTTGTGACTTGCATGATAATGATTGTTGAAAACTCAATATCTTAGACCTTACTTATAAAATATAGTTTCTCAATAACAAAAAATTATTTTGACAACGAATCTTTCTCTTCCCTTTGCATCCAAAGGGAAATCCCCTAGTTAGTGGTAAAATGTGAGGCCACTAACAACATGTCCAATGCCAAAACTTCAAGAATTCAATTTGAGTTATCTAGCCACTTTGAAGTGATTTCATTTTGACAGATGATACTTAAATAATTCATCCATATTTTACGCTAATAGTTTGATTTTAGATTTTTAAGTAATTGATCCATACAAATACATCTATTGCTGAACAATTGGATTTACCTTGCAAACAACACAGCAACCCCACATGGCTCAAAATTTTTTGGTTTTTTCCCCTTCAAGTGTTGTTATTTTTTTTAAAAAAATAAATAAATCAGAGCAACACAACACAAGCAAAGGAGTAATTATAAAACATGCTACCAGTTTAAAATGAAAACCAGTTTAAAATGACATCATTTATCATATTTTTAATATTTTTCCCTTCAATCTCATTTATAATAAACAAAAATAATGCAGAATTAATTTTCAAAAAATTAACTATTCAAGTAACTACATTATGTCGTCACAACAAAGAATTGATGAGTGAGTTCAAATGTATTTTTTACATTAATTTTTTTGTATCATTCCAATTGCAATTAGAACTCTTACCATTATTCCTACTCTTCACTTTGGTTTTGTTTCTTATCTTTCTACATTTTGATACTGCAAGTCTCATAACAACCATGATTAAATTACATGATCCCTTCATCTGTAACTAATTCAACGATTCCCTCTATGAATCCAATTAAAAAGTAAAACCCATTATTTCTATATCTCATACACTAATATTAAAAATACCTGCAAATGGTCGTGCATATCAGAAACAATCTAAGAAGGGACAACTCAGACAAGAGAATGTGAATGTCTCTCACAGAAAAAATGGGACAGCTAAGCTGTAACAACCGTATCTTGTATGCACACCCTCACGTATCATTAATTAATATTACTATACAAAAATACACCTAAATGATCAAAGGAATAAGCTTTGCTGTTCTTTCCCACTTTTGAGTTCTGATCCTTTCACAATCGACTCATACACACATGACCCAACATATACTTACTATTCAACTACATCAAAATTCAAAACCATTCTTACACAAATTATATTACATTACATAATTACATAAATGAAGATCATCATCTTCCAACTTGCCTGTCCCAGCTTTACAAAAACCATCAATCAAAGTCAATTAATTAACAAACAAAAAATTATTATACATATACATACATACGTATTAGAAAGAGAAACAACACAATCATCCCGGAGAGAGACGTGGCTGCAGTATCATCATAATAGGCCAAACAAAACCTAAATAATTAATTCCTCTTATTATTATTACCAGCCCGACTCGAAGAAAAACTGCTATCAGATTCAGAAGGTAGTGAAGATCCATCAGAAGACATACGTACCTGCTGCAGACTCTCCGAAACACTCCAAACCTTAACCGATTTATCCAAACTCCCACTGTACAATACCCACCGTTGATCACCTCTAGCATCAGATTCGCGATCCTGTTCCACTGCTAAACACTTAACGGGACCATCATGTCCCGTTAAAACAGACACACAGGTGTGAATAACACCATCTCTTTTCCACACACATATAGTTTTATCAGCTGAACCACTAAATACCAAATTCCCCGCAGAAGCTAAACACAAAACAGCAAGTTTATGACCTTTAAGGACCCCACCGTGTGCAAACTGCTTATCACATTCCCAAAAATTAACTAACCCATCAGAAGCACCACAATACACCATTGATCCTGTGGGATCCACTGCTAAAGCAGTTACTGCACAATCTTGTTTTAAAAGTTGTTTAACCTGCACGTGCTTCGTTCCTTTCCCACGTGTTTCCCTGCGCCACACCATAACGGTTCCATCTGCGGAACCGGAGAAAACAATTCCGTCATTTCCACAGACAACAGAGTTAACAGCGTCTTCATGGCAAGTAATCGATTCCAAGCACTTAGAATCAGAGATTCTCCAAACTTTGATTGTTCTGTCCCATGAAGCGGAGTAGAGGTAGTTTTTGTCTGGAGAAAGACTGAGACATGAAACAGCGTCAGAATGTTTGATCCATAATGCAGTTCGGTGTTTACGAACCTCAACGTAATTGCTTGGTTTAATCGAGCTTTTGAAAATATCCTTGAGTGTTGGTAATGTTCCAGCGCGTTTGTGAATGCTAGGGTTCTTGAGAGAAACTTTCCAAACTCTGATTTTACCATCTTGGTGGCCGGTGAAGATTTTTTGACCGGAGATTATTATTGCTTTTACCAATCCACTGTTGGATTTGAATCCACAATATTCTTGGAGATTCTTCCACACGCGAATGTTCTTACTATCTGAGCCAGTGTATAATAAGTCGCCGGAAGCTGCCAATGAATATATGTGACCTTCTTCACGAACCAGGGAACCAATTAGAGAATTCTGTGGGGGTGCTTCTTCGTATTGTGACCATTGTGGCTTTGCGAATGGAGAATTTGTTGTTTGATTCCATGGCGACATCATCATTGGTGAGCCCTCGCCACTTAACCTGAATTCCAAATTAATCTTAAGTTAGCAACAATTAATTATTTTTAAAGTTTTTGGAAATGTGAAATTATTATTAATAACTGTTGAACAAAGGATATTTTTATAACTATTTCATATAAGATTTGAACTCAGTTTCTTGATATTTGTAGCATATTACATGGCCATTTGTGAACTCGAATGTGCAATTTAAATTGAATGGTTTTGAGGCAAATTGCACAATGCTCGTGCATAAAATACAATTTGTTAATGTTTGCTCTGAATAGATAAACGAGAGTATATTAGTTGTTATACTAGTATTTATGTTTTTAATCAGGGTTTGAACTCTAATCCTTCAATTGTCATTTAAACTTAGCTTAAACCAATTGAACTATCAACTCTAAGGTAAACAATAACCTACTAATATTTGCTTATAAAATAAAAAGAAGAAAATGGAATAGGAGAGACCTGCCGGGGTCATAGCAGTAAGGGCTCATGGGGGATGCGGCACTGCTGCTACGCATGGCGTAGTCATCATCGGTATAGGCTTCCGTTGTGGAAAATCGAGGTTCTGATTGCATGAACTGAGGACGAGGAATATTGGTATTGTTGTTGTTGCCATCGTTGTTATTTTTGTTTTTGTTTTTGTTGTCCCCAAACATGATATCTTCTTTTCTCTCTTCTCTCACTATCACTCAAAATGGAAATGTTTGTTCCTCATTCACCGATTCAAACACCAGGAGCAGCACAACCACTTGAAAATGCAAAACCAAAGAATAAAGAAAAGTAAGAAAGAAAAGAAGGAAAATCAAATGAAGACTTTGATTGATTGGTTGGCCAAAAAAATGGGAGAGGAAGCATATAAAATTGTATAAATATGGTTATGGAAATGAATGGTAAACAAATAATTTGTAGACACGTAAAATGAAATTCATTTCTTAAGATGTTCTGACAAAATATAATTTTGGGTCCTAGATATTCGGTTTTCTTTGGTAAAATATAGCATTGCTTCTATTGGTAGAAGAACCAATATATAGAATTAATGGGTTGTTGTTGACACTTCGTGGTCTTAATTTGTTGCCTTTGAGTTCTATTTTAAGGTATAAATAAACAATCAGGTTTTTAACCATACGGCTAGTAATTTACCCCCAAAATGCAATGCAAGTGGAAAAATAATAGTGCTAAGGTAGTTTTTTTTTAGCCAAAGTAAAAGTATAGTTAGAAAATAACACACAATTGCAAAATTCTAAATTCAAATTCGGTTGATAGTGTTTAATCTAACAATATTAATATTGTCGGTTGTATAATTTATTTCAACCGACAATATTAATAATGTTTTAGTCAAAACAGTTGAAATAAGTTATGTAAAAATTCAAAGAAGGCGTCAAAACTAAGAAATTTTAAAATAGAGAAATAATTCTATGAGTGGATGAAAATAGGACACTAATGTTGCGATTGAGTAAAAAATATTAAAAATATGATTGATCATATATAAGCATAACCATATTTTTATTTTTAATATTTTAAAATTAGTGCTTTTGATTGGTCCTCTAAAAGTGGGATAACAATATGATGATGACCTTGAGCTTGCCTCTTAAGGGAAAGGTTATAAGTTATTGGAAATGGCCGGCAAGGTAAAAAAATATTGAGAATAAATAACTAGTTAAATCGAGAAATGCATAGCTAGCTAGCTAGGAAGGTAAACGTCTTGACTTACTAATATCACATTTAGATAAATATATCTTTCTTCTACTCCATTGTGGTTTCCCTTAAAATATATATGGTTCCAAAGTTCAAGTAAAAGATAACATTATTTCGTATGATCATTGCTTGAGAGCTCACCATAAATGGGCCGGTGATCTCATCTCATCACTTCACTCCACTCCTACCTTTCTTATTATTTTTATTATTATTTATGTAGGCGAAATTATTGATAAACGTTTTAAAATATTTGCACGTACAACTATGAGATTTTATATTTTATTTTTATTGAATTCTACATATATCCATATTAATAATTGAATTAGATTTTACGAACTCTCTACACCTTTTTTAATCTAAATAAATAAAATATAAAAGAAAAATGATAAAAAAAAATATAAAAAGAAAAAATTGAAACCATATTAGAGTTTAAGGAGGGGGGGGGTTGTGAAAGTAGCTATAGAGGTGTACGATCCAAAATTTCCAATTCTAAAAGATACAAAAAGAATAAAAAGTAGCAACCACTAGTGACATTGCCGGTGTTCGTGGAGAGCAATGCTTGTGCCACGTAGCAGCTGATGGTATCAACTTTGTAGTTTTTACAACTAAAAGTTAAAATAGTAGCATTGAGTGACGTTGTGACGCGTGGAAACACTGAAATGTGTGCCCCAATTGTGTTGTGTTACTAAATCTTGCCAAAGCAATATTGGATTTGGAAGGAAGAAGACGTTTTCTCCATTTTACTCTTAGACAAAATAATCTACTTTTGCTGTGTTGTGTTAGTGTTACCATTGCTAAAATAAGCTCTTAGACAAAAATGTACGTTAATGGTATGCAATGGATCAGTGGCACTTGGCACTGGCAGGGATTGAAATGTCTTTGTGAAGGGGCTTATATATTAGTTTGTGTTTATACATACGTAATTGTGTTTCAATCGTTTTATTCAGTAAATTAAACTTTTGTTTGGTGAATAAAGTTTGATTCCAAGAGTCCTCAAATTCTAGTTTAAATGGTAGAAATGTCGAAACTATTAGTGTCGAATGTGCGAGTCCTGGTCACTCCACTTTGTGTGTGTGAGTTTTCAATAGTTTTGTCATTTCGTCTATCAACCAAAAAAAAAGTTTGATTCCAAAAAACATTATTAATCGTAGAAGAACTTACTTTAGTAAAAAAAATGAATTCGTGAATACTGAAATTTAAAGATGACGTGGCGATCTTCGGTCCACATTCTTTCTTTTAATATTGTCATTCTTTTTTATAAAGGATGAGTTCATCGGTACACATTTTATTTAAAGGAAAACGAGGATGTGTGTTGATAATATGCAACAAAATTGTGAAAAGGGAAATTAGACGTGGAGTACTGAGTAAGTAGAACGAATGTAGTCTGATAGAAAATCTGATCACCGATACTTACGTATCATTGTATCAACTCATCAATTATCAACTATATCAAGTACTATTGTACCAAAATTCTTGATACAATTATACGTTTACCGAGAAAAAATAAAAAATGACAAAGAAATTATAAGAATTTTAATTTTTGTTGGGCCTAATAAGTAAAAAAATTGGGGCCCAAAAATTTAAACTTATACGATCTCTTAGCTCAATGGTGTACTAATACATGATTAAATTGTTGGAACAGCAACACAAGCGGATTGAAACTAGGTCGTTTTGGTATATTTTATTAATGAAACTAATGTTATTTGTCCATTTTAGACCTTGAATGGTGTTTTAATATATATTTTTTAGCTTCTTAAAATAAAAATATTTTTTGCATTTTCCTTCTTAAAGGAATTTGACCCTCTTAAGTATGTAGTTAGGAGTTTGATTTATAACTCATATGTATTGAGAAAATTAATTCGGTTGGGAGGGGAGAATCTACCTCGTGTGCCCCACAAATTCCTCAAAAGAGATTAATGATCGCTAACGGCAGTTGAAACTTCATACCAATATCTTGGTAACTGAATTTTTTTTTTCTTACAAACCGGTCACCGACCCTAAAGCTCAAAGGCTATATCCACTACTTATATGGACATGTAACCTCAATTAAACAAAAAAAATCACAATTCTGTATCTTCAAATATTTTAAACCAAGTTGCTTTTGCTAATTAGTCTAATGATATAATATCAATAACAACCCATACTTCTTTTGAATACTTAGTAGATTCCCACAATTCTATTTGTATTTTGCTAAGTTTGGTCCACAACAAATAGTATTGTCATGCAAAAATAAGCTATATTAAGATTCATCTATTTGTCCAAGAGAATGTTACTTTTTTTTTTTTAAGCCTAAGAGAATGTTACTTGTTTTGAGAGCACGACGAATAATGCATAGTCGAGAATCCTCGTGTAGGCACATAATGCCTCGATCAATACCTAAAAATAATTTTGTAGTCCAATTCTCATTTGTCCTCTCTTAGCTTGATCTGCATATAACATACCTAACCACTTAGTTTTTAGCTGAAATCTAGTAAGTGAATTTGTTTTACTAGAAGTGAATTCTAGTTGTTTTGTCTTATCTCTGGTTGATTTCTGTTTCTCTCTTCCTGTCGTGATATTACCTACGAGGAGTTCTAGTTTTTCCGTGGTGTGCCTCCTTATTTTTCTTGTGGTTTATTTTCCTTTTTTGTCTTACCCTAAAGATTGGTGGGTTCTGACGGAGTGTACTTCTTGTACCTTCTAGATTTACAAAATTTTCTCTTGTACTTCTTTCGCTTTTATATTTATATATAATATATTTCCCAATAATAAAAAGGTGTAAAACATTTTTTTATGTTTTTATTAAATTATTATTGATCTTACATGTGATCAGAGTCGACCAAGTCCGGTTGTCACGGTTGCTCCGTCCCAAGTTCCGGTGAGTGGAAGGGGGTTGTGTACCTACAGACACTCTGACGCTCAAAGTTTTCTGAGAGAAAGATATTGTACATGACTCCTTGCAATGAGGAGTGTAGAATCCAAATCCGTACATATAGTCCCCAGCGCTGGGCTAAGATCACTGATGGCAATAAATGCTCATCAAGTGACTGCCGAAAAACAGCTGAAAAGTCATGATGAAGAGTTAATGCTCATCATTCTGGTGTCAGCCGTTACGATACGCGTTGGCATCTTGACCGTTGGGTGATGGCGGCAACAACGTGGGCTGTCTCTTATTGGGCTTTACTCGACAGCCCAGAGGAATGAATTCCTCAGCTATTGGGCTTTAGGCCCAATCCAGAACAATTATTAAATTAAAAATAATAATTGGGCAAGTAAGTAACTACTACCACTCCACTAAATTTTCCTCTTTATGTGCATAAATAAATGCAAGCGATCGAGCCAACAAATAAAACTCTAAACTCTAAATTTTTCACTTTAACGGATATGTTGTATTCAAATGCTAAATATCCATTAGTACAACAAAACTAACCTTAAAAAATGCTAATTTAAAAACTTTTAAAAACGGCTAATTTTCCTTTGACCTTGTTCAAATTAAAATTATTCAACCAGCATACAAAGGCTATATAATATAACCAACATCTTCAATAATTGAATAAAATATTCTTCTCTCCAAAACCCTAGTCTCCTTCAACGAGTTGTTGAAGTTGCATGCATAGTAAAAATGTCTCTAAACGTGGAGAGTGGAGAAAATAACCTTTACCCTATGATGCATGATACTCATCAAGAGAGAATATCCTCCCTTCTAAAAGTTTACTCTATCGTCACTTTTCAATTACTTCTCACCATTGCTATTATTTCCATTGTTATTTTTGTTCATCCCGTTGCTAATTTCTTAAACAATAATAACAAACATCTCGGTGTTCTTGCATTAATCACTTTCTTTGGTACGTAGTATTTTGTAACACTCTTGTTTGTTTCTATTAATTAATTTAATTAATAATAACTAATTAATTTGTTTAATTTTGCTTGCAGCATTTTGTTTACTTTGCTATTATAATAAGAAGCATCCTCTTTGTTACGTTTTCCTCCTAATTTTCACGGTCTCTCTAGCTTTATCCATTGGATTGACTTGTGCCTTGGCCGGTGGTAATTGACTCTCAAAATTCTTTTTATGTTTTTGATTAATTATTTCTTTTCATGATGATAATTTATATTTTTTTCACTAATGATATTTATTACAAGTAGAGTATCATTCAGGTCTCTATTACCGAAAGTTGCCGATTAAACTATACTCGTTAAACTATTTTTTTTAATATTCTAACGAGGTTAAAAATTGGATGTAGGAAAAATAATAATTCTAGAAGTTGCAACATTGACTACTGTTGTGGTGATTAGTTTGTCTCTCTACATATTTTGGACCATAAAAAGAGGTCGTGATTTCAAATTATTAGCTCTATTCATGTTCGGAGCTTTACTAATTTTAATCTTCGTTTGTTTCATTCAGGTATTTGCTATTAAAATACTTCCATTAAAATGCTTAATAATTTAATAGGGACATTTGCCCTTTAATTAATAGTGATATTGATATATCTAATAGCATTGTGATTCTTTTCTTGCAGATTTCGTTTTTTCCATTTGGAAAGTTGTCAGCTAAAATCTATGGGTGCCTGATAGCTAATATAATTTTCGGCTTAATTTTAATACTTCTTACAGAAAACCTTAGTGTTGCTGAGTGCATTTGGATGTCTGCCTGCTTCTATCTATATGTCACTAGCATCTTCCTCGATCTGCTTTCAATTTTTTGTATGATTAAAAAAAATTAAAATTTAGTGTTGTTGATTGGAGATAATAAAAATACATTCTTACTTTTCAACTTACTTTTGTTTTCTCATTTTTTAAATTTTTATTAAATTATGGTTCCGTTTGAATTAACTTATTTTTGAATTATGCAAATAACTTATGTAATTTTTAAGTATTAATATAAGTTTGTCAAGGTAGTTATGATAAAATAGTTTATAAAAATACAATTTTCACTAGTTTGAACTTATAAAATAACATAAAACCAAGTTCAAAAATAAGTTAATCCAAACGAGGTCACATATGCTATTATATAAATGTTGACAACTAATCAATTTAAATAAAGTCCATTTGAGTACTTAATATGGTGATATTAATAAACACATGTGCTTAACAAATTGAATTAAATTTGGCAAACAACATTAGCAATAACAAAATGAAAGAATTAGAGGTTCAATTGTACGTATTTAATTTGTTTTGTCTTTGCGAAATTATTGAGAGAAGCCTAACCATGTATGTTTCGATATCACATTTTATTTTTTATTTTTATTTTACAAGATATCACATTTTATTTGATTTCTACACTTGAACACCACAATTGCCCTTGAATTTGTTTTCAATATATCTAAAATAGGATCGTTTTTTTCCATCATCTAATGCACCATTTGATATTTATAAACAAAGTTATTTGGCCTATGTATGTATCTTTATTCTTTAGTGTAAGTAGTTAAAACTAATTAAAATTATCTTTGTGAATGAAACTCATGTAATTTGTCCATTTTAGGCCGTGAATGGTGTTTGATCAATATATTTCTTTCTAGCTTTTTAATATAAATTTATTTATTTAAAGTTTTTTTATGACAAGCCAAAATGGTGTGTGTATATATATATATATAAAACAACCTCCCTATCACAAAATGTGTCAGGGTAGACTATCAGAGTTTACAAAGAGTCGCATAAAGATAACCAGAAATTGTTCATACAAGACTCAAGCAGAGTAAAGACAACTATGAGTTAGAAGCTAAAGTAACACTCGTCGCCTTTAACCACCTAAAAGAATAGAGCTTGATCTTGTCCAACATCTGAATAGGAGTGTCTGCTGAGCCTCGGAACAACCTGTGATTTTTCTCCGTCCACATTGACCCAAACGCAAGCAAGCCAAATGAGCTGTAAAAAGGAGCGACGTGCACGAGAATCACCTGCTAAATAAGTAAATTGGACAAAGTGATCTCGTAATGAAGTGTACTCCACCCAGGATCACATAAAAGTTGAAATTTCATACAAACAGGACATTGATCCTAAAACTCAAAGGCTAGATATATAGCTAAAAAAACACAAGTCAATTTCTTACATTGGAAGGTAGTTTCTTACTCAACTCAATTTTTACGCAAACAAGACTCAAAGATAAACAAATTAACTCAAGTCATATAGTATTTAATTTGCAAAGCAAAAAATAAAAATGGGCATCTAGTGGACTTGAACCCGATCATTTTGCAAAAATGTGACTCATTATCAATTAACTTACTTCAATACATGGATAAGCATTTCATTATTTCTTTTTTTTTCTTTAGAGTTTGTTTGGTTCAACGGAGAAGCAGGGAGAATTTTTATTACAGCTAATCAATTTAAATAAAGTCCATTTGAGTAATTAATATGATAATATTAATAAACACACGTGCTTAACACATTAAATTAAATTTGGCAATCAATATTAGCAATAACAAAATGAGAGGTTTGTTATAAAAAAAAGTTATAAAAAAATGAGAGGTTCAATTGTTGTATTTGTTTTGTCTTGAAACTATTGAAAGAAGTCTGGGTTCTATTTGGTAAAAAATAGCGGATATTTAATAAGTTAGCTTATAGCGGATGCGTTTATATCGGATAACTTATAAACTAGCTTTTAGCTTATAGCGAATAAGCTAGCTGATTGAATTTGTGGTGTTCGATAAAATTAGCGGTTGAACTAACTTATAAGTATGAAATGACATAAAATAAAATATGTTTAATTAATATTTAATTTTTTCAAGTAAGATGATTGAGTAGAATTGGAAGAAAAGATATATGATAAGCTATATAAGCTTATAAACTACTTGAAATAGCGTTTGAAAAATAAATTATAAGCCAGTAAAATAAGTTATAAATTTTTTTCTTTAAAAACTGTTCTTGAGCTTTTAGTTTAGCTTATAAGTTAAAAGTTATAAGCTATTATAAGCTAGTTTATTGGCCTTCGAAAATAGAGCCTAAACCTTGTATGTTCAAATATCACATTTTCTCTCATTTATACACTTGAACACCACAATTTCCCTTGAGTTTCTTTTCAATCTAAAATAGCGTTGTTTTCTCTGTATTGATCGACCTAATTACATAGAAAGTGATACTTGTAGAATTCAAACTCGAGATCTTAAAATGAGTACACTAGTCCAAACAAGTTATCAAGCCTTCACCATTAGTTCAATCCATATAAAACTATATTTTGTAAATTTTTCGGTAGCCAACTTACGTTGCTGGATATCCTATAGACAAAATTCATTTAAAACGTGAATAATTCAGCTCAAGAATCAGTCAATGATGCTTCATATACAGAGCTGCTTTATCCTCACTAGCTGAAATTTTAATCATGCAAATCCCAATTATGATAGCCATAATCCATTAATAAATAAATTTAATTATTTTCAGTAAATACAATTTTGTCTATATATAGAAATTTCAAATACCCTATAAATGTTTGTAGTATTATTTGAGTAAACTAAATGTTCTTTTCTTTTTTACTTTTTCTTTTGTTGGTTACATCTCTTTAATCATGTTTCTAAAGTGACTCATAATCATCATCATTTATATAGTTTGTTTAATCTTCGATCATGTTACCAAATACTCGTATTAAACTAATCTTTTTTTAAATCTTTTTTTGTTTAATTTATGTTTCAATAATATTAATCAATGATGAATTAGTTCAAGTGATAAGGGTGTCTTTTTCCTACTTTTTTTTTCCTACTAAACTTTCTATAATCTTTTTATTTTTGTTTTTTTTCCTAGTTTTATGTATAGATTCATATTTTTATTTTGTTTCTATAATCTTTTTATTGTTTTTTTTTCCTACTTTTATGCATGGATTAATATTTTTATTTAATTCCTATTTTTATGCATATACCATTATAGAGTAAAATTACAATGAAGTATATAAAATTTGGAATATTATTAAACATAATATGGACAAATTAGTAAATTTGGTAATAATCAACTTTATTATATTAGATTTTTTATAATCTTTTGTTTTCTTCCTATTTTTATGCATAGATATTCATATTTTTATTTTGTTTCTATAATCTTTTTATTGTTTTTGTTATGTTCCTTTTTTTTTTTGATAGAGTTTGTTATGTTCCTATTTTATGCATAGATTAATATTTTTATCTAGTTCCTATTTTTATGCATATATATCATTAATAGAGTAAAATTACAATGAAGGATATAATATTTAGAATATTACTCCCTCCGTTCCTTTTTGTTTGTTGTTTGAGAAAAAAAAAGGGTCAAATTAAGAAAGTGTATTTTTGCACTTTAGTTTCCTATTATACCTTTTTTTTTTTGGAATATATTATACTCTAATTTGAATCCAACAAAAAATTTCTATTTTTTTGCACACACTTTATATGAAGTTTAGTAAAAAAAAAAACAATAAAAAGATTACATGAAGAAGTTTAGTAAAAAAAAAAAGATACAATAAAAAAATTATATAAAATTTAGTCAATAAAAAAAAAATAGGAAGGAGGGTATAATAGACAAAATATAACCTTAAATTATCAAAACAACAAATAATTTGAAATAAATTTTCTTTTCTAAAACAACAAACAAAAAGGAACGGATGGAGTATTAAACCTAATATGGACAAACTAGTAAATTTGGTAGCTGGAAATCAACTTTATTATATTAGATTAGATTAGAAGTAGACTAGAAGTAAAAGAAGTAGATTATTCAACCAACATACAAAGGCTATTTAATATAACTAACATCTTTCGATAATTGAATAAGATATTCTTTTCTCCAAAACCCTAGTCTTATATCGAAGTTGCATGCATAGTAAAAATGTCTATAGATGTGGAGAGTGGAGAAAGTAGCCTTTGCCCTGTGATGCATGACATCTCTCAAGAAAGAATATCCTTCATTCGAAGAGTTTACTTCATCCTTACTTTTCAATTACTTCTCACCATTGCTATTGTTTCCGTTGTTGTTTTTGTTCCTCCCGTTGCTAATTTCTTAAACAACAATATACATGACGGTGTTCTTGAGATAGTGACTTTATTTGGTACGTAGTATTTTATAACACTCTTGTTTGTTTCAATTAATTAATTAATTATTTGACTAATTAACTAATTAATTTGTTTAATTTTGCTTGCAGCATTTTGTTCACTTTGCTGTGCTAATAAGAAGCATCCTATCTGTTACTTTTTCTACCTAATTTTCACTGTATCTGTAGCTTTATCCGTTGGATTGACTTGTGCCACGGTTGGTGGTGTCTTTGCTAGTGGTAATTAACTCCTCAATTTTATTTTTATTTTGTTTTTGAGTAATTATTTCTTTTCATGATCATCATTTATATTTTTTTCACTAATGATGTTTATTATATTAAGGCGGACTGAATAATTTTTAATAGTATGTGACAATTTTGTCGTTTGTTTAACAACTTTTTTTGTTGGAGACAATTTAGAATTTTATTAGGCTTATTCTTATGACTCAACTATATATTATAATAACCGGTTTGCTTATTGGCCGAATATGTTTTCTAAGTAGAATAGAAAAGGAGAAGAAAATTGATTAAGGGTCCTTTGGCCTAACTCTTTTAGATTTTAGAAGCTATTTGAAAGTTAAAAGTGAAAATAATAGCTTTTCAGAAAAAATATAAAGTTATTTGATAATTTTTTTTTAACTTCAAAGTTATTTGGTAATATATATATATATATATATATTTTTAAAAAAAAAGATAATAACAAACCAAAGATTAATATGAAACTTAAGAAAAGATGATAACAAATTAGATTAAACAAAATTTACTAAAAATAATAACAAAAAAACTTCGAATTTTTTCCCAAAAATAGGATTCAACCTCTTCTTTTAGAAGCTCTTTTTATTCAATTTTATACATTAAAGAAAAACTGCTTTTTATGGATAAGAGTTTTGTTAAAATTGTGTTTGGCCCAACTTATCATTCTTAAAAGAATAAAAAACTAAAAAAAGTTGGGTCAAACGGAGCCTAAGGCTGTCTTTGGTAAGTCCAATAAGCTAACTTATACTCCCTCCGTTCCTTTTTGTTTGTTGTTTGAGAAAAAATAGGACAAATTAAGAAAGTGTATTTCTGTACTTTATTTTCCTATTATACCCTTTTTTTTGGAATATATTATACTCTAATTTTAATCTACCAAAATATTCCTATTTTTTTGCACACACTTTCTCTTTTCAAAAAATTAAAACCACAAAAAAAAAAAAATTATATGAAGAAGTTTAGTAAAAAAAAAAGATACAAATAAAAAGATTATATGAAGAAGTTTGGTAAAAAAAAAATACAATAAAAAAATTATATAAAATTTAGTCAATAAAAAAAATTAGGAAGAAGGGTATAATAGACAACATATAACCTCAAATTATCAAAACAACAAACAATTTGAAACGAATTTGTATTTCTAAAACAACAAACAAAAAGGAACGGAGGGAGTAGTTTATTGGACTAGCTTATAAGCTTGTTTGAAAAAAATAGATGTGTTTGGTAACAAACTTTTTTAATTAATTTATAACCTTTTTGAGATGTTATTAAGGATTCGTTTGGCCTAGCTTTTTTAATTCTTAGAAACTATTTGAAAGCTAAAAGTGAAAATAAGAGATTTTAGAAAAAATATCGTTTTAAATTATTATTTTTTTGTCAATTATATGCTTGTGGCTAGACTCACTTCTAAGTGTAAAGAAGTATTGTCAAATAAAATATAGAATCTTCCGGGTCTCTATTATTAGAAGTTACCAATTAAACTAGGCCATTTTTTTTTATTCTAATGAGGTTAAAAATTGGATGTAGGAAAAATAACAATTTTAGAAGTTGTCACATTGACAATTGTTGTGGTGATTAGCTTGTCTCTCTTCACATTTTGGGCCACAAAAAGAGGACATAATTTCAACATTTTAGGCCCATTCTTATTTGGAGTTTTGCTAATTATATTTTTCGTTGGTCTCATTCAGGTATTTTGCTATTAAAACACTCCATATTTAATGCTTATTAATTGATAGCCACATTTACCCTTTTAATAGTGATTTTGATATCTAATAACATTGTGATCCATTTCTTGCAGATTTTGTATTTTCCATTTGGAAAGTTATCAGCTATAATCTATGGGTGCCTGATAGCTGTTATACTTTATGGCTTGGTTGTATGTTTTACATACCACCTTATCTTATCCTATGCTGACTACATTTCGATGTCTGCCTCCTTGTATCTATATGTCATCAGCGTCTTCCTCTATCATCTTTCCATTTTTGCTATTGCTGAGTTGATTAAAAAAAGATAAAATTTAGTGTTTGTTGATTTTTTTTTATGAGCATTTAGTGTTGTTGATTTAAGATAATAAAAGTACAATATCATATTATATATTCTTTACTCTTCAACTTACTTTTGTTTTCTCATTTTTTCAATTTTTATGAAATTATAACTATATGTTACTATTCCATGTATTTAATATATATCGATTTAAATAAAGTCCATTTGTGTACTTAATATGGTATGATGATATTAATAAACACATGCTTAAGACATTAAATTAAATTTGGGAATTAACATTAGCAATAACAAAATGAGAGGTTCAATTGTTGTATTTGTTCTGTCTTTGTGAAACTATCGAGAGAAGCCTAAACCTCATATGTTTAGATATCACATTTTCTTTGCATTGCACACTTGAACACCACGATTTCCCTTGAGTTTGTTTTCAATCTAAAATAGCGTTGTTTTTCTCCATCGGAAAACTTGTGGGGCATATAAGGTGGGTTATCTCCTACAAGTGAAATTTTTTTCCATACGCATGAGCCGAAATCGAATCTCTAACCACATGCTTATGGAGAACAAAAACTTACCACTTAAGTTAATTCATTGTTGGTTATTGTTACCGAAACGTACATTACACAAAAAGATTAAAAAATAGATTAGTTTAATGTTTGGTAATTAGTAAACAAACTATATATAAATGATACTGATTATGAGTCACTTTAGAAACATGATTAAAGAGTTAAGAGATGTAACCAACAAAAGAAAAAATAAGAAAGAAAAGAATATTTGGTTTACCAAGTATCAAGAATATTTGATTTACTCAAATAATACTACAAACATTTATATGTATTATGGGTATGTATTGACTGAAAATAATTAAATTTATTTATTATAATGGACTAGGTATTATATTTATGGGTATCATAGATAATTGGCATTGGCAGGATTAAAATTCCAGCTAGCGAGGATATAACTCTGTATTTGAAGCATGATTGACTGATTCTTGAGCTGAACTATGACCCCATGATTTCATATCTCCACTATCCATATGAAATGCAGGCTCCAAAGGCATTGGAAGAGTGACAGAATGACTATTAAGCATCACTACAACAGAAGCCATGGTTGGTCTACTAGTTACATTCTCTTGAACACAGAGTAATCCAATATGGATACATCTCAATATTTCATTTCTTGAATCATTGTTTAATGTGGGATCTATGATATTTGTTGCAGTACCTTCCTTCCAATTTCTCCATGCCTACACACACAAATTTAAATTTACACACTACTTTTAATGATAGAGAATATAGGCTATTGGAATGAAAAGTACGACTTACAAAGCTCGAGAGATACTCTGTATCACGAATGCCGCTATTTTTTGTACCACTTACAATTTCAAGAACCAATATACCAAAACTGAAGACATCTGACTTCACTGAAAATTGTCCATGCATTGCGTACTCAGGTGCCATATATCCACTACATAACAATATGGACATGTAACCTCAATTAAACAAAAAAATTCACAATTGTGGATTTATTTTTTTTACCAATTTGCATTTGCTGATTAGCCTAATGATAATATCAATAACAACCAAACTTATTTTGAATACTTACTAGGTTCCCACAATTCTATTTGTCTTTTCCTGAGTTTGGTCCACAACAAATAGTCTTGCCATGCCAAAATCGGCTATCTTAGGATTCATCTCTTCGTCTAAAAGAATGTTACTTGCTTTGAGATCACGATGAATAATGCGTAGTCGAGAATCCTCGTGAAGGTACAAAATGCCTCGAGCAATACCTAAAATGATTTTGTAGCGCAATTCCCAATTTAATTGTGCTCTCTTAGCTTGATCTGCATACAACATACACAACCACTTGAATCTTGTAACAATGTAATTAATAGCCTTAGTATTCAACCACAACCTCATAAACAATAGACTTACCAAAAATAAAATAATCAAGACTTTTATTATGAACAAACTCATATACAAGTACTCTTTCTCTTCCTTCTAGACAGAAACCGAGTAGTCTAACTAAATTTCGGTGTTGAAGCTTTGCCACTAAAACCACCTCATTCTTAAACTCTGAATCTCCTTGTCCAGAATTCACCGACAACCTTTTGACAGCAATCTCTTCTCCATTGGAAAGCCTACCCTGAAAATGAATATAACTATTTAGGAATGATAAGTTTTCAAAACAAGTATTAGAATAAAACATATTTCTACTAATGTATAGTAATGTTTAACAATGTTATTTTACTTTGTAAACAATCCCGAATCCGCCTTCTCCAAGTTTATTAGAATTAGAGAAGTCATTTGTAGCGCTACATATGGTGTTGAAGTTGAACTGCAAGGGTTCGGAAATTTCAATTTTGTCTTCTCCGTCTTCTTCTTCTTCTTGAATTTCTACAACAAACCGGTAAAAAAGTTTGTCATAACTTATACTATTTTTATAAGCAAAATTTATTACATAGAGTATAAAATGTACTCAAACCCTTGCACAAAAAGATGTACACAAAATTTTGAAATATTATTTTACATTACCTATGAACAATTAAAAATTCCCAAGAGTCTCACTCAAACCCAAAATCTATGATATACGAATATGATCTTATTTAATTTACTCAATAGAAGGAATTAAAATGTACATTACCTTCAAACCTTTTCTTTGGCCTCCTTAGTCTTAAATCTTAAATAGATAAAGATAAAAATGAAGACCATAACAACAATAGCAATTGGTATTCCTACCGCGATGCCAATGGTACTACTACTATTGTTCTTGCTTTTCCCTGCACAAACCAAATTTCTTCGTGTGGGACCATATGAACTAATTAAGATAAGTAATATATATATTAGTTAATTAATTAATTAAGGTGGTTTCGTTTCACTAGTTTGAATAATTAAGATATGAAAAATAGTAATGGATTGAATAGGTTGATTATCATTTAATTTAATGATTTCATGTCACAAATACAAACCTTACTAAAGGTTGTGTGAAAATCCAAAGACATCCTTAAAATAATCAACGCAGAAAAAAGCTATTTAGCTAATTTGGACTAATGAATTTAAAGTCTCCACAAAACATCATATTTTAAGTTGAATACTGAATATATAACAATCATTATAGAGTTGAATAAAAAGAATAATTACTCATGGACACCATAACATATTGCATTTTATAATGTATTTCATTGAACAGCAGGTCTTCCTTCGTCATATGACTATGATCACAAGGACTTCTTCAGCACAATTACAAAGATATAAAGTTTATTTCTTTAAATAATAATTAAAAAAATAGAAATAATATTTAGTTTGTGTGCCTAAAATATTTATATTTGGCTTTATGACTATACAAGAAAATTCTTCATTGTAAACGTTGCATAACCAATATAAGAGAAAATCTCATCACCTCATTTAATCAAAATTTAAAACCATAAATTAATTATGCAAACATATATATTTTACTAAAAGACATTTTTTCAAAACAAAAAATAGAGCATATTAAATTTCTTTAAATAAAAAATAGAAGTACTAATAAGTAAAAGTACTCACTCTAACTATTTTTAACATTAAATTTTTTTTATTGGATAAATTACATTCACATAGATCTTATCACTTTATGCAGGAACTATTCCTAAAATATATAGCAGAACCTAAAATGAATTTCATCCAATGGAAAAAAAAAGTTTTAGAATAATTTCATGTACAAACTAGCTACAAAGTACCTTGTGAGGTAGTGTTGCTACCGGTGGTGGCGGGTGGAGGAGGAGATGGTGGTGGCGGCGGCGGTGACGCTCTAGGTTCATAGAAAAGAAAAGAGGTCTCAAATCTCATATTACAACTAGGCCTAACAACTCTTCCACCAATCTTATTTTTACAACAACTTGGAATTTGTTGAAGACTCTTAACCAAACATGAATTGCAATCAGTCTCTGACAAATCAGGTGTACACTGAACTAAACCATATATAACCTCATACTTAGGACCAGGTAAACTTGATGCAGCATATTTAATCCTAGAATCACCTTTCACAGCTCTACTTGTTAAATTTCCCAACAAATTATTAACAACTTCATTGGACAAATCAACATCAACCGAATCATCATCGTTATTCGAAACAAACATAGGAACATCTTCCATGATGCCTAATATTAATCGGTCCGAATAACGCAACATGCATTTTTCGTCTTGAGACCAAAAAATTGCTTCTTTTCTATTTTGACAAGTACGTGTGAGATTTGCTCTAGCACTTCCGAGGCAACTGCGACAATTGTTCGGCAAAAGATCACCTCGACAGAGTCCAATTGCGTAGACTTTGTCGAGGTTTTCCCCGTGTGAAAAATTGTAGAAACCATAGTTGATTTGTGTGTTGGAAGTGAGGGTGGATAAAAGTGTGTTGAGATTTTTGTGATAGGTGCTATTGGTTGTGTAGTTGCCTCTATTGTTACTATGATCACAAATGTAGTGGTATAAGTTTATTTCATCGTATACTACAGCTTTGGTTTGAGATGTGAATATTATGATTAGGAGAACTTGGAGAGAACAGAGTAAGGAAGGAATAATAGTCATATTTGGTTGTTCTCTTGGAACTGTAACACTTAATTCATTGATCATGTGTTCCTGCTAATAAAATGAACAACAAGATCAATAGACCAAATGCGGAAAATTTAAATTAAGATTTTACCTCCAGCCATTGTTACAGTGTTATGAATCACAAACACCACTCTTGAGTCTTCTAAGCTCTTACTCTCCACAATATAGATGGTGTATATGTTTTCTGAATAGTGGGATAAGCAAGCTTAGGGACCAAAGACTACTTTATATAGGCTTAATTCTACCATCAAGAATTAAGAACCCATTACCACAAATATTATTATCATTAATCTTGTGACTCTTGAAAACCAAAACATCCATAACCTATGGACCATCAAAATGAGGTTTTATTAATAATAATTTACAAAATAAAACCATCAAATTATTACATTCTCCCACTTGGTCCATAGGGCCTAATTATTGGCCTAAATGAGTCAGCAAGTACCTTTCTTAAGAAACAAATATGTGAATCATAGCGATAGTTCCTCTTAAACGTGAGTATTATCATCTATGTATTACAACATATTTAATTTCTCAAGTATACACTTAATGTGGTAACAATAAAACTTAATGAATAAACCATATGTTTATTCTTGGTCCAACATGAAATGTATTTTCTCAAAACTGAAGTGCGCGCATGAATATGAGAAAATACCGTAATATATAAGAGTTTTATTAATAAACTGAATGTATACAATCATAAAGAGGAACCAAGTCCCATATTTTCTGCATGATCCTTGAATTTTAGTGGTGGCATGCCCTTAGTCAAAGGATCAACGATAATTAATTCAGTGCTAATGTGCTTAATGACCACTACTTAATGGCTAAGTACTTAATGTCGATGTGCTTACTTCGACTTCCACTTAGCCATAACAGCAACTGAATTATCGCAGAAAATTTTCATAGGCCTAAAGATAGAATCCATGATTCTAAGCCCATAAATAAAACTCTTAAGCCATACACCATGAGTAGTTGCCTCAAAACAGGAGATAAACTCGGCTTCCATAGTAGAAATAGCAACCAAAGTTTGTTTAGTGCTTCTCCATGAAATAGTGGTCCATACTTGGATTATCTGATATCTTCATCTGGTGAACAATCTTTCATCCGAAATCTCTCTAAAACTTTATTGATATAGGTTTCTTGAGATAGACCCAAAAAATCCTTCATATCAAAAAATTTTAGAGAGAGACTGTTTCACCTCATGTAAAAACTTTATCATTGGTAGCAAGTAAAATAACATCCACATACAAAATAAGGAAACAAATTTTGCTCCCACTAACCTTCTGGTATATGCATTGAACCATGGGGTTTTCAACAAATCCAAATGAGAAATTATCCCATGGAACTTAAGATACCACTGACGGGATGCTTGTTTCAAAACATATATGGATTTCTTAAGCTTGCAAACCAAGTGCTCACCATCATTAGAGGAGAAACCTTCAGGTTGTTTCATATAAACCACCTCCTCTAAATCACCATTAAGAAATGTTGTTTTCGCATCCATTTGGTGCAACTCAGGGTCAAAATGTGCAAAATTTTCAGGGTCGTTCTCAACTTCAATGTTATAGTCAGATTCTTGTAGATACATAATGTAATCACTAGGAATAGCTGGTTTTCTTGTCCTAGTAGACCTTCTTAATGTAGGATCAACATTTTCTTGTGGATCATGTTGTCCAACTAATTGTTCATCATATTCAGGCATTTGATGATCAATTTGATCTACTAGAATATCGTCATTATGTGGTATCTCAATGATTGGTGGTTGATCAACATCCAATTGAACTTGAGGGATATTGTGAACAACAACCAATCCGTCACTTGAAATCAAAGGTTGGGACTCTATATGATCATGCACAGAAACTATGTTCCTCATTTGATCACTCCCACTAATCAAGTGATCTTCAAGAAACTTTGCATTTCTTGACTCCACAATCCTAGTTGCGTGAGATGAACAATAAAATCTATAACCTTTAGACCGTTCGGCATATCCAATGAAATACCCACTAATGGTCCTCAGGACTAGTTTCTTTTCTTGTGGATTATAAATCCTCATCCCAGAAGCATATGTCTCAAACTCGGTTTCCAACCTTTAAATAATTCAAAAGGTGTCTTTTGGACAACCTCAGTTGGAACCCGGTTGAGAATATACACAGCGATCTTTAGTGTATCTACCATAGCATTCATCACCCCGATCAGATCTCACAATTTTTTATTTGCTTTCCACATTGGTTCTCAACTTCAGCCTTAAAGGCTTTGAAGGCATCCAACACTTCATTCTTATTATGAAGCAAATAAATATCTATATATCGTGAGTAATCATCTATGAAGGTGATAAAATATTTCTGACCATGTGCATCCATATCTGTATGAATTATTTCTAATTCTCGTTAATATTACACCGCTTAATGCCAGTTTGAACAAGCCCTGAAATGGATTCATTTTTGTAAATTAATACGATAAAGACCACCAGACAATATACCATTCCCAACACATTCCGAATTATAAATAATTCAAATGACGTGTTTTCAAAATTAAAGGAATATCCAAAAGGTACAAGTCTGAAACTGAAATCAAGTTTCGTGAGAAACTTGGTACATCAAAGGTCCTTTATAATTCCAAAACAAAACCATTATTCAAAATTAAAATGCAAGTTCTAATAGCCTCCATATGTGAGCCCATCCTGCTTCCTGATAGGACAGTCTGCTCACTTCTCAATGGCTTCCTTAGATTTTGCATACCCTTTCTTCTCAAGCCAATCCTTAAATTTAGGGCATTCATTCTTCATGTGTCCTCCCTTTTTACAGAAAAAACACTTTACTTCCTTCTTAATATCACCTTGAGGTGGTATCTTGACTTTGCCCTTATGATTTGCTTGAGATTTTTCAGTTTTGATAGCTTTGTTCTTCCCGCGAGTAGTAGTCAACAATGCACTCTCACCCTGTTCCATCACAAGCCTTTCTTCTTCCTGAACACACATGGTCATCAATTCATTGATTGACCATTTATCCTTATGTGTATTGTATGAAATTTTGAAAGGCCCATACTCAGCTGGAAGAGAGTTCAGAATGTAGTGGACCAGGAAGGACTCAGACATATCAACCTCAAGTTTCTTAAGTTGAGCTGCAATGTCACGCATTTTCATTATATGCTCACGCACACCTTTCACACTGGTGAGTCGGTAGGAAGAAAATTTCATGATTAAGGTGCTTGCCAAAGCCTTTTCTGAAGTGACAAACTGGTCGTCAATGGCTTTCAGCAAATCACGGACATTCTCATGCTGATCTACAGAACCACGAATACCAGCTGTAACCTTAGTCTTAATGAACATCACACTGAGCCGGTTAGATCTCTCCCACCGCTCATATAGTGCAACTTCAGCTGGAGTACTTTGTTCAGTAACTGCAGGTGGTTCGTCTTTCCTAATAGCATAGTCTATGTCCATCCACCCTAAATGAAGAAGAATTCTTTCCTTCCACACCTTATAGTTATCCCCTTTGAGATCGGGAATGTCACATCGGATATCAGAAAAATTAGCATGTTGAGAAGCTGAAAAAACCAAAAGCTTATGTCAAAATTTGAGGCATATATTATCTAAATGTATGTATTACCAACGTAAACATACTCAAAATAAATCTTATAACATAAAAACTACCTGCGGGCTAAATTTTAATGTAATAAGATTTATCCAAACTTTAAAAATCAAATTGTACACACAATCTCACTTTATATGTGTAAAATAATTTGATTTTCCATATGAAAATTATACTATATGATAAAACTATCAAATTACATACCAAATCATAATCCCTGTGGGCAAATTATGAAATAATTTGACATTTTATCCTAATTAACCATACAAATATAATAAAAATTCCTGCGGGATAAAATTTATTATATCGCGTATAATTAATCACAATATTATGTCTAATTCCTTATGTGACCTTAAAAACTTTAGAAATAATTTTAATTAATTAAGGGTGCTGCGGCTAATCCAAAACCAATTAAAATTATACAGGTCACTAGACATAACTAAATTATATGAGAGAATACACATAACAACATAATAAAATTCTCATATAAAATTGTATAACTAAAACAGAATATTATGTATCTGATTCAATTTATGCATAAACTTATTCCAAATAGTAAAGCATAATTCCTTATTACTTAATTAATCAGAAAACAGAATATTCAGGATACAAATATATAATAAGACAACAACAAAACCAAAGTTGTTACCCGTTTCAGTGGTGAAGTAATTCACCCTTTTACAGAAAAGACCTGTGTTCGAGTCCCTGAATCTAAACTCTGAATATTTTTACTTAAAATTGCAATGCAGCGTATATGTATATATATACTATTAAAGCGCAATTTTATTCAGAAATAAACACATAGCCAGATGGTAACAAGAAGGAAATGAAATGCAGGGGTCGTGGGTTCGAGTTCAAGGCCGTGCTGTGCGTTTTTCTTTTATTTTTATTTTAATAAAAGCTGTTCATAAAAGGAACAAAATTTAACAAAAACGCCTCAAAGCGGAATCGAACCGACAACCTGACAATGAAAAGCCAACATTTCAACCGCTGCGCCACATGAATTAACTAAGATATTTTTTGCGTTATTCAGTATTTATAAATTGAATAATGATTAAAATAAAGTATTCATCTTCAACCTCTAGACGGGTCAAAACGACCCGGTTGAAAACCCACGCGAATCCGAATTGAAACCCGACGGTTTCAGCTTAATTAAAACATGTAAATTGTCAATTATAAACCCAGAATAACCGTAGAAAAGATTTCCAATACAATTTGGATTTTAATCTTGATGAAAAGGGTCTAAAACAAAATACCCAAAATTGAAAATTTCAAAACTTCAAAATGGTTTTTGATATTCTGGGTACTATTTCGATTGACTAAAATAACTGAAGGCTTAGAAACTCAATGAAGTGAAGATTTCTTATACTGTTTTGCAATAATAATACTTTAAACTTAATCAAAATGAAATCTTCAAAATTACCAAAATAAAAACATGGTTCGTTCTATGAGTTTTATACATAATTTTAAGCATTTTAAATCACAGAAAACCCTTAAACAAAAGGATTACGAATTTTAGGAATGATTCTGAAATATAATGGTCTAAAACTCAAAACTTAAACAAACCATAAAAATACCGAATATGGAAGAACCAATATGAAACAAGGCAGAGGCAGTAGATATGCTCTGATACCAAATGTAAGACTTAATTCATTGATCATGTGTTCCTGCTAATAAAATGAACAACAAGATCAATAGACCAAATGCGGAAAATTTAAATTAAGATTTTACCTCCAGCCATTGTTACAGTGTTATGAATCACAAACACCACTCTTGAGTCTTCTAAGCTCTTACTCTCCACAATATAGATGGTGTATATGTTTTCTGAATAGTGGGATAAGCAAGCTTAGGGACCAAAGACTACTTTATATAGGCTTAATTCTACCATCAAGAATTAAGAACCCATTACCACAAATATTATTATCATTAATCTTGTGACTCTTGAAAACCAAAACATCCATAACCTATGGACCATCAAAATGAGGTTTTATTAATAATAATTTACAAAATAAAACCATCAAATTATTACAGGAACAAAAAATTTAAGTTTCTTGTTGGTTTGTTTGTAATTTTGTCAACTTATAATTGTAAGCGGATATCATCATTTAATATTGACAGCTATATGGTTGTTAGGTTCCCACTCCCATCTTTCTTTTTCTCTACGGCACATAGAAAATTTCCGAAAATATGTCTTGAAGTTTTTTTTTAAGTGTAAATTTCGGTAAAATTTACATTAAAAAATTTGGAAAACGTTTCCCAAAATTTTTCAGAACACACTGGAGGGTGCAAAGAGAAACTGTCAGAAAGGAGGGATCCGGATTGGCAGAAATGAGAGGGCTATATAAAAATTGGTCTATGTAAAAATTTTGGGCCACTTAAAGATGTACTAGTTAGGAGTTCGATCTCTAACTTTTATGTTTGTTGAAAAATTTCGATTGAAAGAGAGAATCTACTTTTTGTGTACTAAAAATTCTTCAATATAAATTAATCACTGTTAAACAACAATGAAAACTTTGTATTTGATATTATGATAAGAGGAAAAAGGAAAGATAAAAGGAAATAAAGGAAGTCAACAAATTAATCTCTAAATCAAAATTAAAATATTATTATATTTTGAACAAATATTTTTATAAAATATTAAATTGCATTTTTGACTTCATAATTTTTACAAACTTACGATTTTGACCCATAATTTTCATAATATCATTCTCTCTGTCACTATATTTTTTTATGCTAAATGAAGAAAAATAAATAATTGTCTAAATAAGTTTTGTACAAATAGCGTTACTCATAAATTTATATGTAAATTTAGTGATATTTAAACAAACATGAGTTCAGTGTGAAAAGTAATAGTCATTGTTAGAAGTTTTGACTTTGACTAGCAAAATACCATTATCTTGATTTTTCTTACGCGTTTTAGAATAAAACAAGACAACGGAGACAAAAATTAGTCCATAGTGTGTTATATTATCGCCGGTCAGAAAAAATTAGTAGATGGTTATAAAATCCTTAGTTATGTATTTTGTCTTACCAGTTACTAATAATTTTGTTTTGTTCTGTTATTCAAAAAAAAAAAAAAAAAAGCACAAAGTATTAATCATCCCAAGATTATTTATACACATGACAGAATAATGTACTATGATTTTTAGAACATTCTTCACACAAGATATTGATCAAGGTTTTCATATTAGCTTAGGATATATATATAGATAAACAACATGTTTGGCAAGGAAAAGTTATTTTTCTGCTGTATCCAAACAAGCACTAAATGAGTTACTAATTCATATATATCATATCTTCGTTAAGGAATTCAATTTTATTTTTATGAATTCGAATTGACTATGTATTATGGCTATTACCGGTTTGATCAAAATCTAGCGAGGATATGGCTCTGTAATCGAAGCCTCATTTACTGATCCTTGAACTGAATTATATTCTGATGATTTCATCGTGTAATCTTGAAAGTCTCCAACTTCACTTCCCACATAAAATGCAGGTTCTGAAGGTCTTGAAAGAGTGAGAGAATGACTATTAAGCATTAGTACAACAGAAGCCATAGTTGGCCTACTAGCTGCATTTTCTTGAACACATAGTAATCCAATGTGGATGCATCTCATTATTTCATTCACTGAATCATTGGTTAATGTGGGATCTATAGTATTTGTTGGTGATCCATCCCTCCAATTTCGCCATACCTAAGGAAATTTTCCCATATGCAAAATGTATTGTAAGTTAGATTTTGTTCAACTTAATATAAGAGAATGACAAAGAAGATATAATGGGAAGAAATGAAAATACTGCTTACAAAGCTTAGTAGATACTCTGTAGTACTCCCACGACGAATGCCACTGTTTTTGTGGCCACTTATAATCTCAAGAATCAATACGCCAAAACTGAATACATCTGACTTCACTGAAAATTGTCCATGCATTGCATATTCAGGGGCCATATATCCACTACAAACAATTAATATGGATAATTATTCTCAATTAAACCAATTATTTCACAGTCATGCATATCTTTAGTTAATGATATTAAAACCAATCAATACTTCTTTTAAATACTTACTAGGTTCCCACAATTCTACTTGTATTTTCCTGAGTTTGGTCCACATCAAATAGTCTAGCCATGCCAAAATCTGCTATCTTTGGATTCATCTCTTCATCTAAGAGAATGTTACTTGCTTTAAGATCACGATGGATAATGCGTAGCCGAGAATCCTCATGAAGGTAAATAATTCCTCGAGCAATACCTAAAATGATTTTATGGCGTCTTTCCCAATTTAAGTCGGCTCTCTTAGTTTGATCTGCATAGAAATGTACAAAAGAGATATGAAGTCTTAGAACTGGGTATTTAAGCTTAGTCTATAATCACAACTAAAGAAATAGAGATATGTTCCAGTTCAACATATATTAAAATTAAAACCTACCAAAAATGAAGTAATCAAGACTCTTATTATGAACAAATTCATATACAAGTAGTCTTTCTCTTCCTTCTATACAAAAACCGAGTAGTCTGACTAAATTTCGGTGTTGAAGCTTAGCCACTAAAAGCACTTCGTTCTTAAATTCTAAATCTCCTTGGCCAGAATCCCTCGACAACCTTTTGACACCAATCTCTTGACCATTTGGGAATCTACCCTGAAAAAGTGAAAATATATCAGTCAAGAATACTAAGTGTTCAACAAGTATCTTAGTATTAATTGATATTAAATAGTGTTATCTTACTTTGTAAACAGTCCCAAATCCACCTTGTCCAAGTATATTAGAACCAGAAAAGTCATCTGTTGCCTCTTTTATCGTGTCAAAGTTGAATTGCAATGACTCAGAAATTTCAATCTCATCATCTTCTTCTTCTTCTTTAACTTCACACAAGAACAAGTTAAATTATTAAAAGTTTCATGTTATATGAGACTATCCTTTGCATTTAGATTAAATGCATTTTAAATTACTAAACAAAATATAATTACTGTAAGAACAATAACAATTAAGTAATGGTAAATGAATACTTCAACTTACTTCTAAACCTTTTGCTTGGCTTCCTTACTCTTAAATAGAGGCAGATTAAAATGAGCACCATAACAGAACCAATTGGTACTGTTATGGCAATGATAGTGACAGTGTGGCTCTTTCCTGCATAAACCAAATCGAGAATAAAATGTTATCAAGTTCATTAGAAGACATCTAACTCACAATAATTGAAAATGTGTTACTTATAGTTAATTATAAAGCACAAATACATCTCGAATAGGCGTGTCCGGACACGTGTCACGCCAGATCGAGTCTGATCATAGAAAAGATTCTCTTCAAGCGAACCGGCCTATCCTATGTAGGGGACTGGCGCGGTGGTTGTAAGAAAGACACATTTAATTGTGAATTCAAATGTGGCAGATAAGATCAAGTCATATATCTGCACGGCCCAATCAATAGTTCAAGTCACACACTCCCATAATCCATTCTTTTTTTTTCGGAGAATTCCCTTCCACTATTTATTTATGTCAAATAAAAAATGCAATTTATTTTGTTAAGTGGAAGGGGAATATCATATCCAAATACATGTCTTATTTTTTTTTTAATAGTCTGTGCTTCATAGATAGCTATGGAGTATAGACCTTTATTTTATACAATCAACCAAATACAACTTTTAATGACTCTTCCACACTTTCTTTAATCTATAATATTGGCAGTTTATAAAAGTAAAAAAAAAAAAAACTTTTAATGACTGTTTTGTTTCCCTTTATTTTCATAATGATCATGTTGGTTTGCAAGTGTGAGTGTGAGTGTGAGTTAGGAAAAAGAGTAAAAAATATTGGTCTAGGGACTAAGAGTTTGTTTGGATTGACTTATTTGATCTTACTTATTGACATACGTATTTATTAGACTGTTTGAAAGAACATATGAACATAACTTATGACATGTTCTAAAGCTATTTTAAGCTTATTTTCATAAGTTGTCCAAGTTAACTTTTGAAAACAGCTTATAACTTATAAAATACAATTTAACTTTATTTTATCTTTTAATAACAAATACCTGGATGAGGAGGAGGAGGTGGTGGTGTTGTTGCTGCTATAGGATCATAGAAGCGGAAAGATGTTTCAAATCTCATGTTACAACTAGGCCTAACAACTCTTCCACCAATCTTATCTTTACAACAATCAGTTGGTATTCTTGAAATAGATTGCACCAAACATGAATTGCAATCTGACTCAGACAAATCAGGTGTACACTGAACAAGACCATATATAGTTTGATCATTAGGGCCGCGCGTACTATCCGCGGCATATTTCAAACGAGAATCACCGGATGAAGCTTTGTTAGTCAAATTATCAAGCAAATTGCGGACAAGTTGATTGAACTCATTCAAATCACTTGCATTTAACATATTGTTTGCATAGTATGCAGGTCCTGTTTCCAATAAACCAAATATCGATCGGTCAGAATAACGCAACATGCATTTTTCGTCTTCATACCAACCAATTGCTTCTTTTTGGTTTGGACAAAGCTGTGTGAGATTGTTGCTTGAACTTTTGAGGCAATTAAGACACTCGTTTTGTTTAACATCGCCTCTGCAAAGACCAATAGCGTTTACTTTGTTTGTGTTTTCGCCGTTTGAGATATTATAGAAACCGTAGTTGTTGATTTTTGTGTTGGAAGTGAGAGTGGATAAAAGGGTGTTAAGGTTTGTGTGGTAGATGCTGTTGGCAGTATAGTTACCTCTATTGTTAGAATTACAGAAGTAGTGGAAGTTTTGTGCGGTGTTGTTGGCGTTGGATAATTTTGTTGATGAAAAAATGATTAAGATTAGGAGGAGAAAGGAAATTATATGCATAGCCATATAGTTGATTTTGGATATAATATAGAGTTGCTATTATTACTACTAATATAATTGTTTATGGAAAGTAGCTTAAAGGAAATGAAAGTAACTTAGATCATGTTGTTGAGGATAAAATCATTGCAACAGAACAGAAGAAGGTGCAATTAATATGGTAGCAGATATGGTGGATAAAATCACGGTTGTTGAGGATATTCAGCAAGAAAAGAGAGAGATTTTGTTCTTGTTTTCATCACACGGTTAAGAAAAATAAATAGGGGTGAAGAAAATTGATGAAAGAGACACAATAATGTATTAATTCATACTGTCCACCTCATTCGCGATTGTATCACGAAATTCCTTTCGCTATATTTAGCATTATTCTTAGGTGAGTCCACACCTAAGTTTTTTTTTATATAACTCATTCTTTTTTTCTTTCCTTATTTATGGTGATTTTGTTTTAATTACTAGTCTATTAATTATTTGTAATTTTTTAATTAGCAATACTATTTGGTGCGAAGCATTGTTCGCATAAAGCACATGACGGCATATGTTTTGTCTTGCAACCTCAATATTCACACCTTGCATATGATGCTAGTAATATGCCTAACAATAGCATTGCTCATACTGACATTGCATATGATGCTAGTGATATAATACCACCGCCAACCTCACACCACTTACATATTTTGCTATCATCCTTTTGAACAGCAAAATTTGGGTACGAGAGAGAAATGAAGCATAGAAAGTGAGGGAGAGATAAGGCAAAATAGGAATATTTTTCAGAAATTTAATTTAACTCGTCAGATTTTGAAAAATTAATGGAAAATTACTATTTGTCTAATTTCGTGCATGAGACTGTCGTAACATTTAGTATTTCCCTTTTTTAATATATTAATGATTTGTAATTATGTGATTGGTTGTGGCTAACCATTAATGCTTACGTGTGGACTTATCTAAGAATTTCTCTCAAAGTTGATGGCAATATAAATAAGGTCCAATCTGATACTCATGGAGATTGGATGGTTGACTAGCAAATAAGGGGGTGAGTCTGTCATGTTGAATTTTATTTTGTGGACTAACCTTAATCAACAAGCGATGTTATGCTGAATCAGTGTCGCAGGTTCCTGATCAGTGAGTGGTTCAAGATTCAAGAGCAAGGTACTTGTTAGTTGTTACATTCTCTTCAAAGGAGTTTATAGACATCTAAAAAATTGAAGGGTTTTAATATTTTAGTTCTATTTATGAATAGGTGAATGTTGTTAGTATCGTAGTTGTTTTATGTTCGTGGCTCCTTAGAATTCAAGGACACAGTAGTACGATCATATGGAACAAATCCCTTTCAAGTAAGGTCGTAGTATCACAGTTGTTATCAAATCATGTTTTTATAACTATTGAACAAATGGTTTGAAAACCTATTATCCAAACTTCTAAAATTGAATTCACCTTTATGATCAAATTCTAGCGAGGATATGGCTCTGTAATCGAAGCCTCATTTATCGATTCTTGAATTAAACTATATTCCCAAGACTGCATCATGTGATTTTGAAGGTCTCCAGCTCCACTGTCTACATAAAATGCAGGTTCTAAAGGTCGAGAGAGAGCGAGAGAATGACTATTAAGCATTAGTACAACAGAAGCCATACTTGGCCTGATAGCTGCATTTTCTTGAACACATAGTAACCCAATATGGATGCATCTCACTATTTCATTCACTGAGTCATTGTTTAATGTGGGGTCTATAACATTTGTTAGGGACTCATCCCTCCAATTTCTCCATACCTACAGAAATTTTCCCATATCAAAATGTATTATATAAGAGTAATGTAATTTAACACATAATCTTCTAACAAATTACATACTTCTGAGTTCTGACAACAAAGAAAATATGATGGGAAGAAATTAAAGGACTATTTTACTTACAAAGCTTAGTAGATACTCCATACTTTCCCCAATGCAACTATTTTTGTAGCCACTTATAATCTCAAGAATCAATACACCAAAACTAAACACATCTGACTTCACTGAAAACTGTCCATGCATTGCATACTCGGGTGCCATATATCCGCTACAAACAATGTGAATAATTATTCTCAATTATACAAAATATTTTAATAGTCATGTACCTTAGGTGTACGATATTAACAAACAGCTAATACTTTTGCGTACTTACTAGGTTCCCACAATTCTATTTGTATTTTCCTCAGTTTGGCCCACACCAAACAATCTAGCCATGCCAAAATCTGCTATCTTTGGATTCATCTCTTCATCTAAAAGAATGTTGCTTGCTTTGAGATCACGATGGATAATGAGTAACCGAGAATCCTCATGAAGGTAAAGAATTCCTCGAGCAGTACCTGCAATGATTTTATACCTTATTTCCCAACTTAAGTGTGCTCTCTTGGTTTGATCTGCATAGAAACATACAAAAAGAGATGAATCTTAGGACTATGTAATTAAGCTTAGTCTTCAAACTACAAATAAAGTAAAACAAATGCATTTCAGTTTAAGATTTATTAAAACCTACCAAAAATGAAGTAATCAAGGCTCTTATTCGGAACAAATTCATAGACAAGCAGTCTTTCTCTTCTTTCTATACAGAAACCGAGTAGCCGAACTAAATTTCGGTGTTGAAGCTTAGCCACTAAAAGCACTTCATTCTTAAATTCTAGATCTCCTTGACCTGAATCCTTTGACAACCTTTTGACAGCAATCTCTTGTCCAGTGGAGAGCCTACCCTAAAAATTTGTTAGGGTCATGAATAGTAAGTTGTCAGCAAGTATACATGCGAGTATTAAATGATATTAAATAGTGTTATCTTACTTTGTATACAATCCCAAATCCACCTTGTCCAAGTTTATTAGATTCAACAAAGTCATTCGTTGCATCTCTTATTGTGTCAAAGTTGAATCGCAATGACTCAGAAATTTCAATTTCATCATCTTCATTTTCTTCTTGTGCTTCACAAGAGGAAACAAGTTCAATTATAGAAGATAGTGATATAAGACAGTTCAACTTAAACAAACATTGTGCAGAAAATAGTTAAGTCATGGCAAAACAACAGTTCAACTTACTTTTAAACTTTTTCCTCGACTTCCTTATTCTTAAATAGATGCAGATAATGATGAGAACCATAACAGCAACAACCGGTGCTGCTATGGCGATAACAGTGGTAGTGTTGCTCTTTCCTGCATAAACCAAATCCAGCAGCATGGGCCATTGCATATTTTAAGAAAAAAAAAACTCTTGTTAAGAGTATAGATCAACTAGAGTTAGATGGTAGTTACCAAGTTGGTTAGGAGGTTAGAAAGTTAGTTAGGGAGTTAGTTACTCCAAGTAGCTCTATAAATAAGACACTCTATTGTACATTTTGTTCATTCTTGTATCAATCTATATTCATTCAATATGAATTTCTATGAGTATCTTCCTCATGAATACTCTTATGTTCTCTATCTTGCTTATGAATTTGATCTTAATCCCTATGATTCCATGATTTTCAATAATTCTTAAGTTCAACTTTTGTAATTGGTTTGTTTAGCATTTTACTTTTGTATTTGAACATTGGTCACATTGATATCAGCACAACTTTTTTAAGGATTTAATTTATAATTTTATATACACTGTCAGGTATAAGTTCTTTACACTGGCTATCAATCATAACCATCAGATCACTAAACTCGTGTGCTAAGTACTTCTAAAATCACACATATTTAATAGCGTTATCTTATTTTGACATAAAAAGTACCTTGAGAGGAAGTGTTATTGGTGGTGGATGGAGGAGGAGGGGATGGTGCTGTTGATTCATAGAAGAGGAAATTGGTTTCAAATCTCATGCTACAACTAGGCCTAACAACTCTTCCACCTTTCTTATCTTTACAACAATCAATTGCTATACGCGCGATAGATTGAACCAAACAATCACTGCATTGAGACTCAAACAAATCAGGAGTACACTGCACAAGACCATATATAGTTTGATCATTAGGACCACTCGCACTCCCCACGGCATATTTTAAACGAGAATCACCCGATGAAGCTCTACTTGTCAAGTTATACAACAAGTTCCTAACCACTGAATTGAACTCATTCAAATCAGTTGCATCTCCCATGTTATTTGCATAATAAACAGGTCTTGTTTCCATTACCGAGGCAAATATCAAACGGTCTGAATAACGCAACATGCATTTTTCGTCTTCGTACCAACCAATAGCTTCTTTTTGGTATGGACAAAGCTGTGTGAGATTATTTCTTGAACTTTCAAGACAACTAAGACACTCGTTTGGCCTAACGTCGCCTCTGCAAAGACCGATTGCATTTACTCTGTCTCTGTTTATGTTTTGGTTGTTTGAGAAATTATAGAAACCGTAGTTGTTGATTTTTGTGTTGGAAGTGAGATTAGACAAAAGTGTTTTAAGGTTTTTGTGGTATGTGCTTTTAACTGTATAGTTACCTCTATTGTTAGAATTACAGAAGTAGTGAAAGTTTTGTGTATTGTTTGCAGCATTGGCTAATTGTGATGATGATAAAATGATTAGGAGAAGGAGATAATGATAATAAATTAAGGGATGGAGCTTAAAGGAAGGTAACAAACCAGACATTGAAGTTTCTGGTTTTTTTTTAGTTGTTGGGATTGGTGTATGATCATATGAATTATGAGCTATATTGAGATTGGTTACAAAAGCGTGTGAATCAAATGAAATTTTACTTGTAAATTAAAGATCTTTCTTATTGGTTAATTTCACGATTTAGTGGGTCTTACACTCTTACTAATTTTATAATAAAAAATCCAAACTTTTTATTTTTTAAGTAAATAAGGAGATTATTACATTATCAATGTATACTTGGTTTAAAAGAAGAGATTAAACTTCAAGATGCAAACAATAACGTTCTAATCTCAAATGACATATATAAATATCCACTTTAACTAGTGTCTCAAAAGTCTAGGACACTAGTTAATATGACCGGAAAATTATTTATATTTGGTGGTTTAAATATAAATAAATTTATGTTTTTCTACACCACTTTTTGATAATTTAAAGATATTTATCCAACAATCAATGCAAATTTATTTATGTGACTTGTTCTTATTGATTATTAGGTAAATACTTCAAATTTGGAATAGTGTATGCCTCACCATAAATATAACTATTTTTATTCTATTTACTGGTTAAGGAATCTAAAATAAGAAAGTTTTACATTGAATAAAACACTTTTTAAACTTTTAAGAAATTGATTGCACACACTCCAATACTAAATTACTATATTTGCTTCCTTAAACAATGTAATGTGGGCACTGTTTAACATTTTCCTTAATTAATTGATGAGTATTTTAGCAAATATATTATTTTTGAGACATTATCCACACAAAAAAAATTACTTTTCTAAAATACTCATCAATGAATATATAAGTTTAAAGTTTCTACGAAGGACATTTTTAGCATTATTGATTTTCATATTATACTATTTTGTTTAGATAAAAATAAATAAAGTAGTTATATATAATACCAATAAGAATTAGTAAGAGTATTATCAATATTTATATAAAAAAACAGAATTTCACGATTTAGTGGCTCTTACTAAATCCTTTTTAAGTTATTTCAAAAAAGATATACATAATACTATTACATATACTATTTCTTATTGGAGATCATACTCTTAAATGATACTATATTTTCTATATTTTTTTTACTCAAAATTGTCCTTTGTATATAGATGTGTTAAATTCTGGTTTTTTATAGAAATTAATAAAAGAATATAGTAATTTTAAAAGATAGATGACAAATTGTTTTTTATAATGTGGTATAATTAGGGTGGTGGTGTGAGTCATAATAATATTAATATTAATACTAATACTATTACTAGTCAAGTCCTCTCTTTCGTGCAACCTATAATAAGGTTCCTTCCAGGATGCTTGTAAGTGTGATAAAGTTATCGCTAATGGGAAAGACACTGTTTTCTGAAGTCTCCTTGTAATTACAGTATCATCTTCCTTAAAGCGGATTTTGTTCATTCTCTTGTTATTATGTGCAGAGCACCCCAGATTGACGCCTCAATTTACCATTTTTTTTGTGCTCCGCCTATATACGGCACCATTGTTATGTAGTTACTTTTATTTCGGTCTCTGTTTTTCTTGTGCAGAGATCTAACTATTAATATATTTGCTGTTCAAAAAAATTTCCCATCGAAAAATATGTGGGACACATAAGGTGGATTATTCTCTTCCAACCGATTTTCTCGGCACGCATGGATATAGAAATCGAACCTAAAAGGACTAAAACTCTTACCATTTTGATCAATTTATTATCAGTTATTTTACATTTCTCTTTATTAGTTAGATTTAGATTTTTCTTTTTTATTATTACAGATATAATATAAACCTTACCTCATTTTGTGCAACTGGTCAAAAAAAATTCAAAATAAAAAACTTTTTGTAACAAAAATATAGAATTTAAACGAGAATTTTTTTTAAGAAACATGAAGAAGAAAATAAACTACTTTTTGTTTTTCAATATGGGCTTAACTATGCTTTTCTTTCTTTGAGAATTTATTTTGTCACCCAACCATCCTCGTGCGTCCTAATAATTTTTTATTTTACTTAAGTAACGAACGTGTAAAATTTTAGAATTTTTATATTAGAGGGTGTTTTTTTCAAATTTCTCATTTTTATGACATTTACTATTTAAAAATGAGAAAGATGTGTGAAAAACACGGGGCACAAAAAGAAATTCTCTATGTAACCTTTTTGTTTTTCAATGTGGGCTTAACCCTCAACCAACGTTCTCCCCCCCCCCTCGAAATTTCAATTTTGTCCATACATAATCTTTTTTTGCGCTAAACTTTTACGCATGGGCAAAAATAGAATTTTAAGGTGGAGAAAAAATATGTGGGAATGGGGAAGAGAAACCTTCTTTGTTTATCTATGTACCCTTGGGCAATTTGGCTTTTGGGCCAGGATCCTCGTTGGAAAAATTTCAACTTTCATGATAAAAAAAAAGTAGTTTATACTTTCTACCTCTACAACTAGTTTTCATACCCCTACAAATCATGTGAATTTAATTTCTTTTTATTATAAATTTGAGATCTTTTATGAGAATTTAATTTATGCATTAAAAAGATTTATATATAATAGAGTAAAATAATTTTACACAAATATGCAACATGATCTCATTATTTAGACTGAACTTTAAGAAGTTCTAGAATATAATATTATGACATATCTAAATTGTTATGTTTGATTAAATTTCTATGTAAAACTATTTTACGGGGAAAAATAATTTATACCATAAATGGATACAAATTAAAATCTTACTATAAATGCTAACAATAATATACTGAACATATATTTTTATATGTATGATTTTTTATTGGTTTATTTATTTTATTGAATGCGTTTATTCTTATATTTATGCAAATTATGCAAATAAAATATTTCCTCAATAATAATAAATCAGTTTCATATAAAAAAATAAAAATAAAAAAAAATACAGTTTCATGTATTAGCAAGAATTATATCTAACATATTACTCAAACATAGTAGCTTAAGTGCTATTTGATATAGTGACTTTGAAAAGAGCTAATATCGGTTTTCTTCGACCTCTTCTTGATGAAGTTATTTCCCTTTTCTAATTGGAGAACCTCTAACATTCATATTTACCATAAAACAAACAAATGTGTGAATGTTCTTGCTAATAAGGGTCACTTAGCCTAGTTGATTGGAGTTAATTTAGAGTTTTCTTTTTCGTTGCTTAACCTTTTTTTTTACTTCATGATGTTTGAGGGTGTATGTACCTCCCCCGGCTAGTTTCGTAGGAGTAGTCTTCAAAAAAAATCAATTTCATATTATCAAATAGTGAAAGAGAGATATTTAGATTATTCTCTCAATTAAAGAGAGTACCTGTTGATATGAAAAGGTCAAAGTACACAAATATTTGGTAATCATGAATTAACATATTGTTGACAGTGAGATTATAAAATTTACATATAACACGTGTATTTCCGTAATTAACATGATTTATTCTAGATTTTAAAGTAATGGTTTTGTTTCTCATGGTCTTCTTTTATTATTAATAATACATTTTTGTCTATTGAATTTTTTACTAAATTGATTGTTTGTAGTCTTAATAAACCAAAATAGAGTAAGACTTCCATACCACATATTTAAATACTCCATTTTGCTGAATTATGGGGACTTTATGAAGGTTTAAAGCTAGCTAATAACTTGGGAGTGCACCAGTTGGAAGTCCAAATGGATTCTTCAATTGTTGTTACAAGTATCCAACATGGGAAGATAGGGAGTACTAAAGGCTGGAGCATTATCAGAAAAATAAAGCATTTGCTTAACTCTTTATGGAGTGTTCGGATTACTCATGTTTATCGAGAGGCTAATAGATGTGCGGATGTGCTTGCTAATTTGGGGTGTACTTTTCAACATGGTTTACATGTGTTCAATAATCCTCCTACTGAGGTGAAGATGGTTTTAGATGATGATTTTAGGGGTGTTTCTTTCCCCCGCTTTATAGCGCTGTAGTTTTCCTCCTTTCGGACTTCGGCCCCTTTGTACTCCAAAAAAAAAAATACTCCATTTTCTTGCACGAATTGTTTGTAGTCTTGTTTAAATTTAAATAATAAAAAAATCAGAGTAGGAATTCCTTACCACATTTTTTTTGACAAAAATTCCTTACCACATTTAAATACTCCATTTTGCATGAAAGTTGGTCTTGGTCCCCTGTTTTTGCTTTTTCTTGAATTCTTTTTATTTTATCAATTAATTATTTATTTATATGTAATTATTCTATATTTATTAATAAAATCTCCTATTATTAAAAAAATATTATCTATTTCTTGTTAAATGACTTTAATTTTATATTTGCCACCTATTATCCAAAGTCTGACTTCATCCCTGTAAACTATACTATATTATCAAGTGTTTTAAAGAAAATTATGATCATCATACTATTAGAATATCATTGCTATTATTAGAATATCATTGAAAGAGTTTTAAAAACAAAGTGTTGAGTTCAATTAAAGAAAAATATATTGAGACTGGATTGCACTTGTCAATATCGAGCAAAAGAATATGGCCAAACAAAAGAGTTAGGAAAATAAATAATTTCCACGCATCAACATAAATGGACAAAATCATAAAACGAATCTATTGTCCGAGAGTACATTTTAGATTCTAACTACATATACTACAAAATTCCCGATTACCATTTTATTTTTAAAATCTAACTCCATATTGTACAATTGGTTCCAAAATACATATAGACAATAGATAGTGGAGTACATCTTTTATCAATGCCACCACACTCATCCCATTCCAAAAAAAGATGACACTTTGTACATGCATAAGTCATTATCGATTGTCCGATCAACAATAAATAATTTTGATTAAAACTTTGTTTAAAATATATTGATCAATCAAAACCGTCTAATTATTTTTATTCGGCTGAAATTACTTACTACTCATAACTGCGTCAAACAGTTACAACAGACAAACAATGCAGATCCTTTCATTACCACTACTCATATAGTGCAGCATGATTGATCACCCCCACCACCAACTACAAGATCAATCTAATTAAAGATATCCAATTCTAGTGTACCACAATTTAGTATCCAAAAAACTACACTTAATTATATATCAACATAAATGAAATCAAGACATACTAGTAGTTTACAACATTACAACTAATAATACACACCCAAAGTTAACAACCATCTTAACTAGTAAAAAAAATAATTAAAAAATTTATTAGAAATTAAAAACTTGCTCTCTTTAGAGAGGTGAGGGTAATAGCAGTACCCAAAGCAGAATTTCCAACTTGAATTTCAAAGGAATCATACCTAAGAAAAAGTTCAACAACCAAAAGCCTAGAAACCAAGGTGCTGAAATCTTTACCAGCACATTGTTTATTCCTAACACTTGGAGATTCAGTTTCAGGTCCATTAGACCAAACCACATGTTTCAACAATTTCTCGCCTTCATCACCAACAAACCTATCCGCGACAAATTCCTCAGCTCTATCGAAAACCTTAGGATCCTTAGTCGCAAATGGTTGATACCCTAACAGCATTTCCCCTTTCTTCACCAAAAAACCATTCTCATGATTCTCAATTACCATATCCCTTTTCGCTCGTCCAAATTGTAATGGAACCGGTGGATCAATACGAAAAGCTTCATAAACCACTGATTTCATCAACGGCATATTCTCCATTGCTCCCATAGTAACCTCCCCGCCCGCAGCCCTAACTGCCTCTCTAATCTCCGTAGCAAGTTTAGTATGCAACCTCACACCACCGCGTCCAATCCATTTCATCACATTCGGGAAAAATAACTTAAATCCACCAAACGAATTAAAACACGTCGCAAACAATAAATTATGACAAGCCTCCTCCCTCGAAACACCCAAACGCTCCGCTTCATCAAGCGCAAATCCCGAAGAATTATAAAAGAAATCATACAATCTCTGATAATCTTTCTTAATAAGCTTAAATGGAAGACGAAAATTATGGATCATAGAATCTTCTAAAAATTTCGGTAGGCCCAGTTTCAAAACTGGACCTAACTGAAACAAAACCCATTTCTGAACCATTTTTGGGCCGTCAAGCCCAAGTTCAGTGTCAACAGGGTTAACACCGTACAAAGAACGACTCAAGAAATTAAAAGCAGCCTGATCATTAGCGTCCGCGAAACTCGCTTTTCCAGTTTTAGCAAGCTCATTCTCCACCGTAGCAAAAAACTCTTTATAAGACGATCGAAACTCCGGAATCACGTGGTTCCGGCGAGATTTAAGTAGAAAAAACATGAGGTTTTTGAGCTGAGTATGTTTAGGATCAGATGGATCAAGATAAGAGAGGACTCTATAACCTCCGGTGAGTTCAGTAGACGGAGTATAAGTTCCGGTGAAGACATCAGTTTTATCGATTTTGTTAGTATCAAAGAGGATAGGGAAACTTTTAGCGTCGAGTAAAACGACGACGTTTGGATTCTTAGCTATGAAACCACCGGGAGGAACATTTGTTCGGAAAATTGTGGATTGATATTTTTGGATTCTGGATTTGAAATATTCATCACGACCTTGGTTGTAGAAATAGTCGAGACGTTCTTTGTAAGGAGTGATGAAAGGGATGCCGTAATCGCCGGGGATTTTCCGGATCGGAAGTTTGGTGGTGGTGTGCGGTGAGGTTGAAAGAGAAGGTGGTGGATTTGAAACGGAGGAGGATTTGATTGAAGGGAGGAAGGTGGTGGAAGATTTGAAACGGTTTGATGACGTGGAGAGTTTAGATTGGTGTTTGATGAAATTGCGGTTGGGAGAGGGAATTGAGAGAGTAGAGGAAGAAGCCATGGTTAGTTGGTGAGTTGGTGAGTAATTGATCTTGTTGGAATAATTATTTATTTATAGAATAATATTGAATTGTGCGTAGATTTTTTTTTTATTTTTTATTTATTTTTTTTTAAAGTCTGACCATTGACGAGTTATAGTGTGTTCTTTTGTTGACCTGATAATTTTGAATAGTAATGGAGATGTGAAAATTGTGTGCATTTATTTTGTTCTTGTGTTTCCGGCGTTGGTTCCTTTTTTCTTTCTATATAGTGTTGTTCTGACCGGCGTTGTTACTTTCCGTTTTGGGGAACATGGATTTGGTGAATTAAAAAATGGTGGACTCATGCAGTTATAGATTTTAAGCTCTATGATTTTCATCGGATGTTTCAGATTATCTTATAATTTTATATTAGTGGAAATGAAAAATTATTTTAAAGTTTAAAAAAAGTTTCTAAATTGCTGATATAGGTCGCAAGCAAGAGAAATACTTATTTGGACACAAACTCAATAAGTGTCATTTAGGCACACATATATAATTTTAAAAATTTTAAATATAAAAGAATTGATTAATGATAATTGATGTGACTTAATTATTAATTTTTAAATTTTTCTCTTTGATATGTATGTGCCCAAATATTTTGGATTTGGGGATATGCCTATGATAAAATTGGGCACAAGTTATAGTGCATAAGCCATGTTTATGCACCATGCATAAATATCCAAAATTGCTTAGCGCATCCCCCAAATTTTTGGGTGCACTAAAAATCTAGGGGATGAGCTAAACAATCTGGGGTGCGTTAAACAATCTGAGGGTGCATTAAGAAATTTTTATTATTTATGAATGGTGCCATAACCACTCCCATAAAATTACTCCGCAGGCAATTAATCCAATTTTTTTGGTGTTCGTGTACACACAGTCACTCATGTCTTTTCTTGATTTAGGGCAACAAGTTGTCAAATTTTAGAAAACAAAATGTTTTATTTATGGAAACATATAGTACATGTAGACACATACACATAGTGAGATGCATGTATACACACACATAATTTTGTATTAAATGAAAATAAAAAATTATTTTAAAATTTAAATTATTTGATCTTAATCAAACAGTATTAAATTACTGATTATATGCGGTCGCAACAACAATTAATCTAATTTTTTTATTTTCGTAGTACACACAGTTACTCATGTTTCTTGTTTTAGAGAAACACGTTGTCAAATTTTAGAAAACAAAATGTTTTATTTATGGAAACACATAGCACGTGTATACACATACACATAGTGAGATGCATGTATACACACACATAGAGAGCAATTAAAAAGGGATTTAGATCGTAATCTTCTTTTTTATCTCGTTTTCTTCTTTAACTCTTTATTTTTATCTACATTTATATAGAGATTTATCCTAAATGTTATAAATCGATGATGCAATAAAAAAAGAAAGCATACTCTTTTTTTATTAGTATTCATTCTATAGTTTTTAGGGGGAAAAGTCCGAATAATCCTACATTTGTTATAAAATAATGACACCATTTGTCTATGAGTTTTATTTGCCTATGAGTTTTTAGGGGGAAAAAGTCCGATTTTTTTTTAGTTCATTTTACCTTCTGCAATGTTGGTCTTTACTCCCCTGCAGGGGGTAAAAATGAACTAGAAGGAAAAAAATCAACATTGCAAGAGCCGAGTCATACAAAAAAAATTTATAAGGGGAAAAATCAAAACTCACTCATATTACAAGGGAATATTAACCTATTTACCGATAAATAAATATATTAAATGAGTGTTGATAATATAAGGTCTTTGAAATAGATAAATTAATTCATCTCCGGTTAAAATTATATTTTGTTCTGAGGCAGGTTGCAGATTTTTTCAGTTTAGTTGATCAAATTAAATTCATCTCTTAAGTTTGGTTTAATGGTAGAGCAGGTCGTAAATCGGATTTTTATTTATTTATTTATAACATAATCCTTTGTAGGCTTTATCTTGGCTTCTTTGTACCATTTTGATGTACATTTTGTACATTAATTATAAATGATTTTGTATTTATACCCTTCAAAATTAATTCCCGGCCTTTAAATTATTTGGGTCGATCCTATATCCCTCGTCGCTAACTATTAAAAGTTATCAAGATTTATGCTTAGTGATAACTCTAAATTGCTTGAAAGGAAATTATGAATAAGACTTATGCGATTTTTTTTAAGGAAAATGTTAAATAGTATTCATGAAATAAAGTTTAAGATGATCATTCTTTAAAAACAAAAATATAGTGAACTAATAAAGAGGTAGTACTTTTGTCGGGTTATATAAATCCCAAAATTCCATCATTTGATTTGATGACACATAATTATTTTTATTTTTAGTTATGTGATTAAATTAATTTAAATTGTAAATGAATTTTACTTTATGATACTTGTAGTTGTACACACTTTTCCTTTTCTTTTTTTTATGTAATCTTCCATCTTTAGAAAAAAAAGATTGGTAAATTTGAGGTCTGCCAAATGTAGGTAAAGTCCAATAATTTTTTTAGAGAAAGCTTATTAGTCATTGAGTTTAATCACTTGCAATCACTTTTTCTATAAAAAATAAAAATAAAAATCTCTATTTTTATTAACACGTTGGGTTCAAAAAGTAGCCAACACACGTGGGAAGCCGCAAACAACTGAAATAATCGTCGTTGACCAAGGCATACTTAACTTTGAAAATTCCATTTAATCATATTACTCAAAATAAATTACGTTTGACTCACATGCCATAGTTGCATTATCATTAAAATTGAGTTTTAGCAAAGTTGATTGGATCCCACAATTAGAATTTAGAAGGGAATCTATGACTAGCTTAATGTGAACACTGCATTAGTTTAGGAAATCCAAATTAAATCGAATAGTTATTTTCATTTCAACACATTAGAAGTTTTATTGATCTTAAACTCCAGATCAAATTAAAGTCAAAGCCATGTTCAGCTTCATTAGTTCTCATTGCCGACCCACACCTCTTTCATGTAATAATAATAATAATAATAATAATAATAACTAGTGCCCCGGGCACTAATTAAGGATATTTTAAATAGTAATAATACATTAAAGTGTGTGCAATCAATGTTTGAAAAGTAAGATAATTGTTCTTTCCAATGTAAAAATTACCACTTTTGTATTCTTAATTAGTGCCTCGGGGACACTAGTTAGCATGACCCATAAATAAATTAGGCATAAATAAATTACGATAATAATTTCTTAGGAGTATTATATTATTCTCATTGTCATATTTTATTACTTACTACATTGAAAAGTCAAAATGCAGCATTCTGTCCACAGGCTATCGACTCTTTCCGGTCAAACTTTTATTATAGGCTCTCACAGAAAAATATGGACTATTGAGTAATGCAATTGTAAATCAAACTCAAAAATGTACCAAAAAAAAGAAGCAAACTCACAATCATTATACGGAATTTAGGGGCCTTAGCCATTAGATTGGAGGTCTTTTTTTGGTTTTTCATTGATCTAAAGTCCTTCTTTAGGGGAGGGGAATCTAGTGTAAATATCATGAGAGGGTATCTAGTTTTAGTATTTTTTCTTTATTGGTGTTTTTTGTTATGATTGGGCACATGCAAAAAAACAAAATGAATAGTTTGAATTTAATGGGAGAAAAATGTGACCAGAGACAATTTCTTCCCTTTCTTTAGACTACACTGCAGTCCTATACAATTAGAATGAACAATGTTAAATTTTTTAAGAGATTTTTTTTTGTTATTAGTTGTGATTCTATCTAATTTAAGAAATCAATCTATGTTTGAAAAATAAAATAATTAACCATACTTTGTTATATAAAAATGTATTTTAATTATAAATCCATTCATTATAGTTAACTTAAAGCCACAACAAGAGCAATTCCCGAAAGCTTAGTTCAATTCGTAAGGACAATAACATTTTATATGCAAGAGAATAATTCGATTCCAGAACACTCCACTTATTCATCTTATATATTTTCAATCGATATTTACAATGAAACCGAGGGAGGACGTAGAAGCGCTGTTAATTAAGTTGGCATTGAAAACGTGAGTAAAACTTTGTTTCATATGTGGGGTGGGCCTGAGAATGAGTGCTTCAAATAGTACTGTCCTTATAATCAAGTTTTTCATCATTGCCAAAGTGGTGGATTGATTACAAATTATAACAGTGAGAATGGGTCCATGGAAAGCACTCCTTTTGCACAAGTTCTAATGTCCATGATCGTCCATTGGTCTTTACCTACATTCGGCGACCATAGATTAATGATTTTATTCATTTTTAAAATTGGGATAATAGTTTAATTAAGGCTAAACTACATATTTGGTTATTATATTTATTTTGGATTTTAATTTGATCTCTTACATTTAAAAAGTTTTAATTTGATCTCTTATGTTTATTTTATGTTTCAATTTGGTTATTTCCGTCAGTTTTGTCTCATGTGGCAGACGGTTTGCATACACGTGTCTAATTGAAACAATATTAATGGCAAAACTGACAGAAAACCAATTTACAAACAGAAAGGACACATGTTATTTTTATCATATACTCCATCCGTTCCTTTTTATAAGAGACGGTTGATTTTATAGATTCATTCAATAATGAATGTATTTGAGCTATAATATAAACCAAATACATCAATTATTGAATGAATCTAAAAAGTGAATTGTCTCGGAACGGAGGGAGTAGTTCGTATTAAATTGATATCAATCAAATTACCATCTTATCCATAAAGACCAAGAAGATCATAAATATTACTACTAAAAATATCTTAGACTGTCATTAATTTTTTTAATGATCTTTATGTTTTGATCTACAGTAAACTACACCTTCAATGTAACACCCACATCACATGCTTCTTTTCTCAGTTTCTGTCTCGACAACAAAAAAAGTCTAAACATATAATGATGCTAACTAAATGTTCAATCTTATCTCATTTTTCTAATTCAATGGTTAATTGAACTACAAATAAAAAGCACAGAATGAATATTTAAGATTATAATATGAATGCCTCTACGCACGAGCCGGATTAGTCGCCCACCTTTGGTGGGTTGGAACCGGTGCGAAAGCAAAAAAAAAAAAAAGATTATAATATGAAAAACATGAAATAAAGTATCGGAGAGGATCCAAATTTCAATAACATAGGACAATTTTGTGCTTCAATATATGCCATTTATTTCTATTAGCCACTAAAGAAACGTGCTACACCTCCCATAAAGAAAATTGACTTCCACTACTTTTGTGTTTCTTTAAAAAAAGGATGTTTCGTTTAAAACTATAACATGGTCACTTACGGAAAACTTTTTTTTTTTGATATTGAAGAGGGCATGAAGCCCAGGGAAACAAAACTACAGACTAATCAATCTAGGGGTGGAAAGCCCCAAGACATCAAAGTTATACATGTCCATAATATGAGTAGGACAACTATCATAAAACACACTATTAAAAACTAGCGTGCAACCAAAGTTTGCCAAGGCATCCGCACACTTGTTAGCTTCCCGGTAAATATGAGAGATTTCAATAATCCAATCATGCTGCATCAATCGCCAAATCCGTTTAAGAAGAGAGCAACCTGAGGAACTCGACGAGCGTCTGTTCTTGCGAACACTAACAACAGCCATGGAATCTATGTCCAATACCACTTTTCTGAACCCCATCCTATGAGCATGACGAAGACCTTCATAAACACCCCACAGCTCCGCCACAAAAGCACTACACAGACCCACTCCCTTTGCAAAGCCCCCTAACCATTCTCCATGCATGCCCCGAATCACTCCACCACAACCCGCCACTTGATCCACTTTGTAAGCACCATCCGTATTAATTTTAACAAACAGCTCCTTCGGAGGCCACCATCGAATTTGTTTCACAATAGGGGAACTTCCCGCGACTACGTTGTTGTTCGCTGCTGCACCCATATAATCCTTCCCTAATGCCATGATATGTTGAAGTGGACGAGGTGGTCTCTGGAAGTTTTCTTCAAATAATTCTTTGTTCCTCCATTGCCATAAACTATGACAAACTAAGGCCCAAAAATCACACCAGTTTCCACTACCAGACCATTGAAAAGAGTTGGTAAGATTATGATCAATCCAATGTTGGAAACCACTCATATAAAATCTCCCTCTTTCACTAAATGATATTACACTACTCCAAATCTCCATTGCTCTTGGACAGTCACGCATAGCATGTAACACTGTTTCCTCCACATCCCCACAAAAAGTACACATCCTATATATGAGACACTCCCATCGTGTTTTTTAGTGAGTTGGTGAGCAATCTCTCATGAAACATCATCCACATAAAAGTTCTCACTCTCTCAGGTACATTAAGCTTCCAAATTCGCTTCCATTTCGTGATTTCTTCCTGACCATGATAACCACTAAGAACCATGTACATTCCTGCGACAGAGAAACTGTCGTTGCTGCAGCCAGCCATTACCCATTCATCATCTCCGCAATCATCGTTAGGCGGAGTCACGGCTGCTATTTTCTTTAATATATGCTCCGGCACCCAATCATGCAGAATATTCCAATCCCAATTTCCTCTCTCATCTACCAGCTCAAAAAGCTTCTTACCACGCAAATGATTAGGAATTGTAGTCAACTGATCCATAACCATGCCGTCATCTATCCAAGTTTCGTTCCACGCATCAATACACCTGCCATTCCCTATGCTCCAAATGCTTGCCTTCTCCAACATAGGCTTGACATTTTCCAGCGCTTTCCATAAACTAGAGTCGCTAGTTTTGATTATTCTACTGCTCATCACATCGTTTCTGCTGTACTTGCTACGTAAAACATTACACCAGAAATCATTACTTCTTGTTTGCAACTTCCAACTCAATTTACATAAGCAAGCTTTATTCATAATTTCCAGCTTGCGCAAGCCAAGGCCTCCTGCCCATTTTGGAGCAGTGACTTTTTGCCAACCTACCGCATGAAATCTTCGCTTTTGCGCTGTATCTCCCCAAATAAAATTTCTCTGCATCTTCTGGATATCATCCAAACATGACACTTTAAACAGATAAAAGCAGAAGAAAATAAAAACTTTGAAATATTAATATATTATCATCGGTGGTGAATTTGGACTGAAATTACCGGTGGGCTAAAAAAGAAGACCAACAAACTAAAAAAATTCTATTAAAAAAAAATCAACAAACTAACAAACTATATCCAAAAAACCACAAAATTTCTATTAGAAAAAAAAATAAATGACTATAACTTATTGAATATCCGTTAAATCATGCATATTACTATTGTTTGATACTTCACAAGATTTTACATTGGATCAAAATATATAGAACCCAAAATTATACTATTTTATAGTTTATTTTGATAAACTAATTCAATTAGCTTATAACTTATTAATTTGTATTCCAATTTTACCCATATCATCTTACGTACTTGAAAAAAATTAAAACTATTGTTTTATGTCATTTCATATTTACATGCTCGTTCAATCGTAAAATTTTACTCAAAACTACAAATTCAATTAGTTATTCACTTTTTTTACAAACAAAGTCTCGATTGTTATAAATGCAAAGTATATAACTTAAAATAATACACTACATATAACCAAGGACTTGAAATTATCAATAATAAACCTTAAACTAATATTTGCACTAATACTTAAACTAATGTATACTGAGAGACTTATAATCATCAATGATAAACTTTAAACTAATATTTACATTAATATTTGTACAAATATGTATATAGAATAATTTAAAATTATTTATAAAATTATTTTTTTTAAAAAAAAAATATGGACTGGGCTGGTGTGGCTATAGCCACACCAAACCTCACACTGGTCCGTCTCTGATTATGATACTTCCTCCGTTTTAAAAAGAGTGATATAATTGACCGTACGTATTAATTACATATTTTGTTTTGACAATATATTTTTTTTAATAAATAAAAACAAATATTAATAATATATAAAATTTTGTTCAATTTATTTTGAAAAATACTTTTAAAATATCAACTTTTTATAATTTTTACTATTTTGCGGTTAAAAATATTAATGGTGGGGGGTGGGTGGGTGGGGGTGGGGTGTTAACATGCAGTACTATGCTCTTTTGTTCTCTTGAATAATTGAAAAGAACTATGTCTTGAAGAAAGGTTTTGATCACCTATTGTTTGTTGTCACTAAAGAAAGGTTTTCTTCTTCTATATCTATACAATAATAAGAGTACCTATTGTTTGTTGATACTCTACTAATGCAATGCGCTAAGAGAAGTGATATGGTTTTTAGGATTTTATACATACGCCATACGGATAAATTCTTCTGAGATATAACGTAGCATACACATTAGGCAAAAATAAAAACTAGGGTAAAATACAAATTAGGAAAAGAAAACAAACAATCAAGAAAATAAAACAAAACATCAAGAACACAACAATTTCACAGCCGTTTCCCACCGCATGTTGCTAGCCGAGAAAAGGGCTAGAAGAGCAGTGAAATGATCAGATTTGGCGGAAACATGATAGAAGTGGTTGCATTTTCTACCAAGTGGAAATCCTCTGCGAACCTTTTTAGAAACTTTTTTGGAAGATGATGATGAAAGTGTGAATTTGGACCGAACAGATGCTAGAAAGGCCTTGGAAGATGATGTTGCGAGTGTCAATTTGGAACGAATTGATGCTATGAAGGAATCGAAAGGTGAGGGAATTGGTGTTCCGTCGAGATTCTCCAGCGGCGGAGGTCGATTGAACTAGGAACACACCGTGAAGTAAACGGCTACAATCGGATGGAAAATCATGGCGGTTCTTCTTCCCGATTCATCATCATCATAGAGTGGCGGTGGAGACGGTAATAAGGAGGGGAGAAAGGTGCAAGAACGTACAAATGCAACAAATGAAGCAAAGAGGGAGGATGTGGATTCATCAGTGGCGCTCCGCGACGGAGAACGAGGAGGTGACAGAGAAGAAGACATAGCTGAAAGACTAAACAAATACAATGAACCTTTATTAAGTGAGTGTTTAAACTTGTCTAATCATATTCCTATATACATGGAGTAGTATGAATATAGTTAAATTGGACTTGTGCAGAAAGACTAAACAAATACAATTGTTGAATCTTTGTTAAGTGAGTATTTAAACTTGTCTAATCCTATTCCTATATATGGAGTAGTATGAGTTAAGTTGGACTTGTGTAGAAAGACTAAACAAATACAATTGTTGAACCTTTGTTTTGTTATTACTATTGTTTATTTGATTACCAAATTTAATTCAATATATTAAACGCACGTGTTTATTAATATCATCAAATTAAGTATTCAAATGAACTTTCGTTAACTTATTAGTTGTCAACATTATGTTAAGTATTAAATACATGGAATAACATATAGATATATTTTCATAAAAGTTGAAAATACGAGAGAAGAAAAAGTAAGTTACGATGAGAGGGAGATTGTTACTTTAGTGAGGGAGTGTGTTTCTGACAAATGATGTACTCGTTTTTGTCTTAAACTTGTCTACTGCTATATATGCATAGTTAAGTTGGACTCTTGTGCACATAAACTACGATTGATGAACTATTTTATTTTTTTTGTGAGGATTTTGTTATTACTGTTGTTGACTTGATTGGCAAATTTAATTAAACACATGTGTTTATTAATATCATCATATATTGTATTTGTTTTTTTAAAAAATAAAGGTCAAAATTCTAATTGAAGTCTATAGACCAAGTTCATCAAGAGGCAACTTAATCAATTCTCTTCTCATAGTGATATGTAATTTTAAGTAGGTTTAATATGAGTAGCTAAACTCATAATAACGTAATTGAATAAAAGATGTGGTTTTGATTATTTATTTTTTTTAAAACAGCAAAAATGACACTTAACAAAAAACAGGTTAAATCTATAACAAATAAGTTGAACATGTATGTTCGTCAATGTTGTTTACTAAAAAAATTAAGCTCATTGGATGTAGTTTACTCAATGATTGTGCCTGTAACGTGTGGCCTGATCCATTCTATTTTGTTTGGAAGTCGAGGTATTGTTGGCTTTGTACATTGTGTGAATCTGCATAGATTTGTCTTTTGAAAAAGGTCTTGGTGATTTGAAAGAATGTGAGTATTGTATATAAATTGTCCTTGATATTAATTCCCAAGCAATGTGGAACATTTTGGAAGAGGAGAAGAGGACGACAACATGGTTCAACATTGAGACAGTTACAAACAAATCTTGAAGTTTGTTAAGATAACAGAGTTTGTTATGATTAATGTGTGTTTGTTTAACAACTAAATCAATGATCATTCATCTACTTATATAATTTGTAAAAAATCTATTCTAACTGTTATACTCCTTCTGGTCTCATATATAAACAACAAAACAAAAAAATTAAGTCTTAAATATAAACAAAAGTAACCTCTAATCGTTACAATAAATGTCACTTTTCCAAATATATCCCTATTTTTTTCATATTCCCATATTTTTAACAGTTTTCAAGTCAAACAATAGGGGTAAAATTAGAAAAGTGTATGACTTAAATGCAGTTAGACACTTTTCTTAAAGAAAGAGTTTTTTTGTAAATTTATTTATGTATGAGACCGGAGGGAGTAACTCACTTGAAAAAAAAGAAGTAATCAATCATATAATCTAAAACCAATCTTTTAATTCATACTAATAAAGTCAATCTTCCATTGATTTATCATTTTATCGGATCAAGAAGATTAATATATAAAAGTTGGAACAAATGTGCACGTTTCACTTCATCTCATTTGCTTGAAGGTGTTAAAATCTGTTTCAAAAATCTACTAAAATATGCACTTATTTAATAAATAAAATTACATACAGTAGAAAAAAAAGATTATAAGATGACAAAATGAATAATATATACAAACACATACATCCTTTACATGTTAGCTAACTGTTCCTTAATCTCTGCAACAGATAGGATTGTCTCGTTAGGGTAAATCTTAGCCACAAGTTGGGCAAAACTTTCGTACTTGTCAAGAAACTCCTTCTGCAAAAAAGGTTAAGAAACTGTTCAATTGAATGCATTGTGTCAATTTGAATAAGCTGACATAGAAAGTTACAAAGTTTAAGAAACTGCTTCCTAAGAGTATTCATAAAAAGTCATCATTTTCCTATAATTATTAAATGTTTCCCTACATGTTTTAATTTGCAATCTTTTCAAAAATCTGCACAGTAGACATCATGTGAATTTAAGCAAGAGCCCCATCTGAGTAATTTGTAAATGAAATATTGTAAAAGCATCACCATTTTGAGTTTTGGGAAAAAAATCCATTCACATCATATTTCATTCTAGACTTACTAAAACATTTTCTCTTCTATTGTATATTGGGTTGCCAACTTACTAATTTGGCCTTGGGAATATTTACTGCACAAACTTTGGTTCTTATTGATTGAATTATTGCAAATATGAGGTATCTATAAGGTTTTTATATCGGGTATAATTCATTTCATTCTTACAGAACCGGCTTGTAAGACAAGGACCCTCTCCTTTAACAAAAAAAACTGAACGGATAGCCTCTCCAACCATATTAGGTTTTTATATTGGGCTTAATTTATCCTTGCAAAACTGGCTTGTAAGAAGAGGAGTGTCTCACTTTATAAACTTTTTCAGACTTTATCTCTTTTGAATGTGGGACTTGGATTTTTCCCAATAATATCTTTGTTGGCCAATAAGGAAGTATAGTAGCTTACCTTGCATTTGTCCCATAAGGAAGGCAACAGTTCCTCTGAAGTCAAATTCTTCTGTAGTTTCTTGTACATCGCATTAATCGATTTGTCAATCTGAGTAGAAGAGCAAAGATATAATTTACACCCGGTAAGCATACACCAATGAGATGGCTCTTTAAAGAAGACAAAAGAGACACCTTACCCCAGATAAGCTGGATTTTAGCATTTTCCGAAGATCCATTTTTGACAGCCCAAGCTGGAAAGGTATCTGAAATTGATGTAAAATATTTTAGAATTATCTGGATGTTGAAAGTCAAATAGACTTTCAATTTAGACATAATCAGTATTGATATGTTTCCTTGCTTTTTCATTTCTCTAATATATATATAATATAAAATGTATATTCAAACTCAAAAAAAAAAAATATTGTTTCAATGTATTAATTATTGCAATTCTTGTTTACTGTATTAAAAATATACAGCCTATGAGGAATTTTTACTTTAGTGTATTAAAAATATACATTTTCTGTCTATACTTAACTGTATCCAGTTTGTTGGAGAAAAGAATTCTAGATATAGTGAGATACTGTAAAGGAGGCTATGAAGGTTTAAAAGGACATCATTATACAAACTAACCTCTTCAGGTGCAACAGTGAACATCAAGTCCTCAATCCTTCGAGCAAACTGGAAAAGGCGTTCAAATTGCTTTCCAAGGAAAAAATTGATAATGAGTTTCATCCTAAAGGATATGAATTCCAGTGTACATGAGAAAAAGATGAAAAATAGGGAAAAATTTACTCACAAAGTATATAATCATGCTAATATGGCGTGTGCAAGCTTGTTCATAGGCTTCACTGGCCTGATGATAAAACTTGGCCAAAGTGGGCACAATGTTGGCGAGGTCATACAAACTAAGTAAAACACAGAACAATAAGTTAAAAATGACAGTTGTCTTCTATGCAAAATCGACTTAATAAACAAGAACTGAAACAGCCTATTGGCAGAAGGGTGAAGGAAACACTTGCCTATTCTGAAAGGCGGCATAGTTCTCAAAAAGGAAAATATCTGCATACTTTTGATCTGTTTGTGATATTTTTTCCAAGGTTGCAAACATTACGCTAACCTGTCAAGCAACATTCCCATCAGCAAACATTATTCCAATGTTACTCGGTATATTGAAATAAAAAATGATTATGCATTTCTTTCCACCTATTTGGAAATGTTAATAAATAATTGAAAACGCTCACAGTAACTGTTTGGATGTAGAATAAAGGGAAAATAGCATAGTTAAGAGTAGTTAAAGCAGTTAGTTAGTTTTTTTGACAAATATTTGTATGGATAAAAGGATACAAGAATTGAGGAATTTGATTGACTATTGTAAGCATTTAGTAATAGAACAGATGGGAGATCCTTGGAAGAGATCATAAACACAGGATCCTAACTAAGACATCATAAACACAGGATAGTGTTTTAAAAGAATCACTTACAAATTTTGTATACGCTTGGTCAACCAAATCCCTAGACTGTCCCTGAATGTACTGCTCCATACGAGTTGCAAGGGTTGCAAATCTGTGGAAAATAATTTTAAAAGCATTTAATATCAACCATAAAGAGAGACTAAAAAAAAGTTGAAATAAATACAAACAAGAAACGAGCAAACATTAGCAGCTGTAATTGCTACAAAACAAGAACCATGTTTCGCATATCTAACCCATTTGACCATGAATTACACCTAATTACACGTTACACCATCCATTATATTTAAATAAATACAAGCATTTATCCAAAATAAAATAAAAAACTACAAGCAGGTAATCAAGAGATAGATATTTTTATTTGCCGGAAAACATTCATTTTTGCTAAAGTTGACGGAGTAGAAAACAATCTTTGACTACTGTAATCTTTATAAAGTGCATTATACACATACTATGCACATATTAAGTCCCTGGTCTTCAAATTTGGGTTGAGTGTAACAACTCTACAAAATCAGCTTGTAATGTGAGAATTGTCCACCAATGATATAAACGCATTTCCAGGTCATATCTTATCTGATGTGGAACTCCCATACAACATCAATACCCATCCACACATCTGGTGTGGGTACAATTTCCATCTTGTCATCCTTAACTAAGCTCTAATATCATCTTAAAATTTGGGTTGGATTTAAAAACCTACAAAACAGCTTGTACGGTGAGGAGTGCCCACCACTTATATACACACATTTTCATTACCATATCCAATCTGGGACTATCTACACCTAGCAATACAAGAGAATTTTCTACTTTAATAAAGTGTCTTGATGCAATTAAGATATATACTATTAAATGTGATCCTGAACATTGAATCCAAAAAGCAAGAGAAACCATTTCCAAAGGAGCACACAAATTTGAAAGTTTATTACTTATTAGAAATCTGAAAATATTGACTTTTCAACTTCACTCAATTTTTTTAAAGTAGGTCCTCAGAATCTTTAATTTGGAACTGGCTCCAAAATAGATGGAAACATGAGAAATTAAATTTAACACATTAATGCATGCGAGGAAGTAAGCTGATTTATACATTTCATGTGATTCTTATGGCTGTGTATCTCCACACACATCAGCAACTGTATCAGTAATTTCATCTAAAATTAAACCAAATTACAAAAATAACCTTAATTTATACCAAAATTAAATAAATAAACTTCCACTAAAAAGGTAAAATATCAGGAATGATTAAGAAAAATTATGTATATTTCAGGAACCCAAAAACAACCTACCCCGACTCAGTGCAATTTGCAAAAAGCTGAGTACCAGAAGGGAAAATTTGTAGTGTAACAATATCTTTAATGAATACAGGATGGAGTTAAGGGCATTTCATTGCAATAATAAGATATATTTTTCGTGGTCTTCCCATGTTCCAAAAATTAAAACTAGCTGTAAAGGTAGCACACAACTGTTCAATGTTATGATTATAGAATAAAGCAAAATTCTCTATTGTGAAGGGGAAACCCTTGGATGAGAGATTCTCTCCTATGCTATCAAATTTCGTATTTGAAGTGTTCTTCCTTTGGAAATCGAACTTCGGGTTCATAACATTCTATCAGGCTGAAAAGGAACATCCTAATTCTTTGGAGTTTGTAGAAGAGGAAAAATAGGCAATATGGATCTACTTTACCTGGGAATGTAGGATAGGACACCCATTTGGCGAACGTTGCGTTCATTTCTTTCAATTTGATGGCAAGCTTCATCTACAAACTGCCAAAAGTTTTCCAATCAAATGAATTTGGTTAGTGTCTCAGTCTTCTAAATTATTTGGAAAATAATCTTCAATTGACTAGTCACCTACACGGCTGAACTGCATAGATATCCGAGATTCTAGGTCGCCGAGCAAAAGGCGTACAAATCCTGCTGCATCAGCTTTTTGACCAGAAAGATAGCGTTCTGTTATTCCATGCATTGATATGCAGCGTAAAGGATCAATCTTGTATGCCCAATCCACAACAGCATAAAAGTCTTCCTGAAATCATATAAAGCTTATTTATATCTGTGAGCTCTGGCTTCTTTTTTTATAATCATGTTACTAAAATCTGGCTTTTAAAATATACTAAATTACCTACAACTTATAAAAATATCATTTTATAAGGAACGGTGTATAGTTCAGCCTGACCATAATGTCATATTTACCATACAAAAATCCAGTAACGTTGACCTTTTATAGGCCTTGTCTTTGTTTTAAATGTTGCCTTGTATACCAAAATTAGTGCGTTCTAACATCTAGCTCCTGGTTAGAGACTTATGGTGTGTTTGGTTTTAGGGAAGGAAGGAAAACACAGAAATCAAATGAATGAATCTAGACTAAACCCTAGTCCAAGATCATTCATTGGTTTCCGTGTTTTCCTTCCTCGTTTTTTTCCCCCCACCAAAAAAAAAAAAATTATCACAAGAAGGCAAAAACTATGTACTCTAGTTAGCATGCTTATCACGTAACATTGAGAAGATCCTAAATCCAAATCCTTTCATCTTTTAAAAATATCACTAGAACAAAATAGATTCAAAACTAGAGCACGTTCTATGCATACTTGAATTCCGTCGAGTAAATCCTGAAGCGATTCATTTAAGGCTGCAAGCTCAGCAGAATGTTTTCCTACAAAATGGAAGAAATGGTCAACGTGGCAAAAAAATCAATTGTAGAAAAACTACATTATGCAACAATAACTAAAACCTTTTAGGAGGAGTCAGCTGTATGCATCAAACGATGTATGGGTCAAATGGTGTCAATGTCTTATTATAAACCATATCTGTCATTACTAATGACAAACCATTTAATCCAAACCTCTTCTAATAGTTTAGGTTATAGCTGTCTAATATCTCTAATTGTTGGACTACTATCCTCTCTATTGGATTATCCTCCTTAACGGTGCTTCTACAGGTGTTCTCCACACATTTGAGAACCACCTAAATCATGCCTATGTGCATTACATACGGCCAAATGGAAGATTGTGTCACACAATTAAGAGCCAAACTAAAACCTTGTTGACTGTTTATGGCATGGACCATTAAGTAAAAATCTAAACTACAATACATTAAATATAATTTTTGAAGTACAACGCCACTATTTGAAGAAAGCCAGACATATATACCAGATTTACCGTCATTCTCATCAATGTCCATAATTCCCAAATCATCATCGTCGTCGTAACCAGCTTTATTGCCGTTAACAATACCTCCTGGAGGAACAAGTGTGGGAACTTCAAAGCACATGAAGTGTGCAAAAAACGAACTCTGCAATGTAAACCATGTATAATTATACTTTTAAAATATTCGACAAAATTTGTGTTGAAAATAAAGGAATATGAAACTTTCACCTCATCAACCAGAAGTGGGATAAAAATTGTGAGCATCTTTGCATAAGCATCGGAGACTGTAGAAGTATCAGTAGCATTTACATTCTGACCAGAACCAGTTGAACCTTCAAGCCAAACAGTTGGATTTCTAGATGCTTTTGTACTAGCACGGAGTTCGTTTGCGAACTCCCGGGCCTGTAAATGAATGTGAAACATTCAAGTCCATTAATTTGCATACACAAAGTCCATAACATAAAAAGCCATGCATGACCTAGAACTCACATGTAATATGGTTACTTCTCAGTTCATAAAAGATAAAAAAAACAAAGTTGTGGAGCCAACTTTGACATCTTATGATTAAGATACAAATAAAAGCAATATTATGTAACGGACCTCCCGGCGAAGAAGCAAATTTAGAGAACTGCAATAAGCTTTTCTCAGTGGACCCAAGCAATTCTTGTCGAGACTCTGCAGGTGTGTAGGAAGATTAGGAAGAAAACAAAATATCACTCTAAAAATATACACATACAACAGGAATAGTAGGTCCTCCATATTTAAACCTTCAAATGTTGAAGAAGACGTGCATATGTCCTGCACTTGTACCGCAGGTCAGCATGATCAGGCCTCTTCAACTGTCCTCGCTGTTTAGAGTGAGCAGACAATGTCAAACCAATAAATTCAATCCAAAATTTCAAAAGTGCCATTTCTGTAATAAATTTACATAAAATACCTGAGAAAAGTAACTTTTATCACTTATCATGAAGTCCACCAAACTAGCAAAGTAATTTCTCAAGAATTCAGAAGCTCTCCTGACAAAAGTAGATTTTAATTTTTCAAGTTCTGCACGCTTCTCTTTAACCTGTATAGCAGGGAGACCGATCAAAACAGATGATTTTTAGGTCCCATACATATTTACCAGAGTACTCTCTCTTTGCTTTGTGATCCCAATTCACAGTATTCTCAAACTCAATATTCTCCAACCAATTAAAACGGTAGAAAATAACAAATAAATCATAATCAACTTGCTTTGCCAGATGATTTAACAAGAGAAAAGTTAAACAGAGAACATACAGCTCTCATGCTTGCATAAGTAGGGTCAATATTGGGCACTTCAAGACCACGCAAGGCACTAGTCAGCCATTCACATGCTTCTACATTTTGAAGCATCCGATCTTCATCAAATGAACCTCCTGTCAAGCATGTTGCATACTACACCCACAAAAGCATCATTAAAATAAATAAGCTACGTAAGTTCATCTAGCTAAAATTGGATACAATTTACCAAAATCAAAGGCATATACCTCAGAAGGGACACGCAACCGCTCAAGAAGCTTATCAAGCTCCTCAATGAGAGATTTGTTATTTACCGATTGCATTTGCAAGCTGTTATTACGGGTTTCTATCTGGACACAGAAACACCATTAGAACAAAGAAAAGTAAGAGATCCCCAATTATTAAAACTTCCAAGTTCTAATCAGAAATCATATCAACTAGAAAACGTACAGAAGCAAACAAAACTGGATAAAACATTCAAAGCAGAATGTAACTTTCCAAGCATCAAATAATGGCTGCTTCTAAACCGTAAACAAAATTTTCAAAGATATCATCCAAATCTAAATAATATGACAATACCATTTTAAACTCTAAATGAATATATCAAAAAGGGAAAAAGAAACCTTTTATATTTGCTTATTTTAGAGAAAATAAGAGAACTTCGGAAAGAGAAAACAGTATAATAGAAAGTGAATACAAATTAAAATATCCCGGTGACTGATTCACACACCAAAGAGAGGTGGTGGAAGAGAGAGAGAGTCCTCAATCCCTCTTTGTATCCTGTTCCTGATTAAACTAGAAATTGGACCGTGTAAATTGTGCAGTTGTTTCCAAGCAAACATAAATATAAAGACAGATGGATGTTTTACTTCCATTACTCTTCTTAAGGGCTTTGGGAAGTAAGTTTCAAGATACAAATAAATGAGTTGACAGTATAATTGAGAAAACAAAAGGGTAGCGTCAATAGAAATGAGGTTGGACCATAAAAATTAAACACAACTTGCTAGACTAATGCATAAATTTCCTTTTTCTTGCCTTACATAGAAACCAAAAGAAATTACAGTGATTCCAACAAATACTACAATTATAACCAAATTAAGTTGTATCAAGGAAAAATATAATCTCGATTGAGAAGTAGAAGCCCTTACTGATGCAATATCCTCCCTCATGTGCCGAAGTTTAACATTGAATGTGCCTAACCATTCATCCATATCTTCAACACAACTTGTTGCTGCTTCAAGCCCATACAACACCTGCAACACACTGCTTAGTATAATTTCTCGTATTTTCCTTTGAAGAGTAATTTCTCAAAATATTAATATTGATGTGAATGATATTAATATATTATGATGGATGTTATTTACATACGACTTTGCATTAATCCTTATATATATATATATATATATATATATATATATATATATCCTAACCCTCCTCCTCAAGCCAAATAATATTAAGCTTTAAGCTTGTTAAAAATGTATTATTTAGAAAACTATCTTATATTATAATATTAAGATATTACAAGAAAAGTAGATATATTAATATTTTGGCAAAACTGCACCAGGAGTCCTTTGACTTAATTTAAAGTTTCGAACAGGTCATTTATCTTTTTTTCATGGCAAATTAGTCTTTTGTCTTCAAAAGTATGTACATCGTCGAACCAACTTTCATTTGTAGTTTATTTCTGTAACAAATTTGTGTACATGATCATTGGATGATATACTATAAATGTTTCACCACTCAACACCACAATTGGACCCTCGATGACAACAATGAGGTCACAAGCATGAATAAAAACTAGAAAAGTCATTATGATGTAATTTAGATGTTTGATAACATGGTGTTTGGTCCAACATTGTTAACGTTTTTAAACCATAAAGGTCCAACATTAAACATAACGGACCAACATTAAACATAAAGGACTAACTTTAAACATAAAGGACTAATATGACACGGAAACGAAAAATGACCTATCTGAAACTTTACATTAAGTTAAAGCTAGAGTACATTGAAGACATAGAGCCATATTGCTTCTTTGGGATGGTTAATATGCACACTTGGGATTTTATCATTCTGCTCCTCAAATGTGAGTACTACACTCCCCCTGAGAGAGTCAGGGGCCATCAGCCTCTCTCTCTTTTTAAAGATTTTTTCCCTTTTCTTTCTTTCTTTGCTTCATCTTTCTCTTTTTGCATCTCTTCTTTTTTAAGACTCCAATTAATAACATTGGTGTGACTCGCAATGATATGTTGGTATAAATCACAGGTGTTTCATCACTCAAGCATTCACTATTACTCATTGGTAAGAAGATATTGGAGATCATAGGTGGAAGAGAAGAGCGTGACTAGCACTGGATGATTTGATGATAGAGAAGGTGACACACAGCAATTGAAAGAAAAACCAACAACAAGGAGGATGGGTGGTCATGATTTGTGAACAGCTGAATAGGGAAAAAAATCATGGGGATATTGACATTTATAATTGAGTTCTAGATTTAAGGTAACTCAAATGCGTGAATAGAAGCAAGCCAAGTCACGGGGGGGAGATGGTATGATAGCATGTTGAACATACAAGGTTGTTGGGTATAGAATATGTTGGATGTTAATGGACAAGCCAAAGCAATATTCCATATTTATTTAAACTAGTACACTCTAAGGCCTAAACCCTATTTAAATAAGAAAACAAATAGTCAAATATTTATGTCGAAGTTATGGTCTCTTAGATAAAAGGAGAAGAGAAATAATAAATAGTTTGAATATGATGGTGGTATAATATAATTGTACTATCTTGATAGTAACTTGATACATAAAAGCTAAGCACCAACCCCTATTTATAGAAAATTAGAGATACAAGAATCATAATCCTAATTAAATAAGGAAATAAGGACATGAAACTGATCCTACCAGATAAAGATACTCTAGCATAATAGCAAAGATATCATAAGACACTTACAATCTATTAAAATTTTAGAAAATGTCTTATACATTATATTATTATAGTATCAGCTAGAATCTAATGTTCTAATATATTCTAACAAAAATAAAACATATGAGGAAAAATGAAATTGAGCTTGAGGGAATCTAACAAAGATAAAAAAAAAAAAATAAGCATTATCCTATTAGATGGGTCAGCTACAGAGATTCTTACCATATATTATGTTCACCAATCACCACTCACCTATAAATCTCTCTTAATGGCTTACCCTAGTTTTTCTTGGTCATCATCTATCTATAGCTATTAGACAATTATCCCTCTACTCATCCCCACTTAGCAATGCGTCAACCGATCTTCTCCACATACATATAACCACCCAAAATGAGATTATACCATCTTCTGTTCAATGGGGGAACCCGGATTTTCTCTCTAATAATTGTATTCCTAATCTTCTCTTATCTTGTGGGATCAGTCGTTCATCTTAACATTCTCTCATCTTTGTAACATTGAGTTTGATTTCTTGTTAATACTATAGCATACAATATATTGCATAGAGTATTTCGGTAAACGTGTCATTACATTTATTTTGTTGTCCATCGTCCACCAAACAATATATAGGACAAAGTGTTGTGATATGACTCAAATGTTTATCCCATTTGTTCTCCCTGTTCTATACCACTGTATATATCATACGCACCCTCTATCTTTTATTGTTCTTAGTTTCATCTTAATCGATCTAGCTTTAGTTTGATTCACGGATTCTCTTCATCTTGAATGATTATGTGCTAGTTGCATTAAGAGTGCTTCCAGTTTTGTACTTCTCTTCACCTTGAATGATTATTTTTAGTTGCATTAAGAGTACAAGGTCTACGGATAGATCCTCATTGTTATAATCTCCAAGTTCGATCATATCAAGGAATGTAATAACATCAACAAAAGAAAAGCAGTCAACTCTGAGAACAGTAATACCTCATGTATCAAAGGCTCACTTTCTAAAATGGCATGCACATTTGCTGCTTCCAGAGCCTGGAGCTCTCTCTTCAGTCTTTCAGAAAATTCCTCTGCTTCACCAACACCAATGACATAACTGCACATTACAAAATCTCAATCATTTGACATTGACATTGTGAAAGATGTGAATAAGCACAAGAATTACGCATGTCCAACCGACATAATTTTTTATTTGAACTTTAACAAAGATGTTACAACTTATAATCATAATATTCAGCATTTTCTGTTAATATATGAATTCTCTATACTAGGAAGTATGGATACAACAACCAGGGGAATAAAAACGCATTTAACCATTATAAATATTTCCTAATAATTATATTACTCCCCCCCCCTCTCATAACTATCATCTGCCACTGTAAGAGTCCGACGTGAATATGTCCCCAATAAGGGTATAACTACAATTTTGAAGTGTTAGTACTACCTTGTCCCCGTACATATATTAGAAATAAAATTTGGCTATAAATTGTATAAGGGAAGACAAAAATTCCATGTGTACCTAGAATTTAATGGACTGGCAATTTACTAAATAGAGACATTACATCAAGCATATTCTTACTCATCATAAATATTTAACGTCAATAACATTTGAGTCAAAAAAGAATATCACTTACGTTCCCAAAAGAGCCTCCATGTCCTCTTCCTCTGCCTGGGAGACAAGGTCTTTTTCAACATTGACTTTCAACTCTCTCTCAGTCATAGTGGACGCAACAGGACCACCATCTTGCACATTACTTTGTGTAGAAACAGGGGCTCTATTTTCCTATTTCATATTTTGTAAAACCAATTACTCCCTCTGTCTAATAATAATTGTCACAATTGCAACAAATATAACATCAATTTTTTTTTTCAATTATACTATCAAATTAATATTATGTGCATCACTTCCCGGGTTATTATTTTTCACTATGCATTTATGATATTGAAAATCAACCAATAATTAATGAAATTAATTTGGTAAAATTGTTATTCTCTTTCACTCATTTATATAACTTCTCCTTAATGTGTGAAATGGCCTACTATAAAAAAAATTGCTGAACGGAGGGAGTATTTAATGGCATTTAACCACTGATGTGAAGTTCAATTCAAAATGAGAGAGGCAATTCAAATTAAGAAGACATCTATAATATTAATATTTTTGGATGGGAGATAAGAAGGCGGGAAGTAAGGATTTATTCAAATTAAATAAGGGAAAGTAACTTTCCAATTTGCATAACTTCTAACCAAGGGAAAGAGAATTATCCTTCTTTCCTCACTTAAAAACATCAAAACAAGGGGCATGAACTCCCCCCTTCCATCCTGTCATCTCTCTTCCCTCTACTCAAAACTTCCAAACAAAGTTAGAGTGTAAGATCCTCAGCTTGAGGTCATGGACTTGATAATAAGTCAGACTGTAACACTCCAACGATTCCACATATATTAACAAATACCAAGTAATATTATTAAGCAGTAAATCAAAAAAGTATTCTTTAGAAAATAATCCTGGCTATTTGATTGTATAGAAACACTTAAGAGACTGGATTATAGAAGACCATCATATGCACCTTAGCCCAGAGAGCCATCTCCACAACATCTATACCGACGACCTTGGGAAGGCGACCCAAAACATCTTTACAAATGGTCAAGATACAAAGAAGGAGACGATTCCTACAATAAATAAAAAGACATGATTAGCAAACTCTTCTCCCCTCACATAGAACTCAACCACTATATTATACATTCTTAGATTAACACTCCTCTCAACAATACAACCTGTCATCAATATTGCGCATTGACCATTGCGGAGGAGCCACACTCTGGCTTCTAAGGTTATCAAATCCCTACAAGACATATACACTCATCAGTTCAAGAAGCAAACGACTAGGAATGCATTAAAAAACAACCTTAAAAAGGGAATGGCTGCTTCAACTGCATCTTTTGTGCCAAAAACTGACAACAATACGTGTAGAATCAGAGCATAAGATCTTTCTATTAGGGAACATTACCAGTGTAAATGTACATCCACTGGGATCATTTGTTAAAACTTCTACTTTTGAGAGATGCTTTAGCTTGTATAGTTTTGCAGGCTGCAAGTACGAGAAAATATATAAAAGAAGGCATACATATCAGGAGGGTCACAAATCCAATAAAGACAATCAAATTAAAATTAAAATAAACACAGCACAAGAAACAACAGCTAAAGAGTTCTCTCTAGCTACTATGTGCATTGGATATGAAGAGTGTGGTAATAAACCATGAACTAAAACCCACAGAAACTAACTACGAAATCAAGCATATCCCAAATAAAAGAGAATAAAGGAAAACAAAAAATTACTTCAAGAACTCCTCCCGTAGAATACTTCAAAACTCGAAGAAAAGCTGTAGTCGTCTGACCCTTTGTTAATGCTGCATGAAATAGCAAATTGTCACCAACAATACAAATGTGATCTTCAACAAATAATTACATGAACAACACCGAATAAATAACCACTCACGAGTCACAATCACTTAACCATCCCTCAAACAACACCGAAATTTTCAATCAATCAATTCAAAATTCAACTAGCTACTGTATGTCTGTATCTCACAAAAATCATCATAAGAATGCAATAACAACAATAAAAAATCAAAGTAAGCAGCAATCAGCATCACTACATAAAAGATAGCTTAATGCATAATAAAACCTAAGCAATTAATTGTTAAGTGAATCGGCAAATGAAATCAAAGCTAGCTTCTACATGTCACTGTCATAAAAAACCAATGTTCACATCAAAGTAGTTAATTAATGGTATCTTCAAAGCTAAAACACAGAAGAAATCTAGCACAAGCAAAATCGCAACAACGAGAAGTATAAGCAAAAGTGAAATTGGGAGAATGAAGAGAAAAAGGTTACTGGATAGAGCAAGAACCCTAGGCTTGGCCATTTGACGACCAAGCTTGGAAGATTTTCCTAAGATCCCGTGACTCTTGGCAACACGAAGTGATAAGATGATCTTCTGCGTAGGATCTTCAATTGCAGACTCGCAAGCTCGCCGGAGTTCAACATCGTCGGCGCTGGATTTCGCCATTTCTCGTTTGTTTCTGTGATCTGAAACAAACTTTGGGAATACAGAGAGAAAAACAAAGAAAGAGAAAAGAAAAGAAAAAGTGACGCAGTAAAAAGTTTGGGACGGTTTTCTCGGTTGGTGTTGGATTTTTTTTAGATTCTTCTTTTTTACTGTGTGACTTGGGTTTACTTTCTTTTTTTACTGCTTTTTACCGATAAGTGACCATGGTTCGACTTTGACCACATTAGTATTTCCCAAATTTCTTTATACTAATTATTTTTAAATTTTAGAAAATTCTAATCAAATAATACTAGATTTGTTTTTTTTTTGACAGAAACCAAATCAACTCATTTCATTCATAACATTATATTCAATACAAGATGGCATATGATCATGACAATGGGAACTAGCATATGACAATGACGCCCTTGCTAACGAATGGGCCACATTGTTTGCTTGTCGCCGAACATAACTTATCTTAAAGTTTGGAAAAAAAAGAGAGTGAAGCTTTACAAGATCTTAAAATAGCTCCAAATTCTGAATTGGTACCAATGTTGTTGGAAATGCCGTCAACTACTTGCTTACAGTCAAGTTCTATGAACACTTCCGTCAAGCCTCGATTACCAAGCCAAATTATCGCCTCTTTGAGCCCCCTTGCTTCCGCTTCTTGAGGTTGTGCTAAGCCGTGAAACCATGATGTCTTTGCTGCTATAAAATGACCAGTTTCATCTCTTAGACACATACCGACGCCGTAACATCCTTGATCTTTAAAAATTGCCGCGTCTACGTTGCATTTGACTTCACTTGGAGCTGGTTTTTCCCATCTAATAGTGTTGGTGCTGTTCTGCACTAAGAAGCCACTACTATGAGTAGAAATTGCTTGCATTTGTTGCTGTTTGCGGCGAACTTGCTGCCATTGCACCAACGATTCACGCGCCAGCCTGACAGATACATCTGGTCTGATATCCACATCATTCCAATTATTACTCGATTTATACGTTACTTGCAAGAGTTTTTTTTTTTGAGGTAAAGGATTCCATTTTTTTATGATAAATAAACTATTGCATTTCGTGAATAATAAAAAGTTTAATATAATAAAAAGAAGAATAGTATGAACAATCTTGTTGACTTGTTTTCTATAATAAAAACATATTGAGAGGATAAAATTACTTAATATTTATGGTCTCAAACTAATAAAAATAATGTTATGAGTATTGCACTTGAGATAGATTGACACTTATAGTTAGATATGTATCATGTTTTTATTTTATTTTTATGATTATAAATTGTTTCTTTTTTTGATAGAGATTATAAATTGTTTCTTGTTTCATTCACATATAATTAATTAAATTTTAAGATGAACTCATTTTTTTTTCAAGAGATATGATCTTAAACGATTTTAAATTCTAATTATATAGCCCTTTTGTTTCTTATTTTAAATTTCAATATTATTTTTTCAAACAAGAGAAGTACTAAAAACACTTTCTTTTCAATACCCTTTATAATAGTCACTCTTTAATTGATTAAAATCAATGTGAATATCTCATTTTGAAAATAGGTTCACATAAAATAATAAGACTCGTATGTTTCACTTAATTAGAGAGTAAATGTTCGAGAATTTGTTTAAAAGAGTGATGCTATCACTTTTCAAAAGGAAATGGACTCCCACAATTTTTAGAAACGCATTGACAATTCAATGCGACTCCGTAATATTTTTTTGGACAAAGCCGTTGTAGCTTGATTTAAGAGAGAAAAAAGAAAATTATTTTTGCACCGTATATATATCCTTTAAAAAAAACATTTTATATTTTTGGGCAGGATTTGTCTATAAATATGTTTTCACACGACTCGTTTAAAACCCCATTCTCGTTTAAAATTGGTTTTAACAAACTGGACTATGCATTCAGAGAGGGTAGCTGCAGGCAAAGACATGTATATAAAGAAGGTTGTGCTATAGTTTCAATGCCTTTAGCTCTTGCAACTCCTTCTTTTTCCTCCTGTTTCACAAAATTTCTTCAAAAACTTGCAGTCCACCTCTATTTGTTTTAGCACATTACTAGTATGGTCCACCTCGGCCTCGGGTTCTACTTTAAGGACAGAAACTAAAAACCAAATGAGCATTAAAATATATATCCAATTACGACTTAATTCTAAGTCATTTCCTCATAAAAATAACCAATTTTAAAAGGGTTACCCCTTCATTAAGCAACATTTCTATCTCAGAACTATAAAGGGCTTCATTTAACAGTGATAAGGCATCTATTGCATCAGTAAGTGGTTTGTAGTTTTGCAGGGAGAACTGCTTCATTGTGTGTTTAGCTTAGATCATTATTCTTGTCATCAGATTCTAATCTAAAAATGCCACTGGAGTAACTGCTATGTCTGGCAAGGGAGATTTAATTTAACAACTGCATATTGCTGATTATTTAGATTCGCTCAAAAAATATTGGTGTTCTCATAGAAATTCTTGTCGGAAAACAAGTCCAAAGCAAAATCTCTTGTTTGTAAGATTTGCCTTTTCATCAAATAAACCACATCTTTTCTGGAATAACCTACTCAAAGAGCTCATAGTAAACAATCACTACAAGCTACAACCTATACCGATTATGAGAGAGAGAGAGAGAGAGAGGCTAGAAAAACAACACATATACCTGATTTGAATTGGCTAATGAAAAAAATGAAATAAGGAATGAGTTAAATAACTACACGTAGGCATCGCTTCAACGGTTTAACCAATTTAACTAAATCATTTTTGCAGTGGTTTTGCCTTGCGGATGTGGCCCATGCTGTTAACCAGATCCTTGCGGGTGCAGACAGGGAACATGTTGATATTTTTGAATGCTTTCAACTGCCACAGAACATATGGGAAGCTGAGCTGATCCCTAGAAGTGAAGTGAACCACCTCATTAAACCAGACACACATCAATAGATTGGTTAATGGCGTATGCTTCCTCACGATAACAGAGGCTTCACATAGAGCTGCAAAAACAAGTTTGATTGAACATTACAAAATATTAGTGCAATGGTTGAGAAAAAGTCCTATCAATGAAAGTCAAAGTTTGGCAACAGATGCAATGACAGGATTGGCATCTACCGACATACATATAGCTATAGATAACATCAATTCAAAATATGACAACAAAATCTTAGATAAAACATAATTTTATTTTTCTGTTATTTAAAAAAGAAGACATGATGTTAAAATTACTGTAGCTAATACGAATATAATGAATGCAATTTAATGCATTGCATACCTTTCTTTCCATTAAATCTCTTGTCTTCAGGCAAGCCATCTCTTTTGTATTGATTCAGTTGCACTGCAACTTCCTCCGGCTTGGCTTTGTTTTTCTTGACAACAGCCTTAGCCTCATCGTAGACACTACTGCGAGCTCCGTGTTCTGATATAGCAAGTACAGAATTTGTGCGCCATAGGAGTGCTTCCAACACACCTAGAGGGTCCCTCCTAAATTGGGACTTGGAGTCAACCCAAATAGAGTATTCTGATTGAGGAAAAAGCCGATGGCTTAACATCTGAAAGATCCAAGCCCACACATGGTTGAAAAATGAAACAACTAACGAAATACTTAATAAGAGAATAATAACTCCTCCCAAAAAATAAATAAATTAAGTGTAAAGCCATTATGTCCTATTTTATCTTTGACAAAATAAAGCATGTCCCTGAGGAGTTAATGAAGACAACAACCATTCTGTACATAACTCACATAGCAGTGAATGGAAAAATAAGAATCTCATGAGAACACTTCAGCAGGGCATGAGAAAATGCAGCAACACAACGACTATGCACATGAAACATTATCAAGATGTAGCATATGACATACAGGAAGAGAGGTGGGAATTAAAGATTTAATACCTTGGGAATTTTTCCATTCAACCTTTGATCAGAAAAAGGAAGATCCCGAACAACAATAACACGCCATTTTCCAACAAATCCATCGTCCCCAACTCTGCGACCCACCAACTCCTGTGCTTTTAGAGTGATTTCATCCCAGAATGCAACATAGCAAACCTGCATACCACTAAATAGATTTGGCAAATAAGATTGGTGACTTCTAAGATACATCAAGAATGAAGTCCTATACCACTTAAATAACCTTCTTAAGCGAAGCCTCTGACATTCCAATCGGTTGATAGAGATCATCTCCACCACCAAATGCACAAGTAGATACCACCACTTTGCAACCTTGCATGAAACTTTTATCTTCATCAGATATCCTAAACCCTCCATCTGCACTGTAGAACCCACAATGTACCATTGTAGTTTCTTTCACCTATACAACGAAGAAACAAACCAAACCATAATATTATATATAACTACAACCAAGCATATCAAGTAGTGAAAAAAGTAGCGAAAAATGTGAATTACAATCAACTAATCACCTCGAAACTTCTCTGTCTTTCCTCAAATGTTTGATTTCCAGTAAATAAATTAAAACTTGTATCCTCCGCACGCAATTGAGACAATGTAGCATTGCCTCCTACAAAAGATACATCATTCCCTGACATGTACAAGACTTTACCAATAGGTAAACTAGATTCTTCTTCCACAGGAATCTCTAGTTGCTCTAGTTTTTCAGGTGGTAGAAGCTTCAAGCAACCTGATAGAATTCATCCACATGTCATACACAACATAGGCCTCCTTAAGTTTTATCAATATAAAATACAAAACCTCACTCATTCCTACAGATGACATGAAAGAATTAAGGGCAGTAAAAATAAGTGCATGTTTGCATCCACTCTTGTGATAGACCGACAAACATGATACTAAAAGCATAAAACCGATTTGGTTTTTACATATTTGAATGTATTCCAGGAGAATTGTTATCCCCCCAGGAATTGATTCTAACTTAATGTGAGAATTCAAAGCTTTTGACTCCAAACATTACTTTGTATTAACCTTTTTCTTTCGGATATCCAAATATTAATAAGTTAGTGGTTAAGCAACCTATTCGGGAGAAATTTATTGTTATCGCACATTTTTTAAAGGGATGCATCTGAAGATTCTGAACATAAACCCGCAAACGAATCAACCAACTTTGAATCAAAATCAATTTATTCAAGTTGTATAACCAAATACACAAAAACACACTAGTGTACGTTTGATTTGTTAAAAAATAAGGTACTGAATAGAACAACTCCATTTATACAGAAATAAACTTTTGTAGGCTAAACATCATACAAGACAAAAAGTTGTTTAATACCTTAAAAGTTTGTCCAGTATTGTTTTGCCTTGTAATGTTCTATTCAATACTTACCTTTTGCATATCAAACATACCCTAAAAAGAGTTTGAGCATAATTTTGGACTTCCTAGCAAGTTGTTTTGTTCAATACTTAACCTTTTCGCAAATCAAACATACTCTAGAATGGTGAGCTACCTAATCACATTGTTTTAAGTGAATGTATCCGAGCATAAATCCGCAAACAAACCAACTAACTTCGAATCAAAATCAATTTATATAACAAATAGACACTAAAAAAGGATTTGATCAAGGACTTACGTTCTCTAACGCCAGCAACAACATGAGTAGTAGGATCAAGACGATTCAAGTTAGTTTTGGTGTTCAATTCTTTAACCAAATCGGAACTAGGTAGATCATGAGGATGATTTTGATTGCGTACAATGTTGGAAGAAGAATTAGGTCTAAGACCAATTCGTGTAGCTTCATAAAAAAGCAAAAACGCAGCTGGAAGAATGATGAGTAGCATCCAGTATTTGACAAGAAGCTTCTTGATGAAACGTTTGTTGCCGAGTTTCTTGCGTTTGCGACGAGCGCGAACACGCATGCGACCTAGTTCATCGGTTTCGTCGTCGGAGAGTGAGATCGGAAGAGTGTGGTGGTGGTTGTTGTTGTGGAACATTGGGATTGGGATGGGAAAATTGAAATCCAAATGGTAACGCCGCAGAGAGAAAGATTTAACGAACCTAATAATAAAATAATAACTGTCTTTGTATGTGTGATTGATTTACTTGTGCAGTTGTGCTTGCCGCACAATTAACAAGCGTTCTAATTTTGGGTCCAAAAGTACTCGTATTTGATTGATAGAGAAGGACAATATTATTTTGTTGGCAAAACAAAAATATAGGTTGTTTTTTTGTGACAATATTAAAATAAAAATATATTCTTTTATAGAAAAAATAATCATATATATTCCGATAGGCACGTTTGTTTTGGTTTTTTTTTTAAATGGATTTTATAGTATTACATAATTTTGTGTAAAAAAAAATTACAAAGAAATTTTTTATAAAAGTTTCAAATAAAAATTTGATTTGAATAGTTATTCTTAAAATGTCATTTTAGGCATTTCATAGTTTTATTGAATTTTTTTTTGATATCAAAATTTCAAAAAAAAATCACTTAATTTGAAGTTATTTCAAATAGATTTTCATAAAAATCAATTTTGAAATACAACTTTTTGCAAAAATTGCGATTTGACTATGTTTTGTTCTTCCATAATATATGTTTATATTATATGATGTCAAAATTAATGTTTCAATTTAGAAAAAATTAATGTAAAAAAACTTATAATATTTTAAAAAACAATTTTATAAAATCTATTTTAAAAAATACAAAGAAAAAATCTATTATTTTTTAAAATCTAGAACAATTAGACTAACTTCTCCTATGGATCGGAGTAGTTAAAAAAAAATCACTAGTTTTAGGAGAGCTCCTATTCATATGTTAATTTATAATATTAATCTCTTTCGATTATAAATAAAAAATAATAATTTTAGGTGTTGAATGCTAAATATGACGTGCAACATAGGGGTGGAAATGGTTGTATGTCAAGAAGTTGTATTTGGAGTGTTGTTCTACTTTGGAACAACTTTTCTTACAAGTTGATGCTCGGGATTGTTGGAAATGGTATTCTGATCCTGATAAAGGATATTCAATTAGCAAAGCTTATCATTTGCTAACTCACCTTGTTCTACTAGCAGTAGGTGCTCATAATGAAATTATCTGGAATAATATTGCTCTTTTAAAGATGTCTCTTTTTGTTTGGAGGTTATTAAATAATAGGCTACCATTGAAAGATATTTTGGTTCATCGATGAATGGTTTTTTTGGACTCAAATTTACGTACAAGTGGTTGTGGAATCGTTGAAACCTCCAACCACTTGTTTGTTGGGTGTGACTTTTCTCAACCCTTTGTAATAAATGTCTTTTGGAATAAATGTCTTGTTTGGTTAGTTGTTCACCGACCGCTAACAAATATCGTTGTTGATCACGCTTTACAATTTTGTAATGTTTATGTTTTTGTTAAAGATGTTTGGACAGATATTCAAGCGGGGAGTATATGCATTTATGTTGTTCTTTTTAAACTCTTGTATTTTCTATTATTAGGCGTACCTTATACTTGATTTTGTGTTAATATGTACTACTTTGTCCCTAAATACCTTGTAAGGTTTCCTTGTCTAGGATGGTCAATACTCAATACTAGTGTGGTTTTTATCAGAAGTAAAAAAAGAAAGATGCCAATGGAATAATTGATGTGCTACAAACCTTGGCGTTCTTGTTGGGAAATAGTCCCAAGCCAGATTGCATCTATCAGTATGTTCTGAATCTCTCCTTAGGTGTTGAATGAATTGTTTTCCGCCAAAAAAATAAAAAACTACATGTTATACTGATACACATGGTACAAGGCCACAACAACCATCTTTGGAAATTTTACAGATAGTTGAGATATTCAGAAACAATGTTTCAAACATTTCAGTACACCTAAACCATTAACAAATAATACACATAATGAATTAAGAGTAAGGACCAAATATTTTAGGTCTCCAAAGAAACCTTCAACATAGTGTAAAAAGGTGTATTTGGGTTTGGCTAGTTACCTACATTTCCCAATTCGATACAGTGCAAAGAATAAGGAAACAAAGGGAAGGATTTCAAATACAAAGGCCTCGGCAAAACCTACAATCAATAGTTCTCAAACCGAAAGTAACCAACTACAGAGATACAAGGAAGAAAGACAGGGACAGACCATACATGTAAAACTCCGACCTCAACGTTTGGAGTATTGAGGAGCTTTACGAGCTTTATGGAGACCAACTTTCTTCCTCTCAACAGCTCTAGCATCTCTGGTCAGAAGTCCTTGCTGTCTCAGAGGTCCTCTATGACTTTCACTCACCTTTAGCAACGCACGAGCAATGCCAAGGGTGATCGCCTGAGCTTGACCAGAGAGGCCCCCGCCCTCAGCTTTAACAAACACATCATAACTAGTGTCATATCCCAAAGTTATTAAGGGAATCTTAATGTATTGAAGCCATAGCGGATTTCCTTGAAGATATTCCTGTACAGCATCAAAATCTAAAAATAATCAGATAAAAGAAGATTAAATGGAGACGACAAATAACAACATACGGACTAAAAAAGAGGTCAGAAATTGAAGAAAATGTTTGGATGGGGAATCTTCTTGGAGCTCCCTCCAACTCATGTTTGATAATGAATCTTCTTTTGCCAAAGCTACCTATGAAGTCAGAGGTTAGCTATTGATTTCTAACAACTGAGAGGGAGTATTGATCTCTCAACAGTTGAATTCATCCAATGACTGTTTTTTGGATGAGGCAGGAGAACGGACACAGACACGAACACCAGACATGACCCAAACACAGAGACGTCGACACCGATAATAATTTGAGAAAATGACATAATTTAGTGTAATCATAAATGTCGGTGTCCACGACGCGTGTTCGACATCGGAACACGACTAATCTGAGGAGTGTCTGTGCTTCATAGTAAGGATCATGTCACTCACACTTTCAACATGAAGGTTTGATGCAACATAGTAATCCATTATTTTGTTTTAAGATATACTAACTAGGACTCCCTCATGCCTTACTTATAAGCAAATATTCACTTTTCAAAAAGATTGAGTATATCAGTTATTTAATGAATCGGAAAAGTAATTATTTACTTATAATTAAGGGCGGATAATATTAATCTAGATTCTAATATCCACTTGAAATCAAAATTGATCAATTTTTTTTACTTAGCAATGAAAAGTTTATCTTCCCCATCTTTCTAAAAGCTTCCACTCCACCCCAAACACTCAACCGCAAGAATTATTACAGTTCTATGCATATTGAATGCTGCATTTTCTAATTGAAATTCTCTAATTGCTTAACTAGTAAACTTATTAAAATTCAATCATGAAGCAAGGTCTCATCAAACCCTAAAATCAACGATAAAAATCAACTAATCAATAACATGAACATGAAAGAAAAGGAAGAGACCTTAGCATCACGGTAATTAATAATGATTTTGCCAGTTCCTTCTTGAAGAACAACACGAGCAACAGCAGTTTTCCGGCGACCAGTAGCGATGATAGTTTGAGCGGCGAAACCACCAGGAAGTCTGGATTTGACGTATTTCTTGAGGTCAGCAATTTCGGGTTCGGCAAGAGCAATGTCTGCTGTAGTAGCGGTTACAGTGAATGAGGGGAATTTGGGAGAGCGGGAGAGGGTTGTTGTTTTGGGGAGAGAAAGGGAGGTTGGTTTGTGAGAGATGTTGGAAGAGAAAGAGAGTGAAGAGAGGGAAGATGTGAGAGATGATAAGGAAACTGCCATGGCTTAGCTATGAATGGGATTTGAAGTGAAGAAAAGGATGTGGCTAGAGAGATAGGGGATAATGGTTTTATTATTTTTTTAAAATTAAAATGGAGAAAAAATATATTGGAGTTTTTGTTGAAAAAGTATAATTTTTTTTCTATTTTTATGTATATGCATAGTAATAATATGCCATCACCATATAAATATTGTGAAGATACTTCAAGATAATTTATAAAAATAAAATATAATAAAGTAATATTATAATTGATTTGGTTATATGTACATGTAAAAAAAATTATATTATGGGTGAATAATACTATTTGTCCTTCGGTAAAAAAAAAAAATTGAATAAAATTATGAAAATTATATTTGAGGACAAGAAAGTAATTTTCAAAAGAATCAGTTTTGTCATTTAAAAAAAATTAGTGGTGCAGTTTGTTGCATGTTTACCAATTATCGTTTATTTATGTGTAATTATTTTTAATATATACACAGTACTTTAACAATTAAGTAATCTAAAAAATAATTGCCTACTTGCTAACTTTAGCAGAACAAAGATCGCTTCATTTCATTTGGAATAAACGTTTTTACAAATATTTCATTTGTAATATCAGAGAGGAGAAATATAATGAAAATTGAGAATAAGATTATGAATTATGATGCTAGATTATGATGTAACTACTTTTCTAATTGAGAGTGCGAGCAACCATATTGATTGACTTATTTACAAACGCAACTTTAAATGTTGTAACAATTGCAAGTGCAAGTGTCTAACTCAAAATAATAGTATTCTAATTCAAATTCATCTGGTGGTTGATGATTGATCACGCACCACTACTTTTGTGACTGGCTGTGGCTGGAGTATAACATTTTGCAGTTGCAGTTCCATCAACCATTGAAATAGTCCTAGTGTTTCAACCTCGTGAATGTCATTAGTTGTTGTTTATCTAAGATTTAGTATCCGATCCAAAGACCGTGTCATTAGTCGTGGTTTGATAAGTGACTTGAGATTAAATTAGAGCAAAGCGAAATGTTTAATATACTTCTAGGACTTGTTGAGAATTAAGTTATTTACGGATGAGAGTCATGTCCAAATATAAAATCATGTAAAATGTTATTGAAATGCATTATGATTAACGTTTCTAAGTGCTTTCAATATACAATGTTGATTTTGACATTTCAATAATTTATCAAATTATTTTAAATTTATGTAAAAAATTATATGTTTTTGTGATTTGGCCATCTCCGATGTTTGTTGTGGGAAGATCTTTGTAAAAGTGACTTCTTATTCTATTTTCATGACTTTCATTTGAGGGTCATTATTTGTGTCAAAATGGCTCTGTTAAGAGATTAATTTGGTGTGATATTTGTCATAAATCCATCATATGAGGAGAAGGAAATATTTTTATAAAAATTATACAAATGACCAGTACATATGATTGATTAAGCATTTTTCTAAACAAAACTAATTAAACTAATCCATAATTGAAACTATTACTTCATCCTTAATTAATTATTTGTAAAAGTTCATTTTTCAAATTCATTGAATAATATCATTATTCAATGAATCTGAAAAATGAATTTTTTTCTTAAAATTAAGGCAGGAGAAAGTATCCTAGATTTCAAAGATTTTCCAATGTTATAATATCTTCACTACAACTCAATGCATTCATTCAATCCTAATGTGTGACTTGACAAAGACTCTTGTGAAGTTGTGCAATGCATTTCATGCCTCCATTGTTCATTCAATTTTCATATGCATTTGCTCCTCCCCACTTCTTCACACGGCTTTCTGCTTCATCAGCCTGTAAAATCCAAAGCCATGAAATTAAATTTTAACAAACAACATATTACATAATCCGATTAAGAAAATACTCGTAAGCACGGATGTGTAGTCAGTGTCAAGAAGGAGATTTAAGGTTCAATTCATATTGCTTACGTACATATTCTTCCTCTCGTAACAAACTAACCACTAACATTCGTCAATTAAAAAAACAAAGTTCACTAACCTCTTTTTTCCAGTTGGTGATTGAAGTGACGATTATAAGGATTATAGTTTGCATGGCTATGCCTCCAATTAGACCTGACCAAATACCCTGAATAACAGATCATAGGTATAAATTAAAAAGAGTTAGAATGAAAAAGAATGTATTTCGATGATAACAAATTACAAAATAATCATCATTAGCAAATACGTAATAAATATTAATTATATTATTAATTACTAAATGAATTCTTTTTTATAACATGAGTAAAATTAAGAAGAAACATTATAAGTTTTAAGCTATTTGAAGCTCAACTTATCAAAAAAGCTATAAACTAGTAAAAAAAAAGTTATAAGTTTGTGAGAAAAAATTGTTACTGAACAGATATATTTTGATCATGTAAACTTATGCACTAAGTTATTTACTACAAGCTCAAAATTTAGTCTGTTCAAACACAAAGAGAGTAGTAAATCACCTCTGCTCCAAAGCCAAATGTGAAACCCAACAATATCCCTGCTGGTAATCCAACAATATAGTAGCATCCAAGGTTGATGTATGCTACAAGAGATTGCCAACCAGCTCCAACAGCAACACCTAAAAATATATCAACAAATTCATAAATTTATTAAAACTTTTAAAAGTGATTATATTTTTTTTTACAAAATACTCCCTCTAGTCTCATATATAAGCAAAAATCCATTTTTCAAGTTCATTGAATAACTAATGTATTTGATTTATATTATAGACCAGATACATCAATTATTCAGTGAACCTAAAAAGAAATATTGCTTATAAATGAGAGCGAAGGGAGTAAGCTGTAAAAAAGGACTCATAATTTGATTATGTTTCAATTTTTGTTGTGACTTACCGGACAAGACTGGTTGAAGACTGTTTAGAAGAACAGTGATACCAAGCAAGACAGCAAGTTTAGTTGTTTCCTCAGCAACAGCATCACTTGAGGTAAACAATTGAGGAAAGTAATCTCTTGTTGTTAGTACTATGACCATGGCAACAAGACCTATGAATATTGATGTTAGGGAAACCACTATCACTGAGAATTTTGCTGCCCGAAAATCACCTGCTCCAAGTTCATTTGATACTCTCACACTGTTCATAAATTACACATAATCAGTAAATATTTATGCACTTAATTGATATAAACCATTTTTATTACATAAAATAAAATTGTTTTTGTATAAGCTAAAAACAACTTATGAACATGTTATACGACTTTTTCATATAAGTTACATTCATAAACTGTTAAAAGTTTTTGTGACTAAATGAACATGTTGTTATACGTTTTCAGAAAGAGTCTCAAATGTATTTATGTCGGTATAAATATGATCAAGAAAAAGAAACAGGAGAAGAGATTATCACCTTATTGCGGCATTAAACCCTAGAGCGATCATGATATCCCAACCATTTATGTTCATACTGCAAACATGTAAACATATATTAGTAGCAATTGTTTCGCGTGACGAGAATTAAAAAAAAATTAAAAAATACCCGAAGTCTCGTGTTGAAAAGAGATATGCCTAAAAGAATTATATAGAGTGACGTCTTTCATAAGTATAAATAACTTCTCTAAAAGATAAATTATGTCCAATATAAAAATGCTAAATTTGAAATTTTATATAGCACAATGATAAATTGATGGAATGGAGGGTAAAAAGAAGATTTTACCAAATAGATATGGCATCCAAAGGTACTAAAGGGTTTGTCAAATGTCCTGTTATCACCACTAATATCATCAAGTACCAAAACTCCAAGCTGCCATCACATTTTCAAAGTTCATTTTATCATCAAAATTCCATTAAATATTAATTAAGTTGAACTAAAAATGAAAAGTTTGAAAAAATATATACCATAACATAACAGCTGAAGCTAAAGAAAGTTTGACAAAATTAAACAAATCAGAAAATGCTAGCCATGAGAATCCATTCCAAGCACCATCTGATTTAGTGATGAAAATGTACATAAGTTGAGCAATGATAATAAGCCACCATGATGTGTTAAGAGTAATTGCTGCTCCAGGTAAACCCCATCCAAGTTTCAATATTAAAAGCCAACTTATGACTACATGGAAAACCAAAACTGATGCTGATATCCATAACATCACAAGGACTTTCCTTTGTGCTTGTAAGAACTTTTGGATTGGAAAATTCAAAGCATATGCAAATAATTGTGGTATCATCCATAAAGCAAATTTGCCTACAAAAAGAAAAGTTGATATAATAAATCAAATTATCCTTCGACAAACGGTGTCACGACACAGGCTGTCACTTATTTCTTAATTTTTGGAAGAAAAAAATGAATAGAAACGCATTTTCAAAATGATTCATAAATAGAAAAAATGTAGCAATCTTTGTGAATATAACTTAGTTGATACTTGATAGGAACATTGCAGAATTCAAACCCGGGAACTAGACAAAAAAAATTTAACAAAAAATATTTTGTCTATTTGTACTTTTTTTTTCTTCTAACTAATTTGTCTTTTACTTGTTCATTTTGTTTTTTTTTCTTACTTCAACTATATTGATTTATTAAACATTTACACCAATTTTTTATGCAGCTCAAATTATTTTGCTTGTTGTAAGCGCATGTGGCTAGCTAACATTCAAACAAAAACACATAAGCCATTATCATGTACTATTCATGTAACTAAACAAACTAGAACATAAGCTCCCAAGTGCATTTATAGTACTACATTATTGATTAATATGATAAGGGGCAGAGGAAAGTGTTGCTATATGGGGGCTGTGGCACCAACTACCCTGCAAATTTTTATGAACTATTTTTTTATTTTTGAGAGCACCAACTACCCTTCTGTCCCCTCTTTGAGAACACTAGCTAGAGGCCCTATTCCTAGCTACCTAACTAGCAAAAAAAATGGAACTCGATTGCTTGTAATCATCATAATCTTGACGGTTAATTTAAAACGAACCATTGGTATTTTTGAGTTTTCAATACGCTAAAGTCGTACTAGTAAGTCATTCAACTGTTGTTAAATGACTTATAGTATGTTTGTATTTGCAGTGAATGTGACGAAATCATGATACAAATGAAATAAATAGAAGTATCTAACCCGCTGCCTCTGCGACCTCATCGGTCTGTCCAACGAGCTTCAAGAGAGGAGATGCCCAAATATAAAATGGTAACATTAAAAGGGCAGCAGTCAATAAGATAATCCATGATCTTTGCATGTAAACTCCCATCATCCTTATATGACCAGCACCAAATGCTTGCCCACATAGTGTCTCCAATGCACTTCCCATACCCAACTATTTCCAACAACAACAAAATGTATATAAAAATCAATCTAAAGTGCATAGATTATCAATTCCTTAACACATTAATCAAAATATATGAATTTTGAAAAGCATTTTCGGAAAAATATCTTAGCTGCATGTAAACTTTTATTTATAAGCTATTGAAGATGTCACATTGTGGAGTGATATGATAAAAACAAATGTACTATTGAAAAACAAGTGTAATAACGTTCCATAAATATAATTCAGATGATAAAATGTTGTAGGAATATTAATTATGTTAGGGGCGTAGGCTTCCTCGTGCAATTTCTCCCTTTTTATGTGCGTATGTATGAGTTACGTTGTTAGGCACATTTGAACAAAAATAGTAAAAGAGGAGTATAATGTAACAATAAAATGTAGATGAAAAGTTTGCGTACCAAGAAACCGAAGGCAAAGCCAGCAATAACAGAGTTTTCAACAGAAAAAGCAGCAAGTTGGAGTTCACCAACATGACCAACAAATGTAGAAGTGAGTGCACCAAGTGAGAATTGAGATAAAGCAGTTAAGATTGCTGGACCTGCTATTTTCCATATCTTCTTTGACTCAACACCAAATTTGTGAACAATTTTCAGTGGCTTCTCTTCTTCATGTTCAACAACACTAGAAGTGTTGTCTAGTAGAGGAGTGTCAGTAGCCATGGTTAATTTTTATATCACACTTATTGAATTTCAAATAGACTTTGAATATTAGAAATGTATTGCTATAGCTTATATTATATAGTTAGTTAGTTATATATAATTTATATGCTACACGACATGAGAAATTCGGTCTAACTAAAATACAATGGTGGGTGAGGAAAAGAAAGGTAGTTGGTTGGTAACTTGGTAAGTAAAGTGAGTAGTTCCTCAAAAGAATGTTTATAATTGTCAAAATAAAATACAGTCAGACTCAAATTATAAGTCACTTTCAAAATTTTACACAAGTTAAAAAATATAGTTAATATTGTTTGAAAAAGAAAAAAGTATGATTTTCTTATAAAGTTACCGTTCATTAATGGTATGAGGAGAATAAACCAAGATATTGAGTTGAAGTAGTTAATGAACTCTCTTAAGATAAATTGTTCGAAAAAATCAGAGTTCTATTTCTGGTGGAACAATCCTAGCTTAGCTATGCTATACTTGCCTCGCAGCCGAACTCTGCATTACTACCTTGTAAACCAGATGATTAAAAAAAATGAAAAAAAAAAGACTAATAAATAATAAAATAGTAAGATATTGTAAAATGTCTTATAATTTGCATCAATTTTTTTAAGAATGATTTATAATTTATGACGGGTGAAACATTTTAATAGTTGCTCGACTTATTATGAGTTTCATGTTTTTAGAAAATATACCCTATGAAAATAGAGATTATATCAACAAAATTCACAAAAAATAATAATTTAATACAGGAAATTAGGACAATGACAAGTGATAAATCAGGGAGAGAAAAAATCAGTCTTCGAAATACATAGTGCAGAACTTTGTCCCTAATAATTGATTATAGTGTACTAGTAAATGTTAGCTTGGTCCTTAACTTGATTATTGTACAAACAAGTTGGTTTGGCACAAATAATAAAGACAAATTTTAGCATAAATAAATTCAAACATAATCGAATTTTGGATTTGAATGAACGGTCCTTATTACAAAATACAAATACTAGTAGTACGTAGCAAGGTTATTGCTTATTGGAAAACTCAATGGAGGTTGGGACGAGAAAGGACACTGGTGGCTACACCAGACGGTCATTGAACTCAAAATTTAAATGCTACTACTCCCTCTGTCCCAAAATAAATGACTTGTTTGACCACTGACACGTTTGCCAATGCACAACTTTAATCGTTGATGTCTCTAATTATCTACTATAATTAAAAATTATAAAAATGGTATATTTTGAAAATACTCGTCGAGACAAATTAAACATCTCATATGCTAATATTTGCATGTATATATTAATAGAAAAATAAGGTCAAAGCAGGTCAAATGAATAGTACACTAAGTCAAAAAAATGTCTTCATGAGCCTAGCTCAATTGGTAAAGGACATTGCACATTTTGTGCAGGGACCGGGGTTCGAACCCGGTATGCCCACTTATTCACCTTTAAGGGGTGAATTTCTCGCCGCTAGGCTACCTGACAAAAAAAATGAGACGGATGGAGTATTATTTTAGAGAATAAAGAAAGATACTACTTATGATAAGCTTATGGCTTATGATATTTTAACTCTTGAACAACACTTCAATGGTTGGTGAAGTCACAATGTATACTCAACTAGAAATTAAGTAAATGCTAGCCATTTCTAAAACAACGTTTGTGGTTTAAAATTTGACACGATGAAAACTTATGATCTAGTAAATGACAAACATAATTCAAGATGCAGAAGTCCAATAAAATTGTTAATTAGATGCAAAAGTCCAATAAAATTTATGAAGTACATGATTTAGTTAGTAGGACAAATATTTGCCATTTAAGATTTATTGTTGATTAGATCACAAATAATCATTGACTATGTAGTCAAATTTTTCACCTCAACCTCTAACCCCCATATGGGTAAGTCATAACAAAGAAAAAAGAAATAAAATTAATCTTCATATGGTAAATACAAACAAAAATGGTGTTTTTTTTTGTCATTAAGTAGAAAGGGAGGGTGTGACTTATATGAAACAATTGGGTTTAAAAGTAGCTCCCTTAACACATCTGGTCTTAGGAATTTTTTTCCTTTATTTGTAAGAAATATTGTGTTAGGATTATTAGCTATCTAAAATGCACTATTAATTTATATCCAATTGTGAAAAATAAATACAACCTCCCCTATATATGAAAATTATTTTGTAACATAATAAATTATTCGCGCGCCCTACGAAATAACCATTTTATCCTTCCATTATTTAAGTATTGGCGTTTTAAAATGAATAGTTTTTATAAACTAACTAACTATATAATATAAGCTATAGCAACACATTTCTAATATTCAAAGTCTTTTTTTTTTGTTACAAAAACTTAAAGGATCTACCTGTTACAAATGTAAAATTTAAAAATCTATAAAAATGCATTTTGCTTTAATTTATTATATTTTCTTTAATTAATATTCATAACACTTAAATTTCTAAATAAAAAATAAAATAATTAATTTATATTAAGTTTTTCCGTCCCTTCCGATTTACACATGTAGTTGCGTGTAGTTAACACTTTTTTCTTCGAGATTGGCTAATAAAAGTCAAATCAGAGGAGACCCATAGTCTCATTCTCCATACATCTTTGAAGAAGTTCAAAATTAAATAAGAATATATATATATATATATATATATATATATATATATATATATATATATATATATATATATTATGAAGAAAATTTTGTGAATTGAATCTATATTTTGGTTCCACTTGGCCAAAACAATTTGAGGTAAAAATTAGATTACAACCTTATAAGTAAGCAACTTCAGCCCGTGGTGAGGCTCTCCTAAACCGCAATAGTTCTTTCATCAACTCTGGTCCGACGTTTAAAGCAGGTTTCACAGCCATCTTTTCTAGCACAGGAGAATATTGAAGTAGAAAGTTGATGAAGTCCAATTCAGGTTTGATACCAAAGATGCCATCTAGTCTCACATGTTGCACTCGCATAAGTGGCCAATCCAAATAGACATCATCCCAACAATATGGCTGGTGAGCAAATGGAATAGGCTGCTCCTCAGGCCGTGCCTACATTCAATCATAACACACAAGGGTGGAAGTCTTAGAAACTCAAAAGACTAGATTCAGAACTTGAAAGACACACTGGACAAATACTCAAAAGCAAAACAACCATGAAAATTTTAGTTCTAGAGGTTAATAACTCGAGTAGTGCTAGACAACACAACGTCTTATACTCTTTCCAACATTATTATATTATTGGTTGAAATTCAAGCATGTTGAGTCTTGAGAGGCACTTTGAGAAAGAGTCCCCCCAAAATAAGAAATCAGGCTCACATAAAACGAGTGAGACCCACATAAATTTCAATAAATAATAATAATATTGGAAACAAAAGAGTGTCGGGGAATTTGTTTTTAACGAAGCCTCAGTATGATTGTGAAAAGTGTGCATCAGGTACCACAAAAAAGATTTTGCTTTCAGATGGCACTTGCTATAACAATTAATCATCATTGGCTTCAATGGACCTATATAATGATGTATTTGAAAAGGAAAAAAAGAAGCAAGGTGCAATTTTCTTTTTCAGTATGCAGGCAAAAAACAGTGCCCTTCATCTTAAGTAGCTCTTGTCTAATAATTGTTACAAATAACAAAAACAGCATGCGCAACCACAAATCAGCAAGCAAACACAAATCAAGCTTAAATGAGTACTCACCAATATTTCTAATTCTCGTAAATTAGGTGAGTTTCTGAGCAAGCAAAGAGCAGCTGAAATTTCCTTTGAATCATTGAAGTTTATGCGTATGGAAAGATAACTTAGATCAATGCAAGGTGTAGGAAGCTTTACCGGCACGACGCCCATAGCCAAATACTGAAGCAAAAAGAAGACAGAAGAATGAGTCAACATCAGTATCATATAATAATTCTAATCTTACAGATCAAGAGTTGAATGCATGTGACTGGTTTCATTTTCAATTTGTATGGGGAAAACAGGTATTTGGTCAAGTGATGCAATGAGTTAAGCATTATACCTTCAAAAAATAGCTTTGAATTTCCAGCCTCTGTATACGAGGCAGATGATTTAAAAATTCGACCAAATTGCTGGAGCGCCCATGCAATCTACTTTGATTGCATTCGAAGTTTACATACAGACCAATGGATACCACAGCTAACTGAGAAGTGTTTTCAAAGCTAATATCGTCAAACTTACCCCCAATGTCAAAAAACTGCAGATTTGGGGCATGAATGTTAAGATGGTTGAAACCATCGAAGTTCATCAACGTCAATCGTTCAAGCAGAGGGCAACTGGATATCAAGTTTTCAAAAGCATCTTGAGCCAATGTAACATGTTGCAAATCAAGACTCTTCAAGTTTCTGAAGCCTTGAAATGTTGACGGTGGTTTAAGCCAACAGTTAAATAATTCTAAATGATGTAAACCTTGACAGGAAAATAAGCATGTAGGTATCTTATAGCGTTGCCCTTTCCAGATTTCTAGCACAAACTCTTTAACAGGCCTTCTAGTTAGATGAAGAGTCCACCGATCAATATCAGTCACACCAATGAGTTCACGATGGGAGAGCTTGAACTTTTTGATTGGCCCAGAATGAAGTAAAAGCACATGATCAATAATTCTCGAAAGCTTGCTCTTGATATCTAAAAGGTCTTCCGAAGTTTCAGAGATACATTGACTATCAAACACAAGATTTGGAAGTGTTGCCCATTTGTACCTCCATTTGGTAGATAAAATACTTGTTCTCACTGCTTCTTTAATCGACAAATGTGATAGAATATGGTCTATTATATGACCCGGTAAAGTACTAATTATATCAGGCTCCGCATCGGTCATGCAAGAAGACTGAGATTGTTCCCTTCTCTTTAGGTATATTCAGACAAAAGATCCAGGAATCATAAAACAAATTAGTTTATTGTAACTTAAAACATAAAATATGATAAATTTAAAACAAGCTAATGATACTTAATCAAACAAAATCAGCACAATTAATTAGTCCTCTGAATTCAAATTACAAAATGGTATAGTTGCAAGGTTTGTTTAGCTATAAGGGCATGATTTTGCATGAACATTGTGGTCTACTTGGATTGTCTTATTTGAGCTTATCTAGTGGCATAAACACATATAAGACTGTTTGAAAAAGCTTATAGAAATGGATAGGGCCCCATTTCAATTAGCTTACTTTTGAGCTTATGACAAATATCTTATGCAAATAAATATGTTTTTATGTTGATTCATAAGTTATGACAAGCGAAAATTGTATCTTCATAAGCTATTTTTCATAAACTACCTTGACAAGCTTATAAATAAGACATAAAAGCTTATTTATTGGCATAAGCTATTTTGTATGAACACAAAAAAAAAAAGCTAATACAAACGGGCCATATGACTTGTCCATAAGATGAAAACAGCTTATAGCATATATAAAAACAATTTGAATTCATTTTATCTTGCAAATAAGAGTCTAAAAGAATTTACCATTTCAAGCTACCAAGTAGTTCCAGCAAGGGAAATCAATGCGATTGCTACAATAAACAAAACATAATCGAGTAAGAATAACTAAATAGTGCAAAAATAAATAAATAAAATGATGCAGAAATCGAATGATCGAGAAATACTCACAGTATAAGCAAATTCAAAACCGTGGAAGTGATGAAATGAAATTGAATTACATGAATTTGGCAATTGAAGTTGAAATTGAGAAAATAGAATCAGAACTGCAAAGATGATAGAAATTTTTTCAGACCTAGATTGGGATAAATGATTCATGGAGTGATCGATACGAGAGAACAAGCGAATGAACAGTAACCAAACTGGGCCCATTTACTTTGGATAAATAGACCCAAGAGAGCACCCACATCCATGAAGAATTCTTTCCCCACCCCCCGTGTCTCTTTTTCACCCCCCAAAAATTCAATTTTACCCCTAATTTTACCCCCTAAAAATTCGGTTTTCATTTAACGAACTTTTTTTAAGGGTATAAATATGTGTTTTCAACCGTTTAAAACTTCAGTACGCATTTACCGAAGTTTTTTTTCAGGGGTAAAAAAGGAAACCCAAGGGGTGAAAAAGAGACACGGGCGGTGGGGAAAGAAATCTTCCACATCCATGTCACCAATGTGGATGGTATAAATGGATCTCACATAATCTATATCTCTATTATATACATTACGAGATTTCCACAGAGCTCTCTCGTGCATTCTCAAGAAAAAAATCTTACGGATCATTATTATAGAGCTTCTACTTATGCGGAACTTTTAGCACGAGGTCTGTGGTTCGAATCCTAATGACAACAATAATTCAATTTTTATAATTTTATATGGAAGTTTACCCCTTTTTTTGTTTTTATAGAGTCATAGTCAAACTCGCTTCCCGCTAACAAAATAAAACTTCCCGCTACTCCCTAAGATCCAAAATCACACGTGACACCGTGAATAACAACCAATTTCGCCGCTTGATTGGGCCGTTGAACCGGCCAAGGGGCGGCCAACCAAATTCGTCGCCACGTTTCACAAACACTTATTCTTTCACCGGTCCTGCACAGTTCTTTCCTTCCGGCAATGTGAATTCAACTCAGGTCGCAGCTGGAAACGAAGTTGGAAATCAAATTGGAGGTGGAAATCAAACTCCAATCATCACAATTGCTACTCATACCGTTGCTCGATTCAATGTTCAGATTCTGGTAGGTCAGATTTCAGTAATGATTCCAGTAACAGTTGTTCTTGGCGAGACTACTCCGCTTGGAAATGTTGTTGACGGTGCAGGACTCGGACAACAACACACCAGAGCAGTTCTTGATCAGATTCTTGGTAATGTCGGCGGCATAGTTCAAAATGTTGTTAACGGCAGCATTCAACAAGCTCAGGGCGTTGACAGCGTTCAACAGTCACAAATCGGAAACGTGGTTCAACAAGCTCATGGCGGCGTCAACGTGCAACTCGGAAATGCAACTCCAACTATTCTCGGAAACGTGGTTCAACAAGCTCAGGGCGTTGACAAGGTTCAACAGTCACAGATCGGAAACGTGGTTCAACAAGCTCATGGCGGCGCCAGCGTGCAACTCGAAAATGCAACTCCAACTCTTCTCGGAAACGTGGTTCAACAAGCTCAGGGTGTTGACAACGTTCAACAATCACTGATCGAAAACGTCGTTCAACAAGCTCATGGCGGCGTTCAACAGCAGCAACTCGGAGATGCAACTCAAACGCTTCTCGGTAACGCGGTTCAACAAGTTCAGGGCGTCAACGTTCAGGTCGAAGATGCAACTGAAAACATTCATGGCGGTGGACAACAACACACCGAAGCGGTTATTGATCAGATTCTTGGAGATGTTGTTAATGGCGGCATCGTTCAAAACGTTCTTGGCGGCGACAAAGTTCAATCGCCGCAGGTCGGGTCTATAACTGAAGTGCAAATTGAATTTCCAGGTTCTAACGGCATAGTTGGTGCTGATGACGTGAGTTTCTTTATCAGGCTTTTAAACGTGATGAAACATAATAACTTTAGGCTTAATTCATAATTTGCTCCTTTATGTTTATTTTAGCTCTTAATTTGGTCCCTTATGTTTTAAAAGGTTCACGTTAGTTTCTTATGTTTTGAACGTTACCATTAATTGGTCCCTTCTGTCAAAATTTGTTTAAACAACGTTATTTTTTGACACGTGGCTAACGGTGACGCCACGTGGATTTTTAAAAAATTTAAAAACTAAATTAACATATAATAATAATAATAATAATAATAATAATAATAATAATACCACTTCAAGATTAAAAAAAATCAAAAAACGAAATTAAAACATAATTGGATACGGGCATGGGTATGGGTAATTACCCACAAAATTGAACGGATATGGGTACGGGTACCTTAGTACCCACCCCATATACCCACATAATATATATTTATTTATTTTAATTATATTATTATATAATAATATATGTAAATAAATTTTAAAAAATACAACATTATTATACTATTACACATTTTTAATGAAAATGTTTATTTATAACATAATCCAAATATGTCAATATATAGATAAATGAACTTTAGCATGATATTCCTAATAATTTTGTTCATAATTTTCATGAGTCAACATTAAAATCTTTAAATTTTTTTAATTATATTAAAATGATATGATTTTTGTAATTGATGAATTTATTTTTAGCAAAAATGCGGGTAACGGGTACGAGTATGAGTACTTAGGTACCCATAGGGTATGCGGACGGGGACAAAGAGTGTCACCCACGCGGATATGGGGATGGGTACGGGTATTTTTTCAAACCGCGGGTATGAGGATGGGGACTGTAGTACCCTACCCATTGCCATCCCTATTCCGAACGCGTTTTCGAAGTTTTTCTAGTTCAAATTCGGAAAATACATTTTGAAATTTTTATCATTTTATTTCATTCATTAAAAATACTTTTTTATGTCATTTCTACTTGTAAACTGGTCTAACCTCTAATTTTACCTAACACTACAAATTCAACAACTAATTTAATTGCTGCGGGATAAAAGTCAACATAAGTTATTTGTTATATGTTCATATGCTATAAGACATCTTATCAATTATCCACTATTTTTTTTCCAAACTAAGAGTATTAGTCTACAAATAATACTCAAATAAAGACTTACCGGTAGCTTTGGATATCTTGAAATGAACTAATATTTTGTATTGTAATTTCCTTGAATTGTGATTCCACAGAGTTGCTTGACGTAAATTGCATGGCATGCTTAATTAGTCCACACACAAATTGTTATTTTCAATTTTGTTTTCACTTCTTTCAATTGTCAACGAGGATCCAACCTACCTCACCCAAAAAATTGATTTTAAGACACGTGATCCAAATTTTGAACCACCAATAGTATTTCATTTTATTCAAAATCTCCAGAATAGTATAGAAGTTCAATATATCTTCGATTTGGAAACTGATGCGGTACATAGAACCTCTCTAGTATAAATATAGCAATAAATACATCTCCAAATTAATATTCAAACTCTTTCACTCAAATTCATTTATTGTGCACTAGCTCGTCTAGAAATTCTTGTTTCTTACTAGTAATAATAATACATAAAATGGGGAACCAACTTTGCAAAAGGTAGCATATATGATCCATCAAACTTATTTAGCTACGTCGCATATATAAATAAAAATTACGAGTAGTATTTTAAATTTATTGAAAAAATAATTCATTGATATATCACATTTTCAATGAATTTAAAAAATTAATTTTTACTTATACATAAAACTAGAAGGAGTATATGATATGAAATTGTTTATCTTAATTTTTCTGCCATTGATCAATTAATATGTGTTCCAATGTCTTTTTTTTATGTATGTACAAAATTTGCAGAGGAAAATTATCAAGGTGGAAGAAAAGTTCAACCGGTTTTGTTCATGATCATGAAACTTCTCCCTCTGAGATTGGGATAAGAACTGTGAGTTTGGATAAAGCTTGTAACTTCTCCACGGCTTCAAATCTCTGCATCTCCATAGTTACTTGGAATATGAATGGTCAGGTACATGCACTCGGTCAAAATAGGATATCCTCCGCACACAACTGCATACAGTATATATTATTAATCCTAAGTGACCCCATCGATATCAAGCTGAAAATTAACTTCTCATATTCACTATCTCAATGATTTTGGTTTTGAATTAATCAGGTTTCATTTGAAGATTTAGCAGAGATGGTTGGTAGCAACCGCGATTTCGATCTTCTAGTTGTTGGCTTTCAAGAAGCTCCAAGAAAAAAAGTTGCAACTATGCTTTCAGCAGCTTTGGATGAAAGTCACATGTAAGAAGATTGGCCACATTATGAACTTCATTCTTTATATTTCGGTTTTCTTTTGTTTTAATCCTAACATTGAAAATTGAAATTTATATCTCTGCCAACTGAGCTATGCAATTACGACTACAATGCAACTATGTTGAAGCTGCTGACTTAAACTTAATGGAATTTTCTTGTTTCTTCTTTTGGAAATGAAGGCTGATAGGTAAAGTTACTATGCAATCTTTGCAGTTGTATCTGTTTGGACCAAAGAATGCAGGATCATTCATTGAAGGTGAGATTTTTATGTCAAATTATAATTTTCTTAATTATGATTAGTTTTAAACTAATAATTATAGTTAATATCTGCTAAAATGAGATGTTTTTAAATATTGTATGCAGAACTACATGTGGACAAAGAATCTGTTGGAGGGTGTGGAGGAATAATTGGAAGAAAGAAAGGGGCAGTAGCAATCCGTATTAACTACAATGGCATAAGTTTGGTGTTCATCTCATGCCACCTCTCTGGTTAGTAACTACTACATATATAGTTCACATTTTAAGTTTGATAAAAAAAATTCGATTAAAACACAACTGCAAATTTTTAAGACATTTGATCTTGATCTGACGACTACTGATCTGTTACTGCGTGAATGCAGAATATCCCGAACGAACTCATTTCCACTAATTGGTGCCTCAAAAGTGAAAATTAACAAGAAATAATAAATACTTTCACAAACATGTTCATATTGGTCAATTAGCTAGATTAATTGTACTTGGTGTTTTTAATTTTGTTGCAGCTCATGGCCGCAATGTGGAAGAAAGAAATTATGAATGCAGGCATATATCACACTCCCTCTTCTCCAAGATTTGGAACCCATATTCAAGACCAGCCCACATGATTGTTTGGCTAGGAGATCTTAACTATAGGCTTCAAGGGATTGATACACATCCTGCAAGGAACCTAATAAACAAAGACCTTCACCATGTAATTAGTTCATCACCACTAAGCTATAATTAGTTTGCAACTTAATCTAAATTCATAATATACATAATTGATAATTCATCTTGTTTCATTTGATCAGAAGCTGCATGGTAATGATCAACTCTTGCAACAAGCTGGAGAAGGACAAATTTTCAATGGATTTTGTGAGGGGACATTGACATTCAAACCAACATATAAGTATAATAAAGGAAGTAGCAATTATGACACAAGTCACAAGGTAAGTTACATTTTCTTTTCTTTTTTGATGCAAAAGGGTAAGTACAAATTTTAGTAAAACAATCTTTTGAACACTTTCTGATTACTAACGAGTTAAGTTTATTTTGGCAAAAAAAAATCTAAATTTTAGCCAAAAAGTTTATTTCTAATATCATTCTTGTTCCATAATAATATAAGTTGCCATAGCAAAAAATAATTAATCTAATTTTTTATATAGTTTTACAATATTAATAAATTCAACCTTAACTGATATTTTTTAACTACTTGAGTTCAATTGTGTGACTTTCTTTATTGTTTAATTGATCATATAAAAAGTCTTAATTTGTTTGTATAGTTTTTGAATTAGAAAAACTTGCACATATATTGACTAAAAATTCCACGTAGAATTGCTACCAAATGCATCGTATATACACATGTTACAGATATGATTTCGTGACGTTTAATGATTCTATATTGATGATGTTGATTTACAGGTTAGAGTTCCAGCATGGACAGATCGTATACTATTCAAAATAGAAGACACAGATAACGTGGAAGCAACACTACATTCCTACGAGTCGTTGGATGAAATATACGGTTCGGATCATAAGCCAGTAAAAGCACACATCTGCTTAAGACTTCCTCAAACTCAAACTCAATAGTGAATCCATGTAATTAAGTGCTTAAACTCTTGTAATATTTGATTTGATTTTTTATATGGTCCTATTATTTTACACTATTAAAGTAGTAATAATATTATTTTGTAAAGTGACTAGTATTAATTATTATATTAACAACCAAAAAATGATTAATTATATATTATATAGTATATAGTCGGTCAAAAACAAAAAATAGAAAACAGAGAAGAAAAAGACAAAGAAAAATGGTAATTTGTCAATGGTGGGATTTTGCAATTTGTCGCATGATGGAGACACATGAATCCTGGTCGGTTTAATTGCTTGCGCGGTGTTCTGATTATGATTGAATTGGATTTGTTCCAACAAAAACCTTTAAGCCAATTAGGTTTATCATTCAAAGTTTTGACCCATTTGGCCTAAAAAAATCATCCGCAAAAATTTCCTTTTGTTTCTTTTTTTTTTTTTGCAAAGGGAATTAATTCATATCATTAAAAACCAAATGATTCATACATACTCCCTCGATCACAAAATGTAAGGAAAAAAAAATGATGTTTATTAACAAACTTTAAATTTTATCAAAAGAAATAATTGAGTTTCATAAACTACTCTTAGTCATATTAAAAATAAGATAAAAAGTGCAGCTTGGAGTAATAATTACTCATCCTAGTAAACTAAAAAGTGCAGCTATAATAATTACTGTGCAGCTGCTAAGTCGAGCTAAAAAGTGTGTCATACGTAAGTGTTTCACTGCTATAGGAGTCTAACTCTTGGAAACTGGTCAATTTAATTGAAAAAAGACAGATTAATAATGACCAGAAGGAATGATATTTTAGAAACAACAGAAATAAAAAGGAATATTTTACTTATATTTTGGGACAAAAAAAGAGAGGTTTTTTTATTTAGATTAAGGGACGGAGGGACTAGCAAGTATGTTGTTAGAATGTCACAATAAAGACGGGAACACATAGTTGTTACAGAAGTCAACTAGGATTTAACATTTAGCAAGTATATTGCTTACTTTAGTTTAGTGTTATTGTCAAATGTCGAATAAATTTCTCTACAGCCAACTTGCTCTACAGCCAACTTGAAGTCTATGAAAAAAAAAACTTAAATGAAACTCTACTCCACATTTCATTTCACCGTTGCAACTTGCAAGAAATCGTGATATTTCTCAAACTTTGACTAAAAGAACAACTTAAGTTGCAACCAAAGCGCCGTTTTCGCACACTATAAAATTGTTTCCTCCTTCTTTTAGATGAATTTCAATTCTCATTTTATTATGCAAAACCGAGAAAGCAGTGTCGATATTGCATTTAGTGAATTCCATGGGAGGAGACTACCACCGAAATTGCACTCCTGAATTACGAGTTTCCTCCTACCGACCATAACATAGAACAAATCTTCAATCCTTCATCAAAGTTTCTCCTATATAGACAATCTTTATAGGCCCGCTCCACACCAAGATTTCTACTCCACAATATTATAGCTATTCTTAGACAAATAATTTAATGAAATGTAATGATTCAAAATATCATACGAAGAAATGCACTTGACATATCATAATTGGTTGGGGTAAATAGATATATGGTTAGTGATCCTTAGATCAAGAAACCTAGGGTTGTGTATAGAGAGTGAAATGAAGATCAATAGTAAGGGTGAAGAAAATTGATAAAAGTCTCTCATCACTCTCTCGTTGGTACTCTCTAGTAGAGTAATAATTTAAATCTTAGATTTAGTTTTCTTTTATCTTTCTCTTTTATATACTAAGAACATCAGCTCAATTATACCATATTTCATATTCCCAAATTTGAGAACTCGTACAGAGTGTCTTTGAAATACAAATCATTCTAACTGTACGTCACAAGAACTTGAGGATAGCTGATTTGCACTCTGAACAACAACTTTAGCCCATCAAGCTCAACATCCAATTCAGTCTGCTTCTGACTACCAGCTACAATGCTATTTGCATCTTGCGTATCTGAATTTTCCAGGAGTCCAACATTAAGGCTCAAATCTGGCCTTCAATTCCCACTTTAGCTCATGAGAGTTTTTCAATCGACTTTGTCCTTGTTTTTTAATCAAACACAAAGACTCAAACCTGGGCTTCCATTCCCACTTTAGCTCATGAGAGTTTTTCAATCGACTTTGTATTTGTTTTTTTAATCAAACACAAAGGCTCAAACCTGGACTTTCATCCCTGTTTGTCAATTCAAATTTTAACTCGTTCACTTGAGCCATCAAATTATTCCTATATTCTTCAAATGACAAAAATGATTAATGTATGATTTTTTTGGAAAAAAAACATGGATCTTTGAAATATATCGTATATATTTTGACTATAATATAATTTATTTATATTATTTATAAGTAGTACATAGCTAGTACTTAGTCTTTTAAATTGTAAACTCTATAGATTATTTTATTTGTATTTTGTAGTAGAGTCTCTATGATACTTGTAACATCGTGTTGGTGAAAATTCTGTCAATCAAGTCACTAGATTATACATTTTTAGGTATAATTTTTGTGTTAAATTGGAGCTAAAATTATTGAGTAGAATTGAAAGTCAAAATGAGGTTACACGATTTAACTCCTATAAAATCAGTAAAATCACTTAAACTCGCATGTTTTCACCTAACGACTCAAAAAATTAATTTTTTTAGTCAATTTAAAATCTCTATTTTATCATTTTAGTAATAAATATAATATCATATCACAAAGACATTTTTTTTTATAATAATATATGTTAATAATTATAGAAATAACAATTATTTACATTTGTAATTATTTTTTATAATAGTATACCCTCTCTATTCCTTTTTAATAAGCAAAAATTTATAGTTGAATAATTGATTATTTGGTTTATATTATACACCAAATATATCAATTACTATGAAGCACGGACTCTGACACGGACACCGCGACACGACACGACACGGACACTCCGACACCGCTAATGTAAAAAATATACGACACCGACACCGCTACATATTTATAAAATATATAAGTTTAGAATTAAAAATACATACATATGCATCTAAGTTGAACAAATTTTTCAATAAAAAAAGTTTTAAAAGAATATATGATAGTACATTTGACATTTACTCATCCAACTACTATCGAAAAACTAAAAATAATGTAATAAAAATGTAATATCTTTAATCCCTCATTGATCAATATTATTATTTCGACACATCTTAAATATTGCAATATTTCATTAATATTGTGTAATTACACTTTAATAGAAGGTAAACGGGCAACAAGCTGCGCCGCTAACCCTTTTTGGATAGCAAAACTAATCCTTAAAGTGTAAATAAATAAATAAAATAGAAGCAAATAAATAAAATAAAATTTGAACACTTACCCCGACACGTTTGTATGAGTGTGTTATAGGTGTCGGACACCGATTTAAGGAGTGTCGGAATAAAGGAAAAATTGTTTTTTTTGACACCTCTCCGACACGTTTGTACGAGTATCGTACGGGTGTCATACGAATGTCGAACACGGACACGTGTCGGACACGCGACACGTCTAATTATAGAGGTGTCGGTGCTTCATAGTCAATTATTCAATGATCGTTAATATTTGCTTATGGCAACAACAAAAAAAAGAGAATACTTGTGTGCCTATGAAAAGGAACAGAGGAATACGAGGTGTACATTAAAAGTTAGACGGTGTACATTAAAAATTAGATAAATAATAATTTTTAGCACTTGTGTGTTTCAAACAATGTCTCCAAATTTTATGCAAGTGTGTGAAATAGAAGAAAAATACAAAAAGAATAAATGAAAATAAGTGAAAAAGTCGCGTCTGACCTAAAAATTTCAACATTTCTACTACTTTAGCTAAGATTTGTTCACATTTAAATATAATAAATTATTTGATAAATAATAAATATATAAATATCATAAAAAAGATATATAATAGGGGTTTCGTAAAAATAAAAGAATAGGGGGTTAAAATATACAATTACTTTGTATTTCAAACAAATATAATATTCAATCTCACACGACATGTATAATTCAAAGAGTTGTATTTAATACGTGAAAAAAAAGGAAAGATATTATTTCTTTACAAGATATATTAATGAACATATAATTGTTGTGTTATTTGTCATTAAAATAAAATGAAATCGATATTCCAACATGTATTTACGATATTATTATTAATGAAATGAGATAAGCTATTTACCGTCAAAAAATATAATTGTTGTGTTATTTGTCATTAAAATACATGACTATAGTCATATTTAACTAATGACAATAAGAAAAAAAACCAATACTCTACATAAAAAAAGGAAAAACCAATTAAGTGCGAATAATGTACTATTTTAAAATTATTTTTATTTAAAATTAAATAAGTTAAAGCAAGTTTTTAGATTTTTAAATTATGTTCAATTTATATTTTCTTTAATTAATATTCATAACTTTTAAATTTCTAAATAAAAAATAAAATTATTAATTTTAGATTACGTTCAAAATTAAATAAGTTAAAATATAGACCAATCATTAATTGGATTTAATAAACCGGATACTGGTGATAAAAAAATTACATATATTCATTTTAATATAAGAGAAACTCTACGAAACAAACACTTAATTAATTATTTATAAAATTAATATAATAAATTATAAGCTAATTTATTTTATTTTGTTTACAAAATAAAGACTAAATTAATTGTTTGATACTTGTGTCTTCGTAGTTCTTCCTTCCTATCTTAGGAGCGGATGACAAGGAAGTAAGTAATCTTAATCTATCTCATCTCTCCATAAATCTACGTACCGCAAATATTTGTCATTGCTACACCTAACCCCCCGTTTCCTCCGCCCCAACGTATTCAATCAACCATATATACAATTTAATTATTCAATTTCCAAAAATAAAATAAATAAACAAAACTCTTCTTCTGGTTTTCTTTTTCTCAAACAAACATTTTGTCTCTTAGGTTGGGTTTTGCTTTTGTAGTCTCCTTCATAAAGAAGGTTGATACAAAAACAAAGAAAAAGGGTGTGTGTGTGAACAAGGAGGGTCCCACACACACCTTTGCATTTTTTTTTTCTTTTCAAAATCTCCTCCTAAAATTTAAATAAAAAAAATTGATTGATTCATGAAATCTTTTACTTTTCTTCAAATTTAATTTGACTTTATAATCGCGTGCACTTCTTCAACTTGTCTTTTCCCTCTTAACTCACCCCCATTTATTCCTCTCTCTTTTTCTTTCTTTTCTCATATAAAGATTAAAATTATTTATTTCTTTTTTTATATTCTTTTTCTATATTTGTCAATGATCCAAAGAGTCTTTGCGTTCTTACTCGTTTTTGAATTATTCTTCAACTTTCTCAGTTAGATCACACACTTCACACGACTCACAATAACAGAATCAAACAACTTTTTTTTTTTTTTTTGTTACAATTGTTTCTTCCAATTCGGTCTCTCGCTGCTTCTGCAATTTCTTAACAGGTTAGTTAGTTAATTAGTTCATAATTTCAGGTTTTTGTTTCATAAAATTGTTTAATTTTTATATAAACCTGCAAAACCCTTTTTATTTTTTGGTATAATTTAGTTGTAGTTGCAAATTATGTTAATTGGAGTTAGTTATGAAATTGTAGAATTGTGTTTGTTTTGATTGTGCTAATTTTTATTGTGCAGGAAGGAACTGTTATTGTTGAGTATAGTTTGATTGATTGATTTATATGAACATATAGCTATAGCTATTTGATTTATGGGTTGGCTTAGTAGAATTTTTAAAGGCTCTGACCATAAGGTTTCAGAAGGGCATTACTATAAAGACGATTCGAGTTATTACTTGCCGTCAACTTCAGGGGTAATTGGTTAACTTAGCACAATTCATATTGGTTTAGAGTTTTTTAGAGAATGCTGTGGCTCATGTTTTGATAGGGTTTTGAAAATTGAATGTAGGATGTTTGGGCTGAGAACGAGAATGAAGATATTGATCGTGCTATTGCATTGTCTTTAGCGGAAGACAATCATAAAGCGAAAAAAGTTAAAGGTGAGTGAGATGGCTCCTAAAGATTGTTGCTTTGTATTGAATGGATCGTATGTATAGTTGCGTTCTGTTGCTATATCATGATGTAATTAGGAGAAATTTGATATGAAATTTGTGGTCAAATAATTTGATAAGCGAAGATACCAGTTGCTTTCTATTGAATTTCATGCTTGAATGTGTTAGTTTGATAACTGATAGTAAATATGGTGGCTATGCTTTTCTTGTTGAGAAAAACAAGTGTGAGTAGTGTGGGGAAGTCCCACATTGGTTAAAATGTGGAGACTTGGAGCATTTATAAGTGAGAGGACCCATAATCCTAATGCCTTAAGGTTTTGGGTAAGAGTGTGGAGTCCAACTCACTTATATCAATGTTCTTAGTCATCGTGTGGATGATTCCCAAGCTGCGCCCTCGTGTTCTAACATTTCTTACATGAAATATACGCAGTTTGATATCTTATATGATGGTTTGGAACAATTTTTACTGTGTTTGGAATCATTAGAAATTGGAATTGATCCAATGTAAACCCTAAAGTTAATATCGTTTTGTTATTTTTTTCACTATTGGAATTTCTGCTTATATTGCTTGGGGTATATGTGTGTCGGGTGCCGGAAGTCTTGTCTATATCATCTCTGTCTTAACTCGTAAGATAAAAAATAGTACTGTTTTGTATTTATGGTTTTTACTGTTAATCTTGTAGACCACAAATCACAGTTAGAAGAAGATGAACAACTTGCCAGAGCTATAGAAGAAAGCCTAAATTTGGAGTCACCTCCCAAACATGGAAATGATAATAATAACATGTATCAACCAATTCAGTATTTTCCGACGGGGTACAGGTATGAATTAGATAATAACATTGTGCATCACAATTCCCACTTATTTGTGCTGGTCCTCCTGAACCACTTGTTAATCGATGATCTTATTATCATCAAGAATATTCTATGTAGGAAGGGGTTAATGTAACTGGACTAGAATGTAACCTAAAAAAAACTGCACTAGAATGTAGTCTCGATATTATTCTTCATGCTTTTTATGAGATGAATTTATGAAAAAATAACCATATAGTCCTATGAATTAAGTTCCACATCCAATGAAGGGATAGCTTCAATGCCCATAAACAAAAGGAGAAAATATCTATTCAGTATTTTTCTGTTTGTTTTCAATTGATGAAGAAATTATTAACTTCTTTCAGTTTGTTATTACATTGGAATATCAACAACATATGTAATACAAAACAATTATGGATATCTAATTATTTTCATAATAGGATATGTGCTGGCTGCAATGCTGAGATTGGTTATGGACGATATCTAAATTGCTTGGGTGCATTCTGGCATCCTGAATGCTTCCGCTGCCGTGCTTGCAACCTACCAATCTCTGATTATGAGGTGCAAGAATTTCCATTGACCTATCACATTGCTCATTTTAATGTTTTAATAACTGGTTTTTATTATGTACTTAAGGTATTATTGGTTTTACATGTAAATATCCTTGCTTTTGTAGTTTTCCACATCCGGAAATTACCCTTACCATAAAGCATGCTATAAGGAAAGCTACCATCCGAAATGTGATGTCTGCAAGCACTTCGTAAGTATTTCACCTTGATAACTTTCACATTATTGCTTATAATACCTAGCATAGATTTTCGTTTGCCTTTACTTTTTGATATGTAAAAAATGGATGGGGAGAATGGAAAACGTTATCCAGATTACGGCCTTATGCGAGCCATATCTTATGAGTATAACCACACTAAATGCAAATTTAGGTACTAATAGTAGCGTAATGATATTGTTTTATTGTTCCTGGGCCTGAATAATTGGCGTGTGAGTGTCATTGATGTGAAGTTGTGAACAAACTTTTATCTCCAGGGATATTAATACTTTTTCCGTCTTTCACAACTCACACTCTTTTATGCATTTCTTATGTCTGCAATTGGAGCAACCAGATGTATCATTTCCATTTCATTCATGATGTTTATAACATTTCCATGTTACAATTAAATGAAAGCATGCTTAGTTTTCATCTCGATTTTAGCCATATATCTCATGGCCCGTTGCTGTTAATTTTTGGTAATATATATCTTTTTCACAGATTCCAACAAACCCTGCTGGTCTTATTGAATATAGGGCACACCCATTCTGGAACCAGCATTATTGCCCTTCACATGAACATGATAATACTCCTCGCTGTTGTAGCTGTGAGCGAATGGAGGTCAGTCCCACTTAAATACTTTTATATTATCAAATATTAATCCTAGGCTTGCCTAGGGAAAGGTGGATGAAATTGTATGGTACAAAGTGAAAAGAATGTAATTAAAGATGTCTCTCTTTATATGCAGCCACAAGGGACAGGATATATTGCCCTTAAGGATGGAAGGAAGCTCTGCTTAGAGTGTCTTGATTCTTCTATCATGGATACTAACGAATGCCAGCCCCTTCATGCTGATATACTAAAGTTCTATGAAAGCATAAATATGAGACTGGATCAGCAAGTTCCTCTACTGTTGGTTGAAAGGCAAGCACTTAACGAAGCAAGGGAGGGAGAGAAAAATGTGAGTGAAAATGCATTCCACCTGTGCAGTAAATATAATGGCATTAAGTTGTTGTGAGGAACTATTTTTGTTATTGATAGCTTTGAAAATGCTTGATGTTATGTTAAGCACATAATGTATAAAATAAATGATTCAATTTGACACACATACATGATATAAGAAATTTAAGAGCAAAACAGATACAAACAAATACATTCAGATTTAGAAGCCTAAAACTTGTAATTCATAAAAGTCGAAATGCTTTTAAATATGAAGCTTCTATCTGTAAGTAGTTCACAATTAAAGGAATTGCTTTTCATCCTTCTTATCTTATTCTTTATATTTGCAGGGCCACTATCACATGCCTGAGACCAGAGGACTCTGCCTCTCTGAGGAACTCAGCACTGTAAGATTTCCTGTTATGTTCTGCTAACATACATATATAAATATATATCAAGTGTGATGATTATTTTTATACTAGAGTAAGATAAATAAATCTTGATCACATCATAACCATAAATGCATGGCCAAAATTAAAAATTACTTAATGGTCACAAGAACCACTTAATTATCACAATTTTATTTTTTAATCTTGATCATTTCTTCTTAATTTTAAATATGTATATCTCTCACTTGATGTAACTCTTGTACACATATATACTCATCAATACCAATAGGTTGCTATATATTTATGCTTCATTGATTTTAAATATGATCAGATTTCAAGACGACCTAGACTTGGGACAGGAAATAAAGCAATAGGCATGAGAACACAACCTTACAACGTGACTGCTCGATGTGATGTTACAGCAATTCTCATTCTATATGGTCTTCCAAGGTAATAATTTATCGTTTTTTGTTGGATTTACAACTCGAATGACAAGCACTGACAAGCCTAAAAGACACGAAGAAATTTCCTGAATGATGAAAATACCTGTTGGCAACAGCACATGAAACCATAAAATTTAGTTTGCATCTAGTTGCATAGATTATCAGATCCAGATATTTTACACTGTGCAGCAGCAATGTTTTACATGGTAGACACTTTATATCTGCAGCCAATCATGCATTGCAGTGTTGACATTAGATTATATAATAATTTTTGTTACATTAGGATTCTATTGGGTGTATTTGGATTTTTTTTTGTTCTATTTTTTTTTAATTTACTTTTGTAGTAGACCTTTTGCGGGAGGTTTTGTTTTCCTTTTATCACATCAGCATCTTTGTTTCCGTCTTTCCCTTGGGTGAATCATTTTATGCATGAATGCAATTCTGTTTTTTTTCACAGATTACTTACCGGATCAATTCTAGCACATGAGATGATGCATGCATGGCTGCGGCTATCAGGTACTATTTCTTTATTGGTATTCATCTATAAAGTCATTGCAGTTTGAGGCGTATATTCTCTTGGTTAAAACTCGTGAACCATTTATTCATTTTAATAGTTGAGATTTGTCGTGTAACATCAAACAATTTTATTTTGTTGGGGTTGCCTAAATTTTATGCCAACTTCTGTATATATGAAGGTTTCCGGACTCTTAGTCAAGACGTTGAAGAAGGTATCTGTCAGGTTTTGGCTCACATGTGGTTGGAGTCTGAGCTTTCTTCTGCATCAGGAAGCAATTTTGTACCAGGCTCATCCTCATCTGCATCATATACATCTAAGAAAGGTAAAAGACCTCCTTTTGAGAAGAAGCTTGGGGAGTTCTTCAAGCACCAGATTGAATCGGACATTTCCCCTGTTTATGGTGATGGATTTAGGGCAGGTCAAAAAGCGGTTCGCAAGTATGGCTTACAAAGAACCCTTCACCATATCAAGATGACGGGGAGTTTCCCATATGAAGTATAGATATCTCCCATTTATCTGATTGTTTCTCATTCTTTATATAGATAAAGCCTAGCCTGTTGTTATTAGAAACGGAGGCTAAGGTACTTTGGCATTAGCAGTGCCAATTTTTTTGTACTTGTAATTAATTGATACCTTTGCTCATGTATTGATTACATTCATATGATTTTTTCAATCTATTTTAATCACACGGGTTATTATTTGTTTAGTCACATCCCAACCTCTACAAATTCCCAAAGATAAGAGGGGAAAAAAAAATAAGACTTTGTAAGCAATAATCAGCCTATTGGTTCTGTTTTTCATATAATAAGAAATAACCAGAAAACTCAAGGCCATTGCGAAAAAGGAATAATGATCGGTATAAACAAATGCAGACTAACAAACTTTTGTATCTAAGAACAGTTAAAAAAATTTTACTACTCCGTCCACCTCAAATAGGATTGTTTCCTCTTGTAGGAGGATAGTAGTGGATTTCATCCAAAACAAAAAATAATGACATTGGTACATATAGTGTGTATAATATATATACAAAAAACCACAAAAGCAACAGAAGTGCACATTGCATACCAGTTAGGCGAAACTCTATCATTTCACCTCTCCAGGCTTAGGCTTTTATTGATGATGGGGGATATTCTTTGTTGCATTTCATTTGCCTGTATTTTTAGTAAGCTAGAGACTACCTCTTCAATGTTTGGTCTGCTTTCTGGTTCTTGGATCAAGCAGGCTAGAGTGAGTTTAACTAGCTGCAGTGCACATGCTTTCCTACAGTTTTCAGTGAGGCAAGGATCAATGAACAAACTCACCTTCTCTTGTTCATTCTCTTTGCCAACTATATTTTCTATGATTTCACAAAGCATTACTTCTCTTCCATCTCGCAGGGTAATTGAATCTTTGCCAGTGATCAATTCCAACAGAACAACTCCAAAGGCGTAGATGTCCATTTTGGTGCTGACTACCCCTTCCTTGAGATACTCGGGCGCCAAATAACCGACAGATCCTACAGCATGTGATGTGGGACAACCAGAAGATATCATCCTTTTTGATTCTTCAGCTCGAGCAAAATTTGCTATCTTGGCCCTTAAATCTTTGTTCAATAGAACGTTTCCACTGTTTATGTCCTTGTGTACATAGCAAGGTTCTGTGAAGTTGTGAAGATACTGAAGACCATTGGCAATATCCAAAGCAATCTGTATCCTCTTTTCCCAACTTTGGTGTTCAATGGACCTATTCTTGTTAAGCCATTCTCTTAAAGATCCATTCTCTATGTATTCATAAACAAGATATATGCATTCATTGTTTTCACAGTAACCTTGCAGTTTTATCAGGTTGAAATGATTGATCCTTTTCAGCAAACTGATTTCTGTGGAAGCGTCTCTTCTCATTCTTTTAACAGCCAACACTTCTTTGCCATTGTCGAATACACCACGAAATAAAGAACCTTTGATTCTGTTCTTTGGACTAAAATTCTCAGTTGCCTCTTTTATTTCCTCAAAGCTATACACTTTGGAGAGATGTTCAATGATCGCTATCTCCTCACGGATCTCTTCAGAAAACACCCCTCTTTTATTGTTAAATTGTGTTCCTCTCTTAACGAACCTTGCCGATCTCTTTCCGAGCAGAAACAGAAACATAAACAGTACAAACAAGAAGACACACAGAACCAGCACTGAGGTGGTTAAAGCAATGAGGAGTACTTTCCTGTTTGATTTGCACTCTTTGAAGCTGCAACCAAGAGAGGTTGGTGGTGGTGGTGGTGGAGGATCATTAGCAACTACGGTTGTTAAACTCACCGGTTCACTTGCCAAAGGAATCAGAACAGTTGTGAATGGATAAAGGAGTTCCGTTTGTGCCGAAAAACCATTGGCATCAAGTAGATTACCTACTGTTACATTGAATCTTGTAGCAATATTTGAAATGTTATCACCCCAGGTCACAGAATATGTGAGTAAATACTTGGTGCCATTTGTTTTCTGATGATACGTTGGACAAGCGCATCGGAGTGGCACATCCAACTCTATTCCTTTAAGCAAATCAAGTTCTCCATATGGATTCGCACGCATAAGAGAATCACATGTCGACAAACCCTGGAACGTATCGTTTGCTACTATGAAATATGTTGGGTTTAGACCTAATATATATTTGGTTTCAGCTTGGTAATAATCCTTGGTTAAACAAGAACAGTTGACAGGAACAATAACCTCTTTACCAGGTGGGAAAACTGTAACCAAACTGGCGCCGTTGATTCTGGCTAGCTCGTCCGGGTTCGATGATGTGAAGTTGGAAATTGTGGTAACAGAGTTATAAGGAGGATTGGATTTGAAGGTGAGAAAGCTCATGCAGGATCTGTTGAGGCCATTGCAGGTGTAAAGAAATGCTGGTGAAGGTCCCGTAGTATCGTTGTTCTTGCAGCTGAGTATTGAATTTCCTGAGTAATTCTGTTGTGCCTTGGTTTTTGATGAAAGTAGAATGCTTAGTATGAAGAAAATGAGGTTAAACACAACTTGATTCATGGTGAAGCTATTTTTTTTTATGAAAATGAAAAAGTAGTGTCTATATGGAAAAATGTATGATAACTTTAGACTAAGCACACTAATATATGAGAATAACGTGTGATGAGTTAAAAAGACATAGTCTAAAAGTCGTTATAGTCTAAATGTTATTATAGTTTAAATCATTATATTATATTATTTAATTTTATTATATTATGTTGTTCATTAAGTAGGCCCCTAGTTTCTAGTACCTTGGTCTGTTAATTGTTTTTGTAGATGGATTATATAATTTGGTCATATTAAAATTTAATTGACCAAGTTTTGTGTTTGCGTCATAGATGAAGAATATTCTGATAATTCTTTTCATATTGAGAATGAGAGTGTATTAAAATATATAGCCACTTGAATTATATTGTCAAGAAATTAGTGTCATCATATTTTTGTTCACAACAAGTCTTACCTTAATGATTGGAGACCATGTTGTATTTTATTTAAGATTTGATGATTATTTGATTATTATATCATATGGTATGATTAGGCTGCTGCTTTCTACTGCCTGCTTCTAATGTCATGATATAATCCGGCTTTTCTTCTTTCATTCTTTTTTGTTGGAAAATGTAACATATGTTTATAAATCTTGATGATTTGAAGATCAAATTATAAATATATGAAACCAAACAAGTCAATAGTATTGAAGTATACGTTATTAGACCCATTCAGAAATATAACTGAAAGTTCGTTATAGTGTGTTATTGTTAGTTTGGTTATAGTGTGAACTTGGGAACAAAATCCAGAGCAATGACCTTAACAGTTTGGAAGATATCATTAGAAAAGATTTTAGCACGGGTGTATCGTATGTATACTCTAGTTTTTATTTGAAGCATGTCAATACAATTTCTTGTTGTTTTTATTCGAGATAGATTTTTTGTTATCACTTTTGACACAGTTTCCACAGTTTTATATAAAAACTTTCCAATCAAAATCATGTGGTTGAGATAGTTTTATGTGATATAACTGCATTAATCTAAACCGTTCGATCTATACTGGTTGTGATTTCAAACTTACTACCATAAATCAATATCCGTTTTTGTTACCAAGATATCTTCTCTTTTCATTGTTCCCAAAGATTCTTTCGTCATGAGCAGGAAGCACACCGGTAGCATGTTAGCATATGTTATGTGATTCAAATATATTTTTTGCACTTGATTCGAAGATAACTTATTTGCCCAGTCAGGTGACGGGCAACATGGCGACATTGCACTTGATTTGAAGATAAATTTTGTGTAGTCGTCGAGATTAATATCTACAAATACATATACAAAAATATATTGATTTATCAATAATTTAGTTAAAAAGTATTTTTTGGATGAACCAAAGTATTAATAAGAATTTTGATATTTTCCAAAATTAAATTTTCATGAAGGATCGTTTTTTTGGAAAAAGAAAGAGAATATACAAAAGAAATCCATAAGCTAGACTAGTATTAACAAAAAGTAACAGGTGCGAATAATAGAGCCCATTTGCTTGTCCAAAATCGGTGCAATATTGGGCTTCACGCATCTGTCAAAAAACCGTTGGACTATTTTCCCTCATGTGTTGGGATTTACTTTTGTCATCCTATCAGTTACTCGTGTGCCCTACGCCTTTTTTATATTAATGTTTATATAAAATCTCAACGATTTTAATGTGAATTTTTTTAAAATTGCAGTTAGTTATATATTTAAATTTATAGTCGCTAAATTATAAGATATCTTAGTAACTTGCATCCTTAACTTTTTTTTAATCGAATAGTTTAGTGGTTCTAATTTTTTTTATTTTTTAAGGTGGATAAATTGAAGTACTAGGGTTTAAACCCCAATCTGACATATTAAATACAGTATTCCAGCCAACTAATCTATACTCGCAGGACCTTGCATACCCAATTTCTAAAAATAATTGCCATATTTTTTTAGTCCAAAAAATATTAATCACCCTCCTTTCATTTTCTATATATAATTAACTGTGGATTTTAGTTCATTATGTTTATTTCTACCGAAGCTTTAAATAATTCAACAAATTTTCCCATATGCCTTCGAAGATGTTGTGTATGTAATAATGGTGTAGATTGAGACACTTTCTATTTGAGAGGAGGAAATGGGGAGCATGGAGCTTCGAAAAAGGGGAGAAAAGAAGATAAGCCTTCCAACTTGGTGATTGAAAAGTTCAGTGAGAAACTCAAAAAATAATGGAGAATGATTTTAGAGGGCATACTGCCTTAGTTAGGCAAAATTTTAAATCATTTTCACCACTTTATAATAATTTTACAATCAACAATATTTATTTTACTAAAAATAAACTATACCATTCATTTAAATTCGGAGAATATATCCGTACAATACATATTTATAATTGTTAATAAAAAATATGAATTTATCTTCGAGTTTGATATAAAATGCGATATTTCTACTAACTGAGATATACTCGAATATATCCATATATAATATAGTGTTTTCAAAAAACGGTGACAAATTAAATTGGTTAAAATTGGACCACGGCATTAGTTCTCTTATTTTGGATAGAGCTTGAGTGGGATTTAATTGTTTAGGCCAGTTGTATTTGTTCCCTAGTAGACTATTAAAGAATGCTATTAGATTTTATCCTATCTGTCTGGGCACTTGTTAAGATTACATTACCTCCTATATTTTTTCTCAATGAATTGTCTTTTTCTCATAATCTTAAAAATTTAATTGAACTGTTTAATTACCTCTTTTCAATAGGAATTTAAGATTACATCGTTGATTCATTTATCTGAAAACATATCTTCTTTCTACAATAAAATCTCTAACTTATCTATAAAAAAAAAAAAACTCTAACTTAATTCTTAGTCACATTGGACTAAAAATAGTCACACAAATAATTTAAATATTACATTTAATGTAGTGGCGTCCAAAATGCAACAAACACGTAAAATATTGATGAAACATCATGTTAAACAAAAAACTAATACATAAATAATTTGAACATCACATTTTTAATTAAAACTTTAAGATATTGAGTCTTCACACATATATATATTCTTTTTAAAAAACTCAGTATTCAGTCTAAAGGACTAACTAATTCACATAGTTTAATTTCACCATCCAATTACAGAGCTATTTAAAGTTAGAGCAATTAGCAAAGTTCTATATGAACCAGTCCATAAAATTGACACACACAAAAATCAAACTAAAACCTTAAAAAAATACACTTCAAGATCTCAAGCCAACGTCACATAACCAATATAAAAGGATCGAGCCTTCACATATATTGTTCAACACATAACACTCCAACATCCTTCAAAATCCTATTGGAGATAATCTCATCTCATTTATCTACTCTGAATTTCTATGGATAGGCTCATAAAAACCCCAATTATGTGGCATATAGTGAAGTTAAATATCTAGAAAATCCTTAAAAAAATTAATTATATATCAACGTCTCAAAAGGAATCCAAAAGTTTTAAAAAAATAGTAAAAACACAACTATCACATAATTTTCAGTACTTTATAGACTTAGGCTTAGTATTAATTGCTAGCTAGGGAAGTAAACTAACAGAAGACAAAGATTTGTGGAGGATGGTAGACAACAATAGAACATATCCATAGCGATTGAAAGAGCTCCATGATTGACTCCGTATAACTAATTGTACACTATTTAGTACTGCTGATGTACTTCATTTTATTATTATATTTTTTCTCTCACAAATTGTCTTCAAATAATGTAGTCATATATTCACACTGCTTAAAAAAAAACGTAGTCATATTCAAACACTAAATACAAATATCTATCTCAAACAAAATTTGAACATTGGCTCATTTTTATGTTGTGAATATTATCATAAAAAAAATAATGTAATGAAAAATTTAGACAAGTTAAATTTAAGAAATTCAATTCAGCGGAGTTAAAATATACTTCTTAGCTCAAAGAATATTTATAAAAATATTTATCAAAAATATTATCATGTTGGTAACAAAAGATGAACTCGCACATTTACGGGAGTTGGTATTATCATCGATATTTTAATCTCATATTTGACAATTATCATTTTTTTAATCATATATTTTATTATGTTAGATTTCAATTTTGCTTCTAGCTCAACTGGTAAAATATTGCCGAAATTGTTAGGCCGAACGCTATGATTGGAGTTCGAACTCTGACTCCCTCACTTATCTGTGTGAATTTATAATGGTTTTGTCATTTAATCTATATAAAAAAAAATATATATATATATATAGAAGTGAGTGTGAGGAAGCACCACAAAAGTGGGACTCAACAACTAAACTGTGTGTCCATGTTTGAGTAGTAGAGATCATGTCACCCACAGTGTTCTATTTCAGTATTTTCCACTACTTACTTAAACGCGTATTTCTTCTTTCTTTCCATCAATTTATTGAATTTAATTTGTATGCACTGACAGTGTAAAATAATTTTACACGGTCAATCAATAACAACTATGTATTCTGCCAAATCATCTCACTTTACCCCATTATTTTTATATGACATAGAAGTTTAAATCACTCTTATTGATTCCATGTGTAAAATAACTTTACACTGACAGTGCATAACAATTAAACTCCAATTTATTTGACATTTTGATTCTATTCTATTCATTTCATTTTCTCTCTCCACCGACACTCTCTTTGTTTTTTTTGTCTTTTTATGCAATACAATATTTGAAATTGTTTTATTTTATTTCAACTTGAATCTATTTTATTCTTTTAGCAACATATTATAGGTTGAAGTTCACACTAGCGGCGACTACTTTTCATCAAAAAATTTGTGAGACATAACTATGTGTATAATTTTTTTTATTGTGGTTTAGTAATGAATAATTACCATTGAAAAATTTGTGGAACCGAACTTGTTATAATCAATTTTTTGTTTTTTCATACACATTAGTTAAAAATTTAAACCAACCATTTATTTAAAGAGCGCAAGACTTTTATTACTTTTAATCGATTTATTATTGGTAATTAATAATCTCTTTTATTTATATGTTAAATTATAGAATTTCATTCATAACATTAAGAATTAATAAACTAAGTAAATAAGGTTTGTTTACCTACTAAAGATTTGGAGATAATGTCCCTCAATAAAAGAAAATAACAAAAATCTCGGAGGTGAGACCAAATCCAAGAAAAAAAATGTGAACCTTATATTTAAGAGTCTTTGTGAAAATCAATTCCTAACAATAGCTGTAAACTCAACAATCTAAACAGATTCAATTCATTATTTATTCGAACCCGTTCATTTACAAATATAATCATACTCAATATGATAAAATCTGCAAAAGATTGATTCGGTAATTGGATTTGGGTTTTTTAACCTATGAATCTGTTGACCCAATATATATTGTTAAATTGCTATAACCTAATTTATTAAACTTAAACATGAAAGTGTCACAATTGTGTTGGAAAACATTTATTTCTTTTCTATAAAAATTTAATAATTTATACACAACCTTTGAACCCACCCCAATCCATTTATAATTTGGTTGGTCCAATTTTAGCATTGAAAGTACGGGTTGAGTGACGAAACCAAACCCATGAACGTAGATTGGGTTGAAAAATCGGTTAGGTCAAATTCGACCAATCCAATCTGTGCACACCCTTTATTTTTGCACGCTCTTTTTTCATCTTTTTGTTGAATTTCGAGACAATTTCAATTAATCCCTGATTACTACAATGATCAGCTCCTTTTTTTTTTCCATTAATGAATAATATATAAGTATATTACTTTTTGATAATCCTTGAGATTTTTATAAGCCTTCGCCTTCAAATACAACCCACTTTCACTTATTTTATTTTTACAAAAATAAACTTAGGTATATCATTAGCAACTATTTGCTCAATACATGTTGTATTAATAATTTACATTAGAAAAAGAAAGAGAATTTGTTGAATAAAGAATTTAAAAAATTACATTTATATTGTATAATAAAGTTACATTCTTAAAATTTAAATTACCAAATTAAATTTATACTATATTTTGTTGATTAACGAAAATAATTGTTTATTTCTAACTAATATTCATGTTTTTTTTTTCTGACAAAACTAATATTCATGTTTTTAAATCATACAAAATATAGTTTTTTAGGCACAAAAAATACAGTTTTTTTTTTAATAAATGGCACAAGGAATACAGTTAGTATATATAAATATATCATAAAAATATTCTATTATTAAAAATTAAAAATATTTCATCAACTCTTAAAATTAAATATTTTATATATTTATCTAATTTTTTACGGTAATCTTTATTTATTATTATAATAAAACATTTCCTATTTTATTCTTATGTTTTAAAAATATATATTCACAAAAATATGAAGTAAAATATATCCATATATGGCATGCATTTTACGACTTAAAAATTGAAAAGTAAACAAAGTGGATATCTTACACTCACAGGTTGTCAAGTGATGATGATCATATCGTCATATTTTGATAAAGCTGGTCATTGACTTATTGCCATTTTTTAAATCTATTTTAGAGACAATATTCTTTTTTATATTTTATTCTTTTTTTTTAAAGGATTTTTCATTTTTCTTCCTAATTCTTATCTTTATAAATAAAACAAATATGCGGTGAGATTGTGAAAAATGTTGAAGCTGATACAAAACATCTTAATTTTGAACTTGTATTTAAGTGAAATCGAAAGATTTGACAACTTATTTATGTAATTTGAAGGTATGTATCTATTAACCAATAGAAACAAATCATATACATGTAAAAAAAAGTTGATCACATACTACATATAAATTTATTTATGTAATTTATTTTTATTAATTATTGAATAAATATCTTCAAATTATAAAGAGTAGGGTCGAACTTTCTTAGATTTTAATTTTGAAAACAAAAATCTTTCCACTATATAAACTCCACATGTATTGGTTGCTTGCTAGCTATATCATCTTTTACATTAGCTGCACATGTACTTGTCACAGTAGCACTTAATTGTCACATCGTATCTCTATTAAAATTAGGAGAAAGTCTTGGTTGGGCACAACCCCAACACATCATATTTAGGCACATACTCACATATAAAAAAATTTAAAAGAAAAAAAAAATAGTTACATCAATTGATATTACTTTAGTATTTTATTTATTTAACTTTTTTAGTTTAACGTGAGTGTGTGCCTAAATGTGATGTGTTGGAGTTGTACCCAACATAGACTTTTAGATGCAATTTTACGAATAGACCAAAATAGCATAATATAGTTAAGTGTTCATCTTTTGAACAGTGTGCATATAGAAATAACATTTCTTAGTAGAACCATTCATATATAGTCGAAACATCTCTACAGCAGCTAAAATTTCAATTAATAACTAGATACATAAAAAATAAAATTGTGGTTCCCCTTATCTTTGTTATCATTGATCATAGATGAACGACTGTTTTAAATAAGTTCCCGATTAGGTTTTATATGATTGATTAGTCAAGCAATTTTTGATTTATCCCTCTATATTTGATTTGATGTTTGTTTGTTTGGTTAGGCTCTAGTGTTAGAATTTTCTCTAATAGACGAATACTATCCAAAGACATTTGCTAGAATCAAGTTTAGTAATCATTTTCGCTTTTTCTAATTAAGTTGAATTGAATTTGCTTATACCATTAAAAAAACCTACTAATAACAAAGTAATTTAACCACTAAAAAAAGAGTAATTTGCATTATTATTTTTTGTGTAAGGGCAGGGGGATACAGAGCATTCAGACGCCTCATAATTTTTTTTATTACTATTAAATATTAAGTTTGTAATTTTTTATTATATTTTGTGACGGAATTATTATTTTTTGTGACGAATTATATCATAGTTTCTTCCCCTACAATCATTAGTCTTTACTTTCCTTTCACCATCAATAATTATTAAGTAATGCACATCACATGGCATTGTTTATCAAAGGAAAGTTTAATCAGCTGGCACAATACCTTTCCAACCTTACCCTATTTATTAGGAAGACAATACAAAAGATAACAAAACAAAGATAAAAAGCAAACACATTATTGTTTAGTTTTAAAACAGAAACATTAATTTCAAAATTTTCTAAGTAGATATGTTTTAAACACTAAAAGTTGGTTCATCCAACATTAATTTATGTATCTTAATTCTTCAACCTATATAGCCTTAGAACATTATAAGGACCTTTTCACTAGTCATAAATCAAACAACAATTTTTGTTACATAAAAATAGTACTTTGTGAAGAAGTTGTTGTAACCTGAAAGATGATGCATCCAAATTAACAATCATATAATACACATTAAATCCTACTTTTTTAAAATAGGCAAATCACTTTAAAGTTTAAAATAAGCAATACTAACTATTCAGGTATATAGAAATAGACAAATACACTTTATTTTCAACCCACTTTACTGAAGTAAATTTCAATATTAAAAATTTATATACAATAGTAGTTATTTTAAAAAAAGTACAAAATCAATTATATCATAAAGCCTCAAAATCTTTAGAACATGCTTAAAGGAACAAAATCAAAACTCAAGCAATGTTACTAAACTACAAAAACAAAAACAGAGAAAAAAGAAAAGAAGGATTAGAATGTCGTGTAAGTATAACTCAAATGATAAAAAATATTATTTGATATGTCGAAACACAAATTAATTTGAATTTGAATCCGCAACAATATTCTTCTCCGCGCACGTTATCGGTATAAATCTGCCGTGCACCCGACTATTTAAATCCAAAATAAAAAATAAAAAAATCTGAACAATCAAAACAAGATATTTCTATACATAAACTTGAATTTGATTATGTTGTTCTTATACAGAGCAAAATTTACTCATTGAATTTAATCATTCAAAATATGCAGCTCTCTTCAGCTATATACAGAGCCATGTATTATTTTTTCCCCTCAACAATATTATATATATATATATATATATATATATATATATATATATATTTTTATTAATTACATTTAAAGTTTGTTTATTTTCCCTTAATCAATTTCAAGATTCAAGAGAAAATGGTGTCTTCAAAAGATCATAAGGTTCCCAAAGAGCATCCAAAGGACAAGGTCTATTAGCATCCAATCTAACCCAAGGTTTACCTTTTCCACTCCAATGCAATAAACTCACTGGACCAGGATGAAGTGATCTACAAAGACCTCGAAAATTATCACCACCAAGACCATGTTGATTCCATCTATGATCCACAGGAACAATTTCACCTGCAAAAACAAGCAAAAAAGGTGGTAACGAACCAAGTTCGTAGATTCTTATCCTTTTTTGTAACTCCATCCATTCTTCTATCTTTGTAGTGTAATCGCCTTCGCGCCATTTTTCTAGATCGATTACCATAACCCCGGTATTAAAGTAACAAGCTTTTCGATTCGCGAATGTTAAAGACAAAGATGGGTTGGACCAAAATGTTGGTGTGAAGTAATATGTGAAATTTGCATTGCAGTATTCTGGTGCTGCTAATACTGCATTTTTTTCGGTTAATGGTGTTGATGCAAGTTTTATGATATCATCAACTAAGATAAGGTCTGAATCTAAGTAAACAATTTTTCTAACACATAATGGAAGTAAATTTGCCAAATAGCTTCTTGCATAGTTTAAAGGACAATCGAGCGCTGATCGAATCGAGGATGAGATTAGTCCTGAAACGATCGATTCATCGAAATTGTAAACTTGGAATTTGAGGTAAGGGAAAGATTTTGAGATTGTGGAGCGGAGAAGTGAAATGTTTGAAGAACAAACAAAGTGAAAGATGATGTTTTCTGGGCATGATGTGTGTCGGAGGATTGAGAGGATTGCAGCCATGGATCCTCGGATGTATGTTGTGTCTAATGTCATTGCCACATGAACTGCTTCCTCGGAGCAGATGTAGTATGTGTCAGTGTCTGTGTCTGGTTCGGTGTCTGGTTCTGGTTCAAGTTCAGTGATAGAGGCACAATATGGTGAGTTGTAGAATTGAGGAGCTTCTTTGAATTGATCTTTCATGATTGTTTTTGAGGCATTGAGAAATGGAAGACACAAGAGAGTGAGAAAAAAGAAAAATAAAAATGTTGGTTTTGATTTTGGCATTATGAACTTCATTGTGTTTCTTGATGAGAAGTTTTTTTTTTTGGGTTGAGAAGAGTGAGATCTTTGAGGTGCTTATAATTGGAATTTGAGGAAGTTCAAACAAGCTTTTGAGTTAGAAAAAGTTTTAAATTTTTAGGAAGAAAAAAAAGAGAAGAAAAGAGGGAGAGATCAGAGAGAGAGAGAGAGAGGTGGCTTGCTAGCTGGATGGGCTAGTAGCATTATGAGAGAAGGCAAAGTCAAGAATATATATGAAAATATGTAAGAAGGGGTGAAGTTGGTGGAGTTCACATATGTAGTTTTGGATTTATCATTGATGGTATAGTTTTTTTGTACTAATATTTTTTCAGGTATGGGATGGGGACCCTTACCATACTCTTATTAAGGTTATGAAGTTCCTACATGTCTTATTAACTTGTGATTTTTAATTTTTATAGTATGTTACAGTGTATGTTTCCATGGTATGGTTTTATGTACTCAAAATTAATTATGAATTAAACCATGGGATGGTGATATTAAAGAGCTTTTATCCACTTACAAATTACACAAGGTGGGCATGCTTGTGCATTATGTATCATAAAAGACGAAATGTATGTGAATGTGTCAGAATCAGATTGCTCCCACATGTTTGTTAGCCTCATTTATTTTCATTTTTATTTTTACTATTTCACATAATGTAAATAGTGTCTGTATTTATGTGACAAAAGAAATAATGTTTGTATTTTTTTTTCCTTAACTTTTTAGTTTTTAGAAAAGAATAAATGTCTATGTTAGTATAAAATTCAGCCTAAAAACAAAAGTTTTAGATAATATACTTTAATAATTTCAGTTATAATTTGACCTCAAATTAATATGAAAAATGTGAGTGAAGTCAACAATCACCCAATAAAAGTAAAAAAAATAATTTAAAATTTTTATAAATATACGATATTTGTGTCAAAATTTATAGTATTTGAAAAATATTTCTCTTATTAGATGAAATTTATGTGGACACTATTTTGTTGTGTTTTATTTTTTTTTTTATAAAAACAATGAAAATTACTCTTTTTTTGGGTACATAGATGAAATGACAAAGTCATCATAAACTCACACACATAAAGTGGAGTGACTAGAGATCGAACTCCGATCATGGATGTCCAACCTAACAATTTATGTATTTTCTACCGGTTGAACTAGGACTTCTGGACAGACATGAAAATTACTCTACTAACTAGAAATAACTTCTAGAACTAATTAATTAACTCCAAAAGAAATCGACTTATCATCACAAAATTTGTCTTTTCTAAATTTTACCTTTATTACTTATGATTAATTAAAAAGAGATAATAACTAGTAAGAAAATATGTAAGTAATAAATGTTCATTATTTTTTCTATAGAGGTAGTTTTATCATGTGGAAGGTTGCCACGAAAATACTCTTATAGCTGTCATTTTTAATTTCATCTTAGTATATTTATTTTAGCAAATATATGTTAAGAGAGGAATATGAAAATTACAATTACTAAAATTTTAGTGTATAAATATTCAAATAATATCAACAATTTTTAAAAGGCGTGCAAATACATCATTGATGTATTTCAAAACTATAATAATAAACGAGATTTTTTTTGGAAAATGGAGAAAATCGCTACTCGTTGGAAGATGTCAATCTTTGAGAGATTAATACTTTATACAGATTTCAGTTAGTTACCTTAAAAATTAGTCTCTATAATTATATGCGGATGGATGATACATTAATTTTCATCGGTAGAAAAAATAATAACAAAAGGAGGTCATCAAATTGATTAATTATGATCGTCTTTACGGAATAAGACTATAAAGAGAAATTTCCATGAAGATATGATGTTTCACTTGGATTATAAATTTAGAAATGGTGAAGAGAGTACTTTATGCTAAAGTAACAGTGACACAAGACTGGTAAAGAGCATCCATGAAGATAAACTCATCACATAATATTTGATTTGGCTTTGTTGTAAGTATCTTGTGCATCTAACGTTGTTTTTACGGCTAGCTTCGTATTCATTCAAGGCACATTCAATGTAGTTCATGCTTCATAGTCATGCATTTAATTTTTTTATTTTTAATTATATTTTTCGTTCTTGTAAATGGTGGAATCATCACGCATCCATACATCTGAAAACTACCCAACAACCGAGTCTTTCCTTTTATAATAAAATAAAATGGGAATTGTAAAAATATTGTAATAATGTAATTGTAATTCATAAACTAATAAAACATAACTAATATTCCATTTGTCCTAGAAAATAATTCATATTTCAACCGATAATGGCGATATTGTTAGTTTTAATGCGTTCATTCGGATTTAAACTTGAGACATCGTAGTAGTAATATTTCGGTAGTACTAATTGTCAAGAAGCTTCGGCAATGTCATTGAATCATACTCAACATGAACAAAATTGAAACCTTTTAACAATAAGAATCTTCAAACCTTTCATAAAAACCCATATCTCAACCAAGTCAATTGAACATGCACCACACCAATCAAATTATTAAACTAACATAGCCAAATATAAATCTTACACGATTCTCACAAATCACACCACCATATGCAACCCGATTCTTTTCGGACCTGAGATTTGAATGATAGGTTAATATAAGTCTTTGAGTAAGAATTATTGGTTGTTGGTGGTCGAATCCCGTTGTGAAGGAGGAGGTGGTACCTTCATATACTCCAACAATCAAATCAGTAGGCCCCGAAGCTGAGAGGTATATTTAGGATTAGATATTGCATTTAGCCTTTTTGGAAGTTTTATATAGGGGAAGAATTAGGGTTGTAAGGATCATAACATTCTTTTGTGTACCTGTGATCGAGACAGATGTGGCGATATCAAGTGGTCCATGTGTGTTTCTATCAAACAGTAATCGTATGTTTTTATGGCATGTCTGCCACATGGTCCGCTTTGCCAAGTATATATGGATCCAGTAACCCGCTCCATTTCGTAGATGGACCTTGACCCAGTTTGAAATACAACCTTCCACCATGCTCCACCACAGAACCATCATAATTAATTTTAACCTAATTCTCATCCAGAGTAACCCCCAAAAGAAAGATGAATCACCAACATCTAAATAATTAGGTATCATAGAGGCTACTGCATAGTAACTAATCTATGATCCACTGGAACAATTTTACCTGCGAAAACAAGTAAAAAAGGTGGCAACGAACCAAGTTCATAGATTCTCATCCTCCTTTTGTAATTCCATCCATTCTTCAATCTTTGTTGTGTAATCGCCTCCACGAATTGAAAAGCAAGTAAAAAAGGTGGTGTAGTTGATCTAGAAAAATGCCGTGAAGGCGATTACACAACAAAGATTGAGGAATGGATGGGATTTCAAAAGAGGGTGAGAATCAATGGACTTGGTTCGTTGCCACCTATTTTATTTGTAAAAGGCGGAAATTAAGAGGCTTATTCTAATTCTTAGCTTTTTGAATCACACTTCCTATCATATTTGACATACTTTGTGAACATCAAATCATTCAAAGATCTCCAAAACACATAAAAATGGTCACAAATAGAATACCCCAACTACGACCATAACTAGAAATCCCTCTTTTTAAATTTGTGATCAACCAAGTATTCAAAACTAAGATCCATAAGCAATTATCAAAATTTCCTCTAGCAATTGCATTCAAACAACAGAAGCAATTATTAATGACTGCCCAATTTTAAAAGTAAGGGTTGTCAAGAAATTGAGGTATATTTCATTTTATGGAGGAAATTTTTAATGACCATCCAATTTCAATCGCCTCCTAAAACATTAAATGCTATAGGAAATCCAATTTAGGGTTGCGAAATTAGATGAGTGGCAAGATCTTGAAGAGGAGTTGTCCCAAAACTTAGTTATCCTTCCAACATTTTAAATTGTACCATTATTGGTAACCCAAGAGATGGAAGAGGTGACTTATAGCCAAGCCTTAAAAATTGTTGTCAACATGCTCGAAGAGATTCCATGAGATTTATGTTTGGTATTGCAAGATTACCATAATTATATATATTATTATTTAGCATGATCAATTTTCACCCATATATTAATATTATTCCTACAAAAAGTTAGCTGCCAACTCAATTTATGGATGTAAGCTTGATTAAGAGACTTCAAACTAGGCATTACAATTATTATTTTTTAACGGGTAGGCATTACAAATACTACAGGTCAATTTTCTTGAAATTTTTTATAGAGATCCTATAACAAAATTTAAAATATTCATAGAGTTAAACTTTATTTGATTTTACAATGCAGCGGTTGTTGGAGATCCAAACTAAGTATAGAAGTACGAAGTATACGTGTGAAATTGAAGAGAAAAATTATACTACAAAATTTGATATTGCCATTATAATTTAAATATATATTTGCAAGAAGATAAATTGAAGTATAGATTTCCAATATTCTTGATTTATCTTGTTATATTTAAATATATTTTTAGGCTCTTCCTATATACAAAAGTACATATGAATGGATTAAATTATTTATCTATATTCTATTACTCGTGTATCAAAAGAAAAATTTATTTTGTCGACATAAAAAATATCATTTTCTCAAATAAAAAAACCTATATGTATCTATTCTTGCCAAATGTAAATGTCAATGATTTTTCAAGCTGATCTGTATAAGTCATAGGAATTAAACAATCTTCATATTTTAATTGAAGTAACTTTACCTCAATCAACATCGTCCTTATTTATGTACCAAAAAAATCAAAACCGTCCTTTGCTTGTAGATTCAAACTCCTTCAACTATTCGCCATAGACTAGGCCAATAGAATATATTGTGATAAAAAATTCTCACACACCATGTAGGGTTTGATAGGTTATTGTTATTTTAATTGTTATGGAATATGGGAAACCAATTCTTATTCCATTCAATTCATATCTTCTAACCATTAATTAGTTATCCGCCACCAAACCATAAAATTAATTTACCAATTTAGAATGTGAGACATGAGATCATTAAACTAGTTTTGTTATTTGTTTCTAGTCCAGCATTATTATTACTAATAGCATGTATTTTTTTTTTTTCACCACCAGTTTAATCTGGTTCGGGGATCATTTCTGTCATCAATTGCTTTTAGTCCCCTACCGATCGCAGTTGCGGGGGATCGAACTGTGGTCCTCCCTACCAAATTCAGCGTCAATCATCACCGAACCAACTAACGATTGATATATTACTCTTGTTTTACACACCTTTAAATTAAAATTGATTAAATAAATTAATCATGTAAGGCAACACGTAGTTTGCAAGTAATTAATCTGACATTTTAGCTATAAGGGAGAATAAACCTTTAAAACCTTTTGATCACGTTTGACACATTGCAGCTTCTTAGTTACTCTTTTTTTTAAAAAAAATATAATAGCTTCTTAATTACTTGTTTAAGTACTGGATAGTATTTCATACTTGTATAAAGAGTTTTAAACCATAAGCACATCACAATTAATTGTGTGTGATTTTGAAAGTGATTAAGATCTAAATTAATTTTTTTAATAATCTAACAGTTATAATTGAGTGATAGTGTAAACACTATTTATACAAACTATATATATAGATTAAATTTCATAACGTAAAAAAAAAGTTCATATTATATTATAATTAATCAAACTATTTTACCTTCATTCGTCTGAGAAGCCAAATTAAATAATACTCAACAAAAAAATAAAATAGAAGCCAAACTAAAATGAAACGAAGCTTCCATCATAAGAGAAAAATCAATTACAATATCTATAAATAGTAACAAACAGTTGTATAAAGAATATCAACAAAGTTTAGAATTAAGGTTGGTGATAAAGCTAGCATAGCACATGCTTTTTCACAAAGAATCACTTACAAATTTTTCTGTTTTGGACCCAACAATTAATATTTTTTATCCATAAGTACATTTTGTTTGTTTCTCAAAAGAAAAATGTTATCATCACACTTCAAAATTTAAATATATATGATATCACACGCCATATAAATGAATTAATTACATTCCAAAAATAATAAACGCGTTTGAGTTATGACTTATGACTTCACATGAGTCTTAAAAGCCAGTTTGTACATATGAAGTGACTCATGTTGTAGCTTCCAATAGTTTGGCTACATATATACATAGTCAAAACAAACTATACAGTCTGTCACATATAACTCAGCTACATTTTATATGTGTCATCAATCCCGTGCTTTAAAATTTTCATTCAATATTAATGTTGCCTTAGTTTAAAGTACGTAATTGAAGTCGGTGATATTTTATGTACAATCCAATTCCAATTCCAATTAATAGTTATGGGCATGTTTACTTTCAGGGTGTGTATACCACCCTGTTCACATTTCCTTATCAAACTGCTTTATTGGTACAAATTTAGTTTTATGCCACAAGTTAATCTTAAGCAAACAAGGAACCAAAGTTTGGTATTCTAATAATATACGACATTGTTGCAATAAATTAGATCTAATATATAACTAAATTATTAGACTCAAGTGATTAATGAAATTTGTTTATAGATAAATTGTTTGAGAGGATTTAAGTTTGAATCTTGATTAGAATATTTTTTTATGGCAAATGTTAAAGATCTTAAATTGTAAGTTTTTTATGAAATTTTTATGGAAATGCATAAAGTCAATGCATTGAAAATCGTAGTGTTTAACTTTTTAAATAAAAAGTTTCTTTAAATGAAATGCTTAAAGAGGACACTCGTTAGCAAGACCATTTTTTTTATTTAACTTTACATACTCTTCCTCCGTCAAACTCCAAATTACCATGACATTTTCTTATGAATAGGAGGCAGCACTGTTCCTGATATTTTATGAGCCCTAGACAAAATGTGAGAAAAATAATTTATTTTATTTAACATAATACAATTTAATAACACAAAAATAGAAATTGATCGTTATTAGTATCAGATAACTCAAAAAAAAAAATCAGCAAAAATAATAAACCACAAAAGTATAGAACAATAACATCTAAAAATTGATAGTTTTACCGAATAAAAATTGATCGCTTGGCAAAACTGAAATGGAAAAAATGAAATGTTCTACATACATCAAAGGATTGCAAAATTTCTATTATTTGATTTGTTATTCACATTTATCGATTCATGTATCAATTTCACTTCATTTAAAATCAATCATTCGAACCAAATTCTACTAAATATTTTTTTGAAAGGTTTATATACTTGCTTTGATCGTATTAAAATCTTGTTTGGGGTTTTTTTTTAATATTTATATAGTAAGTTGATTAATTTTTGAAAATATCAACCCGATCACACCAAATCAAATCAACACATTCTTTCAACACAATAAAAATCAATACATTCTTCATTGTTTTGTTTGGATTTCATGAAAAATATTACAAAAATTGATAATTTTTAATATTTTTAGATATTTTTCTACCAAAAATTGAATCAAACTAACCTATTACATCTCTAACCATGCCTTCCTTGTTGTATCGTATCTCATGTAAGGGTAGAAATAAATTAGAGTGACTGGCAAGAGTGTACGATTTAGCCTACTTTTCACGTGAAACTACCTCATAAACGCACGGTGCAGCAATGTAGTTGTAGTGTATCCAAACATACACTTAAACATAGAACATGTATCCAAATATGATTGTATGAAATAAAATTTTAAATAAGTTCACAGGTTATACCAACATTTAAAAATGCCAGATACATATTTAAAAATAAATTTATGACTAACTACAGATCAAATATAAACCTTAAATTTTTTGACGAAGTTAGACCCATGCTTGAAAAGTAAACCCTAATGACATGCTATGGGATCTCCTCAGTAGGGCAAACCAATTACAAAAAATTGTGTTTCTGTGACTGCAAAAAAGACCTAGCCATATGTATTTATAGCAACATCATCCTAAACACCTCTTGTAGACCAAAAGATTATAATTACATTTGACATGGAAAAGAAAAAAAAAATATGATTACACTTTATCTACTAAGACCATAGTTAGATGTCCAAAGTCCATTAAAGATTGATAACAAAAGGTTACCAACAAAATATGGTGTAGTCTTTATCAACACCTACTTTTCCCATACATTCAAGCCATGTGACTGAGAAGAATTTTGAGTATTTTCTTAAGGCCCATATTGGTAGCAACGTAACCCAAAAAGAAAAAGGTAACGATTACGCCCCTTGGGTTGCTATCAGGCCCCCCTAAAATCCCAAAATACCCCTAAATTACCGTTGAAAAATTTCGTCACGTAGGGAACGAAATTGCAAAAAACCAAAATTTCGTCTTCTAGGTGACAAAACACACAATTTCGTCTTCTAGGTGACAAAATTGTGTATTTTGTGCCCAGATGTGAACGACAAGGCAGGCCTACTACGTTTAACTAAAATTTCGTCTTCTAGGTGACAAAACACAAAATTTCGTCTTCTAGATGACAAAATTTCAAAAAATTGGCGTTTCGGTAACTACGAGACGAAATTGTGTGTTTTGTGCCCAGATGTGCGCGACAATGCAAGCTTACTATGTCTTAACATAATTTCGTCTTCTAGGTGACGAAATTTGTTGTCTTCGTTTCCTAGGATACGAATGCTTATAAGGGCATTTTGGTCACGACAGGGGGCCTGCGAGTAATACTAGGGGGCCTAAATAGCAAGCTTCAAAGGTAACACGTAACAAAGAGTGGATCTAATTATTTTTGGGCCATAAGGTAAAAGAATCACAAAAGAATTCAAGGTTGTACACATAAAAATACAAAATGCAAGGTCGGGCAAATGCTGTCCTTGAAAGAACTTTGAACTTTAATTTTGAAAGTGGTGAATGCTTTTTCATTTAACAATGTGTAATAATTTTAGAATTAAGATAATCTGCTGCAAGATGTAAATAAATGTGTGGCTGAAAATATTATAATGTGACATAAACTTGGATTCTCATTCCAAAAAATAAAAAATGGGACTCGTGTGAATGCGGTTAACAAACTTTTGGCTAAACTTTACTTATCTACCGTCGTGACGATAGATTATCTAGTTAACAAATTGGATTGAAGTCTGCTCACCGAACCAATGAAAATATTGGTAGCAGTCAAATTAACAGTTTTTACTGATTTATGGGAGTTTCTTCTCCGAGATTTTTCGTTTTTGTAATTCCGTTTTCATTGGCTTTGGTCCAACTTTATCGGATGCCATCGAAGGGACTGGCTTGGGTCCAATTGCTTATTGCGTTTTTTGTAATTGCAAGTCATTTGTATAAGAAAACAAAAAATTGAAAGGAAAATAAATAATATAATACTCCTGTACCTAGCTAGCAAGCTCAATAACATCATTTCCAACCTGCAAAGGCTAATAATCCATGACAACTGATAAAAGTTAAAAACATAAACAAACTAAGTTAATTGCAATAACAAGGTTTGGAGACTTGATTTATAGGATGCACATTGTTATGATCTTTCAGAGTACAAGATTGAGCAATTCATAATTGAGCTCAAGGTAGCACAATGTGCAAAATGGCCTTACAAATATTTACTAGATTGCTTACTACAAACCACTGCTGTACTCATCAACTTTTTGTAAGGAAATTAATAGATTTTATACTACAGCAGTCAACAGAGTAAGGGAACCAAATTGATAATAACTCAATAAGCATTTTGTCTTATCAATGAAAGGTGTAAGATTCTTGAAAAATAATATTTTGACAGAGTTGAGAAAAACTAAACTGATACCAATACTATACTATCATACAAATGGTAAGTCTAATGTAATATGAACTACACTTGAATCTTTGCACTTCAATGTCTAATGCTAATGTAAGAGGAAATAAAGTGCAACTAGTTTGAAAAGTCCTTAAATTTCTACATATATCATTAATATTCTAATGTGTTTTTTATAATAAAATAGAAAACCGCATCATAAAAACGATCCAACTGAAAAAATCATAATGCATGTCTACCCTCAACTATAAGTAAAAAAAAATCATAATGCATGTCTACCCTCAGCTATAACAGCAACAGAGGCAACCTAGTAGTGCTATACAACTTCCACCATTATGACTTCTAACTAAGAGTCGGACCCAACACATTGTAGATCTATTATCGGCAGCCGTACCTTACATTTGCAATAGACTGAGTTGGACACAGTGACCTCCGAGTCACACAGAAGTAACACAAGCCATTCCTTCAAGGCTCGCCTTCTTAAATCCTAATCTTTAAGAACAAATGAATCAACAAGCATAACCCTGATGAAATAATAAAGTTAATGGATACTGTAAGCAGTAAATATCTAAATGAGTTCCCACATAAGATGACCACACAACATGTATTTAGCATAGAGAAAACCAAAAAGTGAGGAAAAACTATAATTTCCATAACCATCCCGTAGGTATATATCATCAGTATATAAACATCAAACTAACATCTATATCTGCATTTGATTTCATGATCTTGAAATGAAATTTTACTTAAGGATGCATATCAAGATCGATAAACTAATTAGATACGAACTACAACAGTAACAAGAGAGTATGATATGAACAACCTCCACAGTTACAAAATAATAAAAGGAAAAAAAAGGCACACAGGAAGACTGATAAGAGCTTCAGTCTGGTTCTATCAGCAGTCTGAATCCTATCCAATCTATTGCCAAAGCAAAGCAAGTACCACGCAAAAAATAACAAACATCAGCAGCCTCTTCAGATAATAATCTTGTTGCCCTTGACCTGTGTGCGGAGGATATCTATGAACATGGCCACCATGAAATGAATTAGAAAATCCATAAGGGAAACCAGCTGCTCCACCATACATGGCTCCACCATGAAATCCATGCATCTGAAAGTTAAATAAGGATGGTATAAAACTGCCAAATCCTGCAGAAAATGTGAAATTCCCAAATCTTGCAGTTGTTGCTGGTGCAAATCCTCCCAATCCACCCAAGCCACCTGCGAATCCAAATCCATGTTGAGAAAAAGGATTTGATTCAGGTGGAGGAGCAGTTTCAGGTCTCTGACCGGCAGGACGATGAGGGATATTAACACCGGGAATAGATTTCGATCTCGGATCAGTTGATGTCTTTCCTCTCCCATATAAAGGAACCAACTTCTCCTCCTCAATCATCGCCTTACAAACCGGGCATTCTCGTGACTGTGAGTGAAAATGAAGCCATTTGTAAAGACAAGGCCAGCAGAAAAGATGACCACACAAAGTAATAATAGGATCTTGTGCTAAGTCAAAGCAAATGTTGCATTCAAAATTGCCAGTATCATTGTTATTATTATTGCTTGAGAAGGGAGGGCTTGGGGGTGACCTGCTTGTTGATTCCCCAAACCCACTTGCCATCTGTCAAATAAAATCCCAATTTCAGATTGTGGACTTGTTAGGATAAACAGTTTAATTAAGCACTTATAACCTGAAGCACTTGTCATAAAAGTACTTATGTATAAACTATTTTTATAACAAAAGATAAAATAAAGTCTAATGGTTTTCATATAAGCTATCATGGAGAGCTTATGAAAATAAGCTAAAAACAGCTTAAGAACATTTCATACATTGTTTTCATAAACTCTCCCAGATAGTTTCACAAGCTATGAAGCACAAACACTCCTCAAATTAGGTGTCCCAGTATCGGACACCAACACGACACCTGCACATATGATTACATCGAATTATGTCATTTTTCTCAAATTATTACTGGTGCCGACTTGTCGGTGTCTGATGTCCGTGTATGTATCTGTGCGTCATTGCTCACAAGTGCTTATCAGTAAATAAGCTCAAATAAGTCAATCAAAACGTGTCATGCATGACCGTTCTTGCACATAAAAACTCAATTCTGTCTAAAAACATTAGATCTAAGATATATCATATCACAATCTACACATATTGCTAAGTCAAATTATTCAATCATGTAAACTTTCAAAGCATGAACAGTAGGTTAAGTAATCCATAGTTTCATTTTCATACATGATGAAATCATGAAGCTACAAATGTTACAGAGAATAAGAAAAATTTAGGGAAAAAAAGAACAAAACCTCAATTTGATGAGAATTTAGCAAAATCAACACGAAACTAAGGTCCAATTCAAATTGAAAAACTCAAAATCATAACCCTAACTCAGATTTCAATTTAATCATTTAGACAACGATTTAAAGAAAAAAAAATTTGAAATTATCTACATGGATGAAATCAAGGTTTATAAGTTAAGAAAATTAAAAAACCAAATTGCAAAAAAAAAAAAAAAATGTAATGATCGCAGATTGAGAAGAAGTTACGAACCTGAAGAAACGATAGATCTTTTGTTGAAGTCAAAACCTCTAAAGAGAAAATAATGAGTTATTATTAGTTGGATGGATTTTTATTTTTTTTCACGTGATGAAAATTATTAATTAAAAATAGTTGAAAATGCCAAATGGTAAAAACAGAGCTTAAATGGAAATAAATGATGAGTTTGTGTTTTACTATTTTAGGATTGTTTCTTTGTCAAAAAAAAAATGTTAGGATTGTTTCTTTCTTTCTGTATTTAAAAATTAACAGTGGTATTATTTTTTATAGGGATCTTCTATGTACCGGTACATTGTGTCGTAAATTAATAAATTAACGGCTATTTTTATGAATTAAATAACTATTAATCTATTATTTTGCATTTTAAAAATTATAGTATATTACAAGAAAAAATACAATTTCATTGTTTATAAGCATTGCGTCTATGATCGAACTTGAAACTAGCCCGACACTAATTTTTTAATATCTTTTCAAAAAAAAATTAATATCGACTATTATGGGGAAAAAAAATTCAAAAAATATCAAATTTTATATTTTTGATAGTATTGATAAATAATATTTGGTTATTATAATATTTTTAATGATATAGAAAATGATGATGAATTTCCAGGTGGTGGTTTGCTATTGGTTATTTGTTGGTAGTTTTAGTATTGCCAACGCAACGCGTTAAAACCATTTTGACTTGAAGTTCCAAACCAAGTACTACAGTGAGTAAGTACTTACGATCCATACACATACTACATGAATACATTATTATGGAAACGCGCTTTATATGTGGTAGAAGTTGACACAGTTTTTATGCTGTTTTAAATTACAGTCGTCCGATCTAAATCCAATATCTTTGAACATATAAAAAGAAATGGAGGGAGTAATAAATAAATTGGACAAAATCACACTATCATTTCATTAATGAACACAATGAGAAATATCAATGAATAAACATGTCACTATCTTTTTTGTCTTGACCCAAAAAAAAAAAGATGTGTAACTACTACTATCTTGACAAAATATTCTGGTAAAATTGTTAAGCGGAACTCTCTTTCAATTCTGAATTTGAATTGAAATAAGGGTTATTTCGATTTGGCTTATTATTTAGCTTATAAAATAGTTTATGCAAATAAATAAAGTTTTATATTGATTTATAAGTTTTTACTGATAAAATTTGTATTTTTATAAATTGTTTTATCATATTAAATTGAAAAATTTATAATGATACACAAAAACTTATTTATTTGTATAAGTTGTTTCGCATAAGCTTAAAAATAAAGGCCTTTAAAAATTGTTACATTATCTTAAAAGATGTTGTTCTATATCCATTGGGAATTTAAAGGCCCAATTTATCAAAGACCTCTCTGGTGACGGATTTGGATACTCTCCAATCCTCTCTTCTTCTTTTTTTATGTTTCTTTCTCTCTCATCATCACTTGTTTATTTTTATTTTTTAATTTCTCTCTCTTCACACTCACAAAACAAAGAAAATGAAATCTCTGCACCTTTTGATAATGTTGTCTCCAATTTATTGTCCCAACTAACAAAAGCAAACAAGCAACAAAGGATTTGGCGAGATCATATTTAAAGATAGGGATTTGAATCGGTTGTCGTAGCAGTTGTATACAGTAGTCAATTTCAATCGCTAATTTGTGATTTAACGATTTAGATTTATGCAACATCAATCTAATAGTTTAATATAGTATTTTTTCTAGACTCTATGTTTGATCGGATGACCAACAATAGTTACTATGTTAAATTCAAATCCTCAAGGATGATGTATTACTGTTCTTCCCGAATCATTTAGTAGATGGTAGACATTTTCTATCTAAAATTCTTTTAAAAGTACTTTCAAGTACCACTCTCATATTCACAACCACAATGATGAAATGTTCTCCACTCCAACCTATTTATATTGAGAAATGTTATTTTAACACATTTTTTCTTACACAATACATATACAGTGGCAATTTTGTAATATTTTTCTCTTATCTCTTCTTTTTCATTTGGTTTCTCTCTCCTGTATATGTATTGTGTAAGAAAAAGTGTGTCAAAATATCATTTCTCATTTATATTCATCTATTGCATTAACTTCCTCGATCGACTCCAAGTCAAATGTATCTTATAGTAATCGATATTATTCACATCAACAAAAACATGGTAAAACAAAAAGGAAATAAAATTGATGAGCAATATGCTTTGATCATTTATAATATAATTCAAAAAATGAGTCAAAAGTACAAAAGATAAAAAAATCAGTATAAAGTTGGACTTGAAGTCTTGAACAACTATTTCATTTTATATTTTAGTTTTGGACTGTCGGTTCACCTTATCAATAAAAAATAAAACCGAGTAAAATGCAAACCAAGCCAAGCAACGCGTTGAATGCATGCCTTAATTTGTTAAGCATTGTGTCCCCATCACGATGATGCTACTAAGAAAGATAGATAAAAGGTGATTGCCCAATCAATATACAACATTCTGTAGCCACCCAAAAATATATAATAGGCAAAATTACACAAATGGTCCTTTATCTTATTTATTTGTAATATTTTGGTCCTTTATATTTTATTTGTAACATATAGGTCCTTTATTTTATTTATTTGTAACACTTTAGTCATTTATCTCTTTTTTTTCCCATATAGGTCCTTTATCTTTTATAATTTGTTCATATAAACCCTTGTCTCATTTTTTTTAATTAAAAAAATGTTGATATTTATTTTTAAGAGTATTTCTTTATTAAAAAATTAAAAATCAAGAAAAATGAAGAACACCTTCAACATCTTCATCATTTTTCATGAATCTTCATCACCATTTTCCTTAAATAAAAAAATGTTTACTCAAATTTACCTCCAAATATCATAAATCTATATTATAAACACAAAAATCAAAATCCCCAAATTCTCAATAAACCCTAAACAAATTTAAAATGCAAATGGAATTTGGAGGAAGATGATAAACATACAGGTAACAAGATAAAAGATGCAATTGGAGGATTATCTCTTATTGTTACATTTGATATTTCAGGAAACAATTTAACAAACACAACTTTGTGTTTCTCCACAGACAAATACTTTAATTACACAAAAACAAAACACATAACATAGTATAAGAATCCACACATACTCTAAAATCCAATTCTTCATAAAATAAAAATAAAAACTATAAAAACACATAAAGGGTCATTCAAAAAACCAAACAAGGGAGAGTAGTGGTTCACGTGGAGTATCAGAAGATTGTGTTTGTTAATTTGTTTTTTTATCATCTTCCTCCAATTGCATTTTAAATTTGTTTAGGGTTTGTTGAGAATTTGGGGATTTTAATTTTTGTGTTTATAAGAAGATTGCAAATAAACATAATATAGATTTATGATATTTGGAGGTAAATTTGAGTAAACATGTTTTTGATTTAAGGAAGATGGTGATGAAGATTCATGAAAAATGATGAAGATGATGAAGGTGTTCTTCATTTTTCTTGATTTTTAATTTTTTAATAAATAAATATTTTTAAAAAGTAAAAAATAAATATCAACATTTTTTAATTAAAAAAAACGAGACAAGGGTTTATATGAACGAATTATAAAAGATAAAGGACTTATATGAGAAAAAAAATAGATAAAGGACTAAAATGTTACAAATAAATAAAACAAAGGATCTATATGTTACAAATAAAAGATAAAAGACCAAAATGTTACAAATAAATAAGATAAAGGACCATTTGTGTAATTTTGCCTATATAATATTAGTCGTAAACTATTCTTCATAGTTCATGTACTACATCACAAGACATTATAATACTTATAGCTAGATTTGACCAAGTTTGTTTCATTCTTAGCTTGGTCTAAATTATATATTCGATTTCTTCATACTAATATCAAAATCAACAACTACCCACCCATTATTTCTATACAAAACAAACAAGACAAACCAAACCCACTTGCAAGACTTCAACAAACATACACAAACCACACATTTTTCCACATTCAATTCTTAGTTTTATTGCAAAGATTGCAAATGAAATTCCAGATTATAGAGAGCATGAAATATTGGCTAATAGACCATCCAACCATAGTTTGGTTCCGATGGAGTCCTAGCCAATCATGGGGCTCCACGTGGCCATTCCTCGTCACCGCCATCGCCACTTATATAACGGCCGCGCTCACCCTCCATGTCATCCTTAAAATCTTCAAACGACTTCACGCTGTCCCATTGGGACCCATTCCCGCCATCCACTACCTCATTATGTCACTAATCTCCGCCACAATTTTCACCGGCATACTATTATCCGCTGGAGCAGAACTCCGCGACACACGGTGGCTACTCCAACGAACTAAAACCACTCCTTTTGAATGGTTCCTTTGTTTCCCACTCGGTATTCGTCCCTCAGGCCGCGTTTTCTTTTGGTCTTATGCTTTCTACCTCTCTCGGTTTCTCCATTTGTTTCGAACGTTCTTTGTCATTCTCCGTCACCGGAAACTCTCATTTTTCCGGCTGTTCAACAACTCTATTCTCTTGGTTAGTTCTTTTCTATGGCTTGAATTTTCACAATCTTTTCAAGTTTTGGGAATTCTGTTTTCAACTTTTGTTTATTGTTTGGTTTATGGGTTTAGACTTTGGATTGAAATTGGGTTACCAAGTAAGAATTTTTTGTTCACAGTGAATTGTCAAATGATTTTGTTGGGTTGTAATTTGGTTTCTCATGTTGGTGTTCTTTGGTTGCATTTGTTGAGAGGTGGATGTAATGGAATTGGAGCTTGGATTTTCAATTCTGTGTTAAATGCTGCTATTCTTTTTCTCTTTTTGAAGTCCTATGTCAATGTACATTGCAAAAAGAAGAACAATAACACAGATAGTAGTACTAGACTAGTACATGTGACAAATTAAGGTTTTAAATTGCGGTTACAGTAACAATTGAAATTGTGTCACAAACAATCACTTTGATGTCATGGTTTAAGTTGCGGCCGAAAAACCAATTGACGTTGAATCTAGTGGAATGAGCTAGTCTACTGGGCGAACCAAAATTTGAATCTTAATTGGGAGAGATGCATACATTTAGTGTTTGATGGTGTCTCAAATATAAATTAGTTTGAGATGGAAAGTTTCATTGCTGGCTGCTGAGGCAAATACTTGGAACTTGGTCTCCCTTGCTGCAAATTTTGGTCTTCAGCTTTTTTATACTTTAGTTTGATTAGGTTCAACCATGTCTCTTTAAAATGTTGAGACATGGAATAGGACACATAACATATTTCACATACTTTGTAAATCTTTAAGCCTTTGCTTGGAACAATGGGTCCGTTTAGGGTGGACCAAAACATGTCTTTGCCCAAGTTGGACCCATGGAAATTACCTGCCATAGGAGGTTTGATTCGTTTTGATCCGGTCATAAGATTCTTTTCCGCCACATACACTGCAACAGTCAATTATTTAATTAAATAATTCAAAAAGAAAAGAAAAATACAGGTAGATTAATATCGTGAGAAAATAATTGAAAATAATTTGTAGAAAATAATTGCAACAGTCCTTTTTATTTTCTCTTTCTTAAAAAACTTATTGTTGACGACGGCGATGGTGGATTGAAAATATCGTTGCTCTTTCTCAAATTTGAGTGATAAATTGACATCTTGTATCAACAATTTTTGAAAAGGTAAAAACGTGCGGGCGATATAACGAAGTTGTTCACATCTGAGTCCGTCTTCCATTTTCCATTTAAGGTAATTTTTAATCTACTGTGAATCTATGGTTGATGTTCTATGGTTGATGTTCTATGGTTGATGTTGGAAAATATAGTAGTTATTTGATAGTTATGTTTAATTTTGTGTTATTGTAGGAAATTTAGTAAAGCATCGATCTAGTAATTTCATTTGTTGATCCTGGTCAAAATGGTAGAAGTTTTTTCAGAAACCAGTGATGAAAATCAATCGACCCAGGTGTGTTATTTTTTGAATTTTCTGTTGTTAATTATGTTAATTTTTGAATTTTCTATTGCTAATTATGTTACGTACTATAGTGATCCAGAAAATTAATAGTTTTAAATGATTTAGGGTTTGGAAAATCTAGCAATGACCGATGATGAAGGAGAAGGAGAAGGTGAAACTGGGGAAGGTAATGTAGATGATACAGAGAGTAGTAGGTCTGAAGGTGAGGGTGGGTGTATTTTTGGTGTAGAGACTGCTGTGAATTGTTTGGAAGACATAACTAAGATAAATTTTAAACAGTTAAGGCAGGAAGAGGTAATGAAATATCATTTTTTGAACCTTGATGTAGCGTACACATTCTACAATTGGTATGCTAATGTCCATGGTTTTGCTGCAAGAAAAAGTAAAGTCATGAGGAACAAAAAGGGTGATATCACTCAACAAACATTTGTCTGCTACAGACAAGGGGTTAGAGCTACTAAGACAGTAGGGACTTCAAGTAAACCAAAGAGAGTACCCAAAACATGCATCAGGTGCGGCTGTGAAGCTAAATGTCGCGTTCATGTTGAAGGAAACAGTGGACGGTGGTACATTAAATTACTCCATGATGCTCACAGTCATAAATTGTTGGATGAAAAATTTGTTGGAATGTTACCGGCACATAGGAAGATGACTGATCATGATGTTTGGAGAATGAGCAACATGAGGCAAGTTGGTATGAAGACCACTCACATTTTTGGATTATTTGCTAGTGAAGCTGGTGGCTTTGAAAAGGTTGGTTTCCGTAGGCGGGACATGTACAACGAGCAGGAAAGGCATAGATTAACGACTTCAACAGACGCCAAAGCTGCTTGTCAATACTTAGAAGGCATGCGCAGGAGTGATGAAACAATCTATTGGAAGCACAAAGTTGATAGTTGTGGAAGACTTACACACTTGTTTTGGTGTGATGGGGTGGCACAGAGGGATTATATGGTTTTTGGGGACGTTTTGGCGTTTGATGCAACTTATAAGAGGAATAAATACATGTGCCCCCTAGTTGTTTTTTCTGGTGTAAACCATCACAACCAGAGCATTGTTTTTTGTTCTGCTATTGTAAGTGACGAAACAGAAGAAACATATGTCTGGCTGTTGGAACAGGTTTTAGCTGCAATGGGAGGAAAAAGTCCAACATCCGTTATAACCGACGGAGATTTGGCGATGAGGAATGCTATAAGAAGGGTTTTTCCAGAATGTCATCACAGACTTTGTGCATGGCATTTGATACGCAATGCCTGCACTAATGTTGGGAAGAAGCAATTTGTGAGGAAATTTAAACAGTGTATGCTGGGTGATTACGATGTTGGTGAATTTAAGGCAAAGTGGGACAAAATGGTGAATGACTTTGGATTGCAAAACCATAAATGGGTGAAAGAGATGTATGAAAAGAGGCATATGTGGGCTACTGCTCATATTCGTGGAAATTTTTTTGCTGGATTTCGAACAACTTCTCGATGCGAAGGTCTTCATGCACAATTTGGCAGATATGTTAATTACCAAAACAACTTGTTGGAGTTCTTGCACCAATATTTTAGATGCCTGAATTACATGCGCTATAGTGAGTTAGAGGCTGATTTTGGGTCTTTTCATGGTGATCCTGTGTTAGAAACTCCATTGCCTCTAATTGAAAAAGCTGCAGGAGAAGTATATACTAGAGAATTATTTTTGTTGTTTCAACCTGTGTTGCGTAGAGCATGTACATGTACTGTCATCGACAGTAGACAATCTGTTTCCTTATATTTCTATACTGTCATGAAGTATCCAAAGGAACATGCAGAATGGCAAGTATCATTTTGCCCTTCTAGTTTACAATTCAAGTGCTCGTGTGAGAGGTTGGAGTCTCTAGGCATTGTGTGTGAACATGTGGTGGCTGTGTTGGTGTATCTCAATATTGTTACTTTACCAGAGTCTCTTGTGATTACTAGATGGACAAAACATGCAAAGGATACAATTGCTGTTATGAATCCTAAAACCAACCTACCTATTGAGCCTACAGCTGTAAGTAAATTTACCAATGTTGTTGAAAGATGCAAGAGAATGGCCGTAGCGGTTGTAAAATGCGGCAAGCCTCAACTGATGCGAAGTACGTTAGACTTGGTTGATGCACAGACAAAGCTTTTGGAAGATGAATGTAATAATAATGAACCTGGGTATGTATACAATCAAACTTTTTTTGAAGAAAATATTCTGAACCCAGCTCGTGTAAGAACAAAAGGATGCGGTGTTGCTACAAGTTCAAGTTCGCAATTAAGAAACAAGGCCCAAAGAAGGAGAGTTGGTGGTGAATCAATGTCTGGTTTCCAAGGAAGAAACAATGGTAATGGTAGGAAACCCCAAAGTTGTGGTGTGTGCGCTACTGAAGGTCATAATAGAACTTCATGTCCAATCTTGAGCCAAAATCCAAGTCAATTACAAGATAATTGTAATTCTGTCAACAACGAAGATGGCGATTATGATGAAGATTATGGGAACATAGGAACCGTTGATATGGTAAACGAATTTGTAATTAAATTTAGTTCTTTTCCAATTTAACTGTAATGATAAATTTTAACTGTTTTAGTTGTTATAACTTTTTTGCAGAATGTGTAATGGAGCTGGTGATGGAGCTGTTGGTAATCTGCAGGCTGCTGGTTAGGTTGTTGGTAATGTGGAGCTGGATATGTGGTGTGCTTTTTGTAATTGAGATTTGAGACTTTGCCTTTTTTGTTAATTTAATGTGTTAATTTAATGTGTTGATTTGAGACTATGCAAATTGACTTACTTTTTAATGTATTGATGCTTGAGACTTGGCTGGTTTATGTGGTGTTGAGACTTTGCTTGTAATTGAGACTTTGCAAATATTTAATTTATGGTGGTGTTGATTAAGTATCAGTAACAGACTAATGTAGTATGGTGTTGAGACTTTGCTTGTATTGAGACTTTGCTAGTATGGATCATGTTTATGCAATTAGTTGGGTGGTAGTAGCTAGTTTATTAATTTTATAGCTTCTGTTTTGATGCTTTGGGGCTGCAAGGTTGATACCTGCGTTTTTGCCTTGTTTGGGGATGGGTCATGTTACTTTTTGTGTTGGTTTTGGCTTTATTTAAGGTGTTTTGTATTGGTGGTGTTATGTTTGTAACTTCCACCCAAGTAATTGCATAAACATGTGGTGTTCTTTTACATGTATATTTCATAATAAAAATGATGCAAGAAGGGGTGTATAGTAACAAGTGAAGAGAGTGGTGACTGAGACGGCCATGCTAGGCCCAAAATCATCCAAACATGAAAATTACTACAATATGGCATCCAAGAGTGGTGACTGAGACATACAGGCATGTTAGTTAAATTCTATGAATTACAAGACGTAGATCCAATAACGGTTCAATACTTCATATAAAATAAGTCATATGATATTACAATATGGCATAAGCTAAAGCTAAAAAGCGACCCCATAACCATGGATTACAAAAAAAGACCCAGTCATTAACATGAAAGGGGGTCAGGGGCAGAATCAGTTACATATTGTAGCTTGCCTTGCTAAGTTAAATAGTACTAAACAATAAAATTAACAAAAGTGGAATATTCATCCAATTAAACGATGATCCGTTGCATGCATATGAATTTAATATTCATCGTCTACCAAAAAACTTTTCAATCCTTCTTCATGATCTTAAGCGGTGATAAGGTCCCAACAAGTTTTTGCCTCATCCTCTATGAAAGTCCAAATGTCATTCTGCAGTCCAATAGCAAGCAATGCAGCTGTCTTTGCACGAACCAAGTTTTCCTTGAGCTAACATTTGCAATAAAAATTAGTTAATAAAACTGGAAAAAAAAAGTTAATAAATTTTGTGAACAAGTGCAATTTATACCTCCCCTTGTAGGTTAGGAGTGAAACACTGATGCATGTCTATCCAATCAATTAACCAAACAGCAGCATTGTTACTTAAAAAAAATAAAAAACAACCATATTAATACATAATTATAACCAATTCATACAATAACATGTAATTGTTTTGTGTTGTAAGCCATTAACAAACCTGTGTCCACAGTTTGGAATTCCCCTAACTTCTTCAATTGGCCAATCACTAATCAAGAGATTTCTATCATAAAATGTGGTCCCATAAAATGGTGATGCAACCATGTCATGCAAATGTTCACACTACAAAACAGATTACACAACAAAATTAGTAATGTCATATTAACTTATTATTTAATAATAAGACAACTCATAGTTTATGATTGATTACTAACAATGAGGGACATAGTTGCCCTTCTAGATGAAACCTCTTCCATTCGGCAATGACTATCCAAGTGGTAAACAACTCCTAGTTGTACAGATAGTACCATTAAAAACCAGTGATCATTTGCCGTATTGATAGGGACATAGATCTGAAATAAAAAATATTGAATTAGATACATAATTTTTTTGAAAAAAGACTTTAATATTCGGTAAGAGTCATTATTTAAATTTAATACATACATATTTGATCTTTGGATATGGGGGCATCCAATCCTTACAATAGCGGTCGACCAATTGATTAAGTGGTACTCCTAAAAATATATCGTCCGCAAATGAAGGTGGTAAATACCAAACAGCCCCTCTATTGTAGTTTTCTTGTACCCACAAAGCCCTTACACAAACTAATGTCATTATCTGTGAATATAAAAAAAAAAATCAGTTATTTATACTATTTTCATTTAATTTCTATGGTCATAATAATAATAATATTTAGAGTATAACTGACCTTTTTGTTGACCTTCGCTCCCGGTCGTAATGTATCAAAGTCATACCTAAAAGCTTCAATCCCCTTTGAACTTACCAATCTCTTCCTGTGACATTAAGAGGTGTTAATATCATCATCAAGGCAAGGCAAAATAAATAAATACAACATGGTCGATATCATTAAAAAAATAAAAAATCAAAATAAAGAGTAATTTTACTGTTTGTCCTTGTCAGGGTGATAGATATAAGCAAGAGCTTGTAGCTCTGTGAGATCAAGTTGCATTTCAGCAGTCACAGCAAAGTTCCATTTGATTCCCCTTGGTAGTACCATCCTAGTCTTCTTTGAAACAGATCCTGACATGGTTTTCTTCCCTTTTGATGAAGAACCCCCCTTTTTCCCTTGAGTAGGTATCTTTGGGGTTGTGCATGGACTTTGAAATACTAATTTTTTACTGATTTGGTTCAAAGCTTCAGCATCATCCATGGCATTATTCCCAAACCTCCTAAAACTGCTTGTTGCACAAGCCATGCCATTTGATAAGTCAGTTGTGTTTTTAATAGCCTCCATGTTTGTCCAAGCAGCAGGTAGTGCAGGTTTTGGAGAGTTATGTTTGTTGACAAAGTGGAATTGTGAAGCAGCTTGTGATACTGTTTTGTTGATAACAGTGTTAACAATGTCATCGTCATCCTCATCAGTAAATGTCAGATCAATATTAGCCAACTCCTTTTCCTTTTCAAGTTCAGTTTCGTATTCATTGTAAACAAACTTGCGCTTTCCATTACCAACATTGACATGTTCTGCATCTTTGTCGTTCTCACCATCAACAGCGGTAGCATCAGCCATATTAGTAGCTTGACCAACAACGGTTTCGTTTGGCTTATCAACTCCAGTTTTGGTACACATTACTACCTCGATCAACTTCAACGATCCATGTATATTCTCTATCGACTTTTGTTGACCAAGCATAACAGATTTCAACTCATCAAGTTTAGTGGAACAAGTCTCAACAACCAAGGTTTTCATTTCCTGAGTAAAACATATCATATGTGTCTTATAAGATTGAAAATGGAATATTTGTCTCAAAAAATGGAATATATAAAATGAAATGAAAACTTACACCCAAATCATTAACAGCTTTCTTCACTTCTAAATGAGTTGAGTATTGTGCTACAACAAAACTCTTCAGATCCTGCAAAAATTTCATCTAAGCATCAACGAAAGGAAGGAAATGCAACAAAATAGTTTGAAAACAAAGATCCATTGGGAAAGGAAATGCAACGAAATGAGGTGGAAAATAAGAATATCCTTACAGCAATTTCTTCTAAAGCCTTTTTGACAGCAAGAGTGAGGTCACGAACAGAGCAACTAAGATCCACTGGTTCAGCAGCACTTGCGGTCATCATTTCGTCCAACAGATCCATATGTTGTTGTTCATTGTTAGTGTTTTCCATACCTCAAATGTGTATCCTTATCAATAATGAAAATGGTTACACAGTGAAAAAAGACTTAGTAAATTTTGTTGCTTAGTTTCAGGCCTATTTATATTACATTAAAAATTGTAACCAAGAGCCCAATTTTTGCCTCGCAATTTTCATTCGTCAGAGAAAGAGCCCAATTTGAATTTTTCTTCCTCATTGCATTACCTATGTTAGACAATTGGCCATTAATGTTTCTGTTTGCAAGTAGAGCAGGTGCCATTTACATGATATTGTCATATTATAATTTATATATTTTGGTCCCAAAATCTCTTGACTTTTGTCATTACCTACTTTACCCAATGGGTAATAGTGACAAATAGAGTATATCTTCACTTTGGACTGCTCATCGCCGAACAACTGTCAGGTCATTTTGAAAAGCTTAAGGTTGACTACTCATCTAAGTACATCCCCTAGGCACACATGTTCTGTAAAAAATTAAAATATTATTTGTTTTCATTTGGGGATTGGGGATTACAACTTCTTATCCTCGTTACGTTTTATAACCAGAATATTTACAACACAAATTAGCTATTTTAAGTCTGGAAAAAGAAAATAAATATATAAACTTTAGCAAACAATAAAATTAAAATCCGAATTACTTAACATAGAACAATATTTAATTTAAAAATTGCAGAATATAAAAATATTAAAAATTGCAGAATATAAAAATGCATAAATTAACACAACAATTCATTCTAATCACTTTTCTTTGAATCAAGGTTAACCAATGACGTCAAGTAATTAACTTCCGCCAACAAAGTTGTGTTCTCCACTTGAAGATCATAATTTATAGCAGCCATCCTTTCCAACTGGGCTTCTAGTAAAACGACGTTGTGATGATTATAATCAATTAATTTGTGGTTTGTTGCCGATAACAACCTCCGAAGCAACATTGTCGCAACCATATCACGCGCTTTTTCATGTGTTCTAGCAAAATTACCAAGACAGACTTTGGGTTTGCCGATTGCTGGCGTTGTCAACGATGCTCGATATCTATAATATCTTTTTCCGTCTACATCATCCTTATAGTCATGTAACACATAATATGGTTGTTCGATGTGATATCGACAACATGCATCCCTAAGCCAATCTTGTACATCCTTCTTCATTAACACATTTGTTACCGACTCATGAACTATTTCTTCCTTATCTTAACCAAAAAAAAAGTATAAAACCACTGACTTAAGTTATAAAAAAATATTAAATATTGTAAAAATATATATATTATATCATATTAAAAATATTAAAAATATTAAATCAAACCACAAACCTGATTGTTCAACAATATTGCTAAGAATGTCATTCATGTAACCAGATCCATTAAAAATGTAGGCTTCTATGTTTCTTTTGGATTGTAGAGACGTTGTGGTACTTAAATTGTACGATTCCCATGCATTCTTACCATCGCTAACACTATCGTATAACCGCACAACACAATCCGTGTATCCATGTGCTTGTGCGTAACAATCTATCCAACTCGTATACACACCATTTTTCCGACCGTTGTATACAACATAACTTTTTTTCTCCATGATTTAGAACTTAAAAACTTCACAAAGGCATGTATCTGTTCTTAGAATGACGAAACTGCTCTATATATATACTAATGTCACATTTAATTTAACAAGTATGAATTTATTATAGTTACCTACCACGATTAAATACTATCTATCTACCAACATTCATTGTAAATAAAATTATTATATTATATATATTTAATTTTGTATCTATTCTATTTAATATTAATGTTGCCTTTTATATTAAGTTAAAAATACAAAATGCAAAAGCAATAAGGACTGGTGCAGATTTTTTGAAAATGACAAAGATAAAGCTGTTTTGATAATATTTTTCGGTCAAAAGGCCAACTAGTAGACTACAACCAGACAAAATATGTACTGTTCGACAGCGATTACTCCCTGAAAAGCTTACAAAACGACAACCATAAAGCCTTTTCCTGCAATTCATTTTCAGTCACGCAAACAGGACTATTACACCTTTGAAATAAACTAAAATATTCATACTAAACTAAAATATTCAAATAACAAAACATTAACCTTAATTAATGACAATTACATACTAATAAATCTTTAACATTGTGATTAACAATTCATACTCTGAACTTTTGTTCTTCATTGCATACTGCAGATCCAAATCCCCAAAACACCAAACACAATTCCAAACATGAAACACTTCAACCGTTGATTTGATTTCTCGATTTCTTTGAGTTGTATCTTCAGTGTTGAAACCTCAGAGTACAAACAACCGTACTCATCTTTCACAGCATCAAGGTCACGATCTACACGTTTTCTGAATTCATCCAACAAATCGTCCAGCTCTTTTTTAAGGGCAAACAGACCATTCTCTGATTCAACTTTCATAGTACATAGCTCATCCTCTAATCCTTTCATCGCTTCAGATGCAGCATCTATTTCTTTCTTCAACTTGCTGACTTCTTCTTCTATAATGGAAATCTTTGATTCTGCATAACTGACCTTGCTTTCTATAGTTTGTTGACCTTCAATGTCATTTGGAATTGGTTCACACCAACAAAACCATTTGCATTGGTTCGGCTGCTTGCAAGTATAAAACAATCGATTGGGGTGTTCATAAGTCATGGACACCTTGATCTCTGCCACTTTTCGACACAAACAAGTCATGTTTGCATATCTGATCCAGCTGGTTCTTGAAACGCTATTGCTTGATGAGGCCATGATTTGTTGGTTGCTGCACAATGAACTCTTTAACACGAAGATTAGTAACTAAACGATACGATACCCAGAAAAAATATGTAAGGGTTTTGAAGATTGGAAATTGCTTTTTATAAATAACCATATAAATTATACAGTTACCTTATATACTGTAAAAAATATAACTTAGTTTAATTTAAAAATGCAGAATATAAAAATATTTAAAATTGCAGAATATAAAACTAAACTAATAAATAAAAACTCTAACTTTCGCTAATTCTATCTCGAATAGTTCTTAGGAAACCTAAATCAACTAATCAAAGTTCAACTAATACATAAAAAATCTAACTTTTGCTAATTCTATCTCGAATAGTGCTTAGGAACCCTAAATCAACTAATCAAAGCTCAACTAATAAATAAAAACTCTAACTTTCGCTAATTCTATCTCGAATAGTGCTTAGGAACCCTAAATCAACTAATCAAAGCTCAACTAATAAATAAAAAATCTAACATTCGCTAATCCTATCTCGAATAGAGCTTAGGAAACCTAAATCAACTAATCAAAGGTCAACTAATACATAAAAAATCTAACTTTCGCTAATTCTATCTCGAATAGTGCTTAGGAAACCTAAATCAACTAATCAAAGTTCAACTAATACATAAAAAATCTAACTTTCGCTAATCCTATCTCGAATAGAGCTTAGGAAACCTAAATCAACTAATCAAAGTTAAACTAATACATAAAAAATCTAACTTTCGCTAATTCTATCTCGAATAGTTCTTAGGAACCCTAAATCAACTAATCAAAGATCAACTAATAAATAAAAACTCTAACTTTCGCTAATTCTATCTCGAATAGTTCTTAGGAAACCTAAATCAACTGATCAAAGTTCAACTAATACATAAAAAATCTAACTTTTGCTAATTCTATCTCGAATAGTGCTTAGGAACCCTAAATCAACTAATCAAAGCTCAACTAATAAATAAAAACTCTAACTTTTGCTAATTCTATCTCGAATAGTGCTTAGGAACCCTAAATCAACTAATCAAAGGTCAACTAATACATAAAAAATCTAACTTTCGCTAATTCTATCTCGAATAGTGCTTAGGAAACCTAAATCAACTAATCAAAGTTCAACTAATACATAAAAAATCTAACTTTCGCTAATTCTATCTCGAATAGTTCTTAGGAACCCTAAATCAACTAATCAAAGATCAACTAATAAATAAAAACTCTAACTTTCGCTAATTCTATCTCGAATAGTTCTTAGGAAACCTAAATCAACTGATCAAAGTTCAACTAATACATAAAAAATCTAACTTTTGCTAATTCTATCTCGAATAGTGCTTAGGAACCCTAAATCAACTAATCAAAGCTCAACTAATAAATAAAAACTCTAACTTTTGCTAATTCTATCTCGAATAGTGCTTAGGAACCCTAAATCAACTAATCAAAGGTCAACTAATACATAAAAAATCTAACTTTCGCTAATTCTATCTCGAATAGTGCTTAGGAAACCTAAATCAACTAATCAAAGTTCAACTAATACATAAAAAATCTAACTTTCGCTAATTCTATCTCGAATAGTTCTTAGGAACCCTAAATCAACTAATCAAAGATCAACTAATAAATAAAAACTCTAACTTTCGCTAATTCTATCTCGAATAGTTCTTAGGAAACCTAAATCAACTGATCAAAGTTCAACTAATACATAAAAAATCTAACTTTTGCTAATTCTATCTCGAATAGTGCTTAGGAAACCTAAATCAACTAATCAAAGTTCAACTAATACATAAAAAATCTAACTTTCGCTAATTCTATCTCGAATAGTTCTTAGGAACCCTAAATCAACTAATCAAAGATCAACTAATAAATAAAAACTCTAACTTTCGCTAATTCTATCTCGAATAGTTCTTAGGAAACCTAAATCAACAAATCAAAGTTCAACTAATACATAAAAAATCTAACTTTCGCTAATTCTATCTCGAATAGTGCTTAGGAACCCTAAATCAACTAATCAAAGGTCAACTAATAAATAAAAACTCTAACTTTCGCTAATCCTATCTCGAATAGAGCTTAGGAAACCTAAATCAACTAATCAAAGTTAAACTAATACATAAAAAATCTAACTTTCGCTAATTCTATCTCGAATAGTTCTTAGGAACCCTAAATCAACTAATCAAAGCTCAACTAATAAATAAAAACTCTAACTTTCGCTAATTCTATCTCGAATAGTGCTTAGGAACCCTAAATCAACTAATCAAAGCTCAACTAATAAATAAAAACTCTAACTTTCGCTAATTCTATCTCGAATAGTGCTTAGGAAACCTAAATCAACAAATCAAAGTTCAACTAATACATAAAAACTCTAACTTTCGCTAATTCTATCTCGAATAGTGCTTAGGAACCCTAAATCAACAAATCAAAGCTCAACTAATAAATAAAAACTCTAACTTTCGCTAATTCTATCTCGAATAGTGCTTAGGAACCCTAAATCAACTAATCAAAGGTCAACTAATAAATAAAAACTCTAACTTTCGCTAATTCTATCTCGAATAGTGCTTAGGAACCCTAAATCAACAAATCAAAGCTCAACTAATAAATAAAAACTCTAACTTTCGCTAATTCTATCTCGAATAGAGCTTAGGAACCCTAAATCAACTAATCAAAGTTCAACTAATAAATAAAAACTCTAACTTTCGCTAATTCTACCTCGAATAGTTCTTAGGAAACCTAAATCAACTAATCAAAGTTCAACTAATAAATAAAAAATCTAACTTTTGCTAATTCTATCTCGAATAGTGCTTAGGAAACCTAAATCAACTAATCAAAGTTCAACTAATAAATAAAAACTCTAACTTTCATTATATTTAACAACCTTAATTTGACTATCCCTAGGTCAACTACTACTTAATTTACGGTCAAATCCACTCTTCTTCATTAATTTAAGCCCACAACAGTTTCAGATGCTATACATTGTCCATACATTAGGTCCAGCCCACGAGAAATATTGCCAAACAAAAAAACGGCATTATGATCACATGTGGAATGGCTTGCATATGCGTCTGTACGAATCCATTTCAACTAACCGGTGCCACGCGTTTAATCCTGACCGTCCACATTTAAATATAATAAATCTATGTACAATATGCGATTGGTCCAAGATGGACAAATGAATTTGCTGGTCCAAATTAAACGGACCCTGGAACAATAGAAAGTGGTGCCAGATAGAAAGCAACGAGAGCGAAATCAGAGAAAAGTAGAATTTCTCTTGCTTCATACAATAGAGTTTGAGGCGACAGATAAAAACTAACTGGGACCCACACTTTTTTTCATCTCCCCAAATTTGAGAAGAAATCTGACAGAGCCACTGTTTTTCCATTTTTAACCTTCCTTTTTGTAATTTGATTGTCAACCTATATATCCATAACTCAGTGTGCCTTAACATAAAAATTAAATTAGTAAAGTTGAATTGAAAAAAATATTACTTTAGTCAGTGGCGGAACTGGGTATTTTTTTTCGGGGGGGCCACTAAAAAAATTATTGTATAGAAATTAAATATGAAAATTATATTGTGTATAAAAATTTAATTATCACGAAATCTTATTACATACTTTAAAGCCATTCAAAAGAAATTACATATTTTAAAATAATAATGTGTCAACTGACTTGAAATAATCAATAATTGACTTTGAACTAATACTCACACAAACTTATCATTACAAAATCATATGTTTTATTATTATTACACATATACCAAAAAAAAATCCATGTTTTTAATTGAAAATAGTTGGTTTTTTTTAATAAAAATTATGGACTATTGGCATTTTTGTATTGATATATACAAAATGAAAATTAATTTTTAAAGAAGAATTGAACTCAAGACCTCTAGGTACTTGGGCACCTCTTTTACCAGTTCAGCCAGTCTTAACAATTGTTCATATCATGCCAAAAGAAATATATATACAATTTGTATTTGTAATTTATGAAACTACCAAGGGCATACTAGTAATTTCCTATTTTTCCGGGGTGGCCGCGGCCACCCACAGCCACCCCTGGTACCGCCACTGACTTTAGTAACAACGAATAAGCCCGGACCTATTTTCTAATTTACGGATTATGGAAATAAGTCAAATTAGATGTCTAAGAGAATACCAAACGATAATTGTTTATTTTGGGCAAAAAAATATTGTAACTTGTTGTATGTATTTTATTTTGGTCTTATAATAACTTGTATGTTTTAATTGATTAATTTTACTATATTGTCCAAAAAATTGATCAATTACTAATATAATAATTAATTTAATTCTGTAAATTAATAACTAACATAATAATTAATAACTAATTTACATTGAAATCAAAATGCAAGGATATTTTGGTCTTTTCAAAAATTAAACACACTTCTCTCTCTTCTATTTCTTTCTTTTTTCTCTTAAACCAACCAACATATCAAATCTACTTTATTTCTCATCCATTCCTCTCTTTTCATACTCTCTCTCACATATTTCTCTCTTCTCATTTTCTTCTTACAACCAAGCACACCCTAATTGATGACTTTCTAATTGAAAATAAATAAATATTTCACATACTTTGTAAAGTTTAAACGGAGAATTTCTCAATTAAAATTCGAACACTACTTTGGCACACCATCGTATTTAATTTTTTATGAAAAATATTAGCCATTGCCTCCGGAGCACTAATTAACATAATTTTATTTTATTTTCGTATTTTTATTCTTTTCTAAAATATGATATTCTTTTCAAATGTGATAAGTTTTTTATTTTATTTTCAAATTCGAAATTGGAGCCAAAATCAACCACTTTTGGGATCAAAGTCCATAATTTTAGCGTAAAAATTATAGATTAATATTAAATTTACAACACCCAAAATTGGGGATAAAAAATTCGAATTTGAAAATTAAGAACTAAAATTCTGTATCAAGAAACTAGGAGCTTAACAATGAATTTGGACTGTTTTATAACAGTAGGTATCTAGCGCAAGAGTATAGAACAAAAGATCAAATTCTAGACCAAATGATTAAAGAATGAAAATACATACCACTAAATCTAAATTCATAACAAGTGCTCATAATGGACACTTGTTAGCATTTGTATTTTGATAATTATAAAAATACTCTGTCTATTCTAAATTATAAGAAGAAAAATAATTTTACACTTATTAAGAAAAATAAAACATAATAATTTGAAGTAAGTGTTATAGATTGGGTCAAGGCCCAATCTAAGCAGCCCAAACATTCTAGGTTCAGTCCAAATCCACTTCATTCTAGTAGCTTCGTGTGCAAGCCAAGGGTAAAAGACATCATTGTTCATGTACACCTCTATAGCAAATACCCACCAACAATATTGCTAAGACCATTGGATTCATCTCGACGGCTTCTCTTGCTCTATGTTAGTTGCTGTCAGTTGTCACATACGGTCATAACCGTCTCCCCTTATATAAGGAGAAGGCTTTCGTGTCACGGGACACAATTCAATTACTTTTCACTTCGCTCTTCCTTGATCACATGCTAACTTGAGCGTTAGAGTGTTATGCTTAATTTTAATTTAAATAAACAATTTTTTTAAACAAATATATTTTCATAGTAAGTCAGAATTGAATAATTAAAAACTCAAATAATTTATCTTCTGTATCGCATGATGTTGTTAGTTTATATACTAGGTAGTACAGTATATTTTACTCCAAACACCTGATGATAACTTTTTTATTCTTTTATTACTCCCTCCGTTCCTTTTTATAAGAAACACTTTGAAAAAATTACATATACCAAGGAAACACATTGTAAATAGTTATTTTCATTTAATGCTCTTATAAATTTAAACTTATTCCATCTATACCCCTATTTAATTACTCTAAATTCAATTAACTTACTTATTTTTAATATTCTCTTTCATAATAAATAAGGGCATAAGTGATATTCAACATTTAAAACATTTGAAAATTAGTCAACGTTTCTTATAAAAAGAAACAAATTTTTTTTTTACTTTTGTTTCTTATAAAAAGGAAAAAGGAACTGAGGGAGTATTATTATTCCATGCATCCAATGGCAATAATCCTCGGTAGTAACTTGTGTCAACAAATTGTTTGTTCTTAACGCCATGGGATGGGAAACATCATAACATAACTAAGTACAATGAGATCGGATATTTATTAGTATCCCATCCCATTAGAGCATCTCCAATAAGGGTATCAAAGAGAGTATTATAGACTAATGATCCGTACCTTTTTTTTTTATCATTGGAGTTCCATGGCGTGGCATAGAGGGTATCAAAATTGATGATACCGGTACCTTATTTAAGGTACCGTATCATCAATTTAATATTACCTTTTTTGTATATAAAATTAAATAGAATTAAAAACTTTTAATAATGTATGATACTTAGAGTAATATCACCATTAGAGCAAAATATGTATGAGTTGCATAAATATTATATGGCATTGTAGGAACCACTTTTCAGTAATGTATGATATCCAAAGTGGTATCACAATTGGAGATGCTCTTACTATTTTAGAAATGATATTCCTTGTTTGGAGGCTGCTGGGGAAGCTTCCTCGAATGATTCATTAAAAAGGAACATTCCACCATTGTTTTGTACCTACTCTTTCTTAAAGCAAAGCGGTTGGTAATGGTGGTGGGTCATATTTCGACTTTGTCAACTATTTTATGCTACACACCCCACCCAAATATATTTTCCATACTACTATTTAATTAGTTTATAATTTTCTATGACCTATCGAATTTTTAAAAATAAAAAAACTGATCATAATTTTTTACGAAATGTACAAATTTGGATTTTAGAAAAGAGTATTATAATTACACATATTTTTTGTATGTGCAAAAATAACGTATTAACTATTAAAGACTATATTTGTTGGGCCAATATATGTTGGTTTGGTTTTTAATATAAAGATTAACTCATATCTCAATATAAGTTCGAATTTTGTTATACATTGATATGAATAATTGTTGGTGAGTAAAATATTAGCTCTTTTTAAACAATATTGAGACTTTTCACCTAAACTTTGTTTCCTTAAAGCTTTTGGCTTATTGATCTTAACTGTATTTGTATTTGGTATTAGAAAAATAGTCTGTTGTTTCTATTAGTGATAGTTTTATTTGAGAGACATTGTCATGCACAGTGGCGACTCTAGGAATGTTAGAGAGCCTGGGCAAAGTTTTGGAGGGAATTTTATCAACTCAACTTTCGAATACAGTAATATTTAAACTATATTTCTAATATTTAAACAAGAAACAACAAGAAAGAGTACAATCCTGTTTCCAATATAATTAAGGTTAAAATAAACAAGAGGCTAGACAAACCAGGAAAAAACCAGCAAAACATGAGTCAAATAAGAGGGATGAAATATAACATACCAATAGTGAACTTCTACTCCGGCCACATTAGATGATGGTTCTTCTACTTCGGCTTCCGGTTGCACACTCTAGGAATCAAAAACTTCATCTCTGAAATTAAATAATGCAAAATCAATAATCAATTCATATAGCTTAAATGAAGCAAATTAACCATTAGAAAAGTCCCAAAATATATAAAGAAATAATGCAAAAAATAATATTATATTTATATTTTTTTATCTCACTAAAAATTAAAACCTCTCAACAATTCATTTAAAATTTCAAATATTTTATTTATATATATGTTTTGATATATTTAAAAATTTATAAACAAACATATGAACACAAGCATTTAATCAAAAATAAAATAATGATGAATGCATTGAACTTTTTTCTGACAGAATGAATGCATTGAACTTTATTTTTTTATTCAACTTGAAGCAACATAAAGAGACTTTAAAATATGGGTTTTGGGTTGTATAGTCCAGGCCCAAACTTTATTTGGAAACAATAATCCTCTCATGACCTAATCTATTAGTTTATTGTTGACCTCATCATCTTTTCATTTTCTTTCTAAGCGGCGGATCTGTTCTTCTTCTTCTTATTATCTATTTGTATACTTTTTGCTTGCCTCTCACTTTTATAACCAAACCAACATTCTTCCAGCAAATAACATATAAGGAAGAAAGAATGTGAAGGTTTTTAATATTGATTTCTCTGTTAAGTGTTGGCGAGAGAGATTGAAAGCTGCGATGAGAGAGAGCAGTACAGAGAAAGAGATTATGCGAGAGGGCGGTGAGGTTGCGAGAAAGAGAAACAGATTAAGCGGTGCCCTTTTTCTTTTTTCTATTTTCATTTATTAAAAAAAAAAAAAGGGTTATTTTGGGCGGTGAGGTTGCGAGAAAGAGAAACAGATTAAGCGGTGCCCTTTCTCTTTTTTCTATTTTCATGCACTAAATATTTATATCTGATCTAATCAAAATTTAAACATTAATATGTTCTTTTGTAAACGACTAACCCCTTTAAACATTGTCATCCTTGCCCTACTAGCTTGCAAGCACAAATTTGTTGACATTATAAAAATATAACGATATAACGATAACGATGTGAAAATTATTTTAGTAGGGTTGAATGGAAAAAAAAAAAGGCTTAATAGATATTTTGGTCCCTGTATGTTCGTGAATTTTTGGTTTTAGTCCATGTATCTTGTTTTGTTGCAAATAAGTCCCTCAATGTACAATTTTTTTTGGTTATAGTCCCTAAAGTCAAAACCCGCAGGAAAATCTGAAGAAAAATCTCCACAAAAACTGCAAATTTTCCTACGGATTTTGACTTTAGGGACTAAAACCAAAAAAATTTATACATTCAGGGACTTATTTGCAACAAAACAAAATACAGGGACTAAAACCAAAAATTCGAGAACATACAGGGACCTAAAGATCTATTAAGCCAAAAAAAAATATGGTGCATATATATTTTATGATTTATAAGACTAATTTGTTTCAGGAAAAAACAACTCAAAAAGTTATGTTATTAAAAGCGTTAATTTAATGGACCGTAACACACGGCTCCGTTTGGCCCGACTTATTTTCTACTTTTTTTTCTTCTCCTTAAAAATAGTAAAGAAGAAAAAAATTATGTTTGACTTCACTTTTCTTTATTTTTTACTTCTTTACTTTATTTCTCTAATACTTTTAAGGAGAAATAGTGTCAAATATAATTTTATACTACTCTATTTCATTTAAGCTGAAATAAAAAGTAAAAAATAAGTCGGGCCAAACATAGAAAAATATTAAACATTATTCTCAAACACTAGTTAAATATATTAATAAGAAAATTTCATTTTGAAATTTATACAAAAATATCTTAAATATGTAAATGGTTATCTTCCTTATTCAATACACCCTTCTAAAAAATTATTACTTTTGCCACCCTATGATTTATGGGGCACGCCTACGAAATAACAAAAATGCTTCTATCCGTGGCTTGTGCTACAGACACCCCTTGAAACACCCTACCAATTATAACATCCGTGACTTAAGTAGCGGATGTTATTTTTCAAAATTACTCATTTTTCCTACATCCACAACTTAAGCCACGAAAATGTGTTTTAGTCATTTCGTAGAACGCTCGAGTAAGCCATAAAATGATAAAAGAAAATGTCAAAATTAAATTATAATCTGTCCAAATATGACGGACCCAAATGCAGTGAATCCGGGTCCATACTTAAACGTCTAATACGTCGGTTATATACCCAAAGAATATTGTACCAAAGGGAAAGAATAAAAAGAGTAATCAGTCAATTTAGTCCTTATACTATCACTCTCTCACCAACTTAGTCCCTGAACTATTAAAACAAACTAAAAGGTCCCTAAATTATTTTCCATCCTTCAATTTAGTCCCTCAGTTAACTATTCTGTTAACTATTTTATTCAGTAAACCCCTAAAATATTACAGTTTCACTCTTGCGTTCTTACTTTTCCCTCTTCCACTCTTGTGTTCGCAGAAACTCAAATCCTCACCGCCAACCACCGTGCTCGCCGCCAACCACCGTTCTCGCGGCTAAAAACAGGTTCTTTTTCTAACCAAAACGATTAATCAAGGGTTTGTATTGCGTTTTGGGTGTTGGGTTTGTATTGCGTTTTTTCTTACCAAAACGATTAAACAAGTTCTTTTGTTTTGTTTCTGTTGAGTGTAACTGTGAACGTATTTTAATTTGATCTGTTTACTAAATTTTTTGCCGATTTCAAAAAAAAATAATCAAGGGTTTGTGAGTTTGTGATTTTGCAAGGGTTTGTGATTTTGTATCCCTTTGAAACCATGATTCTCTAATTTGTTTAAGGGTTATAGTGTTATGAGTGTAACTGTGATCTGTTTTGAAGCTTTTGTATCCCTAAGTTCTTTTTTATAGTTACTAAATCTACTTTTGTATAGTTACTAGTATTATATAGTGTTATGAGTATTATGGTACTGTAGTAGTGAATATTATGCTACTGTAACAATTTTTTAATTAGTTCATTTTGATGGATCATGGTTTAGTTGACTTATGTAATGAATTTGATGGATTATTATTTAGCTGGCTTATGTAATGAATGAAATGGATTATGGTTTAATTTGTGGTTAAGTTGGTTTTTTCTTTATTGGTTTAAGTTGAATGTACTACTTTATTTGTGTATAAAAACAATGGTGGTTGAGTCAATCAAAGGTTAAGCACTCCTTATATTACGAATGGTGAACTGGTTGTGTTTCTTGCTGGTTATGGGTTTCTGTTTTCACTCATTTTGGGGCTGTTGCGGTTTTGCTAGCAGTTTCATAGTGTAGGGGTGTGCTGGGTTTTGTTCTCTTTTTTCCCATTTGTTTAGTTTTGGCTTCCTGTTGTATGGTTTCTTTGTTTGTAACCTGTAGCGTTTTGCCATTTCTTGTGTTTTGGTGAAATTTTTATTAATAAAAGTTAAAGTTGTTAAAAAAAAAGTTTAGGGATTAAATTGAAGTATTTTAAATAGTTTAGGGACCACTAACAGTCATTTAACGGAAAAGTTAACCGAGGGACTAAATTGAAGGATGGAAAATAGTTTAGGGATCTTTTAGTTGATTTTAATAGTTTAGGGACTAAGTTGGTGAGAGAGTGATAATATAGGGACTAAATTGACTGATTATTCAAATAAAAATCAAAATAAGAAAAGAAGAACATGTGGGACAAGAGGAGCAGAGAACGGGATCTAGATCCAAAGTGGACCAAACCAAAACCCACCTGGCTCTCTTATCCAACACAACACAACACAACACTGCACACTAAAATACAAAACTCTGACGACTACTGTACATCTCGCTGAGTACACCGCTCCTGATTTCAGCCCTGCCTGCCAAAACGGTATCCTAATTTCTGATTCGCATGAAAACGAATTAAAACCAAACTCCTGTTACATACATACATTCATTCATTCACACACAAAATACAATATATATATATCTAATCTACAAAATAACATAACCAAAAGAGAAGAAAGATACAAACAAAACAGAAAAACTGATTCTAACCCTCAAAATCTCTCTCCCAAGGTGAGTCGATTCTAATTATTCAACCACTATACTCATTTTTATTTTCAATTATTCGATCCAATTTGCTGTTATATATTTATTTCTCAACTTTTCACTTCAATTTTTCATGCGTTAATTCAATTTCATTTATCTATGTTTTTTTTCAGGATTTTAGACCTTACTTTAGTGTATATTATTATGAATTGAATTCAACAATAGGATTCGAATTTATGAATTACCGAATTGTGATTTACTTTACGGTTTACTATCCCTAGCTTCATCAACAAGATTTCAGATTCAAAACGCGATTTACATGTGCTTTTTATTTTCTCATATTTGCTTGAATTTTGAGGTGTAATTCACATGATAGAATTTAGAACCATTTATTTAATGACTTAATGCATTTTGTTTTTCTAGCTGAAAGCATGAACGTTTTTCGTAGTGTTAGCATCCATGAAGCACAGACACCGGACACTGGCACGTCGACACAGATAATAATTTGAAAAATTGACATAATTCATTGTAATCATAAGTGTCGGTGTCCGACACCGGGACACACCTAATCTGAGGAGTGTCTCTGCTTCATAGGTTAGCATTCCTACAGTTCTTGAATTTGTATTTTTTTTTTTTAAATCACTTCATTAATTGTCCTATTTTCTGCTTATGTCTTAACTGGAACTGCATTTTGTACTTTTTTCAAGGACAATAAATAAATAAGCTGGAATTTTTGGCATTTAATTTAATGAATTACAGCATTTTTGTCTACTTGGAAACTTTAGGATCTGAATAATCTGTAGCCACATATCATGAAGTTGTGGTGGATCTTGTCTGTTTGATGGAGATCAGATGGTTTGTGTTCAGAGTTTTTATTTTATTTTAAAGCGATTTAATGCAGTAAGAATACAAGCCATCTAGTAATCATTCCCACTGTTAAAATCCTTTGGCGCATGAATGCAGCAATTATGTTTGCTTGGAAAGTTTAGGATTTGAATTGTCTGTAGCCAGTAGCCTCGTGACATGCAGTCGTAGATCTTGGTTGTTTGATGGAGATTAGATGGTTTGTATTTTGAGTTTTATTTTAAAGTCGATTTAATGAAGTAGGAATTCAAGCCATCTAATCGTCATTGCACAGTCAAGATCCCTTGATACGTTTCAAATGCCCTTTGAGTTCACAGAACATGCTCTTTGAGTTAGTGTGTGATTTTGCTCAACTTATATAGCAGTGCATTTACAAGTTACAACCCGAGGCTCTCTTATTATATTAGATTCCTCACCTCTCGCTTAGCTTATTGTAAATAAATGAGGATTTATGCTATTACTGTTATACTTGTCCACAACTTTGGGAATAACCAAATAACATTAAAGTACCTTATTGCAGAAGGGAGGTTTTCCAACCGTTCATTGAAGATGGAAGTTTGCACGCCTCTCAAATCTGATAGTAGATTAAAGCACCGTCCTTTGACCCCTCTTACGCTTTTAAGGGGTGTGATATGCTTGGTTGTGTTTCTTTCGACAGCTTTTATTTGTATAGTATATCTTTCGCCTCTGGCAGTTGTAGGATTGCGACTGATCAGCATTCGTTATAGTAGGAAGGCAGTATCGTTCTTCTTTGGTCTATGGCTATCTATGTGGCCCTTTCTATTTGAAAAGATAAACAGAACTAAAGTTGTCTTTTCTGGGGATAGTATTCCAATGAGGGAACGTGTGTTACTTATCGCCAATCACAGAACTGAGGTTGATTGGATGTACTTGTGGGATCTTGCTCTTAGAAAAGGAAGACTAGGATGTATAAAATATATCCTTAAGAGCAGCTTAATGAAACTACCGATTTTCGGTTGGGGATTTCACCTTCTGGAATTCATTGCAGTGGAGAGGAAGTGGGAGATAGATGAACAAATATTGCAACAAAATCTTTCAACATTTCAGGATCCGAAAGATCCTTTGTGGCTATCTCTTTTTCCTGAAGGAACCGATTATACGTACTACCCGATATCCCTCACACCTCAAATTCCTTTCTAAGTGTGTTTACTATTATTATTATTGTTATTATTATTATTGATTATTGATAATATATTAAATTCATTTCAATTCCACAAATAATTTTATTTGTATGTATTATATAAGCAATGTTTGGACTAGCTTTTTAAAATATGGGAATCATGTTTGACATATGATTTGCATTTTATGTAGTGAGCAGAAGTGTAACAGTAGTAAAAAATTTGCTGCTGAAGCTGGGCTTCCTGTGCTGACAAATGTATTACTTCCAAAAACGAAGGGGTTTCACACTTGCTTGGAAACTCTACGAGACTCTTTGGATGCAGGTTTATTTTATAACTCCTATTCCTTTTATTTTCTACAACATTCGGTTAATTCATAATGACTTTACAGTGAATATTTATAAAACTATACAATCTATGTCACCGAAATGTATCTGACTCAGCTTTTGAAAATTATGATCAAAGTATGTTTGAATTTCTGTTGCAAACAGATGTTCGGATCCAAATGTGTGTTGTTGCTTCTTAATTGTAAACAAACATATAAATATTTCACACTTTTCCCTTGCTGTGAGTTTATCCTTTAGCCTACTCTGTGCATGGGTGAATTTTTTGGGTGTATATATATAGTATACATTATCTGTATGTTTCATCAAGATTACCTGCAGTCAGCACATCGGTGGTTGTTAGGTCGAGATTGGACGGTCTAGATTTCAAATTTGGTATTTTATTTTCAAAATCAAATCTGCATTGAAATATGGATTGTTTGATCTCAATTCAATGACCATCGATGTGCAAACTGCGTGAAATTGCTGACTCTGAACAATCCAAATTCGTGCAAACCATCGATGTTCCATATCACTTCCTAGGGAAATAGAATGCTAGTTACCAAAAACCAAATTTGCTCGTACTAGGTATTCAATTATATTTTGACATGACACTGTACATATTGTTCCAACTTTCTCCTTGTCTCTTTCCGTTTCAAGATTTGTATGTTAAACTTTATCTGTCAATCAAATGCAGTATATGACGTGACAATTGCATACAAGAATCAATGTCCTTCATTTCTGGACAATGTTTTTGGTCTTGATCCTTCAGAAGTACACCTGCATATTCGGCGTATTCCTATAGAGGAGATTCCAATTTCTGAAACTAAAGCCGCTTCTTGGTTAATGGATGCATTTCAAATCAAGGACCAATTGCTTTCTGGTTTCAAGGTTCAAGGCCATTTCCCTAACCAACTAAATGAAAAGGAAATCTCAACCTTCAAGTGCCTACTCACTTTTATCGTGATAATTTCTTTTACTGCCTTGTTTACTTATTTTACCTTGTTTTCTCACATCGGGTTCAAGCTATATGTAGGTCTATCTTGTGCATATCTTTCTATTGCAACGCGCTTCAAAATTCAATTGATGCCTTTAGCAAATTATGTCCATGCATTCTATAACAGCAAGAAACAAAAGAATGCATAGAATAGGGCTCTCAATTTTAAAGGTCAAATGTGCAATTTTGGTCTTGAATTTAATATTGAAATGTACATTATTTGTTTAATTTGATTCTTTTCGTAGCGTTGTTCAGACAGTACAGAAAATTAAATGTACAATATTATAAACTGGGATTTATGTTGGAAATGGTATTTGATAGAATTATTTCCCAAAGCCATATTTTGTGCACATTTGCAAATGGTATTTGTACCAACATGGTTCCATTTCCATCTAATGTAAACAAGAATGTCAAATAAGACCTAACAAGTTCAATATTTTAAGTAGCAATCATCAGTTAAATACTAGCTTGACCCAAAAATAAAATAGAAACTACTTTAATTGTTTTCGTCGTAGTGTTTATAAAAACATAAGCATTGCCTTTTCTTACTGAGGATTCCCTTCTCAGTTCTCGTGGTGTAAAGCTTGCTTGATTTCATGCGCTTGTTAAATTTCATTTTCAGTTTGTAAGACTTATGATATCTATGAAACTTATTTTCATAATAAAATTGAATATGGATGGAGCTAATAAGGGTGATGTTGCTTCTAGTTGTGAAGGCTTGCTGAGAGGTTTGGACAGTGGCTTGGTGGGTATGTCAAAAGAATTTGTAAGTGTAACGCTTCATTGCCGAATTGTGCTGTGTTATTGAATGATTGAATTTTGCTAGAGATAGAGGTTTCAATATGTTTGAGCTTGAAGTTCATTCTGAAGCTAAAGCCTTCCTCACAAATTAAAGCCTTACTATTTTTAATGTAGAATTATTATTTTACATGCAAGGTCGGGGTTTGAATACAACAATTCTCAATTATTCACCTACAAAGGTGAATTTCTAACTATTAGGTTATTTGACAAAAAAAAAAGAAGGTTATTTTCATGTTTTTTGACAACACCATTATATTTTTTAATATGTGTGTAAAAATTATAAACGAAATTCATTTTAAAATGATGGAGTAGTAATTGGACTTTGGAAGGAATATAAATCTGATAGACACAATAAAAGAATAATGCAAGAGAGAGAGAAACAATCAAGTGATCAACACAGTTACAAGGGTGAGAATTAAGTGAATTAAAGATCTAGACATGTGATATTAAGTGAAATTAAATTTATAATTATAGTACCATTAAAATTACCTTCGAGAATATTAATCATTATAAATCAGTTACAGGTACAAAACAAGGCAAAGCAAATAAGAAATCTTAACAAGGCAAGCAATAAACAAGTCTCCAAACAAGGCATGCAATTGTGACTTATGAGAATAGACACGACCCATCAAAAGATGACCCACATTCTTAAATTTCTCACATAAAGATAGCCATACTAGAATAAATTCAGTTCCATGTAGCACCATATTTTTCATCCCATCATCACACAATCATATTCATTTTCTACTCTTGTTTCATCCCCAACTTCTCAACCGTACCTCCTTCTTTCCTTTCTACTCTTATCTCAAAACTCATTATGGCCTTCAATCTAAACTCAAAAACCTCTCATGTCTTCAACATGTTTCTCCTATTATTAGGTGAGTAAAAAATATTTTCCTAGTTCTTTTATATGAAAATAATTTACAATGTTTTATTTTCATAATTTAATAAATTTATGGGCGAATATAATATTTTTGCAGGTAATTTAGCATATGCTACAAAGTTTACCATACAAAACCAGTGTAGTTACACAATTTGGCCGGGAACTCTTTCCGGCAACAGCCCTGTAGTTCTCGGTCAAGGTGGTTTTTCGCTAGCCCCCGGTGCATCAGTTGACTTAACTGCACCATCGGGCTGGTCGGGACGTTTTTGGGCCCGAACTGGCTGCAACTTTGACGGTGCGGGCAGTGGAAAATGTATCACCGGAGATTGTCCCGGTGGACTAAACTGTATCGGAGGAGGTACTCCACCGGTGACATTGGCGGAATTCACTATCGGATCAGCTAGTAACGGCAACAAGGATTTCTACGATGTGAGTTTGGTCGACGGTTACAACGTGGCAATGGGTGTATCAGCTAATGGAGGAACCGGTGATTGTCAATATGCGGGATGCGTTGCGGATTTGAACGGTGCTTGTCCGGCGGAGCTTAGGGTGAATGATGGTAGTTCCGGTTCAGTGGTGGCATGTAAGAGCGCTTGTTTGGCGTTTGATACGGAGGAGTTTTGTTGCACCGGTGCACATGCCACGCCGCAGACATGTTCACCGACACATTATTCCGAGATATTTAAGACAGCGTGTCCAACTGCTTACAGTTATGCTTATGATGATGCTTCAAGCACTTGCACATGTTCTGGTTCCGATTACCATATCACGTTTTGCCCAAAAGGATCATCCTGATCATAGTCGTTAGTTTAATGTCTCACATGTTTAATTATATGATGAAACGTATTACAAATTTACTATATGAATATGATTATTACTTTATTGATTATTATGGAATTAAGGAGTGGATTATGTATTCAGGACTCACTCATACTATATTTTATGTTGTTTTGTGTTATTCTATTTTTTATCAACCTCTTTTTTCTTTTTATATTATTCATGAACACTGCAATGGAGCTCATAAGGCCATCACATAATCATTTTGGAATATTCATTTTGGAATAATTGTTCATAATATCAAGCATCATAGCTCAGTATTTGCCAATGTAACAATACATACTGATCGAATTTTATACTTAGTGAATGCCCAATAAGTGTGATGTCACTCACACAAATGCAGCTGCATATATGAAGAAGACCTGCTAAAAAAGCCTTCTCAATTCCAATTTTTTATAACAAAAACTTTAAAGCTTCAGTTGCTCATAGAGTTGCAGGATATGAGTCAACTCATTACTAAGTGAATCAACCCTCATTGGCCTTCTCAATTCCATTTTATTTTATGATATTTTTCATAATTTTATTTGTTATCTATTCATTCATTTATTAATGTATAGAATTTCTCTTGTTTACCCAAAAAAAAAAATTCTCTTAATTGGACCAAAGTAATTTAGGCTGGATTTAGTGCATCACTTTTTGTAAAAGTTTCCTATTAATTCAACTGAATTTTTTTTTAAACAGTATGATTTTAATTTCAATTCTGAAACAAAATATCGTATTTTCTCTATTTTGGGCACATTGTGTAAGTTGTTCTAACTTTAATTCAAAATTTCATGTAATAGTAAGAAAAAGGCAGACCAAAACATAAACAAAATAAAAAAATTAAAACACTGAACTAAAGGAAAATAAGAAAAATGTATATCTATATACACATGTAAAGGAATGAAGCATAGAAATATTCCTTTCCCTCTATATGGCCTTCGGCCAAAGCTCTAAATAAGTGACAACCATGTCATCAACTTCCAATTTTCTTTCATTTTTCTTCCTTCCTCTCAATTACCACTTCCAAATACTCCTACTTTTCTCTACAAAAGGCTCTCTTTGAAAGCCAAATATGTAACCTTCTCATACCAATTTTTCGCTACGAATTTCGGATGAGCAAGCAATCCCTAAATCTAAGATGATATATGCCTTTTTTTTCCTCTATAGTAACTCTGAAAATTACAACCCAACCCCTACCACCCAAAAAGAGAAAATAATTGAAGCTAAAGCTGCCTATTTTTTACAAGTATTTCTTTTGAGGAACTATTTCGCAAAGAAAAACTTCTTCTCAATCTATTAAACCATGACAATTTCATCTCACCAAAACCAGTACATTTACCCTCACCCTCCTCCTTGCTGCTGAAAAGGGTTTGTTCACTGCAGTCCAGTGAAACTCCACACGCAAGATTGTAAGACTCACATGCAGAATGACATACTAGTAACCTGTTGTCTCCATCCTTGTCACACTTCTGAATTGAGATCTGAAAATAGGCAGCATTACCAGTTATGCTCAAATTTCTAGATAAACCAAGTTACTTAGCGTGCAGTCAATTCTCCTGAGTTCGCTTAAAAATTACATACACACCATTGCTATTTGATAAAAGACATTTTACCTCCTTTCAATTACATAGACCACCTCAATTTTATAAAATGGAGGGGAAGTCATTTAAACAAAACTAAGGACAGGTTTATGCGATTGGAACAAATTAGGGGGTGAGTGTTAGTGTGTGCTAGGTTTGTGCAATTTCCCCTTCAAAAATATAATTGTAGTTATAAGTTTTCAGTATCCTCAAGTGATAGTGATAGAACCAGCAATAGCATCTTGAGAAGTCAGGATTTTTTTGGGTTAACGGAATAATCATGTTATATTTTGATCTTAAAACCAACTAAATTTGATTTGTACTACTGTTTTATCAGAATAGAAGGTCAATGCAATGAATAAAAGTTTCAAGTCGAATATGAATAAAAAGAAATATAATGAAAAGTCTAAAAAATATTTGACATGGAAAGAAAAGTTTTACCCAGCAAGCAAGCCTTTTAGCTGCCTCATCACAGTAGGAGCTGCCAAATATATTAAATAATTTCCTCGCACCAACGGGGAATAAGTGGTTGTAGTTGGGCAAGACGACCACTTCTTCTAGTTGCTGCAGTATGCTAGGTTCTTTGGGTGCACAATGCTGCCCAGAAATATCATTTCCTAGCACATTTTTGCAAACTGAAAGAGTTGAGAGAAGCATTGAGCTGTTCTGGCAACTGTATGCTCCATAGTCAGAACAGCGGAATTCGCAAACTCCATTATCACAAACCCCGCCATGAAGGCTGCATTGTTCATCGCAAACAGCTGCTTATCATATCGGAAACCAATAAATTATGATCAGGACCGGTGTTATCTATAACTAGAGTATATTTTAAAAGTATAATGCAAAGGTAAGAAACTAATGATTCCCTCCCACCAGGAACCCACAATGAATGTAAAAACACAGATTAATGGGGGGAAAGATCAGGACCGATAAATGAACCATTAAATGTAGAATACATAGAAATAGTATTTCAAGGAATACATAGTCTAGAATAAAATTTACCAGTGGAACAGTCGATGCCAGTGTGACCAGGTTTACATTCACATATTCCATTGTTGAGACACAAGCCATTGCCAGTGCAATTTCTGGGGCAGGAACCTGGAATAAGTTAGGAACACACAATTATTACAGGAAAACTGAAAAACTGAAGCAAAATGAATGAACTCTGAAGTTAAAATGTAGTAGTGTGGAATAAGAGAACTCACGTCTATTGCAATCGTAACCATGAAATCCAAGAAAGCAGTGGCACCTTCCATCAACACAATCTCCATTGAAATTACATGCACTGGGACATTTCCCTGAGTCAACCACCGTGTCCGTGTTACAGAGCTCGTGATATGCAGGGCAGATCAATTCACCTATTGAAAACATTAAAAAAGAGAAAACTAAGCTTTCCATTAATTGGGAATTTAAACTTCAATGTGAAAAGAAACAAAATAACAATATATTAACCATTAAAGCCGGGGAAATGAATGGACCCGCCAGCCTGAGGACACACTCTCCACATACCATCCACGGCAACCTGTATGTAGCATGGAGCTTCTTCAGCAACTTTAATGATAGAGAAAAAAGCAAGAGGCGTAATAAAAAATCCAATCTACGCTAAAGAAACACAAAAATTCAAAGTTGTATCATACATTTCTTGAACATTTAACTCATATAAGGAGAGGTTGACAAAGGACACTCGTTTAAGCATTTTAAAAATGTAATCTTATGGTTGTGTAATAAAGTACTTTTCAGAAATTTTATGTATGGCAGTTGATTTATTTTTGTTTGATTAATTATAAAATGGATTTTGGTTTTAGACAGTAGAGACAATCTTTTCACAGATTGTGATTTTTTTTCAAAAACATAAACATACACACTATAAATTTCCAAAAGAGATTTAAATAAAAACCCTTAAACAAATGCTCTATAAACTTGTTTCCTGCTTAGTTTCAATTAAATTCAATTTCAAATCCTTGGTGTCAATTGCAATTATAGTTTCCATTAGACTGCCATTGTGTCATGCTACATTCCAGCCAAAAAATTCATTTTGGAAACAAATATTTCACTTATATTGACACCATAAATCTAAACTATACCTCTAAAGTGTAGTTGATACACCTGTGCTGATAACAACCATTTCCATTGGTTGTAGAACCTCGTACAAATCCTGGGCGCACTAAGGATGAGGCCATACACCTGCAGTGAATGAGAATAGTTAGAAATTCTACCCTTTCATGTTTTATATAAAACATACAGCATGGAATAGATTATACGTAGGAACTAGGTAGTCACAGACTGACCTAGAGTTACTTCCTCGGACTTCACCTAGCACTCTATCAGGTTCCCGTGCATTGGTTGTGTCTGTACATGATCCATCAGAGTATGCAATAAAATAAGCGCAATAATCAGCTAATGCAGATTGTCCACCTGAAACAACCAGCTAAAGGTGTGAGATTTGAATGCAAACCAACCCATCATATAACAAAACATTAAGAACAATTTACAAAATCCCATTAACAAGAAGAAAAATGAATTGTCTGTGGTAAGCCAATACGTTACAAACCAACCAGAATGAAAGAGCTTAGAAACTACAATTACTTGACAGTCAAGCATCATTATAACAAATAATCTGGTCGGAGCAACATTAGCATTGCTTTAAATATGTGAAACGAAGACATGAAAGTACATACCTTTATTAGCTTGTGGAAAATACCGAGCCCACTGAGGAAGGTCTCCGCTATAAGTTACAATGGGACAGTAACCCTCTGCCTCTCTGTTATATGTACAACCTGAAAACTGTGTGGTGTTGCAACGATAGGCTCCCTTCCAGAGATTGCAAGGGGAAGTAACAAACTCAGTACCTTGGTTGCGACCCCAATCAAGACGGTCTGCCATGCTATAATTGGCTTTGTACCACCCGCTATCTTCTAGGAGAGCTAGTGTCATGTTTGAAACTACGGATCTTGTATCCACTGAACCAGTCATGATTTCATTCATCAGAAGCCTTTTTTCCCAATGAGACCCTACGAGCCATTTAACAAACTTAGTTTGATCATTTATGTTGGTTGGTAGCAAAAGTATGTGACTAATTCAATATCCCATTTTGCTATATAACTTTTAAATAACAAACTAACACAGCGCATACTTTATAAACATGATATTGCGACAGTCAGGATTCATTAGTCTTAGTACAAGTATGGGTTGGACCTAAGCACTGTGATTTGTGTGCTACAGGAATTGTAGCAAATACGATTTACCAAAGGTAATAGAACTCAACAGCAAGGGTCATAAGAGAGAGAGAGAGAGAGAGAGAGAGAGAGAGGACATTTGTTTATATTAAGAAAGAAAATTTATGAAACTAAAAACCTGATGTGCCACGTCCTCCACCATCTTCCAGCTCCAAACCAGTAAAATTTCCTGAGAACGCCTGCCAATAAATCACTCATCAATCATTTGTCGAAGCTTCTGATGAAGGATATTGCAAATATGAAAAAAGAAAAATTATTGGAATCATACAAAAAAATGTTTCTGAGGAAATACCGCATAATGATGTCGTGAATGCATGACAACACGTGGAAGCACCACACGTGTTACTGTTCGCCCTATCTTTTCATCCATAACTTGTTCAGTAACCTGCAGAGACAAGATCCTAAATGTGAGCACATAGATCCGTATAGGAAAAAGAATGGTTAAAAACAGAAGTTTACAATACTCATACTGGGAAGGAAAACACACGTGATAGTAATAATACAAATAGGATAAGATATAATACAAATGTGCCACTCAGCTAAATGCCTGGACATTTGCAATTTTCTCCCAAATGTTCTACATTATTGATAATTCTCAAAACACAAGTCGAAGATATTGTATACAAATACCATTCACCAGAATTAGCACAATTTGTCTCCACGAATACAAACAGGAATTGTACTCAACTTTCAAATATGTCAAACTTCATATCTAATAAAGTAACCTATAATGATCATTATAATAATGAGAATAACAACAAACAAGAAGTTCTTATATCTCAGTGAGAGAAAAAGTAGTCATGAATTAGTAAGTTCAAAATCCTAAACAAACGGACAAACAGTTTATGACTTTATGCAACTATTAAAGGAATCTTACGACAAGAAAGACAACCTTACCTTATTACGACGTCTTTTCCTTTCGTCTCTAAAATGAACAAAGGCATGAGGATCGAAACCAAGAACATGCATAACCTGAAAAGGATCACATATGATGAACAACGCCACAAATAGATGCTCATGTTTCCAATCTCAATTCCTCTATAGAGACATAACATAAACAAAACTAACCTCATGTATCAGAGTGGCTGAAAGCAAAGTCTCCGCCTCAGCTGTCAAATGACGAGGGGCAACATTAACATGTCCTGCACACCAAAAAAAAAAAGTAAATAACTGAAGTGTTCTAAATGCTAGATAAAAAAAACATTAGAACAACACATTTATTGGACAACCTACCAGCTATAGCACGACCCCATTGATCTCGTTCACATGCCACTGCCCAAGCAAGTGTATTCCCAGTTGTAGGTCTTGTAGTCACCAAAAGAACTAAGTCAGCATCAGAGACTCCCTCTGAGGATGAGGTGAGCAAGGCAGTTAGAACTCTGACCATGCATTTTGTTAAGAACTATGTTTCCAGTAAAAGGAATTAACAAATGAATCATACCTTCAACATATTCCCGAGGAAGCTGCACACCTCCATCTTGTCCACATGCAGAATATCCACTCAATCGCAAGTTCCCCTTGACAGGCTCAACAGCCAATGCTCTCCTAAACCAGTCAGCTGTCTGACCTAACGCCTGCATTAAGTTTCTACCAAAAGTAAGTATCTCTGCTACCTTTAGGCAAATAGTAATACTGTAAATATAATTATAGTATTAAAGCACCAATCCTGGAGAGAAATAAAATACTGGCATAAATAATACACCATTACATGAAATTATTGGCCAAATCAATTGGAGACTTGATACAATGGATGTGGAGATGTCTCCACCGACTCAATTTATAGGTTCGAGTCATGGAACCAAGCCTATTGCAAGGGTAAGGTAGACTATCTTACCTACTATAGGCTATAGACGCACATTACATAGCAAGTCCAAATGGACTCAACACATAGCCAGATTTTTATAGCACCATGTAGCCCTGTTTATGTTATTAGCCTAATGAAACAAATCAAAATTAAAGGGAAGGATAAAACAAAATAACCTTACGAAGGCGGTGCTTTTTATCATCTCTCGATATATCTTCAGAAGTGCAGTTATACCAACAACCACCGAGGGTAGGATGATTAGAAAGAGGATTGCAAGAAGGCAAACCAGGAAGAGAAGTAACCGGGGGATCCCCAAGCTGTTCACACAAGTTTAATGATTAACTATAGTACGAATATATGAAAGAGAATAACAATGTTGTGGTTAGACTTATAAACTCTAGATTCTTTTTCCATTGATACTAAACACCCACCTTAACAATGTCACCATCTTTTTTACAATCCCTGTCAGGGGAGTGGCCAACAGCATCATAATTTAGATATATCCTAATAGGTTGCTTTTCATCCTTTTGGGGCTTTGACGATGTTGATATACCAAGTAATGCCCTACCATTATGCTGAAGGGGCTTTGATCTACCAGGCTCGTAAACTTGTGGGGTAACTGAATACACCTTATGACCAGGTCGCTTTCTCTGTTCAAGTATATGGTCGTGTATGCAAGAGTGTGAGTCAATTTTCTCAACCTTCCCTTCCAATCCTCCCCATTGAAACTGTTCTTGGGCCGTTACATTATTTGCTTCCAACCATGCCAATATCAATACAATCTGAAGCAAAATTTAACAATGGATATCCAACATAAGAAACCATACTGTCTAGCAGCTATACTCTTACATGCAATGTACTATCATACAAAACTATGAAACAAAGCTTCTCAAATTTTCTTTCTATTAATGAACGGATATCAAAATAGTAACTACTTAGTTTGTACTAGTGCTCCTTAAACTCAACCAAACTTATTAAGAAGCTATGAAATCCTTAATCATTATGGCTAATAATTTTCTATTTTTAGCTCATGAATGAGCCGTCGTCAGTTAAATCATTAAATATTCTAAAACAAATTAGCCGCTACATTCTAAAACAAATTAGCCGCTAGTGCTACGAAAACTAATGATCAACTTCCTTTTTTTACTAACCCACCATAATTAGTATCTTTGGCCTCAGTAGGCAATCAAGGTATCCCCACCCCACGGCATAATGGGCACACCAATAACTAAAACCGGGAGTGGTTATGGTGCATAAGCTTTTTCCTTATGCACCGTGCATAAATAATGAAAATTGCTTAATGTGCCCCCCAGATTACTTAGCGCACCCGCCAGTTTTCTTAGTGCACCCCCAGATTGCTTAGCGCACCCCCCATAATTTCTAGATAACTTGTGCCACTAAAACCAAGTTCTGTTACGGGGAAATCTGGGGGGTGTGCTAAGCAATTTTAGGTATTTATGCACGGTGTATAAACATTGCTTATGCACCATAACTTGTGCCACTAAAACCAAGTTCTGTTACGGGGAAAGTCATGTTGTCAACTCTCCTAACACCGTTCCTTCCTAGAATGTATATGATTGTTATACAGCAAAAATATATCAACGGTGGAGATCAGAGAGAGCAAAATCTTTGCACCAAAAAAATAAATATAACATTGCACTTTCAAAATAGAATGTTAAAATTCTACCCAAAAAAGTAGATTTTTTTTTGACTAAATAGAATTTTTAATATACCAAAAATAAATAAAAATAGAATGTTAATAAATTTACAATCTTCAACTACAAATTAACCTAAACAAGAAATCTTTCAGCAGATTACACAGACAAAAAAAATCATAAGCCCTAATTAGCTAGAACAGCGTTGAACTAGAAAAAATCAACAAAAATCGAAAAATAGAAAAACAAAAAGTGTTGAAGTAACAGAGTTTATACCTGGAAAACGACGATGGCGAGTGAAAGCTTAAAACGAAATCTGAACAGCATGCATGAACTAAAGCGAAGAAAAACGAAGTCCATTGAATGGCGAAGACTGAGTCACAAACAGCGGTGATTCCATAAAACCGACGGCGGAATCGGATGCATTTAGAGAAAACAGAGCAAAGGTTTTGATTCTAACGGTAACAATAATAATAATGATAAGAATTAAGTTTAGAATTTGAAAGAATGAAGAATGTTTGAAGAAGAAGGTTTGTGTGATTAATGAGTTAATGAATATGATTAATAATAATGAAATAGACGTTGTTGGAAATAGTTAAAAGTTGATTAGTGGTAGTAATTAATAATCAGTTGTGGGTTGTAACTAAAAATGGGGGAAAAATAAGATAGTGACAGACAGAGAAGAGAATGAAGAAAGAGACGAAGGAAGGATGGTGAGAAAACAAAATATATATGTATGAATAATAATTGGGTACAGAGTGGTTGGATTTTTTGTTTTTTTAAATTAGTATAATATCTTTTTCTGGATAAGAATTTTTAAATTAAATATGTATTTATTTCTGGGAAGTATTGATTCAGAAAAAAAAGTATGATATTTCTTTTGACTAAATAAAAACTAAAAAGTATGATACTTACCAAAAAAAAGTACTACTATTATGATACTGCTTGTACTTTATTTTGGGACTTGCAGTTTCAAATAATAAAATAATAAAATGAAACCGATATTTATTTTAAATAAATTTAAATTTTTAAAATGTTAGATATAGAATTTTTTTATTACAAATGTCATTTATGTAAACTCTTACTTTTTTGGTTACAAAACTCTTAATTTTTTTTACAATAAATAATTATTTTGATTCTCAAAAGTATAATATTTTGTTATTTCCTTAGTATTTGAATATATCAAAATTGGAAATGTATTTAGAGATTTTTTTATTAGTTATTTTGGTTTTAAATATTTATAGAAAAGGCAAAATATTACTACTTTTGAATTGCAAATTCAAGCATTTCAATGGTATGATACTCTTAATAGTATAAGTGGTGCTTTCACTAAACTAGATTTGGTTTGTCTGAATATAAATTTTGTTAATTTTTTTTGGAGCAGTGCACTTTTTTTTTCACCGAGTTTTTTCCACAGATTATGTAGGTAAGGTTTTTAACGAGCAGTTGTTTTTGTTCGCTCTCAATTGGTATTGGCCTAGTCCTCCAAGTTCTCTTGTATCTCTTTTTCCTTTTTTTAATAAATTTGAGACTTAGTATATTTGTGGGTGAATAAAAGGGTCTCAACATAGTTTTTGAGATGTATTTATTTGTCTTACTAAATTATCTTCTTTTGCCTTTTAAAAAAAACATGTTTAAAAGTGTCGGTCTAATTATATAAACCAATACTGGATTTTTAATTAAAGTGGGATATCTTTATATTTTGGTGAGTTACTTTGATGTGAAGAGGTGTTCTTCGCTAGAAGGATTTTAAAATTCAAGAAATTGAAGATGTTCTTCTTCAAATTTTGGTGAGTTATTTCCGATATATCTTGGATGAGTGAAATTGATAGTTTATAATTCACCTTGGATATCTTGAAATTATTCAACATCGATTGTTAAATTAGGAAGAAAATCTCATACATTTGTACAAGACTACAAGCGCATTACATGTCAGGACGGAGTAGTGAAATTAGTGTAATTTTTCATGTCTTTCTTGTTTTAACTACTCTTTTTTGAGATGTCTTTTTGGTCAAATAAATTATGCAAATAAATAAATTTTTATGTGTTATTATAAGCTTTTCAAAGTATTTATGAGAAAATAACTTATAACGATATAATTTTTATTGGTGAAAACTTATAAATTAATATAGAATTTTATTTATTTGCATAAGCTAATTTTGTAAGCTCAAAAGTAAGTGTAATCCAAACAAGCCCTTAGAAATACTATAACTAAACATTTAAAGTCCCTAAAAAAACTAAACATTTAATCGTAACAAACTTTAACTTTGCAAGGCTGCTTTAATAGTATAAAGTATATTTACTTTTTGTTTATTAACTATTTGATTCTTAGGAAAATCTCGGTAATTTAGAATTTAAAATATCATTTTCTCACTATAATTTTTTTATAAAAGATAAATAAATATAAAAACACTTGTGCTTTTTTTTTTCTGATCCATTTAAATGTGAACTGTCCTAAAATATATATAATTAATTTATAAAATATAAGAGTCCTATTGTTTTTGAAAACAACTAAAAGTGAAAACTCAAAAGTGACATTCCTCCTTATTCCTTTATTCCTTCCTTTTTCTTCATACGTTTTTTCTTCACCTCTTAATAAAGTGACTTTTTCTTCTATCCCATATATTCTCTATATGTTGGAGTAACGTGAACTATAGGGTTCTTACCTTCTTGTTCTTTTTGTGAGTTGGTGGGAAGATTTTTTTTTTTTTTTTTTCAAAAAAAGAGTGGTGCAGAAAGCAAGCTGCAACCACCAAACTGCATTAAAAAGGAAACAAAGATACAACTAAGAGGGGGGACAAAAAACCAAGACCCTCTTAACAAGAGAACCTATAACAAGGCAAACCTAGCTTGTTCCTAAACAAACTAGCCACAATTTCTACAGGTGCCTCGTTCCAAAAAGTATAGTTAACTAGAGTAAGACCTATATTAGCAAGGGTGTCTGCACATTCATTACCTTCCCTATAAATATGAGTGATCAAAAAATTCATGTTCCTAAGGATAAGTTGACAATTAAACCACCTGTTTCTAAGAGACCAAGGGATAATGACATCAGACTTGAAGGCTTTCACCACCAATAATGAATCTGTTTCAATCCAAAGGTTATACCAATGATGAAGATCAGCTAACTCTATTGCTCTAAAAACACCAGCCAGTTCAGCAAAAAAAGCATTTTGGAGGCCAACATTTTCAGCAAATCCACCAATGAAATCAGAATCGGAGTTCCTGAAAATACCTGCACATGCTGAAGCAGAAGAAGTTGGTGGGAAGATGAAATAAGACAAAGTAGTAATAAAGAAAGGATGACCTAGTTACCAAAACCTAACTACTACTTGAAATTTAATTTTCACTCTTTGTTTCCAATGAAGTCTCATACAGCTAGAGAAATTAAAAATAAAAGAAAAAACAATGCAAATGACACTTTTTCATAAGTGTTATCTATTTCCATTTTATACTTGGGACAAATTATAGTTGCATAGAATTTTGATACACCGAACATAAATTTGAATCTAAAGGTTATAGGTATTATCTAAAAGGGTCTTGCTAATTCAAAAGTAGAAATATTTTTCTAAATTTTTTGTAATTAATTTGTGATCAAGTTTAAAATGTAAATTAGATATATAATATAAATTATAGCAAAACATTTCATTTTTTGAATCACTAATATGTGGCACATGTTAGGCTGTTAGCATTCATGTAATCATGTCTATCCAACTTATTATATTATATTTTAATTATAACATAATTACACATGAATACGGAAGATAAATGATCAACAAACTACGCCACTAATTTTTTAAATGACACAATCAATTTCTTAAAAACAATATCCACACATATAACCGCGATTAAAAAAAAAAATTGGAAAGGAAATCAAATTGTAAATGGGTACTTAATCAGGATATATATACTTAATGTAATTAACAATGTTTGTTTAGAATCCGGCAAATTGTGGCAATGGATTTAAATTCATTTACAAGCAAAAGACCAAATCATAGGCATATCTGAAGAGGACGACTTGAACAACGTTGGATAGGTTGTTTTGTACTTAGATTGCATACAATACAAGCTTTCCTATTATATATTTTAAGCCATTTTGACCTCCCAACCCAACCTACTTGTATTAACCACTAAACTTAATTAGATAAGTATATATACGTATGATTAATTAATATGTTTTTTATTAGTTTTGTTCACGGATGTATATTAGCTCAACGACGTTGATTAGGAATTTGACTACAGCTCATCCACCTAGCTACTTGTTTATCACCAACTAGCACAAATATTTTAGTCCCCAAATTTAGGATAGATCGGCCATTTTTTAGAGTTTTGTAAGCATAATGTTCCATAATTCCATAAATTGGTCAATAAATTAGATTCTCTACAACCGATTTAATTTATGACACAATTGACCGTTAGACCAAAAATAAATAACTTTTTGGGACAAATTATTTTTTTGCCCTCCCCATGAGTATGAATGAAATCAAACCCCAACTAGCACAAATAATTTTTAGGTGATTTTCATTACAATTATAACATAAAATTTTGAGGTGATTTTCGGTTTATAGGACATCACATTTTATATGTTGAAATCAGAGTTTGTAAATCAAACACTTTATTTATTTATTTAAAAATGAATTTTAATCATTATATTGCTTGACAAAAAACAAAAAGAATAAAAGAGAAAAGTAGCGCTGAATTCTAAATATATGGGAGGTGGAATATGCGAGTCTTCTAAATTTTGGAATGTCAATTTCAAAAGTTTGGTTTAGTATCAAAAAGATAGGTTCTAGATCCGGAAGATCCTAAAATTGAATCTTGTAAATGCCTTGAAGGAAGGTAATTAATGTAATTATATTTATACGTATTTTTAAAGTTTTAAAGTTTACTCAAACTTGTATTGGGACACATTTCTTCACCCTAAATTTGTGAATCTACCAAATAAAATAAAATAAAAATATTGGACTGCGGAATTCTTATAAATTTTGGGACGGTGAGTTAGTTTGCTTGATTATTTAAAAAAAGTGAAATAAAAGTCTATTGTTTATTTATACCAAAAAAAAAAAAAAAGTCTATTGTTTAAGTTGTGTTCTAGAGATATTTTTTAATTAGAAATTTGATCATGATTAAAAAAATCAATTTTAATACTTTTGAAAGTTTAAAAAGTAATTTTAAATAGTTGTGTTATTTTATTTGACAACATTTTTTTATATATTCAAACATCATTTCCCTTTCTAAAGTGTTTTGAAAGGTTGTATTTATTATGGAATTCACAATCAAATTAAAAATCATTTTTTCCATATAAATCAGATATGTAAATTTATACTATTAGGCTGACATTAACTAATATTTTACTAACATATACTTCAACATTAACATCACTTAAATATTTCAAAATTAATTTAAATCATAATTAGTTTATAAAATTAAAATAATTTACATTTGAATTTTTAAGCACTTAGTAATAAAATACAAATAAGTTCATTTTCCTAAACTGGAATTAGCTTAAAGCTAATTTTTTTTCTCTCTACAGTCTAATCATTTTCTTTCTTCTGTCACTGGGCCAACCATGTGAGAAAAGTTTTATTTTTTGTTTTCAACGATTTTACTATATAGACTACAAGCTAACTAAAGATGGTACTTCGTTCATATACATTCCTAGATATATCCCTACTGTGTGAAAAAATAATAATTATAATTCATTTATTTTTATATTTATAATTGAAGACTGCTAATTTAGTTTAGAATCTAATTATTAAGTACGCTTTAATTTTAAAATTATAAAAAAGCCTATATGTATTTTTTAAAATATATTTAAAGTTTCGTTAATGGTAAATAGTATTTCTAGAACATTGGTTAAGCATATCAAAAAATAAAAGTAATGTTAATAATTTTTGATATTTTTAAAGTATTGAATATAAGTTTCAAGATAAATTGTCGTTATTTATTAGTTAATATCCCAAGAACATTGTTTAGCATTTTTCTAAAAGTTTATTATGGCTATGTGTGTGTATTTTATTAATTATAACATAATAATTTGTTGCATGTGTTTGAAATTGACCCCATAGACATTAGTCGTGTGGTCCTAATTGTCCAATGACTAGTGAAGATTGGGGGGCTCTCTACCCAATTCAAGGTAATCTCCAAGGGACTTTTGCTGTTATTAACTGTAATTATTGATTAAAAAATCCACTAATCGACTCATATTCGGTCAAAATTACATGAAAAGATATTTATATTGCCGTTGTAAATTAATTTAATAATACCATTCAAAATAATTTAAATTTATTTTGTATGATGATTTTTTTTATATTTTACTTATCGTTAGACGTATTTCAAATTACCAAAATCTTATTCTAAAAATGTTTAACAAAAAAAAAACAATTTTATAACGACATACAACAATACTATAGTTAGTTTATTGTTCTTCCTCTTAAAAATTCCACAGTTTTTATAGTTGCAGATTAAGAGAGCCTATCAAAGTACAAAACTAATCATTGCAAGATGTTTAGGCCCATGAGATTTACAAATAAGAAAAGGCATTTCATTAAAATGGATTAGTATAATAGTAATACTAATTTGTCATTGTACCTTTCTACCACTTGTAAAGATATAAATAGTTAGGTCATGCCTGAAATGAAATATTACAATGAGATATTGAGGAGTGTTAACAAGGCTATTGTTTCAACATTTTTCTTAATTAGATGAAATTTATGTGTAGATTTTATCATTTTACTTGTGACTTATTTTTAAAGTGAATGGTCTACATTAATTTTAACAAATTAAAAAAAGTATTAAAAATAAAGTGTTGCTAACATTTTTCATGAGATATTTCTTCTAGTTTGTCACTTACACAATATGTAGGGTAGCCACAAAAGTTAGTTAAGTGCAAAAAAGAGAGAAGCAACAATTTAGAGTTTTATTACTCAACAACAATCTACATCATCAATTTGTTCCTTTCTACCATTTTAATGCCAATATGGATGTTGTTAACCATTAGTGTTTGGTCCAGCATAATTAAATAGTAAGGTTACTTTCACACCACCAATTCACTTGTTTTTGTATCTTCAAATGCAATGCAACCCAATTGGATTTGCTTGCTTTTAACTTTGAGGAGGTTAAAATAGCAAAGTTAGGTGGTCCAAAAAGGCATACCAATGGCTTGTAACTATATAAGCTAAAATATGAATGTCCACAAAGTTTTTTTTTCTTCATAAAATTAACTATATTTCTTATTTCGCAAGTTATTATGAATTTTTTTTTAACAAAGAAAGTAACGTGATAAATAGTATATATTTTGACACAGAAAATAAAATAGCATAGATAATTTATGCATTTATTTTTAGAAATTTTATGCATTTTTTACATACACTCCAAGTTAGTAAGAGCTTCTACAAGTCAAAGAAATAAAAATGGTACGACCGTATTAATTAATAGTAATGATAATTTTTTTATTACAATAGTAATGATAATTGACCACACTAATATATGTTCAAGAAGTTTAAGAAATTAATACAAGTGCTCTTACTAATAAAAAATAGTAGATAGCAAAAGTTCAAGAAGTTCTTGATAACTGACTACAACTAAATGGGACGATATGTTGTCATGTTTATTTATTTGAAATCAATCTATCTAGACATCCCAATTGCTTCTCCTAGATGTGGGTGTTAGTTATGAATATGTGCCCACACTTGAAGAAAAAAATGGAAAAAGAGAATGATAATGAGTAGCATATGACCCCAAGTTAGGACAAGTACAACAACTTGCCACATGGAAAGGGACCTAATTCAAAATATGTGGTACATGGTGGGGTTGCAAACTGACCTGGTATGCTTCTATAATAATGCATTCAAATGTATTAGTTTGTTATTTCTTTTAAGACTTGTGGCATTATTATTTGGTACTTGGTATAGCAGTAATAATATATATAAGAGGGATAAGAGGACATATAGTTTCACCAAAAAAGAAAAGAATATTATTGTGGTATAGTCTTATTTTATATGCACATTACCGAGTATTAGTCAATGCATTTGTGAGAATCATGAGAAGAATAGAAGGAATCGTTTTTAAGATTTTAGTGCGAAGGGTTGTCCATAAAAATTGTTCTAAATTAGATGTTAAAATATCATTTCTCTTAATAAAAGTTGGGTAGTGCAATATTGTTTGGACAAAGCTTTAAAATATCCGCTTAGATATTAACATCTTTATCACTTTGTTGGATAGTTTTTTAGATAGATTCTAAGATGGTATTTAATATGTTGAATTCAAAAAGGAATAATATTTGTTTCCTTCAACCTCTAATCGATGAGATTATTTCCCTTCTTCAACTATTAAATTAGATAACTTTGATCGTCCATATTTACCCTGAAGCCAACAAGTATGCTGATTTACTAGCTAGTAAGAATCATTTTGCAACTTTGAATGAATTATTGTAGATTTGATAATTTCTTTGTTTGGTTTATTGCTAAATTTTGATGTCAAAGATTTTTGTATCTCTCAAGTAAATTTTTTAGCTTGTTCCTTCGTTATTTAAATATTTAAAAGAAAAATTACATTTTGCTAAAGTAAAAATGGCAAAAAAGTTTTTCCATGTTGAATTTTTCTCTTCCCATCCCCCCCCCCCAACTCTTTTTCACCCCCCCGATTTTCCATTTTTGCCCTTGAACCAAGGCAAACAAAAGTTCGGAATTTAGATCTCGAACTTTTCCTAGTGTAAATTCGGAAAAAATTTCGGAAAACACGTTCCAAAGTTCGTGTTCAAGGCAAGAAACAGATCGAAAAATAAATCCTGAACTTTTCAACCAAGGGGAAAATCGGAATATTGGGGGTGAAAAAGAGTCTGGAGGTGTGGGAAGAGAAAAAATCCTCCATGTTTTATGGCTAGGGCCCTATTGATCAACTCAAGGCCCAAAATGTTGAAATATATTTATTATGTTCATCCTACGTAGAAAACTGTCGTCAATTCCCTACTCTTTGGGGAACCAACAACAACACATTCTTAGAGTGACTTTGGAGCTAGCGAGATCTTTGGATATTCTTCGAACCTGTCTCGATTTTGATAGGAAATTTCTAAATTGGTTGTGTTCGGATTTGGATTCTCAGATTTCAAAAAAACAGGGGTATGACGGATAATGGAGATGTTAAGTGTCCCACATCGACTGTGAGATGATCTGAAGATGAGTTTATAAGTAGATGCAATACCCACCTTACAAATCACTTTTGTAGTGTTGAGTTGGATCAAACTCCCAACTTAAAGTGGGCAGACCAAAAGAGAGCACCATCGGGCTCCAATCCAATGAGGCAAAACCATGTTCCATCATATTAATGCAGACACTACATTCACCCTGAACATGTCCGTGAATCCAATCTCTTATATCAAAATTATATTTTTAAAACAAATTCTTAAATTAAACTCATTTGTTTATTTTATTTTTAAGGTAAGCCTTAAACAAGTCAATTACTTTTGAACAAAATTGGAAAAATCAAATTGTTGAAACAGCGCAACTTTAAAATGTTTACTTTTACATATTAAAAATATATCCAAATGCACGCAATACAATAAGTTCATGTGGGGATGAGGTGGAGATACCCAAATTAGATTGGATATGGGTTTGTGTTCAATTTTTCACTCAATCGAAAATTAGAATAGATATGGAATATCCGGTTAAAATCGTCAATGTCCAACCTTGTTACCAAGCCTAATTTAGAGCGAGAGTTTTTTTTCTAGGACTAAATTTAGAGTGAGAGTTAAACACAATATAACTGGTTTTAAATTTTTTGGTTTGGATATGGGCAAATTCAACCTGCTTAGATTAGGAGACTATTTGCTAGTTAGTAAAAAAAGTAAAGTGAGTTTGTTCTAAAACAACAATCAAATAATCTTTCAGAAAAATGTTATCTAATCTTCTCATTTTAAAGCATTGTCTGAAAATATACTTTCAAACAAATTCCATCCGAAATTATATTTTTAGAAAGACGTAATTTTGTAAAAATAAATAGAAAAGAGATTTTTAGAACATATGGGTGAAAAAAGCTCCTTAACTAATAATTTCTTTTTTGCAAAATTGTTTAGTAACTAAACTCACATATCTCAAATAGGAAGAAGTGAGGATTCTGAAGGTGTGAAAAACACAAGAAGGGGGGGGGGGGGGGGGTTGAATTGTGTTTTGGTAGTTTGAAAATTTCTTCAAAGTTATAAATAACTTGTCAGAGTTTGCAGCGGTTTAGAAAACAAAACACAAACAATCAGACTTTAAAGAGAGAAAGATAAGGAGAGAAAGATAGAGACAGAGATTTTATACTGGTTCCTCTCACAAACCGAGAGTAGTCCAGTCCTCTTGTACTTCCAAGAGAGTTCACTATAATCACAAAAGATTACAAATGCTCAAGCACAAATGCAAGAGACTTCCAATGCTCAAGTTAACAAACAAGAGACTTCCTAATGCTCAAGCACGCAGGCAAGAGACTTCCAAACACAAAGTTAAGAAGAACAGAGTCTGAACAAATTGATATGAGAATCAATGTTCAGTAACAATAAAATACAACTTTTGATACAAGACTTAACTTAGAATCTTAATACAAGAATTCTAAGGTTCAACTAATGAGAAAACAGAAGCTGGAGCTGGAGTCTTGGATTTGAATATGAGTTCAAGTTGTATTTGAAGTTTTGTGCTTTTAGGACGTTTTTGGCAGAGTAACAGCTCATTCAAATTGTTCAAAGTGTTGTATCCTAAAGCTTCAAATCTGCTCCTATTTATAGAAGAAGGAGGAGCGTATGTTGATTTGAAATTGTGCGGTGAGATTGTGCCAGCTGTAGATAGTACCATTCTTTAACCAAATCAGGTAACCTTGAATACGATCAATCTTGGGGATTACGTTTTAGCCAAATCCGGTAAATAGTTCGTACAATAGTACTAACGTCACTATTCTGTGGATAAGATTGATTCTACCAGCTTTTGAGATGTCAGAGGATGATGATGATACTCAATGATTGTTGTAGAGAATGTTCTTCTGACAAAACGGCTCTCACTGCTCTTATCAGAGTCTGATATCTTCAATCTTCAGAGTCTGATACTAGCTTCTGACGTTAATAAAGATTGCATCTTCTGATGGCTTGAAATCTTGGTCAGAATATGCTTGACCCATCAGAGCTTCCAATGTGCTTTTGGTGAATATAAAAATTAACTTGTATATCTGCACACTTGGATCAAATAATCAGTATACCCTAATGTATATTAATACTTTTGTTATCATCAAAACTTAATTGGGTCATATCAGAACCTCTTTTGTTCCAACAATCTCCCCCTTTTTGATTGATGACAAACCAAATATTAATTTACAATGGTTGTTGATAAAATTTATCAAGCGTCTCTTAGGTTGATGAGTTTTGCAAGCTCCCCCTAAGTTCAGCAATGATTAATTAAATCAGTTTAAAAATGATTATTTGAATTTGAACTAAAACTAATACACTAGACTTTCAGAGGCTAGGTTTGCAAGCTCTCCCCCTAAGTCTGATACCTATGAAAGAAAATTGCACTTTTCTTTTATACGTACCATGTATCAGAAGTTCAAAATTTCAACTAATATTTTCCAAGAAAAATCATATCAGACGATGACATAATCATATAAAATAAATGCGGAAATTGGTTTCAGTTTAGCATTTCATAAATTAATAACTACTCTTACTCCCCCTTTTGTCATTAAGCAAAAACAAAAAAATAAAAACTGTCAAGTAATAAGTGACAAGTTAAAAAAATTGGTCAAAGATAGAGTTTCAATACAGTCAAGGTGGTTACAACTACACCAATTTAATGGTTTGTCGTAAATCCATGAACTTGTCTGTTTTGAATTACTATATAAAGACCGTAACTTTGTCATTTTACTCAACACTTCCATTTCATTGTGAAAAACAACAATGGATAAGGATAGAAGAGTAATCAAAAGTAAGAAAGCGCAGGAGAAGAAGAAGAAGAAAGTGAAGATTCAACAAGATGCAGAGTCTAGGAAGAATCCTCAGAATATGAGGGCGTCAACTTCTGCTCCTGTCAGAGCCAACTATCAAACAAGGTCCAAGACCAAACAGCCAGAGTCTTCTTCTGAATCAGAATCTTAATGGGATTCTGATTGGAAAGAATTCTTGAGGACATATGTTCCACCTAGGGAAGAATTCCCGTCCTTACCTTCTGATTCTCATCAGCTAGATTTAGAACTAGCTGTTTCTGATGTAGAATCCAAGTGAAAAGTTGGATAGAACTTATGTAATCAACAATATCTTTGAATAAAACTCATGATTTAGTTTTGAAAAACTTATTTGATATTTGTCTCAAAACATTTATGAATGCATAATATAAATAACATAAGATGAATAAAGATATAAACAAACACAAAAGATAGAATGATAATCAACAGAGTACTTGAATGAAATGAGTTCAACAGAATTACAAACAAAATATCAGGAAATAATAAAAAGTTAAAAAGAACATAGTGCATAGAATCCTAGGTTTTAAGGTGGAGGAGGAAGTCTTGCATTGATGCTCTGGAGAGTAGTGAGAATACTTGCCAACACAGTAGAGTGCTCGTCAATTTTCCTTTGCATATTCTCTTGATTATCTCTGATGTATTGAGCATACTCTGGTGCATTCCTTGCAATATTTTCAAGCCTAGCTTGTTCAGCAGCTATTCTAGCTTCTTCTGCCAGCCTAGCTTCTTCTCTAGCTTGAGCTTCTAGTCTCTCCTTCTCTATTCGTTCATCTTCCAGCCTCTTCCTTTCCCTTTCTTCAGCTTCTTTCTTAAGTCTCTCTTCCTCCTCCTTCCTGGCCAATTCATTCCTGAATTCCAAATCCCTTGTATAGGCCTCTCTGATAGATCTTATCATGGATACCAAATTCTCTTCCATAAGGTCACACTCCTTATTAATATGTGCAGTTTCAATGGACCTGTTAGGAATAGCAGTAGACATTCTCCTAATATTCTTGTCAACAGCCATTAGAAATTTAGAAATGTCATCCTGGGTTTGGGCTAAGGGTTCATTGGTGATTCTGGAAGGTAAGTGTGGAGGTATATAAATGCAATCAAGTGATAGATCCTGCATTAGGTGTTTTAGATGATTGGTTTGATTAGGAGGGGTTTTCTGAATGACATCCTGATTCATGTTGTCATTGATTTGTTGAAAATGATGCTTGAGTGGTGTAGGTATAGTGCATGAGTTGTCCAAAACCACATGATGTGGTGATTTCTCACCATCATGTGCTTCAGAGTTAGGTTTCTCAGCCACTTCATCATTTGGAATGTCTGGTATAGGCTCTGGTGATTTGTGGGTTTCATGGTCTGAGTGGTCATGTTCTGGTGGGGGTGTTTGTGGTTTATCTGCTGGAGGTGGTGTTTGATGGTGTTGGTCATTTTCTGAGGGTTGATTTTCAGTGATATCTGGTGAGGGTTGCTCTTGTGCAATCTCATTGTTTGTTTTCGATTGATATTTGGCTGGGTGAGGGGATGGTGTTATGTCAGAATCTTCATCTTTATCCAGATTTTGGATGATTTGTGCAGTACTACCAGAGGCTTGTGCTGCATCATCAGATATTCTATTAGTTTGAGATTCTAAGGGGTTGGTTGGGTGTGAGTTAAACTGCTCTGACAAAGTTTGATTTTCTGAAAGATTAGAATCTTTCTTAAAACCAATTCCTTGAAAAAATCTATCATAAGCACGTTTAACTTTAACCTCTGGGGGATGTTTGAGTTTTTGAAAGACATTTCTATAACAATTGCTGTGAACAATAAAATCAGGAGACTTACCATCTGCTGGTCCATACAGTTGAAATGAACTAGACATATTCCTTAGAGCATCTCTTTCTGAAAGATTCAGCTTGTTATACATATCATCAAACTCTGATGCATCAATTTCACACTCATAACTGTCCTTCATATCCTTTTCCTTCTCTTTAAGCTTCTCAACCTTCTCCACAGCTGCCAGTAAAGCAGCTTTTTCCTTCTCTTCTTCAGTTAGATCATGCAGGACAAGCTTTCTAGCTTTTGATTTCTTTGTAGGTTTAGGAACTGTAGTCTTCTGAGTCTTAGATACCTTCTTACCAGCAGGACTCTTAACAGCTTTTCTCTTCACAGATTGGACTCTGGTTGGTTGTCCCAGAATCCTTGCTTGTCTGACTGTTAGTTCTGTAGGTTCTCCAGTACCTACTTCAGCACCTAGCTTCTTTAGGTATTCAGCATGTGCTTCTATTATCTTTCTAGCCTCACTATCACTGACATGCACAAGCCTACATTCAGCAATGTTATCCTCAGTGTCTCTGAGCAGCAGGGGATGTGTTGGATGTACAATCTGGTTGCTTTTCACCAGTTTCAAATACCTTAGAGTAGTACTATTAACCACTTTAGAACTAGTCAGAAAGGTAGCATAACCTGGGAAAAACGGTTTGATTGCATCCAACAAACCACACTGCGCAAACATATGACTGAGAAGCCTTGAATGTCGAACAATAGATTTGGTAGATAGTATAGAGTCAGCAAGATGAATAAAAATAAGCCTACCAATGTCCAGAAAGTTTCCTTTACCAACATGGAAAGTGAACAGCTTCTGAAAGTTTGATACTTGATCAGTACCTCCAAGTTTGGACATGATACTGTCAATCAGAATCCTGTAGATAACCTTGCAGTTGTTGGTCATTTCAAACTTGTCTTTGGGGTCAGCCTTAGGTTTGTAGATAAATTCCTCAACATCAGAACGTATTTCTTCAGCGTTTCTGATAATAAGGCCACCATTTTCCAACTTCAGAGCCTCATAGATGTGGCATAACCTGATTGAGATTCTGAATCCAGCAACGAATGATTCAATCTCGGTAGACACAAAAGGTTTCAATCCCATTTCCTTAGGGGTTTTACCTTCTAGTTCAGGTTTTTCTTTGATCATATCCTTGATCCTCTGAATGTACTTATCCTTGGTTATAACGGACGCTTTCATCCAAAATTCTTTGACAAGCTCCGTATAAGTTGGTCCATTCATCACATCAAAATAGTAATCCATTCCTTGTTTCTTGAAAAGGTCTACGACTTCTGGAAAACCGTTTACTCTTAGTCCTTCAAGATCCACTGGATTTTCTATTGCAAGATTTAGGTCTTCGTATCTGTAGGAACGTTGATCTTTTGCAAACACAGAAGGCGTGGAGTACTGAGTAAGAATCATGCAAGCATCGACATTAAGAGTAGATGATGAAGCCATTGATGAAGTTTGGAAGTTAGGGTTACTAAAGAGGGCGAAAGAAATTTCTGAGTTTTAGAAGAATGAAAGTGTAGGTTGTGAGAGTGCAAAAGTGTGAATGTGAACAGTTAGTGTGTTTAAATAGAAAGTTTCGCGCAAAAACAAGTACACAAACATAGGGGTAGTAGAGTCATTTACCTACCAGGTAGGAGTTAGAAATACTAATCATCATTAACCAACTTCTTTATCCTCTTGCAACAAGACACGTGTTTCAGAAGATTATTTAAATAACTGACACGTAAGTACAGGAAAACGAAAGGTTTTTTTTACTAAAGGTTTTTCCTTACGCGCCAGAACCATTCTCCTTCTAGCAGACTCTGATAGTCTATCAGAAGATGTTCTCATCACAACTTCTGATACAAAAGGTTCTGATGACTTCAGCTTCTGATTACTATAAGATTCTTACAACACAAATTTTTCATCAGAGTCTAAGTTAATCAGAGATTTCCATCATGTTCAGATTCTTTTTGATAAAATCAAAACGTTCAACAGCTAAAAGTTTTGTAAAGATATCAGCCCATTGATTTTCAGTTCCAATGAACTTGAGATCAATCACACCTTTTTGAACATAGTCTCTGATAAAATGATGTTTAATCTCAATATGCTTAGCTCTTGAATGTAAAATAGGGTTTTTAGAGAGGTGAATAGCTGCAGTATTATCACAATATAAAGGAATATTATTACTGCTTATTTGATAATCTTCCAATTGATATTTCATCCAAAGTAGTTGTGTACAACATTTAGCTGCTGATATGTATTCAGCTTCTGCTGTTGACATAGCTATGGTGGTTTGCCTTTTACTGGCCCATGAAATTAAATTCTCACCAATGAACTGACAATTACCACTGGTGGATTTTCTTTCAATTCTATCACCAGCATAGTCAGCATCACAGAATCCAATCAGCTTGTAGTCATTGGATTTCTGATACAGTAATCCAATGTTACAAGTAGCTTTCAAATACCTAAAGATTCTCTTCACAGCAGTGAAATGAGATTCTCTAGGGTCTGATTGAAATCTTGCACACAAACATACACTGAATAAAATATCAGGTCTTGAGGCAGTTAGATAAAGAAGAGATCCAATCATACCTCGATACAGCTTCTGATCAACTTTGCCTTCAGATTCTTCTTTGCTTAAGCTTGATGAAGGATGCATTGGAGTGTTCATGGGTTTGCAATCTTCCAAGTTAAATTTCTTCAGAAGATCTTTTATATATTTTGATTGATGAATGAATGTTCCTTTCTTTGTTTGATTTATCTGAATTCCAAGAAAGAACTTCAATTCTCCCATCATGCTCATCTCAAATTCATCCTGCATAAGCTTAGAAAAATTCTTGCACAAAGTGGCATTAGTTGATCCAAAAATGATATCATCAACATATATTTGAATGATCAAAATGTCTTTCTTAAGGGTCTTTTTGAAGAGTGTGTTGTCAACTTGTCCTTTTTCAAAACCATTGTCAACCAAGAAGGTACTCAGTCTCTCATACCATGCTCTGGGAGCTTGTTTGAGTCCATAAAGTGACTTCTTTAGTTTAAATACATGGTCTGGATTTGTTAAATCTTCAAATCCAGGAGGTTGTTTGACATACACTTCTTCAGCAATGACACCATTTAGAAATGCACTTTTTACATCCATCTGATATAGTGTAATACCATTGTTAACTGCATAGGATAGAAGTAACCTGATAGCTTCCAGTCTAGCTACTGGAGCATAAGTTTCAGTAAAGTCAATACCCTCTTGTTGATTGTATCCTTGTGCAACAAGTCTTGCTTTATTTCTTGTTACTTCTCCTTGTTCATTCAGCTTGTTTCTGTATACCCATTTTGTTCCAATAATGTTCTTGTGTTTATGTTTGGGTACCAGATCCCACACATCATTTCTCTTGAATTGATTTAACTCTTCTTCCATAGCAACTATCCAAGCATCATCTGAGAGAACTTCATTTGTTGTCTTTGGTTCAATCAAAGATACTAATCCAAACAATGATTCTTCATCTCTGAAGTTTGACCTTGTTTTTCTTGGACTGTTCTTGTTTCCTAGGATGAGCTCTTCAGGATGTGAGGATTTGTACTTGAATGTGTTCCTTGGAATATCAGTTGCTTCAGAGTTGTCATCAGAAGTTTGATGATCTTAAGGAGCATCAGAAGGTTGAGCTTCATTAGAACCAGAGTCTACTATAGGTTCTGAATAGTCATTATATTCTTGAGCTTCATCTTCTGAATCATCAGATCCTGAAATGTCTATAACAGGCTCTGACTTTTTATCATCAGGCTCTTTGTCATCAAACTTTACGTGCATTGATTCTTCAACTGTATTAGTTTCAGAATTATACACTCTGTATGACTTAGAGCGTTCAGAGTATCCAATGAAGATACCCTTACAAGCTTTAGAGTCAAATTTCTTAAGATGGACTTTATTATTCAGAATGTAACAAGTACAACCAAATTGATGAAAATAAGAAATATTGGGTTTTCTTCCTCTAAAGAGTTCATATGTTGTTTTATTTAGAATAGGTCTTATATAGATTCTATTCTGAATGTAACAAGCAGTGTTAACAGCTTCTGCCCAAAAGAATTTTGCCAAATTGTTTTCATGCATCATGGTGCGTGCCATTTCTTGTAAAGATCTATTCTTTCTTTCTACAACTCCATTTTGTTGTGGAGTTCTAGGAGAAGAGAATTCATGGAGAATTCCATGTTCTTCACAAATTTTTTCAAAAGGTTCATTTTCAAATTCACCACCATGATCACTTCTTACTTTCAAAATTTTGGAATCCTTTTCATTTTGAATTTGTGTGCAGAAGATGCTAAACACTTCATATGTATCATCTTTAGTTCTCAGAAACTTAACCCAAGTCCATCTACTATAATCATCAACTATGACTAATCCATACTTCTTACCATTGATTGAAGCAGTACTTACTGGTCCAAAAAGATCAATATGTAAGAGTTCTAAAGGTCTAGAAGTAGAAACAATGTTTTTGGTTTTGAAGGAACTTTTGACAATTTTCCCTTTCTGACAGGAACCACAAAGAGAGTCTGAGTGATATTTAATTTTAGGAAGACCTCTGACAAGATTGTCCTTGCTAAGCTTAGAGATTAACCTCCAGTTAGCATGACCCAATCTCTTATGTCAGACCCATTTTTCATCACCCATTTTTCATCACTCAGTGTTAGAAGACAAAGTACTTGTTGTTCCTTAAGATCAGAAAAATTGACTTTATAAACATTGCCTTTTCTAGAACCTTTAAATACTATGGATTTATCAGAGGTTCTGATTACAGTACATGAGTCCTTATTAAACATGACATCATAATTACTATCACATAATTGACTTATGCTAAGTAAATTGTGATGTAGTCCATCTACTAACCAAACATCAGAAATTGACAAAGAAGAATTACCAACTGTACCTATACCAATGATCTTTCCTTTCTGGTTGCCACCAAACCCTACTGTTCCTCCCTCTTGTTGATTCAGGGTGTGGAATAAGAGCTTGTCTCCTGTCATGTGACGTGAGCAACCACTGTCTAGATACCAAGAGCTTTCTTTTCTTCTTTGGGTGCATACCTGCAGCATACACTATTTCAGATTTTGGTACCCATACTCTGATGGGTCCTTTTTGGTTAGTTTTGAGAATCTTATTCTTCTTGTTTGAGTATTCAGAAGATCTGGAGTCAACAGAGCCTTTAGAAAACGATTTAGGCTTATGTTGTCTCTGAGACTTTCCTCTTGAGTGTGTCAGAGAACCAGTTACCAAGTTTGCTTTAGAAGTACTAGTGCCCCGCTTATCAACAGGCTTTGGTACTCTGATAGCTTTAACTTGAGTAGACATGGGTACTGAAGTGAGGGGAACCTGGGTTTTAAAAGACTTAGGTTCAGAGGATGAGTCATCTTCTGATACCTTATCTTGTGGTTCCAAGGTCACAAGAGTACCAGACACAGTCAGAGGTTCTGAAGTACCCTTAGTAAAGTTTGAATAAGATTTAGAGGGTGACTTGCTTAATGAGACAGGGTTGCTTGATTTCCCCACATCAGAAGATGTAAGAGAACCAAGTCCTTGTCTTTTATGATAGTTGCTAAGTCCACCATGAATTATGGAAGTTATCCTAGTTTTGTCAATGTTATGGTGAACAAACTCTTGAAGAGAAATTTCATACTCATCATAGGGTTTGTGACATGTTCTACATCCAGTCTCAAGCACTTTAATTGTTTTAAGAGATTTTTTATAGTTTGCTTGAGTCTGGCTGAGATTTTCGTTTAGCAGCTTCAATTTTTGTTTAGAAAAATCTAGCTCACTCAACTTTTCCATGTACTTCACCATTACATCTTTCAAAGCTTTGGTCATTTGAGTGTTAGACATTTTAGAAATTACCTCATCAATATCGTCTGTGTCAGACTCTGAATCATTTTCATCGTCTGACTCACCAGTGGCCATAAGCGTTAGGTTTGCTTCCTCAGAGTCTTCATCCTCTGATAGTTCATTGATATCCTCCCATGTTGCCATCAGACTCTTTTTGGCTTTGTTCTTGATTGTACTTTTTCTTCCTTTACCCTTGGAGTTGAGTTTAGGACAATCAGCCATAAAGTGTCCAGGCTTATGACAATTGAAACAATTTTTTGTGTCATCCTTCTTCTCTTTATTGGTGTAGTTCCTTGATCCAGATCCTCTGCTTGGGAAATTTTTGCCTTTCCTTACAGATCACTTTTGAAACTTCTTGGACAAGAGTGCAAAGATATCATCATCTGATCCATCTTCTTGGTCATCTATGGAAGATTCCTCTGCTTCAGATTCTACAGCTTTGGCTTTCAGAGCCTTAGATGAAACTGAAATAGATGGCAAGGCCACAGATTTTAGTTTCTTCTGAGGCTCATCAGAAGATAGTTCAATCTCATGACTCATGAGTGAACTTATAAATTCCTCCAAGCTAAGTTTGTCCAAATCTTTAGCTTCCTGAATAGCTGTTACCTTAGGCCTCCACCTTGAAGGTAAGCTTCTCAGAATCTTTCTTACATGATCAGAAGTTGTATAACTTCTCTTCAGAACTTGGAGACCAGCCACTAGAATCTTGAACCAAGAGTACATAGATTCAATATTCTCATCATCCTTCATTCTAAAGAGTTCATACTGTTGGATCAAAAGAGTAGCCTTTGCCTCTTGAACCTGTTTGTTTCCTTCATATGTGGAACACAAGGAGTCATAAATACTTTTGGCAGTGGATTTGTCAGTGATCTTGAGATATTCATCATGAGATATACAACCAATAAGGAGATCCTTGACCTTGTGGTGTTTCTTGTAAGCCTTCTTGTCTGTAGGAGTGAACTTCTTTCTTTCTTCAACAGATAACTTTCCCTTTTCATCAAGTCCTTGAAAAGTTACCCCTTCTTCAACTAAGTCCCAAAGCTCATCATCTAAACCAATAAGATGACTGTAGATTCTATCTTTCCACCAGGAAAAAGTAGATGCATCTCCATTGAACTTTGGTGCTTTGTTGTTTGTCTTATCTTCAACATTATAGTCGTAAGAAACTGCTTTCAAGCTACCACTTCCAGATGATTCAGTCATGGTGTTTTTCAACAAGAAACTGTCTCACTGTTAGGTGATAAAAACAGAACCGGGCTCTTGATGCCAATTGAATGTGTGAAAAACACAAGAAGGGGGGGTTGAATTGTGTTTTGGTAGTTTGAAAATTTCTTCAAAGTTATAAATAACTTGTCAGAGTTTGCAGCGGTTTAGAAAACAAAACACAAACAATCAGACTTTAAAGAGAGAAAGATAAGGAGAGAAAGATAGAGACAGAGATTTTATACTGGTTCCTCTCACAAACCGAGAGTAGTCCAGTCCTCTTGTACTTCCAAGAGAGTTCACTATAATCACAAAAGATTACAAATGCTCAAGCACAAATGCAAGAGACTTCCAATGCTCAAGTTAACAAACAAGAGACTTCCTAATGCTCAAGCACGCAGGCAAGAGACTTCCAAACACAAAGTTAAGAAAAACAGAGTCTGAACAAATTGATATGAGAATCAATGTTCAGTAACAATAAAATACAACTTTTGATACAAGACTTAACTTAGAATCTTAATACAAGAATTCTAAGGTTCAACTAATGAGAAAACAGAAGCTGAAGCTGGAGTCTTGGATTTGAATATGAGTTCAAGTTGTATTTGAAGTTTTGTGCTTTTAGGACGTTTTTGGCAGAGTAACAGCTCGTTCAAATTGTTCAAAGTGTTGTATCCTAAAGCTTCAAATCTGCTCCTATTTATAGAAGAAGGAGGAGCGTATGTTGATTTGAAATTGTGCGGTGAGATTGTGCCAGCTGTAGATAGTACCATTCTTTAACCAAATCAGGTAACCTTGAATACGATCAATCTTGGGGATTACGTTTTAGCCAAATCCGGTAAATAGTTCGTACAATAGTACTAACGTCACTATTCTGTGGATAAGATTGATTCTACCAGCTTTTGAGATGTCAGATGATGATGATGATACTCAATGATTGTTGTAGAGAATGTTCTTCTGACAAAACGGCTCTCACTGCTCTTATCAGAGTCTGATATCTTCAATCTTCAGAGTCTGATACTAGCTTCTGACGTTAATAAAGATTGCATCTTCTGATGGCTTGAAATCTTGGTCAGAATATGCTTGACCCATCAGAGCTTCCAATGTGCTTTTGGTGAATATAAAAATTAACTTATATATCTGCACACTTGGATCAAATAATCAGTATACCCTAATGTATATTAATACTTTTGTATCATCAAAACTTAATTGGGTCATATCAGAACCTCTTTTGTTCCAACAGATTCTTGAATTGGAACCGAGGTCATTTTACTTTATACATCCAAAATACTGGGGGAAGTTATTATACATAAGTGTAATCCTTATGCATGATACATAAGTCAATAACACCCATTAGATTGAGCATCCACATGTAATAATCCTAGCCAATCTCAACTCACACACTCACACCTAATCTCACACCCCCAAATTGCTCGCGTACCCCCCAAAATTCTCACGCACCCCCCAAATTTCTCGTGCACCCCCCCCCCCCCAATTTCTCGTGCACTCCCTCAAATTTCTCTTGCACCCCTAAATTTCTCTTGCACCCCCTAAATTTCTCGTGCCTAAACCATTTTGCTGTGGGAATGGTTTCAGATATATACACTCCAAAATCATTAAGTGCATACGATGGTTTTGAAGTACAACCTATAATTAGAATCATTATTTTTTATTTTTTTTTGTACAATTATAATCATTATTTGAAATCATTTAACAATAATTTTGGTTTCTCATATAAGACAATCTAAACCATTAAATCACAATTATTGGTTCTATTCTAATTATATGGTTGTACTTCAAAACCATTTTATGCACCTAATGGTTTTTTATTACAACCATCTGAAACCATTCCCACAGCAAAATGGTTTAATGGTTTTTTATTATAATCATTATTTTTTATTTTTTTGGTACAATTATAATCATTATTTAAAACCATTTAACAATAATTTTGGTTTCTCATATAAGACAATCGAAACCATTAAACCACAATTATTGTTTCTATTCTAATTATAGGGTTGTACTCCAAAACCATCTTATGCACTTAATGGTTTTTGAGTGCTTATCTCTGAAACCATTCCCACAACAAAATGGTTTATGATAGAAATGTGGAGGGGAGAAATAAAAAATTAAAAAACTGGGCGGCAAAAGTCATATGGGGGTGTGCGAGAAATTTGGGGGGTGCGCGAGAAATTTGAGGGGTGCACGAGTAATTTGGGGGTGCACACGTCATTTGAGGGGTGCACGAGTAATTTGGGGGGTGCACTAAGTAATTTATGCCTGGTGCATAAGGATGACTTATGCATAATAACCAAACCCCAAAATACTTATTTAATGGAGCTTTTTTTTTTCTTTCACACTTTTGTTCTAAAAATCTTCCTTATCTATTTTTTGAAAAATCTCCCTTTAAAAACATATGTTTTTTTAGGACATAATTTCCTTCTCTTCAAAAAAACACATTCACGACTAATAATAAAAGTCAGAATTTTTCTAAGACCAAAAAAATAAAATAAAAGTCAGAATTAAATAATAATATTAATAGAGTCAGGATCCGTTGACACCAACTAGTTTGACACCAAATGTTACACCTCTCAATAACGTTTTAACCGATATAAATTTTATAAAATCCACCGTTGGATTGAAAGTTTATATCATATAGATCATTTGTGTAAAGTTTAAGAGAGATCTAAAATTGTTTGATATGCTATTGAAATACATAAAGATTAACGGCATTTAAAAAAAGACGCAAACCGTTAATTTTGATGTATCTCAATAACATATCAAATGATTTTGAATTTGTCTGAAACTTTATATAAATGATCTATATGATATAAACTTTCAATCCAACGGTGGATTTTATAAAATTTATATCGATTAAAACGTTATTGAGAGATGTAACATTTGGTGTCAAACTAGTTGGTGTCAACGGATCCTGACTCATAATAATAATATTATTAATAGTAAATATTCATTTGCAAAATAGTTTCAAACACCTTATGCTGAAACTAACATATCTTTGATTGAAACAAATATACTCTATAGAAATGGGGAGTGGAAGAGTGGACCACGTTATAGGATCATCTCAAGAGAGGTCCAAAGTTACTACTAGTAAGGTCTCTTATTATTGTATGTAACGATATCACAATGGCTTAAATTCTCTATAAACACGCATCTAAATTCTAAACGTGCAAAATTGGTAATTTATTTGGATGTATTATACTTCTAAATTAACGTTGGTGGTGAGGAAAGTATCCTCCATCATCTAGTTTTGTTTGTACAACCCCAACTATGCTCATGTTACTAGTAGTTGTGTTTCTCTTTTAACAAGAGAAGAAAACCAAAAAGAGTAATTATTATAGTTAGTCAAACACCGCTTAAAAATCCAAACATGGGTTACCTACTTAAGTACATGAACCAATATGTTTAGAAAAAAGGGTTGCATTTGGCTCAACGATTATCTAAAAATACTACTACTTAAACATTTCTCAACACATTGATTCTTCAACGATGCAAGGCTCTTAGAAGTGTCTCTTCAGCATGGTGAGGAATAGTTGGAGAGAAAGTTTCAGCTTTTGCATTTGCACCAACATGATTACTTGGATAACAAGCTTTGCATAGCTCATTATACCTATGAACATCAAAGTTATATGTCTTCATGAGACGTTCTTGTTTAGCCATGAATCTACGATGGAAATAGCCTTGAAATGTTGGCTCAGTTGAAGTCCTTATGAAGAATAGGTATGCAAAAGCAAAGTGTAGGGAAGTAACAAAGAAACAAATGGGTTCCATAACATCCCAACTTAGCTCCCAAAATGTGAGTCTCATGAATCCAAGTGTTTGGATTGTTAAAAAGCCCAATCCACAATAAAGCTCAGTTTGGACTTGGGCTTTTGCCTTGCCATCAATTATTGCTTTTTGTTTCTCCATATTCTCTAGCTCCTTCCTTCTTGGGTCATTTGGGCTTGCTATTGATTGATACATTATGCTCTCTATTGATTTTGCCACCTGTAATCCAAAAAAGAAATTAATAAACAACTTTATAAAAGATATAAAAAATTGAGTGTATATCTCTAGAAACACTGTGAGATAGACAAAATCATCTCATATTACATTACATGTACAACATATTAGTTACATTAGTTAATTTGTTAGACTAATTAGTTATTTTCACTGACTATATAAGTCCTATTGAACTTCTTCTTGTAATAACTATTATATTTTATTGTTTCGTAAGAGTAACTCAGATGGTAGCTACTAAGAGTTTGAACTCTGAATTTTTCAATTTTCTACACTTATAATCTGCGAGTCTAACTACTAAACCTTTCGACAAACAAACTATTACCTTATTATTTAATGTACATTTCTCTAAAGAATAGTTTTTATTAAAATCACCATGACTCGTCAAATTTACATCGAACATGCATTAAAACGAATTTATAAAAAGAAAATGTTAAGTAGCATAGTGGTTAGAAATTCTACCCCTAAGATGGATAAGTGGGATCATCGGGAAACCCCCGGTCCCCTACATATATAATGTAATGTCCTAGCAATTGAGTTAAACTTACGAAACAATTTATAAAATATTTTAATATTTTAATGTACTAGTTTGACATTATATAATGGCCTCCACAAAATATAAAGATATTTAAATATTTTTTCTTGCCCTTTTGATGAAAATTAGAGCTCATGGTCCAAAAAACTAGTTAAAGAGGTGCAGCCTGCCAAGCTCCAAAGTAAGCAGATAGGAGTAGTAAGTAACGTTACTTGCAGACAATGCTGAGGGAAAAGGTGGGTAGGTAAGGCAGGTGTCACACACAGTTATGGTGTATGAAAGACAACACAAAAATCCATCCATATATAGCACAGCAGATAACAAGGGAGAATCACTCAGATAAGTCCCTCCCCAGTGGAGTACTAAATTTATGTTAGGACTCGCTCACGTCAATTTCTTTAAAATAAGTGCCACCGATATACCTTTAATCACTTCCTCCCCGGAGACATGGCACAATATGTGTAAATGAGTTAGTAGGTTTAAGTTTGGAATTTACTATTAGTATCAGAAAGTGTAGGACATTTTGTAAATCTTTATTTGATGGTTTTGTTCACCTTGGCTTGTTGTATTAATTTGTCTTCACAAATATTCATGTTTTCTTTTTAATAAACAAAAAAAATGGAAAAACCGTATTATGCTACTAGGTAATTTTAACATAAAAACTGCTAATATTTTTTGTTTGCAATAGAATTGAGTATCGAACTCAGAACTTCTAACATACTATTCAAATTACTCATTATTAAACAAAATATAGAGACTTAAAACTTGATACCCTTTCAAAAAGAAAAATAAACATAAAAAGTTCTACTAAAATAAATAATTTTTACAAAATATAAATTATTACTAGATCCTATTGAAAGAGTTCAATTCAGCAATAAGTTTTTTTTTTTGGACAATACCATTCATCAAAAATTTATTTGGTCTTTTGAAATTTTTTTTTTTATATTTTAAAAATTTGATTATTAGTTAGAAACAAAACAACAAAATTAATGCAAGTTTCTAACCGAAAACCTTATAGTTGAAGAATACTAATCAAACCAAAAAGAATACTAATGAAAGATTTTGTATATTAATTATTTTACTAAAAATATAAAGTCATAAAATATTCTACTTTTGCGTGTGTGTTTGATTTATGTCAGAAAATACAAAAATATTTTTTTTTTAATTGAACCAAAAGAGATTGTCAAAAAAAAAAAAAAACTCAATCAAAATAGATATTGAAGAGAATGGATCCTCTCCATTTTTTTCCTTCAATTTTTACTTCTTAACCCTTAATCAACTTCTTTCTTTTTTTTCAAATTCTAACTTTATCCTCTTTTAATAATATGAATAATCTAGATTACACATTATTTCCTCAATTATTTTTTAGAATTGAGATAATCCACTCTCGATATTGAAATCGAAATTAGCGAAAGATACACTCTAACAATAAAAAATGTACACAAAATCATCTAATTTTTTTTATCAAGTAATTTGATGGCTAGAGAAATCAACTACAATTATTATCACAGTAAGTATAAGTTAAAAATTAAATAAACATTTTATTCAATAATAATAATTATTATTATTAAAAAACATTATAGTAGAAACATTATTGAAGGGTTAGTGTTCCAATTCCAAATTTCTTATATATTATATACCAGTAGTCTAATCAATAAACTACTTGATAAAAAAAATTAATGAAATAGAATATTCTGCTTTTACATGCATGTTTCATTTATGTAGAAAATTAAGGAAAAAAGAAAAGAAAATTGTTTTAACTCAATAAAAAAACAAATATTGAAATCCAAACATCTATATTTAGACCAAAAGATATCTTACAACTAAATATACACACCAAATCAACAATTATTACCATAATAACTTAATAAAATCATACCGTTCAAAAAATAATAAAATAATCAAAAGGAGAGTGGCCGTGAGAAGAAAGAACGGAACTCGAAATATACCTGCTCCGGCCGGAGATAAACTACGTTCCCCAAAACGATGACGTTTCCAGATTCATCCAATATCTTCGCAAATTCAACACCTTGTTCATGATTCTCACACGATTCAACACAGATCCGCAAAAACTCGCTGTAAGAAACCGAATTCTCTGGAATGTTTCTCAGTTTCGCTTTCAATTTCTCCATTTGTGATGCTCTCAGAATCTTCCTAGCATCTTCCACAGTAAATTCACTTCCGGTGATCGTCGCCGTCACCGGCGACGGTGATAGGCTGAGATCACGGAAACGTTCACCGGTAATGTTGTTAATGCCTTTGAGTTTTTCTCTGAGTTTTTCTCCGACGGGAAGAGAGAGAAACTCCGGGAGCTTCGCCGTGCCGGAGTGATGCACGGCTCGCCTGGGAAGAAATCGACGGAAAACGCCACTGTTTTTGGAAGAATCCGGTGAGGAGAGATACTCGCGGTGGAAGTTTGTGTTGGAAGTGTTTGGAGGAACTATGGTTTGTTCTAACGATGTTGCCACCGGCACCGGCGTTTTGACGCCGTAGAAAAGACGCTTTGTTAAGAGTTTACGAAGCGCCATTGATGGAAAATAAAGTAAAAAAAAAAAATTGATGCAATAGTGTACTAAGGTTGAAGAGGTTTTGAAGGCTCTTGAGATATATTGGAGGTAGTTTTCGTCATTTATATACACGTCCAACGTTTGAGGAAGATACTGAAATTTGGAATTGTTTATTGTGGGAATATTAAAATTTGTATATGACACTTTTAAATCTTTTTTTTCTATGCGGATTTAGATCCTCAACTTTTAATTACTCTCTCTTTGTAGAGATGTATATTAGTCGGATTAAGTTGAATTTAGGCAAAATCAATACCCGAACTACATATGGTACTTCGGATTGAGTTTAACAAAATAACCACTTGTTACAACATTGAACCGGGTTGGGTAAATCCACTAATTTTTGGGTTTGGGTTGCATTGCCCAAATTATTTTTTTGTTTTTAAAAATTAAATAACTAAATGCAAATCATCATTTTTTTTCATAAAAATAACTCAATAATTTTCGGATTGAATATTAGGTTACCGAATGATTGTTTTTTTTAATTATCAAATGACTAAACAATGAATCGTCGTATTTGTTGTATAAAAATTACTTGATCTTTTTATTCTCTCAAAACATGGTATAACCTATTTTTAATATGCAAAATAAAAAATTTGGTTTGGTCGGGTCGACCGGATTTGCCCATTCCATGTACACCCCTATCTCTTTGTATGAAATTTAGATTTAGATTTAGATTCTCTTCAATTTTTTTCTTTTATATTGGTTATCTCTTTGTAGTAATATTGGTTAAGTTTATAGAAATATTTTGAGAAATAATAAATATTGATATGTTAAGTCCTTCTTGTCTTTACTTTTTTCAAGAAAAAAAAAATTAATTTAATAGAATTAATTTTGCCATTTAAAAAAGATTAGCAACGCAGCTTGTTGCTTGTTTGCAATTTGTTCATATGTAATTATTCTATATTTATTAATGCATATGTAAGAGCTTCAAAAAAAATTAATAGATGTTTTTAAGTTGTAAGGGTATAAATGGTAAAAATATCTTTAAATATACATTAGTTTCTTAAATGAACCAAAATTTTGGAATAAAAATAAAAGTTAAAATGATGAAAAATTTGGAGACAGGTGAAATACTGTCTTAAAAGTTGTTTATGGATTCACAAACTGGGTGGAGGGTTCAAGTGACTACAAAATAACCTGAAAATCTTTTCTCACGCTAAACTACAAGAAAAGTTTGTTCTTCCATACAAGTTATTTAAAATTTTAAAATAATTATTTGTTTAATACCTTAAATATTTGTTCTATACTTATTTTTCAATCACATATTTATGTTTTGCAAATCAAACTGATCTAAAAGTGACATTATAGACTAAATCAAAAACGAAGACATAGTTTTGACTTTTGAGGACTCAAAACTTAAAACTATACAAATTTAAGGTCTTGGGTGCGATCTCCTCTGGTACCAATTTAGATGGACTAATTTAACTTCTTAAAAAAAATATAAATTTATCTTTATATAATTTGTATTTTGAACCATTGAATATTGTGTTTTTGCAACACTAACCCAAAAAAATCCGAAAACTCAAAAGTTTGAACTTCTAACACCATCGGGTCCAATTTTATTTGATACATTTAAAATTGCTTGAATAAATTTACACCTTCGTATATAAATTAACCTCTTAACATTTTATAATTTTATAAAATTGTGACGTTGCAAAAAAATATATGCAACATTTTATTTTTGGTAGAAATAAAATAAAACATTTCATTTTTCTGGTAGAAATAAAATATAACATTTTATTTGGCCAAGAGGAGAAGAATGTACCCAAAAATAAAAATGTGTCATTAGAATCGCATCGACTATCAACTACCTCTTTTACCTTTTGGGCAGCACAAGTATTATGCCAACGTACAATCAAATTGTCAATTTATATTTTTTTCAAAGGCAAATAGAATCTTTCATTAATCAAATTGGCAATTAGAATGTTTTTTATACATAAATTGGCAATCAATCAACATTTCTCAATGAAATTTGTATTGTGTACCACTAAATAAAAGAAACTATTATATTTGTCAAAAATTGTTTTCAAATTATTTTTAAAATCTTTTCTTACGGTTGTGACTTGTGAATCAATCAACATTTATAATATTCAAGATAATTACACATGAATAAAAAATATGCGGACAATAAACTATAATAGTACACCTTTTATATTACAAAACTAATTCTTTAAAAAACTACATCAAATGATCTAGAGGACAGAGGCAGATTATCTAAGGGATAGGTAGGTGCCGCAGTTATATCGTATATATACTATATTAGATGTATATATTTCCACCCTTCAAATATCTTATACATATATAAAATATAGTAGGCAAATATTCTTTTGATATCTATATATGTCATAGCGGATAAAGAAATTTTTTTAAGACAAGGTTGTGAGTTCAATCCATCGTAGCCCTTTTTTTTATTCAAATAAATTGATTTGGAGGGCTCAAACCATATTATACTAATACAATTGCATTTTTTTATACAAAATTTTGTTTTCTCTTTTATTTTTATATATAACTTATAATTTTTTTTAATTAATACTTCCAATAAAATCACTCAAGATCCACCATTGCTAGAGAACACCATATTACTATGCATGCCAAACATATTCATGGTTTACCGTTAATGTGTCTTTCTTCATAGAACATTTATTTTGACAAAACTCACTTTTATCTCTATAGAACATTTATTTTGACAAAACTCAATTTTTATATAGTACGGAGTATATTATGTAAAGTGAACAGATTTAGAACAGGAAAATACACACCATGTAAAGTGAATGCATTATCTACTATCAATATAATAAAATTGATGACCTATATAATTACATTCAAATTCCTATTTCAAATTACTAAAATCAATCTTTTTAAGGGTAAATAAGTCATTTCATTTTGACTTTTCAATTCTTTATTATTTTCTCTTTTTACACTCTCTCTCCTACTTTTTCATTATTATTTTATTTCTTTTTATTTATTTATATATCTCATTTCTCTTTTATTTATACAATTCAAATTATCATTTTTTCAAATCTAATTTTTATTTCACTTTTTTAATATCCCAATAAATCTACTATCAATATAATAAAATTGATGACCTCTATAATTACATTCAAATCCCTATTTCAAATCACTAAAATCAATCTTTTTAAGGGTAAATAAGTCATTTCATTTTGACTTTTCAATTCTTTATTATTTTCTCTTTTTACACTCTCTCTCCTACTTTTTCATTATTATTTTATTTCTTTTTATTTATATATATATATATATATATATATATATATATATATATATATATATATATATATATATATATATATCTCATTTCTCTTTTATTTATACAATTCAAATTATCATTTTTTTGCTAGCCTTTTGAATCTGACCCCTCTCTCTCTCTACAACCACTCTCTGACCCCTCTCTAGAATTTTTTTCCCGATCTCCTCCCTTTTAATCCAAACCTTGCTGTTGTGATGTAGGATTGCAGGGTGGTGGTGCGACGAGCGGCCCTTGCCCTCCGCACCACCGTCGTCCAGATCTCCGGTGTTGTTTTGGTGGTGGTAGCAGTTTCCGCGTTGCCTCCATCAGATCTACCTTTGCGGTGGTTTGGTTCAACCAGCGCCGCCTCCTTCGTAGTGGTGGTTACTGGTTTGTGGTGCTTACCCTTTTCCCTCCGGCGGTCCAAGCTTTCTCGTGATTTCCCAACCTCTAGCCGTCGTCGTTTGGCTCGTCGTCGATTGCTGGTCCGTAAGGGTCACGTGGTGGTGCTGCATCCAGTTCTCTGGGTGGTTGGTGGCGGTTCAATGTCTTGCCGGATTTTGGCTGTCCTCCTCCGCGTTGGAAGGTTGGGGTTTTTCTAACTAGCAGTGGTGCTACCATCATTGTAAGTATAATTGGAGTGAATTCAGATGATTCGAATTCATAACATTATAGACTCTAATATTAAAAAAAAAACACATAATAATCATTGTATGAGCGTGATACAAATAATCATAAGATTTTTAATATTAAAAAAAAAGCACATAATAATCATTGTATGAGCATGATACAAATAATCATAAGATTTTTGCATACAAAATATACAAATATTTATCATATACAAAATACTACATTAATGTTGGTATTTTCAAAATATTCATCAATTTTCAAAATTTTATCGTATCAATTTTATCACTTCGTGACATAAAATTTTATTTTGTATACAATAAATAGTGCATATAAAATTCACAACGGGTACGTATTTATCGGATTTTTGTTAATTTTATAGAAATACTATATTAATTTTCGTATTTTGAAAGTATTTATCAATTTTGAAAACTTTATCATATCAACTTTATCACTTCGTGACATAAGATTTTATTTTGTATAAAATAAATAGCACACATAAAATCCATAGCGGGTACAATGTAAATATTTAACGGGTTTTTGCATATTTTATAGAAATACTACATTGATGTTGATATTTTAAAAATATTTATAAATTTTTAAAATTTTATCATATCAACTTTATCATTTCATGGCATGATTTTATTTTTCATATATAAGCACATATAAAATCCTCAATGGACACAATGCAAATATTAAACGGGATTTTGTTTTTTTATATCTGAAGAATTTTTGTTTATTTTGAAGAGATACCAAATTATTATTGATATTGTAAAAATATTAATATATGAATTTTTAAATTTTATCAAGTTGACTTTATATATTAATTACAAATTAATATAGAATAAAAATTTATTTATACAAATATAAATATGTAAAATTTACGACAAACCCGTGCGGATGCACGGGTATTTTGCTAGTTCATCGTAAAATAGTATCACTATTCTCTGTCAAAAATAAATGTTATAACGTTATGTTGCTATTTGTAACTTTTTCTTTTACTTTTAGTTTTTTCTTTAGATATATTTCAATGTAAAAATAATTTTTGTTTTGTTGTAATTTTATCTTGAAGTAAAACGAGCTAACCCCACCCTAATTTTTTTCTATGAAAATAATAACAAAAAAATATTGTGACACGAAAAAGACAAGAACGCTAGAGAAATTGCGATAAATTCACTAGCATAAACGAAACAAGAACTCTGGATCAAAGAAATGAATCAATCAGAAGCGTGGAAATGGAAACATAATTGGTGGAAATGGAACATGAATCAAATCGAAGAGGAATCAAGAAAACAGAGTTCATTTATGAGGTTTCAATTATGAAATTATTATTGTTAAATTTTCAAATAAAAGACTATATATCAACATCATTAAACCATACTTGTGGTTTCAGTTATAATCATTATTTAAAACCATTACATAATTTTTTTTTTTTTTGGTATTAACCATTACATAATTATTTTGGTTTATCATATCAGACAATCGAAACCATTAAATCACAATTATTGTTTCTATTCTAATCTTTATGCATGACTTATGCACCATAACCGGACTCTCCCACCACAAGGTTGGTGCATGCTCCTAAAATGATACTTCAACGTTGACGAGAGTCAAATCATAGAGACGCACGCCCCATGTCCCTAACCTAATATCTTCTATTTCCCATTCTCAAATGTATGTCTTGCTATACCCCAAGAGATAACTACCCATTCAACCCTAGCACACAACTAATAGCAAATCCACTCAAAGTTTAGATGATAGTTCCTCTTAAAAAAAGTATAGATGCTAGTTTAGAGCATCGAACAAACTTCTTATTGGTCCAAAAATTCTGATGGAGGATTTTTTTTCTAAGTAATTTAGTTGTTAGAAATTTCACTATTAAGATAGATAAGTGAAATAATCGGGGTTTGAACCCCGATCTCTTGCATATATAATGCAAATGCAACGTCTTACCAATTGAGTTAAGTTCACGGGACAAGATTCAATTATATTTAATAAAATAATTTTAAAATATTAAAATTTATATTAATTTTTTTTTTGACAATAAAATTTATATTAATTGATCATTTTATTTTAATTTTTATGTAGTTGGGCTTTTGTCATTAGGGCCTTGTAGGTCATTGGTCATTACAAACATTATATATAGAGTCTTTAATTATGGCACTTAGTAAGGCAGCCGAACTCAATGAAAATATTAGTTTAATGTCTTTCCTTTATGTTTTCATTTATCTTTTTTAAAAAAAAGTAGTTATAGCTCTATCAAATTTTTTATGGTAGCTCTAATTATTTATGCACTTGTAAATTTTTTTGACATGTGAATCACCGATCCGATCCATTAGCAATTTTCAACTCATTTATCTAAATTCAAATCATAGCCATTTCAATCTTGACATATTTGGTGGCATTGAGAGTTGACACTCGTTTTATTCACGTGGTTGCAAAGAGTAGTTCTGCAATAAATAGTGCAGCTTGGAATGAACAGAACTGTATTATTGTAAAAGTTGAAGCAATTGCTTTCCTAATATTTCTCATACAAAATTCATAGCTTCTAGTTCTTGCGTTGGTAATGAAATGTATGTTCCTGCTCTATTTGCAAAAAAAAATTCTAAAATAACTAACCTCTTTTTTTTCTTCTTCCAATTTGTATTATCCTACTTTTTTTTGTTGATAGATGAAAAATAAGTTATTAGAAATTTATACGCATAAAGTGCATAAACAGATAGTTTGATCATAATACCAAATAATTTTGGCATTTTTTCAGTTGAACTATGATTTATGGACTAATATACTTATAAGAGTATTTTTAATAATTTGGTTTTGCATGGTGACACTTGGCCTTCATACTTAATTGGCTGACACGTATAAGTTACCAAAAAATAAGGTTACCAAAAGAGCTTGAATTCACATGCACACCAGTTACCAACACCTAACAAACGTGTAGACAAGCCTGTTCACATGTATATGTCACAAATACTTGCATTGGGAGTGTGAGATATTTTGTATGCATTATATATATCCAAACCTCGTGGAAGACAACGGCGGTGGATCTGAAGCTCGATGGCTAAAGAGAGAGCGGTGGCATAGGCGTTTATGAGAAGAGAGTGCGATGGCAGACTGGCTTATCGAAAACGTTGAGAGAACGAATTGAGGTTTAGAAATTGAGACTTGAAAAACTCGGTATAAAAATTGAATGAAAAGGGATGGAGTATAGAAATTGAATGAATTTCGTGGCATTATGAAATTGAGGAAGAATGAAAAAAGGCACGTATTATTTTTGGGAAGAGATAGATTAAGAAATTAAACCCTAAAATGATGTTAGCCATGGTTTAAACTGCGGCAAACATATATATTTAGGCACAATTAACATAACCATGGTTAATAAATTGTGGCTAATGATCATATTTTTTGTAGTGTCAAAACTTTAGTTCTTTTATGTAATCAAGATATATTTAATATGTTTTCTCTTTTTACCATATGTACTTTTATAAAAACTAAACATTTTTTAAATATATAAAAAATTCTTTTTCAAAAAAGTAAGCGTAAAAATAACTTAATTTATTAATATTTATTATTTTTTAATCCATATACAAAATTTTAAAATACCAAATATTCGGGACATGTGGAGTAACATTTTTTTTTTCACCAACAGTTGAATCTGGTTCGGGGGTCAGTTCTGGCATCAAGTGGTTCCAGCCCCCTCTCGATCACAGTTGCGGGGGATCGAACCGTGGTCCTCCCTACCAAATTCAGCGACAATCACCACTGAACCAACTAACGATCGGTAAGTAACTCTTTTTCTTCTCTACATTATATGTTCACTTTTTAAGTTTTTCTTAATTAACAAATGTTTATTCCTATTTGACTTTATACACACCAACTCAAAATGGAAGTATTGGTGCCAATATTGGGAAATAAACGAGGATTTGAAGAATATTTTCCAAACAAAGAGGATTTATGTAAAAAGATTCTCAGTCGTAAGGGACAAGTTTTCAGCAAAAGAGAATTATAAGTATATAGACACAACACAAACAAGAATCCCAAAATATTTGGAGTGGTGTCTGACTGAGTGGGAATCGTATTGGTTGCATTGTAATTTGGTTTCCTAGTCATAGATTCTATTGTTGCTTTATATGCTAGTGGAAATCTACTAATTACACCCTTATCATGTTCTTTAAGGAGAAAGTTTTATGAACATAATTTGCACACAGTGTATAGATTAATTATTCATAGTGCGTTTGATCTACTAAAAAAATATGAGATTGGATTGGACAACTTTTATAGTATTTTGTTTAATTTAGAAATTGGTTATGAGACTTGACAAAGTAGATAGCAATAATAAAATCGAGACTTATTTTAGTTATTTAAAGGGAGAAATATTTATTTGTGAAATTTTATTTCAATCTTTAAATAAATGCAGGTGACATCGTTTAATCTAACCTTCCCTAGAAAATGACAGCATATATATAACTCTTTCTCATCTTTCAAATGCACCCATTTATTGTCTATCCCACATTTTTTGCAAGCTCTAACATATTGTTGACACCTACATAATTACGTACCCAACACTTGGGGTAACATTTGAGTGACATTAGTGTATAATAGACATACTTACGTAGCACAAATAAATTGCACAGAAGTAAGCGCACTAATATTTTAGGGTAGTCCCCCTATTGCCGTAACAATAAGGAACAAAATTATAATTTAAGGTCAGTGACTCCCCAATGCAAAACAAATACTACTACTATTATCAAAACATTAATTATTATAATTTCAACGTCACGTTTCAGTGGTGGCTTCCACGGCTAGAAGCAGAATTCTCATTTTATATATTTTCTCCGTCTCATTTATAATATTATTTTTTTAATATTATTGTTATTTTAAAATATCAATTATGAAGTATTATTATTTATGGTTGTGAATACAAACTCTTGTTCAACACAAACAAAATAGACTAGAATAAATATCAATCAACAACTAAAGAATTTAATTGATAAAAAAATCAAAACCGAGGAAAATTTAAAACCTATGTATATAATAACAAAATCAAACAATCAATCCAAGTATAAGGATAAAAAGAATAGAGGAATAAACACGCTTAAATTAAAATACATTTAGGTGAGATAACAACTATATATCAATCTGATATTGTTTCGGACTTATTAACATATATTTAGGTGAAATAACAACTATATATCAATCTGTTATTGTTTCGGACTGATCCAAAGTCCAATACAAACAATCCAACTAACAAAAATTCAATCAAATTCATCATTAGTCATCACTCTTAGCGTGCCCAAGGTCATTTATTCAGCACATCGGATATCTTGTGCTCTCGCCAAATTAAAGTGAATTGCACCCATATGATGCCCTTGAACCGTTGGATCAATCTCAATAGCTCCTTGCATTTCTCATTGGATATCTCGAACATATATATAGTTACAACGAATTTGCCTATTTAAGCGCAGACTAAGGTAAACTAAGGTATAAATCAATCGTTTGCTACTTTCACTCTACATTGATTTCATACTGACTTGAATTTCGTAGTGCTAACATATTTTGCAAGTACGCTTGTAATCTTAAACCACCGCCCCGAGAATTTGTAACCATTGTACCAAACTCGACCCTCGCCACCGGAATTAACCAATGATTATTTACAAGAGATACAAAAGAGTTACAACGAAATAGGTTCAATAACTCATAAAAAGCGGTCTTTAATTTCTCTCATCTCATATCTCGACCCTCACTTGATAGTTGTTACTAAAAAATTCACTAGAGAAAAGTTATATCATTCTTTCGATGATTCCTAACTACTAAAGGAGTTATATCATTCTTACTCAAAAAGACATCAGTCCTTAGTTTCTAAATTTCCCCAAAAAAAAAAATCATTTTTTACACCGTGTATTGCAATCCGTGTGCGCTTTCATGTGTTTTTTTTTTGTCAAAAAATATACGATTTTAAGTCATTTTTCAACAATTTATTTTTAATATCATACACATATTTATTTATTTATTGTATTTTAATTATCTAACTATTCCACTTACTATAATTAATAAAAATTGATTTAGTAAATGATTTAGACATTAGTATATAATTCATTTTGTATAATTAAAATTAACATAACTAATAGTTTTTTAAAGGACCACATACAATTTAAATATGACATTTTTTATGAGACGAATGAAGTAGGAAATTCAACTAGTAGTAGGATTAATTTTTTTTATCCGTATACTTAATCATTTTTATGAATTATGATATCATTAATTAAATAAATTGTGATAGAGAAAGGCATGGATACTTGATTGATAAATCAAATAAAAATATACTTGATGGTGACACTCATGAGGCTCGTCTCGTCACTTTAAATTAGAGGACAAGTTTAGCAATACGTCATATATAAACTGTATTTTATGTCTTAACAATACTTTTCTCGTAATTGTTATTTATTGGCAGAGTATTAGTACTTTTTCCTACCCAAAAAAAAATATTAGTACTTTTATTAAAGAAACAAAAAAGGGGACATAGAAAAAAAGATTTTGTAATCTACACTTGCAGTCTTGCCTTGAAATATATTTTGAAAAGGAAATGTTAAAATAATATTCGTGTGCAAGTGCAAAGTATATACTTTTTTTAGCCCATAAAGAACATGCCTTTAATTGATGTAAATTAGTGGATGTTTTGTATTGTTCCGATTCTGTTTTGTAGTCCCAAATTTTAACTAATCCGCCACTGAGTATGTTCTCCTGTAGTGAAACTTTCTTCTGAATGATTTTTTCAAATTTATTTTAATTAATTAAAAGTTAACAATATTAATTATTTATGTAGAATCAATTACCGTCAAAATATGAACTTAATATCGGGATTAAAATCCAAATTCAGTCAAAATAAAATGTTAAAACTGCATTTAACCCTAAAATAAGACTATATTCATTGGGTCCATTTAACATGAACTTTTTGAAAATAGTCCAAAGATATACTCTTACTATTTTTAATAAAATAAAATAAATTTTACAATAATAAAAAATAGAAAATAAATATAATAATTTATTAAAATTTACTAAAAATGATAAGTCTAGATTTGGATTCGTCCATATTAAATGTCCTATATTCATTAGATCCTCTTAAAAATATATATTCTTAGTATGTGTCTACAGAGTACACACACATATTACATAATTTTAGTGGTTTAAAATATTATATTTTCTAGCTAATTAAATTACTTTATATGGAACTCGATCATTGACGTTGTTGAGAATGACTATACCATAACAAAGAGATACCATTCCTACATTGAATATATTAATTGACAGGTATTATCAATCAATTTGGAGTAGAGAAAGCTAAAGCACAATGTTAAATATATAATGAGAGTGTGTTTGTCACATTTTCCATGATTCTTGGGGAATAATGTAGTCCAACAATAGATACCAAGTATTATATCAGAATTTGTATTAGATTTCTACGAATTTGAATCCACATACGAAAATTCTCATTTTCTTGCCACACAAATTTGTTAGTAGTTTAGGGTGTGTTTGTTTCATATTTTTTTTTTTATTGTTTCAAATTATATAGTGGATAGAAAATCAAATTTGAAGTTTTTAATTGATGTTTAATTTTTTTTTTGTTTATTGATATATATATATATATATATATATATATATATATATAATTAATAAAAATAAAACTAAAAATGAATATGATACATTATAAACAATAAACTCGATACTACTTGATCATAGCATCTCAAAAAATAATATAAATTTGTGAGAAAAAATTGGTGTGCAAAACAACTCTACTTGCTTTGAGCTTACACACACCTCATAATATTATTATTATTATTATATATTTTTTTGCATTTGTACCTTATCTGATTAGGATTCAATGAGAATCCATGTCCATATATATAATGGAGCTCTTCATATTTAGGTAGTGTACAGTTGCTTTTAATTTTAGAGGAGTTATAATTAATTAAAATTGATTTTATATATATTTGGTTTTTTTACTTTTTTCAAAGTAGTATATAGTATTTTGTTTCTGATTTTACTTGAAGTTAAAAATAGTAATTTCTAATTATATAATTGATTTTTATACTCAAATTTATTGTTAATTCACTTTTAAATGAATAATTACTTTATTTTATTTTTATTTTCACCACCAGTATCCAGCTCATTTGATTGCCTAATCTGGTTATGGGATCAGTTCTGACGTGATTACAGCTCTCTCTCGATTGCAGTTGTGGGGGGATCAAACTGTGTTTTTCCCTACCAAATCCAGTGTCAATCACCATTGGACTAATTAACGATTGGTAACATATAAATGACTTTATTTTCAACTTAATTTTAATCAGGATCAATTTTATGTAATCAATTTACCCAAAATTATTTTTTCACCGGAAAATCAAACATACACGTAGTTAAATAAGTCTCACATACATCACACATTCATTTATAAGTTTCAAATATTCATACCTAATCAACACTCTACCTATCCAACTAACACGAAATTTTTGAACTAGAAATGTTTTTTTGGACACATCCTAACATTAACATTATATGTATATATACAGTTTTTAACTCTTTTTTTTACTGTAAAAAAAAAAATCTCTCTTTTCAATTCACATATTTGAATTGTATTTATACGGGTGTGTCCGATTTTATGACTAAATAACACATCTCAATATGACAACAAGATAGGTTTGTTGGATTCCTACAAATTTGAAATTAGAATGACAAGCTAGTCACAAACCACAACAACAAATTAAATGAATAAAATTAGAGTTGTGAGTAATTTTGGCTCTTCTCATTGTCGATTGCGTAAAACTTGATTTAGGTAAAGAAACCACATTATTCTACGGGATCTAAATGAAGTAGTATTTGACTAAATAAGGAAGTTGTCCTCTTGTGTTGTACAAGGTGCTGTTTTAAATTGACATACATGATAGAGAGACTATCGATCGTGATTCATGGCAACTTTGTTTGACACATTAGGTTGTAAATTTGTTTTAGGTTTCTTCTATACTACTTCTTGATAATTTATTCAACAATCAACGATAACAAATTATATACAAATTAAATCTATTTACGTGATTTATTTTCATTAGTTTTGAATAAATACCTTCAAATTATTAATAGGTACGATAAACCTCACTTTTTTTAATAATTAAACGAAGTAAAACATTAAATTAATCTAGCATATAATATTCATAATCTCTAAAAACTTATTATGAAAATCACTATATTTAACCTCTTGTATTCTTTTTACTATATATAATATTATTTGCACATCATTCTTAGATAAGTTTTAGATATTATGAATGTTTTAAATAGGTTACAGTTGATAGAAAGATATAAATGATTAAATATAGAGATCAATTTAACAGTTTAATAAAATTAATATTCTTTCTTTTTAAAATATTTATACATAATCTCAAATATTTATTTAAAAACCTTATATATAATAAAAATTAATTTGGTGATTTACTCATCAGGAGATAAATTATATGTGTGTGCGCGCGCGTGTGTGGGGTAAATTATTAGGTGCATATTTTATTTAAGGGTTGTTAAAGTAATCAAAAGTGGTAATTTTTATTAAAAAACAAAAAATATTTATTAAAAGTTTATTCATTTAATATAAAATACAAAAGTTCAATACAAATTTACTATTTTAAACTTCTTAACATGTGCAAATTTGCACATGATAGAAAAACTCTTTATTTAATGTATACCGATACATTTGACAATATAACAATTGTGATATGTTCACACATAGTGCTTATCAATTGTCAATTGTTGATATATTAGTATTGAACACGTCAACAATGTACCGGTAATGTCCAAATAAGATGTGTACTAGAGTGTTATATATATATATATATATATATATATATATATATATATATATATATATATTTTCTTTAATTTTTTTGGTACATAATGTTTTAAATTCTTAACTCAAGAGTTAAACTGTTCAATTTCTGAACTAAAGTCTTACCCAGCAGCGCACTCGATCTATTTAGGCTATACGAACCTTCCAACTGTGAACATATTATTTTTAGTTTTTTTTTTGTAAGCATATTTTTAGTTAATTTAATAAAATATATATTATTCTTTTGGTCAAGAAATATATATTATTTTTGTTCTTCATTATTTGTTATTATAAAATTCATTTTTTTTCTTACCTTTACACTATTCTAAAGGTCGTATATTATACACTCCCTCTCATCAATTGATATTATCAGTTACTCAAAAAGAAATTGTCTTCTTTTAAATGTCTTTTTACAATGTCGATCAAGTATTGATGTTTTTTTTTACGTATCATGTATTAATGTTGTTTCTTCGTAAAAAAAAAAGGCAAAATGCATTTATATATCCTTTAAATTTTACGTTCGTAATAAATTGGTCCTTTAAATTGTTTAAGTAACAAAAGGAGCTAGATATTACAAATTATAAACTTAAATTATTTATGGATGCCTTTTACCAAAATAGTATTAATTTTTTTTTCCATCAAGTATTAATGAAGTACGTACTTAACTACTTTTTATCAATAATAAATTACTTTTTTTTCTAATTTCCATAATATTTTTTTCGATCATGCTAGCAAAGAGGGCACTTATAAAAAAAAAAAAACTTTTAGGTGTGGATGGGCTTTTTTTTTAATGTGTAGATAAAGTGACAAAAATCATTGAATTTCGCATACGAATCTTATGTGAAATTCAATGATTCAAACCATATGTGAAGTAACTACACGATTACGAGATACAAAATTCAAACTTTGTGTAAAATATATTTTAGATCTAATATAACATTAATATTTTCGGGTGAGCTAAAATTCCTAAATGATAATTTTATTTTAGAATCTATGTGCAATTTGTCGAAGTGATTTGTATTATTAGGATTAATAAGTAAGTAAAAGAATTCAAGTGGTTTAGTCAAAAAAAGATTCAAGTGGTAACAATGAAAAAGTGAAATCAGTGGATGCATGCTGGACTACATGCAGACATGCAATGCTAAAAGACAAGAGGATGCATGATAAAAGGATGTGACTGCAAGCTTTTTTTTAACAATGCATTGGATGTTAATCAATTTGAGTTAAATTTTGAACCATTTGAGTAAAAGTCTAGAGTCCATTTAATGATTCTCTCTCTTTCAAAAAAAAAAAATCATTAACATGGAAATATCAGATTTGAACTCCAACACCAAAACCCTGGAATAGGGGATGCAAACTTCTTTTTTTTAGTATGTTTTCAACACCGATAATTTTCTCCCAACCAAATATTTTCAATGCATAAGAGATATAGAAATCGAGCACGCGGCCACTTATTTAATGGATTTCAATTTCTTACAATTTAAATTAATTTATTGTTATTGAAGTATATACAATTTAACCTTAATAAATAATCATGAGATTAATATGCATGTATACAATATCATTGCAAAATGATAAAAAAAAAAAGAAGTGTTTAACTGGGTTAATGACTAAAGTCAAACTTTTTATTTAATAATCTGATGATTATAATTGATTAACAATGTAAACATATAAATATAATTATAAAAAATAGACATAATTTTAGTCTTTCCAAATAAAAACAATGACATTTTTTTTAAACTGAAAACAAAAATAATTACAAAACTAACTACTTGGGATGAGTGGTGGACATAGATCGATACATATAGCTCATGTTATCCTTCACCAAAAAACTGAATAAGCTTATTAGCAAGTTTAATATGCAAATTTTGGTTTGACAAAATGATTAAGTGATTTTAAGAAAATATTTAGATTTGGGTTTTCAACACTTGATTGATTTACCATTTTTACTTTTATTTAGACGAAAATTAAGCAACACGCAATGTTAGAAACAATACATTTTATAATTTCAAGAATTTAATTACATAAATCCCAAAATATTATTATTATTATTATTATTATTATTATTATTATTATTATTATTATTATTATTATTATTATTATTATTATATTTCTTTCTTAAACTAGTGCCAGGAACCATCAGTTCATATTTTCTATACAAATATAGCCACATACCTTTATAGTGAAAGAGTCATTTTTAATAAGTGCAAGATGTAAGAGGATAGAATTAGTGTTGGGGTGCAACTTGTGAAGACTTATTATATTTGAGGGGGTGCAAGAAAAAAGAGAGAGTAGAAAAGTGGATATAAAAGCAAGTAAATGAGGGAGTTCTGGTGCATTGCTCGGTGGTAAGCTGGCACCGCCCCTGCCCTCATGTATAAAATGTGATATTCTTACCAATTGAGTTATACTTACAAGAACCGTCACTAACATGTATTTTAAGGATATATGTTAGTATATTTTCTAAAAAGAATAAGTATATGCATGAGTTAGTCTAAAAAATGTAGAAGCTTAAAGGTGTCTAGCTAGCTATCCATTTATTACTCCAAACAATTTTGAGTTCGTTTTCATATAAAAAACACATTTCGAAGTTCGTTTTCATATAAAAAAATTCAGAAAACACATTCGAAGTTTTTAACCAAGGCCAAAATCGAAATATTAGAGTGGAAAAGCGTCCGGGAGGGGAAGAGAAAAATTTGAAATATTAGGCTTTTTCTTTCAAGAATATAACGCCTACTTGAAACCGAATCCAAACCTATAGAGAGAGAATTGGATATGATGGGCCTACGGTCCATATTACTTTCACCCCTACAATTGCTCCATATTGAGGCTGGTGTAGAAATCTCACCATACAACCTTTGTTAACATTTTCAGTTTGTTGATATTTACCGAAAATTCTTTTTCATATATTCCGGTTTGTTGATGATTACCAGAAACAATAGATTTTTTGCTATTTTCATTTTTTTTTGTCTAAGTAATTTAGTGACTAGAAATTTCACCCTTAAGGTGGATAAGGGGATGACTGAAGTTGAACCTCAACCTCTACGTATAAATGCAATGTCTCTACCAACTGAGCTACACTCACAGGACTATTAATTTTTGGGTGAAAATTCTTATTTTAGATCAATTTCTCCACAATTTTTTTGACACAAATCTCCATAAATTTTTACAAATTGTAAATTAGCTCCTATAAATTATCAAATATAGCCCGGTCTTACTCAAGTCTGTACACATTGGCGTGAGCAATGTATATCAACATATGAAAACAATTATTATACCTTTGCATAAAAACAAAATTATAACAAAATATTAAAACATGATTATATATATGAGTAATGTATATATTACCGCTATGTATTTAAATCATTTAAAAAAAAAACATGTATTTAACATAAAAATATTGACACTTGATATATATGTAATACTGTAATTATTTCTATCTTATCTTTCTATCTTATTTAATTAACCTATATTTATTGTTAGGTTTGAAGAGTGAAATTGAGAGATAGAATGGATCAATAAGGGTTGATCTTTATTACTCACACAATTGCAATTTATAGAGTTTACAAATGCAATACCTTGCATGACAAGTAACTAACTATAGCATAACTAACTCTAGCTACTTTAACTAACACACATGGTTACATTACTAATTCCATGTGGTTTAACAAACTTAACTAACCAACAATGGATTATCTCTCAACACACCTCCATAATCCATTGTCAGATCCTTTTTTACAAACAAAATGCAGAAATCTGATGCAACACCAAACAAACACTGCTGCAAGCTTTACTCCTTTGCTGGCTGTGTGCAATCAAATTTTACAATTCCTACAAGTGTCCTTAACTCCTTGAATCTGTCAGCTTTCAAGGGTTTAATCAAGATATCTGCAATTTGAACATTAGTGCTGCAATGTTCAACAGTTAGCTTCTCCTTGCTAACTTGATCTCTTAGGAAATGATATTTAGTTTCAATATGTTTTGACCTTCCATGTGCAATTGGATTTCTGGCCAAGCTTATAGCTGATTTGTTGTCCACATTGAGCCTTATAGGTTTCACATATTTGATCTTCAACTCATCAAGTAGAGACTCAAGCCATACTGCTTGACATGCTGCCTGTGCTGCTGCAACATATTCTGCCTCACAACTAGACAATGCAACAATGCTTTGCTTCTTTGAAGACCAGGAAATTGGAGAGTTTCTGAATCTGAACCAATACCCTGATGTGCTTCTTCTATCATCTTTGTCTCCACACCAGTCAGAGTCACTAAATCCTTCTAGTTCAATTTCTGATTCCATCTTGCTTTTGGGGAAGATAAGACCATAATCCTGAGTTCCTTTCAAATACCTAAGTATTCTATTGGCTGCTATCATATGTGATGCTTTAGGATTGCTTATAAATCTACTCACAGATCCTACAGCATAGCTGATATCTGGTCTAGTGTTGCAAATGAACCTTAAGCTGCCTACAACTTGCTTGAATAGAGTAGCATCAACTGCTTGCTCATTCTCATTTTTTGACAGCTTCAAATTTGCTTCCATTGGGGTTTCATCTTCATTGCAACTCTCCATGTGAAACCTCTTTAGTACATCTGCAATGTACTTACTTTGATGTAGCACAATACTATTTGATCCATAGAGAAATTCCAAACCTAGAAAGTAGTTGAGCTTGCCCAAATCACTCATCTCAAACTCATCTTTCAATCTCCCCTTGAATTTCTCAATGCTGTCATGATTACTACCTGTGATCAACAAATCATCTACATATAGACAGATCAACAAAGCATTTGAAATATCATTCCCCTTTATGTATACACCAAATTCTACACTGCACTTTACAAATCCTTCATTGTGCAGAAATTGGTCAATCCTCTTATTCCAAGCTCTTGGAGCTTGTTTAAGGCCATATAAAGCTTTTTGAAGCTTATATACTTTGTGTTTCTCTTTCAGTACCTCAAAGCCAGGTGGTTGAGACACATATACTTCTTCTTCCAAAGGAGCATTTAAAAATGCAGATTTTACATCCATATGAAATAGTGACCAGTTCATTGAGCTAGCAATTGCAATGACTAACCTGATAGTCTCCATTCTTGCTACAGGGGCATACACTTCACTATAATCAATTCCTTGTTGCTGAAGAAAGCCTCTTGCAACCAGTCTTGCTTTATGCTTTAGAATACTCCCATCTGGATTTCACTTGATTTTAAAGATCCATTTGACACTGATTGGCTTCTTCTGAGGTGGGAGTTCAACTAGCTTCCATGTGTTGTTCTTTTCTATGGACTTAATCTCTTCAGTCATTGCATGTCTCCAATTTGAATCTGCTACTGCTTCACTCCAGTTAACTGGTTCAACATCTGCCATGAATGCTAAGTGAACCAAATCTCCATCATCATTGACCACATCATCAGTGACAGACTCATGATCAGCAAGCCTTACTGAGGGAAATCTTGTTCTGGTTGATTTTCTCACAATTCTATCATCATCATCACTTGAGATGTTCATGTCTTCCACATGATTAACACCATCATTGTGATCAACCACTGGTTGAGCTGGTGCAGTGCTAGCTATATCATCCAAATTGACCATTACCTGCTTGTTGAGATTTGATTCCCACTTCCATTGTGATTTTTCATCAACAATAACATCCCTGCTTATGACTATTTTCTGATTTCTTGGATTATACATTTTATATGCACCAGTTGCATCATAGCCAACTAGAATAAGTTTCTCACTCTTATCATCTAGTTTTCTTCTCTTCTCATCAGGAATGTGTCTGAAGCATATTGAACCAAATATTCTTAGATGTTTCACACTTGGTTTATGACCTGTCCATAGTTCTTCTGGTGTATTATCTTTCAATTTCTTTGTAGGACACTTGTTCAACACATATGCAGCTGTGTTAACAGCTTCACCCCATAGATTCTTAGGCAAATCTTTCCCTTTTAGCATACATCTTGCCATGTTGAGTAGAGTCCTATTCCTCCTCTCAGCCAAACCATTATGTTGAGGAGTGTAGGGAGTTGTAACCTCATGAATAATGCCCTTTTCTGCACAATATTCTTTAAATTCATTTGAATTATACTCTCCACCACCATCTGTTCTAAGTATTTTCAAATGATTCTCACACTGTCTTTCAGCCATAGCACAGAAATTTTTGAATGCAGAGAACACTTCACTCTTCTCTTTTAACAGATATATCCATATCTTTCTAGTAAATTCATCAACACATGTCATGAAATATCTGTTACCTCCTAGAGTTGAAGTTTCAATTGGTCCACAAACATCAGAATGGACTACATGTAAGGCTTGTTTTGATCTGTAGTATACTGTATTTTTGAATGAATTTCTTGGTTGCTTGCTGGTGAAGCAACCTTCACACAGCTTATCTGGTGTGTGAATCAGTGGCAAGCCTATAACCATATTTTTACTACTAAGGTGGTTTAAACTTTTGAAGTTTAAATGTCCATACCTGTAACACCCCGTTTTTCATAGGCCAAAAATGCACTTTAATTTTTTTTTTCTTTTTCAACTAACACTCAGAGTGCGCATAGAATATTTTCCAATGAGCCGGCATTCAAATATACAAAAGAACTCATTACCATAAGGTGCTTCGACAAGCAAAGTGTATTTCCTGAATAATTACAATCCAAGTCTAAGTATTCAAATACTTATAACAAAACAAGTTAGACAACCCTATGCTAACCAAAAAACACGGTGCACAAAACACACCGGCGCATAGTCTAACTATACTAAGCTTCACCACGTGCTTACTATAGCCTAGAACTGCCACCGTCGTCACCACGACCTAACCCATCACCTGGGTGGGATGAGCCCGCAAATGAAAGAAAGGGTCACCACAAAATATATAGTATGTATATATATAACCGGTGCGAAAGATTGTACACATAACAATAATTCCACAAAACACAAGAGAAAGCTCTTAACCAACAAGCAATTCCCACCAACGGGTTCATATAAGCAATGCACACATAGCCTATAATGCAACCTCTACAATGCGTGGTACTAACCCTAGCTACCACAATGCATGAGTTCCGGAAACGTAGGTCCATCCCCTACTAAAACACCAACGAAAACACAAGGTTAAGGTGGATCCACTCCCGCAATCACACCCCATGGTCCACTCCCGCAACCATGTATCAAACTCAACAATATCACAAGGGATTAAGGTGGATCCACTCCCGCAATCACACCCCATGGTCCACTCCCGCAACCATGTATCGAACTCAACTAAATCACACAAGATTTAGGTGGATCCACTCCCGCAATCACACCCCATGGTCCACTCCCGCAACCATGTGTTGAACTCAATAAAACCCTATAAGAATCAGGTGGGTCCACTCCTGCAACCATACCTCGTAGTCCACTCCCGCAACTACACCTCGTAGTCCACTCCCGCAACTACGCACTAACAATGCATGAGCATACGATTCCCCATGTATACTAATGCAACAAATACATACCTCCCTAGCATATGTAAACCATCTCAACAAAATACATACATATCCAATCATATGTAACAAACCACAACAAACATACATACATTTCCAATCATATGTATTCACCCACATGTTCATACATACATCTCCAATCATATGTAAAACAACGCACGTATTATAAACACTTTCTCATCACGAGAATACATAACACATACATGCCAAACACACAGTAAATCCAAACATGTCGTAACCATTTAAAGACAGAAATAAAGTGGAGCCCTTACCTCGTCAAGCTCTCAACTATCACACGCTCGCACAACACTTACTTGCTTCCTAAAACAAGCAAAGTATTTTCAATCAAAACCATAACCAATCAATCCTTAATGATTTGGACTCTAAAACCCCAAAACCCAAAGGTTCTCTAAGGTAAAATCCTTCTTTCGGATACTAAACCAAAATCTATCGTATTGATCGACCACCATGAGTTATTTGTACTATTTTTAGGACCCAAAACAATAGTCAAAAGTCTTAAATAATTTGAAATGCAAAATGGCCGTTTTCTTGCGTTACAAGCTACGCACTTTCCGAGTACCCGAAAAACTCGTTTCCAATCCCAACCACTTCCATAAATTAATAAAAAGGGATTAGAAAGTTAAAAACCAAGTTTAGAAATCAGAATCCAAAATTTCAGGTCCCAGAACTCGCCCTGGCGAGTTGGTGGCGAGTGAAGGCAGAGAGTTCTGGTCTTACTCGCCCTGGAGCTCGCCCTGGCGAGTTGTCAAGACCTGTGACACTCGCCCTGGCGAGTAACCACTCGCCCGGCGAGTTGCACCTGTCATGACAGCACAAGACAGCAACTCACACCACCTTTTTCCACCCAAACCTAGTTTGATTCTATTAGTTCCCAACACTTTTTCAAAGCATAAAAGCAAACCATTTTCATAAGCAAGCAATTCATTTTCCGAAAGCTTGTTGGTTGCTTCGAGTGCAAGTTATTTGATTTTCATTTCCAAAATCAAAACCAAAACCAAGCACAAGTTTTATTACGGGCCTTAACCGTCCGGTAATCATTTTCAAACATGTTTTCAAGGTAAGTAGTGACACCATATGTCACAAGAGTTTTAAACCACTTTGCCCTCAAAACACTACCCAAAAACTCTTAGAAAATATTTTCATAAACCACAAAAATATTTTTCATCGGATTTTCTAAAACAAAACCATACAATGCATTTCCCTTTCGTCCAAAGGTTCAAAGACAACTTTTCTTTTCAAAACCTTACAACATAACCTCATGTAATTGATCAATACATAAACCAACAAAAACCCTAACTTTTCTCATGAGATTCTCACAAACTCATGGAAAATTGAAATAACAAAGCCTACACATGCTTACTAAACCCTCATGAACAACTTTCATGGAACAAAACCCTTCACAACCAATTCTTACGAAATTTCTCCCAAGAACAAAATCATAAAATCTCATGAATCTCTAAGAGTTTAGCCCACTAAGAGATGAAAGAAGTTCTAGTTACCTTAGGAAGAAGAATCTCACAACTCCAAGCTTTCAACCAAGCTTCTAATCAAGTGATATGGTGAAGGAATGCAAAACTTCACAAGTTGGGAAGGTGGAAAAGAAGCCACGGCTAAAGAGAAGAAGAGTGAAGAAGTTTTGTGATTTATCTTATGACAACAAGTGACTAAAAGTCTCCCTTAAGACTTAGTCTTGTTCCATAATAGCCTTTGGATCAAATAGGATAAAGCTTCAAGACACAACCCTAGCCCTTGGATCAATCCGAGTCTATCTTCCCAAGATATTTCCCATAACCTCATAAAACGAAACGCACGCTCAGTTCTCGCGCGTCGCGACGAACGTAAAACACAAAAACAGAAAACCTACGGAAAGAACGTCTAACGTTTTTCCATTCCAAAACTTATCGCCGAATCTTTTTCCGCGACTGTAATTTTCTTCCATACCTTAGAAAATTAATCTCAGGACATATCCTAACTCGCGCAGATATATAAAACTTCCATCCGAAACCTCACTTAAAACAGACGCAGTAAGATTTTCCATCCGCGGGTGAAAATCCTACTCGTTTTTCCAAAAACAAGAATAATTCAAAACTCGTTATTCTAAGACCACAGAAATCTCCTCATACTTAAAAGAGGATCACGACCCGAAAGTCTGTGCCTTTCCAGCGCACGAGCACAAAACAGGCTCCGTTTCAGCAAAAATCTCATTAATGTGACGATCTTCACAAAACCGCCTCACCAAAAACCCTAAAACTCGTAGCCGACACTAGAGTTCCTTGGAAAACTGTACAGTGAAATCTTGGGTCTTACAATACCTGTAATGCCATAACCACCTCTCATCATCAGTCATCAAACTTGAAAAACACTGAATCTCTGATGCTTGCAGATTAACCTTGAATGTTCTATTCTTGGATAGTGGTGCTTGTAACACTAATTTGCTATTTGGATCATGCACTTCAATATACTTATCTTTTGTTGACAGTGCAAACCCTTTCTCAATTAGCTGGCCAAGACTTAGCAAATTGTGTTTCATGGTTGGCACATATAACACATCAGTGACAAAAGCATGATTTCCATTCTTTCTTTGAACCATCACTTTGCCCTTTCCTTCTACTGATACTGTGCTATCGTCTGCAAATTTGACTGTGCTTTTGAATTTATCATCAAATTCCAAAAACCATTCTCTGTGTCCAGTCATATGATTGGAGCAGCCTGTGTCAAGATACCATAACTTTGAATGTTCATCTGCAGTATTAGTGGTTACCATGAGTAAAACACCATCAGAATCTGAATCATTGTGCCTGACATGATGTGCTTCATTGTCTTGCTTCTTCTTCCCTTTGCTTTGACATTCTGAAGCATAGTGACCCCACTTGTTACAGCAAAAACATTGGATCATGCTTTTGTCTTTCTTGCCCCGAGTTTTGTTCTTTCCATAACCCTCTTTACCTTTACCTGAGGATTCAGCTTGACTGTTATCACCATGATGATGATCTTGATCATAACTGGACTCATTCTTTCCCTTGTATTTATCATTCTTCCATTTACCTTTGCCCTTACCATTCTTTCCACCATTCTTCACATAAAGAGCTTGTTCTTGCTGATTCTTTGTTTCTTTTCTCTCCTTCAATCTTTGTTCATGGGCCTCTAATGAACTTTGAAGTTCATTTATTGACATTGTTGACAGGTCCTTTGATTCTTCAATTGCCACTACAATGTGATCAAATTGAGGGTTTAAAGTTCTCAAAACCTTCTCAATTATTTGCTGATCTGAAATCTGTTCACCTAGATTCTTCATTGTATTAACTAGTGTCTGCAATCTTGTGAAGAATTCACCAATAGACTCCTTGTCCAACATGCCTAACAACTCATATTGTCTTCTCAGTGATTGTAGCCGAACCTTCTTCACCTTATCACCTCCTCCATGTGCATTCTGCAGTATTTCCCATGCTTGCTTTGAACTTGTTGCAGAAGAAATCTTTTCAAAGTTGGTTGAATCGACACATTGATGAATCAAAAACAAAGCCTTACAATCTTTCTTTTTTGTTTCCTTGAAAGTTATCTGTTGTGCCTCTGTAGCATTCTCTGCAAGTGCTTCATAGCCATTAGAGACCAGATCTTCTACTTCTTGGAACCCAAAAATTACCTTCATGCGAATACACCACTGATCCCAGTTTTTATTGTCTAAAATCGGGAGATTTGATGGAAGAGAGTTGTTTGATTGGTTCATGGTGCTGAATCTGTGTAGAGAAAAACAGAAAGAGAGGTTCTTGAATCAAGGGATGAAGAACAAGATGATCGAACCAAAAGGGCTCTAGATACCATTTTGTTAGGTTTGAAAAGTGAAATTGAGAGATAGAATAGATCAATAAGGGTTGATCTTTATTACTCACACAAGTGCAATTTATAGAGTTTACAAATGCAATACCTTGCATGACAAGTAACTAACTATAGCATAACTAACTCTAGCTACTTTAACTAACACACATGGTTACATTACTAATTCCATGTGGTTTAACAAACTTAACTAACCAACAATGGATTATCTCTCAACATTTATACGACACATATAAATATATAAGGATTTAATTTGTATACACTGACGGTGTTACAATATTTTACACGTGCATCCAATCAAATAATGACATGTAAATATTTGTTGAGATATTTTAAGAATTAATTTATAAAAATGCCACGTGATTTGATTGAATGCATATATAAAAATATTTTACTCTGTTATGACATAACAATTAATCTGATATATAATTATCGTTATAGTCACTTTCAAAGTTCAAACAAACGCAGAGTTATGCATGTGTATTGTCCAATGGGACCCGTTTTGATCCTAATATCCACCGGATTTTGACTCACGTTCACATCACGAGCCTGACCCATATGGTGTTGGATGTTTTTGTTCACAAAGTATATATCGTACCGAACATCAGTACCATTTTTTTGGTTGCATATTAATTCATACCGTTAATTAATCACGCTAATCTACTCCCACAAAAATGAATTAGAGTCATTACCACACATATTAATACCAATATAATATCCATAGCTTTCCATTTTCATAGGAGTATTTATTTTTTTTGGCATGCTCATCTTGTTTTGTCTCCAAATTTTAAGCTTTGGCATCTTAAATTAATTTGGACGATGCCTACACATATTTTTGCCATAGGCTGGGACAATAATTCAAAACTATACCACTATAAGTATCATTATTTAAAGATTTATCTTGTTTCGAATTGTGCAAACCGATCTTAGAAGGACACTTAATTTGGATTGAGCGCTCTATCCCGATCAGTTAGATGAAGGAATTTTGGATCTCCTTACATTTATACAATGAGATGACTATCTAAGAGAAAGTTTTATGACCTAAAATTTATTTTTCTCATTATAAAATCAAACTTGTAGTCTAAACTTATGTATGCACTATTCTAACTCTTAAATCTCAAACTATAATGCTTACTTACTTGGTCGTCTAATTTTTTGCATATACACCTTCACCTCGAGAAGCAGTTGATCAACGATCCACCGTCAACAACCTTTATTCACTTTCATGTTAGAGGTAACAAGTGTTCTAATGACACAGTTTAATAATTTCATAATACATATATAGAAAATTTTGTCATGAACATACTCTTGGTGCACAAAGGTGATAAATAAATAGAAAAGAGAATATTATTGAATGCTCTGCAATGACGGCTACAAAAGGAGAATAAAGATGAAAGATAAAATATTAATGACATCAACTACTAACCTATTTATAAGCAAAACTAGGTCATAAGAACAACACAACAAAATACTAAAATACCCTCAAATATAAATTACTTCTAACATCATCCCTTAATTTATATTTACACACAAACTAACGCTCCAGAAGTTTTTTGGACTTTTGGATCCTCATCAGAAGCTTCTGCTTGCTTCTGGCTTTCTGCTTCTCCTTCAGCTTCAGCTTCTGGCTAATAACCTTAGAAGCTCTACTACTTCTGAGCAACACTGCTTATGAGTAATGGCCACAGAAGTTTCTTCTTCTAACAGCTTCTGAATATGAATTACTTCCAGCACCATCCCTTAATTCATATTCAGCAAATTCAATTTCTGCAACACCAATTCCATCCCTCAAATGGATAAAGTGTTCAGCCTCGACATCCTTCATCAGAGCATCTGCAAGTTGCTTTTGAGCACTACAGTGAGCAGCTTCTAACACTTCATTCTGGACTTGACTTCTTCGCAGATTCTTGTCTTCAGACCAATCAGAGTCTATCAGCTCTGCATTAGTTTTAACACCAGAAGGGCCCAAAAAATCATACCTCAGAGTCTCAAGTTCTTCTGTCATGGCCTGCAACCAGACTTGTTTCTCGAGAATTTCTTCAGTAGTAACAAATTCAGAACTTCGGACCTCAGAACTTACCCCTTCAGAGCCTTGGACACCAGAACTTGCTCCATAGTCTATTCCAGAGTCACAATATTCTTCCAGTTCTGGAACAGTATCAGATGCTGGACAACCCACTCCAGAAGCTCCACCTTCAGAGTCTTGACCACCAGAGTCTTGAATACTCACAGAAACTCTGCCTTCAGAAGTTTCACCTTTAGAAACATGACCATTGTTAGAGGCTGGACTACCTTTAGAAGCTCCTCCTTCAGAAGGTCCACCTTCAAAGTCGTGATTTCCTCCAAAGGCATGATCAAATTCAGAAGCTTGTCCTCCAGAACATACGTCTTCAGAATCTGGATCACCACCATCTGAATCACCACTAGATTCTGGATCAGAATCAGACTTGCCTTCAAGGTCTTCTTCTTCTTCAGAAGTTGGAAACCCATAAGTTTCACCTTCAGAAGCTCTTGCCTCTGAAATGTTATCAGAAGTTCTTCCTTCTTCAGAACCTTGACTTTCTTCATCTTCTGAACCTTCAGAATCTCCTTCAGAGTCACCTTCAGAGTCTGAACCTTCAGAGTCTGATCCTTGAGAGTCTGATCCTTCAGAGTCTGATCCTTCAGAGTCTGATCCTTCAGAATCTCCTTCATCTTCAGAGTCATCTTCTGACTCTGACTCATCTTCAGAAACCTCAGATTCTGACTCTGAGTCATAGAGTATGACTCCAATTTCATAATCATCTTCTGAAACTTCTTCAGAGTCAGAAAACGTCAACTTCACAGGTTCATCATCATCAGATTCATAAGCCATTAATAGCACATGTTCATCATCAGATCTTCTGGCCATATTTGCTTCTTCTGACTCACTTTCTTTGTTTAACAAGCAATCATTGGCATAGTGACCAAAGTTCTTGCAACAGTAACACTGGACATTCTTCTTGTCAGACTTCTCTTTTCTTTTCTGATATTTCTTCTCATCAGAGTAGAACGATTCTGACATCTGAGCCCTACCACGTCTGTTCTGCTTCTGGTCCTTCTTGACAAAAGAAGCTTTCAGAGCCTGCTCTGCCTCTCTCTCAGAGGTTCTCTCAGTCATACGCAACTCATGCGCCTCCAGACTGCTTTGCAGCTCTTCAACTCTCATGGTGCTCAGATCCTTGGAATGTTCTATAGCTACCACAATGTAATCAAACTGAGGGGTAAGGGATCTCAATACCTTCTCAATGATTACTTGTTCTGAAAGGGTTTCACCACAAGCTTTCATCTCATTGGTGACCAGAGTCATTCTGGAAATGTACTCTGGTACCTTCTCATTGTCCTTCATGTTGAGATTCTCATACTGCCACCTTCTTCACAGATGCGTCACCACTATAGCATCTGACCAATGTGTCCCACGCAGCCTTTGCCGTTGCTGAATCAGTAATTTTCTCAAACACATGTTCATCCACACACTGATGAATATAGAACAATGCTCTCTGATCTTTCTTCTTCGTATCCTTCTGTGCGAGCTTTTGTGCATCTGTTGCATCTGCTGCTACTGGAACGTAGCCTTCAATGACAAGTTCAAGCACATCTTGAGCACCGAACAGAACAAGCATTTGTTTCATCCAACGATTCCAGTTTTTGCCATCAAACACTGGAAGCTTGGTACTCATACCACCGTTTCCGTTCATCTTCAACCTTTGTGCGTTCACTCAAATCTCACTAAACACTCGTGTTTCCCAATCCCGCAGAATCAGAAAATGTGATTCTGTTACAACTTCGTTCAAGATTCAACTCGAATTCAAGAACCGAAATCAATCACACAACGCCTCACGTTTCACTCGTGTTTCCCGTGGATTCGAACCGGAGCTCTAGATACCAATTGTTGGTGCACAAATGTGATAAATGAATAGAAAAGAGAATATTATTGAATGCTCTGCAATGACGGCTACAAAAGGAGAATAAAGATGAAAGATAAAATATTAATGACATCAACTACTAACCTATTTATAAGCAAAACTAGATCATAAGGACAACACAACAAAATACTAAAATACCCTCAAATATAAATTACTTCTAACACATACATGTCAAATTATTGTCAAAATAATAATTACATCATTTCTCTATGCAAAAAATCATCTCTTTTAGTTCCTTTAAGACACTTGATAATATTTTTCTAGTTTAAAAAAGTAAAAGTAAACTGTGTTATTAAAGAAAAAAGAGTAAAAGTAAACTACAAGTACTACTTGGCCTTGTTTGGATAACAAAAGAAAGTTGAAGGAAAGAAAGTAAGAGGAAAGAAAGTAGTAGGAATGAAAGTAAGTGGAAAGTGAATGAAAAGTGGGATGATTTTGTAGTTGTTTGGTTTGAATGAAAGTAAGAAGAAAGTGAAAGGAAAGATAGACATGTTTTTAAGAATTGACATTACTACCCCTACATAAAATAGAAATACTATTAATACATCAAAAATAAAATATATTATAATATTCTATGAATAACAAGTGACAAATCATTTTCTAAAAGAAATGAGAATATTAAAATGAAAAATATTGAGGCATGAGCATTGAAAAGCATTTAATTAAAAAAAATTAAAAAGTGCATGACGTGTAGTAAAACAGTCTCATAAAGGAGGGTGTTTTTGTCTTTACCCAAGTTACATATGCATTTCTTGTTTTCCTCTCTAATTTGGGCGGAAACGTTTTAGCATGTGGGGTCCACCAAAAGAGCACTTTCCTTCCTCTCTGACAGAACAACCAAACGAGGGAAGCACGTTTTTCCATAAACTTTCTATCCTTCCTACTATCCCTCCTCTCACTTTCCCTAGAAACAAACATAACCTAAATAAACGAGCATGGCCTTATTCATTTCAACCCTTTCTGGCTTTCTTTACATATATGGATGTAAAGAGAAGATACTATATATGGCATATTGGTGACTTTAGGCTTCAATGTAAGGTATCTTGACATCAGTAATTTGAAAGTTTGAATTCGAAATTGCTTGAAAAAAGAGGCTATCCAGCTGGTCACAGCTGGCAATTCGGTTTCTAGATGAAAAATCTTGTACTATAGGATTTGAATATTATACTTTTAAATTAAAAAATTGAATAAGAATACACCCACTACTTCTAAATTTAGGCCTTGTTTGGATAACAAAAGAAAGTTGAAGGAAAGAAAGTAAGAGGAAAGAAAGTAGTAGGAATGAAAGTAAGTGGAAAGTGAATGAAAAGTGGGATGATTTTGTAGTTGTTTGGTTTGAATGAAAGTAAGAAGAAAGTGAAAGGAAAGATAGACATGTTTTTAAGAATTGACATTACTACCCCTACATAAAATAGAAATACTATTAATACATCAAAAATAAAATATATTATAATATTCTATGAATAACAAGTGACAAATCATTTTCTAAAAGAAATGAGAATATTAAAATGAAAAATATTGAGGCATGAGCATTGAAAAGCATTTAATTAAAAAAAATTAAAAAGTGCATGACGTGTAGTAAAACAGTCTCATAAAGGAGGGTGTTTTTGTCTTTACCCAAGTTACATATGCATTTCTTGTTTTCCTCTCTAATTTGGGCGGAAACGTTTTAGCATGTGGGGTCCACCAAAAGAGCACTTTCCTTCCTCTCTGACAGAACAACCAAACGAGGGAAGCACGTTTTTCCATAAACTTTCTATCCTTCCTACTATCCCTCCTCTCACTTTCCCTAGAAACAAACATAACCTTATTGTTTTTTATGTCAACTAATTAATCTACTCCAACTATATAGACCTTTTGTATTGGGAAAATACCAAAAACAAAAAACGTTGTGAATTAAAAACTATAGATTGTATACCAAAAAACAAATTTTAAAAAAAAACTATACATTGAAGCTTTTAAAAAACAGTGAGAAAGGTCTTAATTCATGGTAGCAGTGTCCATCAAACACATGCTACAACAAAAAAGACACATTTTTAAGGTTCTTTGTTTTTTTAAAGGAAATTTTTTAAGGTTGTTCCATATTGATTACTGACAAAACTTAAACATTGACAGGCAAACTTGTCCCTAAAAAAAAAAACTAATTTATTCACATAGAACATAAATAAAACGGTTTATTCTTTTTTGAAAAATAAAATAGTCAACTCCGGTTAAGCTTCTCCTTTAACGGTTTCCCTTGCCGGACTCGGATTCTCTGCATTCAGCGAATCCTAAATTCACATAGTCAAGCAAATCTTAGCGACTGAAGAAAGATCAAATGGTTAAGAATTAAAATAGTACGATCAAAACCTTCTAATTTTTTCAAAGGTCGAGATTACTCATGCATTCACTTCCCTCCCTCGACGCAAAACACACCAACTCAAACATGAGAGCAATCAAAGTTAGAAGAACAAGATATATACATTCACAAGTTTAAGGAAACCCACTTCCCATGTGAGTAGCAAGTACATTATAATCAAAAGCTAAAGGAAGACATAAAACTTCCATGAAGATCCAAGTGACAAGGTCACATATCTACATAACTAGGTGATGCTACAAAAGAGTCATTCTATATATAACCTCTTAATCAAGCTACTACTAATTGAGATCCGAAATATACTACTACTTGCTATTGCTAAATATGTTACATAGTACCAAGGGAAGTGGATATTCATATTAGACACCATCATCTTTGTTAGCATTAGAAAATATATATATAACTTTTATAAATATATCAGAATGTCGCTCCGCTCCGCTCCATCAGTTGCACATAGTTGTCTTAAGTCTCTTTGCAGCTTTGACAAATCCCCTAATAACTTGCAACTCGTCCATTTGCTTCACAAATAAAGAGCGAAACGTGATATCAGACAATCATATTAACAAAATACTCGTCCTACATCAAACAACTTGAAACTCCCAAGTGATCATTCATAATTTAACAGATTTAGACTCCCCGAAGTCACAATCCCACGCATGAACACATTCAACAAATCGTTGGTCGTTGGATCAATATCTAATTGTGTTGATTTTGTGAATGCATGGGATTAGTGACTGCATGAAATCCAAATCCAATAGGAACTGAACAATTACTAATTAAATTGAATGCAAACATTAATGTACCTGTGACATGAAATGCCTCTGAACAACATCTACCAGCTGCTCTTTCGATGGGTTTGGAACAGAATCCACCTGCATTAAGATTTTCAATATAAGCTTCCATTTCCACCAAACAGCAAAGAAACAGATAGGTAAAATAATTTGCTTACCAGATTGAAGTGTCGCCAATATCTCCACAACGCAGACATTTCCAATTTGCTCAAGTCAACTTTCTGCACAATATTTTTCAATAGTTGAATAATTAATCAACAAATTAATTGATTTCAAACATATAACAGTAGAAAAATCGACTAGTGTTAGAGAAAAAAGAGTCAAGTTGATATATACCGTCCACGCGTTAGGCATAGAAATGGATCCCTTGGACTGTGAATCCACAGAGACGGACCTGCTCATGCTCTTGTGAGATGATCCTAATGATCTATGCATTCTATTCCTTGATTTGTTGGACTTTTGAGTGTCATCTGATGCTGAGGGAAATCAAACATAGCACAAACAAAATAAGCAATAGCAAAAATCAAAACGAAAATAAACAATTACACCTGGATTCCAAACTGCAATCGAAATCGAAGAGAACAGCAAAAACTTGGAAAGATAGAAATAGAACAGTAACATTCCAAATTGAATCTCACCCATATCTGATCCATGCCAAATGGTATTTTCAAATTCAAGGTCATCATCTTCCTCGTTACCGGTAGGTGGTTCAATCACACTAAGAGCATTCCTTTGCAGCTTCACTTCAATTCCATTGGTAAGAACCTGCAATTTTATGCACCATACACAATGTAAAATTAATTTTATATAAAATTATAGAACTCAAGAAATTTATTGTATCCAAAAAATAACATTGATTCAGATCCAAGCAAAATATGAAAAAACTTATGACTAAAAGATATAATACCCCATATAGTTGTTTTTTAATTTATCCTAGAAAAAGAGTAACGGTCAAAGCATGCATGATGTAGCTAAAATTAAACATCAACAAAAGATTGAAACAATCATCAAGTAAACATCTTTGCTCTTCAAAATAGGAAAGATTGAATAAAATAGGCAAAATTCAAGTTCATAAAAGATACCTCATTTAACAAACAAAATTTTTACCAAAACCCATTTTAAGAATTACCAATACCAAAAACCCAAGCAAAATCATAAAAATTTTCTTTGACCATCAAAATACACAAACCAATCATTAACAATGAAATTAAATTCAAAACCATCAGATCCATAACTAGAAAAAAAGAAAGAAAAAAAAACTCCATTAAAATTACAAGAACCCAACACTTAAAAATGTACAATTCAGTGATTTTCACTTTGAAATGAATTGGGGTTTTGGATATATAGGATTTTTAACAAAAATTCAAATGAGTTGAGTTATTGAAGTGATAAAAAAATCACCTTGCAAGCATTAACAAAAATGCAAATAAAAAAAAAACACATTGTTTTGTGTTATTTCTCAAAGATGTATACCAACAAAAACATAAATAAAAGAACATATTCAAGACAAAATTAGAATAACAAAAAAAAAAAAAAAAAAAAACTGAAATTGATTAAGAAAATTACCAGCCAATGCCATCCACCAAGACCAACAGCTTTCTTAACAACACCACGAAGACCAACAAGAACTGATTTAGTACGATTGTTACCAGTTACAACAACTTTTGTATGACGAGGAAGCACAGAAAGTTCTTCTTCACTACTATCTCCAAAGCTTTGTAAATGTTGTGAGAATCCACCATTCACAGAACTTTCCATTGCTTCCAACATTTTTCAGTTTCAAGATAGAAAAAAAAAAGTTGTTATAGATCAAAACCGTGATCAGGGTGGTGATGATCCTGCATTGAGGGAGAGGAAAGTGGGGGAGAAAATTTGGTGAGAGAAGATGAGAATGAAGAGAGTGGTGGGTGGATAGAGGAGAGAGAGAGAAGGGAATGGAAAAGTAGTGAGAGAGAGAGAGAGGGGGGTGTGGATATTAATCCCGATGAGAGAGAAAGGACGAATGGGAGAGTGCCACGTAATGAAGAGAGGTTGATGTATTCAATCATGTACGTAGGATGGGAGAGAGAAGACATGATGTAATGACCCCACTCACCAAGGAGAGGTTTTTGGCTTTTGTTTTTGAGAAGAAGTTACTCAAGTTGACTTGTTGACTTTGTGTTGTTTCTTTGTTTTTTTCTTTGCCTCCTAATACCTATATTCCAATATTGCCCTTCTCTTTTACTAGTACTATCTTTTTCTAATTTCTTTTTCCATTATTTAATTGTGAGTAGTGTAGAGATTTTTTATGCTATTTATTATTGATTGTACTATTTTTTGTGAAATTTTATCAATCATAATCGTTGTATCATTAAAAATATTTTTCGTGTATTAAATTTAGTTATGAACTAAAGAAGGTTGAGCAACATATCCGAACCTGCCCATAATCCGAGTAACCCGCGTAAATAAGTTTGTAAACAGGTGGGTGCACTTGGGTTGTCGGGCCATCGAGTGGAAGATGCAGTTTCACATGGTTTGATATGGTCGAGTTCGGATGATGGAAAAGTGTGTTCTTGAAAATAATAATTTTAACAAGTTCGGATGATGGAAAAGTTTGTTCTTAAAAATAATAATTTATAGTTTCAAGTAGAATCAATTTTGAAATCTGAATTGATTATACTATTGAGAAACAAAACAAATCAGAATCAATTCTACATATTTAAAATCGATTATAGCTGTTTTAGAATTGAAACCAAACCTACACTATAACTATTTTTTCTTCTTTTCGATTCATTTTATGAATTATACATCTTTTCAACATGTTTTTGGAGACATGAAGGGTGACTTTGTAAATTATTGTATTCTAATTATAATATTTTGCCGAGTAATTAACATATATCAATTGAATACAATAACATATAACTGTTTTTGGGGACCTATTACCTCAATCAAAACAAAAATGTACGGGGACCCATTGACGCACCAAACTTCATTTTTTAGTTTTAAAATAAAATTTAGGGATTTTTAAAAGAGTAGTGCTATTTGGTACGAGAGAATTTGATCAAGAAAAACAAGAATGCTTACATGTAGTGTTATAAGTGGTGGGTCAAAATGTAACTCCTCTTTTTGAGGAGATCATGGGTGAGTTGGTATTAAAATTACTCCCTTAATTTTGCCTTCTTGTATTTCTTATTTTTCACTTCTCGTACCAACAATCATTTTTCTTTTTAAAAATGTTAAAAATCTCTTTCAGAAAAAAGTTCAAATTTTATACTTGATTAAAAGTTAAAAATATTATTCTTGTGAAAAATAAATAATTTATCTAGATACTCATCCTTTTTTCAATCTCTAATATATTTTTAATTGTCCAATTCAGTTATGAACAAAAATAAAATGTAAATAAGTTTTTGATATTTTCACATTTCTACATAATCAAACTAGAGATTAATTAATTAATTGACGTTCGAACCAGATTTAACTGTGGTAAAAACCAAAAACTAGAGATTAATTTATTTTTATAATGAAAATATCAAAACTCATTTTAAATTTAATTTTCTGAATTAAATTGTTAAAAAAAACGTCTTTTTTTTTATCTTGTCTTGAATATTAAACTTATCTTTCAACAAAGTAGTACTACTATTATACTGTAATGTGCACTACTAATGAAGAAACATAATTTGACACCCGAAATTGATGGTAGGGTCCCACAATGTACAGAAGGATGTACCTTGTCGTTGGTGTACTTCTATCCAACACAGGAAATTTCCATCACACGCGCCTTTAGCTTCACACTCTCGCAGTCGCAAAAGAACGATACATAAATTCAAAAATCATTTACTCTTTTATCAATATAACTAACTAAATTAGTATAGTAAAATATCTTCTCCCACTCTCCTCCCCAAAAGGCACAAACACACTCTCTACATTTCCCGCCAAATTACTATACCTTTACATTATTTTCCCGCGACAGAGGAACGACACGAACCGTCGATACTTGTCACCCACGGACACCGTTGGATTGCTTAGGCGCAACCATCAAGTTATGTGATACAAACAAAATAGGAGAAAGGGGATCTTAACAACAGCAATGATAACCATACACTACAAACATACAATGATCATGTGTTGGATAATGAAGTTTTAGATGTAAATAAAGTTTCATCTAATCGGTAATAACCAACTCATTCTACCTACCACCGTATGGTTCGACATCCGAACAAACTGAAAATATAGATGGTCGAAATTGTGTCAAAATTAAATGGGTGTGGCTTTATCGATTTAATAATTTTAATCCCGAACCCGACCGATGCTCAAACCTAATATTTTTTGTGAAGTTTTTGTTGGTTAAAGTAACAGAAGTGCCACGTAGACGCGCCATTAGATGTTGCATAGACTCATCGTTGACATGGCATGTTATGTCTTATTAACACTAATTCACCTGTATATGTCATGTTAGGCTACGTGTATGATACACAAATATTAAATAACATTATAATAAATATGAATTTTATAAAATTAACAGTTGAAATAAAAATTTATATCATATATAAATCATCCATATTTTTTCTTAAAGAAATTGAAATAACTTGATACAACATCGAGACTTGTAAAAAAAATTGAAAATAATCTTGAATATATTTATACGTCACTCGTATGATTGAACACCTGAAAAAAAAAAACATAAATGGTTAGAATTGAATCCAAATGTTGTAGTGTTTTTTGCCCAACCCAACTGTTGAGCCGTATCTAAGTACAAAGATCTGGTCTAAATATATGAACCTAAAACATTTCTTAGCTCGGACCGGACACTATTCTCTCGGGAGTGGTTATGGTGCATAAATAATGAAATTTACTTAATGCACCCTCCAAATTGCTTAGCGCACCACCCCAGATTTCTAGCGCACCCCCTAAAAATTTGGGGGTGCACAAATTTAGAGGGTGCGCTAAACAATTTTGGATATTTATGCACGGTGCATAAACATAGCTTATGCACCATAACTTATGCCTATTCTCTCACCCTTGTCAAACTAGTAAACTAAATGCCCATAAACTATTCTATTATTATTATTATCCAAAATATGATAAAAATTATGCTAGAGTATAATTTTGTGACTTGTCCATCAATTAGCACTCATATTAAACGGTTTTTTTTTAAGCAATGTTATCAAAATTAATTCATCAATTTAACTATCATAAAAAATAGGCAAAATTACATTATTGGTCCTTTATCTTATTTTTTTGTAATATTTTGGTTATTTATCTTTTATTTGTAACATTTTGGTCCTTTATCTTATTTTTTGTAACACTTTAGTCCTTTATCTTTCATTTGTAACAAATTGGTCATTTATCTTATTTTTTTGTAACACTTTGATCCTTGAAAGAATATGAAAATATGAAAGAATTAATGAAGATGATGAACATATTCATTAAAATTTTGAGTTTTATTTAATTTTAATTAAAATGTATTAAAAAAATAAAAGTCAGCATTTTTTTAATAAAAAAATATATGAAAAAAGGGTTTATATGTGAATATTATAAAAGATAAAGGTCCAAAATGTTATAAATAAAAGATAAAAGATCAAAGTGTTACAAATAAATAAAATAAAAGATCAAAATGTTATAAATAAAAGATAAAGTACCAAAGTGTTAAAAAAAATAAGATAAAGGATAAAAAATGTAATTTTGCCTAAAAAATACTCATAAATATTCAATTTTTAGGAATATTATTTTCCAACACGATGCGCCACTGTTCACAGTTCGCACCAGTAGTCCAGCAGCATCGAGCACGAAGCTGTGAGTGGTGGAGAGAGAACCAATGGAAGATTCACATAAGCTAGCATTGTTCCACGAATCCGGTATATACTACTTCAACAATTCCAACACCGTTTTCATCGACCCCGTACGCGTTCTAAATCGTTCTTACAACCGCTTCACTATTTCACCATCCACCTACTATCCCCGTTTCTTCAAATCCCTAACCCTAACTCCCAAAAACCCTATTTCCACCACCGTCTCTTCATCTCCCGCAAAACGCAAACGGAAAAAACGAAAACGAAGTTCCATAGAATCTCGACCTTTGAACGACAGAGAACGAATCGCACTCCAACGCCATCAGGTTTTTGATTTTGATGATTCTTAATAAATTTTTAATTGTAACATAATAATTATAATATTGTGTTTTGAATTGATTATTGTTGTGTTTAGTGTAGGAATTGAGGCCTTTGTTGTTGAAAGCTCATGAGTGTTTGTTGAATTCAAATGGACTTTTGGATGCTTTGAGAAGTGAAAATGATTCGCATTGCTCGAACGAGAAATGTGAGGGTAGTGAACAATGTTTTGTTGAACTGGGACAGCAATCGCCGGATCTTGTTGTAACGCTAAATTTACGTATTCGTGACTCTGATAAAGATTTGGAAGGTGTGATTTTCGTTATCCTACATTGATCTTGATGTTCATGTAGTTTAGTATTTTGTTTTTGAAGATTTGATATGATATTTAATCATAGGTGAATGGAACAGAGGAAAATGGTAACGGAATTGGAAAGAAATATTTGTAGAATTGTAGTGTTGTTTGTAATTTTGATATGTTATGAAGAAATAATTGAATGTTTGTAGTTAGTTAGTAATATGTGAAGTGTTTGAAATAGTATTGAGATTAGAATTTGGTAACTATACACTTGCTCAGTAAGTCTCAATCATGTTTCACCATTTTATCAAGTTGTAAACGGGTTTTAAGAAGTAATATTATGATGTGACAAGTTGGGTAAATATTTCATGTTATCATTATCGGTGTAAAATTATTGAACTATTGAGATTATTTTCCAATTGGGAGAGGGAATGTAAAATTTACTATGCATTGGTTTCATTGTGATGGTATATATTTTATTGGGTTTCTTATCATTTTATCATGTTTGAACAATCAAGCAAAATCATTAATTACTATGTTATCACAGTTTAGATGTTTGTTTCTGTGTTGCTACTGAATAGATTTAGTGTTGTAAATCGTTAATTCAGTTGGACTATTAATTTCTTAGATTGTATGTAGTTGCTGGTATAGGAAGTCTCACTGTGTTTTCACTTCTCAGACTCCCCAAATGTGCAATGCTGTGAGCAGAGGTCAATACTTCCTGCATTCAATAATTTGGTTGTTAATGACACTGAGGATGACGCGGTGGCTGAGATTTTGAACAATGATTATATAGTGCCTCGAGAGAGCTGTTTTTACATGGTATGTTAAGCCACCAAGCAAATTTTTGGGACGTATTTACTTTACATAGGCTGTTTCTGTTGTACTCTCTTCTTTTGCTCATATTAAGGGATTGGTTTCATAGGATTTTTGTTTATTATGCCTTTAACCCCAAATCCAACGGAGTATGTCTTATTTAACATTTTTTCTTTTCATTTATGGAAGTCAGATCTGGGACAGATTCGCGATCTCATTCCAGGTAATGGTTCATACATAAATCAAATTTAATTTCTTGTTTTATTCCTTGGTTCTTCATTATATTTGTGGTTGTTTATTGATATAAAATGTAAGTGTTTATTTTTATGCAACAATCACCTTCATAAAAGAATTGGCATCCTTTTTATTTATTAATAACATTTCTAACTATGTCCGTTTCTTATCACTTTGAATAATTCTCCTCAAAAGTTGCATGTGAATTGAAGTTTTATTGAGTCTTGCATTCATCAAAATATGCTAGATGGAAGGTGTTGCTGGTCCACCTGCATGATATGTGGCATTTCTTAAAGAATAAAGAACGTGTTTGTGTTTAGCTGGTCAAGTATGGGGCTGCTGTATTTCATATTTAATTTAATTGGGATTTTTAATGATTTTCTGCAGCTCATACTGATTGTGGTTACAATCTCATAATGGTGGATCCGCCTTGGGAAAATGCTAGTGCTCATCAGAAATCAAGGTGACAAAGACTTGTACAATGCTTTCCTGATGTAGCATCAAATTTGACGTACCATATATTGTCTCATTAAAGAAATTTTTATGAGAGGATTTATCATTGTTTTGACTTTAAAGACCTGCATCTCTCTGATCTTTATTGTTAAGATATATCTTTCTCTCACAAAGTTGTTGAAAGGTTGAAACCTTTTTTTAAAATTTTATTTTCACTTTTCTTTTGTGTTGGGGGTGAAGGATAGTTGCACGAAAAATAACTGAATTTTATTCTAATAACTTGATTTTGAGATATGTTTCAGTATTCAATAATATTGTAAATAGAGCTTGCTTGACAACTTACTGATGACCTTAATAGCTGTTACTCAGTTTAATCTGGCTGGAAAATGTGGCTTATTTGAAATAAATCTCAGATATGGTGCGTCATCTATGTAGGTATCCGACCTTGCCTAATAGGTACTTTTTATCCCTACCTATTAAGCAACTTACTCACACCGAAGGTGCCCTTGTAGCATTATGGGTAACCAACAGAGAGAAGTTACGTAGTTTTGTAGAGAAAGAGCTTTTTGCTGCATGGGGGGTCAGCTATGCTGCATGTTTTCATTGGTTGAAGGTGACTTGTAGTTACTACTATTTGTTTGCCATACAAGTGTTTTATGCCATTTCAAATTCCAATCTATTATACTTGTTGTCTATTGCAGGTGAAAGCAAATGGATCCTTGATTAGTGATTTAGATCTCTTCCATCACAGGCCATATGAAAGCCTTATTTTGGGATACAGTCCTGGGAAGGTCAGGCCTCGTAACGTTTAACTAATTGGTTTTCTAAGTGATAACTATCGTTTTTCTCTCACTTTATTTTTTGTATCTCTCACCTGTGTTGTATGGTATCTTCTAGGTAAAAAATTCTGATAACCAAACAAAATTTAAGCCTTTGAAGGATGATCATGTGATTATGAGCATTCCTGGGGATTACTCAAGGAAACCTCCAATTGCAGGTATTGTTGTCTGGATTATTATATAGTGTTTTCACTTTATAAAAGCATGAGTAAATAAGTAGTGCTGAAAGTTGGTACACTATTTTAGTGCTGAAGTTTCTTCATGCTGGTGTGGTCAGATTTATTACAGGACTATATTCCTGGGGTCAAGCCTCCCCGATGTGTTGAATTATTTGCCAGAGAAGTTATGGCTGGATGGGTTGCTTGGGGGAACGAACCACTCCATTTTCAAGACTCTACATATTTTGTCAACAAGATGGATAGCTGATTCCTTAAAAAGGAAATCCCTACTTGGTGATAATTTATGGTCATCTCTGAATTTTCATTTCAGTTTATGTTAAGTTTAATCTTTTATCTCTTTTTTTCTTCCCCATTTTGCAATAGTAATGCCAATTTGTTCTGGGTGGCTGCAACAATTTTGTACTCGAATACACAGCGGTTGGAATTTTGTACAGTTAGTGCAATCGGTCCTTCTAAGTAGTAAGTCCTTAGGTAGAGATTGGAAGTTGGAACACCCAAATTGTGAGTTTACAAATTGGGAAGCCAGAATCTCAATCACATATCTAGATCAACGATCACCGACTTCAGAGAGTAGGGAGTAAGCCTTGACAATTTTTCTCTTTCTTTTTGTGGGTAAGTGAAAATACAAATATAATAGTGAAGTCCCGCTTCTAAGTGGGAGTGCAGTTTTAAGTTCTGATATATGTTGTGCTGAAAACTGGATGGGTATGATTTTGTTCAAAAAGATCTAATGAAATGAGGGAGGCAAAAGCGCAATTTAACTGAAAATTATCTTATGAACAATTAAAATATAAATTTACTTAAGTTGTTATATGAATTAGTTAAATGTTTATTTTACACCTATTCCTATAAATATCACTATTTATATTTTTTGGGTTTGTCTAACATGTGCAATATTGCACTTGCACATGTTCAAGCAACCAAAAGTAGTAACTATTTATTGAAAATAATAATTATTTATTAAAAAATCATACATTTAATATAAAATGCACAAGTTCCAATATAAACTTATTATTTTGAATTTCTTAACATGTGCAAATTTGCACATCATGATAGAAAAACTCATTATTTTATCTTATTAAAATGAAATGAAAAAACCATTTTAATGAGTTTCAGATTGAAATGAATAAATACAATAACCATACATACTTTTGGGGCTCACATATCATTATCTCACAATTCTCTTTGCACATAGAATTTTCTTTGAAAGATTATCAACTTCAATTTTGGGCCTATTTTCACTAATAATTGAGGAGAGTTTCTTTTTCCACCCCTACGATTCTTAAAAATTCTATTATGATTCGAATTTAGCGGGGGCATAAAAATAGTTCTCATAATTAGGTTATCCAAGAAGTAATCCACATGTGAAAGAAGACCTTAATGCATCATTTTTCTCACCCTAGTCGGGTACAATTCATCACTAATCAATCTCGGCCGTCCAAATTTTACCAATTCTCAATTTCCAAAGTTTGTACATGAAAATAAACGTGAATACGAATCTCATTATTATCACTAGCGACCTTAAAACGGAAGGAGCGTGTAGAAAAAGTGCATTCCTCGTGACTTGCAAACCTGTCACTCTCGCCCTCAAGGATTAAATTACCAGTGACATACTACTCGTGTGTTCCCTTTTTCGCTGTACACAATGGATTCTAACAGAGAAACTTCAGCAATGAAGATTCAGAGGAAGTCGTCGTTGAGGGAGAAAGAGAACAATAGAATAAGAGAAAGAAGAAGGAGAGCCATAACAGCAAGGATATTCAATGGACTTCGAACTCAAGGGAACTACAATTTGTCGAAGCATTGTGACAACAACGAGGTCCTCAAAGCTCTATGTGAAGAAGCTGGTTGGTTCGTTGAAGAAGACGGAACCATCCATCGCAAGGTAATTTTGAATTTTTGTTTTGCTCCTCTTTGTTTCCTTGTTACTTACTCAGTTATACCTATAGCTATCCATTTATACTACATTATTGTTTTTCTAACTTAACTATGTAATCTTTTCGATACAATTTAATTCTATGATTCTGATATGTTTCCTATATAATTAGATCTCGAGAAGAAAAATGAAAATTGTGTGTTAGTAGTAATAAATGATATATAGTTTATTTTCTCACTTCGTTAAAAAAGTGAATCAAACTTTGAATCTCGGTATTTTAACTTGCTTCAACTCTTTAAACTCTTAGTTCAAATTATTTGAATTGTCCAAATGAATTAAAACTTCTGTTGATACTCTCCATAATTCAATTACACACTCTCATAAAACATCAAGCATGTAGTGTCCATTATATGTAATTTTGGCTGTAATTGTTCTTTTTCCCCTCTCTTGTGAACAGGGTTGCAAGTCTCCAGTAAACAACCATGCAGGCACCTCCACCATAACCACCCCTTTCTCTTATTACCAAAATCCAAGTTCTGTTTTTTCATCCTATCCAGCTCCAATGCCTTCATACCAATTCACTCCTCAGTCTTACAATCCTCCACTGTGGATGCCAAACAGTACTCCTGTAATACCTCCTCTCCATTCACCAACAACAACAAAAACCAAACCAATTCCTACATGGGATTCTATTTCCAAAGAATCTATGGCTTTTTTCAATTACCCTTTTGTTGCATCTTCTACCGCTGCTAGCCCCATTTCTAATCAGGGGATTAAGTTCCAACCTTTTGCTCAATCTCCATTTGCAGTGCCAAATTCTTCATCTTTCAATGCTGTAGCTAATAACTCAATTGGAGAGATGGGAAGTTCAATAATGTTTGGGGTGCAAGCAAAGCCTTGGGTTGGGGAGAAAGTTCATGATGAAGGAGTGGATGATTTGGTGAAACTCACCCTTGGAACTGGAAAATCAAGGAGTTAGGCTCTATGAAAATTTTGCATCATTTGTGTTATGTGAGAATGAAACAATGTGAATTATGTGATTGTGTTTGATAGTTTTGGTTCTTTATGCAACATGTTTTGGGTACATTTTTTTGTTTGTATTAATTTATGGATGGTTGGTTTATTTGTTTGTTTGTCCAACATGTTTTGGGTATACTTTTTGTGTGCATTCATGGATGATTTATTTGTTTGTTAAACATGTTTTGAGTATATTTTTTGTGTGTATTCATGGATTTTTTTTTTGGTGAATTTATTTGTTTGTTTGTGAGATTTCAGGAATGTGACAATTCATGGTTGGGTGGGGATGGGTTTGTACTTCGCTTTTTTCCGTTCTTTTTTTTGCTTCTTCTTAAATCTTTTTTTGTGTGTGAGCACAATTTATCAAAACTATACTAGAAGCACAACAGTTCATTTTTGGTTTTTTATCTATTGGACTACTTGCAATGCATACTCAAACAAATACACACAGAAGAAAATATGGTCATTGGAGTTTGAATTCGAAATTTCGCATAAAATATTGCCACAGGGCCCACAGTTAAACCATTAAATTGTATCAACTCAAGTATCAACAAATAAGAATGTTATAGTTATTTGGTTGGCGACTATATGAATGATATGATTGGCTCGTACACTATGTCTATTTTGATAAATTTATGAGAGAGAAATAAATAAGAGAGAGAGATAGCAAAGAAATTTAACATTTCTTTAGTTTGGATGAAGAGAGAAATAAGGAGAGAGAGAAGTTTTTCAGGTGGGTCCCATACAAAAACAAATCTCTCCTCAATAGGTAAGATTTGTGAGTTGAAAGAGTAGAAAGATGCAATTTTCCCACAATGTCCTTCTCCTTATTTTTTGAATTTTAAATTTGAAGGATAAAATTGTCTTTTATCATTTTTATTAATTTCTATCTATCCATTTTTCTTCTCTACTTCTATTCATCCAAACAATGCAGAATTTCTACTTCACTTCTCTCTTATTTCTCTCTTCACTAATTCTCTCTTTCTTATTTCTTTGAACCTTCAAACATAGCGGTAACGATTATTATTTTAACAATCAAACTTTTGAAGCACAATCAAGTTAAATTACATGTTTGGTGTTTGGATTTTTAACCTTATACTTTGTTTATGTTTGTCAATTTTGTAACTTTTATTTTGCATGTGTAGCTTTATGCTTCTCTTTTGTATTTTGCCATTTGCTTAACATTTAAATTGTGTACATCTTATGTAATTTAGACTTTAGAGTGTTATTTTTAATACATGATTCTTTAGTTGATTAAAAACAACAAAGACAAGGGCTCATATATTTGATTTTGTGAAAAAATCAACTCACATCCTTCAAACTTACCTCAAATACTCACAAACCATATGAATTATTTAGTGCCCATTTAAGGTGGTTATGAATTATTTTTTTTCAAAATTATTTTTGAAAATAAAGATTATTTTCAAAACTAATTTAGTGGCCAAATCTTGAAAGAAGCTTTATTTGTGATGCAGCATGTGCAGCAATTATTTTTTATGCATGAGTTTTGCTGGAGTAAAAGAATATAGCATTTCAAAGGCATATGGAGATAAGATTATTCTCTTTTATTCCGATGGATGGCAGGATGATAAGAGTTTATTGTTTAGTTTTTTCTATCCAAAAGAGATTGCTATCAACACATTTTTAAATGAATACTACTATCAGAATAAACATTGGAAAAAGCTGTGGAGTCTTAATACTATTCCTAGGCATAAAACTTTCATCTGGAGAGTCATTCAGAATGCTATCCCTGTCAAAACGGCTCTAGCCAAGAGGAGCATACCATGCAATACTCTTTGTCCTAGATGCTTTCAAAAAGAAGAAACTATAGATCATGTGTTTATGCACTGCACTCATGCTGCCAAAATGTGGTTTGGTTCTAAACTGGGTATACGATTTGATCAGTCTCACCAAAATTTCTCTGATTGGGTTATATATGCCATAAACTCTCTCCTGGATGAAGACCTAAGATACCTAGCAGCTATCATCTATGGGATTTGGTTTGCTCGCAATCAATGGGTCTTAAATCAAAAGCACATAGAGGAAATGGAGATCATTAACAAAGCTAATACTAGCCTACAAGACTATATCAAAGCTACTACCAGCAATATTCAGCAGCAATCAACTAATAGAATTAGATCTGCTAGTAACCTCCATCAATCAGGCACTACAAATCGTAATAGAAGATGGCAAAAACCTACTAATGGCAAGATCAAAATTAATAGTGATACTAACCTTGCAAGAGCTGGTAGATGGGGATTTGGAGTTATTTGCCGCGACTCTTTTGGAGCCCTAATTGCCACTGCAACTTAGGAGAAGCCAGGTCCTGAAGATCCACTGCTAGCGGAGGCCTTTGCCCTCTACAATGCGATCCATCTTGCCAAGAACCTCGGATTTCAGGATGTTCTCTTTGAAAGTGACTGTTCGCATGTTATCTCCCTCATCAATGACTCTGAATGTAACCCTAAGACTTATGTTGGTACCGCAGTTAGAGGCATTCGTAGTGCTAGAATTCACTTTAGAGAATGTAGGTTTACCCACATACACAAGGAAGCAAACCGGGCGGCCCATTTGCTGGCTAGTCTGGCCCATAATGAGCTTAATAAGGTGTGGATTGATGAAATCCCACCCCCCCTTGTAGCTACTTTGATTCTCGATTCTATTCATTAATGAAATTCATTTTTCTTTAAAAAAAATATGAATACTACTATTATTTTCAAAAAGGATTGGTTTATTCTGCAATTTAATTCATTTTTTGATAAAATAACTTCATAGTTATTTGAAACTAGTAATTCTCTTTGAGTGTGTTTGAGTAAAATAATTACTATCTTCGTTCCTGAATATTAGACATTTTTGAGATTTTTTTAATTCATTTTTATAAGATTGATTTCAAATTTCTAAAGATATTAATTATAGTAGTATTAATCAGATTTTATTTATCTTTTAGCAATTATAAATTATTACTATACCCTTTAATCACTATTAACTACTTTTCCTGAATTTAATTATAAGCAAATATTCATTAAATAACATATATATATCTAATCTATATCAAAACTAAATACATACATTATTTAATAATTTTTTAAAAAAAATTGTCAATTTTCTTTTTAAAAAGAATATTTATTTATAATTAAGTTTCAAAAAATATTTTAGACTTAATTAGTATTTTGGTCCCTTAAAGATATTTTTGGTTTCACATTGGTCCCTTAAAGAAAAAACGTTTTGTTTAGGTCCCTTAACTATATTTCCATAGTCAAGTTAGTCCATTCTGTTAACTTTTAACCCCAAAAGTATATGGTGAACCAATACTTTAATTATTCCACCATAGACTTCAATAATTTTTTAATATTAACCATTTGATTTCTTTATCAAAAGAACAACCATTGGATCTTAAAGATCTATTGTATCTAATAATGTACTACCAACACCTAATTTTTTTTCCTTTTCTTCATCTTCTTCCTTCTTCTTCATCTTTTTCATGAACTTCATCAATACAAACCCAGATTTTCAAACTCTTAAAAACACACCCAGATTTTTTTCTCCAAAATGTTACAATAATTTCTCCAAAACCTTTTTCTTTAGTCAAATATTTCTCACCTTCAAACCTCAATCCACTCTCTCATGGCTTTTGAAAACATAGTAGTCACGTTAATTTTTCCCAATTTTCCCACAAAATCTCAATCCCTCATTCCTTCCTCTCATCAACACAGGAATCAATTTTTCAAGGAGAGTAAACTTTCAGTTCAAGTTAATTTGAAGAAGAAGAATTGGAAGAAGCAGATTGAGAAATTTTTTGAAGTTATGGGTTTCTAGTTTTTGAAGTTCTAGGTTTCTTTCAAGTTTTTGAAATTTTGAGTTTGTTTTGATGAAGTTCTGAGTTTATGGTTTCCTTGGTGTTGCTTCTTGCTCCTTGGTGTTTATGAGTTTTTTTTTGTTTGTTTGATGAAGATTTATGAAGTTGGGAATGAAGATGAAGAACAAGAGAGAGATGAAGATGGAGAAAAAGAGAAATGTTTACTTGACCATGGTTCACCGTTACATTTACTAGATATGCAAATCCTACCGTTACATTTTTAACAAAAAGATCAAACGGTTCAGATTAAAACAAATTAACGGAGAGGACCAATGTAACTAACAAAAACATCATTAAGGGATCTAAATGAAATTTTTTTTCTTTAAGGAACCAATGTAAAACCAAAAATATCTTTAAGGACTAAATTACTAATTAAGCCAATATTTTAACATGTTTTTTTTCCCATATTTGTAGCAAGTTGTAGTAACATTTTTCTACTAATCGCTTGGCACCAGCACAAGCCTCGTGCTGGGTTCCTTCCTTCCTCCATCTCGAACCATCAATGGCTTCCGAACCTGCAGCTCCGTCACCGAACCCAAACCCACCAAAACCATCTAACGCCGTCGTAACGTCAAAACCAAAACAAAGAGACTTATTAACCCACGTCGAAGCATACCTCACAAAACGTGACGGCGTCGACAAACTTCTCAAAATTTGCCGTTACGCCACGAAACTGATCCTCGCCTCTAACCTCCTAGCTTCGGATCCAAACCTCTCTCATCGCCTCAAAAGCTTCGAATCAAGCGTCGGCGTAAGCCGAAAAGCTTTCAGACTCGGAAAATTCGTTCAAAATCTCAACGCGCTACGAAACTCGCGCGTCGATTCCAAACATGAGTTGATTTTTTCATTCATCGCTTACGGTAGTGAAGGATTATACTATTTTATCGAACAATTCGTTTGGTTATCGAAATCCGGTTTGATCGATCCAAAACGTTCTAAAATCTTCTCGAAGATTAGTGCTTATGCGGAAATTATTGGTTATTTTGGTAGTGTTGCGTTGAAAATTAGGGATTTGGAGATTATTGTTGAAGATGAAAATTGTTTGAAATCGAGTATTGAGATTGGGGTTTTGAGAGGTGATGATTGTGGAGAAGATGAAATTAGGCTGGGGAAATTGAGAGAGAAGAAATTGATGAAGAGACTTTCAATTGTTCAGGATTTGGCTGATGGATTAATGGCTTTGGATGATATTTTGGATGGAAATGGACCGTTTTCGAAGCCGATTTTGATGTCTTCTGCAGGGCTTTTGTCTGCACTCATTAGTACTCACAAGAATTGGGTTTCTTGCTGAGTTTCTGGTGCGTTTATTTGTTCTAGTTAGTTACAGTATTTATTTTTACACATTAAATTTTATGAAATGTAGTATATTTATCATCACTTAACAATAAATTAATAATGGATAAATGTCTGTAAGACCTAGCTCAATTCATAATGCGAAGATTGTTAGGCTGGACACTCATTTTCCACTGTTATCCGGGTTTGAACATGTGATCTCCACTGTGTGAGTTTTTAGGTGGTGTTTGTGATTTCGTCTATACACAATCAATAATCCATAAATAAAATGATTGTATCATGTTATTATGGTTTGTTTTTGCAGAACTTTGGTCTATGATATCGTCGCTGATTGAGATGATTTTGCAGCTTGCTAGTATTTGTTCATTTTAATTTAGTCGTTTACACTAAAAAGAATTATACTAGTAGTCATGGTTTGTTGATATTGGGGAGTGTTGCAATTCAATTTGGATAGTGCAGGCAGACCCTCAATTGTGGTGATTGCAACCTCATCTAAATAAAAAAGCTTGATGTTCCGTAGAAGATATTTTCTATTTAAACCATGACAAAAGAATAATAATATTTGTATTATTTTTTACATTGCCAATTTGTGGGTTTCTGTTGAATGGTGTAAAATTTCTAATGAAATTATTAGATGGATGACCGGTAATGACAATAGATTTGCTTGAGTAGTTCTGAAACTTATATTTGGTGTTTCAGTCCAGTGAAAGCTGAAGGATAGTTTATTTTATTAGCTTCTTAGCCATATTACTTGTTTGCTAACTAGCATCTCTTTTACATGGTGGGAAAATTGTTGCCGAGTGACCTTTATATCATCTCTAACTTTCTTTGGAGGTGTTTTATTTTCTTCCCTCGTTTAAATTGGAGGATCAGGAGTATGGTATAGTATTTGAGAAATTCTGTTCAATTTGTGAACTTCCGATCACCAAGGAAAAATGAAAGTAAAATGTCAATACATTTTAAATGCTATTTTAATTCTGTTAGATACTTAGATTTTGTAGTGTAGTCAATTTATAAAGGTTTTTTGTGTGATTATAGAAGTTGTAATATTGCTCAGGATGTTCTTGGCAACTTTCAGTATGTTGTATACTTTTTTGGGTTGTTTATCTGGATTTTGTTATGTAAGTATAACAATGTATGGGTTTTACAGTAGTTGGGTACTACCCTACTTCATTTGGATGAACATACTGTTAATAACAACATTACTTCATATATGTTTCTCTGATTCTTAGAATTATTGTGGCTCTAACTTTACCATGTTTCAAACAAATTTATAAACTGGTTTGCATACTGACTGCTACTGTCCTCTCAGCTTTGTGATTGTAAAATGATATTAATGTCCATTGTCCGCTGATGTTCTCTGTTAAAGTTGGCTAGTTTGAACTTTGAAGTCACTATAGCATCGCCGGTTTGGTAATTTGTTTTTCTTTCACGGTTCCGTTTTAAAGAGTGAACTTCTCCTCAAAAAAGACAAGGTTGCTTTATACGTCCATCCAATAACTTTACATGAAAGTATTTGCATACGAGATCAATGGTAGTTGTCAATGGCCACCACTTTCATATTAGCTAATCACAAGAGGTGTCATTGTCAATAAGATTTTTATTTTCCTTTAATCTTAAAAATCCAACAATGACAAATTTTCTTCAACAAAATAATTGTTTTTATAGATATATTTTTTCATCGGTTTTTACATGTATGTTTTGCACGATATATAGGAAATCTAATAGCTTTTAAAATTTTGTAATTTTAAAAAACAAAATCTAAGATTCAAAAAAACTTGTGTACCATGGATGGAATACATAATGAATTCTCTCAATGGTAAGAAATAATTGAGAAATAATGTACTTTTGTTGTGTGCTCAAATACATTTTATATGTATAAGTTATTGTTAATCTTTTTGCTTATTGGTTTAATTTTACTATTACTTTTAAATTGTTTTTATATTTGGCCACCTCATGAAAATATGGCTAGCTTCGCCCCTGCATGGAATACATAATGAATTCTCTCAATGGTAAGAAATAATTGAGAAATAATGTGTAATATAATCATTCATATTGTAAAAAAATGATAAATTTGAACTAAAAAAAGGTGAAAAATTGATTAAGGATTAAAATGTCAAAATTGAAAAAAATGGAAAAAAAACAGAGAGGATTCATTTTCGTCGGATGTTGCCATATTATTACATGTACCAAAAACTTATTCATTTGTAAAAATAAATGGTGTCCTTTTTTATTCCTCCCAATTTCATGTCATGATGCGTCAAAAAAATAATAATTCTGTCATGATTTAAATAAGAATATATTTGAAAAGAGTCCTGCTATTTATTACGGAGGAATTGGCACACGAAACAGAAGAATAACACTTGGTCTATGCTAAATAATAGGGCTTGCAGTTACACTTTGTTTTTTAAGAGAAATCATGGGGTGATGGATTTTATAATAAAGGGTGAAGATTCTTTCTTCTCTTTCTTATTTTCACTTTTCGTAAACATAAGCATTACCCATTTGAAAAATAAGTAAAAAATTATTAACTGTCATCATGCTATATTTAACTACTATCATCATGTAAATTACTAAATTATTAACTGTAAAATCTCCGTTTCTTTCTGTCGAATAAATAATTTTTTTTTGCTCTATCTGACTTTTATTTTAAAAAAATTCTCCTTAGCTAAAAAAAAAAAAAAACAAAATTCATGCAAAATTATCAACTACGTATATTTTTCAGAAAAATATTCCCAACGCGAACGTGAATCGTTCATGTTCCACGTTCTTCTGCAGAACCAAAAAAAAAAAAAACTATTGAATTTTCTCTTCTTCATCACAAAACCAAAAACAATGGAAAACTTTTCAAATGAATGACCTCAAAATTCCTCAACAATGGAGTCAGAACTCCAAAACATAAATTTAGAACCACCAAAACAACAACCCGACCCGATTAACGACGATCGTCCTCTTCTCAAACCCGTTACAATTTTCGCCTCCGATACCGAAGAACTCGAAAAGAAATTCGCTCCATACGTACGCCACGATGTTTACGGAACAATGGGACGCAGCGAGTTACCGACGAAGGAAAAGTTTTTACTCGGCGTTGCATTGGTTACGCTTGTTCCGGTGAGAGTTGTTGTGGCAATGACGATTTTGTTATTGTATTATTTGATTTGTAGGGTTTGTACGTTTTGGTCTGTTCCCAATCGTGAAGATGAACAGGAAGATTATGCGCATATGGTTGGATGGAGAAGGATTGTTATTGTTCAGTGTGGAAAAGCTTTGTCTAGGCTTATGCTTTTCATTTTAGGGTTTTATTGGATTAGACAATCGCGACGCGGTGAAAACCCTACCTCTAATGAGGTATTTTTGTTCTAAACTTGATGATCGTGTTTAATGTTTTAATCAAATTGCTTTGAAATGTGAAAATGCTATTATGCTTTAAACAATTATAAATATATTATGCTTTAACTTGATTAAGCACATATTTGGAATTGGAACCACCATGTTGGCGAATGATTAAGTGCATTTTTGGATTGGTGGTGAGTTTGGCAGAATCACATTGTGTTGCCGATTTGAAAAAGCTATACAATATGCTATATGTTTGGTTTTACTTTTCTAGGAGGCAAAATTGATTTTAGAGGTGTAGAATTGATTTTGACTTGTTAGATACTCTCAAATAAAATTGATTTTGCCTTTAGAATTGATTTTGACTTGAAGTTAGAATTTAGAGTTGTTGCCTCTAGAATTGATTTTTAGCCTAGTTGTTGAACTCACTTATGTGAATGTATCTAAACATAGATCACATTACATTCAATTCATTTTTTGTCAGAATCATATTTACAGAATGAATTTTGTCACGCAGAACCAAACACACACATTTGTGTTTGGTTCTGCGGTGACACACAAATCAAATAAACACAAATTGTGGTGCCAAAGCATTTTTTGAAAACTTTGCCCCATTTTGGTCCTTTTTCCTGAAGGGGCAAAGAGAAGTTGTGTGAGGACCTAATTAGATAGACACTTAACTTGGTTTGTTATTATCTTATTCATTTAACTTCTGCAAGAAAAAATTTCTGTGTTCATATTTGGTTTTTACTTCTGCTTATTTGATTTCTTTTGTCTTTTTAATGTACGAAGGAAAACAAATGCCAGCCTGAAGAAACAGGAAGACCCGGTGTAATAATATCTAATCATGTATCATACTTGGATATTTTGTATCACGTGTCTATCTCATTCCCAAGTTTTGTTGCTAAGGTTTGTGCTGTTGTGACAAGTTTTCCCACCCTCCGTCAGTTTTTGTTAAAGCACGTTTCATTATTGATCTTTAGTATTTTGCTGACACTTTTCCTTCATCTGTTGTGCTTCATTTTGATCTTGGATCTCATCGATGAAGAGATCAGTGGCTAAACTTCCTCTAGTTGGTCTCATCAGGTTTGTTCTCGGTTTTATCGGTTTAAATACGAGCTATATTTTCTTTATACACAGGATTATTCAGAATATGTTGCTTACATATTATGGCTTGTTTTGCGACAGTAAGTGTCTTGGTTGTATCTACGTTCAGCGGGAGTCAAAGACATCAGACTTCAAGGGTGTTTCAGGTGCATAGATTATTGGTGTGTGTGCACTTTGTAATCATTCTGAAAATGTGTGCAACTCAAATGAATTAAATTATTTTGCATCTTGGATTTTAAATTGTTGAAGAAGACAATGTCATTCAATTTCCACAATGCTGTTCATTTATAGTTGTTCATTTAGAGGTCAAGTTTGCTCCAGTGATTGACGGGTTGGTGGGATTGAAGAACTTTATTTGAATTATCTTAGATTGAATCATCTGTGAGAACCCATCTTATAGCACCCAATGGACTGACTTCTGTTACTGCTACTGGTTTTTGTTTTCAGAGTTAGTTAGAGTGTTAGTTAGAGTTCTAAGTTCCAACAGAGTGTGGCAAAGATTGTATGTCATGTGTAGCGGTTTTAGTTGTTCTTCCATTAGGCATATTCACGTGTATTAGCAAGTCAAACTAGGATCCAACGCGTTGTTTAATCATGACCAATCCTTTTTTGAGAACTATAGATCTTTAAAATGTCTGATAAAACTAAACTATGACCTTTATTCTTGCAGCTGTTGTCACTGAAAGAATTCGAGAAGCTCATCGAAATACATCTGCTCCAATTATGATGTTATTTCCAGGTTATTATCGTTTAGATTTTTCTGGGGATAAAATCTTCCTATTGATTTGTCACTTGCTTGATTTTATTTTTGTTTCATATTGTTAGATAAAATGCTAGTGTTTTTCTACATTTGAATTTCTTATCGATAATATGGTAGTGAATTACATTAGTGATTTGTGCATATGTGGAAAAAGATTTGTCAACTAAAATGTACAACATTAGACCATTAGTATGAGACAGGAGTCAAATGCTATATACATCACATATATATAGGATAAATCAAATTTTGAAAGCTATATTAGGACATGGACAACTGTAATACCACACATAATATTTGTATAAAATTAATTAATGTTATATTGTACGAGAGAATTGATATATTAAAAGTTAGCATGAGTAATTTTTACCATTTATCTAATAATTGTGGTATCACATCTGTATTCAGAAGTAAAATTATATGAAATACAATAGTTTATAATTAGACATTATTTATGATAGGGAATTACGGAGTTGTATGATCTATGTAGCCAATCTTATCATAAGTGAGCTGCTGGGCAATCTTAATTTTTCATGGATATTTATGTTCTTCTAATCATGTAAGTTGATAAGGTTGTATATTTTACAGAAGGTACGACCACAAATGGAGAGTATATCCTTCCATTCAAGAGTGGTGGTTTTTTGGCAAGTGCACCAGTACTTCCTGTAATTTTAAATTACCATTACCAGAGATTTAGTCCTGCCTGGGATTCCATTTCTGGGGTAAGGCATCTATGTAGTATAAGAGTTTCCTATTTTCATTAAGTTATTGTTTGGTTCTGCTGGGGCCTAAATTGATTATAAATGAATTTTTGTAAAATTAATTTTGGTTAAAAGTGAATTGAATGCAAAGTGATTTATGTATGAATATCTTCACATAAGCTCCAAAACAACGAATTTGAGGCTAAAAATCATATTTGGAGGCAAAAGCTCCAAAACTCAACTTCATGTTAGAGTCTATTTTTGACTCAAAACTAATTATACTAATTACTAGAGTCTCGAGAATACCTTTACATGTCAAAAGCAAATTTATTCTTCTAAAGTCATTTTTGTCTCTCACGGAAGTGAATCTAAACATGTTATAAATGTTGTAAAAGAACTATTTTATTACCAAATATCTGATCTGCTCCTCTGTTTTGGTATATACTATACTATGTGAAAAATTACCTACTACCTAAACCCTTGCCTTAGGCTTTGTTTGCAAGTTTGGAGGGGAGGGTAGGGAATGGTTTTGAAAAAAAGGAAGAAACAAGTGGAAGGAATAGAGAAGTTTGGGAGGGAAGGAGTTTGGAAGGTTATTTTTTCTTCATAACACAAAAACCCCCCAATTTGGGGGAACTCAAAAATTGTATTGGATGGGGGTTTCGAGGGGGGTTTGGAGGGTTTATATGAATTCTTCAAATTTAATTAATGTTGTTATAATGTTCTTAAATTCATAATATATTAATCATAAGTATTTATTTGTCATTCTCTATAAAAAATACTTTCTCAAAAAATGTAAAAGATTTTTCTAATTTTCTCTCTATTTCTCTCCCTCCAAAGCCCTCCCCTTCCTTCCCCTCCAAACTCGCAAACAAAGCCTTAGTGAATTTGACCTCACATTTAAAAATTGTAAAGGAGCAAGTGGATGTACTTACATTTGGGTTTCATGCGGGGCTGGAATGGTTTATCAAAAGTGCAGATCACAAGTCAGCTAAATTATTTGCTCTCTACCAAATAAATTTTAAATGTTGTTTGTTCAGGGCTGTTAGAGACTAGCTTATGTGCTTCAAAAATAACGGTCTTGTAGATACAAATTGTTCTTGTTTGCAAACACTTTGTTTTCGATTATAAATGTTCTTTTGTCCGTTCTTGTTGATAATTTGATTTTCAGCCATAACGCTTAACATTTTTTGTTGTTGAAAAGCTAATATAAATGTTTGTGACAGGTGCGTCATGTGATTTTTCTTCTCTGTCAGTTTGTAAATTATATGGAGGTGACAGAGTTACCTACATACTATCCCTCACAACAGGAGAAAGACGATCCCAAACTATATGCAAGTAATGTTAGAAGGTTGATGGCTACTGAGGTATGTAAACTCCCTTCAATAATTAACATATCTTTTGAATACTACATCCTTAAAGAGTTTTAACCACAAGTAGTTAGGCTGGATACTTGTGTTTTCCTATTCTATTGTACAAGAGTTTTTGTGTGAGAAGAACTTGGATTTCATAAAGAAAGTTTGGAGATTAATCTCTTACCCTTGAGGAATACCTCTATTTCCTTTTAACAGAAGCAAAACAATAATAAAAATGAAAAGATGGAAATGCTTTCTCCCAGGTTCCCCAATTTCTTTTCGGTGACATCTTGTTGCACCCCGAGTTGGGAATAGGCTAGGCCGAACTAGGCTTTGCCAAGCCTGAGCCTGGCCTGTCAAAAAATTGAAGGCCTGAGCCTGGCCTGTGGCCTATCATAGGCTTATTTTTTAGGCCTAAGTCTGGCCTTCTGAAAGCCTGATATGGCCTGTTAGCCTGTTTCACATGAACATATTTAAATAAATAATTATTTTTATTTTTAAATATATTAATGAACTAATAAATCAATGATATTAAACTTCCTTTTGATATTTAACATGATACCTTAGAGAATTTGACTATATATGACATCATATTTCAATTCAAGTTAATAATTATACATTTATATATGTGAAAAATTAATGTAGATTAATAAACTTAAACTATTGAAAAAGTTAATAGATTTATAATTTAATCAAAGTATAAATTTTATTATATAATAATAATATAGTAAAAATATTATTCATATTGATTTAAATAGGCCGGCCTGGTAGGCCTAATAGGCTTTTTTAATAGCCTGAAGCCTGGCCTTTTTAGCTAAATAGGCTAATAAAAAAGCTTTGGCCTGCTCTATTAAAAGAAATAGGCTGATCTGGCCTGAGCCTATGTAGGCTAGGCCTTAAAGCCCTGTAGGCCGGCCTGGCCTATTCCCAACCCCAGCACCTGTTTCCCCTTCTGCTTTTAATAAAATTTTCCAACATGATGCAAACTTTCTTCACCCATGTCTCCCTTACCGTCCCCTATCTAAACAGATGCAAAAAAATACCCTATTGATGATGGTCGCTTCTACCTCACGTTGTGCTCACGAGATAAGACTCATTCAATCACCACCTTTCATTTTTCAATATTCCTCATATAGTTACTTATAAAGTGCCCACTTAATATTTACTTATAAAGTGATTCTAGTTACTTCATTCAAAGAATTAATAGGTGTTCTGTCATGTTTGATTTTGGATTTCAAAATTTTGAAAACTTATTAGTATATGTGATGGATTGATCTCCTTTTTTATTGGTTTGAAACACATATTAGACTATAGTAGTAATGTTTGTGTATAGTAAGATGCTTGCCTCCGTGTTATGTATTCACTATTTGTGTTGCCATTGGTTTTCCTGTTAAACAAGCGTGGTATTGTTTCTGTGTTTTCATTGCAGGGTAATATGATACTTTCAGATATTGGGCTGGCTGAGAAACGAATATATCACTCTGCTCTAAATGGTAACGAATTATATAAACTTTTCTTATAAGTGATAAGTCTCATTAATCCAATTGAAAGTTTCCAACCCAAACATGTTAACTTTTTTAATAATACTAACAGTTGTACTACTATATCAAATCATTGTGAGCATGTGAGATAAATATCCTAATTCATTTTTGGTCAGGTCCATGTAAAACTTAGATCTGAATAATTTATTACATGTTTCTGCAGGCTTGTTTTCTCAATGCTAATTTTAGCTTGATGCCCTGTGGCATTCAATGCATGGTTCTATTTTGTCCAGAAAGAAAGTAAACATAGAAAATTCCGCGCTGAGCAAGATTCATATTTGAATTGTATCCGATCATAGATCCTTCTTTTGGAGCGTCAGTGCAGTTCAGCATAGACTCGCTGGTACTAACTTTTTGGCTGATCCTCTCAATTGTGAGGCGGTTTACAGTATAATTGCTGATTATGATAATTTTTTATTGCTTAGGGAGATTTAGGCTCCAATATTTTAACCTACTAATCTTGATAAGTGTTAATTGCTAAAGTTTATATTTTATATATGGTAGGAATTTAAATATTTAGGAGGATCGCAGAGAAACACGTAAATATGTAAAATATTTAATTTGATTTTATGAGTTTTATTATTTCACCTAGTTAGAGTTTTTCTATTTTAATTTGTATTGAACCATGGCCTAGCCTACATAGTGTATTATTAACGTTGGAGGTTTTTCTTTCAAGAATTATTAACATTTCTTTATGAAAAAACTACATTATTCGGTATATTAATAATTTTAATATACCAAATACTTTATACTTTTTCGGTTTCTTCTGTTTTATAAATTTATGATTTCAAAAGAATGATATTTCAAAAATGATTAATATAACAAATAGTGTATTTAATAAATAATAAAAATGTTCATACTTTTAAAAGAACAAATAATAAATATGACTACTATTTTTTTGTTAGAAGACTACTACTATTTTAATGGTTAGGTGGGTTGGTCATAAGCGCTCCATTGCGTAGATTTGGTCTCATTTATAAACAACTCCTACAAAGTCTCTGCATGAAAATACGTAGATTTTTGCATTAAAACTGTTTGATATTATAAATAAATTTACAATTCCCCGTGGGCTCATGATGCACAAAAAAAAAACCCTAGAGTTACGATACAATTTCTTGCTGAGAGATAAAATGATTAATTAATCAGCAATGTAGCATAATTTGAAATCGAGAAATTCGAATTTTTTTCTTTGCGACACCTTCACCATAGGTTGTAGTTGCAAAATCCGTCGATGATATTGAAACTCAACCCTGAGGACAGATCCTCTCAAGTACATTTCTTCCTACAGTTCAATCTCAGCCCTTAGTTGTATTACTCATGCAATTTTGTTTTTTATTTATCTTAAAATGAACAGTTAAGATTGAACTAGCCCTCCTCCAGTGCACAGTCCACGGGAGGGAATCCAGATCCCTCAACCCTTATTCCAAAACACTTAAATTTACTTTAATTATTACTGAGATTAAGTTTATATCTTCTCAAATATTTAACTCTCGGTCATACTTGAACCAAAAAATTTGATTTCCACTATTGATAAACTAAAAAACAAAATGCATTTTCTCATTAATTAAACTCTTTAATAAACTGTCTTTTGTTTCATATAATTAAACCTACTTTATGACCATCGAAAAACTAACCCAAAAATATATCTTATGCGTAACTAAAATATAAATGTGCACAAATATTTGAAGAGTGTTGAAGATAATTATATGCTTAAATATTTTTCTTTTGAATATTTTTTTATTTAGATTTAAAATCATATATTATTACGATTTATAATTTATATTTCGGTTGTTTAAAATTTTTAGGATTTTTTGAAAAAATTGGGATTTGTTTCTTATTTATAGATATAGATTAAAAATATATTTTGTATTACACTTTTAGCTTTATATAAAGCCATGAATAAGAAAGAAAAAAAAAGTATGAGAGTATTCTCCATATAAAATTATATGTGAAATTCGGGGACATCCAATAAAAGAATCCTTTTCCTATAAAACTTTTTTTAACCTTTTTTTTCTTTCTTTCTATAGTATATCTAAATAGTTAGATGTGAGTTTTGCTTTTTGGTACTAGTACCATAAGTGTGCAGAAAAATACATGAAGATAAATAAGAGATCAAATAAATAATTAATATTTTTGATGATTTATTTATTTTCTTCTTTATGATAATGTGATGTTTCTTATCTAAGTTACCCAAAAAAAAAGGAATGTTACAAAATCGTATTCGACCATGTAAAATAAATCAATTATTTGATAAATACATAATAATATATAAATGATCATGCTAAACGGTGCACACGGTGCATTTGTTAAGCATACTAAAAATAAAAATAAAATATAAAGCTAATGCTGATAAAGAGAACTTTTTACACTTTCAATGTATTGAATGCGCGAATTTCAAGACAAAATTTCCTTATATATGTGCTTAACTAGTGCACTATTTAGTATTTTCCATATATAAATGTAATAAGAGTTAGTATTTACAACTACTTTTTTTATCATATGACATGTATCAATCTAAGAGTCATTTGATACATGATGAATTAAAGAGAGTTAATTCTTTCAAAAAAATATATTGGTAGTGTATGATATGTATGACTCAAAGAGTCGTATTTAATATATAATAATAAAAAAATCTATTGTATATAATTTATTAATATTTAAAATTTATTTTTTAAATTAAAACATCATAATATATTGGTGGTGTCATGCGTGTAGTTGGTTAGTAATGTTCATAGTGATTGAGATGCATAAGTCATATTATTTATCTAATATTAAAAAAATGTTAAACTCCACACTCTTTTACTATAAAAATATGGGTTCTTTAATTAAAATTTGGATTTTATTTACTATTTAGTTAAAATTTGTAACACGGAAATTTCTAAAATAAAAGTAAAATTCTGCAGTAAAAAAAAATCCTCAATTTTAGTTTAAATTCAAAATTAAATTCTCAATTGGGAGATAAGTATCCAAGTTTGATCTAAAACTTGAATAATATTTGAGTAATCAAACAATAGTCAAACACTTTATCCGTGTTTTTAGCTAAATAATGATAGTTATGGCTAAATTTTGTAAGACACGATGTTTGGCCTCAATCACTTTTATTTACATGTTTCACCAGTTTAGTTCTCATAAATCTAACAATTTGTGTTTAACCGAATCATTGGACACCTTACAGGTTCAACAACAAAGAGCATCACTCATTTAGTGTTTATATCCAGAGCACCGAAATTTTTGAATCAACCATAGTACGAAACATAGTTTAATTAAAACCCGAATTGATGATCAACCCAATCAAAACACTGGGTCACTAAGTTACTGGTCGGACCACATGACTGTTAATCCAAACTATGTGAAAAATTTAAAATATTTTATGACTTAAATTTCTCAACTTAAAATTTATATATCAAAATCAAGTTCATAATAAAAAAATAACAATGTATTTGATAATACATTATTGATATATCCATATAGAAATAGCTCACCCAAAGATAAATATAATGTAGTAGCAGTTCAAATTTCTAAATAGGTGTATTTGGATGCAATATATATCATCCATAGTACGAAACATAGTTTAATTAAAACCCGAATTGATGAATGGCAAAGTCTTACACCCATATGTTGGGGAGGCACTTTGTAGTGTAGGTTTAAGACTCATATCGCGCTCCTCAGTTGATCTTATGTTTGAATCTTTTGGGGTGCTCCAATCGGACCTCTAATCCAACTTCAATTGGACCTCCACTAGTCGACGGTGGGATTAGATTGACTGGTCGTTGGCCTAAATTCCAAGTTAGAAAGTAAATGGTATGCTAAGTGAAATACTTAACTCGTAATGTTTTTCAATCAACTCATGCTCTTGCTTGCAAAGATGATCACATCTTTAACTAGCTCCAAAATTTTCATTGGTGTATATGAATGAAGTGCTATAACCATATTTTAGTTATAAAAAAAAAGTTTTTGCATTCACGCAAAATGCATAATAGATTGAATATTTGACTGTAATATAATGCCTTTTTCAATGATTAAAATCTGTTTTTAAAACTTTAGTATACTTAATTCCACCATAAACTCGTATAATTAATTTTTTATAAAAATATTTATGAACTATCAAAAAAGAAATATTTGAGTTCACAATCACAAACAATTGAGATATGACATATTATGGCGATTTTGCATCATTCATCTATTAATAATTTCATCCAATAGTGGACTTCGGCTCTCTTTTATACCAAAAAAAATAAAAATAATTTCATCCAACACACTATATAATTATTAATGAATTGGATTCGGTTGATCCATTTGATTATATACATGATCTAATTCATCCAACTTTTTTTCTTCTCAAATCTAATGGAAAAGTTTTTTAAGTACAAAAACATAATAATAAAAGAATAAATTGGAACAAAAAACTGTCAAATGGAAAAGTTAAAAAATTATTAAAAAAAAACTTAAAACAGCCACAAGTGCTATAGCTCCAGAAAGAACAATTCTTAGTTGCAAAAATTGATAGTCATAGAATATCGAATCATAGAAATCCTAGCACATCAGATGTGTGAACTAACAATACAAATTACTAATATACGGGTCATTTTAAAAAAAAAAATGTAAATCCTAGAGTACTGCATTATATTGCTTCTAATAAAAAAACAATCAATTATAACAAAAAATGACGATTTAAACGGAAAAAAACAATAATAAAAAAATGTATTACAAACACAAAATCTACTTACAATAGACTAGCACAGACAAGAGATGGTACAAATTACAAACATGCATCTCATTCATTCATTGATACCTTTTTCAAAGTACAAAGAAACAGTTACCTCTCTTTGAAGGAACGATTAATAGACTTGCTTAATTCCCATGATGGCCACTTTGATGATAAACAGCCTCTTAAGGGTGATTGTAGAAACAATGAAGATTTTGATAGCTGCTTTTGACGCATTGAAATTGAAGATAATGAATTGAAAGCACTTCTTAGCCTTTTCTTTTCACTATCATTAGCCTCATAATTTGGTTCATGCCTAACAGCAGAAATTCTTAATGCCTCAGGTAGAATGCAGTTGCAAATTGAACCTGTCATAACAAGTTGTCAACACAAAATATTAATGCTATAAAGTTTGCTCAAAAGTTGTTCTTACCAAAAAAGTTAGAACTCGGGTACTCCCGGTCATATTTGAGTATCGAAACCATAGCAGTTTGGATCTAATATGATGAATCATATTTGCTGCTATCGCATGCATTTTTTAGATAAATGTGAAAGGCGATCTTATGGCACTGAGATTGTCAGTTTCGCTTTCAATCAGTCAATTAACTTTTCTAATTCAATTACAAGATCCAGGGGTGATTTCACACAATCTCACTCCGATTTTGCTCAGAGTACGATCTTGTCAATGGACAAGTAAGATTGTGAAATCGTACGATCTTATGATTGAACTCAAGATTTCAAGAACATTGATTACAGCATCTTTTCCTATTCTGTAATCTCTAACCATCAATATAAACATTATTATTTAGGGTCTCACAATTGAGGATTCTATCAATTGTTAAAAAGGACACAAAAGAAGCCATCAATATAATGCATAAAATTCTTGATAAACATTTTCCAAAGTTATGAATGTTTATATTGATGGTTAGAGATTACAATCTGATTCAAAGAAATTGCGGGGAGAAGGACAAGAATCTTAGAAATATCACAAACATTAAATTTTGGATGGTTAACTTTAACCCCATTTATTCCTTCCCGTCAAAAGAAGTATCGTAAAGATGAGAGAGGCTGCAACAAACATGCTGCAAAACAACTATTATCCGAACAAAACAAGATTAGTAAAATACCTAGCTTGGCAAGCCGATTTACCCAAGTTGGAATCGATTTCCCCGTCAGCTTGTAGCATATGTCTTTGCAGAAGTGATTGCAGTTCTTAGCAATTAAGTGATATGTGTCGCCATTGTAGTTTGCACACTCACATTCCATGAACTCCCTGACCTGAACAGGATCCAAAGATGTAGTTCCAATGAATATTGATTTCCTGAACTTGAAGCCTGGGCATTGCCGAGGTTCGACTTCAAAAACACCGCTTGTTGGGTAGTCATGAGCCCCAAATGCATATTCTACACCATGAACTGTAAGATACAGGTAAGGTTCGTCAAATATTTGAAGCACTCATCGAAAACTCAATAGCTACATTTATAAAGCTTGACACTGTCAACAAAATCACAAGCAATCATATGTTTCAATTTAAAAGCTGATATGATAAAAGTCAAACGTTTTTAATGATTTGACATTTATAATCGATTGACAGTGTGTGTAAAAAATCTTTACAGTGACGGTTTATATGAATTAATTAAGAGGTAGAGTATGAGCAAAGTTCAAGACATTAGAGGCTAAAACCGTACGTACCTTCGACACCAGAGTGATAGATACCAAGACCGGCCCAATACACATAGCCATTCTTAGGTGTCAAATCATACACATTAAGATAAACCGGTGTTTTACCAGGTCCATGGCTAGCTGAATTGACTTTGCGAAATAAAGAAAAACGAGTCGCTGGTGATTTTCCTTTTAAATGAAGAGGTATAATAGATTTCCATCCTTTCTTAGACTTTAATTTCATCTTTCCCTAAGGGGAACACTCACATACTACCTGCATTCATTCAGAAAACATTTGAGATAAAGTGTCGCCTATTTATTATGTTCACATTTTCCGTTATTGAACATATAAAAACTATGTAATAAGATTTAGTTATTACTTCATTTTTCAAAGACAATAAACTTACTTGAACTTTCTTGAATTTGAACAATGTAGGTTTATGGTATAATTAAAATTTGGATAATGTTAGTAGTTTACGTTAGTCTCCAGGGTTTGAACCCCTAGACCTTCTGATTAGTACTCCTACGATATCCCTCAGCTGGCCAACTGAAATACAAATGAACAAGCCGTCAAATTTCGATGAATCGACTATTTTTAAGGGGGAAGAACAAAATGTTACAAATTGATACAGAGAATCCATAAACAAACTTAGAAATCAATTTCATTTCCCCTATCAAACCTTAGTAAACAATGAAGATAACATTTATGTCACTCTCTTAACTACTCCCGTGCACAATATTTTTACCATATAAAATCTCGAGTCAAGCAACCAAGTAATTCTTGAGACGAATCGTTCGGGAAATCCCGAGTTCGATTCCTGAGAGGAACAATTCTTGGATAGCATTTGCTTACCTTGCGGCCGAACTCTAGGCCCCCTTCCCCTGGGAACGGGGAGGGTTTTAACGCCAACAAAAAATCTTAAGTCAAACTAAAATTCCAACAATTTGGCTGTTAAATCATAGCAACAAAAATCCAAAAACAAATAGTAAAATTCTGCAAACCACTCCTAGATTTTAGAAGATCTTGTAAACATTTTGAACATAGATAAAGCCCTAATAAATTATCTGCACAAATTAGCTTCTAAGGACAATGAAATATACCAAATAAATTGAAAACTTGTGTAGAACAAAACTTGCTAGTGTTACAACCAAAAAAGTGAAGGGTAAGGTTCATATTAAAACATGAAAAAACAAGTTAACAACACAGATATTATAAGTTAATTTTTCAGATCTAGGACACACGGCATTAACAGTAAAAGTATGAGAGAAACGTGTTTGTTTCATACAACTTTAATTAATTTCGGTATAAAGGAATGAATAGTTACAAAATTGAATAATGCTAATGCAGAAGCAGAAGCAGAAGCTGAAGAAGAACAGTGACAGCAACATAAATAAGCAATAATTGATTATTGTTTCAGCGTTTGAAATTAAACAACAAACAGAGCTTAACTTACAGTTTCAGATTGGAAGAGTTACGCCATTAGAGAGAGAAAGAGAGAGAGAAACAGAATGGTGAAAACGGTGAAATGAAACATGCGATGACAAAACGAAGAGTTTTGTTTTGCTTGGTTTAAGATTTAAGGTTTAGTAGAATAAAATGTGTTTAGTTTAGTTTAGGATTAGGATTAGGATTAACAGCTATGTTTTTTTTTTGACAAAGGATAGTAACAGCTATGTTAAGTCTTAATCCATTGTCTTCCTGCTGCATAAAAGTACTAAACACTGCGCAAAAATAAATAAATAAATAATATTAATGCATAAATTGCTAGTAATAGTAGTAGTAAAATTAATTTACTGTTGTTATTCTCAGTTTCTTACGACCAGCGATGCAAAATTGCTAATATTTTTATTTATGGTCAAAATAAATTAATGGACTGCACAGTACTACAGTGCAAGTGTGCAACATCTTGTTTTTATTATAAGTAGCACGTATAAATTAACTTTTAATTCATTTGTAAATTTGTTTATGGAATTAATTTGTATTAACTTATTAGATAAATTATCCACAATTTTTTAAAGGTAATTGAGAAAAACTATAAATAAAATGACACATGTCACTTTGAAAAACATATACAACTATGTGATTCGAAAATTTGATTAGATGAAAATCAATTTTCTCCCATGAAATTTTCTCAAATTTTTTTTTTGTGAAAATCTACGCCGTTAAATATTATATCATTCCTATTTTAATATTAAATTCTTAATTTAAAAAGGTTGTGGTTGTGATTCTATTGGGATGTAGATTACTTGTAGTTCAATTTAACTAGAGGGTCCTATAGCACAATCTTAGCCATAATCATCCACATTCACTTTTTTAATTTTATAATTTATTTAAGTTATTTTGGAGGTCAGTTTTTCAGCCATCTTCTGCTGATAGTCTATCTTGGCATACCTTGTGCTGAAGAACTGACCCCCAAAACAGACTAAATTAGACGGTCCAATGAGCCGGATACTGGTGGTGAAAAAATAAAATAAAATAAAAATGAACAAGTTTATGTATTTGGAATTTTGACCACCAAATATATTCTCTTATATTTATAAAAGTTTGTGTTGAATGAATTTAACAATTCTTTTCTATCCAACAATAAATGGCATGTTATCTTGTTTCACACATATTAAAAGGAAGTTACAAATAAATTATGGTCACAAATATAATATTTTGAGATACCTTTTATTTTCAAAATGTATGTGCTCTTATAAATGATTGATTTGTATCAAACAATTGAACTTATTATAATCATGAGATGAAAGTCTCCCAATTTTATGTGTAATTTACAAAACTACAAATTCATTACCTTTTTTTTTTGTTTTTTTAATTGCTGTGGGTGAGAATCAAATATTTAATCTTCTTATCATTTTTATTTTTAACTCATCCACTCTAGCTATTAAATCATTCTTAACTCTCCCCCTCAAATTCATTACCTTAATTAAGAAAAATAAAATTGAAGTTTGCCACCGATTGCACGTATGTATATCCTTTTGCTGCTTTCTGGATGCAGTGGACATTATTTTCTTGTGATAGTACTTGCTTTGATTTTATTTTCTATTGTAACCTAAAAAAACAATATGGCATATAGCTCAAAAGGTAAGGTATATAGCATATATAGGTGTCCATATATCAATCTTAAAATATGAATATCAACTTGACAATTTAAACTTTAAAAATTTAGAATTTCTGTGTCAAAAAAAAAAAAAATTAGAATTTGTAATTATTTTTAATGTTTCTGCTTAATTTTTTCCCACCACATTTAAATTACCTAAAGTAAAGGCAACTTTATATGTCATTGTACTTCTAAAACTTTTGTACATTACTTTAGAGTCCACGGACGTCTTGTGCCTTCCCTCCCACCCATCAATGTCAATGCCTCGTGCAAAAATATCATATGTATGTACTCCATTTTCTTATCCCTATATCTTTCTCAAATCCATACACACAATGGAAATGGAAGAAGAAGAACTGCAGAAAGAGAAAGATAGACTCTTAGCTATGGATTTAATGGTAAGTTTAGGTTCTATGTTAAGTGGCGCAAGTACAACGTTTCTCCTCGGTCAGCTTTTAGGGGAGTCTATTGACCTAATTTCTCCTGGAGATTACTCATCGAAATACGAAAGTTTATTCCAGATGACCTCACTTGTTATTTTTCACTTAACCATGGCGATTAACAGGAATCTCATGGTAGGAATAAAGTTCGGTGCCAAAGGACAGAAGTATAAGCCAGCTACGATTTTACAATGCATGCTTATTTGCGCTTTCTTGTTTATCATTGGCTATTGTTGCCTCGCATTTGCTATATATCATGTCTTCTATGTTCGACTTCACCAAGGATCTATAACTATTGTATTTATCCTCATTGTTACGGCTATTGTTGCGCTTGCATTAAAACCCTACCATGATTGTATGTGAAGTTTTATGCGCTTTGTTTTTTCTAGTTGTTTGTATTCCAAGTAACTATTTGTGATTGAACTATTGAAGTGTGTTTATGTTTATAACTTATTTCTTCATTTACTATTTTAGGTTGTGCTCAGACTCATAATCAAACTCATACAAATAATAATGCTAATGGACCACTAGAGTTATTAAATCCATAGGTATCACATTATTGCAACTTGGTATAGGAATGATAAAATAAATTTTCAAATAGGGAGAAAAAATAAAAATAAAAATAATCCAGGAAGAAACAAAAGTGAGTTATTATGAGTAGAAAAAGAGTATGAAAGGGTCCCAAATAGGGGCAATACAATGGAATGATGGGGTAGGAAACAAGGTCCGTGGTACATGAAATTGCAGAAGAGCACGTGGGGGGGGAGATTGAGAAGAGAACATTACATTAGTACAATTTATTGTTTGTTCAATTCAAAGATTAAAAGCTGAACAACTGAAGTAGTAGGGTCTGGTCACTGGTGGTTACTGCAACCAACGCCAATAATTCCCAAATAAATAAATTAGTACGAAATAAAACAAAAATAATTTTATCAATTTGTCTTTATTAACCGTTGAATTATTATTCATTTCAGTCATGTTATCAGAAATAAATAAAACAAAATACTCACTCAGTTGCAAAAGTATGGTTTTGTTCAAGACACTTATTTGTTTTGTTAATATCTTTTTTGTTTTGGGTTACCATATCCTCATTTGTTTTGGGACCAAATATCTTCATTGATTTAAACAGTGCACCTAATTAATGAGTATTTTAGACAATTTACACTATTTGACCATTAAAATCAACATATAGTATTCCACTAAAAAATGTGAATAACCAAAATGAAACACTTATAAGAGAAAGTATCTTCTTACAAAACTAATATGATTTATCTCCATTTAAATTAGTGAGATACACAGTAAACTATAACATTTGGGCATTTTTTCCACATAGAAATGGAGCCAACACCCACACTTTATGCAAACTTTACTATAGTTTTTTTGTATTGTTTTGCAAAGTATGAAATGAGAAATTATGTGAGAATAAGTTCATGTGAGTGTACTGTGTATAGTTCTTATTAATTTGCAGCTCAGCTCAAACAACTTAAGTCTTTTTGTATCTTCCATATTGCACTGGCCCTTTGAATAAATAACTTTTTGTATCTATAAGTAAATATTTATATTATGAGATAATAAACACAAATAAATTTCACATTAACTCTTCTCATTAAATAACTATCACTAGATCTTCATAAAGCTAGGCTAAAATTAGATGCACTGAGTTCCCAAAAATTATCACTAGATCTTCATAAAGCTCTTTTGATCCCTCTACTTTTGTACATATACAAATTTTAATATCTCATGTTTTTTCCAACCAATTAGATGCATTGACTTACCTAACTAAAATTAACCAAACCATTCAGATTTTCTGCATACCATCTAATCCCAGTTACTGTATAGTAGAAGCCTGACGTCATGCGATTCATCGTTCGGGTTTGGAGAGAAAATTTAAGAATCCGTCGCGTGATGTGCGGAAAAAACAACCGGAAGCCCAAAGATATGCGACAAAGTTCAATGAAACTTGAGCATATGCGTGTCAAAAGGAAAGAGCCAAATCAAATCAATTAGCCAAGAAAATACTGAATTTTGTTGCAGAGACATTGAATTTCAAATTCATACACACAAGACATATACAAAGTTAAGAGTATATATTACAGAAACTAGTCTAATCATCAAATATGACAGACTGAAAACAGAAAGTGCAAAGAGATAAAACTGAACCTGAGAGATAAATTAAAAAGATTTCCATTCTATCACAAAAATTGGAGCATACAAATCCTTTTCGTGTTAGAACCATATCGATTTTGATATCCTACTAATCAGAACCATCTGGGAAACTATCCAGCGCATCTTGTTTCCCGTTGACGTAGAATTCAACTACAGCTTTCATCCTTGCAAGTTTATCAGGATGATAATTAACATGTACAATCACAGGCTTCAACTTCTTGAGTTTAGCATCTTTTCTAACAGTCTTAAACAGAATCTTACTATTCATAAAAAGGTACATATCCATTGTTCTCTTGGCAGCATGAAGTCCATCGTAACCGGGATGCGAAGGGTAAGACAGCTCTTCATTAAAAACTGCCTGATCCCATGCTTTCTCGGTTGAAAGCCGATGGGCAACGCGATCCAATAGCTCGATTGAAGGAAGTGTAGGTCTTATGTAAAAAAAGCCAGAGTTATAAACCCATATTCTCATGGTATGAGCATATCTAGCCCAACCCATTGAAGGTTCATCAAAGACATCATTAAAACCATAAGCTGTATGATTATTATGACCATCCGTCATTGACTCCACATCTGAATCCCTATAAATATAATCAAAAGGGTTCTGCAAATACACAATATCGACATCTGATAGGAGAACACTGTAACCCAATTGTAGAAACTCTCTCAAAATGCGAAATTTCAATCCGGAGACAGCATGGTTCCCACCTGACTTGGCAATTGAATCAACACCTTGATCCGGGTCTCTTCTATAGACAGGAACATCATTGGACTTACAAAACTCTTCGATTCTGTCATCCAATGCAACAACCAAATAATTAGGAATGCCAACCTTTTTGATATTGGTGAACCATACTTGTAACATCTCCAACACATTAGTGTTAGCCAAAACAACAATAACCTCTTTATAAATAGCAACTTCCTCCAAGATTTTTGCCAATCTAGGGTTCACTGATTCATCAGGAATTACAGGAGGGTTTGTTCTGAGAGCCTTGACAGTACCAAAAGGACCAGCCTTGTGTTTCTCACCAAGCACAAGATATTGTTCCCTTGCATGACCTTTTCCTTCCCCCGCCAAACGTAGCCTTTCCATTAACCCTTTCACCTCCTTCTTCAGCTCAGAATTCTTCTCTTTAGCTGATTGAATATTCAGTTTCAACAAATTAACTTGTTCTGGCGATTCACAGTCAGACGAAACCATCTAACAAAACAATAGAAGAAAAAGATTACTAAATAAACTTTGTTTAGAATTCAGCTCAGCTAAATGAACAATTCACTCTAGAACTCTAGAGTGCAAAATAAGTAATCTTAATTGCCAGGTGATGCAAAAATCAATGGTTTTATTCCATTACATATATTGGTTGGAGGAGGACCTAGAACAAAACAAATGAGTGATCAGACCCTTTAAGAGACCTTGACACCACATCTCCCCTAAAAAAAACCTTAAAATATGTGGATCACCTCTATTATATTATATGAGTCGTGTAAACAATTCCCCCAGAGCAAAGGTTAAGGAAACCCAAAAGTTTTAAGTGTAAAATATTCTTTTTTAAAATTTCAAGGCATTGAATGCACTATTTATATTACCATTTTTGTTTCTTTAACCATTGCCTCAGCCTCGGGCACTGCTTAGCATTTTCCATATTATATATCCTTCATTTACCTCATTCGAAATCGACGTTGAACTAATGACTTACACGCACTTGAATTCCAACATATATGATTTGTTATTCACACAAATGTAACATAAACCATTGATGGTTAGGTACTTAAAGTAGCAAAGATTCAACTTTGCCCATAAATTGGATTGTTATCAGTAGCAAAAATTCAACTTTTGAAAAAATAAAATAAAAATTCAAATGATGTTGTAACAATTACTACTAAGTAATCTAAATAAATAGAAATGAGCTAAATTTATAAAATTAGTTAAACATTTATGATATTCCTAAGTTGAATATATAAATTTGAATAGAAAGAAAAGAAACCTTGTGATTGAGAATGGAAGGAGTTGAAGAGTAATTGAAGAATCCTTGTGGTGAGAAGAAAGCGAAGATGCAACCAAGAAGAACACCGATGAAAACGGCAACGGCGATTCGAGATGCGGTGATTGGATGATTCTTATCTCTGGTCAGTAACGCATCTCTTCGACCTGCCATTGCTGAATTTTGATCGGAAACCTAAAGTCAACGATAACAACACAGCCGGCGGTGGTGGCTAGCAACCGGAGGAGAGTTATTGTCAACTGATTCACTGCCAGTAATACATCGCTTCCTCGCTCTCTCGATCTCGTTTGGTTATTATTTATTATTTTTTTTTCTATGTCTAAAATCATTTTTTTTCAACCGAGTTTAATTTGGTTTGGAAGTCAATTCTGAGTGGTTTCAGTCCCTTTTGATCACAGTTTCGGGGAATCGAACCTTAGTTCTCTCTACCAAATTCAACGTCAATCACCACTGAATCAACTAACGATTGATTTAGATGCACAGAGTTTTATAAATTTTGTTTAGATGCATTAAACTCTTGCTATTGTGTTCCAAGTTATATAATTTTTAAGAGAATGTTTTTATATTTATTTAACATGTACCATGATTTAAATTTATCTTTTTTTTTTAATCCAATTCTCAAGTAAAGGGGTTTGACGTTTAAAATTTTATTGCGGATAAGTAAAATCTTGTCAAGAATTATTTTTAATAATAACTAAATGCGAGTTCTCCAAACAATACATCATAGAGGAGGTTATATAAACAACTTAAATTCAATGTCCTTTCACCATAGGAGAGCGTTCAACCAAAATAAGAGCCATGGATCGTTAAAACTGACTATGAATTCAATTGGTAAATTATTTAGATTCATTAATTAAGTAATTAATTAGAAGTTGGATCTCTAACTTTTGTGCCTAACAAATTCCTTACAAGATCGAAATTAATCATCGTTGTTAAATAGAGTTGGAAACTTCATTCAATAGAACCTATCTAAGCACCCTATAAGTATCTATAGTGATCATCATGCAATGTTTGTCTTCTACAATTAAATGAAATCATTAAAGACATTAACAAAAGTACATAGTTGATTTGATAAAAGCATACTTCAAAATTCAAATAGAAAAATTAAGAATAATCAATTGTTGGTTGGTTCAGATGTCAAATGAAATAAATTATTGACATTTAAATTAAAAATGAACCAATTAAAAGAGAGTTAAGAGATATTGAATCATATAAGCTTTGGTTATAAATTTTAACAAACCGTTATTTCTCGCAATTTACAATTGACAACGGTGTTTAATACAATATAAAATGCAAGTGATATACTAAAAATAAATGGAATTGCATATATAGTTATAATTTCATAAAATTTGAAAAAGATGAGAAAACAAAAGTAAGTTGAAAAGTAAGAAATACATGATATTGTATTTTTATTATCTTAAATGAGCAGGTAGAGCAATAGGGATGGATAAAAAGACTAAAAAGCCAAATCGAACCACTGAACTAAACTGAACCGAATTAAAAAAAAAAAACCAAATTATAACTAACAGTTTTAAAATCAAACTGAAACAATTCGGTTCGGTTCATGATTATCAATTTGGTTCGATTCGAGTTTACTTTAGTGGAAAGTTAGTTACAACTTACAATTTGGTTTAAAACCATAAAATCGAATCACTTTAACAGTTCGATCATTTTATAAACAGTTTGATTCAATTTTTTCCTAGAACCAAAACCATAGCCAGCCCTACTCCATATAATATGCACAAAGATTGAAAGAGGATGATGACATCTAGATATGAGGAGATAGAAGCCGAAATGTACTTAGCATATGAGATCCTCTTGATAAGGGTGTCTGTATTGTATACAATGTTGCCACAAATCATAATAAATAGAAGACACCCAGAGATCATAAAACTACACACAACGATCATATTTGGCAACTTTTCCAATGGTAACAAAAGCTGCAAGAAAAGGATCACAATGTTATTATATATCAAAATCACTATTAAAATAACTAAACGTACATAAGCATTTTAATAGTAAAATACCTGTATGGGAATAATGATTAATAGAACTAGCAAAGCTCTTAACAAGAATGAGTTTAAAAATTCGAAATCTTGGCCTTTTTTTACGGCCCAAAATGTGTAGAGAATCAAGATAAACATCATCGCAGCAGTAGCCGTAGTAGTCAATACGACCGCTTCTAGATTTATTTTTCCTAGATCAAAATTGTAACCTCATTCATTAGTAGGAAACTTTCAATAATATATACAATACTTTGATTTCAAAATTATCTATTCTTCACACTTAATAGAAAAAATAAATAAAGTTTGTAATTAAATTCATCAAGAGTCAACTTGATCAATTTTCTTTTCCTTTTATTTTCTACTTAGAAACCAATCAACCATATTCATATAAATTCATCAAACAAGCAAATTAGTTAATATAATATAGATAGAGTCGACTTATATGAATATTTCGTGAGCTTAACTCAATTGGTTGGACATTGCATTATATATGCAGGGGATCAGAGTTTGAACCCTGATCATTCCACTTATCCACTTTAAAGGTGGAGTTTCTAGCCACTAGGCTACTTGACAAAAAAAAAAAAAAAAAAGTCGACTTATATGAGGTCCTGTTTGGATTAACTTATTTTTGAGCTTTTTCAAACAGCTTATACAATTTTTATGTATTATTATAAGTTTGTCAAGATAGATTATGATAAAATAGCTTATAAAAATACAATTTTCACTAGTGTAAACTTATAAAATAGCATAAAACCTAATTTATAGTGCATAAGCTCAAAAATAAGCTAATCCAAACGGGCCCTAAATCTATTAAAATTCTAACTTTAGTCCTCCAACAATAAAAAAAAAAAAAGTTAAACGTAACAAACGACGAATGTCACATATGATTGAAAATTATTTAGTCCACCCTAATATAATATATATATCATCGGTGAAAAAATATAAATGATCATCCGTACGTGAAAAGAAATAATTAATCAAAGACAAAAAGAATTTTGAGGAGTTAATTACTAAGCAAGGCACAAAGCGATCCAACGAGTAAAGCCACAGAGACGGTGAAAATTAGGAGAAGAAAGTAACTGAGAAGATGCTTCTTCTGATGATAATACTCAACTAATAATAATGCTGCAAGCAAAATTAAACAAATTAATTAATCAATTAATTAATAGGAAGAAACAGGAGTGTTATAAAATACTAGTAATAATACTGAAGAAAGTTATGATGATGAAGATAAAACATTAGAACACGTACCAAACATAGTGACTATGCAAAGAACATAATTTGGTACGTAGTTGTTGACGAAATTAGTGACGGCAGGAACGAAAACAACGACGGAAACAACAGCAATGGTGAGAAGTAATTGTAAAGTGATGATAGAGTAAACTTTACGGATGAAGGACCATCTTAATTCAGGGTTCTCATGCATCATATTCATACTATCCACACCTTTTATTCTAGACATTTTTACTATGCAACTTCAACACTAGAAAGACTAGGGTTTTTGAGAGAATATCCTATTATATATTATATTTTTTTTTATAAGAAAATATCCTATTATATTATATATAACTAGCCGCCAAACGGGCACGTTCTGTTTGTGTGATTGATATTATCTTTTTTTATATTTGATGTGATCGAAATTCTCTACCGTGCTAATATAAATAACTACTTAATCTCTTTTTTATTGGACTTAGTTAATTGATAACTACTTAACATTTTTTTTTTGTGGCTAGTTATTAAGAAGAAAAAATATATATATATTTTTTTTTTACTATAAAAAAACTGAAAACATACTTTTTTTGTGGAAGTTGTGCTTAATTATTAAGATAAATAAAAAATTATTTACTAAAAAAAAACTGAAAATCTATTTTTATGTAGAAGTTATTTTTCAACATATACAAATATTTAGTTTTTTTTTGTAGTTTTTTTAAGAGTAAAAAAAAAAAAAGTCATCCCAAAAATTTGTATCCTCTTTAAAGAGGATACAAATTTTTGGGATAACTTTTTTATTATACCTATTTTACCCTTAAAAAAAACTACTAAAAAAAAACTAAATTTTTTTTTTTTGATAGAGAAAACTAAATATTTGTATATGTTTTTTTGATCAATTATATTTGTATATGTTGAAAAATAACTTTCACATAAAAATAGATTTTCAGTTTTTTTTTTGAAAAGGAGATTAAGTAGTTATTTATATTTGCACAACAGAGAATTTCGATCACATCAAATATAAAAAAATGAGAATATCGATCACACAGACGGGCACGGGCGGCTAGTAGTCACCTATTATATGGCCTTTGTTGGATACTGTTAGAGGTTTTCACGTAAGTGCTTATCATTTATCAATTTATTGTATCGGTTTTTTTAATAATTAAATAAATCCAATTTTGCAACAACACTTATCCCGTTTTCATCCCTTGCAAAACGCTTTTGATTTGTTGCTGCTACCAATATATCCCATCCTTCCATCTCTGTCGTGAGCTAGGAAATTGAATTTCTTAGGTATTTTTTTTTAAAATATAGGAATTGTTGTTAAATGGAGTAAAATGTAATATCCAAAAATATATTTAATCGGTCCACCATTTATCATGTCATTTTCCGTCTAGAAAATAAATAGGGGACTATATTTGATAAAGGATATCATTTATGTAGGGACTATTAATTGTTAAAAAACAAACAAAAGTAAAGATGAAAATATATTTATTTTATTTTGTACTAAATCATTGACCTCAACAAATGTACCGGTACATATCCATATATTTGTGTATCGAAGAATTAACATGTACTCAATTGAAAAACTATTGTTTTTAGCCAATAAAAGTTCCACATAAGGTTGCCATATAGCCAACTTGTAATATATACTAGTCCATTGCAAGTTACAAATTTCAAAACCTGCCAATACCCGAAATATCCTCTCCAAGTTGAGTTTGTATTGCTTATGTATGTGAAAAGAGAATACAATCCATAGTTAATTACAATTAACTGATTAAGTAAACCCTCCATCATGTTACCATAATTACTTTATCATTTTTCTCACTTCTCAAAGTAGTAATCATATACCAAGGGGGGAGTACCATTTTTTGCTTAAAGATGCAATAAATAAAGTACCCTTTCTTTCGCTAAAAATAGTAAGACCCGGATTATTAACTTAATTATTTTCATTAAAAAACACACAAACACACACTATAAATAATCTCACTCCATGCAATGCAAGAATCATCATTAACAGTAACACAAGTTCTCATCTAAGAAACAGAACATAATTAACCATGGCTTTCACAAACTCATTTTCTTTTTTTAGCCTCTTGATGATTTTAACCATTTGGTTTTCATTCTCCAATGCTCAAAACTCAGCTCAAGATTATCTGGACGTCCACAATGCGGCTCGTGCGCTAGTTGGCGTTGCAAATATTACTTGGAACAACACAGTTGCTACCTATGCTTTGAACTATGCAAATTCAAGGAAAAGTGACTGCAATTTGGTTCATTCAAGTGGACCTTATGGTGAGAATCTTGCCAAAGGATCAAGTGGAACATTCACTGGAATATCTGCAGTGAATTTGTGGGTTAATGAAAAACAAAATTATGATTATAACACTAATTCATGCATTAATGTAGGACAATGCTTGCATTATACTCAAGTTGTTTGGAGTAACTCTGTTCATTTAGGGTGTGCTAGGGTACAATGCACTAATGGATGGTGGTTTGTTACTTGCAATTATGATCCCCCGGGTAATTTTGTTGGCCAAAAACCATATTAATTACAATTAACAAGTTAATATGATTAAGGGTTTCAACCATATAATATTGCTAAGTATTTGTCATTGTTGCATTATAGAATGTCATGCAACAAAATGAAATCATGTTTTTATTTTATGTGAGATTTTAATAATCTTTGAATGTGTCATCCTTCTCGACATATCATGTACTAATATTTAATATACTTGAGTTTCTCTTATTTGTTTCTCATTACATTGTGTGTTGGGATATCAATTTTAGTGCTCCAATTGCTGCATCATATTGTTAAAGATGGCTTTGCCTGACATTCTATCAATAATTTTGAAGTCTGTTGCAGAGATTTTTTCTGTGGTTAAAGAATGGCTTGAGAGGGTTTTCTTGTCATCTTTAAATGAGACTAACATTTGCGACTAAGTTTGTCATCTTTTAATTCAGAGTCATAGCATGAATCAACAGTAGAGTATTTTAGTATTTCCAATGGAAAGATCTCCATCCTCGGTGGAGTATATCTGTAGACTGTAGTACCACTTGACAGTTTTATATGATGTAAAGGAGTCTCATCGCACACAACAGCAGCAAAAGTACTATCATGAGACAAAAATGGATATTTGATTTTATTACAACTCTGGTGTCAAGAACAATCTCAACCCAAAAGTCAATAGACTCAGAACATCATTTGCCAACCTAATATTATTACATTCAAGTCTAACTATGCATACTTTCACATTTTAGAAACTATTCGGTTGGAAAAACCCAACCAACGATAAAATAGCCGGGAAAGATTTAAAGTTCAAAAGACATATCTCAACAGAATGTGACTGATAAATGTAATTACTTCAACAAAATGTGTGTATATACAAATGGGGGCATGGCAAAACGGATTTACGCGTCTCCAGAACCAGTAATATATGAAACTACAACTGTTGTATCATCAAGCTTGCCACCATAGTAACGAAATCCAGCATCTTGTGCAGCGGTTGAGAAAGGAGTCTGCCTGTTCTTATCCAGTGCCCTTTGACGTGCCAAAGCAGCTATCTTCTGGGCTGTGGCTTGAGGGCTTAAGCCAGCTCTTATGCCATGAACCACCACCGCTGTAATCTCATTATTGTACAAGTTATCAAACAGCCCGTCCGTACCAGCAACTATGACATCGCCAGGAGCAACAGCAACTGTAAAAACCTGATATAAACAACAGAGCCCATCTAAGCAACCTATAAGCATCAAAGAACTAGATGCAGAGAGCTAGACATCCAACAAGCTGGAAACTTATATTCTCCAGTCATAAAAAAAATCTATTAAAAACCTGACTAATTTGCCATAGTTAAATACATATAAAGAGAACAATAGCAATAAATTACCCCAGGGCATAAGCAAGACACCATATTATATTAGGAAGAATCTAGTAGTAATACACATTTCATAGCAAATCTGTAATGTGTGGATGTGTATGTTTTGTAAGAAACAAGCAAACTTGTCAGAACACTGCAGAACTAATGCCTCAAATATATAAACAGGTAGGGTCAGTGAATAATTAGCATTATGGTGGATGAGTGGTTCCTACTTCCTGTCACTCTAACAACCACCATTTAATCGAAGCTGAATTCTGTCAAAATTCTAACTCTTTATTAAATGTCTAAACTTAGTTTTACATTTTCTCACCACAATCCCCACCCCATTGACTTGTAGGTTTACAATCTGGATTAATTAATGGATAGGATTAGCTTTTGATTTAGACTATTGCACATTAGATTATATGTTCAGCATGACTTACAGATCTCACTTGTAATCTGAGCTAAATTACGTAAGAGAAACATGAAAAGGACTGAACAGTTTAATTTGTAAAATATAAACTGAATAATGTCACATTTAAGGGGCTGAATTGCAAACCTTTAAAAACAATTGACTATAAACAAAGATTATAAACTTAATCAAACAAATATTTCAGGAACTCAAATATACAGTGAAGGAACTCTTCAGAGGCTAGGCCCAAATCTTATGGTAGGTTCACAGGGGAAAGAAATAATGGATTTTTATCAATTGGAAAGTGATCAAAGAAAAACCATCATATCCTTTTTGTATGCATTTATAATTGCAGAAAGGGAAAGTACATATTAAAGAATAATATTTGAGAAGTGATAACACATTCATACCTGACCAGAACTAGGTAAATCACTATTGCTGCTACATTCCAACTGATAGGTGAAATTGAAATCATGTTGCTGCACAGGAGACCTGAATATGGTGCAACCATCACGGATAACCATAAACCCGCTGTCTCCCAAATTAATAGCATTAAGCCCCTATGAAAAGAGCACAAAAATTGAATATGTCAACAAAAAGAATGCTCCAAATTAGAACTCTTGAAAAGTTACTATACGCCAAAAAATTCAAAATACCAAGCACAGCAAAAATAAAGGTAGGTCAGGTACCAGGATAAAGTAATGGTACTTTTGGAGTTCAAAAGTACTTAACATTATCTGATCTTATGCTTTGACAAGTCCAAGGCCAGCAGACGTATATTTTCAAAAATTAAAAGAACATCAGTCCCCTTTCATGCCAGTTAAAAATCAAAAGGGTGCAAGATCTACAAAGTTCTAAATTATTGCCTTCACAAATTATGGTATCCTTGACTTCCTAAAAGATTATCACTAGACAGTGAAAATTATTTTGAAGGCTCATATATCACTAACTAGTTTTCTAGTTACATCATTCAGTTATAAGTAGGAGGTAATTTGTAAGGGCTGAAAGCAATCACCAAAAAACCATCGGATTATTCAAACTAGATAACGGAAATATCAACAAAAATAAAATGCAATAACTACAAGACATAAACTTAATTCTACTCTATCAGCATTCTAAAATGCTTTAGCCTTAAAGCACTGTAGTCTACAAGCCAGTGAGTCAAAATCAAAGTTCTTATAGTAATCCAAAGAGGATGGCATAAAGATGAAGGTAACCTGGTCAGTTAGTGCAATTATGCATGCTGTAGATGAACCCTTAGCTTTTGTACTTGAGTATGCTTTTTCCAGCACCCTAGCCGGGTCAACTGAACCTTTGGGCTCCTCCCGAATAGCATCCACTGAATTTGACATGAGTTCGCGAGAGTAAAATCCAGAATTAACACCAAGATCTGCCCATCCACCAACACCATCTGCCACGCCTACTGCTTGTTCCTCAGAACATATAAAATGGGCATCTTCTCCGCCAGTTTCTTCTTTATCAGGATGAGGCAAGTAGCATGATCCGGATACCAGCTTCAGGGTTTTCCCAGAAGGAGTTTTCCTGCAGTCACCATTCCCAATCATGCACATCAACAATTAATATTGCAAATACAGAATATATTTAGTCACTGTGTATAGTCTCCAGCAAGTTTGTGGTTATAAAATTCAAATGACAATGGAAAAGAATTTATAACAAGAAACGAGTTGGTTAAAATCTTTTTTGGCTCACTATTGATGCATGTACACAAATACTACGGGTTAAAGATTAACTAATAAATCCGACACTTTCAAGTTTCAACGTCATTGATATGAAAATCACTGGTTTAAAATGTGAAGGTTAAATTATGGATGTCATCAAGCTTTCTTATATAGAGGGAAATAAAGAACTTTGAATATCATAGGGCCTTTGAATTAAGCAAATAGGCTACTCAGCTTTCAATCTCAACAACATTTCAACTTCAAATAAAAGGGTTCAATAATTTTTTACTGTTTGTTTAATTACTGAACCTCCCACCAATCAACTTATAAAAAACCAGCAATCTGGACTCTTTTTGTTTTCAAAAACATCAATAATAAGAAAAAAGTTGTTCCATACTGTGGCTTTCCAATGTTTGTATAAGCTCCATTTACAAAGATGTAATACGCAGAACATCAAGGGTCTTCAGTTCCCTATGCCCAAAGGCCCAAGGCTTCTCCCAAATGACGAGATAGTCTCCCTCTCATCCCTTCCTATTATCTATACTAAGTACTAACTGATCTTGAGAATGGAAGTGGTAACCATCGTATTCATATTAACAAATAGCACCAGTCAAATGCAAATGTTCAATAAATATCAGCTTTTCAGTGTTTTAAAAATACAAATACTAAAAGAGCTCGGTGATTCTTTCTATGTAAAGATGGGATTCAATTCAGCCATATATCGGTTACACAAAATAACATTAGTAAAAAACCCACGTTCTTTTTAAAGCGCCGTTGGATCATAAATGGATGTTTTATTGTTCCTATAACTCAAACAGTCAAACTACATATAACAGATCACTAAGTCACCCAGTGAAAAACAAGTAGCACTACAATTGTTATATTGATTTAACAGCAAAGAATCAAAATTGCTTCACATCCATGCTATGTTTATAATGTCAAACATGAAAGGGAGACAACTTACAGTTCAGATGAATCTGCAGAATTCGTTAGCTTCTCCTCACGGGCAGAAGTGTCTACAGGCACATCATGAGCGGGGCCAACAGAGTTGCATGATGTCGACGAACTATGGTAATCACTATATCCTGACTGTGTATAATTCCAAGAACTACCCCAACTCTTTGCAACATTACAAACAAAATAACCAAAAATTGCACCATTATCTGGCCGTTGATGATTATTCAAACACATGCTCACTTTTCCACCATTTCCCAAACCAGTTCTCAGATAAACACTATTGCTATTATTCTTCGTTGACAGCAAACCCCGACCACGCTTCAGAGTCAAGTTATCTAAAGAGCATTCACCGACACCAACCCCAGGTAAACGAGCAGCCATTGTTTTAATCTGAAACTTTCCACCAGCCGAATACTTATCCGGTCCAGAAAGAGCACAATCAATATGATATCCACAAACCTGAATCAAAGACCCCGATACAGACGGAACCGAAAACGTTCTAGATAGTGTATCAACTACTGACAAAGTTCTCCTTTTACCAACAAATTCAGGTCTTTCAGCTAAGGCAACCCCGGGACGAACAAACAGGGTCGCCTCCACACAATCTGAACTTAATTTATTGACAGAATGAAAAAACTTAGAACTACCAAACCACAATTTCCCTTGTCCAATGAGAACTTCAGCAGAATCCTGAAATCCTCTTTCTTTCCCCAAAAATTTTCCAAACCTCGAAAAGTAATTATTGAATGGCATTTTATAAACACAGTAATTCAGAATCATCAAACACAACGAGACGATTACCAGCACCAATACAAGCTAAATACAATAATCTCATAACTCCAAACACATTAACCCTTAATTTCAACAAAAGAACACAAAGCTGTTCAATATTGTTCGAATAATTATAAACCTGAGTTAATGAACAACAGAATTAAAATAAGAAAATGAAATTCTTAGAAAATGAGAGAAAGGGGGGAAAAGGGGAGAATCTTACTTGCAATTGGGGGAAAGTGGATGAATAGAAAACCCTAACCCTAAGGAGTTTCGCGTAGGAGGTGAAAAAAGTGATTATAATTGAAAGAAAAGGATAAATAAAGGTGAGAGAGAGAGAGAGAGAGAGAGAGAGAGAGAGAGAGAGAGAAAGAGAAATTAGGGTTTGGATTGTAGGAGGCGGTAAGTTTCCCGCTTTGAGACAAGAAAAGCAGAGCCACAGCTTTGATGACCGGTGAGGTCGTTTATAAACAGAATCTCCAAATTTCTATGTGTAGCGTTTCATTTTCACCGTTACTAGTACTACCTAGCTTTAAAAATATAAATATTAAAGTGTAATATCAAATGAGTTTATATTTATTTTATACATTTATTAATTGTTAATCGATTCCGTAGTGATTGACAATAAATTTGGTAGAAAGATCGAAAGGAGATTGAAACCGCTTGATGCAAGAATTGACTCCCGAAACAGATTAAACTAGTGGTGAAAGCAAAAAAAAATGATTTTATACACTTTAAAATATTTTTAAAAAATTAGTAATGAAAATACAAAAAACTCACTGAATAAATTATAATAACTTTTTAAAAATAGTTACAATAAATTTTTTAAAATAATTATAATAAAAATAAAAATAAAATTATTTTATTTTATTTTAAAATAGTAATATTTTTTTAATCCTAATAATTAACTGAAATAAATATATTTTATTTTTAAAAAATAAATCATAATAATTTTTTGCTTTTACAAAAATTATAACTAAATAAATTCTTTTTGTCGTTTAAAAAAAAGTGATTCATTGAATTTCTATTCTAAAAAATTACGATATATTGGATTTTTGTTTGAAAAGTTGAGTCGGTTGAATTCCTTCAAATAGAAAGATTTATCATAGGAATTGGATCGAAAGTGGATAGAGGAACTCAATTCACTTCTAAGTAAAACTACTCAAATGTATTATTCAATAAATATAATTCAGTTGATAAAAACATTATTATAATAGTATAAAGATTTGGTTGGAACTCATAATTCTTCATTTTTTTTTTACAAACAACTCATAATTCTTCATTTTTTTTTTTTGATACATATGAGGGCTAAAGCCCTCATAATTCTTCATTTATTCACTATATTACTTTGGAAGAAAGAGCATAACATGAGAGATGACAATAAGTAAATGCACAGAACATATAATCAACCATATTTTTTTTATTGAGAGTAATTAAGAAAATGATCATACACACGTATAATCATTTTCATAGTCTTTTAAATACAATTTGCATGCCATATTGAGGTGATACACTCATAACCAGCATTGGTCCATGAACATATGTTGGTGAAACATAAAAAGAATATCTCTGCAAAAGCATAGCAAGAACAATCTTCATTTCAATCATGGCTAAATTTTGACCTACACAATAGTTGGGGCCAAATCCAAATGGGAAATATGAAGAAGATGAATGTTTTGTGGGCTTTGTAAACCTCATAGGATTGAATTCAAGAGCATCTTCTCCCCATATTTTAGTATCATGATGAACTGAAATTATAGACATGTATAATTGTGTGCCACCAAGGATATCAATGTTCCCAATGGTAACTCTTTTACTTGCTTGCCTCACCAATATCCCTGCTATAGGGTAAAGTCTAAGTGTTTCCTGAATTACCAAGCTCACCTGATTACAAAAATGAGATTCATCATTAATAGTACCATTTAGTGATTGAAAGTGTTTTTTCCATCAAATTTTTTAATTATAATTATGCAAAAGACAAAATAAATAACACATCCAGGCCACAACATTATAACCCTTTTTACTAAAATTTAAAAATTAGTTAACATAACTCCAGGAGAAAAATCCGAGTTTGATTTCTGATATCCTTAATTTGAAAAATAGTTTAACTCTGTATAAAAAAATAGATGTCTGGTTGTTGACTCCATAATTAGTACACTATATAGAGCCTAAGCCGTAGAGATACATTGGGTTGTTCTATTGAGGTCTAAAATTTTAATCACGGTGAGTCAAAAAAGAAAAAGACCTTAGTAACACAAAAGTTGAGGTAAGTAAAGTCTATCCATTGATTATTTTGGTCAAGATTTAAATTCATATATTTATGATCAATTCGACATTCATTGCTTAAATCCATCAAACACATGAGTTCAACCACTTGATTATTACTAAAAAAAATCATAAGCACTTGATTATCATTAATTGAAAATTGTGTAAAACTTATAAAATAAAAAGCTAGAAAAGCATAAGCTAACTTACTAATTTGAGGCCACTTAATGTTTCAGCAGTTGGGGGTGTATGACGTCCTAAAACAGCAAGTACCTCCTCACGTACCTTGTTTTGCCATTCTTGATTCATTCCTAAAAGTAGGATTGCCCAACTTATTGAATTGGCACTTGTTTCCTTTCCTGCCAAATAGAAATTTTTACAATTATCTATAATCTCATCCATTCCTAACCTTTGTGTCTCATTGTTGATAAATTTGTGAGGAGACATTAACAAAGTGAGCAAGTTTTCTGAATTATTTTGTGCTTTATGGTTATCTTCAATCAACACTTGAATTAGTTCACGAGTTTTCTTTTCTAATCTCTTTCTTTCTCTATTATTCTTGGTAGGTACATACCTGCATAAAGATTATACAAAGTATTTTAATAATTGCACATTAGTTGAAATATAAGAAAATAAAATAAGGATAAAATAAAACTTAAGTACAGATTCTTGTGTATTTTTTTAGTATAAAGTGTTACATATGCGGTCATGTGTAAAAAAATTTACACCGACAATGTACATAAATTTTTACAATAAAAATTGTCTATAATTGTTTGCAAGACATATTTCAACTAATAATGTTGATATTATTAGATTAAATATTTTCATCCGAAATTTTGCAGTCATGTGAGTTTTAGATAGTATTTGTTACTTCGCCCACATATAAAAAATTGTTTATAATGTATATTGCTCTCAAATCATGTTTTAACACAAATTACTTCATTCTTTTTTTTTTTACACATATAACATCTAAAGAACAACTAAATTTTGTGTTATAAATATGTTTGATGTAGTTGAGTATTTTTTTATACAAAACCTTAAACCAGGAAAATAAGCACTTCTTTGAGCAAGACTAGCAAGATGACAATGTTGATCTTGTAAATCAAAAATCTCTTTCCCTTCTTCATAGCTACTTCCAAAAGCAACTCTAGATATAATATCAGCTGAAAGATTATGGAGATCTTTATTCACATCAATCTCAAATTCTTCATTGACATTGTTCTCATCTTCCCACTTGTAAAACATTAATTTTGTTGTGTCTATAATTTGGGGGATCCAAGACTGATATGCATATAGACAAAACAATTGTCAGTTTAATATAAATTGAATTATTGAATTTGCTATCAAGCATAAGAGACATGGTTATTTAGAGAATTTGGTTAGGTTCTTCCTTTCCATCTCAATTATTTTCATACATATGAGTCAAAAATCGAATTTGTAATCACGTGCTTAAGAGACACAAATTTTTTACCACTTAGACAAATTCATTATTGATCAACACTTAGATTTAATTTCGCAATTTAAAACTTTAACGCTTGAATTAAATTGAAACATTTTTAGATTGACGCACAAAAGTCTTTTAATTATATTAACAAAAACAAATCACAATTTTTTGAACGAGTTTGAAATCATAAGCTTATTACCCAAATCAAATCCGTTCGAATTTAAAAGGGTTGATTCACATTGGATCAAACTCAAACTAATACTATTAAAATATAGAATTGGTTTAGATAACCAGATTGAACGGGTCACCCGAACCGGTGATCGCCCCTAAAACTAGACCTCACCATATAAGGAAGAGATTTTACCTTAATCCTCTCCATTTTAAAAGCATGATTAGCAATTGATCTATAAGTGGTCCACTTCTTTCCCTTTGAGAATAGAATTCCTTCTCCATAAAACTGTTTTGACAACGGATTCGGATCCATCTTCTCAAACCATTCACCCGTTTTCAAAAGTGCCTCCTTAATAATAATTGGGTCGGATAATATCAGTCTGGGCCTCGACCCGTACCAACTGAGGACAGTTTTCCCGTACACAGAAGCCCACCTATGATAGTATGGAAACACATGCTGAACAATATCGTGGCATAACTCCATTGGCTTAGATTGAACTTCCGCAAACATACGGTTGATCTCATCGACGTTTCCTTTAATCAGACGGTAGGGAGGACCCCTTATGTTTTGTTTGTGAAAGTGACGAGTAATGATCCATGGAAGCCAAATGATTGAGTAGGTGATCCTTGCTATGAACACTAGCAGCAGGATAAAAATCAACAAGAGTAGAAGATGAGCCATGATCAATGATGTTAGGTACTTAGGTTTGTAGAGACATGAAAGTGAGGAGTTTCTTATAACAAGTTACTTAGTGAAGTGTTTAGTGGAGTAAATGCTAATGCCATGATGATTCCCATACCTTAACAGATTAAATATAATCTGATGATGTAAATAAAGTACCACATTTCACATGAAAAAAGTAAAACCATATTATTGGAGACTCGTACGGACATGTGACAATGATGCAATGAGTGACGTATTAATCCAAGTTGTTGGGTTCATTATAGAAAGAAAATGAGATACTAATTCTAAAAATAAATCTTTAATCATCTTTAAAAAAATGAGACTAGTATTATAAAAAAAAATGAAAAAATGAACCATATACTTAGTATTTAACAATCTAAAGGCTAGACAACTTGAATACATGAACCACAACAGAAGTGTTGTGCATCATTAACATGTTGCATAGCAATCGGTTTCGAGAGCAGGATGATCGTGAACATGTTGCGAGGTGGTACAAACAGTAAATCACAGGCGGAGAGGTTCAAATGCAGCATTGATGCATCCTATTCGGCCTGCAGGATTGGGTTGGTTTGTGTCTACGAGATGACAAGTTTGGAATCCATCGATAGTGGATGAAGGGAAACCCCGCGAACACCATGGCTTTGTTGTGAGTCGAAGATCTTCAGCTTGACAGTGTAGATTTTGAGTTGGACTCGAAGGTGGTGAACAACATCAATAATGCTCAATTTGATATTTCAAATTTTGGTGCAATTTCAAGAAAAAAATTGCTCTTACAATTGTGTTGTCACAAACACTTTGTATAATTCAAACAAAAGAAAATGATTAAACCAAAAAACGTAGAAGCTTCTTTCTCATTATAATTTATTTCCCTCGAAAGCTTAAACACATTGAGACATCAAAAGATTAAAAACTAAGGGAATCTCTTGAACTAGTTTGAGAAAAGCGTGAAATTAATTAACTCAGCCGCTCAACTGCGATCGTTTACAACTTGATTTCCTACAAACATGCCATCTCTTCTTTTAGGGAAACCGGGAGGATCCATAGTTGAGGCCCTATATTTAAGCTCAGACGCTGCTCGAAAATCGGGATCAACTGAAGCTGGTCTAGGATTGTGATCGGCAGAACCAAGTCTATAGGTATTTGCTGCTCCACCGGGAAACCTTGTAGGAGAGCCATATCTTCTCAGTGGTGGTGGACCTCTGAGAGCTCCGCTTCTAAGATCCATAACATCAGCAGAGGTTCTTGAAGAAGAGTCCACAAAAGATCTTTCACCGGAACTAGATGCTAAGGGAGCACCGGACGCGGATGTCAACGGATCATCTGGTCCCCATGATGTAAGTGCTTCCTTCTTCTTGGCGAAAAAATGCCAAGCACCGAATAGAAAAAGTACGAAGAACAATACCGGACTAGTCCATAGCATGGTATTGAATTCGCCTTTATAGATAGGTAGATTGGAATGATACATTCCAACATAACCACCCCCAAGTCCAACGATAACAAGCTTTTCACGGTCACTAGCTATCAACGGTATCATCACTCTTGTTTCGTCATCCAAACTTGGAGTTGGATGATTCAAGAATGAGGATCTAAGTTCATCGATGCTTGAGGAAAAAACAGGTCGAGGAACCCCGACTCTCACATAATGAGGAGACGAAACATTAAACACAAAAACCTTTTTAGGATTAACAATAAGCAAGTAACCCTTAATTGCCTGCAAGGCAAGAGGCTCATCCATTTCAAACTTTTTCTTGTATCTAACCCTGCATTTGAAGTTCATTACATCACCAAGCAACAAAACGTAGATCAAATCACCGTCAGATGTAAAACCGTAAGCCTTGGAACGCTCGGTAGCATCGAAAACATAAGCTCTAGCAAGGGAATGGTTCAGCCCTTCACATTCAGATTCTTTAATTTTCATGCCCCTTAAATCAATTGAGCCTGCGCCAGTTTCTGTCAAAAACATAAGCCTTTGCTTCAAGAAAACTAACGGCCTAACACTCGGCATGACAGAACCGTAAAACACACCGTTTTCCTTAAAAACCTTAATCTTCCCACTAGTATCAGCTGATAGAATGTATTTCATCCTCCCTACAAAATGAACTTCCAACAAAGTTATAGCCAAACCCTTCTCATCATTATCAGGTGACACAAATTTACCAACATTTTCCATGAAAAGCGAACTCCAATCTTCACTGCTGGATCCCTCCCAAACTCTATGTATCAACATTCCCCCATTCTCATGACCAGTTACAACAAAACTCTCATTCTTAAAAACAGAAGTATATGAAACCATAGCCGTAATAGGCGAATCTAATAAAGTATCAAACTCAACCAACACATCACCATTTCTCAAAAACACATAAACTCTTCCCTTCTGATCACTAACTGCTACATACTTACTTAACCCTTCATGATCCTTAAAAGGCAGAACATTTATACAAGTTGCATCAGAATCCAATTTCACAGCAGATGCAAATTGAAACCTCTCTGACCAAAAAGGTGTATACTTGGTCACAGACATTCCCTTAGCTTTCTCACCATTTTGAGTTTTCCCCTCAAACTCTCCAGCACCAACTACATTATTACCACTTGATCTTCCATCATCACCACCACCACCACCACCACCACTCTTTATCTGAGTAAACCTATTTTTTTCTTGAGCAACCTTTGGAACCTCTTGTTGGGGTTGCTTTGATTCTAATCTTGCAACTATATCACTGAGATTTTTCACTAACTCTTCAAGTTTATCCAACAAAATTTGTTGATTCAATTGATTATTAATAGTTGTTTGTGATTCAGAAACAGATTCATCATTGGATTGTGATTGTATTGAACATGATTCAGGGCTTAAAGGGTCACTGGAAACATGAAGAAAAGATAAAAATAAGAGCAAACAGAAGATAAAAATCTTGCCTTTATCTGTAGCCGCCATTGAATTTGAAGAACTCTTGGTTGGATCTGAAAAGAGGGAATTTAGCAGAAATCTATGTTAGATTTGAGGAATCTGAAGAAAGTGTATTGAATTGGATTTGACTTAGGTTGAAAATTGGGGCAAAACAAAGAAATGGATTTAATTTAACAAAGACATGTAAGTAACATAGGATATTATTATGATCTGGTCAGGTCGGTGTGATATATCTTTTTCAAATAATCTTTTAGTACATTGACAATTTTTATGTCCTATATTCATGCTCATACCTTAATTTTCTATTTTTCTAATCCTATTTCTTATCTAGGTAACAATTTCTAATTATTTAATTTAAATAATGTTAGAAATAATATAAAACCATTGATGTGACTCATCCTAACAGCTTAAGCTTTTGGGATAATCGGTTATTTGACATAGTATCAGAGCCTCTATGACTAAGTGGTCTAGAGTTCGATTCCCGCTCCCCTCACTTTCTAATTAAAAAGTGGAATTTAAGCATATGGTAGGTGGACCTATGCATTATCCACGCTTCAAGCCCAAATGGGCTCTTGCGTGAGGGGGCGTGTTAGAAATAATATTAAACCATTGATGTGACTCATCCTAACAGCTTAAGCTTTTGGGATAATCGGTTATTTGACAAATAATAATAATATTGTATAAGCCAATAGCCATCATGAACTCATGGTTTTTACTTTTTTATTATTATAAATTATTATAATTTACTTTTTATGTAAAGATAGTTTCCTAATATTATCTTCATGGGCTCTATACTTTTAAGTATCCAATGATTATAAGTTTCAATTATTTTTTTTATAATATTATCTTCGGTTTTAGTCTTAGATTCATCAAATTCATAAATAATATTATATATCGTTTATCTTTCTTCGTACAATGTTTAGTGGTGGAGATAATATTTCTTTATTTTAATTTACTCTTTCTAACCATTGAACCATACTTAAGACCGTCTCCGACATTTCCCTTTCATTTTCCCCACCATCACCATCAACACCTTGAATACAAAAACTTAGCTTGGTTTGAAAGAAATCACACAAACTATCTAACTTGAATATGACTACAATCTTGATGCGTGCTTTCTCCCAATTCCGGCTTTCTAACATAAACCTCTCAAAATACATGAATTTTCCAAGAGCATGTGGAGGGTCAAATAATAATTTTCTTTTTAAAAAAACAAATATATTTCAAAAATATAAGTAATGTAGAAGTCATATGTTACTTTTTTTTTTTTTATAAATAGAAATCATATATTACTTAAGGATAGAATGTTAGGGAAAAGGTTTCTCATTGCTTTGGATTCTAAATTTATTTGAAGTTTAAAGATCCTATTTTGAATATGGCTCTTATTGCCGGTAGAATGGCTCCATGTTTAAAAGGAAGGTAGAGTCAGATGGCAAAAAAACTGACATAAGAACAATAGAAAACCTATGTGAAAGGAGAACGAATGGAGAAATAATATAAACCCTAGAAAATGTGATTTGTGTGCGACATGAGAGTGTTGTACACCCTAGAAAATGCTTACTTTAATTTGGATAAGAACAATTGATTATACCTAACTTTGTTTAAGGGGCTCAAAACTCTTAAAACTTAAAATTTTTTTAAAAAAAATCTATTTTTTATTTTTATATATAAAAAAGGAACTTTTCAAACACATTATACATAGTTTTTAGACGTGTGTAATATATTTTTACATTGTGAATATATACAAATTAAACTCGCTAAGATACAACAATTTCAAGAGTTTGATCTAATGTTAAAATATAAGTTTTGAATTAAAAAATGTATCAATTTTGAGTTCCACTAGTACTCCAAATAAAGTAAATATAAATATTTTTATAAGTGTTATACATATGAAATTTTACCTATCTAAGGGTACTTCAACATACACAAAAATCGTTTATGATACCTTAACCTATTGATTTTCTTCCTACTCATCATCTTAATAGAGTTAGTTGGTCACTCACATTCAATAAAATTGAATTAGTCCAACTCATGATCCTATATATGCTAGCAAATTTCTCTCTTTCTTGAAACGATAGTGATATTGTGATTAAAGAAGTAAAAATAGTATGTGTGCATTGTATCAGAAATCGACCAAATATGTGGACTGTATTGGTACAACGATCATCAATCTTTGATGTTGGCACATCGTTCATCATCAACCTCCTCGAATATACCCCCTCTCATGTTTTCACAATAAACTAGTAAGTTATCTGTGTATTCATTTGGTTTCCATTGGTCCAAGAACATGCTTATTTGGAATACATTACAATCATACTAGCCTAAAATTTAAGTATTATTATCTTCCTCTTATCTCTCCTCTCAACTATTTTGTCATTTAAAAAATTCTTAACGGTTGCATTATTGCCCAAACATAAAATTCTCATAGGTAATTGTCCTTTTACGATGGTGTGTGAGAATTTTATGTTAATCAGCGAGGGGACTTTGAGCCATAATGATTGAGAATTATATGATTGATCAAACAAAAGAGTTTTTGTTCTAGATATGGTGATTCCATCATATTTGCGTGTGTGAATAAAAGAGTTTCATTTGCTCTCATTTGTCCGAAACATATAAAATTTGATCGTCTCATCTTTTATTTCTCGGGAAGTTAATGTCAATTGCAAATATGAGACAATCCCAATTTGATGTAATTTGTATCGTAATTCTTTTGTCTAATGTTTGGTGTAATACTGTTTTTTTGTTGTAATAAACATTTAATTGTAATTTTGATTTATGAGGTAATTTTGCTTCTTGTAAACACTAGTTTGGATTTTATAACTTGAAAACCTCGGTTACAATTCTAGAATCCAAAAGCTAAAAAACGCACTTCTAAAAAAAGTATAGTCAGATTTTGAATTCTAAAAACAAAATCAACACAACCCTGAAATGATTTTTTCCAAAAAATTGGAAACTTTGCATGGTGTGAACAGTATAGAAAGTAATATATCCAACAAATTACTCATCATGTAAGTTGACTTCTTAAAAAAAGAATACTATTTTATTTTATTTTTATAATCCAATACTAATATGTTTGATATTCCACTAGTTCCAAAAATTGTCATGCCATTTTTTTTATGTAAAGCAAAATTATGATGTTTCATTCATGACATTGTTGGGACATAAAATTAATCATTAATTAATAATATAGTAAAACATTACATTTCATTTGTCTAGCATCAAAAGTTCACTTGCTGTTGATTCCTATTCAGTAAAAACCTTTTTTTACTATATTTAAATGATAACACGTTTATTGTTGAAATTATTCCTTGCACACCACTATTTGTCTTTTCTACAGGGAAAAATTGTTTGAGAATATGATTCATGGAATCCCTGGGACAACTAATAACTAATATTAAATTAAACGTGTTTTTTATTACTAAAATTAATAATAAAAACATTCTTTTGACCAAAATTAATAATAAACATATATCACACAACAATATCGTATTTTTATTTTATTTTTTTGGTGCTTTCGTATTTTTTTATTTTTCTTATAACACAACAATGCAATTGAGGATTCCAAACGAATTAAACATAATAATGTGTAGTCAAATTTTTAAAAGATTAAAATGTGATTTTTTCAATACAATATTTTTATTCTTTAATAGGTAACTTGAACTCTTGAAGACATTTGTTAACATGACGCTTTATAATCCTTACTATATTTTTCTCTTGCACTCAATTAAAAAAAAGTTTAGTCGTGGTTTTTTTTAATCACAAAAACAAGATAGTCACAAAAATTGGAAGAAAAACCCACTTTACAAAAGCAATACAGTTTTTTCTGTCAAAAAAAAAAAAGCAATACACTTTTTATCCTGCAAAACATATTTAACTGCTAAGGATGGATGTTTCGACCAAAAAAGAATTCTTAGGATGATGTATCTTATATCAAAGATTCAAGACTATAAACATATTCAACTCACCATTTTATCAACCATCTTATTTTGTTCCTAGACTAGAAAAGCACTTTCCAAATGCTAATATACAGTTAAAATATGCAAAAGCAAAATACACAACCTAGAAATTACATTGAGATCATACAGTTTCAAACCAGAACAAATCATCCTTACTATCATGCTGATTGCCATAGAGAAAAGAATGGTAGGACAGAATAACTTTATGAGAATAAGATGGTGCCACATTTATAGGCAATCAATTACAGGATTCTGCAATATGGGCGAAATATCGGAACAGTTCAAAAAATAAAATGAAAAGTTTAATGTGGACGATCAACGCCACATAGTAGGTCATTACATGATCAAATCACTTTCAAGTATACAATAATTTAAAGGCAAAATATGCCCCATGGTGACCACAAAAGGCATCAATACTAACTAGATAGCAAACCTATCAAGCAATTGAGCCAGTATATGGGATGGAAAACTAGAGATCAAAATTCAATGTGGTCTCAAAATTCAATTTGGGAATTTTCCTTTCCTCGGCCAAGTTAACGGACCCCGTAACCTGCAAGAAGACATATAGCTGATAGTTAGAAGTTCTGTGTGAGAAGTAAATAGAAACTACTCAGGACTTCCACTAAAGTATGAGGCATCACAGGATCCGGGATATCTGCACCTATTTTCAACCCTTCACAAATTATTTCCATTTATTTAGGAATATAAATTATCTTCAATTCTTATGAGACTACATAAGTACATATATAATAAGTAGTAACATCAATCTATTAACTATCATATATATGCTAAAAAAATCAGCCTTATGTAGGACATGATCAAAACACAGAAAAAATCTACTTTGCAAGTTCCATCACCACAAATAAATTCAAAGCAGCTACATACAAACCCATAGTTATAAAAATCCAATGTTCCGAGTCACAGATGCAGTCACATTACAATTCATTAATTTCAGATACAAATGGCTAATCCTGTTGCCAACTAGATACATATCAATTGTAGTCGCAGCCACCAATCTTAAAAACCAATCACAAGTATGAATATCAACCACGAGTTAAACATAAAAAGTCTTAGTTTTAAATTACAATATGCAACAATGTTGTCAATGGGAATCGCGACAAGTAGCAATTATTTGTTCAAATTTCCCTAAACTATAGTGCTATAGCTAACCGATAACACTTTGTACCAAGGGCTTATTTGGATTTGCTTATTTGAACTAATCTACTACCATAAGTTTTGTGAGACTGTTTTGAAGAACTTATGAAAACAGCTTACGACAATTTTCATAAACTTTTTTCAACTTTATATTCATAAGTTCTCTAATATAGCATATGAAAACAGCTTACAGCATGTACAAAAAAATAATTTAACTTCATTTTACCTTTTGCTATAAAAATAGCTTATAAATGCTTATCATAATAAGCGCTTGTGCTATAAGCTGCAAATAAGCTGTTTATCCAAACAGGACCTAAATTGCTTATCGCAGAATAACAGAAGTTCGTTAAAATTTCATTAGGCTATTGCTTATCGATCGCAATTATTCAACAATTTTCCATGAAACCAAACATTACTACCAAATTCCGCAACCCTAATTTAAAACCATAATCAAAGTCCAAACAAAATAATCACAATTTAATTAATAATTAATGAACAACTAACCTTAAAGCAACCATTTGTTTTAGAATTCCTCGACCACTCAAACCCCAACAAATCACTTGATGCTTGATACGTAGCTTTCAACGAATTATCATCACTAACTCTTCTAGAAACAGCAAAATCCCAAGAATTCTTAGCAACATCATAACTAGGTTCAATTGTAGTCAAACCCTTATGAACATAGCTATACTTCAATTTACAGTTCCCAGAACCAACAACATGATTCGCTGAAACCTTGTTTGATGGGTCCCACACAAACGTTCCGTCCAAACTTGTTCTGTTATCTCCTCTGCTATGTACGTATGTTAGATTTAACGGTTTCTCTGCAACCCTAACGGTGTTCATAAACATAAACCGAAAATCCTGCATACAAAATAAAATGAATAAATGAATAAACTGAACCGGTTTGGTTTAGAAATGGAATGATACTGAACCGTTGTTTTGATGGTTTATTACCTTTTTGGAAACGTTGTAGTCGACACTGAAGGAACCGGGTTTCTCTACGGCGAGGGATAGACCGGTTAAGGAAAGGCCATTTATGAAAGCGAAGTCTGTTGCGGATGCTCGGAGTTTGACATCGCCGGCGTTGAAGGCGACGGAAGCAGGGAAGGCGGCGGTGTCTTTGTCAACGTCGTATTTGCTCTTCAAAGCTCCCTTCATTGTTATTAACGGAGTGGGTAATTGAAATAGGATATTTGTTTTTTTGTGAAATGAAATTGAAAAGATATATAGTGGCAGCTATGAAGCCCGATACTCAAAAAATGGTGACGAATCGTGTCCGATACGTCCTCGATACCGATACTCTTTTGATACGTCCCGATACTCGTATCGGAAGAGTATCGATTAAATTATTATTTTTAAATAAAAAATAATACCCGATACACGTGTCCGATACGTCCCGATACACGTATCAGAAAAGTATCGGTTATATCATTATTTTTAAATAAACAAATAATATCTGATATGTGTCCGATACAAAGATTATTTTTTGGATAGTATTTGTGATTTTGTTTGGATAGTTTTAATAGTGTTTTTTTTGTATAATACACTACAATAAGACGTATAACTTAAGATGTATCAGTAATCATTATGTTCTAGGGACTAACTTAAGATGTTCTCATGTATCAGACCTTGGGAGTTTCCAGTATTAATTGACTTTGGGTTATTATGATGCTCCTGTATCAGACATGCTTGTTTGTATCTTTAGCACTTCTTGTGTTTTTCCTTTGTCAATATAATTTTTTACTTTTCAAAAAAAAAAAAAAAACTATGGTGTCCTACTATATACTGTAATAGGTATTTAAACGTTTGAACTTGTCCCAAAATTTTAGTATAAGAATAGATGTTTTCTGCTTTTAATTATTAATATTATTGATTTTATGTATGTTTATATATTGTGTATTTATATATTTAATTTTAACTTTAATTTTTAAATAACGTATCGCGACAGTATCGGATTTGAAATTTTAAAAATTTTCACGTATCGGCGTATCGGTATCGTATCGTATCCGTATCGTGTCCCGTATCGGGGCTTCATAGAGTGGCAGTGATAAGCAGCCACCGCATATATTTTTTCTTCTGTTGAGTTTGCCGGCTAGTGTTGTTTTGATTTGAGTGAGTGGGTTTTGGGCCTGAGAGTTGGGTTTGGTGCTTTAAGCAATTGGCCCATCGAGATGGTCATAATTAGAAGAGATTTTATTCTTGCGCTTTTTGGAAGTCCTTGTTCACCTCTCAAAATTTTTAAAAAAATTCTCCCGCTACTTAAATAGCGAACTCAGGAAAAAAAATAATTTGCATCCTAGAATGGGAATTGAGTTTGTATTTTATAATGTGAAGCTTAAAAAATAAGGGGCGAAGAAAGGGGAGAAAGATACAAAAATATTAAATTTTATAAGATCCGTATTCTAGAACGCAAACTGAGAGGTAGTATTGGAACCCCGGATGGCAGGTGTGAGACTCAGGGGGCGCGAGAAGTAACTCTAATTAGAAAAGTTTAAATCATCATTTTGGTCTCTAAATCTGTAACTCTTATCACATTAGTCTTTGAGTGTATCAAAATTGTAATTGTGAATATATCTTCAACACTATTTTGATTGACAAATTTTATGGACTAAATTGACCAACAAATAATACATTTAATGATCGAATTGACTTCCTAAAAACATTTTTAAAGACCAAAATAATTAATAAAAAAGATATTTGTGGATGTGTTTACAATTTTGATACATTTAGAAACTAATGTGACATCGAATTACACATTCGAGAAACAAAATGGTGGTTTGTCAAATTAAAAAAGGTTTTCTATGTCCAAACCTTATTGTTTTGAAAACAATATTTTGAAGAAAAAAATTTATTTCTATTTTTTAAAATATTTGTTTATTTTAAAACCAAACTCTGGACTTACTTCGCAGCCGAACAATTTTTTAATAAGACTTTACTTGTAGTAGATACACATTTCTGAGTAAGTACGGCAATTAAAGAGTAAACAATAGTAGATACAAATTGAAAACAATTAAGGCAAATTAAAAGAGTAAACAATAGTAGTAGATACATTTATTGAAAGACAAAGAAAGGAGGACACACATTTCTGGAACTACATTCACTTCCTTATCAGCTTTGCTCTACCAAACCCCTTTGAAATTTGAAGTTTATCTGTGATACCAAGATGTGCCATAAGAAGCCAAACATGTGTTAATAGTTCCCCACCATACCTTAAGTGCTGAGCATGATGAATTGTCTGACAATTGCTAGCAGCATAAGCTAGCATTTCAACCCAAACTTGAGTTATAAACTTCCACATATTTTTTGTCTCCCATTCTTCTTCATCATCATCATTTCTTATCTCCCTTACATTTTTACCTAACCTGCATGCATCAAATAGGACAGATTTGCTTCGATCACCTTTCACCTTTGAAGGACTAACTTTGTCAATATGTTTGCACACTTTGTGTAGAATTTGAGATACTTGGTTCTCATTTTGTATAGAACGTCTATCCCTTACAAATTCAGTTGCCTCAGCACAAGTGTCTTGGAACCTTATCTCACCAATCCCATTAGGCAACATTGATGGTTTCATTACAAGAAGATATATCATATACTCTGATAACCATTTGCTTGCAACTCTATAATTTAAATTCCTCCCATTTTCCAAAACTTCTTCACCGGCTACAGAATTATAACATATATATATTTGTTGCAATATGCCATAAAAGAATGCTTTGATCAAACTCCACCTCCAAACTCCACCTTATTGTATCTAGATTTTTTCCCATATTCTCTCTATCCTCAATTTGTAGCATTAGCTTTGATCCTTCCAAAACTTTGTTGCCCCAATTGTAACAAAATCTTGTGTTATTTTTTTCAAACTCATCTCCTTCCCCGTTTATCTCCTCATTTATTTTACTCGCAAAGTGTTCAAAGATTATTTCCTTCAGATCATCTGTTAATAGAAAGAAACATAAAGCTTAATTAGTTAGAGAATCAACAAACTAACTAACTACTAACATGTTAAGAGGTGGATGGGTTTATAAGTAGGATATGGGTTATAAGTAAAGATAATTTTCACCAGACAAATCAATTTTATAAGGATGAGTTAAGCCAAATATAAAAATTTAAGATAACAACTTTTTTATATTTCTATTACCTGACACAGTGTTTGTAATTGTGTGCTTGTACTTCTGATAGGACAGCTCATGAAGTTTGCTGTGTCTTTTCTTTTTAGCTCTCAATAAGCAAAAGCTTATGAGATTGAATTGACCAATACTACATGACCACCTTTTCTTAAATTTCACATATTGAATTAATGAAATGACCTTACTAATCACCTTATTGTTGTGCGTAGTCAACCACAGCATTGTCCAGTCAGAAAACAACATTGAAATTATTGAATATATGTCAAAGACGATAGCTCCAAGAAGCAACATTTCTGTGATCACCACATCAACTCTTGGATATTGATGCTTCTCAATGAAAAAGAAAACACATACAATAATACTACAAGATAGAGTGACAAAACGTAGAATACAACCAATGAAAGAATAAACAATAGGTGCCTTTGTGTAGAACACATCATACATAAAACCAAGCTCGATTTCTATCACTTCAAACCCTCGCTTTCCATTTCCATTAAGTAAAGAAGATCTGCTTTCTGAAACATCTTGAAAACTCAAGATGAGATCTGCAAACAGAAGCTTGGGAATCTTCAAGAATCTGTTTGCAGCTCTTACTGTTACTGCAGGACCATATGTGTAATGATCCTCAGTTTGTGACGCTGCATTAGGTTGATCAACAGCAGCAGCATCACCAGTTGATGGAGTTTTAATTAGGGATTCTACATCAACTTCATACCCTTCAAAAGAAGCTGAATTGTATGCTTCCATGTATCTTGAATAATTAGGACCTGGATCAGGATAGGGAAACAGAGATTCTTTAAATTGTTGGCTACTTGCAGACCACAAAACCCAAATTCTCTCACCAATTTTGATAAAACCAGCAATGATTATCGGTATTGCCAAAAAATCAAGATCCGTATTTGTCCCAGCTGATCTCAGAAAGATTAAAATTGCAACCCCAACTTGGCCAATATAAGTAACCAAACGCCTATCCCAAAGTGCATTGTCTTCCATCGAGTAAGCAGTAATAGTATCTTGGCCACCAAGGTGAAGGAGAAGAAGTGGACCCCACAAAGCAACGATGACATGCTCCGGTTCAACACAATCACTTTTGTTTTGTCGTTTATATAAAAGAACACCAAGTGAGGTTGTTGCAAACCAATCTGCAAACAAGTAGGCAAACCATAGTATGCTGTTAAGGCACATGTTTGTCCAGAACTGTCTTTTAGCTCCAAACAGTATGAGAATGCATTGGATGCCGAGGCTGAACACAACCATGAAACGAAGCTCCTCCCCATTATCCAAAAAGTTCTGAGATCCTTTTGAAATAATCCCCATCACGCCTCTTCTCTGTGTGAGAGCTAAACTGCTAGTTGAAAACTCTAAGGGTAAAGAAGTTGAGGTCTTACTTGGAAGTTGGAACCAACATCCTTGGTTATTTGTGTGTCTTCAATTTCCAGTTCTAACTTCCAAGTACCTCTCAAGATTAGCTTGACCTGCTTAAGAGCATGCAAATTAAAGAATAAAAAGTGTTTTCATCTATAAATTGATGATTAACTTCGATATTGTTGTATTGAGAACTTTTTTTTTTACAAGAATTGAGAACATCATTATTATTATGGTTAAATATGTTTTTATTCTATACATTTTGTTCTATATTTAATAATAGCCCCTACATTTTAAAAATTGTGTTAGTTAATATTTATGAAGCAAATGCCGACATCAACCTTCTTTTTGTTGAGGGCATGGGTTGTTGTCTTATGCGGTGTACTATGAAGATTAAACTCTGAAGGAGCACTTGGACTAACTCAACTATACCGGTTTGGATTTCCTGCTCGCAGTTACAGTAGTCAACCGACCGATCTAAACAATGGTTGAGATCATTTTACTGCATAAGTGATGTAGACCGTCCGATCTTAAATCAACAACCCGGATTTTTTATTGCGTGAAACTGTGTGAATAGGGGACAACGGGGAATGTTGATCCCAACTATACCCATGATGTAAGGAATGAGACTGCTAACTGGTAATTGTTTTTGGAATTTGCCTTGATCCAAAAAGGATTCAATAGTGTTCCTTATATGCAGAAAGTCAAGGGATGATCAATCGAATATTCTAGATAGCTGATTTGTTTTTATTGGTGCTATTTTGTAGTGATAGTGATGGCGTGGAAGTGGTGTGATGCTTTGATGTCATGTAAAGTTGACTATTATGGGTATCATATAATCACATCTTGCTTGTGAGAATAAACTATCAAATTTTAAAGAATAATATTTTAGTTAGATAAAAACTACACGTTCTGATAAGTGATAACTGAAGAAGATTGCTCTTCCCACCCCCCCTAACTCTTTTTCACCCCCCTAAAACTCAAAATTACCCATGAAAAATCAAAAAAATTGAACGAAAAAGTACGGATCTTGCGATCCGTCCTTTTTGAACGAAAAATTTGAACGTAGGGGTGGAAAATCTATGTAAAAATACGGCCCGCGTAATCCGTCCTTTTTTCTTAGGGGCATTAAGGGAAACTCGGGGGGTGGAAAAGAAAACCGGGGGGTGGGAAGAGCAATCTTCATAACTGAAACCCATTTCCCTACCATTACCGGTATAATTTGGGCCCTTATAACGATTGGTCCATTATGAACTAACTATTTTTTTACCGTTGGATACATCTAATCTACACACTACTACAATACTCCCTATATACTCCCTCTAGTCTTGTATATAAGAAAGTTTTCAAAAAAACTCTTCCTTTAAGAAAGTAGTTAAAATACATTAACCGAGGAGAAAAAACACATTATACCTTCTTGGAAAATGTAAAACATTGCATTTATTGGTTGAAATTGGAATAATGTCATAAAACTTAATAATTGAAGTAGACTTTTGCTTATATTTAAGACTTTAATTTTATTTTTTTTGTTTCTTATATATGAGACCGGAGGGAGTACTTGATTTTTATTCTTTCTTTCCTCTTCTACTTCTTTCCACAACAAGCAAGCATCTTCATCAACCTTCCTCCATCATTCGTGGATTCCTTCAATTTTACCTCAAACCTTTCATTGTATTAAGATTTTTTCTTCAACTTCTGTATAATAACCTGTTAACAAATTTTTTCTACTTAATCCAACATTTCTCACCATTTGTCCATCATGCACAAATACATGAATTGGTCCATTCTAAATGGACCCCATTTACCAAACTACTACTACAATACTATGGTGTCTGCAGAAAGTAGGTTTTTCTCAATTGGGGGGTACGACAACATGACAATAATTGAGTTTCTTTTTTATCAAAAAACAAAAAACAGTGAGTTTCTTTCATTGGTTTTATTTTTGTTGTTGTCAATTTCATGGGTTATAATAGGATTTCTAGTAGTGTCTTGTTTTGTTGTTTCTCTAAGGGTTGATAATCTACTTACCAAATATAAAGATAAAGTTAAATGGGTAAAGAGAAAATCAAAGTTACTAGAAGCTCTCTTAGAGGATCATGACCAACTTAGGAAGAAACAGGAAGAAGTAGAATCACGAGTCCGTTCTTTCTGGGATATAGAAGACCTATCTCAAATTCATCTTCACCTAAATAAAAATGAGAATGAATGGGTAAAATCAACAAAAGAAGTTGTTAATAAAGCACACAGCTGTTGCAGAGAGTACGACAAACAAAGACCAATGTCGATTTGGGGTAATATTACCTATACATGGGATCATAATCATATTACCTATATATTTGGATGGATGACCCCTGGATGGATGACCCCCGGATGGATGACCCCCAAAGATGATGTTCTTCACAAAGAAATAGACGGTGTCGAAAGTAAGCTGGCATCTCATTTTGAAAATAAAGATGAACAAGCCAAAGACATTCATATGTCTATGGAGGAATCAAGATCTAAGGCTAGGAGTCTTCTGGATCAATATACAACCGAAGAGGGGCATAAATCAAAAGCAGGAGAGCTCCATAACTTTGTAGAAGACCAAGACCAAAACCAAAGGCAGCCTTCTACAAGTTTTGATGATTTGATCAAGATGAGCATGGAGATGGACCTATTTTCGTGCATGGAAGAGAGACGAACTATATATCTCCTGCTTCCACTGCATGCTTTCCTCAAGGACTTGAATCAGCTTCAGTTAGAAACTGAAACAGAAAAGTGCTGGAGAAAAGTAGCGGAAGAAATAATTAAAGATGCTGAGATCCACCTTAGGAACTACTTATGGTGGTTTCAATCTTTTGGCAAATTGATGTTGAAGACCACTCCATTTGTTACACATCCATTCAGAGAGAAGATGAAGCTCATTGTCACAGAGTTTAATAAACTGCTCAAGTACAACTTAACTTTCATTGATAGAGCTGCAGAAAAGTCAACCTTCACCTCTACTGCAATGGACACGGAAATCACATCAGCCATTAAAACAAAGCTGAGAAATCTAGAAACAAGCTCAGGGCTAGTAGACAAAATGAACTCAATGTGTGATGCATTGAACGAAATGCATAATCAGCTTAAGAAAGCAGAAGCCACAGAAGGGAGTAACGCTTGTATAAACCAACTAACAGCCATTGTTGAGGAGCTGAACAATTTTCTAGAAGTAGAACAAGTGAATGGCCTTGAGCTCTATCAAATTGAGATGAAAAATGCAATTGATCTTCTTCAGCATTTGACAAAAACTTGCATCATCGAAAGACCGGAGTCAACCAAAGTAGTGAATTTTAGACTTCCTCTTATTTTTAAAGAACAAGGTTTGGTCTTGAATCTGATTGCAAGCACTGATAATGCTTCAAAAATTTGCATCATGGGAATGAAAGGTGTCGGGAAGACAACTCTGGCAAAGAGAGTTTATTATAACAAAGTTGTAGTCAATCACTTCCCTACCCGTGTCTGGATAACAGTGATTGCAGGAGCAAACAAAAGAACAAAAGTTCTGCTCATGAAAAATGACGGGACTAAAGACCAAACATTGACTGTCAAACAGGTATCTGGTCACTTGATAGATATGCCCTGCCTTGTTGTTCTAGATAATGTCTCGCAAAAGAATGATTTTGATGACCTACATAGAAAATTATGTGTATCTCAATGGCAAAGAGGGGGCAGGATGGTGGTGACAACATGCTTTAAAGAAGTTGCTTCACATGTCGACAGTAGAAGCACCGTTCACCCCATTCCACTTCACCACATTCCACTGCTAACGAAGGAAGAGAGTTGGGCATTGTTTCAGAAGGTAGCTGCTATTGAAAAGTCAGAACTAAAAAAAATGGAAACTTTTGCAAAGAAGGTTGTGGGAAAATGTGGCGGCTTGCCATTAGCAATCTTATCTCTTGGGTTTGCCATATCAGCAAAGGGCATAGCTCAAAAGAGCTTTTTGTGGGTATTTGAACAATTCAATCATGGCCGTTACAAAACACATTGGCTGACAACTTGGGAAAATAACAGGGAAACACTGAGTGAAAGTATGAGGAACTGTCTCTATTACCTTACAAAATTCCCATTAGACTATGAAATCTCAGCAAGGAGATTAGTCAATCTATGGGTTGGAGAAGGATTGGTGCAACAGAACAACCGAGAGACGCCCGAAGACACTGCAGAAATTTACCTAGAGGAGTTGAGAGATCGCAGCATGATTCAAGTTGTGGCACTAAAGTCCAATGGCAAGATTGTTTGCCAAGTATGCTCAGAGAAATCATCTTGCAAAATAGAAACAGAACAAATCACAGTCAGTATTTTGGTACGCATTTAGATCAACGCTTTGCCTATAATTTTGATGATCATGGTCTTGATGCAAACTCCACACAAGCATTCAGAAATAAAGGAATCCCCATGTCTGTTCTTTTCTTTGACAAGCGAGAGGGAAGTGAACCAGGAAAACGTGTAGGGAATATCCTTTCAACAGGCATTGCAAGTGAGCAGTTCCTAAAGACCAGAGTTATTGATCTTGAATGCATATTCAGACCACAGTTGCCTAAGACTTTGTGTATGCTCAATAATCTCAAGTATCTTAGCTTAAGATGGACTTACTTGGAGGAATTACCCGGATGCATATGCAAACTTCAGGAGCTGGAAACACTGGATTTAAAGCATACATGTATCAATTACATCCCAAGATCAATCTGGAAATTGAAGAAACTGAAGAAATTATATCTGCCTCAAAATTTTCGAAGTAAACTTGAGGGCAAACCGAGGGGAAATGTTAACGAAACTCTGCACACACTATGGGGTGTGTTCTTGTATGGAAATTACCCTCTTCTAGGTTGCCTTCACAAGCTGAATAGACTTCAAAAATTAAAATTAGCTTTCCAGTTGAATGGATCAGAGCAAGAGTTGCAAAATACACTGGCACAGAAGATTGTGCAGCTTAAACAACTTCATTCACTGACACTTAAATCGGTGGATGAAACTGGTGGTCCTGAAAATCTTATATTGACTGATATGGAAAATCTGGAGAAACTCTCATCCCTCCGATTGTTTGGCCAATTAGAGGACACACTTCATGAGAGACTCCTTCCGCAAAGTCTCACTGATCTCACCTTGTCAGCTTCAAAACTATCAGTTGATCCTATGCCAGAGTTGCAGAAACTGCCCATGCTAAAGTCATTGTGTTTTTATGCCGACTCTTTTATAGAGAAAAAGATGGTTTGTGGCCCAGGAGGCTTTCAACAACTTCAAGTGCTAAGATTCTGGAATTTGGAGAACCTGGAAGAGTGGGATGTTAAGGAAGGAGCGATGCCTAGCCTCGTGGAGTTTGAAGTCCGGTCCTGCAAAAAGTTGGCAGTTCCCACTGGGTTGAAGCATTTGAAGACTATTCGAATAATAAAATTACGTAAAATGCCAGATCCATTTGTGCATGCAACACAATCACGGGTTAACAATGAGATGCCACTAGTTATCGTTGACTGTTATGATCCCTAATGTCAAATTAAATAGGTAAGTTACTAAGTTTCCCCGCCCCTGGCTTGAGGCTTCTATAATGATAGTACTTTACTTCATTGTAACATGTCACAACCTTGTTCTCATTTTTTCTTATTTGAATGTGCATCGGAAAGCAGGTGGAGAAGATGGTGATGGCGTTGCTGTGTTGGTGAATTAATATCTTTTCTTTCCTGAGTCACTCTATGTCCTTTTCAAACTTCCCAAAAATTAAGAATAAGTGAAGGCCTTTTAAGTTGGTACTTATCAAGGCTCTCCATGTAAACTTTTGCACTGTTATTTTCACTTTGATTTCTCTTTGTTGTGCAATAAATTGCATTGTCATTTGGAACAATATTTATTTACTTAGCTTAATTTGTCGAATACATTCCATTGAACAATTGTTTGGTTTAATCAAATAATTGTGTTGTAATTTTGTATCGGTGTTGATTTACAAGAGTACTATTTTATAAAGCAGGGACACTGACACAATATGGACATGTCAACACTCCTAAGGTACTGGGATCATTCTAATATGGTACTTTGACCAGTTTAATATGATAACTAAGATCATTCTTAAAATGAAGGGATTATGGTACTATGACCGATCAAATATGGTAGTAAGACCACTCTTAAACTAATTTGAAATTCATCGACGTGGGCACCTCAAAATATGAGAATAACTGCTGCATATGACCTCTTGTTGATTAAAGTATCATTGATATGATACTATAATGTATACCTATTTGGTTTGGCCCCAAGTTTTAATTATCAGGTACCATTAATTTAAGCACTACTATCACTGTGTTGCGAAGCTCTAAAACAAGTTAGCTTTAGACATAAATATCTAGTCCGTGTATCAATTAGACTAACTATACAAACTTACAATAGACAAGTCCAAAAGAGTATGAATACCGGACTGTAACTTCAAATCAAATTTAGGGAAGTTCATAGTGTGATACTAATTTGAAGTTACTTGAATAAAAGAGGCAAAACGATGAATGAGCATACATATACATACTCTTAACATATTTATTATTCATCATTGCTTCTGTTAAAATATTTACCGTCCTCAGCACCCAAAGTCATTCTTGCACTTTCATTCGATGATATTTTGGAGGAGGCTCACCCTACCTCTTCGGAATCACATCGTTTGGTTCAATAAGGATTAACTTATTTTTAAATTTGTGAGAAACAATTTATACAGATAAATAAGATTTGATGTATTTATTAACAAGTAAACCACCGAATCAAGTCCTGACTTTATTCAATTTTATTCATATTAGCCCTTTAAAAAGTATGTTAAGGATTAAACTAAGAACAAATAGATAAATTTAATGATCAAATTGACGAAAAGTTGTAAAATATAAGGACTTAATTGATAGTAATTAGTTAAACATAAAAACGAATTTGTCAGTTTAATAAAGTTATAGACTTTTTTGAAATATTTGTAAAGTCAGAGACCTATTTTTAAATGTTTACTGAGTTAGGGACTAATTTGTTGGTGTAATCATTTATTTTCATAAACTAACAAGATTACACTTCATAACTTTAAAAATCACAAGTTTTTATACTTGGTATAACACGGCCAATGCGTAAACAAGTGATTAATACCTATAACAAATATGAAATTTACAAAATTCATCGTTTGATTGAAAGTTTATATCATATAGGTTATACATAAAAAATTTAGAAAAATTGAAAATAATTGAATATGTTATTGAGACCTATCAAGATGAACGATATTTAATAAAAAAATCATAAACCGTTAATTTTAAAATGTTTCAATAACGTATCAAATAATTTTCAATTTTTTAATTTTTTTGAATGAATGATGTATATGATATAAACTTTCAATTCATATTTATTATAATGTTATTCACGACTGATTCACCATTAAAGATTTGAATAAGTGATCCGTATAAGACACTCAAAATCTAAAACAAACGAACATTTCTCATTGATATTTCAATTTGAGAATTACTTTTGCTGCCCTACCATTTTTGGGACGCGCCCTACGAAATTACAAAAATACCCCCATCCGTGACTTAAGTCACGAACACCCCTTAAAACACCCTACTGGATTTTATTTTTATAACGTCCGCTACTTAAGTTACGGACGGCATTTTTCAAAATTTCTCATTTTTCCTATATCTATGATTTAAGCTACGGAAGAATATTTTGGTCATTTCGTAAAACGCGTGCGAGTAACCCATAGCGCGGCAAAAGTAATTATCTTCAATTTTTCATTCAATCATCAATCCATAACTCTCATTTCCAAAGACAATGAGCCAAACCAACTAAGACCCATGAAAAACTCATGAGTATATATAGACATACGCTAGATTTCCGTTAAGAAAGAAACGGCTCACAATCCCTAACATAAAGGGATAACGATATGCCGTTAATTCCGTCACCACACACACGTCACACCCAATTTAACCTTCCCGCAAATAACGCCTTCAAAACCAAAAAACGCAAAATCAAATTCACATTCATCAAAATTCATTTCATTCGCCGTAGTATCTAGCTTTAGCATCTACGAATTAATCGGAACAAAAAAAATAAATAATAATAATAGTAAAAATTAGAGACCATAATCGGAAAATTAGTTCCTCAAATTCAATGAGGAAACTGTGTCCAAATTTTGATAAAATCGATGGATTGGAAACGGTTTTGGAAGTTCCGATACCGGAAGATATGTGGACTGGAATCGGAAGCAGTGGTTCCAATCGTTGGCAGAATCTTCGTGCTTTGATGAAAGCACAAATTTCTAACGATAAATCTTTGCATCTTTCTGCTACTTCTAATAATGAATTCATTGCGTTGCTTAAGCTTGTTGGTTCTCCGCTTATTCCTCTTCAGGTTCAATGCGATCATACGTTAACTCGTCCTCTCAAAGATTCTAATATCGTAAGCATTGTTAATTGTTCATTTCTTCATTGATTTGATGTTTGTGTATTTATTGATTCAGTTATGGTTGTTTAATTGATGAATTGATTCAGTGATTTTCTCTGCATGTGTATGTGAATCTCATTTTAATGTAGTTATTATTACGATCAAGTTTTAAGTGTACGTTTGATTCCATGTTTGGGAGAGCAAAATTGATTTTAGAAGTGTAGAATTGATTTTGACATGTTTGGTTCCTCCAGTAGAATTGATTTTGTCTCTAGAATTGATTTTACTTGAAACTAGAAATTATAGCTTTTAATTCTAGAATTGATTTTTACGCTCAAATTTATTATTCAAATCACTTTTACATGAATTTGTTTAAACTTAAATCACTTTACATTCAACTCATTTTTTACCCGAATAGATATTACATAATCAATTCTACAAAACGTGGAACCAAACAAGTTGGAATTGCGATTATAGAATGAATTTATGATGATTTTTCATTTGTCTAATAAGTAGTATATTAAGTATTTTATATTTTACTCAGTCAAAAAAGAAAAGAAGTATTTTATATTGTAGATAAATATGAAATATACGACATTGTAGCGACATGTGCTTTTTTAAACTGTGGTTCACAACCGCAGTTGCGACCGCAATATAACAATTTTAGTGGTCTCTGCAACGGCACCGTTACAATAATTGTGTCGACATTGACTGGCGTTTTATCATGATATCAAGGTTTGGTGTGTAACTGCAATCACGATTACAATTCACAATCGCAGCTTAAAATCAAGTCCTAGGCACATTAGAACTATTCCATGAAAATTAGACGACGCATTGTGTTTGGGTTTGAATTAGATTCTGTTGGAGCTTGGATCCTTTGTAGCTAGTTTGGTCTGGTCTAATCTAATACCAACCGTATGTTGGATTTAATTTAATGACTGTGAGATTGACTCTGATTGTTGATATTAGACCGGATCAACTATAGGAATATAGAGAATTTTAGTTCAATTTGGCAAGGTTAAAACTTGAAAGGTCTAATCTAATTGCAATCCTGCTATTGTTACTAACTTACTAACAACTATAAACCTTTGATGTTATTGTGGTAATTTCATGTTCATAACTTCATATCACAGTTGATTAGAATGTTAAAATGATTAATGAGTAGTTTCATAAGATAATAGTAGTATAATACGATTGAGATTATTTTTGTTAAGCTTGTTTGTAGTTGTTGCAATTGAATGACAGTTATTTTAATGAAAAAATGTGCAGGAAGCTTCTAGTGCAAAGTATATAGTGCAGCAATACATAGCTGCAACGGGAGGAGTGGGAGCATTGGATTCCCTGAAGAGTATGTATGCAGTTGGACAAGTGAGGATGTTTGGGTCAGCAATGCGTGAGGGAGATGATAGTGTTCAACCTATTGGGAGGGCTGAAGTGGGAGGTTTTGTATTGTGGCAAAAGAATCCAGATTTGTGGCACTTTGAATTGGTTGTCGCTGGTTTCAAAGTTAGTGCAGGGAGTGATGGAAAGGTAGCGTGGACACAGTCTTCTTCTAAACCTTGTCATGCTAATAAAGGTCCTCCAAGACCACTTCGTCGCTTCTTTCAGGTACTAATAGACAGACACTATTGTTTAATCTTTGCACACCCAAATGCCTGTACCGATTTTAGTTTATTCTGATGAGTAATTAATAATGACACTGATAGCTTAAGCTGGTAGCTTATATATAAGAAGTTAATAGTTCGTTAGTTGTCAGAAATATAAGCAATTGTAAAAAATAATTGAAGTACAGAAATTTTGAGTTACCAAATTGAAAATTTGTGACATAGTATGTAGTACTAAGTACCAACCATAATAATTACATTACATGCAAAAAGGCAGCGATGAATTGTACAAACAAAAGGTGTTGTTACGGAATCTATTAATGTAATCCTCCATTATGTTTTAGTTTCCAAAATAGAATTTATTCTTTGAGGGGAAAAACCTTCTACCTGATTGTGATTTTCATACCAATTTTTTACTTGCCCAACAACAACTCTGTCAGCAATTTATTTTGGTAAATATAGTACTGACCATTGAGTAGGAGATATGTTTAGTAGGATAGGGGTGACTTGAGTTCTGGTATAGTAGAAAACCAAACCCTTATACCAAATGTGCTAAAGCAAAATACATTTTCTTGTTTGTATTGATTTTTTCTTCTATCCAACAATTATTTAGTGAAATGGTGTTAGTCTGTGACTATGCTATCTAGAATTCAGTAATATTGTTTTTATTATTTCAAATTAAGAGTTTGCGCATTTTGGATAATCTGGTTTATGATCTTGTCTGTTTGTCACACCTTGTTAACTAGTAATTTAGTCAACTAGTGTGTAACCAAAAGTTTGAATTTATCATTTAAGTTATTGAAGATTATGTTGTTGATTTTGTGTTTGTTATTATCAGGGACTGGACCCGAGGTGTACAGCAAACTTGTTTCTAGATGCAGTATGTGTAGGAGAGAAAACCATTAATAAAGAAGATTGTTTTCTGCTCAAGTTAGAGACAGCATATGACATCCTCCAATCACAAAACACACCACACACAGAAATTATTAGACACACAGTGTTCGGATACTTTAGCCAACGCACGGGGTTACTTGTCAAATTTGAAGATACCAAGTTAGTTATAATGAAGCCAGCCAAAGGAAATGATTCTGTGTTTTGGGAAACAAGCATCGAGTCAGTGATCGAGGACTATAAATATGTAGATGGTATTAATATAGCACATGGTGGAAAGACAGTGGCCATTTTATATAGATATGGTGTACCACATAATCATAAGCGAAGAATTGAGGAGACATGGAGGATTGAAGAAGTTGATTTTAACATCTGTGGCTTGTCAATGGATTGTTTTTTGCCTCCCTCTGATATCCATAAGGACCATGATGCTGTTGAGAATATGGTGTAGTAGGAAAGAGTTAGGATTTTTTTTCCTTTCCATTTTTCATCTTTTTTGTCAACCACTACGAATTTGTGTACATATTGTATAGAAGTAAATCATAGGTGAATACAAAAAATATTTCTCAAGATCCTTGGTTCAATGTTTAGCACGAATTTATTTTACAGCATTTTAGGACTTTGTCGTCGAACTGAAAAAAGAATGTTAAACTTCACAAACAGGGCAAAGATGATCAATATTTTAGCAAAGAATGTTACGATTGATTGCCATTGTATTTGAGGGAATTCTAATTTCTAAGCATTATCAATCGATCCATATTATATATAGAGTGTCAGAGCAAGTATTCTGAGGTCCTATTGTAAGCTTTCTACCATCTGCCTTAAATCTTTCTGCAATTAATTTTGTAATTTCATTTTTCTCTCCTTTCTTATATCAGTTCAGTTTGGCTCTGCTTATGCTTTAATTTATTACCGTTTTAATTTGTTTATGTCTTTGTTTATGGAAGGCTAAGCCTCTTGTTTGATCTTTGTTAAGTGTCTGTGTTTATTGTTACGTTAAATTTATGAACAAATCAACCTACTTTTCAGTTTTCTTACATAATAATTTTATCTAGGTACTAATATGATTAATTTCGGTTCCATAAAAAAAAATATGATTAATTTCGGTATGATATATTCACAAATCCACTGCAGAAGGCTAAGGTATTTTATGCCACTTGTGGACTCCACATTTATTCTCAATTTCTTTTTAAATGTTAATTTAATTTGACATAAATATCTCGATAATTATTTGTTTTCTTTTTTCAAATATAATTTTTACTCCGTTCTATTTAGCATATAATCTCTCTCGAAAAAATATGTATATTTAGCATAAATCCACAAAAAAATTTACTTTATTTTCTGATTAATCTATAATTAATTTTTTTATACTTAATTAAAGTATAATTTAATTTTATCATAATTTATTTCAATAAATTTAACTTTTTTTTTTCTTCATTTTCTCCAATTCTAACACGCAATTGTTACTATTTTGTTGAAATTTTATATTGTGCTTGTTTCTTCTTTGATTTACGTCCAAGTTAAATTTCAACACTCTAATTTAGATTTATGCAATTGTTATTCTTTTTTTGACATTTCAACACTCTAATTGAGCTATGGATTTGATTTGTATGCTATGAATTTCCTGTTTATTTTGCATATAAGTGAATAATCACATCATTTTATTTCTCAAAATTAACAATCACTGCTGCAAAATCGAAATATTAGGGTTCTTAGTTCATGCTTGTTTAATTGCACAATGATCCAATCACTAAGCATTGATTATTTGCATGTTATTACATGGAGAAGTGCTAGGTGTTAGAAGTAATTTATATTTAAGGGTACTTTAGTATTTTACTATGCTGTCTTTATGACCTAAGTTTTGTGTATAAATAGGAGTAGTTATATCATCATAGAAGTAAGTGCTTTTATTATTCTTTCTTGTAGCCGTCATTTCAAGTTCATTAAATACAATTCATCTTCTATTCATTTATCACCTTTGTGCACCAACAATTGATATCTAGAGCTCCGGTTCGAATCCACGGGAAACACGAGTGAAACGTGAGGCGTTGTGTGATTTATTAGAATCACATTTTCTGATTCTGCGGGATTGGGAAACACGAGTGTTAGTGAGATTTAAGTGAACGCACAAAGGTTAAAGATGAACGGAAACGGTGGTATGAGTACCAAGCTTCCAGTGTTTGATGGCAAAAACTGGAATCGCTGGATGAAACAGATGATTATTCTGTTTGGTGCTCAAGATGTGCTTGAACTTGTTACTGAAGGTTACGTTCCAGTAGCAGCAGATGCAACAGATGCACAAAAGCTTGCTCGGAAGGATACAAAGAAGAAAGATCAGAGGGTGTTGTTCTACATCCATCAGTGTGTGGATGAAAACGTGTTTGAGAAGATTGCTGACTCAGAAACGGCAAAGGCCGCGTGGGACACACTGATCAGATGCTATGGTGGCGATGCATCAGTGAAGAAGGTGAAGCTTCAGTCCTTACGAAAGCAGTATGAGAATCTCAACATGAAGAACAATGAGAAGGTCTCTGAGTACATCTCAAGAATGATTCTGATCACTAATGAGATGAAGGCTTGTGGAGAAACACTCTCAGAACAAGTAATCATTGAGAAGGTATTGAGATCACTTACCCCTCAGTTTGATTACATTGTGGTAGCTATTGAACATTCCAAGGACTTGAGTTCCATGAGAATTGAAGAGCTACAAAGCAGTCTAGAAGCACAAGAATTGCGTCTGACTAAGAGAAACTCTGAAAGAGAAGTAGAGCAGCAGGCTCTGAAAGCAGACTCTGGAAAGAAGCATCAGAAGCAGTCTTGGTCAGAAGCCAAGAGAAGATCTGACGGAGTTCAGAAGCCAGAAACTTCAACCTCTGATAAGCAGAAATATCAGAAGGGAAATGAGAGGTTTGACAAGAAGAAGATCCAATGCTACTGTTGTCAGAAGTTTGGTCATTTTGCTTCTGAGTGTCGGTCAAACAAAGAAAGGAAGTCAGAAGAAGCAAATATAGCCAGAAGTTCTGATGACTCTGATGGTGAATCTGTGTTGCTAATGGCTTCTGAAACTGATGATATGAATTCATCAGAGTGGTGGTATATGGACACAGGGTGTTCAAATCATCTTACTGGAAACAAGAAGTGGTTGGTTGACTTTGACTCGAGGAAGAGTACAAAGATCAGATGTGCTGATGATAAATACCTTAATGTTGAAGGTATGGGAAATGTCAGAGTTACTCTGAACAATGGCAAATCAGCATTGACTCAGAATGTGTGGTATGTACCTGTTGAAATACAAAAGTAAGTATAGATTTATCGTCTCCACAGGGACTGATGCGATATCGATGCCGTTCAACAATTAATATTGTTTTAAGTAGAAAGTGTGAAATTATGAAATTGTAATTGCAAGTAAAAATTGATAAAGTTTCACAGAGAGATTGAATTGGTGGGATTAGATTTCACCGACCCAATCGCATGTATCATTCGAATCAGTTACACAGGTTCTAGCTATCAATCAATTCTATCACATATCACTCACGTACGTGTCCGTTTCCAGAGCACGACGAGAATCCCGCTATATTCATTAACCCTCGATGTCTCGAGTGATCGATCAATATACCGGCTATATCGTATTGCTCAAACTCCGATGTCTCGGACAATTTAATCAACACAATAGTTTTAAAACTTGATATTTAGAGTGAATATTAAATCTAAATCTATGTCTAGAGTTTAGAGTTTAATAGATGATTGTTCTAGGTCTCGGATTCAAAAAGCATACGTCTATACCATTTCAAAACCTAGAATTAAAACATACAATTCAAGAACAACATCAAAATTGATAACTAAACTAAAACCATATCTAATACCATGATCAAAAGAAATACATACAAATAGAGTCAATTACACCTAATCCCAACAAAGAGAGATTAGCTACTCATTTTCATGGTAGCTTTACAAAGATTAAGGATAAAAGAGATGAACAAACTTATCAATGATGATTTCTCAACTATTGTAGTGAATCCACCTTCAAATCCCCTTGAATCTGGCTCCTAGGGTTTCCCTCTGCTTCTGCTACTCTATTACAAGTTATATTACAAGTGATATATCAGAAAAATGACAGCAAGCTCTATTTATACTATTTCTGAAAATTAGAACTCGCTGAGCGAGCTCCAATTCGCTCTGGCGAGTTGACCTTTCTTCACCAGAGGGTTACTGCCACGTCATGAGTGAGATTGAACCGCCTTCACTCGCCCTGGCGAGTTGTTACTCGCCCTGGCGAGTTGCTGCTCGCTCTGGCGAGTGTATCAGATATCCAATTTGATGCTCTCTGCCTCTACTCGCCCTGCATTCGCTCTGAGCTCGCCCTGGCGAGTTAACTTGCAATTTTTCTTCAAATTTCTGCACAAATGTTGAGATTTAGGGGGACTTAATTGAAATAAATGACTTAAACAAATATGTACATTTAAGTGAGGAAAAACTAAAGAATATCTTACAAAATAGTTAATAAGTGCTTAAAATATATATGTGATTTTTGCTACTTTTTGGCACTTATCAACTCTCCCCAACTTAAAACCTTGTTTGTCCTCAAACAAAAGTCCAAAATAAACTTTGAAAACATGGCTCAATCATCATTAGTGCACATTCAAGCTTTGTAATCAATCAACACTTAGGATGTAAATTGTTTCAAATTTGCATGATTCAATATGTTACAAGTTCAAAATCAATCATTAATAATCATCAAAGAATCAAAGCATGAATTTGAAATAGTTTCGAAACTCAAGTAAGATTTCAAATTTTCCAAACCAACAAGATAATCAACTAGAATCACAATTCTCATAAGTGTTTCAACTCAAGGATGAAGTGTTTCTCTCAATCCAAACAATGTGTTCACAACAAATCAATTCAAACATACATCTCAACATAATCACAAAACATGTTATCAATCATGGATCACTAAGGACTTGTAATGGGGCTAGGCTACAAGAAATCATTGTTTTTCTTTGGATTCAAATAGCCTTAAGGATAAGAGAGCATAAGCTTTGAGTATCTTCAATACTTTCCCCATTCTTTACTCTTGGTGATTCTTTTGTTTTGACACAATTTCTTTTCATTTATTTTTCTTTGATTTTCAATTGTGTGTCAAATGACTTTCAATATTTTTCTTTTTCTTTTTCAATCACCATTTTCAACTACTTGTTACTTTTCTCAATTTGATCAAATAACCTCTTTCTCCCCAACTTGTTTTCAACCCTACATAAATCCAATGCTCAATCATCCTAAGACAAGGGTCAAATCATTGTTTTTCTTTATTTGTGGTTCAAGGGTTCAAACAAACAAATTTTCAAAATTTTGGCTCAAGGGGGGTAGCAAAGGATCACACTCTCACAAGGTAGGTTATTTTAGGCTTAAGTAGTTGCACTCAAATAGAAACATGGCCTTGATCATTTCCATGACTTCAAACACATCAAGTAATAGCAAGATTCAGTTAAAATCAACAGAGTTAAACACAATTGTCGGCTCTCAAATATATAAACAATTGAAGGTTCACACCATCTCACCCGGCTAGGTCTATGTGATTCATAATTAATCAATCATGTCAAGAAGGAATAAATGAAATCAAATTGAATCAAGCTACTTAGTTCAAATTCATCCTATCATTCAAAGATAATCATAAAAGGTTGATCTCAAACTATAGCAATTGAAAGAAAATCATTCTAATCATGCATTTGCTTTTGATTGATCACAAACCTAGACATTTCATTTCATATGCACATTACCAGTTCAAGGACTTTGTTTGCATAAGAGGCTAAACATGTTCAAAAACTATTATAACATATGCGAAATTAAAAATGCTTTAAATAAAAGAAAAGGAAAGAAAATTGGGTTGCCTCCCAACAAGCGCTTGGTTAACGTCGGTAGCTCGACGCCTTTTTGGTTAGGGTGGCCAAAATGAGACGGAAAGCACATCATCCGTCTTTTTCCTTTGATTTGGGAGGAACTCCATGAACTTGAAGTAGAGATTATGTGGATTCCATGTCCTCCCTAATTCTTTCTTGTTGAACAAGGCACAAATTTCATCTATGACCCGATCAATCGCCGCCTTGTTCTTTATCTCCTTCTTTTGCTCACATGATATTTCCTTGTGAAGTAATCCTTCAATTACCTCTGCATCCATCATCACTTCTTGATTATCAACAGTGTTGACCTCTTCAGTAGATGGAAATTCTTGAGGAATTTCTATTTCTCGTGGTGTCTTTGGTTCCTCAGCTATTTTCTCTACACCACATCCTTTGAACATTGTTTCTTCCTCATGTGTTTCAACACATTCTTCAACACTCTGTCCACATTCCTCCGGTAGAATGCTATCTTTCTCATCAGGATTTGTTTGAGTGTTGGTTTGAACTTCCATGCTTTGTGTAATAGCCATTTGCTTGAGCTGAATTTCCATATTTTTGCTCCGTGCAAGACTGTTTTTCATATATTGTTGGTGCTGGTCTTGCATCTGTTGCATTTGGCTTATTTGCTGCTGCATTTCCATGAATTTAATCATGGTCTCCTCCAATCTAGCCTCTGGAGTTTGCCCATAATTATCAAGCGGACACTGCTGATACGATTCATACTCATCCGGAGTATAGAAGTTGTTATAACCACGATCAGTCATGGTTTTGTTTGTGATGGTGAATCTGAAAAAGGGTTAACCTAACAAGAAAAAAGCTTCTTTGTCTAGCAAAGAAGGATTAGTGCAAGCAAAATTATACAAATACTTAAAAGAATACAAATTGTTGCAATGCTCCAATATCTAAACGCCAGTCCCCGGCAACGGCGCCATTTTGTTGAAGTACAAAAGTAAGTATAGATTTATCGTCTCCACAGGGACTGATGCGATATCGATGCCGTTCAACAATTAATATTGTTTTAAGTAGAAAGTGTGAAATTATGAAATTGTAATTGCAAGTAAAAATTGATAAAGTTTCACAGAGAGATTGAATTGGTGGGATTAGATTTCACCGACCCAATCGCATGTATCATTCGAATCAGTTACACAGGTTCTAGCTATCAATCAATTCTATCACATATCACTCACGTACGTGTCCGTTTCCAGAGCACGACGAGAATCCCGCTATATTCATTAACCCTCGATGTCTCGAGTGATCGATCAATATACCGGCTATATCGTATTGCTCAAACTCCGATGTCTCGGACAATTTAATCAACACAATAGTTTTAAAACTTGATATTTAGAGTGAATATTAAATCTAAATCTATGTCTAGAGTTTAGAGTTTAATAGATGATTGTTCTAGGTCTCGGATTCAAAAAGCATACGTCTATACCATTTCAAAACCTAGAATTAAAACATACAATTCAAGAACAACATCAAAATTGATAACTAAACTAAAACCATATCTAATACCATGATCAAAAGAAATACATACAAATAGAGTCAATTACACCTAATCCCAACAAAGAGAGATTAGCTACTCATTTTCATGGTAGCTTTACAAAGATTAAGGATAAAAGAGATGAACAAACTTATCAATGATGATTTCTCAACTATTGTAGTGAATCCACCTTCAAATCCCCTTGAATCTGGCTCCTAGGGTTTCCCTCTGCTTCTGCTACTCTATTACAAGTTATATTACAAGTGATATATCAGAAAAATGACAGCAAGCTCTATTTATACTATTTCTGAAAATTAGAACTCGCTGAGCGAGCTCCAATTCGCTCTGGCGAGTTGACCTTTCTTCACCAGAGGGTTACTGCCACGTCATGAGTGAGATTGAACCGCCTTCACTCGCCCTGGCGAGTTGTTACTCGCCCTGGCGAGTTGCTGCTCGCTCTGGCGAGTGTATCAGATATCCAATTTGATGCTCTCTGCCTCTACTCGCCCTGCATTCGCTCTGAGCTCGCCCTGGCGAGTTAACTTGCAATTTTTCTTCAAATTTCTGCACAAATGTTGAGATTTAGGGGGACTTAATTGAAATAAATGACTTAAACAAATATGTACATTTAAGTGAGGAAAAACTAAAGAATATCTTACAAAATAGTTAATAAGTGCTTAAAATATATATGTGATTTTTGCTACTTTTTGGCACTTATCAGTACCTGGCATGAAAAGCAATCTGATGAGTGTAGGACAACTGATTGAGAAAGGTTTTTCAGTTACCATGAAGGACAATCTTCTGAAGCTGTATGATCGTAATCAGAAGCTGATTATGGAGTAAGAACAGGGAAGGAACAGGACATTCAAAGTGAATGTCAGGACTGCAGACTCTGAATGCCTTAGTGCAACGTGTGTTGAGAAGGATAGTGAGCTGTGGCACAGAAGATTTGGTCATTTGAACTTTAGAAGCCTGGGGCATCTAAAATCAAAGAATCTGGTACATGGAATTCCTACAATCAAGAAACCTGAGAAGTCATGCAAGGTGTGCATGGAAGGGAAGCAACCAAGACTGTCATTTGCATCAGAAGTAGCTCCAAGAGCAAAACATGCCTTGGGAGTAGTGCATTCTGATGTGTGTGGTCCATTTCCAGTAGCATCAATTGGAGGGAATAAATATTTTGTGTCATTTGTAGATGAATTCACTAGAATGACATGGGTATCCCTGATAAAGTTCAAACATGAGGTGTTTGCTGAGTTTCAGAAGTTCAAAGTAAAAGCTGAGAAACAGAGTGGTCAGAGGCTGAAGATTCTCAGAACTGATGGTGGTGGTGAGTTTAATTCCAATGAGTTTAAAACTTTCTGTGAGGAGAATTGAATTGAGCATGAGGTTACTGCTCCTTACACTCCTCAACACAATGGTCTTGCTGAAAGAAGAAATCGTACTTTGCTTGATATGGTGAGAAGCATGCTGAAAGAGAAGAAGCTTCCTCATAATTTATGGGGTGAAGCTGTTGCAACTGCATGTTATGTGCTCAATAGATGTCCAACGAAGAAGCTGAAGGAAATAGTTCCTATTCAGAAGTGGACTGGAGATAAGCAAAGTGTTAGTCATTTGAAAGTGTTTGGTTCTGTTTGTTACAAACATGTTCTAGAAGCTAGAAGACAGAAGCTGGATGATAGAAGCAAAGTTATGTTATTGGTGGGGTACCACAGTACGGGTGCGTACAAGCTCTATTGTCCAGAAACTAATAGAATTGAATTCAGCAGAGATGTCACTGTGAAGGAATTAGAAACTTGAGATTGGAACAAAACTCAATCCAATTCTGATGTGAGAATTCTTGAAAGAGACTCTGACGGGGACTCAGACTCTGATGAAGATTCAGGTTCTGAAGGAGACTCTGATTCAGAAGGAGACTCTGAAGATGGTCCTGAAGGTGGTCCTGAAGATGGCTCTGAAGGTCAAGCCTCCGAGGGAGAAACTTCAATAGACAGAAGCTCTGAAGATAGCACTTCTGAAACTCTAACTTCTGAAGAAAATTTTGTGGAACAAGGTCAAAGACCACAGAGAATCAGAAGCATTCCAAGAAGGTTTGCAGACTTTGAGATGCTGCAAGACACTGAAGTAGACTCTGAGGGGGAAGTTATTCAGTGTGCTATGTTAGTAGACTCTGAACCCGTGAGTACAGAAGAGGCTCTTAAGCAGCAAGTCTGGTTGCAGGCCATGAAAGAAGAACTTGATGCTATAAAGAGAAATAAGACTTGGAAGCTGTCAGAACTTCCAAAAGGCAAGAAAGTCATCAGTGTCAGATGGGTTTTCAAGCAGAAGCTAAAGCCAGATGGATCAATTGGCAAACACAAAGCGAGGTTAGTAGCAAGAGGATTTCTGCATAAACCTGGGCTAGATTATTCTGAAGTGTTTGCACCTGTAGCAAGACATGAAACAATCAGACTCGTGATTGCAATAGCTGCTAACAGGAATTGTCCTCTGATGCATTTAGATGTGAAATCTGCATTTCTGAACGGTCCATTACAAGAAGAGGTATATGTGTCACAACCTCCAGGTTTTGAAGAAAAGAATCAGGAAGGGATGGTGTATAGATTACATAAAGCCTTGTATGGATTGAAATAGGCACCCAGAGCCTGGAATATGAAGATTGATTCATTTTTCAAAAAGCATGGGTTTCAGAAATGTGAGTTGGAATATGGTGTTTATGTTCAGCACACTTCAGAAGGCAATATGATTCTGGTATGTTTGTATGTTGATGACATATTGCTGACAGGAAGCTCTGAACAAGAGATAGCTAAGTTCAAGAAGGTTCTGATGAATGAATTTGAGATGACAGACCTTGGTAAAATGAGTTACTTTCTAGGGATGGAATTTCTGTATTCTGAGAAAGGAATCATTTTACATCAGATGAAGTATGAACTTGAGCTTCTGAAGAGATTTAAGCTGGAAAATTGCAAAATTGCAATTACACCTTCTGATACGAATCAGAAGCTGGACTCTGATTCTGATGGAGAGGATGTGGATGCTACAACCTTCAAACAGTTGGTTGGTTCTCTGAGGTATTTGTGTAATACCAGACCTGATATTTGCTATGCAGTTGGAATGGTTAGCAGATTTATGAGTAAACCAAAATGGTCCCATTACCAAGCTGCTGTCAGGATTCTGAGGTATATCAAGGGGACTCTGAAGCATGGAGTGTTATTCCCCTCTAAAGGAAAGACTTAATCAGAGCTTCTGAGTTATTCAGACTCTGATTGGTGTGGAGACAGAGTTGATAGAAGAAGTACCTCTGGGTACTTGTTCAAATTTCTGGGAGGTCCCATTTCTTGGTGCTCCAAGAAGCAATCTGTTGTTGCTCTATCAACCTGTGAAGCTGAGTATATTGCAGGCGCTCTGACTGCATGCCAAGCTGTGTGGATTCTGAACTTGCTACAGGATCTGAAGATTAAGGTAAACAAGCATCTGAAGCTGATGATTGATAACAAGTCTGCAATCAACTTTGCCAAGAACCCAGTGCTGCATGGGAGAAGCAAGCACATTGAGACCAAGTATCACTTCCTAAGGAATCAGGTTCAGAATGGAGTGTTAGAAGTTGTGCACTGTAGCACTCAGAAGCAGCTGACAGATGTGATGACAAAGGCAATCAAGACTGACCAATTTCTTCGTTTGAGGGATGGAATTGGTGTTGTTAGTTTTGTGTAAATATAAATTAATGGATGGTGTTAGAAGTAATTTATATTTAAGGGTACTTTAGTATTTTACTATGCTGTCTTTATGACCTAAGTTTTGTGTATAAATAGGAGTAGTTATATCATCATAGAAGTAAGTGTTTTTATTATTCTTTTTTGTAGCCGTCATTTCAAGTTCATTAAATACAATTTCTCTTCTATTCATTTATCATCTTTGTGTACCAACACTAGGAACAGACTCTCTAACACACTCTTTAAAGACACACACCGACTACTGAATTCATATTGAGAGACGTCATTATTTATTTTATTTTTAAATTATTTTTTTCTAACTTTTCTTCCAGATTCATCCAACAAAATTATCTCCGTTCTCGTTACTAAACACAAAGCACCGTTTACTTCATCTTCCATTTTATTCTGGCAAAGGAAATCAAAGTTTTATCTTCCTTTGAATTGTCTTTTCGTTTTATCTTCTTTTTTTCACCACCAACACCAACTGTGTTGTTGAGATCCTACTTTTTCTCTGGACAATCCAAGAGCAGTTCATTCAAAGTTGTGATTCAACTATTATTTGTAAGCAATACAAGATTTAGTAAAGTGTGTTTTCTCATTGTAATGCAGCACGCAAATTCAAGTACACACCGGGTTGTGTTTAAATAGAAACAATAAAAAAAAATGAAATTCAAAGAAACCTTTTTGTGAGAAAATCACAAGTTGTGTGTTAAATGAGATAATGGATGGAAAAATTGAAAAGAAAAAAAAAAGGAAAGAAGAAAATCAAAGCAGTGGTGAGAGGGTGAGAAAGAAAATGAGTTGGGATAAAATATTGTTTTTATTTTTTTGAGGAAAAGATTGAATTGTAACAAATAGAATTAATTAATTAGAAATAAGAAGTAAAATAACAACCAAGAGAGATTGCAATTAAAATGTCGACAATGGCAACAAGAGCTTATGGAGATGGAGGAGAAAACACAACAGTAAAATTTCAAGGAGAAAGAGTTTTTGTTCTTCTCTCTATTTGATTTTACGAAGAAAAGTGGTTTTGTTTCTCAACCGGTTACAAGGTAAAGAATTTAAAAAATGGGGTGATGTGGTCCGATAAATGAGGGTGTGTTGAAAGGAGTGTGTTAAAGAGTGTGAAATTAGCATTTTTTTATTACATGATAGACGACTTATATAGAAAATAATAAATAATTTATTTTTGTTACCACATTATAAGTAGGATTTAATTTGTATGCACCGACAGTGTAAAATAATTTTACACTGTCAACTAATGACAACCATGTATTCCGCCACGTCACCCCACTTTACCCTACTTTCTTCATATGACATGGAAGATTGGTGGTTTCTTATTGAATGACCGTGTAAAATTATTTTACACCGTCAGTGCATATCAATTAAACTCTTATAAGTATTGAGTTTCTACCATTATTTAATAGTAATTAATTTTTTAAAGAGTTTGTTGGACCAAAAAAAATAAATTCTACCTTCACAACTAATTTTTTGCTATACAAAATAGTCATGACCAAAATGTGGCCACTTGTTTGAAAAATTCATATCACTTACAACTTACATTGATAGTCAGGAATATGTATGAAATTTATTTAATAGGGATTAATTTTGATCATATGTGAAATGAACATAATTCTCTATTTTTAATTGAAACTTTTTGCATATGCTAAAATCTCTTGTCGGAAAATCTATACAGTACATTAGGTAAATTTTTTTAATCGAATTTTTTTCATAGGCTAAAAATTGAATCCAAAATCACATATTTAAGACGATCAAAATTTTTATGAATTTAATTTGTATGCACTGACAGTGTAAAATAATTTTACACAGTCAACCAATAACAACCATGTATTCCGCCAAATCACCCCACTTTACCCCATTATCTTTATATGACATGGAAATTTAAATCACTCTTATTGATTGCATGTGTAAAATAACTTTACACTGACAGTGCATAACAATTAAACTCAATTTTTATTACCTGCAGTTATAAAATGAAGTAGTAAACCGTTTGGAGGTGTATTTATTTTCTATTAAAAAAGATAAAATAAAAAAAGAATGATACGACAACGTTTAGCACAGGTCTGAATTGAACGACGCCAAGCTTATAAAACGGCAAAGAAATTCCGCAAAAAAAGCGCCGTTCGACAAACCCTAAACCCTAATCTCATCTCATCGCTTATTTATACTCTTTCCCTTCACCCCTAAAATTCATCTTTCTCATAGCACCTTAGCTCTCAAATTTCACTCAATTCCTTTCATTCCTAACACATCTTCTCTCATTCTCTTCAATTTCTTTTTAGGGTTGACTCCAATTAGTTTGTTTTTTTGAAACCCTAAAATCAATTGTTTATTTTTCATGAAATTCGATTATTTATCGAATTTGTGCATCTGTTTACCCTCTTCATCTGTGTCTAAATTTCAACGACGATGAAGATATAACTGATGCACAGATCCAAAACGGTTGACTTACCAGCTCATTGCACGAATTTTTTCAAAAATTGCAATGGGTCAAATGGATCTACCGAAATTCCAATCAAAAACCCCAATTTTTGTTCAAATTTGCATTTAAAAAAGTAAATGGCAAATGATGATTTTTTATAAACGCTTATTGATATTCTGACAATAAGATTGAGGACAAAAATTTATCTGATGCTATTTACTTTTTTTTTTAATTTGATTTTTTTTTTGTGTTCTGTGTTTGAATTTCATTAGATTTTAAAAGGGTTGGCAAATGATGTTAAAAATTATTATTATGCTTATACACTGATGTTATTCTGTGATTATAAAAAACTCCGCTTATTATCTGATGCCTTCCCCGTATTAGCTTAATTAGTTTGTTATTTACATGAAATTAAATTGTTATTGTTTGTAATTATGATTTTTGTATGATTGATCAATGATGTAGAAAAGCAGACGGGCGGACTGAAATGATGCCATGTTGATTGTCTGCCACTTCCAACTATGGAATGACTGAGATTTAATTTAATCACTAGCTTAATCTTTTGATTTAATGTGGTTTATGTCTTGTTCTGTAATTACTTAGTTAAACTTTGATAATTCTGCTATGATGATGTTGCATCAATTATGTCTGGACATATGAATGTTTATTCTGATTATTTGCTATACTTCTGAGCAGTATTATTATTGTTTTGTAATTTGTTTTTGAAACATGAGTGTTTGTATTTGTTTGTATGTTGTCTTTCTGATTCTGATTGGCCAAATGATGAAACTTTCAAATCATTGAGTACTCAAACATTGATTTGAGTGCAATGAACCTTTTATTTGAATAGGAAGATCTGATGCCTCAAACATTTATTGTTGTTTCTCTTTTGTTTTGTTTGTTTCTTATATGTTTTTCTCTTAATGTTTCTTATATGCCTCAAAGATCTGAAGTTTTGTTGTTGTTTTACAATGTAGCCTATGATGCATAATATATATTATGGTTCTGAAATGCAAGTTCTTTGTATTTGTTGAAAATTTTGAACTAGGACGGTCTGAGGCTACAAAAATTCATTTTCAACAACATAGTTTTTTATGTAGTGTTTTGATTTCTGTATTTGTATTTGAGGGTCAATGTCTATTTGTGTGAATTAAATTTTGCTGTGGATGATGAGAATAAATTTTTACAGTTATCCCTGTCTGATACTGCAACGCAGGTGCTGAAAATTTGTAATCTGACACTCTTTAGTTCAATTTAAAGAATTGATTGTTTAGAGTATATCTTTAGTTGTTCTGTCTGTTGGTTTTGTTAGCTTTCTTTGTTTTAAGAAAGTGTTTTGATTAAATTGATTCATGCATCTACATAACTGCAGAAGCCACTGAAGCCAAATGATATTATACAGCATCTAAAGAACATATTCATGGTTGCCTGCTGATTTGCATTTGGTTCCAAGAGTATATTTTCCAACACATGAAGAAGTTCTTTCAAGACCAATGCATTAGGTCCTAATAGGAAAAAAGAGATGTGTAGTTTTTTTATTTGGAGACATATCAATTATTATGCAATAAATATAAATTGTAAATTTTTGTTTATATGTTGTTACAGTGAGAATACTTTGTATTAGTTGCATCAAATTTTATGAGACAAAACATGTTATTAGTATTTAGTTGCATCAAATTCTAGAAATGTATTGTATGAAACAATAATGAGAAATTGAGATTTAAAGAATTGCTCATATCTTCAGATTTAAAGACAAAACTTATTTTAATCTGAACCGTTGAAACATTTAATTGCCACATGGCAAGCATCTATTAAGGGAACTGGAGAAAATGGAGTATAAGAAACTGGAGTGGATCCAAACTCTAGAAAAACACACAGTAGCATAAAGAAGTAAATATTGGACATAATATAAAATCCTCACTGTCATTAGTATCGTTTTCTAATTCCACTACGGTGGTGCAATATGCAACCTTGCAAATACTAGAGACATTTCCTTTCTTTCTTTGCTGCATTCAATCACTTCTCCTCCATAGTTCCTCAAAACCATTTCTCACCCTTTATCAGTTATTTTTTATTTGAAATAATATATAATTATGTTTAGAATACAAAATATCTCATGTATCATTTATGTATGGTACAATGAGACTTTTCCTTATCTCTGTTGTTTCATCTCTTCTCCATTTTCATGCTATCAACATAATTTAATTTAATAATTATAAATTTATGTGTTACTAAATAAATTTTATTTGGGATTCTAACCAATCAAAGTATATTCCTTGTATTTTCTTTCAAAAGAGCATTCCTCGTATTTATGGGCTAAAATCAAATAGATAGTAGTAATGTATTTTTTTTTTAATCAAGCAAAAATGGAATATATAGAAATAGTAAAATTGCCGATGAGGTGTGCCAAAAAGTACCATGATGGTAACCATGTGGGTATTCTGGAAGTTCAAGATGATTGTGGGAGGTAGTCTTGCATAGGCATAAGTGTTTGGCACAAAGTTTAGGCACACACTCACACATCAAAAAAATTAAAAGAAAAAGAAAATGGTCACATCAAATAATATAACTTTAATTATTTTTTATTTAATTTTTTTAGTTTAATGTGAGTGTGCCTAAAATTGAAGTGTTGTATTTGTGCCTATAGTAAACTTTTTCTGATTGTGGTCATGCTGCTACTTTTGGGGGACATTCAATAAACCCCCTATAGCAAAATTGGCGTAGACGAATCCACGATCAACCTCCACCTCTCCATCTTGTAGAAAAAGTAAATCCGACGGATTCCTTCGAGTTAATCATAACAACCTACATAGACTCCAAAAAGTTCATCGTGCAATAGCATAACGATCTCAATCGCCTTCATAGAAAAACATAAATAAGATTATTATGATTAACCGACAATGAGGTGCATAAATTATCTTCAAATCTCTTTTAACATGACTTATGATCCATACTTTTAAATCAGCTCATGTTTATCCTTTGAAATTGATCATACATGATTAGAAGAGTATGATCGATGTTGAGCATGCCACGTCCGTACAAGTGTTGGTGAAATGGGACCTACAAACATTTTGACGCTCAAGTAACTAAGAGCTGTGAAGTAAGAGATTATAGTGAGATATAACATACTTGACTACCTGAGTCATTTTGCTGAGAAGACATATATAGGTCGTGACATAGAGCCACAACCATTGACGAGATAACATAAACTGTGAGATCATCATTAACAAGGAGGGAATCAATGATATTTAGGTATCGTTTGACTTAACTTTTTTAGGTCTTAAAAGTTATTTGAAAGCTAAAATTGAAAATAAGAGCTTTTAGAAAAAAACTAAAGTTGTTTGGTAATTGTTTTTTTAGCTTCAAAAGTCTTTTATATATGTAATTTATTCATAAAAATTAAGCAACTTTTTTTCTATCAAGAGCTTTTTTTCATAAAAATTAAGCTTCAACTGTTTGGTCTAGTTTCTCCTTTTATTGAGTTAAAATGTCTAAAATAAGTCGGACCAAACGGTACCTTAGTGCATTACTTAACACTAAAGGCTATTGATTCCAATAAGCGAATGTTATGAATGAGGTCTCTTAGACTATGTTTGGATTGATGAAATATGATAAAGTGGAATTGAATGACATAAAGTTAGATTTCATTGTTTGGAATTTTAAAAATGGATGGAGCAGTATGAAATAAAATGGAATTCATTTCATCCCATACCATATTTTCCTTTTATTTTTCATTCTATTCAATTTGTAAGGTATACAATGGAATGAAACCTACAAATTAAACAATTACTATTTTGCATCTTTTTATTTATTTATTATTATTATTTATTTTTATTTTTTCTACTCCCATGCTTTTAAATAAGGGTAAAATTGAAATAAAAATGTTATAGTTTATTCCATTCCGTTAACTTCCCAAATGATAAAGTGGTAAGTTTGTCTGTTCCATCACTGAATATCCAAACAATTGAATGAAATTTGTGTTTCATTCCGTTCCGCTCTACTCCATTCCATTATTATTTATTCCGCTCCGTTCCATTATGTACCATCAATCCAAACAGAACCTTAGATACCGTTTGACCTAGGTTTTTTTTTTTCTCTTTTTGTCCTTAAAAAGTAAGAAGCTAGGCCAAACAATAATTTTTAAAAGCTCTTATAAGAAAAAAGTAGCTTCTATATTTTAAATAAGGTATTGGTTATATTTTCAAATAAAAGGTTACTGTCTATAAAAAACAAACTTAATATTAGTTATGTTTTGTGAAAATTTGATCATTTTTAATATTTTAAAGAAAAATTATAATATATTTTCTGGTAAGCGAAAAAGTATAATATATTATCAAATATCTTTTAACCCTATTATAATGAAAAGAAGTAAGATTTACCAAACAACTTTAATTTTAGCTTTAAAGCTATTACTTCTAGTTTTTTTAGCTAAAATATAGCTTCTACATCTAATAAAAGATAGGCCAAATGGTAACTTACTGTCTGTTGAAAAACTTATTTTAATATATTATAAAAATTTCTCCTATAAAAGTTTAATATTTTTAACAATCCATAAATTAAATATGAATTTATAAATTTTTAGCACTTCAAAATATATACATGATTCATCATCTGTTAAAAAAAAATTTAAAAAAGTATTACTATAATATTATAAATATGAATAAAAGAACGTATTCAAGTACGAAAAAAACATTTGAGATCAACTAGGAATAATAAAAGCCTAAAAATAAAAAACATTTGAGTCTTTTCTGACCACGTCTCTACTTTTGTGCTGTTCAACAATTAATTGTGCATTATTTTCTTAAGTTTAATAGTGTATTTATTTATGCTTTTGTTTATGTTCTGATTTTATTAATTTTTTTTTCTGAACAAGCCAAAATGATTTTATTAATTTTTTTAGTATGCTGTTACTGCTATGTTTGGTTCCTATGATTTATATGTGCGACTATCACTAAGATACAAATGCATTCACTATTGATATGCTAGGGCACATGTTAAATCTCTAAAATTAGTAATTTGTATTTAATAATTTAAAAAGTATAATGTACAAGTTACAAGAGAATACTACCACATTTGTATTCTTAACATGTGCCCTTAGGATATGTTAAATTTTTCCTTGATTTTCAAGACAAATTGATAGTATTAATAAAGAGAAGAAATATATTTAGAAAAAGAGTAATAAATATATCTAGAATTTTGTAATGTGTTTTATATTTAGGAGCAGTTTTTTTTTTGTAAAAGGACTTTTATAATTAGGGACGGAGGAAATAGTTAAAATATGGGTAATAGGTATGAGTATGTGAACTTAGGTACCTAGAGGGTACTAACATGGGTAATAAGATTGCTACCCACGCGTGTATGAGTATGGGTAGAGTATTTTTCCAAACTGCGAGTACAAAGATGATACTACCGTAACTTTTTCTCCGTAAATTCTACAAAGAAAAATTTGAATTCCCTACAAAAATTACGTTACCTCAAAATATTCCCTCATCCAAACACACTTTAAGACTCTGTTTGCGAGTTTGGAGGGGAGGAAAGTAGAAGGAAAAATAGAGAAAATTTTCACATTTTTTTGAGTGTTTTTGTAGGGAACGATAAATGAATGTTTATGATTAATATATTTTTAATTTTGAGAGTATTATAACAACATAGATTGAATTTGGAGATTTCATATAAGGGCAATTCTGTTCAACTAAGGGCAATGTTTTTATAGATTCTATCATGGATATAGAGTTTCAAAATGCTCCTGAGAAATCTGCTGTTGACAAGTTTCAACTCATTCCTGAGTTCCTCAAGGTAACTATAACTCATTTTCAGCACTGTTGTTTGCATCATGATGATTTTAGAGATAATAATGATACAAATGAATGAATAGTTTTCACTAACTGATGATTCTCACTGAATTCAATTTTTTAGGTTAGAGGGTTGGTGAAGCAACATTTGGATTCTTTTAACTATTTTGTTAAAACTGATATCAAGAAAATTGTTCATGCGAATGATCGTATTCAAGCTACTTATTACCCGCATATATATCTAAGGTAAGGATTATGTCAAGTGTTTAGCTTATGTATATGTTAACTTTCATAAATCATGATATTTAATTTTAATTGAAGCTGTCGTTTTCAATTGTTCTTTATTCTTGAGAGGCTGGTCGAAACCACTTTAAGTTATTTTACTGTTGTGCTAATGTACAACATGACCTATTTCTGCAGGTTTTTGAATGTCAGAATTGGTAAACCGTCAATAACAACAGATGGTATTACTGATGTTATCAGCCCACAGACATGCCGACTATCTGATCGAACGTAGGAATCTTTACCCTTAGAATAATGATCTAATGTTTTAAATTGGATAATGTTGGGATATTGGTAGAATTCTAACAATGATCAAAAGTATTCTCTTAATTTGCTTCTTAAGTTCTATGGACAATTCAATTTCTTTTAGTTTACTTATTCTACTAATTTGAAGTTGTAGCCATACCAAATGTTACTCGTTTTTGTTGTTCCTAACATGTTGTGAATTATGCTTCATTTGGTCTAATAAAAAGGTACGCGGCTCCGATAACTGTTGATATTGAATACTCTCAGGGAAGTCCTGATGACCTACAAATAAGAATAGCGGTAATTGATCCCTATTATTATTATTATTATTATTATAATCTAAGTTTTGACAAATATATATTTTATAACTGCAACAATTTTTTCCTGCAGCCCAATATTATTATTGGAAGATTGCCTATTATGTTGCGGAGTTGTTGTTGTGTTTTGGATAAGAGAGACGAAGCTGAGCTTGCAAAACTTGGTTTGTTTTATTCATTTAACTGTTTTGTTAATCTTTTGCATTTCTCATTCTTTAAATAAAATCTTACCTTAAGTTTTTCTTTGATTAGGCGAGTGTCCCCTTGATCCTGGAGGATATTTTATAGTCAAAGGAAACGAGAAGGTGATATTGTGATTCTAAATACTTCTTGATGTTAAGAGATGTTACAGTACATGTTATTTAATCTGTTCAAGACCTATTGACTTGGGTATAAAAAACAAATTAATTTGAGAGTATTTGTTGAATGGTTAAAGAAGTAATGTCAGAAATAATTGATGAATATCATTACAAGAATAAACTGATACACATTTTCATTGACTTGTTGAAGTTGTGTGAGATCAAGTGTTTTACCAAAGAATCCTTGATAGAATCTTTGGTTTTCCTTATCTAAACATAGCTCCTTTTATCTTTCTTCAAGATAGTTTTCAATTATTTTACTTACAAAATAATTCCACGAATCTGTTTCAGGTAATTTTAATACAAGAACAACTTTCAAAGAATAGAATAATTATAGACACCGACAAGAAAAAAAAGTAAGTAATTCTTTCTGGTATGATGAAAGTTTATTCTTCATCTTTTTATTATGCATATACATATTGACATGCATACATTTATGATTTTTGTCCTCTCCTTACTTGGTAAGCAAGTAAGAGTGTTTTTGGATGTTTTTCTCTCACATTAGATATTGGAGTGTTTTCAGAATAGTCATAAGGTTCTCTAATGAGTTTTCTTTTGTCTATCTAAAAAGCCGTCGAGTAAAATATTGTTAGCTATGTATGTGGTTGTGCATTTAACCTTTGATGGTAGATTACCGATGTCCTATTTCGTATTATTTTAAAGTATATTTTGTTTCATATTTTGGCTTCCAGCATTACTGCATCTGTTACAAGCAGCACGGAGAAAATAAAAACAAAAACTACCATTGTGATGGAAAAGGAGAACCTGTGGTTAGAATTGAATCAATTTAACAAAAAGGTTTTCACTTGGCCTTTTTTCATTCTGTCTTATACACCTTTTAGCCCTTTGATTACATTATAATTTGGATGATTAGGTTCCTCTTATGGTTGTAATGAAAGCTATGGGGATGGAGACTGATCAAGAAGTTGCACAATTGATTGGAAGAGATCCTCGTTACAGTTCACTACTTTTGCCATCATTTGAGGTAATTGACATGTAAATTCGGCTATGAACGCATTAGAATAAACTACTTATTACTATCTCATTCACTCAGCTATTTTGGGGAGCTTAAGCTAAGTGCTTATTATTATTTATGCTATCTCGGATCACACAAAATATGTTTTGCCCTCTAATCAGGAATGTACAAAATGTGGTGTATCTACACAAGCCCAAGCATTGGAGTACCTTGATTCAAAGGTGAGTTATTATTATTCCCATTCACAAAGTATTTCTCCTTTCACACAAAATTTATCGAATTATAATATTTGTCTTTCAATCGGACATTCTACAAAACTTGTGCATGTTAGAATTAGCGCAACTATTATATATATATATATATATGATACGTATATTAAAAATTGATAATAAAGTTAATAAAATATTTATCTACCTTCTTACTTGAATTTTATTTATATTTTATTTTATACTGTCAAACTATCAATTAATTATATTCGTTTTTATTTTTTATTTATTTTAAATATGTTTTAATAATTTCTCACCTGAATTATATATTTATCTACCTTTTAATTTATTGCTAATCACATGTGTGCACATCAGGCAAAGAAATTTCCCATGTTTTCAAACATGCAAGCTGAAGAGCTCTCTCTCTCTCTCTCTCTCTCTCTCTCTCTCCCTCTCTCCATGTCATGAGATTATTTATTTTTGGTAGATTTTTGTTTTTTCCTCAACAATTTCCTGACCTGTTATTTGAATCTTTTATGTAGGAAGGAAAAGCATTTACTATCCTAAGAGATGTATTTCTTGCAAATGTACCAGTAAGTTTTCTTCGAATCATAAGTATATTTTGAGTTTTGAAGGTGTAGTTTTTTTCTGAAAGTTTCATCATTGTACAACTTGATTTCATTCTATTGTAGTTGATGTGACTTTCCTTAGCTGTGTTAGGTTTGGTCTGATTACCTGCTTCTTCTGTTGTCGTTAGGTGCACGGAGATAATTTTCGGCCAAAATGCATATATGCTGCTGTTATGATCAGACGCATAATGGATGCAATTCTAAATAAGGATGCAATGGATGATAAGGTAATATCTTCTTTTTACTGGAAGAAGGGACTAAGGTCATGTATGAAGAATAAGATAGTAATAGTCAAATTTGTGTAATGAAAAGATCTTGCGAATGTCACTTTACTCAACAGCCATAATTTTTGGTTATAGCCTATCACGATCACTATCACTATTGATAGAAACTTTAAAATGGTTAAAAAGAGGTGTTGGAACGAAAATTGAGTCGCAAGCATTTATGTAGTGTGTAACTGATAGGGTATCCCGCTATTTTCCACAATATGACTGACAACACTGATACATATATGCATATATGTATATGTAATAGGATAGATATATGATGAAATTTGGGAAATTCTAAATTAGATTAGGATTTTTAGTGGAACAGGTAATTGTTACTATCAGCTAACTGCTTCTTTCAACTCATAGGATTATTTGGGGAACAAGCGATTGGAGTTATCTGGCCAGTTAATATCTCTTCTTTTTGAGGTAATATTCTTGTTTAGTTTAATATTCATCTAACTCTTGCAAATATATTCTGCACATTTTTCATTGCATAAGTTATTCTTGTTTCTCGTTTCTCTTTTAGGATCTTTTTAAGTTGATGAAAACTGAAGTTAAGAAACTGGCAGACAAAGAATTGAAGCCGGCCAATGCTAATAGGTTTGACATCTCTAGGGTAAGCTCCCTTAATTTTTTTTAATCAATTATCATATGAATGAAATCAAAAGATTCTTAAAACAAATCCAATCTTGGTTAAGTTGTCCGGAAGTCTCCCGCTGGTCCCTCTTTAGGAGTTCCTTTTGTTTAATTCTCTTTCCATGTCATTTTCCTCATATTTATTTGGACTTTTCTGTCCAAGATGATTCTTTAATTTATTTTATTTTTTCTTATTACTATGCACGGGATTTTCCTCCCTTTTTTTTTTTACCTCCTGTGTCTTGTTAAAGTTGTTTCCTCCTGGAAATTTATTTATTCATGTTATTCTCATTTTTATCAACGTAAAATCTTTTATATGTAGCTTGTTTGTACACATGCAAGGCATACTTCACTGTTTCATCATCTTATGTGTAATTTTGGTGCCGTTGGTTTGTTAATCCTGATCTTAGTATCTGTGGATTTCAATTTACATAGTTTCTTTGAATGTGATCATAGGTTCTTTCCAATCAAGATTTTATCTCTCCTGGTCTGGAAAGGACTCTATCGACTGGTAATTTTGACATTAAAAGGTTCAGGATGCACAAGAGTGGAGTGACACAGGTTGAGTATTGTTTCCCTTTCCAATATTTCCTTTCTATCTCCCGATATTTCTTCTAATGGATTTTTTTACAGGTGCTACAAAGATTATCATTTATAAGTGCTTTGGGCCAAATGACAAAAATTCAACCACAGTTTGAGAAGTCCAGGAAAGTAAGTGGCCCTAGAGCTTTGCAGCCTAGCCAGGTAAGCGGCAACCCAGTTGGGAACCTTCTTGATATATCATTCTTAAGTTACATCGGTTTTTGGATAGAACATGGTGATATTGTTTGGTCCTTGTAGCCGACCCTAAAGGCGTTATTCTCGCTGTTGTATTCTTATGTTGCTTAGGCCTTATTCTAAATTAAAAATAAGTATTTATTTATTTATCTATTTATTTATGAACTTATACCTTTTTTTCTAAATCTTCTTTGATATAGTGGGGCATGCTTTGTCCCTGTGATACTCCTGAAGGTGAATCTTGCGGACTAGTAAAGAATCTGGCTTTGATGACTCATGTCACTACTGATGAAGAGGAGGCTCCCCTGATTTCCCTGGTATGTTTTGTTTTGTGTGTTTGATGTCACTAGATGAAGAAATATGGTCATTTATTTTTATCAGTATGACTAGCTGTGATTTGAGTATTTTAGGAACTTTGCAATTTTAAAGCACCATAACTAAGTTTGGGTTACACTTCTATCTTACTCTAGTTTGATTTGCAAAAGGATAAGTACTGGAAAAAACAATACAGGACAAACCTTTAAGAAGCTAGATAACATTTTATCCTTTAGGTGTTTTACATTTTTTTGCGTTATATTATTTCTATTACAGTGCTATACTTTGGGTGTTGAAGACATGGAACATATCTCTGGAGAAGAGCTTCATACACCCGATTCCTTTCTTGTCATTTTTAATGGTTCTATCATTGGCAAGCATAGGAGACCACAGGTATTGGTCTGCTTTTTATCACATTTATTTATTAGCTATATCATATTCAAATATGCATTCATAACTATCTCATATATTATAAACCTTAATATTTTATTGTTCAAGCGTTTTGCTACTGCATTGAGAAAGTTGCGGAGAGCTTGTCGAGTTGGTGCATTTGTGAGTGTCTATGTCAATGAAAAGCAGGTGAGTAGTTCTGTTGTAGTTGATTCATTTTCCCTTTTTTCTTACTGTTTCATACTTCATACTATTTTCCCGTTTTCTTGTTCAATATTTTTTTAGTTGGTCAATTCTCTTATTTGGCGGATGTTTCATATTTAAAAATATGGTAATAGTATTTCGGTTTGTATGTATTGTTGTTATATTTAAATTGTTTAAATTTAAGTTTTGTATTCATGCAGAGTGAATGCCAAGAATATACTATTTCACTCTAATTTTATTGCCGAGAGCAAAACTTTGAATATTATTGAATGAGTTTAAGTATACAAGTTTTAATATGAATATATAGACTATTTCTATTAAATGCTAAATCAAGAACTAAGGAAATAGTAGATACACTAATGCTAATAATTACAATATTCTCCTAATAATATTTACATTAGAATTAAAGGTTGGGCCTAACTCATCCCTACAAACAACGGGTGGCCCAAATATGGGAGGTCTCCACAACAAACAACAAATGGATCTAGTATAGGCTCTGATACCATCGTAGAATTGAGAGTTGGGCCTAACTCAACCCTACAAAACCGGCTTGTATGGTGAGGATTGCCTCTTCTTTATAAACACATATTCAGGTCATCTCGCAACCGATGTGAGACTTCTCTTAACATTTTACATATGTGATTCTACCCTATATATACAACAATTGATTTCCATCGTAAGGAGCCATCTGTTAGCTCAAAATATTTACTAATTCTGCTTCCTTCAACTATTGTAATTATTAGAAAGGTGTGATTTGAAACCAGTATTAATGGGCAAAAACATATTTTCAGTGTTGTGTTTACATAGCTTCTGATGGTGGTAGAGTTTGCCGTCCTCTTGTTATTGCTGACAAGGGAATATCAAGAGTCAAAGATCATCATATGAAAGAGTTAAAGGTAATCATATCGATGTTTTTATCTTGAAAATAGAGAATTGAAGCTGTTTATAAGAATATTAACTCAAATATGCTTTCAGGATGGAGTGTGCACATTTAATGATTTTCTACGTAATGGCTTGATTGAGTATCTTGATGTTAACGAGGAAAACAATGCTTTGGTGCGTTTTGTTCTAATTACATCTAGCTTATTTTGTCTTTGAAATCTTTTTTTTTTCTTTTGATATATTTGAAATCTTATTAGACAGGAACATAAATCTGGTGGATGAATCATGACCGTGTGATCAGAGCGTGATTAATGGTTCTGCGATGAGAACTCCGGTGATCACCGTAAGCGACTGTAGAGGATCGTTCTCATCTTGCAATGCTAAGAAGATGAGTTGGTCACACCGGTTGTCTGACAGATTTCAACTCTTTGAAATCTTATTCCTAACAACCAGTCACCTGCCTATTTTTTATAGATTGCTTTATATGAAGGAAAGACGACATTAGAAACTACACATATTGAGATTGAGCCTTTTACTATCTTAGGAGTTGTTGCAGGTCTAATTCCATACCCTCATCATAATCAATCTCCCAGAAACACTTATCAGGCTGTCCCTCTTTGCCCCCCTTTGGTTTTACGGCAGTAACTGAGATATTGTACTTGTATGAATAGTCGATGGTGTTCATTTTCGCACCTGAAATAACTTTTGGTTTGTTCACTGTAGTGTGCAATGGGAAAGCAAGCTATGGGAAATATAGCATATAACCAGGCAAGTAAATAGTTTGTTGTTTATGTAACTTAAACACTACGACTGAATGACCTTCCAACATGATGAAAATATTTTCCAAATATTTCTGAACAAATTTACTAAATTTAGATTTATTTTTCTATCGAGTCAATTTTTAATAGCTTTGTTCTTTAGTGTGTGTATGGAATTAGATACAGACATATAAGTTCATGTCTGATAATATTGTTTTTGAAATATACCTGAATCACGTGGTCTCTTTTGAGAATGATACGCCGAAGTGAGGACTTATATGTTATTGTGCATTTTATGCCTTGAATCTTAAGCTCTTAAATTTAATGCCCATAAATGTTTGTTATCCTATATATGTCCACACATAAGAACTTATTTGTGCTTGAAGGTTTAACAAGGTATATATTCTATTGATTTTTATTTTGATTATTGTGAAGTTAAAGGCAATGAAGTTTGCATTGTATGTTAGTCGTGTGATTGTAGATGTGTTGCATTGTTTCAATCATGTAATGTAAGTAAACTAATAGTTTACACTTGGACTTGATATTAAGTTTTTATATTAGGCCTAAGAGTTTTCAGGCCTTATCATTTTTCAATGTAGAACTTGGGTTTTTACTAATACACCCATTCAAGTCTAACACTATCGTGTATGGTGCACGGATAATTTGGTGGGTGGCCCGAACTGATAGGCTCTAATACAACTTTAGGTTTTTATTTTGAATCAAACCCATCCTTACAAAACCGTCTTGTAAGGTAAGGAGGGCCGCTCTATAACTTTTCAATGTGGACTTTGGCCTTTGGATTTTTTCCAATACCTGATGACATGTAACTGTTTTTCTTCTTGCATTTCGTGTGCTGAGTAACTATGCTGCTGCACTATTTTTTTTAGTAGAGCATGGTTGTTCCGGTAGATAAACTTTCATAGTGGTTTTTTCATAGTTGTTCCGGTAGATAAACTTAGTGGTGAGGTTGAAATTTGTTTTTTCAGCACCAGCGGATGGACACCTTACTTTATCTACTGGTTTATCCTCAACGACCTTTGCTGACAACAAAATCAATTGAGCTGGTCAGTAATATTTCCATTGTTTTATTTCTCACCGAGTTTATGGCTCTTATTAATCTATAGTCTCTTAGGTTGGATATGATAAGCTTGGAGCAGGTCAGAATGCCACTGTAGCTGTAATGAGTTACAGTGGTTATGATATCGAGGATGCAATTGTCATGAACAAGTCATCTCTTGATCGAGGCTTTGGTCGCTGCATAGTTATGAAAAGGTATGCAGTTTTATTTAGTAATTGCACTTCTCTGGTTGTCAGTTGTCACGTGTATTTCATCAATATGTTTCTAAGGTAGCAATATCAAGCTTGATGTTTTTGAATGTTCAGGTATGCCGCCATCAGACGACGGTATCCAAATGGCACAGAAGATCGAATAATAAGACCAAATAGAGCCGGAGACACTGCGGGTCGTATGCAGGTGATGTGACAGTATTGAGTTTGAATTTAATTTGAACATTTCGTATGCTTTTTAAAAGGAATGTGTATAATATATACAAGAAATGTCAGAAACTGTGTATATTGTTTCCATATTTGCATTTTTTAGTATATCAAGAAATATATCTCAATCATACGGATTTGGTTGATGGGTGCCGTTACTGGATTTCCTAAATTAGCTTGCAAGTCTTGTGCACATGACTAATGTATTCCCGAATTTTGTGATTAATTGATTGACCTATGATATAAAGGGTAAATATTGATTGGCTTGTGATATTGCTAGGGCATTTGCTTAAAAAAAATCATTGTGAAAGGGAGATGAGACAACTATACTTACAATATTAGGGCCCGTTTGGATTTGGCTTATTTTTGAGCTTATGAAAATAGTTTATGCAAATGTTTTCAATGACAAAAATTGTATTTTTATAAGTTATTTTCTCATAAACTACCTTGAAAAGCTTATAATAATACATAAAAACTTAATTATTTGCATAAGTTGTTTTAGAGGCTTTGATCAACATTGTGTCACCTCTGCATTTGTGCTGCTAACCACTACTGAGTAAACGGCTGTACCAGCTAAATATGTAAATATGAAAGAAAACGCTGATATCCAATAAAATTGATTTATCACAGCCTTCATCACAATGAACGTGTTGGTTGCTACAATGAAGGTAGCACAAAGTAGCTTCAATTAAGGCGGCTAGTGGTGTGCTGCAATTAAGGTGGTTTTCAAACAACTAGTCATCGAACTTATAGCTTCCCACGGGAACTGAAATCAACTTATGTACTTAAAACTTTTTTCAGAAGCTTATTTGTCTGGGTTTTCTATAAGCACTTACGAATTTATACGGACATATTTTATGTTAGGAAATCATACTTTTCTTTGTCGGAAAGTAATTCTAACAGGGACACAGACCTTTACAATTGCAGATATTCCTTATATCCTAGCATCCTGCTTTCCTTTATCTACTAGTTTCCGTATTTCTTTGAAAAGTTTTTATCTGTTAGTTTCCCCATTTCCTTGTATAGTCTGACTTTATCGATGAGGTTAAGTACATTGTCTATTCCCTAAGTTAGTTCTTGTTGTCAGGTAAGTAAATACTTTTCGTCTTTGTTTTCTTGTTTCGTCTAGATACTTGATGATGATGGGATTGCTGCTCCTGGCGAAATTATTAGGCCAAATCACATTTATATCAACAAGCAATCACCAATTGAAACGCGGGAAAAAGTATCTAAAACTGCATATCGTTCCACTGAAGAATCATTCAATAAATGTCACGGAGGTGAAGTAGTTGATAGGGTAGCTCTTTTCAATGATAAGGATAGCAACCTGTGTATCAAAGTTCTAACCCGTCACACTCGGAGGCCCGAGGTAAAGCTTTTTTTGGTTTATTTTAATATTTTTGACCAATTTTGTTTGGTTTATTGTGAGGTTTTGTTCTTGATTTTAAGTAGCTGAGTAATTTCTCTGGCTGTATTCTTAGATTGGTGATAAATTCAGTAGCAGACATGGGCAGAAAGGTGTCTGTGGAACAATTGTCCAGCAGGAAGACTTCCCATTTTCTGAGAAAGGCATTTGTCCAGATCTGATTATGAATCCTCATGGGTTTCCAAGGTAATACATATCACTCTCACTAGTTATATGTGAAAAGTGAAAACATTACAGGAACCCTCATTTTCGGTAAATTGAAAAAATTTGCTTATGATTACTCCAGATGCTCCTTTGTTTTCTCAATCACATCATTATAATTTTAACATAATAGATCCTACTCCTATTTTTTAGCCTTTAAGGATACTTCATTCATAGCCTAATTGCTTTACTTTATGATCAATGGCTTTACTATAACCTATAGCCAATAGTTGTGTACTAGTAGTGTTATACTGTTTTTTATTATAATAATTGAAGAGACTAATATTTTTCATGGCATCAGTCGAATGACAGTTGGAAAGATGATAGAGCTTCTTGGAGGAAAAGCAGGGGTTTCATGTGGTAGATTTCATTACGGCAGTGCTTTCGGGGAAAAAAGTGGCCATGCTGACAATGTTAAAACCATAAGGTACCATGTTTGTCTCTGCTGACTTTTTTATGGTTTATCTATATTAGTGTTCTCATGGTTTTCTTGCTCTGGCAGTGAAACTCTTGTGAAACACGGCTTCAACTATGGTGGGAAAGACTTCATTTATTCAGGTTTTCATTTCACAAACTCTTGAATTTCCATTTCACGCTTACTTTAGGAAATTACAGGATTGCAACACCTCTCTTCCCCAAAGGAATCAACCTTCTAGATGTTCATAATAATTTTGTTTTACTTGGGCAATCCCTTGGTGATCACTGCTCGTAACGACAATGTTGTCAATGTACACAAGTTACAACTAAGTATAAGTAAACCGAGAGTGGTCATCATCATTCCTTATCTTACCAAACTATTGAATCAAAGTGCTAAATCTACTCTGTTGAAACCTTAAGGGATTGCTTGAGCCATATAGAGAATTGCAAAGACAAAAAACTTGTCTTGAAAAGACATCCTTTGAGCAAAAAAATCTAGGAGGTTGCTCCATATAAAATCTTGATTGAGATTACTAGGGGCGAATGCCTTTTGTGGAAAAAGTGTGACCATAATACTAGTAAAAAACCTGGGATAACCTTTAGCAACTAGTCGAGCCTTAATCCTGACATCAAAATTCACTTTAACTATGAAGATTCACCAACATCCTACTACTATCTTTCTTGGAGGAAGTGGAACATGGTTCTAAGCTCCACACTATGAACTGCACAAATTTGACAAGCCTTAGCCTGTAGTCATCCTAGAACAGAAAGAGCCTAACCTATAGTCCCACGGTCGTAGATGTAACAGTAACAGTAAGTCAGTAACATAGGATAAACCAAAGTGAGGTTGTGTTTGGTGCTCTGCTTATAGGTGATTTTAACCAAATCCATGACTTTGAGAGCTTCGTGAAGCACAATTGTCTTGAGTCTGTTCTGATTAGTATTGAATTGTTATTCTCTTATTTTCCATTGACAATGTAAAATTTGAGTGATACTCCAGCAGTATGGTATTTCTTTTTCTATTTATCGTTCTAAGATGTGTTGTGGTTCATCTTTTAACTTTTAGGTATTACGGGTTGCCCATTACAAGCATATATTTTTATGGGGCCAATATACTACCAGAAATTAAAACATATGGTGAGTTTTAAATCATTTAAAAAATATTTGGAGTCCTTTTACACTTTATGTGCATTAATATGGTGAAATATTGTTTTTAGTATGGGAAAGTTATTTTTCGTCTTAATGGTAACTCAGCCCGTTTTTATATCAATAAACTTCACAAACAAAAGCTCTGTTGATGTCAGGTGCTTGATAAGATGCATGCTCGTGGTCAGGGCCCTCGTACCCTGATAACTAGACAGCCTACAGAAGGGACAGCTAGAAATGAATATCGCTCCACGCTTAAAACTAGAAGATGATTAAGTTTAAGAGATGATCCAATTATGAGAGTGCATGCAGTTCTCAAGTGAATATCAAGCTGAAGATTTTAGTTGATGCTGCACGTTGTAAAAAGATGATGTTATTTTGATTTCTATGGTTTCATATTTATGTTGAAATTTCAATATTATAAGTTGAATTTCAATATTATTTTGCTATTTCAAGTCTAACAATTCATAAATAATTATCTATTAAATGGAATTGTGTTTAGCGGAACGACTAGATACTCACAACATGACGAGTCAATGTTTGAATAAAATTCCTTTCAATCGAGAGAATTTATGGGAAAAAAAAAATGCTTTGGTCTGGCCCATGCATGAAGCAGCAAGTCTTGCCCTACTCTAAATCTCTCAGTTGCCTAATTAAGCAAATCAATGTGCAAGCACGGATCAGAACGCATGATTTATCTCATGAAAAGTCTCTTCAATATATTTAGATGTGAAGTAAGCTTTTCTAATGATATGCTTATAGAAGAAAATGATGTTTTAACAACCAGGATGCTTTGAGGATAATCTGGTCAACATTTAGTTACAGTATCATGCATAGTTGAAATTACCAAAATCGTTATCTGGTAAGAGTACTCCTTGCACAAGTGATAACTTTAAAAATGAACATTGAATTAAATTACGGCAAATATGACTTGTCTCACCATGACGAATCGTCAAAGCAACTAAATTAAGAGAACAAAATTGGTTATGTTGGTCTAAATGCTGCTAGAGTCTGTAGGAAATAAATAAAAATCCTAAGTCCAACAAAAGCATTTACAGTTTGTGACCAAAATGTATGTACATCTACCGCAACAACCTCCTGCATTGATCTTAAATTACTCTTAACTTAATCTTCTACAGTCTGGATCTCACCCATCATGATCCGATTACTCACAACATTAAATCCCAAAACTAAAGGGCTAACCTTTTTCCCCTTTTTGCCCTTCTTCTTTCCACCTCCTTTGGAAGATCCTTCAGTGTGGTCCACATCCTGTATAACTGCATTAGCTGATGCCATGGCACTAGCGCCAAGTCCGTTAACTTTCTTACCATGCTTACTCTGGAAAGCTATGTCCAACACATCCGATGGTAACATCTCCTTGTAATTGAGGAATTTATCGATGAACTGATGGTTGGGGTCAAATGATCCAAGGTTTTCTATAAGAAGCGTCTCAGCTTCTGATCTGGATTGCTTCAAGCAAAATTCAAGGAAACTTGTATCTGCCATAACCACCAAAAAAAGTTGAAAACATTTAATTGTGCATCAAGAATAACATGCTCTAAACCATAAACCTATCAGCTGTTGGATTATGCAAATGATAATAATAAACATACAGCATAGTCTCAGCTTAAACCATGGCATCATATTTGAACATTGATTAAAAACACACTATCAAATATATCATATGCCCATAAATATTTAATTTTCAATTTCAAAATTAATAGCAACCAAAAACTGAAATGGTACAAGTACCTTTAGTCCCAATAAGCCTGACACACTCATTCTCACACCAATCTCTGAAGCCCATTGCCTCTGAAAATTTAAAAAACATGGATCAGTATTTTAGAGAATCATCAATTGATCCAGTTAAGTGGATCAAACAAACGGACGGAACTACAAAAGTGGGAGCAATGTATCTTTTTTTACCAGAATGCTTGGTCATGGCATCATTTTTCAGTTTCAGCGCCGATTGAGAAGAGGCAGGTGATGATGATAGAGGTCGCTCAGTTGGTTTGCCACTTGCTGATTTCTGCCGGGCTAATAATCCCGATGAATTACCTTTCAAGGGTACATTTTTTGATCCCCAGCTTCCTTGGCTAGCCAGCTGAGGGAAATCTGATCTGCTTACAAATACACCAAACAAATCAACACATAGTTTTTGGATTTGGCTTCTCTGAAGTGAGAAATTAATGGTTGATATAGTATTTATTTACTAGACACATGATTTTTTATGCACTTAAGAGGTTGATATTACTCGCATTACTTTCTAAAGTAAATTAACAAGAAAATTTGGGAACCCAAGAAGAGATATACAACAAGCTTAAAGAAAAGTTTAGAAACATTTAGCTAGCAGCCAATTAAAAAAGCCTTATGCATTTTGCTAGCAACCACTTAAAAAAACCTTGCTACAAAGGATGTAATCCAAGATTATAAAAATAAAATATAACCTATTTTATAGCCAATCAATCATGTTCTCTACTCTATACATACATGTTTAATCAACAGATGCAACAAAACCCAACACTTTCAGGAAAGTATGGGTAACACTCGTAGCACAGTCAACTTTTCATTGAGCTCTTCTATTGGATGAATTACATTGTGCACTGCAATTAATGTGCAGCATACAAAAAACTAATAATAATATTAATATTTGGAAGCTTATTTTGCTTTTGAAAATTTGGTGGATAAAATAGAAGAGGTTTCGGTGGAAAATTGTTTAAAAAATAATCAAAACAAAACATGCATAAATTTGATAAAACATCAGAGAGACAGAAGTCATACTGCTTAGTTTCTTGCTTAGATGGTTCAATTGGACCCCAGAACAAGTCATCATCCCCTTTATATTTTGATTGATTAGAAGCATGTGAGTTTATTGGAAGTGGAGATGCGGCTTTAGATGGAGAGGAAGCTGAAATTGACCGTGAAGAAGTACTATTCCAATTAGCTTGGGCAGGCTGGGATTTCTGAGGCGTAGGCACTGGGCTTGCAGGAACTGCAGAAGTTTTTTTCCCCTGCTCCTTCAGAATGTCCCTTAAAGAAGTTGGTTTAGGAACCCTACCAGAATCAGTAGACCATGCCGGAGAAGAAGATTGGATAGGTTGCTCTCGCTCTCCTTTCCAAACAACAAAGTCTCCCAGAGAGGGTCCTGCAGGGATTGAAGGCAACACTTCTTTTTCCTGCTGTGCAGATCGGGAACTTTTAATCTTTTCAACAGGGCTTGAGGATATAGGAACTTCGGCGGACGCAACTGGAACTGGGGCTTTAACTCCCGAACCCTTTGATTTTCCTGACTTCTTGCGACTTCTTTTAGTATCTTTTGCCTCAATGAAGTTACTACCATCTGTTGATTCTGAATGCACAGCAATATCATGCGAAGACAATGTGCTATCTGGAACCTCCACTTCTTTTTCATTAGATTTCTTCAAAACTTCTTCAGCTAATAGATCATGCAGCGGACTTTTCTTGCTCTTCAGATTGTGAGAAATTTGAGCATTAACAGGAGATTCTGTATTGCTTCCTCCGCGACTTTCAGTAGATACCTTAACAGAGTCTGGATATGACGCAACCCCAGCCCAGGGTGTTGCCAGACTCATGGAATTGACAGAAGCAGTAACATCAGATACAAGTGTTTCTGTCTGTGCCTTTCTCTGTTCTTCCTGTTGAATTTCTAATAAAGACTTTGCCTTGACACTTGGAGCGGGTTTCCAAGCTCGTCCAGCAGGAACTTCGGCATTGATTGTAGAAACAGAAGAAACTGCCTTAGAATCGCCTGCAAAGACCGTTTCACGATATTCAGCTGTCTCTTGGGCATCAGTTTCTTCAACATGACTTACCTTACTTCTTGTTTTCTGCAGATATGTTTCATGTGGTTCGTCTTTGTTTGTTCCCCCCAACTCATTAAAATTTGGTATTTCAACTTCTGACTGCTTTGATGGCTGCAAAGTTGTGTTCTTTAGCAATCCCTTTGATTGGTCAGAAGACTGTTTGCTAGATTTTTGCTTCTTAGATTTCTTCTCATTAACCTTTTTGGGTTCATGTGTTTCAACATGCACAGCATTGGAGCTGTCTATTCCAGCCAGCTGCTCTTGATGTGCAATATCTGATTTGATCTTCACATCTGAACCACGACTTGCTGGGAGTAACTCAGCCTCACTAGATCCTGCAGAAGATTTATCAACAGCAGGTGCATCACTCTGTAAATGTATAGAAGGCATAGAAATTGCCGGTATCGCACCATTGTCAGGTTTCAAGGCACTGTCCTGAAGCTGCTCCGATGACTTAGCAGTGTAGTCAAAAACAGACTCCTGCACAATGTGGGGTTCCTCTTTGGATCTGTTCAGGTCATTCACAAGAGAACTCTCAACATGAGGAGATGCAATTTCCTTTTTACGATTCTCATTAATTTGCTCAGCAAGAGTAGGTGCCCAGTTATTTTGAGGAATAGTATCCCCAAATAACTGGTGAGGCAGACGCATAGTAGAAGCTTTACTGTTAACTGTATAACTTGTGTCTTGGCTGACTTTAAGATGCAAATTCATAGAGTCGGTACTAAGGTCACTGTGCACACTAGGAATTGGTATCTGGGAGCTCATGGGAAAAATCTCTTGTGGGGGTTGAAGTTGAGAAGGATCCACACGCAAATTTCCCATTGGTAATGCACTTTGCAACTGTCCATAAGATGAATTGCCAAAAAGCTGGCTAGACTGTTGGTCCTGCAGCATTTTGGAAAGCAGTTGTTGCTGTTGTTGCCGCAAGAGCAGCTGCTGCTCCTCCTGCTTCTGCTGCTGCTTCAGTAACAGGAGTTTATCTAACAGGGGCAGCTGCGGTGCTGAAGCAGCTGCTTGAGAATGCAACTGCAACAAGTATTGCTGTTGCAACAGATTCATTACTTGAGGATCTTGCGATAAACCAGAAGATAGTAGCTTCTCTGCTGTCAAAGAACTGGCTGGGCTATCTGCGGCTTGAGCCAGTAAATTGCTTAAAGACAAGTATTGCTGTTGCAACAGATTCATTACTTGAGGATCTTGCGATAAACCAGAAGATAGTAGCTTCTCTGCTGTCAAAGAACTGGCTGGGCTATCTGCGGCTTGAGCCAGTAAATTGCTTAAAGACAACTGATTTTGTGGTGTCAGCCTTGGTTGTTGAATTCCAAATGGCATTTGAGGGAAATTCTGATCATGTCGTGGGTCAACTTTATTCTGAAGGAGATCCATTCCACCTTGTAAGGGATTATTTGGCCATCCAGCAGTGCCATTATTTATGCCTGCAGATGTCCTTTCAGATAATCCTTGGATTAACGACAACCACTCGGAACTTTGGGACTGAGGTTGACGCGAATTGTCGCTCACTGAAGACAGGAGCTTTGAATGCAATGATACATCTGGGACATCTGATTTTGGAGCAAGGGATACTGCATCCTGCCCTGACCAATATGGATATGAATTGGTGGGTAAGGACATCTGGCGTTCAAGCTCCATCCTCTTCGCAAGCAAGTAAATGTTGCTTCCACTATCTACTCCCGATGGGCCCAGATTGCCAGAATTATTTCCAGCAAAACCTTGGAAACCTGATAGCATTTAACATAAATGTTGTCAAACCTCGTTCAAATGAATTAAAGATAACAGGTAATATAAATAAAAGAAACGGAAATAAATTACAGTACATCTAAATAATCAAAAGAAATGGAAATAATTAAACATAACAGGTAAGAACCTTCTGATAATGCCAGGTTGTTAATTGTAGGACTGCTCCTGTTACCAGACATGAGCGACTCCAGATACCTATTTTCAATTCCGGTATCAGGACCTTGCCGATGTCTAGAATCGCTTTTCAACATCTCAACCTCACTCAAGCCAGAGACAGCATTTCCAAATGTAGCAGGATTTTGGCGGCCAGTTATATCTGCCAATTCAGGCTGCGGTGCAGAAAATCCTGGTGGTGGCCGGGCTTTAGCTCGTAAATGTGGCATGACATCACCAAGAGAAAACCATGGTGAGTCAGCTGCTGAATTTTCCAGACGAACAGGTAAATCAATACCAAAATACCCAGCCTCAAACCATCCAATAATATCAATTCCTTTAAATGGGCCTTGGATTAGACCCTTGGGATCTTTATACAAAAGAGATAACTCCTCTGGAGCAGTCGGAGGAACTCTTCTGGTTCCATGTTCACTTTCCAAAGTACCAGATGGCTGCCTTTTAACAATGGGATCTTCACTAGCGCTCCACTTACCTACTTCTTTGGGCTCAGATACAAAACCCAATTTACTTTCCCAGTGACTTTGAGGATCTTTTGGCTGGTGCGAACTCTCATCTGATTTCCTTAGTCTAACATCACTAGGTACATCTCTGCTATTGTGCAAGAGAGTACCTGTATGTTCATCTCTGCTATTGGCTCGCCATGCAGCACCAGAATGAAGAGAACTATTTCCTTCAAAGGATGAATCTCTATTACTGGATAACTCATCGGCAACTTTGTAAGAACCTCCATCTTCACCTCTATCTGTGCATAAAAGTTGTTAGAAAAACTCAACAGTGTATGCAGAAAAAGGAAATTATACTTATGAAATGCCAAAAACATTATAGCACACGTAAGGCTGAGTTTTATTTGATTTACACACATAGATGAGGAAGAAAAGAATCAATATCAACTTGATAATGTAGTAAAACGCAAAAACATGGTAAAACTAGGAGAAAAAGTAGAGGGAAATTCATGAACTAAGCTTGTTTGAGGAATATAAACAACCCATCTTGTTTGAGGAATATAAACAACCCATCAGACCTGTTTATTTATCTTAAAAATTGAGGTTTTCACAGTGTGCACTATAATAAAATGACACCTTGAAAATAAGATAAAGAGATAACTGAGATATTGTTTGATGATATGAAAAAAAAAAACTTAATTCCAAGGTTTTATAATCACCTGTCATGCCTTAATTTTTAACAATTTGGAGGATATATATTAAGATACCTGTATCTTTTCAAAATAGTTAGGCAGCTATAAATGGCTGTATACTTTTGAGCAATTCATATAAACAATTTATCAGTATAATGAATGGCAGATTATAGCAGCAGTGAAAAATCTGCAGTATAAATATGGTGTTGCGGCCTATAGCAGAAATGTAACGGATATAGCAGGCGTTGCGGCCTACAGAAGATGGCAGACAATCCACCATGTCATTACCGTTCTGTGGCAACAATTCAACAACACTGAAACTTAAGCCACGACCATAATCTCTGAAATTAACACCAGAGCAAACCAAAACAATTCATTTCAAACAGTGTTATCAAATAGCAGCTATAGTGGTGCTATAGCACTATAACGTAGCGGAATTTGAACAAATCTCTATTATTTTGCGATTAAGTGTTGTCAAATAGCAGCTATAGTGGTGAGGCATGGCAGAATTTGATCAGATTGCTACTTTTCGCAATTGATAACACTTATTTCAGAAAGTTACTCAACACCAGAAACTATTTATAAGCATATATCCCAAGTGTACCTTGGAGAGGAGTGGTTCCAGGCTTCATACGTCTAGTATGAGTAAAATCTGTTGAGCCCCTTCCATCTTTGGTCACTTGAGGTGCACTACTACTAATTATCTCTCCTTTGTCAATACCATTTAAGATAGACTGTTAAAACAGAAAAACAGTATATTAAACCACAAGAAAAAACAATGACATCCAGTAAAATATTAACAGAGAGACTGTGTACCAGTTCCTCGGAACTTGGTGTCATAAGAGCAAGAGGCTCCAATGGTTCATCCTGTGTAAGACTTGGAACCTGCACAAAATCATCAACAAATTTCCTATTTCTGCCCATATTAGTAACTCTGTACACATCAAGCAATCTTGTCCTGTTATATCTGAAGGGGCAAGGTTCTTCGTGTCCACTCTCTGCTTTGTCTAATGCAGTTCCAGGATATGTGCTATTGAAAGAGCTACTACCAGAGCCACCACGGCCGTGTCCGGGACTGAAGACTGGTGGAGGTGTATTCTCCGCACGACCACGTCCATAGGAAAATGTAGAGCCTTGTTTGTGTGGCGGTGTGCTTTGGGAATGAGGAGGCTCTACCCTTCCACGGTTTTGTGCAAAGTTAGGTCTCCATGGTCGAATGTGATCTCCGTCCTTCTCATCCTTCCCATGAGACAAACCTTTATCCAGATGTATATCACCATCTTTTCCTGAATCGCTCCATTTTTCACGAAGACCTTCTGGATCCTTATCATTAGGACCCCAGCGTGAGTTCCACTTGCTCTCACGCCGCTGATCAAAGTTAGCATCCCGGTTTCCTGAATCATTCCATCTATTACTATCAGATGTAACACGACGTGCTTCTCCTAAGTTCTTTGGAGCTGGATTTTCTCCCCATCGATCCACCTTTCGAGAATCACCTAGGTCTTTGTCCCCATCCCTCCAACGATCCTTACGTATGGAGGACTTAGTGTCTCTCTCAGTGTCTCTCTCTTCATCACGCCAACGATCACGACGTCCACTTTCAGAGTCAAACATGGATGGCCTAAAGACGTCCTTTCTCTTCTGTGCATCCTCTCCATCACCAGATATCTTAACAGTCTCTGGGCGACTGCCATGTGATGGATTTGAGATCACATGGTTTTCCTGAGTCATAAGAGACAGATAAGGAAAAGAAGAAGCTAACTTAGAATCTAATAAATAATTTTCTGGAATGCTATGGTTGCACTCAAATCTTTTTCACAGAAAAACATTCCACAAAATTATAAAATGACAAAAACAAGCATCAAGTAGTCAAGACAAACCATAAGCCCTGTTCCAGATTTATTCTCCCCTGGCTTTGACAGAAGCCATTGTGGTGAAAGTGGAATAGGATTGTCAGAGCCTTGGACATCTGTACAAAAGGGAGAGAAATTTCAGTTCATAAAAAAATTGTCAGAAGCTATTTGCAACTATTTCAGCAAGCAGGAAAAAAAAAGGACATATGACACATGTAAAACCTAATAATGTAGCCGTTGACCAGTACAAAAGTGAGAACAGAGTTTATCAGAAGCTTAATATTCCCATGTAAAAAAAAAACTTTAAGCTTAATAACATACCCAATTAAATGCCCTCTCTTCTGTTGTAACACACACACCCTGAACCCGGTATCATACCAAGAAAACAGAAGGAAAAAAATATTTTGAAAGATGGATCTTTATAGAATTTATGCATTGATAGTTTCTAACAGTAAGAAGCTGAAATCAATTGGTTCAATAGGATCAATCTAATGGATGTTGATTACGTAGAGTACAGCATTAACACTTACAACATGAAAAATGTGCTAATGCCTAATAACAATAATGCACACACGAACAGGAGTTGACATGTAGATAAAAAGAAGCACAAAATAATCAATATATCAGTCAATACTTGATAGTCAATAACATGTCAGACATTTCATGAAAACTCCATCCAAATACTCGTAGCTACATTTTACAATAATTTTTTTAAATCTAACAACAATACATTTGAGAAATCACAATAATTATAGTAGTTTCCCTTATTTTATTCACCTGTAATCTAAACATACAATGTAATCAATTGGGCTAAAAGACCGAGAGACGTGGAGCAACACTAGTATACTACAATGTAACAATAGAACAATTGGCATCAAGATTAAAAAAAATATCATTATTTTGGCAAGCAAACGTGATTATAACTCAAAACACCAAATATTTTCCAATTTCAATCATAAGAAGCTAACATCCCCAAGAATACAATCTATAATTCGGAATGGTGAAATCTACCAAGTATCTTGAAAATATTTAAAAAAACAAAAAAAAACAGTAGAGTGACACTAGAATCGGCATCAAGATAATGTTATTTTCATTACTCGGCAAGCAAACACCGTAATAACACAAAATACCAAATATTTTCCAATTTCAATCATAAGAAGCTAACATCCCCAAATTAAAATCTAAAGTTCTAAGCAGTAAAATCTACCCAAGTATCTTAAAAAAAATATTAATAAAAATAAAAACAGTGACATTCGCTCCACTGAAAAAAATCGTAAACTTGCCGAACTCAGAATTGTGAGAAATGCACCATATTGAAAAATCAATTAAAAAAACAAAAAGAACAACAGAAACGAAAGACGCTGGTAATTTACAATTCACTGTGGGAGTGGGGAAAGAGAGAAATGCACGTGTAAACCCTGAGTGACGTCGAATTCATCGATGTAAATTACAGTACAAAAAATACAAAACCCTAAAAAAACTGAAACACGCAAATGAACCGCATTTCGGTTATAATAAAAAATAAACCCAAACTTGATGAGAGGAGCTAGGGTTTAGTGTGAAAATGAATAAAGATAATAATAAGAAGAAAAAGAAGAGGAAGAATCGAAAGAATTTTGGAGATGGTAAAACCTTTGGAGATCTGCAATGGAGGAGCAGAGTTAGCGTTGAGACGAGTATCGGAAGTTGAGTTTTGAGCCATTGATGAACGAACGAAGGAACGAGAGTGAGAACACTGAGATGAGATGAGATGAGATGAGATGAGATGAGATGAAACTGTGCGTGCGTGCGTGCGAGGGAGAAACAAAACGTAGGTTAAGCTTCAGAACACAATACAATATAAATGGGTAGTGTGCACGTTAATGGTGTGTAACCTTGTGTGCGCACGTTAGTGGAAGCCTTTGTTATACGAGGTGAGAATTTGACACGCGCTGTGAAGTTGAACGTGTCTAACACGTTGTTGGGTTTGGGTCTTCGTGTTTTGCACGCGCTTTGAGAGGGTGAAAAATTGGATGGATTTTAATTTTTTTGGAATTTTCCCTCGTCGATTGATTTTTAGTGGTGCTCCTATTTCTCATTCAACTTGTTTTTTTGAAAAAACTTCTCAATTCATTATTTGACCTAGTTAGTAACTCTTAACTAGAGACTAGAGATATTCCATTCATCTTATAATTTATTTTTTTTTATTTATAATAGAGTTGAGGATTAAAAGTACCAATAGAGTAAAAGACTTAAAATATAGTAGAATCTTTTGAACAATTACTGAATTGATGAAGTAAGATAAGTTTCATAGCATGTGCACGTGCTAATGAGTGCAATGTAGAAGAAAGAATTAGAAAGATACAAATAGAGAAGAACGATATGCATCACACTTTTCATACATTTTTATCTATTATACACGGATTTGAATTTCCTGTTGTAGGGAATCACATAGTTTGACGTTGTTTTACATCTCAGCCATTAATTATTAAATCGGACGAATCAGAATAATTCTTTTACAAAACTAGTTAAAACAATCTCAGTCATACGATTGTGATCGAACAGTCCTTAACTGTTACAGCGGGTCACTGTAACATCAGGAAACCGTTTCCCTTATACACCTCACCATCACATCTTCCTTTTCATGCGCTTCTTTTTTCCATTGTATTATAGTCGATTTTTTATTATTTCATTTTTCTTTATTGAGATCATTACAATAGAGCATTAACTATAATAGTATCTCTATTCTCTTGTGAGTTGTGAATGGACCTCTTCTTACAAATATAACACTGAATTAGTTTTCTCAATCTTGACCGTCTAATTTAAACCAATAACATACATTGTTTAAATTTGAACATATAAATATATGTAGTTTGGATAGTTCAACTAGTTTTTTAACCCGTGCTCACGCACGGTTGACTTTTCGTTTTCATTGACTTTATTAATTTAAATTTAATACTGTATGTTATGTTATAACAGACAGACACTTATTTATTCAATATCCAATACATAAGACAATAACATCCAGTACACAATACTACTTGAATAATTTCAAAGTCACCACATATGGCTAAAACAGAATGACTACAATTGGCAAATAATCCACAATACAAACAAAGGATAATTATGTTGAAGGAGATTTTATTTTTTTTAGCAGCAAACAAAGGAAAATTTTACTAACAAAACACTCAACACTTAGGTATAAGACATACCAATGAAGAATCCAAATGGCACAAATAATCCTAAGACCAAAATAAAGACCAACACCAGAGCCACTGAACAGAAAGCAAAAACTACTCCCACACCAAAGAATTTGGATCCTCGGCAGCACATTTCTCTACTGCACTTTCTGCTGCATCATTTCAGCCATCAGATTAATCAAATGGCAGCGACATAACACAAACTTATGCCCCAATTTTCCAGTGTATCATTTTCTTCTTACGGTTTTATCGGTGTTCTTCTCTGCATTTTGTCGGTCTTCTTCACAAACTTGTGCTTCGTTCACTTTAAAAATATTCAGGCCAATACTCTTTTTTTCAAATCTTACAATTTTTTCTGCACAACAATGCCTTTTATGCAATTTTATTTAAGATCTTGATATTCAGGCTTTTACCTTCACTGCCAATTAAAATGAGAAACTTTAATACAGAAACATTGAATCAAATAGGGGCAACAAAATAATAGGCATAATAGCACAGTTCATCCTACTAATTTTGCACAGACAACATAGCATAACAACCACAATCCACAAATGAATTTCAAAAGTTCAAATAATTAGAGCAAAATGTTTGCAGCATAGAATTGTTCAAAGAATTGTTCGCTGTCGTGCGCCGATTAACTTCTTTGTCTGTGTATAAGCGAAACAGTTTGGGGTTTCATCACAGTGGCTTCCTCCTCCATGCTCGCCGTTGACCATCGTTTGCCGTCACAGTTTGGGGGTTTCATCTTCTTGTATTTATTTCAACTTTGAAACAGTTTCACCGTGTTTTTTAATCCACTTTTCATCTTTAATCACATCGGTTTGATTAATCATACGGTCGATATAATTGCTGTAGACACAGCAGCAGACAATTTTGCTGCTGAGGATCCAAATCCCACACGAAACTGGTGCAAGGACAAAACACAAAGGTCCAAAAACCAGAAGAAGAAAAAAACCAGCTCTGAAAATCATCAGCATCATAAGAATTAACATCAGAGTCCACATCAATAGCATTAGACAATGCCTGAAAGGCAACCAAAATGAATATGAATATGAATAAGTAACTTGTGCTAATGACAACAAATAGGAGAAAAACAACTTATACAAATTGTATACACGAGTTAAACCTTTGATGGAGTGGAAAATGGACATTGATAACAGAAGGTTTGAATAATTGTAGGATCTGTACAAACTCTTTTCACCCTATAAGACCCGTCAGAAAAAGCCGGCTGCTTTGATGATGTATATCAACAACAATATAGCATCTTATGTCCAACTAATCTATCAAATTCAATTAGATGTGGAACAGAATTCTTAGCCTATGAAGATATGAATTTAAAATCAGCTAGATAATGTTAAACTAAATAGATAAAAACCAACTAAATTGATAGTTACCTTGGACTGAGCATCAAAGAAAGAAGAGGACTTTTCCACGATGTAACTCATATCAGAAATCTATGGATAATTCAGAGTATTAGCAACTATAGCAAAACAAATTATTTGACATGGATCACCAACAGATCATATTATGCAGAATAGATTATAATTGGAAATATATTGATTTGTCTATGCAATAAAAAAAAAAAATGAAACAGAATTGTAACAATCACTAACCTTCTCATCAACCAAAACCATCTCAATAGAGCTTGACTCACCGGGATTAAGGAAAGCAGGATTTTTTCACAAACGAATGACCCTTTCCTTGATATGAACATTTTCTTTGCCAGGCAATATTTCAGCAATATCATTGAACTTGGAATCAACCTTCTCCTTTCAATTGTACACCATTTTTGCGAAGACGATCCAAAATTGTTTGAAGAATTATTAAACACGAAAATACATTTATAGATGAATAAGCAACCAGATAGAGCCTCCACCAGATCCAGCAAATTTCCAAATCAATATTACTTCGGTTGGGAGGAAAATTTGATAAGCAGTTATACCTTCACCAGATAAACTTGCAGGAGTAACCTCCCCTCTATGCAAACAATTCGACACTTGTCTTTTTTACCCTAAACTCTAGCTAACAAATTTAGCCTAGACTCTAGCTAATATAAACCCTAGGAAAAATATGCCGCTCCTATACTACACTTGTCTTTTTTGGTAAGTTCTATACTACACACACTTGTCAAAAGCAGAAAAAAAAAATACAAAAATATATATATTTTCCTAAACGACAAGAAGCATAAACGCCAAAACATAAGAACATTTGAAACCACTAAGCTGACGTGGCACAGTAGAATGCATTCTACAGTAACGTTTTTCCGTTTCGGATGTGTCAAGTATATAGATTTCAAATTAATGATCGAGGTTATTTATTATCCGTAAGTGCATGATGTATTCATCATTGTGGATTCAAATACACATATAACAATGTTTACAACATAACCGAAAGAACCATCACATTGTAAAACTCCGGGACAAATTATCTATGTAATATTGAACTATTAGTAACGTTAGTTAGACCTCGGTCTAATATATAAAAAGGGTATAGATATCATATAAATTAATGTTTTATAAAAAAGGTATTTCCCCTTCTCTTTTCCTATATTACTCAGAGTCCGTCCATTCAATTAAAAGATATTTTTCATTAATATATTTTGTCTACTTGAGCAAAGACGGGAGAAGAAGAGCAACCATCATTGAAAAATAGCTAGCTATATCAACTCTTCCCATTGGGTTCAAGAGGTACAAAATTTGCACTTTCTACATAAAAATTTAACTAGTTAGTATCCATAAGGTTGAGCAATTGAATGAATAATAAGGACAGCCTAGAAATAATACAAAGTTCTATTTACTCAGATCAACCAGGAAACTACAATTGAAATGAACACGCACTTGTGCTCACAAATTATACCATCATTATACTTGTGATGTTGCAAAAGTGGGAATTCTTGAGACATGTTTGGTAGTGTGAGCATCCCCTGTAGTCAATATTTGAGGTACTGACATGCCACCAGATATAACAATTTCTGTATCAAAAAATATAACATCCATGTTACAACACGAGATCATAATCATTAATCAAATATAAATAGTAAATTCACCCTACTTCATGCTTCAAGTAAATAAAAATAACAAGTAGTTTGTTAGTTTGTCACATAGTGTTTAATTAATTAGTTATTAGTCCATAACATTTCTACCAAAAAAAAAAAAACTAGTCCATAATTTTTGTCATGTTATCCCTAAATGTTTGTTGATATATCAATATTGATGCAAGTAATACGAGTGTGTGTTGATTCAATTAGGAAGGGAGTCGATTCACTCGGCAAAAATGTGAATTTAACTCAAGTTGTCGGTAATATGTAAGTACATATGTCAACGTTCTATGAACTTTGAAATTTGTCTTGACTCTGATGAGTCTCCGAGATCCAACTCACCTAAACTTTACATAAACATAGGAGCGTGATCTATAACAACAATAACTAAATACTTAAACGTGATAAAATATTATATGAGCTCTCTCACTCATATATTACACAATATTCATTTTTTCATCTAATGTGTAACTTTTAATTCGTATTTAATGGAAGTCAATAAAAACAATCAAATCATGTACTACTTGGTTAGAAACTTGTATACTTACCAATTCCTTCCCGAACAGAGAGATTAGGCCTCAGAATATCATTTGGGTTAATGAGAAAAATATCTCCAAGATATAAGTGATTGGTGGGAATATAAACACAATAAAGCTCTTCTTCATCTCTGCTCTTTCGTAGTGTTACTGTAGATGTGATGAATCCCAATACATACTCTCCAATACGAGGATGCCTAACAAGGGCCACTTCCTTGAAAGCATTAGAGCTTTGATCTGCCAAGTAAGTGAAAATTTTAGAGTATCAAACAAAACAATTATGTGAGGGTATGAGCCGAAGGTGCGTCTGATGTTCGACACATGTTAGTGTCACTGACACGTGCATGTTGTTACATTTAGTTTTTTTTTGTCTTTTCAAATTATTACTAATATGTCAATGTGTTAGCGTCAGTATCGTGTTAAGTGCCAATACTTTATAAAGAAAGAAACGTGGTTGAGTTCATCGAATGCATTCAAAAAGAATATACCTGGTGATATTGCTGCACTTATTTGCTTGGAGGCAGCATATATGTAGCTTACAAGAGGCATTTTCTTGATGAACCATTCACCTAGGGTAAGAACAGAAGCTCCTAACCATGATGACATGAAAATTCCAACTAGGAATATGAAAGTGATGGATGAAACAAATCCAAGACCTACCCAATTATCCAAATTAATTTAATTAGAAGGCATCATCATAAGTATGGTAGTTGAAACGTTAAATCATTGCTTCCTAAAAGGCACAAATTAATGCACTCCTAAAGCTATAACCAACAACATGGCCATATACTTCAACAATTTAGCTTAACTAATGTAAATAGAAACACTCATATTCTTAAATCAAAATGTAAGAAATATAAATTATGAACTTACCAAAAATATTGATCCCGAGTTGATTGTATATAGGGGAGAAGAAACCATCAACAAACCGAACAAATCCCCATGTGACATAGAATGTTATTGCAATTGGAAGAAGGATGACACTGCATATGACATTACATTATTATTTCTAATAAGAATGATAAATACTAAAAAATAATGCCAAGGGTGAAAGCAAAACAATGCTTAGTGAGTGTTGCCCTACAAAACTCATCATTAATATAATTGAGTGTTGCAACTTCTTAATGGTACACAAAAATCAAAACCGGGAGAGTTGACAGCACGACTCTTCTCTAAAAAAAGAATCTGAGTTTAGTTTTTACAGCTATTTGAGAGTAGTTCAACATTAATAATAAAAAATCATATGTCCTACTCGAAGATTGGTCATATAACAAGTTCAAAAGACCAGAGTCGTGAGAATACTTTTAAAAATCTATTGAGTGTTAAAATCCTAAAGAAAACTCCCACCAAAATTTTCATGTGCTTTTAACCATTTGGAGCACAAAAGTTTAAGTGGTTCTATAATTTGTCTTTTATTACCACCATGTCACTATGTGAATCAAAGATCATGAACTATTTCATGGTATATATGCAACAACAACAAAAAAAACGTTAAAGTTAGAATCAAAGATCATAAACTATCATTTTTTTATACTCGATAAACTATATCAAAAATATATATAACACCAAAGCACATGTTAAAAATAAGAGAAACTTATATATGCGTGATCATCATCTAAATAAACAAAAATGTATATGTACGTACCATCCTGTCATAAACTTCTTTGAGGCCCAGCTTCTAATAACTTTTGAAAATGCCTGAAATAGGTGAACAATTTTTTTTCATCTCATATAAATAAAACAAAGTGGAAAGAACAGTGTAACACAGATGAATATTACATTGTGTAATTTGATCTCTCCTCGTAATAAGATGTTACCTCTTGGCCTGAGTGATGTTGGGTTGAGAGAACGGTGTTGCCGGGAGACGAAGAATTGGAAGATGATTTAGAGCATACATTTTCAGAATTAATGGTTGAGACTGGAATGAGAAGCTCCAGATCTCTTGAAGCAGACATCCTCTTTGTAATTCTTTCTATTATTGTTACTTCTGCTCTCTTACAGGGGTCTAGGACCGAGTGATAGTCGGAAACTCGTAACAGAACATTAAAATAAATTTAATTAATTACCAAGCTTTTTTTTTTAACACATAATTGATTACCAGGCATTTTTTTACTAAATTAATTTCCAAGCTTTTTTTTGACAAAATTTAATTACCAAGCTTAACAACCATTTTTTTTGGTAAGTGCATATGTATATAATGTACGATTTTTTTATAACTGAAATTTTTACTAGACAAGAGTGGGAGTGGTTATGGTGCATAAGCTTTTTTCTTATGCACCATGCATAAATAATGAAAATTGTTTAGCGCACCCCCAGATTGCTTAGCACACCCACCAGATTTATAGCACACCCCCTAAATTTCTAGCACACTCCCCAAACTTCTGGGGGTGCGCTAGAAATCTGGAGGATGCTCTAAGCAATTTGGGGTATTTATGTACGGTACATAAACATGGCTTATGTACCATAACTTGTGCCGACAAGAGTCATAGATTAACCACTAACTATAGTTTTAAGAGACTTTCTATCTTTTATAAAAAAAAAAGAGACTTTATATCTATTATTATTTGTATCAATTTATTGTTGGTTAAAATGACGGTAATTCTATTTTACCCTTTGTGGTTCCATATATTATTGCAAATTACCTTTGTACAATCTTAGCTCATACAATAAAAATGTGTAATAACAACTAATAATAAGCATGTCTTTTTGTATAATTTTGACTATATTATAAGGAGTGGAACACAAATTTCATTGTGGCTTATGGTCATTTCTGATTGGAAAATATTTTTTTATCCTCTTACCATAATACACATATTTTTTTATTGGCTAATTTTTACTAGATGTCGAGTAAATTGCATACAATTAGTCAAAAGACAATCTAAAAAAAAACTTAAATTTTTAAATTCACCATATAGTAACACTTTTGTACCATGTTAATCGAGTTATTTTTAAAGCTAATGAAGGGAATATACTTGATGTTGTGGAACGAGTTAAATAGGTTTCATAGGGTTTGTTTGCTTTGAACTTTGAAGTTTGAAGGAAGGTTTGCTTAACTTACACTTACTCGGTCATACTTGCCTATTAGATCTTACGGTCCCATAATATTTGAATGGGTGGTCAAAATATTGATTGTGATTTATTTGATAATTTATGGAAAAAGTGTAGTACCCTTCATGCTTCTATCATTTTTCTTGGAGGTTACGATAGGATATAATTCATACAATTGCATTTGATAGCAGAGGAGTTATAAATATTGTGGTAGATAAATCATCTCTTTTCTGTGATTCTGATGATGAGAACTCTTCAAATTTATTAATTTTGTGCATACAAACTAAATCACATGTAGTTTAATATTTTTGCTTGGATTGGCTTTTAATTTGATTGCAACACTCTCCTATTGTAGGCATCATTTCAGATAAGATATACATTTGGCTCTTGAGGAACGATATTGTATTCAAAGATGGAAAGTTTTGTCATGATTCTATATTTGATTTGATTAGTGTAAGGTTGAGGGGAGTTAGTAGTTTTCCTTATAAAAGATTACAAAATTTCAAGAAAGAAACACTTCATAATTATTTGAACATTGAACATATTAACATGGACATCAAGATTTCAATGATCATTCAACACTTCATAGTAAACACATGACAAAAAATGCAACAGCTTCACTCTAATAGAGACATTAAAACGTTAACAATAGAAGAAATAGAGGAAGATTCTCCTTGGTACAGACACCATACTTTTATTTCAAAGCACTCTTAAGACCAAAACATTTTTTTAACGATTATTAAAAAATAATAACTAAAACAACAACAAAAATAAAAATAGCATCATCCTTTATCTACTTTCTTGTTTTTTAGGTTATGCATTCCCTCCAGTATAAATACAACTATTATAACCTACAAAATAAAAAAATAACAATGTAAAGTGAGCATATCAATTTAGTAAAATAATCAAATTATTTTAATTGTTTAGAAATTTAAAATCATATCTTCCACATACTCAACTCAATTCCTAAAATCTAAAGGGATAAACAAGACAAACTCATATAACTTTTAAAAAAAGCACTTCATAACAACTACACCAACATTAGAAAATGGTACCAAGTCAGAACCAATTAACTTTTGGAAAATAATGCACAGCATAAAACTTTCATGCAATGTATGTAATATATGGATAAGTTTTTTTCTTCTTCTACTAATAATCAGCTAGAAGTTAATTGATAGAGAACACAAAAGACCCTCATATAGTAATGTAACAGAGGAACTTGCCTACTCTAAAATAACTTATCACTTAATTGGATGAAATAAAAACCTTAACCATTGATTATTGACAAGAAAATCATTTGTTGTTTAAACAAATTTTATAATTTGTTGTGATTATGCACATACTATCTGCAGTTGATTTATGGTTGAGATTATATATGCTTTAGAGAAATTCTCACTACAGAGAAATTGAATATGTCTTAAAGATGGGAACATAGGAACAAAAGATATGTTGCGCAAAAACAACGTGAGAACTTACTTGGGTTAGTTGATGTTAGTGTAGCTGTCTGTGAGAAATCACAAGTTAATGGATTTTGCCCAACAGTGTGATAAAAGAGATTCATGGCATATGCAGCATGGTTTGCTAATGTGTTAGGTTCGAAACAAGCTCCACCTGGTTGAATTAAGCTACAATCAATCCCTTGCCCACAAGCATAATCCAAATTTGCTTGTAGTTGTGCATCAGTTAATCCTGCTTTTGGCACACACCATGCTATGTTACTATTATACGGTGTTGTTGGACTTGGAACTTTTGGCGTCGAATTCAAAGGAGATTTTGACACATCCGCATTAATCTTCAATAAAATTCAGAATTACAAATTGTTATACTTATACACTACTAGAACAACAATAAGATAAGATATGTGAGCATGATTAATGATTGCAAAATGCTGGCTTCATGTCCATTTAAGAATTCCGCTTTATTTGGCGTAGGGCCTTTTGGTGTAGGATTGAGGCCTTTTGGCGTAGAACCTGGACCTGTCGGTGCTGGAATCACTGGAGTTTTCGATACTTCCGGAGTCTTCAATCAAATTAAAAAATACATAGTTATTAAACACAACAATAGTGTAGGCACTCTAGAACAGTTTCAACTTTCAAGACAAAGGTATGAAAATGACAATACTTGGTGGCTCAAAGGTTCATGGTTTATGCCCATTAAACTGTTTGAAGTTGGTTAATCATTAATCAATGACAATATTTAATGAATGATTATGTAATAATATAATATTATAGTGATAGAATTCATACCGGGGCGGCCACGGGGCTACTGGTAGGAGTAGGAGTTGTACTTTGTTGCTTAGAGAGGCCTGCGTCATAAATCATCGATTGATCAGGGTTGTAAAGCCCAAAGGATTTCTCAGAACCAGCTCCAGGCTTCAAGTCTTCATCATATAAAGCAAAGATGTATGTGTCCACTGATTTCCCTGGCATCAGCGGTGTCCCAACCTTTGATCGTAGGTGCTTAATCAGATTACCATTGTAAGCCTTTGCATTCTCAATACTCGGTCCAGCCTCATCATTATCTCCTTTGTAGGGCCACCCCGTCTCCGCAACCACAATCTCAACTTCCTTAAAACCCAAAGAATCTAATGCAGATCGAACCGCATCCACCTGCGTTTTACACTTCAGAATCACTAACAAAACTAATACATAATTTCTTGCTAAATAATAACAACTTATAGTATTTATTTAACTCCCTAGCTAATACACAAAAACTTTAAAACATCAGGTATATAAAGTAAAAACCCTCTCACACTTGACATGTTAACATTCACAAATTATATGCATTTATATATATATGTTGTTAATCCCAAATAGCGTCGAACCCCAAAAATGCTAACCCTCTGGTCACTATTATAAGCAACAAATCCCTTTATAGATTACTAAATAACTGATCTATCTGTTATAATAAGTTTATTGAATAACTGATGTATCTGATATACTACCTGAGCATCAAACATATTCATGTAATTGAGTTTGGTGTTTGCGTCAACTCGGCCGGCGTTAGGTTGAAAAAGGCAAAAAGCCAAGTTATCAGCTCTTCCAGGATCACTTTTGTAAGCAAAATAGGGATAAGGATTAATAGCAAAAGGAGAACCGGTATCTTTATTAAACGACAACAAACCCTTCAAAACGGCACTATATTCAGGATGAAAACTTCCAGCAGAAGGAGGTTCAGAATTCGACAAAACCGACATAGTATGAACCGTAGAAACCTTAATTTTACCACCAAGAGAAGCTTCATCAAGTGATTTTTGCAAATTCTCAATCGCCGGTAACATTCCGTTAATAAGATTCGTATCATTTGAAGTTATAACTTCGTTTCCGACGGTGATGAGGATGATGTTACTGGCGGGATAGTAAGGGATGACGTTGGTGTTAATCCAGGTTTTGGCGAAATTTGGATCGGAAGCGAGTGATGGAATGTCGCCATTTGCGGCTCCGATAACGATTCCGATTCCGGTGTTTGCTAGTGCTTTGATTATGGCGGGATCGGTTCCGTATAATCGGACTTTTTCGAAGGCGGTTGTTTGAAGTAGTTTTGCGGTGGCGGATGGTGGTGGAAGGTTGTCGGCGAGTTGCCCATAGTTTACTCCTAGGAATGGGTCAGAATCTGCACACAATAATAAAAAAAATTTAAAGAACACAAGTTACACAACAGCTAGTAAATTCTTTTTTCTTTATAAAAATATAAATCTTTTTTTTTTTGGTTTATTGTAGTTTTTTTTTATTTGACTGTAGTTTTAAATTTTAATCCTTCACAAAATGGACTAAATAATGTGATGTGATATATTTTACATAATAATAAGACTATGACTAATAAATAATAAAAATGGATGGCACCAAAAAAAAAAATAATAATAATAAAAATGGATACTTTTTAAATTCAGAGTAAAATTTGATCTACAAATGAGTAAAATTTGATAAAAATTTACTTCAATCATAATCAAAAATTTGTTTTTTAATTCCGGTAAGATAGCTCAATTGTAGTTATAGCTAATAAGAACATTTATTAGTTGGATGGATCATAGTTCAAACTTTAAATTCTCACTTTTTTTCAACATTATAGTACATGAGTTTAAACATCAAATTACTTGACAAGAAAAATCAAGTTCTTGTGATCAATTTCGAGCATTAGCACATAAGCCTAATATTTATATTTTACTACATTAGAGACAAAAATTAATATTTACATAAAAAAATCTCATAATTATAAACTTAATTTAACTAAAAAAATATTAAGAACTAATCAAACTTGTTTAGAAAGAAAAAAAAAGAACTAATTAATTCAAACTAGGCAAAAAATAGAAACTTCACTTTCTTGTGTTAAGAACAAATTAAAAGATGGGGCAGTTAAACTTAAAATTAGGCAAAGTGAGTCTAAGACTTGGTCAAAATTAAAGCATCTCAAGATTTCTCTACGTTTTGTAACTAAAAAGAAATCTATTAGTACACAACTTCATGGAACAAAGAAACAAGTGAATCTTGCAATTTCATGTGTGAGTGTAACTGAAATTGAAACAGAGGTTACGAGGAAACTTACTTGCAAGGTTGAATGTGAGAGAGAAGAGTACAAGAAAAACGGAGACAGAAGCCAAGATTGTCATGTTGACGTTGGGACTTTGAAACTGCACTTGAACCAAAAGGGGGGAACGGAAATATATAGCTAGAAATAAAAGGGTAAAATCGTAAAGTACAGAAGTGCTAAATATCAACTTCTACATCATTGCATTTTAAAGGTACTAGACTATTACCCGTGCGATCGCACGGATTATGTAGAATATTATATGTATAGTTTAATTTCTTATAGTAAAAAATTGAAAATAAAAAATTTAAGAAAATATAGATAAATTGGAACTGAAAATTATGCAGTACATATAGAACAACAATGAATAATTAAAATCATAAAAATAATGATAAAATTATATAAAAAACGGATAAAGTGATCTTTACAATGATTATCGTTAACTATTGAATATTATGGAACGCGTCTTTGTAAACCACAAAACCTGCATCCAATAGAAAATATATGAAATTTAAGAAAAATAAAATCCAATTTTTTTTCTTAAATGGAAGAATCATAATTAATATGAAACACTACAAACAACAACAAAAAAGAAGAAGATGCAATTCATACCTTTAGGAATCCATATCTATTGGAATAAAAATCAAATTAAAAAAGAATAGAGAATTAGTACGCAACACTACAAACTATAATCACAATTTAAACACATAAAATATCTATAGCAATCCATACCTTATAGAACCCCAAATCAAATCTGCATCAAATAAAAAAAATGTAAATATGTGAGAAAAAGTGAAAGTAGATGCATAATTTAAGGCTATAATTAACGTAAAAATACACTCTTTGGGAGAAAGAAATAAAAGGGTTTCTATTTATCATAAAATATGCATAATTTAAGGCTATAAATAAAATAGATTCCATGGAGTATATCCAATCATCAAATGAAAGCATATAATTAGGAATTAGTTGGTAACAAAATTAGGGATTGGTGTAAAATTATTTTATACACACATCCAATCATATATTGACACATCATGTATTGTGTTTTTAAACGCACGACGTGTCACATTCATTAATTGATGTGGCAGCATAATATTCAAGTTTTTATCGTAGCCGTTGATATAATATATTTTTTCCATGTGTCAAAATCTAGACCATTCATATTAGGGTTAGGGTTTAGGGTGCTCTAGTTACTCTCGTTTTATTATAACTAGACTTTTTACCCGTGCTCACACGGGTTCAATCATTCAATTCAATTATACAATGAAAATGTTGATAATGTATGATTATTTATAGTAGTAAGCATTTAGGGCCCGTTTGCATAAATAGCTCATACATGTTCTTATAGTATGAGAACTTACATCATAAGCTCTTGTACTCAATAAGCCTTTTGTGTTTGGATATGTACACTAAAAAGTACTTATATAGATTAAAGTATTTGGATATATCATTTTAAAGGCAACTATAGAATGTTAATATGATTTTAATTTCAAAAAAACAAAATTAAAGAATCATTAAAAATATATATATAATTATCTATATAAATAAAGTAAAAAAAATCCATTAAGCTATGTCATAAAAAAACAAAAAAGATAACTTAAATGAAAAACAGAAAGTTTTCGTCAAAAAAGAAAAACAAAAACAGAAGTGTGTAAATAAGATGCATAAGCATAAAAAGACAAAGATAAAATAAAGATTAGTTACAATAAAAGTTTGAAAAAAATATGTTAATCCTCATGCTCAGGCAAGAATCGAAGCTTTCCAAATTTATATAACCTGGCGTATAAGTAATGTATAAGCTAATACGGAGAGCTTATCAAAATATTACATAAGTAGCTTATAAAAATGTGATAAATATTTATTAATTTATCCAAATACTAATATAGTGACTTATGTCAATAGATAAGCTCATATAAGCTTCAAACAAACGGGACCATAGTGTAGAATTTTCTTGAACTTTTAGATGTAAATTCCAAATAATTTTTGCTTTGATCCGGGAATAATAATAGGAGAGATAAGTTTCAAGCATGATAAGCTTGAAATATTTGCTGTTTTTTTTTCTTATGATTTGTGTGTGATATATAGTTTTTTTGTTAACAATTTATAAAAAAAATAAATAAAATCATTAATTAATATGGTGCATAATTATCATTCTTATGCTTATCATGAAATAATTATCATTCTTATGCTTAACAAATTTTTTTAAATAATAAAATCATCAATTAATATGATGCATGATTATCCTTCTCATGCTTATGAGGGATTTTTTTATTTATTTACTTTCTCATGCTTATCAGGTACAATTAATTAAAATTATCCGCCAATTTGCTTAGCAAATTAGGGTTTAATATTCTAAATTTTAAATTTATCTTTGAAATTTCACTAAAACAGATTTAGAAAAAAATAAGATATATACAATAAAAAAAATTATACATGAATCTTTGCATAACATATTGTTTACTGTGAAATATATGGGCTAACACATATAAGAATAAAAAAATAAAAATAAAGATTATAGTTGAATTTATTCATAAAAATAGGATAATATTCTAAATTGTGTATCCTTCATTGTAATTTCACTAAAAAATTATAGAAAAAGTATAGAAAGAATAAAATAAAAATATTATATACAAATCTATGCATAAATATAGAAACAAAAAAAAAAACTAATAATTTTTTTACAAAAAAGATAAATACACACATAAAATAAATCTACTAATAATATATAAAATTAAACTACTACTAAAACATCTAATTTATCCTCATCTATTTTAATAATATTTCAAATCTTCTGCCCTTAAATACAATTTTACCTGTAAATGTAAAAAAATACCAAACATAAAAATAAGAGAAAAAAAAAATTGTTAGTATAAATTAATGCATTGACCACTATCTGAATTAACATATTAACATACAAGATGAATGATTATTATACACATAATTAGTGAAAGAATACTATAATTATACAAAAAACATAAACAAAAAGAGAAATAAAAATCAAATCAAAACATATAAAAAGAGAACAATAAATCATTAAGTAGAGGAGTGAAACAAAAAAATATAAACAAACAAATAAATAAATAAGGTTGCATAAAGTTTAAAGCTTACTCGATAATAACAACTTCATGGTAATAGATGTTGTGTAACAATAGCAACTTCATGATGATAGAAACGTAACAAAATCTCTAGATTAACAATAATACTATAATAAAACGAACAAAAAATCTGCAAATCAAACATAGAAAACGATTTTAGATTTGACACATACAAATTAGAAATTCAAAATAAATATAGAAACAAAATAAACTATATGAAGACAAATATATAAATTGTAACAAAAAAATATAGTGAGAGAAAAATACTTTGATGGTGCTTGTATTTATAACACTAAATTAAGTTGAATCTATACAAAATTTTCGTAACTGATTATTAGTTTTTTTTGTTTTATTAATGTTTATCCCTTTTCACTTTTTTTTACAGATCGAATCTATACATAATTTTCGTAACTTATTATTAATTTTTTGTTTTATTAATGTTTATCCGTTTTTTTTTTTTTTTTTTTTAATGTTTATCTTTTTTTTATCGTAGCCGTTGATTTTATTTTTTCCAAATGTCAAAATCTAAACCAACAAAATTAAATAGTACTAAAAATTGATTATTTAAATTTTTATCATAGCCATTGATATAATATTTTTTTCCACGTGTCAAAATCTAGACCATTCATATTAGGGTTAGGGTTTAGGGGTATTAAGATTAAGATATGTTTAAATTTTAAATTTATAAAGTAATGTATGTGGATGCTTATGCATTTTAAAAAAGTGAACATTTGAGATTCAAAAAGAGAAAGTGGAAATTGTAACAACAAAAATATATTTATACTCTTTTTTTTTTTAATTATATTGTATATATAAATTTTTTGACAAAAATCTTGTGAACTCTAGTCTAAACTCTGTTTTCCTTTTATTATAGATTGTATATATAAAAATTTTGGCGTTGTTTATTCTTGCTTCAAATTATCACAGTTGATTGTCGAACTCATTATTTTGTTTAGTCATTGACTAAGATTTTTTGTATTTTATGTTTCTTTTGTTTAATGCATTTATAACATTATTGTAGGTTATCTTGGTACATCTTATGCTGAGGCGACAATATGTTTCATTATTTTATATATATATATATATATATATATATATATTATTTTGGCTTTTTTATATATATATTATTTTGGCTTGTTAAAAAAACTAATATCTATAAAAAAAAATCAGTTTGACATACAAAATAAATTCTTCTAACTCAATTTATTTTTTTATACGCAAAATTCAAAAAACAAAACTTCTGATTATCTACTTAGGATATTCGACAAGTCCCTACAATTAATTAACTGAGTAGCTATTATTATTTAAAAAATAAATAAAAAAACTGAGTAGCTATTACTTGCATGTTAAACAAAGAACATTCTCGCAGTCGAACACGAAGTCACATAATAGCATAAAGTTAGCATTTTATATTTGATCACGTCCTTCATCAAAAGCAGCACATTAGTGGAATGTTATTTTGGTTATGGGAGCAAGTAAGGACTAAGGAAACTTTGCCAAGGTTGGCACAATCTATGCGCAAGCAATCTTTTTATGTTTTTATTATCCCTAAAAAAAAACTACATTTTTAAAAAATGCCTATAGTATTTTTATGATTGTGATAATAATATAAATGTATGTTACCTAATTTTTTAGGCCAATGATAAGTAAAAGATTAGATGATTGCTTAAATAAGACCACGCATGTCTTCTCTTATTGCCGAGATGATAATTTAGCACTCAATTAGGATGGAATTTATTAATCACTTTTTCTAAACCATCCTAGTTAAGGGTCTTTGACCAACATTTACTATATATACATATCAAAATATCCTAAGATTTAAACTATTTGAACTCTTTATGGGATTAAATTTTAAAGTCGACAATAAAATATTTTTATATGAAATTAAAATATACCTTTTAAATAAACAACTGATTTTAGAGATCGAACTTATATTCTTTCCATGGAAAGTATTTCGACCAATTCTCCTAGCACCTGGTAGAGATTGAAAAATTTGTTACAAAAAAATATTGAATACATTAATACATTAGTACTTGTTATTCCCTCAAACCTATATTGAGTGTTACTTTGCGTTATTTCACACAGATCTAAAGAAGTTCCAAATAGAAGAAAAATTGATTTTATTAACTATTACATGTTAATCATTGTTATACATATCATAAAATATGATAAACTTAAATAAAAAACACTTAAATGAGATGACACGCGTCTCTTTCAACTCTCATTGCTAATGCATAATAATCTCTTTAATAAGTGATAAGTAAATACATTATCAATGCACCGAGTCTTAAAATCTACCATATGGGGCAACTTAGGCAGTGACATGCACAGACATCCAATTCATATGCCAATGTGCTAAGGCAAACGTTCTACACATCCTTTGGGCAAATTAATACCTTAGCTCTATTTGATTAGTCAAATAAGTTAGCTTATAGCTTTTAGCTTATAAGCTAAAATCTTTATTCGGTAACAGTTTTTAAAAAGAGTTTATAGTTTATTTTTCAAACGCTATTTCAAGTAACTTATAGCTTATTATTTTTTCTTTCAATTTTACCCCTATCATCTTACTTGAAAAAATTAAATATTAATTAAATATATCATTTTTATGTCATTTCATACTTATAAGCTAATCAAACCCCTAATTTTACCAAACTTTACAAATTCAATCAGCTAGCTTATCCGCTATAAGCTAAAAACTAGTTTATAAATTATCTACTACAAATTCATCCGCTATAAGCTAGCTTATCAAATATCCGTTATTTTTTATCAAAAAGAGCTTTACCACTTCACTTCAATTATTTTCAATCAAACCAGCAAGTGCTGCCAAGTGTTAAACAAACAATTAAAATTCAAATAGTGCCTAATAACAAAAGTAAAGCAACTACTATATAATTAAAGACGTATGATGTGAGTGCTTGTTTCCTCTTTTGGTTTGGCTCGACATTCAAAGTTAACTATATGTTCGGTTTTGCAGTGACGAGAATTGATTTTGATAGAATTGATTCTATAAAATTGATTCTGGCCAAAATTGATTTTAAGTTAAAGTGATTTATGTTTGGACATATTCATGTAAAAGTGAGTTGAACAAAAATTTTGAGTGTAAAAATCAATTCTAGAATCAGAAGCTACGATTTCACGATTTCTAGCTTCAAGTAGAATCAATTTTGGAGGCAGAATCAATTCTACTTTTGAGAAATCAAACAAATCAGAATCAATTCTACACGTCCAAAATCAATTATGGCTGCTCCAGAAGTGGAACGAAACATACACTAAGCAGAAAACTAAGTTAAATTGTATTGGAGCTTTTAACGAGAAAGTAGTGTTGTGGGTGTAGGCCACGGCCTCCACTTTTGCTGAATAATTGCTTATTTCCATCTCCTTCTAGATCAACGATTCTCATTTCTTAATTCCTAAGTTACCCAACAAAACATGACCAGCTTGTTTCAACAGTTTAGCAGTAGTATAGTTTATGAAGTTTTTTTTTTTTGTCTATCTATCTATATATTTATTGTTTAAGAAACTGTTTGTTATAACAATTTCTAGAAAGAAAATAATTCTTTTTATAAAGACTAGCCGCCTTCCGTGCCCGTTTGTGTGATCGATATTTTTTTTTTTTTTTTGTGATCGATATTCTCTATTGTGCAAATATAAATAACTACTTAATCTCCTTTTTTATTGGACTTAGTCAATTGATAACTACTTAACCTCCTTTTTTGTTGTGGCTACTTATTAAGAAGAAGAAAAATATATATTTTTTTTACTATAAAAAAACTGAAAACCTACTTTTATGTGAAAGTTGTGCTTAGTTTTTTTTTGTAGTTTTTTTAAGGGTAAAATAGAAATATTGAAAAAGCCATCCAAAAAATTTGTATCCCCATTTATATATTAGTATAGATAATCATTTTTAAAAAAATTGCATTTATTTGTATTTTTTAGGCGACACGTTTATTTTTTGTTTTTTATTAGGGTTGATGTTCCTCCCATCCAATGAGCCACTCTAGGGATAAGTTTGGGTTTTTTTAGAGCTGTCAAGTGGGCCGGTCCAGGCCCATAGAGCCAAGACATCTGCTGGGCAAGTGGGCCGGCCCATTAAGGCCCAAGGTCCGGTCCGCTTAGCCCAGCCCAATAAGCAAGGGCCTACATGGCCCGATGAGCCGGCCCGACAAATTTTTTCATATTTTTTTTATAAAAAATTGACAAATATTTTGTAAAAAAAAAATAAATGGACAATAAAACTACATATACATCGCACACAAATTAATATCCATAAAAAAAGTGAGTGTTATTTTTTTTTTAAATAAAGATAATCATAACAAATTTAGTTTAATAATTATCTCCTAACTAACAAATCTCATCTTTTTCCTTAAAAAAAAAACAAATCTCATCTTTTGTTACTTATTTTATCTAAAAATTTAATGCTAACTAAAATTCCTTATTTTTAGGTAAAATTATTTTTAGATTTTTTTTAATTCTTTAAGGGGCCGACCCAAAAGTCCGCGGGGCCAGCCCATGATGACCCATTAAAAAAATAGGTCCGGGAGCCCAGCCCAATAATATTTTTTGGAAAGCCCAGCCCGACCCGTATAAAACTATAGGGCTACTGGGCCGACCCGATAGCCCGACCTATTTTTACGGCTCTAATTTTTTTGGGGGAAAGGATCATGTTGCGACTCTTTCCGGACATCATATAAATATTTATTTGTGTATTTTACTCTATTTACTTAAAAATGAGTGTTGTTTAAGATTTTTGCGCAAATTATGAAATACAATAAAATTGTTAAAAAAAGTATTCCTTCCGTACTAAATTATAAGTTGTTTTGAGAAAAAAAATTATATTAAATTATTTGTTACTTTACATTACCAATGAAATATTTAATGATATTTTTCTGATTATACCTTTAACTATTTATTATTGTCTCCTCTTTCAATGTATCTTTCTCAGTAGCAAAACATTGCTCTACGCTTTTTCTTTTCATTTTATTTCTTTTGTTTTTGTTTTTCTTATTATTTCTTATGTTAATTGTTAACTTTATTATTATCACCTTAAAATTAATATAAAATATCACACATGTCACCATTTTATTGGTCACCCCATTAAAACAATGGGTCCACAATCTGCCACGTAAGCATCATGTTAGTAATTTAATGGGAGAAACTAAACTTGATAACAGAAAAAATTGTAAGATTTTTTTTACAGTAAAAAAAAAGGAACTATTCTTGACTCTAAGGCAAAATATAGTTAAATTTATATATTGCATTATTGGTACTATATATTTTAAATTATATTTTATTATCATATGTTTTTAACACGTAGAAATTTATGTGTGTGTGTATATATAGTCGGTCGGATCCGGTTTTTACTAGGTCAGGATGATCCATCCAACCCGAAATGATCCGACAACCTGTAAACGGGTGTATGGGGGTAGGTGGATTGGGCCGGACGCAATGGCCGAGTTAGAAAAAAAAATGTTTGGGCGAGCGGCAACATAGTTCGATTTTTTTTTTTGGAGACTAAAAACACAAAAACCGTTAATTTTAATGTGACTCGGTAATATATTTAATGAAAGGGAAACTCAATCAAAATAGCACTCTCGGTTCAAAATCAAGAGAAACTCAACAAATTATGACACCGGTTGTTTTTATTTAATTTTTTAAAGTAAGTCCCATGGTTACCAAATCATTAATTTGGAGTTTTTTTAGTTTATTGATTAGCGGTAATTTTCAGAATATTATGTATGGTTAAATGTTTTAGTAGTTAGTTTTAAACTAAAATCATGCCAAAATCATTTTGCCGTGGAATGATTTCAGAGATTTGTACTCCAAAACCATTTTGATGTGGAATAATTTCAGAGATATGTACTTTAAAATCATTAGAAGTACTTAATCATGTCAAAACCATTTTGTTGTGTAATGGTTTCCGAGGGTTGTACTCCAAAACCATTAGATTTACTTAACAGTTTTTATGTTAATTGTGATAAATTAAACCATAATTATAGTACATGTTTTAGTATGTAATTTTAAATTAAAATATGGCTATATAATCATCAAACACAAATAATTGAAAATGGGTTCTTATAGTATGTACTTCAAAGGAATAAAAGTAATTATTTAATTGAAAATAGGGGGCACGCTAGAAATTTGTGGGGTACGCTAAAAATATGGGGGTGCGCTAGAAATCTGGGGGTACGCTTGAAATCTGGGGGGATGCGCTATAAATTGGAGGGTGCACTAAACAATCTGGAGGGCTCGCTAAGCAATTTTCATTATTTATGCACGGTGCATAAGAAAAAAACTTATGCACCATAACCACTCTCGTTCCAATCATTCAAATTTTTATTTAGAATATGGCGTGAGACTTGGCGTTTTTTTTTTTTGCAATGTACTATCTATTACTATATATAAAGAGGATACAAATTTTTTATATGACTTTTTCATTATACCTATTTTACCCTCGAAAAAAACTATCAAACAAAAAAAAACTAAATATTTGTATATGTTGAAAAATAACTTCCACATAAAAATAGATTTTCAGTTTTTTTTTGGTAAATAATTGTTTTTTTCTCTTAATAATTAAGCACAACTTCCATATAAAAGTATGTTTTCAGTTTTTTTATAGTAAAAAATAAAAATATTTTTTTTTCTTCTTAATAACTAGCCACAACAAAAAAGGATGTTAAGTAGTTATCAATTAACTAAGTCCAATAAAAAAGGAGATTAAGTAGTTATTTATATTTGCACAATAGAGAATTTCGATCACAGCAAATAAAAAAAGAGAATATTGATCACACAAACGGCTCGTTATGTATAATTAGAAAGTAACGTAAAAATGTAAATAATGATAATAAATACTAGCTGCCAAACGGGCACGATATTCTCTTTTTTTTATTTGCAGTGATCGAAATTCTTTATTGTGCAAATATAAATAACTATTTAATCTCCTTTTTTATTGGACTTAGTTAATTGATAACTACTTAACATCCTTTTTTGTTGTGGCTAGTTATTAAGAAGAAAAAAAAAATTTACTATAAAAAAACTGAAAACATACTTTTATGTGAAAGTTGTGCTTAGTTATTAAGAAGAAGAAAAATTATTTACTAAAAAAAAACTGAAAATCTATTTTTATGTGGAAGTTATTTTTCAATATATACAAATATTTTGTTTTTTTGTTGGTAGTTTTTTTTAAGGGTAAAATAGGTATAATGAAAAAGTCATCCCAAAAATTTGTATCCTCTTTGTATACAGTAATAGATGTACTTGTTTTTATGAATGTAATTCGAATTTGGACATTGGATTGTAAACTCTTTTTTATAAATGTATGAAATGCGAAAATTAAATTGCAATCTTTTCCCCTATTTTTTTAAACAAACATAAAGTGATTCAAATCTATCTTCTAATTTTGAAAAAAGATAAAATTGAAAAAATGATAAAATGAGAAAAGGAAAAAGGAAAAAAGATAGAAAATAAAATAAATAATTAAAATAAAGAGACAAAACAATAATTTTTTCATAATTTATACTAGTAATAAACAATATTGACAGTACATTTATATAATATTTAAATAACATTTTCATTTAGATAGTAATTAGAAAAGATATATTTGTGGCTTTTTAAAAAAAATAAATATTTTATAGTAATTAAAAATATTTATAATATACCTATTAGTGTTTCTATTGTAATATACATTTCTCTCTCTAAAATACCTTTCTCTCTGACCTCTCACTACCCTCACCCAGATTTCAAATTTTTGCTCCTCCCTCTCAAATCCAAACCTTTTCCTTCACAATGTAGACAAGGCGGCGGTGGTGATGCAAAGAGGATGCAGTCAACCTCCGTATCACCAAGCTCAAATCGGCGCCGGCGACTTCTCCGGTTCCGACCGCTTTTGAGTCGTGTTCTGTTTTTAACGTTTTCTTCCTTGTGTTCGTTTCTTCTCTGTTGTGTTCTGTTTTTCGTTTCCATCCGGCGGCGCTAGTGTCCTGTTTTTTCCGACGGCCTCTGTTTCTCTTTTTCGTTTTCTGTTTTTGACGTTTTTATTCTCTTGTAGTGTGTGTGTGTGTTTGGTCGTGCTCGATTTTTACCGGATCTAGTGTTTTTCGTTTTTCCTCCAACTCCGGTTGTGTCATGTTCTCGCTTCTTTTTGGTGTTATATTTTTTTTTTCCAGTGTCAGATCTAGTGTCGTTTTCCGGTTCCGGCCGTGTTCTGGTGGTGTGTGTGTTTGATCTTCTTGGATGTCGCTGCCGGAGATCTATGGTGGCGGTTTGGGGTCTTGTCGGAGTTCGGTCGTTCACCATCGCGTCGGTGGTGAAGAGCCATGGTGGTGAGATGTGTTGAGGTGGTGACATAATGGTGGCGGCTCACTTTGTTTGCGCTGTCTGGTGATTTGGACTTTGGAGGTTACAAGGTGAAGGTGTGTTCGGCAATGGTGTTTTATGTGGGAGATGTTTCTATGCTGTTTCGCTTCAGTCTCATTGTATGTTATGGATTAGGGTGATAGTGAGTCTTTGTAAGAGGCGGTTTCAGGTGGTTGTTTGTTGTACGTGTTGACTGGTTAAGATGTTTTCATCATCTTGCCTTTTGTTGTATGTTTTTTCGACAATCTCTTATACTTCTTGTTAAGAGTATTGTCCTTTAATAAAATTTAGCCGATTCAAAAAAAAAAGTGTTTCTATTGTAATAGATAGCAAAGTACAAACTGAGTTCACTATTTAGAAATAGAATTATGTTTTTCATGATTTTTTTCATTCATGAGAGACATAGACGTTGAATTTGAGTATAAAATATTGTCACTCGGTATTTAAAATGCAAACAAAGCTTGCTTTCTACATTGACGAGACACAAGAGGGTTAGTTTGGTCAATTTATGGGATGACTGAGGAATTTTAAGGGGTACGAAAAATAAATCTCTACATAAATGCTTCAAAGCCCTATAAAACAAGTGTTAATGTTTGGGCCAACCCAAAAGCTTCCAAATAGAAGTCCTAAATAGCCTAGAAAAAAAAACGATAGACACGAAAACACGTGTCAGACAAAAATATCTCTAATCTTCGTCGTTATCTAGAACTAGAACCTTCTTTTTCTTTGTAGCCTAAATAAATAAATAAATATATTCAATATTTTTTGGTCAAATAAACAAATATTAAATCTCAAAATAAATACTTCTATTCAATCTGGACCGTTGATATAGTTGTTACCAACTAACCACAGCTGTTCATTTTCTCCATGATTCACTATATATAAACAACCATAACCCTCTCTTTCTCCCACCCTATTTGCCGCGTCAAAATTGATCATCACCGATCCTAATTTTTAGTTGTTTTTTTCCCCTCATCGTTTCGATCTCGATTTCGGTGAATCGTTATCGTTCGAGGCCTTCGAAATTGAATCTAATAAGGTTAGTTAATTTTCTAGTTTAAGTTTTAGTTTCGATTTCTGTTATACATCTTTGAATTTTAATTAATCGATTTTGGTTTTTGTTTGGTAGGTTTCGCCGTTTTGGTGGATCTAGTGATGATCATGGATTTGATGCAAGATCTGTGTTGAATCAGATCGATTAACACGAAATTAGTTCAATAATTTTAGTTTATGATAATAATCCTATATGATGTTGTTATCGCATTGGAATTTTAGTTTATCGCATTCGAATTTTGATCGAATAGATCAGAATTTTTGGTTGGTAGAGAGATAGATGTGATGTGAAAGATACTCTGTTCAATTTCTGTGAATTTTGTTAATGGATCTTTGCCATGTCAGGTGCGCTTGCATGGCAGATCCGAAAAAGCTTAATAAAATAACAGTTATTTTGTTTTGAGAGGGAGAGATAGGTTTGGGGTTTTTTTTATTTGCCCCGCCTCTTTCTCCCTCTGTTGTGTGTGTCTTGCCTCTTCTCCTTTTTGCTTTCCTTCTGTTTTTTTTTTTTTACTTTATTATCCGCGGCGCAAATTAGGATTCTAATTAACGATCCATTGTTGTTATGAAACCTAATTCAACCGGTGTTGTTAAATAGCAGCTATAGTGGTGTTGTAGCACTATAACGTAACAAAATTTGAGCAAATAGCTATTGTTTTGTGCGATATGCTATTTAGTATAAAATATTGGCGAATAGCTGCTACAGCCGCGCTAAAACACTGGTATCTAGCGAGATATAATTGAACAACTCTTTTCCGTGACATGCGATTGATAACATCGAATTCAACAAGCAATTGGCAACACAATGAGGTATATGGTGTGATAATAAGGTACACGGTTATGTTGTCTTAATATTATTACTAGAGTTGAACATTTTATAATCTCTTTTATACTTAATATATAGCTTATAATAACTCACATGTCTCGAACTCATGATATGCACAATATTTTATAGTGTATTTTACTTGACATAGAGAGATGTGCAATATTTTCTTCGATGGCTTATTTTATTAATTACATCTTTATGTCATATTTTGATTTCTAGTGTAGTTAAATGATACATCTTTATGTCATCTTTAATTCAATGTTCTGCATTTTTACTAGTATAAATTTAATTTAAATACCATACATACTAGTAATACCTATCTGTTGCCACTCAAAAGCTTTTAATTTGTACAACAATTGAGTTGGAGTGGCATCAAAATTATCCGACTGAGAGGAAGTTAACTTATTTAGTGGATACAGTAAATAAAATTGCATATGTTTGTGACTCATGAGCACTCACACACACTACTATGATACATATTATATATAGCTATTAAGTTACAAAGTATATTTTGTCAAAAAACAGTTACAAAGTTTATTTAATTTTCCCAGTATATGTATCTATATGGTGGTGATGTGTCTGATACCCTTATTTGTTCAATACTATGACTGTTGAAATCAAATGACTGTATGAAACTGATGGGTGTTTTGCCCCTGGATTATAAGTTGTCAGTGGGGTTTCTAATTAGGTTTTCTTGGCATGTGTGGGATTTCGTTGTACAAACTGTTTCAGTAATAAGCTGCCAAGAAGTGAGTGCAGATTGCTGTAAAAAACTGTACCTAGTGTAACCTTGAGGCTCTTGGTGTATTTGTAATATTGATGTCAAGTATTGCACTCTTTTCAAACATTGTGCGACCTGGATTACATAGAAATCTGGAGACCTGGTTGTTGCTAGAGGATTAAGGTTCCTGAGTACTGATTTGCTCAAACTGTGAATTTCAATTGGCAAGATCAGAAGTTTTGGTTGCTGAGAGATACATGTAATATGATTATAAAGTATATGCACACAACAACAGAAGGTACTTGTTCTGTTTTTGTGTTCTTTGTTAACGGATCTTTGCCATGTCAGGTGCGCTTGCATGGCAGATCCAAACAATCTTAATAAAATTACAGTTATTTTGTGTTGAGAGGGGAGAGATAGGTTTGGGGACATTTTATTTTATTTCTTTGTCCCGCCTGTCTCCCCCTCTGTTGTGTGTCTTGTGTCTTCTCCTCTTTTTTCTTGCTTTGCTTTTCTTTTCTATTCTACTATTTTGCTTTACTTTATTTTGCGCCACACATATTTGGATTGTTCTTTTTAACAATCTATCGTCATGAAACCTAATTCAACAACTGGTTGAGTTATGCGGTGCAATATCAAAGTACTCCCATGGTTATGTTTTTGTTAGAATATTATTGCTAGACTTGAGCATTTAATAATCTCTTTTATACTTATAATAATAATAATAATAATAATAATAATAATAACAATTAACATGTCCCGAATTCATTCCATTATTATATGGTGTATTGATTAAAATCAAAGGCTATGTCTCTTAATCAATTTATTCAAGACAGATGTGTGTGTATATTTGTTCACTCACGTGCACTCTTACAAACTTGGACTGTGACACATATTATCTCTAGTTCTTGAGCTGCAAAGTTTATAATTTTCCCAGTATATGTATCTATCTGGTTGTGAACTTGCTTGTTATCCATAGTTGTTCAATACCATAACTGTAGACATGAAATGACTGTGAAAGTGGTTGGAGTTTTGCTGTTGTAATATAAATAAATGCTAGTTGGATTTGTAAATGGGTTTTGTTGGCATGTGTGGGATGCAGATTGGTGTAAAAACTGTACCTAGTGTATCTTCGAGGCTGTTAGTGTAATCGGGTTTTCTTCGCATGTGTGGGAACCTAGTGTATCTTTGATGTTCTTGGTGTAGTTTCTACTATTGATGTCAAGAGAAATCTGAGACCTGATTGCTGCTAGAGGATTAATGTTCCAGGACTAATTTGCTCAAATTGTCCTAAAGTTTTGTGAAGCAGGGAAGATCATTTGATTCTTTTGTTGGAGGTATGCGTTTTTATCCCTAATGATAGTTACAGCTGGTTCATGTCACTGGATAAAGTTATATTAATTCTTTTGTTTACTGTGTGCAGAATTTATTGGAGGTATATTTTTTGTATCCCTTGCAAACTTCAATTGGCAAGATCAGAAGTTTTTGTTGTGAGAGATACATGTAATACAATATGAGTGTCATGTATATACAACAACAGAAGGTACTTGTTCTGTTTTTGTAGTATTTGTTAGTGGACCTTTGCCATGTCAGGTGCGCTTGCATGGCAGGTTCGAAAAATCTTAATAAAATTACAGTTATTTTGTTTTGAGAGGGGAGAGCTAGGTTTGGGGACATTATCTTTTATTTATTTGCCCCGCCTCTCTCCCCCTCTGTTGTGTCTGTCTCGTTGTCTTCTCCTTTTTCTTTACTCTGTTATGCGCCACACATATTAGGATTATAATTAACACTATCCTCGTTACAAAACCTAATTCCACAAGCAATTAACAACACTTTGTGGTATACAGTTCAATGCAATAATAAGGTACTTGGTTATGTTGTTATAATATTACTAGACTAGAATTGGACATTTTATAGTCTCTTTTATACTTATAGTTGTATAGTCTCTTATACATGTAGAAACTCATTCCTGAAGTTCATGGCATTATTTTATAGTATATTGATCAAAATTGAAGGCTATGGCTGCAATTGAACTCTTGGATATGTTTTAATCAATTTATAACACGTGCAACATTTTCATCGTTGAGATATTTTGTTCTTTCATCTTTTTCTAGTGTTAAATTTTCTACAATTAAATTGTACACTTGTACTATGTAATGTACAATCTCAAGCTCTTATGTTGCAAAGTTTATTTGAATTATTCCAGTGTATAACTGTTTACATGAAATGACTATTGAAACTCTCAAGCTTTTTAATTTGCAAAGTTTATTTGAATTATTCCAATATATATATGCTTACATGAGATGACTATCTAAACTGTTCGGCGTTTCACCGTTGTAGTATAACTATAAACTGTTAGTTGGACTTGTGATTGGGTATTTTCTTGGGACGTGTTGGATTTTATTGTATGTGAAGGAGCCTACTAGCTAGTGAGTGCAAATCGCTGTAAAAAACTGTACCTGGTGTATCTTTAAGGCTTTTTGTTGTAGTTTGTACTACATTTCTTCTTTTCAAGCATGGTGTGACATGGAGTAACATCTTATTAAGTGAATTATGAAGATCTGTTTGCTGCTAGAGGACTGAGGATCCAGTATTGGCTTGTACAACTTGTACTACAATTGTGTAGAAGCCTAGCAGGGAAGGCCGTTTGATGCTTTTATTGGAGGTATCTGTTTTCACCTTGAATGATTGTCACTGGTTCATGGCAATGGTTAACTGGTTCATGGCAATGGTTAGAGTCATATTAACTAACTTTATTTTCTTTGCAGAATTTTTGTGGGGTTCTGAAGTTGCATGCCTGTGCAAATAGCATTATTTTATCGCTTCATTCGTGAGGCGATAATTTTATTTGTTCGGAATAACCTCCATTTTATATTTGGAGGACACCAGCTTGTAAGTGTTTGAACACCAATGTATTTAATGTCATCGGGCATGATTGATTTCCTAAATATTCAATTCATGTTGAGTCAGCCTTTTGCTATTTGGGGTTTAAAATTGTATTGTTCCTAATACAAGTCATTTTTCCAGGTTTATATTTATCTCAATTTGCTTGAAGGAAATTTAGAACTGGAGTGTATGTTTTGTTCAGTTTAACTAGAGGTCTTTGGTCGTAGTAAAAAATAAAGGAAGACAAGAGATGCACGTTGAATGTTGTGAGTTTCTTCATTCAATGGAGGAAAAGGGATAATGAAAGAAGGAAGAAGGGAAAGAAGATGAATTCTAATTTATGGATTTGAAACATGGTCAGGACACTAATTATTCCCTTATATTTTTATTATAAGGACTAAATTGCTTCATAAATTTTTTCAAGATTACAAATAACAGATGCATAATCAATTCAACAGAGTCACAGTTTAGTAAAGCATAAACAAACGTGACCTGGTTTACTATTCTGAAGGATTAAAAGTTGTTTTTTAAGAATCAAATGAGAGTCTGTGGTTTACTATTCTGATTCAGGTACAAAAATGTGTATTAAGTTTTTAAGGTAAATTTTTTTTTTGAAAATGCGTTAAATTTTATGCTTGTGATATACATTCTTTGTATATTAAAATTTTAAGTTGAGTTTAAGGGATATGCACCAACGGTGTAAAATAGTTTTACATCGTTATCCAATGGTAACTTATCTTTTCATTCATGCAGAGGCTAAATCTTTTTTTTAGTCCCTTGTGTAAAATTAGTTTACACAACAATGCATATTTTTCTCGAGTTTACAGTGCACATTTTTTAATAAATGATATTTTTATTTAGAATAAAAAGGTGAAAGATACCCTACTTACGTTGTTGTGTACCGGTACACCATAGTTAAAATTCAATATCATATAATATTTTTATATTGACTTATATTTAAAAAATCATAATGAGTTTTGTCTATGAGATATCGGTACCTAACAATGTAAGTTGCGTACAAAGAATTTACTTAAAATGAATACGGGTCCAGTTGTTGGATTATGGTTGATAGTTATGTATATAAACTTGTAGAGTCTTCCACTGATATTTTGTAAACTACACCCACCAAATTTGTCCGTTTCCAGATCAGTAAATTCAAACAAAACTGTTCTTTCCGGATGAGCAAACTTGGACAGGAGTGGTTTTCAAGAATCATGAGCGGTGGGAAAAAAATTCTCAAAAAATTATATCAACAATGGTATTCAGCCCATATGTGTTCTTTTTCTCTAGTGTTCTGCAGCCGGTCATTCATGGTAGTTCTTTTTTATACTCGTGCCATTTATGTTGATGCACAAATAAACTGGGTTTTACAAACCATAAAATGAATTTGTTATTTGTTGTCTTTGAGATTGTCTTATAGCCTGTGATGGATCCATATGCTCATATTGGAATGAGTCCCATACTACTATGTATGTGAGGTTGGTGGTTCGACTCCGCCTGGATCCGACTTATGTCATGTAAAAGCATATCAGTTGGTACTAATCTTTGGTTCTCTATCTTGTCTGCAAAGTGAAGTCATAGTTGCATGTAGTTCATTCACTTGTTGTATAGGTGTTAGTGGTGTATGAATTTTAAAAATCAGTTTGTTTCACTATTTATGGGTGATATTGTGGAATCATTTTGCCATGCATATTGATGTCAAAAGCTTAGATGGAAATTTTCTGTGGCTGGTAAGAAATCCGATTTTATATAGTGAACTTATGAACAATTCTTTATGTTTCACTTGATAATCATTTTTGCGGACCTGAGGCTACAAAGGTTGATTGTTTTTAATGGGTTTAAATTAGATTTTGAATGCAGTTCCAGCAGAACTCATTTTTTCAGGTCAAGCTGCCATCTGAGACATCTAAAACCAATGGATTGACGATTAAATCGATACTATACGATTGAAGAACCACAAGTCTCCATCAAAATGACAAGTTTAAGAAGGCTATAGCAGGATCAACCTAATATTTCTATATTTGATTTTTTATATCAATGCTCGAAAGACATTCATTAGTATTTTCATTAAAAAAGTGTGTAAATGTGCTCCTTCAATTTTGTCGTTGAAAAAACTGTGATATTACAGAGGAGAATTACTTTTGCCATCCTACGGATTCTGGGGCGTGCCCTACGAAATTACCAAAATATCCCTGTCCGTGACTTGTGCTACGGACACCCCCCAAAACATCCTACATTTATAACATCCGTGGCTTGAGTTACAGATGTAGAAAAAATGTTATTTTTTAAAATTACTCATTTTTCTTTCATTTATGACTTAAGCAACAAAAGAGTATTTTAGTCAATTTGTAGGGCGCGCGAGTAAGCCATAGGGCGCTAAAATGAATTCTCTTAGAGAGTCAAGTTGTTTGTCCCATATGGTTGGGGTACTACTGGGGTCGTTGGACTATGGACAATCTTTGCGTACTAAAATGTTTGACCTTTTATGGAGGGTAGGCATCAACATGGTACTCTGTGGTGGAAATCTCTCCTATCACTAAAGATTTTTATATGTTCACGTGGGAATCTTTCTCATGACTTTAGCACATGTAAATTGAAAGTGGAAATGCAACTAATACTGACCATCCACCTAACTTACCTTTTTTTAAAAAATATCTAATTAGAATTTCATTTTAAGAGATTCGCAAATTGTATGTTCAAAATAGTTTACCAATCAATTGTTAGAGCACATGCACATTGCAATTTTTTTCACAATAATGGAATTTGATGTCAATGCTTTTCCTTTTTTTAACTCACTGTAATTAATATTTTTTTGTAATTAAGAATTGACTCTTAGTAGGCTCTTCTAGATATCCCTACAATTTAGATTTTTTAAATTTGTTATTAGACTAATTTTAAAGTTGGTAGCGAGACATCTGATTTATTTTGTTTACTAGGCTAAACTACTTCTAAAATAGACACTTTATAAATTAAACTCGAATTCTATTTTTTGAAGATAGTCATGTTGCCAATCTCCCAACACCATCAAACGGATATCACCGAATTTGGTTATTTGATTACTGAGTGTAAGAGATTTTTGTTAATTGTTTAATTTCTCATGTTGAATTCACTAGAATACCAAAAAATATGATCGCTCATAAGCTAGCTAAGGTAGTAATTTCTAATGCTTGCTATGAGTTTCTACAACTTTTTCCAACCCACAGCTCAACCCCTTACCTTAGGCAAGCATCAAGGTCGGAGAAGCCTTTGCGCTAAGCAAGAACGCTCCTATCCTTTCTCCATGGGAATTAGATCTACCCCCCCCCCCCCCCCCCCCCCCCCCCCCCACCCAAAAAAAAAGATAAATTGACCGATTCATCGAATCCTAGGTCGGGAGTTACTCCCGATAACAAAGATCATAATCTCTATTATGAGCATTCGTAACTGCATTGCATCCGCAGGGAACTCCCGCTGCAGCGGGGCAAGCAAGTGAAGGGAGGGACCCCGGGTGAGGTGCGGAAGAATGATAGGATTTTATTTTATTTATGTTCTTGCTTTTATGGATCACTTTTAATGAAATACATCGGGCTTTTCTTAATAAAATATGATACAAAATTTTATGATATCATAAATTTAATTTTTTTTTTGAAAGATAGAGACCCATATACTAAATGTCTTAAAGTTTTTGATTAAGATATTTGTCTAATTCATTTATATAGTTACCCATAGTGATGGTCTAAAGTGATTATTTTTTAGCATCTCTCGTAATCCAACAACGATATAAAAAATGATAGTGTGATCAAACACCAATTGTCAAATACTATTGTAGATTTGTTAGAATTAATTTGATATTGATTAAAGTAATTACTATTCCAGTTATAAGTAGTTGCTAGTTGGTTATGTTAATCACCTTATAATCACTATATATAAACTATATATTCTACACACATTGTAATCAGCAATTTCATAATTAATACTTGTCTAATTTTATTCCTTTACCATGCTTCTTAATATCAACAACAGTGCAAGTATATATGAATGAATTTTTTTGTTGGATATTAATTAAGAAATTATTGAATTTGAATGTTAAACATTATATAAATGAGAATCTATATATCTATGGTCTGTCTTAAAATTTTGAATTAAAATATAAATTCAAATCTACTTACATAGTTGTTTATAGTCTAATGTAATAATAATGAGATACTGAAATTTAACCCAACAATCTAAAAGAAAAAAAAAAAAAATGAGCAAGTAAAAGTTATTAAGTGTCCAAAGTAGCAAATATGAAGGCAATTATCAAGGGAAACAACAGATCCATACATAATTCTTTCTAGAAGCACTTACCATTTTACTTTTATTATTTCAATTATTTTTCCTATGGTCAAAATGTGACAATGTCATATGTTTTTGTTTTCATTATTGGAAATACCTAACTATCTTTCATTACACATGACATATGACACATGAACCTTCTCTTCTTCTTTCTTCACTCTTTGTTGTGAGATCACTGTCTTCTTCTGAAATCACTATTTGCATGGCTCTCAACTTTACAGGTTCTGTTCTATGTTCCTTCACTCTCTACACTTTTTCATTTTTAGATTATTTATTTATTTATTTATTTTTTCTGCTAGAAACTTTGTGATTTCTGTTTATGTTTATCAAATTATTAATTAAATGGAACATGAAATATAGAATTTTATGTATTTTCTGTCTTTTTATGGATCTATTATGAGAAAAACTATGTTTCATTGATTATATCTCAAAAGTAAAGTTTCTTCTAGGATTATATTTTCATGACAAAGATTTACATGTGAGATGGTAGAAGAACTATTAATTATTAATATATCCTAGAATTTTGGATTTACATGTTATTATATGGTAGAACAAACTATGAACTCTTAAATCCTTAATGGATCATGTTTGTGTGATCTATGAACTTGTTGAGATTTTTGTATATTTATCCTTGTTTTAGATTTTGTGTGGCTTTGTCTTTGATAATAGTTTTTTTTGTTATTGTTGATATTGAATAGGAATTGGTTGTGAAAAGTGAAAAGAAAAGATTATACAAGCACTAGTTTCCAAGTTCACAAGGAATCTTCATTTGCAATGTTTAATCTATGGGGTAGTTCTCAACAAGACCAGAAAACCAAAGAGGCTTATGCTAAATCTAAGGTAAGTTGGTTCTACGGTGACAAAATTTGATTTTGAATTAATTGATTCTGGCTAAAGTTGAGTTGAATGTAAAATGAATTATGTTTGGATACATTCCTATAAAAGTGAGTTCAAAATAAGTTCAAGTTTAAAGAATCAATTGTAGTGGAAAAAACTCTTATATAGTTCGTGTTTGGTTCTGCAGTGACAACTATTGATTTTGTAATATTGATTTTAGTTAAAATTAAGTTGAATGTTAAGTGTTAATGTTTGGATACATTCACGTTGAAGCGAGTTGAACAATAAATTTGAGTTCAAAAATCATGTTTTGAGTATTGAATTCTAGCTTCAAGTTAGAATCAATTCTAGAGTTAAAATCAATCAAATATATCAAAATAAATTCTACACCTCTAGAATCCATTTTTCTTCATCTAAAAGTTGAACCAAACATACACATAAGTTATTTTTTAGAAAAGTGAGTTGAACATCCAAACATGTCAAAATCAATTCTACACATATTAATCAATTTTGGAGGCTCCAAAAGTGGAACCGAAGGTTTTTGTTTGGCGATCTTATTATGTTATTAGTTATTACCTTTGTTAGGTTGCATCATGATTCTGAGTATTGAAATTCTACAAGCAGATTAACGAGCTCAAGGTAGCAATTGGACCCTTATCAGGACACAGCTCGAAGTACTGCACTGATGCTTGTTTAAAGCGATATCTAGAAGCTCGTAATTGGAATGTCGATAAGTCGAAGAAGATGTTGGAAGACACACTCAAGTGGAGATCAGTCTACAAGCCTGAGAAAATCCGCTGGGTAAGTTTTGCATTTAGTCTCAATTTTTTATGATTTTGGTGCATAATGATGTAAATTATGATACAGGATGAGGTTGCAGAGGAAGGGGAGACAGGGAAAGTTTATAGAGCAGGTTTTCATGACAGACAAGGAAGGACTGTTCTTATTTTGAGACCTGGAATGCAGGTATGATGGTTTTGAGATATTTACTTTTACTATAGGCTTGTTTGGATTGACTTATTTCAGCTTATCTATCGGTATAAGCACTTGCCAGCCTGTTTAGGAGAGCTTATGCAAACAGCTTATGACATGTTCATAAGTTGTTTTCAACTTATTTTCATAAACTCTCCAAAATAGAAATAGGCCTGTTTGGATAAATATCTTCATTAAACCGTTTATAGCAAAGTGCTTCTATAATAAAAGATAAAATAAAGCAAACTGGTTTCATATAAGATATAAGCTATTTTTATAAGCTATCCTGGAGAGCTTATAGAAATAAGTTGAAATCGGGCTTATAGACATGTCATAAGCTATTTTCATAATTTCTCAAAAACAGACTCACAAGTGCTTATGTCAATACAAGCATGCTCATAGTTTATACATAAACACTTGTATAATAGTTGCTTGCGATGTTATAAGCGTTTAATTAAACTGTTTATCGATACAGTATATCTCTAATTTTCTAGAGCTTAAAGGGTAAAGAAATTGAATGTTTGATGTGTTTATTGCAGAACACTTCTTCACTGGACAATCAAATTAAGCATCTTGTGTATCTATTGGAAAATGCTATGCTTAATCTTCCACCAGGTCAAGAACAAATGGCTTGGTTAATAGACTTCACAGGCTGGTCAATTACAAACAATGTTCCCCTCAAATCAGCCAGAGAGACCATCAGTATTCTACAGAATCACTATCCTGAAAGGCTTGGCATAGCATTTCTTTATAACCCTCCTCGAATTTTTGAAGCGTTTTGGAAGGTTTGTTGTCTTTTCTCTCCATAGGCATAGCCACTACTATTGATATCATTATATTGTGGATACGGATTTCTTGCAATCATGGAATGACGCGGTCATGTGATTTGTACCGTTGAATTGAGGTTTGACAGTCCGTGTTTCGACCTCGGTAAATTTGGTATAAAACACAAGTCAAGATGTGGAGTACCTGACCATGATCCATGGGAATCACACATATGTCGCAATCACGTGTAGTCCATGTTTTGACTTTAATAAATTTGGTCCAAAACACAAAGCAAGGACATGGACTGTCTGACCGTCATCCGAGGGAATCACACATTTGACCTGGTCATATGATTTGGACGATCGAATCAAGATTAGACAGTTCACATTTCAAGTTTGGTAAATTTGGTCCAAAACTGAAAGTCAGGACGTAAATCGTCCGATCTGATCCGATGGTTCAAGTCAACAACGAATGCGGGATTCCAAATCATCAAATTTCACCCATACCCAAAAATATAATATTGATTCCATTGCATTTCTGTATAAAAATTAAAGGTTATACTTATTTTTTTGTGCAGATAGTGAAGTATTTCTTGGATAACAAGACATTTCAGAAGGTGAAATTTGTGTACCCTAAGAATAAAGATAGTGTGGAGCTGATGAGGTCTTATTTTGATGAGGAAAATCTTCCAAGCACACTAGGTGGAAAAAGCATATTGAACTATAACCATGAGGAATTTTCCAAAATAATGGTTCAGGATGATTTGAAATGTGCAGACTTTTGGGGTTCTTCTGATGATAAGCTCTTAAACCACAGGCATTGTTCAGCAGAGGTAGCTCCAGAACCACTTTGCAATGAAACTCCAGCTACATGAAGAACTTAACCTTGTTTTAACTTAGTTCAGATACAAACAAGTACTAATAGTAATTATCATAAAGCCATTAGATCCAGGCAAATTAAGACTAAAGAGATTTATGATACAATAATTGTCCTTTGTTTGCAGTATTGTTATTCCATCATGATCTAGTCATACCACATATTCATATAGAAGTGTTGTATGATTCCAATGAACACAATTGAACTTTTATACTGTCTCAAAACAAAAACATTTCTTTAAAAGTTTATGAAGGGAACAAAAATTACAAGAAAGACTAAACTAAATTTTGGAACTACTACCAAGTTTTTCTTTTTTGATGGGCTGAACTACCAAGTTTTCTACATATAAGTAGTTGGCTTTGATTATCCAACTCACAAAAGGGTTTTATTCTTTATCGAAATGATACTACTCCAAAATTTACAACACTCGCACATCATGCGCATCAACCACTTGGACTAGATTCCGATCATAATTTACAAAAGTGGTTATATAAACCGCCTCTTGAAATTACGAGTAGTTGTTTGGTATGAACGCGCTAAGAGACTGACTCCTATACCAACTCCTACACAAATGCCAAGTCCAATTCCAACACCAACTCTGACTCCAGCATTGAACCATGATAGCTCACCATCTTCTCCATCTATGTATCCTGTTCTTTGCCAATACATGTCATTGTAATCCTCTTCTTGTTCTTGTTTGAAGCTTCTGTACTTGGCTACCTATTGAACCAAAACAAAACAAGGAATAACAAGATTTTAACCACAAATCTAGCATAAGCTAAGTCATAGAATATGCATTTATCATAAAAGTTCTTATGAGTTTGTAGGTTGTTTTTATAAGCTATACTTAGAGAGCTTATTGACATAATTCAAAACCAAATAACTTATCATAAATACTCATAAATATTTATGCACGTAAATAAGCTCAAATAACATGTCCATAAACCAATCTGTATGCATCGAAAGGTCATTGATAAAACTAACTTATACCTTTAGAAGCTATTTTGACACTCTTAAGCACATGGAAATTCTACCACCATTATCTATTATAACTAGCTATGAAGTTAAATTGTTCATAGCTAGTTATGATCATTGGAAAGAATTTGACCTCACAATCTTAAGAGGCGGAGTTCAAATCCCTTCAGTGACGGTTGTTAAATGGTCATTAATGTCATTTTAATTAATAATAATTCCTCCTTCACCAATTATTTTTTATCTTTAAAACTAGCTATGAAATAATCATTCGTCGGACTTTATTTACTACTTAGCCGAACTTATTTACATACCTCCTTTCCGTAGGAACTAGAGACAAAAGAAAAGACACTACATACAGAATAAGGCCCTCACTATTACCAACACTTGTCCTTTAATGGGGAAGGTTTATAAGGGGCATTTATTGGAGAATTCAAAACAGAAAATAATAGTAAGTTAAATTAGTAGTTCCCAATAAATAATAAAAGAGATGTGTGATGTGATTTGAGCCTGCCCATGCTACAGTCACACTTCTAGGACAGGATTGTTGGGACCAATATCTAAAGATAAAGGTACTAGAGGGACCAAAACATAGATAACATTAACACATAGTTTATATTAGATTACTCTAGCAAACATAAGTTTAGCCATAGAACATCATTTATACACAAATTCAGTATTATCAAGGGAATATGCCACATTTTATTCCTAATCCAAAAACATAAGTCATTTAGTCATAACTTTAAACATAATTAATTGTATCATCCACAAAATTTGCATAGTCATATTCCATGATTATGAAAATTATGATATCCCTAACAGACAAAATGCATGTTTGAATTGACAGTGAGTTTGACGTAATCACAGTGTGTCACTATACTTTTGGCAAAAATAATAAAATCACGATATCATCGTGATTTTGTCAAACTCACTGTGATTCCAAACATGCACTACAAAGATGTTGTGTAATTTTTACCTGTGAATCAAATCCATGATCATGATCAGAAACATCTTTCTTGGACTCAGTAGTTTCATATTCTGGAATCACATCCAACATGCCCAATTTCCTATTATGCTTCTTCCTACAATTGAACTGCAGTGTCCTAGTTAAGATTATAGGTGTTCCTGAAAAGCAACCAGCAACATAAACCTCAATTTCAGGACAAGGTAATTCGGATACACCAACATGTTTTCCTTTGAAAAAACCACTATTAGATGTTGTCCTTTCTGTTTCACAATTCATACTCCAAAATCTCTTATCATTATTATCATTATTCATCTCAAGAACACAAGAGAGAATACATTGATCTTTATCACAAACCTCAAAATTCATGCTACCATTTAATCTTATACTATCTGTATTCACAAAAGTGATTTGTTCAGATTTCTTATCAATTCTATCTCTTCTTAGAATTGAAGAATCTCCAACATCATTGTTCATATTGCTTCTAACACCATTTACCTCTAAAAGTGTATCAGGACTTAAAGGTATATGATGAAGATTGAGAAATTGTGGTGTTGATTCATTCACTTGAATTCCACTAACTCTTACATAAAAAACTCTTACATCAAACCAAGATAATGAAAATGATAATTTCATGCATGATTCATCATAAGGTGAATATTCAATTATTTGAAGACTTTTTCCATTGCATGATGATGATGATGTATCATAAGATCCTTCCATCTTCATAATATCCAAAATCATTCAAATAGTGAATCCATCAAACTCCACATCATAATCATAATTTTTCCAACCAAAACATAACCTGTTTCACAATCAACGAAACAATTAAAGGACCGCAGATGTAATTTTGCCTGAAATATTGTACAAACTCGAAACAAAACAAGAAAAACAAATGAAAAATGGAATCTAAAGGGAAGAAAAGAAAGGAAGAAAGAAAAAGAACTTGAGTGAAGGTGAAAATTATAAGTCACCAAATAAAAATGGCTATTTATTGTTCTTTAAACTTTTTTTAATGTTTTCAATGAAAGGGGAAAGAGAGAATGAAAAAGTTAATGAAGTATATGAAATGAAAGTGAAGAGCATTTGTCTATGTACCAAATAATGTAAGGATTTGGATTTGGATTTGCTATAGCAATTCTCACGTAGTCAAGGATGTTGATCGTCATTGGATTAGTATCAGACGATTCAAAATTCAATGCATATTTTCATTTATAAGAATTTGAAATTATCAAATTTGAAATCTGACCGTATGATCTCAATCCAATGGCAACCAACGTCTCAAACTTTGTGAATAAGTTGACCGCAATAAATCAAAATCTATAATATACACTTGATAGTAATTAGTAGGAGACAAATATGTGTGTTTATTAGAGGAAGATGTACCACCACAAACAAATTTAAATTCCTATTTTTCAGGAAATAAACTCTAACCATGAAAAATGAAACTGTTCATGTACACTCTTTGATTGTGATGTTTTCTTCTCTATCCTTTACTAACAACCACGCATGCTTGATATGCAATCAAATTCTTAACCAAGACAGCTTTCAGATCATAGTCCACATAATCTTTATTGCTATATACATCTAAGTCGCACTTGGTCATGGCAGGCTGCCAACAATATTAACTATGCATTGTTCTTCTAGAGTTAGCATAATATACATTAATTACTATTAATTTTATTTTAACGGCAAATATATTATTAACTGGGTCTCTGTTCAAGATGAACATGAACAGAGATTGGTAAAAAGGAATTACATAATAGAGGTTCTGTATATATGTGGAACGCCGAAAATAAACACCAAATCTAACACCACCTAATTGAGGTCCACCTCATAATCCCATAATTAGAAAGACACTCATCAAATTTCAGACCACCGAAGAAGACACCAACTCGACTCAGAAATTTGCCTCTAAACATTTAATCCCATAATTATTAATACATATAAATATCAAAATAGATGTTAAGAAAGTATAGTAGTGTATACTTGTAGGATCTAAAACTATAAGCATACTTTTGAGTTTCTTTTATACTTAGAGCAAGTTTTTTACTTGGAAAAAAAAATTGGTTGCGATTTTATTTTTAATTAAAAAAAATTGAAGATATAATTTAGAGCACGAGTCAAGGTGATGGGGTCTAAGAGTTAAATAGGAAATAATATTATTACAAAGAAATGGGCCTTCTGACCAACAAATTTAATCTTATCCGATTATTAGATTAGATAGAAAGATAGTATATACCAAGAAATTGCATTTAATTAAACGATGACTTTCTGTTTTTGAGGTTTAGCTTATTAATTAATCTCTTAACTGAATTGATTAAATTTAATCATAATTATATTGGATAAGTGTCTACATTAAGATTATGACCGTAGTTTGGTTCAATCCATTAGATCTTTTATTAAAAAAATAATTAAACAATAGATTTTATTTTTCCTAAGATAATAGGAGCATGTGATTAGTTTGGAAAATCAACACGTGTATAAAATTTGACTAAATATTTTGTTATTAATGAAAAGCATTTAATGTCTTTGATTAAATATATAAATGTAAATGAAGACCAAATTTGAGCACAAAAAATGGCAAAAACATAGCTGAATACAATATTGATCACAGCACATATGCTGCATATAGACTCAATTCGTAGCTTAAGATACAAGTTTGAGCAATGCTATCTTGACACTTTTACACCTTGTAAATTGTCATTGTTGAACTTTTTTTAGAATAAGAATTCAATCCATTTCATTCAAATTAAATCAAGTAAGAAATACAAAGTGGCAGATCATGACGTTTAACCATAATTATTATATAATTTGGAAATATAAATGTAAAAGTGTGACATTAAGTGGGCCCATATCTCATTCATACACCCCAAAATATTTAAAAACTTTGGTAATGGAAGAAATGGAAACAATAAGAAATGGAGAAGATCCCAACTCCTAATAAAGTTAATATTATAGTAGTTTGTCAATGAATTAAGAAAGAGATTACAAGAATAAAACTTAATTAAGAGAGAATTACACCCGTTAGATGAATCTCAAGCTCCTGATTATGCCGTCGTTAGTGTTCAGAAGGCCGTCGTTTATTCTCACATAATACTTTCAAACTAAGAAATAAGACTAACCACACACAAAAGCACAAAAACCAGAAACATACAACAAAAACATGTTGCTCATTCCTCCCAAAATCCACACCTGCAACATGGAACAAATCAACAAATAGAAATAAAAAGAATCAACCATCAATTGAAAAGGAAAAAGAAACAGAGAGGATAAATGATGTGGCATAATATGGAGTGTAAGATTGATCTAACGGATGTGGTTAGGCTAAAGGCAGCCTGCCTTTCCCATCCTAAAGTCATGCAATCCTTGTCCATAAACTAAATAGTAGCATCTTACCATGATGTTTGCCAGGATCTAATGCAGGTTTTGTATGAGGTTCAGTGGCAGTCTTTCCTGGTAACTCGAGATTGTACCTGTCTTTTTCTTATCCCTTGCCTTATTAAAAATAGTTGTGAACCCCTCAGCTTAGGCTGGATCATTGACATCCCATTCGCCAAATTTGGGTAGTGGCTGACCTATGTAAAATAAAAACTCACCTTTTAAAAATTCATTCTTATGCTTATTAACTTGGTAATCATAAACTATAGAAGTAATTAAATTGGAAAACAAACCCAATGATGGAATGGATTCTCTAAGTATTACAAAAAATTGATAAATACATGTTCTCATATCTCTTTGTTTTTAGTTTTCCATAAATTCATTCCTACACAGTGCAGCACTGCAGTGGCTTAATATCAATGGTTGAAACTCTTTGGTACCTATGGGACTGTTGGAGCTGTCCTGCCAGTTTAGAAAATGAAACAATTTCCATACCATTTCAAATATGTGGGAAGAACAAATAGGATAACACCCTACAACACTATGTAATTATAACAGTTACTGAGGTAGCTTTCCCTGACATTTATTTTCAATTTATTCGCTCCCTCCCCCCAGCCCCAGTTTCCCTACTGAATAAATTCAAACTGATTTGTTTAAGCAACAATAGCTAATGTTCATACTTCATATATAATAATTCATGAGGTAGCAATTAAGAAAAGGGTAGGATGAACAAAAACAGGACAACTAAGGGTTTTGTAATTTCAACCCACACAAAAAAGGAATAAAAAGAATCAGCAAGAAATTATAGAAATCTTATCTACAAACAAGCACATATGATATAAAAGATGGACTTCACATCATGATACCCTAATCGCATCAAATCAAATCATTAAAAAAACTAATATTATGAATGCAATTAGCAATTTTATGGTACCAAAATAAATAAAAACATCAAAAGTAATAATAAGTTAATAACAGATAAGTGTACCTTCCCAACTTGCCGTAATGTGGTGATGAAGCTTTCCTCCTCTTGATGAGTCTAAGCTGCAACTGACAAGAATAAATTACAATGAGCAGAGATTGTAACTGTCGAATACAGATACAAATCACAATCCAACATTTTTCTAAACATGCAAGTTATCAAACCATACTATCTCAGTACACATTGTGCTAAGGAGACTATTTGGTTGATTTTAGTATATATTCCATTTTTCCCTGTTAAAAAAAAAGTTATCAAACCATAACCTCGTAAGACTTCTTGAAGAATGAGAGCTTTAGTAATGAAAACAAACTGAATTTTTCCCAGTGGTTCAATTAAGACTGCTTAGCTAAATAAAAATATATTACTCAACCAGTGGAAAACTGGTATTGTGTATGTTATCAACTATAATCAGAATTTTGTTGATATATCTTTGACAATGACCATAGTTTCAAACCATATTAAGCATAATTGAATTTGGTAATAACATGTCATGAACCAACCTTCCTCCAAAAAGCTTAAGCTGTGATGATGGCATGTGAATGGTTTTATATCTCGTACACCACAAAGAGGAAAAAATACTTTCACACTTAGGATCTGAGATAATCTAACTCTGCCAATGTTGCACAACAGAACTAGTCTCAAGCATTGAAAAACAAGGACATGCGTTAGACAATCAATAACAAATGTAAATGTAACACTTCATTAAATCTTTGTAGTACGAATCAGCCAACGTACAGTTTTCACGGTATCATCAACTGTCTCAAATTTTAACATTCTACATCCAGCTAAGTTTGTCTTTCTGCACTCTCTAGCAGTAAATAATCATATTGAATATTAACTCTTAAAATCTGCAAAAACAACATATGGAATGTACAGCAAAAAAACTGTTACTGTTTTTAACTAAACTAATGACTCTGCTCTAACGGCTGGATAAATCAATTTGTCCTTTTACCATGTATCTCCCGGATTAACAACTTAGAATTGTTGTCAACAATAAGTTTACTTTTATAAACAATATCACGACATAATTCATGTCTAGGGGCTGGTGATAGTGATTTTAATTGAAAAAGGGGATCGGTTATAACACCACTACTATACAACTCTCTTGCTGGTTGAACATGCTTCCACCAGAAATCAGAAAGTGCAATTTTCATTACATCCCAATACTCTTCATCACGATATAACCTAAATAGACTACTACCTTTAACTGTCCAAACATAAAAATCCATCCAATCCCTTCCTAAAATCTCCATTAAACCCTGAGCTTGAGGAATATAGTGAACTGGAATTCGAGACCAAGGGAGAGCTTTACTCATGTCTCCTCCGAAATACGGACACTTTACCTCCAGCACACCATGAGAAGGCAATTCATATACCATCCCGTCAATTATACCATCAGGTGAAGCCGCTAGCGAGCTATCTTCTGGTTTTGCGCTGTAGTCCTGAAATTCAGGAAACAATACAGCATTTCCGATTATCAGTTTGTATCTTTCAAGTGCTTCCTCCTCTTTGATATTGCTCCAACACGTGGCAAGGTTTCCAGAAAATGGTTCTATAGCACCAATCTTTTCTAACCATAGCTGAGATCTTCGCCGACGCCAAAATCCAATGGCAGCAGCAAAAGTACTAGCTGTCAACTTTTGTTTCCTAAGTGTCTGCCAGTTTTTAAACCTATGTTGGAGGCTGGGAGCTTGAAGGACCGAGTGATTTTCCTCAGATGTGAATTTCAACATGCCACCACCACCATTACCAAATTTTCTAGAAGAATTATCAAGAACATGGGTACTGGAATTGCGACTTAAAACTCTCTTATTAACCAAACATGTAACAAGTGCACACTCGTAACAGCTACTTATGTGCTTCAAATGTTGCACCCGAGCAACATATAATGAAGAATCAATTTTGCCACTGTTAAAGAAGAAAAAGTATCACATCAAAAAGAAAAAGAAGAAAAAGTATCACTTTCTGTACATATAAACTGGGCAGCAACTATACCAAAGTGTAAAACAGTGAGTGAAGTGGCAGTACAAAAGCATTTTTAGAGTTGCAGACAATTAGGTAATAATGTTAGATAACTTATTTAAGAGTCTATTTGGTTTGACTTATTTGAATTTATCTATCGGAATAAAAATTTATGAAACTGTTCGGGATTGCATACGAAAACAACTTATGACATATCCATAAGCCGTTTTCAGCTTATTGCCACAAGCTCTCCATGATAGCTTATATGAAAATAGTTTGACTTTATTTTATCTTTTGTTATATAAATAGCTTATATATAAGCACTTAATTAAGTTGTTTATCCAAACAGAACCTAAATTAATAACAATCCTATCTGTGTAAAAATACAACATTTTTTTTATCATTTAATATTTGCACAAAAATGTTTTAGCTGTCTATTTATAAAAATGTTTCCGAATTCTCTTACCACTTTGGAGCAATTCATTGTTGGCAAAAGGAATATATTTAATTTGAATCAAATAAAAAGTTTGTGATCATGGAAGCATTTCATCAAACAGATTATAAGCAAAACCCTACACGAGTATAACATACCAAAACCAAATAATCCCCATAACGGTCATAAAGTTAGAAACTGTGTGTATGGAAAATAGAAGATGAGTGAATATGAGAATTGAAAGAAATGCAAGATGTTGTTACCAATGGTGGTGAAAATGAAGTGTTGAGGTAAAGGCTTTGTGAAATACAATGATGGTGGCCATGAAGCCATCAATTCTGATCACTGACTTCAGCGCCGGCGATGGCTGGTTCCCAAAGCAATATGTCAGACTCAATGGGAGGCGATGGCGGTCTTGAAGACGATAGATAGAGTTTCTCCGTCGTTTCAGGTACGACCAAGCTCGCGTGATGTCAGACTCGACTCAATGGGTGTGTGTGGTGTGGTAGGATTGCGCTCTTTCTATATATTATGTTAAAAAAAAAGAAAAGCAGGGGGTGGGAAGAGAAATCCTCGAAATACTTGCAAAGTTATCCTTAAAAGCCCATGCTGAAATTAGGTCCAATAGAGATAACTACTCATAATCCATAAGCCCAGATGACAAGGATATGGACCTTTTAATTTATATGGAGAAATGAAAATTATTTTTCCCGTCTTATAAATTACTCTGACGCTCTACGTGTTTCCCATTTTATTCTTCCACTATTTAAAATAGTCCAATTTATATGAGTTTGATTGCTAAATCTGCTAAAATATAGGGTTTAAACATAATAGTTTCAGCCATAATATTTTTAGGACTTTTAACTTGTCCTGAAAAAATAGGTCAGAAAAAAGGGTTAGTCTGCATTGATTACCAACTTAAATGGGAAATTCTATGTTTTTTATGAACTATTTGTTTCCAAATTAAATGAGAATATTGCATGTATGTCATAAAAAAATTGTTTTTTTTTAGAATATTCAGAACTTTTTTATAAAAAAATAAAATTGAAACGAAATTTTTTATTAATTAAAATGGTACTAATTGTGATTTTTACAACCGAGGAGGATTTGAATGTTATCCTTTAAGATTATACTCTAACCACTGATCTAACACTAATAAGGATGATAATTTAACTCATGTTCTGTGGGTACCCACAAAAAACATCAGTAATTGATAGGATAAATATCCGCATTTTAAGTACGAATATGGGTATGAATGATTTACCCACAAAATTAAGCGGGTATGAGTGCAGGTACGGGTACCTTAGTACCCACACAATATATATCGATTTATTTTAATTATATTATATAATAATATATGTAAATCAATTTTAAAAAATACAACATTATTATACTATTTCATATTTTTAATAAAAATATTTATTTATAACATAGTGCAAATATGTCAACAGACAAATGAACTTAGCATGATATTACTAATAATTTTGTTTATAATTTTCATGAGTCAACATTAAAATCTTTAAAAAATAATATTAATTCTATTAAAATGATATGATATTTTATAATTGATCAATTTGTTTTTAGCAAAACTGTGGGTAACAGGCACGAGTATGAGAATTTAGGTACCCATAGGGTACGGGCATATGAACAAATAAGATTGTCGCTCACGCGGATATGAAAATGGGTACGGGTATTTTTTCAAACCGTAGATATGAGAATGAAGACTATAGTACCCTACTCATACCCTACTTATTGTCATTCCTAAACGCTAATCAATAAGTTTGTTAAAGTAGTAATTTCTTATTACTTTATATGAGTCAAATTCAAATGGCACAGTAAAATTGGAAATATACCCTTAAAGTTTGTTTGAATAGTAGAAAATGTTTTTGTAGTCAAAGTAACTTATTCTGCAAAATTTTACTTTTATGATGAATAAATAAATGTGAAATTCTAAGTCCAAGCCCTGACATTTGCATATTGCAATATCTCTTCTAATTGAGATATGCAAACAGAGATGAACCAAAGATTTTTTTGAGATAATGTAAATGTAACTAAATTTCTTATATGTAAATTTTATTGTTTACTAGTCGCCGACCCGTGCGATGCACGGGTTTGGCGGAACGACATATGTATGTCAATCATAGTTGTTGTCAATCATGGCTGTTGTATTAGATTAGGGGTATGATATAAGGTAATTATAGAAAGGTTTGTTGTGAGTTCAAAGACAAAATCATACAAAGGGATTAACCAAATCAAATCAATGAACACAATCTCTATTCAACTAACGTTGGCCCGTGCGTTGCACGGGTTTTGTGGAACGCCATAACAAAGCGAATCAAGTGAAGCATCACACCAAATTTTATAGTGGAGCTTTCAAGACCCGTGACATGTATAAGATTTAATTTTTGCCTTAAGAGTTTACTTAATATAATCATTGATAATAGGATAATACAATACAAAAGTGAACCACTCTATTGTTGGATGGTTTAGTCACATCGAATTTCATAGTTGAACCTTCAAAGACCCGTGACATGTATAAAATTTAATTTTACCCTTTTTGTGTGCAATTAATATGGTTCACACAGGACAACTATCAATGGATTAAAAAGAAAACTTCATGAAGACAACAAACAAAATAGTTGACTCCAAGGACCAAATCAAGTTAAGATAATTACATAAATTGGAACTAATCATGCGCCATAAAGTAATGTTGGCGCATAAAGAAAAATAATATCGGATAATGTCAATTATTTGATCAAACAATAACAAATGATTTTGATATAGGAATAAGCAAAGTAGATGAACTAACCCCACAATCAAGATCATTTTTATCCAATAAATGTCTCTTGCGAGGATTGGAGATAGGATACTTAACCTCCTCACCCCATATATACTTCAAGCATCTCTATTAAACTCATAGCTTTAGCAATTATCTTAAAAATTCAGAACATGTTATTAAATCATAATTTTTAAGTGCTAGGTAGAAGTGGATAATTTTTTCGAGATTTCAAGTACCTAAAAAGCGAATCAAGTGAAGCATCACGCCAAAATTTTATAGTGGAGCTTTCAAGACCCGTAATATGTATAAAATTTAATTTATGCCTAAGAGCATAGTTAATTTAATTTTCTCATGTTTAGGTGTGCATCTCAAACAATATAAATTAAGCTGGTCAAATTTTCTCATTAGTAGTATGTTAAAATGATGAAATTAAAAATCATTCATATAATCATTGATAATAGGATAGTACAATACAAAAGTGAACCACCTCATTGTTGGATTAATATGGTTCTAAAGGACAACTATCAATGGATTAATAAGAAAACTTCATTAAGACTACAAACAAAATAGTTGACATCAAGGATCAAATCAAGTTAAGATAACTACATAAATTGGAACTAATCATGCGCCATAAAGTAGCGTTGGCGCATATAGAAAAATAATATCGGATAATGTCAATGCTTGGATCAAAATATGAACAAATGATTTTGATCGAGGATGAGACAAAGTAAATGAACCAACCCCCACAATCAAAACTACTCCTATGCAATAAATGTCTCTTGGGAGGATTAGAGATAGGATACTTGACATAATGCGCAAAAATTTAAAAACTTTCTGTAAGTGGCGTGCAGAAATTACAAACCTATTTATAAGTAGCGTGTAAAAGTTAGTTAAATTCGAAACATTAGAGTTTAATTAAGAGTTCAATCACCCGTTACAAATATTGTTTTAGAAGAGTTATTAGATGCTATAGAAAGGTCTACGATACATCCCTATAGATCCAAAGTAGACATTCTCAGTTCAAGAGAAGTATATAACATAGAAGGATACATGCTTATAGCATTAAGCGCCATAATAAAGCGGATCAAGTGAAGCATCACACCGGATTTTACAGTGGAGCCTCCAAGACCCGTTATATGTATACAATTTAATTTTTGCCTAACAACACACTTAATTTAATTTTCTCATGTTTAGGTGTGCATCTCAAATAATATAAACTAAGTTGGTCAAATTTTCTCATGAGTAACACGTTAAGATGATGAAATTAAAAATCATTCATATAATCATTGATAATATGATCAAGAAGTACATTGCATACTATTGTTGGATAGTTCAGTCACATCAAATTTTATAGTAGAACTTTCAAAGACTCGTGACATGTATAAAAATTTAATTTTTATCCTTTTTTCTTGCACAATTAATATCACTCTAAAGGAACGCGTTAAGATGATGAAATTAAAAATCATTCATATAATCATTGATAATAGGATCAAGAAGTACATTGCATACTATTGTTGGATAACTCAGTCACATCAAATTTTATAGTGGAACCTTCAAAGACCCGTGACATGTAAGCGGATCAAGTGAAGCATCACACCGAATTTTACAATGGAGGCTTCAAGACTCGTTATATGTATACAATTTAATTTTTGCCTAACAACACACTTAATTTAATTTTCTCATATTTAGGTGTGCATTTCAAATAATATAAACTAAGTTGATCAAATTTTCTCATAAGTAACACGTTAAGATGATGAAATTAAAAATCATTCATATAATCATTGATAATATGATCAAGAAGTACATTGCATACTATTGTAGGATAGCTCAGTTACATGAAATTTTATAGTAGAACCTTCAAAGACCCGTGACATGTATAAAAATATAATTTTAACCTTTTTTTCTTGCGCAATTAATATGATTCTAAAGAAACACATTAAGATGATGAAATTAAAAATCATTCATATAATCATTGATAATAGGATCAAGAAGTACATTGCATACTATTGTTAGATAGCTCAGTCACATCAAATTTTATAGTGGAACCTTCAAAGACCGGTGATATCTATAAAAATTTAATTTTTACCCTTTTTTCTTGCGCAATTAATATGATATGCTCACTTTTGTTGTAAAAATGCAACAAAAAACAATTAGGGTTTTAATTTTTTCTTGTTAGGGGTAAAACTGTAAATTACAAATCTATTTATAAGTAGCGCGTAAAAGTTAGTTAAATTTGAAACATTAGCATTTAATTAAAAGTTCAATCACCCGTTACAAATCTCTCTGCAGACCCATCAATTTTATTAAGTTAGTATACTTGTACACCATAAAATTGACCATGTTATAGTGGTAAATTGGTAATTGAACACTCTTAACTTAATAGATTTTTTTAAGTTGCGAGGTAGAAGAGATTTATGGTGGTTAAAAGCCTATCATATTTGATCTATATGCTCACTTTTGTTGTAAAAATGCAACAAAAAACAATTAGGGTTTTAATTTTTTTGTTAGGGGTAAAACTGTAATATTCAAAAATATTGGGACAGAACTGCAATTTTCAAAAAAATAGAAGTAAATTTGAAATTTTTAAAAAAATTAGGAGTCAAAATGCAATTTATAAAAGTACATGGGTCAAAATGGAAATAATGAAAGTGTGGGGGTGCAATTGTAAATATATAAGGTATAGGGGCGAAACTGTAATTTTGTAGTATGATGCTGACATGGCTGGAGTGAGATGTGGTAGAAGGTGGTTGGGCTAAAAGTGACGTGGCGGATGACGTGGGCGTTGAGGTGCAAAAGGTGATGTGGCGAGATGATATACGTGGCGGACAATGAATGGATGACATGGATTATATGATGTCATGATGACATCATCAATGATGCATGGTAGTAGGGTTTTTGAAAGAGCATTAGGGTTCACCCTAATGAACATTTAGTATAGTATAAAGATTTGGAGAGGTTTGCCGACAATATTGGATTGGTCCATACGGTACGTAAAATTTTAAACTCTTTAAATTAGTGGTCTTTCGTAAAATAAAAAAAAAAAAAGTAATAAGTAATTTGACTCATGCATATAAGAAAAATTCAATTGATAGGAAAGTATTTACTTCATATGCCAACAAATTCTCCGACGAAAATTGTAGTCACTATTAAAAAATTATAAAATCTTTGTAATTTGATAAAAAAAATTGAAGAATTTTTAAAATTATAGATTTTATTAAATATTTTGTCAAAATTTAATTTAAATTTTTTCAAATATCAGCTATAAGTAAGAGTTTGAAATTCATTCCGTTACTAATGTAAATTTTATTTGCCTTTTAAAAAAAACTAATGTAAATTTAAAATTGATCTTATAATATGGACCAATCCAATTTTAAATTTAGCCTTACTATATATTGTACTCAAATCTTGTGATCAGACATTCTCACAAACCTAATAGCTTAAAAGTTTATGCTTAACAGTAATTAATTTTTTTGTTAATTATAATATACTTGGAGAAAAATCAAAGTGTGATGTTATTCTGATAATGGGTGCGTTTGTTTGGGATTTTTTTAAGAAAAAATCTATTTTTTTCATAAAAAAATCCATTTTTTAATGTTGATAGTGTTTGTTATAGATTTTTTTAAAAATTATTTTTAGCCCCAAAATGAAAAACTATTTCTAATAGCTTTTCAATAATCTATTTTTTTAAAACTAAGGAATCTAAGTGTATGAACTTCTTTTTAAAAAAAAAAAGATTTTTATAATTGTAAATAAACACAAAGTAACTTTAGATTTTTTTCAAAGCTTAAACAAACGCACCCAATGACACTTTGGGATAAAATGAATTTATCCAAATTAAGGAGACTTTTCACTTTCAGTGGTCAACAATCTACAATATCTTCACCAATTTAAGTTGTTTAAATTGACTATGAAATTATTTAATTTAATCACCGTGAAAGTTCACCATCTCTCTACAAATGGAAGTCATGCATTCTACGATATCTATTTTGAAGGATAAAATTGTAAAAATAACACTAATTTTTAACAAATTTAATATTACAATTTATTTTTTTAATCTATGCAATTTTTTCAATAAAGTCTTATAATTAGAGACGGATGTAGTACGAAGCTTCACGTTAAGTAATTAGAATTAGAATGGCACTTCCCCCATTTACATGAAAAAACGTCATTAATTACAAATTTGGTCTCCTAAACAAATCAGAGCAAAACCAGCAGAATACTATAGGAGTATAAGACAAATGTTAAAACTCAATACATAAGTGCGCACATTCAGTGTTTTGTTTCATTAATCAATTAAGTAAGTCAGGGACGGATCCAGAATTTTTGATCAGTGGGGTCAATATCATTTATTATAAATGATTATTATAAATTTTAAAGTTTTGTCCTTTATATTTCTGATATTAGTATAAAGTTATCATTTTCTTTAAATTTTGAGTTAATTCTGTCAAAAACGTCCACATGGCACCCATATTATCCACCGGACGATTTAAACAGAAACTTGACTAAGTGGACTAACTTGTTGTAACGTTTGTAATGTAATAGACCAACTTAATAATTTTTAAATATATATGACCAAATTAAAATGTAAAAAATCAAACATACAATTTAACCAAAACAAAGGTAACCAAAAATAAAAACCAAAACAAAAGGCTTAATTGCATTTTTATCACCTAATTTATCAAATTCACAAAAATAGTCTTCCTATTCTAAATTCAAATTTTTTGGTCCCTCAACTTTATCAAACTCACGAAAATATAGGACAAAAAGTTTGGTTTTAAAATATTTAAAAAAAAAACAAACTATTTTTATGAGTTTAATAAAATAGAAGATCAAAAATACAATTAAGCCAAAACAAAATAAAGAAATGAAAAGAATACAAAATATACATGTCCTAAAATTTAAAATAGGAGTTGAGAAACTTGTTTTTCTTTCATTTTTTTGTATTGTGAATATGTGTGTGGAGAAGTAACTTTATTTTATTTGTGTTTGAAAGTTGAAATGACAATATTTGTTTCTTGTTTCCACTGCATCGTGGTCTGTGTGTGGGCAAGACAAAATTTGATGTGGAGGCAACATATACAAATGTTTATTTTGTTGGTTAAAAGATAATTGAAGGAGTGGGGTCAGCTGCCCTCATTTCCTATGGGGTAGATCCGTCCCTGAAGTAAGTTGTAATATAGCGATAAGATAGTTTTGACAAAAAGTAGTGATATCTAACTTTTTAGTCAAGTAAATCCGTTTTTATAACTCTCTCCACAACATAGTATGCCATACCAAAAGTGTTAGATAATTGTGTCTCGTGACATTTGATTGTACAATACTACTGGTAGTATTTTCATAACATAACATAATTATTTTTTCTAAGTTTTTGACCAAATACTATGTAATGATTTTACCAGAAGAATCATAGAATACTATTGTAATTTTTTGAAAAATTCATCATGATTCTAAGTATATACTATTACTACTTACGTCAAAAAAAAAAAGTATAAACGAATACTTAATACTACTTACCAGCCTGAAGATGGAGATTATGACCCAAAAATAAATTATAGAATTGATGATTGATGATTAATTAAAGAGTGATGTTATTTGTATACTCAAAAGTTGATAACTTTTGGGACAACTTTTTTTTTTTTTTTTTGCAACAAAAAAAAGTGAGAGGAGAAGAGAGAGAGAGTAAGAATATACTACTCAGAATATGATAGAGAGTTGTCCAAAGTTGTCAACTTTTTAATTGTACAAATATATTTTCTCTTAATTAAAACATAGTTTGCCTTGAGGAGACAAATAAAATATTCTTTCATGATAAATATATATTTTATCAATGAATCAACAAGTTTTATCACATAGTTAATTCGAGATTTATTAAGTTAATATAAAAAATTAATTAATTTATAATGTAAAATTTATTTCATTTGTGTAGCATAACATTCATTAAAAATTTGTTGATTGTCCGGACATATTTTCTCATGTTTGACCATTTTGCTTGAAGTAACGTTGAGGGTTGTCCGTCCCACAATAAAATTTTCGATCTCCGGTCCCATAAGGGGATAACTCCGGTCAAATCCACACAAACATACTCATCTATACACCAGAACATCCGTTAGGCGAAGTGTCAATCTTTCTTCTTGTGAGTTAGTCAAAAAGTTCACGGTGTCTATTTTTTCACAGAAATTTCTGCACGCTTAAAAATATCAAAGAGTACATCTCTACCAGTTCATACCTATACTTGAAGCCTGTGTGCTCCCTACAATGAATTGCATGTTCCCCAAAAGTGTCGAGACACGCTTTACGACAAACATATTTTTTACATAAATTTATTCAAACATAATTTTTTTTGTGTTATTTCTTCGATTTTTAGGAGAATGAAACTTTAGTAATCCAGAGTTCGACAATGAGTTAAAATAAAATAAATTTGATCAAAAAATTGTTCCACTTAAAAAAAATCAACCTCAAATTATCCTAAATGGTCGAAATTCGTTAATCACTTGAATCAAATATTTTAATTAACATAAATTATTTTTCATTTAACTAAATTGTAATCAAAATCAATTTAATACAACCCATTCATTTAAAATAAATTTTTATCACCTTAAAATCAAGTGTTAATATAGTAAAAAAATAAAAAAGGGTAAGTATCTACTTGTGTGATGATGAGTGATGAAACCAACATTTAAAGCAGAGAGGACGCAGAACCCGGGAAGCAACACAATACTACAAAACAACATAATTGGTCAGACTGCAACACTGCAATTTTGAGTTGTACAACACACCAAACCTGCCTTACCTTACCTCTAGTAAAACTACCCCACATGACCCTCTTTTGGTCCACACACACCCTTTCTTAACCATGGTTAACTCTACACTACCACTTTCTTCTACTATCACCATTTCTTAGGGCAAACAATCATTTTAGTCATCGATTGATAGTAAGTTATTGTTACATTAATTTTTGAATGTATTAAAATTGTAAATAGAACCACAAATGTTTTTCTTATTAGTCACTTTAGTTTTAAAATCTGTTTTTAAATAGTCAATTTAGTTATTGAATGTATTTATTGTTAGTCAATTTGGACAAAAAAGTTACTATGAGATACTTAGAGATGAATTTGCCATTTTAATAAATTCAACTAGTGTGACAATAAATTACATTTTTAGAGACCAAAATTATGGTTTTCACATTTCCTTACCATAGTTTATTCAGCAGTCAAAGAGAAAGAAACTAGTAACTAGTAAGTTATTTTTGTCCTCTCACCCACCTCTCTTGTCACTGTACTACAATACTACTCTACTATCTTGTACCTTAGCTACTTTTTATTTTATTATTGGGTTAAATATGTTTTTAGTCCCTACATTTTGCCCTATAGTCAAGAATAGTCCCTACTTTTTTTTTATGATGAAAAAAAACCCTACAATTTTTTCCGTCATCAAATTTGGTCCCTACCGTTAAATTTTTAAACGGAATGCTGACATGGCAATTGTGGACCCATTATTTTAATGAGCTGACCAATAACACGGTGACACATGTCAGCATAGTGTTATTTTTATTTTTAATTATTTTTTTACACAATTTTTTAATTATTAAAAATGCAAAAAAAACCTAATTAAATTATATTTGTTTCAATTAATAAAATTAAAAACCCCCTTCCCTTCAATTCAACACAACAACGATGATACCCAGCAGCAACAACAACGTCTAAACAGGCACATCAACTCAATCCAGAAACAACATCAACAACAACTCAACCGAGCAACAACAACATCAACAGCAACGACGCAACAACAACAGCGACAACACAGCTACACGATAACAACAACAAAGTTCTTCATCAATTCAACAAATCATTAACAAACAACAACAACAACAACAACAACAACATTGTAGATCGATGGTGGTAGTGATTTTAGTGGTCTTGGTAGAGTGAAGAAAGTGAAGAAAACGAATCTTAATTAAAAATAAAATAAAACAGATCTGCAATAATCAACAAACATTAGATCTTCATCTCATTTGTCAAACAACAAAATTGTTCATAAAAAAATTTCAACCCTTTACAATTTCAAAGTTCAAACATTTTGTCAATGTAAATCTAGAAACAAGAAGAAGAATCATGAGCTTTAATCGTCATTTCAACTTTAAATCCTGAGATTTAGTGTTATTAGGGTTTTCGTTGAAAGGAATGATTTTCTATATGGAAGATGGTGGAATCGAAGAAGAAGAAGAAGAAGAAGAAGAAGAAGGAATCATGGAAGGTGTTCTGCGTTTAAGATTTGTTGAGATTGAAGAAAAAAGAAGAAAAATAAATTCAAGGAAAGAGTTTGGGTTCTGTATGCGTTTCAAAGAATAGGAAAAAGGAATGGTTATGCGTTTCTGATATTTTTTATTTTCTTAAAATAAATTTTCATTGTCTTTTTTTTAAAATAAGATTCTTAACAATTTTAATAATAAAAAATAAAAATAACACTATGCTGACACGTGTCACCGTGTTATTGGTCAGCTCATTAAAATAATGGGTCCACAATTGCCATGTCAGCATTCCGTTTAAAAATTTAACGGTAGGGACCAAATTTGATGACGGAAAAAATTGTAGGGTTTTTTTTCATCATAAAAAAAAAGTAGGGACTATTCTTGATTATAGGGCAAAATGTAGGGACTAAAAACATATTTAACCCTTTATTATTTTACCCCCTTTTAATGCTATGGTAGAAAGGAAACAACATTGTACATTGGAATGGTACTAGACGATTTGGATGGACAAAAAAATGAAAAGCGAAAGATACATTAGGCGAATGTTTTATTCTCCTGTGAGAAAATTGACTTTAAAGAATTTATTCTAATTAATATTTAGTTGATGGTATTAGATTTATGTATGGATGCATTAATGTAAAAATAAGTTGAATAATAAATTTGTGCATAAAAAATAATTTTAGAGTCAAAAGTTATTTATAGCTTCAAAATCAACTATTATTTGGATAAATCAAATATATTAAAGTCAATTTTACACTTATATTGATTTTACATTTTAAGAGGGAAAAATAGTTTTTGATTTCATTGACTATATTGTTTATTATATGTTGCAGATAATCCAAAGACATAAGAATATTAATGGTATGCTGGTAAAAAAATAATGAAGGTAATTAAATTTTTGAAAATGATCTTATTAAAAGAATTAGGAAAAGAGTAATGTTATATGTAGTGTAGCAAATGAATGAAAATGAATTTGTTCACGAAAACAATTGACTTTTGTGTGTTTTATTAATCTATCTTATATTCTGTCAAATGGTGCATTTTAATTGAGTAGTTGCTATTTGTGATAACATTGTGATTCTTCCTTTCGCTAGATATATTATAACTCCTATAAAAGACCTCAAATGATCTTATATTTAATGACAAATAGTATTTTCTATTTTAATTCCGCTATTATAGTTAGAGAAGGGTACCTGTGAACTAACCGAGATTAGTTGACTCATACTCTACAAACGAGTGAGTTCAACTTCTATTGTCAAAGTTAAAACTTTGTTGATGAATATAAGTACTTTTTTATAAACGATTTTGAACCATATGGTCTGCCCTAATTTTAGTGAGCCATTAATACTCAATTAACTTACCCAAACTTCTCTTTAAAAAAAGAAGAAAGAAGTGTTCATGTCAATGTAGGTTAATTTAGTTAATAAGATTTTCAATTTAAATCCCATATAAATTTGGATTTTAAATCTCCGTTGATAATATGAAGGCTTTAAATTTATAAGTAATCTCCAAATCTTAAGAGTTTTTTTTTTTTTTACCAAAGAGAGCTTTCCTATTTGACATATAATTTACTATAATGTCTTATTATAAGAGTCCAATATATATATATATATTTGCATTTAAATTATTTGTAGCTTTTGAATATTAAGAGAATAAGAACATCCTCATTTACTTTATATAAATAGACCACCTAACTATATTCCACTACTATTATTATTTTTAACTACTCCAACATCATCGTACATATACTATTTTATTATTGAATTTAACATTCTTTTATACGAGACATATGATGAATTAATAAAAAATAATATATTTAATAGATTAAATACACTTTTATTAACTAATGTCTTAATTAAATATAAAAAATTGAAGAGAGTAATTTATATCATAGATAAAATATATCAATCAGTTAATAAACTTAGAAAATAAATCATTATTTATATATAATACCAGAGACAAGTAATTTTTAAAAAAATGTAAATATTATTATACCTTAAAAAAAACATATAATATGAGACGGAGAGAGAAGCCGCGTTTCCAAAATGTTGATTTTGGTCAAAGATATTGGTCTACTTGCTTTTAAAGCTTATACTACTCTGTCTACTATATTGCTTGCAATATTAGAGAGAGAGAAGACAACTTTTGTGTTTTTTCTTCTTCTGAGAAAAATATTCATCTATTTTCTTCTCAAAGTATACATATTTTTATTTTATTTTTGATGAAATAAGATAAGGGATGGATATATAAAAGATTTGATAGTGATTTAGAGAAACAAGAAGGGTTTATCATTTATAATAATAATAATATCATTTATGGGTAAGAAACCACAAAAAACAAAGGAAGTTTGGGCAGCAATAGCTGAAGCATCATCAACAAATACAATAGATGAACAAGAATCTCAACAATCTCAATCTCAACCTCAAACTACTAGAAAAAGAGGCAGACCTCGTAAGATTGTTGTTAAGATGGAAAGTTCAGAAGAAAAAGCAGCAGCAGCAGCTTCATCACAAGCAGCAATATTGATAGAAGATTCCTCAATGGAAAAAGAAGAGAAAAAGGAAGTAACAAGAGCATCATCATCAGAAGAAGCATGCATGGTTAGAAAAGAAGAGATTCATGAACAACTTCCAAAAGGGGTGATTGTGTCTTGTAGAAGCAGCAGATCAGCTAGGCGTAAAAGCAGCAAACCCACAAAGAGTAGTGCTCAATAATTTTATATTTAATCATTATCACTGCTTAAAATCATTAATCATTACCACTTCTTTTCCATGAAGAAATTATTATTATTATTATTATTAGCAACTCCTTATTTAATTTGTCAATGTTTTAGGGGGATGGTTTATATTTAAATTAATATTATTATTAATTAGTTTCACTCAATCTTTTCTCTCTTAAGTTATTTTCTTTCTATTTTTTGGTGATTATTAGTTTAATTATTATCTAATCCTTATTGAACAAACCATGTGATTTTATGAGTTCATCAATTCATGATTTACTTGTTTTATTTATTATATAATCTTTAACTTCTTTTTTCATGTGTGATTATTTTATATGATTTATTTGTTTTATTTATATTAATGATTGAAACTATGCTTGTGCTTAGGTATTTTCTTACAAGTTGAACTCAAACTTTCTTTTTGTTTTTTCTTTTCCCTTATCTTTATAACTATATATGTATATTATCAATATTGTGCGTTTGATGTTTGCATATATATATATATAGCTGGATTGCAACAATTGCATGGTGTCTCTTTTGATGGACATGAAATGTTGAAAGTATGCAAGTATTTTTTATACTAATTAGCTATGGTAGTAATTTGCCTCAAGTTGATTTTGTTGATTGGAAAGGGGGATGGATATTTATTAATAGGGTTATATTGTACTTGTTAAACATGCTAAAAAAAAAAAGACAAAAAGTAATAATGATAAGATAATTTTTTACACTTTCAAAATAATGAATACACAATTTTTAAGAGAAAATTTTCATAATAATTTGTTTAACTAGTACACCGCACCGGGGTGTTCTATTTGGCATTTTTCTTATTAATATTATGAAATGAATGAGGCAAGTATGGAGAGAGTGGAATCATAGGATGAAGAGGAGATTAACTAAATGACATAACAAAAATACTGTAAGGTAAGGAGATGGTAGAGGAACATGAGTTGAGTTCTCACCACTCATCACATACCGAGGGAGTGGTCGCTACCACTAGCAATACCAAATAAGGGTAGATGATTGTAAGTGGTAGATGATTGGATATTCGATCTAGGAAGTCTAATAATTAGAAATTTTACATTTTAAGATGAATAAATGTTCATATTTAAATATTGGTCCTTACATATATAATGTGATGTTCCTTCTAACAGAATTAAGCTCACGAGACTCGGAACAATGTTTTTTATCTATGAAAAATAATGTTGAGATGTGTCAGTTTCTTATATAAATTTTAATTTCTTTATCGAATTAGTTCATGTAACTGCTTTCAGAGAATTGCATATAAATTTGTTTAATTTTAGATATATTTATGTAAAAGTAGATTTAACAATAAATTTAAAGTTAAAAAAATATCAAGTGTAGAGACAAAAATTCAAAATTCTAGTGTCAATTTTAAATTAATTTTAGGTCAAAATCAATTATATTTATATTGAAAAACATCTAACTACTGTATATTAAAATCTATTTAACACTTATTAGTTTTGTCTCCATAAAAAGCTTAAAATAAGCATTGACTCAAGTTGAATAACTCAAGAAAAAGTGACTCAATTTTTCAACCTAGCTAACTCACGTTTGGTATGAAACTAATTAAAATGCTTTTGAATAGAAGTAATTTGATAAACAAATTAGAAATTTCACCTTAAAATTAGATTCAATTTTAGTTTGATTGAAAGAGTGGTGGGATTGAAAAATTACATTGAGTCTTTGTAATTAATTATGGGAAACTAAATTGTTGCTTTGGCCAACCATAATCGTGTTAATCTAACCTCTCATCCAAACATGCACTTAGAGACAATCAAATTATAATGAGAAAAAATAAAATTAGGTTCTACATTTTTTTTATGGAATAATTAGTGTTGGGTCATGAGGGGTAGTTGAAAATCTTTTATTCTAGTGAATTGAACAATAAATTAAATTAATTTTTTTTGACGCAAAATTTAAATTAATTTATAAAAGGAAAAATTATGTTTTGAATAAAAAATTACAATTCATTATAAAGATCACAAAATGGATTTCAATATACATCAACTCGAACATATCAAGATCAACTAGAATCAAACACAAAGTGAAATCAAACAACACATACATATCCTCAAAATGAAACCATGCATGCATAATATGCATTTCTAACGTTTGGCCAATTTGGGTCAAAGTACAAAATCACATTCCATTTACCCGACCATGCACAAACTTCCCCCGTGCATTGCACGATGGTGTATCATATTATAAAAAGACAAGAATGTATCTATAATAATGCTTGTCCAAAGCATGGCCAACCATTCAACACGTGATCTCTAGTAGTTTCCTTATTGCGTTTTATCTTGTTTTTCGCAAGTGTTTTAGTGGTGTTTTATTCTTGGCCTGGTCAAGCTCAAGCTTGTGCAAGTTAAATAAAAATGGCGCTCCTTGCTAGCGATTTGAATAATGAATGAATTGAAGAGGGACAAGTATATATATTATACTACTATATTTCCTTCACCGAGGCTTATTCTGTCGTTTTATATATATTTTTCTCTTTTTTTTCTTCTGCCCTTTTCTCCTTCAAATCAATCATGACAAATTAATCAAATACAAATTGCCATTTGCAAAGGTGAAATTCGACCAAAAGCAAGCAAATCAGAAACAAAATTTTTGGATTCCACGCAAAGCAGCCAATGATCTGGATCACCCGATATAAAATGGACAGTCGATATCCTATTATGCGTGAAACAGTCAAATTATGCACTGCATATTAAGAGCTGTTGGATCTTAGGTTGACGATCGAAAATCCTATTAACATTGTTAAGTAAAAAAATTGAAAATGTTAATGAATATCTTTAAGACACTGGATAAAGTACTAGTTTCTATCAAAAAGTGGTGTAAAATGAATTTTTTTTAATGAATTTCTTAACCAATAACCAATTTTTCTTCGTAAGCAAAATCCATATAAAAATAAATTATGGATAAATATTAGCAGCTAATGAAGTAAACCTTGAAATTGAACTTAGTTCTCAAACCAGAAGATTCCATCACCGGTCCAAAGTTGTCCTCAGCTAACATGTCCTTATCCTCAGCTAACATGTCCTTAGTTAAGTACATCGATGAAAAATGGGTTTAATTGAAAGGGACTACTACGAGAAATTGAAAGCATGTTTAAGGAAAAAGGGAAATATGACTTTTATAAGTCTAAGATGTTGCACACACACAGGGTTGACGATAAATAATAATTCTTGCAACTTGCAACATCTTACATCAAGGACGAGTAGAAACCAAATTTAAATTAATTAGGCCACACATACACAGTGAAACATTATTCGATTTGAGCGTGACTCACAATTCCACAAGTTCAATGCATATGAGCAGAGTGGGTGATGCAGCATGGAAGAATTCACATTATGTACCGCTATTTTGACTACAATAAATATATTCAGCTTGCAATTTAATAAAAATATAAATAGTACATTGCCACTTAAAAGGTTGGGATTTTATCAATTTAGTCACTAACACAGAGAAAGTGATATTAATTTAATTAGATAAAAAAGTAGTATATTTTCAGCCCCACAATAATAATAAAAGAATGACAACATAGTTGACATCAATTCAGTCTTTCAATAATAAAAAAATAACATCAATTTAATATTTCAAATTTTCAATCTCATAGATTTTGTATAATACTCCTATGTTTTGATATCACACATTATATGATTGAGGGATGAAATGAAACCGTGAAGACTTGGATAAGAGTTAAACAAAGTCAATAACTACCAAGGTTATTATAACTAATGAACTCTAAGAAAAATAGGAGTGAGTGCAATGTTGTCCTGAGATTTACACATTTTATTTGTTTGCATTGCATTATGATTCACACTTTATCTTCCTCTCGTCAAAACTCAAAATCAAAATACAGTTGTGCTAGCAATTAAATTACAGCAGAACAACATTATGCAATGCTATCTATTATTATTGCAGCAAAAGCCCAAGCATATTATTCCAATCTCAATTTCGAAAACAAATAGCTGCAAGTCAAGACAAATCTCTATATATTCTGCAACTACAATAATTAATTAAAACCACTAAACAAAATTCTCTCCTCAATTGCCTTGAATTGGGAAAACATTGGAACTTAAATACACTAGAATAGTTTAACCACCTATGTCTAAAGCATTGTATTACAAAATTATCCTGTAATGCCTATTGAGTTACACACTTAAGATAAAAGGGGAAACGGATGTTGGCTGCTCCTAAATTTCTAACCTGATTCTTTGCGGCTCGACTTGTGATGTCTCTCTTTTCTAAATCTTAACTGTGCTGGATCAAATCCACCTTCCTCAGCTCCATAGACGGCCCAGGCTGGTGTGGCAGCCATATAATCTTTGCTGTCAAAAGTACTTCCAGAAGCCACCTGAATTTAAATTGATGATAAATTTCATAAACAAAACAATAATGCAATTTCAGTCCAAAATAAATAATAGGACGAAAATACCTACCAGATCATGGAATTTCTCATAGTCTATCCATGTATACCACTGGCCGTCAATTTTGAACTTCTTAGTTTTTGCTAAGAGCACGCAACACGAATGAACATGCTCACAGGCAACTTCATACTCCCCTTGGCTTTTCAGAGCCAGAGCCTCTGAGAAAGCTTTCACGTCGGCATGCCAAGGGACATTTTCCATTGTCAATTTTGATGTAGCGGTCCTGTGAAGAGTTCATTGTCATTCAAAGATGGTTCTCAGGCAAAAGAAACTGGACAAAGGAGCAAAGATAGAGAGAGAAGAAGAAGAGGAAGCTTACGAGCCACAATATGTTACTCCCTTGATTTCAATGAAGTCGGGTTCTCCTATGCTGAAGAGATTATAATAAGCATCAACCTCTTCAGCATTCCAGCCTTTCACAAGGGTCAGGCGGTATACAGTACGCTGATGTTTTTCCTTCAGAGCAGTCAAGGAATCCTGATATCAAAATACATAGACAAGGTGATCAAGAGGACATGGTATCATCAAACAACAGTCAAATAAAATCCATGAGAACGTAAATGCTATGCTAGCACCGTCACCCCTGCTTCAGATGGCATTCATGCAGCGAAGAGTCCGTGATATATGAACTAAACTCCAAGACAGAAGAAGGTATTTCTTCTAAGCTGATCCTTAGAGTAGTTACAATTCTTACATCATGAACTCATGATGCAATTATACTTTTATAGATTTCCACTGAGAATGAAAAGATACTCACAATAAATCTTTCCCAAAAATCTCCAAAGAGTGGTCTATCAATTGCCTTTAGAGAGTCCTTTGTTCCGGCATCAACACTGACATATAACTGCAAGCGGCAAACAAGAATATTATTAAGTTTGACTTAATTATCCAACATGTTTTTAATTATGAAACTCCGAAAAACCCAAAACCTGAGTGATTGGCTTCAGCGACTTAATTTTCTCTGGAAATTGTGCATTAGTAACTAGAAAAGTGGAAATCCTCCTTCTGTGCAACTCATTCACCAGTGCATTTATCTCTGGATACATAATAGGTTCACCAACAAGAGATAGTGCACAATGCCGTGGTGTGAAGCCTTCATTTAATCGCTCCAAGGTGACTCCTACAGAAAGAAATGAGTCAATTTTGAAACCACCAACATTTTAATTTAAGTATGTCAGTGCAAAAAATAACAGTTATGTTGTAGACTCGACCAATTGTCCACAAACTCGTGATTATATATGAATATATACAAGTCTATGCTAGTCTACTGAAGTTTATACATAAAGGGTTTTGTAAACAAGTTAAGTCAGATATGAGTTAACTTGAGAGTTTGACAACCATAGTTATAGTGTGTTCATAAATAATACTACTGTTGTTCGTTATTATAAGTACTATTTGACAATTTCACACATTAACAAAATTAGATAGTGTATTGAATTTGTCCATTTTATGTGTAGTTGATCCAAAATTGCCCTTCAATTAATGTTTTGGGTAAACAATGACACCAACATGTAATGAATAACTAATGGTAAAATAATGAATGCACCAAGTAATATGAAAATGGGATTATATATATAGGGACAAAATACTTTTTCAAATGTAGTATATATTTAGGGACAGAGGTAGTAACTAATAAAATCAAATAAAGGTTGCATGACAATCTCATACTAGAAAAATATCAAATAAGAGAATAATCTACTTCAATGAAAAAAATTATCCTCCCTTGACCCTTCTTTTTCCCTCAAACTCCTCCACTTAAACATATCCCCAGTGCCCATACTTTTGTGGTGACTGGAAGTGTGCATGTTATGATTACGAGAGCTACTCTGGGTAATTCACTATTAACCTATTTAAGTCCATCAACCTGACAATGGTGTCATACTTTTGAAATGAAAATAGCATAAATTTACCAGGAACTCCTTTCATTTGTTTAATCATATTTGTATGCTGCTCTATTGCAGAATTTACAATCTCTAATGGATCGTCCATCTTCCACTGCCAACTTTTCGCTACTGGATTTGTGTGATGCCTCCAGCAGAAAACACATTTATTTGCACATGCCAAGCTGGGGGTTGCCTCCATGCACCTGTTTGACTCATAAAAGGTTGAAATTGTGAATATCACAGCTGAAGTATTATTGCCGACAGATAATGTAGAGGATAAATCCACTTTTAACGAGCACAAAAAAAACTACCAAAACACATGACCAGGATCAAAAGTTCAGATAATGTGCAACGGCAAGTACAATTTCAGCGCATTGTAAATAAGTGATGTGTATACGTGGGACCCACTTGAGTACCCAAAATTAGATTTCTCTATTGTTTATTAGAAAGCTTATTTGTATTCAAATTTAAGTTCAATCCACCTACGATTAAAAAGTGTCACACCATCAATGAATCATATATTGACAAACTAACAAGTTCCATCTTAAGATTCAGATTTCAATTGACATAAATAAAGAAATGAATTACACAATGACATATGATAATAGAGTTGTCAGCTAGCACGACACATCTACAAAGCTCAGGCCACCAAAACCAAATACTAATCAGACGTGAAGTTAAATAAATAGTAGGATTTAGGAAGCCACGTTGCCATTACCTATGACTCTCGATTCCATAAAACGAATGCTTATAACAACCACCTCTACCTCGAAGCTGTGACTTAGTCCATCTACAAATCTTGACACCACTATGTGAACCAATAATTTTATACCCCTGCAAATTCACATTCATAATATTTTAAAAACAACATATCTTATCTAACAAAATTCAATCAAGGACAATAGAATAAATTGGAATCCAATAGATACAATGCATATACTATGAATTACAGAAAATACAATATACCTGCTTCACCAAATTTGCTCTAATGACAGGAGTCACCATTTCTTTCTTGCCACCATTCAACTTCCCATTAGTCTCCTCCACGGTAGCCACAGACTTCCTCGAAGGAGCTTTACCGGCAATGTCTTCAAGATCAACAATATCCGATTCCACCTCTTCCTCCTCCTCATCAGACTCCTCTTCATCAGAACTCAAAACACCACATTCCTCCTCCCCATTCTCGAAATCACCACCATCCCCACCACCACCACCTTTCAACAATTCAACAACCTTCCCACACCACTTATCAAAAACCTCAACCACATCACCACCATCAACATCCCCTTCCCACAAAGGAACCATCTCAGCACCACCCAACGCCTTCATCCGTTTAACAATCTCCTTACCAACGGCATTAAAAGTCTCACCATAACCTCGACTACCGACACCGAATACCGCAAACCTACACTTGGAAAGCAACAACGAACCAACTCTAAAATCTTCAGAACTCTCAGCAAGCCAATCAGCAAAAAATCTATAAGCAGGCGGTGGTTTTCCGTCTTCCCAGGTTGAAGCAACAATGAGAAGGATCGTTTCCTTAGGGAGATCTTCTGGTTCATAGCTTCGGCCATCGATGAGTTCAAATGCGACGTCGTTTAAGGAAAGAAAACGGTGGAGACGGTTAGCGAGGGATTTGGAAGTTCCAGTTTCGGAAATGAATAGAATCTTAGGGAGATTGAGTTTAGTGTTAGGGTTAGGGTTTAGAGAGAGTGTTAGTTTGAGATTTCTTAAACGGCGAGATTTATAGATGCAATAGAAGGTTGTGGCGGAGAAGAGAGCAAGGAGTGTGAGACGAGAAGAGACTGAAGAAAACGGCATGGTGATGGTAGTGGATGATGTTGATGACGGTATGTATGTGTGTGTGATTCAGTTATGGTGGAACGGTGAAGGGTGCGTCGTGTGCGTGCGGTGGTTGTGAACGCCGTGGGAGGAAGAAAATACGAAGACTACATCCGTGTGGGTTTAATGGGCTTTTCGTTTTTTTAATGGACTTTCATTTTTAAGGCCCGGTTGTTTTCTTACTCGCACACCCGCGTATTTACTGTTTTACCCTTCTGCTATTTGAGTAGCGGACATTGTAAGAATGAGTAATTTTTGAAAAATATCATCCGCTACTTAAATAGCGGATGTTATAATAATAGATGAGAAAAGACCAAAAACACATAATAGTATAAATATAAAAAATGTAGAAAATTTAAATCTAGAGAATCATATTCCTCGCTAACCTCTTTATGACCCAACAAATAGGCCTATAAATTTTCTATAACCTACAATTTTAGGTTTGGAACTTTTTTATTTGTGTGAAAAAAGCCCCTAATTTATACAACTTGTGGTAATATAATACAAGTATATCTGTGTCAAAAAAAAAAATACAAGTATATCTTATGTGGTAGTAATAGTATGTTTACATATTCATTGGTTAACCAGAAAATTTCATGTGCATGCTCAACAACTCTAATGGTTCAAAATGTTTGTGTTTGTTAGGTTTGTGGCATTAGTCATTTGTTTTGTCCATTGTGAGTTGTTGTGTGTTGATTTTAGGCACTTGTTTTGTACCTTGTATTATGTGGTACACTACTTGTTTATTTTTTTTTTTTCTCTTCTCTTAGCATTCCTTATACTTTGAAAATTGTTTTTTAATATATTTTGGCATTTATTGTCTCCGAAAATGTAGTCCAGCGGTAAGAGTTGGGACGCTGAAGAAAAAAGATGTCAGGGTTCGATCCCAGGCTACTAATATTTTTTCCTCCCCTTTAACAATATATACTAACAACTAACATTTATCTATTAAAAAAAATGTTTTGTCATTTATTATACTTTGTGTGCATATAATAGAGGATTTAAGGCCTTAATTTTAAATGAATTCTCTACAATTAATTAAATAAACTCTTGATCATCACAACACAAAACGAGCAGTACTATGTGGCTATGTGGTCAAAGTAGTCCAAGCTATGAAAATGACATGCAAGTCTCATTCAAGATCAAGTATCAACATCTCATGATATGTTTGTTTTGTCCTCTTGCATAACAAACTCATGATGAGAAACAAATGATCTCTAACTATGTTATATACATAGAAACCAATTATAAAGTTTAAACAAAGAAGAAAAGTAGTAGCATAAGAAAAAAAGAGAGAAACAAACATGGGTGAAATTTGGGGTCTAATTGGTTCAAAGCTTGCAAGCATATTGTTTGTATGGGCTATGATTCAAAGGTATTGTCCTAATCAAGTTCATAGACTCATAGGAAAATTCTCACAAAAATTAGCAAACTTTCTTTACCCTTATGTTGAGGTTAGATTCATGGAGTACATTGGTGATTATTGGAGTACTAATGAAGCTTTCACATCCATTGAACACTACTTAACATCAAAATCAACCAACCAAGCTAAGAAACTTCAAGGTGAATATGTGAAAAAATCTTTAGTTCTAAAGATGGATGAAAGTCAAGAGTTTCATGATGAGTTTGAAGGGGTTAAGGTTGTTTGGTGTCTAATAAAGATTGTCCCTAACACAAATTCTGTTTCATTCTATCCACCTGAAGATAAAAGGTATTACCTTCTCACTTTTCATCGTAAAGATCGCGATTTCGTTGCTAAATCTTATCTTAAACATGTTTTGGAAGAAGGTAAGAACATTGGTTTAAGTAAGAGGCAAAGAAAGCTTTACACAAATTGCACAGGTGATAGTGATAATAGAGGTAAATGGAGTCATGTGATTTTTGAACATCCATCTTCTTTTGAAACAATTGCAATGGATTCAAAAAAGAAGAAAGAGATTGTTGATGATCTTGTTACATTTAGTAAAGGTAAAGAGTATTATGCAAAAATTGGTAAACCTTGGAAAAGAGGTTATTTGCTATATGGTCCTCCAGGAACAGGAAAATCATCATTAGTTGCTGCTATTGCTAATTTTTTGAAGTATGATATTTATGACATCGAGTTAACTAATGTGAAAACAAATGCTGAGTTAAGGAAACTTTTGATTGGAATCACGAGTAAGTCGGTTGTTGTCATCGAAGATATTGATTGTTCGCTTGATCTTACCGGTCAGAGGAAGACCGATTCGGAGAATGGAAAAGATAAAGAAGAGAAGAAGGATGTGAATCAAGTTGTTGCTGCTTCTTTACAAGCAGCATCAAGTGAAGCTGAAAACAAAAATAAAGTGAGTCAGGTAACACTTTCTGGATTGTTGAATTTTATTGATGGGATTTGGTCTGCTAGTACTGGTGAGAGGTTGATTATATTTACTACTAACTATGTGGAGAAACTTGATCAAGCTTTGATTCGTCGAGGACGAATGGACTTGCATATTGAGTTATCTTATTGTGGTTTTGATGGTTTCAAAATGTTGGCAAAGAATTATCTGAGTATTGAATCTCATCCTTTGTTCGAAACGGTTCGATGCTTGTTGGAAGAGACTAATATGACACCTGCTGATGTTGCTGAAAACTTGATGCCTAAGGTAGCTAATGAAGATGTTGAGACATCATTGGAGAGGTTGATTCAAGCACTTAGAACCTCTAAGGAAGAAGCAGAGATTAAGGCTAAGAAAGAGGCAGAGATTAAGGCTAAAAAAGAAGATGGGACTAGTGGAGAGGAGGAGGCAGAAGATGCAAAAGAGAAGGAAGCTTGAGGAAGATGTTGGTAATGGAAAATCCTAGGAAACATTAGTTGGTTATTTTTATATTAGAGTCTTACATTAAAATATTAGTATGAATGTCTATTTCTATGGTTGAATTAGAGTCTTATTTTACATTATTATAAGTTAGATTAATATGCTTAATTTGAATTGATTGTTAAGGTTATGCAACTTATGCTGAATTACACTGATCAATATTTGTACTCCAGATATTATAACATAGTAGGTTGAATATTTAGTACTATTAAAAAGATGGTTAACAATGTTGAATTATAAATCTTTTTAGTTAATTTGTAATGCAAGTTTTATGTGTGAACTTTGTATATATGTTTTTGTTACCTGGTTTTCTACATTTTTTTTTCTCCTCAGAATGACAAGGTGAGATTGTTATACTGAATTATCAATTAGCATACTATTTCTGCAAGTCATTCAATTATTACATAGTTTTTAACTTAAAAATGTTTGTTGAGCTTTTATCTTGGCCACAATCCTGTGCCAACATTTTTTTAAGTATTTATAAACTATTCTTAGTCTCATTTTTTAAACAATGTGACTTTTTTTTTTACTGAATAGTAGCCCCTATTAAGGCTAAGGGGCTAAAGGATCTGCTAGCACTCTCGTGCCCACCTTAGGACCCTTATTTCTCACGGACGACGCGAGGCACCTATGTTTTAACCTCAAGTCCGCGACCGCGACACTATTTTTGTGTGCAAGTCTTTATGGTTTTGTCTTTAATGAAATGTGTCTTGGTGGTATGAGAAGAGTGTGAACAAAGCCGATCTTGACTATTTGGAGTCCGTGTTCAAATATTAAAAAATAAAAATGGAACTCTAATAAAAAACATAAAAAAAACATTTAAAAAAAGAAAAGAAGTCACCCTCTATTTAAATTATAAATAACATAAAAAATAGTCATAATTATAAATAATATTCAAAAGTGTTATATTTTAATCAATAACATTAAAGTATTGTTCAAATTACATCAAGTATCGTTCAAATTAAAAATCAAACTTATATACTCCTAATTGAATAAGGGAAATAATCTTTAGTAATCTAAACTTAAGTTTAGAGATAGGAAAAATACATCTAGTATTATTCAAATTAGAGATCAAACTTATATACTCCTAATTGATAATTTAATCTTGAAGTTAATCTAAAATTAAGAATTTTGTTTTTAATTTAGAAACTTAAGTATTATATACTAACTAAAGAAAAAATATATATAAAATATATCAATTTTGAGTATTAGATAATTCACACTCAATTGATTTTCTCCTATTATCATGAATTAAATTAAATACGGCAATAGTCATGCATTTCAATAACAAGTAACATCTGTTTCAAAAAAAAATATCAACAACTATATACCCATCGATATATATATATATATATATATATATATATATATATATATATATATATATATATATAGAGTCAGGATCCGTTGACACCAACTAGTTTGACACCAAATGTTACACCTTTCAATAACGTTTTAACCGATATAAATTTTATAAAATCCACCGTTGGATTGAAAGTTTATATCATATAGATCATTTATGTAAAGTTTCAGAAAAATTCAAAATCATTTGATATTGTATTGAGATATATCAAAGTTAACGGTTTGAGTCTTTTTTTAAAAACCGTTGATCTTTATGTGCCTCAATAACATATCAAATGATTTTGGATTTTTCTGAAAATTTACGTAAATGATCTATATTATATAAACTTTCAATCCAACGGTGGATTTTATAAAATTTATATCGGTTAAAACGTTATTGAGAGGTGTAACATTTGGTGTCAAACTAGTTGGTGTCAACGGATCCCGACTCATATATATATATATATATATATATATCTTGTACATAATAATATATCTCTCATTTTTCATGTATTAAATATGACTTTTTGTGCATGCACATCATGTGATAATGTGTATTATATATGATTGGAATAAAAATTGATTGTAATTTTTGACCCATGCTATTTTATTTTTACGAATTCCATATTACATTTATTTATCTATTATTTATCAAATAACTTATTATATTTAAATGATTGCATAAAATTTTATAATATTATTTTATTTTATCAAAATATAATTACTTATTTGTTTCGTCGATCACTCATTTTTATCTATTCTTTTGTATTTTTCTTTTTTCTTTCCACACACATCTATAAAAATAAGAGTCATTGTAGGAAATGCCCGAGTACCAAAAAATGTTATCTCTCTAACTATAAATGTATTCCAGCAGTTCTTCTGTTCTTTATTATAATAAAATATTACTTTTTAGCATAATTTTTTGTAAACAATACTTTTTAGAATAATTGATATACTTCATCTATAATATACACCATTAATTTTTGCTTATACAAAGGAACAGAGAAAGTTTATTATTTTAAAAAACTTATTACCCCTCTAATTATTAACGTAGATTATTAACGCTAAAAAAAATATATATTAACGTAGATTATTATAGAAATTTAGATATATATATATATATATATATAAAGAGAGAGAGATAAATAGATTGATTGTAACACAAATCATATTTATAAACTATATCTTAAATAAATTTTATTAGCAAAGAAAATATATTAAATAAAAAAGGAGTACGAAAAAATTGGGATATAAAGAGGGCCCGAATCCAAATTGAAAATAAAAAGTGATGTGTAAAACATCACAAGCATCAAATCAAATCTAACAAAAATAGTAGCTAAACAACAACAAATATCATCAGAAACTAACAACATAACCAAATATGACAAAGCTAAAAAAACAACCAGAGAAACTGCACATTAGAATCAAATTTTGAAGCAACACAGTGAAGAAGAATCTTACCATACATCTCGCTGGAGATTTATATGTAGAACATCATTCGACCTCCACACAAACCCAATTATGAATAGATCAAACAGATTCACAAACACCCACAGTCATAGACAAAGGAAAGTGGTAGACCCGCACTTTTCTGTTTTTATTGAATTATATTTTCTTTTGCATTAACAAAATGTAATATGGAACAATCATAATAAAAATATATTATTTGTTTCAAATTATAAATTTCAATACTACTTCTTGCATTAATTTTTTTTAATGAAATTAGGGTCGTTCCCGGCTATTTGAAGGCTCCATTTAAATATTAAAAAGGATCCTAATAAAAAAAAATACAAAACAATTAAAAAATTATTTTCTATTTAAATTATATATAAGAAACACATAAAAAATAATAATAATTATTATTATATATAACGTCAAAAAGAGACATCTAATTTAAGATTAAAATTTATGTAAAGATTAAAATGTAATAGAACTATATTTATGAACATTAACAATATATACTGTAATTATTATTTTACGGTCTCAAAATTAATATATTAATAGTTTAATACACATCTGATATTTTATGAGTATAAATAATTATTAACTAATATTATAGGACTTCATAATTTCAAGTCGAGGCCTTAAAAATTTGGAAGCCCGAGGCCGGTGCACACCCTGCATTTGTGTGTAGGTCGGACCTGAATGAAATATATATATATATATAACACCTTATTTTAATTTATTTTTTTTGTTAGAATTTTATTTTTTAACCTTATTTTAATTTGTTAATTAAATATATTTTTAACATGCAATTATATGTTAATATATTATGGATTCTATCTTACTATACTAACTCAAATCACTAGTATAAGTTTTGTGAGAGGAGATTCTCTCCCATTAAAGTTTCCTCCTGGAAAAGTATAACCATTCAATTTTTTTTGTTTTTTGTGGTTAACATAAAATAATATTTAATTGATGGGTGGATCATCAAACTTGACATCCTCCGGTTTATTTTCTACTGGAGAGGATCCACACTCAAGTTTTGAGATGTACTATGTCTGTGAAACAATAATACTAAGACCAAGATTTAAAACTTACATACTATACTAGACAAAAATAAGATTGGGTCTCAGACCGCATAATTAGGGATGTCAATGGATATCCATGGCTCGGATAGTATGATATTCGTGTCCGCTCCGTCAAACAAATATGATATCCGTGTTCGCTCCATATCCGTGCGGATACCCGCTAAGCGGGTAATCCACAGATATTGAAGTATCCGCGGATATTAACAGATATTCATGGATGGTATTTTTTTATTGAAAAAAAGAACTAATTATTGAAAAAAATTAAATTTTTTTTAAAGACAAAACATTAACACATAATATTCATAAATTTTGCTCTCTATTTTTAATGAAAACACTCAATCTACAAACAAAAATCACCTCACAGAACTGCAAAAGAGCCAAACAAAGTAAGAATTTATATAAAATAGCCAAACTGCAAAAGATAAAATATAAAAATACAATTTTTTTATATAAAAATACTAGAATTTATATGTAAGTAGAGATATTTAAGTAATTTTACAAATTACTTAGCGGGTATGGATATCCGCGGGCGCGGATAGTATTAAACCCGCATCCGTATCAATTAAATGCGGATAATTGAAATATCCATTTATTTATCCGTGGATATCCATATTAAGCTACCCGCTCCGTATCCATCACGGATTTTATCCGCAGATATCCGCGGGTATGGATATTTTTGCCATCCCTACGCATAATAGAAAGTGGTAGATAGAATTCCTGCAACTGTGATGTGTAATTAATCTTTTAAAAATATAATATATATATATGGGGTTTGCCAATTTAGACCCACTTAAAAACATGTGGGTCTAAATTAACAATGTGCACCTTTTCACTTTGGACCAAAATACTATTTATATTTATTATTTAAAATTATAACTTGAGGGTTAGTTTTGTAACTTTAATACTAACCTTAATTTACACCCATTGCTAATTTACACCCACTTTATTTATAAATTTCTTTATGCTTCAAAAGGAATAACACTATTTTTTTTTTTGCAACTACATGCTTTTAGTTAAACTTACGTGGTTACTGGGTGGAATTCTTGAACTGCATTAATTCATGGCTTAATTAACTGGGTTGAATTCTTTAACTTACATGCTTTTTGAACTGGGTGGAATTCTTTTTGCAACTACATGATCTGGAAAATTAATATTCATTCATGGCTTAATTAACCGATTAAAAAAAAATACATGGCTTAATTAAACTTGAACTGCATTTTTTTTACTAATCAAAATCATAAAAAAAAAATTGTTCCTATCAAAATCATCAATTCTTTTTGACAACGAAAAACCCTAATCATACACTAAGAAAGAAATAATGTGGGTGTTATAAATTAACAAGGTTAACTATGTCTTTTTTGTTATTTCCTAGGTTATTTATTTAAGTTGCATATATATATATATATATATATATATTGTTTAACTAAGTCCTCTAAATGGCACTTAAAATATTAGTATTATAATTATTTGTTTGAAGAATATACATACACATATATTCTCACGTATTTCTAAATAAGTAATACTTTAGGTTCTTTGGTACATAAAAGTCTCATTTTCATATTGGTGTTTACATGAAAAAAGATAAATAAATGAGGTGAATGACACATAAAGATGCACCATTTTTATAATAAAAAGTGAGGTTTGATTTCATCTTATGTGGTGACTTTTCGACCTTTCTAACGACCATTACAAAATGGAAATGATGTAAGATGAAGAAGTCATGATCCATGATACCTACCCCAAATCAAACAACCTTATTTGCTAGGCGCTCGCGATAAAGTGATAATTTCGATTGTAATTTGGCTTAGTTTTGTCTTTTTTAGATCTTCTCTAATTTTGATATGTTGTAGAATTTTAACCACTTATTTATTTTTTTCTTTCTTTTTTTAAGTATTTTTTTTATTCTTTATAATTTACCAACCATTAGATCAAGAAAATGAGAGGGAAAATTGGAAAGGTTCCGAATCTATTATATTATTGATTTAATTTTATTTTCGGTTAGTTTTTTAATTCAAATTTTTAAACTTTATTTTTATATTTGGTGTGTATTTGATAGCATATATTTTTCCTCTAAAAATGGTACTTTTTAACCTTATTGCCCAATATTTAATTTAATGACAAAATATCTCTTTAGAGATAAGAATTCAATTTTTTTGACAGAAAATATCTTAATTTTTATGGCAAAGCGCATGTGTTTAGACCAAAATCACAATAATTTAAACATAGGGGAGACAAAAAAATCGACATAAAAAATAATGCATAAAATTCAGATTCACAATATTAACTATAAATTTATTTTATAATTTTATATATATTATATTTTTATAATTTAACTATAAATTTATATATATTATACTTTTAAACTTGATCTATCCTAAGCTTAATTCCGTCCGCCCATATTGTGAATGTATTTATTTATCCTTTTTCTTTATAGTCAGATTTGTTTTTTTCTTTATAGCAAAGAGAAATTTGCTTCTACAATTTTTTGCCGACATTTGAGGATATAAACAAAAATACTAATCAACTTTACTGTATAATAATAGCCACATAACATTATTCACCAAGGATAAATAAACTAGTTTTCTTAGATACACACGTGGACATTATCAAATATCCTTGACCTTTGTACAAGACAAAACTAGAAAACCATTTACATAAATCCATACCATGTATGCAAGAGCTTAAAAAAAAGTAGAAGTGAAATCTTAAAAATATGAAACAAGGTGACATGGTTGCTCAAATAGGATCCATAATAGCTTCCTTGATGTTTATTTGGGCTATTTTTCAACAATATTTTCCTTATCAACTTAGGAACCAAATTGAAAAATACACTCAAAAATTTGCTACTTTTATTTACCCTTATATTCAAATCACATTTAATGAGTTCACTGGTGAAAGATTAATGAGAAGTGAAGCTTATTCTTCTATAGAGAATTACCTTAGCACAAAAGCATCAACACAAGCAAAAAGACTCAAAGGTGACATAGCTAAGAATAATCAAGCACTTGTTCTTAGTATGGATGATCATGAAGAAGTTAGTGATGAATTTAATGGAGTTAAACTTTGGTGGGCTAGTGGCAAAAATGTATCCAAACCAAATTCATTTTCACTTCATCACAACATAGATGAAAAAAGGTACTATAAATTAACTTTTCATAAGCACAATAGAGATATAATTTTAGGTACATATCTTAATCATGTACTAAAAGAAGGTAAAGCACTTAAAGTGAAAAATAGACAAAGGAAACTTTATACTAATAGTGGATCTTATTGGAGTCATGTTGTGTTTGAACATCCATCAACATTTGAAACATTAGCTATGGATTTAGAGAAAAAGAAAATGATCATAGATGATCTTGTTACATTTAGTAAAGCTGGTGAGTTTTATGCAAGAATTGGAAGGGCTTGGAAAAGAGGTTATTTGCTATATGGTCCTCCAGGGACTGGAAAGTCAACAATGATTGCTGCTATGGCAAATTTGTTAGGATATGATCTTTATGATCTTGAGTTAACTGCTGTTAAGGATAATACTGAATTGAGGAAGCTTTTGATTGAGACATCAAGTAAATCTATAATTGTGATTGAAGATATTGATTGTTCACTTGATTTGACTGGTCAAAGGAGGAAGAAAAATGTGAAAAAGGAAGAGGAAGAAGAGAAGGATTTGAGAGAGAAAAAAAGTGGAATTATGGAAGAAAGAGAAGGAAAAAGTAGTAATGTAACACTTTCTGGATTATTGAATTTTATTGATGGATTATGGTCTGCATGTGGTGGTGAAAGACTTATAGTTTTTACAACAAATTATGTTGAGAAATTGGATCCTGCATTGATTAGAAAAGGTAGAATGGATATGCATATAGAGTTATCATATTGTGGATTTGAAGCATTTAAGATGTTGGCTAAGAATTATCTTAATATTGAGTCACATAATTTGTTTGGAACAATATGTGAATTGTTGAAGGAAATTAATATTACTCCAGCTGATGTTGCTGAGCATTTGATGCCAAAGACTGCTTCTGGTGATGCAGAAATTTATTTGAAAAGTTTGATTCAAGCACTCGAATTGGCAAAAGAAGAAGCTAGGAGGAAATCAGTGGAAGATGCAAAGAAACTATGAAGCAACAAAAAATTAGAAACTACACATCAGCTTGATGCGAAAGTAGTTTCTAACCAGAAAGTATCTGTACTTATAGAATATCGTAATTTAAGATTTGGACCGTTCGATCTTAAAGTCCGACACTGTACTTTGGATTGTTTTACAAAATCAGAATATAAAGTCTTCTAACCATAATCGGATTGTTGAAATCGTGTAACTGCATGAATGCCCGGTTTTCTCAACTTAAAAGAAATTCCATAGTCTATCAAGAGTTAGAAGGTGAAAGGGGTGGAATAGTGGAACTAAATAGATATATACTCATATGGTCAAATATAACCTTAGAAAATTACAATGTTCTATTTCTTCAATCAAATTATATAATTATCAACCACAAAGTAATTTTTACAAAAAAAATAATAAAAATGTAATTTTTACAAACTCCATTTTGCTTTTACACATTAAATTGATAAAAATAAATAATTGATTCGCGCGTTAGTTGAAGGAAAGAAAGAGCCTGTGTTTCAGAACACGGTGGACTGACCATTCCCGCGTCCTAAATCCTAATGCAATCGCACCGTGAAAATAATCTAGCTAGAAATTGCAGCAGTTGGCCAACGCGCGGTGACACCGTGAAATCGGAGATTCAATCAAATCGTAGTGACATTCCGGGATGATGTGATGGTACAGAAAAAATGACATATAATTGAGGATTCAAGGCCTCCAAGTAGTTTTTTGTGCACATATGATACCCTCTTTTTCCTGGTAGAAAGTCATTCTGATCTCCCAATGAAGACTTCTCAATATCTCTTCCAAAGGATTTAGGATTTCAACTTTGTCACGTATGATTGTCAACCCTCCTGGCCGTAAGATACGGTCCATCTCAACAACAATCGACACAGGTTGCTTGCACCTGCAAATTAATTTGTTAAGGAAATTTGGCCACAGGTTTCGCCTAGGTGCATTTGCAAGAGCTAACTTACATCTTATTAAGACTTATGTTATGGCATAAACATTTTTGCAAGTGTTTGAGATAGATTATAAAAATAGTATATGAAAACAACTTACATAAAAACGATTAAATCATATTCTCATTTTATAATGCTTTTATAATGATCATGGAAGAACATTAAGAGAAAGATAAGTACAACAATGTAGGTAAAATTTCACCAGTACCTGTTTTTGAGGCGCGAGAACAAATGATCAGCATGAAGAAGGTCATATGTTCTAGGATAAGTACCGAAAGACTCGCACCAATCGTGATAGACACCAAAAAAGCCACGTTCGAAAATTATGGGAAGCGTATCTGGTGCATGAACAGGGACTACATTCATCACCCAAATGTTATGTTTAGATAGAGCTGCAGCCAATCTGTATTTTCATAGGAGAATTATTAATTTAATTTTATTCATGTTTCTAATAATATGTTTAGAAATTATGCAATGGAATATTTTTACAGGTTTATTGAACATGTAATGATGTACTAAGTAAATATAAGCAAAACATTACGTGTATCTGGTCCACATTTGGACCAGATACAAGTATTTTTCTTTGCTTCTATTCAAGTCCAAGTAGTATCAAAGAAAAATGCAGCTCACTTATTGATGCAACGAACTTAAAATTAAGCGGCATACCCTCCATAGATGGATTTCATATCCATAACATTCCTGATATTTTTCCAGTCAATGCCCATTCCGTTAAGATATGACTTGTTAACAATCGCATTCCAATGGTTGGTGTCAGCGATCAATTTCTCTTTATTGTTCATCCAGTCGGGATAAGTTTCGAGCCTCTTCGGCCATTCCTCAGGCCACTCTGCTCCATGTTGTTCAATTCCAATTGGAATGGTATGCAAACAAGTCTTGATTGGAACATGCCTATTCAAAAAACGTTGCAAAATAACCAATTAGTAAATAAATAACCTTAAGCTGATTAGAAATAAGTCCTCATATAATGTTTCAGAAGCACACCAAACTGCATCAGGATTTTCGTTTTCTTTGCAAATCGGAGGGATCTTCTTCCTTCTCAATTCATATATGTCATTTCCTTCAGGCTTTTGATATATTCTTACTCCAACTTCACCAACATCATCACTTTTATGCGCCAGAACATTCCAACAAATAGATGCTGTCAGTGCGGTCATCGCTGGAACAGAGAAAAAAATGTTACTGTTGTTTGTATGCATTTCAATTTTCATGCGATGATGCAAAGCATTGTTCATATCTCCCGAAAGCATTGATAGATACCACAATGTATTCAAAACTGAGACCAACCTTCTTCTTCTTCAATGCTGTCATGTTTAGTTGACATAATAAAGTATCCACCGGGTCTTAGAATCCGATTCATCTCGAGTAGAAGCTTACCTCCTGAAAAAGGAAAGTCGGATTCAAGATATCATTGTAATAATAATATAGAATTTGTAGAAGGAATTTATATTACAAATACTAAAATTAAAGACAGGTTAGGGATACAAACCATTGGAATGCCAAGATATGCTGCAACGCGAACAATGTATAGCATCAAAAACTTGACTTGGAAAAGGAAGCCTCCTTTTAGCAAAAGGGCTAACCATGGCTGGGAAGCCACGCTCGAGTGCCACTTGAGCTAAGTCGACTAGGTCATCTTTCAAGCCAAGTGACAATGTTAAAATGTCCTTATCAAGGAGAGCAGCTGCAAAGCTTGAATCTGTACATCCAATGTCCAGGACAACACGAATATTTTTACCCCACTCAATGTCTGGTACCATCTATAATTTTCAGAACGAGTTTCAAGATGTTTGCAAAGATGACAGAAGTAAATATTAAAGAAAAAGTAAACTAATCTGCTGAGTTCAAAGTCATAATTTTGGCTTATACGAACAAACATCAGCATTACCATCACCATCACAAACAGTTGTGGCAAACAAACAAGCAAATCATAAACAAGTCAATCCTAGAAGTCGCAATGCCATTCGTCTTGTCATATCCAAATAAATAAGACATGGTTTTGAAATATAAAATTATTCATTATTAACTAATGTTCTATCATTTGCAGTACGACAATTATGCTCAAGAGGAACGAACAAACAAGCACCATTCTAATGGAAAGCTCACCTCTTCAATGGACTCAAGATAGTGCTGAACCCCTCCCAAAAATAAGGACTGGTTTTGAGGGAAAGTAAGATATTCTCCAGAATCAACTAACCAACGATGCTTTTTTATATATGCAGCTAATTTCGGGTGTGCAACATTCTTATACAATATCTGCACTGACACCAGATGTTACCGTGAGATAACAAAGAAGCAGCAAATCAATCCAATATTTAAAGCTAGTCTAGATAAACTCCTAAATGAACACTAATTGGAAATCAATATTAAAACAATCTTACAATAACTACAAGCTTTTTAAACAATAGCTTCTCAAAGAAATTAGCTTTTGAATATCAGTTATTGCATAAGCTATATCTAGGCCCTATTTGGATAAATGACGTAATCAAAGACTTATAGCATAAGCGTTTATCTAATAAGTGCTTATGTATAAATTATTTCTATAACAAAAGATAAAATAAAGTCAAACCGATTTCATTACGGAAATAAGCTGAAAACAACTTATGGAGCTTGCAAATCAGTCTCACAAAGTTCTTATGCCAATAGATAAGTTCAAATTCAAACAAGCCAATTCAAACCGGTCCTAACTTCTCGACACTATAAGTTAACCTTGCAAGGATTATTTCACAAGTAAAGAATCATAAACTTATAACCTCTAAGAATCTAAAAGCTAATCCAAACAAGACATTAAACTTAACATACTTTTCATATACCTTCAATTTGCTATCAGGCCAAGGCACTGGAGACTCATATCCTTCAAGAGGAAGAGGAACCATACACATGAAGGATGCCCTTGGACAACTCCTCTCTGTATGGCGGTAACCCGGAACCTTTCCACCACCAACTTCAATATCAATGCAAGGAATGTAGTTATGTTTGCTTCTAGTACTACACATTTTCCATCTATAGTTAACATTTGATTCAAACAAAGGTCCTTTCACTTTTCCTTTACTTGTTTTCTTCAACTCTTCACCATTTCCATCTTCCAACATCTCAGAATCTCCATCCACAGATTCAACTGAATCATCACTCTCATGATCCAATTCCAATCCTTCTTCTTCTTTATCTTCCAAATCTTTTTCACTCTCATCTTCTTTCTCCAATGTCTCTTTACTGTCTTCCTTCTTATGCACACGTTTCTTTTCACGCGCCAATTCTTTCTTATGAGGGCGCGTGGAAGGATTTGAAGATGATGACCCATTAATCTTTTTCTCATCATTCTGATGAAATTTATGATCTTTTGATACTTCAACACGTTTTTGTGAATTGGGTGGTGGTGTTTGTTTATTGGCATTGGAAAAAGAAGAAACAGGTTCAGAAATATCTTCAAAACTTTCTCTTTGAAAAGTAACAGAAGAAGAAGATGAAGATGAAAACACAGTCCAAACAAAAATAAAACATAAACCCAAAATTGTTACAGCTGTCATCTTAACCCATAACCTAGTTGGGCCTTTAGCTTGACGAGTTATGATAGGCATGATGATGATTATCTTAACTCAGTGAGTTACTGTTTTGAGTTTAGGTAGCTATTTTTGAATAAGCATATATGTGAATCTGAAGCTTGATCTGAAGAGAATGATAAAAGAGAGTTGAGGTATGGTGTTATATGAAAGTAATGGAATTGGAAAAATGAATGAATGAAGGAGATAATTTGGTGGAGTGTCGTGGTTTGGGATAGATCGTGTGTGTGTTCTTTCTTTGACGATGGATGGATGGATGGATGGATGCAGAAACCAGACAGTAAAAATATGTAGTCAAGTGCTTTCAACTCTAATTAATCTCCTAGATTTATGTTTATGTTTATGTTATTCAAGGATTTTATAATATTTTTTTTGTGATTAAAAACAAACCAAGTGTACAAAATTGAGTAAAATATCATCCATATTTCACAAAAATAAATAAAAAGTATCAACACAGTTATTTTAAAAAAAAAAAAAATAATTTAAAATTTTCAATTTAGAGCATGCCATAATGGTTTTTTGTTTCTTTCTATATTATACTCCATCATAGATATTGGAACTTTAAAAATTATACAAATTCGTATGACATATTATAAAACTAACACAAACAAATTATATCAAAATAAATAAATATTAGTTATGTTTTAAAACATAATAAAATATATACAACAAAACACAATGAGAAATGAAAAAAAGTCCATAAGACATAACTCAAGTAACAATATCGATATTTTTAAGCTGAAAATTATTACTTTAGTTTTTTTTTTTGTTCTCTAATTATTACTACTTTAATTTGAATATAAAACTTTACGGCTGTGAGTATAAATGTTATGCTGTTATTGTCACTTCGTTTGTAAAAAATTGGACAAAATTATGCACATATATATTAAAAGTTTAAAATACATAAATTATGGACAAAATTATGTTTTCATCTTCATGGACAAAATTATGTTTTCATCTTCATCTTCATGGACATATATCCTTAATGGATCTGAATCTTAGTGAAAATAGTTTGCTCAAGTAGATTTCTCTTTAAATAAATAAACAGGCCGAATGGGATGAGCCAGGGTGTGGTGATAAGCAAAATCGAGTTAGTGTCTCGGAGTTTGAAACTCCTGAAAGCCTTTTTATCTTTCCTTCTTTGACTTTGAGTCTAAAAAGGCCGTTTCAATCCGGATATTCGGGTAAGTTTCTTATTTCTCTAATTCCTAACTTATCAAAACGTCTTATTCTACTTTATCCCTAGTTAGTTATGTTGGTTTGATGCAGAAATTGATGTAACTACTTACTTTCAAGAACTATGAAGAGGTGATCCACGCAATTGAATGCATGTTTGGACTGGACGGTCTGCTGTATGATACGAAGGGTTCCGGGTGGAAATTAGTATATGTAGATTATGAGAGCGATGTTCTACTTATTGTAGATGATCCTTGGGAGTAAGTTTCTTACCCTTCTCTCTTTTAATGTTTGATCTTCCACACGTAAGTTTAATGGCATTATTATGGTTAAATCTTTTGAACAAAAGGAAAATGACCCTTTTAGAGATTAAAACTTTTGGAACAATGTTGTGATCTTGTGCGGGGAATTGTGGGATGCGTCCGCTGTATACGAATATTATCACCTTTAGAAGTTAAAGACATGAGTGAAGAAGGGATGAAGCTTCTCAACAGTGGAGCGTTGCAAGGAATTAATGTTTGATATGTTCTTGTAACCTTGCCTTAACAAAATGTGCTTGTAATGTTTTATGAAGTAAAATGACACTCATTTAGGATTGGAGCATTGGTAGGCATGAACTAAAATGACACTCGTTTATGATACTTAAACAATTATGAGATGTTCAATGAATCAAAAAGGTTACATACCTTAACTTGTAATGTATTCTTGCAAGCAAGTGGAAATATTATTCTTTATGTTTTACTACTCTTGTACATTATTGAATCGTTGTCAATACTCAACCATCAGATGTTAAATGCAGTTGGGTTATAACTTATAAGCCTTTTTTATAATAATTTAAAATAAAATTTTAGCATATATAATTTTTTTAAATAATATATTACATTAATAATTTATTTTTTTTAACAAGTCAAAATGAAATATATAGTCTCTTTAGTACAAGGTGTGCCAAAAAGACTACAAGAGTCTACAGATACATGAAACTAACAATTGTGAAAGACAAAGTTACACAGTTACAACATGCCCAAACAAGTAAACGGGCTCGTTCACTAGTTTATAACTTATCATTTTTTTTTTCATTTTTTTTTTATAATTTAAAATAAAATAAATATCAAATGTGATATTAAGAATTATCAATAGCGTATAATATTTAATGCTATATATACTCCACTCTTGGTTCCATAAAAAAAACAAATCACACACTTCCTTCAAAAAAAACAAATCACACTCTTATTATACTACTCTTACGATCGAAACCCTAATGTCTCAGTCGAAAGTGATGACATCTGAAGAACTAATCAATTTCTTGAAGTTGATGGAGTTGTTCGAAGATTCTGTTACTTCAGTGTCTGAAGAAGATTCAATCGAAGTTGAATCAGAAGGTTTGTCGAAAAATTCAACAAAGAAAAAGGTCCAAGTTGCATCGGATTTGTCCGAAGAAGATTCAATCGAAGTTGCATCAGAAGGTGTTTCGGAAGAAAATTCAATCAAGAAAGAGGTCCAAGAAGATTCAATCGAAGTTTTGTCTGAAGAAAGTTCAATCAAGAAAGAGATCGAAGAGGTTTCACTTCTTGCATTACAAGGTCGAATCCTCAACTCTTATTTGCCTTCTGAACACAAGATAACGAGTATCAATGATCTCTGTATAGATGAACTATCTCATATCCTAACGTTCCTTCCAATGAAGGACACTATAGCCAACTCAGGCTTATCTAGGAGTTGGCGCTACATGCAGGGACGGACCTGAACATAAATAACTAGTGGGGCTATAAAAATTAGGCACTACTAAAAAAAATCATCCTAATAATTTAGTTAAACAACAAACAACATATGAGCTTATAGTTTATTTTGATAAGCTAATTATACTAGCTTACAGAGCATGTTCAGATTGCCTTATTTTGGAGCTTATGTGAAACAACTTTTGTAAATAAATAAATTTTTCAAAGTAGTTTATTAAAAAAATAGGTAATAAAGATGAAATAATTTATTAGTGAAAACATATGAATTAAGCTTAAAAGATTATTTATTTGCATAAGTTATTTTCATAAGCTCAAAACGGGTACATAGTTTAATTAAACATATTTTTGATTAATTAGCTTAAATATTAATTAAACATGTAATATACTATTTTTATCCAATACTGCAAATTCAATTATTTATCTACCATTTTTTGACAAACAAATTCTAAGTTACTCAACTATATATATAATATAAATAATAATCTACGTATAACGAAAGACTTGAAATCATCAATAATAGACAATGAATTAATATTTCCAATATTTAAACTAATGTGTACGAGAGACTTACTGTCATAAATAATAAACTCTAAATTAATATTAACATTAATATTTGTACAAATATGTATACCAAACGACTTAAAATTATTTATAAAATTTTCATTTTCATTTTAATTTTTTAAATTGGACTGGGCTGGTGTGGCTATAGCCACACCAAGCCTTACAATGGTCCGGCCATGGCTACATGTGGCGTTCTACTCCTTACTTAAATTTCGAGATGTCTCTGCCGACGGACAGGTCGGTACTGAAATTCGCCTAATTGGTCAGAAGATCTAAATATTCAGGACTTTGCTCTGTTGGCTGATTACGGTCCTCAACAAGCCCCGAGTGTCAACTAGGTATTGGTGAGTCATGTAGCCAATTTGATTCAGTATTTGGGAAGATTAGGAGGAGTGCCTCGACTAGGTAAATTGTTAGAGAATATATATTTTTGTTGTTTTTGTAATAGCAATGTACACCGTAAGTTTGCATAATTGTCTTTTATTTTTAGGTTAAACTATATATTTGGTCCCTTATGTTTATTTGAGATTTCAATTTGGTCTCTTAGTTTAAAAAGTTTCAATTTGGTCACTTACCCAATCAATGTTTGCATTAGTTGGTCCCTTCCGTCAGATTCCACTGTTTCAATTAGACATGTGTCGACGTGTCCACGTGTGGAAATCGTCTGCCACATATGCAAAAACTGACGAAAGAGACCAAATTGAAACCTAAATTAAACGTAAAAGACCAAATTGAAACTTTTTAAACGTAAGAGACCAAATTGAAACCTAAAATAAACGTAAGAGACTAAATGTGTAGCTCAGCCTTATTTTTACGAATGTATATAAAAAAGATGAAGGAAAGAAAAGAGAAAAATATAAAATAAAATGTGAAAAAAAATAATAGATTAAGGAAATGATTATGCATGTAATATTTCATGAAAAATTAAAGAGAACGAATTATAATATATTGATGGTGTTATGCATGTAATAATTGGTTTTATATGTTTTTGGTGATTGATATGCATGACTCAAAGAGTCATATTTAATACATGAGAATGAGAGAATTGTGCATGAATTATTAATATTAAAATTTTAATTTTTTAAATTTAAAGTTCATAATTGATTGATGGTGTTATACATGTAATTGATTGATGATTTCTTGGTGATTGATATGTATGATTTTGAGAGTCATATTTAACACATGAAAATGAGGGAAAACAAATTGTGTATTATTTATCAAATATTCAAATAAATTAAACATTAAGGTATATTATATGTATTTTGATAATTTCTTTAATTAAAATTTTTAACATTTAAATTTCTAAATTTAAAAGTAAAATTCTAAACTTTAGATTAAGTTTAAAATTAAATTCTCAATCAAGAGTATTTTCAAGTTTTGATCTCTAACTTGAGCAATACTTGATTTATTTTTTTGGTTCAATAAAAATATACTTGAGTTATTTTTGTGGAATATGATGTTAAAAGATAAAGAAGTAACACATAATTTATGCAATTTTAAAATTTTAGTTTTAAAGATAAGATATTACAAAATAACAAAAAACAAAATGATATAATATATTTAGTTTGTTGAAATATTTAAATTTCGCAAGGTTTTAGAACTTTACGCATTCCAAAAACCCTTGAGAAAAATTTAAACTTTTAAAAGATATATTATTAAATAACCAAAATAACAATATTTTAAATTTGTTAACTTTTTATTTTTGAAGTTATACATGTGTGTGTTATACAAAGTGTGAAAATATTTGAGAGTATAATGAAAATTTGGCATTAATTTGGGTATCACGAAGTTTGAGTAATTAATATTCGCAGTTGTGCATAAATTATACCAGATTTACTTATGACTTGAGGTGATTAGAAATAATGGTTAGTATCGAGCAGTAATCTGTTATGATGTGTTTGTTGGATGGAAGACAAGGGGAAAAGACCATTTCCTTCCATCCAACCAAACACACTGTAGCACCGCAATTTTGTCCCGTCTTTTTTTTCATTATTGCATTTTATGCATCGCTAACAAAAATACAAAAAGATATTTGGTTGTGCTTGCTTCTCTGATAAGACAGGGTGTTTGAATCAAGAAGCTTTAGAAGTGCAAGTGTTTGATAAAAAGTCAACTGAATAACCAAAAAGTCAACCCTTTGAATTTTGAAGGTTTTGGTCAACCATGGTCATATCAAGTCAAATTTCATGAAAACATTACCTATGGGCGGATTTGATCAAGTTAAAACATGAATTTCAAGATAACTTGCAAAAAGGGCAACTTTGGTCATTTTGAATTTTTTCTCAAGTTATAATAATTCAAGTTCATGGGGGTGGCTTTGCATGGTTGTAACTTGCTCCTCAAGTCATGAAATATTTCGAACAAGGGCTCTATCTCAAGATCTCCTGGCACACTTCAAAGTGGTGAAAATAGTTGAGGTCAAAAGGATCATTAAAGTGCTTAAATGAACAGCCAAAGTTGATGTTCCAAGTTGTGAAAAATCCTGATACTTAGAATTTTTTCTAAGTGTTTTTGTCTGTGACAAATTTCAATTTTGATGGCCAGTTTTGGATATGATACAAATTGATTCAGCTAAAGTGTTCAACATCAAAGTTGTATTGTGCCGTTCCCTCTTTCCATTGGTACCAAGAGAATGAATTTATATGCCCTGAGAACCATGTTTTGAAGAGATGAAGTAGCCATGGCAGAGTTGATTTAAAGGTCCAATTTCATGTCAAGTTTCTGGATCAAACCAAATCCAACATTGTGATCTTGCTTTACAGGCCTATGTTGCTTCTAAATCTCAGCAAAAGTGATGTTTTACACAGACTTTTGGTGTGTTATCCAAGTGTTTGAAGCATTGTCCAAATTACATGTCCTTTTGAAGCATAAAAGTTCCATTGTCATTTTGTAAAGCATGTCTTTTCTCCAACAACTCTTGCATTGAGCTTCCCATTTGTTTTCTCTGATCACACTCCATGTTAAATCTCAGAAGCAACTCCCTGAACTCAAAAAAAGCCATTTTCACCTTGGAACCACAAAGCTTTTTCAACCACTTTTTCAACTTGATGATGGTACTAGGATAGTAAAGTCACTTTCGAGCAGTGACGGCTCCAGAATTCAAGAAGGGAAAGAGAATTTTATATTATATTGATTGTACTTTTCTCATTACAGCAATAGGCATTATATAGCCATATTCTCACCCTAGTACACATCTGATCTATTGCCACATGGGCTAAGATCCTACTAATACGGGAAAAGATAATAACAAGCAAAAAAAGCAAGAAAACAAAATAACAGAATGATTCCTTTACTATGCCACTAGAATCTTCCACAACGGTTGTATTTTACTTGCTCACAAAATCCCTCTTCCAAGCTGGCTCCCTTCTGGCTCTAGTAGACTTGGGCCTAAGATTATCAACTTCAGCTCTTGGCCCAACTGTGTCTTGCACCCCTGTATCACTGCTCACCCCATCAAGATTAACCTTGTCCTCAAGGTTAAAGTCAGGATACTTGGTCTTCATGGTTGGAACATCTTCCCACGTGGCCTCTAGTTCAGAAAGTCCTTGCCACTGAATTAATACTTGATCCACACTTTGCTGAGCACGCAACAAGGAACGACTGCCCAATACTTTTGCAGGAATGAGGGGCACTAAAGTGCCGGTAACAGAAGGATCAAGCAGCGGAATCTGAGTATGGGAGTGCCATAAAAGGCTTTCAGCTTTGAGATATGAAATACAGGGTGAATACGCCCGTCAGGGGGCAGCTGAAGCTCATAAGCCACCTTACCAATGCGACATAGAATCTGGTAGGGTCCGAAATACCTCTTGGTGAATTTGGAGTAAGGTTGATTCCGGATAGTGCTCTGTCGATAAGGTTGAAGGCGTAACCACACCCAGCTGCCTTCAGCAAACTCGCGCTCTTGGCGATGGCTATTAGCTTGCGAACGCATACGCATCTGTGCACGTTGCAAATTGTCCTTGACAACCTTCAGGATCTGATGGTGTTGAGTCAGCGTATCATCCAGTGAAGCTACAGCAGTAGTGCCAGGGCAGTAGGACCGAAGCTGCGGAGGGAGCCGACCATATAATGCTTCGAAAGGGGTCATCTTGATAGCGGATTGGTAAGATGAATTGTACCAATATTCAGCTAAGGGCAGAAAAGTGACCCAATCCTTGGGTGAATCGCACACAAAACAGCGCAAAAAAGTCTCAAGGATGCGATTTTTAACCTCGGTTTGCCCATCGGTTTGAGGGTGGTAAGCACTAGAGAAACATAATGTGGTGCCATTAAGTTTGAACAATTCCTTCCAAAACCGGCTAATAAAGATGCGGTCGCGATCACTTACAATTGTCCTGGGCATGCCATGAAGACGATAAATCTCAGAGATAAAAAAAGAGGCTAGTGACACAGCTGTGTAGTGTGGTGGCAGCGGTATGAAGTGCGCATATTTAGACAAACGATCCACAACTACCCAAATGGTGGATTTCCCATGAGAGCTTGGGAGATGAGTGATGAAATCCATGGAGATATCCTCCCACACTTGTTGTGGTATTGGCAAGGGCTGAAGTAACCCATAAGGCTTGTGAGTAGGATACTTATGATGTTGACACACCGAGCATTGTTGCACAAACTGCTGCACATCTTTAGCCATGTGAGGCCACGCAAAGGAAGCAGCAAGGCGAGCTATTGTTCCCCGAACACCCGAATGACCACCAAGAGGTGTAGAATGGAACTCGGTCAATAGTTGCTCGCGTAGTGTAGTTTCAAGGGGAATAAAAAGACGAGTATGGTAGTATAGTAGGCCCTGATGTACCGCAAATGGAGACTGCGAGTTTGTCTGCCCTTGAAACTTGGTAATTAGTGCTTGCCCTATCGGATCAGTGAGATAAAATTTGCGTAGCTGCTCTAAGAACTCAGGTTCACACACCGAAATTGCACTGAAAAGGAGTTCAGAGGCAGTATCCATTCGGGAGAGTGCATCCGCTACTACATTCTCTCGGCCCGGAGTATAAAATATCTCATAATCAAACCCCAACAATTTGGTAAGCCACTTGTGTTGGGCTGGTGTTTGAATTGTTTGTGATAACATACCCCGCAGACTCTTTTGATCCGTGTAGATGCGGAAACGACGGCCAAGAAGGTAATGACGCCACTTCTCAACCGCGGAGGTGATCGCGTACATTTCTCGCTCATAGGCTGAAGCGAGGCTCATCCGTTGACAGAGTTTTTGGCTAAAGAAAGCAATGGGATGAGTGTGTTGAGAGAGAACCGCACCAATAGCTATACCCGAAGCATCCGTAGTAACATCAAAAGGGGTAGAGAAGTCAGGTACTCCCAATACCGGTAGAGATACCATAGCAGCCTTTAGGGCCTGAAAAGCTGCTTGAGCCCCGTCGGTCCAATTAAAATTGTGTCGTTTGAGAAGATCGGTTAGGGGGCCAGCAATAGTAGCATAATTGCGTACAAAACGACGGTAAAAACCAGTTAAGCCCAGGAATCCGCGAAGGGCAGTGATGTTCTGAGGTTGTGGCCATGCCTGAATAGCGGATAGCTTGTCGGGGTCAGCCTCAACACCTTGTTCAGAAATAATATGGCCCAGATAAGCAATCCGTTTCACCGCAAATTCACATTTGGAGAGCTTAGCAAAAAACTGCTGCTGTGCTAAGGTTTGTAACACCTGGTGTAAGTGATGTAAATGTGATTCCCAGGAGTTGCTATATACCAATATATCATCAAAAAATACGAGCACAAATTTGCGGAGGAACTCACTAAAAACCGCATTCATAGTAGCTTGGAATGTCGATGGAGCATTGGACAATCCAAACGGCATCACCACAAATTCAAAATGTCCATCGATCGTCCTAAAAGCTGTTTTGAAAACATCTTCAGGAGCTACTAACACTTGATGATATCCGGACCGAAGGTCGAGTTTGGAAAACACAGTGGCACCATGTAGTTCATCCAAAAGCTCGTCTATAGTAGGGATTGGAAAACGGTCCTTGATAGTAATGGAGTTAAGTGCCCGATAATCCACACAAAACCGCCAAGTGCCATCCTTTTTTCGAACTAAGAGTACCGGTGAGGAGAAAGGGCTAGTACTCGGGCGAATCACGCCTGCATCCAACATTTCTTTGATCATAGTAGTCATGATTTCCTTTTGGTATTGGGGGTATCTATAGGGACGAACATTCACGGGTTGGGAATTGGGTAGGAGGTGGATATGATGGTTGAGGGTACGGGTGGGTGGAAGGTCTTTGGGTGGTTGGAAAACTTGAGAGTATGTGGTTAGGAGAGGCTCAATATCTGGGTGTGGGGTGGGTGGAGGGTCGGTGGAATCAAGGTGGTGAAAGGTGACGGTGTGGGCAGATTCAATGGAATCGGTGAAAATGAAACGACAAAATTGAGAATATGTCGCCAAGGTGGATTGGGTAACGGGAATGCCGGTGAGGGTAACAGGTTGTTGGTTATGAGTAAATTGGATGGATGGTACGGAATAATCAGATAAGAAAGCTCCTAAGGTTTGTAGCCATTGAACCCCCAATACAAGATCAGCACCATGTATAGGCAGGATGAAAAAAGGAATGTGAAATTGATGTTGAGCTAAGGTAACAGGAACATCATTACAAGCCCCTTGACATGTGATTCGCTCTCCATTACCAACTATCACAGAAAAAGAAGGAATTGATATTACCGGAAGTCCAAGAAACTCAGCAATTCGGGGTTGCATAATGTTGTGCGAACTTCCGGAATCCACCAGAACGGTGACCTCAAGCTCACGAACATGCCCTTTGACACGTAAGGTACGAGGAGAGGGAGGTCCACTGAGAGCAGCTCGGGAGAGTTGGAAATGTTCGCCGGTGTCATCAACCTGGACCTCGTCGCCGGCGCTATCTTCCAAACTGAACGGAGATGGGTGTTCATCCACCGGAACGGCAGCAGCTCCGTCCGAATCGGGGTCACCAGCATTACCAAAAAGAAGCAAAAATTGCTTATTCGCACAACGGTGACCTTTGTGAAACTTCTCCTCACAGTTAAAACAAAGCCCCTTGGCACGTCGCTCCTGTTGCTCAGCAGCAGTAAGGCGTCGAATCGGAAGCGGTGGTGGAGGACCCAAGAGGGACTGTGATGATGACGAAGGAGCGGTGGACGGACGAAACGGTCGATTCACCGGGGTTTTGGCGGCGAGAAACTTGGCTTCAACGAGCTTGGCCAGATCTATGGCCTGTGTGAGCGATGAAGGTTTGAGGACCGTGAGTTCATGGTGAATGTCACGACGGAGGCCCGATAAAAAACAGTTGAGTAGAGAAACGGCGGACACGCCGGTGACGCGATTGGAAAGGGTCTCAAACTGTTGTTGATAAGCGGTAACGGTGCTCGTTTGTTGAAGCTTGTAGAGCTCGGCTTCGTGGTTAGCAAACGAGGAAGGGCCAAATCGGACCTCGAGAGCTCGCAGAAACGCCGGCCAAGTTGTGAGGAGGTGGTTATCATGCATCCATTTGAACCACCCTAGAGCAGGACCTTGAAGAAAGAACTGGACGAGGATAAGGCATTGAGGGTGGGGAGTGTTGGAAAGATCAAAGAAGTTTTCAGCTTTGAAAATCCAATCTAGTGGATCAGATCCGTCAAAAGGTGAGAGGGTTATTTTTGGTATTTTGACTATGGAGTTAGGATCTGGTGTGGGTGGAGTAAATGTGGGTCTGGGAGGTGGGAGAGAAGATGCTGTGGACGCCACCATCTCACTAATTAATGAAGGTAGTTGAGAGGTCAAAAAGGTTTGAAAGTCCTGCTGCCGCTGAGTCACCTGCTCAAGGTGAAGTTGCATTTCACGAAGTTGAGCAGAAATGTCATCAGTATTGTTGTCACTTTTTTTTGTCATGGTTCAGAAAAAATGAAAGCACCAATGATGGTACTAGGATAGTAAAGTCACTTTCGAGCAGTGACGGCTCCAGAATTCAAGAAGGGAAAGAGAATTTTATATTATATTGATTGCACTTTTCTCATTACAGCAATAGGCATTATATAGCCATATTCTCACCCTAGTACACATCTGATCTATTGCCACATGGGCTAAGATCCTACTAATACGGGAAAAGATAATAACAAGCAAAAAAAGCAAGAAAACAAAATAACAGAATGATTCCTTTACTATGCCACTAGAATCTTCCACAACGGTTGTATTTTACTTGCTCACAAAATCCCTCTTCCAAGCTGGCTCCCTTCTGGCTCTAGTAGACTTGGGCCTAAGATTATCAACTTCAGCTCTTGGCCCAACTGTGTCTTGCACCCCTGTATCACTTGATGGACAAACCAACATTAGAATTCAACCAAACCCAATCTTATTCACTTCTGAAGACCAAATCCAACCTCTATAAAAGCCCCTCAAGCCTCAGAACAAAAACAAAACAACAACACAAAAATATCTCAAAAAAAACTCCATTAAAGAAGCTTGAAAATCCAAATTTTCGAAATCATCAAATCCTCCAAGTTCTTGTTGTTTTTTTTCGTCAAACCACAATCCATACACCATAAATAAACTTCTGTATGCAATAGTTTGTGACTGGAACACCTCCATTACCATCACCCAACTCTCATTTTTCATCACTTGCAAGTTGAATTGGTTGGAAAGATTTAGACATTCTCAAAGCAATCAGAGCATACCATTAGATTCCTGGAGGTTCAAGAAAGCTATAGGTATCTTTATTTCCCTTCTGTAATGGCAAAAAAGAGGCATTGGACCTTGCTCCAATAGGTAAGTTTTCATAACTTTGAACTCCATCATACACGCATTATCTTTGAATTCTTTGTGAAGTAAAAATGTATTCCCTGATGTGATGAGTTAAAACCCTATTCTCATGAGGTATGATTGTGCTTGAGTAATATTTAATTTGTGTTTGAAATTTTTAGGGTTCTTACTTTAATCTAAAAATTAGAATGTTTGAGAAATAATTAATGAAATTTAAGTACATATTCATAATCTCCATAAAATTATGAGTAAAATGACATATTCACATGTCTTATTCGATGCAAGAATCATGAAACGCGATTTTGGGATATGCTAGAGGTTGATGATGATGAAACAGTACACTGGTTAGTTTTAATACAGATACTATCTGTAGCACTTTCGTATCACACGCGCTCCTTTTGCCCAGTTGGTTAAGTAGCGAGTTTGTGAGAGAGAGAGAGAGAGGGGGGGCGGGTTCGAGCCCCCTGGTGGAATTTTTGTCACCATTTTTTCCTTTTTATAGTTTTGGTTTCTTTGGGCTTTAGGCCCAGAACTGTTAAACGCACCCCCTGGGCTTGCGGTCTGCACCCCCTGGTGGAATTTTTGTCACCACTTTTTCCTTTTTATAGTTTTGGTTTCTTTGGGCTTTAGGCCCAGAACTGTTAAACGCACCCCCTGGGCTTGCCGTCTGCACCCCCTGGTGGAATTTTTGTCACCATTTTTTCCTTTTTATAGTTTTGGTTTCTTTGGGCTTTAGGCCCAGAACTGTTAGACGCACCCCCTTGGCTTGCGGTCTGCACCCCCTGTTTTGTTGTATTTTATTTAATGTTATTTACTTGCACATTATTTATATATTATATGCTTTATGTTCAATAATAACATCAAAATGCCAAAAAATATGCAATGTTTTTTATTTTGTTTATTTATTTCTTAAATGTCAAAAAAATGCAAAAAATATGTTGTGTATGATTTATTTATTTCAACAAAAGTATGTGTTTAGTTTTTCTTATTTATCCATTTGTTTGTTTAGATTAGTTTATTGTACAAAATTTTTTCTATAACTCAAATAAAGGCTAAACCTTCCATAATACAAAAAGATAAATTTTAAATAATCCATGTATGGATTAAAAAAGAGACTGGCGGATGTGCATCCGTTCATCTCTCGAACAATTGACGCTTAGTGTTACAATTTGTCTACCAGTTGTTCGTCTTCCACAAATTAAAATCAATTTCAACTCACTAAACTTCACTCTTTTTTCGCGTCCATGCACGCTTTAATTATTGTTTTCTCTCAAACGGATATCATCGCCCAAGCGCGAGTTCGCATTTTTTTCGATCAAGCAAACTTTTTCGCCCAAGCGCGACCAAACCATTTTCATAAATAAAATCAACCAACAAACATTTATTTTTTACAAATAACTACGTAACTTTGATTTCTCCATTGCACTAGGAGATACGTAGGAGCGGGATTCAACAACCGTCAAGCACACTAATAAAAAACTAACTTTTTTCCCTCTTGTAAATAATTCCAATAATTAATAAAAAGCATGCGAACAATTACAAAACACTTTTAAATCCTAAGCTAATAAGAAGGTTCTTGTTGAGTACAACAGATGTGAGAGGTGCTAATACCTTCCCCTCGCATAATAGACTCCTGAACTCGGAATTTGGTCGCGATGACCTTCTTGTTCTCGAAGGGGTTTATCGATGTTCCCCTTTTCAAAAATAAAACTTAGGTGGCGACTTTACTATCAAGCGAGTACTTTTTCGCTCGCGCATTTTTCCCGCCGCTTCACACACCCTAGGGTGTGTTTGGTTGGTTGTGAGAAGAAAGTAAGAAGAGAGAAATAAGTGAAAGAGAGTGTAAGAATGGAGAAATATATGAGAAATAGAGTATATTTGAAGTGTTGATTGATATAAGAGAAAGAAAAGAGAAATACGTTTAATATTTGTAAAGACAAAATATCCTTGCATTTTATTTTTATTTTAATGTAGTCATATGGGACCCACCATTAGGGGCGAAACCCTTAATGGGTTGCACAGGGCCATGGCCCACCCCAACTTTTTTTTCTTCATTTTTTATAGATATTATATTATGAATAGATGTAAGCGCTACAAGAGAACCTACCAAATATTCTTCTTTCTTCTCAATTTCTCTCCTTGCTGAACAAGAGAAATTTCCAACTTCTCTTCTATTTCTCTCTTCTCTATCTCTATCTCTTCTATTTCTCTCATACCAAACAAAGGCTTAAGGGTTGAAGTTGGGGATATCTGTGGTCACTATGAAGCTCAAGTCACTATGAGAGCAAGAGTGAAAAGTTTTGGAGGATAGACAACATATCTAAAACTATGGTGGCTACTTGTTTATATAGGTGCTAGAAAGGTGTCGTTGTCCATTGATGAGGTGAACCGTGATGGATAACACTTATAAATGTTACGATTTTATAGTCGCGAGATCTAAAATTGACTAAAAGCTCTTGATATCTTGGGTCGGAGTCAGATTAAATCATGAGACAGTTTGAAACAACATAAAAATGACCCACCAAATTAGTCCACAGTACAATTTTGGCTAAACTTTCCATGGTTAGTATATTTGTTTTTTAATTAAACCACTAAATTAGTCAATAATTTTGTAACAGTCATTTACTTTATAAATATTTTAAAAAGATTTATAACTATTAAATTTTCAAACTGATTCATATATAAGATACATGAAGTTTGAATGAAAACATCCCACAACTTTATTTATTTTTGGTACAAATTTTTTATTTTATTTTTAAATGGCAGATTTCTTTATGATAATTCTAGCTTCTGATTTTTAATAGGCAAAATTACACGTTTGATCCTTTATCTTATTTTTTATAATATTTTGGTCATTTATCTTTTATTTGTAACACTTTGGTCATTTATCTTATATATTTGTAACACTTTACTCCTTTATATTTTATTTGTAACATTTTAGTCCTTTATCTTTTATAACATTCACATATAAACCCTTTTTTCATATTTTTTTTTATTAAAAAAATGTTGAATTTTATTTGTTAAAACACTTTTTTATTAAAATTAAATAAAACTCATGATTTTGATGAATATGTTCATCATCTTTATCAATTGTTTCATATTTTTATGTATTTTAAAGGACCAAAATGTTACAAATAAAAGATAAAAGACCAAAATATTACAAAATAATAAGATAAAGGACCTAAATGTTATAAATAAAAGATAAAAAACCAAAGTGTTAAAAAAAAAAAAAAGATAAAGAATTAAACTGCAATTTTGCCTTTTTAATATGGAACATAAGATTTTTGAAGTTATGAGAGAAACATGGAGGTGGGAAGAGAATGTGGCCCAACCAAGTGCCCAACTTAAACTTTGGTCCACGCACACAAGTCATGAAGCAAAAAGCGCGTCCCAATCTTACTCCACGTGGCACAGCCCTTCACACTCTTTTATTCACTTTCATTTTCCCACCAACAAACTTTACATTGCACTCTCTCTCCAAATCCAAACCCAAACCCTATTTCATTTTCTTCTTTCCACTGTGCCTCATAATTTGTCACCACCAAAATACCTCTAGCTTCTAATTAAGTTCCACAGCAATTAACTAAAAAAGTGCAGTAGTAAATGCATTGCTAAGTTTTTTTGAATTTAAATGCAATTTCAATTACATTTGAATTTTCAACCAACTTCAACAACTCCAACAATGCCTAGCATTCCAATACCAAGTTCTCCAGAACCGCGCGCGCATTATTTAAACCTCGCTTTGCATTATCACAAATTCAAACCGTTTCATTTCGTTTCATTCTCTCTCCGTAACTGCATTTCGTCCAGAATCTTCTCCGATGGTCATTCTCCGTGTTTTCTCTCCTTCTCGCCGCCTCACTCCTCCTCCTCCTCCGCAGGTTGTTTTTCCTCCTTTTCTGTTGATTTCGTTATTGCTATTTTTTTTTTATCGTTTAAGCATTGCAAGTTAATGAATGATTTGTATTTGTTCATGCTTTATTTGTTGTAGTGTAGTGTAGCGTAGTGTTATACTTATACAGAGTGAAATGTAGCTGGAATATTACATAGAAATGAATTTATTAGGAGATTAAATTGATAATTTGAGTTTTCATGTGTTTGTTGGAACATAGCTTGTTAAAAATTCTGTGATTCTGAACATAGCCTTCTGCTTTGTGTAAGTGTCCCTTTTTTCGTGCCGTATAAATTCTATTTGGATAAACACCTTTAAGATCTTATAGTATAAGCGCTTATAACCTAAGTGCTTATGCATAATTTATTTCTATAACGAAAGATGAAATAAAATAAAATTTGTTTCATATTAGCTCTAAGCTGTATCATATCCTGAAGAGTTTATGGAAATAAGCATAAAACAGCTTATGAACATGTCATGAGCTATTTCTATAAGTTATCTCAAATTAGTCTCACAAGTGTTTATGTTTGTAGATAGACTCAAATAACTCGGTCCAAATTAGTCCATATTTTTTCGGGTATTGTTCTAGAAAGCAGTTATATTATATTGTTAGTAGTATTTTTTTCCTTTATCGTATTAGTTTTTACATTCTTTTTCTTATCTTAGATCAAATTTATGTCTGCTGTTAATGTGAGAAAGTGCAATAGTGCTACCATGATTAGTTAAGAATGTGCTGTATGTTGAATATTTTGTAAGATCATTAGATGAAGGTGAGAACTTGCACCTTGTTTATCATGTCCGCATGATTTACACATTGTGGTTTTATAACAATTGAGATCCACAAATTAATCTCTTCTCTATCTGAATGTAGTACAACGGGGGTTATATTTAGGCATACTTTCTATATAGACTTTGGACAAATTTACTGTTGTCTAGCCTTTTGTGCGGAATCTTTTGCAGAAAGTTAAGAAACTTGATCTGTAGTTATTGTGTATAGTCTAAAGCTTTGGTTTTATTAAGGTGGTTTGTTGTTAATTATTACTGGAGTATAATTTCTTAGGCGTTTTTGTTGTTTTTGATAAAATGTATCAGGAGATGGTCGGTTGCATGCTCAATTTTCAAGGGATGAGATCCGCATTGATGCATGTGATAAAAGTTCTGGAGGCGATAGTTCCGAACATCTGCGAGAATGGTTATCGTTTCCTGATTATGGACCTAAAACTGATACAGGAAAGCGGATCTTCTGTAATCGGCCACTGAATATGAAGAACATCGTTGCTGTGGGATTTGACATGGATTATACTTTGGCACAATACAGGCCTGAAACTTTTGAATCCCTTGCTTATCAACACACAGTTAAAAAGCTGGTTTATGATTTGAAATACCCTAGTGAGGTTTGTCTAGTTGATCTTGTACTGATTTTTACCATGGGTTAATTTTTTCTTATTATTCTTTTTCTTGTGCCTTTGGTGATAGGAAATGGTTGTGTTTTTTTATTTATTTTTATTTACTCACATCTTTTCGATTCACATTATATCCATCAACTCCTTGAAGTATTACACTCCCTCCAGACTCAAATATAAGCAAAAAAATAGGTCATGTTTGGTGGATTAAAAATATAAGCAAATTCCAACAAAGCTCAACATATTTAATGTTATCATTCCAAATTTATCCTTCAATTAATGTTCTCACAAAACAAATTCCAATAGAAAATCAACTGAAGAGAAAGAGTAGTTTGGAGAATACAATTGTTTTTTTATTACATCAAAAGCATTTATCTCTGCAGCATTGAGTTTCTTGTTGGCTCTTTATTGCCTAATATTCAATCCGTTGCACTAGAAGACAAAAGCATTTTTCTGTTTCATTCATCCTGCCTGCATATTTTGTTATGGTCCTTCGTGTGAGATCAGATCACAGGTTTAAACGCAGAAAAATTTATCTTCTAACCTATGTTGAAAGCGAGAAGCAGACTCATGCTTGACAGAGCCCTTCCTAAAACTCACAAGTTTTCCATTAATTATTATTTGATAACTTTATTCCAAACCATATTGCCTTTTAAATAGGCTACAGAAGCTGAAAGAATGCTAATTGTAATAGGATAATAACTAACATATCTTAAGGAATAGAATCCATCCTCAAATGCTAAGAATTCAAAATTTAGTAATTCTGTTATCCAAATCTTATCAAGATAAGGAAACTTGACAAAATAACTCTAAATTAAAATAGATAACCAAATCCTAATTAACAGAAATTTAATAAGATAAAATACTCATAATCAATAATTCAAGCTGTCTTCATTCCATCATACTTTGTTCTATATCATATTCTTCAATTGTAAAGGATTTAATTTATTAGCATTACCATTTTATTTGTTTAGTATATGAATATTAGATTGTGTAGTATTTTGGCTAAAAGCATTGTTTTTTTTTTGCAGTTACTGAGTTGGTCATTTGATCCAAATTACATGGTTAGAGGTTTGGTTCTTGACAAAAAGAGAGGCAACATCTTGAAGGTAAGATCAACTAAATGTTTGATACCCCTCCATTTTTACCAGGGATATATAAGGAGATTGCATGTTTTTTTTTTGTTATGTTGATTGTTTTATCTCTTCATGTATTTAGATGGATTGCCACAAATATGTAAAAGTAGCTTATCATGGATTTAAAGAGTTATCTAAAGAAGATAAATTTGTGACCTACGGAAATACTTTAGTATGTGATCCTTTTGATGGGCCTGATTATGCTCTAATTGATACACTCTTTTCTCTTGCGGAAGCCTACTTGTTTGCGCAACTGGTTGATTTTAAGGACAGAAATCCTGGAAAGCTTCCAATGTCTATTGAGTAAGTTCAACTGTTGGATGCATGAGTCTTTTTAGCAAGTTTATACGCCTGCATTTTTCAAGATCCAATTACAAACCAGGACCAAGGCATTCATTAGTTTTATTCCTTTTGAAATGAAATCCAGACTTAGTTGCCTTCTCATAAAGTATATTTTTTAGCTATCATTCGCAATAATATGCTTCTTTATTTGTGAACATATCTGAATCACTGTTAGTTTGTCATGAATGTTCATTTCAACATCCTTCTAAGCCATCAAAAGTTTATGGTTGCTTGCTGCTAAACCTGTTTATGCAGAAGTGCAGTACAATAAGTAGCTGGTCAATACTGGGCAGGTTAAATAAATGTATAGTGGGAAGTAGCCATAACATTTTTTCTTTTCAAATGTCTGAAAATCATACAATGTAAAACAAAAATAAACTGCTTTTAATTTATTTTTTCACGTGTTTCCCTTTCAGTTATGCTTGTCTCTACAAGGATGTTCGTCATGCTGTAGATTTGTGCCACCGAGATGGAACATTGAAGCAAAAAGTTGCAAAAGATCCCGGAAGGTATAGATTTAATATCACTAGTTACATAGTGTTTGGCTTGGGGGAATGGAAGGGGTTGGGAGATTATTTTAAATATTTATTTTATGGTCTATTTATTTGGAGAGGAGGGGAGTAAAATCACTACTCACCCAATTTTGGTTTCTCCCTGATGTTTGGATGGATTGGGTGGGAGAGAATCAATATACTTTTTTTTGGGACCAAAGGTACAAAATACTTTTAAGTACTTTGACTTATATATCTTTAAATTGAATGTCACATAAAATGTTACGAGAGTGTAAAACTAAAAATAAATTAGTCTTTCCCATCCTCCTTTAGAACCTTTCCCTCCCTTTTCCTCTTCTCCTTTGAACCAAATAATTATGTTGTTATATAAAAGATTATATAGTAAGTGAAACCGTTGTCTCTTTCTTCAATTTTTGTGCTTAAATTTCATAGATCTATGGCTTCATGATGGAGTTATCTGACTTGGTATTTTATTTTATTTTTAATAATTTTTTTTGAAATATTAGGTATATCAATGAAGACACCTCAATAGTTCCCATGCTTAAAATGCTTAGAGATTCTGGACGAGCTACATTTTTGGTGACAAACAGGTAGTGATGAATTGTCTATGTAAGAACAGGACGAACAATTGTTGGTTACGTAGTACAACCTTATTTTTATCAAGTGCATAGAATTGTTTAGAAAACAGTTAACATTATTTTTATATGAAAAACGTACCACATTTCTCTAAAATTATGAATTTATAATATTTATTGTTATTTAATATTTTAATGTTTAAACTGCAGAGTAAAATGGGTTACCATAGATTGTATAAAATCATCCATGTGCCTTTATTGACAATTACTTGGAACAAAGCCCTTCCTTCTAAATTTTAAATTTTCAGCACTAAACATTGCATGCTTCCAAGTCTAAAAGTAGAGAATAAAGTTGCAAAATTTTGTACCTTCACCCAATAGTTTGAGCTTTTGTGAAAGTTAATTCATGATAAAAAATTACCATTAAGAACATATAAATACACTTGGACTATGGTTTCTGTATCTACAAACAATTAACCATTATTCTAAAGACTTGTCTCTATTTTACAGTTTATGGGACTATACAAACGTTGTCATGAATTTCCTCTGTGCATCTAGTGGAGTAAACGGCAGTACCAATTTGGACTGGCTTCAATACTTTGATGTCATCATCACTGGAAGGTTATATTCTTTTTTAGCATCCGCAGCTAGCAACTTTTTGTTTTGTTTTTGAACACTGTTAAAAACAATTTTTCATTTAACATTATTAATTAGGCCCCTAGGAGTTGTGCTAAATGTTATCACAAGTAACTAGGAGCCCTTGCAATCATGTAGTTGGGTCCTTGTGTTGTTCAGTTAATGACCTTTTCAATTTCTCTTATCCCAAATTACAAAGTATACCACAAGTAACCAGGAGCCCTTGCAATCATGTAGTTGGGTCCTTGTGTTGTTCAGTTAACGACCTTTTCAATTTCTTTTATCCCAAATTACAAAGTATGTTTATATTGTAATTTTTATGATGTTTACATAGCATGTAAGTCAGTTTATGTATCTGCTAATTCATAAGAAACATCAAAGCATATTATTGTTACAATTTGACTTTGCGCTTGTGTTTGAAAGTTAATTTATTGTGGTTCTTCTAATAGATTGCAGTAAACTTACTTTATAGATTTCCCTGCTAACCTAGCCAAGTTAACCACTCATGCAGTGCAAAGCCAAGCTTTTTTCTTGAGGGAAATCATGCTAACCTGTTTGATGTTGAGCCCGAGAGTGGAAAGTTATTTAATACGGATAATGGCTCTCCCATGCCTCAGGTCAGCACAATAGCATATCAAATCATTGTATTCATTTCTATGGTGATCCTGTTTTGAAAATTGTCTTCCTTTTTTGTCTTCTTGTAGGTGGGTAATATATCAGCAGGGTTATTGATGAAAGAAAAGGACCGTAAGGTTTTCCAGGTATATTAATCACTGTCTTGTGTGAATTAAAATTCATTTTGTAGGTTTATGTAACTCAAAAATTTGTGGTAAACATTATATAATATAATACTCAAGCCGATAAAGTTGATACCTCAATTTTTCTTATTCCTGTATATGGTTTTTCCATTTTAGGGAGGCAGTGTCAATCACTTACATAATCTACTTTCAATAGAATCAAGTTCGCAGGTAACAACTTTCTTTTATGAAAGTATATACTACTCCCTCCGTCATATCTTATGTGTCTCATTATTTTTCATTTTATAATGTCAATACAGCATTTATTATAATTTTTTGCCAATTTTACCCCCATTCATTGAAGTAGTTACAAGTATATGGTGGATAAATAATAAAGGAAGTACAAAGATATTTTAGTCTTAAACATATTATTTTGCATTGAAAATCGGCAAGTAATTATTTTCTTAAGAAAGTGTGCATATCCCTAATGAAACACAAAATATGAGACGGAGGGAGTAGTTGCATAAACAAATGGCAGTTTCTTTTTTATTGCGACTTGTGTTTTGGTTTGAAGATTTTAGACTTTTTGTAGAAAACTAGAAATCTGGTGGTTGTCGTTCTAAAATTCTGACATAATAACATTTATTGAAGTGTTCTGTGAAACTCGTAACACTTGTAGGTTCTATATGTCGGAGATCATATTTATGGAGATATACTACGCAGCAAAAAGGTTCTCGGTATATTATATGAATCCTTATCACTTTTATATTAGATTGATAGGCTTTTCATCATTGGTAAACTAGGACTTTACCTGTAGTTCCTAATCTTAGGTAGAGAGGAATACATATAACTGGAAATGTGATTTTAAAGTAAGGCGTCAATGGAAGTTCCACTAAATGAGTCCAAGTTATGCTTATTTATGTGTGGAAACCCAAATTTCCATTATGTTAAAAGTCAGGCATATTTGCCAATTATTCTTTATGTTTCTTGAATTTGATTATGGCTCAATATGCTCATGAGCAGGATGGAGAACAATGTTAGTAATCCCAGAGCTTGAGAGGGAGGTTCAACTCCTCACGGAACTAAGCGAGTTTCGCAAGGTGCTTGTTGATTTTATCATCTCTGATTTTTGTAATTCAAATAAAGCTTGGAAAATAAGGTGATAGAAAGTATAGGTTAATTCATGCAGAAAAATTGTCGTGAGTGCTTCTGACATTTTTAATGACGGACGCTTTTGGATTCTTATTTCCCATTCTCAATGGACATCACCTAACAAGCTAATACACATTTGGGGATTAAGATTTTTACGTGATTATCCTCGTGTGCAGGATCTTCAATTTTTGAGGAGCAAGGATGATTGCATTGCGGATAAAATGCACCATTTGAATCGGTCTCTCAAGTTAGTCTAACTTTGGACCTTATTACTCATGTCTTATTTTCTGTTTGCAGTCTTAGACAGTAGTATACATTTTTTCAGGTTAGAGAATCCAGATGACCATACCAAGCAGAAATTGAATTCAAAACTTGATGAATTGAAGGTTTGGTCTTTCATGTTCATTGACTTCACTCTTGTTTCTCATGTTATACATAGAAGTTCAAGTATGAGAATGTGTTTAAGTAGCTATTTCTTGTATCAGCTTGAAAGAGATATAGTGCGATCGAGTCATCAAGAAGCGCTAAGAAAATTACACCAAAAGGTAGAAACTTGTAGTCTTTTACTATAATCTCTAGTTTTGTTCTACTATTCTAAGTACACTTGCATTATATTCAATTTATGTAGTACATGAAATTATAATTGTTTAAAATAAACCATTGCAGTTTCATGAGCCATGGGGCCAGCTGATGAAGACTGGTTATCAGAACTCTCGCTTTGCTCATCAGGTAAAGTTATACGCTCTCTGTTCTGATGTTGTTCATCATTAGCATTGATGCATATATGACACACTTGTATGCAACAAGAAACTGTGCTTTTCAACTAAATATGTTTTAATCAGAATGACTATTAGGGCGTTGTACTAATGTTGTCAAATAGTATACCAACTATTGCTAAGTTATGCCTCAATTTAATACCAATGCCTAAAACGCATGTTGGTAGTTATGCAAGTATTTTAGAAATTTGTGTTGGGTCTAACACTCAACCTTACAAAACCGGCTTGTAAGGTGAGGATTGCGCTCACTTGTAAACATATGTTCAGACCATTTGTCATCCAATACAGGACTCTTAGTAAAGTATAACATTTTCTTCTATTTTGAAATGTGTGAAAATGAATGCCTATGTTTTCCTCTGTCCAAATCATAATTATAAAATTGATCTCACTAAAAGTAATTTGGTTAATAATGCACTTGTGTTACGTGCATGATGCAGGTTGAGAGATTTGCCTGTCTTTATACAAGCCAAGTATCTAACTTGGGCTTGTTATCTTTAGACAAGTACTATAGACCCAGTGAAGATTTTATGCAACATGAATTTGGCATTTTGGAAAGCTAAGCTCTGCTACTGTATGCTTTAACCTCCCCTGGAATATTTTTGTTAGAAAATATAGTAATTACTTGGTTTATTTATTGCTGGTGTTCTGGAAGTATATTAATTTTATCACAGGGTTGTAATTTTTTTTCCTCCCTTTGTTTGATAGTAATAGGGACAGCAATGGACAAAGAAGGCACGGGTAATAACTCTGCCACTTTCCTTGCTGTTGAAAATCCATCCCATTTTCATTGATATCGATCTTGTATTGGCACGAATATAATATCTATTTATATGTATATTGAAATATGAAGAAAAAAATTAAAAGGGGGTTCTAGGGATATCCATAGCCATTGATATATATGAAAAATATATTAAAAAATGAAAACAACTTAGTTTAGAGAAACTTATGCAATATAAATGGACAGCTTGAAAAACATAAAATGATTAAGTTATATAATGATCTGTGTCAAAAATTGCACTATAGTATATGAGCAAATTTTCTTACTAAAATTTGTAATAATCTACTCCCTCCGTCCCATTTTAAATGACCTTTTTTTGACTTAGTGTACTATTCATTTGATCTGCTTTGACCTTATTTTTCTACTAATATATACATGCAAATATTAGCATATGAGATGTTTGATTTGTCTCGACGAGTACTTTCAAAATATATCATTTTTATAATTTTTAATAATAAATAATTAGAGATATTAACGATTAAAGTTGTGCATTGGCAAACATGTCAGTGGTCAAATAGGTCATTTATTTTGGGACAGAGGGAGTAGTTAATAACGGTATAGCGTAAAAATGTTAGAATTTGGGCCTAAGCCCAACAAATGTGTTGAATAAGAGAGTTGGTCATATTAAACAAGGGGTGGTTGATGGATCTGAGACGGGTGTGGTGTGGTGGTGGGCTGGTGGCGGCTGCAACGGGACTGTTATGGAGGTGACGAGACAGCGACAAGACGTTTTGATATTTTGCGTTCTTGTGTGGATATGGTGGTGGGTTTGGTGTGGTTTTGGTGGTGCCATTGGTGTTTTACGTGGTGTTGTTTGCAGCAAGGTTGGTGTAGTTTGGTGGAGCGGTTGGTTTAGATCAATGATGCAGTTATTCGTGTTGTGTGTCAATACCTCTCTCCAAAGCACTGCGATTTTAGCCCTTTACGTCGCCGCTTTTGTGATGTTAGTTTTGGTTTGATACCATATGCGTGGCTGGTCTTTGGTTTCGGACTGCCGTTTGTTGTTGCTCTAGGTTGTTGTTTTAGTTATTGAATGGTTTTAAAGGTGATTGTGATTGTCATTTGTGTTGTTGAAATTCTTCCTTTGTGAAGAGTTGGTTATATGGGTTTTAGGGGTTTTGCCATAGGTGTTGTTGAAATTCTTCCTTAGTGAAGAGTTTGTGTATCTCTTGTTTTCACGGATTGTGCTCGTCTTGCGCACAGTTACATTATTAATAAAATTTAGCCGTTCAAAAAAAAAAAAAACAAGGGGTGATTGCTCTTCTCTCTTCATGTCTTGTTCACACAAGCAAGGCCAAAAGATATCTTGTGGTAAAATTTTACACTAGTGAACAATATCTTCCAGTAAGATTTACACTTCCGAAAGATGTCTTTTGGTAGATTGGGGAGGGGGAGAAGAGCATTCACCTAAACAAGGTCTATTGGCAATGCAATATTTTATATTTTCCTTGTTACCAGAATCTTTTGAAATTAGGAGATTGTCCTATTATATGCTTAGGGAATATGCTAATAAATTCTAAAAGACTCAGAAAAGGTAGATACGAGAGAGAATTGTGAGATATGGAAAAGTGTAATTGATAGAAACATAGAATAGCAAAAACCGTGCTTGCACAACACATAATGACCTTAGATAGAGAATCTGTAATGATACATGACTAACTTCCAATATAGAACAAGCAAATGATCCACGAAAACCAAGTTACTAATATTTTGTGAAAACAAATAACCATCTCTGCTTCTTTTTCAAGGCTCTTACCACACTGCTTTAAATCCCAAAGAAGACTTCCAATGCTACTTAGATGGTACGTATTACCTACAACCTATAAATAAAATTACATTTGAAATACAGTTCTCATCACTTTCTGATTCCTCACAAAATGAAAACCCTCTTATTAATTTTTACAATTTGTCACACATTCATCGACTTACAAGAAGAGGCGTGTGCTTTAAGCAAAACTAGGATGAATGAGTAAAAAAAAATCAATTTTACCGGAGCTGTTTAGGTACCAGAATCTCACGGCTTACTGCTCAATCAGCTTTAGAAACCAAAAAAACCATTAGCCGCATGGTTTTTAATTGCTTCAACATGGTGGTGATGGACTATAATGGATTCTAGCTAGGTAATGGGTATGACATTCCAATAACAAGCACTTGCTAAGGCACGAGAAATTACCCAAAAAAGTGGTAAAACCTCACCAGTAAAAGAATAACAAAGTCCATTTCCCAAGTGTTTCATCTTGCCTTTCCATTCTCCATGTCTTGCATTCCCAATGGTTCAGGGAAAACTTCATTGGATGACCTTTTATTGGAAGAGGAGTGATCATTACCACAACTACCATGAGAACCTGATCTTCCTGTTTGTTTATTGCCACTACTAGTACCCTCCCTAATTGTAGCACCACTGTCTGATGAGCTGTGTCTCCAGCTACCAAAGAATGCAGTGCTCCAAGATCTATTAGATGAAGTTGTTCTCAATTTTGCTGAGCTAAAACTTTCTTCTCTGACAATCTTCAATGGATTTTCAAGTGCTTTGAGGACATGTTTCATTGGAGGACGTTTTGAAGGTTTAGGATTCAGACATGACTTAGCCACGATTGCCATAGCCCATACCTCTTCCAACAGGTCCTCATCCACTATCAAAGTTGGGTCAACAATCTTAGCCAACCGTTCTTTATCATATATGGTGATGTAATTCAAGGTTTGCTCTAACCAATCCTTTGTGGTGGCATCATCTGATTTGCTTATATCAGTATTACCAGTAACAAGCTCGATTAAAATCTTTCCAAAACAGTAGACATCATAGGCACATGTCACAGATGATTTACCTGTTCATTACCACAAAAAATAAAATCAAACTCTGATGTTGTAACAGTTTTAAAAACTTAGAAGTCAATAATGTCAAAAGTTTATGCTAGTGTGCATATTCTTTCTCAGTGCTTTCACATGTAGCACACCACTAACATTTGTTCTAGTTCTAGGGAGATATTTTTTAGTGTGCTATTGCATCTTAAACTTCTCCCATTAAACAAATAGGATAAAAGCTAACAAAAAATGGATTAGAAAACAGTTTACTCACCAGGATTGCCTTGATTAGAAGATCTGCAAAATCACAAGGAAAAAAAAAAGGTTACAACCTTCTATATATAGTTTGAATTAATTAGGTCAAAATCCAGGGATGAGATGGTTCTATTATACAAACAGGCACCATAAAAATAGAATTAACTAGTATACTAGCCCTAACAAAGACAATTAATTGATCTACCAAATCATTTTAGCTTGTAGGTACGATCCAACCATTTTCAGGATATATTAAAACTATTTATAAATCCTCAGTCCTCACAGTATTTCTTCTCCTTTCATTTATTATAAACAGTTGTGCTTTATTACATTATCATTGTTAATTAATTCAAAACTTACTGTGGCTTGCTGAAAACTCTTGACACGACATTCTGATGAAAATCTCCTTGTGCTTTAACCTCACTCAAACTTCCAAGTCGCACTTCAAATTTATCATCAAGAAGTATACTACTAGCTCGGATATCTCTTAAAAAAATTTAAAAATAAAATAAAAAATATCAGTATTTTGCAGACTACCTCAGTTTAAACATTGTTGACAAGAAACTTAAAATGTAATGTGATACAATTGTAGTGTTGTGATCATGATGAGAAAATCATAACAATTAAGATTCAAGAGTGCATTTGGTATTACCTGTGAACAAGAGGAGGGCTGCAATCATGTAGGTAAGCTAGTCCTTCAGCAGCTCCTGCTGCAATTTTCAATCTTGTGATCCAATCCATGGACTGCAATTTACCATCTGAACCACTTTCTCTGTGTAAGGAACTAGCCAAATCTCCATTTATCATATACTTGTAAACTATACATTTAATCTTCTCATTGTCCATGCATTGTCCCAAAATTGGGACCAATCTTGCATGTGAAACCTTGCTTAATAATTCCAATTCCACAATGTAAGATTCTCTCTTGAATAAACTTAAATCTACCCTTTTGATAACTACGGTTGCTCCGTTTTCCAAAACTCCCCAGAAAAAGTCTCCAGAATGACCTTGCTTTATCGAGTTTGCTTCATCAAAATTGCCAGTAAAATGGAGTATTTGTTCAAAAGTAAATGATTCACCCACGGCAGTTACAAAAACAGGATCCTTAGGTGTAGGACTTTCCCCTTCTGTAACAGGCCCCCCATTTGTGGTCCCTCTTTCAGTTTCCAAATCCTTACTTTTGTGACATTGTTTCAGAACCAATATGAGGACCAGTACCAGTAGAACAATAAAGCCAAACCCACCAAATATACCTGCCAGTATGAATATCACTCTTTTATTGTTTTTCTTGGACTCAAGGTCCTGATCAAAGGGTAAATTTCTCTGGAGATAAAACATTCTACAATCTTCCAAACTCCTCTGGTTTGGAATCTTCTGTAGGCAATTCCTAGCTAGAGTAAGACCATCACCGCCACCTTGCACAACACCATCCAAATAATTACCAGATAAATCAATAATTTTAATCTTGCTCGTAGAACCATTTACAGATCCGTAAAACAAATTGTTTGATAGATTGAATGTGCCATCATTTGAGCTAACATTTAAACCAGACAATTTTGGCAGTGGACCAGTGAGACTGTTGCCTGATACATCAAAAAAGCGCAAACTAGGCATTGACCACAAACTAACAGGTAACGACCCAGAAAAAGAATTCATACTAAGATCAAGCTCAGCCAACTTTGAAAGATTACGTAGCTGAGAGGGAACAGAACCAGTGAAAGCATTATCAGAAAGGTTCAAATTTTGAAGATTTGAAAGGCTACCCAGTTCAGGTGAAATAGACCCAGATAAGTAATTATTAGAAAGATCAAGCCTTGTAAGGTTACCAAGATTAGAGAAATTGTCAGGTACTGATCCTGAAAACATATTTCCAGAGAGATCAAGAATAGAAAGATTGGATAACAACCCCAAACTTGAAGGCACTCTACTAGTAAGATTATTCCCTGAAAGAAATAAAAGCTTCAAACTTCTCATACCCCCAAGTGAACCAGGAATCACACCAGATATTGAACAAGACCTTAAATCAAGCTCTTGTAGTGTACTAAGTTTCTCACCAAACAAGTCAGGAATAGACCCATTAAGCATGAACCCAGAAGCATTGAAAGACTCCAATAGAGTGAAATTTTGTAGAGAATCCACTTCAAAACTCGGGTTAAGACGGCCCAATCGGGTTCTCTTCAACCCGGACACGCTGATACCAACAACTCGATCATTCCTGCATTTAACACCAGTCCAGTTCCCACACGGTTCGACTTTTTTATGCCAATCTTTTCCTCTTATCCCCAACGACGAACGAAGCTCCAATAACGCCAACCATTCATCTCTTGAACTCAAACTCATTGTTAACTCAACTAACAAAAACAACACCATCATAACAACACTCACTGTTATTCCACTCTTCATTTTCATTTCCAATTCTCACAAACTTTACTTCACCTTTTATCTCAGTTTCATCTGCATGTATCAATATAACAAATTTAGTATATAACATAAACAAAAAAAATGATTGTTTTTGTTGTTGATAAAAAATCAGTACCTTTAGTGATGACAGGTTGTTAAAATTCACTTCACTTGTTGCTGTTGCTCTGTTTGTCTCTTGTGAACTCTGACTCAAGTCTATAAGAAGGAACCATTAACGTTGTAAACTAAAAGAATGTCTTGTGTCTTGTTGTTTATGTTTGTTTTTATTTATGAGTAGTCTTCATGAAACACAACCACTAAGGTTTTAGGTAAGTGTATCTAATGTATGGATGGAATGGATAGAATGTGGCTGTGACAAGAAAAGGGTGTTGTTTTGGTATTGAAAATTTTGTGGCAAAACATTAAATGGGTATGAAGAGAATTGGTGGGATTGAGGTAGTGCATTAATTAGGGGGAAGAGTGTGGTAGTGTTATGCCCCCAACTGCCACAGTTTTCACTTTCAAAACTCACCGGAGGTGTTATTAATGCAGTTTGGAATTGGGAGGTGGTCGTGGTAGTGATAATTCAAGATTCAACAAACAGTGTTGTTAATTGTTTGGTTTGGTTTGGTTTGGTTTTGTTTAAGTGTTCTATGTGAACAAATTGGTTATGTTATTGTGGTTTTTGGAAGAACTTTGGCAATTGTGTCTTGTTTGTGTGTATATGTAAAAAGGTTCCACACATGAATCATATGCAAAATAACGAAATTATTGATTTTAAGTAGAAGTTTCGTGGAATTAGAGTAGCTTTTCAAATTTGATTTTTCTTTTTTTTCTTTTTCTTTTTCTTTCTTAAGATATATGATTGGGGGGTATGCATGATGAATTGATGATTGATAACCAATCACCATCTGATAAGCACTGAGAAACTGTGAGTATCCACTTGTGTCTCTACACGTAGAATTTTCAAAGGAGAAATCAATTTTAAGATGTGATTATTATTAAAAGGTAGTCATACTCATGGTTTCAAACAAAGGAAAGTCACAAAACGCCACTAATAGTTTGGTCCAAAATGCTACTAGTATTTAGTTTTTATGTTGGAAAATAGTTGTGTATGAATTTGACCATAAAACATTTCGTCTGTTGAGTTGATAATATCTTTTTTTTTTTTTTGGTTTTTGTATGATTAAGAGCGTATAAACCGTGTATTTATACTATTCAATCGTATATTTCTCTAGAAAAGATATAATATTCAATCTTAACTCCATTGAGATCGATCCTAATATCTTTTTAATTATAGAACGTGACGTTTATGATGGAGGTTCCTAGCTGCATTAATTATACACGTATTTCCCTCCTCCTACCGCTCTCTCTACCTACATACATACATATACTAGTTGTATCTTAATGCAACCTAATTAATTAAAAAGGATAAATAAACATTACTAGTATTTTGGTAGTATTTTTGCTCCTAACAAAATATCTTGCGTATGAAAATAATCTCTCTAATCAATTGGAACAATTCCCACGAGACTATAACATATTTATAATTTGTCGGTCTAATAGGTAGGAACAGATCTAAAAATTTATCAAATAGGGGCTGTGGTAGTGCTAGACAAAAATTTGTCCCAAAATAACCTTGTGACATTATGCTTCTGTATTAAGTGGTTGAATATTCTTGATGGTTAAATTTTGTGTCTTGTTCTACTTTGTTTATCGCTTTAGTCTTGGTTAAATATTGTAATTTATGTTTCATAGTTACGTCTTAAATTGTTGATTATTCTAAGTGATTAAACCTTCATGTGTGCTTTTTCTTAGTGGTTAATATTTTGTCTTATAAATTGATAATTTTAACCTAGTAGATGGTATTGGTTAAATAAGATTGGTTCATGTATTTTTAGCCGATGTGTTTTTGGCATTGTTCGTTGTATTTTCTTTTGATTTGATATGTTTTTGTATTAATCGTCTAAAGGTAGAAGTGCTGTAAACTATTTTGAACTTGCGGAAGACTATTAGAAATAAGCTAGTTAGTTTTAAGTTAGATCAAAGCTATATAAGCACTCTTGTATTTTTATTTTTACTTGTATCATTGTCTCTTTCCATCATTTAAATTTTCATAATTTTTCACAAATGTCTTGTTTACTGCATCCTCAAACTTGTAAAAAGAAAAATACATCCTGACTCAAACCTTACCACTAAAAAGTCATTATAACTTTTTCTCTGCAACTATCTATCACGATACGATACAAAATGCAACTCTATCTGTTGACTATATAATAATATATACACACATGATATTGTAACTTCTAAAGTTTTATTTAAAAATAATAAATACATACATGATGATACCTTAACCTTTTTGAGTAGTATCCGCGAGTGTTACCCTGTCAATGTTCATCTTGCCACTTGCCAACATGTGGCAAAGTTGAAACATAAAAAAATTGAAAGAGATTGTGAGTGATACTAGTATTAGTATATGGCAACATCCTATTCCTACTCGTAATCCAACGTGTAACGATAACAACTCCACTCCCCTTGATATGTTAGCTTTTTCGTGCCAATTAGCAAAAAGATAAGACAAATTATAAGGGTGTTTATGGTTGTTATTGTAGAAGAATTTGGTAGAGAGAAATGTGTGATAAAAATGAAAGACAAATAGATAAGTGGATTGATTTTTGTATTATCAAATTTGAATAACATTTGGCATTAGTAGTTAACGCGGTTTAATATGTGGTTAATTACTAGATGGGTATAATATAGATATTGAAGTTCATAAATTAGAAAATTTAACATGCACTCTTAGAGTAGATGTTAACATGATCTTATAAATTATACCAACGTAATTTCATTAATTACGAGAAGATTGACTATAATTTTCCGGTGTTCAATTATATGTATATTTAAATATCTAAATTTTTTTTTTTTAAAACATCTAAAATTTATTGTTGATCATCTAAAATATTATATTTGTGATTAATAAAATTAGATGAACCGTTACACGTGATTTATAATTAATAGTAGACTCTATAAAATTATTGAAATTACTCATTTGAATTGAAAGTAGTGATTTTTTTTGATGAAAAAGTAGTGATTTACTTAGAGAGTTAGATAATTGTTTTCCTCCAAATCAATAGTAGAATCTATAAAATTATTGAAATTAATATTTGAATGGAAAGTAGTCAGTGGCGGAACTGGGATTTTTATTTCGGGGGGGCCGGTAAAAAAATTATAGTAAATAAATTACATACAAATTTTTAAAATAATATTCTATTTTTTTATGAGTTAAAATAATACTATATGTATGCTAAGTGACTTGAAATAATTAATAATTGAGTTTGAATTAATACTCGCACAAAGTTGATTATTTGAAAATTATATGTTTTATTATTATATTACACATATACGAAAAAGAAAATCTGCTGAAAATAGTTGTGTTTTTAAAAGAAAAAAAATAGAAATTGTGCATTTTTAATATTGATAAATACATATGCAAATTAACTTTTTTAAATGGTTGTGTGTTTTTAGAAGAAAAAAAATAGAAATTATGAATTTTTGGTATTGACAAATATATATATGAAAATTAACTTTTTTAAGGAAAATATCCTTTAATAGCTAAAAAAACAAAACATGCAGCCAGCAAGGATTGAACCTTGCTCCTCTTTAGGAAGGAACCTGCACTAACCGCTCGGCTAGTGTTCCATACTGATCATTTCGCTCACAAACACATATATATATATAATATATATTTTTTATTTTATAAAAATGCTAAGGGTATACTAGTAATTTCTTATTTTTCCGGGGGTGACCACGGCCACCCTCAGCCACCCCCTAGTTCCGCCTCTGAAAGTAGTGATTTAAATTCTAACTCTTTTTGGGTAATCTAACTATTGCTAAATAGTCAAAATAAAAAAAGTAAAAACTGTATGATTTAAAACTTAAAATCATGTTCAAATATAAATTAAAGCGACTTTATTGAATATACTAGGGGGAAAGTCAATATACATAATACACACACTTATTTAAACAAAAATTTGAGAGGTACAAAATGATAATCCAAACATCAATGACAAAGGCACTTCATGCCAAAAACTTCTTTTTTAATGAATAAATTTTTATTTTTATTTGATGTGATTTCACCAATAAATTAATGTATTTAATTATTTACGTGAATGAAGTGAACTTAAATCGTATATATCCATGGTGTAGACCTATTTTTGACTATTTTTTTAATACAAAAGACAACGATATTTGAGTCTGAAATTTTATGTATATTATCTAAATCCTTTGTCATTGGACCAATCGTAGTAACTTTTCTCATTTTACCTATATCTAATCAATTTCTTCATTTCTCGTAAAAAATAAAAAACAATCTCATCGTTTAATATCTTTGTACATATTTTAATATTATAACATATATAAATAGTAACATCTAAAATATTTTAATATTAAAACAAAATATCTTTGTACATATTTTGATATATATATTTATATATATGATCAATGACCATGTCAAACACCTCAACCTCTAATACCTTATCACAAAAATGAGTTTGTTGTGTGTACGAATTATTTCATGTGTTTTTTTAGTTCATATTAAATTCAACCGCTTTTTCAATACTCCCTCCGTCCCAATTTAAATGACACAGTTGACCGTTTCACGTATGTCGATGCATAACTTTGATGATTAATATTTTTAATTGTATAATAGTAAAAATTATAAAAATTTGATATTTTGAAAATACTCATCGAGACGAATCTAACAACATCTTATATGCTAATATTTATTTTTGTTTATTAGTAAAAAAATAAAGTCAAAGCAACATGTGTGAATAGTGCAAAACAGACAACTGTGTCATTTAAATTGGGACGGAGGGAGTAGTATTCTCTCCATCCTATAAGAAAATTGTCCAAAAAAAAAAATTGTCACCTTTGATTTACAATGCAACGTTGATCGCTTATTTTCTAATTATGTATCATCTAACCTTTTTTTTGGTTACGTATTATCTTAACTAATTAATTAATAGTGTGTAACATTATCAAAATATTATTCTTTCATTTTATATTTATGATGATAATGAAAATACATCCGTAGATTATATGGATAATTAAGAAAAAATCGTTTTTCTTTTATTTATCATGTTTCTTTAATCCTGATCGTTGAAAATCTCACATTGAATGCGACATGACATGAACATGAGATAATTCTCACCATAAAAGTTAATTTTGTAATCAATTCGGAATTTTAAAAGATCAAGAGTCTCAAATAGTATGCAATATGACGTGAACATAGTATAGACAATTTTCATCTTACATCTAATTTTATAATATTGAGTTAGATAATTAGATTCCACTTCACTTAAGATGGAAAAATAGAAAATAGTCAATTATGATAATAAATATACTATAGGACGGAGAAAATATAAAAGTACATGCTTTGTTTAAGGTCTTTTGTTTGGAATAAAAAGGGAAAAGGATACAATATAATTATGATGGGAGTGGTACAATATGGATTTTTTTGGTAGTCGGCTACAACATGTGGTCTTCTTGGAATTGAAAGTGACTTATTGGAAAAAGAAATAAAAAAGATGTAGGAGACTTAGTCCAATTGCAATGCCATTGAATAAGTCATATATTAGTGCAATTTTGAAACATATGGGACCCTATTCTGTTACTACAATCGTTCATATTAAATCTACAAAATTAATACTCTCCCTTTCAAAATAAAATAAAAGTAATATTCTTATTAGTTAGTCTCATACACCCACTAATTAAAAAGAAAGAAAAAAAAAGGACTAAGAGGAGAGAAGAAGTGAGGTAATTCTGTTAAAGAAATTTTATTTTGACTGATAAAGAAATTTTGCTTTTGTGAGTTGTGACACTTCTTTTATCTGGTCTATGGTGTAACTTGTGACACTTTTTTTTTTTGTACATGTTGTGACACTTCTTCTTTTTTTTGGTGTAAAACTATAACAAAATTTCAAATAATTATAACTATAGAAGAGTAATATCCAGTGTTTAAAATCAAGAGCGAAAAAGTTTATAAGTCATAACTTAATTGATAATATAAAAATTGTTAAATATGACATATTTATTCAAATTCAAATCTAGGACATCATAATTATACATGTGAATTTCTATAATATTATTTATCATTTCATTACCAAAACAAAAGCAAAAACTAAGTGTGAAAGTATATACTCTAAAATGCGATATAATATAGTAAAAATTGTTAAATATGACACATTTAGTCAAATTCAAATCTAGGACATCATAATTATATATGTGAATTTCAATAATATTTGTCATTTCATTTGCCAAATCAAAAGCAAAAACTAAGTGTGAAAATATATACTCTAAAATGTGATTAAAAAAAATGAGAGTAACAAAAAAAAAACATGTTTTTGCAAATACAATAAACTAGTTTATCTAGCTTATAATCTCATACGATTAAAAAAGATCAACTTGATAACTAACATTTTTTTAAAGAAGTTGATAACTATCATTTACTCACGAATTTGTAGTTTTTTTTTTTTTTTGGTCAAGTAGCCTAATGGCTTGAAATTCCACCTTTAAGGTGAATAAGTGGGATGACCGAGGTTCGAACCCCGATCCCCTGCATAATAATGCAAATGTCCACCAATTGAGCTAAGCTCATGGGACAATTTGTAGTTTTTTCTAATTAGCTAGTTTAAATAATTTATAACATATCATATTTCTTTCAATTTTAACACGTTGATTTTATTTCCTACGGTACAAGTCCTTTCATTTAACAAATTTATTTATATCACTTTATATTTACTCCTTATGTCACTAAATATGTACATATTACATATTTCTCGCTATTTGTTACTCTATTAATTATTTCCGATAAAATCATCTACTATAAATTAATAGGGATAAATATATTTTTGGTTCATCTAAATATAACAAATTTCAGTTTTAATCTCTGTAAAAACAAATTTCGAATTTTAGTCCTTCTAAATTTTCAAAAATACAACTTCAATTTAAAAACATATTTTTACTAAGACTTTAAAATACAATTAATATAATGATTTAACTATTTAGTCTTTAATTTTTATTAATTTATCTACAACTTCAACTTAAATATTAAATTGTTAAAAAGATTAAATAGTTAAATAATCAAACTAATGATATTTTAAGGTCTTAGTATTGATATGTTTTAAAAAAACATTTAGAACATGATACGCAAACTTTTGGAAAAAAAAAGGGGACTAAACTAAAAATTTAGAGGACTAAAGTTTGAAGAAAATATTTAGAAAGACTAAAAATAAAATAAAATATATTTAAAGGAACTAAAAATATATTTAATCTTAAATTAATTTATCATATATCTTACCACTATTTTTTTAAAAACAAAGATAGCCTTAAAACAAGAGTATGAATTAATGAATTAACCAATATAGTGTGACACATGTGGTAAATACTTGAGTCTTTTAATCATTTAGTCTTAAAATCGATCTCCGGCTAGTGCGTATAGAAAAACATTTTTTAAAAAGGGTCAATCTTTTGATGGATTTCAATTATTTTGAAAGGATTAGTCTCTGCAATTACATATCATCGGTATGAATTAAATGATTTGGTCCCAATTACATATTTTCTTCAAACTTTAGTCCTCTAAATTTTTAGTTTAGTCCCCCTTTTTTTTCCAAAAGTTTGCGTATCATGTTCTAATCATTTAATTCATTTATACTCTCTTTAATTGGGACCAAATCTATTTTGGCTTGTTCAAAAAAAAATTGGGACCAAATCTTTTTTCCTCCAATTATTTTAGCCATGAAAGGCACTTCTTATATTGTATGCTTTCCTTGTTGCGTGTGCTGTGCAAAAATTCATACTATTGACGCCACCTTTAGTTTGTCTCAACATACACGTATATAGGTTCCCTAAATCACTCAATTCAAGCTCAAGCACGAGTCCAAGGAACACAAGGTAGCGATTTTTAGCTTTATCACGAATTATAAAAAAATGAAAGAAAAATTATCATGAAAATGCATTTTGTTAGTCCATAATATCTTAACAAAAAGATTATATTTTAAAGACTTTGGTGATTATGGGTGCGTTTGTTCTAGCTTTAAAAAAATAGATTTTTTCTTTGTATTTTTGAAAATGGATTTTGTAAAACCGTTTTTCAAAATATTATAAATTTTTTTATATTCATTTTTTCTAAATTGAAACACTAATTTTGACATCATATAACATAGACATACATTATTGAAGAACAAAACATAGTCAAAATCACAATTTTTTGAAAAAGTTGTATTTCAAAAATGATTTTTATGAAAATCTATTTGAAATAGCTTCAAATTAAATGATTTTTTCGAAATTTTGATATCCAAAAAAAATTTCAATAAAATGATAAAATGCCTAAAATTACATTTTAAGAATAACTATTCAAACAAAATTTTCATTTGAAGCTTTTATAAAAAGTTTCTTTGTAAATTTTTTTTACACAAAATTATATAACACTACAAAATCTATTTTCAAAAAAATCCAAAACAAACGCACCCTATGTAGAATATGATACCTTAAAGGTCTAAATTGAATATTTATCTAATAATTTTTAGAAGATATTGTTTAATTCGTTGTCATATTAGTTCATACAGAAGTGTAATTTATTGAAATTTCACGAAGTGTATTATTGTGAGTGCAAGAGAAACAACCGCTGCCTTCATTTATTTCTGGATTTGGTGGAATTTAGCAGGTAGTGGTGTGAGTAAATAATTATACTGTGTCGTGATTCTTTCGTGATAATCCCTTCGATGTATTTAGCATTTTTGTAGTTCATAAATGTATTAAAATATTTATAATTTATTTTCCATCAAAATATTTTAGAAGGATAATGTATAACTCTCTATCATATTAATCACCGAATGCATCAAAATTGTAAATAGATTCACAATTGTCTATCTCATTAATAATTTGGTCCTTGGATTTTATTTTTTGGTAGTCAATTTAATTCTCAATTGTTTTTTTTTTCGTCAATTCAATTAAAAAATTTACTACTCCCTCCGTCCATTTTTATAAGATTTAGTTTGTCAAAAAATTTATCCTTTTTTATAAGACCATTTTGCAATTATCATTGACATTGATTTTTTTTTCTTCCAAAACTACCCTTATTTACTTTACATACTATTTTTTTGAATAACATTTAATTTTTTTTATGTAAGTGGGTGTCATTACTAAGGATAAACATGGAAAATTAATATATTTGTCAATTAATTTAATGTTAAAATCATTTTTTTTAAAACTTGTTTTTGACAATAGCTAGTTTTAGATAGCACATTTTAAATCTCTTTGTTTAAGTGATCCAAGAGTGTTTAAATGGAATGAGATATTTCTTCTAATTTAATTAAGGTCTTGAGTTCGATTTTGAATTGAGACATGCATTAACGTTAAACTTGGGAGAGTTTGTCACCTATTTGAAACTCAGAAAACTCGAAAGATTAGTCTTCGTAGTTACAGGTAGATGATACCCAATTTTTTTGGGTTAGTTTTGTATGTTTTTTAATGATATTTTTTTTAGATAAAGAGAGAAACACTGCATAAAATTCATACATAATTGTGAGGCCTCGTTTGATTCGAACACAACTGCAAGATTTCAAATTCAAATCCGAATAAAAATAATCAACCTAACAATATCAACATTGTCATTTGAACATAGTAATACTGCCTACTTTTTGATGATATACACACTATTTTTCACTTTTGATTAAAAATGGTATACACACTAAAATACAAAATATATGAATCAAAATTATACTACTACTAGATATGAACAGGAAGAGGAATGGGAGAGATATCAATTAGTTTAAAAAAAATGGTTTTCAATAATCATCTATTTATTGTTCCGTCCTTTGAGCTGGAAATTGCAATCTAGACCCCGATGTTGATTTCAGACCTCCCAAAAATCCCAAAATACCCCCATTTTTGTATCCAGGATACTTTGGTTTCTAGGAAATGAAATCGCAGAAAACCAAAATTTCGTCTTCTAGGTGACAAAACACACAATTTCGTCTTCTAAGTGACAAAATTTCAAAAAATGAATTTTTCGGTAACTACGAGACGAAATTGCGTATTTTGTGCCCAGATGTGCGCGACAATGTATGCCTACTATGTTTTATCATAATTTCGTCTTCTAGGTGATGAAATTTGTTTCCTTCGTTTCCTAGTATACATATGTTTATAAGGGCATTTTGGTCACGACGGGGGGCCTGCGAGTAATAGTAGGGGGCCTAAATAGTAAACTTCTTAGAGCTGAACTGATCTGAGAAAAAGCCCAATATCATAACTTTATGTTATCAGCCCAAGTACCAAATTGTTCCTCTCTTTTTTTGACAAAAATTGTTCCTCTTAAAATGTGAATTTAAAGTGAATAAGTAACAGATATTTTTTTTGTCAAAAAAAAAAGTAAGTGATATTTTATTTTTAAAGAATCAAACAACAAAATTTACGCACATTAAACATAGAAAAATGAGAAACTATTGGTTCGAACTAGTGTTTCAACATATAAAATGTGCTTGCAACTTTTAAGTTGTACTTAAGAGCTTCAAAAGAGATCAATTTGACATACCCCTGATACGACTTTGGATGTACACCTGCATAAAATTGTAAATTCTGTGCCAATTGGAATTATACTTTGAAAAATGATATATATTCATTTTTATCTCAATTCAGTCTCGGATAAAAATAAAATCTAAATTAATCATTGATATTTTTATATTCGAGGACAAATTAACTCTCTATAATACCAAACGGTGACTAATTTATCAACGATATAAAAATATTAGGAACTAATTTATTTTTTATTTTTGGAAGAGATTAAATTAGCCTATTAAAAAATTATGAAAGGTGAAAATGAATTTTCATTCTAATATATTATTTGAAAACACTTCTGTAAACATGTGATTTTTTAAGAGAAATGAGTGAAAAAACTTTCTCCAAAAATAAAATCCTCTCAAGTCAATAAAAGAGGTATTGCCCAGCCCAATAAAAAAAAAAACCTTCACATTTTGAATTTTGCATCAACCCACTTACACATGATTAGAGTTGGGTATGCAAACTAGACTGGCTCACCTCCGTTTAACTCGAATTTTTCTCTTCCCCTCCCGGAACTCTTCCGCCCCCCCCTCCCTCCCCCGGTTTTTCATTTTTGCCCGTATACGTTTCCTGAACTTTTCCTAGTGTAAATTCGACAAAATTTCCGGAAAACACGTTCCGAAGTTCATATTCAAGGCAAAAAAAATTCAGAAAATAAATCTCGAACTTTTCAAACAAAGGCAAAATCGGAATATTGAGGGGGGGGGGGGGGGGGGAGAGAAAATTCTGTTTAACTCGTCCCACATGCTAGATGGGGTTGATGGCAAGCCCGTCTACTAATAAAAAATGAATTATGATATGTTAATATGAATCTAATATTCGTTAGTCCATGAGTTAAACTGTGGATTCGCATATACAAAACAAAACAAAAAGTTACTTTCTTTTAAAAAAGAAACCTAAAGTTGAAATTATAAAAAATATTTTTTTATAAGCTAAAACGACCATTATTGTTAATAATTTTATTTATAACTTATAATTAAGTTGTAAGTAACAAATAAAAAAAATAGCTTGTGACATTTTTTTATCTTCTCTATGCAACCAATATTGTTGGTTGAATTCTTAAAACAATTACAAATGATACTTACGAAAGGGAAAAAAAAAAAAAACTCAAATGATACGATTTTAGGTTTTTAATAGTTCAACCCACATGACTAAAATATAACGAACCAAAAAAAATCGATCTTAGACTCATGTGGACTATGGGTTAAACGGATCGGTCCATATACCTTAAACATAGTATACTCAACTCTACGCGTGATAAACATGTATATAGCACAACAGGTCTCAATTCACATAATTATTTCACTATTTAGCATTAGCATTCTTGTCAAACTTTCACTAATTAGTATTAATAAGAGTAATTTAGTAAATGTGCGTTGAAAACCATATGATTAATAAATTGAAAACCAATTTTGTGAGAATATATAGCAAAAATGACATTCAATTAGAAAAGTAGATGCCAAAATCTAGCTATCTCATCATCATATCCCAAATGTAATTTGAAATATGCATGAAGTATCAAACTATGAGATCAGATAAATATTCATAAGAATATAATCTTCTTCTCATCTATTACAGCCTGGCACTGGTGATCCTCTTACATTTGGAATCCTTATCAACCATGCATATACCAATTCCCTCAAGAACTTCCCTTTCAACTTCACAAGCTTTTTATTATAATCACAATGCAAGTTGGGAATTTGGGTCACAACATTTTTTTTTAACCACAATATGGATGCTTTGACATTAGTCAAACAATGTCACAGTGAAAATTGTTCCAAAAAAATATTACTCCAATCAAATGTTCCTTTTGTTTTTTTATTTTTTCGTCTTAAAGTTATTTAATATACTTGGAAAATTAATTTTAAAAAAAGTTAATGTATTTATCTCTCTTGTTTTTGATAAAAAGAATTATTTATCTCTCTTTTAAGAATAATAATAATTTATTTATACTTTAATCAGATATTTGTAGAACAATTTTAATAAGTTGTTTTTCAAACTTTTAAGATAAGTTTTATAAGATGATAGACAAATTTTGTTGTCTATAATTTAGCAAGGGTGTTGAATTTATGCAGTAGACCACACATTTTCGATAATATATATCCTATCTTATTTTTAGATTTATTGTGATAAATGAAATGATATAAATACTCTTCTTGTAAAAATAAAAACCCAAAAAGAATAAAAGAAGTGCTTATCAACATTTTTTATTGGTAAAAACAAAACACTCCATTTTTTTAGAAAAAGGAGCAGTTTGTCCACTTATTTATTTTCCACCAAACTTTCAATGAAAAAACTTTCTGCACATTGAATTCAACGTGCAGAAAGTTTTTTTGTTTTTACAATGTGTAGAAAGTTTTTTATTCTTCATAAACCATTAGATTAATCCATGAAATTGTAAGAGTCTATCATTTTAGTACCTTTTTTTTATAACATCTATCATTTTAGTACTTAAAATTTAATAATAGACAAAATTGTCCTTATTTTAAAAGATGTTAATGATCACTTATGCGCATATATGTTTGGATAAAAGATGAAATTGACAAAATCATAATGAGTGGTTGTAATTTTTTTGACAAAAGTTACACTTTATAGCTTCACAAAATTACAATAGTTTTAATCTCACCGCTCATCCAAATATCGTATCAATCTTATTTTATTATCGGTACGATGAGGTGGGCATCAAATGCACATGTAACATACCCATGTTGATACCAACTCACTGAAAACTATTTTGCCCACACTAGTTTTGGGGTTTTAAATAATGTGATGTTAACATCGACAATGATATTTGGACACTCTATTTCTTCAACACATCATTTTATGAAGATGAGACTAAATTGACGGTTTTTCATATATTTGAGGAATTAATTGACAAATTTCATATACTTTAGAGACTACTGTTATACTGTTATATTTATATAGTTTAGGAATTAAATTGAAAAGAGAATGATAGCTTAAGACTAAATCGATTGTTCATTTTTAAATCTTAACAAAGATAAGACCATGAGGACTCATATATAGCCAAAATGAACAATCTTTCAAAGGCAGGTTTATGGTTGAAACATTGAGTGTGCCAGAGAAAATTGAGGCTCCGTGCACAAAGATTTGACAACCCTTTAGTTTTGATTGATGAGTTGTTCTGGCACCAAATCTCACATTATTCATCATCAAATTTAGGGTAACAAATTTTATTTGCTCTAATGAAGAAAAAAATCCAAGTTCTACAAATTCTAACTTAATTGACAGATAACAAAATTGTCAGGTGAGACGTCATAATTGGAATTCGAACCTCGGTCATTTCACTTTATATATATAATTTTTTTTATCTATGTACCTAAAAAAAAGTGACACCCTCATCTTTTAGCGGTGCAACTTGTTGCACGTCTACCTTTTATCCATGTGCAATTATCTTTTAATAATAAATTAGACTAGAATTACATATAAATGAGATGAACCAATAACATAATCAAATACAATTTCTTTATTAACAAAGATGAAATGTTTGCTAAATATTAACAAGTGAACAAAAACCATATGATCAGTGACCGGTACGGACTAAAAAATAATGCCTAGCTAAGCTAAGATAACTGCCACACCAATTTGGCATTTCTTGGAAGATTGAAGAGTATGAAGGATGCAATGAGCCACTTTGGTTCCTCAACCACAAACACTTAAAGAGTAAACACCCAAAAGATAAAAGAAAGTACTTTTGTGTTTTTTTCTATTTGATCTCCATACACAGCTAATATTGATGATTTTAGGGTGAAATTTCGTACATGGTTGGATGATACCTAGGCTCGTGAACTGTATCCTTCCTGTGTCTTCTATAACCGTACAAAATAAGACCTATCAATAAGTACTACATATGAAACAAAAAATCATGATGAACCACATAAAATCAAAAACAAAATTTTAATGATCAATCATCACACGTGAAACAAATAATTTACTTGTTAAAATTTTTAGTATGTTATTTATTATCTAATTGTTATTAGATAAATGAACATAATTTTTCTTCAAATGACAAAATTTTAACCTAGAGTGTAATCTGAGTGACCTAATAGATGCAGAGTAGTTTTTAAGATTTTAAAAATGTGTATAAAGTTGGTTTATGTTAGAAACAAAAACAAAAAATCATGATGAACCACATAAAATCAAAAACAAAATTTTAATGATCAATCATCACACGTGAAACAAATAATTTACTTGTTAAAATTTTTAGTATGTTATTTATTATCTAATTGTTATTAGATAAATGAACATAATTTTTCTCCAAATGACAAAATTTTAACCTAGAGTGTAATCTGAGTGACCTAATAGATGCAGAGTAGTTTTTAAGATTTTAAAAATGTGTATAAAGTTGGTTTATGTTAGAAATATTATAAAACCATTGATGTGGCCAATCCTAACAGCTTAAGCTTTTGGGATAATCGGTTATTTGACATGGTATCAGAGCCTCTATGACTAAGTGGTCTAGAGTTCGATCCTCGCTCCCCTCACAATTTAAGCATATGGGGACCTATGCATTATCCACGCTTCAAGCCCAAATGGGCTCTTGCGTGAGGGGGCGTGTTAGAAATAATATAAAATCATTGATGTGGCCAATCCTAACAGCTTAAGCTTTTGGGATAATCGGTTATTTGACAGTTTAACACATGAACACATGTTAAATTAAAAAATTTGGTTCCATTGAAAATTGGGTCTTGTACGGTCGCACCTACTGCAAACTTTTAAGGTCACGACTAAGCAGGTGACTCAATAGATTTTGCGTAAATTTTGATTACTTAATAGAAATCAGGTTGAGTTAAACCAAATAACTAACTTGTAAAGTGAGGGATATCACTTTTTATAAACTCAATTTAGATCTTATTTGTATACATGTGGGATTTAGATTTTTCCAATTGGATGTAATTGTAATTTAGAGGTTTGAGTTTAATTTAATGATCATGTCACTCAAGGACATTCTTCTAATTGTTTAATTTTTGGATAGTCCAAAGAAGACATGCATGTGAAAATGGAAAGAAAGAGTGAAATTTACAAGATGCATTATCATTAACTTCATCGGTTTAGGGAAAGTCGGCAATAAATCATGAGTCTAATAGTGGTATAGTATTTCTAATTAAGTACAACATTTCTTAAAATTCAAGCATTAAACATTATTTAAACTAAAATAGTACAACACAAACTCATATAAAAATGTTAAATTATTACTTAGAAAACTTCCAAGACTTTTCAATAGTTTGTCTCACTATTATGCTCTGAAAGCAACAGCTAGCACTAGCAACAAATACACTTTCTATCCTTCCATTGATATATAAAGGGCACCAATAATCACACCTCCTCATTGGCTCATTCACACATCTCTACTAAACACTAAATTTTTTGTTACTATATTATTGTCTTATAATTATTTATTAACACTATATAAGTGTTGCTAGAATGGCTTCAAGTTCAACTTGGACAACAAAGCAAAACAAAAGATTTGAGAATGCTTTGGCTATCTATGACAAGGACACCCCGGATCGGTGGCAGAAGATTGCGAGGGCGGTCGGAGGGAAGACGGTCGAGGAAGTTAAAAGGCATTATGAGATGCTAGTTGAAGATTTGAAGCAAATTGAGGAAGGTCATGTTCCATTACCTAAGTACAGGAATACTCCAACAATAGGAGGTAGCATTAAAGGTTACACTTACAATGATGAAGAACAAAGGTATAATTTTATTGCTTAATCCTTATTTATTATCAAGAAAAACTCAAATCTCATGTTGAAAGTTTATTAAAAGAGACATCATTTACTTTATAAGTTGATTTTTATAAAATACCGAGAATTAAATATGAAAATCTACATTATAATTAAGACTATATAGTTTTATATCATTTTTTCATTTGCTCTGTTTCATTTACTTACACACCATAAAATCTACAAAATTTTTTTTTTTTGTAATGTAGGTTGAAGTTTCTAAGCCTTCATTGAAGAATTGACAGAAGCAGAGGCAAATTGGGTGGAGAAGAGTAGCAATCAAGTTAATTAAGTGAAGACCAAAACACATGCATCTAGCTTGGTTCTATATATAAGAACCAAAAGTCTAATGGTTTTATATCAAATTAAAATCTAATTAGTTTAATATTTTTTTTGTCAAGTAGTCTAGTGGCTACAAATTTCATCTTCAAAAATGAATAAATGGAGTATTCGGAGTTAGAACTCCGACTCCTGCGTATGCGTGCTATATGTAACATTAAAATGTGTAAATCAATTATCTCAATCAAGGACATGCTTATCACTTAATCATGATAATGTGGTAAAGCATGGCCATATATTGACCATAAGTTTCTTTTCTATTACCATATGTTATGTTTTATGCAAAAAAAATGAAAAAAAATCAGCGTCGTTTAACAATAACTAATATTTGTTAGAGAATTTATAGGAATAAAAAGTAATATTTTTTCATTCCAATTAATTTATTTTTTTTTCATATAGAAGAGTTAGAGATTGAACCCCTAACCGTTTGTTTAAAGAATTCAAATCCTTACTATTTGAATTAAGATATTTGCTATAAGTTTTTATTATTGCTTCATTTTAAGTTCTCCTTTGGATGAATAAAAGTGATAGCGACTTAAGAGTTGCAATCTTAGAAAAGATTGTAAAGGACCTTCAAGCTAAGTGTCAGTTTGTTTTCAAGTATGTTTGTTTGGTTAAAAATAAAGGATGTGGATAATACAAAGTAGAAAATATAATAATATTTATAAGTTACACATATAATCCAAATTCGGTTACTCTTTGAATCAAGAGGGAACAATAATAAAAATATACATATTAATTAATAAACTTACAAGAATGAACTGAAGTTGATCTAAAGTGACGGTACTAAATGTACATGTTAATGTATGCTTTTAATTAGACACCGACCATACAACATGTACTTATTTATTCATCATTTCTGTCTATGGAACCGTTAGATATATAATTTTCATAATCTAAGACTATTTAAAAAATAAAATGCACATTGATCAAAAATAAAATAATCAAATGCATGTATTAGAATATTAATTAATAATAATAAAAATGTGTTGAGAATAATATGCCTAAATATCTTTTGAAGATCTTAGATTTAAATATAGTTTAGATTTATATTTGAAATAAAATAATATTAGGGTTTATGATTTATATTTCTGTTTAGAATTCTAAGAATTTGTTTAGTATTTATATTTATAGGATTAGTTTATTTTTTAAAAAGATATGATTTAGAAGTTTGTTTTATTTGTAGTTCTATATATAGAGCCATAAGCATGATGAATAAAACAAGAACTTTAGTATTCTTCATATAACCCTATATTTGAGGAGAGCTTTCTCCATAAAATTATATCTCACCAAATTCCGCAATACCAAAAACACAAAAAATCATATCAGTGGCATCCGAGCCAACGTTCATAAGGACCTGTGAATATAGATTTTTCAAAGGTTGCTCCTCCGATCTTTGATGGAGAAGATTATGATCTTTGGGCGGTGAGAATGGAAACATTCTTAGATGCTCTAGATCTATTGGAAACTGTGGAGGATGATTATGATATTTCTTCGTTACGAGAAGATCCCACAGAAGCACAGATGAAAATTCATAAAGAAAGAAAAATCAAGAGGGCAAAGGCAAAGACTTGTTTGTTTGCAAGTGTCTCACAAACTGTCTTTGTTAAAATCATGACTCTCAAAACACCAAAAGAAATTTGGGATTACCTGAAAGAAGAATATAAAGGAGATGAAAGGATTCGAAGCATGCAAGCTATGAATTTATTGAGAGAGTTCGAGTTACAAAGAATGAAGGAGGATGAAACAATCAAGGCATATGCCGATAAATTATTGGGTATCGCTAATAAATTATTGGGTATCGCTAATAAGGTACGATTGCTAGGCACTCAATTTTCTGATTCCAGAATCGTAGAAAAAATCCTTGTAACGGTGCCTGAAAGATATGAGGCTTCTATAGCCGCCTTGGAGAACACAAGATTTGAGTAAAATCGCTCTGCCAGAAGTATTACATGCATTGCAGGCACAAAAACAAAGAAGACTTATGAGGGAAGAAAGAACTATAGAAGGTATATATCTAGCCAAAGATTTTGGAAAGAAATACCAACATAAACCATGTCCTCATTGCAACAAGGATACTCACCCACCAAAGAATTGTTGGTGGAGGCCTGATGCAAAATGTGAAAAGTGTGGCAAATTAGGTCATATGAAGAAAGTATGCACATCACAACAACAACAACAAGAAGGAGATGTTAACATTGCTCAGGAACAATATGAAGAAGACCAGGAACTACTACTTGCAATCTCAGGTTTTACAACCAACAAACCGTCAAAAGAATGACTCATTGACAGTGGTTGCACAAACAATATGACTTATGATCGAGATCTTTTCAAAGAGCTCAATAAAACTTCTATTTCCAACGTCAGAATTGGGAATGAAGAACAAATTGCAGCAGAAGGCATTGAAACAATTTCAATTAAAACTCATGCAGGTATGCAACAAATTTCCAATGTTTTATATGTTCCTGAAATTAATCAGAATCTTTTAAGTGTTGCTCAGTTGTTGGAGAAAAATTATAAAGTGATATTTGAACATAAAAGTTGTGTGATTAAAGATCAAAACAATAAAGAAGTGATCACATCTCAGATTAAAGGCAAGAGATTTGTTTTAGATTTGATGAAGAATGATCATATTATTGAAGAGAAAAAAGAACTTAAATTCAAAGAAGATCGTGAAAATTCAGGTGCTTTGAAGAAATTTCAAGTTAAGGAGGAGAATGAATATGCTTGTGAAAAACCTCCTAAAAGTCATAACAAATGCAATGTTTCTACCATAAAGTCCACAAGACACAAAGACACTAAAGTTTGCGATAAAAAGAAGAAGAAGAATAAAAAGAAGAAGAATAAATTTTCAAGAAGCTCAGATTGGATATGCACAAAAGATATTCAGTCAAGGAGGAGTGTTGAGAATAATATGCCTAAATATCTTTTGAAGATCTTAGATTTAAATATAGTTTAGATTTATATTTGAAATAAAATAATTTAGGATTTATGATTTATATTTCTGTTTAGAATTCTAAGAATTTGTTTAGTATTTATATTTATAGGATTAGTTTATTTTTTAAAAAGATATGATTTAAAAGTTTGTTTTATTTGTAGCTCTATATATAGAGCCATAAGCATGATGAATAAAACAAGAACTTTAGTATTCTTCATATAACCCTATATTCGAGGAGAGCTTTCTCCATTAAATTATATCTCACTAAATTCCGCAATACCAAAAACACAAAAAACCATATCAAAATGTAACAAAAAAAAAATTAATAATAAAAATAAAAAAGAAAATGCACAATAATCTATTGCTATGCTCACGCAACAGTCGGTCATCACATGCCAACAAACTTTCTTTTATAATAAAACAAAAAGAAGACAGTATTTTTGTGGGGACGCAACTACCACATGAGTTTTAAGAACAGTACTAACTGATTTTCACTTCAATGTTGAAATCATTTTTGTGGTGTTCTTAACTTATATTTTGCTGTCCTAATTAAGTCTTACGTGCGGATGTCAAGTCAATCATCTCTAATTATGTTGTGAGGATTATTATTAAATGTTAACACAATCATTGGTGATGTTGTATCCACGTTTGCCTTCATATGAGCGAGCACATTGTTATGTTTCGAGATATTTGCGACCAATGTAAAGTGAGTTAAGTTTTATATTAGATAGGAAATTAGATATTGAATATTTTATAAGTGCAATAGTTTATATGTAAGAAATTTTGGGTCACACATATAATATTTAATGTGTTAGGGTTATTATATTAATTACTCAAATTCAAGTGATCTATTTAGTATAAAGTTATGACTAAAAATATAATTGTCATGAAAATTATTGTGTAGATACCATAAATATTATTTCTACTTTTATGATGGACAAAATTAGAAATAATAATCATGAGTCATGTCTCTTCATGAGTTAGACCTCTTCATGAAAGAACATAATCATGAGTCATATTTCTTCATGAATGAGCTTGTTACTCTTACAAATAAAGGTTATGGTCCCCAATTGTATACAATGAAATTACAATTCTCTTTATCCCATTGAGAGAGAAAATAAAGTTTAAAAAATATATAATTGGAAGATCACAACTTCCGCATTCATCATCTTGAATTGACATGGGTTTAGTGCAATGTTTTAGTATGATAAATATGTATTAGAAATTAAATGTTAAGTTTACATTATTAAGGATTAAATATGTTTTTCGATTTTTGTTTGACAAACTCTCGATGATTATCCGTTAATAAATCGTGAGTTTGCGGGGAAATGTTAGATATATTAGGACTTTTAGTATTGGGCTTTATATGTCATTAGTCTAGTGGTCCATTAGGTATTATTATAAATTCTCTTGTAATCCTTATTTTGTCAAGCAATGTTATTCTAATATTATTGGAACCCTAGCCGTCTTTATTTTCTCTTAATTTGTATATTTGATTCTAACATGGTATCTAGAGCATGATTTGATCCTCCTTGAACTGTTTGTTGCTTCCGTCGTCGAATTCCCAAAAATTTGGGAATGTATTGTGATTGATTTGGTGGAAAAGAGCATGATTGTTTTGTTGTGGACATCTTATAGGTTGGATGGTAGCTTCCTCGGTTTCTCTACAAATAAGGTTTGATTGCTTGTGTTCACAAATTCTCTTGGATTGTAGTTTAGTAAAAAAAAGATAAAAAATAAATTGTATTGAATTCTCTCTCGTGTTGGCTATTTTTCTTTTGTTTTGGGCATTTATGCTACTGGATTGCAAGTTGGATACGATGGATATAGAGGTCTGCCGTTTTGGAAATATGAGTTTTAACAAAGGCACCGTAGATTCTAAAATAGTGATGGTTGAATTTGTTTGTTGCTTAATCCATTGCCTTAAAATAAAAAGAAGAATGATGGCGTTAGTCATATGGTAGATTGCAAGCTGTGGGACTTTTATGCACTATACTGGTATTTGATTTTGATTGATAGATTGCACTTCTCCCTATTGATTTCTTCTGATTGTATTGTACTTATTCTGATTGATTGCACTTCTCCCTATTGACTTCTTCTGGTTGGTTGCACTTCTCCCTATTGGTTTCTTCTATTTGATTGCATCTATCTATTGGCTGATTCTTATGTTTGGTTTAGTTTGGATTTGTTTCATCAGTTTTGTTTTGGTTAGCTTGGACTGGATTGTATGTTGGATTAATTTGATTTGGTTCTCCTCTCTTCGATGGTTTCTCCGTTGACTGCAAATTGCTTTACGTTGGTTCTAAGTTGGGTTGGTTTATTTTCAGGGTTAATTTGTAACAAGCGAAAGCTTAGTAAGCTTTATCTTGAGGGGTAGTATTAGAAATTAAATGTTAAGTTTACATTATTAAGGATTAAATATGTTTTTCGATTTTTGTTTGACAAACTCTCGATGATTATCCGTTAATAAATTGTGAGTTTGCGGGGAAATGTTAGATATATTAGGACTTTTAGTATTGGGCTTTATATGTCATTAGTCTAGTGGTCCATTAGGTATTATTATAAATTCTCTTGTAATCCTTATTTTATCAAGCAATGTTATTCTAATATTATTGGAACCCTAGCCGTCTTTATTTTCTCTTAATTTGTATATTTGATTCTAACAATATGTTTCTTGTTAATATTAATTTGGTTTATATATATATACATTCAGAATTAGAAACATATTAAATATGAATAAGTTAATTCATTTGGTTTCAATTTATATTCTAACATTAGAAACTCAATTTTTTAAAATTTTGAGTAAAGATGTAATGTCTATTTCACGAGTATAGTAAGTTAATCTTTGCTCAATGTAAAGGATTTTCAAATCTCCACTCACTACCCAATGCTATCAATGTAAATTAAAAGTTATATTTTTATTCTATTTAATTTGACCAGTGGGATGATAAAGCCATATATATCATACTCATAAGAGAAGTAGAGAGCATAACTATTTAATTAAGGAAAAAAATTGTAATTTGTATTGAAAATAACATTATTTAGATTTTAAAAAGATAGGTTATACATGTTTTAAAACTACTTTACTATATTAAGTTTCTTAACTAGTATCTTAAGGACATTGATTAGCATTTTTCAAGATATATTAATTGATAAAAGATGGATGAAATGTGTAAACATTAGAGCATCTACAATGGAGGGAGCTTATCAAGGTTGCTTGAGTCATTTTTTATGGGCCTAAATTGCCACATAAGATTAATCAACCTACGTGACTATGATTTAATGCGAGACAATAAATACTATAAAACATCCACGCAAAAGTAGAGAGATTTGTGGATGATGAATCACAAAGTGCACCCTAAAATCTAATAAAATTTAAACTTAAATCACAAACTAAATTTTCAACCTAACAATTCAAAATACATGACAAAGTTAATTATAAATTAGGTAATTTCTCGGCCTAAGTCTCCTAACACTTGATTTTGCATGCAACTCATAATACACGATAACTTGATAAGCCAACAACTGAAAAATTAAATTGATCATTAAGTTTTTAGAGTACAAGCTGGATGATCTTTTTTGGTCAAATTGTCACTTAAACTTTTGGAATTTTTTTTCTTATACTAAGTTTTTGGACTTTTGTCAAATTTAAAAGAGTCACTTAAGTCTCGGGTACTTGATTTTAACCTTTCTTTTATAAAATTGATCATCTCAAATAAAACTATTTTCTAAAATTTTTATTTTACAATTTTTTTTAGTAGGTCAGCCCAAAAGCCCATAGGTTAATCCAAACCAGCCCATGAAAAATATAGGCCCGGGGCCAACCCAAAAGGCCCAGCCCATGTTAATATACAAAGCTAAGAGGATTTCTCTTCTCATCCTCTGCTTTTCTTTTTCACCCCCTGAGTTTCCGTTTATACCTTAAAATAAAGTTTGATAAATGCGAACCGAACTTTTAAACGGTTGAAAACACATGTTTATATCTTTAAAAAAAAGTTCGGTAAATAAAAACCGAACTTTTGAAGGATAAAAATAAAATTGAATTTTTAAGGGGTGAAAAAGAGACGTGGGGATGGGAAGAGAAATCTTCCAAAGCTAAACGAGCTCTAATTGTAATAACACGAGTCACAGCACAAAACGCAGAGCATAGAGAGTTCCATTTGAACTTAACTTGGCAATCGCAGCTTTCGTTCCATTTGTTCCCGCCATCACAATGGAACCCAAAACTTCTCCCTACAAGGTAACGCTACTTTCTTCCAATCTAGGGTTTCCACTCCCAACTATTTTCCCAACGTTTCATTCTCTTATGTTAATGTTAACTCGCGCCATTTACAGATTATTTTAGGTTCTTCCTCGGCTGCTCGCCGCAAAATTTTATCCGAAATGGGATACCAATTCACATTAATGGTACCTTGTATTGTATATATCCTTTTATGTACAAAATTCGTTCATATTTCATTTCGATTTTACCTTTAAACTTTACTGTTTTGTTGTAGTCTGCGGATATCGATGAGAAGAGCATCCGAAAAGATACTCCAGAAGAGTTAGTTATGGCCCTAGCTGAAGCCAAGGTTTGTGTTTTATCTATTATTACGGTTCTGTTGATAGTTTTAGCCTCTGTTTGGTAAAATTAAGCTATAAGCTAGCTGATAGCTTAAAAACCAGTAGAATGAAATTAAATTGTTTGGTAAATTTAGCTGTTATAAGTATAAAATGACATAAAAGTACATGATTATTTTATGTGAGTGGGTAGTTATTTTATTAAAATAAATAAAGAAATTAAAATAATAAGGTTAAAATTGGAATAAAAGATACAAAGCTATAAGTTATAAGCTCAAACGCTACTTGAAATAACCTCCGAAAAAAAGCTATAAGCTAGTAAAAAAAGCTTGTTACCAAACACCTCTAATTTTATGAAACAAGCTTATAAGCTAATATAATAACCTATAAGCTAGCTTATTTGTGTTACCAAACACACCCTTAATGATATTGCATAATTTTATTCTCATTGGTGGTTTATTATTAGGGTTAAATATGTTTTTAGTTGTTTTTTCTAGATTTGTTGTTGTAATTCTACTAGGAAGTAGAAGTAGCATAAAATGATATCTTTAGACCACTTGCTATGGTGCTTTTTCTGTCTTATTTCACTTTGTTCTTAATGGAATTGGTAGGGTTTGTTTATAGTTCAATTGTCATCTGATTTTGGATGTGAATTGTGCGTTAGGCTGATGCCATTATATCCAAACTTCAAACTACTGGTAGTCAAGAGAGGGTTGATGAACCGACACTTTTAATTGCTGCTGATACAGTATGTCCTGTTTCATTTTTTTGGCATTGTTGCCCCTTAGTTAAGTTTCGCTCGTCACTATGTTGGTCTGTCACAAAAAGGGCCATTTATTAATTGAGGATACACAGCTTCGTTTTTAGAGTATAGTGTGGTAGTGTACTCTAGTTTGAACGTTACAAATGTTGTCTTGGTAACAATACTATAATCACATCAGTTTTTATCTTCTACCTTTTCCTTTTTGGTTTTCATGAATATATCTGAGGGAACTACCAAATACCAGGACAGGACAGTATACTTAAGTTGTCATCTTTCAAACATTTTGAATGAATATTGTTGCATTGTTTTTTAAGAATTGAATGCAAAAATGGAAGGCATGGTTGTATAACTGAATAACTACTTGCGCTCATTATAAAATCATTGAAGAGCAAGACCTACATATTAAGTTCTTCAGTTTCAAGTTGCTCATAGTTTTCAACTGTTGCATCAGTGTTGCTTTCCCCTTTTTTTTGCTTGAAACAGATCCCTGGTACTGTCGTGTTATTACTTTATTCATGATTTATAAAATGATGTTGTTCTTTTATAGTGGTGCAGCTAATCCTCTGATACTTTCTATGCTCCTAATTTTTTTGCTTAGGCAGAAGCCATCTTACAAAGGCTCCCTGTTGGTGACTATTTAAAGGACGCTGAGCCAACTTTATTAATTACTTCTGACCAAGTATACATCATGTTCTTCTAAATTTATATTTTCTAGTTTGCAATTGTACGTTCTCTTTTGCATAAGCAATTACATTTTTTTTAAAAAAATTCTGTTGAAAGAAAAATCAGATATGTTCAGTAGTGCTGCCTCTACAATTGTCTTTTTCATTTGCTTCTCGTTCCCTCCCTCTTTCTCTTTCTTCCTGTGGTTGTTAGTACTTAGAAGTGAAGTTTTGTCTTCATGTACTATAATTGTCCTGTGTTGGTTAATTAGATACAGATGTCCAACAAATTGATTCTTGGTGTTAAGGAGGCCTATGCCTAGATAACTTCCCTTCTTAATATCTAAACTCGCATGCTTGTGTGCTTGCTATCCTCATAAATAAATGGCCTTATGGTGACAACCAAGAATAGTTTGTGGCAGAAATTGTTGATTTATGTTTTGGTCAACATTTGCTTTTGGCTTATAATTTTTGCCAAATGATTTGGAGGTGGTGGTCTATGAAGGTGTGATTAGGGAAAAGCCATCTAGCAAAGAAGAAGCTCGGCAATTCTTGAAAGGTCTGCTTAATGTTTTATTTTAATCATTTATAATTTAAAAATAATTTCCTTTCTCTTCTGCAGTGGTTGTGTATTGAAGTGTGAACTGTGAACTTACAACCACCTCTTATATTCATATCTAATGGCTCTTTGTGCAATTTTAGATTATTCTGGAAGGCAAGCAGCAACTGTGGGATCTGTATTAGTTACAAATCTCAAAACAGGATTGAGAAAAGGTGGATCAGATCGTGTGGAGGTATGATTTACTCCTACCTCTTTTATTCAGTCTGTCTCTTATTTATCTCACTAAAAGTCCAAAACTGATCCAATGTGATCCAATATCCAGGGATGGATCCATAAAACAACAGGGCGGGGGTATAAATAATAGAATGTTACAATATAATGATTCCCCAGTCCCTACTCTTGTGATAAAATGGTGTAGTTGTGAATGATCCTTTCTTGGGATGGAAACTGACCTTTTACCTGTTGCACTTGTATCACTTAGGTTACATTTTGAATGAATACATGGGAAGCTAGTTGTGTAGAAACTTGAAAACCCACTACAAGTGTATCGCCATAGTACCTTACAAACCCAAGTACCTCATTCAAGACCTACAAAGAACGATAAACACTCACTCACAAGAGATACTCTCACTACAAGTGATCACACGTCACTTGCTCATTTCTCTTTGACTTAGATACTTAAACTATTCAAGAAATTCCCTTTATGTAGTGGAGGGGATGTGGCTTCTGAAAAGGACAATGAATGTCATATTTTTTGCCTTTTTAAAAGCAGTGAATATTAGTTTCTTATAAATGGTCTTTGAAAAATGCTTTCAAAATTTGGAACTACTATTTAATATTGGAATTTTAAATTCAAATATGCATGCATTAGTTGTGGAAATTAATTTCGTCTTGTGATGTTTTACAGATTTATTTCAATGAAATACCAGATGAAATCATTGAGAAGCTGGTATGTGTTGTTTCTTTAATTGATTATTTCATGGAGTTTTCTTGAACAGCCAGTGTTTACTGTTTATAATATGAATATGAACTCTCTTCAGTTGCTGATTTAAGTAGTTGAAATGCTTTTTATCCCTTTCTTGTTTAGGTTGACGAGGGAATTACTCTCTACGTTGCTGGAGGGCTGATAATAGAGCATCCTTTAATATTTCCTTATGTCAAAGAAGTGGTTAGTTAACTCCTCTTTCGTACTCCGAAATTTCAGTGCATCTTAATTATATTGTAGACATAAGACTATAAGAGTCAGGTTGCCTTGGTCTTGGACTGCATTTCTTAGTTGAAACCCCTATAGTTTAGTGTATAGACGTTCCCATCCAATATCTAGTCTAATGAATCCATGAAATGGTGGTTTTATGTTGTTCACCTCTTAGAATAATTTTTTTTTTAAATAATGTAATTGAGTAAGTTTAGCTGGCTAGAGATTTAGAAATCTATAGACCATGGCTAGTTTAGCTTAGGGTTTCTATAAAAACTGAACCAAAGCCATTTTTCATTTCTTATAATATGGGAAGTTTGCATGTTGATTATCCTCAAACTTTGTGAAATTTCTGTGTATACCTAAACTAACAAGTCTGTTGGTGTCAAAATGTCAATAGTGCAAGTGATTATGCTAGCTGCTTTCTTTCCGGGATAAGATTGCTCTCATTTTACTTCCTAGTTCCAGTTTGCTGATTTCTATGTGGTGGTATATTTACAGGTAGGCACAACTGATAGTGTTATGGGGCTCCCCAAAGATCTGACTGAAAAACTCTTAAAGGAAGTCCTGTAGTTTAAGCTATAGATCTACCTAATGTGACTGCTAAGCAATGGTTGTGACTTGCGATCTCTACTTTAACTAGACTCTACTCTATGCTGTCTCTTTTGGTAACAGTTATGTTTCTGCTGAGATGTGCTGAGACACAGAGAGTTATTTTGTGTCTGAAGTTTTATTGGCTGTTCTGTTTAAGTTGATGTATAATGGATTTGTCTATATTTTACTATTAGCATAAGGCCGTATTGTGACTAATTGGTTCATTAGAAGAAAAAAAATCATATGTTGATGTGTCAGATCATGTGAAATGTCAATTCAAATTTTATTGTTAAGTATAAATGAGTTTGGTGGTTGGAAATGCTATTATTGTGAAATTTGAGGAAAACATGGATGACATTCTGTAGTTTTTTTCTCCTTTGAGGAAAACATGGTTTCGAAATATGTAGTAGTTGACATGAATGGATGAGGTCTCTAACTCGTCTTAGTATGTTTGGTTCCATTTTAAGAGGGGTTAAAATTGATTTAGAGGTGTAGAATTGATTTTGACACATTTGATTTTTTTAGAGTAAAATTGTTTTGGTCCCAAAAATTGATTCAACTTGAAGCAAAAAATTGTAGCTTTCGATTCTAAAATTAATTTTTACATTTAAATTTATTGTTCAACTTACTTTTAGATAAATCATTCTGTCTTTAACTCAATTTAGTCCTCTCTCCTAAATCAATTATCCCCGACACAAAACCAAACATACACTTATCTTTAACATCATTAAAAAAATCAATTTGTTTTGACTGAATCAACGGTTCTTATTTTGGACTGTTTGGTTTGAAGAAAGGGTTTACTATTCTATACATTGATTTTTTGTAGCTATAAATGTATTTGAATTTTTCTCTTCCCGTATTTCTTTTCTACCACCAGATTTCCATTTTTTTCCCTTGAATAAATATTTTGGAACCTGTTTTCCGAATTTTTTTTACCTTGGAAAAAACTTTGGAATGTGTTTTCTGAATTTGAACTAATTTTTTTTTCGGAAAATGCGTTTTGAAGTTTTTACGCATTTAAATGGAGTTTTTATATAAGCATTTCTGTATCCATGCTGGGAAGCCTTATATACAGTGTTTTCTAGAGGTGCTGTGGAGCCTTATATGCCGGATGTTTTTTAGGACGATGCTTCATCGGTTTGGGAACACTTCGTCGAGTTCTATTTGGTATGAGTTGGCGTATAGTGAAGCTAAAGGGAGGTTCAAGTAGGGTAATAGAGTTTGGCAGATTGTATTTGGAAGTGGTTTTAAGTGTAACAGTGCTGTTTGGAAGACACTTTGTGATGTTAGGCCTAGAAGTGTTTGTTATGGCTCACACAGGTTTTTTTTTGCTTTTAAATATAAATATACAAATAATGAAATATGCTTATTATTCATATGATCCTCTTGTGCCACTTGAAATGCCTTGAACTGAAACCACTACTACAACACTCTAATTGAAAATTTATGATAACCACATTCTTCCAATTATTTGTTTATAATCAATCAATCAATCATAACAAAAATGCAATATGTATAATAACTATACTTCTTTGGTTTTCATATTTAACAAACCAAAGTAATGTAAAAATGAATTGAACAGAAGCAAGAACTAGCTGAAGTGCTCTTAGAAAGGAAAGTTCATCTGAAAAACTGTTGGATTTCTTCAAGAGTTTTCCCCTTTGTCTCAGGGACCCAAATAGCAACAAATCCTACTGTGAAAGCACATACAACTGTATATATTGTGAAGGTTCCTGAAAAAACATAAGAATATTCTAGTTAGCAACAAATAATTCATTTAGAGGAAAATAACAGACAAAGACAATGCACACAAACCTCCAGAACTCCAATCCAAGAGCAAATTTGCTGTCAATGTAACCAACCATGAAAAGAACCAATTGGCAAGTGTTGCAAAACTTCCGGCAAGGCCTTTGATGTTGATCGGAAGAATCTGTTATGCAATATATTACACAAACGTCCAATTACATTTCATTAACTTGCTACATTATACTGTAATATATATAAGACAGGTTCTTAAGGAAAAGATTGTCAATTGTCATGCATATCGTTATTGAAGCATATATAATATGGTACCTCAGACATTATAATCCATGGCATGGCTCCCATTCCCAAAGAGAATGCAATAACCATGACCTGAAAGAAATTGAAAGGTTATAATAAAATAGCTTGGGAAACAAGTAATCAAAAAATTTAGTTGTATAGTGAATTTGCATTTTTATTTACATACCACAACTCCACCCATAGACAAGAGGCTTAATATCCCATATAAAGAAGAATCTGGTGAAATATAATCCTGAGAGAAAATTCAAAACAATATATTATCCATCTAAAAAACCAAAACATAAAGAAGAATTTGCTGATGTACAATCATGTGATAGTAATTTCTAAGCAGTTATGCATGCATGTAATAATGCACTGTTAAAGTATGATGTGTATAGTATACAACAAACAAAAAACATATTATTACCTTCAAGTAGAATGCGATCGAAACCACCAAAAGACTCAAAGCCATTCCAGATGAAGAAACCTACAATAGGAGATTTTGATTAATCTCTTTCTAATCTCTAAACAAATAGTAAGTTTGTAATTAAACATGATTGGAAAAGTTTAGACTCACAATAAGTAGAAGCCGGCGACCGGATTTGTCCGCTAACCACAACGTTAAAGTGGTAGCAAGAACCTAGATAACATGTAAATATTTTCAGGTTATGGTTTGAGAATAATTGACAGGAAAAAAATTGGGAACTTTACAAAGTTTAGTTTCATTTCAGTCGAACCTGAACAGCGCCAACTCCAAATGTAGCTGCGTCGCTCGAACTAATTCCTGTTTAATATGTAATGAAATGATGAGATATGTGATTTTCTTAAAAGAAAAAATAGCTTCTAGTATAAGTTGAAATTTACTTAGGAATGTAAAATTTTTCAGAAGCTCTCTCATTTAGTTTTTGCATAAACATTTGTAAGCTTATAAGCACTTTTCTACAAGTGAACAATCTTAAAATGACTTTAATTGAGAAATAGTACATGACTTGTGAATATTTATAAGAAATCAATACAACATACCGGCATTTTGAAAGATAGTACTGGAATAGAAAAGAACACCATTAATTCCAGAAAGCTGTTGCAAAACAAGAAGTCCAATTCCAATCTATAGATCGAATATATGACTCGGAGTTAGTATTAGCTGATTAGTCTCTGATTGTCAATGTTAATTTGTTATGCAGATAATGCTTCTAGAAAAACAAGTTACCATTAAAGGAAGCCAATATCTTCTTTGCTTGAGTTCTGCAAATCGAACAGTAGTTCTTCTGTTTGACGATGCAACCGCAGTCTGAATGAAACGACTCATCAATATATGAAGAACATACAACCAAAATGAAAATGAAAAAAAATGAATGTTAATTATCACCTTAATTTCATTGACTTCGACAGAAATATCAGTTTCGTAACCTCTAAGTACTTGTAAGGAATTTTCAAATTCTTCTGTCATGCCCATTTTTGCCTGTATTCAGCAAATCAAATTAACTTTATATCACATTACGTATTACATATTCAATGAAAATTGAGAATATTGATTCACAAAGCTTACTAGCCATCTAGGAGACTCGGGAATGAAGAATAAACCAGGTATCAGTAACGTACAAGGTATAATTCCTGCAAGAGTAGGGAAAAAAGTTTCTTATTGTAAACTTTGTCGCATAACATTTAAGTCATCTTGGAGACGATGTATATACCATCAGGGTCTAGCACAAGTGGTTGGTGCGCAGTGTGTAAGTGTTGTAAATCTTGTGGTAACGAGTTCGATTCTTAATCATAAAAAAATATTATAGTTATATTATTACCTAAAATTGCAAGGTATCTCCATTGAACAAAAAGCCCTAGTAAATAAGCCAACATAATTCCAATGGTGACAGAAAGCTATGCAGAAAAAAAGAAAAAAAAAAGATTAAGTTCACTTAATCTAGTAAAGTGAAAATTTATTAAAATCTAACATCAAAATAGCAATTTAACTCTAACTAATCTTGATGGTATATACAAACCTGGTTAACTGAAACTAGAGCTCCCCTCAAGTTTTGAGGCGATATCTCAGCTATATATACCGGCACCTATATGAATTTAAAAACTTGATTATTGTCTTAACACATAACTTAATCACACAGCAGAAAATGTGAAAACATTTTGACATTACCGTGTAAGATATTATTCCAACGCCAAATCCTTCCAACAATCTTCCCATATAAAGAAAAGAAGAATCCTGAAAGATGCAACTTTACAAAGTTAAACTCTTATCACTGAGCTAACACCTCGTGAACATATGCAAAACATGTTAAAAAGACCAAACTCGAGAAATTAAGAGCTTAAGTAAATTGAGCAAAAATCAAAATGATGTAAACTCACTTTTGCAAATGAGATGAACAACCAACCAATAATATTGGGAATGGATGCAATCATCAAAGACTGCAATTTTAGACAACAATAAATTTTATAAGTAAATAACAAAAACACACATGTAAAATACAATGCAATATAAGAAAAGAAGAAAAGGGGTTACCCCTTTGCGCCCTATATGCTCAGCAATTTGACCACTGGCTATTGCTCCAACCATAGCACCCACATTGGACAAAGAACCAAACAAAGAGAACTATATAGCCAAAATAAAACCAGATTAGGATCAAGAAGATGGAATCAAATAACCTAGTATATGTTTGAATGAACTTGAATTGAATTGATTTTATAAAATCAACATTGTTTGAATTGAATTTGAACTTCTGTGATTCGTGTTTGGATATATTCGCTACAAAAACAAAGTTTATATATATAATATAAAAATTGGTGTAAAATTTTCAATCCAACGCTAAATTTACTTTTTATCGCTTCAAGTCAAAATCAATTTTACACGATAACATATCCAAACAATGTATTTTTCTAATGAAATCACCTTTGACAATGACAAAAAAAAAACACTCTTCTCATTTATGATCATATACAATTCTCATACCTCAGAGACTGATAGACCAAGATCAGTGATGATTGCTGATTGTGTAGGTGATGTATACCCTGCCTGCAATAAATGATCATAATTCATATTCGTTTCAGGTTCATTCAATTATTAATGTATCTGATTGATGAAATGAAGTTTATGAAAAATGCAGAATAATTAAAATGATGAAAATGAAAAGAGAAAAGTAAATAAAATTTCATTTCATACTGTAAAACCAAACTGAATAGGACCCAAAGCAACAATGAGAACACAACCAATAACAGAAATGGAAGAATCACGAATAGCTTGAGTTTGTTGGGGATAAACCAAGCAAAGAGAAGAACTCAGAGAAGAGAGAAAAGAGAATTTGAATATTGAAAGAGAGAGTTAAAATGAAAGGATTAGAAAACTTGTATTATTCACAATGAGGTTACAAACGTATATATATACACAAAACCGTTACAAAACTGACTTAACAAACTATGCCAGCTGTAACAACTAACTAACTGCTAACTATACACTAAGAAAGCATAAAACCAGGTTCAGAACCTCATCATCAGAAGATACATCCTTCAGAACCTGAATCAGAATCTAGTAGTCTTCAGAGGCTGAAACAAGCAGAGTCTATTTGCAGAGTCTGTTACCTCAGCGATAACTGCGTAAGAGACTCTAATGCATCAGAGGCTCTGATAGCTTCAGAAGCTGAAAAGCTTGAATTACAAAACCAATACTCCTCCTTAATTCAAGCTTTCAAAATTAACAACTCCTATTTCTCTTCTGAGCTTGAGAAATTGGTCTCTCTTCACAACCTTGGTTAGTATGTCAGCTTGTTGATCCTCACTTGAACAAAACTCTAATTTCAATTTTCCTTTACTGACTTGGTCTCTGAGGAAATGAAATCTGGTTTCAATGTGTTTGCTTTTGCCATGGCTAATTGGGTTCTTAGCCAGGTTAATTGCTGACTTATTGTCAAGCTTTAGTACAACTGTGATGTCTTCTACAATGCCCATCTCACTAAGTAGTGATTGTAACCAATTTGCTTGACAAGAAGCTAGAGATCCTGCCACATATTCTGCCTCACAGCTTGAGAGAGCTATCACTGGCTGTTTCTTAGAACACCATGAAACTGGAGCTCCTTGAAACTTGAATAGGTAACCACTTGTGCTTTTCCTTTCAATCTTATCTCCACACCAATCTGCATCAGAGAATCCAACCAACTCCAGAGTTTCCCTGTTGCTTGAGTATGGAAATAGAACACCATAATGCACTGTGCCATTGATGTATCTCAGGATTCTTTTAGCTGCTAAGAAGTGAGATTTCAATGGCTTGCTCATGAACCTACTGATATAGCCTACTGCATAGCTTATATCAGGTCTGCTTTGACATAAGTATCTTAGTGATCCCACTAGTTGTCTGAACATAGTTGAATCCACTGCTTCACTTGTGTCATCATCTTCAATCTTACCCTTAGTATCTGCTGGTGTGACTGATGAATTACAGTCAATCATCTCAAACTTTCTTAGGATCTCCTTGGCATACTTTGCCTGGTGTAGTATTATACCTCCTGAAGTTTCCAATAGTTCCATTCCTAAGAAGTAGGTAAGCTTGCCCAGACCAGTCATTTCAAACTCACTTTGCATCTGTGATTTGAAATTCTTAATTTCTATAAGTGAGCTACCAGTCACCAATAGATCATCCACATATAAACATATGATTAACATATGTTTTTCATCACTTGTCTTCACGTATACTCCATATTCAACACTGCATTTTCTGAAACCTTGCATAACAAGAAAGTTGTCAATTCTCTTGTTCCATGCTCTGGGTGCTTGTTTCAAGCCATACAATGCTTTGTGCAGTTTCAGCACCTTGTCTTCCTTGCCCTTCAGCTCAAAGCCTGGAGGTTGCTTCACATAAACATCTTCCTCTAAGGGTCCATTTAAGAAGGCTGACTTCACATCTAAATGGAATAAGGGTCATCTTCTACTACAAGCTAGAGCAATCACTAGCCTGATAGTTTCATGCCTTGCCACTGGAGAGAATACTTCATCATAGTCTAACCCTTGTCTCTGCAGAAAACCTTTAGCTACAAGCCTTGCTTTGTACTTGATTATCTTGCCTTCAGGGTTTTGTTTAGCCTTGTACACCCATTTCACATCAATTGCTTTCTTGTCTGATGGTAGATTACACAAATCCCAGGTTTTATTCTTCTCAATTGACCTTAATTCTTCATTCATTGCCTCTTTCCAGACCTTGCTCTTCAATGCAGCCTTCACATCTAAAGGCTCAGTATCAGCTAGCATGGCATAGTGTACAATTTCTCCTTCATTATTCACCATGTTGTCTGGAGCTATTTCACAATCAGCTAGTCTTCTAGGCATTTGAATATTTCTCTGAGGTCTAGTAGGTAGAGTTCTGTCATCATCATCACTCGAGGTGTGCATATCTTCATCAAGGCCTGTACCATGATTCTCATTCACAAATGTAGCTGGTTCATTGTTTTGAGCTGAATCATCATCTAAGTCCACTTCATAAGCTTTCTTAGATGTTGATTTTTGTTTCCAATCCCAGTTATCATTCTCAATGACCTTTACATCTCTGCTGATTTCAACCTTGTCAGTGATGGGATTGTATAGTCTATAAGCACCTGTTCTGTGATATCCTACCAATATCATAGCTTCACTCTTGTCATCTAGTTTCTTTCTCTTGACATCAGGGATATGCTTATAACACAAGGAACCAAACACCTTCAAGTGTGACACACTTGGCTTGACTTTTGACCAAACCTCTTCTGGAACTTTATCTACCAATCTCTTTGTGGGTGATCTGTTGAGAATATACACTGCAGTAGATACTGCTTCTCCCCAGAACCTCTTGGGCAACTGCTTCTGCTTAACCATGCTTCTAGCCATGTTAAGTATGCTTCTATTTCTCCTCTCAGCAAGACCATTGTGTTGAGGAGTGTATGGTGCTGTAACTTCATGAATTATGCCTTTTTCCTTGCAATAATTCTCAAACTCTGTTGATGTATACTCACCTCCACCATCAGTTCTCAACACTTTGATTGACTTTCCACTTTGCTTCTCAACTAGTGCTTTGAACTTCTTAAACACATCAAAGGCTTCACTCTTGACCTTTATGTGATACAACCATGTCATTCTAGAGAATTCATCCACAAATGTCAAGAAATATTTGTTTCCACCAGTAGATAGCACATCTATAGGTCCACAAATATCTGAATGTACAACATTCAACACTTCACTAGATCTCATTGGTAGATGATTTTTGAATGAATCTCTTGGTTGTTTTCCTAACAGGCAGGTAGTACAAGTCTCTACAGGAGTTATAACACTAGGCAGGCCTAACACCATGTTCTTTGAATTCAATAGTGACAAGCTTTTGAAATTCAAATGTCCATACCTTTTGTGTCATAGTTCACTGTCTTTGTTCTCAGTTGATGCAGCCAAGCACTCATGTTCAATGGCTTTCAGCTGTGTCTTGAAAGTCCTGTTCTTGCTTTGATTTGACTTAAGGATCAAATTCTGTTTTGAATCAAACAGCTTCAGTGTTCCATCTTCCAAAACCACCTTGAATCCTTTGTCAAGTAACTGACCTACACTCATCAAGTTACACTGCATCCCAGGCACATACAAGACCTTCTCAATCACTGATTTCCTTCCATTCTTCCTCTGAATGACCACATTGCCAATACCCTTAGCATCAATGGATTTACTGTTTGCAAGTTTGATCTTTGTGTTGAGACAATTATCAAAATCAGTCAAAATGTTTCTGTTTCCAGTCATGTGGTTTGAACAGCCTGTATCAAAATACCATTCCATAGATTCTGCAGTTTCATCAGTGAGAGTCACCATGAAACTCACATCATCATCTGAATCTTTGTTCTCTGCCAGATTTGCTTCTTCACCATTTTTCTGATTTTTGTTCTTCTTTTCATTTCCACATTCACTTGCATAATGTCCAAACTTTGAACATTTGAAGCATTGAATGTGAGACTTGTCTTTCTTCTTTGAATTACTCTTCTGTTTCCCTCCTCCTCCACTTGAGGACTCAGGTTTGTCTTCAACACAATCTTTGCCATTCTTGTTCTTTTGCCAATTTTTCTTGTTGTTCTGAAACTTCTTGAACTTTGCGTACAAAGCTTGCTCATCTTCTTTGCCTTGGTCTTTCTCACCATGCTTCATCTCATGAGCCTCTAATGTACTCTGCAAATCTTCAAGTTTCACCTCACTTAGGTCTTTAGTCTCTTCAATTGTCACCACTATGTGATCAAATCTTGAAGTTAAAGTCCTAAGCACCTTTTCAACCGTTTCTTGTTCTTCAAGATTACTACCACAATTCTTCATTTGATTAGCGAGTGTCACTAACCTTGTGAAGTAATCCGAAATCTTTTCATCACATTTCATCTGCAACAATTCATATTGCCTTTTTAATGCTTGTAATTTCACCTTTTTTACTTTAGCATCACCACCATAACTCTTCTGCAGTATATCCCACACAGCTTTTGAAGTCTCTGCATCAGCAATCTTCTCAAATACTTTTGAATCTACGCACTGATGGATCAGAAACAAGCCTTTGTTGTCTTTCTTCTTGGCCTCTCTGAAAGTTGTTCTTTGTTCTTCATTCGCATTGGCTGGGAGTGCAGCAACACCATCATTCACTTGTTCATAAACTTCTTGAAAAGTGAATATAACCTTCATCTGCTTTACCCATGTATCCCAATTCTTTCCATCAAATACCGGGAGATTTGTATGAAAATTATTGTTTCCAACCATGGTTGATTGCAGTGATCAACCAACAAGTCTTGCTATACCAGAAAGACTTAGAAAAGATCAAGTCTTGATCACTTTCTTGATCAAGGTCCCTTGGAACGAACAATGCTCTAGATACCACTTTGTTGGGGATAAACCAAGCAAAGAGAAGAACTCAGAGAAGAGAGAAAAGAGAATTTGATTATTGAAAGAGAGAGTTAAAATGAAAGGATTAGAAAACTTGTATTATTCACAATGAGGTTACAAACGTATATATATACACAAAACCGTTACAAAACTGACTTAACAAACTATGCCAGCTGTAACAACTAACTAACTGCTAACTATACACTAAGAAAGCATAAAACCAGGTTCAGAACCTCATCATCAGAAGATACATCCTTCAGAACCTGAATCAGAATCTAGTAGTCTTCAGAGGCTGAAACAAGCAGAGTCTATTTGCAGAGTCTGTTACCTCAGCGATAACTGCATAAGAGACTCTAATGCATCAGAGGCTCTGATAGCTTCAGAAGCTGAAAAGCTTGAATTACAAAACCAATAGAGTTGACCCAAAAAAACTACTTGATTGTCTTCTTTCACCAATTCTATACCAACTTCCTGTATGTAGAAATGGCTTCTTCAAATCCCTTCCTTCTTCATTCTCCTTTCTCAAAAAACTCATTCTTAATTCCTTACTTCTATGATGATAATTTCTTAACTCAAAGAAAGAACACAACAGCTAGCTATATTATATGTGTGACATGTAATATCATATATCATATGCTTATATTATATGGTTTTGCATTATTAATTATGTCAAAGAAAAGCACGTTATATATTATACAGCTATTGCTTATCAGAAAAGTACAAAAAAACATTAATTAATACAATCTATATATAAATAAATAGATTTGTAAGAAAAAATTTATATATAGTAGATTATAAGATATAAGATATATATTACTTAACGTGGCAACATATATCATTATAGTTCATCGTTATCCATTTTTTGATAATTCATAGGGTAATTTTCTTACAAAAGGAATGCATAGTGATTATAAATGGACATCAATCATAAATAAAAAGAAATCATAATGTATTAGAATTTTCTTTTTTTAATTCATTGTATTTAGAAATTAATTTGTATGTACCATGTGTGAGGCTTCTTTAGACATGGATCTAATCTAATCTTGTGTTGTTATCATTTTCAATATTATTATTTTAGTTAATAAAAGTGTGAAAAGAAAGAAATATGTAATATATTAAGAATATATATTATGAGGTTTTGTTGAAAAATTATTTTAGGATGGTCATTGGTCAATAAAAAAACTTATCCAAATTTGGAAAAACAAAACTTATCCAAATTTCAAACAAGTACTTTATCCTTAATTTTAAAAACATCCTTAAAAAAACCTTTCAAATTTAGACTTACCTAACTTTTTCTTTATCATTTCACTTTTTATTAAAGAAGCCTTTGAGTTTTTGACCAACCAATTATCGTGTTAATATGGTAAAATTCAACGGATAAGTTAACACGTTCAACTTAATATTTATTAAAAGGATTTTGCTAATGTGTATCCTCTAAAAATATATGTTAAGATTCTATAAATAGTAATTATTTGCCTATCTCTATTTTTTAAGAGAATGAGATCAAATAATTAATCTAAAATATAATTGAAAGATAAATAAATCTAATTAAAAATCATTTATCTCAAAAGCATCCTCAAATGAAACTCATCCCTAAATGAAACTCATAAAACTTAACATTTCATTTTAATGTTGACATTATTTTTAAGCAGCTGACATTTTTATTAAATAAATCACCTAGTGTCAATTTTATTTTTTTTGTATTTCGTTTTTATTAATACAAATATCCATTTCGCTTTTAATTATTGCACTCTAATTGATTGATATGGTAATAGAAAATTGTAAGCTCAATGGAAACACTTGTATTTTCAAAATTTATAGTGACATATTATTTTTAACCATATGTTGATTGGCTAAATTATCATATCCACGACCACAAAGCTATTCTAAAAGATTGTCAAAAGTAAGATATAGTATAAAAAAAATAACATGTGAATCATCCTACTAAAAAAATATAACACGTGAATCACATCAGATATGTGAATCTCAATACTCACTACATGTTTCATAATATAATTTTTCTATGATATAGAGAAGAAGTTTCACAACTGTTAACATTTTTTTTATAAAATTAGAAATTAAACTCCTAATCATTTACTTAAGGGTGAATTCTTCGGTATACATATTATGTAGATATGTATCGGTACATTTGTTGAGGTGGATGATTTTGACTGATTTACAAATATTATTTATTAATTTTTCTATATTAAATACTATTTGTGGATCAATCACAATCATCCACCTACATATCCATATAATATTTGTACCGAAATGTTTACCTTATTTAAGAGGCTCGAGATCCTTATTTTTTTAGTATTTACTGTTTTACAAATCAAACGCACATTAAACTCAAGTTTGAACACCACTTATAAACACACTAGTTTTTTTTATTTCCACTTCAATCTTTTTTCTTTTAATTTAAAAAATGATGTTAGCAGCAGCATAACAGCTTATTAATTACTTTTGTATGGCTACATCAAATTTGAAAAATAATATATGGGTGTTGCACAAAGAACATGAAATTCTCCCCTAATTAAAATGCAAAACTTTCTAGGTTGATATATAATACAACTAAGTATTTTTTATCCTATGATGTCCTATTATATATGCTTAGACTCTATTTACACATATTATTAAAAATAAGCAAATAACTAATTCAACAAAATACATCTATTGTAGAACTAATTCAACATATCTCATGCTTTGGGAGATGATGCATAGCGGGTAAATGCTGGTGCAGGTGATGGTGCCTTTATAGGTGCACTAGTTGGTGCCTTTAAGGGTGCATGTTTTGGTGATGATTCAGGTGCTACATTTGCTGGTGTCAATTTAGGTGCACCAGCAGGTGCATTTGTTGGTGTCAAACCAGGTGATCCAACTGGAGCAGATTTTGGTGCCAATTTTGGTGCTTTTGTTGGTGAATTCGCTGGTGATTCTACATTGTCCTCCTCTTCATCATCAGGTAAATCTGCTGGTGCTGTTGTTTGTGTGCCTCCTGCTGTTTCATCACTGATTTTTTTACAATAAAAAGTTTCATTTAAGTTTTGATTAATTGAGAATAGTTTAATCTTATATAGCAACATCATCTTTGTAGTCTTTTTTACAGGGTTATTTTAGTCATTTTTTACAGGGTTATTTTAGTCATTATTATTATTATTTTGATATCATATATGTCTGATGGCGACTTTCAAAAGTCGAAGTTTATCACAGTCCTCTCTATTGTGTCATTGTCTCAGCCTTGAGACGAGAGGACCGTGAGCTTACATTTCTAAGGGGCAGCATATATTGAAAAATTTCAGGTACTAGTCCACGGCGGACCACCGTAGAACTTGCCTATTGAAGAATGTTTCAAAAAATAAGGTAAAGAATGGCACACATGATCTTACTCTGCTTCTTGAACCAAATCAGCCAATGATCCATCATCAATGGCTTGCTCAGCAGCCTGTTCAACAGAACCATCTCCTAAAACATTCTGAGCCTCATTCAATGTATCTTCAGAGACACCAGATTGTTTTGCTCCATCTATTATACTTTGCCATGCATCTTCACACAAAACTAAATAGTATGGCAAAACCAACAATGTAAATACCAAATAAATTGATATCTTTGCCACCATTTTTTTTTCCTTGCTTCCTTCCTTATAATTAACTTATTTATCTTTACAATTGTATTCTAGTAGTTTGCAATAATATATAAAGTAAAACTTTGTTTGGCTGAAAATTCTTTGTTATAATAATTATATAGTATGAAGTGAGTTATATTTGGCTTTCATGTTCAAATTTCAAATGGGGTTCACACAAGTGTTAGTATTTGGTTTTCACATAAAAGTTTGCTATATTTCAACAATCTTACAATGTTAAACCTTTATTTGCGGCTTTGCTAATTATATAGCCATCAAGTGGTGCTACACCATCATTGAGTAAGAATTATTTTTAAACATATGTAAATGTAACAAAGGAAAAAGTTTAGTAGTCTTAACAATTAATTTGCAAAAAAAATAATAGACAGCATATATGTGTACTCTAAATACACATGTTATATTTTCTCTTGTAAAATTTAGAAAATAACTAAGGTTTTTCATTACAAAGTTGAGTCTTCTAAAATATTGTCATTGCCATCTACCACTTAGCTTACAACCAATTAAGCTCTATTGACACTATATTCAAAACCTAAGTTATCTTTTTTTTCATTGTCCTGACTATTTCTCGTGCGCCTTATGCGTTTCTATTTTTATCATTTCATTTCTTAAGTAACGGACATTATAAAAATGATTTTTTTTTGTATATGTCATCTGCAATTTAAGTAGTGGATGTTATAAAAAAAAGTCTAGTAGGGTGTCTTAAGGATTTATCCGCTATCTAAATAGCAGACAATAATATATTTTGGATAGCATGGCAAAATAAATTCTCACCATTTGATAGCTTCTAAAATTCTCCATGCATCGTTTCTTGAGGAGACGAAAAACTATTTAACTTGCATACTTTTCATTTAAAAAAACTAAAATTCACAACGAAATTTTAAGTTAAAATTTGAATGAAAGTGTTCAATGTAAAAACAATGTCATGCTGTCCTTGAGCTAAAATTTGCAAATTTTCTTTTATAATAAAAATGAATATTTTTCAAATGATTATTATTATATTATAACAAATCTAAATTGAATAATGTACCATAAAACTTGCCTTCTCCGAATACGCATGTACTTATGTAGCATTAGTCTACTTTAAAAATAAAAATAAAATTACATAATTTTTTTTGGTAGCTATGGCGCCATATATATTTTTCAGCCATATTTATACCCGCGCAGTGTGAAGAGTAACATTCTTCTCTGCTGATCTGTTCTTCTCTGCTCGCCACCATGACGGACGGTCATCTCTTCAACAATATTACCCTCGGCGGCCGTGGCGGAACTGTCAGTACTCTCTATCCCTTTCTCTCTCTACGATCTTCCATTTTCCACTTACTTCCTTTTCGATGCTATTTCCCCAAACCTTCATTTCCTTCCCCTCTTTTCAAAACCCTAATTGCTCCAACTGCACTTTCAATCTTCTACAAGCTCTTCATTTCTTCCCTTTTCAAAATTATTAACCCCACCTTTAGGGTTTTCTTCTCTATTTCATTTTTCTTTCATTTATTTATTGTTAAGCTCTAGTTTTAGGGTTTAGGGTTATTATTTTTTTAGTGTAGAAATTAGAAAATCATATCTTTATTTTATAAATATGTTTATAATTTAGGTTTTTGTTTAGATTTGTTGAAAAAATGGGAAGGTAGAAAATGTATAAATGGATGGAAAACGAAGTTATTTTTCTGCTGGAATATGTATAAGTGGTTATACCACAATCAACAAAATGTGCAAAGTGTGTTTTTTATATTGTTTCAAAATTTTATACTTTGTAGCCTCAAATCTAGTTAATTAAGCACCCAGTGAGAGCAATTTCATTTGGGGTTATCATTATGTGCAATGTGTTTAATTATCCATCTAGTATATGTTGCATTGGCTGTTATGTCTCAAGGTTTTATCAATTTTGTTGCTATTTTTTAGATTAAAAAATTATCATGACAAGAGGAGAAAAATGAAATTTTGTAGTGAATTTGTGAACAGGTGACTGAAAATAGTAATTGTTATATATGACACTTATTTTTTCATATTATTGGGGTTACAGAATCCGGGGCAGATAAAAATATATTCTGGAGGAATTTTATGGAAGAGACAGGGTGGTGGTAAATCAATTGATGTTGATAAGGCGGACATAACGGGCGTAACATGGATGAAGGTTCCAAAGACGAATCAACTTGGTGTTCAGATCAAAGATGGGCTGTTCTACAAATTCACTGGTTTCCGTGATCAGGTAGTTTTTTGCCCCCCCTGAATGTGCATTTACATGTGCTTGATGTTGAAAAGGAATTTAATGATCTGGTTTGGTTTGTTAATTTTGTTACTCTGATGAACACTTTTACTGATCTAAACATTGGTAATTTGGACTTTGATTGCTATTGCGTACTGTTTCTTGTGTTGATATTTTGTACTTATTTTGCAGGATGTTCTAAGCTTGACCAATTTTTTCCAAAACACTTTCGGAGTAACTGTTGAGGAGAAGCAGCTTTCTGTTACTGGGCGCAATTGGGGAGAAGTTGATCTAAACGGTTTGTGATCTTCACATGCACTGACTTTTGTGTTTTAATTGTGATATTTCTCATACATCTCTATTTCTCAAACAATTACGTCGTTTAAAATGTCAGCATCATGAAGACATGGTAAGTAATATTTTAAGCATGAGCAGCGCTCTATTTTCAAAGAAATTGAGTTGAAACCATTCAGTTTGTATTTGGAGTGCAGTGCACTACCTTTGTGAAATGCCGGGTAATTTCCTTAAAAGAAAGGTCAGGAAGTTATGTGCTGCTGTATTTTTACCCAATTTGAAGTTGGTTCTTCTTTTTTTTTTTTTTTAATTCTTTTTCTGTTGCATGTCTAAAACGAATCTATGCACCACTACCTCCAATTGGCAGTTACATCAAGTGCAATTTAAACTGAGAAATTGTTAATATTGGAATTTGTTTTTTTTGGGGGTGGGAATGGGGCTTGCTTCTCGAACAGGAACTTCATCTCATTCTTGCTTTCTTCTTTGTCCTATAAAATGCAGTCTTTTCCTTATGGTGGACCTTTTTAATAGAACTGACTTGACTGCTTTTATATGGCTATAATATAACACTAGTGGATGTCCTTATGCTTCTATTTCCATTTCAGGAAATATGCTGGCTTTTATGATGGGTTCAAAGCAAGCTTTTGAGGTGTCTTTAGCAGATGTCTCACAAACAAACCTTCAAGGGAAAAATGATGTGATATTAGAGTTTCATGTGGATGACACAACTGGTGCGAATGAGGTATATCTATATAGTCTTATTAGTTTAAAAGAATTCATACAGTTTAGAACAACTTGCAGCTGGTTAGAAGAAAACCTTCCTCATCAAACTTGGGCCTGTGTAGTAGTGTAGACTGCAGTTAATAGGTTCATTTTGGAAGTGCATTTTTTTATGGTCTAATATTGTTTGTGTTACTATCCCAGAAAGATTCTTTGATGGAGATGAGTTTCCACGTACCAAATTCCAACACCCAGTTTGTTGGTGATGAAAATCGCCCTCCTGCTCAGGTGAGTTTGTTTGCGACTTTAGTTAATACATTATTATTGTTATAATAAATTCAGGTAACTGACATTTGGAAAATCATTTTGGTATAAGGTTTTCCGTGATAAAATAATGTCTATGGCTGATGTTGGTGCTGGGGGTGAAGATGCTGTTGTTACATTTGATGGTATTGCAATCCTTACACCAAGGTAATGTCTTTAATTACATAACATGTATCATCAACTATTTAGCTTCTAATCACCGTCTTGCATGCTTTTGTTGTATTACCTCTTTTCAAGAGAAAGGTTAATCTATATTAATAGAAATTTGCTTTATTGTGCAGAGGACGATACAGTGTTGAGTTGCACTTGTCATTCTTGAGGCTTCAAGGACAGGCTAATGATTTCAAAATCCAGTACAGCAGCGTGGTTCGCCTATTTTTGCTTCCTAAGGTTTATGTCCTAATCCTTGCTTTCATATCGGCAATATTTGTTTTTAATATAACAGTGTTATCAGCCACACATGTTGAAGTTGATGCTTTCCTCTGGATTTGTAAAGTATACTGACAACTTCTCATGTCTCCTGGTTGTATGTATTTGAAGTCTAATCAGCCGCATACCTTCGTCATTATTAGCCTTGATCCCCCTATTCGGAAAGGACAGACTTTGTACCCTCATATTGTGATGCAGGTATTTTTTTTTCTTTATTGGTTTACGGTTTACTTTTAGTTGTTACATTTTTTCTTGTTTCTGAACCTAACACTGTTTTGCTCTTTTCTGTATAGTTTGAAACTGATTATGTGGTTGAAAGTGAATTGGCAATGAGTGAAGATCTTTATAACTCAAAGTACAAAGACAAGTTGGAGCTGTCTTACAAGGTATTGACTAAATTGTTCATAATTGGTTTATTCATATATAACCCGAGATGCTGCTTCTCAAGAACTTCTTTGGAAATGAAAAAGAACATATTTTAGTTGTTTGGTTGGTGAGAATTTGATAACTCTGGGTCATGCAATCACATGATACAATAGTTGATATATTTAATTCACAATTCAATAATCAGGGGCTCATCCATGAAGTGTTCACCACAATATTACGTGGTTTGTCTGGGGGCAAAGTTACCAAGCCTGGAAAGTTTAGGAGTTGTCAGGATGGTTATGCTGTGAAGTCATCTTTGAAAGCTGAAGATGGAATTCTGTATCCCCTTGAAAAGAGCTTCTTCTTCCTGCCTAAACCTCCCACTCTTATACTTCATGAAGAGGTAAAATCCAATTGTAATTATTGATAACCAGATATTGGTTTCTGGTTGATGTGCATATGATACTTACAGATTAGAGGCTTTAATGGTTTCTACATTTCCTACTAGATTGACTATGTGGAATTTGAGCGACATGCTGCTGGTGGTTCAAACATGCATTATTTTGACCTTCTTATCAGACTAAAATCTGAGCAAGAGCATCTCTTTCGTAATATTCAGAGAAATGAATACCACAATTTGTATGGTTTTATCAGGTAATATTAGCTCACTGCCAAAATTTACTACAACTAATTGTTTGTTACACAAGTAATTCACTTTTTGTCTGTATGTGGCAGTTCAAAGGGCTTGAAAATTATGAATTTAGCTGATGCCCAACCAACTGTTGGTGTGGCTAAGGTTCTTGAGAATGAAGATGATGATGCCGTCGATCCACATCTTGAGCGCATCAGAAACGAAGCTGGTGGAGATGAAAGTGACGAGGAGGTGCCTAATCTGTACTTGATATTGTTTTTATCCTCTTCTTTAGATCACGAGTAGCTTTTGGTATATTTGTGTTCTAACTTAAGTTATTGAGGTAACAATATTTATATCCAACAGCATCTGAATATATCTAGGCATGTACATGAAAATGCATAAGTGAGCTGTGAAGTCTACTTTGCATCTCAGTTTTGCCATGCTTAAACTTGCATGTCTGTTGTTATGGAGTCGAACTTTCTCCTGTTTATCTATCTAACACTTTCAGTTTGTTATGTTCTCTTTATTGCTTAGTGTACAGTTGTGTGCATTTGTTCTGTACTTCTATGCGTGTCATGTGAGCATGTCTTATGAGGGCTGCATGTGGCAGGATTTCCATCTATAATTGGTTTCCCTTTGTATATATTATTAATTATTAATTAGTTCGGGTAAAATGTCTACAGGATTCAGATTTTGTTCTTGACAAGGATGATGGAGGTTCTCCTACTGATGATTCTGGTGCAGATGACTCTGATGGTAGCCAAAGTGGCAGTGAGACAGAGGCAAGTGATTTTATTTTATTGTCCTTATTATCTTGTGATACCTCACCTCTACTCTTTAAATCTTTGGTGTCCCTAATGATGACCAATTTTCAGAAGCCTGCCAAGAAGGAACCAAAGAAGGATCTGCCTTCTAAGGCATCTACTTCTAAGAAGAAATCAAAAGATGCTGATGAAGAAGGACCAAAAAAGAAACAGAAGAAGAAAAAGGACCCAAATGCACCTAAGAGGGCACTGTCTGGTTTCATGTTCTTTTCTCAGATGGAAAGAGAGGTTTGTTTTATGTTGTACATATTGGTGATGTGGTTTTGTATGGGAGTATAGCTACTGTTACTGGGCTCATGCCCTGAACTGAATATAGCCAAATGCGGCATTTATCAAAATTGTTCATAGTTACATTGTATTTAAGAAATTACAATACCTTTTTTTTAATGACAGAATCTAAAGAAAACTAATCCCGGAATTTCATTTACGGATGTGGGAAGAGTACTGGGAGAGAAATGGAAAAATCTGTCAGGTATGGCTGGTTGCTGTTATTTCATTTCATGCAATCCCATCTAGTGTCATTGGTGATCATAGATCAAAGCATATTATTTATGTGTTATGACTAAGTTTTATGTTTCTTTGCATGTTCAATACACAGCGGAGGAGAAGGAACCTTATGAGGCAAAAGCCCAGGCAGATAAAAAACGTTACAAGGATGAGCTTAGTGGCTACAAGAATCCTCAACCTATGAATATTGATTCAGGAAATGAATCCGACAGTGCCTAAGGTTGCCTTAATAAAGGTTATGCTTTGTGATATTTATAAATGGCGATGGCATCTCCTGTTGTAATGATGTGGTTCGAGTGTTCTATGCCCCGGGGTTTCAACGGCTGCTTGTTTGCATGGCTTGGGAAAGGTCGAAGAAGGATGAGGTCGTTTATGTGCTTAATATAATTATTATAGATCTATATTTGTAATTCAGTCTGCTAACATAACATTCTGGTTACCTGACTGTGGCTCTTATCGAGTAGCTCATCGGCTTACATAATAGTAGTAGTAGTAACTCTTTGCGCCAATTGACTTTTAAATAATATTAAGAGTCTCTTATCAAGTCCCAGAGATGATTGTCTGTATGAGAGGGACAAATATGTGTTTTGCCCTTTTGTTCCCTTCACCATTGTTTCTGTTATTGAGATTTCTTGGCAACTTACTTTCAACGTAGAGTTGTAATTTTTTCTTCCACTGGAATAGTTTAATGAGACATATCTTAATGGCCATCTGAGAGCAAGTGTTGTGAATAATATTAATATATGAATGTTTATGAACTACAATTAGAGGTGGGAATAGGCCAGGCCGGCCTACGAGGCCTTAAGGTCTAGCCTACATAGGTTCAGGCCAGACCAGCTTATTTCTTTAAATAGAGGAGGCCAAGGCTTTTTTATAAGCCTATTTAAGTAAATAGGTCAAGCCGCGGGCCATTAAAAAAGCCTTTTAGTCTATTAGGCCGGCCTACTTAAGTTAATATGAATAATATTTTTAATACTATTATTATTTATATATTCAAAAATTTGTACTTTCATTAAATTATAAATTTATTAACTTTTTTAGTAGTTTAAGTTTATTAATCTACGTTAGTTTTTCATATATATAAATGTATTATTATAAACTAGAATTGAAATATGATGACATATATAGTCAAATTCTCTAAAATATCATGTTAAATATCAAAAGCATGTTGATTTACTAGTTCATAAGTATTTTTAAATATAAATATAGTTATTTATTTAAATATCTTCATATGAAGTAGGCTTTTAAACAGGCTAACAGGCCACATAGGCTTTCAAAAGGCCAGACTCAGGCTTAAAAGATAAGCCTATGATATGCCACAGGTCAGGCTCAGGCCTTCAATTTTTTTGACAGACCAGGCTCAGGCTTGGCAAAGCCTAGCTCGGCCTAGCCTATTCCCACCTCTAACTACAATGGTTACATAGTTAAACGAACGTTAGATTGAGTAAAGAAAAGGTAAAGTTAGAAAATAATATAGTACTAGTACTAAATAGTAGTAGTATTAATTTGACAAGCAAAAGCCTTTTTTTTTTGGTCAACAACAAGCAAAAGCCTAACATTAATGAAAATTTCTTTCCCCACCCCCCTTAACTCTTTTCAACCCCCTGGGTTTCCCTTTTTACCCCTAAGAAAAACCTTCGGTAAAGGCGTACCGAATAAATGGTTCAGTTACCCACCATTACACGAAAATTACACCCCTTATAACATCAATTTATTCGGTGAACGCGTACCGATAAATTTAAAAACCTCGGTAAAGGTTTACCGAAGTAGATGTTTATAGAAACATAACGTAACTCCCTCCTCCCATTTCTTCATTCTGCGTTTTTGAAAACAAACGAACCCTAAGAGGAAAAATTTCACCATTGTTGCTCATCAACTCGTTTTGAGGCCGGAATCAACAAATTTCATCAACTCCTACTCCATCAAGTAAGTTAATTTCGATTTTAGTTCCTAATTTGTGTTCCTCTTACTTCATCTCTTTCAAATGAGTTTTTTATTTCTTCATCTCAATCTTCATTTCAATCATCATCTCTGATTTGCGATTTATTTTAGATTATGTAGTTTAAATAGTTGATTAGTAGTTATTAGGATGAATGCATGTTAGGTTCAATGTTAATTTTGATTATGTTTAGGTTTTGGTTAAATTTTGAATTGGTTAGGTTCAATGCTTGTTAGGTTTTCTGTTTATATTGTGAATATTGTTGTTTATGTTGTTGATTACTGGTTGTTATGATGAATGTAGGTAAGTTGTTGATTACTGGTTGTTTCGCATCCGTGACATTATTCGGATCCCTCTCTTTCATCGCGGACATAATATTCTTAGGCGCAACAAAATTCCTTGTCAACTCTTCTAGTAACTCTTTCTCGTCCGGTTTCAAGCGCCCCGCAATTAGATGGCCTTGTAGAGCACTGTCAAGTTCATGGTTGTGTGTGCCATTAGTAACGCTAACATTCCACAGCCTTGAAGTTACATGAAAGTAGCCTCGGATGCGAAACGGGCAACCACATTTCCTTGATCCCAACCCATCTTTCTTTGGTTTCTTCCCCGTCGGTTTGTATGTACCGCCCCTTTCACAACCCAACACAATAAACGGCTTTCTCTTAGCGCTACCGTTGTCGGATCTTTCAACTACAATTGTAAACCGTAAAGGGGTTGCTCTGTCGCGTGCCCACTTAAGCAACAACTCTTTTGTTTGAAAAGCTTCTTTGGTCACAAAATGAGAAGATACATCAATATTTATTGCCGGAGCTTTGACTACAATGGCTTTGCACTCGTCCGGAGGTTTAGATTCGTCGGCCATAACTACAAAATAACAAAACAAACCAATAATAAGTCATGTTACAAACAATTATTCACTTAAACTTATCTTAATCATGTTAAGTCATGTTAGTTCATAAGCCAATACAAACCATGATTACTTAACAAATGAAGCAAATTAAAACAAAACATGTTGAGTCATAACCTAACTTCATTTCTAAGCTATTGCAAACCATAACTATGCCATTTCTAAGCTATTACAAACCAAAGCTCTGCCAGTGCAGTGAGTTATGCAGAAAATTTCACACACAGACTTTCTCGGTACGCGTTTACCGAAGATCTTCTCAGTACGCATTTACCGAAGTACTTCTCGGTAGACAAAAACCGAGCGATCATGTGTCAGAAACCTAGTAAGCTAGAAAGTGGGTGTGCGTAAACTAAACGGTAGAGATTGAAATTTACCTTGTTTTTGAGCTTCAATGCGTGTAGAAACGGTTAGCCAAGGTTCCAATCTTGATTTCAAGCCTCCAATGGACGGAATCGCGCAAGAGAAATATGTGGAACTTTTGTTAGTGTGTTTGAGAAGATGAACAAATGAAGAGGGAAAGACAGGTCTGCAGGTATATAAGAACAGGTTTCGGGTTTCGTTTACCGCGAAATTTCGAATTCTCGGTACGCATTTACCGAGTTTTGGTGTTCAAAATTTTTAAAATTTCATGGGTAAATTTGGATTTTAGGGGGGTTAAAAAGAGACGGGGGGTGGGGAAAGAAATTTTCAACATTAATGGGTGCATTTTGCTTGCCCACCAAACCAAACAAAACATAAGGTGGCCCGGGACCCTACATATGGCACGATTACCTTCTTTTCAGGTCTTTGGACTTGTTCCTGTGTTATGGTTGGTCCAATTTCATTTTCATTTCACTTTTTTTTAATGGTCATTATCATTTTATTCAGCCAATCACACACATTTGCTATTTTTTTCCAAACCACAAAAACTCTTGTCTTTTTCTATTCTTTTTTGCATTATGTTGTGCACAATACAAAGAGTCAACGTAGACCAGGCATGGCCCAAACAAACATGATAAAATTCACGCGGCAAACAATACTGCTAAATCTATACATAAATCAAAACTTGAAACATTAATTGTCTCAATTATTATTCATAGTATTCCTATGCTATTACAATTAGAAACAGACACAGACACACTAAAACTGCAGACTGTTTTTTTTCTCTTTAACGTATGTTTTGTGTACTTATCTTAGTGTCTCATCTCATCTCAGCAACATATATTGTCACCAACTTCCTCCTAACATTACCTCTCAATCATCTTTCTTCTTTTTCTCTTCTTCTCACTCACTTTCAATCTCTACATGCTTCCCAATATCGCTGCTACAGCTCTGGAGATTCCAATTCCAAGCTGTTCTAAAGTCAAGGTAGGTACCCTCAATTGTTCGAGATAATTTAAGATTATTTAAGCTAGTTAAAAGCTAATTATCATTATAGTAATTCATAGCTGCATATATGAAATTACCTTTTTATTATACTTGAATCAATTTTTTACTTTGTGCAGATACATCATTCAATATGCATTGAGCTTCAAGGATTCATTGATAGAATTTTGCATATTATATTATCCGTTGAATCTGCAAGACCAAATTGTGCCTTAGCAATTCAAGCACTATGCTCTTTGAACTTCACATTGGATAAAGCAAAGTTAGTTATCAAACATTGTTCTGAGTCCAGTAAACTCTACCTGGTAGGTACTCTTAATTCAACTTCAAGTAGGACAGTTTGTTTAAAAAAACCAAAAACCAAACCGAACCATTAAACCGAGCTGAACAATACTGGTAAGAACTGAACCGAACCCTTAAACTCGACCAACTCAGTTCTTACCAGTATTGTTGTTTGACTTGGTTTAAGGGTTCGGTTTAAGGCACATTTTGGTCTTCGAAAAACTAAACCGAACAATATTTAATGGTTTGATTAAGATTTTGGTATTTTAAACAGTTTATAATATTCGGGTTTTTTCAATGGTTCTAATTATCAGCTAATATAATTTGGCATAGTTTAGGTCACAATGAATCGGTTTGGTTCGAAAATGTATATTCTATTTTTGGTCATAGTAGTTTCGATTCGGTTCCTAACCCTGACCTTATTTGCAAATTGGTTAGGTAATAACATCACATAAGATACTTTCAAGATGCGAAAAAATAAGAAACTCTTTTTCGTTGTACTTGACTCAGATTCAAAATACTGTTCCAATTCCATTGGTTGCTGAGGTTAGTTAATCTTACTAATTAGCCATTTACACAAATTTTTTGTTTCTTGGATAGGATTAATTAAGAACCTATAATTGTAATATTTTTTTTTTGTGCTATTTCACATGTTATTTGGATTTTATAAGTGCAACTTGATGATTGAGACTTTTTGAATTGGCCTGCAGATATGTACAATACTACAAGATCTAAGGGATACAAAATTTTCATTGGAATTTGAAGAAGATAAGACTAGGAAAATTTTACTTTCACTACTTGAGAAGAAATTTTCTGATTCAGTTTCAATGGAGAATGCAGAAGTTGAAGCTATTCAAATTGTAGCTTTGAGGTTGGATATAAAATCTTCATTTTCTCTCTTAGTAGAGAAAACAAGTCTTAAATTGCAACTTGAAAAGGTCTATAAGACAAACCACAGAGACAAGGAACTTTTACAATACCTTTATTATTTGTTGATTAAATATGGAAAATTCATTTTTCAGTTTCAAAATGTAAACAATGTGTGTGTGAATCAAGTCAATATTATGATTATTGACTCTGTCAAACCGATTGTTGGAAATTTATGATTATATATTGAATATTATTGTCCATAATAGCTTCTGTGTGACTTTTCACTTGTTCTCTATCAGATTATTAGAGTTTTAGAGCTTTAGATTAAGGAGTTAATTTGTATAAATCCGCAGTGAAAAATATTTTTATAAATACATGCGATCAAATCATGCTATGTATTTTTGTGACGATATTTTAAAAACTAATCAATAAAAATGATATTATAATTCTCATGAATTTAACTCAGATGATAGGGACGTCACATTTTATATATAGGAGTTAGAATTTCAAATTGGAACACTTCATTTATTCGTCTGCCTAACTCAAAAAATTATATTATAATATAATTTGATTGAAAACATTGTGAAGTCAAAAAAGGTATCTTTGATGGCACTAGACATGGATACTTCTTGTATGCTTCCAAACACATCTTCCAAAAGCATTTTAATTTTTTTTTGGCTTAAATACTTTTTTTCTTTCTCTAATTTATTTTTGATGTTTAAGTTGGTCCCGCAACTTTTTGTTTTGTCCACATTGGACAAATTCATTCAAATATGAAAGTGATTATTATTTTATCTAATGTGGAGTACACATGGCAAATGACTAGGCAAAAATATAATTTGTATGCCATAAATCATTTATCAATTTTACATTATTTATTTTTAATAGTTAATCATTAATGTTTATCAATATCCAAAACACCTAAAATACAAAAAGTCCAATGTTTACTCCAACAACCCAAGAATCCAAACTTCAGATTTTGGAAAGTTAGAGATTAGAAATTGAACTTTTTGAAATTTTGAGTATTATACATTAGACCATCTACAATGGTTTATACATTCAACACCTTCCACGTCATTTTCTCTTTCTTCCACCTACTCATTCAACACCCATTCAACTTTTACACTCTCCAATGGTTTTTATTCAACACCCTACCCCACCACTTTTTATTTCATATTCTTATTTAAATTTTTATTTTTATTTTTATGATTACATAAAAATACAATTATCGATTAAAATTAAATTAAAATTATACGATACAAATCATCGATTAAAATTAAAATTACAATTATCGATTAAAATTAAATTAAACTCCCGATTACAATTTATAATAAAACTTAATTTAAAATACGACACACAAGTAATTAGCACGATACAAATAATTTAAAATGCAACATAACACACAAACAACATAAGAAATACGATACAAAACTTAAAAATGTTGGGATTTTGATAATTGTTTGGAGTATTAGAAGAATTTTGGGTGTTGAAATGATTATTGGGATCCATATCACTAAACAAAGACTAAAACTTAAAAATGAAGACTAATAGAAAGATAATAATAAGATTAAGAGAGTGAAAAACTTGATTTTTTTTGTGTCCAAATCAAATGAACCAAGTCTCTATTTATAGAGAAAAAAAATCATGAATTTTGGTATAAAAATAAAAAAATAAAAAAATAATTTGCAATGAAATAATTGAGTTTAAAGATAAAATGAGATAAAAATTCTACTGGCCAATCGTGTGCTGCCATGTGGCCGGATTATCTTTCTCTCTCCGCGTTTCCAGTCGCCCTGTCGGGCCGTGTAATACACGCGCCTGAATGAACGAATCCGGACGCGACACGCGTCCCCCCGGTGCAGATTTCAACCTGTTGAAATTGTTCAATATCTCTCTCCTCCAGCATGTATTCAACTGCATCATTGCAAAAATTTTGGGGTGTTGAAATTATATTCAACAACCTCATTGTACATGGTCTTAGTCAACAAGCGGAATAAACAAATTATTTTTGCCTAGTCATATACCACTTGTATGCCATATCAGATAAAATTAACACAGTTACTTTCATATTGACTTAAACAACTAACTTGAGTCAATTTGTCCAATTAAGGGCCAATTTGCCATAAATAAAGGTTTTGAGACCAATTTGAACCTCAAAAATAAACTAAGGAGTAAGGACCAAAAAGTATTTAGGATTTCTTTCTTTAGTGTAAATTTTTTATGGATACTTCTTAAATATTTTCAAATCCTTCTTATTCAAAACTAAAAAAGCTAAAAACTTGAAAACCTTTGATTAAATAATTATTCTATTCACACTCGTACATATGATCTGATTTTGTCTTTTTAAACTTTAAAGAAAAATCTATTATGAGAGTTGAATGTCACGTCAATAAATAATCTCACAATATATTTTAAAAGAAACTAAAACAAATACTACCAACCAAATTACAATATTACTACAAAGTAAGAAAATATAATTGACCAAACTCAGTTAATAATAGGAGGAGTCAAAATCGTACAATTATTATGATACTTAAGGACAAAAGTACAACAAAACCATAATTTTGTGCTAACCACACCCTAATCCCTCTTCAATTTCCATATAATATTGGGCTTAGCCCAGTACTTAGGCCCATTAAATAATAACGAAACTCGTGATTTTCATTTCGTGCTTCTTCTTCTTCTTCGTTCCTTCACTCCTTCGTAACAGTGAACAGTGGGGTATCCATCGCATAAACCCAAAACCCTAATCTCTTCATGCTTCACTTCCATAAAATTCAAATCGAAATTCAATTTCAGTTACAATGAGTTGCAGAATTTTACTTTCGCTTCGTTCTTCAAGAACCGCAATCACAAAACTCAAATCAATCTCAAATTCCCAATTTTCCACCATTCTCTTCAATCGACTTCCTCTTTCATCAATCTCCGGTCACCGGAATCTCCATTCGCATTCACCTGAACTCGGTAACTCGTTAATCGATCCGTCACTAAAAATTCACTTAAACGACAATGCCGTTCAACAAAACGACGATGAAGACGAAACCACGAATGAGTTTCTTTCAAGATTCGCTTGGATAATGAGGAAAAAGGTGAAGGAAGCGTATCCTGAATGCGATAAAAGTACTGTCGATGGAATGCTAGTTCTGATTGTTCAAAGAGTTGTTTCAGAAATGGAAAAAGGTGGTGGTGGTGGTGGTGAAAAAGCGGTGATTGATTCGGTGGATTTTAGTGAGGATCTTTGGAAAACTGTGTGGGAGGTTAGTAATAAGGTTTTGGTTGATATGAATAAAGAGAGGAAGAAGGAGAAAATGAAGAGTTTTTTGCAGTGTGATGAGGTTAAAGAGATGTGTAGATTCGCTGGTGAAGTTGGTATTCGAGGCGATTTGCTTAGAGAGCTTAGGTTTAAATGGGCACGTGAGAAAATGGAGGAACATGAGTTTTATGAGGATTTGGAGAAATTGAGGAAAGAGGGACAGGTTATTGAAGAAGAAGAAGAAGAAGAAACAAAACATGAAAGTGAGACAGAAACCGAAACTAATGTTCATGTTGATGGTAATGTTGAGGAGAAGGGTGAGAATAAGATTGTTGGGCTTCCTAAGAGGAAGGGGAAATTGAAGTTTAAGATTTATGGACTTGATCTATCTGATCCTAAATGGGAACAAGTGGCTGATAGGATTCATGAGGCAGGTGAAGTTCTTTGGCCGAAAGAGGCAAAGCCGATAACTGGGAAATGCAAACTAGTTACCGAGAAAATTCTTTCATTGAAGGAGGAGGATGGAGATGATAGTTTGTTAACCCTTTTGGCCGAGTGGGTAGAGCTTCTGCAGCCTGCTAGGGTGGATTGGTCCAATTTGCTTGAAAGGTTGAAAAACCAGAATTCTCCTTTGTACTTCAAGGTATGTCCGTGGTTTGATTTTTATATCATTGGATTGGTATCTATACAATTGCATTGTCTTTTAAGTTTCCCTAGATTGCTTGTGTATGCGAATTTGTTTTGATATTTTAGCAGGTTAATGTTATTAGTAGATGTTGACTAATGTGATAAGCTTTACTTGTTGCAATATTATTAGAAAATGGAAATGTTAAGACCTAAATGCTGCTCCTTGAATTGCCTTTTTAGTTTTTTATGAACAACAAGATTTTAAGATTTGAATTGTTATGATCCAAAATGGGATAAGTAAAGCCTGTTTGGGTTTTGGATTTTGGATTTAATTTGTTTTCCAAACCCTATGTTTTTGTAGGTAGCAGAAAGGGTATTGACTGAAGATTCTTTCCAAACAAACATATCTGACTACTCTAGGCTTATTGATATGTATGCCAAAGAGAACCGCATTGATGATACTGAGAGGATTCTTGAGAAGATGAATGAAAATGGTATACAACCAGATGCTTCGATAGCCGGTGTGTTGGTCCACATGTACAGCAAGATAGGTAATCTTGAACGTGCAGAAGAGGCATTTAAAATCTTGAGTAGCCATGGTTTCCAACCGGACTCAAAAGTCTACAACTCAATGATCATGGCCTACATAAATGCTGGTGAACCTACAAAGGGTGAGACGCTGATGAGGCAGATGGAGACAAGAGATATTAAGCCCACAAAGGAAATATACATGGCATTTCTCCGATATTATTCTCAACGTGGTGACTTTGATCGTGCCTCGCGAACTTCAACATCTCTGCAATTTGCAGGACACCCGCAGACTCTGGAAACATGCACCCTGCTTATTGAAGCAGCTGAAGTTGCAGGTGACGTAGATAAGGTAAGCTCCAATTTTGACCACATGGTACAACTTGGGCATAAGCCTAATGATAGGTGCACTGCTGCCATGATTCGTGCTTATGAGAAGTCAAATTTATTGGACAAGGCATTGGATCTTCTTTTAACGTTAGAGAAAGATGGGTTTGAGCCTGGGGTTGCAACTTATTCTGTTCTTATGGAATGGATGGCTAAAATGCAGCTTGTCGATGAGACTGAACAGATTTTAAACAAAATTGCTTTGCTGGGTGAAGCTCCTCCTTTTAGTGTTCAAGTTAGTCTCTGTGATATGTATGCAAGGACTAAAATGGAGAAGAAGGCCCTTCAAACACTAGGTGTTCTGATAGCAAGGAAGGACGAATTACGACAACATCAGTTTGAGAGGATTATAGCCGGCCTTATTAGTGGTGGGTTTTTGCGGGATGCACAAAGAATGCATGGGATCATGGAGGAACAGGGTTTCAAAGCACCTGGACAACTTATTTCAGCCCTTAAATCTGGCCACATACTTCTAAGTATGAGGTAATTTAGGGGGCTCATGAGTACTGCCATGTTTGTCTTTTTCTGTGAACTGGCCAACAAATCATCTGCCTTATGAAGGGAGCCACGGTCTTATAGATTGACCATACCATGTAACCAATAAAGGATTTTAGCTTATGCTTGATAAGTTGTTAGTTTCTCAATTGGTATCATTTTTATGAATTTTACCATGGTTACATGTTTGCAAGTGCTCATATTACAATGATTTATTTCTCTTATTATTCTTTTGAACTTTTGTCCTTTGTATAGTAGATTAATTTGATTAGGATTTTCTTATTCCTTTATACGGTATCTTTTTTGAAATGTTTTGCACCGATGCACTTGGTTCTGATTTTACCTTGCTTTGGATGTGGTTGCATGTCTTCTACTATGTGCTTATGATATTTTTCTAAACTTCTTATTGATATAATGATAGTAAGATGTGATGACTGTGTTTGTACTATGAATGGCTAAGAGTCCATGTTTGCACTATAAATGGATGTGGGATCCTTTAATTTGTATGCCAAGTTAATAGTCTCACTCTCATTTAATTTGTTGCTTTGTGGTTGTTGTCTTCTGTGTTTAAGGGTCTTGTTCTGCTGTCTATTCTTGACTGGTTCCTGCAGTTTTCTGGGGATGTTATGCTTTATGTCTGTTAGCTGTTTTTCAAGACTGTGCAGGTGTGGTATGGTAGCTTGTTTTTCAGGTTTTGTTTTGGGTTGTGGCCTTCGTGTGTAGTCCCTGTCCCCTAGTGTCTTGTGGTGGGTCAGTTATTATTGCTTTTAGTTCTGGTTTTTTGGCTTTGATTCGGTTGCCGTTGCAGTGTTATTTGTAGCATATTGATGTTGCTTGTGGTCCTGGTAGTTTAGTTTGCTTTTTCATGTGGTACCTAGTTACTATGTGTGTTTTGTTGTATCTTTCATGCTCCTTCCCCAGTTTGTACTTGGGCCTAGTTAATTAAGAGTTCAAGATCCTCAGATGTCTGATTAATTTATCTTGCCTCAGTTTCAAGTAAGCTTTTGTCCAATTGTTCTCATATTGGAGTGTTTTTAATTTTTGAGGGAAAAATCATTGGTGCTGCATTCTTATGAGGCAACTATGTTATTACCCTTTCACTGTTTTATCCTAGTGTGGCTGAGGTGCTTAATATATTTAAGGATATAGCAATGGGAGGTCCTAGTGTGGTTTATGTGCGTCTTACTTTTAAGTTAAAGGATTAGCTTTTGAGCATATACATCAGCTGGAGGTTTGTATCCCTGGTGTGGTGTGTGTGGTCTGGTATGGCATAGTGTGAATTTTCTTGTTTGCTATTTGTCTGATACATCTTCTAGGACTTGGTGGTAATCCAGTTTTTTAGTGTTGTTTGGTCATAGGATTATATCAATATTTTGGAGTTGTTTTTGATAGCTATGTGAGTTTTACCTTTTTGCTTGTGATTTTTACTTTACTCAACCCCAAACATATTTCCATCATCCATCTTCTCTTTGATTATGGCATTGGCAAGTAACAAAAAAATGTATTGATTGCTTGAAAAAAAATTGTATTAATATAGTCCATTTCATTCACCTGATTCATCTTTGTTTCTCACCTCTCTTTGGTAAGGATGATTCCAAGATTAAAGGCTGCTTATGCAAACCTGAGAGTTACTTACAGTATTACCGAAAGATTTTGGCGAGTTCTTATGATGTGTGAACTTCTAGAAAAATTCCTATGATTCTTTCTTATGCACGTCAATATGGTGTTTGTAACAACATATTGTGACTTGCCTTAAACTATAACATTTTAACATATTTTATGGCACAAAAAATGGTTTTTTTTAGTGGGAACCACTTTGATAGTTATCTATATATAAGATTGTTGTCTGTGACTTAATAATAGACCAACAATCTAACGGTCAATGGTTATCAAACCGGCCTGCACCGCATAAGATCTTCATGATCTAACACTAGATGTTTTTAATTTTTTAAATAAATGCAATTTTAAATCCACTATTTTATCTCAATTTAATTTTCTTACTTTTAAATATATGATTTTAGTCCCCAAATTTTAAAGTTGATGACGTGACACGTAAATTTTTAATCAAATGCTTATGTAACAATTCAGTTGATGACGTGACACGTAAATTTTTAATATATGATTTTAGTCCCTAAATTTTAAACTCGTCGACTTTCGATTTATACATTTTAAAGTAAATTTTTTATGGTGTAAAATGCTATCGCATAAATAGGATTTTACCATAAAATATTTTGGTAAGTAAAATTTGCTTATGTGACAATTCAGTTGATGACGTGACACGTAATTTTTTATCTAACAACGGATTTCTATTTCATCAAATTATATATTTATCTATATCATATAAATAGTTGAATTTGATACATAAAATACTATTTGAAAAAAGTTACTTTGTTTTCCCAAAATTCACACACACTATCCCACTCCAACCTTTAAGGTACCAAAATCATTCCATAAAAAAAAGAAAAGAAAAAAAAACAGAGACCGTTGAACCCATTTTCAAGTTTGTAGTGTGTTTCATTTTCAAGTTTCTACTTAGGAAGAAATTAGATTGCAAACACAATGAACCCATTTTCAAGTTCAAGTTCAGGAAAGATGAAGAAGAAAGCTACTTACTACGATGATCACAACTTCATTTCTTGGTCTCTTCAACCAAGATCTTTACAAAAACAAGGTTTCATCTTTTTTCTTACTCTATCACACACATTATCTTTCTTTTCTTTTTCTTTTTTTTTCATTGCATTTTAATATATTTTTTTTATATTTGTTTTTGTAGGTGGTAGAATATATTGATTTATATTTCAAATCTAGTTTCTTTCAATGAAATTTATTATTCGATTAAAAAATATATATTTCAAATCTTTTGAGCAATATTTTCAGTCATTTGTGTATCCTATGTTGGAAGAAATTAGAGCACAAATATGTTCTATGGAGATTTTGTGAATGACATTTTCTAGTTTAATGTTACTGAGTCTGTAACTATTTCCATGTATGAAATATTTTGACATTTAGTTTGTTTTTGCCGATGTATGTTGGGGCGCACCGCAGGTTGACAAAAGCTGTGATTATCGCTCTCCGAAGACTGGTGCTCTTAAAGATGCTGAAACATATCAAAGGATATGGAATGTGCTGCATATGGGTGGAGATTCGAACCTCGTTGAGAGGATTTTATGTTCTACTGATGTGGTAAGAAAGTTATCTTTATATTAAGGATTTGTGTTAGTTGTTCCTGTGAAAATTTGTAGTGTTAACTTGTACAAAGGATAATAATCACTGTAGTGAAGTTATGTATGGTTATTTTGAAATTTATTGTTGATTGTTTGTTATAGTTATTTGTAACTATTTATGAGTTTGTGAATGACATTTTCTAGTTTATTGTTATTGAGTCTCTATACATGGTTAAGCATAACCTCTATGTGTTGGTCTATGTGTCGGATCAAACTGCCCCTGTTATTCTAGCTTTTCATGGCAATCTTAGTTCTTTTCCCGCTTCTTTTTGTAATCACATTGTTTCCATTGATTTTGAGTTTTGGCACAATGGCACCATAGGCCAGGCCATCCATTTCAAAACTGTTACTAAGTCACACCAATCTCTAGATTTCACTACTACCCTGTTTGACATAGATATTAACACACACCCTACACCTTTACACCAAACACATCCCACAATATTACCTAGCCCTTCACACCAGATCCATAGCCCTTCAATCCTTCATATCAGACCCATCATATCTCACTACTACCCTGTTTTGGCCCAATTCATGTATACTTTGGTAACAAGTATTGTAATCCGGTAAAAATAAAAAGAGACTAGGAAATGAGTTTGTGAATGACATTTTCTAGTTTATTGTAACTATTTCCATGTATGATATATTTTGACATTTAGTTTTTGCCGATGTATGTTGTGGCGCAGGTTGACAAAAGTTGTGATTATTGTTCTCGGAAGACTGATGCTCTTAAAGCTTGCCTTTCTTCCATTCATTGCAATCATAAGTCTACTGTGGATCTTATTTGGGGTCCACCAGGGACTGGAAAAACAAAAACTTTGTGCACACTGCTTTTCGCTCTATTCAAAATGAACTGTAGGACGCTTGTTTGTGCTCCAACAAATGTTTGACATTAAGGAAGTGGCATCGCGTGTCTTGAGCATTGTGAGAGAATCATTTGATGGAAATTCCGATGCTTTGTTCTGTAACTTAGGAGACATGCTATTGTTTGGGAATCATGAGCGGCTCAAAGTTGGTGCGGAAATTGAAGAGATATATTTGGACTATAGTGTGAAGCAGCTCATACTGTGTTTCAGCCCACCTAATAATTGGAAATATTTATTTGGTTCAATGATTGATCTTCTGGAAATTTGTGTTTCTGATTATCATATATTCATTGAGAACAAGAAAGAAAAGAACTGGTGCAAATTGATGGTAATAATTCTAATGGGGCAATTGTCGACATTAACTACAACCCCATGTGGGTTGAATTCAAAGAGTGGATCGCCCGGTAGGGGAAACTCACCATGGAAAGCCAAAAGTAAGAGATTCCCGTATAAACAAATGGGTAACTGCATGGTAAGCACTCCATGAGGTATATTAAAAAGTGTATTCACTTCTATCAATAACATCCAATCGTTGTTCTCAATTGATTGATGTCTGGAGAGTGTTATCAAACAGATTAGAACAATACAGAGTGTTTTGCAAACAAAACAAGGTCGGAACACCAGAAATATTTGGTGGAAGTAAACGTTTTCTCACTTGTTCATTGAGAAAGTCAAACGAAAGAACCCATTCCAGTCCATAATCATCATGGCAAAAGAAGTGTACGTGACTCGATTGATTGACCAAATAGTGAGGACTAGATTCCAAAGTTTGGATACCTTCATTTGGTATCAACGGGTCAAATAAAATCCTCAAATTGGAAAAACCCACTTCTCTCCAATCATGGTCAACTTCAATTGTAAAAGCATCAATAAGGGTTCCTTTATTTTCTCTAAGAACCTTACAATCTTGTAGCGATACAAAATATTGTTATATCCCATGAAGTATTTAACATTGAATGACGCACTATCAAGAATAGTTGGATGTTGAGATATTGTTATCCGATCAATTTCGAGCGTATCTCAACACCCAACTATTCTTCATAGTGCGTCATTCAATGTTAAATACTTCATGGGATATAATAATATTCTGTATCGCTACAAGGTTGTAAGGTTCTTAGGAGAAAATAAAGGAACCCTTATTGATGCTTTTACAATTGGAGTTGACCATGATTGGAGAGAAGTGAGTTTTTCCAATTTGAGGATTTTATTTGACCCGTGGATACCAAATGAAGGTATCCAAACTTTGGAATCTAGTCCTCACCATTTGGTCAATCAATCGAGTCACGTACACTTCTTTTGCCAAGATGATTATGACTGGAATGGGTTCTTTCGTTTGACTTTCTCAATGAACAGGTGATAAAACATTTACTTCCACCAAATATTTCCGGTGTTCCGACTTTGTTTTGTCTGCAAAACACTCTGTGTTGTTCTAATCTGTTTGATAACACTCTCCAGATACATCAATCAACTGGGAACAACGATTGGATGTTTTTGATAGAAGTGAATACACTTTTTAATATACCTCCTGGAGTGCTTACCATGCAGCTACCCATTTGTTTATACGGTAATCTCTTACCTTTGGCTTTCCATTGTGAGTTCCTCCTACCGGGCGATCCACTCTTTGAATTCAACCCACATGAGGTTGTAGTTAATGTTGTAACCGGTACGGTTGAATTGGTCAACGGCTTCCCACTAATCAATTGGTTTCTTGCAAAGACTTTTGCCGGGTCATTTGAAGTGCTCCCTTATTAAGGTAAAATATTTAATCATTCAAATTTGCTTCATGATTTTGGCTTATGGAAAATCTAAATCAGAAAATCCTCCCTTGAAAGGTTAATATTTGTTAAACTTTAGTTGGTTTTAATGCCTTCTTAGGGAATATTTTCAAATACATGAAGGATTTGCTTTTTCTGCTTATCTCATATGAGTCGATCTTTTTGGTTATGACAACAAAATGTTGCATAGTTTATTAATTTTTTGTTGGTTTGAAAAACATGATCTCCTTGTTTTTAATGTTTGTGGATTTATCTCATTTGAGGTTGGATATCCTTTGTTCTGTTTTACATGTATGGGTAGTTATAATTTAGCATTCTTGAATTTCCAATTTTCCAAAAGGGTGTCTGGAATAAGTAACACACTAGGACTTGGTATCAAGTTTATCACATCAAAACTTATCCTAATAATTCTAGGTTGAATATGTTTCTTATATTTTGTTAATCATAAACTTCTAGGCTTTCTAAAATGTCTCAATTGTATCCTTCTATTATTCGTTAATCGTGATAATAAAATTGTTTGTGACATTTGTCACTTTGCAAGACACAAAAGAATTCCTTATGTTTCCTGTTTATCTCATGCATTTTATTTTATTACTTTTTATTAGTTGGATGCAAGGCTTGGTATGATCATTGCCATTTCCCTGTTCTTTGTATGGCATTTAGAGACTATGGTAAGGTCATTTTTACTATGGTAAGGTCATTTTTGTTAACAAAGATTTGACATTTATTCTAGTAGATGAACTATAGTAACAAATTTCTTATAATCAGGTTTATTTTTCGGTCATTGTCATTGCTCTCAGGTGTATTGTTTTACCATTGTATTAAGATACCAGTATACATATCATGTTTCATTACAACATCATGTTTTAATATTTTTAAAAGTATCTGCTTAACTTTCAGGGCATGAAGTGTCCATCCCAGCCGATGAAAGACCTCAACATGGACAAGGTCATCTCAGATATCCGGTTTATCAAATTCTAGTTGACTCTAGTTGTTTCACAACTTCCCTCTTGGCTTGACTTGTGTAGTTGAGTCAGATAAACTGATTTATTGGTAAAATTCTTGGATAGATATATGAAACGATGTATTAGATGTTGCCTTTGTGGTTGACATTTTGAGATTAGACAACTTATGAGTTTAGATAGTTATTTTGAATATGTTAATGGTCTTGTGTGAGAACCGTTGATTTTGGTTTAAGGGAAACCGTATTCAGGTTTTCATATGCATATTCAGACAAATTCCAAGATATATTTTTTGGTCCTTATCATATGTCTCGTTAAATATTTGTTTTCTCTATGAATTTTATGTTGCTTAAATGATCCATTTTTGAGTTACACCTTCAAAAATCTCACCTTTAAAAAGGCACATGAACTTGATAGTATTGTATCATTAGTGTTAATTATGAAATACTTGTTCCGAGAAGGTTAATGATTCTGAATCTAATGACCCTTCTGAAATACTTGTTCTGTTCCAAGAAGGTTAATTATGTCTGGATGATGATGATTTGCATCATTAAAAAGGCCAAGGTCTAATTTCGACACCATTTTGGTTTTTATTCTTTTGATTGCCAAATTCTTCCCATTTAAACAACCATGAAAAACTGACCCATCAATGTGACTATTTGAACTGAAATCCTCAGTTGCTTTTCTCAAATCTTCAATTCTTTTGAACTGCCATGTTTGTCTTTTTCTGTGAACTGGCCAACAAATCACCTGCCTTATGAAGGGAGCCACGGTCTTATAGATTGACCATACCATGTAACCAATAAAGGATTTTAGCTTATGCTTGATAAGTTGTTAGTTTCTCAATTGGTATCATTTTTATGAATTTTACCATGGTTACATGTTTGCAAGTGCTCATATTACAATGATTTATTTCTCTTATTATTCTTTTGAACTTTTGTCCTTTGTGTAGTAGATTAATTTGATTAGGATTTTCTTATTCCTATATAGAGTATCTTTTTTGACATGGTTTGCACCGATGCACTTTGTTCTGATTTTACCTTGCTTGCTTTGGACGTGGTTGCATGTCTTCTACTATGTGCTTATGATATTTGTTTAAACTTCTTATTGATATAATGATAGTAAGATGTGATGACTGTGTTTCTACTATTAATGGCTAAAATGTGATCTCTTTAATTTGTATGCCAAGTTAATAGTCTCACTCTCATTTAATTTGTTGCTTTGTGGTTGTTTTCTGTGTTCAAGGGTCTTGTTCTGCTGTCTATTCTTGACTGGTTCCTGCAGTTTTCAAGACTGCAGGTGTCTTTGATTTGGTTGCCGTTGCAGTGTTATTTGTAGCATCTTGATGTTGCTTGTGGGCCTGGTAGTTTAGTTTGCTTTTTCATGTGGCACCTAGTTACACATGTATCTTATTCTTTAAGAAAATTCTGTTATCCACCTAGACCTTTGAATGTTACACGTTTGATTTATTTTATAACAGATGAATCTAGACAAGGTAGGTACATTGATAATTAAGGTATTTCAGTAAAACTCTATCAAAGCTTCTCAAAATGATATTAGGCTTCCATAATAATGAGGTAAGGCATAACCTTTCCTAAGAGTCAAGAAAAAAATAATAGGTGGCAAACATTTGATTATTAGAATATTAATGAAACTAATAAAAGAAAAGAACCAAAATAAAACTTTTTGAGAGAATCAATGTGAAATGTTCCAAAGGAAGCAATAAGAAACTGTGAGCTCAAAGGAAAAATATATATAATGAAAGCCTCATTATGCATCCAAGGCATAAAACTTCAATTAAGTATTTAGACATATTAGAATCACATTCTGCAGCATTACATTTAGACAGAACACTAGAAAAATAAATTTGATTACTAGGAAAAGAAAATTATCATCCATGGCACAAAGAAAGCAATCATTTCGTTTTAGAATACCTTCTTGGCTATCAGGAACACCTGAATCAATGTCTCGCCGTTTGAAAGACTCATCAAAATCAACTTCTCAATCAGACACAAATGTTCCTATTCAAAGACCATCTAGGCCTTCTCTCATAACTCCTGCAGAGTTTCCTCCAATTCCTGTCAAAACTCAAGAAAACACTAAGATTGAACCTCTAAACCAATCGCCTCCTCATCCAACTCAACCAACGCCATTATCAACTTCAGTGATTGTTGAGACTACTCACTCAAAACCCCCTTTTCCATCAACATCATCTAACCATGTCAACTCTCCACCCTCACCATCTCATGCAGCATCTCAGATTCAGGTTGTCTCAACCCAACCTCAGTCTCCCTTTCATTATGGCACCATGAAGGAGCCAAAGCCTTCTTCTACTGAAGAAAACATTCATCCTACATCATCTGCATCTGAACAAGTAAAGGAAAAAATGGTCAACAAGTCTGAACCAATGCAAGAACCTGAAGCTGAGCCTGAGCTGAAGACAAATTCACCATTGATAGAAATCACCAAGTCACCACCGGATGTAGGCTCCGAACAACAAACATCTTTTATCCCCTCCTCGCCCCAAGTTTCTAAAATCGAACCAGCTTCCCATCATCATCATCCACCGTCTCCTTTGGCCTCGGTGCAAAATGAGGTATTAAAGGCTAACCATGAAAAAAATACTTTTTATACATCATCTACCTCTCAAGAACAAAAAGAGAAGATTCCAGTTTCAGTGTCTGAGCCAATGCCAAATGAAGAAGAACGAAAGATGAACTCGCCTTCGAAAATAACTCCGGTATCACAACCAGAGAAACTGTCTAAGCACACAAAAACAAATTTAGATGAGGAAAGATCAATCTCAACAGCAACACCACCAAAGTCCCCTTTGGAAACTCAAAGAAAGTTCCTTCAACATAAAGACAAGGAGAAAGTTATGCATGAAAGCAAAAAGGTAGGAAAAGCCAAAGACAAAAGTACCAGCCAACCGAATCGACATACCAAAGCATCTTCTTCAGGCACAAAGGATAAGAAGCAGCATGGTGTAAAAGAAACTGTAGAGAGAAAGATAATGTTTGCCACATCAAACTCTAGTGGAAAAGACATAGGAGTTTTGAGCTCAAAAGATCCTAGCTCTAGCATATCAAACCAAAGAAATGCTCCATTGAGCGACGAAAGGGAAAAGGGAAATGAAAAGGAAAAGGGTCCAATTCAAAAAGGTATCAAAGATGATATCACAAAGTTTGTTCATAAAATATCAGCCTCTGTGCAACCAACACAGCCTATGGAGGACAAAAAATTTAGTGTCATAACATTGACTGGTGACAATAGAGGAGCCACAATGCATGTTGGTTCTGAATCAGATAAGAAAGAAGGTTCAATCCACATTCATAGGGCCTACAAGAATGAATCTGAAGAGAGCATTGATGTGACAACAGATGGAGAAGGAAACAGTAACAATGACGAAGAAAACTCAATGGAGCAAAGTGAGGTTGGGAAAGCTTATGTTAACAGCAACATACAAAGTATCAATAATTCACTCATGTTTCATGGTTCGATCAATGAAAGAGACCCTGGAGTTCAAGTTACACTTCCACAAAAGCCCTCAGAAACCATCAATCGCGGCGAAAAAGACACTCAGAATCACAGGACTGAGTTTAACGTTAGCCGGTCGCAGAAGTCAACGTTACAGCCAACGGTTCGGCGTTATGGTTGCAAGTTCAAGAGTGGCAATAACAATGAAGACATTGAGATTATGTGAAATAAGAACAAACAACATAGCTTCCCTTGTATAAACAAACACCTTTTATAGAAATATTGAAACTTTGAAGTATAAGAAAATAAGATTCATAGTATTTAGCCACTTTCCATCATGAAAGTGTTGACAACATCCACAATGTATAATATAAATACTTTTTTAATGTGCAATGTCATTTTTATTTGGAATTGTTCATACATATTACAAGAAAATATATACTATATGCTATAGGGTACTTTGCAACTGTCTCTATTCTCTCATGTGATTCATGCTAGGGGAAATTAACAAACTTGCTTACCCATATGACATTAATCCTAATAGCTAGAATTACAGAAACATTGGCTTGCTTACACATATGTACATTTTATATCAAAGAAGAATGCAAATGCATTATCATTCACAAGCTGGTTTTGTGTCAAAGCTACTCAAACAGATTGCAAAGGCTTGAAAAGCGGAGAGAGGATATCGATAATCCATAGTGAATATGTCCTTCCCAATTTTTCCAAATTGTAGTATAACTTTCTCTTGTTCTGCAGCCGGTACGTTTTGACAAGGTTCTGCAGCTGCTACAAGCTGAAAATTCTTCACCGAGGCCACTGTAACACGTCCCTTGAAATTCAAGCACCAACATTGAAGTTGTTCATGCCATCTAGGAGCTTTGTTTTTCAAAATCAGTGGTTCTCTTGCAAAATCGGTGCAAGTTGAGCCAAACTCAACAACTTCTGGGTTTTTTACTTTTGAAGATTCATCCTCATTATGGTAATTGGTAAATTCCAAAGGAGTAGGAGCAGTTCCTCCTTCTTTGACTGAGGATATAGGAATTAAGTGCATTGTACTCTGCATTCGCCTCGGACCTCTTGTACGAAGAACATTGAGTTGATAAGATACCGTTGCTACTTTATAGTTAGCGGTAGCAGGAGCAGCCTTTGGAAGTACCTTCTTATGATGGATCCTTTGCTGCAACTTAGAACTCAATGGAAGTGAAGAATAGTGTGGAGGATGACCGTCGAAGATCATGAACTTGGTGCCGAGAAAATTAGACCTGTTCATTGCTTACAGATCAAGTAAGCAGTTGAATAAAGCATTAACCATGAAAAGATGGGGACTGAAGACACTAACCTTAGCTTTCCAATGTAAGTATTGTTAGTTTTAGAGAAATCATCAGCAACCAATGATATTACAAATTCTGTACATGTTGCTCTTCTAATCTTCTTTGCTGCTAAGAGCAGTTTGCTCATATCACCAGATAGAGCTGCAAATACAATAACACAATTTTCACAAAGACGGTAATTTAGCGTGATAATTTAGCGGCTAACTTCGTAGATTGAGGGTTGTTAAAAAAAAAACTACAAAATTTTTAACAAAATTTGTTACCAAATAGAGAATTTAAGTCATGTGAGCACAACAATCTTACCAGGGCTCAAACCAAGATATAAACTATATGTGGAAGTAACCCTTTCTCTCTTAATAAAACACTGAATCGGATTGTCTCTTGGACCAGGCTGAAAAAACATAATAAAAGATAAAGTAATCACACGTTTAGTTTCATACAATGTGCTTCCAAATGCATAAAGAGAACAAAAAAATTACCTGTTTCAGTGATATAGGGAAAGTGAGCACCCCACACTGTTCAAGTGTCTTAACAACACCCTTTGTTATCTCTCTCCACAATCTACAAACTGAGGCACAAGCTACAAGTGCTCGACGAGATGGCCACGAGGTTTCACTAGCTTCCACCCTTTGAATTATGTCTAATAGCAACTCAGGAGGTAAATTAGCCCATTGGCCATGTGATGATGATTCTGTTGTTGGTGGTGCTGATGGTGATAGTGATATAGGTGAAGAACATTCAGGTGCTATGTGAGATTTTCCATGTCTATGCATATGCTTGGTTTCTACACTTCTTCTATACATGTTGCTAATTCCCTCTTTCATCTCCTTGAGCTCTCTCACAATACTCTTGAATGACATTGTGTATATATATGTAGGACTAGAAATCTATCATAACCATTATGTTAGAAAAAAGGAAATTAGATATCATGTTTTTTATGAAACCATACAATAGTAGTATAACATATTTGCCCAAGTTCAATGTATTTATCAAATTAACAATGATGGAATGAGAATATATATATTGAAGTAAAAAACATGGAAATAAAATGAATACAGATTCCCTGCACGCATTCACGAAGCCAGCACAGCACATCGTTGTTTGTTTAATCGAGATTAGACGGTTAAAATTTCAAAAAATTAAAATCTACATAAAAATCTAGACTGTCCAATCTTGATCTAACGACCACTGATGTGTTGACTGCATGATGAGTACTAGTTAACACAAATGTAAAGGTTGGTACAAGATTTAAGTCCTTAATATAATAAAAACTCATATATTAAGAAACAAAAAAAGAAGTGAAAGAAAAGCTCAAAAATTTAGAGAAAGATGCATGTACCGTGAGACAAGAGTCTAGAAAATGAGAAAATCTTGGAGAGAACTTAGAAGGCACAAAGAAGGGAGAGTCCTTCCAAGAATTGTATCTCAAACTCCAAAGGCAATGTCTTGGTGTTGGGCTATATTTTTATACATATATTTATTTGATGATTTAAATAAGAATGTTGGTCCAACAGAATAACAAACGAAATACCAAATGCACAGATGTTTTCGAATTGGTATTTACAAGGAGTATTGTAAATGGTTCGAATCAAATTGTTATTTTGATCAATATTTGAATGAACCATTCGTTTCGATTCAGCTCACAGGATTCTTCGAAGTCAAGAGAATTTAGCCTAAGACTCGAAACAAATGGATTTGTGGGCCAAATAGTTTTGGCCCAAATCGATTTAAGGTTAGGCCCAAAGGTTTGAACGCGCCAAAAGGAAGTTACGGAGTGGAGAACGTGGGATACGAAGCTCAAATCTGGAGCATTGAGATCATCTGAAGCAGTTACGTTAACTTCGAAGTATAAATGGAAATTCCGTAGAAGGAATGAGGGTCGCAAATCATTTCATTAAGTTTTCTCTAAACATTCTGAGTACTCAGCGTTAGAAAGAAAGAAATTCATGGAGAAGAACATGTATGTTTTGTGAACCAACTTTATTGTATTCATTTTACAATTAATGCAAGTTATTTTCCAGCACTTTATTGCATGTTTATCTTTACTTTTGTTCGAAGTTTGTTGATTTGAGGCGATTCAAGTTAACTTTCTTTCATTTCTTTCCTTTATGAAATTAAGAACTATAAATGTTTGTTAAACTTTAATGAACATTGACTGGTTTTCTTTACAAAAAACAAGCATAAAATTGTCCTGAGATTTCTAGTTTGATCTCGCAAGTTTAAAGAAGTAAAACCAGCGCTTGTTTACGAAATTTCACTGTAAACAAATTGGCACGCCCAGTGGGACTGGTTTGGTGCTTTGTTTCTTTGGAAATAATTTTCTGTGTTAGTAACTGCCGTTTGCGGTTATGGCTAGAACTCATCAAATGCATGGTTCTACTACCAGTCAACCTTCGAATTCGACGAGTAGTGAAGGGAGTCCTGATTCAGGGGCTAGCCCTCCCCCTAGTTCGAATGTGGCGAGTATAACCTCTACTTCGCCAATTTCTAGTCTTAATGATTCTGGATACGTACCAGGTTCTACAATGCCTATAACAACCATGGCGTTTCATTCAGTTTCATCAGGGTTTAGGCCATTCAGGCCACCTCCTTTGTCGACGAACCCTTTATATGGTCATGTACCAACACCTACCATAGGTTTTCAGTCTATACCAGTTTCTGAACCTGATAGGTATACCTCACCTAGGGTAACTCCTACTCCATTAATCACTGCATTTGTCTTATCTTTGAGACAACAGATGGATGAGAGCAACCATGATATGGTTAATCTTTTAACACAGCAAATTGGTACGGTTTTTAACCCTTTGATCCAAAATACCAATGACAGTTACCAAATGTTGGCCTATCAAATGGGTCGAATTGCTGACTTTTTTGGTACTCCTTCTCCTCAAACTCAACCTAGGATTAATCAGATTGCACCACAGATGATTTTACCTGCTATGTCTGCCACTCCCCTTAACCCAAGGCCAACATACGTGGTTCCACATGTCACACCAAACCAAGAGCCAATACAAATGGCTCAAGAGGAATACCAGTACCAAAATGAGGTTAATCAACAACCTCCAGTAGTTATGGTTCAAATGAACCAAGATGCTGATGAAGTGGTTCGAAATGTTCAGAATAACAACTTTGCTAGGCATAATAATTTAGCAACTTTAGTCGAAACAATTTTGAATCAAAATGGCCTTAATACTGGTACTCGAAGGCCAAACTTTGTTTCTGCATTGTCTGAATACGTATTGCAAACAGAGTTACCTAGAGGTTGGAAAGTCCCTAAATATACTAAGTTTGCAGGGGATACTAATGAGTCAACTGTTGAACACATTGCTAGGTACTTAGCAGAATCTGGAAACTTGGCAAATAATGAGAATTTGAGGATGAAATGTTTTCCTAATTCTCTAACCAAAAATGCTTTTATTTGGTTTACAACTTTGCCTCCTAATTCAATTTGTAACTGGACTCAATTAGAAAGACTGTTCCATGAGCAGTTTTACATGGGCCAAACTAAGATTAGTCTTAAGGAGTTGGCTAGTGTTAAGAGAAAAACACAAGAGTCCGTTGATGATTATTTGAATAGGTCCAGACTGCTAAAGGCTAGGTGCTTTACTTCAGTGCCTGAGCATGAATTAGTCGAAATGGCTGCAGGTGGCCTAGACTATTCGATTAGGAAAAAGTTAGACACTCAATATCTTCGAGATATGTCACAACTGGCTGATAGAGTTAGGCAAATCGAAAGATTGAAAGCTGAACAAGCCAGAAATTCTAAGTTTCAGAAAAAGAAAGATGTTGCTTTTTTAGATTCTTATTATAGTGATGTTAATTATGAGTTTGAAGATGAGTGCATAGATGTTGATGATAGTGATATCAATGTGGAAGAATTAAAGCCAGGGCCTCCTTATACTTGTAAACTATGCTACTAAGACTTATACGTTTGATATTACTAAATGTGATGAAATTTTTGACTTGTTGGTTTCTGATGGTCAAATAGTTGTGCAAAAAGATTTGAAAATACCTCCAATAGAACAGAGAAAGAAAATAGGCTATTGTAAATATCATAACTATTTGGGCCATACAACTTACCAATGTGTTCTTTTTAGGGATCTGGTTCAACGTGCTCTGAACGAAGGAAGGCTCAAGTTTGCTGATAAGACTAAGCCTCCAATGAAAGTGCATGCTAATCCACTCCCAGCTGCTGATGCAACATATGTTGAAATCTTTGATTGCAACATGGTCGAAGTCACTGAAGCTGATGTTGTTGCCCCAATCAAAGCAATGCCTGAAGGAGAATATGACAAGAAAGTTCAAGAGGTGTATCCTGCTGCTGAAGAACAATTGGTAGATTTCTTGAACATGTGCAAATTGAACAACTCTGAGGTGATGCTGTGTCCTAGGTGCAGTGTTGTGTGTGACAAAGAGGCTGCCACATGTTTGAAGAATGTGATGCCTTATGCTGATAATAAAAGAAAATGGCCAAGTTCGAAACCAAACCAAAGGGGTTGGCCACACCAAAGGATTGACTGGAATAAGTCCAATACCAAAGGACTTTCAGTTCATCAAAGGTTAGGAGGACCTCAGCGTACCTTCAAACCATCCACCAAGGCACCTGTTAATCAATGGGTAAGTGGCCAATATATATGTGGCCTTTGACAAAAAGTGGATGGAGAAAGGCAGTTCGAGCAATGTCAATGTGAAGTTCATCTCTGGAGCTTCTAACTCCAAAATGATTGTTGAGTCTAAAGTGGTTGTTGATTCGAAACCAAATGCGGGTTTGAAAATGGCTGTTGAGCCACATGATCATAAAGGCTACAACAGAAGCTAACAAATATGGGTATAGGAACAATTACAAAGGCAAGAATCCAATGACTCGTACCCAATGGCGCATATATCAGCGCAAAAAGAAGTTGGCTGCTAAGCAAGTTGATGCTGGGGGCAACTCAAAAGAAGTGGCAAAAGTTGAACTGGCTCGAAGGCCAGTGAAAGAAAGACTCGCCACTATTGTGGAATCCAAAAATGAGGATGAAGAAGACTTCATGGATGATGATGATCTTCTTGATGACGAACTAGATTTTGATGTTCTGGTGAATGTGGTGTCTATTTTACCTCTGGAATATGATGTTCCAACGGAAATCAATGAGGTGGAAGAAGACTTCGAAGCTTTAGAATTGGCTGATCACAAGCCAGTGTGCTACTATGTAATGGAGAATGGCTGCGTCGAAGCACAAAATGTTGTGTTCGAAAAGCCAGATGTAGGTATGAAAAACCACTTGAAAGCCTTATTCATAAGGGCTAAAGTGAATAATGTGGGCGTCAACAAAATTTTGGTTGATGGTGGAGCTGTGGTCAACATTATGCCTCATTTCATGCTAAAGAAGTTAGGTTTGTTTGACACTGACCTGCACTCCCACAATGTAGTTTTGGCCAATTATGAAGGTAAGACTGGGCATTCTCTTGGTGCTATACAACTGGAGGTATGTGTTGGAAGCACAGTTCGAAAGACACTGTTCATGGTCATTGCTGCTAGGCCTAATTACAACTTGCTGTTAGGTAGGGAATGGATCTATGGAGTGGGTGATGTCCCTTCTTCTTTACATCAAAGGCTAACTCTTTGGAGAGATGATGGCCTTGTTGAAAATGTTGAAGCAGATCAGAGTGCCTATGTCTCTGAATCCAACACCGTGTCTCTTCAAAATTTTGACAAAAATTTGGCAAATATTGCTCCTTGTGGAGAGCAAGATGCTGCCTTCAATCAAAATGTGGTGAATCCTGACAGTGTTTACCACTCTATAAAGTTACATCCAACCCATGGTTTTTGTTGGGAAAGGGAGACTGTTGATGGACCCTGGAATGAGGATGTTTATCCACCAGCTTCTGGGTGGGGTGATTTCGAAAATAATGATGATTGAGTCCCCAGAATGGAGCAGGATTACGGCTTATGCAGCCGAAAACAGAATTAAAATGGCTATAGAAGCTATTGAATCTCAAGAAGACATGGCTTTCGAAGCCACTGATGATGTGCAAAATAAATTGGCCACAAGTGTCAATGCTTCGAAAACTGGTAATAATCAAAGGTTGGATTGCATCTATGATGATGAGCCTCTGGGTTTTGAAAAAGATCCAATCAGTTCGAATCAAAGAATGCAAGCCCAAGATCCTTTGCAAGAGGTTGATATTGGAGATGGCCCCATTAAAAGGCCAACATATATCAGTGCCAATATTGACCCAAGTTTGAAGTCAAAAGTGATCGAGTTGCTAAAGGAGTACAAAGATTGCTTTGCTTGGGACTACAACGAAATGCCAGGGTTGAGCAAAGATCTGGTGGAACATAGGTTACCCCTTCGACCAGATAAGAAACCTGTGAAGCAGCTTCCAAGGAGGTTTGCTCCAGAAATCATGACAAAGATCAAGACTGAAATCGAAAGGTTGCTCAAGTGCAAGTTCATTAGAACAGCCAGGTATGTAGAATGGTTAGCTAATATTGTCCCTGTTATTAAAAAGAATGGATCACTTAGAGTTTGCATAGATTTTAGGGATTTAAATAATGCTACACCAAAAGATGAATATTCAATGCCTGTAGCAGAAATGTTAGTGGATTCGGCAGCAGGCCATGAATATTTAAGCATGTTAGATGGCTATTTTGGCTATAATCAAATTTTCATAGCTGAGGATGATATTTCAAAAACTGCATTTCGTTGCCCCGGTGCTTCAGGCACTTATGAATGGGTAGTGATGCCCTTTGGATTGAAAAATGCAGGGGCATCATACCAAAGGGCAATGAATTCAATCTTTCATGATTTCATTGAAGTATTTATGCAGATTTACATTGATGATATTGTGGTCAAATCTTCATCTTCTGATGATCATTTAAGTCACCTTAAAAGATCGTTCGAAAGGATGAGGAAATGTGGATTAAAAATGAATACACTAAAATGTGCTTTTTGTGTACGTGCAGGAGATTTTCTTGGCTTTGTTGTGCATAAAAAGGGCATAGAGATCAATCAAAACAAGACTAAAGCTATCATGGAGACAAAATCTCCAGCAACAAAGAAACAACTTCAGTCATTACTTGGTAAAATAAATTTCTTGAGGAGATTTATTTCGAATCTAAGTGGAAAAGCTCATCCGTTCTCTCCACTCTTAAAACTTAAGAAAGATGAGGTGTTTAATTGGGGAATTGAACAACAGAAGGCATTTGATGATATCAAGGCTTACTTGTCAAATCCTCCTACTTTGATGCCTCCAATTCGAAGTAAAGAAATGAAGTTGTACATCTCAGCGTCAGACACAACCATTGGAAGCATGCTTGCTCAAGAGGATGAAAATGGTGTAGAAAAGACTATTTATTATTTAAGTAGAGTGTTAAATGATGCTGAAACCAGATATTATGTAATTGAAAAGCTTTGTCTTTGTTTATATTTTTCTTGTACCAAACTCAAGCATTATATAAAGCCAGTTGATGTTTACGTTTATTCCCATTTTGATATTATTAAACACATGCTGTTAAAACCAATTTTGCATAGTAGAATTGGAAAATGGGTTTTGGCTTTGACAGAATACTCCTTAACTTATAAACCCTTAAGAGCTGTTAAAGGCCAAATAGTGGCTGATTTTCTTGCTGAACATTCTGTCAACGAAGCCCAAATAGGTTCCATCGAAATCGAACCTTGGAGTTTATACTTTGATGGGTCTAGGCATAAACATGGTACAGGAATTGGGATTTTAATAATTTCTCCACTTAACATTCCCACAAAATTTAAATATAGAATTAATGGGTCTTGCTCGAATAATGAAGCAGAATATGAGGCTTTAATTGCAGGTTTAGAGATTCTTCTAGATTTGGGGGCAAGGCATGTTAAAATAAGAGGTGATTCTGAATTAGTGGTAAAGCAAATGACAAAAGAATACAAATGTATTCAAGAGCATTTAATGAAATACTTTGTTATTGCTTTCTCTTTGCTAAAACAATTCGAATCTTATAATATTCAGCATGTGCCTCGAATTGAAAATCAAGAGGCAAATGATTTAGCGCAAATTGCCTCTGGTTATAAAGTGTCGAAAGAGACATTCGAACGACTCATCGAAGTTAAAGACAAATTGGTTTCGAATGAATCTCTAAATGATGAATTGTCAATGCCAAAACATTTGGGGGCAGATGAGCACAACTTTCAGGAAAATTTCGAAAATTTTGAATATTTTGAAAGTTTTAACCTCCAAAATGTTAATTCACATCTGTCAAGTTTTGTGACTGGAATTTTTGTCATTGACAATTTAAGTGACGATGATTGGAGAAAGCCAATTGTTAGATATTTGGAAGATCCAACAGGAATCACTGATAGAAAGATAAAATATAAAGCTTTAAGTTACACTATCATTGGAAATGAGTTATTTAAGAAAACCCCTGAAGGAGTTTTATTAAAATGTCTTAGTGAAAATGAGGCATTCTTAGCTATTTCCAGTGTACATAGTGGCTCATGTGGTGCTCATCAGGCAGGCCATAAAATGAAATGGCTTTTGTTTCGACGAGGTTTATATTGGCCTTCAATGCTGAAAGATTGCATAGAATTTGCTAAAGGCTGTCAAGAATGCCAAAGGCATGCAGACATCCAACACGTTCCTGCAAACGAACTACATTCAGTAGTTAAACATTGGCCCTTTAGAGGATGGGCCTTAGATCTGATTGGTGAAATTAGGTCTGCTTCATCAAAAAACCAACGTTTCATTTTGGTTGGGATTGATTATTTCACAAAATGGATCGAAGCCATTGCCTTGCCAAATGTAGATCAGGATGCTGTGATTAGTTTCATTCAAAACCATATCATATATAGGTTTGGGTTACCTGAAACTATAACTACTGATCAAGGAACAATGTTTGCGGGGCGCAAAATGCAAGATTTTGCTGAGCAAGCAGGGTTTAAATTGGTAACATCAACACCATATTATGCTCAAGCAAATGGTCAGGTTGAGGCAGCCAACAAGATTGTAATAGGTTTAATTAAAAAAACATATTGCCCAAAAGCCAAGGAATTGGCACAAGACTTTAGATTAGATATTGTGGGCATGTAGAAATTCTCCTAAGGAATCTATTAATTCAACTCCATTTCGATTGACTTATGGTCATGATGTTGTGTTGCCTGTCGAAATCATGGTACAATCCATAAGGGTGCTGAGACAAATGGATATTCCTAGTGAACATTATGAAAATCTGATGTTAGATGAATTAGTTGATTTAGATGAAGAGAGGTTGCAGGCTCTAGATGTTTTGATTAGACAGAAAGAGAGAGTTGCCAAAGCCTATAATAAAAAGGTTAAATGTAAAGCCTTTAACTTAGGTGATTTAGTCTGAAAAGTTGTATTACCTATGGATAGAAGAGATAGGGTCTTTGGGAAATGGTCACCAAATTGGGAAGGACCATTTAAAATCTCACAGGTATTGTCTAATGGTGCGTACGAAATACAAGAATTAACTGCTGAACAGCGCTCAGTAAATATGAATGGCAAATACTTGAAAAAATATAAGCCATCATTACAAGAGGTTATTATAAGCTCAGAGTGATTCGAATTACGATCAATATTCAGATGCGCGAAAGGAAAATTTGCCATCAAAATGTAAACGAAACATTCAAAACATTATCAAATATTGTTCAAATGATCAACAAACTCGAATCCTTAAACATGTTTGAAAGAGCAGAAAATTATATCAAAAACAACAAAAACTAAGGGAGTTATTCATTTGCATCTCTGTGGGCATTCCTGAAGTAATGATACTGTTCCTTAGTGTGAGCCAGTTTGCGCCTAAGGACTTCGTTCTCATTGGCCAAACGATCGACTTCGCTGCTAACAACCAGCCCTTCGCTATATTGCTGAATACCGTCTCGAGCCAGCTCTTCAATCTTAACCCTTGAGACAGCATCAGCTTGAGCAGCAAATTTTTCTTTCTTGGCCTCCTCCTTAGTGATCTTCTGCTCGAGCTCTCGAATCTCCGCTTTCCAATGGGAAATATTTTCATCACAGGCGGCCATCTGCAGAAAGGCACCAGCAGCTTCGGCTTTCATTTGAGCCGCTTCGTTGTTGCGTTGCTTAGCCTGCTCGAAATGCTTTTCCTTAAGCTTTAACTTGGCTTCTTGAATTAGAGAGTTGCTTCGCAGTTGTTGGTAATGTTTGGTATATTGCTCTAAGAGGGCTTCGACTTGTGTCACGAGCAAGAATAGGTCTGCACGAGTCCCTGGGGTTTGGAGTTGATTGAAGAGGGCTTTGATGTTAAAATAAATGGTAGGATCTCTTTCGAGAAGCCCCAGCATATCCCCTTCAATCACTTCCCGTTGAAACCTCTTTTCATGCTCTGCCTGTTCGAGTTGAAGAGCTTTTTCTCTATCTGCGGTAGTGGGGATATAAGCACCAAAGCTTGAAAGCAGTTTGTCGAGCGCTTCATCTGGTGTCAAGTCTTTTAACCCCTGCAAAACCTCACGAGGCAAATAAACGTCAGGAGGTGGTTTAGAGACAGAAGTCCCTTCATCATCATTTGAGTTTCCAGTTTTGGCAGAATGCGCATGTTCGTAACTGGAGTTCAGGAACTCATCAGTATTCATGGTGTGATCATCAGCGAGCACGATCTGCTTGTTTGGGGGATTATTTGTTGTCGAATGTTCCTCTTCATGAGGTTGACTATTTCCACTCTTAGCATCCTCGTCTTCTTCGACAACGTCATTAATGTTGTGTGCTTCAGGGGTTGAAGGCAGCGTCGAAGTATTAGCCTGTGTCTTTTCTTGAGGACTGTTTTGCTCCACGGTGGGGTTCCCTTCGTCAGGATTGGTTTGTTCGAACTCAGATGTTCGTTGAGGCTCCTTTTGCGGTGCTTCTTCTTTTCACTCTGATTCTCCCCTCCAACATCTTGCTCTGGCTGCATAGTCTCGCCAGCTGCCTTTTCGTTCTCATCAGCTTGGACTTTGGGGCGCTTTTGCTTCTTGTCTTTCTTCTTTTCTTTCTTGACTTGTTCAGCAGCTAAGGTTTCTTGAGGTCCCGTAGTAGAGATCGAAGCAGCAGGCTCATGTTTCTTTTTGCTCCTCTTTTCTGACTGAAAGTGGGAAGAAGTGTCCTGCAAGTCATGTTTCGATCAGAATTGGAATAATAAGGGTAAGAAAGTGTTCGAATCATAAATGGGGATGCATACCTCCTTATCATCAGATAAGTCAATAATGGGGGCCTCCTTAGGTTTCTTTGAAGTCTCTGCAGGTTGAGCTTTAACCTTTTGACCAATAGCCACCTGAACAAGGGCATAGAAGTGGTTCGTTGGTACAAGGGTACAAAGAAAATTTTATAAGAGAAAGTAGGCTCACCCCAGGTTCACTCTTCACTTTTAAAACTGGTGGTTTGTTCGAGGCGTTCGAAGCTACTTTAGATTTGCTACCTGAAAGGAAAAGGTATACAGGTTAGTAAATGTTTTCAGAATTAAGGGAGTGTTCTAATGAGAAAGAGAATTACCTCTGACGTTCAGCTTCGATTTTATCTTGTTCAAAATGGATTCTTCGAATCCATTCTTAACAGCTTCGAGTAGAAGCATCTGGTTGACCACGTGGGCATTGTATTGCAACTCCCACTAATGTGTAAATTCTTTGGTCGAAGCATGGGAGAGTTCGAATTTGAAAGGGTTGATAGCATAGTTATCCCCTTTGAATTTTTTCATAAAGCCGTGGAACTGGGGCTCTGTCATGCCATAATAGCCCAAACAAATGTCCTGCTCATTTGAGTAGATACTCTTAGGCGAAATCTGGGTTAGCCCAAATTGTCTCGAAACAAGGTTGGGAAAGTAACCCACCAGCCCAAAATCTGTCGAAGCTATTCCAAATCGACAAGAGAGTAAGGTTGGGGTCAAATAGGCTCTCCAGATATCAGTGATTTCCTCTTCGCATTCAGGCAAAGGAGGGAAAAGGTGAATAAACCATTGAGGTCCAATAGGTCTATGTAAAAAAGGGGTGAAACTGGGTTTGAACTCTTTGAGGTTAAGGAAAACTCTAAGGTAGAAGAGAAATGTCTGGTCATAGCTATAACCTCTAGGCCTAGGTCCCATCAAATCCATCCTAGTGCCTTCGACCTGGCCCTTACTTGATTCCTCGTAGTGCATAGTAGGCAATATTATGTCCAATTCCGTAGGAAAGGTGGCGTTTAGCCACAACTGCAGGAGCCAAAAGGGTCCATAGCCCAAGAAGGTAGAACCATCCCCTGTCTTCTTAATATTTTCACATGCAGACCTCATTGATTCGTAGAGGCATCCAAGCAGGAGGCGCGCAAATCCGAATTGTTGCCCTTCATGGATTTGGTTAGCCATAATGATGAAGCGCTTCGCAACTTGAAGAGACTTCGTACAGAAAACATGTTGAGAGAGCCAGAGAGCCAAGAAAGCAACATGCTACTCATCACTCATTTCAGCATCGTCTTTTTGATTTTCAGCTATGTATTTCGAATACGTTTTACTGTTGAAACCAAAATCGATAATGTTGTAAACCCTATTGGGGTCATAAGTGTCACCAGTGGGTGGCAAGCCAGTAATGGCAGCCACATCGAATAGAGTGGGGGTCATCATACCACATTCGAAGTGGAATGTGTTGGTCGAAGACTCGAAGAAGTGTAACGCAGCTATCAACATCTCTTGGTTATACCTAAGCCCAGTTTTCGAAAGCTGGATCAAGTCGAAGATGCCATAATTTTGCCAAAGTCCGGCATAATCGTTTTGGACCCTAGCTAACCAGTTCCTATATTGGTCAGTTACATAGGGAGCAGACCTAAAAACCTTGTTAGGGTGCTTAATGTAACTAAAGTTGTAAGGCTCATGAAGGTAAACCCTAGGGGAGCAAGGTTTATAAATTGGGAAAATAGGCATAGTATCTTTGTTCCTGTTATTTTCATCAGGCTGTGGACCTCCAAATGCGTAAACAGTACCATTCAAGGAATAAGGAAAGATTACATGAGTTTCCCATAGCTTTTTTAACCTCAGAGCAGGTACTAGAACCTGATTAGCCCCGCAAGTTTTGAGATCTTCGTCTTTCCATTTTCCCACGAGAGGAAGAGGTTCTTTGGTGTTAGAGCTAGATGTCATTGCGTCTTGGAGAAGATGATAGTCACAGGAGAGAGTGGAGAAACACGGAACTGGTGAAGGAAGAAATGTGGAGTTTGTTGAAGATTTCTGGATCGCAGAAGCTAACAAAGAAGAAGAAGAAGAAGAAGAGCTGAAGTTTGCTGAAAAGTGGAATAGAGGTTTTGATCCGTTATTTATAGGGTTGAGGTGACAGGAGTTGGTAAGAATAAAATAATTGGAATAATAAATCAGAAAAGAACTTTTTCCTTCTCCTTTCAACTTCCCGAACTGCCACGCGTCCCACTCGCACGCAAAATTAGGCATTAATGATGATAATGGAAAAGTGGATTTTTGACAGAAAGCGAATCGTTTCTGATGTCGCCGCCATTGGGAAACGTGAAGTATTTATTGCCTGCGTTTCAAAAACGTCACTATCTCATTTCGAAATCTCAATCGAACGTGGCGTTTTTGGGGGGCAATTTGTTGGGCTATATTTTTATACATATATTTATTTGATGATTTAAATAAGAATGTTGGTCCAACAGAATAACAAACGAAATACCAAATGCACAGATGTTTTCGAATTGGTATTTACAAGGAGTATTGTAAATGGTTCGAATCAAATTGTTATTTTGATCAATATTTGAATGAACCATTCGTTTCAATTCAGCTCACAGGATTCTTCGAAGTCAAGAGAATTTAGCCTAAGACTCGAAACAAATGGATATGTGGGCCAAATAGTTTTGGCCCAAATCGATTTAAGGTTAGGCCCAAAGGTTTGAACGCGCCAAAAGGAAGTTACGGAGTGGAGAACGTGGGATACGAAGCTCAAATCTGGAGCGTTGAGATCATCTGAAGCAGTTACGTTAACTTCGAAGTATAAATGGAAATTCCGTAGAAGGAATGAGGATCGCAAATCATTTCATTAAGTTTTCTCTAAACATTCTGAGTACTCAGCGTTAGAAAGAAAGGAATTCATGGAGAAGAACATGTATGTTTTGTGAACCAACTTTATTGTATTCATTTTACAATTAATGCAAGTTATTTTCCAGCACTTTATTGCATGTTTATCTTTACTTTTGTTCGAAGTTTGTTGATTTGAGGCGATTCAAGTTAACTTTCTTTCATTTCTTTCGTTTATGAAATTAAGAACTATAAATGTTTGTTAAACTTTAATGAACATTGACTGATTTTCTTTACAAAAAACAAGCATAAAATTGTCCTGAGATTTCTAGTTTGATCTCGCAAGTTTAAAGAAGTAAAACTAGCGCTTGTTTACGAAATTTCACCGTAAACACTTGGACAAAACAAAAAGGTAAGAGTAGATGGAAGTTGTGGTTTGTGAGGTTTATAGGTTACTACAACAAAGTTTTTAACTTTCAAAACAAAGCTTGTGGATTAAAAACTAAAACTAGAAAAATAAGCATCAAATCATGCTTTATGTTTTTTGTTTTTCAAAGTATCAAGCAAAGCATCCCTTCTTTACAAACCAAACCACATGGACAAAACAAACCTTAATATGGTGTTTGTAACAACACAAGTACACAACTCAAACTGCAAAACTTAGTTTGGTTTTGCATTTTTATCACTTGTGACTTGCCTTAAACTATAACATTTTAACATATTTTATGGCACAAAATTTGGTTTTTTAAGTGGGAACCACTTTGATAGCTATCTATATATAAGATTGTTGTCTGTGACTTAATAATAGACCAACAATCCAACGGTCAATGGTTATCAAACCGGCTTGCACCGCATAAGATCTTCATGATCTAACACTAGATGTTTTTAAATTTTTTAAATAAATGCAATTTTAAATCCACTATTTCATCTCAATTTTAATTTTCTTACTTTTAAATATATGATTTTAGTCCCCGAATTTTAAATTTGTCGACTTCGATCAATACATTTTAAAGTTAACTTTTTATAGTGTAAAATGCAATATGTTTATGTCAGTTATATGACAATTCAGTTGATGACGTGACGCGTAATTTTTTATCTAACAAACGATTTTTATTTCATCCAATTATATATTTATCTATATCATATAAATAGTTGATTTTGATACATAAAATAATATCCACCAATGGCATACTAAAAAGTACACTAATTTTAAGGATTAGATTTAAATGACATTCATTCATCATAATAGACTTTATGTGGAAGAAGTAATGTTTCATCAAATAAACCTAGTGACAAACTCAACCAACCAATTAATATAGTACTTTATCTAATCTAATACCATTCAATGCATTTACTTTTAGCCTTCAATTCAATATAAGTATCAATGTAGTTTCATGTTATTTTCCACATGGAATATGCTTACAACACCCCCACCCCCCTTTTTCTTTTATTTTCAAAAAGTAAAGACTTGACTACTAAGATGTTTGGATGTGAAAAAAGTTAGAGTATTGAAAGAGATGGTAGGATATGTGGGTGATGGATGATGCATGTCCCTTTCTTCCCTAACCTCCCTATTGATTTATTATTCTCGAAATTTCTTCTTCCTCCTGGATTTAGGTAAGAGGTCGGATTTTCTTTGTAGCTACTATATTATGGACTACATCATTCATGTTACTATGTAGGAGTAGAGTGGACACAATTATCTACTTCTCGTGAAGAAACTTTTCTAACATGCTTCTATGAGCTTTAATAAAGATGTTAAAGTATAACAAATCATATTCTTAAATCTTAAGGTATATTTAGTGCATTATTAAATTCACGGTGAGTTTGATAAAATTATGGTTAAAAAATGATTATTTTATGTTATTTAAATAGATAATTATTTTGTTTATTTCGAAACTAGCCTCATTTAAATGAAGGATAAAATATAGAATAAAAGGTGATACAGTCTATGTTATGTTAGCTTAACTTAATTTAATGTGATAGTTGTGTGTCAAAATCATGAATCCTAATATATAATGTGTGAAGCAATTAACAACCCTAGCACACGTGACCATGCTATATATCTATCCCCACCACTTCATTATTGCTATTTTCTAAGTTGGAATTTGATGGAAACTCGATGCATTGCAATGGAGTCTTCAAAATGAACAAATATTATATTTCAAATATTTTGCAATGGTCCAAAATTATCTTTATCGAAACATTTGCACAGGTAGTGACAGATAGATGAGTTAGCGTAATTGCAACGCATGGACCACTCTCCAACATCATCTTTTCTATGTTAGTCATGCGGTTTCTAGAGAACAAGGTATAATAGTCTAGATATTTTTTTGTCGTCCTACCTATTTCTCGTACATTTTACGCGTTTTTATTTTTACAGTTCTGTCATTTGAGTACCGAGTATTGTAAAAATGAAAAATTTTATAAATTTTATTCGCTACTTAAGTGATGGACATTATACAAAATCTGGTTTGATGTTTGGTGTGTATCCACTATCAACAGATAGATGTATTTTGGTAAATTTATAAGGCGTGTGAGAAAATGGATAGGGTGGCGAAAGAAAATCTTCTAATAGTCTGAAGTTCGGACAATAGGTAATTAAAGTCAAACAAAAATATTTTCATTTATAAATTAATCTCAAATTTTTTTCAAATTATTAATTATTTGAATTCGATAACTTAGACTACTCTCAAACTTTTTTTTTTTTGATTTACACCACCAGTTTAATTTGGTTCGGGTTTTTTTAGGATATACAGATGTTTGTGTTTGTGTGTTAATCATCCGATTTCTAAAGAATAGGGTCAAGTATTTGAAGTTTGGTCAGAAGATCATAATAATCTTTTAAAAAAAATCACTTATAAATTAAAGTCAAATTTTTCTAAACAATTCACCCTTGAACAAAACTTATTAATCACTTGATTTCGATCATAATTATACAGCTCATCTTCATTCATGATCAAGAACTTGCTTTAATCACTATGGCCCAACACAAACATGTTATTCATTCATCGTCATTTATTTGGTGGCTGTATATGTTGTGAATATTGTACCTTGTTTCTTAGAAAGACAGGTGGTTCAATCAATTATGACCTTCTAGTTTTCTCTTTCTCTTTCAATTTCTTATGAATTTTCTTTCACCTTGAGGCAACTAAATACTACTTGGATATTCTCTTCTATACTATGTATGTATTGATCATCGTGAGCACTTCGATATACATCTTATTTATATATATATATATAAGCACTTCGATATACATCTTATATATATATATATATAAAATTCTAAGACATTCATAAATAATATTAAATATGAAAAATAACATGCACTGTTTATGAACTTATCACAATTGTCCACATCAACAAATGTACCGATACATATTGAATAAAAGGTGTACCGAAGAATTCACCTAAAAAAATAGCTCAAAATATTACTCGGTTCGTCCCAAAATAAATGTCATTATTTGAATATGTGCATCATTCATATAATCTATTTTAATCATTTTTTTGTCAAATTAGACCATATTTTATTACTAAAATATAAAGATAAATATTACAATAACATATAAGATGTCGTTACATTTGTCTTGATAAATACTTTTAAAATATCAAATTTTTCATTATTTTTAATAATACATAATTAAATATATTAATATTCAACATTATGAAGTGGTATATGTACAATAATCAAAAAAGACACTTATTTTAAAATAGAGAGAGTGTAGTTTTTACAAAATTATCTCTGAAGTCTTTCACTTTTGATCATTACTGGTCATTTAAATTCCTTATTTAATAGGTCAATTGTTATATTTTGTTTAGAGTGTTACCATTACTAACAAATTCTATTAAAAAACACATGTAAGGTTTTAATATTGAGATAATCACGTCGACATTTTAGATTCTCTCTTTTCTTTCTCCACCCAATTCTTCTTTAAATCCAAATCTTTGAGCCAATTTAAGAAAACGAATAATTTAAAGGAACAAAACCCAAAATAAGGGTGAAATTTTAAAAAGAATAAAATTATTAATACAAATAAAAGAACAAAATCACTGGAAAAAAGATGCAAAAGTTATGCAAGAAAAAAAATATATATCTAATTAATGTCTTTGTTTTTTACTCCAATCGGTGTGGAACTATAGATTCAGAATGCACATAATCATCATGGAACTGTGGATAATTCAAAATTTTCAATCCAACCAGTGTGGAACTGTGGATTCATACTCATCCTTTATACCAAAAATTTTGTTTATTTATTATCTAGAGGTGATAGGCTGATAGGAAAGTCTTCAATTCATCCATTTATTATTTTCACTTGATGCATCATTTATTATTTTCCCCAATGTATGAACAACATGTAATTGTATGAACAACATGTAATTCTCCTTTGTCTTCCTAAATTTATTTGTCATCGGTTATATCAAGTGGCATATTGACAGAGTTACTTATTGATCATTCATTCTCCATATTGACTGAGTTATATTCTCATAAAGATTATTGGTGTTTCAGTCACTTATATTGAGAAATATGATCCGGGTTGGCCTAAGGGCAAAGCAACCAAAGCAAGGGTTTTAGGTCTCAATTTTTTGGACTATAAAAGGCCTACTTTTTTCATTTGATTATAAATATATAATACACCAATTAAATTTCAAATATATTTTTAGTTGAATTGGTAAAGAGTAAAGTTAAATGTCATAAATATTTCTCACGTTGTACGGGTTAGATTTAGAAAAATTTATTATTTGTTTTTATTTTTATTTTACCAAAATTATTTTTTATAAATAAGTTTTGTTTATCGAAGTTAAAATAGTAAATGTTTAGAATGAATAAAATGAGTACATATAAGCATAAAAAATATTTCATTATATATATATATATATATATATATATATATATATATATGGCACAAGATAAATAGTTTGATGAATATATAAAGAGAAAATAAATTTATATAGTAAATACATGTAAATAATGGTGGTTCTTGGGCACAGTTCGAGATGAACAACTTATGTAAATATTGGATGAAAATAAATTTATTTTAATAGTATTATAAATATTTAGAGAATAATATATATTTTTGTTTATCTAGAAGCAATGTACTATGTAAATTTGCAAAATTATTTTTCATATTTATTAATGTATGCAAAAAAAGGTAAAGAAAAGAAAAGAGAAATATATGAGAAAAAAAAAGAGATTAAATAAAAAATGATGCACATAGTATTACATGAAAAATTAATGGGAAAATGAATTCTAATATATTTATGGTGTTATGCATATAATAAATGATTGTGAGTTTTTTTTGTAATTGATATTCATGACTTTAAGAGTCATATTTAATACATGAGAACGAGAGAATTGTGTATGAGTTATTGATATGAAAATTTTAATTTTTAATTTTAATTTCATAATTGGTTGGTGGTGTCATGCATGTAATTGGTTGGTGTTGTTTTTTATGATTAATATATATGACTTCAATAGTCATATCTAATAAATGAAAATGAGAGAAAATAAATTGTGTGTTATTTATCTAATATTCAATAAAAATGAAAATTGTATGGCATATTATTTGTGTTTTCTTCATTCATTCATTTCTTTAATTAAATTATGCAACATTTAAATTTCTAAATTAAAAGTAAAATTCTTAATTTTAGATTAAGTTAAAATTAAATTCTCAATCAAGAGTATTCAAGTTTGATATATAACTTGTGTCAAAAAATAAAAGTTTGATATCAAACTTGAGCAATACTTGTGTTTTTTTGTCAGTATACTTTAGGTTTTGTTTTTGGAAATATAACATTAAAAGATAAGGAAGTAACAAATAATTAAAGCAATTTTAGAAGTTTGGTTTTAAATATAAAAAAAATCAAAAAATAAAAGGAATATGATATAATATATTCAGTTTGTTTTAGATATTTATGCTATATAAAAAGTAATGAATAAAATATATTAAAAATTCAAAAGATATTTATTGAAATAAATTATGATAAAATTAAACAACATCATTAAAAAAGGTAGAAATAAAAATAAAATGTATGTTGATATATTGATGCCAAGTTAAAATAAATATTTTTGAAAAATAGAAAATAAAAAAATATACAAAACAAATGTGAAAACAACAAAAATAATGAATTTGAAATAATGAATTTTTTTATTGAAATAAATTATAATGAAATTAAATTATACTTTAATTGAGTATACATAAAAGCTACTATTGATTTTTCATGTAATTTTTTATTTTATAAGCCTAATAATAAAATTTGTTTTAAGCCTCTAACTATGTTCGGACGGTCCTGATATGATCAATGATTTGATAATTAGAAGTTTAGAATAGAATCAGTAATAAAGTACAAATAAAATAAAAAGATTTAGTAAGAAATTTTCTCTTGATTCACACTCACATTGAAAGCAAAACCCTCCCATTCTAATTTCTACCATTATTTTATATTTATATGGATCGTCTAAAAGAACAAAAAAAATTATAATTGACCGAGAGTTTCAATGGTGCTTCCTACTTTCTTCTTTTTAAATTATTATAAGTCGTTGGAGGGGGGGGAAATTATTCCAAGTTATAAGTCGTTTGAAAAAAAAATTGTTTCAAATTATATGTCGTTTAACAATACAAATAAACATTTAATAATATTCTAATTAAGTATGGTGAGAGTATTTCAATAGCATTTTCATTTTTCATTATCAAAAAAAAAAAAATAGCATTTTCATTTGCTAATATTCTTGACGGAAGATCCATTATTATTCTAACGTATGTGTGCACATGTGTTTGTGTTTTTTATTGTTAGAATACAGATCTATTGTCTTCTGAGATAGACAAGAATAAAATACTTAGGTTCCAAGAATAAAATAACTAAGATCATCAACTAATGTCAAAGAAATCCACCCCTAATAATAGTATCATTTCTCATTGTTATTGCGGCCTCAACAAGTCTACAAGTTTTAGTTCTTTAGTAAATCTATTACAGTCAAAGGTCGTTGAACTTTTGACAATGTAATTCGACCATGAATTCTTAATACAAGATGATTTTAATATTAGACTTAGATAAATATATATCTTATTAGTCCAACATCCGCAAAAGAGCCATGAAAAAGTTGTGGTATGGTGGAAGAGGAAGCATTGGTGGTGTTGAAAAACAAACTTGTTTTCTAACCTTCCTTTTTTTTCCATCTTTTTTCCAAAAAGTCCAAAAACCAAGTACTATTTTAACCCAGGAAACACTCAATCATACAAAAACCAGTACTATTTGCACAACTTCTATAAGAAAAAGCACCAGAATTCTATAATCTATAGCTGGAGAGGACCAAGAATAGGTTTGCAAGGTTGGTCTTTTGGAAATAAATGGGAGGCAGTGTCTAAAGTTGAAGTGGACAGATTGTGCATCAGGTTGAGCATAAAAACAAGTAATCACAGTAACAGCATAAATTCCTTCCCCCTAAATGATCACAACGATGAAAGGTGGTTTAAGATACCAAAAATTCCTTCCCATTATAAAGCAAATTAGCAAATATATATCCAAGGACATCACATGAATCAGAGTAAACATTAAAACTAAATTACCAAAATTACTGATAAATAAGTAAGAGTAGAACTTTTCGCTGCACTGCAGGAAAGACATCAGGTAAAACAACAGATGAAAATCTTTTAAAGCAAAACTGAAATTAAGGAAAAACAATATCTCAACCTCGATGATTAATCTTAACAACATGATATGACAAAAACTAATTCATCCTTCTAATGAGTTCATTGATCTTATCTTCCCTGTTTCCAGCATCACCACCTTCAACATAATGATTTCTTTTCTTCTTCAAACCACCTAGGGGAGCTTTGAGCTTGAACGGCCACAGGAAGTTATTTGCCTCTCTGAAGTGAGGGCCGACTGTCAGTATCTCATGAATCAGATCTTCAATGCAAATGATCCCGTGCTTCCCGAGAACCTGATATTGAATATCATGTCAGTCGAAGAATAGAAAAATAGAATCAAAAGTCAGCATAAATTCAACAACATCGTACATGGGACATCCAAATTCCCATTAGTCAAGAAATCACACATAAGACAGTCACAATCTGGACTGTTGAATCAAAGATCAAACACCTCATGTTGCGACTTTATCAAATTGGGTCCAAAATACAAAGTCGTAATGCAGAGCCATCTCATCGAGGTCTAACGGTTCAGATTGTTGGTTACAAGATTTAGTAATTGAAGTGAATCCAAATCACAGACAAACCTGTTCGATGATAGAGTTGTCTGTCAAAGCAATTCTCTGTCGGTCAACTTTGCCGTAACCCCTCTTGTAGATCAATTCCTTGACACTCTTCAGATTAGGGTACCTGAAATAAAGTAGCATATAGTAAGAACCTGTGCTGAGTAATAATGAAGAATGATATAATTTGGACGCTTGATAATTTTGAAATTTTGTATACCCGTATGTAACATATGGCTCTACCCTGTGGAGCATATTCACAGTGGCTTTGTTGACTTTGAGAAAGACACCATTAAAGATCTGCAGTCAAAAGAAACGGAAAAATAAGTCTACACTGTAATTGAGTCTTGGAAACAGTATTTGAGGAAATATAGAAAGAGAGCCAGAAGCCAAACAAAAAAGAGAAAACTAAAGTAAATTTTTTGGTGAACGAATGAAAGGAAGAAAATAATTTCTCAGGTGAATCCTCAAAAATTGTTGTCTAACATAACATATCCCTCTCCATGAGATGATCACATGCACTTTGGGTTTTAATAGTAGATCAATGCAGGAGACAGCACAGCACACAATATATCTAGCTAAAATTCGACTACTTACGCAGAAGAATGAAAATGTCACAGATGGAGATCTAAACCATTTGACTATAATGGGTCTAACAAGGAATAATTCTATGGGAAACTATAGTTGTCAGGTGCAATCTTATCAAACATGAAAATCCTAACTAGTATCAAATAGTGAGTAACTGAGTATAGATATCCAAAAACAATAGATCATAAGTAAATACATAATACCTAAGATCTTAAATTATATTCAATTCAATAATTCAACATTCAATATATATAACACAAATTAGCAAAAACAACTTAAAACTCCCTTATATTAAACATTATAGAAAGATTATAGATAAAAGTCATTTCAAAGAGCAAAGAGCTATAGGCTTATCTCATGAAAAAAAAACTAATAATATATTCTTGGATATACTTAACAATTAGCTAAATACTTAGTTCAACAAACTCAACATATATTAGTTTAATGAGTGCATATAAGATCCCTAGAACAACTCATTGAATAACCTTTAATGAGAGGTGCATTGCATGATATCTGCTAACTTGTCTATAAACAACCTTACAACCATACAGTTTCACACTAAAATGGTATACAAACAACCCTTGACAAATTTCTCAATCCAAAATGAAGTTACTAATCAACAAATTCAACACCCATCAAGAACAAAACCAATAAACATTAAACCAATTCATTGAGTAACCAGTTAAAAAACAATTTGAAAGCTACCTGTCTCAAACGCAAAAGCTGCAAAATCTTCCTTGATTTTGGGTCCATAGCATTGATACTGAAACCACAAAAATCATAAAATTCCCATTAATAAAAACATCAACAACAAAAAAACCAACAAAGAATACAAATACTATACTATAAAATACAAAATAGATTACCCTCTGATCCTAACAATGAACAAAAGCTTAGCTTCAGGATCAACATAAAATCCACCCTTAAGTTTAGCTTCACGCTTCAACCTAATCAGCTCCTTTTGCTGATAAACACAAATTAAATTAAATTAAATTAAATTAGTGAATAATTATACAAATTAAAAATGTAATTGAATTAAATTAACAAACTTTATGAAAATTATTAATACAATACCTGTTCATCATACTCCTTAGCGTACTGTTTGGCTCTACTCCAAATGAGTTTCCTAGTTTCAGATCTCTTCTTCTTAGCTGTTTCATGTTCTTGCTTTTTCACCAAAGCCCATTCTTCGTTCCTTTTCTGCTTCTTCAAAACGGATTCAGGAACAACTGATTTCACTTCCTCTTTCGCCATTCTGAGATTCAATGATTAATTCAGAATATGAAATCGGAAAAATTGAAGAGAGATTGATATTGAAAAATGTTACCTGCTGCCGCGCAATAGAAGGTGAGGGAAAAGAAATGTTGTTAGGGTTTTGTGCTTGTGTACTCTGCCCTAAACAATATGAATGGGCTTTATGGATTGATATGTATGGGTTGGGCTATTCATACCAAAAACCATCTGGGCTTTGTTTTTGTACAAAACAATAAAAAAAAAAAATTCCTACCATTATATTTGGAAATTGCCGTGGAAAAAAAAAATTAGAAATGATATTTTGACAACCATTTTGTTGTAGACAACTTCCATTTATACTATCTATCTATTTTTCCAATTTTTTATTACATCTCGAACTACGTGCATTGTGAGTAAGTTGTCAAGTGGTTGTCCATTTTAAGATGTCAAAATAACACAACTCAAAAAAAATAGATTAGATTTTATACGGTGATAGTGCAAAATGTTTTATTTTTTGTCAAATGGTCTAATGACTATAAATTCCATATTTAAGATGAATTAGTGGATGATCATGAATTAGGGGATGATTGGGTTTAAACTCTGACCCCTACATATATAATTCAATATGTATCACAGTTTTTTTTTATAAGCTTGTTTTTAAAATATTTATGTATGATGTATTCCCTTTAACTCTAAAATTTTGATTTAGTTTTTTTTTTTTACAAAAAAATTGATTTAGTTGTAAAAATACATGGTCGTGAATTCGATATAGTCTTGATTGAATTTGAGCTCAACTAGTTCTTTTGAAGTTAAATAACTCTCTGAGCACTAAAGTTTTATGATCTATCTTAAAATGGGACCCTAATATATTTTAAAAATAAAATTGAAATGAGTCATTTGTTATTTCAAAATGTAAATAACAACAAAAAATTGTAAAAAAAAAAAAAAAACGATTGCATAGGAAATAGTCATATTGCAGTATACTAACGGTTAAATATCAATTAATTTACAAATTTGACGCAAGAATTAAAATGATATTGTGGATTTGTGCATTGGTTTTGTCTGTAATATGTTTGATTTATATATTTTGCCAAAAAATATTAGAAATTTTATAGAAAATTAGAATTTATTTTGAGTTTGTCTATTAAAATAAAAATTATTTTTATTTTATAAAATAATCTTTAAACCACAATCTAGAAACCTTATGAGTTTACGAACTGAGTTTTTGTTTTGTGTCCACCTAGGCAATACAATATGTATTAAAAATTTGATTATGAAAATTTTGATTTTGATATTATTGATTAGAATATGTCTCTTTGAAATGTCTTTATACGTAGGGGTAAGTTTCACCATATAAATCAATTTTATAAGGTTTAATTACACTCTATATAAAATTCTAAAATGATATAAGTAGTCTCGCCTCCAAAATTTGTCGGACCATCAGTTATTATTTTTTCGCTATCATTTCACTTACTATTTATATCCACACATCAATCAAATAATATTGGACATGAGAGAGTGCGTTAAGACTAAGACTCCATATTGGATCCAATAGAGGCAATTTTGGTTCTATAAAACTGAATTAGGACAAATTCAATTATTCAAAATTTTAAAAGGTAAGTTTCTCTTCATAATTTGATTGGTGCAGGTTATGATGGGTGCATCAACTAATCTTCCCATGGTGGGAAAATGACATTTAACCTCTAATTGCAGGTCACAACCGGTTTCTTTGTAAGTTTAAGTTTTTTTTTCTTTGAACTAAAATACCCATTCATATTTTGACCAAAAAAACACATTGATATTAACATAAAATGCACCAAAGGAATTAAGAATTTTTTAACTGAATTATTTATGACTTTTTTAGTGCAAAAACTTTAAAAATTTATATGTAATACATCCTTTGATAATTTTTTTTTTAACTTTTACAAGAATAATTTTAATAATGTACTAAACATGATCGTGAAATGCATGAGATGACTGAAAGGGACTACAAATCGTGACAAAAAATATTTAAGAGATCAAAATTTGTTGAAATTTTTTATAGAAACTAAAAATGAAATTTGAAATATTTATAATAAAAAATATATAAACTTATTTTTTTACACAAAAATATATAAACTTAACTCTATTTTTTATGGTAAAAGAGTAATATTAATTTTAAAAAAATAACTATACAACCCATTCTTTTTATTATTTATGGTAATTTTAAAAATCTTTTACGTATGTAAATTGATTGACAGTAATTAATATTACATAGATATGTACTGAGTCAAAATGCTAGATAAATACAATTTATTGTATACAAGGTGCATTAAAAAAATGACAGTAGTAATTAAGCTTGATATATTTATCACACTATTATTTATTTGCTTATAAAAAAAGCACTATTATTTATTTATTTATTTTTTCTTTACAAAAGAATTATTTATTAACTAATGTCACTTACCAAAAAAAAATTTATTAACTAACGTCTAACACAGTTTAATCAATCATTTTTAATGCAAAAGTAAAGTATAATTTCAATAGTAAATATGAAATTTTTCTTCACTAGAGATATCAAGTTTTTTAAACAAAACACATTTTATAGAGAGAGAAATTTGAGAGTTACCTCTACAAAAGGTAGCACATCCAAAATCTAAGCCATTGAATATTTAAATAATATATCAATGGTAGGATTTGGCTTTCCCATCATGGAAAAATTAATCTCCCTTCCCATCATAAACTGCACCAATTTGATTATGTAGTAGCTAGAAGATTGTAACCAAGAATCGCACCGAAGAACTGAACACACAAAGTCATCATTTGCATTGATATGACATGAGTGAAATTTGGTGGAAATATTATTTTGTCGAAGATAAGATTATTCTGAGGGTGGTGGATCCCATCTCATAAGGATGGATGGAGATAATTCACTCTGTAATCATATCATGATAAATAATTGAAATTTTAATAACGTTGATCTATGCAAGATTAATAGCATAAGGTCCGTAAAACATATGCAAGATTAATATTAAATATAAATATTCACTAATTCAAATATGATTGGATGAAGAAAAAAAATTAAAAATAATTTCTATCAATATATTTCGTTCATAAATATTTTCGTTCATAGATGTTTAAAGTAAAACTATTTGACATATTGTCCTGAAATATAATCAGAGCCAGTCCAATACTAAATAAAGTCTAAAACGAATTTTAAAATAAAATTAAAAATAGTTACTTGAATTTTTAAAGAGTTATAAAATTGTTGTCTTATTTTTATAATTTATTTTTTCGTAGACCTTTATATTTTTCTCTAAAGTCTTTTTCTACTATAAATGAATGAACCTATGATTTACAAGAGATATTTTTCCTTTTTTTTTAAAGTCCTAAAATCCTCGCTTAAATCATCTTACACTTTATAATTGATCTCCGAATAAAATTAGACGGTCTCATGAGTCAGAAACTGAAAGCGAGAAATAAATATAAAAAATTATCTTACACTTGGGTCGGCTCTAAATGTAGTCGACGCATGTATTTTGCACTATTTTTCTTGATTCTTTTGGTTGGTTGTCGTTATTTTAGTCTTATTATTATTTAGTAATTTAATTTTGGCAAAATTATATGTTTGGTCCTTTATTTTATTTTTTGTAACATTTTAATCCTTTATTTTTTATTTATAATACTTTGGTCTTTTATCTTATATATTTGTAACACTTTGGTCCTTTATCTTTTATTTGTAACACTTTAGTCATTTATCTTTTATAAATGAAAGATAAAGGACTAAAGTGTCACAAAAAATAAGATAAATGACCAAAATGTTATAAATGAAAGATAAGGACCAAAATGTTAAAAAAAAAAAAAAGATAAAGGACTAATTTTGCCTTTAATTTTTTATTCATGACATATCTTATGCTGTGAAATTTTTTTTGATAATATATATATTGTCCGTTTTGTATCTAAAAAAGAAAAGTGAATACTATGTGAATAAGAGTTTAAAGATGGATTGGGATGCGGTTGTGAAGCACACGTACCGTGAAGTGAATAGGTTGGTGGATGCTCTTGCTAAGCATAGTTTCTCTGTGACAGATGAAGTTTGTTTCTTCCAGAATTGTCCGCAGTTTTGTAAGCATCAGTTGGATGCAGATGTGAAGGGATTTGTTTCCCCTCGTAGCGTGCCGGTGTAGTTGTTTTTTCTTTCTGTTCAAGCCCTCTTTGTAATAAAAAAAACAGTGTTTAAAGAAGGCTTCTTAGTTCTTACACAGTTATCAATCAAATTTTATTATAAATATTACTTTGTTATGACTTCAAAAAGACTGTTAACTACTACTCAAAGAAACTAGGAAATGAACAAAAAGAAATAGAATATGAAATTTTTTGTTAGAAGATTTTTAAAGGTTAAAAACCATAAACTCAGGCACATTGTTTTCTATATCTGTGGGCTACATGAACTGAAGCATAGAATATTCAATAAATTATCACACACTTCATTGGAGTAAGAGGATCAGTGTTACTATTTGGAGGGGACCCATTTAGTCCATGATCCATCCATTATGCATGAAAATATCATCATAGGATAAGACCAAAAAAAAGAGAAAATAGTAGCACACCCCATCAACAATATATAAAATTAATAAGATACAGAGTGCATTGTGACGTGTGATTGTTTGATTTTATACAAAAAACAAATTAAGCAACAAAAATGGGTTCTCTTATGGCAGGATGGGGTTCTTCCTCCATTGATCCAAAATCAGGTACCATGTAATAACAATATACTATACTTACACATATGCTTTGTGCTTAATTAAGCATTTTATGTTGTGGAGTAACTAATCATATTAAAAGCTAGTTTTTTCTGATGAGGGAAAATTTTCCATATTGTTTCAGCCACACTTAAAAGGAACCAGTCACTCACTAAAGATGAAATTGATGCTTATTGGAAATCAAAGAAGAAAATAGAGGAAGAACACCTTAGAGCCATTTCCAACCTTTCAGAGACTATTCAGGTTTAGATATTGAAACCTCTACTTGCCACCTTTTAGTTCTCTACTCTTTTCAATATTTTCATTTTTCTTGTTTTTATTTTTTCCTTTTTCTTGTGTGTTTGTGTATTGGTCACTACTAAATTATCGAAATAATTTAAATATGTTTGTAGTCCTATAAATTATTGAAATAAATTTGTATGTTTGGAGTATCATACAAATTTGATTTTTAAAAATTTTTGTCAATGATTTTTCTAGTAGTGAGTGGCATCTACAGGAAAAACAAATTCTCAAAGTTACAATCAATGATATGAAAAAGACTCAAATTTGAAATTAATGTATATACGATATACGATGCAACCTGAACAGGTTAGCAAATACAATGATCCTGAAAAGAAGCTTCAGAAGTCAATGACTATGCCTGTGACCCATGTAAGGGACTCCTTTAATATGGACGCACTTGACACAAGTTTGGAGCAACTTATCAACAAAAATGGCTGGTAAAAATTAATTTTCTCTTTCAATTATAGTTATATATGATTGATTTAGTAGTTTAATATTTGTTACACTTTTATTGTTATTCTTAGAATTGAGAGTTGGACATAATTCAACCCTATAAAACAGCCTGTAATTATATGAGAATTGTGTCAACTTTATAAACACATTCAGGTCATCTCACATATGATGTGAGACTTCAGATCTGGTGTGAAACTTCTTAACAATTATGAATCATATAAATTAAATATAATAAATTTGGTATATGGTTGGTTGGACTAATAATTAATTTGAATGCAGGTGGACCAAGAGTAGCTGGGCATTTCTGAATGAGCCTCCATTGATGGAAACTGCATCAAACAAGTATGCAGCTCAGTTTCATGTTGCCAACTTGGGATCATCAAAATTGAATCCCGAAGATGAAATTAGTGCTTGATCATATAAATCTAACTAAACACTAAACCATGTATATATTAATTGATTAATCAAGCAATTAATCAGTATTTCTGTATTTGTGTTCACTTATATAATATGTCTAGTGTTGAAACAATAGCATGGTTGTTTTTGGAGTCTCGTGTTGCTATGTAACAGTAAGAAGCTTAATGTATGTTAATCAACGTGTGTTTCCTGCTTTGTTTGAAGAATGTAATTTAAATATTGAAACAGTGTTAATTTGATGGATGAGCTTTCTTGATTCAAATGCTAAAAAGTAAAAACTAATAACCACGAACTTACTGACATTCATCTATAAGAAAACATTTGCCTATAAAAAACAAATGCGATCATAAAAAAATTGATCGTTCTGATAACAGCAGAGATTAGCCAAGTGAAGAAGCATAAAAAGGAAGTTATAAGAAATGGAGAACACATCCACAAAAGCAAAAGTATCTTACATTGCAGGTTATTCATTCGGGATGTGTTAGCGAATAGCACAATTTCCTGCTGAAGGTTGCAATGCTGATCTTAAATTTGTATACTATAAATCAGATTCATGACTGAATAAATGTTGCATTGTTGATCTTAAATTTGTATACTCTAAATCAGATTCATGACCGAATAAACTCCTAGTTAGTTATTTTCCGGATTGAGGTTCTTCTCAATGAGAATCATATTCAAGTTGTTGGCTGCTTCATCTAATCCAAGGCCCGTAAAAGCATTCATAATTCTTTTACAAGCCAGCGTATCAAAATCCGGGGTTGTCGCTTGTTTCCACTGATCAATAACTTCGCCTGCTTCTTTTGCATGATCAAGAATAAGATATGCAGATATGATGCAGATATAATTCCTGCTAATCATTTTCTGTTTAGTCCTTCTCAATGAATTCCATATCAGATCAAGTTTATCCTTATTTCCCAACCCACCATAAAGAATGATCAATAAGTCATATGTTATCCATTGACTTTGTGTGATCTTTTTCTCAGTCTCGACGAGTGAGTTGGAACTTGCTCTATCAAGATGACCCGCAGTAAAATATACGTTGGCCAGGTTCAAATATCTAATCCAACTTTCATCAGAACCAGCACCGTTACGCATTTCTTCAAGAATCCTTCTAACTTCATCAATATCAAGAGAAGCAGCACATGAACTTATCCATAGATTAAAAGTAAAGATATCAGGGGTAACCTTTTGTTGTTTGAGGTCTTCGATAACCGATGGAACCTTTTCGACCTGCCCGACTGACATGTAAAGAGTCATCATTTCATTGTAAGTAAGGGCATCAAAGGGGAGGTTTGAATCTTTTATCCTTTCATATAATTCCTCAGCCTTTTCAGTCATTTTAGCTCCTGCATAACAATGGAGGAGAGCTGTGTAAGTCTCACATGTCTTTGCGGAAAGTGGTAAAGCCTCAAAGTAGCGCTCTGCAGCATCAATGCCAAAAACTTTGTTCATCAAATCTATGCGGTCTGCATAATCAGAGTCTGATAACTTGTATTCTTCATGACTAACCAACCATTCCGATATCTGAAATCAACAATATTAAAAAATTGTGAGGCCATATATCCAACAGAAAATAGAGCCATGTTCATAATAAAACTTTCCAAGTCCAATGCTTATCACTAGAAAAGACTGCAACATTACTCAACAACCATCGAATGCATTTGATTTTGAGACCGTTTTATGGAGCAAAACTAATACATGAAAATACAATGCATCAGAAAAACATTAAAGAATAGAGGCCCTCACTAGGACACTGAACAACACCGGATGACCCTTTATTATTCCAACAATTTTAGGCATTACAGAACTAAGTAAAGTATTAATTTGCGGACCTTACAAAAGTCTATTAATTTGGTAGTCACCTTGCAATCTTCCTTCTTCTAAACCTTACAAAACTATGAATAAGCATCGGCGAAGATTCAGTAACAGTCTTGATTTGTTAATAAAAGAATAAGAACATCATCTTAAAAGCATTAACGATCCAAAATCTTCTATGATCTACTACTACTTCATGTCTTCTAAAGATATTCTCTTTTTTTTCCCACTCGATCTAAACAATTTCCAGAAGTTATCGCTAATTCACAGTCAGAGAACTATATTACCCAAAAATAAACTTCAGAACTCAAAAAAAGCTGTCATCTAATGAAAGCCTGTTTGGATAAAGAACTTAAATAAGCGTTTATCATATAAGCTATTTTTGTAACAAAAGATCAAATGAAGTCTAACGATTTTCATATAAATTATAAGTTGTTTTCACGAGGTATCCTAAAAAGCTTATTGAAATAAGCTGAAAATCATGTCATAAGTTGTTTCCATATGCTCTCTTAGACAATCTCACAAGTACCAGTACCTATGGTGCTGTTTTGATAAACGCCTCAATTTGCAGCCTATAGCATAAGCTCCTATCATAATAAACTCTTATGTATAAGCTATTTCTATAACAAAAAATAAAATAAAGTCAAACTATTTTTGTATAACCTATAAGCTGTTTTCATAATCCATCCTCGATAAATTATGGAAATAAGCTGAAAATAGTTTATGAACATGTTCATAAGCTCTCTCAAACAATGTCACAAGTGATTATGCCAGTAGATAAACTCAAATAAGTCAATCCAAACACACTTTATTATAAAAACTCTAAGTTGTTTTTATAAGCTATTCTAAATAGCTAATCGAGATAAGCGGAAAACCACGGCATAAGTTGTTTCCATAAGCTCAAGCTCTCTCTCTCAGACAGTCTCACAACTACTTATATCAGTATATAAACAAACTCATATAAGTGAATTGAAACATAAGCGAAGAGAAAGGAAAGAAAGAAAACCTCTAAAGCGTGTTTAAAACGCTGAGAATCTCTAAGTTCTTTAGAAATATCACGAAGTTGAGAAACAGGAGGAATAGAATTTCCTTGAAGAACCCATTTCTGAAGAACATTAGTAGCACTTCGTTTGGGGAGTCTCAATCTCAATATTCTGCTTCGTAGATCATCATCATCATTACCCTCTGAAGAGTTCGGAGTTTCTTCTACATAATCACTGCTTACAGCATCTGAAGAAAAAAATCTTGCTGAGCGATGATGCTGATAACTGTTATTGATTAAACCACTGTTTCTGCATAACGGTTAATTGAACTTGGGTGAATTTTCAGCTATGAATCTGATTAGTTATTTGGAAAATTGGAGAATGAGATTTCCGTTACCTTCGTTTGACGAGAGAGAGAAACAGAGAACGGTACGACATTGACGGCGTTTGTTGTAACTTGCTCCGTTTAGTGTTTTCCGTTTTATTTGGTTTTCACAGAGGAATTCGGTCGGAGATGAGAGACTGCTTTGTTTCGGAGACGGTGTCAATGGGAAATGTTTTTTTTTTTTTTGTTAAATCAAAACGAAATGGGTGTGGGCCTGTTATGGATTTCGGCCCAGATTTCGGCTAATTTTTGTATCGAAGTGATTTATTCATGTTTTACCCTTCTCCAATGGATATTATAAAAGTGAATTTTTTTTGAGAAATATCGCCTCCTATTTAAATAACGGATGTCTTTAGCAAAAAACTTTTGAAAAAAATAACGGATGTTAAAAAAAATTTGGTATGATATTTTTGGGTATATCTACTACTTAAATAGTAGATAGAAATATTTTGTTAATTTGTAAAGCGTGCGAGATAATAGATACGGCGTCAAAAATAAATCCTTAGGATGTTACAAGATGAAGTCCAACAAACTCATAAGCTTGAATTGAATATAGTAATAGTTATAGTTATAGAGGAGTAATAACAATACACACTTTTATTGTAAAAAAAAAACAATACACACTTTCTAAAATCATACATTTATACATATTAATTCATATGAACTATTGAATTTTTTTTTTTTGACCAATATAAACTATTGATTTGAGATTCATCGACTTACATTACATCTTTAATTAAAATAGTACGAGATTTAAATATAAACTATTGGGTCTTGTATGAACTGATTTGGTTACCCTTATGTGACTCTTTGTACTCTTCGATAATCTATCTTGGCACATCTTGTGCTAGGGAGGCTGTTTTATTTTTATATATATATAAATCTCATTTTGGCTTGTTCAAAAAAAAATTATTGTATGAGATTTAAATTCTCGCAGTATTATTATGTAATTTAGATGAATGTAATTGCAAAAGTTAAGTAAATCATAGTAGTATATATTAAAATTTATTTTAACTTTAATTTGAGTTGTTTCTTCACAATTGCAATTTTTTTTTGGTTAAGCACAATTGCAATTATTTATTACTAGCCGCCAAACGTCGTGTGATCGATATTCTTTTTTTTTTTATTTGCTGTGATCGAAATTCTCTATTGTGGAAATATAAATAATTACTTAATCTTTTTTTTTATTGGACTTAGTTAATTGATAACTACTTAACATCCTTTTTTGTTGTGACTAGTTATTAAGAAGAAAAAATATATATATATTTTTTTACTATAAAAAAATTGAAAACATACTTTTATATGGAAGTTGTGCTTAGTTATTAAGAGAAAAAAAAATTATTTACTAAAAAAAACTGAAAATCTATTTTTATGTGGAAGTTATTTTTCAACATATATAAATATTTAGTTTTTTTTTTATAGTTTGTTTTAAGGGTAAAATAGGTATAATGAAAAAGTCATCAAAAAATTTATATCCTCTTTATATATAGTAATAGATTTAATAGTCGATACTCAATAGTTACGATTATAGAAAATACAATTATGTTAAAATTCTTGACAGACAATTTTATCGTCAATTATAATCTTATCTGATTTAAGATATTAGTCATCTTACAAAATTTTCTTTTTTTTGGTACAGAAACTATATTTAATTATATAAAAGAAACTCTCAATTACTTAATATTACTTTAATTTATCATAATAATAATAATAAGGTTTAAACATCATTTTCGTCCTGTAAGTTCATAAATTTTTGGTTTTAGTCCCTGTATCTTTTTTTGCTGCAAATTAGTCCCTGCATGTGCAAATCTTTTTTATTTTAGTCCCTAAAGCTAAAATCCGCAAGAAAATCTGTAGGAAAATTCGCTAATTTTCTGCAGATTTTCCTGCGGATTTTAGTTTTAAGGGACTAAAAACAAAAAATTTAAACATACAAAAACTAATTTACAACAAAAAAAGATACAGAAACTAAAACAAAAAAATCGCGAAGTTACGGTTACATTCACCATTTTTTAGACAATCCCTTAAAATGAAGGTAAGGCTTTTTTTCCCAATAATAATTTGAAACACACCCAAAATAAAGAGTAACCTGCTATTGAAAACCCCAAATTACCCTGCCTCCCTCCCTCCCTTCCTTCCTTCCTTCCTTCCACTCACCACCACCATCACCACTTCCTTCAATCCTTCTTCTTCGATTCCATTACATCACAGAGAGATTGTTTCATATTGGTTGACGAATTTTCGAATCGTAATCGGAAATGGGAACATTAGGCAGAGCTATATACAGCGTTGGATTTTGGATTCGTGAAACCGGTCAAGCCATTGATCGCCTCGGTTCCCGCCTCCAGGGAAATTACTACTTTCAAGAACAGCGTCAGTCACTATTCTCTTCTTAGATCCATTTTCTATTTCCGTAATTACCCTTCCTCTATGTCTTAGATCAATTTCTCTATTCTATTTCTTCAAATGTGGCGTAATCATTTTTTTTTAGGTTTCATTATGTTCTACTTATTTATTATTAGTACTTGTGTTCTATGTATTGAAAGCTTAACGGAATAATTGGCACTAAGAAATATGATGGTATGGTTGTGGGAAAATGTTGGAAAGAAATGGGAACTAGTTGTAGCCTTGTAGGATATTTGTGGGCAATTTCTTTTTAGCTTATACAGAGTAGTAGTGAATTACAAGCGAAACAAACTATGAAGCATTACGCATACACTGACATGTCGACACCGATAATAATTTGAGAAAATGACATAATTCAATGTAATTATAAGCATGGATGTCGTGTCGGTGTCAGACACCGATGCTGGGACACGCTTAATCTGGGGAGTGTCCGTGCTTCATAGGGAAAACCATACCGAGATTTTGGAGATTGAATGTATAATTATATTAGGCTGTGGTGCAGTAGAAACTTCTTGTTGAAATCAGTGAGAGGCCTTGTCTTGTATAATGCTAAATCGTTGTGCATTTTTTTGGTCAAACGTTTAGCTTCAATTTTTATGATAAGAATATTATGGCGCTGTTTAATACATGTTACCGACCTCATATAGTGTTATATAGCTTGGTTGTTGGTTTATGTAACATGTTTGATGAAGATTTATGGTTGGAATCTTGTAGAGTGAAACAATGACGCGCACGATATGAGTATAAGATAAAACTGCAATATGAAATTACTATTATTCAAAAACATAGGATAGATTTGTATATATGTGCTTGAAAACATTATAGATATAGAACATAATAAATTAAATTACAATTCAAAAATTTGAACGAGGAATATGTATCTTAGATATTAAGAAAGTTGGTTGTAGACTTTTAGTATTAAATTTGTTGACAATTGGTATTGATTTTACCATTTCATCCTTCAAGGGAGAGAATGAGTTAATGTTTTCTTTAGAGTATTTATTACATATTGTAGAAAAAGATGCACTATAATCAGGGGTATGTTGGTAAAGGAATAATTAATGTTCTTGAAAATTGGAAAGGGGTCTTATAAAAAGAGACAAAAATCTCAATAGGATCTTATATTTAGGGACAGAGGTAGTACTTTTTAAAATAGTTTGTTGTTTCAATTGGATGTAGGAAAATAAGCAGCAATTTTTTATAGCCACAAATATGATAGAACTTGAAGATGAAAAAAGTCATGCTTTGATATGGACTTAGGTGTATACTCCAAATGTTGTCTTGACATTGACACCTGGGCAGAAAACAGAAGACGAAAAGTGTTGTTATTCTTGCATCACAGAAATTAAGAGTTGGATTTTTAAATGAAATGTCCAAGTCACATTAAAACCTCTTGATTTGTATGCTAAAGTGACTCAACTATATTGGAATTACACATACTTCTCAATCTTATTCTCACAGACATCCAGTGCTTAAATCTGTTGGGAATGTTTCGGGTTTACAGTTTACTTTGAAATTTGAAATAATGTTGATTGATGCGATTAGAATCTGAATTAGCATGGCAATATGTAATGTATGGATTTGTTTGTGCATTATCTTGCCAGGACCTCTTAGTCTTTATAATTTGTTTCCTTTTCCTCATTTTTTGATGTTATGAAACCTTCAATAACTTATAGTATTATTTACTTTCTAATAACTCTTCATCATTTAACTTGTGGAAAAAAGGTTTAACGGGCTGTCTTTACTTGATTTTCCTTTATGCTATAAAACATAATATCAATTATTCCTTTTTTTTTTTTATTGTTTTTAGTGTCCAGGCATCGAACTCTGATGAACATATTTGACAAGGCTCCTAATGTTGATAAGGATGCATTTATTGCCCCAAGTGCCTCCGTCATCGGTGATGTTCATATTGGCAGAGGATCATCCATTTGGTATGGATGTGTCATGAGAGGTAAGGTCTTTGATTTTATCAATTAGACATAAAACTTTTGACCGGTTTATCATTTGGCGCTTTAGTAAGCAACTAGTCAAATCTATTCATGGAATACATTTTAAAGGCATTTTCTTTAACTACTGGGGTCACCTTGATTGCAAAGACATAGGAAAAATCTGTCCAATACAATAATGTTTCATTTCACTGTTCGTCTAATGTAATTTATAGGCGATTTATTTTTGTTGAGTTTCTTTATTGTAGATAAAAATTGTAATCATATTCAAACTTCACTCTATGCTTAGGTGATGTGAACAGCATCAGTGTTGGAAGTGGAACCAACATTCAGGATAACTCCCTGGTGCACGTTGCTAAGTCAAATTTAAGTGGGAAGGTGTTGCCTACGACTATTGGGGATAATGTTACTGTAGGTGAGTCTTAGAGTAATACTTTTCCATGATCATGAATGGTATTACGTTTTTTCCTCTCATGATGTTAAAATCTGTACTGAGCAGGTCATAGTGCAGTTTTACATGGTTGCACTGTTGAGGACGAAGCTTTTGTTGGTATGGGTGCAACTCTACTTGATGGTGTCGTTGTTGAGAAACATGCCATGGTTGCTGCCGGTGCCCTTGTTAGACAGAATTCACGGATTCCAACTGGAGAGGTGTGTGTGTGTGTGTGTTTCTTTCTGATTTTGTATAGTCACTTTATTTACATACCTTAAGGAAACCATCTTTGCAAAATTTGAGGTTGCTATCACGGTAAAAAATATGCTTGAATCTCATCTTGTTTGATTTGGATGTGTAGAATCACCAATGAGGACAGTGTTAGACCAGCTGACTGTAACCCAGGTAATAGGAAGAAGCCCATAAGCAAGGAGAGGGAGAGAGTAGGGAGTGACAATAATGAATAGGGTAGGATTGTATATAAATTAATATGACAGAATGTTTATGTTTAAGGGACCAGCGATGGGGATTATTTTAACAGAACACGTGAGAACTGAGAAGATAGAGGGATAGAAGATTTAGGGTGGGGGCGGTGTAATCAGTAGGAAGGAACATTGCAGCCACTCAACATGTCATGTATCCTGTACTTTTTATTTCTATTATGCATTTCCTTGCGCTGGTCAACTTCTTCCGTTGTTCCGAAATCAAATATGATGATAATCCCTTCATAAATTGCATCAAACCTCAGCTTCCTATCTATTCCTACTACTTGGTTCCTAGCAAATAGTCCTATAGCTAAAGGCGGAGGGAGACTAATTAAAACTACAGGTCTAATCATTGACAGATTTAGCACTGAGTGGTCTATCATTATGCCTAATACTAATGCACGATGTTATGGCGTTGATCAATCCGTGTAGGGTACTGCACCTAAGTGAAAAAAGGCTATGTGATTGCTGCTGGTGTATAAAACAACAAAAATAGACCATGCATGCTATGTTTAGTGATCTTACTACTATTATTATTTCACTCCACCTCGTTGCTCCCATTGTGAACTAATTCATGTAAGATGGGTTTGCGATTCCGATAATTAACGCCTCTCTTGTTTCAAGTATGACGGTCTTTACTCATTCATGTTATCATTAACCGAAAAGTCAGCACTCCTTAATGTTGCTTATATATTGAACTTTTAGTTTTAATTACGCTAAACTACGCTACTATTCTTGAATTCTGTTTATACTTGTAATGTGTATCATACTTGTAATGTGTATCATCAATGATCTTTAAGTTTAACCACAAAATTGTCTATATTTGCAGGTTTGGGCAGGAAATCCAGCAAAGTTCCTGAGAAAACTCACTGCTGAAGAGATATCATTTATCTCTCAGTCAGCCATCAATTACAGTAACCTTGCACAGGTCCATGCAGCTGAAAATGCCAAGCCGTTTGATGAAATTGAGTTTGAGAAAGTGCTCCGAAAGAAGTTTGCACGGAAAGACGAGGAGTATGACTCAATGCTGGGCGTTGTTCGTGAGATCCCTCCAGAACTCATTCTTCCAGATAATGTCCTACCTGATAAACAAACAAAGGTTTCCACACAATGAGATCTTTTAAGAAAAGTGTCTTTCAATTCAAATCTTGAAATGACATCAAGCAATATACTTGTTTTGTTCAAATTCATGGAAGATGGATTATTTTTTCTTCCCAATAATAACAAACATGTCCCAGGCTAGGGTATGACTCCTTTTCAGATCGACAGATCGAGGAATCAATTGTTCCATAATATTTCAAGTTGTTATCTGCTTTGGAAAAAAGAAAGTTCCCTGAAGGATCGTGTATGTGGATCTTTAGTGCTTGATGTATCCAATGCATGAGTTTCACATGAATGTTTGTTTAATCGTGGTATTTATGTGACATTGTTTTGGTCATCAGTTACTTTAATGATTTGCCTTATAATAAGCTGATGTGGGAACTGTCCCAAGTGATTTCACCACAATGAAATCACAGTCTGCTACACATATGCTGAACTCATAGAGTAATGAGAGAGACAAGTCTAAAATTTTGGGTGGCCTAAAGTTGTTGCTTAACTTCAAAAAATACAAATAGTAATACTTAATATTAGCGGGTTTTTTTTCTTCTAATTTATCCCTTGATAATTTGAGAGTATTTATCCATCAACTAATAAGAACAAATTATATTTATTTGTTACAAATTAGTTGTGAGTACCACATGCAAGTTGGTTGTGGGTACCACATGCAAATCTACACATCCATGTTATTCTATTGGTTGTATAAAATGGATTCCATTTAATTTTTTATATTATTTTACACTTTACAACTCTTTAAACAACTTAACTGCTTTTTTATAAATATTCATACCATCCATAAAAAGATTTAAACGGGTCTCACTGGCCCCACAATGAAAGTAATTTTCGATGTGAGTTCCAAATAAAAAAATAATAATAGTGAGTAGTAATATAAAAGTGCAAGAGTGAAGAGTCAAAAAGTTATAAAAAATAATGCTACGATGCCATAGATGGAAATGGTGCTACATAAAGCCACTCAATTGTATTGAAATATCAGTCGTAAAAATGACAGAGGTTCCACACTTGTATAATAACACCACCAATATTTATGTTCTTATGTGGCTTGTTCTTATTGGTTGTTGAATAAATACCACAAATTATCAATGAGGTAGAGTAGGTCTCACCATATTAGTGTAGCTAGTTTAAAATACAATAGAGGTACTTGAACAAAATTGGACACAGCTATTAATCCTTAGTCTTGATAGTACACTTTGAGTTAGGATATTTTCATTTCTTAAATAAATGAAGGGTTAATAGGTGTTTACCTCTGCAATGTGAGCGAGTTTCAATTTATCTTTATAATTTTCTTTTTTATTCCCCCCTTCATAAAAAATAAACGGTTAGAGTCCAAGTTGTCTACTAAAGAAGATAAATGATAAAAAAAATTACAGAGTAAAGTAGGTCTCCCATGATGGGTGAGCTATGTGAATCGTTGGATGAAATGCACCATCTTTATTAGATTTCTTCTCTCTCTCTCTTTCTCTTTTCAGTAACTCTATCATTTATCTGCGTTTCCGGTTCTTCTATGTCTCTTTTTCTTTCTTCTATCTCACACCATAATAACTCACAAACATCCATCACCACCATGAAAATATAAGTTTTCTTTCTTCTTGTATCCTTGGATTTGGCCAGTTTTGAGGTACTTTGTGCAACTTGAAATTCCCCTAATTAACCGCATTAATTATTAAATCATGTTTGTGTAGGTAAAATGTATATATACACCAATATTGTAGCAAATAAAGAAGTGTTTCATTTTTTAAGACATCAGTTGATAGTTTTTTAATTGCATATACTATGCTCATGTCAAATCACTTGGCTTATGCTGTCTCTCCATTCTGGCAAGATGGTTGGGAATTTTAAACAGCCACTTCTGAAGAAGCTATTGGAGTCAGGAAACATAGCCCTCTGCTTTGTTAATGAGGATGAAGCAATAGAACTCCTAAGGTTCAAGATATGAATTTTTCAAGCTATTCATTTTACTGTCTTACTTTCATTTATTAAGTGATGTGTTGATTGTCAAATAATATGCTTTTAGAGGTGAACATAATGCTGATTCAGTAGTTGCTGTAGAATTTCTGGCCAAATACTGTCAATGGTAGCTTTTGAAGTTAAGATACAATTAGTTTGGAAGTGAGAGCATATTGTTCAAAATGGAAACCATTATTAACTAGACAAGAATGCTGGTTTGATTTAACTTTACATGATTTTGTTTTGAAGATGTTGCCTTGTAATTTGATTAGATTGATGATCATACAGTTGAACCTTTCTCAACATGAGCTATGTTTTTAGGCAAAAACCAATCCATCATCATCTCTGATACAAAGACATGCAATGGATATTCACTACCCAATTCCCAAACCTCATAGTTTTGTTTTCTCGTTCCCTCTACCTGCTGTGGTTGACCAAGATTCGGCGCAGACCACTAATGAATCTTCCCTCAAACCAATTCAAATAAACATTTGCCAATATAACAATTCATGCAAACATTTAAACAGTGTACTAAAGGAAACCCAATTTTTCATGTGAAGATATATATTTGTTATGCATTAGACTCAACCCCTTTACCCAACATTTTTTATCCTGAACTTCAGTAAAGTAAATTGTATCATAGAGAATATTGTAAATAGTGTGTTCAAATCCATCAAATGCAGCTACTACAATGTTCACAATGATCAGCCATGGATTAATTTCAAAAACAAACAAGATTAAGCAAAGAAAACCCATCAAAGAGATCTCCTATGACACACTCAACATGAAACCTATTCATTTTTAAAAACAGTTTTTTCACCCCTAGATCTGGATCTTAAATCATCAGATGTCCATTGGAGAACCACCTTGATTTTCAGCGCCACCTTGGTTTTCCGCACCACCTTGATCTGCAGCAGCAACCTGCTCAGCTGCTGGCTCAGGATCAGCAGGTGCACTTTCTTCCTCCCTCACAATCTCAAAAGTATCGATCAACTGTTGAACAGTTTCTTGATCCAAAATGTGGAATGGCTCACCAACTCCAACCACAGCAATGGTGCATACGGAGCTCCTGAGCTTTTCACCTTGCAAGGACTCCCTTGTTGCAATGAGTGCATCTTTGATCAGATCTTCCCGGGAGGAGGCCGTGAAGTTGTTAAACTTGCGTTCCAAATATGTCTTTGCAGCTTGTGAACGTGAACCAATTGCAAAAGCCTGATATTCAAAATAGTTTCCGCTTGGACAGTTGTAATAGAGGTGAGCGCCTGATTCATCTAATCCAGCTACCAGAAGACCAACCCCATAAGGACGCTTCCATGATCGCTGAGTGCACACCTGCCACTCAAAATTGCATCAAGAATACTACTTAGAAAGAGAGTTTTCAGTTCTAATAAATTTTGCATATAATTATGTTTCTTTTCCATGTAATTCAGCAGATAAAACAAAAAGGTTGCTTCCAATACCAACCCCATCACTTTATATTAATAAAACACAAGTTTAACCAATATATATCATAAAAATAATGCAGATTGAAGGGCAGGCTGATGATTAACACCCTTTTTTGTTTATAGTAAATTAAACACATAAGCTATACCTAAAGTAACTACATTAAAAAACAGCAGAAAGAAGGGGTACATCTAAAAGTGTTGTTTACCATACATTGCATCTCTATCAACTTAAAGATCATTAGATGGTAAGAAGATCTGATTCAAACACAGATTTAATATTTATTTGATTAGCTAGCTGAACCCATTCAACCAGTTCTCTTTTACAAGCAAGTTACATTGAATCAATAGAACAATGATAACTAAAAGTAAAACAACGATGAGATGCATAACTTGAAACTTCAAACATAAACATTAGTTCCATTCAGGATTTCTCTCTGTACACCTTTATTGTGTGCTCTGAGCTGTTGAAATTTTCATAAGAAATTGAACTGAAGCCCTCTCTCACAACAATATGACAAAGCACATTTATTTAATGCCTATAGACCACTACAAAATGCTAAGTAAATCATGTGCCACAGATTCCCTCCTCAAAACCTTGCAAGAGAGATGTTATGGATACATCAAGAATGAAATTATATACTCAATTACAGCAATTTTGTATTTAGGAACTTATTTACAAAGCCTCCACAGAGAATGAAAGCGAGATATCTAAGTTCACTTTCCCATAACTATGAGGTCTAACACTAGAACATCCAAAATGGATGGAAACAAATCAGTACACACTACACAGTTCCATTGGCATTCATTAAGATGCATGAGTTGATCCCAATTTGAATAACTACATCATAGTCTTAATTCATCCTATGAATTACAAAATTAAACAGTCCCACTATGTCATGTCTTTCATATTTAGAGTAAGTTTGGACAAACTTCTCTACACAAATTTATATACTTCTCCTATAAAGAATTAGCATCTGCATCTCAATATTTTCTAATATATCTTCTTCACAGACACAGTTAAGTTACAAGGACTATTCTGCAAGTGAAAATCATTTTAATCCAGAAGCTAACCTAATCCCTACTCGGCCTTCAATGTCAGCCGTGTCAAAAATCAGTAAACAACAAAGACTCAACCAAATACAAACTCAAATTCTAATGACATTCGATTAATTATAAACTCCAAAACGAAATAACATATTAAAAACCATATAATTATCATAGTACTTTGCATACCCACATTGGGAAACTCAAACCACCCCCACAAAAAATGACCATTTTGATGTTTCTTATTTTTATTTTCAATTATAAAATAAGCAATAGAGAATACATTTTGAAAATTCAGAAAAAGTCTAAACATTGTTTACAATGTTTTCAGAAATACATTCTCTCTAGTCAGCTTAGCTTCCTTCACTCTATCACAATTAAAAAGGAAAGTACATAATCACATGAAAATTGAAAATGTTGTTAGAAAGTAAACAGACCCAACCCAAAATGTTCAAGTCCCATTTCATTCTAATCGCTGTAAAATCTAGGGTTAACTAAATCAATTAAGTGGCAAAAGTAAATAATCTCAAATATATTGATATAAAGATAAACATACACACACGCATAACAAATTGCCAAAAAAAAAAATGCAAAACAAATCAAATCACAGTAAATAACTAATCTCAAATATTGATGTAAAGATGAATATAACCCTTGAAACTAATTACGTGAATTGCTAAGCTAAACCCTAAAAAAACCCTAGCTCCAATTTTCAACATTGAAAAGCAAGAAAAATAGAAAAATTAAAACCCTAATTCAAACACATAGAACTAGTAATAATCGAAGAGGGAGAATAACCTGAGCCTTGTCGGCGAGCTGAACAACCAAACGACCAACCGGAAGAGGAGATTCATAAGTGTAATTATAGTTAATGCATTCAGATCGCATGTAACGAGAAAGAACACGACCGTCAGCGGTGAGTCCGGCGATAGCAACGCCGATATGATCATCAACCTTGAAGATCTTCTTCTGATGAGAAGAGAGTTCAGAATTTGCTTTGTTAACACACGCGAGAACCACGTGAGTCTTAGATCGGAGACCAATTGCGGCTGAACCTTGTTTAACTGCTTCCATGGCGTACTCTACTTGGAAGAGTCTTCCCGCCGGTGCCCATGTGGTAACGTCGGTGTCGTATTGGTTTCTGAACATGATGATTTCGCGATTTGAATTCCGATTCCGATGATCAAACACAGTAGTGAGATTTTGTTTCTGATTTTCTTCTTCCCACGAAACAAAGAGTGAGGTTTTGTTTCTTCTTTTCTTTCTAAACAAGCCAAACTTTATGGGCTTTTTGTTAGTCCAATTGGTTATGGGCTTTTTTGTTGGAACGGGAGTAAGAGAGAACGAGGAAGTGCTAATAAAAGCGGAGATTATTTCTCTTCTCCGCCCCCTATGTTTCTTTTAACCCCTCCGAAATTCCAATTTTGCCCTCATAAATAGTTTTTGGAAAACGTTTTCCAAAATTTATATTTTTTCGAATTCTATTTTCAAAAATAGACTTAAACATAGTTTTTAGATTTATTTTTTTCCAATCATATTCCAGTATTTCGGATTATATTTTTCAAAAAGTTAACTTTTTCGGAAAACGTTTTCCAAAAATATAAATATTTTGGAAAGCATAATCTGAAATTATTTTGGAAATTTTTTTTCAAAGTGATTTTGGAAAACGTTTTCCGAAATTCTATTATATGTGATCATAACTGCAAATTTGTTATTCTAAACTAATTTTTCATCAGTCTCAATCATATGAAGTCTAAATTAGTTGTTCTAACCAAATTTGAGACCGATGAAAAATTAGGTTAGAACAACGAATTTGCGGTTATGATCACATATAACAGAAATTCGGAAAATGTTTTTCAAAATCACCTTGGAAAAGGTTTTCCAAAGCAATTTTGGATTCTGTGTTCCAAAATATTTGAATTTTTGGAAAACGTTTTCCGAAAAAGTTAACTTTTTGGAAAATAGAATCCAAAAAATACTGGAATATGAATGAGAAAAAATAAATATAAAAACTACCTTTAAATCTATTTTGGAAAATAGAATCTGAAAAAATATGAATTTTGGAAAACGTTTTCCGAAAACTATGAGGGCAAAATTGGAGTTTCAAGGATGTTTGAAGAAATATGGGGGGGGGGGGGGGAGAAGAGAATAAGCGGAGTCCTTCTTCTTGTACACCTGAGTCTCACATGCACCCCCGACCTTTTAAGTCATCCTTATGCACCATGCATAAGTTACTTAGTACACCCCCCAAATTACTCTTGCACCCCCCAATTTACTTATGCACCCCCAAATTTCTCGCACACCCCCATATGACTTTTGCCCCCCAATTTTTTTTCTCCCCTCCACATTTCTATCATAAACCATTTTGCTGTGGGAATGGTTTCAGAGATATGCACTCAAAAACCATTAAGTGCATAAGATGGTTTTGGAGTACAACCCTATAATAAGAATAGAAACAATAATTGTGGTTTAATGGTTTCGATTGTCTTATATGAGAAACCAAAATTATTGTTAAATGGTTTTAAATAATGATTATAATTGTACCAAAAAACAATAAAAAATAATGATTCTAATTATAGGTTGTACTTCAAAACCATCTTATGCACTTAATGGTTTTGGAGTGTATATATCTGAAACCATTCCCACAGCAAAATGATTTAGGCTAGAAATGTGGGGGGGGGGGGGAAATGGGGGCACAAGTCATCTGGGGGTGCATGAGAAATTTGGGGGTGCGCAAGAAATTTGGGGGGGGGGTGCATGAGAAATTTGGGGGTGCACAAGAAATTTGGGGGGGGGGGGGGGGTGTGAGATTAGGTGTGAGTGTGTGAGTTGAGATTGACTAGGATTATTGCATGTGGATGCTCAATATAATGAGTGTTATTGACTTATGTATCATGCATAGGGTTGGGAATAGGCCAGGCGGCCTCCAGGGGCCTTCGGCCTGGCCTGTCTTAGGTCTGGCCTGACCTATTTATTAAAAATGTCAGACTCAGGCCTTGAAAAAAGCCTGTTTATATAAATAGGCCAAACTTAGGCCTTTAAAAAAGTCTGTGAAGCCTGATAGGCCGACCTGTTTATATTTAATAATTATTATTTATATCATCTTGTTTGTATAAAAAATAAATATTATTTATATAAATATAAAATATTTATTAGACAAAATATATTTGTTTTTTTTTTTTACAAAGACAAATTATAGTGTATATTTTGGTTGTTGCTAACTACACCGATTAACATTAGTGTTTAACAAAAAATTTGTATTATGGCATACTTAATAGATTTTGTCGTAATCGTATTTGTTATTTTATTAGCTTTTAATTCTTGTGCTAATCATTTTATTAGCTTTTTCTTAATGTTGTAGAAATTATAAAAATTTAAATGTGAAATAGGCTTTAAGGCATGTTTAATTAGCCTATATATTTAAAAAGACTATATAGAGAGTTTTATGTAACAGGCTCATAAACAGGGTATAAGGCCAGACCAGGCTTTTAGCAGGCCCAGGCCAGGCCAAAAAAATTGCATTTGATAGGCCGTAGGCCAGGCTTAGGCTTAAAAAAAAATCATAGGCCAGACTCAGGCCTGTCAAAGCCTAGCCTGACCTGGCCTGTTCCCAACCCTAATCATGCATAAGGATTACACTTATGTATAATAATTTCCCCCGCAAAAGGGGTAATATTAAGGGCACAAGTTATGGTGCATAAGTCATGTTTATGCACCATGCATAAATACATCATATTTGCTTAGCGCACCCCCCAAATTTCTAGGGGGTGCGCTAGAAATTTGGGAGGTGCGTTAGAAATTTAGGGGGTGCGCTAAGTAATATGGGGGTGTATTAAGCAATTTTGATTTATTTATGCATGGTGCATAATGAAAAAGCTTATGCACCATAACCACTTTGCCTTCTAAGTTCGCTACTTAATTAGCGAGGGGGTGTTTTTAAAATTTTCAAGAGTGAATGAGAATTTCCAGGGGGCGCGAGAAGTAAATCCCATAAAAGGGGATTTAGTTTTTGGATAATGCAAACACTTGGTTGAATGGTCCGTTTGATCTACAAAATGAAAGTACTGGACAGAACAGTACAGGACAGTACAAGGCAGAACAGCACATGACAAACATTTACGATATTAAACAAATTTTGTCTTGTATGATATTTGATGGAAAAAATGTTATTTTGGTGATTTAAAAAAGTTGTGCTGAGGACAAAAAGTTGTCCCATGATTCAGTGGGGGACAAAAATATTTGATTTTGTCCAGTCCCTTGACCCCCAGTTTGTCCAGTACCAGTGACAGTTTTCAAATCAAACACAGTACAACAGTAGTTGTCCTGTCCAGTCCCCTATTTTTTTGCAGATCAAAGAAATATAAAATCATAATCATAATAAGTAATATAAAATCTAATCATAAAAAATATTCTAATATTTAGTTAAAGAAATAAACGGATCAAGATTTTCTCAAGTTTGATTTCAATACATTGATTTAGTGTAAATTCTAATAATAAAAAAGGACATAGTAGAGAGACATGTTAGATGTGGAAAGAAAAAAAGAGTAAAAATACCGTAAATATTAGTGTAAATGTATAAGAGTTCTTTTAAAAAAAACTATTTTCAAATGAGAAGTTGTTTTGAGCAGTTTTTTTCTTTTAAAAAAATTAATAAATTGATAACTATTTTTTAAGTGTTTTTTTTTTGTCAAATATTATAGTGGGTAAACTCATTTAAATTTCTCTACCAAAAAAAAAAAAACAAAAAAAAATCATTTAAATTTATTTTTATTGTTTCTTTAAACTGTCAATAATAATATATTAATTGTTAATTTGTTAGTTTTTGTTGGAGGTGAAAATTGAATCCAATATCTATACTTATCACTCTTTCTTGACTTTTTGACCCTAGCCATCAATTCAACCCCATAACTTCCAAAGTGATTTTTATCGTGGTAAATAAACAAAACAACTTCTATTATTTAGAAATTTAATCTTTCAAATAATTGAATATTAAATTATTTTTTTAATAATGTATACCAAACTGGTTATTCCTTTTCAATCTTCAAGCAATACATCTAAGAAACAACTCGCTAGCTGGATCATTTATTTTTCCTTTTTGTTATAAACTTTAGAGGAGATTAAATTTTGTCACCCCCACTTCTTTACTCACGTGCTCTACAAAATTACCAAAATATTTTTGTCCACTATTTAAGTAGCGGATTTTACGTTTAAAATTTCATGTTATGAGGGTTTTTTATTTTCCAAAATTCTCATTATTTATTACATCCATTACTTAAGTAGCTAATATTATACAAATGAGAAATTTTCATATATGATGTTTTTCTTTCCGTCAAATTTCGTATTTTTATAACGTTCTCTACTGAAGTAGCAGACATAAATTTCATGTAGTGATTTATTTTTTAAATTGTTTATTTTTATAACGTCCACTATTTAAACAGTGGAAATGATAAAATAAAAAAAGTATAGGTTTGCACAAATAGTCAATGACAAAAGTAAAATTCACTCTAGAGCCAAATAATGATACATCCGTTTAAAATAGAAAAAAGGTATCATAATCATAATACTCTTTTTCCTTTTAGTGGGAATTATTTAATTGATGTATTGGGAATGGGTTCTCTCTTTCTAAAAAAACAAAATACAATTCCTTAATTTTATACACATGCATGATAAATTAAAGTGGGATTTAAATGATAATTGTGCATTGAAAATTAAATAAATAAAGAGGTATTCTTGCTTGGGCACAAATCCAAATCAAATATGTTTAGGCACACTCACATAAATTGCAAAAAATAATTGAAAAATAATTTGGTAACATCAAATCATCATTTTCTATTTTATTTATTTATATGATTGTGTGTGTGCCTAAACACTATTAATTTGTGTTTGTGCCTATATAAGTATTTCACGAATGGTAAAGGTCTAAAGGAAGAAAAGGGGATCATAATTAGATCTCACTTCTTTTGCCAAAAGTGGATAATCCAAATGGCAAATTAAATATAGAATGGTCCCTCTGATTTGTACCAAACGAAAAGAAAAAAAAAAAACGGTCCATCCGATTGCCAGCTTGAACCTATTTCAATTAATATCAATATTATTAATTTGAATAATTTTTTATCAAATAATTTAGTAATTAAAAATTAAAGTGAATAAGTAGAATCATTGAAGTTTAAACTTTAACTCTATCTACATATATAATATAATGTTTCATATAACTGAGTCGATTTAAATATATATTATCAAAATTGTATATAAGAGTTTAATTGTATTTGTGACTAGGTAAAAATAAAAAATCTAACGGTCATTGTTCCATTTGATTTGAAACAGTCCAGGTAGGAAGAAGCCAACAAAAAAAACGAGTAAAAGTATCAACATGTGATCTGGTGATGACCAAGGAGTAAGCATTTAGACAGCTGTAGGCATCATCAACACAACAAACCAGACAAACTAGAACATTTTTAATGCCACCCCCTTTCATACCTTACACTGTCATACCCAAACTATCCCTAATAATGACGTTATAATATCGTCCTTTTCACTAGCAAGACGACAACCAGGAGTAAAATAAACTAAAAGAACCCTCTTTTTTTTCTTTTGGTTCTAATTTCTAAATAGAACAAAGATTATTAACTATTATTTTTTGAACGACAAAAAAATTTATGTATGTTGAAATTTTCGAAAGACACTCGCAAATCATCCATTAAAGAGATTTTCAATAGTTTTACAAATGTTTTGTAAAAAACAAATAGGTTTGGTACCCACCTTCATTGTAAATTAAAAAAAGAAATTTACATCGGTTGTGAGTTGAGATTAAGAGTAATTTATATACAACTCTCATTTCTTAATCCACCAAAACACATTATACAAATGATAAAATCATAAGAGAGTTCACATGCGGTCTGAAATGGACAATACTTTAGAACATGATGTGATGTACTTGATAGTGGACAAGAACAATGGTGTTAAAGGTAGAGTGGAAGCTACATGACAACTGTTCTGGTATACCTAAAAGTTCAACGTCATTTGAGAGCCGAGACTTTTTTTTAATGGCTTTGAGAGTCAAGACTGAATGTAATTTGTATATAACACGCCTATAACACAAAATAAACAATACTTTAAACTATAGTGTGATATTACTTAATAATTGATCCGAACAAAATTAATCCGTCCCATTTTCACATATAACAAATCAATTGTTATATAATTTGTTGTATATGTAAACAAGTACTCCATCCGTATTTGATCTTTGATCCTTTTAATTTTAGACTTACATACATAAATTAAACAATAATAAATTTAAATGACTTTAATTTTTTTACACGTAATTTATTTATTAAAAAGGTGAGTAAAGTTCATTTAACAATTGTTTTTGATCTTTGTAAACAAATTTTTGAGACAAAAAAAAGAGAAAAAAAAACAAAGTGACTAAGAAATATCACCTAAAATCAACACATACAACTATACTGTCTATCTAAACTCGAATAAATTATATGTTTAGTATCAAAGTGAGTATGTAAAATTATAATAATCTATCATAATTTTTCAAAATTTATAAAGTATAATTTATGTTAAATTACAGATAAATCACCGTGATTTTTTATTTTTGGTCATGTAGCATAATGACTAAAAATTCCACTCATGAGGTGGATACGTGAGATGATCGATATTTGAACCTCATCCCCTAAACATATAATGCAATATCCTTATTAAATAAGCTAAACTCACGGGACAAATCACTATAATTTTAATACAACTATTATAATATAAAAAATACATTAAATATGTATTCACGATTTAACAAATTTGATATTTTTTTTAAGAAACAACCATTTTGATACTGACAATCCAATTATGCGTCACAGACAATTACTTCTTATATTATTATAGTAAGTTAAATTAAAATACTGTCCATATAAAAATATTATTACTAATTAGGTACCAATATTTGTTTTTGTCTTGAATACTAAAAAATATTATTACTAGTTAGGTATTTGTTTTTGTCTGAATACTAAATTGAGAAATACCGACTCATCCGGTCACTGGTATTCCTTCAGGTTACCACACCTCTTGAAAGCAACCAACGGCTACTAATAAAGAACCAGAATAGCCGGTTACCACAACTCACACGCGCATTCATCATAGCGTTATTTTTTTTTTTCTTCCGACGGTTAAGACCGCGATTTTTTTGTTTCCCTCTCATTCCGTTGGGAAAAGTCACTTTCACTATTTTTTTCTTCTCAGTTTCGTGCTGTTCTTACTCTGCAAAAATCAATTCGTACTTTCGCAGAGTAACAAAACAAAAAACACGAACGAAGAAAAATAAAGAGGATAATCTCTCCGTCACCGTCAACGTCACCGTCGCCGTCGTTATGGAGTTCGGAGCTACCACAGCAACGCTAACGAAGAAACTTTCAAACAGTTACGGCGTTTCCGGAAGATCTGCTTACGACGGCGTTTTCGCTACTCCTATCAAGCTAAGAGCTCAGAGTTTTTCTCAATCTGATGATTACAACGAGATTTTTGGTAGCTCCGGAGCTTCTTCTTCGATTCCGATTCTCGAACTTCCGGAGCTCAAAGAGAGGAGAGTAATGACGGAAGATGTTCGTCACTCGAAGCTCGATTACTCGAATGTCTTCGGTGGTTTCGAGAATCTAGACGCTGCTGTGCCGTTCGAGGAGGTGGTTGTTAAGCCTAAAGAGAAAACTAGTTTCACAAACGGAGCAGCGAAACGGTGAGTTAACTCGTTGACACAATCTTTTTTGTATTTTAGGGTTTTGTTCATTCTATTTTGGATTTTGAATTGTTATTTGGTGTTTTGCTTGAAATCTAGATTGGATTGGAGAATGTTTGTTCTTAGATTTTGACGCCTTTTCCTTTTGACCCGCTTTGTCGGTCATGTGAATTTTCTTCTGTGAGAAGTTAACTGCATTTTTTCTTTTGCTCTTTTAATTTTATTTTATTTGTGTTGTGCTTTTGTGCAAGAATGTGGACATTAAAGTTCATAGAAAATTAGTAATTTGTGATACTTTATTATCTTTTTCACTTTTTTGTTTCTAAAATAAAATTGGAATCATTGAGAATCTACTGTTGTAATTGTATGCTTTTTATACAAAATTAGGTGCATGTTTGGTATCGCGGTGAATTTATAGAAATCAGGGTGAAGTAACTTTTGCAAAATCACGGTGACTTACCGTGACTCTGCTAAACTCATTGAAAATCCAAGCATGCACTAAGAAAAAGCTTTCCAAAAGGGGTATGGGCGTGTGGTTGTGAATTTTAAGTAGATTCATAAGCTGGTCTTCCGGGACAGATGGAGAATTGAAGATTTAGTTTTGAAAATCTACTTTATTGTACATTTGTTGCATTATTTAGCAGGCTGAGTACTTGTAGCTTGCTAACTGGTTAAAATACAAACATTAACCTTAATGGTGTTCTTGACGTGTGTTATTCTATAGGAACAAAGTCAAAAGTGGAGAACAATCTTTCCGGGAAGATCGTACTAATTCTTCAAAGGAAATTCCGGCGGTATCGCCTTCATTTAATGGTGCCAAAAGGATCAATATGTCATATCATAAAGTTAGCCAAGGAAATGAAAATGGAGCAAATGGGACAACACATATAGCTCAACTCCATGCTGTTCCTGCTTACACTCGTTTAATTGAAGAAGTCAATTCAGTGAAGGTGAACGGAGCTAAAAAGTCAACACCAGCACCAGTAGCACAAGATACTTATTCTGGTAGTCATTGTGACGAGGGGATAAAAGAAGGTGGACATTGTGCTAAATCATTTGCTGATCCTTCACCTAATAATGCCAAGAAACAATCTTCCAATAATGGAGGGAAAGATATAAATAGATCCGAGTCCGACTCTATTGACCTGTTTTATGATGCATGCGAGATTAGCAATGGAAGTGATGGAATTCATGAAGTCAAAGCTCCTCCTTCACAGACTGCGACAGCTAATTTGGATAATAACAATAATAATGTTGATGCTTCGAGATCAACGGAAACCAACTGCCAAACATCTAAAAGTGGCAGATATGAAAGTCCTGCTGGTGCTGATTCGCCAACATACTTAGAGGATATGGTTGACTCAAATTCAGCTGCAGCAGCTTCTGTAGCTGCTTTAAGGAAGGCAATAGAAGAGGCACAAGTAAGAATAAAGGTTGCAAAAGAATCGATGAGAAGAAAGAAAGAAGGCTATCCTGATCGTGTCAAACAGAAGTCAAGTATTGACTTGAAAGTCAGAGAAAAAAAGGAAGCTAAACTTGCATACAAAACAACGAAAGACAAAGAGATTAATTCAAGGCAAACATTTGGAGAAATGGATGCTTTGATGCCAATGAGAACAGAGAAAGTAAGATCAGATAATAAAGAAGCCAACGAAGCTGTACAAGAAGCACAGAAGAAATTGAAATTGTCTCGAGCAGAACATAAGGAAGATGTTGAACTGAAAGAAGCAGATCAGAAAGGAAAAGATCTCGAGCATAAAGAGGCAGGAAATGCTAAGAATGTCCCATATGATAGGAATGCTTCTGTAAAACCAGATGAATTTGATCATTCAGTAGAAATGGTTAAGGAATATTTGGAACAGGAGAACTATAAAGAAGAAGCCTGTGCAGATAACGAAGAAGGTTCTAGTGGAGAACTTGTCCATGAAACTAAGCATAGGTGTCAAGAAGTTGTTGGTGAAACAATACTGATTCGGGAGACACTTGACAGTGGAGGGACAGACAAAAGATTGAAGGTTAAAGAAGTTGAGAACAAGGTTACACCGTTTGATGAACCAAATGGCCATGTAATTAACCTAGGTGGGAAACCGTCAATGACAGGAAATAAAGAAAATATTTCCTATAAGCCGGAAGATGGTAAGAAGGCTAAATGGTCCATTGATCCGGAAGAATGCCAAAAAATATTGAGAGCTATTGAGGAACTGGGAAAAGGTGAGAAACACATTTCTCAAGAGCAAAAAGAAAGTGACGATGAAGTTGAATTGGTCGGTGGGCTGGAAGAATGTGAATTGACAGAGTCTCTAGAGCCAACCGACAACGAGGGACCGTGCAGTCCTGATCGTTCAGAATTAATAAGCACGGACAAAGAAATATATAACTCAGGGTGTTTAGAGGACAAAATGAGAAGGAATACATCTGATTTTTCGGATGTAAATCAAGAGGTAGAACATTCCTATTCTCGAGAAGCCACTGACAGTACATTTGGGGATATATGTGTGCAGGAAATACTGGAGGATATTGTTGACCATATTCACGATGATGAAGAGAGTTATGAAAGAAATACAAAGGTTTGTGATTTAGATAGACAGGTGAGGCTTCAAGATGCCCATGCTCATGAAAATGAACTTGAGGGAGCCACGCTTCTGATGGAAGAAAATGAGATGGAAATGGACGGTAACAAGGTGCTAGAAGAAGTTATAGAGACTCAAACTGATCCAATTTATGATGAGATAAGAGCAGAGGAATCTGGCATCGACACAGAACCCAGTTCTAGCTATGTGCCAGATGAAACTGAGAAGTTGAGCAAAATTCAGGTTTCTAATGCAGTCAATGAAAATGATGAAACTCTTGAAGTACTTCCAGAGTTTTATTCATGTGATCTGCAGGATGATATAATAGTAGCAAGTAATGCGTCAATACAACATCAAGAGAAATACGAAGAGCCAGAATCTGTTCAAGAGACTCATGATTTCTGTGAGAAACATGCAGGCCAGACTTCTTCCTTTGATCAAGGTGCCCCTGTACTCAGTGAAACAGTGTATCAAATGAAAAATACATTTGAAAAAGTTATCACTGAAGATGATTCTACAAATGTTGGTGAAACTGACATGAAGGTTAGACAAAATCAGGATCGGTGTTTGGAAAAGGCAGAATCTGATTGTGATTTGGCTATGCTTGTTGAAGAAACAACTCCTGAGTCTATAGAAATATGTAAGTATGTGAAGGAGGCTAGAGTTGTGTCAGATGAAGAGATCGATGAGAATAGATCTAACTCCTCTAGCGAGGAAATGTTATTTGACAATGAACATGATATAGAAGCATCCCAGATACCTAGTATTTCTGAATGGAAACAAAGTCCTTTCAAAGAAGAGGAGGTTAAATCAATTCACAGAAATATAGAGGAGAGTCATCAAGCATCCATGACAATGGAGGAGAAGAAAGCCAATGGTAAGTCACAAAAGGTAGAGGTGGATAAGGAACTCCTCAAGAAAATTGATGAAGCAAAAAATAGAGAAAGAGAAAAGGAGAAATTAGCTGTAGAGAGAGCTATTCGTGAAGCTCGTGAAAGGGCATTTGCTGATGCAAGAGAAAGGGCAGCTTTGGAGAGAGTTGCAGCTGAAGCACGTCAAAAGAACATTTTGAATGGACGAGAACGGCTAAAAGCCACTAGTCAAGCAACTGAGAAAACACCAGCTGAGAAGGCTGCTATAGAAGCAAAAATTAAAGCTGAACGTGCTGCTGTGGAGAGAGCAACTGCAGAGGCAAGATCACGTGCCCTGGAGAGGGCACTGTCTGAGAAGGCTGCTTCTGATGCAAAAACTAAATCTGACAAGTCTGTTGCAGAGAAACACGGTGCTTCAAGAGCTAATGGAACAAAGCAACATTCAAAGTCTTTCAGCTATGGAGGTATGTAAAGTTAAAACGTTCAGCTTTGCCTATAATGTTTCTTATCTTTTTCTTATTTCGTCGATTATTTATTGATTTTGTACAAATTGCATTCTCTGAAGTTGGTGATTCTACCGAGGTCTTTGATGGAGCTAATGCTGACTCTGCTCAGAGATGTAAAGCTAGGTCTGAGAGGCATCAGAGAATAGGGGAACGTGTGGTATGTTACTTGTTTTGTCCACGAGTTTTGTAAATATTGGTTTATATGTCAAATGGATCTTGCAATGATTGTTCTATACATTATGCAGGCAAAGGCTCTTGCAGAAAAGAGTATGCGTGATCGTCTTGTGCAGAGAGAGCAAGAGGAGAGAAATGTAATTTTCTATTGCATTTTGCATTTTACTTGCTTTTCATTTTGTCTTACACAATATTTGTTCCTGCAGAGGGTAGCTGAAGCTCTCAATGCCGATGTTAAAAGGTGGTCTAGTGGGAAGGCAGGAAACTTGAGAGCATTGCTTTCGACATTACAATATGTATGAATGAACATTCTAAATATACCTCCTTTTAGAATATGACCTCTAATGAATGCTTTAGATTGTTATTTCTTGATATATTGCAATGGGCCACGGATTTTTTTCTTACTGTTATTCAACCTTGTAAACTTCACTGGAGTAAACAAGAAATTTAAAAACTTTCTAGTAATTTGTGACTAAGAGGAGAAGAATACCCTTACGTAGGGAGTCTGAACTAGGCTGATACGACGGAAGTGTTCATTTTACCTTCAACGGATTTATATACTTGTTTTGATTGAAATATTAAGATAAGACACATGAATGAATTGATAAGAATCAGTGTCACGTCTTTGAAGGTATTGGGAAGATGAAGTCACTTTCATTAAATACACCTAATGTTGGGTTGCTTTCATTTGTTACTTTGTTACTACTACCTTGCCATTTTAGTTTTGTCAATAGCATTTCTCAGTAGATCCATTTTTTGCTTTGGAAATTTTCTTGATAAAATTTAAATTTCGCAGATCCTTGGCCCCGATAGCGGCTGGCAACCAATTCCTTTAACAGAAATAGTAACCACACCTGCTGTAAAGAAAGCTTATCGTAAAGCTACTCTTTGTGTGCATCCCGACAAGCTGCAGCAGCGAGGCGCTAGCGTTCAGCAAAAGTACACTTGTGAGAAGGTTTTTGATCTTCTAAAGGTTTGGTTTTCATCCATTATCCATCACTAAACAACATGAAACTTAGTTCTTCATATTTACTCCATTGACATTCTTTCCCCAAAAATGAAAAACTTTTATTACGTTCTCCTTAACGAGTTATACTATTAATTTGTTGATTTCAAGTTACAATTACATTGATTCCCTTAAACTTTTTCTCTTTAAACTTAGACAGAATAACATATGTTGAGTTTGGGATTGGCGTTACTAACATAGCATCCTTCTTATTATTTTGATTGTCTTCAGGAAGCTTGGAACAGATTCAACATGGAAGAAAGGTGAACAGTGCATGATAATTGTGCTTCCTGATGGTCATGTGCTTGGTGGTCACGATTTTTTCAAGTGAATAATTCAATGTAAAGTAAGATCATATTTGAATGTAATAGGGCAAATTTAGATGGCCCGCAGGTGAAAACTTCCAATATATATATAGCTCATTGTTATTATGTTCTTCATTTTTTCCCAGAAAAAAAGAAGTTGCTCTCCTCTTAAATAGGCCTTTAATAAAAGAATAATTAACCTAGAAGATAGCTAACTGACAAAGTAACTTATTCCTCTAGGTTGTGGCTGAAAAGATAGAGATGTGAATAGTGTAAAAAGTAGTAATTAATATATGAAGCAATCAGTGCTCATGTAAAAAATGCCACTTATCTAGTTTTAGTGGATTTTAATCTCCATGTCCAGTTACGATCTGGGTTCAGTTACGTCTGTTCTTGGTTCCGGTTTGTGTTGGTTATCCTGTGCCCTTTGTTTCTCTGTTTTTTTCAGGTCTGTTGAGATCTGCAGGTCTCAGGGGTTAGGTTTTCCTCCACTGTTTGCTCGAAAGAGCTTTTACGCCTGCTGCTTGTTCAGGGGGTTGTTGGCACGTGGGTCTGATTCCGTGTTGGCGGTCGATCCATTCGCTAAGCTTAGAACTCTGGTTGATCTTGCTGGTGCTCTCACTTTTCACATTTTTTTGTAACTTGGTTTCGCGCCCGTACGTGGGTTCGCTGGGTTGCGCCTGTGTTGAGTGTTTGTATCGATAAAATTAATTAGGGTTGTTGTACCTGGTTTTGTTTGATCACGTTGTATTCCTTTTGGTTTTAGCCGGGTCAGATTTTAATGTCCCCCGGTCTCTGTATCTTTTACTTTTATTTTATATATTTTTGTTCCTTTTGCCTAAAAAAAAAAAATCTCCATGTCCAATTTTATAAGCAGCAAAATGGATATGACGTCAATAAGGTAGGGAATCGTTTTCATGAAACGAATTACTCTTAATAATTTAGGTATGGTTATAAAGTCAACTTCTACCAACACATTTTAGTCAATTTCTTCTTGGATATTAGTCTGCATAATTGGTCCAATTTGCAGTTTTTTTTTCTTCCCAGAACTCTAAATGATACAATACAAGTCAAATACATGATCCTAAAACATGTTTGACAGAGACGATTCCAATAGAATAGATAACAACTGATGATAATACCCACAGAGGAAACATAGATAATAGAGATCTGAAACTAAACACTTGCAATTACACATACAACTCGACATTTCTTCATTGGATGCTATATAGACTATAGAGTATAGACTCATTCAAAGTGCCAACTATGGACGTAACACCAGTTTTATTTTATTCGGGCAAGATGATTATCACTCACCATGCTAACCAGTTACTTGCCAAGCACATGGAGCATTATAGCATTCTGTGCATGTAATCGATTCTCAGCTTGCGCGAAGATAATTGACTTTGGACCTTCAATAACTTCTTCAGTCACTTCCACTCCTTTTTCTGCTGGTAAGCAATGCATGAATAATGCATTCGAGCCAGCTAAATCCATGAGACTCTGGTTCACCTGCAGAACACGATTATTATGTCATGTAAACACTAAACCCTGAAATATCACACATTATGTAGTGTACCTGAAATCCTTTGAACATCAAACGTCGCTTTTGAGCCTCTTCCTTTTGCCCCATGCTTGCCCAGACATCTGTATAAACAATATCAGCTCCTTTGACCGCCTCTTTAGGATCATCGGTTATCACAATCTTGCTGATTCCAGCTTGGCGTGCCTTCTCAACTGTTTTTGCATCTGGTTCAAAGCCCTTTGGAGTTGCACAGGTGAAGTGAATAGGAAATAAGCTTGCCAGCTCCAACCATGAATGGACAACATTGTTTCCATCTCCAACAAACGCAACCTGATGTATATTGCAGAATATATTCTTGGTTCATAGAACATACATTTATATTTTTCTTTAAGCAGTGCATGCCATCAAGAATGAGAAGGAAACAATGAAACTATTTAAATAGAGCAACATAACTTGACCTTGGTGCCTTCAATCCGACCAAGGTGCTCAATTACAGTGATGGCATCAGCCATTATCTGGCAGGGATGATTGTAATCTGTCAATCCATTGATGACTGGTACAGTTGCATACTTTGAAAGAGTAATTATGTCCTACAATGAGACAGGTAAAACAACAAATAGCAATACTGTCCAAAAAAAAAATTGTTTAATGACGAATACATCAATCTATATTTTTAGAATCATGTGTGATTTTATTAGAAATGTTAGAATACCTCATGAGTAAAAACACGGGCCATAACAACGTCAGTAAAGCGAGATAAGATGCGAGCAACATCGCGAGTCTCCTCCCTCGACCCCATTTGGATATCCTCAGGTGCTAAATAAACAGCATGTCCACCCAACAATGAAAAGCCAGTCTCAAATGAGACATGTGTTCTCAATGATGGCTTTGCAAAAACCATTGCCAATGTTTTCCCTTTAAATGGTTGAAATGTCCTGTCCCCTGATTGTATTAATTCTTTCACCTCAATGGCTCTATTCAAGATTTTCTTTATAGTGTCCTTGTCAAAATCATTTATATGAAGAAAATCCTTCACCATGGTTTTTTCTGCAGAGGATCAAGGAAAGAGTAAGAATATATAGTAAGTCATAAGACAGATTTACCTTCCATGATGGCCCTACCCTACAATGGAAATCATACATCGTCAAACAAATTTCTTACTCCTTTTCAAACCAGCATTTTTTTTCTTAACTTGGGTTATAAAAGCTTGTTATTTTTTTCTCAAAATTTTGTTCGTTTGAAGCAACTTTTTTCCATTATATTATAATTTATACTTACTAAGAGCATATATTAGTAATTGTTTTTTAGGTAATTGTTAATATTCAAACTCGAATTATCTCAAATGATTCATTTTTAACAGGAGTTTTATAGTTACTTAAACACAATCATTTGTTTTTAATTGTTCTACTTTTAATATGTACATAGTTGAGATTACTACTCTTGTTTTTAAATATACGATTGTTAAATTTATTTTGTTACATTCAAAATTTTAAACCATTGTGCCAACAAAATTGTACTAATTAAAATGTAAATGTACTGCGGCGTATATTTTCTCCAGTTGCATCTCACCAATTTATTTTATTTTTTCAGTCTAGTGTTCAAAACATTAAAAAATGTTGGATGATGTTGATCTAAACCGGACAACCTACGGTGAAAATTTAACTGCAGAGGATCTTTTTTCGTACAACCGATGGCTGTAGAGACAATTATTATGTAGAGGTATGAGTTCCAACTCGAAATATTTCACTTTCAACACCTAATGTTTGTGATGGGTCTAACTGCGCTAAATTACTTGACACAAAAATTAAAATAAATACACAACAAAAATGCTGATGCGCCGTTATGAAAAGCATCTAGAATCTAGATTATGATTATGTAGCTTAATTGGCCCTCATTTTGAGTTCAGAATAAGATTTTATTTTAATTAATAAAAGCAACGTTTTAAGATAAAGTGTTTGAAGAGATGAAAAGGTTTTACCCACAACAGAAGCTGATTCAACGGAAGTGGCACGGCACGATATTTTGAGGGGTAAATATGAAGATATGGAAGTGTGATGGAAATAAGCACGATGGCAGAGAATTTGAGACAAAGAAGAAGATGAAAAAAAAGGTGTGAGGAAGCTTGATCTCTCTGATCGCACTGAAATGTTGCAAGAAAGTGTTGCCATTTTCTCTTGATAGTTTTTCTGGTCTCTTTGATGCAGCTATATATAATGAGAGAAGTTACTACTAAGTTACCACTAAATTATCAAATTAATTAATTAATCTCCGGTACTTTTAAATTGGTTCTTAACTTTATAAATTAGGGTACATGTTAATAAAAATAAATATTTACTTTGTAAAAGAAACATATATAATTAATATTTTTTTAAGAAAAATATATAATTAATGTTATTTATCATGTACTCCATATAAGATTGTACACGTTAAAAAAAAATCCTAAAGTCCTAACATGATAATTTGTTTCTCATTGAAGCTTACGACAGGATAAAGAAAGGAAATTAGCTAACCACAAGCAATCATTTTATGGGAAATGGACGAGAGAGGAAGAAATTAGATTTTGACATGAATAGGCCCCGATCAACCTTAGAATTTAAGTTGTTTAATTAAATTCTATAAAATTAATTTATAAGATAAAAATTATTCGACCGTAGAAGACCTAACTTATAAACCAATGTATAAATTCAACACTATCGAGCTTGATGGTATGTGGATATAAATTGTGGTTGATTTGATAACAGAAATTTGATAACAAAACTAATTTTGAAGGAAACTATCATATAAATTTATAATTTGGGTTGAGCTTAGTTCAACCGTATAAAATTAATTTATAAATTGAAAATTATATTTACTTATAAACTTATGTACTATTATGTCATAATTAATATAAGACTCTTAAAACTGAATGTAACATGAAAATATGTTATATTTATGTATTGTTATTTTGAACCTCAACTTCACTATTGTTGTTGTAGTAATTTTTACTGCATACAGTTATTATTAAATATTTCTTATTGGAAAAGTAGGATACTAACTCAAATGATGTTTGAAAGGAATGAAGTAATTAATCATTGATATTTTTTACTTTATTTTTAAATATAAAACTTAGTTTGACCATTGCATTACGCCAATGCACAATTTTGATCAATAATAACTTTAATTGTTTATTATTAAAAATTATATAAACTTAATATTTTTGTTGTATCACTCAATTGTGTATTTTTCAAAAGATTGGAAACTTCCTTTTCATCATGATGGTGCTGGTAATTGTTAAGGTCCAGACTTTATTTTCATTTCAATTTTAATTTCATATTCCGGCCCATCCCTTTGCATGCATTCGTTTCCCTTGTATATACTGAAAATGGAAAGGCAAAGTCAAGAAGAACACTACAAACAGTATAAAATTGATTAAAAGATGATTTGATTAATGAAAAATACTAGTATTTAGCAAGAAAAATTTTGAGCAAGAAAAAGAAGAATTTTATGTGGCATTATTTAACACTTATAAATTATAACGATTTTCTCTTTTACATATAGTTAATCAGTTTTTGATTGGTCAATGTCAAATTCTGTATCTTCAGGGATTCTTGATTAATTGATTACATACCAAAAAGATAAAATGATGATTGAGTATATTCATTTCATTCAAAATAAAGTGCTCTCTGTAAAGAAAAAGAAAGCTTTAAGTGCCAGCACAGAGAGAATTATGATTATGATAATGCCGGGTTGACCCATTTAAACTATTATTTTGGTGGGCCGAGCCTAGGTTTTTGGCTCGACACTTTAGGTTGGTCTGTCCCGTTTAATTTGCTAAAAATGCGGGCTGGGAGCGGGGCATGCCGAGTTGGCCCGCGGGCTTTTTTTTAGTTTTTTTTTTCTTCTTTCATTTCTCTTAGAACTTGAGATGACAAATGAAAAAATGGGTTAAACTTTACGGATGAGTTTAGTCTAATTTATTTTTTTTAACATTTTTAGATCCAAAAAACGAAAGCGTTAAATTAAACTTTACTTGCATTGTTTATTCCCAATCCAATTTATTTTGATTTTAACACTTATTTAGGTGATTGAATTTATATTGAGATTTGTTTAATGTTGTTGAGTTTTTATTAGTGCTTTATTTTATTGAAACTTCTTTATTTAAAAAATGACATCCATATTACGATGGGATAGCAAATTAAAACTAAATTAACTATTAATATTTTACATGAAACAATTTGGTTCCATGTTGAATTAGTAACTATTATTACTATTTACTACATGATTTGAGTTTGTTAACCTTTTGAGTTATTTTCTATTATGCATTGTTGAAAAAGTTCATAAAAAAATATAAAGTAGTAAATTATATTAGTAAATCTATAAGTAGAAAATAAAAAAAAAAACAATAAAAAAGTGATTTGACAGACCGGCCCACCAACTCGTAAGTAAATCAAGTGGGCTTAATTAATTTTAAGCTCGGATGCCTAAGTTGGTCCGCCCTACCCCATATTTGGATTGGCTTTTGGCGGGTCGGGCCACACGCTTTGTCATCCCTTATAATGTTTGTCCATTTCAAGATCAGAAATGTTATTCCAACACATTTTTCATTCACTCTCCCTTGTCTCGTAGAAGAATTGGAAGAGACAACAATGAATAAAGCGATGAATAAGAAAAGAGTATCAGGTGGTGTGTGTGTTTAGTATAAAAATATAATCTGATGGTTCACATTTAATCCTCTCATATCTCATTTTATAGTTCCCACACAGTCACACACACACTTACTGTTGGCAGAGTGATGGACGAATGCATATGTCTAAGAGGAGAAAAAATTGACAAAGAAAGAGAAGGAGTAGAAAAACGGAATGACAGATGAAGAAAGAACGAAGTTGAAAAATTTATAATTGTTTGCAAAAATGTACTCTATTTACAATTTAATGAGTCCCTGTGTTGCATTTGACCTCGAAAATACTGTAGTCGGTAAAAATAGTATCTATTTTAAAATTTTCATTACAAAAAATCGATACTTTTAGTCCCTCAAAATAGTTCATATAAAATACAAATAATGATTAAAATTGTATTTTTTTTTAGTGATTAAACTTAAAAACTTTTTTTTTTTAGGAATTAAAAACATATTTAACTTAAAAATAAACAAATATTTTATAGAAATCCTATATTAATGTTGGTAATTTGATAATATTCATGAGTTTTCAAGTGTGCATCAACTTTATATATCAATTACCAATTAAACAATAGGACATAATAATTCAATACGTTTATACATATATAAGCACATAAAATTCATAAAGGACTAGTGTGTACTTTTGTCCAAATTATTTTAACAATTTCAAAGTTATTTTTCATTTTTTTAATCTTTATATAATATTTATAATACCGTTTGTAGTTATCTTAACAACAATGACAACAACAATGACAAGTAATTTTTGTCACTTTTTATAAAACTTATAATTTTTGTTATTGATATTGTTCAAAATAATTTATTTAATTTAATTTTTATTTTAAAATTACATGATCTTATGCGCGCAACCCATACAAATGCACGGTCCTCTGCTAGTACTCTTTGTAGTATATGTATTAAATACTGTTCGTGATAGGTACGTGAAATTTTCTCTCGTGATGAATAGCACCACTGTTAATTAAAATATAAGTTGCCCTCATAACATCAATAATATTATGATTAACAAACAAGTCATAACATAATCCTTATTTTTTGGTACAAAAGCCTTATTTAATAGCATATGAAAAAGTAGACAATAAATCCATCTGAGACACAAAATTATATTTATTTTTTCTTGGTACCATTGACTGGAATCTCCACAGCTTCAGGTTCAGGAAGAAGGCTTTTTTCTCTGCAGGTTTCAACAGCTCCTGTGAACATATCTTCTAAGCTGTACTTAAATTTGAAGCCCAAGTCTGTGATCTTCTTTTTAGAAAATTTAATAATTTCCAATTCATCTGGGATATCATTGAATCTAAAAATGGAATGCACAAAATTAGCCCAACAAATATTCTATTTCTTGTATCTTACTTTTCTAAGTGAACAAATAGATATTATAAATACGCAAAGAATAAATCATAAGTGTTACACTACAAGAAAACCCTTATTTCCAAACAGATTTTTAAATCACTTATTGGCGGAATTTTTCCTCAATAATTTACTGACGGAAATAACTGCCACAAAATAAAAATATTCCACCACAATATTTATCAAAAATAAAAAATAGAAAATGAAAATTTATTGGCGGAAAAATTTGTCAATATCTTGAAAGACGGAATATCCTGCATATTTATTGGCGGAAATTTCCGCCAGAAAATCAAAAAGCAAATGTTCAAAGTTTGTGGCGGAATTATAACCAGTTTGTTAACATTAGGAAAGGTGGGTCTTAGTTTATATCTTTAAATATGAATTTTTTATTTCTACTATTCAAGTGATTTAATGTATGGTGGTTATGTTATCAAGTACCAACGCTACTCTTCCAGACTCTTCATCAATCTCTTTCACCTTTCATATATTTTTTCTACAACAAACTCTTCATCAACCATGCTGATAATCAATTTCCCTCCTGCATCACTTTCCACTTTCCTTCTTTCCCTTGTCATTTTTTTTCTACTTTTTTATTCTACTACTATATAGTGAGAATCAATTTATCTACCTAATTTCTAGCTTTTCAACTGCCAAAGGAAATCATTTTCGCCAGATCTGAAGCATAGAAGAACAATCACAAAAAAAACCCTTTCTCATGATACAACTTAGATCTGGAAGCATAGAGAGAGAGACAAAAATCTAAAACATAGAGAAACTATGATGGAGAGTGGCAATCATGTTCCAGGCAGCATAGAGAAATAATCACAAAAATTCCATTTCTGGTGATACAACTAAGAATTTGAAATCTTTTCAATGTTTCTCATATGGGTTTTGTTCATAGTTTAATGGGTCTTTCTTGAATTATTTATTTGTTGTTGTTCAGATGGAAGTGAATCCTAATCCTAACGGCGGCGCTGGTTTCATCAAAGAAAACGGGACAGAGAGTATGATATGTCTCCGTCGGAGACGACGGAAGCGGCGGTAATGAAAGAGAAAGAAATAGATCTGGAAGCATTGAGAGAGAAATTAAAATCTAAAACAAATAAAGAAATAAAAAATGAAAATCTGAAAAAGTGGGGGAGAGAGAAACAAAAATAATAAAAAGTAATAATACACTTACTGGCGGAATACTCAGCCACAAAATGTTGGATTTCGTCCTTATAGTTTTTGGCGGAATTTTCTGCCATAAAATGAAGGATATCCACTTTTCACTTCTGAACGAATTTATTGGCGGAAATTTCCGCCAATAAATTTACTGGCATATGATTTACTGACAGATCGATTCCGCCAATAAATTGTCACTTCCTGGCGGAATATAGCACTTCCTGAGGGAATTTTGCTGCCACTAAATGACCATTTTCTTGTAGTGTTAAAATATCAACAAGTCCCATAAGTCCTAACTCAACCGGCAAAATATGCCGAAATTGTTAGGCCGGACGTCGTGACCTGGGTTCAAATCCGGGATCTCACAATTATGTGAGTTTAATTTCCAGAGAATTACCACTTCAACTAAGACAAAAAAAAAATATCAACAAATAGATGATATTTTTGGGTGTAAATCAACTATCTACTGTTACTTGCCCAAATTTGGAACATAACACCCGGAATCTTAGTTAAATCAAAAGATACTTGTACCAGCTTATTTAAATGTTTTTTTATCACATTTTTACAAGGGAATTTGAAATTTGTCATACATTAGCAAGGAAACAGAAATTCATCCCTAATTAGCGCATAAATTTGAAATTTGTCATACATTAGCTGAAATCAGTCCCCTAATTTGTCACACATTTAGTGACGGCCATTGTGACAAATTTATTCTGTCACAATTTGTGATGGATGATAAATTTCCTCACTAAAACTTTGCGACAAATTTTGGGTAGTCGCTAACTCCCACACTAAATGTGTTTGTGACAGAAATTTGACACATTAGCGACGAATTTCTTCCCCTTTATATTTAATTACTAGCGCACGCGCGCACAAACACATTTCAATTTTTTATTTATTTTAATATTTATGATAGTTAGTAGTTATTATTGTAACAACTCTATATGCCCTAAACTAATAAGAAGTTGGAAAATCTTACTTTGTTGGGACATTGAACTCTGGGTATTTTTCTTTAATAAGTTTTGCAACTTGATGAATGGTTGCTTCATGTGAACAGCAAATGTATCTCCCTTGAGCTTTTGGATTCTCATACAGAAATATATGAGCAAGACAAAGGTCATCTAAATGAACGTATTGCCCTTGCTTTATGATTGAGTAATGGGCCTCATTTCCTGCCATATATCACCAAAAAATAATCATTATATTAAGTTGTTTAGGTTTAAATATTATTTTGTCCTAAAAATATTTTACTCTTTTGAGGTTAAATACATTTTCATACTTTAAAATTTATTTTATTTATGTCAAATTATAATGTATAGACCTGTGATAAGAGAAAGAGCAGTGATTAGACTAGGTGGCATTGAGGCCATAAGAAAGGGGCCAACAACAAGAGGTGGAATGATGGAGACAAAGTCTATGTTGTGCTCTTTCGAATACTTCCAAGCTTCTTGCTCTGCTAGGGTCTTTGAAACAAAATACATCTACAAAATCAAAATGGATGGGGTAATAACATTAGTATTTCATAGAATAACCTTTATTTAAGAAAGACTCACTAAATATAAAATATTATATAGAAATTAATTACTAACCCAACCGGTCATTTTGACTCTACGGCAAAAGTCAACGTCACTCCAGCATGTTTCATCAATAATAGACTTTGGATGTTCAGTAACGTCCACAGTTCCAGCCGATGATGTGAAAACCAATTTTCTAACTGTTTTTGCCTTTTCGCATGCTTTAAGTATGTCTATTAATCCGTTTATTGTAGGCTTTATCACTTCATTCTGTATTTTTAAATAATTCCTGATTATTTTAGATAAAAAAAAAAGTGTCTTGCTAATTGCTAATAAGTGTCATAAAGACAATAAAGGAAACAAAAATAAAAATTTATCCTAGAATGTGTGTTATCTTAGAATGTATCTTAGAATGAATGTATTTTAAACACAACTACATACATAAATTCCTAGATTAAATATACACTAATGTCCTAGTTATGTTATGTGATAAGAGTTTTTCCTTATAATCTCAAAGTATCGAGTTCAAATTAAATCTCCTTAGAAATAGATTGTAAAATACAACTCGTATCTATATTTGATAAATTAATTGATCAATTATAGATATAAATTGTTTGAGATTTATTTTAAAACTTAGTGTTACTGGTAGTGTGAATTTATCATTAAAAAAAAATCATGTATTATTCAACATATATACCTCAGGGTCCTTGGACTCAAAATCCATTGGTGTAGCAACATGAAAAACTCCTGTGCACCCTTTAATTGCTTCATCAAAACTCCCCTCTTTATCAAGATCAGCCTTCCAAAGAGACAATTTGCTTTTTGCACCCGGCAGTTCCAGCAAATGCTTCACCTTCTTCATGTTATCTGCATTTTTTACCTTAATTAATGTTATATATTATTTTGATAGTATATAGGGAATCAATTAATTTTAGCATCATCGACATGAAAAATGACGCAACATTTTGAAAATAGAACCTGGGTCACGAACGGTGGCTCGAACAGTGTAGCCACGCTCCATAAGTCTCATAACAAGCCACGACCCGATGAAACCTGAAGCTCCGGTAACACAAACTATTTCCGATTCAGAACCCATGTATATTTTCACTCCAGTTGACTTCTCTCCTCTTTTTTTCCTTTTCAATTTAGCTTGGAATTTGAATGGAAGACAATGTATATATGTGGTGGTGGGTGCTTCTATTTATATATAGACAGAAGAAGCAATAATGCAAGATGCCAAGATTTATTTATATAAAAAAAAAAGTTTGAGCGGGAGAGTAAGTGGAATGTTATTATCTTACGAAAATTTGAAATATTTATATTTACATTTATATTTTCATTTGTAAGAGAAATATTTATATTTTTTATTTAACACCGACAAATTATTTTTTCAACAAATCTGATATTTGAACACTCATGCATTCCATTTACATAAATTAAGTATCTGATCTCAAATGATTAATAAATTCTACTAAAAAATGAATTGTTTTTAAGAACTCCAATTTTATTTTTAGATGGAATAATCTTTTATCAAATTTTATACAAAATTAAAGGTTAATTAACACAAAAGAATTATTCAATTTACACCTCAAAAGAGAAAGAACTAAATAAAGTGTTGCAATAGATGCGATACATTGGTTGTTTTTTCTCTATATCAAATATGCATGATTAAACTCATATTTTATTAAATTAATATTTTTGAGGAAATATAATATTGGCAATATAGTTTTGTGATTTGGTAGGGAAACACTAGTAAAGTAGGAGTAAGTAGTAACGCATTTTCATTGCACGTGATTACCTGCCGGTGCGGTATACTGTTAGCTGAAGCCATGACTCAAGAGCTGGTAAGTGGGAGCTACTTAACTAGCTGCTCTCTTGCGTAATGCAACTCTTCACATAACTTATTGAGTTGCTGCTGCTAATTATTGTACTGGAGAGTTTTTTTTTTTTGTTTGTAATGAAAGCAACAAATAATATGAATAACTCAAAATATATTCTTTTATCGGTAATAACATCTTGTGTGTCCTATAGATTTTCCAACGGTGATTAATCATTGCTAATGGTGGTGGAAACTTCGTACCTGGTAAAAAAAAAAAAAAACAAAAATATTATAAATTTTAAGATTCATGTGGATGAAAACATAAAATAGAATTGGTTGATGGATCAATCCGCTAACTTGTCGAAAGACAGTGATATTTTAAAGTCGGACATATAAGTTGTGTTTGGTAAAAAATAGCTGATAATTAATAAGCTAACTTATAGAGAATGAACTTACAGCGAATAATCTAGTTGGTTGAACTTGTAGTGTTTGATACAATTAATTAGCGGTTGAACTGGATTATAAGTATGAAATAACATTAAAAATATGCTTAATTTTTATTTAATTTTTTTCAAGTAAGATCGCAGGGGTAAAATTGGTAGAAAACAAATGATAAGCTATAAGTCATAAGTTCATTAGTTACTTGAAATATCGTTTGAAAAATAAGTTATAAGTTCCTTTCGAAAAATATTTACTAAACAGGTCTTTTATGGTCATATGAATTTATAAGGTATATAAACTCAAAATCCGACCTTACCAAAACAAAGCCATAAATGGGTGTCTCCCATCTTGGCCCGTTTTTTGCAAGTTAAAAGCAGAGCGGGTTTAAACTTAAATGGGTTAGTCCGCTTTATCATCTCGAACTAACATCTATGAATAGATTGAGAAAAATATTAGGGTTTAGATGTTGATTATGTTTTTAGGCTTAATATAGCATTCAAATTGACTCTCAATCTACTCCCTTATACACTCAAATTTATCAAACTACACTATTAGAAACATGCTTGCGGGGGCTTCGTCCGTAATTTGGGATTGTGTTCGGTTTTGATGACTGAACTTTGACGCATATTTAGTATCCTCTAATATGCTTGGGATAAAGGTTTTCATATAGTATCTCTTGAATCTAATTTTGTGATAGCAATTTCTACGATCAATGAAGGTTGTTCTCCACATCACTCTTGTGCAGCTATTATCCCCCTCATTAATCGCCTTAAAATGAAGGAATGACAAGTGCATATATCTCACACCTATAGGCAGACATACTACTATCGATTCATCTTTGATATTTCTAATTTTCTAACCGCAGGGGGGCACCTTTGTAAAACTAAATAAAATATTTTTCATATTTTTTTAATCAACCACGAAACTGAGTTATTTTTCTTTTTATAATTTTCTCTTTTCTCAGTCTTTCAAAATCTTGCAAATAAATTATATCAGTTTAGTTTATTTTCTTTTTTTTGATAGATCTTAACAAGGATCAAAGAGAGAAAAGAAAATCAAATTGGGCTTTCAATCGGACTTAATTCCCCTGCCATTCAGACTTAAGAGCATTTTTAATAGAAGGATCATATATAAGTTTTCATGCATTTGAAAGTGTAAAAATAGAGAGAATATGAAATATGGAAGAGAGGGAAATAATATTTGTGAGTTAAGTGAAACCATTCATTAGAGTAAAAAAATAAGAGTATCATAAAATTGAGTTGACACATGAGTTTGGCACATTGAGTTGGTACATAACTTTTGAATTGACATGTATCTTCAATGGTGATATTGATACCACTTTCGATATCATACATCACTAAAAAGTGATCTATATAATAATGACATGCAGTACTTATGCAACTCATACATATTTTACTCTAATAGTGATACCGCTTTGAGTTTCATATATTACGAACAAGTCTACATTTTATAATAAATATTCTAAATATATTAACTCAATCAAGAACAAAAGAAGAAAAACAAGATCCTAAATCCATCACACACATGAAGATCCAAAGTCTCTTTATTAAAACTCACACTACTTAGATTTATTTAACAAGATGGAGAAAAACACAATTTATTTTGCGACTGGATGAATATATTTGGACAAAACAATGTTCCATTCCCATCCAAGGGTAAATTGGGACAAGGTGATTTTAAAGGATCTAAGGCAAAATAAGCTGCTATTTATTTGTGTACATGTGTTGTGTGTACGCGCATTGCACATGCGCGTGTGAACTTAAATTTTATATGATAGGATGTAAAGAAGAAAAAAAATGCTACTATTTATTCATGAGTGACTCCATTTAGAGGGGCTTCAACAGATTTAGGAGCTTCAATAGACTTAGGAAGAAATCCTTTTACTTTGCATGTGTCAATTGCTTCGGTGTACATATCCTCCAAGCTATATTTAAACTCGAATCCCAAGTCTTTGATCTTCTTTGAAGAAAATCTAACAAGCTCCAATTGATCAGGAATATTTTTGAACCTAAAAGTTCAATTTTAACGATCAGCATAACACATAGTTTTACAAGAAAATCAAACTTTTTTTTCTACCAAAAAAATAAATAAAAATCAAACTTTTTCCACTAGTGACTCTATGATGAAATACTTACTTTGTGGGAACATTGTACTCGGGGTACTTTGCATTAATCAATTTTGCAATGTCGTGAATATTAGCTTCACATGCACAACATATATACCTCCCTTCTACTTCCAAATGTTCAAACAAGAATATGTGAGCTTCACAAAGATCATCCAAATGGACAAATTGACCTTGCTTTATGATCGAATAATGGCCCTCATTTCCTGCCAATTTATGTGCGACAGAGAGTTAGATTATAATTAATTAAATATAATTTAGATGTTTAAGTTTATATTGACAGTTGCTTAAAAAAAGTTTATATTGTTAGTTGGACCTTTTGGCATTTAAGTCCATTTAATTTATTATCCAAGACTAGTTCTATAAATCATAAATGTAAGTCTTTAAAACACTTTGAAGGCACCCAAAATAAATGGAAATGTTTTATATGTTAAGGAAACAAATTTAGAAAGTATTTATTGAAATTAGTTGTGCATTTTATTTCTCAAGTATTAAATTTTTTGTATCATTAAATGAAGAATTTCTATATTAAGGTATCTTAACATATGCCCTTAAGACACAAATTAACATGATCCTTATTTAATTTATCTTTGTTTGTTTTTCCTTTAATTTTCTTTATGGTTTCTAGTTAATTAGTTTTAGTTTTTTAACGATGTGACAACAACTTAAACATGTTATTGTAGTTCAATGATAAAATTTTGACTTTTTTTGGTCAAGAAAATTTTGACATTTTAACTTTAATGGTCCGTTTGGTACGAAGGAAAGAAAGAGGAATGAAAGAAAATTATGAAAATTGATAAATGAATTTGAACAAAAGTCAGTCCAAATTCATGCATCAATTTCCGCAATTTTCTTTCATTCTTCTTTCTTTCCATCAAACCAAACGGACTCTTAAGAGACTGAGTTCAAATCTTTCGAGAATGTGTACCGGTGATAGGTGAAAGGGCCGTGATTAGGCTAGGTGGCATAGATGGACTAAGAAAAGGACCAACAACAAGAGGTGGAATGATTGTGATGAAGTCCATGTTGTGCTTTTTGGCAAATTTCCATGCTTCTTGCTCCGCAAGTGTCTTAGAAACAAAATACATCTAAACAAAATTGAAACAAATAAAATCATTAGCAATTGATAGTGATTATAATGTAACTTCAATTATAATCTTCTTTAACATGGAAAAGAAAAATCCACCAAATCTTGAGTATGAAACTAAAAATATTTGAGTAAATATGAATGCTAGTAACTATAGTTGCAAAAATTGAACCATATCAACCGGTTGGACTGAAAACTAGTTATTTATCCGATATGTCTAACCAACAAAGTAGATTGGTTTTAGAGTTAGTCGAATCAATCCCAACTCGATAAATAATTTATCATTATAAAAAAATGGAAATTTAATTATCATTGATTGAACCGCAATTTTAAACCATCAAACCATGAACAACTATATTCGAGTGCTTTGAAAGATTGCGATATTGAAGATAAATTTCTAACCCATCCAGTCATCTTTACTCTTCGGCAAAACTCAACGTCACTCCAACAACTCTCGTCCCTTGAGAGCTTTTGATTTTCAGTAACATTGACTGTTCCGGCCGATGATGTGAAAACTAATCTACGGACAGTTTTGGCCTTGAGGCATGCTTTCATGATGTCTAGGACTCCATTTATGGTAGGCTTGATCATTTCATTCTGCAATTCAAATCAAATTTCAAACAATATCAAACTCAATTAATTTCCCTCTACATATGCATTTCAAGATTTTCATAACTAATTTTCAATATCAATTATATTTATTTTTCTAGTCAAGGTCGTGGGCAAATTCAATAAATTTACATATTGTTATAGCAACCTATATGTTATATGACTAGAATGTTAGGTTTATGATTGCGACCATACATTTCATTAGTTTTGGCCACACATCAACAATAAGTCGTCAAAATGAAAAGCTTAAAAAACTTTTCTAGGTGTAAAATTCATTTTCTTAATGAATGATTGTAATAAATTATTTAGGTGACTACTCCTCTACTCTTTTTTAAAGAAGGGAAATGTTAACTTGTGCCCTTAAGGGCACATGTTAAGAAATTTAATATAGAAATATTTTTTTTGGTACTTGTGTTATACTTCTTTTGAAAATTAATTTCTTTTGATTATTTAATGTTAAGTTTCTTTATTTTGATAGTTATCATGTGCCCTTAGAGCATCCACATCCATACCACTCATTTGGTGGCTTAAATGGACCCCACATAATTTTTTATATTATTTTACACATTTTAAGTAACTAAGCAACTCAAACATTTTTTCTAAATATCAATACCACCCACAAACATTTTAAACTGGTCCCACTGACCACACAAAAAGTGAGTTAGAAAGAATTTTTAAAAAAAGAATTGGTTAGAGTGCTGTGTGGCAATAGACAAAATGTTAGAAAACAATAAACAATTGAGAAAAGCACCGGTGCCAAGTTTGGCAACGTGGTCAAAAAATATCACTCAACCAAACTCAAATATCGGTGGTACTTTTATGAGTACTTTGTCAATAATACCACTATTTGAGTTTGGTTGAGTGGTAAATGAAAAAATAATGACAAAGTATCCAAACTTTTCTATTACCACCACCGATATTGGTGCTCTTAATGACCCTTTAAAGAATTGTATTTTTTACTCATAAAAGAATAATTTTTAAAAGAAAAATGCTACTATGTTGGATTAATGGTGAGTATCGTTGGCTAAAAAGGAATCAATTCATACATTGAATGGTAATTATCAACGTGATTATGGGATGGGTACAAAAACTATAATGCAATAATACACATATTTTTTGCTGTTTCTGCTTTTGTTGTCGTTTTTTATTAAGAAAATTTTGCTCCTTATTTTTTTTGAAAAAAAATTAGCATGGTGAATCTTGGATGTTGATTGCCTGTTGTTACAAAATAACACAATCTGTCGCACTAAACAATCACAATCATCGATTCTAAATTGCATGGTTCAGATTATAAATATATATATATATATATATATATATATATATATATATATATATATATATATATATGTAGATAGATATACCTCAGGGTCCTTGGACTCAAAATCCATTGGTGTAGCAACATGAAAAACTCCTGTGCAACCTTTAATTGCTTCATCAAAACTACCCTCTTTATCAAGATCAGCCTTCCAAAGTGACAATCTGCTATTTGCACCCGGCAGTTCCAATAAATGTTTCACCTTCTTCATATTATCTGCATACCAAAATGTGAACATACAATTTTTCATTAAATTTTGAAATCCTTGGTCCAAACTCACTATTAGTTTGTTAGAATAATTATTTAGTATGAAACATGTGAATTGACTTAGGGATTTAAACGAAGGGAAGAAAAAAAAAGGACCTGGGTCGCGTACGGTGGCCCTAACCATGTAGCCACGCTCGATTAGTCTCATGACCAACCATGAACCAATGAAGCCTGCAGCCCCGGTAACACAAACAGTTTCGGACAAAGAACCCATAGTTTTCTTTCTATGTTTTTATTTCCTAGCTAGTATTTTTTTTCTTCTCTCTTTTGAGTTTGGTTGGCCTTGAAGGTGGAATGGAGACAATATGTGAATTGGTGATGCTTTTATAGAAGATTTTGTGCTACATTCCAAACGAGGAAAAGTACAATGAGTGGGATATGTATGGCCTACAAATTTACTAAAAGGGTGACCTTCACCTGCCGATCAACAAATTTTTTACTAATAAGAGAAAATTGATACAAAGAATGTACCAATACACAATACACTTTTTCAACAAAAAAAAAGAAGAAAAGAAGAAGGTACATAACTTACTAAATGATGTGATACAGTAACATTTATGAGTTTATTTTTTATCTTTTATAACGTATAGGAGTTAAGTAGAGACATATAGTTACATTTAACTCGAAAACAGAAGAAATCAAACAACCTTTCAGAAAGAAAAAAGAAGAAGAAGAAATTAAACAAGAACTAAATGGATCCATCAAAGAAAACCGTGCTAGTTTTATTTTTTCAGAAAAAAGATAAGATTTAGGACAATATTGACGATGAGAACAATTTCTTTGCATTTGAAAAACTAGTATAAATATAATAGTCATGTTTACGCACAGCGCAATTTTTCTCCTTAATAAAATTCCCTTTGTCTCACAATATTATTTGCATTTGAACCTTTTACACAATTTTTTTAAAAAAAATGATAAGTAGTTTCCATAAACATAGCTCAATTGGTAGAGATATTACATATAATATGTTGGAACTTGGGCTTGAACCCTGGTAACCACTCATTCACCTTACAAAGTGAAATTCTAGCCACTAAATTACTTAAAAAAAAATAATAATAAATAAAAGAAAAACAATAGTGATTTTATCTACTTATCCTTATTTTCTATAGATGTATTTCCATTAATAATTTTAAAGTGGAGAATAATTACTTGAGAGTGGTATAAATTTTGTTAATTAGAGGGTAAATAGTAATACAACATGAAAAAAAAACTAAAGTTATATTGAAAGCCTAAATTGAAAGTCTTTTTTATTTAGGACAAAATTTGTATCCCAATATGACAAATATTATAAATCAGAAAGAGTATTTTGAAAAAATAAGCATACATTTATGTCATTCAAATTCAAATAATTCTCATACATTATGAACCTTTTTTTTTTTAAGAACCTATGAACCTATACCTAATACCTTACACCAAGACATCCGACAATACGAAACCTTATATACATACTGTACATTATTACTCAATACATCGAATTGTGATTTTTGGCATTAAAGAACATGTCTTGATTCAGGCCAATTCTAATGAATTTGCTATTTGCTACTCTCTTGTTCTGTAATTGAGGACGGCTGCTGAGCTGCTCCGTTTAGATTTTTTTCACTTTAGCTTGTAAAAGATGGGGGGAATAGAGGGGACCCACTTACATGCGGTTTGACAAACTGATTCGTAAGCAATTCTTCTTCTTCTTCTTCTTCTTCTTCTAGCACACGAATAGTAAATATCATTAAAATTCACATTTGTTATGAGATTATGAGTTCAAATTCGATATTTTGATCACTTTCAAGCTATGAAGCCCCGATACGGGACACGATACGATACCGATACGCCGATACGTGAATTTTTTTAAAATTTCCAATCCGATACAGCCGCGATACGTTATTTAAAAATTAAAATTAAAATTAAATATATAAATACACAATACGTAAACATACATAAAATCAATAATATTAATAATTAAAATAAAAAAACATATATTCTTATACTAAAATTTTGGGACAAGTTCAAACGTTTAACTACCTATTACAGTATATAGTAGGATACCATAGTTTTTTTTTTTGAAAAGTAAAAAATTATATTGACAAAGGAAAAACACAAGAAGTGCTAAAGATACAAACAAGCATGTCTGATACAGGAGCATTATAGTAACTCAAAGTCAATCAATACTGGAAACTCTCAAGGTCTGATACATGAGAACATCTTAAGTTAGTCCCCAGAACATAATGATTACTGATACATCTTAAGCTATAAGTCTTATTGTAGTGTATTATACAAAAAGAACACCATTAAAACTATCCAAACAAAATCACAAATACTATCCAAAAAATAATCTTTGTATCGGACACATATCATATATTATTTGTTTATTTAAAAATAATGATATAACCGATACTTTTCTGATACGTGTATCGGGACGTATCGGACACGTGTATCGGGTATTATTTTTTATTTAAAAATAATGATTTAATCGATACTCTTCCGATACAAGTATCGGGACGTATCGAAAGAGTATCGGTATCGAGGACGTATCGGACACGATTCGTCACCATTTTTTGAGTATCGAGGCTTCATAGCTTTCAAGTTATTATATTTTACTCGATATTTGTTGCGTGAAATGCATCAGACAATTAATTATAGTTTTTTTTTTGGTACAATAATTATAGTTATACTCCTTTAAAAATAAAATTAATTATAAACTAACATTTTTTATAGGAAATAAAAATTAAATTTGAGATATTTAAAGAGACAAAAAAACTCATGTAATGCAAATAAAAAAAATGTGTTTGTTTATAATTATTAATGATAAATTCGTGTCTCGTGTTATTTTTATATATCAATGACAGATTCTATTAGTGTTATATTTGTTTGTATCAAATCTTATTGTATTACTTTTTTTTAAAAGAAAATATCAATTTAAACAAATTTTTTCGAGGCTGTGTTTTCTCCGACAATTCAAATTTGTGGTTATATTAGTATATGAGTTAAATAAGTTTTTGAACCGTATAAATATTTCAAGTTTTATTTTTAATCCATATAAAAAGCTTTCTACAATATACTAAAGATGGGCGTGAAAAAAAATACTAACAACTAATATTTTTTATAGGAACTAAAAAAATAAATTTAAAATTTTCATTGGGGAAAATAACTCATTTAAATATAATAATAACATATAAGACAAAACCATTTAAATTTAAATATAATAATATATATGGCAAAACCATGTAGCTAAATATGGTAAAGTCACATGGCTAAATGTAGAAAGGGTATTTTTCTTTTTTATACAAGGAGACTGTTAGGCCAAATTACAAACTAGACTAGAATGAGTGATTCTATAATATATTGTTTTAATAGATTTATATGAATTTTTGTGTGTAAATTGAATGTTTTTATAAATAGAGGGATTAATTATATGAGTTAAATGTATTTTTGATCCCTATAAAATTGCGACTTTCTAAGTTTAATATTTGCTTAATTTATATTATATTGTTAATTCTTAAAAATTTATTCTGCTGTTAGTTTTGATCTCCACTGTTAAAGTAATGTGTACTTTTTAATGATTTTTCGCAGGTATTTGTTTATAACATCACAAAAAATTCGTCAAAAAAAAGTTCAAAATTTAATTTCTAAGTCAAAATTTTTTAAACTTTTATTTTGAATTTTTTCCATTTAAATTTTTTTATTTTAATTCATCACATGTTAAAAATTTCTAATTTTTCGTAAATAAACTTTGTATGATATTTTAAACATATATAAGAAAAACTATTTAAAAATTTACGAGTTAAACGATAATTAAATAAATTTAATTTTAATAGAGTTTAAAACTAAAAAAAGTTATAAAGACTAAAAATTGAATAAAAACTAAACTAAAAATGTCTCAATTTTATAAGAATAAAAAATATATTTAAAACTTTTAAGTATGAAGAGTCAAATAAATAACCAGCTACCTGTCCTTCCAGATTGACGACCTTTACGTTGAGCACGTGACCGACCAAATGTTTTTTTTTTTTTACATTTTTTTTTTGCACATACCACCACCAAATGGTTTTGTTGTTTGGTGGTTATTAGTTTTCAATTTCATTACGCCCTCCTTTGAATCTAGAAGCGTTGTGCTTCCCTATAATACCCGGGACATACTCATGTGTATGGATGTCAATGGATATTCATGGACGCGGATAGTGTGATATCCGTGTTCGTTCCGTCAGACAAATATGATATTTGTGTCCGCTCCATATCCGTGCGGATATCCACTAAGCGGGTAATCCGCAGATATTGAAGTATCCGCGGATATTAACAGATATCCATGGATGATATTTTTTTATTAAAAAAAACTAATTATTGAAAAATATAATAATATTTTTTTAAAGACAAAATATTAACACATAAAATTCATAAATTTTAATGAAAACACCCAATCAACAAACAAAAATCACCTCACAAAATTGCAAAAAAGCGAAACAAAACTATAATTTATATAAAATAGGCAAACTGCAAAAGATAAAATATAAAAATACAATTTTTTTTATATAAAAATTCTATACTTTATATGTAAATAGAGATATTTAAGTAAGTTTACTAATTATTTAGTGGGTATGGATATCCGCGGACACGGATAGTATTAAACCCGCATCCGTATCCATTAAATGCAGATAATTGAAATATCCATTTATTTTATCTATAGATATCCATTAAGCTATCCGCTCCGTATCCGTGACGGATTTTATCCGCATATATCTGCGGGTATGAATATTTTTGCCATCCCTACTCATATGGGGCAGACAATGGTCAAGGCCCCCCTTATATGTGTATTATAATTTATATGTATATATTGTTAAGTTTTAATTGTTTATTACACACTTTAATATTATATATATATAAATTAATATTATAAAAATACACACATAAAAATATTATATATATATATATATATATATATATAAAGAAAAATAATGATTTAGTCGTTAAATATATGAGATATTGTTAATATAGTGTACAAAAATTATAAAAAAAATTCTCAAATGTGAATTTTATTAGAAATTTTTTAGACAAATTAACTAACATAAAACAAATTTAAGAACCAAATTAACAAATGAAGATATATTTGAGAACCAAAGTGACTAAAAATAATATATTTTAAGGATCAAAATAATTAATATAATTTTTTTATAATAAAAAATTAAATTTTTTATTAGCATATTGAGAATATATTAATATTATTATAACTAAATAAATATAGTTTTTTACATGTCTCTGGCCTCCCGTATAATAGGTTTATGGATCCGTCCCTACATAATATTATTTTGGCTAAACCTTACTATGAATCAACTTCCCAACTAGTCTATCGTGGATCAATTCTCAAAATTATAAGAAATTCTATTATCTATCGATAATACTATTTAAAAGTAAAAAATTATGATTTTTTTTCGTCTTAATGGCTAAAAAAATGGTATTATTAATGTCAATTTAGTACGAGTTATATCTTTATTAGATATTTATATATTATATCTTGTTTTAATCAAATCGGTATCAGTTAAGTCATTATTTCAATAATGAAAAATGCGAATAACTATTAAATTATATTTTCAAACAACAATGTATAATATCAATAATATTTTAAATATTTTTTACATATTGGTCCACCATGGAACACTTATTACCAAAAAATAATTAATATTTGAATGCTGAAACTAATATTATGTATCAAACATCAAAATAAAACTAATATTATGTATCAAAGCATTGTAAGTGCACCAGTTCATCCTCATATTTTAATAATTGTCAAAACACATGAAAATAGATTTGAACATATTTTGGCAACATTACAAATGACTTGACAACAAAGAACTATTTTCTAAACCTTGAAAAACTGACTTTTAGGTATTTTGTATCGATATATAAATTGTTGTATCGATACATATGTTCTGAAATTACTTCTGTCTGATTTTGTGCATTTTGTATCGATACATACATAGTCTGTATCGATACAAAAGTGGTCTCTCAGAGACAGAACATCACCTGTGTATCGAAGCATGCTTGCAGGTATCGATACACATCTGTATGTTCTCAAAATCCAGAAAATTCATGATGTATCGAATCATGCTTGCATGCTTCGATACATATCAGTCAAGATTTCAAGATCCTGATATTTGTATCGATACACACCCGTGTTTGTATCGATACAAAGGTCAAAATTTCCATTTTTTAACGTTGGTAAAAACATTTGTAACGATACAAATGATCATTTGTATCGATACATGTATGAAAAATTATGCCTAAATTTGCTCATTCTATTTTCACTTTAAATAGCAATGTGTGTGATCTTTTGTTTGTAACACAACTGAGAAAAATCTAGTGAGAACCAGTGAGAAAGCAAGAGTGCTTTGAGAGAAACACTTTGGATACAATTTGGGTGAAAAATTGGGATCAAAGTGTATCCTTCACAAGATCGTCATCTTCCATCAAGTTGCAACAATTGAAGATTGAGTATGGGATCAATCCAATAGAAGTTGTACGCTTGGTCGATAACGTTCGGTACGATTCGCGGTGAATCAGAATCGTGATCGAGTTGATTTGCGAATGAGGTTTGGTTGCTCGCTAGGGATTCAAGATTGTTCGATATCTTGGAGGATCAATCGAGAAGAATTGAAGGACTCAGCTGGACGATTGTTGCAAGGAGTTGCACGGGTAAAATCGTTGGAATCAGAGGGTGAAGATTCGTTCGTCGATTGAGGTTTAGCATAGTTTTACTTTTGAGTCAATATAGGTGTATTGGATTCATTGTAAATTGTGCACTTGTGTTCAAACTATTTTTTAATCAATAATACTCTCAAATAACCCGTTTGGTTATTTGGGGGGAGACGTACTCGGATATACGCGTGGACGACGCGAAATCCGGGGAACTCCCTAATCAACTCTTGTGTGTCGATTTGCTTTAAATTCTTACTTTACGCAATTCGCTTATATTTTGTGTCAATTGAAGTTTTGTGTTCGTAAGTGTACACAAAGGTTCAATTGCAAATATCTTGATTGTGATTGAATTTGAATATCGAATCATATAACTTGCTTGGGACTGTTTTTGTTAATCGATTAATTTGGATATTTTGAATTAAGCGTTCCGATTATTTTCCTAGTTCGTTCAAGGCTATACTATCTTTCCTTTGGTCAAAAGGTGCAAAGTAGACTACCGATCCGGTGGTGCTTCCGCGCATTCGTTTTAATCAAATAATTTTTAAATTGACATTGGTTAACGAAGCCACTTATTCAACCCTCCTTCTAAGTGGTAGCCTAGTAGTCTAACAAGTGGTATCAGAGCCTGGTTCAATTTTGCTTGCAAAATTCGGTGGTTTGTGCCAATTATTAGACAACATGGCTTTTGCACCTAAAGGGGCGTATAATAGGGCTCCGATATTCAATGGAGATCATTTTGACTATTGGAAAAGTAGTATGCGTATTCACATCAATTCTTTTGATGGTGATGTATGGAATGCCATTGAGAACGGTCCGTTTGTTCCAACAAGCGTCGATCCTAATGGTATTGTCATAAATAAGCCTATGGCACAATGGACGGAAGAGGAAAAGAAAAAGGTCAATTACGATGCAAAGACACAAAATATTTTAATATCATCCCTTGGGATTGATCAATTCTATCATGTGTCACATTGTCAATCGGCTAAGGAAATGTGGGACACATTGGTAACTCACTTTGAGGGTACCAATGATGTAAAGATATCCAAAATTAATACATTGACACAAGAATTTGAGTTGTTCCATATGCTAGATGGTGAGACCATCGAGGATATGCAACAACGATTTATCAAAATAACCAACAAGTTACACGGTTTGGGAAAGCCAATCACAAATCAAGATGCCACTAACAAAATTTTAAGATGTCTTAGTAGGTGTTGGCAACCGAAGGTCACCGCGATTAAGGAGGCGAATGATCTTACTACTTTGAGTCTTACAACTTTATTTGGCAAGCTTACGGAACATGAACAAGTACTAAACTTGTTAGAAAAGCATGAAAAAAGTGAGAAAAAGGGAAAGCACAATGACAAGGAGAAGGAAAAGGAAAATGATAAGAGGTCCATTGCTCTAAAGGCCTCCAAATCCAAGTCCAAAAAGATTGAGCAAGTGGAAAGTAGCTCAAGCGAAGACGATTCCGATGATGACGAAATGGAGCTCTTCGTTCGACGCTATAATAGATATGTGAGAAAGAATGGGATAAAACATTCCGATGACAATCTTAAGAAGTTTCGGAAAAATAGTGGTTACCGCCGGAAGAATGAAGATGCTAGGTACTCCAAGAAAGGGATATGCTATGAATGCGGCCAAGTTGGTCACTACAAGCCGGATTGTCCTAATCTCAAGAGAAAAGAGAAGGAGTCATCTTCAAACAAAAGGAGGAGCAAAGGAAAGAAAGCTTATGTTGCATGTGAGAGTAGTAGCTCTTCATCATCAAGCTCTAGTTCAAGTGATGAAAGAGAAGTGGCTAATGTATGCTTCACAAATCATCATCACAAAAAGAAGGATAAAGCTCCCAAAAAGGTAAACCAAAATCCCTCTAGCTCATATACTTTGTTAGAATATCATGATTTGCAAAGTGCATTTGAGGACATATGTAGTGAAACTAGGAAAGCTTTCAAACGATTAAAAGAAATTATAAAAGTTAACAAAGCTCTTGAAAAGAAAGTTTCCGAAACGGAAGAAGAATTGAAAGCTTTCAAGGTATCGTTACTAGAAAGGTCAAATGCAAGTCATGATAATAATGATATAGTTGGTTGTGATAATTGCATCACTTTGTCAAAAAATATTGAGATTCTCAAGGACAAAGTGGAAAATTCATCAAAACCTAGAGTCTCTCATCAAGTTGATCCAAAGCATTTTCAAAACACTTTGAAAGTCAAAAACAAAAGTTCTAAGAATTTCAAAATGGATCAAAAGAAGAGTGACTCACATATCACTTGTCACTATTGTTGTTGTGAATGCCATACCATTGCAAAATGTAAAGCTAGGAAATTGTTGGTACCTAAGGGCGTATTGCAATGGATGCCAAAACTCAACAAAGTTTGTTTACCTCACCAACTAGGACCCAACATGAGTTGGGGACCTATTTCAAATGTCTAAGTATGTAGGGAAGCGTCTTGAAACCATTGACAAAAGACACCGACAACAATGGGGTTCAAGACTTACGAACAAGGAAAGCGATGAGAAAAGCTTCAACTCAACACTTACAATGGTGTGGAAATTGATCACTTCCTCCACCTAACACTCAAGGGAAGATTCTATTCTCTACCTTTTCTTATACATTTTACTTTACTTAGCATTTGTACATTGATTTATATACATACAACTTTCACCTTAATATGATATTTGCTTTGGTAGTTGTCTAATCCTCCATTTCCAAGAATTTTGCTCAAAAATATTAATAAGTTTTTGAGACTCATATGTTTAAAATGGGGATTTGACAAAAATCATTACAATTGTCATATTAAGTTCATACTTGGTTTGTATATGTTTGTTTGGTTCGTTGATGCGACTTTGTGTGCATGAATAAACATACATTTTCATACGATTGATTTTGGTACTTGATTCATTTATGTGGATGCTTTATCATGCATATTTGGTTTAACATGTGTTCTCATGTTATAATGTGCTTTGGTACCTTGTTTTGCTCACATACATAAGAATGTACCTTATTGGTTATATGTGTTTCATACATACATGTTATTTTGGATAATTTTGTTTGTATGGATAATCATGTTATGTTTATGCATTTGTTGCATTGGTTTGTTTATTTCGTCCCATATTTGGATATGATAGTTGCTTTAAAATGTCGATGTGTTACAATATTCATGCGTTGGTTTTTGGTTTGTTATTCTACATTCCATATTTGTCATGAAATTTGGTATTCGTCATTGATATATTTTGGCATATCTTTGTATGTAATTATATTGATTAGGAAACTATATCATAAAGTGCATTTCGACAAATGTAAGTGCACGATGTGATCATTGATTAAAAATTTCTTGGACTTGTTACTTCTAATGTGCTCTCTTCTTCTTTTTTTTGATATTGTCAAAGGGGGAGAGATTGGATGCACAAGCTAAAGATGATCAAAACGCATTATGGCATCAACTCAGGGGGAGCGTACTTATTTGATTAGCCTTGGTGTTTTTTAGTTGCGTCTGTATTACATTGCTATTTTTATTTGTATAATAGGTATATGCTTAGTTTAGCTTATGCATAGTTTTGACAATTATCAAAAAGGGGGAGAATGTAAGTGCACCAGTTCATCCTCATGTTTTAATAATTGTCAAAACACATGAAAATAGATTTGAACATATTTTGGCAACATTACAAATGACTTGACAACAAAGAACTATTTTCTAAACCTTGAAAAACTGACTTTTAGGTATTTTGTATCGATACATAAATTGTTGTATCGATACATATGTCCTGAAATTACTTCTGTCTGATTTTGTGCATTTTGTATCGATACATACATAGTCTGTATCGATACAAAAGTGGTCTCTCAGAGACAGAACATCACCTGTGTATCGAAGCATGCTTGCAGGTATCGATACACATCTGTATGTTCTCAAAATCCAGAAAATTCATGATGTATCGAATCATGCTTGCATGCTTCGATACATATCAGTCAAGATTTCAAGATCCTGATATTTGTATCGATACACACCCGTGTTTGTATCGATACAAAGGTCAAAATTTCCATTTTTTAACGTTGGTAAAAGCATTTGTATCGATACAAATGATCATTTGTATCGATACATGTATGAAAAATTATGCCTAAATTTGCTCATTCTATTTTCACTTTAAATAGCAATGTGTGTGATCTTTTGTTTGTAACACAACTGAGAAAAATCTAGTGAGAACCAGTGAGAAAGCAAGAGTGCTTTGAGAGAAACACTTTGGATACAATTTGGGTGAAAAATTGGGATCAAAGTGTATCCTTCACAAGATCATCATCTTCCATCAAGTTGCAACAATTGAAGATTGAGTATGAGATCAATCCAATAGAAGTTGTACGCTTGGTCGATAACGTTCGGTACGATTCGCGGTGAATCAGAATCGTGATCGAGTTGATTTGCGAAGGAGGTTTGGTTGCTCGCTAGGGATTCAAGATTGTTCGATATCTTGGAGGATCAATCGAGAAGAATTGAAGGACTCAGCTGGACGATTGTTGCAAGGAGTTGCACGGGTAAAATCGTTGGAATCAGAGGGTGAAGATTCGTTCGTCGATTGAGGTTTAGCATAGTTTTACTTTTGAGTCAATATAGGTGTATTGGATTCATTGTAAATTGTGCACTTGTGTTCAAACTGTTTTTTAATCAATAATACTCTCAAATAACCCGTTTGGTTATTTGGGGGGAGACGTACTCGGATATACGCGTGGACGACGCGAAATCCGGGGAACTCCCTAATCAACTCTTGTGTGTCGATTTGCTTTAAATTCTTACTTTACGCAATTCGCTTATATTTTGTGTCAATTGAAGTTTTGTGTTCGTAAGTGTACACAAAGGTTCAATTGCAAATATCTTGATTGTGATTGAATTTGAATATCGAATCATATAACTTGCTTGGGACTGTTTTTGTTAATCGATTAATTTGGATATTTTGAATTAAGCGTTCCGATTATTTTCCTAGTTCGTTCAAGGCTATACTATCTTTCCTTTGGTCAAAAGGTGCAAAGTAGACTACCGATCCGGTGGTGCTTCCGCGCATTCATTTTAATCAAATAATTTTTAAATTGACATTGGTTAACGAAGCCACTTATTCAACCCCCCTTCTAAGTGGTAGCCTAGTAGTCTAACAAGCATAACCATACATTATAATTTTTTAAGTGTTTTTTTCCAACCTGCTTTTGTCACGCCTTTCACAATTTTAAGAATTTTCTTTTGCAAGATAATTAGTGTGATGTAAAATTTAAAAAAACACAGTTCACTAATTAAAGTAAAAATTACAGGAGGCACAAAATTTAGAAAAATATAGTTCGCTGCTTAAAATGCAAATTTAGTTTGTTAAATTCACACTTTAACTAGTGTACCTTATATACATTACTAGTAATATTTTTGTTCTCCTCATCACATTTTCTCCACCCCGTATGAAAATATTTTTATAATAAGATTTGATAATTAAAGTGGAAACAAGTAATGAATTGTATTTTTTCAGATTTTGTACTCCAACACTCACCGATTATCTTGCAAGAGGAATATACTTGAAATTTCAGAGGACGCGTTAGAAAGATAGGGGGCATGAAAAGAAACACCCATTCTTTAATGGGCTAATTGGGCCGAATGATAAGAAATAGAAAAAACCCATTTTATGCTGTGAAGAACAAAAACAACATATATCCACACAATCTCAAATTCTCATCTATTCAACATCATCATCTGAAAATGGCACAGTGCATAACCAATAACTTTGTACAAGGAAAACCATTCCTTCCACTTCCCACAAAAAAAGTACAAATCAAATTACTTCTTCGAATTATTCATATTATTATTTCTGAATTGAACTAACGAACTTGTTTTTTGTATGTGCTTGTAGTTGCAGAATCAGCAAGGGAAAAAAGTGGGTAATTTTGGAGTATTTTGTAAGAAGAAAGAAATACACCCAAATTTCTACGAGGATGCTAAGGTTTATTGCAACAATGAGCTTGTTATGACAACAGGTGGAACACAGAAAGAGTATGTTGTTGATGTTTGGTCTGGGAACCATCCATTTTACCTTGGTAACCGTACTGCTAATATGGTGAGTGATGATCAGGTGGAGAAATTCCGTAAGAAGTTCGGTGAACTTTCACAGATTATGGAGATTCCTGTACTTAAAGGTGAGATTGTTATTCCTTCAAGACGCAAAGGGATTAAAAGTGGTGGTGGTGGAAAGAAGAAGTGAGTATTTCATATTTTGTAATTGTAATTTAATTGCTTGTATGCTGTTTGTTGAATTGCCTCCATGAATATTATTTTTTGTATTTTAAATGTGGTGAAATAATTGTTTATGTTATGTTGTTTTGTTTTGTTAGTAATGTGATTTTGATGTATTGATTTTGTTGATAGAGATTTTGATGGAGGAATGGATTCTCTAACTTCCGTAGTTGGTGAGTTTAGTGTATTTTAGGAGAGTGATTGATGATTAAAATGAATTATTTAGGTGCGAGAGAATGATTAGTTAAGACTTAAGAAAGATAGTTAGTTATCATAGTTAGAGAATCCTAGTCCGAAATAAAAATGAAGTTGGATTTCTATGTGTCACACATTTTTGCAACCGTGAATTGATGTTGTAAAATTATGGCCATGACCGATTTTTGGAGAACTGATATGGCCATTTTGTGAAGGATGGCGGCATGGGGTGCCATATGTTGGATTTTTGGCTCTCTGCCTTCCGTCATCAATAACATTGTTGAGAATTTGGATCATTAGATTGGATGAAGTTATATTTTAGGTTCTATTGTAAATAAGCTTTGGTAAAGTTTGAACATAAACGGTTTGATTTGTTCAATGGTTTAGAACTCTTGAATGTTTGAATGTACAATTCTTCTCCCTTACAAGGAATCCGGATTTTATCCTGTTCCAAAAGGAAGTTGCATGTGGAGTATGTTCTAAAAGGATGGTTTAAATGTCAGTAAGTTAGTAGCTATGTTAGATTTCTAAGGTTCAAATATTGGACCTTTTGTTTAAAATTCCTTCGATGTCACTTAACTCGCTCACCCAAGCTATCTACTAGGGAGGGACATGTGCTGTATGATTCTAAATTCTAAAGTATTAGAAACTTTGTTGAACAATGAGAAAGAGATACTATTAGGAAAGTAGGGTCTAAAGCTTACCTATGTTTTAGTCTTGTAAATTAAGAATTAGATGGGGCACTAGTTCTTGGAGCTAAACTATAGGGAGGGCTTAGAAAAGGAGTTATTGCCATTATGACTTAATCCTCAGTTATGGTTGTGATCTTATATGGATATGATTGTCCATTGTGAATGAGTATAAATTTTACAGCTGAAAAAAGTTCGACTCCAAATATCATTACCGATTACCACAAATTCTTTCTGAATTTGGAGGATGACAGAAGAAAATTTCCATAGATTTGGTTTGTGAAAGTATTTGGAGATCCAAATATCACACATAATTCTGTCTGGAGTGGACAATATTGTGATTTTGCTGAATAGAAAGAAGATTGTCTTAAGAATCTAATCCAAAATCTCATGTGTCATCATACTGATATGGCAATAAGCTCTGAAATTTTTATATTTGTACAATAGAATACTTTTACTAGGGACATAGATTCTCTCCCTTGTGAAGTAGATGCAGTCAACTCCCAAGTCACAACCCTCTAATTTTTGTTACATGTGGGTTTAAAACAATTGAAAAACAGAGATGTACACTTTACACACTGTCCAGTGAAAATTGCACCGTAAAGGATCTAATCATTTTTACTAGTGATGCATCATAGTTCATGATCCTCTCTCAATTGGAGAGTTCACTGGGTTTCCTCCCGTTTCAATCCCTACCACAAATACTCCATCTCTCGTTTTTATTTTATATTTTAAAATCTCACACTTCTGTTTGGAGGCCACTTGAGAAAAATACTCTCCCATGCATCATAGTTCAATGTCAATAAAGTTTGCATTGTTCAATATGTTGGGTTGAACGTTGTAGCGAACCAGTACAATACAGTGGTGAGTGTTGGAGTATTAATTGTGATCAAGATCAAAGAAGTTTTATACGGTGTTTCAGATTCTAGATTCTAAATTAATTTGTAGTACTTTCTGAAATAAAAAAATTTCAAAACTTTTCGGATTCTAGAATTGAATTTGCCGCAGTTACAACACTATAAGTATAATAATACATATATATCATTTTCAGTTCAGAAAAAGAAAGATTTGATTAATTTGTTTCATAATCGGTCACCGACATTGTTGGATCATGTAAAATCGAGTTTGAAATTTGAATATTTGATCTTAAATCAACAATTGAGATTTAATTACAAAATGAAACCGTGTGATTTTATAGTAGTTTATCCAAATCCTAGAATCTAGAGGCCCGTAATACCATATGTTACATAAATAGATTTTTTAAGGGTAAATAAATCTTTACCCCTGCAATGTAGACATATTTTGCTTTTCCCCCTTTAATTTTTTTTTGTGATTCACCTCTTGCAATGTTGTTTTTTTTTTTTTTTCTAGTTCATTTTTACCTCCTGCAGGAGAGTAAATGCCAACATTGCAGGAGGTGCGGGGGTAAAATGAACTGATACAACATATGGTATTAAGGACGCCTTAGGAATCTAATCCAAAATCTTATGCGTCATCGTACTGATATAGCAATAGCTTCTAAAATTTTATATTTGTAAAGTACTTTTACTAGTGATGCATCATAGTTCAATTTGTTTGGTTGAACATTTAATGAACCAATAAAATACAGTGGTGAGTGTTGGATGAAAATGTTAGTGTAGAGCAATATGAAAATGTTAGTACCTTAATATTTTCAGTGAAGATTTGATGTTCAATCTACTTATGTGTTGCACCTTATGTGATGATCGTTGGTTAATGTTTAGGCTCTCATCATTTCCCTATCTTTTTAGGGACATTAGAGCAATCAAATCCGACCGTGACCAAATATATGATATGTGCATTCATAATTGTTTTTTTAAATTCCAATTTGTATATTTATCTGAACACCACTGTAGAATAACTTCAAGGGAAAATAAAACAATTTTCTTCTTCTTAGAGATACATATATTTTATAGAAACCACTTAGAAATACATATATGAAGTTACCTCTTTTATCTTCAATTTAAAGAAACAGGTTTATTTCACAATTCCTTTTCATTACCACCTTTTCACCCACTTCACAAACAAGCTAACTTACAAGTAACTTAAATTAAGAAAAAATATATAAAAAAAACTTAGGGAGACTATACCAAAACTCAAAGATAAACGTTGATTTGATTGACAGAGTGAAGAAATTAATAAAAATAATCAAAATGGTATCATATATAGAGAGAGTATAAAAAAATGAAAATGTCAATTTTTGTCACAAAATACAATTTTTGTTAGAATATATATACGCTTATTTCGTTGTCTAGTTAGATGTGAACAAATTTAATCAGCCCCACTCATTCATACATACTAAGGTATCTACCGTTTGAATTGATTTATTTTTTGAGTTTATATTAAATAATTTATTACAAACAAATAAATTTTTATATATTATTTATAAGTTTGTCAAAGTATAATTAATGAGAAAACAACTTATGAAGATACAATTTTTGTTATATCAAAACATGTCCTAAAAAAATCTAAAATAAAGTTAAAAATGAAAAAATAAATACAAGGACCATTTCCATTTTTTGGACTCATACTATCCTTCATTCACGTGTAAATGCCCATGCATGAGGTTGAATTTGAAGTTGTACTAGAATAGAAGTGTGGAAGTGGACAACACGTAGAATCAACATAAACCAAAACTATCAACATTATGAAAGTTGGATCCATCAATTCTTTTTTTAAAGGTGGATCCATCATTTGTGAACAAGTATATTCAACTAGACATGCATTTTATTAAAAAAATACATAGTGTTTCATTGTCGCTTGACAAGAGAAATGACCAAATTGATGTATTTGGTCCTAGTCTTGGACAAATGATCCTCCACAAGTTTAGCATACCTTTGAAATAAATCATCTATTATATGACTCCCAAAATGAGATTCCAACATTGACTCAACCACTGCCCTTATGGTTTTTGCAACTCGTTCTCCACTTGACATCTTCCTAATAAATCATCATGATCACTTTGCAATTCCATCCCATCATCCCAATCAATTTCATAAGTTTCATAAGAATTCACCATGAATGACCCTTCTTTCTCAATCTCTATTTTCAATTCTTCAAAACACGGTGCATAGTATGGAGCATTAAAAGAATCTACCTTTTCTTCTTTAACAAGACCCTATTTACGATAAGCAAATATATTAGTAATAAATAGCAAAAAGTTTAGTGTTTTTTTTTTTAGCAAAAAGTTTAGAGTTTAAAAACTACTTCCTCCAGTTTAAACTTTCTTCTCCTCTCCTCTTTCTTCTTCTCTTCCAATCCTAGCCGTCACTACTTATTTTTTCTTCTTTGTCCATTGAAGAGGGGTGATTTTAAGTCATTTTTGGCCTAAAATTATCCCTCCAAATTGTTTTTTTTTCTTTTCGTTATAATAAATAAGTGCGATTTTCACATGTTTGTTTTGATTTCTCGTCTTTATACGGTGTATTTGGTTGTCCTGTCTTTCCGGAGACATGGATATTCCAGACACTTCAATATAGTCATATTTGTAGGCATATGTAATTTGCCGTTTTATGCTATTAACATGGATGCTGTGAGTTTGTTCGCAGATTCATCCTTTTTGTTTTTAGCGATTATGAATTTGTATTACATCGATGTACTCTTTTTATTTGAATGAATGAATATCGTTTATTTTGTCAAAAAAAAAAAAAACTACTTCCTCCGGTTCTAAATACTCCCTACGACCTTAATTATAAGCAAATTTTATTTTTTAAATTCATTAGACTTAATTAAGGTCAAATATGTTAAGAGATAATCCATTGTTTGTTAGTTAGTTAGTTAGACCACATGGAGTTAGTTATGTAACCATGTGTGTTAGTTAAAATAGTTAGCAATTAGTTAGTTACTTGCCATGCAAGGTATTGCATTTGTAAACTCTATAAATTGCACTTGTGTGAATAATAAAGATCATTCCTTTTGATCCATTTTCAATCTCTTAATTCTCTCCCTTAATCTCACAATCAAACTCTAACAAGTGGTATCTAGAGCTCTTTTGGTTCGATCTTAACCATTCTTCATCACCTTCATCTTCATCATTCATTCTTCTTCATCAAGAACCTCTCTTTTTGTTTCTTTTCTAACACATTCAACATCATGAACCCCCCAAATAACTCTCTCCCATCAAATCTCCCAATTTTAGACAGTAAAAATTGGGATCAATGGTGCATTCGCATGAATGTGATCTTTGGTTTTCAAGAAGTTGAAGACTTGGTTTTAAATGGTTATGAGGCACTTGCAGAGAATGCTACAGAGGCACAACAAACAACTTTCAAAGAAGCGAAAAAGAAAGATTGTAAGGCATTGTTCTTGATTCATCAATGTGTAGATTCAGCAAATTTTGAAAAAATTGCTTCTGCAACAAGTTCTAAACAAGCATGGGAGATTCTCAGCAATGCACATGGAGGAGGTGATAAGGTAAAGAAGGTTAGGCTTCAGGCACTGAGAAGACAGTATGAACTGTTAGGCATGATGGACAAGGAGTCTATTGGTGATTTCTTCACAAGGTTGCAGACACTAGTTAATACAATGAAGAATCTGGGTGAGCAGATTTCAGATCAGCAAGTAATTGAGAACTCTAAACCCTCAATTTGATCACATTGTGGTGGCAATTGAAGAATCAAAGGACCTGTCAACAATGTCAGTGAATGAACTTCAGAGTTCACTTGAAGCACATGAACAAAGATTGAAATAGTGTCAAATGAACAAGAACAATGCCTTACAATCTCAGAAAAAGAACAATTAGTGTCAAATGGATCTTCAAAGTCAAGAAAAATCCAGATGGGAGTATTTTAAAGCATAAAGCAAGACTGGTTGCAAGAGGGTTTCTTCAGCAACAAGGCATTGACTATAGTGAAGTGTATGCTCCTGTAGCAAGAATGGAGACTATAAGGTTGGTCATTTCAATAGCCAGTTCTATGAATTGGTCACTATTTCACATGGATGTAAAATCTGCCTTCTTAAATGGTCCATTAGAAGAGGAAGTATATGTGTCTCAACCACCTGGCTTTGAGGTTAAAACAGAAAAACATAAGGTATATAAGCTTCACAAAGCTCTGTATGGCCTTAAACAGGCCCCAAGAGCTTGGAATAAGAGGATTGATCAATTTCTGCACAGTGAAGGATTTGTGAAATGTAGTGTGGAATTTGGTGTATACATGAAGGGAAGTGATATTTCAAATGCTTTGATGATCTGTCTATATGTAGATGATTTGTTGATAACAGGTAGTGATCATGACAAGATTGAGAAATTCAAGGGGAGATTGAAAGATGAGTTTGAAATGAGTGACTTGGGCAGGCTCAACTATTTTCTTGGTTTGGAATTTCTCTATGGATCAAATGGTATTGTGCTACATCAAAAGAAATACATTGCAGATGTACTAAAGAGGTTTCACATGGAGAGTTGTAATGAAGCTGATACTCCAATGGAAGCAAACTTGAAGCTGTCAAAAGATGAAAATGAGCAGGCAGTTGATGCTACTCTATTCAAGCAAGTTGTAGGCAGCCTAAGGTTCATTTGTAACACTAGACCAGATATCAATTATGCTGTAGGGTCTGTGAGTAGATTTATGAGCAACCCTAAAGCATCACATATGATAGCAGCCAAGAGAATACTTAGGTATTTAAAAGGTACTCAGGATTTTGGTCTAGCTTTTCTCAAAAGCAACATGGAATCAGAATTTGAACTAGAAGGATTTAGTGACTCTGACTGGTGTGGAGACAAAGATGATAGAAGAAGCACATCAGGGTATTGGTTTAGATTCAGAAACTCACCAATCTCATGGTCTTCAAAGAAGCAAAGCATTGTTGCATTATCAAGTTGTGAGGCAGAATATGTAGCAGCAGCACAGGCAGCTTGTCAAGCAGTATGACTTGAGTCTCTACTTGATGAATTGAAGATCAACTATGTGAAACCTGTAAGGCTTAATGTGGACAACAAATCAGCTATAAGCTTGGCCAGAAATCCAATTGCACATGGAAGGTCAAAACACATTGAAACAAAGTATCATTTCCTAAGGGATCAAGTTAGTAAGGAGAAGCTAACTGTTGAACATTGCAGCACTAATGTTCAAATTGCAGATATCTTAACTAAACCTTTGAAAGCTGACAGGTTTAAAGAGTTAAGAAAGCTTGTAGGCATTGTGAAGTTTGAATGCACACAGCCAGCAAAGGAATGAAACTGGCAGCAGTGTTCATGATTGTGTTTGCAGCAATTCTTTTGTAATTTTGTTTTGTAACTAGGAACAAACATTGGATTATGGAGGTGTGTTAAGAGATAATCCATTGTTTGTTAGTTAGTTAGTTAGACCACATGGAGTTAGTTATGTAACCATGTGTGTTAGTTAAAATAGTTAGCAATTAGTTAGTTACTTGCCATGCAAGGTATTGCATTTGTAAACTCTATAAATTGCACTTGTGTGAATAATAAAGATCATTCCTTTTGATCCATTTTCAATCTCTTAATTCTCTCCCTTAATCTCACAATCAAACTCTAACAAAATACATTGATTTTCCAATGAATCTAAAAAGTGAAATTTGCTTATAATTAAGGCCGGATGAAGTATAAGTAGAAAATCACTTTTTAGATTAATTGAATAATGAATGAATCTGGTCTATGTTATAGGACAAATTCATTCATTGGTCAATAAAACCGCGAAGGGAATATAAAAGAAAAGTAATAGGAAAAAAATGCTATTCAAAAGAATCAAATTTAAAAAACGATTTTTTTTCTTAGGAGTATATATTGATTGTAATATGGACCATGATACCTAAGTGCCATGCATTTTAGTGGTGATCTTTATTGAAAAACGTGTGAAGAACGTTCCAATATACAATTTGTCTAAGATAAATAGATACTAATAGGAAATATGTGACTACCTCCGAAACCATAGTCATAAGAGCATGAGCTAAAAGTTCCCATTGATAGCAACAATTTGCTGATGTTGGGTCCATGGAATTTCTACCCATAAAAGAAAGGACCATGTGTCCCCCATTTACCATTTCTTGAGAACGTGACATAAGGAATTGTGAAAAGTCGTTTTGAAATTGTTGTAAATAAGCTTCTAATACACAATTGGAACTGCTCTTTGATATGTAAATTTTTCCTTTGTTCAACCCTCTCCCTCTTTCATCCTCCAAACCACAAGGAACCTGCAGATAAAATTATAACAATATTTAATTAGTTTGTCACATGTTATAAAGATATCCAAAACTAATTGTTATACAGTTATAGTGTGTGTTTTGATGAATAATATTTGTAAGGGGTTAAATATATTTTTGCTTCCTTTAATATTAGAGGATAATTCAAATTGTTCTATGTAAATGTTACATTATTTGGATGATAAATTTGGATAATATTAAGAAAAATGGGGATCTTACAAAAAGTATTTTGTTAAACCTAAATTTAGAGATATTTAAATGCCACCCAAAAACTAAAAATTTGAAATTACTTTCTTACTTTTATACAATATGATTCTCAAATTATTCCTTATAATCCTTGAAATTATACAAATTCGTTCCTGTATATTTTAAAATTTTACAAATTAGTGCCTAGCTATATTTATTTATTTATCAAATTTCAGGAAATAGTCTCTATAGATATATTTTGCAAATTGGTCCCTTATTTTTATTTAAAGTTTTGCAAAATATTCCTTGTTTTTTCATATTTTTAACAATTTCATAATTTAAAATATTTATACTACATCGGTGAAATGAAGTACTTTCTTATTACAAACTAAGGCTAATAATAAGGTTGACTAATTTCACAAGTGGTCTACCGTGGACCAAAGCTTAAAATAATTAAAAATCTTGACGACTATCGCTAATGCTGTTTAAAAAAAAATTATGACTCTTTTCGTTTTTACAGCTAAAAAAGTACGAGTTACATCTTAATTTATTATATATTGTTTTAATCAAACTGGTGAATTAAGTTATCATTTCAATCATAAAAATAAGAATAATCATTAAATAATACTTTCAAACAACAACAAATAATATCGAATAATATTTTAATTTTTTTAATGACTGATCCACCATGAATCACTTGAAGAGGTGGTCATGTTAGAATTTGTTGTATTTTGGGAACCAAAGTCTTTTGTGTGGCTAAAATTTAGGTTTAACTATTCTATAAATAGGTGTCTATATTAAACAAATTTAAAATCGGGTCTTCCAATAATTAATATGTTACACTTGATCTTAGTCAAAATGTCCATAAAATGATAGTTTATGGTAAGAGCTTGACATCAAAATTAATTAAGTGAATTAGAGAACAAACCTGAGAAAGCCAATGGAGACTTGAAGAAGAGTGCACAAAATGGAGGGATTTAGTTGGAAAGAGTACCATAGAAACTGCCCGGTACAGCAGAAACAAAACAATTAGAACCATTAATATTCCCATTATTATAATTACTCTTTTGTTGCATTATTTTTTTGTGGAAAGATGGCAAAGAAGCAAAAATGTTGTTGAAGTCATTGGTGAAAAGATCATTCATATAAAACATGAGTTCCTTTGGTGTTGGATGATTCAACAAGCTTGAGATTGCATTTATAGCTTCAACTATTTCTGAAATTACCCTTAATGCATTAGGTCCTGATGAGCAACCTAAGTCAGCAATTCCCATCTTCATTATTGGCCTTTTCTTTGAGCATAGAATTTCCATAATAGCTCTCTCTGTTGCTTGATTGGTCAATGATATTATTTTCCTCTACAAAATATTTATAATTTACATAAAAACACTTTTTTTTTTAATTGTATGGGTTTGTATTCAACAAAACAACATAGTACGTCTAATTAAAAACACATAGGATACAATTATAATCCTAAATTTTTTTCTACCACCGGTATACAGTCCACTCGACCGTCTAATATGGTTCGGGAGTCAGTCCTAGCATCAAGTGATTCAAGACCCCTCCCCCCGATCGCAGTTGCAGAGATATAACAGTAGTCATTCCTACCAAATCTAGTACCAATCTTCACTGGACCAACTAAAAATCGGTAATTATAAACGTAAATTTGAATCTTGACAATTGAATTCAATTATAACTTGACTCCAAGTTTAGATATTCAATTGGACTAATTATATTTATCATATAGTTTAGTAACCAAAATTTCACACCTAAATTAAACAAATGGAGAATCTCATATACAAAATCTCAATCTCTTCATATTACAACACCCATACAAACCGAGCCATATATTCTCATGGGAAGATTTAGTTGCTAGGCACCATTTTTGGTCTAGGGTCTAGGCCCTCTTTTGGGTATTGACTCTAAGGATATCGGGAAAGCGGTCATGGTAATTTAGAATTTGGTCACGAGATAAATAAAATTTGATTAAGAATTATTTTCAATAGAAATTGAATTTAGATTCTCCCGAACAATTTATTTTAGGTGATCTTAGCCCTTTGGTTCTTGGCAGGCCCGACCTGCACACATGTAAAGGGTGTGCGACGACCTCGGTCGCAAAATTTTGATGTCCTATAATATTAATTATACATTATTTATACTAATAAAATATCATATGTATTAATAGATTAATTTTGACGCTCTAAAATAATATTTATATATTGTTAATGTTCATAAAATATAATATGAGTTATAATATGAGTTATACATTACTTATCTATACTTATAAATATATATAGTTCTTGTCCATTTTAATTTTTGCATCAAATTTAATCTTATATTACGATCTCTCCTTTTAATGTTATATATAATGATAATTATTTTTATGTGTTTCTTATGTATAATTAAAATAGAGGATATTTTTTTTAATTGTTTTGTATTTCTTTATTAGGATCATTTTCTAATATTCAAAGTGGGCCTCCAAATAATAAGAGTCCGCCTTAGTTCTCGGGGTTAAAAAACTTGGATAATCTGAAATTGAATTTTTCTCGAAGAATTTTATTAGAATTTATTAGAATTAAGTATATATGGGTCTAACTTATCATTACAAAACCGGCTTATAAGGTGAGGATTGTCACTTGCTTATAAACACTTGCCAATGTCAACTCATATCCAATGTGAGACTTCTTAACACACCTCTCACACCTATCACTATTGGGCTTGGTGCATGGTACGTGTATATAAATGACATGTGATCCGATAGCGGGTTGCCCAACGAAATTTATGAGACTCTGATATCATATCCAAATTAAGTATGATTCTAATTCATCCTTACAAAATCGGCTTGTAAAGTGAGGATTGTCACTTATAAACACTTGTCTAAATCAACTCATAGAATTACTTTTACACATCGAACTAATTTATCAAATTACATAGGGGATCAAACGACACCAAGAATCTAAAAAAAGCAATCAATAATACCTAGAAGAAGTGTGTATAAAAAAAAAAAAAAACCTGGACGAAGGAGTTCATGGCATAGCTAGTTTCGCCAGCTCCTTTGTTCATGTGAAGGGCTTCCATTTCTTTATTGTGGGATTGAGATTTTGAAGTTCCTTTCAATTAGAGGACACTATATCTTCAGCAAATGAATATGTACCTAACTATAGACTCTGGAGGTGTGTGTATAAATAGAGCAAACTCCAGCCTGATCTACCACATATGGAGGTACGACATTAATTAGTCCATATCATGCAAAGGGTCCCTACATAGTAGCTACCTATAGCAAAAGAATTGCCTAAGAACATCGTTAATAATGTTTTTTTTATGCTTAAAAAATATATTATTCCCTCCAATCCTTTTTATAAAAAATAAAAGTGCATTTATTTTTGGTCATTTATATAAAAAACTTTGACTAATTTTTAAATGTTTAATTTCACTTATGCCATTATTTATTATGAGAGAGAATAATAAAATTAAATAAGTTAGTTGAATTAAGAGTAATTAAATAGGGATATATAGAATAAATTTAAATTTATAAGAGTATTAAATGAAAAAAACTATTACAATGTGTTTTTTTGGTATATGTGATTTTTTCAAAGTATTTCTTATAAAAAAAGACTGGATGAAGTATTAATTATGAGAAATACTAACGAATGTCCCAGCCCCCAAGAACACTTTTTAAAAACTTTAAATGGTAAATTTTTATAAAAGTACGTACATTCAATACATTAGAGATTAAATTATATCATTTTTTAAAAGAATAATTTCTAATGGAATCCTTAAAGAGTGTCCCAGAAACACTCATTAGCAAGATCCATTAATTACTATCTTCGTTCCTAAATATAAGATTCTCTTAAAAAAAAGGAAAATGTTAACTTGTGCATCAAGGGCACATGATAAGGATGCTAAAATAGAATTTTTTTTTTGAAATTTGTACATTTAACTTTCAAAACATTAAATATTTTACATCATTAAATGCTAACTTTCTACTTTTAGGTAGCTTATCATGTGCCCTTGGTGCACAAGTTAACATGACCCTAAAAAAAATTGGCCCCTTTTTATAAGACTCCATTTTAATTTTCAACCATATTTATTATTTCTTCACCTACATACCCCTACTTTTATTGTCTCCTTTTCTGCACCTTAAGATAAATATTATAGTAAAACATAAATTATCTCACTTAAAAGATAAATTTGTAAAAACGATATTCATTATCAATAAATTTATTACTTTTTTAATGCCAAATATATTATGTATTTATGTAAAAAACGAAAAAATATAAGAGAAGGTTAAAAAAAACAAAGAGGTACTAGTACAAGAAGTACACAGAACCCAATAATCTTTAAGATAGATAGTACACAGGAAAATAAACAGACAAATAAAATTACAAGAAAACAAGACTCCACCAAACTAAAATCCCTCAAAGACACCACCACTAAAAGAAGAATGCCACTTAGAAATAGAGAGACATGATCAACCACAAATAAAATAAAGCAACGAAAGAGCCTTCAATTTCCCTAACCCATCGAGATTCAAAACGATACTCCAACAAACTCTCAATAAATTTATTACTAATATCATTTTTCTTAATTCATTTGATTTAATCATCAAATTCATATATTTAGATACGGTGGTAATAAATATTTTTGCGTGAACATTACTAATTATTGTTTTATTGGTGTTAGTTGAAGCGTCACTGAATCGTGTACCGAATTTCATAAATATTTTCATAATCTTATCAAAAAATAAACAAAAATAAGATTTTCATAAGATTTAAGTTGTTGTTCATGTCTATGTTAACATAAATGATGTTGTTATTGGCCAGCTGTTATTACATTAGGTGTAGTGATTATATTCGGGATTTTTTTTTTTAAAATTCCATTAAACTTGCTGCTTTAGTCTTAAAATCGATACCAAAGAAAATTCTACTCACAATGTATCGAGTGAACTCAAAATTGATTAAAAGATTTGATTTTTGTACAAAAAAAAATGCAATTGAGCAAACAGGCAATATAATGAGTCAAAATAAATTGTTCGTGAATTTTAATCAAGTTGAACTCAAGCTGGAAAAAAAAAATCTTTATCAAACTCAATCTTAGTTTCGAACCGAATCAATTCTCGTCGAGCCGGGTTCAGGAAAATTTGACTCGACTTATTTCCAACCCTAATTTAGTTATAATTTATTTATTGTGCTTGCTTTAAAATTTCAATATTTTTACAAATTTCAATTCTATTGAATTGAACCAAACAAGGATGGTCTTCACCAACTCACTTAAAATAATACAAATCAAATTAACATAACAAAAATCCAAAAATTTATTAATAAAATTTAATAGTTTGCATCCTCTGAACTAAGATCCTAGCTCCGCCACTGTTCGGTGGGAGGAAATTAGAGACAAAAAACTCATCTATAAATTTTGTGGTATATGAGGTTTTTTTTAGTAGAGTAACGAGACACATGATAATTTTTGCATTGACCAAAAGCAGTGACCATAAAAGATTGATAGTAGTAGAGCTGTCAAAATGGATTAGTCCGAATGGATCGGTCTGTCCGTCCCTGCTAAAACTTAGGGCTTATGCCTTAAAATTCCAGAAAAAATTTCGTTCCATCCCTACACTTATCTCTTCACCCGTATAAACAATTATAATATTTCAATTTTACCCTTTTATTATCTAACTTCACCCCTACAAAAAGAAATTCAATACCTAAAAGTTTTTCATAAAACTAAAATTAAGTTTTCCGAAAACCAGAATACTTGGGATATGAGTTCCGGAAATTACAACCCTAAACTAATTAAGGATGAGTTACAATACCAGAAATGTTGGAAAATGAATTCCAAAAATTTAGCCACGGTTTAATCATGGCTAGAGCTCGAAATCTGGAAAAACTCTATAAACTCCGGCTCTGTTTGATAAACCAAATAAGCTAGCTTATAGCTTATAGCTTTTAGCTTATAAGCTAAAAGCTCTGTTTAGTAACATTTTTTAAAAAAGAGCTTATAGCTTATTTTACTAGCTTATAGCTTATTTTCCAAATGCTATTTCAAGTAGCTTATGAGCTTATAGCTTATTATTTTTTCTTCCAATTTTACCCCTATCATCTTACTTGAAAAGAATTAAATATTAACTAAACATATCATTTTTATGTCATTTCATACTTATAAGCTAGTCCAACCGCTAATTTTACCAAACACTACAAATTCAATCAGCTAGCTTATTCGCTATAAGCTAAAAACTAGCTTATAAGCTATCCACTATAAGCTCATCCACTATAAGCTAGCTTATCAGCTATCCGCTATTTTTTACCAAACAGAGCCTCCGTCTTTCCAAACTTTTTCAGATTTTTTTGTCACTGAAGAAACTCACTGCCAGCGAACTATTACGGTTCTACTTGGTGTAAGTTTTAATTTAATTTCAAACATGGAGAATTTCATGGTATAAGCTCAGAAGCAATCGAGCTGTCACACATGTTGCTAGAACTATTGCTGAAATTGTTAGGATGTGTCATGTTAATGGTGTTATATGCATAGAGATCTTAAGGCTGAGAATTTTCTTTTTTGCTAATAAGAAAGAAAATTATGTTCTTAAAGCTATTGGTTTTGTTCTCTCGGTTTTTTTCAAACTTAGTACTTGTATCCATTTCGATCTCACTTCTTTTGTTAATTTAATTGTTACTAGAAAATTTAACTTAATCTTCCGAGTATTCCGGTTTGGAATATTTGTTACTAGAAAATTTAAATTAAGGTTTTTGAAAAACTTTTTAAGTGTAATTTTTTTTTTTGTAAGGATGAAGTTTAAATGGGTAAAATTGAAATGTTTGGTTGTTTGTAGGGGTACATGCCTCACATGTTCACAAAAGTGCCTATAAATTAATATGATTAAATTAAGCGTATGAAATACTAATGTTTTCAGATCTGCTACATTGATAATATCAAAGTTATTGGTTGAATCTGCATTGGATCAAATTTAATCTGATAATTTGAATCGAACAAACACCGCAATGGATTATGTGGAATGGGTTTGGCTGGAAGATATTTCCCGATGAAAAATATTGGTCTAATTGCATCCCTCCTGTCAAGTAATTGTTTGTATTGAAAATTTTGTACTATGCAGTGGCTATTGATGGTAATTTGAGGAGTTAGGGATATTTGATTATAGTTTCTTGTTGTAGCTTGTGTGAAAAACATTGAATCTATTAAAATCATAAACTATATATATGTTCTTTCTCGTCAAATATTACGGTTCCTTCTCCTCTAATTTCCAATTCCATCCCAATCAATTTCATAAATTTCATGGGAATCCAATGACCCTTCCTTTTCAATCCCAATTTTCAATTTAATTTATAGAAGAGGTTTGTCTAATATGAATCTCTTAAAAATGGTCGAAAGAAACCATTTTTGTCAAAATAATCTATACCAAAACTCAAAGATAAACATTGATTTGATTGACTGAGAGAAGAAGTTAATAAAAAAATTAAAATGGTATAATATATACAGAGAGGAAAAAAAATTAAAATGCCAATTTTGTCACAAAATAGCATTTTTGTTAGAACTCATATATGCTAATTTCGTCGTCTAGAACAAATTTAGCACCCGTTTGGAATAGTTTATTTTGAGCTTATGTAAAACAACTTTTGCAAATAAATTAGTTTGTTTTTTTTATATATATTATTATAAATTTGTTAAGGTAGTTTATGAAAAATAACTTATAAAAATATAATATTTGTTTGTGAAAACTTATAAATTAACATAAAATCTCAATTTATTTGCATATATAAGCAGTTTTACATAAGCTCAAAAATAAACTATATATTCCAAACGGAGCCTTAATCAACAACACTCATTCATACATACTAAGGTATCTTTCATTTGAATTGATTTATTTTTTGAGTTTATGCTAAATAGTTTGTGCAAATAAATAAACTCTTATGTATTATTTATAAGTTTGTCAAGGTATAATTTATGAAAAAACAACATATGAAAATAAAATTTCTGTTAGTGAAAAACTTATAAATTAACATAAAAACTTACTTAATTGTATAAACTATTTTTTATAAGTTCAAAAATAAGTCAATCAAAACATGTCATAAAAAAAATCTAAAATAAAGTTAAAAATAAAAAAAATAAATACAAGGACCATTTCCATATTTTGGACTCATACTATCCTTCGTTCACATGTAAATCTCATGCATTGAAGTTGTAATAGAATAGAAGTGGACAATACGTAGAATCAATATAAACCAAAACTATCAACATTATTAAAGTTGGATTCATCATTTGTGAATTGTGAACAAGTATATTCAACTCCACATTTTATTAAACAAATACATAGTGTTTGTCTTTCATTGTATTGACAAGAAATGACCAAATTGATGTATTTGGCAATGGTCCTAGTCTTGGACAAATGATCCTCCACAAATTTAGCATACCTTTGAAACAAATCAAAGGAATTGCAAGTTTATCGTCCACAAATTCACCATTTTTATGAGGCCGTATGCCATGATCCATATGACACATGCATGAAACACGTCTATGTATCTTAGATTGTTTCAATACATTGCATTCAGCCATATTAAACATGAAGGTAACAAGGTAGCTCATCTTCTGGTCCATTACTCTTTAGTTAGGTGCAACGTGATTTGGCCGGCAGATATGCTTGGAATAATTGCCCAACAAGAGCAGATTTACTCTATTCATTAATACAAGTTCCTTTTTTTTTGTAAACAATAAAAAATATTCACCACATTGACTCTAAAGATATACCGTTGTTTCTCAAGTTTCATGTGCACCAAATTTGTTGTCAACCACTAACTAATCGTTAGTTGGTTCAATAGTGATTGATGTTGAACTTAGTAGGGAAGACCACAGTTCGATCCTCACAACTGCGATCAGGAAAATTATGGTTTTTTTATGGTTTTTTATTGTTGCTTGTGTGAAAAACATTGACTCTGTTAACCATATTTTCTTTTGGTGAGATTTTGCAAATATTTGTTGATTAAGAAAATAGCTTAAATGCTGTTTTGACCCCTAAATTTTACAATTATGTGATTTTGTCCCTTCAAGTTTTAATTGCTTGATTTTGATCTCCTAACTTTTACAATTTCTCAATTTTACCAGTCAAGTTTCAATATTTCTCAATTTTGACCCCCAAATTTACATCCTTTTGCATTTTCTAGCATTTTGTTGACTTTTATTGACTAAAATTTGCTTATGTGGCATTTAAAAAAAATTAAAACATGTTTTTAAAATAAAAAAATGTTATAAATAATAATATTTGCTTTTATAAAAATATATTAAAAATTGTTTTTTAATAAAAGGTTTAATAATTATTTTTTTAAAAAGTAGTTTACAATTTGTTTTAAAAATAGTTAATATTTTTTTTATAACAATTATTTATAAACTACATAGAATAAAAAAAATATTGCATAAGTTATTAAAAAAAAAATTTGTAATTTTTTAAAAAATTAAAAACATTAATTTTCATTTATTTTTAAATATTTATTTAATTTTAAAATGTCACATAACCTATTTTTAATCAAAAAAGTCAACAGAGGGTTAGCAAATGCAAAATTGAGTAAATTTGGGGAGCCAAAATTGAGCAATATATTAAAACTTGGGAGCTAAAATCGAGCAGTTGTAAAACATAGGAGGTTAAATCAAACAATTGAAATATGAGGAGCCAAAATCGCATAATTGTGAAATTTAGGGGGCCAAAATTATATTTAAGGCTAAGAAAAAAAACCAATTTAAAGGGAGCATGTGTTCTTCATTTGCGAGTTTCAAATTCTAAAGAATTTTGATGTTATATGTCATCCCTCCGCTCCTAAAATAATTTTTGTGAATTGGTGTTGTCCCATTTATCATTGGTGAAATATAACACCAAAAAACTAATTTTTTTTAAATTTCATAATTCCCAAAAAACTATTTTTTTTTTAAATTTCATAATTAGGGGGCCAAAAAACTAATAATTATTTTCATTAAAAATTAAATTTTAACGATTCGTTCCAGGGAAATTTATTTACCAATTGAGTCGGTGTCTTTGTTAAAATTCATTTTAACTTGAAAAAGTTCTTATAGTTATCCGAAATTCATGCTTAGTTCCGGAAAATAGAAGAAATCATTACTTGTTATAAACTGATGTAAACAAGAATAATAATATAGATGGAGAATAGAGAAAGGAGAGAAGAATAGTCGTATTATTGATCACTAGGATTATGGTTACATTACAAGGATACACAGGTCCTATTTATAGATAAACATAATGGGTCAATTATGTGGGTCAATGACCTATATGGACATCCACTAATAATATTCATAACACTCCCCCTTGGATGTCCATCAAGGATATGCCTCATTAAAACCTTTACTAGGAAAAACCCAGTGGGAAAAAATTCTAGCGAAGGAAAAAGAGTACAACATCCTTTGTGTTTAAACTGCCTCGTTAAAAACCTTACCAGGAAAATCCAATGGGATAAAACCATGGATAAGTGAAAAAGAGTGCAGAACACAATTATATCTCCCCCTCATAAAGACATTTATATCTGAGACGAATAATCTCAATTAATCTTCAACGTAGTTGATAAATAGCTTTACTTGATGATGACTGATTTGTAGAAATATTGATTCTTCTCCTTTAATATACTCTTCTCTGAATTAGCCGTGGATGCGATACTATCTTCTTCAAGTTTCTTGTGTATTTAGAATAACAAACCTCAACAAAACCACATTCTGAACTTCTTTGATGTAGTGCTAAAACTTTCACATAATTGGGTGATATTCCAATATCTTTGAGTTTATTGATATCATCACATACATAATTAACAAAATGCAATAGTGTTCTCAACAGAACTAAAATATGGTACTTTAAGACCAATTCAAATAACTGATCATTTTCTTGAGACATGAAAAGATCTTTGTTCACATCAAGTGACAACAAATCATATTTGTTAATATCAAACTGATTTAGTACCTTTGATATATAAGTTTCTTGGTACACAAAATCTTGTTGAAATACAAAGTATGCAATTCCAAATAAACTCTTATCATCAAATCTATTTCATTTCAAACTTTTCTTGGATCAACATATTTCAAAAGCTCTTCAGGAGTTTTGATAAAAAAACTTTTACCATTATGCTTGAATAACAAGTCAAACTTGATTCTTATCAATATTATTTTCTTTTTCGCAAGAAAATTGATTCTTATCTCATCATTTTCACATCTTCAGATGTACGGACTGCAGGTCCAAAAATCTTTCACTTTGCAAAGTGGTTTTAATTATGTAGCAATTGCATCATTTCATTTAGACAATCAATGTCTTGTCTATTAATTTTAATAGACTTTGATCTATGATCCTCATTATCATCTGTCATATATAGCGCTTTATTATTGTAAAAATATTGTCAACGTTGACTTCATCTCGGTTCAATCGTATTTCATTCATGACATAATTCTTCGAGATCTCTTTAATTTTCATAACTTTCAAGTACTTGATAAGTTCTTCTGGAACTGATAAATCAATTATGTCAAATGTTCTTTTCAAAATTTTCATATCCTCACTTGGGTCATCTTTCTTTTTAGCTCCTTTTCTTATTTGAGGATTTTTATCATTGGAACCGATTGACCTACCACACTTCAGGGTGATTAAGACTCATTTGCAATATAAGACTGTCCAACAGGGACATCCATTTTGATTGGAGCATTAACAGCTGATGGTTTATTTCATAAACTTTGCAAATGATTTATCTTATGAACTTCTGGTTCATACTGATTTCTAAGAGGATCAAAATGAGATAATAATTTATTTCAAGTGATTCATTTGAACTTCTAGTTCACATTTTCAGCTGCTTATTCTCTCCCCCTAATATTGGGAAATTAATTCATCACTTGAGAAGTAGCCTTCTAAGCTATAAATATATTTTCCCAATATTCTTTTCCGACCCATTTAAGTACATTGTATTGGAGCAATTGAACATACACAACACATCCAAAAATGCTTATATGGGATTCATGTTTATAAATTAATATTCAAATTGTAAATTACGGGGGATTTTACAAATAATAACATGTTGGCTTGATGCGAATCAATATCTCAACCTACACGTTTGAGTTGTCCCAACATGTAAAATAGAACTTATGATCTTATAAGTATCGGTCATGTAATTAACTTTAGACGTCTAAAGAATGGATCTTCAAGTCCATATTTTTTTTTATGAACATATACTTCAAGGTGTTCAATATCAATTTTGATTTGACATACAATACTTATCAAATGCTTTATATAAAAATGAGCTCTTAACCAAATCAGTACTTCACAAACTTCTGGTTGTGAGTTAACAACAAACATACATGTGACCATTTAATTGATGCATCAATTAAAATTATAAAGATCTAATTGGTCCACATGATTTACAAATATCACCTTTCATATATTCTAAAAATAAAAGATGCTCATTTACTTAATTTATCAACTTCCTTTGGGAACTAGTAATACATAAAAATTACTAGAATGAAGGAACTTCAGACCCTTCAATATCTACAAAATTTCTTTTTCGCATCATAATAATCCGGGATGATCCAACCGGTATTGCCAAAGATAAATTTAAGATGATTTGTAAACTTCTGGTTTACAATAATTTGTGCTTCGAATGCACTAATATATTTATAAGTGTAGTATAAACTTCTGGTTTATAACTTTTTCATTACACTTATTTTATCCAAAATATATTTCGTAATATATAGAGATATTTGACATCTCTTCTTTTCTTGTTTCAATATTATATCCGTTACGAAACAAACAATGGCCATGAATCTTATATCTATGAATCTTCAGGATTCATATTTTAAAATTTTACTACGATGCTTCTGGACCGTAGGCTTATGAATCTCCAGAATTCATATTTCAAAAATTTCACTATGGTGCTTCTGGACCATAATTTGTGAATTAATATTCAATTTCTATCAATTGAGTTCTTCAGGAACTACATTAGTGAATTCTTCCGGAATTCATGATGGGAAAACTGAGTTTTTTAAGTTCTTCAGGAACTAAAATTGTTGAATTCTTCAGGAATTCATAAATTAAATTTCTTAAGTTCTTCAGGAATTATGATTATTGAATTCTTCGGGAATTCTTAAATAAAATTTTCAAGTTCTTCAGGAACTGAAATTGTTGAATTCTTCTGGAATTCATAAATAAAATTTTCAAGTTCTTCAGGAACTGAAATTGTTGAATTCTTCTAGAATTCATAAATTAAATTTATTAGTTCTTCAGGAACTAATTTTGTTTGTAGTTCTTCAGGAACTTTATAATATAATCAAAATATCTTTTGCAATCCTTTAAGGATGTACAAATATATTTTTTCTAAAAATATATATAGAATAAATAAATTACCAAAATAAAAAAACATAAAAGGTAATATTGATTTGATACTATACTGATTCATATTGATTTGATTGATTTCTTATTTTCTTATATAATAATACATACTCAATACACGTGCAGTATTTGTATCGTTTCAAATCAGTATAATATTGATACATAACCATAGTAGAATAATACTGAAATTGGTAATCATATGTGCAGTGTATGTCTCGTTTCAAATCAGTATGAATCATGAGCAAGATTATGACATAAAATAAATTGAAATGAAAAGAGATTATGTGTTCTTTTACCTTTGCAAATTTTGGTAGAGTCTTGTGCTGATAACGTGTTATAAACTGATGTAAACAAAAATAATAATATAGATGGAGAATAGAGAAAAGAGAGAAGAATAGTCGTATTATTGATCAGTAGGATTAAGGTTACATTACAAGGATACACAGGTCCTATTTATAGATAAACATAATGGGCCAATTATATGGGTCAATGACCTATATGGATAATATTCATAACATTACTTATATTATTATTATTATTATTATTATTATTATTATTATTATATATATATATATATATGTTGTAAAGGTAATGGGCGCAACTTACTTGGATAAAAATAGAATCACATCAGTATTTTAATTAGATGTGGATATTAATTCTATAACTTAAAAAAAATTAAATTCATTATTATTATTATTATTATTATTATTATTTTTGACAAAAATTGAATTCATTATTGAAAATTTAATTATGTGCATTTTCTTCTTCATTAATTTGCTCACTATCTTCATCAAAACACCTCCAACCATTTTCATGATCATCTTTACAAACACCAGAGTCCAGAAACACCATCACTAAAACATAAAATAATTTTTTTGTCGAAAAAAAATTATTTTATTTCTATTTAAAATTTATTTAATATGAAAAATAGCATTCGATAAAAATCTAAAATCATAAACTATATATATGTTCTTTCTCATCCTCCCATCTGATAGTTGGTGGTGGTGATGCTTTATTAGTGTCGCTTGACTAGAGTAATGATGAAAGTGATTAATTTGGCCTTAGTATTGGACAAATGGTGATCCACAAGTTGAGCATACCTTCTAAACAAGTCATCCATTATATGACTCCCAAAATGATATTCTAATATGGACTCAACCACAGCCCTCATGGCCCTTACAAAACCTTCTCCTCTAATTTCCAATTCCATCCCTTCATCCCAATCAATTTCATAAGTTTCATGGGAATCCACCATGAATGACCTTTCCTTTTCAATCACCATTTTCAATTCTTCATAACAACATGCATAGTAAGGAGCGTTAAAAGAGTCCACTTTTTCTTCTTCAACAATACCCTATGTACCAAAAGTAAATAAATAGGAGCAAGTTTAGACTTTTAAAACTATATACCATAGTATAAACTATTTTAATTTACAGAGACATACAAATGAGAGATTTTGTCTAATATGAACCTCTTAAAAATAGTCTAAAGTCCTACGAGTTTAGCACAGTTAGCAGAAATTGCTTTATATATGCAAGAGATCGGGGTTCGAACCTCGGTCATCTCACTTATCCACCTTAAGGTACTGCAATTTCTAACCACTAGGTTACTTAAAAAAAAAGTCTAAAAATAAATCTTTACCATTTTCGTAATAAAAAGTGAATTTATATTAATATAAAATGGAGAACAAAAATAATATTTTATTGAAATTTATTAAAAATAATAGAGTCTATAGTTAGATCGATTCCATATTACATGACTCCTTCAAGGAAATCTTTATTATAAAAAAATAAATTAATTTGTATGCACCAACATTGTAAAAATATTTTATACCGTCAAACAATTATAACTAATATTAAAAATGCTATTAAAATAATCATTCAATATCTCAATATAAATATTTAGAGATATTTAAAATATATATAGATCTGGTTCAAATGTGTTCAGATCATATTATTTTTAGTAAATTTTGATAAAATATTATATATGTTATGCTTTTTTTTTATATTTATAAAATTCATTTTACTCTAAAACTGATAAGATTTCACCTATATATATATATTTTAAAAGATTCATGTTAGACACACGTACTCATATTTTATTATTTTAATTTATAACATTTCGTTTTTACTAAAAATCCCATTTCTAAAGGTCCATATTAGATGTCACTATAATTAAGTAGGGAAAATACACTATGTACCTCGGAAACCATGGTCATAAGGGCTTGTGCTAAGAGTTCCCATTGATAGCAACCATTGGTTGATGTTGGGTCCATGGATTCTCTACCCATTAATGAAAGGACCATGTGTCCTTCATGTGTTATCTCTTGTGAACGTGACTTAAGGAAACATGAAAAATCATTTTGAAATTGTTGTGAATAAGCTTCTAGCACACAATTGGGACTACTTTTTGATATGTAGAGTTTTCCCTTATTTAACCCTCTCCCATTTTCGTCCTTTAAACCACTAGGAACCTGATGAAAAGAGGTATCAAAAACCCGATTTTCGAAATAAAGGACTAAAACTTTAATTTAGATAAAATCAAAGATTAAAAGTGTATTTAAACTTTTAAGTAAACACATTAGAAAGCGTACCTGAGAAAGCCAATGGAGGCTTGAAGAAGAGTGAAAAAAATGGATGGAGTCAGATGGGAAGAGTCGACCGTAGAAACTGCCCGGAATAGCGGCAACAAAAACAAGTAGAATCAAAGTACTTGATATTATTTTTTTTAGTTTGATTATTTTTCTTTTCTTGCCTAATTTTTTTGTGAAAAGATGGCAATGAAGCAAAAATGTTGTTGAAGTCATTGGTGAAAAGGTCGTTTAGATACAACATCAGTTCCTTTGGTGTTGGTCGATCCAACATGTTTGAGGTTGTATTTATAGCTTCAACTATTTCTAAAATTGCCCTTAATGCATTAGGTCCTGATGAACAACCTAAGTCAGCAATTCCCATTTTCATTATTGGCCAACTTTTTGAGCATAAAATTTCCTTAATATAGCTTTCTCTATTGCTTGTTTTGTCAATGATATTATCTTCCTCTACAAAAAAATTATTTACACAAAAAACATGTCATCGTTTCATCAATTGTATGCATTTTTTTTTATATTAACGATGGCCTAAGCTCGGAAAAAGAGATTGCGCAAAGATAATGGGTGCGTTTGTTTTAGATTTAAGAAAATGAATTTTTTCTTTGTATTTTTGAAAATGGATTTTGTAAAATCGTTTTTCAAAATATTACAAGTTTTTTTATATTCATTATTTCTAAATTGAAACACTAATTTTGACATCATATAACATAACCATACATTATTGAAGAACAAAACATAGTCAAAATCACAATTTTTTGAAAAAGTTGTATTTCAAAAATGATTTTTATGTAAATCTATTTGAAATAGCTTCAAATTAAATGATTTTTTTGAAATTTTGATATCCAAAAAAAATTTCAATAAAATGATGAAATGCCTAAAATGACGTTTTAAGAATAACTATTCAAACAAAATTTTGATTTGAAGCTTTTATAAAAAAATTCTTTGTAATTATTTTTTTTCACAAAATTATGTAACACTATAAAATCTATTTTCAAAAAAATCCAAAACAAACGCACCCAATTTCAGATAGTAATAATAATCTCCATGCCATCAATAGACGAATGCATCTGCGCACTGATTGCGATTGGCCTCCAAGTAAGAATGAACCACAATTCCCTCCCAATTTAATTCCAACAATCGACGAATATTCTTAACCAAAGCTTGCCCCAAAATGCTTTAAGACAAACATGTCGAGCATCTCCAATGGTGATACCACTTTGAGTATCATATATCACTAACTAGAGAGGTCCCTACAATGCCATGTAATACTTATGATATCTAGACATATTTTACTTCAATGATGATACTAATGTGGTATCATACATTATTAGCAAGTGATACCTTATATTTAATTTCATATACAAAAAAAATGTAATATTAAATTGATGCTACTAGGGGTGGACAACGGTCGGTTATGGGTGGGTTCGGGCCCAAAAAATCAAAACCGAACAAACCCACGGATGAAAAAATAAGACCCAATTTCACCCAAGTTAGATTTCGGTTTGATCGGATTTCGGTTTAGCGGTTTGATCGGACAAAGTGGTTGGGTTAATTCGGTTTAGAACCACCATTGAACCATTTCTAGATTTCAATTCATCAAAAATTTTCATCGTTATATGTAATGAAATAACCAAATTAGACATATATATACTTGCCAAAATATATAAGACTAATTTACTTAGAAAATCCTAAATTCATGGATCATTCATGATTCATCCATGTAATTAAGCTGGCTTAGAAAAGCCTAAACACACCATTTAATGGTTCACGATTTGTTCAGCCCTGTTTTAGTACAGTTTCTACATCATCCATGTGATGACAAGGCATCAACATATTACATATTACATATTACATTACCAAGTCTTAAAATTAATTAAAAGCTGCTTTGCTTGAAGTTTTGAAAGTAAAATATGAACCTACTTCAACTAAATTACAGATCCAACTAATATTTAATCCAATCCACAACAAGCTCAATGACACTAACATCATTAGCAACAGACAGCTGCATAGTAATCCATCCTCTCCATGTCTTAAGCATCTTAAATCATCAACAATTCATCACCATAGCACATTAGAATTATCTACATATATTAATAAACAAAATTAGAGACAATCATAACAGTAAAGCAACACAACAACAAGGAACAACACAGCATAACAACATAGCAGCAGGAGCCAATCACTCAAAACAACACAGCAGCAAGGAACAAAACTAAGAAATTATCTCACAAAGCAATGTGGAGGTTCCCATGACCAACCATACAACAAATAAGAGAGTAAATCATGGTTTAAAATTTGACACTATTAAAAAATATAATGAATATTAGATGCACACACCATTGACATGCAGTAAATCATTCTTCAACTTCACCTCCACAAGCTTCCAAGTTTCAGCCCTCAACTTCACTTCCACCTCCTTATAGACTTCTACATATCCTTCAAATAGATTATTATTAATAAAAAAAAAATCACAACTACTAAAGTGTATTAAAATTAACAAAAATTACATGTCTAAATTTACCTAGAGAATGTTCATATCACAGGTTCATTCACCATACTCCAATAGTCCAACAAGCAAGTTGTTTTGATCCAAAAATGAGTTGTTGTGGATAATGGATATATTCTACATATTTAATTCCAAAATGAAGTAGATTCTCCAAAAAGTAGCAGCCAGTCATTATCATTAATGACTCAAAAAAATATTAACCTGAAAATAAACCATCAACCATATATAAACCATCAACTGACAGCATATCAAACAAACAAAAAATCACTAACATTCATGTTGTAAAACTAAATCAAACAACATATAAAGCAAACAATGATAACTTCAATTAAAATTGTTCAAAATGGAGGAAAAAACAAATAAAAAGCAATTGGTACAAGATACAAACTTGCAGTGCACATACACATAAATATACATACTAAAAGCATTCATGTTGTAAAACTAAATCAAACAACATACCTTCACAACAATTAAAGATTGAAAATTTAAATAAGTAGAAACACTAAACTCTTGAATAGTAACCTTGAAATCAAACTTCTTTCTCTTCTTCAAAGTAAAAAAAAAAAAAAAAAACATACAAAGCAAGACAAAATCATTAAAACTCAGATCTATAAGGAAAAAATTAAAAACCATAGCTAAAAAAACTCTAGTGAAGACAAACACATACCTTATGTTAAATCGAGCTCCTTTGTCTTCTTCGGGTAACAAATAATGTATATACAAAGTCAAAAAAAAAACTTTATTAAAACTCTGTGAGTGAAAAAACTCAAACTCATGCCAAAATAGTAAATACAAACAATACCTTTCTTGGGATCAATTAATCTCAAAGTTCTGTTGACCTAACCTGCAAAGTAAAATAAAATTAGAGGAATCAAAGAAAATGAGAGAAGGATTGAAACACAATAAAGAAACAGAATGGATGAAGACTCACACAATGAAACTCCTATTCTGATTTTAAAAATGAAAGAGATCGAAAGAGAGGTGAGGTAGTCGTCGATGGCAGAGCCAATGCAAGCGCTCCTACTCTCTTTCTCTTTCAGCGGCGCAAAGTTAGGGTTTTTAGAATGGAAAATGTTCAATATATATGAGAGAATATGAATGGATATGTTGTGAGTTGGACTTCCACTTACATCCAAATCATAAGCCCAATAAGTCACCAAGGGAGAAAATATACCAGGTACTAGTAAAAAATATACACGGTCGGATTTGGATTCCTATGGGCCTAAATTTCAAATCCGAGCCCGACCGCTTAAACCCCTTTAAACCCATTTTTTTCAACCCGTTTAACCCGTGACCCGATCCATTACCACCCAACGTCCTTTTTAAAAATCGGTTTCTTCGGTTTCGGGTCGGGTCGGAGAAACCTGTCCACCCCTAGATGCTACTGCACCTTAAATAAGGTATCGTATCATCAATTATGATACCCTCTATGCTACGTCATAGAACTCTAAGACCATCTCCAATAAGAGTACCATAGAGAGTTTCATAGATTAATGATCCATATCTTAATTTTTTTTTATCATTGGAGTTCCATGACGTGACATAGAGGGTATCAAAGTTGATGATACCGGTACCTTATTTAAGGTACCGTATCATCAATTTAATATTACCTTTTTTGGTATATCGAATTAAATACAATTAATAAATTGTTAATAATGTATGATATCTAGAGTGGTATCACCATTGGAGCAAAACATGTATGAGTTGCATAAATTAAATACTATATGGCATTGTAGGGACCACTTTTTAGTGATGTATGATACCCAAAGTGGTATATGCTCTAATGATATAAAAAATTAAGGTACGAATCATAAGTCTATGAAACTCTATATGATACTCTTATTGGAGATGCTCTTAGTTACCTGAGCAACAACATATGAGTCATTTAACTAAGTTTGCATCAAACTTAGCCTCTTAACATACTTCAATCCTTCTAAAACTTCAATTTATTGTCCTTCCATATGTTAAGCGAAGTTTTTGAATCACTCGATTTTTTTTTATTAGAGTTAATTTCACGTAGAATTAATTGTATAATTCAAAACATGATTGTATAATATTACGTTCTAATTTTATACATTTATTCTCAATTTATATATTTTTGGAATGTTAAGAGTAAAAAGAAAACTTTGAAATCTTAAAAGCCAATTGATATTTATATACCTGGGCTAAGGAGTTCATGGCATAGCTAGTTTCGCCAGCTCCTTTGTTCATGTGAAGGGTTTCCACTACAGCTTCCATTTCTTTTTTGTGGGATATTGAGATGTTCAATATGCCTTTCAATTATATATAGAACACTACTATATTTTTAAGCAAATGAATATATGTACATGAATACTGGAGGTGTGGGTATAAAATTATAAATATGGAGAGGATGTACTTTTTTTTAGGCAAGGAAACTGGTCCCTAGATAGCTAAGTATAGCGAAAGAATTTCCTAACAAAACACCCATTTTTTAGGCATGGCATGATTCCTAGATAGATTAGTATAGAAGAATAATTTCCTCACAAAACATATTAGTTCTTTTTTTTTTGACAAAAGAAAACTTAGTGCATTTCATTCATGATAGTAGCTTCAATACAAGGTGGACAATAATCAAATACTTGGTGACTAGCAATAAAACGAGCTGCCTGAGCTAAATCATGAGTTACTCGATTAGTTTGTCTCCTTACATAACTGACCTTACAGTGTTCAAAATATAAAAGTAAATTACGACATGTCTCAATGATAATACCAAACTCAGTACTATCATGGCACTTATTGTTAAGATAATTTACTACTTGCATACTGTCAGTTTCCAAATAAATATGGTTTGTATGCATAGTATTTAGCCACTTCAAAGCTTCCAACAAGCCAATAGCTTCAGCTTCAGAGATGTTTGGTTGACCTTCAAATCTTTTTGTAAAGGCTTTCATGAATTGTCCTTGCTCATCACGTAGACATGCTCCAATACAAAAAGTATTCTGCTCAATGTATACCGCTGCATCTATATTGCATTTGAGGGATCCCACTGGTGGTTTTCTCCATGACAATAATTCCGGATCTGCATTAGTGTGTCCAGCGGCTGTACCGCAACGTTGTGCTTGCTTCCATTCGTATAAATTCTCGCGAGTTCTACGGATAGTTGCATTAACTGTCGGGAGGTTGTCGTTCCAACATTTTTTGTTTCTTCTCCACCATAAGGACCACATCATCATAACCACTACTGTCATGTTTTTGTTATCAAGCTCCTCTACCATATTCAAGATCATGCTCACAAAACTCATAGCATTAGTGCTATATTTTTCCACTTCCTGCCAACATTCAGTTCCCATCCACACTTCTTGGGCTGTCATGCATCCTACAAAGCAATGCCATTCATTTTCTTCATATTCACCGCAACAAGGGCATTTAGTATCACATTGAACACCTTTGCTGCTCAATCTAACTCGCACAGGGAGACAACCACGAAGCACTCGCCAAAGAAAGATTTTAACCTTGTTGGGGACTTTTAGCTTCCAAAGTTTCTTCCAATTGCCTTCCACTTTGAGATGATTATTATCTATAACATTCTCCATTAAGTTGTAATAAGCAGAACGAACATTATAAGAACCAATGCGGCTACATTTCCAAATTGGAGCATCTTCATTTTGCAAAAGGTTGAGTGGTATCTTCATAATTTCCTGAACATCTCTCGGACAAAAGTTTTGTTGGATATAATTAAAATTCCAGCTGCCAGAAGCATTATCTATAAGGTCTGAAACCTTTAAATGTGCATTGTTCTCAGACATCACTGTAGTAACACAAGAGCTATCACTGTTTCTAAGCCATGGTTGCCTCCAAACATCAATGTTAGCTCCATTTCCAACACGCCATCTGAGTCCACTCCTGACTACCACCTGAGAAGCTTGGATACTACGCCAAACATAACTTGGGTTATGACCCAATTTTGCATCAAGAAACCCTTCCTTCGGGTAATATTTAGCTTTGAAGACTTTAGATAAAATAGTATATTGGTTGGTTAAGAGATGCCAACCTTGCTTCCCTAGCATCGCCAAGTTAAAACCGTACAAATGACGAAATCCCATCCCTCCATATTCTTTTCTCATAGTTAACTTTTCCCATCGCAACCAATTTATTCCCTTACCCGAGGCCTTATTAGATCCCCACCAAAAGGAATTCATCATTCTTTCCAATTCTTCTCCCAAAGATTCCGGCAACAAGATGGAACTCATACAATAAGCCGGAATTGCTTGGGCCACCGCTTTTATTAAAACCTCTCTTCTAGCCTTTGATAAGTGCTTCCCCGACCAGCTTTGAATCTTTTTCCACATACGATCTTTGAGGTAGCCAAACAACGCCTTCTTGTTACGCCCTATCATGGAAGGCATACCAAGATATCTACCAGTACCCATAACTTTAGTGACTGCTAGCGTGGCTGATATACTTTCTTTGATACTAGCTGGAGTATTCCTACTATAATACACTTCAGATTTAGTGTAGTTAATAGCTTGACCGGAAGCCTTCTCGTAATCGTTGAGGATCTTTTTCATACATTGAGCTTCTCTGATATCGGCCCTGAAAAAAAGAAAGCAGTCATCAGCAAATAGGAGGTGGGAGAGGCTAGGAGCCCCTCTACACACCTCACACCATGAATGTCACCTCGGCTTTCATATTTTTTAATAAGTGATGTCAGTCCTTCTGCACACAAGATAAAGAGATAAGGTGATAAAGGGTCCCCTTGTCTGAGACCTCTCCCCGGTTTTATTGGTCCTACACTCTCCCCGTTCACCATCACCGAGTATTGGATCGATTCGAGACACATCTTAATCCACCCCACCCATTTTTCACAGAACCCCATCTTTCGCATAATATTTAATAAATACTTCCAACTCACTCTATCATATGCCTTACTGATATCTATTTTAAGAGCAACCTCACCAATTTTTCCTCTAGTTTTACATTTCATATGATGAATAGTTTCCATAGCTACCATAACATTATCAAGAATGGATCTATTCTCAACAAAAGCGGATTGCTCAATAGATATGTACCTGGGGAGTAATGGTTTTATTCTATTTGCCAGCACTTTGGAGATGATCTTGTAAAGTACGTTGCAAAGAGATATAGGTCTAAGATCTTTCATGGAGGTGGGGTTGTCAACCTTAGGGATAAGCACAATATTTGGTCGATTCAGCCTAATCTTGTTTTATTTATCCTCTTGATGTGATATTATTTTATTTTTGGGTTTCAAGTGTTGAATGATTAAGTCCTATATCGACTATGTATGAGAAGAATGTTGAATTTATAAGAGAGGTGACACATTAGCTCAACACCTTAAGGTTTTGGGTGGATATATGGTGTCAAAGTCTCTTGTGGTCCTGGAGCATTGACTCATGGTTTCTTCAGAGCTTCCCCAGACTTAGAGGTAGGAATAGGCCAGGCCGGCCTACGCGGCCTTAAGGCCTAGCCTACATAGGCTCAGGCCAGACCGGCTTATTTCTTTTAATAGAGCAGACCAAAGCTTTTTTATAAGCCTATTTAGTTAAATAGGCGCCAAAGGCCATTAAAAAAACTTTTTAGCATATTAGGCCGGCCTACTTAAGTTAATATGAATAATATTATTAATACTATTATTATTATTTATATATTCAAATTTGTACTTTGATTAAATTATAAATTTATTAAATTTTTCAGTAGTTTAAGTTTATTAATCTACATTAGTTTTTCACATATATAAATGTATTATTATAAACTAGAATTGAAATATGATGACATATATAGTCAAATTCTCTAAAATATCATGTTAAATATTGAAAGGACGTTGGTTTATTAATTCATAAGTATTTTTAAAAATAAATATAATAATTTATTTAAATATCTTCATGTGAAGTAGGCTTTTAAACAGGCTAACATGCCACATTAGGCTTTCAAAAGGTCATGCTCAGGCCTAAAATATAAGCCTATGATAGGTCACAAGCTAGACTCACGCCTTCAATTTTTATGACAGGCCAGGCTCAGGCTTGGCAAAACCTAACTCGGCCTAGCCTATTTCCACCTCTACCCGGCCGGACTCCCCAACAGTGGTATCAGATCTTGGTGACTATGCATGTGAAGAATGTTAGATTTATAAGAGAGGTGATTCATTAACTAATATATATATATATGAGGAGTGATCAAATTACATCAGTGTAACATTATTCACCGTTTAATAACGTTTTAACGAATATAAATTTTACAAAATTTACCATTGAATTGAAAGTTTATTTCAGATAGATCATCAATATTAATATTTTATCATAAGAATATTTGTTCTCTTGTAGTAATATAGTACGGAGTATTTGTTAATCAAATTTTGAGAATTCATCACGTATTATTACAGTGAGCTGTCTTAAAAGTTACTATGCTGTTGTAGGTAGTGCTTAGGAGACAAAACTAACAATCCTTCAATTTCTCATTTCGTAACACTTATAGTTATAAATTTTTCCCCAATTCCAAAATCTCACAAAATTAAGTTTTACTTTTTTCTTTCAAGTTTACTCTAGTAACTAGTAATCAGAGACGAAGTTAGAAATTAACTTTAGTGAAGATAAGTTTAAAAGTATAATAATTTAATAAACACGTTGTGTGGTTGCTGTTGATAGAAGAAAGAATGAATATTAAAGAGATCATTGGAGAAAAAATGTTCTTAGCACTTCTCATTAAAACATTACAGTGCTGGTGCAACACAATCAAACAACACACCATCACAGAGGAACATAACAAAAAGGTATCTTTCTCAGCCCCAATCACTTTGTTCTTTGTGGTTCAGACGCAATGTATTATTTCTACTTTGGAGTGTGTTGTCAATCTGTTTGATGAAATGCCTAGCTGAAAATTTTATATGAAAAAACAGATGGAGTTGACTTTAACTGAAGAAGATGCAGCTCATTGGGTTTATAGAGGTGAAGGTGCTGCTAATATTGTTCTCTCTTACACTGGTTCTTCTCCTTCTTATGTGAGTTCTTTCTTCTTTTTTTTTTTTTTTTTTGTTTCTGCTTGTAACTGAATTTTGCTTATGTTAATGTTTATCCTAAGCCAAACTTGTATTTTGTTGAGAGTTTATTTGAATTTGTCATTGTTTTATGTTTGGATTGTAAAATTCCTTTATTTCAACTTATTTCAATAAAATTTGCATGTTAGCTTATCAAATAAGCATCCAAGATCTCTTTGGATTGCCTTGTTTGAACTTATCTACTGGTATCAACACTTTTGACACTGTTCAGAAGAGCTTATGGAAACAAATTTTGACATGTCCATAAGAGCTTAATTTAGCTGTTGATAGTTAAACTGTTTATCCAAATGTATATACTTAGATTGGGAAAGTGATGCGCATTCGGAAGTCTCCAAGGAAAGAATCAGCGTTGCAGGGAGTAAGGAATACCATAGCTCTGACTCCACATGAACGCCTCATCTGGAAAGATGTAAATGAACTTATTTCTTCTTCAGATAAGGAAATTGCTGGGCAACTATATGTCGATCATGTCATGAAGCCTTTGCTTGGTTCCAAGTATGTTGATGCTGGGGTATGTAGTCACTGTTCACATTTCCAATTAAACTGTTTTTATTGTCATATTGGAAACACATTAACCCAAAATGGTTGTTTTGATCATCATGGGTGTGTGCTTACCTTTAGGATTCCAAATCACCAACTTTTTTATTGATATAAATGGTTTTATGAACACCCTAATTTTTTATTGGTACTTTCTAGACTCACATTCTGGTGACCAAGGAATTCCTTGAGACGGTTGAGAAGAATGTTTTAAGTCAACGTCCTGCTTCGCGAGTTGATGATTCACGGGTTGATACACAATGCGATTTTGGTCTTCTCATGTCGGATCATTCAATCTTTCCTCATGGTATTGAGACATGTATCATTGCACTTGATTCTGCTGTTTACCATGTATCTGTTTTTCATTTGAATTAAATATCTAAAATTCTAAATATTAGCATTGTGTTGTGTAGCATACCTTACCTAGCTCAGAAATCATCAATTGTTTATGTACATGTGTTAGAAGTTAGTATTTAAACTTGAAACTCCCTACACTGCTTGGATTACATTGCCTCCCATTGGTTGGAATATGAACAATGAACATGCATTACTGGTGAGTGTAAATGTTATATGAGAACTTGTAACAGAAAAGTGTAATATAGGAAGGAAAAATTACTTGGGTCAAATTTAATTTGATGTGATATTAATATTATAGTAAACCGCATAATCTTTCATTCTGAGTGTTGTCCCTAGTAGTATTTACCTAGCAAGTAGTATTAAGCAGTTAATATATGTCTTTTAACTATTGTACACAAACTTGTCAGTAATTAAAAGTTATGTAGTAAGCTTCCTGTCTCATTTCAGGTAATAAAGAATCTATCCCCAGCATATCAGTTGAGATAAAGGTATGGTCTCCTCCATTATGTTATTGTCTTTTGGTTTGTTTTTCTTCCATTAAAGAAAAGCATTAGTTTAGAATGAGTATCTTTATTTCTTCCCATCATGTTATTGTCCTTTGGATTGATTGTAACATTTTAAACTTTTCTGTTTCTCAAAAAGCAGCCTAAATGCGGCTTTCTTCCTCATTCAACATTCATATCTGAAGGCACTGCTATCAAAAAGAGGGTAACTCGATTCGAAATGCATCAAGCTCTGAAATTGCAACGAGGAGAGGTACATCCTACAATTTAATTTTGGATAGTTGGTCCTATAGAATCTAGCCAGGATTTAATCATCTGTCTTTTGATTGATCTATTAAGATACAATATCCTTTATTTTTTTATAGAACTAAACCTGTTAGAAAATTTTCAATATGTTTGCAGATTTCACAGCAGAGTGTGTATGACCCACTTGATCTTTACTCTGGTTCCAAGGAAAGAGTTCATAAAGCTATCAAAGATCTCTTTACTACTCCTCAAAACAATTTTCGCGTATTTTTGAATGGTTCTCTCATACTCGGAGGACTAGGAGGTGGAGCTAAAAGTACAGATGCATGTATTGCTAAAGTACTTGAAGATGAACTTCACTCGGTCATTCAAGCTGATGATGGCCAATGTACGGAGAACTTATTTACTCTTGTTACTGAAGCCGTGCAAAAATCGGGAGTCCTTAATCAGCTCCTGGAGGTTCAGAAGCTTGATAGTATTGACGTAGAAGGAGTCATTCATGCTTATTATGACATTACTTCTCAACAGTGCAAGGTATGTAGAGAATTGAGTGAAGAACAGGCAAAAAGATTTACCTCTTTGCATTCTGTGTCATTGGATGAAAGCTTGCGAATCGTGAAGGACTACCTGATAGCTGCAACTGCAAAAGACTGCAGTTTGATGCTATGTTTTAGACCAAGGCAAGAGGATGATTCTGGATCTGCCTACAATTCTGTATATCTTGAGTCAACTAAGCAAGCCTTTGATTACAAGGTAGGCAGAACATTACAGTTATTATTATTGGTTTAAATTTTTGCTGTCTAATGATGCTCCAAATGAATATGCTCACTTAATTTTCATTTGATAGATCTAGGTTTTCCTTACCTGCTTCAATTTTCCACTTGCATTACTTGTAAAAGAAAATGCAATGACGACATGCGAAAGTTCTTCGCATGCATATCATAATTTTCATGATATAGTTATGAATTTTACTTCCTTTAGCCATATTTTAGGTACATTATTGCCATTCTTGAAGAGTCCATTTTATTTATCTTTATCTAAAAAAATATTACAGCTATTATTGCAATTTGGTTTGTATTAGGTTCATTTTATTGATCTCGATTTAAAGCGATTGAGTAAAGTGGAAGATTACTATGAGTTAGATAAGAAGATAGTGAGCTGCTACAAACAAATGATCAAAACGGGATGATGAAAGAAACGAAGATGCAAATTCGCAGGGTCTTCAAGGTGCATACTGAGTCAGATATCATAGAGAGCTGTCGTGGTGATGCTAGTTGAAAGGTTAAGAAGAAATTTGGTATGAATATTTTGCTGCATTACCCTCCTAACCTGCTGTACTACCCTACCTACTATCAATTTTCTGTATACTGAGACTGTCACATTACCTCTTTTACATAATAATTTTGCGTTTTCTATTTGTATTATCCTTTTTTTTTTTTGGTACATGTATTATCTTTCTATTCCTTTCATTCTTTATTGTCTCATAAATGATAACTCAAAATAAGTTTTTAAAAAAAAAAATATATTTAGTGTTAGTATTCTGCATGACAATGCATTGGATTGTGGAGGCTTGTTCTAAGATGGTATGTGAGATGGTTTGTAGAAATATACATATGATATGATATGACAGACAGCTCTATAATGAAATACGTGTTAAAGCCTTTAACATTATTATGTCTGGTTGCCGACTTGTTCCATTGACACATGCAACTAACTTACATGAACCAATAAGACAACCTCTTTGTCTCTGCTGTTAACTTATTGTAAGAAACAATTCAGCTTGTCTTTTCTGCCTTACAGCATAAAGTTTAAGCAAACAAAGAACAAATAAAAAACAAGCATAACCAGAGAATGGTAAAACTGAAACATTGCGATTAGCTTTGAAGCTACACTCTAGAGAATGATAAAAAGGATTTTGAGACAATATATTTGTTCATTTATTTGATTCATGATTGTGGCAACTTCTTCATTGATGATCTAATCTCATTTTAAAGAAGTCTTTCATCCAATGATGAAGTTGTCACAATCGTAGATCAAACAAGTGCATCATACATTGCGCATTGTTTTTACATTATTTTTTATTATTCTCCGGAGAGCTATGTAAAGCTACTCAATCGAAACTAGTAAAAGAACCTGATGCATAAATGGGAGTCTAGAACTACCTAAAGTATCAAATGTGCCCTCATTAGCATTTAAAGCTTAAAATGGACATTGAAGTAATTCATTCTTATTGGTTGTTACCCACAATTCTTCAAGGGGGTGGTAATCTATGCCTAACCATAACCATTATGGTAACAACTTGTACATAAATTCTTATATAATACGCAGTATATGGTTGCACTTTCCCGACTTAAAAAAACAAATACAGCTACAAAACTTGTAAGCTGACACAGCTTGTCCTACTCACTTTCCTTTACCAAAATAAAAAAATACATCAAAAACTCCGTCAAAGAATTAGACTAAAACAATTGATTTGGTCATGAAAGATACGTGGTTGTCTTGTTAATCCTATTAATCATTGAAAAGTTCTGAAAATTAATTAAATGTAGAGTTGAAAGTCCTTTACATTAGGGAATGAGTCATACAAACACCTATATAGGCTATATCCACCAAATTCCAACCAACCAATATAGACCTTTGTAATGATCATCTTTCCAAGTGAAAATTTTCCTAATAATATGATAAAGGCATGGATGAAAGTATATAAATTATAAAAGTTCTAACAATGACTGGAACTTCAAACTTGAAACTTAAATTGAACTTGATATATGTCATGCAATTAATAATTTACAATTCAACACTCAAACTTAACAATATTAAAATTTAGAGAGATAAGTACCCATAGGCATATATAGCAACATCACACAATAAATTTATACTGTACAAGCCAACTTGAAGACAATGGGAAGTGGAAATATACAAGCAGGAAAAAAAAAGAGTAAAATCCATCACATTCGCGCAACAGCTCCGTTCTGTACAGTAGTCTCAAAATGAGCAAAACTTCCTTTTCTGTTTTATAAAAACAGATTATACATTTAAGAATTATCATGCAAGATAATATCAAGTATTTGGCTTTTTAAACTTTGAAACTATATAAAATCCAAATATCTTTGACTTACCTCGAATTTTCTTCTTTCCTGATTATCTATGTATGCCATAAGTTCTTCTTGTCTAATCAAAGCTTCGTATAAAGCCTGTTTAATAAATAGAAAACACTGGTCTTTATACATATACCAAATTTATTGAACAGTTTAGCACTCGACTAATCTCAGTTTAAATGGAAAATGGTCAGCTGCCACGGGATGGTATAAAGAGCGAATAGATATTGGTGCAATTTGGTAGACAAGAATCTCAACTCTAAGCAGTAAACTCAGGACTCAGGAAATATGCTTATAATTTTTGTTTACATTTAATGCTTCAGGTTCATTTTAATAAACTCGTTACTTAGTAAGTTATAACTTGACATTCACAATCAGAATATGAACTGAGCAGATTATTGGTGGACAGGCCAATTCATTGGCAAATGATATCACAAAAGACAATATTTTTCCTTGAAATTGAGAACTAATAAAACAGCAGGATTCTCATTTTATTTAGCTTGAAGCAAACAAGGCATGTTTAATTTTTTAAGTGAAATGCAGTTACCTTCTTCGTAGTGATCAATTCAGCTTCCAAGGCATCCACACGATAAACAGCAGCATTCAGCAGTTCCTCTTTCTCACATGGCATTACATTAGGTTTTGACTTCAGCATTTCAACCTTCTCTTCAAGCTCACAAAGGCGTTTCAAAGCAGACGGGACAAGTTCTTCCTTTGTTGATCTGGGAGCAGGTGATTGGGGACGAGATTCTTCCTTGGTTGTTGGTTGGACATGGTCAGAGTCATTGTCCTTTATTCCCTTAGTCGTACGAAATGCTATTGAACGAGCAAAAGTAAAAATTGCAGCAAAGAAGCCAATGATAATAGCCCATATATATGCACGGTTTCCATCTGATCCTCCAGTCCTCGATAGATATTTTTCTGCAACAAATAATAAATAAATTACTAACAAACATACATACTTTTCTTAGATGCCAATAGCTAGTAAAAATATCAATCTAAAATTCAATAACTATGCATCAAGTGTCCAACCTGTTGCGCTATATGAGTTTTGAGTTGTCACTTGTTTCTCCTTCCATGCAACATCGACAGTCTTGTCAATCATGGGAACATACTCATCATACTCAGGGAAACCGGCAGAAAGACCAGCCCTACCAGCCAACCTTGCCTGGACAAACACAAAAGCTGTTGTATTTAATTCAGAGTAAAATGTATGTAGATCTAATTCAGAGTAATATCAAATCCCATGGTCACTTACTTCTTCATGGACAGGAGTCAACCTAGGGTTTGTATAATTCCCACTTGCTTTGGGGGAAGTGACATCTTCAACTTCAGACCCTGATTCTCCTGTTGATGTATCACTACTTCTTATCTGCCCCCAAAATCCAAACAAAGAGCTTATTAGAAATATACACTCCAAAAATTCTAATATATGAAGTATCTAAGACGGTATTAGAAACTCTACCATTGGATAAGATGCCTTATCACATTGAATCACTGTCCCCTCATCATTAGAAATCGTAACTATTTGTCTAGGACATTGTATTTCACCATTGAGAACCATCTGCATACATACTACTGCTTTAGTCGAGTTACAGATGCATAGCAGAAGCCATGGCAAGATAACTGGTATATATTTCGGGAGAAACAAAGTCTAAAATCTACATAAAAGAAGCGAACCTTTAAAATGTTTGGATCTTGCCATGGCCCTTTATCAGACCTCATACAACCTCCTTGATCTATACAAGTACAACTACCACCAAGAAACTCTGGCAGCTCACTGAAAAACCACACAGATAGTGAGAATGTGCAAATGGTAATGCAAGTTGATTGTGAAATAACACGATTAAGAAGATGAATGTGTAGTTACCTGGCATCAATAATTTCAAACAACTTATTCTGGAATTTGTTTCCAAGAACCTAATGAAACATCAGAGTATTAATGCTATATATATACTACTATAGATTAGTCTGTCAACTGTAAAAGATTGTTATTTGATTGAAATACTATAAAAGTAAACAAATATAGTTAATGACTCAAATAAATAATACATACATTTATCTTTGAACTAGTTTTGGGATCAATGAATGTTTTCACTGTGTTCCAAAGCAGCTTGAAACCAGGACCAGCATTGATTATAAACATTCGGCATAGTGTCTGCATTGAATCATTTACAGGTTAGAATAACGAATAAAACAATAAGTTTCAGAAGCCATGAAGAATTGAAAACTATCAAAAAAGTTATGATTAAAGTAACATACTTCGGGATAGTAGTCACCGTCGATTTTCTGCAGCCGCATGATTAGTTCCCGTGCAGTCTTTGTGAAGTTTTTGAAACCCTACACCATGAGAATAATGCAAACACTTTATTGACTAAATTTAAGTTTTTGAAACTTTCAAGTCAAGATAATTTATACAGTAAACTTACCACACCATGAACATCCAAAATGGTTGTACTTGAATCTATATGTCTCTTTGCAGCAATAGAACAAGCAGGAAACTTAACAGCAAACGTTTTCTCAAAACCCTGTACATGGTATTTTAAATACCTTTCCATGGTAGTTACTTGCATAAGCTTATTGGGATCAACTTTACCTAGTCTCTCAATATAAATAGGTCTTCCTTCCTTATCAACACCATGATAACCATGTGGATAGTATTGCATGACTTCGTCCAACTCACTGAACTCAAAATCCTAGAGAGAAAGAGAGGAAACCAAAACGGGTATTGTATGAACATACGGATTCAAGAAAACTAAAATGTACGGATGATCAATTCAAACATGATCAACCAAAGAAAAGGTTTGGTATATTTTCCGATCGGATGACTCACCTCCATAATTGTATCGGTACCATACTCTTTCCTCCATTGGATCATGTTGGTCCACATCTGCTTTGCCTTCTCAATGTCAAATTTCCTTGCTTTCAAGAATCTACAAAAATGGTCAGATAATTCAAATTTTAAATTTAATCCAAGGTGAACATGTCATTTGTAAAATCTACGGTGTAAATTTGCAATGATATCCTCTATGCAAAGCACAAAATGTAGTGATTGAAACCAATCTACATAGATGACTCGTTGATTTAGTTCTGTAATTGTAGGGTTCAAATTTGGTCCCTAACATTAAAAGAATAATTCCGAAATGATCTCTGAGATAGAAAATCCTTAGACACATTAGTACGTCAAAGACAGTTTAGGGACCAAATTGAACAACCTAAAAGGATTAATCTAATCGAGAATTTACAATTTCATCGACTATTTTGGAATTTCACTAATTATAGAAACCACATTACTCAACACCTACAATTTCAAAAAATAAATTGGTGACTCTAATCAGAGGTATAACAAAATCAATTAACCATGCATTTATGATATTAAAAATGATATCTATCTCATCTACATAGTTAAATCAGATGGGAGAGTTACCTCAATAACATATGATAATCATCAAGTCTTGATGGCAATAAACTATCTGAAATAAGTGAATGTCGAAAAGCATCCACTGCTTGTAACTCCTTAACATCTCGAACATCCTCAATTGCAAGCGAATTACTCCGACTGGCATTCTTTCTCCGGCTTTTCTTCCTAAGAGAATGCCTAAATTTACTCGAAGCATTTATCGCTTTCTTTTTCAAACTCCCAATTCTTGTTCGCCGATCATCTTCCGAAATCTCAAAATCCGATTTTCTCTCTCTTCTTTCATCATGATGATGACCAGTAAAACCTTCAAAACCTAATCAACAAAATTTCAATTCAATAATCCATAATTAAAACCAAATGCAAGCAGCGCAACTTGTTGTCCATTTGTCTTTCATTCCTACGTAATTATATTGAGTATGAATATATAATTTCAACTAATTAATCAAAATTATTTTCAATCAACATTTCAAATTCAAATATGAAAATGAGATTATCCAAAAACTATTACTAATTTGTTAAACCTAATACTAATACAGTATATAGTATCATGTATATATGTATTAATTAATCTAAATTCAGCTCAATTAACCTCAATTATAGTTAATTCAGTGACCTAGATCTTTATATAAGATAATTGGATTCATGATTCATCAAAAGAAAATTTATTAAAATCAATAAAAAATAAAAATGCTCAAAAAAATTCGAAAAAATCTTACATGGACGAGCGAAGCGATCAAGAGGACCTGACATGAGGAGAATGGATTGGTAAACAAAAAGCGTTGAATTTTTTCTGAATTAATGGAAGCATGAAATTAGAAAGTATGAAACAGGGGAAAGAAACTGAAACAGAACAAAATTTTAGAATATTTTTTTTTATTTCCGTTTTGTTTTATAGTAGGTGTCGGCAGAAAAAGGAAAAAAAATTATTATTGGAATAAATTAAGAAACGGTGAAACTGATGTAAAAGAAGTTAAAAAGCTGTTTAAATATTAAAGTCAGAGATGGTTACCTCTTTCAGCTTGCCAAAGCCGCCACCAATATATTATTTTTTAAAAAAATTTATATACTTTATTTGGCCATTTGCAAATGCCTTATGGGCATGGCCTTCTCTTTTATTTTAAAGATTTGTTTTTAATCAAGCCAAAAATGAATATTATATATCAGTTGATGTGATTTTTTTGATATCATTATATTATTTAAATATAAATAAAATTGTTATAAATAATTTTTCTTCGACAAAACAAGCCTATTTCATATCATTATTTATAGTGATAGCAATTCAATTTGGTGTCAAATCAAACATCGGAGATTGGTACATATACCAGTATACCACTTCTCTTGTCAAATGATGAACAACTATATTGATTTGTCTCCTAAAAAATCATATCAACGGCTTTGAACAATATAAAGTAAAATAATGTTTTCGAACTTAACATTTTTAACATTTTGGACTCATTTGACTAACTGAATTAACGATGAGGAATTTTTGTAATTTTTATTAATTCAAGAACTTATTTGAATATTGTTTGACACTTTCAAAGGCGAGGATTTATGCTTAAAGAAGATATAATAATGTCAATAAAAAATTATAGTGATGATTTATAATATTTTTTGAACTACTATATATATATATATATATATATGAAATTTCTAACGTAAGATGACTAATTTTTATTGGAGAATCTACACACATAAGACCATGTACAATGGCAAAAAACATTCAACACCATACTTTTCCACTTTTTACACTTCACATCATCTTATCTCTCTTCCACCTAATAATTCAACACCCCATTCAATTTTTACCCTCTCCAATAGTTTTTTCATTCAACACCCTACCCCACCACCTTCTCTACCCCATCACTTTTGAGTGTTGAAATTATTATTGGGATCCATTTCACACCAAAAAAATGACTAAAACTTCAAATTAAACACTAATTGAAAGATAAACAAGATTAAGATAGTGAAAAACTTGGTTTTTTTTGTGTCCAAATCAAATGAACCAAGTCTCTATTTATAGAGGAAAAAAAAATTACGAATTTTGGTGAAAAAAAAAAATTAATTTGCATTGAAATAATTGAGTTTAAAGATAAGATGAGGTAAAAATCTCGTGAGCCAATCAGAAGCTGCCACCTGTCCCCCTGCGCATCAATTAAACATGTTAACTGGATTCATCTTCTCTTTAAATTCAACATGTTACTCCAATGGTCCATTTTCATTCAACAGTCAGTCAACACCCATTAAACACCCTCACTGCACTTGGTCTAAGATTACTACTCCTAATCAAATTTTTTTCCCTTACAAAAAGAAAAAATCAATTTCTTTCGCATAAAAGTTTAAAATTAAACACGTGGCCTCTTATTTAAGGAGTCAAATCCTTATCTATCTCTTAACCTCATGTGTATTTTTTTCAATTAACCATTTATTAACCATTTAATTTTTAGAAAAAGAGCTATGGTAATTTAAAGTTCAAGGCTCTAATAAAAAAATTATTTTATCAGAATTCAAATTCGAAAAACCAATCGTTAGTTGGTTCAGTGGTGATTGGCGCTGAACTTGGTAGGGAGGACCACGGTTCGATCCCCCGCAACTGCGATCGGGAGGGGGCTGAAACCACTTGATGCCAGAACTGACCCCCGAACCAGATTAAACTGGTGGTGAAAAAAAAAAAGAATTCAAATTCGAAATTTTCAAATACTTCATCCAAAAAAATAGCATGTGTATTTTTTTTTGTAGGCCACTATTTATTCTCTGAAACTAGCATGGAGGGATTTCTTTGTCGGTGCGGCAGTCCTTGGTAGCTTGTACATCCAAATTCCAAGTCATCATCTTCTATTTTTACTTTATTTATTTGTTATACATTCATTATTTTATTACATTGTATTGTATATCATTCTGCCAAATTTGTATTGTATAATTTGGAGTTAATATTAATAAACCAAAACTTTATCCAAACGTCAATCATGATGTATAGTTTAACCGAGTTCTACTTTAACTACTATTCTATTAAGAAATAGTAGTACTAACAAATTCTAAGTATTGTAAACTCACGTAAAGTTGATGAGTATTAATCAATAGTTTAGTAGTAATGTGCACGAGTTGGGAGCCAAAAGCAAGTATGGACGAGAATGGTTTTCCTTCAACCGAAGGCATTATTTGACCTTTCAACAGGTAAGATTTTCTAGTAGCCCTACTATAATTAAAGGTATACTAATAACATCATTAACCTTATTGTAGACCCCGTGGCATTGACGTTCTTCTATTTATAATTAGTGGATTAGGACATGTGAAAAATGGAAGACTGTTGTTTACTTGTTTACATAAAGTATTGTCTTGCTTATGTAATGTTTAAGAAATGATCCTTTCACATCATCAAAATTACGATGTCAAGAATGTTCTTTTTTTATTGTGTACTTATAATATGCGTGTAAGGTGTATGTTATAAAAGATAAAAAGTAAAATAAAAATAGATAGAGATAAATATATACGGTGTTAGTATTTTGGTTGTGCTTTGGCCCCTTAAAAAGTCCGTTGTTTCTTGGAGAAAATTTTTGGTAGTAATTAGTAAGTTATAAGGCCTATCAAGAGTTAGTAATTGAAATTTGAAAGTGCTTTGTGCTGGTGATTCTTTGATGATAATTGTGTCTGTGATCCATTGTTGTAAATTAATAAATCATCCATCACTATACATACGACACTATAGCTTAGGTATAGTGACAGGTTTTCTTCCATTGGCCAAAATGGTTTACACTTTTTGTATAAGCTTTAATATTAAATCATGATTTGTTATTGTTAAATAGACTTATATCTCAATTTCAAAAATTAAACACATTTCAGATTTTTCCTTTAATCCGACTCTGATACCATATACCTTAATCACACTCCTAATAACAAATCATGATATGAATTTGCCCAAAACACATGTACATCCGTCGGTATTAGAACCTTAACAAAGTGAAACTCCAATACAATTTTAATAGCTATACTGACAGTTTTTTTCTACCGTTGTGGGTTTTCACTCACTATCGTTTTAATAGCACTACATCTACGATGCAAAATGCAACGGTACATTTTAAAATTTTCTATTCAGAGTAATTAAGATAAGAATTGAATTGAAGTGAGTGGTCAATTGATTGCTCAATGTAACCATGCATTTAAAGTTATCTATAAGCAAGTCTACCTAAATTTAAATAAAACACACACAAAACAAAGAACTAGGTAATTATTTACAGCATTGTCCCAAATAAGTTAAAAGCAGTCACATATAACCAGCTTCTGAGGATTGAAACAAGCATCAGAAAAGTTACACATGATATATTAACATTAATGTTTAAACATATACAAATATTCACAATGCCAGCATATATATAGGCTGATGAAGGAAGGGAGAGACGAGACTGCTATCAACTGTATCTGAATATTATATTGTGTGTACAATTTAAGAGTTCCATCAGGATCTGCAACAAAATAAAATTGTCAATTTTATACCAGTGTAAATTTGTCATATAAAATTAATTTCATACCTTTTCTTGACGTTTTTACCAGCCCTATGTTGATTAAGTTTGTCCCTCCACAATGCTGGAGTTACATCAGAAACATGAGATGTGAAATAACAAGATCAAATAAGTACAATTTATATTGTAGTCCACAAAAGAAATGTGGAACTTTCATGAAATATAGTGGATTTTATTCAAACCCTTAGAGAGCAGGATCCTCATCCAAGAGAAAAAAAAAACAAGTTGATACCTATAACTAATAAGAGCAATCAAAATATAGCTATCGCCTCTAGCTAGCCAATGAACAAAATCACTGGTATATTGACAGATACTGTCATTAATCACATGACATCCAAAACTTAAATCAAAATCAGTAAATGAAATGATCAGAAGACAATAATTACCGGCATCATTATAACGCTCTTCAACAACAGCTTTCAACATGTTGTTCAAAAGATTGAATTCATCGGTTTCAGCGCAAGGTTGACCATTTGGCCTGCAATGTCACTTTTGGTTAAGAGATGTCTTTTACAATACAAAGGACTAAAATTACAGACAAGTCACATTGCCTTATAACTACATAGTAGTATTTCAGAGACATACTTGTCCATTTCTGTCAATAACCGACCATCAAAACCAGGGAACTGTATTGACACTTTGCCTGAGTCAATTACTCTCATTCCATCACTGTGCACCAAGTTCTTGTTGACTTGTATTGGCACCTACAATTTTTAATTTTAACCAGTTTATAAGTAAGGATTTGCCATTCAGCCAATACAATGCAATTATGCATCCATGAATATAAATGTTCCCCAATAATGAATCTTTTAGATAAAGAATAATGCTAGGGGAATAAATTATGCCACAAATAATCAATTGTCATGCCAAGCCGTAGGAGAATGTAATACGCTTCAAGTGATGATGTAGTTGAATGTATGAATTCACAAAGACTACCTTGCATCTAACTGCAATATTGATAGCATCTGAAGGTCGAAGGTCAAAGCTCTTACATTCTGCCTCTTTTCCAACCTATACCAAATATATACACAGTCAAACAGAACTCAAGGTGAATGTTGCATGTTTTTATCCTTTTTGAGGACTGAGGAGAATGAGAAGGAGTACAAAGTGAATGCCTTGGTAAGATACAACTGGGCAAAGTATGCGTCATCGACTCTCCTAGTCACTCTGACAAGTCTAACCTGCAGAAGAACGAAATGGCATAATGTTATTATTAATATAACCATCGAATCTTATGGACAGACCAGAATAAAATCAGGATTAGGAGTATAAAAATAAACAGAATCATACTTGGTAACCCATTTTATCAACCATTTCCATCACTGCTTCATATACAGTAGGCCTGGCCTGATACAGAAACCAAATAGTTAGTATTCATGTGGCTAAATTACATAGAGCCAGAATCTTTTTGGATCAAACAATTGATTTATTATATATCTTAGAAGAACAAGAAAAATAAGTATTGAGATGAATGTCACCGCAACATAGTGAAATTCAAGTGACAAAGAAGACATACAATTGGAACGTTGCGTACTGCTGCCATTAGTAAGACACTTGGCATCTCCACTGCAAATAAAGACATTCCAGAAATTTAAATGATAAAGATATATAATTATCAAAATCAAATCCAAGAGTTAAACTTCTATGATGAAATACATATAGCGTGTGTGAAAGACATACAAACAATTATAGGGAGAAGTAGACCATCTTCCATCTTCAAAACAATAGCGGGATGTGGCGAGTAATCTGGTAGATGGCCTCCCTTAGGATTGTTTTGGACGCACCTCAAGTGTTTTCCATCCCTCATTTTGATTATGAAACCATCCGCTCCACTCTTCACCTCAACTAGTCAACAAAATCACAGAACAAGTCTGTTTCTTAAACACATTTTGCAAAAGCTTCTTGCTCTAGAATAACACATGTTTAGTTAGCCCAATTTGACCATTCAACTAAAAACATGCATTTGATCATACTTTCATTTACTTTTTATATCTATTTTTTATTCAATTTGTAGTAGCTAAACATACCAGCTTCAATCACACTTGAATTAACATAATCTTCATCTTTTTCATTGAAATTTTCTGCCGTACTTCCGCCATCATTCGAGGACGGATTTAAACTACAATGCACTATTGTATTGCTTTTTCGCGTGTTTATGTGCCAAGAAAGGAAACTCGTCTTAGTCTTGCCGCTGCCACTAAGTTCCTTGAGTCCCCAAAACTCAGTTCTAACACAACTAACATTCATTGGTCCAATCATAGGAAGACTACAGAACCCTGCAACTTTAGGATGAACAGAGGGACACATAACTTGTCCTTGCAGAGAACCCATTCTCAAAACCTACACACACACAAAGAAAATTACCATGTCCACATTATGGTCTAGGAATTAAAAATAATCCAATTATGCAAAATAACTCCGCAAAATTTATCAACGACAACAATTGCATTTTGGACTCTTTAGCTGTAGCTTTTAGCATACAAAAAATTTAGGAATGCACACAAATTGGTTAACAACTTAACAATATTTCATGGCAGGTCCCAACATGCACTTATTATCTATAGATTAATTGCTATGCACCGACAGTGTAAAACTTTTCTACACATGCATCCAATCAAATCACATCAGAGTGTCACTTTTATAGAGTTGTTCCTACAATATCGCCTCAAATGTCTACAAGTCATGATTTAATTGGATACATGTGCAAAATAATTTTACAATATCCGTGAATATAAATTAAATCCTATTACTCATAAGTCAAACAAAAAACCAAACTAGATTGACATGAGCACTTGTGAGACTGTTTCGGAGAACGTATAAAAACAACTTATGACATGTTCATAAACAATTTTCAGCTTATTTTCATAAGCTCTCCAAGATAGCTTATGAAAATAGCTTACAAGTTATACGAAAACAATTTAACTTTATTTTATGTTTTGTTACATAAATAGCTTATACATAAGCACTGATCATGATTCATGATAAGTGATTATCATAGATTGATAAATTCAATTTCTTAGTTTTTAGTGGTAGATTAGTATAGTGATGATCTAATAATAATTTATGAAAACTAGAATAAAAAAGCAAAATTATAACGGTTGAAACATGAATATCTCATATTGGTAATAAAATTAAACATGCACGCAGAGGATAACAAATATATGATTAAACAAAGAAAATTTTGATTAACCGTTAAATTAATTAACTGATATAATAATTTGATAGCAATATCGTTTTTTGTTCATACCTTGTTTGGGAATTATTGCGATTAAGAGAAGGAAGCTTTGGGAGCGATCACCGAAAGAAGTTTGGGTTTGGAAATAAGATAAGAGATTTTTTATTTTTCTTTGTTTGAGAAATGAAATGAAAAATATCAAAGCTAAGAAAAAAAAAAGTGAAAAGGAAAGAAAAAGAAAGTGAGAGAAGTGAAAGTTTCGTTTCCCACGTAACCGAAATTATACCGCAGGTGAAGCTTAGTGCAGACAAATGGAATGGGAGTCATCCATTGAGTCACGTTTTTTAATTTTATTTTTTGAGGTAATGACTCGTATTTTAATTTTGTTAAATTAAATTGGAAAAAAAGACAACATATAGAATAACCTTAATAGTTAAAAAAATTATAACATAATAACATTTTATTTTTGAGATATAAATGAGATACATCAATGTTTCTATGAGTTTAACTCGATTAATAAGAATATCGTAATTTATATTCAAGAGTTAGGATTCAAACCGCAAACATTCTACTTAATCATCTTTAAAGATAAAATTATACATTAGTTGTTTCATAAATTTTAGAATTAATTTTTTTTCTTATAATGATAAATAAATAAAATTAAGGGGAGCATATAGGATATTATGACAATAGCTTCCATATAATTTGATAATAGCTCATCATCAGACGTTTTGACATAAGGAAAAAATCTGACTCTCTTAAACTCTAAACAAAATAAGAGTAGTCATCTTCTCATCGTTCGTCAACTCTCATACTTTCTTAAGACAACAATGTAAGCATATAATATAGGGTATGAGAGCAACAAGATAAATTGAAATGGAATATGTTTCTGGTGTATGTGCTTTATTGATCCTTTACATGATATATATAATACATATACAAGAGTATTCTACACTAATCCTAGCATATGACAGACGTGATCCACAATTAGTGGGATATGATTTATTCTATGCATGATAAGGCATATAAATATAGAATCAAGGTATTATGGGAAGGTAATTATATACACAGCATATATACAATAATGTATAAGATATTTCCTAATACTCCCCCTCAAGTTGGTGAGTGAATGTCGTGAAGTCCCAACTTGTTGCGCAATGTCACAAATTGATCTTTTCCCAAAGCCTTTGTAAACACATCTGCTAATTGGAATCGTGTTGGCACATAAGAAGGATTGATCATCCCAGCTTGTAGTTTTTCCTGTACAATGTGACAATCTATTTCAATATGTTTTGTACGCTCATGAAATACAGGATTGGCCGCAATGTGTAGAGCTGCCTGGTTGTCACAGAATAATGGTGTCGGAGCATCTTGTGGGACTTTTAAATCTTGCAATATGAACCGTAGCCAAGTCAACTCCAAGCATGTATTAGCCATAGCTCGATATTCGGACTCAGCTGATGATCTAGAGACAACAACTTGCTTCTTAGACTTCCATGAGATAAGAGAATTTCCAAGGAAAAGGCAAAATCCTGTAACAGATCTTCTAGTGGCATGACAACCTCCCCAATCTGAATCACAAAAGGCCTTTAAGGTAAGGTCATTAGTAGATGAAAATAGCAAGCCCTGTCCAGTTTCTTGGCTCATGCATGAACTGACTCAATGTTTGAACAGAATATACAATGTCAGGTCTTGTGACAGTAAGGTAAATTAGCCTACCAACAAGCCTTCTATATTTGGTTGGATCATTTAGTACCACTCCATCTGTGGGAGTTAGTTTCAAATTTTGTTCCATTGGAAATTTAACGGGGCAAGCGCCTGTCAGTCCCGAATCTTGTAAAATGTCTAGAGCATATTTTCTTTGAGACATGAAAATGCCTTTCTTGGAACGAGAAAACTCAATGCCCAAAAAATATTTCAAATCTCCAAGATCTTTGATACGGAAACGCTTGAGAAGAAACTCTTTAAGGCGTTTCATTTCTTGAAGATCGTTTCCCGTGAGAAGTATGTCATCAACATAAATAAGAACTACTGTGAATGAAGTACCTTGAGATTTGGTGAAGAGGGAGTAGTCGGCCTTTGATTGTTGATAACCAGCCATTTGAATGGCTTCAGAAAAAGTAGAGAACCAATTTCTTGATGCTTGTTTGAGTCCATAAAGTGACTTATTGAGCCGACATACAACGTTCTCCCCCTGTCGGCGAAGACCAGGCGGAGGCTCCATGTACACTAACTCATGCAAATCGCCATGAAGAAAGGCGTTTTGAACATCTAATTGGTGTATGAACCAATTACGAGCAGCTGCAACAGTGAGAAGGCAGCGAAGAGTAGTGACCTTTGCAGTAGGGGAAAAGGTTTCTTGATAGTCAATGCCTTCAACTTGAGTATATCCCTTAGCAACAAGGCGTGCCTTATATCGCTCTACCGTGCCATCGGATTTGTACTTTATTTTGTATACCCATTTGCATCCAATGGGATTATGACCAGAAGGAAGAGGTACAAGGCTCCATGTGTTGTTTTGTTCTAATGCTTCTAATTCTGCATTCATTGCATCCTGCCAAAGTGGATCATGGACGGCTTGATCATAGGATTGTGGTTCTCTATGGGCTGTAATGTTAGCTAAAAAAGCACAATGTGAAGAAGAAATGCGTGAATATGAAAGATATTGTGAAAGAGGATACCGAGTACCTGACCCAGAAGTTGGCTCTAAGGGAGATTCATTGACTTGCGTGGACATGTGGTAGTCTCTATGCCATATCGGGGGGTTCTTGTCACGGAGAGACTTCCGAACTTGGGGAATGATGGGAGTTGGAGGTTCTGAAGTGTGTGAAGCAGTTGGAGTTGGTTCAACTATAGGTGAGGCAGCGGAAGGTGTTTCAGTAGTTAGGTGCGAAGGAGAACTTGGCTCATGTGCAGAAGGTATATTGGTTTGTTGTGATTGGTGATGAGACGGTGTAGAAGAAGGCCAGTCATCAATGGTATCATATGAAGGATGAGATGAATTTAGGTTGGGTTCAGATGTGTTAGATGTGTTTGGAATGGAAGGGAAATTGGTTTCACAAAATTTGACATCACGACTCACAAAGAAAGTTTTTGTCTCAGGATCATAAACCTTATAACCTTTTTGACCAGTAGGATATCCAACAAATATACCCCTTTTTGCACGAGGATCAAATTTATGTGCGGGGTGGACAATAGTAGCATAACATAAGCAACCAAACACCCTTAAGTGATTAAGTGATGGTGGCTTATTGTATAATAATTCAAAAGGTGATTTGTTGGATAACAACGGTGATAGTAAGCGATTTATAAGGTAAACAGCAGTCAATACACATTCACCCCAAAATTCAAGTGGTAGATGAGAATGAAACAGTAATGCCCGTGCCACAACTAGAATATGGCGATGCTTGCGTTCCACAACTCCATTGTGTTGTGGTGTGTAAACGCAAGTTCGTTGATGTTCTATCCCATGAGATAGAAAGAATTCTCTCATGGACATGAATTCAGAACCATTGTCAACTCTAATTGCTTTAACCGTCGCTTGAAATTGGGTATAAGCAAAATTAATGAAGGATTTCAAAATATTTTGAGAATCTGATTTGTATCACATAAGAAATACCCATGTGCATCTTGTAAAATCGTCGACAATAGTTAAAAAAAAACGTGCCCCTGAATGTGTGGGAATTTTATGAGGACCCCAAATATCACAATGTAATAAGTCAAAAGGAGCATGAGTTGATATAGTGCTTAAAGATAAAGGAAGTCTAGTTTGTTTAGCCATAGGGCAAACATTACAATCATTCTCAAAAGATACTATGTTATTTGGAGACAATAAAGGAGAGCATAATTTGAGACGAGATGTAGATGGGTGTCCAAGACGCATGTGCCATATATTTGAGGGCTGAGAAACTTGATGAGAGACGGGTATTCTTTGTAATTAGGGATGGCAACCAAACCCAAACCCGCGGGGCCCACCCGCACCCGAACCCGAGTCAACGGGTGAAACCCGAGTTGACTGGGTTTGGGTTCGGGTTCGGGTGCCACCCGATATTTCGGGTGCGGGTTTGGGATTACTCAAACCCGCATCCGAAACCCGAAACCACACCCGCTTATACATGAAATTACATAAGTACCCCTAAGTATATATAAGTGTAAATAAGCACCCGAAAATGTTGTTTTTGGAAAGTTGTAATTTAATTGTACTATTGTAGAACTTAATTTTAATTCTAATGTTAACATGTTGAAGACCTTAATTTTAATTGTAATGTTACCAAACTAGATGAAAAATTATAATTTAATTTCTTTGAGAGACCTTGCTGGAATGCTTGTGGAAATTTGTGTTTCAATATTAATTAATGTTGTTGAATTTTGTGTGTTCATGCTTTGGGTGAAAAAACCCGAACTCAACGGGTGTGGGTCTGAGTGTTAATTATGTTGAATTTTGTGTTTTTGTTGCGGGTTTGGGTTTGGGTGGAAAAACCCGAACCCAACGGGTGTGGGCGTGGGTGTCAATTTGCCACCCAAATAGACTTTGGGTTCGGGTTCGGGTGCCACCCGATATTTCGGGTGTGGGTTTGGGTTGTGTCAAACCCGCACCCGTGGGCACCCGTTGCCATCCCTATTTGTAATGGAGACATGTAATAGAGACCACCACACTGTTCACCCGAGCCAATCGTCTTCCCCGTAGCCAAGTCCTGTAACACACAAAAGTCAGGAAATAAAATGACGCAACAAATTAGAGATTTGGTGAGCTTGCTAACAGACATCAAGTTTAACTGAAATGAAGGAACACACAAAACATTTTTTAAGGTTATATTGGAATTGAATGACATGTCTCCAATAGATGTGATTGGGGCAGAAGACCCGGTTGGTAAATTGACAGAAGGCATGGATGGAAATTTCGTTTTAGAAAGAAATGTAGAATCGGATGTGATATGATCGGTAGCTCCACTGTCCAAAATCCAAGGCTTAGTGAATACAGAATTAATTGAGGCATTAGAGAAAAGAGACAGACCTGCAACATTTGCATAAGCGTTGCTATTACCAGAGGTATTGTTTGAAGACATCATTTTCAATGCGCGGGCAAGTTGCTGAAGCTGCTCTGCAGATAACTCAAGTGCAGTTTGGGAAGAATCTGTTGCATTGGCAGCAGGGGAAGTTCTAGGTGTAGAGCTTCGAGGTCCTTGTTGTCGCTGTTGAGATTGGGTGTGCTTATTGCTTTGAGTTCCTGTGTTATATGTCCCATTTTTAATTCTGCAATGATCCTCTGTGTGCCCGTCTTTATTGCAAAAATCGCAGTGAAACTTTAGAGTCCGACAATTGTCAATTGTGTGGCCATCTCTATTGCAATGCTCACAATGCTTATTTTTGACAAATTTCTTTGAGAGGCTGTTTGGGTGACTATGTATTGCAGCGGCAATGGAGAAATTTTCCGTTGTTTCGGAAGTCATCTAGCGTTGTGTCTCATCTTGAATGACTAGAGAGTAGGCCTGTCGCACATTGGGTAACGGTGACATCATGAGAATGTTGGTGCGAACAGTGTTATAGGTATCATTAAGACCCATGAGAAATTGCATCAAACGATCTTCTTCCCTTTGTTCATCGTGTGCTTTCATTTGGTTGCAAGTCGGAAGAGTGGGGTATGTTTCCAATTCATCCCAAAGGCCTTTGATTTTTGTAAAGTAGGTTGAGGCAGCCATGGTGCCTTGAGATAAATAGGCCAAGGACTTTTGAATCCGATATATTGCTGGAGCATTCTTCTGTGAAAACTGATCTTTAAAATCTTCCCAAACTTGATGTGCAGTCTTGGCATGAATGACTCCCTTAGCCAAATCGGGTTCTACAGAATGGGTGATCCATGATAAAATCATGCTGTTACACTGATTCCATAGGGCATATTCTGCAGACTGATCTACTTCTGATGGTGCTTTGATGGATCCATTGATAAAGCCTATTTTGTTTTTGGCTGTGAGGGCATGGACCATCGATACACTCCATGATGGGTAATTGGTGCCATTCAGCTTTGTTGGGACAAGCAAATGACCAGGGTGATCTGAAGGATGAATATAGTATGGATTTGAGGAATCCATATCAGAACTGTTGTCATTTTTTTTGAAACTGGAATTGTTGTTATTTGAATTGTTGCTACTGCTATTTGGTTTGCTTTTTTGTGAATTTGCTGATGGTATCTCAGTTTCTAGATCTTGCTCTGATGCCATCTTAAGACAACAATGTAAGCATATAATATAGGGTATGAGAGCAACAAGACAAATTGAAATGGAATATGTTTCTGGTGTATGTGCTTTATTGATCCTTTACATGATATATATAATACATATACAAGAGTATTCTACACTAATCCTAGCATATGACAGACGTGATCCACAATCAGTGGGATATGATTTATTCTATGCATAATAAGGCATATAAATATAGAATCAAGGTATTATGGGAAAGTAATTATATACACAGCATATATACAATAATGTATAAGATATTTCCTAATATACTTATCATTATCTTTACGATCTTAAAAGATATATCGTTCATGATTTGTGATATATTTATAATTATTGTAAATATACTATAACTTGTACCTATAATTCATTGGCTAATTGATAATTCCAATAGTACAGACATAACTATCATAAATTATGTATACAAAGAAAAAAAATGTTAGCAACATATATATTTTCTAGGCTTAATAGATTTTTAGGTCCCTGTATGTTCTCGAATTTTTGGTTTTAGTCCCTGTATTTTGTTTTGTTGCAAATAAGTCCCTGAATGTATAATTTTTTTTGGTTTTAGTCCCTAAAGTCAAAATCCACAGGAAAATTTGCAGTTTTTGTGGAGATTTTTCTTCAGATTTTCCTGCGGATTTTGACTTTATGGACTAAAACCAAAAAAATTTGTACATTGAGGGACTTATTTGCAACAAAACAAGATACAGGGACTAAAACCAAAAATTCACGAACATACAGGGACCAAAAGATCTATTAAGTCAAAATTAGTTACTTTTCAACACTACTATTTTTTATTGGTCAAAATTCATATAGATTCTACGTGATTTGGTGGGATCTATGAATTTTAACTAATAAAAGTAATGTGTTTAAAGATATGTATTAGAGATTGTTTTGCTATCACTACTTATACGAAGTATATCTCTTTGCCCAACCATAGCTATACGATGGTAAAACTTAATACGTATTACCCAAGTATCATATATCGAGATTTACTTATGTCATCCTACAAGTTGTTCGCACACCCTATGTATTTTCTATTTTTCACTTCCGCTACTTAAGTAGCGGGCGTTATAAAATGAGATTTTTTTGAAAAAGAACCATCCGCTACTTAAGTAGTAGATGTTATAAACAACAATTATGGTAAGGTATTTTCAAGTGTATCCGCTACTTAAGTAGCGAGCATGAGTATTTTGAAAAAATTGTAGGGTGGACGAGTAAATGTGTAAGGTGGCAAAAGTAAATCCCTTGTATATATTCTTCATGACATTACATTACTATACACCCCCTGACGTATGTCACAAACCTCTCGCAGAAAACTAATTATCCATATATATTTCTCTAAGCCCAGTTGTTTGACTTCAGCCCAAACCCAAGACCTATCATTATCCAATACTAGTTGTTAGAAGGGTTGTTTTACTGTTACACACCCCTCATTGCTACAAAAACCTTATCAAATAATAATTAATAACCGGGATAATATTGATATCCAGTGTTCTTCAGACTTCAGAGAGTGGCACGAATGTGATTGTGAGTTTGTACCTGTAAATGGGGATTTTCGTGTAACTGTTTTGTTTAGGACTTCGAAGGCAGGAAATTATCCTCTGAGAGTGGATTTTGTGGTGGAAATGTGATTTTACCCAGTTTGTGAAGACCCAATCCTCAAGCATTTTATTAAAATAATAACATTTATGGGCTTATCCAAAAACAAAAAAAATAACATTTATATATGTATACATGTACATTAAGTATTTTATATCTATTTGTATTTTTACACAACATGTGCACGATTTTTTTTTTGTAGATCGATTTTTATTTATATGTGATGGTTATTGTTGTGATGAAACTCACAAAAAAATGTCTGAATTTATTTATTTATTATATGATTAAACTCAATTATTTTACTACAAATCTAATTGAAATTAATACATCTTGATGCTTTTTTTTTAATGTTAATGGAATGCTCGAAAAATTCGCAGAGATGTGAATGAAAAAATAACATATCCAAAGTTAAAAATAAGAACAAAGATGAAAATATCTTAAATGATAAAAAAGAAAATGGAAAAATATTTATCACTCCCGCTCTATTGGCATCCCTAAAAAATGGTCGTGATTCAGTTTAGTAAGTGTACAAGTAGTCCATTTATTGTAGGCATGGGCTGGCTTGGCAGCCTATGACCAATTATCTTTTTCATCCGAGAAATAGTTTTGATAATTGTAATCTCTTGCCAAGATTTTTAATATAAAAAAGAACTATAGTATTATTTTTCCAATTTTCAACTATCTTGTTTTTACTCTTATTCAATTTTAACTTTTTTAAATTACTATTTTAGGGATACTTTTATGCATTGTGGATTAGTGGCTAGAAATTCAATCTTTTAAAATGGATTAGTGGGATGATCGATATTCGAATTTCGATCCCCTACACATATAATGTAATGTCCTACCAATTAAGTTAAGTTCACGGGATAAATATCATTATTTTTCTATTAAACAATAAACAATTCAAATCAACACAACACAACAAGCATTAATATTTAAAATTAAAAAGATATCAACCACTTTGAGTATATAGATCATGATTACTATTTTTGGTCAAGATATAAATTATGATTTATTATACACTTTTTTTTTGTGGTTTTACTATTTATTATACACACTTTTTTTTTTTTTGGGATTATTATACACACTTTTATCAACAAAAGAAACCCTTATTATTATAGACAAAGTTAGTACATTAAAACACGTTTTTTATCTGTCAAATTAATCTTGACGGCTTAATTTCCGTAATCAACCACCCACATCTAGGCCTAGCCACACTACCATTATAGATCAATAGTACTTTCTAATTAATCTGCCCATCATTAAGAAAGTTGAACTAATTAGTCAAAAAAAGAAAGTTGAACTAACTATTGAGGTTCAATTTATTAAAGCCTAAGCTAGCTCAGGTTAATTTGCAATGGACATATTCTGTCTCTTTCCTGCTTTTTCTAATTTTTCCTTAAAGTTTCATATGAAAGTTCCGGTTAGCTACCATTTCAAAAAATAATTTTTTATTACACAATTTACACCCATTTGTCTAGCACTATGGTGATGTAAATTTTGTGACTTCATGGATGAAGTGACAAAACACAATATGAAAAACTATGTATAAATAAGTGATTTTAGGTTTAAAAAGATATTTAGTCTAATAATTTTGACATTATCCTTTGAATTAGATTTTATGATTGTATTTTTTTTAGGTTACTAAGATATATACTAGGCACAAAATTTCCACTACAATTTATTAATAACTAATCTTCATTGAAAATTGTATAAGACATATACTTTACAAGGATGTTTCTCCTCTTCCAAACCAAACCTTCAGGATGGATTTTATGCGTGCATATCATGCTTTGTGCTCCTATTCCTACATATATACACATACTATATAAGTATATGCTAAAAAAATTATTTAAATATATATTTAAAATACATAATATTTATACATTAATGGATCCCATATATGTACGAGGTAAGTTAGTCAACAAACAACAGAAGTGGAGAGTTTGGTGAGGTTGTGTTTCTTTTGTTAGCTTCTAGAAGTGGAAGCCATTGATATTTTTTTAAAGCATATATTTATAACTTTAATTTTCCTTTCAATCTTCTAACTCCCTTCTATTAACATAATTATATACGGATATGTCATTCAGCAGCCAGAGATTTTGTCTGCCTTTGCTTGATTTGGCTTTTTTGTTTGATTCAATGTTTCCATAAGAATGAGATATTGTGTCCTCGTGCATGTATATATGTATGTGCTTTTATCTTTCAAGTTGCAAAATAGTTTCTTTATTTGAAGTTTTGAACACAAATGTAATGCTGCATCTCTTGGAAAATTATTAATTTGTCATGACTCATTCAATTTTTTTTTTTTGGTACAAGAAAGGAAAATATAGATAAAGAAAAGAAAGAACCTAGACCCACTAGCATCTACTATAGCAGGGAAATTAGGTTTAAACCAGTAGGCAGGTTGGCAATGGAAGAATAAGCTTCATTGCTGATAGCATCATATTTAGTTAGAAAGTCAACGCAGACGTTGTTTTCTTGAAGAGTATGAAGAAGAGAGACTTGTCAATCTCTGTTCAAGATGTCCTTAGCTGCATTCAAATTTGTAACTGCATTACTTTTTTTTTGTTTTTTTTAATCAAAATATATTTAAATTAAATATGTATAACCAACAATATATACTATGGTGGATAAACTTAAAAAATTATACATCGAACATTAACAAATTAAATTTAATTAATGTTCATTTTTTTCGGGATTTATGTTCAAATTTTATATACTCTTCATATATGACTAGGTATATTTATTTATTTTTGTGATTTAGGTACGAAATTCTTGTAGTAGGATACAAGTCTCTATTTAAAGATAGACTTAGTCCAAAATAAATGATTTGGTTGATGAAGTGAATGGCACCAAAAAATTATTAATCAGGAGGTACGCCTCATAAATAAAATACTCAAACCAAATACCACATTTTCAAGAAGGCTATATGTTAAAAATTGACCATTGCTTTGGGAGTAGGTCAAGCTTGTAAAGTTTGATTTGACATATTATTAAACACTACTCTTAAATTTAGGTGGGAATAATTTTTTATCAAACTTTATTTATTTTAAAATTTGAATTATTGGGTCCCTTTTTCTGAAAATCAAACGGTTATTAATACAAAAAAAAAACACTACTCTTAGATAATTGAGATTTTTAGACCCATCTTATGCAACAATTGCGGGGTCGTTATACCAAAAATTTAAATTCTTTTTGTTTATGATCTAACAATTCTTCAATTGTTGTACCATGTATATGTTTGTTATTACAGATTTATAGTCAGTATGTTAAAATCATGGTGATTCAATTTAATACTAATATATCAAATGTGATACCAAACATATACTATATTGTGGAGATTGTGAGATTCTTTGATTCTATTATGTGGAAGGAATAATCTACATTTCTATTTAATTATCTCTCTCATATACTACTCTCTTCAATTTGTTTTATTTTCCTCTCTTTTTCGCATTTTTCTCTATAAAAAAATGTTTAAAGTCACCAAGAGGTAGGGTTGCGAAATTAGATAGTTTCAACTAATCACATATAATTGTGTGTTTTATATTATTATGGAGCTATGGAGAAACAACATATATATGGAATATTAGTTAAAAAAACAAAATATATGGAATATAAACAAAGCAACTTGTGCATGCTTCAACAATATTTCCACTAGTTTTATTTTATTTGGTCATGTCAATAAATTTATATGGATAGTAAAACCCACTAAAACATAAAAATATGTAAAAGAACCATTGCCCATTTTCTATTCATCGATCAGTTCCATTCTTAGGGGACATTATACCCCGCATAGATATACTATAAATTTATTCACACATGGCCTAATTTGCCTTAGGGATTAAGGAAAACCAACACTGAATATACTTATTATCAATGCACGTGCACTGTAGATACTAGCAAGTGCTTATAATGACAAAGGATGGAAAAGATCTATATGAAATGACACCAATATAGCCAATGTGAATCATTCATACATAGACTATAAGGAATAGCCAAAAAGTTATAAGGTGAGTTATTTCGGTTGAAGAAACTCATTAAGTAAGAAAAGTCGTCAATCGGTGGAGAGGATCATAATTTGATTTCTTGTAACTGTAATTGGAAGGAGGCTAGAACCACTTGATACCAGAACTGACTATCGAACTATAGATTAGACAGTTCAATGGATCGAATACAGGTAGTGAAAAAAAAATATAATAAAAGTCCCAAAATTTGTTGGTTTTACCAAGACTTTGTCTTTATTATTATTATAAATAGAAATAGTTAAGTTTAATAATAGGAAAAGTTGAATAAGTTTCAGTGGTTATTATAATTTATTTCCTTATTATTATCTGTGGTTACTACTCAAATTGTAAGGCTATATAAAGCCATTGTAATCTCATTTTGTAAACATAAGAAGTTATCACACTTAATTATTATTATTAAAGTTATTACTACTTCTTCATTTGGTATCAGAGCTCCATCACGGGGCCTGATATAGTGAGTAAACAAGAGTGTTTGAGAGGAAAAACACTAGAGTGACGGGAAGACGTGAAATGGCTGAATCGAGCAATTTCACCGCACCAAGTGTACCCAAGTTTGATGGAGACTATGATCATTGGAGTTTGATCATGGAGAATCTACTTCGATCAAAGGAGTACTGGAGTGTTATTGAATCTGGAATAAAGGAACCAAAGGAGAATGAAGAGATAACTACAGCACAACAAAAGGCATTGGATGAAGAAAAACTCAAAGATCTAAAAGCAAAGAACTATCTATTTCAGGCCATTGACAAATCCATCTTAAAAACTATTACCCAGAAAGAAACAGCTAAACAACTGTGGGAATCCATGAAATCCAAATACAAGGGAAGCACTAGGGTAAAACGTGCGCAGCTGCAGAGGCTTCGACGAACATTCGAAACCTTAGAGATGAAGACAGGAGAATCAGTGAATGATTATTTTGGAAGAGTGATGGAAACAGTAAACGACATGAGTAATTGTGGAGAGAATATGAACGATGTGAAAATCGTTGAGAAGATACTTAGATCCTTGACAGAAAACTTCAACTTTGTTGTATGCTCAATTGAAGAGTCTAAGGACATTGATCTCCTAACTGTGGATGAGCTGCAAAGTTCACTACTTGTTCATGAACAAAAGGTAAGAGAGAAGCGGAGTGAAAAGCAGGTTCTGCAAGTTGAGCATGGCACACGTTATGGTCGTGGGAGAGGAAGAAACAATTTTCAAAGAGGAGGTAACAGCTATGTTAGGGGACGAGGAAGAGCAAGACCATTTGTAAATAGGAGTGCTATTATATGTTATCGGTGTCAAAAACCAGGACACTACCAATTTGAATGTTCAAGTATAGAAAAAGAAGCAAACTATGCTGAGTTTGATGAGGAAGAGGAGTTACTCCTAATGGCACATGCCGAAGTTCAAGATATTAAAGACAAAGGGATATGGTTTCTTGATTCCGGTTGCTCAAATCACATGACAGGGAATAAAAGGTGGTTTGTAGAACTAGATGAAAATTTCAGCTGTACTGTTAGATTGGGAAACAACTCAAGAATGTCTGTAATGGGAAAAGGAAGTGTCAGGTTTGAAGTAAATGGAATCATTCTAACTGTGAGTGATGTTTACTTTGTACCTGACTTAACCAACAATTTGTTAAGTTTAGGCCAACTTCAAGAAAGACGTCTGGTAATAATAATAAAAGAAGGTGCATGCAAAATTTATCATCCTCAAAGAGGAAACATTTTAGACAGCAACATGACTATGAATCGGATGTTTGTGATTCATGCTGCATTAAAACCACTTCCACGAAAATGCTTAAAGGTTGAGGAGGAAAACTTGGAGAATCTATGGCATATAAGGTACGGGCATGTAAATCATAAGTTCATTGTTGCTATGCAGAAGAAACAAATGGTGAAGGGCCTACCAAAGTTCAAGGAAACTGCGGGAGTTTGTGAAGTGTGTAATATTGGCAAGCAACACCGAGACAAAATACCAAAGAAAAGTAATTGGAGAGCATCAGAAAAACTTGAATTGGTGCATGCAGATCTGTGTGGTCCAATCACTCCAATCTCTCATAGTGATAAGAGATATTTGCTAGTGTTTGTAGATGACTACTCTCGCAAAACCTGGATTTATTTCCTTGTGGAAAAAGGTGAAACATTCGAGATATTCAAATGCTTCAAGAATCTAGTTGAGAAAGAAGCTCAGAAACATATATGTTGTTTACGAACAGATCGGGGAGGAGAATTCACCTCAAACGAGTTCAATCAGTTCTGCCTAGAGAATGGAATTAAACGGCAATTAACAGCTGCTTTCACACCACAACAAAATGGGGTAGCCGAACGAAGAAATCGAACAATTATGAATATGGTGCGCTGCTTACTTACTAAAAAGAGATGCCAAAGACCTTATGGGCAGACGCTGCGAAGTGGACAAATCATGTGATTAACAGAAGCCTTACCAAAGCAGTAAAGGAAATGGTACCAGAAGAAAGATGGAGTGGAATGAAACCTAGAGTTGACTATTTTAGGGTGTTTGGATCCATTGCACATGTACATATACCTGAGCAGAAGAGAACTAAACTTGATGATAGAAGTCGTAAATGTATCTTAATTGGAGTGAGTGACGAATCAAAGGCTTACAGGTTGTATGATCCAATATTAAAGAAAATCACAGTAAGCAGGGATGTCATATTTGAAGAAGGAGAAAAATGAAATTGGAATGTAAATTCAGAAGAAGGAAAAATTACTCTTGATTGGGGTGACGATGGTAGTGACATGGAGGATTCTGATGAAGAATTAGATATAGAAACAGAGGTGATTAATGCTGGAAACCATGAGCATACATTACAAAATGAGGTTCAACAACATAAGGAACGACCAATAAGAGAGAGAAGACCACCTAGTAGACTGCAAGATTATGAAAGTGGTGAGGGTCTCTCTGAAGAAGAACAAGAGGTCGGAATGGTTTTATTCATGTCAAATGATGATCCCACAAATTATAAGGAAGCTATGAATGATGTAAAATGGATAGAAGCCATGAAACGTGAAATAGATTCCATCGAGAAGAATAAAACATGGGAGTTAGTGAATCTACCAACACAAGCTAAGAAAATTGGAGTGAAATGGATTTACAAAACCAAATTGAATGAAGAAGGCAAGGTTGATAAGTATAAAGCTCGACTAGTTGCAAAGGGTTATACACAGACAGAAGGGGTGGACTATAATGAAGTATATGCTCCCGTTGCACGATGGGACACAATTCGAATTTTATTGGCAGTGGCAGCACAAAAAGGATGGAATGTGTACCAGTTGGATGTGAAAAGTGCATTCTTATATGGAGAATTGAAGGAAGAGGTATATGTGGACCAACCTGAGGGCTTCATTAAACGCGGGGAGGAAGAAAAGGTATATAAGCTGAACAAAGCCTTATATGGCCTAAAGCAGGCGCCAAGAACATGGTTTAGCAGAATCGATAGTTACTTCCAGCAAGAAGGATTTACAAAGAGTAAACATGACCATACTTTATTCATTAAGAGAAGAGAGGAAAAAGTAATCATGGTAAGTATTTATGTTGATGACTTGATATATACTGGGAATAATGAAGAACTGTGTGCAATATTTAAGCAGTCCATGATGAAAGAATTTGAGATGACAGACCTTGGTAAAATGAGGTTCTTCCTTGGAGTTGAAGTAAGTCAAAATGCAAATGGAATTCACTTATGCCAAAAGAAATATGCAAGAGAAGTTTTGGAAAGATTCAATATGTGGAATTGTAACCCTGTCAAAAATCCAATAGTTCCTGGAACTGTGTTGTCAAGAGAAGGTGGAGAAAATGTTGATTCAACTATGTACAAGCAATTGGTAGGTAGTCTAATGTATCTTACAGCTACACGCCCAGATATGATGTACGTAGTGTGTTTGATTTCACGTTACATGGCTAATCCAAAGGAGGAACACATGCAGATTGTTAAAAGAGTCTTGAGATACTTAAGAGGTACTTTGGATTTTGGTTTATTTTATAAAAGAAGGTCTGCCTCGAAGCTTTTGGCATATACTGACAGTGATTATGCAAGAGATGTAGACGACAGAAAGAGTACTTCAGGGTATGTGTTTCTACTAAGCGAGGCAGCAGTTTGTTGGAGTTCGAAGAAGCAAGCCATCGTTACCTTATCCTCTACTGAAGCTGAATATGTGGCGGCAACCTCGTGTGCTTGTCACTGTGTTTGGATGATGGGGGTTCTTGAACAAATTGGATATGAAAATTGTGAATGTATTGATATTCGTTGTGACAACAGTTCATCAATCAAGCTCTCTAAAAACCCTGTGATGCATCGAAGGACTAAACATATTGATGTCAGATATCATTATTTACGTGATCTTTCAAATCAAGGAGTGGTAAAGTTGGTTTTCTGTGGAACACAAGAACAAATTGCAGACATTATGACAAAGCCATTGAAATTGGATCAGTTTGTGAAACTGAGGAGGCTACTGGGAGTACAACCACTTGAAAATTAAACTGTATGCTCAATGAACATTTCAGTTTAAGGGGAGGAATTTGTTGGTTTTACCAAGACTTTGTCTTTATTATTATTATAAATAGAAATAGTTAAGTTTAATAATAGGAAAAGTTGAATAAGTTTCAGTGGTTATTATAATTTATTTCCTTATTATTATCTGTGGTTACTACTCAAATTGTAAGACTATATAAAGCCATTGTAATCTCATTTTGTAAACATAAGAAGTTATCACACTTAATTATTATTATTAAAGTTATTACTACTTCTTCAAAATTTAGTTTATAATGTTACAAATTTTCTTTCTTGTCATTAGTGATATTAATTACCGTACTCCAATTCAAATTAAAAAAAGAAAATTAGAAGAAGATCGATAAAGAAAATGACAATGCAACCGTACATTAATATATATATATATATATATTCGTTTCTTTTGCAGTAGGATTGAAAGGAACAAAGCTAGCTAGCTAAACATAGACCGTACTGAGCTATATATGATAAAGATGATAAAGGAGGAAATGGAGTTTGAGTTGAGTGATACTTTTTTGCTATGTACAAACAAAGCCAGCGGTATCACATGGTCACATAGATCATGTTAGTACATATTGGTCGTTATACGTAAGTAACAACTACTTATCTTCAAAGCAAACGCACTTCATAAAGAAGCAACCCATATACCATGTCTATTTTGTACTATTAGTTTCACAATTTTAATAGTTCTTTGTTAAGATATGTTTGTAATTTTACTTACTATAAACATTCTCATCCAATCTAACTCAACTGGTTGGTTAGTGCAGCCTGTGTGTCCGAGTGTTGTAACTCGTAAAGGTACTAGTTGCGATTCTTAATGGAAAAACATTTCATGCGTTTGCACATGCAATGACACATATATGGTGTATGTTTTTTTTTTGTTCGGAGATGAAGTGACAGTATTATCTAAAATTCGCATACATAACTGCAAATTTTTGAGTTTGAACTCATACGAAGATATTCAGATTAACAATATCTATGTTGTTAGTTGTTCTAGTCTTGTGGTACGTGTGGGTTGATGGTACAGTTTTTTTATTGTAATGTCTCAAGTTGACAATGAGATATTGAGATTTGGCAAGTAAATATCTAAGATGGTATTCGTTTCCAAATTTGTAACATATTATAGTACATGCAAAAGAGAGTGCATATATTTGTTAAAGACAAATTCCTTGGCAACTTAAAAGCATACTTGGTGGAGCATAATTTGGAAATGATTTGGGTATTAATTAGAATAAAAAAAAATTAACTTTTATATTTTTTTTTATGAGTTATCATTCAAATTTTTATTAATTTTTTATTTGTAAACAAAATGATAAACAACTTATTTACAATTATGAGATCTCTGTTCAAACTAGAATAAAAATGTCAAACATATTAATATAGATATTATCAATTATGATAAATGTTGAATTAATCAATACCACCCTACTGTCAATAGAGAGATGTCGACATAACTTCATAGTTGTTTGTAATCTCTAGAATCCAAGATGCGTATTTGAACCCACCAAAATGCCCAAAATTTGAGCATAATTACACCAATTGTACGTGCATGACAAGAACACGGATGCTTTCATCATAAAACAAATTTGCTCATCCATAAATTAACTTTCAACTTCGATGCCAACTCAAAACCATACGAAATGGATTTAATTGCCCACAAAGTGTCAATAGAGTGAAAGACCTTTGACATAATTGAATCATATAAATAAATTGTTTCCGTGCTTTGTAGAGTACTCCGACTAATATGATATGTTTCGAATAAAATTATCTCTTATATGTGATGTTAATCTTTTTTTTTCTTTCTTTTTGACAATAAGTTAATTTTTTTTAACACCAAAAAAACAAAAATGAGACCGAGGGAGGACAATTGTGACGACTTTTGAGTCTTGTTTTTTATATTTTTTATTAATGATATAAGAAGACTAAAATTAAATTTGGGTCCCCTTTGTTGAAAGTAAGAAAGCATTTAGTTGGGCCAATAAACCGACCATCAATCCCTTTTCCACACCTTGTCTCCTTTTTCAATTTGTTTTTATGATAATAATAATAATAATAATTAAATTTAAAGAGCTCGTACGTAGTATTAGAAAGAAACATAAAGAGATGATCACATCAATTATTGAACTACTACTACTACCCATTGCAAGAGGTTGTAATAATAATGGAAATAAACATCGTCGACATAATAATTAACATGATGTGGAAGTTTTTCTTTTCCTTTCGTGGTTTCCAGAAAATTCTTCGAGGCATGTTTCTTTATTTAATCTTTTTCCAAATAAAATACCCAAATAAGTTAATGAATAAAAATTGTTACTAATAAATAAATAATCTAGTTCATCTTCATTTGTTAAAAATAAAATTGAAAGCATTAGACCTATCTATGTTCAATTAAAATTAATGGAGCTACCAGCTGCTATTAGGACCAAATAGCTAGCTAGTAAGTGACAAATTGAATAATACTTATTAATTGGTAAATTGGGTCATAAATAAACAAATAAACCTTAGAATGTGGGCAGTCTTATGAGATCTTCCAATTTCAAGTTATTTTTGTTTTTTCTGTTAACTCTCTAAGACAAATTAGACAAAGATATTATTTCTTAACTTGATTTATCGAGTAAGTTTAGTGGTGAATGTTTGAGATGTATGGTCTTCTATAAAAAGTTATCGTTGTGATTTTACAGAAATTATAGAGTGTAGTTTTAAAAAAATCACGGCGTATCACCGTAATTCTAAAGTAACTACGGTGATACCAAAGATGGAGTTAATTTTATATAAAAAGTTTATATAAAAAGTTTTGCTTTTACTTTATAATCTTAATAAAAAAAATTCAAACTACTTCATTTTAAAATCATGTTAACACACGTTATCCATCATGATGTGGTAAAACTTTATTTGAATATATATATAAACTTACAGTGAATTCAAATTAGCACTATTGGAAGTATATTCTTTCAGCTGCAAGAAGATCCTAGTTATGCTAATCACTTTTAAATTTTAATTATCCATGACGTAGTAAAACTTTATGATATTGTTCGGGACCAAACTAGAAATTAGTAGCTCTTTCATAATTCATTAGTGTTTTTGTTTTATATAGAATAATTCATTAGTGGTATCATAGCATTCCACTTGTGTATATTAATTTAATTTAATCACGTATTCAAAAAGAAGCCAAACAAAAAAGAGAGAGATAAAACCAACTACTATGAATTCGAGATCGGGGTTAGTAATTAGCGGCAACTTTGTGAGTAAGGGTCAATATCTTTTCTAGTTGTCTAAAAGTGTTTGTTTTGATGTTTATTTTTGGTGTCTCGTCTATATATAACACCTCTTTTATTTAGTTTATTTTTATCTGTCTTTGTTCATCTTGTGCAGAAACTTGATTAATAATATATTTACCGTTAAAAAAAAAACAATTACAAATTAGTCCAGTGGTAAGTGTGTTGGTCCCTTCAAATATATGGTTAGAAAAATATTTGATTTATAACTCATGGGTATAGGAAAAGTCCAATTAGAAAAATCCACTTTGAATATCTCACACATGTTTCTCAATAAAAATTAATTATCATTAACAAAATTTCACATCAATATCATAGTAATAAAAAAAGAGAGAGATAAGAAAACAAGTATATTGTAATTGCTGATCAGTATTATAAATTAAAATACTTTTTGTCAATAGTTGTTTTTATAGAACACGTGTATTAACAAAATTTGCAATGCAATATACAAATATTTGATTAACTAGTACTTTTTTAAAATAAAATGAAGACTGGAAAAAATCTGGGTTTGTACGCAAACGTCATTGAACATACTCTTTTAGGGAACCAATATAATTACTTCAAAAGTTAGGCCAAGGGAACAATACATGACCTCACTAAGTGACTATTACCAGTTTTGTCACACATAAACTGATTTTAATTTTGAATAATTAATTTAGAACCTTATTCATTTGTAGGTATATAATACTCCATTACAAAGATAATTTTAAATAACATTTTCGATACAATATATTTTAGGTATAAAAAAAGATGCATAACTCTTCTTTAAATGAGATTTCTGGTTCAAAATACACATGTATTATAGTGTGGGTACCTACGTACCTTAATTCGGGAATAATCAAAATGACACAATAATTAATATAATACCATATGTTTTCATAGTTAGATCAAGTAGTTGTAAATCTTAGCATAATTGCTATGTTAAATCAACTTGGATCGCAATTTCAACAAATAATTTGTAAGAGGAGAGATAGACATAGATAGCTCAATTTATGAACTTTAAAATGTGATACTCAAATGCAACTTCCAATCTCACATTTGGCAAGAGTTTGTTGTCTAATTTTTACCCTGCAAAATTTGAATATGATACCACGTTAAATAGACTTAAATTTTATTTTCAAAGTTAGTTTGTAAAATGAATGTGTCCAAATACATATATACATTGCACAATCCAACATTAACAATGCGAAACTCAAATACAATTTTAATATTTACTCTCAAGCCTACCGTAGACATGAGTCAAATTGTTACACCTTGCAGAATTTGGCCCTAGTACCATATTAATCCCATATCAAATACATTTAATATTTTTCATTTTACGGGTTAATAATTTGAATGTGTTTTGCAACAACGAGAGTACCTCTCCCGTAAACACTTTCTCCTGTGAAATCCTATCCCTTAATTAAAAATAAAAAAAAATAAAAAACACAGAAAGTTAAAGTGTGAATAGTGGAGATATTCACCACCCTATCTCTAGTTAAATTAACAATTGAGAGGATATGCTCTCGTTTTGCAACATCTACTAAAATTAAAGATAAGATAAAGACATTGTGTGATTTTTAAGTATATATTTAAGAATTGAAAGAAAAATACATTTTCCTAAAAAAGACAAATATATTTCATGCAAAATTTAGAGCAAAAGAAAGTTATAAAAGCCACCAACATCAACTTGATTTTCTTTTGGGTACATAGAAATATATAGCAACCTTAACCCAAAAATAAGGAAGAAATATATAGCAACCTAACCTATATAGGCTTACCCTTTACATGTAATCTGACTCCATTTCTATGTGTTTGTATCGAAGCATATGCCTTTGTTCAAGTTGCTTACAAATGAAATTCAGCTTTGAGGATACTAATATCTTTCCCTCCCAATGTGAGGTTACGATCACTTGAGGGACCACTTTGATATCTCACATACTATGTCACTACCTAAATCAAAAAATATCACTAACACTAACTGAACTTTACACTCTATCAACAATAATTGAGGTTAGTATTCATGTGTATAGCAAAAGCACTTTTCAACAAGCGACTTTTTGGCGTGTTATATTTTGTGTTTTGTTTTGTTTTGTTTTTTCCTTGCATGTTTTAGGATTGAACTATACGCTATGAATGGTTGTCTAATATATGTTTTCCACGCTTTAAATAAATGTATTTCGTAACAATGATGAATTGGTTCAAACAGTTAGTTATTTGAACTCCTTAAATAAGTAATCATAGATTCAAACATTGACATTTGCATATTAAAAAAATTGGTTGAGAGAAGTGAGTTCTATGCCACACAAGTTTCTCAACAAATATTAGTAACTTTGTATTTATAACATGGTAAAAAGATAGCATATATTGTAGGGCACAATTAAAGAAATTTCAATGTATTCAACAGTTGCATGACATTATATCAAAGTTTGATTCTGTCTTGCAATTTTAGAAAATTGATTTTTTTTTTGAAATGTTTTTTTTTTTAGAAAATTGACGAACTCCTTAATTGACGAAGAATTGATATAATAAGCTTTAGTTAAAGAAATTTGAGTTCAAATTAATTCTAGTTTAAATAATTATTTGTCAAGCTTTTCTTACATCTAAGGTTTTTTTTTTGACTAATTCTTACATCTAAGTTAAAAGTCATAATGTGTCAAAAAAAAAACTTCAAATTCATAATCATCAAAATCTCCTTCTACGAGAGTAGGAAGAACTTCTACCAGGTAGGAAGATAAAAGAAGAATTGGCATATGATGATGCGAACAATAAATTGATAATTTTCATATTGAAATTTTATATTATCATAGATTGCGTGCATTAAAATAGACAAATTTTATGACCGCTTAATTAAAATTGATAATTTTTAATTTTTAAAAATAAAACATATTTTTATAAATTCTCTGATCTCAATTTGACGACCACAAATCTCTTAACTTCAGGCATCTTGAAGAGAATCCTAATTCATGATGCTCTAGTTGGAATTGGAGGGTTGTGAAAGTTGTTTGTTCTCCACCCCACATTCCAAATCACGCCTCCCTCTCTACCTGTCCCACCACCATACCCTACACCATTTGCTTTCCCCACCTCCATTTTCATTATTTTTATTTTCTTAATTAAATAAAAATGACGTTTTTCTTTCTTTTCCACTCTCCCCTCCCACCTTTTATTCTCTATAAATTAACCCTTCAATTCCCTCTATTACTTCCTCTTCTCCTCTTTCCCACTCTCACCCCTTGCTTTTACTAATCACACCTCTATTCTCCTCTGTTTTCCTCTGTTTTTTTCTCTTCCTCCACATGAAATTCTCTTAATAATTAATTTTAATATTGATGCTGAACATCTTCACAATATTGTTCATGCTTCACATTCATGTCTCCAGTTCTTAGTGAAATCCTTCGTTCCGGATTTATCATAGATTCTTCCTTAAGACGTAGGACTCACTTAGTTCAATCTTTCTCTTGCTTCTTCCTCTATTGGTTCTATGTTTTTTCATAATTATATAATATAGTTCTCATTTTATAACATAGTTATTATTATTTAGCTATATTAACTAAACTAAAACAAAAATTAAGCTAAGATTTCCAACCTTTATTTTTATTATTTTTTTGTCTTTGTTTTGGAATTAAAAAAAAATATTGTTAATATTTTTATCCTATGATGGCCACATCTAGTGGAAACTCTAGTGTGTTAACAAAATCTCAAAGCTATGGATCTGAGGAAGATTTGCAAGTTCTTATGGATCAAAGAAAGAGGAAGAGAAAACAATCGAATCGCGAATCGGCAAGAAGATCAAGGATGAGGAAGCAGAAACACATGGATGATTTAATGGTTGAGGTGGAAAGACTAAGAAATGAAAACAATGAAATCATGACAAGGATGAACATGACATCACAACACTGCCTAAAAATTGAGGCAGAGAATTGTGTTTTAAGGGCACAAATGATTGAACTTAATCAAAGGTTACAATCATTGAATGATATCATCAACATCATCAACACAACTACTACTACTAATGAAGTTAATTATCAATATAATGATTGTTTTTTAACAATTTCAGATAATTGCTTCATGAATCAAATGAATATGTCATATCTTAATCAACAACCAATTATGGCCTCTGCAGACATGTTTATGTGGTGAATTATTGTACCTTAAAAGAAGGAAAAAAAAAAAACAAAGTTAAAGTCCAAGGTTGTTTTATTTGAGTTGGAGTTGTTTCATGCATGTGGTGGAATTATTGAGTGAGGGTTAATATATTAGTGACTAGGGTGAAGCTATATTTATTAAGATTATATTAGATTGGTAGAGCTTAATATTAATTAGTAATTATTAAGTTGTGTCTAAGGTTGTTCTGTTGATAGGTTGCTTTAGTAGTACTCAACATTGTCCAATATTTTGAAGGAAAAAAAAAAGATGTTGTGTACTGTAAGTGCTTTTGTATGCTTTGTATGTTGTGGGTGTGCTTTAATATATATTAAAATAGTAATGGTTCTTTTTCTTACCAATAAAAGAGGTGCTTGATTCCCTTATAAAAGGTGTTTGTCTCTATCAATTTTTTAAAATTATAAGTAATGATCATCTTTATTTGATGGCAACATCAAATATGCTCACAACTTTCATCTTGATTGTTTTTCTTTTCTTATATTGTCCACACATAAAAAATTACACTATTGAATTTATATAAAAAAAAAATTACACTATTGTAATATATCTTTCGATAAGATTTTCTTATCAAAACGATTCCAAAACGGAAAAAGAAGGGAAGCTAATAGATTAGGGACATAACATGATGGTTTATTCAAAACTTAATGAATCACGGGTTGGAATAAATTGTAAATTGTTCCCACAGGATACATTAGTTCAACACAAACGTACAAGGTATATATTGTGATTTGTAACATTGTTTAGTTTAATTATTAAATACTTTTCATTTAAATAAATAATTTTTTTGCTTGTGGTAGATGTAACTTTTAAATCAAGTCTCAAATTTGGGTTTTCATAGAGAATATTCTTTTGTAGCAATAGAATTTTGAGTACTTAGCTCCAAATTCTTGCAAACTCTCTAGAAAGCACTTCCATTGGTTCACGTAAAGAATTCTTAAACTTCTCACTGCAACTTTTGTGACCATTAAACATCATAAAACCCATTATTCTTTTACCAAAGAACCTACTTGAACACTTCCATGTAGCGGAAATGTTCCATTATGAAGTCCTCAAAATTCTTAAACAAAAAATAACACTAAAACAGTAAAATCTCAAACCATGGAAAATTAAAGGAATAAACACAATTTTTTTAACACAACAACTGGTAACATTCGATTGTCTTTTCACGCAGTTTGATAAAATGTGTCTATATCTGCCACTACAGAGTGGTTGTAGACTTGTAGTTTTATGAATAACATCTCACAAAATAACCTTCAAAAGTACATTACAATGATTATTTGTGAGAAGAACTTAATAAAAATATATATGGTATTATCATCTTTCTTCCCTTGCTTTCTTTCTTCCTTCATAAACAAGAAAAGTAAATAAATATGGCAAACATCCAAGTCCTAAGAAAGACTTTTGGTCATGCAAATTTGGTGACTGTTCGGGTGTATATTAGAAAAACTATGTTGGTGTCAGTAAATTAATGTGTATGTTTTGTATTGGACTGTGTGTGTCTCCAAACTGGGCCTTTTGCTCCCAGTCTGTTCTAAAAGGTGGGCTGTATCATGTTTGTACATAGGCTGCTGTTAACTGAAAACATTTTGAAAATTTCCCTTCCAGCCCCCCACGTTTCTTTTATACCCTCCAAAAATCCGATTTTGCCCTTGATAAAAAATTCAGTTCGCAGAAACCGGAATTTTTCTAGTTCAAATTTCAGGAAAATTTCGGTTTTTAGAAACCAAAGTTGGATTTCAAGGCAAAAAAAATTCGATTTATAGAAACCGAATTTTTTATGAAGGGCAAAACAGGAAACTCAGGGGGTGAAAAAGAAACGTGGGGGGCTGGAAGAGAAATCTTCAAACATTTTAGTTCGTACAAGTTTTCTTTGTCAAGTAATCTAGTGGTTAAATTTAGAACTTAAGTATGGAGTATCTAAGATTTAAACTTTGATTTCTGCATATCAACATCCATGTAGCTATCAATTGAATTGTACATACAGGAGTTCAATATTTTAGTCCCGATAAAAATTATTCAAAAACATATGTTAATAGATTGTAAATGTATTAGTGGGATTAAAATTACATGCAGAATTAATTTGAATGACACTTAAAAATGCTATTTTTTTTACATCTTATGTTATGTGACAAAAGAGTGAAACTTGATAAAAAAAAATTGATAAAGTGAAACTTGATAACTTTATAAAGATTAAAAACTAATTTTTTATAAGAACCAAAAGTTGCTATAAAGAATTTATAAGAACTAAAAACAAATTTTAATATATTTATAGAGTCCAAAAATTATTTCACCCTAAAGAAAGCGACCTTTATAATCCTGAAATTCGGTCTAAAAACAAGTAAAATACGGTTAAAAATTGTTTCAACAAAAAAAAATTACTTAGTTTATGTGTTGGTTGTATAGTTCAAAACTACTACACAAGTCTGATACAAATGTCTTATTTAGATTCGCAAATGATTCTTGAAAAGATAATCAATTATAGGAAAAATTACACTCACTTCCATTAGGTTTCAAATGTAACCAACACTCCTCTATTTCTCAAAAAGCACTTACTTGCCTTGTAAACTCCTTTTAGCTGCCGTCAAATAAAAATTTTAGTTTAATATCTGAATAATCATTTGCTCTATATGTGGTCATTTATCCATTGGTTTATCTACCGAATGAAACAAATAACTTCGTCACTAAACTCATTACAATCTCACTCAATTGTTGTTGTGGCTTTCCCATTTGATAACCTTCTATCGAAACAGAATGAAAATAAAAATAGTCAATTTGACCAATTTACAAATTATGAAAAAAAATTATGTATGTGGCACAACCTAAAAATCCATTTAATTTAAGAGAAAGTTTTTTTTTGCTTTTGAGCCAACTCACAAATCAACATAAAGCTAGAGAAAGTGATATCTCTCTTAAGAGAAATTGATATTTGAGCGTATTTCAAGGGAGATTAGTGTAAATTTTCCTTAGAGCATCTTTAGTGGTAGTAAACTAAGTAGGTGAACTAAGTTGTTTTTTGTGGGTCCAAAGTGATATGTAGGATTTAAGAAATTTATAGTTGATTTTAGTAGTTTTTACTTTAATGGTGGTTGTTTATAAAAAACCAAAACTTGACCCACATATTTATATTTTTTATTTGTAATTAGTTTTGATATTTCAAAGTTAATATTTTTTTTATAATGATTCAAATTTAATAGAAGTTGTAAACAATAAATATATAATATTATAAAATTAAAAATGATACTACCCACTTGGTACACAATAAATAATAAATTTAAAATGATACACAACAATAATAGATAATAAAAAATTACGTTTTTTTTCAGAATTTAAAAAATTACATTTTTATAGAAATATAAAATAATACATAACAATTGTGTCAAAAAAATACATTATAATAAACCGTTGGGTTTTTAGTACAAATTAGGAAGGATTTGATTTATAGGATTTGATAAAATAATAATTTATTATTCTTGAATAGTTAGTTTACGTTGCTTCTATTGCTACTGTTGACTACTTTTAACTCACCCACTTGCCAGATCATGTTTATTACAATGGGGGTTCTCTATAGTTGTCATAATTTATAGAGAATTTGTGTATTAGTGAACCTGCAATAAAGTTGCTCTTAATTATATTGATTTTAATGGTAAAATTAATATCAAGTTATATTTCAGCATATCTCAAAGGAAGTTAGTGTAATTTTCTCCTTTAATTATATTGGTTTTAATTTTAAAATTAATATAATTTATTTGAGATAGAAAAAAAAAAAACAATTGTGTCATTTTTTATGCCACACATTGAGTATATTACTAGAGTCACAATCAAAACATTTTCCGCAAGTGGAAAATTGCAATTGCACCAAGTCGGCAACTTCATGATTTATTTGACTTCTAAAATAAAAGGTTGACTAAGCAAAGTTGAAGAGTAGGTAAATTTAATTTATGTCACTAAGGTCAAGTCACTTTCATAATTTTATTTGTGAGAGTGGTCACTAAGTATTGTTGCGTATACAAAACATTAAATGAAGTTGTTTGGTAAGCATTTTTAGGTCAATAGTCGTAGTGAGACCATATTACAAACTCATAATAAGTGGAAGGGGAAGCATGGGGGTAGTCAATGGTTTCCCCATGGTCAGAGAGTTTATGAATGAATTATTCTCATCCTTTCAATTTTTATTTCCTAAGATGATGCATTTTATCAATTTCAAAAACTAAATCACATGAACATTTGAGGCCTTACTCTTTGTTTTTTAAATGAGAGTGATTTGGACTGGAATGTTTCCATGGAATTATGAGTCTTTTTAATTTAACTAACAATTTTGTATTTGATTTCAATCTTAAAAATAAAGTAGCATTTAAAGTTTGTAATTATATTAGACCGAAATGTTTAGTTTCTCCCATTATACATTGTAAATATATGGTTAAAAGAACAAAATATGATTTTAGTTGAAATAAAGTTTGGCACTTTTTCTGCAATTGTAATCGGAATAAGGCTGAAATTACTTAATGTTAGAATTAACTCTCAAATTAAATTAAACTTGTAGCGAAAGAAAAAAAAATTGGCACTTGATCCTATTTTAACAAAGTGTACTTGTTTATTAAAATTAAAACTAGGTGTACTTAATCTGAAAATTATTACAAAAAGAATGAATTGAGATTTGCTTCCATGTGAAAGACTATATTGCGGTCCACGTGTTGGAAAATAAAGTACAAAACTTTCATCAACCTGCTTATTCAACAACATGCAAATATTTTATTAAAATAATTAAATATGGAATTAATTCATTAAATTAAATTAAAATAAATTAAAATTAGAAGACTTAGAAGGGGAAAGAAAAAAGGGCAAAGTGTGCATTTTTTAATTTTGTGGTGACCAAATTGATAACTTTGAATAAATATATTTTTAAATATGCATTTTGTTGGCCATAGAATGTATCTATCTATACACTTAACAAAAAAGAAACAGAAAAATCATATTGTAGATTGCATCCAATCCAATGAGGCCACATCAGCTTGGTTTTTAGGATCTTTTTCTATTCCTTTGACATTTTTGTTTTTTGTCCTGTTCCACATATATATGTTTTGTCCCTTATTATTTCTTCTTTTAGACATGGATGAGTTGCATGGTTAGGCTCTCTTTGGCAAAAATAACGGATGACTGGTAAGCTAACTTATGGTTGATGGCTGATAGATTATGGCTGATGACTTATAGCTGATAAGCTAATTAAAGTGTTTGGTAAAATTAGCAATTCAATCATAGATAAATGGGAAATGATATAAAAGGGCATTCATAGTTAATAATAAATTTTTTATTTAAGATATTTATCAATTAGTAATTTAATTTTTTAATTTAATATATCTTTTATATTTTAATATAGAATGAAATTTATTCACTAAAAAATTTTACTTTAAAATTATTTTCATTTCAATTTTTATATTTTATAAAAAAAATTGAACGAAACAATATTAAATTAAATTTTAATCTTTTTTTATAGAGGTTAAATTTTATTCTTTGAAATTTCATTTTAAATATATCTTCATTTCATTTTTTATACTTTATTAAAAAGATTAAACATATTAAAGAGGTAATAATAGGTACAGACTATAGTAACGTTGTACTAAAAACTAGGTACATCAACGTTTAAAAAAAAATCAAGAACGTAAAAAAAAAATTGGTATACAACAAAGTAAAATAAAAATAGATAGGTGCAAGTGCAACAACGTAAAAAAAGTAGGCACACCATACCTATTTTGTTTTAAATTATACTATATAAAAAATTATAGTAAAGGATAAAAATGGATTTAAGATAAAATCATAAGGGTAAAATGGGAAGAAAAAATGATAAGCTATAAGCTCATAAGCTACTTGAATTAGCTTATGAAAAATAAGTTATAAGTCAGTAAAATAAGCTATAAGCTCTTTCTGAAAAACTGTTATCAAACAGATCTTTTAACTTATAAGCTATAAGTTAGTTTTTTGGGTTTGCCAAACAGACCCTTAGGCTTTGTTTGTGAGTTGGGTTTTTGAGGGGAGGGGAGGGGAAGGCTTATTTTTCTTCTCTAAATTAAGAACACTACAAAATGCTTTTAAAAATAATTTAAGTGTGATTGAAGTATTATGTGATCACTTAACTTTCTTCTTTCAGTTATTATTTTAAAATAGTAACTATATAGGCCTACAATTTAGAAAAGAAAAATAAGTCCTCCCCTCCCTTCCCCTCCAAAACCCAACTCACAAACAAAGCCTTAGTGTGCAAAGTACATCTGGTGTAGGCTATATCTATTTTTAAAATTTTCCCTCCTAAACAAGTTTACTTCTCAACATGTGTTTGATATCTGGTGTAGGTCTTTTCTGTTTTCATGTAAGAAATTCATTGTATCTACCTTTAATTGATTTGTGTGCACACAAACTTTACACCTATAAGTATAACTAAATATTATTATAAATTTTTCTCCTCAAATCCTTGGTCTATAAATACCAAATGATTGCTCATTATACACATCAAAACTGATGATGGCATATGCATCTCAACAACAATACAAAGTTTCCTATTTACTTTCATTTTTCTCCATTCTCCTTTCTTCAACACTAGACAACAAATCTTCATTTCCTTATTGTCTTTGTTTTCCATTGATTTCTTGAACTTGAAAACAGAAAATTCAATTTGATTAGATCCCATAAACAATCAAACTTTTGGTGAGGCGTGAATATATGAACAAAGATTGAGACCATGAAATTACTCCATGCAAATTATTAGTTCTTTGTTTGAGACTTATTAGAGGTTACTCCGATACAAATTATTAGTATGGGTCATATGCCATGTTAAATGGGCCTTATCTTTCTAAATTGGGCAGAACAATGTTTCCATTATTGAGATCAATTAGTTGGTGTTTTTGTTTATTATCAGCGGGTTTTAATTTTAAAATCGTTGTTATTTACAATCTTAAATATAAATTATATGATTCAATATCAAAATTAGTGCACCGTGCACGGGTTAAAAAACTAGTTTATAGACATTTACCAAAAAAAATGTATATATAGACTTTTTTATTAAGAAAATTATAAGCTATTTTATTTGTAATTTACATAACTCATTGCAAAATGAGTTAGATTATTCGTTTAACTAATTATGTAAAATTGATTATATTTAAGAATGAGTTGAAAATGAAATTATTTATGTTTGTAAATGTAATTTTAACAAAAGTTTTGATATATATAAAAAAATTGTATATATTTTTATAAAAGTAAATTTAACAAAAAAATTAATATAAAAATAATTCTAAAATATAAATACTAACAAAATAAATTATACTTTTTTTTAATGCAATTAATTCTAAAAAATGTCAAAATCAATTCAAGAATAAAGTTTTGCCTCTTCAAAATGAACACATAAATGAAGAAGAAAGAAGCAAAAGCAGAAAAGAGAAGAAAAGTTGGCGTCTCACGGTCATAGAAATAGAAAAAATAGCTGAAAAATAAAAGTCACAGTAAGAAAGAAACACACCACCGTTAACACTTCCGTTATAACGATTTCTGCTTCAGTTTCCACCGCGACACGGCGTTATTAATATAAACCGCAGTTCCTTTCTTCTGCTTCTGCGTTTCGAACACGATGACCGCTCCATAGTCATTTTCTCTCAATTTTCAGTTTCAGAGTAAGATTCGCACATGCTTCATCGTTAATCCTTCGTTTATTTCTTAGTTTAATCAATCTTATGCATGAATTAATTGTATTCAGAAATTTTCCGAACCCTAGAATTTTTTTAATTCAACTATATAAATGCTTAAATTGAACTCAATGATGAATTCATTGATTTTTTGAAGTAATTATTATTGTTATTTTTTCAACGGTAAAAGGAACTGAGGGATTCTTAGTATTGTTATTGATTTATGCTTTCATTTTTCAACTTGATGCTGTTAAATCATATTGTACAGTAGTATTTGGTAGTAATTAATACGTATTTGCTTGTAATTACTGCATCTGTCAGATGCTATGAAGCACTGACATAAACACTATTGATACTGGACACGATACTGGCATGTCGACACCGATAATAATTTGACTAAATGAAAGCCTTTGTGGTCACAGTTGGAATTTTTCAATTTTCGTTCTGTTTTTGAAAGCCTTTGTGGTCACAGTTGAAATTGCTGTAGAAGTTGTTTAGAGGTTGGTATTTATAATTTCTAGTTGTTGGATGTAATTAATAAAAATGTTTGTTGATAATTGAATATTATGATGGAATGCTCACTTGAACTAGATTTGTAAGGGCTTCGAAATTTGAGCATTAGAGTGTGCTTCTTTATTTAGAGCTTTCGAATCTGGAATTCTTTAATGCTCGTCTTTTGCTTTGAAATCTCAGTTTAATCTTATTTCCGTCTTGTTTGTTCTTCAGGAGGAAGTAGGATTACGGTTTCTTCTTGTTGGAAATTAAGGTTTGCTTTTGAATTTTCTATTGTAATTTCCAGGAACATTATTAGATTTTTATTTTATTTATAAGCATTTCTTGAATAGTAATTTTCTATTATATTGACCATTTTGTATGTCTGCAGTTATCATGGGTGCAGCTTGTTGTGTTGCTGCAAAAGATCGTAGTATTACTAACAGAACTGGAGGTGAAAGTTTGCATAGAGATGTCACACGTTCACCATCATGGAGCTTTCGGTGGGATAGTATGGGGCGTGTTGCTGATGAAGTTCAGAATCCTTCCTATCCCACATCTCGTGTATTCAGCAGAAATACCAGCATGGAGTTTAAAGGCTCGCTAAGTTCTGAAAGAGGTAATTTATCTGATGGGGGAAGCATGTTGGACAATTCCGCAACTATTTCGCTGAAGTCCCCTGTCAGTGAGGCATTGGCTGCAAACGTAATGACACCATCTTCTGGTAATTGCCAAACTCTAAACTTCTATTAGAGTGTCCTTCACCATAAGGATAATGACAGGAACACTTTGTATCCAGTTGAGGGAGATTATATTACTGTATGAACTGAAGTGTGATTACAAAACAAAATCTGAGCCAAAGCTCCCAGCTTTAGAGGAAACTCCTAGCCCAAGGCACATGCTCAAAAACAGAAAGATAGAATGATCCTTACGTGAACCCTGTTGGTTGGGCCCTTTATACAACCACTCTCTCTCTCCCAGAACTAACTCTTCAATCCAAACACATTCTCTCTCGTTAAATGCATTTCCTTCAGTGTTGTTAAATAGCGGCTATAACAGTGCTTTAGTGCAGAGGAATTTGAACAAATTGCTATTGTTTCGCGATACTTTTCTGCAATTTACAACACTGATTTCCATATATTTACTGCTTTAGGCGTACAGGAATAGATTTGTAGGATATTGGGCCTATTTTTGTATTTTGGCAACCCATCACATAATGTTTGGTGGGTCTAAGTTAGAGGTTAGAGACTTACTTTTGCTCAACAATTAAAACAGTTGGAATTCAATCTCCATGTTTGTGAAAATCCTTTGTGGACAGCAATTATCCATGAGAAATAATCCTCGGTTACCCTTAACTGATCTTGTCATTAAACTTATGAAAGCCCTTTAAGTTTGCTTATCCAAAAATTAAAGTCAGTCAATATTTATACTAAGGCAACAAGAATGAATACAAAACATCAAGCAAATAACAAGGTTGTATGTTTCTATTATAAGTGGTTAGGTACGTAAGTTTATAGATATGTTATGAAGAATGAAACACTTTGTTGTTCAAGACATATGTGCATAAGATCTCAATCTTACATATGTCTTCTTTATATCATGTGTTACTTTGTTTGTGGCCTTTTCTTTTGCTATTTGCCATCTAGTATATGGTTTTTGTACTTGGTCAGTTTTTTGAATGGTGCTAGATATTGTTTATTGACATTCAGTTCCTGATGCTATCTTTTTATACACTTTTGTTCTTTGGTTGTTGTTTCCATGTTTATCATTGATTTTTCTTTTCTTTTTTTCTTCCTCGATGTGCTTGTTGCAGATCTGTCCATGTCAAGCAATTTTTCTCCAGTGGTTAGTTTTGATTATCTGATTTGAGTCCATGAAATTTATGTTACATAGTGTGAATTTTAGGCTTTGTACTATAGTACTATGCTCACTCTGAATCTTTATTTTTGCTTAGGTGAAGAATCCAGGAGAATCTTCAATACCAAATCATTCATTTTCAATACCTTCAGTTTTCTCAACACCTATAGCAGGTCCTTTATCTAATCATGGTTATCAACATCTTCCCAATTCTACCCCAACAAGATCTGCAAATCGATCTCTGGGACACCCACTGTTGAGACAAATTTCTGATAATCAGATCATGGGTCTAAAATCACCAGACAGCTCTATTTATGAAGGAAGGGTATCATTTGTACTCTCCACTTGCAGCAATGAAATTGAAGCGATATCCCAATGTGGATCGTCTGATGGTTGGTCGATGCACACCTTTTCTGAGTTGGTGGCCTCCTCGCAATGGGGAAGGTGGTCTTTTGACAGCGAGTGTTTTGGCTCGGGTCGTCGCAAGATAAGTGGATCCAGCAGCAGGCTGTCATATTCACCTTCCATGGATCTACAATCTTGTGGGACTTGCACAAGGCTTTTGTCTGACAAATCAGCATGGGGCAACCACAAATTTATTGGCAACAGTGACCTCTCAGTTGTTGCCGTACTAATATGCGGTCATGCATTTCATGCAGATTGCTTAGAGACTATGACTACAGAGGCAGATAAGTATGATCCATCGTGTCCAGTTTGTATGGCTGGCGGCGATAAGCATTTTCCAAAGTTTTCAAGAAAAGGTTTTCGATCTGAAGCAGAGATGAAGGCCAAGAACCACAGGATATCCAGGAATCGTGTAGTTGATAGCTACCTCGATGGTGGTTTTGATGTTTTTGATCGCCAAAAAGATATAGAATTGGGAGGTAAAGTTTCAAAGATGGAGGCTAGCTCCAGTACAAGGAGCTCAGTTGGAAAGCCCTTCTTGAAGAAGCACTTTTCACTTGGGTCAAAGTGGAACCGATCCTTATCTGAGAATGATTCTGCCAGAAAGAAAGGTTTTTGGGCGAGATATAAGAAAGATTGAGTTCCATTTGTTATAAGAATCAGCACTTTTCTATTTACAGAAGTAATGTAACATTGTCAATTTAGAATAGAATTTAATATTTTCTATGTAGTCTAACTTTGTTGACAATTAAATCCTGTTAAGTTAATTAATTTTGACTAAAAAATCCGGTCAAAATGACATTCATATAAATATGGTTTCCCTTGGCAAATGTTGAGCTGCAACGCTAGTAAACATGGGGAGGTAGAGGAAAACAAATAGATATTTCTTGCAGCCAAAAACTTAAATATGTATCTATTATATTTTCCATTTTTTTTAATTGTCAACCGGTGATTTTTATGTCACCACAAAACGGGGAATAGGGTTTTGTTTTGATGAATTATGTTTGCTAGCAAGGTTAATTAAATTTTGTTTTAAATTCTAAATTTTATTAAGAGTTTAATTAGAATATTCTGACAGTGTAATGTTATTTTACACTGTCAACTAATTAAAATTATCCTTTCAGACACATCAGCCTAATATTAAAAATAGAAAAATTCGAATCAAATATTTTCTAATAAGTGTTTTCTTTAGGTTTTGTCTCCTTTCATCTTTTATATCTAGTTTTCACCATGGTTGAATGAGACCACATGCCACGAAACTACGTTCTTGCTTATTCATAACTTGAGAGAACCAGAAGTAACTACGATGATTTCTTCACAATGACTGAATAAAACCACATATATACACGATGATCATATTTTTTAATGAATATCGTAAATTTATAATTATTTCAGCTTATGCATAAACAATGCAAAGGAGGATAAAAATTACAAGCACGTGCTATAGCATGAAAAACAAAGAACCACAACACATGAAACACAAAGCCAAAACAAAGCTATCTCATCTCATCTCATGAAAGAAAAAAGAAAAAACCCACCCAAGCATAACCCCTACGCCAACTAAGTGACTAACCAAACAAATTCCACCAAATTAACACTAAATCTTAAGTCTAAGACAACATAATAGAAGTCACAAACAATAAGAAGAACACACCAAAATTCTTCAAAATCTTACCAGAAGACGGAGAACACAGAATCAAAACATGAAAAATGTGAATTCAAAAAATAAAAACATGATATAAACGCACAAAAAAAAAAAAAATGCACAATAAAATATGTGGGATATTAGGAAAGATTTGATTTGATTTTTTCTTCTAATTTTAATACTAGACTGATGTGTCTGAAAATATGATTTTAATTAGTTGAAACTGTAAAATAGCTTTATATGTTTTAAGTTATAATAATTTTGAGTAAAATTGTAAGTCAAAATAAGTTTACACAATTTAACTCTATAAAATCGATAAAATTCGTTATTACACTTGCAATTTTTTTTTTTCAATTCATAAACTCAATTTTATTATTATTATTTAAAAATGATACAAATCATTTTAATAAATGAGAATATTTTATTTTTTGATTACTTATTTACGTTTTCTTTTTTTAGAACTTTAACTCATACTAGTATGTTAGCCCGTGCCGTGCACGGGATAATTTTCTTTTTAAATATTATGTATGTGTTTGTTTTGAAATATTATTTGAGTAATTTCGTTTAAAATTCTATGATAAAATTGAGATAGTTTTTGAATTATATAGGTTTAAGGATGTTACAGGAAAAAGCGAGATGAAGAGTATTCATTCGCTTCCCGTTCTACACTATTAGGAGATTTTTTTTCTCTCATCTTCATCCTCGGGACCATATAAGGGCTCTATAAATATAAAATAAATATAAACTTCATGACCTTAAGATTTTTTGGCAACATAGTTTTCTATAAAATTAAAATATACCAAGATTCTTTGATTGCGATAAATTCCCTCAAGAATGGTTGTCTGCTAAATCATCTTCAACCGACATTTTTTTTTCTTTTAAGAGGTTGTCTATATTCTTTTTCATTTAATATTATTTAGAAAGCTGTCTATATTTTTTTGCAAATGTCTATGAGATTAATTTTATTTTGTTTATTAGAGTATGAAAATACAATATATGTTTCAGAATGTTAGATGAGCATAGTTGGATGTGAAGTATTCTCTCGTTCCCCGTTCAACAATGTTGATAGATTATCTCTCTCTCTCTCCATCTCCCAAGACTCTGTAGGATTTCATCAACATAAAATAATTGTAAATTATATATTATTTTTCAAATAAATATTAACATACTTTGAGTCTGATCCTATTCTTAGACTTTTCTTGTCACCGTAACACAAATAAGTAATCTTCACGCGTGAGCGTGAAATGGGAAAAAATCTATGTGTAAATCTTCACTCACATTGATAAATTAACATCCCTGAAAAGGCTTGAACAAAAGTTCATGGAAAATTTTAAATTGGAATTATAAAAAAATTCCAAAGATTATAAAAAACTAAAATTATATTAAATTATTTTAGGTTTTCCATAGATTCATCAACTGAAGGTAATTCTAATGAAAGTGTGACAGACACAAAATATAGATAACTTCCACAATCAGAATTCAAATTTAATTATTCAAGGTGTTCATTTTAATAGTGGGGGTGAAAAGTGCTACGCGTTTTCCATTCTACACCAATGATAATTCTCTCCATCGCTCTCTCTCTCTCTCTATTTCTATATCTCTCCCACACGATAATTTTTATTTTTTAATGATATTTATTTGCTTATGTTTCTTTTTCTTTTAAAGGTTGTCTATGTCATTTTATACTATTTTGAATGTTGTCTATGTTTTTCTTTCAATTGTTGATGAGATTGATTTTATTAAATTTACTTGAGTTTGAAAATATGATATATGTTTAAGGATGTTACAGGGACATAGTGGGATGGGAAGTACGCCTTCATTCCCTGTTTCTCGTTCGAAAACACTAAGTGATTCTCTCTCTCCCCCTGTCTCGCAAGACTTTGTTGCGACTTCATCAACAAAAAATAATTGTAAATTTTATACTATTTTTCAAATGAATATTAACATACTTTGAACAAAGGTTTATAGAAAGTTTAAATTATTAAAAAAAATTCCATAGATTATATAAAATAGAAAATTATATTAATTTATTTTAGGGGTTCCATAGATTTCATCAATTGGAGGTAATTACAATAACGAAAGCATGATGAACACAAAATATGACTACTTTCACAGTCGGAATTCCAATTTTAATTAGTCAAAGTGTATTTTTAATAGTGGGTGGTGGAAAGTATTTTCCATTTCTCATTCTACACCACTGAAAGATTTTATATTATCAATTTATATAATATTAGAGTTTCTACAAAAAAGAAAATTAGAGAAGTTCTAAACGAGTCTTCTTCAAAAAAAAAAAATTGACATAAAAAAAATCTTTTGGTTGATAAAAATATAAACTTTTAATTGTTGATTGAAGTAATAATAAGGTAGTTATTATTATTAAAAAAAAAGGTTTTTTTTCTACAAAAAAGGATAGTAGCTTTTCATAAAATTAAAATATTATAAAAATTAAATTATTCTTGTCAATGAGATTCGAACAACAGACCTTATACTAATAATAAGGTAATTTTCTTTAAAAACAAAAAAAGAAGAAGGTAGAATTTCAATATTATAAAAATTGAATTATTGTTGTCAATGGGATTCGAACCACAGACCTCATGCTAAAAGCTCCGCATAAGTAGAAGCTCTATAATAATGACACGTAAGATTTTTTTCTTGAGAATACACGAGAGAACTCCGTGAGAATCTCGTAATGTATATAATAATAGAGATAGCTATTTTTACTTCAGAGTTGTTGCCTTTCTAACTGTTTTCCCTTTTGATACTATGTAACACCTCCCATCAATAGACGTTTCTGATGTTTGTAATCCAAGTTCTCAGGTCCTCAGAAGCTGAGCTCCAGAAGCTCAGGGAGTCAGAAGCTGAGCTCTAGGCTCAGAAGCTCTAAACAGGTCAAAAGGTTCAGAAGCTGAGAAGCTCTCAGAAGCTGGGAAGCTCTCAGAAGCTGAGAAGCTCTCAGAAGCTGCGAAGCTCCAGGTTCTCAAGAAGTTCTGAAGACGCAGGTTCTGAACAACGCAGGTTCTGAACGCTGAGACTCAGTTAGTTAGTTAGATTTTTGATTTCATCCTAGGTAGTTAGTTACAATTGCTTGGTAGTGAAGCAAGCCTCCTTTGTATATAAATACCTTTGCCCCTAGTGGATGAATAACAACTTTCATTTTTTCTCTAATCTTTCTATTCAATTCATTTTCGTTCTCTATTCTCAAATTACTCCAACAGTTTCCCGAATACCATTCATAAAAAACTTGGGCTTGTTAGCAGCTGTTATCTCTTGTTTTTAGCTTATGACTTTTTTTTCTTCTCTTTTTCAACCGGTAATATTTATGCAGTTACAATAAAAATTTGTATTTATGTAAACTTTACATCATAGAAAAGTTAAAAATATTTGTTTTTAAGTGAAAAGTTATGTTTGCAAATAAGGTTATTGAAATTTCGTAGTAAACTTGGGTTAGCGGCGCAGCTTGTTGTCTGTTTACTTTTCATTAAAGTGTAATTATCTTATATATATATATATATATATATATATATATATATAATTAATTAAACTTGCAAGTCAAAGTATGTTTACACGATTTAATTCTCTACAAAATTGGTAAAATTCTTTAAACTCGTACGTTTTCACCACTTATGTTTAGAAATGACACAGATATTTTTGATATCCAAATTCCTCAACACTAGACTAAATCTAGTGGCTTAAAAAAAATCATATGTTTAAGTAAATACAGAAACACTTTTTTTTTATATATAAAATTATATGTTAATAAATAGAGGGCTAACAATTTTATACATTTCCAGACACTTTTCATACTAGTATACTCCCTTTGTTCTCTTCTTATAAGAAAAAAAATCATTTTTGAAATTTATTGAATAATTGATGTATTTGTTCTATATTATAAACTAAGTAGATCAATTATTCAACTATGCTAAAAAATAAATTTTGCTTAAAATAGGAAACAAATGACCGGAGGAAGTACATTAATAAGCAGAGAGATAACAATGTGTTTTCAATAATGTCTCTTTTTTTATGCATGTGTGCGAAAAGAAGAAAGAAAGAAAAAAACAATAGAATGTAAAAAAAAATGTGATTATTTAAATATGATAAGTTATTGATAAATAATTGATACATAACCTAATAGGAGTTTTGTAAAAATAAATCAAAATAAGAGGGGTTAAAATTTATGATCATTTTATATTTCAATCATATATAATATTCATTCTCACATTACACGTTTGATTGAAAAAAATCATATTTACTACATGAAAAATGAAAACTAGAGATACTATTCTTTATTAGATATATGGATGGGTATGTAGTTGTTGGTTTTATTTGTTGATAAAATGCATGATTATAATCACATTTAATTTATGAGAATGAGAGAAAATCTATTGAATATGAATTATCTAGTAATAAAATTTGATTTTTAAATTTAAAATTAATAATATATTATTTATTATAATTTCTTTAATAAATTTTCATAACACTTAAATTTTTAAATTAAAAAAAATTCTTAATTTCAGATTCAATTCAAAATTAAATAAGTTTTTTTTTTCACAGTCATAATTAAATAAGTTAAGATTATAGTAGTACTATATAATACATATAATATAATTTTAATGGGAAAATTCTATGAATTTACAAGTCAAATTTACCTTTCAATCCGATCTAGACAAAACGAATGATGTAAATACTCTATTCGACAAGCTCGTTTACAAGACTATCTAACAGATGTTGGTCTTGCTAAATTTACGCCGGCCTAAAGTTTCAACTAGGCATGTCAACTAGACCCAGACCCACCCACCCTCGCTCGGCCCCTCTCCGAATTTAGTGGGGAAAAGCCGTTTTGTTGAGTGCAGGGGCGGGGAAAACCCGATTTTTAAATACGGGCGCGGGGGCGGCATGTGCTTACACCCGCCCCGTACTACTTAAATTATCTTATTACCCTTATATTTAACTACATATTTACTAGTTTATCCTTCTTACCATAGTAACCCAACATAAATAAAAAGAAGGACAAAACTTACATGCACTGCTATACATGCAGTTCTTACTTTTCCTCTCACAAAGAGGTAGTTATTTTAATTGAAAAACAGTTTTCTTTTATTTTTTTAAAATTAAAAAACACAAAAAACCACTTCTTTATGAATAGAACAGCAAAAACTGCACATAAAGTAATGCATATAAGTTTTGTCATAAAAAGAAATTGAACATGTACTTAAATTATGCCCGACCGGGTTTGGGGGCAGCGGCGGTTCTGTGAGGCAAGGATGGAAGCGGGGTGGTAAAATCCGCCCCCGCCCCGTTGCCATGCCTAGTTTCAACTAATATGGAAGTATGTGTGTTGGATAATGTATTAATGGTACTCACTTTAATTGAATGGTTTTTCTACGTTAAAGTGGGGGTTTTATCTTTTTGTTAACACCGGTGTGGTTCATGTTTATTGCATGAAGACATGTTTGTGATGAGTCAATGTACTACTATTATGGTGTCCTATTAGATTTTAGAACAATTTATGCTCCCAGTTCTTCTAAGTTTGATGTTCATATTCAACATTTCATATTATTTGACATTTGCCCAATTTGACCAACAAGATATGAATCATGGACATAGAAATATTGATCAATCATGAAAATTGAAAAGGACTCTCAATCTGATCAATTATACTTTGCAAACCACATCTGTAATCAGGGTAAAGTAGTTGCACCCCAAGTTCCTTCTTTATCCGAGCATTCGACACTCGCTTTTCGCCTCTTCCATTCCTTGTTTTCACAATTGACCACTCATTCTGCTCCAGATGTTGTAAGTTGAAGTCTGGCCACTTTTTCTCCACCAATTTTCTTGCATATTCAAATACTTCTTCCCTTGGAGCTGGATCATCATCAACAATATTATAAACTACCCTGAAAATGACATGTCCAAGAATATGTAAAAGAATATGGTGAGAAAAATATTAGATCCATATTCTCATAAGTGAAAATGAAATAAGGAAACATGAGAAGAAAACAGGCCCTTGGAGTAACATTTTGTTTTCATTTCTTTTTCACTATTTTATCTATTTTCAAATATTTGTTCAAAAAGCAATTTACTAAAAAATTTGTTTCAATCCAATACATATGCTGAAAGCATTGAAAAAAAAGTTGAAACTAAAGATGCGGGTTTCTATCAGCAAGACAGTTCATCTAACAGTCAATATCATACACCTTCCAACTACTTCAGACTAAACCTGTTTTTTTGCTTTAATGTTGGAAACTTTATCCTAGTTTGTTAAGAAAAATTTCACAACCAAGTGTGACATATGATATGACCAACCCCAAATAAATCGAAAAAAGGAAGGTTTACGATATGAAAAGGTAAGGTGGACCCGAGGATAAGCGGGCCAACCCATTTAAGTTAGGCATTGTTAGTTATTGGTTGAGAGCAGATCATGTAATAAAATGTTTATAGTTAGTTGGTTGTTATAAATAGAGAGGAAAAGAAGGTTGAGAAGGAGGCAGTTGGTTGGTTATTAATTGTGCGATGTGCATATACATGATACATCAATACAACTATACAACTCTTCTTGTTTCTATAATTGTCACTTTCTGAACTAGGAATCAAGGTGGTGAATTTGATGAAATTACAGTGGCACCGTGATTTTGTTAAAGCTCGAAGTGTAACTTTTGTCAAAATCACAGTGACTCACTACAATTCTGCCAAACTCACTGTCGATCCAAACATGCACTCTGTCGGTTAATTATAATGGAAACTCACCTGGACGAAGAAGGTGGTGCGTAAATAGTAGCCATAAGTGCCTGACAGATATCCTCAACATGAACTCTGGACGTATATTTTCGGTGTTTTCTCCTCTTTTGACCTTCTGACAATGGCTTCTGCTTTATTATTGTATCGACGGCACTAAATGAAAAAAAAGAACTGTTTATGCCAAATGAATATAAAATACTGAATAGACAAGTGACAGAGAGACAGGTCATGTAAACGTAATCCAAACTTTATAATTTATGTCCCTGATTAGAGATATATTACTTGGAAGATAAGTTAAAAAAGGTGAGTACCTTACCTTCTACCAGGGCCATAGATGCCTCCAAGACGAAAAACTAATGGTGAGAACCCGAGACCGTGAGCCAAACTTGACCAGCCTTCTTCAGAAGTTAACCTTAATTTAGCCAACTCGTTTTCTGGATTTGTAGGATAACTGCCACATCATGAATGTACACAATAAGAGTCAACTAATAGAGTAGTTTTGGAACACAAAACTGTTCTATTTTTCGTTACACTATCTTACTCCTCATCTACCAATTCACCATCACAATCTCCATAGACACCTGCAAAGAAAACAAAAAGTGTCTTTGTTTATTTGAGAGCATTTTTCCATGTCTTAATTGAATCCTATCTTAGTATCTTTATGCATATGAAAACTTACTAGTTGAGGACAAGTAACAAAGCCACCGAAGATCCCCATTGACTAAATAGCTTCTTATAAGTTCTTCATATTGAAGCATCTACAAATCATTAAAATATACATAAAAAGGCGAAGCTGAAAGAGATTGTCCCAGAATACAATTTATTCAGCATGGTAAATCATAAGAATCGTTATAATAAGATCATACCGGGTCACCAATGCCCACAGCAGGAGGGACGGAAACAAGAAAGTGAGTATAATTTCTTAGTAGTTGTAGGATACTCACACTGCAAAATAAGTTTGATGGCTAATCAAGAAAAAAGAAACGAAAAAGACAATGGAAAAAATAAAAATCAGAGTGCTGTTTACCAAATTTACAACTTATAATCGGTAAATTTGCACGCATTTCTTTGAATATCATAGAGTTAAGAAACCTTGTTATATTATCTAACAAATATTTTCATAGTATGTACGATAACATAACATATCACTGACATTTCAGATTGAAGCAGTGTTGTCAACCGCAGATTGCGGAAAACAGCAGTTTGTTCAAATTATGCTACGCAACAATGCTATAGCTGCTATTTAACAACATTTTATACTAAATTGTGTATTGCAAAACAAGAACATTTTGTTCAAATTGTAGCTACTATTTAACAACATAAGATTGAAGGTGTGTATAGTGTCTCACACGTGTCAGAATATGACACATCATTCCATTTTCTCAAATTATTGTCGGTATTGACATGTCAATGTCCCGAGTCCGTGTTAGTTTATGTGCATAACATCACTACTCTTCAACAACATTCATTAATGGAAAAAAAACATTGTACATTACCAATAGACTCACTCACTCAGGGTAGTTTGCATCAAAAAGGTGAACATGAAACCCCATATCCTCAAGCTTCTTCTTCTTTACATGGGTTGTGCAAGTCCCAGATACAATCCTACCAAAAATCATCAACCCAATAAGAAAAATATAAACTTTGAAGAATCATAAAAACAGAGAAAGACAATTAGTAGAATCTTGTTATCTAACCATCCTTGGTTTTGGAGCTTGCTTGCAAGGGTTTGGCCCACGAATCCCATTCCTAGAATAAACATTCGGTTTTCAGATTTTGTTGACAACGTTGGTGTTGTTGACATTGAGATACCAAAACTTGTCCGAACATTTCCATGTCCATGACGATGGCGGAGACAAATCTGTGAACCTCGTATTTGACCTATTTCCATGGCTTACACTGTTACAAGGGAGAAACATTTTCTTTTAAAACATAAAAACATGTTCTATTATGAGTCGTTTTTTTTTTCTTTTGACAAATCTATCATGAGTCGTTTAAAAAACAAAAATTGGGTTTTTTTTTCTTCTTAATTTTGTTTATAATTTTGATTAGTTAATATTAAAATTTTTGACTTTTTTTTAATTCTATTAAAAGGATACGATATTTTATAATTAATTTATTTATTTTTATCGAAAATGCGGGTAATGGGTACAAGTATGAGTACTTGAGTACCCATAAGATATGGACACGGAAACAAAAGTTGTTATCCACACAGATATGAGAATGAATATAGATATTTTTTCAAACTGTAGATATAAGGATGAAAACTATAGTACTCTACTCATACTCTACAAATTATCGTACCTATTCTTTGCAAGGATTTTGCGGAAGAGATGAACCTACCCATCCATACCTTCAAGCAATGTTGCTTATAAAAATAAATAAAAAATATTAAAAAAATAAATAAAAAACCTTCAAGCATTGATTGCAAATTATTGACCAAAAACAAGCTTTTATTGCAAACAAGTTGTGAATAATGTACAGACAATGCCGTTAATTAAAGGCCCGTATAAAAGTTAAGGCCGTTTATTAAATATGATATGATAGTGTGAAGTCCACCACATAATGTTTAAAATTAGGGTCATACTAACTAGTATCTTGAATTAAGGATACTAAAACAAGTAACTTTTATATTGAAAATAATGTTTTTTTTTTGGTTAAGAGAAAATAATGTTTTTTATCTCTTTAAAAAGTTAATTATACAAGTTTCAAGACCAATTTACTATATTTAGTTCCTTAACTAGTAACCTTGAGGCACTACTTAACATTTTCCTTAAAATTAAAACTTGTAGAACCATCCCCGCAGCTATCAAGTATCAATTCATATATATTAGTTCGACTTCATTTAAGTATCCAATGCCCTTCCCATTGGCCCTCTCCCCTTATGATGTTTGCACACGTTTTTTTATGGTGAACAAATGATATGTTAGCAATTGGAATTGGTATATGCTCTATATAGTAACAACATATTCCTCCGATCATAAAATTAACAGCAAAAAATGATTGGATTTTCAAGTATTTAACAACTTCCTTTAGGACGAATTGATTCACGAGAACTTAAGTTTAATTTATATAAGGGATACTTTTAACCAAATTTTATTATTTCTTTGGTTAAATTTTAAATTATCAGAACTCCTTATAACCTAAAAATTGAATGGTTAGTATAAAGAAGAAAAAAAAAGCAACAAAAATTGATTATGTTTAATGGTAAGAATTAGTAGATGGATGTCAACAACTTTTAATGTATGATATTATTACTTCAATGAATTTAAATTTTATTTTTAATAGCTATTTTAATTATTTTTTTAATTTAGTACGTTCTCCATTGTATTCTTCTTATTTAATTTTTTATTTAATATATTTCATCAGGGCACTTTTTTTTTTCTTTTGGTACAAAAGAGGACCGAGGCCCATCATCGGTGCACTTTTTAAAATGACGTTTTTAGGATGCCAATATAGTTGTGATGTCTTAGTTGTCACATTTGTACTCTTTTGACCTTTTTCTTAAAAAAATATTATAGCACCCTTTGTCATAATAACAGTATATTTCATATTTTGATATAAAACTTTTTCAATGTCAGTACATAGTTATTGCTTGCTCATTAGAATTTAATTTACAAAGTGGTCACTCATCATAATAGAGACTAGAGAGCATATTTCTCTATTTATTCCATTGTTTTTCAGTTGAGAGAAGCATAATAGAGAAATATGGAAGAGTACATTAAAAAGACAATTGTTGTTGGAGTTTTTTTATGGACAACAACTTTCCTTGTAGTGAGGAAAACCTTTCCAAAACGTTCATTTGATTTTTGCAATAGGATTGTTTCTACAATTCATGCAATTTTAGCTGTAACATTGGCTACTCTATCTGTTCAAGATTGGAAATGTCCAATTTGTCCTGTGGCCTCTAACTCTTCACCCCAACAGGTACTAAATATATATATAGTATTAATTAATTACTACATGCAATTTTTATTTTTGCTGTGAATTTTGTTTATATTTTTATTGAACTTTTTTTGTTCAGATGCAAGCTCTAGCAGTGAGCCTTTCATATCTAATTTATGATCTAGTGTGTTGTTTATTATTTGAAGAAAGAGTAAGTTGGGACAACACTATCCATCATTTGGTAAGCATTGTTGGAGTCATAGCAGGTCTCTCCTATCAAAAGGTAAATTAATCACTCAAATAATTCAATTATTTATCAGTTCATATTACCACCTCCGGTTCTAAATATAAGAAAAAATTGAGTCTGCGAATGTTGTTGTATATGGAACAAATATATTAATTTTTGTTGAATCAATTTTTTCTTATATTTAGAACGATTTTTCACATTTTATTTAGATGACTTTGACTTTACAAAATGTGTCTAAGGAATTGGATTAGAAGTGGTCACTACTACTTGCAAATTGAACCCATAAGATTTTGATTAGATGGTTCATAATTTAAAACAGTCTTTAAAATTTTGATTAATATAGAATTTCGATCTTAAATCTAAATCGACCGTCCTTTTATGATTGGACAACCAAAAACTTCTTGACCACATGCAGTCAACGACTTGTAACTAAATCTAGATCGACCGTCAAAATACATTATTTATAGAACTAATATTCTAATTTTTTGTGTTATTAATTGGGATTATTTGTTGATAAGTTTGTAACATTTTACTATGTGACTGAACAGTGTGGCTCAGAAATGATGGGAGCAGCATGGGTAACTGAGATGTCAAGTCCATTTTTACATTTGAGGGAAATCCTTAAGGAGCTTGGTTATAGGGACACCCCCCTTAATTTGGCCGCCGATGTAAGTATACTATACCACTATCTAGGACATGGTACCAAATATTTTCTTTCAGCCTTAAATATTGCATGTGCAGTTTATGGTTAAGAAAGTGACTAATACAATGTAGGTATCTATCTTATTCCAAACTATTTTTATTGAGTATTTAAAGTTTTTCATTTAAATATTTCATCGAGCATATCTCAATTAGTAGAGACATTACAATATATCGAGTCAGTTTGAATTTGAGATTTTCCATTTTTTTATCTTAAGAAGTGACATTCTAACCACTATTAGTAGAATATTGTTTTAATTCATTTAAATGTTTCCGCGAACATAACTTAATTGGTAGAATTTAAAATGAAATGATTTTTTTTATTAAAATGAAATTTAATATTTTGATTGATAAGTTTTGACTAGAATTTAAAACAATTTGATTTAATATGGTGCAGATCCTATTTGCTTCAATATTTACATTTGCTAGGATGATGATTGGACCATGTATCACATATGTAACATTAACTTCCAATAATCCATTTCTCATAAAGGTATAACAAATATTTTGTTACCCTTTATTTTTTATTTTCAGAATAACATTTTTGTGAAATATATATATAATCTTCCTTGGTTTTGCGAATCACAATATTTGTCCAATTTCTTCCACTGTTACAGGCTATGGGACTGAGTTTGCAGTTGGTATGTGCATTTTGGTTCTTCAAAATTGTAAGAATGATGAAATACAAATTAACCAAGAAGAAATCATCAACATCCAAAAATGGCATCAAGCACACAAACAACATCAAGAGAAAGACAACAAACTAGCTCCCAATTTAGGGTTAATATTTGGGGTGATATTCTCTCTCAGTCAATTTAGTCTCTTAAAATGGCTGTAATCAGTCATTTTAAATCCTCAACGTTCATCTTTCTTGTTGGTGTATTGTGCCTTCAATATGGTCCCTGCCTACGTGGCATCAATTTTTAAAGAGAAGTGACATGTATTGGTCAGTAAAGTCAACAAAACGTCCATATCAGCACAATCAAACGGTTCATTGATAAAAGTTAACATCCGGGACTATTATGACTAATGGAAATTACATTCAAGAATTTTAAAATGTTTTTTTTTATGATTCAGAGACTACTACGATAGCGGGTGTCACTTCCAAGAATTAAAATGACTCGATATTTTCCAATAGCGACTAATTGAAAGCTATGAAGTTAACGCGGTTAAATATGCATAGTGTAAACTCCACAAAACTTGTAGGAGAGGACCCCCCACCACCTCCCCCTTTTGGTGGTAGGTTTAAACTTTGAATTATATTTCGGTAAAGGGAAAGTATATAGTTATTTCATTTTGGTACCATGCCTACCATTCCCATGGCTACCAAGTACCAACTTATATAAGTTTGACTTTCATTCTACTATCAAATGTCCTTCTCATTGATGTTAGTACCTTTTCTATGGTGAAAAGATGATCTTAATTAGCACTTAGCATATATAAGTAATACATATTATCTCTCCAGAATATTTGATTCTCTGACCATTTTTCAAATCTGTTGAGATTTGCAGGATTTTTTTTAGTCTCTGTTGGTGTCCAAATCTGTTGAGATTTGCAGGTTTCTTATGTATCTGGTTGACCTCTACCGCATTGGTGTTGACTGTTTTGAGGCAGTCTGCAAGCTGAGACTAATCTGCCTAGTTCTCTTTCTACCGGTGTCCACCGATTTTTGACTCAAGGAGCTGTTTTTAGATTCTGATGGGCCGATCACTTTTGATTCGAGTTCGGGAGTTAGTATCTAAGGGTAGCTCTACGGGTTGAGTTGGTGTCTTCTCTGGTGGTTTGATAGCGGAAGAGTGTCTTTCTAAGTATGGGCTTAGATATAGATCTCTATTAGGTAGTGTCTGTTTTGGTATTTCATTGGTGTTTCGTATATATACGACGCTTTTGTTTTGTAACTCCTCATTTACAGGTCTCTATTCGTCTTGTACAAAGACCTGATTATTATTAATAATATATTTGCCGTTAAAAAAAAAACACATATTATCTCTCCAGAAAGAATATGAATTATCTCCGGTCTGAAAATAAGCACAGAAATGAAATATACTTAAAAAAATTACTAGTATTTTATTACCTTCAATTAATTTAAATTTCAGTTTTTTAGTAATTACTAGTATTTTATTCTCATGGAACAAAGTTTTATAATGGACAATTTAAAAAAATATAATTACTTATTTTTTGTTATTTTAAGAAAATTAATGAAATTATTATTTTTTTATGATAAATTAATGAGATTATTTATTTTTCTTAAATGTTGTTAAAGTATTTATTTTTTCTTCTTTATGACATAAGTTTGTCTTATTAATTTTCTATTTATGGATACCTATATACAGTGTACGTATGGTAGTTGCATATCATAATTTGATGACAAGTACTTTTACACACCATTATTATTTTCAGGATCAGGGTCGCATGCAGTAAAAAGAATCATGCTGTTTCATATTGTAACGAATCCTAGCCATTAATTTTAAATCGTTACGTTCATATTATATCTACATAAAATTTGTACAAAATAATATGAGCCTTTGATTTGAAGTTGAACGGCTATAGTTCATAGCAGCACACAGTAATTGCGTGTAATCTTGTTCATTGTTTTTAGACAAAAATCATATTTTTTCTTATATTGAAAACTTAACTGCATATTTTCGGTTGAGAGCATATAAAGAAATTTGCTAAAAAAACATATAGAGAAATGGAAGAGTACATTAAAAAGACAATTTTGGTTGGAGTTTTTTCATGGACAACAACTTTTTTTCTATTGAGGAAAATATTTCCAAAACGTTCATTTGATTTTTGCAACAGAATTGTCTCAACAATTCATGCAATTTTAGCTGTAACATTGGCTACTCTATCTGTTCAAGATTGGAAATGTCCAATTTGTCCTGTGGCCTCTAAATCTTCCGACCAACAGGTTTTTTTTTAAAGGGTTACTTCATGCAAATTTATTTATATTTTTTATATTAAAATGTAATTTTTACTTAATTAGTGTTAATTTTGTTTATATTTGGGATTAAATGTGGAATATTATATATATGTTTGAGCTTTTTTTGTTCAGATGGAAGTTCTAGCAGTGAGCCTTTCATATCTAATATATGATCTAGTGTGTTGTTTATTTGATGAAAGAATCAATTTGGACAACACTATCCACCATTTGGTAAGCATTGTTGGTCTCATGGCAACTCTCTCCTATCAAAAGGTAATTATTAATCACTCAAATAATTTAATTATTTCTCATTCTCATATTGATAATAATGATTGATTATTTAGATTCAAATTATTAGATAATAATAGAATTACCTATTTTTCAAGTTTTAAAATGTGTTCAAAATATTAGGTTTAAATATAAATTGTTTGACCAGTCAGTCAAAATCTCTAAATATATAATTCTTGACAGGCCATTTCCTCTTAGAGTAAATTGGACTTTTTCAAAGGTAGAAGAAAGTTAGTTAGAATTAGTTGAAAGTCAGTTAAGATTGGTTAGTTTTGCTAGAATAAAATATTTCTATTTTTTCCATATAGATAAAATATTAATATTGGGTCATCATATGTCTACTGGTAACTATCAATCGTTAGTTGGTTCAGTGGTGATTGACACTGAACCTGGTAGGAAGAACCACGGTTCGATCCCCCGCAACTGCAATCGGAAGGGGACTGAAACTACTTGATGCCAGAACTGATCCCCGAACCAGATTAAACTGATGGTGGAAAAAAAAAAAAAATTAGGATTATCTCTTTCTCAAAGTTTCAAAGCTTCAGATGTTCATTTTAAATAATAAAAAAAGACTCTGACTAGAACTATTTACCCTAATTTTTTGTGTTTATTAATGGGGATTATTTCACAATAAGTTTGTAATTTTTTTTTGCCATATATCTTACTATGCAGAGTGGCTCAGAGCTAGTGGGGGCATTATGGGTATCAGAACTGTCAAGCCCATTTTTGCATTTGAGGGAGCTTCTAAAGGAGCTCGGTTACAAGGACACCCCCCTAAATTTGACAGCTGATGTAAGTAAATTACTAGGACATACTCTTCACAAAATATAAACAAAATTTACATAATTAATGTATATGATCTATAATATAATGTTAATAAATAGTAATGTGAAAGATTGAAAATATAATTGTCAAATGATAAAATATTATTTGTTTCGCGATAGGGGAAAATCCACTAAAAATACTACTCATTAATATAATCGGTGAATAATTCAAACCAATAACTTTTTTTATTTGCTTTAGATTTGTGTGAATTACCAAACTATCAAAATATGCTAACAGCTGAGTTTGTATGGTGCAGATTTTATTTGCTTCAATATTTACATTTGCTAGGATGATGATTGGACCATATATCACATATGTAACATTAACTTCCAATAATCCATTTCTCATAAAGGTATAACAATTTTTTGTTTAAAGATGAAGCATTTCTATGAAATAATATATTATATATGCAATCTTACTTGGTTTTCTGAATTACATTTTCTCCAATTCCTTCTACTGTTACAGGCTATGGCATTGGGTTTGTTGCTAGTAAGTGCATTCTGGTTCTTCAAAATTGTAAGAATGATGAAATACAAATTAACCAAGAAGAAATCATCAACATCCAAATATGGCATCAAACACACCAACAATATCAAGGAGAAAGACAGCTAGGTTACAATTTCAACATAGCTAGCATTGTTTAAGATTTTAACATTCTTAAAATTTTGATGTCAAATCCTATTAAGAAGTTTCACAACAAATGTGAGTTGGCCTGAACAAGCATTTATAAGTAACACATTTGTGAAACTTTGACTAATAGTTGTAGTCAAAGTTGCAACAACGTTAATGATTTCAAAATAAATTGTAAGACAGTGTCATACAATTTATTTTGAAATCATTAACGTTGTTGCAACTTTGACTACAACTATTAGTTTTCCCTGAGAAATTTTTTTTTGTAAAACTAATAGTTGTAGTCAAAGTTGCAACAACGTTAATGATTTCAAAATAAATTGTATGACACTGTCATACAATTTATTTTGAAATCATTAACGTTGTTGCAACTTTGACTACAACTATTAGTTTTCCCTGAGAAAAAAAAATTTGTACCAAATTATATGTCACTTTACATTACCAATGAAATATTTACTATTTTTCTCATATTATACCCTTAACTATTTATTTCCCTTTCTTCTTTTAATTCTTCAATTTATCTTTTCCATACCATTAATGAGGGACAATTTTGTAAACTAACCCATTATTTCTCTTTTCCATACAACAATGATTACTTTTCTTAATTTGTATAAAATGGCTAAAATGACTTACATTTTGGTACGAAAAGAATATTAAAAACCTTGATAAATACTCTGGTGTTGCTCTCCGGGAAATCATTAACTCTGGAGTAATAGGTTAATGCGGCCGTGACCTCTGGTGTTGCTCTCCGGGAACATCATCATTCTCCTAGATAGTACTATCTCCGGTCTTGAATATAAACAAAAAGACAAAAAAATTGAAAGTCTTAAATATAAGCAAAAATTACTACATTTATTACAACTTTTTATAATCCTATAATAATTATACTGTTTTTTGCGGTTTCCAACACAACTTTACTTAACTGCACAATCCATACAACTTCTAATGTCATAAACAAACTCAAAAAATGCACTTTATCCATTTTCTTAAAGGGTGTGTTTTTTTTTTTCTTACTTATAAGACTAGAGGGAGTAACTTTTAATTAAAGAATTTTTACTAAAATTAGTTCAACCCAACCATAAAATAAAATATGTTTGTTTTTTAACTTTTTTTAATAAAAGTTTAAAACAGGGTACTTTAATAATAAAAAATAATAAATCGAAGATAAAATGTATGTAATTGTTTGAGATTTTTATGTCTAATTTTGCTAACATAAAAATTATATTAAATAACACAATTTTTATTTTTGATGAATCCAAATGACATAAAGTGTAACAAAAAGAAAATAAATTACATAAAGGGCTCATTTCAGTTATGTATTTTAGCCTTAGGATAGATCATTCATTTTTTAAAACAATATCCAAATAACAAAGATTGCACAATCACATACTTGTTGATGTGTGTGTTGATATTACCACACACACAAAGTCACCAAATTGAAGGCTTTCGAAGGCTAGTATTATAAAGTTAAAGCCGTTAAATATGCACAGTGTAGGACCATATCTCCACCCCCCACAACTTTAACGACCAGCCCCCCACAATTTTTGGTGATGGGTTTAAATTAAAAGATCATGTTAAACATATCTCATATAGTTAAGGAAATAAAAAAAAAAATATTAAATATATAAATTTATTTTTTAAGAAATTTCAAAAATTGAATACACTACTCTAATATTATATTGGGGGAGGGATCAAATTACACCGGTGTAACATTTGAGTAATGTTACACCGCTCAATAACGCTTCAACGAATTTAAATTTTACAAAATCCACCGTTGGATTGAAAGTTTATATCGTATAGATCATCTATGTTGAGTTTTACAAAAATCTAAAATCGTTTGATATGTTATTGAGACACATCAAGATTAACGGTTTATGTGTTTTTATTGAATACCATTAATCTTTATGTGTCTCAAAAATATGTCAAACGATTTTAGATTTTTGTAAAACTCAACATAGATGATCTATACGATATAAACTTTCAATCTAACGGTGGATTTTGTAAAATTTGAATTCGTTGAAGCGTTATTAAGCGGTGTAACATTACTCAAATGTTACACCGGTGTAATTTGATCCCTCCCCATTATATTGTTATTTTATTATTTTAACTATTATTTCAGAGGCACTTTTTAACAATTCTCTAAATTAAATTTCAAAAAACGAAAAATATATTGTTATTTCATTTGCTAAATCATGCCAACCAACTCATTAGTTTGACTTCGTCAAAATAAAAAACTCATATTAGTTTGACTTTCATACGAGTATATCCAATTCCCTTTCCATTGACCCTCCTCTCCAATGATGTTAGCACTTTTCTTAATGATGAATCAATGATCTTATATACTTTGTATTATTGAGACCGATCAATTTCTTTTTTTTATCAAGTAATATAATGGCTAGAATTTCACCTTTTAGGATAAATATTGGATTCAAACTTCAGTCTTTGCATATTATATGCATCTTATAACAAGATACCATAAAAATGTAGCCAGGGTTTTAATGGATTTACAATTGCATTACATTATAAAATAGAGTTAGAAGAGATTATATAGCAAAACCCAATAGACTATAAATCTAACGAGCTCAATAGCATAAACCCAATATTTTATTATCCCTCCATTCAAACTCATAAAAACAAAAACAAAAATATTACTCAAAAATATAAACTTCAAACATCAACATTCTTATCAATTTAGTTATACTCACGGAAACTATTAACTATTTTTCTTAAATGGTGTTAAAGTAATTTTATTTTTTTCCATCTTGAGAAGTTTGTCTTATTCATATTTCAATTTACAGACACCATAATGAACGTGGTAGTTGCGTCATAATTTGATGAGAAGCACAATACAGTGCCCTTATCGACACTCCATTACTTGCAGCCCATTTCTGGTGTCTGTAGTCCCCATGCAATATACAAGTTACTCGTTAGTTATTCCTTTTATACTTCCCTTTGTCATAATAACATATGCTCCTTTCAATGTCAAATACCTATCAAAAAATTGTATCATAAATAAACATCATTTATATTTTCGCTATCTAAATTGTGACATTAATTTCAAAATATTATATTCTACTTTGACCAATAATTGATAATGTTAGTTTAATAAAATTCTACTCCTTTTGACAATTCTATAGTATTTTATCCTCTACAATATGTGTTTATCCTCTATAATATGGGCGAGTTTTGATTTACTCCATTACAATTTTTTTCTCGATTACGCCTATAATAGGAAGATTCTGTCATTTACTCCGTTACCAGATTTTAATTTAACTCTGTCACTGACCATGCCACATCATTATTATTTATGTGAAATCTTACAATTTACAAATGTATGAAGTTATTTTATACTAATATTGGTGCTTATGATATAAGATTAGTCTAGCTAAAGTGCCACAAGCAAATATGAGTCAAATAGGAGAGCAAAATTCAAAAAATTACAAAATAGAAGGGTTAAAATTCCGAATTTTAAAATAGGGGGTAAAATTCCATATCAATCAAAATAGAGGGGGGTAAAACTGCATTTAAGCCATTAACATATTTACAAAACAGGGTGAAAGAAAAAATGGTTAGGTGAAATGAAAAAGTCTTCCCCTTACATATTGAACCATAGCATATTCACATAAAGCAATAATAATTGCAGAAAGTTCTCTCTCTCTCTGAAATTTGTACTATTTATCTATGAATCAACTTTCAGAGACATAATTTTTTTCTGTTGAAACTTAATTACATATTTTTCAGTTTATCGGGCATATAGAAATCATGGAAGATTACATTCAAAAGACAATTGTTGTTGGAGTTATTTCATGGACAACAATTTTTCTTGTATTAAGGAAAATATTTCCAAAACGTTCATTTGATTTCTGCAACAGAATTGTTTCTACAATTCATGCAACCTTAGCAGTAACACTTGCTACTCTATCTGTTCAAGATTGGAAATGTCCAATTTGTCCTATTGCCTCCAAATCTTCCAACCGACAGGTACTACTTAATAGTTACTTCATGCAAATTTCTTTATACTTTTTTGTATTATAATCTTTACTTAATAATTGGTGTTAATTTTATTTATATTTGAGATTATTTTTTTTTTGTTCAGATGGAAGTTCTAGCAGTGAGTGTTTCATATCTAATATATGATCTAGTGTGTTGTTTATTTGATGAAAGAATCATTTGGGACAACACTATCCATCATTTAGTAAGCATTGTTGGTCTCATGGCAGGTCTCTCCTATCAAAAGGTAAATTAATAACTCAAATAATTTAATTATTTCTCATTCTCATGTATCTATTTGGATTATTAGATATTAAATGAATGACTCGTTTTTCATCATTACAAAATTTGTCCAAAATATTAATTCTGAATGTGGACCGTTTGATCAGACGATCGTAATCTGTAACAACGTTAATATATCGATAGTTGACTATTCATTTCCTCTTAGACTAATTTGGACTTTTTCAAAGGTAGTTGAAAGTTAGCTGGAATTAGATGCAATGGACTTGTTTTGATGGATTTTTTAATTACTAGACATTAGATGCAAGTTAGAGTAAAATATTTCTATTTCTCCATAGAAATAGATTAAAATATTGGGTCATCAAAGCTCCACTTTGATTTTTTTTTTAATTAAAAAAATCTGCTAAGAACAATATATTTACTCTAATTTTTTTGTGTTAACTAATGAGGATTTGGTGATAACATAATAAGTTTGTCATTTTCTTTACTATATATGATTGAACAGTGTGGCTCAGAGATGGTGGGGGCAGTGTGGATGACAGAAATGTCAAGCCCATTTTTGCATTTGAGAGAGCTTCTAAAGGAGCTTGGTTATAAGGACACTCCCCTTAATTTGTCAGCTGATGTAAGTAAACCAAACCACTAGGACATAGTACCAATTATTTTAAGGAAAATGCTAACATATTTTTTTAGAACATATAATGTCAACAATTGAAATTATAATTGCCAAATGTTAAAATATTTGTTTTGTTTTAAAATATTTTTATTTCTTTAGATTTATGAATTAATCCCTCTAGTTTTTATTATAAGAAAAATTTTACTTTTAAAATTCATGGATTGTTTAATGTATCTGATCCATATTATAGACTAAATACATCAAACATTCTCTACGGATGAAAAATGTAAAATTTTTCTAAGGAGTATCATATTGTCAAAATAAGTTAACAACTGATTTTTTTATGGTGCAGATTTTATTTGCTTCAATATTTACATTTGCTAGGATGGTGATTGGACCATATATCACATACCTAACATTAACTTCCGATAATCCATTTCTCATAAAGGTATAACAACTATTTTTGTCACCCTTAATTTTTTGTTTTCAGAGGAAGCATTTTATGAAATGTATGTATATAATCTTCCTTAATTTTATGAACCACTTTTGTCCAATTTCTTGCAATGTTACTACAGGCTATGGGATTAGGCTTGCAGCTAGTAAGTGCATTCTGGTTCTTCAAAATTGTAGGAATGATGAAATACAAATTAACCAAGAAGAAATCATCAACATCCAAAAATGGCATCAAGCACACCAACAACATCAAGAAGAAGACAATTAGCTAGCTAGATAACAAAATTTCAACATAGCTAGGGATCAATCACTGACATTCTTTTTAAGAGAAATGATATTTTGACATCGAAATTTTGATGTCAAATACAATATCATTTGATTTTTATGTGTATGTTTAGGATGCATGTAACTTGCAGAAGATGAAAAATAAGATAAATAAAGAGATATCTGAATTTTGATATTCAAATAACACAACTCATCTTTCAATGAATCCAATGAAAGACATAAAGGTATCATTTCAGTTATATATCTTTTCAAATCCCTTTAGATTGAATTGAAAATTTTGTTAAAGTTCAACAGTGTTATATTTCATTACATTTACTAATTTGAACTGAAAAATATCAAGTATAGAATACACCAAAATTTCTTGCATTGGGACAGATAACTGAACCAAGAAGGAAAACATCACAAAACTAGCTATTGATTTTCACCAATGCTGCATACTACTTTGCATCCATTTGCCTAATAAATCAGTATAGAAAAACTCTTGCCACTTCATAAATATATATATCGCATTTTTCAGCATGCATTGGCTCAGAAAAATCTCACTCGACTTCTTTGATAATTTTTTTCGTACGTAATGGCTTTGTTGTAACACTTCCTGGGGCACTGTGAGCTTTAACTCTCTCTTGCTTTCTTTTCCTAGAATCAGCCATAATATGCATAAGCTTCGCAGCTTTGAATATCGGTCTTGGTAAGTGTCTATGCCTTGCAATACGGTTAACTTCATGAAGATGTTTGAAGCGTTTCTTTAAGGCCTGGTGATATTCGTGCTTCTTCTTTTCCCTTGGGAGAATCTGTCGCATCATCATAAACAAGTTATTCTCATGGAATGAAGCAAATAAATGGATAAAAAACACAATTATAATATACTTTCAATCTTAGTATAGAAAATGAGACGAAGATGAAGGAATCGACAATGAAATCAACTTACTACTCCAAGTTGTTCTGATGCATTGGCCTTCCAAAGCCTGAGGTTAGTATCATCACTTCCCGAAATCACATAACTTCCATCACCGCTGAACTTGACACAGAATACCCTGTGTGCCAAAGATAAAGATTAGCACGCCATAAACTTGGCACAAACAGCAAAATAATTCTTCTATACGGACAAGGTTTGTATCGTTTGAAAAGACAAGCAGGCGATTAAACACAACAGAATGCTCAGTGCACAATTGTAAATTGAGCGAACCTTTGCATTCTTTTAGTATGGTAAATCTCTCGGCTGTGACCACCATTATAAGGGAAGATTCTCACCTACAACAAAAGAGAAATTGTTATTAGATATGACTCTAATTCAGTAAGAACAAATGACAAAGCTTATAATGAAGTCTAAGAGAACTAACTGATCTATCATAAGATCCGGTAACAAATTCGCGGCCAGTTGGTGAGTAGTCAATATCCATCCTGTAGAATGAAGCATGAAAATGTTAGTACGACAGATTGCAGAATTGCCAAATCAAATACAGTTAATATTTATTGAAAAATCCATTATTACACAGCAGAAACGTGATCTTTATGAACGCATTTGGCTTCACCCAATTTCCTGGAATCATAACTATAACAGCAACCATCTTCATTTGCCTGCATGCCAAAGAAATTTGTCCATAAGAATTTAAGTATCACTAAAATTTTGAGTTTGAAATATAACTAGAAAAACCATAAACAATAATAACTTCAGAATCACTGATTAAATTGATCAGATAAACTTACAACTGTAAAATTTATGGGCTCCATCGGATTCCAAGCTATAGAATTTGTTTTCGTCTGTCACAGTGGATAAAAGTTAGTATAGTCATGAATATATTTGGAATAAAGATAAAAAAAGGGTATGAATTATGCAGTTGGAAAAATAATAAGGACTTCCAGCTATCAGTCTAATAATAAAATTGATAACAAGACATACCAAAATCTAAATTTGAGCCGTAATTTAAAGTAATGAAAATTGACAAGAGATCATTACCTGCATTATCATTTTCCTTATTGGGGAATCCATACGCAAATCATACAGATTTATGCTCCTGTCACTGAAAAAGAACAAAAAATAAACAGGTTAACACATGAGAATGAAAAGCAAAACACAAATCAGATGATATTGTTTCGAATTTAGTATGTAAGCATATCAAAGTAATCAAAATTTGAATTCTAAATGAGCTTAAAATGCAAACCAAAATAAACATAAATCAGTTCCAGATTAAATTCCTACCTATAAATAAGATGACTAACATTGTTTGCCTAAATAAAAACCAAGACTCACTGGATTAAGATCAATATCAACCACCCAACGACCATGACGATATTAAAAATAATAATTATAATAATAAAAGAAACAATAAGAAACAGTCTCTTTCTCACACTGAGCACCTATTTAAATTTTAATTTCATCTAAGTTAATTTAACAGGGCCTTGATTTTGGAAATGAACTAAAACTACAAAGAAAACCAACCCAGAAAACATTAAACTTGCGACAAAGATCAAATATACTAATTTAAAGGAGGGTGTCAATGAATGTTTAGCATTGACATCAGCATCAGAATGTACCTAGCTGAGCTTGCCAACAGATTTGGTTCTCCCGGATTAAAGCGGACAGAAATCACCGTGTCTGATCCCCATACAAAACTATTTACTGGCTGAGACCTGCAGAAGGGAAGTAATACCAACATAAAATTAATAGTCAACAAAGTAGTCTCTGACAGTAAAATATGAAAACTAATCAGAAATTGATATCAAGACCTGTTATGATTCCATATATCTACTTGTGCGCCACCTGTGGCAAAATGCTCGCCATCCCACTGGTGATCAACAGCACTAAAAAATAAAGAAAGGCAATTTCTGTAAGCATAAAAATATAGTAAAACATGAAATCTCGCCGCATGGAATAAGCATAACTTACCAGAATGCATTCTTCCAAACATAAACACTTGCCGGCTAGGGAAAAAGTTTTTAAAAAGAGTTAGTATATCCAAAAGAGAATTTTTAAAAAAATAATAATAATCTTTCAGCACAAAATTCCACCTCAACAGTTTTCTTCCAGCCATATGGGTCAACAAAAGAAGAAACGGGAACATTCCAAAGTCTCACACTGAACACACAAAATTCCAGTTCACATCAGAAGAGTTACACGAATAACTAAACATGTGAGTTTAATATAAAAAACAAAGAAGGTTGATACTTACGTGGAATCAGTTCCACATGAAACAAGAATGCGTCCATCAGTAGATACTGTCAGGCCTTGCACGGCACCTCGGTGACCAGGGAACTGACAAATGGTCCGTCTTTTTTTCCAAACAAAACGATAATATTAGATACATAATAACAGTCCCACAATTTGTAATCATGAAAATCCAAATCCCCCCTCACATCATTTTCTCTAAATTCTAATTAAATAAGCTGATGCATATTGCATAGGGTGTTCGCCAAAAAAATTCTTACCCATATACACAAGTTTGATGTATTATTAAATGATTTTAACGATACAAACACATGCATGTCTATAATTCATACAAATATTGTTCAATGCAAAGATCATACCATACATCATGCCCCTTATTCTAAATTCCCGACAGAAACAGAAACACTTAAAAATTGAATTAAGCATATTTTACCTAGCAGCTATGTCCCAGAGACGAATATCTGCAAAACACAATAAACACGACATAGCCAAATGTTAAAGGTTTTCAACTCATGGAGTAGTGTGAATATAATAGTTTAAAATGGATTGAGCATTAAGGAAAAGAAGTAATCATTAGTATAGAGGGGGGAAAGTGAAATACAAAAGTTGAAAAAAGGACCAAAATGATACAGCCAGATGGCAGGGGACGTGATAGGTATGTATATGGCTAATTGAATGAAACAGTAGAATAATAACAGAATTGTAGTAGAAAGCTTATAATTGTATTAATGGTGTAAATCAATTGCAAGAGAATAAGTATTGGAAAAGATAATATCAAACTGATAGCAGTAGCTATCAGCCCCAAAGAGCACACAGGCTCCCCCACAATTTGCGGAAAAACAAATTGTGATCCTAACAGAAAATATCGGAATGAATTATTCTCTGACTACTAGTACTATATATAACCAATATCTCATGCAGCACATGCACTCCTCATGCATTCTTTGCCACCTCATCATTGATTATTCCTTTTTCATGCTTCTTTGGCTTAGTATCATAAACAGGCCCACTTCACAATTCAAGTCTCTATCGGGACGGGGTAAAGGAGGAGTAACGCCGTAAGAATAAGATACAGAAATTCCGTGATTTTAACCTCCAAACATTTTACGGTTGTTTTGATTATTATGTATGATGAACTATGCAAAGAGACCATACTAATTTAAACAACGACTCACTTTCATAATAACAAAGGTTATGCCCAAATAAGCATGATGAAAATATAAGCTTTCATTCTTTTCCCCACTATAAGGATGTTTGGAAATATTGAGCCAGTTAAATGACTAATGCTACACAGCCAAAAAAATATCGTCTGGAATCTCAATCGACCAGAATTTATCAAGATTAAAGGTTGGTGTTTGATAAGTCTACGTAATTGTGACCCCTCATCTATTCAAGGGGAAAAGAATGTTGGTTTTCTAAACTTATCACAGTTAACATACAATGTCCTTTTCTCAAAAAGAATTCTAGTTCTCCTGGATCTAATTATCTCCTGAAATAAAAATCCATTATCCAACTCATTCATATTTTGAAAATTGTTAAACTGATGCACTTTTCCATAAAAAAGGTAGAAAATGTAAGTTTTATTATTAGAAAAGTATTTCTTCAGAGATGTAAAACTGACCAGAAGTTTCTTGACTAGGAAGTCAAATTGTGGCCGATGTTTTGTCTCTAGAAAAGCTGTGTTTGTGAGCAAAGGCCAACTAAAAATAGACTAGCAGAGGAATCCTAGTAGATGTGTTGAAAAACCACCATTAAAACATGGGTCTTCTACGTTACGATACCAGAGCAAACTTTCTAGTTTCTACTACTGCATCAACCCATCACTCTCCCAAACTTTCTCAACCCATTACCATTACTATAACCATTCTAATTTCTAATTTATTTCCAAATATCCTTTTGAGTCAATCCAAAAGAATGAAAATCCATCATATCGCAAAAAAAATTACCAGTTATTCTCTACCAAACTTTTCCACTCCCATAACAAAACCCCAACAATACAATTAAGCTATTACTTAAGCATGAAATTGAAACAAAATGATTAAGGGCCTATTTGGATTGACTTATTTGAGCTTATCTACTAACAGAAACACGAGTAAGACTGTTTTGGAGAGCTTATAAACAACTTATGACATGTTCTTATGCTGTTTTCATCTTATTTCAATAAGCAGTCCATGATAGCTTATGAAATCAACATATAGCTTATACAAAAATAATTTGACTTTTTGCTTATACTTATACATGAGTACTAATATGATAAAATATATGCTATAAGCACTTAATTAAGATGTCTATCTAAACAGGACTCCAAAGTAAGTAAATATTGAAGTACCTCCATCCATTGAACCAGAGAATATCTCTTTCAACTGACTAGGGTTTTTCGCCATACACGAAATGGCATCTACATGTCCATCCATTGCTCCTATAAAAGGTCTTGCAAAAATCTAAATTCACAAAAACAATAAAAACAATTGAAAATCAGAAGAAAAATTAACATATTAGTATACTACAAATCCTATAAAAGCAAATTCACAATAAAAAAATTACTTTGTCCAGCTTCACTGCATTAAGAGCACGTTGATACTCCACTGCCTTCTCTTGAGGACGAAGAATTGGGTCATAATTTTTATACACACGCTAATAAATAAAAAAAACAAAAGGGTAGCCTTAGAATAACAAAAAGATGATAAATTTAGATGAATTAAGAAGAATGAAGAAGTTTAACAATAAAGGGTCGTATTGTGTGAATTACTACCTGAAGGTCTTGGCTTCGTTCTCGAGTGAACTCATCTGTAGAGCGTGATAAAACTTTTATCCTCATTGCCGATTCAAGGAAAGGGGAAAACCTAGATGGCGGTTTTTGGCGGCGGCGGATACCTTCACCGGTAGGGTTTTCCGGCAAGGTTGAGTTAAGTCGGACTTGTTTGGGATACAAGGGTATAGGGAAAGCGGCTGTAAGGGTTTTTGCTAACGAAAATAAGTGAATAGGTTTGAAATGAAAATCATGAGCTAAATTCGTAAATAATTAAATTAGTAAAAGATTATAATTTGAGTCTCGTTAAGGAGTGTTCCGGCAGTTAAAGAATTATAATTTAGATTTTTATTGTATTGACTACATTATTTTCAAAACAAAACTTTTTAAATCTAAACCCTTAATAAGTGTCTCTCGGACACTAATTAACGTTTGCCTTATAATTTTTAGGGTAAATAGGTTGATATCCTCTGTAATGTAGACGAGTTTTGTTTTTTCTCCTGTAATTTTTTTTGTTTGACTCGCTCCTTGCAAAGTAATGTTTTTTGGTTTCTCCCGTGGGTGCAAGGAATTTGCACTTTTTAAATCGGTTGAACAGATTAACCGCTTTAAAAAGCAGCACTTTTTAAATCGGTTTGAACAAAATAACCGATTTAAAAAATGCACCCAATGGACGAGTCCAAAAAATTCAACATTACAAGAGGCAAGTCAAAAGAAAAAAAATTACAAGGGGAAAAACAAAACATTTTTATGTATTGATGGTGCTAAATTTGTTCACAAATGTTTTCTATCAAACCATATGAGCCAGAGATATTTTGTAAAGTTATTGAAGGAATAAATTTTAAAAAATATTCGTTATGAAGAGATTTTATTTGGTGTATATGTAAAAAATGAGTTTAAAAGATACGAATTGTTATTATAAATTAATTTTATACTGACAATCAACTAAAATAGTTTAACTTTTCATGTCATATCAAGAAAGTATAGTTGTGATTTGTTAATAATGTAAAATTATTTTATATTATCGATGAATATTGTTTTTTCCTCAAAATGTTATAATGTTAATTTAAAAAAAAAAACTATATACAATCATGATTATTAACACAGAATTTTAAAGGGTTTTTTTAAAATTTTTAAGTATTTTATGGATTTTTAAGATATAAAAAAATCAAATAAACCAAAAATTTTAACAAGAAATTTTCCAAAATGTTGTCTTGATTGTTAATTCCGGCGACGTTTGAACTCGCTCCATACTCAATAAAAAAAAAAACACAATAACAATTATAGTACTAACATTTTAACAAAAAATTGAAGAAACAACAATATGAATAATTTCTACAAATAAATGAATAAATAGAAGCAACATAAACACTCAACAACTTACTTTTCAAGACCAAACTTATCAAAGTTTATATAGAATATGCAACACAATTCAAACCCCTATAACTAACATAGATTTATTACATCTAAATTCTTCCCTCCTTCTACATTTTAAAAAGAAAAAAGACAAAACACATAGTTGTGCTTCATATACGTATCATGTTATTAATAAGTAAAAACATAAAACATAACACTCAATGATTCTTAATTACTCAAAATCACTCTTAATTCTAATAAACATATAATCATGTTTCTTAATTAACTCGACGACAATTCTTTCTAACTTCACCATTAAATCCAGTGAGAGGACGAAGATTTCCCAACTTGATCATAGACAAAGCAAATTGCTCAAAGAAGAGACTCTCATCTTGTGCATATTTCTTCACCAATTCATGAGTCTCCTTAACATTCCCTGTGAGAAGCACTTCATCTGAATTAAGCAATCCTTTTCCCCTAAGTAAGAGTTTGTAATAGGTATTATCAAACATTCTTGGGGAACCAAAGTCCAAGGGAGAAATTATGTTGTCACCACCTGATTTTGGACACATTGTTTTCAAACCAAAGTAAAATGTTTTTTCTAGATTCTCATCTGGTTGGTTGTTTCCATTTTGGTTGTATAGTCTTTGCTTGAATGTTGCACATCTTGCTACACCAATTGTATGTGCTCCTACATTATGAGAAAGAAAAAAAACTTAAAAAATGAAGGTGACTCACTCATTAATTACTATGTAACACTATTAAGGGTCTGTTTGTTATAGCATTTTTTAAAAATCACTTTTGAAAATTTTCATCTCTTTGTTACATTTTCTAAAAATTGCTTCAAAGGAGATGTTGAAAGTTCCACCTGAGAGGGCAACAAGGTCTACTTCATCAAGACCTTGACGCTTGAAAAATGATAAGAGACCTTCAATGGTGGCATTTGGTGGGGGAATGTTTTTGTTTGAGCCCCTCAGGCTTGCAGTTTTTGAGTCTCTCCTTCCTAATGGTAGCTCCCAGTTGGGTCCTCCACTCTGTTTCATAAGAATATTTAAGTTTCAAATTCAGCATATTTGTGTTAGATATTACCTACATATAGACACACGCGCGCGCGAGCACACACACACACACATTAAGTTTAATTATATTATTAATGTTATTTCCCTTAACTTTTTAAATTTGTTTGCATTTCATTTTTAATAATATTACAAAAAACACATTCTCTTGGATTATCAACATATTTAAGAATATACTATACGACATGCAAAGTATATACAAGGTGGTCATCTCAATTTGAGTCATGTTTATTTTTTTTCTTACAAGAACAGTGGATCCTCTAGCAGCAAGAGCAACAATGTCTGCACATGAGACTGTCCGAGGACATGCTTGTTCCAGCTTAGATTTGATCTCATCAATCACATCATAACCTCGGACAGAATTTTTGTTAGGTCCGCCATTTTTCTCACTGACTATTGTTGCACTATCGTCTAACAAAATTGACGCGTCGCAACCCTGTCGTAAAAAGTAAAATGAAGAGAAAAAGGTTAGCTCCACGGCGTATGCATGAAAAAGAATTCGAAGCAAATTTAACAATTGCAAAACAATATATACTACAAAATAGTTCCACAAAAAGATACATAATTTTATGTACTAGGAATGAGAGTTGCCCATGAAATGAATATAATTTTTCTTAAAAGCTGTTGGCAAAGAATGTGATTTTGAATTTATTTGTTGTTATTGTATGGTTTTAGTTGTGGTCAATTCTTGATATTGCGTATAATTATGGTCACATATGTCTGATGCAGTTGCAAAGACAGTCAAAAACTTGATGTCGCGGCTCAAACTGCGGTCGCAGACCTGTTTTTAAAACATTTATTATTATTATGTTTGTAATTCACCTGGACGAAGCAGTCGTGGAAGTGAAGTCGAAGAAGAGAAGCTGCTGTTCTGATATCCTTAGCAATGGCCTTCTCCAAGACTGACATGACAATGTCATTAGCTTGAGGGCATGAAAACTGATAGAATTGAGGAGAAAGACCAAAAGACATTCTTCTAGTTCTTCCACCATGATGACCACCCCATCCAAAGTTGAAGCCTGTAGGGTGAGCTTGGGAAAGTGTAACTGAAAGAAAAGCGGTTACAAGAAGAATGACTTTGCTGAAAGACATGGTGACAACAAGAGACTTGTTTGAAGATTATATTTGTGTGTTCTATTGAATTGGATTGGTTGATATATATACTGCTAAAGGATCAAACTACTCACTACTATCTTCAACAAGTCACCTAATGTGTCAAGTAAACTTATGACTTTATCAACATGTTCTGTCCTAGCCCCACCTGTGATGCAATGTGTAGTGGTTCTTGTTTACCTGCTCTTGGACCTGATCAAAAGAGTGTTTAACTGATTTGGTTAAAAGGATTTGATTCCAAATACTAGTGTAAGTTAGAGAGTGAAGCGTAGTGCAAAGTTATAACACTAATCAAAGTCTGAGATTGAAATACATTCATTCATGTTTATGACAAAGTATGAAGTGGGTAAAATATGTTTCCTAAGAAGCATATTTTCTTTTCTAGCTGATGCAATTACGTGTTGAAAATTGACAGTACCTTCATGCAGCTGCAGAGAGACCGCGTTACATATATGTGATTCAAGATAAACTTTTTCTTCTATTTGTGGTTTTCTTTGAGAGGTACAAGAAAGGAAGATGAGTAGCATTCCACATACAGAATAAGAAGTGTGAACACCTAATGTATAGTGACACAGGCTAATGGGTGTGTATGTATAAGCCTCACACAGCTCATACGGTTATGATTTATGACTTGGTCGTAGAAAATTTAAAGCTATAATGCAATCTTTGAGGGGATTCAATCAGTGGTTCTATGAAGAAATTCTTATAGTCGAACACACTTAATTTTTTGATACACTTAATTAATCATACGTTTTTTAATAGATTATAATTAAATTTAAGACATATTTTATATATATATTATTCTAGGAGAATGTAGGAAGTTTATTTTTCCACTCAAATGGCATCAAATTCAGCCAATTATTATTGTACTTAATTTTATAGTCTCATAGATATATAAGGGCAAGGTGACGGTAGAATTTGTTTCTTTTTAATTTGTAAAATATTTTAAATCTTGTCCCACTCTTTGAAATATTGTGTCTATAATGTATGTTTGTTTTTACGGTGGATAACACTCAAATGTCCAGATAACCCTGTAAGAATAATTTAATTATTATAATTAATTTATGGTGACTCATGTGAAATGATGCAATTATTAACGTGAAAGGATGCAAGTATTTATGAAAGAATGTGAATATTCATGTAAAAGAGTGTGAATATTCATGTAAAAGATGCAATAATTCATGAAGAGGTGCAAGTGAATTTCTATAAATATATGTAACTTGATGGAAGTTACAAACTAATTGAAAATGGTTCTGTCTCTTCCATAAAAGTTTCTCTACCATATTACCATCAAGAACGGGTATGAGAAAGAACGAACGGGAAAGAGATAGATTGGGAATAGGAGGATTATTGATATTACTCTACATTCTATTTTCTATCTAGATGGAGAAAGGTATGTCATCTAACGGCTTTATTATGTGAGAATCATATGTTCTAAGATCCTTATAAATATAATAGTTTTCTAGTATGTAGACATGAATGTGAAAACTATAACTTACATGTGGTATCAGAGCATTAGGTTATGGAATTATATGATTCTCCATGAATGTAAATTTTCTCTCACTGAAATAATTGATAATCCATAATTCTGATATTAGAGATTTTAAATTTTCGTAATTTGGAATTTGATTTTGTTATGTTTGATAAACCATGATCCTGTTTGAAAGTAAACGTAATTCCGCGTATGATCACTTCACTTGGCCATAAAATATTATTGTTTGTACGACATGAATTGGTATATGTGTATGTATACTTTATCTTTTGCAAATTCCATGAATGAATATATATACACGTCAAGCCTTATTATTAATTTAATTACATATATACATGAGAATGAAATACTTGATGCTATAATTTCTTGTAATGATCTACTGTGTTGTCAAAGAAATACCATGTCTCGAAGAGATTTTGGCAGAATAAAATTGAAAAGTGCCTATCCATGTGTTGGAATAAAATATTATGAAAGTTTGTTAATTAATCACTAAAGTGGTCGAACTTATATTTTTATTTAATTCTAAATTTATGATGATTTATAGCTATAAGTGTGTCTATTAAAGTATTAATGTTGAATTAAATAGTATGGAAATTTGTTAATCATCAAAGTGATCAAATTTGTATGTGTTTATTTAATTCAAAGTTTAAGATTACTTAATTTCAATTACTCATAGTATGGATGCTAAAATTTATGGTTATTTATATGAGTTAATTGAAAGTTCATTGTTATAAGACATTTCTGGATCACCCAAAGGTTGATTAATTGTTGTTATAACTAATGGACATGAAAGTTGGTAATGTGTGTGCATTAATAGTTTTATTTATATATCCAAAGATAATGAATATTTCTAATTGATGCATATATCATGCCAAATAAATGTTAAATTAATAGCATCATTGTATTTATTGTTGTGTATTGGTGGATCTCCCAAAGGAGAACATTAGTATACAAATAATGATAGTTTTTTGAATCTGAATTGTATGATATTTATTACTCAAAGCACTAACGTTAAGCAAGTTTTTTTTTTCTTTCAATAGTATCTCAAATTAAATGATACCTTGTCTTTTAGATTTAAGGGAAACATATCTGAAGGACAGTGGGAGTATGATTATTTTTTAGCCCCATATTTTGTAATCTTGCTTACAATTAATGATCTTAGTCTATTATATGAGACTAAAAATTTTCTCTTTAAGAACTTTGAAATGAAAAATATGGGTGAGACAAGTTTTGTGATTAATAATAGACTACAAGAATTGTTAGGCTTGTTTCACAAAACATATATCAATAAAGTTTTAGAGAGATTTAGAATGGTTCCAATAGAAAGGAGACAAAATTAGTCTCATGCAATGTTGAAAGAATGCATTTGAACCGAATGATTGGATATTCAGATTCAGATTTTTCCAACTATAGATACAAGAAAGTAAACATTTGGTTTTCTATATTTTTGTCTGGAGGATTGATATAATGAAAGAGTGTGAAGTAGTTTGTCATTGCTGCATGCACTAATGTTGAATTTATGGCATGCTTTGAGGCCAAAATTCAAACTAATCGGCTGCGGAAATTCATTTCAGGACTTGGACTTGTCGACAGTAATTGCCGAGTCGCTGAAAAATTATTGTGATAATTCTGTAGCAGTCTTCTTCTCGTAAAGCGACAAGTAAATTAAATGGGCTAATTATATGGAATTGAAATACTTTGTCATTAGAGAAGAAGTACAGAAACATAAAGTGTCAATTGAACATGTTAATGATTGTTGATCCTTTGACGAAAGGGTTACCACCGAAAGTAATTGGTGGCCATGTAGAAAACATGGACATTATTAATATTAATGAATTGTGATGTTTTATTGATGTATGTTGACACTTGGAGCTCACTAATGTAATGTTTCTGATCCCTTTTGTTTTCTATTAATGTGTTCATGCAATTAATGATGTTGAAAACAAATTAAGTTATTAATAATGACATTATGTTTGAACTCATTTTGCACCTTTCAACTTAAGGTCATATTGAGAAGAATTTCTAATATAGTAGTACATGGAAGGGAATATGTCAATAAATTGATATATAACCGCCATGACTCTTATTGGTTATATTCTTAATTATGATATATGATGGAACCAATGCATGTAAGGTTCAGTGATGCGCATTATGATTGATGTATTGTTAAAAGTCACATGAGTCAAGTGGGAGAATGTAAGAATAATTTAATTATTATAATTAATTTATGGTGACTCATGTGAAATGATGCAATTATTAACGTGAAAGGATGCAAGTATTTATGAAAGAATGTGAATATTCATGTAAAAGAGTGTGAATATTCATGTAAAAGATGCAATAATTCATGAAGAGGTGCAAGTGAATTTCTATAAATATATGTAACTTGATGGAAGTTACAAACTAATTGAAAATGGTTCTGTCTCTTCCATAAAAGTTTCTCTACCATATTACCATCAAGAACGGGTATGAGAAAGAACGAACGGGAAAGAGATAGATTGGGAATAGGAGGATTATTGATATTACTCTACATTCTATTTTCTATCTAGATGGAGAAAGGTATGTCATCTAACGGCTTTATTATGTGAGAATCATATGTTCTAAGATCCTTATAAATATAATAGTTTTCTAGTATGTAGACATGAATGTGAAAACTATAACTTACAAACCCAACACTACAATAGGCAGTTTCCCTTAGTTTCAAGGGAAACATGCGGCCATTGCTTATGCAGACGTGGAAGTATACAGGTACTTGAAAGAATTACAGAAACCGCTAAAGATCGCGGATCATGCCATATTGTTGCTGATGATATCAAGTTACCTATTTGAATGTAAAAATACAATAATATCTAGTTTGGCAGAACATGTTATGTTAGTAATTAAATATTGTTTAAAAACAAAACAAAAAATTGAATATGTATGATAAACTGTGGTTGCAAAGTGCAAACACACTTTGTATTGCTATCTTTCAAGGATTTTAACAGGGTCCCCATTTTCAAGGGCTTGCTAATCTAACTTCAGTAGCTACATACAAATATGTACAACTTTACACAAGACCTGTTATGCTGCAAGCCATTATAATTGTTTTTCTCGCCCATGGCATCAATCATAATTGATGCTAAACCATATTAATCATTTTCTACACCACCGAATGACAGATGTTGATGAAAGTTAATATTACAAAGATATATACATATTTAAGAAAGTTAAGATTGTGGTACACACAGTTGCCTCATAGGTGTAAGCAATCTCGCAAAACGTAGGGGCACATGAGCCTTGATATATGTTCCTTGCTCCGTATATTCCTATATAAGGATTAGATAAAATGTCAGGAAATCAACAATAACAAGAAGGAAAGCACAATATAATAAACAATGTATAATATGCCAGACTATGATCAACAGGTAGCAATTGATAAATGGACAAGGGGTATTTACTTACAGTTTTCTCAACCATTCCAACCTGGTGAATGGTGCTGAGAAGGTCCCCATTTTCAAATGGTAACAAAGCTTCCACCCATACCATAGAGTCCTGTTAAAGAATAATAGAATTTTAACCAGAAAATGTAAATAGTTGTAACAAATGGACTACATGATAACGAAAGACAAAAATTACATTTAAATTATATTAAGACTGGCTTCCACTGTGTACCTTTAGTTTTTCTTGAACTGCATTACAGAATTCTTGTACGCCTTCACCACTTAAAGCAGATATGCATACAACATCATCTCTTTTTTCAGCTTCTAGCCTGATTTTCTGGAGATCACTAGCCTTATCAATCTGCCATAAGAAAAAGATATGCATGTTCAAGCTGGAGTTCATGCTGTAACAGTTAAACTTCAAGTGCACAGAGTGACCAACATAAAAAGCAATAGAAGTACACGTCATAGTCTAATTTTAGGATAAGAATTTCATTGCTGTGAGAAGCAATAGAAGCAGTCCATAATCCATGAATTTATTTTAAAGCATTATGGTTACTTCCCAATATACAATAATTATGATCTTAAACGATATGATATTATAAAAAGAATATGAATTTTAGGAGTAAAGTCATATTCTCTCTTGTTGCCCTCACGAACCAACTACCCTAGAACCAACTACCCTTAACAAAGGATGTCATTATATTTTTTATTAAATGCATCAATAAAGAAATTCAAAAATGAATTCATTAAAATTTTAAAAACTTGAAGGACAAACAGCAGCAATTATGCGAAAGAGAAAGAAAAAAATTTCTCCTAATATACCTTGTTCCAGACAATCAATCTTGGAATTGATGATACATCTAGTTCTGACAGGACTTTGTCCACAGCATTTAGCTGTTGCTCGGCCAAGGGGTGACTGCAATTCATGAAAATAATTGATGAGATATGTGGTAAGACAACACCAGTAGATGTCTAGTTCTTCTAAATTCCTTTTTTCTACAAATAAAGTGACTCCCAGAACTTTTATTGATATATAACCTGATATCAATCACATGAACCAAAAGTGATGACTCTGATATCTCCTCCAGTGTGGCTCTGAAGGCAGCAACCTACAGAGAGCAGAAAAAAATTACTGTTCTGGGGGATCATTTCATAATTTGGATTATGTTTTAATGAGTTAATTTTTTTTATCATAAATCATGTAAAAAAATAATACTTAGTATCAATTGTATAACACCAGAAGCAAATAAAGTTGTAACGAAGGTATCTTTCTTACTAGTGTAGTAGGCAACTTCTGAATAAAACCAACAGTGTCTGTTAGGAGAAACTCCTTTCCATTCTTCATCTGGAAGGAAGCAAAGAAACAAAGCACGATATGTTAAAATACCTATAATTGAACCCATACAGGGGACACTGTAAACATCATAGGAATTGTAGCCAACCCACAGCCAAGGGACACTAAACATAGGAAACGACTGCTGTAAGGTAAATGCCGATATAAGGTTTTGGACTAGTTATTTATTTAGCAAAGAATATAATCTGGTATTTGAGTCTCATTGTAAATTAGAAAGACATCCACTACACAATAGTTGAAAATTCAACAATGAAGAAAATGAATAGGTTGTGAATAAAAATATGAAATTATCCAGGTAAATTTTTACTGACCTGTACCCTCCTTGTAGTTGGATCTAAAGTTGCAAACAATTTATCCTCGGCAAGAACATCTGCTCCTGTTAATTGATTCAAAAGTGTACTCTTACCAGCGTTCGTGTAACCCACCTAAAATGATGGCAAATAAGCATATATCATCGTCACCTTATAAAACATACATTACCATATCAGTCTAAAAAAATGGCCTCAAATATAAATGTTAAAAAACTAACCAAGGATACCACTGGCACGGGTACTGAGACACGCCTAGTACGGTACTGCTTTCGATGTTTCCTAACAGTTTCTAGCTCTTTTTTAAGAACACTAATCTGTCAAAGCCCGTGCATTAGATCTTTCTGAGAAAACAAAGTTCTAGGAAACAGAAATAATCATGAAATTTAGAGAAATGCATAATGTATGAAACTGGTAGGTTACTAATCATAGTATAGCACTAGCATACATCACACTAAAACAATCAAATGAAGCTGATTTTTGTAGCCATGCAGATAACTTTGACAATGATAAGATAATGCTGTATGCTCACTTGGTCACGCAAAATACGCTTGTCCACTTCTTTTTGTTTTTCACCCATTCCCTTCACCTGTCCTCCTCCTGATTGACGCTCAAGATGAGTCCACATTTTTGTTAGACGAGGTAGTTGGTATTCCATTTGTGCTAATGCAACCTAGAAATCAAAAGAAGGTATAATTATTAGAAAAGGGGTCTAAAATTCTCCTATTTGCCAAAGCTGTGGTTCTGGTAATAACTTGAAAATATAGATATATTTGGAGATTTCATCAATACCTTTTGCTTTTCTAAGGGTATCAGTAGCTCTAGCAAAATCAGTGGCTAGTATTTAGCAGCATGCGCCACTTAATTGAAATATAAATACAATACATCCTTTCTGCTCATACTCGACTTTTAAATTTTATTTTCTTAATGCATCTAAAATATCTTATATTTCAAAAAAAAAAATTAAAAAATTAGAATGTAATCTTTAGAGGAAATGGTCGCTTAATTAGTTTTAATAAAAATAAACATTGAAATAAGTGATAATATAAACCATAAAACCCCCATAGAGAAGTCCTGTTTTGTATTTATATGCCAATTAGTGGATTACATTTCCAAATATTGATCAATAGTTAATCGGATACTGATTACTGATACCCTATTAAAACAAAGGATACTGGAGAAACCTCCTTTTTAATTTATATAATTGCCTGTAAAGATGCTTCATGTGTTGCTGCTCGCTGATTAAATATATCAAGGATGAGAGCAGTTCGATCGCAAACTCTCACATTTCCACCAAAAACTTTTTCCAGGTTGCGCAGTTGCCTAGAATTAGCAGGGATCAGTAATTTTATATGAGATTCAGGCACTCCTTACACAACACTATAACTATAATAAATTATTAATTTTTGGCGCAGTCACTGTAGTGGAGCGATACAGTACAATAATATAGACCAGGACAGTTTGGATCTATAAAAAGAATAAAGGAAAGTAATAAGAAATATGCAACATAGTCTAACTCTAAGCTACCTCATCACCTTCTTACTGAAAATCAAAAGTTTCCAAATCATCATTACCACTTATACAGGAAAACAAATTTTCAAACAGAATCTCTAAAGTAATGGCTCCAATTATCTCATATCAAAGCTAGCAAAAAGATCAAAATGTTATTTTTTTAATGAAACTTTTATGGTCAGTTTTGAAGACATACTACCTTCAGTAAATGAAATAGTCAAATGTCAACAAAAAGTAGTAGTGTCAAAAAATAGCCTTAGCAGAAAGTATGCAGTTGGATAGGCATAAATGTGAGACACAGAAAACAGGTCCCTTACCCAGCTGATAGTTCATCATCAAATATCACAGTTTCAACGTCCAATGCATTAATTGCACTCTTAATTTCAGAAACTTTGCCGGAGCCAATGTACGTCCTAGGGTTCGGAGAAGCAAGCCTGTACCATTTAGAGTAACTCTGAAACTGAGTCAAATGACAATATGATGTCCCAAACAAAGAAGAAAATAAATGAACTGAGACATATCTATGAAGCAATTGAAATGTCTCAAAGGGAATAAAAATAGGATTACTGGTATGCCCTGTAAACAATATTGTGCAATGGAAAGCAACCATGGTCAGGAAAATGTTGCATATCAACTGTTAAGTGTTAACCATGGTCCATTATCTCCATAATTAGGGCAAAGTTTGATTCTTATATTCTTCCAAACTCACAAAATTAAAATGAAAAAATGGTTGGGGAAAGAAGAAAAATTACATATAAAGAAATGTATGCAGGCATGAACATGCAATGTTCTATTACCATCGTCATATAAGCTGTAAGAAAGAGGCATTCAATTGCATAACAATAGACAGCAAACAAAGAGTTCAATAGCTATACACCGACAATAAAGACTAACAGTATAATTAATTTTACATGTCTATTATCCAATCATATTTCAATGTCTTCAATGTCTTACCACAATGTAAAGAGATTTTGGAAAATAACAATTACAATGTGATAGTACGATATATATGTTTGGATTGACTTATTTGAAATTATCTACTAGCATATAAACACTAGTGAAATTGTTTGGGAGAGCTTATGGAAACACCTTGACATGTCCTATAAGTTGTTTACATCTTATGACATGCACATAAGTTGTTTTCAACTTATTTCCATAATCTCTCCAGGATATTGCTCAGATGAAAACAACTTATAGCTTATATAAAAACAATTTGACTTTATTTTATCATCATCTGTTATAAAAATAGTTTATACATAAACATTTACTATATGATAAACAATGTAGTCAGGGTCGCGTGCTGGGTCGTAGGAGCGCACGACCTTACGTGCTCCGGCCGGCCAATCGTGCATCGATCTTGTCATGGTTCGTTTTTGTGTCTACCCGTGGTCAGGAACGCGTTTTTGATGCAGGGACGTAATTGGCAGCACTGCAGGGACGTTTTTGTGTCAACTCTGTTTTTATCCTCTGTTTTTTCTGTACCAGTAAGGCCCCTTCCTGTCACTCTAATGGCTTCAACTTCAAATATTGTACCTCCTTCTAACCCTACTGCCCCTGCTGTTAATGATGATATATAATATATCACATATTTTATGAACTTAGAACTTGGTGTTATGAACATTTGGAATGATAATATAATTATGAATTATTAATTAACTTTTGTTCATGTATTATATTTTTTGTGTTTGTATGTATATGAATATATGTGAAGTTACAATTTTGCCCTTGAGTAGGGTCTTACGATCCCGTGCTACGACCCCGTGCTTACGACCTGTCACCAGCCTCACGATCCTATGTAGAAACTCGACCCTGACTACATTGATGATAAACATTAACTTATGCTATAAGTACCTAATTAAGTTCTTTATCCAAACACAGCCTACGAAGATAATTAAAGTTCTAATAATTAACAAAACGATGTAAAATCAGAATAAAGAATAAGCAAGAATAAAAAAATGATTTACTTCTGATAAGTAGAAGCAACAACCAATAATCCAGCAGTATCAGCTAACTGTTCCAGTTCACTCAAAGAATCTTCTATACCAAAAGAATCACTAGCTTCACCTTTTCGCTCAACACCAACTAGATAAGCTTTCTCTTCAAAAACCTAAAAATAGCAAATCGAATCAAATTGAATCAAAGAGATTGCAATTGAAATTGAAAATTGAGAAGTATGATTTACGAACCTCTTTTCCGTTACGGAGCTTGAAACGGTTATCGACGTTGCTACTACTGTTATCGTCGTTTTGTTCTTTCTTCTTTTTAAGCTTAGTAGTGACTTTATCTTCATCGGAGAGAACAACCGAAGTTGGAGGTAGCGGCGCTTCTTCGTTTTGTGGCGGTGGTTGAAACTGAACCGGAGAGTTTTGGTTTAGAGGTAAAACGGTGTCGTTGGAGGAAGAAGAGAGTTCAGCTTCAATGTTGCGCGGTATAGCTTTAAGAGAGAGAGGTGATGAAGAAGATAGAGAGCGAATAGGGAATGAAGGAAGGTTTAGATAATGATGAAGATAGCGTTGTTGTTGTTGTTGAAATTGAATTGAATTGAATGAGTGAAGAATAATTGAACCGTTAGAGCATGCGCATGTGTTCATCTTTTTCTTTCTCGTAACTGAATTCTGTTTAGTGATTATTATGCTTATTTTATGCCATTTATTATAAACGAGTTTTTAAAATCGGATAGATAGTATTGCGCACTAGTATTTGAGTCTCAGTTATGCTCTTGTTGTTGCAGTGTTGCTTATTGATTAGCTTGTGGCTGGTGGTGATGAAAGGGATATGGATTGTCTGTTGTTAAAGAAACGCGCGGTTTCGTGCAGTTTCTAATCTCGCCCTTAATTTAAGGGAAGATCGATGTCTTAGAAGTTAGATTGAACCCGTTTCTTACAGATTATTTTTTAAAAAAATCACTTTTTTAAAAAAAATAATCACTTTATAGAATATTACATCTGTTTGTTATAGATTTTAAAAATAATCAGAATCTAAAAATAATCTAAAAACTGTTAAAAATTAGAAGTTAAAATAGTAGTTTCTTAAAAAATAGATTATTTTTAGAGGAAAGAGAAAATAATGGTCAAAAGTTAAAGATATTTTTTAGACAAAAATATCCTATTTTAATTTTTATATTCCAATAATATCCTTCTGTTATCCTAATTATATATAAGACTTCCCGCCTTAGACTTCCCGCCGTCTCTTTGTCTTCACTGAGAATTGTTTCTCCATTGATCCTTGGAAGTTCTGAAGGTTAGTAATTCTTCTATTCTTGCATATGTTGATTTCCATTTGCACTATAAATATTAAATAGTTAACCTTCAAATAGTTAGGATTTGTTTTTTTTGTTGTTTTTCCCTTACTTTTGTGGTTTGGTTGCGGTGGTTTTTGCATGCGTGCAGTTTGTATAGGGGTGCCTATTTTTTTTGCCTATGTAGCCAATGTTAATCATGCATGTTGTTTGTTTCTCAGACTTGGTGTAGTAGTGGCATTTGCTTGAGAATTTGGAGAATATTAATGAGTTATAAGACACCGAGAGAAATTTCAATGACGGAAATGATAATAGTGTATCTCAACACAATGAATGGCAAGAGCCAACACAGGAAGATATCAGACACATAGAAGAAACAAAAAATGTTATTAGAGATCAATTGCCTAGAAGAGGACAACATTAATTTTATTTTCATTTATTTGTTTTCAGTAGACAATACTTCCTCCGGTCCTAATTATAAGATAACTTTTACTTTTTAGGTTCATTGGAATGCTAATGTATCTAAACTATAATATAGTCCAGATACATTAGTATTCCAATGAACCTAAAAAGTAAAAGTTCTCTTATAATTAGGACTAGAGGGAGTAATTGATATGAGTAGTACAAATACTACAATTTTGTTAGTGTATTTTTTATATGATATATTACAATACGATTATAATTTGTGCTGCTCTTTTTTATCTTTAAAATGATTATTTTGTGTCCTTTTTAGTAATTTTGTGATAAAAAATCACTTTTATATATAGTTGTATCCAAACAAGCTAAAAATTATTTTTTTATAAAAAGTAATTTTATCATGGTAAACAAACACAAAATAGCTTCTGATTTTTTGTAAAATCTCTAAAAAATAATCCCTAAATTATTTAATGTCAAAATCACTTATTTTTTAATCTATAACAAACGGGCACTATATATCGATATCGATAAAGGGTTTGTTTAGATTAATTTATTTTTAAGTTTTTTAAAAAATAGTTTATGTAAATAAATAAAATTTTATATTAATTCATAAGTTTTTGCTAGTAAAAATTTATCTTCATAAGCTATTATTTCATAAAATACATTAAAAAACTTATAGATAATATACAAAAGCTTATTTATTTGTATAAGTTATTTTGCACAAACTTAAAAATAAGTCAATCCAAACAAATCCAAAATTATAAAACCAATATTGAAAGATTCAGCTGTAGATTCTAAATCAGACAGCTCAGATGCATTACTAGGTTGACGTGTGCATCAAATCAAATATAATTGTATGATTATAGATGTTCATTGTCAATGGGAGGGGGGTGTCAATATTGAAAGATTCAGCCGCAGATAAATCAGACAGCTCATATGCATTATTGGGTTGACGTGTGCATCAAATCAAACATAATTCTATGATTATAGATGTTAATTATCATTTTTTTAGTTTTTTCTTTCCATTATTTCTCAATTGTGGAGGGTCACACATGTGTAATTAAATAGATGATAAAAAAAATTCAAAAACAGACAAATAACAAATTCAAAATTTAATTTCAAACTAGAATAACAATGACACCAAAAAAAAAAATTAAAAAAAAGAAAAACAATGACACCAAAATAAATATCAAATATCAAAATAAGGTAAAACAGAGAATTTAGCCAGTCTACAATACCAAAATTTTAATGTAAAAAATTTCTTTGAAAAACAAAGAAAGAGGCATATTGTGTACAACTTGTGCACTGATATAAAAATTATTGTGTGATTTTTCCATTCTTTGCCTTTTTTTTGGTGTTATTTTAATTTTTTTTCTTATAACTATTTTTGGTGAATGTATTCTATAAAAGAGAAAGAAACATTTTTCAAAAAGTGTTTGAAAAGTATTTTAAACTTCAACACAATTTAAACCCTCATTTTTCTCGTGCATCTTAATTTAACAATTATGAAAGAGAAAAAAATAACACAATATATATTTCATGTAACATTATTCGGAGAGAGTCTTGTATTAAAGAACTTCACATAAATGCCAAAACAGCCGTAGAGTAGTATAAATCATCAAAACTTAACGACATTGAGAAAAATTGTACCGAATTAGATCTAGGCCAAATTTATAGAAAGTAATCGAAATTACATGAATATATTTTATTTTGAAAACCTTTTTACAATTATACAGATGAATAATTGTTTCACAATATTGTAATATGTACTACTATCTTTGGTCATTTTTATAAAAGGTACTGTAATATTTTACGATGTAAATATCATACTACTTTACTTGCAATCTTAGTTAAAAATAATATTTCTCAAACCAAAGACTAAAATTCATTGAAAAACATGATATGGGGTGCGTTTGTTTTAAATATTTTTAAGAAAAAATCTATTATAGCCCCAAGTTTCACAACCAATTGTTTGAAGATTCATAGGGCACCAATCTATTATAGCTAACAAAACAGCCTTTGATCATCTCCCACAACAAAATTGTTGAAAAAGTGCTCATCATTCAATAACCATTAAGTGGCGGTCCCCAACAAATATTAGAAGGCACGTATGAGTTGTTGGTGCACAAAGATGATAAATGAATAGAAAAGAGAATGTATTAATGAACTTGAAAAATGACGGCTACAGGAAGAATAATAAAGGCACTTACTTTTATGATGATATCACTACTCCTATTTATACACAAGGACTAGGTCATAAAGACAACATAGCAAAATACTAAAATACCCTTAAATATAAATTACTTCTAACATCATCCCTTAATTTATATTTACACAAAACTAACGACACCAATTTCATCCCTCAAACGAAGAAATTGGTCAGTCTTGATTGCCTTTGTCATCATGTCTGCCAGCTGCTTCTGAGTGCTACAGTGCACAACTTCTAACACTCCATTCTGAACCTGATTCCTTAAGAAGTGATACTTGGTCTCAATGTGCTTGCTTCTCCCATGCAGCACTGGGTTCTTGGCAAGATTGATTGCAGACTTGTTATCAATCATCAGCTTCAGAGGCTTGTTTACCTTAATCTTCAGATCCTGTAGCAAGTTCAGAATCCACACAGCTTGGCATGCAGTCAGAGCGCCTGCAATATATTCAGCTTCACAGGTTGATAGAGCCACAACAGGTTGCTTCTTGGAGCACCAAGAAATAGGACCTCCCAGGAATTTAAACAAGTACCCAGAAGTACTTCTTCTATCAACCCTGTCTCCGCACCAATCAGAGTCTGAGTAGCTCAGAAGCTCTGATTCGGTCTTTCCTTCAGAAGGGAATAGCACTCCATGCTTCAGAGTTCCCTTGATGTACCTCAGAATCCTGACAGCAGCTTGGTAATGGGACCATTTTGGTTTGCTCATAAATCTGCTAATCATTCCAACTGCATAGCAAATATCAGGTCTGGTATTGCACAAATACCTTAGAGAACCAACCAACTGTTTGAAGGTTGTAGCATCCACATCCTCTCCATCAGAATCTGAGTCCAGCTTCTGATTGGTATCAGAAGGTGTAATTGCAATTTTGCAATTTTCCAGCTTAAATCTCTTCAGAAGCTCAAGTTCATACTTCATTTGATGTAAAATGATTCCTTTCTCAGAGTACATAAATTCCATCCCTAGAAAGTAACTCATTTTACCAAGGTCTGTTATCTCAAATTCATTCATCAGAGCCTTCTTGAACTTAGCTATCTCTTGTCCAGAGCTTCCTGTCAGCAATATGTCATCAACATATAAGCATACCAGAATCATATTGCCTTCTGAAGTGTGTTGAACATAAACACCATACTCCAATTCACATTTCTGAAACCCCTGCTTCTTGAAGAAAGAATCAATCTTCATATTCCAGGCTCTGGGTGCCTGTTTCAATCCATACAAGGCTTTATGTAATCTATACACCATCCCTTCCTGATTCTTTTTCTCAAAACCAGGAGGTTGTGACACATATACCTCCTCTTGTAATGGACCATTCAGAAATGCAGATTTCACATCTAAATGCATCAGAGGCCAATTCCTGTTAGCAGCTATTGCAATTACCAGTCTAATTGTTTCATGTCTTGCTACAGGTGCAAACACTTCAAAATAATCTAGCCCAGGTTTCTGCAGGAATCCTCTTGCTACTAACCTTGCTTTGTATTTGCCAATTGATCCATCTGGCTTTAGCTTCTGCTTGAAAACCCATCTGACACTGATGGCTTTCTTGCCTTTTGGAAGTTCTGATAGCTTCCAAGTTTTGTTTCTCTTGATAGCATCAAGTTCTTCATTCATGGCCTGCAACCAGACTTGTTGCTTAAGAGCCTCTTCTATACTCACGGGTTCAGAGTCTACTAACATAGCACACTGAATAACTTCTCCCTCAGAGTCTACTTCAGTGTCTTGCAGCATATCAAACCCTGCAAACCTTCTTGGAATGCTTCTGATTCTCTGTGGTCTTTGATCTTGTTCCACATGATTTCCTTCAGAGGTGGGAGGTTGAGAAGTACTATCTTCAGAAGCTTCAACATCAGAGTCTTGACTTTCAGAGTCTCCTTCAGGACCACTTTCAGAGTCTGAATCACCTTCAGAACCTGAATCACCTTCAGAACCTGAATCACCTTCAGAGCCTGAATCACCTTCAGAGCCTGAATCACCTTCAGAATCTGAATCACCTTCAGAATCTCCTTCAAGAAATATCACATCAGAGTTGGATTGAGTTTTGTTCCAATCCCAAGTTTCTAATTCCTTCACAATGACATCTCTGCTGAATTCAATTCTATTAGTCTTTGGACAATAGAGCTTATACGCACCTGTACTGTGGTACCCCACCAATAACATAACTTTGCTTCTATCATCCAGCTTCTGTCTTCTAGCGTCTGGAACATGTTTGTAACAAACAGAACCAAACACCTTCAAATGACTAACACTTTGCTTATCTCCAGTCCACTTTTGAATAGGAACTATTTCCTTCAACTTCTTCGTTGGACATCGGTTGAGCACATAACATGCCGTTGCAACAGCTTCACCCCATAAATTATGAGGAAGCTTCTTCTCTTTCAGCATGCTTCTCACCATATCAAGCAAAGTACGATTTCTTCTTTCAGCAAGACCATTGTGTTGAGGAGTGTAAGGAGCAGTAACCTCATGCTCAATTCCATTCTCCTCACAGAAAGTTTTAAACTCATTGGAATTAAACTCACCACCACCATCCGTTCTGAGAATCTTCAGCTTCTGACCACTCTGCTTCTCAGCTTTCACTTTGAACTTCTTAAACTCAGCAAACACCTCATGTTTGTACTTTATCAGGGATACCCATGTCATTCTAGTAAATTCATCTACAAATGACACAAAGTATTTATTCCCTCCAATTGATGCTACCTGAAATGGACCACACACATCAGAATGTACTACTCCCAATGCATGTTTTGCTCTTGGAGCTACTCCTGATGCAAAAGACAGTCTTGGTTGCTTTCCTTCCATGCACACCTTGCATGACTTCTCAGGTTTCTTGATTGTAGGAATTCCATTTACCAGATTCTTTGATTTCAAATGCCCTAGGCTTCTGAAATTTAAATGACCAAATCTTCTATGCCACAGCTCACTATCCTTCTCAACACTTGTTGCACTAAGGCATTCAGAGTCTGCAGTTTTAACATTCACCTTGAATGTCCTGTTCCTTCCCTGTTCTGACTCCATAATCAGCTTCTGATTACGATCATACAGCTTCAGAAGATTGTCCTTCATGGTAACTGAGAAACCTTTCTCAATCAATTGCCCTACACTCATCAGATTGCTTTTCATGCCAGGTACATACCATACATTCTGAATCAATGCTGATTTGCCATTGTTCAGAGTGACTCTGACATTTCCCATACCTTCAGCATTAAGGTATTTATCATCAGCACATCTGATCCTTGTACTCTTACTCGAGTCAAAGTCAACCAACCACTTCTTGTTTCCAGTAAGATGATTTGAACGCCCTGTGTCCATATACCACCACTCTGATGAATTCATATCATCAGTCTCAGAAGCCATTAGCAACACAGATTCACCATCAGAGTCATCAGAGCTTCTGGCTATATTTGCTTCTTCTGACTTCCTTTCTTTGTTTGACCGACACTCAGAAGCAAAATGACCAAACTTCTGACAACAGTAGCATTGAATCTTCTTCTTGTCAAACTTCTCTTTTCCCTTCTGATACTTTTGCTTATCAGAGTTTGAAGTTTCAGGCTTCTGAACTCCATCAGACCTTCTCTTGGCTTCTGACCAAGACTTCTTCTGATAGTTCTTACCAGAGTCTGCTTTCAGAGCATGCTGCTCTACTTCTCTTTCAGAGTTTCTCTCAGTCAAACGCAACTCTTGTGCTTCTAGACTGCTTTGTAGCTCTTCAATTCTCATGGAACTCAAGTCCTTGGAATGTTCAATAGCTACCACAATGTAATCAAACTGAGGGGTAAGTGATCTCAATACCTTCTCAATGATTACTTGTTCTGAGAGTGTTTCTCCACACGCCTTCATCTCATTAGTGATCAAAATCATTCTTGAGATGTACTCAGAGACCTTCTCATTGTTCTTCATGTTGAGATTCTCATACTGCTTTCGTAAGGACTGAAGCTTCACCTTCTTCACTGATGCATCACCACCATAGCATCTGATCAATGTGTCCCACGCGGCCTTTGCCGTTTCTGAGTCAGCAATCTTCTCAAACACGTTTTCATCCACACACTGATGGATGTAGAACAACGCCCTCTGATCTTTCTTCTTCGTATCCTTCTGAGCAAGCTTTTGTGCATCTGTTGCATCAGCTGCTACTGGAACATAACCTTCAGTAACAAGTTCAAGTACATCTTGAGCACCAAACAGAACAATCATCTGTTTCATCCAACGATTCCAGTTTTTGCCATCAAACACTGGAAGCTTGGTACTCATACCACTGTTTCCGTTCATCTTCAATCTTTGTACGTTCACTTAAATCTCACTAACACTCGTGTTTCCCAATCCCGCAGAATCAGAAAATGTGATTCTGTTACAACTTCGTTCAAGATTCAACTCGAATTCAAGAAACGAAATCAATCACACAACGCCTCACGTTTCACTCGTGTTTCCCGTGGATTCGAACCGGAGCTCTAGATACCAATTGTTGGTGCACAAAGATGATAAATGAATAGAAAAGAGAATGTATTAATGAACTTGAAAAATGACGGCTACAGGAAGAATAATAAAGGCACTTACTTTTATGATGATATCACTACTCCTATTTATACACAAGGACTAGGTCATAAAGACAACATAGCAAAATACTAAAATACCCTTAAATATAAATTACTTCTAACATGAGTCTTCTGATTTTGATGTGCATATACCGCCAAAGATTGGAAGAAATGTTAAAAGGGGAGTACATGTTATACTAAGCTTATATAAAATGACCAAAAGGACAAAAAATTAAGCTTACTATGTTCAATATACAATACTTTGAGGATAACATTCACCAACCAAATTAAATTGCAGCAAAAAAATTATGTTCAAAACATACAGAAGATTGTCTCTTGCAAACTCTTTGAGTTCAAAGTGACACATTGGAACTGCCACTTCGTCAAAACTTAAGATTGATAACATATCTAAATTTATGATACAAAAGTAAAGACAAATCTTTTAATATACATAAATTTATTTTTATCATCAGATTAATATGTTTTATTATTAAATCAAATGAGATGTAATAGGATATATTGATTCAATTGTGAGATTTATTGATTCAACAATAAAAATAATTTTTTTATAATAAAAAACTTACTTGACTTATGCATATTAGACAAAATTTAATAACATAACAAAACGAGTTGTATATATTTTCACACAAAATCTAACATATCGACATCAACGATATATATTTTTATAGTTTTCAACTTTTTTATATATATATATATATATATATATATATATATATATATTCTCTCTTCTATCATCTAACATCCACACTCATCTGTATAGAGTGTCGCAGTGTAAGTATTAAGATGTATGTCCAAAATTATATGGCTAGAATATAATCTATTTACGTTGATTCAAAAAAAAGAATATAATTTATTTATAATGATATTTCTTGTATGTTTTTTAGTGCAAACAAGAAGACAATGTTCTCAATCGGACAATAACAATTTCATAATTTGAAAGGGTGAATGATTGTCGAACATTTTTAATGCATTTGTTAATGATAGAATTAATGCGTTTTATTTTTATTTTTGGTCAAGTTAATGCATGTAATTTTATTTGAGTAATTATCAATTGGTATCTTGAAATTGCAGAGATCTCACATTTACACTATAAAATAAGAAGTTAAGCATAAAAATATTAGACTTTGAGTTATATCACTTCCTAACAAATTAGTTACTAAATTACACCGTTATTTATTATCAAACTAGTTCGTTTTTTTAAGGATCAAACTAGTTCTTATAAAGCTTACCATAAAAACTAGTTCTTATAAATTAACAGAATGACCAAATTGCTCAACATCATTCAAAATGGAGATTTCTTTTTTTATTCATAAATAAATTTCAGTAGTATAAATATGCAATTCTTAAAACAAATAAGTGTATGTGTGATTTTGCGTTAAACAATTGTAAAATTGATTTTGATAAAAAATTTGTTGAAGATAAAGTAATTTATATTTGGATACAGTTATATTAAAATGAGTTGAACAATAAATTTATGTATGTTTATAAAAAAAATAAATTTATGTATAAAAATCAATTATAGAATCACTAGCCCGCCAAACGGGCACCGTGCCCGTTTGTGTGATCGATATTCTTTTTTTTTTTATTTTCTGTGATCGAAATTCTTTATTGTGCAAATATAAATAACTATTTAATCTCTTTTTTTATTGGACTTAGTTAATTGATAACTACTTAACATCCTTTTTTGTTGTGGCTAGTTATTAAGAAGAAAAAAAATATTTTTTTTTTACTATAAAAAAACTGAAAACATACTTTTATGTGGAAGTTGTGCTTAGTTATTAAGAGAAAAAAAAATTATTTACTAAAAAAAACTGAAAATCTATTTTTATGTGGAAGTTATTTTTCAATATATTCAAATATTTAGTTTTTTTTTGGTAGTTTTTTTTAAGGGTAAAATAGGTATAATGAAAAAGCCATCCCAAAAATTTGTATCCTCTTTATATATAGTAATAGATGAACTATTTGCGTAAAAAAAATAATCATCTATTACTATATATAAAAAAGATACAAATTTTTGGGATGACTTTTTCATTATTCCTATTTTATCCTTAAAAAAAAACTACAAAAAATAAATAAATATTTGTATATGTTGAAAAATAACTTCCACATAAAAATAGATTTTCAGTTTTTTTTAGTAAATAATTTTTTCTCTCTTAATAACTAAGTACAACTTCTACATAAAAGTAGGTTTTCAGTTTTTTATAGTAAAAAAAATATATATTTTTTTCTTCTTAATAACTAGCCACAACAAAAAAGGAGGTTAAATAGTTATCAATTACAACTAAGTTCAATAAAAAAAGATATTAAGTAGTTATTTATATTTGCACAATAGAGAATATCGATCACAGCAAAAAAAAAATAATAATAAATCGATCGCACAAACGGGCGTTTGGCGGCTAGTGAACTATAAATAGAATTTAAGTTTAGAAACAAAAACAATTTGCATAAAAAAAAGACAAAAACAATTATATTTTAGAAAAACCAAATATAGATGAATTATTCGATACACATCTTATTTGGATATATACTGATACACTGCTGAACTGAATAAGACCTATATCGAATGTTCATCTTAATTTTACATCTCTAACCTCTAAAATAAATTTTAACTCCTCTAAAAATGGAACTGAAAATACTACTGCAAGTGATTTACTCAATTTTATTTTTAGTAAAAAATTAACTTTCTCTTATTATTTTGTTTCCCAAAATAAATTAGGAAGAGTTAACAGTGTTTTTTCTTCACTATACTACGTTTTCACTTGTCTTGTTACAATTTCATAGCTTTCTTCTCCAAAATCTTAAAACATGGACAACACTTTCTTAACCATTCTCTTCTTCCTTTTCCTCTCCATTCTTCACCAACCCATTTCTGCATCAAATCTACACAAACTCAAACAACTCAAATCAAATTATCTTTCTCAATCCACATCCTTACACACTACTCACACTCCACAATCACCAACCAAATATTTTGAGGTAACAAAACCCATTCAACTCCCAAAAACAAAACCTTGTTCATACCATGTTCTTCACCATGATTTTGGTTACACATATGGAAACCCTCCAGTTATTGCTAATTACACCTCTCCTTCTCATTGTTCATCTAACAAATTTTCCAAAATTGTTCTTGAATGGAAAGCAACATGTGTTGGAAGACAATTTGATCGCATTTTTGGTGTTTGGCTTGATGGTGTTGAGTTACTTAGAAGCTGCACAGCAGAACCAAGAACAAATGGGATTGTTTGGATTGTTGAAAAAGACATCACAAGGTATCAATCTTTGTTGTTGAATCATGAAAAAAATCAAACCTTTGCTGTTTTTTTGGGTAATATTGTTGATAAAACTTATACTGGTGTTTATCATGTTGATGTCACTATTCATTTTTACCCTTTTGCTGTCAACACTCATGAGACAAAAAAGATTAATTCTTTAGCATTTGGGAGTGGTTTTCATGCTGATTTGATCTTGCCCATTTCAAGAAATCTCCCACTTAATGATGGGTTGTGGTTTGAAATTCAAAATTCTACTGATGTAGGTTTGAAGGAATTCACGATTCCTCGAAATGCTTATAGGGCTGTTTTAGAAGTGTATGTTTCATTTCATGAGAATGATGAGTTTTGGTATGGTAATCCTCCAAATGAATATCTTATTGCAAATAACCTTACCAATAATACGCCCGGAAATGGACCCTTTAGGGAGGTTGTAGTTACTCTTGATGGGAAGGTTGTTGGTTCGGTTTGGCCTTTTACTGTGATTTACACTGGAGGGGTTAATCCCCTTTTGTGGAGACCTATTACTGGGATCGGATCATTTGATCTTCCGTCTTATGATATTGAAATTACGCCTTTTTTGGGGACAATATTGGATGGAAAGTCTCATTCGTTTGGGTTCAGTGTGACAAATGCGTTGAATGTTTGGTATATAGATGCAAATTTACATATTTGGTTGGATGCAGATAGCAGTAGAACAGAAGGAGAACTCGTGAATCACATTGACAAACCTTTAGTTGAATCGCTAGTATCTGACTTTATTGGTTTAAACGGAACGTTCTTGACTAGTGCGAAGAAGTCCATTTTGTCTACCGGATGGGTTAGGTCCTCCTTTGGTAATATCACAACCAGTTTCGTCCAAAACTTTGATTACTACAATAAAATGGTAATGGCGAAGGATGGGGACAAACAAACTGTGGACCAAATTATATTTTTCAACGACAGTGTTCGAGCTAAACTTCCATTGTCCTATCTAGAATTGGTCGATAACACACACCGAAAGTTTTCCCTTTACTTGGACACAGATGCACTAGAGCAGAATAATGACACTTATTTAGCTGTTTCAAACGTTACATTAGGATTTGATGTGAATACGTCTCAGAGCAAGGGTTCTGGATTTTCAAATAGCTTTCTAAATAATGTGCAGGATAGCCAAGGTACAATGGTTGTTAAAAAGAATTTGGTTATTAGTGGAGTGGGTGAAACAAAGCAAGATTACGGATATAAAAGCAATGAATCTTGCTACTTTAGGAAAATTGGCTGTTCAAATTACACAATCCTCTATGATAAAGTAAAAAATTCATGCAACAAAAGAAGTCACTCTCGTTTTGGCCTTAACTATATCAGAAAGTTGCCCGTTATGCTCTAGAGTGAGTCCCTTTCTGGTTTCAATTATGGAGATTAACTTCTGTAATGACTGTTAAATTATTTTTATTTTGCATTACATATGGAAACACTCAAGTCTTTTGAATTTCTTTCTCTCTATTGTTGTTGTTTTGTGTAGTTTCTATCTATGTGTGTTATGGTTTGAAGTTTGTTGTGTGTTAATTAATTTGAGTTTGAACTTAATGAACATCGTGGAATATGAACTTATGTTTTTTAGTATTAATCCAATGCTGAAATTTCTGTTTTCTGGAATGAGTTTCTGTTAATGCACTGAAGCATGGAATTGATGTTGAAACCAAACATTTTGGTTTCATAAACTAGCTGCAATAAGCACACTTGATAAGTTACTTCATTTGCTAAAAATTTTGATTTGCCAATGTAAAGTTGTTTTTATTTTGGTTACCAAATCTGGTTTCAACTTTCAATAGTGATAGATCACTTTATGTAGTCTGCGCAGTTTGCAAATCACGCCTTTCATGTAAAGTTGGTCGGTCCTTCTTTGATATCCTACCTCTGATATTTTTTCCTCAACTTCATGATACTAATCAAGCAACCAGAAAAACCAATTCAAAGCAAATGAAGAAGTGTCTCTCCCAACTAATATGGAATTCAGACATTTATCCTTGAAGAAATCAGAACACGAATTTTCATTCTCATCCTTATTTCTTGCCCTTATAACGTTCTCAGCAAATTCATCAACTTTTTGTATTGATTTCTTAAGCTTTCTTTCCATACTTTAGTTAAGTAACCTTATAGCATTCCTTACACAAACCAGTGCGACAAATCTATGCAATGTGGCTTTTGTTGCAACCTCAAAATGTGTTGCAAATGGTATTTCAGGCAAATGAGGTTGTTTTGTGAACAACTAGGATCAACACCAAAAGCTATCATGCAAACATTATCTATCAAAAGTGAGCCTTAGAAAATATCTTAAAGATCTATGGAAAGAGATTTCTACAAAGATGAATCTAAGACGGGTATGAGCCTATTGTACACAAGCTCAAACAATGTCTCAGTTGTTAATTTCCTAAAATTTATGGAATGAAACTCGATTTATTTCTGCCATGTTTCATTATCAGCATCTCCAAATAAATCGGAAACCGTGTCTTTGAATTATTTTCCCTTGAGGCAAAAAGGAAGGTTCAAAAAGCAAGCTCAAAACAAATCTCATGTTGCAAATGTTTTGAAACTTCAAATCTATGCGAGATAAAAAGTAAATAAAATCATTAAGTGGGTCGGTTTTTGGTTTTTCTCATCCTCTAGTGATTTGACTAACCTTCATCCGTGATAGTATTTTTCTTACTACAAAATCTACGGACTCAGCAACCCACCCTATTAAGAGTCCATTTAGATTAACTTATTTTTTGAGTTTATGCAAAATAGTTTATGCAAATAAATGAGGTTTTATATTAATTTATAAGTTTTTAATAATGAAAATTGTATTTTTATAAGTGATTTTATCATAAAGTACATTGATAAATAAACTTATAATAATATATAAAAATACTGCATAAACTATTTTATATAAGTTCAAAAATAAGCCAATTCAAATGGGCACTAAAAACAAACAGCCAAATAGTTTTTAGATTTTTCTTTAATAAAAAAATTGAGATTCTAATTTCGGAGTTTAAAAGAAAATTGAGGTTAACAAAACATATAAATAGATTCATACAATTTTGAGGTATATTTAAGAATATTTTGTTAGTATAATTTAATTTAATGAAGCATATGTTAATGAGTTTTCCAATTTTTAATTAAAAAAAAAAGAATTATCCTTATGCACATTTATAATAGTTTTTTGAATTTTCTAATTTTCAATCAAAAAAATTAACTCGCACATTTATGAAAAATAAAAGGGGTTTGCTAATTTAGACCCACTTAAAAACATTTGGGTCTAAATTAGCAATGTGCACATTTTCACTTTGGACAAAAAAACTTTGACATTTAGTTATTTTACACTAGAAAGTTGAGGGTTAGTTAGGTAAATTTTATTAAATAGTGTGCACCCACTTTGCTAATTTAGACCCACTTAATTATAAATATATGCAACCTAAATAAACAACCTAGGAAATCAAAAAAAGGACAACTTAAAAAAACATATATACAATCCAAATTTATAAAACTACAAAATTACCCTTTATATTAAAATTACTTAAAATAGTGAAAGAAATGTATTATTGTCCAAAATAAAAAGGTGCACATTGCTAATTTAGACCCACATATTTTTAAGTGAGTCTAAATTAGGAAACCCCAAAATAAAACTATTATAACTAAATAAGATAAAATACACTTGACCAAAAAAATAAAATAATTTTGGCAATAATTTTTGAAAGTTTTTTGTAACAAAATAACGGATAGTCTCTCTGCTTCTTCAGTAGAATTTTGCTTGCCCCCATCAAGTGTTTGTGAAAATGCCTAAACCTAAATCCACCGATGCGCATTCACAATCGCCGCGAAGAAGATCACCGAGGCTCATCCTCCTCCACGAAAACAACAACAACAACCCCACCACCCCTAAACCTAAATCCACAAACAACAATTCTTCTATCCAATCAACAACCCTCACCGTTCCCTCTCTCAGAAGATCTGCTAGATTTTCCAATCAAAATGCCCTCGATGATGTTAAACTCACTGAATTTTCCTCGAGAGTGAAGCAAGGAAAAACAAATGGAGGTGGTAGTGGCTGCGATGATGTTATAGGGATTGAAGTTGGTGGAAAACGGAAAACAAAGCGTCATGGCGATGAAATTGTGGGAAGGTCGAAGAACGAATCAGGTGGAGCAAAAGAGAAAAGAAAGCGTGGTGGCGATGAAATTTTGGAAGGGTCGAAGAAGGAACTAGTTGAAGAAGCAAAAGAGAAAAGAAAGCATGGTGGTGATGATGAAATTGTGGAAGGGATGAAGAAGGAACTAGTTGAAGGTGGAGCGAAAGGGAAAAGAACGCACAAACACGTCTGCAGTGAAATTGCGGAAGGATGGACTAAAGAACAAGAATTGGCACTGCGAAAAGCTTATTTTACTGCAAAACCTACTCCCCATTTCTGGAAGAATGTGTCTAAAATGGTATGCTCTCTAAACAATTCTCGTGTTTTGTAAGATCGTATGCAGATTTTATAGAATTATTATGTGTTCAAATGAAAACTACGAGAAACTATTAAGAAAGACCTAGATATGAATGAGTTGGACAGAGATATGATATATGAGAGCATTATGGATTCGTTTGATCTATGTAGCCGTGCGATAAGAGTTAAGACTTGGTTGTTGTTTTTTATATGACATCCCTCAAAGACTAGCATGGTTCATCACAATTGATAAATAGCTTGTTAAGTAGCTTAGTGTGGGTTTAGAATGCTTGCTGTAAAATAGTGTGTAATGGTAAAGCTACTCTAACTATGCTAAGGCTAGTACTTCCATTCAATACTCATCTGCTTATTTCATTCATGGCAAGTGCAATTATAGATCAAGCATAACAGAATTCCTACATATTCAGGATTCCCTTATCTAAATAGCGCATATGCCTTAGATGTGTGTGTAACGGATACAACATGATTCATTGTAACAACTATTCTAGAGACTTCATACAGACGAGGATATTCCTTGCTATCACTTGGACTTAGGCATCACATAAAGCTCTCGCCATTTGGACTTAGGCATCACTGTTGACATTCTGATTTTAGTGCCACTCAAACGAAAAAGCTCTCACGAAAAGTGACTGAGAAAAATAGGACCTCAATCTGATGCTATGTTCTTATGCATCCCATTAAGCTTACTCTTTGCCAACAAATCAAAATGGCCTAGGTTCAAACCAATTAGTGTGTATAGAAAGGTCTTTTCAGCAGAGGCAACACCCAGGTGATGCCTAAATTCAGAGCGGATTTGTCTCCAATTGTGAGATTTGAATTTTTTGGGTGATTCACCATTTGCCCAAAAAAAAATAAACCCAAAGATGACGACTTCAGTTTATTACCGCCTTAAAGACTAATACATTGGGCTGAAATGTCACTTAAAAACAGTGCAGCCACTGTGATGCTGAACACAATGATAGAAAGGCATTACAACAGAGGGCTTAGACCATTTCCAACGGTAGTATCTATTTCAATAAGAAGTGGTACCTATTAGGTACTACCATTGGAGCAAAACACTTTTTAGCACCTATTAGGTACCACTTCCTAAATAAGCACCCTCTCTCTCTTCATTAAAAAATATTTTTGTGGGACTGATTTACAAAGATGTAGAGTTATTGATGTAGAGGTATTTGTGGGCCCTATTTAGAACTTTTTAAGAGGTGCTGGGTTGGAAGAATTGAGTGCTTAACAAATAAGTATTATTATTAAAAAATTATAAATAAGTGATGTGTACAAGTGGAACCCAATTAAGTACTCAAAATTGTAGTGCTCCATTGTGGATGCTCTTACAACGGCACAGTGTGGTCGCTGCAGAACCGTGGGATCTAATTACTGTCTTTAATCCATTGGTTTTATAGAGGCTGCACAATGTGCAGTCCTGTAGAAGATCCGGGTCTGAGGATGGTGTTGTATGCCTGTATTATATGGACTTTGTAGTTTCCTTGACCAAACATGTATGGCTAGAAGTATCAGCTGCCAGACATGTGTAATGTAAACTGTGTTAGGATCCTCTCCATTTTTTGCTTTCTCCATTTTTGCTATTACTAAAGTTTTGAGAATATAAATGCAAAGATATGACATTTTGTGGGCCCAATAATTTAATATATATTATAAAAATCTTCAAAACTATAGTAATGAAGAGGAAAAATGGAGAGGATCCTAACTCGTACTTGAATATGAATATTTCTCATTAACTTAAAAAAGGTTGAAACAACTATTTATATACATAAGAGATGGAGCATATCTAAATAGGAATGATATCCTAACAAATCATACTAACAAATAAATAACAATATCTCAACACTCCCCCTCAAGGTGGAGCACATATATATGATATGCATCCATCTTGTCACATATGTAAGTTATCCGAGGACTTCGTAGAAATTTGGTAAAGATATCAGCAAGTTGATCCTTAGAAATAAATGTTTCAACCACACATGTAGCATGAGCCATAGCTCGATACTCAGCTTCTGTACTCGACCGGGAAACAATGGTCTGCTTTTTGCTCCTTCAGTCACCAGAGAGGATGACTTTGGGTCGTTCTAGGATCATCTCTATACAAAAAAAAAAAAAAGTTGTCCCCTGTAGCTCAAAGGTCTCAACTTATCGTAATCCGCTTGCCCAGCTGTATCCCAGAGGCCTAAATTATAAGTTATGCCTTCAATAACCACATTTGCACTAAAATTATCAAACACGGTAGGGACTATATTCCTACGGTGTTTGATAATTTTAGTGCAAATGTGGTTGTTGAAGGCATAACTTATAATTTAGGCCTCTGGGATACGGGTAAGAGGATTACGATAAGCTGAGACCTTTGAGCTACAGGAGGGCAGCTGTTTTTTTTTTTTTTTTGTATAGAGATGATTCTAGAACAAATGACCCATCCTCTCTGGTGACTGAAGGAGCAAAAATCAGACCTTGGAGTGCAGTCACAATGATGATAGACCAAAACATGAATCAAACCTGGGATCCACACACTGAAAGTTGTCCCAATAGAACCAAGAAGGAAAATCGAGTCAGATGAGATTAACAACGGCAAAAACAGATGGCTGGAGAGTAGCGCAGCTTCTGTAACGACGGCGCGGTGAACAGTGCGCGCAGAGTGAACAGTGCTCGCGTATGAACAGTGTTTTGTGAAAATTAGGGTTAGCCTTGACGGCGGCTGAACCCAGATCTAAACCTGCTCTGAATACCAACTTGAATATGAATATTTCTCATTAACTTAAAAAACCTTCCCCCGCTTAATCTCAGTGTAATTACTTTTTTGGGCTTAGGCCCCGTTGAATGCCAAAAAAAAAAAGAAGGTTGAAACAAACTATTTATATACATAAGAGATGGAGCATATCTCTTTTTGGGCTTAGGCCCCTTTTTATTTCCAAAAAAAAAAGAGATGGAGCATATCTAAATAGGAATGATATCCTATGATAACTCCAAAAGATACTAACAAATCATACTACAATAAATAACAATATCTCAACACTCGTTTTTAATATGGTGTTGTTATAGAAAATTTTTCTTTGTGTGTTTATTTCCTAAGGGTAACAGTTATATTTAAAATATGAAATTGTTAAAAACGTCTCTAATATCTCTTTTGGAATAGTTTATTTATGATGTGATATTAGAGTTTCTATATGACCAAGTGATCCAGGTGTGGATTTGCATTATTCAGGCAGCAAGCATGCATGAGTGGACATATTAGATATAAAACCATTCACACATCTTTGTGCAATCAATTTTATTTTTAGGATAACTGGTTTGTGGTTGTTATCTGTAACTATTATACAAAGGAAAATTTAAAATTTTAATATGTTCATGGTTACTTTATTGCACACGTGCTTAATTCTTTTGGTCATTGAAATTGCTGTACAAAATCTGTTGCAGGTACCTGGGAAGTCTATACAAGATTGCTTTGATAGAGTTCATGATGACTTCCACACACCTCCTCAATGTCAGCCTCGATCAAGGGCAAAGGCAATTAACTCATCACCACTTCATAAATTCTCAATATCTGCAAGTAAACTTCTCAAACCTACTGAAAAGAAGACCGCCAAATCAAATATTCTCAAACCAAAAAACCTCATTAACCAGAAGTCTATCGAGAATCTGTTACAGCATCATCTTAAAGTTGATCAATATCGTAAAGGGGACATATTTTCTGTTCTTGAACCTAATATTGATTTTTCTATTTCTACTAATGCTATTCAGCCTAGTCAAAAACTTTGTACCCCAAAGCAGCAAAAAGAAAATCGAGGATTGCTACTAAGTTGCACTGAGAGATCATCATCATCATCTTCAAGTCATAAGAAGTCTCCTTCTAGATTTAATGTCGCACCGGGTGTTCAAAATCTTGGTAGTCCGCCTGTGCTAAAGCAAGTAAAGAACAAGGTGCAGCATGAAAAATATGTCAATCAATTAAGAGTTAGGGATCTTAGGAGAAGAGCAACATCTACACGGGCAAAAATGTCTGCAGTTGGAGACGGAAACGACATTCAGAGAAAGGATGTTAAAGCGGCAAAAGTTGCATTGGTTTCAGAAGCTAGAGATGCTATCAATAGGTTTCAACAATCGCAAGTTAATCTCATGAACACTTGTAGTTCTGATGAGGACTATGATCGTGACATTGGAGTTGAATGTGAAAGTGAATAGTTTTTTCTCGAGCTAATTGACTGAATTTTGTAGATGTAATGCATTTAGATTAGGCTTTATTAGAGCAATATTAACTGTCTTGTACCCATCTAGGTACTACCAAGCTTCAAATATGTGTTCACTGTCGCTCTTGAACATGTTTTGAAGGTTCAATGGAATAGAATGTGTCATTTTTTGAGGGAATGAGGCATCATAGTTATTTTGACTCATTTGTAATCCTACAGTAAATATTCCATTTTTTTTTAATAATTAGATGTATATTCCTTCTTTTTGGATAAGATAAATGTATGTTCCTTTGAATACACAATCAAACCTTAAATATTTTTTAAAACTTGATCAATGGTAAAAGACTTGAATTATTGAAGAACAGGCCAATAAACAATTTTTTAAATTTGTGGTGTATTTAATTCTCTAAACATTAAATTATTTGTATTATTAAATGCTATATTTCTAATTTCATATTTTTATTTATTTTAAGGAACAAATTCAATTAACAATAAAACTACATATGTATCATATACAAATTAGTCTCCATAAAAAAAAGTGGGTTTCGTGGTTTCACGAGATACTAAATTCTACAAAATATCCACCACACAAAAGTCGAGAGAATCATAACAGATTTGGTTTAATAATTATCTCCTAACAAATCTCATCTTTTGTTACTTATTTCATCTAAAGATTTTATGGTAACTAAAACTATGCTAAAACTATTTTTAGAAATTTTTTATATAATTTTTCTTTAATTCTTTAAGGGGCCGACCCAAAAGCCTGTGAGGTCAGCTCATAACGACCCATGAAAAAATAGGTCCGGGGAGCCCAGCCCGATAAGGGTCGGTCATTCTTTTTTGAAGCCCGACCCATGTAAAAATAGGTATTAATGGGACTCGAACTCGGAACCTCTCAGATTCAAGGTTTGTCTTTTTATCACTAGATCAAACCTTTGGGGTTTGTAAAATTCAATTTTGATTAAAAACTATATTTGAAAAAGAGCAAACTACTATTTTGGGTCTGAAAGTGTAACTCGTTATCACATTAATCTCTAAATGTATTGAAATTGCAAATACATCTTTAATGTCTCTTTTGTTACTAATTTTATCAATTCTTTTACTTTGAAAGGAAATATACCTCTGTTGGATTAAATTGAGTAACAAAATACGTATTTGGGGACTAAACTGACGGCCTAAAAATATAGTATTTGAGAACTAAAATACCTAATAACAGATACATTTGTAGATCTAATTGCAATTTCAATACATTCAGAGACGAATGTGACATCGAGATCCACTTCTAATTACTAAAATGGTGGTTCGTTTGCCTATTTAGAAATATTGCGAATAATAAATTTGAAGTATAAAAAACTCAAAATCCAAACTTCTAGTTAGAATTAATTTTAGAGACAAATTCAGTCATACTCTATAATACAGTCAAAATCAATTATGTTTTAACTTCACAATCCATCTTTGATGCTGAAGTGAAGGCATGCCTGTGTAACCCATCCTTGTTTGGCGCTGCTCTACACTGCAATAATATGCTGAATTTCTCAGCTACAATAATCAGACAGACCTATGAGACAAGTTTTGGTATGCGCTTTCTTCAAAGCCAAGTAAATAGAAAATGACCTTAAACCAAAATGGTCCCTACGTTTCATATAACCAAGCAAAAGCATCAGTATAATTTCCTAAGCAATAATATTTCTTTTTTGAGACTGAAAAGTGTATCTCAAAAGAATACAAATATAATCTGCTCATTTGGTTGCAGGTGTGTTCTGCAACAAGCAGAGGTAAAGTTGGCTATCTTTCACAATCCAAGCTCATGGCTCAGCAATTTTTTATCAGCTTTTGGAAATATTGTAGTAATTATTCATTTTAATTTCCGAAGCGTGACAATTTTTTTAACCATATAGTTCCGAGGAGAAAAGGATTCCGATAATTTCAATTTTAAGTTGGGATCAATAAATAAGTAAATTCGATGATTGTTTCTACTAAAAATTGAATTCAAATTCTGTCAAAAAAACTGAATTCGAATTCTTCTGAACAATTCGTCTTTAGGGAAAATGAACTCATTAATCATTTGAATTCAATCACATGTTACATTTTATTCAAAATGAGTATTTATTGAAACTTTTTATAATTTATCATATTCTATTGATCAATGAAAACTATCTTACAATAATTTATTTATAATTTTTTGAACTTATTTTATAGCATAAATACTTTATTTGTATTCAAATATATACGTATACAAATAGATAATTTAACAAGTCCATAAATTGTTTTCAAATTATTTCACTAGTTAGCTGATCTTCAGAAAACTTTAAGAATAATCACTTAACTAAACTGTATATCATAGATGGACTCCAGCCATTTTTAATAAAATACAACATTTTCCCCCTTTTTCTTTTTGACAAAATCCACGATATTATTAAAAATTATGGAGTTCACAGTTGAACCGTTTTTTAGGTCCATGTTAGAGAACCCATATTAATCTAATGCAAAGTAACTCTTCAGATATTTATTTATATTTCCTATCATTTTGAGTTTTTATTCATCAAAGAGTATTTGGAATATGAAGTTTAAAATTTAAAATTAAAATTGATAGAATAGAACATGAAAAACTTTGAACACAATTATTGGACAAAAATTAAAACTCAAATAACCAATCATATTTTGTTTATAATACCAAAGTTGGATCATCATCTTTCATCCTTCAAAGAAACAACTGTAATATGAGAGAAAAAATTAATAAAATATAATAAAAAGAAGAGTGAGAAAATATAATAGAGGGAGATATAGACAAATTAGTGAAAAATAGAGTGAGAGAGAAATAATTAAAGGAGATGATCCAAGCACTTGTTAACATTTCTCATAGGGATTAGTATTTGAAAAGAAGCAATAAATTTATCTACAGTAGTAATTTGGAGACAAATTTGGAGAATAATATATGCGATGGTTTTAGTTGTTACTAAAAGTTTATTGTTTTAAGGATGAAAGATGAATAATATATCGTTTTGACGGGGATATAGTTAATTTGCCTTATCATTCGCTCCAACTCATTTTGTATGATGACTTTAGGGGGCTTCTTTGCCTCGTTTGATTCGTTAATTTTATTCCTCTCTATCAAAAAAAAAAAAAGTTTATCGTTTTACTACATTTACGGTTTACTCTAGACAACCTCAATTAAAAACATTAATTAACCCTGAACATTTTATTTATTCATTTTAAAAATGCAATTTCTAACCACCATATTACTTGACAAAAAAAATTAAAAAGTTTTTAATTTTTGGACAATTATTAAAGAGTGTTTGTATACCACCTTCTTAGTATGTCATGTTATGCATTTATTTATGAAGCATGTCTTTCATATGTAAGACAAAAAACATTAACGTGAGCACAAAGATTCAATGCATTCACACATCGTACTTGGATGCATACATTTTTCACAAAAGATTCCTTCCTTATTCATGATGATGATGATGCATTAGATATGTTCCTTGTCCTTACAAAATTGCCTGCACATACATACAACCAATCACCCCACAATATTACAAAACACACACAATCTACACATTCCTACGTGTATATTTTGTACGGTTCATGCTTTACATATACTAGCTTTTATGATTCACTGTTGACAACAATAATAATCAGAAGCAGTAACACAATAACACCATATGTTTTTCTCTTTCTAGTTTCTACTTTTTTTGAGGTACACATTTTACATACTTCCCTTAACAAAACATTAAATTTTTTCCAAGAATTCCAATGTGTTTGGATACACGGTGGATATATCAGGGCACACTATCATCGTGAAGCTAGTAGTTGTAGCTTTGAGATAGACGTATGGTGACACCATGTATGATGAATTCAGATTGTCTGCGGTCAGTAATTTCACACATTCACTCAGTCAGCACATCAGTGGTTGTTGGATCAATATCAGACGATCTAAGATTTCAAGCTCGTTATTTGAAAAAATAAATTTTGTATTGAAATCTGGATCGTCTGATCACGTTCTAACGATCACTGATGTGTTGACTAAGTGAATGCGTGAGATTGTTGACTACATGCAAATCCAAATTCGAATAAGATATCTCTCCAAACACACAATTCTTTCAGCTCAGACAACAAACTCATGTAATAAATGAGGGTTGCCAAACTTGTGCTGTTGCTTTCCATTTTCTGTGAAATGATAATCTAACAAATCGGTATCTGACGAAGAAGCCAATGTTTGGTTGCGCCTTTTATTGATGTCATCATTCGACAAACCAAAACCATCACTTTCAGAGTTCCTCAACTCTAATGCAAGTGAGACATGGCCACCAACACCAAAGTTACTCAACTCTGATAAATCATCATAAGTAGTCGGAGTAGAATCCATTATGCAACCATCACCATTTTGGTTGATTGAGATAGGTGCATTTGAATAAGGACTATTGTTCATGTTAAACCTTTGTTGGTCACCCTGCATTTTCCCAATTCTAGAATCCATCATATTTGTCCAATGATCATTACTTTGAATCCCTCTATCCAATTCTGTCGCGGCAGATGTGGAGGAGGATGCATGATCCAACTTCAATCCTGCAATTTGACCTTGTTGAACACTATCAATAGGTGTTAACTTGTCCTGTGATTCTTCCCTTTTATCATCCCACACTCGAACATCATCATCTCTCGGAGCTTTCAGTGTGTTTTCTGATAAAAGATTGCTGCTTGTCTCCGAATCACCAAACTCTTCTTTGTACATTTCTTCGACCATTGGTTTCCAAAGACGCACCCTTGCATTAATGAACCAATTTGCCACCTGATATGAAGTAAATATGATTAGTAAGTATCCACCAACCAAAGGACAGGACTATAGCTTAGTGTGTGTTTGGTTCTGTACCGACAAAAAATGATTTTATTTAAAAGTGAGTTGAATGTAAAATGATTTATGTTTGGATATATTCAAAGTAAAAATTAGTTTAACAATTAATTTGAGGCTAAAAATCAATTATGGAGGCAAAAGTTCCGACTTCTAGCTTCATCTTAGAATCCATTCTAGAAGCAAAATCAAATCGATTTGAATACATCCAAACATGTTGACATCAATTATACACCTCTAGAATAAATAAATTTTACCTTGTGCAAAAGTGAAATCAAATATACACTTAAGTGCTCAGTTATTTTAACCCTTGGATCCTAATCATAACACAGAAACTAATTGTGCGGTTAAAAAAACATTACTTATCGTACCTGGTTTCTGGTCAAGCCAGTTTGTCTTGCCAACATAATTTTCTCTGAATCCTTCGGATAACTAATATACCACAAGAAATTTGAAAACAAATTATTAGACTAAAATTATTCAAAAGTAATTATGATAACACTATTAATGGCAAAAAAAGAGTATTTGGGAACTTACGGATGAAGAAAATGCTCGAAGAGCCATGCACGGAGTATTGAAACAGAGCTTTCGGGAAGTCCCCTCTGAGGTCTCCAAGCTTGTCTCATTACACCAAGCTGCTGAAGGGCTTTTTGTTGTCTAAGCTGTTGATCCACGTAGCGGAGACGAGGTATTCCCTCTTGTTCTCCTAGGCTCCTTTGAGTTACTTGAATTTGGCCGCTAATAGCATCACGCAAACAGCGAAAGTGACGAGAAATTGTGCGCAAAGCAAGAGCAGTGTATGGTTCAGCAGCTCCACAACCAGCAACCATGTCAAAAGATGACACCACAATCTGCATCTGATGACAGTATTGTCGGTATCTTTTGTCTACCTTCAAACACAAAGAATACAAGTTAGTCACTAGCTAACGCCTTCGTTATCATCATCATCATCAACACTAATTTGAGTTTTAAGTATTTAAGCATAAAATTCAAACACTTGCAATATATGTACAAACTAAAGTTTTACCTCATCCAACATGGCCAAAAGTTTTGTTTTCTTGTCCAACAAATGCTGTCGTTCGGCAGGTGATAGCTCACATGAAGGGTTGTTTGCATTAGAACCATTAGGACCCGGAGATATTTGCATAGACTGGCTTGTAGATTTTCCATCAGAATCTTTGGAACCATCTAAACCAGCGTCACGGACACTTTGTTGTTTTTCCGATCCAGTTTGTTTCAACCCCTTTCGGACATTAACTATTTCATCAAGCAATTCCTGCGCTGCCTTAAGGTAATGTGAGTTAAGGGAATTGTTTGGAATAACCGCTGATCCGTGCAGGCACGGATCAGATTGGCCTTCATTAAGGCCTATTGAGTGCTGTTGTGGATTATACAAACCCTCCCTTTTGACAGTGTTGTGAAATCCTCCAGAAGACAAAGATGCAATGCACTCGGCATTTCTCAATTCCTCGTCATCTTTAAAAGATGCAGACTCCTTTAAGTTTGAAATTTGAGCATTCATTAGCGAGGTGAAACTGTTGCCGGGATACTGATACTGAAAGGAAGGCATCATTGTACCAAGGCTAAGAGACAAGCCTTGACATTGCACATTTTGCTCGCTCTCGACGAGTCCAAATTGTGTCCTTGGATCGCTCGTAGTATCATTAGAATGACCCTCATTGATATGCTGCATATTCATTGTGTCGTTCATAGATGTCATAAACTTCAACTCATTTTGTCCTCCAACAGATTCACTGTAGTTATGAGGTAACAAAGTATTCCCGGAAATCATCTCGGCGTAAGATCCCGAAGAAAACACTTGGTTTGGATACATTGTAAGAACGATTTCGGCAATTCAAAATGAAGAAGCTTGTTTCTATTCCCTTTACAATGAATCACCTTGACATATCCAGCAACAAGATTAATAAAACAAACACCTTGACGCTGTAGACCTAAACTGAATTAAAATAATCCAAAGTGAGGAAAAATGGTATTTAAGCCTAAATTAGGAAAATTTATAAAAATAATCACTCAATTATGTCATTATGAAGCAAAAATACAACATCTGAAACACACACACAAAGACAAAATGAAGGTACGAGGTAGCAGAAAACTAAGTATGCAAACAAACATCAAAAAACTAAAGATAAAAAAAACACAGCAACATAAAATTTCACAGAATCCAACACAAAACCCTATTGTTGTTTTTGAAGCCACAACACCAAAATGAAACTGAAAACTGAAACAATCACTTCAAGAGAAACACAGCAATAAATCAAAAACAGAACACAATCATGAGTGAAACAAAAAAATCAAAACCCTTTTTTTTAATAAGCAAAAGTTAACATTTTTTTTCTTTCTCTAATAGTGACTTTTTTTAGTATTCAAAATTCAGCTTTTTTATTTTAATCATCAAAAAATCTCACAACCCTTAAGAAGCATCATCAACTACTACACAAAAAAACAGTACTTCACCATCATCACCACCATATTATTAAGTAATAATTAATTTTCACTATTTGTTTCTGAATAAAATATAATATTATTATAATAATTATATGAAAACAGAACAAAGAACATAGAGAGAGAGAGAAAGAAAAAAATGAAGAAAAAGAAAGAGATAGAGAAGAATTAGTACCTGAAAGAAAATGGAAAAGGTGAAGTGGTGGAAGGAACAAAGAGAAGAGAGGTTAAGAGGAAATTTTTTTACAGAGAGACAAGAATCCACAGTGTGGGGAAGGTCAGACAAGTGGCAATCCCAAGACATATAAATTTGAAAAAATTATATATCTTTTGGTACCAACCAATGAGCAAATTATAACATTAATTAATTAATGAAAGAAATTGCTTACTTCCCCCATGCCAACTACTTATTTATTTATTCTTGTTGCTGTTGTTAAATGGATCATCATAACCAACTTTAGTTTTTCTCAACAAAAAAAAAAAAACTTGTTTATTCTTTAATGACACAAGTATAGGGTGTGTTTAGTTTGTACATATATTGAGCTTAAATAAGTTAAAAAAATTGCTATAGTAATTATTTATCTAATTTGATTTATTTTTAGTTGTTATGTTTTTAATATGTGTGTTTTCTATGTTTTATCTACTGAATTAACGCGAAATATTTTGGCTATTGAAATTATTTTTGATAAAGGTTAGCATCATTTTTTGTTAGAAACCGATTGTCAGTTTGTAATCTCGACTTTTAAACAACCTCACATTATTCTTTGAACTCCTTGTAATAGATGGAGGAATTGCATGCGACTTTCTCAAATGCATTTTAAAGTCACTCATATTTTTAGAGAATTGAATTGTTGTGCAGATAAAATGGATAATATTAGTTTATTTACAAACAACTTCACTTGGTGCGTTGGTGGAATAGCTTGTCTAAGTTTATTTGGAATGATTTCAATCATATTGGCTGGGTTATATTATGTTTCGTTGATTTTGTTGTTTATGCTTGAATTTTTGATTTATCTCTGCATTTTTTTTCTCTTCATCAAGGCTTTATCCCATCGAATTTTCCTTAGTAAAATTTTTAATGAGGCAAATTATTTCTTACACCTTAAGTTTTGGTCTAATCTCATAAGATTCATTTGTATCCTTTTTATTCATTTTTTATTTAATATATTTTATTAGATTACTTTTGGTCTATTTAGGTCTATTTGATTCAAAAGAGGGGAGGGGATGAATTTTAATGAGGGGGAGGGAAGAAAAGAAGAAATGTTTTGATTATCTTTTTTTTTAATCAAAAAAATATTATTCCATTCAAAAAACAGTGTTGTACAAGGTGATCAAAGATCCAACCATCCCAAGGGACGAAAAAGACAAAAACAAGGATACGCTAAGCTAGAGTAAGAGATGAGCAAGAGGTCCTCTAAGCTTAGGATACATCCAGCCTCTATAAACTATAGTATTAATTATGTCATCCTCTATGTTTGTATTATGCACTTGATTGCCAAAACAAACATCATTTCTATACTTCCACAAATTGTAGATGGTTTCAACAGCAGCACTTTTCAATAATTGAGCTTTTCAACCCCTACCTTTCCTATGTTGAGTGATCCAACACAATTCATCACTCCACTCCATAGGGACATGGTCAAGTTGCAACCATCTAAGCACTTTGCACCAGATAGCTGCATACTAACCGTCACACCAAATTTGCCAAGACGATCCTTGGTTGCCAGCCTACCATGACAAGCTAACCAGAATATAAAAATTGCTCTAGGCCTAGCAATATTACCATAGACAGTCACTTTCCAGTCAACCACAGGATAATCAATCCTCAGAAAATTGTAGACTTTTCTGGTGATGATTTTGCATCTCATTTGCTGCCACCCTGGAATTTGTACAAGGGTCTCTCTCTGGTGAAATATTTTGATTATCATCTTTGTATCTTTTGTCTTTAAGAAGAAATATTTATTTTTGGTGAAATTTCAAACGTCCTCTGAAAATTGGAAATCGGTAAAACAAAAACAATAATGACACTCAAATTGTTGCAAATAAAAAAGAATTATTTATTAAAATTTTTAATCGTTAAATATGGAAAAACTCTACTCACCATATCTAAATTAGCTATGATTAAATATATTACTCCCTCCGTTTCTTTTTCATTGTCTTTTATTATCAGATTTAACATTTCTATTTAATTGTCTTTTTTGTGTTTTATGGGTATGATTTGTCAATTATACCCTTTGCCAATTGCTTTTATCTTTTTAAATAAAACAAATCAAAACAAAGTTTGTTATAAAGTTTGTTTTTTAAAAAACAAATTAAAACAAAGTTTATCTCTATTATATTTCAAATTGAAACCAAAGTTTGTTACATATAATAATCGTTTTACGATAGGTTAAAATTCCATTCCATAAATAACATATTGTGCATCAAATTTTCAGCTATTTTAATTCTACGAGCACACGATTTAATTTACCACAAATTGGAGCTCTTTCCTAATGCAAGTTCAACCTATAACACGACAGGTTTGTGTTATTCCTGTTACTGGAGAAAGAGATAGTAATTAACAATTATTTGTTAGGAGAGAATGATAATATTTTTGTTTTACGTAATATATTAAATTTATTGGAAAAAGTGCAAAAAAATAGGAATTTATTGGTGGATTAAAACGAGGGTATAATAGGAAGATAACGTGCAAAAATACATTTCCTTAATTTGATGTTATCATTCTAAAAAGATAATTAAAAAAAAACGGAGGGAGTAATTTTTTAAACATTCACTCAACCACCGGTAAAAAAAAACCGGTTCGTTCTAGGAGCTTATAAAAAAAAAACGGTTCGTTCTAGGAGTGTCTGTTTAAAAGATACACATCATTTTTGAGAAATGTCTCAAAAGGACACATACATTCTCTCACAATATTGTAAGGTAGAGTATGGTTGAAAGAAGGTGTCTCTTCTACACACAAAATAATAATTATTATTTTTTTAAAAAAAAAACAAAGAGGACCAGCAAAGATCTGGTCACTCAAATATATACATACTAAATAAACTAGTTAATCAAATTTGTGGTGTTTAGTAAAATTAGTGGTTGAATTAATTTATAAATATGCAGGTGATATAAAAAAGACATATTTAATTAATATTTAATTTTTTTTTCAAGTAAGATGATAGAAGTAAAATTGGAAGAAAAGTTGATAAATTTTTAGCTATAAATCAATTGAATTAGTTTATCAAAATAAGTTATAATCTAATAAAAATAAGCTATAAGCTATACAAGTAGATTGAACAACATATCTTAACCTAAAATCTAAAGATATTAGGTATATAAATCATTCATTATATGCATGTTTAATTAACCTTCATTTTTTCATCCAATGTGAATCTTTTATTCACGTACATTTGACATTCCTAACAACATATTATTCGAGTGTGAGTCCATTCATTTATTTGGGATATTTCTCTTCAAACAATTTTTTTCATCTAGATACACATGCATCACCATTGGAACTCATTATTGACGAGATACCCGACTAGAACATAATTAATTTTCACATAGAGAGTCAGTCAAATCATCCACTTTGATACCACTATTAAATTACGAAGGATTCGGATGATCATGACAATAAATTTTGAGCGGCCACACAAATGAAATTGAACACCAAATCTTTATTCAAAACCTAATAGTTATACAATTATTTATTGCTCATCAAAATCCATTTTTTCATATATAAAAAAAAATCCAGCTCCAAGGTCACGAGTTCGACTCCCAGTCACCCTAACTTTTTCTGTAAAAAAAAAAGTCCATTTTTTCATTTTTTTTTTAACGGCAAATATATTATTAATAAAAATCAAGTCTCTGTACAAGACGAACAGTGACCGATAAAAGAGGGGCTACAAAACAAAGGTGTCGTATATAAGCGGAACACCATTTTTCATCTAATGTGAGACTCCTATCACTCAACACCAGACATTCGCAACACATATCTCAAAATTTTCCTTTATAAATTAAGTTTGATAGTGCTGTTATATCTTTAAAAATAATTAATTTATTGAAAATTTCTTTTAAAACTAATATGTAATAAAATTTTATACTTTCAACAAAATTAAATTACTGTATAAAATATAGTAATCTAGTTAAATAGTACTTTGTTGTAGGTCTATCTGACTCAAATGATAAGTCAGTGTATAGCGGAGATCCTCAATTTAAACCTATATATAATCTTAAGAGATATAATAATATTTTCAAAAAAAGAAAAGAAAATATATTAATAATTTGTCAAAAAATAAAAGAGATATATTAATTAATTAAAATATTATTAATAGTGATATAAGATGACAAAAGGCATAAAATTGTGTCAATCATATGATCTAAGATCAGTGCCAATCATGATAATTAAGATGACAAACGGCATAAAATTATGTTAAAATTAATTAATTAATTAATAATTCAGAAGCTAAAAAGGGTGAATGTAGCAACAAAAGAAAACGTGCCGTGATATAGTGGTAGTAATTAAGGGAATTAAGCATATAAGTGCAAGCAATAGCAAAATAAAAGAAGAAAAAGAGTGGTTGGTTGACTAGTTGTTTTGTTTGTTTAGAGAGTTTGCTTGGAAGTGTTCAAACCCCCCTCCCTCCTAACCACCAGTTGGTAGACCTGTAATGTAATGTAAACCTTATTCTTAATCTCTCTTTCTTTCCCTTAAACCTACTCTTAACGCATAATAAACCATATACTATCTTTTTCTTTTCTGTTATGATCAAAAATGAAAAAATTAACATCAAACAAACACCATATACAAGTAACAAGAAGAAAGTGTCTTTGTCCATAAACAATATTGGTAGAATATCATGGTTAGCTCGAATCTCTATTACATTACAAGTAGGTGAAAGTGACTAAATCACGCTTCACACGTGTATAGTTAGTGTATCCTTCATGTCTTCTAAATACTACGTTAGTTTTAAACTAACCACATAACACCCACTGTTCTGTTCCATTTATATGTTTTTAATAATAATCATTTAAATGCAAAAAATATTGTTTTTTTTTTGGTCTAAATGCGAAAAATATTGTTAACACTCTATTTTTAGAACAATTGATCCGTTAATTTAGGGTCTGTTTGGTTCAATTGAGAAGGAGGGGAGGGGAGGGATTTATTATGTTGACAAAATTACCCTCATTTTTTTATTAAAATTCAAAATTATCCTTGTTGGAATATTAAAATTCTAGGTTTTTTTTTTTACAACAAAAAAAATTTAGGTTTTCTACTAATTAGATTTTTTTTTTTGTTATATATCCATTAATTTTTTTTTAACGTAATATATCCATTATAATTTAATCCTTATTTTGAGTTTTAAGGTTAAGAGTAAAAAAGTAAATTACTTCACCAAAATTTAAAATATTCCCTCACCTCCCCTCCCCTCCCCTCCAAAAACTTCGAACCAAACGGACCCTTAGAGTTCAGTCGTGAAGTAAATAAAGTCTGACGAAAAATTATTTCTTACAAAAATAAATAAATTTGAATTCTCCTAAATAACTCATTCTAGAGAATCCATTTTAATATAAATTGTTTAAATATTTTAATGAGCTATTTTTATTTTAGTTGGTTATTGTTGTCGTTGTTATCACGTCAATGTTGAATAATTGGCTTTTTGATTCTTGACTAATACTATAGTGTGAAGCATATCTTGTGAAAGGAATTTTAGTGTCTATTTGGTTACGTGTGGTGTTAGTGACAAAAATTGTTTTTCAAATCAATTGCGCTTAAGCATCCAAGATTATTCGATCACGTACGTCCTAGTTGGGGGATTGTCCCTAGTTTTATGGTTTGCTTAATATAAAGTTTTCCATCAAAGAAAATTGACACTTTTCTGCTGGATGGTTTGCTTAATATAAGTTTTTCTTAAAAAAAAATTGAGACTTTTCTAGTTGGATGGATGCAGAAATTTTTATCGATGAGGGCACATATTATAAGTTTAATTTTATTTTTATACTTGCTTTATCACTCTTAAAATTGGATATTGGATTTAACTCATGACTCATCCATAAAAATTGATTTGTAAGGTGATGATTGTTTCTACTTTATAAAAGTGACCTAGTAAATTGTGGAGAAGACTCTGATGTCATCTTAAAATTGGATATTAGGTCTAACTCATACTTACAAAATCGGTTTGTAAAGTGATAATTGTCTCTACTTTATATACATATATTTCGACCATCTTGCAACTGATGTGAGACTTTTAAATAACGATCATTGTAATTTTAAAAAAAAAATCTTTAAATACCATCTTTGTTGTAATTTTGATTCCAGCGCAACTTTTTAACCTCCAAAAATAGTAATTTTTTACTCTAAAATTTGTGGTTTATTGCCCCGATTTTGAATGTGAAGAAAAAGAATATAACACTTGGGTCAAAACTCAACATTTTATAGGGAAAAGGTCTTCATTTTTTGGGCAAAAATATGAGTTGGACAAATATTGCAACAATTGTGATACTTTATTGATCAAACAGTTTATATTTAAAAGGAGGGAAATTTTCATGAACAAATATGATAAAATATAAGAAATTAAAAGTGTAAGTCTAAAACGAAACCTAACTTCAAAAATAAGTATACACTAATAGATACACAATTTTTTAAAATTTCTACAATACTTTTAAAATATGACTAAATTATTTGTACAAATAGATTTTTTTTATAGATAAGCAAAATGATAAACTACTAAAAATTCACACACACAAAATAGAAAATCAAAGTTCGAATCCTCCAAAAATCACCATGTTAGTCCATATACCTGCCATTGCCTACACTAAAAAAATCATCTTATTTTTGAAGTCGACATATTTGTAGATGTTGGAATTAGATTAGATTATCTATTATTTTTTTTCGGTACAAGATTATCTAAATTTTAAGCTCTATTTTTTTTTATTTTGTAAAATATGTATTAAAATGTAGATCATTTAATTTCGACTCAATGACCAAAATACAATTAATGTGTAAATTTGTCAAATATTAACTACGTACTAACTAAGAAATTAAATGAATCTCAAAATTTACTATACTCTGCCGACTACCATCAAATTTTCATATGATAAAATTATTCTTTATGATGAGTTTATTTTAGAACAACAAATCAAATCTGGAGTAATTTATTTCAATCAAATTTATTTTAATTACAAATAATAAATAATTTAAGTGGTAAAAAATTTGAGCCTAACAATTTCTCACCACTTTAAAAAAATAATGGCAAGAAATTTGTGCCTAACAAATAGTTAAGAGTTTGATCCTTATTTTTGCACACTATAAAAATCAGGTTGAAGGAAAACTTTATTGGTAAAAAAAGAAGTGATTTAGTACATGAAAAAATTGTTTAAAGCTGTATGCCCGTATTATGCAAATCATTACTGACCTACAATTATACCATTCAATTTTGGAAGAATATTCTTTTCCATGTTGTGTTATGTTATCCTCCATGGCCATATACCCTTCCCTTGCCCACCCCCATAAATGCTTTTTTTACTCCTTCTACTTAGGCAATACTATGCTCCATTGACTTCAATGGAGGTAGGTTCCCATCCACTAATATTTGTAGAGTCCCACACCTTTTTCAAAATTGAACTTTTCCTTCTCTTTCTTTTCAGAAAAAGAAAACTCATTAACAAGTTCTTTTTTAAATATTTTTAAAAATTTAAAAAAATAAAGTTGATAAATTAATTATTGTATCAAATACACTGTGAATTATATTTTTTACTATTAAATCTAATTAGCTCTCTCTAAAGAAGATTTGTTAATATTTAAAAATCATAATAAAATTAAAATATAAACAAAGGTTATATAATTAATTTATTGTTAATTAGTGAATACTTCTTCTAGGTCTCAATTCTTGAATACGAATAATAAATATTTTTGTTCTAATTTAAATAAAAGATAGCATTTCTTTCATCAAACACAACAAATTTCTAATTTTTTCTACGTACAATTTTCATCATGCTGTTATTCTAATTTAAAAAATTCGGAATACGTTTTTCGAACTTTTTTTGCCTTGAATACAAACTTCGGAACGTGTTTTATGAATTTTCACCGAGAAAATTTTGGAAAATGTGTTCCGAACTTTCGTATTAAGAGCAAAATTGGAATATTTGGGGGGGGTGGGGGGGAGAAGAGAATTTTCCTATAGTTTACTTTTGAAACTATGGATTGTACATTTGTACTTGTAACTTAAATGGGCCTATGATGTGTCTGGTCTTTACTCATGTGAGTTGCGACTTAATTAATATGTGAGTTTCTTTCTTTTCACACCCTCCAACGTGTGTCCCAAATCATAGGACTACGAAAAATACAGTTTTATTGCCCTCTGAAAATATATAGTAATATATTTAAACATAAAATTTTAATACCTTATGTTTATTCGCTGGTCTTTTTAGTTTAGCAGAGAAAATGAAATGTGTCCTTAAGACACATATTAATGATTCAAAAAATGAAACGTTTTATTATAAATCATGGATCTAATTTACTTTTTAATAACATTTCCCAAATTAATTTGTACAAAATTTGAGAAAATATTTCTACTATTTGATTTTTAATGTTTAAAAGGTACAATTCACAAGTTACAAGAGAGTATTACTATATTTATATTCTTAACATGTGCCTAAAGGGCATATGTTAACATTTTCCAAAAACAAAAGAGTAATTAATACAACATGCGCATTTAGAACATATATTAACAAGACTCTTTATTAAATAGTTAGAGTAGTTGATACAACATAGTACCAGAAAAAAAAAACAAAGAGTAATTAATACAACCGTTTAATTTGCATTAGCGATGGAAATAAAGTGGGGAGTAAATAGCCGTCATTTATAGTTGCAAATGTTTTTTATTTATATTTTTTATATTATGTTTTATGTATGATGTTTTCACGGCTAACAATAAATTGATAATTTTGTTGTTGTTGATATCAGTGAGGGCTTATCGTCTGAAAAAGAAAGACTATAACGAAATCAAAGGAGGAGTACTATGTCCCAAATTATTAGAAACAAACAAATATATATCTGATTCGACTAATATGAACTAATAACTCATCTTTATCATGAAATTTTTATAAGATTTTATAAAATTTTATAAGGTAGATATCCATAAAAAATATTTTGAGGTAAGATTTTTCTTTTTAAATTGATTTTTTCTTTCTTTTAAATGTTAGAGTTGAAATGATCAGTACTAAAATATTATCTAAATTCATTACCACTCACACCAATCCAACTCTTGGTTTCTATTTCTATTTTGATTTGCCATAGGCTTAGATAGACAAAAACATGATGCCAACTATATCATAAAAATTAAAGAATTTTTTTCGTATTAATTAACCCTTTGATTTCTAAAAATGAGATCCTGGTATATAGTCTAAAATTTGACTGCAAGATAAATAAAATTTAATTAAAAATTATTTTTACTAAAAATCAAGCTCAAATTCTTCTGAACAATTAATGATAAAGAAAACTCATAATCCTAATTTGATAATAAGAGAGAGAGCTCAATTCAGGAAGAAAACACATCAATATTTATGTTTCTTCATATTACAAAGAATTTGTTTGTTTCTTATTTGGCTGAGATGCCTAACTCGACTCTAAAAGATAATACAGAATGATGCTATATATTTGCCAGCATAATATATAGTATGCCAGTAGTAACCACTCATTTGCATAAAATAAATAAGATAGTAACCACTCTTAGCTAACATTTAACATTTTGTCAAAGGAGGCAGAAATGCCACAAAGAAGATACCTATAATTAATTATCTACACATACTAATTTTTGTGTGAAAATTTTGTGATCTGAAAATTCTTTCTAGCCCTTTCTCATCTATTCTTTATCTTGATCTTATCTGAGTCATCTATTAATCATTTTATCTCTCTCTCTTTTGTATTTTTTTTTTCTTTGTAAATCAACAACTGTTAAATTAGAAAAATGAGAGAAGACTGAAGACAAACATAAGTAAAGGATTCAAATCTAAATTTTATTATGTTTTATGAAATTATTTATCCTTTTTCTATAATAAATATTAAATAATTATTTCATTCCAATTAATTCTCTTTCTTAAAAAAATAGATAAAAACATTATTGACAAAATAATAATTTAATATTATATCAAACTTTAATAAAAAAATTAAGTAAATAAAAACATTTTTATTATAAAAGCAACACGTAAAAGGAAATAAAGTAAGTATTTGAACTGGACTCCCTTGTAGAATAAATAGAAAAAATTGAAACAAAACAATTTGGTTAAAATTGAAACATATCAAATTTAATTTGAAGTTAAGAGTTAATTTACAATTTAGTCCATAAATGGATTGGCGGGGGGTACAGATAGATTCTTAAATGGATTGGGAGGGATTATTAGATGTATATATGAATATCGATTCAAAAAAAAGATGTATGTATATATGAATATGAATAATATGTATGACTATGAAATGAATTATGAAATAATTAATGATGAGTGTTTAGATCTGTAATCGTCACAGGAAATAGATTGGTTTAGTATGTAGAATGTTTGAATTCTTAGGGAAGCTGAAATATTGTACCATTGATGTTGATAACTTTGATGTAATATGAAGCTGGGGTAGGTACACTTTGTGGTGACTTTTAAAATGGACCCATCAAATAATATATATCCATAATGGAGTTAGAAGATAACTTTTCTATTTTTTGGTCAAAAAAAAAAAGATAACTTTTCTATTTTTTTCTCTTCTTTTTTTTTTTTAATTATTTTATTTAACCGTAAAGACTAATTTCTAAGTTTTATGAAATTCATGAGCGGTAAATCTTCAAATCAGATTTATTTATTTATTATGAATTGAGTCAATTTCTACCAACTCAACCAATCTCTATTAGCACAAGTTGTACTATTTCAATCTCAACAATTCTATATTTTATTTTATATCAATGGCCAAAAATGCATTAGTTTAGTCCATGATGAATCCATAAAATACTATGTCCATACTAACCGGAACCACACCTTGTACCTACCAATGGAAGAATCAATGCAAGCAAACTTTCTTTGCATTAAAAATACTTTTAATACTTACAAGTCATATTGAAAGTTGTAAAGAAATAAAATAAAACCATCAACAACGTTCAAAATTATTCATCCCACTCTGTAGGCTCATGTATACATGTATTTATTAATTTTTAAATAAAGTGATAAAATGAGTTAAAATAACCGGACACTCTGTATTAGATAAGATAAATTGAATTTTATACTTAACATGATTATAATTATGATTTGAGTTGGTCAGTTTCACTTAACTCGTTAAAAACTTGAACGGTGACAAAGTAACACGTGTTAGATCATTAAATAAGTTGAAAAAAATCTTTGTTTCTTTTTCTTCTTCAATATTTCTTTTACCAACTTCATTATTTTTATTTTTATAGTCCTTTACCACATTTTCTAGCTATAGCTAATACGTTTCATTGATTTTGTAATGATTGTTGGATTATATAATACCTTTTTTCCACTATTAGACAGTCAACTTGCTTAAAAATCAATAAGTTTAATTTGTTTTAAAAGTTTTTGTTATTGATAGATCAATCTACTAGCCTGCCAATCCGATGAGGGGTGGGGAGGGAGTCCTTCCCTAAGGGGGTTTTGTTCAACCCAGTCTTTTTGCTAGCCTTTTAATCGCATCACCCCCATGAGGCAATGTCTATGTCCGGAAATGGCCCATCATGCATTCTTAGTTAGCACATTTCCAAATGGCTTTTTAGGATATATTGTCTTATTACCTTATCTGCTGCCAGGGTTCAATTCCCATCGTTTGCCTGATAGCAATCGTATGTCCAATTATTGTGGGCATAATGGTAGATGCTCGGGACCAAGCCCTACTTAAGTTGGCTTGCCCATTTTAAATGCGTAGATGGCAACCCTTTTAGGGGCCAAGTGGAAGTTCAATTCACCTACTTGAGTTGCCTCGCCGCACTTTAGATGAGTTGGTGGTGGGATGGACCAAAACGAACTGTGCTGATATATATATTTTGACAAACTTAAGTATTTTATTAAATTTTGAGATTTCGAATTCCGCTAGTACCTTCAAAGAAAAATAAATATAAATTCTTTGTAAATATTTTTTGAGTTCTAAAACTTTTTCTTATCGTAAAAAAATTCTATTTACCTTTTTTTTTACACAACATATATAATTTACCATACTATCCTAATGCTGAGTTTTAGCTACCGCATTAATATTAAAATTGACTCAAATAATTTGTACAACCTATACATAGATATCAACACATCACCTATATGGAGTATATTAATTGGATGCCTTAACCACAAAATTATTCCAATATTACTCATACAAACATTTTTGTTTAATTTCATACTATATTATTCACAAAAACAAACATATGCGTATGTATTTATTCTTTTTCTTTCTTGAGACAAAAAAGTCCAAAAAGATATATCTAATGTATAGATAAGCCCATCACCTATAAATAGTACATTAATTGGACACATTTAACCTCTAACATACTAGCTCCATTTTTTTGGTATAACACTATATTCTAGCTACTTTATAAAAGCTATACTACATGTATGTATACATTTACCTAATCTTTTTTTCCCATTAGAAAAAAGGAAAAGAAAATCTAAAATAAGGATATACCATAAATATGTCACATGGAAGCAACCAACCTCATAAACCCCACAAGACAAGGGCATCACGAACCTACAAGAGAACAAAGAAGATAAAATTTGTCGTGTGGGGAATAATAAAAAAGAGAATTAAACATTAGGATAGTGGTATGGTATGGACTTATGCAACACGAGTGAAGAAATATGGGTCAACAGCACATGCAAACAAATAAAGTGTGATGCATAATGGGGGTACGAATCTTCTTCTACCAGCCTAGCATAAACATCACCCGGGAAAAATATGAAAATCTCTTCTCAGATTCAAAGATAAAATGATGATATTTTTCTTTATGTATAACAGAAAAATGTAAATATACGGTATGGTGGTGGATTTTTAATGGTATATATGAACTTTGATGGTATAGTTTTATAAGTATGAACTTCTACTACGCGTTCACCAGTGTTTAATTTTTGTCGTAGAACATGTTAGATCTACAAAGTGAGTTATCCTTTTTCAACTAATATTTTTCTATAAAAAAAAAATTAATGTTAGAACTATGTGAATCAATTAAAATACCTAAATATCTTATCACAAATAAATTATTATTAATATCACGGCGATGTTACAAGTCCCACATTTAGTAGAATAAAGTGTTCAATGTGGTAGTTAAGTCATAAGGCTCTTCCATTTATTGGACTAGTCTTTTGGGTTAGACTCTTATCATGTGTTTAAATATTAACAATTGATACTTTCATTAAGAGTTGGACCACGGAAAAGGTTGCATATAGGATGAATTAAGGCACTCCACAAAATACTGATAGCTGAGTGAAATCGTCAAAAAGAAAATAACTACCATCATGTCAGTATGACAATATCGATAGAGTAAGTAAAAGTCGTTGTGCACATCGACTACTAGAAAAATGCACAATATTAAAAATCTCATACAGTATTAAATAGAATAAAATGCTAAATATGATACTTATATAATGAGACTCTCCTTTATCTATTAGTAGTAATTGACTAATCTTTTGAGTCTAACTTTAATCATGTGCTTAACAACGTCCTAATCGAATATGGATCAATAGTGAATTAAACAAGGGCATCTTATAAATAGTTAGCCAGGGAAGACGTATACACGGTCTAATTAATAATGATTTGATTTAACACTCACAAGTCACAACATAAGGACGTGAATTCAAATTTCACAGCCATGAAAATCTAGTCGGTGATTAATGATTAGACGTAGCAGGTATATATATATATATATATACCTATATTAGCATTTTTATTTCCCTGGTGACCTCACAACCTAACTCATCTAAAATAATAATTATAAATAGTCAAGTACTAGTATTACTTTTTGACAAAAATTTAGCTATATTTTTTTATTTTTTTTTAATTTACAGAAGTTAAGGGCCTGTTTAATAAATATCTATTATCTATTATATACTAATCGTAAAGTCTATTGAAAGGGTGACTTTTAGAGAGTAAAAAAAATAAAAATGTCAAACTCACCATTGTGTTGTGATAAATAATTTTTTTAATATATAATACTGTGACATATCGTTTAAGTCTATTGAAAGTGATATTGAGCTATTTCATTTCTCAACATCTATCAATACATAATTAGATTTTAATTGTAGCAGTAATATTCTTTTAATATTTGTTTCATATGTGCTTTTGGAAAAGAAAACTACAAAATGACTATTACTAGGAATTTTGGACATATGGAGGGACCTCCCATTTACATCATATAATAATTTCTCTAAAGAAAAAGCATATTCATTCTTCAAAGTAAAGACAGTGTCGAAATACCACATAAATTTATTTTGTTCAGAAAAAAGTACACAATGTAGTTCTAAATGGATTCATAAAATATGAAATAATATAAAGAAAATCTATCAAAATAATAATAATAATAATAATAATAATAAAATCTCTTTGAATAAGTTAAGATTTTTATATCTGTCAATTGTAGTTGACAGAAATAGTTAAATATTCCGACCGACTTAAATTTTGGATCGAAATTCAGTAATAATAAATTCCAATTTTTTTTACTAGTCTTCATTAAAATTGGTGGTTCTCTTTTGAAAATTAGGGATTTTAAATTTGAAAATTTGCAATGCTTTAGCAGTTGAAGTGAAAGCATAGCAACCTATATAAAGTTTAAAACTAGCACCGAGACAATTATGATCAATTCCACAACAACACTTCCAATATCTTTTCCATATATTTTTAAACTAAAGTTAAATTAAATATAAATATGGTTGTAGTAAAGTTGAAGACATTAAAAGCAATAAATAGCCTTTGATTAAAAAATAGCAAAACAAACAACTTTTTTGTAGTACACACTCACATTCCCACATATTCAAAACACTTCCCAAATATCAAAACAAAACAGAACCAAAAATAGTCCTAAATTACAAATTACCCTACATGTGTTGAATTTCCACTAGTTAGTATAACTACTACAGTATTATAAGAAGAAAGTGAAAAATCACAGACAAAAAACATTAATACAACATTATCATATGTATTGTCATTGTGTTTTTTTTATTGATCAGATTCAAAGTCACATTCACTGAGATAACAGAACAAAACAGAACATAACAGAGCAACCCATGTTTCTTTTTCACTCTATTTATTTCTTCTTCTAAACTAAACTTTCATCTTTCAAAAAACTTTCCCTCCATTGTTGAATAAGCTATGGAAACCAACTCAGTTTCCAAGCTTCTTCTTTCACTATTCTTCACTATTTTCTTTCTTGGTTCTAAGCTTATTCAATGTAGTGTTACATATGATAGAAAAGCTATTCTCATCAATGGACAAAGAAGAATCCTCATTTCTGGTTCCATTCATTATCCAAGAAGCACCCCAGAAGTACTTTTTTTTTTCACATAAAAAAATCACTAACTTTAAAAAAAAATTATTTTTTTAAGTGTTTTTGTTTGAAATGTATAGATGTGGGAGGATCTGATTCAGAAAGCTAAAGATGGAGGGTTAGATGTTATTGACACTTATGTGTTTTGGAATGTTCATGAACCTTCTCCTAGTAATGTACTATTTCTAGAAACTGGATCTTGTTATGATTAATTAACTTTTAATATTCTCTTAAATTTTGTTCTTAAGATTTTAATTATATTTATGATGGTTTTTGCTGCAGTACAATTTTGAAGGAAGGTACGATCTAGTACATTTCATTAAGACAGTGCAGAAAGTGGGTCTTTATGTACACCTTAGAATTGGACCTTATGTTTGTGCTGAGTGGAACTTTGGGTATGTAACATTTAATGTTTGGTTTCTTAGTGTATATGTCTTTCTTTTTTTGTCATTGTTTTTTGTGATTTACAATGATGTTTTTTTTTTGTTTGGTGTAGAGGTTTTCCTGTTTGGTTGAAGTATGTTCCTGGAATCAGTTTCAGAACTGATAATGGCCCTTTTAAGGTTGAGTTGTAATTTCAGTTCAATCTTTTAGGAAACATTAAGTTCTTGAATAGTTTGAATAAAAAATGATGAAATTTTGGAAAAAAAAATTTTTTTTTAGGCTGCAATGGAAGGTTTCACTAAGAAGATTGTTGAGATGATGAAGAATGAAAAGCTATTTCAGTCACAAGGTGGTCCAATAATTCTTTCTCAAGTAAGTAGAGAGTTACTTTCAAGTTTGACTTTTTTGGAAATAATTTAAGTGTTTGTTCAAAAATTGTCTCCTACATGTTGTGAAGGATCAAGAATGTGTGGATCTAATGAATCTAACACTTCCAAAATTCATGCTAGTGAAATCACTAGTTGAAGATGAAGTCTTTAACTTTGTTGTGTATACTTGTGTTGTTTGAATTTGTAGATTGAGAATGAGTATGGTCCACAAGGAAGAGCACTTGGTGCTTCTGGTCATGCATATTCAAATTGGGCTGCAAAAATGGCTTTTGGATTAGGTACAGGTGTCCCTTGGGTGATGTGTAAGGAAGATGATGCCCCAGATCCAGTGGTAAGTGAGCCTTCACTTCTCGTCCTCTTGCCCGATTTACTCCGTGCATGGTTGGACTGGTGGTAAGTTTGGCAGAATCACGGTGAGTCACTATGATTTGAACAAAATCATGATGTCACTGTGATTTCGTCAAACTCACTGATTCCAAACATGCACTCATTTTACTTTAATTATATTCTTCAACTCTTTCTTTAAGTTTATTTTCATTAGCTTTTAGTAAGTGTCAAATATGATTTATCCTATACTTTTTCCTACAGATTAATGCTTGCAATGGTTTTTACTGTGATGATTTCATTCCCAATAAACCATACAAGCCTAAACTATGGACTGAGTCTTGGAGTGGATGGTAACTTATATATAGCATTGTTTTGTGTATGAAATTGATTGTGAAAAAATTGGACATATTTGTCTTAATTCTTTACCATTTGGCCATTAGGTTTTCAGAATTTGGCGGACCATTACCCCAGCGACCGGTTCAGGATTTAGCGTTCGCAGTCGCTCGTTTCATACAAAAGGGTGGCTCATTTTTTAATTATTACATGGTTGGTTACCTGATTAATTTCTCAGTTAAACAAAACATATGTTTCATTAATTTACGAATCATGAGTATTAATCTTGATTAATGGCATATGATAGTACCACGGAGGAACTAATTTCGGACGATCAGCTGGAGGACCATTCATAACTACAAGCTATGACTATGATGCTCCAATTGATGAATATGGTCAGATAATTATACTCTAAAAAAACTAAATAATGTCATTATCAAGTTGTAATTGAGTGCTTAAACAAATTTCAGGTTTGTTAAGGGAACCTAAATATGGTCATTTGAAAGACCTTCATAAAGCTATCAAGCAATGTGAACATGCTTTGGTGTCTTCAGATCCTAAGGTTACATCATTAGGAGCATATGAACAGGTTAGTTTCCTTATTCCTTTGATATAACAACGAAAACAATACGTTCGCGACAATAACAATGATCTATGTCTCCAGGCATATGTATTCTCTTCAGGAACAACATGTGCAGCTTTTCTAGCAAACTATCATTCAAATTCTGCTGCAAGAGTGACCTTCAACAATAGGCACTATGACTTGCCTGCTTGGTCCGTAAGCATCCTCCCTGATTGTAGAACAGATGTTTTCAACACTGCAAGAGTAAGAATATTTAAAAGGGCCTTTAAGTTTTAATCTAAGTATTTCTTATAGGCATTGTCTTTTGCATCAAGTTACTGATGATTGGATTGTTATGGTTTCATGAAGGTGAGGTTTCAACCTTCACAAATACAAATGTTGCCAAGTAATTCTAAATTGTTCTCATGGGAGACTTATGATGAAGATGTATCTTCGCTTGCGGAAAGTTCCAAAATCACAGCTTCTGGACTTCTAGAACAGCTAAGTGCTACTAGAGACACTAGTGATTATCTATGGTACATAACCAGGTTAGTACATTTTCCTCTTAGATTTACAAACAGATACCAAATCAATTCTAAGTTTTTATGCAGTTCTATGCAGTTGAAATCTCACTGTTTTCTGGTTTTCATGCCACAGTGTTGACATAAGTCCATCAGAATCATTTCTTCGCGGAAGGAACAAGCCTAGTATTAGTGTGCACTCCTCCGGCGATGCCGTCCATGTGTTTATCAACGGGAAATTTTCAGGCATGTGGTTAAATTTGCATTTTCTTTGACCTTTTTTACAGTGATTAAATCTAAGGTAGTTCAATCATGATGAGATGATTCTTTTAGAATTAGTCGTATTAATTACAAGTTAGTTAAAATTTGTTAGCTTAATTACAATCACCAAATAAAATAAAATATATCTTATACTCGCTGTAATCAATTTTTCTCATTCGATCAATTTCAAATAATCATTAGATTCCTGTCTCCATTTGCAGGCTCAGCTTTTGGGACAAAAGAAAACCCAAGTTTCACATTTAACGGACCTATTGACCTACGCGCTGGAACTAATAAAATCGCACTTCTAAGTGTAGCTGTTGGATTACCCGTTAGTACCTTGATTTTAACTCCAACTTGAATTTGATCAATCATTTGTTAGTCATTAATTTCTTTTGCTTTTTCCAATAGAACGGCGGAATCCATTTTGAGTCATGGAAGACAGGAATCACAGGTCCGGTTTTGCTCCACGGTCTTGACCGTGGACAGAAAGACTTGACAGGGCAGAAATGGTCATACCAGGTAAGATGCACACAAACCGCTATAGCGCTATTGCATTGCAAAATTTGAACAAACCGCTATTATTCGGTGATACACTATTTAGTAAAAAATAATGTGAAATAGCAGCTATAGCGACGCTATAGCACTGATGCGTAGCAGAATTTGAACAAACATGTTTCATCAAATATGAGGAGAAAATGTTTTCTAATTATGGTACCGACACAAACAGGTTGGTCTAAAAGGAGAAACTATGAATTTGGTGTCTCCAAATGGTGTCTCATCTGTCGATTGGGTGCGAACATCGCTAGCTTCTCAAAACCAGCCACAGTTGAAATGGCACAAGGTAAGAAAGAACAGTTACTGGTTTTTATAGGTATTACAATAATAACATCTAATGAAGTCTATAATGAAAAAGGTTTTAACCTAATTTGAAACCTTCAGGGTTATTTCAATGCACCTGATGGAGTTGAACCATTGGCATTGGACATGAGCAGTATGGGAAAGGGTCAAGTATGGATCAATGGACAAAGCATTGGAAGATATTGGATGGTTTATGCAAAGGGTAACTGTAATGCTTGTAACTATGCCGGAACATATCGTCAGGCGAAGTGTCAAATTGGTTGCGGACAACCTACCCAACGATGGTATGACACTACTTTTCTCTAAAAGAATGATGCACATTTGGTATCACGGTAGCTCACTGTAATTCTGGCAAATCCACTGTGATACCAAACATACATGAACCTTATCTCTAGGAAAATGCTACTCACTACTTCAATTTTGCAGGTACCATGTTCCAAGGTCCTGGTTAAAGCCAAAAAATAACTTGCTGGTCGTTTTCGAGGAATTAGGAGGGAATCCTTGGAAAATATCTCTGATAAAAAGGGTAATACATACACCAAGAGTTAGTGAATCAAATTTAATGACTAATACAACACAAGAATGAGAAGCCAAATGGCGATCGACAGGGTAACTTACAAAGGGGGCATAGTAAACTTATGAATAATAATAATAATAAAATTATATATGCAGGTGTGGAATTCAATATAGCTTCTATTGGCATAGCATGATTGATACAAGAGGTGTGTGACCAAGTTCATTTTTTAATTTATTCTTTGAACTTGAGTGTCAATGTATTTACTTGGAAGAGTGAAAAATTACAAAATTCAGTATATGTTAAGTGCTTTCTACGCATTCATGTAATTTGTTTGTAATTTTGTATCTAATATCTATGAATCTATCTACACATGCAATGCAAGCATTATTATTTTGGTGGTTAGCATATTAAATCATCAACCAAAAGGGACCATTTTCATCAACATATTCTTAATTGTCAACCATCAACCATAGGGACCATAGCATTTTCATCAAAATATAATAATGCTACAACAAATATCTTATAGTAAACAATCATTTGAAGTAGGCCAAATGTAACAATTTATTTTCAAGCATGATGATAACACGCAAACCGACACGAAAAATTGTTAAATGTATTTATTCCTGATCTTTCATATGATACTTCAAGCAGTAGCAACAACAGTTGCATGCTTGGTTACTGTAGTTTGAAGTTCTTCCTTCTTAGCACCAACTACCTTATCCACTTCCTTACCTTCTTTCAAGAACAAGAAGGTTGGCATAGCCTCAACAGACCATTCCTCAGCAACACTCTGAAATTAATAGTCCACATAATCTTAAAAAGTATGTAGTAATCAATCATAACCTTAAAATAATGTAAACATGTTTCAAAAAATGTTCCAATAAAATGATCATAACTTGGATTAGCTGCGAGTTTGGCAGAATCACAGTGTGCCACGCAAAATCACGCTGCTACTATGATTTTGTCAGACACAATGTGATTCCGAACATACATTAAGCTTAAAAAAGAATAAGGTAACATAGATTAAGATATGCTTATGATACCTTTAATTCATCCACATCCACCTTGAGGAAGATGGCTTGAGGTGTCTTCTTAGCAATATCTGCTAGAATTGGTGAAATAAAACGGCATGGACCACACCATGAAGCAGTAAAATCCACCACAATCTATTATTCAACATTGTAATGCAATTCATTGTAAGTGTTACTAAATATGTCTTATCACTTATAATCAAGAAAATTGAACTTGAAAGATATTCAATTAATTTTGATGCATAAAAAATGTTCCTAGACAAATAAACATAAAGGTGGTTATAAATTATGCAAAACATTTTACATCAAAAAATAAATACATTATGCAAAACATGAAGTTGACATTTTGTAATGTCAAAACTGCAATTTCAAGCAACATAATAACGATTTAAGAGGCTAATAAATAACATTGAAAGGTACGTGACGCAAAGTCTATTCAACATGCATTCATTAGGAAATTTGAGGTTGAGGAAGAGGAAATTGGTAAAATAGATTTGTTCAAAACACAACTGTGCAACAATTTGATTTTAAATTGCACATTTATTGTAGGATACAAAAAATCATTACCTAGAGAATGGTGCCCTTGTTTAGAGTTTATTGTAGTATGACACAATTAATCATACAAATGCTCTTAGCATTTGTTTAGTATGCATAACTGCATAAGTAAACTAGTTTTACACCATGCATAAATATGTTTTTTATTTTTGGATCAATAATTTACATCATATCACATTTGATTTAATATTAAGATTCGTTGATTTAATGATAAAAACAAATTTTTACATAAGATTTATTTTGCTTGTGCACCAAAGAATTGACTGTGTTTTGAACCTATAAAATAAAACTAACAATAACCTATCACAAATATGACTTTTCAACTCATTATTTCTATCCCATTTCAAATAGTTCTTCATGTGTAATTTGAACACAAAATACAAATTCTGTTAAAATAGTTTAATCATATTTTATTTTCAAATAATTTGTATCTCTATAATGAAATACATATTAACAAAAATTAGTTAAAGAAAATTGGTGTATTTGATCTAAAATATATTAATTCATTTTGACTCATTTTTGTTTATAAAAAAAGTAAACATACATAATTTAGTAAGAATCCATCGTAATTAGGGTTTTGGCCACAACCCTAGCTTCATAGAGTATTATTTGGACGTCAATGAAACTAATCTCCACTCAGATGTTTAAGTCGCAACTTACAGTTCACGTGCAAATTAAATTGCTTATCCAACCACTAAAGTATATTTAACCTTAATTATACTTTAGCGGTTGGATAAGCAATTTAATTTGCTTGTCCACAATGACAATTTAGAAAATATTTTCATAATTTTTTTTTGAATAATTCATAAACACTTATGATTTGTAGTCTTGCAATCAACACGGATTAAAATCAATTAGTAATAAGTAGATAAAGGAATTGAAATCATTGACATATAAACTATGAGAGTATATATAAAGAAGATACGTAAGTATTTGAATTGTACCAATTTTTTGGAGTCGTTTCCCTTCTGGATCTGTTCCTTCCATGATTCAACGGTATGAACACTGATCACTTGTCCCTCTTCTGCTGCCATTTTTCTCTTCCTTCGAATCTTGTTTGCTTAGCCTTTACGAGAACACTAACTAATTATATTGCATATGCACGACAAGTCACGACTCCGCACTTTTATAATATTTTCATTAACATGATTAAATTCTCAAAGTGTAACGTTAATTAGAGTTTTTTTTTTTGACAAAATTAGAGCATATACTATTGCCTAAAAAATAACGTAAATAACGTTAATCATAGTCATTTTATTTTACGTAGCTAATTGTGTTTCCGTTCGTTCCCTATGTAGCAGCTTTGTTTCGGTTCGTACTCTAAGTAAAGAGTGACAATATTTTATACTCAAACTGACTGTCTGCATCCCATGAATGAAAAAATCATAAAAAATGAGTTTGTTTTCTAAATAGCAAACAGTGCTCGCTATCTACAATGCGAACTTCTTGAGTATAAAATATTGTCACTCGCTACTTAAAAAGCGAAATTTGCTCGCATTCTAGATGGCGAGAGGGTACTATAGTCATTTCAGGGAGTGAGAAAGGAAATCTGGAGGCGCGAAAAGTACAACTCTATTGATTATTGGAGTTTGTTAACAAAGGTCTATTGGGCTTTACATTCTCCTCTAGCCCAAATATCTGTTGTTCACATTCGCATCTTCTTCTTCTTCTTCTTCCCTTTTTCTTCTATCGAAGAAATTCAGATAATGTCTTCACTCATTTCACCACCATCATCTTCATTTCTCACTATTCCTTCGCACAAAACTCATTTCTTCGTTTCCACTCATCAATTCCTTCCACTTCAACTTCCACCAAGGTATCACCATTATCACAATTTCACTCATTCTACTTTCATCTTCTCCGTTTATTAACGCCATTTATCTGTTATTATTTATATAGGAGCATCAAATTCCAACACAAATGGAAAACAATAGAATGCAAAGTTGCAACGAACTTAAATCCTCCACCGTCAACGTCGTTAACGAAAGAACCACACAAATACTTCGACCAAGTAGTTATAACCGTTCGTGGAGGAGACGGTGGTCACGGAGCAATACTGAATCAAAAACCTAAAAAGGAAGTTGAAAAAGTAAAAGGAAGAAAAGCGATTAATGATAATAATTATAAGAAAAGCGCGTTGAAGAGAGATTTTGATGGTTCTTTGATACTACCAATGGGAGGTCATGGTGGTGATGTTGTTATTTATGCAGATGAAAGTAAAGATACGTTGTTAGAGTTTCATAATAAGAATCGATTTAATGCGAAACGTGGTGGAAATGTTGATGCAGTTGGTGTTTTTACTTCTTATTTGCGGAATGGAATTTCTGCACCTACTGTTCGTATTCCTGTTCCTCTAGGTTTGTAAATTTCATCATTTGTTAGTTACATTTTTCGATTCTTTGGCATTGTTTGGATAAACAACTTATTGCATAAGTGCTTATGTATAAGCTGTATGCTGTTTTGGTGAAAACAGCCCCTAAAAAACTGAATTTTATATCCCACATTGAGTTTATAATGGTGAATTACAGGTACAGTTGTGAAAAGCAAACGGGGAAAGATGTTAGCTGATTTAGCTCGACCTGGTGACGAAGTTCTTGTTGCAAGGGGTGGACAAGGAGGGGTAATACACAGATTTGAAATTCATTGTATATTCTATTTGTTTTTGTAATTGAGTAATGAAACAGACATGTTCAATCCGTTTAAGACATAAACTAGCATTAGATAAGTTGTGCCAGTTCAAATTGGTTGTAAAATGGAATAATTAGAGTGCAGAATAAATAAATTCACACTCTTTTGTAATGTACTCTGTAAGTAAGGATTTTTTTTCTTCCGAACATTATCTTCTTTCCTGGAAAGTATATATTATAGACAATTAGTTGCGGTATACAACCTATCTTAGTTATTATTGCTGTATTTTGGGTCTGATTCCAACTTTATCTTGTCTTACCAGATTAGTTTGTTAGAAATGCCAAAGAATAATAGGAAAAAAATGACGAGTTTGACAACTAATGTGATGAGAGATGACTCCGATAAGGTAAAGTCTATTTATAATTTATGTGTTCATTAGTGACTTCATAATGCATGTATTGAAGGATTGAATCAACAGGGCTTTGCTCTTGATCTCTCAGTTTAACCATTGTTTGTTTAAATTTTGCAATCCATAATTGATCAACCAATTTTCTGTCCAAAATACTTGCTCAGTTGTCAGTCTCTGCTGGGGTCTGGAACTACTATTTTAAATTATCAATTTCATATTCAGTTTTATCAGGAAATGAAAATGCATCTTCAAACTAGAAACAATAGTTTTGGAACATTCTACATTTACTTGTGGAAATTAGATGTCATTACATTTACCTAGTTGTGTATTTTATCTTGCTGATAAAACAGTCATTTTAAAATTGTTACAGGTTTTAGTTCACGGTCAACCTGGAGAGGAGATTAAGTTGGAATTGATCCTAAGAGTCGTAGCTGACGTTGGTTTGATTGTAAGTATTGCATCTATTCATAGTGCCATATTTAGTTCTCCACGGGTCTTCTTGCTTTTATCTTCATAATACTTTGTGTGGGATGTTGATAAGTGATTCTGTGTCTTATCTCTTTACCAAGCATCATGATAATTTTGAGATTTCTGGGAAACTAAAATGTTGATTCTACTTACCATGACTTATATTGAAAATTGTGAAGAATAGCAGGGTGAGGTGTTGTAAAGCATGCGTTGTGTTGTTTGGTTTCTTTGGATTGTATAAATCATTTTTTAATATGAACGAAAGTTGCCTATTACTGTTAGTCCAAGTGAAATTCGTTGGCTTTAGAGGATGTAAAAGACTGCTTTGTAGAAGGTTTTACTCCTCCAAATGTTTTCATCCAGCTGCTCATGATCAAGTTAATCTTGTTGTAGGGACTTCCAAATGCCGGGAAATCAACACTTCTGGCAGCCATTACACTTGCAAAACCTGATATTGCCGATTATCCTTTTACAACATTAATGCCAAATCTTGGACGCCTTGATGGTGATCCCAACTTGGGAGCAGGGATGTATTCGTCTGAAGCTACATTGGCAGATTTGCCTGGTCTTATAGAAGGTGCTCACTTGGGAAAGGTATAAATAAATCCATATATATTACTGTCAAATGTCTGTCTTTTATCATACCATCGAGATGCTAATTATTAAATATGATTTTTTTTTATCTTTCAGGGTCTTGGTCGCAATTTCTTGAGGCATCTAAGGAGAACCCGGCTGTTGGTCCATGTTGTTGATGCATCTACTGAAAACCCTGTAAATGACTACAGAACTGTCAGAGAAGTATGTATATTGCATTTATTTTATGATTTATATCACCAAAAGTCAGTCACTAGCACAACGTATGCTAGGAATATACATAATAGTTTACGTAAATAGAAAAACCAACACACTTCAACACAAACAAATAATTCCCAAATCGAATGTGTGCTGAATAATCTTAGACTCCATTCTAATAACAATTAGAGCAGGGGAATTTCGCTCCTCTAAAGCGATGTCTCGCTTTTGAGGATAAAGTGTAAGACTCAACCATCGATAGGAAATTCAAAATTTCAACACATCTACGATTTAGTAACCATGTTCACATAATGCTCACCATTGATTTTTAATAAAATTTTCAGTCTAGATGGGAGTTTAATTGGTCTATTGATTTTATTAGCCCTGATTAATTTTCTCACAAAAACATCTATTTGATAACCACAACTCATCTGTTGTTTATTCTTTTCCCTTTCTGTTGCTTTTGGATTTCGAGTCACTGGCCGGAAGTAAAGTCACACAAATAAATCTAGTCAGTTTAATATGCATAAAGAAATCTGTGGCCACTCCAACTTTTTTTGTTGGAATGTGTATTTCTCCCACATGTTTTGGAGTTTGTAATCCTGCTCATTTTCTCTCCATTCTAATTCTGTTTTGCAGGAGTTGCGCATGTATAATCCCGAGTACCTTGAACGACCATACATTGTTGTTTTAAATAAGATTGATCTGCCAGAGGTATGTAGTTTCCTACTACTAACCTCTATGTGAGTTTGAGTGTATCTTATAGTTTCCTATTTATCTTGTAAAGGGAGGCTCAGATAGTGCACAAGGCTCCTATCATTGTGGAGTCTAGTGACTAATGAGGGACATATGTTTATACCCGGGGCTCTGTTTCTAGAACCCAGGACCACCTCAGCACATGGCATCTACTTTACCATTGCACCAAAGCCCACCCTTTCCTATTATTATCTTGTAATATGAAAAATAAGTTATGCAACAAGCATGTTCATTAATTTTTTTTTTCAGGTTATAGATAGGCTTCCATTATTGACTCAAGAAATTCAAAGAATTGGCAGTGATGGTGCAGCTTTTGAACCAAAACCAAGCTCTGAAATTTCTGCTCAATTATTTTCCGATGAAAGTGATACAAAGGAAAAAACACTTGAGGATTATCCACGACCTCACTCTGTTATTGGAGTTAGTGTTTTGTAAGTGCTTGATGTTTTATTTCATAATAGTATTTTTTTTTTTTATGTGTTGTCCTTCGTAAGATTTCACACACATGCTAAATGCGTAGACAATCTATATCATCATAATTTTCATAGTACCCCATTGTCTTAGGTCAAAATTTCATGTTGTCATTGCAGAAAGCGTATCAAGATTAACGAGATGTTAAAGGAAATAAGGGCCGCTTTAAGGCAATGTGTTGATTCTAATGAGCCATTGGCTTCTAGTGTGCCGCCATGAGATTTGCATCATATGCTTTGTCAAACACTTGCAGCTCAACGAGACTTTCTGCCAAAGACTACACATAAATTGGTTTTGGTGTTCATTTGGCTTTTATCTGGGAACCAAGAAAGTTACCAGTTGGTTTTAGAGAAAAATACCACCGTAATGTGCAACGTTTTATGATGTGATAGTCCAAGTTCCTGGACTTCATATATTGTTGCAAGCAAAGATTAACAATTTGATATGTAAATTATATTAGTAAAACCTTGTACTCTATCAGCAATGTTAATATTATTGATATATTTTGTTAGTACAAATGAAATATTGTACTCTATCAGTCTATTGAATATTGAAATATGACACATTCAGGCATATTATTGATATAATTTTGTTAGTACAGAGGAAATATTGTGAATATTGAAATATCCAAGTTATTTAGCTTTGGATACAAGTACTTTTATGAAATGAAATGGTGGCAACGTCAATTCATGTATCATCACATGTAATGTGAATTGTTAATATGGTCAACTATGTTTTCCTAACATCTGATAGCATTTATATTGCAACTGTGGTTACAGCTTACGAACTTTTCTTTTGTATTGACCTTAAAGAAAAACAATCGTTACATAGTCGCACATAAACCGCTGTGAGCAATTCTTTCATCTCTCCTACAATCGTTACAATTTACGTATACAGTGGCCTTCACCACCAATAACGTAGAGAAAAATTAAACTGCTCTTAACCTGAAAAAGACACACCTCAGTGGTTTCAGAAGATTAAATTAACCATAAATAATGCTCTGATTATTTCTGAATGACAATGAAAATTGGTTATATGAGAATGCCTTTTATATATGAAAATTATGAGCATAAATTATAACTATTAGATTAAGAAATGGTTGAGATTAAAACATAACCTTAATGAGTCATGTGCACAAATTTTAATTTTCCAAAACCGGAGTTTATGAGATCCTGTGCGCTCACAACTCTTTGACTACATCAAGGTTGTAAGTGGAATTGAATCGTAAAACACAACTTTAATGAGTATGTACAACAAATCCCAATTTTTCATTTCCCTAATTTCATGTCATGTTGTTTTTGTCTTCTTGTCATGCGTAAAAACATTTTCATATTCTTCTTCCAACTGATTCTCTGCATTTCACTCCCATTAAAGCTCCAACCAAACATTCCTTCACATTACATCTCTCTCGCCTCGTCGTATCTCCCTTTGCACCATACCGTCTTTGACGGTGAACTGACTTCGACAGCTTTGACGGAGAACAACTTTGGCGGCTTTAACCGAATTATGTTTATGAATTTTTTTTCATGCATTTTCATCTCTCTAGTTTCATCTTTTTTTACATTCATTATTATTACTTGTTTTTTGTTTTTCAATATGAGAGATTTCATATAAGTTCAATTTTAATTTCTATAAGTTTTCATCATCGTTTTTACATTCATTTTTCATAATCAATTAAAGGATCAGACAAACAAGTAATAACAATTAACGTAAAAACACGATGAAAACTGATACAAATCAAAACTGAATCTATATGCAGAGAGATGAAACCAGAGAGATGAAAATGCAGAAATAAAATTTATAAACATACTTTGGTCAAAGTCGTCGAAGTTGTTCGTGATGTTTGTAATCTAAGTTCTCAGAAGCTGAGCTTCAGAAGCTCAAAAGAGTCAGAAGCTGAGCTCTAGGCTCAGAAGCTCTAACGAGTCAAGAGGTTCAGAAGCTGAGAAACTAATGTTCTCAGGTTCTGAACATTCAGAGTCTGACCACTCAGGCTCTGATCACGCAGGTTCTGAACACGCAGGTTCTGAACAACGCAGGCTCTGAACGCTGAGACTCTGTTAGTTAGTTAGTTAGTTAGATTTTTGATTTCATCCTAGGTAGTTAGTTACAATTGCTTGGTAGTGAAGCAAGCCTCCTTTGTATATAAATACCTTTGCCCCTAGTGGATGAATAACAACTTTCATTTTTTCTCTAATCTTTCTATTCAATTCATTTTCGTTCTCTATTCTCAAATTACTCCAACAAATTGGTATAACAGAGCCCGGTTCGTATTCATCGTTTTGATTGATTCCTTGATCAAGAATCATGACGAACAATAGTACAACCTCTTCGCAATTTCCAGCAAATCTTCCAGTTTTCAAAGGTGATAACTATGATCGTTGGTGTGCACAAATGAAAGTGATTTTCAGATTTCAAGATGTTCTTGAAATTGTAACTGATGGAGTAGAAGAATTGGCTGCAAATGCTGATGATGCAGCAAGAACTCAACACAAAGAATTGAAAAAGAAAGATGCTAAAGGCTTGTTCATCATTCATCAATGCGTGGATTCTAATATCTTTGAGAAGATAATAGAAGAAGAAACCTCAAAGGGAGCTTGGGATACATTGAAGAAAATCTATGGTGGTGATGAGAAATTGAAGGGTATCAAGCTGCAAGCTTTGAGAAGGCAATACGAGATGATGCAGATGAATGAACAAGAAACGATCTCTGAGTATTTGGCGAGAATGTTGGCCTTGACAAATTTGATGAAATCTTGTTGTAACAACCCGTTTTTCATAAGCCAAAAAGGGGCATTATTTTTTTTTTTTTTGTACACATCAGAGTTACGCATAAAAGATTTCAAATGAGCCGGCATTCAAATATACAAAAGAACTCATTACCATAAGGTGCTTCGACAAGCAAAGTGTATTCCTGAATAATTACAATCCAAGTCCAAGTATTCAAATACTTACAACACAACAAGTTAGAATCCTATGCCTAAACCCAAAAAGCACGGTGTACAACCCACACCGGCGCATAGTCTAACTAAGCCAAGCTTCACCACGTGCTCACTATGGCCTAGAACAGCCACCGTCGTCACCACGACCTAACCCATCATCTGGGTGGGATGAGCCCGCAAATGAAAGAAAGGGTCACCACAAAATAAAAGTATATATATATATATAACCGGTGCGAAAGATTGTACACATAACAATAATTCCACAAACACAAGAGAAAGCTCTTAACCACCAAAGCAATTCCCACCAACGAGTTTATATAAGCAATGCACACATAGCCTATAATGCAACCTCTACAATGCGTGGTACTAACCCTAGCTACCACAATGCATGAGTTCCGGAATCGTAGGTCCAACCCACTAAAGCCACAAGGGCAGGTGATGCCACACAGACGCTATCACCAGGTGAAAATAGCCACACAGATGCTACCAGCCACACAGATGCTGTCAGCCACACAGATGCTGTCACCCCCTCAAAAGTGTAGCCACACAGATGCTAACACCAGGCGAACATAGCCACACAGATGCTATCGCCAACTAAGAAACGCATATACATAAGGCAGTCACACAGACACAGCCCCGGCGGAGTCACACAGACACATCCGCCCGTGTAGTCGCAACTGACATACACGTTCCATCCATGCTCATGCAACAATTACGTATCACACAGATATATGTAAATCAAACACAACGACATACATACATTTCCAACCATATGTATTCCAACAACCTGTTCATACATACATTCTCATAATCATATGTAAACAGCGTAAGTATTTTAAACACGTTCTCATCACGAGAATACATCAACTAGACATGCCAAACACACAGCAAAGCATTACAGCAGAAATCCAAGCATGTCATAACCAGTTGAAAAGACAGAAATAAAGTGATGCCCTTACCTCGGCAAGCTCCCGTCAACAACACACACTCAAACAACACAACGCGCTTCCTAAAACAAGCAGCGTAACAATCAATACATTGTTCTCTAACCAATCGTATTGAAACTACACCAAAACCCCAAAAACCTAAAGGTTCCTAAGGAAAATCCCTCTTTCGGATACCATACCAAAAACTACCGTATTGATCAACCACCATGAGTTATCTGTATTATTTTTAGGACCCAAAACAATTGTCAAAAGTCTTAAATAATTTGAAATGCAAAATGGCCGTTTTCTTGCGTTATAAGTTGCGTACTTTCCGAGTACCCGAAAAACTCGTTTCCAATCCCAACCACTTCCATAAATTAATAAAAAGGGATTAGGAAGTTAAAAACCAAGTTTAGAAATCAGAATCCAAAATTTCAACTCCCAGAGCTTGCCCTGGCGAGTTGGTGGCGAGTGAAGGCAGTGAGGACAGGTCTAGCTCGCTCTGGAGCTCGCCCTGGCGTGTTGTCATGACCTGTGACACTCGCCCTGGCGAATAACCACTCGCCCGGCGAGTTGCACCTGTCATGACAGCAAAAGACAGCAACTCACACCACCTTTTTCCCCAACCAAACCTAGTTTGATTCTATTAGTTCCCAACATCTTTTCAAGGCACAAAAGCAAACCATTTTCATAAGCAAGCAACACATCTCCGAAAGCATGTTGGTTGCTTCGAGTGCAAGTTATTTGATTTTCATTTCCAAAATCAAAACCAAACCCAAGCACAAGTTTTATTACGGGCCTTAACCGACTTGAAATCATTTTCAAACATGTTTTCTAGGCGAAAAACAACACCACATGTCACAAGAGTTTTAAACCACTTGGACCCCAAAATACCACACAAAACACTTAGTAAATATTTTCATAAACTCCAAAATATTTTTCATCGGATTTTCTAAAACAAAACCATACAACGCATTTCCCTTTTGCCTAAAGGTTCAAAGACAACTTTTCTTTTCAAAACCTTACAACTTAACCACATGTTATTGATCAATACATAACCAACTCAAAACCCTAACTTTTCTCATGAGGTTTCTCACCAACTCATGGAAAACAAAAACAACAAAGCCTAGCATGCTTACTACACCCTCATGAATAACTTTCATGAAACAAGAATCAATTCCTAACATTTTCATCTCATGAACATAATCTAAAACTCATAACTCCAAGAGTTTTAACCAACCAAAATGAAAAGGAAAAGGGTGGTTACCTTAAGCAAGTGATTCTCTACAACTATTCCACAAAGCTCCCAAGCTTGAAATGGACACAAATGGTGAAGAATGGAAAAATTGGTGAAGTGTTAAGAAAGTAATGGAGTTCACGTGAAAGAGAGAAAGGAAGGAAAGACTTGTGATGATTTTCCTAAGTCCACAAAGTGTTAAACCTCCTTACTATGCTATTGCTCTTGCTATCTCATGGCCATTGGATCAAAAGACAAAATGCCAAGACAAAACCCTAGCCATTGGATCAAACCAAACCCACTTGAGATAAAACTCAACACCTCTTAGAAACACTCTCACGTTCAGCTCTCGCGCGCCGCGACGAACGAAACTCACCAAAACAGAAAACTATAGAAAGAATGTCTACCGTTTAACAATTCCAAAACTTATCGCCGGATCTTTTTCCGCGACTGTAATTTTCTTCCATACCTTAGAAAATTAATCTCAGGACATATCCTAACTCACGCAGATATATGAAACTTCCATCCGAAACCTCACTTAAAACAGACGCAGTAAGATTTTCCATCAGCGGGTAAAATCCTACTCGTTTTTCCAAAAACAAGAATAATCCAAATCTCGTTATTCTGAATCCACAGAAATCTCCTCATACTTAAAAGAGGATCACGACCCGAAAGTCTGTGCATTTCCAGCGCACGAACACAAAACAGGCTCCGTTTCAGCAAAAATCTCCTTAATGCGACGATACTCACACAAACCACTTCTACTAAAAACCCTAAAACTTAGCCGACGCTAAAGTTCCTTAGGAAAACCGCACAGTAAAATCTTGGGTCTTACACTTGTGGTGAAACCATGAATGATAGGTCCAAGATTGAGAAAATCTTGAGGACTTTGACTGAGAAATTCGACCACATAGTGGTTGCTATTGAAGAATCAAAGGATTTGGCAACTATGAAGATTGAAGAGCTGCAAGCATCCTTAGAAGCTCATGAGCTAAGGGTTAAGCAGAGGAGTTCAAACAAGGCAGTGGAACAAGCATTACAGGCCAAGACTCAGAACAAGAAAGGAAAAGATAAGTGGAAAAAAAAGAAAGGATTCAGAGAATTCAACCAAGAATTCAAAGAATTAGAATGTAGATTCCACTAAAGATGCAAATCAGAACAAGAAGAGTTCCAAGAAGAAGATTGATAAGAAAGAAATTCAATGCTACAACTGTCAGAAATTTGGGCATTATACAAGAGAATGTCGTTCTAAGAAGGTGGCCAGAGAAGACAAAGATGAAGCCCAATATGCTAATGGAGGTGGTAGTGATTCTGATGATTCACTTCTGATGGCAATCACAAATTCAGAAGCAGACAAGTCAAATTTGTGGTATCTTGATACAGGGTGTAGCAATCATATGACTGGTAATAAGAAGTGGTTCTTGAAGCTTGATTATTCAGTGAAGAGAAACATCAAGTTTGCAGATAACAGTCAGATTACCAGTGCTGGCATAAGAACTGTTCTCGTGAAGAGAAAAGATGGTCAAAAATCAACCATCAATGAGGTATTGTATGTTCCTTCTATGGCAAGTAACTTGATAAGCTTAGGTCAATTACTTGAGAAAGGTTATACAATGAAGATGGCTAATAGAGAGTTGAGAATTTATGATGCTAAGAGTAGATTAATTTTGAAAGCTCCACTGTCGAACAATAGGACTTTCAAAATTGAAATCAATGTAATTGATCATCACTGCCTCGCTTCAATTACAAACTCTGAAGGAGATTGGATGTGGCATCATAGATTTGGGCATTTGAACTTCAAAAGTTTGAGCTTGTTGAAGTCAAAAGAGATGGTGCATGGCTTGCCTCTGATAAGAACACCAAGTACAGTGTGTGAAGAGTGTTGTGCAGCCAAGCAAACTAGAAATTCATTCAAGAATGAATTGCCCATGAGATCAACTCAGAAGTTAGAAATGGTGTACTCAGATGTGTGTGGACCTTTCGAAGTAAAATCCATTGGAGGTAATAGCTATTTCTTAACTTTCATAGATGACTATACCAGACATGTGTGGCTCTATCTTATTGAAAAGAAGAGTGAAGTATTCACTAAGTTCAAGAAATTTAAGGCACTAGTTGAGAAGCAAAGTGGCTGTAGTGTCCAGAAATTGAGAACAGATGGAGGTGGTGAATACACTTCACTAGAATTTGCAAAATTCTGTGAAGATGAAGGTATAGTGCATGAAGTCACTGCTCCTTACACTCCTCAACACAATGGAGTTGTTGAAAGAAAGAACAGAAGCATAATGAACATGGCCAGAAGCATGTTAAAGGGTAAGAACATGCCTCATAAATTCTGGGGAGAAGCTACCTCTACAGCAGTGCATATAATCAATAGAAGTCCCACCAAGAAGCTGAAGAACAAAACTCCCTATGAAGCTTGGACAGGTCTTAAACCAAGTGTAAGTCATTTCAGAATCTTTGGCTCACTTTGTTTTAGACATGTTCCTGATCAAGTAAGAAGAAAACTTGATGATAGAAGTCAACAAATGATCCTACTGGGATATCACCCCACTGGTGCTTACAAGCTCTATGCTCCAAAAGAGAATAAAGTTGTGATAAGCAGAGACATTAAGTTTGATGAATCAAAGGGTTGAGACTGGATTGGAAGTATTAGTGCTGAGGACACTAGTTCATTACTCAATAGAAAGCTTGTGCTTGAAGAAATAGATGATCAACCAGAAGATGATGCAGCTGGTAATCACACTCACATTCCCAATGATCAACCTAATCAACAGTTGAGAAGATCAACAAGAGATAGAGTGCAGTCAGTTAGGTTGAATGAATATGAGTTGTTCCCTGATCAAGCAATAACAGAAGATGGTGAACTGATCAATGAAGTTATGATAGCTGAGTTGGAGCCAGTTACCTTAGAACAAGCTTTAAATGACTCTAAATGGAAGGCAGCCATGAAAGAAGAGTTAAAGTCTATTGAGAAGAACAACACTTGGGAGTTAATGCACAAAACAGTCAACAAGAGGCCAATTGATGTGAAATGGGTCTTCAAGTTGAAGATGAAACCCAATGGTGAGATTGCTAAGTATAAAGCAAGGTTAGTAGCAAAGGGTTTTCTACAGAAGCATGGACTTGACTTTAATGAAGTGTTTGCACCTGTGGCCAGGATAGAGACCATTAGATTAGTTGTTGCAATAGCCACTTACAAGAGCTGGTCTATGCATCAGCTAGATGTGAAATCTGCCTTCTTAAATGGACCTCTAGATGAAGAAGTTTATGTGAAGCAGCCACCAGGTTTTGAGATTAAAGGTCAAGAGAACAAAGTGTTCAAGCTGAAGAAAGCCCTCTATGGCTTGAAACAAGCTCCAAGAGCTTGGAATAAGAGAATTGATAGCTTCCTAATTGATTTGAAATTCACTAGATGCACAACAGAACATGGAGTATATGTGGAGGGTTTAAATCATGAAGAAATGATAATACTATGTCTGTATGTTGATGACTTGTTGATCACTGGATCAAACAAAGCTGTGTTAGAGAAGTTCAAAACAGACATAATGAAGGAGTTTGAGATGACTGACTTAGGAGAGCTATCATATTTTCTTGGCATGGAGTTTGCTAAGACAAGCAGAGGCTGTTTCTTGCATCAGAAGAAATATGTTGCAGACATATTGAAGAGGTTTCATATGAGCAATTGCAACCCAGCAATTACTCCTATGGAAACTGGTGTGAAGCTGAGCAAGAATACAGATGATGAATTGGTCGATTCAACCTTGTACAAGCAGATTATAGGTTCATTGAGGTACTTGTGCAACACTAGGATTGACTTATGTCATAGTGTTGGTCTGCTAAGCAGATTTATGGATCAACCAAGGATGTGTCACTTGACTGCTGCAAAGAGAGTGCTCAGATATGTAAAGGGTACTAATGATCATGGCTTTCTGATTCCAAACCAAAGGAACAGTAGTAAGAAGTTAGAGGCTTATGGATACTCGGACTCTGATTGGGGAGGAGATCAAGATGATAGAAAGAGCACTGCAGGTTACTTGTTCATGATTGGCAATGCACCAATTTCTTGGTGTTCTAAGAAACAAGGAATAGTTGCATTATCATCATGTGAAGCTGAGTATGTTGCAGCTTCATTTGCAGCATGTCAGGCAAATTGGATTGAGATGTTACTTTCAGAACTTAAGGCAGTTGAAGTAACAAAGATGAAGGTGCTTGTGGACAACAAGTCAGCAATCGACTTGGCTAACAATCCTGTGAGTCATGGCAGGAGCAAGCATATTGAAAGAAGGTTTCACTTTTTGAGAGATCAAGTGAACAAGGAGAAGCTTGAGTTGGAATATTGCAATACTGAGATTCAACTTGCAGATATTCTAACCAAACCTATGGCTAAAGCAAGGTTTGATACTCTGAAGAAGCTTATAGGAATGGGATCGTTGGAGAACATGAATTAGGAGGTGTGATGTTTGTAATCCAAGTTCTCTGGTTCTCAGAAGCTGAGCTCTAGGCTCAGAAGCTCTAACGAGTCAAGAGGCTCAGAAGCTCTAACGAGTTAAGAGGTTCAGAAGCTGAGAAGCTCATGTTCTCAGGTTCTGGACATTCAGAGTCTGACCACTCAGGCTCTGATCACGCAGGTTCTGAACACGCAGGTTCTGAACAACGCAGGCTCTGAACGCTGAGACTCTGTTAGTTAGTTAGTTAGATTTTTGATTTCATCCTAGGTAGTTAGTTACAATTGCTTGGTAGTGAAGCAAGCCTCCTTTGTATATAAATACCTTTGCCCCTAGTGGATGAATAACAACTTTCATTTTTTCTCTAATCTTTCTATTCAATTCATTTTCGTTCTCTATTCTCAAATTACTCCAACAGTTCGCCGTCAAAGCTATCAAAGTTGGTTCGCCGTCAAAGCTGTTGAAGTTGGTTCGTCGTCAAAGCCGGTGCAGTGCAAAGGAAGATACGATGAGACGAGAGAGATGTAATGTGAAGGAATGTTTGATTGATTGGAGCTTCAATGAGAGTGAAATGCAGATAATTAGTTGAAAGAAGAAGATGAAAATATTTTTGCGCGTAACAATAAGACAAAAATTGCATGATGCGAAATTAGGGAACTCAAAAATTGGTATTTGTTGTACATGGCTCATTAAAGTTGTGTTTTAACTTTTAATCTCAATCTTTCATTTTATTTTATTTTTTGGTACAAAGAGAGAGAGGAAAGGATCGAACCCGTGCCACCCCAGTATATAGACCGCGCCTTAACCACTAGAGCGGATTCATTTTTTTATCATTTTAATCTAATTGTTATAATTTACTCTCATCACTCTCAAATATAAAAAGTAAATTCTATAAATTTACACTTATAACCTTGATGTAGTCAAAGAGTTATGAGTGCACACAAGCTGTATCTCAGTAATTGTGGTTTTGGAAAATTGATGTTGACAAATGAGGCAATATGTTGGTTTGTTCGGTTCCTTTTTAATACACCCTTTATTGTACCCCCCTTGAGTTTGACTTTGGAAAGATAAGGTGAGCTACTCTAAATGTTTTATGCAATTTAAAGCTATTTAAAATGATGTATGACCTTTAGTAAAAAAAAAATGATCAACGACCTTGTTAAAAAAAAATGATGTATGACCTTTATATGTACTCTTCCCTTACAAATGAGATAAGCTTCCTTGTACACAAGTAGTGTACTAAATAGTTTAGTCTACTTATCACTTTGGTTACTTCCCGTCACCTTTAAAATTGTAGCATAATTTTGTCCACTCTACATTTTTCTTAAAACATAACTACACATGATTTTGGAAGTAAATTTTCGAACATATAAAGTATACATCTTTAATCTGAAGTGTCCATTCAGACGGTACAAAAAATGTGTTTTTCTAAACGTATACTTTTGAAGTGATTTTCAAAGTGGATAAAATTTCTCCCCAAAACTTTGGTGGGTAAGGGGATGCCCCATTTTTAATAGTATCATGCCCTCTATTGTGATGACTAGGAATATGTTATGCACAGTTCTTTTATGTTTAGAATTCCAAAGTATATATTCCTAACCGGGGCTTAGAGGAACCACACTTAATTTTTAACTTCAAAAAACAAAAATAAAAGGCACAACATATATAGTAATAGTAATAGGTAGTAGTATAGTGCAAAATACTTGTCAACTTGAGATTCTTAAATCTTATAACTATAACAAAATGAAATGTGACACACAAAACAGGTGCAATGCATAATTGTTATTATCAACTTCGGTAAACTCGTAAATGTGTCTGCAAGTGGTGTCAAGATTCCAATGAATCTAAGCTAGTTTTGGCTATTTTAGTATAGCCACATTGATGACTGATTCCAATTCCTTTGCACTTTGAAACACCTGGGATTGTTTCTTTCCACGTACAAAGGCTTCTCATGTGATGTGAGTGCTATTTTTGAAACCCTTGCACGTACTTATCTTCAACCGTTTACTCCAAACATCACCGAACCTACCCAATAGTAAATGACTATTATCCACATTACTACCTTAAAATAACATCAAATATATAATAAACACAAACATTTAATTTCCTTTTTCCCATTCCTTCCCATCTATAATATTATTTTAAATGATACATTCATTAACCATGTGATTGAATTCAAGTGATAATAAGTTAAAGACGAATCATTGAAAGAACTATAGTTCAAATTGATCTAACTAGATATTGTTTCAAACTTTGAATTAGGAGAGCTCATTTCTTATAAATCAGAGATTAAAAACAAATTAATCCTATAAATATATACCTAAATTCAAATAAATAACGACTTTCAGATAATGACATATTATTTAAGAGAATCTATATTCAAATTTTGACAGTAACAACTATTAATTAGACTGAAATAGAATCTGTATCCGTGAAAACTGAAAGGTCAAGACAAATCTTAAGAATGAATACTTATACGTGTAATTTATATAATTTATACATTACACTAAAATGAGTCATCATTCAAACCTACTTCATCTAAATATCTCATGTGTTTTGACCTATGGATGAACGGTGAGAGATCACACTTTACTTTCCAATGTATAAATTAGAGAGGATGTATTTTATACCTACATTCATTTAAAATGCGACCCTCATTTATTATTTCAAACAAAAAAAACAAAGGAAAAAGGGAAATCAAGTGAGAATTTTGTTCTTGAGAGGATTAAGTATACACATAAAAGCTTAAGCCAAGTGGGTACAAGATATATCAACAGTGAGGCTCATTGTTGACACGATTAGCCTTGTTCATGATGACAAGTAGCAGCTCAAACTAACTAAGGGCCACGTTTCATATACTTGTATTTAGTACATTACTACACATTTGTTTTCACATATAAATAGCTGAATATAATTATGTTTTTGTTCATAAAACACACACTCAAATTCACATTTCTCTACTGAACCTGAGTGTGTATTCATAACAAACACAACACAAAACATAGCACAAACACAGCACAATAGAAGCAGAAACAATGATGAAATCAGGTATGGGAATTGAAGAGAGAAAACAACTTAAAAGACCAGCACAAGCAAGTTCAAGAAAAGGGTGTATGAGAGGTAAAGGTGGACCTGAAAATGCAAGTTGCACCTACAAAGGTGTGAGACAGAGAACATGGGGCAAATGGGTTGCTGAAATTCGTGAACCAAACCGTGGTGCACGTCTTTGGTTAGGTACTTTTGAAACTTCTCATGAAGCTGCTTTAGCTTATGATGCTGCTGCTCGTAAACTTTATGGTCCTGATGCAAAACTCAACCTTCCTGAACTTTCTACACCATCTGTTCATTCCCCTGCAAATTCCTCATCCTCTGGGACAATAACACAAACACCTCATATGCAACAGCCTCAAATTCAAATTCAACACAACCCCAACAACAACAACTTCAACATTTCATCTCACAATTCTTGCAACAACAATATCAATATAAACATAAACAACAACATTCACAACAACAATAACAACAACAACTCTGTTTTTGTGTCACTGTCATCACAACAAATTGGTGATATTGCACCAATATATAGCAGTGATTCAATTATGTCACTTCCAATGGAAGAACAAGTTGAACAAAGCTATAATAATTTTTCAAATGGTATTGTGGAAAGTAATAATCATGATTCATTTTTTGGAACATTGAATTATGAAACCATGCCAGTTATAGATGATGATTCAATTTGGACAGAAGCTGCTATGTCTTTAGATTCTGCTATTTCAATGGATTTTCCAATGATAGTTGATGCTGATGGAATTTATAATTCAGGTGGAAATTTTGCTGAAGTTGGTGCTTGGGATTCTCTACAAACTCCATGGTGCATGTAAATTAAATCAACTATATAATTATATATCATGAAATAATAATAATAATAATAATAATAATATATAGTATAGTGTGTGTGAGTGTATATATATAAATATATATATATGGTCTTGCTTTAGGTACATGTATACTATACTATATGATATACATAGTATAGTGTGTATAGAAGGAGTTAAAGATCGGTTAGTATACTATATAAGTAGCAAATTAATGTGTTACATATGTATAATTAAATTAATAATGTTTGAGTTGAAGTTGACAGAAGACCATGACAGGTGATTTTGTTAGCACTTTTGTTGTGGATCTTTGTAGGGTCAAATATTGTATATATTACTTGGTGTTCAGGAATATTATGGTTATGGTGCTTGATTTGCACTGTGTTATGTTACATGTATGCCAATAATTTTATATATTTTAATATATTAGAAATGTGTTTGTTTCTTTGTCTGAGTGGAACTACTAAGATTTGAAGGAGTATTATTTTGACACACTTTTGTTACACAAATACTGTTTATATATATTTTTTGTCTTTTTCATAAGAAAAAGAAGATGATGAAAAGTTACACAAAAGCCCATATGTAAATATTGTGTAGGAATATTATTTCTCTAAGATTTGCATACACAATTATAAAGTTCTGGGCTCACATTGGATAAAAGTATTTAGTTTAATAATATTAAGATAATTAAATGTAGAGATATTTTGTTTAAATTATTTCAAAAGTCATTTTAAAATATTTAAGGATAAATAAAATAAAATGTAGAGATAGATTTTGACCTCCTAAAAAGGATGTTCATCATCTCCATAAAAAGTATAGAGAGACTTTGACATGCTAAAAAGATGTTCATCATGGCTCACATGCTACAATGGACGTGACAAGGCTTCCTCAGTTCGGACTCGCATGCAATAATGGACGTGACAAAGGATTGCGACCCCGCAGGCTCTCAGTTCGACTCACCCCGTATTTGCTAGTAATTGCCCGACTCACCCCGGATTTGCTAGTGATTGCCCGCCAGCCATACCGCGGTGAACCCGATGTCATTACCTTAACCCTATGCTTAGGATTTATCATGTTATTTTCAAAATGTATTATGTTTTGGTACATATAAAGTTGTTTAAGTCAACTACTATTATAGTTTGACATGCATGTTTCTTAATAATTTATATGCAACATACAAACACGGCTATTTGCATAAGGCTTCAAATAATTTCATATTCAGTATTCTGTATTACTATTAATACATCCCTTATTTGTTATTTGAACCCACATTTGATATGAGATCCAATTTGATTTGAGGCCCAACTTACCCGTTATTAATACGAAATTTACTTTTATCACCCTATCTGTTACTCGTGCGCCCTACGTTTTTTCTGTTTTACCCTTCCGCTACGCGGATGTTATAAAAATGAGAAAATTTTGAAAAATATTGACCGCCCGCTACTTAAGTAGCGTATGTTATAATGGTAGAGTATTTTTAAGTGTATTTGCTACCTGAGTAGCGAAAATAGGTATTTTGGTGAAATTGTAAGGCGTGTGGTAAAATGAGATTTTTATCGATACATCCCTTGTTTGTTATTTGAACCCAAATTTATATGAAGTCCAATTTGATATGAGGCCCAATTTATCTAGTATTAATACCTCCCTTATTAATACATCCCTTATGTGTCAAAAAGAAAGAAATACACCCCTTATTTGCTTAACACAACCCTTTATTTTTTGTTTTATAGACACGTAGAATCATGTCCTTGATTTCTAAAACGATCCCCACAACTGCGATCAAAAGAGGACTGAAACGATTTAATGCCATAATTGACCCCCGAACTGGATTGGTGAAAGCAAAAAAAAAACATTACAGCTCAGGACCATTAACACTATTATTTTGACACGGTTAGTAATGCAGAGAATAAATAGAAGTGTAAAGAAAAGGGCAGACCAAAAAGAGATAAGAAATGCTCTTTATACTATGTATGTATGACCAAGAAAAAGGAAAAAGCATATATATGCATCGATTGATCATCCATGTCCATAACATAAAGTAGACTCTAAGAAAATGATAGTATATGATAGTAAATCCTAATGATAGATTCATATAGCCTTTTAATGATATGATCTTGGGACTTTTTAGGGAATAACCTAAGTTTTTCCCTATTGTCAAGTTTGGGATCGACATAATGGATCATAATTCAAAGTAGTTTAGGATTTGGCTCATCCCAGTGGCGGAGCCAGGAATGTTAGAGAGCCCGGACACAATTTTAACTGCAAGCAGCAAATTTCCGTTTAAGTCTTCGATTTGGTGAATGTTCCTATAATATCAACATCATCAAGTGATTTGAATATCTCCCGTTCAATATAACATATTATCAAGTCATTAAAGCACTCGTCATTGATCTTGTTGCGCAATTTAGATTTTTGATAATATTCATTGCTGAAAAAACCCTTTCAAAGAATGCTGTCGACACCGATAATATCAAAACCAACTCAATAAGTTGTATTTCTATAAACTATTTTTCCATAAACTACATTGACAAACTTAAAATAATAATATATACAACTTATTTGCATAAACTATTTTACGTAAACTAAAAAATAAGATACTTCAAACGAACCATAGTCTTTAGAGTTAGAAGCTACATAGATGAAATAAAATAAAATATTATATCTGTCCAAAAATAACTACGATAATTTTATTTTTTTCGTCCAAATTGTGTATCTTCTATTTAAAAAAAAAGTAATTTATAGTTTTTTTGGATGCAAGTTTTATATTTTTGTTGTTGACAAGTTGTAAAATTGTGCAGAGAGAAGTTAATTGTCCCGTGAGTTTAGCTCATTTGGTTGAGACATTGCATTATATATGCAGGAGTCGGGGTTCGAACCCCGGTCATTCAACTTATCCATTTTATAAAGCGAAATTTTTAACTAATAAACTACTTGACAAAAAAAAAAAAAAACTATTCCACTTTAATTGGGTAGATTTGTTAGAATTACTAGAATGGTAGGATAAGATACTATACATGAATAATTTAACGGAGTCAATAAAAAGAGTATGAGATCAATAAATGAGAGAGAACGTGAGAGTGAGACTACTTTCAATTTTAAATGACGTGGAAGAAATTAGAGCATGGGATCATTCTTACGGCTGTGATTAATTTGACTGAGAACGTGAGAGTGAGACTACTTTCAATTTTAAATGACGTGGAAGAAATTAGAGCATGAGATCATTCTTACGGCTGTGATTAATTTGACTGCATTGAATGTAGGGAATTCACAACTACACTGAATCAGGATCCAAACACCTTTCTCCTTCTTCTTCGCGTGAAAACAACACCAGCAACTCCATAACTTGTTTTTTTCTCAAACTCACAAAAATGAATACTTTAATCAATTCTTACCTCAAATCACCAAAGTTCCTTCACTAAACCTTCACCATTTTTTATTTTCTACAACATGAACCTAACTTTATCTTTTAACTCCAAATTACAGATTTTCGTTATACTATTCAACTCCTCCAAACATCACAACAGCCAAGCCTGGGCACATGCCCAGGCAGGCCGGGCTCTGGCTCCGCCCATGGCTCATCCTAAATTCAAATGAGACAATCTATCTATATCTATAGTATATAATTAGAAGCAAATCAATAATATAAGTGAGCTTAATTTGTTAGATACAGCTGAATCATAAATCTCTAGAAAATCACAATGCTAAAGTTTTGTTGATATGTATTTGGTTTATGATTGTGAAAATTGATTTCGATTAAAACTGAGTTGGAAATAAATAAATTTATATTTGTATACATTTTTTATTATGTTTGGAGATAAATGTTCAAAATTTTATCTTCAAATTAAAAAATTATTTTAAGAGCAATTTATTTTAAATAATTTTACTCAATAACATACGACGATACTAAAATAAATTTAATATTTTTAGAATCACTTTGCTTTTCAAAATCTAAATCACATGCACATACATACACCCTCAACATTTGTTTAATTTTTTTCTCTTTGCACACAGCACAATACAATTTTTATGCCTCAAATCGAGCTTGTTTCTAGCAAAGTCATTTCTATGACATCCACTATATGGGCTTTAGTAATTAATTATGCGTGCTTGATATTTTTACCAGCATGCACCTTAGCTCATTATGTTAGTAATGGACACGAAATGATTATTCTATTTAAGAGTTTCAATTTGTGTTATTTTTTTGTCAAACATTCAACTAGCTAGGCTCATACACTTAAAGTGTAAAAAAACAAAAATTAGGAGTTCAAACTTTAATCTCTCAAATAATGTCTTAATTAAATATAAGACTAATTTTTTGTGTCTTATCAACAACTTCATGTGCTTAGCATTCTTTTGAAATGATCACATCTTGAGAAATCATGTGATCGAGTTACTATGCTATGCTCTTTCCTATAAATAATTTGCCAAAACAATTTTTTAACTTATAATAGATAATTTATATGACTAAAATAGCAAATTTTTTACAAGTTTATATCTTATTTTTTTACTAATTAATAATATTTTTCATTACTTCAAAGAGCTTTTGAGTTTATACTATCTTATTTCTTTTCAATTTTTACCATTGGTATGTTATTGAAAAAAGTTAAGAATTAATTAATCAAAAATATGTTTTCATATTGTTTTGTATAGATTAGCTAGTTCAATAATTAATCTTATCAAATATTATAAATTCAATACGCTATAGCTTATCGATCACTATCAGCTATAAATTTATTTGTTCATCCATTATCATTCAATTATCTGCTATTTTTTCCAAACAGAATCATAATCTCAAATATATTTTTTTCATAAATCAACTCATTTAAATTTAACTAACATATAAAAGCATATGGGATTGATTTCATGAAGCTCTAGGCCCCTCTTAAAGTGACATCAACTATTACAATATTCCCATAGAAAAACTCTCATTCTAAATAACCTATTAACTAAGAAAACATTTGAATTAAAAGAAGTAAAAAAGAAAAAACATTGGATCACATCACACACAAGCTTCATGACATAAGTTACTAATAATCAATAATTAATTTATTGATCAAACATTTTCTGTTGATGAAGAGAGGAATGGTTGAGTGAGTGATGATGCTTTAGCATGGCTTGCGGGTCTAATGATGCTACTATGTTCTGCAGTGGATGATGCAATTGCAAGCTGTTCCTTTGCAAATTTCTTCTCTTCACTTTTACCCCACAATACAAAGTATAGTCCAGCTACTATCAACACTGCCCCAATAATCCTATAAATTTAAAAAGTGATATTATTTTATGAATAAAGTAAAAATCAAAAGGGAACAAAAAGTAAAGTAGATGTTAATTAATAGAAGCACACGAGACATGATCTTCCTTTCAATAGTATATCATATGATTGCTTTAACCTTTTCTTAATTAATGAAGAATCAATGAATCATGAAAAGCTTAGGAATAGGCCTTTCTAAGCTCTCACCAAAAGGTAAATAACAAATTCACACTTTTACATTATGTTTGTCGGAATTATAGTGAATTACCGTAATTTTTAAAAGTTATATTTTGTAGTTTTTGTAAAATTTCGACGGCTCACAATGATTATAACATTCACTAAAAATGGAATCTCTTAAGAGTTGAGAGTCAAATCTATCAAACTTGTTGTGTGGATATAAATAGTGGGTAATCTTATTAGAAACCTGATATGGGTGATCCAATGGAGCGTGGAAAAGGTTCTGATACCATTTTATAGTTGAAAGTTGAGTCTAACTCAACCTTATGAAATCAGCTTATAAAGTGAGGTTCTGTCAAAGAGTCTCACATCGATTGAGTCTAATGTGAGTCTCTTAACATAATCCAACATTTAACTTGTGAACCATCCAAATTATGGTTCAACATAAAGAAAAAATTTGAGAAGGTTATAATTAAGGAGGTTAATTAGGACTAACCCTCCCAAGTAGAACTCTTCTCCTAAAGCAAGAGAAGCCATAATAGCAACAACAAAAGTTTGAACAGGTTGATACACAGCAACAAACACAGGACCTCCTCTATCAATACACCATATCTGTACTGCAAAAGCAATTCCAGATGCCACAACTCCCTGCAACATTCAATTAATATATGTTTAAATCAGTGGCCGGTAAAATTTCTAAAATCAGCAAAAATAAGAGATCTTGACTGCTGCATGCAGTCAGACGTCTGTGATTGTCTGATGAATATCAATCAGCCACAAGTCATCTAACTGCAGGACTGTATGCAATTCAAATCCGAAAATAAAAGGATCAAAAGTACATTTAAACCTAACAGATACTAGTAACTAACCGCGTATAAAATGGTGAAAGCTTCTCCACCAGAGTGAAAAATCCAAGCTTGAGCATTTCTTTCAGCAACCAAAGCAATAAGAAGAAATTGCAAGAGACCAAAGAAACATGTATAAGAAGTAACAGAGAGACGAGCAGGGTACTTCTTAAGGACAGGTGCTTGGAACACAAGCCAACCAGACCAAGACAAACAATGTCCAATCAAATACAAACATCCAAGTGTCCAATTTTTTCCTTTTGCATCACCCAATGACATTGTACCAAAATCAATCGTAGGTGTTATTGTTGTGTTGCTAGTTAAGTGATTACTTGGTGTTGGACTATATATTGTTGGACCTTTGTATAATGTAATCACTGTTGCACCAATTACACAAAATATTGTTCCTGCTACTTTAGCTATTCCATCTTTTCTATTCAGTTTCACTTGCTCTATCCTGTTCATGAAATTTTGTTATAATTAATTAATGTTTTAAAATATAATGTGTGACATAATATATGTTCGTTCGAGAGAACGTGACTCTAATTCCTGGTATAAACAATTTTTTACCAGACTTTACTTCCTGTGGTCCACTTCCCCCGAGAACTAGTGGTTTTATACCAAAAAAGAAATAATATGTATGTTTGTAATTGAGACATTAACCAATAAAGGGGTAGCTTGCCTTAGGATGACTGCCATGAGAAATGTAATGGCAGGGACAGAGTTTTGTATTGCTGATGCAAAGGTAGGGGATGTGTTGTCTAAGCCAAGCAAATAGAAACCTTGGTTTGCTGTAATCCTGTTTAATGTAACAAATATAGTTAGTTAGTTATTTATTTAACAAAAGTATAAAGACCTTAATTATAAAGTTTAATTTTTACCACTGAATTAACACCTCGTGCGGCTAATGTATAGTAGTTAATTAAATTTTGCACGGTTAAATATATAATTAAACATACCCAATAAGTGCTAGAAAAAAGAACTGGCAAAGGAAGTTCAAATTAATTGGTGGTCTGTCTTTCCTGAACAAAATGAAAAGAAACAAGTATATGAGAATCATATATAATAAATAGACATGTAATATATATACACAAATAAATAACTAGTATATTTAATAATATTATTATGTGAATATTTTTGTTTTTTTAATAATTAATATATAGTTAAATATGTTTTTAATCTCAATAAAATTAAGAATCTTTTAAGTTTAGTCTTTTTGACCATATTTTTAGTCACGGGCCTAAAAAGACCCATTTTTATAATAGATAGAAATTAGAAATTGTTAAAAAAAAAATTATGGACTAATTTTTTTTTAAAAATGAATATTTTAGGGAACTAAAAAAGCCCCATTAATACATGCATAATGTACACAAATATTTCATGGGTGAAAAATATTAATATTAATGAAATTGTTAGAGGAATGGTACAAACTTTTCCAAGAAATATGCAAATGGAAGGAGGAGAAGCAGAGCAATGATGTTCCTATAAACAGGAAAAACAAGTTTGCTAACTCCCATGTTAAGGGCAGCTCTTGAGACAACATGGAAACCAGCATAACCAAACTGCAAGGCCAACATGGCCACATGCAGTTGAAACCTTTCTGGAATTGAACACCACATTCTCTTAGAAGAAGCTGAACCTAAATCAGCCATTGTGCAATAATCAAATTATTGTCACACTAGAACTATAGAGTATATATAGAGAGACTATGTAACTTGGATTTTGACCAAATAATTGAGGCCTAGGAAAAGGAAGGAAGTGGTGAAGAGAAGATGAAAGTAGGGGGATATAAATATAGTGTAAAAAGGTGTATAGATTACTAAGGAATAGAGAGGTATGGTCCACAATAGTCCTAAAAAGAAGTTGTGTCAACTGTTGGTTATCCTTCAATGTTTTTTGATTGTCTCCCACATTCTTTGCTAATCAATTCTGTTTGGTTGACAAGATTGCCCCCCACAGCACTTGCCTTCAATTTGAAAAATAAAAATAAATATAGAAAATATAGTGTACTCATGCCTTTGCAGGGATTGGCTAAATAGAATATACAATTTAGATTCTCTCCCTATCTTGGATTGCATTTGTTACATGAAAATTTGAATAATACATATTTGTAATTTGGATTATGTACATCATGTATCACTTCTTCCATAAAATATCCAAATTATAGTGTATCCCAATAAGAAATTCTAAGTCATTGTGATCTATAGGCTCTTATTATGACACAACAATGGTATTAGAGTTTATGTCGGTGTAATGGCAACGATGGCGTAAGAATATGTTGATGAAAAGAAAATGTTTCCCCTTAAGAAGGAGTCTAACAAATGAATTGAATGAATTAACACTTGAGGGACATATTGTTGTGTAGTAAGTCTTTGGAAGTCCTACATTGCTTGGAAAAGTGAATATCACATGATCCAACAATAGAGAAATTTGATGCATTGATTGCAGATTTGTGCTAGGATTAAGTGGTTTTTAGGTATTAACAACTACTTGCTTGTGCCACAAGTTAATTGGCCAATCTCATGTATTTTAGATTGAAGACTACAAAACATTGTCCATCCAAGCTATCCTAATCAAGGTGGATTTCCCATAACCAACCATTCAAATCCGATACTTTTTACTTCACATGTAAGAGTATGATTTTCACAATTAAACTATTTAAAGAGGGAAAAAAAAAAATCTTAGAAAGCTTTTAAGAGAATATGCTCTGGCACAATGCCATTAATGATGAGAATTGAGTGATATGGCTGAACCGCCACTGATAAACACACACGAGTGGTGGTGGTGGATTGGATACCCCATGTATACCTTCTCAATTCTCACCCCTGTTAAAGCCTAAACTCAACTATTGTTCATTGGTCCCACAAATTGTATTACTATCCCCACCCTACTAGTTATGAGTTCCCACACTACTAGCAAGTAGCCACTAGCCCACTATACCTCACTTCTTCTTTTACAATTCAAAATCAAATAATACATAATTAGCATTAAGTATATAGTATGTGTCCTCTTGTATGATGACTAGATGACCAAGACCAACGTTGTTGGGGGATGGATATAAGGTCAAGTAATTGTAGATAGTTGTCTCTATATAAGAAAATCCACATAAATTTTGTCTTTAACATTAATCGACAACTTCCTAATATCTGCACTAACATAATTAACTATTTGCTAAAGGATATTACTTTCTCTTTATTTGTATTTTTATTTTATCTTTTATTAGGGTATAAAAATGAAAATTAAGACATGTAAGTTATATTGACACTCTAAATAAATCATTAAAAAGTACTCTAAATGAAATAAATTAATAAGAATGAAATTAGAAAATGCAAAGAAATCTTGGGAGAACTAGACCAAAATACAAGGTGTGAGAATCTCACTATCTTAATTTTTATCTCGTGACCGAACTCTGGATTACTAACACCATTTCTTTAGAAATCGGATGGTCAATACTAAAAAAAATTGGTGAAGCGAGAAAAGAGTGTAGAGATAAGACATATATTTTAAGATAAACAACCAAAGTCAACAAAACTTATATAAAAATAAACTAAATCTACTGTGATTAAAATCATTCCAAATAGAATTATACAATTTAATTTATTCCATCAACTGAAGCTATAGTCGCAAATAAACTAAAGTTTTCCATTTTATCACCACTAGTCTACTACAATCCTCCTATCTAAAAATATGAGTGACTTTGAAACCGTTTGAGAGAAAAGATGTAAGCAATTCCTCTATTGTTTTATGAAGAATTCAATGAATTGTGTGAAGTTGCTTAAAAGTCAAAGTAATAAACCGTGAGATTTAATGTTAATTTGAAAATTAGTTTTTTTTTTTATCTAAAACACTACAAGAAAAGTGGGTTGTAGCTTCAAAATTTTAGCGTCAGCCACGACACTGACGCTATTAGCGTCCAACTTGTGTTTGCCCAGCAGACGCTAATCGTGTTTTTCAGGTGATTTAATTTTTTTAACAATTTTTTATAGTTAGCGTCTGCTTTGTCTGACACGATGTGGACATTTAATTTTAGTGTCGGTCTTTTTAGACTCTAGTCCTTTCCTTTTTTCTATTTAAAATTAAAATATTAATTAGGCAGACGCTAATGTGACGTTAATATAAAATAAAAATTAATTAATTAATATTATTATCTATTACTTCACACAAACCCTAAATTTATACTACTACACAAATCATTTTCCTCAATCTCACTCATCTGTCGTTCCCACTCCCCACCGTGCACCGGCCACCACTGCGCTTCCCAGCCGTCATCAACCTTGAAGGTATCGCCGACCGTCTCTTCTAGAATTGTGCCTCCCAGGTTAGTTTTCACCTTCAACTTCGTTCATTTCGATTCATCTTCATTAGGATTTCACTTTCATTTGTTCTTCAACCTTCAGATTTGTTTTCTGATTTCACCTTCGAGCTTCTGATTCGCTCTCTGGTTTCACCTTCGTTCAACCTTCTCATCAGAATCGTTCAGCCTTCTTCAGCTTCAATCTTCAAAATCCAGGTTCAGTATCATTTTAAAATTTGGTAATTAAGTTTTTGAAATTTCAATCTTCGTGCAAATGTTCAACTTCTGCTTCCTTCAATCAAGCTTCAGATTTGTTTTATTTTACCTAAGTTGGATTATGTTGACCCTGAGTTTAAAGGTTAATTGACAACAAAACTTGTGAGAACAAGTTAATTGGGATTCACAACACAACATGTAAAAACTCAAAAGAAAGTGAATTTGAACTTTATCGCATGAACAATTTATAATTTCTATCAAAATCTGACTTTGTCAATCTTGAAGTTTCATATGTTTTAAAAATCTTGATTTTGTATATTTGCATTTCCTTTATTAGACTTCTATATCAAATTAGTCATTGGTAAGTGATTAACGATACACGTTAGTTGGCTTGTTGGTGTTTATACCTTCTTATATATATCAGATATGTCCAAATTGACTTATTGAAAAGTCAGAATTTTGTATGAAACCCTAAATTGAATGTGAATGTGTTGTTTGTGTTAGCAAATGATGGAGCAATGATATGGGAACAGGTGGATGTAGAAACCCAGATTACGAAGCTGATGGTGGAGTTTGTTAAGGAGTCATGACTATGAAATTGGTGGTGGTACTACTGGATTTGTTGTGTTGGCTGGATATAATGGAATAAAAGTAAAACAATTGACAGAGAAAGTGAAACACGGACTTTAATCGCTCAATCAAAGAACCTTGTTAGCTCCTCGAAGAATCGCTCCTCAATCGAAGAACCTTTTCCTCGATCGCTGCTCCACCGGTTCACTGTGTGAGTCGTTTTTCTCTTCGCCGTGTGAATCATTTTTCTCTTCTTTGCCGTGTGAATCGTTTATCCTCTTATTTCCTCATGAATCGTCAGAGCAAAGCTTCATTGAAAATCATTTCTATTTTGATCGTTGCAAAGATTACTGTTGCCTCCAATGGTCTGACCTCTAGCTTCAGACCCAAACCCTAAAATGTATGTTTCCTCTTCATCTCCCTCCCTTTGTTTTGCCTCGGAAACCATGAGTGTTGTTTTCGTGTTAGAGGTACTGAACTCTAATGTATGATTTCATATTTTTCTAGCTTTTATTTTTCTGTTTCTAATTGATAAACTTATTTTTCGCCAGTGATAGTAAGATCTCATGTTTTATGGGTGAATGAAAGATTAAGGAGTACAATGTTTGAATTAATTTTGAAATTAGTCTAGGATATCATGGTTCTAGATATGTGTTAATTGTTCAAAATTTTACTGCTCGGGTAGTAATTGGTTACTGAACATCCACATTACAGTTGGTTATTTATTTGTGTAATCAATCTTTCTTGTATTGTTAAAATTAATGAAAGCTTTTATATGAAATAGGAATTTCAAATTGTTCTGAAAAGAGTTGAGTAGTAAAGTTTAGAATTTTTATTGTTTCTAGGTTATGTGATGTCGTGTCAACATCGCCTATTCTGAATTTTGGGACTGGTTTATGTTGGATTTTTGGGGATTTGAGACTGATTTTTGCAGGATTTTGGGACTGGTTTATGTAGGTTTTAGGGACTGGTTTCTGCAGGTTTTAGGGACTGGTTTCTGCAGGTATTGGACTGGTTTTGTTGTCTGTTTCATGTCATCAATTACAGTTATAACAGTGTCATTCAAAACCTCAGTTTGTGCTTTTTATATTGTTATTTGTTTGGCGCTGTGGTTGGATATTTAGTGCCTTGATGAGTGTCATTTTCTGCTAAACACAACATTCTCACACCTTCACAAATGAGTTTGATTACTTTGCATTCTGTTACTAAGTTGTGTATTTAATAAAATATCTTTAGTACTCATGGTATTTTAGCTATGATATGCAGTTACATGTTAGTACTCAAAAACTTGAAGAATTGGCTGCTCTTAAGTAATCTAGGTTATTAAAGGTAAGCTTGTGTCTTTTCAGTTATTAATTTGATTCCTTTTAATCACACATTTTATATTTCAGTTGTGATATGTAGAATTTACTCTGAGATTTGTTGCTGCTTTAACATCGTTTATGTGCTTCAGCTTTGGATCAAATTGCCTTAGAAGTTGATTTGTTGCTCCTAAATGATCTTCTAAATAGTTGCTATTTTTGTACAAGTTGTGAGCGGTAGGCTGGGTAATGTTGTGTGAGGTTCTTCACAGGAAAGCTCTCATTGATTTGATACAAAGGTACATAACATAGATAGTACTATACATTCTTTTTTAGTAGTAAAATTAAAATCTATTTTATTTGGAAAATAGGAATAGAAAATGGTTTAGGTCTTATTGTAATATTTTAATACCGAGTGATATGGTATTTAATATTTGTTTTCAGATTTTTGTGGTCATTCATAAACATAGTTCATTTTTGTTAGTTGTAACTTGTGTGTGTGCTTTAAACAACATTTTTTCTTATAGTGGATTGAAAGCTATACATATGGGTAATAGAATACAACATGGCATAATGGACTATCATTTTCATATGAATTTAATGGAGTTTTTTGGAAAAGATTCATTTACCAATTTAAGTACTTTCTTGAGGTATTTTGTGGTACTATATGCTGGATTGTTATACTCTTTTATTCCACTTTATCACCCTGATATTCATTAGCCCTTGATTCATTAACTTCCCTATGCTCATCAATAATGTTTTGCAAAATCAAAACCACTTATTTGTTTTGTATAGTAAACTATATGATATCATGTGAAGTTGTTGCCGGTGCGTTTGGGATTTGTATTGATATTGGTGTCATATCCCCAACATCTGGAACATCTAAGCCAATTGACACAAAATGAAGATAGTCAAAGAAGATGATGAAAGTTGCACATCTTTGCCACTATTTCAACCCTTGTAATTTATGCTAGATTAGTATAATTGAATATTTTAGCATCTATGTATAGGTTTTTTTTTTTTACAATTGATGGATTCGTTTACATAGGTTGTAGATAGGTGAATCTCTATTAAACTGGTGGATTTAAAGTTTTTTAAGATTCATAGGCATATTGGTCCAAGGATGGGGTATGAGTTCTGCTGATGACATTATTTTTGTTGCATTTCAAGGTTAATTGTATAAATACAAATGTATTCTTTTGGCTTTATCGTAGCATATCTTATGTTCTTGCCTTTCTTTTATGTCTTTGACACTTCGCTTTATCTTTGGTTTTTATGATTTTAATGAGTATATTGGTAGATATTTTATGGTTGTGAGAAATTATGGTTGCAACTATGAAAGATGATAATTTTTTGATTATTTTTAATAATATAGGATGGAGGCCTTTCTAGGATCAATTTTTGAAAGAAAAAAATAAAGCGTCTGCTTTAGCTGACGCTACATAAGTCAAGAACTAACATTTAGCATTCATTAAAAGCAGACGCTACTGTTAGCGTCTGTCAAGTGGACTCTACATGTACCGTTTTATAACACCAAATATAAATTTAGCGTCACCCGAACAGCCGAAGCTACTAGCGTCAGCTATATGTACATGTCTCTAGCTTCAGCTTAGCGTCTACAAAGATGGACGCCAAATAGCGTCTGCTGGACGCAACTGTTAGCTTCAGGCATTTAAGCGTCTATCACGACATGGACGCTAAGCTGACGCTAAATACCTTGTAGCGTCCGTTTTTTGCTATTTAGCGTCTCATTTTGGCCGACGCTTCAGAGCAGTTTTCTTGTAGTGAAAGAAGTATAGGTTATTTGTTAGCCAATGTATTGAAGATTATTTATAACAAATGCTATGAGATCTTTTTGTAAAATAAACACATTAATTTTTTTTGAATTTTTTTTTAAACTTTAGAAAATTAAATTCACATTTTTTTACACGATATTTCTATATTTTTCTAGACCAAAGTCCTAACAACACTGGTTAACCTTTTTCAATTTTTTTTTTTTAAAAAAAAGAGTCGGCTTAGCAAGTCAATTCTATAATTTCAAAAAAATTATGTCAGCCATATGTCTTGATAGATTTTTTCACCTTAAAAAGTGTGATATTTGAACAAAGTATGATTGTTTTCTTTAAATATAAGAATGATGGTGGTCGCATTTTAGGGGAGGCATAATGTCTATTAAAGTGAGGAGGCTCATTTCATTAACCAACAAGTCGCACATTGTGGGAACCTAAGTGCAAACAATTCTTTAGTTTCAATGTAACTATTGCTTGCTATTGAAAATGACACTAGATTTTTTTTTCTAAATTTCGATGATTAAATATTACTCTTAATATATTAAAAAAACAAAGCATGTATTATTAAAAATGAAAAAGGAAAACGAATCCCGGTGATGGCAGCAGCTGCTATGCTACTTTTTCTTTTTCTATCTACAAATAACTTTAGTACAAGCATTTCCATTTCCATTTCCACTTTGTACAAGGATGGAAAAAATTAGTAAGAAAGAGTTACACCGTGGTAACAAGTCTTTTTAACTTGATTGAAATTAAACATTTTAGAATAATAATTACTATAACTACAATACAATATTACTTAACAATTAATTAAGAGAACATGCCATTTTTTTTTAATAAAATATCATTAATTATGCTTTCGTCCAGCATTCCAAATCAATGGATGAACTTGCGCTTAATGATTCGTATATCTAAACGGTGATACTTGCACTATCTCTTAATAATTTAAGGGTATTTATCCGACAATTAATAAAAACAAATCACATAAGTAAATTTGTAAATTTTCATACCTACAATCTTTTCATGATTGTCGTTGTTGAATAAATACCTCAAATTATCCAAACCAGTGTAAAAAAAAACTATCTGAAGTCTTAATTTATTTATTTTTTAATCAAAAGGTCTTAACATTTTAGGTTAAGACGTTACATCTAATCCAGTTAATTATGTGTTTGCTCAAAATTCATCCCTCAAACTCTCCCCTCATAATCTAACAACAAAATTTGAATAGATATAAATGGTAAGACATAAAACTGAACCAGGTTGTCGTGTTAATTGCGTTTTCCACGGGTATTCCATCTTTTAGGTTGCATAAGTACACTGTGTTATGCTGACATCTACTATTTTGTTTGCACGAGAGAATCTTATAAAGATCCATTCACACACACACCCCAGCATCTAGGTAGATTCCTCCTCCCCCTGTTACTCCAACTGTACAACATTGTTACCTCTGAATTCTGGTCTCCCCTATAACACATTCTCCTTTTCATCAAACACACTCACTCACCTTGTTTGTTGCTAACTTGCGACTCTGATTGGTCAGGGGCGTAGGTTGCCTTCGAGTTGTGACTTTTCTGACTATGGTAATTTTTCTACCATTGTTTCATCCGCCTTTTGCCTCACAAAAACTGGTTTTTGGATTTTGATGAACCGATTACTTTTGCTACAAGATCGGGAGTTAGTCCCCAGGGGCAATTTTCTGAGCCGGTTGGTGTCTTCTTTGGTGGTCTGAAAGTTGAGGGGTATCTTTCTAATTATGGATTAGGAGATGGACCTCGTTTAGGTGGAGTTTGGTTTGGTGTTTATTTTCGGCGTTCCGCATATATGGCGCCTATGTTATTTAGTTTATTTTTCACTGGTTTCTGTTCGTCTTGAGTAGAGATCTGATTAATAATATATTTGGCGTTAATTTTTTTTGAAAAAATACAGTTTTTTTAATTGCCTCACCATGGATGAATATAAAAAGAAGAGAACTTTATCCATGTTTGTGTCTTGGAGAGAAAAGGAAATGAAGGGAAGACAAGTGAGAAAGATTTGAATGCAAACAAATCAGACAAAGAAATTGTATGATTAAAAAATTAATGAAAATGACTAAAAATATACATATGTTGATGTATTTTTGCTTGTATATATAGAAGTTAGATTTAATGTTTAAATTGATTTTAGAAAAATATAATATAGATTTAAGTAATTATATGTAATCTATTAAAATCTGTGGTTGAGTATGTAATCCATTAATTTGTGATTAAGTAATGTTCGTAATATATTAACACTACTTTATTAACCCAAAAAAATAAATATAAGTCATTAATTCTTTATTTTATATTATATACTTCTGTTATTTTTTTAAACTATGTAAAATAAGTAGTTATTGACTAGTACTTTTTATTTGTGTTTTCTATCAACTTGTATTTTCTTGATTAATTGAGTAGTCAAAATGGCTAATGAGAGATATATATTAAGGAAAATATCTAATAATATATTTTTTTGTGATTAATAAAATAGTGAAATTAATTAATGATACAAATCAATTTTTATATAAAAATACAAAAAAAAAAAGTTATATAAAAATCAATTTTTGTGATTAATGATACTAAATGAATTATTAGTAGTAATAATGGTGTTATATGAAAATAATAATATCCACTTACTTCAAATCGCATGCATATGTTGGTTGGTCAAAGAATTTAGCGATTTGCATGACACAATGTGAAACAGCTATGATTAAAATATTGAAAAAAGAGGAGGGAATCAAAATGGAATCAAATCAATTATCTGTTGAATCCATCCAAGGTGCACTATTACTCTTCATGCCCAAACATGATTTTTTTTTTCTTTTGAATCGGCTAAATTTTATTAATGAACAATTCCTTAAACAAGAAGTATAAGAAATTGTTGAAACATACATCGAGAGGTAAAGTGATGAAAACACTTTAACCAATCAAAAAATACACCAAACAGCACCCTAATCCACCCCTTACAGTACATTAAATAAAACACCAATGACCATCAACCCAACCTATAGAGACGCCACTAGACACTAACTTCCGAACTCGAATCAAAATTACTCGGCCCATCAGAATCCAAACAGCAGCTCCTTAAGTCGAAAATTGATGCACACCGATAGATCAACACTGATGCGGTAGCGTTCATCCAAATACAAGAAACCTGCAAATCTCAATAGATTTGGAAACTCTCAGTGACTCAAAAAGAATCCTACAAATCTCAACAGATTTGGAAATCGGTCAGAGAATCAAATATCAAGAAGAACCAAACACGCATGACATCAACCACACACCGGCAGCGCCAAATCCAAAACAACAGCATGACAACACCTCACCACCAAAACACCATCTCATAACCTCAGCACCATAATCCCAACAACCCACCACCACCCCATCACCTCCAACCCATCACCACCTCGACACCTCCAACCACCACTACCACACCATTGAAACACACCTCCAAGCCAGACAAAACCTCTAGATCCAGGACCGGAAAACCCTCTGCATTGCCGACACAATCACCACTAAAACCATCGAAAAAATTGGTGGTAGATGATCGAAACTCCAAAGAAACAAAAAACAACAAACAAAAAACATGCCCAAACATGATGTTGAAACACTTGATTTTTGATAACATAAAAGCCAACCTTACGTGCTTTTAATTAAAGGTTACATTCATTGCTTAATTCGCAATGTTAATCAACATGTACACTTAAGTCAAATTTCTCATTAGGTATCAACTCGACGGTTCGATCCAATAATGTAGTAATTTGGTTCAACTTCGGTTTGCTGTTTTGTGACCCTTAGGGTGAGAAAATTGAAATTTGATGACCCTATTTGAGGTGAATTAGTGATCTTTGTGACTTAAATGTTAGTTAATTAGCCTTTGTCTAATACATGAGGCACAAACAGTCATGTGTGAGGTGCGCAGGGGCGTGCACGAGGTGCATGTTGCACAAAAATATATAAAACATACATTTTTTCTGATATTTTACAAAAAATTTTGAGAGAATTTTTTTCAGAAGCATTTAGAGCGACAAAAAAAAAGAATAATAACACGATCAAGATCTAATGGTTAAGATTTTTTAGGATAGGTGTAAGGTTGAGAAATACATTATAAACATATATTAAAATCTTTTAGGTACTATCTATTTTCTATGTCAAATTTACTTTTTTCCAATAAACCTAAACCTAATTGGATGTTATGAACTTTTTTATTTTGCGAACTTTCAAATTTTTACTATGAGCTTAAGGAAATATATTTCATATAAGGAAAAAGATTAATAGTGCGAAAGTGCCTTAGACAAACTTTAACAATGTTTCTAACCATTAGATCACACTTGAGTTTTAATCTATTTAGTTGTTTATTTATTTTTAAAATAATATATATATATATATATATATATATATATAATTACATTGAGCATCGCCATGTACATACATTCACGTTTTTTGTAATCGCACCAAATAGCATGACTCTTCATATAAATACGAGAGTAAAAGTTATAAATATACTAGTATATTTATTTTCTCCTTCCTAAGATAAAAAATTGTTCAAAAATGAATTTATGTCTTTCAATTTTCAGTACAATATTAATTATTTATTTTTCAATTTTACACTATCATTAATATTATTTGCATTATCAATTCAATATCTTTCGTTTTACATTTATGGTAAATTAATTAAGGTGAATACATTAATACATGATTACAATACTTTAGTCAACTAGACAACTATTTTGTGACGGATGGAGTAAAATATTTTGCTTATGAGCTTTTGAATGCTAAGACAAGAGATCAACTTTTTTTTTTTAATTAACAGACAAGAGATTAACTGTATTGGCATATTGCTACATATTTCTATTTTTGAGTACATAACCATAAAAAAAAATTGTATAATTTCATGACTGATCGATAATAAAGCCAATTGATTAGGATGGTGAGAGGCACATGTCATACAGTGAGTTTGCAATCAAACAAACTAGGGTAGTTTCCATTCTTTGGCAAGATTCCTTCCACTATGATGGGTCTTATATATGTGTTTTTTGGTTGGCACGTTTTAGTGATATATTGCTAGCTGCAAGATAAATTAAAACCACTATGGATTCTTCATATTTTTTCTAGGGTTTTTTTATCATGTGCAAAATTGTACAAGTTAAGAAGTTTAAAATATTAAGTTTGGATTGGAACTTGTGGATTTTATATTAAATGTATAAATTTTTAATAAATAATTGTTGTTTTTAATAAAAAATTACTACTTTTGACTACTTTAACATATGCAAGGTTGCACATGTTAGACAAACCCTTTTTTCTAATATTTGGAACTTTTGGCACATAAGGGTTCGACTCGCACCATGCCACACCACTCCAACTATCGTGCAACAAAAAAAATACGAAGTTAACTCAAATTCATATTTAAGTTTATTAACCTACATTAATTTCTCACATATTAGAGTATAGTTTATTGTATATGATCAATTTTAAATTTTTTTTCATATGGAAAAGAAAATAAAAAAAAAATTAATCTTTAAATAGGTTCAATTTTAAAAATTTGTATTAGACCTTAATGTGTTATTGGGTGACATTAATCGGTGTGTTTTGACTCTATTTGTTTCTTCTACCTTTTTGACCATCTAAGATATCATCACAATCCTTACAAAAGTCCCTTCCTCTTTATCTGTCTGCATTGCTTTAATACCTTTAATAATTAAAATCCTAGAATTTTATTATTGTTGTTCCAACGTTGTACCACTCTGCATCATCATCTATTTTAAATCAGGCTGGATATAATTGATGTGTATTATTATTACTTTGCTCTCTATCAACATAATTCGGTTGGTAAGGATCTCGCATTAGAACAACTATATATGTCTTAGAAATGAGTATCGAATTTAACTTATCATTGCAAAACTGGTTTGTAAGGTGAGAATTATCTTTTATTTATAAATTGTTTGGGCTTTTTCACAATCAATATGGGACTTCTTTAACACTATGGATTGCTTGATAAAAATAAAAATAAAAAATCACTTTTGAATAGCCTTAAATCCATGATTCGGAGTGAACTCGAATATGACGTTCAAAGTTGATTGAATGTGGCTGAGGCGTTGCTACTATATGATGTGATGGATTGGTAATACTTGCAAGGTCTCCAACATACTCAAATCAATGGGTGTTAGAAGAGTTTAATTAGAGGTTTAACCTAAATTGATAATACATTTTTCACAAGGTTAGAGATCTTTTATAGAAGACGTGTAAGTGTTGAGATCTATCAAGTGTGAGTAAAAAGTCTCACATTAGTTAAAAGAGTTGTGGTTGAACACTTTATAGTGAAATGACTCATACATTTAATGTCTTAAAGTATTGGGTAAAGTCGTAAAGATATGGTGGTAGAGTAACAATTGTTGCTCATGAATGTCCAATGCATTGATCTAATTCAGTGAGATTCCTGCCTCACAGTCAAACAGTAAGGAACACTGAATTTTCTAACTTTATTTTGTTACTTGGATTATGACGTGATTCACACATCACTGTCTTATTTATATGGTTGTGATTTGATCATGGGTGATGGGAATTAATATGGTGCACTGCTAGATCCGACTAAACGTACCGAGTTAATTAGATCGTTGATCCTTAGTGAGTTGCGCTTTAATCCAGTCTGAAACATGAAGGGAAAATAGTGACAAGTAAATTGAAGAGCAAAAGTTACATAAATTTTAGAAGTGAAAGGACGATTCCCAAACTAAGGGCACCCACCAACACACATTGTCACACAAAGACTAATTGAAGTCATCTTTTGCTCCATATTTGAGAAGGTAAATTGGAATATTTGGAGTGAGGGACAAAGTTAAGGCAAAATCTTACATAGCTGCAGACAAAGAAGATTCTATGTTGTGGATTATTTTGGATCATCAATTACATAGTAGAAGATTCATGATGGTGTGAGCATTTGTGCTTCACAAGAGCTATCACTATCTTACTTACATTCAAAAAATTCAATTGATGTGTCTAGTAAAATATTGCATGTGCTTATATGCTGATTAATGAAATACATAATAAGATACCCAAGAGCAGAGACGGATCCAGAAACTGATTATATGGGGGGCTAGAAATAAGAATATAACAAAATCAATATATTTATATTTAAATTAATATATTTATAATAAGCTAATATAAAAAAAATTATCTTGATCATTAAACATTTTGTTAGTCCTTTTTAATCTCAAATGTATCGTTTGTTTGTTAGTTTAGTCCTCGAATATGATTATATTTTTTTATGTGTGTATTTTTACCTTATTAATTTATGTATGTATAATACTAAATTATGTGTGTATTTTTTTTTTTTCAATTTTTTTTCTCTAAAATTTCCTTTCCAAACAACCCCTTAGAGCTATTAACCCTATATTAAAAGCTATATATTTAACGTACTTAGTAGGAATTGTAAATATTATTATGATTGAATTGATGAAATATAGTAATAATATTTATTAAGAATTAGTAATAAATATTAGATTAATTGTAACAAAAAAGGGTTAATTATGAGAAGGTGGTCAAAGGTTCAGGTCCTAATTATTACTCCCTATAATCTCTATTATAAGAAAAAATTTATTTTTTAGGTTCATAGAGTGTTGAAATATCTAGTCTATATTATAGTCTAGATACATTAAACATTCTATGAACTTAAAACATAAAAAAAAAAATTATAATAAAGACCGGAGCTAGTAGCATAACTTTCTTTTTGTCTTTGATAGAAAAAATTATGGTGAGTGGATAATACTCTCTAATCTAAGACATAAAAATTTTAAAATTTGAAGATCATTTACAAAACTATTTATATAATTATATTTACCTCTATCTAAAAATACTAGTGAACCTGTTTCAAAAATAAAATACTAGTGAACCGAACTCAGAAGAACCTCAGAATCCACTACCATAGCTTTGCTAACGATTAACATTTATACATAAAATATTATGATAAGAGTTATTTATGAAGGTAATTGGATGTTCTGGTCTTAAAAGAGAAAGGATAATTGGATGTTCCTTTCGCACCCCTCCTTTGGCGTTGTACAGTCCTTTTAGTCAATGGACCGGACACTTCACTCTTAAATTTTCATGTCTTGGCCCAATTAAGCGGTTGTCAATGTCATTGAAGGAAATAAAAACTTTTTCTTGTCAATATACTTGCTATCAGATATCTACTTACACAGTTGTAAGGTTCCAAACTTAATTTAAGTGAAAGTATTCAATTTAACAATAGTACCGGACAAAATACTGGGGTACCATTCTCCAAAGTCCAACATACATAATTGGGTCATTTATTTAAGTCAGAGGAAACCCAAAAAGACTAAGTCATAAAACTAGTTCAATACTCCCTATGTTTACTCCACCATCACCCTACTACTCCATATAATCTCTCAACTACTTTCTCTGTTATCTTCTATGACACTCCTATATAGAAGGCATCACAAACATTAGAAAGGGGGTGTTCTTCTTTCACCAAACACAGAGAAAGGCAAATATCAGTACCTAGTACCCAACTAGCCTTAATGATCACATTCTACACTTTGCATACCCCTTCAAATCTTGGTCGAAACAACAATATTGATATTTGTTGGTTGAGCTACGCTTACAAACAAAATTCCTTTTTAATTTCATTATAAAAAAAATGTTAATTAGTCTAGTGGCTAGAAATTTCATCCTTAAAGTGGATATGTGGGATGACCGAGGTTCGAATCCCGACCTCATGCATATATAATACAATGTCTCTGCTAACTGAGTTAAGCTCATCAATAAAAAATAATAGTAATCGAAAGACATTGTGTTATTCTTTCATGTTGATTTACTCCATGCGAATTGAAAGTTGAGCTGGCCAGTGTTGGGCCCTTTAATTCCTTCAATTATTGTAAATATAAATCTACATATTTTTGTAATAAAATCTAAATTTCTTATAGATAATTAAATTATGAAAATTAAAAATTAAAAAAAATCCCTCCTTCATACCAAAAAAGGGAAGAATTGAAAAGTTCTGATAAAACGATAGTTAAATTTAAGGAGTTTACTAACTTTTTTCAATTCTACAAATAAAATATATAATGTGTTGTAAAATAATTTATTTTTATTATTGAAAATTTCAAGTTTTGTTTCAATTTTTATTAGTATTAAGGACCATTTTGTTTAGCGTATACAGGGGCGGAGCCAGAAATTAAATATAGGGGGACCAAGTTTAAAAGGTATAATTGAGTATATATATAAAATAATTTTTTTTAAATGCACTACTATAAACAGGGGATGAGCCAGAAATTAAACATACGGGAACCAAGTTTAAAAGGTATAATTTAGTATATAAAATAAATTTTTTTATATGCACTACTACACATATAAGAAATTTATGAACATATAAGTCAAAGACAAAGATCTAGTAGATATATATTCCGTATTGAGCATAATGTATAGATATAATATAGTCACATTTTGAATACGAGTTTTAATATTGACATTAAAATGAATATAAATTGGTCATTAAGGATTAAAAACAAAATAAAAAAAAATTATGTGATAAAACATGTACATTTTATATATAGAGACAAAAACTTGTTAATTTTATAGGAACCAAAAACATACTTCTTTCGGTCACTATTATAAGCAAAAAATCACTATTTAAATTCATTGGTAAATAAATGTATCTAGTTTATATTATTAAGTAGATAAATTCATTTCTCAATGAACCTAAAAAATAATTTTTTTACTTATAATAGTAGCTAAAATGAATCATATATTACTAGTACTATGTAAAAAATCTAAAAGCTAGGGGGGACTGCAGCCACCCCTTGTCCCGCCTGTGACTCCGCCCCTGAGCGTATATGTATATCCACCCAAATCAACGGATTATTATAATGTATATGTGTGTGGAAGGAATATAAGTTGCTTCTTAATCCTTCTTTCTAAAATTGACTACAACATTTAATAAATGAGTGATAGCAACAGCGTGACAAAAAAAAAATTAAAATAAAAATGGAGGAGAGAAACAGACAAACTTTGAAATAAGGATGATATTTTTTTTTCTCATCTTGATAACTTTATTGTCATATGCAAACAAAAAACAAATATGGGAATTGATAAGTTGCAAGAAAACAACAATTATAGCCAATCCACGAGTTACACTTTGCATTGAATAGTGTGTTTTTTGTCGATTCAAACTGTATTATTTTCTTTATACAAGTTTCAAATTTCAAACTATACTACAGTGCTATAAAAGATTTATGATATTTTGAAATATATTTAAAAATGATTAATAAAAATAATCGTTAACCGAGTGTAATTAATTGCTCTTAAACTTTAAATTTTACTTGCCACAATTTTAAGGTAGTATATGGGATTTGAATTATCTACCTTGAAGTTTTAATATTAAACTATTTGTTATAAAAAAAATTAAACTCTTACCACATAATTATTATTAGGAGCTAATTGGCGTGTGCGAGTTCCACCTTCCATTATTGTCTTAGAGCGTTCTTTCATGGTTGGGTTAATCAATTTCTTGCCACATAATATATCTAAGTATGATGGATATTATGATCATCGTGCTTGTTGATGGAAATTTTGCAATGCTCTAAGGAGTGATGATGGTGGAAAATGAGGTTGTTGTTGCTCCATTTGGGGCAACGTCAACATAATAACTACTTGTTTTAAGCGATTGATAGATTGATCAAGGAGATCATTCTTGTTCGTAACACAACCAAAGCTCTATAAGTCTTAAGTACGAAGGCTCCATAAAGGCCAAACACACTAATTTGTAGGCTTTGCACAGAGAAATTGAGGTTCTTGCCGTAAAGGAAGAGGAACTTGCATTTTGCAAAACATTGGCTAATGCCAATAAAATGACAAATAAATGTGAGGCAATAAATCGACTTTTGATGGTTGAAAAGATCTAGAGATCCATGAAGGCCAAATTTAACTATGTTATCTACTACTTTATTAAACAATCCAATGATGTCGCAACCTGAGGTATTGCTGAACTCCAAAGTAGCTAGCTAGGTCATGAGCAACACATTCGCATACACAAAGAGAAGGAGCAAGCTCTCAAAGTTTCCAATGCAGGAAGAAGAAATAATTGTAGTTGAGGCCGTGGTCGAGAATGAGAAAGAGGGAGACAAAATAAGGAGCATCTTGGGTGATATGAATGTCAAAATTAGGGCATTATCAATATGAATGTCTTGGATAGAAGAAGAATGTCTAATACACCGAATTTGATAGAGAGGAAGAAATTTATCTCATGACTCAAGAAAGTATTAACACAAATGTGAAAGAGATGGTATGATTTCTTGATTTTGGTTGCAATAATCATATGATAGCCAACACATAATGACTTTTTAAATTTTATAAAATCTACCAAATTGAGTGATAACCCCAAGATGTCAGTAATACTGTAATAGGGAAAACAAATTTGAAGTTTCACGAATTATGTTGTATTCAAGTCGATACAAATACATGATTTTTGTTAGTAGTACTCAAAAAAATAGAATTGTTTTTTCTGATCGAATTGTTATCACCTTAAACATTGATTTTTAGATGTACATTTGAACACAAATAATAAGTAATCAATATAAAGTATAATATATATGATGGTTGATGATTAATTAGCTAATGACAAAAAGTTGATCTACTAGTTAATTAGTTGCAATGTGACTATCAACCAAGTTATACTCACAAAGTACCAAAAACATTATTAAACCCATACTATATATTTTTTTTAAGTAATATTTAAAATACGTTAGTAATCAATCAATTATTACAAAACAAAAATATTATAAGGTTAAAAATTTATATTTCCTACAATTTTGGGTAAGTTGGAAAGAAATTTGGATGACAATATCAATGTCCAAATGGTAGGTATCTCCATTTTGCTGAGGAGTGCACTCACAAGTTGCAGAAAAATCCACCATTAATAAAAAGACACGTGTCCCAATCGCAATGGATATTTATCTTATTAAATAGTACAGTTTCTATAATCATCTCAACCTAACCCAATCCACTTTCCCTTCTCTCCCAATAACCCCACCATGGATCGCCGTTTCCTCTTAGCTCTCTTCCTCTTCGCCGCCGTAGCAACCGCCGCAACCGATGACACCAACACCGACGATCTTCTCATCCGACAAGTCGTTGATAACGCAGAAGATCACTTACTAAACGCAGAGCATCACTTCTCTTCTTTTAAGTCAAAGTTCAGCAAAACCTACGCAACACAAGAGGAACACGATTACCGATTTGGAGTTTTTAAGTCGAATCTCATCAAAGTTAAGCTTCATCAGAAGCTTGATCCTTCCGCGGAACACGGAATCACTAAGTTTTCCGATTTAACGGCGTCTGAGTTCCGTCAGTTTCTTGGACTTAAGAAAGGGAAAGGTCTCCGTTTACCGGCTCATGCTCAGAAAGCTCCGATCCTTCCTACTAACAACCTTCCAGAGGATTTCGATTGGCGCGAAAAAGGCGCTGTTACTCCGGTCAAGAATCAGGCATGCACTACTCCTAAGCTATAATTAATTGATTAATTATCAATTAATAATCAATAATTATCTTAATAATAGTAGTTTTTTAATAATTTATTTTGATTTGGTGTGATTAGGGTTCATGCGGTTCGTGTTGGGCGTTTAGTACAACTGGAGCGTTGGAGGGAGCACACTATTTGGCTACTGGAAAGCTAGTGAGTCTTAGTGAGCAACAGCTTGTGGATTGCGATCATGTGGTTAGTTTCTTTCTCTTTATTATTTATTTCTCTTTTGTTTGTTTTGTTTTTTATTTAATTTTAATTTTGTAGCTCTTTTTCCATTTTGATGTACATGGTTTGTGGTGATTATTTGTTTTGTTTAACCTAATTCATGAATCTGAGTTGAACCAATAATTAGTTCAGATTTTTTTTCAGATGTTCTGTTCTATTTATTTCTTTCCTTATTGGTTAGTTTTTTATATACTTTGTACAAGATTATTAATTAATTAGTTAGTTAGTTTGTTTATATATTTATATATGGATTACAAACCCTGTGAACTGAAATGAACTAACATCTTGATTGATTTGCTTATGGTTTGATTGTGATGAAATAATTTGGTAATCTAAAGAAAGATCAATTGATTTTTTTATTGATTTGGAAATAGTAAAAAAACATACTTTTCTTTAGCTTTGTAAAGAATGATTTTTTTTTTTTAAAGCAAATTATGTAAGTGTTGAGAATTATATGATTATAAATTTAACTTATATGGGCATGTAGGGGTGGACAATCGGTCGGTTTGGGTTTCTATCGGGCCCAAAACTGCAATCCGTCCAGGCCCACGGTTGAGAATACTAAGCCCAAATCCGCCCAAACAAGGAGTCGGTTTAGGCGGTTTCGGTTTATTCGGATTTGTCGGATTAACGGGTGGATTCAATCGGTTTTTAGTTAACATAAAATTATTTTAAATTGTGTTTTTCAACAGAAAAAAAATAATCATTTTATTTGGACCTGTGGTAATTTTAAAAATGGCCTGTCATCTAAAATAGTTTTCATAAATAATTTAGCCATTCAATAATCTCAAGGCCATTCATTTCCTAGTAATTTGAAGGCCAATCATCTCCAAAACTTAAAATATAAACATATAAGTAAATATTACATTCATCCATATGATAACCATATTAGCAAAGCCAACCCATACAAGGCCAAGGGGCTTTACACATATAAGTAAACAGTTGTTTATAAACATAAATTACAACCATAAGGCATAAACCATCAACATGATGAATTTCCAAATCAAACAGCCTGGAACAACAAATTTACACGGCCTAAATACGTATATATAATAGTTATAGAGCTGGCTAAAGTTCAAAGCGCAGCTATACAGCACAGCCAATCATCATCAACACAACCTCATAATATCTTACTATTTACAGTCATCCAAACTAACAGGCTTAGAAACAGTAGCACTGCAAGCAGCTGATGCTCAACACACGAAAAAGAATGTTGTTGCTGCAGAAATGAAACCATACATTAGTTATCTATGCAATACAAAAATTTCAAATTTAATAACTAATAAACCAACATGTGTATTTAATTTATAACCTTGATTGATACAAAGGAATGTCACAAATTAGTCCATCAATCTTCCACATCATTGTCTCTGCTTTCCTAATAAAACAACATGAATAATGAAAACAACATTTTTTTTTGAACAGCCAAACAATTTTATTAAAGGCATTACTAAGCACAAGATGTACTTGTAGACCAAAAAGAAGAGTTACACCAAGAAATAAATGTTACAAAAACCAGCAACTAAAGGAAACAAGCAGCAAGCACAACTAAAAGACAACCAGCACAAAGAGAATCCCATAGTTCCTAAAGCCTGCCCACAGTAGTCTATACACACAAAAAACAGCACACTCCTAACACCAGAACACACGCACCAGCAAGAAAAACAAGCAGCAGAAACAATGCCCAGTAGCAGAAAACAACATGAAGCTAATTTTGCCTAAATTTTAATAAGGAATAAACATCAAATTAAAATTTTATTATTCTATTATAGGGATCAAACACCATTTTTTTTAAAAGGCAAAAAAATAATATATTAAAACAACCCCTAGCACAAGACATGCTTCAAGAGATAAACTATACAAGGTTTCAATGTTGTAGACAAATAAACAAGTAATAAGCATTAAGCATTAAGAAATTAAAATTTGATGTTGAAACATACCATTAATTAACCTTCACCATAATTTACTAAGCAGCCAAGCATTCATCAACCTTGAAAATCACCATGGAGCCAAGCTTACAAGCAGTCTACACTCAAAAGTAGGAGGTTTAAAAGTGGCATGTGCTGTTTGAGTCGTATGCGACTCCAAAATATCAAAAAATTTCATCCCTACAAGTAATTAAATTGAATTAGTATATATATATATTAATGAAGTACAAAGAATAATATATAAACAAAATTACTAAATTGTGTACCGAATTAGGAAATCAAACTGGAGGTCCAGCAGCTGGTGGTGCTTCACCAGCAGTACCAGACCCAGAAGCGCCACTAGTTCCTCCTCCAACTAACATGTTTTGAGCATCTACATTGGATAAAAAATAAAAAAAAATAATTAATAAATGATATATAATTTTCAGCAAGGAATTCAGACATAAATAAAATAAATAATACAAGAATATAAGTTTAAAATTAAATTACCTGTTATGGCATTCAAAGATAACTCATACTCTTCTTCAATAAGGTCTTTGTTGTCCACCATAGAGGGTTTCAACCAACTTTGAGCGCATATCAATGCCTCTACCATACCCGGACTCAACGAACTCCGATAAGTATCTAGAACTCTTCCCCCTGTGCTAAATGCACTCTCGGATGCAACTGTTGAAACCGGTGTGGCCAAAATTTCTCTAGCCATTGCTGCCAAAACAGGGTATCGAGTGCAGTTTTGCTTCCACCAAGTTAGAATATTAAATTTTGCATCATCAGTTTCAGGGGGGTCACTCAAGTACCTCTCAAGTTCATTTTGTTGTTCAATGGTAACTTTCTGCTTCAAGTGTTGTTTATACGCATCTTTCCTTGCAAAAATAGATGGCACAGCAGTGGTTTGAACTTGGGAACTGCTCTGCCCAGTTGGGGCAGCATTGGTTTCAGCCACTTGATGGCGTTCATGGACAGATTTGTATAGATTGTACAACTTAAATACATTTTCCCTTACACTCAAAGCCATATCCTTTGCTAACTCACTACCAGCCCCATACATGTCCTCAAAAGACCACTCAATAAAGTCAAACTTGAAACGAGGATCAAAAATCACTCCAAAGTAAAGAAACTGATTCATTTTTACTACATCACCCTAATATTTGTCATATTTAGACTTCATATCAACAGCCATAACAGCCACAACCCTGTTCAAATCCATTCTTGCATCTTCAAGCTCACACAATATGCTAGCTAAACTATGAAAAGCACTATTAATGGAAACTTGTTGGGATGACGAGAAAGACTTTGTAGCTTCATAGAAAATTTTCAAAAATTTCACAAACGCACGGACTCTATCCCAATCATCTGCACTTGGTGGACCAGCAAGTCCTAACCACTCCACGTACCCCACATCCTCGCCCTCTAACTTATCAAAAGCCGCTTGAAACTTTTCAGCAGCATCCAACATCAAATATGTCGAATTCCACCTTGTTGAGACATCAAGACAAAGGTGTTTTTTACATGTTATTCTAGCCATGTCAGTGCATTCTTTAAATTTTAAACCTCTCTGTGAGGAAGACCTCACAAACCTAATTGCACTACGAACACTAGAAATTGCTGGTTCCTGTTCCTTCAATCCATCCATCACTACCAAGTTTAAAACATGGGCTGCACACCTCATATGCAAGAAATCTCCTTCACCCAATAATCCATTTCTTAACTTAAGTCTTTTCTTTAAGTAAGAGACAGCCACATCATTTGCTGTTGCATTGTCAACTGTGATAGTTGACACATTTCTTATACCCCAGTCCCTCAACACCTCTTCAAGTTTCCTACCAATTGTATCCCCTTTGTGATTTGGAATTAAAGAGAAGCTAATTATTCTCTTTTGGTAATTCCAGTTATTATCGATAAAGTGGGCAGTAATGACCATGTAACTTAAGTTTTGAATGGATGTCCAACAGTCTGTGGTCAAGGCAACTCTAATGCAATCAGTTTTGAAAAATGCTTTGAGGTTCAATTTTTCAGTCAAATACAACTGATAGCAGTCCCTAGCAATAGTCCTACGTGAAGGGACAATCAATTGTGGCTGGAGTTTTCTACACAACTGCTTAAACCCATCACCTTCTACCACTCTAAAAGCATGTTCATCGGTGAGAACAAAAAGGGCAATGGCTTTCTTACACTCTTTCGTGTTGAATCTTTTGTGGCACTAAAAACCCACCCTCCACGCATACAAGGTTTGTTTGCCTAGGATCGTTTCGCTGGTTTTCTGGGTTCTTTTGGCAAATTTTGCTGTGAGCTAACATGTTAGATGTCCCGTGATTTTTAGAATCGCAGCGGTATCGTTTATGACAGTGTTTACATGCGGCTATGGGTTCATCTACATCAGTTAATTCATTAAAATGGAGCCAAACAGAAGAGGTCCTCCTAGAACCATTAGCATTAGTCCTCCTCCTTTGATTCGGAGGAAGAGGAGGAAGTGCAGCTTCAATATTATGAGGATTAGCAGGCACTGAAATGATTGTAATAAAAAGATTATTTGTTTTAGATTTGAGAACTATTAATTTATGGCCTTATTAGTACACAAAAACATGTTTAAAAAAAAGAATCATAAGCATGCATAATAAATTCACAAACAAATCATACACTTTGAAATTAATATGATTTGCATACAAATATCATCAACTTAAAAGAAACAGTGCACACTTTTAAAACAATATACAATTCAAATAAATGCACAAACAACAACATATTCCTTAAAAAAAAAACATTTGCATACAAATATTATTGGAAATCAATTTGAAATAAATCATACACTTTGAAACAAATATCATTTTCATACAAATATCATAAACTCAAAAGAAACAGCATACACTTAAAATTAATGCACAAACAGCATACACTTAAAATTAATGCACAAACAACATACACTTAAAATTAATGCACAAACAACATACACTTGCATACAACATGCTTAACAAAAGAAGTGTATTGATATAACCTTGTGTGCTCCCAGCTGCTTGCGTAATCCCAGCTCCTTGCGAATTCCCGGCTTCTTGCGAATTCTCAGCTACTTGCGAATTCCCAGCTCCTTGCTCCATCTTTCAACATAAAAAGAAAAAATATGTTATAAAATATTAAAAGACACAAACAGAGACATGTATGTCAATAGGAAGATTAATGTCTTTACTTAATCAAAAGAGAAACATGTGTTATAATATAGAAACTTTATATTTCTCATTATTAGAATCACATGTTATTAGCATGTAAATCAATGTATATTAACAATATGACAGCAAATCATGACTCATGTACCCATGTATATAATTTGCCAAAATGAATGAGAAAGCTACGCAGCAAATATTCACTTACATGGTAAAGGCAAAACATGTTTCAAAAGGAATGTTCATGTCTTTACTTTAAAAATACTTGCATAAATGACCAATATTTCAACAAAATCAATACAAAATAACTAATACTCTTGCTAAAGAACAGGGTTTTTTAAAGTATATAACAGAAAAATCATCTGAACAAAAATAATAAAAAACATAAGCAAGTTTATCAATATACTCATTTTCTTCAATGGAAAAATCACGACAAAAGAAGTAAGAGTTCGACAGATTCGTTAACAGTTAGAAACCGAAAATAATGTGAAACATCATCAGAACCATGCTAGATATGTAGATCTATGACAAAAACGAAAATAAACAAAAATCGACAGATCTATAGCAAAAAAGGAAAATAACGAGAAAATAAACTCACGTCTCACGAGTGAAGAAGGTAAATCAACAGAGAACCACGAAAATACGGCGTGAAACGACGGCACAGCTAGTTTGAGTTTGAGGAACGCAGCTAGTTAGGGTTTGAGTTTGAGAAAGCTTTGGTGAAAATGGTTACAAAACCCTAATATGATATGAATTGGACATTATAATCTACCTCTTTGGGCCTGGATCGGGTTTTAATTTGGCCTTTTCTGATTTGTTCCCTCACATCACATTATGAACATACTAATTTACCAATATAAATAATAAAAATTAAAAAATAGATATATAGGGCGGTCGGGTTCGGTCTCCGCTGGGTCAGGAATTTCCACCCGCATCCACCCAACAGTAGCCAATAGAAACCGGGCCGTACGGCCCGTGAGACCCGATTGACCCGATTGAGCCCACCCGCCTGTAAACGGATGCAGTGGGCCGGGCGGTTTGGATTGGACGGTCCAATTTTGTCCAGCGCTATGGGCATGTGCTTTTTTAAAAAATAATTATGTGTTCCTAAATGGAATAGAGTTGAATCACGTGGTTTTAGATGAACGTTTCCTAGTTGGTTGAATGCTTCTAGCTGCCTCAATGGGAGGGTACATGAGCAAACACACTCCACACTCCGATTTCAAACTAAGGCAGCTTATAAGCACTTTCATTTTTAAAGATGAAAGTGAAGTGAAATGAGTAGGGCTCACCCCATTTTCACAATAGTTTGTCTGGGGAAGACTTGCAGACCTTATTAATAAAAGCTAAGCTCGTATCAAATAATACTTTTCTTCTTATTTCGATTGTTTTGGTTAATTTTATAGTAACGCAACAGTGTATTCATGTCTTTAAATTTGATCTGTGTCCATGTTTCCTGTATTCCCATATGTTTGCCATTTTCCTATGGCAATGTATATAATTATGAATTATTGGCTATAAATCTTGCAGTGTGATCCAGAGGAATATAACTCTTGTGACTCGGGCTGTAATGGTGGATTGATGAACAATGCATTTGAATACTTACTCCAGTCTGGGGGAGTAGTGGCAGAAAAGGACTATTCTTACACTGGAAGAGATGGCACTTGCAAATTTGACAAAAGCAAGGTTGTTGCTTCCGTATCTAATTTCAGTGTGGTTTCTCTCGACGAAGAGCAAATTGCTGCAAATCTAGTAAAGAATGGCCCTCTTGCAAGTAGGTTATTGTTTTTCACAAAAGAATTATAGATATATCTGTTTGATCATTTCCAATTTTTCAAGATACAGATTGTATGGCAAATTATAGAAATACTGATTTATGCTCTGTTTGGTGCAGTTGCTATTAATGCTGCATGGATGCAGACCTATATGAGTGGTGTCTCATGCCCATACATCTGTGCGAAAGGGCGTTTGGATCATGGGGTTCTTCTAGTTGGTTTTGGAAAAGGCGGTTATGCTCCCATTCGATTGAAGGAAAAGCCTTACTGGATCATAAAGAATTCATGGGGCGAGAATTGGGGAGAGGAGGGATATTACAAGATCTGCAGAGGCCGGAATGTATGTGGAGTGGATTCGATGGTCTCAACTGTAGCTGCAGCTCAAATCAACCATTAAATACTGCGATGCTGATTCTGGTGGGGTCTCATCTAATGCAATATTAAGCTAGTTGAATTTGTGTAAATATATTATCATGAAGTTGCAAATCTATCTTCTGGTTCTGGCAAAAACTATTTCCACGTAGTATCAGGAAATTGCCTCAGCCATGTTACTATTTATGTAGTTAGTAGTAATTATGTATGCTTGTTATTCCGGTGATGTTTATCCATAGCCATTGCAACATGGCAGATACATGAATTGGAAAATAATCAGTAGTATAATCTTTATATCTTCTAATAGTTTATGGAACATGTGTGAAATATCAGTTTATATCTTCCCACACTCTCAATGGTAGTTCTTATAATCGTATAGTGCGACATCAATACATAAATGTTGTCTTCTTTCTGTGCGGCTAGATATTACCAGGCTTAAGTTATAGTATTTATCAGATCATGCCAGTAAATAGTAATAAATAGTCCATTGATCAATCTCTCAAAAGTTTGTATCTGAACTAGTTTTCAAGCTCTGTATCAGGTGAACTTAATAAAACCTAACTGTGTGATTAGTAGTCCATGTTTTCTGTACAACAATAAGTGAAACACACCTCAAACTGTAGCCTGCTGATTAGGTCACTCAATGGTTGGAATCTTGGAGATCATGGTCTCTTAAACTGCAGGCTTTGATTTTTATTTTATATTTTTGCAATAATAAGGGGATTAGGCCCAAGAAAGGAAACTATACGGGAACAATGTGGGGAGTAGAAACTCCCATAATATCACCTAAGCAAAAAAGTGCTCAACTCATCTTGTCAAAAAAAAAGAAAGTGCTCAACTCATCATAGTATGTAATTGCTTGCATCGAATGCCCCAAAGAAGCCAATACATTGGCAACTTCATTAGCTTCTCGGTCATGACGAGCACGAACATTCCAATCCTCATGAAGCATACGTTAGAACCGGCATGAACAAACTCTACCTGGAGTGCTACCAACCGCCTTCCTATTCAACCTCCGGACCAACGGAGAATCAACTTGCATGCATTTTACCTTTATTTCCTTAATGAAACTAGAACTAGAATGACCAACAAGAAGAGGTAACATTGTCAGCCTATAGTTTAGAAGGGCCTCATTTTCACTGTACAGCTACAAATGAGTGGCATGCAGGTATTGTTTCTTATGCGACAATTGCTATCTGGGAAGTATTTTAAACCTTGGTGGTTTTTTTTCCCTTCATATAACTCTTTCCATTGTTGGATCACGAGGGGGCAGCTGGAGGATCATTCACGTAGACACACTGCTTGACCACTTTGTGGGGAAGACTTTCGATGTAAAGAGTCGCTCATCGACTCTGATACCATTGTTGGATCTCGAGGGGGTTACCGGGGAATCATCCACATTGTGTTCAAAACAATCATACAAGTGAGTTTAACACAATATTTTTACCCAAAACTTTATGACAATATAGGTATTCTCATTTATTAAGTGTTCGACCTCCAATTTTCTAAGCAATTTGGACTTAACTCACCTCACATTTGCCGCAACACCCATTTAGAGATGCATTTCTTAAAATAAAGATTCAACTTCAAGGCCCGTCCACAAGAAGCATAAAGTTAAACATATAACGAATCAAGTAGCTATTTGTGAAAGAAAATACTGGACAATCTTTCAACAGAAGAAAAAAAAAAGAGAAGTAAATAGAACACACTTGACAACATTGAATGAGTTGACAGAAAGTACCAAAAGAAGAAAATATAAAGCAAGGATACTGTCTTTTTATGCGGCATGAGTCTTGTAAAGAAGAGACTCGATCTTAATTTGAATAAGAAATCATCTAGTTGTCGACATGACAACAGAGAATGAATGCTGATATTTAGTTCACTTCAGATTTGGAATATACTTTTTGTTTATGAGAATCCAATTTGGAATATGAAACATCAATGATGTGTCTATACATAAAATGACTAAAGTCTACATGAGACAATCAAATAGAAATATTGGTTGAAGTGCAATAATGTTCAACTCTTTTTTGGCATGTATTCTCTACATACAATGGTAGAGATTAATCCTTTGAATTTTATGGAATTCAAATGGACGGTAAAGTCTCCCTAAAAGTTTTAACTTCACTACATGTTGAATTCTAACTCGACATGCATTACACATACAGTTGCACAAAACAATCAAAAGTGATAATTTTTTAAACATAATTTGGTGAAAGTATATTGATCTCAAATTTATGAGCAACCAATATGCTATCTTGTATTTCCGTTACAATTGTTGACCAAAACACCTTCACTTCTTTTACATCATTCATCGAGTATCTCTTGATCCTTATCTTCACTACATATTTTTTTTAATCTTCACGACGTACACTATTGTTAATTCCTACATCTTGTATTGGGCAAAATTATCCTAGACTAAAAGATGCTTTAAAAAGAGATTTAATTCTGCCACCTTACCAGTTTTTCGTGCACCATACTCGTTTTATGTTTCATCCTTCAGCTACTTAAGTAGCAGACGTCATAAAAATGAGATTTTTTTTTTGAAAAATACCGTCTACTATTTAAGTAGAGAACATTATAAAAATCAATTATGGTAGAGTGTTTTGTAGTGTTCCCCTACCTAAGTAGCGGACATAGATATTTTAATAAAATCGTAGGGCGCGCGAGAAAAATGTAAGGTGGTAAAAGTAAAACCTCTTTAAGAAATCGCCTAATTACAAGGCCCAATTTGGGTCCATACAAGAAGCGAAAATAAATTTTAGTCTCTTGATATACAAAATATAGCATAACTTAATTCTACTTGAACAAAACGTAAAATAGAAATAATTCGATCTGAGAATAGGTTGATTGAAAAACGATTTTGTCTACAAGCACAACACAACATAAAAAGTTTATAAACAATTTATTCTTAATATATATAACTCAGTTTTGTTATTTTTTTATTTTTTAAATAAACAAGATCAGTTTTATGGTGCATTGGCGAGGAAAGTGTTGTACCATATATAAATTTATTTTTATCATCAGATCAAATGCAATGGATCAATGAGATACAGTAAAATGTATAAATTCATTGTTGAAAAGAAAAACACTAATGAATGGTGTAACACCAGAATGAATTCTCTCCATTTGTTTTTTCTTAACTTTTTTCAATTGTTCCAAATCCACCTTTCAATTTATCTTTTTCTTCTTTTCCTTTTCTCTCTCCTAAATCAATGGCTCAAAAAAATAAATTTATCCTCATATCACTTGAGAGAATCCTCTCTCGCTGTAACACTATCTTATTTTGTGCACTATAGAATTAAGTTTCAAACAAGTTATACGTGGTAATGATTATTTGATTTATACATCAACAATTCTTTTTTTGACAGATTACATATCAACAATTTATAATTGCCAATTCCAAAAAACATTTATAGCATATTCAATTATATATATCAAGTTAAAGTATTGATACATTTGCAGATTTGTCTAAATTGGACCTCTAAAAAAACTTTAAATATTGACCTTACAATTTTTAGTAAAAAAAGAATTTGATATTAATAATAATAAAAAAGGAATTGGTGTATTTTTTTTATTACAACTTTCTAAAACTAAGAATTGTCTACCCAATTAAATTCATATTTTTTATTTGGATTAGGGTCGGCCCAACACTAAATGAAGCCTAAAGCGAATTTCAAAGTAAAAATAAAAATAATTATTTAAATTATAAAAAAAAAATTTATAATTTATTTTCTTAAAAATCTTTATCTTTTTCTCCGAGATCTTTTTCTACCATAAACTAATTAACTTACTAATCAACTAAAACCCTTGCTTGGCAGCCTTATCGTTAGGCCGGCCATAAGATGTAGTCAGAGAATGTTGTTACTGTACGTAATCTTAGTTTTCTTATTAGATACAACCATAACAGAAATTAATTAATTTAGTAAAAAGAAACACAAATTAATTATGGATAAAGTGAGACAAAACTTTTTTCTAAAAGAAGAACAAGATTTTCACAAAAGAAAATATCTCCTAGGTGAGGCCACAAATGCAACCTTAAAAGAGATCCCACTTATCTCTCTTTCAAAAACTCTTTTTCCTATCTTCTTTTTGTTTTTTGAATGGCACTCTCTCTTCCTATCTTTTTACATTTTAACAGTGAAATTATAAAACAATATGAATATGAACTTATTAAAAAATCATGAACATAAGCTAATAATGCATATTAGTAAAAGCTGTAAATCTAGGTACTAATAAATTAATAATTGTTTATTAAGCAGCTAAGCTAGCAGAATACACTTATGTCTCTCTCATTTGCACAACTCACATGCACTTTCTAAATAAGTAGCTAGAAACAGTAACAAGTCTTGTGAGAGGCTTGTTTATTTTAGGACCACTGTGTGTGTGTGTGTGTAGCTGAGCAGGTAACAAGCAGAGGGAAAAAACAGCTTGCTGGCATACTAAGGGCCAACATCTATATTCCCTTCTATTCTTTGCACAAACCCTATCTAGCCTGTGACCATCATATCAAAACCCTAGTTCCTCTCTTAGTTCTCTAGTTGAAAGAATCTAGGAACTTTTAACACTATTGATCAGAAAACTACTTACATTGAAAGGACCAATGAATTGAATGAACATAGTTCTCAACTTAGTTTGAATGATTAGAGTCATGTTATTGTTGGTCCCGAATTTTCTCACGACGCAATTCAATATTTAACACAAAAAGATAATAACTTAATCGGTCTATCGCTGACATTGTTATATTGTGGACAAGTTAGTTTCTAAGTTAATTTGGATTAATTATAATAAAGAGATTAATTCATCCTTATATAAAAATTTCAGATAGAGATCGCCGATAAATAACTAAAGTTTAATATAAATTTTTTAATTTTATTAAAATTCAAATTTAGTTCTTCCAAATGATTCATTTTAAAAGGAATTTATCAATAACTTGAGTCTAATTATTTAAGAAATTTGAGCATTTTTGTAAGAGATTAAATTAGATGACACAAAAAATGTCAATTAAATTTAGTCTTTATTAGTCATTTGGTGTTTTTTTAACGGCTCAACTTGATTTGAATATCACTCGGTAGCGCAATCTTAGGACCTATAAATAATATCATTTCCTGTCATTGCCGTAGAATTGACTGTCCATCAATATTTTACAGTACATTTAATTTGGCATGATCTAAGTCAATTTCATGTTCACAAATGGCAGGACATATACAAAAAAACAATTCAACACTAAACATGACAAAACAATATTTGAATTCTAACTAAGACTTTGGAGATTTTTACCATCATTAAAGAGAATCTATAAAAAGAGTTCAATTTTTAAATACGATAATGTATAGATTTTTTATCATATCCCTTAAAGAATAAGATAACTCGTATATTTTTTTAAAATTAAAACAATCAAGTACACACCATTTTAGTCACATATTATAATATGAGAAAATAGAATAAGCACTAACAATGTAAAATATAAATATACCGTCTTAGGAACAATTTTTTTTCCTTCTATATATAGTGCCAAAGATTAATTTTTAATTTAAGGAATTAAAAAGAAGGTTAGTAGAATTAAAAAGATTACTACCAATTAATGGAATACATATCATATATTCCTATCCTATGGATTGTACAAGATAGTCTTAATTTTTATCTTATGTTTTCTCTCCTCTTGTTTTGTATCCGGGCTAGGGATAGCAAAAATATCCATACCCGCGGATATCTGCGGATAAAATTTGCCATGGATATGGAGCGGATAGTTTATTTGAATTCTAATTTATGAATATTATGTTTTAATGTTTTGTCTTTAAGAAAAACTAATTATTTTTTTCAATAATTAGTTCTTTTTTTTAATAAAAAAATATCATCCATGAATATCTGTTAATATCCGCGGATACTTCAATATCCGTGGATTACTCGCTTAGCGGATATCCGCACGGATATGGAGCGGACACGGATATCATATTTGTCTGACGGAGCGGACACGGATATCACACTATCCGCGTCCATGGATATCCATTGACATCCCTAATCCGGACCAAGTACCCCTTATATTTAACTTAGATTGTGGGTATATATAGTACCATTGCTATTTTTTGTCCAATTAATATATATCTTTTATTGTTTTAAAAAAATTAATAGTATAAAATAATTTTCCAGTATAATCTAATAGCAAACCATGTACTCCCTCCGTCCCATATTATAATAAAAAAAAATTATTTTTTCTTGTCCTAAATTATAAGCAGATGCAACTCACTTTTATCATTTTCAAATTTACTTTTATTTATTCTCATAAAATTTAATACAAATTGCATTTAATTTACTCTCTCTATTCTTTTCTACATAATCAATAACCAATAAAAATTCTTTTTACATCTTTCCATAAAACTTATTTCAAGGAAAATACAAAAAGTCATACTTCAAATTATCATATTTTTGCTTTTGTTAGTAAGTGTGTTTTTTTTTTCTTACAATATGGGACGGAGGGAGTATTATGTTAAATCATCATATTGCAACCCACTTTAATTATATGACATGGAGTAATGTTTGACTTCTATTAGATGTATGGTAGTGTAAAATTAATCTACACATACAGTATATTCATAAAACTGATATAAGACTACAAATTTTTTAAAGATATTAATTAAAGTTGTTGTATCAATAAATTTGAAGAAGAAAAAAATGCTAGTTTACACAATTGCTTATACAATTAATGATATCCTTCATTTGTCCTTTGTTATATGAGACTCTAGAAAACATCACATGTATTTAAACAAGTTGTTAATGTAATAATTTTGGAAAATGATAACTAGTACTCCATCCGTCTTATATTGTAAGTAAAATATAAAACAAAAACTCAAATTATAGAAGGTTTATTTTCTTGATAATATAAAATATTTATTATTTAAAAAAACTCAAAAATTGAGCATTAAATGTGAATTTTTAAATGTTTTGAGGGACTACAAACAAAAAAAAAGGGTTTGAAGGACTTGAATAATTTATCAATTCCAATTTATGTTGATATAATACGCTCAATATTTAAATTATATTAATCATTCATGTATAATTTTTTACAAGAACACTCACTCCAAAGTGTTTTAAATAAAGGTCGGCGACCGTGAAAACGGCCGCGACAAAACAGTTTTGGCAGGTGCCAATACCGTTACCGTTATCACCGTTTTTTATTTTAAAGAACAAATTGTGATTAATTCACACCGCGACGACCGCAATTAATATCGTAACACATGTACCGACCGAAATCGCGAAAACCTTTATGTAACCGAGACGCGACCGCAACCGTTTTTTAAAACGTTGACTCACTCCAAACAAAGCCTAAGGAGTTTGCATATTAAAGATTGCATTCGTGCATCATATTTATTAAGTCCTAATTCATGAAACATCATGTAAATCTGGATTCTGGATTAAAGATGAATTAATCTTAAAGGAGAACTTTGCCGTCAATTTTAGATTAATACCCAATATTTACATAAAAAATAGAAAAAACAACAAAGCAATGGTAAATTATGAAATTATAATATGTTCTCTTAAAAGAAAAGTATAGTTTGGAAACCCAAATAATATCTCAAATTGTGTGCACCCATAAATTAGGGAATAAAATGTCCCTCGCAGCGAACTATATTTTGGGAACAAGGGATTTGATTTGAGCACCGGAAAAAGAATTTGATTAGACATAAGTCTCATCTAGCCCTAAGTAAGGGGTTCCTATTTATATGCAAGAACCCTAGCTATTATGTTAGAAGAATATTTTTTTTGGGCATTAATCATTAAAAAAATTACTAATAAAAGTAAGCTTTTGATGTCATTACATTTACTATAATTTATTTTTGACAACGATATGTTATTAGTCTTATTATCTAATCAACTAGAATGCCATTACAAAAAATAAAACTAGCATGCCATTAATTATCATGATCATGTTTAATTATTGTGACAATTGCTACAAAAGTGTATACACACAACACAAGTTTTTAGAGTTGAACTCAAATGAATGTGATCTATTTAGTAATATCAAAAAATTTGTCCACATTTGAACTTAATCTCTAAAATATGAATCTTGGAAATACTACAAATAATATTGTCCACATTTGAGCTTAATCTCTAAAATATGAATCTTTGTCAAAACTACTACTGACCAAACAAAATAAAATAAAAGAAAAACGAACAAAACTAGAAAAACAATATACATTTTTTGGACTGAAAACAAACAATAATATTGTGTATGAATTAATTCTAAAAAGTAGTATTGAACAAAAAAAAAGTACTATATTAATTAGCATGGTTCAAGGTATAGTTTATAATATTATTGTAGAACTGATGTGAAGGCACATCTTGTTCTCTTCTTGGTGTATTTTTTTCAATAAAATTGTTTGCTGATTTCAATTTTTTAACTAATATTTTCACTCAAGTTAAAAACATATCAGCATTCTTCTTACATCTTATCTTTAATGACAATGCTTACAGTACTTCCCATAGTTACATCCAATTAATTATTTAGAAGCTAATTAATTACTAAATATCAACAGCTAGATTGAAAATTATTACTAGTATTTGGAAATAATATTAAGTTCATTTATATATCACCAATAATCATAATCATAGTGTATTCCTATTGCATGCAACAACATTTATCTTACTTCCATTTTTAAACCACTACTCATGCCTCCATAAAATTGAGTCAGCTTTAATTAGAACCATTTGATGGCAGAACTGATTCCCGAACCAGATTGAACTGATGGTTAAAAAAATATAACTATGCAGATAATCTTAATTTGCAAAAGATCAACAACATTTTATTTTTCATTTCCTAAGGAAGAATACATATGATGAAGAACAAATCAACTTTATGCTTAAGCTAAATAAACATTATAATTAAGCAGTATTAGTAAAAGAGATCAAGAGAAGATTAGAGGAATGGAAGTATATTTAAATTTTATTTTATTTTTTAAGAAAAAAGATGGATGAAGAAGAGAGAAAGAGACTGCTAGCTATATATATGTCACAATCATTGATAAGGGTTATGAAGCACATGTAATGGGTCAGATTAATAACAAAACAAGGGAAATTTTTGTAAAGTTTGTGATTGTTGCTCATGAACTAAAACCAGAAGGTCTATATGAGAAAGTATGATTAACCCTATATCTTATCATATGTACCTTGACCTATATCATATGTGCCAGTTACCCACTTGTATGCAACATAACACAACTCTCACATGCACATACTTTGAGGAATGCATTTAAACATACACATATGAATTAAGAATCCCTTTTCTATCTCTAGCATTTCGAAGTAGACATCCATGGTCATCGATTGTCTATTATGGTGCCTTATTTTTATTGTTTTTCAGAGAAGTAGTTGGTGTAAATGCTACTTCTAATTCTCCATTTATATGCAATAATAATAATATATATAATGCATTGCATGGGATGGGAGACAAATTAAAAGAAAAGAAAAAAGAACAAGCATAACCAGCTAGCTCTGTTCCATATCCCCAGAAATTGTGCAAAAGTTAAGTTGGAAAATATAATTGCTTTTGATGAAATTCTATGTTGAACCAAACACGAAACCTATTTAGTTCCATTTTGATGCGGCAAAGGGAACAGATAATAGGGAAAAAGCAGCTTCGAGTTCACCACTAACTATACAAACAAAGTTACATCATCACTCACTACATTTTCTTATTTTAGAGAAAAATCATGATTAAATTTTGTTGTAAAATTTGTTGCTTTTTTGTGTGTATTCTTTAAACATACATAATACTATATAGAAAATAAAAAGTATGATTGCTATAGAAAATCATATATTTATTTTGTCAATTTCTTAATGTTCAAATAAGAAATTGATTTTTTTATAAGAAAAATAATTTATTAAAGAAAGAAGCAGGAACATTTTGGAATTGAATTCTCTACATTTGATTTCTCTTAATTTACCTACATTCAAGTAAAAATTAAAAATATTGTATATGCTACAGGTATTGTAAAAACAAAAATACCCTAGAGTTCTGCCTAAATGTAAAAAATGTAGGAAATAATGAGTTTAGAGAATCCAAATCCAAATACTTCAACCCATACAACAAAACAATCTAGACGCAATATCATAGAGAACAATCTGACATCACACACTAAAAAATTTAATTTTAGTTAAATAAAAAGATAAACATTTACTCCACCCGTCTCAAAATATAAATAAAAACTAATTAGCAATATTTTAACTTTAGATCAAATATTTTAACTTTACTCATTTTTATTTATATTTTTGAACGGAAAAATACTAGATTTTATTATTTTGTTATTAGTCTAGTCATCAACCCATACTCAAACAAACACATAAGGAAGAAAAGAGGAAAGTCAGAAAGATCTTAACGAATCCAAAACCTCACATAAAACATCTTATCCAAACCACTAAGATAAAAAAATGGGAACAAGAAATACTAATATACTAATGTATGATACTAATAACATCATAGGAGTAGTATTAAAATTGCACATCTCCAAATGTTGTCTGCGCCGCTTAATGAAAACAAAATTGCTAGTAAATCAAAATTGAAAAGTGAGAATTTCGATAAGAACAAAATAGTAACATGAAAATCTGAACTGAGATTTAGACAAAACACAAAACAAAACAAATTAAACATTCCAGCACCACCCTTTAATTTCGTGCACTCTGAATAATAATCATCATCATAATCATTTCTTAACACATAACCAGTACTCTATAGCTAGTGTAGCTAAAAAACACTACTAGTACAAATACTTCAAAGCTGATAATATTGTAAATTAAGATAAACATAGAAATTAACATTAATCCATCCATAAAATAAACTCAGTTTAATCAAATAATTATTGAAATAGATATATAGATAGATAGATTGAAATTGAGGCACTTCTTTAGGATCTTGGAGGTGGGAAGAATTGCGTACCAGCCATGAAAGCATTCAATGGAGCTGGATAGAGTGATGAATACTCAAAAGGATTACTAACATTTGTTGTGGTTGTTGTAATCAGATTTTGTAGATTTCCTTCACCACCGCCGCTGCCACCACCACCAGAAGAACCCTCACCACCACCACCACCACCAACAGCATTTGCACTAGTGTAATTACCTTCAAGTCCTTGATCATACAAAATTCCTTTGAAAACTCTTCCTCCTATGTTCACAGCAGTTTGATACGCGTAACGCTCGTCTTGTGCATCCATTGCACTCACTTTAACACATCGGAACACCGCCGGAGAATTCAGCTCCGGTGGAAAACTTCCCAGCTCCAACCCTAATTTCAAATCAAATGAAAAAAAGAAATCTAAATCAAAAAATTTAAACAATTCATCATACATATAGAAATTAACATCAATTGATGCTATATAGCTATCATTTTCAAGGATAAAAGAAAGAAAGAACCATTTACCTAACAATTTCATCCTTCACAAGAAAAAGATAAAAGAGAATAAAGAAGAAAAAAAAGCAAGATGAGATAGAGTGTGAAAGGAATGGATATATAGATTATATAGACCAATTAGGTATCCTATTTATCATATAGATTCATAGAAGACTATAGTTTCTCCTTGAGATCTCTATCACTAAGCTATATCCTTTCAAAATTCGTCATTAACCTAGCTATTTATCAAAAAAACTAAACACTAAAATTCAAACACTCGTGATTAATTTTTTTTTTTCATTTCATTTTATAAATAAACTCTCACTTTCAGTTATTTTATATTTTTATGTATACCTGTTGAAGTGATAGGTATTGGACTACAAGCAAGAGAACCAGAAGCTCCTCCCGCAGAAGGATCATTTTGATTCTCTCTGTGTCTTCTTGACGAGTGAAACTGATGTTGTTGGTTCTGCTGCTGCAACGACGTGAGCTGCTGTTGTCGCTCACGTCGTTTAGCAGCAGGAACCCAAGTACTTTTAACATGAGTTTGACACTGAAACCCTCTACTCTTACAACAAGTTCTGCATCTAAGATGAGGACAATCTTTCTTCGCCTGGTTACCGCAATCTTGACAGTTCATTCCTCCACCGGTTAAACTACCAGCACCGCCGCCACCAGACCTTATCACAGTTAATCCAAATCTCGTCGATTCATCGGAAAAAGAAACGGAAACATCATCATGTAAGTTGTTGGTTGTGTCGTCGTTTCTTCGAGATGAACTACCAACACCAAACGAGTAGAAATTGTTAATGTTTTGTTGATGCTGTTGTTGATGATGAAAAGAAGATTGTTGATGTTGTTGTTGTGGCCATATCTCAAAGCCTTTGTTGTAGATCTCTTCGTTTCTAAAAAGAAACTGATTATTGTTATTTGCAGTGTTGTTGTTGTTGTTATTTTCTTCTTGTTCTCTTGCTTCTTCTTTTCCTCTTCCACTGCTTAGAGAGAAGAAACCTGCCATGTTGTTGTTTTGTAACAGAAAAGTGAAACGATTTTCAACAATTCAGTTATAAGTATAACAATAACAATAACATCCATATCAGTATTGATATTAGATAATAAGAAGAAGAAGAAGCTTCGAGAATCTTAAATTAGTTTTGAAGAGAGAGAATATGTGTGTCTGTATGTATAATTGTACTGTATTTTCTTTGTGATCAGTGACTATAACCGTAATTTACTTTGGTTTCAAGTGCAAATTAAGTAAGTGGTTTTATTTAGGTTTCATTATTAATTTTCACCCACTCATTTTTTTTTTTTATTTAGATTTTTTCTTTGTTGACTCTCACTCATTTTGTTATAGTGTTCTGGTCAGGTTTAATTGGGTTTTTCTTTTTCTTACTTTTTTGTTGCAGCTTTTGAGGGATAAAAAACTATTTCTTAATCACAAAAAGTAGAAGACAAAGAAAGACAAAAATAAAATTAATATTAATTGACAATAGAAGAAGTCGATTCAATTGATAAGTAGTTGACTTATACCTTGTTAGAGTGTGAATTTGATTTATGTTACGTCCGTGAGTGGTCGGTAAATATCTTTCTAAGTACTCGTTGAACTTTAAGATCGGTCCGAATTCTCGTGAGTTTTCGGACACAACTGGCCTAATTTTTTAATGAAAAGTGAAATTAAAAAAGAATTAAATGAAAAAAGAAAGAAAAAGAGTGCATGTGTAGTGCTTGGTTAAATTTGGCTTGTTTGTGTGTTGAAGTTCCTCTCTCGGCGCAATAATGGCACGGAATTAGAGTTTCTCTGCTACGCCGCCATGATAACTGCACCCATCCACTCTACTGTTGAAACTCATTTATGAATTACAACTGAATTCATCTCTCTCTCTCTACAGTGAGAAGATTACAGTCTGGCTTTTTTTGCTGAGATTTTCTGAGTGAAAAGAAATTGTGTGTGTGTGTGTATGTATATGAGAGAGAGTGTGTGCGTGTGAGGGAACATGAAATTCTGTCAAGCTACAGTGATATCTATCAGTTTGAAAACATTTAAGCCGTTGGATGGGGACGTCACTTTGGTGATTTGACTGTGAATGGATGTGATTTAACCACGTGTCGAGTGAGTGGATTTTGCTTATTCGTCCTTACACCGGAAAACCCGGTAGTACTTTAGTTTGACTGCTGGTGTGTATAGTGTAAGTAATTAAGTTGGATTTCTTGTTCCGGTTTTTTATGAGATGAATGAAGCATTGCAATGTTATGTTGTTGTTGACTGTATAGTAGTAGACGAGAGTGGAAAGGTAGTAATACAGTAACACTAGTTAACGCTGCGTCACTCACTCACACCACATGCACCTGCGTCCCTTATTCTATCTCATGAGTCCCTCTCATCAATCAATCTACCATTTGCTATATCCAACGGCCAGTATCGTCTCTGAATTCAAAATGTTATAAATGTCTTTTGCCAAATATGTTTGAAATTCTTGAGATTATCATAGCAAATTGATTGATTATTAAATTTGTTTATGTTATTTATTTTAGGGACCAAATTGAATCTTCGTCCGTATTATGTTTGTCCAATTGTATGTTAGGATTAGGGTTTTAAATAAAGATCTCTGACCGCGAAAACGGCCGGGACAAAACAATTTTGACAATTGTTGATATCGTTATTGTTACTACCGTTTTTTATATTAAAGAACAAATTGTGATTAATTCACTCCGCGACGACCGCAATTAGTTTTGGAACACTTGTACTGACTGAAATCGCAAAAACCTTTACGTAACCGAGACGCGACCGCGGCCCTTTTTTAAAACCTTGTTAGGGACTCCATAAGCAACCTGCTACCTAAATCAGAGAAACGACCCTCCCAACAGCTCACACATAACCAATTCATCTCTTTCATTTACATGTTTTTTATTGTAGACAAAATAGTGGTAGTCATTAAATTTAAAACTCAAAAGTATAAGTAAAAGACTTGGGGATTCAAACATCTTGATATTCAACCTGACAATTTTTATATTTTTATAATTTGGATTATGATTTGTGAACAATCCATCTCTTTTATAATTTATAGGTAGATAAATTTTTTAATTTTTATATTAAAATATACATTTGTTTGAAAGTATAACCATGGGGTTTAATTAAATAAAAATAGTAAAGAAAAATGAATAAAATAGCATAACAAATAAGATATAAAATTAGAAAATAAGATATACAATGTGAATAATCATTCATTTATGGTCCGTTAGACTAGTTACTAGGTTTTATTTGTGGTCTCCTACAAAAAAGATCATTATTAGTGTTTTTGGGCACTAATTAAGAAAATAAAAAAGATAAAATGTGTATTAAAAATGACATTTCTTTTTATAATTTTAAAATGTTGATTATACAAATTCAATATTACTTTACTATATATGCTATGGAGCACTAGTTAGCATTTTACTTATAAATTTCTTTTTGTCAAGTAGTCTAGTGTCTAGAAATTTCACCCTTAAAGTGAATAAGTTGGATGACCGGGATTCGAACCTTGACCCTCTACCTATAAAATCCAATATCCTATCAACGGAGTTAAGCTCACGAACATTTTCATTATCATTATAAAATTTACTAGGTATATTTTATCATTAAACAAGTGATCAATAGTTTAATTCCAAACTCAGACAGAATATGAATGAACTCTTAATCCCATACATGAGTTAAAGTACCTTGTATAAATTTATTTTGCTTATAACAACAAAATAGTCTTAAGCTAAAACTAATCCAATTTTTTTAAAGCTAATTAAAACCATGGTATATCAATTACGTGTGTGTTTGGTTTGGCGTCAACTAGAATTGAGTTTGGTATAATTGAGTTTGATAGAATTGATTTTGATTAAAAGTGAGTTGAGTTAAATTGATTTATGTTTGGATACATTTATGTAAAAGTGATTCTCATCAATTTTTATTGTTTGGATGGTTTGAATCAAAATTACTTTTGGTTGTACAATTACCAAAATGGGTATTGATTATATTTCATAGATAATTATTTAAATTTGATAAAAAAAATTAATATAGTAACAAAATATTCAATAAAATGTTTAATTTATTATATTTGAAAATGTCAGTAAAAAAATTATATTAGAAAATGGGCTTATTTATTATAATAAAAATTATATACTTAAAGGTCTCCAACTATCTCCATTTCTCTGGAACTTTCAAACGCAGCCTTTAACCATTTCCATTCTCTTCTTCCCACATCTCTCAATATTCTTCACCATAATTCTCTAATTTCTCTAATTCTCTAATTTTCACTCCCACAATTCTCTAATTTCAAGATCTAGGATTATGTTCGTCTTTGCTTGCTTTCAACAGGACCATCATCATTGAATGTGTTGCTATGAATTTCAGAGTAAAGGGAACATGCAGCAGGTGGGAGTGACAAATCTGGACGATGGGGGGTGATTAATGAGTTCTGGTAAGTGTAATTTATGGTAGTGGTTAAGGGCAGTGAAGGAATAACAAAAATTATAAATCTGAAACCCAACAACAAATGATGAATTGATTTTGATTCAACGTGAAAGCTATGATTCCCAGCTTCTTGTAGAATCGCGTTTAGAAGGCAGAATTGATTGTTGAAGAGCAAACCAAACAAGTTAGCAAAAGACAAGAATCACGTTTAGGGGTCAAAACGTGAGTTTGAGGCGTGGAAACGCGTAACCAAACATATACTACATCTACTTCTATTTTTAGGCCTTCCACTGTGCAACATGCATCACACAAAAATCTCGACTACTAAGGTTATTGCATTGCTGATTATTATAGTATATATACACATATTGACGATGGACATATTAATTTCACATAGTTGTTTCAATCACATATCCATAAATCTTTTAACTTCATAATTTTCTTATGTTAATTATTCACATTTTTGTCCTTCAAACGTACGTAGTATATATCACTCAACCTATCAATATCATTATGAAAGTGATATGTTAGAGAATTGATCATAATCACGAGTAAAATAGTTTGATATATTTAACGCATTTGCCCATGATCTACCAACACTGCAAAGAAGAAAAAAAATATTTTTTGTTATGGGCAGTGCGGTGGAGCAAGGCCCGGCCAGTCAATGTACTTGTCCATACTTGGTTAATTTTTTTTTTTTTTTTTTTGTATTTTAGAGGTTAGTTTAAGGAAAAAATAAATTTTTTAAAGATGAATTTATGGAAAAACTGGGATTTTTTTTTACATAGGGATATTTTGTTTAAAACTGAGATCTTTTAGTGTAAAACAGATATTTTCATTTAAAATTGATATTTTGTCCAGATTTTAAAAATTATCTGACTTCGCCATTGGTTATAAGTAGTAGTATGTTTAAACTAATTTTTCTTTTATTTTTTAAATTGTAATTTGTGTTGACTAGAAAAGGATAAGTTAGTTAAAAAGTTAAGCTTCCTCTAAATTATACATCGATCAGCACCTGATGAACGGAAAGCTATACTAATCACTATAGTAATCTGCAAAATGAAAGATTGGTCAACAAACACATCCTAAAACTTTCTACTCCTCAAAAGTAACAAAAACGAGAAGTTCCTAAAAAAAGAGCTTGAAGCTAACACAAAATAAAAAGAAAAAAAAAATATAAGAAAGCGACCACAATTACGCCTAAAAATTGATAAATGTCGATGGCCGGATCGAGAGCAAAGTGGCTAGATATAAATTAAAAATCATTTTAATTTCTTTGTTAGTTTTTGAAATATTTAAGGATCATGTTAATTAATATTTTCAGACATTAGTTAAAGATACAAATAAAATATAAATAAATTAGATTAAATAACTGTATTTATTTGTTAGAGTTTTGATAAGATGAAATATAAAGATAAAAATCTTCTAAGATTCAAATAAAAACGTCACTCTTTTTATTTCTTTCTCTCTCTCAAAGTATAAAAGAGGTGTATAAGTGTCCACCATACATTTTCCTTTGCATATGTGCTCCAAAATAAAAAGCTTCGCATTATTATGATGTCATTTCATAATTCATTCAAGAAAACTGTTCCTATATATTGACTGCCCTATGTCCTCATTAATAATTTGTTCCAAAATTCAAATAAACTTTCAAAGAGTTTAGCTGCATGACAGAATATTATTTCTCTTGTTAATTAGTAGTACCTTTGTAGGTTTGACTTGGAAAAATTGCAATGTATTAGCAAAAGAAATTGACTTGATGATTTATCTGGACTGGAATAATATATAATAAATTAGATTAAATAAATGTATTTTTCATTTCTATAAAATAATTAATTTTTATAAATATTTTCTTTGACTTTTAGTTCCTACAATAATCTTCGTGAATAGCTTTAGTCCTTACAATTAAAATCAATAAATTTAATCATTATAAACTATATAATATATATATATATATATATAGTCATGCTAACTAATGCCTCCGGGGCACTAGTTAAGGAATCTACCATCAGTTTAATCTGATTCGGGGGTCAGTTCTGGCATCAAGTGGTTCCAGCCCCCTCCCGATCGCAGTTGCGGGGCATCGAACTTAAGGAATCTAATATAGTAATATATCATTTGAACTTGTGCAATCATTTTTTTCAAAATATAAACTATGTTCTTATCAATACAAAAATTACTTTTTTAGGTATCTTTAACTAGTTCCCCATTTTCCTATATATATATATATACACCAAACTTCTCATATACTACTATATGAGTAATGATGATAGAAGTCTTTGGAAAAAAATTGTACTCAGATTTCTGCCTTTTTTTAATCATGGTTCGCAAACTTTTGACACTTGAAAACTATATTTAATTTTTGCTAAAAAATTAAATTAAACTTTCTACAAAACATTTATGATGATCGAAGATAAACATCTTCCCCCAAGTAAAATAGAAAGAATTTCTTTCGATATGTGTTAGTGTTACAATTAAAATAGATTGGAGAGAGTATAGTAATGTATGTCTCCCAATGCAAAATTGGTCAATATGTTGTAAAGATGAAAAGTCTCATTCTCAACTAGCTAATGTTAAAGTAGTCACTCGTAAAAACAGAAAGGCACAAACAAACACGATCCAACTTGAACTCAAAATTCACTATTTCTTTGAAACAAAAAAAATAATTAAAAAAATGAATTAAAAAAATTAAAAGAAGGGGGTTTTCTTGACAAGAAATGAAGGGCAATTATATTAAAGTTTTGAAATTGGGAGTCTATCTCAATCCTATAAAATTAGCTTGTAAGAGAATAATTATCTCTACTTATGTTCGAAATCTGATAGCAATTAACCTAATCTATTAGAAATTAAATTTGAATCTGATATCATTTTAAAATTGAGAGTTAAATTCAATTCTACAAAATCGAGTGCAAAGTGAAAATACCACTATTTATAAACTCATGTTTAGATATCAAATCCGATGTGAGATTCATAACTTTAAACTCTAATTTTCTTTAATTAAATAGTGCTTTTTTTTCAATAAAGTTTTAAAAGAGGTTCAACACAAAGACTTTCCAAAAAATTATCCATCCATCCATCTTAGTATTACTTTTGTGCAAACATACTTAGCTGCGGAATTTTGATGGAACACATAAAATCGCACCCTTTTTAATTAAGTAGTGGTAAGTGATTGCTTTCCACGGACTGAAATGAAAAACTCTATGGTTAATTATTCAGGTAGCACGTGATGCGCCCCAAAATAGTAGTAATTAATTTAAGACAACTAATAATTGGTGTCAATAATATAAGCAGACCAAGTAATTAACTAACAGGAGTCAAAAGTGCATGTTCTCTCATCCGTCCGCTACCTTGCACTGCCCGTACTATTGTTCTATGCTTATTGCTTAAGCATTTTTTAACTCAACCATTAACAAGACAATAGTACACTACTATTGTTAACATTCTAAAAGTATTTCTTATTAGGGGCCCGAGAAAACAAATCATCTCTTTCACCAACTATATTTATATTATTAGTGTACCAATACCATGCATTATTATTATTTGACCGCCCCTTATTGTCCACTATATATATATACACTCACCACTCTCAAGTACTTCTCCTATTTTTAAGAACTTAAAAGATTAATTAATTGATATATATATATTATATTAGGTTTAACCGATCCTAACAAAAGAGTTGTCACTTTTTACAAATAAAATTCACAGGTGCTTATTATTATTTAACGAGGTATTTGAGTTTTTCTCATTGCACACTCTTAATGTCTATATTATTAAGTTTGATGTGTTAAATAAACAGAGATCTCCGAAATCATATATTATGATAATATATATATATATATATATATATATATATATATATTAGATTTTTATATCATATTTTATTTATTCATTCTTACAAAATTGACATATAAAATGAATAATATTGTTCTGGATTGAGCCTGTGGCCCATTACACGAGGAAACTCACCTCCCCAAACTGTCGAGCACGACCCAATTAAAGCGAAGCCCAATAAAGCAAGGTCTAAGTCCACGGATCAAATCCCTTGAGGATTGTAACATTCGACATTGGAATGATGGGCATTTACTGCTCATCATGGCTTGTTAGCCATTTCCCAACAGCCATTGATGGTATGCATCAATGGCCTTGGCCCAACGCCGGGGACTATATAAACACTCATCATTCAGAGGAGCAATGTACATTCTCTTATATTCTTAAAATATTTGCTTCACGCACTTTTTAACTTGAGCGTCGGAGCACCTGCAAGTACAACCATTCACCAGAACAGAAAGGAGCACCACCATCTAACACCATACAAGGTCAACTATGATCCAGGTAAGATCAAATAGTAATCTTTATAAATTCATTTTAGACCATATTTTCTATTCTACGTGGCATGATGTTTTTTTGTCAAATGTCAATAATCCGAGGCTGACATGCATTTGTCCAACACAAACACACTTAATTCGAGGAGTGTCTGTGTTTCATAGGTCAATATAGGGTGAACGGTTAGTAGCAAAGGTTGATCCATAAACCTTATATAACTCGTTCAATAATCTCAATCCAAACCATATCACTAGGCTAATAGTACTATTATTATTTGAACTTTTTAAATACACATTGTTGAAAAAATTACTTGCTCTTTTAAAAGTAAATAGAGGGAGTCATTAACATGCATGTTCTTCCTTTAATTTTCTTTTAGTAACTTTTGGCCGTTTGTTATTGTCTGTTTTCTATTTGATCAAAGATGCTGTCCAATATAAATATGATAAGACCAAGTGGCTAAAATGAAAGTGATGCTCTCAAAACTATGATTGTGTGCGTTTTCGTAGCATGAAGTGTGAAGAAGGTCAACATAACCTTTTTGGAAAAACAACAAAAATGTATGAAGTGTATCATTTAAATAAACAAAATTAGTTTAGCTGAGGACCTAAACATAAGTGATGATTAGACTAAATTAATCCTCACCAATTAATGGTGGAGATTAAGAGAATCATAGGCTAATGGCTATTTGTTAAACAGAAACTCATGTAAGGTACTGCTGTACCACGATTGATTTTTGGTAGAAGAGCCATTTTACTAAAATGAGATTTTAATAATCAAAATATTAAATTTTACTAATCAATAATCAAAATATTACACTCAAGTGATTAATAAATTTTACTAAATAATATAGATTATTTGAGAGAACTCAAGTTTGGTTTTGGATGAAATAATTTTTTTATCATATTTTATTTACTTTGTGGCCAACTTTGAATTACTAGGACCCACTTCCCTTAAAAACTAAAGGGTTAACACAAAAAAAATAAAAAATAGTCTACAAATTTTTAATTTTTATATTCAATAAAAGCACTTCTAAATGTTACTATACTATTATATTTTTTAACTAAAGTGCGATTTTAATAACCAAAACTTTAGACTTGTGTGATTAATGAATTTTACTAAATGATAGATCATTCAAAAGAACTTAATTTCTGAACGTAACAACTTTTTTATCATATTTTAATTTACAGCCAACCCTAGATTAATATAACCTCTTTTAATTAATTTCCTTAAAATCTGGAGGGTTAACACTCAAAAAAAGATTAGTACACACATTTTTAAATTCGTGATATTAATTAATTCTCCTACAAGTTTAAGATATTTATCATAACATTGTATGGAGCTTATTTTTAATAATGTGTCGTATTCATTAATGACGTAAAATTGTATGATGTGATATATTGTTAATTTGGAGCAAAAACTATGTTACAGTTTTTTTTTTTTTTTTGGTCTATTAGCCTAATGGCTTGAAATTCAACCCTTAAGGTGAATAAGTGGGATGACCGGGGTTCGAACCCCGATCCCCTGCATAATAATGCAAATGTCCACCAATTGAACTAAGCTCATGAGACACTATGTTACAGTTTTATTTTTGCCATTTTCATCAAATCGTTCACATGTTTTCTTCTAAATAATTTATAATTTATGTTTTTAATTCAATTTTTCATCAAATCGTTCACACCTTTTCTTCTAAATAATTTATAATTTATGTTTTTAATTCAATTCACCAATGTTACATCATTAATTAAATATAACTCTATATGTTATTAATCAATTGATAAAATAAAATAGTTTCTGGGAAAAAAAATCATGAAACTTGCTAATTAAATATGGGACTAAAATCTATATTTTTAAATAAGAGAAGTAAAGTCATATTTAATTAAAATAGGAGGCAAAAGTACATTTATTTAATCTCAAAAAGAATTAAAAATGATGTGACGTTTGCATTTCTTTTTTCTAGTATATAACTATTGTAGGATTCATCTCCCCAATTTGGTCCATATCATTAGAGCTGTCAAATGGGCCAGCCCGGCCCAGCCCGGTGGGCCAGCGCGTATAAGTGGGCGGGCCTGGGCTGGCCCGATTTTTATATGGGCTGCCAAATTCTAGCCCGGCCCAAGCCCTATTGGACCATGCAGCCCGATGGGCTAGCCCGGCCCATATTATTTTTTTAGCGCACGCCAAAAAGGATCAATGACACAACTGACAAAATAATTACCACATAAAACAACTATCAAATCAACATTCATACAAGATACATCTACCAAATAAAGATCCATGCACATGTAAGAGTATTTGTGGCAACATACAAAGTGCATCCTTAGATAATCAAAATCAAAATCAAAATATATTACAAAATAGTTAACTTCTTGGCCTAAGCCCCTTGAGCACTTGATTCGGCATACAAGTATATCTTCTCTACTTCCGAGTATTTGTGGGCTTACTTTAAAAAAATGGGTTAGCCCAAAATTATTATTTTTTTAACTAAAAACTCTTTTTTTTTTAAATTTTAAACGGGCCAGCCCAAAGCCCGGTGGGCAAGCCCAGCCCGATCCATTTTTTAATTGGGCTAGTTGGGCTGAGCTAAAAAAGGCCCGGATATTTTTTAACGACTTTTTAAATGGCCCGGCCCGACCCAAATCCATGGGCTAATGGCTCAGCCCATTAGCCCGGCCCATTTTGACAGCTCTACATATCATGATTGAATGGTAGACCGATTTTAAGGTCGGTTTGGGCTGGCCCAATGGAATAGCTTATTTAAGTGGCCATCATTGTCAATTTATTTTGTTTTTCAATTTTTTACTCTGAATATAATCGTAAATATATTCTTTTTCTTTTTGACATAAGATATATGGGTTTTTTTTTTTACTCAAAGATATATGAGATTATTTGAAACACTATCAACTTAATCAAATGTCTTCGAGCTCAAAATCCAACATGTGCATGCATCGATGTTAAGATTTTAGAGAAAGATTTTTGCCGTCTTCTATTCCGCTTAAAAATAATTCCCTACAATTACATGTAGAAAATATCTAACTTACATAAAAATAAAATAAAAAAACAAAGTGGATAATATATGACTATATGTATTTTTTTTTCAAATAATAATTTCTACATTTGCTTATTTAACATATATTGTAAGGACATATGATAATATTTTTTTTCATAGGCCATAACACTCCCTATGTGGAAAAGAGACATACTTAGTTAATTAATGATAGTTAAGAAATCATATATCAAATCTGAGATGGTCTTGATATAGATTTTTAAAGTAAAAGCAATTATCATCTTATAAATCAATTTTGTAAAGTTGAATTAAGTCTAATATCTAATAATAAAATGATATCAAAATCTCTTTAAGGTCTATTGAGCCACCTGCTATCAGGTGTCTGCTATCAGACCACCCATTATTTGTATCCACATCAAGTCCAATAATACTAAGTGTGAAGAGGTGTGTTAAGAAGTTCTAAATTGAAAGACAGATAATCTAGACATAGGTTTATAAAATAGAAACAATCATGCATAAAACTTTTCCAAGTTCTTTTGGCAAATTTTAATCTTCTTCTCTTGAAATGCTTACTTTTAGACATGAATTTAATAGCAACAATTTAACAGCCATGAATTTCACGTTGAATTTTGAGGTTAGGCTATTGAATTTGAGGAAAAATTGAACACTAAAGTTTAAATTGGATTATTTTGAGTTTTTATTTTTTTAGGTTTGGTGATGAAAGTGATAAAGGGATGAAGAATTATATGATTTTTTCTGAATTTCTGGATTTGGTGATGAAGATGATGAAGATGACAATGAAGGTTAACAGTTTTTCACAAAATTTGACGGAAAAGACTTATTTGGCAAACGAAAATATAGTTAAAGAGACCAAAATAAAACAATAATTAATTAATGAACCAAAGTGAAAACAACAAATAAGTTAAAGGACCAAAAGTCCAATTTAGCCATAAATGTTCTTATTACTTAAATACTCAAGATTTTTCAAATTCAAAGAATAATGTATACATCAGCTTCTTTCATTCTAACTAGTAGGATTCTATTTTGATTTTTGATGTGTCCCATTCCCAGCTTCCATTTTAGTCTCGAGCCTTGCATTTCCTATCCTTGGTTCACTATTGCTTTTTTTCTTTCTTATTTTCCCAAACTATGTTTTTGAATCATTAGTTTACTTTTTCCTTAAAGATTAGTTTGCTTTTCTTTGGTAAATAAGTTCATTGAGTAAAATATATTATTTAAATACATTTCTTTAAAAGCATGAGTTTAATTTATTGTTTTTGGATTCAATTAGTAATGTGTTTAACATTTGCTGTCAGCGTAAAAATATTTTTAGTGTATATTCTCCATAAAAAAAAAAATTTATAAATGTTCTTTAAATTGAAATATGTTGGTTTTGATTTTCATTGGTCTCACCTTTCAATTCGGTGATATTTTTTTAGGTTTGATTTTTTTTTTTAGAGCAATTCTTTCTTAGGCTTGGTTTATCTTCCCTTTTATTGTACCATTTTTTTTTCTTCTCTTCAATAATATTTGGGTGATTTGTTTGTGTAATTGCTAGCGAAGTGTCTATCTAATTAGGATCTCTTTTTTCATTTTCTCCTGCAGTCCCTTTTTTGCATAACAATAAAAACTCGAATTAGTCCAATAAATAGTAAGATTCTTAAATTAGTTTTAAAAAAAATACTTGTTTAGAGGATATAAATCATTTGGTGGATAAAAATTAAGTTTAGTAGTAGACCAATTTTTAAAAGAGGAAATTCAGTAAACACTAGCAATTCACTCTTCATGTAGAATATTAACAATACTAACATTATTCCTATCAAAGAAAAATGTTTAATAAAAATATTTTCGGATATCTTAATTGGTCAAGTGCGGAGTAAATACTAGCAATTCACTTTTCATATAGATATTTAGACGAGCATTTTCAATTTTTTAGACCTAACTTAATATTAAAAAATAAATTCGCAAAATGATAAATTTCATTTTTTATAAATTCATTTCAAGTCATATCTTTACTTCATATGCTACTGTAATTATTATATTCATGCAGTGACATACATTTTAAAATCGTATCCATTAATCTTAAATCAAACAATTTGAATTAAAAAATATATTTTTTGATTAAATCAATTTTAATTATTAAATTATAATTAGACAACTCAGATGTATCTGCTGCTACGACAGAAAATCTAAATCCCACCAATGTCCTAATAGATGCCGTTATTATAGTGTTAGGAGAATCGGGTTCAAATGGCTTGCATGTGAGTGGAATGATGGTAGATGAGAATTTAGATTAGATTAGAGTAGTAGACCAATAAGAGTATTATATTATATAGGTTTCTCTTTAAGTGGATGGTTGGCCTCTTAGCCGATAACTTGTCATCATGTCTCAACGAAGGTAACACATACTTTACCCAACGTTTTTTCTTTCCTTTTCCTTTACTTTCTTCAATTCAAAGAGAATGACAAAATATATGGTGTGAAAATTGCATCAAAAAAATAAATATGGTACGGTGATATTATCAAACATATACAAGTTAGTTGGTAATTCGGTTGATATTTTGGAAGTTACAATTTGAAATTAACTAATTTTGGAACGTACGTTTCGAAGTGACTTTTTTTAAAATTTTTTTTATATATTTCGGAAGTTACAATCCAAAATTAACTAATTTCGGAACTTATATTTTGGAACTTACGTTCCGAAATGGTCTTTTTTATTTTCATTTTTTTTATATTTAAGAAGTTACAATCCGAAATTAACTAATTTTGGAATGTACGTTCCAAAATTAGGCGTTTTCAGATTCTATCTTTCAAACCATCCTGGATCCGAAAAATCAAGGGTATTTATGGATTTTTAGGGGGCCTAAGAGCACTGCAGGGGGCCTAAAAATCAATATTACATTTTTTAGTAACCAGAGTTGCCCACTTAATGTTGGGCCTTATTTGTAACAACTCATATAAAATTTTGGTCCAATAACATTTTACATTATGTACCCTCTTTTTTTTTGTCAACACCTAGCTAGAAGCTTTTCAAGGATCCACTCAACTGAGCAATCCAATAATGTAATACTTACATTCAAGAACCTTAGTATGCAGCTATTAATCCTGAACTAAAAGGTTTCCGTTGGAAGAAAGAAAAAAAAAATGTAATGCTGCACTTGGCAAAGTTAACTTTTTTTTATAACCATTTATGAGCTTCCTCACTTCTATATTTTTTGTGGCAGTATCTTTTCTTTTTCATCCAAATGTTGCTAATTATGATGCATGACTATCATCACCACCATTCAACAATCCTTTCCGAATATTCTACCTTAGATTATATGTTCACATAATCTACTTAATAATGGGCCAATAAATCTTTAGTAGCATAAGCACTAATATATAGCCTAATATTAGCAAAATCTACATAGAAGTTAGTTAGCTAATATTTTATACTACTATGCCCTTCAACTATTGCAATCATTATCTTATAAATTAGTACAACGAATTTGATTATATTTGTGTTTTGTTTTCTAAAATTTATGTTTATTCTAAAATTGTTGATAAAGAAATGATAGAGTCATGCATCAATAGTTGTGATAGAGAGAATCTAGAAGACAAACAAAGAATGCATTTTCAATAACAAAGAAATAAAATCCAACAAATATTTTTTCATACGCAACAAAACAATCAAATTCAAACTCAAATAGTTAAAGGGCCGAAATAGCTATCAGTTACGTTGTGTCACGTGATGTTGGTTGTTTAATTAATCTATATTCTTATATTTATAATTGCTAGTTAAAGTAAAATAAGAACAGAAAATATGGAAAGTAAACTGGCCATTAATTTCCACCATGAGTTTGGAATATATCCCCTCTGTTTTTAATTAATTAAAGCTTCCAAACTACTTCATTCATTAGTCACAGCTTCAATGTCTTTTCTTCTATTAGCTTAATATATTTAATTAATCCATTTAATTGTTACATTTGCATACAACAAAGTTCGATTTCCAACTCAATGAAGCACAAATCTTTGGTTTTATTTGACACAAATCAGATAGAAAAATTCACAACTTTTATCACCATATTATACTGTTATATATGTTTTGAATGACCCCTCAACTCAAAAAAAGAACTTATGAACTTATTCATCCTTCTAGCTATTTCAAAAGGCCACCAGCTAACTTAGTGCTTTTGCCACTTAATCCGGCCACTTTCTTTTTCCATATTGTTTATTATTACTAATTTGTTAAGCAAAGTGAAGTTTTTATGATTTAAACATGAATACCAGAAATGCACAAGAAACAGTGTAATAGTTCAAACTTCAAAGCAAAAGCCAAAAACAATAAGTATATAGCACAATAAGCAGAACCAATAGAACAGAATAGGCTAATATTAACCTATCTTCTTTCTCATAATTTAATTTTCATTCAAAAAGAGTTAACAGCGCATAGGGACAAAATGAGGGTTGAAGCAGTGGGGTCATCTGACGTCACTTATCAGTTATTGTTGTCTCACATAGTCAATTCACTCACTACAATAAATTATAAAATTAATAAAAACATTAATTAGTGTTTTAAGAGTATCAATTAAGAAACTAAAAAATAATTTTGTATAAAAAAACATTATAATTATTACATTGATATAAATAATAATATATCATATCAATGTCATTTTTGAAGACCCTACAGTTGTAACTATCATATCAATGTCTTATGCTTTCAAGTTTGAAGCACCACAATACAAATAAGGATCAATGTACCTTGAGGAACACTCGAATAATCCAATTCATAAGATAAGGGGATGTATGGGGAGAGATTCTGGATTTCTTTTGCTCACTGTGACCAGCTTTCTTCCAATTTCCATTCTACAATAAATAGCATATATACCATCCCCATACCTAAATAAGATTGTCATTGTCATGAATAAATAGGTGTTGGAATTAACATGTACGCCAAAGAGAAACAAAAAGAATGCACTATACAAGTAAATTGGATTTGGATTGCAGCTGAATGATTCAAATTCAACTATATTTGAATGTTCTGATAAGGTCTATATTTTAAGTTCGATAAATATTTTAAACAACAATTAAAATCCAACATTATTCTTTTTATTTATTATATTTTTCATTTGTTAATTTGGAACTTAAAATGCATGTGTTGATTGCATGGATCAAAATAGGGTATACCTCGTGACTCCTCGTAGTATTTTAGGGTTGTTTGAAGGTTTCTTAGGCATGGGTAAGAGTAAGAAAGATAGAACGGGGTGATTGTTAATTTGGTATATTATTGTATGCACAATCTGGAACTTCCAAAATGACGTCTTATTTTCGGAAGGGACTTTTTTTGTCGAGTGTCTGGTTGATAGGGTGAAACTTTTATCTTGGAAATGGATTTTAGTTAAAAATTCTGGTACCCAATGTTCCTTTTATGAGTGAGGTATCCACCCTACTTTCTACTGGAACCGGTTGAGTTTGGTCGGGTGTGGTCTTGTGTCTCGATGGATATGGTGGATTGGAAATCCTTTTATTGCTTTATCTTACCTATCTCTCTCTGGAGTTACATTTTGTGGTGCTGATGATAGATGCTTTAGTTTGTTGTTTGTGTGTCTTCTTATTTAGTTGTATGTTCTTATCTATTTTTTTGTCTTTTCTTAGAGTTCGTTTTGAATTCGGTTGAGCGTACTTCCGATACCTCTTGATTTTCTGACCTAACTATTATACTTTCTCTATATTTTTATATATTATATATTTGTCATTCAAAAAAAAAGAATAGGGTGTTCCTCCTAACCAAGAAAAAAAAGGGTATACTTGACCTGTTTTTTTAATTTTTTTTTTTTTTTATAGTTAATTTGGAAATTTAACATTAAAGATTAGTATTATCAAATTTCCAAAAGTTTATATTATATAATAAATTTCCAGTAATTTTTTTTTCAAAGAAACGATATTATTCTATTTACTTATCAATGCATTTAATTTATATTATATATTAAATATATCATTTTTCAATGAATTTAAAAAGTCAAAGTGATGGTATATTTTGTAAACACAATATTGAATTACTCCACCAATATGAAAATTGAAAAACACATAACTAGTAAAATTACACTTCTTACTTAATAATCAAGCCCATGACATAATTTTTGCTTGTTTCACCACCTTAAAAATGTCTACCACGGCTCTCCTAAAAATGGTATTGTTTCTGTTGACATTGTCCGAAAACCCAATGCTCTCTATCTAACTGTTAGCCATACCAAATATCTTGTCTTTTTACCCTAAAAAGACATATGTTGATATTTCTTAGATTCTTTTTGTTTGAGAAAACATTTCAATTATCATTGATTGGTTTTATAATTATTTTACAAGCCGTAATGCTTGTTTGTTTCATGTTTTCAAAATTTGAACATACAAATATTTGTTTGTAAAATTCCATTTACTTTCTTTGTTATATACAAATTCCTTTTTTTATGATACTGCGATATATGACTTTGTTTGTTATAAATAAAACATGGTTGAATAGTATTCAACTTGAAAAGTATTTCAGTTGGACCAAATATATATTAATAATTCAATGAACTTAAAATGTCAAAATTTGTTTATATCTGAAATCAAAGGGAGTATATATATGCTTGTGAAAATAAGTTTTCATTACTCCCTCAAAAAAATTTGTTTCATCAATATAGTTGAAAAAGCTTAGCACCACAAATTATGTTTTTCACCATTCTGTTAAAACTAATTTTATTCCAAAATTAATTAAAATTGCTATTTCATTTTATTACAATTCATTTAAAGAAAGATCAAAGTATAAAAGTGAAAAGAATATTAATACCGTATAAGATATATATCATTTGTATATAAAAAGAAGATATATCATATCATTTTTTTATTGGAAGATATATTTTTACTTGCAATAAAGATGATAATTTTAAAAATTAAGCTAACTAAATTTGTATATGTTTTTAATTAATTTTTCGGAAAATTAAAATATAAATAACACCACCTAGTAGTAGAGACAAGACACCCTGGCAAGAGTGGTCAAGTTGTGGGATACCATGTATGTCGGCAGATAATACTTCGTTTTGTCGTAAAGTGTAACTAAAAACCTTATCCAACGCATAAAGTATCCCATGTTTGAATTTGTAAATGCACATATATGTATACTAAAATAAAATATAGCTATACTAAGGAACAAGAACAAATTAACAACAATGGCATATATAATGCATATAAACTATAGAAGGAACTGTACTCTTGTTCACAAATATCCCATATCAAACCACTACAACCAGTGATCAATCCTGTGAAAAGTATAATGTGTATGCCATTATTGATGAACAAAGCTCGATCATGGAGGAATAAGGAAGATGAAGCTATAAGGAAGAAGAAGCAAAAGCTAGAGAAATTTTTATTATGCACACTTGAAACTTACAATGTGTATCATCTAGCTATATATACAAGTTCAGCTTCTTACAATCAAAAAAGGATAACTAACATCATAGCTAACTAACAGAAAAATAACTACCTAGAGTTAACTAACTAACTAAGGCTTAGTTTGATAACTTGTTGGACAAGTTATCATTTAACTCTTCATTCTTACTGTCTTCAACAGCCCCCCTCAAGCTGGAATATATATCAAGAGTTCCTAGCTTGCTTTGTAGTGTATGAAAAGGACCTGGATGAAGTGATTTAGTAAAGATGTCTGCAATTTGGTCTTTTGTAGAGATAGGTAGTAATTGAATGATGTTAGCTTGAACTTTGTCTCTTACAACATGACAGTCGATTTCTATGTGCTTTGTCCTCTCATGAAAGACAGGATTGGCAGCTATGTGCATAGCTGATTTGTTGTCACAATAGAGTATGATGGGTGAGTCATGTTGTACTAAGAAATCCTTGAGTAGATATAGTAGCCATTGACCTTCACATGCTGCTTGTGCTAAGGCTCTATACTCAGCTTCTGAGGATGATCTGGAGACAACATTTTGTTTCTTGCTCTTCCAGCTAATAAGAGATGTACCCAAGAAATAGCAAAACCCTGTTGTAGATCTTCTTGTGTCCGGGCATGCCCCCCAATCAGAGTCAGAATAGCCTTGAAGGCTTAGTGGTGATGAAGCATTAAAGAACAAGCCTTGGCCAGGATTATTCTTCAAGTACTTAAGCACATGTAAAGCAGCTAGCATGTGTGTATCAGTTGGTGATGCAAGGAACTGGCTAAGCTTGCTTACAGCATAAGAAATTTCTGGTCTAGAATGGGTTAAGTACAATAATCTTCCAACTAATCTTCTGTAAGGTGTAGAGTCATTTAAGACAGTACCAGAAGATTGATGTAGTTGGAGCTGAGGCTGCATGGGAGTATTAGCTGGTTTGGCTGCAAGTAGACCACTGTCTTGTAGAAGATCAAGTGTATACTTTCTTTGACATAGAGATATACCAGTTTTTGATCTGGCAACTTCAAAGCCCAAGAAATATTTCAAAGACCCTAAATCCTTAATGCTAAACTTAGAATCAAGTAGAGCCTTGAGGTGATTGATTTCATTGATATCTGTTCCTCCTAATACCAAATCATCAACATACACTAGTATAGCAGTATAACCAACAGCTGTTTTCTTAGTGAAGAGAGAATAATCAGCTTTTGATTGAATGTATCCAGTGGAGTTAAGTGTTTCTGTGAGTTTAGCATTCCATTGCCTGCTAGCTTGCTTCAGGCCATATAAGGATCTTTGTAGCTTGCATACCAAGTCAGGATTGTCTAGAGCTAATCCTGGTGGAGCTTTCATATATACCTCTTCATTTAGATCACCATGTAGGAAAGCTGTATTTACATCAAGTTGAAACAAGGGCCAGTTTTGAGATGCAGCTATAGCCATGAAGACTCTTACTGTAGTCATTTTTACAACAGGACTAAAGGTGTCTGTGTAGTCAATGCCTTCAGTTTGTGTAAACCCCTTTGCTACTAATCTGGCCTTATGTCTCTCTATAGTTCCATCAGCATGTAATTTCAACTTGAATACCCATTTACACCCAATAGCTTTCTTATGACTAGGTAATTTGACAAGATCCCAGGTGTGGTTCTTCAACAAAGCAGTCAGTTCAGTATTGACAGCTTTTCTCCAATGCTCATTACACATTGCCTCCTCATAGCTAGATGGTTCAGTAAGGGTGGATATAGTGAAAGCAAAGTGTTTGTGTGCAGAAGAAACATGATCATATGATATAAAAGAAGATAAGGGAAACTTACATTGAGAAGATGATTGATGGAGAGACTGAGATGATAGTGGATCTGTGTTGGTGAGAAGGTTACAATGATAATTTTGAAGGTATGGTGGTGGATTAGATACTCTGGTAGATTTTCTAACTGGAATATCATTGACAGTTTGAGTAATAGGGTGAGTTAATGGTGATTCTATGGGAGATGAGAGTGGTATAGATTCAGTCAACATGGGAGTAGTGTGTTGAGCTGATGTTTGATTATTATGGTTAGAATGTAATGGTGAAGTAGTTGGAGATATGGGATCTGAATTTAAATTTGGAGTATGAGAGTCATTATGAGGTAGTGTTGGTGAGGGTGAGATAATATCTAATTCATCATACAAGGTTTGATTGCTCTGTGTGGCATTAGGAGAACAATAGTCACTAGTTTGTAGAGAATTAGAGTAAGGAAAGATGTGTTCAAAGAAAATAACATCTCTGGATAAAAATATTTCTTTTGATTTTAGATCAAATAGAATGTGACCTTTAACACCAGGTTTGAAACCAAGTGAAATACACTTCCTTGATCTAGAATCAAATTTGTGCCTGTTTGATTGAAGTGTAGATGCAAAGGCCAATGAGCCAAAAACTTTGAGATTGTTTAAGTCCGGTAAAACATCATAAAGCATTTGAAAAGGAGATTTTTGAGATAAAAAAGGAGTAGGAAGTCTATTAATGATATGAACTGCATGTGCTACAGCATGTGCCCAGAAAATTTTAGGCAAATTTGATTGGAATAGTAATGCTCTAGCAGTGCCTAAGATATGTTGATGCTTCCTCTCAACAATACCATTTTGTTGAGGGGTTGCAACACAAGAGCACTGATGCAATATACCATTTTCATTATAGAAATCCTTAAGTAAAAACTCAGTTCCATTATCAGTTCTAAGACATTTTATGTTGGTTTTAAATTGATTTTTGACCATAGCATGAAAGGATTTGATATGTGTTGATGCCTCAGATTTTAACTTCATTAAGTAGATCCATGTGAATCTACTTTTGTCATCAACAACAGTCAAAAAATACTTAAAACCAAGCATGGAGGGGATAGCTAATGGTCCCCATATATCCATATGTACTATATCAAAGTTATGAGTAGAAATAGTAGAACTGTGAGCAAAAGGAAGTCTCTTTTGCTTAGCATAAAAACAAGTATCACAAGGATTAGAAGATTTAGAAATTTTGACATAAGGAAAAATTTTATTGATTTCAATCATTTTGTCAAATGAAGTGTGACCTAGTCTCTTATGCCACACATTACATTCATCAACTTGATGTGATTCTAAGCTATTTACAATGTGACTGATCTTATTGATACAAGGTGTAGATGGATTGTTTCCTAAGCTAACAGTTGGTGTTTTGAGGATGTACAGACCACTATTCAACTCAGCTACACCAATCATCCTCTTGGAGCAAGTGTCCTGTATCAAGCATTTATGATCATTGAACATTAGTGAGCAGTGCAAATTAAGGGTTAGCTTAGGCACAGATATGAGATTAAAAGAAAAGTTAGGAAAGTAAAGAACATCAGTTAGGTAGAAATGTGGATCAAAATGCACTGTGCCAGAAAAACAAGTTGTGACAAGAGAACCATTAGGTAATTTTAGATTTATGGGTGAAATTTGTTTCATACATTGAAAGAATTTCAAATCAAAACAGATATGATCTGTTGCACCAGTATCCAAAATGAAATGGTTAGAGTTACTAGAGAAAGGAATAGTGCATAGGATACCTGTGTTTGTGGTTACATGGTTTATACTATGAGATTGCAATGTGTTAGAACCTTGAAGAAGAGCTAGCAATGCCTTATGTTGAGCTGCAGTGAAGGAAAACTTCCCAGTTTCTGTGTCATGATTATCTTCATCATAATTGGCTGTTTGAGTGTCTTCTTCATCACCATTAGAATTCACACAATTGTTAGCAGCACCATTAACCTGTGAATTTTGCATATGTGGAGGATATCCATGCTTTTTCCAACAACTATCCACATTATGATTGGTTTGGCCACAGTAAGTACAGAGTTTGTTACCTCTTCCACGATTGCCACCATTTCTACCACCACCACCTCTGCTATAACCTCTACCATGAGCAGAATTGCCTCTTCCTGCAGAGTTATTGTTCCCAGAAACTGCTAAGAGTTTTGATTCATCAAGAGGAGTAGCAGTTTGTCTTTCTTGTTGCACAAGTAAAGAGTAAACCTTAGCAATGTTGGGAAGTGGGTCCATCAACATTATTTGAGAACGTACAGCAGAGTATTGTTCATTCAAACCTCTCAAGAACCGAATTACTTGATCACTATCCTTGTAAGATTTCATCTTAGCAATGGCCTCACAATTGGCAACACAGTTAGAAATGGGAATGGGGCGAAAATTATCGAGTTCTTGCCACAGTTTCTTGATCTTTGTATAATAGGTAGAAATGGTGTTATCACCTTGCTTAAGAGTAAAGATTTCTTCCTGAATATCTGAGATACGAAATACATCACCTTGATAAAACCGTTCTTTCAAGTCTTGCCAAATCTCAGCAGCGGAATCCATCCAAAGAATGCTTTGAGAGATTTCTGGATCAACAGAGTTACTCAACCATGACATGATCATGGTGTTACACCGGTCCCAAGCAATTGAATCGTGATCTTCATCATCAGGACGAGGCAAGGAACCATTAACAAAGTGAATCTTGTTCTTGGATCGTAGTGCCATAGTCATTGCTCGCGACCAAGAGTGATAATTGGGGCCAGAGAGAAGGGGTGTAACAAGCACAAGACCTGGGTTTTCATTAGAGTGAAGAAAATAAGGGTTGAGAGTGTCATTTTGGTAACCCTTGTTCTGAGAATTTGGAGCTGCACCATTGATGCTACCTTCATTGGAATTCTGAGACATGATGAAGGAATGATGGAGATTGATTGTAACAGAAGAAAATTGAGGATTCAAGGAAAGATCTTGAATCAAACAGAGAAACAGAATCAAAAAAAATTGCAAGAATTTGGGGAAACTTGCAGAGAAAGAAAAAGAATGAAGTATGCAAAGAATGAGAAATGGAAGAAATCAATGGCATAACCCGTGTTTGGGCCTGATACCATGTGAAAAGTATAATGTGTATGCCATTATTGATGAACAAAGCTCGATCATGGAGGAATAAGGAAGATGAAGCTATAAGGAAGAAGAAGCAAAAGCTAGAGAAATTTTTATTATGCACACTTGAAACTTACAATGTGTATCATCTAGCTATATATACAAGTTCAGCTTCTTACAATCAAAAAAGGATAACTAACATCATAGCTAACTAACAGAAAAATAACTACCTAGAGTTAACTAACTAACTAAGGCTTAGTTTGATAACTTGTTGGACAAGTTATCATTTAACTCTTCATTCTTACTGTCTTCAACAAATCCAATCTAGTCAAGTCAATCTCTCCAAGAATAATATTGTTTCTTCATATGGAATTATTAGTTTAGATATAGTGTCCTTACAATAAATATGATTTTTTGCAATAAAAAAAGTTGCAGGCAAAACTACCAGCAACATGTAACAATTTTTAACGAAAAAAATTATTGCGAAAAATCATATTTCTTGTAGTGTGTTTTTATACATGCCATTACAAAACTAACATATCAGTCATCAAATTTATAAGATATTTTGAAATAGATACACACGATTCTGTTAAATTTTATTCATATTAATCGTTAAGACTTAAGAGAATATGTTAGAGGCTAAATTGAGTATATAAGTAAATAAATTTACTAAAAATCAAATTGATGATAAATTGTATGCTTCAAAAAGAAAATTGTAAAAAATTGAGTTTTAATTAATAATAAATAGTTAAATATATGGACCTCCCTGATAAATTACTAGAGTCCGTGAACTTTTTTAAATATTAATAAAATTATAAATCTATTTGAGAATGTTTTAGAAAATTTAAAACTAATTTAATAGTAGTGCATTTTAACATCTTAACTACTACCAATTAAATATTTAAGTTTACCCACTTACAAAATAAAAAAAAACAAATACTTCTTTAAAATATTCAAAAAATTTAAAATCTATTTAAGAGAATCTACAAGGTTTTTCTTTTGGAGAAAGCATCTACAAAGTTAAAGACAAATGAAGTGTTTTACTATATATTTTTTTGGAGAATTCATATTTTGTCATTTACTAATTATATTTACTTTTGGAGAGGTCTAGGGATTGGCATGATTTAGTTTTGGAGGAAAACCGAACTGAATCAAACTATTTTAACCGAATTAAACCGAACTGTTTGTCTTTAAAACTGAACCGTTAAAGTGGTTCCGTTTTATGGTTTTAAACCAAACTATAATTAACTTTTCACTAAAAAAAACCGAACTATTAAACCAAACTGAACTGTTAATCACGAACCGAACTGTTTCAATTTGGTTTCAAAACTATTGGTTATGATTCAATTTTTTTTATTCGGTTTAATTTGACGGTTCGGTTTGATTTTTTTGTTTTTTTACCCACCTCTGCATACAGCCCAAGTCATTAAGCCCAGTCATAACCAGTTGAGGTTTAGCCCAAAGCGCTATCACATCTGAGAATATTCTCTTAGCTGTTGGTTTTCAGTAATAATCAATTAAAGGTGAGTAACACTGAAACGTGAATCTTAAAAATTAACCCCATATTTAGTCACATAAAAAAGAAAAAATTAACCCCATATTTTAAAATCGTGCACGAAATGACAATTCCCACTAGAAAATAGAAAGACACACCATATTAACCATGAGTTTGAGATTTTTTATTTCTGGACAAAAGGACAAAAACCACTAAAAACTTACATATATCATATTAACTATGGACATGAGAATCTGATTAGCTTGTATTCTCTAAACTATCGGTCTCAGCTCGTCTTGAGCTGAGATCTGATTATTAAATAAAATTTGCTGTTCAAAAAAAAAAACTATGGACATGAGAATCAAATGAGTTATTACTATATATTATTAATTAGAATTTGAATTCTTAATCAAATGATTAAGAGATCAAATTATTTACTATTTGTGTCGCACTAAGTCACTGATTTTGAGCATTTTATTGATTTGAACAGTTAATTGTGAAGATAAGTTGCATATTATGAGTCTTGAGAATTGTTATGAGATTTACATTAAGTGGATGATAAATCTAAATGCATTTATAAGTGTTCTTTAAATTCATATTTTCTAAGTATTACTAATTTTTTATCAATTTCATTACTTATAAAATTTAAAATATTCACTAGCTATCTTAGCCCAAAACATCATCTCACACTCTAAATTATTTTTTACATATACTAAAATTAAAAATGAATGTTATTTTAGCATATCCTTTATGCCTACATGATTTGATCATATTATAAATCTTTTTAATATGTCAAGAAAGCAATAGGACAAGTCCTAGGAGTATTATATTTACAAGTGAGAGTAGTGGGTTACCTATTTTTAGTATTTGTTTATATTGATCATAGTGCCATGTTTCCCATTTCATCTTTTATTTATTAATTTATTCATTCATTCATCAAACCAATCAAATTCAACTTTTAACAAAGTTTTCCCTTTCTCTTCTCAAAAGTCAAAAACAAATAACCTTCAAACTTTGTAGCAAAATAGTAGCAATGAAGATCCAATGTGATGTTTGTAGCAAAAACGAAGCTTCATTATTCTGCACCGCCGATGAAGCCGCCCTTTGCACTGACTGCGATCACCGTGTCCACCACGCCAACAAACTTGCTTCCAAACATAACCGTCTCTCTCTTCATAACCCTTCTCCTAAACAACATCCTCTCTGTGATATTTGTCAGGTAAATCAAAACTTCAAAATAGATTATCTAAATAATCGATTATTATTATGTTTATTAATAATCTCTTTGTTGACTTTTTTTTAGGAGAGAAGAGCTTTTGTGTTGTGTAAGCAAGATAGAGCAATTCTATGCAAAGATTGTGATTCATCAATTCATTCTGTAAATGAACTTACTGAGAAACATGATAGGTTTCTTCTCACTGGTGTTAAGCTTTCAACTACAAACTCTTCTTCTTCATCAACATCAATAACACCTTCTTCAGCTGTTCCTATTTCCAAGTCAATTATTGTTCCTTCTTCTTCTACTTCTTCTTTGGTTGATAAATCTACTACTCCTTCACCAAAATCTATGGAAGATGGAAGTGGTGGTTCTACTATTTCTCAATACTTGATTGAGACTTTACCTGGTTGGCAAGTTGATGACTTTCTTGATTCTTCTTCTGCTCCCTTTGCTTTCTCTAAGGTTTTTGTTATTTTCTTTCTCTCTATTGTTCTAAATTAATTTCATTAGATCTAATTAAGATTTTAATTTGTGAATTGTGATCATGTTATGATCTTTAATGCAGTTGATATAGCGATTGAGGCAATATAAACTTACTGCCTCGATCGCTATGGAAACATATGGTCAAATGTAGCTGATACATCCTCAATCAATGTCCGATTATAGCGATTGAGGTTGTATGTATTAATAGCCTCAATCGCTGTTGTTGAGGCTGTATCAGCTGCATTTAAATGCAATTATTTGTAATATTGAAGATCTTAATTTCACGAGTAATTGATTGGTATGTTTATGATTGGATATGGTGTATGAAATGTAGGGTGATGAATTATTTGAAGAAAATCTTGATTCATTTTTTCCAAATAATAATTTGGGGATCTGGGTTCCTCAAGCACCACCACCTTCTCTATATTCTTCATCACAAATCATGATGGGGAACATTGAGACAACAAAGAAAGGGAACAACAACAAGAACAACATCAACATCAACAAATCAAAGTTAAGAGATGATGGGAATATTTTCACAGTTCCACAAATTAGTCCTGTTTACAATCCCAAGAGAACAAGATATCTATGGTAGATCTAGATATTTATCTTATCTTATATGTATGGTTAAAGCATCACAAAAATAACACCTACCTCTTTGTTTTTTTTTGTTTCTTTAATTTTCTCTTTTTACCTACCTTGGCTTGAATTTCACTTTTTGGTTCTGTTTGACTTTTTTTCTTTTCTTCTTTTGTCTTTTTTTGAGCAAAAACTTTGCTACCCTATACACTGGGTTTTGTACTGTTTTGATAAATTTGGTGCATCACTGCATCATTCTCCTTGTTATCAATGTAAATATGCTTTTATTTCTCAGAGCTTTGTGCATCCCTATTTTTGTACATGTTAAGAAAAGTAGAACAGTGTATGTGGACAGATTTTGCAGGTTTTTTTTTGACAATTTGCAAGTAAGAGAATCTCATTCAACAGTTGATGCTTTTAAATTGAAGCTTGTGTTAGCATTTATAAAATGATTCTTGGTGTTATAAAAAATTGCTGCAAAAAATCCCAAATAAACACAAATCAATTGACATGGTTTCAGTTGAGTATGACTCATAGTTACGGATAACACTCGTTCAACATGTCATTTGGGTTGGACCTAAGCATTCGATAGGTTGCGACTAGGGGAACGAGTGGCGTAGTCCCTATCTATACAGTTCAAAAGTAGTTTTTGTAAATTGAACCTTAATAAACTATGGTCGCTCTAAACTTTCTTACCGAATGATGTGTGTTCTTTGTTTGCACTTATTTTTTTTCGATTTATTTAAACTAGGTAAAATAACTGAAACCCCCCTGTAATGTGGGCGAGTTTTATTTTTCCCCCCTATAAAATTTTTCTGTGCAACTCGCCCCTTCCAAAATGTTGACTCTTTGCTTTTGCCCCCTATGCACAACACATGGCAGATGCTTGTACATCTTTGCTGCGTGGCATGTCCACGTGGATTTCTAGGTATTTTTATTTAAATTTGATTCCACGTGTCAATGACATGTGTCAAACTCAATAATAATTAAAAAAAAAACAGAAATTAAATAAACTGAATTTATTTATTATTCTACAAATTAATAAATTTAATTTTATTAATAAACTGAATATTAATTTTAAGAAAAATAAAATACAAAATTAAACTGAATTTTATTAATTTTAATTTTAAGAAAAATAAAAAACAAAATTAAACTGAATTTTATTAATAACCTGATTTTAAAATAAAAGAAATATAAAATGAAATTAAAAAATTTTAATTAAAAAGAGAAAATAAATTAAGAGTTTTGTGGTGAGGCTGAGACAACATTAAAATCTTCACTCTCTTCATTCAACCATTTCCACAAACACCTTCAGCTCAATACATCTTCTTCACTCACTAGCCACCTCAAATTTCTCTTCAATGGCTATCTCTCTTCTTCCACCACCACATCACTCTTATCTCCCAAAACCAAAACCCTCTCTTCCAATTTTTCCCTCCCCCTCAAACTCAACCGTTTCAACCCAAAACCTCTCCGATTCTCCTCTTCCCCCAAAATCTCCGCCACCATCTCCATCGGAGACAAACTCTCCGAATCCACCTTCTCATACCTCGACCCCGCCGGCGAAGTCCAAACCGTTACAGTTTTCAACCTAACCAAAGGCAAAAAAGCCGTTCTCTTCGCCGTACCAGGAGCTAAGGGAGTTGACACAATCGCCTGCATTTCGGTTAACGACGCATTTGTGATATTCTCAAAGTTAATGATATTCTCTTCTATTCTCAAAACCACAATCGCCTACAAATTAATGATATTCTCAAAGTTCTTTGTATTCTCTTCTATTTTGTTTTACAATTTGAGTTACTTGTTTCTTTAATTAGTTTAGATTAATGAACTTTTTTAGTTTTGGTTTTCTCAATAATAATGTGGATTTCTCAAATTTATTAATTTGTAGAATAATAAATAAATTCAGTTTATTAAATTTCTATTTTTTTAATTAATATTTAGATTGACACGTGTCAATGACACATGACATTAAATTTAAATAAAAATTAAAATAAATCCATGTGGACTTGCCACGCAGCAAAGATGTACAGTCATCTGCCATGTGTTGTGCATAGGGGGCAAAAGCAAAGATATTTTGCAAGGGGCGAGTTGCACAGAAAAATTTTATAGGGGGGAAAAACAAAACTCGCCCACATTACAGGGGTTTCAGTTATTTTACCCTTTAAACTATGATTGTTGTTCAAAGAGACCCTTAGGGTTTAGTCCAGTGATCTTGCTGCTAACAAATTCTCACTATCCCATCACATAAACCTTCACATTATTGCCACCAACCATTATGGTGGCTGACCATATAGTTGATTTTGATTGAATGAAGACATAAAAAGTGTAGGAAATGAGGACCGGTCCTTTTGGTCAGGGGGCCGTTGGTTATTATGTTGTTGGATGTAGGACATATATACAAATATTAATCAATGGAAAAGAGGTGATGGTGAGAAGATTATATATAGCACTCACACATGAATATATTGATGATGATGGATACATATATGGTGAATGTTACCGTCGACCATTTTTATGAGTGGTCAATGTAAATTACAATTTAAAATTATTTGAAATTTTAATCATGATTAATAATATTATTTAAAAGTATAAAATTATAATTCTCTCCGTCTTTACGGCTAAAACAATGATATAATTAACGTTAGTTCAATATATCTTACATATTTATTTTCTATTGTTTCAATTAAATTTGTGTCAATTAAATCATTATTTCACTCATAAAAATTAAAACAATAATTAACTTCTTTTTTCGAAAAAAAAAAAACAATTGATTTATACCTCTAAATAACAATGTATCAACAACAAAAATTTAATATTTTTTAATTATCAATCCACAATAAAACCATTTATAGAAGTAATCCATATTAAAAAAAGTTCTATATATAAATGTTTAGAGATGAGGGGGAGGGGAGGGCCATTGGAAGAAAATGGACCAGTGAAAAGGGTATGAATAGATTGACGGCATATGCCATATGGGTTTGTCTGTTCATAGGAAGTTCATTTGTGGGGTAAGAGTACCTATATTAGATATTATCATGCATTTTGAAAAGAGAAAATTAGCTGTAAAAAGCTTCCACTAGTGGTACTATTTGTTTCTATTTTGGCTTTTGGAATTACTCCGCTATCAACATCATGCCACAACAAGCCCAAACAAAATTGAGCTAGCAACATAGTACTTGTGAATTGAGACTAGAAATGTCCATTTGGATTAGGTTTGCTCTCGATTGATTTTTTAGTGGTCATATGCAACCACCAACTATCTCCAATTTCATCATCTTTCATTCCAAACTCTTGTGTCAATACTATATAAGCATTTCTATTTTCAAAAATACAAAAAAAATAAATTATAAGTAAAAACTTATATTTTTTTTCTTTAATTATACATCGTAACTTAAGAGCGTTTGAATAAGATGATTCTCATTTCTTCTAATTAAATCATAGATCATGGATTGAAATCCAACCTTAGAAATGCAGCACCCTTAAAACTCGTGAGGGAGTTTTTTGCTACCTATTCTTGTCTTATCTAGTTTGATGAATTAGTTGTTACAATTTTGTATAGATGATATCAGATTTTAAATAAATACAAAAATGCATTTTTGATTTCCAATCTCCCTCTTTAAATTGGTTAGAAATGAAATCCTCATCCAAATACTTATATATGTAGAAAACTTTACGGTCGTCTATGTGATCATAGTTAAATTGGTAAAACATTGCATTATATTTACCTTTACGAGATGGAATTTTATCTTAAAGAAAAAAAAAAAAACTTTATAGTCATCTTCCTTGTTGCACATTAATGAAGGGATGAATCATAATTGCTAGCATATGTAGATAATAAAAGCCACGCCAAAATCTCCTTTCTCTTAATTGTATTTACATTCACAGGGGGAGGGCCATTTTGGAAGGAAGATGGACAAGTGAAAAGGGTTTTGTTTAGACAAGTTTTTTACTTTGCATAATTTCTTTTACTATTAGATTAATTGATAAGTTTTATCATTGAATTAATATATTATATTACAATTTACATCATATTTAATTTAATAGTGAAATTTTTTAATCTAATAATGATAACAAACTAATATATGATGGAAAATTTATCTCACTTATATACCCATACACATCCAAGTAAAAAATGGTTTGAATAGATTGACGGCATATGCCATATGGGCAGTACATAGGAAATTCATTTGTGGGGTAAGAGTACCTATATTAGTTATATTATGCTTTCATCCATTTTAAAAGGAGAAAATTGGTTGGTATAGCTTCCACTAGTACTAGTAGTACTGCTGTGTTTCTATTTTGGATTTTGGGGTTACTACACTAACAAAACATGCCGCAACAAGCTTAAATTTGAGCTAGCAATATAGTACTTGTGAATTGAGACTTTCAAAATTTCCATCTTCATTAGGTTTGCTTTCGATTGATTCTTTGGTGCTTATATACAACCACCAACTATCTCCAATATGACAACAATGGTGCTTTGCTTTCGATTGATTCTTTGGTTTCCTTTATCTCACTTGTTCACTAATATAAACTTAATCTCATCCTAAATCAAAATAAGTGGGGAAAGAGAAAATGAGGAAAAGAGAGAAAGGAATTTAAAATAGAGATACATTTTTGTCACATATATAGAGATAGAGTAAATTAACATATTGAGATTATTTGGATTCATCCAAGAGAGATTTGAGTAGTACTCTCTTGGTCTTTAAATATAAGCACTCATTTGGTAAAAAAATTGTCCTTAAATTTAAGTTTATTACCGAATAATATTGAATATGAAAAATCAAGATTAATTATATAAATATTTAAATGGTATTTTAGGTCATTTATACATAAAATTAAAATAGACATCTTGACCAAAGAAAAACCAAAACAAAAATTAGATACATTAATTATAGGCTTAATTAGTGTGTAGATCCCTTAAAGACTTTTTTGGTTTCACTTTGGTCCCTTAAAGAAAATAAGTTCCACTTTGGTCCTTATCGATATCTCCATCAGTCAATTTGATTATTTCCGTCCATTTTTTTCAAAAACAGTTAATTTCTGTACAAGTGCCACGAAACAACCTATTTTGCCACATGTACACAAGTTAACGGTTTCTGATAAAAAATTGACAAAAAGGACCATATTGACTGTCGAAAATATCTATAAGGGACCAAAGTGGAACTTATTTTTTTTAAAGGACCAAAGTGAAACCAAAAAAGTCTTTAGGGGACCTACATACTAATTAAGCCTTAATTATATTATTAATTTTTTTAAAATAATAAAAAATATTAAAAAAATGTTTTAAAACTTATGTAGTCAATTTTTTAAAAGTGTAAAAAGTAATATTTTCAATACAAAAATTTCTTAATTTTTGTTCCTTATTTTTTTTTTTTTTAGAGAAGAATATACTTTATTGTCAACTCCCTTACTGCACATTAATGAAGGAATGTATCATTATATTGCTGGCATATGTAGATAATAAAAGTCACACCAAAATGCACCTTTCTCATTTAATTGTATCCATTTCCATTTACCATATGGGCTGTCTGGGATTTATGAGTTTTTAATTCCTAAACCCCCAAAACACTTTGATGTACAAACCACCCCCTACATATTCACTAATTTCTTTAATTGCTGACAAGAGCATTGCATCTCACAACCTTAAAAATTTAAAGACTTTAGTTAATGAAATAGACTCCACCATTGCTTCATAAACAAATAGACTCCACCACAAATCTAATACAATATAAGAAAGTTGTTGTCTCTGGTAAGGACAACAATAACCTTGCTTAAGAAGCTGCCACTTGGCAATATTGAGGGCAATTGATGTCCAGAATTTTACTAACTGAACTAAATAGAATTTCAACCAAGCCATTTTGCATACAAACTAAGCCATATTTCATATGTTGTGAGAGAGTGGGTCGCTTTCAGATGAGCCATGGTTGGATTTGGACCAAGCCGGTTCAGAAATATTAATAAACAATTCAACTTTCATACCATTTTGTCTTTGGGAAAACAAATTTGTTTGACAGCTACAGACTGACATTTGGTTGGCAAGTGTACTTTGTACAACACAACACTTCATCACATTTCAAACTCCATTTGTGTTCTATTCTGCACTATCACAAAAAAGTGGAAAATTGCTACACAGAGAAGGTAACTTGGTCTTCTTCTTTATTCATCTTCAAAACATCTTCTTCATCTTGACTGCTTAATTTCAAAATCGAACCATCTTCTTCATTTTTTAACTGTAATGTTGTTTGTTTAAAGGAAGATTTTCTTCATCATTTTCATTTAGATCTCAAATCATACATGGTTGAATATACAAGTTCTTTGTTATGATGTTTTTAAGATACCCATTTGTAAGATTAGTCGATTATTTTGTTTTAGTTAAATATATGATAAATCAGCTTAAAAATAGTTGATTTTTTTGTGTTCAAATGTGAAATGTGAAATTTTGAGCTGACCCATTTGAAAGAATTGTGGTTTTATTGATTTTTGTTTTGGAAAGATTTGAGATTTAAGTGAAAATAGCTTAAAAATGAAATGGGTTTGTGAATTTCTGTTTTTTATAGAGTTTTTTTTTTTTATATGAAATGAGGTTTATTTTTGTGTTTGTTTGTTAATGTTTCTTTGTATTTGATTTTGTTGATGTTACTTATGATGGTTGTTGTTGTTTTGGTTTCAGTTCAACAATGAGCAGGAATTTGAGTCCTGTGCTGCGAAAACAGCTTGAAAATCTCGACAAAGATGCTGACAATCGTAAATCTGCATTGATAGCAGAAGAGACAGAAGCAGATAATGAGAGGTTGGAGAAGGATTTGGAGGAAATAAAGCTACAAATTGAAGAACTGAAGAAGATTTTGGTTATACTCATAAAGGTAAAGTTGTGATATAAAACTAATCAGATCTAATTTTGGTTTCACCCTTGGTTTTTCTCTTAAAGCTTCTGATCAGATCTGATCAGATGGTATATTTGAAAACTAATCAAGTCCATTTCTTTTGTTTTATGTATTAAAGATTGAAATATAAGTAAGAACCACATAATAAAAAATAAGAAATGAACAAATTAGACTTAGTTGTTTTGTTAAAGTATATTTATACATGATATGGTTTTGGTATTATAACATTATATGAGCTTTGAACATTTGAGCTACCCTGTGATAGTTATATGGAATAAGTTATCTCCATTGAAAAGATCATTGTTTGTGAAAAGGATTATGAGAAGAATGAACAAAACAACTAAGACAGGGTAGCCCAATTGAGAAGAAAATGTTATAAAATTATCACACACATATAAATATACTATCACATACTAAATGGATGGATGCAGTTATTGAAGTTATCTGATCAAAAAGTGTTTTGAAGAAGATATGTATGTATTGATTTTGCTTTGTGTTGGGTATCATATATAGTTTATGATTAGTGGTACTACAACACTGCAGAATTTAGTATTGGTCCTTCCATGATTTGGTTTTGGATAAATTTCAAAATATTTTATTCTATATCTATGCAGACATATGGAAATGGGAAGACTACTATTTCAATATATGAAAGGAAAGCAAGCATAAGACAATTTTATTGTAAGTTTAAGGTTGTTAACATGAATGTGTACTTATCTAGCTATATTGTGCCTACTATGGGGTGGTTTTGGAATCAATTTTGTGCTTTTGATAATAATAATCAACACATACTTAACATGTTTTTTCTGTTCTTCAGCGGTTATATTTCCTGCTCTATTGCAACTTCAAATGGGCATCACAGATTTGGATGAAAGGGGGTGCTGTTGTTCTGCCTAATTGTTGCCACCAAATGTGTTTCAACTGTTACAAAGACTGGTACAATTCTTCAATTGCTTCATTTCACTTTCCTTACCTTAGATTATTTTTGTGTGCATCTTGATCATGATTTTTAGATAAACCCAAGTTTTATAATGTTGGTATTATGCTTTTAACTTAGACATTTGAATGACATTTGGTATGTTGCTGGTTTTTGAAGGAATTGTCTATGATGCTTAGAATTTTACTTTATCAGTTAGAACAAGTAATTTTCTCGAGGTTGAAGATACATGCATTGCGTTTTTCTTCGTTTATTTTGTTACATTGCGATGTGTTTCAACGAAGACAAAGAACATGTTATTTATGATTCATCTATTGTGTACATAAAGTTAAAAAGTTTAATTTTATAAGGAATTAAAGGGATGTTTATCTAACACTTTTTATGTGTATGTGTGTGTTTTCTTCGAAATAATAAGTAATCAGAATAAGTTGTTTTACTCATTCTGATTTTATTCTATTTTTTCATTTCTTTGCATTTTGCAACTTATACGATTTATTTTTCGTTGTGTTTTGTAGATGCTGGAGTTGAAGCTAAAGACTGCATCAGAATCTTTCTGGGTATGATAAAAATTTGAAATTTCATGTTCTTCAGTGAAATTTTTTGGTTTTAATTTAATTTTTTTTGTCAAGAAATGTGATTTTCCGGTGTTTTGGTATTGATATACTGTGATTTTGCATTTGGGATATATATTTATTTTGTGTCTGGTATTTTGATGCTGGTAAATTCTACTTTAAACACATTTTAGATATATGCTTCAACTTATTTGCATGTTCATGATATGCAGTGTTTGGAAGAAGCAGAGGATAAAAGTACTCAAGAGGGTTTTTCGTTTGAAACGGGGAATGATCCACATACAATTAATTTTTTATCTTAAACAAAAGGCATACAACTTTTAATTCTTTTGAATATTTTTCAACATAGGAATGAAATTGTTACCACTTAAATATCTTTTTCATTTTATGCAGGGAATCAAGTTAAGTGATGAAACAAGCTCACAAGATTTTGAAGATAACTATCAGTCCAAGACTGATTTGCTCAAAGCCGTTGCGATATTTGTCGCGGCTGCAACTGGGACAGTTGCAATTAACCATTCTTGGGTTGCTGCAAATCAGGTACATTAATACCTTATTTCACTTATGGTAGTTTCATAGTAAAGTATATGCATTTGCGAAAATATCTTCTGTTCTGAAAGTTGGGAGCTCGATATGTGATGTCTCACTGCAGGATCTTGCTATGGCATTGCTATTTGTAATAGGATATGCAGGCATCATATTTGAAGAATCTTTAGCATTCAACAAAAGTGGGGTAGGACTATTGATGGCTGTAAGCTTATGGGTGATAAGGAGTATTGGGGTAAATATCTATCTTTTATATGTTTTGGCTTTTGAGAATGTCAGATAATTCTTGATTGGTTAGAGCTTTATGGTAGCATGATTCTTTGTTAGTTTAAACTTTATGGTTATAACTTAGTACTGTAAAGAACAAAATTCAATGTTTGGTGTATATTAATAGTATAATAAAACAAGATAAAAGGTAGGAAAAATGGTATATTTTGGTTTCATTTATTAAAATGCACCAGCAAAACCATTTATTTATTTATTTTACACTTAGTTCTGATCAAAAGCAAGTGCAGCTCACAATTTATTATTTTGGTTTTCATTTCAATTGGTTCTTTTAAATGATTTATTTATTTTACACTTAATTTCAATTTGCTTTCTTTTTATTATATGGATTATTGAATTAATAGTTTGGAGGATGGATGCCAGTAAGATACTTGAACTGCATTATATTATGGGTTCTTTAAGTCTTCTATTATGCCATTAAAATAGAATGTATTTGCCACTTTGTTGGAAGACCTTATGAAATAAAAATGGCATTATAAGCTGGAAGATTAGTATTTCCTTTTGTTTAAGCAATTGTTATGTGTTTACACATAACATGGTGCTAAGTTAACACCACCTTTATAGGTTTCTGATACGTTCATAGCTTGGAACTTTATAAAGGAACTTTATAATATGATTATTGAAATGATATTGCTTTATTTTGATACCATATTTTTATTACAAGTCAACTTTAACTAAATACCCATTTTATGTGAAACAAAATGTTTGATACCAAATGTCTGAATACTAAATAAAATTATCAATTTTCAAATATTTCATGATGTTGCAGTTGTATAAATCTATAAACTACATGCATAATCAATTTTCATTAAATTGTAACTTTAAAAGTTCGTAACTAAAAAAAAAACGCGTAACGTTCGACCCGTCCGATAGGACGGGTTATCTACTAGTTAAATATATGGTCATTACTAAGTAATAAAAATACGGACATGAATACATGGAGTTTACATTCATTTTGTAGCTTCTTGAAATCACAGCAGGATTGCTTCAGTGAACCCGCAGACGCGCGTCTCTTGCTACCAAGCATGCAACCAAACACACACACACACATGAAGTAAAATGGAAAAAATCAACTCACAATGTCAACATACTTGTCAAGTGTAGTGTCTACCTAGGAAAATCAATGTGTGCCAGTGATTTTGATACAAAATTAAATTCTCAAAAACAGAATAAAAAGAAAGGTTAAGGAGATAGACTAATTTATAAGCTTCATATACGATTTAGTGTATGTTTGGTAAAACGGTGGATTGAACACCATGCTTTTGCAAAAATTCACCGTGATACCAAAGAAGCATTTAATTTAGGGTCGGCGACAATGAGCTTTGCACATATGGTAGCAGTCATAGAAACAAGGTCCACCACAGTGAAGAGGACAATCCAACCTCATACCTTTGCATCTTGTTCTTGTCATGCATTGTGCAAATTCCCCCAACTTATAATCTCCCTTGGATGTATCATGATGATGTTTAGTTCCTTGCTTTCCTCTAACATGTGATCTTGGATCATTTCTACACCCCCATTTCCACCATCCACCCCCTCCACCTCCTCCCCCCCATCCCCATCCACCCCCACCGCCGCCACCTCCACCACCGTCACCACCACCACCTCCTCCTCCTCCTCCTCCCCCTCCCCCTCCACCCCATCCCCATCTAAATCCTCCTCCTCTATTATTCCGACTACCTTTGCTTGTGTTGAAAGCAACTTCAATGTTGTGTTTTCCTCTTACTTGTTCCTTATTATTACCCTGATGATTAGAGAGAGTTGCTAAGGTGACATTGCTATGTGTTTGACTTTGAGCAGTGTCATTTTTCAGCTCTTCACCTTTAAGACCAACAACAATTTCCAATGTCAGAAGTATTAAGCAGAGAACAGTACAAGAAAATCTCAAGTTCTCCATCTTTTTGCAGGTTACAGAGGAAATGGAATAGTAGTTATATCTATATAGAACAGCTTTCCATCACAAACATTTTCAGTCTTAGTAATAACTTAGCCTTCACTTTGTCCCCACATGAAGATATTGTAGCAATGAGTAATGCAAGCACCATTGTGTCCCAAAAGCTTCCCACTGACACTGCATGCGCGACCCATATAATAGAACTTCACAAAATATAGATTACAATTCTTAATAGATATTTGTTAATTAACAGCTTTAAGAAGTCATTTTCAACAGTTGCATATCCATCAAATATGACTAAAGTCATTACTTATAACCATTTGTATAACAAAATTGTTTTTTGTAACAGTTGAGATTTACTAAAAAGGTAATACAATTATTATTATTATTGAAAAAGAATTTATCAAACCAAAAATGCAGCTTAGTTATAGATTGCTTATTGCATTAGCAATTAAACTTTTACAATCATAATACATAATATGGAGTTAGTGAAAAGTTGTCTAACTACAAGTAAGATCAAATTTTCGCCTCCAAGCAATAGGGAACTTTAGCCAATTATATACATAGAATAATATAATAATATCTATGCATCAATTGCAACCAACAAGTTGTATATCCATAAGTATGTATGGTATGGACCATCATATCAATGCATCAAGTGCAACCAACAAGTTGTATATCCATATTATGCAGCATCAATCAATGATAAATTTCACAAACTTTTAGCATATATTCCTTCTACCTTTCTTCTGACTCTGAGTTGGTATTGCTTGGCCTTTAAGCCTAAGACTGCAGGGAACGTATATTACAAGACCTATAGTGGCTTGGTAGATACGGATGGAAAAAAGATGCATCCATGTGATATACATTATCAGAAGCTACGTACAAAAAAAATAATATTTAACAACTATGATTGTATGTATAATACTAACTGAGAACTTATTTAATATGTACAGTACATGCATACGTTTAAAAAAGTGTTACCTAGTAATTAAAAACATTTTTAAACGCAGAATATTCAGGCATCAGAATTCATATACCAGTCCTAATAATTGTATCATGTGCAAGAACTAACGATGGCAAAACACTGATTAAAAACAAAAGTTGTGAACGTTTGTCGTCCCCTACCCGACATTGAATACACAAAAATTGGTAATCTTTTGCCTCAAATTTGGGGTACAAGAACAAGAAAGTCGAAAACTAAACTTCAAGCCTTTTCTTTACTACAATATGATCCTGCACCCTCATTTGACAAGAGTAAAGTTTAAACTTCTCACCTTGAACAAATTATCCAAATCTTTGATTAACAATCCAAATTATTGGTAATAATTTGTGTATAGATAAGCTTTAATTTATATAAACTTTTACAGCTTATCTAATTGTCCAAAAACAGGGACCAGATTAGACTTCTCCATTTGATCATTTCGTTTTCATATTCAAATTTGCAAACAGTTGCAAGTAAAAAGAGGTTTGACATCCTAATCGGATAACTATTTGATCAAATCCTGCAAGTATTTACAGCCTGACTACATGAGTGCTTGAAAAATGCACAAAACAAGAGGTACATACAACTTACAAAGACAGTGGAAGTAGGCTCCAGGAAGTGGCACTTAAGTGTACTAACCTGACGGCTGACATATATATTACATGTTACAAAACCTAACTATGACTCAAGGACAGCTCCTTCAACAATTTTCCACCCTGAATCTGAAAAAGACATTTCATATCTTGTTGTGTAGGTTCTGCTGTTAGAAGCATCATGATGTGGATGACCAACAGCATTGAGATGGGTAGACTCTTTGAGAGTTGTTTCCACCACTGCACGCCGCCCATTCTGTGATATAGTCACACTATCTATGTTGAGATCCTCCAAGTTGTAGTCATACGACCAACCAAGCTCGGCAATCTCAGCTGCTCGATCAGTCCATATCTTCAACATCTCACCGTCCAACACCTATCAGATCATAAACTTCAGCAAAACTTCATATATACAAAGATGGTATATAAATGGTTTATCCAGAAAAAAGATAGTTAGTAATTCCCGGAACACTGTCTCAAGATTATTAGTAGTCAGTCAAGAAGTAACAAAAGAGAATGTTTACGACTCGGTACTGGTCCAGGAGAAAAAAAAGCACACAAGTAATATAATATCATAACGGTTCGTTCAGAAGTAGCTTCTCGGTTCTCAATATCTCCACATACATACTCCCTCCGGTTCTAAATATAAGCAAAAAGTAACTTTTTAGATTCATTGAATAATGAATGAATCTGGTCTATATTATTCATCCCATGGTCTTACACTTGACAAAGTTCAACCTGACTGGTATCTAATCTGAAATATTAGTTTAGTTTTACTGTGAATTGTTGATAAAATGAAAATCCAACACCCTTTTCTTATCAGTGTGAGAGTCGGAGAATGGAGGAAGCAGACCAAGAAGAGGAAGTAAATAGTTAGCTTAGCCAAGTCTGGGAGACTTTTCAATGGAGAAGACTAGAACCCCATGAAAAAATATCATGTGGTAAGGAGTATACTCGCATCATCAAAATGATTGTTTAGGAACTAACCACTAACCAGTTTTCAATTCCTTAAAAAAGAAATTTTCTCCTCCGACATTTCTAATTCAACTCTTTCCTTTTGAATTTATGAAACTATTCATTCCCTTGCTGACAAAAAAATTGGGATTTAATGAAAAGGAAAAACAATAAACACACATAATTGCACAATGGCCGAATTTAACACGACTATAGAAGAAAAATATAGTATCAGTGCATTGATCATATCAAACAAACAAGACACGTGATTGCACAATTGCCAGATTTAACCCGGCTTTAGAAGAAAAATATATTACTATCACTTATCAGTGCATTGATCATATTCACACTAAACTTTGGAAGAGTTACCATCTCCAATTAATAGGACCAGTTAAATTCCTTACCTCTTGCAAACTTCCTAGGCAATGGTCTGGTCCAAAAGCTTGGGATTTGATGTTTTGCCACTTGCGCACTAGAGCTTCTGCAACCCTTGCGTTCATTTTTGGTAGTTGCTCTCCTAATTCTTCATCCCCTACAGGACCTGTGTAGTTGAATCTGTTATGTATATAATAAGAAACAAATGCTAGAAGCTTACATCATGAACCAACAAAAACTAATTTCAGATCTGTGATAAGTGAATCAATCTCATGAATAAATTGCAGATGGTTCTAAAGATCATACCTAAATTAATAGTATTTGATGCCATTGTTGAATCAGTCATTTTGCGAAGAATGGGTGAGCCATTCCTAGCAGGTAAAAACTTCAAGCCAGCTAAAGTTATGAGTCCAATTACTACGCCAGCACACATGATATTCACACTTGCATTTTTAATTTCATCAGTAATAGATTTTCCATCATTTATCTCAGTAGTATTTTTTATTCCTGAAACCTCAACATCAACTGAAGTGTCAAGATCTGATAATATCAGGGGATCCTCATTTTCAGGAAGGCTTGAATGATCATTCTCACCATTTTCTTGATGAGTCAAGATTTTATCTTTGGAGCCAACAGGAAATACCCTCTTCAATGCTTTTATTGCACTAGCCTGAACATGGCCAATAACAGCAGTAGCCTCAGCACCAATTTTTGCTATGGCTGCTGCAGCAGCCAGGGGTGAACGACCAGCACCCTCAAGCCTCTCTAGATATCTTAGCACTGTGGGGTCATCATAGTAATCTCCAAGCTTAAAGCTTATGTCATTAGTATCTCTAAACCTGGGGAAAACCACCTCCATCAACCATGTCTCCAACAATTTACAGAGTCCAGGAAGATCACTGTCTTCATCACCCTTTGCATTTTCCATAATAAAGTATATAATAGATGGGTTTCGATAAGGAGAGCTGTCACTGTCGAGTCCCAACCATGACCGACACCGATCGAGCTCCCCAACAAGCAGTGCGCATAGGCCCCTTTCTAATGCAAAATCAACCTCTCTCTTCTCCATCTCCATTGGAGTATAAACAGAGGGAGAATTTCTCATATTTGTTACCTTAGTTTGTTGAAGTTGATGGAATAAGTTATCAGCATCTTGGATAAGATGCAGCTTTTTACCTACAAAGGCTTGTGCAACCAATGCAAGTGCCACCCCATACGCCTCAAAACTTTCGGCTGGAATATTACTAGGTGTTGCTACAAAAAGTTCGACCTTCAAAAAACAAAGATTGGAGATGAGAAGATATGAATATAAATTATTGATAAACGAAAACCAAGGGGGGAAGAAAGAAAATTAAAAGAAAAGCATGCACACAATATTCTATTAACACCTGTTCGGCTGCTTTCATATGCAGGAATGCCTCATTCATGAAGTCTTCACGTGTGAAACTCCCAGCGATTGCTGCTGCTCCTCCACCTCCAACTGCCCATAGAATGTTGCGGACACCTTGGAGACCTTCTTCTCTCCGCGCTCGATGTTCATCATCAAGAGGCAAGGCTAAAAGTTCTAATACACAGTGTGGGGTTATCTCTTCAAGTGTCTCATCAATTTGTGTTTGTAAATCCGGTGCTAGGCTGCTTGCCCCTTCTTCCTACAAGATCAAGTGAGTCATCAGAAAGCATATTGCACCAGAACTGCAACTTAAAAGACTTCAAGCTATAAACTATACACATTGTTTTACTGCACATTAAATACATGCAAAAAAAAAAGTGTAGATTTTGGAAATGCAACAGTAGTAAAGTTTAAAAGGAATACTATACTTGACAAATGTTTTTTATAAACAAATTTCACCCAAGTACTTATTACTTCAACATGTGTAATACTACAATAGCACCATATTAACTTTGTTGCAGTAGTGACGAGTAAGACCACATCAATATTAGGAAAGCTAATTGCAATAATGAAATGAAAGATTACACAAAATTTCAAAACGAGTCCCGCTAACAAGTAATCCATGGACATTCATTCAACAATAAAAAAATGTTAAATTAAAAATGTAGAATCTAATACATTTCAATCTTAAGAAGAAAAAAGCCCTTCGATACTAGAAAGATTTTGTAAAAGTTGCATGAGTGATTATGATTGGTTGAGCAAATGAGTGAGAGTAAGTTATTGATTTTTACATGGAACCATCATGAATAGTTGTGCATATTTTTTTGTACTCAGTTTCGTAACGAATCTTTATACTAGATAGTATGGCTCCTTAAAGAGCTATCATTTTGTTTAATATTATAGATGTGATTTCTGAATACTTCATAATTGTGTTAAAGGGCACTGACCATGTTTCATGTCTAGCGGGTGTTCTCCTACAACTCTTAGTCTCTTACAGTCAAATATGGATAAACTTGTCAGCAAATACTTACAAAAACTAATAAGATAGTCTTATATAAGTTCAAATTAGCATCTACATCTCAAATATTTCAAAAACTCTCATTTAACTTCTCTATAACCAATCATCTATGAGATTGTAAAGATTTTTCATATCCTATAAGCTAATTCAAAACAGGGCTTTAACAATAGTAAATTATAATATTATAGACACGATACGAGGTATTGATACTCACCTGCAAAAGCTTCAATGCCCTCTCGAGCATCTCACAAGCCACAATGAAATCCGGTGGGGAGAAAGCCATAGCATCCCTTGAAACATCAACATAAGCAAGTGCCATAGCCAACACAACATCTTGCTTAAACGTCTTCGGCAACCTCTCTCTCAGTAAACCCCCTCCAATCTGAAGCACCAACTCAGTCTCCCCAGCTTCCTGCAATACACAAAGAGCTCCAGGAACCTACAAAACACAAAAATCAAGTATCAAAATATCGTTATGACAACATTAACAAATACTCTGTCTCACTATAAGTATCTATTTGCAATATTTTTCTCTCAAAATAATTGCCACTTTAGAATACCAACTAAACATTAATTGATTTGTCTCCACTAATTCTAACTACTTCACTAAGTATAATCAATGAGTGTTTTGTAAATTAAACTCATTTTATCATTAAAATAGACACAATTAATCATTTTCTTGGAGTGTAGGAATTGAATTGAATGAAATTGAAAGCTTACTTTATCGAAAGGGATTTCAGTGAGAATGGAAGAATCCTCGTCATCATCAATGAGGCTTTGATTGTACTCTCTTCTTGAAGCAGGATCAGCTAGGGTTTCACAAGCGGCTTGAAGAATTTGGCGGCGGCTAATCAAAGCTTCGTTACTGAAAGCATACTGAGGAGGTTTCGAGAATTTGGCTTCATAAGCTCTACGAATGCCATCACCAAGGAAATGCGTTTCAGCGCCAAGAATTTTGTACAGGTCGAGAGGGAGTGACACGTGGCGTTCAATGGGAGGAGAATCGAGTTGAGGAGGGAAAGAAGGAGTGAGTGTGACAGCGGCGGAGGTGGTGGAAGATGAAGATGAGGTGGTGTCGCCGAGGAATTGGAAATCAGAAATGAGTCGTTCTGCCCATTTGCTGGTGGCGGAGACGGCGGAGGAATGGAGGCGGTTAGGTTTCTTGGAGAAACGTGAGAGACGACGAGGTATGGAGAGTCCGACACCGATGGTAACGCCGGTCACCACCGCATCCATGGAGCTTGTTTTGGTTAAAACTTCTATGTTTAGTTAAACCCTCACTCCTCTCTTCTATAGTTCTATTCTATCCGATGTGTAATAAGCAATCATTTTCGTGACTATATAGTTTACTTATTTTATTTTATTAAATTAAATAAACTATTTGCATTAATCATGGTTTAGTATTTTTTAATTAACTGAAAAAAGCTTCATGTTACTTTTGAACACCAGGAATTTATTTAATCTAAAAAATATTTTCACTTACTGTGTGCTGTTTTTGTCAAGCAATAGAACAGGGGTATATATAGCAGTGGATAATGGGTTGTGTTGAGCGGGTTTGGATCCAAAAATACCATCCATTTTAACATGCGGTTGCAATAATAAGGTATATTCGATTTTTAAAAAAGTTCAATTTTTATGGGTTTGGTTTGTGCGGATTGACGGTTTGGCGGGTCGGTTAATTCGATTTTGAACTAAGGAATGACAAATTGTCTAAAAAATAAAATAAAAAAACTCGATTGTCTGGTGTGAAGAGAACATGAGTGCAAGTGAATCAGAATTGAGTATAACATAAAATAAAACAGTAACAATAAATATATGGTGGTATTAGTATCTGAGTGAGAGAAAGCTAGTGGTTTTCAACTACTAGTTAGTGGTTTCCTGCTTCCACTTTCCAAGAAAACAAACGGTAACAAGTTTTGAGATTGTGTGTCTCAAGATATGTCCAGTCACTTCATCATGTTTTATATATTATTAAATAAAACAAAAACTTACAGTTTATGTAACTCGGGCGAGTTCGGGTACCGTTGGGTTTGTTTTAGAAAACCGAACCCGCTCATTTCAACCCGTCTAAAATCGAAAATGTGTGACTGACAATCCGACGATCCGTAGCGACTCACCCGCTTAACCATTTTTTTCAAAACATATATATTCCTATCATAAATATGACCTTATATATAAAAAATTATGATACTCCCTAAACAATAATTCTAACTCTGCCGCCGATTAAAATCTGTCAAAATTAATGGTTTATAAATTTTAAACTCTCGTAGATTTTTTTTTTAAGCTCTATCACGGCCCCCCCGGGTATTTTAGTGTAGCTCCGCCACTGGGTATATTCCTATCATAAATATGACCTTGTATATAAAAAATTATGATACTCCCTAAATAATAATTCTAACTCTGCCGCCGATTAAAATCTGTCAAAATTAATGATTTATAAATTTTTAACTCTCGTAGATTTTTTTTTTAAGCTCTATCACGGCCCCCCCGGGTATTTTAGTGTAGCTCCGCCACTGGGTATATATATGAATTAAATTAAAATCCTCTCTATATTTTTTTCTTATTTAAAAATTTTATTAATGGAGAAAGTAGAAATAATAAAAATAAAATGAGAGGATTATAACTCCTGGTATATGTCAGGTTAGATGTTCATTAGTAGAGTGTTTAAAAGAGTTATGCCCTTTTTGCTCATTAAGAAAAAGTGTTTCGAAACGGACCAATGCACAATTTTGTTAGAGTCTAATCGCCTATCTCAATCTCACATCCAACATGAGACTCAGTTTGTGTAATGCATAGAATCTTTGAAATCTACATCATCTTAGTGGCTTCAATATTTTTCACAGGTTATTGGATTAAGCTAAACTATCAAAAGACGTCGTTTTAAATAATCATATTTTTCTTCACAATGACTATTCATCACGTAATGTAAGTATTTCTCGATTTTTCGAAGTTTTGCCCCTTTATGTTAAAAAAAAAAAGATAATAGGTTTTTCATGAATATGTTCAAACCACCATTATCAATGTTTTTTACTAAACTTTTGAGTTTTTTTTCTCTTTTATTTTTTATACTATTATCTTGAAACAGTGTTCTCCATTTGATATCGCCTCCATTTAACATGTTCAATTCATAGAAGCATGACATCTGGCAAAAAACTTAATCAACATCATGGTTTAAACTATGAAAATAAGCTTTCTCCTTTAAAGAAAACAAACTAATTCACCATTCTTCTAATTAACGTATTCTCATTCTTCGTATATAGTCATTCCTATAATAAGAACCCAACGTTCTATATCTCTAACCTGCCATCTTGCTTCCCCCATGTCGCCTTGCCACCGTTGTGAATGTTACAAAGATTTTTAAAAAAATGGCGGAAAAGAGAATTGTGACTATAGGAGAGGTGTTGTTGAGAATTATCGTCTCTCTACAAATCAATTCATGTTTTTTATGCCAAATAACCAAATGTAGAGTATTGGAAAAATCTTGCATATCATATAAAATGAATTTGAAAAACATTAATATATTTCCAGTCTGCAATTAGTGGCGGAGCGATGAGACTCCACAGCGACAATGAAGCAGCACGACAGAAGCAAGGTGGCAAGTCAAAGATACACAGTGTTGGGTTCTCATTACAGGAATGAGGTATGAATCATCTTGCACCTTTTTGGTATAGCTCTCTCTCATATTCCTAAACTTTTTTTGTGTTACATGATATTTGTGCGAAGTTCCTACCACCATTAGTCATGAATTTTCTCCGTCGGAGAACTTGTGGGGCACACAAGGTGAGTTCTTCCTCCCAACTGAATTTTCTCCACACACATGAGGCATGAACCGAACCTATAACCACATGCTTAAGATGACCAAAATCCTTACCACTTTGACCAATTTATTGTGAGTCTCTCATATTCCTAATCTAATGGGTGGTAAATCATAAAAAATGAAAAGAAAAAAAATACACATGCTTAAAATGACTAAGATTCTTACCACTTGAGGCAATTCATTATTGATCTCTCATATTCTTAATCTAATGGGTGATAGATCATAAAGAATGAAACAAAAAAACTTCTTAGAAGAGATAGAAAAAAGTGAAAAAAATGGTTGAGATCAGTACAATATAAGTAACATAGAAAAAATGGAAAAGATTCAAATCCAAAAAAAATATGGAAGGAACTATGAATCAGATTTATTTGATATACTTTAAATAAAATAAATTAAAAATGCTTATTTTTATTGTTTAAATCATAACCGTTGATTAGTTTTCTACCACATGTTGTGCATCTATGAAGTAAACAAGTCAAATGGAAGAGAGACTCCTCTTTTGAAGATTTTAACAAGAAAGGATTAGACATTTTGTTTGTTCTTTTCTTTTGATTTAGGGTCTGTTTGGTTCAAATGAGGGGAGGGGAGGGATTTTAATGAGGGGGAGGGGAGGGAAGGGGAGGGGAGGAGAAATTTTTTAGTTATTTATATGTTTGGTTCAAATGAGGGGAGGGGAGGGGAGAGAAGGAATTTTAATTGCAAATGTGTTTGGTTCAAGAGGGGAGGGGAGGGGAGGGATGATAAAACTAAATTACATTTTTACCCTTATAATGCTACAAGAGTTTCAAAATTTTAAAATTACTCAATTTATAAATAATTAAATATAATAACTCAATTTTGTCAAAAAAAAAACTGTAGGCTAAAAGACTCCAAAAATTAAATTTTTTATTGATAATAATTTTCTATTCTTGATTATATATTGACCTAACCTAATAAATAATTTATAAAATTAAATTTTATACTCTGACATGAAAAAAAATTAAATTAATTTTTCAATAGACAAAAATGAGCATGCAAGTGGATTATGGAACTCAATATAACAATATAAAGTCTTTTTTAAAGTTAACCTAACAAAACAAAATTTAAAACAAAAAGGAAAAAGAAAACACAAAAGTATTTACGTTATTTAAAATGACCAGGCAAGACAAAGCAAAACAAAATATATATATATATGAAAATTGGTTAATCACGTAACAACAAAGTTAATTGAAATTTTTCATTAAAAAAATTGTATATGTACAACGTAAAAAGCATGGTTTAAAAAAAACGGATAAAAAAAAAGCCTGAAAAAAAATAGTTAACAAAGTTATCAACAAAAAAATAGTTAACAAAGTTATAAAAAAAAAAAATAGTTATGGATAATAATAATCAATTTGACAACTAGCCTTAAAAATATTGGTAAGTTAGCAATATAAAAAAAATGTAGGTAAGGATGATTTTGGTATTTTAAAATAAATGTAAGGATAATTATGTCAATATAATAAAAATTATAATAATCAATCTTCTCTCACCTCACCTCCCATCCAAATCCCCCCAATTTGGGGGAAGCAAAAATAGTCTTATTATATTCCCTCCTCTCCCCTCCCCTCCCCTCCTCTCCCCTCCTTAAAAAAATGAACCAAACACAATTCACTAATAATATTCTCTCACCTCCCCTCTCCTCCCAAAACCCCCAACCAAACGGACCCTTAGCGTTGTAACCAAACAAAAAAAAAACAAGAAAAGATTAGACAAAACTGCTGTCATTTACGTCCTAATTTAGCTAGAGATGGGTGTTAATAACAATTACATTTCGTCGTCATGCTGCATGATTAGCATTTAGGTTCCCTTTTCAACTGCCATTCCAAAATTCTGAAATAGAATCTCCATTCACTTCATCACCATCACCCCCAATTTCACAATGTTGAAACCCTACATTCCCTTCTTCCTCATCCTCATCTCCACAATACTCTTCCTCTCCCCCACCACCACCACCGCAGAAACCAATTCCCTCACCATCAACTCCACCATCACCTCCGACACCCGTCCCATGATCCTCATCACAAAATTCTGTTCCACCTTTAAAGCCCGCGTCAATATCTCCGTCTCCTCCGTCGCCGTCCTTGCCCCCTCTTCCAAACCCGAACCCTCTCGTTTCGGTTTCTTCCTTATAAACGACGAAGCCCTTCATGAAGTCCAAAAAAACCCTTCCTTGTGCGTCCTCGATTCTCCTTACATTTACCGTTTCTTCAATTTCCGCGACCTCTCTCCTCCTCCATCATCTTCATTCAAAGGTTCTTTCCCCTTCTTTGGCGCTAACGAATACAGTATCTTCTTTGCTAATTGTGCTCACGAAACCTCCGTTTCCATGGTCGTTCACGCTGAGGTGTTCAACCTCGCTACAAAAGAGGAGTGCTCTGCCATTATGGAAAGGAAGAGGGAGCAGCAGCTGAAACCGCCCCCAGAGATGGAGAATTTATTAACAACTTGAAGAATTTGTAAAGAATTTGAGCTTTGAAGTTTCTGTTTTTATATCTAAATTGGATACTATTGTCATGTTCCATTATAGCTTCTGCTCGAGATTATGTTTCAGCTAGAGATTATGTTTCGCCTTGAAACTTAACTAATGTTAGAGTAGAGAAGTGTTAAGAAATACTTAATGCTTCCTGTATGTTTAGTTTCCTTTTGTTGACGATGTTGGTGATGAATTGTGCGGAATAGATGAAGCTTTGATATATATCATTCTTCCGTGGATTTTCTGCTTGAGATTATGTTCAAGATAGATGCTATACATTTATGTATTCATCCATTGGTATACTGCCTTTATAACTATTTCTTTCATTGTTTTGTTAGTATTAAATTAGAATATTGCAGTATCTATGTTCTATATCTATAATCTTAACAAGAGAAGATAAATTCTTTATTTACTGTTGAAATGTAAGAAACCGGCCACATATGTCCATTCAATAAAGGCTATGTTATTAGCTTTTAGGCAAACAAGTAATTTTTTAATGAATAAGAAGATTTGAAGTGGTTTGAACTCATTTGGCACACGGTGCTTTGGTCAATTTGGAAAGCTCGGAACAATTGTATTTTTTAATTGAATCTGTTGAAGAAATTGTTGAAAATGTAAAAGTGTTGTCCGCGGTGGTTTCTTGGGTGCATGGCAAAGAGACCGTGTTTTTTTATGGATGGTTGTGGCAAAAAAGTAGTTTTTTTATGAATAAGAAGATTCAAAGTGGTTTGAAGCTCCTGTGGTCTTGTAGCTTCTAGTTTTTGGCTTTGCAGTTTATCTTGTTTTCTGCTGGGTTTTTTTGAGCTAGCTGTATTGCTTTGCGTTTCATTCTGCTGGTTTCCTGTCATTGCCATGGTTATTTCCTGCATACTATTCTATTCAGGTTGGAATGCATTGAATTTGTTTAAGCGGGTACAGTGTAGGGAGTTATCTGGCTGCTGTTTGTTGTTCTTTTTAGGCGCCTAGATCTGCGTTCTTTTTTGCTTCTGTAGTGGTGGCTTATAGTTTCAGGAGCTGTTTTTTGGCTCTTATTTGTGTATGGTTGGCTGTTGGCTTTGTTTGTTTGTGTCCCCTTTCCACATGGTCTTGTAATTTCTGTGGGTGGTGGATGCTTCTGTTTTTTTGGCTTTGCAGTTTGTTTTGTTTTCTGCAGGGTTTTTATGAGCTATCTCGGTCTCCTGTCGCTGTTGTGGCTGTTTCCTGCATTCTTTTCTTTTCAGGTTGGAATGCATCGAAATTGTTTAAGCAGGTATGGTGTAGGGGGTTATCTGGCTGCTGTTTGGTGTTCTTTTAAGGGACCTAAATCTACTTGCTTTTTTGCGTCTGTAGTGGTAGTGGTGGCTTATAGTTTCAGGGGCTGTTTTTGGCTCTTATTTGTGTATGGTTGGCCGTGTTTTTGGTTCCCTTTCCATATGTTCTGGTTGTTTTGTTTTGTACAATTTAATTCATACGTAGTAAAAAACTAAAAGAACAAGTGTCCACAGCACACATCATCTTCCTCATTGTGTGGTCGGTGGTCCAGTTATTTTTGCAAAGGGAACACCTCCACCATCGCCTACTCCTCCCTCCGCCACGGTAATGTTCACTCCGACCACCATGCTTTGTTTTTCCTCACCGTGCGTTGTAATCTATTTTCTTTGCAATGAGACCATCATCTCCTGTGTGTTTTTTTCTTCAGCACACAGGGGAGCTATGTGGCTGCCCGTGTCCACCTTCAAGGATATAATAGCTTCCATTTTTGTTTTTACTCTTCCAGCATCATCTTGTATCTGGTAATGTCATGGTGTTCATTTCAATTCTAATTTTTCACATCAAATCTTGTTTATCTTTTCTCTTTGATTCTTATTCAATTTTTTTTTTTTAATTCTTTGTCTATCTAATTTTTACTATCATTCAGAAATGATTAGGAAGAAGATACATCCTTTATTGAATTTGTTTTCCTTGAACTTGTATGTTTGATTTTATATTTTTTCTTTGTTACATCTTTTGTTTTAGCGTTGTAACAAAAAGTAAAAACAGTTACATTTCGTTGTCATGCTTCCATATTGGGTGTCTAAGAAGAGGTGTTCCCTTTTCAACTGCCATTCCAAATTTCTGAAATAGAATCCCCATTTCAGTTCACCACCACCACCACCCCTAAATTCACAATGTTGAAACCCTACATTCCCTTGAATCCCTTCCTTCTCCTCTACTCCACAATAATCTTCCTCGTGGCGGAGCCAGCAATTATTTTAAGCCTGGGCAAAAATTTTATCTACAAAATAATCTCAGATTTTCCTTAAATTAATACCTAAAAATTTCAGTTTATCTGAGTGTTGAATAAAAATCTTAGTTTTGTTCTAAACTAACACCTAAAAATTTCAATTTTGCCCTAAACTAACTCCTAAAAATTTCAATTTATTTGAGTATTGAATAAAAAATCTCAATTTTGTCTTAAACTAACCCCTAAAAATCTCAATTTTACCCTAAACTAACCCCTAAAAATACCAAAACATTTTGGCGAAAGCTTGGACACCTGCCCGGGCTTACCCTTGAGTAGCTTCGCCCATGCTCATCGCAAATTTTTTTTCCACCTTTCAAAGCCCATGTCAATATCTTTGTCTCCTTTATCGCCGTCCTTGCCTCCTCCTCCAAACCCAAACCCTCTCCTTTAGGTTTCTTCCTTATCAACGAGGAAGGCCTTCATAAATTCCAACAAAACCCCTCCTCGTGCCTTCCTCGATTCTCGCTACATTTACCGTCTCTTCACTTTATCTGACCTCTCTTCTCCTCCATCAGCTTCATTCAATGGTTCTTTCCCCTTCTCTGGCACCAACGAATACAATATCTTCTCTGCTAATTGTGCTCATGAAACCTCCATTTCCATGGTCGTTCATGCTAAGATGTTCAACCTCGCTAAAAAAAGGAGTACTCTGCCGTTATGGAAAGGAAGATGGAGCAGCAGCTGAAACCTCCCTCTTCTTTTCCATAACGGGAGAGTAAAAACTAAATTTTATTTAACTTTAAAAGAGGTAAACTAAAAAAACATTAAAAGATCAAAATATAATTAAGCCAAAATTTATTTAACTTTCATTTTTACGGTAAATTTCTCGGTACACATGCATATAATATTTATTAATTTTTCTAAATTAAATACGGAGCATTAGTTATGCATCAATCACAATTAGATGTGAGAATAAGCTAGGCCGAGTTAGGCTTTGTCAAGCCTAAGTCTGACCTGTCAAAGAAATCTAATGTCCGAGTCTGACATGTGGCCTATCATAGGTTTATTTTTTAGGCTTGAGTCTGGCCTTTTGGAGGCTTAATATGGTCTGCTAACCTGTTTAAAAGCCTATTTCACATGAAAATATTTAAATAAATAATTATATTTATTTTTAAAAATACTTATGAACTAATAAACCAACGTCATTTCAATATTTAACACGATATTTTAGAGAATTTGACTATATATGTCATCATATTTCAATTATAGTTTATAATAATACATTTATATATGCGAAAAACTAATATAGATTACTAAACTTAAATTACCGAAAAAATTAATAAAGTTATAATTTAATCAAAATATAAATTTTAATATATAAGGCATTATAGGTCGGCCTAACCTATCCGACCTCTAATCATAATCATTCACGTAAACTATTTACCAGTATATATCTACGTAAAATGCCTACCAGAATGTTCACCCTTTTTTTTTTATCAACATGTTCACCCATTTTTATTGATCAGTAAAAACTACATCAGGGGAATATATCGGGTGTATGGCTAAAAGAGGTTTCCCTTTTCAACCGTCAACCGCGTGCGCGTGTATGGCTAAAAGAGCTATCCGTTAACAAATGGGCATTCCGACGAATCTCCGTTCACTTCACCACCACCACCAGAAATTACAATGTGGAAACCCTACATTCCCTTCCTCCTCCTCTTCCCCACCACCGCAGAAATCAAATCTCTCACCATGAAGTCCGACACCCGCCCCCATGATCTTCTTCGAAAAATTCGGTTTCACCCCCAAAGGCCACGTCACCATCTCCGTCTCCTCTGTCTCCGTCACCGCCCTTTCCTCCTCCTCCCTACTCGAATCCTCCCGTCTTGGTTTCGTTCTTATCAACGACGAAGTCCTTCCTCAAGTCCTCATCATGATCCAACAAAACCCTTCGTTTTGCGTTCTCTATTATCGCTACACTTACCATCTCTTCACTTTCCGTGACCTCTCGCCTCCTCCATCAGCTTCCTTCAACCGTTCTTTCCCCATCATCATCTCTAACGAATATAGTCTCTTTTTCGCTAACTGTGCTATTGATACCTCCGTTTCTATGGTCATTCGCACGGAGATTTTCAATCTGGATTCTAATGGTTCTAAAAATTATCTCTCTGCCGGACAAACTCAACTTCCTTTGCTCTTTTATCTCTTCTTTTTTATATACTTATTTTTTTTTTTGTCTTTTGGGTTTACATTTGTTACATCAATAAACGTTCAATTCACCGTATTCATATGTTAATGGCTGTTTTACTTCTCACGAAGGGTTTGAATCTTATGTGTGCTGCAGAGCATAAACATTATGTTAAAATCACTGGTTTATCTCACGGATGGAATGTATTGTTTTACATTTTTCAGTTCATTCGTATTATTCTATTATTCACTGTCATTGTTTTGATCGGCGCTGGTTGGTCTTTCCTTAAACCTTATTTGCAAGATAGAGAAAAGAAGGTGTTGATGATTGTGATCCCTCTTCAGGTTTTGGCTAATTTAATTTCTTTTGTGATTGGTGATACTAATCCTTATATGAAAAATTGGGTTACTTGGAATCAGGTGTTTTTTCTTGTTGACATTACCTGTTGTTGTTAAACAATGAATCTAATGCTGCTAAGGATATCAAAGATAGAGAAGAGGTCACTTAGTTACTTACTTTTGTTACAGCTAAGTGGTAAAATTTGTTTCACTATACTTAGTAGTTAAACACAGTTATCTAGTGTAGTTGATCGGTATAGAGTGCTATGCACTACCACTACTTGTATATATGTCACTTTTAGATTCATTCTTCTGTAATGAAACATTTCATATTCATTCAATACATGATTCTTTCTTATACTCTAACATGGTATCAACCGCCATCGATCCCCTTCCGTTGCCATAACCGTTTTTTTGTAACAAACTTTTCCGGCGACCATGCCTCCTCGTGTTGATCCTGCTTCCGATCATTCTTCCGCCTACTACGTCCATCCCGGTGATGGACCTTCCACCGTCTCCGTCACACCTCTTCTCACAGGCTCGAACTACCATTCGTGGTCTCGTTCCATGAAACGAGCTCTAGGTGCGAAGATGAAACTTGACTTCATCGACGGCACTATTCCCGTTCCCGCTGATGATTTTGATCCATCCTATCGCGCGTGGAATCGTTGCAATCAGCTTGTTTCGTCCTGGATCTTGAATTCCGTTTCACCTTCTATTGCTCAATCCGTCGTCTTCCTCGAGAACGCCGTCGATATTTGGAATGAGCTTCGTGAACGCTTTTCTCAAGGCGATCTGATTCGAATTTCTGAATTACAGCATGATAACACCAATATTCCACCTTCTAGACCTGATAGAGTGAAACATAGGCCTTCCTACTTGTCTGATTTTGTATGCAGTTCCTCACACTCAAAATCAGATCATTCATCTTCAGGTACACCTTATCCACTCAGTTCTTATCATTCTTTGGTTAATCTATCTGATTCTTGTCATGTCTACACAATGTCTCTCACACAACACACAGAACCTAACACCTATGCAGAGGCCTGTAGATCAGACAATTGGGTACAGGCTATGAAATCTGAACTTGATGCACTAGCTAAAACTGGGACTTGGAAGATTGTGGACTTGCCACCCAATGTCAAACCCATAGGCAGTAAATGGGTTTACAAGGTCAAACTTAAAGCAGATGGCAGCATAGAAAGGTACAAAGCTAGGTTGGTTGCCAAAGGGTATAATCAAGTAGAGGGGCTTGATTTCTTTGATACTTTCTCTCCTGTGGCCAAGCTTACCACTGTGAGAATGTTACTAGCTGTTGCTGCTGTCAAGGGTTGGCATATTCATCAACTTGATGTAAACAATGCATTTCTGCATGGTGAACTTCAAGAAAATGTATACATGACAATACCTGATGGTGTAGAGTGTTCTCAGCCCAATCAAGTATGTAAGTTGCTCAAGAGCTTGTATGGCCTTAAACAAGCAAGCAGAAAGTGGTATGAGAAACTTACATCTTTGTTGGTGAGGGAGGGTTACACACAGTCCACATCAGATTATTCACTGTTCACTCTCAATCACAACAATGATTTTACTGCCCTTCTCATATATGTTGATGACATTATTTTGACTGGTACAAGCTTAAATGAAATTGGTAGAATCACAACTATATTGGATGATAATTTCAAAATTAAGGATCTTGGTATTGTCAAATATTTCCTTGGCCTTGAAGTAGCTCATTCAAAGGCAGGAATTAGCTTGTCACAAAGAAAGTATTGTCTGGACTTATTGCATGATTCAGGTCTCCTTGGTTCTAAACCAGCTCCCACTCCTTTAGATCCTTCCATTAAACTTCATAATGATGATGGGAAACTTTATGAAGATATTAGTCAATACAGGAGACTTGTTGGGAAACTGTTATATTTGACTAACACAAGGCCAGACATAGCCTATGCAACACAGCAGCTGAGCCAATTTTTGCACAAACCTACTGTGACTCATTACAAAGCTGCATGTAGAGTTATCAGATACTTAAAACATAATCCAGGCAGAGGACTCATCTTCCACAGAAATTCAGAATTGCAGCTACTAGGGTACTCTGATGCTGACTGGGCAGGGTGCTTAGACACAAGAAAATCAACTACAGGTTATTGCTTCTTTCTAGGGTCATCACTGATCTCATGGAAAGCTAAAAAGCAGTCAACAATTTCCAAATCCTCATCTGAAGCAGAGTACAGAGCCTTATCTGCTGCAACTTGTGAGTTAATGTGGCTGCAGTATTTGTTGAAAGATCTACAGATAGAGTGTTGCAAACTGCCAGTTTTATTTTGTGATAACCAAAGTGCTCTCCATATAGCCTCAAATCCTGTGTTCCATGAAAGAACCAAGCACTTGGAAATAGATTGTCACTTGGTTAGGGAGAAAGTTCAAAAGGGATTGTTGAGATTGTTGCCTGTACCTACTCAAGAACAGTTAGCAGATTTTCTAACAAAAGCATTGCCTACTTCTACATTTCAAGGCATTATGTCCAAGCTTGGATTGCTTGATATCTATCAAGCATCAGCTTGTGGGAGACTGTTAAACAATGAATCTAATGCTGCTAAGGATATCAAAGATAGAGAAGAGGTCACTTAGTTACTTACTTTTGTTACAGCTAAGTGGTAAAATTTGTTTCACTATACTTAGTAGTTAAACACAGTTATCTAGTGTAGTTGATCAGTATAGAGTGCTATGCACTACCACTACTTGTATATATGTCACTTTTAGATTCATTCTTCTGTAATGAAACATTTCATATTCATTCAATACATGATTCTTTCTTATACTCTAACAGTTGTTGTGCTATTATTTTCCCTATTGTTTGGTCTATAAGATCACTTAGGGAAACCTCTAAAATGGATGGAGAAGTTTCTAGCAACCTTGCAAAGTTGACCCTTTTTAAGCAATTTTATATTGTTATTATTGGCTATTTGTGTTTGACAAGAATCATTGTGTTTGTTTTGAGAACTATCGTTGCATATGACTATCAATGGATGAGTAATGCTGCTGAAGAAACAGGTAGTTTTGCATTTTTTATAGTCATGTTCTACATGTTTAGACCTGTTGAAAGAAATGAGTGTTTTGTCCTTGATGAAAAGGAAGAGGAAGCAGCACTCTCAGGGATGAAAGTTTCCGTTTAAGGAATTTTGCAGCCACCCAATTTTGTCGACATCTCCGCCACACCACAAATATCAGGTTTTAGTGAATTCCATATTCTATTTGTGGTGGTTCAAATGGCTCTTTTTATCTCTGTTTTAGCTTTACCCTTTACTTCATAGTTCAAACAAATGTTAGACAACATCGAATTGTACGAAAAGACAAAGCTTTGATATATGTCTCTTGCGAAATTGAATTTGTACACTAAATTATTATTGAGTTGTTCTTTTATTGATCAATCTTCTGTGGATTTTCAGCTCGAGTTTATGTTTGAAGATAAGCTATAGAAATATTTTCTTTGAAAATAATGTTTTAAATTTATAAACAGTAAATATCTTAAAATATCTTAAATCATTAAATATTAAATTTCTGTTATGAATAATTATAGGTGGATGTCCAATAGTCTTGGCCAATATCATTGGTCCATATGTTTTCCTATAAATAGGACTATCATTTCTATGTAATGTACACTTTGATGAGAATAATACAATCTCTATTCTTTCTCCCTTCTCTCTTTTATCTTTTCTTCTCTATTATTCCTCCTCTTTACAAATAGTTTCATAACACGTTATCAGCACGATAGTCTCTCCTAAACAATTCTTTCTAGAATTTGTAAGTTTTCCCTTCCTTTTATTTTTATGTACGAGTTTTATAGTTCTAGTTTTTTTTTTCTTCAGATCTTTATTTTTTTTATATATTGAAGCACCATAGTTAAATTTTTGAAATATGAATCATGAATATTCATAGTCTACGATCCAGAAGCATCGTGGTAAAATTTTTGAGATATGAATCCTGAAGATTCATAGCATGATGAAATTTTAAAATACGAATCCTGAAGATTCGTGTCTTTATGTATTTGGATGTTCGATATTGTTCGAGTTTCGTGACCGACAACCGTATGGTGAAGCATGTTATGCTTCGTGACCGACACATGTATGGTGAAACACCGACACTTCGATCATCCAAAAGAACATAAACATGTTCATTTTTATTTATATGATATAGTTCCCGAAGAACTTAAAAACTCAATTTTATGTATATATATATGTATCCCTGAAGGATTACAAAAAGAATTATTCATATTTTTGGTCATCCCCGAAGGATAGACTAATCGATTTTATTGCAATTTATTATTATTGTGTATTATTTCAATGAACATAATATATTGTCGATTCTAATTCAATATTGATATAACTTTTATCATTATGTTACTAATATTGTTGTTAATATAAACAATCCTAACTAATTAATTATGACCATATAATTCTATTAATAAGTTTGACTAATTGATTCCATTGAATACACAATTGAATGACTTTTATTACTAATTTAGAAGATTTGGGCCCTATTGAGGTTGGGCCGAATAATTTTGAACCTTTGGTGGATTTAAACTCTGAGGTGGAGCTAGATTTGTGTGGGGGTGTGGGTTAGGGGGGTTTCTCAGAATGTGGGCCGGGCCGTGGTAAATCAAAGTAGGAAAATCTTTTTCTCTACCCCTACAATTGTACCTTTACCCCAACAAATTATATATTTTTCCAATTTTATCCTTTTTATCAATTGACTCACCCCTACAAAAAATTTTAAATACATTTAATATATAAGAATATTTCAAACCGGTACACTTCAAAAAACAATTCCGGTATGCCAAAGAGAAAGTGAGAGAATACACTTGCAGAAAAACAAATCATAAGTATATCAAATCCCACCTTCTCCGTCGATTTCACCTTCTCCATTTCTCCCAACCCCAACAACAGTCTCCTGCCTCCATATTCTCATCTCTCACGATCTTGCCGCTTTCCCGACATTGAATTTACATCAGAAGAGTCGTCTCCATCAATTTGGTTGTCAATGGTGGTGAAAAATTGAAAGGTTGGATTGATTATGAAATTATGAAATTGGGTCACAAAGAAGTTAGGTTAAGCAAATTGAATAACCCAAATCTGAAAAATCAATTGGTTCGCATAATATTAATTTGTTTAAGATTTGGGGTAGGTTTGAGTTCTTTCAATTTTGCCAATTTTGTTCGGATTGTTCTTATTTATTCATGGAAGATTTGGTGATTTTTTACTGTCCAGCTACCTATGTTTGTTTGGAGCTTGGGTACCTAGTTTCATCATCGTGTGGTACTCCGGTAAACAATTGATGAGTACTTCGGTAAACATACCTGATACGAAAGTTTGGGTGAATGTTTCATAATTCTTTTGATTGAAGTGTTCCGGTGTGAAATTTTGCCTACTGATTTTTTTTTGCGTATTGGGCAAAATTTGTAGGGGTGAAGTGAAATAATGAAAAGAGTAAAATTGGAAAATAAAATTGTTTGTTGGGGTGAAAGTATAATTGCAGGGGTAGAAAATAAATCGTGTATCCTTAGTGAAGGTGTGGCTGGGCTTGTGGTCCATGTTAAGGAAAGTGGGTTGGCACCAATGTTTAATGAGGAAGTGGATAGATAACATGGTGGTGAAACAAAATCCAAACTCTGTCAATGTTGCTTCTGTAGCTGATTCTCGCAGATCAAAAAAGAAAGTTAAAAAGGGGCAAGGAACAATGACTGGAATGCCAAAATGTTTACAATTTGTTGAAGCAGTGCAAGGTGGTAGAGCTGGAAGTTGTAAGAACAAGAGGCAGAAGGAAGGCAACGTTTCAAAAGGTGGAGTTGTGCGAAGTGTGGAATCAATCTCTAATCCTGGATCCTCTCAATCATCCAATTTAGGAAACAACTCTGCATGCGACGGGGGCAATTTGTTGTCTCAGGCTTTGGTTGATTGCTCTGACGAGTCAGTTTCAGATGGGGGCGAAGCTAATAGAAAACTTCTGGAGGCAAGGAAAATTGTTGACATCCAAGAAGGGTTGGGAATTAGATTCTCAGGAGATCTGAATCTTGAAGCTCGGCGAGGGATGGTTTTGGAGGATTTTGATAAGGAAAAAATTGTAGATTGGGAGAGGAGAAATGGTGATCAATGATTGTGTGTTCTTTTAATATTAGAGGGTTAGGGAGTAGGGTGAAGAGGAATAAAATAAGGGATTTAATTAGAAATCAAAGGTGGTGAAAATCCAAAGAGTGTTCTTGTGGAGTGGTTTAGAGAAGAAGTTGAAGATTTGTTGGGTGAATTGGGACACGGTTACGACACCAAAAATTGATGGAGGGTTGGGCGTGAGGGATTTGAGGCGGGTTAATTTGAGTCTTTTGGCTAAGTGGCGTTGGCGGTTTCTTAACAATGAGCGAAGTAGCTGGAAGTTGGTGCTTGAGGCTAAATATGGAGATAGGCTGGCGCATGCTCACTTACATCAAGAGCATTGTGAGAGCCGGTTGGCATCTATTTGGTGGAAAGACGTGTGTAAGCTGGAGGGTGATGGGAGATGGTTTGCAGAGGCGGCGGTGAAAAAATTGGGAGATGGAAACACCACGTTGTTTTGGACAGATTTCTGGTTGGGTAATTTTTCTCTAAAAGACTGTTTCCCTCGCTTGTTTAGTATTTCAACTTTGAAAGAGGCGTATGTGGCAGAGGCTGGTTCTTGGGTGAATGATTGTTGGTGTTGGTCTTTGGGATGGCGTAGAAATTTGTTGGTTTGGGAAGAGGACTTGCTTAGGGAGATGATGACTTGTTTGCAAGGTGTTTCCTTGTCTTCGACAACGGACAAGTGGGTCTGGTCTGAGGCTGCAGACGGGGTGTTTACGGTTAATTCGTGTTATATTGCTCTCACTAAACACGCGGCTTTGGTGTCGGATTTTTCAGATTTTCAGAAATTGGTGTTTCAAAGTATTTGGAGGAGTGCTGCTCCATTGAAAGTAACGGCGTTCTCTTGGCAAGCTTTGCACGACAAAATTCCTACTAGGAGGAATCTTCATCGTCGGGGCGTGATTGTGGACTTGGCTGCTACGAGGTGTATTTTTGTGGTGTTGTACCTGAGATTGCAGAGCATCTATTTTTGCATTGTAGTTTGGCTTCAGGGGTCTGGTACAAAGTTTGTAGGTGGCTGGGTTTTTACTTTGTCAATCCTCCGACTCTTTTCATCTCATTTGCTAGCTTCTTGGGTCTCACAAGTTCAAAGAAAAGGAAAAAAGGTTTGTCGTTGATTTGGCACGTGGTGGTTTGGGTGATTTGGAAGGTGCGTAATGATTTAATCTTTAATAATAAATCAATTACGGAGGAGGAGACGGTCGATTTGGTTAAAGTTTCGGCTTGGCGTTGGTTTTTGGGGAGACTTACTAAGCATCATTGCCTTTTGTATGAATGGAATCATGAGCCGCTGTGTTGCTTAGATGCCTAGGAGTTTTTTTTCCCTTTTCTTTTGTATTTTCGCCTCATGTGGCTTTTTTTCCTGCTTTTTCTGTTTTCCACTGCTGCTGATTTGGTATTAGCAGTTTCAGTTGTTTGTATTGTTGCAGTTTTGCAAGTACTACTTGTGCTTGACAAGCTTTATTAATATATGTCGCCGTTTCAAAAAAAAAACTAATATCACTCATATACTATAATTATAATTATTTCCGTTGATATATTTTCATTATTAATGACTTTACTAATATTGATATGTTATTCTTATAAAAAAATATTGATATGACATTTATGTCAAAAATTAGTAATAATGAATTTTAATTCATGAAACTATGATAATGGTCAATTGCCAACAATGATTTTGTTTCCAATCTTAATAATGAAATTTAATAGTGAAAATTTTATTGCAAAACTATAATCTTTATGTTTATTTTTTTTATTTGGCAAGAATATTTTCTTTCTTCGTATTATCATTACTAATCCATAACTTTCTTATATTTTAATTTCATTTATATTTTTGCATGTTATGAATTCTAGAATTTAATATTTAAGTATTATTGAAGGATTATAAAAGTGATTGTTATTATATTATAAATATATAAAAATTTGATTGCATAGTTCCTGAAGAACATAGAAAATCAATTTTTATTCTCTATGAATTCCAGAAGAATTCGGTAGACTGGTTCTTAAATAACATGGAAATATTTCAATTTTTATTATGAATTCCAGAAGTATTCAATAGTATAGTTTCTAAAGAATTTATAAAACTCAATGTTATTCTCTATGAATTTTAGAAGAATTCAATAACATAGTTCCGGAAGAACTTAACAAAAAAATCTCAATTTTTATTATGAATTCCAGAAGAATTCAACTGTCATGTATCCTTAACGAATTTCTATACGATTCTTGGAGAACTTAAAATAAATTAATAAATATATTTGTTTCATGAATTCCAGAAGAATTCAATAATATGCATCCTTAATGAAATACACAATATTATATTACAGAGGTTTGTTAAATTTGTTATATAGTTCTCGAAGAACTTATAAAGATGTGATGATCGTAATACTAGTAATATGAAGAGCTAATGCATTATTATATAGAGTAACAAAGTTACGAATTGCACAAAATATAGCTCTAGAAGAGCTAATATATATTTTTACATGAAGGAAAATATAAGATCACATTGAGAATGCATTATATTATTTCAAGTCTTAAAGAATGATTTTATTTTTATAATCATTGCTTATGAAAATTGGTGATATAGTTCTTGAAGAACTAAAAATTTAATATCAAGTATCCCATAATGATCGGAAAATTATGATTTTCCAAAGTAATTGTTGATAAGACCTATTTCCAAACTGGTTTTGTGCCGGGGCGAAATATTACTGAAAACATTGTTATAGCGCAGGAAATGCTTCATAATATGACAAGAATCAAAAGTAAAGTGGGTTTCTTTGTGATCAAGGTTGATTTATCCAAGGCTTATGATCGACTTGATTGGGATTTTATTCACAAAATTCTGGTAGAAGTGAAACTCCCAATTGAGATGATCAATATTATTATGAATTGTGTCACCTCGGTGAAGAGCACTGTTCTTTGGAATGGGGCCAGGTCTGAATTCTTTCCTCCTCAATGTGGTGTTAGACAAGGAGATCCAATGTCTCCCTATCTCTTTGTGTTATGTATGGATAAGCTTTCCCACCTGATTGTTGAAGCTATCGAAGATGGTAAATGGAAACCCATGCGTGCCGGTAGAAATGGCCCTTTAATCTCACATCTCATGTTTGCGGATGATCTTCTCCTTTTTGGTCAGGCAACAGATGAGAATATTAATGCTGCTATGGTGGTTCTTCATAAATTTTGTGCTATGTCGGGACAACATGTTAACTATGACAAATCCTCCATTTTCTTTTCTCGGAATGTTCATAATAATGTGCGATGCTCGTTGAGTACGCAATCCGGGCTGAAGGAAGCTGTAAGCTTGGGCAATTATCTAGGAGTGCCAGCGCTAGGACGGGCACCTAGAGTGCAAGATTTTCAGTATATGATTGAAAAAGTCAAGGCAAGACTCTCTGGTTGGAAAACTAGACATTTATCCCTAGCTGGTAGAATTACTTTAGCAAAGTCGGTTATTCAAGCAATCCCAATTTATCCTATGATGTCTATGCCGATCCCACGTACGTGTCTTAATGAAATAGAAAAACTCCAAAGAGCATTTATTTGGGGTGATACTACAGAGAAGAAGAAAGCACATATGGTTGGTTGGGATATTATGACTAAACCCAAGAAGTGTGGGGGAATGGGTTTTAGGACTCTTCATGATGTGAATGTAGCTTGCCTGGTCTCTAATGATTAATGAACAAAGCTTGTGGGGAGATGTAATGAAAGGAAAATATGGCCGGGAAGGATGGACACAAGGAAAAGTTACTGCTAGACCAACGGATTCGCCGCTGTGGAAGGCCATTGTCAAGAGTTGGCCGCATCTTGAACATCATAGATGTTGGTCCATAGGTAATGGTAGCAAGATCAATTTCTGGAATGACAAGTGGATAGATGAGAATATCCGAATTAGAGATTATGAGAGCAATATTCCTGAAGCAGCCCGTGATTGGAAGGTTCACGATATTGCTACTGTGTGTGGAAGCTGGAATTTTGACATGATAAACAACATAGTGCCGACTACTATCATAAAGAAAATGCAAGCTATTGTACCTCCTCATGTTAATCAAGGGGACGATATCCAACTTTGGCCCGGAACGAATATGGGAAATTTTACAGTAGCTTCTGCTTATCATTTAATCACTAATGATCTAGTGGATAATGTAGATAGGAAATTGAGTCAAATTTGGAAGCTTGATGTGATAGAGAGAGTTCGAGTCTTTATTTGGCAATTGGCTCATGATCGAATTCTCACAAATTCTCGCCTTGCTCGTTGGAGTAATGGAAATCCGAACTGCCATAGCTGCACTGAGTTTGAAGAAACAACTCTTCATGTGATGCGTGACTGCCCAATCGCGGTAAATATATGGAGACACCTACTCCCTTACAAGGACATAGGTCACTTTTTTGTCGTTGGCTTTAATGATTGGATCTCCTTCAATCTTGACAACAAGTTCGGAACGGCTAAAGACAGCAGCTGGAGCGCTACTTGGGCTACTACGTGTCATCTTCTTTGGCAATGGAGGAATAAGAGTATTCATGACACTGAGTTTGTAAGTCCGCATCGACCTTGGAGTTTGGTTATAGATTATGTAGAGGAATACAAGAGAAATATAAAGGCAGAGGCACTAAATTGTCATGACAGATGCAAACAACAAGTTAATATTAGTTGGCAGGCCCCTCCAATGGGATGGTATGTACTGAACACTGATGGAGCTGCTAAAAAAAGTGACAAGAAGGCTGGTTGTGGTGGCATTATTCGAACTAACACCGGTGAGTGGGTGGAGGGGTTCATAAAGGCTCTTGGTGATACCACTGCTTACATGGCTGAGCTTTGGGGTGTTTTTGAAGGTCTGATCCTTGTTAAGAGAAGAGGAGTAACTAAACTGGATCTGAGGATTGATTCTGAAGTGATAGTTAAGAGTTTACAAGTCCGGAAAAATGGTAGTATTATAGGTTGTACCCTTATGAAAAAGATTTATAAAGTTCTTGTAGAATTTCAAGAGGTCAGAATCACTCATGTTTTTCGAGAAGCTAACCGGTGTGCAGATATGCTTGCTAATATGGGCTGCTCTAATGCTGATAACATTATTTATTTTGAGTACCCTCCTGCGGAGGTGATACAGATTGTTGATGATGACTATAGGGGTGTTTCTTTCCCCCGTCTCGTTTCCTTGTAATCTTCTCCCTTGGGCTTAGGCCCCGTTGAATACCAAAAAAAAAAAAATTAGATGTCGCACCAAAGGAAATTAGAAAAATCTTTCCATTTTTGAATATGCTCCTGAAGTAGCAAATTATTTTTTTGGATACATTGTTTTTACTCTTATTTATTGTTTATCATAAAGACAATTAATGATATTTATTATCATAAACACAAATTGAAAAGTATGGCTAAGATTTTAAAGGATTTCAATTTCCACTTTTAATTTGTACCGTTAATATTTTTTCTTCTTTCCTAAGATATGAATTAATGCTAATTGGTGTAGACTTTATTTTAAAAGTTTAAAATTAAAAAAAAAAAAGTTTTATGGACATTAGAAACTTCACCTTACCAAAAGAACATTAGAAACTTCAAATTGATTTGGATATCAATATTATTTTAGTTACCTCAAATATTTATAGTGTTTTCTTTAAATTTCTCTTTTAGAAAAATGAAATATTGTAATTAAATTATCTTAATAATTGGTTAATGTATTACTTATATTGTCACTTCAAGTTACTGTTTATTGGTTACTACTATGATTTTACTCTTCAACAAATGAATTTGATTATTTTTGTCATAAATTGTCTGACTTAATTGTTTTATTGTCAATTTAATGGAATTTGTTCATAATGTATGAAAGAGAAAAAAAAATTGAATTTTTATATTGTTATTTATATGATATGATTGATCTATATGAGTATAGTTTGCCCGGAATTTTAAAATATTTTTGGCATTATAAAAGTTATCTAAAGCTCCGGAAGAGCAACTATTTTTATATAAAGGAATAAAGTTTATATTGAGAGTGCATTAGAACTCATAGAAATTTATTGAGTTTTAAACTATAAGCCCAGAAAAGCCATAGTGTGATGTATTTTAACTAAGAATCAAGAAGATTCATAGAAAAAATGAACATAAATTATTTATTTATCTTTTCAATCAAATTATCTTTGTAAATTGAGATACAATATCATGCGTATTATACAACCAATATTCATTGTAATTTGGTGGATAAATTTATGGATTATTGAGATATTTCCTGAAGCAAATATATCATCTAAGTTGTGATCTTTTATCAAAGAATGATTAAATTGTCCCAGAAGGACATGTTGGTGTATACGAAATTGTACGGTGATTCTCTGGCAGAGATCTATGAAATCCCAAACAATGTTTATGATGATGTGGTGGAAATCACACTTGAGGGGAAGAATATTGAGAATTCAAGTGTGATTTAGAGATTCTCTTATTTTCCCCAACTATTGGTATCAAAGTAGGACGATAAAATGACGAAATATGAAAATCCCTGAAGGATTCAAATTGCGAGAAAATATTATCTGAAATATTGAAGTATCATTTTATTTAAGGCAAAGTTCTACATTTGAAAAAATTAATATAATTGGCATGACCGGTTAGACCATCCTGAGTCTTATGATGCAATCGAAGAGTATGAACATTCTTCAATATAATGAATTAACAGATGTTGTTCTCAAAGCCAATAAAAGGTGAAATAAGGGATTTAAATTTCCCATTATTTGACGTGATACATGTGCATATATTTAATATTTTGTGGGCCACATAGATATTATATAAGTTTATCGATGCATCGAATAAATGGCCAAGTAAATGTCACCAACCTTGATCAAGTTGGTGTGTGACATGATTTTGAATGCCGAGTTGCACATGTTCATATTTAGAATGATCTGGGAAAGATATTTAGTTAAATGCTTCATATTTATAGCCAGACAATTATTATGAGAACAAATGTCCTTACTTGGACATGTTACTTTGCTAGTAGTAACATCTATGTGCATCAAGCCAACGAATCATTAACATTCTCCCCATTAAAATTTGTTCATGGTCAGGAACTTAATATCTCTAATCTAAGAATTTTTTTTATGTGAACTATTCTCCATTGTCCAGCAGACAACGTTAGATAAAACTACAGAAAACTGAGATTATGTAATGAATTTGAGTCTTTACCTTACGATATTTTGTATCTTGTTATTAGGGGGAGAGAAAAATAAATATAAGCAGCTCTGAAATATTTCTATAAAATGCATTCAAATACTGGCACACAACAATGTGAACTTGAAGTTCAAAATATGCATTCTCTGACCTAAAAGAGATTTCTAAATTCCTTTATGCTGCAAATGTCATTTTCTATTGAAATTTTAATAGGCTAAGGCATGCCTAAAACTTGGTTCCAAAGATAAAACTTAGAGAAGGAAGATGGTCTTGTTGGTGAGAAAAATAATCATGAAAAGTGTAGAGATTGCAAAATGTTTATACCTCCCGAAGAGGTTCAGGTACCTGTCATTTCTGATAATAAAGAGATCTCAAAACAAAGAACCAAGAACTTGAAAAATTGTCGACAAATGAGGTAGCACTAATTAAATATTATAAGTGCGGGAACATTGAACCCAAATTAAAGGGTGTGGTTAGCCAAAATATAAAGAAGCAATTCATTTGCAAAATATAATGGTTCTTGGATTTGAAGTCTATGCCCTGAAGGTATAAATCCAATAAGGCATATACGAGTCTTCGTATTCAAGTGAAATGAGAAATATTCACCTGAAGTAAAATCAAAATGTTTTCTTAATTTTAGTAACACAAAAGACTCACTTTATTTGAAAATTGTGTTACAATATATTTACATGGCTCACTTATTGTTAGTGAGGATTAAATGAAACTCCTTGAAGGAATTAATTTGCATGAGATATGCACTTAAAAATATTAAAGAGATGACTTAATAAAATAAATAAGTCTCTTTGTATATGCATACAATCAAAATGCATGTTGTATAATAATTTTAGTGAATATTTCCAAATGAGAAATATGAGAATGACATTTGTCCACCATTGAAAATGAATTTGTTATAATTGATTTTTTATGATGATAATATAAACTTGATCAGAACTCCTGAAGAGCTCTTGAAATTCATTGATTAAAGAAAAGTTTGGAATGAAATATGTTGGATGGTCAAAGTTTATTTTGAATTGCAAATTTAGTATTTCATTGAGGTTTTATGCACCAAGACACTTTGGAATGAAATAAGGTATTAAACACATTTTATATGAAAAGATATAATTTGTGTATCGATGTCACTTGATGTGAACAAATATTATCACATGTCTCAAGAAAATGATGGCTTACTTGAATTGGTCCTGAAGTACCACATTTTAATTCAAATGGAGACCAATACATTGTTGACCTATTATTTGTTATTATTATATCGTCAAATATATATTTTGTTATTTTGAGATATGCAGGTTATTTGTCTAATCCTCATAATAGTAAGGATAACAAACAACTATATGTTTACATGAGGAAGAACAATCACTCATGGAAATCTGTGAAACAAACTACCAATAACAATCTCATGAAATAAAATGACAAGAAAAGTTAAGCACCACGTGAGATAAATCAAGAATGTGATTTGGTTCAAGTACGCATTAAATACAAGAGTTTTGTGAATTTTCTTCTAAAGGGTTCTATAACAATTCAATATGAAGATAATATCGGAAGCACTGTTAATTTGAAAGAAGGGTATAATAAAGAAGATATGAAGAACTCTCTACAAGGTCAATATCAAGTCAAGCTTTTGAGCAACTACTACAGAATATTATTTTTGGTTTTTTTTCCCTCATATATAATTTTCTTTATGAGGGGGAGACATAAATATGTTCTGCACTCTTTTTCCCTTCACCATGGTTTTGTCCCACTGGGTTTTCCTGGTAAGGTTTTTAATGAGGCAGTTAAAACATAAAGGATGTTGTACTCTTTTTCCTTCACTAGGTTTTTTTTTCCCAAAAGGGTTTTTCTCTAGTAAGGTTTTAACGAGGCATATCCTTCATGGACATCCAAGGGGAAGTGTTATGAATAATTATAGGTGGATGTCCAATAGTATTGGCCCATATCAGTGGCCCATATGTTTTCCTATAAATAGGACTATCATTTCTATGTAATGTACACCTTGATGAGAATAATACAATCTCTATTCTTTCTCCCTTCTCTCCTTTATCTTTTCTTCTCTATTATTCCTCCTCTTTACAAATAGTTTCATAACAATTTCCATTTTTTTGTACACTAACATATTATATTAAAATATTGCGGTTAACAAATTGGTTGTCTCTAACCCCATCTAAATCTGTAGCTAACCGACGAGTTCAGATCTGCTCCATTTGGTTATCCTCCAGTGTTCCCATTTCTTTGCTTAGATGTGTGACACGTGGATATGAACTAATCAGATGGTTTAGATTAGATTGGAAAATCAGGATTCTTCTTCTTCCTTTCACAGTAACCCCGTCCTACTTCTCTGTCTCAATTTTCATCAAACACCTCTCAATCTCCGTCGCATCTCCATCTCTCTATCACAGTCTCTCCCACTCACTGTTGCCGACATGAAGTCTTCCTTCCTCACCGCCTCACCACCTCACTGTCGGTGTCTCCATTTTTCCCCTTTACAATTTAAGTTGAAGATGGTTTGATTGAAATTGAAGATTGTCATTGAAGCTGAAGACTGTTTGATTGAAATTGAAGATTGTTTGGTTGTAATTAATTTTACAGTATAATTTTAAGTTGTAATCTTTCCCTTTGTTTATGAAAGCATGACTGCCTTCTTGGTCCTCTTCTTATTCTTATTGTTTTGAAACATTGGGATATTGATAAATTCAATTACAGGGTTTGGTACAATTTCTATATTGATATTGGTTTTACTCTATCTCAGTGGAGTGGCCATGCTTGTGTATCTTTCTTATAACTTTTTAGACATATTTTGAGACAATTTGGCTAAAACAAGACAATGGGTGATAGCAACGAGAGCAAGTGTGTTAGTACTGCCAAAGAGAGGGAACGGCGACGGCGACGGAGACGGCGTTAGGACGTACAGAGATTTGACGGCCGCGAGTTGTGATGAGAGGACGAGCAGCGATGTTGCAAGGAAGAAGATGAACAGTGATTTATGTGAAGGAAGTAGAGGGAACGTTTGTATGTTTACGCGTTTCTTTTTTCTTTTTCTATTCCTTTTAAATCTGTACCATTGAATTCATTTTTGCCAGATGTCACACATCTAAGCAAGGAAATGGAAACACGGGAGGATAATCAAATGGAGGTGATCTGCACTCCTAACTGACGACCAGGACCTTTCCATCTGTTTTTATTTTAGTTTCCAAAACTACTTCATTCATTCATTCACATCATCATAATGTTGCATCTGCCGCAACTTGTCAGCCGTTGATTAATTTTGTTAAAATGGTCTCTCTCCATGCTAGTATACGCATAGTTTTCTTCTTTTCTTTTTTATATAAACAATTTATATTTTCTTTAACATAGCTTGGCTTTGACACATTAAAAAAATCTCATTGTCTTCGCATAAAACATGTAAGTGTCATTTTATAAAAAAATAAACAATAATATGTATGTGTCATTTTATCAAAAAATAAACAATAATATGTATGTGTCAAATTAATTTATTTTTGTTAGATGTCCAATTTTAATTTTTGTTAACATGTATTTATTTTTATTTTTATTTCTTTATTTCTTTTTTTGGAAGAAAAAAGTGATTATTTTATATAAATAGAGGTAATTACACTGTAATGGAAGGTAAACGGGCAACAAGTAAACGGACAACAAGCTGCACCGCTAACCCTTTTTTATGGCAAAATTAATTCTTTTAAATACAACATCTTGAGACCTAGGAGACACCACATTACTATGCATGACTCTTTGAATTCTTATTATTTTTTTGAATTTTTTATTAGGCTATTTTTTTTTACAAACTATTAGGCATATTAGTATTTTGATTTCTTAAAGAACTTTTTAGTTTTACATTGGTCTCTTATTAATTAATTTTTTTTACATATGTGTATTCAATCAAATTACATCTTACCGAAGCCATTAGATTTGGTGTAGTGGTGAAAAATTTGGTTAGTATGCTAGAAGTTCTAAGTTCGATCTCTAACTCCATTATAAAAAAAATCACATCTTATTGTTACTTTCATAAAAATCATTTTTGAAATATAATTTTTTGAAAAAAAAAATGATTTTGACTATGTTTTAGTCTAATAATGTATGTTTATATATTTTTTTCTTTGAAAATAGGATTTAACCCTGAGAAATTAAGATATATACTTGAAAAATATATCTTAAAAACGCTCTCATATTATACTTATTTGAAAAATATACAACAATTGAATTTGTGCTTTTCTTTTTTTACAAGATGTGTATCCATGAAAAAAATAAAGGTTGGATTAAATATAGGTAACATTTTTCGTAGATTAACTTAAAAATCATGCAGAGTTTATTTTAATTAAAAATAGGTACAAACAATTAGTAATAGATATATATTTCCTTACAAATCGAGTTTGAAAATTAACAATACGGATATACTTTATTTTTTATGAATGCAATAAGGATATACTAGAAAAAATATATAACAATTGAATTCGTGGTGTTCTTTTTTACAAGATGTGCGTTCAATAAAATATAATAAGTAAATATTGGCTAAAAAATAGATACAATTTAAGTCCATGGTATACTAATATAACCTCCATTGTGATTTATAATTTTTTTTCGTAATTTATAATAAATAATACTGACAATATATATTTACATAATATTTATTGTTTGTATTGCTATGTTTAAAAAAAATTATTATAATAAGTACTAAAATTTATAGTAATATTAAAATACCCGTGTCCGTGCATTGCAGGGTCAAAGTCTAGTAAAAACAAAATTGTGGAGTTAAGATTAACAACAATGCTAAACTGAGATAATTTATTCAACCTTTATCATTCTACATTATTCTAGACTCCAGAAGAAGAAGAATGACAAGAAGGAAGTGAGTTGCATACTGTATTGCTTTTATGAGCACTTTGGACAGTGGTCGTATGATATTATGATCTCAAGAGACATTGTATCAGTGTTGTAACTGTTGTTGAATGGACAAAACACTCTAATATAGTATATGGTATAAATTGCTCACATAAAATTAGTCTATATTAAAATTAATTTTAATATTAATTATCAATAAAATTGTATTATATAATTTATTTTTTATTAATTTTATATGTTGACTTGTGATATATTATATTTTTAAGGGTCATGCTAACTAGTGCCCCCGGGGGCACTAGTTAAGGATATAGAAAAGGTAACTTTTTGCATTGAAAATAATATTTTTTGTATTTTACAAACATTGACTGCACAAACTTCAATGTAATTTTACTATATTGGGTATCTTTAACTAATGCCCCGGGGTCACTAGTTAGCATTTTCCTAGTATGAAATTAAAAATATTATGTAATTTTTGTTTATTATTATTATTATGTATATTTTTAGAAATATTAAAATATATATTTAATTGAAAATGGTCCGACCGGTTGAACCCCAGTCAAACTGGTTGAACCTTGAACCGGTGAACATACAAGTTTATTAACCGGTCTGATTCTGATTACCTTGTTGATTGTACTTCTGTTTATTTTTCTTCTTCAGCCCTATTATTTCCTAACATTAAAATAATGCTATACAAAAATGAGTTAGAATTATTTATCAATTGGTTAAATTCTATGTAGCAATTTGGACAATTTGAACCTAAAAAAGCAACTCAAAAAAGCCACCTAAATTTCCCCTATTATTGATGCTCTAAGCTATGCTTACTAATAGGGAGTAATCCTCTTACTAACTTACTTCCTAAATGAGTGGAACTAGAATCATGGAGTGGAAAATGGTGTGTTGTGATTGTGTGAATAGGGAAAGGAGTTGCACTTTGGATTTTCAAAATTGCAAGTCATGCTCATACATAATATGTGTTTCCTATCAAATCTTAATTCAATTATCTTTATCGTAGTCTCTCAATTTTTTTATGGTCCAATTTAGTCTAAAGTAACATTAAAACTCAAATCAATAGCCATGACATTTCTATATTCAAAGCAAGTTAATTTCTTATTTGTTATAATATATAGATTAATTCTTTTGTTCCTAACATGAAAATACCAGCAACAAATTTGAATTTTATTTATTTAAGAGATTGAATTGATTCATGAGAAAATTGTGAGGACCAAAATAATCTCCGCTCTTCTTTTATTTATCTATTTCATTTCTAGGTTAAATAATTTTTTGACCAATACAACTCGTAAAAACCGAAGAAAAAACAAAGAAATTGGCGGTTTGGATTGAGTCGCGTGTCAGCGGGTCTAGAAATCCGGTTTACAGAGAGTTGACATTGGCGGGTTTGGGTGGAGATAATTGGACCGCTGGGCACCGGAACCCGCCCACATAGTGGAAAATCAAAACGCAATGTTTTCAACTAAGTTTGGGATACACACATATATGATATATAACAATTTTGTGACTTTTATTTCTTAATGGATGATTGTATTAACTTTTAATGTTTACAATAGTTGGTTATGCAACTTATGTCCAACATATTATGCAACTTATGTCCAACATATCATGCTACTTAATTATGGTTGATGATACAGTTTTTAAAAGTTTAATTATGGGCTATCAAAGTTTAAAGTACAATTTTATTTTAAAAAAATATGCTAAAAATTGCATTTGGGCTATCCGAATGAAACCGCTCGATAAACCTATTAAACCGCAAACCCGAACCCACGAAAACCGTTATTATTTTTTGGCCGGATTGGGTCTTATGTTCCGACTCTGCGGTTTGGATTGAGTGATAACTTTGGGCCCGAATCCGCCTAAATCTGCCCACTGTCCACCCCTACCCATGAAGATAAGAATAACTTCCGAACTAACCAATTAATTTTCTTCTACAAATGTTTAAATTTAGAGAAAATATAACATGTGCTTTTAAGTCACATGTTAATGATTCAAAAAAGAAAATGTTTTATAATAATTCATGCAACTAATCCACTTTTTAAACTTGATCACAAATTAATTATACAAAATTTAAGATAATATTTATGCTTTAAAATTCTTAACATGTGCCTTTAGACTTCAGGGCATATGTTAGCAAGATCCTTAAGTTTATTTATTATATTTTTTTGATAAAAAGATCCTTAAGTTTAACTACACACATTTTTTAGAAAAATCTAGTAATAAAATTATTATCTTTATATTCCCCAAAAAATTATTTCCATAAATAAATTAGGGTCCGTTTGGATTTGATTTGTATTTTAGCTTATGAAAATAAATGAACATTTATATTAATTCATAAGTTTTTACTAACAAATATTGCATCTTTAGCCCATCATAAAAAAAACAAATATTGCATCTTTATAGATATTTTTTCATAAACTATCTTGAAAAACTTATAATAATACATAGTAAAAGTTTATTTATTTAAATAAATTATTTTACATAAACATATTCTTTTATATATTTTGTTGAATTCTTAGATTACTTTTTTTTTTGGTCAAAATGTTTTTTACTTTTAAAATTTATTAAATAAATTTATGTATCTAAAATTATGTTTATTTATAAAAATGATTCTCTCCATAACATTATAGTAAATTTATTTTTTCCAATCATTGATTTGGGAGGAGAGAAATGAAAAAGATGAATTTAAGGGCGGAAATATACATATAATTATTGAGGAACATAAGGAAAAAAAGTTGAGAGATCTCGTTTACTTTTTTTTTTACAAACATAAATATTCATTCATTCAAATTGAAATATACATAGATCATTACAAATTCAAGATTGCTAAAAACTGAGAAATGTGAATCTTCAAACAATAATGCAGCACCTATAATAACATACAACAACATCATGAAAGTGTCTACAAATATGACAAAATAAATGAAACTGGAATATTCATATTGCCGGATCTGCAACGTTGATTTCTAAGTTTTCATCAGATCTGTAATGAGTTGAGGTAAATATATTACTTAATAGGCAAAATTACACGTTTGGTCATTTATCTTATTTTTTTGTAACACTTTGGTCCTTTATCTTTTATTTGCGACATTTTAGTCCTTTATCTTATTTTTTTTGTAATACTCTGGTCCTTTATTTTTTATTTGTAACACTTTGGTCCTTTGAAGAACATGAAGATATGAAAGAATTGATGAAGATGATGAACATATTCATCAAAATTATGAGTTTTATTTAATTTTAATAAAAAGGTATCTTAACAAATAAAATTCACCATTTTCTTAATAAAAAAAATATGAAAAAATGGTTTATATGTGAATGTTATAAAAGATAAAGGACTAACATGTTACAAATAAAAGATAAAGGTCAAAGTGTTACAAATATATAAGATAAAAGATCAAAGTATTACAAATTAAAAATAAATGACCAAAATATTATAAAAAAAATAAAATAAAGGATCAAACATATACTTTTGCCTACTTAATATGCCAATCAATTAATAATGTGATTTACAACTTTAAACTCACTAATCTTTTAACAAATTTGAGATATTCAACTTTTTCTCTCTATATAAGTTGTGTCGATTGTTACTTTTTTTCACATCTCCTTTTTAAAAAATTAATAAACAGCATCCTTCCATGTATTTTTCTACTAATAAAATATGAATATTTGCATCATGATGATATTATTGGCATGTGCTGCATTTCCTGCAGCCATGTCTCTTATGCTCCTCCTTTCTGAATCATCAATTGATGAAATTTATCATCAATGGATGATTACACATGGACGCACATATGCAAACACTTCTGAGATGGAAAAAAGAAAGACAATATTTAAGGAGAATGTAGAATTCATTGAGAAGAGAAATAAGATGAACAAAGTTGCTGGCAAGAATTATACACTAGGCCTTAATGAATTTTCCGATTTAACCACTGACGAATTGATTTCATGTTCTGGAATAATGAATATTCCAAACGAACTTGTTTCCTCCAAAACAATGTTCTTCTTTGATGATATACCAGAGTCTATTGATTGGAGAGAACGTGGAGCTGTCACCTCCGTTAAGAACCAAGGCCGCTGCGGTAACTATAATATATGATTGTTTTGTTTAATTTTTTTTTTACTTAAATATACTTTTAATCCTTCTATTATTTTTTGAGTTTAATGGACATACTACATTGATGTAAAATATTTTTACACTAGCGTCCAATTGAAATTGACTATTCTTCCACATTATACTAGAAAAGTAGAATGTAGTGGGATGATTTGACAGAATATATGGATGATATCAAATGATAGAATAAAAATATTTTGCACTATCGGTGTATGTCACGTTTTTTTTATAAATGAAGTTTGTTTTTGATAAATAAAGATGATGTTTTAATACCCATATTTTAAAAATACATTTTTTGGTCCCTTAGTTATATATTTTTTTTAAAAGTAAACATTTAATTTAATTAATCAAAAAATGTGTTCATTGATGTGTTCCTCATCTTATTATTTTCTTCAATAAACCCATAAATTTCAAAAAAAAAACTCCAACAAAATAAATAAAGCAAAAAAAAAATCAAATTTATCGTAAATAAACCTAAGTGTGTTTGGATGAGGGAATATTTTGAGGTAATGTAATTTTTTGAGGGAATTCAAATGCTTTGGACAAAATTCCTTGTTTGGATAATTAATTTGGAGAATTTTAAAAATGAAGGGAATTTGTGGAGTATTTTGTTTAAACTAAATTTAAAGAATTTCAAATGACACCTAAAAGCTAAAAATTTGAAATTCATTCTTCTCTATAAACTTTTAAAAATTACTAGTTGATAAAAAAATCTAAAATTAGCCAAAAAATCTAAAATCAACTATAAACCCTAAAAATCGGCCGAAAAATCATAAATCGGCTAAAACCCAAAAATCGGCCGAAAAACCTAAAATCGGTCGAAAAATCCAAAATCGACTAAAAACCCTAAAAATCAACTATAAACCCTAAAATCGGCCGAAAAAACAAAAAATCAGCCGAAAAACCTAAAATCAACTATAAACCCAAAAATTGGCCGAAAAACCAAAAATCGGCCGAAAACCTGAAAATCAGCCGAAAAACCTAAAATCGGCCGAAAAATCTAAAATTGGCCGAAAATCCTAAAATCAGCCGACAAATCTAAAATCGGCCAAAAACCCTAAGATCGGCCGAAAACCCTAAAATCGGCCGAAAACCCAAAAAAATCTGCCGAAAAACCTAAAATCGGCCGAAAACCTAAAAATCAGCCGAAAAACCTAAAATCGGCCAAAAAATCTAAAATTGGTCGAAAACCCTAAAATCAGCCAAAAACCCTAAAATCGGCTGATTTTAGGGTTTTAGGCCGATTTTAGGTTTTTCGGCGATTTTTTGGGTTTTCGGCGATTTTTAGGGTTTTCGGCCGATTTTAGGGTTTTCAGCCGATTTTTTGGATTTTCGGCCAATTTTTTGGGTTTTCGGCCGATTTTATATTTTCCGGCTAATTTTAGGGTTTTCAGCCGATTTTAGGTTTTTTCGGCCGATTATTTGGGTTTTCGACCAAATTTAGATTTTTCGGCTGATTTTTAGGTTTACAACCGATTTTTTGGGTTTAGGGTATTTTAGGTTTTTTGACCTGTTTTATGGTTCAGACCGAGTTTTTTTATTATAGTTATTCAAATAATATAAAAAAAAAATGACAATTTTGAAAATGAATTACTTTGTAATTCATTACATTTTTCAAACAAAGAATTTTGAAATGAAGGAAATTCAAATGTGTCATCCAAACAAAAAATTTTGAAATAAAGGGAATTCAAATAAAAGTATTTGAATTCCATAAAATTTCAAAATTCCTTAAATTTTAAAATGACTCATCTAAATCCACTTTAAAATATCCTTATTAACTTTAGTTAATGGAAGGCGGGTGCTTTCAATTCTTGTGGATTTGTTCTCAAAATTTGATACCAAAGCTATCACAATCTCATCCCTCAGTCTCACCACCGCTCTTAACCCTTCTCTGACACCCTCAGCCACATTCCAAGTTTCCAACCTTATCTCTGTTATCCCTCGTATTACCTTTGAAGAATGATTTATTGTTAATTGAGGAAATGGCCAATGGGTATGATAGTGCTGATTTCCCCGTTCATGGTTTTCTAATTCTCTTTTCACTTTATTACGTTGTTTGTTATTATGCTTATGGTAGTTAATGAATACATGCAAATCTACATGTGATACTAATTATTTGTTGCTAGATAAATATCTCAAATTATAAATGGTACAGTAGATCTCACTAATTTTTTAATATTTTTAAAATATTATTCAATTTAAAATACCAGTAATGACATGTATAATACAATACTATTTTATTTTTTGTCAAGGGTATTGGTTCCATTTGATTTGACTTTTTTAGAGTTTAAAAGTTATCTTTGAAACAAATTTAAAATTAAGAGCTTTAGAAATAAAGTTAAAGTTGTTTGGTAATATTTGTTTTTTATTTTAAAGTTATTTGGTAAAATATTTTAAAAAACTTTTAATATAAGGTTATATAAGTTTTTAATCCTTAAAATTTTCAAACGTTAATTTAAAACTAAATAAATAAAATCAATAACATTTTTTTAAAAAATCTTATACAACAATCCATTTTAAGAGAAACACTCTGCTCTAAAAAAAAGTTGCACTCACTATATTACTAGCAAATAATTGATTTTTCAAAGAAAGTTACCAGCAAAATAAATAATTAATGATTGCTTCATCTATATATATATATATATATATATATATATATATATATATATATATATATATATACTCTTAGTGACTTTATAAAAAAAATCCATGGATTGATCCACATAGTATTTTTAACTTTTCAAATATCTTCTTTTTTGTCAATTTTTTTCTATAAAAATAAGTTGCTTATTTTTTGTTGAGCTCAATTTGTTTTTTTTGAATTAATTTGTTGAGCTCAATTAAAAGAGTGTTTGACCTTAATTTTGCTTTTAAGTAAAGAAAAGTTAAAAAAAATGGGGCCAATTCAAACACTATCTTATAATACTATTAATAAGTATATTCACCTAATGCTGCCATGTTATTAGTGGCAAGCCAAATTAACCCTACAATGGAATGGAGTGATCAAAACTAAAATAAAATAAAATTGAAGACCAAAGAAAGTTAATTTTTAAAATAGAAAAACAACATCATTTTTAAAAAAAAATTAGGGATTAAAAATACATCTAAAATTATTTTTTTATTATTAAAAACTTCGTTTTTTATTAACAAGGACCCTTGTGCCTTTTTCTAAGAGCATCTCCAATTGTGATACCTCTTTGAGTATCATACATCACTAAAGAGTGGTCCCTACAATGTCATGTAATAATTATGTAACTCATATATAATTTGCTTCAATAGTGATGCTACTTTTGGTATCATACATTATTAGCAAATGATTCATTATATTTAATTTTATATACAAAAAAATGTAACATTAAATTGATGATACGGTACCTTAAATAAGGTACCGTATCATCAATTTTGATACTTTCTGTGCCACGTCATGGAACTCCAATAATTAAAAAAAGTTAGATACGGATCATAAGTCTATGAAACTCTCTATGATACCTTTATTGGAGATGCTCTAATACATTTGTTTCTGCGTTACACTATATTCTGTTTTTTTTTTCCTTTGCTTGTCATAAAAAAATATATCACAACCTTCTAAAACCAAAAAAAAAAAAATTAATACAAGGTGCCTTTAATTGATTTAATTTTTATTCACTTACAAAACTTTCCTTTGTCCGCTTGAAAGAAAACAAAATACATTCCTCCATGTCCGGTCTTTTGGACTTTTTAACTCAAGTGGATAACATGTAACTTAAAATCTTTGATTTGAAAAGTATTTTTTACAATCGTGCAACCTTCAAAAAATATTAATTAGGTAGACACTGATTTTAAAAAAATTAAATTAAATAATATATATATATATATACGGAATAAGAAATATATTTTTATGTGTATATGTCTCACGAAAATATTTTTTTATTATTACTGCTACTACTTTAATTAATCAATATGTATCGTAGGATGTTGTTGGGCTTTTGCAACTATGACAGCTATAGAAGGTCTTTGGCAAATAAAAAGGGGTGATTTGATCTCCTTGTCAGTCCAACATTTGATTGACTGTGATTGGGGGAGCAACGGGTGTCACGGTGGTTATCTTAATAGTGCCTTTGAGTTTGAAAAATTACACACCGGTGGTGTTCCAAGTGAAGATGATTATCCATTTAAAAGAATACAACAAGCATGCCGTAATGATTTTATTCCCTCAGCAGGATTTAATGATTATCACTTTGTACCTCGTGGTGATGAACAACAACTATTACAAGTTGTAGCACAACAACCAGTAGCAGCTCAAATTGCTTCTAGTGATGAATTCAAAGCTTACCGTGGAGATGAGATTTACTCAGGATCATGCGGATCCGTTTTGAACCATGCGATTGCTATAGTCGGTTTGATAGCGCAGCCACTAAACACAGAACACAGATCCACACAGATCTATAAGCACTCAGAGCAGATCCACACAGTTCTATAAGCACTCAGAGCAGATCCACACAGTTCTATACGCACACAGAACAGATCCACAAAGTTCTATATGCACACACACACAGTTGCAGAAACAATGTGTTTCTGCACTATCAAGATGAAACAAACTCTAATGAATGAATAAGAAAAACAACTAATTTTATTCATCCACCTTGGGGTAATGGTACTCAAATATTTACATGCACTAATACAAGTATATATAATACTTGGATCACTTAACAAACTAAAACAAACTACCTAACTATTAACTTGTAACACAAGTTAACTAACCAACTAACCAACTAATAACTTGTTACACAAGTTATCTTAACTAACTATTTACAAAAACAATTTTTATAACTTTGAATACAAAATTCCAACACTCCACCATAATTCAAAGTTGTTTCAAGCTAAAAATTCCAAGTTGCTTTCTCAAAAAATTCAAATCTCTCAAGTTTGAGAGCCTTAGTGAATCCATCTGCAAGTTGCAGCTCAGTAGGGCAGTATTGAACTTCAATGACTCCATTTGAAACTTGTTCCCTGATGAAGTGGTACTTGGTCTCTATATGCTTGCTTCTTCCATGAGAAATTGGATTCTTTGTTAAGCTTATAGCAGACTTGTTATCAATTCTGAGTACTAGAGGCTTGCTTGGTTCACACTTCAATTCTTTCATCACTGAATCAAGCCACAAAGCCTGACATGCTGCAAATGTGCCTGCAATGTACTCTGCCTCACATGATGAGAGGGCAGTCACAGCTTGCTTCTTAGTACACCAGGATATTGCAACATTATTGAACTTGAAAACATAGCCTGATGTGCTCTTTCTATCAGTTATGTCACCACACCAATCACTGTCTGAATAACCAATTAGAGTACTATCCTTATTGCTTGCACCATAAGGAAAGTATAGGCCAAAATCCATAGTACCTCTAATGTACCTAAAAATCCTCTCTGCAGCAATCAGATGAGGTTTCCTAGGATCATGCATATATCTGCTTATCATGCTCACTGAGTAACAGATATCAGGCCTACTATTGCAGACATACCTCAATGAACCAACCATTTGCCTGAACAAAGTTGGATCAACCTTTTCCATATCACTGTATTCACTAAGCTTGGAGTTAGTTTCTGAGGGATTTGTCACTGAATTGCACTTATTCAGTTCAAATTTTTCAAGTAACTCTGTTATATACTTCTGTTGATGCATCACAATGCCATCCTTGATCTTCACAAATTCCATTCCTAAGAAGAATGAGAGTTCACCTAGATCTGTCATTTCAAATTCAGCCTTCAATTTGCACTTTAATTTCTCAATTTCTGATTTTTGACTACCAGTTATAAGAAGATCATCAACATATAAGCAAATGATGACTAAATCTACCTTTGAGCTCTGAACATACACACCAAACTCTGATGCACATTTCTTAAATCCAATTTGGATAAGAAATTGATCAATCCTTTTATTCCAAGCTCTAGGTGCTTGCTTTAATCCATATAATGCTTTATGCAGTCTAAACATCATATTCTCTTTACCCTTAATTTCAAAACCTGGTGGCTGTGATACATACACCTCCTCATCTAAGGGACCATTCAGAAATGCTGATTTAACATCTAAGTGATACATCAACCAATTATTTTTGCAAGCTAGTGCTACTACTAACCTGACAGTCTCAATTCTTGCAACTGGGGCAAATACCTCATTGTAATCAATACCATGTTTTTGTAAGAATCCTCTAGCTACTAACCTTGCCTTGTATTTTGAAATTGTGCCATCAGGGTTTAGCTTCACTTTGAACACCCATTTCACATCAATTTTTCTTTTCTTGTCTGGCAAGTTAACTAGCTCCCAGGTCTTATTCTTCTCTATAGAGTGAAGTTCATCCTCCATTGCTTTCTTCCACACTCTATTCTTCAAAGCATCTTTGTAATCAATAGGCTCAGAACCTGCTAAGAGAGCAAAATGAATTAGATCACCATCATCATTCACAGCACTGTCAGAAGTGACTATGTGATCATTCAATCTGCTTGAGGTGCTTCTATTTCTCTGAGGTAATTGCCTTATCACTGGTGGAGATGTGACTTCTACATTCTCATCATCATCATCACTATCAGGAATTACATGATTTTGGTTATCATTATTCAATTCTCCAGCTGCTTCATTCTCAGATTCATCACTTGAATCAGGGAATGTATAACTACTTTCACTATTGTAAGTAGTTTCAACCTCCCATTTCCACTGCTCAGCTTCATTTATTATGACATCTCTGCTGATGTGTACTTTGTTAGTCATAGGGTCAAGTAGCTTATAAGCACCAGTTGGATGATAACCAATCAGTATCATTATCTCACTCTTGTCTGCAAGCTTAGTTCTTCTAGCATCTGGCACATGTTTGTAGCATAGTGAGCCAAATACTCTTAGATGTTTCACACTAGGCTTCCTTCCACACCAAGCTTCTTCTGGTACTATTCTTAACTTCTTTGTAGGGCATTTGTTAAGAATATAAGCAGCAGTTGTAACTGCTTCACCCCAGAATTTGTGAGGAAGAGATTTCTGCTTGATCATACTCCTAGCCATGTTCAATAAGGTCCTGTTTCTTCTCTCAGCTAGACCATTATGTTGTGGAGTATAGGGTGGTGTAACTTCATGAACTATGCCTCCACTCTTGCAGAAATCTTCAAAGTCTTTTGAGGTATATTCTCCTCCACCATCAGTTCTTAAAATCTTAATTGATTTCTCACTCTCCTTCTCAATTAATATTTTAAGATTTTTAAACACTGATAAAGCTTCACTCTTAAGCTTTATAGTGAATAACCAGATCATCCTAGTAAATTCATCAACAAAAGTGATGAAGTACTTGCTTCCACCAAGTGATGGTACCTCAAAAGGGCCACATACATCAGAATGTATTACTTCTAGAGCAGCACAAGCTCTTTTACTAGTCTCCTTCACAAATGGTAACCTACTCTGCTTGCCCTTCATGCATATATCACACAATGCATGCTTGACTCTAATCTTAGGTATACCATATACTAGTTCCTTAGAGTTCAAGTCACTTAAGTTTCTAAAATTCAAATGACCATACCTCTTGTGCCATAGTGTTTCAACATCATCAGCTATTGTAGTAGACATACACATCATATCCACATTGGAGATTTTGCACTTGTAAGTTCTGTTCTTTGACAATTTACACATCAACACTAAGTTCTTCATTTTGTCAAACAGCTTCAGTGCACTATCTTCCATGTTAACTGAGAAGCCTTTCTCTACCAATTGACCCAAACTAAGTAGATTACAGCTCATTTCAGGCACATAGAAGACTTCAGAGATGATTACTTTGCCTCCTTTCTTGCTTTTGATCACCATGTTACCAATGCCTTCTGCTGCAAGTTTTCTGCCATCTGCTAGTTTGATGCTTGATTTCTGGCTTGCATCAAAACTAGTTAACCATTCTCTGTGTGATGTCATATGATTGGAGCAACATGAATCTAAATACCAATCTTCATTTTGAGCATTGTCATCACAGGTTGTAGCCATCATGAGCACAGAATTAGCATCATTACTTTCTTCTGTCAAATTTGCATCTTGTTGATCCTTAAGTCTACATTCATTTGCAAAATGACCAAGCTTACCACAGTTATAACACTTAATCTTGCTCTTATCAAACTTTTTCTTGCCTTGATTCTTGTCATAACCTCCCTTTGATGATTCAGTTTTATCTTCAGTCTTGATCTTTGAATCTTTTGACCAATTTGCTTTGCCTTTGCCCTTGTTCTTATGATTCTTGCTGTCTTTGCCACCAGATTGAGCCTGCATTGCTTGTTGATTTGTTCTTTCAGTACTTCTGTTGACCACCATTAACTCATGTGCTTCTAAAGAACTTTGCAGTGCTTCAATCTTCATGTCACTCATGTCATGTGATTCTTGAATAGCCACCACAATGAAATCAAATTTCTGATTCAAAGATCTCAGAACTTTCTCTACAACCATCTTATCTGTGATGTTTTCTCCACAAGTTTGCATTTGATGAACTATTGCAAGTAGTTTGGAGAAATAATCACTCACCTTTTGATCATCTTCCATCTGCATCATCTCATAATTCTTCCTGTAAGCCTGCAACTTCACTTGCTTGACTTTTTCACCACCATCATGATATGATTGCAGAATATCCCATGCTTCTTTGGATTTTGTAGCTTTAGCAATCTTCTCAAAATGTTGAGAATCAACATTCTGTTGAATGTAGAACAAGGCCTTATAATCTTTCTTCTTGATTTCTTTGAAAGCAGTTCTCTGTGCATCTGTTGGATTTTCACCTAGCTCTTCATAGCCATTCATCACCACTTCATAGCAATCTTGTGCTCCAAACAATGATTTCATGACAGCACTCCACCTATCCCAGTTCTTTCCATCAAGAACCAAGATGTTTGTACCAAAACTGTTTGTAATTTTTGTTTATTATTATTATTATGTATATTTTTAGAAATATTAAAATATATATTTAATTGAAAATGGTCCGACCGGTTGAACCCCAGTCAAACTGGTTGAACCTTGAACCGGTGAACATACAAGTTTATTAACCGGTCTGATTCTGATTACCTTGTTGATTGTACTTCTGTTTATTTTTCTTCTTCAGCCCTATTATTTCCTAACATTAAAATAATGCTATACAAAAATGAGTTAGAATTATTTATCAATTGGTTAAATTCTATGTAGCAATTTGGACAATTTGAACCTAAAAAAGCAACTCAAAAAAGCCACCTAAATTTCCCCTATTATTGATGCTCTAAGCTATGCTTACTAATAGGGAGTAATCCTCTTACTAACTTACTTCCTAAATGAGTGGAACTAGAATCATGGAGTGGAAAATGGTGTGTTGTGATTGTGTGAATAGGGAAAGGAGTTGCACTTTGGATTTTCAAAATTGCAAGTCATGCTCATACATAATATGTGTTTCCTATCAAATCTTAATTCAATTATCTTTATCGTAGTCTCTCAATTTTTTTATGGTCCAATTTAGTCTAAAGTAACATTAAAACTCAAATCAATAGCCATGACATTTCTATATTCAAAGCAAGTTAATTTCTTATTTGTTATAATATATAGATTAATTCTTTTGTTCCTAACATGAAAATACCAGCAACAAATTTGAATTTTATTTATTTAAGAGATTGAATTGATTCATGAGAAAATTGTGAGGACCAAAATAATCTCCGCTCTTCTTTTATTTATCTATTTCATTTCTAGGTTAAATAATTTTTTGACCAATACAACTCGTAAAAACCGAAGAAAAAACAAAGAAATTGGCGGTTTGGATTGAGTCGCGTGTCAGCGGGTCTAGAAATCCGGTTTACAGAGAGTTGACATTGGCGGGTTTGGGTGGAGATAATTGGACCGCTGGGCACCGGAACCCGCCCACATAGTGGAAAATCAAAACGCAATGTTTTCAACTAAGTTTGGGATACACACATATATGATATATAACAATTTTGTGACTTTTATTTCTTAATGGATGATTGTATTAACTTTTAATGTTTACAATAGTTGGTTATGCAACTTATGTCCAACATATTATGCAACTTATGTCCAACATATCATGCTACTTAATTATGGTTGATGATACAGTTTTTAAAAGTTTAATTATGGGCTATCAAAGTTTAAAGTACAATTTTATTTTAAAAAAATATGCTAAAAATTGCATTTGGGCTATCCGAATGAAACCGCTCGATAAACCTATTAAACCGCAAACCCGAACCCACGAAAACCGTTATTATTTTTTGGCCGGATTGGGTCTTATGTTCCGACTCTGCGGTTTGGATTGAGTGATAACTTTGGGCCCGAATCCGCCTAAATCTGCCCACTGTCCACCCCTACCCATGAAGATAAGAATAACTTCCGAACTAACCAATTAATTTTCTTCTACAAATGTTTAAATTTAGAGAAAATATAACATGTGCTTTTAAGTCACATGTTAATGATTCAAAAAAGAAAATGTTTTATAATAATTCATGCAACTAATCCACTTTTTAAACTTGATCACAAATTAATTATACAAAATTTAAGATAATATTTATGCTTTAAAATTCTTAACATGTGCCTTTAGACTTCAGGGCATATGTTAGCAAGATCCTTAAGTTTATTTATTATATTTTTTTGATAAAAAGATCCTTAAGTTTAACTACACACATTTTTTAGAAAAATCTAGTAATAAAATTATTATCTTTATATTCCCCAAAAAATTATTTCCATAAATAAATTAGGGTCCGTTTGGATTTGATTTGTATTTTAGCTTATGAAAATAAATGAACATTTATATTAATTCATAAGTTTTTACTAACAAATATTGCATCTTTAGCCCATCATAAAAAAAACAAATATTGCATCTTTATAGATATTTTTTCATAAACTATCTTGAAAAACTTATAATAATACATAGTAAAAGTTTATTTATTTAAATAAATTATTTTACATAAACATATTCTTTTATATATTTTGTTGAATTCTTAGATTACTTTTTTTTTTGGTCAAAATGTTTTTTACTTTTAAAATTTATTAAATAAATTTATGTATCTAAAATTATGTTTATTTATAAAAATGATTCTCTCCATAACATTATAGTAAATTTATTTTTTCCAATCATTGATTTGGGAGGAGAGAAATGAAAAAGATGAATTTAAGGGCGGAAATATACATATAATTATTGAGGAACATAAGGAAAAAAAGTTGAGAGATCTCGTTTACTTTTTTTTTTACAAACATAAATATTCATTCATTCAAATTGAAATATACATAGATCATTACAAATTCAAGATTGCTAAAAACTGAGAAATGTGAATCTTCAAACAATAATGCAGCACCTATAATAACATACAACAACATCATGAAAGTGTCTACAAATATGACAAAATAAATGAAACTGGAATATTCATATTGCCGGATCTGCAACGTTGATTTCTAAGTTTTCATCAGATCTGTAATGAGTTGAGGTAAATATATTACTTAATAGGCAAAATTACACGTTTGGTCATTTATCTTATTTTTTTGTAACACTTTGGTCCTTTATCTTTTATTTGCGACATTTTAGTCCTTTATCTTATTTTTTTTGTAATACTCTGGTCCTTTATTTTTTATTTGTAACACTTTGGTTTATATGTGAATGATGATATGAGTTTGAAGAACATGAAGATATGAAAGAATTGATGAAGATGATGAACATATTCATCAAAATTATGAGTTTTATTTAATTTTAATAAAAAGGTATCTTAACAAATAAAATTCACCATTTTCTTAATAAAAAAAATATGAAAAAATGGTTTATATGTGAATGTTATAAAAGATAAAGGACTAACATGTTACAAATAAAAGATAAAGGTCAAAGTGTTACAAATATATAAGATAAAAGATCAAAGTATTACAAATTAAAAATAAATGACCAAAATATTATAAAAAAAATAAAATAAAGGATCAAACATATACTTTTGCCTACTTAATATGCCAATCAATTAATAATGTGATTTACAACTTTAAACTCACTAATCTTTTAACAAATTTGAGATATTCAACTTTTTCTCTCTATATAAGTTGTGTCGATTGTTACTTTTTTTCACATCTCCTTTTTAAAAAATTAATAAACAGCATCCTTCCATGTATTTTTCTACTAATAAAATATGAATATTTGCATCATGATGATATTATTGGCATGTGCTGCATTTCCTGCAGCCATGTCTCTTATGCTCCTCCTTTCTGAATCATCAATTGATGAAATTTATCATCAATGGATGATTACACATGGACGCACATATGCAAACACTTCTGAGATGGAAAAAAGAAAGACAATATTTAAGGAGAATGTAGAATTCATTGAGAAGAGAAATAAGATGAACAAAGTTGCTGGCAAGAATTATACACTAGGCCTTAATGAATTTTCCGATTTAACCACTGACGAATTGATTTCATGTTCTGGAATAATGAATATTCCAAACGAACTTGTTTCCTCCAAAACAATGTTCTTCTTTGATGATATACCAGAGTCTATTGATTGGAGAGAACGTGGAGCTGTCACCTCCGTTAAGAACCAAGGCCGTTGCGGTAACTATAATATATGATTGTTTTGTTTAATTTTTTTTTTACTTAAATATACTTTTAATCCTTCTATTATTTTTTGAGTTTAATGGACATACTACATTGATGTAAAATATTTTTACACTAGCGTCCAATTGAAATTGACTATTCTTCCACATTATACTAGAAAAGTAGAATGTAGTGGGATGATTTGACAGAATATATGGATGATATCAAATGATAGAATAAAAATATTTTGCACTATCGGTGTATGTCACGTTTTTTTTATAAATGAAGTTTGTTTTTGATAAATAAAGATGATGTTTTAATACCCATATTTTAAAAATACATTTTTTGGTCCCTTAGTTATATATTTTTTTTAAAAGTAAACATTTAATTTAATTAATCAAAAAATGTGTTCATTGATGTGTTCCTCATCTTATTATTTTCTTCAATAAACCCATAAATTTCAAAAAAAAAACTCCAACAAAATAAATAAAGCAAAAAAAAAATCAAATTTATCGTAAATAAACCTAAGTGTGTTTGGATGAGGGAATATTTTGAGGTAATGTAATTTTTTGAGGGAATTCAAATGCTTTGGACAAAATTCCTTGTTTGGATAATTAATTTGGAGAATTTTAAAAATGAAGGGAATTTGTGGAGTATTTTGTTTAAACTAAATTTAAAGAATTTCAAATGACACCTAAAAGCTAAAAATTTGAAATTCATTCTTCTCTATAAACTTTTAAAAATTACTAGTTGATAAAAAAATCTAAAATTAGCCAAAAAATCTAAAATCAACTATAAACCCTAAAAATCGGCCGAAAAATCATAAATCGGCTAAAACCCAAAAATCGGCCGAAAAACCTAAAATCGGTCGAAAAATCCAAAATCGACTAAAAACCCTAAAAATCAACTATAAACCCTAAAATCGGCCGAAAAAACAAAAAATCAGCCGAAAAACCTAAAATCAACTATAAACCCAAAAATTGGCCGAAAAACCAAAAATCGGCCGAAAACCTGAAAATCAGCCGAAAAACCTAAAATCGGCCGAAAAATCTAAAATTGGCCGAAAATCCTAAAATCAGCCGACAAATCTAAAATCGGCCAAAAACCCTAAGATCGGCCGAAAACCCTAAAATCGGCCGAAAACCCAAAAAAATCTGCCGAAAAACCTAAAATCGGCCGAAAACCTAAAAATCAGCCGAAAAACCTAAAATCGGCCAAAAAATCTAAAATTGGTCGAAAACCCTAAAATCAGCCAAAAACCCTAAAATCGGCTGATTTTAGGGTTTTAGGCCGATTTTAGGTTTTTCGGCGATTTTTTGGGTTTTCGGCGATTTTTAGGGTTTTCGGCCGATTTTAGGGTTTTCAGCCGATTTTTTGGATTTTCGGCCAATTTTTTGGGTTTTCGGCCGATTTTATATTTTCCGGCTAATTTTAGGGTTTTCAGCCGATTTTAGGTTTTTTCGGCCGATTATTTGGGTTTTCGACCAAATTTAGATTTTTCGGCTGATTTTTAGGTTTACAACCGATTTTTTGGGTTTAGGGTATTTTAGGTTTTTTGACCTGTTTTATGGTTCAGACCGAGTTTTTTTATTATAGTTATTCAAATAATATAAAAAAAAAATGACAATTTTGAAAATGAATTACTTTGTAATTCATTACATTTTTCAAACAAAGAATTTTGAAATGAAGGAAATTCAAATGTGTCATCCAAACAAAAAATTTTGAAATAAAGGGAATTCAAATAAAAGTATTTGAATTCCATAAAATTTCAAAATTCCTTAAATTTTAAAATGACTCATCTAAATCCACTTTAAAATATCCTTATTAACTTTAGTTAATGGAAGGCGGGTGCTTTCAATTCTTGTGGATTTGTTCTCAAAATTTGATACCAAAGCTATCACAATCTCATCCCTCAGTCTCACCACCGCTCTTAACCCTTCTCTGACACCCTCAGCCACATTCCAAGTTTCCAACCTTATCTCTGTTATCCCTCGTATTACCTTTGAAGAATGATTTATTGTTAATTGAGGAAATGGCCAATGGGTATGATAGTGCTGATTTCCCCGTTCATGGTTTTCTAATTCTCTTTTCACTTTATTACGTTGTTTGTTATTATGCTTATGGTAGTTAATGAATACATGCAAATCTACATGTGATACTAATTATTTGTTGCTAGATAAATATCTCAAATTATAAATGGTACAGTAGATCTCACTAATTTTTTAATATTTTTAAAATATTATTCAATTTAAAATACCAGTAATGACATGTATAATACAATACTATTTTATTTTTTGTCAAGGGTATTGGTTCCATTTGATTTGACTTTTTTAGAGTTTAAAAGTTATCTTTGAAACAAATTTAAAATTAAGAGCTTTAGAAATAAAGTTAAAGTTGTTTGGTAATATTTGTTTTTTATTTTAAAGTTATTTGGTAAAATATTTTAAAAAACTTTTAATATAAGGTTATATAAGTTTTTAATCCTTAAAATTTTCAAACGTTAATTTAAAACTAAATAAATAAAATCAATAACATTTTTTTAAAAAATCTTATACAACAATCCATTTTAAGAGAAACACTCTGCTCTAAAAAAAAGTTGCACTCACTATATTACTAGCAAATAATTGATTTTTCAAAGAAAGTTACCAGCAAAATAAATAATTAATGATTGCTTCATCTATATATATATATATATATATATATATATATATATATATATATATATATATATACTCTTAGTGACTTTATAAAAAAAATCCATGGATTGATCCACATAGTATTTTTAACTTTTCAAATATCTTCTTTTTTGTCAATTTTTTTCTATAAAAATAAGTTGCTTATTTTTTGTTGAGCTCAATTTGTTTTTTTTGAATTAATTTGTTGAGCTCAATTAAAAGAGTGTTTGACCTTAATTTTGCTTTTAAGTAAAGAAAAGTTAAAAAAAATGGGGCCAATTCAAACACTATCTTATAATACTATTAATAAGTATATTCACCTAATGCTGCCATGTTATTAGTGGCAAGCCAAATTAACCCTACAATGGAATGGAGTGATCAAAACTAAAATAAAATAAAATTGAAGACCAAAGAAAGTTAATTTTTAAAATAGAAAAACAACATCATTTTTAAAAAAAAATTAGGGATTAAAAATACATCTAAAATTATTTTTTTATTATTAAAAACTTCGTTTTTTATTAACAAGGACCCTTGTGCCTTTTTCTAAGAGCATCTCCAATTGTGATACCTCTTTGAGTATCATACATCACTAAAGAGTGGTCCCTACAATGTCATGTAATAATTATGTAACTCATATATAATTTGCTTCAATAGTGATGCTACTTTTGGTATCATACATTATTAGCAAATGATTCATTATATTTAATTTTATATACAAAAAAATGTAACATTAAATTGATGATACGGTACCTTAAATAAGGTACCGTATCATCAATTTTGATACTTTCTGTGCCACGTCATGGAACTCCAATAATTAAAAAAAGTTAGATACGGATCATAAGTCTATGAAACTCTCTATGATACCTTTATTGGAGATGCTCTAATACATTTGTTTCTGCGTTACACTATATTCTGTTTTTTTTTCCTTTGCTTGTCATAAAAAAATATATCACAACCTTCTAAAACCAAAAAAAAAAAAATTAATACAAGGTGCCTTTAATTGATTTAATTTTTATTCACTTACAAAACTTTCCTTTGTCCGCTTGAAAGAAAACAAAATACATTCCTCCATGTCCGGTCTTTTGGACTTTTTAACTCAAGTGGATAACATGTAACTTAAAATCTTTGATTTGAAAAGTATTTTTTACAATCGTGCAACCTTCAAAAAATATTAATTAGGTAGACACTGATTTTAAAAAAATTAAATTAAATAATATATATATATATATACGGAATAAGAAATATATTTTTATGTGTATATGTCTCACGAAAATATTTTTTTATTATTACTGCTACTACTTTAATTAATCAATATGTATCGTAGGATGTTGTTGGGCTTTTGCAACTATGACAGCTATAGAAGGTCTTTGGCAAATAAAAAGGGGTGATTTGATCTCCTTGTCAGTCCAACATTTGATTGACTGTGATTGGGGGAGCAACGGGTGTCACGGTGGTTATCTTAATAGTGCCTTTGAGTTTGAAAAATTACACACCGGTGGTGTTCCAAGTGAAGATGATTATCCATTTAAAAGAATACAACAAGCATGCCGTAATGATTTTATTCCCTCAGCAGGATTTAATGATTATCACTTTGTACCTCGTGGTGATGAACAACAACTATTACAAGTTGTAGCACAACAACCAGTAGCAGCTCAAATTGCTTCTAGTGATGAATTCAAAGCTTACCGTGGAGATGAGATTTACTCAGGATCATGCGGATCCGTTTTGAACCATGCGATTGCTATAGTCGGTTTGATAGCGCAGCCACTAAACACAGAACACAGATCCACACAGATCTATAAGCACTCAGAGCAGATCCACACAGTTCTATAAGCACTCAGAGCAGATCCACACAGTTCTATACGCACACAGAACAGATCCACAAAGTTCTATATGCACACACACACAGTTGCAGAAACAATGTGTTTCTGCACTATCAAGATGAAACAAACTCTAATGAATGAATAAGAAAAACAACTAATTTTATTCATCCACCTTGGGGTAATGGTACTCAAATATTTACATGCACTAATACAAGTATATATAATACTTGGATCACTTAACAAACTAAAACAAACTACCTAACTATTAACTTGTAACACAAGTTAACTAACCAACTAACCAACTAATAACTTGTTACACAAGTTATCTTAACTAACTATTTACAAAAACAATTTTTATAACTTTGAATACAAAATTCCAACACTCCACCATAATTCAAAGTTGTTTCAAGCTAAAAATTCCAAGTTGCTTTCTCAAAAAATTCAAATCTCTCAAGTTTGAGAGCCTTAGTGAATCCATCTGCAAGTTGCAGCTCAGTAGGGCAGTATTGAACTTCAATGACTCCATTTGAAACTTGTTCCCTGATGAAGTGGTACTTGGTCTCTATATGCTTGCTTCTTCCATGAGAAATTGGATTCTTTGTTAAGCTTATAGCAGACTTGTTATCAATTCTGAGTACTAGAGGCTTGCTTGGTTCACACTTCAATTCTTTCATCACTGAATCAAGCCACAAAGCCTGACATGCTGCAAATGTGCCTGCAATGTACTCTGCCTCACATGATGAGAGGGCAGTCACAGCTTGCTTCTTAGTACACCAGGATATTGCAACATTATTGAACTTGAAAACATAGCCTGATGTGCTCTTTCTATCAGTTATGTCACCACACCAATCACTGTCTGAATAACCAATTAGAGTACTATCCTTATTGCTTGCACCATAAGGAAAGTATAGGCCAAAATCCATAGTACCTCTAATGTACCTAAAAATCCTCTCTGCAGCAATCAGATGAGGTTTCCTAGGATCATGCATATATCTGCTTATCATGCTCACTGAGTAACAGATATCAGGCCTACTATTGCAGACATACCTCAATGAACCAACCATTTGCCTGAACAAAGTTGGATCAACCTTTTCCATATCACTGTATTCACTAAGCTTGGAGTTAGTTTCTGAGGGATTTGTCACTGAATTGCACTTATTCAGTTCAAATTTTTCAAGTAACTCTGTTATATACTTCTGTTGATGCATCACAATGCCATCCTTGATCTTCACAAATTCCATTCCTAAGAAGAATGAGAGTTCACCTAGATCTGTCATTTCAAATTCAGCCTTCAATTTGCACTTTAATTTCTCAATTTCTGATTTTTGACTACCAGTTATAAGAAGATCATCAACATATAAGCAAATGATGACTAAATCTACCTTTGAGCTCTGAACATACACACCAAACTCTGATGCACATTTCTTAAATCCAATTTGGATAAGAAATTGATCAATCCTTTTATTCCAAGCTCTAGGTGCTTGCTTTAATCCATATAATGCTTTATGCAGTCTAAACATCATATTCTCTTTACCCTTAATTTCAAAACCTGGTGGCTGTGATACATACACCTCCTCATCTAAGGGACCATTCAGAAATGCTGATTTAACATCTAAGTGATACATCAACCAATTATTTTTGCAAGCTAGTGCTACTACTAACCTGACAGTCTCAATTCTTGCAACTGGGGCAAATACCTCATTGTAATCAATACCATGTTTTTGTAAGAATCCTCTAGCTACTAACCTTGCCTTGTATTTTGAAATTGTGCCATCAGGGTTTAGCTTCACTTTGAACACCCATTTCACATCAATTTTTCTTTTCTTGTCTGGCAAGTTAACTAGCTCCCAGGTCTTATTCTTCTCTATAGAGTGAAGTTCATCCTCCATTGCTTTCTTCCACACTCTATTCTTCAAAGCATCTTTGTAATCAATAGGCTCAGAACCTGCTAAGAGAGCAAAATGAATTAGATCACCATCATCATTCACAGCACTGTCAGAAGTGACTATGTGATCATTCAATCTGCTTGAGGTGCTTCTATTTCTCTGAGGTAATTGCCTTATCACTGGTGGAGATGTGACTTCTACATTCTCATCATCATCATCACTATCAGGAATTACATGATTTTGGTTATCATTATTCAATTCTCCAGCTGCTTCATTCTCAGATTCATCACTTGAATCAGGGAATGTATAACTACTTTCACTATTGTAAGTAGTTTCAACCTCCCATTTCCACTGCTCAGCTTCATTTATTATGACATCTCTGCTGATGTGTACTTTGTTAGTCATAGGGTCAAGTAGCTTATAAGCACCAGTTGGATGATAACCAATCAGTATCATTATCTCACTCTTGTCTGCAAGCTTAGTTCTTCTAGCATCTGGCACATGTTTGTAGCATAGTGAGCCAAATACTCTTAGATGTTTCACACTAGGCTTCCTTCCACACCAAGCTTCTTCTGGTACTATTCTTAACTTCTTTGTAGGGCATTTGTTAAGAATATAAGCAGCAGTTGTAACTGCTTCACCCCAGAATTTGTGAGGAAGAGATTTCTGCTTGATCATACTCCTAGCCATGTTCAATAAGGTCCTGTTTCTTCTCTCAGCTAGACCATTATGTTGTGGAGTATAGGGTGGTGTAACTTCATGAACTATGCCTCCACTCTTGCAGAAATCTTCAAAGTCTTTTGAGGTATATTCTCCTCCACCATCAGTTCTTAAAATCTTAATTGATTTCTCACTCTCCTTCTCAATTAATATTTTAAGATTTTTAAACACTGATAAAGCTTCACTCTTAAGCTTTATAGTGAATAACCAGATCATCCTAGTAAATTCATCAACAAAAGTGATGAAGTACTTGCTTCCACCAAGTGATGGTACCTCAAAAGGGCCACATACATCAGAATGTATTACTTCTAGAGCAGCACAAGCTCTTTTACTAGTCTCCTTCACAAATGGTAACCTACTCTGCTTGCCCTTCATGCATATATCACACAATGCATGCTTGACTCTAATCTTAGGTATACCATATACTAGTTCCTTAGAGTTCAAGTCACTTAAGTTTCTAAAATTCAAATGACCATACCTCTTGTGCCATAGTGTTTCAACATCATCAGCTATTGTAGTAGACATACACATCATATCCACATTGGAGATTTTGCACTTGTAAGTTCTGTTCTTTGACAATTTACACATCAACACTAAGTTCTTCATTTTGTCAAACAGCTTCAGTGCACTATCTTCCATGTTAACTGAGAAGCCTTTCTCTACCAATTGACCCAAACTAAGTAGATTACAGCTCATTTCAGGCACATAGAAGACTTCAGAGATGATTACTTTGCCTCCTTTCTTGCTTTTGATCACCATGTTACCAATGCCTTCTGCTGCAAGTTTTCTGCCATCTGCTAGTTTGATGCTTGATTTCTGGCTTGCATCAAAACTAGTTAACCATTCTCTGTGTGATGTCATATGATTGGAGCAACATGAATCTAAATACCAATCTTCATTTTGAGCATTGTCATCACAGGTTGTAGCCATCATGAGCACAGAATTAGCATCATTACTTTCTTCTGTCAAATTTGCATCTTGTTGATCCTTAAGTCTACATTCATTTGCAAAATGACCAAGCTTACCACAGTTATAACACTTAATCTTGCTCTTATCAAACTTTTTCTTGCCTTGATTCTTGTCATAACCTCCCTTTGATGATTCAGTTTTATCTTCAGTCTTGATCTTTGAATCTTTTGACCAATTTGCTTTGCCTTTGCCCTTGTTCTTATGATTCTTGCTGTCTTTGCCACCAGATTGAGCCTGCATTGCTTGTTGATTTGTTCTTTCAGTACTTCTGTTGACCACCATTAACTCATGTGCTTCTAAAGAACTTTGCAGTGCTTCAATCTTCATGTCACTCATGTCATGTGATTCTTGAATAGCCACCACAATGAAATCAAATTTCTGATTCAAAGATCTCAGAACTTTCTCTACAACCATCTTATCTGTGATGTTTTCTCCACAAGTTTGCATTTGATGAACTATTGCAAGTAGTTTGGAGAAATAATCACTCACCTTTTGATCATCTTCCATCTGCATCATCTCATAATTCTTCCTGTAAGCCTGCAACTTCACTTGCTTGACTTTTTCACCACCATCATGATATGATTGCAGAATATCCCATGCTTCTTTGGATTTTGTAGCTTTAGCAATCTTCTCAAAATGTTGAGAATCAACATTCTGTTGAATGTAGAACAAGGCCTTATAATCTTTCTTCTTGATTTCTTTGAAAGCAGTTCTCTGTGCATCTGTTGGATTTTCACCTAGCTCTTCATAGCCATTCATCACCACTTCATAGCAATCTTGTGCTCCAAACAATGATTTCATGACAGCACTCCACCTATCCCAGTTCTTTCCATCAAGAACCAAGATGTTTGTACCAAAACTGTTTGTATTCATCCTTGCTTGCAGAAAATCACTCACTTTCTTGAAGAAATTCACACAATTTCTTAAAGAAAATCACACTCCTCACTCAAGTGTTTCCCAATGATGATTTTCCCCTCACACTCACTCGTGTTTCCCTAATTCCCTAGATAGAAACCGGTGCTCTAGATACCACTTGTTAGCGCAGCCACTAAACACAGAACACAGATCCACACAGATCTATAAGCACTCAGAGCAGATCCACACAGTTCTATAAGCACTCAGAGCAGATCCACACAGTTCTATACGCACACAGAACAGATCCACAAAGTTCTATATGCACACACACACAGTTGCAGAAACAATGTGTTTCTGCACTATCAAGATGAAACAAACTCTAATGAATGAATAAGAAAAACAACTAATTTTATTCATCCACCTTGGGGTAATGGTACTCAAATATTTACATGCACTAATACAAGTATATATAATACTTGGATCACTTAACAAACTAAAACAAACTACATAACTATTAACTTGTAACACAAGTTAACTAACCAACTAACCAACTAATAACTTGTTACACAAGTTATCTTAACTAACTATTTACAAAAACAATTTTTATAACTTTGAATTACAAAATTCCAACATGGTTATGGGGTAAGTGTTGATGGACGGAAGTATTGGATAATAAAAAATTCTTGGGGTAAAACATGGGGTGATTTAGGTTACATGAAATTGATAAGGGGAACTGAATCTCCAAAAGGTCATTGTGGCATTACCGATGGTTATTCTATTTATCCCACTCTCAAGGATTGAGATTCCTTCCATCTCATTATAGAGTATTTGTTAATTACCAGTTTGATACAAATAAAAGTTTCCTATTATGTTGTGAAATCAATTATACGAGTACTAGGTATATAACCCTTGCGTTGCATGGGTTCTATTAAAATTAAAATGCGTTAATATAATTTCCTTTTTTTATAGAGTTTAATTGTTATGCACTGTCAGTGTAAAGTTATTTTACACATGCAACCAATAAGAATGATTTAAACTTCCATGTCATATAAAGATAGTGGGATAAAGTGGGATGATGTGGCGGAATACATGGTTGTTATTGGTTGACAGTATAAAATTATTTTACACTGTCAGTGCATATAAATTAAATCCTTTTTTATATTGCACTTATCATTTAAACGATTATTGTCTTTAACAACGTGATGCCAAATATACTTCTTGTCTCACAAAGAATCTCAATAGTAAATTAAACATTCTCAAAATTGGATATACATATTTACTAGTAATTGATATAAACAACGTAATTTGAGTGATTGTTCTCTTCTCACCATTCATATGAAAAGTTATTTATATTCACATTAAACAGTCAAATAAAATAAAATAGAAAGTTAGAAAAGTACACAAACAAACGTTAGTCCAATAAAATAATAGTACATGCCAAAGTATTTGACCAATCTATATAACAATGGATCAACTATTCAACTTTAATGCAAAATTGAAGTATATGTGGAGAGCAAGAAAAAAATCTAAAACTATAATGCAAAATTGGAGAATACCAGCCAAGAGTTTATTTGAAAAATCTACCCGGTAACTTTTTTTAACAAAGTATCAAAATAAAATAAACAAAAATCTTGTTGATCGATGGATGGGATGTGATTTTAGACTCGATCATCTAAATTGGCTTGACTCATTTCGTTCTACTTTTAAATGGGCTTAAGCGGAATGAATCCAAACAGGGCGAGCTTGCCCACTTTGTCACCCCTACATAGGGGTGCTCAAATCCAAACCAATCCAAATAAAAATCGCAAACCGATCCAAACAAACTGAAAACCGCAAAAAAACGAATATTTTGGATGTGTTTGGATTTTCTTTTTGTGAAAACCGCTGGATCGGATCAGATTTTTGATTGATTTTTCAAAACTGATACAAACCGAACCAAACCGCATATATATTTTTTAATATTTATTTAACTTTTTATTATTATGATATATTGCATTAATATATTAATTATTGATTTTTATTTTCTCAGCAATACTTATTAGTTAAATTTAATGTATTTCTTTTTACTATTTCATAGATTTTAAATATAATTGATAATTTTCATTGCAAAATATTAATTTTTAACATATTATATATTGTGTTTTATATGAAATATATTATTTTACCGTGTCATTATAATATTAATGTTTAATTAAAAAATTTCAATTTGTAATTTGGATATCCAAAAACTGGTCCAAATTAAACCGCACAAAATTGGATCGGGTTGGATCGGAATTTTTTTATTTAGTCATCCAAAACCGAACCGCAAGTAATATTAACTTTGGATCAGATGAATTTTTACCTCAAAACCGATCCAAACCAAACCGCGAGCACCCCTACATCCACATTCATGCCATTCAATTTAATTGCTTAAATGGGCTCCACTCATTTTTTTATATCATTTCACTCTTTAAAAATCTCAACTATATTTTTTAAGGAAAATGTTAAACGGTGCCGCAGGGCACTAGTTAAGGAAGCAAATATAGTAATATTTGCATTAAAGTTTGTGCAGTCAACTCCTCGAAAATCTAAAATGTGTTATTTTCAATTTAAAACTTTCTTTTTTTGATATCTTTAACCAGTGCCCCAAGAACAACGGTTAGCATGACCATTTTTTAAATAGCAATGCTACTTTTCATAAAAAATAAACTGGGCCCCACCAACCCCACTATATATCCATTTTTTTTTTTGACAAAAAGTGCAACAAAGCACCGTGCTGTGCAGAACCACGATTCCAAGTTTGGCCACACTATTTTATCATTTTATGTCAATTATCCAATATACCTTGACACAAATTCGTTGGTTTATATGTAACCACACCAATAATTAACTGGTATTGTGCTCTTATTAGTTAATCTTAAAACCAGTAAATATTTTAAAAGTTACTCTCTTTTTTTTGACAAAAAAAGTTACTTCTTATGTGAAAATTTTGTAACATTTATCTGTATACATTGAATTATATGATTTTGTATTTTTCAAATTCATCAGTTTGTTTATCATCAAACCCAGGGAAAAAAATACTGCAACAAAAATAGAGAGAACATTTCATAGTTAACAATCAAAATAACTCACCCACAACATCTTCTGATCTTCAATCAAATGAATGAATCGAGACTATTATTTTTCACGCTTTTAGCCTTCCCACGCGTTTCTAATTTTATTCTTTTACAATCTATAAGCTATGGTTATTTAATTTTTTTTGGTCAAGAGCTGCGGTTATTATAAAAATTTAAAAAATATTAATTGAGAAATTTTAAAAATATTAGTGGTCCTGGTGCAAATAATTGAATGGTTTTGAGCTACACCGTTTCTTTTTTCTTACATTGATGCAGATTCAAAAGGTTGAAGAACCATGAGACAGAATCACAAGATTGGTCTCATTGAAGAATCACAAGAATCACTTATTGAAGGCATTAATCTGAACTTCATGTATCTCTCTATGATATTAGACTGCCCCTAATCGGTGACTTTGGGTGATATATTATCTGCAAATCACAAGCAGATAATAGCAGTTACAGAACAAGAAGCTGAAAACGCATTAGTCTCCCGGTCATGTGTGCCATTTAACAAAAGTACCTTCATTATTTTCCGATCAAATTAGCGGGAAAAAAAAAGCTGAAAATTGAGCTAAACGGTAGTAGATAACTTCAAATGTTTGAGACTAGTTTTTAAAATAATTCAATTGAACCGATAATTTAAACCAATTCAAACCGGAAACAAAATCAATTTTTATGGTTCGAATTAGAAACAGAACCGAACTAATTGAAAACCGAACCGAACCAATTGTATTTTATATATGGGAAAAGAATATATCGAAAAAAAATAACATCATGAAATACGTCGGGAAAAAACCGATCAAAGTATCTGAACCAAACCGATTAATTTGGTTCGGTTTCATTTTAGAAAAACACAAAAACCGAACTAAATCGAACCGATTGATAGTTCTTTTGTTCGGACATTGGATTCGCCAAAAACCGATTATACTATACAAACTAACAACTAAATGAAATAAATTAATACATAAATTAAAAGCAATAATCTATTATAAAAAGAGTGTTAATTACTCTTATAACTACAAAAGGGCCTTATGCTAATCAGAAATAACGTGGCGCATGGAACAAATTGGACAAAGACATACATATGACTAATTTCTAAACACGCCCCCATTATAATTGAAAATAGGATCACGTAGAGTACAAACACACAAAGATCAATCAGATTGTAATAAAACTTAGCAATAAACCAGAGTCAAATGGAATCATTAAAAAACTTATTTCATTCAAATATTTTGAAATACATTGCTGATAATTGTAAGCCCCTAACTTTATCAAATTTATACAAAAAACCAAACACTTCTTGATTCAAACCATCATACATGACACAAGACACCTAGAGCACACAAAACTACATAAGTTTCTGGAAACTCCAGCACTTAGAACCTAAAGAGTATTGGCATATTTCACAATACAACTAAACATTAAAAACTACCTAAGACCATTAGAATTTAAACAAACCTTTATCGATTCAAATATTACACCACACAGCCAACATATAGCACGCATGGATTACAACTTTGAAACTTCCTACAACACATAAATAACTAAACATCAGACCTACTGCACAAACAGATGTGGAATTCACTCATTTTCAATCTTCACTTTTTTCAAAGGGATATTGCATTGGCCCTAAGGAACTTCATCAAAAACCTTGGATAGAGCTGGTTGTACTTTGAGTCTTCACCGTGAAGGCTAAAAAGTTTTCCCCTAAATGTTGTCGAGCAATTCAAAAACAGCCTTTAGATCTTTTTGAACAGTCCTAAAAAGTGGAGGAAAAGTTAAACTGTTAGGATTTAATGTTGTGTCCCCTAGAGCTAAAAATGTTATTTTTACGCGAATTGGTTTTGCTATTCAAAAAGGATTAGCGGCGCAGCTTGTTGTCCGTTTGTCTTTAATTCATATGTAATTACCTATATTTATTAATATATATAATAGATAGCTAAAAAAAAAAAAAAAAAACAGGAGCAACATAACCTGATATCTACCACACGAATTGCAGAATATCCGTGACACTTGCTGCTGAACATGCAACAACATACATCAACTATAATAAGAGATATGGCATAACCTGAACTATAGAATTTATATCATTAATTAGTAAATTGTCACAAATATGAGGCTTAATTTAGTCTTTATATTTAAAATTTAGTTTACCATGTCTCCCGAAAGGATTATCATTATAAAAGCCTTTTCCGAATCAGCAAAAAAACATATGAAGACGGAGTAAGCATCTACCATGAACAATGTTGTGCTCCATGGAATTGCCAAACCGATCACTCTTACCAAAACCTGTGGAATAACATGTATAAAGATAAATTAAGTTATTAATTCACAACCCTATGAGCCACACCGACCTTTCGCATCGCTTTAGCATTTTAAAACTGTAAAGTAACAATGTATATATGCTCAATCAGGGGAGAAAATTTATAAGGAATAAAAAATAAACTCGTTAATTTCAGACAACAGTACAATGTATAGATTAGAACAAAAGATGTGATGTTTGAGTTTTGACAACTTCTTTTGTGCAAAAAATAAAATAAAATCGACAACTTCTAAACCCGATTATGCAGAATGTTAATGTTAGGGTATTGCTAGGAGAGAAGAGAAAGAGTACACAATCATTTGGGTCTCTAAATTTGTGAGGCAATGTCACTATCTTTACAATTTTATGCCTTTTCTCTATATCGTTGAACTACATGACTCTTCCCAAATTATATGCTCACTGATTTTTGCAGAGTGAGTTGAACAAAATAATTTCAAGCTTAATTTCATTTCAAATGGGGAACTGTGTTAGGGATCAAGAGCAGGGAATACTCATTAAAGAGGTGCACGTACCTAAATCCATTTATGTCTCTTCTAATTAACTAAATTGAAGGAAGAGGAAAATGGATCCTCAAAGTCAAACATTCAGGTCCAGATCTTATTTAGGATGGGTTAAAAGTTAAGCATAAATAATATGTTGTTCCCACTAAAATATGCTACCTGGTTGAGAGCACAAACAACAGGAACATTCATGTCAAACAATGCAGAACCTATGCTTCTTTAAGCTGATGTCTTGATGCTTTGGCTGAATTGGTATCTGCGCTAAGGAATGAAATTATTAAATGGCTAGAAATAATAGAGATACACACACAAAGTCAAGATTTGTTGATACTGTTTGCCAAAATTCAAAATCGGCAGCAGCACCTTCAAAAATGTTTAGCAAAATGAAGATTTATCCTACCATAGAATCATATTATATTGTGTAGAAACGCAATAACAGACTGCCGAAAAATCACAGACGTCTCAAGTCTAGCTCCATAAACCACATGATGTAAAAGGCACTCCATTGATTCCAACCCTGCAAGAAAAACAACACAACAAAATAAAACATCTTGTGATGCAATAAAAAAGGTACATAATTTTCCAAATTCATTATAAAAATCAAATTGGCAGATTAAGGCAGCAAATAACCAATGCAAGTTGAAGTTGAAAAGAGAATCTGATTAAACCAAAATCAAGAATGTAATAACCAATGCATCAACAGAACCAAACACACCCCACTCAAGTCTTGATTTGCAATTTATGAAATGGTGTATACTGTATAGCAACAACAATATCATATAACATGAATAATTATTGGGCCAGTTAAGCCTCCACCACAAAACCACCATTTCCAAAAGGTTTATCTAGGAACGGCAACACTACAAGAAACTTGACTTATAGCAACGGCCAAATTCCGTGGGTAAAGGTCCAAAAACCGTGGGTATAGGCCGTAAAACCTATACCCACGGACGTTCTTTCCGTGGTCTTTATTTCGCTATACCCACAGATATTTTCCGTCACTAATAGCCTATAGCCACAGAATTTTTGGAGTTGGTGAAAATCTTAGAGTTATACCCACGGACATTAACCACTACTGCAAATCAATTTACCCACAGACGTGTCCGTTGGTATAGGTTTGGGTTTTTTTTTTTTGCTGATTTTTTGGCAGATGGCCATCTTTTATAATAATAATAATAATTTGCCAATATGCATATTTTCAACAGCTCCAATATAAGCCACTATAAATTCTATAATTATGAGACAATAAAATAAAATTTCAATTATATTGGAAAACAAATGTCTTACAAACATGTCAAACTAACAAAATACATTAAAATAAAATATCAAAACAATGTCACCCATTCAAATCTCCCAAAATTTAAACTGCAATGTCACAGTTACTTCTTACTTCTAATCTACCCACAAAATTACAATTCTAAAAACTAGTATCCACCCAAGATGTTGATATACATGTCAGAATGACCTCTCTACCAAGCAATAAGCTGCCACAGCTTACAACCAAATCCAAATAGATAATAATAGCCACCAATCAGAATCTCCTCGATAAGGTCCCAGTAGCCACGTTTAATAAACTCAAGGTTGTCAAAGGTTGAAGCAAATTCACCACCTGATACAAGAAGCAGAAATTCAATACCATCAAAGATAAAAAAAATAAAATAGTTAATTGGATTTGGAGACATAAATAGTAATAGCTATGGAATGATAGTAATTAGGGGATTCCATTTAAAAGAGTAGAAAGCAAAAGATTATAGTGATGTGAGTATGCTAATAAAAATAATTAAGTGGAATTAATAAAAAAAGGGAACGAGATGGTGTAGAGTAAGTTAGGGTGTACCAACATGAACACAAACACATTAGATATTCACCTGATCACATACCATCTTACTAGATCTGGCACTTCTTATCATTTGTAGCATTACACACAAGATGAAATCAAAACTTAACTTTGATTCTGCAGCAGCTCAAATAAAAAAAATATATAATCTTTTATAAGCTTGTAGTAGAGTTTAAATGATATAAAGAAAGCTACAAAAAATAGGAACCGGTTAAACTGAAAGTGCTTACCTTCTATTATGACGAAGGACGAGAACACCGTTGTATGCAAAGTCGCTGCTCGAAAATGCTTACATAACCTAAATCGATAACTGTAAATTAAATTAAGTAATTTTAGTTACTCAATTCTTTCAACACACATGCAGTGCAATCTACAAATGTCAAATTGGAAATAATTTCTTCTCTAAACACAGTGCAATCTAAACACAATGCATGAACACAAATTAGCACCACGATTCACCAAACATGCAAGAGCAAAAAAGAAGCAATTAAATATAAGATTGAAGCCAAACCAGAAAAGAGAGTACCAATTTAACACTACTTGTTTCAATCTGAGTTCCAAAGAAGAAATAGATTAGAACCAATATCTCCTAAAAGAGACTTGTTTTGTTACAATAAACAGAGAACCAAGCTCATAACTACAAATTAGAACCAAAATTTTAAATCCCGCTTCGTGTATGTATTATTTGAGAACCGACAAAATGAAAAGAATGTGAAATTAATTAACTATGTTAAGAAATCAAATAAAAAAGAAATCATCGCCCAAAACATACTCTTGCTGACTTTGAAAACTTCTTTCCACTAATTTCATTATCTTTTTCCATCGATCTTATCAATAAATAATAAAATATAAACAATACATGTAAGTCAACAAAAACACAAAATGTTGTACACAAACTTCCAGTCAAGGTAATTTTATTACAACCCATAACAAGGATTGGAAAAGAAATAAGGAAACTAACCTTCATGATCTTCTTCTATAATCCGTACAAGTTCAAAATCAACGTGTTCCTAAACAAAAAACAATGTCAACAAATAATATTACATAAATAAAATAAGGCTCAAAAGTGGACTGATAATTCCAACTAACTAGAAAAAAGGCTCAATCAAAAGCAGGTCTTTATAAATTACTCTGTTTTTCTAGTAAAGAACCTAATGATCATTCAATACAATAGAGACCGATCAAGGCATAATCTAGTGGTCACAAAAAGTATAAGTACCAAGTCATTTTTAAACATTCACATATTGGAATACAAAAAGAAAATAGTCCACCAAGAACTAGAGCTTATTCAAACTCAATAGCTTGTGTAATAGACCTAAACACACAATGAATACTAACTATTTTAGATCTATATTATTCCATATTCTCAAATGAATAAAGTAAAGGAAACATATATGTGATTTTAAAAAAATAAGATTGTTATTATTTATCTCATTTAAGCTGGAAGTTTCAACAAATCATATGTTTGGTTTCGCATCCAAATAATGCCACATTCAATTTCTTGCATTCCAATGCGCTTTTTTCAGCGAGTTAGTGAAACTGCAGTTTGGCACTTTTGGATTGCCGCATGGCATCACCACAATTTCACAATCTTGCCACCAAACATACACATAATGAAAGTTACCTAATTTAATCTCTCCCTTAAAAACTATAAATAATTGGACATGCCATCCCATGTTCTAGATTTGAGGCACTTTGTTGATTTCCTTGTAAAGATGGCAATTTCTAATATGGACCACTTCTTCAGGTGGTCCATGGTGGACTAGTCATGAATAACATTATAACGAATATAATAGGACTGCAACTATACTTAAGCAAGGAAATTATATAACACTTACAATTGTGGCAGCTGCTTTTTTAGTCACAATACTCCCATCTTTTCGAGTTCGAGTATCAATATAAATTTCAGCTCGTGAAGGTTGCACTCCACCGGCCTTTGTTGTCTAAAATTACTAATAAGAATATATTATTTAAAGAGAAAATAAATTAATGCATGCAAAAGATAAAGAAACACACCATCTCATGGATTAGCCTCGGAAGATTCTTGGTTCCCATGCAATGTAAATCCTCAAATTTTGAGCAATTCCTTTTGTTAATTTGACTTATTTCTTATAACCAATTAACGAATAAAAAGGTCAATAAAAATAAACATATACTACATAATAGATATATAATCTAAAGATTATTGACATCATATATATACCTTCCCTTTCTTGGAACACCAATGGTGCACTAAAGCACGATATTGGGAAGGATCAACCCTTTTGTCAGGAACATTAGTAGCCATTTCCTCCTCAGTCTTACTTTCATCATACCCTTTTGATTTCAAGTCATGCTTAAATTGTTTCCATTTAGCATTCATGTTATCCTTTAATATTTGTGTTGTTTGCTCAGTCAATTCAGGAACAAATCGGAATTTACTCTATTATAAAAAAGTCAATTTGTTAGACATATTGTCAAGCAATAAAATCTCACAATAACTGAATGGAAATAGAACTTGTAAAATTCTATACAAGACCTGAATCAGTTCAATCATGTCGTTAATATAAGACTCGGGCATATCTTTCCAGCAAATAATATTGATAGGAGCACATTGGTGTCTCCTTACCAAGCTCCCTATAGCATTCAATAGTGTTTTTCCTTCCCAACCCATAGGATTTCCCAAAGTATCCACTTCAACAAGTATAAATTCTCCATCAGGCATGTCCCACACATCTAACATATGTGTATAACCTCTAGTTTTCTTTTCACCTATAATCATGTATGGAAACAGGGGGATTATTATACTCCTACTTTAGAAGAGTTGAAACAAGGCAATTATTAGACAAGAGGACAAATTGTAACTATACGTACAGTGGATTAGAATCTGATAATTGCTTGGCAACATCTGTCATTGTGGGCCTCTTGCGTGAATCCTTCTCAGTACATCTCAAAGCCAGCATAAGCACTTTGGTAACATTTTCCATTATATTGGTATCTAGACATTCATTTACAAGGCTTGAATCAACAATTTGGTTAATTTCTCATGTTTCACTCCACAACAGTCTAACCCAACCCACTATATCAGTACCCTCCATAAATAATGGATCTGCTACCTTCTTTCTGGTTATCAGTTCAAGCAAAACTATCCCATAACTGTACACATCACACTCCCTACTACTTGTTGTTGTATAAGCATTCTCTGTCACAGACCAATATAAACATAATAATGATTAAAATAAAAATATAAAAGAAATGAACCTAGTTAAAATACAGATAGTTCCCCGTGAAGTTCAAACTACCATAGCATACAAACTATGTTCAAACACTGCAGGAGAATGTGTTCTGTTTTAAAATTGACTGTGATTTGTAAGATCTCTATTAATGCTCTTTCTTTCTAGTTAATCAAGATGTTAATCACGGTTAATTTATAGTTGATTAAAGTCATTCCAAGCAACATATATACTGTACTAAATAAATAATAAAGCAAAGCAAAATAAAACAAGACAAGCCACAAATTTTTAATGTGAAAAAGTTCTCAATCATAAAACTTAGTATAAAATTTGTCTGCTAGACAACGAATTATAATTTTTTGGGACCAAACAACTTTCTCAATCACAAGCCAAACCAGAAAAGGACAACCATATAAGTTATTGGTGTAACATAAAAACAGTTCAATAATCAAATCTAAGTGAAATTCAAACTCTCCTTTTCTTACCTTGTGTATAGGAACTGGAATTCAACAATATAATTGACCCCAAATCCAACAAAAATCAACAGTTTCAAAATGAATCTGCATCAAATCATATAATTCAATTAGAAGACTATAAGCATAAGGTTAAGCTATCTCAAATTAAATGCCAAAACAAGGCGTCGATCTATATATGCTCCTCAGATTCAAATTCCACGTGTAACTAGTCTTAAATCAATTCAGCAAGAAAACAAAATCAAAGAAAGTTATATACTCAATCTCATGGCAGCAAGATATTAAACTCTATTATACTTCAGCGTCTCTACTCAACTGTTCAACATAATCAGATCTCACTATAGATACTAATATTCCATGATAAGAAACAGTAATTTATATGGAATACATTATCAAAGAACACTTGATTACCACATATGGACTTGTGCAATATCAGAATGCAAGCATTAAGGATAATAATTAAAAAATGAGTGCTATGATTCTTTCGGTATCAGCACCTCTTAGAATAATTTGAATTACAACTTACAAGAGCTAAGCATGTTTTTCATGATATAGATTTCAGCATAAATGCTTGTTATCAAGTATAATTCAAAACCAGCGAGATATCGATAAAAATTAACTTAATATAACTAAAAACAGTTCAATAATCAAATCTAAGTGAAATTCAAACTCTCATTCCTTTCTTACCTTGTGTATAGGAACAAGAATCCAGGAATTGATCCCAAATCCAGCAATAATCAATATTTTCAAAATGAATCTGCATCAAATCAAATCATATAATTCAATTAGAAGACTATAATCATAAGTTTAAGCTATCTCTAAATAAAAATACAATCATGCACACAATATTATAGATATAATTCGAATTAACACAAATTGGAAAGAGATTTCGAACGATTCAAAGCAGTTCCAAACGATTGAGGAGTGATTGAAATCGATTTTCAGGATTTGAACTATTGGAGCGATTCGATCGATTGCAAACGCAGATTTTCAGGACCGATTAAGGAGTGCGATTTTCAGGATTTGAACGATTGGAGTGATTTGATTCGATCGAGTTTCTGTGAATATGAAGAACAAACGCAGATTTAGGGTTTAGAGTTGAGAGAGAGAGAGAGAGAACGACGAGTGTGAGAGAAGTGTGAACGCGTGCTTCTGTGTTTTTTTGCGAATGAACTCGTTAAACTAATAATAAATTAAATAAAAAAAGTAAAACTCAACTTTAGTGACAGTTATTGGGCGTCCGTAGGTAAAACTCTGCTCACCTTTGGAAAACGCCGGTGGGTATAGGGCGTTTTTCTTGTAGTACAAAATCGATCGTATTTCGACCAGATTCATTGAACAACTTTTCTCCAATTTTTTGCTGCCAAACCCTAGCCAATCTTGGATTCAAACATATGCATGAACTGTTCCACCCTATGAACAAACATATAACAAATAAATTTTTCCACCCTATGAACAAATATCACACAAATAAAAATCAGAAATTTACACACTATAATCAGACATATAACAACCAATAAATTCCACACAGGATATGAGATAGCAACTTAGAAATAACTAACCTTTGCATCGATGAGGACCAACTCAATAGAGTTGAATTCACATGGATTAATGAATGCAGGAACCTTCCACATTCGGATAATCCTCACATTAATTCGAACATTTTGTAAAGTAAAATTGGTATTCTCTCTTATTCATTAACAACAAGTAATGCCCCTTATATAGGCAAGATACAAGTGATACTACTAAACACAAGCCTAAGCTAAAGACTTAAGCTACACGCCCACAAGACCTGGCCAGGGCGTGCCAGACTACACCAGAGCCTGCAAGGCAGACTACACCAGAGCCTGCAAGGATGCGCCAGAGCCTGCAAGGCAGACTGGGCTTAGACACACACCATTACACAATCATGCAAATCAACTCCTAACAAACCCTCCCTTAAATTGAACTTACAACAACAGAAACATTTCAATTTAAACAACTAACATCAATTATTCCTAGGCCCTCCCTTAATCTGCAGAACGACTCAAGCTTCAAAGGTTTTGTGAGGATATCAGCAATTTGATTCTCTGTAGTGCAATGCACCATTTCAACAATCCCATCCTTAGTGAGATTTCTAAGGAAATGGAATCTAACATCTATATGCTTACACCTCCCATGCAAGACAGGATTTTTAGAAAGCTTTATAGATGAACTGTTGTCACAATAGATCTTAGTGCATTCTTCTTTCTTCTGCTGCAAGTAACTCAGCACATTCCTTAACCAAATAGCCTGACAGGCACAAGAAGCTGCAGATACATACTCAGCTTCAGTAGTAGAGAGTGTAACAATTGGTTGTTTTTTTGAACACCATGAAACAGCAGAATCACCAATTAGAAACACAAAACCTGTTGTACTTTTTCTGTCATCAAGGTCACCAGCATAGTCAGAGTCACACCAACCACTAAGATGAACTGCACTCTCTAATTTTCTTTTGTATAGAACTCCATGACTTAGTGTCCCTTTCAAGTACCTCATAATTCTTTTTACAGCAGCAAAATGAATTTCTGTTGGTCTATCCATGAATCTGGCTACTAGACAAACAGAATAAGCAAGATCTGGCCTGGTAGCTAGCAAATACATCAAACTTCCTACCATTTGTTTATATAGAGTTGAATCAGAGCCCTTCCCATTCTCATCTTTGATTAACTTGCATCCAGGGACAATAGGATTGCATACCTTGTTGCAATTATCCATACCAAACCTAACTAAGATCTCAGAAGCATATTTTTGTTGATGTATGAAAATTCCTTTCTGACATTGCTCTACCTCCACTCCCAAGAAGTATCTCATTTTCTCAAGATCAGTCATATCAAATTTCTTCATCATAGAAGTTTTGAATTTTTCCATCAAGCTTGTACTATTACTAGTAAAAATCAGGTCATCAACATAGAGACTAACTATCAGAACATCATTATTAACACCATTTCTAACAAATAATGTGTGTTCATAGGGACATTTTTCAAAGTTTTCAGAGAGAAAATAAGCTTCAATCTTGCTGTACCAAGCTCTGGGTGCCTGCTTTAACCCATAGAGAGCCTTTCTCAACTTATAGACTTGATTTCTATCTCCATTGTCATAACCAAGAGGTTGAGAAACATATATGTCTTCAGTCAGTTCACCATGCAGAAATGCACTCTTAACATCTAACTGAAATACTTTCCAACCTTTGTTAGCAGCTATAGCAAGCACAGTTCTAATAGTTTCCCATCTAGCTACACGGGCAAAAACTTCATTAAAATCAATACCATGCTTCTGAGTATATCCCTTTGCAACAAGTCTGGCTTTATGCTTGTCTATATCACCTCTCTCATTATATTTGGTTTTATAAATCCATTTGACTCCAATGGGTTTATGATCTGGTGGCAAGGTAGTTAGCTCCCATGTATTGTTTCCCTTGATAGATTCCATTTCTGCATCCATAGCTTTTCTCCATATATCAATTTTCACTGCTTCATGATAAGTGTCAGGATCTTCACATGCATTGAATACAGCTAGATTGTGAAATTCATCATCTTGTTCTGTCACATAGTCATTGAGTCTCACTGAAGGCTTTCTGATTCTGGTTTGTTGAGGAGATGGAGAGTTGAAATATTCACTTTCACTATTACTAAATGTATCTTCCACTATCTCATTATCATCATTGGTTGATACATTGTCTATTTCATGATTTTCTTCATTATTAACTGCTGCTTCTTTATCTGATTCTTCATTATTTGATTACCCATCGGTGCATTTTTGTTATTACTCGTTCAAGGGTTTTGCCGATTTGATTGATTGATTTCGGCCGATAATAGATTTTTCAATGAATCAGTGGGTTTATTATTCGTAAATATTTTCATTCGAAACCCACATAATAAGTTAACCACGTGTATATGAATTCAAATGATATTTGTATCTGTATGTGAGTTTGATTTCCATTCGGTATAAATATGTGGCCTTTTGGGGTTTTGATTTCGGTGATAGAATTCAATTTTGTACTTACCAATTTTGTTAAAATTGTGAATTGGTTTGCTGCTATGCATTTGCCTTTCGTTATTTGATTATCATCTTACAGAGTTACAAAAATGATTGATTTGTATACACTATTTTTTTAATAGGAACCTTGTATGGTTTGCACATAAAATTGTGCTTAGCCGTAACCAATTTTAGTTTCAATTATAGGATTTTCATGTGTCTTATATTTATCTCCAATAGATCCTATAATTTTTTGGTTAATATCTATTTCGATTTTTGCGTTTGTATCTTCTTGAATCATGAATTCAGTATAATCAAGTTTTGTAATTCCGATCATTTAATTTGGGCACAAAATAATTGATAATTTTTGGACACATGGAGATATTGATTTATTTGACAACAAACTATATTTTTATTATTGTATTCTCAAACTTGTGTCCAATGTTTTTGTGGATAATTTTAATTCAATGTTTGGCCATCTATTAAGGGTTTGTGTATTTTAAAGAATTGCAAGATCATGAACTCTGCTTATGTTGGAACAGCCAAATTGTCCTATGTGAATGGTCTTCGGTTAGTTATATATGAAAACTTATATGATTTATTTCTCCCTCCTTATGCTTGTGATCTTCTATTGTTTGATTTGCACACGCTGCAGTGCCATTACGTGCACTTTATCAATATTTAAGCTTTTGCTGGACTACTATATCCGTATGGAATAAATTAATTTGGACTATTTAGAATTATTTATAAACATATATGTTGTGCGTTTTCTTCCTCAAATGTTTCTTCCTCAATATTGAGACCAATTTAATTGTTCTATGCGAGATTGCTACATGTCGCCGAGTGATAATGTTTCATACTCTCATCAAATAAATTTGAGGATATTCTTGCTAATTAGATAATATGCAAATTTCGTGCCTTGTTTGCAATTGAGATAGTAGTTTTCTATTCTATAGTAGCAAGGATTGATTTATCAATTCTTTTAATTCAGTATCTTTTGTTGATGTGCTACATTTTTGTGCACTTTTTTGAAAATCAATTTATGCTGCTTTGCAAACAAAATTTAAAGGAATTGTGCATTGTCGTCAAAGGTTCTGCCCTGTTTTCAACTGTGATATAATCTATTTTGGTTTGGTTTGGCAAAGAAAATTTAAAATTTATCAATTTGGAAGTATCTTATATTTTCCTGAGATTGTTCTCTTTACAAATAATTTTCTTTGATTTGTTTCTTTCGATTTAAAATTGAAACAAATCTGTACTATCTTCTTCCATAAATTGTGGATTCGGATTTGATTACTTATATTTGATTTTGACAAATTAGTAATTGTTTCCTCATTTTCGGAACCGGTATAAGTTTCCTTTATAAATCACAAAGAATCCATATTTTGATTATTTTTGGATCAATGGTAATTACTATTTTATTTGGATTTGTTCAATATTATTATTGGTTCCTTTTGTGGAAATAAAGTTTTACCGATAATGTTGATCCACAATTATAACAACATGATTTTCAAAATTGAAGTCTCCCCTGTTTTCAACTCTGATTAATTATCAAAACCTATCTATTTATAAGAAAAATAAACACACCATGTAGTATTTTATTTTGATCGGTTTGGTTTCTGTTCGCAATTAATGGACGTAGATTCCAGTTTTGATCAATTTTTGTTTTATGAATTCAGTATGTGTTGTCGTGCAGTTGGTGAGCACTGTGACTTGTTTAAAATTAAATTTGGCAGCTTGCAACATGGTCCATATATCTTCAATCTGTTCTGTTTAACCGTTCACGGTTTCCAACTTTTGTTTCATGGGCATCATCTATTAGAAATTTGTGTTCATGTTGCTTGCACTTATAATTTCATTATAAATTATGACTTTTGTATACTTCTCAATTGTGAATTTTCTGCAAAAGTGGCTCCTGCCAAAATAATGTTTGGAGTAAAGAATTTTTTATTTTATCGACTCCCCATATGTTACTCGCTGGATAATCTCTAAATTAAATAAGAATCATGGGGCTACCATTTTGATCTATATGTGGGAACCATAATCCAAAATTATTTAGAGTAAATTGCTTTATAATCTGAATGTTTTGATCATGATCAATATTTGCTAGGTGCATATGAAAGTACCGTGTTTATTTTAATTTTAAAGCTTATCTTGTTGTGCAATCCATATATAAAGTTTCCATAGGACCCGTAATTTTTTGGTTATTACATGTTTATTCCTGAATCGTGAATTCAACTTGGTCTATGAGGCAAGTTGCTATTTAGTCTCAATTCAGCAATAAGGAGTTTAAATTGATTTTATTTCATAATCAATTAATTTGATATTTTTATTTATGGAATAAAATTATGATTTCACATCTATATATAATATCCAGTACAAGAATATTTGATTATTTTAATAATATATTCTTGGTTTTAGAAATGAGATAATTTTGTGAAATATATATATTTGGTGTTGATTAAATATGTGAAAATCATATGAGATTTGAGCCTAAAATGTTATTTGTGAAAATCTCTTTTAATAGTAACACTAATGTGAATTATTTTGTTAAAGTGCTATAATTGAGAAAGTATTTTAAGTTCAATTTTATTATGACACCAAATATTATTTATATAAATTTATAATTATTTTATAAATTTTATATTGCCTTGTTGTTATTTGTGAGATCATTTGTAAAATATTATTGAACTCATTGTTCTAAGCAATTTTGAGGCAATTGGAATGTATAAGTCTTGGAAATTTGTTGTTGTAGTTTTGCTGGTTAATTAATCAGTCATGAAAACAACCTTGCCTAAAAGTAAATATATATGTCCTTGTAATTGTTCCTTGCCATAAATTGGAAACCACAATCAAGTCATTGGTTTGGAGTTTATATTTTGAGTGGTGTGCTCTTTCATATATGCCATTGTTTATTGAAAATGTTGTTCATTTTGAATTTTATATGGAAATTTAAGTTTGGTTTCAGTTTTAAGATTTTGATTTCTTTTGTTCCATTAAACGATTGATGCTTATGGTAAACACACTTGAAAGTTTGTTTTGAAAGATTAATTTACGTATTAGTTTGAGGCTGATTATATGATCAACTCTTGTGCATTAGACTATGTGTATATGCCATCATGATAAGTGTGATAGTTTTGTAAGAAATTTTTATTTTGATGGCTTTTTGGTTGATGATTTGCTTGCTAATTGGTGTTTGCCACTCTCTTTCTCTTGAGAATACTGCTCAGTTGTGAAATATTATAAGAGAATTTTTTGTTTTTTTAAGTAATTATTAAGGCAATTGAATTATTCTTGCATTGATTTATTATTAGAGTCCTTTAGTATGATATAACGGTTTGTATTTGTGGTTGTTTGAGATGACACCTTCAAAGATCCTATGATAATGCTATCAAATTGTTTAGTGACTCTATTTGCAAGGATGAAAAAGTCACACACATGGAGGTTAGTGGTGCAATTATTTATCCTCTTGTGACTTATTATATAATTGCATATAAGGAGAAATTTGTTTTCAATATTATCTACTCTTTTTAAAATAATAAATATGCATTATATATGAAAGTTTTATTATTTTCCAGAATATTATAATATAAGAAACTCTCTATATAATCATTAATTGATTTCTTATTATATACTCCAAATTTTTTTTAAAAAAATTACTCTGTTAAGTGGGAGTATTGCAAGTTTAATATTTTGAGAGTTCTATTCTGGATAAAGTGCAATCCATTAGTTTATTTTAAATCAATTTTTAAAATGGATTGCAATTCTCCTTATATTATTTAAGGAATGTACATACATATTGATGTGTTATTACTTGACATGTTAATTGTGTGATAGAGAATGTAACAGCCGTATTTTAATAAATAGGATTTTTGTGTGATTATATATTTATCCTTTTATTTAATTGAATATATGTAATTTCATGATTTTATGAATAATTATGTTTTGGCTAAGTGAAGGGTAGTTTAGTAATCTATTAGAATCATTAATCTAGTTGAGAGCCTTTAATTAGGATTAGAAAGAGTTAATCATTATTAATTATGTGGTTTTCATTATTTAATAGAATGAGATGAGTAGTGAAGAGTAAAGTTATGATAGATTGAGAGTTGGGCTTTGGTATTGGGCCTAGGTTAAGTTAGTAAGGGTGTTTTGGTAATTGGTGAGTGATAACCTAGCTATAAAAGGGGAAAATTAGAGAGAGGAGCTCATTTGTCACAAATTTGGGTGGAGGAAGAAAGAGAAAAGAAGAGAGAAAGGGTTTGAGAAGAGAAAGAGAGGAAGGAGAAGATCAAATAAAGAATAAGCCATGGTAGATTAAAGGAAATCAAGTGGTGGAGTAGAGATTCCAACTTTATGAGGTAAGAGGCTTAGATAATATAACTTTGAGTGATCAAAGAGAGGGGAGTTTGTCTATGACTCCACACCCAAACTGTAACACCCCGTTTTCATAACGCAAAAAGGGCATTATTTTTTTTTTTTAACAAACGCTCAGAGTGCGCAAAACATTTTTAATTGAGCCGACATTAAATATTACAAACGAACCATATATATATCACACCATATGTATATTGTATTCGAAAATGCTAAGTGTAAACCTGAATAATTACAATCCATAAGTCTGTGTGCTTACAAGCACTAACTAACCAAAAGAAGTTAGAATGTCCTATGCTAAACAAAAGCACAGTGCACAAACACACCGGCGCATAGTCTAACTAAACTACCACTCCAGCTTCAACACGGGCTCACTAAGGCCTAGAGCTGCCAACACCATCCTCTCGACCTGCATCGTCATCTGGGGTGGGATGAGCCCGCAAATGAAAGAAAGGGTCACCACAAAATAGAAGTATATATATATATAACCGGTGCAAAGAATTTTACACATAACAAATATTTCCACAAAGCACAGGAGAAAGCTCTTAGGACATTCAACAGCACCCACCAACGGGCTTATATATATAATGCACAACAAGCCTAATGCAAACTTCTACAATGAGTGTGGTACTACCAGAGCTACCACATGCAAATGAATTCCGAAATTACTAATCATAACCAATAAAACCGCAAAGGGTTAGGGTGGATCCACTCACGCAATCACACCCCGTGGTCCACTCACGCAACCACTTATTGTACTCAATAAGATCCCGTAGGATTTTGGGTGGGTCCACTCACGCAACCAACACCCCGTAGTCCACTCACGCAACTACGCACAATGAATGCATGAGCATACGATTCCCCTTATATGCTAATGCAACACATACATACCTCTCAAGCATATGTAACTAAATCATAGCAATTCATACATATATTTTCCAAATCATATGTAAATTGCACAAGTAATGTAAACACGTTCTCATCAACGAGCATACATAACACAAATATGCCAAGCACACCAACACACATCACTAAAATAACCAACATGCTGTATCTCAGTGAAAAGACAGAAATAAAGTGGAGCCCTTACCTCGGCAAGCTTCCGTCAACAACACACGCTCAAACAACACAACGCGCTTCCTAAAACAAGCAGCGTAACAATCAATACATTGTTCTCTAACCAATCGCATTGAAACTACACCAAAACCCCAAAAACCTAATGGTTCCTAAGGAAAAACCACTCTTTCGGACATCGAACCAAAAACTACCGTATTGATCAACCCCCATGAGTTATTTGTGCTATTTTTAGGACCCAAAACAATTGCCAAAAGTCTTAAATAATTTGAATTGCAAAATGGCTATTTTCTTGCGTTATAAGTTACGTACTTTCCGAGTACCCGAAAAACTCGTTTCCAATCCCAACCACTTCCATAAATTAATACAAAGGGATTAGAATGTTAAAAACCAAGTTTAGAAATCAAAATCCAAAATCTCAACTCCCAGAGCTCGCCCTGGCGAGTTGGTGGCGAGTAAAGGCAGAGAGTACTGGTCTTACTCGCTCTGGAGCTCGCTCTGGCGTGTTCATGACCTGTGACACTCGCCCTGGCGAGTAACCACTCGCTCAGCGAGTTGCACCTGTCATGACAGCAAAAGACAGCAACTCACACCACCTTTTTCCACCCCAAGCCTAGTTTGATTCTATTAGTCCCCAACATCTTTTCAAGGCATAAAAGCAAACCATTTTCATAAGCAAGCAACACATTTCCGAAAGCATGTTGGTTGCTTCGAGTGCAAGTTATTTGATTTTCATTTCCAAAATCAAAACCAAATCCAAGCACAAGTTTTATTACGGGCCTTAACCGTCCGGTAATCATTTTCAAACATGTTTTCAAGGTAAATAGCGACACCACATGTCACAATAGTTTTAAACCATTTATGACCCCAAAACACTACCCAAAACACTTAGGAATATTTTCATAAACCTCAAAATATTTTTCATCGGATTTTCTAAAACAAAACCATACAACGCATTTCCCTTTCGCCCAAAGGTTCAAAGACAACTTTTCTTTTCAAAACCTTACAACATAGCCTCATGTTATTGATCAATACATAACCAAACCAAAACCCTAACTTTTCTCATGAGATTTTTCACCAACTCATGGAAAACAAAAACAACAAAGCCTAGCATGCTTACTAAACTCTCATGAACAACTTTCATGAAACAAGAACTAGCAAGAACAACCTTTCTCACCAAACCCTCTTAAGAACATAAACCCAAAAACCTCAAAACTCTAAAAATCTGCCAACCTAGGAGATGAGAAGAGAGGGTTACCTTTAGAAAGTGATTCTCCACAACTTTCCTCAAAGTTCCCAAGATTGAAATGGAGTGAAATGGTGAGGAAATGAAATTTAGTGAAGGTTAGGGTTGAGTAATGGAGTTCCACGTACATGAGAGGGAGAATGGAGTGAAATTTATGATTTTCTTAAGTCCACAAGTCATAAACCTCCTTACTATTATAAGCTCTTGATAGCCAATCCACCATTGGATCAAAAACACAATGCCAAGCTTAAACCCTAGCCATTGGATCAAACCAAAACAAACCCACTTGAGATAACACTTAAAACCTCATAGAAATACTCACACGTTCAGCTCTCGCGCGACGCGACGAACGTAAAACACAAAAACATAAAACCTACGGAAAGAACGTCTAACGTTTTTCCATTCCAAAACTTATCGCCGAATCTTTTTCCGCGACTGTAATTTTCTTCCATACTTCAGAAAATTAATCTCAGAATATATCCTAACTCGCGCAGATATATAAAACTTCCATCCGAAACCTCACTCAAAACAGACGCAATAAGATTTTACAACGACGGGTAAAATCCTACTCGTTTTTCCAAAAACAAGAATAATCCAAAACTTATTATTCTGAAACCACAAATAACTTCTTATTCAAGCAACAGGATCACAAGACAAAAGTCTGTACAGTTACAATGCACGAGCACAAAACAGACTCGATTACAGCAAAACTTAATAATTACACGATGTTTCGTCACACGAACACATCGAAACCCTAATATTCCTTAAACCAATTATACAATGAAATCTTGGGTCTTACAATACTACCCCCCTAAAAGAAGTTTCGTCCTCGAAACTTAGACGTCGTCAAACAAACTGGGGTATAATTCCTTCATCTTACTCTCGAGCTCCCAGGTGGTATCTCCTGTAGCTTCGTTCCATATTACCTTCACTAAAGGTATCTCTTTCGTTCTCAAACGTTTCATCTTCCTATCCGCAATCTTGATTGGCGAAACCTCAAACGACAAGTTATCCCTCAACTGGATATCATCCGGTGTGATCACATGTGATGGATCCGGTGTATATTTCCGCAATTGCGACACATGGAACACATCATGAACCAAAGATAGTACCGGTGGCAACGCGATCCGGTATGCTACCTTCCCAATCCGCTCCGTAATCTGATAAGGCCCTATAAACTTCGGAGTCAACTTCTTTGCTTTCAAAGCCCTTCCAACACCCGTTGTTGGAGTAACACGGAGAAATACGTGATCTCCCTCCTCAAACTCTAAAGGCCTCCGACGCCTATCCGCATAACTCTTTTGTCGGTCTTGAGCAACCTTCATCGTTGCCCTTATCTTTCGGACCTTGTCCGTCGTCTGTTGTACCATTTCCGGTCCTACTATCAAACTTTCCCCATCTTGGTACCAACACAAAGGAGTCTGACATCTCCTCCCATACAAAGCCTCATATGGTGCCATTCCGATAGTCGAATGGTAACTATTGTTGTATGTGAACTCTATCAACGGCAACACGTCGTCCCAACTCCCACGATCATCCAGCACACATGCTCTCAATAAATCCTCTAGTGACTGATTTGTTCTCTCAGTTTGCCCATCGGTCTGGGGATGATAGGCGGAACTCAACCTCAGTTTCGTCCCCAACGCCTCATGCAAAGTCTTCCAAAAATGTGAAGTGAACTTTGGATCTCTATCCGACACTATACTTGACGGAATCCCATGTAACCTCACAATCTCAGCAATGTAAACATCGGTCAACTTCGCCGCTGTATCCGTAGTTCTTACCGGTAGAAAATGAGCGGACTTCGTCAAACGATCCACTATCACCCAAATGGAATCATGCTTCCTCCTGGTCTTAGGTAGCCCAGTGATGAAATCCATAGAAATGCTATCCCACTTCCACTCGGGGATATCTAAAGACTGCAACATCCCTGCTGGTCTCTGATGTTCAATCTTCGCCTTCTGACAAGTCAAACACGACGCCACAAACTCGGCCACATCCCTCTTCATACCCGGCCACCAGAAATCTTGCCTCAGGTCCTGATACATTTTTGTTGCCCCGGGATGCATACTAAGCTTACTCTTGTGTGCCTCCCTTAGAATGGTGTTTCTCAAGTCCATCGCATCGGGCACACACACCCTACCATTACATCTCAAAATGTTGTCCGGTCCCACCTTGAAATCTCGGTTGGTTCCTCGAACAATCAAAGCTCTTTTCTCCATAAGAAACTTGTCATCTTGACAATTTGCAATGTCCTCCAACAAACCGCTTGAGATGGTAATCATACCCAGTCTCATATTCCCTAACGCAAACTCCACTTCCAGGTGCAAGTCTCGAAATTCTTTCAACAACTCTTGTTGACTAGCCATTTGTGCCGAACACGCTGACACACTCTTTCTACTCAAAGCATCGGCTACCACATTAGCCTTCCCCGGATGGTATTCTAAGGTAAAGTCAAAGTCTTTCAATGTTTCCATCCACCTCCTTTGCCTCATATTCAACTCCTTCTGGTCGAACAGATACTTGAGGCTTTTATGGTCACTAAACACAACGAAAGTGCAACCATAAAGATAGTGTCTCCAAATCTTCAATGCAAAAACCACGGCCGCAAGCTCCAAATCGTGCGTAGGATAATTCTTCTCATGCACCTTCAACTGCCGTGATGCATAAGCCACTGCTCTCTTGTGCTGCATCAACACACAACCCAAACCCTGATGAGACGCATCACAATAAACCTCATAAGGTTCATCTGACTGAGGTAACACCAACACCGGTGAAGTTGTCAACCGCTCCTTCAACAATTGAAAACTAAGTTCACACTGCTCAGTCCACGCAAACGGTTGATCTTTTCGCGTAAGTTGCGTCATTGGTGCCACAATCTTAGCGAATCCTTCTATGAACCTCCGGTAATAACCGGCCAAACCAACAAAACTCCTCACGTCCGTCACCGTCTGCGGTTGTTTCCATGCAAGTACTGTGTCAATCTTGGCCGGATCCACGGCAATTCCCTCTTTTGATATAACATGGCCAAGGAAATTCACCTCTTCCAACCAAAAATCACACTTCGACGGATTCGCATACAACCTTTTCTCCCGCAAAACTTGCAAAACCAAGCGAAGATGCTCTTCATGCTCTTCTTCACTTTTCGAATACACCAAAATGTCATCAATGAACACCACCACAAACTTGTCCAAAAATGAATTGAATATCCGATTCATGTAAGCCATAAAGATAGCAGGTGCATTCGTCACTCCAAACGGCATCACCAAAAACTCATAATGCCCATAACGCGTCCTGAACGCCGTTTTCTGAATATCCTCATCTCGTACTCTTATCTGGTGATAACCAGATTTCAAGTCAATCTTTGAAAACACTGAGGCTCCTTTCAACTGATCCATCAGATCATCGATACGCGGCAATGGATACCGGTTCTTGATAGTCACCTTATTAAGCTTCCGATAATCCACACACAAACGGGATCTACCATCCTTCTTCTTAACCAATAAGACCGGTGCTCCCCAAGGCGACACACTAGGCCTTATGAAACCTTTCTCTAACAAGTCCTCAATTTGACTTTTCAACTCTACCAACTCGGCTGGAGCCATCCGATAGGGCGATTCCGAAATCGGACCCGTACCCGGTTGTAAGTCAATAAAGAATTCCACCTCTCTACACGGAGGAAAAGCTGGAATCTCCGATGGAAACACATCTTGGAACTCCTGAACCACTCGAATTTCCCCAATTCGGATCTCCGACGTCACCCCTAAACTAGCAAGTGAAACAATCTCCGGCTCTCCGTTACACATAACCACAGAAAGTCGATTTGCGGACAAGTACCTTCGCACACCTGGCTCGGGAAAGAACACCAATTTCCGAGCACAATCTAGTATAACATAATGATAAGATAGCCAATCCATCCCGAGAATGATCTCGAGAGATGTAAGCGGTAAACACACCAAATTGACCAGAAAATCTCTATTCTGAATTACTACCAAACAATGCAAGCATGCAGTATTTACTACCAAATCCTTAGCAGGAGTCAAAACATTCAAATCAAATGGAAGAACAGAAACATTCAAACTCAACCGATTTGCACAAGCCAAAGAAATGAATGAGTGGGTTGCCCCCGTGTCAATCAAAGCAGTTAAAGAATTACCTGCAATGTGACAGCTCTCGTGAATGGCATTGCTAGCCTGCCCACTCACTTCTGTGCCCATACAGTAAGCACGTGCCTTTGCCGCAGGTCTGGTACCTTGTGAGCCTTGTGCCACATTAGCCGACGGCCCGGCCTTCGGGGCTTTGCAATCTCTAGCAAAGTGTCCCGGCTTCTTGCAATTAAAACAAACATGCCCCTGATTCCGGCATTCATTCGCATAGTGGCCCACTTCACCACACTTAAAACAGCCCTGCTTCCCGGTATTCTGACTGTTCTGATTCACCGATCGACCCTGTCCCTTGTTATACTGTGGACGGTCATATGGCTTACTGCCTTGTTTTCCACGGTTCTGACTTTGGTTCGGACCACCGGAACGACTTGGTCCCCCAGCACTAAAACCACCCTGACGGTTCACCCTTTTGTTTCTCATATCTTTAACCTCTTGGCACTTTTCAACCAAGACTTGAAATTGCCGAATACCCAATGGCACAACCGCATCCTGCAGTTCGTACCTAAGCCCATCTTGAAATCTACGGCACATATAAACCTCATCTATCCCATCCCTAAAGAAGCGGAAGAAACGGGATAGTGATTCAAACTTCTTGGCATATGATTCCACATTCATGCCCCCCTGACGCAACCTCAGAAATTCCTCCCCATACCTTTCCCTTGCAGTCTCGGGAAAGTACTTGGCCAAAAACCTCCTCTTGAAGTTCTCCCAATTCAATTCCTCATGGCCATTCTCCATGATCAGTCGGGTGTTCCTCCACCAATACTCAGAACCCCCGAGTAATTGATAGGTAGCTAAGACCACCTTCTCCCCTTCTGGACAATGAATTGCCCCGAATATCCTCTCCACAGATTGGAGCCACAAATCAGCAGTTTCCGGACCTCCCTCCCCATTAAACTTTGGAGGAGTCTGGTGGTTGAAATTTGAAAGAAGTCTAGAACCAGCAGCAAGTATTTCCCGTTCGCGCTTTTCCAGATCTCTCTGCGCCTTAGCATGGCTCTGAGCAGTCACAGCCGCTGCCATTGTATGCATGGCATAAGCCATCTGATTCACATCCACATTGTCCGTCATAGGTACAGTAGGTGCCCTTCTTGGAGGCATTCGATTTCTGCACAATACCAATTCTGATTAGATCCTTAGTCATACAATTCTGAATCCTAACAGAATATCTCACACCACGGATTACTAACTCGAAACCCGACACAGAACAAACACTAGAACTAACTCCACACTAGTTACGTTCTAACCGACTCTGGACTAACGACTCAAGTATACACTTTCCCTTTGAAGATTTAAAGCCGGGCTCTGATACCAGAATTGTAACACCCCGTTTTCATAACGCAAAAAGGGCATTATTTTTTTTTTTTAACAAACGCTCAGAGTGCGCAAAACATTTTTAATTGAGCCGACATTAAATATTACAAACGAACCATATATATATCACACCATATGTATATTGTATTCGAAAATGCTAAGTGTAAACCTGAATAATTACAATCCATAAGTCTGTGTGCTTACAAGCACTAACTAACCAAAAGAAGTTAGAATGTCCTATGCTAAACAAAAGCACAGTGCACAAACACACCGGCGCATAGTCTAACTAAACTACCACTCCAGCTTCAACACGGGCTCACTAAGGCCTAGAGCTGCCAACACCATCCTCTCGACCTGCATCGTCATCTGGGGTGGGATGAGCCCGCAAATGAAAGAAAGGGTCACCACAAAATAGAAGTATATATATATATAACCGGTGCAAAGAATTTTACACATAACAAATATTTCCACAAAGCACAGGAGAAAGCTCTTAGGACATTCAACAGCACCCACCAACGGGCTTATATATATAATGCACAACAAGCCTAATGCAAACTTCTACAATGAGTGTGGTACTACCAGAGCTACCACATGCAAATGAATTCCGGAATTACTAATCATAACCAATAAAACCGCAAAGGGTTAGGGTGGATCCACTCACGCAATCACACCCCGTGGTCCACTCACGCAACCACTTATTGTACTCAATAAGATCCCGTAGGATTTTGGGTGGGTCCACTCACGCAACCAACACCCCGTAGTCCACTCACGCAACTACGCACAATGAATGCATGAGCATACGATTCCCCTTATATGCTAATGCAACACATACATACCTCTCAAGCATATGTAACTAAATCATAGCAATTCATACATATATTTTCCAAATCATATGTAAATTGCACAAGTAATGTAAACACGTTCTCATCAACGAGCATACATAACACAAATATGCCAAGCACACCAACACACATCACTAAAATAACCAACATGCTGTATCTCAGTGAAAAGACAGAAATAAAGTGGAGCCCTTACCTCGGCAAGCTTCCGTCAACAACACACGCTCAAACAACACAACGCGCTTCCTAAAACAAGCAGCGTAACAATCAATACATTGTTCTCTAACCAATCGCATTGAAACTACACCAAAACCCCAAAAACCTAATGGTTCCTAAGGAAAAACCACTCTTTCGGACATCGAACCAAAAACTACCGTATTGATCAACCCCCATGAGTTATTTGTGCTATTTTTAGGACCCAAAACAATTGCCAAAAGTCTTAAATAATTTGAATTGCAAAATGGCTATTTTCTTGCGTTATAAGTTACGTACTTTCCGAGTACCCGAAAAACTCGTTTCCAATCCCAACCACTTCCATAAATTAATACAAAGGGATTAGAATGTTAAAAACCAAGTTTAGAAATCAAAATCCTAAATCTCAACTCCCAGAGCTCGCCCTGGCGAGTAAAGGCAGAGAGTACTGGTCTTACTCGCTCTGGAGCTCGCTCTGGCGTGTTCATGACCTGTGACACTCGCCCTGGCGAGTAACCACTCGCTCAGCGAGTTGCACCTGTCATGACAGCAAAAGACAGCAACTCACACCACCTTTTTCCACCCCAAGCCTAGTTTGATTCTATTAGTCCCCAACATCTTTTCAAGGCATAAAAGCAAACCATTTTCATAAGCAAGCAACACATTTCCGAAAGCATGTTGGTTGCTTCGAGTGCAAGTTATTTGATTTTCATTTCCAAAATCAAAACCAAATCCAAGCACAAGTTTTATTACGGGCCTTAACCGTCCGGTAATCATTTTCAAACATGTTTTCAAGGTAAATAGCGACACCACATGTCACAATAGTTTTAAACCATTTATGACCCCAAAACACTACCCAAAACACTTAGGAATATTTTCATAAACCTCAAAATATTTTTCATCGGATTTTCTAAAACAAAACCATACAACGCATTTCCCTTTCGCCCAAAGGTTCAAAGACAACTTTTCTTTTCAAAACCTTACAACATAGCCTCATGTTATTGATCAATACATAACCAAACCAAAACCCTAACTTTTCTCATGAGATTTTTCACCAACTCATGGAAAACAAAAACAACAAAGCCTAGCATGCTTACTAAACTCTCATGAACAACTTTCATGAAACAAGAACTAGCAAGAACAACCTTTCTCACCAAACCCTCTTAAGAACATAAACCCAAAAACCTCAAAACTCTAAAAATCTGCCAACCTAGGAGATGAGAAGAGAGGGTTACCTTTAGAAAGTGATTCTCCACAACTTTCCTCAAAGTTCCCAAGCTTGAAATGGAGTGAAATGGTGAGGAAATGAAATTTAGTGAAGGTTAGGGTTGAGTAATGGAGTTCCACGTACATGAGAGGGAGAATGGAGTGAAATTTATGATTTTCTTAAGTCCACAAGTCATAAACCTCCTTACTATTATAAGCTCTTGATAGCCAATCCACCATTGGATCAAAAACACAATGCCAAGCTTAAACCCTAGCCATTGGATCAAACCAAAACAAACCCACTTGAGATAACACTTAAAACCTCATAGAAATACTCACACGTTCAGCTCTCGCGCGACGCGACGAACGTAAAACACAAAAACATAAAACCTACGGAAAGAACGTCTAACGTTTTTCCATTCCAAAACTTATCGCCGAATCTTTTTCCGCGACTGTAATTTTCTTCCATACTTCAGAAAATTAATCTCAGAATATATCCTAACTCGCGCAGATATATAAAACTTCCATCCGAAACCTCACTCAAAACAGACGCAATAAGATTTTACAACGACGGGTAAAATCCTACTCGTTTTTCCAAAAACAAGAATAATCCAAAACTTATTATTCTGAAACCACAAATAACTTCTTATTCAAGCAACAGGATCACAAGACAAAAGTCTGTACAGTTACAATGCACGAGCACAAAACAGACTCGATTACAGCAAAACTTAATAATTACACGATGTTTCGTCACACGAACACATCGAAACCCTAATATTCCTTAAACCAATTATACAATGAAATCTTGGGTCTTACACAAACTCTCTTCACTCTTTTTGGGTTTTGGGAAGAAAAGGGTTTTGGGAATGTGTTTATAATTGAAGCTCGATAATGATTCATGTATAATATGCTTCTATTTATGATTGTTGTGTGAAACCCATGATAAAGTTGATTACTTGAACCTTGATTTTGATTGATTATGTAATAAATGGGTTTTTTGTTAAAATGGGTATAGATTCTCAAATTTGAATTATGATAAGTGATTTTGAGTGTTCAAATAAGTGATTTTATCCATAATCATGCTTGGTAACTGTTTATAAGTATTATTGGGTTCAAATAAGTGATTTTGGGTGAAGAAAAGTGATTTTTGGTTCAAAACGCGTAAAAGCGATTTTTCCATCAGGTCCCTGCGCCATGGCGCAACTTTCCTGCGCAATGGCGCAGCCTCCTCTGGTCTCTGCGCCATGGCGCAGCTTTCCTGCGCAGTGGCGCAGGTCTGGTCAACAGCGTTGACTGTTGATTTTCGTTGACTTTTGACTTTTTGACGGTTTATGCACCCGGAACCCATTTTCAATAATTTTTCGCGCATAATCCGATTCCGGAGTTCGTTTTATGAGATGATGTTTAGTTAATGATGTTTAACCAATTTTTATGTTACTTAATGTGTTAAGTGAAGTTGATATATCTAAATTAAATTAGGCTATGTTTATGATGATAATAGATGATTGTTGATGATTAGAGATGATGATAATATGATTATGAATATGTTTGAATGAAGAGTATATGTATATGTATATATGACTTGATTACATGATGATTGATTATGGTGAATATTATTATTTAGTGATTGATAATAATAATTAGATGCCTAATTGGATTGAGGTGATTGAATTACTTTATGATATGTGTGCTTGAGTGTATACCTTAATGATGATATGATGATGTGTTGAGATAAGTTAATGAGAACTTAGAGAAAGAATAATAGGGAAGAGTGGTCTATTATTCATGAGTAAATGTATAGTGTTATCATCATTATTTGGTATGTGTACATTCATGCATTCATCTTTTGAGTTGGATATTAGAATCATGTGGATTCTAATAAAGAGGATATCAAATGATAATATTTGATAAAGACGGATATTAGAGGTGAGATACTCTAATAAAGACGATGGTACCACATGCATTAGATATGTCTAGGGTGACATACATTATGTGTTTGCATTAGTTTGCATTAGGAAGTTGTGCACTCTAATTGTTATTTGATAATTGATATTGTATTCCATTATAATTGTGAATGGTTGAATAATGTGATACTTATAATTGAACATACTATGAGATGTGTAATATTGATTGATAATTGGTGATAATGTGTATACTTGTCAATTGATTGAGAATGTGGTATTATTATGATGCATTATATTTTATGATTATGAAATATGAATGATATGAGATTGATATTGGTTTATAAATGAATTGTGAGACATAACCATGCTATGTCCTAAGTATTAAGTGTGTTCTTATACTTAGTTTCTTTTATGGTTATATTATCTAACCCTCTGTTTTGTGTATGTGCTGAACCTTTGGGGGTTCAGATTCTCAGGTTATGTTTGTGACCGAGTTGTCGGTGAAGCTCAGCTCTGATGTGACACGGGGATGAGATTATTTCTATAATATATATTTAGAGTCTTGCTTCTTATTTCCAGTGTATTTAAAGATGTATTTTTCTTATAAACTCATTTTTGTACAATAATTGTTTTACTAATTAAGTTGTTGGTAAACCTTTATGTGTACGATGTAATACTCGAACCAATACTTTTATAAATCAAATTTTATTTCCGTTGCGTATTTTGGAGAATATTTTATTATGATAGTATTTTTATTAAATACGGGTTTGGGTGTTACAGAGAAGATAGTTGAATATTTACTTAAATATTTTAAAGTCTTGGATTTATAGTTCAACTATAATTCTCTATCAAGTGGGAGAGTTTTACATGCCAACTATTTATAAATGTTTATTGAGACTTAAATTGAGGAAACATAGTCCTATGTTATTTCTAAAAGTTCAGGACTATTTATTTTATATCCTCAATTGATTTAAAATTGAAGTCTCTTAATTTTTTCCGCTGCATAAATTATTATATTTTGAGTTGACTGTTTAACCGTAAGGATCTCTCTCCCTAAATAATATATATGTTTTTCTCATACCACTTTTCCGTTGCGAATGAATCAAAACATATTGAGAATGCGAATTAAAATAATAAGTGACCGGTTTAAATGCATTTAAATGTGCATATTTTTACTGAGTCGTGTTCTAACAAGAGATATTGAGTCCTATGCAAGAGATTTCATGTGTTGGTATATGCCGTTACCATCAAAGTGGAACCGCCTGTATCGATTGATGGAATTTTCTTTGTAGTTTGAGGAATGTTCTTAATTGTGATATGTGATTTTCTGCTTAAAGGTGATGATTATATGTTATAATTAAAAATTAATTTGAGATGAAGTTATTGGAGAATGTATTGAACGGAGGAATTTGTCAGCCTAAAGGTGACAACTTTCAAAGTTCAATGTATGCTCATTGATTAACTCATCTGAGGTTTTGACTGGGGATTTGACCTTAGTTTATGCATTCTGCCTAAAGGTGATTGTACAATTATATTGGCCTCTTATAATAATTTGATTCAAGAATGATTTTCTTCACATATAATTAATATGTTTCCATTGAAATGTTAAACATTTTAAAATTATAAGAAATGGAAGCAAAATTTGGAGAATAACCCTTATGATTAATGTGGAGAAAAACACCGAATAGAAAGAACTTTTGGATTAGTGGGAGAGAATTTACTACTCGAGTGTCACACTGATTTTGTAAAACTTTTATGGTATTAATCCCTTAATCAAGAGACTTAGGTCTGTTGTTTTCAAGGGTAATATTTCCGACAAGGACATTGTAAGTTATTTTAATATGCTTGATTAGTGGGAGTTTGAAAAGAATTAAGATTCTTTTGATATGTTTGATTAGTATGAGTTTAAATTTTCTATAATCTCCTTTATAATATTGAAATTATTTCAAATGTGAAAATATATATTATCGCTCAGTGTTATTGGGATCACTTTGCCGGTGATCAACACTATTTTGGAGCTGAGGCATTATGTGTAAACATAAATAAATTAAAGCTCAGTGTTGTCTGGATCACTTAGCCGGTGATCAACACTATTTAGGAGCTGAGGCATTATGGTATCTTAAGAACTATATAATTTCTCTGGCTTTGATGCATTTGAGAGAAATTATGTCTAAAATTGGTGCTCGGTGTTGATTGGATCATTATACCGCGGTGGTCAACACCATTTCGGAGCACAGACATTGTGGTATCTTATGGACCATAAAATCTCTCTGGCTTTGATGCATTTGAGAGAGATTTAGGACTGACAAAGAAAGTGATAGTATGGTTGTTGGATCACGATGACATATCATTTTCTTGCTACACTCTACACGAATGACTAGTCGACAGAATTGGTGGTATTTGTAACCATGGAAGGTGTTGTATCAATAAGGATATAACTACCGCCATGATTGGATATCATTTAATTTTTGTTGGATGGAGTCTTAATCAAGTGCTGCATCTTGGGATCACTCGTTTAGTGACCGGTCAAAATTAGGAAATGTGTTATCAACCCGAGAGTCGTTTTCAAAATATTTTTTTTTTTCAAATTAAAATACACAATTGATTTTGCCCAAGTGGGAGAATGTTAGAATTTTTCCTAATATTTTGTGGGCTACAATAAATTGTAGTTTTTGTTTTACGAAAAACGGGTTTGATGTTATTTAATGTGATTCAGTTGATGATGCTTAAGCCCGACAAACGTGATCAGTAATAATGGGCTTCGGACACTGATTCAGATTTGTGTAGAATAAAGTGTAGGCCCAACTCTAGGGTCCATGATGGGTGGTACTAGAGTTGAGATATTTTGTATATAAGATTGGATAAGTCCCCTTTGCCGTCACGCACAAAAACATACAGTACGCTCATTTGTGGCTTTTCCCATCAAAGTCCACAAAGACCGGAGCATGTGATCAGGCAGAGGAAGACTCTAGTCTAACCTATCGGTAAGTTCCGATATCGGCTATTCCGATAAACATTATTGTCAATTGACAAGTAAGTGTGTTCTAATTTCATATAATATATCGATCTCTAAATTTAATTTTTACATGAACATCATTACAACAGAATGAAAATAACTATTTTGTGAGAAACTAAGAGGACAAAGACGCTTTTATAAACGGAAAAAAGAACAACATACCACCTCCACCAGATGAACAAAATCGATATTTGAATTCAGTAGTTTTCAATTGGGAGGGAAAATAGTAGATCTACCTCCACCAAATAACTTCACCGGAACCAATCCACCTCCAAAACAACCAATAAACAACCTACATATATTAACAAATGGGGACGAAGAAATAATAATTTTTTGGTTGCGGTACAACACACCTTGGAGGTATATCTCTCCACAACACACCTGTTCTTCGTCCCCGTCTCCTATACCTCCCAGTACAACACACCTGTCAACAACAGCAGGAAAAAGGGAGGAAGAAATAATAATTTTATTTCCCACATCTAGCAAACGACAGGAGAACAAAAACCTAATCAAACTAAATGACCTTGTAACACACAAAAATAATGGAACAGCCATTATCAAATGATGCCTACGTGGACACAACTGATGCAATCTACAGTGGCTTTTAACCGTATCGGTTGTGTCAAGAGTATGGATTTCCAAAGCTAACCCAACATTCCTTCACATGAACATTCAATGCTCCATAGACAACTTTTCAACTACTTGTTGGAAGGAAGATTTAGATAGGTGGAAAAAGTGTTTAAGTATTTAGGAGAGGATAGAAACTTTATTGAAAGGGAAAGGCTACTTATATTATTGAGTGATTATAATTTTTGGCTTTATACAAACTCAACTACATGACCTCTATTTATACCAGTGGCATTCCTAAATCAATGACTAGGATTTTGCCACCACAAACTTAATCTAATGGCTATAAGCCACTCTCTAGAATTTTCTCTACTTTTCTACAAAAGTCTCAACTTATTTTTATCTTCTAGTGAGCTTCATGGATTTCTCTAGAAGTTGGACTTAGTACAACACAAATTTGGGCTTTTAATTCCTAAGGCCCAAAAACTAATAAACCCAAAATCAATTTACATATTCAACACCCCCCCCCCCCCTTAAACTTGATTTTGCTACTCCAAGTAAATATCTTAACTTGACAAAGTCTTCACGCTTCAGAGGCTTGGTGAAGATATCAGCTGCTTGATCATGCGTCTTCACGTACTCCAACTTCACATTGTTGTTAGCAACACACTCTCTAATATAGTGATAGCGTGTGTCAATGTGCTTACTTCGATCATGGAAGACTGGGTTCTTTGCCAAAGATATTGCTGACTTGTTGTCCACAAATATCTTGGTCGGCTCATTTTGCGGAAAATTTAACTCCTTTAGCAAGTTTCGTAACCAGATTGCATGACAAACACATGAAGTGGCCGCCACGTACTCCGCCTTACATGTGGAAAGAGTGACAATCGGTTGTTTCTTTGACATCCATGTGAAAGTTGTGTTTCCAATGTAGAAAACAAAACCACTTGTGCTTTTTCGATCATCCACATCTCCTCCCCAGTCGCTATCGCTATATCCAACGAGCTTGTAATCATCAGAAACAGAGTAGTACAAGCCTAAGTTTGTTGTACCTTTGATGTAGCGAAGAATCCTCTTTGCCGCCTTCAGATGAGTTGTTGTTGGATGCTCCATGTATCGACTGACAACTCCAACCGCATACAAGATGTCAGGCCTCGTGCATGTTAAATATCGTAAGCTTCCAACCAAGCTCTTAAAGAGCGATGGGTCAACTATTTCTCCTTCATCATGCTTTGACAGCTTGATTCCACATTCCATTGGCGTGCTGATTGGATTTGCATCATCCATCTTGAACTTCTTGAGTAGCTCCTTAGCATAACCTTCCTGAGTGATTAAGATTCCTTGATCTTCTTGTTTCACTTCAATGTCGAGGTAGTAAGACATTAATCCAATGTCGGTCATCTCGAACTCCTTTGTCATTTCTCTCTTGAACTCTTCAAACATGGTTGGATTGTTCCCCGTGAAGATCAAGTCATCTACATACAAGCACACAATCAAAATATCTCCACCTTGCAATTTTATATAGAGTGCATGCTCATATGGACACTTGATGAAATTCTTTTCCTGAAAATACTTGTCAATTCGAGCATTCCAAGCTCTTGGAGCTTGTTTCAACCCGTATAGTGCCTTCTTTAGCTTGAAGACATTTTCTTCTTCTCCCTTGACTTCGTAGCCTTGTGGTTGCTCAATGTAGACTTCTTCATCAAAGACCCCATTTAAGAAGGCTGACTTGACATCCATTTGATGTATCTTCCACTTGTTTTGAGCTGCCAATGAAATAATTAGTCTAACAGTTTCTAATCGAGCAACTAGAGTGAATACCTCGTCATAGACGATGCCAGCTCTTTGACTGTATCCTTTTGCTACCAATCTTGCCTTGTATCTTTCAACTTCTCCTTTAGAATTCTTCTTTGCTTTGTACACCCACTTCACACCGATCGCCTTGTGCCCTTTTGGAAGTGAGGCTGACTCCCATGTGTCATTCTTCTTTATTGCCTTGATCTCCTCGTCCATGGCATTTCTCCAAGTCTTCTTCTCGAATGCTTCTTGGAAGTTCATGGGTTCGCAATCCGCAAATAAACAAAAAAGGGTAAGATTGTCTTGATTTTCAGTTGCCTCGTAAATCTCTTGCAAACTTCTAAAGTGAGGAGTCCTTTCACTTGAGCTTTCTTCTTCGTCTTCTTCATAACTCGGGGTTGGTGAGGCCGGTGGGGTAGTTGGATCTTCTCTTGGTTCCTCTCGTTCCACATCATCTTCTTCAAATTGTGGAAAGAAGTTGTAGTTTTCATTACTCGATCTCCAATCCCATTCCCCTTCTTCATCGAAAACGACATTCCGACTGATGATAGTTTTCCTCGTATCAGGATTATAGAGCTTGTAGCCTTTGGAGTTGCTGTCGTAACCAATGAAGATGTACTTTTCACTTTTGTCATCCAGTTTGCTTCTTTTCTCGTCCAGTACATGAGTGTGAGCTATGCTTCCAAAGACTCTTAGATGGGAAATTCCAGGCTTTCTTCCACTCCAGGCTTCTTGTGGTGTTTTTCCCAACACGCTTCTTGTTGGAGACCGGTTTGATAGATAGACCGCGCACGCAACAGCTTCTGCCCACAGTTCCTTTGGTAGTCTCTTGCTTTTTAGCATGCTCCTTGTTGGAACAAAGTGGGTCTGACATGAACCTCTAATGTTTTAAGTGGTTTTGATGATAACAAAGTATTAAAATTACAATTGGTATTACTAATGATTACTCTAGTGTGCAGAATTACAAGTTAAAATTCATGCAGAAGCACTATGAATAGTAGCAGAGAAGCCAGTCAAGACAAGCTCTGAAAGAGTACCACTGTTCATCAGAAGCTTAATTTTTGCGTGCTAAAGATAGCACTTCTGAAGACCAAAAGCTAGGCTCTGATGAAGTTCAGAAGCTGAAGATCTTAAGAAGCTATGACAAGAACATCAGAAGCAAAAGGAATTTACGTCACTCAAGAGCTGACCTATACAGAACCAATGATTGAAGAACAATCCACTTCAAGGCTCTGTCACATCCACAGGAAGGAATATTCGTTGGTACAACGTTAACCTTATCCATAAGTGGAGCGCATTTGAGGATAGTACTATCGTACTATTATTACTCAAAATGGATGAGTGATAAATTGAATAGCTAGGTAGTGGAATTGGAATTCCTTGCCAAAGAAGGCAATATACAGCTATCAATTGTACGAGTAAATTCCAGCTGGCACCTCTCTCTCTGCAACGGTCATCATCTTCCTCCAAGTATAAATAGAAGACTCAAATGGAAGAAATGACTACTGTTCCAACGACTGTTCTATTACTACGTTCAAAGACTAAGAAGCATTCTGACATCATATTTTAAATCTGTCATTCTAAGTCTTAGAACAATTTGAGTTGTATTTTGTAAACACCTCTGATAGTATATCAAGTGTTCCTTAACATTCATTCTTATTCTTAAGTTTGTTTGAGAAGTCTCTTGTTAAGTTTAACTTGAGCATTTGAGAAGTCTCTTGTTTAGTGAAACTTGAGCACCTGAGAAGTCTCTTGCAAGTGTGCTTGAGCAATTTGTAATCTTTAGTAGATTATAGTGAAAATCTCTTGTTAGTAACAAGGGGACTGGAGTACTCTCGATTTGTGAGGGGAACCAGGATAAATTCTGTGTCTTTCTTTCTCTCTCTCAGCACCCTCTCTTTAATTTGTGTTTTTATCCGCTGCATACTTAGTTGCTATTAGGCAAAAAGTTTTAATTTTTTAAAACACAATTCAACCCCCCCTTCTTGTGTTTTTCCACCTTCAATTGGTATCAGAGCTGGGTTGTTGCCTAACTCTCACCTATCAGTGAAACAGTTAAGATTCAGGGAGGAAAAACATGTCTGCTGAGAAGAATCTCAATGAAGTTCCATTTGACTATGATTCTAATTCTAAAGACAGAAGGTCTTCTGACAAAATTCCCTTTTTCAATGGAACTGAGACTGGTTATCCATTCTGGAAAACCAAGATGTACAGTCACATCATGGCGATTGATTGTGATCTGTGGGACTTGGTAGAAGATGGAGTGAACTTTGAAAATATGGACTTAGAAGGCGTTGTTAGCTCTAAAGACAGAAAGGCTTTTACACCTACTCAAAAGCTGGAATATAAGAAGCACCACAGTGTAAAAGGGATGATGACAAATGCCATCTCTCATGATGAGTACTTGAAAATTGGAGATAAGAGAACGGCTAAGTCTATCCGGGATTCTCTTAAATCCAAGTATGAAGGAAATAAACAAGTTAAGGAGGCTAAAGCCAACTTGTTAGTACATCAGTATGAATTATTTAAAATGAAGGACGGAGAGGACATTGAGACAATGTTCTCTAGGTTTCAAATTCTTGTTTCTGGACTTCAAGTTTTAGATAAGAGCTATACTGAGGCTGATCATGTAAGGAAAGTACTCAGAAGCTTGCCGCCAAAGTGGAGACCAAAAGTGACAGCGTTTCAGGAATCTAAGGATTTAGATACTGTGTCTCTTGAAAGCTTGGTTAGTTCTCTAAAGAGTCATGAGATGGAACTTATGACTGACAAATCGACTAAGAAGCTAAAAGGGATAGCCCTGAGCACCAAGAGTTCCTCTAAGGCTCTGAAGGCGAAGGTTATAGTATCTGATGAAGAAGCTTCTGAAGAAGGTCACGAAATGGACTCTGATGAAGAAGAAGAAATGGTTCTGATGGCTGCAAGAGTATCGCAATGGGCTAAAAGAAGCAAGAAGTATGCTGGTAAGTTTGGAGGTTCTTCCAAGAAGGTTAGTGCATCTAAGGATAAAAAGGAAGAACAAAACAAATGCTTTAAGTGCAACAAACCAGGACACTTCATTGCTGACTGCCCAGAGAACCTGAGTAAAACATCCAAGAGAACCTCTAACAAAGAAAGATACAAAAGTAAGCTCAAAAAGGGGTTCCTTGCCACTTGGGATGATTTGGATCAGGAATCAGATTCTGATGGGGAAGAAGAAGCAAACCTAGCCTTGATGGCAACCGCTTCTGACCAAGAGAACTCTGAGCACGAAGCTGACTCAGATTCAGAAGATGAAGAAGAGGTACTTGCTAAACTTTCTCGTTCTGAATTAATAGATTCCTTAAAAGATGCCTTAAAACTTTTAACCAAAAAGGCAGGTGAGTGTAAGGTCCTTAAAAAGGCCTATAACAACCTGACCGAAAAGGCAAATGAAATAATTGAACAAAATGAGTCTCTAAAATCAAGAAATGAATTTATGGAAACTCATTATGTTCTTGATGATAAGGTTCCTCCAGAACATGAATTTGCTCTTCAGGAATTCCTTATAAATGGAATGAAAAGAAGTAAAATAGCCTCTTTGATTTATCATGTAAGTAGAAATAGAGGAGAAGGTCTTGGATTCTCACGTTTTAAAGATAATCCACTATCTTCAAAGTCCTCTAATATAGATAAATCAAAACCTAAGGTTGTCTTTGTAAAGAGTCAATCAGAAGTTCTTAATGAGTCAGCTTCTAATAGAACATCAAAGCCAGAGGCTCAAAAGTCAAAGACTCTGAAGGATAAAACCTCAGAACCTAAGATTGTTAAGCCTCAAGCTAATGTTAAATCTAAAGAAGCTCTGACACATTCAAGAACAAAGCTCAAGAGCTATACTAAACCCAAAAACTTTTCAACAAGGGTGGTTAACTCTAGAAGCTCTGATAGGTCCTTCAAACAAAGACCACCTGGACCTGTAAAGACTAACACAAAAGGACCCATAAAGATATGGGTACCAAAATCTCAAATAATATTTACTTCAGGTTTGCACACTAAGAAGGCCAAAGCAGCAATGCTGGTACCTGGACAGTGGCTGCTCACGACATATGACGGGAGAAAGGCATATGTTCCAAACCCTGACTCTGAAAGAGGGAGGTTCTGTGGGGTTTGGAGGAAACCAAAAAGGGAAGATCATTGGTACAGGTATAGTTGGTAACTCTTCTCTTTCAATTAAAGATGTTTGGTTAGTTGATGGCCTCAAACATAATCTGCTTAGCATTAGTCAATTTTGTGATAGCGGATTCATTGTTAAATTTGATAAAGAGGCATGTACGGTAATCAATGATTCTGACAAGTCCATATTGTTTAAAGGATTAAGAAGAGGTAATGTTTATAAGGTGAATCTGTCAGAACTCACTGAGCAGAAGATAGTTTGTCTTCTATCTCTGAATGATGAAAAGTGGGTCTGGCACCAACGCTTAGGTCATGCTAACTGGAGATTAATCTCTAAGCTTAGCAAACTAAAGTTGGTTAAAGGCCTGCCAAATCTTAAATATCATTCAGATGCTCTGTGTGGTCCTTGTCAGATTGGCAAAATTTCAAAAACTTCTTTTAAACCTAAAAACATTGTCTCTACCTCAAGACCCTTAGAACTACTTCACATTGATTTGTTTGGTCCAGTAAGTACTGCCTCAATCAATGGGAAGAAATATGGATTAGTCATTGTTGATGATTACAGTAGATGGACTTGGGTAAAGTTTCTAAGAGTGAAAGATGATGCATATGATGTGTTCAGCATCTTCTGCACTCAAGTGCAAAATGAGAAAGGTCTCAAAATCTTAAAGGTTAGAAGTGATCATGGTGGTGAATTTGAAAACGAACCATTTGCAACTTTTTGTGAAGATCATGGCATTGTCCATGAGTTCTCTGCTCCTAGAACACCACAACAAAATGGTGTTGTAGAGAGAAAGAACAGGTCTTTACAAGAAATGGCAAGAACCATGATGCATGAGACAAAACTTGCTAAGCACTTCTGGGCAGAAGCTGTAAACACAGCTTGTTACATTCAAAATAGGATCTATATAAGACCTCTATTGAATCTAACAACATATGAACTCTTCAAAGGAAGAAAGCTCAACATCTCTTACTTTCATCAGTTTGGATGTACATGTTACATTCTAAACAACAAGGCCTACAAAAGAAAATTTGATGCCAAAGCCTGTAAGGGAATCTTTATAGGTTACTCTGAACGCTCAAAGGCATACAGAGTGTATAATTCTGAAACTAACACAGTGGAAGAATCTATACATGTTAGATTTGATGATAAAGAGCCTGACAGTAAAATGTCAGAGCAAGATAATAGTTATGCAGGTGTTCCATATCAATACATCGATTCAGAACCTGAAAAAGCATCAGAAGCTGTTGAAGCTTCAGAAGCTGTATTGGAAGAAGATGCTGAAGAAACATCTCAATTAGAAGCATCACAAGAACATGATGACACTTCAGAAGAAGACACTCAACCAAGTGCTGATGTTGATGAAGCTCCAAGAAGGAAGTTCAAATATAGATCATCACATCCAGAAGATTTAATTCTTGGAAACAAAGAAAGTCCAAGAAAGACAAGATCAGACTATCAACACCTTGATTCACTTCTGGGACTAATCTCTATGATAGAACCAAAGAATGTTGATGAAGCACTTACTGATGATGGATGGATTGTAGCTATGCAAGATGAGCTCAATCAGTTTCAAAGAAATGATGTATGGGACTTAGTGCCAAGACCAGCACATAAGAACATCATTGGAACCAAGTGGGTATTTAGAAACAAAATGAATGAACAAGGTGAAGTGGTAAGAAATAAAGCTAGACTGGTAGCACAAGGCTACAGTCAGCAAGAAGGATGAATTCGAGATGAGTATGATGGGTGAATTGAAGTTCTTCCTTGGAATCCAAATTAATCAAGGAAAAGATGGCACTTACATTCATCAAAGCAAGTATACAAAAGAGCTTCTGAAGAAGTTCAACCTTGATGACTGCAAGATAATGTCTACACCCATGCATCCTACCAGCAGCTTAAGCAAAGAAGAGATAGGAAGCAAAGTAGATCAGAAGCTGTATCGAGGTATGATTGGTTCTTTACTCTACCTTACAGCATCTAGACCTGATATTCTATATAGTGTATGCTTGTGTGCAAGATTCCAGTCAGATCCTAGAGAACCTCACTTAACTGCTGTTAAGAGGATCTTTAGATATCTGAAAGGAACTACTAATCTAGGACTTCTTTATAAAAAATCTCTAGATAGTAAGCTAGTTGGATTCTGTGATGCTGACTATGCTGGTGATAAGATTGAGAGGAAATCCACTAGTGGAAATTGCCAATTCATTGGTGAAAATCTCATATCTTGGGCCAGCAAGAGACAAACAACTATTGCTTTGTCTACAGCAGAAGCAGAATACATCTCAGCTGCTAAATGCTGCACACAGCTTCTCTGGATGAAATATCAGTTGGAAGATTATAACATAGCTGAAAGAAGTATTCCACTATATTGTGACAATACTGCTGCTATTCATTTGTCTAAGAACCCTATTCTACACTCAAGAGCTAAACATATTGAAATAAAACATCATTTTATAAGGGATCATGTTCAGAAAGGTACAATAGATATTCAATTCATTGATACTGAACATCAATGGGCTGACATATTTACTAAACCTTTAGCTATTGAAAGATTTGATTTTATCAAAAAGAATTTGAACATGCACTATATCTCTGAAGAAAATTAGCTCTGAGAAGTAGAATAGAATTAGCATTGAAGCTCTATCAGAACCTCTTATAATTTAGAGTATCCCTTGGGAAGCTCTGAATAATTTAGGCTCTGAAGAGTAACAGGTTCTGATGAGGTGTCAGATACAAATGAGTGAGGCTCTGAACCTTTTGGAAATGAAACGTTCAGTACGAGTAAGTATACAACAGTTGTCTATACACGCGTCAGCTATGTTTAAACTTTTTCAACACGTGTCTAGATCCTGACGGGCAGAGAACAGTTAATGATGATTATGGCAGTTAAGTATATTATTTAATTTTTAAAACTGCTCGCGCTCCCTCCCAATGTTTACTTTCTCTGTGTATGTGTGCTAGTTACTATTTATAAGTTACTTCACTCACTTTGCACAACTTTTTACACAAAATCACTACCTACACAAACCTAGACCTTACAGAAATTCCCAATCTTCATCTTCTTAATTCACTGCAAATATGGCTGCTCGTTCATCAAACGAAATCGTTCAAGAACCCTTTAACCCTACGTTACCACCCATCATCGATCTTAATTCAAAAGATAACCTAGTCTACGAACATCATCAAACTGACGCTGGACTAGATGCTTATGATTTCTTCACTGAGAAGTTCGTGGATTTTGAAAGTTTGAAAGCGAATGGGATTGACATTCAATACTTGTTCTACAACCAACAATGGCAAAATTACTTTGAGATGCTTAATGGCTTCGTATACTACGACATAGTGAAGTATTTCTGGCAGAAGGCTAAAGTGTACGATAGAGCAAGTGCTGATAAAGAATACAAGGATATGGTTGAGAAGAACAAGGAATTACGAGGGAAAACAAGAAAGGAACTTGGTCTTAAACCTTATAGAGAAAGGGAAATTAGGTCAAATATTTTGGGAATCAATGTTGTGATAACTCAGGCACACATTGCTAAGATTCTGGGTTTAGACAACAAAGGAGAAGATATAGAAGTGTATGATAAGAGAAGCAAGCATTTGGATTCAATTCATCAGGACCTCTTTAAATCTGGTTGCACACAAAAGGATTTTGGAAAAGTAATGCACATGAAGAACACATTTGAATTTGCTTTCAGAATGTGTTTGTCCACTATCTTCACCAGAAAAGGTGGATTGGATACCATCTCCATTCCACACAAACATCTCATCTGGTTCTTATACAAGAGGGTAAAAGTTAATTTGGCTAAGATTCTTTTTGATCACATGTGCCTTACCATCAATGAGGGTAGAACTAAAATACCATCGGTCATTCATCACCCAAGATTAATTTCAGAACTGATAAGGCAAACCAAACTCACAGACATTGTGAGTGCCAAAGAAAAACTTAGAGTTTTCCAAACTGCTAAGTATGATGCATCAGTTCTGGTCAACATGAAGAGAAAAACCAAGGAAGAAATCATTCAAGTGAAAACACCTCTACAGCAAGTGTACGAAAAGTACTTCTGGTGTGATGGGTTTCCCACCATATCAGAACATGATAATGATGAGGTCATCAAGAACTTTCTTGAATCAGTAAGAAGAGAAACTGGGGTCAGTGTGCCCAGGAAAATGGTTGTAAGTGTTCCTAATTGGGATATCTTCAAGGGACCAAGAGATATTACAAGGAGCAGAAGAAAGCCAAGAACTACTGAGCAAGAAATGATTGATGAAGGCTCTGATGATCAAGGACATGCTAGTGCTGATGAGATTGAGGAAGGTGCTGAAAATATGATGACTGAAGCTGTTCAGAAGGAAAAGAGGACAAAGAAAAGGCATGATAGGCCTTCAGCTTCTGAGGAAGATCAGAACCCTGCTAAACCTGCAAAGAGATTAAAGACCAGAGCTTCTAAACCAAAAGGTAAGATCTCTGAATCTAATACTTCTAGCATTCCTGTAGCTCAGGTTATTGGTTCTGAACCTCAACCCTCTATTGCTAAACCATCTATTTCTCAACCTCCATCATCTACCAATCAACCTCAACCCATAGACTTCACTGTACCTATTAGTGTAGTCTTACCTGATCATAAAGCTATGTCATCATCATCTTCATCAGATACCAGCACTGCCTCGGATGAGTTAATTGCTACACTCATCAGAGAATCCAACCCAAAACAAAAGAAAACTCTTACACCAAAGAGAACCTCTTTCAAGAAAACCACAAAGAAAACCACCATAAAGCCCATTCATCTCTCTTCTGATGAAGAACCTACTATCAATGAAGACACCACCATTCTCAATCAATCCACAAATCAAGATTCTGTCATAGAACATCTTGAACAACACATGTGTGGTGTTGCATTTACCAACTCAAATCCAAATTCACCACTTCAATTTCCATCCATGAATCTCACAAATGATTCACCCGTCCATAAAACACAAAACACACAGGTCATTCACACACCCCCTCCCTCACCTGATCATATCTCACAAGAAAATCCACCTACCTTTACACCTGTTCAGGATGAGTCAATTGCTCATTCTGAAGCCCAACAATCCCCTCATCAATCACCACAACCTGTCTCTGACCCACTCAACAAACCTCTAGTTTTAGAAGAGGTTCTTGAGCTTTACCAACACCTAACTAAAGCTGAACATCAAATATTCAAGGATTCCATCAATCTTGATGATGATATCATACCTCCAAATCTCAGCAACATCAAAATCATTGAACTCAAAAGAAAGGAACCTGAACCAACCATTCCCTTTGACCCATCCTTACCCTTTTTCAATTCTGACTCTGAACCAAACCTTGAGCTGCTAAATAATGCTATAGGTATTAGACTTAAGAGGTTCAAACAAAGAGAGGAAGAAGCTCTTATCTTCCCTTCTGATATAGATGCTGATGTCAGGGAATTAGAGTACTTATTTGGTAAATCTTTAAGGATTCTCAGTACTCATCTGAAGGTTAAGATTAAGGGTAGAGGAGCAAACACTGTACGGGGACTATTTGAGATTGCTGAGAGGACATGTGCTCCAAGGCTCACATTCTTCAACCATGAAGAAGAATGTCAGAGGTTAGCTTTTTTAGCTGCTGTTGATGAAAGTATGAGAAGATCTTTGGATGAAGAGCAGGCTAAGATAGCTGCTGAAATGGAACGTCAGAGGCTTGCTGCACAAGAAGCCCTCAAGTTATTGGTTGATAGAGCTGTTCACATTGCTGTCATTGAAACTAATAAGATTATTGAGAATCAAGGAGCTGCAGAAGATATTGTTATGAATGATCAGAACCTTAGTGAACCAGATTCTGATAAAGGTAAAGCTCCCATTGTTGCTTCATCTCCTCCTAGATCTCCACCTGTACTTGTCCAAGGCTCTTCTTCATCTGCTATACCCTCTGTTATGCAAGAAGCTCTGGATGTAATCAAGCATGACTTAAGAGAGGAACTAAGAAATGAAATGGATGAATTCAGGGCCGATATAAGAGAAGACATGAACAGATCTGGTGAAGCTACTAACAAGAAGATAGATGCAATGATGGAACTTCTTCTAAAGCTTACTCAACAGCAATCCAAACCTTAACCCTTATGTCTGTGCACTTATTTGTAATCATGTTTTTGTAAATCTTTTGGATAACTTTCTTTTAAGTTAATTAAGCTTCTTATTATCCTCATATATGTGCTTGTGATGGTGTGTTTATTTTATTTTTTAAAAAATGAAAATCATATACTCTGATAATGTCTGATACTCTTGTGGATTCTGAACCTAGTGTAAGATGTTGGAGAACATCTTGTTTTTGAACTTATATAGGATTTTGAAAACCTAAGGTTCCCCCACATCAGTATTCCTGTTTACTCATGAAATAGCTTCTTAGTATTATAGTCTGTTTATAAACGGGGCAACAATACCGTATGAGGCGTGTCTGGTAACTGGTTTTCTGACGTTTGACAAGAGTATATATAAGAAACTTGCTTAAAACAAAGGGAATTAATAGCATAAACTTCTTTATTAATATTATTGAAGAATTTCTATTACATAGAATGATAAGACTCTACTTAGAGCTAGGCTTAACTTCAGAAGACTCTGCATCTAGCTTCTTATGTTTCTCCTTAATGTAAGCAAGCAAGTTGGCAGTGGCTTTTTGCACTAGTTCTTCAGTGTTCTTCTGAACAGCAGCCTCGTACTCTTCGTATGGAGTATCATCATTGTATGTCCATAAAAATTCTTCCAGATCAGAGCCCAATTCCTCCTCCTCTGACTCTGTCAAAATCAGTTCTTGCTTGTTCCTTTCGTAGCGTAGCTTGTTTTCTTCGCAGCGCCAGGGCTCTGCTCCCTTCTTGCTCTCTCCTTTTGAGCCTGAAGCATCCTTGGTAACCTGCCTTTCCATTGTTTGTTTTTCTTTTGATGTTACTTGATTACTCTGGATGAGTAAAATGAGAGGAATCATCCTTTTTTTATAGTGTCATCAAGCTCTCTTGTCAGGACGGTTTTCAACACAATTCATTAAATGAATTTAGTTGTCATCACTATTTGACCTGACTGCCTTGTTATGACGCATTTGACTGCTTGGTTTTCTGTGTCTTTTTGACTGATGCCAAAAGGGGGAGTAAGAGTAGCGTTAAAATTAATGTTGATTCATTCATATACTGCTCAATCTGAAACTGTAATGTTAAATGCATTATGAATCAATATTTATCTCTTATAATTCTTTCTCATTCTGAACGATTATTGAAAGGGGAGAAAATTTAAGAACCTAAAATAAAATTCATAGACAATGTCAGAAGAGCTTGCAAACCACTTCTGAGCATTATCAAACTCTAAGAAGCAAAGCTTGCAAAACTATGCTTCTGAGAGTTAAATATGAAAATTTAATTTAAGTTAATAAATCAACTCTTAAACTGTTTTAATTAATTATGGATAAAACTTAGGGGGAGCTTACAAACCTACCCTTATGGATTATCAGACTCAGGGGGAGATTGCAAACCTTTGAAACCTGAAGTCATCATAATTGAATTAAATCAACAACAATTGAATTTTAATGCTTTGGTTTGTCATCATCAAAAAGGGGGAGATTGTTGGAACAAAGTGGGTCTGACATGAACCTCTAATGTTTTAAGTGGTTTTGATGATAACAAAGTATTAAAATTACAATTGGTATTACTAATGATTACTCTAGTGTGCAGAATTACAAGTTAAAATTCATGCAGAAGCACTATGAATAGTAGCAGAGAAGCCAGTCAAGACAAGCTCTGAAAGAGTACCACTGTTCATCAGAAGCTTAATTTTTGCGTGCTAAAGATAGCACTTCTGAAGACCAAAAGCTAGGCTCTGATGAAGTTCAGAAGCTGAAGATCTTAAGAAGCTATGACAAGAACATCAGAAGCAAAAGGAATTTACGTCACTCAAGAGCTGACCTATACAGAACCAATGATTGAAGAACAATCCACTTCAAGGCTCTGTCACATCCACAGGAAGGAATATTCGTTGGTACAACGTTAACCTTATCCATAAGTGGAGCGCATTTGAGGATAGTACTATCGTACTATTATTACTCAAAATGGATGAGTGATAAATTGAATAGCTAGGTAGTGGAATTGGAATTCCTTGCCAAAGAAGGCAATATACAGCTATCAATTGTACGAGTAAATTCCAGCTGGCACCTCTCTCTCTGCAACGGTCATCATCTTCCTCCAAGTATAAATAGAAGACTCAAATGGAAGAAATGACTATTGTTCCAACGACTGTTCTATTACTACGTTCAAAGACTAAGAAGCATTCTGACATCATATTTTAAATCTGTCATTCTAAGTCTTAGAACAATTTGAGTTGTATTTTGTAAACACCTCTGATAGTATATCAAGTGTTCCTTAACATTCATTCTTATTCTTAAGTTTGTTTGAGAAGTCTCTTGTTAAGTTTAACTTGAGCATTTGAGAAGTCTCTTGTTTAGTGAAACTTGAGCACCTGAGAAGTCTCTTGCAAGTGTGCTTGAGCAATTTGTAATCTTTAGTAGATTATAGTGAAAATCTCTTGTTAGTAACAAGGGGACTGGAGTACTCTCGATTTGTGAGGGGAACCAGGATAAATTCTGTGTCTTTCTTTCTCTCTCTCAGCACCCTCTCTTTAATTTGTGTTTTTATCCGCTGCATACTTAGTTGCTATTAGGCAAAAAGTTTTAATTTTTTAAAACACAATTCAACCCCCCCTTCTTGTGTTTTTCCACCTTCACTCCTCGCCATCTCAAGGATTGTCATGTTCTTTCTCTCTGCTACTCCATTTTGTTGAGGGGATCTTGGCACTGTCAGTTGTCGCCGAATCCCGTTGTATTCACAATACTTTAGGAATTCATTTGAAGTGAACTCTCCTCCTCGGTCGGATCTTACGACTTTGATCACAAGGCCACTTTCCTTCTCAACATGGGCTTTAAACTTTTTGAACTTCTCAAACACTTCTGATTTCTCCTTGAAAAATCGTCAATAAAGAGAAGGAAGTAGTTACTCTTACCGAGTGATCTTGGCTTGATCGGTCCACACACATTTGTGTGAATGAGCTTCAATGGCTTTTGTGCTCTTGAGCTTGACTCCTTAGGAAAACTCATTTTGAACTGCTTTCCAAGTATTAAATGAAAAGAACTATTTACAATGTATTTCCATGATATGTGTAATTTTTTCAAACTGTTTCTTATAAAAAGGAACAGAGGGAGTACAATTAAAATTAATATGAGTATTTTTATCATGAGAAATATTATTTGTACAACCACATTGTACAATTTTTTGGACAACCTTTTCTCTTATACTCACATTATATTTTTAATGGATACAACTCTATATATTTTGTATTTTATTTTTACTATAAAAAATAATAGATGTCAAGAAAATTTTACTTTTCAATATTTTAAATTATATAACTAGCGTTCCACGACATACGTTTCCGCGACCCAAGTTCCGCCGAATCATTTGACGCGCGACACGTGCGGCGGGTAATACGCCAGTTGATTTGGAAGTTATAATTCGATTGATGATTGAAAGATATCTTCAGAAAACTACCGACTGTGAGCCTGTTAGAAGGTGTAAAGAGCAATTTTCAAATAAAAAGCCTAAGCCCAATATTATTTTGAAGAGGCCCATAAACTCATCAGCTCAGCTTCATCAATTTTTTTTAAAAAAAAATCCAATATCAAAACGCAACTTTTCTCAGAAACCAGTTGGATCGGAGTCACTCTGAAGTCTGAACTCATATAACTTAGTCGTCGTTCGTCAGAATCGGTGAGAAACTCATATAACTGCCTTGTTATGACGCATTTGACTGCTTGGTTTTCTGTGTCTTTTTGACTGATGCCAAAAGGGGGAGTAAGAGTAGCGTTAAAATTAATGTTGATTCATTCATATACTGCTCAATCTGAAACTGTAATGTTAAATGCATTATGAATCAATATTTATCTCTTATAATTCTTTCTCATTCTGAACGATTATTGAAAGGGGAGAAAATTTAAGAACCTAAAATAAAATTCATAGACAATGTCAGAAGAGCTTGCAAACCACTTCTGAGCATTATCAAACTCTAAGAAGCAAAGCTTGCAAAACTATGCTTCTGAGAGTTAAATATGAAAATTTAATTTAAGTTAATAAATCAACTCTTAAACTGTTTTAATTAATTATGGATAAAACTTAGGGGGAGCTTACAAACCTACCCTTATGGATTATCAGACTCAGGGGGAGATTGCAAACCTTTGAAACCTGAAGTCATCATAATTGAATTAAATCAACAACAATTGAATTTTAATGCTTTGGTTTGTCATCATCAAAAAGGGGGAGATTGTTGGAACAAAGTGGGTCTGACATGAACCTCTAATGTTTTAAGTGGTTTTGATGATAACAAAGTATTAAAATTACAATTGGTATTACTAATGATTACTCTAGTGTGCAGAATTACAAGTTAAAATTCATGCAGAAGCACTATGAATAGTAGCAGAGAAGCCAGTCAAGACAAGCTCTGAAAGAGTACCACTGTTCATCAGAAGCTTAATTTTTGCGTGCTAAAGATAGCACTTCTGAAGACCAAAAGCTAGGCTCTGATGAAGTTCAGAAGCTGAAGATCTTAAGAAGCTATGACAAGAACATCAGAAGCAAAAGGAATTTACGTCACTCAAGAGCTGACCTATACAGAACCAATGATTGAAGAACAATCCACTTCAAGGCTCTGTCACATCCACAGGAAGGAATATTCGTTGGTACAACGTTAACCTTATCCATAAGTGGAGCGCATTTGAGGATAGTACTATCGTACTATTATTACTCAAAATGGATGAGTGATAAATTGAATAGCTAGGTAGTGGAATTGGAATTCCTTGCCAAAGAAGGCAATATACAGCTATCAATTGTACGAGTAAATTCCAGCTGGCACCTCTCTCTCTGCAACGGTCATCATCTTCCTCCAAGTATAAATAGAAGACTCAAATGGAAGAAATGACTATTGTTCCAACGACTGTTCTATTACTACGTTCAAAGACTAAGAAGCATTCTGACATCATATTTTAAATCTGTCATTCTAAGTCTTAGAACAATTTGAGTTGTATTTTGTAAACACCTCTGATAGTATATCAAGTGTTCCTTAACATTCATTCTTATTCTTAAGTTTGTTTGAGAAGTCTCTTGTTAAGTTTAAATTGAGCATTTGAGAAGTCTCTTGTTTAGTGAAACTTGAGCACCTGAGAAGTCTCTTGCAAGTGTGTTTGAGCAATTTGTAATCTTTAGTAGATTATAGTGAAAATCTCTTGTTAGTAACAAGGGGACTGGAGTACTCTCGATTTGTGAGGGGAACCAGGATAAATTCTGTGTCTTTCTTTCTCTCTCTCAGCACCCTCTCTTTAATTTGTGTTTTTATCCGCTGCATACTTAGTTGCTATTAGGCAAAAAGTTTTAATTTTTTAAAACACAATTCAACCCCCCCTTCTTGTGTTTTTCCACCTTCACTCCTCGCCATCTCAAGGATTGTCCTGTTCTTTCTCTCTGCTACTCCATTTTGTTGAGGGGATCTTGGCACTGTCAGTTGTCGCCGAATCCCGTTGTATTCACAATACTTTAGGAATTCATTTGAAGTGAACTCTCCTCCTCGGTCGGATCTTACGACTTTGATCACAAGGCCACTTTCCTTCTCAACATGGGCTTTAAACTTTTTGAACTTCTCAAACACTTCTGATTTCTCCTTGAAAAATCGTCAATAAAGAGAAGGAAGTAGTTACTCTTACCGAGTGATCTTGGCTTGATCGGTCCACACACATTTGTGTGAATGAGCTTCAATGGCTTTTGTGCTCTTGAGCTTGACTCCTCAGGAAAACTCATTTTGAACTGCTTTCCAAGTAGACATCCTTCACATACTTGATTGGGGTGATTGATGTAAGGCATTCCTCTAACCATATCCTTCTTAGAGAGCAACTCTAATCCTCCAAAATTGAGATGCCCATATCGAAGATGCCAAAGCCACGACTCCTCTTTGTAGCACATCTTGAGACATTGCGCAACATCATTTTGAATGTTGAGCACGAACATTCTATTTCTTGACATCGGCACCTTAGCAATGACTTTGCTTGAATGATCTCTTATAGAAAGATTATTATCCTTCAATTGAATATTATAACCTTTCTCTAAGAGTTGTCCAAGACTTAAGATGTTGCTCTTCATGTTTGGCACATAGTAAACATTGGAAATGAATTGATGATCTCCATTCTTCAATCGGATAAGAACATTTCCCTTACCTTTCACCGCCACTTTTGATTCATCTCCAAAAGCCACGTTTCCGTTCACCGATTCATCTAACTCTACAAACATGCTTCTTCGTCCACACATATGGTTGCTTGCACCACTGTCAAGGTACCATTGATTATCTCCACCTCTTTCATTGTCTTTATGTGCCAACAATAACGTCCCGTCTTCTTGGTTTATTTCTTCAACATAGTTGGCCTTCTCTTCAACTCTACGATTGCTAGGAGCTCTACATTCGGAAGCATAATGTCCAAACTTCTCACAGTTGTAACATTTGACTCGTGACTTATCGTACCTTGGTTTTGGAGCTCCTCTTCCACGACCTCTTGATGAAATTTCCCCTCTTTGATTGTTGTCATCATTAGGCCTACAACCTCGTCCACGTCCATATCCACGACCGCGTCCACGTTCTCGATCACCACCTCGTCTTTGGTTACTTCGACCATGCTCTTCTCTAGGTGAATCGACTTGTGTCTTGAGTACTTGCTCCTCGATATCTTCCTTCTTCTTTTTCTTTTCTTCATAAGCTTGCAACGACCCAAGAAGTTGCTCCATTGTCATATCCTCCAAATCCTTTGTCTCTTCGATGACGGTGACAATATGCTCAAACTTTGGATCTACCGATCTAAGAATTTTCTCCATGATTCTTACATCATCATACTTCTCTCCATTTCTTTTTAAGTTATTAGTAACCGTCAAAACTCTTGAAAAGTAATCGGAGATAAGTTCACCTTCTTTCATTCGCAAAGCTTCAAACTCTCCTCTTAGTGTTTGAAGACGTACCTTCTTCACTTGATCGGCTCCCTTGTAAGAGGTTCGAAGTTTCTCCCATGTTTCTTTGGCCGTCTTTGCTCCCGAGACCATCTCGAATGTGTCTTCATCTATTCCTTGATAGATTAGACAGAGAGCCTTCTTGTCTCTCTTCCTTGAGTCTCTCAAATTATCCTTTTGAGTTTGAAATGAAGTGCCTTCATTCTCCGGATCAACAAAGCCTTTTTCGACTATCTCCCACACGTCATGTGCACCAAGGAGAGCCACCATTCTTAGACTCCAATTGTCATAGTTGCTCTTTGTGAGCATTGGAACTTGGAAGGGAACACCACTATTTGCCATCTTTAGGAGGATCTTCAAGCTCTTGATACCACTTTGTTGGAAGGAAGATTTAGATAGGTGGAGAAATTGTTTAAGTATTTAGGAGAGGATAGAAACTTTATTGAAAGGGAAAGGCTACTTATATTATTGAGTGATTATAATTTTTGGCTTATACAAACTCAACTACATAACCTCTATTTATACTAGTGGCATTCCTAAATCAATGACTATGATTTTGCCACCACAAACTTAATCTAATGGCTATAAGCCACTCTCTAGAATTTTCTCTACTTTTCTACAAAAGTCTCAACTTATTTTTATCTTCTAGAGAGCTTCATGGATTTCTCTAGAAGTTGGACTTAGTACAACACAAATTTGGGCTTTTAATTCCTAAGGCCCAAAAACTAATAAACCCAAAATCAATTTACATATTCAACACTACTAATGTATAATACTTCCTCGTTCTTTTTTATAAGAAATAAAAGTGAAATATTTTTTTGTTCATTTTTATAAGAAATTTTGACTAATTTTCAAATGTTTTAAATGTTGAATTTCATTTATGCCCTTATTTATTATGAAAGAGAATATTAAAAGTAAGTAAATTAATTGAATTTAGAGTAATTAAATAGGGGTATAGATGAAATAAGTTTAAATTTATAAGAGTATTAAATGAAAAGAACTATTTACAATGTATTTCCATGATATGTGTAATTTTTTCAAACTGTTTCTTATAAAAAGGAACAGAGGGAGTACTATTAAAATTAATATGAGTATTTTTATCATGAGAAATATTATTTGTACAACCACATTGTATAATTTTTTGGACAACCTTTTCTCTTATACTCACATTATATTTTTAATGGATACAACTCTATATATTTTGTATTTTATTTTTACTATAAAAAATAATAGATGTCAAGAAAATTTTACTTTTCAATATTTTAAATTATATAACTAGCGTTCCCACGACATACGTTTCCGCGACCCAAGTTCCGCCGAATCATTTGACGCGCGACACGTGCGGCGGGTAATACGCCAGTTGATTTGGAAGTTATAATTCGATTGATGATTGAAAGATATCTTCAGAAAACTACCGACTGTGAGCCTGTTAGAAGGTGTAAAGAGCAATTTTCAAATAAAAAGCCTAAGCCCAATATTATTTTGAAGAGGCCCATAAACTCATCAGCTCAGCTTCATCAATTTTTTTTAAAAAAAAATCCAATATCAAAACGCAACTTTTCTCAGAAACCAGTTGGATCGGAGTCACTCTGAAGTCTGAACTCATATAACTTAGTCGTCGTTCGTCAGAATCGGTGAGAAACTCATCCACTTTTTCCTTTCTTCTTTTTTTATTCTTTGAATTTTCCTTCCCCTCTCCACTCTCTTCCCTGAAACTCATCCTCTCTTTCAAAACGGTTCTATTATTTTAACTCAAAGGTGTTTGTGAAAATGTCCCACATTAATTAAGATAAAGCGCTTTGATTAATAACAATAAGCTATTGAATAATACAGATTTGAATTTGAATTGGAAACACAAGGAGGAAACAACATCAATGGATTCGCAGGGCCAGACAACTTCATTGCAGCGACTTCAGAATGTCGAAAAGGTAATACTATTTTCCACTCATGCTTGATTTTAAGAGAAATGGTTAATATTTGCTTCATATTTTGTGTAGAGAATTGTGAAAGTTTTGGAGCTTGCAGGAGGAGTAATGGATGAGCTTGCAAGCCCAGTTGGTCCTAGAAAAGATCTTGTCCAAAATCACTGTCTTGAATTCATGCAATTAATCAAGGTAATCCTTCTTGTTTCTCAATAATTCACTTTTTTATTAGAAGATTGCACTGGTATATAACTACAGATTCAAGTTGTTCCATTTCAATAATTAACATCATATAAAGATCAACACCAAAATTAGTAACAACAATAATATTGTATCAAGTTTTCACAAATCTTGTTCTGACATAACTTTATTATGTCTTGCACATTGCATTTCTCTAAGCTGGAATTTGAACTTTGAATATATTTGGGATTGGGCTCTTTTAAAGCGAGGGATGTAGTTTGGAGGATCAAGTGTAAAATTATAACATAGTAATCACATATGCAGTGAGTTAGATTTTAACAATTTTGTAGCTTGATACTAGGGTTATACTGTTATCAAATAGTGGCGATGAGCTTTAACTCTAATACTCTATGGAATAGTGTATTTTGATGAATCTGCTATGGAAACCGCAACACTGTCCTAGTTTAACTATTATGGCAATTGCAGTCGCTATTCCAGTTTCTGCTAGCAGATGTAGTGAATATGTAGAAAAGAATATTTTTGTGTTTTTTAAAATAATAAAACTCAAGAGTTTGGAAGTGTACCAAGCAAGACCTATTTTAAAAATAGAAACTTTGAAGAGTTAGTTAGTTAGTATTGTAACACGTTAGCATTTCAATTAGCTATGCTTTGCATCCGTTCCCTTTTTTATTTGTATGCAACATGTTTCTTTTTATATATATAATTGACCTCTTTCAACTGCTATGTGGCTTACGCTATTTGCCCGCGATGCTAACTGCCATTTCACGTAGTGGGCTTTTGGTATTGTGCTTTTTGCAATCCACTATTGGTAACATATATACAAGTATGTATTTTAACACAATTCTATCCGTTAATTTTCAATTAACAGTTATTTCTTCACTTTATCATCCTTGAAGGAATTAACAGTGATTTCTTAACTTTATCATCCTTAAAGGAATCAAATCCAAATATAATATGATATATAACATACATATATATCTTTAGCCATGGCATTGCAAATTTGTGACATTAAATTCAAGATCTGACTATTAGTGCTTAATCAATGGTTTATCACAAAAATTACCCTGTTTCCCCGGTGTGTATTACCCTGTTTTCACACCCCTTTGAAAGCTTGCTCTTTGATTCCTGGGAAAATAAAGGTCATTGTATTCAAAAGTGTTCTTATTCTAATTTAAAATCAAGACTGAAATACTCGAGACAAATGAGATGTGCCATAGTACTGCTCAAACGACACTAATTATGCTATGACACAAATATTGGACATAAAACCCAACAGATTCAAATTAGAGATAGGAAATGAAGTCCAGTTTCTACCAAGAATAATTCACCTTAGATCCAAACAAATAAGTACATGTTTGGGTAATTGGTGCAATGCAAACTAGAGAGATACTTTTGAGTGGATTATATTTGGATCAAGTACTTTTAGAAGAATTATGTTATCGAGTTCTGTCCTGTGAGTTATTGAATTATGTATGCATGTGTGTGTTGTGTATATGTACTTAGATTAGATCCCCTATGTGTATTAGGTTTTGGATGGCATGGTTTCATTTTCTCCCCAACTGCTAGCAAGTTTAGTTATTCAGAATTGAATGGCGAAAATGATACTGTGAAATTTAGTAAGTGAATAAAGCTGTGAACTTATCAATGTAATTTGTTCTTATTTTGGTTCATCATTATGAATTTCATATTCAAACCCTACTGTAATTTTGCAAGGTTCTTTAACCTTTATTTTCTTTTTAACATTTTTAGGACATCCAAGTTGCGTTGCGTGATGAAATCAAAAGTGCTTGTGAATATCGTCCATTTGAAAAATGTGATTATGGTCCAAGAATAGCCAATGAGATATGTTACAAAAAGGTGGAATTTGTCATGTCACAGTTGGATGCAATGAAACAAACTATAGATGAGTATAATGCAACAGACTGAAAAATTTGCAGCTTTAGTTCCCCTAGAGAAGCACGCTCTTAGATCTCGAAATCAGACAGTAATTTGGAGTTTTGCAGCTCTGCAAGCAATTCAAGTTGCACTCAACCGGGGAGTGACTTATTTATGTATTTACTTAGAGGGGCTATTTGGACAATATGTATGTAGTGTCTGTCTACCTTGGTCACTAAACATGTAAAAGACTGATTATGAAGTATACTGGATTTAGTTTTGAATGATTAGTCACAAAATATGATTTCGGGAGTAAATTTTTATTTTGCTAATAATTGGTGTTCAAGCCATTTACTTCTCAGCAACACATGCTGATGTGATACACGTAGATATGCTTCTGCTGTGTAAAATGCAGAAGTCTATTTTGTGCTTGTTTTCAACAATTTCTTTAATATAAGATCGGTTATATGTTTATGAGAAAATGACATTAACAATGGTATGTGTTTACTAAGTGTTAATGTTATGCCTCCGTTGAACCTTCATTTCCCAATAAATTAGCTGGTGCGTAGAAGTACAATTCAAGAATCATATTTTAAGAATATATGGTGTTTGAAAAGTAGATCTTTAAACAAACCTATATTTTGTAGGACATAAACTCTGCTCAAGTAACGGAACTCGACCAATAAGTACCTTTTTAGGCAAGGAAATCATTATGTTGTTTACCAGTCGTGATCACTTCGCACAAAGATTTCTTACTTCAACCCCTACACTAAACTGGTAGGACCGTAGGAGCATGTCATCAGAGTAGAGAAAATCTGAAATTTTCATATCTAGCACAAAAATAATGAATAAAAGAATATCCCATAACTTTTTATTAGGATGTATATCACTAATCAAATTTATATTACAGGTTTCTTTTCTTTGAATTGCTCGTACAACTGTAATTCCATTACGCAAGACCAGGACAGGGCTTAATTAAATTATGAAATTTATTCATAAAAAATGAGATACAATATTTACAGATAGCATACAAATATTTATACTCTATGCAGATGTTAGCCCTTCAGGAAGAGATTCACTGTCGGGATCAGGACTAAGAAACCTTCGACAAGCATAAAACACCGCTGAATGGAAGGCAGATGGGTTTTCAATGAACACAAAATGCCCGGACTGCAACAAGAAATTTAGTTTATTAGTTCACTTCAAATAATATTGAAATGGCTTCGCTGTTTTTTGGGAAATGGCGAAAGTGATACCTGTGGAACCCGGATGATTTCACATGGAACCTTCATATGCTTGCGAGCTTCTTGGGCCCCTTCATAATTCATCCAGTCGTTGAATCCATATATGAAAGTGGTGGGCACTTTCCACTCCGGGGCACTACAAACCAGAGAGAGAAATGGAGGTAAAAAACATTGCACATACCGAGCCCAGAGTACACATAACATTAGTAGTACATCAAGTAAAAGAACAATGAATGTTTTAACCAATATAAAAATAAATTCTTGATATGCTTAGTTAAAGCCATTGGCATATGGCATAGCAGTGGAAAACTCCTTAGCCAGACCTTTTAAGAATTATGGATATTTTACAGAGTTTGTAAACTGTAAAGGAATCAATTTGCCCCATGGTATCTTTCTCGATAGTTTCCTAGGAGTTCCTTTATTATTAACTGAACTCTAGTTCGACATTTGCAAGAATATCTTTCGTTCCAATACAATAGACTTCAACATTGAACAACTAGAAATGAGCCATGCCCTGATAAAACACTGAATCAAGCCACAAATACTATGACTTGGCTTCACAAGCTTCAATTTTTATCCCATTCAGTGATTAGCCATACAAATTCAAGGAGTAGTCCATCACATACATAGTGCTCCATTTACGAATAACAACCATTCAGGAAGATAGCATATTTTGATATAAGTGTAATAATGAATAATTAATCCATTAATCAATAGTAGGAGGATGATCACCAAACCTGTGTAGAAGAGGCGACTTGGCAAATGCTCCAAATGAAAAAATATATTTTAAGCACAGCTCACCGCTAGCTTTGGCCGCTAATGTATGATAAACATAATCTTCAATATAGAAAAAAAAAAACACCAGTCAGAAATATGCTCTAACAAGTCATAAGTAAGTCACATCAATGAGTTATCTCCCCATACCTGTTAGTAATTTCGATTCAGATTCTGTCAACAGTTCCCCAGTTGAGTATTTGATAAACCTAGCACTTGTATACCTGTGGACTAGATCAGGACCCCAAGGACCTAAACCTCTGCCGCAAAATACATGTGAAGTCTTAGAAAATACAAACATCTCAGCTCAAGGCAACCTAAACTGTTACTAAAAAAATTTAGTAAATTATACATAAAATGTTAGGACTTAGAATAAAGAAAGTGTTTGTTAGGATTGGAGTTAAGAAGTTAAATAGAAGTTAGTTAGTTAGTTAGTAAGTTGATAAGTTTGTTAAATGGTTGTCAAGAGTTGTTATATTGGCTATTCTTAGGAGTTACAAAGTCTTTAAATAGCTCTTTAAGGTAGAGGGGAGAGATAGTTTTGAATAATTAAATTTAGCGACTAGAGATAGCTCTAGTGTGAAAGGAGAGTGCTCCGTTGGGGTAGCCTTGAGTGCAAGGCTGTATACCTTTTGTATCTTCTCTTTCAATTCTATTATCTCATTCGATTGATAGTAACAGATAAATATTCGGATAATTCGTTTCTCAATTTTGTTGATCAATCTTTACTAGTTAGAATCATTCTCTTGTTTATTCAATTCTGCTCAGTTTTTGGAATTCTTTCCAAATACCAAAAGAAAGGCTCCTAACATAAAATGATAGAAAAAAATAGTGATACAGTAATTTTACCTGATAATTGTCTGAGGTGTCAAACTGGATTCCCATATTTGGTTCAGGATTGACCCCTTCCATGTTGATAAGAACTTTGTAATCCTCTCTGTTTCTGACGAAAATCCAGCAGATCCCACCAAAACCAAGTGTTGTACATGCTCTGGGTGCTACACATATATATTAAGAAATATATCAGAACAATAATAATTATTATTATTTTGAAAAAAAAGAAGAAAACCAAACAAGTCATTTAAATACCAATCTACCTTAAGCGCATATTTGGAGGCAATATAACCACCAAAAGAATGCCCAAGAAGTATAAATTTGCTAAGGTTTTTGGCTTTCCTCCATTCCTCAAAAGAATCAATGAACCAATCCTCGGTTTCTATACAGTACCAATAAGAAATTTAGCATTTTGGTTTGCAACAAGATAAAACTTTCACAATTTCATATTAACAAACTTTAGCATTCACCTTCAGTGCTTTTACATGTAAAGTCTGGCCTGCTAGATCCACCCCAACTGCAAAAAGAGTGAAAGCAAAACATAGTCTACAATTAGACATACACACCACCTCTTATGTCAAATAAGCCCAAAATATCATTTGAATGAGGATAAGCCGATACTATAATCAGACAATTAACCATTGAAATTTTAACAACTTCGTCATAACTAATTACGACATTAAAGTTTAATGACTGTGCACCGATAGTGTCATCCATTCATATCTCACCAAATAGATATTCACCGAGAAACTTTACAAAATGATATCATAAAGTGAGATATGAATGGATGACTTTATAAAATATTTTTACACTGTCAGTACATAATCAATAAACTCAAATTGTTATTTATACATATATGCTCATATATTTATTTCATCACAACTAGCTAGTTGCTGAGATTAATCAATCAACAATTAAGTTTTGCATTCTATCCTCTAAACTAAAGTGCTTTGATTTAATAATCAAATCAAATTTACAAAAATTCAAGCTCACTTACCCAAGTTGATCAAAAGCAACAACTCTAAAACGCGAGGCAAGAGCATCAAAATTGCGAAAAAAGAAACCCTGTGATGCAGCATATCCATGAACCATTACAAGTGTAGGAGAATCATCTTTACTGTCGAAAGTAACCGTGTTAATAAACCGAGGTTCATTACTAGATGAACGAAACCACCTCACTCTTGAATCAGGTGGACCAGATCCTATATTCACCTGTTCTTGAACATACGGAGTCCTGCCACAGAAAACAACATAACAATAATTTGATTAAAACAATCATATTCATAAGATCAAATAAATAATCATATTCCATATAATGAAATTAAAAATCAATTGAGAAATTAGGGTTTGTGATTAATGAACTAATTGAATAATAGAAGCATAACATAGGATGGTTAGTTAGTTATACTTGACAAGAGAAAGGAGGCGTTTCTCGGCATTGATGATGTGGTCGGTAGAAGTGGGGATCCAACGGCGGAGAAATGGCCAGAAACCGCGAGATTCGAGGTTGTTTTTTCCAGTGTTTTCTGCCGCCATTTTTGTTAACCAACGAGATCGAATTGTGTTCATAGAATTACTAACTAGCAAATTAATTAAGTACTAGTAAATGGTTTATGTCTGAGATTAGCGCTAGTTGATTGTGGTTAGAAATGATTATTACAAGAACTTGGAAGATTGAATGAATGAATGAAGAAGAAGTGAAAGTTAAATTGGGTTGTAGTAATTAACTGTTATTGTTATTACTAACTAACGGATAAGTAAAGAAGAAGCTTACGCGGGCAATGACGCAATTCCAACCTCCTCCTCAATCTCATGTCCTAATTGCTTTACTTTTCAAAAATAGAATATTCCAACTCTTTGTATAATTGATGTATAATTTAGGGGTGATCATATCCGAACCAATTCAAAAGTAAAATCGCAAATCGAACCAATTCAAATCGAAAACCGCAAAAATCGCATTTGGTTTGGATGTATTTGGATGACTTTTCTATTGAACCGCAAAACCGCGAACCGCAAAAACTGCGGTTAACCGCTAAAACCGCATTAAGCTTCTATTATATTCGAATACCACTAAAATCATATTAAGTTTTTATTATATTCCAATATACATAGCCAAATTAACAAGTCAGACCACCAAATTAATGGAACTTTAAGTTATTCTTATTTTTTGTATTGTAATGTTACTTTGGTGTTGTAATATTATTTTAGATCAACAACTTTTATCGGTAGGTACTATGATGTTATTTTGAAACTTTAAATATTTTTTTTGGATATTTAAAATTGTAAGGTACTGTGATGTTATTTAGGATAAATAACTTTTATCGGTACTTTAATGTTATTTATGAAATTCAAGTTTTTTTTTATGTTTAGAATTGTTTGGTACTGAAATGTTATGCTGTAAACCGCAACCACCGAACCGATCATAACCGCATTGGTTTGGTTGGTTTTGTTTGGTTTAGTTTGGATGACCTTTTTAAACCAACCGAACCAAACCGAACAGCACACATTTTTATCTCGCGGTTAGGATGACTTTTATGCTCAAAACCGAACCAAACCGCACCACGATCACCCCTAGTCTCATTAATCAATACAGTATATGTTAATTAATACTTTTGAAACATTCATTAAGCAACTTAATATGATAAAATAGCTTTAAAATTTGTGTAATTTTGTATAAATAAAATTTGTGTAATTTAACTTTTTAAAAGTTTTAAAATTTGTGTAGTGTTACGCTCCTCTCTCTCTCTCAACTAGCCGCCCCCCATCCTCTAACCCTAGTTTCTTTTTGTTCATCCACCAAGGAGGGGTGGTTTTTGGGTCATTTTTTGACCCAAAATTACCCCTCTAAATTGTTTTTCTATTCCTTTTTATTTAAATAAGTGATTTTCACAAATATTTAGTTTTTCTTTTTCTGATTTCGTCATCTCAGTGTGACGTTGTGTTGGTCGTTGTCTTGTTGCGGCGTTAGTTTGTTGTCCCGTCTTTGTGCGGTGTTTGGCCGGTTCAAATTGACAGATTAGATTCGACTCGGTACATATTCAACAATCAATGACTTTGGCATCATCAACGTTGCAGACTCGGAGACATAGGTATTCCGAGCACTTCAAGTTCGTCATATTTGTAGGCTTTGTCACAATTGTAAACATTTTGCCGTTATATGCTATTAACGTGGATGCTGTGAGTTTGTTCGCAGATTCATCCTTTTCAGTTTTTAGCGATCTTGAATTGCATTGTTCGATGTATTTTATCAATTTGAATGAATGAATATCGTTTTTAGTCAAAAAAAAATTGTGTAGTGTTTTTTTGGTAAGAAAATTTGTGTAGTTTAACTTTATATAAAATATAAAAAATGTTCTATTTATTACAAATTTTATTATTTTTTTTTTTTTACATTTATGTTTTGTTTTTTAACTGGTGTCTTATAAAAAAATGTGTAATTGATTGATTGATAATAAATTTGGATTTTTTTTTTGTAGAAAAAATAGTAAACATCATTAGAATTTGAAATTCATACATAATTGCGAGTTTTTAGGTGAAAATGTTCAACATGTGATTATCGATATTTTATATTTGTCATCTGAGTTAAAATTTATTAACAAAGATTCAGAATTATTATTAGGTAAATTTTTCGATATAATTTTATGTAGATATGTACCGATGTAATACATTCATTGAAATAGATAATTCTAATAGATTTGCAATGGTATAGTACAACATGGCCACCTATACATTGTAGAAATTGAGATACTTCCAACAGGTTCAAATGGTATACTTACAACATGGCCACATGATCTTCCGTCATCTATTTTGAGCGTTCCACCCATGCATTAATGGTTTTGACACTTATTTTAGTTTTCTCAAAAAATAAATAAAAATAAAACACTTATTTTAGTCCTTGATAATACGTAGATGCTATGTGTTCATGTATTGGCTCTAAAGAGCTTCGAAGAGTTTACTAGAGGCAATATGTAGATGTTGTGTATTCACGTATTGATTTTGTACCCTTATGTAACTTTTCATGTGGTCGTGATTGTTAGAAAATCATAGTATTGCATTCATCTCAAGTAATGATCAATGACCCTTGAGGCTTTATTGATAGGCTATACAACATTGAAACTAACATAACAGAAAGTAACCAAAACTAACTAACTTGAGCAGTTACTTGACTGCTAAGTAACACCTTAACTACTTTAATGTTGTTACTTGTATAACAAGAAACAGATTACAAAGCAACTAACTATAACAATCTCTCCCTTAAACCTAGTTGTACCAATCAACAAGGTTATAAAGCCTGCAACATCACTTTGGAGCACTGCATACTCCAAGTCTGCTTCTAAGCCTTTCAAACACATCTAGCTTCAAAGTCTTGGTCATTATATCTGCAAGTTGATCCTGTGAAGCACAATGCACCAGCTTAATAGTTCCATCACAGCTCAGATTTCTTAAGAAATGAAATCTTATGTCAATATGCTTGCTTCTACCATGGAGTACGGGATTCTTGCTCAATTTGATAGTTGAGCTGTTGTCACAAAAAACAGGTAAGCACTTGTTTTGCTCCAAGCCTATACACTCAAGTATTCTCTTCAACCAAATGCCCTGACATACACAATGAGCTGCAGCAATGAACTCAGCTTCTGTAGTAGACAAGGTAACTATGGGTTGTTTCCTTGAGCTCCAAGAAACAACACCAGATCCCAACATAAAAACATAGCCTGAAGTACTTTTCCTGTCATCCACATCTCCACCATAGTCACTGTCAGAGTAGGCAATTAACTCAGCTTGCTTACCCTTTTTGTACCAAATTCCCAAATCAAAAGTACCTCTGATGTATCTCATTATTCTTTTTGCAGCCATCAAATGAGTTTCAACAGGATGCTCCATGAATCTAGCTATCAAATTTATTGCAAACATTAGACCTGGCCTGGTAGCAGTTAGGTACATTAAGCTTCCCACCATCTGCTTAAATTGAGTAGGATCAACTTCATCACTTTTATCATTTTTTGAGAGCTTTGTTCCAGTGCCAATTGGACTACATACAGAGTTGCTTTTCTCCATGTTGAATCTCTCCAAGATTTCTTTAGCATATTTTTCCTGGCACGTGAAAATTCCTTGATCATTTTGAATAACTTCAATCCCAAGAAAATACCTCATCTTTCCCAAGTCAGTCATATCAAATGTCTTCATCATGGAGCTTTTAAACTTCTGAAATAGAATGCTATCATTGCCTGTAAAAATTAAATCATCCACATAGAGGCTAATGATCAACCAATTCTGTCCATCAGCATTTTTTACAAATAGAGAAGCTTCATGAGGGCACTTCACAAATCCTTCTTTAATGAAATATTGCTCTATCTTACTATACCATGCTCTTGGAGCTTGCTTTAATCCATATAGAGCTTTGTGAAGCTTGTACACCTGCTCTTCCCTCGCTTTGATCACATAGCCTAAAGGTTGTTCCACATAAACTGTTTCAGTTAATTCTCCATGCAGAAAAGCACTCTTAACATCTAGCTGAAACACATTCCATCCTCTTAGTGCTGCAATAGCAATCAAGCTTCTAATAGTATCCCATCTGGCAACTGGAGCAAACACTTCTTTGTAGTCAGTGCCATATCTCTGTGCATATCCCTTGGCCACCAGCTTAGCTTTATACTTTTCAATTTCTCCTTTCTCATTTAGTTTTGTCTTATAAATCCACTTCACACCAATCACTTTGCCTCCACTGGGAAGATCAGTCAATTCCCAAGTTTTATTCCTTTCAATAGCATCAATTTCATCATTCATAGCTTTTCTCCAAATCTGATTTTTTGAAGCTTCTTCAAAACTCACAGGATCTTTGCTCACACAAGGCCCAAACATGACAAGATTCATTGAATCTTCATCATCAGCTGTAGAGGTATCAAAATCACTATGCCATGCTGGGGGTCTTCTAACTCTCCCTTGATCCAAGTTTGAGGTAGAAGAGGTCCCTATATGTTCTTCTGTTTGTAAATCAGTCATGGCTTGATCATTGTCTAACTCATGTGCATCTTCCACCACAGTTTCTTCAGTTCTATCATCAACACTGTTCAAATTCTCATTTTTTTCAGTTTCAAAATCCTCAGAGTGACTTGTTTCATTCCATTTCCACTTCTCTGATTCAGCAAAGATGACATCTCTACTGATTATGATCTTTTTGTTTGCAGGATTGTAGAGTCTATAAGCTTTAGATTCCTCACTAACACCAAGAAATATGCATTTCATAATCTTGTCATCTAACTTCTTTCTCTGAGCATCTGGTATATGAGTGTATGCAACACACCCAAACACTCTAAAATGCTTAACAGATGGTTTTGTAGAATTCCATGCTTCTTCTGGTGTGATGTCATTCAAGGCAGTAGTAGGACTCCTATTCAAGATATATATGGCCCAATTAACTGCTTCTGGCCAAAATTCCTTAGGTACTTCTCTGCAAGATAACATACTTCTAACCATATTCATGATGGTTCTATTCTTTCTTTCAGCAACCCCATTCTGCTGAGGGGTGTAAGCTGCAGTGAGCTGCCTCTTTATACCATTATCTTCACAATATTTCCTGAAATCAAGTGAATTAAATTCACCTCCTCTATCAGTTCTTAGACAACATATGACTTGATCAGACTCTTTCTCAACCATGTTTCTAAATTTCTTAAAGCATTCTAATGCATTTGACTTATCTACCAGAATGTAAGCCCATGTTTTTCTACTAAAATCATCAATAAAGGTGAGTATATACCTCCTGTTGCCATTTGATGCTGGTGTGATGGGACCACATATATCAGAGTGTATCAACTCTAATATCTTAGATGACTTCCAATTTGAACTTTTGGGAATGCTTTCTCTGTGTTGCTTGCCAATCAAGCAATCAGCACAAACCTGGTTGGACTCCTCCATCTTAGGTAAACCTCTCACCATATTCTTTTGTTGAAGATTTTTGAGGCTTTTGTAGTTCAAATGACCATATCTGCAGTGCCAGAGATATGCAATATCTTCACATTCTACTTGGAGACAAGCTGGTTTAGCTTCAGCAATGATATGGTACAATTTGTTGGTAGCCATTTTAGAAGACATGATTAATCCTCTATCTGGATGATACACTTTACAAGCATTCCTTTTAAAGACAATAGTTAACTCCTTTTGTTGAAGTTGTCCTATACTTAGCAAGTTGTTTTTCAATTCAGGAATGTAATACACTGCAGTGATGACTTGACTCATTCCATTCACCTGTAACTTCACATTACCCTTTCCCATTACTTTCATTTGTGAATTGTCTCCTAGCCTTACTGTTTCTCTGAATCTTGTATCAAGTTCATGAAACCATTCCTTCACTCCACACATGTGATTACTACACCCTGAATCCAAGTACCAGATCTTATTCTTGGATTGATTTTGAGAATTAGTGGATGTTTCAAAAGCCATCAAAAGAACTTCTTCACTATCATCATAATCAGCATAATTTGCAGAATCTTCTAAATTTGGACATTCATATTGAAAGTGACCAAATTTATGACATTTATAGCATTCTATGTTATCTTTATTAATTCTTTTACCTCTGCCTTGCCCAGCTTTGTCTCCACGACCTCTACCTCTCCCTGCATTGTTCTTGCCATAAGAGACTTTTAAAGCTTGTTCTTCTTCTTTAACTGGCCTCATCTTTTGCTCATGAACAAGTAAAGAACCTTGAAGTTCATCAATGGATAAAGTTTCAACATTATTGGATTCTTCTATAGCACACACCACATAGTTGAATCTTCTTGGCATTGATCTGAGGATCTTTTCAACCACAATTCTCTCTTCCACGTTTTCACCTTGAATCTTCATTTTGTTGACTATGGCAAGAACACGACCAAAGTAATCATTTACAGGTTCTTCATCTTTCATGCGTAAAACCTCAAATTCTCCTCTTAGAGCTTGAAGTTGAGCTCTTTTCACCTTAGTTGATCCTTGAAATTTCTTAGCCATTGATTCCCATATGGCTCTTGATGTAGTCTTGTCAAGAATTGTCTCAATGATGCTTCTATCTATTGATTGAAACAGATAGTTTTTTGCTTTCAAATCTTTCAACTGGCCTTCTTCTACAATCTTTCTTTGTTCAGCGTTTGGTGTGGCTGGTAACACAGGAATTCCTTGCTCTACAATCGTCCAATACTCCTTTGAACGCAGCAAATTTTCCATCAACATAGCCCAATGGTCATAGTGACCATCAGACTTTGGAATAGAAGGATGACCGAAGTTATTGTTCTCCACCATTAAAGAACACCCAAGAACTTCACCAAGAACTACTTTTGCAAAGAACAAGATTATTGGCGTACAATTCCCTTTACACAAGCCACGCAGCACTCGTGTTTCCCTCCTCGAAAATGGAATTGTACTCAAGAACATAAAAAACTCACAAGATCTCACACACACTCGTGTTTCCCTTTTCCCTGGATGATGATGAATGCAACAGTCAAACGCGTGGGCTCAATGATACCACTTGTTAGAAAATCATAGTATTGCATTCATCTCAAGTAATGATCAATGACCCTTGAGGCTTTATTTATAGGCTATACAACATTGAAACTAACTAACATAACAGAAAGTAACCAAAACTAACTAACTTGAGCAGTTACTTGACTGCTAAGTAACACCTTAACTACTTTAAGGTTGTTACTTGTATAACAAGAAACAGATTACAAAGCAACTAACTATAACAGTGATTCCTTTATTTTAAACAATAAAAGTTATGTGATGATAATCACTTTTAACCAACATTTTTTTATATAGTTTTTTTAATTAACTTCATGACTCGTTATTTATATTTAATTTTCAAACCATAAAATAAAGTTATACATAGACTACCAAAATAAAACTGGTTCGTGTGTTACCATAGACTACCAAAATCATCTAAATAATAAAATTACTGAAGAAGTAGGCATCTAAAATTAATTTTAATTCCATTAAATTTGATGTTAACATAAACGATGGTGTGTGTATTGCCAGTCCCATGTAGCTATATAAAGTTCTAACATTGAATGAGAAAGTTGAAATTGAACACAAGTGAAATGACCTGTATATATCCAATAATATGTGAAAAGTGAAAACTTAATTATCGATCTCAAAAATTTTACAACTAATTTTCATCTCATTGATTAAATTATTAAAAATGCTACTAATGAACTTACATAACAAAAGCACAAGACTAAAATTGCAATTCGTCTGTATAGTAATGTGATGACTAAGAATTATAAGTGTGGATCCAAAGGTATATCATTTTCCTCTTCAGCTTAGTCAGAGTCTAACTCGAAACTCTCATCCATATATGTTTCTCACAATAGTAATCAAACTCCTAAAAGTCACTTTTTATATATTTTGTTTTCAATACATAAAGACGTTTTTGTTGCATTTCTTCATGATAAGTTGATAACAACAATTACTCTTTTCGGTTTTAAATATAAGTAAGGGGAGGATTAGAATTTGGTGACTTTGTGGAGGGAAAATTATGACAACTGAAAGGGTGCACAGGGTTAAGAAAAATGATACTCTTTCCGTCCACAAAATCACTCTATCCCAACCCAACAAGGGAAGGGTTGCATAGGGTTTTGTTTCATAAAAGATCATAAGAGTAGCTATTAGACATGTTCATGTGCCGCATCTTCAGAAAGATGGCGGGTCTCATAGAAAACATTCAACAATGTGGAACACATCTACAAAGCATCAATGACTTTAGGTGAAGACATTTTAAAATCTTTGTCTCTAAATCTAAAACATTTTGATTTATTTTTCGAGCATTGAATGAACATAAATGACAATATTTGGAATCAAACTTAATTGAATGCATAATAAATTTGTAGTAATTCTCGGCTGAGGTGGGAGGAGTGGAATTTGGTGCAATGTCGTCGAGAAGTTGACTTACCTGAGATGAGTAGTAGCAACGGTTCGAGATGGAAGAGACCTGATATGGGAAGGATGAAATGCAATGTTGGCGCGAGACTCAAAAGGGGTGTTTGTTGCAACACTCGCTGGTTGGGAGCAATCAATTATAGAGAATGCATAATGTGATCTTTGAAAGATATTCTAAAATCCTTGTTGAAGCTATTCACTCCAGAGTCGTTGGCCTTTTTTAATTTAGTGTCATTTGTTGTGGTAAAGTATTAAATGTATTCTAGATTTAATTATAGCTTTGTCGTTAAGTCTTTTTTTGGTACATGTCGTTAAGTTTCTTCGACAACAAAAGAATATGATTGTTCATTATCCAATAAGATGGTCATTTATAGTGCTAGTTGTCAAGCTTATGATTTGGTTCCTCATTGTACCATTATTATTAAATATTTTACATGAGTTGAGTTTGATTTGTTAAAAAATATCGTGGAAAGAGGTGAGAGTATAAGTATAACCACTTTTCAAAAATAAAACAAATTAGAAAAAAAGGCAATTAATATGTAAGTCGATGGTTTATCAATGTTTTAAAATTGGATTTATGATTGATCTGGTTAAAGTGTCGAGCACGGGATTATTAGTCGAACCAATAGGCAACAATTAAGGTTTTTTTCTAGTAGCGCCCTTATGGCGCGAAAGACATAGTAACTCTATTCAAATTTTGAATATTTATGAAAAAGAAAATATGGAAGAGAAATAATAGGAGTTTGGATAAAGAGGAGTTAAAAACAAAGATTTTTTTTTGATAAACACAAACATATACTTGAGAAACCTTAAATAACTAAGGTAAACACACACAAATCGAGTTCACCATATATTATTAAAACTTACATCCATAGATATTTTAAGATCTTATACGAATTCAATTAAAAAAACCTACATAAAATCTCAAATCGCATAAATCAAACTCGAAAGAAAAAAATGGGAGAAGGAAACCATGAAAAAATAACCATTTTGATACACTTCTTATTTAAACAGGTATGGATACACAATTGAGGTGGACAATTCCATTAAATCCACAAATAATGTTCAGATTAGTTGATCATTGGGCCGAATATTGAGTTAAAAAAAAAATCCACAAATAATGTGTTAATGTAGAAGATTTAATTAAAAAAATGGCTCAAAGGGTACTTTAGTCATTTCATGGCGTAAAAACTATAGATTAAATAGCAGCACCGCTTCTATACAGAGTCGAAACTCTCAAGACCAAAAAAAACTCGGGTCTCTCTGCTAGGGTTTCGTTTCTACTTCACTCCAATTTCGTTCTTCCATCAAATTCTTAACACAAAAAACACTAAAAAACAACACTAACTAATCATCACAAAATTCTAAACTAATTTTGAACTTTGTATTCGAAATTGAAATTGAGAGCAAATTAACTTGAAAAAATGATGGATTTGGAAGATGAGAATGAATACGATCAACAAATGGATGAAGAAGATGATGATGAAGAAATTACTCAAGAAGATGCTTGGGCAGTTATTTCAGCTTACTTTGAAGAAAAAGGTTTAGTTCGTCAGCAACTTGATTCATTCGATGAGTTCATTCAGAACACTATGCAAGAAATTGTTGATGAATCTGCTGATATTGAAATTCGACCTGAATCTCAGCATAATCCTGGTCACCAATCTGATGTTGCTGAGGTAATAATCGTGTTTTTGTTGCTGTTGTGAAAAAGCACTTACTGAAAAAAACACTTACTGAAAAAATCACTTTTAGAAGATTTGATTTGTTTGTTTCAGATTTTCAATAAAATGGGATTGTGAAAAAAATGTAAAAATTGCTTGAAATGAGAAGCTGGTTTTAGTAGATTGTTCAGAAAATTATTTGTGAGAGATGGGTTTGTATGTTAATTTGATTTTGGTTTTGTTTGCAGACGATTTACAAGATAAGTTTTGGTCAGATTTACTTGAGTAAGCCGATGATGACGGAATCTGATGGAGAAACTGCTACTTTGTTTCCTAAGGCAGCTAGGTTAAGGAATTTAACTTATTCAGCTCCTTTGTATGTTGATGTTTCTAAGAGGGTTATTAAGAAAGGACATGATGGTGAAGAGGTTACCGAAACTCAGGATTTCACCAAAGTTTTCATTGGCAAGGTGCCCACTTCATCCTCTCAATTAATTAATTGTAGTATTCTACATGATGAAAGCTGTGTTTGGAAGAGTTTATAACCTAGTAGCCTAGTAGTATTATACTAGTATTAGTATTCTGATATATGCTATAGTAAATCACATGTCCTTTAAGAAGTCGTTTTCGGTTTATTTTATTCCATTTCCAATGATATGCTTCTATGTAGGCCCTTTTGTCGTTTGCGGTTTATTTCAGTGTTAAACTCCTACTAGGCCTTTTTTTTGTTTGTGGCATTTACTCTTACTTACATGATTAAGATAGTCAACGGATATTAATGTGTACTTACGTCATTAAGATAGTCGATGGATATTAATGTGTCGGGGCTTTCTTCCTCGAATCATGATAACATTGTAGTCAGCTTATTTTAATTATTATAAATTGATACATAACCGATTATAATTATATTGTACTTACTTTGCCATCTTGTCATGGTGTAAATAAGATTTTAAGTTATTTATGACGTGATGGTGAAATATAATTGGTCTGGGCTTTGAAGTGACTTATGTAATGATTCTGTTGTTAGGTTCCTATAATGCTGCGGTCTAGTTATTGCACATTATTTCAGAATTCAGAGAAGGATTTGACTGAGCTTGGAGAGTGCCCATATGATCAAGGAGGATATTTCATTATTAATGGCAGTGAGAAGGTTCTCATCGCGCAAGAGAAGATGAGCACCAATCATGTCTACGTCTTCAAGAAGAGGCAGCCTAACAAGTATGCTTATGTGGGTGAAGTTCGGTCCATGGCAGAGTCTCAAAACAGACCACCTAGCACTATGTTTGTGCGCATGCTCTCTCGAGCTAGTTCCAAAGGGGTATATTTATGTTGAATTTGTGTAGTTTGTGCTGTGTGGCAAGTCACCTTATGCAGATGTTTTGATGTCTTGTGCATGTTAAGTTTATGCATTTTTGTTCCTACCAGGGTTCTTCAGGACAATATATACGAGCTACACTCCCATACATTCGAACTGAAATTCCTATCATTATTGTGTTTCGGGCATTGGGATTTGTCGCTGACAAGGATATTCTTGAGCATATATGCTATGACTTTGCGGATACTCAAATGATGGAGTTGCTTCGTCCTTCCCTGGAAGAAGCATTTGTTATACAAAATCAACAGGTGGATTTTGCTATTGTTACATATTATTTGCTTACAATTAAATGGTGATTGCTTGTCCAGATTTTATTAGGTTCGAGTGAGATCATTATACAATCCAGATTTATTTTGGATTGTTCAGGGGCTGGAGCAGTCTGTTTTTCCCGTACAACGTATATTTTATAATCGAATTTAGGCCTAGGTTGGATTAGTTTCTAGGTTACGATAGTATTTCATATATGAAAAAGTATTTAATTTCTAACCCATGAAACCGCTATTATAAGGTTATAGGCTATGTATAGAAGTTAAATGAGAGAGCCTTTGAAAAAAATTGAAGTACAGAACAGAAGTCAATATAAACTTACTATAGAAGCTATTTGGTAGCATACTAATGGTTATTGCAACATTATTCGAACCTTTTTTTTCCCCAAAAACACTTGTACAAAAGTTTATCTAAACTAACTCTTAATTAAGTCTTCTGTCCATATGTTGTAATTTAAATTCTTTACATTGTTTTTTTACATTGCAATATAAATTTCTTTATCTCACTGCATTCCCTTCCATAGTATGTCATATGATTTTGCAGTTTCATTTTCATCTCCCTATAAATTTAGATCATTCAAAACTGTTCTTTAGGGAAATATTGCATCGTTTAGCACACAATTTTCTTGATACTTAATGTATTTTCTATAGGGTGATTTTATTTCACTTATACATTAATTTCAATCTCCAGGTTGCACTTGACTATATTGGAAAAAGAGGAGCAACTGTTGGTGTGACCAAGGAAAAGAGAATCAAGTGAGTTGAGTTGTATTTTTATAAGAATAAGAATGATTTATTTGCACCCATTATGAAGCAACTGTTACACTTGTATCATAATCTTCAGGTATGCAAAGGACATCCTTCAAAAGGAGATGCTTCCACATGTTGGTGTTGGAGAGTATTGCGAGACAAAAAAAGCGTACTATTTTGGGTAAGTTTGTTACATGTCTCATCTTGTTACTTTAATTTTTTAGTATTTATTATGCTAATCATTGCTCCACAGATATATCATTCACCGGCTACTTCTGTGTGCACTTGGGCGGAGGGCTGAAGATGATAGGGATCATTATGGAAACAAGAGGCTGGACCTGGCAGGTCCTTTACTTGGTGGTCTCTTCAGAATGGTTTGTTTCTCAAGTATTTGATATTATTTTACTTAATCAGTCTTGTTATTTGGTATTTTTTAATTACTGACTCCTATAATTTGTGATGCAGCTATTCAGAAAGTTAACTAGAGATGTCAGGGGTTATGTACAGAAGGTTTGTTCTACTTTTAAGCACATTCTTAGTAATATTTATTTATTTTTCATTGCCTATACCCTTATACCTCATACCTCATGAATGGTGCAGTGTGTTGATAATGGGAAGGATGTTAACCTGCAATTTGCTATCAAAGCAAAAACCATCACAAGTGGACTTAAATACTCACTTGCTACTGGTAATTGGGGGCAAGCAAATGCTGCGGGTACTAGAGCTGGAGTGTCACAGGTATGAATATGAATTACTTTTACGCTTCAACAGTTGTGCTCCTTGTCTTCTAAAGAGGACATGAAACTATAACAACTTAACTTATTGTCTCTCTGCTTCAGGTGCTGAATCGTTTAACTTATGCGTCCACATTATCACACTTGCGAAGATTGAATTCTCCAATAGGACGTGAAGGTAATTGATTGGCTTATACTAGTCGAACCTGACCCAGCCTTCGATCTTTTCTCTCCCCCTCACATATTGTTTGCATAAATTAATAGATTGATACAATCAATGGAATGTGGTAATATGTTCTCAATTATTTCTTTAGGAATTTAGATTCACAGGTTGGGCACTACGGTTTTTTTATGAATAAATTATGTTTGTCTAAGTTGTAAATTTATTGGTTCTCTTCTTTTATTTCAGGGAAGTTGGCTAAACCAAGGCAGCTGCATAATTCACAATGGGGAATGATGTGTCCAGCAGAAACACCAGAAGGACAAGTTAGTATTTTTCTTTGCTAGTTTTCTATATTACTAATTATATAAGAGGAACTCATCTTTCTCTGTGGTATTTATGGGTGTGATTGGAATATTATTTAGGCCTGTGGACTGGTGAAAAATCTGGCCTTGATGGTTTACATAACAGTTGGTTCAGCAGCATATCCTATTCTGGAGTTTTTAGAAGAATGGGGCACAGAAAATTTTGAGGTACTGGTGATTTCCTGCATAAAATTAATAATTTTGTTGCTTTCTCTGTATGGTTTGTGTAAATTTGCTTATTTTCCTCCATGTAGGAAATTTCTCCTGCGGTGATTCCCCAAGCTACAAAAATTTTCGTAAATGGTTGCTGGATGGGTATTCATCGTGATCCTGATATGTTGGTTAGAACATTGAGAAAGCTGAGACGTCGGGTAACTATTCATTTTACTTTTCTGATTTTGTTTTCATTCTTTTGACAGCCTAATAAGCTGTGGTGATTGAAACTGTGAAACTGGGGGAATATAGCAGTTCCCCCAAAATAATGAAAATAACACAATGTACATATAATGTACATTGGAAAATGCAGTGATTTTAGTGAACTGCATTAAATGATGTATTTTTTTTAGTAAGTAGTCTATGTTTCTTGATTCATGATTTCTGTTTCGTGACATCTTAACGAGGGCCTTTAGCAAGGCCTTGCTAGGATAATCTTTGGCGTGAGATATTTGAAAAGAATTCTTGCATGGATGAACTATTATTACAAGATAATGGCAAAATGAGATCTTTTAACTAAAAAGGCAGAACTATCATCTGTTTCTTTTGTTCTGGTTCAGAAAATCAAATCCCAACAAGTTCAGATGTGATTGCTTATGGCTTTCATGTCATGATATGTTTTAACTGTTGTTCAGTCAGCTGATGGCTTTCATATCGTGCAGGTTGATGTTAATACTGAAGTTGGGGTTGTTAGAGATATCCGTCTTAAAGAACTGCGCATATATACAGATTATGGTCGCTGCAGTCGTCCTTTATTCATTGTTGATAAACAAAGGCTTCTCATAAAGAAGAAGGACATTCATTCTTTGCAACAAAGGGTATGTAGCGAGTAGTTTGTAGTACATCTGAGGAGTCATTGTATTTGTTGTTTCGGAATTTGCTTAACTTGTTTTTCCATTTCTTCAGGAATCCCCTGAAGATGGTGGATGGCATGATCTTGTGTCCAAGGGCTTTATAGAATATATCGACACAGAAGAGGAAGAGACTACCATGATTTCCATGACCATTAATGTCAGTACTGTAATTCTAGATTTGCTGAAGTGTATACCCTTTATTAGTACATTAAAGCAAATCATAGATATGTAAACCAATTATGAATATAATTTTTAAAATACTTGAAACTGAAATATATCTTATATATAACAGGATCTTGTTCAAGCAAGGCTCAATCCAGAAGAAGCATATTCTGATACTTACACTCACTGTGAAATCCATCCATCACTGATTTTGGGTGTATGTGCTTCCATCATACCATTTCCCGACCACAACCAGGTAAATATCACATTTTGCTGTGTACTCATTTTGATTAATATATGTGACTAATCTCTTACCTTTGGTGATGCAATCAGTCCCCTCGTAACACATATCAGTCTGCAATGGGAAAACAAGCAATGGGAATATATGTTACCAACTACCAGTTTCGAATGGTATTGTTCACTTGTTTATATGATTAAAAGTGTTTAGTGTGCTATACTTGATGCTGGATTCCACTTGATACTTGTGTTTTATTGCTTAGGATACCTTGGCTTATGTATTGTACTATCCTCAAAAGCCGCTGGTCACTACAAGAGCTATGGAGCATCTTCATTTCCGTCAACTACCTGCTGGAATTGTAAATTTTGAGCTCCTTTATTTAAATCATTTTGTCGTTATGTTGATAATTAAGTTTTCTAATATGTTTACCCTCTTGTGCCTTAGAATGCCATTGTGGCCATTTCATGTTATTCTGGTTATAATCAAGAAGATTCTGTCATCATGAACCAATCATCAATAGATCGTGGCTTCTTTCGGTCTCTGTTTTTCCGTTCATATAGGTGAGTTTGCTTCCCCAATGATAAAACTTTCATTCCTTTTATTGTCGTGTTTGTGATTTTTGTATGATGTGTTGTTGCATTGTTTAACTTTTACAGAGATGAAGAGAAGAAAATGGGAACCCTTGTCAAAGAAGATTTTGGTCGACCGGATAGAGCTAACACCATGGTGAAAATTTTGGCTCTTCTTTATATATGTTGATTTGCTATTTGGTAGTTTATAACCTAGTTTTGTTTTGCAGGGTATGAGGCATGGTTCTTATGATAAGCTGGATGATGATGGTCTTGCTCCACCTGTAAGCATAAATTTTGAAAACATCCTGAACATGTCCAAAAGTTAAAATATGTACTAAATGTAGCAATTTATTTCTGTGAAACAGGGCACCAGAGTGTCCGGTGAGGATGTTATTATTGGAAAGACCACTCCTTTATCTCAGGAGGAAGCTCAAGGACAAGCTGCCCGTTACTCAAAACGTGATCACAGCATAAGCTTACGACATAGTGAAACTGGAATTGTTGATCAAGTAAGTTTTATCTGTCATATATATTTACTTTCATGTATTACAATTTGAGTGAGATGAAATCATAATGAAATGGGAGGGTTTTAGGTACAAAATTAGAGTTTTTTCCCTTCCAAAATCCTGAATTCCTGGCTTTACTTTTTTTTTGCTTCCGGATTTACGTGTTTCCTGTTTTGTAGGTTCTGTTGACAACAAATGCTGATGGATTGAGATTCGTGAAAGTAAGAGTGAGATCTGTTCGAATACCACAGATTGGTGACAAATTCAGTAGTAGACATGGTCAGAAGGGGACAGTTGGTATGACTTATACACAAGAAGACATGCCCTGGACTGTCGAAGGCATCACCCCAGATATTATTGTCAATCCACATGCTATACCTTCCCGAATGACAATTGGTCAGCTTATTGAGTGTATCATGGGGAAGGTAGCAGCCCACATGGGAAAAGAAGGAGATGCAACTCCCTTTACAGATGTTACTGTAAGTAGCACTCTTTCGTCCAATTTTTTGTTTCATCAAATACTTGTTAGAAATTGAAAAACTGCTTGCATAAGTAAGCTACTTTCAGCTGCTCCTATTGCATCTTGTTAGTAGTTATTACCTTTCCACTTAAATAAATGTAATTTATGGAAAGATGAATATCATGGTAGAATTCTTTCTTTCTGGATCAAGTTCAAGTCGTCTTAGCTCGTGTTTAATATTCTGACTAGTTTTTACTACTGTAAAATCCAGGTGGACAATATCAGCAAAGCGCTACACAAATGTGGGTACCAAATGCGTGGTTTTGAGACAATGTACAATGGTCATACAGGGAGACGTCTCAGTGCCATGATTTTCCTTGGCCCTACCTATTACCAAAGGTTGAAGCATATGGTTGATGACAAGATCCATTCTCGTGGACGAGGTCCTGTGCAGATTCTTACAAGGCAACCTGCTGAGGGTCGGTCACGAGATGGAGGTCTTCGATTTGGAGAGATGGAACGTGATTGTATGATAGCCCATGGAGCTGCTCACTTTCTAAAGGAAAGATTGTTTGATCAAAGTGATGCATATAGGGTTCATGTGTGTGAACGCTGTGGGTTAATAGCTATTGCAAATCTAAAAAAGAACTCTTTTGAGTGTAGGGGCTGCAAAAACAAAACTGACATTGTTCAGGTGAACAATCTTTATTTTCTCTTGCACTATAGTCATATTAAAGTCCAAGTTGTTTTCTCCTGGTGCTGAATTCATAGCTTCTGTTTTTGGCTTTTGATTGTCTATGCAGGTTTTCATTCCTTATGCTTGTAAATTGCTCTTCCAAGAGCTAATGGCTATGGCCATAGCTCCAAGAATGCTCACAAAAGAGGTGAAATCTATAAAGAAGAAAGGTGCCTGATGAGAATGAGACAAACCACTGGTCTTAATCTATGCTGGCTTCTTTTTCCCGCGAATGTGGATCGTGCATGGTCTGAAGATGTATGAATTTGAGTTTCTTTGTTTTCTCAAGACTGATAAATGAGACTAGAATCATTTTAAATGTTAGGAAATGAAAATTCATTTAAGTAGGTTGAATGACATTCCTTTTACATGTCAAGGATTTTTCCTTACTGGTTCTAACTTCAAGAAACAAACCTGGACCAAATAGCTCCATCAATACCTTACTTCCTATAGTATTTGGCAATGTAATTAAAAGAGGATGTATCTATTCAAAAAACTAGCAGGGCTGTCAACATCTGAAGTATGGGTACATGGAAAACAGTGATATACCTGTATCGGGTGTGTACCTAGTACCGGTACTTGGTTCGGCACTCCATTTTATCTTATTTTTTCGCTGCGGATGAAATTTGTGACTTTCTCATGCATTAATATAATAATTTAATATTATTTCAGTATTTTTGTTGTAACCAAATACAATTTGACTTTTTTAAACTTTTATTGTGATTGTGTAGTGAATTGAACAATTTAGGTCTATCTTGTTATATATTAAGAAACTCTTTATTGTAGATCATGTACCATGTATTTTTTTTAAACTGCCATATGTCGGACATGTATTTGGTACTGTGCATCATTCCGAAGACTTACTTGCCTTTATATCCTCCAATAGATATATACAAGTGCTCCCAATAGAATGAGAATGGAAATTAAGCAGATTTTTTTTTCACAAATACTGAGAAGTGCAAAAGATTTTTCCAGGTGGAATGTAAACACAGTAGACTAAAATCATTTTGGTAGTAAGTCGACCTCTTAAAATTGAAAATGCTCTACTGGCATCATTAATGCAGATTGATTATGACAAGGCAACATTGAACTAGACATGGATTCAGATATTTTTCAAACTTGTTGCATGTAAACAAATTGAAGGATATTTTAGAAATGATATTAAATGCTCTGAAATTTATCTTTAGCTTGTTTGCCGAGACATTAGTGATCTGTAATACAAATAAAATGCAAAAGCTAGCAAGTACTAAATATAATCAAACAATTTTACAAAAAGGAATGAGCAAGTCACCCCAAAAAAATAAAGGAGAAATATTGTGATTTGTGAGAAAAATAATTTTTTAATTTAAAGTGTAAATTATAGCATTACCCACTAATTTAAGTAGTTTTTTGAACCAAAGCAAAGTTGTTTTAAAATATAAAGCTGGCTTATCATACCCCTTCCGTTGCTAATCAATCATAATAATACCTGTTTTTTTGCCTTAATATTAGACTATTTACAAGTTTTTGCATGCATTAATAATTTATTTACAAAATATCCATCTTAATTTACAATTGGGAAATATACATTTGCTTTCCTTTCTTTTAGTATATTTGATGGGGTAATTGTGGAAAAAAACATACAATTTTTAATAATTTATCAATACAATCAATTTCTTAATAAGCGCTTCCGTTGACTTTGCAAATGAGTCTTGCGGGACAGATAGATGATATTGATACTATGATGTATACTGTTGTCTCTTGTATTCGTGCACCAAGCATACAGTATTTCCATAGGTAGCAACAATTGGCCAATTCATTCAAACAAGACTGCCAAATTCATATGTATGTATGTTTTGATCTCAACTTAGTTTGAAGTTGGTAATTGATACAAATGAGTTGCAACATAACTGAGAGTCTGAGACCCTATCTCCGGTTTACATGGGGTTAGAGGTGGTAGGTATTTAATCTTTTGGTAGTTTGATTGTTTTGAATTGTCCTTGTGCTTGTACATGGGATTGAGTTGTCCAAAATTTGCTATTTCAAAACAAAAAGAAGAAAAAAAAAACTAATAGCCATTCCATATAAGGCAAAAACATTCACACGAGTTGAATACAAACGAAGACTTGTCCGTAGTTCTTTTGGATCAATAATTGTTGGGAGATAATATTATTACAATATAGAAACTTCTATCGAACGTGGATCCGAAATGCATCATTAATCCTTAGCAACATTGAGCCAAAATGGTTGTAACAAGATGATAAGATAAAACAACTAAACATGAATCATACAACCTTGTCCCTGTCCAATGACTGTTGAAATGGTAGAAAAGCAATACCATACCAGAAGTGGACCCAAAATAGAAATGAGGATAATTTTCCATTGGGATTAAGCAAGCACTTCAAAACAATTTCGCTAAAAATTTGGGTCAGTCAACTAGCAAACACCGCGAAAATTCTCGGTAACCAACATTTACAGAAGGTATCCAACCAATATGATGGGGAATTGTTGAAAATGTAAAAAATGGACTCACCCCTAGATACAGCCAATGGAATACAATTTCCCTGGCAGCGATACTTTTTTAATCCAATATTAACATATTGCTGGTGGGGAGACAGTCTGCAGCAGAAACAAAAAGCAAAATATAAATATAACACCAAGAGGGGCACATCAGAATGATTTGACATAACATTTTGAAAACAGTGGGCACCTGAAAATTGGTTGTGAAAGTATGAGTTGCAATAGAACACCAAATCACCGGGCAAGTATGTATTACCTCCCATCAGTGATTCGCATAATCTTTCTCAGTATAGCAATCATGAAAGAAGTGTAAGCAATAATCAGCACAAGAGAACCTACATGATTGAACAATGACCAATGACTTGCACATAACATGAACCTGTGCTGTTGGGCATCTCATGGCACAAACCTATGAACCATAATTATAGCTAATTGGCAGGTTCAGTTGCTAAGGATGTTTTCTTTTTATTTTTTGAAGCACAAACTTGGAAGCTGACTCGACTATAAATAGGAAGGTATCACGTGCACCACAAAGAAACAAGGAGGGAGATAAAGATAGAGAAGAAAATGATTAGTGCAACAAAGTATCTTACAAAAGTTGGCATTCTTCCCACTTTGTAGAATGAAAAAGAGAGTCAGTGATTGATGTAAAACATAAAAAGAAAAATGTTTCTCGAAGAACATGGGAAATAGATTATGCATGTTTTTCATCACTAAGAACAATCCTATGCTGTACAATTAGAAGAATTGATAAGGTCAGTGTTTTCCCATTGGAAACCCCTTTATAAAAAATAGGGTCTAAGATTTCAGCCATGGAGAAAGATGAGGTAATAAGGACAGATGGCTGCAATCTCTTGTCATCATCAAATCTGCCGATGCAGGTCACCCAAAAGATCCAACTGATGCATGCACCGAATTTGCAGACAATCCACCATTAGAATTTAATATTTTGTTCATGATTGTCACTTGCCAGGACCACAAAATTCCAGAGCCCACTTGATTTGGATGAATCAACTTTTATCTGTCACCTTCATTCTGTACATGGTTGCCAAGACAGCAATTTTCCAGAGCCCACTTGATTTGGATCGATCAACTTTGATATGTTACTTGTATTGCAGCTTCAGGATCATTTACATTGGAAGCTTGAAATGCTCATTTGAGAATTTATTCACGACCACCCAAACTGAGAATTGTAAGAACCAGACTCGGGTAACCTTCTGTAGAAGCACAAAAAAGTACAGGCCATGCAACTGAAAAAATATTATGATTTTGTAGCCGGTTTTTTTGTTGCCATATGTCTCTCAATCAGTATATCCACAAAGGAGCGAATCTGCATGTTTCAGGCACTCAACTAATGTCAGTGATGAAGAGAACAATTAAGAGAATGTCAGAAGCATCTACCGTTGGCAAAATAGGCACAACAATCATGGAAAAAAAGGGGAAAGAAAATCAATTAATTAACTTTGCAGCCAGACCCCATGAGGCTGGAGTCCAAGCAGTAAACTGAATAACAATTTCTATAAGGACACATCTTGGAGAAAAGTGCAATAGAATTAGGAGATCAACTTATGACACTGAAAATAACAAAAACGGTACCTTATTCCTTCGCTTAAAATCTAGAAACTCACGAACAGTCATGGCTTTTTCTGCATCCGTTGCTTGCTCCATGACCTGAAAGAAAACCATGTCACATAAGATGGTATTCTAGATCAGTTATTACCTATAATCTCCTACCTACAAAATCACAGTACCAATTTCTTAATCTAGCAAACACAAACGATAAGCATAGTGGAAGATAAAAATTACCTTTGTTGCACTTTTCTTCATTATTGCCTTGTATCCATCCTTGTCTAGCTTCCTAGCCTTATAAAGTGGCAAAAGTAGTGATCCAACATAGTCAACAACAGCCTGTTTAATATGATCTGCTCCTCGAGAATGACCTTTGCTGGCCTCCTCCTTATTTACAGTAACCTGGGAAACAGAACTTTCATTTGCTACACCATCATGTTTCCAGCTGGGTAACCTTGAATAGGCATTTGAATCCTCCTCATCCTTCAAATGAATGCTTTGATTAGAAAAATAACTATCAGCTTCAGCTGCTTGATCTTGCCATCTCTCAATGGCAAGATGGTCTTTTACTACCCCATCACCAGCTGTATCGATCCAAGCTTTTGTATATAGGTTGCTGTCCACAGCAGCACTTTCTCCTGAGCGCTCTCCGAAATTCAAATGGCTGGCTATCTCATTTGAATGACTCCTCTGTGAGAGGTTGTCAACTGGTATTTTAGAATTATCAAGATTAACACAAGCAGTGGAAAAATCAACAGACCAGTCCCTAACTCTGCAATTCCTAGAATCAATCTCAGAAACACAATCTTGCCTTCCAAAAAAACCACCAGACAATTTTTTTCTACTATCACACTCGTCATGTTGTGAATACTGTTCTCGTCTAGCAAATTTATGGAATGAGGGTATCTTCGGAAGCTGTAACAGTGTACTGCACCTAGCTTCTGCAGAGGCATATGCCTGCAAAGAACAAGAACCATTGAATCATTTAAGAAAAGCCAAATAGGGAAAGGAGGCATTACTTAGCATATTAATTAAAATAAATTATCGGAAATTTCCAACATAAATTAATGCCCGTACTTCACATGGAATGCTTTAATAAAACTTAATATTGAATATAAGTTGTAAAATAAGGGGAGATAAGCAGCTAAAATAAGAATTGTTTAATTTCACTCACGCAAAACAAATTTGAATCACAGCAAGACTTATTTCCCAGCAGCACAATAACATATTAACATTATAATGCACCTAACAACTCGTCATATTATTATAATATAAGTGCAAATACATACAGGTGGAGTGGTTAAGCAATTTAGCTTGTCAATAGTAACTAATCTTCAGAAGCAAAATCGATTCGTGATATTAAGATTCCAGGAAAAACAAACCTCAGCAGCAGCAATTGCTTTAGTACGGGCAGCTTCTGCAGCAGCTATAGCAGCCTTTTCTTCTTCAGACATAGCATAGTTTTTATTTTCCTCCTTAGTAGGTATTTTGTCTATTGAACCTTGGGACCTAGAAGAACAGACATCATGCCTTGAGTCACATGCTGATTGTTGTCTTCCTTGTTTGCTGTGCAATTTCTTCGCATGTGTGTTGGAAGGTGAACTGCTTCCGGCAGATTGAGGATTCAGCGAGCCTCCTTTATTCTCAATGGCACCCTGATGTATGCTTAGAGGAGGCTTTCCCGAGGCTGAATCCTTTAAAGATTTTCTCTTTGACAAATCTACAGTAGTAGTAGCTTGTCTTGACAACTTCAATCCCCCATTTGAAGCTTTTTCCTTGCGGAAAAGTTCAAGCCATACATTGACCAATTGACTAGCTATAGCTCGAATATCACGGCTAGTATGTACACAAACTTTTTCCTTCACTGTTTTCCCCATTCCTGCACCCAATAGAAGAAAGGTTTACATCATATATCGACATGACTCCATCCGGACAGAATAATCTACATGAGCATAAATATAGCTTCCGCTTGACAATTTATAGTTTCATTAGGCTGATCAAGTGATAGGAATGGATAATCATAAGAAAAGATACTAGGATTGACATTCATATACTGGATAAATTATTCTCACTTCATCCAAACCAGGACCCATCAGTTAGCCAATTTACTTATTCCTCAAAATATTAGATCAGATCAAGCAAAATGACAAATGTAAATTCATGCATTTGTGGGAATAGATTAATGTAAATTCATATACACAACAAAATAACTAGTACCTGATAAGCGTACAGCACCTAGATCAGTTGACACACGCACAAGAAGACGCAAACAATGCCTCAAAAGTTGGGTACCATCCTTGCCCATTGAGTCCTGTGTTTAGATAGGAAATATGAAGGGCATAATGTAAAAATACTCTATAATCATAAGATTGAGACGTTTAGCTTTTTAGTAGCTTGCATCCATTGAAAAAATATACAAAATATTTTGGGAATAATGCATCACAAAATATAATAGTACCAGTATCCAGGAGTTGAGAACAGTTAGCCCCTCCTTACTTCCAGCAAAGGACTTCAAGTTTCCAACAGGAAGACTTAGCAATTGTTTGGCCACATGCAAACGCCCAGCATTCGTTTTCACATTGAGGAACATTTCCCTTAATAAAGCTTCCCGGGTTAAGATTGGAGCACCGTCAAAAGAGTTCTTATACAATATATTAGAAAGCTCAACTGCATCAAGTCTCTTTATTATGTCCCTAACTTCATTCCTTTCGGTGTCCAATTGTCCCTGTGCAGCTTCCAATGCCTCTACCTCTGCAGTATTATCATTTCCGGTGTTCAATATGTCAATTATGCGAACAGCCTCCCGTAGTCCACTCATCATTGCACCACCAACAGTATCCGGGTGCTCTTTGCAGGTTGCTTCCCCAGCAAAAAACAAGCAGTTATCAACTGGTCTTCCTAAGATATCATAGTCTTCTCCTGATGCTCCAACAGCAACATAAGAGTAAGCACCAAAGCTATAGGGATCCCTGCCCCAATCGGTCACAACATACGCAAGAGGATCAGGAACTGAAGCCACCCCAAAAAGTTTTCGAAGAACCTTCAATGCATGGTTCACATGATCAGAAGAGCTTAAACTTTGACCGTCTATGGCTGCCTTACCAACCACTAATGCTATAAGGACAGGAGCCCCTACTGTTTTCTTGACATTCCAGAACATAAAGCAGTGACCTCTTTTACTTCTCTCCTCAGCTGTTGCTCCAAAGTAGTCCACAGCATCATCCCAAAACACAGTAGGAAATTCCAAAATCACTTTATTGAGAACTCCAAAGCCAAGACGCTGAATGGAAGAACATTTCCACTCCGGCAAAGAGGGGGAGAACTGTATAGTTTTGGCCTTCAAACAACCAAGTGGGACAGTAATGAGGACAGCATCTCCAAAAAATTCATTGCCATTCAATGTAGAAACTTTGACTTTATTATTCTCGCTAGGTTCCTTAATACCATATGACACATTTGTTACAACGTGGTTCAAGTGAATAGCAAGCCCTTCCCCAAGAGACTCAACAACATTGCTATAACCTCCTTTGATCATACAATGAGGTCCCCCAAATCCTCCATACACATCGTCTTGATTCCAATAAGGAAGAGAAACTTCTTTAAGCAAAGCAGCACAGCCATACTCTAAATGAGCAAAGTGCCAATCCATAACCCTCCTCTCCCGAGGATCCAAAATCTCATCAAAATTTTGTTCCATAGCACCATCCCTTTTGGAATCAAATGGACGATCTGCAGAATTACTTTGCTTAGTTTCTTCACTGCCTTTAGAGTGTCCCATGCGGCGAATCTTAAGGGCGTATTCTAAACCGTCTTCAAGAGACATTGTCATTGCTTGTTCACCTTTCCGAGCAACAACCAGTACCATGTCATCAAGAAGACTGTTGTATTCAGCTTCCAATGCTTCATCCATATCTGCAGGAACTTTTTGTCCAGTCACTATGTCATAAAGAGGGCAGTCGCTGTTTAACACCGACAATTCAAGGCCCAACTGAGCGCAAACCAACGAGGAAGGATCTGGTCTTCTCTCAGTGGCCACATCAGCCTCAACACCTGTGATAATGCTAGCACCAAGATCCACAGGGACAGAAAGAGATGAGTGATCTGTAAATACCCGACCTCCTAACCTATTCCTAGCCTCAAGCACAGTTACGGTAAATCCCTGACGATTCAAGTGGCGAGCAGCAGTTAGCCCAGCAGGACCAGCTCCAATGATAATCACTCTCTTTCTAGTCTCTAAATCAGACTGTAGAGTATCACCTAACGCATGTTTAACACATTTAGATTCATTGTTTTGCTTTGTAGCAACAAGAGAAGTCAATCTGCAATCGGGAGGCTTAAACAAAGGAACAGAACTGTTAACATTTAAATGTATAATTCCACTGTCGCCATCCTGAATCCCAACATTTTCCCGGTCATCATAATTTTTTCTTTCATGTTGTGCCATGTTTGATGAATCCATCATTGCTTCATTAACATGCATCATGCCTTCTGTAGCTTCAGTTGTCAGGTCTTCAGAATCCTTTATTAGACCATCGTTAACATCCATAGAAGCATATGACATTTTAGCCTGACCAACAATAAAAGAAACGCCATCTTCAGAGCCGGCCAATGAAGCTGTAGAACTTTCCTCGAATCCTTTTTCTTTTACAAGCTTATAACAATGTCTTGCGCTGCTCTCAACATTCTCCTTTTGAGAGGCAACTCCAACATTTATATAACCCTGCCAAAACGATCTTATCATTTTGAGTTTTCAATTGTACTAGAAAATAAACAGTAGTTTGCTTTTTTCTGAAAGGAAATGCATTCCAAATTAATAAACCCAATAAATATGCATCCATATGTTTTTGTAGTAAAAGTATAATAGCAAAGGAAATGAATTTCAGTGGCTAAACAACATGGTGAACAAACTTACATATTGATCAAGAAATGCATAGACCTCCCTAATAAGAGAAGTACGAGGACTTTCATTCTCGGAACGGATATCGCTAACTCCACATTCAGCAAGAGGCAAAATACGTGCAACATCACTGCTCCATAGGCTTAAGATCTGATTCCTGCAATGCATTGAATTTGATGAGTTAGAACTTATTACAACAGGCTTCCCCGTTTGAAAGAGGTGTAAGAAAGTCGTCAAGTTTGGCTAAAGTTAGCTAGTTTCAGAAAGAAAGAAAAAAATAGCCCAATATAAAGCTTATCCAGTTTGCATTATAAGCCATGTGCATAGCATCAACGAGGATAATGCAATATGCTCATTCAAAAGAAAACTGTATCCCAGCACCAAAAGAAGAAAATCAGAAGATAGCAGCTAATCAAGCAAGAAAAGAGTGATGATAATAGCATATGATATAATATAACAAGTAATATGTTAAACAAAACTATAACCAACTTATGAATAAAACAAGTTATGGTAGTTATTGTGTATCGCAATAGAAGACTAAACGACTGAGATGGGCTTGCCAGCAAAACTTTTTTTAAAATAAAGAAAAGTAGTGATGAAAGAAGTCTACTCAAATTTGTCCATAAAAAAACTATAGCAAATAAATTTTTAAAGATACTGTACAAAGGATCTCAACCATATCATATACAACCCAATAGCAAATTCCAAATAAATAAGTAAAGATAAATTCAGTCCAAAATTATAGGAAGTATGCAATTATGCATCTTTAAACTTTCAATTTCCAGCTAAATAAAAGAGTGAGGCCCTTTCACATAACAACTTAGCACCAACAAATCTAAAATTCTGGAACAGAGAATGGCAAAAGAGAAAGAAGAAAAATGACACAACAAACAGGCATCTAGCAAAATGTGTGTGCTTACTATTCCCTTTATTTTTATTTTTAATTAATCTGCCCAATTATAGAAGTACATATGTGATCCAAAACATACAGCAAGCCTTCACAATCCTAATTTTCATGATTAACAAGCTAGAGCAAGTACACATTCAATCATCAGTTGCAGGATCAAAAATAGTTCTCCATACACCAAAAACCCAATACGCTGCAGGCTTCCTAACATTTAAAAAAAAAAAAACAATTTCAAGCAAATACAACGACTTATTTGAAAGCTTAACTACCTGCAATCTAAATATTCCTTGAGACCACCTTTTCGCTTCAAGATCTCCTTAAATTTTATTTTCTCAATTGGACCAACTGCACAAGCTTTCAGCCCAGCAGATACTGCCGCTACTGCAACATTTTCAGAGTCCTCAACAGCATTCAAAGAGGAGTCCTGCTTCCCTCTTGTTCTAAGAGTACGTTCACCATCAACAGCATCTTGGCTTTCATTTAGGGATTTGTCGTTTACTAAAATCTCCCAATCAGCATCCCCCTCATAAGTCATGTCGCCATGCTTATGCATTTTGGTCTTTCGTGGTGCACGAGGAATGCCTGATATCTTACCACCATTGTCAGCAAAATCAGACACAGAGACATGATATTCTGCAACGTTTCCATTTTCATCTGGAATTGAAGATTGTATAGAGGATCCATCAGATTGAGTTGGATCTAACACAGAGCTGCATTTCAGAATTGAAACAGTAGAGTATTTTGGAATATTACACATGTCCAAAGGTTTGTCCGGGTGATTCGACTGGACAATCAATTCAGATTCATCGGCGCCGTTAGGGGCAATAGAGGATAAACTACCACTGGCAATTGCATCATGTTTTTCAGGTGAACAGCCTACAACAACATCTTGTACTTCAGCATTTGTATCTGATGCACTGTAATCATAACAATTTCGACCAGAAACAAACTCGGCTTCCAATTTTATACCTCCGTTGATAGAGGATTCCTGGAAAGTTTTTCCACAAACCATGGTATTATTCTCATTCAATATATTTTCATTTGATTTGATCAAGAGCCCGGTGTGATAGGAAGTAGAAACGCCTCCTTCTGAAGCACCATTACGCACTTGTTTTTCTGCTATTTCATCATTTAACCTATTCCCAAGCTCTCCAGTCTCGGAAAATCCACATACCCCTTCCCCCAGTTTAGAAGGAGAGGCAGTATCAATTATTTCAACATCTTGTAACATGGCAGAACACTGATTCAAACTATTATCGAGAATTCTTTCTTGCAATGCCGCCTTTTCATCAGAGGCACCACAAAAATCTTCAACTTGTACACTTGACAATTGCTGCCTATCTCCATCGCAGTCAATGATTCGTTTAGAGTGATCAACCGCCGACCCATCTGGATTGTTTGAATCACAAATACCCTTCGCTTTTTCCTCTTGAAAACAGTCATCACCACTGTTTTGATCATCCATTGCAGATACTGAACAAAATGTACCAGACTCGTGATTCCTCTCAACATATTTCAAAGCAGATCCAGATCTACTTTCAATCACATAATTGCATCCATGTTCCAACCCACTATCCACATTCCGATTCCCTCGTTTCTTCTTTGAACCTAACCCAGCCCTAGATTTCTTAACAGAACTAGATTGTGACTTATTAAAAATCATAGACAACGATTCTTCCATATGCTGATCAGAAGAATGATGCACCTGCATGTCATCATCACTAACCAACAAATCCACCCCATTCTCATCCTTTGCCGCGCTCCTCCCAGATCCCCCTTCAATCAAACCATCATCATCACAACCCTCAACAGAAACATTCAAAGCAGACACAGTTTCAGATCCATGATCTCTCTTTGGACCCTTCAACCTCTTCCTAAAGCTAGCCAAAGTATCATTATCATCAATAACCCTAGAATTCTCACCCTTCTTATTCTTCTTAAACTTAAACAAAGAACCAATTGGTTCATCGTTATCAGAATCAAAACCAATTTCAATCGGTTTAGATCTCTTCTTCTTCTTCTTCGTCCCTGACCTCAAATCTTCCATTGTATATGAACCCTAGGTTTTGAAGTGAATATTGAAAATTGTTGAATAATTGTTCCTTTTATGCGGTGGATTTACACTTGTGCATCATCAGAAAGTTAAAACTCGCGATTGAATGAAAAATCGGAACCCTAATCGAAGAAAAAAAATGTATTAATAAGTATAGTGTTGAATTGTAGGTTAGTGATGAACATAATTTAAGGATATAAAAAAAAAAAAAAAAATACACACACTCTAGCAAACAAAATATATAAATATTAAATGAATAAATATAAAAATATATAGATATAGAGAGAGATAGAGAGGTACCTGCGGTGAGCGATGGTGCTTTCTGGTGATTCGCAAATTGAGAGAGAGAGAGAGAGAGAGAGAGTAACGGGCTTGTGACGTCAAAGGGGAAAATGCTCTCGCAATCGCACGGTAACCTGAAGCGTGATGACCAGTCACTCACTCAGCTTCGGGAGTCGCAGTGGTTTTGATCTTAGAAACTAGACTATAAGGGGTGTGGATACAAGTTTTTCTTTGTTTATTTTTTTTGGGCCCAATACTTGTATGTGACTTGATCCACAACCTTATATCTTCATTCTTGAAAGAAAGAAAAAAAACAATATCTTTTGATTCATTTTTTCTTCTTCTTCATAACGATGTTACTAATGCAAAGTATCTACTGACATTGATGGTTAATCTCTTTCGGAAGCTTTTGATTTGTCACATTTTATTGGATCTCTCTTTCAATAACATTTTTTCATCCTCGAGGCTCAAACCTCAAACTTTGCTTAAGATATTTAAGTCAAGGCTTAGCCGCTTTAGTTTTTTTCTCTGCTCTTTAGTATTATCCTTTCTTCCTGGTAGTATAGTTTTTTCTCCATTGAGTGAAGACTCATTCCCCTCGAAAAATAGTGGATGATCCTTCACTTCGTCAATGGTGGGCGCCACTACCCATCCCCTCCTATTCTAGATCGTCACCCTCCATCAAAAGTCAAAACCCCTACCTCTGTACTACGCAATATTTACCCTTTTGGCGGCTTCTACTTTTTAGGTTTGTCGTAATTGTGTCGTATTATTTAGTATGATGATGGTTTCCCTCTCTCTTTTTTTAGTTCTCTTGGTTTGTTTTGGTTTTCATTTGTTGTTTGATATGTCTTATACTTTATTTAATGTTTTGCTAATTTTGTGTTGTTACGAACATTGAAGTTTTCATGCTTGTGTGTTTTATGAAGTTGTCTTATTTTCTGGTTTGATTTTTTTTTTTTTCCAGTAATGTGCTGACATCCAAATTTTTCGCCTGTAGCATTATTTATGTTGCGTGAGGTATCTCAGTGCGGCATCTTTTTCATTCCCAGATTTCATATATAGCTAGGATTTGGTATATTTATGAGTCACGAGCAATTTGAGAGCTCTTGGTTGTATTTGTACGAATTTGCATTGATCTTGTACTTTATTCCCAATTGTGAGTAGCTTTCTCTAATGAATGAATTTCATTTTATTGAAGAAGAAAAAGAATTTAAGCTGAACTCCACTTAGCTCTGTGTCATTGTAAATTTGTAATATTAGTTAATAAAACATTGTTTCAAGTAATGTAGGATGATAAAATAAGAGAGAATAATAAATAAATCATCAATCAACTATATACAAACAAAATTTCGACCTTTGAATTCTCTCCATTTTTTGCTACAAACAATTTCTTCATTTTAATTAATTGGCTGCATCAGTGCTTCTTTTTCTATATTATTATCTCTCTGATTCTCATGTTCTCTCTTTCTCTAACTCCAATTTTACTCCCTTTTCTCCATTTTTTTCCCGTAACGTTACTCTATCTTATTTTGCTTATGCATACAAAATACATAACAAATATTTATTATTGATACATAAAATATATGTCATAAATATTTGTCATTGAAAAATATTAAAAAAATATGAGACAAATATTTGTCATTGATAAATATATAATAAAAAAGGACAAATATTTGTCTCTTATACATAAAAAGGATACATAACAAATAGGAAAACTTTTGCTATAAATAGATTGGATTTACCCTATTTCAAGTTTTTATAGCCTTCTTGAGTGTTTGGTTTGATTCCCTCCTCTTTTGTTTCTTCTTTTTATCTACTCCCCCATCCCAAAATAAGTATATATTTTGACTGTTGCACACATGCCATTGAAAGACTTTGACCATTAATATATTTGATCATATATTATTAAAATTATTTCTAAAATGCTAACCTTATAAAAATTAAAAAATTTCGTCATTTACACCCTTCTCCCATCTCCCGTTAAGTTCGCAAGTTAAACTCAAATCCACATTCATTGGGTTGCCTTCATTGTCTAATCCACATTCTCACTATTAAACCTATATCGAACCAACCTGGTTATTGTTAACGGGTTGAGTTGGATTTGTGGGTTGCTCATAAAATAAAATAAAAATTTATTTAATTGAAAAAATTGCATTAAAAAAACTATGATACAATCTAACATAATTTATGATACATTTCTAGCATTTAAATTGTACAAAGCAATAAAACAAGGTCATCTAACTTCAAATAAAAAATCATTCATAATCATAACACTTAAAAAAACTTAATAGCACTGGGATTTATTAGAAATTGTGAAGCTTAAATGATTGAGGGATTTGTGAAAATTTTATTATGCTTTCAATGAAGAAATATAAGCACTACCTCATCGGATTGGGTTCATGGATTGACAAATTCAAAAAGTCGAACCAAATATCTGAATCGACTATGGACTGGGTCAGGTTCTATCCGTAAATAAATTGATGAAAATTTCTCTTTCCACCCCCTCTGTTTCTTTTATACCCTCAAATTTTCCTTTGTTGCCCTTGAATAAATGTCTTGAAAAATGAAAAAACAGAGGGTAGAAAAGAAACATGAGAGATGGGAAGAAAATACTCGCACTATGAACACCCGTAATTTAGAATTGGTATATTACTACATTTCGACCCTTTTGAGTAATATCCGATTTAAACTAATAAATTGGTTCAATTTTTTTATGTGTTCGGAACTAAATTGAATTAAACCAATTAAACCTGATCTCTATTGCTTGAGTATCGGTCTTAAATAATTCAAAGCTAATTACCAGAAATTCAAATCAAATTACTATATATATATATATTTTTTTTCTTTTATTTCACACTGTATTAATAGTTTTATCTAAAAAAAGAACTATTCATGTATTTTTTTAATCATTTATTTATTTTTATTGTATCTTATTCACTTATCTTATTTGTATAAAAATTCAATAGTGTTTGAAAAAAAGTTAAAATTTCTTTAATAAATTTTTCTTATGTTTTTTAATAAATATACCAACTTGATTATATTGTACTAAATCATCCCAATTAATTTGCTATTCATCGATTTGGTTTGATTCAAATTTCATATATAAAATTAAACCAAATTTGATAGGAAGATAATTCCTACCAAGCTATAAACTATGAAAAATTAAGCTAAACCTAAGAAAACATAAAAGAAAGTATTACAGTATACAAACACTGTACATGTATACGTAGAAGAATACTGTAGAATACTGTAGAATATACTATGTATAAGCTGAGCTGGCATGTAGATATTAGTCAAGTGATGAGTGAAGGCTCTGTCTATATATAGAACCCTTCAATCTCACTGTACAGGATCAATTGTAATCACAATTAAGAAATGAAATAGATCATTTTATTCTTCCAATATGGTATCATCGACCTAACCGATTCAGTTACGTTTCTGTTACGTCCATTACGTTTCCGCTCCGTGAAGCTTCTTCTTCTTCATCCATGGAAGACGAAGCTCAATCTCCTCCATCGGAGGACGCTCAACCACTCGTTTTACCTACAACAACCAAGGAATCTACGCGATCTGGTCTCACGCACTCGTTAACCATCAAGCTCGATGAAAACAACTTTCTTCTCTGGAGTCAGCAGGTCAACGGCGTTATAACGGCGCATAACCTCCATCGCTTCGTCGTCAATCCTCAGATTCCGCTACAATTTGCGACGATTGAAGATCGTCTTGAATCAAGAAACTCCGACGAGTATCAGAAGTGGCTCGTCAAAGATCAAACACTCTTTACTTGGCTCTTATCCACTCTATCCGACGGAATTCTTCCTCGCGTCCTCAGCTGTAGACATGCTCATGAAGTTTGGGATAAGATTCACCGGTATTTCAACTCGGTTCTCAAATCGCGTGCTCGACAGTTACGATCTGAGCTCAAGAACACCAAGAAGTTTTCTCGCTCTATTAATGAGTATCTTCTCCGCATCAAATCCATCGTGAATTCATTAATTGCCGTTGGTGATGTGGTAACTGAACAAGAACAGGTAGATTCGATTCTTGAAGGCTTACCTTAGGAATTTAACTCCTTTGTGATGATGGTGTATAGTCGATTTGAGACGCCTACAGTAGAGGATGTTGAGGCTCTATTACTCCTTCAAGAAGTTCAATTTGACAAATTCAAACAGGAATTGAGCGATCCTACTGTATCTGCCAATGTAGCTCACACTACAGCTTCCACTGGTGATTCCAATTCTAAAACAGAAGCTCATGAAATTGGCACTGAACACTACAATGCCATGCCTTCCAGAGGACGTGGTCGTGGTGGTAGAGGCCGTGGCAAGGGTCCGGCAACGAATCAAGGTAAGGTTACTTGTCAAATCTGTAATAAACCGAATCATGATGCTATTGGCTGTTGGTATAGATTTGATCCTCAAGCTATGAGGCAAAACACCAGAGGTTACAATGCAGGACCTTCCCCTAGACCACCAGCATTCAATCCTTACATGCGTCCTACAGCTAACTTGGCCATGCCTTACCCTTACTCTGCTATGTCTGATGCTGAATCAAGTGCTAGTGGTGCTTGGTATCCTGATTCAGGTGCATCACACCACCTCACTTACAATCCCAACAACCTCTCTTTTCGTACACCATACAATGGTCATGAGCAAGTCCTAATGGGAAACGGCCAAGGTGTGTCAATAAACTCTCTAGGACAGTCTCAATTTCATTCTCCTAATATTCCTAATGTTAGATTAACTCTTAAAGATCTGTTGCATGTCCCTAACATTTCAAAAAATCTCTTATCTGTAAGCAAGTTTGCTCAGGATAACAATGTAATATTTGAATTCCATCCTTATCACTGCTTTGTGAAATCTCATGGATCTAACCAGGTCTTGCTTGAAGGCATAGTAGGTGCTGATGGCCTTTACAAATTTCAACCTTTCAAGTTTCTCTCCTCAAATGGAGCTAGCTCAGGCTCTAGTTTAGCTTGCAACACTAATAAACCAGTCATGAGCATAAATACTGCTTTTGTCCCAGCTCAAGACTCAGCTAGTACCTTAGATAGTTTTTCTAATTCTGTTCATTGTAATAGCACTGCAATACATATGCAGGATGCTTGTACTAGTTCTGGTTTCAATTCCAATAATTCTGTCACTTGTAACAGTCACAATGTTGACAATTCTGCTATATTCAATAATAATTCCTTTCTTTTGTGGCACTTGAGACTAGGGCATGCCCATACCAATGCTGTGAAATCTGTGTTAAATATGTGTAAAGTACCATACTCTAATAAAGACACTTCTTTTCCCTGTGTATCTTGTTGTATAGGCAAATCACATAGGTTACATGCACCTTTATCCACCACTGTTCACACTCACCCTTTTGAGGTCATTCATTGTGACTTGTGGGGTCCAGCTCCTGTCATGTCATACTATGGGTACAACTACTATATTACCTTTGTTGACACCTTTACCAAATTTACTTGGATTTATTTTTTGAAATCTAAAGCTGATGCTCTGAAGGCCTTTACCCAATTTCTGGCTCTTATAAAAAATCAGTTTAATGCCTCTGTTAAGGCCCTTCAATCTGACTGGGGTGGGGAATTTCGACCATTCACTGCTTTGCTTCATGACCTGGGCATACAACATAGACTTACTTGTCCTCATACATCACATCAGAATGGGACAGTAGAGAGAAAACACAGATAAATTGTGGAGATGAGGCTCACTCTACTGTCACATGCCTCTCTCCCACTTAAATTTTGGGACCATAGTTTTACACAATCTGTTCATCTCATCAATAAACTGCCATCTAGTGCTCTCCCTAACTCTCAATCTCCACATTACACACTATACAAGTCACATCCTGACTATTCCATCCTTAAAACCTTTGGGTGCTTGTGTTTTCCTCACCTAAGACCCTACAACAGGCATAAACTCCAATTTAGATCTAGTCCATGTCTTTACTTAGGAGTTTCTTCACAACACAAAGGTCACAAGTGTCTTGATGCTTCAGGAAGAATATATATCTCCAAAGATGTGTTGTTTCATGAACATAATTTTCCTTATGTCTCGCTGTTTCCCTCTTCCAACACTAAGTCTTCCTCCCCGACGTGCTATCCAGCTGAAATTGTGTTCCCATCATCTACTGATGAAATTTCTTCACAGTTGTCTCAAAGCTCTCAAGCTCCCACTACACCTCACTCTGTCACAATTTCAACTCCTGCCCCATCCAATGTTCCTATCTTGGTTCCCTCAACTTCTCCTCTGTCTGTTGATCAAGTTAACTCTCAGATATCTCAGCCCTTGTCTACACCAATACCAGATGTGTCCACTCCTTCTGTGTCACACCTTGGCCCTACTGTTATATCTGATCACAACAATCACCCCATGGTCACCAGAGGAAAAACGGGTAACTTGAAACCTAAGGTGTTCTTGGCTGCACTTGAACCTAAGAATGTCAGAAGTGCACTAACTGATCCTAAATGGAGGCAGGCCATGCAAGATGAGTACATGGCTCTCATGGATAACAACACTTGGTCATTTGTCTCTCTACCACCTCACAGGAAAGCCATTGGTTGTAAGGGGATATTCCGAGTTAAGGAAAACCCAGATGGTACAGTCAACAAGTATAAAGCCAGACTTGTGGCTAAGGGATTCCTGCAAACAGCTGGTTTTGATTTTACAGAAACCTTCTCACCTGTCATAAAGCTCATTACCATTCGTATCATACTTACTCTAGCTGTAACCTTTAAGTGGCAAGTTCAACAAATTGATGACAATAATGCTTTCTGTTGGAACAAAGTGGGTCTGACATGAACCTCTAAAATTTTAAGTGGTTTTGATGATAACAAAGTATTAAAATTGCAATTGGTATTACTAATGATTATTCTAGTGTGCAGAATTAAAAGTTAAAATTCATTCAGAAGCACTATGAATAACAAGAGAGAAGCCAAGCTATGAAGCTCTGAAAGCGTATCGCTGTTCATCAGAAGCTTAAATTTTGCATGCTGAAGAAAGTGACTCTGAGGATAAAACAAGGCTCTGAAGGACTCAGAAGCTAAAAGACCTCAAGAAGCTATGTCAACAGCATCTGAAGCAAAAGGAATTTACGTCACTCAAGAACTGACATAATCAGAACCAATGATTGAAGAACAATCTACTTCAAGGCTCTGTCACATCCACAGGAAGGAATATTCGTTAGTACAACGTTAATCTTATCCATAAGTGGAGCGCATTTGAGGATCGTACTATCGTACTATTATTACTCAAAATGGATGAGTGATAATTTGAATTGCAAGGTAGTGGAATTGGATTTCTTTGCTAAAGAAGGCAATTCACAGCTAGCAATTGTACGAGCAAATTCCAGCTGGCACCTTATCTCTCTACAACGGTCATCATCTTCCTTCAAGTATAAATAGAAGACTCAAATGGAAGAAATGACTACTGTTCTATTACTGCGTTTAAGGCTCTGAAGCATTCTGACATTATTGTTCTATCTGTCATTCAAAGTCTTAAAGCAATTTGCGTTGTATTTTGTAAACACCTCTGATAGTATATCAAGTGTTCCTTAACATTCATTCTTATTCTTAAGTTTGTTTGAGAAGTCTCTTGTTAAGTTTAACTTGAGCATTTGTGAAGTCTCTTGTTTAGTGAAACTTGAGCACCTGAGAAGTCTCTTGCAAGTGTGCTTGAGCAATTTGTAATCTTAAGTAGATTATAGTGAAAATTTCTTGTTAGTAACAAGGGGACTGGAGTACTCTCGATTTGTGAGAGGAACTAGGATAAATTTTGTGTCTTTCTCTCTTTCTCTCAGCACCCCTTTATTTTGTGTTTATATCCGCTGCAAACTTAGTTTTATTTCAAAAAAGTTTTAATTCTCAAAACACAATTCAACCCCCCCTTCTTGTGTTTTTCCACCTTCAATTGGTATCAGGAGCTAGGTCTGTTGCCTAACTCACCTTACAGTGAAACAGTAAAGATCCAGGAGGAAAAACATGTCTGCTGAGAAGAATCTCACTGAAGTTCCCTTTGACTATGACTCAAACTCTCGTCAAAGAAGGTCATCTGATAAAGTTCCTTTCTTCAATGGAACGGAGACTAGCTACCCTTTCTGGAAAACAAATATGTACAGCTATATCATGAGTATTGATTGTGATTTATGGGACATGGTAGAAGATGGAGTTAACTTTGAAAACATGGACTTAGAAGGTGTTGTCAGTTCTCAGAACAGGAAAGCCTTTACACCTACTCAAAAGCTAGAGTACAAGAAGCATCACTCTGTAAAAGGAATGATGACTAATGTTATCTCACATGATGAGTACCTTAAAATTGGAGATAAAAGAACTGCAAAATCTATTTGGGACTCCTTAAAATCCAAGTATGAGGGTAACAAACAAGTTAAGGATGCAAAGGCTAACTTGTTGGTGCATCAGTATGAGCTGTTTAAGATGAAGGACGGAGAGGACATTGAAACTATGTTTTCACGGTTTCAAATTCTAGTATCTGGACTTCAAGTATTAGACAAGAGTTATACTGAAGCTGATCATGTGAGAAAGGTACTCAGAAGCCTACCACCAAAATGGAGACCCAAGGTGACTGCTTTTCAAGAGTCTAAGGATTTGGATACAGTATCCCTTGAAAGCTTGATTAGTTCATTAAAGAGTCATGAGATGGAACTAATGACTGATGAATCAACCAAGAAGATGAAAGGGATAGCCTTAAGCTCTAAAAGTTCATCAAAGGCTCTGAAAGCTAAAATTGTAGAATCTGAAGATGAGGCTTCTGAAGAAGGTCAAGAAGTTGGGTCTGATGATGAAGAAGAGATGGTACTGATGGCTGTAAGGTTTCACAATGGGCAAAACGAAGCAAGAAATATGCAGGCAAATTTGGAGGATCTTCCAAGAGACTTAGTACTGCTAAAGACAAGAAGGAAGATCAAAACAAGTGTTTCAAATGCAACAAGTCTGGTCATTTCATTGTTGATTGTCCAGAAAACAAAAGTAGATCATCAAAGCAAAGCTCTAGCAAAGAAAGATATAAGAGTAAAGTCAAGAAGAGCTTTCTGGTAACATGGGAAGATCTTGACAAAGACTCAGACTCAGATGGTGATGAGGAAGCAAATCTAGCACTGATGGCAACTACCTCTGACAGAGAAGACTCTGAAGCAGGTTCAGACTCTGAAGATGAGGAAGAGGTAATTGCTAAACTATATAGAACTGAATTAGTAAATTTTCTTAAAGATGCCTTAAAAATGCTCACTAAAAAGGCAGGTGAATGTAAGGTCCTGAAAAAGGCTTACAATAACCTAACTGAGAAAATGAACATAATAGTTGAAGAAAATGAGTCTCTAAGTAGTAGAAACTCATTTATGGAAACTCATTATGTTTATGATGATAAGATTCCTCCAGAGCATGAATTTGCTCTGCAAGAATTTCTTATCAATGGCATGAAGAGAAGTAAGATAGCTTCCTTAATATACCATGTTAGTAGAAACAGAGGTGAAGGTCTTGGATTTTCACGTTTTAAAGATAATCCATTACTTTCTAAACCCTCTAAAAGTGACAATTCAAAACCTAAGGCTGTATTTGTTAAAAGCCAATCAGAAGCAATAGGTATACCAGAACCTGAAAAAATAATTGTGACAGAGGCCAAGAAGCCTCAGACTCTGAAACCTTCAGAGCCTAAGGTTTCCAAACCTCAGACCAATGTCAAAATAAATAAAACTCTAGTATATTCTAAAGCTAAGCACAAGAGTTATACAAAGCCTAAAAGTTTTTCAAAATGCTTTAATAACTCTAGAGCTCCTGATAGGCCTTATAAACAAAACAATCTAAGGTAATGAGGACTAACTCTAAAGGACCCATAAAGGTATGGATACCAAAGTCTGAGATTGTCTTTGCAGCAGATCTGCACTCTAAGAAGGCCAGAGCAGCATTCTTGGTACCTGGACAGTGGCTGCTCGCGTCATATGACAGGAGACAAGCATATGTTCCAAACCCTGACTCTGAAAGAGGGAGGAACTGTGGGATTTGGAGGAAACCAAAAAGGGAAGATCACTGGTACTGGTACAGTTGGTAATTCTTCTCTCTCTATTAAAGATGTTTGGTTAGTTGATGGCCTCAAACATAATCTACTAAGCATTAGTCAATTTTGTGATAGTGGATTCGTTGTTAAGTTTAATAAAGATGCATGTACTGTAATCAGAGAGTCTGATGAGTCTGTAGTGTTCAGAGGTTTAAGGAAAGGCAATGTTTATAAAATCAATTTGTCAGAACTCTCAGAGCAAAAGATAGTTTGTCTTCTATCTTTGAATGATGAGAAATGGGTCTGGCACCAACGCTTAGGTCATGTTAACTGGAGATTAATCTCTAAGCTTAGCAAACTAAGTTTGGTTAAAGGCCTACCCAATCTTAACTATCATTCAGATGCTCTGTGTGGTCCTTGTCAGATTGGAAAGATTTCAAAAACCTCTTTTAAACCCAAAAACATTGTCTCTACCTCAAGACCTCTTAAATTACTTCACATTGATTTGTTTGGTACTGTAAGTACAGCCTCAATCAATGGAAAGAAATATGGACTTGTTATTGTTGATGATTACAGTAGATGGACTTGGGTCAAATTTCTTAGAATGAAAGATGATGCATATGATGTGTTTACCATCTTCTGCACACAAGTACAAAGTGAGAAGAGTCTCAAGATCTTAAAGATCAGAAGTGATCATGGGGGTGAGTTTGAAAACGAACCCTTTGCAACCTATTGTGAAGACCATGGAATTGTCCATGAGTTCTCAGCTCCTAGAACACCACAACAAAATGGTGTTGTAGAGAGAAAGAACAGGTCTTTACAAGAGATGGCAAGAACCATGATGCATGAGACTAAACTTGCTAAGCACTTCTGAGCAGAAGCTGTGAACACAGCTTGTTATATTCAAAATAGGATCTATATCAGACCTATATTGAATAAAACAACATATGAACTCTTTAAAGGAAGAAAGCCCAACATCTCTTATTTTCATCAGTTTGGATGTACCTGTTACATTCTGAACAATAAGGCCTACAAAAGAAAATTTGATGCCAAAGCTTGTAAGGGAATCTTTATAGGTTACTCTGAACGCTCAAAGGCATACAGAGTATATAATTCTGAAACTAACACAGTGGAAGAATCTATACATGTTAGATTTGATGACAAAGAGCCTGACAGTAAAATGTCAGAGCAAGACAATAGCTTTGCAGGTATTCCATATACATATAACAATCCAGAACCTGAGAAAGCATCAAATGCAAATGAATCTTCAGAAGCTGTATTGGAAGAAGTCTCTGAAGAAGCATCCCCAATAGAAGCATCTGAAGAACATGATGATATCTCAGAAGATGATACCCAAACAAGTGCTGAAACTAATGTAGCTCCAAAGAGAAAATTCAAATACAGATCATCACATCCAGAAGATCTTATTCTTGGAAACAAAGAGAGTCCAAGAAAAACAAGATCGGATTATCAACAACATGATTCACTTCTAGGACTGATATCTATGATAGAACCTAAGAATGTTGATGAAGCTCTTTCTGATGATGGATGGATCGTAGCAATGCAAGATGAGCTCAATCAGTTTCAAAGAAATGATGTGTGGGATTTGGTACCAAGACCAACACACAAGAACATCATTGGAACCAAGTGGGTATTCAGGAACAAACTGAATGAACAAGGTGAAGTGGTAAGAAACAAAGCTAGACTAGTAGCACAAGGCTACAGTCAGCAAGAAGGCATTGACTTCACTGAAACATTTGCTCCAGTGGCAAGACTGGAAGCAATCAGGTTATTATTATCATATGCAGTTAATAATGGAATAACCTTATACCAAATGGATGTTAAGAGTGCCTTTCTAAATGGTGTCATTTCTGAAGAAGTATATGTCAAACAACCCCCAGGTTTTGAGGATTTGAAAAATCCTGATTATGTTTATAAACTTAAGAAATCACTCTATGGTCTCAAACAAGCTCCAAGAGCTTGGTATGAAAGACTGAGTGATTTTCTTTTAGAAAATGGTTTTCAAAAAGGTCAGATTGACAATACATTATTCAGAAAGACAACTAAGAAAGACATCTTAATTATTCAAATATATGTGGATGATATAATATTTGGTTCTACTAATGCTTCCTTGTGCAAGAATTTTTCAAAGCTGATGCAGGATGATTTTGAAATGAGCATGATGGGTGAACTAAAATTTTTCCTTGGAATTCAAATCAATCAAGGAAAAGATGGCACTTACATTCATCAAAGCAAGTATACAAAAGATCTTCTGAAGAAGTTTAATCTTGAAGACTGTAAGACAATGTCAACTCCCATGCATCCTACGAGCAGCTTAAGCAAGGAAGAAATTGGAAGCAAAGTAGATCAGAAGCTGTATAGAGGTATGATTGGTTCTTTGCTCTATCTAACAGCTTTTAGACCTGATATCTTATACAGTGTATGCTTGTGTGCAAGATTCCAGTCAGATCCTAGAGAACCTCATTTAACTGCAGTTAAGAGGATCTTTAGATATCTGAAAGGAACTACTAATCTAGGACTTCTTTATAAAAAATCCCTAGATAGTAAGCTAGTTGGATTATGTGATGCTGACTATGCTGGAGACAAGATAGAGAGAAAATCCACTAGTGGAAATTGCCAATTTATTGGTGAAAATCTCATATCTTGGGCCAACAAGAGACAAACAACTATTGTTTTGTCTTCAGCAGAAGCAGAATACATCTCAGCTGCTAAATGCTGCACACAGCTTCTCTGGATGAAATATCAGTTAGAGGACTATAACATAGCTGAAAGTAGTATTCCACTATATTGTGATAATACTGCTGCTATTCATTTATCTAAGAACCCAATTTTGCATTCCAGAGCTAAGCATATTGAAATTAAGCATCATTTTATAAGAGATCATGTTCAAAAAGGGACAATAAATATTCAATTCATTGATACTGATCATCAATGGGCTGATATATTTACTAAGCCTTTAGCTATTGAAAGATTTGACTTTATTAAAAAGAATTTGAACATGCATTTTATCTCTGAAGAAAACTAGCTCTGAGATGCAAAATAGAATTAGGATCTGAAGGTCTATCAGAACCACTAATAATTCAGAGTCTTCTGTGGGAGTTCTGAATAAAAAGGGTTCTGAAGAGTAACAGGTTCTGATGAGGTGACAGATATTAATGAGTTTGGCTCTGAACTAGACGGGAATGAAACGTTTAGTACTAGTTAGTGTACAACAGTTGTCTGTACACGCGTCAGCTTGATTAAGTCTCTCCTGCACGTGTCTAGATCCTGATGGGTAGAGAACAGTTAATGATGAAAATGCAGTTATGCAATTTAAAATTAATTTTAAACTATTCGCGCTCCCTCCTTTGTGCCTATTTTCTAAGTGTTTATTATATTTGATATAAATTGTCACTTCACTCACAAAGCACAACTTTTTCACATAATCACTTCCTACACAAACCCTAAACCTCAGAATTTCCCAAATCTCCCTGCTTCTTAATCTTTTGCTATCATGGCTGCTCGTCCTTCAACCGTGATTGTTCAAGAACCCTTCAATCATGTTTTACCACCCATTATCGACCTTAAGGCTCAAGGAAAACTCGTCTACAAAGATAATGAAACTGACACTGGTCCAGATGCTTATGATTTCAACACTGAGAAATTTGTGGACTTTGAGAGTCTAAAAGCGAACGGGATTGATGTTCAAAGTCTTTTCTTCGACCAACAATGGAAGAATTACTTTGAGATGCTGAATGGATTTGTCTATTATGACATTGTCAAATACTTTTGGCAAAAGGCAACCGTCTTTGATAGGGCGTGTGCTGATGAAGAAGTAAGAAAGAGAGTAGCAAAGAACAAGTCTCTACAAGGGAAAATGAGACAGCAACTGGGTTTGAAACCTTATAGGGGAAAGGAAATAAGGTCAAACATTCTAGGAATCAACCTTCTGATCACACAAGAACACATTGCTAAGATGCTGGGATTGGATAATAAAGGAGAAGATGTGGATATGTATGACGAAAAGAGCAAGCATCTGGAGGCAATTAACCAGGACCTATTCATGCCTGGTTGCTCTAATAGAGATTTTGGAAAACTCAAATTTATGAAACACCAATTTGGCTTTGCTTTCAGAGTTTTTCTTGCCTCTATTGTTACTAGAGAAGGAGGGTTGGACACCATCTCCATACAACACAAACACTTCATCTGGTTCTTATACAAGAAAGTGAAAATTAATCTTGCCAAGACCCTGTTTGAACATCTGTGCTTGTCAATAACCAAGAGTAGAGCAAAGTCACCCTCAAACATTCATCATCCAAGACTGATTTCAGAACTCATAAGGCAAACCAAGCTTACTGACATTCTAAGTGCAAGAGAAAAGCTTAGAGTGTTTAATACTGCTAAATATGATGCTAATGTGCTGGTAAACATGAAGAAGAAAACCAAGGATGAGATCATCAAAGTCAAGACTCCTCTACAAGCAATATATGAAAAGTACTTCTGGTGTGATGGGTTTCCCACCATATCAGAACATGATAATGAGGAGGTAATCAAGAATTTTTTGGAGATTGTAAGAAGAGAAACTGGGGTAAGGATGCCCAGAAAATTTGTTGTCGGTGTCCCAAACTGGGATATTTTCAAAGGACCAAAAGAAATCACAAGGTCGAGAAAACAACCAAGAACCACTGAACAAGATATAGTTGAAGAAGGTTCTCAGGACCAAGAAAAAGTTGATGATGATGAGATTGAACAAGGAGATAGTGGTGCTGGAGGAATGGCCGCTGAAGGGAAAGATGTAGCTGCTCAGAAGGAAAAGAGAACAAAGAAAAGGAGTGATAGGCCTGTTAATGCTGAGGAAGATCAACCAGTCAGAGCCACTAAAAGAACAAAGACAGTTATGAAAAGAAAGGTTGCTGACACACTCCAAGGTAATACCTCTAAACCTAATACTAATAGTACTTTTAATGCTCAAACCTCTACCATTCAACCTTCTAAAGAACCATCTCCCATAGACTTCACTAAACCCATTAGTGTAGTTCTACCTGATCCTAAACCATCATCATCATCATCTGATGAAACTCTTTCTGACTCCAGCATTGACTCTACTGAGTTAATTGCTGAACTTGATAAATTAGAGAAAGTGAAAGAAAAGAAAAAGAAACCTGTGAAGAAACATACCAAAAGAACCACCAAGAAGCCCATACACATCGCTTCTGATGACGAACCCCCCATCATTATTGATACCTCAATTCTTGATCAACCTGCCAACACCCCATCTGTCCTTGACCATCTCACCCAACACCTATCTGGAGATGCATTCACCCACTCCAATCCAAATTCACCACCTCACTTTCCTTTTATCAACACTACTGCTGATCCACCAATCCAAGGACCACCTAATCAAACCATACAAACTCCACCTTCATCCCTTGATAACATTTCACAAGAAAATCCACCCACATTCACACCAGTCCAGGATGAAACAATTGCTCATTCTGTAGAACAAACACAACAAAAATCACCTCATCTCTCACCAGTTCACAACATGCCTGAACAACAACCACCATCACCTCCACCCGAAATTTACACTCCTACACCTTCCCCTGAACCTACTCCTGAACTTATCTATGGTCCACTCAATAAACCTTTAGATGAAGAAGAGCTTGCTGAGCTTACTGACTGTATCTTTAAAGCAGAAGAGCAACTCTTGAAAAATGCCATAGATATTGATGATGAACCAAGACTTACACCTAACCTAAGTAAAATCAAAATCATTGAACTTAAGAGAAAGAAACCAGAACCAACCATTCCCTTTGACCCAACCAAACCCTTCTTCAACTCTGCTTTTGAACCAAATCTTGAGCTATTAAATAATGTTATTAGTCTTAGGTTCAAGAGATTTAAACAGATGGATGAAGAAGTTCTTGTCTTCCCTTCTGACATCGATGCTGAAGTCAGAAAGATGGAGTACTTGTTCAATCAATCCTTAAAGATTCTAGGTACTCATCTGAAGAGCAAGATACAGGGTAGAGGAATGGCTGCAGTAAGAAATTTGTTTGATTGTATTGAAAGATCACGTGCTCCAAAACTCACTTTTTACAATCACGAGGAAGAGCAAAACAGACTGAATCTTCTGACTGCCATAGAAGAAAGTCTCAAAACTGCTAGTGCAAATGCTAATGCTTTGGTTTCAGAAGAGGTTGCATATCTTAGGTTTGTTGAAGCTGAGCAGGCTAGGATAGCTGCTGAAGTGGAAAGTAAGAGGCTTGCTGATGAAGAAGCCCTCAAGTTATTGGTAGATCAAGCTGTTCATATTGCAGAAGACATTGAGATGCCTGATCAGAACCAAGTTGGTGAAGCTTCTGATAAGGGAAAAGCTTCTATAATTGACACAACTCCTCCTGTTTCTCCAAAATTTGAACCAGGCTCTCCATCAACTCCTATTCCTCCTGCTGTTCAAAGTGCCTTAGACAACATAAAATCTGAGTTGGCTGAAGACATAAAGGATGAGATAGATGTACTCAGAATTGATTTGAGATCTGACTTGACATCTGCTATTGCTGCATCTGAGGAAGCTACTCACAGAATAATGGATACCATGATGCAAACTCTTCTTAAGGCCATATCAGATATTAAGAAGCCCTAAACCCATATTTGAGCACTTGTCTTGTTTTATTTTGACTTTGGTTCTTATGTAATATTTGAAAATTTTTTGTTCTTTAATTAAAGCTTGATTATTCTTCTTGTGTGCTTGTTTGTTTATTTTATTTTGTTTTTCAAAATGAAAATCATATACTCTGATAATGTCTGATACTCTTGTGGATTCTGAACCTAGTGTAAGATGTTGGAGAACATCTTGTTTTTAAACTTATTTAGGATTTTGAAAACCTAAGGTTCCCCCACATCAGTATTCCTGTTTACTCATGAAATAGCTTCTTAGTATTATAGCCTGTTTATAAGCGGGGCAACAATACCGTATGAGGCGTGTCTGGTAACTGGTTTTCTGAAAAGAAAGACGCTCAAAAGAAAGAAATTTATAGCAGGAACTCTTTATTAAATTTATTGAAGAAATTCTTTATTACATAAGATAATGGGATCCTACTTAGAATCAACGTCAGCAGCCTCTGGCTTATTCTTCTTCTTATGCTTCTCATCAACATAAGAAAGTAGGTCACGCAGGGCATGCTGAGCTTCAGCTTGATACTCTTCGTATGGCTTGTCATCATCAGATGTCCCTAAGAATTCTTCCAGGTCAAGAGCCGATTTCTTCAAGCTCTGACTCTGTCAGAACCAATTCTCGCTTGTTTCTTTCATAGAGATGCCTGTTTTCTTCGCAGCGCCAGGGCTCTGCTTCCTTCTTGATCACCTTCTTAGATCCTGAAGCATCCTTCGTAGCTTGCTTTTCCATTGTGTGTTTCTTACGATGCTCTTTGATTATTCTGTATGAATAAAATGAGAAGAATCATCTCTTTTTATAATGCTCTCAAACCTTCTTGTCTACCTGGGACTCAACACCATTCATTTAATGAATATAGTTGTATCCACTTTTTTGACTTGAATGTCTTGTTTTCTGAGCTTTTTGACTGATGACAAAAGGGGGAGTAAGAACAGCGTTAAAATTAATGATAATTGATCTCTTTTACTGCTAAAGAACTGAAACTGTTATACTCATATCAATTTCTATCCCTTCTGAACTATAGTTATGTGTTTTATTCTGAACCATTATTGAAAGGGGAGAAAATTTAAGAACCTAAAATTGATTTCCATAGATAATATAAGAGAAGCTTGCAAACCTCCTCTGAACATTATCTGACCCTAAGAAGCAAAGCTTACAAAACTATGCTTCTGAGAGTCAAATATGAAAATCTAATTTAAGTTGATAAATTAACTCTTAAACTGTTTTAATTAATTATGGATAAGACTTAGGGGGAGCTTACAAACCTAACCCTGTGGATTATCAGACTCAGGGGGAGATTGCAAACCTTTGAAACCTGAAGTCAACATAATTAAATTAAATCAACAACAATTGAATTTTAATGCTTTAGTTTGTCATCATCAAAAAGGGGGAGATTGTTGGAACAAAGTGGGTCTGACAAGAACCTCTAAAATTTTAAGTGGTTTTGATGATAACAAAGTATTAAAATTGCAATTGGTATTACTAATGATTATTCTAGCGTGCAGAATTAAAAGTTAAAATTCATTCAGAAGCACTATGAATAACAAGAGAGAAGCCAAGCTATGAAGCTCTGAAAGCGTATCGCTGTTCATCAGAAGCTTAAACAAGGCTCTGAAGGACTCAGAAGCTAAAAGACCTCAAGAAGCTATGTCAACAGCATCTGAAGCAAAAGGAATTTACGTCACTCAAGAACTGACATAATCAGAACCAATGATTGAAGAACAATCTACTTCAAGGCTCTGTCACATCCACAGGAAGGAATATTCGTTAGTACAACGTTAATCTTATCCATAAGTGGAGCGCATTTGAGGATCGTACTATCGTACTATTATTACTCAAAATGGATGAGTGATAATTTGAATTGCAAGGTAGTGGAATTGGATTTCTTTGCTAAAGAAGGCAATTCACAGCTAGCAATTGTACGAGCAAATTCCAGCTGGCACCTTATCTCTCTACAACGGTCATCATCTTCCTTCAAGTATAAATAGAAGACTCAAATGGAAGAAATGACTACTATTCTATTACTGCGTTTAAGGCTCTGAAGCATTCTGACATTATTGTTCTATCTGTCATTCAAAGTCTTAAAGCAATTTGCGTTGTATTTTGTAAACACCTCTGATAGTATATCAAGTGTTCCTTAACATTCATTCTTATTCTTAAGTTTGTTTGAGAAGTCTCTTGTTAAGTTTAACTTGAGCATTTGTGAAGTCTCTTGTTTAGTGAAACTTGAGCACCTGAGAAGTCTCTTGCAAGTGTGCTTGAGCAATTTGTAATCTTAAGTAGATTATAGTGAAAATCTCTTGTTAGTAACAAGGGGACTGGAGTACTCTCGATTTGTGAGAGGAACCAGGATAAATTTTGTGTCTTTCTCTCTTTCTCTCAGCACCCCTTTATTTTGTGTTTATATCCGCTGCAAACTTAGTTTTATTTCGAAAAAGTTTTAATTCTCAAAACACAATTCAACCCCCCCTTCTTGTGTTTTTCCACCTTCACTTTCCTCAATGGTGTCCTACAAGAAGAAGTATACATGACTCAACCAGCAGGATTTGAGTCCCCAGACAAATCTCTGGTGTGCAAACTTCAAAAGTCCTTATATGGTCTAAAGCAGGCCCCACATGCTTGTTATGACAGGTTAACTCAAGCTTTATTACAACTTGGTTTTATCAAAAGCAGATGTGATCCCTCCTTACTGGTACATAATCAGAATGGCACGTGTACCTATGTGTTGATATATGTGGATGACATCCTAATCACAGGTTCAGCTCCTCATCTCATTACTGATCTTATAAACAAACTCAACATCCGATTTGCTCTCAAACGCCTAGGTCAGGTTGACTACTTCTTAGGTATTGAGGTTCATCACTTATCATCTGGTGCTTTGTTGCTCAATCAAGCCAAGTATGTTAGAGACTTGCTGTGTAAGGCTAAAATGGAAGACTCCAAGCCTATCAGCTCTCCCATGGTCAGCAGTTGTAGACTTAGCAAATTTGGCACGGATACTATGTCTGATCCTACCCTCTACATATCAATTGTGGGTGCCCTCCAGTATGCAACTATGACCCGTCCTGATATTGCCTTTAGTGTGAATAAAGTGTGCCAGTTTATGTCTCAGCCTTTAGAGTCACATTGGAAAGCAGTCAAACGCATTATGCGCTATCTCAAGGGCACACTCGATCATGGGCTATTGCTTAGTCCTGCTGCTAGTGGCCCTCCCTTTTCTCTCTGTGCTTATAGTGATGCTGATTGGGCTACCGATCAGGATGACAGACGTTCAACATCTGGATCGTGCATTTATTTTGGTCCTAATCTAGTGTCTTGGGGCTCAAAGAAACAACCCCTTGTGGCACGATCAAGCACTGGGGCTGAGTACCGGAGTATGGCTAACACAACTGCAGACCTGCTATGGATACAATCCTTGTTACATGAGCTACAGATCCCCTTTCTTCCTCCCACGCTGTTGTGTGATAATCTCAGCGCTGTGTCCTTAGCTCACAATCCAGTTCTCCATTCCAAAACAAAGCACCTTGAACTTGACATCCATTTTGTGCGTGAAAAGGTCTTGTCTAAGAAGCTTCAGGTGCTACATGTTCCAGCTTCGGATCAGCTTGCTGACCCTCTTACCAAGCCCTTGTCTTCTACAAATTTTGCAGACCTACGTTCCAAACTCAAAGTGTTTTCCCTCTCTTAAAAACTACTTGTGTTTGAGGGGGGAGTATTAGAGTATACAAACACTGTACATGTATACGTAGAAGAATACTGTAGAATATACTATGTATAAGCTGAGCTGGCATGTAGCTATTAGTCAAGTGATGAGTGAAGGCTCTGTCTATATATAGAACCCTTCAATCTCACTGTACAGGATCAATTGTAATCACAATTAAGAAATGAAATAGATCATTTTATTCTTCCAATAGAAAGCAAATAAAATAAAACATAAATTCATTCATTTCATTCATTAGAATAAAATGAATAAGAACACTACATATATAAGATTTTTATTGAGTTTGGAGGATAAAGCAAACTCAAAGAACCTAATAACATAAATATCCAACTAAATATAAATACTATATTACACTAATATCTAAATTACTCAATTAACTACTACCTAATCTTCTATCCAAAATTAATCAAGGATTTAGACTTAGCTCAACTCAAATTGATCTAGAACATCCAAATTTGGTATCTCTCGTAAGCAATTGTCAAGAATCCAAATTAAGTATTCAAGTAAACAATGTCTTTCAATAACACTGCGATACGCCATGCTAATTAATTAAATTGAATCAAAATACAAAAGCAATTAAATAAATGAATAATTGAACGATGATTTTCTATACTTATATATTACATTCTTTCCGTTCTTATATATTAAGTAAATTTTCACTTTTTAAATTTATTCAATTATTAATATACTAATTTATATTACAGATTAAATATATCACTTTTTCAATAAATCAAAAACATTAATTTTTATAAAACAGCATATAATTAAACCTGGAACTTAAGAACAAGTTGGTGATCAAGACTAGCCACATGGTAATGTGCATGCAAGACAATGACAAATGACTCTACAGTATAAATTCTTGTGACAACAAAGATTACTTTATTAATATTAGATTATTAATTTCTAATATTAGTCAAACTGATTATTTTTACTTATGAAAAAAATTAATTCACAAAATTTAGACTAATTAATAGAAAGCTCTTTCACAACACACAACTATTTCATCTATATGTCCTTGCGGATCATAATGAGTGCAACAAGCCAACAAAACAACTATACATTGGTTAATTAAATCGAAAACCTTATTAGCAAAAATTAATTAAGTGCCTTGAGAAACTACTCAATCTCTTAGAAGAATATAAGTACTTGACAAAGAAACCTTGGTTGATTTAGACTTAAACCTTATAGTTACAAATTTCTAATTAAAATGGCGGTATATATTATTCTGTAACCAATTAGAAAACAATATTACACTTTTTGATTAAATGATAGTATACAAATCAAATTAGCTATGTACCAATTTTAGCTTATTGTTTTTTTTTAAATGAATACGTACCAATTTAAGCTATCACTATAATCAAGACACTAGCCACTAAAAAGGAAAATGATGAATTTATTATACGTTATCTCTATTTTTTATTTAGGCTTATTAATCAGTCAAAACATTAAGAAATTTTGTTCCCTCTTGATTTATATACTTAGTTTTTTCATACACACTGCTCATATGATAAATCAAACCTAAATCAATCGAGAATATGCTGCTAAAATAAAATCGACATTATTAATATTACTATTAGGGTGAATATTTTATTGATATATATTAGTTTTACATGTTTTTCAAAATAGTTTTACATGTTTTTCATCACTTTCGTCTACGCACAAAAATAATCAAACATCAATATATTAGTCAAATGGTCGGTCACATGCATTAACTATTTCCTTTTTGTATTATAAAAAATATATATTTTCTTTTAGTTAATTATTAGAAAAAATAGTGGTGCATTCCATTAGGAAAAAGAAAAATAGAGGTGTGCCCAAACCACAGAGACTTGAAAACGTGATGGACTATTCAAGTACAACCTACAAATAAACATATATTAAAACAACTTTAGTATTAAATATTGACGTCTATATTATTATTCTAGATATATCTTTAACCTTTCTCAATATATAATAGTGTTTTTTTGGAAGATAAATAGAGATTTTTAGCTGCCATATATAATTTGAAGATAAGAGTCTTGTCCCACTCGATAATTGGCGTGTTGGAAATGTACAATTAAATGGGGAAAGAGTTTGTTTTTAAGCGTAGTCTTGTTTTTAAAGTGTGCAAGCAATTGTTTATTTATTGAAATTATAAAAAAAAAGTTTCTTTATGAAAACAAATTCATAAAAGTGATTTAGAAATTATGATTATGAATTTATGATTTGCTATGTTTTGCTTTAAGATGGCTGAAAATTTGAAGCTACGTACCATAATATATTTTGTGCAACATTCACCGATTCACACCTCAATATGAAGGTTATAATCAGGAAAAAACTTATGTTCATTTAATCTATGTTGGTTGGTAATTGGTATATGTACAGCGGAGGAATTAGGAACAAATTTCGGATGAATTACTAAAACAAATTATAATATATAAATAAATATATAAATTATATTGTACAAAAACTAAATTGCATATTTTAAAATAATATGCTATGTGTGCTAAGTTATTTTTGAAATCATCAATAATTATCTTTGAACCAATACTTGTATAAAATTATGGATAAAAAGATTAGTTTTTATTGCTATTTTTTTTTTACTTTATTCACTCGTGAAGTTGGTAAGAAACTTAATAACGATTTATATATATCGAGCTAAACCAATGTCCAATGACCTTTCACACTCCAAGTGTATATTCTCAACTGTAAAACTATGATCTCAAATTGATATTATAAAAATACTTTTCAGTAATTTTTTATTTACGGGCTGGGCTTCTGCCAGTGGTTGTGTAGCATCACATAATTTTGTGGGAGTCTAAAAATAAATTAAAAAAATGTATAAATGATACAAATTATCTTCAAATACAATTGAAGTTGGTTAAGTGGTCAGTATCACTGTTTTGTAGGAAAAAAATGTGGTCCAACTCCGGAATTATGAAATTGTAATTTATATCTTGCACAAAAAAGTATGATATCTATATCTGCTTGATAGATAAATTTTTAGGTGAGTCCACACCTAAATATTATTAAGCGGATAATCCATAGATTTTGAGTTATTTACTGATATGTACAGATATTCATAGATAGTAAAAGGTTTTCAGAAAAATATTGATTTTGAATTATTTTTTTCTAAATACCTAAATTTTTTTCAACTTATTTTAAATAACCCAAAAAATATTAACACTTAATAATTACATACATTTCACTCTCAATTTATTTAACAACAAAAGTACGTCATCAGTATCAATTAAATAACAAGTAGTTGAACTATATATTATCCGCATATATTCAATAGTTACTCACCCCATGTCCGTGGCAAATTTTACCAAAAAATACCCACGAGTATGAATTTTTTTGTCATTTCTAAGTCAAACTTGCAACCTAAGTTTTGCCACACAATGCAAAGAATATAGTCTACCACTCTCCAATTTTAATCTGGAACATTAAAATTCATCTCTCTTCAAACTTGTTTTTTTCTTTCTACTTTTTTATTTATTTAATTAGTGGTGATTCTAATGAAGGGTGATGTCATTGTGGGGAATTCATTCCCCCAAGTTGAACATAATCTTGAAGTACATTTTCATGATTGATTAGCGTATTTCAATGGGTTGTTTAGAAAAAAAAGGATGAAATGTTTCTATTGTAATCGGTTAGAGGATCTATTGGATCACTCCTTAATAACTAAAATACTTTGCTTATAAAATTGCTCACCATATTTATGCTTTTTATTAACCTTAGTAAATTAACATCGTTAAATTATATAAAAAAATATGTTTAAATTTAAAGTTTATAAATATTGATCATTTAAGTTACTAAATATTTAATTGATTTTTTTAAAAAAATTTATAACAATTTACAATATTATTCATTTAAGTGAATAAAATTATATTAACAGTTCATACCCCCCAAAAAATTATATTGACGGTTTAATCCATTATAAATTTAGGACAAAATTTAATACTTGAAAAATTTAAATGCCCAATTTATCACTGTACCATATTAAAACATAAAAGATTCTTAAATATATTTGATCCTTGAATTATTAGTATGCCAAGTACCAGATGACTCTAATTTTTTTCATCTCTTTCACACATGCAAATCTATGGAGAGTTGGTTGTGAGTTTGACTTTGTTCATTTATAAGATAGACATATAAACAATAATAGAATAATGAGATCTCTTTAGTAAGTGGATTCTACAAATTGTTTTCACTAATCTTCCACTTATATAAATAATTATATAGGTCTTCCCTATCATTTCTGTTTGGACATTTAGTAGTGTTAAAAACTCTTGAAAAGAATTTATCACTTATTTGGATCTTATAAAATTAAAAAAAAAATAGTTTCTATTTCTAGGGGGAATAACGCTTGGCCAGTGCATATGCCTCTACGCACGAGCCAGATTAGTCGTCCACTTTTGGTGGGTCGAAAACCGATGCGAAAGCAAAACAAAAAACAAAAAAAAAATAGTTTCTGTAATTTCACTCAGATGATATCCGACTTACTTTAAAAAAAAAAAAAAGAAGATAGATGAATGGAAACAAAGCCAAACTCAATATAACATGTATCAAAGTTCCAAAACCGTGCAATGAAATCTAAGTCTCACAATTTTAAATACTAATTATCTTCTCTCCAAGACATGTCAACAAACTAGATAAGTTAACGTCATAGCCAAAGACAAAGGCTTATCAATCACAAATTCACAATTGTGAAATGAGTCACATGTGGTATCCATACACTATTTAAAGCCCTTGAGCTAGCTAGTATCACTAGCAAACACAAATTGAAATTTCTTTTCACTTCATTACAATTTCGTTATTATCCTCATTCAAATGATAACAACAATGACTACCACCTACCTCTTCTTCCTTCTTCCAATTCTCATAACCACCACCATCACATCTCCGGTAGCTGCCGCCGGTAACGGACAATGGCAGCTACTTCAAAAAAATATTGGCATTGTAGCCATGCACATGCAACTTCTTCACAATGACCGCATTGTCATATTCGACCGTACTGACTTTGGCTTATCAAATCTTTCTTTACCCAATGGAAAGTGTCGTAATGACCCGAGGGAAAACACGGTTAAAATTGATTGCACGGCTCATTCGGTCGAATATGACGTAAAATCTAACACTTTTCGTCCATTATTCGTTCAAACCGATGTTTGGTGTTCTTCCGGAGCAGTGAATCCCTCAGGAACACTCATCCAAACCGGTGGCTTCAACGATGGAGACCGCACCGTACGAAACTTTGAACCTTGTAATGGTTGTGATTGGCGGGAAATTGACGGCGGACTTGCTGCTCGGAGATGGTATGCTACCAATCATATTCTACCGGATGGCCGTCAAATTATCATTGGCGGTAGAAGACAATTCAACTACGAATTTTACCCGAAAAATGACATTTGGTGCTAAAAATGTTTATAGCTTACCATTTTTGGTTCAAACTAATGATGCTGGTGCAGAGAACAATTTGTACCCTTTTGTTTTTCTCAATGTGGATGGCAACCTCTTCATCTTTGCTAACAACAAAGCTATCCTCTTTGATTATACTAAGGTAGTTTTTACTGTTCCATTATGTTTCATTTTTGGTTCAGATTATTTTAATTAGTAGTAGGTAGTGTATTAGTTTCAGTCCAATTATGAACTAAAATCTAGCTGTGAAACTCATACTATTTTTAGCTAGTAGGATATATTGTTGAAAATTTCTTATCCATCACTACATTTTCTTAGAATCGCAACATAATATAAACTAATATATTATTTTTTTTTGTCTAAAAGATGTGAAATTTTAAAAAGTATTGCGAGTTTAAACTCGCGCCCAAACTACTCCCTCCGTCCCAATTTAATTGATATAGTTGACTATTTCACGCATGTCGATGTATGACTTTGATGATTAATATTTTTAATTGTATAATAGTAAAAATTATAAAAATTTGATATTTTGAAAATACTCATCGAGACGAATCAAACAACATCATATATGCTAATATTTATTTTTGTTTATTAGTAGAAAATTAAGGTCAAAGCAACTTGTATGAATAGTGCACAATAATCAACTGTGTCAATTAAATTGGGACGGAGGGAGTAACATTTTAAATATCAACGCAGTCTTATACCATATATAGACTAAATTTATGTACATTCTTTTACATGTGGCGTGGAAAATATGTTAATTTTAAATTTAGGCTTAAATGCAGTTTTAGCCCCCCAAGTTTCATAATTGTGCGATTTTGACCCCCAAGTTTTAATTGTGCGATTTTAACCCCCTTAGTTTCACAATTGTGCGATTTTAGCCCACCAAGTTTCAATTGTGCAATTTTGGCCCCCCAAGTTTACCCATTTTTGCATTTGTTTGCCCCCCATTAACATTTTTTGACTAAAAATTGATTATGCGACATTTTTAAATTATAAAAAAAAAAAATTAAAAAAAATTAAAAATATTTGTTTTTAAAGATTTATTAAAAACTTTTTTAATAAAAGATTTAATAATTATTGTGTTAAAAATAAATTAAAAAAATAGTTCATAAAAAAATTTGAAAAAAAACAATCATTTATTGACGCAAAAGGGGATAAATTGATTTTTAATGTTAATTTGTTTTAAAAATATTTTTTAAAACAATTTTACTTTTAATTTGTTTTAAACTTATTTTTAATTTTCATTTGTTTTAAAAATATTATTTAAAATTATTTTTAATTTATTTTAAAAATACTTTTTTAAAATTTTAAAATGCCACATAATCAATTTGTAGTAAAAAAAAGTCAATGGGGGTTAACAAAATGCAAAAGGGGATAAACTTGGGGGGGCAAAATTGCACAATTAAACTTGGGGGACCAAAATTGCACAATTATGAAACTTGGAGGGTTAAAATCGCACAATTGAAACTTGGGGACCCAAAATCGCACAATTCTAAAACTTGGGGGCCAAAACTGCATTTAAGCCTTAAATTTAATAATTATTCATGACAAGATTATACACACATTTAATTGTATTTTTATTTTACTATTTGGGGGAGTATGAAATATGGTAACTCTGTTTTTCAAAACTTTCAAACCTATAAAAATTTGGTCTATAAAATAATTGCTTATACTTTAATATTAAAAATTCTGTTTATACTTTTTCGTGACAAAATATTTTTGTTTATACTATTAGTTTTGTTTTTATTTCTGACGTATACTTTGTAACGCTCTACTTTTAGTACATATCCTCAAAGGTCAAAACTCAAAACCATGTGTCAACATATTTTTGTTTTCTTCTACTTGTAATTTTTGCTACGTATGATTGATGATGTTTTTAATTTGTTCACCAAACATAACTAGAATGTAGTGGTGAAAACATTTCCACAAGTGCCAGGTGGGGATCCTAGGAATTATCCAAGCACAGGTTCAGGGGTATTATTGCCATTAAGAAATCTACGATCAAAGTATTTGCAAGCTGAGGTTTTAGTTTGTGGCGGAGCTCCAAGCGGATCTTATCAAAAAGCAACAAAGAACGAGTTTGTCGGAGCTTTGAATACTTGTGCCCGAATCAAAATAACCGACCCAAATCCAAAATGGGTCGTGGAGACTATGCCGGGGGCTAGAGTCATGAGTGATATGGTAATGCTTCCGAATGGCAACGTTTTGATTATTAATGGAGCATCTTCAGGGACAGCCGGGTGGGAATATGGGCGAGACCCGGCTCTAAGTCCAGTTATTTACAAAACGAATAGTCCAATTGGGTCACGGTTTGAATCACAAAACCCGTCTAACACGCCCCGAATGTATCATTCTAGTGCTGTTTTGGTTCGTGATGGGAGGGTTCTTGTTGCCGGTAGTAACCCTCATATTGGTTATAGTTTCGCCAATGTGTTGTTTCCAACTGAACTTAGTATTGAAGCTTTTTCTCCTTCTTACCTTGATTCAAGATTTTCAAATGTTCGTCCGAGGATTGTGTCTCCTATATTGCAGCCACAAAAATACGGTCAAAAGTTGGAGGTGCGATTTGAGGTGCAGACAACATTGAATCAAAATTCAGTACGTGTTACGATGTTGGCGCTGCCTTTTAATACACACTCATTCTCCATGAATCAGAGATTGTTGGTGTTGGAGCCGACCAAAGTGGCTAATGTAGCAGGAACAACCTACGAAATTGATGTTACAATGCCCGGTGCACCTATTCTTGCACCTCCCGGTTTTTATATACTATTTGTGGTTCATAAAGATATTCCAAGTGAAGGTGTTTGGATACAAATACGTTGATTTTTAAATGTAACTATGGGGTAAATGATAGATATATTTATACATTGTCATAACAAAAACCTTATTAGTTACACTCTCTCTAATCCCTATTATGAGAGAATTGTTATAGATTATTTGGTCTTGTTTACAGAATAAAATTATAAAGTTTTTTATTTTTTTTATGTTAGTTAGATGATTGGTTTACCCTTATATAAAATGCTCGTATTTTTTATATTATAGTTGGTATATTTAAGGTTCCGTCATTAACAATTTCTCATGCATGAAAGTTTTTGAACAAAAGGTGTTAATGATTTTTATCAAAAAGAAAATAAAAAGGGGTTGATAATATCAATTTAAGTGATGATATCAAAATGACAATTAGATCATACCGTGATTATAAATAAAAAAATTGAAAAATAATTGAGAAGCTGATCAGGTTTTTATTTTAATGAGTTACTGTTAGATTGAGGTTCAGGCCGAATATACATGAAATTAGAATTGAAAATGGAAGGACCTTGTATGAATTTGATTAGTCTTAATGATTGTTTAGTGAGAGCTGTTCATGATATTCATGAAGTGATGGTGGTGCGTTGCTGATTTTGGATCAAACCTTCATTATAATGTTGGATTTGAACTTTTATTATAAAAAAATAATGGTTGACCAATATGATGATGGAAAGTTCACATCATGGCTTAGGAAAATCATTTAGGTTCGATTTTTGGAGTTGTTCATTTATGAGGTAACTCAAGGAAAATAAAAAAATAGATGTTCGACTGCCAACTTCACAAAATTCTAATTACAGTGGATTAAACAATAAAACTTCTTTCTGTCAGAAGTTTATTAAATTAATAAGGCTTAATTTTAATAAATTACACTTTATTTACTAAGAAGAGGCAAATTCAAAAAATGGACTAAAATTAGAAGAATGGAAATCTTAGTGCCAAGATAAAAAAAAATACATATAGAGCATTAATGCATGGCAATATAGTGCCAATTTGCAATCTGTAAATCAAAGCTATGAAATATAGTGAACACTTATTATGTCTTTGTCTTATGCTCATAATCTTTGGAATTGGTTAAGATCAATTCTTAATTTTAACATCAACTCTTCAATGGTCAACCAGATTTGGTTGGTCCCCGTGATGTAAAATTGTAGTTATCAGTTGCTGTGGTTAATGTGATCAACAGCATCAAGCAGAGTAGAAAAAGGGGAAAAGAAAAAAGAAAAAAAAAACAGATTCAACAAGCATATCCACTGGAAAGCTACAATCAACATGCTAATCTCTAATGTCTCCCTAACTGATAACTATTCTAAGCTAATTTTTGATGCACCTATAAGGGAATTTGTTAATCTTAAATATTTTGATGTCCAAATTCATACTCCTAAAGCACCAATTATAATGGAAGTCATTCGGCAACCACCAATGTTTTTTCATGAATTAAATGTAAAAAGATGGAAGGACAGTCAATATTAGCACCCAAATAGATCACATTAACCATAGCACCTCATTGTCCTTCCAACTTGTTTTGTTGTCGTTATTAGCACCTCATTTGCTTTACAGAGCTATGCATGTGATTAAACTTGCAACAAAAAAGGACAGTCAAATGAGTCATAAATCCAACTCAAAGCCAGTTAACTTAGCCTTCAAGTCATTTACTACAGTGCAAAACAAAGGCTTTATTTAAACTCTATCCATATAAGCCTATAGTCTATAAATTTTGGAGCTTCAGAATCAAAATTAAAAACACACTGTTAATAATGTCTTTTTCTTGAGCTGCATAAGTGATATGAAACATAATTTTCATTAGCAATTTCAAATTCTCTCTCTTGGGCCATAAACTATCAAATTGGCATCCCCTTTAAACATGTGTTTAGAATTGAGAATATAACAACACATGAGAGTAAGAAAAAAGTAACTAATGTTGATTTGAATTCTAAGAATCACACAATATTTTCAACAATTCAAGACATAAACAAGATAAATTCCAAGATACACATGCAGCATGTACTCAACTTCATTTCTGTGTTAATAAATCCCAAACAGAACTGAAGCTTGTATTATTTGCCAAATTCCATCAATTACATGGAATTGAAAACAAGTAGAACAACAATATGGTTCACAATTACTAAGATTTATTAATGAATTACCTAGAAACCAAATAGGTGAGGTCAAAAAGAGCAGACAATATATAAGAAAATTTGAATGTGTCATCTCAAATGCACAACATTCAGTCTCTCATTGGAAGCATTAATCAAACAACTAAGACAAAATTTCATCATATAGTATGGTCTTAACGCAAACAGATCGACATATTTCATCTCAAATGCACAACATTCAGTCTCTCATTGGAAGCATTAATCAAACAACTAAGACAAAATTTCATCATATAGTATGGTCTTAACGCAAACAGATCGACATATTTCATGTTACACAAAAGGGGCAACACTATTAGAGTAAATTGAAATGGCGTAAATATTGTAATTAAAAAAACACAAAATTCCAAGATTGAAATGGAGTTCAAGTTGATGGGCTGCAAAATCAAAATTTTAAAACGGCAACACTACTCAATACTTAACAGGAGCAAGAATTTCAAGTTGGGGAGCAAGTCTCTCGTCTACAATCTTCTCGGCTTTAGCCCTCAACTTAGTGAGCAGCTTCTTCTTCTCATAAGCCAAATGTGCACGTTCCTTCCTCTTCTTCTCCAGCTCCTGTCAACATGAAAACAATTAAAAACTTAAGAACCACTCAATTAATTAAATTTATATCAAAAAGAAAGCAAAAAACTTCAAACAAAACAATAAAAACCCACCTTAATGGTGTCATAGTAGTTCCATCCAACCTCTGATGACAATTGACCAAGCGCGCAGTATTTGTGTCCCTTTTGAAGCCTCAACACCCTAATTTCATTCACTCATTCAGTATTCAAATTCAATATAAAAAAATTTGAATTCAACAACAACAAAAATCAAACACCATAAATAAATTAATAGAATGGATCTTACTTAAGAGCATCAGGAACAACCATCCTCTTGATCTTGTCATATGGAGGAGGAATACCCTCATAAACCTTCAATCTAGCAAGTGCAGCTTCTCCACGCTTGGTCTTGTGTGGAATCATTCTACCATAAACACAGAACACATCTCAAAAACCTCCAAAACATAACACACTCAACAACAACACTTTTTAATAACAAGTTCACAATTCTATAAACGAAATGACATTCAGCTTTATAACAGAGCACTCAATAACACATGTATATTTGGAACAGTGGGGGCAAACATTGATTTTGCAAGAATTGATTGTAAAAAATGGATTCACGCAAAGTGAGTTGAAGGTAAAGAGATTAATGCTTAAAACATTCACGCAAAGTGTCAGAACAATAAATTTGAGTTTAAAAATCAATTCTAGATTCATAGAACAAATTCTAGACACAAAATCAAGTTAGAATTAATTCTAGATGTCAAAATCAGCTCAGCACTTCTAGAATCAATTTTGGCTACTCAAAATGTGGAACCAAACATGCACTTGATACCAATTTCATAATTCTATCAAATGACATTAGACTCCAAAACACCAAATCCACATCAAAGATCTAACAAAACTCTATCAAATTTCATAAAACACTGTCAAATTAAACCAAAAAACAAAAATCTAGCAAAATGAGATCAATTCATAAACAGAGTGATTAAGCTGATTACTAACCCACGAACAGTGCGCCAGAAGATCTTGGAAGGAGCACGGAAGTGAATAGGACCATGAGAAGGTTTAGTGTTCATACGCTTACGAAGGAAACGCATGTATTTCATTTTCTGTCTAACGAGTCCACCGGAAATGCAAATTTCTTCACATCTAACAAGAACGACCTTCTGACCATTGAGAAGCTCCTTTGCTACAATGGATGCAAGGCGACCAAGCATGTGGTGACGTGCATCGATCACGACTCTCTTTGCGCAGACTCCAGATCCGGACACCATTTTTGCTTCTTCTTCTCCAGAGGGAAATTTAGGGTTTTGGTGAGAACTAAGATTATAAGAGAGGAAGAGAAAGGGTGTAATGTCATTATTGGGCTTTTTCTTATTTGGTGTAAGCCCAATATCAACTTTTTCTTCTCATATATTATCGCAACATGCTTTTTTTTTGTTTTTCTTTTAGTATTACTTTCCCCACCCATTAAAAATCCTTATGCACCCTCTTAAATTACCAAACTTACACCTCGCTTTTTAGGATGCGAACTCAATTTGCACTCCAAGTGGCAAGTGACAATACTTTTACTCAAACTCAACATTTGTGCCCCCCAAAATAATTTTTTTTATGAAAACAAAAAAATTGCATCCTAAAATGCGAACTCAATTGGCATTCTAGAAAGCGAACATTTTTTTTAAGGGTTCATATGAACATATCTGCATCCTTGGCTATACTAAATAATAAATATACATAGCAACATACTCAATTAAGTGTTATATTTCAGTTAAGTTAAAGCTCATAGCTTAATGTACTTGTGATTTGTGAGTATCGATATGCGTTCGTTTTGAGTCACATGCTCATGTCACTATGATGATTTTAACGATAGAAAGTTGTAATCAACTTATACAACCGGTAAGTCATACCTTTTTATCACATTTTGTTATATTTATTAATTTCTTAAAAGAAAATTATGTTTAGTCAGAAAAAATAAAAAATATGTTTAGTTTCCTTTTCCTAGAAGTATTTACTATATCACTTATGAAAAATTCTGTTGCAACATGGTTCAAGTTAGAATATCTCGGCTTTGATTTTGGCGCATTGTGCCAAAATAGTGTGTGTATTTTCTGCTATTCTGGCCAAAAGTGATGAAACTTCTTGTACCTATGGAGGTGAAAATGAGGTATGTGTACAATTCTTTGAACTTAAAAGAAAGCATCGAAGTACTACAACCAAAGAGATTGATTTTTATGCGGTAGCAGCAGCTCAAATCATCACTAATATGACACGTTCCCTAAGATCTTTTGGGTTGTTGAGTGACTAGTCTTGATGACTTACAAGTTTTCTACAATATGTTCTCTCTTTTCATAGTACACTACGTCATAATGTTTTTGTTAGAAACTGTGATTTTGACTTATGTCTACAAGTACGATAGGATGGGGTAATTGCAAATATACAATCCTGTCTTTCATTAGTATGTTACCATAAAGGGGGAAAACCTTCAAAAGTCAAAGAATAATAAAGGATCTGTATTTCATTGATTGAAGTTCATGATCACAGATTCTTTCAAGATTTTATTTACGCTTATAATTATGAACTTGTGATTTCTGATTATGGTTTTTAAACTGGCAAAGTACAATGTGAAAATAGAGTTCTATGCATTTGTTATGAAACTGTTACAGTCAAGTGAGAAACATTTCTACTCACAGAATTCTAAAGATGTTTCTTTGCTAATTGATTAAAAATGTTCATTGAGAGAGTTTTGGATATACATGTAAGATGGTAGAACTTATCATCCTTAGACGGTTAGACCCTCTAATCATGATTCATGCTAGTGGTGGCCGTTTTGTGCGGCTTGCTTTTATTAATAGTGTTGTTTTCGTTTGCAATTGAATAAGTATTAGGAATTCGTTCGAAGTACAAAAACAACAACATTCTAACTGAATAGAAGATGGTGAATTCACTAATTATACGCGTGAATAGAAGTCGAAGGTAACAGCGATTAAGTTTTTTGAATACATAGCAAATCAGAAAATGTTAAGCGAGAGAACAAACAAACAAACAAACGCATCGCAAATTGTTAAGAGCAATAGAATCATCCAAACCATTCCAAGAACCATAACAATTGTAAAAGATAAGGAAAATATAGTTGCATAGACTTCAAATGTAATTTGAACAATTACATAGCAAACTTGTCCACAAAAAAACTAGTCATCATCATATAAATTGTCTATTACTAATTGCTAAAAAGATGACCATTATGGTTCAAAAACTATACAACGCATAAAAGAAACATTGAATTCAAATAAAACCCTAAATCATAATCCCAAAATACTAATATCCATAGCCATCCTTAACCCTAAGCACGTTCACCACGAATACGGCGAGCAAGTTGAATATCCTTTGGCATGATGGTGACCCTCTTAGCATGAATTGCGCACAAGTTTGTGTCCTCAAACAATCCAACCAAATAGGCCTCAGCAGCTTCCTGAAGAGCAAGAACAGCATGGCTCTGGAATCGCAGATCAGTCTGCAAAAACAAAATCAAAAAAAAAATTCAGAAAAAATTCAAAACAATAATCACAAAGACGAATCACAATATTCAACAGGAAATTGAATCTGATTTAACAATTACCTTGAAATCCTGAGCAATTTCACGAACAAGACGCTGGAATGGAAGCTTACGGATCAAAAGTTCAGTACTCTTCTGGTATTTACGGATCTCACTGAAAATTACACAAATTGAAAATTCAACCCACCGAAACCCTAAAAATCATAAACCGTATACAAAAATTAGGGGAAAATGAAAATTACCGAAGAGCAACGGTTCCAGGACGGTAACGATGTGGCTTCTTGACTCCACCAGTAGTAGGGGCAGATTTCCTAGCAGCCTAAACAAAAATCGAGAACAAATCAATCGATTGAATCAAAGAGAAGAAGGAAATTGAAACGAAACGATAAGAATGGAAAGAGATTGTTACCTTGGTGGCGAGTTGCTTCCTTGGAGCCTTGCCACCGGTGGACTTGCGAGCGGTTTGCTTAGTACGAGCCATTGAATCGGAGAAGGAAGAAGAGAGAGAAAGCGAAGAAGAAGGTTAATTAGGTTTTCGAAAGTGTTGTTTATTGCAACGAAGAAACTCTAATAAAGATCGAGAATGAATAGAAGTGTTTATATATGCGTGGGTTAATTATGATTAGGTCGGTTTAATTTGGGATGAGAGAGATAGAGAGATCGTGGACTTTGAATGCTTCAACGGTAAAGATCATTTTTTTAATTAGAAATATTACTCGTGATCGGTGTGCTTGTTTCTTATTGGTTTGTTTTGTGAGTTACGGATTGCCAGCGTGGACATTTTGTGTTTCTTTTGTGAGTAGTTTATCGCTTGTTCTCCCCTTTAGCACATTTCTATTTTTCGCTAACTTGCTAACACAAAAGCAAAATTATCTTTTTTTAAAATTTTTAAAAAAAATATTATTTTCCTTCACATTTAAAACATGTTCCGGTGAACATTTAAGGGGGTGATAATTATATTGATTCAATAGATAATATGAATTATTTCTGTATACAAGAAAAATGTGATCTTTATTTTAATAAAAACATTTTGTAGTTAAAAAAAGCGCTGCTCTGCTAGGGTTTGCTTGAGAAAGTGTAGAGGAGCCATCCGTGTTGACGATCGCTAGGCTAGCACTAGCTTGATCGCCACGAAGGGTGGCAGAACCCCTTTGCGCGATTCAGTAAGCTCTGGTACTTTTATTCTCTCTTGTTAACGATGCTAACAAAGGACGGTAACAGTGGGAACCCGCTTCTAGGGTTCACTACTGATGCAACTCAACTCTCGACGGAAGAAGCTGATCAAGTGGAACGGAGTGAAAAGAAAGTGAAACGTAAAGCGGCGGAGTACACTGGTGATTCTTCTGTGCCGGTGTCGTACGCTGATATATATGAAGCTGGAGGAGATGTAGTGGTGGAAAACCCTAGGCAGTCGTACAAACAATCACTGCTAGGGGCACAAGAGGATCTGAATCAATACACCACTACGGTGGAGATGGATGCAGAAGAAGAAGATGATGAGGATGAATTTACTGGTCTAACAGTGGTGGAAAAGAAGGCAGGAGGCTATGACTGCCCAGAATTCATTCTCTCTGAGAAAGAGGAGACTCGGATCCAGCGTCCATGGCGTCAAGGCCTCATTGTGAAACTCATGGGGAGACGGATTGGATACAAAGCTCTCGAGACAAGACTAAAACAGATTTGGGTGAGGAAAGGAGTTATCAATATTATTGACCTTGGCTTTGAATACTTCTTAGTATACTTCACTAATGAAGAAGATTACACTAAGGCTCTAGAGGATGGACCGTGGTTGATCTACGACCATTATTTGATAGCACGTGAATGGACTCCGAACTTTCACCCCAACAATGCAACCATTGAGAAAGCTGCTGTGTGGGTTAGGATCTCAGGACTGCCAATAGAATATTATGATGCTAAAATCTTGCACTACATTGGTAATCGTATTGGTAAAACGGTGAAGGTAGATCGAAACACACTATACCAGGCACGAGGGAAATACGCAAGAGTATGTGTGGAAGTTGATCTGAAAAACCCCCTGCTAGCCATGTTCGAATTGAAGAATGAAGTTTACAAGGTAGAATATGAAGGTCTCCATATGCTCTGTCGGACGTGTGGAAAATTTGGTCACTATATTGAAGGCTGTCCGGAGAAGAAACATGCTAACGTAAACCAAACAGTTAATGATCACGCTCAAGTGGTTGTCAATAGGGGAGCTCCCAGCAACAGCAGTGTGGACAAGAGTGTAGAAGATGGACCGTGGGTAGTTGTTCAAAAACCACGACGGACACGCCAAACAAAGGAGGGGACAAACAAGGAAACTAGAGCCACCGGAGCAGCGGGCAACTCAGGCACAGGCACGCGCTTCGAAATTCTAGACAGCATTAATGAGGATCCTGAATTTGAGGTAACTGATAATATGGAGCGGAATTCTAGCAACCCACCAATGAATAACATTCCTAATCAAGCACAACCACATGAGAAAAGACGAGGCAAACATGCAAAAAATATGGGTGACAAGAAAGGAAAGGAGGCGGACGAAAGGGCTGTACATGAATCAGTGCAAAGGAATATTCCAAAAGTGAACACAGCTGGGCCTCACACTGAAACTAATGAGCAGCAAATAAAAGGAAATAAGGGAGAATTGACAGGTGGAGATAATCAAGGAACTGCAGAGATACAGAGGAGCATTAAGGAGACAAATAATCAAAGTGTAATTATGAGACAGGACCCACATTATGATTCTGCAGCAATCAGTGGAGCAAATGTTTCAAGGACGGGACCACACCACACACCACGCCCTCCTGAAATGAGTCAACCAGACCGAAACATTGACTATATCACAAATGGGCCGAATACACAAGTAGAAGAAACCCAGGCCCAACCAACGGGTGATGAAGTAATGGAAATTGTCCAAGAAACTCCCAACCTTGACCAGGAGGAAGGGGGTGCAAAGAGCATGATTCTGGCTTAATTTTATTGTTAATGATGTCTCAAAATAATAAAATTTTTGTGTGGAATTGTCGGGGAGCAGCGAGTACGGCTTTCTATAGGTCGTGCAAGTATTATATGGATATTCACAAACCAGAAGTTTTGGTGATTATGGAAACTCGAGTTGATCCGAATAAGCTTGTCAAAACTTTTAAGCTTTTAGGATTTGATAATATGCACCATACGGAATGTCGTGGGTTTGCTGGAGGAATTGTAGTGGCTTGGAAATATAATGACGTTCAAATAAATGTTGAGATAACAGATTTTCAATTCATTCATCTTCAGATAGCCTTCTTGAATGGCACTAGCTGGAAGTTTACGGCCGTGTATGCAAGCCCCAAAGAGGACCTTCGTAAAGAAATGTGGTTGAAACTAAAACAAATTGGTCAAAACATATCTGAAGGATGGATGATGGCAGGGGATTTTAATGATATAACATCCCAAGGGGAGAAGAAAGGTGGTGCACCGGTATCCATTAGAAGATGCAACAATTTCTTGGACAATATTAATGACTGTAAGCTCATTGACCTTGGAGCTATTGGACCCATATTCACTTGGCGTGGAGCTCAAGTAGAAGGTCATGATCGCATTTTTGAAAGGTTGGATAGAGCCATGAGCAATGATGAATGGAGAATTACATTCCCCGAAGCGGTTGTCAAAGTTCTCCCACGGATTGAATTCTCTGATCATCATCCCATTATTATAATGCTGCAAGGAATTCAGTCCGTTAGCCGAAAGAGTAAGTTCAGATTCGAAAAGGCTTGGATGTACCATTCCAGCTATAAAGAATTTGTTCAACAACAGTGGACTAGAGAATATGAGCTTCCGAACAAAGTATCACATATGGAAGTAGAGTTTGGCAAGTGGAAACGTGATGTTTTCGGTAATACCAATAAACAAAAAAATGCATTAATGGCTAGAATAAATGGTATTCAAAGAAGACAACAGGTGGAAAAACACAACAAATTTCTGGAGAAACTCGAAAGACAGCTACAACAAGAACTTACTGTTATCCTCAAACAAGAAGAAGCCATGTGGTTCCAAAAGTCGCGGAGTAAATGGATAAAGGATGGAGATAGAAACACCCGGTACTACCATCTCAAAACTGTCACTAGAAGGCGACGGAATCGAATCATAATGCTGAAAAATGAACATAATGAATGGATTGAGGAGGAAGAGAAATTGCAACAAATGGTGAATAGCTACTATCAGAAGTTGTTTGAAAAACCTGCTGGTAATATTCTTTGGCAAGACACGCGTTTTTCTTACCCAGACATTAGTGCAGCAGACCTTGAATATCTAAAGGAAGGCATTAATAACATGGAAGTCAAGAATGCATTATTTGACATGGCTCCATGGAAAGCTCCGGGACCGGATGGATTTCCTGCAGGCTTCTACCAGAATGGGTGGAGTGAGATGGGTAGTAACATATGTGAGTTTGTTAAGTCAACTTGGCAAAATCCGAGGGACATAGCTACTGTCAACCATACTGATATTTGCCTTATCCCAAAAGTTGATAACCCGGAGTATGTAAGCCAGTTTCGACCGATATCCCTCTGCAATGTTTCCTATAAAATTATTACCAAGCTCATGGTAAATAGATTAAAAAGAATTATTCCCCAGGTGGTGTCCCCTTTCCAAACCGGATTTGTCCCGGGGAGGAACATAACGGAGAATATTGTCATAGCTCAAGAGATGTTGCATAGTATGACGAAGATGCGGAGTAGAGTTGGTTCTTTTGTGATTAAAGTAGATCTGTCAAAAGCTTACGATCGACTCAATTGGGATTTTATTCACCGTGTTCTTATGGAAGTTAAATTACCGGATGATATGATTACCGTCATCATGCATTGCATCACATCGGTGCAGAGTAATGTGTTGTGGAATGGGAATCGATCTGAATTCTTCTCGACTCAGTGTGGAGTTCGACAAGGTGATCCAATGTCACCTTACCTGTTTGTTTTGTGTATGGATAAATTGTCTCATCTTATTGCTGAAGCCATTGAGGATGGGGAATGGAAACCAATGCGTGCTGGGAGAAATGGGCCGCAAATATCACATCTTATGTTTGCCGATGATTTGCTTCTTTTCGGCCAGGCCACGGAAAATAATATAACAACAGTCATTAAAGTGTTAAAAAAGTTTTGCGACATGTCGGGACAACAGGTCAACTATGATAAGTCCTCTATCTTCTTCTCCCGGAATGTCCTTGCTGCAAAGCGTGCTACTCTATCTGAATTATCCGGGTTACTGGAGACTCAACAACTTGGAAAATACCTTGGAGTTCCGGCTCTGGGCAAATCACCTAGGGTGCATGACTATCAGTACCTTGTGGAACATGTCAAAGCTCGTCTTACAGGATGGAAAGCAAAACAACTCTCATTAGCCGGACGATGTACTCTAGCTAGATCAGTCATTCAATCAATTCCCGTTTATCCGATGATGACTACGTCGATCCCGAAGAGCTGTCTGAAAGAGATAGAGAAGGCCCAACGAGCTTTTGTCTGGGGTGATACTGAAGATAAGAGGAAAGCTCATATGATAAGTTGGGAGGTTATGACGCAGCCTAAGAAGAATGGTGGTATGGGATTTAGGAAACTTCAAAGTATGAATGAGGCTTGCTTGATGAAGTTGGGATGGTCACTAATGATCGGAGAAAAAAGCTTATGGGGTGATGTATTAGTTGGAAAGTATGGCAGAGATGGTTGGGGGCAAGGTAAGATTTCTGTTACTAATAATGATTCTTCTCTCTGGAAAGCAATCGCCAAATGCTGGGATAGCCTTGAATTGCATCGTTGTTGGGCTATAGGTGATGGTAGTAGAATCCGTTTCTGGTCTGATAAATGGATTGATGAATCCACCCGACTTAATGAGCTGCAGGTTGTTATTCCGGCAACAACTTGTCAGTGGAAAGTCCAGGATGTTGTCATGACAAATGGTGAGTGGAATTTCAACATGATACAAGATGTTGTTCCAAATACCGTGGTAAAGAGATTGCATGCTATTGTTCCCCCACATCCGAGTCAAGGAGATGACACTCCTCTTTGGCCAGGCATGAATAATGGACAGTTCACAGTGTCGGCGGCTTATCACCTCATTACTGGAGATACCGTGAAGGAGAATGACAAGAGGTGGAATCAAATCTGGAGAATTGAAAGTATAGAGAGGATTCGAGTTTTCATTTGGCAACTAGCACATGACAAGCTGCTAACAAAAGCTCGACTTGCAAAATGGCACCTTGGTGATGCACTTTGTTATAACTGCGGTCACTTTGAGGAAACAACCTTGCATGCCGTTCGGGATTGTAAAGGAGCGGTGGATATCTGGCGACACTTGTTGACAAGCCAAGAACGAAGTCAGTTCTTTATGGTGGAATTCCATGAATGGTTGACGATGAATCTTAATAACGAGTTTGGAAAGAAGCATGGTAACGACTGGAGAGCAATCTGGGCTACAACATGCTATTTAATGTGGCAGTGGAGGAATAAGAGCATGCATGACCCTGAGTTCGTTAGCCCGGCACAACCGTGGAACGTGATTATGGAGTATGTGAAAGCGTATCAGCTTAGCATGGCTGTAGAAGAACAAGCACGAACAGAACGACGACAACAACAAGTCTCGATCGCCTGGTTACCTCCCCCGACGGGATGGGTTGCCTTAAATTCAGACGGAGCGGCAAAGATCAATGCCAACACTGCCGGATGCGGCGGAGTTTTGCGCGATGAGAGAGGAATATGGCTGGATGGCTTTGTTAAGGCTCTAGGTTATACCACGGCATACATGGCAGAGCTATGGGGAATCTATGAAGGATTGAAGTTAGCTAAGCAACGAGGAATAACACGCTTAGAGGTGCGTACTGATTCCCAAGTGATAGCACGCAGCTTGAAGGAAAGGAGAAAGGGGAGTATGATGGGGTGTACTCTAATGCAGAAAATTAGAAGCATGTTGGATGAAAATTGGGAGGTGAACATTATTCACGTGTTCCGAGAAGCAAATCGATGTGCCGACAAGCTAGCCAATATGGGATGTGATGATACTAATGGGATAGAGTTTTTCAAACACCCTCCTTCAAGGGTAGTACGACTTGTAGAGGATGATATTAGGGGTGTTGCCCTCCCCCGCTTAACCTCTTTGTAATTTTTCTTTTTTCTTGGGCTTAGGCCCCGTTGAATACCAAAAAAAAAAAAAAAAAAAAATGTGATCTTTTACCATGAAGTATGTTCTCATATTTATAGAGAATTTTTCTATGATCATGGTGGTTTTCTTCCTCCACCACTATCTCATCATGGTGGTGATGAGTGGTTATTATTGTCCATGGTGTCATCATGGTGGTGGTGGGTGGTTTATTCTCTTGTACGATAGATCATGGTGGCAGTTTCATATATGAGCGGTTACTCCTTCTGGCGAGGGCGATGCCCTCTGGGTGTGACGCCTTCTTCTTTCATTTTCCGCCAAATCTTTTATTTGAATTACATAGGTTGGAAAGCTAGATCATCTTGCTATTGGGCCTATGCTATTTATTTTTAGGCCATAGTCTAGTCCAAAACAATAAAAATTATCTATTTTCATTTTCAAATAAATTTTTAGCTTTTTAATAATTCATATATGCTTATTATGGCACTGATAAGACAATGGACTTTTCATATTACCCAAAGAAGAAAAAAAAAAGGTATTGGACTTGTCCTATGAAAAGAAAAAGAATATTGGACTTGTTGAAATAGTAATGTCTTCAACAGGTGTTGTAGTTTAAAAGACATACTCATTTTGTAAAATAAAAAAAAAAACATACATCATCAATATAAATTAATTTTACATTGATAATTAATAAAAACAGTTCAATTGTCTATCTCATCAAGAATATTAAGCGAAGTGGGGTGATATGGCGGAAAATTTAATTGTGATTAATTGATAATGTAAAATACATATTCTTTTTTCTTTGTATCTTACACTAAAGACACACATTAATAAATCAAATTTGAAAATTGCAGTTCAATTTTTTGTATAGTCAAAAAATGATTTTCAATACAAATTTTCTCTTTTTAAATCATTAATATATTAAGAACACGTGTTGGCATAGCATTTATTTTTTTAGAAAAACGTTGGATTGAAGTGTTTATTTTAAAAAAATTATAAACGAATAATGTGTAGGTCTGTTTGTAGAATTTTAGTGGTTTATGGACGAACTTATAATTTGGGTCTAATTACTAGATGGCCTAAAAAGTTTGAATAATTTTTTGTTTAATATCAAAATATTCATACAAAACACTTTCTACAAGCATTTTTAGTTGCAAATCCACTAATAATTATTTCGATATCAATATGTTATATCACAACTTTCTCAATACATAAAATGGTTATACAATTCAACCTTTTTGTGACACCGACGATCTCAAATAGTTTTTTAATAATTTGAACTTCAAAAAACTTCTTTCTGCATATGCAGCAGTTACTGTCGTAGTTTAGGGAATTCAATAAGCAATTGCAACATGTGGATAACAATCTACAATTTTGACAAACTCAAAAACTTCAATTATTGACATCAACACATTTGACAAACACATTTGCAACACTTTCAATTAAAAAAAATCATATGCATCAACATCCGATGAATTCTTATGAGAAAAAGGTAGTCTTTAAAATCGTGCAAGATTTTATTAATTCATCATCATCCAATGGATCAACGGCCTAAACATAAATTCATTTTAGCAACTCCACCCAATTTCACTCGGCCCTCCACCAAAATCTCCGACCATTCAAGCTATGCCACATTTACCAGCTCGATAATATTACTCCACAAAGAGCGGAGACACATTATTCATCCGCAAAGGCATCACAAAAGAGCAATCTACAATAATATGAAAGCAAATCACTTCAATGTTACCAACTTACCACATTATTAATCACACATAGGGTCTGTTTGGCAAACCCACGAAACTGACTTATAACTTAATTTTTCAAGACCAATTCTCATCTTGCTCGTTAAAAAACGAGCATGCTTTAGACTTTATAATTTTGCAAAGACTTTGTTTAATTTTTCAAGACTAACTTATACATCAACACAAATTTGCGAGTTAATTTGAGGGTTTTGAAAAAAAAGAAACTTAAATTTGCAGTCAGACTCATTACATAAATAAAAATTTGATTTATTAATATATAGAAAAATGTACGCTTTCCATTAGTTTTTTTTGTTGATAAATACGCTTTCCATTAGTTGTTCAGTACTACATCCATATTCCGTAAAGTACCTAACCTATTATTATGTGTTAGTTTTATAGTCTTCGAATCCGATTAAGCTGCGGTCCATCTCGTCTCGGACCGGTGATGTATTCTAATGATCTAGATCTCTGACTTATCTCTTACTTGACAGATTCAATTTCGGCTAGTCGAATTTAAGTCACGATATATAATCAAGGAAAACGATTGATTGACTCTGATCGATACCATCTAAAAGTGCTTGCTTCATCCATTCGTTACTGGTTATTCTTACGCCTCTAGTGACTCTTGGAATCATGCACATGGTTCCATGTCGGATGACCTTAATTTGGCGTCGGTGTAACGACCAATGCAAGTAACAAATACTACCTAAAAGACAAAGACAATATCTTATGCATCGCAAATCTTTCTATTGTTGAATGTCTTTCTAATTTAGACTAACATAAAAATAATACACTGTAACAAATCTTAACTCTCTAATTTTAAATAATAGGTCGAAATAATTTATTTATTTTCGTTTAGTATAATTAAAACCAAACAATTTCAAATCAATAGTTAAGATTTTGAACCACATTAAACTTAATATCCACTACAGCTTGTGTCAAAAAAAAATCCACTATATTTACGTAAAAAAAAAATCCACTAGCTGTTCTCATTCCTTTTTTCACTCTATATACTAAATTTATCTTTGTCTTATTCTAAAAAAAAATCATATATCTCTGTCTTTCTACTCAAAAATAGAGTGAAAAAAAAAAACACACAAGTCATCGTAAAGTCACAAACATATATAGAAAAAGAAAAACCCAAAGTAAGAAAAGAGACAAGAAAACTGCAAAGGTAAAAAGAAGTGGGAAAAACTACCAAACTCATTATTTTTCTGCTGCGGAAATTAGGGTTTTCAATTTTCTACTCACTCTTCTTCTTCTTCATCTTCACCTCACTCTATCTTCCTTATTCTTCTCGTAAGTTTCATCTCAGTCTAGTATGTTTCTTATCATCACTAACTTATGCTTCCACTTCGATTATTCGTTTTTTTTTCTTATGCATTTTTAGTTTTTGCTTACTAGTTCCAATTTTCTGCAATTATTGTTCAAACTTCATCGTTTGTTTATAAATTGATTATTTTTCTTCAATTTCAGCTTTTAGGTTTGAGAATCTGTTTGTTGATTTTGGAAATTTGGGGTTTTGAGTGTGGTTGATGAGATCGTAGGGTTTTTGGTTTTTGTCAAAATTGAGAAAATAGCGGAATTGTGTTTTCGCTTTGAATTTTGATTCGTTGACCTTCGTACTTCTTAGTTGAAAGTACAGAGAGAGAAACAGATACTGAGATTTAGTGAAATAATCACAAAATTTGCTTTATCCACTTTAGTTATGGATTTTCAATAATCTATTAGGTTTGCTTTTTCTGAATTCCCTTTTAGATTAGAAGAAATGAGTTAGACTACAGTTTCAGAACCTTGACTAAGTCATCTTTTTTCTTTTGCGGTTTTGCCCCTTTTAGTTGTTTTTTTGTTTGTTAAGAATTGCACTCTTCATTTATGAATGACTTTTTGATAGTTTCTGTGTTTTAGATTCTAGAATTATTACTTTTCAGGTTGTTTTCTATGATAATGTTTGTCATTTTTCATTTGTTTTTGAGGCTATTAATTTGCTAGTTTCTGTGTGTGGGTGTTTAGAGTTGTTTTTTGATGTTTATGAGATGAAGCTTGTTGTCATGTTCTTCATTTTCGGTAAAATTTTCTAATTGCGAAGACTAAGTCAACTGTCATTGACTGACTGTTAAGGTAATTAGCTTATTATGTGTATGTTTGGAAACATGGTGGCACATGGTAGCATATGAATTCTCATCGTGAATTTGTTTAACTGCACCATATTTCCAAAAATATGCTACATTGGATGGAAGTTGATAATAAGCTACAAAACAATGTACTTGAGAGTTGAAACCTTCTTTCCTATCAATGGATTAAGTTTAGCAACAGGGTTTAAGTAATCTTCATGTACTGTGTGATTGGAAGTGAATTAAAAAGAATGTCAGTCGTATTGTTGTTGATACTCCTCGTTTATGCAATGTTTTCCCGGCATTTTGTGCTATACTAATCAATTTAGCATTTTTGGATCAAATCATGATCCCAGCTGCATGATTACTCTATTTCTCTAGTATGATATTATGCCCTCTCTCTCCCTTTTTCCTTATTGATTGAACATAACTGTTTACATGGATGTTTGGTAATCAAGTTTATAAATGCTATATAGTCAAGACTCAATATAATGTACTGAACTCTATTTATCTTGGTTATTGTTAGGATAGTAACTGTGGCACTTTCATGTTCTTTTTGGTTCGATAAAAATGTTATTGATTCTCGATGATAGTTAGTAATTTACCCTCATTTTCAACATGCCATGCACAAATAGTGGTCGTCTCTGGGATTCCCTATTTTTCCTTCATCAAAGATAGTCGTTGAGTTTTTATTATAGCTGCCATTTATTGCAATTTTTGGAACACTGTTTCACCGTAGACCAACTCAAATTGTATTTTTTTATAGGGATAATTTTATTCAAGAGTTGATTATGATTCAGTCACTGGGTGCATAGTCTCTGTTTAAGCATGGTATGCACTATAACCTTTTCCACATCTATTCTTTTTTAGAGTTGTTGGTAGAAGAGTTTCCTTTTCCCTCCAGGCCTCAAGAAACAGACGAGGAGGAAATTGATTCTCTAGGTCAATATAAATTATCATTAGTTCCTTAATTGATAATCAGGACTTCTAGCAAATTATTGCTTTATTAACCAAGCTGGATGCGAGCTTAGGAGGCTTATAGTCAATCTTTAGCTTTACTACCATTTGTTAATTCTGATGGACGATCGTGAAAATGGAAGGCACAAAGCAGATCAATATAAATCTGCTCAGGGACAGGTACATAGAAATACGTCTATGCTCAGAAATAAATTGAAGTTTGCATGAACATAATAGTTTTTAAAAATGATGCATATAAGCCCTAAGAAAGGTGCTTTCTCTACTAATGTTGTTCTCAAAATTGTATTGCAGTGGTTGATGCAACAACATCAGCATCAGCATCCTTCCATGAAGCAGATTATGGCAATCATGGCTGAACGAGATGCAGCCATTCAAGAAAGAAATCTGGCCCTTTCTGAGAAAAAGGCAGCACTTGCAGAACGTGACATGGCATTCCTGCAGCGAGATACTGCAATTGCGGAACGAAATAATGCACTTATGGAAAGAGATAATGCAATCGCAACCCTTCAGTTTCGAGAAAACGCTTTGGCCAATGGCGGTATGTCATCATGCCCTCCAGGATGTCAAATCTCACGGGGAGTTAAGCATATACATCATCTGCCGCAACAGCAACAGGTAAACCATTTGCCTACTATGGCTGATTCTTCTTACGGAACACGTGAATTGCACACAACCAATGCCCTCCCGGAAGCACCCATTCCTTCAGTGGTTGGGAAACCACCTAGGCGGGCCAAACGACCGAAGGAAAGTAAGTCTGTTTCACCCAACAAGAAGACTCCAAAAACTACTAGAAAGGTCAAGAAAGAGGGTGAGGATTTAAACAAGACAATGTTTGCCAATGACGAAGCACTTGAATGGAAGAGTAGTCAAGAAATTATGAATGGAGGTGATGATCTTAACAAGGAGTTAGCGGTCTCAAAGGCTGATTGGAAACCTCAGGACTTGGCATTGAATCAAGTTGCATACGATGATTCAACCATGCCAGCACCAGTGTGTTCTTGTACTGGTGTTCTGAGACAGTGCTACAAATGGGGGAATGGAGGTTGGCAATCTGCTTGTTGTACAACCACTTTATCGGTGTATCCGCTTCCAGCAGTGCCCAACAAAAGACATGCTCGAGTAGGCGGTAGAAAAATGAGTGGAAGTGCTTTCAATAAACTGCTTAGCCGGCTAGCAGCTGAAGGGCATGATCTCTCACACCCGGTTGACCTTAAAGACCATTGGGCCAAACATGGTACAAATCGATATATCACAATAAAGTAGATCCCCAGAAATTTTTCTCTCGACGAACAATACATAATTAAGGGTCAATTATGAATTCTAAAGTCGAACAAGGAGGAAAATAAGGTAATGTAAATTTCATTTGTGAAAGGTTATTGTTGTAGTGTGTCATTCCTATAATTAGGATGAGAGGCAATGGCAATGCAAACCATATTTCTGTCACTTGTAACCCGTTGGACCTGCAAAAATGGTCTGTGGTGGTGGCGGCGCATGCTTGTCATTTAATAGGCTTGGTTAATGCATCTTGTGGTTAAGACGAAATAATTGTAGAGCCTTGTATCTTTAGTTGAACCCTTCTATGAAATGAACTATCCGATTCATATGTAGAATTGATATATCGTGTGTAGTACTACTGTTTTAAGTTGTAGTAGTTATAGGGAGAATAACCTTTTTTGAGTTGATTTTTATGAGTAAATTTTCTTTTTAAAATTTTTGATAAATCAAAGTGATAACAAACTTGCGATGCGGTCTCCTCTGTCCTCTCAAAATAAATAAGTCACAATGTTTTTTCAATGGAATAAAAAATAATTCCGTTTGCATTTAATGTAGCATATATCACATCCACACCTGCATCTTATGTAATTACATCCATCGCTTTTAGTGACATAGAAATAGCATTGTGGACATCTTTGCCACTTTTCTCTTTTGGCCAACTTCAAAAATTGCTTATCCAATTTAAAATCTTGATATAATTTCCAGCAATAAGTCTTTAACTTGAAAAGGAAAGATCTAGAAGACTCGCAAATTAATGACTCCCATTGAACAATAACTTGTTTAGGCAAAATGTGTTGCAAATGTTTTGGCTTCAATTCCACAAAACAATTTGGACTTGGACAAGTCACGTAGTTAACCAAATTGTTATTTACTTGAAAGGTTACATATTTGCATATGCAATCAAGACAAAAGAGGTGGTTGCAGCAATTACTACTTCTTTTGAAGACAAGACTGATAGAGTTTCTTGTTTTGAACATATCAGAATCTGTTTTCAAATCAAAACATATACCGCATGTTATGTAACTATAGGATGAATCGGTTACCTCTTTTTCATTGTTTGATGCACGAGCATGGGTGGAAGAGAATTTTTGTTTTGATAAATTTCTTTTTCCTGGCAGCAGCAGTGAGAGTGAGAGCTTCATAATAATAAAAATAAAAGGTTAACGCAGTAAGAAATTTGAATCCCTTAAGCACGTGGTTTGGATTCGATATCAACAGCCTATATAAAAAATTGAACTTAGTGTGTGTTTGGTTTAGCTTTTGGAAGAGCCAAAAGCAATTATAGAGGTGTAGAATTGATTTTAGATGTTTGGTTACTTTAAAGCAGAATTGATTCTGCCTCCAGAATTGATTCTGCTAGAAGCTATGATTTGTAGCTTCTGGCTTTAAGTATGATTTTTATATTGAAATTTATTGTTCAACTCACTTTTACATAACTGTATCCAAACATAAATCAATTCTGCTAAAATCAATTCTGATAAAATCAATTCTACCATAATCAATTCTATCAAAATCAATTCTATCTAAAGCTAAACCAAACACGAGAGAACCAACTTTCTCTACTTCAGAAGTGATGGAGTTTTGAGATATACTTTTTATGAGGAGACTCCCATACTTTTATTCATCACTAGTTTTATATATAGACCTAAATTGTAATACAAGATTCTATAAAAAAATTGTAATACAAAGTATATTTTTAAATCATATCTTTAAATAAGAATCAAATTATAAAAAATTCAAATCAAAACTATAAATCATAAATTCTAATGATATCTTATTTTAAATGTAAATCTAAAATATCTTTAAATCTTAAATTTTCAAAAGTTATTTAGAGATAATATTCTCAACAAACAAGTGATAAGAAACTTGATGTTTTAAAAAATTAAGCTAATTTCAATTTGTTCAGAATGATTTCATGTTTGTAAGGTGAGTCGAATTTTAGATAATTCTTTAGGTTTAAAAAATTCTTACAAAAGAACTTACTATTATTTCATCCATTTTAATTTTTTTTTATGAGAATGAGATCATCCGTTTAAATATATATTTTTGGTTTGATATCCGTTTCAATATTTAACTATAGTACTATTTTTTTTTTGACAAACATAGTACTATTTTTCTATGACGCAGTTATTATTTTTAATTTCACCTTTCCAATTAACACTTTATACTCATTTATATTTTTTTCCACCCTTTACATTTACAATAACACATAAATTATGATGAAGTTTGGTTCTATCAATGATATGAAATTGAAATTTTGGAACACTCCCCCAGAAAGAATGGACGACCTATTGCTATCTGACTCTACGAGACACAACATCTTCACCTCTAGTTTTCTTTTCTTGCTTTGTCTTTTTTTTTTCTTTCTTTTGCATTTGTATCAAAAAAATAAAATTAAGATGAAATAAACACTGTAATATTTTTTTATTATTTTGTTGTCAAATTAACATTTACTCCATCTGTCCCAAAATAAATGATCTGTTTGACCACTGACACGTTTGCCAATGCACAACTTTAATAGTTAATATCTCTAATTATCTATTATTAAAAATTATAAAAATGGTATATTTTGAAAGTACTCGTCAAGACAAATCAAACAACAATTCATATGCTAATATTTGCATGTATATATTAGTAGAAAAATAAGGTCAAAACAGGTCAAATGAATAGTACATAAGTCAAAAAAAAGTCATTTAAAATAGGACGGAGGGAGTAATTAAGATGAAAAAAACTTTTCTCTTCATTTAATTTGACATTAAGATAAAATATTATTGTAACAAAAAAGAGAGAATAACGTGATTCATAAAGTGGGCTTAATAGGAATATCAAAGAAGATGAGTTTAAGAATAGATTTAGAGACCGAGTTTATCATTGGATTACAAATTATCCAGACGACTACATGCAATTTCACCGTGCAAATATTGTATGTTTTGACTTAATTTCATAATAATCAATTTCAATGACTCACATTATGACTTTTTTGTATCCTTTTTAACAATATCATATTATACACTCACTTAATCTAATTTCCTAATTATTCAACTTGAAATTGAGAAAAAGAACTAAAAAAAAGTTATTAATAATAGAATAAAAACAATATATAATGGATAAAAACTCGAATCTCTTGATAATATCTGATGAATTGAATTTCAATGTTTTATTGTAACGAAGAGTACTAATTTATTAAACATAATTTTTTTCCAAGTTAATTAATCTCAGTAACAACAACATTTAGCATCATCTATGGTACACTTAGAATTCTTAAAGCCTTTTCTCTGGCAAGCCACTTCACAACTAATAAGACCACCAATACCATAACATGGACCAATCTTAACGCAGTAGTCAGCTTCAGTTTTGTGTATACCTAATAAGAAGAATAAAAGAATTAATTAGTGTAAAATATATGAATATGTTGAAAATAATAAATGGAGAAGTATTAACCTCTTTGTTAACTGTCTACATATATACCTGTTGAGAATAGAAGAACTACCATCAAAATTGCCATGAAAAAGTTCGATTTGTGAGCCATTTTTATGTATTTTCTTTCTCAGACTTCAAAAGATATTTTGCAATTGCATATGAATGAGAAAGTTGGCCTTACTGTTTGTGTATATATAATAAATTATATATGATATTAATGTTTTGAATAATGAATGTATTTGGTTTATATTATAGACCAGATACATTTATTCAATGAATTTTAAAAAATAATTGTCTCTTATAAAAATGACTAGATGAAATATTTTATAAGCCTCATTAAAAGGACGAGTATACTTGGCATTACCACAAACCATAAGATAAAATTGAAATTAATTCTCATGTTTAAAAATGAAATAATTCAAACTCTAATTAAAATATTCAAATTATTATTACTTCAACTTCAAATAATTTTTAAATAATATAATTTAGACTTTTTTATTTTCAAAAAAATATAATTTTTTTAAACAAAAAAACATTATTATCAGGACCTAATAAATATTATTATAAATGAAATATAAACTTATAAAAGATAAATAAATATTTTAATTTAAAATTAAAATATAAACTATAAATAACAACAAAATATTTTAATTAATATAAATAATTTACTGAATTTGATTATAAATCTTATTTTACATGATAGCTAACTATTTAACCATAATCCCTCCAAAAATCATGTGGGGTCCATCCATTGCCACAAGACCATAGTGTATGTGAAGACAAATTATATTTTATATGATTATACATTTGACATGTTGCATGAGATACAAGTAAGATGTTAGACACTTAGTGTGTTGCATGAAATGCAAATGACAAGTGGTATGTTGCATGAAATGCAAAGTGACAAAATGCATGAAAATGACATCATGCGAATATGACAAGTGACATGTAATGCAAGTGATATATTAGACACTTGGTGTGTCGCATGAAATGTAAATGACAAGTGGCATGTTGATCGTTAGGTGTGTTGAATGAAATGCATGCAAGCCCGACCCAACCATAAAACCACTAAATTTAGGGCTGTCCAGCTTCAGTTTTGTGCGTACCTAATGAGAAGAATAAAATAATATAATTAATTACGTAAAATATATGAATATATTGAAAATAATAAACAGGAGAATATTAACCTCTTTAATAATTGTCTACATACCTGTTGAGAATAGAAGAATTACCATCATCAAAATTGTCATGAAGAAATTATGTTTGTGAGCCATTTCTATCTATTTTCTTTTCTAGTCGTAAAATGATAATTTGCTAATTACATATGAATGAAAAAGTTGGCCATATTGTTTCTGTATATATAATAAATTATATTTGATACGTATAGTAAATGATATAACATACTAAAAATTAATCTATCTAAATATTTATGTTTCCTCAAATCTCTTACCTCTCATTCATTCTAGTTTCTCAATTTGACATTTAATACAATTATGAATTTTTATTTCACATGCAATCTAACAATCAAGTGGATTAATTGGGTTGATTTCAAAATTTCAAAATTATTTTTGGCATTCATTGTTGAATTGGAAATTGAATTAATTTCACCTTAATTGATTTTCCTTTGTTCCTCATGTTACTCTTTTTACGCATTATCATCCCCCCCTTCTAAATATGCCGACGGGAACCTCCCAAACACCCACGACCACACGCAATTGTCCTCGTTGTGTGTTGTTGTTTCTTTGTGTATTTGGTATAAAATCATGATTAATAGGCAAATCGTTCTTGAATAATGAATAATAAATTTTAATATAAAATCATGATTTACTCTGTTGTGTATCGAGTTATTTGTAACTAGTGTCCACACCCGTGCCAAGCACGGGTTAGAAATTCCTCTAACTGATTTATACATATTTAAAAAATATTAATGTATTATTTAGATATTCTTTATTTTGAAATTAATTTTTTCATAATCTGAAATTTTATTAATACAAAAAAAGGAAAGATATATAATTATGGGACATAGACAGCTGGTTCTTCCAATCAACGTCGATTTTGGTATAATCAATGCTACATATTCGAAGATATGAATATTCTAGACACTTCAATATAGTCATATTTGTAAGTTTGTATAATTTGCCATTTTATGCTATTAACATGTATGTAATGAGTGTGTTCACAAATTTATCCTATTTATTTTTAGCGACTTTGAATTTATAATTCATCGTTGTACTCTAAGAATTCACCTAAATAAATATAGAGCCTCGAATAAATTACTAAAAAAATGTCCCTGTGTTAATATATGAATAAAAATATAGTTCCTATATATATTAATATATTTTTTTAATATTAATCATTTGGTTCTCAGGGGAAGAATTCCTTGATAATTCAAAGTTCGACCGCCATAAGTATAGACCCATAATAATATATGTGTAAACATATCCGCCCCATATAAATTATTAAAAAAAGGCTCATATAAATTATAAAATAAAAATATATTCCCGTATTAATATATGAATATAAATATACACCCATCGTATAAATCAACAAAAAAATGTATTATATAAATAACAAAAGAAAAAAAGAACACGGTCCCTATAAAAAATACAAAAAAATAGGTCCATTTATGAATATATGAGTAAAAGTATAAAATCTCGTATAAATATCATAAAACAAAGTCCCTCGAGCAAACAAAAATAGTTAACTTAATTCCATAATATCTAAAGTAAAATAACTATGAAAAAAGATAAAAAAATGCTAACATGTGCCATTGAAACATGTTAAAATAACGACACATGTTAATGATTTAAATAAAAAAAATGTTTTATTGAAATCCATCCAGTTAATTCAACTTTTAAATTTTCATAAATGAAATGCAAAAACGCTAAGAGAATATTTTGATCTTTGGGTTATTTTTTTTTTTGGTAAAGAGATCTTTGGGTTCTTAACATGTACTCCAGAAAAATATTTTAGCATGATTCAAAAATATAGTCTAAACAAATTGCACGACATAATTTATATTATTTAATTGTACACTTTAATAGTATCCAAATAAAATAAACGCCTGTAAAAATAATTTTAAAAATAGATACTTGCATTAATATATTGATAAAAAAATAGGCATAGGCATCATAAATAAAAACAAAAAATTGTCCATATAAATTTAAAAAATGAAAATAGGTTCTCATATTAATATAAATATAAATATATATATATATATATATAATCTAGGCCTTGTATAAATTTTAAAAAAATAAAATTATCTCGTATTAATATATGGTCAAAAAAGAAATGAAACAAAAAAAAATCACTTGAGGGAGTTAAAAAATGAGATAACATGAGCTTTGTAAGTGAATAAATGTTAACCATTGGATCAACTCAAGTGGATGAATAAAGTTTGATGTCAAAATTAATTTTGACATTGCACATATTGTCAACGTATCTCAACTCTTATAATAGACATAAACTGATCAACTTTATAATAACACCCCCCCCCCCCCCCCCCACACACACACACACACACACCAAATTTTCATAGTGGTAACCTGAAATGGAAATATCTCGTATGTGCCGCCTTTCCAAAATCTTAATGTTACTCTAATTGAAACTAAAATAACTTGAACAAATCAAAATATACATCTTCAAAAATAGTACATGTACATTTGAAATAAAATTAGCAAAATCACAAATAATTTAAAAATAAATAGTAATGAAAGTGTTTGGGAATGAAACATTCCATATTTTTTCTGTTATTTGATCATCTAGTGTAAAAAAAAATTATTTATGAGTTTGTTGCTCCCCTTCCTTGATCACCTGTTATAAATTAAATAAAAAATGAGAAACAAATACACGTGTGAGAAAATAATTTACTTTTTTTTCACAATATTGTGAGAAAATAATTGACTTAGATCAAACAAACTACTTAAAACAAAGATCAAGCATAATCCAAATAGTCATGGATAATGAAATTATGAATGGGATTTTAAAAAATTACAAAAATAGCAATGGACCTTTTTTTTTTGTGCTGTAATCTATCCTTGCTTTTCACAGAAAGGGACAAAGTAGTGGATGCTAGAATTTTTAGTTTTTGTTCTTTGCTGCATTGTTCTAATTTTGTGTTTATTAAGAGATTTGAGGTTGGTCGATGTTGTATTGATGGTTTCTTTTTCTTTTAATTTTTTGTAATATGACTGTATTAGAAAGTGTGTGTGCGTGTGTTCCGATTTTGGTATTACCTTATACCATAAAAAAGAATTCTAAAAAATAATGCATTTGAGGGAAACAATGAAATTGAAGAAAAGTTGATATTATTAACATACCAATATTAGCACTGATCGTACGTAAATGTAACTCGTTGTTTAAGCAACGATTTTCATATGTTATCATCATAAATCAAATTACATTACACTTTAATTGCATTAGCTTAACATAAATCTCTAAAACGCAAAAGTAGAAAATTGAAAAGACAAATACAACAAAAAAAAGTAAAGAATTATTCTTCAATGTCTTGAACTCATGTCTTAGATGAGACCTTCATTCTACCAAATCGACCTGCCCGCATATAAAATAGAATTTGAAATCAGTACTTTAATGATCAAAGTCATTATATTTTAAATAAATATAAAATTTACACATAGTTCATGATAAAATAAGAGTATTGTAAAATATCTGGTGTGAAAGAATAAATTATTTTAGTCAAACAATATTTTAATCTACACACAAAATGAAAGAAGGAAATTTCGAAAGAATTTTTAATTCTATGAGTGAAATGTTGAATCAATGCAAGGAATGATGAAAGTAGAAACAATATTTATAGGAAAAAATTCAAGCAATTGACTAATATTATATAGATCCGAAATTTGCTGAAGCAATGGAATAAATAATTTGAAAAATGAAGAAAATAATAATGAGTAAATCAAATAAGTAGATGAATATTGAATATGCCCTTCAAAATAGGCCAATTCAAACACATTAAACTGAAGACGATTTTTTGTTCGAGTTAAAATGAAATTTTAATAAAAAAAAATCATATGATTAATAGTTATTCCTTTTATAATCAAAACATTTATGGTATATTCATTTAATTCCCATCCCACTTTTTTTGTGACACGTAACAATAAATATGAATTATAAATGACATATTCATCATTATTTCAATTCCAAAAACAATTGATGTTGCAATTAGAAATAAATGATCACTGCTTAATAAAAAAGAAAGCCATTGATAATACAAATTCCTATCAAAAAGAAAAAAAATTAACGAAATCATTATGACAAATTAATTACAAATAAATTGATAATGAAACAAACAAATGTCTCGAAAATTAATCAAAAAAATCAACTTTTTATGTGCAACTTTTTTGATTTTTTTTAATTGGTATCAACTTTTATAATGAAAAAAAATTGAACTTCTACAAATATACACTATAATAAATCTCTAGACTAATTTACACAAAAAGTAAATTGTTACAAATACATTCATCATCAATTGTTGTTCTCAACTCCATGACACATCTCAAAAGTGTTCTTTAAATTGAAAAGACACTTGTAAATCTTCCGTTCATAGCTTTCTTTGTGATTATATTCCTGAAAAAAATAGAATAAAAAAGAATGATCAAAAGATTTTAAAAAATGAATAAAGAAGAAAAAATAGAAGAAAAATAAGGACAACATATGAGTTATTAAATAGTGAATAAAATGAAATAGCAAAATTAAGTAATTACACAAATAATGATAAATATCTAAGTAATATTAGTCTAGATATAGACACCTAAAAATAAAGAATTTTGGAAGAATTTAAACTTCTATAAATAAATATTGAAATAGTGTGAAGAATGTTGAATGCAAAACAAATATTTATAGGAAAAATACACAATCATCAAATTTATTGTGAAAAATTATTCGCAATTAATAGCATCCATGTAACAAAAAAAATCAATTTCCAGTTTTCTTTAGCAGGTGAAATTTCAGAAATTGCATCATGTCTAGGTGCCATTAGAAATAAATCAGAAATTTAAGCTTTGAGTATTTCAAGCTGGTATAGAATGTTTGTTAAGTCTTCACCTTTATATAGAGTTTTGAATTAGACTTGAAGGCTCCAACTTAATTGTGATTTGTCTATTATTTAGGATCTATGTCTGCCTCATAATGTTGATATGATTCTGCAATGGTATAAATCGGGTTACATTTTGGAAATTAGTATTGTAATTTATGAGGCGTGTGAATAAAATATGTTACAATGAAACTTGTGAAATTCTCTAGCCATAATTTAAGCAAAAAGTCAAACTGTGCCTTTGTATCTATAATATTTATTTCAGATACTATCATTCTTTTGTTTAGCCATAATTTAAGCATATATATTAGCCATAAATACGGAATGTTATGTTCAATTCTTTTGTTTATCATTTCTTGATTCATTTTTTATTTTGAGACAAGAAAGTTGTATTATTTAATTGGTTGCAATGTATAGATATTATACATATAAAATATAAATATAAATACAATATAGAAGATATATTCCTTTAAAAAAAACAAAAGAAGATATATATTTTATAATTAGCAATTAGTGAATAATTAGAAATTGTATGGAAATAATTAGCAATCATTATATGTCACTAATTAGCAAGAAGATATATTTTATAATTAGCAAGAAAAAGTTTGTGCATACTTAATCCACTAATTTATGCATGCAATAGCAAGAAAAATCCAAAAAATTTCAGTATCATTTAAATATATTATAATTTACAAATTTTTCTTTTCATGATTCATTGATTTTGTTATTCATTTTTGTTCAAAAAAATGAACTTTTTATTTAATGTGTAAAAGTCAAATATATCATCACCATTAACAAAAAAACCGTGCCTTTAATTTTGTATGATTTTATTTCCACTTTCAATTTCAAAGTCAAAATGCACAAACTTTTTCTTGCTATTGCTTGCATAAATTAAAATAAGGAACACAATAAATGCTAAACCCGATTAGTTGTCGTGTAGTTTCTCTTTGTTCGGGCTTTTGCCCTCTTTTGTAATCAAAAAATAAAATAAAATAAGGAACACAATAAATGCTAAATCGACCTAATGAAAATTACATTATTTTAAATACTTGACAAAAATACATTATAATCTAAAATACATTATGACATTTAATGCTAAATTGCTGTGAGAGCAGGGTTGCTAAGAGTGCGCCACGTGGCAAGAGAGAAAAATGAAATCGTCCTATCGTATTACATATAATAGATGTGTTCAGGGTCTATATATAGCTATTCATCCCCTCACTTTCCTATTGCAAATTAATCTTTGACAACTCGTTATATCTTCACACTTATTGTCTCAAATGTACTCTTGATTAGGGAAAGTCTTCCCTAATGCAAGTATTGTTGCCTTCCCCGGGAGCAGAAATGCACGCCTAGCGCACATACCATTATGTGCAGAATTTCAATTAAAATCGTACTGTGGCAACTTTTTGTGGTTTAAACAAATTCCGGAACAAATTATCTTGCATTGTGGGAAAAATTATAAGTCTTACAATTTTTTCCCACAATGCAATATATACAAATAATTGTTGATCAAAAAGTTATTGAACAGTGTAAAAAAAAATGAAATTGTTATTGAACAAGCAATGGAATTGTCAGTGAAGAATTTTTAAGAGTCGCTATGAAAGTGTGCAATGTCGAAACAAAACAAATATGAATAAAATCTCTTTAATTTGAGTCCTCAATAAACAAATTTGTATTGTACTTTAAACTTTAAAGAAACTTTTCTTACCTACTCGAATCAAATATCAGCTGAGTTTGGGAGTGCTTTTCCAAAATTAAAAGGTTAAATATGTTTTTTTTTATTTAAAAATATAATAATTTTTGATTTTAGTCCATAAAAATAAAATTGATTAAATTTTTTTATTTTAGTTGATAACCCTGAATGTTCGAATTCCTAGAATTCATAAATTTTAAACGAATTCACAATGTTCGAACTCCGAATATTTTACTTTTTTACCAAACAAAAAATAATTATAAAAATAGTTTATAAAAGGATATTTTTATTTTAAAAATAGTTATAAAAGGATATTTTTATTTTAAAAATAAGTTTTAAACAATGATTCAAATACTGATATACATTAGACCACATTTCTGGTTTTATTTTTGGGGGGGTGCGCTATAGCTTTTGTTTTTTCTGGGCCTTTGTTGTTATTTTTGGTCTGTGGCTGAGATTGATTTGTAATTTTTTCTCTTTATTCTTTTTGTAATCTTGGTTCCTTTTGGTGATGATCTTAGTTTATAACTTTCAATTTGAGTTTATTACTTTATTTCATTGATTTTATGCAAAAATAAAGTTTGTTCATTTACTCGTCGGTTATAGGTTACTTATATTTGGGTGCTTCTAGGTGAGTTGGTTACTACTTGTTATTATCATCAAAACCCTAACAATCGAGAAAAATGAGCATAGTAGAAATATCAAAGAGAATAAGAGTTTAAGAAGACTAAGATTTTGGCATGACTGCCACCAAAGCCATTGATCTGATTTTATTGGAACACTTTCTTTGAAACTCTTAGTGTATGTTTGGTTTCAATTATGGAGCACCCAAAATTGATTCTGACTTGTTAGGTTTTTCAAAAGTAGAATTGATCCTATCTCCAGAATTGATTCTATTTGAAGCTAGAAATTGTAACTTCAATTCAGTCAAAATCAATTTTTCTCACTAAAACCAAACATACAATTAGCTTTTTGAAAAAGTGGCACATGAACATATTGGATTTCAATATTTCATTGTAAAGAAGAGTAATAATTTGTTAAACATAATTATTTTCCGAGTCAACTAATCTTACTAATTGCTACAACAACATCGAGCTTTTTCGTCACACTCGGAATGGTGATGTGGATAATTCTATATATATAAAATTTGTGAACCTATAAAAAATTAATACTTATTTAAATAAGATGTATATCGAATAATTCAATTTGTTTTTTGAATGGCAAATAATTCAATTAATTGTCCCTTTTTATATCAACTCCATTTAAGTTTGGTTTTAATCAAAATTAAGTTTGTTTCATTCATTCCTACTTTAATTTATGGGTTATATAATATTTGTGTGCTGCTTCTAGGTTACTACTTGATTACTGCTCGTTATCATTAAAACCATAACAATTGGAAAAAAAAAAAGAGCATAGTAGGAATTAATATTAGAGAAGATGAATTTAGGAATAGACTTAGAGAGTGAGATTTTGGCGTGGCTGCCACCAAAATCATTATAAATAATTTTTTCCTTCTTTTTAACAATATTATATACGCACTTAATCTACTTTCTTGATTATTCATCTTGAAATTGAGCAAAATAACTAAAAAAAGTTATTAATAATAAAATGAAAATTAACATATATATGATGATTGAATTTCAATATTTTATTGTAACGAAGAGTAATAATTTATTCAACATATTTTTTTCCAAATAAATTAATCTCAGTAACAACAACATTTAGCGTCATCGTTGCAATCATAGTTCTTATAGCCACTATCCTTGCAAATCACTCCACAACTATAAAGACCACCTACACCATAGCATGGACCAAAAGTGCAGTTAGGCTGTCCAGCTTCAGTTCTGTGCGTACCTAATGAGAAGAATAAAATAATTTAATTAATTACGTAAAATATATGAATATATTGAAAATAATAAATGAGAGAATATTAACCTCTTTAATAATTGTCTACATACCTGATGAGAATAGAAGAATTACCATCATCAAAATTGTCATGAAAAAATTATGTTTGTGAGCCATTTCTATGTATTTTCTTTTCCGGTCGTAAAATGATGCTTTGCAATTACATATGAATGAAAAAGTTGGCCATATTGTTTCTGTATATATAATAAATTATATTTGATATGTATAGTAAATGATATAACATACTAAAAATAATTTATTAAAAAAATACTAAAACCAATTAATTGGTTTGACTGAAAAATTAATCTATCTATATCTATCTAAATATTTATGTTTCCTCAAATCTCTTACCTCTCATGCATTCTACTTTCTCAATTTGGCATTTAATACAATTATGAATTTTTATTTCACATGCAATCCTCCAATCAAGTGGATTACTTGGGTTGATTTCAAAATTTTAAAATTATTTATGACATTCATTGTTGAATTGGAAATTAAATTAATTTCATCTTAATTGATTTTCCTATGTTCCTCATGTTACTCTTTTTACGCACTATCATCTCCCCCTTCTAAATATGCCGACGGCTACCTCCCAAACACCCACGACCACACGCAATCGTTCTCATTGTGTGCTGTTGTTTCTTTGTGTATTTGGTATATTTCGATTATGAGTACTTCTTGTAATTTTAATAGGCAAATCATTCTTGAATAATGAATAATAAATTTTAATAAAAAAATCACGATATTCTCTGTTGTGTATCAAGTTATTTGTAATAGGCACATCATGATTTTAATAGGCACATCATGATGATCCCAGGGGGAATTACAACTCTACATATGGAGAACCAACTTCAAGTTCAAACGGTAAGAAATTTGAGTCCCGTGGTATAAATTTGATACCAATAACATATGGAGAACCAACTTTCTCTACTTAACAATAATGGGGTTTTGAGATATTTTTTTATATACGAATAATACTCCCATATTTTTTCCTATCTTGTTGTTTCTCAATACAAGACATATTTTTAAATCATATATTTAAATAAGAAACAAATTCTAAAATATTCCAAACAAAACTATAAATTATAAATCCTAATGATATTTTATTCTACATATAAATTTAAAATATACATATATTAAATGGTGGTTAGGATTGATTTATAATAATTACTAGAGTGAGACTTATTTCATTTAGGAAAATGCTTCTTATTGCGAAAATAGTATGACGAAAATTTCACGAACTCGCTGGTACTAGTTGTAGTGGTCCCACTTGCATTATTTACTTCAATTAAGTGATTAACCTGATTTCTTTTTCTTTTTTTTACTTAAAAATAAAAACTCTATCTCTTATCTCTCATCCTCCTTTCTTCTTCAATCTTCAACCCTTACACAACAACACACCCTTTTTCTCTATGCAACTTTCTAATGTTTTTCTCCCAAGCTTCTTGACTTCTTGATTGGTTCTGTTTCTCTCTCTTCCATTTATTTTCTCTCAAACTCAGGTACCATGATGGTTGTTGGGACATGAGAGATTCCAAAATGGGTTTTTGAAAGTGAATTTGGGTTAGTCTCTGCATTTTAGGGTAGTGAGAAATTGGTTGCCATGGAAGACATGAAGAACCTTAAGAAAATAAAAGTTTCTAAGTTGCCAAGAAATTGATGGTTATTACTCTAATTTTGTTCAATATTGTTAAGGTGTTCAACAAATCCAACACAAAATTTGTATTTTTAGGAGTGTGGATGATGCTGTTTTGTTGTTGATTTTCAATTCTTTGTAGTGTTAAATTACGGTCCTCTTTTGTTTTTAACAGCGTTTTTTATTTTCACGAAGTTCGTGACAAAAGCCTTCGCTATATATAGCACCGCTCTTTCATTTATGCACATGATCCTATAGATTGTTTCTCCAAAACATACTTTAAATAGAATGAATTAATTATAACAATTTTTTATCATAAACGGATTTTTTTTTCTATCAACAAAGATATATATTAAAAAAATGAGTTAAAGTAAAAAATAAAATTGACTTTGTCAGGCCTAGACGAAAATTACTACAAAATATTTTATAATTTATTTGTTTATGTTATATATTAAGGAGATATTATTATTTATATTTTTAAGAAAATATAATTGGTTTTTTAAAATAATCATGTACGTAGAAAATATTATTTATATTTATTATGTATAAGGTTTGTAACACTTACGTAATATAATTATGTATGGTATATAGATTTTTTTTAGAAATGTATGGTATATAAATGTAAAGCATATATGTCTTCTTTTATTTAAAATAAAAAAATCAGGGTATATATATGTTTTTAATATGTATGTTTGTTGTTTTAAAAAAACCTGTTTAAAAAAAATACTTCAACCCAAATTGTAAATCTGTTCATTAAATTATATTTGGAGTCAATTGCTATAATATATATCTTTGTTGATAAAAAAAATTGTTTATGATAAAAAAATTGCTATAATTAATTCATTCTATTTAAAGTATGTTTTGGAGAAACAATCCATGGTATTCATGTGCATAAATGAAATAAGTCTCACTCTAGTAATTATTATGAATCAATCCTAACCACCAATTAATATTAAGATTAAAGGCTAAGATTTGGAGTAACTCTAATAAGTTACTCTTGGAGTCAATTGATCTCTCCTCTATATATGTATATATATATAGTTTAAAATATATTCATATTCAGACATGTTATTTTCAACAAACAAGTGATACGAAACTTGATGCTTTAAAAAATTAAGCAAACTTCAATTTGTTCAGATTGTTATGTTTGTAAAGATAATCAATGGTAAGGTTTAAAAAAATTCTTATGAAAGAACTTGCTTTTTTTTTTTTTAATTTCATGAAAGAACTTGCTTTTCTTTCATCGCTCAAATTTCTTTTCTTTTTTTATGAGAGCATCTGTAAGGAATGGACGGCTTCCTACAATTTGACTCTATATATGAGGATGTAACATCCTTGCCTCTAGTTATGACGTGACAAAATAAGTTTATAGTCTAAATACTCTTCCTTTTAATCCCTACCCAAAATTCCCTTCCTTTTACTATATGATATGATGATGATCACACACGGACCATTATGTGCGGAATTTCAATTAAAATCGTCCTGTGGCAACTTTTTGAGGTTTAAGCAAATACCGGAGGAACAAGTTATATTGCATTGTGAAAAAAATTATAAGTCTTATAATTTTCCCCCTCAATGCAATATATACAAATAATTGTTGATCAAAAAGTTATTGAAAGTGTCAAAAAAAAGAAGAAATTGTTATTGAACAAGCAATGGAGTTGTCAATGAAGAATTTTAAAAGACGCTATGAAAGTTTGCAATGTCGAAACAAAACAAATATGAAGGAAATCTCTAAAGAATTTAAATTTGAGTCATCAATAAATTAATTTTATTGTACTTGTATGAAAGAAAATAAAATATAAATTGTACTGTACTTTAAACTTTAAAGAAACTTTTCTTACCTAATGGAATCAAATATCAGTCGAGTTTGAGAGTGCTTTTCAAAAATTAAAAGGTTAAATAAGTTTTTCTTTATTTAAAAATATAATAAATTTTGATTTTAGACCATAAAAATAAAATTGTTAAATTTTTTTATTTTAGTTGATAACCCTGAATGTTCGAATTCACAAATTTTAAACGAATTCACAGAGTTTAAACCTCGAATATTTCACTTTTTCACTAGACAAAAAAAAGTTTATAAAAGGATTTTTTTTATTTTAAAATAGTTATAAAAGGATATTTTTATTTTAAAAATAAGTTTTAAACAATGATTCAAATACTGATATACATTAGACCACATTTCTGGTATTTTTTTGGGGGGTGCGCTTTAGCTTTTGTTTTTACTGGGCCTTTGTTGTTATTTTTGGGCTGTGGCTGAGATTAGAAAACAAAGAGAATATGACTGCTACCAAAGACATTGATCTCTTTTTATTGGAACATTCTCTTTGAAAAAGTGGCACATGAACATAATTATTTCATTTCAATATTTCATTGTAACGAAGACTAATAATTTGTTAAACATAATTATTTTCCAAGTCAACTATCTTAGTAATTGGCACAACAACATCGAGCTTTTTCGTCACACTCCGAATGTTGATAGCCTTGTTCCTTGCAAGTCTTTTCACAATGAATAGGACCACCTATACCATAACATACACCAATGCATTTAAGTTGTACTACATGTCCAGCTTCAGTTTTGTGCATACCTAATGAGAAGAATAAAATAGTTAATTAGTGTAAAATATATGAATATATTGAAAATAATAAACGGATGAATATTAACCTTTTTGCTAATTGTCTATGTACCTATTGAGAATAGAAGAACTACCATCAAAATTGTCATGAAAAAGTTCTGTTTGTGAGCCATTTCTTTGTATTTTCTTTCTCAGTTGTAAATGATACTTTGCATATGAATGAAAAAGTTGGCCATATTATTTAGGTATATATAATAAATTAGGTCAGACATGTATAGTAAATAACATAACATACTAAAAATAATTTATTAAAAAGATACTAAAACTAATTAATTTCTGTTTGACCGAAAAATTAATCGATCTATATTCTACTATATACTATTCATCTGACGACAATTTTATAATCATCATTAAATGAATCAGTATACTTGGCATTCACCACAAAATAATATAGCTAATATATTTTACTACAACTAATTAATTTCTGTTTGACCGAAAAATTAATCGATCTATATTCTACTATATACTATTCATCTGACGACAATTTTATAATCATCATTAAATGAATCAGTATACTTGGCATTCACCACAAAATAATATAGCTAATATATTTTACTACAACTTTCTTTCTTTTGAAAATTTTATTATTTTATTCGAGATTAGTAATTTATTCGAGATTTATAATTTATTTTATATAGTTTCATAATTTATAAAAACTTTGAACATTATATGTTAATGATATGAGTAAAAAATAATAATTTTTTTTTAATAAAACATAAGCGTCTAGATATCAACGTTGGAGGCGATATACCAACTATGTTGGCACCCCGCATCGTTCTCATCCCCTATCTATAGCTTGTATTATTATAAAAAGAAAAATAAAATAATTACAAAGGGGACGAGGCCTTACTCCAAAGGAACAAGTTGAATTACATAATCAAGTGATACAATATTGTGAGAGTCCTAGCTTATCTCGTAAAAAATCATCCTGGAGTGTAGTCGGTAAGGAATTCCACCACCTCATTTGTGTGCAATTGTGGCCTAAATTTGCAAGTTTATGGAGTGTAGTCGGTAAGGAATTTCATCACCTCATTTGTGTGCAATTGTGGCCTAAGTGACTTATGGCATTGATCCTTGCAATTGTGTGAATGTAGATAATTATGGAGTGTAGTCGGTATATACCGCTGATTTTTTTAGCATATCCGCCACGAAAGTTCACCAAATAATAATGAAAATATTTACATTATATTAAAATGCAGTTTTATTAAAAGAGGGAAATGTATATTTTAATATAAGGGGAGGGGGGAGATGAATGAAATTCAAGCTTCTTTCAAGGGGGTCCGGTTATTATACATAAGCCAAAGCTTATGCAGCGTGCATAAGTCCGGCCCAAAACGCGTGCCCAACCCAGATCGCTGAATACACCCCCATTTTTACTAAGCCCAACACTAACGGGAAAACGTCCGTTACTTGCTTGCGCTTTACCGTTATTCCCTTTCAGTTTATTTTTAAAGCACATTTATTGCAACCGTCGCGTAACTCACTCATCGTCCTCATTCATCATCATCATCATCATCATCATCATCGTCGTCGCCTACCACCACCGTCGTCGTCGTCGCCATTCATCAACATCACTGTAACCATCGTCGTCATCGCAAGCAACAACGGAGGCAACACATAAGCTTCAGAAATCGTTGTCGACACACAAAATGAAGAACACAACACAGGTTTTGTTCTACTACTTTCTTCTTTCTCATTTACGTAAATAACTTAACAATTTTGTGGTTCAGTTGGCATATTAATGAAAATCATCTTTGAAACCCTAAAAATTACAGGTTATTTTTGGTTTTTTTTTAAAGTTGATTGTGATTCTCTGATAAATTTGTTCATAGAATTGTTGAAGATGGTGTTTAGTTCAGTTTGGCAAATAATTGTAGTAAACCATTCAACATTTAACTTGTGTTTTCAATTTTGTTGTGACTTAGTTATTACTTAGGGTTGGGGATTTGTTGAATTTTATAGGATTGTGCAATTTATGATTTATGAAATTAAGTAAAATGTGGTTTCACAGATTGAGTAGAATGTGATCATTATGAACTTGTTTTAACTGATTGAAACCATTTCAGACAAGAATTGGTTTCAACAAGTTTAAAACTGAAACCATTTGATGCTGGTGTTAGTTTTCTTTTAATTATTTTTAATAATTGATGAATTTTTCATTTTTTTAAAGTTAATTGTGATTCTCTGATAAATTTGTTCATAAAATTGTTGAAAAAGGTTTTTTAGTTCAGTTTGGCAAGTAATTATAGTAAACCATTCAACATTTAACTTGTGTTCTCAATTTTGTTGTGACTGAGTTATTACCTAGGGTTGGAGATTTGTTGAGTTTTATATGATTGTGAAATTTATGATTGATGAAATTGAGTCAAATATGGTTTCACTGATTGAGTAAAATGTGATTATTATGAACTTGTTAAAACTGATTGAAACAATTTCCGAAAAGAATTGGTTTCAGCAACTTCAAACCTGAAACCATTTGATGCTGGTATTTGTTTCCTTTTAATTATTTTTAACAATTGATGAATTTTTGAATTTTTTTAAAGTTTATTGTGATTCTCTGTTAAATTTGTTCATGAAATTGTTACTTAGGGTTGGTGATTTCCTCCCTAATTTCCAATAATATCCAAGGGTGACTATTTCTAAATTTAAAAAGTTGCAATTTTGTTGATATACTGTCTAAAACCATTTGGCACATAGAATGGTTTTATAAAGGTTTACATGACAACCATTTGATACTGATAATTGTTTTCTTTGATTAAGGCTACCAAATCTAAGGCCCTAGGGCCAATTCCCAATTTCAGTATTGGACTTACACCATCTGATGAAGAAAAATCAGATGATAACAAAGCAAATATGAGAGGTAAGAAGATGCAAAAGAAGTTGGATCCAAAAAACCGTGGGAAAAATAAAGAACAAACTGCTGAGGAAGAAACTGATGAAGGAAGTTCAGATGACAACAATTCACAAAAAAAAGGTAAGCAGATGGCAAATAAGTCAGATCAAAAAAACCATGGCAAAAGGAAACAACAAAATGTCAGACAAGTATCTGAAGAAGCAAGTTCTGATGACGACAATGACAAGAAAGACTTGGATGCCGATCAGCGATTGAGGCACAAGCTTAGCATACCTAAAATCTATGACCTTATGCAGTCAATCGAAGGAAAAAGAGAAAAAGATAAGATAATTAAAACTTTGAATGAAACTGGCTTTGGAGGAATGGTCCATATATGTAAATGGACAAAAATCCACACATTTTTTGTCGAATGGATTGTCAAACGGTTTGAAAGGGATAACATGTGGATAAGACTGAACAAGACTGATGTGCTCCCATTGAGGGAAGAAGATGTGCATAGAGTGTATGAACTACCAATGGCAGGGGAGCAGATCAACACTAAACTTTGCTCAGAGACAGCAATAAAGAGGCTCAGGGCAGAGTTAGGATTGGCTGATGATAATTCTGCATTTGTCAAGGTGACAGAATTGGAAAAAATACTGCAGAGAATGGAGAAACCGAAGGCATGGGTAAAAGGGGCCATTTGTCTTATAATTCACAACATTTTGTGCCCCACAAACAGAAACTTAGTTTCTTTGAATTATGCTCAAGTTTTGGAAGATGCTTCTTCATTTAACTGGTGCTCTCACATTCTCCAACATATGAAAGACGGATTGCAAAATCCAAAAGTGGCAAATCCGTTAGCGGACTTCCACTTCCTAATGGTATATATTTCTCTCTCCCTCTCTCTCTCTCTCCCTCTCTCTCTCTATATGTGAATAATATTTTAGGAGTTTGTATGCCTGAACCAGTTATATAAATTTGAATATAGTATGTTGGATCTTTATATTTCTGAAACCATTTCCAACAAGAAATGGTTTCAGATAGTTGTCTCACAACACCATTTTACAGACATAATTGTTTTCTTTGAAACTGCATGTGAGGTATCTAATTATAGGTACTTAAATCAATTTCACTGTTATAATTTTCCACAGATTAATTACATGGACAAAATGGGGAAGAGAAGCCCATTCCTAACAGGAAAATACAAAAGGCCATCGCTTCGTGATTGGGATGTCAAGACGGCAAACCAAGACCTTCAAAAGGTGCATGAACTTATGGGACTGGAAAATGGTTTGACCGCTGGGGTCAAGAGACTGAATAGCACTGGAGATGTCCCAGTTGTAATTTGTTTTGATGCAGACACATGTCCACTTTCTAAGGTATTTTTTTGCTGTAGGGTTGTCTCTAATTGTCTCAAATATAAATATATATAATGGTTGATATTTTGCTGTAGGGTTGTCTCTAATTGTATTGGTATTTTTTTTATAAACAATTGCAGGCAGAGGAGCATCTTAATTATTGTCGGGGTTGCATAGAGGTCTACAATACTGCTGCAAAAACCGTGCAAAGGAGAATAGGTGAGGCAAATGCTTCAACTTCTAGAAAATTAGAACCAACTCCAATTGACAAAGCACACAAATCTGAAGGTGAAGAGACTGATAATTCAAGTACTGAAAAGTCTCCGAAGAATTTGCCTCACTTGGATGATGCAGGTTCACGAGAAACGAGCAAAAGCAATGAAGCTGAACAGGATGATAACAAGAGTTCAGGTGCTGAGAAGGGCGTTGAAGTACCTGGAAATAAAGAGAAACAAAGTTCAAATAGTTGTGAGGAGAGGAAAATGTCAGAAACTGGTGATATGGGCTGTTTTAATGCTGGACAGGCTGAGGGTGAACCATCAAACCCAAACCCAAGTACTCAAGCAGAAAATAGGTACTGCATTAAGTTTTGATGCTTAACATGATGTAAAACCATTTTGCTTGTAAAATGGTTTTATAAAGTTACTCTCTAAAACCATTTTGCTTGTAGAATGGTTTCAGACAGTAGTACTATAATAGCATTTTTAAGTCTTATGCAATGTTTATTTTAAAAGGGATTAATGGTTTCAGGTTTAATAGAGATGATAATACCAAAAGTAATGATGAAAATGACAGTGACGAAGAGGTTGAGATTGATCCGAATATGATTGACGATTCAGTGAAAGCAGCATGTAATGTGGGAATATCATTGACCCAGGAAACTATCCAGAAATTTCCCGAGTTTTTTGGACCATCAAATGCAGCGTAAGAAATGATTTTCGTTTTATGCTATTTAAACCATAACTTTTAGAATGTTTGTCAATGATTTTGATACATGATGTGTAAAACCTAAAATGCTTTTTCATGGTTTCAGATTCAATTCAGAAAATCCACTTCAAGCCACACAGGAAACAACAAATGCTTCAGAAAGTCAATTATCAGCAACACAAGAAACAATTATGAAGTACCCCGAGTTTTTAAATGATGATTCAACGGAGAAAGAACCTGAACAAAGCCTTGCACTGGTGTTAGTACCAGATTCTAATGTTAAGCATGGGATGGAGCCTCCACAATGTGACCCAAACATTGTTATAGAGTAAGAAACAATATCATAATTGCACTTTATTGTTGATTAATTAAATTTTGTACAATAACAATATTAATTAAATTCTTCGAAAAATAACAATATCATGTATCACTATTTGACAGTGCAACTCCGTTGAAGTCAGTGTTGCCAGACCAAATTATTGACTTGGACGATATCACCACAAAGAAAAGGAAGAAGCATAACATGCTTTATTCAGATACCTCATACCCGGAGCGTCGACGGGCCGTGAAGAAATCAAAGTACCTAGCAAGCCCATATGATGACGCTGTGCATGAGTCTACTGCGTCTGATTTGCAGAAAATCTTATCATCATATGCTTGGAGTCCAGATCCGGACCTTTCTGAGTAAGTGAAAAACAATTTCATATTTAGCTTACTATGATTTTTTATCTTAACTGGTTGTGTGTTAAAACAATTTTGCATGATAAATGGTTTCAGAAGTTTACCTAAAAAAACCATTTCATGTTAAAAATGGTTTTATCTAAAACTGCATATATATTTGTTATCTGCATAGTGCTTGATGAAATCAACTTTATATTACTACATCTACTAAATTACTTCATAATTGAACAGGCATGAGCTTCTGTATTACTCCAATAACAAAGCTCATAAGTATGCACTAGAAAGGAGAGACTTATGGTCACTCCAACAAGACGAATGGGTGTCATGCTTTGTGATCAACGCCTGGGTCAACTGCTTAAACTGGAATCAACAAAGAGACAAGATGACAAGACTGGTTACACCCATGGTTAACTATGTATGCACTATATTCCATAAATTTTAATGGTTTTCCTTTATTAATTAAGCTGAATAATACTTTACTGATTTTACTGAATTATTCTTACATAAACAGGCTGACCTGGCAAAACCTGGTGCTTTTGACAAAAATAACCCAGCTGCATTCGGAAGATTCATTGAGAGGCTAAGCAAATTCAGTTACCTTGATTGGCAGACCATTGACCTTAACAGCCTAGAATATGTAAGTTTCAGTTCATATGGTGTTTAATTTGAGTGCATGCTTGGATCTGCAGTAATGCTTTGAAGTAATATTGGTGTTGTATGTGTGAAACCATTTTGTACATATGATGGTTTCAGTAACTTCTCTTACAAAACCATTTGATGTACATAATGCTTTTCTTTGAAAATGCATACATATTCTATAGTTTTTTCATTTAACATGGCCCATTTAAATAGTAAATAATGCTTTTCCCATTGGAACTGCAGATCATGGCACCGGCTTTAATGGGGGACCCGGGGAGTCATTATGTGGGCTTTGTGGTGAACTTGAAGGACAACAAATTTGAATTCCTCAATAGCTTGAAAGGAGAAAGTCTGTACACAAAGAATGGTGCACCCACTATGTACAAGCATATGTTTGATGTCTGGCTGAGCGAGGTCGAAGTATTTGTGACAGAAATGTATAGGCAGAAAAACATCGCAATGCCCTTCAAGTTTACATCATTTCAGTGGCATTCACCAACCATGCCTAATCAAATTGATAAATGCAACTGTGGAATCTTCTGCATGAAATTCCTTGCTGAATGGGCAGGTGATAACACACAAATGGATTCTTTCAAAGGTTGGAAGAGAATGCCAAAAAAGTAGAAGGTTGCAAGGATGATGGATCTCAGGATTGGCATTTGTTCAACAATAATGGGTGACACAAGCAATAGCGGAAGAAATGTGGTGGAGGATAAAGCAAGAAAATACCATGCAGCAAAGCTTGGAAAACTAGCAACTTAAACATGGATCTTTGGTTGAAGAATTTATTGACTTTATGCAAAACTGGGAATTTATGCATTAGTTCTAAATCTGACTTTTTTATTTTATTAACTTTCTATGGAATTATGGATTGGTTTAATGTTTTTTTTTTACACACCACTGTATTGTTTTATGGATCTTTTTATTTTATTTTATTGACTTTATATGCATTTATGGATTGTTTTATGGATTGTTTTATGCATCAGTTCTAAAGCTTTATATGAATTTATTACAGTTAATTGGAACATAAGACTTCCAATTTTGTACAAACCATATAGGTTCAAGCTATTTGTCATCAAGTTAAAAATAAAATATATGTCTAATAAAATATATGTCTAATCATCAATACTCATCATGGGTTCACTAGTGTGGTGTGTGAAGACAAAGTACAATCCAGTTAGAAGTACACTCAAATATAGTCAAAATTTATTTAAAAACAACAAACCCCCTGTAAAGGAACATCATTTATATCGACAATTGTCCTTGAAACCATTCAACAATAACAATGGTTTCACTATATGACATTCTGAAACCATTTAATGTACTAAATGGTTTCACTGTATCAAAATTTTCACTGTATCAAAATATATCTTACATTATCACAATTACAATTTCAACAATAACAATGGTTTCACTGTATAACATCTGAAAACCAATTGATGTACTTAATGGTTTCAGGAAACTATTAGGAATATAAATATCCATATATATATATATATATATATAACCATTCAACAATAACAATGGTTTCACTGTATAACATCTGAAAACCAATTGATGTACTTAATGGTTTCAGGAAACTGTGATGTGACTTAGATTATGTCAGAGTCAAATAGTAAAATTTATGTCTAACCATCAATATCTTATGTGTAACAAAAAAACATCAAATGACCGAGTACAATTAATTCCTAACAAAATTTAGTCAAAATTTAGAAGTACACTCAAATATAGTCAAAATTTATTTAAAAACAACAAACCCCCTGTAAAGGAACATCATTTATATCGACAATTGTCCTTGAAACCATTCAACAATAACAATGGTTTCACTATATGACATTCTGAAACCATTTAATGTACTAAATGGTTTCACTGTATCAAAATTTTCACTGTATCAAAATATATCTTACATTATCACAATTACAATTTCAACAATAACAATGGTTTCACTGTATAACATCTGAAAACCAATTGATGTACTTAATGGTTTCAGGAAACTATTAGGAATATAAATATCCATATATATATATATATATATATATATATATAACCATTCAACAATAACAATGGTTTCACTGTATAACATCTGAAAACCAATTGATGTACTTAATGGTTTCAGGAAACTTTTTCTGATGATTGGTTGTAGTAGATTATGTCAGAGTCAAATAGTAAAATTTATGTCTAACCATCAATATCTTATGTGTAACAAAAAAACATCAAATGACCGAGTACAATTAATTCCTAACAAATGCACTTGTAACAGACTCTACTACAAAGTCATACCATAAAAAAACAAATTAAAAAATGCAAATATATCAATCAGTAGCCTCTTTTCCCTTTTGAGCCTCATCATCTCTCATTTGATTCTTCCGCTGAACCATGAGTTTTTGCCTCTCTCGCCTCTCTTGCCTATCTCTAGACAATTCATAATCAGATTTAAGTCGCTTCTTTGATCTAATTGGATTTGATCTTGCTTTGAATTTTGGAGCAGTGGACTTTATCCCATCAGATGGTTCACTAGCAGCAGCTGTATTGGAAGATTTAGATGGCGTCCCGGACGATGGGCCAGTAACAGTACCAATACCTTTACGCATAAGCAACTCCTCTGCCTTTTTCCCAGCTTCAAGAACACCATTAAGAAAAATTTGAGAAGCCTCAGGATCTACGGAAACACGTGTAGACAGCTGAACTGTAACAGCACAAATCTGTTGATATCGTTGTGCTTGAGTCGTAGCTTCAGTGGCAACATCGACAGTGGAATTCAACTTATCAAACGACTGACGCGCATCTCTACACCAACGCTTTAAAACATATTCCGCAGGTATTGTTTTCAAACCATGGTATTGGACAGAACCACCCAAATACTCTAAGATTCTGAAAACATGACGACATAAAAAACCTCTGTTCTCAAACATACGACATGTACAGCTCATTATTTTTTTGTCAGTATCAATTGTCACAACCCTTTCATCAAGACGATGATGATCAACAGATTTGGCAAGAAGATTTTCATTAATTACTTCATCCAAGACTACTTCATTACCAACATCATCATAATTAGCATCAAATACTTCATCAGGTTCATGAACCTGTTCAATGGTAAAAACTTTGAAAACCTTAATGAAGGGAGACACTTGAGTTGTGTCCTCTTCATAATAGTATTTGAACGAAAGATCATACTGCCTATGAATGAATGCAAAACTAGATGGTGTGTACTTGTTTACCACAGACCGCATCAACTGGCTGTTTGGATAATTGTTTTTTGTTCTAGTATTTGCAGCCTTGAAGTCAGACTCAGCATGATTATCCCTCATTCTCTGAACCATCATGTTAAAATGACTGAAAAATCGAACAAGTGAATGGTCTGGCTGCAGAAATCCACGGAGAAAAGCATTGAATGACTCACTTAGTTGAGTCGTTTTCAAACCGGCCGTAAAATGTGACTTCACCCAAGCTGAAGACCAGTGCATGCGATTCTTGTGAGTTTGAACAAGCCAACTAAAGTCTGAAGTTGGCCTTCCATCAAAACATTTTTTCATCATTTGATCCCAATTGTAATCAAAATCAGCTTCATTGTCTACACTTGAAATCAAGATATTTAACTCATCAAAAAAAGCACTGTTTGCGCGGGACCCAAGGTTTTTCTTTGCATTCTCTTGCATATGCCATGAGCAAAGTCCATGAAAAACACCTTCAAAAATGTTTGGCACTGACTTCAACAACGCAGTAGCTTGGTCTGTATATATTGTCTTTGGTTTCTTATTTGTCATACACCTCAAAAAAGTTGTGAACAACCAATCAAAAGTAGCTGCGGTCTCATCATATAATAGGGCAGCACCAAACAACACACTCTTACGATGATTATCAAAGCCCATGAATGCAGCTGAAAATGGAAATAAACCAACTCAGAAACAAAGAAACAGCATATATAAAAATTACATTATCACAAAACCATTAGTGTTGTTAAATGGTTTCAATATGTTATACAATGCAACCATTACTATACTTAAATGGTTTACCAATGGCTTACATTAAAAATTATAAATAACAAATCTGCATTTAGGAAAAACACCCTCTGATAACATCAGAATGGTAGTTATATCTTAAATTACAATTTTAGTTAGATGACAATAATGATGGAACTACAATTTTATATACTATTTTTCTGGAAACCATTACTAATGTTTAATGGTTTCAACATGTTACAGGAAGAAACCATTTTTTTTGTTAAATGGTTTCAATATGAGAGAAGTTCATAAAACAAACCTAATGGGCGATACTGATTGTTGGTTCGGTAGGTCGTATCAAAGCTGATAACATCACCAAATAAAGCATAATCAAGCTGCATAATCCCATCTGCCCAAAAAATACTAGCTATATCTTCCGCAGCATCAACTTGGATATCATAATAAAACGATGGTTTCGAGAGCGCTTCATTCCTAAAAAATTCCTGAATCACAGTCGCTTCACCAACAACCATCTCTTTCTGACGTTTCGTCATCAGATAATTCTTTAAATCCGAAAATCGAAAAGGGAGATTCTCTGTGCCTCCAACTCCCTGACCGATTACTTCATATGAAGTTCTCATTGACATTCCAGCTTTGGAATTGATTACAGCTAACTGTCCTTGCACTTCATTGACAACTCTAAATGATCTCAAAAAACGTCCATGCTCCGCTTTATGTAACGGGTGACAATGAGGCACATCCCATCTGTATATCTTATATGCATTCAGAGTTACATCCAACTTCAAAAAAATACCAGCTGTACAACCAATCCTTTCCTCGGCTTTTTCTTTAACTTTCTCAAATTCAACAACAACCGGACTATCTGATGTTGGTTTGTTCTTCGGATCAAGCAAACTTCCTTTCTTGTAACCTTGTTTGTTACACACATAGCGTAGATAATGAACTTTATCGGATGGCTTATTCTGTGAATTCTTTGTTGATTTCAACATAGTCCGAACTGAAAATCCATTATTAAATGCATAATCACCATAAAACTTTTCAACCTCTTCAATGGATTTAAAAACAAGAGACTCCCAATATTCTTTTTTATCAACACATGTTTCAGAGCTATCAACAACAACCAATGGCCCAGAGCTATCAACAACATCCAATGGCCCAGAGGGAACAACAACAGACAATGGGCCAAATTCATATGAACTAGACATCAAATCCATTGACAACAAAAACAACCCCTGTAAACAAAGATAATTTAAAAGTAAGATATCAACTGAAACAACAAGAAATGTAACATCCATACAGTAGTATACCTAAAATACGATTTACATAGCCAATCGTTGTTCTTGAAACCATTTCACAATATTAATGGTTTCACTGTATAACTTATGGAAACCATTTAAAAATGATAATGGTTGCATATAATTTAAAACCACTCAACTATAGGGATAAAGGTTTCACCTTAACTTCTTATCCCTGTAGCTGGAGAGTTTTTTCTTGGAGTTACTCACTAGTGCTGTGCTGAAAATCAAACACTCGATTGCCCACCAATTATGTGATCAATAGTCTGTCATAACAAAATTGCCAATTATACACCAAAATTCAGAATAGGGGTTGTCAGTACTACCAGTCAATAACAAAGGAATCAGTACAACTATGACACAATCATGATTTATTAGTCTCAAGCAGAATTAAACAATAGTATAATGAAAAAAGAACTAAACCATCAACATTATACATACAAGCTGCTTGTAACCAATTTATTAGTCTCAAACAGAATTTTAGTTTCAAGCAGAATTTTAGTTTCAAGCAGAATTTATTAGTCATCAACATTAATCTGTGCAGTCTAATATAAGCCTCTTATTCAAGCATCTATTTTTTTTTTTTTTTTGCTACATTCACTAAATGAGACTTCAAATATTGTGAGGAAGAAAAATGACTTCAGGTACAGATTGGATACAAAACCATCGTTAGTTTTCATCCGGCTAATAAATAGCATCAATTGTGCATATAACATCCCTAAATTCAAGTATCATTAGAACTGAAGTATAAAACAAACTATCTTGCACTTTTGGACTAATTAATAGTATATCTATCATCATTTTCAAAATTCAACAGCAGGGGAAAGTTAATTAAACACACAATCACGTAATATTATCTTACCAAAATGTGTATGGAGTATTTCAAAAAGCCAATGTACAAAGTTCTTGTTTTAAAGACATTGCAGCCAACAAAATTGAATTGTCACACCAATTAATGTACAACATGACTAGCATGTGATGATTTCAAATAATTAGGTTACCGGCAATAAACATGCTGCAGGTATGTTAATTTATAATTGATTAATTAAGCTCACAATGGAGTTTTGGTGATGAACTATTTACCTTAGCTGGATTTGTATTATGGTCAAGAAAATGATATTGCTAGTCATAAAATATGGGAGCAATTAATAAGGTTAAGTCCACTCTTGTTTAGAAGCTATGGCAGCTGAAATGAATCGCAGCTAATAAACAACTAATAGACGGTGATTGATCTGTAGGGTAACTCATAGTCATAGCACTATTTGTGTTTTGGCAATAATGAACTTCTCAACAAACAAAGCAAAAATTGGGTAAAAATAAAAGAAGAACATGTTTGGACACAAAAAAATTGACACTTTTTTCCTATTTTTATATTGTTCTTTTTTTCTTCTTAGTTCTAATACAAACATCTCACCAATAAGAAACCAAAGCAACTAGTAATGGTTTCAACATGTTACAGGAAGAAACCAAAGCAACTGAACTTAAAACAATGGAAGGAGTACATCTGAAGGTATTATGTTAAGCCTTAACATTTGCCTCAAAATAAAGAGTCACTACAACTTCTGGTGATGAAGTTAAACTCTTCAAAACTAATGGACAGTCACTCTAATGTTTCAAAACATCTGGTGATGAAGTTAAACTCAAATATGTGGTGATGACACATATCTGTTACTCAAGGCAATCACATCAGAAAAAATAAAGAAACTCATTGAAACCATAAGAAGGCTAATTTGGTTTCAATACACTAAAAGTGTATAGTTATACTTTTTCAAAATAACCAATTATCAGCAAAAGTTACTAATCAACACTTTTTCAAAACAACCAATCATCAGAAAAAGTTACTAATCAACACTTTTTCAAAACAACCAAACTAAACAAAACAATTTTAGCATATGATTTCCCCTAAATCCAATTCTAGGTTATCACATATGTAGTTTGAGCAGCAATTAATATCCATGAACCAAAATCAGTACTCCCTTCATGCAAATCAGTAAAATCAGTAAAATCTAGATCAAAATCAAAAAAATCAGTAAAAATTAAGCTCATGAACCAACCTCCCAATAGAATGTGATGACTGAGTTCTAAATTCTGAGTTCTGAGTTCTGACTGTGTTATCATCCACCAATGATTATGATTCCGATGATGATGCTTTCGCCAAATGAAGCAATCGGTGGCAGTGAAGATGATCTCGGCGACGGAGATCGACGGAGAACGACGATGATGATTGCTTAGCTCCTGTGAAGAAATCCGTTATCTCGTTTGACGGAATCCGTTAGCTCCTGGCCAAGTCTGAGATCATTACACGTGTAGCTGAATCTGATGGCTGGGGTTTGTTTTCTCAAGCAGTCCGTGATTATAACACGTGTCAGGCGCATCTGATGGCTCCGGTTTACTTATGCAGCGTGCATAAGTACAAGGCTTATGCATAATATCCCCTGCCCTTTCAAGGGATGAGAGTGTAATTTTTTCTCTAATATATTTTGTACAAGAGAGGAGAAAATATTTTAACATAAGAGGAGAGAGTAGTATAATTTAAGCATCTCTCAAAGAATAAGAAGTATAATTTACTCTAAAAATTAAGCTAACTTTAATATGTTTTCAGAATGATTGTCATGTTTGTAAAGATCAATCATAAGGTTTAAATAATTCTTATGAAAGAACTTGCTATTATTTCATCCGTTTTAATTTCTTTTTTTATATGAGAACATCCATAAGGAATGGACGACCTACTATGATCTGACTCTATGAGGACGCAACATTCTCGCCTTTAGTTTTCTTTTCCTGTGCTTTCTCTTTTGTTTTGGTTTTTTTCCTTTGCCATTTGAATAAGAAAAATGATGATGAAATAAACACTTTAGTATTTTTTGTACTAATTTGTCATCAAATTAACATTTAATTAAGATTAAAAGAAAATTTTTGTTTCATTTCATTGACTCCTCGATATGGGTTTCTTTCATAATAATCAATTTAAACGACATATTATACACACACACTTAATCTAATTTCTTCATTATTCATTTTGAAATTGGGAAAAAAGAACTAAAAAAAGTTATTAACAATAAAATAAAAACAATATATGATTGATAAAAACTCGAAACTCTCGCTAATATATGATGATTGTATTTTAATATTTCATTGTAACAAACCAGAACTGACCCCCGAACCAGATTCAACTGGTGGTGAAAACAAAAAAAAAAAGTAATATTTATTGAATATAATTTTTTCCCCAAATTGATTAATCTCTTTTTTTTTTTATTCTTCTCAGAGACAACAACATTTAGCATGTTTGGTACACTGATAATAGTGATGCTGTCTATCCTCGCAAGCCTTTTCACAACTGGGATCAACGATAAAAGCACCTTGACATGCACCAATGATTTCTCCTAGGCATTCGTAATCTCTAGCTTCAGTTTTGTGCGTACCTAATGAGAAGAATAAAATAATTACTAGTGTAACATATTTGAATATATTGAAAATAATAAATAGAAGAATATTAACCTCTTTACTAATTATCTACATACCTGTTGAGAATAGAAGAATTACCATTAAGATTGCCAAGAAAAAATTCTGTTTGTGAGCCATTTTCTTTGTATTTTCTTTTTCAATAGTAAATTATACTTTGCATATGAATGAAAAAGTTAGTCATATTATATATGTATATATAATAAACTATATCCGACGTGTATAGTAAATAACATAACATATTAAAAATAATTTATTAAAAACACACTAAAACTAATTAATTATATCTGACATGTATAGTAAATAATATATCATACTAAAAATAATTTATTAAAAAATACTAAAACTAATTAATTCGTTGACCAAAAAATTAATCTATCTATATTCTATATATACTATCCAATTGAAGACTACACACTACTCCTTTCGATATTTTTTATATAAGAGACAATTTATTTTTTTAAATTCATTGAATAATTAATGTATTTGATTTATCCTAAAACTACACAAGGGAGACTAAGGTTTTAGCAAAAAATGACACATGTTAATCTATGAAGCATACAATTCTAAAAATCTATGTGTCAATAATGACAAAAATTTAGCTTCTTTTAGGCAATTTTTGAAAACAACCAATGAGAGGCAATTCTTGGCTTTGATGTTGTAATGGGCCAGCTTTGTTTCCGGCCCGGTCCACTAAACCAATAAAACAGACACAAAAAAAACCGGAAAGGCTGGAGCTAATAAGGTCCCGTCACTTTCACTCATGTGCAAAACACTGGCATCATCAGAGTAAAAGGAGTCAAACGGAAACAAAATTTCAAAAACCAGTTTCTCATTTTCAAATTTCAAACTTCCATCTCTCTCTATACTCCAAATCAACAAATTTCACATATTGAGCTCCATATTTTCGTTTCCAAATAAGAACCCATGGATGTTGAAGCCCTATTCCACCGCCAAATAAGAAAAGGCGATAGGTTGAAGAAACCCTATTCCACCGCCAACTCCGATCCAGGCGAAGCTAAACAAAAGGTAACATCTTATACATAAATTCTGCGATAGGTTGAAGAATAAAGAGATTAGAAAAGATAGAAACAGAGAACGATAGGTTGAAGGAGTTGGTGGAAATAAATCTGCGACGTGAAAAAGAGAGAGCGAAAAGAAACAGAGGACAATATTATTTCCTCCTTTCATCTGTTTCTTCGATTTGTTTTTTGATTTTGTTTCAGTTTTGATTTCGTTTTTCCGTTTAACAATATATATAATTTATGATTGTTTTTTGATTTTTTTGTAGAATGATTAATTTTATGTTTATGTTTGTAAATTAGGTTCCCTTCTCAATTGAATCTCTGGCCTATTTCCAGACCCATCCCAAAGCCCCAGGTAATCTCATTCTCAGTCCATGTTATGTTATTTTTATTTGTCCCTGTTATTAAGTTTTTTTTTTTTTTATGAGAAAAAATATATTTGAGTTATTGTTTCTAATGTTAATCTGAGTTTTAAGCAGATTAAAACTATTGTTATTGTTATAAAGGCTTTGATACCTTATTGATTAGAATGCTTTGATATTATGAGAAAAAACTCAATTTTTTTTCTTTCAGGATCTATTTTGAAAGTGTGTATATCCATGTTAAAGTAAAATTTGGGAGCAACAAATTTCTACAAATTTTTTGTTGTGAGGAGAAGAATCTGGATTAGAGAGCAGCAACAAAAGGGTTATGTTTTTTTCATCTTTAATCTATTTTATGCTTTTGTTTTGAAACTGAAATCTTTTATGTTTTTGTTAATTTGTTAATATAATTTTGTGATTTATAGAGTTTATTTCTTTGAGTAATCTCAGTTTTTGATTAGAGTATGACCAAAACTAAAATTGATTTTTATTATTCTATTTCTTTGTTTCATATGCATATGTAGATTAGTTATTAATTTGCGGTGATATATGATTTTTGTTATTGAGAATTTTGATTGCATAACCTTCTATTAACATAGGTGGTTCCTATTTTATAGGAATATTATTATGTTAGACACTATGTGTTATCTTATTCATCAATATATTACAAAAAAACTTTTTCAATATAGAAACTTAATTTTATTTATCAACCTTATTAGATTGTTCCTATTTTATAGGAATCTTATTACTTATTAGGTTTTTGTACAACTAACATAGGTTGTTACTCAAACTAGAATTTTGGTTTTTTTTTACAGAATAAGGTTCTCCTCCACATGGAGATGCAATCATAAGCCAAGCAATTTAAGTACAACCCCAGGTAATCTCATTCTCATTCTCATTCTCTGTTAGGTTATTTTTATTTGTTCCTGTTGTTAAGTTTATTTTTTTATGAGAAAAAATATATTTGAGTTATTGTTTCCAATGTTAATCTGAGTTTTAAACATATCAAAACTATTGTTATTAGCATTTGTTATTATGTTTTTGGTCATCAATTGACTTTTGCACTTTATATTTGTGAAATTTTTAGTTTGATGAAGGGATCTGATCCATATGACAAGATGATCAAGATAATGGCTGTTCTAGATGCTCTTAAGTAAGACCCATCTTCCAAATTCTATAATATTTGTTGAAAATTAAAGTTGGATTAGTGTTCCATTAGTTTATATGTGATGGATGTGCAGATCTGCCATTAAGATTTTGGTGTATACAAATTCTATAACCCTTTTGAAGATCCATTTAAATATAAAAAGTTATTAATTGAATGCATGACCTAATTGATTAGTATGCTATTTTACTTTGTATAATCTATTTTATGTTAGACTATACAATTATTTTACCCTAAGTAACCTCTTTCTGTTATGTTTCTCTCAGAGGTAAAATTTTCAATGTTGAAACCCTATCGAAGGAATCACATTCTCGAACCACAAAATCAGGTTCATAGTTTCATGATTTTTGCTCTATTATTTTACTGCTTTCTATGTTGAGTTGTTATTTTACTGCTAAAACTACACAAGCAGCACTAAGCTTTTGGCAAAAAACTCTACATGTCAATCTTTGAAGCATCCAATTCAAAATATCTAGCTGTCAATACTTCCAAATTTTTATCTTCTTATAGCATTCATTTTGAATCTAACCAATCAAATGCATTTGGTTGAGTAATAACCAATCAAAATTTTGTGTTTGGTGAATAAGCATTGACGGATATCCAATCAAATTAATGAATTGCCAATCATTTCTGCCCCCTAAATTAATGAATCGCCCCCTAAATATCATTTCTGCACAGTTTAAGTATTATTCTACATAGTTTATGTATCATTTCAGCAGTTTAAGTCTCATTCTGCACAGTTTAAGTTGGTTTACTAGGCATGGTTCTGTTCAGTTTCGGTTATCTCTGTACAGTTTCAGTTTTTTAAGAAACAAGGGTGTCATTGAAAACTGCCAAGTTTAAGTTTTTATACCCAGAAGAGGTTGAACTTCTTAAGAGGTGCATTTTTTTAACTGCATAATTATGTGGCTGCAACTCTAATAAGCATGTATGTATGTTTCTGCATAATTTATTTTCTTGAAACATGTTATAGTTTGCAACTTAACTTATGTTATTGTTGTATTAAGTTGTTTTATACTTATGCAATATACTAATCATTTTAGATTTCTGCTTTATAGTATCCAATGCCCAATTTTGATGTTGCGGTTGATAATGGTACCACGGCTCAAGAGAATGGTCCACATTGAATGAAAACAAGACTGCAGCTAACGGAGTTTCTCCAAGTGACACTATCAATGGCGGTGAGACTTCAATTCTTACAAAATTCATGGATGTTCATTCATGAAAACAAATTAGAGGTACATCTTTATGTTTAATATTTAGAGGTGTTTGTTCATCTAATTTCATATTCAAATGACTAATATTCTTATGATAAACTTATCACTCCAATGAATGGATAAACAAAGATTTGTCCTTTATAATTCATTTTATCCCTCTCTTTTTTCTCACTCATTTTGATTTTCATTATTGCAGCACATCCCCGTGTTTATTCTCTTTTACTCTTCATCCCCACAGAGGTAGCAAGCAACCTGAAGGGATTTGATGAAACCTTTGTCAAAAGATGGTAGCTGAAGCATCATTTTCTTTCAGCAAAATTGGTGGTGTGGTTAAAAAGGATGAGCTTAGTCTTTTTACTGTTGAAAAGGACCAGTTTTATCAAACCCAGATGATGATTTACCATAATCAGCAGGGTCAAAGCAATAAACAGGTAAAAACAGACATTGATTCATTGTTTGCTGTTTTGATTGATTCATTGTCATGAACACGGAGGTCATCACGGAACCAAACAACAGAAACACGGCGGAGAGCAGCGGCGGAAGAAGGGTCAGTGGGTTTGTGAGGAATTAAAGAGAGTGGTGATTTGAGAGGATGCTTTGATTTTACTTCTTAGGCTATTCTTTTGATTTTATCATATGGAGAATGCTTTATATGTTTAGGGTATATAAATATAGCTTCTATAGGTTCAAATCTACTAATTAATCATCTTATAAGTTCTACGGTATAAAACCCTCTTATTTTAAGAATCATCTTATAAGTTTGTATCTATCTAACTTTTGTTTATTTCTATTTCAGGATCAATTGCTTAAACTGTAGTGAAATATGGGAGAACTTTCAATACAAGCTTGATACGAAGGTATGAGATAAATGATTGTTTTTATGTCTTCTATTTATTTATTTTTCCCTATTTTTTGCCTTATCTATTTTAGTCCAATTTAATATTCGAAATATGAAAGTATATTTGCTTATATTGTGTATTAAGATTAGTACTCTTCATGAATATTGATGGTCTGATGCTCAAAGTTCTTCTTTTAATTTTCGTAGCAATTTCCAATTGAGGAAATGTAAGAATTAGGGAAAATGGATTTGTTTGCTGTATTTTGCCTTTACAAATCATGAAACATGTTTTAAGCAAGATGCTGATCTAAAATGGAGAAGTATCAATCACTTATTTTATTTATTGCTTTTGTAGGTTATTGTTTATGTTTTTGGAAAAAGAAACATGGTTCCAATATTTAATAGATTCAATATCAGAATTCATATAGTAGAAGTTACAAGTTCATCTTGAAGCAAAATGGTACCAAAATGGGAAGTTACAAGTTCATCTTGAAGCAAAATGGTACCTTCTTTGTTCGTTTTCATTTCTTTTCTTTTAAGGCTCAAAGTTTTGATCTAAAAGATGCAAACTTTAGTTTCATAGTTGGTGGAAAATTGGTTATGAATAATTTCAATGTCAATTTCAAGCATAGTAGTAATGATAGTAATGATGCAATTATTAAAGAGTTTATTTTGAAAGTGGAGTCAAATTTGCTTGAAATTGTGTTTAGACCTGTTAATGATTCTGGTTTTGGTTTTGTTAATGGTATTGAAGTGTTTTCTGCTCCTGAAGATTTAGTTGTAGATTGTGGTTCTAGGTTTGTTGGTCCTTTTGGTGTTAAGGAATATAAGAACCTTTCTTACAATGTTTTAGAAACTGTTCATAGGATTAATGTTGGAGGTATGAAATTTAACTCCTTTTAATGATACCCTGTGGAGGACATGGATTCCTGATAAGGATTTTCTGGTTTTTAATGTTGCAGCTAAGACTGTAGTGATACTTTTAATTACTTTTAGTTTGATTTGGATAGAAAGAATTATTGTCATTCTTTGAATTTCTTACTTAGTGAGTTGGTGAGGTACATAGCTATGATTATATTTTAAAACTCTCATTTGATTGTAAAACTAAGCATTCCCTTTTCTTTGAAGTGTTCAAACTACAGTGTTAATGTCATATAATTGATGCAACTGTTCAAACTACATGTTTTGTGATTTGTCTCATACTGTTCAAACTACAAATGTTCAAATTTTTTGTGTATCTTAATTGTCATACAAACAATAGCATCTTTGTAGTTTATAATCTGCTTTTACTTTTCTCATAAACAATAGCAAATGTTTTTTAGATCACTAAGTTTTCTGGACTTTAATTGATTGTATTTGAGTAGTTATATTTTTGCTTTCATTTACGTTTCAGAATTCAATTTTATCAGAAATGTAGGTTTTATACATGCGTACTGCTTTTGACTCCTCTAAATTTGATTGAGTAAGTAGTAAACTAACAAAATCAAAGATTAATGTTTCAACTCACTTATGATTTCTTAGGCATGTGGATATGATATCAACAGTTGATATTACTGACTTCATATTTAGAGGAGCTGATCCTTATTTACAAATACCATAATGTTTATCTTGAGTAGTAATTGAAAGTATTAGTTTTCTTCTGCGGATCATTCTGTTATGTATAAATAATGATAGGATGTTTATCTCCAAACAACATGTCTGGCACCTCTGGCTAACATGGCACCTCATGTCCATCGTTTGAGTGCATATGCATCTCAGAGATTAGTTAGCCTTTTTGATATGCTTTCACGCAAGTATGTTTCCTTCATTCTTTACCTTTGTAAAATGTACCATTTCCATTTCAAATTTATACCTTTTAGAGGTGATTGTGATCTTTGGTTTTTGACACATATCCTTGCTTCTCATTAGGTATAACAAATTAGCTGATCGCAGAGATAACAAGCTTCATGTTGCAAAAGAAAACTCAATTGAAGGAAACAATTTTGTAGAAGATGTGGTATATAATATATACTGTCTTGGTGCTTTTGTGATTCTATTGATAAACTTTTGATGAATCATTTTTCTAATGAATAACTTTATTTCTATTGACTCAAGGATGAACCATGGGAATAGTCCCTACATGATATGTAACTTTTTAGATTAGTCTTTTGCAACAGACATGATTTCTTATGCTCATTTTTTATGTCTTTGAAATTTGAAATGTACATTGTTGTTTGGCCTCTTCAATTTAAGTTGTTTTTTTATTGGAAAATGGAGGTCAAATATTGAGGTTTTGAATCAGATCATAGTTTATTTTTTCTCTATTTAATTTTTACATGTTAAATCAAACAGAGTATGTACAATTTCTTCTGTTTTTATTATTTTCATCAGCTTAATGATTTGTTCCATAGACATCTTTATTTTGTCCTTTGAAACATTGATAGCTGAATTCAGTGTATGTGTTGTAACCTTTTAGTTATGTAGCAATGAATTCAAGATAGCCAAAATCAAACAAGAGAAGAAGAAAAATGTATCCTGAGGCATGAATGTTATACTGACTTGTTGAATTTGAATCTTGGTTTTCTCATTTTCTTATAGTGTAGACATCATTGTTGAATATAAATAAGTATTTTTCCCTGTATAATTGTTTTTGTATATGGTTGTTCACAATCTATAGTTACACAAGTATTTTATTTTTTCTTTTATGACTCGTGGATGTTTATCTAACATGGATATGTTGCATATGGAAATGTCACACGAGGGTTGATTGATATACGAGGGTTAATTATCTCATGATTTGGTTAAGAATTGTCTTTAAGATGTACTTGATGGAAATTTTGTTTCTACTTTTCCTTAATTAATACACATTTCTATCATCTTTTCAAATCCCCCCTCTTTTCAAAATTCAAATTTTGAATGACTCGAACGTTCAAATTTTATTTGTTGTTATTTAATTATCATCCATCTCTATTAACAGTTCTATAGTTTGTTTTTGGAGTTCTGTACAAAAGCATTGATTAGGCAGTTTATAATCGTATAGTTTTGGTTTTTGATGCATTTAGGGAGTTTTAGTTCAATCATTTAGTAAAGGTTAAATTGGACTATTGGTCCCTTAACTAATTAAGGTTACAAATTGGTCCCTTAACTTTAATTTTGTTTGTCATATTGATCCTTTTTATTAGTTTTGATGAAAAAACATTAATTTTACTTTCTATTATTCGTTATATGAACATATAAATGATTTATTTTTGAGTAATATTGTTAGTGAATATGATTGTGCATTCAGACATCTTTCTTAGACGAAAGATGAATACACTATCAACCTGTTAAAAATGACCAATATGACAAACATAATTAAAGTTAAGGGATCAATTTGTAACGTTAATAAGTTAAGGGACCAATTTGTAACATTAATTAGTTAAGGGACCAATATGAAACCAATAAATAAGTTAAAGGACCAATAGTGTAATTTAATTTCCTTATTTTTTAGGTTACATGGTTTCATTTTGATTTCTCATTTTGGATTTGTAATTATTATGTTCTCTTCTAACTTTTTAATATGAAGCCTAAATTTTTTGTTCAATTGCTCTATTAATTTTTGTTTCATTATTAAATGACAAATTATTATGCTCTATTAATTTTTTGTTCCATTATTAATTTTTGTTCCATTATTAATTTTTTTGCTTAAATGAAGTTTTACTCCCCTAATTTTTTTGTTCAATTGCTCCTCTAAATTTTTAATATAAAAATTATATTCCATTATAAGTATGATTTTTTTTTTTAAAGTAAGTGTAAGTATGACTCGGGATGACTCAAGTCTGCAAACTACATGAAGAATATTTAAGAAAATGTCATTAATACAAATGTTACTACATTTTCTGCTACAATATACAAATGTTGTTAGTACAGGTCCTGCCACAATATATTTTGTGTATTTTTTTTATTTGATTTGAAATGGTAGACAATTTTAGGAAGAAAACTACCACATTTTGTAATATTGAACTTTTTAATATGAAGCCTAAATTTTTTGTTCAATTGCTCTATTATTTTTTGTTCCATTATAAATGTTTAGAGATCTACCTTGAATAAAAAACACAAATCTAAATTGAGGGGGATCTGATATAACATGTTGTTTGACACGAATTTAAACTGTTTTTTTTCTTCTTCTTATAAAGAGACCGTCATGACATTACAAAGAAACCATTATGAACCACTGACATATACACCAAACACTAAACTAACACTAACATGTATGCATTTGTAATACTTTGAAAAATGAAAGTGGTTGAATATAGTTGTCGTGTCGGTGTCAAACACTAAACGCTCCTTTTTATCTAAAGTGTCAATGCTATATCTTTGGTGCATTTAGGGTTTTCAATAGAATTACAAAGGCTATAGAGTGTGTAGAGACAATTTAGCATGGGGACAAACGACATTTGTAATTTATCCAAGCTTTTATATATTTTGAAATGTTTTTGTATCTGTCATTGTTCTCCCTATTTGATTGAGATTTTATAAAAGATCAATTGAATTTTAAGCGACTGTTATTATTTTTATATATTTGAATAAAAAACACAAATCTAAATTGAGGGGGATCAGATATAACATGTTCTACATATGTTTATTTACGCTTAAGGATAACTAAAAAATATGTTATTTCAATTGAGGGTGGGAAGAGAGAGAGAGAGAGAGAGAGAGAGAAAGAGAGAGAGAGAGAGAGAGAGAGAGAGAGAGAGACCATGTGATGTTTTATTTTATTTTCTATTATTCTGATTTTCAATCAAATATAAGTATGATTTTTTTATTGAAAGTAAGTATAAGTATGACTCAGGATGACTCAAGTCTGGAAACTACATGAAGAATATTTAAGAAAATGCCATTAATACAAATGTTACTACCCTTTACTTTTTTTTGAGAGGCCACATCCTTTAAAATTTAAAGGCTTTGATATCTTATAGAATAGAAATTACTAAAAGAATGTTAGTTCAATCGAGATTATTTTTGTGTATTGTTTACTAACAATATTTTTTGCACTGTGTTCTCAACTTCATCTCATACAAAAAATTGTCACTAAAATGACATGTTATTATGCGAGAGATGGAGAAAAGTATTGGAGCGTAATTTCCTCTGCTCATCTGATTTATTATATTGACATGTTTAAATGTGCGCTTTTAACTCTTAAACCAAAGTATATCATTGAATAACAATATCTCTCCCCTTTCATTTCTTTTGTGATGTTTCTTTAATTTGAATGAGTGGTAGATATATAGTGTTAATTATATATGATAGAGATGTCCTCATTTCTTGATATATAGTTTGAAATAATAGTTTGTCCTACTAAATACATTCAACACTTTCTTTTAATTAAGATAATTACATTACATTAACTATATTTAGAGATTTTAGTTGAGCTAATTGTCAAAGATTATATTTTATTTAAGATAATTACATTACATTAATTACGGTTAGAGATTTTGATCTTTGTTGCAGATGTATACAACAAATGGTACAAAGTCAAATGTTTACAAATCTTAATCTTAATTTTGAACATCTGGGAAGCTATATTATATTATTCCCATGTGATGTTTTAATTTATTTTCTATTATTCTGATTTTCAACCAAATATAAGTATATTTTTTTTTTTGAAAGTAAGTATAAGTATGACTCAGGATGACTCAAGTCAGCAAACTACATGAATAATATTTAAGAAAATGCCATTAATACAAATGTTACTACATTTTCTGCCACAAATAGCTCAATGGAGATTATTTTTGTGTATTGTTTGATAACGATATTTTTTGCACTGTGTTCTCAACTTCATCTCATACAACAAATTCTCACTAAAATGACATGTTATTATGCGAGAGATGGAGAAACCAAATTAATTTGCTTCTACACAATACAAATATTGCAGTCAATTGCAACATCAAAACAGCCCCAAGGAATGGAGTTGAAAAGTTTATAACCATAAGATGGTTTCAATTTCTTTTGAATGCTAACATAGAAGCTGACTCCAGAGTTAGGTTGATTCTTTTGGATCCGCCTAAAAACTTGATTATTGCCATAATAGATCTATAACGATCAATCTATATTTCAAAATTGTTTTCATGTATCTTAAATTGTACTTCAAACTTTAATGTATTTTAAGTTATTGTTTCTAATTTATATTAGTACTAATTGTATTGCTTTAATATTGGTTATCATATTATGTGTCTAATTTTATGACAATGTTCGTATTCAATTAATTTTTTATCTACTGTTATTCATTATATTATTCTTTTTTAAATAATAATCTTGAAGCAATATTCCTATAATTTATGACCATAAGCAAATTGTTCCCCGTGCTTTGCACGGGTGTGAATACTAGTATTATAGACGTCCAGATACATTAATTCAATAAAATTAAAAAGATGAAATATCTCTTATAAAAAAATCATATGAAGTATTTTATAAGCCTCGTTAAATGGTCCGGTATATTTGGTTTGTTCTTTCACAAGTTACCTCATCATGTAGTAACATGACTCCATGACAGTAAGACCAAACTTGCAAATTTACAACATTAAGACCTACTGCAATTTTGTCTCTTAAATTTATGGTCTCAATAGCAGCCAATAAGACCAATCTTGCAATCATCAATTATATCTCATGGTTTTTCAGCCTATTGAATATGCATCAATGTAAGAAAATAGAAATATTAAAACCATTCAATCATTTGCACCAGCACAAATAGAATTTTACATTGACCCAATTTTACAGTACAATAAGTGATAAACAAGTTTTTTTTTTTTTAAGCATAGAAATATATATATTAAAATAAAAAAGAGTACAAAAAGCTGAGGGGGCAAAACCTGACTCAGCAACCACACAAAAGTGTAGAGTTTGCCCCGAAGGGTATTACAACAGAAAAGAGCCTACACAAAGTGGTAAAAACATACAACCAGACAAACTGGTGTAAAGAACCAAATGTTAAGCAACCTAGTACACATCAACAACACAACCCAGCAGGCCCAACGAGGGACACGAAACTGAATTGCAAAACAAAAGATCGATGAGTAAAAAGTTACCAGCATCTTAACAACAAAAGAACCGACACATCTTCTAAGGAACGGCGAGGATTCTGACCATCAACATGGTAACAGAGAACCAACCGACAACTCATTGTTGGAGAAACAACAAGTAAAAGACCATTTCTAGCCTAATCTGAGCCGGCGTAGCACAACCAACACCAGATATAGAGCACGACTCTGAACCCACCAGTGCATGGGTGAACGAGAAACTGCAAACGCAACACCGCCAACCACCCATTAGAAACATATTTGAACCACCAGAGATCAACTCGACCCATAGGAACGACGACGAGCAAGAGACCGGCGACGAACGAGGGTTAATCGAGAAGAAACTGTGATAGCCACCAGAGAGAACAGAGTTAGAGTAAAACCTGAAAACCACAACAAAACAAACGACGAAAAAGGAACACTCGTCGTTGTTGAAACACCCTACGCCGGAGGCGCAAGTAAAGCTACCCCAAGGGGTTTAAACACCAAGACAACCCCCATCTCCCAACGAAGGAAAACAGAGGATCTTGGAGTAAGGTGGTGAGGAGTGCCAGACGCACCACATCGCACCACCATCTGCAGCGTCGCTACATCTTGAAAGGAGGAAGTTTGGATTTTAGGGATTAAGCGGCGGCTGAAACTTTAGAGAGAGGGCAGAGCGTATTTTTTTAATTTTTTTTTTCCTTTGGCACTCTCAAAACGTATCTCCAAAGTCTTCAATTTGTATAGTCAACTAGTATAAGTATTTTTCCAAGTGATAAACAAGTTCAATTTGATGAAGAAAAAAAAACTTAAGAAACCATTCAAATTTTTATTCTTAAGTTTTTGAACATATCACTCAATATTTGATTTTGTTTTGATTGAGACACAACTAATTAACTTCATTTGTCCAATCAAGTTGATGGATAAGGGGCATGAATTACTTGTCTCAGATTTAGACTATGATGTAAAAATAATATGAGAAAAAAAAAAATACTGATGTAACAAATAATATATGCTCATCTTATCTTATTGATACAAGTTCAATGGTAACAACTTTAGGCTTTGTTTGGATTGGTGGTATGTGATGGAATGGAATAGAATGGAATGAAGTGGTAACTAATTAGATTCCATTGTTTGGATTTGAAAAAAAAGAATGGAGTGGAATAGAACATGATGGAATACATTCCATCCCATACCATCCAATCTTTCAATTTTCCTTTCCCCCCAATTTGGGGTGTATGCAATGGAATGAAATTTTATAAATAAATTTTTACTCTTATACCCTTATATTTATTTTATCATTACTACTGCATCTTCCTTCCACCTACCGTTTTTTCTGCTTGTTGTGGCATGTTGCTCTCGTCGACCAGTGACGGAGCCAGAAATTTTAGCTTGTGGGGGCGAGGGACGATGGAGTTAAACACAAAAAAAATAAATTATAATATCACATTTGAACAAAAGTAAAAACACGTTTACTCCTCTTTCGAGATAAAGTGAAGGTTATATAGTGGTTGTTAATGTGTTATATATATAAAAAAAAGTTGGAATAGATGATACATAAGAAACTTTTTATATTTTAGGTTCATTCGATAGATGATACATCATTTATTGAAAGACATATCTATAATATATACTAGATACATTATCTATTTAATGAAATTGAAAAATGAAAAATTGCGTATATATAAGAGCGAAAGGAGTATACATAAATTATGAAAGAGTTGATGCTTATAAGTTGAAGTTGAACTAGTATGCATGTTACACATTTTAATAGAGTATGCATGGTGGGTGTGGAGTATTGGCATATAGTATATACATTACAATTTCTAAAAAAATTGTGCAGGCACATGCCCACAAAGTGTTCCATGTAGCTCCGTCCCTGTCGTCGACAATCAATTTTTATTGCCAGGCTTCTTGCTTTTGTGTGTGTTCTTTGTTTATCTATACCAACAATCAATAATCACATTGAGTAAGGCATTGGATAAACAAACAGACTATTCATTCTTCAATTTTATTCACATTGAGTAGCGGTAGGTACGTCGTTGGATAAACAATTTTATATACATATATGTTCATTCTTCAATTTTATTTTTGCTATCTATACTACAATTGAGCCATAACAAATTAAATAGATCGTAAAATTTAGTTGGAATGCTATATGAAATTTTATTTGGGTGGTTTAATGGAAGAAAATAAAAATTTAATAATAATATGTTTTAAATAAGATCCGGTAGTTCAGAGTTTGACCACGATATAAGTAAAATTTTACAATTTTTTTAATAATAATAGTTTTTAATTAAGGGTAAAATTGGGATTAAAAATTATAACTTGTTCCGCTCCGTCTACTTTCCAAACAATGGAATGGAAACAACATTCCGTCACATCATAAGATACCCAAACAATGGAATGAGATTTATGTTCCATTCCACTCCATTCCATTCCACTCCACTCCGCTCCATTATCTTCCATCAATCCAAACATAGCCTTAAACTTAGCCTTAAGTTACAAAGTTGGAATCCCTTGAGAGACGCCGAAGCGGTTATAAAATGGCCATTATTGTCGCTTTAATTTTTTTTTTTAAAATTCCCTCTGCCAATTGTTTTCTTAAAAAATGGTTATTGAATGAGATCAAACCAAGAATGTTAAACAAGTTGATGTCTGCAGGGTTTACTACTTTGCTTTTGAAGCAGCAGAGAGAGTTTGGTGTGATGGTCTCAGTTGGGACTTGGGAGGTGTCCAAAAATAAGCTTAAGATAATCGAGCATCGCAATATGGCATTTCTAATTAGATATGGGATCCGTTTGAATGGACTTATTTTTGAGTTTATAAAAAACAACTTATACAAATAAATAAGTTTTTAGGTATTATTATAAACTTGTCAAGATAGTTTATCAAAAACAGCTTATTAAGATTATTTTTTTGACAAAAAAAAAAAGTAAATGAATGTAAACGGCTTATTAAGATACAATTTTTGTTAGTGAGATTTTCGTTAGTGAGAACTTATATAATAACATAAAAATTTAATCATTTGCATAAACTATTTTTCATAAGTCAAAAAATAAATCAATCCAAACAGACCCTTGTTAAATGGAAATTTGATAATTTTTACTTTATTGTTTTTACCTTTTGTCATGTTTCTTACTCCATGAGAAGAAAGTACTTTTCTGATATTCTAGTACTTGAATTATTATTTATTACCATAGATTTAATACATACTTGTTTGCCAAAAAAAAAACAAACAATACATACATACTTAAAAATTGAAAATTTGATGCAAGTAACGATATATACAATAATACAAATAATCAGCAGGAGAAGGACGAGTAATCACTTATTTTAGTCCTGTAAAATGATAAGCGTTAACACTCTGAAGACTAGAGTACTCCGAAGTCTTGTCATCTAAGTGATCTTATAATCAATAATGATCACAATATCATAATGCAGATATCATGTATTCATGTACTCTTGCTATTGCAAAATGTTTAAAAGTGAAACTTGAAGCTTATCAATTTTAAGTCTAATTTAACCTCATGCATTGATTGCAATAGTTTATCATGTAATTTTTCTTTAGGCTTTGTTTTTCTGACCAAGCAAGCTTTTGATACACAGTTAGCTGCTTCTATTGACATGCTGTTTTCTCTTCAGATACGTTATTCTATAATGCTTGATTTTTCATATATGTATATCATAATTTCTCAGGCTACTAAGATTTCTCTAAACTATATACAAGGAAATGATAAGTCATAGTTACTTCAAAGTTTTGTATTTATTTCTTATTAGTCAACTGGGTGCTTGTATTCAATCAAATTAAAAACCATATTGTTAGTATTGTATAGAATGTACTTCTGGCCTAAACTAGGAACCACTATAGGATTGCATTTAAGCAATAAACCATTACTTTGCAAATAATGGTTCCTAGCTTAAACCATATGTTTAGTAAAAAAAAAAAGCTTAAACCATATGTACATCTATACACATTGCTCCAATGCCATTCTATGGGATGACATAGCCGAGATCAAGGGTTCCCTTGCTTATGAAATTCACTAATTATATAGGGCAACTAATTTGTTTGTTGAATAAAAATGTGAGGGACAAATTTTAGTTTATTTTTTATAATATTTTTTAGTTATGATGGGACAAAATAAGTTTATAGTACCAATCGTTAGTTGGTTTAGTGGTGATTGGCGCTAAACTTGGTAGGGAGGACCACAGTTCGATTCCCCGCAACTGCGATCGGGAGGAGGCTGGAACCACTTAATGCCAGAACTGACCTCCGAACCAGATTAAACTGGTGGTGAAAAAAAAAAAAATTTATAGTCTAAATACTACTAGTAAATCATTAATCCCTATCCAAAATTCTCCTTTTACTAATACTATGATCACACACGGACATCAATCCAAATTTAATACTCTTGTTAATGAATTTCATCATTGGATTACAAACGATCGAGACGACCACAATTATGATGGTGCAAATATTCTACGTTCTGACTTTCATAATACCTAATGCTTAAAAAAAAATCAATTTAATTTAAAGACTCACATTATAAATATTTGGGTTAATAGACTTTTACTCTCTGCAAAGTAGTCGAGTTTTGTGTTATCTCCTGTAATTTTTTTTTTCTTGAGATTATCCTCTTATAATGTTGCAGATTTTTTTTTTTAGTTCATTTTACCCTCCGGGGTAAAACAAAACAACATTATAGGGGGATAAAATGAACTAGAAAAAAAATTCTGCAACATTACAAGGGAATAATCTCAAGAAAAAAAATTACAGGAGATAACGTAAAACTCGCCTACTTTGCAGGGGGTAAAAGCCTATTAACCCTAAATATTTTTTTTAACAATAGCATATTATATACACACTTAGTCTAATATCTTAATTATTCATCTTAAAATTGAAAAAAAGAGCTAAAAAAAAGTTATTAATAATAAAATAAAACAATATATGGTCCCGTGAGCTTAGCTCAGGGGGCCGGGGTTCGAACCCTGGTCATCCCACTTATCCATCTCAAAGGTGGAATTTCTAGTCACTAGATTACTTGACAAAAAAATAAATAAAACAATATATATTGGATGAAAACTCGAATCTCTAGATAATTTATGATGGTTGCATTTCAATATTTCATTGTAACAAAAAATAATAATTTATTAAACAAGTTTTTTCTTCAAGTTAACTAATCTTATTAGTCGGAACAACAGCATTTACCATCGGTACATGCATAATTCGGATAGCCATTTTTCTTGCAAGCCAATGGACAACTAATAAGACCACCTACACCATAACATGGACCGATGCATATACGTTCAGCTTCAATTTTGTGCATATCTAATGAAAAGGATAAAATAATTTATTAGTGTAAAATATATGAATATATTGAAAATAATAAACTGAGAAATATTAACCTATTTGCTAATTGTCTACATACCTGTTGAAAATAGAAGAATTACTATTAAGATTGTCATGAAAAAGTTCTGTTTATGAGTCATTTCTTTATATTTTCTTTCTCAATTGTAAAATGATACTTTGCATATGAATAAGAAAGTTATCATATTGTTTGTGTATAAATAAGAAAGTTAATTTCTTTTCCTTATCTTGCAGGGATTGGATATTCAAGAATATTAACAACAATCTACGTGGAGTGTGTGAAGTAGACTGGACTTCGACTTTCATGGTAGCATGCTGGTACTTGTGGACCTGGAGAAACAAAGAAATTTTTGAAGAAGGTTTTCAACGTCCAACGGACCCTACTTATGTGGTTCTCAAGATGGCTAAAGAGATTGAAGGCTGCTTCAACATTCCATGGATTTGTAATCAACATGACACTATCTTCATTGGATGGAAAAGACCTCTAGAAGGGTGGGTGAAACTCAATTGTGACGGATCTCAGAATAAAAATAGTATAGGCCTTGCTGGCTGTGGTGGTTTGTTAAGAGACTCAGATGGCAGATGGATAAAGGGCTATTCACGAAAACTTGGAGATTGTGATGCTCTTCATGCAGAGATGTGGGGAATGTACTTGGGATTGGATCTTGCTCACCAACAAGGAATCAGAAAACTCCATGTTGAAAGTGACTCTAAAGTGCTGATTGATATGGTGACAAAGAAAAAAAACTTCAATGGAAACATACCTACTTTAGTGCGTCGTATCAGACAACTCCTGCAATTGAATTGGCAAGTTCATTTGTCTCACACTTGGCGTGAAGGAAATCGAAGCGCTGATTGGCTAGCTAATTTCAGCTACACTCTAAGTTCTTGCAATGTTCATTTTCTCGAGTCTCCGCCTAGGGAGCTTCAGAGTCTTCTTTTTGACGATATATCCGGGGCTTGCATGCCTAGGAATGTCCGTCTAACTTTGTAGTTTCTTTTCTTTTGGGCTTCGGCCCTCTTTTTTACCAAAAAAAAAAAATAACATACTAAAAATAATGTATTAAAAATATACCAAAACTAATTAATTCGTTTGACTGAAAAATTAGTCTATTTATATTCTTTATTATAAGATGTTGTTTGATTCGTTTCGATGAATATTTTTAAAATATCAAATTTTTATAATTTTTACTATTATACAAATAAAAATAATAATTGTCAAAGTTATGTATCAGTATGCGTGAAAAGATCAACTGTGTCACTCAATTTTGGACGGAGAGAGTATAACTTTTCTTTTATTAATATTTGTGTGCTTCTTTGAGTAAACGCCACTTATTTTTTTTTTTTTTTGGACAGGCACCGCTACTTATCATTAAAACTCTTACAATTGAATAAAGTGAGCATAATAGGAATATCAAAGAAGATGAGTTTAGGAATAAATTTAGAGAATGAGATTTTGCCGTGGCTGCCATCAAAATCATTTATGCGTGATGTGTTCAACAGTCTTGGTACCTTCTTTTTAAAACTTCTACTTTTTAAAAAAAAAAGTGGCACATGAACATATGCATCGATGTAAGAAAATAGAAACAGTGTAGCTTAAAACCATTGATACAAGTTCAGATTTAGACATTGATGTAAAAATAATATGAGAAAAAAAGAAATTGATGTAACAAATAATATGCTCAGCTTTGTAATCTTAAGATATATACAATGTTCGAATCCCCTAAGAGAGGTCATTAGTGTTGCTTTAATTAGTAATTAGTAAAAATAATTCTCTTTGTCAATTGTTTTAAAAAAAAATGATTATTGAATTGTTAAACAAAGTTAATGTCTGCAGACTACTTTGCTTTTGAAGCAGCAGAGAGAGTTTGGTGTGATGGTCTCAGCTGGGAGGTGTTAAAAAATTCTAATTTGATTTTGGGGCTGTTTAAATTAACTTATTTTTGAGATTATGAAAAACATTTTATGCAAATAAATAAGCTTTCACGATTATTCTAAACTTGTCAAAGTAGTTTATAAAAAAACAGTTTATTAAAATATAATTTTCGTTAGTGAAAACTTATATATTAACATAAGAGTTTAATTATTTGCATAAACTAAACTTATAAGCTAAAAAATAATTCAATCCAAACGAATTCTTGTTAAATGGAATGATTTTTACTTTTATTGTTTTTAACTTTTGTCATGTTTCCTACTCCATGAAAAGAAAGTACTTTTCTGATATTCTAGTACTTGAATTGTCACCAAAGATTTAATACATACTTAAAATTGAAAAATTGATGCAAGTAACAATACATACAAATAATCAACAAAAGAAGGTCCTTCTTTGAGTACTCAAGAGAGTTTAGAGTATAGATGTGTTGTACTACACTAAAGGATATGTTTGTCTTATCTACTTGAATCAGATTTCAGTTACGATTGTGAGTGCTTCTTAAAAATTAAAATATGGGTCATTTAAAAAGGACGGGTAATCATTTATTTTAGTCCTGAAAAATGATATGGGGTGACACTGAAGACTGGAGTACTCCCAAGTCTTGCCATCCAAGTGATCTTATAGTCAATAATGACAATATCATAATGCAGATATCATGTATTCATGTACTCTTGCTATGTGCACCCGTCAAAGTTTATTATATGATTACAAACGATCCAAACAAGTACAATTCCGACGGGTGCACGTACATACTCTATGTTTTGACTTTCATAATGATCAATTGCAACGACTCACATTATAAATACCTTTTTTCTTCTTCTTTTTAACAATATCCTATTATATACACACTCAATCTAATTTCTTAATTATTCATCTTGAGATTAAGCAAAATAACTAAAAAAAGGTATTAATAACAAAATGAAAACAATATATGATGGATAAAAACTTGAATCTCTCGATAATATAATATATGATGATTGCATTTCAATATTTTATCGTAATGAAGAATAATAATTTATTAAACATTTTTTTTCCAAATTAATTAATCTCAGTAACAACAACATTTAGCGTCATCGTTGCAATCATAATTCTTATAGCCTTTATCCTTGCAACTCTCTCCACAACTAATAAGACCACCAACAGCAACACATGGACCAATGATTTCTGCGCATTTTTCATTTTTAGCTTCAGTTTTGTGCATACCTAATGTGAAGAATAAAATAATTAGTAGTGTAAAATGTTTGAATATATTGAAAATAATAAATGGAGGAATATTAACCTCTTTGCTAATTGTCTACATACCTGTTGAGAATAGAAGAATTACCATCATCAAGATTGCCATGAAAAAATTATGTTTATAAGCCATTTCTATGAATTTTCGTTTTCAATCGTAAAATGATACTTTGCAATTTTTTTTTTTACAGATACTTTGCAATTACATATGAATGAAAAGGTTGGTGATATTATTTGTATATATATAATAAATTATATCTAACATGTATAGTAAATGACATAAAACACTAAAAATAATTTATAAAAAAGATACTAAAATTAATTAATTTGTTTGACCGAAAAATTAATCTATCTATATCTGTCTATATATTTCTCTTTCCTCAAATTGCTTACCTCTCATGCATTCTACTTTCTCAATTTGGCAATTAATACAATTATGAATTATTATTTCACATGCAATCCTACAATCAAGTGGATTAATTGGGTTGATTTCACAAATTTGAAATTGTTTTTGGCATTCATTGTTGAATTGGAAATTGGATTAATTTCACCTTAATTGAATTTCCTCTGTTATTCATGTTACTCTTTTTAGGCACTATCATCTCCCCCTTCTAAATATGCCGACGACAACCTCCCAAACAACCACGACCACGCACAATCGTCTTTATTGTGTACTATTGTTTCTTTGTGTATCTGGTATATTTCAATTATGAGTATTCATTGTAATTTTAATAGGCAAATCGTTCTTGAATAATGAATAATAAATTTTAGTATAAAATCATGATTTTCTCTGTTGTGTGTCGAGTTACTTGTAATGTGTTCAGGGGTTACAACTCTTCATCCCCTCACTTTTCTGTTGCAAATTAATCTCTGACAACTCCTTTGTGATATCTTCACACTTATTGTCTCAAATGTACTCTTGCAAGGAAGGATTTGGTTAGGGAAAGTCTTGCCTAATGCAAGTATTGTTGCCTTCCCTGGGAACAGAAAAGCATGACTAGCGCACACACCATTCTTTGCGAAATTTCCATTCAACTCACCCTGTGGCAACTTTTTAAGGTTTAAGCAAACACTAGTTCTTGCAATGTGGAAAAAATTATAAGACTTGGTGTTATGAGGTTTAAGCAAATACTGGAATAAATTATTTTGCATTGTGGAAAAAATTATAAATCTTATAATTTTTTCCACAATGCAATATATGCAAATAATTGTTGATCAAAAAGTTATTGAACCGTGTCAAAAGAAAAAGAAATTGTTATTGAATATGCAATGGAGTTATCGATGAAGAATTTTTAAGAGATGCTATAAAAGTGTGCAATGTCGAAACAAAACAAATATGAAGGAAATCTCTTTAATTTGAATCCTCAATAAATTAATTTGTATTGTACTTGTATGAAAGAAAATAAAAAATAATTTGTTCTGTACTTTAAATTTTAAAGAAACTTTTTTTACCTACTAGAATCAAATATCAGTTGAGTTTTGAAGTGCTTTTCAAAAATTAAAAGGTTAAATAAGTTTTTTTATTTAAAAATATAATAAATTTTGATTTTAGTCCATGAAAATAAAAATTGATTAAAATTATTTATCTCAGTTGATAACCCTGAATGTTTGAATTCCCATAATTCATAAATTTTTAACGAATTCATAGGGTTCGAACCTCGAATATTTTACATTTTCACTAGACGAAAAATAGTTATAGAAATAGTTTATAAAAGGATATTTTTATTTTAAAAATAAGTTTTAAACAATGATTCAAATATTGATATACATTAGACCACATTTCTGGTTTTTTTGGGGGGTGCGCTGTAGCTTTTGTTTTTTCTGGGCCTTTGTTATTAGTTTTGGGCTGTGGCTGAGATTGGTTTGTAATTTTTTCTCTTTATTCTTTTTGTAATCTTGGTTTCTTTTGGTGATGATCTTAGTTTATAACTTTCAATTTTAGTTTATTACTTTATTTCATTGATTTTATTCAAAAATAAAGTTTGTTTCATTTACTCCTCCGTTATAGGCTATTTATATTTGGGTGCTTTTTGGTTAGTTGATCACTACTCGTTATTATCAACAAAACCCTAACAATTGAGAAAATTGAGCATAGTAGGAAATTGAAAAAGTGGCACATGAACATAATTATTTATTTCATTATTGGATTTCAGTATTTCATTGTAATGAAGAGTAATAATTTGTTAAACATAAATTATTTTCCAAGTCAACTAATCTTAGTAATTGGCACAACAACATCGAGCTTTTTCGTCACACTCGGAATGCTGATAGCCTTGTTCTTTGCAAGTCTTTTCACAATGAATAGGACCACCTATACCATAACATACACCAATGCATTTAAGTTGTACTACATGTCTAGCTTCAGTTTTGTGCATACCTAATGAGAAGAATAAAATAATTAATTAGTGTAAAATATATGAATATATTGAAAATAATAAATGGAGGAATATTAATCTCTTTGCTAATTGTTTGCATACCTATTGAGAATAGAAGAACTACCATTAAGATTGCCATGAAAAAATTCTGTTTGTGAGCCATTTCTTTGTATTTTCCTTCTCAATCGTAAATGATACTTTGCATATGAATGAGAAAGTTGGTCATATTATTTAGGTATATATAATAAATTAGATCCGACATGTATAGTAAATAACATAACATACTAAAACTAATTTATTAAAAACATACTATAACTAATTTATTTATGTTTGACTGAAAAATTGATCTATCTATATTCTACTATACTCCATCCGTTACAGTATATAAGCAAAAATGCACTTTCTAGATTCATTGTATAATTAATGTACCATGACAATTTTATTGTCTAAATACATTAATTATACAATAAATCTAGAAACTGAATTTTTGCTTATATATTGTAACGGGGGGAGTATTCGTCATTTAAATGAATTAGTATACTTGGCATTCACCGCAAACATAATATGGCTAATATATTTTAGTATAATTTTATTTCTTTTGAAAATTTTATTATTTTAATCGAGTTTAGTAATTTATTCGAGATTTAAATTTTATTTTATATAGTTTCATAATTTATAAAAACTTTTACCATTATATGTTAATGATATTTGCATTAGAAGTTTGATTATATTAAAATGAAGTTTTATTAATAGAGGGAAATATAGATTTTTATAAGAGGGGAGATGAATGAAAAGCTTCTTTCAAGGGTTAAGAGTGTAATTTTTTCTCTAATATATTTTGTATAAGAGATGATTGTATATTTTAACATAAGAGAAGGGATATGTTACACCCCGAATTTTCAAAGACCAAAAAGGGCATTTTATTTTTTTATTTTTTTTTATACATATCAGAGTTACGCATAAAAGATTTTAAATGAGCCGGCATTCAAATATACAAAGGAACTCATTACCATAAGGTGCTTCGACAAGCAAAGTGTATTCCTGAATAATTACAATCCAAGTCAAAGTATTCCAAGTACTCCAAGCACTACAACCCAAAACAAACCAAGCTAGAAACCTATGCCCAAACAAAAGGCACGATGTACAACCACACCGGCGCAGAGTCTAATTCTAAACTATAGCTCCAACACGAGCTCACTGAGGCCCTGAGCAGCCGCCGCCCTCGCGACCTACAGCATCATCTGGGGTGGGAGGGGCCCGCAAATGAATATTGAAAGGGTCACCACAAAATAAAAGTATATATATATATAACCGGTGCGAAAGATGTACACATAACAAATTTCCACATACACGAGAAAAACTCTTTAACACAAAAGCAATTCCCACCAACGGGCTTATATAAACCAATGCACACATAGCCTATCAATGCAGACTCTACATGATCGTGACACCAATCACTGGCTGCCACATGCATGAATTCCGGAATTTAACGGTGGGATAACACCGGGTACGATCACCTAGATCAAGTACCGACTCAATTTGGTGGAATACCCCGAGTACAATCACCCAGATCAAATACTGACTCAATTAACGGAGGGTACAATCACCTAGATCAAATACCGGCTCAATTAAAGGCGGGATATCACCTGGTACAATCACCTAGATCAAATACCAACTATGAGTGCATGAGCATACGTCTTCTCTACATATACTAATGCAAACAACTTACATATTCTCATAATATGTAATCTCATAACAACATGTCAACACATATATTTAACCAAATCATATGTAAGACAAACATAACAAGCATACATACATTTCCAATCATATGTATTCACCCACATGTTCATACATACATCTTCAATCATATGTAAAACAACGCACGTATTGTAAACACTTTCTCATCACGAGAATACATAACACATACATGCCAAACACACAAACACGCATCACCGAAAATAACCAACAAACATGTTATAACTCAGTGAAAAGACAGAAATAAAGTGATGCCCTTACCTCGGCAAGCTTCCGTTACCCTTTCTCGTGAAATTCTACAATTCCCGCTACCTAAAATATATGTAGCGTAAAATCAATAAAATACTCATCGTACATCCTATCGAAACGAAACTTGTTCTCAAAAGTCTAAGGGGGTTTGAGGTACTTCTAACTCTCTCACCTAGCGATTCCAATTTCTTCCCATGGTGATAAAAAATTCACGAAGTTAAAGACATTATTTTAGTCACACGAAATTCATTTTTGTTTCAAAGCATACAAAGAAACACTAGAGTTATCAACCCAAAAGAGATCAATTTCACACAACAAAATCATTTTAAAACAAGCCATAACTCTTCAAAATAAATCAACAAAAATCAGAGTTTTCTTGCGTCGCAAGTTTCAAGTTTTTCTTACCAAGTAAAACCATATACTAACTCAATGATCAATTTTCTCACATTGTGGACTTTAAAAATTTTGGAAACTCATGGCCCCTTCTTGTGCATAGGCCACGGCCACAATTTGGGAAAAGGCATCAACCCTCAAAATTTTTCACTTCCAATGGCATGGTAATATCCTATAATACCCTAAAATCATTTACCCGTGTTGAGTCTTTGATAATTGGCTGCATTTTTGGAAATAAACTTTGTGCAAGATGTGCGATCCGATGCTCTGGCATTATGTAGAGCATTGAATAATGCTCAGGAGGAGCGCTCATGGCAAATGCTATTTATGGAATGTTCCGTTTCTCTTTCATGAATCTTGCATGGCGCGTTTGATATGCTTTTATGTAAGGAAGGTTGTTAATGCTTCAGATTCAGTTCAAGAATAATTCTGAGAAGAATCTCTTTGAAGAATATATTTGCTAAAGAATCTCATTTTATTTATGTGGAGTTAATGCTTGGGTCAAAGAATTAAAGTCTACGTGTGTGCTACTTTCTGAAGTATTTAAAGAGTGGCAAAACCCTAATTCGAGTTAGTTGTTCACGCCGTTATTGTGCTAGTTCTTAGAATTAGGTTTTGCGTGTGTTTTGTAATTGTGAGCCTTTCTTGTGTCACCTTGATGCAAGCTTAGGACGTGTTCTAAGTGTTGTAATTGTGTGTTCCTTCTCCTAAGCTTTGAAGCACGGAGTTAGGACTTTTGTGTGTGTAACACTCCAAGCCTTTAGGTACGAGTGTGTAGTTTTAGGAGTGTGTCTCCAAAACTGTTTTGTGTCTTGTGTTTTATTGAAATCCTTATTGTAGGTAAGGTTGTAAGGGAGTGAGATGGGATCTCATATCTAGGAGTTCCTAGGTAGAAGAGTCATTGGTAGGGCCTAGGTTCTTAAGTTGTAAACGGGGCGTTTGCTGTAGACTTAGGACTAGGACTATTATAGTGATATTCCTTCCTGGATTGGTATCCCCCAGACGTAGGGCTTGTTTAAGCGCCGAACTGGGTTAACAAACAACTTGTGTTCTTTATTTGTTTACTTGTTTATTTTCATTCTGTTACGCGCGAGGCCGGATAGATTGTTAGAGCATCGAGTAGAGCATCGTGCATAGCGTGCCAGGAATTTCAATTGGCATCAGAGCAGGCACCCTGCCTGTTTGGGTGAGATTCAGGACCTGAAATGTCTGGCACTATGGAGAAAGAAGGAGGATACATGAACAGGCCACCCTTGCTTACTGGATCCGCAAACTATGACTCTTGGAAATCAAAGATGATGGCCTTTCTGAGATCCATTGATAGCAAGGTTTGGAAGGTTGTTTTGACCGGATGGGAACAACCCACGTATGCAAGCAAGGAAGGTACCTCAACGGGGATAGTGAAACCTGAAGTAGAATGGACGACAGAAGAGGAAGCTGTAGCCAATCATAACCACAAGGCTATCTATGCCCTATTTAATGGAGTAGACACTAGTGTTTTCAAACTCATCAAAAATTGTGTGTCAGCCAAAGATGCGTGGGAAATATTGCAAAAGTGCTATGAAGGGACTACCAAAGTGAAACAGTCTAAGGTTCAACACCTCACATCCAAGTTTGAAGCCCTAAGAATGAAAGATGATGAGAGTATTCAAGATTTTCACTTGTGCCTTCTAGACATTGCAAATTCTTTTGAAGCCTTAGGAGAAAAAATTTCTGATGAGAAACTGTCAAGGAAACTTCTAAGATCTCTTCCCAAAAGGTTTGACATGAAGGTAACGGCAATTGAGGAAGCACATGACATCTCCACCATGAAGATGGATGAACTTGTTGGATCCCTCCAAACTTTTGAAATTGTTTTGAATGAACGTAGTGACAAGAAGAACAAAAGCATTGCTTTTGTTTCAAACACTGATGATAGCAATGATCAAAGTGAGGAAGAAGAGGAAGATAGCTTAGCTGATGCTATTGCCATGCTTGGTAAACAATTCAATAAAGTGTTGAAAAGAGTTGGAAGTAGGAATCAACAGAATGGGCAAAGCATTCGGCTCGACATCCACAAGCAGCAGCATAGTATGAAGAAAACCAATCCTGAAGAAAAGAGCAATCAAAGCAAAGGGGTTCAGTGTCATGAGTGTGAAGGTTATGGTCACATAAGATCAGAATGTGGAACATATCAGAAAAGACAAAAGAAAGGGCTAACTGTTTCTTGGTCAGATGAAGATACTGATGAAGAAAATGAATCAGCAAGACATGCGACTGCCCTCACTGGGACATGTGTTGAAGTTGAGGATTGGGAATCTGATGAAGATGAGGATGTATCTTATGAGGAACTTGCCAGTACCTATAAAGAATTGGTCACCAGATATGAGGAGATGTGTAGGATTCTTGAGAAGCAAAAGAAGACCATCAACAAACTTCAAGCTGAAGTAAATATCCAAGTTCAAAAAGCTACTCAAGCTGAAGAAAAGGTCATCCAAGTAAATGCTCAAATGGATGATCTAAGGAAACGTGTAAGTCAGCTGAACTCAGGAGCAGATCTTCTTGAAGAAATTCTGGATAATGTGCCAAGTGGGAAGCTTAGGTCTGTTGGATACAACTACTCAAGTCTGAATCAGTACCAACAGGACCCTGAAACCAAGTTCACATCAGGAGAAAATGTCATTGATCCTTGTACTGGAAAGGTAATGCTGGAGCATCAGACTCGACATTCTAAAGCCTACCCAGTTCCAAAGTTTGCCCTTGATCCTAAAGTCTCAGTTCAGCAAAGACCAAGACCTTTTGCTCATCAAAGGCCTAAAAATCAAAGGAGATATCGTAGGTGGGTGTGTCACCATTGTGGTAAAAGAGGGCACATTAGACCTTTTTGTTACAAGCTGCATGGATACCCCAACCAAGAGCCTAAACCAAATGGGGTACAAGAGGAGAACGCTATTAAGAAGGAATGGAGACCTAAAGAAGAAAATGTTAGACTACCTAAAGAAGAAAATGTTGGGTTAATTGCTCACACATCCCTAAGAGCTTCTTCTAGGGAAGATTGGTATTTTGATAGCGGGTGCTCTAGACATATGACTGGTGAAGAAAAGTACCTCATAAATGTAAGATCTTACAAGGCGAGCTTTGTAACTTTTGGAGATGGTGCAAAAGGAGAAATAGTAGGAATTGGGGATCTGATCAGTCATGGATTGCCCAACCTGGAGAATGTACTTTTGGTTAAAGGCCTCACTGCAAATCTTATTAGCATTAGCCAGCTGTGTGATCAAGGCATGAAAGTTAACTTTACCAAGTCTGAATGTCTTGTTCAAAATGAAGAAGGGAAATTGATGTTAAAAGGCACTAGATCCAAAGACAACTGCTACTTGTGGGTACCTCAAGAAGAAGCCTTTACATCCACTTGCCTAGTCACCACAGAAGATGAAGTTCAACTATGGCACCAGAAATTGGGACATCTCAATCTGAAGGGAATGAAGAAAGCCATATCTGCTGAAGCCATTAGAGGCCTTCCCAAACTCAAAATCATTGAGGGAAAAGTGTGTGGTGAATGTCAAATAGGAAAGCAAATCAGAATGCCGCATCCAATGCTGGAGCATCAGACAACATCAAAGGTTCTTGAACTGTTACACATGGATCTCATGGGACCCATGCAGGTGGAAAGCTTGGGAGGTAAGAGATATGCTTTCGTGGTTGTTGATGACTATTCCAGATACACCTGGGTAAATTTTGTCAGGGAGAAGTCAGACACTTTTGATGTGTTCAAGGAGCTGTGCATTCAACTTCAAAGAGAGAAAGGAAGTAATGTTGTTAGAATCAGAAGTGACCATGGAAGAGAATTTGAGAACTCCAAATTCAACGAATTCTGCTCCACTGAAGGGATCAAGCATGAGTACTCATCTCCTATAACCCCACAACAGAATGGTGTGGTTGAAAGGAAGAACAGAACCATCCAAGAATCAGCTAGAGTCATGCTTCATGCCAAAAGCATCCCATATCACTTCTGGGCTGAAGCCATGAACACTGCTTGCTACATACACAACAGAGTTACTCTAAGAAAAGGTACTTCTTCTACTTTATATGAACTATGGAAAGAAAGGAAGCCAACAGTCAAACACTTTCATGTTTTTGGGAGCAAGTGCTACATTCTAGCCGATAGAGAGCCAAGAAGGAAGCTTGACCCTAAAAGTGATGAGGGAATCTTCCTTGGGTACTCCACAAACAGTAGAGCCTACAGGGTCTATAACTCAAAGACTCAAGTTGTGATGGAATCTGTAAATGTTGTTGTATTGGACTCCTACTTGAAAGAAAATGAAGGGATAAATCAAGGTGCTCCGGTTAGTACAAATGTTGAACAAGATGTTGAAGCATCAGAACCATCCAGTAATGCTGAACAAAATGTTGAAGCATTAGAACGTCCCAGTAAAGAAAAATCTGATGAAAAGCCTCTTGAAGAAGATGCTGAGACAAGTACTGAACCTCAAGTCCAAAACAAAGGTCCCTCAGTTCGTGTTCAGAAAAATCATCCCAAAGATCTCATTATTGGAAATCCTGAACAAGGAATAACCACTAGGAGGACAAATGATGTAATTGCAAACTCTTGCTTTGTATCTATGTTCGAGCCAAAGAATGTCAAAGAAGCTCTCACTGATGAAGCCTGGATTGAGGCTATGCAAGAGGAACTGAATCAGTTTGAAACTAGTGATTATGGGATAATGTATTCCCATTGTGAAGATTCTACTCTATATGGATATTGTGATGCTGATTGGGCTGGAAGTGCAGATGATAGAAAAAGTACTTCAGGAGGATGTTTCTTTTTGGGCACTAATCTAATATCTTGGTTTAGTAAAAAGCAGAATTGTGTGGCATTATCCACTGCTGAGGCAGAATACATAGCAGCTGGGAGTAGCTGCTCACAACTGGTGTGGATGAAACAAATGCTGAAGGAATACGATGTTGAACAGAATGCTCTGACATTGTATTGTGACAACATGAGCGCCATAAACATCTCAAAGAATCCAGTTCAGCATAGCAAGACAAAACATATTGATATTCGCCATCATTATATAAGAGATTTGGTTGAGAATAAAATTGTGACTCTGGAGCATGTGGGTACAAAGGAACAAGTGGCAGATATTTTCACTAAGGCGCTTGATGCTGTGCAATTTGAGAAGCTAAGGGGCAAGTTAGGAATTTGCCTCTATGAGGAGTTATAGCAGTTAATGAGCTTGAGGCGTGCAACTGTCATTTTTTTCTCCAACCTATGTTTGCACGCTATCCTAGGAGAATCAGATCAAATTCTTTCCTCTCATTACATGTGGTATATGCTATCATATGTCCTATCATCAGGTGTATGGTATCTATATGTTTGCATTTGTCTACTGATTCCTGATCGTTCTGATGTTGGTAGTTGTAGAGTAGTTGTAGCATGTTTGCCTATAGAAGCATGCGTATGTTATGATGGTTACACATAGCTTGTCTGCCCCATGTTCATTTGCAGTTGTGGTATGGTTGCATATAGCCGGTCTGACCTATGTGCATGAGATTGAGTAGTGAGGGGATGAGTAACTCTTGTGGTAGTTGGTGGTGATTATTACTATTCTTGTATGTACTCCTTATGTGCGAGAATCTATTTTTCTCTGTATGATGGTAGTGAGGGGGAGCTGGTGCGTATTTGTCAAATTTGTGGCCAAAAGGGGGAGTAAATGTGTTGATTAATTTGTTGGGTTGGTTACCTGCTCTTGTTTCTGGTTGTGACTGAGAACTGTTCCTGTTCTGGTTTGATTAATTCTGGTTCGATTAATTCTGATCTGCACTACTCTGGTTATTGATGTTATATCTGGTTCTGGTTATGATGTGACTGTAGTGTAGTGTAGTGTAGCCTGATTGAAGTATGTAGCTGGTATGTATGTTTGTGGTGTGATCTGATGTGCAGGTGTTAAGGGGACGCAAGGCTCCAACATCCCATGCATATGTGCAGGGGGAGTAGAACTGTGGCAATGCTGAAGCATTCTATCCCACATCCCATCAAGTTTATTTTCCTGACCATTTTAGGCGAAGTAGTTGTTATGTGTTCCGCTGTTGCATGCCTCTCTGATATTCTTAAAAGATACAATTATTCTTTTCTACTATTTTTCCATGAAGGAGTAGTATGGTAATGTTTTGAAGAATAGCCTCTACAGATCTTTATGCTTGTGTGTTTATGTTGAGAAAAAGAAATGTAGTTGATGTATCTGATTAAGTACTATCTGTATGGTCATAATTTGTTTTAGCCAAAAATTTGCCAAAGGGGGAGTTTGTTGAGTCTTTGATAATTGGCTGCATTTTTGGAAATAAACTTTGTGCAAGATGTGCGATCCGATGCTCTGGCATTATGTAGAGCATTGAATAATGCTCAGGAGGAGCGCTCATGGCAAATGCTATTTATGGAATGTTCCGTTTCTCTTTCATGAATCTTGCATGGCGCGTTTGATATGCTTTTATGTAAGGAAGGTTGTTAATGCTTCAGATTCAGTTCAAGAATAATTCTGAGAAGAATCTCTTTGAAGAATATATTTGCTAAAGAATCTCATTTTATTTATGTGGAGTTAATGCTTGGGTCAAAGAATTAAAGTCTACGTGTGTGCTACTTTCTGAAGTATTTAAAGAGTGGCAAAACCCTAATTCGAGTTAGTTGTTCACGCCGTTATTGTGCTAGTTCTTAGAATTAGGTTTTGCGTGTGTTTTGTAATTGTGAGCCTTTCTTGTGTCACCTTGATGCAAGCTTAGGACGTGTTCTAAGTGTTGTAATTGTGTGTTCCTTCTCCTAAGCTTTGAAGCACGGAGTTAGGACTTTTGTGTGTGTAACACTCCAAGCCTTTAGGTACGAGTGTGTAGTTTTAGGAGTGTGTCTCCAAAACTGTTTTGTGTCTTGTGTTTTATTGAAATCCTTATTGTAGGTAAGGTTGTAAGGGAGTGAGATGGGATCTCATATCTAGGAGTTCCTAGGTAGAAGAGTCATTGGTAGGGCCTAGGTTCTTAAGTTGTAAACGGGGCGTTTGCTGTAGACTTAGGACTAGGACTATTATAGTGATATTCCTTCCTGGATTGGTATCCCCCAGACGTAGGGCTTGTTTAAGCGCCGAACTGGGTTAACAAACAACTTGTGTTCTTTATTTGTTTACTTGTTTATTTTCATTCTGTTACGCGCGAGGCCGGATAGATTGTTAGAGCATCGAGTAGAGCATCGTGCATAGCGTGCCAGGAATTTCAACCCGAACAATCAAAACCAATTCAAACAAACCCACACTTTTGACAATTTTTAAATTTGTTTTCTTAAGACATAAACATATAATTTTCTTCCCCAACCAAGACCATAATTGATCATTCTTCTAAACCATGATTAAGTCCTCCTAAAAAGACTCAACAAAATTTGAAAACTCTTCCCTCTTCCCTTTATATGGTGCCACGGCCAAACTAGGGTACATAAGGCCAACACCTAAAATTTTTCATTACAAAACCCTAGGAATCATCTACTAGTTCTTAAAGTCGTTGAATTGATCAATCACACTACTTTAAGAATCAAATCAAAAGTTTCTAAAATTTGTTCATCAATTCCTCAAGAACACCAAATAAATTATTTTCTTATTTTTCAAAACAAAGTTCATAATCAAACATCCATTTTGCCACAAAGCTCAAAACTAACCTCAAAAACAAAATCTCCAAACAAAAAAATCAAGTTCTACTAATTTTCTTCTCAAGAACAATAATCATAAAGCTTAAAAAAATCCAAGAGGCTCATGGAAGGACAAGGAAGAGAAGAGGTTAGTTACCTTAATGAGAGAGTGATTCTTGAAACTCAAAGATCCTAGCAAGCCAAAACTCTAAGCTTTGAGAAGAAGATGAAATTTTGAATGGATGATGAGAGTGAGAGAGAGTTCGGCCGAGGGAGAGAAATGAGGGGAAGTTGTTTTGTGATTTTTCTCTAAGTCCACAATTCCTAAACCTCCTTACTATGCAATTTCTCTTGATCAATCCGAGCCCTTGGATCAAAAGCAAAAGTTACAAGACTAATCCCTAGCCATTGGATCCAAATAACTCATGATTGCTTTTTGAACAAATATCTACTTTACGCTACTCAGCTCTCGCGTTCGTTCTCGGCGAGTCGTACTTCGCTAACGGTCTAACTTGCGAAAAATAGAAAATCTACGAGATAAAAGTTCATCGTAAACCATTTCTAAAAACTATCGCTAAACTTTATTCTCCGACTGAAATTTATTTCCTTAGCTCCCAAAAATATTCTGAAACTAGATTCCAACTCGCGCCGATATATAAAGTCTCCAATTAAAATTCGATGGAAAACAGAAACCGTAAAATTTTAAGCAGCGGGAACAGTTTTCTACTCGTTTTTCAAAAAAACGGGGAAAGTCAAATTTCGAAATTCTGAAGACACAGGAACGTTCTCATATATAAAAGAGGACTAAGAACCAAAAGTCTGGGCTTTAATAGTACACGAATCCAAAACCAGCTTCAACTCAGCAATAATGCTGTTATTACAACGATGTTTGCGAAATAACTTAATAAAAACCCTAAAACTCTTAGCCAACACCAACGTTCCTTGCACAAACTGTACAGTGAGATTCTGGGTTTTACAGGATAGAGGTGTAATTTACTCTAAAAATTAAGCTAACTTTAATTTGTTTTCAGAATGATTGTCATGTTTGTAAAGATCAATCACAAGGTTTAAAAAATTCTTACGAAAGAACTTGCTATTATTTCATCAGTTTTTTTTTTTTTTAATGAGAACACCGAAATGGATGACCTACTACGATCTGACTCTATGAGGATGCAACATCTCACCTTTAGTTTTCTTTTCCTGCTTTTTCTTTTATTTTTTTTTCCTTTGTTGTATATAAAAAAAGAAGATGAAATAAACACTTTATCTTTCTTTAGCTCAATTTTAGTTTGTTTTGCTGATTTTAATTAAAAGAAAATTCTTGTTTCATTTCATTGACCGCTCGTTATGGGTTTCATTCATAATAATCAATTTAAACGACATATTATATACATACACTTAATCTAATTTCTTAATTATTCAATTCATTTTGAAATTGAGAAAAAAGAACTAAAAAAAGTTCTTAACAAAAAAAATAAAAACAATATATAATGGATAAAAACTCAAAACTCTCGATAATATATGATGATTGCATTTTAATATTTCATTGTAACAGAGTAATATTTATTAAACATAATTTTTTCCCAAATTAATTAATCTCAGAAACAACAACATCTAGCATCATTGGTACACTTATAATTGACATGGCCTCTATTCTCGCAAGCCTTTTTACAACTAGGATCAACGACAGCAGCACCTTGACAATGACCAATGACTTCTCCAGGGCATTCTAAAGATCCAGCTTGAGTTTTGTGCATATCTAATGAGAAGAAAAAAATAATTATTAGTGTAAAAATATCTGAATATATTGAAAATAATAAATGGAGGAATATTAACCTCTTTGCTAATTATCTACATACCTGTTGATAATAGAAGAATTACCATTAAGATTGCCATGAAAAAGTTCTGTTTGTGTAACACCCCAAATCTTATATTTTATTATATTTGATTAATTGATGTTATTTAATTAATTGTATATGTTAATTGATATGTTTTATATGTATTAATTAATTGTTGCATTTATGTTTGTTGATGATGGACTTTTATGAGTATTGAGCTTAATTAGAATGAATAAGAGTGTGTGGTAGGATTAAGGGTAATATGGTAATCTAGTGAGTTAGTAGGTTGTGTAGAGATAAGAGTGACACTTTGGTTATTATCTTAAAGGGATAGAGTGTCTTGGAGAGAAAGTAGTGTCAATGGTGTAAATAGTACAAGAATTCGTGGTAATAGTAAATTTGAGATTATGAGTGGAATTAGTAGTGGAATTAAGGGTAGTATGGGGATTTGACTATAACCTAAGTTGGGGTTATATATAGGAGGTTTTTGTGAAGAGTAGTGGTGTGATTTTATTATCATAAAAATGAGAGAAAGAGAAGTTAAGAGAAAGAGAAAGTTGAGAGAGTAGAGAAAGAGAAAGAGATGAAGGAGGAGATCAAATAAAGAATAAGCCATGGTAGATTAAAGGAAATCAAGTGGTGGAGTAGAGATTCCAACTTTATTAAGGTATGAGGTTAGATAATATAATTAGAGTGAGCATAAAGAGGGGAGAATGTCTATTTCTCCATTCCCAAACTCTCTACACTCTTTTCTTTTGGGTGGGTGTTTCATTGAATAAAAATGGTACATTTGCATGATTTAATGATTATTGAGCTTATTACAATATGAAATTATGAATCTTGGGGTTTTGAAATGGGAATTTGTAGATGTTTGTGAAGGATTTTATGTTGTTATGAAGTTTTGAATAAATATATGAAAATCATTACTTTTGGATGAAATGATGTTTGATGATGTTATAAGTTGTACTTCTATGCTTAGTATGATTATAAATGATTAAAGTTGCTTCCTTTATGTGTTTTTATGCATTGGATAATGATTTAAGAACATTTGAGTTAATGGGTTTCAACTTGTATTTCGGAAAATCAAGGATTTGTGTAAGAAAAACTGTTTTCTAGAATACCTGAAGAAAGATCGTCATTTTTGACCCCTTTAGACTTCGAATTGGAATTTTGGTTAAACATGAAAGTTGTAGGTCTCGTTCTTAGCTTTCCAACGCATGTTCACTCATCGCGTTTGGATCAACGTAGCCCGAGTTATGACCATTTTGGTGAGACAGACTTCTACAGGAAGAATCTGTCAAATTCGCGTGCGCGAACCTTTCTCGCTTGCGCGAACTTAACAGCCCAGTCAGCAGGGTTGACTTTGACTTTGATTGACTTTTTGACTTTTTGTTGACTTATGCACCCGGAACCTATTTTTAATGATTTTTCGCGTAGAATCCATTTTTGATGTTAGTTTTTAAAGATCATGCTTGGATTATTCTGTTTTGGTGTAGGATTGTTATACTTTGTTAATTGAATTAATAACTTACTATATGTACTTGAATTGAGTTGTGATATCATACATGTTGATTAAATAGATTAATTATGTTTATGATGATGATAGATAATTGTTGATGATTAGTGATGTTGATAATATGATTATGAATATGTTTGAATGAAGAGTATATGTATATGCATATATGATTTGATTACGTGACGATTGATTATGGTGAAGGTTATTATTTAGTGATAATAATAATAACTTGTATACTTAGTTGAGTTGAGAATAATGAATTAAGTTATGATATTACTTATATGGTTTAAGTATGATGATTATGTTTGTTGAGATACGATTATAAATTTAAGATGACGTGATTATTGCTATGTAATGTGTGTGCTTGTACATGTAACCATAAGTGATGATATATATTGTGATGATTGTGATGAAGATTGAGAAGGAATATTAGGTGGAGATATCCTAGCATTCATTAGTTGATGTGAAGAGTATCATCATAGGTGGTATATGTACATTCATGCATTCATAAAGTCCCCCATGACTTAAAACTGACTTGAGACGAAGTCCCCCATGACTTAAAACTGACTTGAGACGAAATTGGATATAATTCTATCCTAAAATTGTGATGAGGGTACCACATGCATATAGATGTGTCTAGGTTGACATATCATTGATAATGACATTAGTTTGCATTAGGGTAATTGTGCACTCTAATTGGTATTTGGTAATTGTCATTGTTTTTCATTATAATTGTGAATGATTGAATAATGTGATACTTATGATTGAGCGTATTATGAGATGTGTAATAATTGATTGATAATTGATGATGATGTGTATACTTGATAATTGATTGAGAATGTGATATTATTATGATGCATTATATTTTATGATTATGAATATGAATGATATGAGATTGATATTTGTTTATGAAATGAGTTGTTAGACATGACCATGTTATGTCCTAAGTATTAAGTGTGTTCTTATACTTAGTTTCTTTTATGGTTATATTATCTAACACTCTGTTTTGTGTATGTGCTGGATTTGGGATCCAGATCCTCAGGTTATGTTTGTGTTCCAGTCGTTGGTGAAGCTCTGCTCTGATCATGACACGGGGATGAGATTATTTCTATAATGTATATTTAGAGTCTTGCTTCTTATTTCCCAGTGTATTTAAAGATGTATTTTTCTTATAAACTCATTTTTGTATAATAATTGTTTTACTAATTAAGTTGTTGGTAAACCTTTATGTGTACGATGTAATACTCGAACCAATACTTTTATAAATCAAATTTTATTTCCGTTGCGTACTTTGAAGAATATTTTATTAAGTTAGTATTTTTATTAAATGCGGGTTTGGGTGTTACAGTTTGTGAGTCATTTCTTTGTATTTTCTTTCTCAATTGTAAATTATACTTTGCTTATGAATGAAAAAGTTGGTCATATTGTATGTGTATATATAATAAATTATATCCAATATATATAGTAAATAACATAACATACTAAAAATAACTTATTAAAAACATACTAAAACTAATTAATTCGTTTGACCAAATTTTTTTATCTATCTATATTCTATATATACTATTCAACTGAAGACTACCAGAGGCGGAGGCACCATGGGGTTTACAGGGCTGCAGTCCCCCCCCCCCTTCCCACCACAAATTTGCAAGTTTTTTATTTATACTATATATATATATAATGTTTGAAGCAAGCTCTGCATTTTAAATAGGGAAAAATACACTAACCTCCCCTGAGGTCTCTTTAAATAGCACAAACACCCCCTCTAGTTTTATATTAGACACTAACCTCCCCTCAGGTATCTTAAAATAGATAAAAACCTCCCCTATCAACTTAACACCGTTAATTATTCCGTTAACCCCTCCTCATAGACACAATCCTCCCCTAAGATATTTTAAAATGGATAAAAACCTCCCTTATCAAATTAACACCACTAGGTTTTTTTAAAAAAAAACTTCACTATGCATAAGGGATACAAATTCACTATACAACAAGACTAAAATCCTCCATATTACATAGACATACAACAAGACTAACAAAGTGGCTATACAACACAATACCAATAAATCAATAAATTCTACAAAATTCTCATAATCATAAGATAAAAATTTGTGTCATTCTTTGGCTTATCAAGTAAGCATATAACCTATTGCTACCAATGCCATGTTTCCTAATGTTTATTTATCAATACTCTCTAGGCATGGGATACTGTTTTCCTTCTGTTCTATCAATACTCACAGCTGGTTCTATCACAATACTCCTTAGCAAGCAGCATTCGCTTTTCTCATAGCAGCTAGCCACTTGGTAATATTGTCCTTGTGGCATTGGCTAAGCTCATGATTTATGATAAATGGTTTTGTGAGTATTTTTTGATACATAGTTTTTGCAGAAATTACACCATTTGCTGCCCTGGCTGACTCAGTATTGAAAACAACAAAAAGGGTAAATCAATCAAACAAAGAGCAAAATCTAACTCATCAAAATGTAATTAAGACAAAAAGAAATTGATGATACAGTTCAGTAAAAGTTTAAGGCATCATCAGATCTATTATTGCTCATTTTTAACTAAATTACTCATGCACATGTAAAAGCTCTTACAACACAGATTATCCATACAAACATGTATGAAGTAAAGAACAAGAAGAAGAGACAGCGATACCTGTATGAAGTGAAGGAGAAGAAGAGACGGTGATGAAAAAAAAAAAGAAGCACGTTTCTATTTTGGATTTGACGGCGTTAACATTAGGTAACGGTAAGGGAGGTTTGTGTTATGTGAGAAAATAGAGGGGGTGTTAGTTACATATAGATAGAGTTTAGGGGAGGTTAGTGTAACACCCCGTTTTTCAACAGCCAAAAAGGGCATTATTTTTTTTTTTTTTTTTTTTTTTTTCAACTAACACTCAAAGTGCGCATAATAGTTTTATAAATGAACCGGCATTCAAATATACAAAAGAACTCATTACCAAAAGGTGCTTCGACAAGCAAAGTGTATTTCCTGAATAATTACAATCCAAGTCTAAGTATCAAACAAGTTAGAAGTCCTATGCTAACCAAAAAACACGGTGCACAAAACACACCGGTGCATAGTCTAACTATTCTAGGCTACAACTCCAACCGCTCACTGGGGTCTGGAACAGCCACCGTCGTCGCCACGACCTAACCCATCATCTGGGTGGGATGAGCCCGCAAATGAAAGAAAGGGTCACCACAAAATACAAGTATATATATATATAACCGGTGCGAAAGATGTACACATAACAAATTTCCACATACACAAGAGAAAGCTCTTTAACACAAAAGCAAATCCCACCAACGGGCTTATATATATGATGCACACATAGCCTACCAATGCAGACTCTACATGATCGTGACACCAATCACTGGCTGCCACATGCATGAATTTTAATTCCGGAATTCAACCTCTCTATAGAAGGCGTAGGTCTCTGGTGGGATAACACCTCCTACTATTGGTGGGATAACACCAGGTAGAGTCACACAAGACAATACCAAAACAATCACGGTGGGATAACACCGGGTGAGTCACACAAGACAACCACCAACTCAATAAAATCCAGTGGGATTTGGCGAAGTCGCACAGACAACCGCCTGGTACGAAGGCAAGTCACACAAGACATACACCTAGGCACACAACTATGAAATGCATGGCATATATTCTCTTCGGCATATACGGGATAGTCACACAAGACACAATCCTCGCGTAGTCCTATCTGACGCACGCATTCACATATGCTCATGCAAACAAACACATAGCCCTAAGCCTATGTACAAAGCATCTCAGCATACATACATTTTCTCAATCATATGTAATTTGCACACATTTTTATAAACACGTTCTCATCAACGAGAATACATAAGTACAAACATGCTAAAGCACACAACAATTGCACACACAGCAAAACAAAGCATGTCGTAATCGTTTTAAAGACAGAAATAAAGTGGAGCCCTTACCTCGGCAAACTTCCGTCAACAACACACGTCCAAACAACACAACACTTACTTGCTTCCTAAAACAAGCAAAGTATTCCATCAAAACCATAACCAAACAATCCTTAATGTTTTGGACTCTAAAACCCCAAAAAACCAAAGGTTCTCAAAGGTAAAATCCTACTTTCGGATACTATACCAAAAACTACCGTATTGATCAACCCCCATGAGTTATTCGTACTATTTTTAGGACTCAAAACAATTGTCAAAAGTCTTAAATAATTTGAAATGCAAAATGGCCGTTTTCTTGCGTTATAAGCTACGTACTTTCCGAGTACCCGAAAAACTCGTTTCCAATCCCCACCACTTCCATAAATTAATAAAAAGGGATTAGAAAGCTAAAAACCAAGTTTTGAAATCAGAATCCAAAATTTTAGGTCCCAGAACTCGCCCTGGCGAGTTGGTGGCGAGTGAAGGCAGAGAGTTCTGGTCTTACTCGCTCTGGAGCTCGCCCTGGCGTGTTGTCAGGACCTGTGACACTCGCCCTGGCGAGTAACCACTCGCCCGGCGAGTTGCACCTGTCATGACAGCACAAGACAGCAACTCACACCACCTTTTTCCACCCAAACCTAGTTTGATTCTATTAGTTCCCAACACTTTTTCAAAACATAAAAGCAAACCATTTTCATAAGCAAGCAATTCATTTTCCGAAAGCTTGTTGGTTGCTTCGAGTGCAAGTTATTTGATTTTCATTTACAAAATCAAAACCAAATCTAAGCACAAGTTTTATTACGGGCCTTAACCGTCCGGTAATCATTTTCAAACATGTTTTCAAGGTAAAAAGCGACACCACATGTCACAATAGGTTTAAACCATTTTGACCCCAAAACACTACTCAAAAACACTTAGGAAAATATTTTCATAAACCTCAAAATATTTTTCATCGGATTTTCCAAAACAAAACCATACAACGCGTTTCCCGTTCGTCCAAAGGTTCAAAGACAACTTTTCTTTTCAAAACCTTACAACATAACCTCATGTAATTGATCAATACATAAACCAACCTAAACCCTAACTTTTCTCATGAGATTCTCACAAACTCATGGAAAAATTGAAACAACAAAGCCTAGCATGCTTACTAAACTCTCATGAACAACTTTCATGAAACCAGAACTAGCAAGAACAACCTTTCTCACCAAACCCTCTTAAGAACATAAACCCAAAAACCTCACAACTCTAAAAATCTACCAACCTAGGAGATAAGAAGAGAGGGTTACCTCAAGAAAGTGATTCTCTACAACTTTCTTCAAAGCTCCAAAGCTTGAAATGGAGTGAAATGGTGAAGAATGGAAAATTTAGTGAAGGTTAGAAAAAGAAATGGAGTTTCACGTGGAAGAGAGAAAGAAAGGAGTGAAGTTTATGATTTTCTCAAGTCCACAATCATCAAACCTCCTTACTATGTCTATGCTCTTGCTCACTCATGGCCATTGGATCAAAAATAAAATGCCAAGACAAAACCCTAGCCATTGGATCAAACCAAACCAAATCCACTTGAGATAAAACTCAATACCTCAAAGAAATACTCACACGTTCAGCTCTCGCACGCCGCGACGAACGAAACTCACCAAAACAGAAAACCTACGGAAAGAACGTCTAACGTTTCACATTTCCAAAACTTATCGCGGAATCTTTTTCCGCAACTGTAATTTTCTTCCATACCTCAGAAAATTAATCTCAGAATATATCTTAACTCGCGCAGATATATAAAACTTCCATCCGAAACCTCACTCAAAACAGACGCAATAAGATTTTACAACAACGGGTAAAATCCTACTCGTTTTTCCAAAAACAAGAATAATCCAAAACTCGTTATTCTGAAACCACAAATAACTTCTTATACAAGAAACAGGATCACAAGACAAAAGTCTGTACAATTACAGTGCACGAGCACTAAACAGACTCGATTACAGCAAAAGCTTATAATTACACGATGTTTCGTCACACGAACACATCGAAACCCTAATATTCCTTAAACCAACTATACAATGAAAACTTGGGTCTTACAATACTACCCCCCTAAAAGAAGTTTCGTCCTCGAAACTTAGACGTCGTCAAACAAACTGGGGTATAATTCTTTCATCTTACTTTCGAGCTCCCAGGTCGTATCTCCTGTAGCTTCGTTCCATATTACCTTCACCAAAGGTATCTCTTTCGTTCTCAAACGTTTCATCTTCCTATCCGCAATCTTGATCGGCGGAACCTCGAATGACAAGTTATCCCTCAACTGGATATCATCTGGTGTAATCACATGCGATGGATCCGGTGTATATTTCCGCAATTGCGACACATGGAACACGTCATGAATCAAAGATAGTACCGGTGGCAACGCGATCCGGTATGCTACCTTCCCAATCCGTTCCAAAATCTGATAAGGCCCTATAAACTTCGGAGTCAACTTCTTCGCTTTCAAAGCCCTTCCAACACCCGTTGTTGGAGTAACACGGAGAAATACGTGATCTCCCTCCTCAAACTCTAAAGGCCTCCGACGCCTATCCGCATAACTCTTTTGTCGATCTTGAGCAACTTTCATCTTTGCCCTTATCTTTCGGACCTTGTCCGTCGTCTGTTGTACCATTTCCGGTCCTACTATCATACTCTCCCCATCTTGGTACCAACACAAAGGAGTCTGACATCTTCTCCCATACAAAGCCTCGTATGGTGCCATTCCAATACTCACGTGGAAACTGTTGTTGTATGTGAATTCTATCAAAGGTAATACATCATCCCAACTTCCACGATCATCCAAAACACAAGCTCTCAACAAATCTTCCAAAGATTGATTTGTTCTCTCGGTCTGCCCATCTGTCTGAGGATGGTAGGCTGAACTCAATCTCAGTTTCGTCCCCAACGCCTCATGCAAAGTCTTCCAAAAGTGTGAAGTAAACTTTGGGTCTCGATCCGACACTATACTTGACGGAATCCCATGTAACCTCACAATCTCAGCAATGTAAATGTCGGTCAACTTTGCTGCTGTATCCGTAGTTCTTACCGGTAGAAAATGAGCGGACTTAGTCAAACGATCCACTATCACCCAAATGGAATCATGCTTCCTCCTGGTCTTAGGTAACCCAGTGATGAAATCCATAGAAATGCTATCCCACTTCCACTCGGGGATATCTAATGACTGCAGCATCCCTGCCGGTCTCTGATGTTCAATCTTCGCCTTCTGACAAGTCAGACACGACGCCACATACTCAGCCACATCCTTTTTCATACCTGGCCACCAGAAATCATGCCTCGGGTCTTGATACATCTTTGTTGCTCCAGGATGTATACTAAGTTTACTCTTGTGTGCCTCCCCTAGAATTATGTTTCTCAAGTCCATAGCTTCGGGTACACACACTCTCCCTTGACACCTCAAGATATTGTCCGATCCCACCTTGAAATCTCGGTTGGTTCCTCGAACAATCAAAGCCCTTTTCTCCATAAGGAACTTGTCATCTTGACAATTAGCAATATCTTCCAACAAACCGTTTGAGATGGTAATCATACCCAGTCTCATATTCCCTAAAGCAAACTCTACCTCTAGGTGCAAGTCACGAAACTCTCTCAACAGCTCTTGTTGACTAGCCATTTGTGCCGAACAAACCGACACACTCTTCCTACTCAAAGCATCGGCTACCACATTAGCCTTTCCAGGATGGTATTCTAAAGTGAAATCAAAATCTTTCAAGGTTTCCATCCATCTCCTCTGCCTCATATTAAGCTCTTTCTGATCGAACAGATACTTAAGACTTTTATGGTCACTAAACACGACAAAAGTGCAACCATAAAGATGATGTCTCCAAATCTTCAATGCAAAAACAACGGCCGCAAGCTCTAAATCGTGCGTAGGATAATTCTTTTCATGCACTTTCAACTGTCTTGACGCATAAGCCACTGCTCTCTTGTGTTGCATCAACACACAACCCAACCCTTGATGAGAAGCATCACAATAAACCTCATACGGTTCCTCCGACTGTGGTAACATCAAAACTGGTGAAGTCGTCAACCGTTCTTTCAACAACTGGAAACTCAACTCACACTTCTCTGTCCACGCAAAAGGTTGATCTTTTCGCGTAAGTTGTGTCATCGGTGCCACAATCTTAGCGAAACCTTCAATGAACCTTCGGTAATAACCGGCCAAACCAACAAAACTTCTCACATCAGTCACTGTTTGAGGTTGCTTCCATGAAAGTATCGTATCAATCTTGGCTGGATCCACGGCTATTCCCTCTTTTGATATAACATGGCCAAGGAAATTCACCTCTTCCAACCAAAAATCACACTTTGACGGGTTAGCATACAACCTTTTCTCCCGCAAAACTTGCAAAACCAAGCGAAGATGCTCTTCATGCTCTTCTTCACTTTTCGAATACACCAAAATGTCATCAATGAACACCACTACAAACTTGTCCAAAAATGTATTGAATATCCGATTCATGTAAGCCATAAAGATAGCAGGTGCATTCGTCACTCCAAACGGCATCACCAAAAACTCATAATGCCCATAACGCGTCCTGAACGCCGTTTTCTGAATATCCTCATCTCGTACTCTTATCTGGTGATAACCAGATTTCAAGTCAATCTTTGAAAACACTGAGGCTCCCCTCAACTGATCCATCAAATCATCGATTCGTGGCAATGGATATCGGTTCTTGATAGTCACCTTATTAAGTTTCCGATAATCCACACACAAACGAGATTTACCATCCTTCTTTTTAACCAGCAAGACCGGTGCTCCCCAAGGCGACACACTAGGCCTTATGAAACCTTTACCTAACAAGTCCTCAATCTGACCTTTCAACTCTACCAACTCGGCTGGAGCCATCCGATAAGCTGATTCTGAAATCGGACCCGTACCCGGTTGCAAATCAATAAAGAATTCCACCTCTCTACACGGAGGAAAAGCTGGAATCTCTGATGGAAACACATCTTGGAAATCCTGAACCACTCGAATTTCCCCAATTCGGATCTCTGACATCACTCCTAAGCTAGCAAGTGAAACTATCTCCGGTTCCCCGTTACACATAACCACAGAAAGCCGATTCGCAGACAAGTACCTTCGCACACCTGGCTCGGGAAAGAAAACCAATTTCCGAGCGCAGTCTAGAATCACATAATGATAAGACAACCAATCCATCCCGAGGATGATCTCGAGAGATGTAAGCGGTAGACAAACCAAATTGACCAGAAAATCCCTATTCTGGATTACTACCAAACAATGCAAACATGCAGTATTCACTACCAAATCCTTAGCAGGAGTCAAAACATTCAAATCAAAAGGAAGAACAGAAACATTCAAACTCAAACGATTTGCACATGCCAAAGATATGAATGAGTGGGTTGCCCCCGTGTCAATCAAAGCAGTTAAAGAATTACCTGCGATGTGACAGCTCTCGTGGATGGCATTGCTAGCCTGCCCACTCAGTTCAGTGCCCATACAGTAAGCACGTGCCTTTGCCGCAGGTCTGGCACCCTGTGAGCCTTGTGCCACATTTGCCGACGGCCCAGTCTTCGGGGCTCTGCAATCTCTAGCAAAGTGTCTCGGCTTCTTGCAGTTGAAGCAAGCGCTTCCCCCTTTCGGTTGCGTGCATTCATTAGGAAAATGCCCCGCTTCTCCACAGTTGTAGCAAGTCCCCTTACTACCCTCAGGTTTTCCCCGGGTTCCCTGATTCACCGATCGGCCCGGTCCTTTACTGTGCTGAGGACGGTTATAAGGCTTACTCCCTTGCCTCCCACTATTCTGAGTCGAACCACGATCATTGGTACGACTTGGTCCTCCGGCACTAGAATTCCCTTGGCGGTTCACCCGCTTATTCCTCATGTCCTCTACCTCTTGGCACTTTTCAACCAAGACCTGGAACTGTCGGATACCCAATGGCACAACCGCATCCTGCAGTTCGTACCTCAGCCCATCTTGAAAACGACGGCACATATAAACCTCATCTATCCCATCCCTAAAGAAGCGGAAGAAACGGGATAGTGATTCAAACTTCTTGGCATATGATTCAACATTCATGCCCCCCTGACGCAACCTCAGAAATTCCTCCCCATACCTTTCCCTTGCAGTCTCGGGAAAGTACTTGGCCAAAAACCTCCTCTTGAAGTTCTCCCAATTCAATTCCTCATGGCCATTCTCCATGATCAGTCGGGTGTTCCTCCACCAATACTCAGAACCCCCGAGTAATTGATAGGTAGCTAAGACCACCTTCTCTCCTTCTGGACAATGAATTGCCCCGAATATCCTCTCCACAGATTGGAGCCACAAATCAGCAGTTTCCGGACCTCCCTCCCCATTAAACTTTGGAGGAGTCTGGTGGTTGAAATTTGAAAGAAGTCTAGAACCAGCAGCAAGTATTTCCCTTTCGCGCTTTTCCAGATCTCTCTGCGCCTTAGCATGGCTCTGAGCAGTCACAGCCGCTGCCATGGTATGCATGGCATAAGCCATCTGATTCACATCCACATTGTCCTCCATAGGTACAGTAGGTGCCCTTCTTGGAGGCATTCGATTTCTGCACAATACCAATTCTGATTAGATCCTTAGTCATACAATTCTGAATCCTAACAGAATATCTCACTCCACGGAATACTAACTCGAAACCCGACACAGAACAACCACTAGAACTAACTCCACACTAGTTACGTTCTAACCGACTCTGGACTAACGACTCAAGTATACACTTTCCCTTTGAAGATTTAAAGCCGTGCTCTGATACCAAAATGTAACACCCCGTTTTTCAACAGCCAAAAAGGGCATTATTTTTTTTTTTTTTTTTTTTTTTTCAACTAACACTCAAAGTGCGCATAATAGTTTTATAAATGAACCGGCATTCAAATATACAAAAGAACTCATTACCAAAAGGTGCTTCGACAAGCAAAGTGTATTTCCTGAATAATTACAATCCAAGTCTAAGTATCAAACAAGTTAGAAGTCCTATGCTAACCAAAAAACACGGTGCACAAAACACACCGGTGCATAGTCTAACTATTCTAGGCTACAACTCCAACCGCTCACTGGGGTCTGGAACAGCCACCGTCGTCGCCACGACCTAACCCATCATCTGGGTGGGATGAGCCCGCAAATGAAAGAAAGGGTCACCACAAAATACAAGTATATATATATATAACCGGTGCGAAAGATGTACACATAACAAATTTCCACATACACAAGAGAAAGCTCTTTAACACAAAAGCAAATCCCACCAACGGGCTTATATATATGATGCACACATAGCCTACCAATGCAGACTCTACATGATCGTGACACCAATCACTGGCTGCCACATGCATGAATTTTAATTCCGGAATTCAACCTCTCTATAGAAGGCGTAGGTCTCTGGTGGGATAACACCTCCTACTATTGGTGGGATAACACCAGGTAGAGTCACACAAGACAATACCAAAACAATCACGGTGGGATAACACCGGGTGAGTCACACAAGACAACCACCAACTCAATAAAATCCAGTGGGATTTGGCGAAGTCGCACAGACAACCGCCTGGTACGAAGGCAAGTCACACAAGACATACACCTAGGCACACAACTATGAAATGCATGGCATATATTCTCTTCGGCATATACGGGATAGTCACACAAGACACAATCCTCGCGTAGTCCTATCTGACGCACGCATTCACATATGCTCATGCAAACAAACACATAGCCCTAAGCCTATGTACAAAGCATCTCAGCATACATACATTTTCTCAATCATATGTAATTTGCACACATTTTTATAAACACGTTCTCATCAACGAGAATACATAAGTACAAACATGCTAAAGCACACAGCAATTGCACACACAGCAAAACAAAGCATGTCGTAATCGTTTTAAAGACAGAAATAAAGTGGAGCCCTTACCTCGGCAAACTTCCGTCAACAACACACGTCCAAACAACACAACACTTACTTGCTTCCTAAAACAAGCAAAGTATTCCATCAAAACCATAACCAAACAATCCTTAATGTTTTGGACTCTAAAACCCCAAAAAACCAAAGGTTCTCAAAGGTAAAATCCTACTTTCGGATACTATACCAAAAACTACCGTATTGATCAACCCCCATGAGTTATTCGTACTATTTTTAGGACTCAAAACAATTGTCAAAAGTCTTAAATAATTTGAAATGCAAAATGGCCGTTTTCTTGCGTTATAAGCTACGTACTTTCCGAGTACCCGAAAAACTCGTTTCCAATCCCCACCACTTCCATAAATTAATAAAAAGGGATTAGAAAGCTAAAAACCAAGTTTTGAAATCAGAATCCAAAATTTTAGGTCCCAGAACTCGCCCTGGCGAGTTGGTGGCGAGTGAAGGCAGAGAGTTCTGGTCTTACTCGCTCTGGAGCTCGCCCTGGCGTGTTGTCAGGACCTGTGACACTCGCCCTGGCGAGTAACCACTCGCCCGGCGAGTTGCACCTGTCATGACAGCACAAGACAGCAACTCACACCACCTTTTTCCACCCAAACCTAGTTTGATTCTATTAGTTCCCAACACTTTTTCAAAACATAAAAGCAAACCATTTTCATAAGCAAGCAATTCATTTTCCGAAAGCTTGTTGGTTGCTTCGAGTGCAAGTTATTTGATTTTCATTTACAAAATCAAAACCAAATCTAAGCACAAGTTTTATTACGGGCCTTAACCGTCCGGTAATCATTTTCAAACATGTTTTCAAGGTAAAAAGCGACACCACATGTCACAATAGGTTTAAACCATTTTGACCCCAAAACACTACTCAAAAACACTTAGGAAAATATTTTCATAAACCTCAAAATATTTTTCATCGGATTTTCCAAAACAAAACCATACAACGCGTTTCCCGTTCGTCCAAAGGTTCAAAGACAACTTTTCTTTTCAAAACCTTACAACATAACCTCATGTAATTGATCAATACATAAACCAACCTAAACCCTAACTTTTCTCATGAGATTCTCACAAACTCATGGAAAAATTGAAACAACAAAGCCTAGCATGCTTACTAAACTCTCATGAACAACTTTCATGAAACCAGAACTAGCAAGAACAACCTTTCTCACCAAACCCTCTTAAGAACATAAACCCAAAAACCTCACAACTCTAAAAATCTACCAACCTAGGAGATAAGAAGAGAGGGTTACCTCAAGAAAGTGATTCTCTACAACTTTCTTCAAAGCTCCAAAGCTTGAAATGGAGTGAAATGGTGAAGAATGGAAAATTTAGTGAAGGTTAGAAAAAGAAATGGAGTTTCACGTGGAAGAGAGAAAGAAAGGAGTGAAGTTTATGATTTTCTCAAGTCCACAATCATCAAACCTCCTTACTATGTCTATGCTCTTGCTCACTCATGGCCATTGGATCAAAAATAAAATGCCAAGACAAAACCCTAGCCATTGGATCAAACCAAACCAAATCCACTTGAGATAAAACTCAATACCTCAAAGAAATACTCACACGTTCAGCTCTCGCACGCCGCGACGAACGAAACTCACCAAAACAGAAAACCTACGGAAAGAACGTCTAACGTTTCACATTTCCAAAACTTATCGCGGAATCTTTTTCCGCGACTGTAATTTTCTTCCATACCTCAGAAAATTAATCTCAGAATATATCTTAACTCGCGCAGATATATAAAACTTCCATCCGAAACCTCACTCAAAACAGACGCAATAAGATTTTACAACAACGGGTAAAATCCTACTCGTTTTTCCAAAAACAAGAATAATCCAAAACTCGTTATTCTGAAACCACAAATAACTTCTTATACAAGAAACAGGATCACAAGACAAAAGTCTGTACAATTACAGTGCACGAGCACTAAACAGACTCGATTACAGCAAAAGCTTATAATTACACGATGTTTCGTCACACGAACACATCGAAACCCTAATATTCCTTAAACCAACTATACAATGAAAACTTGGGTCTTACAGTTAGTGTATTTTTCCCTTTTAAATATTTTATTTCATTCTAAGATAAAATTAATACCCTTTACAAAATTGACATGTCATATCTTACACTTCCGTAGAGTTAAAATGTTCAAATCTTTCTCCTTTTGATAATGTGTTCAAATGTTCAATTTGTTCTTTTGTATTTTATTTTTTCTTGGTAAGTTTTTCTACTTTTGTATAAAAGACACACAAAAATACTTTAATTAACGAAAAATTTAAAATTTTTGTTTTGTATTAATCTTCAATTTTCAGGGGAAGGAGTTTAGAAATATGGAATTTGACCGCAAAGTAAATAAAATTTAATTAATTTTTATTTTGTAATTGTTTTAGATGAAATCACCAACTACTTGAGCTTAATTATGCAGAACTTGGATTTTTTTTCTATCTCACATCCAAAACAATTGAATTTGGTGTGTGGATATGAATTATGAATGGTTTGGATCGGTAGACACATATAACATATTAAGTTTTTATGTTGGAAGTTGGAACCAACTTATACTTACATAATGAACTTATAAGATGAGGATATTTATCTTTATAAACTCATTTCATTTTATGTCATATCTTTATTGTATGTGGGTGTTATTTTTTTTTTTTTGCAATAGTGTGAAGAAAAAATTGCAAAATTAAAATATATGAAAATTTAAAATTTATTTACTAAAATCATATTTTAGTCCCCCAAAGTCAAAATCCTGGCTCCGCCCCTCGACTACTCCCTTCTATATTTTTTATATAGGAGACCATTAATCTTTTTTAAATTCACTGAATAATTAATATATTTGGTTTATATTATAGACCAAATATATTAATTCAATAAATTTTAAAAGATGAAATGTCTCTTATAAAAAAACCATATGAAGTATAAACCTCGTTTAAATGGTCCGGTAGTATTGGCATTTACTACAAACCATAATAGTATGAAATTGTAATTAATTGTCATACTTAAAAATGATATAATTCAAATTCCAATTCTAATGAGGGTGCAGGTTATGGTGGGCAAAAGTTTTAATTTTCCCACCATGGGAAAATTGCATGGTTACCATTGATATAATAGACAAATTGTCAATGGCATAGATGTTAAAAGAACTACCAATGGTTTACAAAATGCGACGTACCTAATCTCTTTGAAAGTTGAAACCATCACTTATCACTTTTCTTTCTCGGTTGAAAATAAATTTTGGTCAAGTTCATTGTTGAAATCTATTCACTTTTTGCATAAAAAAAAAAACTATTCACTTTTATTTTTATTTATTTTAGTTTAATTGATATACTTTGAGTATAAATTAGTTTTACACTAATATTTGCTAGAAATTAAACATTTTTTCATGTTATACAATTTGAGTGGGATATTTTGATAGAATACATAATTATTATTATTAGACGACAATATAAAAATATTTTATGATTAAATATGTTTTTGGTCCTAAATATATCAAATTTCATTTAGAGAGATTAAAATGAAATTTGATATATTTAAAAGAATTAAAAATATATTTAACCCATTATTTGACACTACCAGTTTATTATCACAATGCTTTTATTTTAGGCGGGAGATTATATCATACATTGATAAATTGAAGTGTTTTGGGTTTCTTTTGTTGTTTTTTTTTTTACTAAAAAACAACGATATTCATTCATTCCAATAATTGATAGAGTACGTCAGATACAAATACATATTCAACATTGCTAAAAACAAAAAGGATGAATCTGCGAACAAACTTACAACATCTAAGTTAATAGCATACAACGACAAAATGCCTAGAAATAATATAATAAAATTAAAGTCATTGGAATGTCCAAGCTTCCGAATTTGCAACGATGATACCCAAATTATTGATTAAATATGCAATTGATTGAAGTTGATCTTTCAACATGTCCACCCAAGTTTTGGTGTTTTCTTTAACCCAATAAATTGGCATACATTACGAATCATAGAGTTATTTATCGACTTTTTGTATTTTTGAAAAAATAATTTTATAAGAAAGATCATTATTTAAAAATATTATATTAACTTTTTACATTCTATCCTAAAAATTATTCAATATTCATTATTATTCATAAAAATTCAAAAAAATTTAATTTTGTTATCACTTGCACTTTTACTAAATATTTGTACGTGTGTGTCTAAATATAAAATTTCGTTGATTAAACTACGAGAAGTAAAAAATTGATGGTAGAAATAAATTTATTTATAGTGTCGAATGTTGTCTTTATAAATTTATTGTTTAAGAGAAAAAAAATATTTATATTATATCAAAGTATTTATTGTTAGATGTAGTAAGATAGGTAAAATAATCAGGGATATGTAAGTAAAAAAATAATGAATGTGTTTGAAAACTGAAAGATTATCCTATAAAAAGGGACAATAAACTTTTTCAAGAAATATTTTTAAGTGCCTCAATGTGGGTTGTTAAATAAGAGCAATGCTATTTAGCAAGAAATATTGATGCAAGAAAGAGAAGAATCCATAAAATTAGAAAATTTGACCAATTAAAACTTGGTTAACCATACATGAGAGAGAAAATGATTATAATTTGAACAATTAAATGTTGCCACCTAAGATTCTTTTCTTTCTTACATCAAAAAATTCTTGTCAAATAGCATTTTCCGTTAAATAAAGATCAAAATTTAAAATTACATCAAATCACTCCTAAATGATGTCACATATATAAACTCAATATTCAATAGAAAACTAGTCGAATGCCCGTGCGTTGCACGGGTTCACCGGAACACTAAGCCATATAAATCAAAGTCATACAAATCAAAATTGTATATATCAAAATTACCTAATTTAAAATATATGGAATTAAGACAACAAAGTCTACAATTAAAAGTAAAATGTATAGATATAGATATAGCATAATAGGATAATAAAGTTGATAATAAAACGAAAAGCTAGGATAAGAGTTTTGTTAAGAGAGAACAAAATAAATATTATAACATAAAATATTGCTCTGCTTGATGATAAAATCTATAGTATAAATAGTTTTGTTAATCATTGTTTATTAGTTTGAAAATATTTTTTTCCTAACATAGGATAGAGTGATAGACCATGCTATCCACCCCCGAAAATACACCTCTTTGGACTTTTTCCCAACATGCATTTCATTGTGATGACAATATATCTGAGGGAAAATAAGATAAAAAAACTCGTTAATTATTAAGCACAATCATTTTCATAGGCAATAAAAATTATCATCTACCCGTGAATTTAAAAAAAAAATCAGTAATAACTTATAATTGTGATTTTAAAATTTTTATTGGCAATAAAAAATAGTCATTTGCCCGTAAAATTAAAAAGTTAAAGCATGAAATTAAAATAACTAATTTTTAGACATAGCAAATTAAACACAATCATTCAAGAAATTTAGAGATAGCTTCAAGTTAAGATAACAAAGTTTAAATTCATACAAACCAGAGATGGCATGGAAGAAGAAACAAAGCAATAAAGTTTATGTAAAAATGTGTGTTGCACGGGTTTTGTGGAACGTGTATATATTTGCCACAAACTTTTATCGGCGATAAAATTATCATCTCTCTATGATTTTAAAACTTTTATTGGCGCTAAAAAATAGTCATTTACCAGTGAATTAAAATTTTATTAGTAATAACTTATAATAGTTATTTTAAATTTTTTACCGGAGATTAAAAATGTCATCTCTACGTAAATTAAAATTTTGTATCAATAATAGTTTGTAATATTGATTTTAAATTTTTTATCAGCAATAAAAATTGTCATCTCCTCGTGAATTTTTTAAAAAAATTAGTAATAACTTATAATAGTGATTTTAAAACTTTTATTGGCGATAAAAAATAATCATCTGCCCGTGAATTAAAATTTTATTAGTAATAACTTATAATAGTTATTTTAATTTTTTTACCATAGATTAAAAATTTGTGTCAATAATAGTTTGTAATAGTGATTTTAAATGTTTTATCAGCATTTTTTTTTTCATATCCCAGTGAATTTAAAAAAAAATAGTAACAACTTATAATAGTGATTTTAAAACTTTTATTGGCGATAAAAAATAATCATTTACCCGTGAATTAAAATTTTATTAGTAATAAGTTATAATAGTTATTTTAAATTTTTTATCAGAGATTAAAAATGTCGTCTCTCCGTAAATTAGAATTTTGCATCAATAATAGTTTGTCAACAATAAAAATTGTCATCTCCTTGTGAATTTTTTTTAAAAAATTAATAATAACTTATAATAGTGATTTCAAAATTTTTAACCAGCAATAACTTATTCCTCGTATATAATAGTTAATTAAAACTTTTCATCAATAATAACTTATTTCTTGTGTATAATAGTTAATTTAACTTTTCATCAACAATCACTTTCCATAAAAATCAAATCAATATTAAGTTTGAAAAATCAATAATATATTGCAAGATTTATGATAAAATCTATTGTATAAATATATTTGTTATTTGATAAGAATGAATATTGTATATTAGAGGAAACATAAGCAACACTACAATTATCATAAAAATTATATTGAGCAATCCCCTATAAGTTAGTTTAAATTTTTTACCAAAGATTAAAAATGTCATCTCTCCGTTAATTAACATTTATATCAATAATAGTTTGTAATAGTGATTTTAATTTTTTTATAGGCAATAAAAATTGTTGTAACAGCCCGGCGACCAGCCACACAGATGCTGAAGCCCCGCTGCTCGTTACCAGCTTAATCACTACCCCCCTTGTAGTGTTTTTGCCTCCGTAGTGATTCGAACCATGCACCCTGGGGATAAATACATGTTCAATGCAATCACTACTACCAATTGGGCTACTAGCTCAATTGGTAGTAGTGATTGCATTGAACATGTATTTATCCCCAGGGTGCATGGTTCGAATCACTACGGAGGCAAAAACACTACAAGGGGGGTAGTGATTAAGCTGGTAACGAGCAGCGGGGCTTCAGCATCTGTGTGGCTGGTCGCCGGGCTGTTACATTATGCAATCACTACTACCAATTGAGCTACTAGCTCAATTGGTAGTAGTGATTGCATTGAACATGTATTTATCCCCAGGGTGCATGGTTCGAATCACTACGGAGGCAAAAACACTACAAGGGGGGTAGTGATTAAGCTGGTAAGGAGCAGCGGGGCTTCAGCATCTGTGTGGCTGGTCGCCGGGCTGTTACATTAAAAGGCGCCTTTTAATGTAACAGCCCGGCGACCAGCCACACAGATGCTGAAGCCCCGCTGCTCGTTACCAGCTTAATCACTACCCCCCTTGTAGTGTTTTTGCCTCCGTAGTGATTCGAACCATGCACCCTGGGGATAAATACATGTTCAATGCAATCACTACTACCAATTGAGCTACTAGCTCAATTGGTAGTAGTGATTGCATTGAACATGTATTTATCCCCAGGGTGCATGGTTCGAATCACTACGGAGGCAAAAACACTACAAGGGGGGTAGTGATTAAGCTGGTAACGAGCAGCGGGGCTTCAGCATCTGTGTGGCTGGTCGCCGGGCTGTTACAATTGTCATCTCCCCGTGAATTTTAAAAAAAATCCAGTAATAACTTATAATAGAGATTTTAAAGTTTTTATTGGCGATAAAAAATAGTGATCTGCCGCCCATGAATTAAAATTTTAATAGTAATTACTTATAATAATTATTTTAAATTTTTTACCAGAGATTAAAAATGTCATCTCTCCGTAAATTAAAATTATGTATCAATAATAGTTTATAATAATGATTTAAATTTTTTTATAGGCAATAAATATTATCATTTCCCCGTGAATTTAAAAAAAATATAGTAATAATTTATAATAGTGATTTTAAATTTTTATTGGTGATAAAAAATAGTAATCTGCCCGTGAATTAAAATTTTATTAGTAATACGTAAATTAAAATTTTGTATCAATAATAGTTTGTAGTAGTGATTTTTTTTTAACAGAAACAAAAAATTGTCATTTCCCCGTGAATTTTTAAAAAATTTAGTAATAACTTATAATAGTGATTTTAAATTTTTATTGCTGATAAAAAAAAGTTATCTGCCCGTGAATTAAAATTTTATTAGTAATAACTTATAATAGTTATTTTAAGGTTGAACGTGAAACTTTCTTGCATTAGAGATAACACCGAGTTAAAATAATAAAGATTATTACTTATAATTGAGGGCAACATTCAATAGTCGCTTCTAATTTGCGGAACGACATATGTATTTTGGACAAACTTTTATAAGCGAAAAAAATTATCATCTCCCGGTTAATTATAAATTTTTTTTTTTTTTTTTTGATAAATTAAGAGCATCTAGATATCAGGGTATAAATTTTTATTAGTATTAACTTGTAGTAGTGATTTAAAAACTTTTATTAGTGATAAAATTGTCATCTCCCCGTGAATTATAAACTTTTGTTAGCAATAACTTGTAAAATTAATTTTAAAACTTTTATCAACAATAAAATAGTTATCTCTCTGTCAATTATAAATTTTCATCAGCAATAACTTAAAATAGTCATTTCAAAACTTTTATTAGCACTAAAATTGTCATTTTTCCGTGAATTGTAAATTTTTATCAATAAAAACTTGTAATAGTGATTTTAAAACTCTACGCACGGGTTTGACGGAACACCAAAGCCATATAAATAAAAAAAAGTCAATATTAAAATTTGTATTAATAATAGTTTGTAATAGTGATTTTAAATTTTTTATAGGCAATAAAAATTGTCATCTCCCCGTGAATTTTAAACAAATTCAGTAATAACTTATAATAGTGATTTTAAAATTTTGATTGACGATAAAAAAAATTTATCTGCAAGTAAATTAAAATTTTATTAGTAATAACTAATAATAGTTCTTTTAAACATTTTAACATAGATTAAAAATGTCATCTCTCCGAAAACTATAATTTTGTATCAATAATAGTTTGTAATAGTGATTTTAATTTTTTTACAGGCAATAAAAATTGTCATCTACCCGTGAATATTAAAAATATTCAGTAATAACTTATAATAGTGATTTTAAAATTTTGTTTGGCGATAAAAAATAGTCATCTGCCCGTGAATTAAAAATGTCATCTCTCCGCAAACTATAATTTTGTATCAATAATAGTTTATAATTGTGATTTAAATTTTTTTATAGGCAATAAAAATTGTCATCTCCACGTGAATTAAAATTTTATTAGTAATAACTTATAATAGTTATTTTAAACTTTTTAACAAAGATTAAAAATCTCATCTCTCCGTAAATTAAAATATTGTATCAATAATAGTTTGTAATAGTGATTTTAATTTTTTTTCAGCAATAAAAATTGTCATCTCCCCGTGAATTTTTAAAGAATTCAGTAATAACTTATAATAGTGATTTTAAAAATTTTATCGGCGATAAAAAAAAGTAATCTACGCTTGAATTAAAATTTTATTAGTAATAACTTTTAATAGTTTTTTTAAATTTTTTACCAGAGATTAAAAATATCATCTCTGCGTAAATTAAAATTTTGTATCAATAATAGTTTGTAATAATGATTTTAAATTTTTTATAGGCAATAAAAATTGTCATCTCCCCGTGAATTTTTTTAAAAAATTAGTAATAACTTATAATAGTGATTTTAAAATTTTAATTGATGATAAAAAATAGTCATTTGCCCGTGAATTAAACTTTTATTATAATAACTTATAATAGTTATTTTAAATTTTGTACCAAGATCAAAAGTGTCATCTCTCTGTAAATTAAAATTTCATATCAATAATAGTTTGTAACAGTGATTTTAAATCTTTTATCAGCAATAAAAATTGTCATCTTTCCGTAATGGTTTAAAAACCAGACCGGTAATCAAATTGGATTACTGCTCGAACTGTATAATAGAACCGGATTGAACTGAAAGTAGGGTTGAACCGACGAACTCAATCTTTAAAAATATAAAGATTTTTTTACTCAATAATAAAAATATAAGTTTTATATAAAAATTTCATATTCTAAATTATAGATATTTTATGTAAAAGCCAATGAAACTATATATTTTTCATAAAAAGTGAAAACTATAAAAACTATTACTATAAAAATAGTCTCCAAATAGAATTATAAATTAAATAATATTAATGAAAGGTTTACCAATAAAATCACAACAACTATACAATATTGTAACCAAAAAAATATTAACTATTACATCTCAAATAAGATACATTTAAAAAAAAATGACAACACAACCTATAAAAAAAAGGACAGCTTTCTTATTTTATTATTTTAAATAATAATATAATAATAATGAAAGAAAGAAAAGCAATATATTAAGAAACCATAATTTGTTAAAAAGGTCAGAGACTTTTGCTGCGGCGCATCTCTCCGATTATTTTATCAAATTTTTTTCACTTTCTTCACTCAAATCTCAAACCTTCCTCATCTGCTTCCCATTGCCTTCTCTCTCATTTTTGCAACACATACTTCCTTTAAATTTCTATGGTTTTGTTTAAAATCTGCATCATTGTGTTTGGCTTTCTCCGCTTCTCCAAGTAGTTTCTACCCAGCCGCCGCCGTTGGTGGTTCTGTGACCGTGAGTTGCTTTGTCCGGTCTCCTTTAGCCAAAAAAATGACATATTCTTTGTGCTCACTTTTTTATCTATCTTTCCATCAAATGATATTCACAAAAGGAGCAATTTTGAAAAAGGGTAATTTTTAGAACTGATTTTCTGTGATCTCCAATCCTTCTTTTTAGACCACCAACATTAATTAGTTGCCCTTCTTTTTAATCTATTTACCAAAAAGACTGGGACTTTGTCTTCTCCATTTTTCTTTTTACATGCAAGAACAACAACAAAATCAAAGATATCAAAAGAAAGGAAAAAATCATATCTGGTTTGAATATTTTTTTTAAATTCTTTGTAGAATCTTTTAATGTCCTCTGTTTGTAAAATTCAAGTTTTTCGTCTGGATCTATTTCACCACTGTAATTTTAGAATATATTTTTTTTGTCATTTATTTGTTGGATCTGAGAAGTTTATGTGATTGAAAAATTATGTATTGTTTTGTCATTTATTTGTTGGATCTGAGAAGTTTTTATTTTATTGTTTGCTTATCTAAATAACTTTCACAATCCTCTTCAAGTCCTCTTCAACTGTTGTTCTTATTACTTTTAAGGTTGAATAATAAAAAAAAAATTAGAACAAAATAAGCCTATGAATGAGATAAGTTATGATTGTTTAATTTGAGATGAAATCTTGATGAATAAATATTTGATTTTTAATTTTCTTAATCTTGTTTCCCTTTCTTTTGATTTTTTCAATCACATCCATGTTGTGCTCTCTTGGTTTTTTTTTTTTAACATTATTTCCAGTGAAAATCATATATGGTTTGAATCTATCCTTTTGTATATTATTTCAATCTTTGTTGTGCGTTTTATTTAGAAATTAAAAATATGAGATTGACATGAAATAAAACATAATTATTTCCTTTTTTATACAAATATTTTCTAGGAAATTTCTTTGTTTCCAGATTTCATATTTTTTTCATTCTTAAACATGTTGGACATAACAATGTTTCTATTAATTCATGACCACTATATAATAATGAAAAGGACATTTGCTTCAAAAATAATGAAAAGGGCACTGCATTTGTAAGTACGATGGGAATCAAAGTAGACATATTTTTTGTTTGTTTTTTTTTTTTTTCATTTATCAATTATTGGCTGGGGAGTGAAAATTGCTTCCGATTTTCTGAAATTTGATTTTTAATTTTTATATATTTAAATCTTTTAAGTCTAATCTTGCTAATTTAGAGTATAATTTTTTTGACAAATTAGACTATACCCCTTTCTTTTTTTAAAAAAAAAAATCCATTTTTGTTGTGTGTTATATTTAGAAATTAAAAATATGAGATTGACATGAAAGAAAAAATAATTATATTCTATTCTATATAAATATTCTCTAGGAATTATTTTTTCCCAAATTTAATTTTTGTTTCCTTCCTAGATCTATTATTCATTGTGTGTTTGCTTATTGAAACATAATTGAATTAATTGTCTCAAATTATCATTCATCAATTCAAAGTACAAATTCTTTTTTGTTACTATGCTTTCTCAACTCATGTGTGTTTTTCTTTTACACATTGTCAACTAATAATTTAATCCTATCCAAAACACTAATAACATAATTGAATTAATTGTCTAACATTATTATTCATCAATTCAATCACAATACAAAATATTCAAAAAAAAATGAATCAATTAGGATACAAATTTGTTTTTGGAGAGAGATAGAGAGAGAGGGAGAGATAGAGATAGAGATAGAGAGAACAAAGAAAGAAAAAAGAGGAAGATGTGAGTTGAAGGAAAAATGAAAGTTAAGTGAATATGGCTTAGAGAGAGAGGGAGGCGTGAGAGGAAGAGATGAGATGAGTGGTAATATTGTGAAGATAGTTTATATAGAAGAATGAGTCAATGCATGTAATATGTAAATTGTAATGATGACAAAGACAGCTAGTAGTAGAGGTAATAATTATAGGAATAGCTAGTATAGGGATAATCATGATATAAAGTAATGATGAAATCATGTGACAATGGGAAGAAGGTTGCATGTGATGACAGGAGCACATGTATGGATTCTAATCTATTTATTCTTTTATTTCTAGTGAAAATAACATGTAAGTTACTTGTTGGCCAAAGAGAAAATAGGGCACACGTGCAAGTCATCCATTAGCCAAAGAAAAATTAGGGCCAACTTGGAGTCCATGTAAACCCTAACTTGGTAGATGTTGTAATGCTATTGGTCCACATAAGTTTATAACATAATGATTGCATCACACATGACATCATCGATTAGGGTTTTGGTCTTGCAAATGGGAAAAACAACTCAACTTTTAGTATTACTAGTCGGATGCCCGTGCGTTGCACGGGTTTGCGCTAGAATGCCAAACCATATAAATCAAACATGTACACATTAAGATATAGCATATTAGGAGAACGTCGTATATATTTGCCACAAACTTTTACCGGCGATAAAATTATCATCTCTCGGTGATTTTAAAACTTTAATTGGCGATAAAAAATAGTCATATGCCCGTAAATTAAAATGTTATTAGTAATAACTTATAATAGTTATTTTAAATTTTTTACCAGAGATTAAAAATGTCAACTCTCCGTAAATTAAAGTTTTGTATCAATAATAGTTTGTGTAGGTGATTTTAGCTTTTTTTTCCTTTTGTGAGAACGCCATACATATACTAATAAAAAAGTTAAAGCATGAAATTAAAATAACTATTTTTAGACATAGCAAATTAAACACAATCATTCAAGTAATTTAGAGATAGCACCAAGTTAAGATAACAAAATTTAAATTCATACAAACCAAAGATAGCTGTGAATTATAAATTTGTATCAGTAATAACTTGTAATAGTGATTTTAAAACTTTTATAAGCGATAACAAATAGTCATCTGCCCGTGAATTAAAATTTGATGGGTTTTGCTAAACAGTGCCCCCGGGGCAATTTTTAAGGATTTCATTTAAAGAAATAATTTATTCGAAAATTTGAACATTTCAATTCCCAATGTTTTGATTTCACACATTTTCATAATTTTTTTTATAAAATCTTACTATTTAAAGGTTTAAAAAGCGCCTCGAGGACACTATCTAGCATTTACCAAATTTTATTAGTAATAACTTATAATAGTAAAAAAAAATTCAGAAAATTATAGTAATTTGTTTAAAAAAAAACTTATAATAGTAATTTTAGTTTCTCCGTAGATTAAAATTTTGTATAAATAATAGTTTATAAAAGTGTTCTTCTGGGCACATCTAGGAGACGACTTTATTTCTATATTTATATATATATATATATATATATATTCCATTTTGGCTTGTTCAAAAAAAATAGTTTGTAAAAGTGATTTTAATTTTTTATCAACAATAAAAATTGTCATCTCGCCGTGAATTTTAAAAAATTCGGTAATAACTTATAATAGTGATTTTAAAGTTTTTATTGGAGATAAAAAATAGTCATCTGCCGCCCATGAATTAAAATTTTATTAGTAATTACTTATAATAATTATTTTAAATTTTTTACCAGAGATTAAAAATGTCATCTCTCTGTAAATTAAAATTTTATATCAATAATAGTTTATAATAATGATTTAAATTTTTTTATAGGCAATAAAAAATATCATTTCCCTGTGAATTTTAAAAAAATTTAGTAATAACTTATAATAGTGATTTTAAAAGTTTTATTAGCGATAAAAAATAGTCATCTGCGCGTGAATTAAAATTTTATTAGTAATACGTAAATTGAAATTTTGTATCAATAATAGTTTGTAGTAGTGATTTTAATTTTTTTATCAGCAACAAAAAACTGTCATCTACCCGTGAATTTTTAAAAAATTTAGTAATAACTTATAATAGTGATTTTAAAAGTTTTATTGGCGATAAAAAATAGTCATCTGCCTGTGAATTAAAATTTTATTAGTAATAACTTATAATAGTTACTTTAAGGTTGAACGTGAAACTTTATTGCATTAGAGATAACACGGAGTTAAAATAGTAAAGATTATTACTTATAATTTTTTTTTTTTCTTTTTCCTAATATCCTTCTTTATTAGGATATAATTACTTATAATTGAGGGCAACATTCAGTAGTTGCTTCTAATTTTCGGAACGCCATATATATTTCGGACAAACTTTTATCAGCGATAAAAATTATCATCTTCCGGTTAATTATAAATTTTGAGGGGTGCTATTTCTCGCGAGGAAAATTGTCACGAATATTTCACGAACTATTTTAATCCCTTGGATCCTCGGACTTTATTATAATAATGGCGATTAAATATAAAGAGGTTAGGCAGGATATAGTCAAAATAACATCGTGGTAAATTCGTGAAGCACTTTCTCACTATAAGTATCATTTCCCATAAATTTTTATTAGTATTAACTTGTAGTAGTGATTTAAAAACTTTTATTAGTGATAAAATTGTCATCTCCCCGTGAATTATAAACTTTTATTAGCAATAACTTGTAAAAGTAATTTTAAAACCTTTATCACCGATAAAATAGTTATCTCTCTGTCAATTATAAATTTTCATCAACGATAACTTAAAATAGTCATTTCAAAACTTTTATTAGCGCTAAAATTGTCATTTTCCTGTGAATTGTAAATTGTTATCAATAAAAACTTGTAATAGTGATTTTAAAACTCTTATCAGCGATCGAAATTTTGATCTCCCTGTGAATTAAAACTTTGTTGGATGACCTTCAATTAATATGATTCACAAATTTGTCAATAGCTTGGTCTGTACTTATATATTTTTATCAATGATAACTTATTATCATTTAGAAAAAGCATACCATAAGTCCTCGATTATTCGATTGATGATGTCAATTTTTTGATCAAACAATGAACAAATGATTTTGATTTGGAAACACTATACACTAAATCTTATCTTATTAAAATAATTTGCATTAATTTTGATCTCTTACAAAAATATTAAAAGCACAATTTGATAACAAAAATATATTATAAGCAAAACATAAATCAAGTGGATTCTACACAATTCAAGAAAAGAGATAAAATATGGATGAAATTAGCATTGCTTCTTAGCAAAAAGCTCCCATACAATTCCAAGGTTTCTTGTTTCAAATATGAGATATGTTCCTTGTCTAAATTTTTTTGCTGCAAAAAAAAAAAAAAAAACACGTAAGTTAAGAAGAAAATTAGTGAAATATAAACATGACATTTTTATTAGCAATAACTTATAATGGTTATTTATTGGTGATAAAATTTTCATCTTCCCGTGAATTATAAGATTTTAAAACTTTTATTAGTAATAACATATAATAAGGAATTTAAAATATGTCATCTCCTTGTCAATTATAATGATTTTTAAACTGTTATCAACCAAAAAAAATTTATCTCCCCATGAATTATAATTTTTGATTAGCAATAAATGGTAATGGTGATTTTAAAACTTTTATAAGCGATAAAATATGTCATCTCTCCGTCTATTAGAAATTTTTATTGGTAATAACTTATAATAGTGATTTTAAAACATTTAGCAATGATAAAAATTGTGATCTCTCCGTCAATTATAAATTTTTATCAGTATACATTCGCCGGACTCTTTTTTAATCCACATTAAAAGAATTATTTAATGTCAATTGATTTAAAAGAAACAAAATTAGAATTGATATTTTTATGTTTTCTTATTTATTATTTATTATTTTTTTTTATATTAGGTGTAGATTGAATATTAAAATAGATTAATTAAAATAAATAATAATAATAATAAAAATAATAATAATAAAAGGACCAGAGGGGGTGCATGTGGAAATAAGGAGGGTAGAAATGACAAAAACATGGCCCAATCCAGCAGGGAGGCCTAAGAACAAACAAAAAATAGGAAATTGATTGTAGTCGTCTGATTAATTAGACGGCCTTTGTAACATCCCAAAATTTGAATTTAAGAAATGACACTACTAATTAGAAATAGATAGTTATGAAGAATCACTAAATTAGTAGTGAGTAGAAGGGCATTTTGGGAATTGCTCATTAAAGGGTTATATAAGGGGCTAAAGCATTCACCCACCTCATTTTCTTTCACTTCCTGAAACTAGAACCAAGAAGCTATACTTTCCCTTCTCTCCTTCTCTGCGTAAACTACAGAAACAAACACAACTTTCATCTCCCACTTTTAATTCAACATGCAAATGCAATTAAGACACTAGAAATTCAAGGAAAACTCTCAAACTCCACTCCCTCTCCTCTTCGAGCTTCCTTTCCACTCTATGCAATTTATGAAGACATGATTGTGAAGCCAGGAAGTGCTGCATGTGTAATTGGGAAAAATCTTCTATGTACCAGCCACCCAAATTCATGTGATTAAGGTATGGTTTGGTTCTTAGCTTTCTCTTTTCTAAACTTACACCTTAAAGGCTCAATCCTAAACCCTTGTTGTGATGGTGTTGCATGTGGGTGTTTAACCTTCGTGGGTAACTGGAAGTATGTTTAGAACCAAGGATGGAGGGTGGGTTTTGCTGCAAGTGACCAACAGACCAATTTCTCTGTCAATCGCAACACTCGCTTAGCGAGCGGGATTACTCGCCGCAACGAGCTTATCAGTACAGCTCAAAGCTGCTGCATGTGTTCTTCTGTTCCTTGAGTCTAGTTTCTCAACCCTTGGTAAGTTATTCTTAACATTTCCTTTACCCTTCACAGCCTGGTATTGGCTAGTTCATTTCCTTAATCTTAGCAATCATTCAATCACCCATTAATCCATTCCTTTTCCATTTTGTTCAAGAACACAAGTTGGGGTTCAAGTGAGTTCCATTGCAGAAGAATTAGAGGCTGTTGCTGAGCATTGGTATCAGTATAAGCATCGTATCAGGTGGGTTCTTTAGGCTAGTTTAGCTAGTTTCCCCTAAATTAAATAAATTGCATGTTAATCTAGGATTTTAGGAAATGTTGTGTGAGAGGGATTAAATCCCAAATTCCTCTCCATTCTATTCTATATTATGTTAATATATGTTGATGCACTGTCTAAAATGAGGGTTGTAGGTGTTAGTTGAAAAATCATAAATTCTGTAAAAACAGGGCAGTTCTGCATGAACTCGCTCCAGCGAGTAGTTGGCGAGCATTCATGGCGAGCTGGGTTCTGGGCTGATGAAACTCGCCATGGCGAGCTACTGCTCGCCACAGCGAGTTGATTTAGGTCAGGACCTATAATCTCGCCATAGCGAGCTAGTGACTCGCCAGAGCGAGCTTGAACAGAAAGGCCTATAATTTCATAATTATTTTTGAAACCTTATACACTCGTTTTATACCCTCATCAGAGCCAGATAACTTGCATTGATGTGATTGACATAATGTCGAATAGCATGTTAAGCACAGATAATCTGTAGGGCATAACCTAGAAATTAATTAGGATTGTATGCTCCCCGGGATTTTGGGAATTATGGTAGTAAGAACAGAATTTAGTGTCAGTCACTTATGAGCGATTTATTATATCGCATTATGGACTCCCAATGGGATACTCCATCAGGTTATGTTTTTGTGAGCTGCATGCCGTGACCGAATCGGTTGACGGATATGGCAGGCCTCTGAGACCTGCTCACCTCAGAGTGTCCTTGTGTTTAAAATGAATAAGAGTTAATTAATCTGTGATACACCTTTACTTATTGCTGTTATGGTTATGTTATGATTAGTATGATACGACTGATTAGGTGCCCCCGGTGTAGTCACCTCTAGGAGGGTAGTAGAACTCACTGAGGCTTAGTAGTCTCACCCCACTCCAAACAATTTTTTTAGGTAAACAGGATATTCGGAGCAAGGACCAGGTAGGAGGCCGACAGTTGGAGCTGAGCTTGGATTGTCCGCCTTGAAGATTTTATTTCTTCGTCTTGCTTTTTAGTTTATTATCGTGTTTACTCAGAATACTAGCAACTTCCGCTGTATTTTATCCGTTATTTACTTTGTATCTGAAATAAGTTGTATCTTGTTTATTTTAATCAGAAACTTATTTGTACTCAGATCCTTTTATGTATGTCTCGACTAAATATTCTAGGTATTTTAGTTGGGGCGTTATAATTGGTATCAGAGCAGGTCGATCTAGTATCGGACCTTGCCATGAGTCAGAACAATTCCTTCCTAAACAATATAGACCCTTTGGATTTGGACTGTTTACACTGAAACCATCGCGTGCTGAGCCTGATCAACTCAGTATTGTGTATGATAGGCAGTGTATTATGGTTTAGAACTGAGGTGAACTCTGAAATTTCCGTGTTAACATTGTAGTGAAGCGCAATCTAAGAGCTGTCGTTGGAGGAAAATCTTATACGTGGATTTTGGAACAGTGGCAGATGGTGCCACAGGAGTAAGTTGCGTAACACAAGACAGGAGTAAAGGTTGTAGCTTGAAGGAAAGTAAGTATACCCTAAAGACTGAAGTGCGCAGTGCACAACAGTATTCCACTGACACAGTGTGTCAGGTGAATTTTCTAAGCCTAGAATTACCCTACCCTATCAGGAGCTATGTCCAACCAAGTTTAGAAATCCATCAACAATCTATACCAGTAGGCAGTCAATCAATCTAGTTAATACTTGGGAAGTATGAGTGTTGTACTAAGTAGAAATTGGAAACCACAGAATAACCTTTCTCAAATCTGTCACACTCGCTTAGCGAGTAATCACTCGCTGCAGCGAGCTTAGCAGACTGTAACTGCCACTTGTTACTGCCTCACTCCCTGTCCAACTGTTTTAGCCTTGATGTTAGTCTCTAGCCCTTTCATAAACTTACCATCATACCTTCTGGTCTTAGGGTAAGTGATTCTTAACTACCTCGTGTGCGTAAAGACCATAGAGGAAATGCATTTGGACATAACACCAGAAGAGGGAAGCCAATGACCCTACTAAGCTATCCGGAACTTAACTCTTCCAGAATAAAGGGTTGAACAGCACAAGTGAGAAAAATTCATATGTATTAGGAAAACTTAGTTAGACTTCATACCTGTTCAATTAATTTGAGATCCCTAATTAGCTAGCCTATTCCAAGATTTTCCAACCTTGATGTTCTCAATGGAACGAGGACGCACTCCCTTTTTGAGAACCAACACATGAGATAGGAATTAATAAACCGAGCCCTTGCTAAAATGTCTAGTTATCCAGAGTAAGTGAGAAACTCCTACATGTTTAAAGGGTTAGGTAACCCTAGACAAACTCTACTAACTTTTAGAAACATATAATTGAATTGGACCTTTGGAGACGCAACTTTAACTAGTTTCAACAATTAGAATTTCCTTTTAGTGGTACCATATCCAACGAGACGCACTAAGTATTAGCACATGCATGTAACTACAATAAACAAACCTAGCATAGTAGACCTGACATATACTATCGTAATAGGATTCAAAATTGGGCGATAACAACATTCAAACAGTAGGAATTGATAACCGTGTCTTTCCTAAACATCTAGTTAAGCAGTGCAAGTGAGGAACTCTCCTATGTTAAGAAAGTTTAGATAGACTCCCCACATAATCCCGTAATTTTAAGAAAACAAACGTTGATTAGAATGACAGCTAGTAAACCTCTTGTAACCTCACAAACCACCTAAGCTAGTCTTTAGAACATTATCATCGAATGATTAGGAGTCGATAATAGCACCTTATCACGTAAGTTAAGCATGCCTCCCATCAAAACTAGGAATCCTCGTTAGACAATACCGTACCTAAGATGACGCGTTAGATACCATCACTCCTATGTTCCTAAATTAGGAAACCCACTATAGTTAACCTGTTAGATTTTTCCAGCAATAAGGACTTCAAGATGGACCACACAAGTTAGAGAAACCAGGACTAGAACATAAGCACATTTTAGTATCCATTCAAGGTCGCCTTATTAGACTACCCTTTAGAATACCTATATTTTGCATTCTTTTACCGCAATCCCATTAAGTAAACATTTAAGATAACTACCATTAAAATAACAATAAATTGGACCAGCCTATTACCGAATACCAGTAGTCACACCAGACCTTGTAAGTTAAGTTTAGTTAGTGTAACCGTTAAGTATTACCATTAGCACAAGTAGTTGCCGAGTTGACTTGTAACTACCTTGTCATTAAATAGCGTAGAGACCGGAAGCTCAGTTTCATATTAGGTTGACCTTTTTCTAAACGAGTTCAAACCTTTGGACCCGTTAGTTGGGAAATCAGTAGTATTAGTTAAACCATACCATGAGAGCTACCATTCAGTCGTCGTTAGATTTGTAGTACGTATTAGAAAACAACTAGTTACCCAGTTCAAGGATTAGACTTAACCAGCCATCTTTATTAATGCTTTAGTGCCAAACCGTAGGAAACACGTTCGGATGAGTAAAACAAATGAGAGACCCTATTAGCGACATCAATCTCCTAGGCCAGTCTTTTAGATAGATATATATTACTTACCCAGGAAAAAGGAGAATTAAGTGTAAGTTAGTTCCCATTAGACACCAACAACCTTAACTATTCCAGCACCTGTCAGCTGAGAGATTATCAAGTAGAGTAAACCTTCCTGTGAGATTTTTTTTCCAGCCAAAGACTTGAGTAAAGACTTAGTGTCCCAGCCTGAGAGAAATAGAAGAGAGAATTTGTAGAATATAAGTTTGAACTCAGAAGGAGACCAAACAACAGTTACCTTTTTATACTTGGACCCTCTTTTAGTCTTTGATTCGAACCGAGCAATGTTCAACTCTCCGTCCGTAGTTCTTGGAACACTATGAACGTGTATCCGCGCTAACTTGTCAAGGTTACGTTCCAGACGCATATATCTCCTCGTGTTTAAACTGCCTGTCAGCCAAGTACTTCACGCAAATCCAAATCAGATGTAGCTACCCAAACTTGTCGACGTCAGTCAGTCGCGCGGATTTCGTGAAGCAACACTCTTAAGTGGTCTTACTCAATGTTTTCAGTCTTTCGGCCATGCCGTTAAGTAACTCCTTCGTGTTCGTGGAAATCAGTTGCTCCTGAAGAACCACAGATAGTTTTCAGTTCAACTTTCACTCGTTAGTTGACCTGTTAAGTAGCAACCTCAACTGTTCTGACACTAATGACTTCGCTTAGTGTCAGCAAATCATTTAAACTCCGTATGCTCGAACCATGTAACCAGATTTCTTAATTTAGTGATTAACCGTATTCATCGGAGCCTTTCAGCAAAATTCAGAGTTAATTCCAATTCAGAGAGATTCAGTCGCTCTAACGACACCAGTATTGGGAATCCAAGCTTTTCGATTCTTTCCTAAACTCATGTTAGATTAGCGTGTTGATCTCAAGTGTCTCCGCTAGTTTATCCGACCATTCAGTCTTATCTATCGTAACCTTGTGAGACTGAGTGTTAAGCCTGAGTAACTTGACCCGGATACTCCGACTCTAAGCCTAGACTTCTTCAGCCAGTTCACATAAGTGGAAGAATTAAATTACTCATTAGAGTAATGTTTCATGTTAATCAAACCCGACCGATTAGGCAGGCCTCGCGCAATACTTGTCAGCGAAAGACCTCGAACGAGAACGACCCTTAACTTCAAGAGAGGATCTGAACCTAAGTGCATACGCATGTTGGAAGTACAACTTGATCACTGTGTTGGGCCAGGGTGGATTAAATTGTAGGTGGGATTTTATTGGACAACTATAGGTTCGTCTGCGAACGAGTCTGACTCGTTGGCAGAAGAATCAGTAGTGTTTAGACAATTTTCCACTCGTTTTATATTTAAATCGATCCTGGAATAATAGACGACACCGTGGTACAGATGTACATACGACGTGTTATGCATTAAGGTAATCGGAAAGGAAGACCCTCTGTAGAAGGACGAACCTGAATTGTACCCTTACGAACCCTCAGTTTTAACCCCAAGACAAGTGTATCAACCAAGCCAGATACCGACCTTCTAAGACAGTAAGGTGTTTGGAACTATGTCACTAGAAGTGAAAGAAGCATAACCGTAATAGAAGTAGAGGAGTATGAGACGGAATTAAGATAGTAGCGACACTGTCAGGAGGTAACAGTGATAATCAGAGTGCGCAACGCAAAACCTTTGAGAATGCGAGAATAATCTTTGACCGGTAACCGAAGAGAGGAAAGTTTTATTCCAAGGGATTGAATGCTATTAACTGGAGAATAGACGAAGTGTAGTTTCGTATGCGGGCATAAACAACCTACCCTGATGTGGAATAGAGAAGTTTGAATTTCGAGGACGAAATTTCTTTAAGGAGGGTAGATTGTAACATCCCAAAATTTGAATTTAAGAAATGACACTACTAATTAGAAATAGATAGTTATGAAGAATCACTAAATTAGTAGTGAGTAGAAGGGCATTTTGGGAATTGCTCATTAAAGGGTTATATAAGGGGCTAAAGCATTCACCCACCTCATTTTCTTTCACTTCCTGAAACTAGAACCAAGAAGCTATACTTTCCCTTCTCTCCTTCTCTGCGTAAACTACAGAAACAAACACAACTTTCATCTCCCACTTTTAATTCAACATGCAAATGCAATTAAGACACTAGAAATTCAAGGAAAACTCTCAAACTCCACTCCCTCTCCTCTTCGAGCTTCCTTTCCACTCTATGCAATTTATGAAGACATGATTGTGAAGCCAGGAAGTGCTGCATGTGTAATTGGGAAAAATCTTCTATGTACCAGCCACCCAAATTCATGTGATTAAGGTATGGTTTGGTTCTTAGCTTTCTCTTTTCTAAACTTACACCTTAAAGGCTCAATCCTAAACCCTTGTTGTGATGGTGTTGCATGTGGGTGTTTAACCTTCGTGGGTAACTGGAAGTATGTTTAGAACCAAGGATGGAGGGTGGGTTTTGCTGCAAGTGACCAACAGACCAATTTCTCTGTCAATCGCAACACTCGCTTAGCGAGCGGGATTACTCGCCGCAGCGAGCTTATCAGTACAGCTCAAAGCTGCTGCATGTGTTCTTCTGTTCCTTGAGTCTAGTTTCTCAACCCTTGGTAAGTTATTCTTAACATTTCCTTTACCCTTCACAGCCTGGTATTGGCTAGTTCATTTCCTTAATCTTAGCAATCATTCAATCACCCATTAATCCATTCCTTTTCCATTTTGTTCAAGAACACAAGTTGGGGTTCAAGTGAGTTCCATTGCAGAAGAATTAGAGGCTGTTGCTGAGCATTGGTATCAGTATAAGCATCGTATCAGGTGGGTTCTTTAGGCTAGTTTAGCTAGTTTCCCCTAAATTAAATAAATTGCATGTTAATCTAGGATTTTAGGAAATGTTGTGTGAGAGGGATTAAATCCCAAATTCCTCTCCATTCTATTCTATATTATGTTAATATATGTTGATGCACTGTCTAAAATGAGGGTTGTAGGTGTTAGTTGAAAAATCATAAATTCTGTAAAAACAGGGCAGTTCTGCATGAACTCGCTCCAGCGAGTAGTTGGCGAGCATTCATGGCGAGCTGGGTTCTGGGCTGATGAAACTCGCCATGGCGAGCTACTGCTCGCCACAGCGAGTTGATTTAGGTCAGGACCTATAATCTCGCCATAGCGAGCTAGTGACTCGCCAGAGCGAGCTTGAACAGAAAGGCCTATAATTTCATAATTATTTTTGAAACCTTATACACTCGTTTTATACCCTCATCAGAGCCAGATAACTTGCATTGATGTGATTGACATAATGTCGAATAGCATGTTAAGCACAGATAATCTGTAGGGCATAACCTAGAAATTAATTAGGATTGTATGCTCCCCGGGATTTTGGGAATTATGGTAGTAAGAACAGAATTTAGTGTCAGTCACTTATGAGCGATTTATTATATCGCATTATGGACTCCCAATGGGATACTCCATCAGGTTATGTTTTTGTGAGCTGCATGCCGTGACCGAATCGGTTGACGGATATGGCAGGCCTCTGAGACCTGCTCACCTCAGAGTGTCCTTGTGTTTAAAATGAATAAGAGTTAATTAATCTGTGATACACCTTTACTTATTGCTGTTATGGTTATGTTATGATTAGTATGATACGACTGATTAGGTGCCCCCGGTGTAGTCACCTCTAGGAGGGTAGTAGAACTCACTGAGGCTTAGTAGTCTCACCCCACTCCAAACAATTTTTTTTAGGTAAACAGGATATTCGGAGCAAGGACCAGGTAGGAGGCCGACAGTTGGAGCTGAGCTTGGATTGTCCGCCTTGAAGATTTTATTTCTTCGTCTTGCTTTTTAGTTTATTATCGTGTTTACTAAGAATACTAGCAACTTCCGCTGTATTTTATCTGTTATTTACTTTGTATCTGAAACAAGTTGTATCTTGTTTATTTTAATCAGAAACTTATTTGTACTCAGATCCTTTTATGTATGTCTCGACTAAATATTCTAGGTATTTTAGTTGGGGCGTTATAGCCTTGGTTTAATTATAGGAGGATTGATTGGATCAGACGGCCTTGGTTTAATTATAGGAGGATTGATTTGATCAGACGGCTAGGATGACAGTGCAAATATGCACGCGTGCGCACCAGATTAAAGGGTTACAAATTTCTAACCTATCAGATTTACTTCATTTTTCTTTATTTTTTCTCTCTCTTCTCCCTTCTCTCTCTTAAACCGATCTTTCTTCTCCAAGAACCCAGTTTATGAACTTCATCCAAAAATCAAACATTCAACCCCAAATTTTCCTAAATAACTCAAAAATTACTCAAATTCACTTTCAAACACTTGTTTATCCCTTTTAAACACAAATCAAACACCCAAAACCGAAAATCAAACAAAAATTTCAAAACCCCAAAAACTCTGGATCTATTATGTACAACATTTTTTTAAGCATAAACATCAACAAATAAACATGTATCAGAACCAAACTCACTCATCACATAATCATGCATAGAGAATCAACAAAAATACATTCAACCAATACAAAAGGGAACAAACTAAAAGGGTCTAAGAGTAAGTGTTTTTTTTTCTTTCTCTTTTCTCTTTTTTTTTTTCGTGTTGTTTTTTTTTTCTTTCCTTTTTGTGACTATTTCATCTTTCTTTGATGTGAGGGCTATTTTTGATTTGGAGGTAAATAAAAGTAATTTAGGGTTTAGGTTCTACTATATTTTTTTTGTATCTTTAAACTTTCTTTTCTCTGATTTTTTTTTTTTTGTAAAAGAATGATGTAAACTCCTCTTTTAAGTTTTTTTTTTTTAGATCTAAAATTTTGTATTATTTTTATTTGATATTATTTTAATTTATCATATAGTTCATTTTCTTTTATGATTTCCGAATTATGTTTTTAAGATTATTTGGTTTTTAAGATTGTTTTGTAATTATTTTCTGTTTGGATATTTTTCTATTTGAATAATTAAAAAATTTAGAACAAAATAAGCCTATATATTGTCTTGATTGTTTAATTGGGGATGAAATCTTGATGAATGCATATTTTAATTTTAATCTTCTTGATCCTGTTTCCTTTCTTTCCATTCTTCTAATCATGTTGCTCAATTTTATTGTTTTGTTACAATAGAAGAAACTGTTTGGTAGTAACTGCATCAATTTAATTGGCAATGACTTTTCAAGACTAAAGTGAAGTGGAAATCTCACACTTCTTCTTGTTCTCTGCGTCCTTTTTTGTTCCATGCTCATGCTCCTCATTATTCTCATATTCTCATTCATGTCACAAATTTTCACTCTACTACTTGGAAAGATAATCTTTCAATTTTATTGCTTGAGGATATTGTGAGTAAATAGTTGCTTTTTGTTTCAAGTTTTTGATTTGGTGCTTAATTGCAAAAACTGAAACATTCATGTAATGAATCACTAAGTTTATGATCCTGAATTTTAATTATTATTTTTTATGTTTGTGAAGTTGTACTATTATGTGGAAAATAATGATTTTTGTTCACAGTGACTATCATCTTCTATATTTTCTTACTGCAATTCTAAATTTTTTTTTATATTAATTATTTCCATCTTTGTTGTGTGTTATATTTAGAAATTAAAAATATGAGATTGACATGAAAGAAAAAATAATTATATTTCTTTCTTTATATAAATATTCTCTAAGAAAATTCTTTGTTTCCATATCTATATTTTTTCCTTATTATAATATTTTTATACTAAAGAGGATTTCTTTGTTTCTAGATCATTTTTTTTAGAAAAATTTGTTGTTTCCAAATCATTTTTTTTATGAAGATAAACAACAAAAAAAGAAAATAATGTTATTTATGAAGAGAGAGAGAGAGAGAGAGAGAGAGAGAGAGAGAGAGAGAGAGCAAAGAAAGAAAAAAGAGGGAAATGTGAGTTCAAGTAAAAAGGAAAGTTAAGTGAATGTGACATAGAGAGAGAGAGGCGTGAGCTGAGGAAGAGAGAAAGTGGGTGAAAATGTTGTGAGGAGGGTTTATATAGGAAGAATGAGCCAATGCATGTCGAGTAGATGTACACTATGTAATGATGATAAATAGTGGAAGTAGAGGTAATCATGATAGGAATAGCTAGTAATAGGGATAATCATGATAGAAAGCAATGATGGCATCATGTGACTATGAAAAGAAAGTTGCATGTGATGAGAGATAAACGTGTATATAGAGCTAAGAGTTACATGTGGATTGAGTAAGAATTGATGTGGATTCTAAATGAATTACATGTGACTTAATCATTGGTCAAAGCTAAAATAGGGCTTAGTTGGAATCCATGTGTGCCCTAATTAAACACATGCTTGCATGCAATTGGTCCATGTAATAAAATGACATCATATACGCATCATGTATGACATCATCGATTAGGGTTTTGGTCTTGCAAGGTGAAAAAGCAACTCAACTTTTAGTATTATAAAGAGATTATAGATAATTGAACCGTGGGTGGTTAAGAAAAATTAGATGCATCCATTTTAGTAAACCAATGGCTGTTTACTTTACATCTGTGCCATTGAAATTCCTTTTATTATATCAATGGTCATCATACAACTTAACCCATGATGCGAAAATTAAGTCTTTTGCCCACCTTAAACTGCACCTCTAATGAGATTAATCTTTTTCTCTTTGGTTTGTGCTTACACAAGTTACCTCATCATGTAGTAACTTGATTCCATAACAGTAAGACCAATCTTGCAAATTTACAACATTAAGACCTACTGCAATTTTGTCTCTTAAATTTATGGTCTCAATAGCAGCCAATAAGACCAATCTTGCAATCATCAATTATATCACATGGTTTTTCAGCCTATTGAATATGCATCTATGTAAGAAAATAGAAATATTAAAACCATTCAATCATTTGCACCAGCACCAATAAAACTTACATTGACCCAATTTTACAGAACAAATAACTGAAATAAGTGATAAACAAGTTCAACATGATGAAAAAAAAAACTTAAGAAACCATTCAAATTTTACAGAACAAATTTGTTTTGATTGAGACACAACTAACTTCTTTTGTCCAATCAAGTTGATGGATAAGGGGCATTAATTACTTGTCTCAGATTTTAGACTATGATGTAAAAATAATATGAGAAAAAAAAAATACTGATGTAACAAATAATATGCTCATCTTATTGATACAAGTTCAATGGTAATTACAACTTTAAACTTAGCCTTAAGTTACAAAGTTCGATTCCCCTGAGAGACGCCGAAGCGGTTATAAAATGGCCATTAGTGTCGCTTTAATTAGTAAAAAAAATTCCCTTTGCCAATTGTTTTCTTAAAAAATGATTATTGAATGAGATCAAACCAAGAATCTTAAACAAGTTGATGTCTGCAATGTCTGCAGGGTTTACTACTTTGCTTTTGAAGCAGCAGAGATTTTGGTGTGATGGTCTCACTTGGGAGGGTGTCCAAAAATAAGCTAAAGATAATCTTTAAGAGCATGGCTTTTCTAATTAAATTTGTATATGTTTTGATCAACTTATTTTTGAGCTTATGAATAATAACTTATACAAATAAATAAACTTTTAGGTATTTAATTATTTGCATAAACTATTTTTCATAAGCTAAAAAATAAATCAATCTAAACGGACCTTGTTAAATGGAAATTTGATAATTTTTACTTTATTGGTTTTAACTTTTGTCATGTTTCCTACTCCATGAGAAGAAAGTGCTTTTCTGATATTCTAGTACTTGAATTATTACCATAGATTTAATACATACTTAAAAATTGAAAAATTGATGCAACTTGCAAGTAACAATATATACAGTAATACAAATAATCAGGAGGAGAAGGACGAGTAATCACTTATTTTAGTCCTGTAAAATGATAAGGGGTGACACTTTGAAGACTAGAGTACTCCAAGTCTTGCCATCCAAGTGATCTTATAGCCAATAATGACAATATCATATTGCAGATATCATGTACTCTTGCTATTAGGGGTGAGCACGAACCCGCAACCCAACTCGAAACCGACATAACCGCCAACATATGGAAGCACTCGGTCGGGTGCGGGTCGGGTCTCAGGTCAACAATTGTGAAAAATCGGTCATGAACGGTTGTATACGGGCGGGTGCGGGTCTCTAAAATTTATCTCTTCATAACCGAAACCGACCGAACAATTACTAAAATATAATTTATTTATTTTTTCAGTTTTGAGCACCTCTTAATCTCTTATACTCTTCGCTTTGTTAATTTTGTCTATCTTTGATAGAGAAGAAAAATGTTATATTTTACAAGTTTATGCTTGTAATAGGTTGATAAAGGAGATGTGAAAGATAATATTCAAGATTTATATTAATTTTTACCTCGCATCTACTATCTATTATTGTCGTTGGATTAACAAATTTGAAACAAAATAATTGCATCTCATCATTTTTATTGTATCATTTGTTGCAGTGTGTACGAAATATTGAACTATTTGAAGAATAATATTTTTTTGATCAATGAAATTTTAGATGTGACAACAAAGTTCCAATGTAACCCGTTAAAACCGACCCGCTATACCTGTCACCCGTATGACCCGAACCCGAACAAACCAAAGATGTAGACGGTCGGAATTGAGTCCAAATTAAGAGGCCGCGGTTTTTATCGGTTTTACGATTTTTGGCCCGAATCCGACCGAACCCGACTGATGCTCACCCCTACTTGCTATTGCAAAATGTTTAAAAGTGAAACTTGAAGCTTATCATTTTTAAGTCTAATTTAACCTCATGCAAGCTTTTGATACACAGTTAGCTGCTTCTATTGTCAAGCTGTTTTCTCATTAGATACCTTATTCTATAATGCTTGATTGTCCATATCTGTATATCATAATTTCTCAGGCTACTAAGTCATGGATACTTCAAACTTTTGTTCTCTTTCTACAAGGATCTACTATCAATGATTGGTTTTTAATCAACATCTACACTTGATGAAACATTAGTTTGTCAATACACTACTACAGAAAAGGGATTTAACATCGGGCCAATATGACATTTTACATCGGGTCATGGTCCGATGTAAAGCCCATTGATGTCATAAGTCTGACACATTTCACATCGGTTGGCCACCCGATGTGAAAACTAAGTTATCACATGCGTTATTAATTATATCCGATGTTAAATCTTACCTTTAATTTTATTTTATTAAAAACAAATGTATATATCACATCGGGTTTCCTTTTATGCCGATGTTAAAAGCCATGATATCACTTCAGTGCTGTAGTAAACCCGATGTGAAATCCTTTCCTCTTTTTTTTTTTTTTTTTCGTTTTTGGCACATAATTTATCATAAACAAAGTACCTAAATTTTTTCCCATATCATCACACAAACCACAATTTGGTACCTAATTTTTTTCCATATCATCGCACAGACCACAAACATATATATAACTCTAATAATAATTGTTCGAAACTCAATTATCATTGCAACAAAATAATAGCTAGCAAAGGTTATAAGATTTCTACAAACACAAGTGATTTAAAATTTCACCAGAATCACATCCAACTGAAGCAATACTAAATTAAGTCCTCCCTAATACAAAAAGCAAACAACATGCATGGCTTACACACAAGACCAATGCAACACAAAAGGTAAAAGAACATTAACTCTCCATAAAAACAGCACCAACTGTGATAGCAGCAGGGAGGAAAGCAAAAATGCATATGCCATCCACTATCAAATGTCTGCTATAGCTCAACAAAACAGCACCAAACCACACCAGCAGCACCTAAAAACCAGAAAACACAGTACAATCTAGGAATTAAAACATTTCTTTCCTTAAGCCTTGTGCTTTGCAAATAGCAATATAGTAGCCTCATGCATGGTTTAATGACAGTCTAAGATATATAGACATAAATTGCAATTTACTAATTCACAATTGCAATTTAATCACGACACATAAATTACATTACCTATATAACTCAAATCGGACATATATAGACAATTTAATATAACTCACCAGATAAATCTTAATCTCCATATAACTCCAGAAAACATGTTGCCCAACGGAGTCGCAAATCATACAATTCATTATTTGTTAACATTTGTGGGTCATTAAATATCTACAATAAATAAATAACAATATAAAGTTATTCTTTGAAAATACACATTAAGTTAAATAATGTCCAAACATATTTTCATTACCTCCACCCAAGAATCAGTTATATTAGCAGAGACAATGTCCAACATATTTTTCATTACATAGTATCCACAGTCGTTCGAGTTAGGTTGTCGCCTCGTCTACAAATGAAATGCATAATTATAGTAAATACTTATAAAAAAAGTAACTCATAGTTAAAATGTACACCACACTTACTTTGGGATAAAGCCAATTAGCCTTCTTTCTATTGCCATTAGCCATTTGATAAACTCCAAAAGCACTAATTTAGAAGAAAAAAAAATTCACATAAAGTCACATAAATGTAAACTTACTTTTGTAAATTTATGTTTATAGGATAATATCACAAATTAAAGCCACATAAAAGATAAACTTACTCTGTAACAATTTTCTTCATTGTTTCATTAAGATCCCAATGTAGTGAACAAAGAACGACCACAATATTGTTTTTTGGAATAAGGATTATTAACTGCCAATGTCCTCTGTAAGTGTGAATGGAAGAAAAATTAAATTAGTGATTATTAATATCTATGTTATCAAAATTAAATAAGAGCTAGAAAATACAAATTCATACAAACTTACCCATGATTAAATGGTAGTAAGTGACACACTCTGTTTTCATCACGTAACTTCTCTTTTATGTATTTTTTAACAGCTGATTGAGTTTTTGCCACATTAACACGAAAACACAACGCACCAGGGTCCATAAATCCATACATTTCCGAGATTTTTTTTTCAACACATATACGATGAATATACCTGGATAATATTAAAATAAACATTAAATATTCAAGTGATATGATGAGAGTTGGTATAACATTTTGATAGTAGTAAAGAAGAAAATTTACTTACGTGCACCAAACTTGAAGAATAGACAAGTCAAGCCAATTAAAACCCATCAACAACTCTCTAATACACTTAGCTGATACGTGAAAATTAATGGCAATCTTACAATGACTTAATGCTAATTCCAAATGGTCGTCACCCGATTGTAGAAGCATGACACACAACTTCTGAACAGCATCAAGTTCAACCTCTTTTGCACTTCCTTTTGCAGCAGAACAACTTGCTTTTGCGCTTCCATCGACAACAACTTTTTGACAACTTTGTACAACTTCTTTATTTGTTTCTAAGGGTTGGGAGAAACCCATAGACTTAAGTGTCTCCATAAAAGTTTGTTGCATCGCCTTACGCTCTTCAGCCAACTTATGATCAAAATCAGATCTAATTTGTGCAAGTTCCTCTTGAACATCTATATGATCGTGTCGTTGACGTGAAGACGACCTTCCAAAGAAAGTGCTGAGTTTATGGTGTTTTCCAACACCACGAACACGACCACCATGCTCAGATGTCCCAATGGCTGCTGTTAAGATATCGTTGCGTCCATCCGAAACAAAGGTACCCTTTTTAGTTTCTTCAACTAAAGAATCCTACAAAATGCAAGTAATTTCAATAATTTATATTCATCATAAATATAATGATATATACTTGAAGTATTTTCCAAATTTTACTTACAATTTTCTCAGCAACAACTTCTACTTCCTTTGTTGTGTATTCTCCCCCTTTCTTTTGTCGTGCTCTCTTCCATTTTTCTTCGCGTGGCGGTGGAGATGGACTACGATCATCATCGGTTAATGTGGAATCATCTCTCGATAATTTCCTTTCAATTTTCATTTTTTCCTCAAGCAAGCTATATCCTCCACGAGATAATACATGTTTGTAAACATTCCTAGCCACATTTTCCCTACCCTTTTGACTTTTTTCCTATTATAAACTCAAACAATTACTAATCACTAAATTTATTTACTAAACATAATAAAAATGTTATGAACAAAAACTATTTCCATATTTCTACTAACCTTAAATTCAGGGGTATCTCGAGACTTCACAAACTCTTTCCATATGGCTTCTGTAATATAATCATACTTGAGAAATGGAGGACGAGTATTTGGTTTGGCCTTTGTAATATATTTTGTTGTGAGATGTGTCTTAAAACCTCTCCATCGATCTCCCGCATATCTAATCCATTCATCCTTCAAACGATCCTTTTTTGGATCTTCACATTGTGGAAAAGTAAAATAACCCTACGTATATATACATAAAAAATTTAGTATATGACATATGTTGTTAGTACATGATTATAAAATATAAAAAATTGCTGAATTTAAAATACCTTAACATCAATCCAAATAGTATCTTTTATCTTACTATTTATGTCTTTCCATTCATCCTTCAAAATACTACATTTAGTTCGAGCAAGAAATGCTACATAACTCCTAAAAGTTGCAGCGTTTTTACGATCACCAATACATGCATGGGTTCTTGGATGAAACTCGACAGCTATCTTTACACCCGTTTGACGAACTTTGGTAATTTGTGCCATCATAGTGGGACCTCTAACTCTTGTTGATCTAGGTTGACTAGATGAAGAATGAACGTCGGTTGAATCATCCATGTCTCTGTTTACACAAAATGAAAACATGTCAAAATCAAATTAAGCACAAAAAATGAAATTGGAAAAAGAAATATCTAATTAAATCTAAATGCACAAATGTACTAAACTTATTTTTTCTTTTAAACAACAAATTTATTAAGGCTCACTCAAGCACAACAAGTACAAAAAATTGCAGCCAGCAGCCAGAAATTACAGCCAGCAAAGAAATTACAGCAGCCAGAAATTGCAACAAGCACAACAAGCTAAGAAATTACAGCCAGCAGCCTAAAAAATTGCACAAAAGTAGCGCAAAAGTGCATCATGCTGCAGCCTAAAAACCAAATTACAGCAGCCTAAAAAATTGCACAAAAGTAGCGCAAAAGTGCATCATGCAGCAGCCTAAAAACCAAATTACAGCAGCCTAAAAAATTGCACAAAAGTAGCGCAAAAGTGCATCATGTAGCAGCCTAAAAACCAAATTACAGCAGCCTAAAAAATTGCACAAAAGTAGCGCAAAAGTGCATCATGTAGCAGCCTAAAAACAAAATTACAGCAGCCTAAAAACAACAACAGTAGCACAAAAGTGCACCCTGCAGCAGCCTAAAAAATTACAGCCAGCCCCCACAAAAAGCTCCAACACCCTAGGATAGAAAAATAAACCATCGCACATTAGTTCTCCCATGTCCCTTCTCCATGATCTATACGAATAGCAAGCACATCATCATCTTCATTTTCTTCTATGAAGGTAGGCACATTTGTTGAGAAAGGAGGAGTTTCGGAAACATCAAGATTTGCATCTTCATTTTCATCACTACTATGCACATTTTTTCCTTGTAGAACCACCGACCATCTTTCATTAAAAGGTTCTTTGACATAAAACACTTTTTTTGCTTGGGATGCCATGATGAAAGGTTCGTTCGTATAAGATAACCTGCAGGAATCAACCAGTGTATATCCTAATTCATCGATTCTTACACCATTGTTGATATCAAACCATTTGCATTTAAATACAGGCACTTTAAACATAACGTAATCAACCTCCCAAATCTCTTCAATCACCCCATAGTAGGGTGTAGATGCCATAACTGGGTTCTTATCTTTGGAACTAGAGAAGTGCATGGACTCGGCCACAATCATAACCCCACTATTTTGCATGGTACTACGGTCATCCTTTGATTTTGTATAAAATGAAGTTTTATTAATATCATAACCACTCCAAGTTATTATATTACATTTAGGCTCATATGACAACCAATTTATTGTATCAGAAGCACTATCATCATTAGCAATTATTTCTTTAAACCACTCAGAGAAACTCTTATTATGCTCTTTTAACAACCCTCTTTCATTCATCTTGGGGTACCTTTCCTTTATGATGCTTTTGTGAGCAGATAAGTAAGGTTGAACTTCAGCAGTATTATTCAATATATACAAATGTGCTTGAACAACTACCTCAAAACGCATGCTCTTGACATTTAAACCTTGTGTGCCCACACCCTCACATCTTCCATCATGACGAGACTTGGGAACCCCTATAGCATCCACCTCTGACAAATAGTTTGAACAAAACTCAATAGCTTCTTCTGCAATGTATCTCTCAACAATTGATGCTTCCGGACGGTGCGGGTTTTTTGTATACCCTTTTAGGATCTTCATATATCGCTCTATTGGATACATCCACCTTAAATAAATGGGACCACACAATCTAATCTCACGTACTAGATGAACAATTAAGTGAACCATAATGTCAAAAAATGAAGGAGGGAAATACATTTCTAATTGGCACAAGATAACTGCAGCCTCGTTTTCCAACTCGTCTAACTTCGATGGATCAATGGCTTTACAACATATTGCATTGAAGAATAAGCACAACCTAGTTATAGTTTTCCTAACATTGTCAGGCAATATCCCACGAATAGCCACGGGTAGTAGTTGTTGCATCAACACATGACAATCATGAGATTTTAAGCCGATTAATCTGAGATCTTTCATTGATACAAGCTTCTTGACATTTGATGAGTAACCTTGCGGCACTTTGATACTCTGTAAACACTTACAAAAACTTGTTTTCTCGTTTTTAGATAAAGTGTAACATGCTGGAGGCAAATATGTTTTATTACCTATTGTTTGTGGTAATAACTCTTGTCGTATATTCATCAAATCCATATCCAGGCGAGCATGTGCACCATCTTTTGTCTTGCCTGGAATGTTGAGAAGTGTCCCAATTACACTATCACATACATTTTTCTCCACGTGCATCATATCAATACAATGTCTTACATCAAGACTAGACCAATATGGAAGATCAAAGAACACCGACCTCTTTTTCCATATATTTTTCACAGTAGACTTCTTTTGGCACTTTCCAAACACAACATTAATGCCTCGTTGTCGTTGATAAACTTCCTCTCCGGTTAAGGGCTTTGGAGCAACACCATACTCCTGGTCTCCATCGAAAGCTTTCCGCAATCTACGATATGGATGATAACGCTTTAAAAATTTTCGATGGCCAAGATAAACAGTCTTCTTTCCATTTTTCAGTTGACGGAAACATGTGTCCTTTTCACATATAGGACACGCACGATGCCCTTTAACGCTATACCCAGCCAAATTGCCATATGCCGGAAAGTCGTTGATGGTGCAAAACAACATGGCACGCATATTGAATTGTTCACCAGAATATGCATCAAGAACATCCACTCCTTCCTCCCACAACAGTCTTAAATCATCAATCAGTGGACTTAGATAAACATCTATGTCATTTCCTGGTTGTGTTGGGCCCGAAATCATCATCGATAACATAATATATTTACGCTTCATGCACAACCAAGGAGATAGGTTGTAAATCATCAGGAGAACGGGCCATGAACTATGGTTAGTACTTAGATTACCAAACGGATTCATTCCATCGGTAGCAAGTCCAAGTCTAAGGTTTCTCGACTCTTTGCCAAAATTTGGAAACAAAGAATCAATTTTCTTCCATTGCAAAGAATCAGCTACGTGGCGAATTTGTCCATCACATTTTCTCTCATCCGCATGCCATCTAAGATTCTTTGCATCATTTGCATTAGCGAACAATCTCTTGAACCTTGAAATTATTGGTAGGTACCATACCACTTTCGCGGGAGGACCTTTTTTGGTCACCTCACCATCACTAGAATCACCATCTTTCTTTTTGTAGCGTGACGCCTTGCATTTCGGACAATGATCATACTCTACAAACTCCTTTCTGTACAGTATGCAATCATTAGGGCATGCATGTATCTTTTCATACTCCAAACCCATCGGACACAATACTTTCTTCGCCTCGTAATAACGATTTGGCATCACGTTACCTTCTGGAAGCATTTGTATCAACAATTCAAGTAATTCAGTGAAACTTTTGTCACTCCACCCATTATTTGCCTTCAAATTAATCAATTTTAACACCGCTGACAAACGTGTAAAATTTGTGCATCCCGGGTACAAAGGTTTATCTTTGTCATTACATAAAGTATCATACGCATGTGCCCTCTTAAACGAATCTTCTCCAATATCACGCATCATGTCTTCCAGGCGATCGTCCATATCTACACTAATATTTTCTCTTTGGGACACACTTGGCATTGCTACTTCTTCACCGTGCCATATCCATTGTGTATAATTTTGACAAATCCCATCACAAATTAGATGAGTCATGATTTCTTTCCTATTGCGTTTTGGTTCTTGATTTCCACAATGAACACAGGGACATAGAATAAGCACAGGAGGTCTTTTTTCAGCATTACTTTTAGGAGGAGGAAGATCTTTTTCAATATTACTTTCAGCAAACTCTAGAAATTCTATCACTCCTTGTTTGTACTCAGAACTTAATCGATTAGCTCTCATCCAGCTACGATCCATACCTATGTTCCGAAATTAATGCATTATAAGTTAAAGCATTGTCACTCCTACAAAGTTAAGTGACTAGAAACTATTCAAGGACAAGATATCCTACAAAGGAACATGCTTGAACCATAACTAAATTGCCAAAACAACTATGAGGACACATATAAATCACTAGTTCCGGAAAGCGATTCCACATCCGGTAAAAAGTACATTTCACATTATTGTGAGGTTGAGAATTAAGTAGAGTAACATTTAAATGTGGATGAAGCTTTTTTAGATTTAATATATATATATATATGTGGTGAAAGGAAGAGTAAGTGAGGTTACTTTTACCTATATTGGAGGTATTACTATTAGGCGTTAACATTATATAAACTTAGGCGTTAACAAAAATTTAGTTATGACAAAAGGTTGGAGGTATTACTATTATATATATGTGGTGAAAGGAAGAGTAAGTGATCACTAATAATTTATTTTAATTCAACATAATGGATACAAGACTCACATTCCTCACTCTTATTCTTCTTGTTTCCTTGTTTGTATCAGAATCTAGGCCATTGGTTAGTCCATTACTAGAGAATGAAGGTGTCATTGGAGTCTTTAGGACATTGAAAGATTCTGGTCCATCCCCTGGAGTTGGACACAAGCTTAAAAAGCTTCAAATTCTTGAAGGAATGAAGAATTCTGGCCCAAGCTCTGGTGGTGTTGGACACGAGTACAATACACATCAAGTTCATAAAGTGCACAAATAAATAACCACTCATAAAGTGCCCATTTTTTATTTTATTTGCATAACACTAATGATATAGTTATAGTCCATATGAAATTAATTACTATATGCAAAAACCTTGATGTACTTGTTAGCTGCTGCTGCTACTATAATAAAAACAGAAACTGTGAAATAGAAACTGTGTAATTGAATCTGTACCTTGCAAAATAGAGACTGACTTTGAACTTTGTGAATGAGCTTCGTGAAAGAGATTCGCGTTTAAGGTTTTCTGCCCTGATCTAATAAAATAAACAACGCAATAAGAATCAAAATTCATAAAATATGAGTTATTCATAAAGAGAGGAATACAAATTGTTTGTTAGCGTCCATTTCTTATTCTTAAAGAGAGGAATAAGAATCAAGTTTCATATGAGTTATCATATCAATATTTAACAATTCAATGTAATATGATGAATACAATATTACTTACTTTTTAGGCTAACTCTAATAGAAGGCTCAAACCAAGGCAAGAGAAATGTCCAAACTTTGATATAAAATAGAAATGTACAAATTAATAGCACATAATCATAACTTCAAAACAAACATATAGAAGGCTCAAACCAAGGCAAGAGAAGTGTCCAAACTTTGATATAAAATAGAAATGTACAAATTAATAGCACATAATCATAACTTCAAAACAAACATATAGGTATAAGGACCTGTTTGGTTATGAGAAAAGCTCTCCAATATAAGGTTATGAGAAAAGCTCATAGAATATATAAAAACAAGACAATCTATCTTTGTTTATCTTTTGCTATGAAAATAGATTATATAGGCTTATACACAAGCGATCATGATAAGCACTTGTACTATAAGCTGCAAATTAGTTGTTTATCAAAACAGGCCCCAAGTATAACACATTCAACAGCAGAAAAAATCAGCTACAAATCTAATTGAAACTTAAAAAGTACAATATCAGAAAGTTTATGCAAGCAATCTTCTATCCTCAAATTTCACATAGTATAAACCCTAGAAAGAAGTATCCCTAAACAAATGCAAACCAAGATTGATTTTTTATAATAGTTGCAATAATTAAATTAAAAAAAGGAACTTGAAGAAGCAATTTTGCAGTGGTCATCCAAACTTCTTTTTGATATAAAATAGTACATGTTAAAACAAATGTCCAAACTCAACACCATAACCAGAAGCAACTCACAAAACAAAAATCAGCAAAAATTAAGATTAAAACTAAAATTAGAAACAACACTACAAGAGGACAGATCAAGTCATATGTAAGTTACTCAGAATTGCATTTTTCACAATGTCAGTTCAAATAAAACAATAAATAAGTCATAAAGTTTTAAGTCATTTAATAGAAAGATTGTAATGGACAAAGAATCAATCAAACATAACTCTTATTAGACTAAGAAGGTTTTCTATTTCTATTTCTATTTCTATTTCAAAGCAACTCACCTAGGGTTTCTGCGTAATGAACACAAATCTGTCGTTGTTGTTGAACACAAATCTGTCGCGCAAAATCAGAAGCAACTCACGAATGAGAGAGACGATTAAGATACGATTGAGAGACGATTGAAGGTTTGGTGAGGATTGAGAGAAACAAGAGAGGGTCGGTGAGGATTGAGAGAGAAAGAGTGACTGAGTGAGAAAGCACGAACGAGTGATTTTGAGTGAGAAAGCACGAACGAACCAAATGGGTTTAGGGTTCTTCGTGTGAGAGAGAAAGATCGGTGTGAGAGAGATGGGTTTAGGGTCTAGAGTGCGTATACTGAGTGATTTTGCGCGCGTTAGGGAAAAAGATATTTGGGAAAGAAGGATTTTACATCGGTGGAAATTGGACATATGTAAAATCCTTATAATCTATTTCCCTGTTAATTACAGGATTGCCACCGTGTCCCCTTTCACATATGATATATCATTACCTGATGTAAAAAGCCTAAACCAAATGTATATTTTGTAGTAGTGATACATATTACACTGAACTTGTTCAACTTGTAAATGTAACTATATTTTGATTCACATTTTATGCATTGGATGCTACAAATCAAAGGTCGAGTTAGAGTATATTTAGACGATACAACACATTCCATTTAAACCATATTGTTAGCGGTGTATAGAATATACTTCTGGTTTAAACTAGGAACCATTATAGGATTGCATTTAAGCAATAAACCATTACTACTTTAGAAATAATGGTTCCTAGCTTAAACCATATGTTCATCTATACACATTGCTGACAATAATTGTGCAGGCTACCCTTTGCTCCAATGTCATTGCAATTTGCAAATGACATTACAACACTTGGACATTATAAAAAGATGTAATAAAATAAAATGTATCAAAGATGTAATAAAATAAAATGTATCAAAACACTCACTTAAAACAATTACACATGTAATTAAATAAATTTAAGCAACCAAAAGACTTAAATAAATATACAAATAATTCAATTGATAACATAGAATAAAAATGTGTCAGATTACAAATTTTCAGCACCTGCACTGCAGTATCAGACAGGGATAACTGTAAAAATTATATTTCTCATCATCCACAACACAACAATGTTTAGTTCATATTAGTACAATAAAACATTCACACATGACATGAAGCAAAATTTGACAAACAAAAACTATGATATTGTAAAATATAAATCAAATTTACTACTTTGGTAGCCTCAGACCGTCCTAGTTCAAAATTTTCTACAAATGCAATAACTTGCATTTCAGAACCATATCTAAAGTCTCCATCATAGGCTATATTTTCAAAAATTAAATTAAATTAAATAAAAATACCTAAGTAATTAAATTGAGAAAAAATAACAATTGCAAAATCAATTAGGAGAAAATTATAATGTTAAAATGAGGCATCAGATCTTCCTATTCAAATAAAAGATTCATTGCACTCAAAAATAATGTTTGAGTTCTCAATGGTTTCAAAGATTCATCATTTGGAAAATTAGAATGAAAACATATGGTAAAATGAAAAGACAGATGATTGATTGAATGAAATGAAACGGGGAAGAGAGAAGAAAGTGAAATTGGGAATTAGGGTTTAACAGTGCTGAAGATTGGCTTTGTATTTATAAAACAGGAAAGGAAGACACGTTGATATGGTGGTGGACCACTGGACCGGTTGAATTAGATATTACGGCCCAACCCAACCGAAGCCAAATATTAATTTGCATATATTTTTATAATTTTTTTACTCTTTATTTTTATAAATAAATTTTATAATAAATATGTTAATTTAAGAATCATAATTTCAATAAAATATTTATGGAAATAATTCCTTTCAAAAAACAAAAAGTATTTATGGAATTAATCATATTATTAAAATTTTGTTGAACTTTATCCTTTTTTTTTTGACACATTGTTGAACTTTATCCTAAATTTTAAGATTCTATTTTTTTAACACAAATTTTACAATTCTATTATGATATTTATTTGTTAACATGTTCATGAATATCAGATTTTTACAGTTATAAAAAAAAAATCAGATTTTACTATATTTATCAAAAATAGAAAAATATCCGATTTTATTATATATTCATGAATATATCAATGAATACGACTATAATACAAAATTTTTGGTAAAAGAATGTAATAAATAACAAAGGTAAATTTTTATTTATAAGGAAAACATTAATATTTTTGACCAATTATTAAGTAAAGTAATTTTCAAATACATCTAGAACTAGAATGCTGTTTTTTTTTGACAAAATAAACGATATTCATTCATTCAAATAAAAAGAGTACATCGGTGTAATACAAATTCATAATCGCTAAAAACAAAAAGGATAAATCTGCGAACAAACTCACAATATCCATGTTAATAGCATAAAATGACAAATTACATATGCCTACAAATATGACTATATTGAAGTGTCCGGAATATCCATGCCTCCGGATTTGTAGCGTTGATGACACCAAAGTCGACATTGATCGAATCTGCACTAGATTGGATCTACTCCTTTAACCTGAAACAAATAAACACCGTACAAAGACGGAAAAACAAACACACCGCACAAAGACAGGACAACCAAATACACCGTACAAAGACAGAAAATCAAAACAAACAAATATGTGAAAATCACACTTATTTATTATAACGAGAAAGAAAAAAAAAACAAATTGGAGGGATGATTTTAGGCCAAAACTGACCTAAAATCACCCCTCTTCAATGAACTAAGGACATATTGGACCAACACAAATTTTTTTTTGAGCCAACTCAATTTCTGACAAAAAAAGTAATTACCTAAGTTTCACCGCATTTTTGTGTAAAAAAAAGTTTCACCTCATTTTTTTTTGACAAAGACAAATAGTCCTCCACTAATTATATAGGCCAACTAATTTGTTTGTTGTATAGAAATGTGAGGGACAAATTTTATTTTATTTTTGATAATATGTGAGAGATTAATTTGAATATTATTTTTCGTAAAAATTAAATTGGAATATGAGAAAATCATAAGGGATCAAAATAAAATAATATTCCTTTTTTAGAAGACATGTGCATAACATTGAATTGTCATTATTATTATTATTATTAGGGTCATGCTAACTTTATTATATTGAGTTTCCTTAACTAGTGCATTAGATGCATTATTATTATTATATGAAAATATAATTATTACAAAGGTCGACATAATAAAATACATGACGTGTAACTACAAAAAAGTCATTTACGCGTATTTATCAACAGAACTCCACTGAACACATAAGTAACAATTTTTTCCTTATAAAAACTATGACATATTTCATTCTTATCATTCTCGAGATAAATTATCCGCATTGTTTTGCACATTTTTTTAACTTACGAAGACTAAAATTGCCTCCAAATTATTGGATAAAAATTCATTTTAGTCCTTTTACCATAAAAAATGATCATCCAACATTAGTAACCCGATCGTTATGATAAGTAACATTGAAGAAATTATAAAATTGAGTCTTAGTCCCGAGTTTGATTATAAACATAATGTATCTCTTTAATTTCATATATAAATAAAATTATTTTTCAAATTTATTTAAAAAAAATGTATTTAGTCAATATTATAAACTACACCCATCATTTTATTAATAATTTTAAAAAAAATAAATTTTGCTTTTGTATAAAATCGGAATAGTAACGAATAGCTTAAAGATACCCTAAAAGGATCAAAGTGTAATTAAGAGTTTGTACGATCGTATAAATGATAAATCACGTGAAGCGGTGATGGATAAGCGATTCTTAATAGGTGTGACGTGTGAAAGCGCGTTTACCTACTACTACTACTACCGTGAAAAACCAAAAAAGCCATAGTCAAATTAAGCTGACTTCTCATCATGGACGTTCATACAAACAAAGAATAATCTTAGATCATCATCCAAATGAAAATATAATAAAAAACAAAAATATAAAAAGAAACACAGAAAAAGAAAACAAGGCGCAAATTAAGGAAAATAAATAAATTATCCGCGTCCATTGAAATTGACACGCAAAAAAAAACCATTTATAAATTTTCATTATCAGAATTTCAGAAAAAAACAACAAAATTCTCTCAGAAAAAAACACACTTAAACACTTTTTCAACCGTTGATGTTGTTCATGTCCATGTCTTTTCTTCACCACCGTTGAGATTTTCATGCTTATGTAATACTCTTCTCTCTATTATGCTTCTCCTTCAAGATTAATTAGTGATAAGTCTTTATCATATTGGATTGTACAAGATAGGGTTTTCCCAAAAAAATCATTTTTTTTTCAACTTTTTCTCCATTTTTATTTACCTTTTAATCCTTTTGCTATACTAACTATGACCAGGTACATAATCTTATGTAATTAGTGAAAGCTTTTCATCAATCATTTGCAGTTTGAGGTTTGGTTGATTTATTTGGTTCTTGATTACTTCTTGATTATTTGATTGATTAGTAGTAGTTGTTGTTGGTGTTGTTTTTGAGTTGAAAGGTTATAGTGATTGTTAAGTGTTTGATTTAATGTGTGAATGAATGGAAGGTTTTGATCAAAGTGGTAATAATAAAAAAAATATTCAAGCATTTAGTTCTTCTTTAGGTGCATCTGCCAAACCCCCAATTAGGTTGAATTCTATGCCTATTAATCAATTTAATCAAATGGGTTTTCCTGAAAATCAAAAAAGTTCTGGTCTTGGTATACCACCTTCATACCCTAATACCAATACTAGTTTATCACCTAAACCTTCATCTCATTATCCCCAATTTATTGGCTCACAATCCCAAAGTCATTCTAGGTCTTTGTCTCAGCCTACTTTTTTCAATCTTGATTCATTTTCCTTGCCTCCACTGAGTCCTTCAGTTTACCCTCCTGTGAGTTCCAACCCTTTTTCTGATTCGGGGTCGAAAGATATTTCTATGGAGGAAAACTTTGGTGTCTCTCAAGCACCTTCGCCTAACCGTGGTCATGCTGTTCAACATGGTCTTTGTCTTCCACCTCGTAAAGGGCACAGACGATCTAGCAGTGATTCGCCTTTAGGGATATCGGAATTTGTTAACTCTGTCCCTCAGTCGGTGGGTGATTGTCGGAATTTGGTTTCTGGAGGAGAGAAATTGGGTTATGAGAAGCCGATTCAGTTGGTGTTGAAGGATAGGGACAGTGTTGATGGGTTTAGGGGAGAGGTTTTTGATGGGAAGAAAGAGGATGATGCAACTGTGATGGATGATTTGTTTAGTGCTTACATGAATTTGGAGAATATGAATAATATGAGTTTTTCCGGTATGGAAGATAGCAGAACTAGTGGTTCGAAGACTGTTGAAAGCAGTGATAACGAAGCTGAGAGTCATGTAAATGTAAAAGGAGTAGGTGCTAAGGGTGCAAGTTCAAGCGGGTCGGAAGAGAGGAGGGAAGGAGTCAAGAGAAATTCTAATGGAGATATTGCGCCGGGTAGTCGGCATAGGAGAAGTTTCTCATTGGACAGTTCCATTGGAAATTTTCATTTTGAAGATGGATCGCCTAAGCTTCCTCCTTTACAAAGTCGAGCTGGTCAACACTCGCCAAGCAATTCAATGGATGGTTGTAAAACACCAGAAATCAGCATGGAGTTTGGAAATGGTGAATTCAGCTCACAGGAGATCAAGAAAATAATGGAAAATGACAAGCTTGCTGAAATTGCTGCGTCTGATCCCAAGCGCGCAAAGAGGTAGGAATTGTTTTTTCGTTTCCCATATTTCCGTGTCTTTCTTTTGGAAAAAAAAAATGAAAAAGGTAAAACTATAATGACTCATCATACATGTTGAATTTTCTTCTAGGATTTTGGCCAATCGTCTATCAGCTGCTCGCTCAAAGGAGCGGAAGATGCGATACATTTCTGAATTGGAGCACAAGGTCCAAACTCTTCAGACTGAGACTACTACATTGTCTACTCAGTTTACCAAATTACAGGTGCTTATTAACTGAGTTGAGCTGATATTTCCTTTTGTTCAGTTTGTTAATTATATTTTATTGCCATATATCATGTATGCTACTATTAGTTCATTCCCCGCTTTATTGTAATTGTCTCCAGATGGATAACTCAGAGCTTAAAAATGAGAATAACGAGTACAAATTGAGGCTTCAATCCATGGAACAGCAGTCTCAACTGAAAGATGGTACGTGTGTGTGCATTTTCCTTCTACTGAATTAGTTAGCATAAATCTGTTTTAACTTATTCCTCCCTGTGAAGTGAAAACTATTGTTTTGAAGTGCTATTTTTTGTACAGAAATAACCTGCATATATGCTCATGCTTAAGGATATCTGATCTTGTTTATTTGGATGGATTTTATGTCGAATAACACTATTTAGTATTTACTCTTGGTGTTTCAATACCGTGTTGTTATTTACACTGTGAAACATATTTTGGTGTCTGAATACCGTGTTGTTCTGAAGCTCCTGTGTTTTGAATACCGTGTTGTTCTGAAGCTCTTGTTTGTGTGTTATAACCTTTTTAAAACCACATATACAAAATGTTTGAATGTAATCTTGTTTTAGACTTCTGCCGTGTACAGTAGCACAACAACAATAACCAAGTCTTATTCTACTTTATGTGATCGGCTATATGGATCAAATGACCTCATAATTCTCCATCTTAGTATCATGCATTAAGTTCAATAATAAATTCTTTACCTTCAGTTTTGTCATCAATTGCGGATCGCTGAAAGTAGCAGTTTGTTCAAATTCTGCTATGCTACAGTCCTATTGCACTACTACAGTTTACAGCTGCTATTTGAAAGCACCTTTTACTAAGTAGCATATCAGCAACCAATAACGATTTGTTCAATTCCGCTAAGCTGTAGCACCACAATTTGACAACATTGTTTACCTATAAATTTTCTTTATGGTTTGGACTTTAGTTGTACTTGGTCTCTTGTTACCCCGAATTATTATACTTATGACCATCTTTCAGCTGGTCAACCTTCCTTAGTGGTCCTTTTATGGGCCTTATCCTATATCCATGTCGACACCACCTAAGATTAGATTCTGCCATCCTTTCTACAATGAGGGTTATCTCAATTTCCTATTCCTAATCCTGTTTTGTCTTGCGTGACTATTCATTCATATCAGTTTTAGTCTTATATTGTCTTAATTTTGCCTCTGGAGATGGTCTCACTTATTGTTCTTGATGCTAAAAGATGCAAGAGAGAAAACTCTATTGGGAAGGGGGCTCTGGTAGTAATGATTCAAATGCTCCTTTTTCTTGCACCTGTAAAATTACCACAGATTTTTATCTTTGTTGCTTTGATATTTAATGCAAAATAGTCGTAAAAGCATAAATTGACCATTATTACCACAACTTTTTTTTGTTGCGTCCAAATGTTTATCAGCAGTTTTCATCATTAGATTTTATTATAATTATATTATACACTATAAAATCGTATCATTCCCAGACAATAGTAACATAATTTTAGCAGTTTTAACTTGTTTTTGTATATCTCCATGTCACCACCAGCCCTTCTTCATAAGCAGTGCACTGCCCTGATTTTGTGCTGGAATTGAATATCTTCACCCGACCAAATATTTAGCTATATAATAATTTGTGTTCTTATTTTGGCAGCTCTGAATGAAACTTTGGATGCTGAAGTCCGGCGCTTAAGACGCACTGTAGCAGAACTAGGTGGAGAATCCCTCCTGTCGAGTCTCATGGCTCGACAGCTTGCTATTAACCAACAAATGTTCCAGTCACAGCATCAGCAACCAAACCAGCTTAGAAATTTCCAACCACAGAACAGCCAATCTCAGGAAGAAACACAGACTCAGTCTCAGCAGCATATTCAACGCAATCATGAATTCCAATCCAAGCATCAGAATGGCAAAACTACTGCATAGTAAATGGTATATAAGCAATTCATGGTATGTGGTTGCTCTTGATTCATACTCTTCAAAATATATTCTTTTAAATGGAGCTGATGTCATATAATCAGTTATATGTATAGAAGCAGTGAACTATATCAGTTTGCTTGCCTATATAGGCCTGTTCATTATCTTTAGACTTTAGCTATAAAATAATTCCTTCTAAATAATTTATTTCACCCATATGTACTGGATGTCTTTTCATGTTAGTCTACCTATTGGTCATATATTATGAACACAGACCCCATTCCTTATTGAATTTTGGATCTTTTTATGAGGATATGCCTTTTTATTATGTTATATTTTAGAAGTTTATTTTTGGGCAGTTTGTTTTTGAATGGCAAAATGTGTATGAAGGAATGTGGTAGTAAAAATCTAAGTATTTATCTCAACTTGTTTTTGAATGGCAAGTTGTTAGGACTTTGATCTCTGAATCTTGTGTATGGTAAAAAATCGATCAGAAGTAGGCAATCTGTCTTGTGCGTTTAACAAGTTTTTTGACGGAAATTAGTCACCATCAAATACGGTGGTGAAAGTATTATTCCATCTTATTCTATCTACCCAACCTTCATGTTTTCTTGCTCGTTAGCGCTTAAAGTTTTCGTACACCACGTCTTATCGGGTGAAGAAATAAGCAAATATTCCTTAGATTTCAGTAGTAAATAAGATTTCAGTAGTACAAATTTCTGAAGAAATAAGCAAATATTCCTTAGATTTTGAACAAATGTTAACTCTCATAATGCATTTCTCAAAATAATTAAAACAATTATTTTGATATTTTTATTGTTTTAAAATAAAGCTAACAATTATTCACTTCAAAAATCGTCAAAAAATAATAATTATTAACTTCAAAAGCCTCTTATCTTTTTGTTAGCAACAAAAATTTAAACAAAATTTTAGAAAATAAAATAGCAAATATTTTCACAAGTAATTTTTTTATGCAGCTCACAAGTAAATAGGCTTACTTATTTTTTTTGATGAAATGTTCCATATATTAATAAAACAATAAATTGATCAGTACAAATTAACATTATAAGATGAAAGCATATTTTACAAGAGTCTATTTTAATCACTTTATACATATTAATTACAAAATTACTAATTAGACCATTATTATCAAAATAATATAACTTTAACGTAGGCAAATTTCTTGATACTACTTATATGCTGAGTTGAAATGAGTTTGGGTTTCCTCCATTTATTATCCCTCCATTTATTCTCCATTTGGAGAGAGATAGACACATTAAAAATTAGTGGGACCCATTAAAAGTGGGTTCCACTAATTTGTGGACCCCACTAATTTTTTCTTGTGTCTATCTCTCTCCAAATGGAGAATAAATGGATAGATAATAAATGGAGTGAACCTGAACTCAGTTGAAATATGAACTATTTGGTCTTGGTCCAACGATTATGGATGTACGGACTTTGTAAATGCATGAACTTTTGACCGTTGGGAAAAACCTCCGACAAATTGTCAAAAGTACAACACTTATGGTTTCCTTTTCTTTGGAACAAGATAAAGATCAATTTTCTTATGCATAGTTATTCCTGGTTTCACCTGTGTATCCAACACTTGTTCCTTATCAAAATCATTAGGCAATTTCCAATCAAAAGAGTGAATAAGATTAGCAAGTGAAAGCTCAACAGTGAGCATTCCCATGTTCATTGCAGGACACATTCTCCTTCCACTTCCAAATGGAATCAGCTCAAAATTCTTCCCTTTAAAATCCACCGAACTTGTGAAGAATCTTTCTGGATAAAACTCTTTTGGATCTTCCCAATTTTCAGGATCTCTTCCTATGGCCCATGCATTAACATACACTAGAGTTTTTGGTTTAATCTCATAACCATCTATGTTACAACTTTCTATTGTTTCTCTTGGCAGTAGTAGTGGTGATGGAGGGAATAATCTCATTGTTTCTTTCAGCACTAATTTAAGATAAGGAAGCTTTTCAATATCATCTTCATTTATAAAATCTTTGTCTTTATATAAGTTTCTGATTTCCATTTGAACCTTGTTCATCACTCTAGGATTGTTCATCAATGCTGTCATAGCCCAAATCACTATAGCTGTACTTGTGTCAGTTCCTGCTATAAAGATGTTCTGCATATATATAATTTGGATATGTTTAATTAACTGCATAACATAACTATTAATCAAATATCCTCTAGTTTAATGAAGTAGAAGGATAAATTGAAATTACTCATGATTTTTCTCACCCCTAATTTTCAAATTATTTCCTAATTGAGTAGTATAACAATAACACAACATATATAAAACAAAACTTATTTGGATTGTGTGCAGTGTGTAAATAATGAAAACTTGTATTGAAATTTGGACCGATCAAAATGGGACGGTCTAAATGTGACTAATTGCATCGAGTAATACTGTACACGATTTAAATCCATATAAAAATGATTTTGGGCACATAAATAATTATTTTGTGAGTTTAATCAATGTGTAGTCATTAAATTGTAAAACATAACACTTTTGCAATTAATTACATATTTTATTGAATTATATTATTTTAGAGAAAGGGAGGAAACAAGACAATGTTAGTGTTTGGTTCCTTGCACTAGTTACATCACTTCATATGATTTATAGAAGTAAATCACAAATTCCTCCTAAAATTGTAGGGGTCGGACATTTACTTTCGTGAAATTTACCCAAAATTTGAGTTCTACTTGGCAGAGCAGTCCATGTTTAATATTACCTTCCGTTCTAATTATAAAAAAAAAAATCACTTTTTTCAAAGTTTGATGTATCTAGACCATGATATAGACTAGATACATTAAACTTTGAATGTATCTAAAAAATGAATTTTTTCTTATAATTAGGATAAGAGAGAGTACTAGTAAATAGTGCCTAAAACAAGATTGTATAACGGGGGCTGAAAGAAACTTGTGGAAACAAAAATAAAAAATCCAAAACTAGAGGACAAAAATTATTTCAATGAGATAAGGATGAGTTCATACCATAAGCAAAGCTTTGATGTGGTCAATAGTGAGCTCAAAAGAAAGTGAGTGAAGTGAGTGATCATTCATCATCTGCAATAATATATCAATGATATCAACTACTTCTTGTTCTTTGCTTTTAGGCCTTGCTAAATTATCCATATGATCATCAATGACTCTTTGGTATATCAAATCCAATTCCTTGAAAGTTTTATCAAGCCTACTAAGAGTTCCTCTAACTCTATCAACCCAACCCAACAAAGGAAAACTATCTGAAAAGTAAAATTCAGTCAACAAAGCTTGAGCTTCATTAAGCAAAATTTGTAATCTACTTCTCCTTTGTCCATTTCCCAATTCAACTTCTTCATCATAATCAAAATCATATTTTTTCCCAAAAGCCATCTTACATATAATTGTATTTGTGAAAGACATCATTGTTTCACTCAAGTTCACACCTTTTTCATCACCAACGTATTTTGACACCGTTTGAATCAATTGGGCCACTTCATTTTCTCTAATGGGTCTAAAAGAATGAACACGTTGAGAGCTAAAAAGATGAAGAACACAAATTTTTTTCATTTCTCTCCAATAAGGACTATAAGGTGCAAAACCCAAATCTAAACCATTGTAAGACAATTTCCTTAGTCCTACAAAAGATGGTCTACTTGCAAATTTAAGGTCATGGGTTTGCAACACTTCTTTTGCCATTTTGGATGAAGAAACAACTAAGGTTGGGATATAGCCAAGGTGTAAATACATGATAGGTCCATATTGCTTGGAAAGTTGCCATAAGGATTGATGTGGTGATGAAGGGTCAATTTGGTGTAGATTTCCAATTATAGGAAGTGGTTTAGGACCTGGTGGAGTTGATGATGTTCTTCTAGTACTATTTGATTTGTGTATATGGATGATGAATAGAATAAAGATTAGAAAGAGAGAAAAAAGCACAAGAAACTCCATGATGCAACCTTACAAATTGCACCTCTATCTTCCAAATTTATAAGGCTCGTCATGTTTTAGATGGAGCAGTCAAGTGATATATATTAAGATGATTTCTCTTCCAGCTCCCCAATCCCCACGTTTCTTTTATACCCCTCAAAAATCCGATTTTGCCCTCGATAAAAAATTCTAGTTCAAATTTCAGGAAAAATTCAGTTTCTAGAAACAAAAGTTGTATTTCAAGGCAAAAAAAAATTCGGTTTATAGAAACCGAATTTTTTATTAAAGGACAAAACAGAAAATTCAAGGGATGAAAAAGAAATGTGGGGGCTAGAAGAGAAATCTTCGTATATTAATTGAGTTAACACATCAAAATCATAAAAGAGTTTCAGTCCTTGATATGAACCACTTTTGTCTCGTTCTAACAAATAAATTGACCAATATTGACATTTTCTTTTAGAAAAATTAGTTTAGATTTTATTATTTATGTTTGATAATATCAATCAAACAAGTGGCAGACCCCTCCCAAAACACCGGCTAATCATAAAAAACAAATAGAAAAAAAGTTGAGAATTATTATGTTCATGTTTGGAAAAGTCATAAAATATGGTGATGCGACACCATATTAAGACGGAAAATTATCATTCAAACAACGTACTAAAATGAAAAATCAAAAGAATACCGTACCAAGATGAAAAATTAAAAAATATTTCACCAGGACAAAGAAATCACATAAAATAACACAAAACAAAATCTTAATTAAAAGATGAAAAAAAAATTATTTAAATTAAAAGAGAAAAAAAAATATACATGATTGATACCGGATAAAAAAAAACCTAAAATAACACCTATAAAAAATTAGTTCCGGCTTTTTGGAAAACTTGTACCACAAAAATCACAGTCAACGTTGTATTCTATTCTATTTCCAATCAAATATCTCGTATGCTTAATTATAATTTTTGGTCAAGAATTTTTTATTAAACCAAATAAGTATGTTACTGAAAATTTCACAAAGGCACAAGATGTGTCATGATCAGAATAAAAAAAATACAAATCTACTATCAAAATAAATATAGTTTACACAAGAGTGCTCAGATGAGATAATACGAGACCAAAATCTTGAGTTTGATTTCTGACATGAATATGCAGTAGGTTGAAATTTTTAGGGTGAATTTTCCATCAATTTGAGCCCCATATTCAAAGGATTACTCTCTGCTTAAGCTAAATAAAAATTAAGAGTTAAATGTGTTTATAGTCCTTTTAAATATTCTAAATTTTATTTTTAGTTCCTCTAAAAATTTACTTCAAATTTTGGTCCTCTAAAATTTAGTTTTCAATTTCAGTCCAGCTTCTTTTTCAATAGATCACATATCATGTTTTAAATGATTTTTATTAAAACATACAATTAGTAAGATCTTAAAATTAGTTTGATTATTTAACTATTTAATCTTTTGTTTAACAATATAATCTTTAATTTGAAATTATAGATCAATTAATAAAAATTAAAGACTATATAGTTAAATTATTAAACAAATTGTATTTTAAGGTCTTAATAATGGTATTTTTTTTAAAAAATCATTCAAAACGTGATATGCAAATATTCAAAAAAAAAAAATTGAAACTAAAATTGAAAATTGAAAATTTAGAAGATTAACGTTCAAAGAAATTTTTTATAACGACCAAAAATGAAATTTGGTATATTTAAATAAAAAAAACAAATTCATCCCAAAACTTAATAAAGTTTGTTATTAAAACCTTTGACATTTATTTTTACCCACCTTGATGACAATTGACAACAATTCAATACCCCAAGAGTCCAAGACAACTCTTATATCTTTGATTAAATAATCATTAGTTCATTACCAATAGTACAACAATTCATCTAAAAATAATAGAAACTTTGATGCAAGCAAATAACAGAACATAGTGTCAATAGTACAAAACACTATGGTTTTCTTTTCTTAGGAACAAGATAAAGATCAATTTTCTTATGCATAATGATTCCTGGTTTGACTTGTGTATCCAACACTTGTTCCTTATCAAAACCATTAGGCAATTTCCATTCAAAAGAGTGAACAAGATTAACAAGTGAAAGCTCAACATTGCGCGCTGCCATGTTCATTCCTGGACACATTCTTCTTCCACTTCCAAATGGAATCAAATCAAAATTATTCCCTATGAAATCAACTGAACTCATAGAGAATCTTTCGGGATAAAACTCTTCAGAATCTTTCCAATTCTCAGGATCTCTTCCTATGGCCCATGCATTAATATACACAAGAGTTTTTGGTTTAATCTCATAACCATCTATGTTACAATTTTGTATAGTTTCTCTTGGCAATAGTAATGGTGTTGGAGGAAATAATCTCAAAGTCTCTTTCACCACTGATTTAAGATAGGGAAGCTTTTCAATATCATCTTCATTTATGAAATCTTTGTTTTCATATAAGTTTCTGATTTCCATTTGGACCTTGTTCATCACTCTAGGATTGTTCATCAATGCTGTCATAGCCCAAACCACTGTTGCTGTACTTGTGTCGGTTCCTCCTATAAAGATGTCCTGCATATATATAATATATGAATGTATTTAATTAACGGCATAAACTTAACTATTAATCAATATATCATCTTATTTATTGAAAATAGCGTAATTACTAAAATACCTCGATTTTGTCATCGATTTTGTCCATGTATTAGTTCAAAGTCAATTAATGATGATTTCTAATAACTTGATATATGTAGAATATTATTTTAAAGTATGTAATTTATTTTTTTTATGAACAACTTATACTTATTATGAATTAACTTTTTTTTTTCACCATATAAAAAAAGTTAAATTTTTAATACAATATAATTTTTGTATTTAAAAATTTCCTAGTTCTGCCATTGCTTAATCATGATTTTTCTCATCAATTTCCTAATTGATGGAGTAGTATAACAATAATACAGCAACATATATAAAGCTTATTTAATTTGGATTATGTGAGGTGTAAATAATAAAACTTTGTATCAGTATTTGGACCGATCAAGATGAGATGGTCCATATATGACTAACTATATCTAGTCAGATTGCACACGATCAAAATCAATATGAAAATAATACATAAAAACATATTTATTTGTATAAGTTGTTTTGTATAAGCTCAAAAATAGGCCATAGATCTAACCGAATGAAAACCTGTGGGAAACATAAAAAATTCGAAACTAGTGGGAAAATTATTTCAATGAGACAAGGATGAGTTTCATACCATAAGCAATGCTTTGATGTGGTCAAGAGTGAGCTCAAAAGAAAGTGAGTGATCATTCATCATCTGCAATAATATATCAATGATATTAGCCACATCTTGTTCCTTGCTTTTAGGCCTTCCTAAATTATCCATATGATCATCAATCACTCTTTGGTATATCAAATCCAATTCCTTGAAAGTTTTATCAAGCTTCCAAAGAGTTCCTTTGATTCTATCAACCCAACCCAACAAAGGAAAATGATCTGAAAAGTAAAATTCAGTCATCAATGCTTGAGCTTCATGAAGCAAAATTTGCAATCTACTTCTCCTTTGTTCACTTCCCAATTTAACTTCTTCCTCATAATCAAAAACATATCTTTTTCCTAAAGCTATCTTACATATAAGTGTATTTGTGAAAGACATCATTGTTTCACTCAAGTTCAGACCTTTTTCATCATCATCATATTGTGACACCTTTTGAATCAATTGGGCCACTTCATTTTCTCTAATGGGTCTAAAAGAATGAACACGTTGAGAGCTAAAGAGATGAAGAACACAAAGTTTTTTCATTGCTTTCCAATAAGGGCTATAAGGTGCAAAAGCTAAATCTAAACCATTATAAGACAATTTTCTTAGTCCTAGGAAAGATGGTCTACTTGCAAATTTAAGGTCATGGGTTTGCAACACTTGTTTTGCCATTTTGGATGAGGAAACAACTAAGGTTGGGATATAGCCAAGGTGCAAATACATGATAGGTCCATAGTGTTTGGAAAGTTGCCATAAGGATTGATGTGGTGATGAAGGGTCAATTTGGTGCAGATTTCCAATTATAGGAAGTGGTTTAGGACCCGGCGGTGGTGGAATTGATGATGTTCTTCTACTAATCTTTAATTTGTGTATATGGATGGTCAATAGAATAAAGATTGGCAAGAGAGAAAGAAGCACAAGAAAGTACCCCATGATGCAACCTTACAAGTTGCATCTCTATTTTACAAATTTATAAGCTCATCATGTTTTACATGGAGCTGTCAAGTGACAAGAGTTGTTGGGTCATGAGGAGGAGTAGGAGATTATTCACATTAAATATTATTTTGGTCTAATAGCCCAGTGGCTCGAAATTCTACCCTTAAGGTGGATAAGTGGGATGATCGGGGTTCGAATTCCGGCTCCCTGCATATAATGCAATTGTCCTACCAATTGAGCTAAACTCACGGGACATTCACATTAAATTTAGAATAATTATATAACTGACTTGGACACTACACTTTTATACAAAATTTAAAACATTAGGTTTATGAGTCGTTTTATTTACAAATTGTTTAAATTCCAATTTTCTACATAATGTGAGACTTTACCGCAACATAAGTTGCCACATCAAATTAATATCATTAAAGAGAGGTTTGATCCATGACATTAACCATTTTTGTCTTGTTCTAACAAATAAGTAAATTGACCATTGACTTTTCTTTTAGAAAAATTAATTTAAATTATTTATGATTGGTACTTCACTCACTTTTAAAATAAATTGACCATTCACATTATCTTTTAGAGTAATACTCCCTCATTCCCTATTTATAAGAGTTAGTTTGATAAAAAATTTGTCCCTTTTATAAGACCATTTTACAATTATCAATGATATTAATTATTTATTTTTCAAACTTATTCTTATTTACTTTCCATAGTTTTTTTAATAGCATTAAATCTCTTTTGTTTGATACAAAACACTACAATTAATTGTAAGGGTAAATATGTAAAATATATAATTTGTCAATCAATTTAATATTAAATCTCACTTTCTTAATACACGTGTTTTGTCAAACTAACTCTTATAAAAATGGACGGAGAGAGTATTTTAAAAGTGGATTCACAATTATTAAAAAATATTTTATTAAATTTGACTAAAAATTAAGAATTACTCCACTCACATGTGTCATCAAACTTAAATTATGGGCAAAATTACATGTTTGGTCCTTTATCTTATTTTTTTGTAACACTTTGGTCCTTTATTTTTCATTTGTAATATTTTGGTCCTTTATTTTATCTTTTTGTAACAATTTGGTCCTTTATTTTTTATTTGTAACACTTTGGTCCTTTAAAAAACATAAAGATATGAAAGAATTGATGAAGATGATGAACATATTCATTAAAATTATGAGTTTTATTTAATTTTAATAAAAAGGTATCTTAACAAATAAAATTCAGCATTTTTTTAATAAAAATAAATATGAAAAAAAGGGTTTATATGTGAATGTTATAAAAGATAAAGGACTAAAGTGTTACAAATAAAAGATAAATGACTAAATCGTTACAAATATATAAGATAAAGGACCAAAGTGTTACAAATAAAAGATAAAGGACCAAAATATTACAAAAAAATAAGATAAAGGACCAAACGTGTAATTTTGCCTAAATTATGTGAATCTTTAGGAACATCAGGAAGGTGATGTCAGGCACTCACATCTAATTTAAGTTTTTTTTTTTCAAATGGTTAAAGCATCTACATCCATACTATCCAAATTGTTTGATTAAATAGACCCCACCAACTTTTTAATATTATCTTATACTCATTTTTAACTCTTTAAACCACTCAACTAATTTTCCTAAAAATTAATGTCACTCATTAGAAAATTTAAACCGGGTCCCACTTACCTCACATTATATCCCAAAGTAATTTTTAATGTGAGTTAAAATTAAAAAAACAAAAATAATAGTAGTGCAAATTGAAGGATTGGATAACGGTGCTTTTGTTGGACACGGAGCCAAATAATACTACTCAGTAATCCTCAAATAGTGGTAGCTTTACTAACATAAGGTTTCATACCTGTTGTAGCACCCACCGATATTCATGCTCTTAGAATTTCAATTATTAGAGTGAATAAGCGGGAGATTTCATATTCAAACCTCAATACTAAATATAAAATACAATATCTCGATTAATTGAATTATATTCACATGGACACTTGATCGAAACTTATTACTGTATTCTTTTATTTTTATTATTAAATTATCATAGCTTATTATTTCTTTATTTATTTTACTAAAAAAATTAATATAGGGACCAAGAAAAAGAAATTGGACATGTATCCAAACATGTTATACATCTATTATATTATAACTAATTCTACCTATCACAATAAATTTTATTGACATTAGTGGTCATCTGATATTTGTGCAGAGATTTGCAAAAATTTGGAAGAGGTGTATGTCTAATTCCTGTGCGATTCAGATTTGTTACTCCAGATGCAGCTGATCCTGCACTCATCAGTGCATAAGCAAATGCCTGCAATTTCACCATAAAAGTAGCACTTATATATAGTCACAATATTTTGTTATATTTATTAACCATCAACACAGCGTAATTAACCAAATTTTTAAATTGTGTTTCAATAAATCATTGTTAGAATTATTTAATGACTCTCAAAAATCTAAACCAAATATACATGCAAGTATGTAACCGTGAGTGTATATTTTGTGACTAAACAAACACTTAAAATTATGCAGAAATCAGAATTAGTACTGAAAAATTAAGTATTGTTTGGATGTAGAGCGGCGCTACACCCAACATTTTGCGGCATTGTTCTAATTACTTCATGCCGTCACAGATGAAACCATTAAAAATTGATCTAGAAATTAATAATAGAAACTTTGGTGCAAGCAAATAACATAACAAAGTGTCAATAGTACAACACACTATAGTGATCTTTTCCTAGGAACAAGGTAAAGATCAATTTTCTTATGCATAGTGATTCCTGGCTTCACTTGTGTATCCAACATTTGTTCTTTATCGAAACCATTAGGTAATTTCCAATCAAAAGAGTGAACAAGATTAGCAAGTATAAGCTCAACTGTGACAACTCCCATGTTCATTGCAGGACACATTCTTCTTCCACTTCCAAATGGAATTAACTCAAAATTCTTCCCTTTAAAATCAATTGAACTCATAAAAAATCTTTCGGGATAAAACTCTTCAGGGTCTTCCCAATTCTCAGGATCTCTTCCTATGGCCCATGCATTAACATGGACAAGAGTTTTAGGTTTAATCTCATAACCATCTATGTTACAATTTTCTATCGTTTCTCTTGGCAATAGTAATGGTGATGGAGGGAATAATCTCAATGTCTCTTTCACCATTGATTTAAGATAAGGAAGTTTTTCAATATCATCTTCATTTATGAAATCTTTGTTTTCATATAAGTTTCTGATTTCCATTTGGACCTTGTTCATCACTCTAGGATTGTTCATCAATGTTGTCATAGCCCAAACTACTACTGCTGCACTTGTGTCAGTTCCTGCTAAAAAGATGTTCTGCATATATATGTGCAATGTGTTTAATTAACATAAACTTAACAAATAATCACAGTATTAACATAAACTTAGCAAATATGCTGTGGTTACAATTGAGTATAATAAATTTGCCACAACATATTTAACATTGATTTTAGACACAATCATTTCATCAATTTTTTCTAAAAATAGTTTAGTGGCTAAACTCACACGCCTTAGTGGCTAAACTCACACACTTTAGTGTTGAGAAGTGGAGAATCTCACATTCATTCCCGTCTTTGTAGCCACATATTTAGCTGTATTTAGTGGACATCATTTTATCAGTTTAACCAATGCATGATTATTCAATTGTAAAAAAAAATAATATTTTTGCAAAAATTTAATGTTTGCTTGAGTTTAGTGAACTTAAATTGTTTGTCTTTTAAATTAATGACTTCCTAAGTGCAGCCAAATCATAAAAGGTTGCTCAGTAGGGCCGACCCAAGCATAAGGTAGCTCAAACCTTATCTTTAGGTCTTAGAAAAAAACAAAAATTTTGTAAAATAAAAGGTCTTACTTTAATATTCGCTTTAGGCCACACAATATATTGGGCCGGCCCTGTTGCTAAAACATTTATATGGTTGGGCGCATATTCAAAACTCCTCTTTTCCGCACTTAGTGTGTGTGAGTTTCAAATTTTCAATAATCCAATCGAATATCAAACTTGTGAGACATTCAGTCATGGTTCATCTGCTTTAAACAACTCGAACCAAGATGAAACTGCAATTGAACGTCTCAAATAACCGAACCGTAGACAGTGCCACTTCACGGTTCAATCAGTTGAACAATTTAATTCAGTTCAAGTTTTAAAACATTGCTCTATAGTAGCTGTAAATGATCCAAATCCACAATTAATGGAGGGATGATTTCAATGAAATAAGGATGAGTTCATACCATAAGCACAGCCTTGATGTGGTCAAGAGTAAGATCAAAAGAGAATGAGTGATCATTCATCATCTGCAAAAATATATCAATGATATCAGCCACCTCTTGTTCCTTGCTTTTAGGCCTTCCTAAATTATCCATATGATCATCAATCACTCTTTGGTATATCAAATCCAATTCCTTGAAAGTTTTATCAAGCCTCCTAAGAGTTCCTCTAACTCTATCAACCCAACCCAACAAAGGAAAACTATCTGAAAAGAAAAATTCAGTTAACAATGCTTGAGCATCATTAAGCAAAACTTGCAATCTACTTCCCCTTTGTCCATTTCCCAATTCAACTTCTTCCTCATAATCAAAATCATATTTTTTCCCAAAAGCCATCTTACATATAATTGTATTTGTGAAAGACATCATTGTTTCACTCAAGTTCACACCTTTTTCATCACCATCATATTGTGACAACTTTTGAATCAATTGGGCAACTTCATTTTCTCTAATGGGTCTAAAAGAATAAACACGTTGAGAGCTAAAAAGATGAAGAACACAAATTTTTTTCATTTCTCTCCAATAAGGACTATAAGGTGCAAAACCCAAATCTAAACCATTGTAAGACAATTTCCTTACTCCTAGGAAAGATGGTCTACTTGCAAATTTAAGGTCATGTGTTTTCAACACTTCTTTTGCCATTTTTGCTGAGGAAACAACTAAGGTTGGTATATTGCCAAGGTGCAAAGACATGATAGGTCCATAGTGTTTGGAAAGTTGCCATAAGGATTGATGTGGTGATGAAGGGTCAATTTGGTGTAGATTTCCAATTATAGGAAGTGGTGTAGATTTCCAATTATAGTGTTTGGAAAGTTGCCATAAGGATTGATGTGGTGATGAAGGGTCCATTTTCAATTATTACTATGTTTCAACTATTTGGTGGTTTTTGTGTTTTACATTTATGAAAGTGACCATGGTTCAGGACTGTGGTTCTCGTTTTATTAATTAAAGCATTTTTTTTTCTCAAAAGATACTCTGCTGGGATTTAAACCTAGGAAGGATAACAAGTTTTTTAGACAAAGAATTTAGCAACCAAACCAATGGTTAATTTGTGAATGATTATGAATGCTTTTGTATTTGTATTTTTAAAAATTAGTTGAGAGCCTCTAAATTATTTATATCAACCCTATATATTAGTATGAACTAAAAAATATATTTAAATAGGTGTACGTATATCAAGATCAATTTTAATATATTAGTTGAGAGCCCACAATATATCAACCCTATATATTAGTATGAACATTTAATTTTTTTTACTCAACTGTTTTAACAGATGAATTTGTGACCATTTGGCATTAAAAAAGGTGTACGTATTGAATTCAAATATGAGAAAGATTCAAAAGTTGTGACCACCGAGCCACCATCAACATTATTACTACCTCTCAACGATTTGGTAACCTCATCCAACTACTACCAACGGTGGGATCAAATAATTTGCCATAAGAGAAAATTAAGTGATAATAATTGACTTTTTTGTTCTATGTGACACATTCATACCATCTAGTTATGACCCCAGCAATGCCATAACCTTTATTATTAAATAAATATCATATAAAACCTTCGATATATTGTAGGCAAGATCTTGCTTCAATTTATAAATATAGTTGTGAATGAAATTATTATGTAAGGAAAGAGCAATCATATGACTGGTTGAATTTAGTTCCCATGTGACGTGACATGTGGTTCCACCATACCCTAAATACTTACTATTTAATTGATTTTAATGGTTGGCTAGTCATGTGCCGTTGTACCTAAACGCTATTTGATTGCTGAGCTGAAAATAAATAAATAAACAAGTGTAATTAGTAAGAATATTTTTCTTCACTCAACATATATCCCTAATTAGTAAGAATATTTGTCTTCACAAAACCTAGTGTAAATTAATCATGTAATTGATGTTAAGGGATTAATAAATTTCTTTTAAGACTAATCGGTTTTAGAGAATTTTAATTTAATTTCATGTGAAATAATTTTTATTTTACGATTGAATTTTGAATTATTGAGATTTCATTTTTCCGAGAAACTGATGGTTAATACACAAAAAAAAAACTAAAGTAAATATTTTGTTGATGACAAGAGCTGGAAAAGTTATTATGCATAAGGAAAATCCTTATGCATGGTGCATAAACAAATCTCCACCATTTATACCCCAAAACTATTAGATATACTTAATCATGTCAATGCTATTTTAGAATATAAATGGTGGAGATTTGTTTATGCACCATACATATGGAAAATCCTTATGCACTATAACTCTTCCCGACAAGAGCTAGAGTAAATAGTTATTTTGATATCAAAATGTTTGAGACAATAAATCATCATGGACTCTTTTTTTTTTGTTGAATAAAATTTAGGTCATCAAGGACTCTTTTATCAATTAATAATTTTATTGATTAAATTAATTAACATAAAACACATTATCAGCTAAAGTTTTTTTTTCTTTTTGAGAAGGACATTACAAAACTAAAGTAATTAACAAAAAAATACACTTTTTTTCAATAAATAAATAATTCACATTCGATTATCAAAATAATTAACTAAAAAAAACACATTTTAGATACTCATAAATAAGTATCAAAATCACTCTTTACTCAAAGCAAAATAGTAAAATCTAGTAAGCAAATTGTGCGTGCTTTTCTGATTATGATGGGGACTTTTTGCTTTCACTGAGATGCTAATGCTACCAAAAAGGAAATTAGGTAATCCAATGGAAGATAAGATAACATTTACAATTAATTTGATAAGACATTTTATAAACTATATCTCGACTAAGATTTGAACACACGTTTTCCTCTTTTAATAATTGAAATATTTATCACTAGACTGATCATTGGTTAATGTACTTTTTAATATGGTTGGCTGCATTAATTATCCTTAGTTTGAGGTTTACTCATGTAACTGTGATTTCTCTAAGATATACTACCTCCGTCACAAAATAAAAGAACTAGTTTGACTACTGCACGTATGCCAATGCACGATTTTGATCACTAATATCTTTAATTTTCTATTAGTAAAAATTATAAAAATTGGATATTTTGAAAATACTCATCAAAACAAATCAAACGAGATCTTATATGCTTATATTTATATATTATTAAAAAAGTATGGTCAAAGCATGATAAGTGAATAGTACCATTTAATCAAAATAGCTCTAATAAAATGGGACAGAGGTAGTAGTATGTTTGGATCATGTAATTAATTCTTTTTAGAGAAATTAGAATTATAGATGATTCAAATATGTTTCAATTAACCAATTGTTAGTTGGTTTAGTGGTGATTGACGCTGAATTTGATAGGGAGGACCACAGTTTAATCTCCGCAACTGCATTCGGAAGGGGGCTAGAACCACTTGATGCCAGAACTAACCTCCGAACCAGATTAAACTGGTGGTGAAAACCAAAAAAAAAAAAAATATATGTTTCAATTAAACTTTCTCTATTTATAAAAGTTTTTGTTTGGATGGATAAACTAACCATCATTTTGGACCTCAAAAGTATAGTTCGCCATTACATTAATTTTGTATTAAAATTGCAAAATACCTAAATGTCTTTATTATCAATCATTTTGATTCCTAAATTTGTTTTTAAGTAGCAAATTTAGTCTTTGAATAAAATTAATAAAATTATCAAGAAGAAGAAACAAAGGACTCCGTACAAAATTATCAACAAAAAACAAAGGGACTCCGTACAAATGATGTTTATTTTATTTGTGGCGAAGAAAAATGCCTAAAAGGTGTTGTATGGGTGCTTAAAGTTAAAGCTCGTTTGGTCAATATTCACAATACTTGTTTGGTCAATACAATAGTACTAGTAGTAATTACAACCTAAGCATACACTACAATTTTTTGGGTCGAAGCATACACTACTTCTAGACAATTACAACGAGTGTTGAGGAGCGACATGAGAATTACTACTAGTCGACTATATGAGAAGATGAGAATGGATTCTCTTCATTGAATTTCTCTCAATTTTTTTTAATTTATAATATTTTAACCATTCAATTCAATCTCTCATTATTTTATGATTTTATCTCTCTCTTTTTATCTCTCATGTTTAATGGTTGTGATTCACACTTGTGATGTTACACTTGAGAAAAATTGAGAGATATTCATCGGAGAGAATTCATTCACATGAAAAAATACATCAATCGAAATCATAATAATGATTACCGTGACAATATATTTTTATTGGTATTTGCATATTAAACACAAGAAATAAAGAACGTGAAAATGGGAATATAATTAAATCAAATTTTGTGTTGCCTAATAAGCATTAATTAACACCAATAATAGTGCAACATTTAGAACTAATCTCAAACAAACATGGTACTCCATAGTCCATACATTGCAGAGGCCATGTGACAGGCCACGTTTGGAGGGGGTTGAGGACAAAATAGCTGACAGCAAATGAGTTTGATTGCTTCTCTGATTGATGGAAACCTCTGTAATGCCACAAAGCTGAGGAACGAACATGCATCTATATTTTTATCTTCTCTTTTTTCTAAACAAAAATACATTTTTATACGCAAGGTTGAATATAATTAAAGCATTTTGTAAAATAATTGCATTAATTCTCTATCAAAACATGTAGTATAGTAGTAATAATTTTTGGTTCCTTTTATCGGTATATTTAAAATTCTCATATTGTCTAGGAATTAAGATCAAGAATAATTTATATACAATATCCGCATTTTTAATCTAATGAGACATAATTTTTAGAAGACATAACCGTCACAGTTCATATAATATTTAAAGCAAACAATATTTAAAAGTAGAGTATCTCTAATACGCAATGCTGCAAACTTGTGCTCAGTTCCAAATTTTGGTACTTGGAGTTGGAACACCACAGTCACAATTTGCTTGGTATAAATCATCAATAATCATAATTTTAAGAGAATTAATATTAATATATATTATTTCATGAAAAGAGAAGACTATAAATATGATATAATAGTATCTTAAAATATTTTGCATGCTTATATTATATAATTGATTACAATCACTTTTTGAATTGTCTCATGCACTTTTAGATTCCAAATAATTTGATTTGCTGTTGACATGATTAACTTTTCATCATTTTCACAATAACTTTTCAGTTTTCATCATCTTATTATGAACTATAACATTCCAACTATTGAGAACATTCAACCTAAAAAAAAAGGAAAAAAGAAAAAAGAAAAAGAAAGAATGAGAACATCTTTACGGGGAACATGAGAGGCACATATGATCCATAATTTTATTTTCCTTGGTTATATTTTTTTGTCAAGTAGCTTAGTGATTAGAAGTTTCATGTAAATAAGTGGGATAACCGGAGTTCAAACTATAACATTCCAACTATTGAGAACATTCAACCTAAAAAAAAGGAAAAAAGAAACTGAAAGAATGAGAACATCTTTACGACGAACATGAGAGGCACATATGATCCATAATTTTATTTTTCTTGGCTTTATTTTTGTCAAGTAGCTTAGTAGCTTTATTTCACGTGATTAAGTGAGATGATCGAGGTTCGAATCTCAATTCTCTACATATATAATGCAATATTTCTATCAACTGAGTTAAGTTCACGGGACTTCTCATTCACTTTTAAGAACCCTCTATGTTGTTGATGTTATAAATTGTTTTGAGGTGTGTATGTTTTTTTTTCTTTATTTTTATATTTTTTCAGTTTCATGTACACACTATCCAATCTCAACCATTATTTAAAAACCAAACAGTTCAAATTGCATATTAGTTTTGCGCGGTTACACAACTGTGGCCAAAAATTGTAATTGCATAGGGAATTGAATCCTGTTAAATAAATAAACAACTAATTTGGTTTCTTTATTTTTTTTGGTAAAGAACTAATTTGGTTTATAAACCGTCAATTTCTCATTTAGCCCATAACCTAATTTGGTTTTATTAAAATCAATTGTGTAAAAAAAACCTATATAAAATGTAATAAATTAGTCTTTAAAATATATGCAAATACGTCAATATTATTACTTCATAGAATATTCAATTAGAGAGTAATAATTTAGAGACTATATTCAAAACCGGCCAAACCAAAGTGTAAGATGTGCTACAGTCTCCAATTTATAGGGGCCCAAAAATTTGATTATATAGTATTGGGTCTATTAATTAAGAGTCATAATAAAAGTGAAAAAACAAATCGAATTTTCAATTAGTTTGTCAATATGTTGATTAGAATATATATATGATTCTATTTTATGCTAGTCTTTTTCTACAACAATAGTTACAAGAATACATTTTTTTTACTATTCATGTTAATTACAATTAAAAGATAATTTGATATCCGAGTAGGATCTTTAAATAGTTAGGACCTGTCTTAGATGGCTTACAAAGACATTATTTTAAATATACTATGCATAATCTTATTTTATTTATAAGTCCACATAATAAGAATTAAGAAGAGAAAGAAGAAAAAAAACTCTCACACATTGTTAAATGATAAACGCACAACAACATTTATATATAAGAATATGCAATTGAAGAGCATAAAAAAGAAAATAAGCGCAATTGAAGAATGCACATTATTGTTGGGTCACTCTAATTCACTAATTGTATACAAATCGTAATATGTACTTGTCTTAGATGCATACACAAATTGGATCGCTAATCAAATAAGAATTGTCTTATTAATATATTACAATTTGTATACAATTGTTCTTTGAGACAATTGTCCAATTAGGATTTTGAGGTCTTAAAACCCTAAGTTTAACTCGTGGTATATGTACATTATTCTTTTTTTTTTCAAGTAGTTTAGTGACTAAATATACACTATTCTTAATCTTAGAAATCTTACACGGATAAACCTGCAACACCTATGTATTATATAAGAAAAATAGGGCTGGCAATGACCCGAGCCAACTCGTGAATAGTTCGAAGTTCGATTCGATAATTGACTCGTGAACTTGGTTCGTGAACCAAATGAGCTGAACTTGAGTCAAAAAATAAGTTCGTTAAATAAACGAGTTGAACATAAACTATATATAGTTCGACTCGTTTGACTCATAAACTAGCTCGTTTATATATATATATATATATATATATATATATATATATATATATATATATATATATATATACTTTTCAAATCTTTATAACTTGACATATCAATAAACGTTTCAGTTCCCCATGTACGAATATTATTTACTCTAACTTTATGGAAGAAAAAAATTTACTCCTTTAAACTCTCTTTCTCGAAAGATAATTTTCATTTTTCATTACCTTTTCTCTCCTTTATTTTAATTTAATATTTGCTTTTTTCTTTTAAAAAAAATTAGTTTAAAAAGTTAAAGATCAAATTTTGACGAAAAAAAACTTTAAAATCACGTGATTTGACTTAACGAGTTGAACCTAACGAGCCGAACCGAACTTTTCATGAACTTTAAACGAGCCGAACTCGAGCTGAAAAAATAGTTCGTGTCAAACTCGAGTCGAGTTTTGAGCTCAACCAATTTCTATCGAGTCGAGTCGAGCTCAGACGAGTTCGACTCAACTCGACTCATTTCCAGCCCTAAAGAAAAACCAAAGTAGTATTCAATATTAATTTGTAGTGGTAGTTGGTTAAGAAAAAATAGCATTAAGTTGTAGTAAAATTTAATAAAACCTAAGTAATGCTTATCTTAGATTAGATCATCATTCATTAAACAGGTACAGCAACATGTGCAAAGCATAAATGTAGTACGTATATTTCCTTTAAAAAGAAGAAGATATCTTTACATCTTAAAGAGAGTTTTCCATTTGTCAAAAAAAAGTGTTTCTCTCACCAATGCACTCTAGCAAGAAAAGCAAAGAACAACTCGCCATTCTCCATTTCTCAAAAATAACGAGTCACGAGTAATTTCCATTTTTAATCTAACATAACATAAAGGGTCTTTCAAAGAAATTTGTAAAAAGTTTTAAAAAAATAATTAGATACATGAATTATGATAAAACATTTATATTTTTTTGAATTATTTGGTAAACACTAGGTAAACATAAAAGGTGAATTAGATGCATGAATTATGTTAATTTTTCCGTAACATAAATTAGATAAATATTATTGGTTCTAGTATTACAATGCTAAAAAGGAAGATAATTTAAAATATAGCACACCATTTAGTTCATTTTACAATTTAAAATACACAAAATTTTATCCAATAATAACAATGGGTACATTCTTTCCTCTAAACAAAATAACATCGAGAGTATTAAAAAAAGTAGTGTTATTTTCATCCAGACTTTGTTGACAAAAATATTTGTCCTTTTTTTTTATAGAGGATATTCTTCATATTTTCAAATGCGTTAATTATTTATTTGTGAAAATACTTATAATTATTATTTTTGGAATAACTAGACCCAAATTTTAAAAAATTGATATAAATTAAATCTTTTTATAACTGATAAATACCATAATTAACGATCTAGTAAAAAAACAATAACAATGAGAATAATAAAATTCTTTTACCAACAATAAGATTCGAGGTAAATTCAACATGGTTTAAAGTGAATTATGTCGATAGAAATGTTCAAAATATCAATGATGATAAATATCGTCTTTTAGATTTAGAGGATAACAATTTTTATAAATTTTTATAATTAAGAACATGAATTAATTAATACTACCAGTTTAATTAAAACAACGGTAAACAAATATACTTTCGGTATTAAATTGGTAAGGATGACTGCGGTTCGATCCTCGCAACTGCGATCGGGAGGGGGCTGGAACCACTTGATGCCAGAACTGACCCCCGAATCAGATTAAACTGGTGGTGAAAAAAAAAACATGACCAATTACTAAAACTTTTGTTAATTTTTGACATTGATTCACAATCCATATTAACACTCCACCCAAGATTCAAATTATAGTTAAGTTTTTTTTTTGACAAAAAATTATAGTTAAGTTATGTGTCCACATTTTATATTTGACCGTACAAAATTATCTTCCAAATTATTTTTTTGGTTGAATCTTATCTTCCATGTAAGAAACATGTGATGTGACTCATGTGAGAAACCAGGGAAAACAATATCATAAAAAATATTAATGTCACTACTACTTTCAAGTAAAAAATGGCTATATTTAAGGAATAAAACATTTTAAATATTTTTGAAAAAGGAAGATAGACTTTTTATTTTTGAAAATAAGGAAGACGGACTTGAAAGCAAAGCATTAAGCTAAATTGAAGGAGTGTTTTAAGGTCCGTGGTTTTTAAACTTACCTTTTCTTACATTTTCCAACACATACGGTAACTGCATATGTGTGTGTTCTTCTTGTTTTGTTCGCACACAAAAACAACAAAAACAATAGAGTGAACAACACTGTCAAACACACATAGCTATGGTGAAATCTAACCCTTGTTTAAGGTTAATCACTTGCGGTGGTGGTTCTTCTAACAAACAAGATCACCAAGTTGTTTCAGAGGTGAAGTGTTTGATTCATTTATTTATACTAGAATGTGTTTCATAGTTTCTGATTTGTATGTTTGTTTTTGTTTTTGTGTGATCTGAGGTTGTTTTTGTTCTTGTGATGTAACGAACTTGCTTGTTGTGTTGTTATGCTTCTTTTGTTCTTGCATTGATGGTTTAATTTGTTTAGTTCTTCTTTCTATGTTTGGATTTGTATCTTCGATTTCATTCATTTTGAAATTACGTTTGGATAATTGAATAGCTATAAGGTACTGTTTGGATAAAATTGAAAAAGGAAAACTAATGCTTCTATTTTTATTTATTTTTTAGATTTTTTAAATTTTTTTGTGATCTTTGATCTTAGGATTAGTAATGGATATTATGGAACTGTTGAAGATCTCTAAAATTTGATTTTCTGTGTTTGATTTTAATTCTACTATTTTATTTTTATTTTGAAAATCACTATTCCATAATGCTGGAAAGTGTCACTTGATCTGATTATTGGGAATTAATTATTATTTTTCACATAATAATTGAAGTAGATTAAACTCATGAGTATGGATTAGTGTTTTTCACATAATTATTATTTTGAAAATCACTATTATTTTGAACATCATTATGCACAATGAGCTGTGACTTTTGGTGTAAGTTGCACAATTTATGGCTGTAGTGTTTTTCTTTTTCAATTTTTATGCTTAGTTACTTGCACAATGGCGATCCGAGATCCATGAAATCAATTTTTAAGTTTGGTTGAATAAGTGAAATATTGATTGCGATTTCTTTGAACATTATGGCATTATTAACCTGATCGACTTATGGAATATTTATTATACGCAATCAAGTATGTTTTTTCACAGTTGATTTTTATTTAATGACGTTTCAGGTCAAGGATTCTAATGATAAACGTGGTTGGAGTTTTCGGAAGAGATCTGCAAGACATCGTGTGCTTAGCAATACTGTGGTAACAACAGAGACCACGTCTTCGGCAAATAAGGAGATTCCAGAATATACAAGTACTAATTTTCAATCTCCAGCTGAACCTAATGTCGTTGAAAAGATTTGTACGACAGATTTCTCTGATGAGAAACCTCAGTTATCCTCCAATGCATATTCGGAGGTGTCAGAAAAAATTGTCACTGAAGCTGAGGGTAAAGTGGACGTCAATCCACCAGAATCTGTGGTGATAATCGTCCAGACTGCCATTAGAGCATATTTGGTATGTTTTTCTTTGACGTTTTCTGATCCTATGTAGCACTGACACTTCAAACGGAAGGCGTCTCCCACACTTCAACAATTCTATTTTCTGAAATTTTTATCAGTGTCGACGCGTTATTATCTGTATCGGTGCTTCATAGCTGATCCAGAATCTTGTAAGAAAAAAAAACAGTAATTGTCGTTTTATAAATGTTTTGTTCGTGTTTCTTTCAGGCTCAGAGAGCACTTCTGAAGAGTAAACATGTAGTGAAGTTGCAGGCTGCTGTTCGAGGTCACTTGGTCAGAAGGCACGCTGTAGGAACATTGCGATGTGTTCAAGCTATTGTTAAAATGCAGCTACTTGTACGAGCACGACATGCTCAGAAGTCACAACCGGATGCCAAAAATGATTACTCAAAAACTTCGGTATTTTTTTTTAAAATTGTTTATTATCAAATCTCATGCACGAGTGCAATCAATTCAACGGCTGGTTGCGCAGTAGCTACTTATTACATGCTAGAACTGTAGAGTTACCAAAACTTTCAAATTCTGGAAGCGTTAAGTTGATATGTGCACTTCTCAAAATTAAACTCAAGTATTCAAGCTGGAAATAACAGTCACGCGAAATGTTTCAATGTTTGGATTTCTTGATACACCTTGCTGCATTATTTTTCGTTTAATAATCGTGGTTTTGAGTCTTTCCTGAAATTACAATAATGTTTTCATTGATGAGAAAGAGATTTGTTATTGCATTTGCATTATTGTTAGATAATATGCGCCGCAAGCCTAAATGTGTCGTTTATTTTTTACCATGGTTTAGGATAACGAGAAGCACACTTCTGTGGAAAAGCTTCTCAGCAATAAGTTTGCTCGTCAGGTACAGTTAACAACTTAACACATTATTTGCTTGTTAAAAAAAAAACAACTTAACACATTGTTTGTTAAATTAATGTCATCTGTTTGTTCATTCATACTAAATATTATGTTGTTTTGGTCCATTAAAGCTTCTGGAATCAACACCGAAAGACAAACCTATCCATGTCAAATGTAATCCTTCTAAAGGCGATTCTGCTTGGAAATGGTTGGAGAGATGGATGCCGGTTCCAGCAAAAGATTCTGCTGAGAATAAAAAGCCAATCAGCGTGTCAGAACAGTCAGATGAAACCAAAGATAGAACTCATGTATCTCAATTGGAAACAGATACTCCATCTCATGTTATTCTTCAATTAGCTGATTCAGCTCTACCATCCGAGGATGAAGAGAAGACTTCTACTTATGATGATACTAACTCATACTTTCAAGCAAGCCCCTCTACATCTTCTCTTATAAAGGATAACTTGGAAGAGGCTCCTCCCGAAAAGACGGTTTCAATTGGTGCTAAAGTATCCTCCAATGAAAGTGAGTATTTTCAAACGGAGATTTTGGATTCAAATGCAAGTGTTCCACAGGAACCTAGTTCTCATCAAAATCCAGAAACTGACGGTGAACAGATCAATCATCCACATGGTGCTAAAATAGGCTCCAGTACAATTGATTCTGTTGAAAAGGAATTGTTCGGTTCAAATGCAAGTGTTGCACGGGAGCCTAGTTCGCCTCAGAATCCAGAAAGTGAGAGTGAACCGTTCAAACAACCAATAAAAGCATTTGCCTCAGACCAACTAGAGACTGAGGGAAAGAAAGTTGCAGGTGTATCAAGGAAGTTAAGCAATCCAGCATTTATTGCTGCTCAATCAAAATTTGAAGAGCTGAGTTCAAATGTGAATTCGGGTAGGCCAAGTTCTTTGTTCGATCAGGATGTATCAGTTGAATCACAAGCAGATACTGCATATATATCAAAAGAGTTCATCTCATCTGAGAATTCTACTCCCTATCCTTCTAGAATTGGTGATCCTGAAACTGTACTCTCTATTTCTTCAACTCTTGATTCACCTGACAGATCAGAGACTTTGGAAAGCGAGCACGATGCTAAAGATTTAGTAGAAGGGATAGTTAATCCTGAAAACAATATTGATTATGGTGTCGGAGCCAATACTCCAACTTCTAACCTACCTATCTCTGATTCTGATCGATTAGAAACTGTTAACGACTCCAGTGGAAATATTGTTGATTCAGTGATTCCCGAGAACTTCAAAGAGCCTGCTGTTGAACCTGATGTAAATGCGTCTGACCTGTTGAGAGAAAAAACTGAGACTGTTCAACCAGATTTCAAGTTGGCAGCTTCACCAGGAAGCTATATGACAATACCTGAGTCTCAAGGAACACCTTCAAGTCAGGTTTCAGTGAAACCTAATAAAATAAACAAGACTGGATCAAGTGGTAAACGTAGGGCACTGTCTATGGGTAACAAATCTCCTGCAAATTCAAATAACGATTCAGGCTCAAGAGTGTCTGTCGGTAACAAGTCTCCTGCGAATGCAAATCACGATTCAGGCTCAAGAGGCAGTAGAGAACAATTGCCTAAGGATCAGCTGAACGGAAAGAGACGCAATTCAATTGGCTCAATAAAACCTGATCACACTGATCAAGAACCTCCTAGAGATAATAGTAGTAACAACAGTTCTCTTCCCCGTTTCATGCAAGCTACACAATCTGCTAGGGCCAAGATCAATGCAAATTCCTCCCCAAGATCAAGTCCAGATGTACATGACCCTGACGTTAACATTAAGAAGAGACATTCCTTGCCTGGTGCAACTGGTAAGCAGGGTTCTCCACGTGTCGAACAATCAATATCTCCAGCTCAGCAAAGCACAAAGGGAAATGGTTCAACCGGTAAAGATTACTTTCTATTTTGGTTTTTTAAATTTATCACGCCAAACATTTTCTTATTACTTAGAGTCGTCTTCTTATGATATGTGACATCACATTGGTCCCCCAGTTATATGCGAAAAAATTGGTCCATATATACTAATGCCATGTTTCTTTCGACAAGGACTAATTTAATGCGGGACATAAAATGTGATGTTAATTTAGTTATGTTCTCAGAGACTAGTTTTTGTCCCTGTAAGTATTGATCTATTTGGAATTATTCCCTACAGTATGAAATTCATATAATCTTTCAAGGACAAAATCAATCTGGTCCATGTATTAGAGAGACTAATTCCAAATCTAAGATCAAGATAACAAAGACCAATGGTAACTTTTCCTATATATTAGGAACCAAAACCAGGAAATATATTTTTATAGGGACACATATTTCAGAGAGAAAATGCTTATTTCAGTTCTGAGTTGTATTTCTTAACACTTGATTTATGCTTATCACAGAGAGAAAATGGCAGAGGTAAATCGACACAACAGCACAAGTGTGCTCGCATTGGCGGTTGTAGTTCCTCCGACAACAATTGTATTCTTTGCCTCCCCTTCCTGACTCCAAAATTTATTTATTTATTGTTTGAGTTTGGTTGTGACAGACATATATACAAAGACTAGAACTAGAAAGTGGGTGTGTCTGTGTGAGAGGCTTTCATATTTTGTACATTATTGTTTTCCTCACTGTTATTGTTTGTGTCACACTCTTTCTGGTACCATTTGTGTAAGTTCCAGGCTCATTCTGCTTGTGATGTCACTTTTGTGTTTGTTAAGGATGTTTGTTTGTTTGTTTGTTTGAAACCATTTATATATTTTTCATAGGTTTTGTATGGTTTTGAATAAGCTGAATATTTGTATTTTGATTTCAGCTCTATTTTGTGAAAAGTGAACAAAATGTGAATCAATTCCTCTTTCTTTTTTTGGTAATAGTTACCATGATTGGAGCTACTGCTATATTACTGACTATGCATAGGAGCAAATTCTTTAATGATATAGCCTTCGTCAGTTGTAGATAAGTGAAAAGTTTGCTTTGCTATGGCAATGTATGCAAATTGGGAAGATGGAAATTCTCTTGTCTTTTCTCAAACAACATATATCTGGAAAACAATCTATTTTATGTAATTTATTCCTATAAAATTGCATTTCTCTTTTCCGTTTGGTGCACAGGATAGGGAGACAATATATCATAACACTATCCTATCCTACTTAAATCTTTTGTTTGGTGCACCAATAGAAAAGGATAGTCTAAAACTATCACTAATCCTAACATATTGACTCTTTGTTATTTCAATTCTAATTTTAGGCTGGATTAACGAATAGCATAATATTTTCACGCGCATGTTTTTTCTACTTGTTAAAGACACTTCTTCGACTCTCTAGCAACCGCTCCTACCATTTTCATCGACATTTTTTTTTTAATTATCTCTATTCTCTAGTCCACATGCTTCTATCCTAATCGATGCTCTGTTCCAAATTATTCTAGTCCCCAACAATCCCTAATTGATGCACTGTACCAAAATTTCCTAATTAATACCAAATTTTCTCTAGTCCATATGTTTCAATATATTATCAGGTTTAAAAATGTATTGAAATACATTATAAAAAAACACTATTATAAACATATGTGTCAATATTGGTATTAAATAATATTCCTAAATATAGCACCTATTTAAAGAATAACACCTATTTTTCATTGAATTAAAGATCAAATAAAAATATTTTTGTAATGTGTTCAGTGAACATAACCTTTTAATTAAAAAAAAAATACATCTTGACCCAAAAAAAAAAATGAAAAAGTACATCGTGAAAGAAATATAATACTTTTAAAATAATATTCTTTTTCATTGACATTTAATTTAATTTTGTAAGAAATTGATAAAATAAAATAATATAACTTCTCCGTAATTTACCCGTCCAAGTGGTGAACTACCGTATATTTGAAGGGAGATTTGAAGGGAGATAAATTTGAGTGACAAAGTTTTTTCAACCTAATATTATTAATTTTTTTGTCAATAAAAAAACCTAATATTATATTTTTTCATTTCAAAAAATAAATAAATAAATAAATCTTGGTTATTTTATTATAGCCGTCACGTCATCATCATCACCATCTTTCACTAAAGACAATATGTAAACACATTTTAACAGCTAAAACCCTAACAACAAAACCTCAGCCGCGTTTCCCGCTTTGCCTCCGTATCAGTCGAGTCGCACTAAACTCAACTGCTCGGAAAACGCCGCCGGACTTGTTCGTCAGCCACTATAAACGCCGCCGGTAACGCAATTAATATTGTTCTATGTTATTGAATTCATTATGTATTTATTTGTATTGTACACTTCATTTTCATCAACGTATTCACTTTGTTACTTTAGGGACTAGATTAGTGAGAGAGTGATAGTTTAGGGACTAAATTGACTGTTTACTCTATAATGATGGATTAAAACTTACTGATATTAATTAACAATTTTGTTACATGTATAATCAGGTTTTGCTGTGCAACTATTCCTTAATCCGACCGAAATGGATGACAAGATAGACACTGCAGAAAAGAAGGTAACTTTCTTCACCTACTGTTTGTTGTTCTATTCGATTGCAAAATGCATCCCATTACATCGCTGATTGAACTTTAGTCATGACGAGTGTTGCAAGATGAACATGTTTTTTAAAGCCTTTCTTTCGGTTTTTGAAATGCAATTGATATCTCTGGTTTTCAACCATTGACATTGTAAGTGGAAAGACATTTAAGTTATAGATAAGATAAGCGATAGTAACCGAAAGGAGGATTAGTTGCGAATCAAGATTTGAATTGTTTTTATTGAAATTCATGTCTCTGTAGTAAAACTAGAGTATAGTAAAGAACAATAAGGATTTCATAATTGTTTCTTGACTTACATTAATTCGTTCGGAGATTTTAGATGTATAGATCTGCTGGTTTAGATGAACGAAATCTTACACCGTTGTTAGTCTTTTGTTTTTCCGTCATTAATATTTTCATGTGCATAGGTGCTGGTTGATATTGTAAAGTTGTCACAAAAGAAAGGCATGAAGGGTCAAATGGGAGACTGGAAAGAATTCTTGAACAGTCATGATAAAAAATTTGGGGCAGGTATGAGTGATCCATCAAAGAGGTCCCATGAGGTTTTGGCTGCATTTCTAAAGACATTCACAAAGGATGATGATTTGAAGGTAAATCATTTTTCATTGTATTTATATCCTTTCCTAAAGTTGATAGTCCTCAAAATGAGTCTTACCCATTCTCTTCCTGTGCTCAGTTTTTTGGTAATATCATGCGGCATCATTCAAATCAATACACGTTAGAGCGACTGAAAGATAGATCTCATGATTCCCCCGAGCAGGTATGTTTTTGTAATGACTGTTCTGCTGGATATCCAGATAGATTTTGCACTTAAACCTTATTTTCTAGATTTACCAGTTATAGTACCAGTAATTAATATATATTTCTAGATTTTACTAGTTTTGACTTCTGACTCAAATATTGATAAGCTTTTGTTTTCTTTGTGTAGTTTTTTTAGGACTTTTTTCCCTTCCCTTTAAAGCGACTACATGTGTCTATAGCTTTCTTCCTATACTATTTTCATTACTATTCACTTGTGCATTATTTTTAAAATTACTAGCTCCATTGTTATAATTTTATAAATTGTTGCTTTCCTGCCCTATAAAAGTTGACTTGCAAATTGAATATGTCTTGTTGCTGCAACAATTTGAATATAGAACCTAAAATTAAGAGGCTACAACTTATAATGGCCTGATACACAATATCTTTAGCAGAGACATCTTCTAAATTTACTTTCTACTGCCAATTATTTTTTACGTTTCCTACTGTGTTATGTGAGTATGTGACTGATAATGGGATTTACACAATTTTTAAAGTCAATTAGTTAAAAAATCTTAATTAATCTTCTGCTTTAATTGTTGATCCTACTATATTTTTTCTAAACTTAACATGTTGGCAGCACAGAGGCTAGTCCAAGTAACTCTCCAGCATCCTAGGTATCCACGGGATTATTCACTGCCATCTATTGATGAGGTTTGTTATGATTATCTGTTTTCAAACTTTCTGGTCAACCTACGTGTGCATTCAACATGCTAACTAGGCATTGAACTTATACACTGCTTAAATGCGAACTGCTATGTACATTAGCCTTTCTATCCTGTTCCATGAGAAGATGGCATCAAAGAAGTGCCTGGAGAAGTATATATACTTTTATGAATCTCGTGGCAATAATGATTGATGCTTTACTGCTCATATTTTCAGTGCTTGAAAGTTGAAAATGAAATGGTTAAAAAAATCTAATTTATTTGTTTATATGGATGCATCAACTTTCAATATATAAATTAGTCACATCTAGGTAGTCAATGGCGGCGGTTTGCGGTGCGATCATGTTGGGAATCCAGAACCGAAAACAGTGATAAACAGTAAACAATAGAGACAAAGGGTGATTGATTATTATTATATGATTTGGAATGTATACAGAGAGGGATTTGTAACCAGATTCTGACAAGAGCAAAGGCTCCTATAGGGAAGCTAACAGCTCCCTATTCATAACTATTTCTCAACAAATCAAAAGATAACTCTCAACCTCACCTCCCATTCCTTATAATATGGAAATCGTTACAATCAACCCAACAACAGAAAAATAACTCTCACCCCACATTTCCCCTTTTGCCCCGCCATCTAGAATAAACTCTCCATATCTTGGGCCCAGCTTAGTCTTGTTGGTCATGATCTTTAATAGATCACGCCAAAGTGTGGCGGTGCAGTGACTAGCCATGGTGACGAGGTCTTGTTCGGAGCGTGTAAGGTCGTGGCCGTTCTGTGTGTGTTCATGTGTCGCAGGATGCGGAGCGGGTTATGTTTTTGACACGCAAATGTGTTTTTGCTGGGAAACCCCCTGATTACCCTTCATTTTTTTAGACGTGCGATGGTATTTTAGGGTTTTAGCACTTGTAACTCTAACTCCTTTTCTTATTTTCCTTTTCCTGCGAACTCCTCCAACGCAACGAGAACGTCATCTTCTCCAGCTTTCTCTTCCGCACTCTGCGAGCCAGCTGCGCCGCCGCTCACTGTCCAGCTCCTGTGCAGCCCACCATGATATCCCACTATCTGACTTTTGGGGTCGGCAGCTATCTGGGACTGACTACCTAGAGTCACATATGCTTTTGCTAATGCTTTTAATATATGTTGCCCATGGATAAGAAGGAATGTAAAATAAAATCAATACGCCAATATGCACCTTTTTTGTTGCAGAAACACCGCCATTATCTGTGGATGAAATTTATCGAACCCTGGAATGCTTTCAGAAATTTTTAGTGCTTCTATTACTACCTCAATACCATATCTATTGGTGTTTTAGTTTTTTGTTTTAGTTTCAAAATTATTGATGTTTTAGATATTCATGTCTAATTAATGTTTTTTTCCTTCTAATTATAGCCTTGGTTAGGAGATAGAACTTAGAATCTATAATGCAATTAACTGCAAATATTAGTGAAAGTGGGAAAATTAAATTTTGATAATTTAGTCTAAAACATATACAATTTATTATTTCTTGTTTGTGTGTAGGGCATGAGCTTGATTGTATTTTGCAATTTGCTACTGTCCTTGACCTTGATTTCTTGATGTTTGGAATTGGGATTTTTATTATCCTTACACCTGTACAGTTTATAAATATATTGGGTTCTGTGGATTCTTAGTCAAACAAGACACTTATCCATTATCTATGTTGCTTTTTTGTTGTGGAAAATAAAGGGATGGTTAGTGATAAATCTTAAAAAGAAAGGCAAGGGGATAAGATCTACTGCAATGGTTGCTGTTGATTGTGAAATGGTTCGCTGTGAAGATGGGACTGAAGCTTTAGTCAAAGTCTGTGTTGTAGATCAAAATCTAGAGGTAATAATTTATGCTTGTTTTTCCTTTTACCTGGTGACTCTCATCAGTTCCCCTTCTTCCCTACCTGCCCAAAGATTGAATTTCCGTATAATTGCATAAAACGACTTCTTTTCGGGGTGTATATAGATAATTTCAGAACTTTTCAGGTCAAGTTGCACAAACTTGTTAAACCGGAGAAAGCAATTGTAGACTATAAAACAGACATCACTGGTGTCTCTTCTGAAGATTTAAAGACAGTGACTTGTTCCTTAGCTGATATACAGGTAATTTTGTGGTTCATTTTGTGGTGTTCTTGTGTCATGCTTTCAAATGCTTAATGAAGAAGTGTGTTGTATTTTTGTAGAAATCAATGAAGAAGTTGTTATCCAATGGAACCATATTAGTGGGACACAGTTTACATAATGATCTACGTGGTAAGTGTCATGAACATTTTGTTTGGCCGTGTCCTTTAACGACCTACTGCTAGTTTCTGTATATATGAAGGAGATGAGTTATGTTGTATTCTTTTTCAGTTGGACGCAGTTTATATAATGATCTATTTTGTTTGGTTGGTTCCATTTTTATTTACTAATTGCAGTCATTTGCAGTGCTGAAGCTAGATTACGTTAGAGTGATCGACACTGCATACATCTTCCAACCCTTGGATGGATCAATTCACATGAGACCTTCTTTGAATAGTTTATGTCAGGCAAGTTGCAAATTATTTACATGCAATACAATGAGTATGATTGACTATTAGTCACCATCTACTTTAGACATATGTTATTTGAATGAAGTCTGTTTATTGTGCATTTTTTCTTGTCTACTCTTTGTATTTTTAAATATTACACCACACAAACTCACAAGCACATTATGGTGGAAGTTAAGTGAAAGAGAAATGCAGCATATATTTCTAATATTTACGACTTATCACTGTTTGTTGTGTCAGTCTGTGTTGGGCTATGAAGTTCGGAAAAAGGGTGCTTCACATGATTGTCTAGATGATGCATGTGCAACAATGAAACTAGTTCTTGCAAAGATCAAACATGGTGTTGATAAGCCATTTCCATTGGCAGTGGTTAAAGAGCCTGTAAGTTATTGTATTTTATACATTTTTAATTTGTAGTTATTATACTTATGGTGGTTAGTAACTATTGTCATCACCGTTTTCTGTTCTCTCATTTTAGGTTTCAGAAAGTGAGATGGCGAAGCTGTTTATTCACAGAATTCCAACCACTATGAACATTGAATCACTACATGAAATTGTTCCTGGAGACTTCACAATAGAGCGAAAGGTATACTATATTAGTATGTCGTATAAGTATCCAAATGTTTTGAGGAAAAGGTTCATCAGTAATTTTTGGAAATGCATGAATGTCTTTAATTTGTGGTTTTTAAATTTTTCATTTGATACTCTTGTTGACATTCAGTCATTGGGCTATTTTCTTGTTTGGGTTCTGATCTATTGTAAAACTTGTTGCAGCCTTCCAGGAATGATCAAGGAGATAAATATTCCGCCTTTGTGATCTTTAAGAACCTACGAGAGGCACATGATGCATATGAAAGTCTCCAAGGTAGCCAATCAAAGGTACCTATACGAATCACAATATACTAATGTTAAATGATGCATTCGTTTGTTGATTAGCTGGGGGAAATAAATACATAAATGTGAATTCCATCCACTACCACAATACTTGAATCCATTTTTTCTAATATAAATGTTTAAAAGTTATACAGCTATGTAAATCTCTGCCCGAAATCTGATGGCAAAATAATTTATCCTAATGTGTGTTCAACTCAATGGATATTGGCATGCTGCTTAACTTTTGACCAATCTCATACCAATGATGTGTATTACTATGTGTAGGATTCAAATGGGCGTCTACAGAAAAATGTCACATGTCGGCTGAGTACGGGCATGAGTGTCAGTGTATTTGTTCGGGAAATGGGAATTGATGATCAGCACAAAAAAATGCCATATAAGAGAGATTTACCGGTGGACGAGACAATTGATGTTCCCAAGAACAAGAAAGTAAAAATGGATCCTGAAGTTGAAGATGCCTACTTGAAAGAGATAGAAGCATTGAATCAACGATTGAAAGAAAGTGTGTCGGAAATCGATTCATTGAAGGAACAGTTGAGAAAAGTGGATCCTGAAATTGTAAAAGATGCCCACTTGAAAGAGATTGAAGCATTGAATCAACGATTGAAAGAGAGTGAATTGGAGATTGAATCATTGAGGGAACAGACAAGAAAAAAGGACTTTGAAATCAACGCTCTGCATAAAATGGTATCAACCTTGCAAAAAAGGATAAAACCTAAAAAATAGTAGCCATCGCAATGGAATATGGTGTTAGATTATTCGATAAAAAAATTCAAGGACATGTTATTCTCCTTTGATTCTTATAAAACTGTGATCGTCTCAATTGTTTGGGATTTAGCTTATAATTTTGGAACTCTGTATGTTATCTTTATTGTTTTGGGACGTTTTATGTAATGTTGACTCAATATAATCAATTATTATGTTGGCTTTGTTTGAGAATGTTGTAGTTTATGGTTAGGGTAATGTTTTAGAAATAAAAGTTGTGTTTTAATTTGTTTTTTTATCACGTTTACTCTTATTTTTAGTAACTTGGGACATGAACCAAGGCATTAGAACTAGAAATCTATAAACTCAATATAATACCACATGTGTTCTTTAAATGAACAAGGATTGTATATCTGGAATGTGAATAGCATTGTTAATGTTAAGACTCTGAAAGCAAATTTCAAGTTAATCTTTATCACAGCATCGCACCAAATAAGTTACACTTGTTTGTATGACAAAACTATGGACATGAATGAGAAAAATAGACTGCAAAACAATCACACAAAGTAAGCCATAGCATAGCAAAGTGTGGAAGCTCCTCCTCTTGTTCTAAAATTGAAAATTGATTTTTCTTTAAATCAAATAATGTAAACTCCTAAAAAATTGATTTTTTATATAAATCTTCAACAGATATACATAGCCTAAATTATTGTTTTAAAAGCTCATTTTCTAAATTTTTATATTAATTAGAGCTTTTTGAGTTCCAAAATCATTTTTCAATTTTATAATAAAAAAGTTCTAAAATTTCACTATTAATAGATAATATTACTAATTTATTCATCCTTTAAACAATTTTAATGATAGCTTCCACACTAGCGAACCAATTTTAAATGGCAATGCAAGTTACTTTTGAAAAACTTATTTTTCAACAATAGCGACCATTTGTGGTATTGTCAATAATATTTAACAAATGCACACGCACGCGCGCACACACGTATGCATACATTTTGTCAATAATATTTCAACATCATCTGGATTAATGATAGCTTCGATAATTAGCATCGTTATTTTTGCTATCACTTGCATTGCCATTTTTTCTATCATCGTGATGAAGAAAAAATAGAAGTCAGGAGCTGTGGGGATTGAAAAAAGTTTTAAAAAGCATCTGGAGATGGTGGAATGGCGTTGATAGCTTATTGGAGGTACTTAGTCTTTAATATTTTCAATTTATTTGTATATATTATTTTGTTCCAGATTTTCAATTTGTATTTGAGTGTATTATATTATTATTGTTATTTTAAAATAAAATGGTTGTTAATGAAAATAATACTTCATTATCAACGAATTGGAGTACTCCGCAAGGGGGTCGTGGTTGTAGTTAAAGCTGGATAATTTGTCATTTGCAAAGTCTGGCACAAACACCACTAAATTCATTATTAGAAACATCTAAAATTTTGGTTTAAAGAGGGAAAGGAATTTTGTCGAAGGTAAAGCACCACTAAAATCATTATTAGAAACATCTAAATTTTTTAAGTATGTTTGGTTAAGAGGAGGAAAAGAACCAGTGAAGTGATTGGAGCTAAGGTTAAGGGAAATGAGATTGTTAAGACCAATAAGCTCAAATGGAATATTACTAGTGAAGTTGTTATCGGAAAGGCAAAGAGACACAAGTCTCCGGAGAATCAAAATAGAAGGGGTAAATGAACCAAAAAATTGATTTTGGCTCAACAAAAGGACTTTTAGATTTTTTAGAGGGGGTGATCCGGAATAGGACCAGAAAGAGAATTGTTACTGAGATTGATTATTCTCCGTTGAATGAGTTTTGATAAAGTTTGGGGTGGAAAGTTACCTTGGAGATTAAAGTTCTGAACCTGATATTTGGTAATACTTTCTCCCTTGCTGCATTCTACACCTTTCCATTTACAAGAGCTCCTTTTCTAAATTTTTATATTAATTATAGCTTTTTGAGTTCCAAAATCAATTTTCAATTTTATAATAAAAAAGTTCTAAAATTTCACTATTAATAGATAAGATTACTAATTTATTCATCCTTTAAACAATTTTACTTTTGAAAAACTTCTTTTTCAACAATAGCGACCATTTGTGGTATTGTCAATAATATTTAACAGATGCACACGCACGCGCGCACACAAGTATGCATACACCTGTCAATAATTAGTCTTTAATATTTTCAATTTATTTGTATATATTATTTTGTTCCAGATTTTCAATTTGTATTTGAGTGTATTATATTATTATTGTTATTTTAAAATAAAATGGTTATTATTGAAAATAATACTTCATTATGAACGAATTGGAGTACTCCGCAAGGGGATCGTGGTTGTAGTTAAAGCTAGAGAATTTGTCATTCGCAAAGTTTGACACAAACACTTGCATCCCGATTTTATGCGCCTCTGAGACCAAAGAAGTATGTGATTGTAGATAACCACTGGCTTCAACAGACCATATGTATTCCTTGGGTTCAAATATCTTGATAAACATAAGATTTTTGGACAGCGAACCATAGGTATGATTGGATGAAGGGTCCGTGTCATTCTCATGCTGCTCATTCTGCTTCTTCTCTCTATGCTACTACCAGCTTCAGCTGCTGCTTCTCAATGGAAAACACTCACCGGTATGTGTATCATTTCTACATTATCCGAACTAAACAATTTCCAATCCCCGCACCTCTTGACTTCTTTTTTTCTTTCTTCATCACGATGATAGCAAAAATAGCAATGCAAGTAATAGCAAAATAACGATGGTAATTATCAAATTTAACATTGATCTAGCATCAACCAGAAAGGGAATTATTACTGAGATTGATTATTCTCAGTTGAATAAGGTTTGATAAAGTGTGTGGTGGGAAGTTACCTTGGAGATTTAAGTGTTGGACTTGATATTTTATAATACTGTTGTTTAGGGCTGTCTCCGAGAATTTGAGACCCTTCCATTCATTTTATATTGTTGCCACAAACATTGAGTCCATTCCAATTCAAACATCCTGCCACTGGAACTACCTCAAATTAATGAAATTTTTTACTTTTTCTCAATTGAGGATTTCAACCATATTGCGTGCACTCGTGTGTGCATGCGTGTGTGCGTCCGTATGTTAAAATAAATAAATTAAGTAATTATTATAATTTAATTTTAAGATAAACTTAGACTCTTATTATTATAACCAATTGTTGTAGTGTCTTAGATTGATATTCCAGAACTAAGGATAGAAGATTATCTAACTTCCCCAGCTGGGCAAACATTCGTCACTCGAGAATTTTGAAGCTTTTGTGTCTGCAACAAATGCATCTCTACATGCTCAGAATCAAGCTCGCTAAGCGCATAATGAGGCTCAGAATTAAGCTCTGCAAGCTCAAGCCATAACCCTGCAAGCACAAGCCGAAAACCAAACCAAAATGCAAAGCACGCTTGACTAGATCCTATCCCTTCTTCAAAACAAATAGTTTATGTTATGAACAAATGCAGAAAAGGAATCAGCATAAGTTCCATATACATTATTATATAGTTAATGAACAATCAACATTATGCATTACTTTTGTAGTTATACCTTGTGCTATGCATCTCTTCTACATTCCGTAATCCTCAAGAAAAAAAGTATTCACATTCCATTTATTACATGCATTAGAGTGCTTGTAATTGTAAACAGGTTTTAAAATATTTCGGTTGACAGAAATCACACTAAGTTGGTCGTGACATGAGAGGGATATAGGAGGCTTTCTTCTTAGATCATCGAACTGGTGGCAAGCTTTGATCTCGGAAAGGAACTGGTCGTGACATGCTTATTATTCTGACTCTTTTGTCATTAGGAATCCGTTGGTCCAGTTACAGTTTTTCTATGATAACCACATTTGTATTTGAAGCTACCACAATTTTCTGATGTTCTATATTCATGAGGAAACAACTTGTCAACAGAAGCTGCTAATTGTGTGTCATCTTTAATCAAAGCATTAGTGCTTGCTTAGTTAGAAAAGGAAAGCCTAAAGAAAAGTTACACGTACACTTCTGCAAACACTGCATGAGGTTAAATGAGGCTTAAAATTGATAAGCTTCAAGTCTCATTTTCAAACATTTCACAATAGCACATGAATACAAGATATCTGCACTATGATATTGTCCTCAAAGCTCTTCATAGCGTCACACCTTGTCAATTTTGAGGACTAAAAATAAGTGTTTACTCATCATTTTTCATAGGTTTCATATTTTAATTTTTAAGAATTCACAATCTCAGTACAACACATCTATTCTCTAAACTCTCTTGTATATATTGTTACTTGCATCATTTTTTCAATTTTTAAGTATGTATTAAATCTATGGTAACGAAGATTAAATATGCAATTCAAGTGCTGACCATAGAACATCAGAAAACTATATTTTTGAAGAAGCTAAATTAGGGAAAGCCATGCTCTTGATATTAACATGCTCTAGGTTTGATTTGATGTCAATAACCATGCTTTGACTAAATGATTCATAACAATAATAATTAAACATGTAATTAAACATGCTCTAAGTGTCATGGGAATTGTGGGTAAAACATGTCAACAACATATGTTAATTATGTGAAATATTAGCTATTGAATTTGAATAGAGGAGAAAGCAAAGCGGAAATAAAAAACACAGCAGAAATAAATGAATAAAAGGATTTTTGTCTATTAATTAATTAAACTAAAGAAACTTTACACACCAAAAAAAAAACCAAAGAAACAAAGCAAAACTAAGTGTTTTTTATCAGCCGAACCACATTGTTTGATTGTCTTAATTTGAATACTGCAAAATTTATTTCTACTTGATAAAAGTTTTGATTGAGGCAGTTGAGCATGAGCTGACACAATAAATACCAATAGACAAAGAACCAAAGCCATGAATCTTTAGTCGCATGAGAAATGATATAAGATTAATAGATGTAAACAATCAAGCATTATGAACAAAATTTCTCATCTTTAAAATGACAGTACAATTTAAACAACATTTAGTTTTCTAACAGAAATATTTCTACGCTTGAAAAATGCTCCAGGAGATGGGCGCAAATAACATATGATATCGCTAAATTAAAAAGTTTAACTAAAACACTTGGGTATATCCGTATAAGAGTATCTTCAATGGTCTTTTTATTAAGAAACTTATTGAGATTCATAAATACTAATAAGTGGTCACTACAACGTTACGTCATGCTTATGCAACTCATATAGATTTTGCTCCAAGGATGGAAAAATGAGGTAGCTATATTATTGATGATCGAATATCCTATTATACAACCAAATATTAATGATATCATATCTTATTTAAGCTACTTCAACCATTTTTATGCTATCTACTTTGCCACGACAAGTTATTCCGATGAGAAATAAAATAAGAAACAAGCTCATCATTTTATGAAACCCACTTAGATACCTTCAATGGAGATGCTCTAACAAAACTGCAACCCAAAAAACTACTTTCCGTTCCCCCCAAACAAATACACAAACTCACATCAGATCATGGCTATCAATCTACGTTATAATTACCTTCTCATTTGTTTGCTCCCTTTCTTTGAGTTCTTTTTAGTTTCATGCTCTTCAGTTTAAGCGCACCAGAGGCACTCTTGCCTTCAAGCCTTTTTGTCATATTTACCACAGAAGCCATGCCTTTTTTTGCAGCAGCCCGATGCTGTGGCCGGCGACTCATCATTTTCCGATCAAGTTGCCAATATGCATAAGGTTCCAGCTTATCCTTCCTTTTGATATCTCCACCTGCCTTTTTGCTAGCATATTCCTTCCCAGTGTAAGCCCTACCAGACTCTGTTGTTCTTCTTCGCTTTTGGGGTTTAGTTCCCGACCTTGCAGACAAATGGCTATCAGGCTCACTCCTAGCATCATAATCTGACTCGGCTGATTTTTCCTTCACCTGTTCCCCTTCATCACGGATAATCAAGCGTCCTTCAGAATCTACCTCCATCTCATCATCGTCTAACCTCGACTTCCTTTTGCCATGCTCAGACCATCTAAGAGCAGACCTTGTTTTCTGCCGGTCAAGCAAATCAAGCGGATCATCACTACCGGCAGCGCTCTCTCCATCAAAATCCAAAAAAATATCTGTATGGTTCCATCTACTTTGCCTGAAAAATATATCATATTGTCTCATTGCAGCTAAAGATACAGATTTCAAATTCAATATAGCACAATATTAACTATTAAAGAATGATTAAGGCTTTAGAAGTGCATGACGTGAAAAATCGCAACAAGAATGTAAATTTTTGGGTACAACAAGCATGCCACTTTAACATGGCTGTGCATGTCTTATAAAGATTACTTGTGAACCAAACTTAAAAATCATTCTTGTGTTGCCTTCTATAACTTTTTAACTGTAAAAGTTTAACTGAAAGGCAGGTACATCAAGGTGCAAGTATTCAAAGTCTCCCAGAGGGTTATACCAGTTCTCTACATTTTGAATAATGCAAATAAATACAAGATCATTACCTGGATGTAGTTGCTTTCGAAACATGAGACCTAGTTTCTTCAGATTTAGCACCTTGATTCCTCTCTTTCCGCTCCTTGATCTGTTTTACAAATAGATTGAAAATTACGTATAGAATTAAACAAAAAAGAATTGTCAAATTTCTGTTTAACAAACCTTGCGTATGTTAGACAGAAGTTTCATATGCTCTTCAGGCATAACAGCTTTAACGGCCTCCAATCCGCACTTTGCGATAAGCATTCCCAAAAGAAATTTGACCTGAAAAGAATTTAAATCTCACTTGTAATGAAATCACATTGATTATTTCAAAAAAAAAATATCACATAAAGATAACAAAAAAAAAACCTTTGCTTTAAAATGATTTTTGGCGTCATCTTGCCATTTAAACAAACACTCAACCACACTCCTCAGGTGCACTTGCAATCCTTCTGCTTGTGATTTGGCTACTAAAACCTTTAATAACCCAAGATTAGCCTGCAGAAAGAAGACAGATATTTAATTAATGGCCAGGTTATTTCAGTAAGCAATGCATTTAACCAACAAAATAGAAAATGAAACAAACCTTAGTTATCTCTCTATTCTTTTTTTCGAGCAGGGTAAATGTGGATGGAAGCAAGTCAAAAGCAGTTAAAACAAGACCAGGAAACTCGTAGGCCAAGCGAGCTAAGCCTTTCACCGTTGCACTTATCATATGTGGGGTTTTCCCAACAAGGCCGCGAGCAACCTTATCTCACAAAAGAGCACAAAATCAAACTACTGTCGGTATGGACAATATGCATAACTTGTACATTTTTAACCATTAAGAGTACAAATTGATATCTAGTCGAACCAAATAAAACAGAAGATGTAAAAAGCACGGATATTAAACTGTAAATTTACCTTGATAAAAAATTGATACAGGTTATTTCTGTTCCCACCTCTTTCCTCGTCTCCAACTGCACGGGCAATTTCAACTAGAATTTCATAAGCCTTGTTCCTGGTTTTTTTATTAGCCTGTGAAAATAACCTCCCATATTTAGTGCCTCTGGAAGCTTGTGAAGTTAATTTAGAAGCAGCAGATGGGCAAAAACAATTTGCGTGACAAACACCTTTTTTATTCCTTTCTGAACATTATAGCAATATAATAACTAAAACCACACACAGGAAACAATCACAAACTGCTCCTATTAAAAAGTTAATACAGAGCGAAGTTGAGTGAAACTAATGCATTTTTATTGAATTTTACTCAAAAGTGACGTGTTTGGTGATTGCCAGTCATGTGTGCTTGCTGGAACCTCGGAAAACTATGGGTCAGCTTGATACCCGCTTGATGGTCATTATTGAATCACAAGTGCCTGACTTTATTCACTCCTTAAATACCTACCATCATTTTGGATGTTGCTAGTGGCATACAACAGTTATGTTATGCATCTTAGTGTACTACATATGGAAGCAGCAACGCAAACCTCAAAACACCAACAGGTTAACAATGTGTGAAAATGGCTGCTCAGTTGCCCTACACAGTATGTTACTGTATATGCAACAGTTCACCAGTCACCACTACTTTACAACTATGAACGGACATATCAGAAAGTTCCAGTTATGATCGTGAAGGCTCACAACATAGTGCCCACCCCCACACCAACAAAAGGTGTGGATACTGGATCCCCAAGAAATGTATTGACGTGAGAAAAAACCGAGCAGAGCCACAAGAAATATACTTATCCCTTTATTATAAGAAATGTTGCATGGGAAAGGCATAACTAAAACTGCATAACTAAAAGTTTCCGCAATTAACACTGCATTACCTCTTTAAGAGCCAGTATTATTTCAGTGAGGAAAACTTCTGGCCAGGTCATCGAATCATCCTGTAGGCAGTACAAAAGTTCAGATTCTTTATATTATACTATAATATGAGGCAATATAGTAGTATAACATATCAGATACACCACATCAAAAGTGTGCATCAAGGTGCAAACATGGAAGCAAGCAATAACCCAACTTTGGATACCTTTGACTTCGAGTCATGGACTGTTAAGAAGTAAAGGAAATCAACTTTGACTGCCTCTGACTTCAAAACATGGGCTATCAAGAAGTAAAGACAATCAAGTCTATGGCATTTGGCAGAAGAATGGCAAGGAAGACTTTCAACCATAAGCCCAAGCAGAACCTCAAGCTTCGATGAAACAAAACTATCTGAGCTCTGTCAAGAATAATCCACCAATAAAACAGTAAGCAGAAATGTTTTGGTAACATAAAACTAGCTCATGAAAATCATAAATTCTTAGTATATTATTTAATGGGTTAATAGGTCTTTACCCCCCTGCTAAGTGAGCGTGTTTTGCATTACCCCCCTGCTAAAAATTTCTTGAAGATTGCCCCCTTGCAAAGTTTTTTTTTTTGGTTTCCCCCCTTGAGTGCACTTTTTACATCGGTTATTTTGTTCAACCGATTTAAAAAGTTAAAATTTCTTGCATCCAAGAGAGGAAAAGGGGGGAAACCAAAAAAAAAAACTTTGCAAGGGGGCAATCTTCAAAAAAAAATTAGCAGGGGGGTAACGCAAAACACGCCCACTTAGCAGGGGGGTAAAGACCTATTAAACCTTATTTAATTTATTGTTGCTCCAAGAAAATATTGTACATTAACAACTTTGATGGTCCCTTAGGGTATGTTTGGTTCAATCGAGGGGGAGGGGAGGGATTTTTAAGGAGAAGAGGCGAGGTAAAACATAATTTATTATATTGACAAAATTAGCCTCACTTTTTTATTAAAATTCTAAATTATCTTTGTTGGAATATTAAAATTTTAGGTTATATTTTTTTTTACAACAAAAAAAATTTAGGTTTTCTACTCATTAGATTTTTTTTTTGACGTAATATATCAATTATAATTTAATCCTTATTTTGAGTTTATAAGGTAAAAGGTAAAAAAGTAAATTACTTCTCTCCTTCCCTCCCCTCGTTAAAAAGTTGAACCAAACATAAAAATTTGAAATATCACCTCCCCTCCCCTCCCCTCCAAAAACCCCGAACCAAACAAACTCTTAGAAGCTTGATATCAGAGGATAAACTAATAAACAAAAACCAATACAAGAAGCATATCCATGACTGAACATATTAGCCAAGAAGTTCCAACATGAATAGTTTTTTGAGATGGAAAGGACTAAATATTGAAATAATTTGAAACTTCTATGTTAATAAAAAAATAATATGAAGTAGACAAATACCCTGAGCATGATTGAAAGAACTTTGTATGCCTTCTTCTGCATGACACCGACATCCTGCAAATAATAATCGCAATAACCATCTTAACTTTTCAATTTGAACAACAAGTTTCAGAAATTCTTTCAAGGAGCACTATACATCTCAGACAAACCTGCAATGCTGGCTTTACTACTTGAAATAATAAATCAATATCTTCAGCATCTAATCCAGGCAACAATGAAACTGCGAAATCAAGAAGCCGTGCCCTGGAATGAAAAGAAATTTTTATGGAATAATACTGACACTCAACAAGCAAATAAGATAATTTAAGTAAAATGCAGATTGGACTAAAAATAATTTCCGACTTCGCAAAAAAATCAATTACACACAATTGTGAGAAATAGAAGATAATCAACACCTGAGAACTGATTGAGACACATCATTTGATTCATCAATCTGCATAGAACTTTCGGAATTGTCTACTTTATTGGCCTTTTGAGTGCATTTTAAAAGGTCCGACATTTTCTTCTTAAATAAATTTTGTACGACTTTCTTTTCTGCTATAGAAGCAATATCACCAATTGTGCCCTGTAAATGAAGCATAATCATCATTATAAACTTCTTTTACAGATTAAATGTGACAAAAATAAGGACAAATTTAATTCTCAGCTGTCAACTAATAAAGAAATCCAGAAAAATAGAGCACTTCATCTGTTCATGAAAACAATGCGGCAATCTTTCAACTCAAGGAATGAAAGATATGTCACCTGTAGTTATATTGTTATTTGCCATATATAACTTCTATTTAAATATTCACAATTAAAAACCTGGTAGAACACTTCTAGAGCTTTTCGTTCTAGACGTCTAGTCATGAATAACTAATGTGCAATACAATTATACAAACAAACCAATAAGTTCTACAAACCCACATAATCACTGTTCAATTTTTAAAATTAAAGATGCATATTTATTTATAGATTGATAACATATATTGTCATATATTTGCTTCAATAGTGGCATTAACTTATTTACTAGATGTGGAGTTCAGACAATGAAACACAAATGCAAAATATTGTCTAAACTCCAATGCACAAAATGCTGGTAACCAGTAAGAAGTATTTCTTTGACATTACATATATACCCTGAATCTTTGTTGGTAAAATACAGTGCCCCGCACATCAAGGACCTCAACCAATTAAAATGTCACAAGTAAAACTGATAATATATGGTCAGCTGAAACATGTGCACTGGAAAAAGAACAATGACATAAACAGAACTGCAAACTCTAGTTTTATGTTATGTCAGCATGCATGCACATACAGGGGATGCAAAATGCACACATTTGGCTCAACTACACTACACAAACAAAATAGTACCTGCAAACAACCACCATCATCTTTTGTAGATTTCAGGAACACATCTGACAGAACTTTCAACAAGTTCTTTGCATATATCTCCAGTGCCCTCAAATTTTCTGTTGCAACCTGTTGCGAGTAATTAACCAAGACTTGTTCATTAGCCATATCTTGCCCAATATCATCCTTATCATATGAGTCCTTAATATTTTTGTTTTGCCTAATCAGAAGCTGCAAACTAGTGCATATTATTCCACGAATATCAGGTTCTTCTTTTAGTTTTCTTCGTAAATGTTTCTCTAGATCCTCAAAACTTTTAGCTGTGTCTGAAGGATAGTTACAAAATGAAGGCAGCAAAGACCACAAATTCCTTGATGACACTACCAGTCCCTGTTTCTGAAGCTGCAAAATGTACAAAGTAGGAAATGAATACCATGAAGAAAAATAACACTGCATCTCAAAAAAAAATCCAAGACCTTGTGAGCTTTCTCCCTTACACGTTCAATCATAGGCAATATTTCCTCCGTAAAATATTTTAGATGCGCACCAACAATATATTGTTTTAGAATTGGAATGAGCCATCTATTTGAGACAGATAAATCTTCAGCTTCCAAATTCAATGGCACAAGGGATAACAAAGTTTCAGGTCCCATTGCAACAACAGCTGATCCAAGACACGCATGAAGCTGCACGATGTACCGGTAGTTCAGATCAGTAATTTGTTGTACATAAAAATATTCAAAGATCGGAAAGATATCCTTTTGAAATATTCTTTTGAAATCATCAATTTTATAATCATAATATAATATAACTCAAAAGATATCCAACTCTTTTACAGGTAAGCCCATATGAGATACTGTTCTAAATTGGGACATGTGCTCTGGCTGGGAAAGAACATATCAAAGCTCATTTTATAAGAGATTTTGAGTTTCATATTTGTGTAGTTTGGCAACAAAAAAAATGCAACATAGAAAAAATAGTTAGACCTGTTTCCTGAAGGGAAAATCTTCATCAGGAAGCTTCTGCATATCTTCCAAGTTTTTGAGTATACCACTCATTAAGTAAGGAGAGTTGCTTCCGGCATTGATTATAGCAGTAATCTCAAAAATAAGTAACAGGAATTTTATACTGTATTATTTGAGGAATGAAATTATAAGAAATTGTAAGCAAAAATCTAAAGAGAAAAACCGGGAGAACTATAACAAGTAACAAAAGTAGTATACACTATTTGTCAAACTAACGAATGACCAAGCAACAAATTATTATATAAATTATAAGCCGATCCAAGAAGCAGAAACAAAACTCGATAGCAATCAAAATACCTAATTTGTGAAACATAGCAGAAACAACTTCAAATACTCTGTCCCAGGCAGCAATATAGTGATAACCAAGTAAGCTCTCAACAGTTGCACAAATTTTCTCAATAACGGTTGGTCCTGACATCCTTGATTCATCCAAGGTTATCTGATCCACTCCATGTTTAATCAAACTATCATCAATGCAATAATTGATCATGCTCTTCAGTGCATCTGAGGCTGCGAATATGGCCTCTTCATGTTCAGAAGCCAAAATATCTGCACATTTAAAAGTTAAAAAAAAAAAAAAAAATCTGTAGTTGCCAAATAGAAACAGGTAACTATATAAACAAACACAATTGAAATTTGTGATACCTTTGAGATCATTAAAGACACTGGGAAACTTAATTACACACATTTGCCTGTCTAGAGAAAAAACTTTCTTCATTCCAGCATCAAGCAAGCGAGCAGTAAATGTCATTCCATCTCCAGACATCTCATTTGATGAGGTAGAAAGAGCCGATAATGTGCATAACACCTCAAGTAGTGCTTCAGGGGAAACTTCTGATGTCGGGTAAAGACAGAGAAAACTCAAACCATCTGTTATGCGCCTTGTGACTAGAGGTTGACGCAGAACCAATAGATTTTTGAAGTGCTTAAGAATGTTGTTCTTGTATTTTAGCGACAACAAAGGAAGGCATTCTTTCAAGGCATCAAGAATATATAAAACCCGTTGGGCTCCCTTAGTTCCTTCACCACCATTTGCATTTGCTCCACTGGCAATCAGTAGAAACCTTTCAAGTAGGTTTACGACACCTTCGCTTGCAGACTCTAGTAACGAAGAATTTTGTAAGTTTATCAAGACATCTCGGAGACACAAATGAGATTGCCTTCGGACCTGTTGGAAAATCTAGTCAGCACACAGCATTCAAGTATTACCTTAATCAGGAACAGAAGCAGTCTAGTAGAAAACCAACTGACTATGATGATGGTGGTGGAAGATTGGAAGCCAAAGGCAATGTACAATCCGTATTAGGATACGATCAACTAGTCTTACGAAAATGAATACATCGATGATCAGTATCAACGATATCCTATAGACCATAGCATGTATATCAATATGCACTAAAGTAATAACCAATTTCGCAACCGCATAGCTCCTCCGATCAATAATAGCTATCGAATTATTACAAATGTTTGACGTTAATCATAACTATTTCTAAAGTGACAGATATATAATTGATTGTGAATTGTTTACCATGCAAAACTTTTTACATTGAATGTGTACCAAATCAAATTAAACTTAGGTTACAATTACAAGTAAAACGCAAAGAAAAATAAGGTTGAGAATTCAATTGACGAATATTTATACCTTAGGTCGTGAATCAGTAAGAAATCCTAACAATTTATTGAACAACGGAGACACATCAGACCAATGATCGTGTAATGAGAAGTTTGTGAAACGAGAGAGGATTGAATTGTATAAATCATCGTTGGATTCGTGGATGGTGATTGTTGATTCCTTCAGTTTGATATCATCTTCCATGGTTGAAAATGGAAAGCGAACGGCAACCCTAGGCTAGGTAGATTCCACTCCACGGCGGCAAGGGTTTATAGTAGCCGAGTGAACAGAGAAAGAGAGTGAAGGGTTTAACAAACCTTCTTAACTTCGCGGGAATTATTTGGACCGGTTATTATTTTATTTTTATTTTTTTATATTTATTTATTTGTTAAGTATAATATTATCTTCGTCCCAAAAAATTATCTAATTTTGATTTAATGTATTATTCATTTCATCTATTTTTATCATATTTACATGTAAATATTAGCATATGAGATATTATTTAATTTGTCTCAACGAATATTTTCAAAATATACAATTTTTATAATTTTTAATAATAAATAACTTCTGTAAAAAAAATAAATAATAAATAACTAAAGATATTAACGATCAAAGTACGTAAACATAGTCAAATAGATTTTTTTTTTTTTGACACAATAGATTATTTATTTCGGAACTGAGAAAATAATAATTTAGAATCCTTCAAAAATAATAATAATAATGATGAAAATGCTAACATATAAATATTTTAAAATATAAGGCATACAATAAACTAGGGCTGAGCACGGGCCAGCAACCCGACTTGAAACCGATATAACCGACAACACATTGAAGTATTCGGTCGGGTGCGGGTCGGGTCTCGGGTCAACAATTGCGAAAAAATGGGGTATGAATGATTTCGTATGGGCGGGTGCGGGTCTCTAAAATTCCATCTCTTCGTAACCGAAACCGACCGAACAACCATTAAGAAGTCAATTAATTTTTTACTTTTGTCACTCTTTCTCTCCCAATCTCATATACTATTCACTTTATTATTTTTATTCATCTTTGATATATGAGCGAAATGTTATATTTTATAAGCTTATAATATGTTGACGAATGAGGTGCGAAATATATATTTATCCTTCTCTTCTATCAGATTTATTATTGTCATTAGGTTTATAAATTTAAAACAAAGTAACAACATCTCACCCTCTTTATTTCATTTAGTTCTTCTAAATTTTTTTACATTGTATACAAGATATTGAACTTTTGGAAAAATATAAATTTTTGGATAATGAAGTTTTAGATATAAACAAAATATTAAGCAAACCCGTAATAACCGAACCGTTCTACCCGCCACCCGTACAACCCGCCACCCGAACAAACCGAAGATGTATTCGGTCGAAATTGGGTCCAAATTAAATGGTTGCAGTTTTTATCGATTTTGTGATTTTCGGCCTGAACCCGACCGAAACCGACCGATGCTCAGGCCTACAATAAACACCAACATGTCAACATATGACAAAGTGATGCGTATAAAAAACATATGACAAAGCAACATAGGATAGTTTTTTTTTTTTTTTTGAAACGGCTAAATTTTATTAAAAGACAACTCCTCCATAAGAAGTGAAAGGAATTATCGTGGAAACATACAAACAAAAGGTAATGTGATATAACACAATTACCAACACCAAATCAAACACCCCAAACCACCCATACACCAATATTGATTCGCTAAACCCACCAGAGAAAACCCCTACCCGACCCTAGGAGACACCACTAGGCACTAACTTCTCAACTCGAATTAAAATTACTCGGCCCATTAGACCCAGAAAGTAGCCCCGAAAGTCAAAAGTTGAGGGACCCCGGTAGTCAGAGAATCGACAGTCAACACCTGATGCCATAGAGTTCGACCAGATACCAGAGACCTGCAAGTCTCAACAGACTTGAACACCCCTCAGCGACTCCAAGAGTCCTGCAAATCTCACCAGATTTGAAAATGATCAGAGACTCTTATATTAGGGAGAATCCACACACACTCGGTATTAACCATTCACCACCTCTCCATCACCAATACGTCCCAGAGGTACGATAAAACGACAACGTCCGTCAACACGGAGTGTCTACGTACCCCACCCTTTCGGGCGCGCCAGGACAACTACCAAGACCAAGAAAAAAACCACTTAGTCACCTCCATAACAGATCCACAGAAAAATCGCCGAAAAAAAAAACACCTAATCACCTCCATATCAGTCTCGTCACTGTCCTCATCACCTCCATAACAACTGCAGCAGCAACCCCACCTTTCACCGCCGGAGCCGCCACCTTCGACGGAGCCAATGAAACCTCCGGCAGAAACACCTCAACGCTACAACACCTTCACCTCAGATCTGTAGCCACCACCACACCAAAACCGCTGGACTGTATTGAACAAAACAGCTAGCACCAATCACCCACCCCTCAACCTTCTCACCTTGCAAACAACCACCCGCATCAAAACCAAAACGAAAAAAACCCGATCTCCTGCAGCACCAAATCGGAGCACCACCACCACCGATATCCAAGAGGAGGAGCAAGAAAACGGAGAGGAGCACAATACCAGAAGAAAAACGAAAAAAAGAACGAGTCAGAACCGTGCCGGAACCGGAGAAGAAGAAAAATCCGGCGCCGGACTCGTAGTGCGGAGGGACAACTTCTTCCTCGTCGCACCACTAGGATAGATAATTAAACACACATAGGTTAGATATTTTAAAATAACTTACACAATAATATGGGTTTGTATTGTGTTAATGCTAATTTTTTTTCTTGCTAATTCTTTGAGATTAAAAGCTCACACAATTTGAAGGTATCTGTTGAGAATTATTTTATTTTCTGACCTTGGTGCTGACTCATGGGTTGTTTAGAGAGGAGGTTTAGAAACATTTACCATATGAATTATTTTTTAACTCCAAATTATTTAATTTTTATATAAAATTATCATAGGGATTAGTAATTAATCATAACCATTAATTAACTAATATTAAAATTGTCGATCGTGATTTGGAGTAATTCTTTAAACTTACTTTGGAGAAACGTACAACCTTAGAAAAACACAATAATAGTAAAATAAATTTATAAGAGTACTGCATTTATTTTCAATCCCAAGTCTTCTCCTTCTTTTCTTTCATCTAAAAACAATTAACCCAAAAATTCAACAAAAAGAAATTCATCAATCCATAAGATTATGGTTCAAGTTGCGTTAGGCCTAGATTTGGGCTTGATTACACGGAAGAATCTTTCTACTACACATTCACTTATTCCTAATGACTTCAAGGCTCACAAATTATAACACTTCCTCTTTATTCGAACTTAGCGTAGTTGTACTATACTAGTACTACTATGAAGTGTGAGAAGAATGAGTCCTTAACTCAAAATCAATCCTTGGGTACTAGGGGTAAATGTTAGGATGTTACAAGGATATTTTGGGAAGGTAGGATACTAAGATGTTTGGTGGTTGGAGGGATATTTTTTGATCTTTATCTCATTTATGTATTCTGAAGAAAGTGGTCCATTTACTAGCTAAAAAGGCCTATTAAGTATTAAAGTATTAACCCTCCACCAGGTTTTTGGACCCAAAATACAAAAAAAAAAATAAAGAATATAGAGCACATTAGTCAAAGGTATTCAAAAGTGGCAAGTTAATCACATTGTATCACGTTATATACGTAAGTAAGTAGTAATAATTAATTACAACTCAAAAATGCAAAAGAAAAAACAGCAAGCAAGCACTGATTCATCTCTCTCTCCAATACAAGTACTCCTATAAATCAAACAAACCAAATGCTTCCAATGTCAAATCTCTCTCTGCTGCTACTGCTTCTCCATAGAAAAAACTCAACGGTATGTATTACTTCTACATTATCCTTCTTCCTTGCTTGTGTCTTGCCTTCAGCGTTTTGTGTTTGAGGGTCATTGGGTGTGCTTTGCGGGTTCTGTACCTAAGTTCTTGTCTTAGTTAGGTTGCTTGCTAGCTGTTGTGATTAATTTGTTGTTGTTGTTGTGTGGTCTCTTGTGGTTGATTTGTGTCTTATCAAAATAAATTTAGTGCTGATAAATATATAGGAAAAAGAAAGTGTGTTTAATTATCTACTAAGACTCTGTTTGTTAATGTCATATTTTGAGCTTATAGTTTATAAGCTATGTGACAAAAAAAACTTGTTTGTTAAATATTTTTCAAAAAGAGCTTACAACTTGTTTCAATAGCTTATAGCTTATTTTTCAAATGTTATTTCAAATAGCTTACAACTTATCATTTTTTCCTATATAAATACTACAAATTCAATCAACTATTTTATTCGCTATAAGTCTATAAATTAAAAGCTAGTTTATAAGTTATTCGCTAAAACCTCATCCGCTGTAAATTAGTTTATCAGCCATCTGCAATTTTTTACCAAACTGAGCCTAAATAACAAAATAACAATATTCATCAAACAGGCTCATCTAATTTTTATCATCTCTGCGCTATTGTTACATTACATAGATCTTTATTTACACAATATATTACTAAAAAATCAACAGTGTATATAGGTTGTTTAAAAAAAGACTTTTTTATAAGATTCTTTGGAAGAGTAATGAGCACAAAGAACATAAACAAAAAACATCCTTTACAGTGTTATCGTAAAAACATCTTTTACGATACCTGTCTTGGAATTGGAACTGAAACATACATCGCAAATGTTTGCCTTAAGAAGACTTGTTGAATTTCAGAAAATAAAAACTACACAGCAGGATAAAATAGAACTTAATTAGAAAATGAAAGACAACAATTTTCAACTTTCAAATTAAAACTCACTCTCTGACATACTTAAGGAAATTTCAAAACATTCAGTGTACCAATTTTTGTAAATAAATGCAGCATGTCATCATTAGTTAGCCTAAGAAAATTGTTAGCCTAAGAAAAGAGAATCCTAATAAAGAAATCCCTAGAGTCATTAATAAAATTGTTAGCCTAAAAAATTTGATTTCATGAGTGTCTGCAATACCAAGCTAGCCTGATCCTTAATCAGCTGTCAAGATTCACAAACACAACCATCTCATACTTGGGAGATGTGTTATTGATTATTTAGAATATTAGGCTTTTAAAATGAAAAAAAAAAGAAAAGACAAAAAGGATGAAAAATTAGGCTTTTAATTAGAAGACTTGAGGGTAATAATGGAAATATTATTTTTTTTGAGTAAAAACAGAAATTTTTATTAATTCAAAGAAATTGCTGCCATATCGTTTTGGATATGGGTGATGATACAATGAGGGAAATTTTCATTCCATTCCCTATTGGGCTCAAATCTGGCCCATTTGGCTAATTCATGGGCCACTTTGTTCCCATGCCTGCGCGTCCAAATAATAGAGATCTGGTTAAGCTCTTTCATCTTCTTCGCACACTGAGATGTGAGAATCCCCCACGGCGTTCGAGGCTCCTTTCTACTGTTCGCCATAGCTCGATGATGGTGTTTTGAAGGTTCCAATCCTGCACCAGCTTCACTGCTTCCTGTAGACCCATGGCTTCCGCTAGGAGAACACAGTCCGACCCAACTCGTACCCGTGTCACCGCTCCAACGCAGCTTCCATCACCCCGCCTCAATATCAGTCCAAAACCCCAATGGCCATCACTCAGAGAGTGAGCATCCACATTGAGCTTGAGGGTGGCATTGGGTGGAGGACTCCAGCAAATGTTGTGACGGTTGTTCCCAGGTTCGATTGGTCTTTCTGGGGCCCTAGTTTGTTGATTTGTCAAATAATCATGAAGGTGATGAAGAGCTCTACGAACCATGTCATCAGGAGGTACGTGCACCCTATTATATTCCCTGTTGTTTCTAGCAATCCAGATGCTGTATAAAATTGTGGAAATTATCTGAATGTCTTCTGTTTTTGCTTCCTGAATCATGTAATCAATCCAATCTGGTAGGTTTTTGATTTCCAGATTTTCCATGTTTATAGTTAGGGGGCTAGCAAACCATACTTGTCTTGCCCATTCACAATCCAGGAAAATGTGGTTTATAGATTCCACTTTTTTGTTACAGTAAGAACATAGGGGGACGCACCTAATACCGCGTTTGAGAAGATTTTCCTTAACAGGGATAGCATTTTTAAGAATGCGCCAGATAAGGTGAGCTTGTTTTGGGGGAACATCTAGGCTCCACAACTTTTTCCATCTAGTATTAGTACCATTGTAGGAGCTGGTGGATTGGGCAGTTTTGTTGTCATTCCACTCCATAATAGCTTGGTCCCCAGATTTTACTGAATAGAGGCCGTCCTTTGTTCCTATCCAGCTAATCACATCCTCTTGGCAGGGACGGATCCAGAGATTTTGGCTAGTGGGGTCAAAATATATGATAAATATTTATTAAATAAATTAATAAGTAATAAAATAATATCAATATTCTAAAAAGAAAAAAAATGTCATTATTATTAACCAATAATATGAGATACTACAACAGCTATATAATTGTATATCTAAAAAAATTAAGACATTTTTGGTCAAGCTAAAATGATTAATTAGCTTTCTTTAAACACAAATTTTTCAAGAGAAGCTGTCTTCAATTTTTAAGAAAAATATTTTGATAGACTTTATTTATCTTCTTTCCAAATTCTACTTGACCAAGACCTCTTCCTCTAACAACTAGAGGGTTAATCACAAAAAAATTGAAGACATCTTATCATATACAAATTATAATTGTCTTCTACAAATTTTAATAGTTTTAAAGAATGCTGGATTTTTTATTGGTTTTTTCCTAATTTATCTCTTGATAATTTGGGGGGTTTATCCATCAACCAATAAGAACAAACTATATTATTTGCTTATAAGTTAATTATGGATATCACATGCAAATCTACTTATTTGATTTGTTCTCATTGATTGTTAGACAAATAGTCTCAAATTATCAATGTGTAACCTCACCTTTTTTATTTTATTTTATTTTAATCACTATAAAATATATGTGTGTGAGTTAGATAGTCATTTAAAATATAATCAAATACAATATTGTATTTGATTGTTCACAAAAATTATAGAAGAAAACTCTTACCTTGGTCTAAATTGATATCTAATGTGGGGGCAAAAAAGTTTTTTATGTGAAGGATGAGTTAGTTAAAGTATCATATTATTATTAAAACAAGCTATTTGTAAGAGATGAGTGGGGGCAGCTGCACCCATTTACTTGGCTTTACATTCGTGCTTGCCTCTTGGTGAGTGTTAATGAGGGGTATAGAGATGATGTGAGCTGCTTCCATAGGGTAGAAAGTTTGCCCAATGAGTTGAGTTTTCCAGTCCCCACTATTCTCATTTATAAGGTCGGAAACTTTTTGGAGAGGGGTATTTTCAGGCTTCTTGCTCCATATAACACTACCTGGTTGAGGGTTTACCCATCTGTCCTCCCAGATCTTGATGCTTTCACCATTGCCAATCTGCCACATACACCCTTTCTTTAGGATCCAGCTGGCTTTTTGTATACTTTGCCAAGAGTAACTCATGTTTTGAGATTGTTTTGCCTTAAGGAACTCACACTTTGGGTAGTATTTAGCTTTAAAAAGTCTTGCAATCAGAGAATGAGGGTTTGTCACGAGTCTCCATCCTTGTTTTGCCAAGAGAGCCTCATTAAAGGCTCTAAGGTCTCTAAATCCCATACCACCTTTGGACTTAGCTTTGCATGTCTTTTTCCAGTTCACCCAATGAATTTTACGTTTGTCCACATTATTTCCCCACCAGAACCTGCTGATTTGAGTTTCCATGTGGTCACAAAGGCTTTTTGGAAGTAGGAAACTACTCATGATGTAGGTGGGAATTGCTTGGGCTACAGCTTTGATAAGAGTAGCTCTTCCTGCAAAGGATAGGTTTCTTTCCTTCCACCCTTTCAACTTCTTCCATATCTTGTCCTGAATGAATTGGAATGCTTGAGTTTTTGATCTTCCTATGTGAGTTGGCATACCTAGATATTTGGAGAAATGATTCACCCTTTGCATAGGTATAATTTGATGGATGGCTTCTTTTACCTCCTGCTGGACATGTTTACTGAACAGTATTTCTGATTTGTTCATATTGACTAGCTGTCCTGAAGCATTTTGATAGGTTGTGATGATGTTCTTTATATGGTTTACCTCCTCTTTGTTTGCCCTACAAAACATAAGGTTGTCATCAGCAAAAAACAAATGAGTTATTTCAGGAGCCCCCTGAGCAATTTTAACCCCTTTTATCTTTTTATTAATTTGAGCATTAGTTAGTAGACTAGACAAAACATCTGCACATATGATAAAGAGATAGGGAGAGAGGGGGTCTCCCTGTCTGAGACCCCTTTGAGGAAAAAATTTATGGGAAGGGATTCCATTTATGAGAATGGAAAAAGAAACAGTCCTGACACATCTCATAATGATGTTTATGATGTTTTGAGGAAAGCCCATAGCCTGCATGGTAGCTTCCAGAAAGTCCCATTCCACCTTGTCGTAAGCCTTAGCCATATCAGTTTTTATACCCACAAAGCCTTTCTTGTTATGAGAGTGAGAGAAGAAATGGAATATTTCATGGGCAATTAAGGTGTTATCAGTGATTAGCCTGCCTTGCAAGAAAGCACTTTGATTGGGACTGATAATGTCAGGTAGAATGGTTTTAATTCTGTTTGCCACAGTCTTAGTAACAATCTTTAGGGTAACATTGCAAAGTGAAATGGGTCTGAAATCCCCAGCCAAATTTGGGTTAGGAATTTTGGGTATGAGGCATATGTGGGTGTGGTTTAAGTGACTAGGGTCATGGTTGTGGTTAAGAATATCCAGGACCTCCTTAGTTACATCTGTTCCAACTATGTCCCAGTAGGTGTGGTAGAATATAGCGGGTAAACCATCAGGACCGGGTGCTGCCATACTCTTCATCTCCTTTATAGCATTGTAGACCTCAAGTTCATGGAATTCAGCACTGAGGAAATTCCTCATCTCATCATTTAATTTGTCTTTCACCAAATGCACAGTCTCATTAATCTGCTGGGTAGGTTGACTTTGAAATAGAAGTTGGAAATGTTCCAACAGGGTTTCTTCAATCTTTTCATGAGTGGTTTGGAGCACTCCTTGATTGTCCCGGATGCCCTTAATAGTGTTTTTCTTCTTTCGTTGGCTTGCTTTCATGTGAAAAAAATTTGTGTTCTTATCTCCATGTTGTAACCAATCAGCTCTGGATCGTTGCTTCCACCACATCTCCTCCCCATCTAGTAGCTTGTCAAGTTCAGTCTCTTTGTCATTTATCTGTTGAGTTAGATCTTGGCTCTCTTGCATCTGATGCAGCTCCATAAGGTCTTGCTGAGCTTTTTTAATTTGTCTGGGCAAGACACCAAAAATACTAGTCCCCCAATTATGGAGAGCATTTAGGGTATAGTTTAGCCTGTCATCTAAGTGCCCATGACTGGTACACCAGGCTGTTTTGACCCTATTTATGTGGTCTTCATTGCGGGTCCATATCTGCTCAAATCTCCTTAATTTAGGATCCTTAGGCCTCATCCTGTCATTCTTATTAGCAGAGAAATCAAGTAAAATTGGGTTATGGTCAGATTTAAAACGTAAGAGATGGTGGTTAGTGTGATTTGTAAATCTGTTTTTCCACTCAGAAGTTGCTAGAAACCGATCCAGTCTAGCAAGAATTAGATTATCCCCAGGGTGTTTGTTTGTCCAGGTATACTTATTGCCTAAGTAGCCAAGGTCCTGCAAGTCACACAAAGATAAAATATTTCTAAAGCTAGCTAGATGTAATATTATGATCTAAAAGATTGCCCCCAAACTTTTCCTCATTACTAAGCATGATGTTAAAATCCCCAAAAATCAACCATTGAGGATGGATATTGGTTTCTGAAAGATCACTAATGAGCTTGCAAGTGAGAAATTTGTTTTGATGTTGGGGGTAACCATAAATGCCAGTGGCTCTCCACTTATTTGACTCAGTCACTGTAGAGATAAGAATATCAAAATAGTTAAAATCAGAATTTATTATATCAACCATGATAGTACAATTATTCCAAAGTAAAGCAATGCCCCCTGCTTTGCCTCCACCAGTGGTGGAGCAATTAATAGAGCTAACACTATACATATCAAAACTATTTGTGATGAAAGCAAAATTTGAATTAACCAGTTTAGTTTCCATAATGAATAGTAAATCAGGAGAGTGGTTAGAGATGAGCTTTTTTAAGGCTCTAACTGTCCTGGGGTTACCAAGCCCTTGACAGTTCCAGGAGAGAATCTTCATGGCTTTGGGCTGGCTTGCTGAGCAAAGCCTACCCTTATGCTGTCCATTTGTGTATCTTCAGAGTTGTGGACATTCTCTGTCTCCATTTTTTGTCTTTTTGCTGGTGTTATTTGTTTTTGCCTTATCTCTTCTATCTGTTTTATCCCTGCACTTGTTACCATATGATTGTTGCCACTGAATAGAGTTATTTTCTCCTGGATAATGCTGCTAGATTGTTTATGTTGCATCTGCATAGGTGTGCTTTGGTTGTTCTGGTGATTTTCAGGGCTTTTAGGGGTTTGTAATTTCATAGCTGCCAATTTTTCTAAGAGAGCAGTAGGGACAGGAGGACTGTATTTTCCAAATTCTGGGTTTTGGGAAGGGTTACTGTAATACTTTTTATCCTTAGCTTCCATTTTCCTTTTTCCATACTGTGTAGACCTGATCCAAGGACCTAATGGGGCCAGTGTTCCAAGCACCATAGGTGGATTTCTGCATAGTTTGTCCACATGACCAACAATCCCACAATTGAAACAAACTAGGGGTAATTTCTCATATCTATAGTCAATCCAGCAATTCCCATCATTGGGATTTCCAACATGAATACCAGAAGGGATGGGTTTATGCACATTTATACTGACCTTTATCTTTATGATCATTTTCTTGCCTGGATATTCGTAGAATTCTGAGGCTTCAACTTTCCCCATCAAAGATCCAAGACTTTCCCCCATTTGTTTTGTTTTGCAGTGAGCTGGAAGTCCCCATAGCTGGATCCATATTGGGACATGGTTGAAATCCAAAGCTTGTAGGTCTGTTTTTCTGTCCCACGGCTTAACAATCAGCCATGAATTTCGAAAAATCCATGGATTCCCTAGCAAGATTCTGTCTTGGTCAGCTTCTTTATCCATGAAGAATTGAAGGAGTTTCCCTTCAATTTCTTGGACTTTCAAACCCTGTGGTGCCCCCCAAATGCTTTCAAGGCCACTTTGAATGGAACTGACGTGTATGGATTTGTCAGTTATTATTTTCCCAATAACACTTCTTGTGCAAGAAGAAACTCCTTCTTCAATTATTCCTTCTGGGTATACAAAAAACTCAGGTAATTCTTGATTTTGTGTTTCTTGTTTGTTTGTGTTTGAGGATTCTCCTGTGGTATACTGAGATGTAGGGATTTCAGTCTGGTTTTGGTTTTGCTGGGTGTTATAATGGTGTATGGTTGGGATTGTAAGGTGGGTAGTAAAAGGATTACTGGGTTGTAGAATTCTTTTGGTGCTATTTTGTGTTTCTGACATGGTGATTGATGATTTGCAGATGAAGAAAAAAACTGCTGAAAGGTAGATGGAAACAGAAAGAGAAATCACGAGAGGGTGATCACAAGATCGGAAAAAAAGGGGTTTGTTATGAAGGGAGTTGGGAACAACACTCAATCTGAGAAACCAGAAAGATTTGGTTGGAAGGGATAAAAAGGAGAGGGGCAGAAGTAGCAAAACAAAGGTGTAAACAGCATTAGCTTCCACAAGGGAGACAACAACTAATCAAGAACTTCATTCATAGGAGATGAAGAAGGATCTTGGAGAATTCTTTTTTTCATGAATAAACGAAGAAGCTCTCATTTTGGTTTTTATTTTTTTGTGTGTAACATATAATGGAAATATTATGGTAATTAAAATTCTTAGATTATTAGAAGTAGATAGGCTAATTAAGACTAATCTAACTATAGGTAGTTACATGTTAAACTAATCCTAACGGCATGAGACAAAACAATTATCAACTAACATTGAGTTAGTTGAATAACTTGTGATACAAGCAATAGTTCATTTTGTTTTATCTTCACAATTAACATACCCGTTTTTCAAGTATGAACTATTAAATGATTGAAACTTGAAATTTGTTTTGCAGGAAGTGTTGGGGTTGATTGCAATGTAAGTCCCACATTGCTAAGGAAGGAAAAAAAGGTCAAGAAAATTATAGTGGAGAAGTCTCACATCGCTTAGAGAAGTGAAGAGTGGAGGAGCTCAATGCTATATATAGAGACCTTAATTTCCTTGTTTCAATACACCAAACAGTAGCACTTGTAAACACTTTAAGTTTATATTTGTGTTTGTGTTTGTTTCTTTTTCTCTTTTGCTCTTGTTTTAGAGTATTTGAGATGTAGTTCAAATATTTACTTTGGAGAGTGTGGGTGTACTGGGGTGATGGGTTGGTTGAGAGTGAAGTCTATATGTTGTAACTTTTTCATATAGTGTTTATTCTCTGGTTGTCGGTTTAGACAACGGCCGTGGTTTTTTCTCCGGTTTTGGAGTTTCCACGTTATATTCTTGTGTTGTTGATTGTGTTCTTTTATTTTCTCTATGCCGGTTTTTTCCAACAACTGGTATCAGAGCCTTCTGGTTTGATTCAGGAGGAGGGAGTTCCGCTGTGAAGTTTAGGCTAGAGAATGTGTGCAATCAGGGTTACACAAGGTCAGCCTGAAGAGGCGGTGGTAAGAATACTCGACATCAGTCTGGAGAGGCGGTACTAAGAATACTCGGGGTTACGTTTTGAAACGACAACTTTGTTATGAGGATGCAGGCGCTAGTGGAAGTTGGGAACCGGTGGAGTTTTGAGTCATGGACTTTGGAAGCTCAAATCACATGTGTTTGAAGAAGGAATACCGTGGAAATCCTAGAGCTAGTTGAAGGTGGAGTTGTTCATCTTGGAGACGGGAAAGCTTGTAAGGATCAAAGTATGGATGAGGTTCCTTTTTTACATGATGTGAGGTATGTTCCTGAACTTAAGCGAAATTTGTTGTCTATAATTATGTTTGGTGATCTAGGGTGTGAGACTAGATTTGGCCATGGAATTATAGAAATTTCGTCTGATGCAAAGATAGTTGGTTTTACTATTGATCATTTATCTGTTACTAGTGGTGATTCTCATGTGGTTGAGTTGTTAGACTTCGGTTGATATTTGTTAGTGACATGAGTTTAGTTGGACTAGTGAAACAAGGTTTACTAGGTGATGTAACTAAACTGTAATTGTTGGAGCCTAACAATGACTTGAAGGTGGTTTCAGAGCAGTTTTGAAGTTGTTCAAGTGACACATGGGCATCAGTTGACATGGATGCAAGGTGTGTGATTATAGCGTGCGGGCATTGGTTGGCATTGATGCAAGGTACGCGGTTATCTCGATGGCTGATGAACTTCCGGGAAAGCCAACATGGAAGTTGCACCATAAATTTTCAGTAAGGTTTCGAGATGAATTCTTGGGATGACTTGGTTCCAAGTGAAGGAAATTCTTGGAATGATTTAGTTTCAAGTGATGAAAATTCTTGGGAGGGTTTCCAAGTGTAGTATACTTTTTATGGTGGAGTATGATAATTTAATTTGTCGGTATAGACAATGAGAATTATGATTGTCGGTGAAGACAATGATTGTCGGTGTAGACAATGAAGATTGAGGACCATTACAATCAAGGTGGAGATTGTTGGGGTTGATTGCAATGTAAGTCTCACATTGCTAAGGAAAGAAAAAAAGGTCAAGAAAATTATAGTGGAGAAGTCCCACATCGCTTAGAGAAGTGAAGAGTGGAGGAGCTCAATGTTATATATAGAGACCTTAATTTCCTTGTTTCAATACACCAAACAGTAGCACTTGTAAACACTTTAAGTTTATATTTGTGTTTGTTTCTTTTTCTCTTTTGCTCTTGTTTTAGAGTATTTGAGATGTAGTTCAAATATTTACTTTGGAGAGTGTGGGTGTACTGGGGTGATGGGTTGGTTGAGAGTGAAGTCTATATGTTGTAACTTTTTCATATAGTGTTTATTCTCTGGTTGTCGGTTTAGACAACGGCCGTGGTTTTTTCTCCAGTTTTGGAGTTTCCACGTTATATTCTTGTGTTGTTGATTGTGTTCTTTTATTTTCTCTATGCCGGTTTTTTCCCAACAGGAAGTTCACCAATGACCATAGTGCATGGCGGATTTTCAGGTCCATTTCCTAATTCCAGCCAATATGCATATGGTTTTCCCCACAAACAAGGGCACCAGATATTGCTCTATGGTGCAATATGCAGTTGATGAACACGATCAACTTGGAATTTGCTTTCAAGTCTCAACATTCAGGATGCGACTAACATTTCATATGGCTTCACAAATCAAATATCAGGTACTTAGTTAATATGTATTTATCCTTAGATATTTTACAATTGACTACATATTCCAAGATATATTCAAAGTCTTCTGTAAGTTTAACTTGTGATCAAAATTCAGTTTTAAATTATAGTTATTGATAGATTATCACTATTTGTGAACATTTGATGATGTTTTCTCTAATTGTCTTTTTTGTTACTTACTGAATAGTAAAATAGGTAGTACAATCTCGATAATGCTATTTATTATACACCATCCACCGTAAGAATCGGAAACCGGTTGTCAACGCGGGTGGCCGAGATTATAGTGTTTTTTACTATTCCGTAAGTAACAAAAAAGACAATCAGAGAAAGCATCATCGAATATTCATAAAATAGTGATAATTTATTTGTAACAATAATAAAATTAAATCTTGGCTACGAATTAAACTTACAGTAGACTTTGGATATATCATGGAATGTGTAATCAATAGCAAAATATCCAAGGGTGGATACACCATTAACTAAGTATCTGGAACTTTGATTTGGGAAGACATCTCAAATGTCAGTGGCATCTTGAAGGTTGAGACTTGGAAAGCAAATTCCAAGTTGATCTTTTGTCAACTGCACATCGCACCGCAAAGCAACATCCGGTACGCTTATTTGTAGGGCAAAACCATAGGCATGTTGGCTGGAATCAGGAACTGAATATGAAAAAGTATATATTGCAGTGAACATGTTGTTGAAGTTCAAGGAGAAAACCAGTTATGAGATTGTCGGTGATGCTTCCAATGCAGCTGTTGAAGATATAAAAAACTTTGTTGGGTCTGTGGTTATCAACAAGAAATTTGTATTTACTTCTAACAAGGCCTTCCTGACCAGCAATACAACAAGGATTGTGCGAAAGCTAAAAAGCTTCTAACCTCTTGGTGGAAATACAGATTTCTTGTTGATCACCACAGACTCGACGAAATTTTTTATATCTTCAACAATTGCATTGGAAGCATCACCGTCGATCTTGTAGACAAGCTCATAATTGGTTTTCTCTTTGGATAGATGAATTAATGTGCATGTCATTAGGAAACATCCCCCTTCTCTCACACTGATGCCTTATTATTTTCTCATTCAGCTACCTAATTTGTTCTTTTCAAATAGTTTGATGCTTTTAAAGTTTAAAATAAATTAATTCAATTCATTGCTACATTATTACATACAAGAAACTGTGTATTTAGTTATCATATCAATGCAAACTCAAAATAGTCTATGTTTATTCTCATCTTATAAGAAAATCAGTTTAACTGAAGAATATTCAATACAATATTTAAGAAGCCATAGTTTTAGGACAAAAAAAAATCGATAATATAAAGTACTGTCTCAAGAAGTGAGAGTAGGAAAAAAAGATAAACCAGCATGAATGCTACAATAACCTCCCGGAGAACCAGTTCCCCTTATCAATTTCATGTAGCCTGATTCAGCCCATTCTTCACCCGAAGAACCCTTGATTATCCAATACTTCTTCCCATCATCACTTACCCCATAACCAACTATAGCAACTGCATGGTTCAAACGAGGTCCGCATGGTCCTGAATAAATCTCACTACCACTGAAAGCCATCATTTCATGAGAAGCGGCAATTTGAGCTGCTATTGGTTGGTGTGCCACAGCTTGTAGTAGTTGTTCTTCATCACCACGAGGTACTTTTCCAAAACCATTAAATCCCGCTGAGGGTATAAAATCATTACGACAAATTTGCCTAGATTCTTGATATGGATAATCATCTTCACTAGGAACACCACCACTGTGTGTTATTGTTTCAAACTTAAAGGCACTAGAATAAAAACCACCTTCACACCCATGGCTTCCTCGATCACAGTCAATCAGATGCTGAGCTGAAAGTGAGATCAATCGACCTGTTTTAATTTGCCAAAAACCTTCTAGAGCTGCCATAGTTGCAAAAGCCCAACAAGCATCTACAACACATTTTGATGAAATTTATAATAATAATAATAGAAAGAAAAAAAAATACTTGGATGGTCAGAGTTAAAAACAAAGATACAAAGTAGAGAAAATGAAAAATGGAGGCTAGGATTTCATAGAATTGAACAAAAGCTTATGGGTACAAGAGTTACGCTTGCAATATATAGTAAACATAATGTTACAAAACTATCCTAAACCCAATTAACAAAAGGCACAATGACATAAGTCCATATTATTATCTAACACCTCCGTTTAAACTCACGGTGCAACAATAAAAAGCATCGAGAGTTTGTCAAACAAAAAATGAGAAAACATACTTAATAATAAAAAAACTCCAAACACTACACTTCAAGCTAAACTTTATTAAGCTTTAAGCTTGTTACAGCTTAACGCTGGAAATAAATTAAACAAAATAATAACATAACCAACGGAGAGAAGCAATATCCAAAGAGAGAAGTCACCGTAGAGAAGAATCAAATCAACTAAGAGAAGCAACCAATCAGAACCAATGGAGAGAGAAGCAATCAAAGTGGGTAACCATCATAGAGAAGCATCAACGAAAGAGAAGAATCATCGGAGAGAGAAACAAAATCAAGCCAATCCAAACCAAACAATTACAATTCAACCAAAACAATTTCAATCTAACCCCAAATAGAAGAACGAAACATAAGAGAATTGATAGAGAGAAGACCAATCAAATAGAAGAAACCAAAAATGCAGCATTAGAAGAGAGAAACCATTAGATAGAAGAACCAAACAGAGAGAAACAATGAGACATAAGAAATCAACAAACTGAAGCAATCAGACAAAAGAAAGAAATCATTCCAGAGAAACAATCAGACAGATTACAGAGTAAATCATCAAGAGAGAAATAATCAAACAGAAAAATCGACAGGAGAGAGTCAATCAAACATAAACAAACATAACCAAATCAAACCAAACAGAACTGAACCAAAAAAGGAGCAGAACCAAATCAAACGAACCAAATAAACCAATCTAAATGAAACCAAACAAATCAAACAAATTTAAATAAACCAAACAAAACAAACCAAATCAAAAATAAACCCAATCAAACTACAAAATCAAACCAACTAATATCATATCATAATAAAGAGCAACAACCAACAATCAAAAGAGGTGAAACATATGAGAGAGCGAGCCAAAAAATTCAAATCTTCCTTCAACGAAATTTTTTCACAAACGCCTTGGAAACACTATCTTAACTCGTGAAAAATAAACAAAAGAAACACACATGACATCACCATTAGCCGAAGAAAACATACCAAACATTACCATCCATAAGCTTCAAAAATCCAAAACAGCAAAGCCTTCATAATTCATATGAATCATATCCCACCATATATATAATCCATGATCCAACACGAATACCCTTTAATTATATGTAACAAATTATTTTCTTTTTCATTTTTTAGCGACGGAGGCAAAGAAATTCAATCAATCATCCAAACAAACACACACAAAAAAAGCCAAACAAATTCCCAACTATTTGGAACACAATGGCGGAACAACGATGAACAAGTTTAAGGAGCATCAAATCAAGCTTAAGGTGACTAATTTAAATCAAGATAAAAAAAAAAATTAAGCAAAAGAGTCATCATATTATAGTTTACCACAAGTGCCTTGGTTCTTAACAGAGGTGACAGCTCCCCGTTGTCTCCAATCAACAGACTCTGGAATTTCATCAACACTCATATTGAAGAATACTGTCTTGGAGGAAATAAGTTCATTTGAAACATCCACATCTTTAGAACATGAAAAGTCTTAGTCAATAGTTAAATCGGAATAATAATTAAGACCTAGTGTATAATTCTTGCCAGCAGCCTTATTAATCTTGTTCCTTTTCTCGTAGAATTCTAAATTTTCCCGAAATATTCTCCTTCGTTTTTCCATCTCAGAGGCGTTTGCGTACGTGCGTCCATATTTTATCATCCATTGATGATGAATTTCATCAATTGATGATTCAAAGTGGAGTGTAGGAGACATGGCTGCAGGGTATGCAGCACATACCAACAAGATCATCATGATGCAAAGATTCATATTTTTTTTAGTAGAAAGATATACAGCAGAGAATTATGTGAAGTAAAGTAACAAATGACACAGCTTATATATAGAGAGAAAATGTGAAGATGATTTCTTTCTCTATTTCCTTTTAATTAATTTTTATTCCAATAATAATCAGTAATAATGATCTTTTACAAAAGGATCAACTCATGTGGAAACACTCTAATGCAGTTGATTTACTCCCTCCGTTACAATATATAAGCATAAATCAACTCTCTAGGTTCATTGTATAATCAATGTATCTGGACAATTTTATTATCCATATACATTAATTATACAATGAACCTAAAAAGTGCATTTTTGCTTATATATTGTAACGGATGGAGTATTATCTTATAATAAGGAGGCTTATTTGGAATCAATCTATCACATCTTCAAAATCCTTAATAGTAGAATGATGAGTTGTTTTCTTTACTTGTCAATGCATCTATTACATCTTCTGTATGCAAGGATTGTGCGTTTATTGATAGAATATATGTGAGACTCAGGTTGAACTCAAGGCCCAACATTATCTCCGGCCCAACATTATCTCCGGCCCGGCCTCTTCTAGCTTGTGACTTCTGATGCTTTATTCTTTCCACGGTTCGCTAAAGAGAGATAAAACAATAGTAAAAACACAAAGGAAGAATCACTTCAGAGCAAACAGTCAAACATCTGTTACTATGAACGTGAAAAACTATACAGCACGATATGAACTTTTTGTTGACCAATATGTTTCAAATTTGTTCCCCTCGATTCATATACATAAAATACATGGATAGATATTGGGCATAGACAGATGATATCTCTCTGCCTTGTTTTCATTGGGGAAAAGATGCTACTAGATATACAATAGTAAAAGTAAATAACAGATAGTGTTAGTGTTACATAATTTTGCCTTGTTTTCATGGTTGAATCGTGTAAGGTAGGAAATAAGAAGAAATGGATAATCAAAGGGGTAAAAAACAAGAAACAAACGGCAACATTTGAAACAAACAAAAATGATCGATTTGATAAATAATCACCTTAAACGATCGATTTGATAAATTTGCTTAATTACGGACAAGGTAGATTTCTACGCCATGGCGAAAATGACTGATCTCCCGAGCAACAAGCTATTTTCCAGTCACCCTCACTACGATCATTTTCCTCCTTCAAATACTTCATCCCTGAGAGGGATTTCAACTGCTTCCTCTTCTTCTTCTTCTTTTTCGTCAAGGGCAAAGCACTTATTTTTTTCTACAGGTCTAAACATGTAGAACATGACGATAAAAAATGCAAAACTAGTTGTTTCTTCAACAGCATTGCTCACCCATTGATACTTATAAGCTGTGATAATTCTCAAAGTAAACAAAATGATTCTTGTAACACCCAAATACACGATAAGAACAATATAAAACCGCTTAAAGAGGGTCAACTTTGCAAGATTTCTTGAAGTTTTTCCATCAGCTTTTGCGGTTTCTTCAAGCGATCTTATAAACCAATTAAGGGGGAAAATAACAGCACAGCCACAAATAATATCAACGAGCAAAAACAAAAGATCGGCCTGACCAATCACAACAAAAGCTAAATTAGCCAATACTTGAAGAGGGATTACAATCATTAGCACTTTCTTTTCCCTATCTTGCAAGAAAGGCTTCAGAAAAGACCAACCAGCACCAATCAAAACGATGATGGTGAATACCAGAACGACACGAATGGATTGGAAAATGTAGAACAACACTTTCCATCCATGAGATAAACCGGTGACTTTAAGATAGTGTTTATCTTCTGCTGCACAGAGAAGATTTAAACTCTTGGTAATAAGCAACACCGCCATTAATAGATGAATGCAGTGAGTTGAACTTTTATTAGTGTAACACTTGTAATCCCAAATGGTAAAAAAAGATAAGTAGGCGAAAAAGAAGAGGAAAAATATTGAAGGAAGTTGAGTCTGTCCCACGGAGAGATAATCTTTAGAACCATCATAATTGAGGTTGAAAATCTCTGTGTAAACAACCATGGAAACATAGGTTTCATGAGCACAGTCAGCAAAGAAGAGAGTGTATTCGTTGGGGGCAAAGACGGGAAAAGAACGGTTGAAGGAAGATGATGGAGGAGGAGAGAGGTCACGGAAAGTGAAGAGACGGTAAATGTAGCGAGAATCAAGGACACAAAAGGAAGGGTTTTGTTGGATCTCGATATGGACTTCAAGAAGAGCATCATCGTTGACAAGGAAGAAACCAAGACGAGAGGATTCGGGTTGAGAGGAGGAAATGACAACAATAGATGAGACAGAGATAGTGATGTGGCCTCTGAGGGTGAAACCAAATTTTTCATAGAGGATCATGGAGCGTGTATCGGAGTTGATGGTCAGGGATGTGATTTCTGCGCTGGCGGGGGGAAGGAAGAATTGTGTGGAGAAGAGGAAGAGGAAGTGTCCTATGGAAATGGTGTTCAAAGATTGTCTATGTCTTCTCTTCTTCTTCTTCTTCCTCTTGTATGTTTTTGTGTTAGGGTCATGTACATCAGGAATCTCCTTAGGAGATTTTCCACTTTCATTTGTTGAAGAGGATGAAGGTAAAGACTTGTGTTTATTTAAACTTGCTACAGAAGACTTCATTTTATTCAAAGCTGCAACAGGAGGGGCTGCTTTAGGAGCTTGTGGAGAATACAATTCCTCTGCTACTTCCTTCTGGAACTGACTTGAAGATGTGGGTTCCTCAACTGTGGTTCTGTAGCAGCAGCTGTTTGGCCCTTGTCAGGTGCAGGTTTACAGACCCTCACTCACACTGGGTCGTTGCTGCAATTTCAAGAGAATTTGTTAGTTATGTGAGAGCATGCATGAAGAACAGTGAGATATGTTAGACGAATAAATAATGTAGATTGTTAGATACATATACTTTTATACAAAGAACATAAGAACAAAACACCATAATTTTGGAACGTAACTTCCGAGGTCGGCCTATATATGCATTTCGGATTGTATAATCCAAAGTACTTTGGCCCAAAATGAGGGGGATATTTTGGGATTTTTGTGGGGCGTGGGAGCAACCCAGGAAGCCTAAAGAGCAATTTTCTATGTATTAAAAATACTCGGACTGTAGAATTAAGCCATGATTCAGATAGAGCAGATAACTTGCAACAGAAGGCAAGTCAGTTAGAAAACGGTTAGACACAGTTAGAGGTGGTTAGATTACAGTTAGTTTGCAGTTACACTTCCATAACAATGTATAGAATAAGAGTTGAGTAACACATTGTATATAAGGGTACATCACTCTCATTTGTAAACTAGATTTGTGACTAATAAATTTTCTGCTTTCTTCCTTCACTGTCAACACATTGTTGCAGTGTTGAAGCTTCATCTTCTTCTTTACCTTGTTCATGCTTATTACAAGGTGATTTCACATGGTATCATCGACCTGTGGCTTCTACCTTCACCACTCCGCTGCATAGATCACAAATCTCACCTTCTTTCTATCTTTTTCTTCATCAAAATTCCACCTTTTCTATACATTCCTGAATTTGCTTTTAATTTGATTTCAATTCCTAAACTTACTCACAGTCTTAATTGTCTTTTGTTGTTTGATAATACAAAGTGCATGATACAGGAAATTTGCTCGAAGAAGATGATTGGTACAGCTGATCTAAGACATGGATTGTATATGCTCACCTCTCCTTTAGTTAGCTTACCTCACCTTCCATCTACTCATTGTATCAATAACATCCACCACCCTGTTAGTTCTAAGACTGATGATTGTAATGTTTGGCATTTAAGATTTGGCCACGCTTCAAACAATAAATTGAATGAAATAAATAAAGTTTTTCCTTCTGTCAAATTCATTCCTTCTAATTCTCCTTGTGATGTTTGTTTTTATGCTAAGCAAAAGAGATTACCTTTTCCTACTAGTAATCATGTTTCTTCTAAAATTTTTGACTTAGTTCACATGGATATTTGGGGTCCTGTTTCTACCCCATCCATGTTTGGTCATAGATATTTTTTTACTGTTGTTGATGATAAAAGCAGATACACATGGATTTTTCTCATGAAATTAAAATCTGAAACATCTCAGCTTGTTAAATCCTTTGTCACTATGGTCAAAACTCAATTCAATTCTACTATCAAATGCATAAGATCTGATAATGGAAATGAATTTTTGCTTAAAGATTTTTACAATGAATTTGGTATTTTGCATCAAACATCTTGTGTTGGTACCCCTCAACAAAATGGAATTGTTGAGAGAAAACACCAACACATTCTTGGTGTCACTAGAGCCCTCCTATTTCAAGCTCATTTACCTAAAATTTTTTGGCCTCATAGTGTCACTCATGCTGTTCATATCATCAACAGGTTACCTACTCCTTTCTTAACAAACAAGTCACCTTTTCAGTTACTACATAACTCTTTACCTGATCTTCAATTTTTAAAAGTATTTGGTTGTTTATGTTTTGCTTCTACTCTAAAGAACAACAGACAAAAACTTGATTCTAGATCTAGGAAATGTATTCACTTAGGTTTCAAAACAGGTGTCAAAGGACATGTGTTATTTGATCTACATAATAAAGAAGTTTTCTTATCTCGTGATGTTTCATTTTTTGAAAACATTTTTCCTTACCATGAGTCTTCTGCTCATCATACTCCTAATGTTTCAAATCTTAATTCTCCAACTTATAATCATACAGACTTAGATGATCTATTTCTCTACTCATCACCTGCTCCCTTACCTCATTTACCCTCATCAACATCTTCTCCCAATTTTAACTCTCCCTCTATTTCCCATAACTCTCCTCTTACTGCCTCACATAATTCTCCAATTCTTCATTCCCCTCATTTTTCTTCAAATACTTCTCTTCTTCAACCCTCTTCAACACCATCACCTACCTCCATCAATAGTCCCTCTCTCACTCCACCATTACCTGTTACTGAACCTCTTAGGAGGTCCTCTAGAATTCCACAACCCCCATCCTACTTACAAGACTATCACTGCAACCTCCTTACCACTACTTTCCATGACTCAGTGTCTTCTGATCCTCAATCATCATCTGACAGTAAGTACCATTTATCTTCATGTTTGTCTTATCATCAATTATCTCCTGCACACACACACTATATTCTTAATCTGTCTACCATTACTGAGCCAAACACTTACGAAGAGGCATTGTGTAATGAGAATTGGACTAATGCTATGCAAGCTGAACTGAATGCTCTGATGAAAACCAATACTTGGTCTCTTGTTCATCTCCCTCCTCACAAAAGAGCCATAGGTTGCAAATGGGTGTTTAAATTGAAGTTGCATGCTAATGGTACTGTTGAGATATACAAGGCCCGTTTGGTTGCCAAGGGTTTTACTCAAACTGAAGGTCTTGACTACTTGGATACTTTTAGTCCTGTGGTGAAAATGACTACCATCCGTATTCTTATGGTTGTTGCTGCTATTAACAATTGGCCACTATTTCAACTAGATGTTAATACAGCTTTTTTACATGGTGATTTGAATGAAGAGGTTTACATGAAGCCTCCACCAGGTCTTCAACTTCCTCATCCTGACATGGTTTGTAAACTCCAGAGATCTTTGTATGGCCTTAAGCAAGCCAGTCGACAATGGAATACCAAGCTCACTGAGACTCTTATTCACTCTGGTTTTATTCAATCCAAAGCAGATTACTCTCTCTTCACCAAGAATACCACTACAGGTTTCACTGTTGTCTTAGTGTATGTTGACGATTTGGTCTTAGGGGGGACTGACATACTTGAAATCAACACACTTAAGACCTTACTAGATGACAAATTCAGCATCAAAGATTTGGGATCCCTCAAATATTTTCTAGGATTTGAGGTAGCTCGATCCAAAAATGGGATTTCTATGTGCCAAAGAAAATATGCTCTAGACCTTTTAGAAGATGCAGGCCTCTTAGGGGTTAAACCCTGTTCTACACCTATGCAGCCACACCTTCAGTTACACAAAGCTTCTGGTACACCCCTATCTGATGCTACACCTTACAGAAGATTAATTGGCCGTTTACTCTACCTTACTCACACTAGACCAGAGATTGCTTATGCTGTAAGCAAACTCAGTCAGTTTCTATCTGCTCCTACTAATGAACACATGCTTGCTGGTCTTCATGTACTCAAATATCTCAAGAATAATCCTGGTCAAGGTTTATTCTTTGACTCTTCTTCATCTCTTAGTCTCAAGGGTTTCTCTGACTCGGATTGGGGCTCATGTCCAGATACAAGAAGATCAACTACTGGTTTTTGCTTCTTCATTGGTAAATCCTTGGTTAGCTGGAAAAGCAAAAAACAAACTGTGGTTTCACGCTCTTCCTCAGAAGCTGAATATCGTGCATTAGCCCAAGCCACATGTGAAGGGCAATGGATTTTATATCTGCTTCAGGACTTACACATACCTCATACTGCTCCTTTCATCATCTATTGTGATAACCAATCTGCATTACATATTGCTGCCAACCCAGTTTTTCATGAGAGAACTAAGCATATTGAAATTGATTGCCATGTTGTTCGCGACAAAGTGCAAGCTGGAATATTACATCTTCTACCTGTCTCCACCAAGGATCAAGTAGCAGACATTCTCACCAAATCTCTACATCCTGGTCCTTTCACTACATTACAGGCAAAACTTGGCATGCTTAACATCCATTCCAGCTTGAGGGGGGCTGTAGAATTAAGCCATGATTCAGATAGAGCAGATAACTTGCAACAGAAGGCAAGTCAGTTAGAAAACGGTTAGACACAGTTAGAGGTGGTTAGATTACAGTTAGTTTGCAGTTACACTTCCATAATAATGTATAGAATAAGAGTTGAGTAACACATTGTATATAAGGGTACATCACTCTCATTTGTAAACTAGATTTGTGACTAATAAATTTTCTGCTTTCTTCCTTCACTGTCAACACATTGTTGCAGTGTTGAAGCTTCATCTTCTTCTTCTTTACCTTGTTCATGCTTATTACAAGGTGATTTCACACGGACAACTCTCAAACTTCAACACTTCCAATACTATTTTTCACATCTTAACTAGTACTATTACATGATAAAAATCAAGAGACTACACCATTGCTTGCAGAACAAGTTACTGATGATCAAGTGTAGAATCAAGTGTAGAACACAGTAGCTTATTGTACATAGTTTGTATCTGTTAAATATGCTATATTCAGAGTAAACACTTCCGATTAACAATTATAAACACTTCACAAACTCAGAGTAAACCAAATGTTTTTGGAGATTATCACTACTTAATTGCGTGTACTGTGTACATATTCAACAAGTTCATGAGTTATTGTTAGAAATTACCTTGGCTTAATTGTGGCAGAAGCCGGTTCGTGTTTTTTAGCTATTAGAGATGTTATTGTCCTAGCCTATAACTTGAACTTAAGTACTCATATTGTGGTGGAGATTGGAGAACGATTGTTGAGTGTGGTCCAATGTTGCAGAAGGGAGTTGGAAATGTCAGATCACTTCACTTAATGGCTTAATTTTGTGATGGAATTAATTTGCTTTCGAGTCTTATTTAGAAATTTGTCAGCAATTCAAGTGGATGTCAGATCATAAAGAAGGCCTTATTCCTAGGTCACTGATGTGTGGTGCAGTTTATGGTGGGAACCTCAATTAATTTTCCCATGATGGGAAAGTGACTATTCTTACCGTTGATATAGGATTGATATATTGAATGGTTTTGATTAGGGATGGCAAAAATATTCATACCCGCGGATATCTGCGGATAAAATCCGTCATGGATACATAGCGGATAGCTTAATGGATATCCACGGATAAAATAAATGGATATTTCAATTATCCGCATTTAATGGATATGGATGTGGGTTTAATACTATCCGCGCCCGCGGATATCCATACCCGCAAAATAATTAGTAAAATTACTTAAATATCTCTACTTACATATAAATTCTAGTATTTTTGTATAAAAAATTGTATTTTTATAATTTATCTTTTGCAGTTTGGCTATTTTATATAAATTCAAGCTTTGTTTGGCTCTTTTGCAGTTATGTGGGGTGATTTTTGTTTGTAGATCGGATGTTTTCATTAAAAATAGAGTGCAAAATTTATGAATATTATGTGTTAATGTTTTGTCTTTAAAAAAACTAATTTTTTTCAATAATTAGTTGCTTTTTTTTTATAAAAAATATCATTCATGGATATCTGTTAATATCCGCATGGATATGGAGCGGTCACGGATATCATATTTGTCTGACGGAGCGGACACGGATATCACACTATCCGCATCCATGGATATCCATTGACATCCCTAGTTTTGATTCAAAAGGCTTGCTTTTTCTTGACAAAAGAGAACATGAGGGAGTTTACTTTATACCAACTTCTATGTCTAATTATATTTAATTTATTTATGACAAAAAATAATACCAAAATATTTTTATACATGACAAATTAGTTCAACTATTACAATAAGTTAAAAATTGAATTTAATCTATTTAAAAATATTAGATATCAATAAGCCTCTTGAACACAACTCAGGCCTCTAAGGACATCAAATTTTATCTCTATTATATACATTACGAGATTCCCACAGATCTCTATTATATAACTTTTATTTTCTACAATTTACAAAAATTGGTAAACGAATCGTAACTTTTTTATTTTATTTTTGGTCAAATAGTCTAGTGACTATAATTTCACTTTTTAAAAGAGGACAAGTATTTATGCTTTTGTGCAGTCTCTTCTTCTCAATTTGTCTATTTTCAGAAACAATTTTAAAATTATACACATAATATTTAGAGTTGTCTCGTTCAATCTCTTAATTTTAGAAAAATCAAAGATCAAATTGCACTCTACAAAAATTAAAATTATATTTTTAGCTCGTTCAGTGGTGATTGATGCTGAATTTGATAGGAAGAACCACAGTTCAATCCCCTGCAACTATGATCGAAAAGGGCTGAAACTACTTGATGTCAGAACTAACCCCCGAAACAAATTAAACTGATGATGAAAAAAAATTAAAATTATATTGTATTTATTCCAAGTATCTTTGGTACAAACACCAATTCTACAAATTAATTGAGTCGTATTAATAAATGCAAATAAAAATTAGTAATACATACAAAAGAGGCTCTCGTAAAAAAAGAGTACAATTGTACAAAAGGTGCAGTTATTTCTTTTTTTTGACACACAAAAGGTACAGTTCTAAAACTTGGTAAAATGATACACTTCTTCTATCTAAGCCATCTAATATTTTATATAATATATCAATGGTTGAGATAAACCTTTCCCATCATGGGAAAATAAACGATCATTCCCATCTTAACCTGCGCCCTGATGTGCGGTGAAGTTTAAGGTGGGTACATGTCTTTATTTTACCACCATGGGAAAATGGCATAATGGCCATTGATATGAAAGGAGAAAATCCAACGGCACATACCGATAAAAGCTACCATATGGCTTCATCAATTGTGCTTTCCAAAAGTTATTAGCTCAGATCACAATCTTTTTTATTTAATAATCAATCAACGATATTATTAATTATCCTGTTAAAAAAACAATATTATTCATTACTATAAAATGCATCCACTTATTTATTTGATATAATATTTTTTTCTCAAATTTTATTTTTAGTCTCTATGAAAAAATTCAACTAGTTCTAATTTTTAAATATTTTTTGTTAGGATTTTTTTTGTTTTACTTTTAAATTAACTCTTGTGTAATTTTTTTATGTTAGGAGATAAGCGAATATGGTTGCTCATACTCTTATTCGGTCGACCAATTTTTTTTTATTAAAAAAAATCATATTCAATCAATCTTTCGTTAAAAATTTTAAATTTCTGTGGAGAATATTCTTTTCTTTTTTTGTTGGAATTATTTTATAATATTATAGTTATGTATACCAAAACTTATTTAAAAATGCAAAAAGTACATATAAGTTAACTTAAAAGGAAAAACTAAATCGTAACAGAAAAATATTTAAGATAAAAACTTGTTAAAATATTTTATATGAATATTTAGAATATTTTATATGCAAAAATGATCTAACTGGTTATATTTTCTCATAATTCATCTCAAAACCTGCTAAAAGAACTTATCAACAAACAAAAACCCACCAAAAGGAATATTAGCATGTGTGTCATCAATTTTTGTTATCTATACCATCTTCAATTGTTAGCCATTGATTAAATAGACAATTATTTGAATGGTAGGATTATTTATTTTCCCATCATGGGAAAATTAACCAACCTTCCCACCGTAACCTGCACCCTGATGTGTACCTTGTAGTATGAATGAATATGGAATGCTGATTCAATTTGGGTCATCAGCACCTATTATATGTTCTAAATGATGGGACTAATTCACACTTTCTACGGCAAAAAAAGAAATGCTTAGTTAGTCAATTGATATTTATATTTTGTTGCTTCTTTTTGCTAAATAAAATTCAGGGTGAAATGATGATATTTAAGTTCAATTTAAAAACATCTTAAAATTTAAAGAATATTCATTAAAAAAAATTATAAATTCAAGATCTATATCTTTACATCACTATACCAAACATTTTGACTTTGTCATTTTGATGATACTTTTCTATCTCTTGTTATTTTAATGGAAATGAATCACCCGTTGTTACAATAGACCATTGTAACATATCATAACTGCCCGATTTAAATGAACGGTCGTAATTGCTCTTACCAGGGGCGGTGCCACATTGTGGCCAGGGGTGCAACTGAACCCCCTCAATTCCTTAATTTTAGCCCAATTTTTTGTAATATTTTATTCTTGAATCCCCTAAAATTTATGCCTTGCACCCTCTCTCAGGCTTTGTTTGGTTTGAAGGAAAGAAAGTGGAAGGAGAGAAAATTACGGAAACCGATGAATGAACTTTGATTTAAAGTTAGTCCAAATTCATCCATCGATTTCCGTAATTTTCTTTCCTTCCATTTTCTTTCCACACAACCAAACACACCATTAGTCTCACTCTCACCTATTAAAGCTGCGGTTGCATCTCTCTCACCAGTTAAAGCTGTGTAAGCTGACACACTACACACCAATGGTTTGCTAGTTGTACAACCTTTAAATCAAATCACAATATTTCTAATTAAATAATTAGGATGTAATTTACTATAAGCAAGGGCAGTATTTCCTTAAAAAGTTAAAATGATTTGGAGTGGACAGGAATCAAACGTGAATTAAGGGGAGATTAAATAAAAATTTAAACCTTTGACAAGCGTACTGGAACTTTGTTCAGGATATACAAGTATATGAGCGTGGATCCTCTCCAGTCCACTTTTGACTGGAGGCTGTCCAGTAGTGATCTGGACCATTCAATATTTTTTTAATTCATGAACAGTAACATAATAAAAATGAATAGAGGGCTGAGATGGGACTAGAGAGAAACTTTACGGGAGGGAATCTCCTCTCACTAGTATATTAGTATATTTATAACATATACTAGTAACTTCTACAAAAGAAAAAATAAATTCTACAAAGAAATATAAAGGCAAAATATATTTGGAGGTTCTTTTAAGTTTTATACTTGTAAACAAATAATTTTTTTTAAGTTTTTTAGATAATAAATAGATTTTTTAAATTTGTAATTTGTAACATATAGGTCTTTAAGTAACAAACTGATAGAATCTAGATATTACAAATTACAAACTTAAAAGACATATTTATTACGTAAAAATTTATCTATTACAAACAAAAAATTTAAAGGACTTTTGAATATATTTTACCAAATATTTATAACATACTAAAATTTACTCGCTTAGTACAAAAATTTGGTTGAAACTAAATAACATTTTTTTTTCTCCCTTAATAATAATTTTGCTTGTTGCCATAACATCAACATCCTTTCCTTTTATTAAAATTGTGAAGACTAAATTGAGTAATCAAATAGAAATAAATGTATTGTCTCAAGAATTATATCGAGAGATATTCGACAATATTGAAAATTAGTTTATTATTCAATAATTTTAGAACATGAAACTGCATAATAGATAGTTATAAAGTATGTATATAAATTTTTTAATACAATATGAATTGAGTAGAATGTAATTTTTTAATATATATATATATAATTATAATTATAATTATTAATTAAATTTTAAAAGTATGAACCCCTGCTCCGGGTCCTGGAGACGCCACTGGCTCTTACAACAACAAACTGTGTTGTTTTCAAGATAAGTGGCAATGATATCCACTTTCACTATCTAAGTTTTTTAAGATAAGTGACAAAAGATCATAAAAATGATCTTTCAAATCTTGTGACTTATGAGACATTGGGTCCGTTTGTTTTGAAAGAAAGAAAATTGCGGAAATCAATAAATGAATTTGGATTAACTTTTAGTCTAAATTTATTCATCGATTTTTACAATTTTTTTTCCTCTCATTTTCCATCCTTCCAACCAAACGGGCCTTAAACCGTAAAGCTTACGGATTTGTAGAAATTAAGCTATGATAGTGACATTTTTATTCTCCTGGTTGAGTCACATATTTTGTCAAAGGCTATGAATGAACACAATACTTCGAATGGTGGACACCCATGCTATATCATAATGTCACATGATATATTTCTTTCGTTCAATTAGTAGACACTAATTATATTGAAAGAAAAAGCATATTTATCGGTCAACAAACACATCAATTTCGTATATGTAGAGTACTATTCTTAATTGGGCGGTGCTATATATCCCGACAAAGTCTTCACGAAATACATCACGAATGCATCAAAAAATATATAATTTTTAATTTTTAAATATTGATAAAATTAAAATCAATCACCGCTTGAGTTTAATAAGCTCTTATGACACTATCTACTTTTACTTTGTTCTTTTGTGCACCATACATAGTTGACATGCATACTTGTTTCTGCAAACAAGTAAGATCCTACCACACAGCCACCCTATCCACTTTAATTGTTTTTTTTATGGTAAATCATTTGTATTGTTACCCAAACCTTTTTCCATTGTAATAGAGCGTAGCTGTAGCAACTTGGTGTGTGTCTAATGCTTACAAAATGTCATTCGTGAATTTGTCGTGATAATAGTTTTTGGGAGATTAAGCATTTCCCTTCTTAATTTATTACTTTTGTTTTGAAATTACTTCCTCCAATTTTATATATAAGCAAATTTTTATTTTTTAAAATTTATTTAATAATTAATATATCTGATTATATATAAAACTAGAAGGAATATATATTAACATATTACTATATTATTTAATTAGTTTGCAATTTTGTGAAACCCTAATTATCCCAATCATTGTAATATTTCTCCATTCTATAGGGTACAGGGAGACCCTGGATTATGGACCATAGAATAATTAAGGTTTTCAAGCCCATTGATTTGAGTCCCCGCGTATGTTTTTAAAGCTATTTTCAAGTTCCAAGTTTAGTTGATGTAAGAAGAAAACTAACTTGCAATTTTGTATTAGTTTTTATTTTATTTTTTATACTACTTGCAATTTTATAATTAGATATAACCAATTTTATTATAAAAATGTTGGGTTCAACATGAGTGTGTTGAGTCTCTCACATCAACTATTAGTGAGTTAAGTGTATGAGAGATGAGAGATGATTCAATTATATTTTCAATTTTAAATGAAAAGATGTAATGTTTAATAGTTCTGGATCATTGATATATGTTGTAAATGATCATTGATATATGTTGTAAATGTTCTCAAAATTGAGAAAGTAAATAAATGGATATTTGCAATTCGATTATTAAATCAAAGTAACATCGATAGCGAATCCAATTTGAGTTGGTTTTCTTGGTAGACAGAAAAAAGAGAAGAAAAAAGAAATAGAAGAAGACTTAATCCAAAGACTTAAGTTATTACTCTACTAGAGAATATCAAAGGAAAAGAGGAGAGATTTCATCAATTTTCTTCATACCCGCTATTGATTTTCATTTCATTATTTATGCACAACTCAAGATTCTTTAATTTTATGATCACTAGTCATATATCTATTTACCTCAACCAATTATGTTATGTCAAGTGTATTTTTTTCATATTTTATTTTAAATAATAACAAATGTTGATAGTAGGCGCTTCTCCAAACTCAAAAAAACATAATAACAACTTTATTAGCAAGTTTATTTGCAACCTTGGTCTCACTCTTATTTTACTCATAAGTTAACGATTTTCTTTCTAAATCTTTTTCATCTCAATATAACTTCAAACTACAATTTAGCCCGTATATCGGATAATATTCAAAAGAATAACTGTTAGAAATAATATAAAATCATTGATGTGGATCTATTCTAACAACTTAAGTTTTTGGGATAATCGGTTATTTGACATGGAATCAGAGCCTCTCTGACTAGGTATAGAGTTCGATTCCCACTCCCCTCACTTTCTAATTAAAAAGTGAAATTTAAACATATGGTAGTTGGGGCTATGCATTATCCACGCTTCAAACCCAAGTGGACTCTTGAATGAGGGGGCGTGTTAGAAATAATATAAAATCATTAATGTGGTTTTATCCTAACAGGTTAAACTTTTGGGATAATCGATTATTTGACAAGAGCTAATTAGTAAATATTAGATTGATCTAAAAGTGGTAGGAGATTTGAACTTACCTTTTAATTAAGTAAGTAGTTACTGGTTAAGGATACGATTTCTAACTTTTATGTACAAAGGAAGTTATATTGAAAGCAAAGAATGATCATCAATCCGGATCATCGGCAGCAGCTTTGTCTGCTGCCCTCCCTGCTGCTGTATATTAGCCCTTGGATATACTCACCTTTTAGTCAACTGTTAGATTGCCTTGCCTTTATCATTCAATGCATCGCACATAATAAATTTTTCGATGAAGGTGTGAATTGTCATGTGTCATGTTATTTTAATATTTTTTTAACAAAACTATTCTATAAATTTTCAATTATGATTCTTAAAAATATATATTTTTTATATGTTAAATTTAGTTATTTTAATTCTTTGTACCTCTTTTTTATCAGTCTTTGTTCGTCTTGTGCTAAAATCTAATTTTTAATAATAATATATCGATCTTTCGTTCGAAAAAAAATTAGTTCTCGAATATGTTTTTATTAATTATTTTTGTTCTCAAATTATATTTTTTATTAGTCAATTTGTTTATTCAATTACAAACAAAAGAAATATTTAAATAAGTATTTAAAATTTTGACACATTCAATAACAATGATTCACACAGTCAAGAACAAAAATAGTTGTTTATCAAATAATTTGTAGCGGAAAAAGTTTAAAGTTTTTTTATGAATAAATACACTATAAATAAAAGGATTAAATAAGTTTTTTTTGTGCCTATAAATATATTAGATTTTATTTTTAGTCTCTATAAAAAGATTTCAGCAAGTTTTGGTCTCAAGTGGTTAATAAGCTCGCCTAAGACGAATTGTTCAGAAAAATCCTAATTTAATTTTTAGTAAAAATAATTATTGGCCAGACTTTGTTTACCTCGTAGCCGAACTTTAAATTATCGGGACTCCTTTCCCTGGAAACTAGGGATTATTACAAAAAACAAAAAATTATAGATAAATTATTATTTAATTAAAAGAAACTTCAACAAAACATTTTATATAATGATAGGTAACTTTTGTTACTAGAAAAAGAAAATACTTTATATATATATGATAGGTAATTTATTTCCTGAATGTGCCTAAAAAAAATATCAACAACTCCATATGGTACTAAAACTCCATTGGTTTAACTGATATAAGAATTTTTGTCAAAAAGAAAAAGAAACTAATGTAAGAATTTAAGGAAAAAAAAAAGAAGCTAATGTGAGAATGTTACAATTGTTAGAGTAATTATCAAACATTGGAGCAGAAAGAAAAGGAAGCGGGATTGGGTATTTTATATTTATTTCTCATCTAATAGATCATTGAATCAAACGGCAAATATGTTGCAGCATGATTGGCAGTAGACATGGTCGCTGCCGAGGATCCAGATTGGAATTATCATTGTATTTGTAATAAATTCTTTAATAAGGATTAATCACCGCTCAGCAACGGTCTAAATTTTATACCTATTAGTTAGTAATGATAATGATAAAAAGAAGTAACCAACTAAAGCAGCACATATGCATATGTACCCACGATAATTAAGTGCTTACTAGAGCAAGCACATGCATGCTAAAGAAACAACCGATGTGAGACATTTTGTAGATAAAAAGTACACACGTAAACGAGCACTCGTTGAGAAAAATAAACTTTTTAATTATTTGATTATGTCATAAGCCCTGAATATTTTGAGAATGCATGGCTGTAATTGTAATGATTAATTTTCAAAAATAGGTATAAGAATTAAGTCAAAATTAAAAAAACTATTATCAGTTTATCATTATCAGAATTGTAGAGATACTTTTAATAAATTATTCATGACAGCCTAGCCCAATACCGGGTTATGAGTTGGAACAAACAATTTTAGGAATGCAGGCCCAATACCGGGGTCAATGGATTATCTTTTGGTTAAGTTAACAATTATCACCATAATTTGATTTAATAATTTAAATCTTTCCATTTTTGTTGTCATTTATAAACAAATATGATTATGGTCGCATATTGAGCTGGTTATCACTATTTCCTTTAAATACAATGAGTTTTTTCTATCAAATTATTTAACTAGAATACTATTTCCCTTAAATACAATGTGTTTTTTGAATTTTGAATTTTATCCTAAAATGTGCCTAGAGAATCTAAAGACTCTACTCCTAAAATTCAAATTCAAAGAGTTAAAGAGTTAAAAAAAGATAAAAATTGGATTACTTAAACTCTTCTCCTAAAATTGCAAGTGTCAAAGATTAAAAAATTTTGAAGAACACAATGACCTTAAAAAAATATCAAGTGGGAGCAAGAAGAGTTTGTTCTTACTTTCACGTGGGTTGGTACCATTATAACTCCCACAACTGCTGCTCTGATTGCAACGTCCACACAGAGCAAACAACCAAAACTAGTACTAGTAGACGTAGTACTGTATATTATATCAACCAAAAAAAAAGTACTAGTACCGTATAATTTTTTTTTCATTGTATAATATTAATAAGGATGATGTTAATTAGTATTTCCGATGTATTAGTTTAAAAATCTAAAAATATTAAATTTACCTTAAAAAAAAACATATTTTATAGTTAAAAAAGTTTATTATACAAATTATAAAACATTTTTGTTAATTTTGATTATACTGAGGATACTGGCTTGCATTTTTCATACAATAATACATCATTACCTATTTAGTTAAAAAAACAGCTAGGCATGGAATGAACTTCAAATTCAATTAATACTTTTGTATATCACATAACTCAAATTCTCATTTCCAATAATAATAATAATAATAATATTCTGTCAAAAAAAAAAAATAATAATAATAATTTGTTAGACATTAATTATTTTATTTTTCATTTGATAATTTTTTAAAAAGTATTTAACTTTAAGTCGTGAAAAGATGGCACAAATAGTAGTCAATACAATAATACAACAATGAAAGGGAAAGTACGAAGAAATTTGAAAATTAAATATTCTCTACAGCTCCATTTCATTTCATGAACATGAATCAAGATTACATACACAGTAGTTTACAAAAGTTACCAGAAATGAAAATAAATAATGATCATCATCAACTCGCCTCCTCAACTCCGATCCAACTCGGGACGACTCGGTTGTAGCCATCTCCTTAGCATCCTTGGAGCATTGTAAAATTGATTTTTTTTTTCTAGTGCATAATATAATGCACATAAATTAAATACAATACAACTGAGATGACCTAAAAAAATTTCATCCTCAAATTTCCCAATCCCCACCACCATATGAATGTAAAAGGAAAATTAGGGTAAAAAGTTAAACCCACAATTTACCTTTGTAAAAACAACTCGTTTGACGATAAAGATTGATCACTCGAGTCAGATCGGATAACTTCTCTTGAATTTATCCCGCTCTATTTGAAGGCTTGAATTCAAACTCAAATCGGGATTAAATACTGACCAAAACAATCATTGGTCAGTTTTTTACATCTCGGCCCAACTCCTCGAATTATCAGGTCATTTCCTGATAATCGAAGGGTTAAACAAAAAAACTTAAAATCACTTGGATAGTTCAGCGTTCTTCATCAAATATAAATTTCTCGAAACCCGAGTTCGAATCCAAGTGAGTGAGCGAACCAAACCGGTCTAGTACGGTTCGGTTGGACCGCTACCAAATGGTTTTTTCACTAAGACTATGTAGGAGCGGTCGAGATTCAGGCCAGAAATCCACGTTATTTCTAATTCCCACGTGGCAGCGTTTTTGAATATCTTCAACCTCGAGATTAACGAACCGGTTAGGTCCATTGTTTGAACCGGACCGGGAAATGAACCGGAGAGCTTCTTCAAAGAAATCTTCATCACAAGGGATGGTAAGAGGTCCATGATTAGAGAAACCATACTCTTCTTCGGCTTGAACAAGAAGCTTCTGGAAAATTGGGTGGTTTAGGTGCGTAGCGCGCACTACAAATCTGGTGTAGTTAGCACCAACACATACTGCCACGTGTCCAGATGGTACATCAGACGGTGCACGATTAGCTGAGGATATGCGAGCTTTGTTTCTCCAGCGTCGTAGCATCTGGCGGAGGCGTACAATGTGGCGAATTTTACTACATTTGGCAGACATTTTTGTTTCTGCAATGTTATTGTTGGTGTTGTGTTGTTGATTAACCAAGTTGCAATGTTAGAGTAGAGAGAGAGAGAGAGAAGAAAGATTGTGAGGGGTCTTGTATAGTGGGGGAGATTGATGATTTATAGGACTAATAGGTAGGAGTGAGTTTGGAAAAATGCCCTTGGTGTTTGCTTATAATTACCAACTACTGTCTGCGGTTTTTGTTTGTATACCATCTTTAAAGATGGTGAATAGTAAGGATCTATTAATGCACGGACATAGAACAGGAATACCGGATATGATATAGATACTGATACATTAACACCCATAATATTTTAATAAATGATTTAATTTAATGTATTTATCAATGTTGGCGTTTTGTCAATGTTCAATACTGACAAATTTTCAAGACGAATACACGCCTAATTTGAAGAGTATTCGTGCTTCATATATTATAACTATGTTTGTTAAGACCAAATTTTAAATTTATAGTTTATATTTCATATCTTAAATCTTTTTTAAGAAGAGCGTATAGTTTTATTTTATTATTTTATAATTTATTTTTCAAAAGCTATTTTAAGTATTTTATAAATTTATAAATTATCATTTTTTTTTCAATTTAATCATTGCCATTTTACTTGAAAAAATTAAATATTAATTAAAAAAATTATTTTATGTCATTTTATACGTATAAGTTAGTTCAATTGCTAATTTTATCAAACGTTATAAATTCAATCAGGTAACTTATTCATTAGTATAAGCTAAAAACTAACTTATAAGTTATTCGTTATAAGTTCATCCGTTATAAATTAGTTTATCAGTTATTCATTATTTTTTTATCAAATAGAGCCTATGTGTAGTTAATTAATATGTGTAAATATGTAATGGTGTTGCATATTTTTTTTTAACGCTATATGAAAGGCTACAGTTATTTCATGACCAAAATTCAAATTATTTTGGTTCAATTTTTATTGGAGGGTTAGTAAAATATTGGAGAATTAATATAATTTTTCTTTTTTTGAATTTATGTATTTTTTGTTCCACTTTTAGAGTAGTCAATATTGATTTTAGAGATGAAAAATCGATCCTAACTTGTTTGATTTTTTAAAAGTTGAGTGGAAAGAATATCAACCTTTCTCTACCAAAACAAGAGTCTACCTTTCCTTTCTTCTATATTTTGTCAAAAAAATATAGCCATTAGAATTTCACATTTTAATGTGACTAAGTAAACATACCAAAGTTCAAGCAGTAGGCTCTGTTTATGAGTTGGGTTTTGGAGGAGAGAGGAGGGAAAGACTTATTTTTCTTTTCTAAATTAAGAATACTATAAAATGCTTTTAAAAATAATTTAAGTGCGATTGAAGTATTATGTAATTACTTATCTTTCTTCTTTCAATTATTATTTTAAAATAGTAACTATATATACTTCAATTTAAAAAAGAAAAATAAGTTCTCCCCTCCCTTCCCCTTTAAAACCCAACTCACAAACAAAACCTTAATGTCTATATATATATATATATATATATATATATATATATATGTATCTACCAACTAAAATATGTTTACACAAAATGACTAAAAATCATATCACCTTTTAATCTCATTCTCTCTAATTTCATTTCTTCTATATTTTTTCCTCTCACTTTCTTGTTTTCTAAACCCAAAAAACCTTAAAGACCCCACTTTATGTTTTATGTGGGTTCATAATATCAACTCAAATTTATGATACCTCCTCAATTTTTACTCCAACAAAATATTTCAGTCACTTTCTCCTAATGCGCGCAAAAGAAAAAAAAAATACTACGTACTACTAATAAGTCAGTCCTATAAAACTCCCATTTAAAATTTCTTAAATATGTAACTTCAACTAAATATACAAAACTCAAAATCACACTCTAAAATAATAGTATATTGTTTGTAAAAAAAAAGTCTATTGGTAAGAAATTTGTAATAAACTCTAATTAGAAATACTGTAAGATTATATACATCTTACCTATAAATGGATCACAATTTCCGTAAGACACATATTACCATTCTCTATTAAATTTTAATGAACTGACGTTGATGTTATATGAGATAATTCAACATACAATTTAATTTGTAATATTAAGAAACAATTTAGAGAATTTATTTAGCAATTTAAAAAATAAATAATAGATTTGACAATGTTTTCAATTTTGTTGATCAATTTACCTATTCACCCCAACAATTTTTAACTCCTTAATATAAATCAAAATTTATATTTTATAAAAGAGTAACACTACAATTCTACAGGACAATGTACCTTCCGGTTTGATGCCTAATCAACTCTACCAATCAACTGCCTGAGGCTAGGCTGGCAGAGTATTAAAATGGTGCCTTTTTGTTCATCTCTTTTACATGGAAATTATAATATTACTACCAAACAAATAACCATAATTTAATATGTATCTCTTCTAAAAAGGAACCATATATTTTGCAAACCTCCAAGTCTGACCATACTCCATGTGCAGGGTTACCCCATCTCTTCTTTTCTTTATATTTTCCAAATAAACAGCCAAAACAACCTTCTAATTCTAATTCTCAATATTTTGAGCATCTTAACCAATAAGATTTCAACATAATTCGCATCTTATTTTATGATTGTTAGTTTAATTGCCCATATGGAATATCAACACTTGTCACCTGGTCACACCATTAAGAGTAATGATTTTTCCTTATTCTCTAATAATCAAAATCATAGAGCCTTCCATAGCAAACAATATAATGCATCATAAAATTTGAGCTAAATTGTTAATATGATCCAATTTGGATTTATGGGTCCACTTTACTAGTTTTGGTATGCACTAATGTTAAATCATGGTACATCCCCCTAAATGTTATTACATTAGCTGATTAGTTTGATTTGAGCATAGAACCCCACTTGTTAGAAACTTAGGATCATGGCATTTATTTGCCTTGTTCAATGTTTTCCAACAAAACACATATCCAAAGCAAATCTTTAAAATCACATTAAGAAAACTTCAATGGACAAAACCATGTTAATAATGTCATATGTGGCATGTGAATTGTGTTCCATCCGTGTAGTTTGTTGTTTTTTAAAAGGCTATTATGATATTTTAGTTTTGGATTTTGCTGAAACAGAAATTGGTAGGGAAACACAAAGAATATATGCATGATTTGAAATAGTGTATTCCAAAATGTAAATATAAGGCCCGTTTAAGTTGAGAAAATGTTTAAGCCAGTGGCGGAGCTAGACGAAAATATTAGGGGTGGCCACAACGGTGCTTAAAAAAAATTTATGGAGTTAAAAATGTATAAATCATTTAAAGTTTAAGGAAAATTAAATTTATAAATAATTATATAAAATTTAAGGAAAACTAAAATAATTTAATATGTTATTGAGATTGATTAAAATTAATGATGTTCAATAAAAATGCAATAATAATAATTTTACTACAACTAATGTTCTTTTTATGTGAAAAAATTCAATAAAAAGTAAAAATTGTGGCCAGGAGGAGTTGAACCCGGGTCTCCTAAGCTGAGGGACGAACAAGGGAACCACTTGGCCAAACAAAATTAAGTGATATAACTTTGCGCTTACAGATATTTATAATATAATATATATAAAAAATGAAAAAAAAAAATCTGGGGCGGGCCATGGCCCTGTTCAGCCCATTAAGAGCTCCGCCCCTGGTTTATGCATGTTTTTTTTGGGTACATGTTTATGCATGTTTTTATTTCATGATTTATATTTAATTCTAAAATTAGAACATATAAATCTCACCATAGACTATACCTTTTTTAAAAAAACTATAGAATACTTATAATGTTTCATTCATATTATAATTAAATAACTTAAAAAGAATTACATGATATATTTTGCCTTATATAAAATTATTAGACAGTTTCTCTTTAGTGTAAATTTTAGTAAAACTTGCATTAAAAGGTCAACCTCGGAACGTGTTTTCTGAAATTATTGAGTGTTTTGTGCGAGAAAAGAAACTTGAAGGAAGAAAAACTAACAAATTATTAGAAGTGCTTTGGACCCGTCTAAACTCCCTCATTGGAGACCCAATATCACACACAAGGCATTCTTATGAGGATCAACAGCCACATGATCTCGAAGTCGATCAAACATTGTCATTAAATATAAAAGTACTTAAATATACGCATACAAATATTATTTTAATAAAATGTTTGGAGACGAATGTCTCCCACAATGGGAGATAAAATACAATCTGTATTCTTAAACCTCATTCGGGAAGACTTTAAACTCAATGCCCATTACAGCAGGGAAAAAATTCACGTCTATGCTTCTTCAAATGAGGCAATCTCCACAAAAATTCTCATTTACAGATAAAATTGACATTCTTAATCATTATTATATGTCACCTTATTTAAAATTCGTCATATCATTTTTTTTAGTTTAAAAATATGAGGGAGAAATTAAAAATAGTGATTAATTTTGTAAATTAATAAAAATAGAAAAACTAAAAGTATAATTAAACATTTATTTTATATGTATAGCTTGAGCAGAAATTAAAAAGATGTCCAAGTTCGGGTCCGCTTCGTTGTACTGAAATAGTGTCACGGACCTCACGGAGGACCCACGACACCACTCCTTTTTTAGTACGGCTACTACTAGTGGCTACTCAGTGCCAAATCAAATTCCAATTTTAATATATTATTTTTCTCTATAAACAAAAGTAAAATTGTTCAAATTAAGTCTCAAATGGTTAATAAAATTTCATCAAAGGATTTATCATTTTAAGAATTCGAGTTCGATATTCGGATAAAACATTTTCTTAATTCAATTTTACTTATGTCACATCAAATTCCAAATTACTAAGATATTTTTTTCTAAAAACTAAATGATTAACACAAAAGAAATAAGATCAGTGATATATATTTATTTTTGGAGCCGGCCCAAATATATTAATAAATATTTAGCTAATACATTTGGTTAAGATGCCGTCTCATCATCTAAGACCTAAGTTCCAATATCTTAATTACTAAAATTAATCTAATTTTTTAAACTTAATATTAAGTTTTCTAAGATCTCATTGTAAAATTTAGTTTAGGCCTCTAAATCGTTACATTATCTCATCTGATGATTCATAATCTTCACTCATCACAATTTCACAAGCAAGCGAATTAAAATTTTGTGACTGCAACTAATTGCAAATTGCCATTATCTCTAAAATGTTGTCTCTCTTTTTCTTGTTCTATGCAAGAAACCAATAAATTATGGAACCATAGAAATCAACAATACCAATGATTTTCTTATGGAGTATTTCTGCACCCAATGCAGATACTTTTTTTTTATATTTTCTAGTAATCATATTGGCTAGCTTCTGGAAATTAAATTCAGATGTTGATTGGAGATGCATTGCACCAACTAAAGATGTCTCAAACATGTGCTATGTATATTACACCCAAATAAATAAATGTATATATAAAATTAGGAAGATTGTCATTTTAAAAAGTTAAAACAAATAACACCAGACACTATCCATCTACCACTATTCAAAGTTTCAATATTAACTGTGGGCGATCACACACAAGATATGTAAAATATTACTTTGAGAGTAACACTTTGTCAAAAAAATTCTACTTAATACTAGCTTTTATAGATATTAAATTAGATTTACAATTTCTAAAGTTTAATATTGTCATATTATCTTTACTACCAACACACATCAAATTCTTGATTGGTTGGGCATTTGTAGAGATATTTTTCATTCAGTTAGGTTGGTCTATTCGATTTTAGTGAGATCTATGTTTGGGAGATGCAATTTTTTTTTCTACTTTTTTTTAGTTAGGGAGTGGTAGTTTTGGCTTCCTTCAAAAATAATAGTCTTCTCTTAACATCTTCATTATGATATGGTGTCTACTTGTTTGAACCTTTTTCGACGCAGGGTGATAGTGGAGCCTAATGCTAACTTGTGTGTGTTTTGTAATCCGTCGGGCCGTCGGTGGACCATCTTTTATTACTTGTGACTTTATCTTTCTTGTATGGTACAGTATCATTAGAGGTGACTACTCCTCTACCCTTTCATAATTTGAGGGTATTTGCCCTTCAACCAATGAGAACAAGCCACATAAGTGGATTTGTATGTGGTTCCCACAACAAATTGTAACAAACTTATGGGGACCACATAAAAATGGTTTGTTCTCATTGGTTGAAGGGCAAATACCCTCAAATTATGAAAGGGCAAATTAGAATTCCCCATCATTAGGTCGTTGCAACGTGAATTTATATCTTCTAAAGGCCACTTAACACTTTTTTTTATAGTTTTCTAGAGGTACGTGTTGGTCAAAGGGTTGAATTAATTAGAATTGACTATAGTCTAAGACTCTGTTTGATAAGATTTCAATTTGAATTTATAGCTTATAATTTATAAATTCATATAACAAAAAAATCTCTGTTGGATAAGTGTTTTTTAAATGAGCATATATAGCTTATTTTTCCGAAACTTTCTTAATGATCTAATCTTCACCGGTGGGAGGAGTCTAGTGGTAGGGGTAAAATTCTCCTCGTGAAAGTGGTTTTTAAGTAAATTCCCTAATAGTCGTTTACTTCTTCTATACGGATGAGAGATTCAACCTTTCTTGTTTTGGATCGGTAGAGAGTCTTGTGAGGTGTTGAGCTAATGAGGTCTTGATGGGGCAGCTGCCTATGCATATAGTGAACCAATGCTTGAAAATTGTTTGAAATTCTAACAAAAATTAATATGTATGATCATGTCGTATTACATTACTTGTCTCCCAGTCTCATTGACGAGATGATAACCTAATAGTGTTAATTTTATAAAATGTTAGAAAAATGAATATTAATACTTCAAAAATAGTTACTTAAACAATTGTAAAAGCAATATCAATTATTAACAATTTTAATACTACAATTAACTTTTTTAATTTCCGTATTTTTTTTAAATGGGTCCTATATTTAGGACGGAGATAGTATTATGTTTCATATTTTTGTTGAATTTGTACCAATTAAGTGACAGTCTTTGTTTAAAATTATTAATTACTTTTTCTCTATTTCTTTTTCTCACTTTTCTAGCTAAAAGGCAAAGTCTATATACAGTTATAGTTTTCAAGTAAAAAAATCAAGGCTTTGTGTTAAAAATGATGCCTTACTTTAGTAGTGGGTATTGACATTGGCAGTTGAGTACATGATTAAGTTTTTGAACAAGAAAATATTGACCTTAATATTAGGATCGATCATTATTATTATGTGTGAAAACGCCAAAATGGAAATCGGTTGCCTTGTTTGGTAGTAGCTTCACAGATATATTATTAAAATATATAAGCAACTGCAATTCATCAAATTAGTATTTATTTATCAAATTGTGTGGTACCATACGACGAATCTGAATAAATAGAAAATGTATTGTATAGTACTGCAGCTACTACTGCTGCCAACCTCATCATATACCTGTATAGTATCTCTTCGATGTTGACCTCTTAATTAGTATTTTTCCTCTTCATATATACTCAGCTCAAATGTTTTGACTTCATTTTTAAATTCATAATAGACATACATTTCAAATATATATATAGGCTAATGTTACGGTGGACCACCTTCACAAGTAATCTACTGTGTACAAGTGATCTACCGAATACGAATTTTAAAAAATTTATTGGTAGATTGAAAGTTTATATCATATAGATCATTCATAAGAATTTTTAGAAAAAATGAAAATCATTTGATATTTTATTGGGATTCATCAAGATTTACAATATTTAATAAACCGTTAATCTTGATAGATCTCAATAACATATCAAATGATTTTCAATTTTTCTAAAATTTTCTATAGATGATATATATGGTATAAACTTTCAATCCAACGGTGGATTTTGTAAAATTCGTATTCGTTGTAATATTATTCATAACTGATCCACCATAAACAACTTGATGAGGTGGTACATATTAGAATTTACCTATAGTACATGTGTAGAAAAAACTTCCGTTGCAATAATAATCAAATAAAATTGAAATGATATATATTGAGTCATGTAGTAAATATCTTTTCCTTTTCATTTTGATTAATTGCACAAGCATTGTGTTGTGACAAGTGTGAGTGAAAAGTCCCACATTGCTTAGAATGGTGGAGGTTGAACACTTTATAAGTGAGATGACCCATAAACCTAACACCTTAAGGTTTTAGGTAAAAGTGTGGTGTCCAACTCACTTGTGAATGATCCCCGGCTGTCCCCTCATGGTGACCCAACACATTGCTTAATACTTAATATTGATGATGTCATTATCATTATCAGTTTGATATATAGAATGGTGGAGGTTGAACACTTTATAAGTGAGATGACCCATAAACCTAACACCTTAAGGTTTTAGGTAAAAGTGTGGTGTCCAACTCACTTGTGAATGATCCCCGGCTGTCCCCTCATGGTGACCCAACACATTGCTTAATACTTAATATTGATGATGTCATTATCATTATCAGTTTAATATATGATATGCGGTCAAATGAGTCATACAATATTAAATTACATTTTTGAAGGGAAGAAGCTACCGTAATAATTTGCTACCGGACTTCTTGTGTTTCGCCCATGCATTGCACTACTGCATAGATTGATGCAAAAAAAAAAATACTAAAAAAATACTAAATATATATTTAATGTAAAATATAGATATAAATTAATTAGTTTCCGAAATAACCAAAAAGAAAAGCTGTACGTGCTTTATTAGTATTTAATAATCCTTTGATTACCAAAAATTAAGAGTGCTTGATTCGCATCTTGGGACCTGTATGTCATTATCGAAACAGAGGTTTTGGGCTAGTTGCCAGAAAATGTGTAGTGAGAAATGAATTAAAAAATAGTATACGTAATTGAACGGGATGGTACAAAAGTATTAGTACTAGCAAAACCGGATTTTCACCAACAATTTATGCTCTATGTACCACTAACTACTTTTTTATATTTGGTAAACCAAATAATTTAATCAACAAGAAAATAATGACTAGTTTTGTACAACAAGTATTTGGTTTGGAGTGGTTCCTCTAACTATCAATTCACTAATTATCGGTGTAGTCAAAGACTACACTCATAATTAGTTTCGAAACGGATAATCATAAGGGGCGCGTGACTCTTTTTCTCTAAGATATCACTTCTACGGGATGGTATCCCCTTTTACATGGCTCTATTAAGTTTAATTGTGACGATGTTGTGTTTCATTCTTCGAGATAGACAACTTATAATGTTTTAGTTACACTTACATCTAATTTGGGGTTCCGTTCTATTACCCGAGCAGAGTTATGGGTGATTCTTCTAAGCCTTTAGTTGGCGTGAAATATAAGTTTTTGGTTAATTATGGTCAATTTAATTTCAAAGTCGCCCGATTTATCAATTAGTTCAAAATATTTATATATTTTCCTCTAAAGGAGGTAAGTATAACATAAGTGGTCTCATATCTTAAAGGAATTAAGTTAATTAAGTGGCGGATAATTTGACCAATCATGACTTGTCGTTAGATTTTTTGGGTAGATTTTTTATTTTGTTTGATCTCATCTTGTTGGCCTTCTTGCCCTTTTTACTCAAATAAGAAAAATATTTTAACCTACAAAATCAGTCAATTACAATTAAAAAAAAAGTCTTTAAATTAGTAAAGAAAATATCCCAAATTGACAAAGAGAAACATCCAAAAAAAGAAGAAATTAATCAATTTCATGATAAAGTAGTAAATTGATAATCTTATTATATTTTAACTTCTCTTTTATCTTTTATCTTAACAAAGAGATAGACACCATACGAAACTCACATACAACTCAAAAGTTTTAACTTCAAATTCAGATAAAAGTATTCGACCTAACTCAGATAAAAGTGTTAAGACTTAGCATGACACTTTAAAAAGTTTAGTAACTAATTATTATTAATACTAACCGCCAAACAGGCACGTTCCGTGCCCGTTTATGTGATCGATATTCTCTTTTTTTATATTTGCTGTGATCGAAATTCTCTGTTGTGCAAATATAAATAATTACTTAATCTCCTTTTTTATTGGACTTAGTTAATTGATAACTACTTAACCTCCTTTTTTGTTGTGACTAGTTATTAAGAAGAAAAAATATATATATTTTTTTTACTATAAAAAAACTGAAAACATACTTTTATGTGGAAGTTGTGCTTAGTTATTAAGAGAAAAAAAATTATTTACAAAAAAAAAAAAAACTGAAAATCTATTTTTATGTGGAAGTTGTTTTTCAACATATACAAATATTTAGTTTTTTTTTGTAGCTTTTTTTAAGGGTAAAATAGATATAATGAAAAAGTCATCCCAAAAATTTATATCCTCTTTATATATAGTAATAGATATAGTGTGTGCAAGATAAGATATTATACTGATAGTACTCTCTTTATCGCTAATTAAGTACTCAATGTCTAGTTTAGCCTTGTTTCCTCTTTTTATTTGTTTAGGTTGTTGGTATGGTAGTTTGGTTTTGCATTCCACTTTCTGCAGTTAACGAACAATTCATTAAATATTAACATTCACATTAAATTAAATATAGATGAATGGGTGCGCCATGTTAGTGTTCGGGTGAGGGAATAATGGAATACAGTACGTACATCCAAAAGAAACATTAAGATGACTCAACATTTGAAAATAAAAGCTGCATATCCTAGTCAAAACTGAATAAATTAATTAATTAAAGCAGTGAAAGATTATTTACTTCTTTTTTTTTGGTACAAAAAGGCAATTACTTATTAAGATTAAATATATGATGAAAAATGATTGTTGGTACGAGAAGTGAAAAATAAGAAATACAAGAAGGCAAAATTAAGGGAGTAATTTTAATACCAACTCACCCATGATCTCCTCAAAAATGGGAGTTACATTTTGACCCACCACTTATAACACTACATGTAAGCATTCTTGTTTTTCTTGATCAAATTCTCTCGTACCAAATAGCACTACTCATATATGATATCAAACTCGGATAGGTTCCTTGTTGAAAAGTAAATATGATAACATATTAGGGTTTTTCTTTGACATAAGTTTCAATGTTTTATACCGATTTAAAATGTGTTGTCTGACTTTTTATTTTTATTTTTGTTTTAAAGAGTGTAGCAAAAATTAACCATACGCATGTTAATTAAGGGCTAAAAAGCGAGAATCAATTGCATGTTCGAACTAATTAACCTCCTAATATATATTACATTTTTTTTATAAGCAAAATTTGAATTATAAGGAGAATAAGGGGTACTCAACCCTTACAACTCCAGAAAAATCACTTGAAGTGCATTGAAAGCAACCTAAAGAATTATTACACCAATAAGAAAAAACAACATCAGCATTATTTTTTCCACGACCAATAAACCAAAACCACGACATATATTGAATTTATGTTACATGTTATAGTAAGACCCTTGAATATATTTGCAATCTTATATCATATGAAAATGAAATGCACTTAACGGACTTTTAAGTTTAAATTTTATTCAATACAATACTTGAATTTTTCTTGTTATAAGTGCATCAAATTAATTATCTGATCCCAACAATGAAGAGCAAAGCTATTAGATGTTTTTATTTTTACATTACAGATCATGTATTATCCTTTACTACGGAACTACTTTGACAAATTATTAAAAGATTATTTGATTGCAAATGTGAGTAGTTGAATGAAAAAATATTAAATTGATGAGAAAAATGTTTCAATTGTTATTCTCCCTGAGCTCTCCCCAACTCCCCAATAAAGATCAATACTACTCCATAAAAAAATATTACCCTATCCCAAAAAAAAAAAAGTATTCCTTACTCAATAATCAAAATATTTGCTGTAAATAATGTCCTTTATTTTAATTTAACTAACTAACTAACTGTTCCACCATAACCCCCTAACGCAAAAGGTTCCTTAGTGATCTTTTGCAGCTTGTCAGAGGCGTAATTTGGAATTTTGGACGGTGATAACCTTGTAACGAAATAATAATATTTAATTTTCATTGTATTATTATACATAGATTACATTACATCAACGACAAAAGGCCTAAGATTCTTGTTACCCTTTATTTAGAGTAGGAGAGACGTATATAAATATCAACAAGCTGTAATTACACCCAAACTTCTTAAATATTTTTTAAAGAAATGCCTATTTTAGAGTGAATTTTTTTTTATGACATAAGTATTAAATTTGTGACTTTGGAAGAAAAAAAATGTTTACAATATGAAATTAATTTTTACAAATTATTAATTTGTCAATGGATATTGATTTGTCAATGGAAATCTAAGGAAGCTCCCTAACCATTCTGATTGGCTGGCATGAAGCTTATACAAATTATTTATTAGTAAGATTCTTGATTACAATTCTCTTAATTAATTTTCTATTAGTCACAACCTTTTTGTGGTGACACAAACACAACCCACCAAAACAATTCAAAACAAAATTTCCGTACCCAAAAGTAATTTCTTTTGATTTTATATATATGATCACTTAATTATTACCTTCCAAACCCAATTTAATCAAACGACAACCAATTTTGTCATCCCTTTCGTCATATCACACTCTTTTAGTAGCTAGTAGTATCTTTTAGTTGAAGTTTTGGTTCTTTAAAAAGTTAAACACATATAATTTGATTGATTAAAGAAATTTTACTAGTAATAATAGTTGAACATACATTGAAGTTGGCTATATATAGTCCTTGTATAACTTGGTGTAATGAGATTGTGTAGAAAATACTAGTTAATTAGCACGGTTGAATAAATTCCGGCGCATTTCACAAATCATCGAATGATTATTAGAATGCGGTGATCTGATAATAGGTTTCGCTAATGTGTAGAAGCACAATAGTACATTAATGGCTCCTTAGACTTAAGATTTATAAGGAATTAATGAGTCTTAGTCCGGTCCAAAACAAATAGTTGTCAAATAATATTTCTTGTTTTATGTATGTAGACCTCAAAATTGAAATGAAATAAAATGATAATTAAGGAATGTTCATAGTTCGATCACTTTTGACGTGAATAAGTCATAAGTCATGGTACAAAAATCATGATGTCAAGAGGATACTTCGATTCACTAGCACAACAGTTAAGATAAAGAGAATTAAGTGCAAGACAAATATTGGTGGGTGGGGCGTAGCTCATCATAATTTATCAATTCCTTAATTATATTGATTAATATTTCAAACATTAGTTTAGTACATCAAATGATTGAAAATGATTAGCATGTAACTACTAGTACAATATTAATATGTCACTAATTGCCTAGTGCCTACCATACGTTAAGACATGCTTCCCTCCTTTTCCGTTGGATACTTATAATTAATTAATCAACTCTCCTGCTTATAAGTTAGTATAACCATCATAATAAACTTATATTTCTATTTAAAAACGTATTCACATACAAATGAAGACTCAAGTTATATAAACTCGGAGGAATAATTATTAATATTTGTCTATAAAAAGAATAAACTAGCTAGTCCAAAATATAGCCAATCGAAATTGAATGGCAGCATCTACAATTACATTATAAGTTTTGTAAAAGAGCACATGATGAATATATGTAATGTGGGAGAAATTAATGGTTTGATGATCAACAAATTAAAACATGGTCTTTGTAGTAGTTCTATCTAGTACATACGTAAGTCATCATCATGTTCGAATGCCGGATTCTACGGAAGAGACTTTTGTCATTCTTGTGGTTTTGTGTCTATTAAACAAGAAGGCCTCACATGGGGGTTGGGTTGGATACATTACAACATGGGAATAATTCACCAACCCTAAGCTCTTACATCATCATATATAAGTTAAACAACATATAATAACTTATTTACATTTTAGAATATGCGTGGTTTAAAAAATTTATGATACACACATTATTTTAGAACATGCAAGATTGTTTGAATATCATTTTGTTATGGAAAATACTCTGTTTTATCCAACTCAAATGGTTAGTCTTTGTAATTGAGGACACAAAATACTCAGTTTATAAAATAAAAAAGGGATTTTGATATAGCAAAACCAATTAAGGTTAACATGTTTGGACTTTTCGGCTTGAATCGATTGTGAGTTGGTTTTGAGCCTGAAATTTCACAATTGATAAATTAAACGTAAAGTTCACTCTAAATCTTCAATAAAGTTAAAGATTCTCTTTGTCGGATGGATCCTTCCTCAAATAAAAATTACTTAAAAGGAAAAAAAAAAGTGTGCGTGATTGGGCTTAGCTCATTATGTGTGTTTATAATATGGAATATAAATTAACATTGGATGTACTTACTTGTACTCGTTATTTAATAAATAGCGGAGTTATGCATTTAATTCGGACGACTCGTAGTTTTTTATTGTTATATTGATAGTTCTCCACGCTTAAATTGATGTGTGTATATTTATAGTTTTTTACTCTTTTATTATTATGGATGTTGATTGTGTTGGATAATTTAATTTTCAAATTTCTCATATATTTTGTTATACACTCCATTTTCATCGAATAACGGTGTTAGCGTTTTTTTTCAAGTAGTTTAGTGGTTAGAAATTTCACCCTTAAGGTGAATAAGTGAGATAATCATAGTTTGAACCTCAACCCCTGTATATATAATGCAATGTTTCTGCCAATTGAATTAAGCTCACGGAATTCTGCGTCATTTATTATTAAATAAATGTGACACCTAATTCATATTGGTACAAATAAGTTTGCCCAAAGAAAAAAGATAACCATTATAAAAGATTTTTATAAAAAAAAAAAAATGAAAGATAACCGCAGTGGAGGAGCAATTATAGAATAGGTGAAGATGCTGATGAAATTATAAAGCAATATAATCTGAAGATATGATATTACAAATCTTTTGGTAAAATGATTGATAAACAGATTAGATTTTATTAAAATCTGAATGTACACCTGGGTGAGTTGTATTTAATCTATCGGGATATGAATGATGACACACTAAAATTGCAAAATCCAACTTACGTAGTCAGAGAGATACAACAGATTAATGATTTGGACCATTTGGTAGCTCAAGGGGATGAACCCAGTCCAAGTATATATACTCATATTATTTCTAACTGTGTGCTTCATTTTGTAATTAAAAAAAAACTGTGTGCTTCATTTATTGGTCAGTACATGCAATTATTCTTTTTGTAGAAGTGACAATTAAATACCATCTAAAATTCAAAGTTTAAATTTGTGTGAAGGTATCTCGGTCGGTTTAATAAGTATCAGCATTTATCAATTGAGATAGGTCTTACACACGGCCTTTTTCTTATAAATTATATATAAAAAAGTTTAATTTTTTAAATATAGACTTGATTTCTTCTTTTTTTTTCATAAAATAGTTGTTTAAAATTAATTGAAGTGCAATACATATTTAATTTTTAAGAGATCACGTTGTAATTCAAACATCTCTTACGATTTATGAGAGGCGGATATATATATAATTTTATCTAATTTTTAAGAGAGGGAATTGTCTATGAAAGTATATAGTTCAAACTTTTTCCAAAGAAAAACAGTATAATTCAAATGTTTTTTTTTTACAAGGGTTGTTACCAACGCGATATGTGGATCGATACATGTATTTTTTCAAAGTGTAGATATGAGGATGTGTACTATAATATCCAACTCATACTCTAACTATTGTTATCCCTATTGATCACAAACCTCGCGAACTAAACTTGTTTCATTTTTATAGGTTGGTCAAATTTTCAATTTTGTAATTGGTCAATGGTAAATCTTCATTATATTTTTGCAACGTAATTGTTTACTGTAAACGGCATTCTCCTTTACATAACGAGATACAATTTACTTGTGATTTAAAATTACTAATCACAAATAGTTATAATTATGTTGTGTATTTTTTTTTGTACAAGATGAGCCGACGCCCAAAAATAAGAAAAACATAGCAAGAACCAAAAATGACATATAAAAATTTGTTATTTTGTAATGGGTCTGCAACCAAAAAACTAAACACAAATCAAGATTGTTTAGAATTTGGGACTATTTTAGAACCGTTTGGGACTGTTTTACACTTGGATGAATTTTAGAAGGAAAAAAAAAATTTGTTACAAGGCTAATTAAAGAAAGGGAAAAAAAAAAGGAAATACATGACCAAGGGAACTATTTGCGGAAAAAAAGTTCTAATCGTATAGCTTCTGAGAAGCTCTAACATACTACCCAGAGGAAAAATATGAATCGAGAGGCCGACATTTTTTTATCAATAATATAGTAATATTGAATTAGGGGTCAAGTTGGTCCATCGGGCAGCATGGCACATTAATATTGAAAATTACTTTTGGTGCCTATCGTTTTTGGGGCGCGCCCTACGAAATTACAAAAATAACCCATGTCCGTTATTTAAGTCACGGACACTACTTAAAACATCATACCAGGTTTTATTTTTGTAACATATGTGACTTACGTCACGGATGTTATTTTTCAAAATTACTCATTTTTCCTACATCCATGACTTAAGTCACGGAAGAGAATTTTGGTTATTTCGTAGGGCGCGCGAGTAACTCATAGGGTGGCAAAAGTACTTATCTTAATATTTGGGATTCTCCATTATAGAGGTGCAAATCTTGTTACTAATCTACTACTTGAAAGAGAAAAAAAATCAAAAACTTTGTTTCTTCAGCTTTTGTCAATTATGATGACCGAATGAATGATGGATCATGTGGTGAATTCAAGGCCCGTGTAGGATGAGGGCCATATCAAATGATAGTTCATACTTTTTTTAGGGCTTTGCTTGCTTAAATTAATGGCTAAGCCCATTAAACATTGTTTTCAGCCACAATCCACCCCCTGTATTGCTTACAGGCCTCCCAAAAACTCAAAAATAACCCTAACTTTGAATTTTAGTAGTATTTGGAATGAAAATAAATAAATATTAGAGTTATAAGGAGATTGAGAATTGAATCCCTATGGCCTTCACAATACTAATATTTGATGTGTAAAGAAAGTATTAAGCATTCAAATGACCAAAATTGAAATGCTACACCCAAAAATTTAGAAGTTGTGATGCTCTACACGTAAAAAAATTGTAGGATATGTCTATGTGCATGGACATAGCTTGGTAGAATATGGCTTTTTGTGAGGTGAACTTATGCACCATTAACATTTTTTTTGTGAAGTTCACTTATGATTAATCAGAAACAGTAGAATTAGGAATTTGTTGAATTCACAGTTATTTGATAATTGAACTTCACTCCACCAGCCATAAAAATTTCATAAATAAGATAAACATACAAAGCAAATTTAATTCCACAAAAATCTTCACAAATCAAATACCATAATCTTGAAGAATCAAATACAAATAAGCTCCACAATCACTTTCGTCACAATCAACTAATACAAACAAATTTCAGATTACCATTCCAAAATCGAAATCAATATCAAACACAAATAGGAAGAATCGAACACTGAATCTAATGAAGTGCGTTTTCAAATGTGTGAATCAGAATCTAATGTGTTGGGTCACCATGAGGGGGCAGCAATGTGGGACTTTTCACTCACACTTGCCACAACAATCTCCCCATCAAGTGTGAGTTCATCCACTCTTGGATATGCTCTCCCTCAAGCGAAAGCTCTCTTCATCCATACACTTGCACCGTCGTTGGCCATACTCAACGAGACAGGCCGCCTAACCACCTTTGTTAGGAAGACTTTCGATACAAGGAGCCGGTCGAACCCTTCGTCGAACCATCAGCTCTGATACCACTGTTGGGTCACCATAAGGGGGCAGCTAGGGGGATCATCCACATTTGGCTCAAGAACAACTTCACAAGTGAGTTGGACACCACACTTTTAACCCAAAACCTTAAGGCGTTAGGTTTATGGGTTCTCTCACTTATAAAGTGTTCAACCTCCATCATTCTAAGCAATGTGGGACTTTTCACTCACACTTGCCACAACATAATGCAATTACGATTCAAATCTTGACGGAAAAAATAATCAAATCCTAACTAATTAAGGAGAAGTTTAGGGTTTTCGGCCAATAAGACGGTGACGATTGATGAGGAGAACTGAAGAGAGCGGTGGAATTTTAAGGTTTCTTCGCCGAGGAGGGTTTCATCGTAAAGAATAACACATGCAGTGGTAGCTTCAAAGAGAAAGCGAAAGTTCGAGATTTAGGGGAAATGAAAGGAAAAATAATAAAAGCTCAATTATTATTATTTTTAAAAAAGTGCGGTGAGTGAAAAAGAATTGGCGCTGTCCAAGTGCGGTGAGTTAACAAGATCTTGTCCATAATAAAATTGTCTACTAGAGACAAAATGAAAATTCTTTGTCCAAATGTAAAAATAATCTATGATCAAATAAGAGAACGAATATGCAATTGGAGACAAATCAACGAGGGGCGACGAATGGATGGAGTAGGTGTCAAAAACCAAATAATTAAAGAATGGCAAAGTTAACTTTTTCTTTAATTTCTTTTCACCGTAAATCCTTTCAATATAACATTTTTTTATACGAAAAGCCCAAAAAATAGTCATCTTAATAATCCCTTTAAAAAATTTCACTAGCATAATAAGTCAAACTTCTACAAAATTTGAATAAAATTATCTACAATAAAAAAAAAATATGCAATAAATAAATCAAATAAATGTCACTAGAAAGCCCGTCACTCAGGCATTTATGGTTTGGTCCTATACTCCTATTCTATGAAGCCCCGATACGGGACACGATACGGATACGATACGATACCGATACGTCGATACGTGAAAATTTTTAAAATTTCCAATCCGATACTGCCGCGATACGTTATTTAAAAATTAAAGTTAAAATTAAATATATAAATACACAATATATAAACATACGTAAAATCAATAATATCAATAATTAAAAGCAGAAAACATCTATTCTTATACTAAAATTTTGGGACAAGTTCAAACGTTTAACTACCTATTACAGTATATAGTAGGATACCATAGTTTTTCCTTTTTTTGAAAAGTAAAAAATTATATTGACAAAGGAAAAACACAAGAAGTGCTAAAGATACAAACAAGCATGTCTGATACAAGAGCATCATAATAACCCAAAGTCAATCAATACTGGAAACTCCTAAGGTCTGATACATGAGAACATCTTAAGTTAGTCCCCAGAACATAATGATTACTGATACATCTTAAGTTATACGTCTTATTGTAGTGTATTATACAAAAAGAACACCATTAAAACTATCCAAACAAAATCACAAATACCATCCAAAAAATAATCTTTGTATCGGACACATATCAGATATTATTTGTTTATTTAAAAATAATGATATAACCGATACTTTTCTGATACGTGTATCGGGACGTATCAGACACGTGTATCGGGTATTATTTTTTATTTAAAAATAATGATTTAATCGATACTCTTCCAATACGAGTATCGGGACGTATCGAAAGAGTATCGGTATCGAGGACGTATCGGACACGATTCGTCACCATTTTTTGAGTATCGGGGCTTCATAGCTCCTATTAGTGAAGGAAAATAAATGAAAAGAGAGAATATGTAACAATACGTAATGAATAGTAAAGATAAATCCAACTGATATAACGATATAAACAAAATATTAGAAGGCCTAATCAAATAAATTCAAAAAATTATATTTTTTAAATTAAAAATTACCTTAGTCAATCACTACTAAGATATAAGAGCCCTGTCGTAACAAGCTAAGCTATAAAAATACAAATAAACTTTTTTTGTTGAGTAGGTTAAGGGTTAGAATTTTAACTTTAAAGTGAATAAGTAAGAATATTATAGTTTGAACTTTGGTCATTGTATATCACGGTATATACAATATTACTAACAATTGAATTATGTTCATTATAGATAGGGAATAGATTTCCTGCTGTAATTGCGTCAACGCAGCTACAACAACAACTGTCCGATTAAAATTAATAGTCAGGATTAAATCAAAAAATATATAATATAAACTGTTTGATGTTAAATCAATGGCCGAAATCAATTATAGTGTGTAACTATGTGTTTTTTCTACAGCACCAAATCCGGATTGTAACTTTTAAATTAATCAATTTATTACTATTATTGTTTTATATACAGTGCTTATAGTTAAATTAAATATTTTGACTCGATTTGAAGATATGAAGTTTTGGGTTGATTGGCTTGGGCCGGGCCCTATGAATAGTGATAATACTATGATTATGATTATTGTAGGTAATTGTACTCCATTCATTATGATGTGTTGTTACTTTTGTTGGGGTGTGTAAGAATTATGGAAGACAAAATGAAGATAGGTGTGATGAAAAGGTTGTGTTCCCTTGAATCCCAACATTGTACACTGCTTCAATTCTTTCACTCAGATTCATACTACCACGCCACGCCACCCTTTTCTTCTTTTTATGCTAAGCTTCTATCACACTCACTTTTTCTTTGGACTGCGTGCACTCTCTTCTCTTAACAAGGGTATGTATGGATGGACCCCTACCTTTCCACTCAACCCCAACTCTATACCATGCATTTTTTAATTGCTGATTAATATCATATGGTCCAAAATTTTAATATCACCACTTTATACCGGTATATTTTGGATTAATGTTTTAAAAAATTTAAACTATACTAGATTCCTTAATTAGTGTCTTAAGAACCTTAATTAACATTTTCTATAATACTCCGTATTTTATAATATGTCCTTTAATAAGTTGACTTTAATGCCTTTATGAATTTTGGATTGAATCTTTTCACAAAACCATCTTATAAAGTTAGAGATATTTTTTTTTACTTGCTTGCAAACCAAATCTACTAAAAAGTTATGCATTTATTTGCTTCTCTAAACACAAATTCAATCATAACCATTGAAAAAAGTATTGTGCAAAGTGTGAGGCAATTCAAACTTCATATTATTTGAAAAAGTGGAATTTGAATATTTTTATAAATGAAAGAACTCATAAATTTAGCTAATAACAACGATGAATTATAGTTGAATATTTTGTATGATTTATTGGTGCAAATGTTGTAAACTGTCTTCAATTAAACTACTCCAACTATATGTTTTTTTTTCCGCAAGGTGACTACATTATTAAAAAAGGATTTAAAGGCAAAGATTGACACTTTAATTCCTCCCATGGGAATCACACGGGAGAGGATCCCTTCCCATGATTCAACTGCACTAAACCACTATTTTGGGCAAGCCCCAAACTTTTATAAGCACCTAAGTGCATGTTTGGTTTTACGATAATAAAAATTGATTTTTAGTAAATTGATTATTGCTTAAAATGATTTAACAGTAAAATAATTTATGTTTGAATGCATTTACATAAATATGAGTTAAAGAATAAATTTGAATGTTGATAAATGCTAACAGATATTCTAACTTTCTAAGGGCATACAATAAACAACTTAATACAACAATATTTTTCTCAAATTGCACATTCAAATTTTCAAAAGTCAAATTGCTGTATTTTTCAATATAATTATTCTACATTCGAATTTTTTAACATATACTCTTAAAACACGCATCAGCAAGAACCTAATCAAATTTATAATTAATAGCTCTAACATATACTAGTTTCAAGTTAGAATATATTTTTGAGACAACACATATAAAATTAATTTTACATTTTTTAAATCAATTTTTGTTTGCTCAAAAGTACAGTACAGTACAATAAAAAAATTAACTCTATTAGGTGGAGCACCCCCCAAAACTAGGAATAGGTAGGAGTAGGAGGAATCAGGAATCATCACCCTTGATTAATTTTTAGAGTAAAATACTAATTTTTGAGGCATCATAAGTTTGTAATTACTCGTTGGTAAGGAAAAATAGCAATATGATGATTACCCTTGAGCCTGACTGAAATTTTGTTCTTTCTTTAGTTTTTCTTTGGCACATGATTATGAACTCTAACCTTTTCTTTATTCTTACAAATTATTAGTCATGATTGGGAGGCATGCATCACATTTTCCCAATCATCATGATCATGAAAGTAGAATATATTCCTTCTATTACTCCCTCCGTCCCGAAATGTAAGCAAAAAAAATAAAACCACGCTTATTAAGAAACTCTAAATTTTACCAAAAGAAACAATTGAGTTTCCTAAACTACCCTTAGTCACATTAAAAATAAGATAAAAGTGGAGCTCTTGGAAACTGAAAAGTTTGTTTTTGCAAAAAAGACAAATTAGTAATGACTAGAAGGAAGGGTATTTTAGGAACAACAGAAATAAAAAGGAATATTTTGCTTACATTTTATAAGTAAAAATTACTTTTAAATTTATTAAATAATTGATTAATCTGATATATATATATATTACCACCGTCTCAAAATAAAAGAACTAGTTTGACTACTGCACGTATGCCAACGCACAATTTTGATAACTAATATCTTTAATTCTCTATTAGTAAAAATTATAAAAAATAGATATTTTAAAAATACTCATCAAAACAAATCAAACAAGATCTTATATGTTTATATTTATATTTATATATTATTAAAAAAGTATAGTCAAAAGTCAAAACATGATAAGTGAATAATACTCCTATTAAAAGATGTCTAATAAAATAGGACAGAGGTAATATAATATAAATTAAATATACCAAATATCCTATAAACTTTTAAAAAAAAAATATTTGCTCATAACAGGGAGAATACTATCACGTATATCACGTGTATATCAGAAGGTTATGAATACTCCTATTCTTAGTTTGGCTCATTAAAAGGTAAAATCAAATAGAGTACTCGTTAAAAAGTAAAATATTGTCTCGTTCACATGTTACTCCCTCAGTCCTAAAATGTAAGCAAAAATTGGTAAACAAAAGTGAATGTATTTGGTCCAAATTTTGAACCAAATACATCAAGTTTCTTTGACTCACTTTTGCTTATATTTTGGGACGGAGGGAGTATATTACAAGAATTATTTATCTAAAATACGAAAATGGAAAATCACACAAAGCATAATAGGTTCTTCACTAGGAAAGAATGGCGGTTACAATTAAAATAACAATAAAAGTAAAAACAATAACAAGATAGGCACTCAAGAAGAATTAGAAGCTGGATTTTTTATTTTTTTTGCGCGACAATAATGTTATAAGTGGCAATCGAGACTTATAGGACCAAACATGTGTGTTCAACAAACACATACGTGATAGAATGAGTGTCTATCTTATCACTATTATATCATATTTTCATACATTTCTTATCGTAGGTATCTTATCTTTTTATTATTATGTGTATCAAACAAACCAATATATTATTGGCTCATAAATTAAAAGTCAAATATGGCAGTACTACCAAAAAAAAATGTGAAAGCATAGGATCAAATATAGAAACGCCCTAATAAAACCGCCACAACTCTCCTATATTTTTGTAGTATATGATCAAATATGTTGATGGGGATGCATGATGATTGATGGAGCATGGGCAAAAATCAGGGATTAATGTTATAGTAGCACTAAACCATGATTTTCGGATAAACTCATAAAAACTTTTAAGGAATAACATTTCAAGTGGGATAAAATAAAATTCCAAAGCCAATCCATATGCACAAAAGGGTGCAGAATCTTTGTTTACCTTTTGAATGAACTCTTAATTACTAAACTCCCCAATTTCACATTCTTACATTTTTTAAATTTCTTAACAAGTGTCCTAAAAATATAAATATACTCGTTTATATATTCGGTTATTTGTGTAGAAGTAAAAATAGTAATAGGTTAGGCTTATATGGAAACAACTAGTGTATGTTTACTCAAAATTAATTTATGAGATGTAAAATTATTTTTGACATCTTTAATTGTTTTTGAGTAAAATTGATCGTTCTCAAAAATTGATTCTAATTTTTAATTTTTACACTTAAATTTACCGTTCAACTTTTAGCATCAATTTTACTTTCAAATCACTTTTTTTAGCATCAATTTACTCAAAAATCAGTTTTTATTATTGCCTAACCAAACAAACTATTCTAATATAATCACTCTTAACCAAATTAATGCGAAAGTATAGATCATATTTTATGTGTCCTATGATTTTAATTAATATGCAAGTATAGATATAGGTCTAGGTGAAAGTATAGATATATTAACCAAATAGGAAAGTATAGATCACTCTTAACCCAACTTAATTTTAATGTGTGCCATTAGCTAGACTAATGTACTATGATTTTTTTTAGGGGGATTAAACTGTGCTATGATATGATCTATACTATACAGAAAAATGGTAACCAAATATGACCGTTTATTTCAACTTAAATAAAATCTATTATAGTAAGGTATAGCTCTATATTTATTTCCAGTGATCAAACAAGGTAAGGAATATTGCATCAAGTTGTATATAGGTCTAGGTGACTCCCTCAAATGGAAGAAAATAATTGAGCGGTGGCTATAGGATACTTAAAAAAAGTAATTAAAGATAAACATGTATTCATTTAGACAAATATTTTCATTACCTATTCTCATACAAAGATTTTAATTTGGCAAAGTAGACAAAAAGTTGGGGTACATGCATAGATTATATTATCATGTGGATTAGCTCCTATAGTGGTCAAGATTGCCTTAAACGATTGATCTCAATTATCAACTATACAAATTGTATTAGACGTTTAATCAACATTATTCTTCACGCGCAAGTCACGTTGATAACTTAAAATAGGTTATTGATTCTTTTTGAGGAAAAAGGTTAGTGATAAAGTATAAGGTCATTGTCATGAAAATTATATAAAAGTGCGTACGTACATATACATAATTAAGATTTTTCTCTACTAGATTTATGGCATGAGGAAATTGAAATTTAACTCCGAATCTAATCTATCATAGGAAAAGGGTGAAACACAGTTGAAAGTGAGAGCTTTTCGGATTTCTTAATTAAAAAAAGGTAAAATGAATGTGAAAATAAACTATAATCTCATGCTCGCTCAGTCGCTCCAATCATTTTAATAAAAAATAATTAAAAATTAATTGTTAAGTAAATTCTTTGGTGGCTTTAGATTTTGGTTGGATATCAGTGTCTATATATATAAAAATTATTTTAAATTTAAATTTATTTTAATATAAAATATAATATGATATCGAATTTTGATATCCAACTAAATTTCAGAATATCGGAGTGTTTACCTTATTTATATATAAGTTCTTATTATAATACTCCCTTCAATTTTTCTATCAAAAAAATACTCCTTCAATTTATTGTCGTTTAGAGTATAGGAATATCCATTTATTAAATTATTTTCACTCACATATTTTTATTTTCATGTGAAAGTATAAGACTATCCATTTTATCTTGAATGAGTTTAGTTGGTGCTCTAGCATGGATGTTCTAGCAAAATGAGATACTTTTAAGTCTTCGTCCAATGTACAAGGTGATGATGAATCACGTTTCGAATGCCAATTTAACTAAGAGGTGTGTTTATTATATTTAATATCCGATAATTCCAAAACTAATTTCATTAAATATAGTAGTTTGAGCTAAGGGTAGATAGTTTCACGGGTTAAATTAGTTGGACTAAGGATTAAGAAGTTTGAGGTTCGGAATTTAAATCTTGATAAAGAAAAAACTAATATAACATTGTAATATACTAATAACTAACAATTTGTTATAGTTTATTGTTCTAAAAAAATTTGATTATTTGTTTCGTATAAATATCCCACGTATATTTTTTCAGCATTTGCATGTAAGTATAACCGTCAATAAATAAATTGTTTCCAATAGAGCTAAAAAATTGTTTAATATCATAAAAGTTTGTTTTGTGCTATTCTGTCATGTGTTGTGTTGTTCTATGTTATGTCAAGTGCTTACCATTTAACAGATCAAACATTAAAAGTCATAATATTTGTTACTCCATTTGTCTCAAAATAAATAAATTAATTTTCTTTACCAAAAAAAAATTAATTTTGACTTAATGTACTATTCATATGATTTACTTTAACCATATTTTTATAATATAATACATGCAAATATTAACCCATGAGATATTAATACTCATTTTGTTCCTTTTCAAGTGTCATTTGAGAATCGTGTACATAATTTATATAATTTACTTTGACCATATTTTTTTATTGATTTATAAAAACAAATAAGATATTGAATTTAAGATGTTCAATTTGTTTCGACAAATATTTTTAAAATATAAATTTTTATAATACACAATTAAAAATATCAATGGTCAAAGATATGCATTGACATATGTGGTGTTGTCAATTGTGATACTTAAAAACGAACAAAGCGAGTAATAGATAAGTAAAGATATTAATAATCAAAGTTTTTTTTTGAAAAAATTTAATAATAAAAGTTAGGGTCATGCTAAACAGTGACCCCGGATTACTTGTTAAGCATACCCAAAAAAGAAATAAAAGTGAAATTTATTGTTGGGAAGACAACTTTTTATATTTTCAAAGTGTTGAATGCACATATTTCGAGACAAAATTTCCATATTAAGATACTTAACAAATGCCCCGGGGGCACTGTTTAGCATTTTCCTAAAAGTTATACATTAATAAACGCAAAAATAATCAAATATGATTTATTTTTGAAAAGAAAAACTTATAATTTTTTCGCCACGGGGTTATAACTTTTTTATAATTTTTATTTTGGAATTGCATATATTTTTTTTTGTTAAGTAGCCTTGTGGCTAGAAATTGTACTCTTAAGATGGATAAGTGGATGATCAGAGTTCAAACTCTAATCCCTACCTATATAATGCAATATCTTACTAACTGAAGGAGAATGTTAACATGTGCATCAAAGGCACATGTTAATGAAGCAAAAATAGAAAGTATTAAATGTTGAAGCATTAAATTTTAATCTTTTAAATATTAAATTTTTTTATTATTAAATATTAAATTTCTATATTAGGATACCTTAACATGTGCCCTATATGCACATGTTAACAAGACCCTTTAAATTAATGGGACGAATTGTACGCTGTATTAGTTGTCCGCTATTTTTATTTTATTTAATTTGTTTACACATAAATCAATGTATCCCGGTAGGAACTTGGAATGCGAAAATCTGGAAAACGGCGCCTGATACGACACGTGTCAAAATGAATGACTTAACTTAATTTTCACGTTATTTGTTTGTCGTGAACCGCACGCGTGACGAATGGTCAAACATCAGCCACTACAATAATTAATACTCCCTCCGGTCCTATATATAAGAAACATTTCACTTTTTAGATACATTATAAAATAGATGTATTTAGATTATATTATTGTCTAGATACATCAATTTTATAATGAATCTAAAAAATCAACTTTTTCTTATATATAGGACCGGAGGAGTACACCTTCTACATTTAACTACTCTATTTAATATACTCCTAAATAATGTACAACTACAAGTACTACTAAAAATTGTTTGAGATACCGGGCTTTAGCCCTCAAATGTATAAAAAAAAAAAAAATTTGTTTGAGATACACATAGGTAATGTACTGTACTAGTATTATTGAAAAAAAAACATTGGTACAATTGTTTGAAACCTATTTTAATTCGTGGATTTATAATAAGACCACCTTTAATTTAATGGGATATTTTGTCCAATAAAAATAAATATGAAATTTGATCACGTGGGGTTGGACTGCATACGGTTAGTAGTTTTGAGTTTTTTTGATTAAGATTAGATGATTTATGTTTTAAGACAATTTTTTTATTTTTATTTAATATAAAACTTTTAAATATAAGGGTAAAATTTCTAGCCACTAGGTTACTGAATACAAAAAATAAACTTTTAAATAACTTATGAACCGCCTGATCAAAATCTGTCAATCTTAAACTTATTGACTCTATAATTGCATGAGATTTCGATTTACATGGAATTCAAGTCCAATAAATATTTATTGGATAATCTCATTGGGGGTAAAGAAAAAAGTGTACACATTGAGAATGTACTAAGCCTTTTCTTACCCTCTTTGCAAACTCACATTTTAATATTAAAAATTGAAATGTTATAATATGAAGTTACGGATAAATAATATAAAATGATAAATACTGAACAGAATTCTTAGAGTGTTAATTCATATTTGTACAAAAAAAAAGAGTGTTAATTAATCATATTTATAATGAAATTTCATTTTAAAATTTGTGTCTTCAATAATTTAAAAGTGTAAATAAATAACTTTTTATATTATTATCATCTTTGATTTCTTTTTATGGTATGCATAACAAGTGTTTTTATGACACAATTTAGCAAGACCAATATTAATTGAACAATCATCATGTTAGATCTAGTACCAAAACCCAGTGTTAATAATGGATTGATTCTTGAGATCAATTCATAAAAGATAAAAATATGAAAAGCATTAAGGACAAACATGGTTGAATAATATACTAACTTCGTAATTACATAAAATAGTATAACAACTATATAGATTCAAGTAGCATCATATTAAACTTATCTAGAAACATAATCTATGAAAATATTGTTACTCATAATTGTTACAAAAATTGCAAGAGAATAAGGAGATGAATACATAAGAGTTGGAATGAAAGAAATCTTCAATCTTGTTTTAATGATAAATGTCAAGCCTTCCACCTTTAAAATATGAGTTTTTCTTCAAAACTTCAAGCAAATTTCGGAACATTTTCATAACTTGCACTTCTCTTATTTATAGAATGAACATATGGGTTGAGCTATGCGCCCCGCGCATGGAAAAAGCACCACACCACACACGTGCCAAAAGACCAATGCGTCAAAATCCGGTTGGTTCAGATGTGCCCCATGCATGGCTAAAGTGCCTATGCGCAAACAACATAACTGATCAGGAAAAACTTGGCTAGAAGCCCCCCGTGCATGGCAAAAGCGCGCCATACATTCAACAACACTAGAATATTACCAAATTTTGCTCTTTTCTTCAATTACAAGCATTCTCATTGATTTAGTATAATTTTTTTTACTTGTATAGTAGTAATATATTATTGATTTAGATTTTTTTGTCAAATAGAGTAGTGGCCCAAAATTTAAATCTTAAAGTGGATAAGTGAGTAACCGGATTTGAACCCTGCCCCCTATATATATAATGAAATGTCACTTTCAACTAAGCTAAACTCAAATGACATTTTTTTAGGTTATAAATTCATATTGTGTTATCATGGTATTTGTGTTATCATATGGTATTTATTTTTCAGGTATGACTGATCCAAAACGATCATCTACAACAGAGGATGATATCACGATCCTATAGAACAGATCTCGTTAAAGTAAGGTCGTCCTGCAAAATTTGTAAAAGAAAACTATATCAAATCATTCAGAGTGAAATGAAAAATGCAAATAAAGAGAAGAAAAATGCTAAATAATGCATTCGGAGTACTAGTTAATTAATGATATTTAATATAATAAATTTATATTGAAATTTGCGTAGTCAATATTTGTAAAGTATAAAAAATATTATTTTCGATTCAAAAGTTTTTTTTTAATATTTTTAACTAGTGTTCCGATATAACAAGTTAGTATGACCCTAAAAAAATACTCTCTGCCCCAAGATAAAGAGAGTAGATGATGTGTGGGATTATTTCATCTTTTTTAACTTTTAACTCAAGTGAAATGAACAATTCAACCATGTATTATTTTGTATAAGTTGGATTTGATAAAAGCTAGTACATTCTAAAAATTCAACCCTAATTGATTGTAAACTATCCGAAGAAAACTCTAATTGATTATGATATTCTCTCCAGCCATAATTATAAACAAAATTACACTTTTTAGATTCATTAAATAATTAATGTATTTTGACTATAATACAAACCAAATACTAAATCTAAAAGTGCATTTTTGCTTATATTTGTGATTTGAGGGACTATCACTTATACATGTAATATTAATTTTCAGGTGGGTGAAAATTGTAAATTAGTTGAGAAAATTGTAAATTGTAGTATTTTTAAGATGGTTTGGATATAATATTGTTTCTTATTACTCACTCCATCTCTTATAAATGTTCCATTTCAATATATTAGTACGAATTTTCACCAATGTTAGTTATAATTAATCTCTATTGGAGAGCTTGTGTGGCATATAAGGTAGATTACTCCCCCAATCAATTTTTTTTTTATGCATAAGTTAAAAATTGAACTTTTAATCATATGATTAAAAAGACTAAAACACTTCTGACTTAAACCAATTTATTGTTGGTCAAAAAATAAAATTTTACCCTAAGAAAAAATATTTTAGTTTAAAAAAAAATGTTAATTAGTGTTTCTAAAACATTAGATAAAAATTAAAGATAATAAAATAATTTTATAATTCGTGTAATCAATTTAGTAAAATATAAATATATTATTTTCAATATAAAATTATTTATTTTATGTTTTTTATTAGTGTTCCAAGACACATTTTAACGTCTCCAAATTTTTAATAGTACTTCAAATACACCACTCATAATAAAATAATAATGTTTGTTGCAGCTACAATGGCAGTACTTGATAGCGTGTAAGTAGTGTACTGTTTCTGACTTCTTTATGGAGCAGTACTACTACTAGTATATAGTTCTTCTTTTCTTACTTTAATATCAGTATTATTATTTGTACAAAAAACAAATCTGTACTATATTATTATTATTTTTATGCAATTATAATTATTAGTTATTCGAAAAAAAAAGGGAAAATTATAAACTAGTAATACTACTTTCGGTCTTAATATAATTTGTTTTTATAGATTTATTGAGTTGTTAATTTATATAGTCTATAATATAGACTAAATATATAATCTATAATATATGAATTTTTTTAATGGCATCTATTAAATATGACTGATAAATTAGTTTATAAATATAGTCAATAAATTCATAAATTAACCGATTTAATTTACAATATGGGGTAATTAACAAAATTAGTAGTTGAATTATCTGATACATATGAAATGACATAAAAAAGTGTTTAATTTTTTTGATAGAGTAAAAAGGTGTTTAATTAATATCTTATTTTTCATGTAAAATGAAAAAAATTACTAAACTACTATTTTCTGATAATAGTACTGTAATTATATAAAATACGGAGTATATTACAGTAATATAATCATAAAATAATAAAGCTGCAAAGTGTAGAAGTTGTTGGTAGTAGCATGCACACACACTGCTTCTTGCTGTTTCAAGCAAAGAGAAAACAAGAGAGAGAGAGAAAGAGAGAGAATCAGCACTGTATCGAAATGTGATGTGATGAGTGGTTTCACTCAAAGGTTGGTTTCTTTTTTAGAAATATAGAAAAAATAAAAAAAGAAAAAAAAATCACTCATTGCGCTTAGATACGCGTGCTTTGATGCAAACTCTTCAAAGTTTTTCTCTTTTGTAGTTTGCTTTTTGACAAATTTAATCAAAGATCTGTACTTTGACCTTTTTTTTACCAGTTTTTGTTCCTTTGTTCACTCTTTTTCACATTACTTTGTATTCTTTTCTTTTTCTCAGACAACAACAAAATCAGATTCTCTTCTTAAGAATTTAAGAATATTATTCATGTTCATCAAAATGGACCCTTGTTTTGTAGGGTACTACTACCCTTTTGTTTCTTCTACTTTTTTTTCTTTCTTAAGTCAATAAAACAAAATGGGGTTGTGTTGATTAATTAATTGGTGTAGAATATCATATAAAGTTTGTTCCTTTATGTGTGTGTGTTTGTTTGGTGGTAGTGATGTTGTATCTTGTTCATTAATTTAAGACTTCAAAACACAGTTTCCACTTTAGTTAGTATGAGTTCCTTAGAAGAAAAGGTTAAAGGTGTTGGAGTTGGAGGAGTTGGAGGTGGACTTGTTGCTGAGATGAAATTGCTTAAAGAAATGCAGGAACATTGTGGTATGTTTTGAAATTTCATATTTTTCTTAGTAAAAATAGAGACTTTGTTTTGAAAATTTGAATGATTTTTGATTGTGTTAATTTGTGTTTAGGGGTAAGAAAGACTTTAAATTCAGAGTTATGGCATGCTTGTGCTGGCCCTCTTGTATCTTTGCCTCAAGTTGGAGGTCTTGCTTATTACTTCCCTCAAGGACATAGTGAACAGGTGAAATAATCTCATTTTGAAAGTGCTTTTTTATGTCTTTGTTAAGTTTCTTTTGTACATTTAAACTTTGCAAGATTCTAGTATCTATTTGTTGGTTGAAAGTTGAAACATTTGTTTACTTTTTGTTTTTGTGTTATTCCTTGAAAAGGTTGCAGCTTCTACTAGAATAACAGCAACTTCACAGATTCCAAACTACCCTAATCTTCCATCTCAGTTGTTGTGTCAAGTTCAAAATGTCACACTACATGTGAGTGTTTATCACTTCTTCTTGTTGCATTTCTCCTCAAACACTCATTTCAACTTCAAAAACTTTTAACCTTTTGATATGCATGTACATGTATCTTATATCTTATGATGATGATGATGATGATGATAGGCTGATAAGGAGACAGATGAAATCTATGCTCAAATGACTCTCCAACCATTGAATTCTGTAAGCTATAATAATAAATCTTGGTAGTTCTAGAATTGTTTTTGTTATGGTACATCTAAATGTTACTGTACTGATTAAGGTTATTTGTGATGTTTTGTTCATTTCTTTGTGTTAGGAAAAAGAAGTGTTTCCTATATCTGAGTTTGGATTAAACAAAAGTAAACATCCAACCGAGTTTTTCTGCAAAACTTTGACTGCTAGTGATACTAGTACACATGGTGGTTTTTCAGTTCCACGCAGAGCTGCTGAGAAGCTGTTTCCTCCATTGGTAAGGAGTTAGCACTAGTTGCTTTGCAAACCCTTTTTTTACAGGACCAAAATTTCCATTTGATTTGTGTGTTTTGGTTTCAGGATTACACAATTCAACCCCCGACCCAAGAACTTGTTGTTCGCGATTTGCATGATAATACATGGACATTTCGGCATATATACCGAGGTGAGGATGTTTTTTGCATTCCTTTACTCATTCTATTGGTTTGGTAAAATAAATGGGATCGAGTGTTTTGTAGTTGTAGATAACATTTTGTACTAGTTTTACTGCAACTCCAAGCTTCCTTTTGGCTGCAATTTTTTATTGTTTGGTTTTCAATGTTTTCATTATCATAACCTTGAACACATTTAGTCTTAAAAGAGTTGGCTCGTGTTAGATCCTTACGTTTCTTTCTACATTATTCATGTAGGTCAGCCTAAGAGACACCTTCTTACAACCGGGTGGAGTTTGTTTGTAGGCTCAAAAAGGCTTCGAGCAGGTGATTCTGTTCTTTTTATCAGGTAAGTTTTGTTGGCTTCGTTTTTGTCGAGTAGGTACAACATGATATGAAAATCATAATTGTTAGCTGTATATAGGTTGAATAACTATTTTGCAAAATGATTTCTAACTAGTCATGTATTTTCTCTCTTCATGGTGACATTGTAATGTAATGGATTTTAATAATGCGAAAACTGTGGAATTTAGATTGGTAACTTAATTTAAATTAGGACTAGTTACCATCTTTAGTTAACTTACTTCATACTGAATGTGATGTGTTAATTGTTAAAGGGATGAGAAATCGCAATTGCGAGTTGGTGTCAGGCGTGGTAATCGTCAACAGACAACACTACCATCATCAGTACTTTCTGCTGATAGCATGCACATTGGTGTGCTTGCTGCTGCAGCTCATGCCGCTGCTAATCGAAGTCCATTCACCATTTTCTACAATCCAAGGTATATACCTTTATATGTTCATTCTCTCACCTAATATATATCATTTTAAAATGTAATTGTGGTACTAATTTCTTGTTGAGTGTATTATCTGCAGGGCATGTCCATCAGATTTTGTTATTCCACTGGCCAAATACAGAAAATCTGTTTATGGAACACAGCTCTCGGTTGGCATGAGATTTGGTATGATGTTTGAGACCGAGGAATCGGGTAAGCGCAGGTAATTTCCTGGATGCTTGGTATGCTGAACTCTTTTGATGTGAAATGTGTAGTTCTGAGCTAACGGCATAAGCTGATATATTTCATCTTTTCTGCAGATATATGGGCACAATTGTTGGTATCAGTGATGTCGATCCGTTAAGGTGGCCTGGTTCAAAGTGGCGAAATATTCAGGTAAAATTATTTCTAGTATCCCAATCATTAAGATCTATCATTCATGATTAAACAACATATGGTTTAATCTAATCTAATATTTCTATAAAACATTCTATTTTAGACCTTAATCATAGTAAAATAGTTGGCTTAAGTAAGTTTCTCTTTAAATAAACAGACTGAATGGGATGAGCCAGGGTGTGGTGATAAGCAAAATCGAGTTAGTGTATGGGAGATTGAAACTCCTGAAAGCCTTTTTATCTTTCCTCCTTTGACCTCGAGTCTAAAACGACCATTTCAATCCGGATTTTCTGGTAAGCTTCATAATTCTCTAATTCCTATCTTATCAAAATGTCTAATTCTACATGATCACTAATCACTAGTTAGTTATGTTGGTTTGATGCAGAAAATGATTGGGGGACTTTGTTAACAAGACCTTTTATTAAAGCACCTGAAAATGGAACAATGGATCTCTCAAACTCAATGCAAAATCTCTACCAAGAAAACATAATGAAGATGCTTTATAAACCACAAGTTATCAACAACAATGGAACCTTTTTACCTGTCATGCAACAGGAATATGTTCCTACACGAGGTCCATTGCAAGATATGAAGTCATCGCAGGCAATAGAGAATCCGAATGTTCATCTTTCAAGTACAGAAAGCATAATGCCTAATTCCTTAAACATGCATTCATTGTTAAAAAGTGATCAACCTGAAAAATTGCACCCTTTGTCCAAAACCGATAAGCTCAAATTAGAATCCGAGGCTTTACCTGATAATATGTTTGACTTTCCTCCTTTCGAAGGCAACAATATTGAGGCCGCAAACCGATTAACATATCATAATCAAAACCAAAATCCATCACTCACTCAAACAAGTCCATGGCCTATGCAGCAGCCTCAGTTAGAATCATCGTTGTTGCATCCTCAACTGATTGATACGGTCCAACCTGATTCTTCTATTACAAACGGCATGCTTCCTCAGCTAGACGTTGATGAATGGATGCAGTATTCTTCTTGCCAACAACAAGTGGTGAACCCATCTATACCTTCAATGAACCAAGAAGTGTGGGATAATTATGTCAAGAATTTTAACTTGAGGGATCTTTCGGATGAAAGCAATAACCAAAGTGAAATTTGTGCCAGTGTTGATGTTAGTAATAGTGTGAATAACACCACTATGGCTGATCCTTCTACTTCACACACCATTTTCGATGACTTTTGCACAATGAAGGAGAAAATTTTTCAGCAACCTCAAGATTGCATGGTCGGCAATTTAAGTTCTAGTCAGGATGGCCAGTCTCAGATAACCTCCGCAAGTCTAGCAGAGTCACACGCCTTTCCTCTGCGAGACAACTCGGGTGGTACATCTTCAAGCCAAGTTGATTTTGATGAAAGTAGCTTTCTGAATAATAACTCATGGAAGCAAGTAACTGCACCGATCCGAACCTACACAAAGGTAACATTTTTTTTATGAAATGTTGGCATGAAAATATTGTTTTGTTCAACATGTTTCAATCATGCAAGAGTATCATCAACATGGTATTGTTATATTTTGTGACAGGTGCAAAAAGCTGGTTCTGTAGGAAGATCAATTGATGTAACTACTTTCAAGAACTATGAAGAGTTGGTCCGCGCTATTGAATGCATGTTTGGATTGGACGGTCTGCTGAATGACACAAAAGGTTCCGGATGGAAATTAGTATATGTAGATTATGAGAGCGATGTTCTACTTGTTGGAGATGATCCTTGGGAGTAAGTTTCTTACACTTCAAGTTTAATAGCATTATTGTGGTTAAATCTTTTGAACAAAAGAAAAATGATCCTTTTAGAGATTAAAACTTTTGGAACAATGTTGTGATCTTATGCAGGGAATTTGTGGGGTGCGTCCGCTGTATAAGAATATTATCACCTTCAGAAGTTAAAGAGATGAGTGAAGAGGGGATGAAGCTTCTCAACAGTGGAGCATTGCAAGGAATCAATGTTTGATATGTTCTTGTAACCTTGCCTTTAACAAAATATGCTTGTAATATGTAGTATGAACTAAAATAACATTCATTTAGGATTGCAGCATTGGTAGGTATGTATGGACCATACAACCCTTCAAGGGGGGATGAGTCCTCTTTAGTTTATGACAGAAAAAATCATGACATGTTTAATGAATCAAAAGGTTAACATACCTTAATTTGTAATGTATTCTTGCAAGCAAGTTGAACTATTATGCTTTGTGTTTTGTTACACTTGTACTCCCACAGTTTCAAAACGAGTGACATTTAGGCTGAGCTTGGTAGTGAAGAGAAAGTGAGAAGAGAGAAATATGTGAGAAATATAATAGATTTGAGATATTGTTTGGTATAAGAGAAAGATAGAAGAGATAGAGAAGAAAGAAATGTAATTATATTTAAAAGTACTAAAATGTCCTTAGTTAAAAACCTTTAACCAAAATTAATTTTATCATGCATTTGAATTCATTTATTTATCAAATAAATTGGTGCCGCTAGCATGCATACCCATTCCGTCTCCATTTTTTTAATATGATTAATTAATATAATTAAGCAATAAAGATATCACTACTCATTTACTAAAAAAAATAAACAAAAAACGCACTACCAGTGGGCAATAATATTTAAAGGAGTAAAGGGCAGAAATCGAAAAGCATAAAAAATAGCTCTTCATGCCACTTTCTTCCCTGTTCTGCGAAGAAACAAAAAGGTGGTAGGGCCCACCAAAACTTATTCTCTCTTATGTGTTTCACTGATGCTCCAAGCTGAAGAAATATCCAATCTCTCTTGTCTTTCTCTCGTTTCAATCTCTCTCGCCTCAATTTCTCTTAAACCAAGCATAGTGTTAAGATTTTCGCACAAATTAAGAAATGCAATTATGATGTTAAAAGAAATAACACATTTACTAAATTAACCTTTTATTGGTGTGTTTCCTTGGAAATAGTAATAATTATGGGGTACAATTGATTTTTTTTGCATTGAAAGTTGTGAATGATATTCATTTTGATTATAACCGTTGGGGTTGATTGTTTAATCTCACATTGCCTAGCCTCTTAAATAAAGGAGGTTAAAAGTAGCCATTGGAGATGTCTCACATTGTTTAGTGTGGTGCCCGTTGAACAATCGATGTCCCGACTAGTTGTTTGTTTACACAACGGTTGTGATTATTTTCTTCGATTTTGGAATTTCCATGTATTCTTGTGTTAGATTGTGCTTATTTTTCTTCTTCGCTCTAGTATTTACAAAAAAAAAGACACTCGTTTTAAAATGGAAGGAGTACGTCATTGAATCTTTATCAAATAACCAACCTACCATCAAATATTAAATGCAGCTGGGTTATAACTTATAAGCCTGAACTAAGAAAATAATGGAAGAAAGATGAAAACAATAAACATTAGCAAGAGAAAAATATAAATAGCAAAGTGATTGTGTTGAGTGGTAGATGAGCTTTAGTTACGGATAAATTGTTTTGAGAATCTGAGTTTAAATCTTGATTAGAATTTAGAACAATCTTTTTTTTTGGTAAATCAAATGTATCATCCGCGCGCAACTACAGAGACTAATCCCCTCGAAGTAACTGAGATCCATTTAAGGGTTGACCTCTCCCACCAAATTTAGAACAATCTTTATTTACATTAATACTTACATTATGGTTGAACAATGAGTTAGGAGGAATCCTTATTCTGAAATTGAAGCATCAATACAATATAATAGAAAAATATAACATAGGTTTTTTATTTATTTTTATTTTATAATACTTCATTGATAAAAGTCAACACCAAAAAACGAGCCGGTTAAATACAAAATATAGATACACATATAACTATATAAGTCATAAATATTAGTCCAAATTTTAGAACCCACGACTTAAAAAAATAGAGATCTATAAAGTACGTCTCTCCCCCCACCCCCCACACACACACACACACAAAATTCCATTTTTGCCCAAGCGTAAAAGTTCGAAATTTTTTACTCACGGGCAATGGGATATGTCCTTCTGATTCCGGAAAATATTTTCCGAACTTTTACGCGCTTTGGTAGCAAAATTAGAATTTTAGGGGGGAGAAAAGAAATGTGGGGGTGGAAGAGAAATTTTCATAATGTATATAGGCTGATTATCTGGTTCTAGTCCAAGTTTAATATATGTGCTGCCAATCCATTTGGACCAAAGCTACAAGAGCTCCAATAATAAACAGGCCAAGGAGAATGTTCAATCACTACTGATTATTACCTCTGTTTTTTAGTATAAGATATAAGTAATTTTTTAGATTCATTGAATAATTGATATATTTGGTAAATAGTGCAGATTAGATAGATAAATCATTCGATGAATCTAAAAAATATCTGTCTCATAATAAGGAACAAATGTAGTACAATATATGGAGGTCAATTTTTTTGCATTTCTGGTTTTAAATCTTAGGCCTCTAATGTTTTTAAAATAACTCATTTATAATTTTTGGCAGCATCCACTACCTTTTCAATATCCACTAGCTAGCTTCAATGAGTTGAATACAGATACAGATGCAGATGCTGTTTTCCTCCAGGATTTGAACAGTATTGGGTTTGGGAGTTTGCATTAGAGATAATCTGGGCCAGTTTATTTGGGGCTATACCTCTCACAAATTTTGATATGGGCCTCTTGTGTACATATTGCAAACAAACCAATTAAAAATTCTCTTTAGACCCCCCTCAATATGCTCTATGGCCCCCAAATTTTCAAAGCATGTTTTAAGCCCCAAATAACAAAATTTTCAAGATGTAATTGTCTAATTGAGATGGGTGCTATTTTAAGCTTCTCAACCATTGTAAGGCCCTTTTGTTGAATTTTTCTAAGAGGGAGCAACTATTATCCCCTCAACCATTGCAAGGCCACTACTAGTGTGAGGTATGAGTCAAGTCATTACTAATTGGGTAAACCTTTGTTGCCTCATCAATTTTGACTATTGTGATGAGGTATGAGTCAAGGCTTTACATAAGTTTGTCGCATCTAATTATACATTTAAATACATACATAAAAAATGTGAATTTTAATTCATGTTTGGATCAAATTTGAATATATATGTCAGCCACTTTTGTTGTATAGAATTAATTTTGAGGTTTGGAGTCAAACATAACAAATGTATAGTGAAATCATGTTTTGACTAACTCAAAAATTCTAAGAGCTAGAAACAAAACATAATTTATTGAAAGCTTCACAAGATAAAGATGCTTTTGTTATTTATAAAAAGTTAGATGATGTAATGATTTTCAAGTAAGAGAAAAGTCACATCTAAGCATCAACCTGTAATCAACTCTCTTAGTAATTAAGCATCCAAATTCTCTGTCCTAATTAGCCAATGACCAATGCAGAATTCAGATCTATGAAAAGGCAAACAAAACGAATAATAAAAAGAGTTATGCTAATGAGTGCATCCGGTGCCCTTATTAAGCATACCAAAAATAGAAATAAAATATAAAGTTAATGTTGATAAAAATAACTTTTACACTTTCAATGTATTGAATGCACGGGTTTCAAAATAGAACTTCCTTATTTATGCGTTTAACTAGTGCACCGGGTATACTATTTAGTGTTTTCCAATACAAAATTAATGGCAAACCAAAACTTCATCAGCAATTATGCTACTCATCATCTGTGGGCATTAGAATTTAATATTTCACGACTTTTGCATAGCTTAAGGAATTTTTCATGTGGACACAAGCAACATTCTTGTGAGTGAATTACTATCACATTCTTGTTTGGTACCAACAGATCAATCCCAGAATCAAGTGCTTATGGCATTAACTATGTCAATAACAAAAGGTAAAATAAAGTCAAACTATATTCATATATAACCTATAAATTGTTTTCATAAGCTATCCTATAGAGCTTATGAAAATAAGCTGAAAACAACTTATGGACATGTCATAAAACTCTCATAAACAGTTTCACAAGTTTTTATGTGAGTATATAAACACAAATAAGTCGAACTAAGGAATAGTTGCTTAACTCACTTTGGTAGGTCCTATCACTTTATAGATTGCAGTAGTGGTGTGCCTAAAATGACAGTATTATGGAGTGGAGAACCATATGATTGAAATTGAATCCATCACAGTCAAGAAAGTAAAATTCATATTTTGAAAGAGTCTAATGCTGACTTCAAAAATATAATTCATTATTGTTTTTGTTCCATTTTCCAGCAACTTATCAATTACAACAAATCTAGAACTGAAACACAGAACAAGATATAGAACATAACTTAAAAATACATGATATATGTCACCTCAAAATGTTGGTCTACAATTGGCAAGGAAACAATTCTTGTACTTAATCCACTATTTTGAGATTTGATGACGATGTTGGAAACAATTTCATTCGCACAAATTACGCGCGAAAGAGATATATCAGAATCAAGATTCTTCTCAAATGTTGCAATATTTCTTGTATAAGCTAAGCTTCTAACCTTTAACCCCTAACCGGTTTTTGAAGAACAGCAGACAGCACAACTTCAGGTTTGCCGGATCCAACAATATCGACTTTGTCTCCCACAACCCATTTCAATTTCTTATATCCAAACCTTTCAATCAACCTTGTTAGAGTTTGTTTCTTCTCTTCACTAACACAAAAGAAATTATCGAGCCAAAACAAACCACCGGCTCGCAGAACTCGATCGATATCAAACATTAAAAACTCCAACCTTTCCGCCTTCCCTCCCCCAACATCCAATGAACTCGAAGCATGAATCAAATCAAACACATTGTCATAAAATGGAAACCTATGATCTAAGCTCAAATAAAGTGGAAAAAGTCCTCTTGCAGCAATGAATTCACTAAATGGCGCATCGACATTAAGAGTATTGGTAATCACAGTAACATTTCTATCAAACATTCTAGCAGCAAAAGAACCAGAACCACCACCAATATCAAACCCTATTCTAATTCCACCATTTCCTAATGCTAAAACATCATCAACTAAAAAATCATTTTTACTTTTTGCCTTCACAAATTTCTGATTTTCATTTCCACCACTAACCAAATCAAAACAATTAACACAATCTCTACTCAATTTCTTACCTTTCAAACAATCAAAACTCTTACAATTCAAACCATTCCAATTAAATGTGTTATTACCAAGAGGTTTCCAAAGTGAAACAGGAAAAGGAAAAAAACCTAATTTTGAAACAGTTTTAGAAAAACACCTTCTTCTAGGTAATGGCTCACACCCTTTTAAGATCAGTTTCTGTGCTACACTCCAATCATCAGGACAAGTTCCAGAAACCTTGTAACTCATGAACTGTGATAACAAGTCTGAATTTTTCTCACATGAATGACCAACAGATGGAACCATTTCAGTGATCCCAGTTCTTGAATCTTTACCAAGTGGAAGTTGGTGGTGTTGGAGGAAGATTTTGAGCTCATTTGCAATATTGGGTCTTGAAAGATCAAATCTTTCATAACCAAGAAGCTGTTTTTCCATCTGGGCTAGTTTCTTTTGAGACAAATCGATCTCTCTGAGTATGAGTGAGACTTGTTCTGAGACAAGAGAGATGTTTTTGTTGTGTACAAGGTTGTTGTTGTTATTGTTGTTGTGGTTTTTTGAAGAAGTGAAAGCATAGAGAGCAAAGAGATTTGTTGTGATAACACAGAAAATCATGAGAATGTTAACAGCTGAAGAACATAGTGTTGCTCTTTTGAATCTTGCTGTTCCATCTCCAATTTTCAAAGAAACTGAACCCATCTTGTGAAAATCACAGAATCAGTGAGATTTGAAGTGAAGTGAAGTGAAGTAGTAGTACTAGATTTGGATGAGTGAGTAAGAAAAGCTTGGTTTCAAAGAAACCAACTCTCTTGGAACCTTGTGTCGGTTGTGTTTGTAACATTTTCCATGTTACTAGTACTTTAACTATTGTGTGTTTTAAATAATGTCTTTTTTTTTTCCTTTTCTTTTCACCATAGAATCCGATCTACTATATCACCCAATTTAGTTTGGAGATACATTAAGTGATTCCAATCCCCTCCTTATCGTAGTTGCGAAAAATTATACTGTAATTCTCCTTATCAAGTCCAATGCTAAAAAAGTTATTTTTATATTCCAGTACAACATGTTAACATTTGCCTAGAAAATAGACTAATGTTAATGTAAGTTTTGTGTGTGAATTTATTAAATGATCTTTCTAAATTCTAAACACTAACACTGATTAATAGATCTAAGATCAACTTGGAATTTTTTATATGCAGAAAAATATACCAGATGTCATGACTCATGTGTATTTAATTAATGTTAGGTGGGAAAAAATAGTACTAGTCCAACACTTGCAATAAAAGTGAATTGTTTTATAAGGTGGATGCTATGTATGATATTAATTATGTGAATTTATGAAAGTTGAAAAAATTCAGTTAAGGACAAAATACAATAACATTATTGAAGACCCTTATTTTAAGGAAAGGAAACTTTGTATTTTTTTACAAAGGAAAACATTTTTTATAGAGAATTTTTTTTCCTGATAAGATGTCAAATATAAACTGGTATGTGGAATGATTTTCAAGTAGTATTTCCCTAAAAATAATTCTCAACTGAAAATGTATTTTTCTATCATAATTACAATGATTTAATATATAATTTTTTGTAAAATATTTTTTTATTTAAAAATGTATTCCGTTTATTTTATTTTCTTTCAATAAACAATAATCAATTTAAGATATTGCTCATTGAATATAGTACTACCCAAAATAAAGAATGTTCGATTCATTATCAAAATTGACTATTACTTTGGTGAGTGTTTTGCGATAGTGCACGATTACGTTACAACAAGAACCAATGCAAATATTATATTTTAAAAAAAATGCAATAATAATGAGACGTAAAGGTCAAGCCTTTGTCAAATTATTACAACAATAATTGACGTCTTTTTAAAAGGGAAGCACTTGTCAGTTGACTACGTAAACCCTCCCTATCAGATTAAGTCTTACAAAGTTGAAATAAGAATAAAGAGATTAGACTCCCACAACATACTGTTCTATTGGAATAAACTAATTATAAATGTTATTGTGACATTTATTTTTCTAATGTGATACTCAATATAGTAAGGAGGAAGTTTTTTTTTAATCTTAATTTGCACGCATCATGTTTGTCTCCAGACACATTATGGTGTTGTAGTTTCTAAACTCTATCATGTGAAAAATCCTAATACATCATGATTCATTTGTTACAAGTACCATAATGTTAATGTAATGCTTTACATAAAACCAGTCTTGTTATCTCATAGGTGAACAATGATCGGATGTAGAAATAACAAAAAATACAAACTTGAAGGTTAATACAAAAGCTACTTGCATTTAAAAAAGAAAGAAAAATCTTGCATTTTTCATGTCCATATACTTTTTAATTTCTGAATTTTAGATGTCAGAAAATTTTCTTTATATCCATGACTTTTGGAAGTGTGGGATTTGAATTTTGAAGCCATTGCCTTGAATCAATTTTTTTAAAAAAAATTAAAAATTAAAAACCATCCCAAATGCCAAGTACAAGGTTCAAGATAAAGTATATTGAGGAGCTGCACCTAAGAAGCTTAGCCTGGGTTTAAGGTAAAGTCTAAGATATGCACTTCCCAGTATAATCAATTAGCAACCAGAAAAATGGTAGTAGCATGGCTGAGACACATTGAAGAATAGATAAAGATGTACTTCAATATTTCAGCTGTCCCCTCCTTCAGGTCTTTTCTAAGACCCTGTCCTAAATCTAAACCATCAAATAAATTGCATGCTTTTCTTCACAACTTAAGTCATGAAAATGTTATCCTCCCTAAATGTGAAGGATTCACAATATAGTAAGAACATGTGGCACTGTCTGATTGATTCAACGTTTTGAAAATAAGTGAAAGGCACCGTGACTTTGGCACCACAAAGTCACAAAATCCGGATCCATGAACCAATATAAGAGGTAAACGAGGACAGTAGTTAAGCACAAAGTAGACTAAAATATGACATTAGATACTAATGAAAGCATTTAAAAGAAACATTGAAAACATATCCTTCCAATGCACAAGGATCACCACCTTGGGGATAGAATCTACATCAAGAGACTTCATAAATATTAATTAGTATTATCTTTCAGCCTAACATTAAATTAAACTGACTGCCATGAGATATAATTAACAGCAGTTAAAAATAAAGATCTTGATTCTTTTCAAATAGATCTGCAGTATAAATCTCATGCCCGCTAAAACTATGTTCTAAATGTTTTACATGTTTTCTCAACATGAATCTCAATCGTCCTAAAGTATCATGAGTTGCTTTCCCAATACCTGTTGAGACTAGGCTCTGTAATATAATGACTTGTCTTTCCCTAAAGTGAAAAATCCTTCCCAGTTCCCACTCTGTTTTTTTTAGTTAAGCAGAATAGAGAATGAAAACAAAAACATCTCAACCATATCAAAACCAATATACTAATAGCTTAATTAAAAGCATGAAATATTCATTGCAATGACAAATGAATAGTTTCATTGCTTAAAAATGGTTTAAAGTACCACCCAAATAACAGACCATTTACTGCAGTTCAGGACAGATTTGCTTCACTAATAGAGCAAATATGATGCAGGCAGATTCAAGAAACTGGAATTTGGATATTCTTGCAGCAGTGTTTAATGAGAGCAGGAAGCATCATCCACATCCCTCTTATGCAACAATACATAGCAGAACAATGAATTTTGAAAGGAATGAGACAAGGCACACATCCGGTTAAATCAGCGTATTATCTCTACCTTAATTATTTCATACCAGCTGCTGAATTAGCAGTCCCAGGGGACTGGAATTTACTGTGGAGTCTCCAAATTCCTCCTACAGCTAAACCATTCCTTTGGAGGCTATAGCGTACTTCCTACCAGAACCAGACTACACAGTAGTGGAGTTTCAGACTACACAGTAGTGGATTTTCCTACGAACATGGTGGCTCATCACTTAGCAAGAGCTTCATTTCATATGCCAGTCCCCAACTTTTTTATGATCCTCATGTAATGAGTGATAGTTTATTGATGAATGATAAAAGGTAGTCTGGCTTTTACTAAAGAAAAAAAGGTTTACAGTAGTTTGAAGTGAAAATTAAAACACATTTTCTGTTAAATTGTTAAGGGTCATGTTAACTTGTGCCTTAAGGGCACATGATAAGGTATCTTTATATGGAAACTTTGCATTTAATAAGCTAAGAAATTTAATGCATCAAAAGTAAAAACACACAAAATTCCAAAATATAATTTCTATATTTGTGTTCTTATCATGTGCCTTAAGGGCACAAGTTAACATTCTCCAATTGTTAATAGTCATTAAACAAATTGATGTGGTTTCTGTGAACATTTGATAAAGTTAATGTTTTATTTTTTTAAAACCTTGGGCGAGATAAGACATTAGCCATGGTGGGCATTTTGCATTAGCCCCAAACTAAATGAGGTAAATTACATACTAACTTAAAACTTAGCTTTCTCTAGATTCTCAACTGTGTAGAATCGGTTCCTTTCTGAAATTAGTTTAGTTATCCTCTTTCAAACTCCTAGACAGGATCCTTAACACAATGCCCAAAACTGAGGAAAATAAATTACATTTGATCACTACAAGGACTCAGAAGAGAATGTGAAAAACAAAAATACCTTCCAAACTATTTCAAATGAAATACTATCAACAGCATCAAAGATTACTTCAACAGATTGCAAGGATTTGGAGCAAGAATATGAACAGGGGATGTCTTCAGTTCAACTGCTTGTTGTAGGTGGAAATTCAAAGCAAAGATACACCATAGTTGATTTAGACGCATAAGACAAAGTTACAAACCCCCTGCATAAAGCATACAGACACGTGCATAAAACACACAATAATATAAACTGCTTTGTCCACTTGATACACAATTCTGAAAACTCCAAAGTAGTGAATTCTATCAAAATCACAAGGCAGAAACACAGACTTGTGTACCAAACAGATTTCCCTGCCAGGTGTGATTGGTGGGTGGGGGAGGGATGGGGCTTAACTAAAGATCGGTCAAAAAATTAAGATTATATATTAAAAATGAAACTTTATGCATCATAATTTAACACCGGCAAAGATACATTCAAAATTCCATTTAACTCATAAATATAAGGAGAAAACTTACATTTAAAACTAAACCCAACATGAATTGTATCCACGACCTTGTATTAAGAGAAACTAAGAAAGCATATCATGCACGGCGTTTACTCAAACGCCATGAGTTTGGCTCATGGTATCTATCATAAAGTGGTTCAATACGCTCTTGACGCTTCCGTTTGCTCATCTTTGTAGGATCAGCCACTTTAAAGAATCTTGGAGCCAATTCAACAAGCCACTTGGGGTCTATGACTGTGACCTCACGCATATATTCCTTAGTTGTCATTACAAGCTCATGGTATATGACCCAGTCTGGCTGCCTCTGGAACAAAGCTGAACTTGGATGGATATATACAGGCTGATTCTCAACTAGTGTTCTGTAACCTTCCTGGGGGTCCTTTCTAGCTGCATGAAAAAAGAACCCTGCAGTGATAGCCTTCCTGATCTTGGTGAAGTTTTTTCCAGCACTCACAACATCCAATTTGTACCTGAATATCAGTGTTGATGATTTAGAATGCAATTTAATACGACTAAATGATAATTCACAAGACTGATGTCATCATAAATTCATAATAACTATAAACACACACAATCACAGCAAAATGTTGGTTACAATAATGGCAACGAAAAGCCCAAAGCCAAAACCCCTATATAAGTAGAAGAATTTTCCCTTTTCAATTTTCATTATATATTAAATATAATATTTAAAAACAAGTGCATCGATAAAATCATTAAGAGTCTAAAATTTTGTGCAAACTAAATATATTGAACTGAAGGGGGGAGCCTTGACAACGACACAAGGGTTGAAGTCATTGCTGTGACAAAAAGATCATGGGATTTAGTTATGAAGTTAGTCTCTTGCAAACGCTTAGCAAATGCAAGGCTGTTTATAATCTCTGAAGTACCGGCACATCAAAAATGGCCTATTACAGGTACGTACCATGTACAGATACACATAGGATGCAATGTTTTAAGGTAGATAGCTTATTTTGTGTATATATGCAAATTTCCAAACATGTTTTGTGGTTACTTGTAATAAACTAGAAGTCGTGGTTCCACAAGTTACATGAATATGGAAAACAAACAGATGAAGTCTTCTGTTGATAATAAAACTAGCATTTGAGATAATCTAACTAAAGACACCAAGATAATAGACCTTAAGATCTTCTAAAATAATAACCCTTTTAACTGGTGTGTCATACTTTCCTTAACTTGACAGGGAAATGAAAAAACAAATGAAACCCAAAAGGACTATGAAAACAAACAAAAAGCATAGAAGACGTATCTTTCAAACAAAATAGAAGACATGTATTACTGATGTAACGTAAATATTCTGGCATAGAAGACACTTAATGGTGGATGCTTAAGAATATGACACTTAATGATTCAAAAGATAAGATAATAATAGCTATAATTTAAGCTCTGTGGAACTAACTATGCCATGCAATATGTTCCCTTCTTATAGTTTAGTTAATAATTCACAAAAGGAGTATATATAATAAAATTCAGCTTTTGCAAATGAAATATCATATGTCATTTATTAACTAGGACTATAACTCCTTGCCATGGCATTAATGTATAAAACTAAAAAACAAATGAATAGAACAGAACAAAGAAATAAAAGCAAGCAAAATATTAGAAGATATATAAATAGATAGATAGATATCTTACTTATCCATGATGGTGAGAAGTTGTTTCCTTACATCCTGCGCTCTTCTCAAGGACCGAGATTGAACAAAATTCTCAAAACACCAGGGTCCAGAAAAGTTTTTATTTTTCCAGGATTCATAAACAGCAAGTAGTGTGAGATGGTCACCCTCTGGCTGGAAAAACCTTGCCCTTTTCTGATCTGCTTGGGCTTGTTTCTCCCTAGGCCTGTAAAAAATATTGCCAGTCTGAATCATGGCAATTATCGTCAAAATCTCATCACTGCATCCAAGGTCTACACTGGCAAGCAACATCTTGGACAGTGGCGGATCCAAAGGAAACTCGGCCATTTTCCTCCCCAGTTTGGTTAGAAGACCCTCTTCATCCAATGCTCCAAGACTGTAAAGCTGCTCCATGGCGGAAATAAGTGCTTGCGGTGATGGTGGATCCATAAAATCAAATGACAGAAGATCATTTATGCCCATGGCTTTCATGCTAAGAGTAGTCATGCCCAAATTTATCCTTTGAATCTCTGGAATAGAAGTAGGAGACATCTCATTCCTATATGCGCTCTCAGTATAGAGGCGATAACACTTTCCAGGTCCAGTACGCCCTGCACGTCCAGCTCTTTGTTTGGCAGACGCTTGTGATATCGGAGTTATCACCAAGGAATCAAGACCCTGCTTCGGGTTATAAACATTTTGCTTAGCAAACCCCGGATCAATAACATAAAATATCCCATCAATTGTCAAAGAAGCCTCAGCAATGTTTGTAGCCACAACCACTTTCCTTTTCCCAGGAGGAGCAGGATCGAATATCCTAGATTGCATTTCACTAGGAAGGGCACTATAAACAGGTAAAATGATCAGCTCCGGGACATTCTTACCTAATCCTTTCATTCTCTCATAGAGAGACTGGCAAGCAAAATCGATCTCCTCCTGACCAGTTAGGAAGAGAAGAATGTCTCCTTCAGGTTCTGTCAAGTGGATCTGTAGGACAGTGATCAAAGATGCATCCAAGTAATCACTTTCTGGCTGTTTAGTATAAAGTATCTCCACAGGAAAAGTTCTCCCAGGAATTGTGAAAATGTTACAGTTAAAGAAATATCCTGAAAACTTTTCAGCATCAAGAGTAGCAGATGTGACAATCAATCGCAACTCAGGTCTCCGCTTCACCAGTTGCTTCAGCAGTCCGAAAAGAACATCTGTATGAATTGTTCTCTCGTGGGCTTCATCAAGCATTATAACAGAATACTGTGACAGATTCTCATCAACCAATATTTCTCTAAGAAGCATACCATCAGTCATGTACTTGATTACAGTATCAGGTCCAGTGCAATCCTCAAACCGAATGGCATAACCAACTTCCTCTCCTAATCTACACCCAAACTCTTCTGCAACTCTCTTTGCAACTGACATTGCAGCCACCCTACGGGGTTGAGTACATCCAATTTTACCTCTTGTGGTGTAACCCGCTTCAGCAAGATACTGTGTGACCTGTGTAGTCTTACCCGAACCAGTTTCACCAATCACAACCAAGACCTGATTATCATGGACAGCCTGAATTAATTCTTTTTTTAACTTGTAAATTGGCAAACTCTGCCTCTGTTCCTGAATAGAAAGCTTTGACCTTTGCCCAAAAGTAATGGTTTTCCCATAGGCATCCTTCTTCCATTCTGGCATATCATAGGCTGATAAGCCAACACCCCTCAACTCCTGAGCAAGATGCCTTTCACCCGACTCTGGCATAGGATCTTCCCAAGGACGATTGAGATCCTTTGGAATTGAATCAAGCATGGTACGCTGCTGCTGTTCTCTTACTTCCCTTCGCTCTTTTATAAGTGCAGACTGGAGTGCAGCTGCACGACCCAGAGAACCTTCTGGATTCTTAAAGATCTTAACAGGAGACATATCCATAGAGTATCTGCTCTGCCCTTGCAAGAAGGCGGGTTCATCCTCATTCATCTCAATCTCAAGCTCTTCCTCGGCACCTTCTTCTTGGTACATCACTCCATCTCCTTCATCATCATAAGTCGGATACTCCGAAACACTCAAAACCCCCGAAGCAATCAACTGTTTCGCTTCCCACCTCTCAGGAGAGCTCATTCTCTTCAACGGCCTGCGAGAAGAACCAACATCATCCTCCTCCACAATCCTAATCCCAGAAAGCCCTGTCCTAGTCACCGGCCCATCCTTTGAATCTTGAGGATTCGTCCGAAAAGCCTCCTCCTCCGAGCTCTTCTTCAACGGAAGAAGATCCTTCCCACTATGCTGATCAACATCCCGCATGGAAAGACTCAACTTCGAACCAGAAACTGAAATCACCTTCACATAAACCTGTTGATCCCTTTTAACAACCTCTTTAGCATTAACAATCTTCCTAGTAGCCATCTGAGAAACATGAACCAAACCCTCCTTCCCTCTAAAATCATCCAACTGAACAAAACACCCAGTATCCATCACCCTAGAAATTCTTCCTTTATAAACCATATACAACTCCGGCTCACCAGAATCACGCCTCGAATCTCTTTCTCTCCTCCCTTTCTCATCAACATTCTCCTCCTTTTCATGTCCATACTCTTCATTCTCATCTCTCCTTCGCCTCTCATATCGATCCCGATCCCTATCTCTATCTCTGTCATTATTCCCCCTTCTATCATCTCTTTCACGCCTATCTCTATCTCTATCATTTCCTCTTCTATAATCCCTTTTATCATCTCTATCATACCTATCTCTATGCCTATCTCTTCTATCCCTATCTCTATAACCAACATCATCTTCATACCTGTCAATTGGTGGCTCCTTTTGCTTCTGTTTCTCTCTAGCTTCAATTTCAATCTCTTCCCGAAGCACCTTAGCACGATCCCTATCATCTGAAATTGCCAAAGCCTTGAACTTCGTCTTCGAATTGGAACTCTTCTCGTTCTGAATTTCTTTCTCCTTCTTGGGTTTTGGAGGAAGAATCGCATGAATTATAGTGAGTAGAGTTCTGACGAAATAATCCGGCAATTCCGCACCATTCTCTTTCAATTTAGCGTCGAATTCTTCAACGGACTCCGATGAGTGACCTAAGTCGGTGATAAACTCGGCAAGAACCTTGTCGCCGGTGCCGGTGTGAGATTCTAACTCAGTGCATACCTTAGATACAAGAGAAAGATACTCCAATTTCTTCAATCCATCTTGTGGAATTTCTGAACCCATTGTAGAATGCAATAACAACAACACTCAATTTGGGTGTTATGAAAAACCCTAATGACTTGAATTGATGAACTCGACCTTTGGTTTGGTTTTCGTTTATGAACGTTTTTGTTAAGATTTTTACATATTTTTTATAATAATTTATCCCTCTTCTCGACAAATCAAATTTACACTATTTTTTGTTTTTAAAAAAGTGGTAGATAATTTTTGGTTTTAACTTGTTTTGTTGTGGATTATTAATGTAAAAGTTATTTTACATGTATCCAATAGTCGGATATTTTATAAATGTGACACGTTAAAATAATTTTACAATGACATTGTATATAAATTAAATTCAAAATTTAATATGGGTTATATATATGGCATTAGAAAAATATACAATTTATATAAATGCTTATATGTTTTTCACAGTGTTACAAAATTAACAATTTCTAACAAGTAATTGAGATCAAGTGGTTAATGAATTTAGGTAAATTAAAAAGTGATCAAGTAGTTATCAACTTTCATTTTTCATTTTCGTAATTGTCCTTACAAAATTTTCACACTACTAGAAAAAAAGCAATTTAGTGACGCAATTTTGTGAGGGAAACATATCCCTCAATATTTGTGACAGGAATAGTGACGGAAACTTACGTTTTTGAATAAATCCAATTAGTTTTGGTTTACTGACAGAATTCGTAACAAAATAAATCCCTCACTAAAAATCCGTCATAAATTCCCTCACAAAATCTAAGTCTGTCATAAAATTGAAATTTGTCATAAAATTAGTGAGGGAACTCTAAATCTGTCATAAATTAGCGAGGGTATTGAAATTTGTCACTAATTAGCGACGGAATTCCAAGTATAAATGTTGTATTGTTCACCCAGTCATTACTATTGTGACGATATTTTTCCGTCGCAATTTGTGACGTATGCTAAATTCCCTCACTGATACTTTGCGACGTGCAAAATGTTTACGGATTTCAGATTGTCACTAAATTCGTCACTAATTCTGTTTGTGACGGAAATTTGTCACATTAGTGACGGATTTTGTCCCTCTCTAATTTTAATTTTTGTAGTAGTGTCATTTAAACTCACTTTTTGTTACATGACAAAAAATATATAAAAAAGAGACTATGACTTAACAAATGACACCCCTAAAAGAGAAAAGACATTTGTTCACATAGCGCTTTGGGTATTATGAAAAACCCTAATCAATTGGTGATTAAGAAAAACCCTAATGACTTAAATTGATGAACTCGACGTTTGGTTTGGTGAGAAGAGGTCTGGCTTCGTAAACTTTATGTATTTTTTGTTTATAAACGTTTTTGTTAAAACAATTACATATTTATTCCTCCTTCTTGTCAAATCAAATTTACACTATTTTTTGTTTTTTTTAAGAAAATTTGGTAGATAATTTTTGGTTTTAACTCCAATAAACACAAACTTAAAGTTTAATTGTTTTGTCGTGGATTATTGGTGTAAAGTTATTTTTATAATTACATTTAATAAATGTGACACGTTAAAATGTATTACATGATGTGTTAATAATATATAATTAAATGTATATGTAAAATAATTTCATACTTTTATACTAACATTGTATATAAATTAAATTTAAAACTTAATATGGGTGATATATATAATGCATCAAAAACATATACAATTTATATAAATGCTTATATTTTTTCATGGTGTTACAAAATTATCAATTTTAAATAAGTAATTAAGATCAAGTGGTTAATGAATTTAAGTAAATTAAAAAGTGATCAAGTGGTTATCAACTTTCTTTTTTCGTCTTCGTAAAACGTTACACTTTATTGTCCTTACAAAATTTCCTTTAAACTTACTTTTTGTTACATGAAGAGAAAAAAATGAAATCGAAATTATGTGTCATTAGATGTGATTAAGATCATCAATGAAATAGAAACATATACAAGAGATATTTTTGTTACAAGAGGAAAATGTATTGGTTTTTTCTCTTCTAACGAACAAATAACAATTTGGTTTCTTGAATGTGTCCGTAGTATCTAAACTTATCAAAATTGCAAACATATTTTTAAATTAAATTTTATCCTTACAATTTTTACTACTTCATTAACTACAAAAGTGTATGTTGGTAATCACTTTTTAAACATAAATTGTATTGATCACTTTCATAGCTTCATTAACCAAACATTTGTAAGTCATTAAAAACATATTCTACATTTTGTACCGTCATTATTTTGAAATCATGTAAAATAAAATGGCTAATGACTTGTATCTTCTTAGTTAGTGAAAAATTCAAAGTGGTTAATGGTGTTTATATTAAAAAGTGGTTAACAACATACATTTTTGCAGTTAATAAAATGGTAAAATTGATTAACAACAAAATTCAATTTTTTGGTTATAAAATTCTTCTCTATTTTAAAGTTTTTTAAAATAAAAAAGTGATGAAAAAATACTACTGTCCGTCGTATAAATATGGTGAACAGTACAATGTATGTATGTTTACATTTGTGTTCCAATAACATTATTATTGTAAGAACGTGTTGTAGTAAGATTGATACGTTAACATCAATATAAACTAATCCAACCAACTCAAAAAATTTAAACACAAAATTGTTCTTGTTATTGTTAACATCAATATAAACTAATTTATTGTTATTGTTCTTGTTGTTATTGTTGTTGTGTTTACATATTAATTGTTATTGTTATTATGTTAATTGTAGTTGTTGCTGCTATTGAATTTGGATCATTAAAGACCAATGTATTTTAAAAACTTTAATTAGCAGTTGAAGACAAATATTCACTCGTCGACGCAATCCCATCATCTGCAGATGTTTTTTAAATTTGTTTCCAATCTCGGCCACACCCCCTGACTTGTTTTTTGTCTTGACCAAAATGATAGAAAAAATAGAAATGGAAGTAATAGCAAATATAATGATGTTAATGATCAAAGGTAGCATGAATCCCGCATGATCATGATGATGGGGGCATTTTTGTGGATAATTTCACCACAAAGAGAAGGATTTTTGGAAAAAGAAGTTGGTTTAAAGAGGGAAAGGGTTTTTGTCGAAGGTAAAGCACCATTAAAATTATTATTAGAAACATCTAAATTTTTTAAGTATGTTTGGTTAAGAGGAGGAAAAGAATCAATGAAGTGATTGGAGCTAAGGTTAAGGGAAATGAGATTGTTAAGACCAAGTAGTTCAAATGAAATATTACTTGTGAAGTTGTTATCAGAAAGAGAAAGAGACACAAGTCTCTTGAGAATCAAAATGGAAGGGGGAAATGAACCAAAAAAATTATTTTGGCTCAACAAATGGACTTTTAGATTTTTAAGAGGGGAAAGACCCGGAATACGACCGGAAAGCGAATTATTGCTGAGATTGATAATTCTGAGTTTAATGAGTTTTGATAAAGTTTGGGGTGGAAATTTACTTTGGAGATTAGAGTTATGAACTTCATATTTGGTAATAGTTCCTCCCTTGCTGCATCCAACACCTTTCCAATTACTGGTAGCTTCTGTGTCTTCTATGTGTCTTTTGTGTCTTGTTGAATTAATTCAACTGGTACGTACCTCAAATACTCCTTTCTTTTCATGTGCAAAACGTCACTAAAAATCTAATTCCCAACATTTATTCTACTGCGCACGCGAATGCACGCACGCACATACGCACACTAAGTAAAAAAAATCGGTGCCCCTAAAATTCTGATGCTCTGTGCGACCGCGCCACTCGAACACCTTCCAGAACCCACCTATTGCGGTGATCAAAAGAAAACATGTAGCAAGTGGTTTTGGAGTTTTAAAGGAGCATATGGAGATGATTCATAGATATCATTAAAGGCTTTAAACAATTAAAGAGGATGATATTTAAACAATTTTAAATGTTTTGTCATTTTGTTTAATAGGGTCAAAAACATTCAAATACAAAAAGGACGATATAGTATGATAATTACTTATAACCTCTAGGACAATTAGAAGAACAATATTTAATGCATCGACCATGAATAATATCACTACTGAGACTCGAATTTTTTGATAATGTTGCCTTTGTGAACTGGCAAAGAGTTTTTGTAAAATGAATCGGATATGTTAGGTTGTTATTCGAGACATTAAAAACTTTTAAATGGGGTTTGATTCAAAGGTGGTAGGGGGCCAATAAAATGGATTGAGTTCAATTTGAGAGAGATGATGTTTTTGAGCAGAAGTAACTCGACCGGAAGTGAACCAGTAAGATTGTTGAATGAAAGGGTAAGAGAGGTCAGCTCTCAAGGATGAGGATAGAGGAAGGAAATGAAGATGAGAAATTGTTATGGTCCAACAAGAGTGATTTCAGATTCACTAATGGTGAAAGATCTGGAATTAGACCAAATAGTGAGTTGTTACTGAGATTTACGACTCTCAGTTCAACAAGTTGTGATAAGCTATTTGATGGAAATATTCCTTGGAGAGGTTCATATCGTACCACATTCCTATTCTCACATGTTACACCTTTTCAATTGCAGAAACCGATAATTGACTTTTGTGTTTGTTATTTTTGTCCGCTCCTTGTTCAAAGGACAATAAAGCTAAAGATTCATGAGGGGCTGTGGAGTTTTGAAAGGAAACTAATGTCAATAAGTAGAAAAACCTCAAGAGGAGAACCATGGTCGGTGGAGATAGAGTGATTGATTTTGTTTGTACGTTCATCGGACAACAAAAACATTTGTATTGCTATTAATAAGCTACCCAATATCTGGAGTGTTTTTTGTTAATAATCATTGTTCACTCAATTTACCCATATTTTGTTTAAAACATATTTATTAATTAACTGTTGATAAAAAATACGTGAAAAAAAAAAAAATATGTGAGATCAATGGAAGTCTCTAGAGTGTAATTCAATTCTGTTTGGATCAATTTTCTATTAAAAAATGTTACTACTGAGAAAATCTTCATCAATCTAGTTTAGTATGTTTCTTTTTTATACAATCATAAAAAAAAAATTACTATGTGTTATAAGTCGCATTTATTCTACTATTTAATATTTATTGATTCATTGCTTAAAAAAAATTATTGATTAATTTCAATTGGCCGAAAGTGATATACAAAAATAATTGTTTATTTTAAAACGAAAGATATTTGGCCACTGATATGTTAATTGATTTAAGGGAAGGTTTTTAAAATCGGAACGACCGGTTCACCTGGAAACCAGATCAAGCACCAGTCCGGGCAACCATACCGAACTTCCAGTCTGAAGAATCGGTGAAAACATCGGAAAAACCGGTGTGAGCCGGTGAAAACTGCTAGGTTCAAAAAAATTGAATAATTTTTTTCTATTTTTTTTCTTGCATTTTCATTTTCATTTTATATTTAATGTTTGATGTCATTTCATCTCACAAATCAGGGCAAGAAAGTGCATGTTTTTCATTTTGAAAATTTAAACTCAAGTTCACAACAGGGGCGGCTCTAGGAAGGTGCAAACAGCTCTACAGAGTTGGACCTCCAAATATTTGGAGCCTCAAATTTTTTTAATAATTTTTTACCCAAGGGTGCAAATAGTAAGTCAGCGTAGTCTGAGGGATGTAAACAGCAAGTCATCAATCTACTTCCACCAGCCTAGCCCAGTCAATTAGAATGCAGACTTGTTGTTTACACCCCCTAAACTACACTTAATTGCTTTCTGCACCCCCTAGTTATATTTATTTTTTGTATTTATTTACAAATTAAATAGAAAATTGCTCTTTTATAAAAAACAATCAGTTTTTTATTAGGGGTCCATTTTTACGATGAGAGTCGGACCTCTAATCTAATTGGAACGACCTTTCTAATTACTCAATTGTTTCAGTTTTTTCTTCTATTCTAATTGTTAATTTATTCTTCTACTTTGCTAATTTGTGATTGTATTTGAAAATTGCTAATTATCTCTTCTTCTTTTTTTGCCGATTCAACATCAACATTGTTTATTAATCCATTTTAACTTCAATGAAGATTATTATTTTTGTTTTTTTTATATATTTATTGGGGGGTCCATTTTTAACATTTAAGCCGGACCTCCAAATAGTCGGGACCGGCCCTAATTCACAACCAACTAATAGGAACATCCTTTCCCTCTCTTGTCACATATTTCACCATCGTTTGGATTTGGTGGTTTTCAAGGTTAGTTTAAGAACCGAGTTTGATTGCAATTGTGTTATTTGACCGCATATGTTGTTGTTTCTCAATTGTTGTTGTTTTTGATATCATTAACTAACCCATGAATTGGATTAATTAATTAAGTCAGACAAACCCGTTGCATGTTTGAGATTTATTACCGAAGATTCGTAAAATTTTGCATGAATAATGAATACAAAAGTTGGGTTGCACTTGGAAATTCGTTAATTTTATGCAGGTTTTAACAGGTTGAACCAATTCATGCAGAGCATGAACCGATGAATGTTCTTTTTTGGTACTGAAATAAACGCATTTTGGGTTTAGTGAATTTGTGCATGCTTGTCATGAACCGATGCATTATGTCTTAGGTGTGATTTTATAAAAACTGGGGAAATGCACCGGTGCATAACATTTTGAATCGGTGCATAATTACCAGAAATTGTCTTTTGAAAAATCAGAAGTCTTGAATGCGCTGGTGCATAGCTAAGTTGAACCAGTGCATCCTGGAACACATGTTTTAAAGAAAACTCTTGGCCTAAGTGTGGGAGATTATGCCACCTATTTTAATCGATTAAAAACTCTTCCACTTAGAAAATACAATATTTTGTAAAACAACAGTGACTGAATTCCACGAGTATGGTTTTCTTATGTGCCTTAAAATCAATTAGGCTCTTACCAAAAAATCAATTAGGTTCAAAAAGTATATAAGAAATCGTGATAAGTAAGCACTCTTTTATTCCTGAAATTCATTTGTAGGTTCAATGAATTATGAGTAAGATAAGAATAAGCTAGTATTGTGTTTAATCTCTTGGGTAGATAAGGAAATCCATGTTAAGTCTATGCCTTTTGTTATAGGATTTCTTATGCAAATCCTATAACTATAAGTTACTATTATTATTAGCTTTTGGCTAAGAGAATTCATATATTATTGAATTCAATTATGTGATTGCGAGCTAGACGCAAACCAACGTCAATTATTATCAGTCATACGTGGTAGTGTGGGCGGAGTCAATGCCTAGCAAGCCTGGGTAGTTGCCCGAGTTCTGTCCAAAATTGTTAATATTTTTAGGAGTTAGTTTAGAGCAAAAATACGTCAAGTGCCAAACATGAATTTGATTGAAGCTACAAATCCAAGCTTCTGTGGCAGATCAAACGCAAGTACGAGCTTTAACTTTTCTGTGACATGTATACTTACCATAATACCGATAACTTCTTCTCCAATTTCTCAGATTTGTAGATGAAACAAAGAGAAGAGGGGGAAAAAACATAATAAATTAAACACAAACTTAACAAATATGAGTGAGCATATAAACTTATCAGATTTATAGATAAACATCTCTCCGATTTTGTAGCCCTTAATTACCGGTCTTTGTTCGTCTTATGCAAAGACCGTTTTTAATTAATAATATATTTGCCGTTCAAAAAAAAAACATCTCTCTGATTTGCGGTGAGTACGGCAGCGACGCTTCTTATTTGCGGTGAGTGCAGCGCCATTTCTCATAATTGGAGAAGACGAAAGAAAATGGGCTAAAGGATAAAGGCCCGATCTTCAACAAAAATAGGACTAAAACCCGATATTATTTGTATTTGAATTGCCGTGCAGCAACATTTTTTTAACAAATGATTTATTTATCACTTAATAAATATAATTAAAGTCTATTTTGGCAATTAGACACCCAAAAGTAATTTTGATTTAAACTATCCAAACAATATCAATTGATTACAATCACTTTTACATAAATATATCCAAACATAAATCCATTTAGATTCAACTTATTTTTAACCAAAATTAATTATATCAAACTCAATTTTCGTCACGACTGAACCAAACACATACTCCATAAAATCAATTTCATGTCTCTTATTTATCGATTATTAAAAAAAAATGTCTCTTATTTTTCTAAATAATATCAAATACGATAATTATTTTGACAAAGCAAGTGTATTAAATTTATATAATACTGTAGTTAATAGAATTAGAGTATAGCATAGCATGTGAACACCTTGAAAATGTGCGCTAACAGTGTCATAATATGTCCATATATATGATTTTGTAGCTGCAGGCAGACCCTGACTCAGTGGGCGTGAATTCAATCCTCTCACGAGCCAACAAACAATTACAACATTGATGATGAGAGCCACACTTTCTATGTCTCTTTTACAGTATGAATAATAACGTTGAGAACCATTTTCCCCACCCATCTCACCAATTTCATTCTGTTACAAAAGCCACTCCGACACATGGATGTGAATCACTCTCGTTAATAAGTGAGACAATTATTTCATTATGTATACATTTGTTTCTATTATTAGATTAATAAGTTTCACCATTGAATTATTATGTCACATCATATCTCTTTTGATTCAATAATGAGACTTATTAAATTAATTAATAGTCAAAACAAGTTTGTGTATGGTGATGACTTGCATCAATCTTGTGCACCATATAGACTTAACCTTAAAATGAAAGTATTTTACAAGTATTTTCTCATTCCTATATGCAAAACAAAATGAATATTTTGTCTCTAATAATTTTGTTGCAAAGTGTCAAAAATGCCACAATTGGATCAAGACCACTTTTGTTTTTTACAACTCTTATTTCGCCTCTAATAATTTCAACTTTTTTTAGTTGCCGATAGTATATAGTTAAAACGGTTAGGACAATGAAAAGATACATGTGCGTGCATGCAATAGTTTGGGACATGTCATGTGTATTAGATGGATGAATTATTAAGTGTAAGGCAAAACAGAGTAACAGAGCCAGCGTCACTATATGCATGCAAATTGCATTGGGCGTGATGAGTTGAGTTGAGGAATTGGGTTGTTGAGGTAACTGTTGGTGTCATTAAAGATGAAGACAAAACTATCAACCATATGTGTGAGTCATGCGTCCCCACATATATTAACCATGCACATAAAATGTGGTTGTTTTAATTTGCTACATACATGTGTGATCAAGGTGGGCCAAAGATTAGTAATTTACTAGACTAATGAAGAATCATTAATCATAATACATCAAGCTTGGAAATATGAGTTTAACATTTTAATCACACCCACCCTCTTTAAAATGGAATATGTTAAACTGAATAAGTGATGTATCTAATGATTTGAACCCTCAATTTTTATATATATAGTGCGATGTTTCTACTAATTGAATAAGTGAAAACTTAATCATATAAAATGTATATTTAATTTCTCAAAAGTATATATATAGTGCGATCTTTTTGGCTTTTTGAAGTAAGATTTAAAATGCATTTTTAAGAGTTATTACATGTTTATGATTTAAAAAACTATAAATTAACTAGTACTATTTCATTCAATGTACTTTCTCCATCTCTAATTATAAGCTATTTGAAAAAATTGTCTCTAATCTCTAAATATAAGCAAATTAGTAGTTGCATTTATTTGTTCATTTATACACCCATTAATATTACTAATTTATTTTAAAAATGAAAAATTAAGGTAATATTTTTTGGAGTAAATTAAGGTATCCTCCAAGTGCTACCATTGAGACTAATCTCTCGAAGTAATTTAGACCTATTTAATGGATTGACTTCTCTGAATAAATGTTTTTTGATATATAACACCAGCCAAAATTCGAACTATGAATATAGTTAAGAAACTCAAATATCTATCTATTGTGTCATGTTGTTAGTAGTAATATATAAGAAGGGTGACGGTCTTATGAAGATTCACACATAAAAAAAAATCACACTAAATTATTTACTATTTACCTGTACGTCTCAAGATTTTACAATAAATCTTGAAACTTGAAAGTATAGACAAGAAAATCTTGACAACAAAAAATGACACACGAGGCAAAATATATTGCCTGGGGAGAAGAGAATAAATAATGGCAAAATGTAGCTACCATACCACACTCATTTTATTACTACATTCATCCAAGCATTGTCAAAAAATATATCGTACCAAGAAAGCAAAGGTTGAAAATTGACACACCAAAAGATGAAAAGTGCATGGCTATACAATTATTAAAAGTAAGACTCTGGCTGGTAATAATTGTACCCCTCCCACCAAATTCATGAACCACTTTCACTCTACATTTGAGTTCACACATAGATTGGCAAAATCACATTCTTTATAAGGTTTTATTTTAAGTTTTTACAAAATTATTATTGTGGCACTGAATTTTATCAAAATTATAGTACAACTTAGTAGACAGGAAGAGATGGATTTGATTCAACTCTAATGTTAAATGAATCGATCAATCGTATAGCCATAATGTTTACTAGTACAAAAATGTTCAACCTTAATGTTAAATGAATCAATTAGTGTATCGAAAAAAAGTGTTAAATGAATCAATCAACGTAGTTGGAAATTATTCACTAGTATAAAATACTTCTTTTAGTCTTAATCCATGGTTTATCGGTTCCTTAGAGAATGAGTCTTGATAATTCGAAGTTTGATTGAAAGTTGAATAAAATTTGATCAAAAATCATTTTTAGCCAGATTCAAATCTTGACTTGCCAAACAATTCGTCCTTAGCTGAATATCATTATCATCTATTACACGTTTGTTTAACAATCGCCCATTTTATAAAATAAGAGTTAAGATGCAATAAGCCTCTTATTAGAGAGTGTTAGGCTCATGTTGAGCTTATCTGCTCTTGCTCAGGTCTTAGGTACAGTTTGAGCTTGCATCTGTGGTAGGCGTGCAATAGGCGCAGCTTGAGCCTAAGTGTCAAGCTTGCTTGTTTGTAAGTAACCTGTTGTACAAGCCTACATAAGGGTCATTACTAATGTGATAAGCAAGTATATTGATTCTAATCCTAAAAGAGAGGGTTGCGATTTGATCCCCAGCATATATTGCAGATTCTTAGAAAAATCATCAAAAGATCAATGTTTGTAGTGATTGTTGGGGGAAAAACGCACCCAACAGGTATCAATCGTGACACTAGTGTGTCAAAGACATTAAATATGATGATTTTTTGCACTCTATGGTCCGTTATGATCTGCAAAATGTAAGTGTCCAATTCCTTATTTTTTAGAAAATCAAATTTCTCATTTTAATATTGCATCGCTTTTATAATCGGGTAAAATTCATGTACTTCGCATATCCAATGAGAGAGTATTAGAATGAAAATGTTAGAGTAAGGGTTATAACACCGATCATAATATGTTGTTGTATGTGGAACATACACTTTTGTGTTCTCTCTCAAAACCAAATAAAAGACGTTTTTGTCGGTGAAAATAAATGTTGACTTAAATAGTCTTTTTTTTTTGACATAAACGAGCTTAATAAATTTCATTATTCAAATAAGTAGCAATACAAGGAGGAACCAAATCGAAAATTCGGCGACGAGACTTAAATAGTCTTTTACTATCAAAATAAGCATACAAATTATAAGCGAGATAATTATTAAATGAGTTAAATAAATTTTGTTCTCTTTAAAAATTTCTTCAAACAACACTCTTTATTTTTTGTCCCTGTTTTTAGTTTTTCCAACAAAAATTTAGAATTTTTTAATAAAAATATAAATTAAATATGAATTTTTAAACACTAAAAAAATCATCTTTAATTCATACCTTATTAAAAGTTTATAATTTTTATAAGAGAAATTTTTATAATGTATTAAATGTGAGTGCAAAAATTAATTTAAAATTTTAAACAATACACATAAGTTGACTTTAAACTGGCGACAAAAAATGCTAACCAAAAACATTCAAAGAGTCGTTATTTAAAAAAAATAATTAAAACGAACTAAAATATAATATAATAAAAATATATGTTATAAGATTTGAAAACATATTTAACTTTATTAAATTTTAAATATAGAATTCGTTTGGAATAATTTATTTTTGAGCTTATCCAAAATAACTTATGCAAATAAATAAATTTTATATTGATTTAAAAGTTTTCACTATCAAAAATTATATTTTTAAAAGTTATTAGTATTTCATAAACTATCTTAACAAATTTATAATAATATATAAATAATTTATTTATATAAACCGTTTCGTATAAGCTTAAAAATAAACTATTTCAAACCGGACCATATAGACAAGAGGAATTCTATTATAGGCACAACCCTAAATCAATTATATTTGGGCACACTCACATCAAAGAGAAAAATTTAAACATAAACAATAATGTCACATCAACTATCATTAATCAATCCTTTTATATTTAAATTTTTTAAAATTATGTGTGTGTGCCTAAATGATAGGTGTTGGGTTTGTGCCCAAGTAAGAGTTTCTCTATAGACAAAGTGCATTAATTGTTGGGACTATAACAAACTTATTACTGCTAATTAATTAGACCATCACTATCTGTTTGTCATCCGAGTCACAAATCTAATGATTGTCAATTCTTACTACTACCATTAACATTAAGTTGTCCTGTATTGTTAATTTGCATGATTATTAATTGAATAATAATAAATTACTCCATTGTGTGTGGGTTAGGTGATTTTTACCACTTTGTCTATAGTAATTCTAAAGTAACATGAAGAGAAATAGTAAAAAAATTGACCAAAAATATGGAATTTGTCTCGTTGTGACTATGGTTGGGAGTTTGGGACCGATTCATATATTGTGTGGGTCTCTCTGATTTAAAAATTGGTGACAAATGTACGATGATAAGATTGATATATTGATCTTTAATGCACAAACAAAAGTCTCCTTGTGTGTTTGTGGTTGAAAATAATATCCTTTTGTTTTGATTATGACAAGGTCCCTTTGATTAGGATTTTGGGTTTGGTTAATTAGTGGAATAATTAAAATTAATAATGCACTTCTAATCCGGTTGTTAGCTTGTTTGCTTCACCCAATCACTTATTTATATGTGTGTGGTGATACCATTTCTAGCTTCATATTCAGTGTTTATGCTTTTTATTATTCACTAATTGAACACAATAGGACACGTACAAGGAATAATCAATCATTATGTTTAGGAATCAAATTATAAATAGCAACTTAGGAAATATGTCTTCCTGAAAGAAAAAAAAAATACTAGTATGTCTCTTTGTGGAATAAATAAATTTTGGATTTGGAGAACAAATATTATAGAAAGCATTGCAAATTGTAAGATAGTCCCACCAACCTCAATTGTTCTATGCATTTTAAACAAAAAGATGCAAATGTCTTAATAATAACATCTACACTTTGTTCTTTTATCCAAATAACTCAACTGAACCTTATAGGTTGATTAAATTGGAATTACTTTAGGTTTTTCAATTTCGAATTGGTGTATTTGTTTGTTTAATGTATATAAGAATAATTCTTAGGCGAACGCAAAAAATTAAACACATCTTATAGACAGACACACATACACACAAAATATTTATAAAATAATTATATGATATACGGTATTTATCTTTTGAGTGTGACCAAATTTTTGTGTTCCCGCAATAATCGTATCAAAATATGTAATTCTTGATTAATTGGTGTTTACGATAGAGGGATTTCGGCATTTAGATGGTTCTAAAATGCAAATTTTAATTTTCAAATAGTCACCAACTGATTAAATACGGAAATCCTAACTCAAGGAGATTGTGATCCGCAAATCTAATGAACTTAATGAGGAAGTGTGTTATAGTGGTTGGTATGTTTATTGATGAGACTTGACATGGAGTACAATAAGTATGGACGTTTTTCAACTGGTCTTGTTTTTTTCCCTTGTGATTGTGTTTTGATGTTTCTTACTTCTTTACGTGTTTTGTAACTTTGTGTTTGTGATAGTTGGTTTTTGGCACTTCTTGTGATATCAACAATCTTTCAATAAAATGTTTAATTATTTATAAAAAGAAATGCAACTTTGAAAAATGTTACTTCACTCTGTCTCAAAATAAGGGATATAGTTTGACTATATATGTGCATATTATTTACATAGTATATTTTAATCATACTTTTTTACTTATATAAATACAAGTGTTAGCATATAAGATGTTGATTTGTCTTAATGAATCTTTTTAAAATATCAAACTTTTATAATTATTAATAACAAATAATAAAAATTAGTAGGTCAAAGTTGTACACCAACAAAGGTAAAATGATCAACTATATGTCTATATCATTTAATTTAGAACGAAATATAACTAAAAGAAATTATCATGGAATATGACTTTTGTGTTAGGATGAAGAATTAATACTATATCCAATTTCAAAACTTATTTTTAAAGTAAGGATAAAGTTAAACATTATTCTCGGAGTCAAAGGCGGAGCCATCTTTGGGCTCGGCAGGGTCGCGACCCTCCTCAAAATTTTCGATTTTTTTAATAGATATAGATATATGCATATAATTTTGTTAAATTATATATTATATATAAAATTATAACCAAAATATTAACATGATAGGCGTGTGGCTTACTGGTTGAATGTAGTTATTACAACCTTCATGTCAATTGTTCAATCATCCGCTACTATTCGGAGTACATATTAGTAAGTATATTAAAAAAAAAGAAATAATGAACAAAATAAATATTGAGAAGATAATCTATTAGATTTTAAAGTATTAAATGTATATATTTTAAGATAATTTTTTTTATTAATATGATTAATAGTGTCCAAAGATAATGTTTAGCATTTTTTTACCCTAAATAGTAAATACATAAACACAGTGAGTGTTGGAAGGTATCCAAGAAGTATGAATGTGAAGTTTGTCAAAATGCTAGATACTAGGATGCATTAGCATAATAAAATAAAATATAAAGGAATAATTATGAAGAAAATAATATTGTTAATTTGTAGTTGGTGGGGTTAGTGTGTCAGGTGACGTTGGTCTTGCATGAGAGGCAGTAATAATGTGACACCTATATAGGCAGAGCAGAGAGATGACATTTTTTTATGGTACATAGAAACAGAGAGATGACTTACACTGTCACTTCTTGTTTTCATTTCGTTTATTTACTTTTTTAGTTATACCAACTTTTGTTTTATTCTATTTTTTAATTGTCTCTGCCGACGGAGTGAAGGACAATTTATGCGAATTTTCTTTCTAGATTTGAGGCCTAATTTATGGCTTTCAGGGTTGGTTTTTTTAACCCACCGATTTTACGGAAATAGTTTTACAAAAATGTTAACATAAGGAACTAAATAAGTTAAAACTATTTTTGTTTTTATGATTAATTATAGTAATTAAAAGCTAAAAATTCAATTTTTTTATTATATAATCAATATTTACACTTAAATTTATTATTCAACAATCTAACAAAAAAGTTGAAATTATAAATTTGAATTCACTCAAACCTTGCATATGTCAATATCTCTAAAAAAAAATTTCTTAAAGAGTCTAGTAGCTCAACTGAAATTATAATATCAAGACTATGTTCGGAAAGATAAATAAGCTATTATAATTTATAGTTTATAACTTTAAAGGTATGTGTTTATAGTTTATTTTTCAGACGATATTTCAACTAGTTTATGAGTTTATAACATATAACTCATCATCTTTTTTTCCTAATTTTACCCCTAAAAAAATAAATATTTATTTGACATATTTTTTTTTATGTACCCCTAAAAAAATAAATATTAATTTAACATATTTTTTTTACGTATTTCATATTTACAAGCTAACTCAACCGCTAATTTTACTAAATACTACAAATTTAATCAATTACCTTAATCGCTATAAGCTAATTTATAAACTATTCACTATAATTTCATCCGTTATAAACTACTTTATCAATTATCCACTATTTTTTACGAAACAAAACTTAAATTTCCTCATAACCAACAACTCAAAATTGTATTTATCGTACTGGTATTCAATTTCTATAGGTGGCATGAGATGAAATTGTTTTTCAAGGACGCGTGTGCCATAATATTTATAACCTTGTCCCCTCACTTTCAAAAGCACTTACCCAAAAAATCAATAAAATCCGTGTGGGTGCTTGCTGTTTTTTCTCATTTGTATCCTTTGTTGTCTTTGTCTCTTCATGGGTGAATCAAACTGTGATCCGACCCTCTAATCTACTTTTGGGAGCTATTTTAAAATTATTTTTATTTAATATATATATTACTATTTATTTAAAAAAATACAAAATAGTATCTCCAGAGCACTAATTAAAAAGATTAAATATAGTATAAATGTCTTAAAATGTGTGTAGCCAACTTTATTTGAAGATTAAATTCGAAATACATCTCTAACATATATTTGAAGACTAATATGATTCAATCAAACTAAAATGAGATTGAACCTCCCAAGTTTATATATGCATCCATATATGTGGACTAATATGATTCAAACTCAGGAGTATAAAGATAACAACAATCAAAAGCTTATCAATATTATAAATTAGGGGTCTTCCCCCCCAAATACGACTATACGATAAATTTACTAGTTATTTTCTAGTGTACTATCTGACTTTGACAGTGAAGTGCCTTTTTCAGGTACCACTCACTAAAAGGAGAGAAACAACCTCTATACACAACGAGGTAATCCTTGTTTTTTTCATATAAGAATAGAATTTAACATAAATGACCTAATAAAAAAACTTTTTAGAAGAACTATTTAAGAAATGAGTCAAACTTAAAACTCGTAAGTATACCGTTTTTAATTGTAAAGTATACTCGTAAGTATTCAAACTTAAACGGAGAAAAAATAAATTACATATCTATGTATTAGAATTTTTTTTCAACTAGTTTATTGGCTAAAATGTATACATTTTTTTTAAGGCGAAAAAGTAGATTGTAAGTCTAGAGTTTGAATCTTGACCCTATCTATATAATATGATGTTTTTATCGGCTGAAAAATTTTCAATAGCAAAAAATTATGAAAACTCAATGTCAAATTGGGGGGAAAAAGGCAAAATTAAAAAGGTGGTGGATTAAAGTTCTAGCTAGTAAAATGAAATTTTGGTCCAAATCATAAAATTACAAAAGTTGGAGGGCAAAAGATATAATTAATCCTTTCTGTAAAAGTACAATATATAGAAAGTGCATAAAAATTAAACTATTTAGAGCAATGATACAACCATATTTTTCCACTACATCCAAAAATATGGTTAATTAAATTGAATAAATAATTATTTAATTTACAAAATTATGGTTAATTTAATTCAACTACATAATTAACCATAGTTTCATAATTTTGAACTTGGTAGACAAAATTAATTATCTACTCAATTGAGTTAAACACAATATCACATGTAACAAGCAAGGGGTTGCAATGTAAAATTTAAATTGTGAGTTGTTAATTTCAAGTTGTTTATATATTAACAAAATGTTAAATATATAAAAAAAACTCATTAATATCTAATGTCTCAAAATTTTAATTTTTTTTTCTTTTGTTCTCGGGAACCTATGAAACACGGATACTCCTTAAATCAACCGTATCCGTATCGGACATCTATTGGTTTTGGATTCGGGCCGAAAATCGTAAAACCGATAAAAACCGCGGCCTCTTAATTTGGACCCAATTCCGACCGTCTACATCTTCAGTTTATTCGGGTTCGGGTCATACGGGTGACGGGTATAGCGGGTCGGTTTTAACGGGTTACATTGAAACTTTGTTGTCACATCTAAAATTTCATTGATCAAAAAAATATTATTCTTCAAATAGTTCAATATTTCGTACACACTGCAACAAATGATACAATAAAAATGATGAGATGCAATTATTTTGTTTCAAATTTGTTAATCCAACGACAATAATAGATAGTAGATGAGAAGTAAAAATTAATATAAATCTTGAATATTATCTTTCACATCTCCTTTATCAACCTATTACAAGCATAAACTTGTAAAATATAATATTTTTCTCTCTATCAAAGATAGACAAAATTAACAAAGCGAAGAGTATAAGAGATTAAGAGGTGCTCAAAACTGAAAAAATAAATAAATTATATTTTAGTAATTGTTCGGTCGATTTCGGTTATGAAGAGATAAATTTTAGAGACCCGCACCCGCCCGTATACAACCGTTCATGACCGATTTTTCACAATTGTTGACCCGAGACCCGACCCGCACCGGACCGAGTGCTTCCATATGTTGGCGGTTATGTCGGTTTCGAGTCGGGTTGCGGGTTCGTGCTCACCCCTACACATGGATATGGGAAAAATAATTAGGTGTCCATGAAACAAATTTGATCTAATTATTGGTTGTACGCGTAACCTTTCTTTACTTTTCAGTTACCAACATACGTTATCTTTATTCTTTAGGGCACATAAATGTGGAATCCAAAGAAAAAGGCATGCCTTTCAATGTGAATTGTTTGGCTACTCCTGGAAATTCTCGTCACATATCATGTGGGTTTAAAGTATATGGACAGGGATACCCTTGTACTGGAATCCAACACCAGCTAGTAAATTTAGAGGATGTTTGTTAGAAAAAAAAAATCATTATTTTCTATAAAAATATTAATTTTTTTTTAAAGTATATTAATATTATATTTATTTGTTATAGAAATTATAAAAAATAAAATCTAAAAATAATAAGGAAACAACTCAAATAAAAAGCAGTTAAGATAAGAATAGTTTATCAAATAATAGATTTTTTTAGAAGAGAGATAAAATAAATATTAAAATGTGAAAGTTATTTTATAATTACAAAAAAATCATTTTTACATGTTGTATCTAAACAAACTAGTTAAAATGATTTTACTAAAACGTTTATTTTTATTACAATAGATAAACACAAAATAAATTATACTTTTCAATAAAATCTTTAAAATTAATTTCTAAATTATTGAATATCAAAATTACTACTATTTTTTTAATTCGTGAAAAACATAAAGTTAATTAAATTTCTCAAAAGCAATAAAAACAAATTGTATCCTCGAAATCGCTTTCTCATTCATTCATGCAGCTTACTCTTGCTCCGGTGGCGATTTATAATCTGTTATGCTTTTGCCTATGGGACCATCCAATAAAAATTTGTTTCCTCTCTATTGTCTTTATCAAATAATTTGTATGAGAAATTGTCAAATAATTTTTTTGAGAAAGCGATATTGGCATTGTCGTAAAAAGAAACTTGAAATATACGTTACAAAAATATAATATAATATAATATGAAACAAAAATAAATATATAGTTTTATTTGGTGAATAATACAGTAGGAAAATGAATTTTATATGTACAACCCACAGTATCTTGTTTTCTTATATATATTTATTTGACCTAATATTTAAACACCGCTTATTTTGGAAAATTAGAAGAATATATTTATTTTTTTTGTAACGTAGCATGCTTTAAAATTAAATGAATAAGAAAATGCTAACAATGCTTTGCTAGAAAACAGATACTATTATAAGATCAATCAATTATATATGTGAAAATCATATGATTTAGGAAAAATTTCGCATATAAATGATTCAGTTCAAATGGTTAACGAATCTTATTAAATAATAATTATTCAAAATAACTCAAATTTAATTTTTAAGTAGAATAATTTTTTATCTCTCTTTACTATTTATCTTTCAGCCAAACTTCAAATGATGTGAGATTCTTTCCTCGAAGAATAAGAGTGTTAAAAATGTAATTAAAATTAAAAATGAATGACACATGACATCTAACCTAAGACGATGGCCACTTGGATGGCCCTGCAATTGTATTATTTAGTTGGTAGTATCTTGCAAAACCGCTTATATAAAATTATTATAGTAGATACAACTTATTTGATTTGATAAAGTCTCGTTTTCATGGATTATTTGCAAAATATAATTTTTTTTGGAGGAGAAGATGCATAATACATTTTCATAGTTAGATTTATGTAAATGTAAATGTTGTAATATTGACTCTTAGCTAACAGCCTAACACTAAGTTCTTAAAACAATTGCGTGTTTATTAAAGCTTGGCTTTTGTAACTCAATTTTCTTTCACATGCACACTTAGTTAATCAATTATTTGAACTTGATTTGCTCAAGTATGACCTCGATCATTACATATCTAGTCTTCAAAATTAGCAAGCATCTTAAAAAGTTAATTGTTTTATCTTCAAATTTGTTGTTTTTCATAATACATTTGGGGTGTTCTCATTCTCAATGAACTTTTTTAATGAAGTTTTTTTTTTTCATCGTGTTTGCTGGGTGATCTTGGTTTATCGTAAAACTGGGCCAAGTCAAGTAGGTACAAACCTTTTCTTAATTTTTAATTTTATTTTTAAATTATATGTTGTGTTTTGTAGATTAGTTTGTCTTACCAAACAATGTTGAAGGCGCATCCCACATTGGATTAGTATACTAAAATTTATTAAATATTGGCTTTTTTTTGACAAACTATTGAATATTGGCTTAAGATTTAGACTAGTTGTAATCATATACATATTTTGACTAACTACAAATGCTTAGATAGTTGAGACGATTTTTTTTTAGTTTAATTATGGTCTCAGGTTTAATTTTTAAGTTTGGACATCAAAAATATTAAAAATTTTACGAATAGTGTGTGATCCATTTAAATTCTGCAAGATTTAAAAAATTATAGTCATCCTAGAGTTGAAGGTAAAAAATATTCAATTTGCACAATAAAATATGCAAAATTTAACTACAAAACTAATATTTTGCATATAGTGAATCAAAGTTTAAATTACGTATGAAAGATGTATCTATATTTAAAATAATTTTTGTATTATCGCAAAAATTTAGACACAATTAAACTTTTGTAACCTTGCAAAAATTACTCATATATTAATGTTGAGTGATGTTTCAAACGGAATTAACTCTTATGAAGAAAATATTTTTTTAGTACTTAACCACCAATGAAATTAATATACACACACTATCAACCATTATTATTATTAGTATATCCTCCCATTTCTCAATCTTATCTTCACTTGGTAATTTTTTTTCTCCTCCGAGACTAGTTTGTTTCATTTGCTACCTTGAACATAATGTGTATGTTATTGATCATGATAATCTTAAAATTAGTCTATTTATATTTTGCTTGATTATTAATTGCTTGATTATTAAATACCCACATGTACATTGCAACAAAAAAAAATACACACATGTACATATCTATGATACTGATACCTGTCTCCCTGCAACTGCAAGAATTGAAAGTGAATGCTCGTGGTCCTGTTTTACTTTCTAACCCTTGGACCCCCCCTACTTGCCTACTGACTCAAGTGAAATATATAAAACAAAATATCACTATGTCTATCTACAGTATCTTAGGGGGTGCACCATATTAGGGTATTGATAGTAAAAAAATTAACAAAGAGTCTCATATGTGAGTTCACCTTATATGTCTCACAAACTTTTCAACATAAATTTCGTACTTGTATCATAATAATAAGGCTAAACAAAATCCATTTCAATAAGAATCATGAATTAATTTTCTCACTTGAAAGAAAAATAGATATTTACATATTTTCTTATATTTTAAGAGATGTTCATTACAATAACAAAAATAATGACATTGATGGCGACCAAAAGCCTTTATATAATGGTTACTCAAAGATGTGTTCTGGCGATCTTTTTCAACATAGCTGTCTGAAATATTTGAGTGTCAAACAATGCCAGAACTATATGAATGCTCATTACAAATAATGAAATTCAAGTTTTTTTTTTTCAGAGAGGGGTGTTATTTTGTTTAATATATATACTTAGGAATTATGAATGAGAAGATGGACATATATGCTAACATAAGACAAAATAAATATGAAATTTAAACATCTTTTAGAGTACAAGAAGGTAATTATTAACAAATTAAATGAAAGACTATTTATTTTAAAACATCATTTAAAAATTTGGTAACCCTTATTTTATAGAGAAAAGTTTGGCAAATTGGTTCCAAATATTTGAGAGGCAACTAAAACTTATTCTTATTAGCATATTTTATACGGAAAAATTTAGATTTATAAGCGTAGCCTTTAATGAGAGTGTATGTAGTAAAACATGTGTTTTTGTTTAGAAATTGGAAAATCTAACGACCGTTCCTAAGACATTAGTTAAAATATTAAATATGGTAATGAAGTATTGTAATTTATTTATTAAAAATATAAAATTTCTCCTTTTATTAATATAATTTTTTTTAGCTAGTGCTCTAGAGTACTACTTAAGCATAACCCTTAAAATTTTAATGACAAAACTCACACATATTAAGCAATGAAAAATGACAAAATTCACAAACATTTAGTATCTAATCTAATCAAGTTATATTTAGGGACAATAATACATTTCCTTTTATCCTTATATTCCAACTATTGGTTGATTTTTTATGATCCTTTGGGATCCTTTTCCCTTCTAAAGACAAGGGTCAGGGTAAATACTTGTTTATAGTACACCCTTTCTGAAAATAGATACACTTTTAACATGACCATTACAATTATATTATTATTACTTTATAGTTTATACGCATCAAGTGATAATTAGACACCTAAAAATGTTATTGGTTCTCACATACGTAACACTAATTTTTAATCTTGGAAGTATTACAAAAAAGGGAATGTACAAGTAGAGTAAACCTAATGGATTTAATTAATTTTGTAACAAGATGTTGATATAATGTCTAGTAGTGGTAATACTTATTACTTTGGAAAGCCGCCAACTCATAGATGTAGTCCATTTTCTATGCAAGCTAGCTACCAAATACTTATGAGCTGTATTAATTTATGGATTATAAACTATAGTACAAAATATTATAAATAAAATGCCAGTGGCATTGAGTAGTGACGGTGGTCCAATACAAAGTGTTTGTAATCACGCATGTCTCAGTTTGCAAACATAATTTAATCCTAAAATTTCTATTTTACATGAACCTATATGTATGAAAAGTGAAAGGAAAATTATGACTTTCCTTTCGCATATTATCGGGTACAGCTCATACATAAATTCAGCCACAAGCTTTCACCAACTGGAGTGGACTCTCTCTTGTTCTTTCATTCCAACCTATTTCTTCTATGCATTTATACTATTTACAAGGTTCCTTAATCATTTACAAGGTTCCTTAATCAGTAATATTTTGTTTTGTTTTTATATACTTTTGACCATGAAATTAAGTATGTACGTTTGATAAAGAACTTGGCACAAAATTGTACCAAAAAAAATATAACTTGGCACAAAATTAATGTACCTTAAATTTAATAGAAGAAAAAAAATGTCTTTAATTATCCCATTTATTTTAGATAGATGAAATGAAAAGTATTAAAAATTCATACACAAAGTGGAAAAATCGAGATTCGAATCTCAGTCATGATTTTTGATACTTGCAATTTCGACATTTTTATTTGTTGAGTTGCAATTTCGACATTTCTATAGTATTTTATAAGCAAATAACGTATACTACTATTTCACATATATTAAAAATATTGGTTGTAACTTGTAAGTAAAAAGATATTGGTTCTACCAAAGAAATGGTAGTCTATTTAAAACTTTTTTTTCGCAGTATACATATCGATGAATTCTTCGGTACATATATTATGCTGATATGTACCGGTATATTTGTTGAAGTGGATTATTTTGATTGGTTTGTAAATATTATTTATTAACTTTTCTATATTAAATATTATTTGTGGACCGATTATAATCATCCACCTAAGTCGTGTACCGGTACATATTCACATAAGATGTGTATCAGAGGGCTGCCATGTATATTTTGTTTAGAATTAGTGTGTGTATATATATGCCATAGTACTTATTTAGTGTATATTTGGTTCTTTGCTAAGAAAAAATGATTTTGACTGAATTAATTAGATAAAATTGATAAGACGGTGATTTATATTCATATAAAAGTGACTTCAACAATTTTATGCATAAAAATCAATTTTAAAATCACATGCTACAAATTATAATTTCAAGTAGAATCAATTCTAAAAGTCAAATGAATTATATAGTAGAAAAATCAAACATGTCAAAATAAAATCTAAATCTTTGAAATCAATTTCAACCCCTCTAAAAGAGTTTATATTTGCTACATTTATCTACTATTAATTTATTGTTCATTTAGGAGAAATTAAAAATAAATAGTAGATTATTAGGCCCCATTTGCATAAGTGGATCCTACTATTGAGCCTGAGTAATCTTTTATTTGTGTATATCTCTTATATAAATGAACATTAAATCAAGGATAGATAATTGAAGCAAATTTCGACACCCATTAAAAGTAATCAAACATACATTAGCGAAATCATGTGAAGTCGATCATTTAAATCTAGATTGAATATGAAGTAATTTGTATTTGATTACATTTATGCAAAAGTAAATTCAGTATGAAATCATTTATCCTTTTTTTTTGACACACATGAAATGATTTATCCTTAAATACAACAATATGTGAAAATCAATTTTATACCTTTATAATCAATTTTTGCTACTCCAGATACGAAACCAATCATAAATTTAATAGGCTTGTTAATTTACATCCACCTAAAAATATTAAGGTGTAAATTAGTAATTTGTACATTTTTTAATTGGATTAAAATATCACTTTAACTATTCTAAGTCAATTGTAAATAAAGAGTAATTTTGTAAAATTAAGTTAATTTTGTAAATTAAGTCAATTGAGACTAACTATTTTTCCAATTTATTTTTTCAAATTGCACATTATTTAATAAAATTCATGAAATTAACTATAAATTTTTTAGTGTAAAATAATTAAATATCAAAAATTTTGTTGTCCAATTAAAAAATGTGCGTACTACTATGTGCAGCAACCAAAACTTAATTTAAAAATAATCATATTTTTATACTATTGACACGTCAAAAACATTATTATTTTTATTGCATATATAAAATATAATGATATAATGTAGTACTGTAATAATAAAGAAAAAAGAAAAAAAAAGTAAAGTGGGAAAAGGTGATGGTATTTGGAGTTTAATAGAAGGTGTTGCTTTTTAAAGAAGCACCTAATTCCCACACACAACAACAACAACAACAACAACTACAACTATCTCACCACCACCACCTCACCACCACTGCAACCAAACTCATTCATTCATTCATTTCTCCGTCGCAAAAATCACACTCGAGATCTAAAACCATAATCCACTCATTCTTCATTCTTCCACCACCAAACAACAACAACATCTTCCATTTATTTTTCATTTTTTATTTTTATTTTTATTTTTTTCTCCGGTAAGTCCAATTTCACTCTCCATTCAATGCGCTTCTCAACTTCCTCCTTCTACTATCTTCCAATGCTTTTCACTTTCTTTCCATTTTCTTCTCACCAATTTCAATCCATTAATTTCTCACTTGTTTCTTAATTAACTGAATAATCATCTACAATCTTCTTCAATTTCACTCCATTCATTCCCAAAATACTCCATACCAATTTTTCATTATTTCATCAATTTTTTCCAATTTGGATCTAAATTATAATTTCTAGCCACAAAACACGCATTATTATCAATATTAATTGTTTTTATAAAACGACTACAGTTAATAATTAGTTGTTAATGTTAGTGTTTTTCTCGTTTATCAGGATTTGAACTCTGGTAATTTAATTACTAATTATTATGAATTTTTTTCTGAAGAGAAAATACTACTAGTATACATTTTTTGGTTTTTTGTTTTTGGATTATATGATATGATATGATATAAACAGGTTGAGGTGAAGTGGTTAGATCTTGAAGATCATAGTTAGTAGTGTAAGAGTATAATTGGTTTAATGTTTACTACTGTGGAACACACTTTGAATGCATTGGTACAAATATAGTAATTAAAGGGACCCAATAATAATAATATGCTCACCAAATTTTATATATATAATAAGCAATTCTACAATCTGGCTCTCACCTCTTACATTTCACTGTTTCCCTTTTCTGATTGTGTCTTCTTTTCCTACCACCACCGACACTCAACATTGGAGTGGAATATATTTAGTGCATGTAATAATCATTGCTGTATATGAATGCTTCAATTATTTTCTGTTGTGTAATAAATATATACCATGTGTGAGAATTTGAGTGTGTTAAGTGGTGGATAAAAAGGTTCTTTCTGTTTTGACTTTTTTTATTATTGAGTTTTGATTTATATATGTTTGTTTTGTTTTATAAGGTGTTTGTGATTTGAGATGGATAGAAGGTGGCCTTGGAAGAAGAAATCATCTGATAAGACTGTGCTTGAGAAAGTTGTTACTGAATTGGATTCTGCTGGTGCTTCTAATCAGGGAAATCAGGTATATGTTTGTTCGCATTTTGTTTTTGGTCCGTAGACAAAGTGGTAGACACCACTAGAAACTCACACACACAACTGTGAAATCCTGGGTTCGAACCTAGGTGATGGTGTCCAGCCTAACAATATCGGCAATTGAGTTAGGCCTGCCAATTTACACAAACAAAAGACTACTTTAAAGTTTAAAGTATTTTTCATTAGGCTACGAAGTTAAGCTTAATTTTTTATATGCATGTGAAAGTTTTCAAGTTTTGAACAAATTCTGGTATTTTTGTTAACATTTTCATCTGCAAATTTATTTCTTATTTTTCTGCTATGGCAGTTTTCTAATCGCTCGTTTTTGGTTAGCACACTAGATATGATTCTCTCCTTCTCCTCCTCCTCCTCCTCCTCATTTTTACATGTTTGTGTGTGATTTGAACTTGAATAATTGGATTGATTACTTTGCCTGACTAATACTCCATTAGTCTTGGTTTTATTAATTCAGCGATATGATTATGTTTCTTTGTATTTGTTTTTTGATTCTCTGTGCTGTTGCTCTTGCTTATGAAAACAGGATGTTTATAAGAAGCCGAACTATGTCCAAATCTCTGTAGAGTCATATTCACATCTGACGGGTTTGGAGGATCAAGTGAAGACATATGAAGAAAAGGTTCGGACACTTGAGGATGAGATCACTGAATTAAATGAAAAACTGTCGGCGGCAAACTCAGAGATAACTACCAAGGAAGCCTTGGTAAAACAACATGCTAAAGTAGCCGAAGAGGCTGTCTCAGGTATGCTTTAATGTAAAATAAAGCTTGTTGTGATATATAAAGTGCTTCCTTATTTTTTTATGAGTTAAAGTTCTATTCAAATTATGCAGGCTGGGAAAAGGCAGAAGCAGAAGCTTTGGCGTTGAAGAACCATTTAGAATCTGTCACTCTTTTGAAACTTACTGCTGAGGATCAGGCATCACAGTTAGACGGTGCTCTTAAAGAGTGTATGCGACAGATAAGAAACCTGAAGGAAGAACATGAACTGAAAATACAGGATGTTGCCCTCGCAAAAACCAGGCAATTGGACAAGATTAAGGGTGATCTTGAGGCTAGGATACATAACTTTGAACAGGAACTGCTCAGGTCGGCTGCTGATAATGCCGCTCTGTCAAGGTCTTTGCAGGAGCGCTCTAACATGGTAGTCAAAATAAGTGAAGAAAAAGCTCATGCGGAGGCTGAAATTGAGCATCATAAGAGCAACATAGAATCATGTGAAAGAGAAATCAATTCACTTAAATATGAGCTTCATGTTATTTCCAAAGAGCTTGAAATTCGCAATGAAGAAAAGAACATGAGTATGAGGTCTGCAGAAGCTGCTAACAAGCAGCATATGGAGGGTGTTAAAAAAATTGCTAAATTAGAGGCAGAGTGCCAAAGGTTACGTGGTCTAGTACGGAAAAAGTTACCTGGTCCTGCTGCGCTTGCACAAATGAAGCTGGAAGTTGAAAGTCTTGGTCGAGATTATGGAGAAACTCGACTAAGGAAGTCTCCTGTCAAACCTGCTAGTTCTCATTTCTCTCCGTTGCCTGATTTCTCTCTGGAGAATATACAGAAATTCCAGAAAGATAATGAATTTCTTACAGAGCGCTTATTGACAATGGAAGAAGAAACAAAGATGCTGAAAGAAGCTTTGGCAAAACGTAACAGTGAATTGCAGGCTTCAAGGAGTATGTGTGCTAAAACACTTAGCAAGCTTCAAATTTTGGAAGCACAAGGCCAGACAAGTAATCAGCAGAAGGGATCTCCAAAATCTCCCGTCCATATGAATCATGAAAGCATTTACAGCCAAAATACAGGCTATGCACCAAGCATGATCTCCATATCTGAAGATGGTAACGATGACACGGGAAGTTGTGCCGAGTCTTGGTCCACAGCAATAATCTCTGAGCTATCCCAAATCCCAAAAGAAAAGAATGCCAATGAATTGGGCAAATCTGAAGTGACTAAGAAATTGGAACTGATGGATGACTTTCTAGAGGTGGAGAAATTTGCTGGATTATCAAACGATTCTAATGAAGATGCCTCTGTGACATTGACTTCAAACAATAAGACGGACGAAATCATGACCAATGATGTACCAGAAGTCAGTACCAGCAAAGATGTTCCCTCCGAGTCTGAAAATAAGAGTGATTTGAATGCATTGCCAAATCAAGTGTCTCCTACTGCAGTATCACCCAGTCTCAGTGGGATTGATGGCTTATCAGCGGCAGAGCTTCAATCAAGAATACAATCAGTTTTTGAGTCTACGACTAAGGATACTGATATATGTAAGATCCTGAAGGATATTAAACACGTTCTGGATGAAGCACACGGCACGCCCATCCAAGACTCTGTAGCTGTCATTACCCTTGATGTCACACCTTCGGATAGTCCACGTGATAAAAAGGATAATCCTGAAGATGCCGGTTCAATTGCAGAAAAGGAACTCATTTCATCCCAAGAACCTACTGAATATATGCAGATAACTTCTGATATAGAAGCTGCAATATCTCAAATTCACGACTTCGTATTGTTCCTAGGTGGAGAAGCAATTACTGTTCATGATATATCTTCTGATGGAGATGGGATAAGCCAAAAGATGGAGGAGTTCTCTGTTACTTATAATAAAGTTAAATGCCATGAAGCAAGTTTGATACAATTTGTTCTTGATCTTTCTCATGTCTTGACTAAAACAAGTGAATTCAGATTTAATATCCTTGGTTATAAGGGTATGGAAACTGAAACTAACAGTCCTGATTGCATAGATAAGATTGCTCTGCCTGAAAATAAGTTAGTTCAAGACAACTCGTCTGGAGAGAGATATCAAAATGGTCATTCCCATATTATTAATCCTTGTTCTAATCCCGAGGTTCCTGATGATGGAAATTTGACCTCAAGTTATGAATCAAATGTCACATCACAAAAGTTCTCCATCAAGGACTTTGAGGAATTGAAATTAGAGAAAGAGAAGGCGATCATGGATCTGTCGAAATTTTCTGAAAATCTTGAAATGACAAAGTCCCAGTTACAAGAGACCGAACAACTTCTAGCTGAAGTTAAATCACAATTGGCTTCTGCTCAAAGGTCAAACAGCTTGGGCGAGACTCAACTAAAATGCATGGCAGAGTCATACAGATCACTTGAAACACGTGCACAGGAGTTTGAAACTGAGCTCAACCATCTGCGGATGAAGACAGAATCTCTTGAGAATGAACTTAAAGATGAAAAGAGATCTAATGAAGCAGCTTTGGCGAAGTGCAAGGAGTTAGAAGAACAATTGCAAAGGTTAGACTTCTTTCCAATATCATATAGTTTGTAAGTACTGAAATTACGCATATTCTGCGTGATCCATTCCTACTTGCAGGCCTGTTCACAACAGCAGTATTCATGTTGATTTGAGTAAGATAATGTAGGATTAATAGTATCATTGTGTGTATTTAAATTTCCTGCTAAGAGTAACTTACCACATCGATATTTGTCAAATATTTTTTTCGTGAAACTGATTATGCCGGTTCTATTTCTAATTCCTTTGTTACATTGTCTCTTAGGAATGAGATCTCAGCTGCTGATAATGAGCTTAAGACTAAAAAGGTAAAGCTCTAATTCCATTCAAATAGTAATCCATGCTGGATTTAACACTATTTATGATCTGTATCACAGTCGAGGAATATTTTTTATAGGTAGAAAATCTAAGTTTGAATTATTTTCTTTATCATAGGAGAGAGACTTGGCTTCTGCTGCTGAAAAGCTAGCTGAGTGTCAGGAAACCATATATCTTCTAGGCAAGCAGCTAAAAGCTATGCATCCTCAAACAGAACCAATGGGATCTGTGTATAGTGAGAGGCTTTCGAAGGTTGAAGGCTTCGCAGAGCGTGAACTTCAGAGCCCAAATTTGCAGGATCTGGATCAGGTGGAGATGGACGGTGCTAGTTTTGCTTTCATGCAAAGACAGGGTGCAGATTCCCCTTTGCATTTTACCAACAGTTTATATAGTCCATCAGATAATGACTCAAACTTTCAAGCCATATCTCCTGTACATCATCCAAGTCACAAGCCAACCAAGTCAACATCTTCATCAGCTTCTTCAACTCCTACACCAGAGAAACATGCCCGAGGTTTCAGTAGATTCTTTTCATCAAAAGGAAAAGTCGGTCATTGAGCTTTTGTGGCATACAGAACCCACGATAATTCATGATTTGAGGCCTCGTAGTAATGACATTCGGACAGCACCAGGTTGCAAACCCCTCATGATTTAACGAAACTGAGCTTGCGGGAGGGAGGTTTGTGTAGTTAAAGGAGCAGATGCCAATGATATTCTTGTATCTAATGGTTGTACATGGTAACTATATATTTTATTCTTTTCCTTTTTATTATTTCCCTCTGTTTTGTAAACATTGACATAGTCTCTAAAATATTACATGATATGTTGAATATATTGCTCTTCAGAATTTATGCTTACCTTCAACAATTGACTATTGATTTTTAAAAATGATATTCAGTGTCATAAATGCCAGATTTCATCAAATAAAAATATATTACTATTAAAGGGGTGTGGAGAATGTCCACAAATCCTAATTCAATTGGCATAAATGCCGAAAATGCTAGTGTTGGACGCTATGACTGAGGTTCAAACTTCAAACTCCAGTTTTTCTATTTTATGTGAGTTTTTAATTGTTTGTCATTTCGTCTATCTAAAAAAAGGGTGCGAAGAATATCTTTCTTTCTTACCCTAATTGTCTAGCTGCCAGACCATTCAGGGGGTAAGAAAGAAAATTTAGCTCAAGAAATAAGAAATATTAGCACTGATAACTCTTGTCTTATCTTATCTTTGCTAAAACTTCATAACCTCCTGCATGCTCCGTGTTGATTCAGTGGCTGGTCTGGGTGGGCATTCAAATCAAAGTATTGTTGAATCAAACAAGCATCGTTTATTTATTTGAGAGGCAGTCCAATCGCAACAACTAGATTATTTATGATTAATCATTAGTTTTGTACCAAAATAAAATAAAATAAATCATTAGTCATTGTCACACAGGTACAACCGTACAATGGTTAGGGAGTGCTCCTTAACACACTTTATTTGAGGACAAAATTAGAGAAAAAAAATTATAATGTTATATTGAATAGATAGATAAGATGACATCTAATCTAATACTCAATTAAAAGATATCATATCATCAACCCAAGTCATTAAACATCTAATCTACTAATCTACTAATACAACCGGACCAGTTCAAGTTAGCGAAACAAACCCAATAATTTTATCCGAGGTAACCAAAATCTAACTAATATCTAATTATTTAAATCAAAATTCAATTTATTATCTAAGATTCATATTTTGAGCTCAATCACTTAATATAAAGGTCCTATCATAGTAGGGGCATCTCCAATGGAGAGAATTTAAATAAGTGGCTTAAGTTACTTTTTGTAAACCTAAATTGTCATGTAAGATTTAAGCAATTCATAAGTAACTTTAACCAATTTTACTCAAATGACATTAAAATAAGCAACTCATATTTGACCCCATTAATTTATATATATTTTTTATTTTCACTTAATTTTGATTCAAATTTAAATATTAATTCAATTATTTTATTAATATGTTTAAATCTAATAAATGTTTAAAAAAAATTAAAAATATATAATAAATACATAAAAGTATAATAAATTTATTTTAAACGATGAAAAATACATAACGACAATAACTACATAATGCAATGAAATACATAGTGAATTCCAATATGGTGACATATTAAACCCATTAAAATCCTTTCAATTTTTTAATTAAAATAATAATAATAATAATGTTTTTTGTTGTGGGCCCCACTAATCTCAATTAAAGCAATCAATTTTATTGCTAAGTCACATTTGGTCAGAGTTGCTCCATGAAGTTTCATCCCCTATTTCTAAGGGTCTGTTTGGTTCGGGAGGTTTGGAGGGGAGGGGAGGAGAGGTGATATTTTGAATTTTTATGTTTGGTTCAACTTTTTAACGAGGGGAGGGGAGGGAAGGAGAGAAGTAATTTATTCTTTTACCCTTAACCTTATAAACTCAAAATAAGGATTAAATTATAATGGATATATTACGTCAAAAAAAATCTAATGAGTAGAAGACCTAAATTTTTTTTGTTGTAAAAAAAAACTAAAACCTAGAATTTAATATTTCAACAAGGATAATTTAGAATTTTAATAAAAAAGTGAGGATAATTTTGTCAACATAATAAATTATGTTTTACCTCACCTCCCCTCCTTAAAAATCTCTCCGCTCCCCTCACCTCCCCTCCTCCTCGGTTGAACCAAACAAACCATAAAGCCACGTCATGTCACTCAACTCCAATAGTAAAATAAGATAAAATAAGATGTGATAGCTAAGTTTTAAAAACTCATTAAACCACTTGCATTGAAGATGCCCTAATATTAATACACCTCTATTAAGCCCAAAGAATATTCTTGATATATACCTATATATATATATCAACAAAATCTTTTTTGTAAAAAATATAAATATAATAAGATCAAATCAGATTTCTGTCAACAAAATAAAAAAGTTGTAGAAATATCTAGCTTCACTGCTGCGCCGCAAGACCATGCTACTACTACAAAGTACAAATCGGTGACGATACTTAACCTAAAACGACTCGTATCATTCAAAAGACCTAAAACACCCTCATTAATATTATCCTCAAATCCTAAACCAACCCAATCTTAATAATCCGTTAAGGGCAATAGCGTCCATCAATTTCCCAATTTTGCCCTAAACAAACACTATCAAGATTCAACAGCCATAGAAATACACGAAAGCGTTCACGTAAACAGTTAATCGGCGCCAACGTTCTCTTCCCACAATTCTTCGTTTTTCCGATCGAATTTCGTCGATCTGAGTTTCAGAGTGAAAGATGGGAGTTCCGGCGTTCTACAGATGGCTTGCGGAGAAATATCCCATGGTGATTGTTGACGCTGTTGAAGAAGAACCGGTTGTCATCGAAGGTGTTCAAATCCCTATCGATTTGAGTAAACCAAACCCTAACAATCTCGAATATGATAACCTTTATCTTGATATGAATGGTATCATTCATCCTTGTTTTCATCCTGAGGATAGGGTAATAATAATCTTTCTCTTTCTCATTATGAATGAATCGATTAATTATTAATTATTGTTGTTGTTGTTGTTAATGTGAATGATTTTGATTTTAATTTTGATTTATGTGATTGCAGCCATCACCAACGTCTTTCGAGGAGGTGTTTGAGTGTATGTTTGATTACATTGATAGGTTGTTTAACATGGTGCGACCTAGGAAGCTGCTGTTTATGGCTATTGGTTTGTGTTTTTTATCTTTGTCTTGATTTGAATGTTTGTTTTTATTTTTAATGGTTTTTTGTTTGTTGTTGTTGGTGATGGTGAAGCTTAACTTTGAATTTTGGGTTTTAAATTGTATAGACGGTGTTGCGCCGAGGGCTAAAATGAACCAACAACGGTCTAGGCGGTTTAGGGCGGCTAAAGATGCATCTGATGCGGTATGTTGTGATGGGTTTTTTCACTTTTTGGATTTTAATTTGTAGCAATTTCTGTGGACTATATATGAATTTACACTCTTGGGTTGTTGTGTATAATAAATCGAGTTTCTTGCCGTACTTGTTTGTGGTTGGAAGCTTGAACTGACATTAGTCTGATTACTTGAGTTTATTAAACCTTGAATACCCTGTTAAGTATTTTCTGCTGCATTTTTATGTTGGTTTAATAGTTTTGAGGCTAGCGCTGTAAAATATAGCTGCTAAAGCGTAGCGAAATTTCAACAATCTGCTATTGTTAGGCTATACTCAATTTAGTAGTAAGTGTTGTTAAATAGTAGCTATAGTAGTGCTATAGCATTGTAGTGTAGAGGAATTATAACAAATCACTATTTTATGTGATCCATGATTGACAACACAGCGAGGTACTATTGCTAGTAGTTCATGCTGTGTTATCCTCTGTGATTTCTGTATGTTACTGATATGCGTTCAACTTTGATCTCTCTGGGAAACTGTTGAAATATTTAGAAAGAAGTGTAAGTTTGATTCACCCTTTTTTGACTGTTTTTCTCTGGTGTGATAGGCTGCTGAAGAATCAAGGTTACGGGAAGAATTTGAAAGTGAGGGCAGAAAGCTTCCTCCTAAAGAAGAGTCACAGACTTTTGATTCAAATGTAATCACGCCTGGAACTGAATTCATGGCTGTTTTATCAATTGCACTTCAGTACTATGTTCATCTTAGGCTGAACAATGACCCTGGTTGGAAAAATATCAAGGTAAGTTGTACTGTTATCTAAATTCTATGGCTGCAATATGTGCGTCTCTGTGGAGTGTTGATTCTTAATACGGTGATTTATGTGTATATCTGAAGGTTATTCTTTCTGATGCAAATGTTCCTGGTGAAGGAGAGCATAAGATTATGTCGTATATCCGCCTTCAGAGAAATCTTGAAGGATATGATCCGAATACACGACATTGCCTGTATGGTTTGGTATATATCTTCCAATATTTTGTTACTCTTGGAAAGAAACTTCTATTTTACTTTCATTCGATGTCTTTTGCGCAGTATTTATCATGGACTTGATCACAACTTGTTCATATCTTTTTTGTTTTTTTTGTTTTATGACAGGATGCTGATTTGATTATGCTGGGTCTGGCTACCCATGAAATCCATTTTTCAATTCTTAGAGAGGTTTGTGTACTATCAGCATAGTAAAATAATCACATAGATAATTTTCTCGAGTCTCTGAATTAGTGCATATCAGCATAATAAAATAATTACATGGCGTTAATTATTATAAAATTGTTATTGATGTATGTATATGCAATATTATAGGCTTGTCTCTGTCAGTCTTTCCTAGGGATTTACTCATTGGTAAATAATGGGTTTTTGCAGGTAGTATTTACTCCTGGTCAAGACAAATGTTTCCTGTGTGGTCAAATGGGTCACATGGCTGCAGAATGTGAAGGAAAGGCTAAAAGGAAGACAGGAGAATTTGATGAAAAGGGAGATGCTATTGTTGTTAAAAAGCCTTTCCAGGTCAGGGTTTGAGATAAATTATGAAACTCGCAATGAAATAGTGATGGGGTTCGGGATTTAATTCTTACTTGTGCATATTTCTTTTGTAGTTTCTGAACATTTGGACTCTGAGGGAATATCTGGAGTTTGAGATGAGAATACCTAATGTTCCTTTTGAGATTGATTTTGAATGCATATTGGATGATTTTATCTTCATATGTTTTTTTGTTGGAAATGATTTCTTACCACATATGCCTACGCTAGAGATTCGTGAGGTAAGGGTTATATTTTATACTCGTTAATTTTCATATTTTGTCCATACTGAAAGTACTTAGTCTTTTAGGATATATGAGCGGTGATTTATGATACCCATGGAATTATGATACCAGTCTTTCATTATCTGAAGTGCAAACTTTTGTGCTGATTTGGTTATTATGTAACTGATACAGTTTTTTGAAATTGCATTATTTTTATAGGGTGCAATTAACTTGCTGATGGCAGTATACAAGAAGGAATTTAAGGAGCTGGGTGGTTATTTGACAAATGGTAGTAAGGTACTTGATAGTGGCAAGTGTGATGATTGACATATATGTAGTATCTGTGTCGTTTCCATCTAAATCAAACTTGTGCATAATGTCTCTTTTCTCCCTTCTTTTCTCAGCCAAATTTGAGCAGGGTGGAGCATTTTATTCAGGCTGTTGGATCATACGAAGATAGCATATTCCAGAAAAGAGCTCGACAGCAACAGGTCTGTTTCTCTTGGATAACTATATCATTATATTAGCCTGTGGTTAGCTTTGGTTGATGGTCAAGAACTGTAAATATAATTTATTATGTATTTATTATATGTTGTGGCTAAAATCTGCACCGTATTTGTGCCATGCGAAAAATCAGTAGTCTATGCCCAATATCTGTACCGTATTTATGCCATGCCTTTCTGCAGGAAAATGGTTGCTAATTGTTTAGTTTTTCTCACAATTTCTATCCATGTATTTTTTGTATATGAATCAAAGGCAACCATTTTGAAACAGATCGGTCAACAAAAAGTTCATACCTCGCTGTATAGTTTTCCATGTTCATAGTAACAGATGTTTGACTGCTTGGTTTGAAGTGATTCTTCCTTTGTGTTTTACTGTTATTTTTCTAATATCTCTTTAGCGAACCGTGGAAAGAATTAAGCGTCAGAAGTCACAAGCAAGAAGAGGAGATGATGTTGGGCCTCAAGTTCAACCTGAGTCTCTAGTTCCAGTTTCACAATTCCGCGGTTCTCGTCTTGCTTCAGCTCCGACGGCTTCACCATTTCAACAATCTGGGTCCACCTCAGTTAAAAAAGGCAATAAAGAAGTCCATGAGAGGCCCAGTAAAGTTTCTAGGTTATCTTCAGGAGCAACTGTTGCTGCTGCAATTGTTGAAGCTGAGAATAGTCTTGAAATAGATGTATGTTTTCCTATTTCTGGAGAGGCATTCTTTAGAACTAATATATAGGCTAACCTTTTACTGAGTATGAGCCTGGAAAAGAGTAAAAATAGCATTGTTAAATAATTGTATTTCTAAAAGTTTTATATTGAGCTGGTGATTTTTCTGTACTTTTTCGTGGAGTTTAGTATTCTTCTGCTTTTCAGGCTCAAGATAACAAAGACGACTTGAAAATAAAGCTGAAGGGGATACTTCGTGACAAATCTGATGTGTTCAACTCAAAAGGTGGTCACGAGGACAAGGTAAAGCATAGAAAACAGATAATTGTGTCTTGGATTTTAACTTTATTAATGGTTGAACTTGGGTATTTATTGAATAAACAATATGTAAATTATCCTGCGTACGGATATATTAGATGAAATATTGGTTATTTTAATTTTTCATACCCATCCAGTGGGACTTCATTAGATGCATAGTATTTTGTATATCTTGGAACTTCATATTAATCATGTAGGCAAGCTTCCTGTAAAAGAAATTTCAAAGAAATTCAAATGATTTAATTAAATAGAGTCCCTAATTTTATACAAGATATGGAGTTCTTTAATTGCAAATAATGGCTTTTGAATTTGAAGGATTATCCATTTATAACAATTACCTAACATTAATTAGACATGTATTTCAATTTTTCAATTACAATTCAATGCGGATCTAGTTGTTGTTTGTAGCAACATCAAGTGGTGCAATCAACCGCTTGACCACATAAGGTGTCTGTCCATTCCTATGATGGGGAGCTTACCGTATCAAACTATCCACCTCTCTGTGTTTTGGGTGTGGGGTGTTGATTTAATGCCTGTTTTTAGTATATGATTTCCTTTATCTTAATTAGTTATGTCATTGCATTCTTGTTAATATTTTTGGTTTTAATAGATTAAGTTGGGAGAACCAGGCTGGAAAGAGAGGTATTATGAAGAAAAGTTTTCTGCTCAAACTCCTGAAGAACTTGATGCTATACGGAAAGATGTTGTAAGTTGGGAAATCGAAGTTTTCTTGGTTTTGAGTCATGAAGTTCTGGGTTTTACTTATTGCAATTTATGTTTTAGGTCCTGAAATACACTGAGGGTCTATGCTGGGTGATGCATTATTATTATCTGGGTTTTACTTATTGCAATTTATTTTTTAGGTCTTGAAATACACTGAGGGTCTATGCTGGGTGATGCATTATTATTATGAAGGCGTTTGTTCTTGGCAATGGTGAGTTCTTTTTCTAATTTTCTCTGAAATGCTGTATGAATCTTCACTCGGGTTTGCTCTCCTTTGTCTTTTATATGGGACTTGTTGTATTATCCACCTTCCTAACCTCGATGAGAAACTTGTGATAATCAAATTTTGTCTTTTGTTAGATCGAAATCTGATGTTCCTGATTTGTCTTTCCACTGTTCTACTGATATTTCTGTATAGATCTTATGTGGTATTTCCTGATTTGTCTTTCCATTGTTCTACTGATATTTCTGTATAGATCTTATGTGGTATTCTAATTGAATCTTGGATGTGTCATAGTAGATCACCACCACCTAACCAATTCTTGATGAATAACTTTCTCGGTTATGGTATTCATCAAGGCTATTTTTTCTTGGCAATGTGCAATCTATTATATTGGGTTTAAACTTTGAAAAGATTATTGCTTTCATTTTTGTTGACTGAATACAAGGATCAAATTTCTCCGTTTAAGAGATTGATGGAAACTATTTATAAGTTTCCTTTTGATAATTTGAATAAGAATTGAAGAATGTCCGAAATAAAATCAAGGAATGTAAGCCCTTGGCTACGATTTCATGTGTTTGGTTTGTTCATAACTCTCTAAAGGTGGTTTCTTTAGCAATCACTTGATTTATGACCGGATTTGGTCCGAAGATTATATCTTTCTCAACCTGTTTTGAATAACAAACCTGTTGAGAGATTGTGAATCTTTGTACCATTGATTTTCTCTTTTTCTTGGTTGTTTCATGTTTTGTTCTTTGTTTAGGATTATTTGTTTCCTTTTTTGCCCAGTTGTAAGTTATCATCCCACCGAATTAATTAATTATTTTATGGGAAAATGAGAGATAAGGAGAGTGTTTTTCCTTTTTACTTTCCTTGCCTTTGATATTCAATATTTTATTGAACCATACTGCATACCCATTACCCAAGAGTTGCTTGTTTTATGTGTATCCTTTTTCTTTTTTCTTTTTACAAAACAGGTTTTATCCTTACCATTATGCTCCCTTTGCGTCTGATCTCAAGGACCTTGGTGATCTCAATATTAAGTTTGAATTGGGTACTCCATTCAAACCATTTGATCAGCTTCTTGGAGTTTTTCCTGCTGCAAGGTTTACTTGCTATCCCATTTTTTCCCTTAAAATAGTAACTTGAACAAAACTTAAAGTTTCTGTAACGTGGAAAATATGATGTATCTGCAGCTCTCATGCTCTGCCTGAGCCATACCGGAGACTAATGACTGATCCCAACTCGCCAATTATCGACTTTTATCCATTAGGTATGTCTATAATACATCGCACACTCAAAAAGTTTTAGAATTTTCACTGAATTATATGTATTGCTCTCCCCTATGTAATATTTGATGTCGTGTATCAGACTTTGAAGTGGACATGAATGGGAAACGCTATGCTTGGCAGGTTTGCCTCCTCGTTACGTTTGCTTTTGTTTTTGTTTTTTGTAACATGACAGCAACATGGTTTGTAATAAAATCCTTCTTTCTTTAGGGTATTGCAAAGTTGCCTTTTATTGATGAAACCCGTCTCCTTCAGGAAGTGCAGAAAGTAGAAGACTTGTTAACGGTATAGCTCTTTCCTTCATTAAGTTTTATCAATGCACATTTGTTCCATTCATTGCTCTCACTTCCTTCCCCGCTTGTTATCACACCCCCTTATCATATGCTGATTTTAGTTATATTTTGTTGGTATTCTATGTCTATTCAAAAAATTATAGCCAGAGGAAAAACGACGGAATGCAATAATGTTCGAGATGCTTTTTGTAAATTCATGTCATCCTCTCTCTGCGTGCATTAGTACACTCGACAACAAATGTAAAAACATGTCCAACTCTGAATGTGCTGATGTGAAGGAAAAAATTGATCCCAATGAAAGGTCGGTATAAAAAGTCTTGCAATTTTTTTAACTTTTGAACTTACTTTTTGGGGCGAGAGAGGATTAAATTAATCTGCTTTTAATCATAATGGTAAACATGTATCTGATGGAGCATTATTTAAGGTAATGCGTTGTGCAACTATTCTCATGGTTATGATGTGTCAAGCTATTAGCTATACTCTGCTTTTATGGAATTTTTAAAATAATTTTTTCTTTTAGAAATTATTGTGGCACCTTTGTGTTGATTACCGTTTCATTAATAATAATAATAATAATTATAAATTTAGTTTTTGAAAAATGACTCAATAAACACAGAATTGCTAGGTTTCTACTAATAATATTAAGTTAATCTTGGAGATATACACAAGTGACCATTGAAAAATCTAAATATATAAAAATAATGTCAAATATAACATAGCAGTCTAAAATGTGGATTCGGAGTTGAAGCATATTGAAATTTAGATCGTTGTTAACTCATCAAATTCCATGGATTGGACGGGGGTTAGCAACTTGCACTTGTGGCTAATTTTGAAATAGCCATGGGGAACTATAGCTAATCCTTTTAAGCAATCTGTGTCATTGTGTCTCATTTCTTGACTGGAATTGGTACTTTGCTGTCAAGTAGTTAATGTTTAGATATGCTACATCATTCGATGATCATATACTACATTGCAAGCTTTTGGTGAGGATTGTGTCAATTGAGAATTAAAAAGCAATTGTTTTGAAACCTCTGATTGTGTATTTTTCTTTTTTCAAACTAAGGACAAGCAAAATGACAGGTGGTTTGTATGCATCAAATTATTTTCGTTTGCATTGTATATTCTATTTGTAATGGCAAATTTAAGATCTTGCTCGACTATTTTCTGATGTTATTTAGGGATACATGCAGTGGTGGAATGAATGGTTACATATCCTTATGTGGTGGAGAACCTTGCCCTCCCATCTTCAGGTCCCCTATTGCCGGCATGGAAGACATTATGGATAATCATGTCATGTAAGTTTACCAATGATGAATATAATAATTTAATAAAAGCATTATTTATATGATCATGGATCTGGTGTGGAATGCTAGCAGCACTCTTTTATCACACCCTTTATGTTTGCTTCAATTTACTTTTTTAAATAACACAAGTGATTTGTTTCTTATTTGCTGCACCGGTGCTCAGATGCGCAATATATAGACTTCCAGATGTACATGAACATATAACCCGACCGCCACATGGAGTTAAATTTCCAAAGAAGGTATTAAATTTTCTACTTGTTGCTCATTTATAGTTCTCTAACTCTGGTTTCTCTTCTCGGGTTCACTGCTCAATTTCAATATTGCTGAAAAAATAAAATTGTTTGCCTTTTCTTCAGATTGTTACTCTTGGAGATCTAAAACCTGAACCTGCTCTATGGCATGAAGATAATGGTAGGAGATTTAATGAAAGTGAAAGGTAAGGCTTTGGTTTAATTATATTGCACAAAAAGTGTGAAGTAAAATTTATGATTTACCGTCGAATAGTATGCAATATCTTGTCATCCAGATGATCAAAACTGTTAATGGGGCTCTGTTTTTTCTATTTCAGGAGAAACCCGCCAGGAGCTATCTCTGGTCGGGAGCTTGGAGATGCTGCACACAGACTCGTTGCCAATTCCTTACAGGTCAGGACAGACTCAAATAGATACCAGCATCCTAATGGATCAACAATGCCTTATAATGGACCAAGGGGTCATAGACAGTCACACCATGGCCATAACTACGGATCACACCCTGGCCAAAATTATGGATCACGCCCTGGCTATAACTATGAATCACGTCCTGGCTACGCCGCAATACCACCGCCTTTATCAGCTCCTCCACAGTATGTACCTTACGCTGCTGCCCCTCCTGTGCCGTATGGCTATAACCAACCATACTCTCCACCAGTGGTGCATAGTCCTCATCAACACCAATCAAATTCTTTTCCAAGAGGTGACCATCAAATTCCTAGATCACAACATTATGAAAGAAATAACCATCATGTTAACGGCGGAAATCCAAGGCATTCCTCAGGAAACAATCAGAATCCTCATTTTACAAATACACAAGGTTCATTTCCCCGTCAAAGTCACCACGACGCTGGTCGCCGCAGCCAAAACTTCCAACCATATAGAGGTTCTACCCAATGGACTTCTCCGGGTAACCCTAGTAGGGAATACGGTCAACATTCGGCCAATCATTATTCTCTATTAGATAGAGGAGCAAGCCGGAAGCCGAGGCCTCCACCCAATCATAATCGCAAATAAATTGTCGCTTATAGGGAGTATGTTACCCGACACTAATTTTAGCATTGTTGTACCATATTTTTTTTTTGCCCATTTAGATTTGTGTGAGAGCTGTACACCAATTTTATTTTCACCGTCCAAACATGATAACAGAGTCATTATCCTACCAATTGAATAGAAGAACAAATTGTGTAATCTTAGGACTCAAATTGATTACATTGTCATTCAATTTGATAGGCCTATAAATTGTTATTGATCTATCTCCGTTTTATCAGTTTATTTTTCAGTTCACGAAGTGCCAATTCTTATCCTCTGCTCTGTGTCCTCTATGCGTTTATATTTTAGAAAATCATGCAGTTATTAATTATTTAGTTACACCAAGGTCAATGGGAAATGACTAATTATCTGTGAAATATATTTGTGATATTAAACATCAAAGTATAATGTTATTGTTTTGGGGGGAAATCAAGACATTTCTATCCAACTGCGGTGATTAATTCTGATATAATTAACAATTATTGAAAATAAATAAATTTATTTTTTATGTATGCACTTTTTTTTATCAAACTCTCTATGTTGTCAGCAAAGGTCACAAGGAGTATTATGTTTATAATCTACTCAGTAATATTCTATTTGATATTATAAACTCTTTACTTTCTTGTTGTATCTTTAAGTATCCATAAAATTGATTACATTTTCCTTTTTTTTGATAATAAATTGTTTACATTTTTAATTTATGTATTATATGACTCATGATTTGGAGTGAAGTGAGCAATGGTATAAAATGTTTAACTGGTTAGCAAGGGTATATCCTTTTTCTGTCTAGTTTAGGTAGAAAAGGTGAACAAGTTCATGTTTTAGTCAAACAAACAGATAATGTCTACTAATTAAGCATAGGAGACATGCTTATACAAAAGGCTGTGTGGAAATTTCATTTCAAACATTGTTGTTTAACCAAGATTGGTATCTTCAAGCATAACATGCACGCTCATAGGAAATACATTTTTATGAAAAATGGTTTTGGGTATTTTAACAAAGTTTAGAAAACATTAAGACTCACGTTGTTCATCATGTATAGTATAAGATTTGTCTCATCTATGTACCATAGACATATTCTTCAATTAATAAGCATCGAATAGTTAAAATTGCTATTCCGTCTATTTTAATTTTTTAAAAATACTTTTAATTATCCTTAAATTTATCAAGATGAGTTAGAACATCAAATACTTAAGAAAGCCATGAGCATGCAATACATTGAGACATTTAAAGGTTTAAAGGAGGAGAGAGATTCATGGCAGGAGGACACTCTTTCGTGAGTAAGACAACAACACGATGAAAATATCAACTAATGTGCAAAGACTATGAAATTAATTTACTTATCATAATCAATCCAATTAAAAGGTTTAAAATTGTTCATATTTTTCTGCCTTTAAATCTGATTGAGAATGTACAAATATATTGTACCAAAAATTGAAATCTACTATCAAGTAATTAACATAAGATAGATAGTGCCAAAACACTTTTTTTACAGATAAATGTGATTTCTTTAAAAAGATACTTTTAAAAGACATTTTATAAAAGAGACGCGTAATATAAAATCACTTTTTCATATTCAATATCATATTTGAGATGCATATTAGAGGGAGAGATAGAATGAGAGAGATATAAAAAGAAATTTTGGAGATGAGAGGAGACAAAAGTCTTTTATCTATCTCTTTAAGTAGGATATAAAACACTTCTAATTGTTTTCACTATATGTCAAATTTGTTGTAGTGGCTATACAATACACACGTATAATTTTGTAGCACAAACCCTAGTGGATGGTAAGGAGAGGTTTTAGTATTGACGAGAGATAGTCTTTCTAAAATTGAGAGATAGAGGTAATTACATGATAGTTAAATAAGATATATAATTTAAAGTTGGTTTAAGATTTTAAATGCTAGAGTTAATTAAGTGATAATAAAAAGAATGATAGTTAAACGCTAGAGTTTTCGATCAACAACAAAAAAGAGTTAACTAATAATAGAAATTAAGGTTCATACTACTTAATGAGAGTTGGATTTAACAGAAAGATTAGACAAACTTTCACAATGTGACGAACAAATATTCGAAATATTAATTAGAGAATGTTTGTATATTTAGTGTTGGACAGTGTCTCAGAAAATATGAAACCTCCCACACAAAAAGAATGGATGAGGAGGAACCACTCCATAAATTGAGACATGATTCATGAATTGTAGACATGAATATTATAATCATATATGATACTACTAGTAGCATGCATTATTGTGTGTGTGGGTGGGACATAGATGATGGATGAGATTCTTGTGGTATATGACAGACAGAACTACAAACAAAGCACCAATTCACCTTGATTCTTTGTCCATTTGCTATCAAACAAAAAAAAGAAAGATAAAAACAGTACTTTTGCTACTTTCTACTTTTTCTTTTGGTCAGCACAATAACACGTTTCCATATTCTATTCTCTGTCTCATTCTCACCCATCATTGTATTTATACCATTATATTTCATCATTCCTCGTAACATATTAACATATTAACAACCAATTCAAGCAACATATATCATATCATTATAATAATTTTTCACTATTATGGAAATTCAACAACAACAACAACCCATGAAGTTGAGTAGTAGGTTCAAACGTATTTGTGTCTTTTGTGGCACCAGCCCTGGCAAAAATCCAAGCTACCAACATGCTGCCATTCAACTAGCCAAACAAATGGTATATATATTTTTTTCTACAACTTTCCATTAGTTTTTCTTAATTATTCCCGAAGACCATATAAAAATATAGTCATTAAGCGTTGATTTGATTGAAAGAGAAATAAAAAAAAAATCTAAATCATATAACATATGGCTTTTGGTGTCATTTTTGTTGTTCTTCGGATTAAACTAGGTTTTTGTGTGGTTTTTTTTTACTACAAGGTTTTTGTGTTTCTAATTATTATTTGAGATATGTTGTCAATGTAAGATAGTTTTACATCATAAAAACATGTCATACTATACTACATAAGTTTATTTTAATTTTAACATAACAACAAAATAATATATTCTCATGGGATAATGGATATTAGTGTTAGGTGTATAATTTTTTTGTCTCTTACTATTATTTACCAACATCGTCAAATATGTAAAAGTCAAAAACCAAAACACAGTTACTTATTTTGGTTCAATTTAGTAAAAAATAGTGAATAGTTGATAAACAAGCTCTAATAAAGATTGGTCATAGTTGGTAGAGGATGATCTACCTAATAACTAATAACCAAGAAATTAACTGATTGAATTATTGTTTGGTAAATTTTACAGTTGAAGTAACCGATGAATGAGATAAATTTTTAATTAATGTTTAATTTTTTGTCAATAATAAGATTCTAAGGGTCAAATTGAGAAGAAAAAGATAAAGTAATAAGTTCAAACGATACTTAAACAGTTATAAAAAACAATGAACTAGTAAGAAAAAACCTGAGTTTCTAAGAAAAAAATGTTATCAAAGTCAAACAAATATATTTTCGTTATATAAACTTAAGTATAAGTTATCCACTATCACCTTACAATTACAAAATCCTTACAAAAAAAGTTTATCTGCTATCTCAAAAATTTGTTATGTCAGACAAGTCGGATTTAGATCCTTTAAAATGAATGAAGTAAAAAAATGTTAAAAGTGTTATCAACCTTTACTTTTTTAATCCACAGTCAAGTATATTTGTCAGTTGACTCTATTTAAATTTTGATCTCACACCGTTTGCTTCAAACTACTATGTATGTACCAAAATCAGAGTGTACTTTAGAGGTCATTAAAATTTCTATATTTGGTTTGGGCGTATGAAAATTGAATTTTAAAAAAGTATTAAATTGAATGAATGAATTAATACAGGTGGAGAGGAACATTGATTTGGTATATGGAGGAGGAAGCATTGGTTTGATGGGTTTAATATCGCAAGTTGTGTTTGATGGAGGACGCCATGTCATAGGGTAACTCACCCATCTTTTTGTTTCTTACATTCTTGTGATTATGCATTGTAATTGATCAAGTTTGCTATTGTTGCAGGGTCATCCCTAAGACTCTTATGCCAAGAGAGGTATTTTGTTCAACTTTATTTTGTTTTCCCTAAAAGAATTGTCGCTATGTTTTTTTTTCAAAATCGAACTAAATACTCCGAGATTTACAAAATTCACGCACATTGTATACCAACCACTTGCATTGGATTAGGCGAGTTATCACCGTTAATTGAATATTTAATAACTATATATTATGACGAGTCAGACAACAAGGGAGAGTGTTGGAGAAGTTCAGACTGTATCGGACATGCACCAACGCAAGGCCGAAATGACTCGACAAGCTGATGCTTTTATCGCCTTGCCAGGTTACTTTTCTCTCTCTCCGATGTTTTTACTATGATGGAATCACTCCAATAAAGAAAGATAATCTTTGGTCACAAATAATAAATTAGTTTGCCCTTACTAATTTTTTTAAGATATATTATTATACAGGTGGATATGGCACTCTGGAAGTACTATTGGAAGTGATCACCTGGGCTCAACTAGGAATCCATGATAAACCAGTAAGTAATAATAAAAGTGCAGTGCAACTTTTGACTTTTGTCACTCATGTAAAATAGTAAAATACAATGCAATTAGTTGTGAATGATTACTAATGGGAAAATAATGGATTGTTTGCATTACAGGTAGGATTGTTGAACGTGGATGGGTACTATAACTCGTTGCTGTCATTCATTGACAATGCTGTAAATGAAGGTTTCATAACACCTGATGCCCGTCATATTATTGTGTCTGCCCATACTGCACAAGACCTCATGTGCAAGCTTGAGGTACATACCTACACAGACTTGGATTCCCCGCAGTAGAATTTTCCCACGGTTTCTCAGAGTAACGAATCTCAACCGTTTATTTAAAATCGGACGTTTCAAATTACTTACACAGTTTCACACAATAAAACAAGTTGGACCGCCTATTTGAAATCGGACGACCCAAATTTGTTACTGCAGGGTGCTATAACAATGTAAAAAATGTTTTTGATTACCATTTCATTCAAGTAGTACTAGTAAAAAACACAGTGTAATTCATATTAACCAAGTGATTAGACACAAGTAATTAATATACATCAGTTAAAGTCAAATTGTTCCTGGTAGAACAACGTTTGATATCTAACTAAATAAAAATTGGTCACGCTTTTCTAACTCCCAGCTGAGCTCCAAATTTTCAAAACCTTTTTTTCTCATGAGAATCCAAGAGTTGATAGAAAGAAAAATAGATTATAAGACAAATATACTACAAAATAGCTATTCATTTGCTAACTCCTTGCTAATTATACCAGGAATACGTCCCCAAGCACTGCGGTGTGGCCCCAAAGCAACGTTGGGAGACTGACCAGGAGTTCATAAACAATTAACCCTGTAATTTTAGATTTTCTCTATTTGACAAGACATTATATATATATCTTTTCCTTTTGTAGATAGACGCACTTACCTGGTGCATGCACTGACCAAACGGCCGTTTTCGAGTAGGTAAGCAGGAAAGGGTGCTCGGCAGCTACTGATATGTGATTTTAGGCGCGGTATGTTTGGATGTGCACTTTTACATCTGTGGCACCTCAACTCCATAGACAGTAGTTTGTCATCATCTTTCAATGTTGCTTTTCCATGATTAGATACCTCCTCAATTATATCTACTGAGTCACGAAAGAAGGCAGTGTTAAACGAGTTCCAATGCTTCTTATTTTTCAAATGCTTTGATTCGAAGTCCTGGCTAATAACATGTAAATGTAGTTGTCGCATTGACGGAGCCTGCCGAATGTAGATATGTCCAGAAAGATCAGCATGTGTGTATGTTATAATTTTATGTATATAATGTCCAAAAATGGGTGAAAATAAAATAGTTTACCAGCCCATGAATATCTTAGTTTGCAACTAAAACCTAAATGCATGCCCATAAAATAAATAAAAAAGATTAGCCCTTTGAAGTTACTTGCAGATGCTCTTTCTCAACCAAACAATAATATGATTGCTTTATTTTCTATTGGTTCTTTTTTTTATACAAATATTGATTTTTCTAATACGAAGATATGGGTAATTAATAAAGAAAAAGCTAGTAATTAAATATCTTTATCATGTGAAAAGTACCTTCCAAACACTAGAAAATCCTTTAATAATAGCTTTTCTTTTACAAATTTCAAATATATTCTTTAACTGTTTCACTGGTGAATTATCACTTGAATAGTTGAGTTAATGAAAAAATATACCCAGCTACAAACGAATCAATTTTCAACATCTATTGAATTTGAATTCAACTTAGCCGCTAACTAACTTTAAATATGTTTTATGGTCGAAAGCATACTTGTGCCAAAGTCACTCATTAACCAAAAAGCACGGGGATCTTCATTTTCTTTTCTTTTTCTGGGCAGGGGAAGTGAAAAAAGAAAACACATCTTGAGTATAAACTCTACATACCGAGTGATATCCAAGGCGAAATACTAATGAAGCATTCTCGCTCAAGAATTTCTCAGCCCATTTTAAACCCACTGCATGCATCCTTTTCAATACCGAAAGGTGCTCCTCTTGGACATCTGACAGGCAATCAAGACCTCTACTACGTGCCAACACCAGAACATGCTTCTGTGCCTGCCAAGCACAAAGAAACTCAGTATGTTACATTTACAGAGTCAAGCATGTCAGAGAAAATGAAGAAAGAATAAAAGGGACGAACTCACCTTAGGATACATATCATTCAATACAACAATGTCTTCTGAAATTTCAAGCAAGTCATCCTTATGATTTTCAGGATGCATAGCTATTTGGTGAAGAACTTGAGCCCATGACCCCCAAGCCTTCCTCATGCTCCCATCGGTTCTTCTATGCTCGGAATCTACCTTTTCATCCTTAGAACCCGTAAAGGCCAATTCAAAACCATCGTGAGCTCCCTTGTATTTCTTGCTTTTTTCCGATCCATGATCAGCATCTCTCTTACTCTTTTGATCAGAATTAGTAGAATGATTTATGGAACACTTTTCAGACTGATCCTGCAACTCCAAAGTCTTTTTCCCAAGGTTTTCATTATGCTGTACCTGGTTCCTAACGATTGATACAAAACCTTCAAATAGTGATGCATAAGCATCTTGGAGAACTTTGCAGCCTTTTTCATAATCACTGTTCAGACAATTTGGTCTTTGTGGATTCATGTTAGGTCCAAGGACATGTATTACATGGGTCACACATTCTCTTGTGAACAATGGAGAAGATGAAGGTAGAGGGACAACAACGGCATTCCCAGGTGAAAGAGTCTTCGCTTTTTCTTTGGTTGCAGACTCCAGTTCAGGACCTGCGGCATCAAAAATTGATGCATTAACACCTCCGCCACCAGGTTTTAGCCGCCTGCAAAGGTTTTTTCATTCAACCAAAACATGTGAAAAATGACAGGTTTAATTGACTGAAAACATATTTTATCCGTGGAAAATAAGTCGAAACTAATGAGATTTACATTAATAAGCAATGCTTCGGCATTAACTGAAATAATTAGAAAGGGATGGCCAAAACAAAGGTAGATGAGTTAATCCATTGGCGGCAGAAATCAAATAAGAAAAAGTGAAAGCTTTAATCTAGAACTTGATCATTAAGTTACTGGTATTAAGAAATTTCCAAATGTGGTATCATACAACTAGAGTACAGACTGAGGAAATCCTAACACTTAGAATAGGGCCTACCATATATAAGTCATAACTGTGACACATATGAACCTCTAAGAGGTCTACTTTCTTGTGTGTTTATTAAATTTCTATTTCAGCTTGGAATTACATTATTTGTATACACCAAAATCATATAATCTTACCAATTGGCAGCATTAGCTATGACATTACAGCGCAAACCTCCTGTGGAATGAAGGCGAGTGATGTCTCCAACATGGGTAAAGAACTTTTGGGTATCAATGTTCTTTTCTGCCACTTTGGATTTAACTAAGGACAAAATCTTTGACTTGTGTGTCAAGTCAACTAGTACAAGCCTGGCATTCCCCATCTTATTTGAGTACTCTCCGACCTTCTCAACAATAATATCAGCTGCCTTATCATGGTTGAATTGGAAATCAGCTGTTGAAATAGATGGAAACGCTAGAGTTGGGGGATCATCCAAAGAAATTTGATTGTGATAGGAACCCGCATATTTATCAGCTTGGCCTTTTGTTTCCTTTGACGCTAACTTGGAATTATCATGCGGTGATGGAATGTTTTCCGTATCTTTGCAGAGGGAATCATTTTTCCCAGGAGTCTGGGAAGTAGAGCCTCCGATGACATTTTCTTTAGATGCAGTATCAACTGGAACCTCTGCCTTTTTCAGGAATTTCATTACACTAGATTGGATTTTTGAATCTGGATTTTTCTGACCAAAGCAACCATGTGAAAGGTTCTCCAGTGGCCCAAGTTTTTGGTATGTATCCATAGCATCTTTGACATTACTCTCACTCTGACAAAATGTTATTCGGTTAAAGCCTTCACTTAATTTGGGCAGCTCTTTATTTTGAAGCATTCTATTCACAACTGCAGCGGCTTTTCCACCCTGCAAATTTCCTTCATGCCCAGATCGTTTAACAGATCGAGAAATACAAAGCTTAGCGGGAAGATCAAGTACAACTGCATGCATATCTATTTGGCTTTCACCCCGAAGCTTTATAAAATCTGATCTTTGTTCTCTGTTAAGATTGCATCTGTCAATGAATACACTCTTCCCATCCTTCAATGCTCTAGCTGCACTACTTAGGCATTGAGCTTTACTTCCTGCTTTACCATTTCCAATAGTGTCCTAAAGCAAAAGAAAGAAAGTACAACCAATGTTAGTCGAGATTCAAAACTACCTACCGTGACACTCCCTGCTTTACCATTTATCAAGTGTTGTACCAAGGGATTATTACTGCTGCTGCCTAACATCACAAAAACTGATTTCATTGCCATTCAAAAAGAAAAAACTGATACCAATCGTTAGTTGGTTCAGTGGTGATTGGCGTTGAACTTGGTAGGGAGGACCACGGTTCGATCCCCCGCAACTGCGATCGGGAGGGGGCTGGAACCACTTGATGCCAGAACTGACCCCCGAACCAGATTCAACTGGTGGTGAAAGCCAAAAAAAAAAAAAAACTGATTTCTTTCCCTTCATGATAATAACTTCCAAACAGGGATTAAGATTTCCCTAACCCTCCATCCAAACACACCTAAATCCCTCAAGAAGACTAGAACTAGAACAACCAGCATTTGCTTAGAATCTTTCAAATATAAGTGTATATGAATATATCCAAGATCAGCCGATCAGGGTGAATATCAAAATGCATAAGTATAACACACACGCTTGAATCAACTCAAGGTTATCAAACAAACTAATGTAGTGTTTTGAAGTTTTATAAAGTACTGCATTTTGATTCCAATGAAATAATGAAACCAAAGAGAACATCACACTTTAATTCATTCTGTTTTTGTTTCACATACCAAATGTAAAATTCCATTCACTCCTTTTTCATCAATTCCCTCACTTATTTCAACCTAACGTAAAACCAACACTTCAAATTGAAGACGTGTCCCATGTCCAACATGTTTCGGTTCAATGCACAGTGTTACAAGCAATCATTTCTATTTTTTCAAATTATTACCGATGTCTACATGTCAGTGTCGTGTCTATATTTGTGCTTATTCTTCATAGTTTTGAACTAATGGTTATTAGTTACCACTACTTACATTGAAAAAAAAAAAAGCAAAAAACTTGAGTGGTGAAAATGAAACCCAGTGAGGCATTTAATCGAACAGGTAAAAGGGAAAGTAAAAAACAAAAAACCTGACAAACGCGAAGCCAAGGACGAGAAGAGGAACGCATAACCTCTTCACAGAAGGTTGATTTCCCGCTTCCAGGTGCACCCACTAAGATTACCAAAATGGGTTTTCCATCTGCGACATTAACAAACAAAAAGAGGGTTTAATTAATTTGCATGATTCATTTTTTAAAAATGTATAGAGAGTGAATAAGGTTGTAGAAGGAAACCTTTGTTGTGGTCGGAAGTTTGGTCGTCGAGGTCCATGTCCATGTTCAAATCCGAGGTTGTCCTTCAAGAAGATTCTATGATCGGAGTTGTGTCAGTTTTTGAGTTGAAGGCAACATGCCAAATCGGAGTGTAGTACTTTGCTTATACTTAAATAAATTAATTTAGCTCCTAAAATATCAATCACTATCTATTCAATTTATCCTAGAAAAGAAAAAAAAAAAATCTTGAGATTATATTCGGACTTTTCTCGGATATTAATTTTAGGATTTTTTATGATTTTGTTTTGATTATTACAATTTTTATTGATATACAATGTAGTTTTTACAATTTAATTGTTTAAATAATAATTATTTTATTGAAATAATAGATAAAATATTTTGATATCTTTAAAATTTTGTTTCATGTGTTTTCCTTGTTGGAACCTTACTTCGGATGGAAATTTCTCTCTCAAATTCGCTTATTTTATCATGCATAATAAATATTACTTTTTTCCAACAAATCAAGATAGTTTTCAACATATCTGGTCTTGGCAAGGCCCAAACAGGTACAAAGCATTCTTATGGAAGATAGCTCGTGATAAAATTTTGACTAACGAGGAAAGACATCAGAGGCATGGCTATAGATAACTTATGTCCTAGATGTGGATTCTAATTTGTATTCATCTAAACGAAGCATCGAGGTGTCCTGGACTCCTCCACAACATGATCATTATAAGGTTAATGTTGATGGGTCTCATAAGAAGTCATCAGGAAATTCTACTTGTGGAGGTTTGATTAGAGACTCTAATGGTAAGTGCATTCGAGGCTTATACAATAAACTTGGTTCCTGCTCTGCTGTCTGGATTGAACTTTGGGCCCTTCACATTGGAATGAAATAGAAATGACAAATTAGTTGAATATCGAAATTGTTATTTTTGAGATGGATTCTCTAGTCGAGGTCAATATGGTCAATTTAGGCTCATCTCCAAATGCCTTCCTTTCGGGAGTGGTTATGGTGCATAAGCTTTTTCCTTATGCACCGTGCATAAATAATGAAAATTATTTAATGCACCCCCTAGATTGCTTATCACACCCCCCAGATTACTTAGCGCACCCCCCAGATTTCTAGTGCACCCCCAGATTTCTAACGCGCCCCCTAAAAATCTAGAGGGTGCACTAAGTAATTTGGGGGGTGCACTAGAAAATTGGGGGGTACGCTAAACAATTTTGGGTATTTATGCACGGTGCATAAACATGGCTTATGCACCATAACTTGTGCCATTCCTTTCAACCTCTTCTCCAAGAGGTGATCACTCTTCTCCACCATCATGGATGGAGCACTTCAGTCTGTCATGTGTATCGCGAGGCTAATAAATATGCTGATATGTTAGCAAATTTCGGGCACACTTCTTTAGATTTTAATTGTAATTTTATCAATGTCTTTTCTCCTACTCTTAAACTCCTACTGGAAGATGATGTAAGAGGAGTTAGTTTTTCTCAATTGATTCAGTAATTTAATTCCTTTCATTATAAAAAGAAAAATCCAATCAGTGTACATCAAATACAGCATTACAATAAATTTTGTATTATTTTGTCTCGTACTTAACATATCAAACAAGGTACAATACAAAACTGTTTGTCTTGTGCACTGATCATCAAACAGAGTGCGTATAAAAAATTGTCCTGTAACTCAACCACTTGTCCAATAACCATTCTTTTGCAGATCAAACGCACCATAATCTTCATAACGTTTTAATTTTTTTTTAAAAATTATTCGATTGCTATAATCTATTGATTTGATTTTGAGAACGTTTTTATACATATGTCTAAGTTAGATTATGAATTCTCATCCTTAATTCCTTATACACATGTCAGTCATTCCTTATACATATGTCAGTCATCTGTCAAACATTTTATTTTTCATAAGTATTGAATATAAAAGACTAAAAATACTTACTCCATTCGGTCTTAAAATATAAGTAAAAAATAATTTTTTAAATTCATTGAATAATATAAAATTGGAAGGAGTACTTTTGTAGAATAAAATAGAACATTGAACAATATAAAATTGTACAAAATTTATTTTTGAATGGCTAGAAATTTCACCCTCAAAGTGGATAAATTAGATGACCGGAATTTGAACTCCGATTTTCAACATATATAATGCAATATCTTTTCAATTGAACTAAACTCACGAAATAAATTGGACAAAATTTATGTAAAGATTAAACTCAAAAAGTCATATTTTATATGAATTAAAAGTATACATATATTAATACCAAAAACAATATATAAATATTGGCTTAACCTATTTTTTCTTTTTAATTGATTTGGTTTCTCATGCTCTTGAATATTACAAGAGAAATTATTTTGTGACTCCTTTGTTGGCTTATTATTTCTTATTGTCTAAAAAACGAGATCTTATTGCAGGCAATAAAAAAGAATATTTTTGTAGATGGAGAGGACAGAGGAGTGTGTAAACTCTGAAACCAGCCAATCACTACACGAATAATAATAATAATAATTAATTAATTAATTATAAATAATTTAAAAACTGAATATTGACGTTCACACTGAAAAGTATACAGAGCAGAAGAGAAAGAAATTATCGAATTCAATATTTCTTCAACCTTCAACACCGAGGAGCAGTTAAGAGAAGGTATCCAATTTCAAAACTTTCATTCTTAGGGTTTTCCCTTTTCATTTTATTTCGCAATTTTTTCTTAAACATTATTACCTTTTGCACACACACCAATTACAATGTTTTGTTTAGAGCCAAATGTTGATAGTTAGTAGTCACTTAGTTGCTAGTAATGTTAGGGTAGGGATTCAAATATCTGTACCGACAATTCTGATTGAAGACGCGTCTGGTGTCTGACACTGATACATATGAGATTACATTTAATTAATTTATTTTCTCAAATTACTGTTGTTGTGTATGTGTAGTGTTCGGTGTCTGTGTCAGTGAATTTGATTGGGAAATTGGATGACTTACATTTTGAGTTCTGACTTCGATTTGTTAAAGTTTGATATAAGAAATCCAATGTTCAATCAACGAATTCGATTTACTAACTGTGCCAATCAATCATTGTTTTTTTTTTATCCAATGTATTAAGGGAGTATGTTTATTTCTATTTACTAATAAAATGTTGGAGGTCTTTTGATATAGCATAGCAATTCCATGATATGAAGAAAAAAATGTGAAAATTGAGGCTGTAATTTCTTTAATTGTATTTCTTTTTCTTCCTGCATAGTTAACTTGTGTGTCACTGTTGTTGAACTGGTTATGTAGGATGCTAGTTAGTGGGGGTTAAGACCTCCCTCATATCTGCACATAATTGGTGGTAACTTTTGTTTTAGTTACTTTCGCCGCCTCTCGTGTCGTGGCCCCCTATGAGATAGTTGTGACACTGCTGTAAAAATGAAACTTTTGGTCATGACTTTGGGTAGATATAAGCTTTTTAGCGAATATTTTTTCGTAACTTTTAGTGTAATAAATGCAAAATGTGTTTTCAAGAGAATCTTGTTGAGCAAATTACTGACGATTAAGCATTCATGCAGGTGCAGATGGAACTTGAACCCAGTAATCAATCCAAGCAAGAGCGTTCAAGGACAAGATGGACGCCATCCCTTGACAAGGTATTTGCAGACTTGGTTGTCAAGCAGATTCAGCTGGGGAATCGACAAAACGATGCTTTTGACAAGAAAACATGGAATCACATTCGTGATGAGTTTAATAGGAAAACAGATCTTAATTTCAATAATAATCAATTGAGGAAACATCTAGATGTTCTTCGGACACGCTTCTATAATTTGAAATCTACTAATGATCAAAATAATGGCTTTGTAATTGATGATCCCCTTTACATTGGCCTTGAACAGTGGGAAGACATAGGGGTAAGTTAAGTTCCTTTCTTTATAATAATATTTTCCCTATGCATGTAATGTCAACCGTTTATTTAATATGAATTTGTTACGTTTTCTGTACAGGCACAGCCTAGGAATGAAACAGTTAAAGGGAAAGAATGTCCGATATATAAGCAACTCTGCACAATATTCACAGACTCTCCCGCCGATGGGAAATATGCTCAATCTAGTCACTATGAAGAGTTAGATAAATCAGTCGATGCTGCTGGCTTGACTTCATATCCAGAAATTGGGGTCTCACATTATGAAAATCCATCATCCTCAAAATCCATTCCAGGGAATATCTCAACTGTTGAGAAAGTGATCAAGAATTCTCTTGATAGAAAAAGGAAACGGCTTAATGAAACACAAACTACTAGTCTGGATCAAGACACATGCAATGCTATGGCAGATGCCTTGTTAGAAATGGTTTCTGTTTCGAGGTTAAGGGCGGTTGTTTCAAATGTAAGTGATGATAAATATTCCATAACAAACTGCATTAGGGCTCTGGATGATATACAAGGCATTGATCAACAGCTCTATTTTTCTGCACTGGATCTCTTTGAGAATCCTAGTTTGAGAGAGACATTCATTTCTTTAAAAAGTGTCAAGATTCGACTTACATGGTTACAAGGAAAGTGCAGTAAAAGTTCATTTCGTTAGTATAGGTTTAAGCCATTTTGAAGTTGACTTATTTTTTACTTAGGCTATAGGCTAAGTATATACTCTTCTTTTTTTGTTTTGCTGTAAGTAATTTTGTTTTAGCTCTTGCAACCTTTCGTAACTGTTTACATGTGCCATTTCATCTGAATATGATTTTTGGTACCTGTTAATTAAATGTAAACTGATGGTGTCTTTTGCAATTTTTTTTGTTATATATATGATTTATAACTTAAACCATTTTATTTCAAATTTGTAAATCATTAACTTAATATATATTCTTTTATAGCGTTCCAAACATAAGGCGAATGAACTTTCTTTCAGAAATGTTTTATCTGTAACGACAGAACAGAGAAAACTTATGTTGTACTTCATTCTACTGATAAAAAAACCTTAATGTTCATGTACCTTCATTGAGAAATAGTATCAACAAATTAAAAGCCAAGGGTATGTAAACAAAAGGCGTAGCTGCGCACAATTTTCAATTTCAGCTGCTGATCTGACCTAAAACGGTTTACATTACTCACAAATAAAACCAATTTAAAGTGATTTCAACCATCAATTTGAGATGGGACAGTTGAGATCGAAAATTGTGTGTAGTTACCACACCAAATCCAAATTAGGGGATACACCATGATTCTCATAGGTCTAGTTACTTGCATATTTTTCATTTGTTAATAAAAACAGGTTTCAGTAAAGTTGCTGCATCAGTGCATCTTGATAACTTTTCATGGTGGGTGATTGCATAAGGAAACTTATTCTAATCTCTCTTCAATAATCCCAAGTAAAAAGCAGAAAACCATATAAACTCCACAGAAGAAAAATCTATCACAGACTAGGAGAACTTGATTTCACATTTCATTTTTAGAGCTCCATAAAGCATCATCACTTTTGGGAATCTATCACAGACTAGGAGAACCTGATAACCAATCAAAATTCAAAGCAATCCTTAATGCTGCTAACTAGGTACTTATCATCACTTTTGCAGTAATCAAGCAAAACTGTCATGGCTTCTAGCAATTTCAGGCCATAACACAGAAATTTCCTCTCACTTTAGAGGCTAAATATGCTTCTAGTATCGTTGTTACAGTGGCAATACAAAATTTGAACCAATAACCTTGAACAATTTAGAGACACCTCTCTCAGCCTACCCCCACCACCACTACTGTAGCTTATTATCCTTCTAATATTGATAAAAAAAGTGGTATTATATTTAACCATTTAAGCTAGACAACTCAAACAAAATAAGAACTAAAAACAATGATACTAATTTCGGCATAGTTACTTTCTCCAAGGGACCATATACACAACAAAATTCAATCTTTACAACAGGACATTCAACAAATAATGTCTCGAATGCAAAAAATTTACATAGATAGGTTATGAAAGGGAGTGGCTTAATATCACTGGTTAAAATTGTAAACCAAATGAAAGCATCAACATGATTATGATAGTTGTATTCGGTGTGTACAGAGACCAAAGAAATTGAACGAGTACATTAACATCACGATTAAATCCGAAATCAGCGCCCTTCAATATTTAGCTTGTCTCAGTCATCATCTTTGAATTCTCTGATCAAATATAAAACACAAAAAGTGTTAACAATAGACGAGCAAAGAATCCTACACTAACTTTTCAAATTACCAAGATTTAATTCCCGGTAGTGATTAGTGATTTGACTAGAAGATATGCTATCCCAGGCAAAGCGTGTGCCGAATGAAGAATTATCATGGTATGCATAATGACTAGACTTATTCATTGGTAGACTATAAATTATGAAGGTGAAAAAATCAGATTGCAGAAACCCCTACCTACGATCAAGATAACGAGGTTGAATACCAGACCCTTGACAAGTTGTGCATGTCAGCGAACCAGCACCTTCACAATTTATGCAGCGAGAGACCTCCGTCTCAGCCCCACCAAGTTCAACTGTCACATTACCAGTTCCCAAACAAAATCTGCATTTCTCTGGCGAAAATTTAACATTTTCAAACATAAGCTTGGCAAAAAATATTATCAAGCAATTAATTTCCATTTCCACTCTTATAAATGCAACAATAAAATTTCCCCCGCCTGCTGTAGTGCTGAAACAATAAAATTTCTGTACTCATACCGTGATTTCTTTTCTTCTTATTAATTCAGAACAGTTTTGTTTCCCTTTTCAATTCTCAAGTTGTAGCGCAATTAATTGTGAATTTCATAAACAGGTTCATTCATGAAATCTTTAGTAACTTGTGCAATGATGACTTCGAGATTTACCTTCAAACCATAGCACTAAAAGAGAGGAATATCTTAAGCAATTAGAATGCAACTAAATAACAATGAATCCTTTTGCTATATGAAACTCAACTGATTACATTTACAACCTAATGTTATGCAACTAACACAAATCAAATACTATAAACTTGTTAAATAATAACTTCTCGTGCAAGTTGAAATTCAATTCTTCATTTAATTATTTTTTTTCTAGAATTTCTATCATTTAGCTTATCGATAAACAAAACTACCTACAAGCTGATAAGGACTTTATCTATTGGCATAAACACTAATGAAAACAACTTATGACATATTCATAAATTGTTTTCTGCTTATTTACATAAACTCTCCAAGATACCTTATGAAAAACTTACAGCTTATACGAAAAACAGTTTAACTAAACATTTTATCTTTAGTTATGGAAATTGCTTAGAGTAAGTGCTTATGCTATAAGTTGCAATTTAAACTGGTTATCCAAACGTAGCCTAAGTTCCAATGAAATACTAAGCTAATACAAAAAATCTGGCTTTATAGTACAACAAACAATATTACATAAGTAACTTAATCCAAAAAAAAAAAAATAGATAAGTAACTAATTACTATTGATTAGTATAAATACTTACGAGCTCCAGATCCATTGCATGGGAAGCAGGGCTGCCTATTATCTCTCTTATTCTGCAACAACAAACAAGGTATACATATGCATATAAATAAATTTTAATCCAATACATTATTCTATAATAAATTAAAAAAAAATGGTAAAAGCACTTAACCGCATTATCAATTTGTGTTTCATAGAACACTGGAATGCCAATTCCAACAGCCACACTCAAAACACCAACAGTTATAGCCACTATCTGAAAACAAACAAACAAACAAACAAAAACACACATTCATCATAATATAAAACAAACATGTTTATTAACAACATAAAAAAGAAAGAACAAATTCTTGTTTATTAACAACATAAGAAATAGGAGGAAAATAAAAACCGTGTTTTGATCAAGTTCAATAGCTCTAATACGTGGATAAAATGTGGGTTTTTGTTGAATTGTATTTGCAGCTAATGGGGTGATAGATAAAGATTTAAGAGGGGAAGAAAGAAAGGATGAATGAAATTTAGGGAGAGAAAGGGAACAAGATATTGTCATAATTTTTCACATTCAGTTCAACTTCAACTAAGTGTTGAATGAATGAATGTGATGATTGTGAGGCAATGAAATGAAACTCCAAACAAACATCATCCATTCAGTGATATGATACTGGAGGAGCTGTCACAACCACATTGTCATGCTTCCATCTGCCACGTGGCTCCATTGTGTTCATTTTTCAATTTCTTAGTTTCTTTCTTTCTGTTGGGTCATAAGCATTGGGTTATCATGGGACTTATAGGACCAACCCAAAGCCCATCTCTTTGGAAAGACTGAAACTTGGGGGGAATTTCTTTTCGCACCCTCTGTCCTTCTCGCGTGTTCTCTGCTTTTCTAGTTTTACCTCCCTTGCATATTAAGTAACGAGTGTGTAAAAATGTAAACGGGGGCGCCAATTGTTGTGAATTCGCTTGACTCACACCAATAAATCCTTGATGTGTGGAGCAAATAGAACCAAGCAACCAAACAAGTGATAATAGCAATAATAATCAACCAACAATAATAACAGTAAAAGCGATAAAGAACACAGTTGATTTGTTGACCCAGTTCGGTGTTAATGAACCTAATCTGGGGGGAGGGCAGCCCTCTCCGTTCCACTATCAATAGAAACCTTGATTACAATGAGATTCTCCACAAGAGTTACAAGAATTAGAGTTTTCCTAATTCTACCCTAGTCCCGAATCTCTCCCCGTGACCAAGAGATTCAATCACAAGTGTTTCCCAAGGTGATAGAATGTTTCCCCAACCCTAGGGTCTTCCCAAGAACTTTTTTCTATTAACCCTAGTCTTTATGTCGGCTCCAGAAACCCTAAAAACACCTTAGTTTCCTCAGAAAACGCAAACAGCAACTTTATATACGCGTGCTGGCGCCCCGCGCCAAAAACAGCCATTTCCAGCACTCTCCTGGCGCTAGGCGCCACCAAGCCAGAAGCCACAGCTATTTCCAGCACCCTCCTGGCGCTAGGCGCCACACAGCTGCTAGAAACCCAGTTTTCTGATTTTCTGAGTTTTCAAGGCAAAACTCCAACATATACATATAGTAGAATGAAAATAATGCAGAAATAAAGAGACAATATTTTTCCATTTTCTGATACAAGATAGTTAAATGAAGAAAATATGAGAGTGACAGGCTAACACATAGAATGATTAGGAGGCACATGAGAGAATAAGCAACAATATATTGATCATCATTGATTTTGAACTTTGGCGATTAGCATCATATATGGTACATGATATCTATGTTGGACATATTCTAACGCTCCATAACATATAATAGAATCCAAGGTTTTCTTTCTTTTAGTTTTTTTTTTTTTAACCTTCTTATCCTCCTTTTTTTATTTTTACATTTTTAATAATACCTTCTTATCTTCTAGTTAAAAGGAAACGTATCAAGCACATGACAACCTTTTTGCTGGTTTTCTTTACCTTTAAATGTACACATTCTATGATGATAGTTACATGGTCACAAATTTTATTAGGTAACTTCCCTTTGCCTTTCTGAAATATAGCTTATAATTGTGCCTTTATTACATGACAAGTTTATTTCTTTTGTCACCTTTTGCTTTTGATGCCTAAAATACATCCACCATGTTTGTTTAGCTTTCTTGTGGTTGACAAAAACTGCCGCAACACTCGTGTCCTCCACTCCACCAACTAAAAGATAGACAGTGTTCCTCCTAATCCAATTGCTTCTATATATGGTTGATGATTATATATATAACCAAATATCACGCATTTTCAACCTAAACCTAAGTTTTTTATTTGTTAAAATTCATATGACTCCACCAAATTATGGTAGTCTAATATAAATTTGATTGGACTATATATAGATTTTAATCAATAAAAAATAATTTATTGAAAAATGTGTATTAAAGAATTATTGATAGAACTATTACTTTTGTATATATACCAAATTTTTCTTTGTAAACTCATAGTACATTCTCATGTACAACTGTCGAGATTAATATTTTTTTTTTCTAAAAAAAATTTAAATATCTACCATTTATATATACATGAATTTTACACACATAGAGTTCACAAGTAAATAAACAAGATTTTGCAACCAATTATTATTATATTATATAGTTTTGGTATTTTTTGGACACATTATTTTAAGAGAAATGTTATTTTGGCAACTAATTTGGGACAACCTAATGGACAACTCTCCTTACAACTTCATTTTAATTTTTTTAATAATTATTTGTTTGTCTTTGATTTTTGTGCCAACCCTCATATTGCTTCTATGTCTTTAGTTGTCTCATTAGTTGTCAAAAAAATAGTTGTACAAAGGCTTAATAGATCTTTTGATCCCTGTATGTTCGTGAATTTTTGGTTTTAGTCCCTGTATTTTGTTTTGTTGCAAATAAGTCCCTCAATGTACAAATTTTTTTGGTTTTAGTCCATAAAGTCAAAATCCGCAGGAAAATTTGAAGAAAAATCTCCACAAAAACTGCAAATTTTCCTGCGGATTTTGACTTTAGGGACTAAAACCAAACAAATTTATACATTCAGGGACTTATTTGCAACAAAACAAAATACAGGGACTAAAATAAAAAATTCGAGAACATACAGGGACCTAAAGATCTATTAAGCCTTCTACAAATAACATACTCTTATTTTAAATTAAATGTGGCACATGATTTTTTGGAACATATATGCAGCACGCATTCTGGCACAAACAAAGAAGCCAAAGTCATCCACATGACTATGATAACTTTATTAATTAAAGCAATGTATTGCTGCTGCTGCGGCTCCTCCACGTTTTTCATCCTTATTAAAATATTCAATTCTGTTAATTTTGTTTAAGAAATTATGTTATTGGAATTACAACTTAATTTTAAATTATGTATTGGGAATAGAAAGATTATCTGTTCTGTGAAGTGAACACACAACTATGCAAAAATGATGAACAATTAGTGTGTTTGGTTTAGCTTTAGATAGAATTGATTTTGATAGAATTGATTATGTTAGAATTGATTTTATCAGAATTGATTTTAGCATAATTGATTTATGTTTGGATACAGTTATGTAAAAGTGAGTTGAACAATAAATTTCAGTGTAAAAATAATACTTAAAGCCAGAAGCTACAAATCCTAGCTTCTAGCAGAATCAATTCTGGAGGCAGAATCAATTCTGCTTTAAAGTAACCAAACATCTAAAACCAATCTAAAATCAATTTTATACCTCTAGAATTGCTTTTGGCTCTTCCAAAAGCTAAACCAAACACACACTTAAACACACTGAATGAAGTAAATAATTGAAATGAAAGGGTCCGGGGTCCAGTTACAGCCAACTTGTGCACCTCAACTCAACTAATTTACCTCTTTGATTTTTGATTAAAAGCACTTTTGTTTTGTTTGTGGTTATTCATGCATCACCACATGTCCCTTCACCACCAAACAATAATTATTTATGATTAAAAGTTTTGAATTTGAGAATTATTCTTTTCTTTTACAAGTTACTCTTTTAAATATTAAATAAAATATGAACATACTCCATCCGTCCCAAAATATAAGTAAAAGTTGGTCAACAAAAGTGAATGTATTTGGTCAAAATCCTTAACCAAATACATCAAGTTTTTTTGACAAATTTTTTCTTATATTTTGGGACGAAGGGAGTAGTTTTTATTTTTTTATTTTTAAATTAATCATTTTCCATATACTACCTTATTGACATTTTACTATACTAGTATTACTCAAGAGACCAATGTGATTTTTTTAATACTTAAAGGACTAACCTAAGACAAAAATATATAGTGTTATGGTATTAATGTGTTAATTTTAAAATGACAGAGAGCGATAACCACTTTAATATTTTGAATTTGAAAGAATGAGGCAATTTAATAAAATAGTAAAGTCGCCCTTTTAAATTGAAAATCGTCTCTAGTTCATGTTCATCTTTAAACGTTAACAGTAGAATTAACAATAGAGTTATGGTTGACCAAAAAAATAAATTACAATAGTGTTATTGTAAGAAGAGACATCACCAAACTCCAATGGTACAAATAGAAACAAATAGAAACTAAGAAAGAAGAGACATCACCATTGATTTGAATTCTTCTACCAATAATAATTTGAAGAGTATAATTTATTATTTTGGTGAAATGAAAATCATGAAGTAGTCACATAATCAATAATGTTATGGAAGTGGAGATTAGAACTATTAAAAAACCAAAAAAATAAATCTCAAACCTCTTCGAGACAATGTTCATCAATTAGATTTAGAAATGAGGATTGAACCTATTAACATAATATTTAGATTTTTTTTTTTCATAGAGTAATATTTAGAAATTATTAATAAAAATATAAACATAAATTATGGTAAACGGTTATTAAACATTCATCAACATTGAATTGTTTTATTAGACTTTGTTGTTGAATAGACTTGAACCATTATGATTAGTTCAAAAGAAGATCTATATTATTAGACGGTTAATCTTCGTGTTTGAAAAAACGTGGCAGCAATGAGGTAGTCATACTAGTGTTCACTTCGTAATTTAAATGTAATTTGAGATATTTTTTGACATTTTTGTAAATATGATATATTATAATAATGTTAAAATTTGAAAGAGTGACTAAACTAGTAGAGTTTCTACTAAACTTGTTTGGTAGAGTTCACTAACTATTGTTTCTGACACTGACCCATAGACCATTAGCAAATTGAAGAAGAAAATGACATTTGCAAATTGAAAAGCAACCATTTAACGGCTCTTCTCTTCTTTTCTAACAAACTAAACCTCTTCTTCCATTTACTGTTACTTTCAATCTCTCACCGACAACGTAACCGTTAACGCCACCATTTTCCGCCGTCGTCTCCGATCTAGATTCACACTCTTCTCATTTTATTTATAACTTCAGGTATTTCTTCATTTCTCATTCTTCTTCGTTTTCCATTTTGCCATGCGTAAACCTAATCAAATCAAATCAAATCAAACGGTTTCACTGCTGCATTTGATTTTTCTCATTACATGTACTAGTTTTGTTGAGTTTGATATTTGACATTCATCATTTTTCGACCTAGTTCCTTCTGGATTTCCTGATTTTTTGCTTCTACAATGTTATCTATGAACACTGCATTTGTTGTAGTTGAAATACAAAACTAGAAGTAGTGAATTGAAGTTTGGTAAAGAAAAATATTGGAATGATAGCATAGTGTTTATGAGCTTGGTAAGGATGGGATTAGAACTATTTTAGGTTATGAATTACAACTTAGAAGCTTAATTGTAGCAACTGGATTATTGTTCTTGCGTTTCAGTTGGTTTGAATTGGATTTTGAATTAACAGGCAATCTTTTGGTTTTTGATTTCAGGATACAAAATGATAGGATCCTTTCTTACCTGGGCGCTTGTGTATGCTTCGCACTCTCCGAAGTTTTTGAATTCATATGTTGTTAATGATTTGAATTGTGATATTTGAAGCTTAATGATTTTCTTTGTCGTCTGGTGTGTTGGCAGGAGTGTTTTTGGATATGCTTATCCAGCTTATGAATGCTATAAAGTAGTTGAAAAGAATAAGCCTGAAATTGAACAACTTCGATTTTGGTGCCAGTATTGGTATGCATTTGTACAGATTGATCCTCTGTGATAAACTTATTCTTGATGATTTGTTGTAAATAGTGATACAGACACTGTTTTATATTTTTATGTTGCAGGATTTTGGTTGCTGTTTTGACGGTGTGTGAGAGATTTGGGGATACATTAATATCATGGTAGATGACTATACTATCTTGGAAGTTTTCTGTTCTAATTCAAAAGAGTTTATCATAGATTCTTATTTTTGAATTGTTTTCTTCTTGAAGGGTTCCAATGTATAGTGAAGCTAAATTGGCATTTTTCATATTTTTGTGGTACCCCAAGACAAAGGTAGTATATGATTGTTTACTGTGATAGAATCTGTTATGACTTTATTATTGGCATTTTTCTATATGATGGTAAAAATTGATTTGTGTTAGGGAACAACATATGTATATGATTCCTTCTTTAGACCATATGTTGCAAAACATGAGCCAGAAATTGATCGGAGCTTGATGGAACTAAGGACGAGGGCCAGCGATTATGTAGTTTTATATTGTCAAAGAGCTGCTAGTTACGGCCAGACTAGAATATATGACATTTTGAAGTTTGTTTCAGCACAATCAACACCAGCACCTCGCCCTGCTCAGGTAGTTCACTAGTACTTACGCATTGGTTTTGTCTGCTATATTACATTTGAGTTTGACTTAACTATGGGTACAATTACTAATGGATGTGTATATCAGAACACAGAGTTACATACAACTTAATAAATACCTGTTAAAAGTTAAAACATTAATCTAGGGAGATTTGAACATGAAAATAACTAATACCTCGAATGACTCATTTTTTTTCTTCCAATAAGCGAAATGACTCTCATTTCTACTATATAAAGGGGGGAAATTGTGGACAACTAATAATTTATTCATTTATACTATTGAATATATTTCATTCCATGTTTGTGTATTGTTAAACATTGTAAAGTTGTTATTCATTAGAAATTTTGAAGATTAAATTTGATTGATCACTAATATGGATATTGTAGTGTTCTTTGCTGACATCATATGCTTTCCTTTCACTTCCATCTTGAAAGTATTCATCATTGGAGGAAGCTGGGAGAAAGGGAAAGAACTCTTATCACACAATCACAATTCATATTCAATATATGATCAAATCCGATACAAGAAATTATTATACAGCACTGTAATTATGGCAACAACCTGACAGCCTAATTAACTTGAAACTAACAATGTTATATCAACCATTTTATTCTCCTAACGTATCTCATTGTTCTTCATGCATGCTCTCGCATAACAAACAAATTCTCTTGAAATTGCAGCAACGGCCAGGTGTGAGGGTCCGTAAACCTGCACCTGCCAAGGGCCAACCAGCGGCTGCAACAGAACCACAAGTTGAGGAACCCCCATCTCCTGCCTCTAGCACAACTTCAAGTCAGTTCCAGAAGGAAGTAGCTGAGGAATTGGAGTCTCCACAAGCTCCTAAAGCAGCCCCTCCACAAGCTACTAAAGCAGCCCCTCCCGTTGCAGGTTTAAATAAACAGAAGTCTTCTGTAGCAGGTTTAAATAAACAGAAATCTTCTGTAGCGGATTTAAATAACCAAAAGCCACCCGTAGCTGGTTTCAAAACTCAAAAGTCATCTGTTGCAAGTTTAATTACCCAAAAGTCTGCTCCTACATCCGAAACAATTACCAAATCTTCATCAACAGAGTCAGACTCAAAGAAGATTGAAGCCGCGTCACCTTCATCCCCTTCAGCAAGTGAAAATGGAAAATCTCCTAAAAAGGAGACCATAATGGAAGAAAGCATTCGGGTTACACGGGGCAGACTAAGAAAAACCCGATCAGCAGGAACCCAGTAGCACAATGCAGTCAATGTTTAGCCTGAAATAGGGTAGTAGGACCATCCTGGGCATTGAATTATAAAAAGCTTTTATGTATGGTTTCCTGAGTTTTCATTCCATTTTTGCTTCGTTTTATTTCTTTTTATAAACTTGTCTAGGCATGGAATCGTTAGTAGCTTGATGCCAGTTCTTATGGACTAAATATCCCGACGAGATGGATGTTTGCATCAGCTGCTCTGTACAGCAGGTATTCATGATCAAGTGTAACAAACAGTATTAACATGTTTTCCATGGAAACTTTAGTTGGTTTAACATTTTTAATTTAGATTCTACTTTGCTGTGAAATTGATAGTTGCATCATCATCATCATACAAAACAGTGTTTTGAAAAGCAAATATTAGAAGCAGTAGTTCAAACAAATGCCAACAACATAGCCAACTGAGCTTAATATATTCGTTGAAAACTTCATTGCAAGAGTAAGTGTGAACTTGACGTTAAAAAAAGTGAAAGTAAGAATGACATTTAACTTTAGCTTGACTTTATTTTTGAAGGAATGGCACAGTTAGAGCAACGGATATAAATGATTTCTGAACGAAATTGTTGAATGACACCATCCGGCAATAGTGAAATTGATTTTTTTTATTTTTTTTGTTTTGAGGAAATGGAATTGAAATTTGGTTAGAGCTACAGACGTGTAATTTGATTACAAAATACAATTTATAAATTTAATTTTGCATACATTTACTTTGTACTATATTTAATCAAAAGTAAGTTTGTACTTAAAATTTTATAGTTTAAAGAGTTACGTTCAAGGATAAATGTTACAAAAAAGAGGGTGAATGTCAATGTCATCACTCGTCTGATTTGGTAACGGAAGCGTTGAAGAAGTGGCCTAAACTGGCCATGATATGTAATAATCTGTAATAAAAAAATATGATAAAATAACATAACATGGATAAGATTCCATCATGTGCTGGTGAGAATTTGACCAATTTATTATCATATTTATTCCCCCTCTTCCTATTTTTAGTATTTTATTTGATTACAAAGGGCCACCAAAATATGACTTACGTAAGTTACGTTCGAAGTCAGCTGCTATAGACAAATATCTAGAAATTTTTGCTTATGGGTTGGTGGGGCTGGAAAATGCACGTGGAATCAACTACATATCGTTTAGTTTTGCAATATCTATACAATGTTGATCATCATAAATAATAATCGAGACTAAGATTAGCTTTGGTTGTCACAAACATATATGACATCATAACCAACAATCCTTGAATCCGACACCCCAACTCACCAAGCATAAGTAGCAAAATCTCGAACCACCCTCTGCCCTAGTGCCATTCCATATGCATTTGACAAAAACATTTGAGTGCTAACAGTAATTTTGATCAAAATTGAATTAAAGATAAAATAATTTACGTGTACAAATCAATTATAAAATCATAAACAATAATTTCTTATTTCAAATAGAATCAATTCAAGAGGCAAAATTAATTTTACTTTTGAGAAACCAAATACATCATAATCAACTCCACATCTCTAAAATCAATTTTGACAACTCTAAAAATGAAACCAAATATACACTCAACTTTTATGTGACATTTTTAAAATAAGGAACCCACTTTGATTTCAATCAAAGAGTGAATATTAGAAAATATTCAAAAAAGAATGTTACTATCTATCACTCCTAAAAATATTTTTTATTCCAGTAAGATATATGCAATCTACTCTTTTCACATATGTAATTCATCACATACAGAGAGGATTTAAATGGCCTATTGAGCACAAGATAATATGGGAGATTGAATTTTTTTAATGTGTAAATAATAGAAGATAATATAAGTAAAAGATAAAAAAAAAACGCAGAGTCACATATCTACTTGGTTTAGCAACAGATATATTCCTTGAATATCTACTCCAACATTTCAAATAGAGGAGAAAAATAATGAAAAATGGGAAAAGAAATCTGTTAGTTTTGTGGAGCTAGGTAACTAAGATTTAAGCAAATAATAACAGTGACTGTTATACTATATTGAGATTTATGGAAGAAAGTAACAGAAAGTGTATAGTGAAAAAAAAAGGTGAAAGTTTGACTATTATAAATATTAGGTAAAAAAATGAAATAAAATAGAAAAGCTTATAAAGTACTAAAATCATATTACAGCCCACAGAAAAATAAATAGAGATAGTAAAAAGGCTTGTGGGCAGAAAAACAAATATCTAGTGTACATTGGCCTTTGGTTGACCAACAGAGGTGTAATGAATCAGCTATTACAGATCTTTGTCCCACTGAGAATGTAGCCCCCAAATGCACTCATTTGCATGCACGGGTGAGTTCTTGATGGAAGTACCTGCATAATAAATATATGATTAAATTGTTATCAGATATTTGCACAGAATCGGTAATTAAATTGACATGTGATTAGTTTTTTAAGACAATAAGATAGTAACAATTAGCTTTTTATTTCCCCTTTTAGTTACTTTTGTTATAAAAAAAGTTCAAAATACTTTTATAATTTCATAATATTGATTATTGATAAGAATAACTAATACCTGGTATTCGCGTAGCCAAGGCTCTGTTATTTGCAATCCAATGGCCATTTTCTCAAGCTGTAGATTGTGCATGCAAGTTGCCAGTGGCTGCAGTTTATAGAACAAATAAACAAGAAGATTCGGTTAACAGCTGAGTGAGCAGAATCATAATAATCTATTTGGTATTTTATTTTTTGGTTAAGTATCTTAGAGGCTAGAATTTCACCCTTAAGGTGAATACGTGGGGTGTCCAGGTTCGAATCCTAGCCCCTGCATATATAATGTGATGTTCCTACCAACTGAGTTAAACTCACAGGGACCTATATGGTATTTAGTGTCAATGGAAGCATGCCAAGTTTTCAACTTTAAAAACACACCCAAACGACCTACACATATAAGCTACAATCTCCAGGAGTGCATGATAGTTATGTTTAAATTAAATCACTATTCATTAAGCTTGAAATTGAACTGCAATTACCTGAAGATATTGATGATAAATAGAAAATGGGGCAGAGTTTGATAAAAGTGGTAAGAGGTCTTTAACTAATGTCCATGTATCCAAGTCTGGTGCAGCAATAATTAGGCTGTTCAAATTTAAACCAAAAAAAAAAATCAACTTTATGATTTTTTGAATAGTGAGTCAAATACTTCAAAGTAGTTTAAATACCTGGAAAAACCATTTTCCTTCCACGAGTCAATCATTTCTTGAGATGCTTTTTCTCCAGCTTTTATAGCTTTGCAAGCTCTTAGAGCAGGAAAAGAGCTATTCTCAGCACCAAGATCAGAAATTACATTTTCTGATGAATGAGAGATTTCCTCCATGCTGACTGATGCACTCATTTGATCCTGCAACAATGCAGCATATGATAAATTATTCAAACAGTAAGATATAACTGATTAGAAGATCACCGAAGTGCAACTTACATTTGACTGACTTTCCACACTGCCAACATCATGTTTTGGATTTTGTTCAGGTGATTCCTTTTGTGACAACAAGTCAGAAATTGAAGTCCTTAAAATTCTGCAATAAATTAAAGATGTTCATAACACCAGAGGCAAGAAACAAAACTTCAGTACATGCACATTCAAACAAGTCATATAAAGTACTAGTAGTTTTCGTTGGTTCTTAGATAGCAACAGAAAATTAAGGATGCTTCAGTTTTGTATGGTGTTAGATGAAAATGCATAGCATGCCTAGTACCTACTTATTCAAACCATGGCTATCCCAAAATAAACTTCTATAAACATTTCTCTTTGATTCCTAAACTATAGTATTAAATTTTAATAAAAAATGCATCAAAGTAAAACTGTTCATTTGGAAGAAAAAACTAATTGCATTAATAATGTAAAAGATATCATAAAGAGCGTCCAAAACTATATCTGATAAATGAAAACTTTAACAAGGATAATCGTTTCTCTGTCAGTGCAGCAGCGGTAATTTACTCCAACATGAATATTGATAAAAAAAGTTTTCATGATTTTAACTCGAAAAAATAAATTGGTCAACCGCAATAAAACATGTCAACTGACCTCTTGCAGATTTCATCGCTTAAATTAAATATCCTCACAATATCCATGGAGGGTGCCTGTCCAAGGTATGAGTTGCATACAAAACCAGTACCTGTAAAACAGTAACTTTAGATTGTAAAACTTCATTCGTGTATTAGCTGCTTAACTATGAAAACCCACATTACCAATCACTGAACCCAAAGATTCTTATGAATGGAAGGTGAATATATCTATAGATCAACAGCATACTGACAATTTTTTAAGTCTCAATGTTATGAAGTTTATTGCACGCCATATGGGAAAATAACAATATCTAAATGGCCAACTTAGTTTAAATTTATATCACACCTCCTAAACGTTCTGCCACAGCACCAGTAAGAAGGCCACCGACCATGTCAACAACGAGAATGTCGGAATTTGAAGAAACATTAGCCATTGAAAGTAGAAGGGACAATGTGTCCACCCGCAAGAATCTGAATCAATTATAGTAAGTTAGAAACCAAATCAAGAATGATCCTCTAAATCAATTCTATAAAATCTGCGCGCGCGCACACACACAAACATATCAATTAATTTTTCCGACTATAAAGATGCCACACACAATACACAGGTCCAAAACGCAAGAAAAAGTGAACTCATTTACATCCAGATATTGATAATGAAGTCAGAAGTCCCTAAAAAACAATTCAAGAATTTGTTGTTTAGGCTCAAATTTTGTGGTTTAAAGAAAAGCACAAAATAGCAGCTGCAATATTTTATAGCCAGTTTATTAGTTTAAAATTCTAATACTTTCAAGGTAGAAAATAATTGCTCTTTTCTATTCCTATTCTTTTTTCTCTTCTCTGACCTAAGCCACATACATTGAAGATGTTATAATGCCATTTCTTCATGATTTACATCATGCTCCAAAAAAAATACAAATGGGAAATGCGCCTTACCCAATTTTCAATGGATACTTCTTGAAATAGGCCTCACATATACTGCAAAAAAAAAGCGCCAAGCATAAGCCATTGAGTAGATACTAAAAATATATACATATTTAAAGATATGTAACAGGAAAAAAGGGGATCATAGTGAAATCAAGGTAGCATTTGCATAGTTATTAATGAAAACAGAATTTTCATAAACCAAAAAGACCTCAAATTTGTTTAGAGATGATTTTGCTTGCACTTCACAATTAATTAAGCATTAAATTGGTTGTTTAATGCATTTGTGATGAATGAGACAGAAATTAGTATTTGAGACCGGAGTACACTGACAGTCAAATGTCAAAATTTTATGACCTTTTCCGGTGCATTAAATTGAATACAAAAATCTATGTCTCATTCATCACAAAAATAAATGCATCAAATAATCAATTCAATTCAAATTTGTTTAGAAATTGTTAAGAATTGATTTTATTTAGGCAAGACAGCGTGTAGAGATCATGCACTTGATATCAATTACCATTGACGGAACAGAAAACAAATGCTCCAAAGACAAATAAAATATTTATGTTTTCTCATACCAATGTACAAATTTTATTTTCAAGGCACACATCATAGAAAAAAGAAATGTGAAGCTTTCACAATATTTGAAAATAATAACTTAAAGATATAGCTCACCTTCGAGCTACAGGACGCCTTATAAGTACTTTTGGTGCATATTTCTTCTGCTTCTTAAGTCTATATTTCTCCTGCACAGATATCATGAACTTCAGTTCAATCCCTAAATAAAGAGAAAGTAAACAATTTGGTTCATAAATAGCTTGTGTTATTTTGATCCCCAAGGATTTCTGTCTACACAGAGTAGTCCCCAGAGTTCACCCTTCGGTTATTTGGTATCGTCAGTAAGCCTTTGTAAGTAAGTTGATGTAAAACGTTAAATGCACACATCTAATAATATTATTAATGCCCTTATAAGTAATGTTTTATACTCGCTCACTAATCCCAAATGCAGGAAGGGTGAACTTGTTAGCAATTCCTGGAACTGATTTGTCTCGACAGAAGAGGATTAAAATAACACAAATAACATTTATCAGTAACCGAATTACATTTTTACTCTTAAAAAATAAACTGCACAATCTCTTTATAGAGTCAGATATATACCTGAGAGAATGATGTTTTCTTATCAAATGTTGCGCTATTGGCAATCAGAGCTTCAATTATTTCATTACCCTTAGCACCCTGCCTGCATAAAATGAATAGCATAAACTTTCACTACTGAATCTCAATGAAATAATAACTTGACAGTTTATTCAGAAAAGCAAGATATGGATTGCAGAATTCATATTGACAGCAATGACACTAAAGATGTACCGTATTTATTTATATGGCACTTCTATATGAAAGTTATAGAACCAAAGTACACAAATAGCGAATGCATGAAACTTTATCATCGAGTCCAGAGACACAACATTAGCATCGACAATCCAAACAAAATAAGATGCCCTGACCTTCGCATGTCTTCAATATCTTCACCGGTGAGGCTTTGGGCAGTATTATTGTCGATCAACGACCTGTTGTCCTTCGATTCACCACTGAGTTGACCATCTTTTGACTCAGCTTGGAATTGACCGTCTTTTATTTCTTCAGTGCTATTAACATTACCTAAATGGCAGATCAAGATATACCAATCATGCAGGTTAGAGTGAGGGTAAAAGCATAGAGTGCAGAGAAGTACATGTTATCGATAAACCACAAAGAAATCGAAATCAATCACAGATAACCTCCCTCCCTGATATTGCTCAAAATCAAATCTATGTATAACAAATATTGAAGGCATATTTTGACAGTTGCAATTACATTACACACATTCAGTTAAATATACTCAAATCATTATTCGTCGGTTAGTGTTGGTACCTTTAGGTTGGAAAGGGGATAGAAAAGGAGCACCGTCAGAAGAAGAGTCAAGTTGAAAAACAGTTCCGAAGGGACAACCGTTCAATGGCTGCAGTGAACAATTCTTATTCCCAATCTTCAATTTCCTGCATTCATTCATGCATACTAAATTTTTTAGTAACAAACAACAAAATAGTATATTAGAATTAAAAAAAATAAATAGAGAGAAACTGACGCAGCAGGAGAAAGACGAGCAAAAACGAGACGATCACCGTCGTTGATATCAAGCAATACGCTGCAACCTTCCCATGTCAATCTCGAACTCTTCGATTCATTATCACAAGACATTTTTTCTCAGTTCTAAATTCTTCAATACACACACCTCTACCAGATTCGATAACTGTATAAACAAATAGTAGATAATAAATATCTTAATTATAATTGCGAGTCACATAAACCCTCTAACTCAAACTAGGGTATAAGTAGTTAACACTTTTTTTTTTCGGATTTATTTATGCATTGTTTGGTGGAAACGGATCCCCTCATATTAACGCGCCAAAGGCAGGGTACCTTTTATTGTGTATATACTGTTAGATCAATCCAACCGTTTAAAAATACCCACGTGGCCTTCACTTTGTCTTCAATTTCGTTGTCACTATTCTTTCTTCATTTCTTCGCTTACTCACTCACCACTACCAGTAAAGGCGGTGCATCCCCTATTCCAACGCCACGCCGCCGTCGTTAACGACTCGCTTCCGGTTCCATTTTTCTGCTTCACTTTCAATCAACAATGCTTACAAGAAGAAAAATTCTCTCATTATTTTCATCTTCTCAACTAATTTCTCACAAATTGAATGCAAATGCACTTCCACATCCAATTCACAACCATTTCCCCCAAATTTCAAACAATTTTAGGGTTTTCTTATTCAATCTATATGGAACTCAAGATTCCAAGTTTCCTGAATACCAGATGCCTACTGTTACATGGGGAGTGATTCAAGGTCGAAAAGAGAAACTTGTTTCGCGTGTAATCATCTTCGATTACCTCAAGGGTTTGGGAATTATTCCTGATGAATTGCAGGATTTGGAGCTTCCTTCAACCGTTGATGTAATGAGGGAACGTGTTGAGTTTCTCCAGAAATTAGGTTTAACCATTGAGGATATTAATCAGTATCCTTTGATGTTGGGTTGTAGTGTGAGAAAAAATATGATTCCTGTTTTAGGGTATTTAGAAAAAATTGGGATTTCAAGGTCTAAACTTGGTGAATTTGTTAAGAATTATCCACAAGTTTTGCATGCTAGTGTTATTGTTGAGCTTGCTCCTGTTATTAAGTTTCTTAGAGGGCTTGATGTGGAGAAAGATGATATTGGGTTTGTGTTACAAAAATATCCTGAACTTTTAGGGTTTAAGCTTGAAGGTACTATGAGTACTTCAGTGGCTTATCTTGTTAGTATTGGTGTTAGTCCTAGAGATATTGGTCCAATGGTTACACAGTATCCTTATTTTTTAGGTATGAGAGTTGGTACTATGATAAAGCCTCTCGTTGATTACTTGGTCAATTTGGGGTTGCCTAAGAAGATTTTAGCTAGGATGTTGGAGAAAAGAGCTTATATACTTGGCTATGATCTTGAAGAGACGGTGAAACCAAATGTTGATTGTTTGATTAGTTTTGGTTTGAGGAAGGAGTGTTTGCCTTCGGTTATAGCTCAGTATCCACAGATTATCGGGCTGCCTCTTAAGGCTAAATTGTCTTCGCAACAGTATTTTTTCAGTTTGAAGCTTAAGATTGATCCGGAAGGGTTTGCGAGGGTGGTGGAGAAGATGCCGCAGGTGGTTAGTCTTCACCAAAATGTGATTATGAAACCAGTTGAGTTTTTACTTGGTAGGACAATACCGTCGCAGGATGTGGCTAGTATGGTGATCAAGTGCCCTCAGTTGGTTGCGCTGCGAGTTGAACTCATGAAGAACAGTTATTTCTTCTTCAAAAGTGAGATGGAGAGACCTATAAATGAGCTTGTGGAGTTCCCTGAATACTTTACTTATAGTTTGGAATCAAGGATTAAACCTAGATACCAGAGGCTCAAGAGCAAGGGAATAAAATGTTCGTTGAATTGGATGCTGAATTGTAGTGACCAGAGATTTGAAGAGAGATTGCAGGGCCATTATATCGAAACCGAAATTATAGGTCCTTCATTCTGTATTGGTGGGAAATTAGAGTTACCTGGGAATGACATAGTATCAGATGATGAAGAGGAGAGTGATGATGAAATGCTATACAGAAGAACTGTTTCTCTTTAGCACAGCAATGTATTTTGTTTATTTATTTTCCTTGATGAAACAACTATAGAGTATAGCTATCATGTCATCAAATGAAGGACAAAGATTCATCAATATTTGATATTTCCATTTTATATTATTATTATTACTGCACTTGTTTGCTGCTAATAGAGTAATAGTTGACATTTCAAGTTTTCTATCCATTCATTATTCTCAAGCACACAACGATCATTTAGGTGAAGTGAGGTCTGAAACCAATGATAACATATAAGTAATAGACAGGGAGCCAGAGACCAACAACTTCAAGCTGTTGCTGAAAGTTCAGCCGCATCTGTTGCGAGGTCGTGGTTATGGTAATTTGAAATGGTAAATGGATTTGAACTTGAAAAAAAAATGTAGCTGCATACTTTTTCAGTTTTTTGCCACTCACTATGCATATCCATCCCTCTTCAAGGAAATGAAATAGTTCTGTTGAGATTTGATATGTCAAAATGATCATTAACATGTTCTTGCACTTGTTTTGCATAGATGTTTCAAGCTCTTGATAGATATCGATCCGAGAGGCTGAATGCATCTCCATCTAGCATTGTTATGCATTTTCTTTGTTGATGTTCTCCTGTACTGCTTACTTTTTTTTACTCCTCTTTTTCAATACAATCCTTGTTTTAACATAAATGACAGCTTGGGCTCTGAACTCGTGCTTTTCCTGTTTGAATTTATGACATTTTAAATATGCTCTGAACCTGTTAGATTTAATTCTCATAAAGGCTGACACAACCACTAATGTTATTGTCATTTTATAGCTTGAGATGCTTCTGACACTTCCCTTTTTATGCTCTTATGATAAGGCTTTGTCTTGCAATATATAGAACACATGGTTTTCTATGTTTCTCTTTACTATTCTTTGAGCCTTTAAGTATTTCTTTGGAGACCCTAAATGCATCTTTCCATATTTGAGAGCTCATATAATCATACCTGGTTTAATGATATTGTTTATGGTGTTATATGAATTGTAGGCCATTTTGGTACATGAATTTCAGTTGCTTAACATATGGATTCATCATCCGGCTTGCAGTAGCAGTGGTTTCCGAACAACTAAATTACTTGACAGTTGACACATTAAATGTAGTGGTAGTTTCGATAAAAGTCTGATCGCTTATCATAAATAATGAACTCTATCGGGGCATTAAGAATATGTGCATTTCTGAATCTACTAGATGAAATGTAATTCTTTTTGGTGAATTATTCATGGAGTACAAACACTTGATCTACTTGATTTCACAAGTAAAAGAAAGCGTATGTCGGTCCGTCATGAGGAGAACCAAAATTTCTTCCTATGCAAAGGGGCTGACAGGTTAGCTCACAAAATCTCTTGTTCATGCTTATGGTTCTCATTGCTGACAGCTCTCTCATGAACAACTATATATTTTTCTTAAAGGAGAGCATTTGAACATGTTAGATATTTGTGTTGGCCCTAACTCATCTTTGCAAAATTGGATCGTAAAGTGAGACATGTCGCTCTCTATAAACTCTAGTCAGACTTTATCTTTAATTTGTGGGACTTGTTTTCACAATACACTCCCTCACCCTCAACTCTACTCGGCTCAAATTCAAAATGGTGGGTGACATAAAACGATAGAAACTGATACGAGAATGAATTCTATCCATTAGAAAGAAAATTGAGAAAATATTGTTTGGATCTAAACCATCAAAAGCATGTGACAATATTTTAATTAGAAAAAATGAAAAATAAAATAAAATTGGTCAATGGTTAAAATGTAAGAATTGAGGAAACTTAGGAAAAAAAATTGAGAGATCCTTTCTCGAACTGATACCACTTGTTGGGGAGTCTGGGAAACTAGGAAGAAACATCGGGTCAAATGATTCAGGACCACAAGAGGGGAAGACGTCACATCTCTATTCAAAACTTAAGGCTTTAGGTTAATAGGCCTTGCACCTAAGTATAAAAAATAATATCATAAGAATAATCGGTTGGACATATTTTTATCCGTTATTTACTTGTGACTACAAAAATAATAAAATACTCCTGATTTATTTCTTGTGCAATAATTTGACTTTAATTAATTTGATTTGTTTCTTGTGCAATAATTTTTAAATTGATTTGATTGCTATTATTAAGGTAAGTTTTTATAAGAGATTATTATTTGATTGATTATATAATAATATAGATTAATGAATAAAAAACCCTAATATGAGAGTATAAATATGAGCGTAAGTATTAGAACCAAGAGGTAGGAAAAAAAGGAGGATTGGTGAGAAAAAGAAACAAAGCCAAGAAAGAGAAAAAGAAAGGTACGCCGTCTCTTGTACAGTTTTCTTATGTAGTGTTGCTGTTCGTTTTCTAATCATATATGACTTTAGTCTTTTAATCTTCCTGCCTTCACTTTTTATCATATTTTTGTTTTTAGCCTTATTGTCTTTTTTTCTTGGTTAATGCTATTTAGTTGTTATTATTTGATTAGTGCTATTTAGTTTTTTTAACGAAAAGATTAGTGCTATTTAGTTGTTACATGTATTGTTGTAGAAGTTATAATATATACTCATGACCTTCTAAAATATCACCTACTCTAAAATATATTCGGGTCAAAGCTTTTTTCTAATCACCAACTCTAAAATATCAATAATAAAACGTAAAAAAAGCTTTGTTTTCAATTCAATTACATAAAATTTTGTGGACTGCAGAAATAACGGTGTTTGTGTTTTGTTTGTGTGTTCTCTGTGTTTGGTTTACTAGTATTCGTTAGTCACTGTGTTTTAGAGTAAAGATGTAACGTAGCATTCAAAAGAGGACTACTAGTATGATTATAGATTTATTGATAAAGATTTTATTTTATAAAGAAAATTAGTACTATATTTATTTTATAAAGCAAATTAGTATATTATTATGGAATTGATTATGTTCGGAACAAAATAAAATTTGATAAAGTAAATTAGTATGTTAATTTATAGAATTTATTGATTATGTTTAGAACATAATAAAATATCTTATAAAAAAATACAAGAGAAATGCTACATTCAGTGAAAGGATTCATCACGAAAGCTTATTGTATAAAAAAAAGAAGTAAAAATAGAAAAGTAAAGAAAACAGGATTAAAAAGTGAATCGATTACGATTTGTTTGCTCGCGTTGCTAAGTTTGCGTTCACACCATCAGGCCTGCATCCATCAACGTCACCGGACCTGCTCGTTTAATGTCGCGGGTCTGCGTACCTCTTTGCCGCCAGATCTGTGCGTCAGCGCTTGTGTCATGCGACCGTGTCGTCCGATCCACGTATCATTGTGCCTCCCGGCTTGTGTGTTTGCAAGTAACGTTAAGGAATATGTTTTTGGCTTCTTTTTATTTTTACAGCCACTGCCTGAAATAAAAGGTGCAATAGATTCACCAATTTAATCTGTAAAACCCATTCTCTATATTCTCCATAAAAAATATATGAGATATTATCAAATAACACCAATGTGTTATAGTTAATTTGACACTAAATCACAATCGATAATTGAGTCACACAATAAGTTTGATCCTGATTTTTACTAATAAGGAAATTAATTATAATCTTCAATAATAAATTATTTATTCTTTCTCTCTCTAAGTAATTAACGATAATCTTTAAATCTCTCTCTCTCTAAGTAATCGAACGTGAGTTTCTAAGGATACAACTATTGCCGCAGGTTCTTTTATTATTAATATGATTTTCTCTTCTAGTAATCTTAATTTGTTCTGATTTGTGGTTTACTCTTTCTACTTAATTTTAATTTTTCAGATGTATACTCCTGATGATTTTCCTACCTTCCATAACTTGACTCATTTAGTGATCAATAATAATTTGGATTTGGTAGTACAATTGCTCCACCACTGTCCTAAACTTCAAAATCTCGACCTTTATCAGGTAAGTTTAAGAATTGTATTTAGTTTGTTTATCTTTTCTTAACATACGACCTTTATGATTAATTTTGTTTTTTGGGTTATTAATTAACAGAAGACACAAAGTGAGTCGGATAACGGAGAACAGGGAAGTTGGGTGGTCCCAAAATCCGCTCCAAAATGCATTTCATCATATCTTCGAAGGTGCACTATTCGGGACTTTGCACTTATAGACCTACATCATGACATTATGTTAGCAAGATATATTCTAAATAATGCTGGAGTTTTACAAACCATGACAATATGGAGTGACAAGGAACAACATGAAATTGAAATCGAATTATCTTCATGTCCAAAGGCCTCTGCAACATGTCAAATTTCAGTTCATTGATCAAAATAGGATATGTAAGTAGTAGTAATTTCTTTATCATGTCTATTGTTTCAGCTTCTATGTACATTGGCTGCCATGAAACTGCTGTATAACTATCTATATTTGATGGTTTGATGAACTCTGTGCTCATGTCATGTGCCATCTTCCCTTTTCAATGCTGATGCATAGACAGAAATTAAATAAGCCTCTGTTTTTTCAATGGAATCCAATCAATCTGTCTTATTTTGATTGTCCCATTAAAACGGACTTGGATCTAAATGGTCTTTTTGGAGATTTTGTTTACTAACATTAATTGGTTTAAAGGTAGTTAAGTTTCAAAAAGGAATAGTCATAAACTAAGTGATACGATGAAGGTTGCTATTAGCTAATAGCTAAAATATATTCAGATTGTTGATGGATTTGTGAAGTGCATTTTTGTAGATTTCACCGTGCGTGCCAATAAGATATTTTCCCTATTAATAAGATATAGTAGGAATCTAGATCATAACCACACAAGATGAATCATTCATTGTTACTACCAATGGAAGTCTCTTTAATGCTTCCAAGTTGTAGTTTTAATTTTATTTGAATTTGAACTGATGGGGTGGGATTGTGAATGTTCGAGGAATGTCAAGGGTGTTTTTTATCATCAACTTTAACCATCATAGCAGAGTCTTCTTATTTATTGATCTTTGCACTAGGATTTCTTTTTTTATTTTGGTCAATTTGCACTAGGATTTCTGTTTGGGATAATTTTATATTTTTCAAGTTCGAGATTTAGGCTCACAAGGAGAAATGGGGTGTTGTTCATCACGTGCTTGTGTAATGGACATGAAGCTATTCACAGAGTTGCATAGTCTTAATTTGAACATGTTAGATATTTATGTTGGGCCTAAATTCACGATTCTTTTTCTAGTTGCAAACCCTTATCCCAAAGTTCAACCATAATTATAGTAACATGAGAAAATGTAGATATATTCATTTCTTGACCTCCAAATATCATCAACCACTAATCCAAAATCTCTGCCCCCATTTGCATGACCGGCTATAATGTTACTAATTAACCATTCTTGAAGATTTCAACTCCAAAATTCCCTTAACAAGTTGTTTCCACAAATTTTCCTCTGCTAAACATATACTACTATCACAGGTAGAATCTATAGACATATTTATATGCATTCTACGAGAATTTATCATCAAACACTCATAATTTTTTTTTTTCATAGAAGACAGCGAATATGTTCAGTGCCCTTCCATTGCCAAACCCACTTAAAAATGTCATTTTGATTAAATATATCAAAGATAATACTAATTAAGTAAAATATATCAATTTGATTTGATTTCTTAACGGACATGTTTAAAAATAATTTAAAAGTAACACAAATGGTTACAGTATAAAACTTTTGTTTTAGAAAAAAAAAAGTTTATTTTTAAGAGTTTTTTTATATATAAATTCTAATATCTTCACAAATATCCATTTAGTGTGACAATATTTTTTGTTCCTCGTATATGAGACATTGTCGACAATGTATGATAATGTAATCTATTTTATATTTTTATCTTCAAAATGATGTGGAGAGTTCACATATTATTATAGTGTAGTCCATTTTGTACGTGATATAATTAGATATTTTTTTTAATATCATCCGTATACATAGTAGCTTTATTTATACTACATATAAAAAAGTTTAAAATGAATTCAAGACTTGCATAGAGTACGTCCATCTGATCAAAGTGTTTCGGTTGAACGACCAGACATGAGACACCCCACATATACGTAACGCTGCTTAAAACTTTAATCAAGATGCAGAGAGAGAACGATAAATAGGAATATTACAGAATTCAGTGTAACATTTATTAAATTTAAATATCAAAACTCTCTTAATTAACTCTATCAAAAAAAAAAAACTCTCTTAATTAATTAAATGCTCCTTCTGTCTTTTTTAGTCAAAATCCTCTCTATTTTTTTTTTATATCAAAATCCTCTCTATTTGTAATCCTCTTCATTAATGTAATTATAGTACTAAAATTTTAAGGACATTAATACAATAATGCGATGGTCTAATTATTAAATACACTTTTTAAAATTCTTCAAAATTATAGAAATAGAGTAAAAAACTAAAAATAGAGCAACACATTAGATTTGGTTTAGTGATGAGAGATTTTGGTAGTATGCATGAGGTTCCAAGTTAGATTATCTGCTCCATTGTAAAACTAAAAAAAAAAAGAGTGAAAAATTAAATACATTAATTCACTATTAGTCTATACAATTGTACACCCAAAAATAAATAAATTATCTCTCTAAAAGAATAAAATTATAAAAACAACATTTCCTTTCAATAAATTTATTATCAATATCAATTTTTTAATTATTGTGATTTAATCAATAAATTTTATATTAAGGACAAAGATAGTAAGAAACAGGTCAACAAAAATTTAAAAAGTTCTCAATCACTTACTCTACAAACAAATGAAATTTAAAAAGTTTAATGAATTTGGTCCAAAATTAAGACTCAGATCATTTGAATTTTTTTTACCATTTGTTTATATTACATAATAGAGCTCCAATACTTTTTTGGAGTTTGGCGGCGAAATAAGTTAAATCTAACTAAGAATTATTTCACCTAAAAATTAAATTTGGATTTTTTTGAAGGACCTCTCCTTTGGTGAACGTTAACTCATAAAATATTTATTATATTAAAAAAGAGATATTAAAGTTCGTAATTTTTTCCTTTATGAACAAAATAAGTTTAAAAAGTAAGATAAATTCGGTCAAAAAATTTGACTAAAAATGTTTGATTTTTTTATTCTTTTGTTTATAATTAATTCCTATATAGGAAAGCCAAACTCAAAAAGTTAAAGGTTATTTAAAAAAAAAACCTTAAAAAGTTATATGAATTTGGCCTAAAATACAGCTTAAAAACATTTGACTTTTTTTTTATATCATTTGCTTATATTTTGTTAGAGATGAGAAAGGGTAATATAATTAACAAAAAAAACATTCATGAACATATAATTTCCTACTTGTGTAACACTTGTTTGATCACATTTAATCAAATTAAAATTTTTGACCATGAATTAAATTATTATATATTCAACTAAAATAATCACATTTTTAAATATGAAAAAATAAATAAAAGAAATAACATTAATGAATAAAGACCATGTCCCCACCACAAACATCACTCTGCATCCTCATTTATTACACATCTGGCATCCTTTCTCATTTGTATCATTTACACAAACTCCTTCAAAAATTTGTTGTAAATGGAATTGTAGAACCATCCTCTTTCTTCAACCTATAATAATCTCTCTCTCTCTCTCTCACATCAAAGAGAGAGTACATTTTACCTTACTACTTCCATTCTACTCTTTAGGATTCATTTTTCCTAATGGCTCTCATCACTAATCCCTTGCCTGAACAATCCCACCCCAAAAAACAAATTCCAAAACACAACCATAAGAACCAACAACAGAATCATAAACAAAAACAGGAACAAAAACAAAAACAAAAACAAAAACCAAAACAGAAGCCACCATCTTCATGGGATCAAATAAAGAACATCCTAACTTGCAAACAGATCGAAGGTTCAAAAGTTCATGATCCTTCAAAACCAAATAACAACAATGGATACTCAAAATTGAGTTCATCTTGTAGCTCAATTTGTAGCTTCAGAGATGTTGTTCATGGAAACACTAGAGTTGTTCATAGGTCTGATAATTCATCACCAGAAAGTAGCATCTTGGGTCAAGAAACAAGTTTGCTCAAAAGAAAACCTGTTACTGCTTCATCAACAACTCGCTCTGCATCATGTTCTGGGAAATCATCCAACGGTGGTAGAAGCTACACGTCATCATCTTCTTCTTCAAGAGGAATGCAGTTTAGGAAGCTCTCTGGATGTTATGAATGTCACATGATCGTTGACCCTAGCAGGTAATTAAAAATAATATATATTTTTAATTTGCTCTGTTTTCACTGAATTCTATATTATCATTAATTAATGTTTCTTTAGTTTTTGTTGAAAAAGTCTTTATGAATTTATAATTATTTAGAAATTAAATAGTTTTTGAATAGTACTATATGATAAGAGTACTTACAATTATTTTAAGGGTCATGCTAACATGTGCCCTAAGGGCACATGTTAAAGAACCTTAAAGTAGAATTATTTCATTGAAAAATGCAATGATTTGACTTTTATAAAGTTAAATGCACAAGTTTTGAGGAGAATATTTCTTTATTTAGTTGTTTATCATGTGCCCTTAAGGGCACATGTTTGAGGAGAATATTTCTTTAATGCACAAGAATTCTACTGCTTAGTTGCAAAGTTATTTTTGTACAATTAGTTGTACAAAAATATATTCAAGCCTACCAATTATACATATGAAATTTAATCAATTAGTTTAATTTATGTAATTGTTGCATAGTTATAAACACTAGTTTTATTAGAGAGGAAAAAAAATTATGAATTACTAATTGTGATTGCAAAATGAATCAGGCTACCAATTCCTAGGAGCACAGTGTGTGCTTGTGATCAGTGTGGAGAGGTCTTCCCTAAAATTGAAAGCTTGGAGCTTCATCAAGCTGTTCGTCATGCTGGTAATTTTTCTTGTTTCTTTCTTTTTATCATTGCGCTCTCTTTTTTTTTGTTTGACTCAATAATTTTTTTTAATTCTTTATTTTGACTAATTTTGTTTTCTTTTTCAAACTTTTTTTTGGTCAATCTCTTTTCAAACTTTTTTTCATCTTTAAGACGAAAACATGCATTAGACATTAATTCCTTTCATATCGCATTTACTATGTGCAAATTATTTATGTTTTCACACTTTTGGCAACATTACAGCATTTACTAACTCATACTAATTTAAAAGACTAATCAAGCATTAATTAGTACTACTCCTACTAGCTAGCTAGTTGTTGTGTCAATCTAAAAAATTACTATGTTTATGGATCTAGTAATTCCCTTTGTGCTAAAATTGAATCATGTTTAAACTTAGTACTAAAAGAAGGGCTTCAAAATTTGAATAAAGGAGGCATAAAGGACCACCATCATCCGTGCATGACATTACGCTAGTAGTACCAGTAGTATGAATTGTGCTAGCAACACGTTTATACACTAATTGGTTGAAGAGATTCAAATATGGCTCATTAAATTCATATAATTTAGCGAGAGTGATCTAAATTCAACCAATTAAAGAGTTTGTATTGTAAAAAAAGTATGTTAAAAAATGTTATGATAATTTATTTTTTGTTACTCTAATATTGTTTTTTAAGGTTGAATCTTATGAAATATTTACTTTTTTTTATTCAAATCCTCGTAAATTTTTTATTTAGTCCTTATATTTATACAAACTAGTTCTTTTAATTAGTCATTTAACTTTTACAAGAAATAATGTTTTTAATCACTTTAGGTAATGACTAAAAATTATCAGATGATTTATAGGAATCTGTTTAGTAAAATTAAGCTATAAGCTAGCTGATAGCTGAAAAGCTAGTTTATAGCTGATAAGCTAGCTTTTAGTTGATAGCTGAAAAGCTAGTAGAATGAAATTAAAGTGTTTGGTAAATTTAGCTGTTGTAATTATAAAATGACATAAAAGTATTATGTCAGTGGGTAGTTATTTTTTTGAGTGGGTAGTTTTTTAATTAAAAAAAGTAAAAAATAAAAATAATAAGGGTAAAATTGGAATAAAAGGTAAAAAACTATAAGCTATAAGCTCAAACGCTACTTGAAATAGCATATGGAAAAAAGCTATAAGCTAGTAAAAAAAGCTTGTTACCAAACACCTCCAATTTTTTGAAACAAGCTTATAAGCTAATACAATAAGCTATAAGCTAGCTTATTTGTGTTACCAAACATACCCTTAAAATATTTGTAATTTTATAAAGATTAAAAACATATATATTTAACATGGTGATTTTTATTATATATCAACACTTTAATATGTTTATAAAACAAAACCTAGTAGTTTTGATTAAAAAAAAAACTAGTACTAGCAATAGTAACATAACATTCATACATCAACATCACCGATTCATCCACAATTTATCACTTAACATGCAATGGGGTAGAGCACACCAAACATGATGCACCCACACCAAGTGCATTTGTTATTATGATTCTTATACGTACACAAGTAGTTCACTGTTTAATTAATTAAGAGGCACATCACAGCTGTCTAGTGTAAGAAAGATTAATGATCTACATCCACCTCTTTATTTCTGGATCCCATTCAATTCACATTTCACACCACCCCAAATATATCAAAATTACAAAATATCAATTGCAAGTCACAAACAATCATATACACCACTACTACAACAGTAATTTTTTAATGAACTTAATGTAGTAATATTTTAATAAAACTTGTGAATTTAACTCTTTAAATATTAGTAAATTTTTTATAACTTATAAATTTCTATTTTTAGATATGTGTCTTAGGACCCTTTATAATTTCATATGATATGAATGAGAGAGAGAGTTCATTCTTTTTTGACCTACCTCATTTCTCCTAGTGAAAGTTATCATTAGTCAGACACTATATTAAGTTGACACTATTAAATATAGGTACTTCTCCATACAGAAATTCAAACCAAGTTTCCCAAGTTGGAGGGACTAGGAATCTAATCCCTTTTTTAGGACACTTTTCTTACAAGTTATATAAATCAATGGCTAAAAAATATCAACTGAATCGTACTTGTCATCTTGAACATACAAATTAACTTAGTACGTATTGGTACTCAAAGGATAGCATAATTATTACTCCATAAAAGTATTATCCCATTAAAACAAGGTGAACTTTTCTCTTTACATGTTTTTGATTGTTCTAAAAACAATTTTTTTATAATTTTATAGATTGTCAAAAGGATTTACACTATAGGTTAATTATAAATGTCAAATTATTAAAAATATTTGGTTTCATATAACTTCTAAAATCACACATAACTAATTGTGATGTCTTGACTGTACATATTGTTTTACACCACCGGCGAATATTGATTCAATTGGTAAAGAGATAACCTATATATGCTCCATACTAATAATTTTTTTGATGAGCTTTAAGATCTAACTCACCTAAACTTTTATGTAATACTTATTTACAAAGTAAGTAATCTCTAACTATATAAAGATTTTAATTAACAAAAATATAATATTGTGGATACAAAATAGTTTTAACCACTCCATCCAAAAAAATATTGTTTTAACCTAATATTCAATTAGAACTCAAAATATTAAATTCTCATGATTGAATGTCACTATAAAATTGATTTACATAGATAATTTTTAATGGATACTCATAATTATACATATATGATATATGATTTTATCATATGCTAAAAACAGTCAAATTTGTTGATTTTCATTTCATGCTCTTTATTGAATTTTCTAATTTGTAAGAATTGTATATGTGGTAAACAGTTTCGGAGCTGGGTCCAGAGGATTCGGGTCGGAACATAGTGGAGATAATCTTCAAGTCAAGTTGGTTAAAAAGAGAATCTCCAATGTGCAAGATCGAACGGATATTAAAAGTCCACAACACTCAACGCACAATCCAACGGTTCGAAGAATGCAGAGACTCCGTAAAGTCCCGTGCGTCCAACCCCACCAAGAAAAACCCCCGCTGTGCCGCAGACGGCAATGAACTTCTCCGATTCCACAGCACAACCTTATCCTGCCCACTCGGCGCACGTGGTTCCTCCGCCTTATGCGCCGCCGTACCAGGTTGCGGAGTCTGCACCATTATCCGGCACGGTTTTCAAAACAAAGGTGGAGTGAAGACCAATGCTAGCAGTGGTATGGCCCATGACAATTCAGTTGGAAGGATCGGAGAAGATTCTAGAAGAGCGATGCTTGTGTGCCGTGTGATCGCCGGAAAAGTGAAGCGCGTGGCGGAGGAAGGAGCGGCGCCGGCGACGTCGGAGGAGGAGAATGTGGCGTTTGATTCAGTTGCGGGAAATGCGGGAATTTACTCGAATCTCGAGGATCTAACCGTTTTCAATCCAAAGGCTATTCTTCCTTGTTTCGTAGTTATTTACAAGGTGCTTTCATAGTTAATTTCATGCTGAAATTTGAATAAATACTTTGTTTATGATTATTGTCTTCTTGGATTTGGAGTTAATTAAGATTAACTAAGTTGATAAAATAGTAAATTTGTAGTACCATTTTCGTCCCCAATCTTGATACGCGATCTAATATTTTACATTAATTATTACATTCATATATCTATATATTAAAAGAAGAATCTTCAACCTATAAATAATGTAGGGAAATGATTTTTGTTCGTATTTTTTTGGATTGAGAATTAATGTGAGGACGTGTTGTTAAGATTGAGGACGAAAATGGAATATATTCTATTCTTATCATTAGTTTGTTACTACGAAAATGTTGAATTAAAGATATTTTCAACAGCTAGCTCTTTAGTAGTATTTATTTATAGATTCATGCATGGGTAAACTATAAATACATGTTTAATAATTCATATTTGGATTTCTTATTTTTGTCACATTGTGTGTGCGTGGGTGTGAAGGTTCAAAAGTTAGATTACGATTAATTACGATTGAATATTGGTTTATGGTTGTTAGATTAGCTTGGGTAAAAAACATGAGAGTCGGTACATGTTCGAATTCACAGTGAATTTGTCAGAATTATAACGAGTTATCATGTAGCTTGTTTTGTTGTGATTTCAACAAATTTATTGTCAGAATGAGCTTTTACAAAATCGTAGAGATCGGCAGTGATGTCAATAAAGTCACTGTAATGATAAAGATGCAATTAGAATTAGAATGTTGTAAAGTAAATTGTGTGGGTTGGGTACTTGGGTTGGTGTTGTTTTGTTGTGTAATGCTCATGCGTGATGAAAAGTGTGGTGGAAGGTGGAACCCAGTTTTGAAGGTGAAACATGTATATATGGATCCCACCTACCACTAATTGTAGAACTGTTTGTATATGCATGTGTGTGCTAGCTTCTGATCAATTTGCAAAGATATTCATTTTAATTAGTGTTTATTCATTTTCGGTTATTTAATCAATGGAAAGGTAGCTGAAAATTAGTAAATTTTTGTATTGTCCTGAACTTTTGGTGATTGGCTGAAAACCAAGACATTGACCGTTCATGTATGAATGAAACATCATCATACCATAGAATAAATTTCGGTGGGTGTACTGCATTAAAGTATTGATTCATAACAATATTACTATAGTCTATAGATGCAATGTTTTGGACCTTCTAGTAACTTGGGTTTAAGCTCAAAATCTAACAGATAGTAAACTTGTGAAATGTGTTTTTCTTAGTCTAATTTGTTCCCCTATAAAAAGTAGGGTTAATAGGTCTTTACCCCCCTGCAAAGTAGGTGAATTTTGCGTTACCCCCCTGGAATTTTTTTCTTTGAGATTACCCCCCTGCAAAATTTAATTTTTTTATTTACCCCCTTGGATGCACTTTTTAAATCGGTTATTTTGTTTAACCGATTTAAAAAGTGTTGTTTTTAAATCGGTTATTATGTTTTTTTTTCCTGCCACGTCAGCAAAATGGGGGTAAATCAAAAAAATAAATTTTGCAAGGGGGTAATCTCAAAGAAAAAAATTCCAGGGGGGTAACGCAAAATTCGCCTACTTTGCAGGGGGTAAAAGTCTATTAACCCTAAAAAGTATTGACACCATATTATTGAGAACACACCACTAATGTCTAATGTCACTTAGCAAGTAATAATAAATCACGCTTTTTCATATATTTACTACAAGGGAAATACATGGCTCATAGATATATAGTGTGTTACCAATTACCATGAATCAACCTTAGGTAAATCAATAAGAAAACGACTTTTTTTTATTGAATAATCAATAAGAGCACAACATATTCCTAATTCTCAAAATATCTGTCTCCGTATTCAATTATATATTTTACAAATTCTCTCAAAAAATTCTCAACCAAGAGATGAAACCCGCTCTACATAGATAGAGTGACTAAACGGTTGATATTTAATTTGAGGAGCAAGAGAGGATCTAAGTCCAAAACTTAATGGATCAAGTTGGCTTAGGCTCTATTTGGTAAGGTCAGCTTATAGTTTATAAGCTCATATCATATGATTCAAAAGATTTGTTTAATAAACATTTTTTTAAAAAAAACTTCTAACTTATTTTACTATTTTATTACTTATTTTTCAAACGTTATTTCAAGTAGCTTATATATTTTTTCTTTCAATTTTACCCCAATCAATTCACTTGAAATAATTAAACATATTTTTTTTATGTCATTTCATACTTATAAACTAATTCAATCATTGATTTTATCAAACACTACAAATTTAATTAGCTGGCTTTTCTGTAATAAAATAAAAACTAATTTATAAATTATTTGCTATAAACTCATGTGAGATAAGCTAACTTATTGGCTTTCAGCGAATTAGTTGGAAATTAGGAACAGTTGATTAGCAAACAAATTATGGAAACATTATCATGATCGAGGTCAAAGTGACTATCTAGGTGTATTCTACAATAATTGAAAGATAAATAGGATATTTATTTATAAGAAAGTGGAGTGGATGAGGTTGGGACGTGATCTTAGTTTTGCTTGTCCTTGACCAAACAACACTTTTCCTATCAAAGGCATAATGAAGAAGGTAGCTTTCTATTCCTTCTTTTTTTGTTTCTTTTTGAATGTATCTAAGCTTTTTAGCATAGAAGAAACACAAGTTGATAATTACAAACACATGCCCCGGCACATGGAGATTTATTGTTTTCTTAATGTCCTAAGTGTTTGGATTTTGGGAGATTCATATACTCCAATATATTTCCCATCGAATATAACATCCCACGATGCTATGCTATGGAGCATTCATCATAATAGGTTCTCCACTTCTCCTTCTATTAAGCACTATACTAAATAGAATGACAATTGGACCAAACCCATTAAATATCCGCAAAAATTATCCACAATATGTAGGGTTAAAAACTACACTATAGATAAAAATACGGATATATGAATAAATATCAATAAACCAATGCATATATACATATTGTTGTAATAACACCAATGTTCTGGATACACCAAAATAGTCCCACATCGAGGCGCCTTTTCTACAAAGGATAAAACCGTGACAAAGGGTAGTTTATATACAACACTCACACCTTTCAAACCAACCGAGGCGCCTTTTCTACAAAGGACAAAACCGTGACGGGTTAACCCCAAAGCGGACAATCTCTCGGAGATGTGGACTTGAGGTCAGATCTGAACAGTGGCGCCGTCTGTGGGAATCCACTCCCTTCACACTACAACAAAATTGCTCTTTAGCTTCAAAAATATTAGTGTCTGCCCCGACTCGGACGCTACTAGCGTCTAATTAGAGTCCATTAGACTGACGCTACTACCTTTTTATTGTAAATCTTTATTTTAATTGAAAAATTGCAAGTAGCGTCCGCTTTGATTGACACGATTGAGACACTAATAAAAAATAAAAATAAAGTTCATCTCAGAGTCTGCTGGGGCGGACTCTAATGAACACTAAATTAAATTTAAATTAAAAACCTATTTGTTAAGCGCCAAATTTTTTTCCCAGATTTTCATTTTCCCACATTTTTTCTTTTCATTCCCACTGTTTAGCAATAATATATCATTTTATTTCTAAATATAATTTTTCTTTTCTTTCCCAAATAGACAAAAAGAAGACATTTTTCTTTCCAAATGTTTTTCTTCGTATACTTCTTTTCTTCAGACATGGGTTCTCAGCGACCCTAATCCTCTGAATCTGTCGCCGTCGAAGAACAACCCATCCGCCATCGAAGAAGAACAACCCCGCCGTCAACCCTAATCCCTCTTCCGTGAAGAATCTCAATCACTCCGCCGTTATTATTCATCGTTCTCGTGGTTATAAGGTTAGTAGCTTCATCTCTTCAGCTCTCAAAGTTACACTACCAACGATTAAGTGATATTTAAACACCAAAACAGCAAAAGGATCAAATTTTTGGGGAATATTGTTAGCATTGATTTTTTCACTTCATTTTCTTACGATTTTGTATGAGTGGGTGTGGAATTCGGGAGATTGCATACTTCGTTAATTATTTGGCGGTTTAGTTTTGCTGCAGGCCGTTTGTTATTGGACCTGATTTGTCTAGTTTTTGCGTACTGCTGCTGTTCTTTTGTGTTTCTGGTGCCTTTTTAATGTTAAGTGTGTTGGTGTTGTATTCTAGAGGCCTTGTTGCTTAGTTATGTTATATTGTCTGTAGCATGTTTCTATTCTTTTGGGTGTCCGTGGGTTATTTACACTGGATGTACTCTTTTGTAATCTGTTTGGAATTTTTAGTAGACCCTTGTACTAGAAAGTGCTTTTAATAAAATTCATATTTGCCATTTCAAAAAAATAATCTCTTGTTCTTTCAATTTTGAGTTAGTGCATCTGTTGGATTCATTGTTAGGAGAGCCAAAAGATGATTCTTTAAGACTTAAAATTGATTTTGATGTGTTTAGTGTTTCTAATAGTGATTAGAATTGATTCTACATGTGATTTTGTCTCTAAATGTGATTTTTACACTCAAATTTATTCACTTTCATGTGAATGTATCTTAATAGGGTTTGAACCAGAGAATATAAATTTTGTTGGTAATTAGTTTAATTTTGTTGGAGGCCTTGCTGTGTGCTTTGTCAATGGAAAAGGATGCAGCTTTTTAATATAGAGTGTTGTTTTCTCTTCTTGAATGGATGGCAATCTACTTAAGGATGGACTTCCATCTTATGCTCTTTGGCTTTTCATTTATGATGTAGTTTATTTATCCTCTTGTTTTAGATCACTTTTTAGAGTAAGTACTGATGCGGTGATGCGGTTTTGTAAGAAAGGGTGTTTTTGTATCAGCTCTTAATAAATCCTTTTTGATGTTCCAAAAAAAAAATAGTTTATTAACTTATGACATAAAGATGAATAAACGGTATCGTCAATATGATCCGTTCCTTCTTGCACAAAAAGCAAGACAAGTGTACTATGTTGCTTATCCAGAAATGTGTAGAGACTTGCGTGGATGGTGTGCGGCAATCACCACCAAACCAAGGGGTCATGTGGAAATAGACAACATTGATGATGAAATGCCTTATCAATCTAATGAAATGTCGCCAATTGTTCCTATTACAGAAGTTGAACAACTACGAGGTTTAGCCGATGGAACAATAATTGACGAGGTCGAGCCAATTAGCTTAAGAACCAGTGGCTCAAAATTAAGAAAAAAAAATGATGCTAATTAGCTTAAGTCACTAGTTTAGAAATTATGATGACTTTTTAGCTTATAAGATCCTAAATTGTATGTTGCTTTTTGCGTAACCAACGATAAATGAATGCTTTTATGGTTGTATTGATGTTGTATGTGAATCTGATTTCTACTTAATATGTTGCATTTACTTTTGTTAAACTAATGTAAGTTATATTATATTTTTTTCCTAGATTTTCAATGACAGGACGAGGCCGTGACACTCAAGGGAAAAAAGCCACTAACAAGAATCGTTTGCGGGTTATGCCGCCAGGTTCTCTTGCTATAGCCAATAATCGGATGCGCCAACAGAAAAAACCTTCCGCAGCCCAAAGAGCTGTCACTGCAATCCAGAAAGTGCCCTCTGCAGTCCAGAAAGCACAACCAGTTAAGGCCGCAACACCAGTTCAAGAACCACCTTCTCATGTTGCAACACTGGTTCAGGCACCACCTTCTCAGGCTGCAACACCGGTTAAGACGCCACCACCTGTAAGACCATGTATTTTAATTAATTAGAAACTATGATTCTTATTTATTCTATTATTTATTTAATTCAATTGTTTTAATTGATTGGTTTAGTTGAGTAATATAGGAAAATTAGTCCGAGGAAAATTAAAGAATATTAAACTTAAGTTCATTTAAAAGTTCATTTAATATAAGCATCTTATTAAAATCCAAGTGTGTTCATTTAAAAGTTCACGCATATATGTATATAAGCTCCACGATGATCAGCATATAAGCCAAGTTTTTGTTGTTTTCGGGTCTGTTTTTGTGTTTGTTTCTGCTGTTCGCTGCTCTATGTTGTTGGGGCGGGCTGGTTGTGCTGCTGTTTTTGTCTTTTTCAGCAGAAGGTAAGTGTGTGGTGCTGTTTTTAAGTGTTTTTTTTTTGTTTGGGAGGTGTATTGTTGTCCTCCTATTGTTTCCAGATGTAACTCTTGGTTTGCTTTGCTGCTACTCTTGCACTTCTTGTGTAGGAGCTAGTTTGTTTGAATAAAATTTGCCTTTTAAAAAAAAGAAGTATATAAGCCAAGTAAAATTTGACAACTTTATATATACATGAAGTATAACTATGATGTTTCATTTTGTGGGATGTTACACCACCAATCCAGACTACTACTTCAGAGGCGTTCAGATTCATTCCTACCCCAGGATTCACATTGTCTCGTCAATTTCAGCAAGGTCCTCCAGAACACACAACACATGATATACAGAGAGATCATCGTCATCAAGAGGACGATCAAGAGCATGAAGAGAGGAACCAAGAAGTAGATGAGGAGGGTGAAATCGAAGAGGATGGCGAAGAAGACAATCATGATAAAGATACTTGTGGGAAAGTCATCATTCGTCCTATGTGTAATGGGTAAGATCATAATACATCCTCATGGGAAAACCACCATAATTTGATTTTTAAATTAATATAGAACATAATTATAATTAAATTCATCATATGATATGTAGACAGCATGATATCACGAGTAGCTTCATTTGAATTGCTTAATGATTTTTAGACTTTTCAAACCATTTTGTGATTTTGTACATGTGTTTTTAGGTTTACTCCAGCTGATGTGGCTGCTGCAGCAATTAGGCGTGTTATAGAAAAGACTTTTCCAGACAATATCACTTGCTATAGTGAAGTCAAAGATAAAGCAAGAGAACTTTGGTTTAAAAACTTTGGAGTAAGATAATTAATTTTGTGTTGATTTGATGATTTTTATGATTTGCCGAGCCTATGTAACAAATCATTATTTTATTATTTCAGAAATTTGTTTCATGGGAACCCCACCACGAGCACGTAATTAAAGCTAACTTTCATAGAAATTGCGGCAAACATTTGACCGATATCTTTACCAAGGCAAGGAAAAAGGATAAAAAACCCGAGTGGATGAACGAAGAAGGATGGAAGTATCTTACTGACCGTTGGAAGGAAGATGAATTCAAGACGCGCTCAGAACAAAATAAGACTAATCGAGCTTCAAGTAAAGGTGGGGCACTCCATACCACGGGTCGTAAAGCTCATCATGACATTGCACTCCATATTGAATTTTAATTTCTCAAGGGGAGCCAGAGTTTACTTCTCCATGTAATAGTATCAAAATTTTGTTAATTATCTTATGCACGGTGAGTTGCGAAAAATCTAATAGTTGATCTAATAGGAACTAGCTGATACTTGGTTTAATTCTTTGTTAGAGTTTTATTCTAATTGTTTTTTGGGTTTGTTGGAATCTTAAGTATTGTATAATGAGTAATATAGATTCTTTTAAGATTTATTAATGCTGGGTTTGTTGAAATCATGATAACATAATGCTAGAGCATGATACTGGGTTTGCATAATGCTGGATTTATTAATGCTAGATTCTCTTGAGATTTTTTTGGGTTTGTTGAAAGCATGATAACATAATGCTAGTCTCATTGATTTACAGAATGACTACCAGCAACGTATGACCCAAGCGACACAAACTGATGATGGTGTTACTAGTGTCACTCAAGAGGTTGATGGATCGGAAAAGATTCAAATATGGAAGGATGTTTCCGGGGGTAAGTCTCGCGGAAGGTGTTACGGTGTTGGACACTTGGCTCCAAACCTAAGGTATGGTGTAACACACTTGACTGATGAGGCAGATGCACATCACATTAGGGTCGAGAACCAAAAAATTGAAGCTGCTCGAGCTGAGGCTGCTAGAGCGCGTGCAGATGCCGAGGCTGCTAAAGCTGATGCAGCGGTTGCTAGAGCTGATGCTGCTGCGGCAAATGCAAATTACAAATCATTGGAAACAAAGTTTGAAGAATTCCAAAGACGCATGATGGCTTTGGAGTCGGGTTCTTGTAGTGGTCATTCTCGTCATAGTTCTCATCCTCATTATGATAATGAATTGGATGACCAATCAGTTGATGAAGAGGAAGATGGTGGACTTTGATGGTTGTAGATTTTGTGAGTTATTTTGATGGTTGTAGACATTGTGGGTTATTTGGATGGATTGATGGTAAGTTAGGACTATTTTGATGAGTTATATATTTTGTGGGATATTTTGGTGGGTTATATATTAGTGAGTTATATTTTGATTGATAGTAAGTTAGGACTATTTTGATGGGTTATATATTTTGTGGAATATTTTGGTGGATTATATATTAGTGGGTTATATTTTGATGGATGTAGACCTTTTTTGTTGATATTATAAATGGTTATATATTAGAAATAGAAGGTCCAGCTAAAATGCTATATTAAAAAAAAAAAAAAAACTTTAGCGTCTGCTTTTAGTTGACACTATATTTTTTCAAAAAATAATTTATAGCATCTAACAAAAACAGACGCTAAGATTAGCATCTGGTTAGCGTCTGCTTTTAGTTGACACTATATTATTCAGAAACTAATCTATAGCATCTAACAAAAGCAGACGCTAATATTATCGAGTAGCGTCCGCCATATATGCATGTCACCAACTTCAGCTTAGCATCTAACAGGACAAACGCTAAAGTAGCGTCTGCTGGACGCAACTGTTAGCTTCAGGCATTTAAGCGTCCACCACGACACAGACTCTAAGTAGACGCTAAATGCTTGTAGCGTCCGCTTTTTGGTATTTAGCGTCTGTTTTAGGCGGACGCTCCAAAGCAGTTTTCTTGTAGTGTCAGCCCCTTAGCCTCGACTGGGGGGCTTCTGTTCTGGATACACCAAAATAGTCCCACATCGCTTGACGAGTTAACACCAAAGCGGACAATCTCTCGGAGATGTGGACTTGAGGTCAGATCTGAACAACCAATAAGAATAAACAGTTAAAAATGAATAGTAATTAAATTGGACATTTCAAGCAATTAATCTAACAGGGGTAAAGTAAAACCACACAATCAAATGATCAAGCCAAAACACAAGATAAATACTTCAAAATTGTTTATCCAACACTTGAGCCCAATAATGACCTACATATATATAGAGGAGAGTGCAATTGGTCGACTCACTATTAATAAATCTTTACAAAAGAGTTACAAGAAACAATTTCAAGAGTTCTCCAAGAACAAACCTTATTTTCTACCATTTTTGCACAATCTATCATAAAATGTAAATGAGTCACAAAAGTGACAAAAAAATTGTTCCTAATTGCTAACCTGGAGCAATCTTCAATTCCTCTCTTTTCCTCTCAACCTGTCACCTGATAGATTTCACTCGTTAACTCATTAGAGAAAACTTTTATCCTTTCTCCAAAGATTCCTAGCTATCAGAAGTGTTTTCCAACCTTAAAACCCCATTAACACTCTCCACAAAAAAACATTAACCTTGAGTTCGAGTGCCCTTCTTGTGTGTTGTTAAAATATGAATTTTAACTCTATTTTTATAGGAAACTAGTTTTGAGACCCGTGCATTCGCATGGGTCTATTGACTTTTATTTATAAAATATTGTTAAAATATATGTGACGTTATTGTATTATTTTTTTGTAAAATTTATTAAATTAATATTTTTTTTATTAAAGTAATTGTTCCGTGTATGATTAAATTTTTTTGATTAAAGCAATTGTCCCGTGTATGAATTTTTTATTCAATTCCTTTTATGTATTAGTGATAAATATTTTGTCTTGTTTTTTTTTATATTTATTATTGATGAGAATTTATTCTTCTATTATTTAAAAAAATTATTTGTAAAAACTCATGTCCATTGACTTTTAATTTTTTTTATATTTAAGATTGATATTAATATATTATACCAAAGTATCAAATTTATTTAGAATAAAATATTTAGAAATATGTTAGAAAATATTTTAAAAAAGTTTTTTTGATTGAAAAGATATTTTTTAAATATAAGTGACGTCATTGTGTTCTTTCTTGTCAAATTTATTGAATTAATATTTTATTGATTAAAGCAATTGTCCCGTACATGATTTTTGTGTAATAAATTATAATTAATATTAAAAATATTTATTATTCAATTACTTTTTTTTATTAAAATAATTATCCCGTGTATGATTTTTTTTTTATTAAAGTAATTGTCCCGTGTTAATTCGTAATTTTTTTCTTTATGCATGTTTAATTCATAAGTTTTCACTTACAAAAGTTATTATAATTAATATTAATAAATATTTATTATTCAATTACTTTTTTTTTATTAAAGCAATTATCCCGTGTATGATTTTTTTTTATTAAAGCAATTGTCCCGTGTTAATTCGTAATTTTTTTCTTTATGCATGTTAAATTCATAAGTTTTCACTTACAAAAGTTATATCCTGTTTTCATAAACTATCTTATAAAACTTATAATAACTCAATCCAAACGGACTCACTATGTTTTTGTTTCTATTTTAATGTTCTTTTATTTTTAAGTTACTACTTTTTCATTAAAAAAAAAGTTAGTATTATTTTTTATGCGTATCTTTTATATTTATTTTTGTTCCTACTTTTATGCGTAAATTTTTTTTTAAATAAATTTTTTTTGTTAATATATTGGATTAATATTTTTTTTTTAGAGGTAATTTCAGATGTTATTTTTAAGGGAAGATTTTTCTTTTATGCTTATCTTTTTTTATTCTTCTTATTTTTGTTTTGTATCTTTTTTTTAGTTTAGAGTTAAAATTACATTTAAGGGCATAAACTCTGAAATATTATTAAACTTGATTGGACAAATTTGGTATTTTAGTAGTAATTTCTTTTAATATATTGTAAGTAGAAATTCATATAACTCGAATCGACTATTCTATTATTTTACCAAGATTCGAATCAACCCCCACAACAATAGAAAAAAAATCACTGCAAGATTCAATCAACCTATCTAGAAACCATTGAAATCCGATTTTGACCCGATTCAAATCAACATTGTAATTCTATTGGATAAGATGGGTAACTCAATTGACTTGAACTAAGGGTTAAAAGAGTTGAGAATTCAAAAGTCTAAAGTTCAAATTTTGGTGAAGATAAAAATACTAACATTAAAAATTAATTACTAACTTTAACCTTTCAAAAAAAAAACTTTGCAATCCAATTACCATAATTTAAATTAACACCTCCTGAAGCTAAAAACTCCACATATTTTCATGCACATTCGCAGCACATATATTAAAGAATAATGTTTTAGATATTTTTCATCTTTTGAAATTATACCTAATTGTATTGGATATTAAGTTATTAACCACAAATTTCTCAATTTATATTTCAATTTTTTTACAATGATATTGAACTTACTTTACATCTAGTAAGATACTAAGAAAAATATGTTAAAATATAGATAAGTTTAGGTGTCTTGCTAACATATATCCTGACATATATATTTTTTATATATATTATACACAATATTGTAAAACATATCATAGCATTGTTTTTTCTCAATTGAAAAATGTTTCTTGAAGTCAATATAATTTAATGTATTTATAGTCTAATTATTAATTTCCTTCTTTTTTTTTTTGTATCATTATACGAAAGTAATATTTATCCATAAGTTTCTAATGATTCTGATTATGATGATTAAGTGAAAGAAAGTTTAAACTATTGATTAATTAATTCTTGTCAAAGAAAGTTTAGGAATTCATTATTTTGATATTTTACTCATTTGGTCTGTTTTGAATGTTGGATACTTGGATTAGTTGAATAGTACGGTTTGTAATGTTATATGATCCAATCTCAAAAGTGTTTGATTAATTTTTGAATTCAGGCACAATACTATTTTTTTATTTATTGATTTATAAAATTAAGGCTTGGATAGTATGTATATCATTATTAAATGTTGTTACCCAAGGGTTGATAAACCACTTAATTTTCAAAAAAAAAAAAAAAGAAAGAAGTTAAACCACTTAATTATTAATTTTGAATATAGTTTAGTGTATTTTGTGTTTTCGTCAAAAAAAAGTATTTCGTGTTTTTTTTTTTTTTTTTTGACAAACTGTGTTATTAGTATTAATAATTAAACACTTACTTATTTTATTACTTTATTTTATGTAGATAAGTAAAAAGGAAAAAAGAAGTGTTTAAGACAAGATTATTACAAATTTCCAATCTCATCAAAGAGTCGAGATATTTTTTTCTTATCTAAATTAAAATGGAGTACACAAAGGCAATTGGAAATGATGAATTATTTTCCCACTCCATGTATCTTTTTCACCCCTCTTGAAGGTAAAAAATTCGGTAAACACGATCCGAATTTACCCGAATTTTTTTTAGTGTTAATTTGAGTAAAATTTACACTAAAAAAACTTCGGTAAACGTTTATCGAAATTTTTCAGGTGAAAAAGAATTTTTGAGGAGTGAGATAAGAATTCATCATTAGAAATAAATAGCCCAAACTGAAGAATGGAAACAGGCCCAAGAAGAAAAATAAACGTGATGGCCCAAATTAAATTGAAGTGGAGATTTACTTTTCGCATCCCAGAGCTTCCTTCTTCACCCCCTGAAATGACTATAGTACCCCTCCTCACTATCTAGAAAGCAAACACTTTTCGCACTCTAAGTAGCGAGTGTCAATATTTTATACTCAAACTGAACGCCGGCACCCCCCCCCCCCTGAATGAAAAAATCATGAAAAAAAAAGAGTTTACATCCTAGGGAGCGAACACTGTTCACATCCTAGGGAGCGAACTCTTTTTTTCATGATTTTTTTATCCATTGGGGGTGCTGACGTCTAGTTTGAGTATAAAATATTGACACTCGCTACTTAGAGTGCAAACTAAAACATAGTTCGCTACTTAAAGAGCAAACTCAGTTTACACTTTAAAAAGGGTGAAGAGGACAAAATTTTTTGACTTTTATAAGGTTCGCATCCTATGATGCGAATGGGGTGTTTCCGTTTTTGCAATTTTACAAACTCGCTTCCTAAGTAGCGAGAGGGGTGAAAAAGGAACATCAAGGAGTGTTTGTGAGACTCGGAATGTGCGAAAAGTAAATCTCATGAAGTGAGCTTGTTGTCTTGTAAGAGAAGGGAGGAAACAAAAGTGGAATTGGCAACACAAGTGAGGCGGTGATACTAGACAATTTCTCTTCCCACCATGACGTTTCTTTTTTATCCCTCTAGCATGCAAAAAAGTTTGGGAAACATTTTCCGAATTTTTTTAATGTAAATTAGAGAAAAGCGTCGGAAAATATTTTTACGTGCTAAAAGGTGAAAAAGAAATATAAGAGTAGGAAGAGAAACTTTCGTGATACAATACACAACAGCCTTACAAGTTACAACTTAAGAAAGAAATTGGAGAAATTGGAATGCAAGTTTGTAAGGCGGTGCAAAAATCAAAACTGGGAAACTTTTTGGGGAGCAGGCATGCAAAGATTGGCTATTTTAATATTTTCAAAATAAAATTATTATTTTATTTCTCCTTTTGATTCCTTTGTATTTGTTTTATTTTAAGCATAGAAAATAACCTCATATATTTCTCTATAGTAGTTTGAACGAAACAAAGTACAAGACATCATCATAGTGCTTACTAATTGATCATGATTGCCTCAAACCTTTAAGCCTAATGATACAATTCTCATACAGGAAGACTTACTAGTATGATTTTCATTCCCATGTATCATCACATTTTACTGCCCCTAATAAAGTTCACCTATGCTATATCACAGGAAAATGTAAAATTTGTATCCATCTAAAGTTTTAAAAAATGTCCATAAGAAAAGTTGTGTAAAGACTTTTTTATAAATGTATTCATTCAATCAAATTACATTATCCATAGCATAAATATTTGTTAAAATATTTTAAAAATTAAACTAAAAAATGGTACTATATTGTAATTTAATAGATGCACGTGTAACAAATATTTACACAATCAATGTACTATAGAAATTAATCTTCTATTTTCAAAGTCCCGAGTTCGAACTCTACTATGTCTTTGAAAGGAGATATTTTTGTAAATGTTCGAGTTTTAAAGTTTTCTCTGACCGGAGGACCATCCCCTCACCTTAAATTATTTTCATGAAAGATAGTATAAAAAGAATTATAAGCGGTATAAATTTTTTTTTTACACATTCATTCAGTCGTACTACACAATTTTACAACTTTTATATAAGTTAATTTCTAAAATATCTCTACAAAATACTAAGATGACATATTTGATTGAATGCACATATGTAAATTTTACTTGTTGTGTATACAAATTATTAAATCCATTTTCAATACATATATGTACTATACACTTCAAAATATATACGGTTTTTTGGAACACTGGATGTCAAAATGCAGCTACCAACTAACTTCCACATATGAAATCCATTCTTAACGTTAAAACTTTGCCATAAAAAGGAGAAGAAAAGAATTAATAAAAGGATCATCATTATAAGTTTGCTTTTTACTATTCTTCATATAGTTTTATACTAAATAATTATATATAGGAACCATATTATTATTTTAACACAAATAGGGAACAGAAAATCCCTCCAGGATAAGTAACTATATATTTAAAGAATTTTTTGAAAGAAGAATCAAGCAAAATCATTTACTTTAACGTTGGACATGTTATATATGGGTTCCACAAAGGTTACAAATGATTATAGTTGGAGATTCATCAAGGTTTATATATGTAACAAAGTGGATCATCCATCATATCATTCAGTCCCTCTTGGCCTCTTTTAATTATCTAGTTACTAATTAGTTCTAACTAATGGGCAATGGCTAATCAATCAATAATATTCCATGGATATTAAATAAATATGGTAAATTCTACTAATAAACATGCTTAGAATTTATATTAATTGATCATAATCAAGAAAACTTAAGAAACAAAGCAAACCCGTTGAAAGGAGGACAAGAGAAGGCCATACCAATAATTTGGGCACATGGAACTTAGCTTTGCTAGGCCAACATTGTTTCGCCTTCCAAATTGGAATATAATCAGTAATCAAGTTTGGAAATTGATTTGAGATCAAACTAATTAAATTATACATTTAATAAATTAATTTCAAACGATCTCGATCATTAATTCAAGGCGAATACGTAATAATCTATTTAATATGATGGATTTTGTGCTATTTAATCTCAATTCAATGGTCAAAATTGCATGCTTTCATAATCTGAATCATTTTCTTTAAATTTTCATATAAGTTTTCTTTACTCAAGATATTGTCAAATACTAAATATGGATATACACATATCTTTCAATCAGGATTTAAATTTCTTTTTTGGTCAAGTAGCCTAGTGGCTAGAACCATGATTTAAATTTTGATTCAACATATTATGCAAGTATACAAAGTTTTTTTTTTTTGCTTTGACCACCAGTTTAATTTGGTTTGGGGTCAGTTCTAGCATGAAGTGGTTTCAGTCCTCTTTCGATCGCAAGTGCGGGGGATCGAACTATGGTTCTCCCTACCAAATTTAACGTCAAACAGCACCGAACCAACTAACGGTTGATTGCAAGTATACAAAGTTCACTAGACCCAAACCCTTATTATATTCACATCCTTTTGATACATAGCTTTAATTTTTTGAAACATTTGAACTTGGTCATTCTTTTTATAAATACCTTAAACAAACCAAACGACAGACATCATAGCATTACATTTCCCGGTGTCGTCAAAGGAAGAAAATGCACAACACACAAAGAGGTCAAACATTAGAACATAATAGCTTTGTCATCATACAAGTAAGAGAAGAACAAGAACAAGAACAAGCTCAACAACCAAAACTTTCTTCTTCTAATTTCAATTTAAACTTTTCAACAATGAAACTCTTCAACCGTTTCCGCAAGGTCCTAATGCGTTTTGTATTCTCATCTAATTCTTCTCATCATAATAGGTCATCAACAGATTCATCAAGGCATAGAAATTCTTCTGAAAGATTTGAACCACCAAAGACTTCATGTAGTTCATATTACTCATCTTATTCTCATTACAATGAGGCTATTTCTGATTGCATTGAGTTCTTCAACAAAGAGGGTGTTTTAGATGGGAGAAAATCATCAGATGTTAATGTGTAACACTCTTTTTAATAAGCCATTCATGTACTTTTCCAACCATATGCTTATGTTACTCCAATGTATATGTGAGCTCTCATTCATGCCATTCATTAATTCTTCATATGATCATTTGGCTTTTTTTTTGTGTTAAAATTATTTTTACCATAAATCGAACTCGGAGTCTCCCGAACAGATTCGTCCTAGGGAGATCATTTTGGCTACTTTGTTGTTATTTTATTATATTATCATTTTCATTTGTTTTGATTATATGCTCCACCCTTGTATTTTACAAGTAATCTGTTTTTTTAAGTGTTGAATTTGAATATAATTCTTTATTTTTTTTGTTGACAAAATTGAATATAATTTTTCTTGTTGGTAATGCATCCGTTGCTACCTCTTTATTGACTACTAGTAATTTGAATTCACGCTCTTCATAATATTGATGATTCTATGAAGAAGGGCATGTGCATTTTGCGCTTCGGTTTACCTAAAAAACGTCACGATTTTTTATGAATTTCATTTGAAGTGGCATGACAATATATATTTACTCATTATGATCTTAAACATTGATATTGTGGCTGGTTGATACGTGGATTCAAATTGATGCATAAGTACAAGGATCTTATATGTCAGTCAAGTATGCTATGAGATGTAAAATAATGGTTAGGGGATTTAAGAGTCCCATATTACATGGTATATGGTCTTAACTTATTTTTATTACGATGATGATTTTATAAGTTGATTTTGTAGAATTGAGTTATGATTTAACTCAAATTATAAGATTAGGTGAATCAAAATCTCTTGGACATTGTATAACATTTGTTTCTAAAATCATGTGCATAGATAATGAGGCCATGCTAAAAAAACATTTAACAAATGCAAAACATAACCCACCCGTACGGGAGTACGACGGTGTCTGACGTCGCATTTTGTGTTCCACAATCATTTCTCGTGATCTTTAAAAAGTATTTATCTCTATCAAACTTTCAACCTTATTTTACCTATGAGATAAACTCTATCTCTTTGACCCTGTGATTTCTAATAAAATTACATTTTTTTTAAAACACTAATAAAATTAAATACTTGAATATATAGAAAATTAAACACCAACAAAAATCCTAACAAAAAACCTAATTAGGGTTTAGTTGTGACTTGTGGTTTGCTCTCATCTCTTAGGTTCAGCCATTGCAACTTCATTGATGGGCCAAGCCCATACAAAAGGCCCACGGCTAAGCAAGCTAAATCGGTACAAAATACTACTCTTAACAAGGAAAACCTTTTTTTTTTCTTGTCAAAGAAACAAGGAAACCCTTCTGGCACACACACAAGGAACCTAAAAATATAAGTTGGAATGATTATTATTTATTAGTTTATCACAAACCAGAAATTAAAAGTACATGTTTCTTGTGTCTTTCATCTTGATTTCATTGAATATTCCTACTTATTCTTCTAAGTTGGAAGTATTGTCCAGATTGTTTCGGCCTTAAGGTTGGTTATTGTCCTAACTCAGTTGGTAGAGTTTTCTAGGAGACAAGCAAATATAATGACTCATGAGTTGGCTCGAGTGACTACATATACGGCCAATCCTCAACTCCTTTATTTTTTACCAAGTTGTATTCTCGAGGATATTACAAACAAAATGATTTGAAAAATGATACATTGCTTGCCTAAAAAAGTTTCAAAATTATTTAACTCCATTCCAATAATTATATACTAGTTGAACTAAATGCTCAATCTTGTCTGTACATGGAATTTGAAGCTGCCAATAGAGCACCTCCAATGCCAGAACCATCTTTTGAATGTTCTATCACAAGATTGTTTGACTTTTCTGTTCCTAATATTTCTTTTACTGAACCTTGCAAGTAAGTCCTGTATTGAGGATAATTTTCATACAAACCCCCATCAATGGCAACAACACTTCTCTTTCCAAAGATAAGACCTTTTGAGTCCTCTTCCATTTTTTGCAGAATTCCCACAATTCCTGCACCAGCTAAGCTACCGCCTCATTTTACAATTGTCTCACAAACCTCTAGAACGGTTTTTCTTTCGCCTAGATTGGATTCAACCTGAAAGGAACAAGTGAATGACAAGAAAAGAAAAAAATGATATGTAACTTTTTATGCAGATAATGTAAAACACTAAGATTCTTCTTTTTTCATATTTGTAATATCATGAAGATGTTTACCCCAGCTTTTTCATAGAGGAGGGATCCAACTGCATGTAAATCGCCAGAATTATCCTGCTGCATGGCGCATAGATCTGGGGTCCTATTAAATTTATATTTGTAAATTGTAAGCAATATATTTTAGTAATAAGAATTAAACTGAAGATATACATATAACCTTACAAACACAATGTGTATCTTAGAAATAAAATATGAATAGAATGAAAATAATTACTTGGAAGGAAAACAAAAGTGTCACATATCTTCTAATATAGAGTCACACTAATTTCAATATAACCAAATTCTATTAGCAATCAGAATTCATAACATATCTAGTGTATTGCTAGCAGTTCTTGTATGAAGAATTGAACTTTGGAGTTAAAAATTTACCCGAGTATGAATGGCGTAGACAGTTTTTGAGGGACAGATATTCCAAACAAACCTTCCTCTTCAGCCATATTGAATAGAACTCGTCTCACAATTTCACCTAGATACATTCCTGAGAGTGTCTTCTCAAAGATCTGCTCAATGATATGAAGAGATTAAGATTACCTTTCTGGCTACGCCACTTTGTTGAAATTACAAGCATAGACGGTGCGAAAAGCCAAAAACTTACCTGTTGACCAGGATTGATGCTGGCAGCATCCATTTCTCTATCAAATACAGTTAAAGGTAGACCATTTGAGAAAGCACCCCATTCAGTGCTAATGATCTGAATCAACCGAGCGATGTTTTTCCTCACATTAATAAGATGAGCTAATTCAAATAGAATTTGAACAAAGAAATAAAAGAGTACGAACCATTTTACCAGAAGAAGAGACATGGCCTTGTAATTTTGGAATGGAACTTATCTGCTCAATATAGCAAGCATTGGTTCCAGTACCTAAAATAACAGCAACCTTAACATCATTGTCCCAATATTCTGCTCCGGCTAGTGTTCCAACAGTATCATTAACCTATTATTACGAAGGCAATTAGTACAATCATACCGCCCCTGCATTTGTTTAAACTTGTATCGAAGTATTATGAGCCTATGACATACCAGAGCAGAAACTCGCATATCTAGTCCTTGTCTTTCTATTGCCTCATTCAAACAAGCAACCACATCTCTTCCAACCCAGTGTTGAGTTAATATCAATGTCTTAAAAACCAGATGGGCACGCATCGAACCAAAGAGACCTATGTATCATAGTGAGTAATGCTTAATTAAGATTGAACAGAGGTAAAGAAAGAAAGACATACAGTTCCAGAGACAGCAAAACCCTTAGTCCACTTGATGAGTATGCCAGAGTCAATAGAAGTACCCTCAACACACGAAAATTGTACCCTCAACACACGAAAATTTGTTCCACCAAGATCCAATGCATAGAACAATCCTTTTTCATTCCTATATCATAATAACAATAAAATTGTGGATCATTATGAAAATTAAAAAGTGTGGATCGATGATCATAATAAGCTAAGAAAGAAAGGGAAAAACATACCCGGTGGACAAAAGTGGGTATCATGGGAAGCCCGAGCCCACCATCAGAGGAAAGCCCGGCCCGCATTTGAGAAGACATGGTATCAGCCACTTGCTGAAGAAGAGGAAGAGGAGTGTCACACTCATGCTTCAGTTTCGTTAATAATCTGGTTGGTCCAACTGAAACCGTGCTGGATCGGACGGCCGTGGTTGAACGCCGGCGGGATCTTGAAAGAAAGGGCCCCACGGCAGAGGTAACAGTAAGAGGAGAAGAAACAGACATCATCATCATGTTTGGTTTTGTTGTTCTTCTGCGTTCTGACTCCCTATGATCTTACTTTGACTTCATGATTGGACTATTTTGGACTCTTTTCATAAACAGAACCGTTGTCTGTTCGGTTGCTCAAAACAATTTTTGATTCACATATGCTCAAATTTTGGGTAAATGATTCATGTATTCAATTCAATACATCTATAAAGTAAATTTTTACTTATAATTAAAAATAAGAGAGTTTTTTATGACAAAATTACATGATCTATCATTAGTATTTTTTTTATTTGTTACATTGTGTATTTTATGATTTTCTCTTATTTAGATCTTTTATTTTTATAACAATATATAAATATTATTTTTATCTTTCAATTATGTTTTATAAAAAATCTATCTATCTATCTATCTATCTATCTATCTATCTACTAGTAATCTAATAATTTAATATGTTGTTTAAAAACGTATCTACCGGTGATTCGAAGGTGTTGGTTAATGTCATTCACATGAAATATAGAGACAATTCTAAGTTTCTTTCGATTGTTCATAATATTGTTAATTTTATGTCGTCTTTTCTAAACTTTGAGATTAAGTTTGTTAGGAGATAAGCAAATTTGGTTGCTCATACTGGCCAATTCTTTGACTAGCTTCTATGGATTTGAAATTATTCTCTTATGTATTGAATATTTACTAGTTAATAAAATGCATTAAATTTGTTTGATTAAAAAAAAACCTTATTTGACCCTCTAACCTTTTTTCTGTTTTTTCTGTTTTTTATTTTATTGCTTCAAATGAGGAATACTTTTGTCATATTTGAATCAAAAATCTCATTTTCATTCTCTTATACTTTGCCACCTTTCTTACTTATTTATCCTCTCTTCATAACACTAAAAAATGAAAAAGTAAAGAAACAAACTATGGATTCGAATCATATATAGCTATTGGATTATCATTACGGTAACAAAAATTACCACATTTTGCTATAATCTTTTATTGATCAAATCAAACCATCAAATAATAGGATCTTGAGAATTCATAATGGTTCTCACTAACATTAATAATAGATAGAAAGACAACTATAACCTTCTATTTAATTATCAAATCATCACTTATATTTATCATATCAGACATATAATTCTAACTTTTTTTTTTTTTGTAAATTTAATAAAATTATTATTTTATTTCTCATTCTGATTCCTTTAATAAACATTTTATTTTAAGCGTAGAAAATAACCTCATAGTATTTCTCTAGTGTAGTAGTTTATAAACGAAACGAAGTGCAAGACATCATCATGATGCTTACATAATCCATATAGAAGCGTCTTTTATGCATATGTCACATGAGTCATGTCATAAGGTCTCATAAAAATAAAGGTCTAAAAAAAATTATAGATAATAGTATTAGTAAATGAAATATATAAAACAAGGGATTGTGAGCTTTCTAAATGCGTGATTGTGGAATCCAAATATTTAAGATTCTCTTTATTTTAAAATGAGGGATTTATTAGTTACAAAAGGTCCTAAAATCGATTGTTCTATTGTGATACATTTTTTTGACGTTTTATAGCTAATTGTTATACTATAGTTTTATTAAATGGAGAGACAACTTTTTTATATTTGTTAAAGAAATGATTATTTTTTTGCGTTATTGATGTTATTTGCAATTTAAATCGACGGCAATTCTTTTACTTTTTTGCGTTTTTTCATTTATTAGAGCCTATTTTTAAAATCCCACAGGACCTCCAAACTTTCAATCTAATGGTATAATTCTCATGAATACTTACTAGTATGATTTTCATTCCTATACATCATCACATTTTATTGCCCTTAATAAAATTCACCGATGTTATATCATGAGAATGTAAAATTTTTACCAATCTAAAATTCACTTTCAACTCCAAAGCAAACAGACCCAAGATCACAATTGAAGAATTGCTACAAGAGTATGAGGTTTTTGGTAAGATCATAAACATTGTTGTCTTAGATGATGAACATTGATTCTAATGTTAAATTCATTCAAACTTGTTAACAATTTCCTAAATTATTTAATAATAATCCCTTTGTGATTAAACATTTATTCTTAGGATAATGTCTAATCTCTAAGCGGATTTACAACCAAGAATAAGCATAAAGTTATAAAAAATTATAATAGTTTCAAGAGTTCACATCTATCTTTAGACTACGAAGACAAAAATATATAATCTCAAGTATTCACAGATTCCAATTTCATTTCCAATAGTGAATCGTAAATCAATTAAAAAGTAATCAAATAATAAAAAGCATTAAACATAGAGATGACATAAACAACATACTAAAATTCATTATATAGATTGTATTCGAATCATAACATAATGTTTTCATCCAAATTCAAGAGAAGTTGGAGAGAATCAAGACAAGTGGAAGAACTACACATAAAAATCGGTGATAAGAATCTTCAACTCTAGTGACTATTGTTGAACAACAACTTCTCAAACCCTAGCAGAATGTTTCTCAATTTCATTGTAAAAATGTCTAAACACTTGTAGAATATGACTTTCTTTGGCTTAAATAGGCATAAAATTCATAATTGTAGCGCCTAGGCGTGGTTGATGCGGCAAACAATAACAATTGGGGTGCCTAGGTCTAGCAGAGTGATGTCTGGGCGCAACGCCTGGGCATGGATTGTAGCGTCTCAATGAAAAGAAAAAGCAAAATTGAATCAAGCAGATTGATGACAAATTGTGTCTAGACGTGACTTTTGCTGCCTGAGCAAAGTGTTAAGAAGTCCCACATCGGATGTGAGATGGCCTGAATAAGTGTTTATAAGTAAAAGGCAATCCTCACCTTACAAGCTGGTTTTGTGAGGATGAGTTAGGCCCAATACTCATTTCTAATATGGTATCAGAGCCTCTCCAAGATCCGTTGGACCACCCGTTATCGGGCCACCTACCGTTTATATCCACGCACCAAGCCCAATAGTGCTGGGCGTGAGGGGGTGTGTTAAGAAGTCCCATATCGGATGTGAGATGACCTGAATAAGTGTTTATAAGTAAAAGGCAATCATCACCTTACAAGCCGGTTTTGTGAAGATGAATTAGGCCCAATACTCATTTCTAATACAAAGAACATTAGAATTGAACTACTTTCACTCCGAATAGAATTTCCATGTCTTTGTTAAATTGTAGCTATGAATGTTAGTTTTCATTTGGAGTTGATTTGACTTCATTTAAACATCTGCAACTCCATATATAATTACACTGATAATATAATATAATTTTACAGTGTTAATTGATCACAACTAGTATGTTTTTCATCATATCTCTCCATTTTTTTATACGACATAAAACATTGAATCATTTTGATTGGTTGTCGTTGTAAAATTAATTTACGGTGATGATGTGTGGTTAAAACTCCTAAAAAATAATGTGTGGTTAAAACTCCTAAAAAATACTAAATCAAACAATTTGGTCGTCTGACGTCGTTTGAAAGTCATTGCTACACGGTAGTTGCAGTAGCTGTACTCGATCCTCCCCCCATTTGCTCAAAAGAAAGAAAAGAGAAAGAACTGAGAAAGTGTTGAAATCAAATCTTGTTCTTCGTCTCTTTCAATTCAGCGAATCCATTTCAATATCGTTCGTTCCTTGCAACCAAATGGTACTAATCGTCTTTAATAATTTCTTTATTATTTTGATTTCAATTTCAAATAATAATTGATTTTCCCTTTTGTTTGTATCGCACGCTCGTAGATCCGATTCATTCTGTTGCAGAACAGGCAGGGTAAGACACGTTTAGCCAAATACTATGTTCCTCTTGAAGATTCCGAGAAACATAAGGTCGAATACGAGGTCAGTCACTTCCAATTCTTCTCTCTGTCGTTTCCTTTCCTTAATTAATTTATCCTAAACCTAATTATATTTTCTTCAGGTTCATCGTCTTGTTGTTAATAGAGATCCCAAATACACTAACTTCGTTGAGGTATCATCATTTTTGTGTGAATTAATTTGTTGATTCATGTGTTAATTAATAAAATTGAATGGGTAAAATAATGTGTTTGCAGTTTCGTACACACAAGATAATATACAGGAGATATGCTGGATTGTTTTTCTCACTTTGTGTTGACATCACTGATAATGAATTGGCTTATTTAGAGTGCATCCATTTGTTTGTTGAAATCTTGGATCACTTCTTCAGCAATGTTTGCGAACTCGATTTGGTTTTTAACTTCCACAAGGTTTGTTATTCTATCAATTCTTGTTTTTGTAATCACATAGATATTGATGTATGATTTAGAGTGCATTGTGATTATTGATGTAGATGTTTGTCTTCTCTAGTTTCTAGTTACAACTATGTAGCACTGGCACATGTGGTTGATTGCATTCAATTATTTCATTTTATTAAATTATGACCGGTGTCAATGTGACAATGTGAATGTCGTGTCCGGTGTTTGTGTCAGGTGACTTAGGTCTTCATAGAGTTACAATATTTGGTTGGACCCACAGAAGTGAATAGTCCGGTGGATAGTGAGAGGTGAGGCGTGGCAAGTTAGTTAGAGAGTAAGAGAGGAAACACGTGGCAGAGTGAGGGGTGACATGTCTGATCAATTCTGTTATAACTTATAAGGCAAGGGAGAGGGGTATCTTTTGATCATCTTTCAGTTAGAACCTTAGGCTTTGTTTGTGAGTTTGGAGGGGAGGGGAGGGAATGGTTTTGAAAAAAAGGAAGAAACAAGTGGAAGGAATAGAGAAGATAGAGAAGTTTGGGAGGGAAGGAGTTTGGAGGGTTATTTTTTCTTCATAACACAAAACCCCCCTAATTTGGTGGAACTCAAAAATTGTATTGGATGGGGGTTTGGAGGGTTTATATGAATTCTTCAAATTTAATTAATGTTGTTATAATATTCTTAAATTCATAATATATTAATCATAAGTATTTATTTGTCATTCTCTATAAAAAAATGTAAAAGATTTCTCTAATTTTCTCTCTATTTCCCTCCCTCCAAAGCCCTCCCATCCAAACTCACAAACAAAGCCTTAGAGGTTGGGCAGACGGTTATCTCTTCTCTTAAGGAGCTTTGGCTTTGGGATTACAGGGTTATTCTTCTGTTATAGTTCTTTTTCAATCGATAATATGATTTTCTTTTCTCTCTTAATTCGGGTTCCTATTATCAATATGCTCTTTCTTTGGTTTTTGCTGCATTCAGAATTGAGCTTATATTGTAGTATTGGCTAACCATCGCCTTCACTGATCAATTTGTTTTGCTACGTTGTTTATTATTGCTTGAATGTTTTGGTTTGTATCTTCCATGCTACTTTTCTATATGACTTTTGTGTTATTTAGTTTCTAATTGAATATTCCTCAGATGCAACTCCATCCACTGATTGTGTTAACATACACCAGTAGATATGTATACAACCCAAACTTTACTGTTATCTATATATGTTATGTTTTCTTTCTAAATGATGTTTGTGATTGCTGGGAGTTGGGGTTGGAGTGGTTATTGATTACATTATTGATAAAATTTGTTTCTTAATGGTATTATTTTTATTGTTGTTCCTTGCTCATTTTTTTTATCTGACTTGAAGGTCTACCTTATACTTGATGAATTCATTCTAGCGGGTGAATTGCAAGAAACAAGCAAGAAGGTATGCATTCTTTTGATGTTAGTATACTTTTGACATGTGATTGCTAGTTTAAATTTTGAGATGTGTAATTACATTATGGTTTTAGGCCTACTTTCCTATTTCCTAAGCTTATTTGGGCATATTTCTCTGCTTATTCAATAGCAAAATTCATGACATACAAAACATCAATCCCTCAAATATTTCCTTAGCTTATTTGGGCATATTTCTCTGCTTATATCATGACAATTGCAGCTTGATTGTAAACTTCTTCACAAGCTAAATTCATGACATAGAAAACCTCAATTCCACAACAACTACGTTTTGTGTTTGCAGGCTATCATTGAGAGAATGGGGGAACTTGAAAAACTAGAGTGAAACTTCACATTTCAGCAGAGTCAGAATGGCTTGGAGATTCGGATGATTTGCTCTTGCACTTGGCGTGATTCTTGTATTTTAATTGTGATACAGAGTTATGTTTTTTTTCTTTTTCTCTTGAGCCATGTATTATGTACACTACAAAGGCTTCGTAATTGTCTTGTGTTAATATATTGTAGACACTAGACATTCACAAATTCAAGGATTTTAGTAACATTTATTCATTGTCCATGTGTGTTGCTAAAACAAATCCTTTGCACATCTTGGTAGTTAGCAAGACACCAAAGATATACAACTATATAATTGTACTCCCTGTGTCTCCGAATAAGTTACACACTTGCTCATTTTACACATTTTATGGAATGATTATAAATGAAAAGAAAATGGTAATGTTACAAATTAAACTTATCGAATACACATATACTTTGGAACCTGTCCCTAATTTCTTCACATATAGAATTGAGATGAAGATCTTGCCCATTTGTTTTGGATGGGGGAAATGAGCTGTAGTTGTCGCCCCGAGATTGAAGTTATATTGGATCCAAATATTTCTTGTGAAGCAGGGTTATTTGTAAAGATGGCTTGAGCACATGGACCCATTGCAGAAGAGTCATTTCTTCCACTCTGCCAATTAGGATTTTGGGTCCTCATCATAATGTTGCAATTTACAGAAGAACCTCCTTGAGCTGCTTCTTGCATCCCCCTAAAGTTTTGGTGCTCTTGTTTACTATTTGAAGTTGTTGAACCATATTGAGTTCCACATAATTGGTTACCATAATAATGAGGTTGTTGCAACCGAAGCTGGAGACAAATAAAGCATATAGAAAGACATTAAAGATCAAGACATGTATTTATGACGATACTGAATTTCATGTTTATGGTCTACGGTTGTTAAGAGTGTTTATTCAATTCATCGAGAAACAAACTTTAGCCACCTCATTTCACACTATTAAAAACATAGAATATGGAAGTTGGGACCTAGAATCTGTTTGTTTAGTTATTTTGTAACAAAGATAGATAGATAAATTAATACCTGTGATCCTACAACAGTCAGCTGATCTAGGTAAACTGTTGAGGCATAACGACTTTGATGTGTAGGAACTGGCACAGCCCTTTGTTGATGAGCCAGGGACTGAAAATAAGGTACTTGCAAATTTGACAATGGGTCCAACCTACTTCCAACTTTATTATAATTATTATTTTGGACTGATAATCCATAACTTCCGGTTGACAAAGACAAGAAGTTGAAATCCTGCATAATAAGGATAGTTATCAGGGCATGGAATGGAAGGGGATATAGGGAAGCATTGTTACCAAAATAAACCTTGAGCTTACTTGCTTTCGAGGACCATATACTCCGGGTCTTGGAGCAGCCTGTGATATCTCACGATAGTGGCATTGCTGCAAAAGAATACTATTCTTACTTTCATTAGGAGTCCTCACAGTTGCACAAGTAACTCTGTTCAAGTTGTGTACTTCCAAAGGAACTCCCCGGTTTGAACCTTCTGGTGTTCTCGTTTCATGACATTCACGAAGCTTAGACTCTTTGATGACTACTTGTTTTGGCGACTCTATACTCCGAATTGTATGACTGATGTAAACATGAGTTGCACACCTTTTACGCAATCTTTTATGACTAACAACAGATGACACCGAAGACAAGCCAGGCCACAATGCAAGACTTTCTGATGAAACAACAGGAAGATGACCAAGAATTAGTCATATGGATGTAAAAAACTTTAGCCTATACTTTTATCACCAAAATAAGAGTTCAACACTATTAAAAAGGACATTTTATTGATTGTGGAAGCATACCATTTTTTATGTGTTCCTTTATCAAATGATGTTTTTGCTTGCCATCAACATTTCTGGCCTGAAATGTGAATGGATCACACCAATAATATCAGTACTACTAGCTCACAAATAAGAATTTTTGGTACAAACTTAAAATTGAAATTGCCTACCATGTCTAATTCAACATTTGTTTTCCTCTCGCACCGTGAAATCTGTGATTGTCCAGTAATATTTAATCTGAAAATGATGACAAAACATGTTTATGATTACAAAGGACTTGAAAAGTACAGAGACTTTGAAATGCAACTGTAAAATACTCACCCCATTGCTAGACATAACTCAGAGTCATGCAATGCAACTTTATTGCGATATTCGCGGCTAACCGTCTCAGCCATGGTCCGAAGATGTAACGTTGGAGTAGTGCCATGAGATTCCACCAATAACTTTGTTGTCTCAGACGGTTCTTGACTAATTACAGTTTCATTTAAAGAAGTAATTTTTGAAGCTTCTCCGGTTAAACAGCTTTCAGGACAAAGACTTGCACCTTGACCAATTACTGAGGCTGGAATATATGGCAAGAGAAAACAGAAATCAAAATGAATAATCATTATGTAATGAATTAATTGATGTGCACTGTAAGCATTTTCTACTCTGTTAGTTAATCATAATCGTTCAATCATTAAACATATTTGAGTTTAATCATATCTACTTTAAAAGTTATAGAAATAATAACTTTTTATTGGTCGACAGTGTAAAAGGTTTTACGTCGAGAGTATAGTGAGAATAACCTTCAAGAGTCGAATTAGCATTCTCCTTCATGTCCTGCAAAATTGAGGAATTCTCTATCAAAGATTCTCCATCTAGTTTCTTACTAATAGAGTCACAGTGAGGGAACATTGCAGCCAAGGTATAAAGTGTCTCAGCTACCTCTTCCTCATCTTTTGTGATGGAAGAAGAAACTTCTTCTCTTTGGGACCAGTTTTGGCTAATTTCTTGTTTCTACAAAAAGCAAAATTCCAAGTTAAAGGTGAAAAAAAAATGCTTAGAAAACTAAGCAAAATGTCAAGTTTTTGAAACTGGAATCAACTTCAACCACAAATGTCAAACTCACAATAATCACTTTTGACTTCTTTACATTATCCTTTTCTGGAGATTCTATTTCATTGATCTTATGGTTCACCTTTTCTGTATCGAGTAAGATGGAATCGCGACCGCGCTTCTTCATGGCTGTAATTTTTAAAAGGAAAAGTAAAAATAAAGTTCATACTTCTTTTAAGCAAAAGAAAAATAACAAATATTCTTAATAATAGATTATATTAAAGAACAAGACATGTGAGCTTTATAAAAGCTTATCCATAAAAGCATGTGTTCATAACTTGTTTTAGATAGCTTTTAGTCCTTCCTCTATTCCCATGAATGATGAAGTTTCAAATTTTTTAGTTACATAGAAAACAAATATTGACAATTGCAAACAAACCCTCTAACGTGCAAGGTTTCAGGTTCAAATTCGAGCTTTGTGAATTAAAAAAAATTATCGGCTGACCGCGAAGCCAATGAATATGTCACACACTCACACCTATAACATGCTATGCTAAAAAAAACACAAATGGCTTATTGAATGAACTTAAGTGCTTAATTAATATGAACTTTGAAATGATATAAGACCCCTTTGGTTGATTAAAAGCAGCAACAATAATATTTTTCTGAAAAGATGTATATGTTGCAATAAGTGTGTAACAATCATTACAAAGAAAAAGCAAAAGATTCATAGATTGCTTCAAGTCTAATCCAAAAAAAATCAGCAAAAACTAATAGATTTTGAAGAGAAAAATAGAATGAAAAGTGAAGAAGATATTGAAGATGAAAAAAGATTTGATTTTGAAATAGAAAACCAAACTCACCTGAACGTAGCTTCCGTGGAACAGAAGCACCATAGCATCCATTCATAAACTAAGAAGAAAAGTAACAAAAAAACACAAAACCCAAAATTAATACTAATAATCATGAATTTAGAAAATTAAGAAACCAGAGAACAATTAATACTAGAAACTTACATTATTGGGAATCTTAAATTGTTGTTGTTTTTCAGAAACATGACAACCCATTTGAGATATCGGTGTTGTAATTGTAATACTACTAACAGCACTCAAGCTTCTAACTTTTTCTCTTTTCTTGGATTTCTTCAAGAATTTGACAGCAGCAGCAGCAGCACCACCACTGAAAACTATGAGCCAAGAAAGAAAAAGAAATGAGAAAGAGAGTAAGAAGCATAAGCATTATCCTCTTTTATGATACTAAAAGAAAAGAGAGAAAAGAAAAACAGAAAAAACGACAAATTGATTTTTGTTTTGTAGTTTGATGATGTGTTACCACCGAAGAGTTTATTTGTGTGTTGTTGCTTCTTAGCTCCACACCTCACGTTTTGAGTTTTGTTGTCCATTTTCATTTTGTAAGAAATGAAAGTAGTAATTTTTAACCTTTACAATGATGAATTTTTAAGAAGAAGCATGGAAGAGAAGAAGAATGGAATTGTAGTGTGATTTTTGTTTTGTTGTTGATTTGATTTGATATGATCTATGTGTTTGTGAAGTGAAATTGAAGAGGAAAGTGAGTTTGAGACAGAGACAAACAACATGGGATGGGAGAATGAGGTTGTTTGTTTGTACTTTTGTACTATGACTATGATTGTGCAGTTACTGTTATTATTCAATGGAAAAAAAAGAGGAGAGATAGTTAGTTAATTAAGTGAAGTGGTAAATTAATAATCCCAATAAAGGAAAATGATAAGCATTAGAATTTTAGGTTTGGTTAGGATGATTCAATAGTCAAAATCTAATAGTTCGAGAGATATTGATATTATTTTAGAATTTAAATTTAATTTCATTTTAACTTTATAAAATTGGACTTATAAGATGAAAAACGGTTCTAAATTATATGTAGAACTCATGATATAGAGTAAACCAACAAACCCCTTGAAATTGTGTAGTGCTAATATTAATAGGAGCTGAGTATTTATTATGTGGATCAAATATATTTGAAGGCATCGAATATTTTCATGCATTTTTTTTGTTTAGTTTGGTTAAAATTAGTGGAGATTAACCTTTTACAAATAGACTACGGTTAAGTAGTCATAAGTGTTATAAATTCAAAAGAGCAAAATCATTGCAAATTTATAAACATAAAGGTCAAACATACAATTTAACCATTATTTTATTATCGAGCGAATGCTATTTTTTTTTTGAAAAATAGTATATACACAAAAATTTAGGGGTGAGCACGAACCCGCAACCCGACTCGAAACCGACATAACCGCCAACATATGGAAGCACTCGGTCGGGTGCGGGTCGGGTCTCGGGTCAACAATTGTGAAAAATTGGTCATGAACGGTTGTATACGGGCGGGTGCGGGTCTCTAAAATTTATCTCTTCATAACCGAAACCGACCGAACAATTACTAAAATATAAATTATTTTTTTTTTTTTTCCAGTTTTGAGCACCTCTTAATCTCTTATACTCTTCGTTTTGTTAATTTTGTCTATCTTTGATAGAGAAGAAAAATGTTATATTTTACAAGTTTATGCTTGTAATAGGTTGATAAAGGAGATGTGAAAGATAATATTCTAGATTTATATTAATTTTTACTTCTCATCTATTATCTATTATTGTCGTTGGATTAACAAATTTGAAACAAAATAATTGCATTTCATCATTTTTATTGTATCATTTGTTGCAGTGTGTATGAAATATTGAACTATTTGAAGAATAATATTTTTTTGATCAATGAAATTTTAGATGTAACAACAAAGTTTCAATGTAATCCGTTAAAACCGACCCGCTACACCCGTGACCCGTATGACCCGAACCCGAACAAACCGAAGATGTAGACGGTCGGAATTGGGTCCAAATTAAGAGGCCGCGATTTTTATCGATTTTACGATTTTCAGCCCGAACCCGACCGATGCTCACCCCTACAAAAATTAGAGAAATTGACAAAGGCTAGTATCTTAGAAGCAAAGTGTGACTAATTGACATCCCCTTAAAACGTGTGTTTACAATTGAGAATACAACAACACTGGGAGTAAGCAAAGTATAACTAATGCTCATTTGAACTCTAAAAAATCACACAATATTCACTTCAAAACAATTGAAGACAAATATTTGAAAATGAGAACGATAAACATGTATAAATCCCAAGATACACATAACTTGTACTCAACAATTCATTTCTATACGTTAATAAATCCCAAAAAGAACTCATGCAACTTTGTATTTTTTGCCCAATTGCTTGAATTACATGGAATTAAAAACAAGTACAAGTACAACGACATGTATGGTTCTCAATTTTACTAAGATTTATTAATGAATTACCTATAAACCAAATAGGTGAGGTCAAAAAGAGCAGACAGTCTATATAATAATAATTAATTAAGGGCATTTGTGTTTGCCGCCGTGGGTAGTCATATTGGCATAGCAAGGACACTCTTCCAAATGATCATTAGTTCCTGAAGGCACACAATTGCATCTATCACAACATGTTCCACATGCTCTCTTACAAACCTTTAGCCTTGAAGATAACTTGCACCTTCCATTGCAAGCAGCATCACAATCTACAATATTACATTCATTATAAATAAATAATTAATTGATTTGATGTACCCAATTCTACTCATAATTTCAAATTAAACAATAATTATGATTGTTCAAGAATTTAAAACATGTTAATTAATGAAAAATAAAAGAAAATGTATACCGATCTTTGGCGGAATAGGGGTCGGACTAGGACTAGGACTAGGACTTGGATTCTCAACCATGATGATCACCTTAAACAAACAAGCACATATATATATTAAAATTTCATTTTGAAATGTTGATCGTATGTTAAAATTTCATTATAATTCTAATGTTAAAAAAAATTGAGGAAAATGACAGGCTTACCATTCTATCTGATTCAACAAGGTGAAGAATGACTAGAGAAATGAGGATTGAAGCAAAGAGGGCCTTGGACATGGACATGGACATGACTTCAAGTTGGGGGGAGTCTTGTTTCTTTCACCTTGTTAAATGCCTTTGGGAGTTATTATAGGCTTATAGGAGTGAAGTGATATGTTTAGTAGGATTTCATTTAAAGGCTATAGATCTCACAAAAGAATTGAATTCAATTGTACTTGAAGAAGTTAATTTGTGCAAAAATCTAATAAATGAAGAGCTTATTACCATCCTTTTCAAATAAATGAGGTAGGTGCAGTTTTTTTAGATTTTCCATTTTAAACCCGGTATCCTTTTCGAGCAATTTTAAAGACTAATTTTTCGATTCTTGTGGAAACTAAATACAGTATATGGTAAACTCTTTCTAAGAATTTTAACGTTGTTGCATTCTTAAATTAAAGATCTATCTCAGGACTTTGGAGGTCACGTTGTTCATTTAAGTACTCTAGAGTCATATTTGAGATTTTGATTCCAACGCGTTAAATGTGTGATATTGGTTGTTCTAATATTTCTATGTTTTGATTCCTTAATATGTGTCATTAGGACACAACGTTATAATATTCTAAAGAGAGTGTAATATCTGTTTATGTTTTTTTATTAATTAATAAAAAGAATATTTTTATGATTTTACCAAAAAAAAAGATTAAATTCACAAAGAAAATATATACTTTTAGTAAATAAAAAGTATAGATTTATATTAAGTATTAGATAAAGCAAAATAATAATGATGAAGCTAATAGAAAAATTGAAATGTTGCTATGATGAAATGAAGGGGAAACAAGAAGGAAAAAGTAATGAAAAAAAAATGGTAAGCAGTAAAAAGAAGGAAAAATGAAAGCTTGTTATCCATGAAATGAAATAATGGTAAGTGAAAAAGAGGGGTTAAATAAATATTTTGTCTCTAAAAATTATTTTCTAAAAATAAAAATGAGATACTTTATGTTCTCCTCAAATATTTTATTTTGTTTTTTGTCCTTATTTAATCAATTTATGTTTATGTTAATGTTATGAGATGACCAATTTATATTTAAGGTGTGTTTTGTCCAGTTATTATTTTAAACTTTTATATGTTGATATTATATTCAAGAAATATTAAGGACATGTCAAAATTATGAAAATTGGAGAGAAAAGAATAAAACAGAAAATTTTGAGTGAACAAAAATATCTTATTTTTGTTTAAGAACTTAATTTATATACACTGTTAGTGTAAAGTTTTTTTACACGTGTATCCTATAATTTATTGACACGTTATATAATGTGTTTTAAAATATATAATGTGTCACATTCATTAAATAATGTGTCAAGTTGGCAACATATTATTGGATGCAAATGTAAAATAACTTTACTACACTGACAGTGCACAACAATTAAACTCTTTATTTAATATCCCATTTTTATTTTTAGATTTTTATCTAAATTATGACCCTTCATTAAGCTCATATTAAGCACCAAATAATGTGTATTAAAATGTCATTCGCACAGTACAAATGTTCGGTACTCCCCACAGATAATTTAAATTTCACTACCTCCTTTTGACTATAATGCTTATTATATTTTTTGCAAAGCCATATAATGATTATGATTACTTCTCTACAAATAATTTAAATTTCATTGCCTCCTTTTTTTTTTTATAATCGAGTTTGAGTATATAATTACTGTTGTGAATCTTGCGATGAGTGTATTCCTTGAATGATGAGTTGTACGTGGACTTGTGGGTAAATCAAGATTTGACTAAAATAGGGCCCAATGTTTTACAAAACTTTGAGTTGGGCCTATTTTGATGCTCTCTCTTTGTAATATGTTGAACTTTTGTAGGAAAATATTTCCTTATACCCCTCAGCTATACCTCCTACCCCAGTGAAGTAATTAAGGTCTAAGGAGATCACACTTTAGTTTAAGATAGAGAAGATCTTTAGACTCAAACAGTGCTTACAAAAGGAATATTGTTATTGTACATATTTTTGTTGTGTTTGAATCGCGACAAATATTTAAAAGCATAACAATATTGGATATATTTCAAAAATAGCATTATAGAACAAGAAACTCATTATTAACACAAATAATAGGTTGTACAAAAGTAGATACATACAATAGACTAGAATTGAAAGCGATCACACAAATCCACAAACAAGATTATTACACTTATTATTAAAACAGATTTATTTTTCATGTTGTTCACATCATAGTGACCAAGGGAATATTTATTTATTTTGATGCATGGTAGTAACGGTTTGGATATATATATGTATGAAGATTCGATTGGAAGTCCAAATTCCAATTAAGGTAATTTTTGTTTGTTGTTTATGGGCACTTTGGTTTGCCACCATGAGTGGTCAAGCTGGCATAACAAGGACACTTTTCTTGGTTGCCATAAGTGCCAGGTGGCACGCAGTTACATCTTCTGCAACAACTCCCACAAGCTCTTTGGCACAATCTTGGACGAGATGATAAACGACACCTTGCAACGCATGCTCCATTACAATCTGAAATTTTTAATAATAATAATAATAATATACTCAAATTAACCATTTCATTCATTCTAAACATCAATTATATTCTTAGTTCTTACACACATATAAATTACTATTTTGGTTCTCAAATTTTTAAACAATATATATTTTTTAGTCTCTACATTTTGTTCTATATTTAAAAATAATTTCAACATTTTAAATATATTTTTTAAAAAATTTATAATTTTTTCAATATCAAGTTTAATCGTAAGGGTTAAACTTTTAACAGATTGCTGTTATGTGACATTAGAAATCTATTTGTAGTAGCCAATTAGATTTATTATAAATTTATTTATTTTTGGTTAATTTAGTATGTAAAAATTACTAAAAAAATAGATACACGTTCAAATTTTATTTAATAGTTTATATTAGCACTTAATTATCTAGTTCGAAACTTCAAATTTAAAGTTAAATTAAAAGCATATACCTATTTGCCGAAGAGAACCCTGTGTTTGTGTATATGCCTGCAGTTCATCAAAAACATGCATAAATTAGTAAAGTAGATACTATATATCGGGATTGGTTATGGTGCATAAGCTTTTTCCTTATGCATCGTGCATAAATAATTAAAATTGCTTAATGCACCCCCAGATTACTTAGCGCACCCCCCAAATTTCTAACGCACCCCCTAAAATCTGGGGGGTGCACTAAGTAATTTGGGGGTGCATTAGAAATCTAGGGGATGCGCTAAGCAATTTTGAATATTTATGCACGGTTCATAAACATAGCTTATGCACCATAACTTGTGCCACTATATACCTAGTTGATTAAAAGAAAAGATGAAAAATTTGTCTCCATGACATAGTTCAAATAGTTGAAGGAATTTAATAAGAAAGTTTGGAGTATAAACTATAACTATTAACATAATATATAATATATTATTATAACATATTAGTAACAATCAACATTTACAAGTAAGTAACAAAAATATTAAAAATAATACTAACTCGATTATAAAAGAAAAAAAAAACTTATGTAAACAATGAATTTAAGTTTAATAAAATTTATTCATACCGATTGATCTGCTGCATCAACAAGATGAAGAAGGAGGAGTGATGCAAGAAGGGAAACAGCTAGAAGCTTAGAGAAAGCCATGGAATATGAAAAAGGTTTTTATCTTTGGGAAGAGGTGATTGCCAATGGCCAATACCAATTATGTGTATGAAATGAGAGATAAGATGAGCTACTATTTATAGCTGATGAGAATAGCTTTATGAATATATAAAAATAAAAAAGTGCTATAGTTAGCTAGCCAATTACTAAGTAGTAGTATTAATTTTTTAGACTCATGCCAATAACTAGTACTAATAAAGTACAAGTGATTTTATTTTACGGGAACGAAAATCAAAACTCGATATAAAAGTAGGGATTAAAAACATATTTGATCCTATATTTAAATAAAGAATTAATACAAAATCAAATATAAAATTCACAAACATATTGTGGCACAAGAAATAGATACTTAGACCTTTTAACTATTTGGTCCTGGTTTGATTCTCAGCTAGTTGTATGGAAAAACATTTCTTTGCAAAGTGATGATTTGAGTTATTTGACGTATTAGGAACGATGTTATTTTCGCTCATAAAACTCACAAATTTAGGTCGAGAGAATAAAACTTTTCTCTTGAAAATGGCTTTTAGCAAAAAAATTGCATTCCCCGTGTATGTTTTACGAATAACATGTAAATCCTTTAGATTGTATAGGTTTGATAAAAGAATGGGATACATATAGAGATTGTTAGCCTTATTAATTTTTAGGAGGTTCGTTTTTTGAGTTGTTTTGAGGAGCACTCTATGTACTTAACTGGAAAATATTAGTTATTTCGAGAGGAGTAGTATGTACAATTGCACCCGGAAAATATTTTTAGATTTTAGAAAATTAATATAAAATCGGGAAGTGTACATACATATATATATATATTCTCATACGTATCTAGTGTCTAACTTTGTTAGGCATTAGTATTAGTAATGTGGTGCACACGCGGAAGAGAGCTGAATCTGAAAGTTGGTGGGAGGGGAATTTGAAAGTGCAAATTGCTTGGCAGTGAGTATTCATCGTATATGGCTAGCTGGCTTTGAAGAATATTAATTCAGCAGCTAGCGCATATAGTTTTCTCTCTATTTTTTGTCACGATATGATTGACTCACTCTCACAGCCCCACGACTCTTGTGACAAATTAAGTACATTGTGTCTCTAGTGCGATTGAACCTATTTTTTTTCTTCATGGGTCAAAATAGGCGCTATCTAAATCAGCTTTGATCATCTTACCGACATCCAATACTTTAAATTAAAGGCGTGTTTAATGAGAAGTTGTTTGGGCTCTAATGGCAAGGAGCTCATTCTAAGGATGTACCAGAGATTAATATCGGATTCAATTCTTATGAAGAACAACGCTTGACCAATGCACATGTTTTTATACACGAGCCAGATTAGTCGCCCACCTTTGGTGGATTGAAAACCGATACAAAAGCAAAAAAAATAGTTTATCAGAAACGATACAATATCAATATATATATATATATATAATTATTATTCTTTTATTAATTATTAATTTTCTGTATTATTGGTGTTGATGCCCGTTTCTCTATCAATAATTTTTAGATAAAAAAAAACACTCCATCCGTTTCTTTTTAATTGTCTTTTATTATCATATTTAGCGTTTCTATTTAATTGTCTTTTTTGTATTTTATGGGTATGATTTGTCAATTACATCCTTTGTCAATTGCTCTTATCTTTTTCCATAAAACTAATTAATGTTATATATTTGGAAAACTAAATCTTTTTTTTTTATTTAAAATTTTTGTTGGTACATAACATATTAAATTTTATTTTTTTGTAAATAATATATTAAATTTATTGGAAGGAAAAAGTGTTGGAAAAAAAAAAGGAATTTATTGGTGGATTAAAACGAGGGTATAATTGGAAGATAACGTGCAAAAAAATACTTCCTTAATTTGGTGTTATCATTCTAAAAAGACAATTAAAAAGAAACGGATGGAGTATTTGAACATAAAATGTAGGGACATCATGTGGTATTTTTGGTTTTTTTTTTATATGTATTTTCAATATTCATATCAGTAGTATGGTGAATATGAGATGAGAGAGTTATCAATATATTCTCGAATACGCAATTTTTAACACACTTTATTTTAAAAATTTGATGGGATCTATATGAATTTTAAACTTATATATAAATGAAATACGTGTTGTAAAGTGTGATTTCTTATCATGCAAAGTAAGAGACATGATATAGGATGTTATATATGGTGTCTAAAATAGAATTAAATGTTAAAATAACAATGATTAGGTTTTAAATTTGCATTATAGAAATGTTATTGGAACACATTTTTGGAACAAAAATACAAAATCATGGATAATGTTGTCATTTTTATAAAAAAAATGTTCCAATAACATTTTTTATTAATGAAAATATAGTTGATTGAAATGGCAATCTTTGATGTTGTATTTTTATCTCAAATATATGTTCCAATTATATTTCTCTTTGTATTATTGAGAAGTGAGAGAAAAGGTTAGGGTTGGTGAATACACACTTTAGGGTTCAATTTATTCCATTTCCATGTATACAGAAAAGTACAAGAAGTGAGTTCAATTTGAAGAGCCAAAAATTGGCAAGAGTGTCTGCCCCTACGTGAGGTTTAGGTTTGGTAGATGGTGATATATGGAATTGGATTTGGATGCAACGAGGGGATGTGAAGAATGAAGGAAAGTAAGAAAAAGATTGTTGACAGCTGTTTGTGGCGGCACCACAGCTGTGTATTATGCTAATAAAAGATATACTCTATCTACAACTTTAATTTTTTAAATCAAGTAAAAGCAAAAACATTAATAATTAAATTCAATGCATTCATTTTTTGTCCTTATTTTTGTTTATTTTTTATTTTGTTTCTAGCCACTTCTAATTCTCAAAATACAGTATCCCATTTTAAAAAAAATTTAAAAATAAAAGAAAATGTCGACCATTACATTTTAGACTTATTTTTCTTGAAGTGTTGAATAATGAGTTGGTCAGTCATCTTGAATTTTAGACTTATTTGTGTTAAAGTGTCATGTCAAAAAATGGGTCAATATGTCACCGGGTGATATGGGCCGGGAATGATATTTTTTAGGTTTTATGTTTTATGTTTTCATTTTAAGTTTTATTTATTTAAACAACAATTGTATTTTGGTGTTGAAAAAAAAATAACAACAATTTTTTTTTTTTGACGGGAAAATAACAACAATTTGATGATATGAAAAATTAAATAATTTATTCTATGTATGCATTGTAAAGTTATAATTTAACATGATACATCAATAAATATAAGCTTAAAACTTCATGTGGTGGAATAAATATCTGAAATTTTAAAAGTTTTAATTGTAATGTTTGGTATTTTATGTTTATTTTAAGTTTTAATTTGGTATCTTATGTTTAAAAAGTTTTAAGTTAATCACTTTGGTCAAATTTTTGTTTAAATCGTCCATGTGTGGTTAATAAATTTGCATACCTAAACAACTTAAGAGGGTGTTACGTGGAACCTTTAATTTAGATAGAATTAACTTCAAGTTTAAATAAAAGTTAGATAAAATTAACTCAAAATTTAACGAAAATGACAAATTTAAGTTGACATTAGTAATGTAAGAGACCAATTTGAAATTTTTTAGACATAAAAAATCAAATTAAAATTTAAATAAACGTAATCAAATATGTAATTAAGTCTTTAAAAAATTATTGGATAGTTTAACTAATTTAAACTAAAGATTAATGATGGAAAAAAAAGATTGAAGATAATAAGGTGTAAAAGAATACGAATTCAAGTTCCTATAAAAGAGTAAATACTAACATTGAAATCTCATTTGGTTCTATATTAAATTTAATGCCATCATTCATAAAATTCATTTCAATTCATTTATATTTTTATTTTGTGAAATAAGTTTTCATGAATGAGGTGTTATATGATAGTGGGTGTGTATTTTTTTTTATATATATATACTAGTATACGTTCTTTCTCTCTCTCTTTTTTTTTTTTTTTTTGAAATACTTTCTCATATAAAGTATGGAGTAAAATCTTTGAGTTGTTTGGGTAGAGAGAACTAATTATTACTATTATTGGGTTTATAATATTTATTAATTTTACAATTTGAGACTGACTTACTACTATATAATAATGGGCAAAAGAAGCATAAGAGTTAGATTTCTGTTTTGGTCAGCACTGCAATCAAATGGTTACTCTGGATGACGAATGTAGCAAAAATAAAGCTACTATTACGGGGGTGTTTTTTTTTTTTTCAATGAAGCTACAAATTTTATTGATAAGAGATCACCAAGTACAAGATGTGGTATTCTCATCCTTTACTTTGTCTAATTAATTAGTCGGTATAACGTGTTGTATTGGGTTGAATTAGTTCCCTAATATTTTCTTTAATAAACTTTTTGCTTATGAAAAAAAAAACATAGCAAAAAGAAAGTCGAGAATGATAATTAAGCACATCTTTAATATAAAATGTTTTGTTTTAATGGCATATATAAATGTTCATGAACAATCATTGAAGGACCTTACCAAAAAAGAACAATCATTGAAGGAATTGTTCGAACATCTGGAGAAGTCTGATTTATGATAAGGTGCAACTACTATACAATTAGCATAAGCTTATAGATTAATTACTTTGAGATATTTTTTTGCTTTAAAAGATAACTTTACAGATTGTTCACAAAAATTAAGTAATAAACAAGAATGCCAACTACTATACTTTCAAATAACAATATCTAGGTGGATTAGAGAATGGAATCAAACTCCAACTACTTTCATGTCTGTGTAAATTATAAAAGGAATTAGTGAATTCAATCCTTTGTTAGTAGGTGAAAATTATTCGTGTAAATAAGTAACAAAAAAGGAGTTGTTTTTTTAACACACTACAAGAAATTTGGCGACAATGTTGTTGATCATCTCGTGCTTCTTGTAGCATACATTACAAGAAAACAATTATTTTAAGAGGAAAATTAATTTTTCAAAAACTCCAAATAATTTTTTGAAACGTCATTTTTTGAGAAAATTTCCAAGAAATTAAGTCGTCGGAAAAAACCTAGTCACAAATACAATTCTCGAGGAAATTTTCGAGAAAGTTTCCTCCCGAGGAAATATTTCCTCACAAACTCGTTTGTTGCATTTGTATGTTACAAAGCTGCCACTAATGTGACGAGTCCGGATTCCCTCCCGTCCAAAATTAACTGCTGGGAGTGCAGTCCTACTTACCACCCTTGATTTAATTATTTTATATTCTAAATTACTGTTCACAATGTAAATGAATGGTCATGATTTAATTTATAGATAAATTTACCGGAGAGGATCCCCTCTCATCTCTCCTAATGTGACTATACTTTCTGAAAAAACATTTTCTTAAAAACAAGTTTGTTTTATTTGCATAATGCAACTTGAACTATTGATTTGAGTGAAGTGTGACAATTCTTGTGTTTTCCCATCATATTGTATATATATCATCACATAATAGCAATTATTTTTCATATGAATGTAAGTTGTGAGTTGAATAATGTTTGATGAGGATTCTTCCGACCTTTGGATCAAACACTTGAGCTTGTCTATGAAGCATATAATTGACTTATTTTAGGTATTGCTGATCATAACAAAATCATAGTATTATTAGAAACTGACTACTATATAAGAATGCTAAGTGAAATGCAAAGAAATTGTGCTGGTTAAATTAAGATATTAATAAGCTTTTTTAAAATCATAGGTATTGAAAGTATTATTAAAAGCTTATTAAAATCATAGTATTATCTGAAAGAAATTGTGCTAGTTAAATTAAGATATTAATAAGTTTTTATCTCCTGCAAAGTATGTGAGTTTTCCGTTAACCCCTGTAATTTTTTTTGAGATTATCTCCCGGCAAAATTTATTTTTTTGATTTACCCTCTTTTTGCTGATGTGGCAGGCAAAAAGTCAACTGTCACGTCAACAAAAAACTTGACTTTTTGTCTACCACATCAGCAAAATAGGGTAAATAATAATAAAAATTTGCGGGGGATAATTTCAAAAAGAAAAAATTACAGAGGAAATTTTGCCCTCGTAAGTCGTAACTCTTACGAATAAGAGTGTACATTTATGTGTAATGACTCTGAAAACGGCTCTTTTGTTTCAAAAGAGACATTTCGAGGAAATAAGTCCTCATACCACAATGAGCAAGCGTGCATTTAACAGTTAATTCTATATTAGATGCATTATATTTTTGGTCAAACACTCAATTCTCGAGACTTTCCAAGGACCATTTTCTCGGAAAAGTGTCCTCATACACCACAATGAACAAGCAGGCATTTATCAGTCATATATATTTTTGGTCAAACAGTCAATTCTCGATACTTTTGAAGGATTATTTTCTCGAAAAAGCTTTTTCATTGTGAGGACTTGCATTTTCCTAAGAAAAATTGGTCAAAAAAACACAATTTTTTGCAGTGTTTTAAAAACTGAACCGGACCGGCCGGTCGGACCGGTCTAACTGGGAACCAGAGCTTAACCGGTCCGGTCAGTGTGTTGGACCGCCCATGCAATTGAACCAGCAGTTATTCAATTAAACCAGTCAGAATCCACGCGGTCCGGTTCAAAGAGAAATAAACCGCGCTAGTTTTATTTTTTAAAAATATAGAAATGGCTTAAGGTAGGATTCGAACCCGCGTCCAAAGCATAAAGGGTTAGGCGCCCGGCCACTCGACTGGCAGGTTGCTGATGATATGAATGTCACTTTGTTTATTTATATATCTAATTAACGCAAAATCTAGTTTCAACTTTTAAAACATTATATGCTTATCTAATATTAGTAAATAATTAACTAAAATATGAATTACTTTTAGATTAATTTCAACCATCATCTAAAAAAAATACCTATATTATATTAGGATTGAATGAGTCGTACACGGTGTGTAACAATTTATTTTTATAAGCTTATCAAAAAATAATTTATACTAATAAATTATAATGATTGATAGCTTTATATTGAATAGATAAATACCTATTATAATAAGTATTAAATTTAAATGTTCTTAAAAATATTATAATTTTCTTAGAGACCGAGTCATCCGGTTCAACCCAGTTTAATACATATATAATTTTGTTATAGCAACCGGTTTATTCAACCAGTTTACCCGGTTTTATCCGGTTTAGTCATGTGGTTCGACCAGTGACCCAATGGTTCGACCAATGAACCAGTGAACCAATACTCTTGCCGGTTCGATGACCGGTCCGGTTTTTAAAACATTGATTTTTTGTAGTGATAACACTGGAGTAGTATTCAAATACATTAATTGTGACACTACAAGAAATATCGTTTTTTGCAGCGACAAATATCGCTGCCAAAAACACAAAGTTGCTGCAAAAAGTATTTTTCGCAGCGAAAAAATTGTTGCTGCATGTCGCTGGCATAAGTGCCGTTGCGAAAAGTCTTGCAAGGACAATTAATGTCGCTGCCATAAGTGTTTTACAGCAACAATTAATGTCGCCGACATAACTAATGTTTTTAGCAACAATTAATGTCGCTGGCATAACTAGTGTTATTTGACAACAACAATTATTGTCGCTGACACAACTAGTGTTTTTTTGCAACAAAAATTATTGTCGCTGGCATATCTGGTGTTTTTTGCAACAAGAATTATTGTCGCTGGCAAAAAATGTATTTTTCGCAGTGAAAAAGTTATTTTTGTGAACGATATAAATTATTGTTATATCATCTCAACAATAAAATTGTTGTAATAAATTAGACTTTCCAACTATAAATGTAATTATATATTTTTGTTATTTTTTATAAAAATTTAGTATCAATCACTTAATTTAAATTGTCATAATTTAAATTCTTTAACTAAGTTTTGTTTCTTCTTATCTTATTCTTTCTATTTTGCATATATCCTTTTCAACAAACTATAAATAATTCAATTAAAGTATCTACAAACAATATAATTAAAGGATAAAACTTATATATATTACCCTAAATACAATTGTCTTGTTTTCCTATAAAAAAGTGATACATGCTATTTATTTAACTCAAATTTTAATAATCGCTTATAACTCCGTTAAAACATCCATTCGGTGAACAATAAAAATTTTTTTCCTTCCTTTTGTGATGCATTGTATAATACTACAACCGTTGAACAATTGGAATATCTCTCACTTGTTTAGTGAATCAAATGCATTCATTTAGATTTGTCTTCCTTCTACAATTTTACTTCATTCTTTCACTCTGCTGCACAACAAGAATTGTGATTTAATCAAAAATTGACTATTAGACATTAAAGAAAGAAAAATAATAAAAAATTGACTATATAACAAATTGAGAATTGAGAGATAACAAGTGGAAGAGATAAGGGATAAAGTTTGTGAGCATCTCCAACAAGATTAAACCTATAAAGAAACATTGATCTAAGAGAAAACATGACGATCTTGAATCAATCCTCTAACTATTGAACTTGAAGCAAAAGGGATCTGAAAAATATTAAAAAAATTAAATTTACTTATGCAATGAAAGTATACGAAAGCTAGCCAACCTGATAGTAGTTTGTCAATGCATTGATTTGGATTTCAATGTCTCTTTAACTAAGTAATTGTGTGTTGTTACTATGAATGTTAATTTGACTTAAATATTTTTAACTAAGTTTTGTTTTTTCTTATCTTTTAATTTCTATTTTGCATATATCTCTCAACAAACTATAAATAATTCAATTAAAGTATATCTACTAACAATTTTTTAAATGGAACTACCGTAAAAAAACTTAATTTTTCTAAAACCAAATTATTCAATTTAACTATTCATTTCGTATGTTTTACCATAATTAAAGTATATCTCTTTAACTATTCAATTCAATTTTTCTAAAACACAATTAAAGTATATCTCTTTAACTATTCAATTCAATTTTTCTAAAACACAATTAAAATATATCTCTTTAACTATTCAATTTTTTACCACAATTTTTTAAGCAAAAATCACGATAAAAAATCAAGGCCGGTTTAGGCCTTAGAAAAAAAAAATATTTTTTTAAAACTAAATTATTTTTCGTATGTTTTAAAATTAATTTTTTAAAAACCAAATTATTTTTCTTATGGTTTTTTACTTTCTTATTTTATCCATTTATATTTATTATGGAGAACTGTATTTTTATATTGTACTCTACCTTGTTTAAAAAATATATATATTGTACTCAATTTTACCTCAAAAAAAAAAATATTGTACTCTACTTGTTGTAGATTTTTTTTAACAAAAATAAAAAAAGATCATCTACGCTTGTACCAAAAAATAGATCTACTTCAAAAAAAAAAAATCATCTATGCCAGTACCAAAACAAAAAAGAAAAAGAAAATCATCTACACTATTATACAATTTATTTTCTATTCATATTTTTTTATCAATTATTTTCTATTATTATGTTTACTTATCTAAAAAAATAAAAAACCTTATTTTAATGCTTGCTTTAGGCCACACAATGTGTTGGGCGGACCCTACAAAAAATACACATAAAAAATAGTAATTGTGTAGTTTCCCAACGACTTTACAAGGTTGTTGCAAAATAAGCTATACTATTAGCGGCAATAATAATCTACAAAAAATATATAGAAGGAACAATTACTAAAAAATCTAATTTGCCCTCAAAGAGTATGATAATATTGCAAATCTTCTACCCTTAATTGTAATTTTAGCTCTAAAGATAAAATAAAAAAGATACAAAACATAAAAATAGAAAGAAAAAAATTAAATTAAGAGAAATCTACGCATAAAAATAGGAACAAAAATCATGATAAAAGATGCGCATAAAAAAAAAGTAATTGAGTGGTTTCCCAGCAACTTTACAAGGTTGTTGTAAAAAAACTAAACTATTAGCAGCAACAATAATTATTGTTGGGATAACTAACTTTTCCCAACGATAAAGTAGTTGTTGAGAAAAAACCAACTTATAACAACAACTTAAATAAGTTGTTGCTATATGTATGTTTTTGTCAACAATTTAAATGTCGCTGCGAAAAAGTCGCTGCGAAAAACGATATTTCTTGTAGTGTGACTTCATTAAGAAATACTAGCTAGCATATGAGTTGGATTGAATATTCTCCACTTTTCAAAAGAAATAAAGAAATTAAAAGATTTAATGGAAGAGAAATAGACACAAAAATTATAATAAAATATTTTAGAATTGAGATCTCTCTATTCTACAAAAGAAATAAAAACTACCTATGAACGAGAACGACATGATATTGACGAGGTTGGTGAGTTTCACTTTTAATAAAATTCATATTTAACGAAAGGAAAATGCTAACTGCCCCGAGGGCACTAGTTAAGGTAATCCAATATAAAAAAATTATATTGAAACTTGTGTAGTCAATATTAATAAAATATAGTAAGTGTTATTTCCAATACAAAAATTACCATTTATATATTCTTAACTAGTGTCCCACATGACCCTTAACGAAATAATATCAATTTTATGTTTGTCTTTTCAAATGAAATCCTCAATTTCTATAGACAAATAGATCTCATGGTGATCCTTGACTTCACTACTAAACAGATCACGTCATTGCTAAACAGTGCCTTCCGGGCACTTGTTAAGTATACCTAAAAAGGAAAATAAAGTAACCAATTGTTAGTTGGTTCAGTGGTGATTGGCGCTGAACTTGGTAGGGAGGACCACGGTTCGATCCCCCGCAACTGCGATCGGGAGGGGGCTGGAACCACTTGATGTCAGAACTGACCCCCGAACCAGACTAAACCGGTGGTGTAAACCAAAAAAAAAAAGGAAAATAAAGTAAAAGTTAATGTTGAAAAGATGATTTTCTACAATTTTGAAGCATTAAATGCACAAATTACAAGAAAAAATTTCTTTATTAGTAAGCTTAACTAGTGCCCCTGTTTAGCATTTTCAAAAAAATAAATCAAAATTACGTGTGTGTTGGGTTCAGGTTCATCAATTTATGAACCATTCTATATATCAACAACTTGTTGATTTGCTCCAGAAGGTCTTGTCCACTTATGTTATCAATCCTATATTTTTTTCTCTTTCAATTTTCTATTCGATAAAGATTCTTTTTAATGTGTTATGAATAATTGAAGTATAATTCTTAGTGGATGTCCATCCTAGCTCTTCCCTTTCCTATAACTCCCACTAATGAGTGGACCTTAATTATCTTTGTCCATTGTTTGTGTTCTATAAATAGGACTCTTGTATGATGTAATGACACACAAGTGAAGAGAATAATACAATAGTTCTTATCTTCTCTATCTCTATTTCCTAGCACTAGTTTATTTCTAACACGTTATCTGCACGAAGCTCTAGCAAGTTGAGGTAATATTGATTCTTGTTTTTTTTGGGATATTACTTGTTGTGTTACATATGCTTGTACGTGAGATAACCATTTTCATTGAGTATTTATGTTCATATACCAAACTGCTTAAATACTATGAATTGCTTATTCTTGCTTTGCTGTTTAAAAATAATTTGGTTGTAGAACAGATAATTTCTTTTAAACTATGAAACAAAAGTGACATGTATGTTATATGCTGCACTTGTGTAGTGTATGTATGTGTCATGTGTGTTTATATCATACGACCCAATAATTATATTGCCATGTTATTGAAACATATATCAAGACAATATGTTTCATGAAAGTTTTTTTTCTTTCTCTGCTTATACCATCTGTTAGTTTGTCATTCTTATCTATTTGACTCTCATTAGCCTTTCGGTTGAAATATATGTGATGCTATTGACTTTAATTTTTGACAAATTATAAAATAAATTATTATGACTTGATTTTATTGGTCAATTAAGTTTAATATCTCTTTCTATTGATTTTAATAAATTATTATGTGATGCTATTGATTTTATTGGTCTATCGATCTTAAGTTTAATATATCTCTTTCTCTTATTATGTGAATTGTACTATATTATTGTGTTTATTCATTCTTTATGAATTTCTGAATATTGCACAAAGAACTATTATATAGTTCCTGAAGAATTCATATCATTCTATATGAATTTCTGAATAACTCATATTATTCTTTGAGAATTCCTGAAGAATTCAAAAGGGTAGTTCCGGAAGAACTCAACATTATTCTTTGAGAATTCCAGAAGAATTCAGAAGGGTTAGTCCTTGAAGGATTGATTAGAAAATTGATTTTATATATTGCATAGTTATTAAAGAACTTAAAAATTTGGTTTTATTTTCTATGAATTCTTCCTGAAGAATTCAGTAATTGTATATCCTAGAAGGATCGTACAAATAACTTATTATAGATTGATTATATAATTCTTGACGAACTATACAAAAAATTTATAAGATCTATTTAATCTTTAGAATTTATATTAATTTGAAAAAAAAAATATATTAAAAAAATTAATTAATTTTGAGTTCCTGAAGAACTACATTCATACCAATAAGGTCTATCGATCTGAAGAAAAGAAAAATAGATGAAACTAAGAGATAATATGTGTATTTATACACTACTCGAATATGCTTTTGAAGTAGCAAAATTGAGAAAAACATCTTGAACAATTTTTTTAGAAGATTAGTCATATTTATATATAATTGAATAAAGAGTAGCTATGTGAATGTCATTCCCAGAAGTGAATGATTCATATTACTTATTTTGTATAATCATTGTTATGGTAATTGATTTATTGTTCATATGATACATGTCAAAGATATAAAATTTCATTACTATGAACTTAAAGATGAGATGTAAAATTAGTTTTGATAAAAAAAAAAAAGTTTATTTTATTTCATTATTTTATCAAAGATTTTTTTTATGAGGTAATATTTAAACTTCTATTCTATGCTTTGTTTCCTTATTCTATGAAACAAATATATTTGACTATGATTTATTTATTTTTATTCCACAAGATGATATGCATATTTTTTTATAAAATATGTATGATTTAGAAAGTCTTATTTGTTGGAGAAATTTTATGTTCAGCTCTTTTTTTATCTATAATAATGCAAAAGATAAATTAAAACTTTAGAATATTTAATATATAGTTTGAGTTGGATATAATATTTTTAGTTCATTATTGTTTCCAATTGATAACAATAAATGAAACACATTATTGTAAAGCAAGTTTCAAATTTCAAATGGATTAAAATAAATGTAACATATATTATCATAAACTTGAAGTTTACAAATCATGCTTCAAATATTCATTATTGAGTGTATCCCTGATTGATTATTCAAACAATGATTTTTTTTCCTATCATTTGTGATATAGTTCTCGAAGAACTACAAGATTATCGAATGCTCCTGAAGAGCTAATGTATTGTAACATGGAGGAACAAAGTTATCATCTTTTTCCTCTTGTTTGTGCTAAATATATATTAGTGGAATTGAAGCATAAAAGTCATTCTAAACCAGAAGTTTACAAATCATATTAAGTTTGTCTTTGGCAAGACCGATTGGGTTATCCCGGATTTATTGCGATGCAAAAAAATAATTATTATACTTTTTCTGGATATGTATTGAAGAGCCAGAAGTTTCTTCAATCCAATAATTTGTGTATTCCTTGTTCCCAAAGGAAGTTGAAAAATTGAGTCCTCACAAATTTTGAGAGTATGTGATATTTGTAAATCAAATCACCAATTACCATTTAGATATTATACGACTTTAATTGATGCATCAACTAAATATTCAGTCAACTCACAACCAGAAGTTTGTGAAATTGGTCGACCAAAAATGATTTGAATATCTTGTAGCATATATGCTTATTAAGAAAAATGGACTTGAAGATCCATTATTTAGACGTCTAAAGTTAAATATGTGATTGGTACTTATGAAATCATAACTTTAAAATTCTACTTTGGGAACATGAGATAATTTATATTGAGTTTTTGCTTCACATCAAGTCAATAAGTTATTATATGGAAGTCCTCCCCTTAATTTGCAATTCAGTTAAGTTTAGGTTTATAACCTAATATTTGTCATCTAAACATTTTTTGGATGTGTTGTGTATATCACAGTTGCTCCAATATAATGCACTTAGATAGATCTTGAAAAAATATTGGGAAAATATATTTGATATAGATCTTCATCAATTACAAATTGTATTGAGCCAACTTGTTTACATTCCAATAGAATGGTTATCAAGAGGTAAATTAGTTTTCCCAATATTAGGGGGAGATGATAAGCAGCTGACAACTGAAATATGAACTTGAAGTTCAAATTAATTATTTGAAAATAAATATTATTGTCTCATCTTGATCCTCAAAATATAACTCATTTGCAAAGTTAAGAAATAGAAGCTGCTAATTATGCTCCAAAGAAAATAGATATCCTTGTCGGATAATAGAATATTGCAAATGAGTCTCAACCGCGCATGAAGCGTGGTAGACTAATTGGTTCCAAATATAAAAATCCTCAAACAAGAAAATGAGCTAAAATGAAAGATAACCCAAATGAGGATGTAGAAATTCTTAAAGAGTTATATGATATATTTGATTTTAAGTTCCAGAAGAACTGATCAGGTACCTGAAATTTATGAAAATAAAGAGATCTCGATAAGTTATAAATGAAATGAGATGGAACCAAAAATGAAAGTCAATGTTGACGATGTTTTTCTATAGCACTATATGTGATAAGTAATAACGAGGATCATGAATCAAAGTCTATTAACGAATATAGATAAAGAAAATATCTGCAGATGGAAATAGACAATTCAAGTGAAATCAAACTCTGTTTATGTAGCTGAACTGTTTGGACTTGTAGTCCGCACACCTGAAGATGTAAAGTTAGTTAGTTATATATGAATTTTTACGCGAAAGAGAATTATATTGATAAAATACATAGTTTGATATGTTCACCAAAAATGGATGGTAAATTTCTACAATTTATTTTGATGAGACATATTCACCTGAAGTGAATTCAAGAAATTTAGCATGATTAAGTTCAGTAGCACTTGAAAGGCTAAATTTACATGAAATATATGTTACGATATATTTGTATGGCTCGCCAGAATTGATGATTATATGAAACTCTCTGGAGGAGTTAATTTTATGATACATTGAAGAAATGACATCATATGTTCATTCTAAACATTTGGGAGTGAATTTATTATAATCAATTTTATGACAATATAAACATTATTAGGACTCTAGAAGAGATCCTAAAATATGTTGATTATAGAAAAATTTGAATTACATATGTCGCATGCGAAAGATTTGTTTGGATTTGTAAATTTATTATTTAAATGAGATTTTGTGCATCAAGAAACTTATATAGCAAATGCATTTAATATGACAAATCTAGTTGATTGTGTACTAGAATGATTGTGATGTCACTTGATGTTAATATAGATCATGTCCTGATCAAGAAAATAATGAACAACTTGAATTGGTCCTGAAGTACCATATCTTATCTCACACGAGCACATTAATATATTTTGTTAATTATATCTATCATGGTATTTTGTTTTTGTCAATATTTGTAAATACAGATATCAGAGCAAAGTCAGACATATGTTTTGTATCTTGGAGAAACAACGTAATTAAGGAAGCGGATGATGCTCTTTATTAAGGATTATGAGTTGAAACATACAAGAAAATCGTGGTTTATCTGCCGGAAGAATTAATGCAACAATCGTTATGAAGAAATGGTGATATAAACATTCAGCAAATTCGTTCGTGTGACAATTTAGCAGACTTTTCACAAAGTCGCTCCCAAGTAGAATTTTTGGACAACTGATACAAAAGTTTTATCTTCGTCGTCTTAGAGATGGTTGTATGGTTGAGGGGGAGAAATAAATATATTATGTAAAAGGATGGTGTACTCTTTTTCCTTCACTAGAATTTTTTCCCATTGGGTTTTTCTCTAGTAAGGTTTTAACGAGGCACATCCTCGATGGACATCAAAGGGGGAGTGTTATGAATAATTGAAGTATAATTCTTAATGGATGTCCATCCTAGCTCTTCCCTTTCCTATAACCCCACTAGTGAGTGGACCTTAATTATCTTTGTCCCTTGTTTGTGTCCTATAAATAGGACTCTTGTATGATGTAATGACACACAAGTGAAGAGAATAATACAATAGTTCTTATCTTCTCTATCTCTATTTCCTAGCACTAGTTTATTTCTAACATAATGTGTTTTATTTCTCATAAATGAAGTTCTCCATTTTTTTAAAAAAAGTGGATACGATTTTGATCCATTTTGTCATACTAATTTTAAAATCCAAATAGAGGTTGGATACTAACCGTTACATATAATGAAAATTTAGTTGAAAGATAAGAACTCGCTTTATATATCTCACAAATATTTCAGCTATATAAATTATGTCAAAAAGTTAACTTTGAGATGATAAATTATCCCACATTTGTGAATAGGTTGTTGAAACAACCTTCTAGATAGAGGCTTTTTGAGAAGAAAAATAATTGAAAAGACTTGGTAATATATGGTATAAATATATCAGCAAAAACAGTGGTGCTAATAGCGCCTGTCATCAAATGATCAATGTCATAAAAAGAAAAAGGTGCTAATAGCGCCACCATATTGTTTTTATGTTTGATCAATTTAGATGTGTGAAATTTACTTTTATCATTCTATGAGTTACTTGTGCCCCCTATGCATTTTTTATTTTACCCTTCTGCTATTTAAGTATAGCGGATGTTATAAAAATAAGAAAATTTGGAAAATATAATCCGTTACTTAAATAAAAGATGTTATAATAATTGGGTAATTTTGAGTGTACCCGATACATAAGTAGTGGATAAGAATATTTTGGTGAAATCATGGGGTACGAGAAAATTAATAAGGAGACAAAAACTAGAATTCTAAATGCATTACGGAGGAACACAGCCCAAAGGACGAAAAGCCCAAAACCACGATATTGTGACTTGTGTGAATCAGCACACTCAATGGTGGACATAGTCCCTAATACTGTGTCTTTTTCTTCTTTTTTTAAACTTCTATTACTATGTCTTTTCAAATATATCTTTAAAATTATTTTCCATTACTTCCATTCATCCAGATTATTGCCACTAATATTGAAGAATTTTCTTTAGATCTCCCGCATTTCTTTTTTACCCTTCTTATTAATGTTTTTGCTCCTTCACAGTGTTTCGGTTTTTACGAATCGAATTAGTTATAGTTTTGGTTTTTCCCATTAATTACTTCGGTTTGTAAAAATGGAATTTTATTGCTCAAATTTTACACAATTTCAATGAATAAGATGAAATTTAAATGGGGTAAAAAAGAAATGCGGGGGACCTAAATAAAATTCTTCACTAATATTAAGTTTGTAATATATTTTTGGGCCCGTATAGGGGTCAAGCAACCTATGTCTCAATATTCTGAGACAAAAAAAACTTCAAAAAGGTTTTATTTGGTTATAAATTTATAAAATAGCAGCAACAATTAAATTTGAAATATCTTACCCAAAAAATTAAATTTTAAATATATCTTTAGTTGAATTGGTAAATTTTGAGACCTCATTTCCACCTAAACTCAAGTACAAGCCTTGGATGTCAACAACATTTACAAAAATTATTTATTTTTCACAAAATCTTATATACCTTTTTTTACTTATTATATATTTCACAATAAAAGCTGCTTTAAGCATCTAAATATATTAGGACGAAACTGTCCATTTTATTGGGGGTCCAAAATAATACATGAAAAACTAGCCATACATAGCTTAAATTGCATTCTTTTTTTTTTTTTTGGTACAAGCTTAAATTGCATTCTTTTATTTGTCATTTTTGTGGATTACTTATATTGTGGAACCTGATTGCCGTGGTCTTCAACTGCATTCTTTTAATTGAAAGTTTGCTATTTAGGCCCTCTACTATACTCGCAAGTCCTCCGTCGTGACAAAAATGTTCTTATAAAGCATACGTATTCTAGGAAACGAATGAAACAAATTTTCTCACCTAGAAGACGAAATTTTGGTTAAACATAGTAGACCTGCATTGTCGAGCACATCTGGACACAAAACACTTAATTTCGTCTCGTAGTTACCGAAACACCGATTTTTTGAAATTTAGTCACCTAGAAAATGAAATTGTGCGTTTTGTCACCTAGATGATGAAATTATGGTTAAACGTAGTAGGTCTGCCTTGTCGTGCACATATGGGCACAAAACACACAATTTCGTCTCGTAGTTACTGAAAAATCTATTTTTTGAAATTTTGTCACCTAGAAGACGAAATTGTGTGTTTTGTCACCTAGAAGACGAAATTTTGGGTTTCTGCGATTTCGTTTCCTAGAAAACAAAGTATCCTAGGTGCAAAAGTGTAGGTATTTTGGATTTTTTGAGAGCCTAAGATCAACATGGGAGCCTAGATAGCAATTTTCCAGCAATTGTATGGGCTGCTTAATATGATAAGTAGGAGAATTTAATGGAGAATTTAATCTTGTTTGAGGCCCAGTTTTATCTTACCAAAATATTTTGCCAAAGTCCAGAGTCATCAGCTACTAACTAATATTTATAAATATATAAATAAATATTATCTATCAAACACTATCAAATTCAAAGTCCTTTACCATTTCAAGTGTTAAAAAAAAATGGAACTTGATTAATCGCCCTTTGTTGTTCAAAATAGATTACCACAATATTTTGTTTTATATTTTATGAAAATTCATATTTTTTTACAAGGTTAATTTATCATTTAAATATTATATATCTTATTATATTATTATAAGATGTGTACTAATATGATATTTATTATATTTTATTCTTATTTTATATCTTATCTTTTTCATTTATAAAAAAAATCTTATTTTTTTCTATTTTATATCTTATTCTAGCATATCTTGTAGGCGAAATAGGCCGTAAATATCTTAACATATCTAAAAAGATTCTACGGTAAATTAAATCAATAAAAATCTTAATATTAAGGAATGGAAATCTTAACATATTCAAGTATTTTTTTCCTTATCCATTGTTTTGTCCCCTAAAATCTTTTACTATAATATACTTTTGTTGACATTGACTCTATAGCTAGCTGTTGCTTACGTGTCTATCCTATTTTCAAGGCAAAAAAAATTGATTTGTCTTTCTCCATTACTTCCCCAAAATATCTATATATATATAAACTCAAAAGTCTAAGTAACATCATACATCTTCAATATCTATTTTCCACATCTTGAATATACTATATTTCTTAAAGATTGAAAATTTTATTTTGTATTATTGTCCTTACAATGAATGCACTAGCAGCTACTAACAGGAACTTTAAGTTGGCCTCTAGACTTTTGGGATTGGATTCAAAGATTGCGAAAAGTTTGTTGATTCCATTCAGATAAATTAAGGTAAGTGATCTTAGAATTTGAGTCTTTTAACAAGTGAAACCACAAAATTAAATTATCTTGTTTTGATGATCTTATTGTTTAGCCAACTATATTTTCTTAAGGGGATGATGACGCATGACACTTTGATGATTTAGAGCATGTTTAAATAGTTTTGTTTATGTTCGTCAAAAAAAAATAGTTTTATTTATTTTTAACTACTAATAATGCAAACACTTGACACAGTTTATGAAAACTGTTAATGACATGTCTATATATTGTTTTCAACTTATTTTTTATAAGTTTTCCAGAAGAGTTTATGAAAATATTTTCCAATACCTTATACAAGTGTTAATTTTATAAGTGCTTAATTAAGTTTGTTAATTCAAACATACCCTTATTCTTTTTTATGGTAAATGTGTATTTATAATTCGATCAAGTTCTAAATATTGTTTAATGAAAATGTAGGTTGAGTGTAGCATCCCTAGAGATGATGGAAGCTTGGCTACTTATGTTGGATTCAGAATTCAACATGATAACTCTAGAGGTCCTATGAAAGAGGGATCAGATATCATCCTGAGGTTATTTATATTCTTCACTTTTCATACTCTATATTTTGTTACCATCAAATTTTAAGCTCTGTTTGGTAAGATCTCAATTTGAGTTTATAACTGTTTGGTAAGATCTCAATTTGAGCTTATAATTTTAGGCTATGTTTGGTAAGATCTCAATTTGAGTTTATATGAAGAAAAAAAATTGTTTGGTAACTGTTTTTTACTACTAGCTTATAACTCATTATATTTAATTTCTTCCAATTTTATCCCTATAATTCTATATGAAAAAATTAAATATTAATTAAATATTTTATTTTTATGTCATTTCATACTTATAAGCTAGTTCAAGAACTAATTTTACCAAACACTACAAATTCAATCAATTAGTTCATCAGCTATAAGCTAACTAATAGTCATCCGCTATTTTTTACCAAAGCCTAATTTGGAATTGGAAATTAGCTGTGTGAAAAGTTAATTACTTATAGTGCCACTAAATAACCACATAATGTATTGGATTGATTAGGTTGAACCAGATGAAGTGAATGCATTAGCACAACTAATGACATGGAAAACAGCAGTAGCAAATTTACCATATGGTGGTGCAAAAGGAGGGATAGGGTGTGACCCTTCAAAATTAAGTGCTTCTGAATTAGAAAGACTTACTAGAGTTTTTACTCAGAAAATTCATGATCTTATTGGAGTTCATATTGATGTTCCTGCACCTGATATGGGAACAGGACCACAGGTTAGTACAAATCATCATAAATTTCCTTAATTTACACCATAATTTTTAAGATTAAATGTTGATAATAATGCATGTGCTCAACAATTTTTATTTGACTAGATTACAATTTTGATCTCTTAAGTTGCTTTTAAGTTTCAATTTGGTTCCATAAATTTTTTTAACTGATTTTATTTTTTTAGTCAAGTTGCTTTTCCTATTGATTTTCTTTTTAACTCTAATAGCCTAATAGCTAAAGGACTAAATATGCAATTAAGCCTTATATTTGATACTAACGATTTTACTACTTGATATTGAATGCAGACAATGGCATGGATACTTGATGAGTATTCAAAATTTCATGGCCACTCCCCAGCAGTAGTAACTGGAAAACCTATAGTAAGTAAATTAAATAGTTTATAATTTTCATTTTTAATGAGTTTTGATAAACCAACTTCATTTCTAATTTTTCATTTTGAAAAACAAGGATCTTGGTGGATCTCTAGGAAGAGATGCAGCTACAGGAAGAGGTGTCCTCTTTGCAACAGAAGCTTTGCTTAATGAATATGGAAAGAGTGTATCTGGTCAAAGGTTTATCATACAGGTAATTCGTGTCCTATACTATCATTACCCTAATTAATTTAGTAATATAACATTCATTATATGTTAATCTTTGGACTAGAGCCCTTAATAAGATTTTAAAATTGAACCGGATTGTTAATGATTTGTTCCGAACCAAACTGATATAAAGGTTCGGTGTAAAACATTTAATGGTTCGTAACCAAATCAAAATTACTTTTAAAAAACAATCAAACCGTAATTTTTTGAACTAAATTGTATGAAGTTTCTATTTTTAACAAATACTAATTAGGACGGTTTGAAAAGAAAAAAAAAATCGAATCAAACTGAATATTAGAACTATTTAAAAAAATAATAAAAATTGAACCACATTGAAATTTATGACTGTTTAAAGTAGATCAACAATTGAGCCGCACTAAAAATAACTGAATTGTGACAGATAGTTTATGACTTGTCGGTCACAACTTAGTATTTTTCAGTTCGAATAAAGAAACATATTAGTAAATTAGTCTATGATGTACTGTATTTAGTATTTTTGATGAAATTTGACACAATTATGTTAATATGTGTATCTCTTTAGGGTTTTGGAAATGTAGGATCTTGGGCTGCACAATTAATAAATGAAAAAGGTGGAAAAATTGTTGCTGTGAGTGACATAACAGGAGCCATAAAAAATAGTAATGGTCTTGACATTCCAAGCTTACTGAAGTATTCCAAAGAAAACAGGGGAATTATAGGATTTCATGGTGGTGATTCAATTGATCCTAAGTCAATTTTGATTGAAGATTGTGATGTTCTTGTCCCTGCTGCTCTTGGTGGAGTCATCAATAGGTACTTTTATATACAAGTTTGATTTTTTTTTTCTCACTAAAAACATGATATTCATTCATTTAATTTAAATTGATACAGTGTATGATGCAATACAAATTCAAAATTGCAAAAAATCAAAAGGATGAATATGTGAACAATAAATGACTATTTACTCTTCAAAAGTTATACAAAATTCTTTAATGCATGTTTAATAAACAATAAAGGGTCATGCTAACTAGTGCCCCGGGGGCACTAGTTAAGGAACTAAAAGTAGTAAATTTTACCTTGAAAACAACATTATTTATATTTCAAATGTGTTGACTGCACAAGTTCCTAAGTTATTATACTATAATTGGTATCCTTAACCAGTGTCCCGGGGCGGGGCACTAGTTAACATTTTCCAACAATAAATATCACTATATGGTGTAACTGGGTACAACAGATAATTCTGGTCTCTACATTTTCAACACACCTTACCTTGGAAGCAAAATAGATAACACTTGTATTGCCTTTGTTAATTGTTTTTGTTCTCAACTTTTTGTATGAGTGAAGGGAAAATGCAAATGAGATTAAAGCCAAATTTATTGTGGAAGCTGCCAATCACCCAACTGATCCTGAGGCTGATGAGGTTAGTTTGCATTCTCTTTAATTTTCTCTTTCCTTTATTATTATCAAACAAAAAGAAACCAAATGAAGAAAAATTAGAAGAAATATTCAAATATGCATTGCTTTAACTATCACACACTTCTTTACAGATTTTGAAAAAGAAAGGTGTTGTAATCCTCCCAGATATATTTGCAAATTCAGGAGGAGTTACTGTTAGCTACTTTGAGTGGGTCCAGGTAACCATTTTGATAAACAATTTACTATATGTTTTTATCTTTTGGGAGCAAATCGAAAATTTCCTGTTCGTAATCGTGGAGATTGATATCTCGAATTTTATGAAATTTAAATGGACGACAAATTTTTTATAAAAGTTTTAACATTGTTGCATGTCTAAATTTTTGAATTCGAATCTAAAATATTGATTAAAACTAAAAAAGACAAATTATGAAATTCAGTGTGACATTTAAATATCGACAATTTTGACACAAAATTAAGCAGTCTAAATTATTGTTTTATAAATTATGATTTATATTTTGCTAATATAAGGTTGAATGATTATTATTTAATTTTCAGAACATACAAGGATTCATGTGGAATGAGGAAAAAGTGAACAATGAGTTAAAGACATACATGACCAGAGGTTTCAAAGATGTGAAAGAAATGTGCCAAACACATAATTGTGACCTACGTATGGGAGCATTCGCCCTTGCAGTTAACCGTGTAGCAAGGGCCACTGTCCTTAGGGGTTGGGAAGCTTGAAATCATAACTTTGCTTTAAGACCAATTAATAAATATGCAACCATTCTTGCATATACATTCCTATATAAAATATAGGGCTATTGATAGTTTTTTTTTTCTGATTTGATTTTTTCTCTCAAATATATCATTTCTTCACATTATTAACCAAAACTGGTTGGTTTTGATAGATATTCACTTCTGCTGATTGTATATGTTTATCTACTCTACCTATTATCTTTATTTATATAAATTTGTTAATTAATTTACTATCTTTCTTTCTCTTTTTTTTAATTTACTATCTTTATTTCAAATAATTAATTAATGACCATGTTTGGATAAACAGATTAATTAAGCGCTTATCATATATTCTAGTGCTTATATATAAGCTATTTCTGTAACAAATGATAATATAAAGTCAGAACGGTTTTCATATAAGCTACAATAAAGACTAAGGGGCTGTTTGGAATTGCTTATGGAAATAAGCTAAAAACAAGCAAATCATGAAATCATTTGTAGCAAAGCCATGTATGTTTATTGGAGAGACAAAAATTCCAAAAACAATGCAAAGAAAACAAAAATTCCCATGTTATGAAAATCATCATTAAAAGTTAAAACCAATTTGATTTGTGAATTTTCATAGAAAAAAAAACAGGTAAGTGACATACCAAATAACTTATGAAAAAGATTGAATATTCACATAAGTCCGTTTCTCGCTGCATCCAATAAACAATGTGTGACTGCAATGGCTTCATAGCGTCACAAGTCACAAATGCAACTGCAGCATGTGCTCTTCTGCCATTTTCCGATCCATAGCCTCGATTTCGTTCAGCTGCTATTTTGTCATTTCTCAATCCAAATCCTTCAAGCGAAGAGACTGGATCAACTTGTGATATTCGTCAAGATTGGCATGGGAGACACCAAAGTCTTTCATAGAGTCAATATGCAAAGGTTAGTGTATGGTACAACAGAAGAATGATTAACTTAAAATGCTTCTTTTTTGGCTTCTTCCAAGATTTACTTGCCCACACAGTTGTTGGATTTATTTCCCTACAATCAATTTTCTCTAATACATTGATACAACACACTTGCAACAGAAAATCAAGCATACAAGATGTATATCAACAAACAAAAGAAATCATGCAGTTTTATTTATTAATAACTCTGCCTGAATAAAGCATAGTACATTCACTATACATGCCTGTAAGCAAAATCAATAAAACTAACACAGAAAAGAAAGTAATCACAACAATAAAACTACCACATTTGCACCATCTAACTCTTGGCTGAACTATAAGCTTACCTATAAGCTTACATGAGATATTTTTATAACAAAAGATAAATTAAAGATAAATTGTTTTTATAAGCTAAGAGCTATTTTCATAAGCTATATTGGAGAAGTAATGAAAATAAGTTGAAAAAACTTATGAAAATTGTCATAAGCTATTTTCATAGGTTATCTTATCCCAAACAATCTCACAAAACTTATGTTAGTAAATAAGCTCAAATAAGTCAAATCCAAACAAACCATATTTCTATATGCTCTCACAAATAGTCTCACAAGTGCTTATGTCAATAGTTAAGCTCGAATAAACCAATTCAAACATGCCCAAAAGGATCAATGCCAATAGCTAAGTGATAACCATACCTGACAATGAGGCCATATATGTTTTATAACTCCAGAAACAGATTCTATTGCTGCATCACATTTAGATTTCTCTTCTGGAGTAGGTGACAAAAACTCATAAAAATCCACTATCTCTGCACACCAACCACCAAAGTACAAAAAACGAATCTCAGCTAAATACTCATGCACCAAAAGAAAACACAATGTGTTTCAATTCAATACCTTTATGAAGCTGAAGCATGGGGCTTCTGAATTTGCAATTCCCACGAATTGTATATCCTCACCAAAACAATATCCTGTATAATAGAAAAGCAATTAGAAGTTGATGATCGTTTTAGATACACAACAGGCTATTATGATGTTTCACATATCAATACTTTAGAAAATGCAGCGAAGATGCGACGATCGAAGAAAATGAGGCGATGTAGCGAAATCAGTTGCGAATCATAGAAGTATAGAACAGTGAGTTATCGATTCAGATAGCAGGTGATTATGATTGAAATGGTGTGAATCAGAGAACTACGAGTTTGATGGTGCGAACGAGATTGATTGTGAGTTTTTTTCTGAGGGGAGATGGTTCGTGGCGATCTAGGAATTAGGGATAATGCGATTTTGATGATGCGAATTAGGGATTCAGTGTTTCATCTTGTTGGAGGAGAGAATGAGATTCAGCGATTTTGAGAGCTTCATCAAAATGATTACGGAGTTTTTTTTTTTACAGCAAATAAAATTTATTACTCCCTCGGTTTCTTTTTAAGTGTCAAAAACATCGAATTTAGGGTTTCTATTTAACTGTTCATTTATTTGGAAAACTAAATTTTTTTATTTTTTTTATATTTTTTTGGTACATAACATATGAAATTTTTTTTGGTGTGCATAATATATAAAATTTATTGGAGAGAGAAATTGTGTGCAAAAAAATAGGATTTTATTGATGAATTAAAATTAGGGTATAATAGGAAAATAAGGTGCGAAAATATGCTGTTACTATTCATAACGACAATTAAAAAGAAATGGAGGGAGTACTTTATTAAATATGTCATTCAAAAATTATTTTTGAATTTTATTTTGGTGAATAAATAAAAAAAATTTGATCACCACTCCCAATCCGCCAGGGCTCAAACATAACAGAATATGATCGCGGCTCCCAATCCACCACCACCTACACCACCTACACCTAGGAAAAAGAATTTGTCGAGCATGCCAAATACTACGATAAGCAAAGCTATAGGATTATATCCCAAAGGAAGGAGCTTCAAATAAAGAGGAACGTGAAAAATACATTGCTTTAATTAATTTTAATATGATCCTTAATGTGGGAAAATATTGCTTTTTTACTTCTTCCAATCATGGACGATAAATCAAGATATACAGATTTAATATAGACCATTCGGAATATAAAAATGTCATAATGTTAACATTAAAATGTCAAAATTTTATTTATTAGGGACTAAAAACAAAAGAAAAATATTATAGGGTTAAAAACAAATAATTTTAGTTTATAAGAACGAAAATCAAAATTCTTAATTAAAATAGAAACTGAAATTCTTAATTCTTAATATAAACGTAAGCTCAACCCTTTTTCTTTTTATGAGAAGTAAGTAAACCTTTTTTTCTTTTCTTTATTCTCTCTTTTATTTTTTACAAATACTTTCAAATTAATAATAGTAATTTAAGTCTCACAAAACAAATATTTAGTGTTGACAGTATATATTTACCCATTCTAGTTTCTACATCATGGTCTTGTTAGAAAATGAAAACACCGCACTATCCTCCAATAAGAAAATTGCACTGCATTGCATAACATGAACTCTTCTCAAATTTTTCATATATAAATAAACGCCAATAAACCAAAAAATAAAAAACCATAAACCCTAAATGAGGGGCATAAACATAGATTTCCAATTTTGTCAACAAAAAAAAAAAAACATAGATTTCCAACTTGACACGTGTCAGTAGCTAGAGGCCTGAGCCTTTTGTTGTGCTTGTTGCTACAAACAAATAAGAATAAGGATTTCCTCATTTCCTTAACCTTGTTCCGTTTTCTGAGCACACAACAGAGACTCACCAAGAAAGGAAAAAAAAACACTATCTCTTTTTCTTCTTCTTCTTCTTACTCATTCATTCATCACTGTTTTATCTATAAAATTCTTCTTAGTACAATTCAACCAAGAAAAACAGAGAGATGAAACAGAGTAGGTACGATGATGTTTTAGATTGGTCGAAGAGTGAGGTTGAGACTGCTGAAATTATTTCAGCTTTGTATCATTGTTTCTCTTTGTTCAGTAGTGTATCATACTCATGGGGGTGTAAAAAGAAGAGATCTGCAATCCAAAACAATCCTTCCTCTGATGGCGGCGCCGCCGTTGTACCTCCATCTTCTGATGCCGGAAAAGCTCAAGTTTCAAGTCCTGCTACTCCTCTTTCGTTTCCAGCCACCGAATCAGATGAGAAAACCAAACCTTTCAAAAACAAAACTTCTCTCAAAAGGGTAATTTTTTCTGCACTTTTCTTTCTTTCTAATGGATTTTTTCCTCTGTTTTGGTTTTCTTCTTATCCTTATCTGTAATAATGGTTTTCTTGCTGTTTTTTATTTATTTTTATTTTTTGTGTATTTTTTCGGTTACAATTCATTCTGATATGTGGTTGATCCATGATGTGGAAAAGTACACAACTTTCGGTGAAATCAGTTACACAGTAGATTCAATAGACACCCTTTTATTTTTAATTGGGTGTTTTTAAGCCGTAATAGTTATTTACTTTATTATTTACTAGCCGCCACGTGCCCGTTTGTGTGATCGATATATATATTTTTTTTTAATTTGTTGTGATCGAAATTCTCTATTGTGCAAATATAAATAAGTGCTTAGTTATTAAGAGAAACAAACAATTATTTACTAAAAAGAAACTGAAAATCTATTTTTATGTGGAAGTTATTTTTCAACATATACAAATATTTAGTTTTTTTTGTAGTTTTTTTTAAGGGTAAAATAGGTATAGTGAAAAAGACATCCCAAAAATTTGTATCATCTTTATCTATATTAATAGATTTCATGTATTTTTGGAATATTAATATATATTTTTTAAGCCATTTTCGGCTATCTGAAAGACAGAATGTGGAAGAGAATACAAGGTTGGTCCGGTAAGCACCTATCTAAAGCCGGAAGAGAAGTTTTAGTGAAGTCAGTGGCACAAGCAATCCCCGCATATTGTATGAGCTCCATTTTACTCCCAGAAACATTAGGAGATGAATTGGAGAAAATGATCAACTCTTTTTGGTGGGGTTCTAATAAAACATCGGGCAGAGGGATCAACTGGTTAAGGTGGGAAAAGCTCGCTATGCGTAAGGAACATGGAGGAATGGGGTTCCGACATTTGTACGGCTTCAATTTGGCAATGCTAGGGAAGCAAGGGTGGCACTTAGTCACCAATCAAGATACTATTTTGTCAAAAGTTTTCAAAGCTAAATATTATCCGAATGAGGGATTTTTAGATGCAAAGTTGGGTCATAACCCAAGCTATGTGTGGCGTAGTATCCACGCTTCTCAGGTAATAGTCAAAAGAGGATTACGATGGCGGATAGGAAATGGTGACAAAATTAATGCATGGACACAGCCTTGGTTAAGAAAAGATAGACATGCACATGTAACTACAAATATAGTGGCTGGATATGAACAATTGAAAGTTGCAGACCTTATAAACCATAGTGAAGGACAGTGGGACGTCAATCTAGTGCAGCAACTGTTTAACCAACATGATGCAGCAGCGATCCTTCAAATACCACTTCAACTAACAGCCGAAGAGGATGTACCACTTTGGAGGCTTAGCAAAAACGGTAATTACACGGTGCGATCCGCCTACTACCATCTTATGGAGGTGATTATTGATAACAATCATTTAAGGGAAGAAGGTAATTGGAAAAAACTGTGGAAGCTCAATATCCCAAATAAAGTTAAAATATTTTTGTGGAGGGCCCTTAGAGGTTGTTTACCGGTGAAGGAAAGGTTGACCCCGAAAGGGGTGCAATGTGACCCGAAATGTTTTTGCTGTGACGTGAACGGAGAAAACGAATGGCACTGCTTTTTCGGTTGCAAGGCTGCACAAGAGGTATGGATGGAATCAGAATTATGGGAGAGACTGAACCACCAAATAGAGCAGGCTGCTGGATTCAAACAGCTGGTTTTTCATCTTATTGAGTCGATGGATAGCGAGAGTATAGCGCATGTAGCTATGTTACTATGGACGATTTGGTGGCGCCGGAACCAAATGTGTTGGAACGACAATCTGCCGTCTATTTTTGAGGTGAAACGCCGAGCACGGGAGGCACTACAGGACTGGTTGAAAGCGAGAAGTATTGGTACACGACAACAACCAGCAGCAACACATGAAGCCGACAGCAAGTGGTGCAAACCACATCCAGGTACCCTTAAATGTAATGTTGATGCTGCCTGTTTTGTGAATGCAAACCAGTTTTGTATTGGTGCGTGTATAAGAGACGCAAATGGAGGCTTTCTAAAGGCTTTCACTAAGACACTTGAAGGCCAGCCAGAGATAAGAGAAGCAGAAGCCACGGCCGTATTAGAGACACTCAAGTGGTTGCAACAATATAGTATGCAACGGTTCCACATTGAAACAGATTGTATCCAAGTTGTTCATGGAATTGAAGGTACAAATAGGAACAATATGGAGTTTGGAGTCACCATAGAGAAATGTAAGGGATTGTTGAGTTCTTTTAATAGCTGTAAGGTCAGTTATGTTCGGAGACAAGCTAACCGAGTAGCCCATGAATTAGCTCAGGCAGCTCGCTTATATGCTAGTCACCAAGTCTTTAATTATTGTCCACCTTGTATTGAGAATTTTATCATGAATGAAATGCACTAAGTTTGCTTCCCTCAAAAAAAAAAAATATATATTTTTTAAAAAATAAATTGTAATATTTTTTTTATTTATAATTGTGTACTTTTTTTTCTTTCTTATCTGATTTTTTGGGTTATGATTTTTGTGTCACAGAAGAGAGAGTACTATCTTAATTTGATTGAAGATTTGACCAAAACCAAAGAGTCAATCAATCAAGTAAGTTTATTTTATCAATTGAGTTTGTTCATGATTTTTTAGAACCAATTTTTTTTTTCTTTTTTCTGAATGTTTAATCTTTCAAATGAAAATAGGAGATTGAACATGTGAAGCGTCATTATGAACAATTGAAGGAATTCAATCTCAAGTTGAAAGCAAGGGAAAAAGAGGTACTACTACCACTACTACTGGTGATGTGTTTGTGTTAAAAAATCTAATTTTCAAACCTATAACAAATTAAATGCACAATTTAGAAAATAATATTTTCATTTTTTTTTTTAAATTAATATTTTCATATTTAGTTCCTTAATACTATGCTTAGCATTTTTCTTATAATTAATTAATAGTTATAATTCTTCTCTTCATTTTTTTTAATAATAATCATTTTCTCGGATTGCTTAGCTTATCCTTAGTTTTTTATTTGTATATAAGACACATTTATTTTACATTTGTTGTATCTATGGTGTGGGGCCAATCTTGTTTTTTGATTTATGGAAATTTCTATATTTACAGCTACTCCGAATTAATTGTCCGAAAGTTGAATGCAAAAACCCCAATTTGGAAAATAATTGTCCAATACAATTGAATCATATCATCAAAGTCTCAGTCAACTCCTCAAATTCCATAGATGAAAATGAAGAGAAAATGAAACAACAAATCCAAATACCCAATCATCATAACAATCACAATTTTGGGCTTTCCCAAATATGCAATGGCCATCCAACGACGTCGTTGCCAGTTGCATCTTCATCATTGGGCCACAACAGTAATATGGGCCCATTGTCCATTCCTGATCTGAACTTATCCATTGAAGAAGAGTCGGTCCACGTGGAGACTTGTCAACCGTTGGATGAGGCTCCATCAAATAATAATAAGGATTTGAGTAAAGTTATGGCAGCTCAAGCAAGACAGAGAAGGATTCAGATTTTCAGGCTCAAGAAACCCGTGGGTTATAATAATACCAAACAACGTCAATCTTATAATAGATAGCTAATGTAATAGTAACATTTTTTATTTTATTTCCATATTTTAATATTTTTTGTTTTCTCTCTTTTTTTAGAGATTTATATATGGATATTCATTATGAGTGATAAATATGTCTTGGTGACAAAGAAAATTCTTGTGACGTTGCCCCTTGGTATAAAGTACCACATTGGGAAATTTGGTGGTGGATCTTGGTCAAAAATATATTTTTGGAAATAATATATGGTACTAGTAATGTACGAGATTCATAGTTATGTGATAACTCGATTTTGACTTTCGGTCTCCCTCAAAGAATCACTAAAATGCAATTTCTAAATGTGTTTTTGAAATTAAACTTACTTGATAGAGAGTCTCATATTTGTTCAATTGTAGCAAGTTTGAGTATATGTTTTATTTGAAATCAATGTAAAAAAAAAAAAAAATTGATTCAAAATCAAAACAATGCAAACATTTTGTTTTTGGGTTATAACTGATTATTGATAATCTCAATCCTCACGCAATGTAATGCCACATACTGACATACACATCAAAATTCTCTCATCATAATTTAACATTACATTTTTTAGAGTATTATTTGAGATCATTGATCAAGAAATTTTGTGTCATCTCTCATTTAAATGTTTCATTCAAATGCTCTATTGCTCTTGACTTTCAAAAATTATAGACGAAGAGACTATTATTTCTAAAATATGTAGATGAAGTGACACACATACACACACCACCTACAACTCACATACACACACTGTGAGATCTTGAGTTTAAACTCCAGCAATTGCCCTCCCTCGACCACTATCATGTAGTTAGATAATGGCAATCAAACTGTAGTGACAGAAATCTGAGGATACCTATCAATATAAAAAATGGATAATATTTCTGCAAAAAAGTTACATTTCTCTCACTTAATAGATGTATCTAGTAACAATTCCTTAAACAAGAAGTATAAGAATAAGATAAGCAATTGGATTGAGTTTATTATAAAAAGTTAAACTTCTATAACATATCAAACCAATATTTAAAGTATGAGAGAATTCCTGCAAAAAATAATAAAATAGAAGAAAAATAGTAAACTATGATTTATAAGTTCAATACAAATAATAGCTAAAGTAGTATTGAAATATTTTATTACTATAATCTTGTGAAAAAACACTATAGTAGCTCTAGAGATAAGTAATGTAATCAAATCACTACATTTTAGTATAATGAACTTGTATATAGAACCTCTGAAAATTGACATATTTAACTTTATGTTATAAATTAAAATAACTATTTCAAGACATTTATTTTAGAGAAAATATAAATCAATAAATGCTTATATTTTAGGAATATAAAATATATTTAATACTTGTAGTTTTTTATCAAGAGGAAAAAAAAAGTTATTTTGTTGCCCTAAAGACCTTATAAAAACCAGTAAACAAAAACATTGACATTCATAGCCCCAAACTTAGCTAGTCAATCAACACATTCACTATCTTTACTCACAGTATGGTAAAGAAAATCGTCCAAGTAAGAGAGAATTTTCTAATGAGAGAAAGAATAGTTGCATTAGGGTGAAATTCAAAATTGTGATCATGTACAATCAATTTTAAAGTTGTCTTGGAGTCAAATTACAGAATAATAGACCTGTGACCATGTTCCCACGCCAATCGAGGGCCTTCTCAAATGGATGATAGTTCCACAAAAGAGTTAAACACTCTTCTACAATAACTAGAAAAGCTATGAAGCAAAACATCATTAGTGTCTCTTAAAAGGCCACTAAAACCTGCATTATTTGGGTTGCCAAAGGAAGAACCATCGACAAAGACTTTGATATAACCATCTGGGGTGCCAACGAACTTGGTGAATGACAAGATGATTATTAGAACTACCAATAGCATGAATTATCTGCACGAGTGTAGTTGCAAAGGGTCTGCAACTGATTCTTCACGTTTGCCCTATACCTATAACACAATGTATTAGTTGTGAGATGTCGCAAATCTCTAATAGCAATTGTAGAAAGATTACCATTCATCACCAACCATCAAAGGTGTTGAAGGTTCTCTAATACGGATAAATAGCAAATCCACATCCAACAAGTAGTGGACTGAAGTTGCTGATGGGAAGAGAGAATGAACCACGAATAACCAGGTTGGCTGAACGAATATCATATATGGCGACATACTCTGGATGAGATTATCATTAGTGTTAATTAGGATCAATAATTATATTACGAATACACTCTATTGAAGTTAGAAAGTTGGGCATATGGAATATAGAAGCACAAAACCCCATTTTCAAAGGCACACCTAAGGTAGAGACTAGTGTCGCCAATATAAACATAAGGCACCATCTCATCTAGATAAGTATCATAGATTAACTAGTTATATCATAAATAAATAAATAAGGCCATGGCCTCTCCAACCCTCCATATGAAAGGATCTTTGTAATTTTCACTATAGCACGCCTGGTACATAATTCTCATTGTTTGAAAAGAGAATGCAAAAAATGACTATTGAAAAAATATTTAGCCTTCAACATGTGAACCCATAGCTTTTGTGGTTGGCACAAAATATCCCAAATATGTTTGTTAAATAATGATGTATTTTAGTGTTCGGAGTACAAATAGCTAAGCCACCGCGCAGTCTTGGTTCTAGATAATGTCTTTCTTGGATTTAGATTTCATCTATTATAAAGCATGAATTCTATTTGATCCAATATTTTTTTATTTTATAATTTTTTACCATAAGTTATAACTATAATAACCAACCGTCACTCATATTGGTATCACTTATATCAATCTAAAAACAATAGTTGTGAGAAATATTTGAATTTCTTAAGCCTTTTAGGTTGCTTTCGCGATATCAAATTAACAATGAAGTTACAATAAAATAAACATCAGTTTTTAAATAGTATATTATATTTACAGAAATATCGTAAATTATCGTACGATTATTAAGAGCGTATAAATTATTTTCATCAATTCTCTTTCTATTACCTTTAATCGTGTAGTTTAATATATTTTGTTGTATTATTTTTTTATTGATCGTTGGACGTAGTCGAAAGTAAGGTGATAAATTTATTTCTAGAACAATAGAAGAAAAAATGTTAGACCAAAATTTGATAGTATTATTCTAGATATATGTTTTATATTTTTATTTTAATAATATACATCTTTTTATAATAATATCATGAAATTGAAATGAGCTAAATTTTCCCTCTTAAAATAAAATAAATATTTTACTTTATTATATATTAAAAATAAATAAACCCTAAGACAATGACACGTGGGAAGATGAAGGAATGAGTATTTCCAAATTCCCCTCTAGGCTGATGATGATTTATAGCAGCAAGAGAAAAAAGAGGCGACTCACTCACAATAACAATAACAGTTTCTCTCTATCTTCACAACACTCACTCCCTCCCACTTTTTTCTCTCTTTTTTCTTTCACTCAATTCAACACAACACAACACAAGTTTTAATTATAATTTCTCAAAACAAAATTAAGATTCAATTCACCAGCATTGTGAGTGAGCTTCTTCCGATTCAATTCAATTCAATTCACGATGATGAAAAAACAGAGAAAATCTTCTTCAAAGTGGTCAGAGTCTGAAATACAAGTCGCTGAAATCATTCGTGATTTATACTGTATCTCTTTGTTGACCAGTATACCATTCAGTTGGGGATGCAAAAGAAAGAGATCCGCAATTCAAAGCACTCCTTCTCCGATAATCCACAACCGCCGTGCTGTTCTACCTCCTCCTTCAACCACCGTCGCTGTCAAAACTGAAGCTCGGAGTCCTGAAACCCCTCTTTCGTTTCCAGCTACTGAATCAGATGATAAACCTAAACATTCATCAAAGAAGAAAACTTCTCTCAAAAGGGTATTCGATTCTTATTTTCGATTTTTCTTTCTTTCTTTCTTGCTCAATTTTACCCTCTTTCTGGATTTGTATAATGCGTTCGTTTCTGAGTTTTAGGTTTTTTGTTTTTTTGTGATAAAAGGAAAAGGAATCGTCCCTTCAAATTATACAAGATTTGACTAAAACAAAATCATCACTCAATCAAGTAAGTTAATTTATTTTTGCCTTTTTTCATGATTTTATTAATTTACTTTTGGGTTTTTATATTTTGTTTTTCTTATTGTTTTTTAATTAATTAATTAATAATGTTTGGAATTTAAATAGGAGATAGAGAAAGTGCAACAACACTATAATAAGCTGAAGAGTATCAATTTGAAGTTGAAAATAAGGAAGCAAGAGGTATTTTCAATTTTCATTTGATTTTAGGATTTGTTTGTTTTTTGTTCTTGATTATTGGATTATAAAAATTACGAAAATGAAAATTGCCATTTATTTGCAGCTACTAGGTAACAGTAATGAACGCAAAAGTGAATTGAAAACCCCCAATTCTTCGGAAATTAACCAGAAACTGAAAGTGCAGTTGGAAGATCAATCAAATGGTTCAGTCAACCCTTCAAAATCAACGGCTGAAAATGAAGAGCACGGTAAGAACCAGCAACACCAACAGCAACAAATTCAAATGTTTCCCAGTCATGAAACGGTGTCGTTGGCAGTGGCATGTTCTTCTTCTTCTGTTGCATTGGGCCGTACCATGAATAATGGCCCAATAGTAGCTCTTCCTAATGGCCCAATAGCTCTTCCTGATCTGAATTTACCAACGGAAGAGTTGATGAACGTGGCCTCTTTTCAACCGTTGGATGAAGCAGAAACTACAACAAATAGAGCTATTGTAGCGGCTCAGGCTAGGCATAGAAGACTTGAGATTTATAGGCAGAAGAAACCTTTCGGAAACAATAGCAAACAACATCAATGTTGATGTTTGTTTGTTTTATTTCATTTTTGTTTAAAAATCCAAAGGTGGATATTGGTTATTACTAGTACTAGTTAGTAGTTTACTAGTATTGCTTGGTGGAAATTTTTTTGTGATGTAGTTTAAAAATATTGTTATTGGGGTAAGTACATATATCAGGAGATATGGTTATGGCAAAAATTATTTTTGGAGAAAAATCTTAAAATAATAATGTTTTGAGATTCCTAGTTTTGTGAAAATTTGAATTAGATTCGGAAGCAATTGCGCTAACTTCAGTGTATATGATTCGTATGACAATGTGATTGAGTTGATTCACATTTCATGATTGCTAAAAAAATAAATTATGATTAAGACCTTCAATTTTCACCAATTAGCGCCTACAACTCTTTTTTCTATCACACAGAAAAAAACCTAGTACAATAGTAGTATGTAGTAGTAGTTTGTAGCCCAAGACATCGCAACCAAAAAATTAAAGACTAATCATTTTGAAAGTATGAAAAATTATATAATATAACAAACCTTTTCTATTAGGTGCTCTTGTACAAGGAAGTTAAAAAATTGAATTCATGACTATTTTTAAGTGTTGCACTATTTTAGTGCATACAATTTCTTCCGAATATCTTCAATGATAGAGTTTCACAAAACACATTTTATGTTTTTAAGTGGATTCATGTGAATCAACTCAATATTACGATACTCGTAATTTTATTACTCTAATAGAAGATTTCATTTATAAGTTGTTTAACTCACAAATAACAATTTTTTCGGCGTAAGGGCAAAAAATAAAATGTCTACAACACAACTAGACTGGAGTTGAATTTCCACTAACATTATTAGTTAACAATAATTGACTAATTTGACTTCGGACAGAAATCAACACCATTAAGTAAATCAACACCATTAATTGACTTTTCTGGAACACTGATACCTCACTCTAAGGTTATTGGGCCTTTCTGGAACACTGATGGACTATAGGTCCAATATTAAAGAGAAAATTGCTTTTTAGCCTCCCTTTGTTGTTTTCCAGGCCCCCTATTTTGACCAAAATGTTGTTAACAAGGGATTCAAAATGTAGAATCCGAAATTAAATAATTTTGGAACAAAACTTTCGAAGCTAACTTATATAAAGGAAGGCATAGTTGTTGAAAAAATAAATATAAAACTTGATTTCGGAACCCGAATTGAGGATTTTTTTTAATTTTTTTTTGTATTTCGGAATTTACAATCCGAAATTGCTTAATTTCAAAATGTAACTTCCGAAATCAGTCAATATATACGTTTCGGAACATAAGTTCCAAATCACTCTAGGTCTTGGAATGGCTCACTCTAGGTCTTGGAATGTCAGACCATCCTAATGAGTGGGACTCAAATTGGCATTTTGATCTCTTTGAAAATAAGTAAATTAGCCTTTCACTCAGGAACAAATCATGAAAAGGCAACATCCTAAGGAACCTTCGATTCCAATAACCAAAAAAATTATGTGAGGCTAGTCATAAGATAAACTTGATCTGGTTTTTTGTTTTTTTGTATTGTGGAATTTAATGGGATATATTTTTGTGCGAAGAAACTGAAATTCTTGTTCTCGTTAAAAATAATGAGTATATGGCTCTTTATATAGAGCTACATAAAAACAAATAATATCTTTAAATAATAAACTAATCCTATAAATTCTAAACAAATCCTAAATATTTTAAATAGAAATATAAATCATAAACCCTGATATTATTTTATTTTAAATATAAATCTAAAACTATATTTAAATATAAAATCTTCCAAAAAAAGATATTTAGGCATTATTCTCAACACTCCTCTTTGACCGAATATCTTTGTGTTGTATCCGACCTGAGATTTGAGTTGAAAAAACATTTTTTGAACACTCCCTCAACTGAATATCTTTGTGTTGTATCCAACCTGAGATTTATGTTGATTTTGTTGTTGTTGTCCATCCACATCAATTGTTGTTGTTGTTTTTTTTTCTTTTTTCTTTCTACATCTTTATATGAGACTTAGCTTTTTTCATGTATTTGTTTTGGTTATGGGTTATATAATACATGAAACCATATCGCATATAACATATGAAAGGTCATATGAGACTTGAGCTTTTTTCATGTATTTGTTTTGCTTATGGGTTATATAATACATAAACCATCTTGCATATAACATATGAAAGGTGTAAGTTATGGTTATGGTTTTTGGTTATGGTTTTTTTTTTTTTTTTTCACATCTTCATAATAAAGATGCAGTCATGGTCAGGTCCGAACCTTTGCGCTCTGATATCACTGATATGGTTTTTTGTGTTTTTGTATTGCGGAATTTAGTGAGATATATTTTTGTGCGGAGAAACTGAAATTCTTATTCTCATTAAAAATAATGAGTATATGGCTCTTTATATAGAGCTACATAAAAACAAATAATATCTTTAAATAATAAACTAATCCTATAAATTCTAAACAAATCATAAATATTCTAAATAGAAATATAAATCATAAACCCTAATATTATTTTATTTTAAATATAAATCTAAAACTATATTTAGGGGGCCAAAAGTTGACTTTGTCAAAATTGACATTTTGCAAAAAGGATAAAGATAAGGGGCCAAAAGTGCTATTTTGAAACATAGGAGGCCAAATTCGCAAGTTTATGAAACTTATGGGGTCAAAAGTGCTATATTGAAACACAGGGGGCCAAAATTGCAAGTTTCTGAAACTTACGGGGCCAAAAGTGCAATTTAGCCAAAGAACTTTGAACCTCAAAACAATAAATTTGGTTATATAAATTTCTGGGATATCATTTCAGGATTGAATGTAAGGTGGACAAAGAAAAGGTTACTACATCTTATTTCATTTGGCTTAATTTGAGTCAAAACCTCAATTTTGTATTGGATATGAAACAACGAAAACTGTACTTATTGGGAGCAACAAAACCTATGGTTTGAATCAAGTCAACAGATATCCAACCTCTAGTTACATTATTATATTGAAATGTACTTTCACATTTTCACCCCCAAAATTTCAATCGAAAAATACTTCAAAGGTAATTTGTCAAAACAACATATTCCATATATTATTTCGGTAGTTCCACATATCTATACTATTGGGTTACAAAATTGTATTTGAGAAGAACTTTCTGTACGAGTCAAATAAGAAATACAAAACACATTATTGATATGATTTTTTGTTTTACTGTCAAAAAGAAAAAATGAAATTGTTTTTTTAGTAGACGAAATGGCAAGCAATTGGAAACTCACACATGTAAAATGAAAAGATCGGGAGTTTGAATCCCGATCATGACGTTCAACACTAGCAATATCAAAATTTCTGCCACTTGAATTAGGATTTGTGAATAATTGAAATTGTTTTTTACTAGCATTTTAAAATATTTTGTCCTATATATACACTGTTAGAAATAATATAAAACCATTGATGAAGTTTATCCTAACAGCTTAAACTTTTGGGATAATCGGTTATTTGACATGGTATCAGAGCCTCTATGACTAAGTGGTTAAGCATATGATAGGTGTGTCTATGCATTATCCACGTTTCAAGCCCAAGTGGGCTCTTGCGTGAGGGGACGTGTTAGAAATAATATAAAATTATTGATGAGACATATCCTAACAGCTTAACCTTTTGGGATAATCTGTTATTTAACATGCACCAAGGTCAACTTTTTTCATTTTTTGTTTCTTTCAGAAAATACATGCTCTAGACAATCATGATTAATATTGCGGATAAAGATCTTCTACGGTGAAATAAAGGCACAATTTCATACAGTAATACACCACATTCATTGATTTTTGACGGTCGGTTCCTACTATATTTAAATAGAATCAGTATAAAATAATCTCATCTTTTAATTCAAGATCAGACGGCTGTAATGCATTACAGCGGCACACAATAACCGTGTGCAATCCTTTTCCAATATTGCATTCTAATTACAAAAGTAAACGATTGAAAACATTTAATTAAATTGTATGTCTCCATTCAGGGAGTTGTATCTAGTAAGTCTTTTTAATTTATTCACATAACTATAGAGATACATAATTAGATTATGTCTCATCTTTTGACAATTGCCATGGCACGCTATATTAAAAAACTAAACAATTCTTAAGAGTATATTTTTCCTTTGAGATTGTGGCATGCTTCATATGTAGTTGTCTTTTTTCTTAGCCTTCATATTTTGTAAGACTACGTAATTCTTAAGAGTAGTGTATTAAGACCAGAACAGGGGGTTTGAATCCACAAGTTTAGACTTTTTAGTTTCCATTTTTTTTAATAAAAATTTATGAATGTTGTCACACATGTTTATAATTTTTTATATATACATTACTCATTGTATAGCAAAACATAATTAGTAGTCTTCTATCTCCGATTTTCGTCCAATTTCTCTTCTAGAATGTATTTATAAACTTATAGCGAAAGTGTTGGCCAAAAGACTTGGCAAGGTCATGGATTCTATTATTTCTTGTTCTCAATCGGCTTTTATTAGAGGTCGTAATTTGGTGGATGGAGTGTTAGTAGCTAATGAAGTGGTGGATTGGGTGAAAAAAGCTAACATTGATTGCCTCATTTTTAAGGTGGACTTTGAAAAGGCATATGACTCGGTTGAATGAGGTTTTCTTGAGTATATGCTATATAGGTTTGGCTTTAGTGATAAATGGATAGAATGGATTCGGGTGTGTGTTTTTGCCGGTAACTTGTCGGTGCTTGTTAATGGCTCCCCAACAAAAGAAATTCATATTCAAAAGGGGCTTAAACAAGGAGATCTGTTAGCTCCTTTCCTTTTCCTAATTGTGGCGGAAGGTTTTAGCGGAGTTATGCGGAGAGTGGTGGAGTTGGGAAGTTTTAAAGGGATTATGGTGGGTAGGGACCCGGTTTTGATATCTCACCTCCAATATGCGGATGACACCCTTTGTATAGGGGAGGCTTCGGTGGAGAATCTTTGGAACCTTAAAGCGATTCTTAGGGGTTTTGAGATGGCATCCGGACTTAAAGTCAACTTTTGGAAAAGTGGGCTTAGTGGAGTTAATGTTTCAAATGTGTTTTTGGAGATGGCTTGCTCCTTTTTGAATTGTAAGCGGGGATCTATTCCTTTTAAATACCTCGGGCTTCATATAGGGGCAAATCCAAGAAGGGAAGTGACGTGGGAACCTCTTTTGGATCATCTTCGGAAGAGGTTGTTCTCATGGAGGAATAAACATATTAGTTTAGGTGGAAGAATTGTCATGATTAATGCCGTGTTGAATTCAATCCCAATTTTCTATCTTTCTTACTACAAAATGCCAAATAAAGTATGGAAGAAAGTGGTGAGAATTCAAAGAGAATTTCTTTGGGGAGGTCCGAAAGGAGGGAAGAGGATTAGTTGGGTGAAGTGGTCGTTGATTTGTATGGAGAGAAAACATGGAGGTCTTGGAGTTAGAGATATTAGACTTGTCAACATTAGTTTATTGGTAAAATGGAGGTGGCGTCTTCTTTTGCCGGGAAGATCTCTTTGGAAGGATGTGGTAATTGCAAAGTATGGTAGTCACATGCTTCAACATGTGGAGTGGGCAACTTTTAGTACCCCATCAAATGTTTCATCTTGGTGGAAGAATATTGTTAATTTAGAAAAGGTGGTTCCGGGTAAGAATTGGCTTATGGAGGCAATTAAGCGTAAGGTGGGTAATGGAGAAGAGACACTTTTTTGGTATTCAAAGTGGGCTAGTGAAGCTCCCCTTGCTTTATTATATCCTAGACTTTTCATCCTTTCTAATTATAAGGATTGTAAGGTGTCCGATATTGTGTCGAGAAATGGGAATTCACTTGAGTGGAATTTTGTTTGGAGGAGAACTTTGTTCCAATGGGAGGAAGACCTTGCAAGAGGGTTGAGAGATTTGTTGGAGGAGGTGGTCCTATCCGTGGAGGAGGATTGTTGGTGGTGGTTGCCGGAGGAGGAGGGTGTTTTCTCGGTTAAATCCGCGTATAATGTGCTTATAAAGGATTTAAGGACCGAGGAAGTGGTTAGGGGGGATTTGTTGGAGGTTTTTGATCATTTATGGGAGAGTCCCGCGCCTTCAAAAGTAATTGCTTTCTCGTGGCAATTGCTTTATGATAGAATTCCTACTAGATTCAATCTTCAAGTGCGTGGAATTATGGCTATGGATAGACCTTGGGAGTGTTTGGGTTGTGTTGGTAGGCTTGAAACATCTCTACACCTTTTCCTCCATTGTCCTTGTGCTATGAAGATTTGGAGGGACATTTTTAAATGGTTAGGGGTGGAGGTTGTGATCCCTCCCTCGGTAGAGTCTCTTTTTGAGGTGTTTAGAGGTTTGGGAAGAAATTCGAAGATCCGGAAAGGATATATGTTGATTTGGCATGTCACTCTTTGGGTCATTTGGAAGGCGAGAAATAATGCTATTTTTTCGTCCGGATATTTTTTGCCTAATGTTATTGTCGAGGAGATTAAAGTGTTGAGTTGGAAGTGGAGTTTAGGGAGATTGAGAATTACTCCTTGCTTATTTTATGAATGGAATTGGGACCCCGGAGAATGTCTCTGTAGTTAAGCTTTTTTGTTGGTTTCCGTGGGGATTGTATTTGTTATGTTTGGTTTCTGGGCGTGTTGCATTTTAGGTTCTTTGGTGGTGTTTGTATCTTGGGCTTATGGCCTCTGAACTTTTCCCATGTTGTAATTTCTTTTGCTCATTGTGTACTTCTTGTGCCAATGATAGCCTTAATAATATTAGCCGCTTCAAAAAAAAAAAATTAGTAACAGATGTTCTGGTGTACGGTACATATGTGAATTTGATTGAAATTTCTCCACATGTAAGTGAGATTGAAGACCTGTCATATAGAAGACCATCATAGCTGCTTCAAACAAAATGTAAACATGATAAATTGTGTTCTGACAATCAACATATTTTTATATTATTTGTATTTGACACTTTTGATTTCTTAGTATTAGAGGTTGTTGATCTTCTGAAAAGATCATTCAAAGAGTAATACATAATAATAATGTATCTTTTAGATCTACGAATGTTGCTTTTAAAAGAATTGGTTTAGTCATACAAAAAAAATTAGCGGCACAACTTGCTATCCATTCACCTTTCATTCATGTGTAATTATCTTAAACAGATATACCAAGAATGAAACTACTAACCAGTACTTGAAAATCCAAATTGCAACTCTGTGCTTTTGCAGTTAACATTGGTCGACTAATGCTTTGATTTCTAAACTTGTGGTGCCATGTATGCAATAGAATTCGCTTTTAAATCCTCTTCTGTTGTTCCTTGGCAGCTGAAAAATAGTGAGAAAATTTTATTTATCTCACCACATCTCTCTTTTGTTGTTTTTCACAGACACACATTATCCTTATAAATTGCTCTTGGTGGGATCATTTGCCTCCTCAAATTGCCGAGGACTATTCTAGGAATAGATTAAGTCTCTCCAATTTTAGATTTTGTTAATCTTCTGGTTTAATGTCTCCCTTCCTTTTTGTATTATCTTTTATTTTTATTATAATTTAGGGGCTTTCTCCCCCATTTAAAAAAGAGAAAAGAAAACTACTAACTAGTAATGATCAAGCATTCATAAATTCTTTATATATATATATATATATATTACTCAATAATTTTTATAGGTTTTTTCTCAACCACCCCTTCATAATTTGAGGTATTTACTCATCAACCAATAAGAACAAGCTATATAATATGAAATAAAAGTTGGTTACAAGTTAGTTGTGAGTACCATATGAAAATCTACTTGTATGATTTGTTCTTATTAGTCGATTGGTAGATACTCAAAATTATGAAGGGATAGAGTAGATCCCACCTTATTTATATCCTATTATGCATTTTCTACTCAAGCTCGGAAGAATTTTAAACAAATAATCCTATGATTTTATGAGTAATTTAAGTATTAATTAAAAAATTACACCTTCTTATAAAAAAAATTACAATTTATTAAGCAATCAACTAGTTTAACATATATTATATGAGAATATTTTTTTGGAAGATTAACAACAATACAATAAAATTCCAAAATATAAACAACTACTCGCGGGTATATATGTTTGTATTTTGAATATTTCTTATAAAAAATAGGATAACAAAACATGTTAGACCGGTTAGACCGATCCATTTAATCCAATATTATGGTGAACCGAGCCAAATTTTGGACTCGGTATCTTATCCCACGCTACTCAATTCTAATTTTTCTATGTTGTGAAAGTTTAACTCTAACATGTTGCAACGAGTTAAATGAACCTCTTTTGACAATAATATAAATATAACCTCTTTCGACAATAACATAAATATATAATACTTGACATTGTTATTAATTTTTTTTAACTATACTTGACATTGTGATGTAAGTATTATTTTGATTACCTCACTGACTAATTATTTTGAATTAATATGTTTATCATGAGTACCAAACATGAAGCGATGATGGTAGTAATTGGTAAGAGTAAGTATAGTGAAGAAAAGCACTCACTCACGCACACAGACTATAAAACAAACAAAACGGGTCCATAGTAGGCATTAGGCGGCACCAAGATTTCGTATGCATTTTCACGTTTTTCTCTTTCATTTACGTATTCCAAGACAGTGACATTCCTGCCAAATTACCCAAAAACCCATTGAAACAGTCGTCGTTTTTGCTGCTACTCAAGTCAACTACCTTAGCGTCGTCTTCGTGTTTCTTGCCACGAAATTTCCATTCCCTTCATTTCCATTTGCACGTCTCTCTTTTTAATTTCTTGTCAATTTTTTTTTATTATTATGGGTCATGCTAACTAGTGCCCCCAGGGCGGATACCAAAAAGAGTAAAATCTACATAAAAAACAACACTTTTTTCATTTTTTAAAGGTTGACTACACAATTTTCAAGAAAACTATACTATATTTGCTTCCTTAACTAGTGCCTCGAGGGCACTAGTTAGCATTTTCCTATTATTATTACAAATGAAAGCATGAAATTTCTATAATTGTTTAATATTACACCTTGATCAAATTTGTTCAAATAGTTTATTGGATTAGAAATTTCACTTTAAGTGGAATATGCAAAGTTCGAATTCAGTTCATACATATATAATAATGTGATGTCTTTATTGACCGAGTTAAACTCAGGAAACAATTTAGTGTTTACTTTTATTATTTAAAATATTATTCTTAATGTGTTTCCAATATTCATTATTAAACCATGCGAATATCCTTTATACTTTGTGATTCCCACCCATTTAGTCAAACAAATTCATGAGATGACTCCTAACTCGTAATTTCCCTCCCACTATTTATTTATTTAGTTATTTTATTTATCATGTCCAATTTCGTGTGACTCCTATTTGAAATGTAATCCTCGTGTTCAATTTTTAACAGAATTTCCAATTTGGACTTTGATACTTTCTCTTGTTGTTTCTAAACACTAAATAGGTATACATGCTTTTTCCTAACTTCTTTAAATGTTTTTCCTATTCTATGTTACTTTTTTGTTCTCAATTCATATCATCATATCATAAGATATATGCATGTCAACAACGTGTTATTATTGCTTTAATTGATTTCAACCAAATTTAATAATTGGTCATTTTTTTCTTCTTCTTGTGGGTAAAGTTGTTGTAAAATCACACTATATTATATCAATTTGTGCAGGATTTGAATTAGTTCATTAGGACATAAAATGGGATCAGTTTGCTCAGCTGGTAAGGAAAAGAAAAATAAAAATGATGAGATTCAACAAGTTTCTGTGGGGAAACTTAACAAGTTAAATAGCTTTGTTAACAGAAATGTAAATTGTTATTCAAATTCAAAGGTTACTAGTGATCGTGGTCAAAACCAAAAGAAGCAAAAATCTGGATTTTCTAGGGAATTCAAACTAGTCGATGATGCTACCAATCTCAATGTAAAAGGGAGAAAACAGGTAATTTCACTTCTCTTGATTGATTGTATTAACTTGGTTGAGTTGTGTGACTGTTAATTAGTTATGAAGTACAAACACTTCTCAGATTAGATGTGTCCCGGTGTCGGACATGCGCCGGTGTTTAACACTGACACGTCACCGACACTTATGATTACATTGAATGTAATAATTTAAGAAAATAAAACTGATTGAATGTAACTACATGTGTTAGTGTCGTGAGTCGTGACAGTATCAGACATCATATACACCTTCAATCTAAAGTGTCACGGCTACATAGATTTTACAAGTAATATCATGATTTGAGATGATGGTTAAATATGATTGGAATTTAGAAGTCTGTTTACAAGTTATTTACATGGTGTATAATTATTTTTCACTTTGTAAGTTTTATTAGTTATAGAAATGAGCATTTGGAATGAAATTTAGAGGTAATTAGAAACATGGTTGTAATCCATTGGAAGCTAAGGTAAAACCACGTATTAGTTTATACTTATATATCTCACTGACCAAATTTTGCATCAAGTAGTTGTTTTTGTAATCCATTTGTTATTGTGTCTTTTTTTTATAGGTCTCCCAAAGAGGGTCCTTTCTACGAAGAGCTGGTGAGAAGGCAGTGGAAGTTCTAGACACACTAGGAAGTAGCATTCCCAAGATAAGCACCAGTGATGGTTTTATCACTGGCATGGCTCCTAGAAGAAATAAAATATCTATGTTGGCATTTGAAGTAGCTAATACAATTACTAGAGGATCAATTCTGTTTCATTCACTTTCTGAAGAAAACATTCAGTTACTTAAAAATGAGATTTTACAATCAGAAGGGTTACAAAAACTGGTTTCTACTGATACAAAGGAGTTGTTAAGTCTTATTGGGGATGACAAAAGGTTCTCACTTGTTCATATCATATAAGCTTTTTTCGTCGAGCTTCAAAATCCTATTATGGATGTATATTATGTGTTCTCTTATGTTTATTATCTTTGAATTTTCGGGTTATTTTGCAGGGAAGAATTCAATGTCTTTTCGCGAGAAGTAGCTAGATTTGGTAATACATGTAAAGACCCTCAGTGGCATAACCTGGATCGATATTTTTCACGGTGAGTTTGTCTGAAATTACATGCAAACTTTTCAAAATTAAAGTAAATCATAAAATTTTTTGATAGAAATAAAAAAAATTACAAACATTTCAGATTAGATTTGGATGGTTTGAGCAACAAACAACATAGGGTAGAAGCAGAAAAGACAGTGCAGGACTTGTCCTATCTAGCTCAGAATACTGCTGTAAGCAAATTGTAATTTTGAATGAAGTTTTCCATGTATGCTACTTTGTATTGTTTCTTACAGTTTATGAATACTCATTTTTGTAGCATATCGGAACATATTTTTCATTATGATTAATTTTTTAGCTTCTTCAAATAAGTACTTTTATTTTCTGTGTAGGAATTATACCATGAAATGAATGCATTGGACCGTTTTCAACAAGATTATAAACAAAAGGTTAAGGAGTTGGAGTTCTTAAATCTTCCTCTCAACGGTTAGAAACTTCATAAAATAGTATTCCCCAAAAAAATTTAATTCTCATTATGATCAATGATTAATGTAGTTTTTCAAAATTTGCTGAGATTATTTTGAATCTAACTAGAATTCTTAAAATCATGATTTCTAGAAAGTCTTAGACTAAAATGTTTTTATATGACTAAAACAAATTCTTAATAGTAACCTCTAGATATCTGCAAGAAATATTCTGTAGTAATCTACTAATTTTTGACATATAAGTTTCTATGTTATTGTAGGGGAAGGTCTCACAGCTTTTCATAGTGAGATTAAGCATCAAAGAAAGCTTGTAAAGAGTTTACAAAGGAAATCCCTTTGGTCAAAAAATTTGGAGGAGGTATATGAATAGGATTCTAATAACAAATTTACATGAGGAATAGTTCCTCATTTGGAACTATCATTGTTGAATAAGTGTTCTATTTCGGCACATTTTACAATAGTGGACTTATTATGTGTATGTATCTGCTTCAGATTGTTGAAAAGCTTGTTGATATTGCCACACATACACATCAAGCAATATTTGAATTCCTTGGAAAAAATGGTATGGATACATATCAAGCATGTATTCAAATTCAATTTTTACGTATATGATACATTTGCGGCATATGCATGCCCTTGAGGCTCTATAAAATAGGTGATTTTGTTTATTAAATCTTGGATTCTTAGCAGGTACAATCGCAGTAAAAAATCATAAGGGATCTCAAAGACTTGGTGAAGCTGGTCTTGCACTGCACTATGCTAACATTATCAATCAGATAAATGTTATTGTAAGTCAAAACTTTGTAATAGCTAATATATTTAGTAGAGAATAACGGATTAAGGTTTTAAATAGCAATCGCGGTTAGAGTCGCTGCGATAATTAATATTGCAGAAAATTTTAGTAAAATGCAGTTGATGCGACCTAAAACATGCAAATATAAGCATAAAACTATTGATGTTACGGTCTAGATTGCAATCACATGATTTTTATTTATCTGATTTCTTTGTTTAATTAAAATGTTGGTTTGTAAATTTATACCAGGCATCACGCCCAACCATTCTTCCGCCAAATATGAGAGACACGTTGTATAAAGGTTTGCCCAATAATATTAAGAATGCCCTTCCTTCGCGGTTGCAAAACGATGTCACAAAAGAGGTATATATGACTTCTCACCGTGTTAACTACTATAAAAAGATGAAATAACGACAAATTTAGAGATAGTAAAGGACAACATTTGTCTCTAATTTTGTTTCTAAGTGTTGAAAACGTCAAAATTTTGTGGCAAATTTTACTTTTTTTTTTGTTTTTAATTTCTGTCGTTATTTCAACATTTTCTAGTAATTTTTACCTGCTACTTGAAGACTGCAGTTTAATTTCTTTGTTTGGAATATGCTAATTGGAAATTTTGTGCAGGTCTCCATTGCTCAAGTCAAAGCTGAAATGGATAGGATTCTCCAGTGGCTTACTCCATTTGCCACAAATACGACCAAGTAAGATAATGCTCATTTTTCTTTGCCCCTGCTATGCCAATTGCATTGTTTTGTTATTTGAATTGAAAATTAGGAATTTGTCTTTTTTCATAAACGAAAGTGTTGCTTTAAAGTTTAAAAGAAGAGGTGATTAATTAACTAACCATAGTCACTCATTGACAAATGAATATTTGAAATTTAAATTACTTTGTTATACATATAAGTGCACATAATCATATTTTCAGGTGTTTATTTTGTTACTAATGATTATAAAAATATCACTTTATGACACATACACACATGGAGTAAGTGTAACTTTCACACCAAGTAACCTTAATGAGTGTTTTTTGAAAATTCCAAGGGATGTGTATCATTTAAAGCTAATGAGATTTCTGTCCCTAATGCATATCTTAATGGTTGAACTAAAATACTCAAAAGAGTTTGAGAAGTTCTAAAATTCAAATACTAACATAATATACTAACAACTAATATTTGCCTATAAAAAAACATGTGAAATTTCCCCTTCTAATATATATATAAATAAAAACAAAGTGAAAAAAATGATAAAATAAATGGCAATATCAATCAGCTCATCATTGGTGACTTTTTCTTCTAAATGGATGCCTGATAAGTTGCTTACTATATTTTTTTTATCCATATATGTGGCAGAGCACACCAAGGTTTTGGATGGGTTGGTGAATGGGCAAATGCAAGGTAGGTTGGTTACTTTAATTGTACTTGTTTGTTTTGTAGGTAAAATTTGGAGTTAGCATAGCATTTAATTAATGTGTGATAATTAATTTTTTTTGCAGTGCTATTGAGTTTGGAGAAAATACATCAACCAAAGAAAGCAACCTTATTCGTCTTCATACACTTCATTACGCTGAAAAACAAAAGATAGATTTTCACATCCTGGAACTATTGGTTCGAGTTCACCATTTGGTTACCTATGTAAGATACAGACACAATCCCACAAGACCCATGCCTAGTAGAAAAAATTCTTCTCCCAACAAGGGACTTCATTTCCAGTCAAAGATGTTACAATTCATATCTTTGTCTCAATTGTCTGAAGAGGATAGGAGGTTATTGGAAGAGGTAACAACAAGGAGATGGATTCCTGGAATTAGCAAAAGTGAGAATCTTGCTGGGACCAATAAAAAAGAAGCTATGGTGTGGCATTTTAGTAACAGTGTTGGGAATTCACCTGCTAAGTGGCTATTTACTACAAAATTGAGCTTGGATGTTATGGATGGCCTATAAGATGCTTAAAATCTTGTGGAACAATTTTGTTTATGTTTGAAAAGTACCAAGTTTTATTAAAAGAAAACATCTTTTTTGTTTTTAAGCCTAGGTCTTATAGTTTGCTTTGAAACTTACTAGTTGCTTTTGTATAGGAAGGGAAGCAATATATGTATTTATACATATACTTACAACAATTTTTATAGTATAGGAGCACTTTCTTGTATTTGATGCTTTTGAAGAATAATTGTAAAAACAAAAAGAATATATGCTTGTTAATATGTTCCATACCTAAGATGTATTTATTAATGTTTTATCATACATAACCATAGTTAATACTTATAATTTGTATTCTGAAAAATAATATTATAGATATCTATAGACATTAACTGCACTACCAATGGAGTAATAGCTTTGTTAACAGAAATGGAAATTGTTATTCAAATTCAAAGGTTACTAGTGATCGTGGTCAAAACCAAAAGTAGCAAATACTATCTGGATTTTCTAGGGAATTCAAACTAGTCAATGATGCTACCAATCTCAGTGTAAAAGGGAGAAAACATGTAATTTCACTTCTCTTGATTGATTGAATTAACTTGGTTGTGTTGTGACGGTTAATTAGCTATGAAGCAGGGACACTTCTTAGATTAGGCGTGTTATCATGTCGGACACGTGTTGGTGTTTAACACTGACATGACACTGATACTTATGATTATATTGAAATATGTTATTTTCTCAAATTATTATTGGCGTTGACGTGTTAGTGTCTGGTGTCCGTTGTTAATAGTTAATTAGTAGACGCAAATTATTTTCCTAAAATGAAATACACGATAAGACCTACACATACTATTGAATGTAATAATTTAAGGAAATAGAAGTGATTAAATGTAATTACATGTGTCGTGTCGTGACAGTATCAGACATCAAATACACCTTCAATTTAAAGTGTCACGGCTTGACTGCTACATAGATTTTACAATCATGATTTGAGATGATGGTTAAATATGATTGGAATTTAGAAGTCTGTTTACAAGTTATTTACATGGTGTATAATTATTTTTCACTTTGTAAGTTTTATTAATTATAAAAATGATCATCTGGAATGAAATTTAGAGGTAATAATTAACATGGTTGTAATCCATTGGAAGCTAAGGTAAAACCACATATTAGTTTATACTTATATATCTCACTGAGCAAGTTTTGTATCAAGGAGTCAAAGACTAGTAATCTATTTTGTATCCCATTTGTTATTGTGTCTTATTAGTCTATTAAGGTATTTGTTTTTGTAATCCATTTGTTATATTTTGTCTTTTTTTTATAGGTCTCCCAAAGAGGGTCCTTTCTAGGAAGAGCTGGTGAGAAGGCAGTGGAAGTTCTAGACACACTAGGAAGTAACATTCCCAAGATAAGCACCAGTGATGGTTTTTTATCACTGGCATGGCTCCCAGAAGAAATAAAATATTTATGCTGGCATTTGAAGTAGCTAATAGAATTACTAGAGGATCAATTTTGTTTCATTCACTTTCCGAAGAAAACATTCAGTTACTTAAAAAATGAGATTTTACAATTAGAAGGGTTGCAAAAGCTGGTTTCTATTGATACAAAGGCGTTGTTAAGTCTTATTGGGGATGACAAAAGGTTCTCCTTGTTCATAGTATCAAATAAGCTTTTCTCGTCGAGCTTCAAAATCCTATTATGGATGTATATTATGTTTTCTCTCTTATGTTTATTATCTTTGAATTTTTGGGTTATTTTGCAAGGAAGAATTCAATGTCTTTTCGCGAGAAGTAGCTAGATTTGGGGTAATACATGTAAAGATCCTGGGTGGCATAATCTCAAAAGATATTTATCACGGTGAGTTTGTTTGATTTTACATGCAAACTTATCACAAAATTAAAGCAAATCATAAATCATTTTGATAGAAATAAAAAAATTACAAACATACATTGATGCCTAAATTACAAATCATAAATCATATTAGATAATTTTGATGCCTTAACCAGAAAATGCATTGAAATATGATTTAATTCGGCCTTTTGCATTTGGAATATTAGGTGAAGATGATTACATTAAGCTAAATGTGGTTCATGAGACAGAACCCAAAGCACTAAAATCTGCAGTTAAATTTTTCTAAAATTCAGTTGCAGAACTAGTATTTGATTGCTTAGTTGGTTAATTAACTCAAAAAATGCTAAAGCATGGATTGGAGTAACTAGTAAATGGTGTTGTTGGAACTTGGAACATGGAATTGAGTGGTGTATAGGCAAATACGAGTTATGTATGACGTTATGGTTATAGTCCCACATCGAATGTAATTGCAATAGAGGAATAATTGGGTGGCTATAAGAATAGAAGAATGAGGAATGAGAAAAGCATGATCCTTCAGGCAGAAACGGGATATGATGAGTGGTCTGAGTCTCGCAATTAAAATATGCGAGTTGGGTGTTCGCCCCAAGCCTGGTTACGACAATTGGGCACTCTCCTTTAATTAATCTGATCCCTATTATATAGCCCAATCCAAATGGGCTAATCAAGTTTTAATTTTTTTTATGTATTATTCCTTTTTTTTGGTGTATAAATGTTATATTCCTTAAAATTTAAAATATTAATTTTACCAATTCTTTTTTGTTTTAGCAAATATTATATTAAGGAATTAAAAAAATATATATTTAAATTAAACTTAACATTTTTTATGTTTTTCAGGAATTGACTGTACAAACTTTAATATTAAATTATTATATTTATTTGCTTAATCAGTGTCCCCGAACATTATTTACAATTTTCCTATAAATTATAGACAAAACTTATGTGCATATTTTTGGATTTGTCGTAAACATATCATGCAGTTATTTTCAATCTCGACCGTCCATTTCTGATCAGGCGGTTTTATATTATTTGTCGGATTGTGATTGGACGGTTTGGATGCAGTACTGCGTCCTGCAGTAACTGCACCAAATCTAATTCCCATATTTTTAGATGTTTTTTGTATGGTTTTTTTTTTTTTTTGGTTTTTCACCACCAGTTTAATCTGGTTCGGGGGTCAGTTCTGACATCAAGTGGTTCCAGCCCCCTCCCGATCGCAGTTGCGGGGGATCGAACCGTGGTTCTCCCTACCAAGTTCAGCGTCAATCACCACTGAACCAAACGTAAAAACTATGAGCTTTCAACAAACAAAAAAACGTAAAAACTATGATTTTATTAAATGCATGATTTTCTCAAAGTTTGTTATATTCATAAAATATGAATTTTATGTTAAGAATCATACGAAAAATACCCAAGTTTTGTCCATAAATTATTTTCTTGCCGATAAATCGTGAAGTATTTTCTATAGAAATATTTACGGTGAGAGGAGTATGGTTCAGAAAGCACTTGTAGCAATATTTTTATCACTAGTTTTAGGAGTTAATTTAAATTTGCTTTGATTGATATTTATTTTATTTTAATAATTTTCTATGCCTATCAAATTTTTCATTTGCTTAAGAAATTAGCTAATACTCCTTTGGTAGTTCTATAGATATCTTGAATTTTATTTATTTTTCAGAAAACAAATTAGAAGTATTAACTATGGTTATGTATGATAAAAGATTAATAAATACATCTTAGGTAAGGAACATATTAACAAACCTATATTGTTTAATTTTTGTTTTTACAATTATCCTTCAAAAGCATCAAATAAAAGAAATTGCTCCTATACCAAAAAAAATTGTTCTATGTCTATATATATTGCTTTCCTTCCTATACTAAAGCAACTTGTAAGTTTCAAAATAAATTCACCATAGCTGATTTCTTTGTTGCTTAATCTCACTGTGAAAAGCTGTGAGACCTTCCCCTACAATAACAAAGAAACTTATATGTCATCAGTAGATTACCGCGGAATGTATTTTGCAGATATCTAGAAGTTACTATTAAAATTTGTTTTAGTCGTATAAAACATTTTGGTCTAAAGGCTTTCTAGAAAACATGATTTTAAGAATATTAGTTAGATTCAAAATAATCTTAGCAAATTCTGAAAAACTACATTAATCATTGATAATGAGAATTACAAATTTTTAACTAAAAAGATTTTATTAAGTTTCTAACCGTTAAGAGGAAGATTTAAGAAACTCTAACTCCTACATTCATTTCATGGTATAATTCCTACACAGAAAATAAAAGTACGAAGAAGAGCTTTAACTCCATCAGGAATAGGAAACATTAATAGTAAACAACATTGATGATAACTTAAAAACACTTGCCAAATATGAAAATATTCTGGTATGCTACAACAATGGGTATTCATAAACGGTAGGGAACAATACAAAGTAGCATACATACAAACTGCATTCAAAATTACAATTTCCTTATAGAAGTATTCTGAGCTAGATAGAACAAATTATGTACTGTCTTTTGTACTTCTACCCCAATTAATATATGACACACGACTTGGATTATTAGAATTGAAATTTGTTCAGTGATATTTGAAATTATAATTTATGTATTTTGAATTATTTCCAATTTTATTGTGAGCCCATTCTCATTACTTATTACTCTATGCCTTATATGTTTGATCCTATAATGCTACTGAACCTCAAACCTATAGTCAGGCCATCAAATATACTACTTAAACTAATATACTAGAAACACAACTAGACAATTAGAGGCTCTTTAAATTAATAATATGTTAGATCTAGACTAGAAAGAAAACAATGCGGAACCATACAACATACAAGGGATATCCTTAGATGTCGATAATGTTTTTATTCATGGTGATCTCCATGCAAATGTTTCTATTTCTCTTACACTTGGATATATCATACAGTCATACTACTTCTAAATCGAATTATGTGTGTCGTATAACCAAATCTTTTTATGGTTTGAAACATGCTAAGAGGCAATGTTTGCGAAACTTCCTTCTACTTTACTCGTCGTTTGTTTTTTTCATTTTTCATAAGAAATCCACACCCTTCTCAATATGAGATTGATTCAATCAAGGCTTTTCCCCATTCATCATTCCACGTCAAGGATTTTGGTGATATAATTTTTAAATTGGCCTGTTCCGTTCCAAAGAAGACATTCATATCTGTCATAGTGAATACACCTTAGAAATATTGTCAACATATTTTCTCAAATTTAACATTACATCTCAAGGCTTTTTGTGACTTAGATTGGTCGACTTATCTTAAAACAAGGAAATCAATAGCCGATTTATGTCTACTCTAAAACATCCTTGATCTATCGGAAGTCTAAAAAGCAAAACATTGTATCTCATTCATCGTTAGAGGCAAAATATAAAACCCTTGCCTCAACCGCTTGTAAACTTAGGTGCTAACATTCTTGTTACAAGATTTTCACATCCCTTTCTCTACTATGACATCTTTATATTGTGACGGTCAATCCGCTATGCACATTACCTCCAATCCTATACATCTTCTTCTCTTTTATCCAACAAGTTGGTAGACTTTTACACTAAACCACTAGAACGTGCAACTTTCGACGATCTCCTCGCCAAGCTAGGTCACTTAAATTCATACTCTCCAGTTTATATTCAAATTAGTTAAATGATGTTTTGTTATATTCAAAGTAATTAACTATTGATTTTACTCTTCCTAATCCTAATTCTTTTGTGAGGCCATTCAGTTTTTATGCTTCGGCTATATATAAAACCATCCTTATCTAATTCCCTTCCAACTAATAATTGAAACAATTGCATTTCTTTGACTTTTCTCCTCCTCATGCTGGTTTTGAGCCAGAGTCTTGTAAGATCTAAGTATGACCTCAAAACCAACCAATCAATTAATGAAGAAACCAGCAAACAAATGCATTTCTACAATTGGCTATTCTCCAATAATTAGAGCCTTCAATGATATTTCCAATTCATGTATTTTCAAAATTATACCATATATATGCTGATAGAACATTATGTATATTTTATATACTAAATAGAGACTCAATCAACCCCAAGGCTAATTGACACATGGTCTTAATTATTAGGTGAAGTTGCATATTGAAGTGTGTCACATACTATTTCTGACTTTTAAGGGCGAAGGAATTGGATTCTTGAAAGAGTCTTTTACTGGAATATCATCAGTGACTGTTTTCTTGTGTGACTAATTTTCAAAGGTAGCTACCTAATTACTGTACTATCAAAATTTTAATTGCAGCAAAAACTGATGCAGTGCAACAGTAGAACGAATTATTCCAACCAGAAAGTGGGAAGTTGAAGCTAACTTGAATAGTATAGACTCAACAACTCAACTGCCAGATCAATACATTATAGAATTGGGGCATCCTATTCCTATATACAATTGTGAAAAAATGTCAAAAGTTAGTGTTTACTATGGTCTAGCACTAAACATAAAATAAATAATAGTATTACTAGTAGATGATATGATGTGATATGCATCTATATGGCCTGTAACGTGTCAAAATTGCTAAAGTTGCCAAATAAGACTAACTTTTTATTATCCATTTGATTGATATATGGCTGCTTGCAACCAGTAAATAGTAGCAAAGCAAGTAGCTGCTGGATTCGAGGAAGCAACATATAACAAAATTCAATTGAAATTCAAGCACACTTTTGTTTCTTTACACGTTGAGACAATTTGACTAAATTTCTTGATAAATATTTCAAAACACAGATAATCTATAATAATTTATAGACTATAGGAAAATAAATTTGCTGAAATTAGTTCTAGATAAGATTTCAGTCAAACTCGTTTTATAATAATTTAGTTAAAGTTAATATTAGTTGTCTTCAGGCCTTTTAAGACTTTTATGAGTTTCAAGATGGAATTTATCTAAACTCAATACTATTTGATGATTGGTCCTAAAACTTAGGTCGTGTTTAACTCAATTTTACTCACTCATTTGTAAGGTAAAATAAAAATTGCCCTCACTTATAACATGTTCAAGTTATATCTCATTTAATGCGAGACCTTAATACACACTCTCATACCCAAAACTGAACACTATTGAGTGACTTGAGTGGCCCCATATCAATTAAAAGTTCCACATTGGATACTATAAGTGTTGAACATGAATTTATAATTAGATACGGTCATCACCCATAAGACTGTTTGTAGGGTTGAGTTTGATTCGCCTCAAATTATATGATTTCAGAGTTTATTAAAGATTGGTTGGATCTTCTGCTGCCAATTCATGCTATCAAATCACGCAGAACATGCTCCGAACGTGAAGGGGTGCGTTAAGAGTTTTTTGTTTTTCTGTTTGAGCATTGCCACTAGTGGGGCAATAAAATTGAACATATATAATCTAATAAAATTCAAATACTGCGTAGCAAATTTAACCAAATCTCATTTTTACTTATTTTGGACTAGTTTAAGGTCAAATTCGTCTTGCTCAACTCAATGAATGTGCAAGCTCATCGTGGACATTTTCCCAACACTCACAAAAGACAACACTTTCATAACAGGCTAACAACGAAATGATTGGCCTTCGATATCAATTGTGACATTAAGACCAAAGATTCTGACATCTATCAATATTGAGGCCACATCATTGCCCTCATATACCAAGTGTTCATGTATCTATTGCCTCATTTTTAACATCTCACTTTATATGATTTGAATTTAACACACTTACTACGTTGACGAAGTAATTGTTGTTAGTTGTCTGGTCAATATTAAATGATCAAGATTAAATATTGGGTTTAACTGTCAAATCAATGCTGAATAAATCCAAACTGTTTGATCAAAAGTGTGCGGCCGAGATGAACTACCGCATAAAAATGCTATGGCAGGCAATCCTTATTCCACTTTATATCCTTACTTACTTGAACATGTCTTATAAATACATAATACATTCCTTTCAAACAATCGAACAAACTCGACATTTCACACAGCTCAAAAACTCTTAATCAAGTGAGATAATAATAACCGAGAAATTTTAATATGGGCACAAACCCAAATAAAATAACCTACACCCTCCGTAATAAAATATAAACAAAAATTATTTTTTCAATTTATTGTATGATTAATATATATATTCTATAATATAGTCCATTAATTAATCCTACAATAAACCTGAAAAACAATTTTTACTTGTCTTGGTTACTGAGGGAGTATAATGGAGTAATTGGCACTCATAATTTCAACATTGAGCCCAATGATCATTTGCCTTCTTGTCCTACTAGAATTGTCATTTTGTGAAATAGAAAAAGCAAAAGTAACGTTCAACGTTACTTTGGTCAGATGCTGTCTAAGCACGAGGTCATAATAAGTGAAAAAACCACGTTATATCCAACGGGTCCCATGAGCTAACTCAATTCTCTTTCACTCCCAACTTTTCTATAAATACCTTTATCCTCCTCATTTCATCAATCTCTCAAAATCCTCTCTCACCTTTTACGCACAACAAAGAACTTCTTTTAATAAACATTCTTCATATTATCAAGCATAAGCTTTTGAAACTTACCTAGCTAACTTCATCATATATATATATAATATGGATCACCACCACCAAACACTATCATTATTAATTCCATTCTTACTAACACTTCATCTATCATTTTCAGGTAATTATCTTCAATTTTAACCAATAATTAAAAAACCACATTCTATTTGTCATGTTATTTTGTAACATGTGATGCTAAGCTAAGATTAATTAATTATGCAGGTGTAATTTCAACAACATTTACATTTGTTAACAAATGTGACTACACAGTGTGGCCAGGCATTCTTTCAAATGCCGGTGTCCCACCTCTTCCAACCACCGGCTTCGTTCTTCAAACTGGCGAAACCACCACGGTCGCTGCACCGGCTTCTTGGGGTGGCCGTTTCTGGGGCCGAACTCTCTGCTCAGAAGACACCACCGGAAAATTCTCATGTGTCACCGGCGATTGTGGCTCCGGCAAGGTAGAATGCTCCGGTAACGGAGCTGCACCTCCGGCGACATTAGCTGAGTTCACTTTAGACGGCTCCGGTGGTCTTGACTTCTTCGACGTTAGTCTAGTTGACGGCTACAACGTGCCTATGATGGTGGCCCCACAGGGTGGCTCCGGCGAGAAGTGCATCACAACGGGTTGCATCGAAGATCTTAACGGCGCGTGTCCTTCAGAGCTTAGAGTTATGAGTGTTGATGGGAAAGAGGGTGTCGCGTGTAAAAGCGCGTGTGAGGCTTTTAACTCGCCGGAGTATTGTTGCAGCGGCGCGTATGGAACACCCGATACTTGCAAACCTTCTAGTTATTCTGAGTTGTTTAAGAATGCTTGCCCACGCGCGTATAGCTACGCGTATGATGATAAGACAAGCACTTTTACTTGTGCAAATGCAGTGGATTATACTATAACCTTTTGTTCTACTCCTACCACAAGGTTAGTTACGTTATTTTCACTTCTCCCAAAAATAATAGTAATAGTAACGGTAAAAAATTGATGCACTCCAATACATGTAAATAAACTTGGGTAGTAGTATAGCTTTTATTTGGAAGGGGTGGGTATAGCTAGATACCTTAATACACTCAATTCATTGTTCACTAGATTTTTATGAGTATGGTTGGTTATCTACTTGTAATATATAAAAAGGAACTACTACTAAAATACTAAATTTATCCAATTAAGTTTAATAATATTGCAGTATTTCTACCCTTAAATGTAATTTTAACTCTAAACTAAAAATAAAAAGATGCAAAACAAAAATAGTAAGAAAAAAAGATAAGCATAAAAGAAATATTCCCATAAAAATAGGAAGAAAAAAAAAAGATAAGCATAAAATAAATCTTCCCATAAAAATAGCATCGGAAACCACCTCTAAAAAAAGATATTAATCCAATTTCTTTAACAAAAATGATTTAATTAAAAGAAATTTACACATAAAAATATGAACAAAAATCACTGTAAAAGATACGCTTAAAAAATAGTAACTTTTTTTTTAATGAAAAAATAGTAACTCAATCTTACATATAAAACTTATATATAAAAAATAAAAATAGAATAACCTAATAAAAGAAGATACTTATTTATGTGCTTAAAAATAAAAGAACTGAAAAATAGAAACAAAAACACAATCGACCCGTTTGGATTGACTTATTTATGAGTTTATGCGAAATAACTTATGCAAATAAATAAGTTTTTATGTATTATTATAATTTTTTTAAGATAGTTCATGAAAATAATTTATAAAGATATAATTTTTGTCAGTGAAAACTTATAAATTAGCATGTGTAGAAAAAACATATGAATTAACATAAAAGTTTATTTATAAATTATAACCATAAACTATTTTCATAAGTTTAAAAAATAAGCCAAATTCAAACAGGCCAAATATATTAAAAGATATTACTACTAAAAATTCTAATTTCCCCTCATCAATTTTTAAAAATATTTCAAATCTTCTATTTCATAAAAAAAATTATATTTTTTAATTTAATATAATATTATATAATAGTTAAATTCTACTCTAATTTTATTATTAAAAAATCTATTCTATTTTTGTTTACTCTTATATAAAAAAAAATACATAAGAAGTGCATTATTGATGAATATATATTATAATAATTAAGGGGTAAATATTTGTCATTATAGTTAAAACATCACGGGACAAGTGTTGATCAATAATTTTGTCAAAAAAATAAAATAAAGTGTTAATCACTAATATATAAAAAATCATACATGGGACAATTGTTCTAATTAAAAAAAAATTTAATTATACACGGGACAATTGCTTTAATAAAAAAAATTTAATCATACACAGGACAATTGTTTTAATAATTTTTTTTAATCATACACGGGAAAATTGCTTTAATAAAAAAATTAATCATACACGGGACAATTGCTTTAATAAAAAAAAATTAATCATACACGGGTGCTTTAAAAAAAAAATTTAATCATACACGAGACAATTGCTTTAATAAAACAAATTAATTATACACAGAACAATTGCTTTAATAAAAAAAAGAAATTGAATAGAAAATACTTTTTATTATTAATTATAATTTATTACACAACAATCCTACACGGACAATTACTTTAATAAAAAAATGACTTAATTTGATATATTTTACAAAAAATAACAGAATGACGTCATTTATAATTTAACAATACGGGTCTCAAAACTAGTGCAGGATTAAAAATAAATTGAATTTAAATTATATTCTTACAAATAAGTTGAAAGGTAAATTTAAGTATAAATTATTATTGATTCTATTGAAAAACATCTAAATATGTTAGAAATTAATTTAACATGTCTAAAATCAATTTTAGCACTTTCATAAGTAGAATCAAACAACCATACTCTAATTGTTTAGTTAAGTAGGGAGTGCATCAAAATAACATTGATGATGATTAATAAATTGTAACTTATAGATTCGGTGGGTAGTCAACAATTTCAACTGAAAAATTATGTAAAACGAAACCATGTTTGCAAGCAATCTAGAAAGCACAATTGGAGCAATATGATGGCCGGCCAGAAGTACAGTGAATGTTGTGACCTAATTATAATTAATCTACAATTTTCAATGTGATGTGTGTGTGTCTACTTTCCTTTGGGCCAGGGACTAGGGACCATACTCATTGAATTACTAGAACGATTTATTTATTTACTACTATAGTAGTAATTTGATTTGATGCATATGGGATTGCCAAAATATGAGTGGCACACATGCCAATGGTTAACGTTACACAGTACTACTACTATTGGTAATATGTCAACATCAAAGTAACCAAAGTGGTGAACTTCACGACCGTTAGGCCAATTACATTATGACAAAAAATTTACATGTGAAATTATTATGTATTTTCTTCTTCATTTGCTTAGTACAGTAGTGTTAATTTTTTGTACTATTGTGTTTTCAGTCAGAAGGCAACACAAGGGCAACACACAAAACAGGAAAGTTCATCTTCTTCTAATGCTAACAACTCAGAAGCCTCACCTCAGCTTAACAATAACAATAACAATAACAACGACAACACAATGGTGTATGAAGGTGGTTATGATCAAAGTGAAATTTCAAAGGCCATGTGCACCCATGTGCTCCAATCACAAACTATTATTGCGTCCATTATTATTACCATTTGGCGGTTATGCCAACTCTTCTAATCACTTCTTCATTCCTTTAGACATTTTCTAGTGTAAGTTAATTAGCATCCACGTTCATTGTGGGACCCTCCTAAAAATTTAACTTATTTGCTTCATTAGCATGCAACACATGAACCATGTGAGTTAACGTATGGCCCATTGATTTGGCCTTAATGACTAGGACATGACTCATTTCAAGGGAATGGTCCTACTTAACCCTTGACATTTTGGCCTAAAAAACCTAGAGTTTCGGATATAGATAATGACATAATAATTAGAGAAATTTGATTATTTTTTCTTCACCTTTAATTTTTATTCTAGTTAAAAAAATATTGTTTTCTCTTGTTATAGATTACTAGGCATACTATTATTGAATTCTTTGTATTAAGGGGGATGAGATTCTTTTATTTGTTGGAGAATGTAATATTTGGCTACAATAAGGAAATGGATTCTTGTGTATTATCATTGTCTTCTATCTGCAATCTTGCATATTATACTTCAATTTGTAATTGCCAAGTTTTCAATAGAATGTTAAATTAAACTACCAGGCTCTTTGATATGTTAACTTTGCATTTTATTTCGTAATTACTAGGCTAATCTGGGCCAGAGTGTTATGGATTTGTGATCACTATCACTGGTCTATTTAATTTAATCATAAGCACCTTTTAATTTCAATTTTTAAGTATGAGAGAGCTATATACACTTAATCTGGAGAAATTGAGGTCCTCCTCACATAAACAAAAACATGTTGGTATAAGCATGAAATTTTTTCTTATATTTGACCCCTTTTCATGCATTTTGAAATTAAATCTATTATGGGACTTTTCTAATCGATCACAATGGAAATATTTAACATCCTAAGCCTAATAAAAATTGGTGTGCTCCTTGCCACATATTTAACTAATGGTGGAGTATTAATTAATCAGTCAATGGTGTCAAACAACAATATATCGTATCATAACCAAACATTTTTTATCATATACTGTAATATAGTATTTGATTTTCATGCCGAAGCTTGGGTTAAATTAATCCTTTGATTCCTTTCCACTAAGAATATTGATTTCAATTAAAAGGACTAAAATATTATTTGTGGTTGAATATTTACACTTGCAATCAAGGTTCATGTAGTACTTGGGAACGCAGTAGGTACCTACCTGTACATGTAGGCTTTTTAATTTTGTGACAACATGGAGTAGGTTTTATTGTTGTTGCAAAAAAATTCAATGTTGTTGATCTACTATTTTGTAACACATTAGATTTTATTTTTTTTGTCTTTGAAAAGTAGTAACATGTTAGATTTGTAAATAGGATTTTAATAAGATAACTTTATTTGTAAATAGGATTTTATTTTTAATAAGATACACCTATTTATTTGTAAATAGGATTTTTATTTTTAGTGTTATAGTTTTTTTCTCTTCCATAAAAGATGCAGTGCCGTTTTCTTAAATTCAATTTTTAAGAAACACAACATACTCATCAATCATCTCACCCTAAAATATTATGGGTAGTGGCGGAGCCAGGAAAAATTATTCGGATGGGCCAGTGGGCAACTAAATAATTATATTATATAAATTAAGTGCAAAAATTTAAGTTATAATAAGAATAAAGTTAATTATAAAAAATTTAATTAAATACCATAAAAGTCAAGTGTATTGGTAAATTCAAAATTTTAATTGTAGTAATTTAGAAGAGAGCAAATGTTTTTAAAGATATGTATTTGCTTTAATGGCATGATGCATTACTATGCTGAAAGCAATTTTTTAAAATTAAAATAGGAAAAAGAGAAAAATATCATGATGCAGGGGTTGAACCCACATCCTTTTGATCAATAAATGTTACGCTAGCCACTAAGCTGTGTTGTCATTTTGTAAATTTAATGCGCGCACAATTATATATAGGCTTTTTTTGTGTAATATTATTAGTATACTATGGGCATTTTAGTAATTTCCACTTATTTTGGGGTGGGCCACGGCCCTGCCTGGCCACCCCTGTCTCCGCCACTGATTATGGGAATGAGTAGGAGAGTGCTCCCCCTAGTTTACATTTTTGTGTTTTATATGTGAATGATGTGATTTGCCATGCCATTAGTTTAGTGATGTGGAGTGCACACTTCTACTAATTCTTCTATTTTGTTCAAAAGGAGTGCACGCTTCAAATTTCACAATATGGTCCATTTACATACATTTAATATATAAAATTTGGGCGTTTCAATTAGATTGATCCTCATGTTTTAGTTTTATTTTCTGTCATTTTCCTCCTGTTTTATCACGGGCTTGACATAGGTGGTGGGGAGTAACAACTTGTATGAATGAAACTACAAATTGTTTAACAAGGATCAACTTATCTCACGAATGATTACATACACAAGGAATATGTAAGCAAAATCAATGAGTTATAAATTATTTTTGTTCCTTCAAGAAATATATTAACAAGTTATAACTTTTGACTTGGACGATCAAAAAATCAATTTTTTTCTTCGAACAATTTTAATATAAGCGATGGCAATAACTTAAAACCTCATCAAGATTATTAGTAGTTTTTAATCAAAACGTAAAATATTTCTATGAAATGATCTTGTAAAAATCTAGTATTCAACGAAATTGTGCACTAGACAAAGAAGGAAAAATATTAATTTAAAAAACTAATAACTAATATTGCCCATTTATTTTGGAGAAAAAAATCTAAAATTATTTGGAAGGAAAAACCTTACTGACAAAATGGCTTGCAAATATTTTAGTAGCCCAAGAAGTTATATGGGCCACAGGCCTATGTTGAATGAGTGTGAATGAATTGGTAATACGGTGGAAAAGTGAAGAAAAAATAATAATTGTCAGAAGTGGGATTTGAACCCACGCCCTCTCTCGAAGACCAGAACTTGAGTCTGGCGCCTTAGACCACTCGGCCATCCTGACTTTGTTGAGATAAGTGTAATGCATATTGTACTAGTATAATATAGCTGATAGTCTTTTATTTTAAAATACAAATTTACCTTTATTTCATGTATTTACTTTGACATATTGAAATCCTTTGTTTCAAAGCAAACATATCCTCAAATATTTGTGGCTATTATTATGTGACTTCTTTTTTGAATCTAACCACATCATTGTCATGTGTAATGGTTGTCGATAATGCATGTGATAAGATCTTTATAGAATCAAATAAATTGAAATTAAGCATGGTTATTTCATGAGACTATCAACCGGATATCTTTAAAAGAAATCATGACTAGTAAAATTAATCAAAAATATTGAGATTCATTTATTCTTTGTTAGCCATTTGCTCTTATAAGAACAATGTCTATTTATCTCCGCTTGAGTGCAAAGTGCGGTGATTGCCAACTGTATAATCTTATATGAATAGTTTTTTATTTATCTAAACACGTCAATACGAAGATCACCGACCGTTATTGTTTTTATTTACACTCGGTCATAGATCAAGGTTTGGGATCCTCTCTTTTTGTGATGATAATTGCATCCTAACTTTCTATTCATCTCTCCTACAACTGCTCTCTTATTTTATTTCTCTTTTCTTTTCTGACTTTTCTTGTAAAAAATCCTAAAAAAGCCTAAAGTCATACAAAGTTAGAATATTCAAAGTCAGATAATCCATTTCCATAAATCAACAAGAGATTGTTCACCTTCTCCTCCTTATGCAAATGGGTAAGATGCCAACAGTCCATGGTTTTCCCACTTTTTCACTGGACTCTCCTCTAACTCCCATTGCCCCTTATTCTTGGTCGCTATAATCTGAATATGTTAATTTATCTCATTGCAATATTCATAATGCAAAATTAAAAGGGTCATATATATTGCTAATTAAATCTCAAAGGTACCAAACATCAATGTTAAACAATTGGAATCAGAATTTGTGGACTAACCTACAGGAAAAGGAACCTTTTTAGGCATGGATTGTGATTAGGACTGATATAGCACAATATAAAAAGTTTTGTTTGCTTGACTTAGAATCCTAGTAATATATGGTAATGGTTCGCACTTAGTACTTACTGTAGCACCAAAGCCAACTTTGCGGGTTTTTCAAGCATTGTTGGTACCACTATCTCATTAGGCCTTGCTAATTGTGATTTGCAATAATTATGTTATTTGGAGAAGGAGAGATATTATTGGTGTTGCTTGCTGATTTGAAAATCATTTGGTTTGTTTAAGAACTCTAAAGAAGCTAGTGTAATTAAATGTTTTAATGGCTACTTTGGGACTTAATTTGGAGTTTTGAGAATGCAAACCAGTGGCGAACAGCAAAGGTATAACGAGCAATGAGAATCAACATATGCGAGTGACTACACTGCAACATTGATCCGCTCTTTGATCTTGTGCCTAACGGATGATTTGAATCTCAACAGTGAAGACCCCCAACTATGGACGTTCAACTAATAAATCAGGTTTGATCACCACGAACAAACCGATACGCTCAAAAGTGAATCTACTCTATAATTCTTTACTATACTCAATTAACTTCTTAAAACAACTACACTTAAAAAGAAGATAAAGTAAATCTTGAAAATTCTACCAGAATTAGGACAATAGTTCTCAATTAAGCATGTGCATTTTTACAGTTGAGTAATTAAAGTACAATCAATGTTTATCAAATTTGAAATTTGTTTTGCAATGCATTTTTTTAAACCAAAAAAAAGGCTGATCAATTATCATTGAAGAGTGCGGAATTGCTGCTAAACTACTATTTTGACAAAAACAAAAGATGAAATGAAGCAAGACAGAAACAGTATTTCTTGAACAATATGTTAAGACTAATGACTGTGCTAAGGAAAAATTCCAACAGATGGGTTCTTTAACTTAGGAATCTAAAACTCATGAGAGTGAACTTTTACAAATGCTCAAAGCTGAACCTAGAAATAACGGCAACTGACAGCAACATCAGTAAAAAAGAGGATGTCGTACAAATCTACAATTCGTCCTTGACATCACCATCATCATTTACCTGATCATCTTGATTTGAAGTAGCAGCTTCTTCTTTTGTTTCACTTTCAGTCTCAACTTCGGTCTCATCTTCCTCTTCAACTGTTGCATCAGGACTGATGTCTAAACTAGTTTTCACTGAATCATAAATTTTAGAAGCAAAATCCTTGGGATCATTCAACAAGAAACCACTTTCAAAGAGTGCAGTCTGGTATATCAGCTGCGCCGTTTGCTTGACGTTCTCATCCTGAAAAGTATACCAATCGTGTCAACCAAAAATTCAACTATGCTGAAAGAAAGAGAGGTGAGACTAAAAACAAGACAATACAAAAATTCAAACTTATCATGTACCTCAGGGTTCTTCACTACTCTCTCCCGGAGTTCCTTGATAATAGGGTGTCTAGGATTGATCTCAAGAACCCTCTTGCCGCGCATGTATGCTTGCTTATTAGCATCCGACAAGGTTTGAGACTGCATGATTCTCTCCATGTTTGCACTCCAACCAAATTTTGATGTCACAACCACACAAGGAGTGTTATCCAATCGGTTGGATATCTTCACATCATCAACATTGTCGTTTGAAAGGGAATTTTTCCACCACTTGGTTAGATCCTTGAAGGATTCCTTTAGTTCCTTGTCTTTTGAATCCTTCCCAAGTTTCAGACCTTCCTTGGACACATTTTGGAACTTCTTATCTTCGTAATCCATCAGGTATTGCATCAAGTATTCATCAACTGGATCCGTGAAGAAAATAACCTATAGCAAATTGAAAAAAAAAACACTTAGAAGACGTCAAAATAAATACAGTTTCTGAAAACAAAATACTTCGCATAAAAATTCAAAAAAGTTCTAATTGCACCTCAAAATTTTTCTTCTTAAGCCGCTCAAGGAATGGAGAATTTTCCAGTTGTTCTTTGCTGGTTCCAGTTATATAAAAGATATCTTTTTGTCCAGCTTTCATTCTAGATATGTACTGGTCAAGAGATGTCAATTTACCCTCGGACTTGGTGCTGTAAATAAGTTCCAAGAATCAGCTACATTGTTAACTAATGAAATGTGGAAATTACACTGCCATAAGAGTTTGATAACAGTGAAAGAATTCATACGTCTCAAATCTTAGTAGTTTTGCCAATCGATTTCTGTTGGTGGCATCCTCAATGATACCAAGTTTAATGGATTTTCCAAATGCATTCCAGAACTTAGTGTATTGACCTTTCTTCTCTTCAACATCAGAGGATGTTTCTTCTGCATCAAAAGCAAAATTGGTAGAAATCCAAAGTCAATGAAGGGAATTCAGAAAACCTCTCAAATTTGAAAAGGGACTGACACAGAATAGAAACCATAAAAGAATTGGGATTTTGACACAGGGAACCCAATAGTCATTACACCATACCTTTCTTTTCTTTATCAGTGGACTCATCAGGATCCTCTTCAGCAAGCTTACGGATCATATCAAGGGCTTTCCTAATAAGTTTCTTTTTTATTGTCTTCAGACTACTGTGTTGTTGAAGCATTTCTCGTGATACATTCAGTGGTAAAGTGTCAGAATCAACAAGGCCCTGTTCCCAATGCCAAAAAGAAAAATTATTAAGGAAAACTATTCTGATCTTCATAAGATATACTCATCTGCAATAACACAGGACATCAACTTACGCTCAAAAAGCTCAAATACTTGGGCAACAGTTCATCAAACTCATCTGAAATGAACACTCGTCTAACATACAATTTCAGGTTGGATTTGTTTGAATTGTAATAACTCTCGTATAAGTCCTGAGGTGCTTTAGGTGGCACATACAGGACTGCTTTGAACTCGACATCACCTTCAGCAGTAAAGTGGCTCCATGCTAAAGGTTTATCATCGCTAAAATCCTGTGCAACATAAATACTCAACATTATAAAAATTAAAAAGCTCAGAGAGAAGTGGATATCTTTATAGTTCCCAAGAGGTATCAAGTAAATAATGATGGCAATATTACCTTGGCAAGAGAGTGGTAGAATTTTGTGTACTCTTCATCTGTAACTTCCTTTGGATTCCTCAGCCATATAGCTTTCACATCATTTAAAAGTTCCCACTCATAAGTTGTTTCCTTCACTGTCTTTGTTTTAGGCTTTTTCTCTTCATCTTCATCTTTTTCAACATCTTCATCTTCACCTTCTTCCTTGGAGGTACTTTCAGCTGATTGAGAAGCAAAATATGGTACGAAAGACAACATAAATTACAATTAATATATTAATTTTAATATACAATAATGGACAAACAAAAAACACAGCATCAAGATTAAACTGAATCCTTAAAGTATACATACTTGACTCCTCTTCCTCACTGGACTCATCTTCATCAGCAGGAACCTCCACATCAACCTCTTTGCTTGCCCAAATATAGATAGGGAAGTTAATAAATTCAGAATATCTCTTCACCAATTCCTGTGAAAAATAGTAGTAATTATATCAGATTTAGCAATAAATTGACCAACTGTATATTGAAAATGGATAATGTAAAGGAATACACACACACACACACAACAGATTTCTCTTTTCTTTTTCTGCCCTTTCTTAAACTATCAAGAAACATAGTAAGACGTGTTGGTTTTGTAAACCAACCACCTGTGATAAGTTAACTTAACCCATAAGAACTTACTTTCTTAGGAATGCAGTACTCCATAGAAACACTACCCCTACTCTACTTAATATTGTATATTTTGACAATGAATATAATACCACATGCAATCACTTCAGAAACAAATTTCTTAAGCAACCAGATTTAAAGAACCCACAAGACACCACAAATTTCGATTTATGACCTTCAAAAGAACACCCCCCATTTCCCCAATAATATTTCTAAGTGTATGTAGTACATCACTGGCTATAGATGTACAGTACATATTGTTGCTATCTAGATTAAAATAAATGATCTCCATAGAGTAATAAGTAAAAACAATCTGAATTCAAATAGAATTCGTGTAATTTTAAAATCAAGCAACTGATAATAAAGTGGTAGATTGGGGAATACTTTGAGCTTAAACTCTTCGACGTACTCCCCGGCCTCTTCTTTGAGGTGTATTTTAATCTCTGTTCCACGTCCTAGTGGCTCATTCCATGTATCTTCTGAAATTGCAAATGCTCCATCAGCTTTTGATTCCCAAACATACCTGAAAGTCAAATAATTTCCAAAATCGGTAAATTGGGATTAAATTTCTGAAAATATCAATCAAACACGCAATATCATTCGGAAGTCTACAAACACTTACTGTTTGTCATCATTATGCTTGCTAATAACTTCAACATAATCCGCCACAAGATACACAGAGTAGAATCCAACTCCAAATTGCCCAATTAAATTGAGATCACCACTTGTCTGCATTTTCTCAACAAAGGCTGCAAGCAAACATAGTTCCATGTAAAATCTGCCAAACTACTAAATTACTAGCAGCAATCATTATAGTAAACTCCCCAAAATTAGATATACATACCTGAAGTTCCAGACTTTGCTATGGTACCCAAATTCTTTACTAAATCCTCCTTTGTCATACCAATACCTCTGTCTCTAATAGATAGAATTTTCTTTTCCTTATCTAACTTAATCTGTAACAGTGCGTAACACAATTTAATTATGCGAAATCATAAATTACCAAAAAAAACTATAGGAAAATAAACTAATTAACTAACATAATGATATAAATAGATGCTTAAATTAAAGATTTAACGATGCTAACCTGAATTTCAAGCTTGGTGTTGTCACCTTCACCTAAAATCTCCTTATCAGTGAGGGAAAGGAACCTAATCTTGTCCAATGCCTACAATATACAACTCATTTCTGATCAATACAAAGTTCCATTTCGTGTATAAAAATCAAAATGCAACGATTATTCAATTCAAAAACAAGAATAAGCTTACATCAGAAGCATTTGAAATAAGTTCCCTGAGGAAAATATCTTTGTTACTATAGAGTGAATTGATAATAATATCCATAAGTCTCGACACTTCCGCTTGAAACTCAAACTTCTCCGCGTTACTTCGAAGTGATTTCTTCGAGATCGATTCCGATTCCCTTCATTCACAAACCAAAATCACAAATCAATACACAAAAAACAGAGATCGAATAAGAGAATCGTGAATCGTAATTCATAGCTACCTCTTAACCACATCTGAGTCGGTTGAAAGTCCATGTGGAACAGCGCCGATCTTATCCTCCACCTTCGGTGGATCTACAAGCTCATCGGAATTACCTTCCGCATTCGCTTGAAACTTTTGACCTAACAAACAAAATTTTGAATCGTAAACGAAATTGAACAATGAACGAATATTGAAATGTGCAACGAAATTGGAGAATAAACGAACCTTGATCTGCGAAGAGAAGGAGAAGAGAAAAAAGAAGAAGAACGGAAGGGATCGTCCACTTCCTCATTGCAGTGAATGTTCACAGTTTCGAGTAGCTTCTTACACTGAGATTTAACTTTCCGTTTAGTTTAGGTTGAAGATTTCGTTAATACATTTCGTTTATATATATATATATATATATATATATACTCACACTCTCAGTTCTAGTTCTCGAAAACTATAACAGGGATGAGTGTTGTGATCTGTTTGATTTGCCAGTGTGGATGATCTGACGGTGGAGGATGTGTTGTGTCCAACGTGGCGTTGTTTAATTGGTTTGGTCTAGTTCATTCGACGTGGAGATTGTAATTGGAAGTGTCACTTTGTGGATGGACCCACGAGACGACTCAAAATTTCCCAAGTCCACCGTTGCCGTTTGCAATGTGTTGTGCTTATGTGACAAGGCAATTCTTCATTGGTTCCATTTTTTCCTGTCTACGTGGAATGATCCAATTACTAGTATTTAGTCAATGAGTTTTATCATCAATCATATACTATATTTATGACAGTAAAATTGAATGATTTAGTTATACCAGCATAATTTAATTGATACAATTTTGAATTCTCTCCGTTCTAAAATATAAATAAAAATGAGACAAAAAAATTTGATATATTTAGTTAAAGATTTGGACCAAACACATTCACTTTTATTAACCAAATTTTGCTTACAGTATGGGACGGAGAGAATATTATATATAAGTGGATTGATATTGGAATTTGTAACTTTCATTTATTCACCTTTTTTCTACCAATCATTTATTTGTAGTACTTTTTTTTTTACACATTATTTTTAGTACTTTTAAGTATAAGTGATTAACACATTTTTATTATGCGTAAAGAAATATATTTTTATTATATTAAAGGTGATTGTGTTCGGTTTTATCTTTCAGAATTTATTTAACATTTAACTGAATTATGAATTACCAATTTCACTTGAAAATGAAAGATTAAAGTCAAAAAATACATATGACGCATTTGTACGTAATTAATTTTATTTATTGTTGTTTATATAATGTACATAACCGAATTATAAAACATTGTTAAAGAAACTGCATAAGTAGAGAGTTTATAGAAATATTTGTATAGCTATGTATTATGCACCAATGAAATATTTATTTTAGAAACATGGCATATTTTTATATGAGATGAATTGAATTCTTACCAAATTGAATTGTTGTTTGCGGTGCGTTGTGTTTATGTGATAGGGTAATTTTTCATTGATGCTACGTTTTTTTAGTAACACTCTTTTGATAATATCGAGACAACTTTTTAAAATGATTCAAATATCTTTGGTATGAAGTTAAATTTCTTTATAAACCCCTTTCATGTGTTATCTTACTCCTTTTTATTTCAAAATCAAACTTTTTCACCATCAAAGAATTACCAATTTCCCCATTGAATAATTACGAAAAGAGCTATAAAGACGCTCCATAGGCAAAGGCCTTCAATACCACTAATAATTGTTTTTTTTTTTTTGCTTAAATAGTATTTTAGTCCCTGCAATTGTCCCTCGTTTTGAAAAGAGCCCCTGTTAAAAAAAAATTGATTTTAATCCCTGCAAAATGTAAAAGTTTTGAAAAGAGCCCCTGAACAGGAATCATTGATGCCATGTGTCAAAAAAATAGTGTTTTAGTCCCTGCAATTGTCCCTTGTTTTGAAAAGAGCCCTTGTTAAATTTTTTTGTTTTGATTTTAGTCCCTGCAAAAGTCATTAAAATGGTGACACGTCATCAATGATTCCTGTTCAGGGGCTCTTTTCAAAACTTTTAAATTTTGCAGGGACTAAAATCAAATTTTTTTTTTAACAGGGGCTCTTTTCAAAATGAGGGACAATTGCAGGGACTAAAACACTATTTAAGCCTTTTTTTTTTTTTTTCCACCACCAGTTTAATCTGGTTCGGGGGACAGTTCTGGCATCAAGTGGTTCCAGCCCCCTCCCGATCGCAGTTGCGGAGGATCGAACTGTGGTCCTCCCTACCAAGTTCAGCGTCAATCACTACTGAACCAACTAACGATTGGTTTTCTATTTTTTTTATTAAAAGTAAGAGATCAAAATTCCAATTGCCGCATTTATATTAGTCCCAAACATGAACTCATTATTATACGTTGGAGTAATAAGACTTCCAACTCAAGCATTTTTTAAAACTAGAAATCAAATTTCTCTCTCCGACAATTACCCTTTCTTTTTTTTTCTCATAAACCCTAAAATATTGTATCCCCATTTCAGTTTCCACCTTTTACGTTCCAATCCCCATTTCCCGTTTCTCGCTTGACAAAGCAACACCAACATTGTTTCACCAAGGAGCAACAACAACACCATAACCTTCATCGGTTTCACAAAGAAACAACACCGTAAAACTAACACAATTTCACTGTTTTCCACTCATGACTCTACTACCTTTTCTCGCTTAGTTTCACCAAAAGAACATTCCTTCACCCTCCCCATTCTGATGAGTCAACTTGAATATAAATCCACTCCGTCCAATTTTTTTTTTGCAATTGCAGCATCTTGTACTCCTAAAATTGGAATTGTTGTGTCATCACTTAATTTCAAATACACCAGATGCATGCAAACTAAACCACACAAACTCTATCATTAAAGACTCTTCCACTCCCGCACAATCCTTCGATTTGTTGCATGCGTTGAAAGCCTTCCTTTTGAAAGACTGGTAATACCCCAAGCCAGTATCACACTGCATACCAAATACCTGCAAAAACCGAACACTCGAAAAAAGAAAAAAAATGAGATACCGATTCAGCTGATCCACACTCACCACTACAATACAAGGACCCTTGATCAATAACCCCTCTTCTTAATAAGTTATCTTTTGTCACCAATATTTTGAAACAATCCCCGCACTTGACACAATACTTTTAATGGTACTTATCGATTTATGCCAAGCCTTCGACCACGACTGATTAGACAAGCTAATTGAACCCTCCAAGAGCTTCCAATACGCCTCTTTAACTGAGTATGAATTTGAAACCTCATTAACTTTTGAGTTTAATTTACATATATCTCCCCACCAAAATTTATACACCTCTTAAGATCTCATCTCTCACCCCATATCTATTTGCCAAAGCTCGATGCCAAAGCCCACTTTTCTCATTCCTTATTTTTCAAGAGGATTTCTCTTCCCACCCCCTGCGTCTCTTTTCCACCCCCCAAAAATCCAATTTTACCCCTCAAAAGTTCGGTTTTCATTTACCAAACTTTCCCAATATAGAAAAACATGTTTTTTCAATCGTTTAAAAAGTTCGGTTCGCATTTACCGAACTTTTTTTTAAAGGTATAAACGAAAACTCAGGGGGTGAAAAAGAAAAGCAGGGGTGGGAAGAGAAATCTTCATTTTTCAAACCCATTTACCCAAATTAAAAGTCCACTATTGAAAGAAAAGTTAAACAAACTAATACTATTGAAAGAAAAGTTAAACAAACTAATACTCTTGTACATTCTCAGATTATTGGTACTACTATATTTAATTTCTAAGGATTTAAAATCGCTGCATTTAAAAAATCTCTACTTCCATTATTGTAAGACCTTTGCCTCAGTAACCTAAAACGTTTCCAAGTTTCAATAGAAGCCATTCGTTTTTTTAAAACAAAAAATAAAACAAATATATAAATGGGTTAATAGGAGAGGTCTACGGATGCAACACATAAAATAATATTTTTGGTCTATTATGAGTCTGTTTGGCAAGACAAATAAATGAATTTATAGCTTGTGTCTTATAGACTATAAGCTAGAAGATATGTTTAGTAACTGTCATATCACTATGAGCTTATAACTTATTTTACTAGTTAATATCTTATTTTTCAGACATTATTTCAAGTAGCTTATTGACTTATAGCTTATCATTTTTTCTCCAGTTTTATCCTTATAACTTTATCTTAAATACATTGTTATCCTTTAAAATTTAATACAATTTAAAGTAAAATATGTATGTTTTATACATTTAATTTTTTTACGCTCGCCCCTATTTTATTTTATTTTTTCTTGAAACGTTGGTTACGTTACGTACCCCTATATTATCATTTTTTTTTATTACTTTTAATTTACCCATCATATATTTGTTATAAAAAAGCTGTGCATTACCTATATTGTTTCTTGAAACAGAGTATATATACCTATACTGTGACCCTTCTTTTAGTACTTTAATTTTGATTTATCTTTTTTTTTTCGCTCAAAAACAATAATATTCATTCATTCAAATTTATAAGAATACATCAATCAAAATCTTGACATGCTCAATTTCACTAAAAACTAAATAGGATGAATCTGCGAACAGGCTCACAACATCCGAATTCAAGCAAACCTGCAAATATGAACAAACAAACACCATACCAAGACGGGAAATCAAAACAAACACCGTAATAAGACGGGACAAAACCAAAACTCCGCACTAAAACGGGATTAAAACAACACCAGATTAAAAAAACCACAGTGATGACGAAAGAAAAGTAAACACAAATGGCTTAATGAGAAAGAAGAAAAAAAAATGTTTACCTATTTTAGTTTTGAAGGATGCATTTTCATTCCGGATCTCTTTCATCAACCGATATAACAAATCTCCATCTTTAGAATCATAGTGAACTATGAACCAATCAACCGGATCTATATAACAACACTAAGACCATAAAATATTAGCATGATATCAATAGCAAACAAAATGCAATGTTAGTCTTCTGCACTTCTTGTGCATTGGACAGTGATGAATAATAATCTGCATTTCATCAAAGAGAAAAACACATATTTATCACTAACTTTTCATAACTTCATAGACCTATGATATATGCGACCATAGAGTGGTCATTTTCATAAAAAAGAAAACGATCTTAATCATCGGAATAGATGAAATTTATGGTTTAGTGATAATGAAAAGAAGAATGTTAAATACAGGGAGGCGATGGAGGAGTTCTGTCTGAAAAAGAAAGAAAAGAAGTGTTTTTTTTCTTCTTCTGTGTTTTAGTTTTCAACAGAAGTAGATGATATTTAACCTGTCAAATATGTGTGTACACAGACTTAATGTGTCCCTGTTATGAGTAGCATTCACTGTCTTGAGTGTATTTAGAAAAAGTAGTTGATATACAAATAGTTGAGTATGATTTAGCTATTATTCAGGAAAAGATAGCACTCTTAGAAAAAGAACAATCATAAACACTAGAGTCGATGAAATTCATGGCTTAGTGATGACGAAAGAAAAGTAAACACAAATGGCTTAATGAGAAAGAAGAAGAAAAAAATGTTTACCTGTTTTAGTTTTGAAGGATGCATTTTCATTCCGGATCTCTTTCATCAACCGATATAACAAATCTCCATCTTTAGAATCATAGTGAACTATGAACCAATCAACCGGATCTATATAACAACACTAAGACCATAAAATATTAGCATGATATCAATAGCAAACAAAATGCAATGTTAGTCTTCTGCACTTCTTGTGCATTGGACAGTGATGAATAATAATCTGCATTTCATCAAAGAGAAAAACACATATTTATCACTAATTTTTCATAACTTCATAGACCTATGATATATGCGACCATAGAGTGATCATTTTCATAAAAAAGAAAACGATCATAATCACCGGAATAGATGAAATTCATGGTTTAGTGATAATGACACTACAAGAAAAAAGGTATATACTGGCGGTCAAATAGCGGCAGTTGACCCATAACCGCTGCCGCTTCCACCCACACTGGCAGTTGTGTAACCGACGTGGCTATCCAGGTATTACCGGCGAGTGCTTCTGGGTAATACCGACGGTTTAAACAGCCTCTATTTGTTAGCCAATGAATAATTACTATCCCTATTTTTTTTTCACTTTCCCTCACAGATTTGTTTATACTCTTTCTCTTTATTTTCACTCTCAGTAAACAAAACCGATAGCTCCTCCTTCGACGTCTGCTCTTCGCCTCCTTCAACGTCCGCTTTCCGCCGCCGCCGCAGTTCCACTCGTCACCGACATTGCTCCTCCTCAACACAGGTTTCACCTCTCTCTCTCTCTACCTCCAATGTGTTTGCTTATGATTCTTCTCTGGTTTTGATAATTTTTTAAATTTCTATAGTTTGATTTTAGGGTTTTTGAGTTTAGTGGTTTAATTTCTTGGATTCTTCTACAACTTGATTTTTAGGGTTTTGATAGTTTGTTAATTCTCTTGGATTCTTCTACTGTTTCAATTTGATCCAGATTTCATATAGCTTTGTTCCAATCTTGAACTCTATTTTATAGTTTGAACTGGAATGATGTTTTGATAATTTTGTTAATTGTGTGGATTGTTCTACAATTTGATTTTAGGGATTTTGAGTTTAGTGGTTTAATTTCTTGGATCCTTCTACAGTTTGATGTTATGTGTTTGAAAGCTCATTAAAAATTGTGGTAAAACTCAAATATATAGACATGTTACTGAAGGTGTAGTATAAATATTTTAGTGGTTTTATAAGATTGTGAATTCGAATTCTATGATCTTTAATAGTATAAATATTTTATAAGATTGTAAATTCCAATTCTGTGATCTTTAACTGGAGGTGTAGTACCCTTACAAAGAGAAGGAAGCTTAAGAGCATAGTTAACATTAATCTTAATCAATAATAGAATCAGAGTTTCCTAGATAGTAACATAAACAAATAGGGTAGATATCATTCACAATATTAGTGATGCAAAGAGTAAAGAATCATTGGCTAGTACTAATGTTGTAGTGGCGATTTTTGTTTTTGTGTTAGCTGTGTGTTTTGTTTTGCAGATCTTGTATTTTGAATGAGAGGTTAAATTGGGTTTGTGTTGTTGAGATAGGTGTATTGTAGTTGGAGTAAAGAGGTCTAGGATGCTTCCATCCAAATGGGATCGGCCATGAAAAGACATGGTAGTTTATGTGTTTCCTTAAGGGTGTATTTCCATAGTCTTCATTCTTAATCAATGGAACTCATATGACTGTTTTGTGTCTTTCTTTGCCTCTTTTGAACTATGTGTGCTTGTTATTATTTCAAAAAGACACCAATTGATTAAGTTAAGCACTTGTTTCTTTACCATTTGCTTATTGAATTTTCATGACATGAATCTCACTAGTCACATAAGTTTTAACTCTTAATTTGTCAACTTTGAGCAGTTAGGACGGTGCTTGATTTTTACATGTTGATCTATGGTTAGAACCTTGTGAGTTTAAAGTTGAGTATGGAGGAAACATTGGCAATGACAAGTTTGAAATGTTAACTTGATTGGTTTTGTGATTTGGACTTTGTGGACTTGGTGATCACCTTCTTTAGAAACCACCATTTTAAAAAAATTAATCAAGGGCTGCTATCTTGAATTAAAATTTTTATTGTGTGATTTTGCATCAAATTATCTTTGTTGATTCTGAAATTGCGAACTTATGCTAGGGGTTGTTCTAACTAAGCATAAGTGGACTAATTCTGATTGTTGTGCTACTTTAGCATCTGTGGTTTTTCGTCTGCAATATGGAATCAAGATTTCAATGTTTTGCTGGTGTGTTTTCGTGTCTGCAGGTCTGTGTTGTTTTGGTGTTAGTACAAGGTGTTGAGCTTTCAATTGTGTATGGTTTTGTTGAAATTTTTGGGTCTGGTTTATGTTAGCTAGTTGTAGTGTAGCTAATTTGGATAGTTAACTTAAGAAGATGGTGCAGGCCTTGGGGTCCTTTGTTTCATGTATCTCATTGGATCAATTTTGGGAATTTAATTGAAACTTATAATTGTATGTAATCAACTTTGATTTCCATTGATTCTCTATTTAATTTATTTTGCAGATGGTACCAAAGATGGCACACTAGAGTATGAAACCAAAGATATGAGCTTCCACTTCTCAAATAGTTGCACAATCGCAGGAGGAGGCTGAAATTCTAAATACTAAACAGGCAAGATAGTAGACTGGTAGAGAATAAAAACCATCATGATGAAGATCAAGTTTGACATGATCTCATGGACAGAGGCACACACCATATCGGTGAACTCTTTACAATTTTCATTTACTTTAATTCGCTTTCTGTATTTTATCTTTTAATGAGGTTTTTTTTGCAATTGAATTTCATAAGTTTTAATGTGTGGTTAGACTTGAAACAAGTGTCAATCCTGTGAGTTATGTATATGGAGCCAACTGTCTTGAATGGATCATTGCAATGGAGGTATAGTACTTTGGATGTAATTGTATAATCATTCTTGTTTTATTTTGTTTTGTTTTGGATTTGGTTTATATATAAGTGGTTCACCGGTGAACCACTTAATAGATGGTTCACCTTAGAATGCACCGTTACAAATATATTTCTTTTGAGATGTTTAACAAGAATTATGGATAGTTTCAGAGGATGTGACAAGGTCAATCGGTCATATATGTACATCGGTCATATATGTACATGTACAAATAGATGATAACTATTGGGTTTGAAGCTTGATTATTTCCTAGCCACAGTCTATCATAAACCCCTGGATTGTCCAACATGTTCAATGGATTGAAGCACAAAATATAAATGCACCTTTCTCTAGATTATGTCTAGCTAAAAAATTTTCATGAAACTGGTACTATAGGATGCTTAACTATGTATGAAGGCACCTAGATAGTGAGGTTTAATGATGAACATTAATTGTGGTAGTTATGCATTTTTTGTGGTCCTTTTCTATCAATGTTTACTGAATTTTTCTTACCTCCGCCACAGAAGAGTCCCAGAAAGCAACCAGCACTGCTAAGCTTGGTGGAGGTGATGATGTAGAGGTGAGTAATTCTTCAAATATGACAGCTACAATTTATTTTCCTTTGAAGACTTCAATTTATTCATTTCATTATTTTTGTAATGGCTGTGACTGTGAAGCTTCAAAATGGGATGACAGTTAGGGTCGTTACTGCAGATGGTAGTTTGAAGGTGCATTTGATCCAATCACTTGCAGTACTTATGGAGGTGAGGGTTTTCTAATCTCTGGAGATGGTACTCATATTAAAACTTAGAGCTGTTTTTTAAAGTGGATAAAATGGATATATTTCTCTGTCTTGCTAGTTTGCAATCTTCCATTCCACTAAACTTGGACTTCCATATCTTACTTGAATTCAAGATCTGAGTGTAAGTAATGTCCCATTGAAGGAGTTACAAAATGAACCCTTCACCTGAGCTTTGGAGCATCTGGCTATCTTTGACTGCAATGGGCTTTGTCTTTTCAAGAGTGAATTTGGGAACCGTTGCTTTAAAGGATTGAGAGGCTTGCCAGAAAGTATGTGACACCTCACTTCACTTGAGGTTCTGGATATTCATCATTGCACTACATTTTGTATTGACACATAACTTGGATCGATCTACTTGATTGGATTGATCTACTTGCATAATAGTTTACATTCTTTTAAATGTACAGTTAGATAGTAATTAAATGATTACATTATCCTTGTCAAAAAAAAAAATGATTACATTATCAAAAGTGACTTTTTAATTGAGGTATTAAAAATGGTTAACAGAATAAAAAGCTAATGAAATAAATATAAAAAAGAAAAAAAGAAATTGACTAAATACCCAATTTATTATTGGGATTTTTTTATAGAACATTTTAAAGGTTTGCGGCGGTTTTAAACTGCCACTAATATCTCAATTTTTAATTTTTTTTTTTACAAAAACCGCCGCAAAGCATAAAAAACCGCCGCAAATTACCGTAGCGATGGTTATTCCAGCGGTTGCCAAAACCGCCGCTGAATGACCTAGCGACGCCGAAAACTGGGACGCTTGAAAAACCGCCGCAAACGCAATAGCGGCAGTTCAAAACCGCCGCCGCTTGACAAAATCAACTGCCGCTGTTTACTCTTTTCCTTGTAGTGTGAAAAGAAGAATGTTAAATACAGGGAGGCGATGGAGGAGTTCTTTCTGAAAAAGAAAGAAAATAAGTGTTTTTTTCTTCTTCTGTGATTTAGTTTTTAACAGAAGTGGATGGAATTTAACCTGTTAAATATGTGTGTACACAGAATTAATGTGTCTCTGTTATGAGTAGCATTCACTGTCTTGAGTGTATTTAGAAAAAGTAGTTGATATACAAATAGTTAAGTATGATTTAGCTATTATTTAGGAAAAGATAGCACTCTTTGAGAGGATTTGGCGTGGATTAGGGTTTCCATAGAGTTTTGCAATCTCTTTTTTTATTTATTTATTTTTTAAACCGAAGAGAATATAAATTTCTTGATGGTGAGACATTATGAATGGAAATTATTAAATAACATTTTGAACTAACGTTGTCTTCGTGTCACCGCCAATAGTGATGGATGTCACGCCATTACCAGCAATTGTATCAGTGTGCCATTCCCTCAACGTGACGAAACAGAACAACAATAATAGCACACACGAGATTTGGTTTCTTTGGAAACGTTTCTAGCTCCTACCTTCTAGTTCGGATAGGTATGACATGGCAATAGAAGAGGATGACAAATTCATAATACAAACCAAATTACAGAAAAGTTAACTGCGGTAAGGCCATCTCATCTCATGTTATAGGGATACGTGGTGTTATAGTATGCTAGTATCTCCATGGTGTCACCGAGGTTTGCAAACATGTCCCATAACATTTAAAACTCTTTATTTCAATTTAATTTTTTTACTTTCTAACTACTATTCATAAGTCATGAGTATTCATTAGTATTTACTCGTATAAGAATATCTCCATAGAGTTTCCATAGAGTTTTGCAATTTCTTTTTTTATTTATTTATTTTTTAAACCGAAGAGAATATAAATTTCTTGATGGTCAGACATTATGAATGGAAATTATTAAACAACATTTTGAACTAACGTTGTCTTCGTGTCACCGCCAATAGTGATGGATGTCACGCCATTACCAGCAATTGTATCAGTGTGCCATTCCCTCAACGTGACGAAACAGAACAACAATAATAGCACACACGAGATTTGGTTTCTTTGGAAACGTTTCTAGCTCCTACCTTCTAGTTCGGATAGGTATGACATGGCAATAGAAGAGGATGACAAATTCATAATACAAACCAAATTACAGAAAAGTTAACTGCGGTAAGGCCATCTCATCTCATGTTATAGGGATACGTGGTGTTATAGTATGCTAGTATCTCCATGGTGTCACCGAGGTTTGCAAACATGTCCCATAACATTTAAAACTCTTTATTTCAATTTAATTTTTTTACTTTCTAACTACTATTCATAAGTCATGAGTATTCATTAGTATTTACTCGTATAAGAATATCTCCATAGAGTTTCCATAGAGTTTTGCAATTTCTTTTTTTATTTATTTATTTTTTAAACCGAAGAGAATATAAATTTCTTGATGGTCAGACATTATGAATGGAAATTATTAAACAACATTTTGAACTAACGTTGTCTTCGTGTCACCGCCAATAGTGATGGATGTCACGCCATTACCAGCAATTGTATCAGTGTGCCATTCCCTCAGCGTGACGAAACAGAACAACAATAATAGCACACACGAGATTTGGTTTCTTTGGAAACGTTTCTAGCTCCTACCTTCTAGTTCGGATAGGTATGACATGGCAATAGAAGAGGATGACAAATTCATAATACAAACCAAATTACATAAAAGTTAACTGCGGTAAGGCCATCTCATCTCATGTTATAGGGATACGTGGTGTTATAGTATGCTAGTATCTCCATGGTGTCACCGAGGTTTGCAAACATGTCCCATAACATTTAAAACTCTTTATTTCAATTTAATTTTTTTACTTTCTAACTACTATTCATAAGTCATGAGTATTCATTAGTATTTACTCGTATAAGAATATCTCCATAAAAGTATTAAAGAGAGTTTTATAAACTAATAATTCGTATTTATTTATTTTTATTATTGGAGTTTTATGAAATGACATAAAAGATATTAAAATCGATAATACAATACTTCAATTTAATATTATCGTTTTTTTATATCAAATTAAATAGAATGAATTATTTATTAATAACTAGCCGTCAAACGGGCATGTTCCGTGCCCGTTTGTGTGATCAATATTCTCTTTTTTTATTTGCTGTGATCGAAATTCTCTATTGTGCAAATATAAATAACTCCTTAATCTCCTTTTTTATTGGACTTAGTTAATTCATAACTACTTAACATCCTTTTTTGTTGTGGCTAGTTATTAAGAAGAAAATATATTTTTTATGTGGAAGTTGTGCTTAGTTATTAAGAGAAAAAAAATTATTTACTAAAAAAAACTGAAAATATATTTTTATGTGAAAGTTATTTGGCTTAAATGCACTTTTGGTCCCCCTATTTTTAAAAAAATGAAGTTTTGGTCCCCCTATTTTAAAAATCAACTTTTTAGTCCCCCAATTTTAATTTTTTCATAGTTTTGATCCCCCACTTCATTTTGAAGTCAATTTTACTTATGTGGCTTTGTTAATAATGTTGTGGCAGCGCCTAGTAGACAAATTTATTATACATATCATTACTAAATTTTTTAATAAAAATAAAAATTTAATGTGTTCATCATCTTCTTCTTTGTGTTCATAATCTTCATCACCATCTTCACCGATAAATTCAAAAAATTCAGAAAGCACCCTCATCAAAATCAATAAAATCAAACAAATGCTCCAAAAAAATAATCAAACAAATCAAAATCATCTTCAAAATTCAAAATCCCCAAATTTTCAATATACCCTAAATTTATCAAATCTTGAAAAATTCCAAAATTTCTCAAATATATTGCTTGATACCGATTGATGTGCATTGATTTGATACTTTGGGATTTATAGGACGTCCTGGACAGAAAGTGGTTGAAGAAGATCTCGCGTGTAAATAATGAAACAAGATTAAACTAACAGGTAATTGTTTGATTCAGTTATGAGATTACTGAAAGAGGTAGAATTAGAGAGGGAGTTGATGATGTTAACTCTAAGTTCAAGTTGCATTTCCCATCAGGTGAAGCTAGTGTTGTTGAAGGACAGTACATAAAGGCCAACACGGAAGTCAATGTATAACACTTTTAGTAAGGCCAAGTAGTTTTGGGAGTAATTTTGAGCAACTAGTAATTCTGAGCAAGTAGTTTTGGGAGGAAATTTTTGGTTTTTCAAGATTTAGAAAATTTAGAGTATGTTGAGAATTTAGGGATTTTAATTTTTGAAGATGATGAATATTTTTTAGGTTTATGGAAGATGATTTTGATTGTTTGAGTTGATTGATTTTGACAACATAGTTTTTAAAAATTTGGGATTTTGATGAAGATAATGAAAACAATAAAGATATGGTGATGAAGATTATGAACACAATGAAGAAGATGATGAACACATTTTAAAAAAATTTCAGTAATGACGTGTATAATAAATTTGTCTACTAGGTGCTACCACATCATTAGTAACAAAGCCACATAAGCAAAATTGACTTCAAAATGAAATGGGGGATCAAAACTTTGAAAAAATTAAAATTGGGGGACCAAAAAGTTTGTTTTTAAAATAGGGGGACTAAAACTTCATTTTTTTGAAAATAGGGGGACCAAAAGTGCATTTAAGCCAAGTTATTTTTCAACATATACAAATATTTAGTTTTTTTTTTGTGGTAATTTTTTTTAAGGGTAAAATAGGTATCATGAAAAAGCCATCCCAAAAATTTGTATCCTTTTTATATATAGTAATAGATATATGATACTCAAAGTGATATCACTATATATGGAGCAAAATATGTATGAGTTGCATAAGTATTATATAGCATTGTAGGGATCACTTTTTAATGATGTATGATACCTAAAAATTATCATCAGTGAAGATGCTCTAATAAAAATTGGTTATAAATTAATTGTAGGATACTCTTAACCATTTAAATTAAGAGTGACGTTAACGAATACCTTTTTTTTTGGTTGTGTTTACACTGATTTTTGGTAAACAAACGCTAGTTTGAAAATTACTAGCAGGATCAACTAGTAAATCCTTTTTTAAGAGTTCGTTCAAGTCTCGGGATTTACGATGTACTTCATGCGTCTTTAAGAACAAAATCATTGTTCTTTTTAGTGTCAGAATCGCATCCAACACTTTTAATTACAAGTTGTCTCATGACAACATAAAAGAAAAATTACTCAAGTGAGTATTGAAAAGAAAGAGAATTAAAGGAGATGAAAAGAAATGCATAATTGCAAGAGAAAAAGGAAAATAAAGTAAGAACAAGGCAAAATTAAATTGCATGAAATGTAAATGGTGGAAGGAATCCATCTTTATGCACTCTTCAACCCATTTGCACACGCGGCGTGGACATTTAGAGTTTCTAGAAAATAGGATTCAACCCTTTGTTCTTATTACAAACTGATATATATAGACCTTACAGAAAAAACTACCACTAGATCCTACGGTCTAAGTTAAAATAAGAAATAACTTCTAACTGTAGAGCCTTACACTTGGCATAGTTACAAAACAAATAAAAATAACTTCTCCATGCATGCTTCACACGTCCAAATGAAAGGAATTTTGTTTCTTGCATGATGTCCTAGTGGTAACATCATGACATTGTTAACATGCATATGCTGACATGTTCCTCTCAATTTAATAACTTCCAACACATATATATTACTCTTTTTCGACCAACGATGTATTAAAGTGAACCACAATGTATCAATTTGACCACTTTGTTGAATAACATATGTGAACACTTGATAACATGTATCAATTAATATTTGCCGATTGAAATCTCAAACCAACAATTCGACAAGTACACGTATGTGCTAAATAAATTAATCTTAGTCGAAATACTTATGGCTAGTCGAAATTAGTCATTTTTCTTCTTTTCAAATTCTGACACCAAGTCACAATGAATATCATTAATGTTGTAATTTTGGTGTCAACAGGTTGATAATATGGTAAATTGTACCTTAATGTATTGAAAATTGAAAATTTACATTTAATAATATAAAAAAGTTAATATTTAAAAAATATATTGTATACATGTTTAAAAAATTACTATATTTAAATTTTTAACACGTGCTCTAAAAATATACTGTGTTGATATTTTTTTAATTTATTGTAAAAATGTCATAATCGGGGTTTGAACCGCAATCTCTCTACTTTGTTAGTTTGAACCAGTAAAATTTTTACTCAATCGATAAAAATGTCAAAATTGTTAGTTTAAATGTTATAATCGGGGTTTAAATTGCAATCTCTCTACTTTGAATGTATGAATTTTTAATATGTCATTTTATCTATATAAAAAAATCCATTTTGCAATATTGTTAAAATTATAATTCACATTAGCCACCAAAAAAATTGTGGTTCAATTAGATTACAATATAAATATATAAGGTGCCAAAAAATTACTCCCTCCCTTTCTTTTTAATTGTCTTTTTAGAATGATAACACCAAATTAAGGAAGTATATTTTTGCACGTTATCTTCCTATTATACCCTCATTTTAATCCACCAATAAATTCCTATTTTTTTGCCCACACTTTTTCTTTTCAATAAATTTAATATATTATGTAAAAAAAAAAACAAAATTTAATATGTTATGTACCAACAAAAAAAAAATTAAAAAAAGATTTAGTTTTCCAAATATATAGCATTAATTGGTTTTATGGAAAAAGATAAGAGTAATTGACAAAGGGTATAATTGACAAATTATACCCATAAAATACAAAAATGACAATTAAATAGAAACGCTAAATATGATAATAAAAGACAATTAAAAAGAAACAGAGGAGTACAATATAAGGTACCAAAAAAAGTTATAATGTAATTGAAATCATACCAAACCAACAGGGGTGCTCAAATCCAAACCAATCCAAATAAAAACCGCAAACCGATCCAAAAAAACCGAAAATCGCAAAAAACTGAATATTTTTGGATGTGTTTGGATGTTCTTTTTGTGAAAATCGCTGGATCGGATCGGATTTTGGATTGATTTTTCAAAACCGATCCAAACCGAACCAAACCACATATATATTTTTTAATACTTATTTAAATTTTTATTAGTATGATATATTGCATTAATATATTAATTATTGATTTTTATTTTCTCAATAATACTTATTAATTCAATTTAATGTATTTCTTTTTGCTATTTCATAGATTTCAAATATAATTGATAATTTTCATTGCAAAATATTAATTTATAATATATTATATATTGTGTTTTACATCAAATATATTATTTTACCGTGTCATTATAATATTAATATTTAATTAAAAAAAAATTAATTTGTAATTTGGATATCCAAAAACCGATCCAAATTAAACCGCATAAAATTGGATCGGATTGGATCGAATTTTTTTTATTTAGTCATCCAAAACCGAACCAAACCGCAAGTAATATTAACTTTGGATCGGATGGATTTTTGTCTCAAAACCGATCCAAACCGAACCGCGAGCACCCCTACAAACCAATATATTGATGTGTTCTCGCTTTAACCGATTGAACAAGTCGGTTTGATTTTTAAAAGCTTTAATAGTATGACTCTCTTTTTTGACATCATACCAAATCAATAGTAGTATATTAACGCTATGGGAAATGATTAAGTGCACGACGCCATTTGTCATCACTAGTGCACGAGCTAGTGTTTTCTATTATTTTATTTATTTATCCTTCTTGTTTGATTTGAATTAAAATGACTCTGTTCTAGTGGTTCTGCTACAAATTAATTCTAGCTCATTATTTATTTTGCTATTAAGTAATGTTTTTGATACGTGTACTTTTTTCTGGCGGTTAAAGAGTTTGCTAATTGATCTATGCAGAAAACATTGCTATATACTGTAGCTTGGCGGTGACGGTGGCATAGCATATAGTTTGTTCTTTTATATATGAGTGGTGCTATGCTTACTTATTAGTCTTTACTTTTTTTTTAAGTGTCCAAAAACGTCAAATTTAGTGTTTCTATTTAACTGTATATTTGGTGTTTTAAAGGTACAATTTGTCAATTATACCCTTTATCAATTACTCATATAGTTTTCAATAAAACTAATTAATGCTATATATTTGAAAAACTAAATCTTTTTATTTTTTTTGGCACATAACATATTAAATTTTGTTGTTTTTGTGTGCATAATATATTAAATTTATTGGAAAGAGAAAGTGTGTGCAAAAAAATAGAATTTTATTGGTGAATTAAAATTAGGGTATAATAGAAAAATAAGGTGCAAAAATAAACTTTATTAATTTGCTGTTACTATTCAAAATAGACACTTAAAAAGAAACGGAGGCGGTATTAATTAGTTTACAGTTTGTTCTTTATTTTTAATAAGATAAGATAAACTAGTATGAAAGGCTATAATATGAGTAAATTGCGTGAAGCTTGTACGAGTCGTGCAATGTCGTGAAAAGTGTGTGTCGTACCATATAGCACCACTCTAAAGCTATAATGTAATTGAAATCATACCAAATCAATCTATGTAGTTTTGTAAAATTACAATGATTGTAATTTGACATACTCTCCTTACTACCCAATATACACTTAAAAAGTAAAATCAATTATGAAACATTTAAGCACACTTGGTTGGAGAAGGGTTAACACTTTATAAAAATAAAAAGGTTAACATATATATATATATATATATTCCCTCCGTCCCGAAATGTAAGCAAAAAAAATAAAATCACGCATATTAAGAAACTCTAAATTTTACCAAAAGAAACAATTGAGTTTCCTAAACTACCCTTAGTCACATTAAAAATAAGATAAAAGTGGAGCTCTTGGAAATTGAAAAGTTTGCTTTTGCAAAAAAGACAAATTAGTAATGACTAGAAGGAAGGGTATTTTAGGAACAACAGAAATAAAAAGGAATATTTTACTTACATTTTGGGACAAAAAAAAGAGAGATTTTTTGCTTAGATTAAGGGACGGACGGAGTATATATATACACATAATGGTGGCTAATGTGAATCCAAAAGATAATCTCAAAGTGGAATTCCCTTGTTTTGCAAGTAAAGAAAAAAGAAGATAAGAATGATGCAGTAACCAATTCTCATAGATATCAGACAACCGATAAAAAGGAGGGACCCACTTTCACTATTTTAGAAGCCATTAGAGATTTGGGTGTTTGATATGTAAAAAATAAGGGACTGGACTGCATAACTTTTATTGTACTCTGTTTGATTTGAAAACTGACTATCAGACTGGACAAAATAGACTTTAAAGGATTGGACAAAAATAAGAATTTTTGTCCCCCACTGAACCACGAAACAAGTTTATGTCCATAGTATAAATATAAAAAATATAAAAATATCCATTTTAATTAGGAATATAAAAATATTATCTTTTTGTCTCTCTCCGTTTTGTCTTGTCCTATATTGTATTGTTCTATTTAGTCTTTACTGTTTTACGAATCAAACACACCCTCTAATGTAGTAAATTCCAAACATTTCGAAAGACAAACCCAATAAATACACCTCTAGCTACTTTCATATTGAGACCGCTTACTAACTCACTTACTAGTTCTTCCATATTTTGATTTTTTAATTGTTATACAAATCGAAGCGATAAGAACCAATTTTTATTATTATCTTGGTGAATTTTAATTTGAATAGATATGGGTGCTTGCGATATAGTGGTGAGTAACCTTACGAAAATCTACCTGGCAATATTGGGGTGTCTTAAGGTTTATGGGGTGTTATATGGATGGAGCTATAGCTTTATGTTTGTGATGACTTATTCAACAACCATACTTTTTTTAATTTTTGTGGGAACCTTAATGTGGGATTTGTTCCAGAAGTTTAATACTAGTTGTGTTGTATTTGTCCCCCAACAACCTCGTATCATCATGTCGTCCTGTAAAGGTGGAATCTGTTGGCACGGCGTGGCGGACCGCTCCTCGGCTTCAAAGATTTCCTTCAAACTTCCCCTTCATGATCTTCCTCCTCATGTTACTTAGTATAACTATATATATTTTCCAGTTCCTTTTCTTCACAAAGATATCTACTTTTCTTATGTGTTGATGCATGTATGATATGATGTATGCTAGTTTTGTAATTAATTTTTAAATCTTTGGTTGTAGGATATCATTTTGTTTGGATAAATAATAGTAAGATGTTTGTATTAATTTTAGGGAAAAACTTTTTTTATTTTTTTTTATAAAAAAAATCTAAAAAGAAGAATTGCAAGAATAATAAAAAATAGCATCTATCGCAATTTTATAATAATAGAAAATATGTACATAACTACATAGCGGTTTCTCTTTGATCCTATTTCCAGGTTTTAATGGGAGTTTGTTGCATTCTAGTTCTGGAGTTTAGAGAGGAGAGGATGTTTATTCAAGTCTAACTTTTTCTGAATCTTCCACTACAAGTCTAGATTGTTTTATATAAGCCAGTGATTTATGATTGTTATTGTTTGTTGGTATAGGTTGATGTATTAACTTTTGTTGATAATGTTGTGCATCTTTTTATATTCAACTTTTGTCAACATTGGCTTGTTCAAAAAAAAACTTTTGTCAATATTGTAAATGAACATTTTTTTTTTATATTAGAAGAAGTGGTAATCCACTGAAATTAAATTCACACACAACTGTGAGGTCCCGGATTCGAATTCGGGTCACGACGTCCGGCCTAACAATTTTGACATTTGACAGTTGAGTTAGGACTTCTAGATTATTGTAAATGAACTTTACTTTAGTATTTTCTGATATATTTATCTGTATATGTTAAATCAATGGACATATACGATAACATGTTTTGATTATAACTTTAAGGAGAAATAAGATATTTAATATAGAAAATTAATTTTAAAAGTTGTCAATTTAATTTTTTTCAAAGTCAAAATTTTGTTTTTTTAATACGTAACTTTCATTTTTATGCTGTTCAGATTCTTGTTCATTTTTCTTCTACTTTTCCTATTGTCTTTTTACGTGTCTATCTTTTTATTATTTTTTTCTTCTGATTATCACTTTTTTTTTATCTCCTTACACACACAATCTCCACAGAGATTTTCAGTTATAGATCAAATTGATATCCATTTTCAACTGCAGCTTAAGGTTTATATCTTAATTTTGCTGCTGATGGATTGCATTTAAATTAAATTATAAGACATTTTGGTCTAAAAAAAAATATCCATTGTTATAAGTGTGAGTTAACCTAGAAAAAAAAGAGAGTATTTTTTTGCCCACGAGTTTTCAATTTTACCTCCCGCAGGTTATATAATGAGTGTGTAAAATATTAAGAATCAAGAAAAAATAATTTGATACTTTAATAGTGAATCTTATAAAAATTAAATATTTGTCTTCTCACCCTCCTCTTACTCGTTATAAAAATATTTTGAATGAAATACCGTTCAAATATTTGTCTTCTCACCCTCCTCTTACTCGTTCAAATATTTTGATAAAAATTTAATTTTTATAAGGTTCACTGCTTAAAGTATAAATAATATTTTTCTAGAATACTTTTATAGGCACTGACGTGTGCAAGCAATGGGGTTGTAAGTACTTATCGGTGAACGAAAAGAAATTTTCAAAAAGAAGAAAAGTGTAAATTTGTTTTTGGCCATAAGTCTACTTAGGTAGTTGGGCTTAGCTATGCATTATTTTGAGACTATTACGTTTGGCACTCCTTAGGCTTCTCGCGCGATGCACATTTTCAATTTTACTTTTCTATTATTTAAGTAGCGAATAATATAAAAATGAGCAATTTTTAAGAAATTTTGAAAATGTCCGCTATTTAAGCAGCGGAACAATCAGTGGTCAAGTTTCATGCCTCAGTCAAAGACATGCCAAATAGTCAATTTTGACTGGCCACTTGTGCGTCCATAAGTCCTAGTTCAACTGAGAAAAAATGCTGAAATTGTTAGATCAAATATCACAATCGGATTCGAATCCTCAATTTTCATTTTTTAAATTTAAATAGCTCTATATTTATAATCCAATAGTTTAAAAGTCTACATTATTTCTTCAATATTTTTCCTACTTGAGAGAATCCTTTCTCTCACATTAGGCATCTTCTTGTTTTGAGTTTACAAGTCATTTTGTTTCATACTTGGCGCTAGGGGTGATCGCGGTTCGGTTTGGTTCGGTTTTTAGTATAAAAGTCATCCTAATCGCGAGATAAAAATACTTGCGGTTCGATTTGGTTCGGTTGGTTTTTAAAAAGTCATCCAAACCAAACCAATGTGGTTAGGGTTGGTTCGATATGTGCGGTTTATCGCGATATAAAAAATATGACAATATTACCAACTTGTTACAAAATAAACATAAGAAATTTTAATTTATTTTATTGGTTACATGATATAATATGCATATAGTACATAAGAACTTATTTTTAATATTAACAATATAGTTCTAGATCGCGTGAAATGATATATTTTGACAGTCTACTATTTTATGGACTCAATTTTGGTTGGACTTGCTAAGTTGGACTAGGTAATAAGTTGATTGCTACTAGTTGATAGAGTTAAGTTAAGTATTGCGGTTTGGTTCGGTTTTCTGAAATAAAAACCGCAAACCAAACCAAACCGTGCGGTCTAGAAGAAAAATGATTCGTGCGGTTTACACTAAATGCGGTTTTTTGCGGTTTTTGGTTTGGATTGGTTCAATTTGCGGTTTTATTTTTGGATTGGTTCGGATATGATCACCCCTACTTGGCGCGAAGGAAATAGAAGCGCGGATTGACTTTCTAGTTTTAGTTATTTTCTTGATTCTTTTGACATTCATGTTTTGGAAACTCCTCCTAAAGAGCTTCAAAATATGCTTTTTGACAACATATCTAGGGCTAGCATACCTAGGAATGTTTGTACTAATGTATAGAAAAAGAGGGAAGAAGGAAGAAATTAGCAGGAGATAGAGATAGTTGCATCACACATTGATTGATTACATTATCAGATAAGTTATAATTAAGCTCATCTAGTACAAGAATAGTGAAGCCAAATAAAAACAAAAGGCTTAGTTGTTTGCTAAAATTGGGTAAATATAAGACAATTTTGAGGAGCATAAAATAATCAGTCCAAAAATTCATTGGATATGAAACCAAAGACATAATTAAGATCATGAATTGTCCATAACAACTTGTCTCAAGTTAGGCTGTATTTTATATAAGTTGAAAAGTTTTGAACAAAAAGCTTTCTCTTTACATGTTATTTCTTTGATAATGAAAACTCACTAAAATCAACTAAATTTGTGGCCATATAGTCCAAGTACCACTGAGGGTGATAAACATGATACTATGCCTATAATTTCTTTGACATGAAAAAGACAAGTTACAACTACATATGACAAGCTTTATGTGCCTGTACTGACTTTCTATGGAACTGCAGGAAAAGAAAAACAGAAATAAAGCCTAATTTATCCCTCTTTGCCAATAAATATGAATCATATGACATCCATCACACTCCCACCTTTTTATTGGTTACAATTCTTCTCTGAATAAGGGACTTCAATGGATTGACCTACTCTTTCAGGACCATTTTAGGTAATAATATAAACTTCAATTGGTAGGCTATATCTATGAACAGATCAGAAGAGACAAAAACATATATTAGAGAGATCTACTTCCATGGCGGTTGCTGATGTTTGTAGCCAAATGGATAGGTTTCCCAGGAGCCACCATCTGGTTCTTTTCTTTTCCCACCGACCCCTGAACTTGAGGATTGTTGAAGGGTCCTGTCCTCCATAGCTCTACTTTGACCAGGAAAGAAAAATGGCCTTGTAGCCAATGCATCTCTATTCCCACCATCAATCAAGTAGCCAGAGTTAAGATCGAAGTTGGGACGGGAAGGTCCAACACCATTTAAACCAAGTTGCGTACTGGGCATGCTCATAATATATGGGGGCTGAGCGTACGATGACAGGACAGTTGATGAAGATCCCCCAACTTGAGGCACAACTGGGGCTCCTCTTGAGTCGACCATGTATGGAATTGTGCCACCTGATCCATACGCGGCTGGCGAAAAAGACAAAGAGGGCATTGAAGCCAGTCCATTATATCCCAAAAAAGTTGAATGACTGTAGGATACCGCAGGGCTCATCCCTGAAACGCCACCTGATCCTGGCATCATTGTAAGATCCATTGCAGGCTCAACAGCCTTGCCATTTGACAAAGACCAAATTTGAGGAACATTTTCTCTTCTACCGACTTCTACCTTGGCACCCAAAATAGATATTGCAGGTGCGTCTGATTTGGAAAATCCATATGCTTCAATGCTTGAAGAAGATTTACTAGGCCCTTGGTCCACCAAATCAGTTTGAAAGTATGGTCTATCATTCAAATCAATGTTTCGAACTGAAGGCTGCATTGACGACGAAGATGATGCAGGTGATGGGCTCCAATAGCCATTTCTTCCTAAGAAGAGCTGCCCCTCCATCCTCTGATCTGAAGGTTGGGTATTATCACCATCATCACCAGCACTGTTCAAATCTAATTCAAACCTCCTTGATCTTTTAGGGCTATGTTCCACTGATGATTGCCCAGAAGGCAGGCCTGAAGACTCACCAATTTGTTTTACAAATTGTTCTTCGCCCCCAGCCACATTTAGATCAAAATCAAGAAAATCCTGCTTCTGTTTAGAAATATCAGAGTTCCCACCAGCAGAAACAATCTTCTGATTATCAGAATTTTTACGAGGTGATGCAGGACGAAAGGCACTGGTGGCAGCCGACCCTTTCCATCCAAGTGTTCCTTCAAACTGTAGAGGGGCTGTTGGCAATCCTAAAGTCTGTACAGGTTTCGAAGCAGAGACAACAGGTATTGGTGTTGTAGATACAGTATTTGCAGAAACATTCACATCATCAGAACCATATTCTTCGTTAAGATCAAAGGTGCAAAGGCTTTTCTCTGAATTACCTCCTGGATCTTGAGCTGCTTCAGTTAACTGTGAGGACTCCAAGTCAGGGATACATTCTGGCTCAGCCATAATCTCATCTGATACACTCGTATGTTTCTTCTCAGGACATGCCTCAGCAGAGTTGCTTTGCCTGGATGACACCTCCTCTGGTAGGGCACAAGCAAGGTCGTCATTTTTCCCAACAGAATCCGGGCTGCCAGCTAGCCTGATTCCACCTTCTGAGATTTTCTCTGAAGAAGAGTTATTGAGTTCTCTCTCGACTTCCTGAGCAACTTGTCGAGCGACTTGCAAAGCATCAACAATACCATACTCAAGTTCAATGTCAGAATTCTTGTTAACAAGGTTAGGGCTTCTGGAACCTTTGCTCTGTTTGAAGGAATCAGAACTATTTGAGGTATCATCATCTTGATCAGAAACTTGGTCCTTGTCTTCCTTTACAGATCTGGCATATTTTCTATCAACTTCCTGAGCTACTTGTCGAGCGACTTCCAAAGCATCAACAATACCATACTCAAGTTCCATGTCAGAACTCTTCTCAATAATGCTGGGGCTCGAGGGATCTTTTCTCTGTTTAAAAGAATTAGAGCCATTTGAGGTATCATCGCCTTGATTAGAAACTTGGCTCTTGCCTTCTTCCTTCACCGAAGCTTTGGATGGTTGTGGATTGCTAGAATTTGTGGCTCTAGAACCATCCACCACATTCACTCTGTCAGAGGCATGTGTTTTCATGCTACAAGAAACAATTACTCTATCGCTAACACCATCTTCATTGATTTTAACATTATGTTCCAAAGAAGATTCAGGCATTACTGGTGCAGGCACAGGCTTAACGGTTGGTTCACTAGCACCAACAGAAACAGTTTCAGGCTTAGGACTTATCGGTGCTCCTAACTTTTCTGCAGCGCCGTTATCATTTAGCTCTTGCTTCTCCTTCATGGATAGGTCATTTAACTGTAAATCATCAGGCTGTTCTCTAAAACTGTCTTGTTTCGGTACAGGTAAGTTACAGATCCCAGACGATGTCAACTCACCTTCACTTGCGGGAGCATCTTCTTGAACAGAAGTCAAAACAGTAGCAAGATGGTTTGACCTCTCTTTGTTATCTTCACAATCCAAACTTACAGAGGATTGGTGTTCATTGTCAGAACTCTCCTTTACATTAGCAACCTTATCTGGTATCTGAGTATCTGAGCTTCTCAATATAGTCTTCTCACCCCCTTCAAGTCGCAGCACATGATCATTGTCATTACTAGCCTTGTTCACTGAAGACAACTGGCCTTCCTCCTTGAGATTCTTATCACTCATATGGTTTCTTTGACCAGTATCCATATCATGAGATTCAGCATCCCCGTTTCCAACCCCTTTCCACTTGTCAAATAATCCTCTTGCTCTATCTTGAATCTTGGAGCTGTGGTGATCAAGAAGGTTACTTACAGTGGCCCAAATTCCTGATGTAATTGGCTTTTCACTGTCTAGATATAGCTTTTCAACTGCTCGTAACATTGCAGTAATTGACTCTTCCATGATGCCATCATTAGTATCGGCACCAAATTTTTGAGCATCAGTTAACCATTTATTGATGAACCACAATCCATCTAATTGAATAAAAAGGTCAAGGCAATCTTTATTCTCTGTAGCAGCAATAGTGCTTGCAACAGCAGCCCACTGTCTCATTGTATCACCAGTGTTCTTCACAACACTGTCTTGCTCCTTCTTCATTACAGAGACCAATTCCTGCACCCGAGAAGGGGCTATGAGCCCATCTTTCATCTCAGTCAAGGTAAAGAAGTCTTCAAGAGTCATATTGTTTCACATAAGCTTTCTCAATGTGTCAAGGCTGTCCTTTTAGCACACCAGAACTTTTTCCTGCATTAATAAATTTTTGGGATTTAAGAGAAAATTTTCAAAAGCCCACACTGCAAAATATAATAGCAAAGTAAGTATGCCTGTTATTAACACAATATTCTGAGCAAGCAGTTAATGTTTGCAAAGTATTTAAGGAACTTCACTTCACACAGATTTATAGGAAAAAATCAAGTTCCAAATTACAGTAACAGTAATGCAAAATATCATTTAAAGATTATATGCACCAAAATTTTCAGTCATACTCTACTCTTTGCAAGAGACCAACTACATGAGCATTGCTGATAGCCTTAAGACACCAAAAATAGACAGTGGTGATTAACAAAGGGTATATCACAACTAAAACTATGGAAGGTCCTCAATTAAAGTCTCATAGAATATCACAGGAACAAGATCGGGAGAAGAAATATACAAAGTGAAGGATAATGGCCACAAAACAAGATAAAAGAAGAGCATTCCAGTGTCCACTGTCCAGACCAAACAAACTATTCCCATCCTATAGTATGTTTGAAATGTCAAAAAAATTCTTGCCCCTGGAACCTAGTCCATAAGCCCACATGACCAAATCTGTCATAAAGCAATAGAGGGGGCGTGGGGGTGGTGGTGGAAATAGCCCCTCGAAAAAATACTTGCAGATTCACTAATGCAAATCATTTACAAAGATCAGCTACTCTGGCTCATTATATAAATTAGTTTTCTGTTAGTCTTGTTCTAAATGGTAATGGTACTAACTGGCATTTGGCTGCAACCTATCATATTGTAAATTAGCCACAGTTTATATTGGGAGAATCAAGTTTACTGAAGATGTCAGAGAATTATATGCCTGATAAATGATGACTTGATAATTAAATGAAAGGTTAATCTTTCAATCTATTATTGTCAGTGAAAACTATGAAATCTCAAGATCCTATTATATGATGGTTTGATCAATAAAATTTTATAGCAAATTTGGTTACTATAATGATAATCCAATAGATATATGATGCAAATTTATAGTTTGGACAGTTCCCAACCCTATTATAATTGGGAAAGAAAGTGTGGGTCTGAATTTACTTTTAATTTAAATCTATATAATTCTACAGAAAAATTCTCAAAATCAGGCTTTTACGGTGACAGCAGAGACACATTTCATTATCAATATTAACAAAATCGATAATGAAGACGTGTCAAGTGCAGAATCTTAGTTCTAATTAACAAATATATGCATTAATGAACCCCATATCACTACAATATAAAAAGGTCAAACTGTCAACACGAAAACATCTTTGTTTAACATTTATTTCAATTGAATGTAGAATTCTACCCACACCCCCCAAAATTTGTCGTTTTTTAAAACAGATTTGGGCCAACACGTGCGGAATCAATGAGCACAAGTTTGGAAGACTCTGAAGTTCAGTCGATGTAACATGTTTCATATTTGAACATGGTTTCAATATTGAATTATCAAGGAAAATTAATAATAACAATAGAACATAAAGAACTAAATGAATGAATATCCAGACCTAAATCTATCAGCAATAAGATTAGCAATCACTTCAAGAATAGGTATCAAGTCACACTTAAAAAGAAAAAGCTGTAACTACCAAATCTAATATCACTAAATCAATATTAATTCATATTGCAAATTTGCAACAACCAAAATCAGAATCAGAACTATAATCATAATCCCCAACACAAAAAATGTAATTCAACATAATTTAATTAAACAAATAAATCATGATTAAGAACAAATTCAGAACCAAAAAAACACATAATATTACTACAGAAAGAGAAGAAAAAAAAAAGAGAACCTTATAGCAATCCTTAATTTTCAATTTCAACGAAGTGTAGCATATAAATTCTAATTATAATGTAAAAGGGGAAAAAGAAACCTAATTGCAAAACCCTAAATTTTATGTTTTTTATAGAAGAAAATTAAAACACTAGTATAGAAGATTAAAAATTGAATCGTGTATCGAAATGTAAAAATGAATGAAGTTAATACGCAACAATAAATCATAATGAAAAAGGTGAGATTCGTAACGAGAAACGCAAATCAGAAAATAATTGAAATTAAGAGTAAGAGCGACAAAAATTGAGGTAGAAAGTGATGAGTTTTACCTCGGTGAAACAAATCGAAACCCTAGCAGCTATGTTTCAGCTGCAAAAAAGGAAAAATTGGATAGTCTTAGGTATTGGAGAATTCTAGAATGTTCTGTGTAAAGGGCTTTTTTCGAATTGTATTAGGTTGAGTTGTTGTGTTGGAAGAATGAATGTTAAAAGAAGAAAATGAAGAATAACCAACGTTTTTAGTTGTTGTTCGTTCATATGAATATTTTCGTCTTGGAAAATACAGTACCAAATAATATTCGGTGAAGATGATTTGATTTGATTTGATTTTTTTTGTGAATATATTTTCCCCTTTGGTTTGTAAGTTAAGTTGGGCATTAACACGTGCGACGCCATAACTTGTTTGGAAATGATGTGATGTGAGCTTGCGTGTGACTTTATTTATATTTATGATTTATGAAATCAAATTCATTTCATATCATATCCACTTATTTCAATATCACTTTCTCTATTTAATCTACTATTTCAATATCCCTTTCTCCATTAACAAATGTACTATACATCTTATCTATATTACTATACTTAGAAATTTAGTAAAGAACAAATAAAAAATGGTTATTGAAAGTATAATTTAGTTGCTTACAGTGAAATATCGATTGATATTTAAAGTCTGTAAGTCTATTTATAAAATAAAATATAACATTTTATTTATAAAAGCGTAAATATATATGGTAAAAATTGATTGATTTTCTATTTGTTAAAAAAGTCTCATCAATTGCGAGATGTTTGTTCCGAAGATGACCCCTTCTTTGGAAAAAACTACTTGTCTATCCACGAGCCACTCCACGAGGAAGAGGAGGATGCACCACCTAAGTGGCCTGCTGGAGCAGAAGCTTACTGTGAAGCTGGTCCATCGGTGGGGTTGGTTGGAGAGCAAGGCTTTGTTGGCCGTTGGATGGTTCGGGAGTGGAACTTCCCTCACGATCTGAGGAGAGGGTTAGGTACTGTTTCCAATTTCCCTCGACCATAATAATTATTTATAAAGTAGAGTCAATCTCCATCTTATAAGTTGGTTTTGTAAGGATGCGTTAAACTTAATACTCATTTCTAAGATGATATAGAGTCTCTCCACGATTCGCTAGAGCCGGTTTTATAAAGATGAGTTAGACCTAATAAAAACAATTATTCATTGTAATAAAAACTCCTTCAAGTGTTATATAATTGTTCGATAATCGTATCAAAGATAACTCTAAAAATAAATATATTAAAACAAGTGTTATATAATTGTTCGATAATCGTATCAAAAATAAATATATTAAAACAATCAATCATTTTCTAATCTTCAAATATGAAACCTAACTCTAAACTTCATAGCAAGATCACTTTTCCTAACTTTGGGATTTTTTTGCCACATAACAATTTTATGAATTTGGAGTTTAGCCCAACTCCGTTTTTTAGCAGTACAACTTTCTTTTTTAATAAAAATATAGAAAAATAAATAAAAATTCCCTCTATCCTACAATGAGTATATACATTTGTAAAAAAAATAAAATTGTCTCAAATAAATGACACAATATATTAATTACTTACTCTCCAGTTCTACCCTTTAAATTTTTAATCAATAGACTTAAATATATTCCAAAAGAATAACATAACATTTACCGATATTTGATATTCATAAAGACTAATTGATATGTTTTTTTCCCTTCTAATTTGTAAACAAAGTAGTAAATACTATATTAAACTCACACACATGTGATATTCCAAATTCAAACTTAAATGAATGAGTATATATATAGGGCCGACCCAACACTAAATTAGGCTTAAAGAAATTTTAAAGTGAAGCGAAAAATAGTTATTTGAATTTTTAAAATGTTATAAACTTGTTATCTCTTTTTTATAATGTTTTCTCAGACCTTTATGTTTTTCTCAGAAGTATTTTTCTACCATAAGCTAATGAACTTATGACTTATAATGAGCCTTTTTTTCTTAGTAAATTTTTTTCTTTTTAGGAGGTTTAAAATTCTTGCATGAATTGTGCTACCATTGGATCGACCCTGTATGTATATAATAAGATCAACATTGTTAATTGAGTTTGGCCCCTCAGACACTTACATGTTCGATTTGTCATGTCATGAGTAAAATGACTTTATTTCTTTTTGTTTTTTTTGTCGAATAAATAACTTTATTTTCCTCAATGTAAAATAGTTCGAATTTTTTCTAACCAAATTAGATTGGGCTAAACAATAGATGAAAAGCAAATGAGCGACTTCATTTTCAATTCATCCCACACGTCCAAATCTAAAAGCATTGATATTTGCACCTCCCATATTTACTAATATACTAAATTCTAAATTTCTTGCTCATATGGCATAAGTAAAAGTAGGATCGGTAGAACAATTTATTGGCCATGCTTTACTTACTTTATGACCGAACTTCGGATTATTAGGTCTCATTTCTCTAAAAACAAGCAAAAAATAAAAGAGAAAAAGGATTGTGTAAATATGAAGTTCTTGATCAAAAAACTTGACAACGGCGAGTCATCTTCTAAGAGACTGCTACTTGTCCAACACATAAATTGAATATAAATCTTGATTAAGTTAAAAGAGACTTGCATCACCACATTTAAGTCATCTTCTAAGAGACTGCTACTTGTCCAACACAGAATTCGATTGATATCACACCAATAACCTTTAGTGTGTGGAGCAAACGATTAAAGCAACCACAAATTGAGAACCGACAATAATAATCACGAACAAATAAAACAACGAAAGCGATAAAGAGACACAAACGACTGTTTACCCAATTCGGTGTTAATGAACCTAATCTGGGGGAGAGAGCAGCCTCTCCGTTCCACTATCAATAGAAACCTTGATTACAATGAGATTCTCCACAAGAGTTACTAGAATTATAGTTTTCTTAATTCTACCCTTTACCCGAATCTCTCCCCGTGACCAAGAGATTCAATCAACAAGTGTTTCCAAGGTGATAGAATGTTTCTCCCAACCCTAGAGTCTTCCCAAGATATTCTCTATTAACCCTAGTATGTATGTTGGCCTTAGAAACCCTAAAAAACACCTTATGGCCCCTGAAAACGCAAAACAGCTATATAAACACGCGGGTCTGCGCCCTGGCGCCCTCACGAGGGCTCGTGGCCGCGCCCTGGCGCCATCACCCGACACCACTGCGCCCTGGCGCCATCACCCGACACCACTGCGCCCTGGCGCCCTTACGAGGGCTCGCCTGCCCGTTGCCTGCTGCCTGCTGCCTGTTGAGCCCTCATCAAGGCACACCAGCTTCCTGCAACAGCATCATTTTCAAGGCAATATCCAACAGTTGACACGATCATATTTACTTAACGAACATAAATTGTGGTTAATGAATACTATCATTTACTATACTTTTAACACAAAATCATAAATATTTGAATAAATGGTTATTTGATATATGTATATTTATTTATTTTTGACAATAAAAAACTCATCCCATTTCATTATTTAATAATAAAGGGGTAATACAAAGAGGTAATGTTTCATTTCATTATTTGATATATGTATATTTAAGGACCTAGAAAATGGGCTTAATTACATTCAAAATCATTAATTGTGTCAAATTGACGAACAATAAGTTGCGACACCTAATTTGTTATATTCATTAACCATACACTAAATGTAATTAACCATATATCTCATAATGTTATTTTCAATGCAATAACTTTTGTATAACAAGCTATCATCATCAATGAGCAAATTCAAGTATTGAGATTTACTATGAGGTCAGGTGTTTATTAATTGCCTCAGTTTCCAAGTTAACTGTGTCTACATGTTATGTTGAAGGTCCTTGAGGAGAGACTATGAACCAAACAACCAGTTTGAATTAACAAAACATCAGAAAAAAAGCTAATTGTTCTACCAAATCAGAAGGAAATCTGCATGAAATCCTTCCCTTAATTGTTCTACCAAATCATTTAAAAGATTGCAGCATATGATTTGCAATTCATGATTATATTTGGTTGATCGTTTGCCTGAAAATAGACTAAAAAAGATTAAATATTCTTTGTAGGTGTCTTTACGAAGAGGAAGAGAAGAGGTTATTGTATTCGTGTGTGAGGAAAATTTCACTCTCATGCGAGTCCTTGAGGTCGTATTGGACTAATGGGTGTATATTAATTTGGACTTTTAAGTTACAGTTTGAATTGAGTTTGGCTAATTTAGTATTAGTAAGCATCTCGGTTCAATTCATTGAATTTAAAAATTGAAATCAAGAATCAAACTAAGCTAGTACTGCATTTTTCAGTTTAATTTAGTTTTTTATCTGAACCAAATATGATCGGATAATTTTTAATTTGGTTTTTCGATTTTATCAATTTTGTGTGAATCACTTACACCCCTACTTCTGACAACAGGACATTGGGCCTAGACTAAGGGCATTTTTAAATCTTCCTAAATGTCCAAATCTAAGGACATTGATATTTACACCTCTCATTTTTACTAATATGCCCCATATAGAGTTTAGACTTTAGTAGATATATTTTCTGGTTTTCCCTCTGCAAACATTTGAACGCTTTGAGTTCTGATATAATTATGATTGAGAATGAACTAAGAACATGAAGATTTAATTGCATACAAACGACTTATATGAAATCCTATGTATATATAATCAATTTGCTATCACAATTTCAAATATTTGTGATTCTCTAAGAAGCACAACACAGTCACATTGAGACTGCTGATAAATCTCTTATACACACAAAAACAAAAACGCATATTATTATTCTTGCGAGTGTGAAGAACGAAGAATAGAATTTGAATTTATCTTACAAACAAAAAGAATTTGAATTTATCTTTTTTGACGAGTGGTTTGCAATTGAAATTTAACTATATAATAACAAAATGTACCAAACTTGCATGTCACTTACATTACAAACTTAGAATGGTACCATACATTACTACCAAGCAATATTCATTCATTAGGGAGTTCTCCATTGAAGCTCAATTTGAATCTTTCCATTTTTAGAGTCAATAAGATGATATTTCTCATTGATTCTTTTGTTGCTAACAACATCAGATAAATTTATCTCCACATATCCAAGATTTTCCTGATTAACAAGGTAGTATATATTAATAATAATGTTAAAAAAGCATAAGACAAATATGAGCATGTATGCATGAATTGATCTTATAGTGTTACCTTAGGATGCAGTAGGCCAAACTTTGAGGAGGCACTTTGGACTTCAACATAAAGCTTGTCCTTGGTGGGGGGTTCATCTAGAGTAAATTGAAACGTTTCACCCCATCTTGGATCTCTATTTTTCCTTACATGCTGTACAATTGCCATTAACAATAGTCAAATTTCACATGAATAAGTTCAAGCCAGATTCAAATAAATTATAAAGTGACAGATCGCAAACAATATATTTGATTTGAGTTACTTATTTTGAATCATCATCGGTTTATACTCTATAATGAGTTACTTATTTTAGAGAAGTCAAATTTAATATTTGAGTGATGAGCTTTTGTTCATGTTGAGATTAATCCATAGTTGTTGAATTAGTTACTTGTATCACAAGTCAGTTACTTGTAACAGAAGTTAGCTTGTAAAAGTGAATGTGTTAGTTGGTTAAATGTTTGTTATTTTCTGTTTGATAACAGTTAGAGTTAGAGAAGTAGTTAGTTAGTTACCAAGTGTGGTTAAGAGACTTGGTCAATAAGCAACATATATAAATATAGAGTTGCATTGTAATTTTCAATTAGTGTGTGATCAATAAAAACCTCTTCTCTTCTCTGAATTCTCTCTTTAATTCAATCATCAATTTTATAGTGTTCTTCCTTCATCAATCTTATAGTTTTCTTTCACCATAAGTGTGTGTGTGTGTGATCATTGGAATTGGCATTATCGCTGCGCCCGAGCCCTCACCAGGTCATTGTGCTTGTGTGCATGATCTGTGTTGATTCATAGTGTTTGAAACCCAACAAGTGGTATCCATAGCTCCTGGTTCTCGATCTTGGAGCAAGTCTTGAAGTGTTTCTTGTTCAACAAGATGTCGAGCTCTCATTCAAATGGTCACTTTCCCATGAATCTTCCAATCTTGACAGGGAAGAATTATGATAACTGGTGCAAGCAGATGAAGGTGGTGTTCTGCTACCAAGATATGTGGAATCTTGTAACAGAAGGTGTTTCAACAATTGCTGATAGTGCTACAGATGAAGAGAAAGCAGCACATAAAGAATTAAAGAAAAGAGATTTTAAAGCTTTGTTTATTATCCATCAATGTGTAGATCCTGACAACTTTGAAAAGGTTGGTGATTGTGAGAATTCTAAAGAAGCTTGGGATATTCTGGCTCGATCTTTTGGTGGTGCTGAGAAGGTGAAAGAGGTAAAGCTCCAAACCTTCAAGAGGCAATATGAATTGTTACAAATGGAAGAAAGTGAAAGTGTTGGTGACTACTTCACTAAAGTGACAAGGTTAGTGAATCAGATCAAAGGTTGTGGAGAAGTGTTGACAACTAAAGCTGTGGTTGCAAAGATCTTAAGATCATTGCTTCAAAAATTTGATCATCTGGTAGTGGCAATAGAAGAATCAAAAGACTTGTCCACTTTGACAAAAGAAGAGTTGCAGGGAACTCTTGAGTCACATGAACAAAGAATGAATGAAAGAGCTGCAGGCAAGGCTAAGGCAGATGTAGCACTGCAGGCTCAATCAAACAGAGATAAGAAGAACAAAGGGAAGTGGAGCAAGAATGGAGGTAATCACCAACAACAAAACCCAAAAGAAAATCAAGAATCTCACGGCTCAAATAACAAGAATTCAAGCAACAGTTATGGTGGAAGAGGTGGAAGAGGAGGTAGAGGTGGCAGAGGTGGAAGAGGAGGTAGAGGTTACTATAAGAAGTTTGATAAGAGTAACATTCAATGTTACAATTGTCAAAAATATGGTCATTTTGCTGATGAGTGCAATAGTGAGAAGAAGGAGTCAGATAGTGATGCAAAACTTGCAAAACAAGAAAATGAAGAAACATTGCTGATGGTTACTACAAAGGAAGAAGATAAGTACAATGATCAATGGTACTTAGATTCTGGTTGTTCATCACACATGACTGGGAGGAAGGACTGGTTTGTCAGCATCAACAAATCAATGAAGAGCAAGGTGAGATTTGCAAATGATAGTGCATTAGCTGCAGAAGGAATTGGTGATGTGCTGATCAAAAGAAATGATGGTAAGCAATCACTGATCTCAAATGTTCTATACATTCCTGGCATGAAGAGTCATTTGCTAAGCATTGGTCAGTTATCTGAAAAGAATTATAAAATAGTGATAGAAGATAAGCTGATGAGGGTAACAGACACTAATGGTAGATTAATTTTGAAAGCTCCAATGTCTCAGAATAGGACTTTTAAAATTGAACTCAATGGGTTAGAACATAGATGCTTAGCAACTGCAGCTAGTAAAGATGAATGGATATGGCACTACAGGCTTGGTCACTTGAATTTCAAAGATATGTGTAACTTGCAGCAGAAGCAAATGGTAAGTGGTCTACCAGAATTTGAAATTCCAAAAGAAGTGTGTGAAGAGTGTGTGCAGGCCAAGCAACATAGAAATAGCTTTAGCAGAGATGCTGGGAGTAAAACTAAGGCTATTCTTGAGGTGGTGTACTCTGATGTGTGTGGACCAATACAAGTTGACTCCATTGGAGGAAACAGGTACTTTGTCTCATTTATAGATGATTTTAGTAGAAAACTATGGGTTTACTTGATTAAGAAGAAAAGTGATGTGCTTGATGTGTTTATCAAGTTTAAATCCATGGTTGAGAGGCAAAGTGGTCACAAAATCAAAGTGTTAAGAACAGATGGAGGTGGTGAATATGTATCAAAAGAATTTGATACATTGTGTGAGAAAGATGGGATAGTGCATGAAGTTGTGCCACCATACACACCTCAGCAAAATGGTACTGCAGAGAGAAGGAATAGAACAATAATGAACATGGTGAGAAGCATGTTGAAGGGTAAGCATCTCCCTAAAGAGCTATGGGGTGAAGCTGTGTCCACTGCTGCATATGTCCTTAACAGATGCCCTACAAAGAGGTTGGATAGAATCACACCAGAGGAGAGTTGGTCAGGTGTAAGACCAAACTTGAATCACTTGAAGGTGTTTGGTTCATTGGTGTATAGGCATGTGCCAGATCAACTAAGAAGAAAACTGGATGATAAGTCAAATCAGATGGTGCTAATTGGTTATCATTCAACTGGTGGTTACAAATTGCTTGATCCAATAACAAGGCAAATTGTAATCAGCAGAGATGTGATAGTTGATGAATTAAAGGAATGGGATTGGAGTCACAATGTGAAGAAGAATTCAGTAAGAGTCATGTTTGAAGATCAAGAAGGTGAAAGTGAATCACCAGTTCAAACAAATGATCTTAGACCCCAGAGACCTCAAAGATCAAGAGTTATGCCTGCAAGGTTGCAAGACTGTGAAGTCACTACTGATGATCAAGTGAATGATGAGGGTGAGTTAGTGCACTATGCATTCCTTGCAGATACAGAGCCAGTGAGCATGACTGAAGCACTCAACAATCCAAAATGGATTAGTGCTATGATTGAAGAGCTGAATTCAATAGAAATAATGACACATGGTCCTTAGTCAACTTACCTCAGAATAAGAAAGCAATTGATGTGAAATGGGTGTTCAAAGTGAAGGTGAATTCACAAGGTGAAGTAACAAGACACAAAGCCAGATTAGTAGCTAAAGGGTTTCTTCAGAAAGAAGGTATCGATTTTGATGAAGTGTTTGCACCAGTGGCCAGAATTGAAACTATTAGGTTAGTTGTTGGTATAGCCAATATCAACAACTGGTCTATGTATCAAATGGATGTGAAATGTGCTTTCTTAAATGGACCTCTAGAAGAAGAAGTGTATGTGAAGCAGCCAACTGGTTTTATTGATGAAGATCAGAAAGAGAAAGTGTACAGGTTGCATAAAGCACTATATGGGCTCAAACAAGCTCCAAGAGCTTGGAATAGAAGAATTGATAGTTTCCTAAGTGATATGGGATTTTTGAAATGCACCACTGAACATGGAGTCTATGTGAAGAGATCAAGTAGTAATGACTTGATTATCTTATGCCTGTATGTTGATGATCTGCTAATCACAGGCAGTAATGAGAAAGAGATAGGTGACTGATCTTGGTCACATTTCATATTTCTTAGGAATTGAATTTTACAAAAGCAGTAGAGGTTTGCTAATGCACCAGAAGAGATATGCTAGTGAAGTGCTTAAAAGGTTTGATATGGTAAACTGCAATCATGCAGTAACTCCAGCTGAAGCAAGGCTACAATTGTCTAAAGACTCTGATGATGCTGATGTTGATCCAACTCAATTCAGAAGATTAATTGGATCACTAAGGTACTTGTGTAACACTAGGCCTGATCTGACATATAGTGTAGGTGTGGTGAGTAGATTTATGCAAAAGCCAAAACTCTCACACTTAACTGCAGCAAAGAGAATTTTGAGATACATTAGAGGTTCATTAGACTATGGAATTCTGTTTCCAAGTGAAGATAGAGGAATGAAGTGTAAACTGACTGCATACACAGACTCTAGCTGGTGTGGTGATGTAGATGACAGAAAATCTACAGCTGGTTATGTGTTCTTATTGGGTGGTGCCCCAGTGGCTTGGTGTTCAAGAAAAGAATCTGTGGTAGCTCTATCTTCATGTGAAGCTGAATATATTGCAGCTTCACTTTGTGCATGTCAGGCTGCTTGGATGGAAAATCTGATAGATGAGATTATGGGAGAAAATCATGGTGCTATAGAAATGAATATTGACAACATGTCTGCAATCAACTTAGCTAAAAATCCAGTGTCACATGGAAAAAGCAAGCATATTGAAATGATGTTTCATTACTTAAGGGAACAGGTCAACAATGGTAAGCTAGTGTTGAAGCATTGTAGGAGTGAAGACCAAATTGCAGACATAATGACCAAGGCAGTGCAAACTGATGTATTCAAGAGGCTGAGAAACATGATTGATTTGTGTCCATTAGCAACTATGTCTTAGGTGGTGTGTTGGGATTAATCCATAGTTGTTGAATTAGTTACTTGTATCACAAGTCAGTTACTTGTAACAGAAGTTAGCTTGTAAAAGTGAATGTGTTAGTTGGTTAAATGTTTGTTATTTTCTGTTTGATAACAGTTAGAGTTAGAGAAGTAGTTAGTTAGTTACCAAGTGTGGTTAAGAGACTTGGTGAATAAGCAACAGATATAAATATAGAGTTGCATTGTAATTTTCAATAAGTGTGTGAGCAATAAAAACTTCTTCTCTTCTCTGAATTCTCCCTTTAATTCAATCATCAATTTTATAGTGTTCTTCCTTCATCAATCTTATAGTTTTCTTTCACCATAAGTGTGTGTGTGTGTGTGTGTGATCATTGGAATTGGCATTATCGCTGCGCCCGAGCCCTCACCAGGTCATTGTGCTTGTGTGCATGATCTGTGTTGATTCATAGTGTTTGAAACCCAACAGTTCATACTAAAAAATAGGTGACAACTCGATAATCTCAATAGCAATAAATCAGAAGCCGACAAATCAAAATCATCATATACAATATAAGAATTAGATGGTAAATAGATATCATGTATATTTGAACATATGATACCTTGGTTTTTCTTTCCTCTCCTTTAAATATGAGCCGCGCATACGGATTGGTGTGGTGTTTTCCTTCAACCTCTTCAGCTTCATGGATGATAATCACAAGCAAACCACCAGTAGCAGGTGTTCCTTCAGGAGCCTTATCTACTCCATTGGTGTCTTCCGTATTCTTAGGTAACTCATCTTCGGTAAAAGGTTTGTACATAACTTCCACAACGAGCTCTCCACGCGGTTTCTCATTCTCAGGATTATCAGGTTCAAGCGTCTTGAGTAACTTAAGAGTAAGTTCTTTTGGCTCATTTGGTGTAAGCTCTTTCAATGGAATTACATTCATACCCATCTTCTCATGCTTTCCAATCTAATTAACCATAAGAAATTAAAGTGACATGCTTGAAAATATGTTACAACTTGCAAGAAATAAAGTATAATTTGCTTGATTAACATTCTAATAAGGGTGTGTCTAGATGAGAGAATTTCATGAGGTAATGTAATTTTAGAGGATAATTCAAATTCTTCTATGTATATTAGTTTGGATGAAATTGGTCCCTATTTTTAATTTTTTGCAGATTGGTCCCTAAAATTTTTGAAATTGTAAATTGGTCCCTCAACTTTTGTAAAATTTTGAACTTGACCCAAAACTTCTAAAATTTCATTTTGAATCCAAATTTGCATGTGAAGGTACTAAGTAGTAATTACCTGCTCCCAGTCATAAACATTTAGCATTAAGACTTGAGATTCTGGATCTTTAATGACCACATTGAATTCTTCATTCCATTCTGGATTCAAGTTCTTGTATTTCACAGTTGTTTTCTTTGAAGCAAGTTTATCATCTTTGAGTTTAAGTTTCACATAAGGGTCTGCTCCTCCCATTATATCTTTCTTTTTAAGCTTCAATGCTCTCACAACCTTCACATGAAGAATTCCAACTGGCGCTTTCATGGCCCTAACAAATTATATAACCAAGTAAAATTATAGTCAATCTAATTAACACTTAATAATGTTATAAACTGATAAATTTAAGGAAGAAAAAATGAGACATACTTTGATGGATCCATTATTTGCACCGCTAAGGCCTTAGGCCACAAATACATTTTTGCAACTTGTTCATTTATAATTTCCTGAAAGAAAGTGAGAGGAGATATCAATGCAACTGAAAATTCGCTACCTAGCAACTGAAAATTCGCTACTTAGCAACCGATTTAGTGGCAGAAATGTTTTCTAGCGATTGATTTTCCAAACCGGTCTCTAAATTATTGACTGATAAATCAGTTTGTGACTGATAACTGATTTAGAGATTGATTTGAAAAATGCCGCTCAAGATAAACCACTACTTGCTAATGTTAGCGACCGATTTGACAATTTTAGTCTCTAAGCCGATCACTATATCATAGTTTTTTGGTAGTACTACAAGCATAATATTAACGATTAGCCACAAACAATTATGGAAAATGTAGAGGACATAGAAGTATTATATGCTACCTGAACAATCCTGTAAAGACCAGGAATAGCCATTGCATCAGCTCCAAGCAGTTTTAGTCCAAAATCGACATGTGGCTACAATCAATGAAACAAAATGAGATTGTGCTTGCATGTTACACACTATGCTAGTTTTTCAGATGTTTTTGTCCTCACTAAGAAGTAGACATCATGTATATATACCTTCTCCATGAGAGACACGTAAATATTAGCGAAACAAGGAAAACTGGGAACCAAAGGCTTCAACGTTATGCGTGGAGAAGCAAATACTTGCAAATCAACAACCTGCAATCGTTTTTTTAAAAACGGCCAATGTTAGTATTGTTAGTACATTTGCATTTTCTATGGTTAAATAGGTACATAAATGGAGGTACTAATTAAATACCTGAACTGTGGCGCGCAATCCAAATGCTTTGACTGCAACTATAATGTTAGGATTCCCAGCCCATTTCAATGATAGTTCCATAATCAATTCCTTTTCATCAGTGCTATACACTTTCATTCCTGCAACCATATTATATAGGAGTATTTTGATCAACATAATTAAGCATTTATCAGTCTAATGTCTAAACTTATATTTGCTCATTACTATATATACCTTGAAAAGTTGGTGGTAGAGAACCCAAGTTAAGTTCTTCAAATTCAACTGAATCAATTTTGTACTTTGGAATTTGTTCAGCAATAATTGGCTTTGCTATAGTTCTTGCAGTCTTGCATATTGCCTATAACATTTAATTAATTGTTGGTACTCTTTGAATATTTATATTTCAAAATATTTGCATCAATAATACAAAATCTCAAAGATAAAATGTGTGCATTATACCTTGTTCAAATAAGGCCACATAGACTCAACAAATTTATTAAGCCAGTCAAGCTGCAAACAACAAAATATTTATTAATCACTTATACTTTTACAGAGGGTTTAGATAGAATTTAAAGAAAAATAATAACATACACGATCATAGTCTGGATTTTTTATCCAAAAGGGTAACTCTGGAAGTAACTGTTGCAGAAGTTTTGCATCCAGCTCAACCAAAGGACGAACGGTAGGATCCTGAAATCATATCAAACATGTCATATTTTGAAAATGTTAAGAAAAAAAAAACTATTAGGTTAAATATGTTTTTGGTGCCTCTAAATATACCAACTTTCATTTTTAGGAAATAATAACTGCAACCGCTATGCTATGAGAGGCGTAGGCACAATTGGACGAACTTTCTTACCAAAGTGTATTAATTGTTTTCTTTTTTTATATATCTTTGCTTTTTCAAACCAGATTGTTGTTCTAACACTTATATACTGTAAACTAGTCTTATACTATATTTATTATCTAGCATAAGTCTATAGTTAAACAATGAGAAGAAAAAAATGCCCTGCATATAGATCCCTTCCTTTGAGTTGATACAATATTAATAAACATATATCAAAATTGAAATTAAAATTGAAATTGAAATTGAAACTTAATTATGATCCAAAACACACACAACATATGAGGTTAGAGAGCAGAAGAATTTCTGTACAACATTATTTAACTCACAAATTTGTTTTATAATATAAATCTGATCCATAATCAATTTTAATTTCATCCATCTTAAGGAACCCCTCTTACTCAATTATAGTATTTCTCCAAAAAAACAAAAACAAAACAGTAGCAAAAGGATAAATTCACAGATTAAAAAAAAGTCAACAGAGCAAAAAAAAGAATTTTAAAACAAAAAAGAAGAGAATATATCATTTGAAGAAAAAACTTAGAGGTAGCTAGAAAGTAGAAACTAGAAACCTTGACATCTGTTGGTTGGAAGTAGATAAAGAAATAGTATCCAATGACAAGTCCAAGTGAAGTTCCAATTCCAAGTCCCAAAAAACCAGTAATTGTACTTAAAATACCCATTTCAAGATCACTCTCTAATGTAGATACTAGCTAGTTAGCTTCCATATCAGAATTAGAAAGTTCCAAATTAAACCTCATAAACAAGTACTTGTTGTGGATGAATGAATGGATTAAATTTCTGAATTTGGATATTAAAAAACAAGTAATAATAAATAGAAAAGACAAGGAACATGTACTATTATTTATGTTGTTTGAAAGTGAAATAATGTAGCCCTTAATCTATTGGCCACTCTTTACCTTACATCATAGGCCACTTGGTATCCACATAAATAGTTGACAACGATATATATATATATATATATTTGGTGTAAAGTGTAAGTGTCGGCAAGGTCTATTCTTTTAGATATTTTATTTTAAATATATATTTCATGTAAGAGATTTCATAATTCATGTAGTCACAAATGATTCATTTTCATTTGTATATGAGAAAAAAATGAATATAGTCAAAATTATTGGCCAAAGTTACTATATTTTAAAATAGATTGGAGTTTAAATTTGAGTTACTTTTGAGCTAAATGGATGATTCTTCAAAGATAATGATCCAACCAACTATGAAATAATGTTGATGCTTAAAAACAATGGAATAAAGAGAGGTACATGTGCTTTCTATTTTGGCTTTTTATTATTCCTTTTTTGGCCTGTCTTTGGCCCTCCATGTGTCCTTAGCAATTGTGAAAAACTGACAAACTTTTTTTGCTGTTCCTTTTGTACTAGTTACATACCCGTGCTGACGCACGGGACGCGCCTTCGGCGCGCTGATGTTTTAAGTGGTTATTATGGTTGTTAGCGGGTTAAATCTAAGTTGAACTTAAAAAAAAATAGTTATATCATGAATAATTTATTAAAAAATCGGAAGAAAAAAACTTAGTTCTATCATGAACAATTTATGTCGTACTTTTTAAAATTATTAGAATTTGATGAGAAAAAAAAGAAAATAAAAATCATCTATGGCGATGTAAAAAATATCTGATCACATCAGGTTTGTAATGATCACATCAGGTTTTTCTTTGTGTAGTGTTCCACGTCCCATCGTCACCATAAGGGAAAATAAGCGGATACTGGTAGGCAAGATAAGCTGAATGAAATTCATCTATTCTCTCAAGTTTCCCACTATGCTCTTCTATAATGATGTCTCTAGTTTCTCCATGATCAACATCGCCTACAATGAGTTCTGCGACTTCAGAAACAGTTGGAAGATTGTAGATTCTACCATCAGTCTTCCTATCATGGATGAGCCTCAATTTCAAATCTTGTGTATTACCTTCCTTTAATTTATCTTGTGCCATTCTAAACACTTTTGCATGGACATTGTGTTGATCAAGCATAGAACCCAAATTCTTAACAATTTCAGGGTCAACAGACTTGTTGTCACTGCAATATATTAATTTGCAATGATGTTATTAGCTATAAACCGTGAAAAATTATGGACTATACAGTTACTAAATGACAACAATTCATTATCGGTTTGCTACTTCATTATCGGTGTCATAAATATAAAGCTAAGCAAACTTAGGAGCATCACCCTCTTTCGGTAACATGCTTCCAATTCGATGACATGGTTGTCCATGTAACCTCAGTATTGGAGGACCTCTACCTCCATTGACTTTTTTGTCAAATTTCATTCCGGGGAATGTGAAGGCAAACATGGAATTGTACATTCTGAGGTTTTCCTGGAAGTTTTTACTTTCTTTTGAATGGCTATCCAACAGTAAGTTTTGTAGAAGTTGAGGTGGGTGTTTAAGAGTTGGCAATTGAACTTTACCATTACCACAACACATTTGAAAAGTTGGGTTTGCACTGTCTCTTGACTTCCCACGTCTTTCTTGACACCACATTAGAGCTCCACATGCCTCACATTCAAATAGAGGATCACCAATATCGGAATAACCTAACAATTACATGATATTAGATATTAGATATAGATCCATCACCAACCACTAATAGATGCAAAAAAATACTCAAAGATAGTAAACAAATTTTAGTTTTTTGTTTACCTTGTGATGAAGGTGAGTTCGTATCAGTCAAAGAGCTAGTTCCGCCGTCATTATCATTGCCGCTGTCAGAGTCATCATCCCATGGTTCATCTTCACTACTATCTGATAATTCATGATCGATGACTACTTCATCAGGTGTAGGTGCATTTGTTGGTTTCCTTTTTGGTGTTGTATTTAAACTTTCAATAGGAATTGAGTTGGATTGAACACATTCGAAAGATTGGATGAACTTGTTGTGACATCTGCAAACTTGTTTGCCAAGTTAACTTGAAAATTTTGAAATTGAGGCCTCCTATTGGAAGGTGGTTTATTTTTATGATCATTTGAGGAGGTGGAATTGTTAGAAGCGGGTTTTTTTTTTCTCTTGGTAGATGTGGGATGTTGTAAGTAAGAATTAGTAATATCAGCTAGGGGAGTTTTGTTTTGGTTAGTAGCAGACATAGCTGGAGTTGTTCTAATAGTTGAATTAGAATCAACAATGTGACAGGCTATCACATTTCTCAATCTTCGTTTGTGTTGTAGTATGATTTTTCTTCTCAACCTAGCCTTTGCAGTAGCTACTTTGCTTGTGTCAATTTGTTCATACATTGTTCAATTACCTATAATGGTGTGGATAAAAATGAATATCAGTCATTTCTAATAAGTAAGAGTTATAGCATGTCAACAGTGTAGTTCTTAAATGAGACAATGACTTTTATCAAATGAGAATTTAAACTAATTTACTAAGTTAAATGGAAATCTGTGTGATTGAAGAGTTATTATCATCTTGTCAGTTATATAATGTAGCTATATATATGAGTGTCTAAATTTCTTATTTGAAGGTTAGGGAGCAATGTGTATAAATTAACATAACATGTTTTTACAAATCTTGCCTTGAAAGTGTTTTTAATAATAGAACTTGCAAGATATTGTTAGATATAGCCACTCCAACATTTGTGATACAAACTACTATAAGTTTTAACCTTACTTCATAACAGAAGGTATACAACTCCAAATGTAATCTGTAAGATGAGTTGATTCAAAATGGAGTAAACTATCAAAATGATTCAGTACAATTTAAATGATACCTTTACAATTTTCAGCTTGTGTACTTTGCAGAACAGAAGTAGTCAACATTGGATCCATTTTCAGCTGGTGAAACCTTGATAATTATTAAAATTCTCAGCTGGTGTAACTCTTCAGTGGAAAGAAGAATGAGTCATATGTAAAGGTATGTTTCTGACCATAGTCATCTGGAAGAAATTAAAACGCCTTCAACATAAATGTTTTTATGTGGTGTATAGAGAGAACCCAAAATGAGTTGTATAGGACATAATGGTAGATTTGAATATTCAAAAATGGGTGGGAATTAAGATGTCACTGGAAGAAGTTGGATATAATATTATTTAAATTTTTGTATGGAATAATGTGAAACATAAAAAATCAACTGATATAAAGTGTCTCAAAATCTGCTGATCCTTGTCAATCAATCCCAATATTGTATGCTGATTAAAAATAACTGATATCGGATATCAATGTGTTTAGTAGGTTTATGGCTGTTGCCTACCAAATGTTTCTTTTGTACAGTGTTGCTGCAACTCATGCTGGACTGAGTGATGTTGCAGAGTTGGTAGGAGTGATTTGTACACTGTTCCATCTGTAGATTATAGGTTCTAATGAATATAGTTAGTATAGTTAAAACAATCAATTGAGATAGAACTATAAACTTAACTGGGTTCATGCCAAAGAAATAAACAGACTTAAGCACCTTCTGATTAAAGAATTAAAGAAATATTTGGATTCAAAAACCGTTTCAGCCATGAATGATAGCTAGTCTCATGAAACTTGTAAAAAAAAAAAACATGTACTCAATGATTCCAATTGTTTGAATCTTTAGAAAATGATTCAGCAAGTTATATGGATCGTAGTTCATGAATCCAGATGTTTATTTATAATTGGATAAGTGTTGACAATTATAGTTAAATCCACCTTCCAATCATTTTGGTTAATGTCCAAATCACATGAAAGCATGTTAGGATTTTCTAAAATGAACAAATCAAATTCTTATTAACTATTCGTTGAAGATTTAGGGTGCGTTTGTTTGGGATTTTTTTCTTAAAAAAATCCATTTTGTAATGTTGATAGTGTTTGTTATAGATTTTTTTAAAATCATTTTCTTATAAAAATCATTTTTAGCCCCAAAATGAAAATCTATTTCTAATAGCTTTCAAGAATCTATTTTTTTTAAACTAAGGAATCTAAGTGTATGAACTTCTTATTTTAAAAAAAATAGATTTTTAAGATTGTAAACAAACACAAAGTAGATTTAGATTTTCTTCAAAATCTCTACAAAAAAATCTCTAGATTTTTTTTAAAAAAAATCATTTTTTTTAAAGCTTAAACAAACGCACCCTTAAATGATTTGAATAATTGAGTATCCATTTTTGTTATTAGTTTCATAAGACACAGTAGAATAGGTAAAATTTATCAAACTTTGCTGATTTGGGCTATTTTGAATATGACATGCTATTCTCAAAGAAGGTATATTGCAGTCTGTTATAATAGTTTGTACACTATAAGTAGACCTTTATGATAATAAATGGTTATATGATTGAGTAAAAAAATACTATTATTCATATTGATCATTTGAAGGAAAAGAATGTAAATCCAAGTTATGTTAGTTTATACACCTAGCTCCCACGCCATAAAGTTATAATTAGTACATGGAAGACAATAACCAATGAGATATAAAGTCTAAATATTTTGTGAGACATGCATTTACTGCACTAAATGTGTGTTAGTAAAAGAAAGATTATCAAAAGAAGGCAAACATGAGTAGATTATCAAAAGAAGGCAAACATGAGTAGATTCAAGGCAAATAGCGGTTAAATTGTTTGGTCTGCAATGTATCATAGTACAACATAGACAAAATAGAATAGTGGCCGGTTCTAATAAAGTAGATATCCATCATTGTGCCAAAATATATGGATCAAATAAGTAGTTATGTATCCAATGGCCTTCTTAATAAGCAAAAAGTAGGAATGTATCAAAGTACTTTCATTTCAGATTATATCTTCTCTTTCTAGTTGATGATAACTCAACTTCCATGCCAACTGTATCAAGTGTTACATTTTTTGCAGCACTCCTTTTTGCTGGAGTTTTGTGGGATGAAGCAGAGCACTCATTATCAGCTGAGACAGATGCATTTGGCTGAAAAAGAGGAATGAAATATAGTTAAATAAAGAAGATGTCAACACGCCTGCTTTTATAATTAGTGACATGAAGTGTTTCTTTAGAGTGAGTATGGTGAAGCATACAGTGGAGAGAATTGAATCATCAAGGGAAGCAAACTTGTCTATATCCTCTTGTGTGAACTTCTGCAAAGTTAAATGCAGCATATGTTTGAATGAGGTAAAATCCACAAACACAAATTTAATGATTGATGCTTAAACATATATTCATAACTATATACCTGAACTTGAGGTGACTCAGTAATTGCTTCAAGTAGTTCTTCAAACTCTTCTTCAACTTCTTCCATCTCGTCATTCTCGTTTATAATACTCTAAGAAACAAACAAACAACAATTACCAGACTTTAGATAATAAAAAAAATTGAGAAGCATGTGTCTATTACTAAGAACGAAAAATGTACCTAAAAAACCGGCAGTTGTTGCTGTATCTTGGCAACCAAATCTTTGTTTCAGAAGTTTTCATCCGAATTGAACTGTGTCGCATGAGTGGATTGAGTGTAGTATGCAGTGGAATTGCTACCTTCCTTATTATGTGACATATAAGCCACATCTTTGGGCAAACTGAAATGTGTATTCAGGTAAAAACTAAAACATTATAAAAGCTCAAACTTGAAGAAACCCCATAAACTAAATAATACACTTCATATATTATGTTTTTTGTAACTAAACCTTTGAATAAAAGCTTGGGTTTCAGGTATCTTGTCATCAAACAGAATCTTTGTTCCATTCCATACATTAGTTAGTTGCAATGGGTAAGAACCTAGAGGGATGTAAAGTGATTAGCAAATATATGATGTACTAAGCAAAAAATGGTAGCTACTTTAATGTTAGCGGGAAGTATGATGGGATAATACATAAACCAAGCTAAAAATGGAGTAAACTTAATAGTGAAGGAGGAAAAACTGAAACCAAGCTAATATGACTTTAGCATATACAAAATAATACACAAAAGAATCTACAAAACATAACATGAATCGCATCATTAAATGAGAAAGGAAAAAATTGAAACCTTGTTAACCTTGGAATCCATTTGCTTTTTCTTACTTTTCGCTACAAAAATGAAACACAAAATTAAGCCAAATAATAAGGTTGTAAGTATACTCATAGCTTAAAGCAGAACAGAGATGGAAGGGAGAGAAAGAAAGTTTGCTTACCAAAGTTAGGTTTCAAAATATGAGTTTAGTACAATGTCTGAATCTTTGGAGTGTTAGATGGGAGTTGTATCCTTGAGCTAGCAATGCAACAGTCCCATCGCATAGAAGGATAGTTGTTGCAGTCTATGGGAAATTGAAAATGGGGCAGAGTGTAGACTTTATGCAAAAGTACATTTCTAACCTCATTGCAACATATCGGAAACAATTAGGTTCACACAGAATTGTGGGAGGACATAAAAGTCCAAAACGTGAAAATTATCATTAGGATGAATGAGGGCATTTTGTTAAAAATATGACAAAACTAACCTTGATTTTGAGACAATTTGTACAGTAAAAAAGAAGCGGGAAAAAAATGTTTGAGGGGCAATCAAGGTTTTTAAACAACATATTGTTTCTTTAGATTAGTAGTTGATTTTCCATCAATTGGTTGGAGCTTCTTAATATTTTTTGTTTTAGTTTTGGAGAAATAGATGCATGAGTTATTTGTTAGAAAAATTCTAACTGGTATTTTCAGGACAAAAATTAAATATAATAAAGTTATTTTGAAATTTGTGTAATTAAATTTTTAATAATATAAAAATGTTATTTTCAAAGATATTAATTAGCATTATTCTTCTTGTAAAAAAAAATAGCATAATCCAAACACAATTTTTTTTTTTTTTTAAAAAAATGAGGACATATTAATAAAAAAAGAATGTTAAAAACCTCCCTAAGGTCTAAGAAAATCGAAAATAAGGTAGACTAATTCTATTCTTAATAAAGTCGTCTTTAATCAAAGCATGACATTGATCAAACCAAATACAATCAGATATGGAAAGCCCCAAATGAGCAAGCTTGCCAGCACAATGAGTACCCTCCCAAAAGATATAAGAAACAATAAAAAGACATGTTGCTCACGATGTTTAAGCAATTTAACCATCTATTTTTCAACTTCCAAGGGACAACACTATGAGACTTGAAGGCCAAAGTAACCAAGTTTAAAGCAAAACAACCAAGGATATTAGCATTCTTATTCCTAAACAGACCTCCACAATCAGAAGGGCCTGGATGGATTCCCAATGGAAGTTCCATTTGTGTTGCATTTGATCCAGTTGAAAAAAGGAGCTGTCAAATTACTTCTCTTTATGGTGGGAGCCTTTGGATAATGAGTATTGACAGAAAAAGCCTTTAGCACAATGAAATATCTAACAGAAGAACAAGTAGCCAATTTTATAGAATTACCAGCAAGATAAAGATTAGAGATAATCATGGCAATTGTACTATTCCAAGCTATATATTCTCCTATTGTTGAATCTAATTTGATTGCTGCAAAACCAAATTGACCCTATTTACATTATATGACTAGACTGCATGTTTAGACCATCAACATGCATATATGTATATGCATCAAAGTTCTATGATCGATATACCGCTACGGGCCTCTACTCATTCATACTAAGCCAAATTGTGAGGCCTATGTTATCGGTCTGATTGCACTTGCACAGGGTCAACCTTGTTTCAGGTCTAAATTTGTCAAAGAGCTTGATCAAGGCTTGACATCAAACAATGATTCCACTCCATCAAGTTGCATGGTTTGGTCTAGATGAGAACAATACTGGCTCATTAAAAAAGCAATGTTAGCTGTGGATGCAACATTAGTAAGAAGTGCTCTAGCCTACAGACTCTCAACCATTGTGCAGAACGTAGCTCTCACTCTAACGGCATTTGTTATTGCCTTCACATTGAGTTGGAAACTAACATTAGTGGTTGCAGCTTGCTTTCCCCGTCTCATCACAGAGGTTAATCTCATAAAACCACTATGAGTACTTTCATGTTGCATGCTTTAGTGCATTACTCACCTACTGACTCGTAACTGCATAACCAATAACCAAGAGAATATCTGAAAGTTATAATTGTTTATGCAGCAATTATTTCTCAAGGGATTTGGTGGAGATTACAGCCATGCATATTCTAAATCAACTTCTTTGGCTTCGGGAAGCTATTTCCAACATACGTACTGTTGCTGCTTTTGGTGCAGAAGATCGAATTTTATGGATACTGTTTACATTTTCAAAGCCTATAATTACCTATTGCAGAATGTTACAAACATACAAATTCTGTAATTTGTGTTTCTATCATTTAAAGCATAGCACTTCGTCATGTAAAAACAAAAATCTCATTGGTAATCGTATCAAAAACTGAAAACTGTAAATGTTTAAGGAGTAAAATAAATAGAAAAATTTCACATGAGAGAATCATTTTACATTTCCCATAGTTTCATTCACATCAAACTCATAGCTGACCTTTTTTATTCAAAGACCAAGTTTTTAATATCATTTCCATCAACAAAAGAAGTTCATATCATATCTCCCATTTTTGCAGTTTTGACAAGTTTTACGTTGCTGGTATTGTTCTCTAATTGGGGTTTGGATCCTCACTCACCGTGTAGGCACAGCAATTATTTTTTCCATTCAATAAGACAAAGTACAACTGCATTTGGTAGCACTATTTTACGTGGAAATTTTTTTGCTACACCATTGGAGAGGTTCAGAGTCCCTCTAATTGTAGGACAAAATACTATTTAACCAATGAATGTAGCACAAGTTTTGTCATGGTAAAAAATGAGAGTAAATTTTGTCTACAAACTAAAGGAAGAAAGTAAAGTAAACTGAAAATGTCAGATATGTTGTATTATGTGGAACTATTGCCACCGCAAATATCTTGATGCACGGTCTGGGGAACATTCAATTTATATGGCTTTAATATGAAACATTACACTGCATATGTGAACAGTGCCTTAGAAAATTAACTGTTTTTGTTGTTGGGATGAAGATGAACAATGATTAAATACATGGCCGATTTTCAGCATAACTGCACATTTGAGCAATCCAAATAAGCCAGTTCAGGACAGAGTAGTGATTCAGACCTTGATAGAATCATATTTTTCACCCAGTATACCGCCCTTCTGTTTTTGAAATTGAATGTACCTCAGTGTGCTAGCAAAGAAAGGATCTGAAGCTGGGAGAGCTGACACAGAGTCACTCTGCATCTCAGTCTTGATTAATTCTATTAGCCCCTGGATAGTAGCACTGGTAATCTGTGGATTTCCTTTCTCATAATAGTAAATGTACCTGGAACATACTTATCCGTAAGTTAAAAAAGACCATGATAACAGTATATCAAACCAAACAGTTTTATAGCTTAAGGTGACTAACTTATTCAGTATTTCAACAAAAAGTGTAACTGGTCCGCTTCTACCCCTGGCTACATTGGCCATTTGCTGAGCAGCATTTGCAATCCTCAAAGCACGCTTAAGACAAAGCAAAACCCTGCAATCAAACTGTCAACAACCCATCTCCAAGACAAAAACCAGAAGACAAGAAAGATGGTAAATTATAAGCTTGTACGTCAATGATGCAGCGACATAATTACATTTGATAAATCATGCAAATGCAGAAATGCTTTAAGAACCTCGACGCATGTTAGAACTAGTATCCAATGTAGTATAATTAAGAAACGGGGAAAATTGGATAGAATGGAAACAAACTCTCTGTGACACTATGTCAAACAGAGGGCTGCACATTTATTTCAACAATCAGATGCAAAAACAGAGAAAATTTCAGGGAATAAGGATAATGTAGTTACAAGGGCGTTTTCCTACCAAAATTTGAGAGCTTGGCCTCTCCCTTCCTTTCCTTAATCCAAAATAACCCAAAAACCCCCGTTTAAATTTTCATAACTTCCCTATTTATTAGGTGTCAAAAAAAAAAACTATTTCTTATAATATATAAAACACACATCACTGCACACATACTGCACAGGTAACTGTTACACATTTGCCACACAATATTAATATAACAGCATAATTAAAAACTAGGAGACTGGCATAGCATGCCTGATTATCATCTGATACTTATTAACGACATGTGGTCTAACAATACTATATTGAGTATAGGATATAATTAATTCAGAAAACACAAGAGGCACCAATGCATGAAATCAATCAAATCATCCCAATTAAACCTACTTGGGTATTTACCAGCATACCTTTCTCCATCCTTAATACCATCTTGCTCATCAACCCAAAAGAGATGTGAGCATGCATAAACAGCTCGACACTGATCAGGTTTCTTCAAAAGCTTTGCGGAATACTGCAGAAAGATAGAACGCCATATTAGGCTGTGGCATGAATACAATAAAAAATTTGATAACAATTGCCACAAACCATCTGTCTAATAGCCACCCTCCTGAGAAAATTCATCGCACAACTTAATTTATAGTGAGTTTTTTATGTTTTATCCACATGCATGGTGAAGGAAGGGAATGGGTTACTAGAAGTGTAACATTTCAACATGTTCCTTATTTATTATTTTAAGAAGCTTGGTTTTAGGGAGGAGAATTTCAATAATGCCCAAATGTTCCCTTTCCTGTCAAAAAATGGTTGAACCCCCAAAAAAGAGGAATTATTCCCTTCCCTGTTGTCCCCTTCAATCCCTTATCCCTCATCGAGACAGACTCTTTTAAAGAAAAAGAGGAGTGTGTGTCTGTGAGAGAAAGAGCAAGTAATCAATAACATACCCCTGTGGCCTTGTGTGTTAATGTATCCCTGTTCTCAACACCAAAGATGTTCATTCTCTGGAGAGTCCCGATAATTAAATGTATTGCAGTTACTTGGGCTTTGGAGTCCTAAATATCATTAACAGACAGATTAGACAAGCCCACCTTAGTCACATAAAGAAATCATAAAAAGGATTGTTGTATTAGCAAGTACCGCAATCTCTTCTTCGTATAATACAAATGCCTGAGTGAAAAACTCATAAGCAACAGGCTCGAGGTCACAATCATTAGCAGCCTGATATCACAATGAAAAGAGATATAAAAAAGTCACTAAAATAATTTTGCAAAATGACAGACTTTATCGTAATCATAATAAAAAGAACCATAATAACTTCGAAAAACATTAAAGCTAATAGTAATGTGATTATGGAGAAGAACATAAAATCACTGTAAACATTGTGCCTTTTGCAAATAGGCACCTTGAACGTTTGCTCCATCCTTATTAATCCTTAATCACCGCTATTTTTAACAAAAGAGTTTATTGCCATAACTTGATACATTAGTTAGTTTAGAGGGTAGTTAAAAGACTTAGTTTGTTGGGTTGAGTTGGTTGGAAGGAATAAACCAAGCATGTGGCCGATAAATAGAATATGGATTGAGATGGAAAGGGAGGAAATTCGTGAATTTAGAATTGGGAGTCAGGATCTCTCAAAAATCCAGGAGTTTATGTGTTCTTGCTATTCATTCTTTTTTTCGGGTATTAACCCCCTCCGGTTCCCAGGAAAAAGGAGCTCTGTAATTTGAGGTTCAATCAGGGGATATGTAAAACCTAGCCAATGATTGTTCCAGCCAGGGATCAAACTTGAATTCTCCTGATTGATTCGATCTTAACTGACGCTCATTAATCACTTCAATAATAGTACATTCTTTTCATTCCCAATATGATCAAGTCCCTATCAACTATGGGCTGACCAAAAGGCCGAGTAAAGTAGGTCGGTACTCTTTTCCCGGCATAAAAATAGCAAAGACTCTTCGCAAAAAACCCATATAAATAATTTTCCCATTCAGACTAAAGAGCTAAACCATCAATCTGATGGGAAAAAATGTATACCCATAAAATATGTTTGGGTGCAGACGCAGCGAATCAGTTTTCAAGCCCCAACTTAACATGGAGTCCTGTTTTCTTTGTATTCTGGTGGTGGTTTGAGAGAGAAGGGGGAAACAAAAGCGAAACAAATTTGATCAATAAGTTTGTAAGGTCAAGCATACCTCAGCACAGTGCAGATACAGCCTCAGGGCGAGTTCAGGAGATGATACAGAAGATAGAACTTCGACGGTCTGTATCAAAATACTGTTATTTTTCCATCACATGTGATGATGATAATATACGGTGCATAAAACATAACATATATATCAGATATGACTTGGTACACTGCACAGTATGCATATAGATTTTTTTAAAAAATGTTTCAAGATAGTTTAATGAAGAATATTTTAGAATTGTAAGCCAGTATGGTCTTGTGAAGCAAAACTAAATTATTCTTTAAGTTTGAAGTACATTTTTAATTCACCTCATTTAAAAGCTGAAATATTTTTCTGGGTGTTGCAGGTTCTTCTTCTCCTGCTATGTCTCCACCTTGGGCTTGCAATTGCCTGATCAACTGCAGTAAAGCATGATTCCAAAAAGGGAAAAGAAGACAGAGAAAGAGCTGAGTTCTTCACTCATAATAAGTAAACCCACTTACACAGGGAGGCGTACAATTTATTTACTAATATGATAACATAATATTTGTCACAATAAAAGCCACCACAAGGTTAAAATAATTCGAGGTTTATTGAATCATAAATATGAAACCTTGAGACTCTAAAGTTGAAGGCATTGCCATGGTACAACATTTTGTAAATGTTTACAAAATGCTTCTGCAAGCTTAACTTAAGGGGTTGATTAGAGGAGCCATCTATAATCAATTGATGGATTATTATGGAATATGGACCTGACAATACCGGACAGCTCCATTCAAGTAATTCACAATGTAGAGTTCCGCTCAAGAAGCATGCCAAATATAGTAGACAATAAAGACATTGAATGAAATAGTACGACAAAGGAAGAAAGATACCTTAAGTGCAGAAAGTATAAGAGAAGGAACAGTGAAAGGTAGGCGCCTTGGTCCTCCATTCATAATATGTTTCTTTACTGTACATATTATCTGAAGTACAGCGAGTTACAAGTTAGGTGTAGGAGTGGATAGAGAAACACCAGAGGAATTCAATTAGACTCTTAATACACTTCTAATTACCTTGAACATTTCCTCTGGGTCATTATTATGAAGCATGTTTATAAGGCGGGCAACAGAATTTTGTTCCTCGCTGAAATCTTCTTCATCGATCTATGGACAAGACAAAAGAAGTATTAAAATTGTGTTGAGCAAACACTATACTTATTTAGCAAAAAAGCATAGATATATTTAACAAATTTGGTTTGGTCATATAAATAATTTTTTATAAACATTTGAAAGTGTACAGGTTACATATAGTAATTGTACCTTACAAGCAAAAGGTCAAAAACAATAATAATATCAGGTATACCTCATCCTCAGATGTTTCATCCAAATCTATTATAAGCCCTTTTATTAATTCAAATAAAACTTCAACCTGAAAAAGCATATAGAACATTGTTACATAGAGATAAAGTTGTTAAATTAAAATCAACCAACAGCAAGGTAAATACCTTATCGGCAGTAGATATGTAGGTGTTATTCTTCATGATGCTTTGAATAATAACCAGTGCCATGAGTTTATTTGTCACATTATCAAGATGATCCATCACACGAGGATAATTGGAAAGTGTCAGAGCAGTCACAACATCATTGTATTTATCAAGTGGGGCACTTAAAAGTGCAACAACTTGCTTTGTTGCTCTATTGTCATCAAGCTTTGGTTTCCCAGACAGCTTCTTGACGCATGATCCCTGCATATATTTCCAGAAAAGAGGCAGCTTAGCTAATGTGAAAATCCTATGCACAGAATGACATATGAAAATAACGGATCAAGAAGATGCTTCAGTGTTTGAAAAGCAACATACCAGTACTTGATCCACATAATCAAGTCGATCTGGATGAACACGGAGAGTAAATGTAAGAAGGGAGACATGCAGAGATATGGCACCCACAATAGGCATGTCAACCTGTGCTTCTATCACCTGCAGTCAAATGCAGGTTATGGTCTTGGATTACAAATCAACTGCCCACAAAATGAAAAGCATAATTAGAGGGCACAAATAACGGCATCCCGCTCCTTTCTTTCTCTCCAATTTCTTTTCTTTTATTTGGGGGTTTGGTCAGTCCTAAAAAATCGAATGCCTATACTATGACACCAAATGAGACCAAGATGACAACATTACATAGCCTTGGCTGATTCCAGCAGTCTGCTGCCAACCCGTACAACTTCTACACATACAAGTACAAAAATGCTCATTTTGTTCCTTTTTAGTAGTCGTTTTAAGGTTAGTTGCAAATACCAAGACAACCAATAAATTGTTAGTTTTAAAAATTATTTGGTTTTTTTTTCCTATAATAGTCTTAACTATTGATTATCTCGTGTTACCCATTCCTCTCTCTGCAATAAATAGTTAAGGGTGTTATTGACAAAAGGATAGTTAATGTTACATTGAACTTTTAAAACAGCAACGGAACAAACTTTTTCGACAAAATGCGACAGTTAAAAAGAAATAATAGTAGAGAAACACATGCTTCAAGAATTCTAGAGGTGCCAGTATATGAATAAGTTATGATTTAAGGAACTGCAGCAAAAACATTAATCATGATTCATGAAGGAAAAAAAAACATTGAACAAAATCACCACATTTGTTCTGTCATAGTCTGAAATTATATCAGGAGATACTTTTCTTTAGTTCTCACACAACAAGTTTAAGTAAAAGTTTCAAACTCGAGAAAGTGCAGCTTACCCTACTTATTGCAGTACTTAGTTTGGTAAATGCTTCCACTTGCAAAAATTCAGGTAAAACCTGAGACATAAATGTATCAATAAACAATTGGGAGCTTAACTTATGACAAAGGTGCACAAGACTTACTTCAGAACTTGAGGCGGCATAATTTGATAACCTGTCCATTAACTGAGATAACACTGTCTTGATGTCTACTGTAGGCTGCAAATACAATCCAGTCGGTCAGAGCAGATAGAATGTTTTCAACTTTAAGAATGACATAAAAAATCATTTTCACTGTCTTTGCTCTTCACTTATCAGAGAATTTCCATATATATATTCTACAAAAAAGTCACATGGATGTCCCACTGCATCCAATAAAATTCTTCATCATCCATGCAAGGAAACCCACCACTAGTAGAGTACATTAAAGAAACAAAAAATAAACAAGGGTTGTTTTGTATTCAGAATTATAAAATTTCAGACAGTAAATTAAATTTCATTAATTTAATTTTCTTCAAAAAATTAAGTGTTTGGAAAATTAGAAGTGATAAATAAATTTCCTCCATGAAGAGGATTACAAACAGCAACAAAAAAAGTATTCCACCTCACTCATAAGGTTGACCAGTCACCACTAGAATGTCTTTTAAAATCGCAAACACATAAAAGGTCATCTATTTCCACTATAATCATTTTGCTTACCTGTAATTGGGGGCAAGCACCTAAGAGTGTCTCAAGTGTCTGCAAGTGGTATTCATCTGGAAAAACCTGGATTATGCACTCCATTAGATAAAATTGGGCAAGCTCATCTTTACAGTTGACAACCTGCTCAAGCCAATTTAGACAGTTGAGAGCCATTATAAAATAAAGGCTAATAATCAGAGGAAAAGAATACTTTTTGGGGAGAAAAAGTACTTTAATAGACCTGCTCTAGAACACTTGGAAGGACGGTTTCTTTGTACATCTCAAGGTCCACACCATCTATCTGACTCAGAACATGGAGGTTTTTCCCTACCTAGTAATTTGAGAAAAGGAAAACGAGTAACCTATTTGTACAAAAAGGTATGTAGCACACAACTTTATAAGGAGATAGTCATATTTTTGTATTACAAGATCACGAAGCTCGTTCCTTTCTTTATCCTTCTTCTCTTTTACCCGACCGGGTCCCTGCAGACCAGAAAGCCCAATTGAAGTCCTGAGCTCAGGATCGCCAAAGATTAAGCATGATTCACAAGCACCATAACACCTGCATGGCCAGAAATCATGTTCTCATGATTTATTTTTACCTCTAAGGCTATGGCATGCAAGTACTGTGGTGCTATGCATCTCATAAGACAAGATTAAATTAGAGTGAAAGAAGCTCAAAGAACCTGATGTTGTAATCGAACCCAGAGCTTGTTCATTTCTGAGAAATTCTCTAGAACAAAGTCAACTGCATCCTTTACACTGCCATAATCCCTGCAGGCAAAAGCATCCACACTCAATCCTCATTCGTTTAATTCTTGTTCACCAAAACATAACACCAAAAATATAATTTTCCTCTATTCAAAATTGAAAGCAAAACATGGTTCCATGTAGGAGGGGAAGTACAAACTTTTCTGAATAACTGGCACAATTTACTCAAAAACTACTGTTGCATTTAAAGCAAGTAAAAATGGCCTCACCCATCTTCGTATTCGGAACCAATATCAGGCAACTTGTCTCTGCTGACTTGAGAAAGATAACTCCTCAAAAACAGACCACGGATCGGATGCTGAACGCCGCGACACATCTCCACTAGGTCTTTAAGAACATCCCTTACAGGAGTATCCTTACATCTAAGGTAAACAGATCCTACCGTGCAAAGAAGATACCTGAAAGTAAATTAAAAACCATAGCATCACACTCATTCAGAACCACAACGATAGGATCCTTGATGCAAAACGAATAATGACTGAACAAGTTTACTCTGGAAGGATATTTTACGCATATTATGTTAGTTTATTTGTTACCATTACAATTGTGTGGTTAATGTAGCTATCTTAATTTGTGTGTATCAATTTATATAAGCATTGTATGTTGTCTCAAAGTTGGAATCAAAGAAAAGTTTAATAAACTTTCTTTCTTTTATTTCTAGCTTCTGTAACCCTACTTAAATTGGATCGTATCACACAATCAATCGTCCTCTTCATCTAAATCATTCAGAAATAACTGTAAGACTATAGTTGAAATCGCATAACTGTTCAAGTAAGAAGCTTGCAAAAATGAATATTGATTGCAAAAGCCACTTACAATCTAGGCAATATATTTCCAGCGTGTTGAACAAGCACATACAAATCAACAATGGAAACACCGTGTCTACTTTCGTCTTTGAAAAATATCTCCAACCTCCGTAGCTCATCAAAGGCTCTCATATCTTAAGCACAAAATACACATGAACAATTGAATCAAACTACAAACCTAAGCAAAAATAGATTACAAAATGCAGTATAAGAATAAGAGAAGAAGAATTATACACAGTTCATAATATTTATGAGGTGAAAGCCTAGAAGTTCGAAGCTCAGATAGCATCTGCGCAGAGTATTTGAGTGAATCTCTGAGATTATTGTCATCCTGCAAACGCAATACGATTGAATTGAATGCATCGGCAAAAGCAAATTGTGAATTAAAGAAAATATGGAATTAGGTTATGAAAGTGAGTAGTGAGTAAATAATAGTAAGTACGAGAGCGCGATGCATGAAGAATGCGTTGTGTTGAATGGCGGCGATTCCTTCGGCGAGCCATTTGTCTTCGTCGTGGAAGTCGTTTGCAATCATTTCTGTTAGAATTGATGAGATCGGTCGGAGAAGCGATGAGCAGAGAGTTGAATTGAATCTATGGAGAAGATCGTTGACGCCGTGTGTTGTGTATAACGGTGGGTGAATGAATAATGTGTTATGCGATCACAAGTGGTAACACCCATCAACGTGACACGCCTAGCTAAGTGCTACTTACGCTCAGGACAGTGCCAAAAGTTATTTGTCACTTGTGTTTAACTTGTTTTTGGTGACTACTCAAGTGCATTTGTTCACCAATGAGACACTCCCTCTATGCAGACTATGCTCCTCACGGTATAAATTTTTATCAGTAGAGTAACTATGGGTCACGGATTCACCAGCCTCCCAAATTAATTTTTTTATAAGCACGATAATCGAATTCATGACTATCTTTAGAGTGTGTCTGGTTTAAGGAAAGAAAGAAAACATACGAAAATCAATGAATTAACTTAAACTAAAGAGTTAAATATTCTTACCACTTGATTCATTGCATTGTAATATACAACATTTTGTGTTTCTTGTCATGCGTTTTAAGAGTGCATGTTACCATTTCTTTATTAATAATTGGTTTATTATAGTTACCTAATCTTATTTGATTCATAACATTAAATGTGAATATTTCTCTCAACTAAAATTTGAAACTTGTTTGTCGTGTACATAGTACTTTGGTTTACTTCTATACCAAGATTCATAGCTTGTTTGTTTGTCGTGTTGTAGAAGTCTAATCTCTTTTTAAATCGGTCAATAATATACCAACATTAAGTTGGTTCGTTGTAATCTTATCATATAAGAGGAGCCAATTTCAAAGTGGTCAATTATATATTAATATTAAATTGATTCGAGCGAAGGTAGACCAAGGAGAGAGTTGTAGAAAGGAGAGGATCCAAATCCATTAAAAGTGATCAATCAAAAAACTGCATGTGATGAAGGAGTTTCAGGTACTATAAAGTCAATATTGCACATAATGAAAATACAAAGGCAAGGGACTTATTTTTGAAGCTGAGATCAGGTCAGGCAGTTTCTAGTACAAAACCGTCTATGACTATAAGAACACGATTAACTCAAAATGCAATAAGAAGTTTCGGGTTTAAATATCAGATTCCAACTCCTTTCGCGTGGAGTTGAATAGCAAACCTGACCAGCTGATTTTAAAATGTTGTGCAACTGTTAACGAGAAAGGAAGGAATGAATGCACTTTTAGAAAACATTTGGTCTATGAACATGACAAATGCACTCACAAAACAAAGTTAAAAGTTTGTCCGTATTACTTCATTTTTCATTTAAAAATCAATATAAGTATGTACATTCTTCGAATGCTACAGGCTACTGATGGTGTCTGGTATCCAAGTAAAAATTACATCAATCATCAACCATGTTGGCAAAAATTGTATATCATTCTCTGCCACAATGAAATGTTGTTACATGGAATTAAAATGGAATTGTGTATGGCAAAGCATATATGTCAACCTCTGGCATATACTGAGCCCGGGGCCATAGAGATTTTGAGCATTGAAAGGCATCAATCTTCTGTTTCTTTGCGACAGGCTTTGGTTCTTTAGGCACTGAACTAAATAACCAATCTTGATCTAATGAATCCAATCCATCATATGTTACCGGCTGAATTTTAAGTAAAGATTTATATAATGAATCCACCCTTTGACTTTCAACATCAACTGTCTCATTTGCTGGTTTAGCATCAACAGGAACCATTTTCTGCAATGGTTTGCAAACTTTGGAAACAGAATTTCCATGGAGCTGATTGGTAGTCTCAGCTTTTGTGATACCCTGCAGAGGACGATCAACTCTTCTTGCTTCATGAGTGTGTGTATTTGGAACAGCACTTCTTGAAGAAGAGCCCAATTGAAATCCTTGTTTGGATTCAACTTTTGTGAAACCCTGAATTGGACGTTCAATTCTTCTTGCTTCAAGAGTGTGTGAATTAGGAAGTCCAACACTTTTTGAAGAAGACCCTATTTGAAAGCCCTGTTTGGATTCCTCGGGTTCTTGATGTTTCCTCAATGGAAGTCGAATTCGAATGGCAGGCCCTGTTTCACATAAGAGAACAAATTAGATTTCAAATAGGGGTTTAACAACACAACAATGATCAATGTAATTGAGCAGCTTTTCAGCTTTCTCACCATTATCTTGGCTAGGTAACAAAGAGCCCCTTTTCCTCTTGCTGCTTTGAGAACTGTCAGAGGTGCAGGGCTCTTGAGGAGAAGAGACAGGTAGATCATGTTCCTCTGTAATACCACTCCTCTCAAGTTGTTCATTCTCATAATGTTCAACCTTTTGCAACTTCCCATTGTCTTTGGGTTCATTCACTTCATTGAACTTGAACTTTATACCAACAGTGGAATGAGAGGATGTTGAATCTATATGATTATGTTCTTTGTCTCTTTTCCTCTTTTCCTTCTTCTCCTTTTTCTCCCTCCTCCTCTCATCCTTCTTCTCTTTCTTTTCCTTTTTGTCCTTCTCCTTCCTGTCTTTCTTGGGCTTCTCCAAATCCAAAGGGATCTTTAAAGCACCATAACAACATTTTCAAATAGCGGATAGGGAAGACCAAAGAAGCTAATATGCTATATATTCAAGCAAGCATTGCATTCTTGCATACAAACCAGTTATAACAAAAATCAAGTAATCACATCTTGTTCACAGTATCATACCGCAAAATTGAAACAGAATGTTAAGACCTAACAACAATCACTATCGAATAATATATGATCACAGCATACCCATTAAGACATCAAACGCAAATCACTCGCATAATAACCTAACCCTAACATAAAACGAATGGCTACCTATAAAATTGGCTCATGATTGGGAAAATTTACATGAATTTTAACTTTAAAAAACGTTCCTATTATCACATGGGCAATAATAAACACCCATCACCAAATAATTAGAAAATATTTCTTTAGTTTTAATAAGATCTGTATAAATTGTCAAACCCTAATGAATTGTGTTCTTCAGAATAAATTATTAAAAATTGTTTCAGAAAACCCTAATTTGTTATCTTCTTACAAAAAACGATTTCAATAACTTAAAACAAAACACGAATTAAAATAATCCAGATCTATTGTTATTGTTATTATTCTCAAGAAAATCATAAAACTAGGTTAAAAAATTTGGGGTCGAAAACTTGATTTGAAGATTAATCTTATTTTTAACACTAATCGAATTCACAAATCTTGCAAGATGACATGTTATATAGACAGAAAATTGCAAGATCACACACGAAGTTGAGCACAAACGAAAAATCGAAACTGGCTCAACAAACCTTAATCGATTCTTCGATCAAGGCATCGCTTTTCCTCAAATACCCTGGAGGTGGGAAAGGGAAGCAACGAGACATCTTTCTTCGATTAAAGAGTGTCTGATGATTATAGCGAACGTGAGAAGATAGAAAGATCACAGAAAACCTAGGGTTTGTTCGTTGATTGAAGAAATTTTTTCTGGCGGCTATGAGAGGGAACGAGAGAAAGAGAGAGAAAATAAACCCTAAGATCTGAAACGCAAAAGGCAAATAGAAAGATGTGTAAGGGAAGGGGTTGTATTTATAGGCTGAGAAACCGACTTATTGGGTCATTAATCACGCGTATTTCTCATCATGTGGTATTACTGTTTTGCCCTCAATTATAATCTCAATTTTCGGTTTTCTTTATTTTAAATTTGAATCAGATCTGATTTTTTTTCCTTCTTTCCTTTTTATATTTCAATCAAATCTTTTTTTTTTTTTTTACAATTTTCTTCTTTCCTATTAGTGATGAAGATGTGCGTCAAAAAAAAAAAAAAAAATCGTGATCAAGATAGCGATAATATCAAACTTTGATATAGTTTTTATCATTTATTATTTTTATTTTGATAAAATCTTTTATTATTTTTCACTTTATTAAGAAAAAATAGAGAAAGACAAAGTCATAAATTGATTTTTTTTAGCAAGTTAGTATTTAGTAATTAAAAATTCACTTTATTAAGGTGAATAAATACTAAAACTATGTACAATGGCAAAAACATTCAACACCCTATTTTTCCACTTTTTACACTCCACATCATCTTCTCTCTCTTCCACCTAATAATTCAACACCCCATTCAATTTTTACCCTCTCCAATAGTTTTTTCATTCAACACCCTACCCCACCACCTTCTCTACCCCACCACTTTTTATTTCATATTTTTATTTAAATTTTAATATTTGTTTTTTATGATTAAATAAAATTATAATAATTGAACCAAATCAATTGAAAAACTTGGTTTTTTTTTTTTGTCCAAATCAATTGAACCAAGTCTCTATTTATAGAGAAAAAAAATTACGAATTTTGGTGAAAAAAAAAAAAAAAACAAATTGATTTGCATTGAAATAATTGAGTTAAAAGATAAGATGAGTTTAAAATCTCGTGAGCCAGTCGCGTTCTGCCATGTGGCGTGATATCTTTCTCTCTCCGCAGAATTCAACATGTTGAATTTATTCATCTTCTCTCTCATCCAGCATATATTCAACAACCTCATTGCAAAAATTTTTGGGTGTTGAAACTAAATTCAACAACCTCATTGCATATGGTCTAATAAGAGTATGGGAGTTAGAACCTCAATCATGTATATCATGTGCAATATCACTATGAGCTATACTTGTGGGGCCTAAATTAAAAATAAAGTGTAAAAAATAAAATTTCGTTAAAAGAAAAATAATATAATTTTCACTAAAGTAGAGAATAAATGTAATTTTTAGTAGAGTGAAGATTTGTTTTAGTAATATAATTTCAAAATTGAATCAAAACAAATTTTATCAAATCTCAATTTTAAATTTGATTCAAAACAAGTTTTTTTGGTATAATAAGATAAAGGAGAAAAGGAAGCAAAAGGGAAAGGAAAAAACTACTCAGGAAAAGGAAAACAAACAGAACTAGCTCCTTAGAAACAAGACCCGATCAGCGTCCGCTTGCAGAAGAGGAATAGCTTCATAAGGAGGTTCTTTCATCTCAGTCCAATTGTCCGTGCCTGCTGCTCCAGTCTTGGCTAGAAGGTCTGCTACATAATTAAATTTAAAAATTTAAATTTAAAATCAATTCAAAACTTATCTTTAAATCAATTTTAACGTTTGAAATTAAACTAATTCCAATTCAATTTTTGATTAAAATAAAATTGCAATATCCTTTTTTTTATCAAATAGTTTAATGAGTGAAAAAAAAAAATTTAAACATCAATTCCAACATACTATAATATCTCTATTAATTTAGTTATACTCACGGAGACGCATGACAATATTAAATAATATAATTTGTTTAAAAAATTTCAAATTTAATTATCGCTATGATTTAGATTACTATGTGTTATGGGTAAAAATATAGGGGTATAACTCTCTAATGGTGAGAGGTAGTCTAAAGAAGTGATTGTCCTTTTTCAGATAAATGTCTCGTCTATTTACAGGGGTTAAGAGCGGTTTCCGCCTCACTTTGCTTGTTCTCTCCTCATTCCCACGTTCCCCTCCAAGTGGGAGAGTAGGGGTGGTTATTTCACTTGGTGGGAGTGTTTCATATCATGGGATCGTGGAGCTATCCCGTCCATTCGCACCAAAAGTGGTTTGGAACTTCTCATAGGTCATTGAATTGGGTTGTTGGGTCCTTCTCAGGCGAAATGGATTTGATGAATAGGCCTTAGAGTGTGTTTGGATGAGGGAATGTTTTGAGGTAATGTAATTTTTTGAGGGAATTCAAATGCTTTGATCCAAATTTCTTGTTTGGATAATTAATTTGGAGAATTTTAAAAATGAAGGGAATTTGTGGAGTATTTTGTCTAAACTAAATTTAAGGAATTTCAAATGACACCTAAAAGCTAAGAATTTGAAATTTCTTCTTCTCTATTAACTTATAAAATTTACTAATTGATCAAAAAACCTAAAATTAGCCGAAAAACTAAAATCGACTATAAACCCAAAAAATCGGCAAAAAACCCAAAAAATCGGGCGAAAAACAAAAACCGGCCGAAAAATCTAAAATCGGCCAAAAACCCTAAAATCGCCCGGAAAGCCCAAAAATCGGCCGAAAAACCTAAAATCGGCCGAAAATCCTAAAATCGGCCAAAAACCCTAAAATCAACTATAAAACCAAAAAATCGGCTATAAACCCAAAAAATTGGCCGAAAAACTAAAATCGGCCAAAAACCCTCAAATCGGTCGAAAACCCCAAAAATCGACCAAACAACCTAAAATTGCCCGAAAATCCTAAAATCCGCCAAAAACCCTAAAATCAGCCGAAAAATCTAAAATTGGCCGGAAAGCCTAAAATCGGCCGGAAACCCTAAATTCGGCCAAAAACCCTAAAAACAGCCGGAAACCCTAAAAACGGCCAAAAACTGAAAATCAGCCGAAAAACCTAAAATCGGCCGAAAAATCTAAAATTGGTCGAAAACCCAAAAAATCGGCCGAAAAACTCTAAAATCGGCCGAAAACCCTAAAATCGGCCGAAAAATCTAAAATCGGTCAAAAACCCTAAAATCGGCCGAAAACCCTAAAATTGGCCGAAAACCCTAAAATCGACCAAAAAATCTAAAATCGGCCGAAAACCCAAAAAAATCGGCCGAAAATCCAAAAAATCGGCAAAAAAACTAAAATCGTCCGAAAACCCTAAAATCGGCTGAAAAATCTAAAATCAGCCAAAAGCCCTAAAATCGGCCGATTTAGGGTTTATAATCAATTTTAGGTTTTTTGGCCGATTTTAGGGTTTTCGGCCGATTTTAGTTTTTTTGCCGATTTTTTGGATTTTCGGCCGATTTTTTGGGTATTCGGCCGATTTTAGATTTTTTGGCCGATTTTAGATTTTTCGGCCGATTTTAGGGTTTTTGGCCGATTTTAGATTTTTCGGCCGAATTTAGGGTTTTCAGGCGATTTTTTGGGTTTTCGACCAATTTTAGATTTTTATGATTTTTCGGCCGATTTTAGGATTTTTTTTGAATATAGTTATTCAAAGAATATCGAAAAAAAAAATGACAATTTTGAAAATGAATTACTTTGTGATTCATTACCTTTTCCAAACAAAGAATTTTGAAATGAAGGGAATTCAAATGTGTCATCCAAACAAAAAATTTTAAAATGAAGGGAATTCAAATGAAAGCATTTGAATTCCATGAAATCTCAAAATCCCTTGAATTTTAAAATGACTCATCCAAACACACTCTTAGGCAATTTATAGGCCGTCTCCATTTCGCCCGTTACACTATGCTTTTATTTACAAAAGTTGACAGAGCCCTTTTACATTAACATAGTCCTTTTACATATTGATTTTTCTTTTTGGTAAACAACGAGTCTGAAGTCCTAAGAAAAAACTACAATAAAAATAAGTGAGATGTAGAAATAAAATAGTTTTATGTGTAATATTCTTTTTTCTTTTAGATGAAGTGATGATATAAAGTCTCTTCACTCTTTTTTTTATAAAAAAAAATTGACGTGTCAGTCCATGTTGAATGTCACGTGTCAAAAACGCATACTGTGTCACTGCCACATAAACATCCGTTAGTAAACTAACAGTTGACTTAATGTCTAGGACTAAAATCAAAACACAAAATTAATTGGGGACGAAAAAAAAGTGATTTTAAAGTATAGGGACCAAAACCAAAATTTCCTATAAAACTGGGGACCAAAAACATATTTTACCCAAAAAACTTCAAGTGTTTTTGGGGGTAGGAGTATAATTGGAGGGTAATATTCTCATATTTTCTTCTGGATCAACATAATGGTTTATTAGGCCCATTTCATTTGCTTGGGATGGCCCAATCTCGTATCATTTACACTTCCACCTTTTTTTTTTGGGGGGGTGGGGGCGGATGACTAGCAAGTAACGGGCTAACAGCTGCTATAATGCTACCACACATGTATAATGTGTTGGGAGAACTTGACAACAATTCTATTTTGAGTCTTCTTTTCGCGCACTTATTGTTTCTCACACATACTCAAAATAATCGAAATACTCCCTTTACTATCTAGGTAGTGAATGAATTCAATTCGTATGCTATGTAATGAGTGACAATTTTTTTTTTTATATAAATCTCTGACAAAATGGAATGCAACTTTTTCTTATTGGTCCAACTTATATATATGGAAAAAATATCAATTGATGCGTATAGAAAGGGAGGAATATATTGTTGGTACATACACAATAATTAGAACTAGAAAGATCAATTTAAATAATACCATCCAAAAATATCAGTTAAGGTTTCACTGCAGTGAAAAAACAATGTGGTCGTGTAGATGTTCAATCATGATCGAAAAGTTTAGAGTTTATTTTAATCTCAAAATTTAATACGTATTAAATAAAAATATCATCATGTTAAGGTATATAAAAATAAAATTTTACATTTGATATTATAAAAGAATTTAATATTCAAAAAATATAATATACAAGTAACAAGAGAATATTGATTCGAAAAAGTAACAAGAGAATATTGCGATATTTGTATTATTAACAAAATTTAATGGAGATTTACTGACGGTGTAAAATAGTTTTACACGAACATCCAGTAAAAAATTATCAATTTGTCATGTCATATAAAAAAATGGGGTGTAGTGGGGTGATGTGGCGGAAAACATGATTGTTATTAGTTGAGAATATAAAATTATTTTACATTATCAGTATATATTCATTTTTCTTTTATTAACGTATTAACATTTGGGTCATGCTAAACGGTGCCCCCGGAACACTTGTTAAACATACAAAAAATAAAAATAAAACATAAAATTAATGTTGATAAAGACAACTTTTACACTTTCAATATATTAAAAGCACAATTTTTCAGACAAAAATTCTTTATTTATATGCTTTAACTAGTGCCCCGAGGCACTGTCTAACATTTTCCACAACATTTTTCATACCTTGAGATACAAATTATCTCATCTTAATCAAACGGTTATGAGATACTAATTATACATGTATGCTATCAGTGATGACTACCTCTAATCTAATTCCCAAAACTTCAAAGACATATGAAACAAATCATTCTCCACAACTAGAGGTCCGTTTGGATTAACTTATTTTTGAGCTTATATAAAATAACTTATACAAATAAATAAAATTTTATATTAATTTATAAATTTCTACTAACGAAAATTGTATTTTTATAAGTTATTTTATCATAAAGTATCTTGACAAACTTATAATAATACGTAAAAGTATATTTATTTGCATAATTATTTTATATAAGCTCAAAAATAAGCTAATCCAAATGAGCTATAGATGGAGGAGTATTATTTTATACTAGTAATAAATATTTATTCAATTAAATTTGATGGACACGTTACAACTAGCCAACTGTACCAATTGTGCCAAACAACTAATTCCAATTACTACCTGTACCAACCAAATTTATGTTCAGAAGATGAAGATGGAGATGTGAATTCATAGCTATGTATGCTAAATCCCTGATCCATCTACCGATTCTATTTGGATCGATGAAATATAATGGAACGAGGTAGAGTGAGTATAATGGAGTGGAATGAATGAAGCAGAATTAAATAAATATATCATTTCATTGTTTGGATAATTTATGATGGAGTGACAAAAAATTTACATTCCATCATTACCTTCCAAATTGGATGAAACAAAATTGAGGTTAAAGTGGTGGTGTGGGATGAAATTTATTTCATCCGATTCCATTCCATTGTTATTTTTATAATCCAAACAACGAAGCATTAATTTATTTTATCCCTTCTCATTCAATTTCATCTCATTCTATCAATCCAAAATATACACTAATATACATTCTCTGTCTCAAAATATAAGGGAAAATTAATCAAATAAGGTTGATATACCAATCTTAAATCTACTTATATGAATTTGTTGCACCAATGACTGAACCGACTTTTAAAACATTGCTTGTATGCACATATTTAATTAATTTATAATTTTTTTACAAGAAAAATGAATTTAATGTCCATAAACAATGATCGAGGTTACTTGGAGTAGTATTTACGTGAAAATAATAGCTTGAGGCTTGATGTGATCATTGAAACTAGTTTTGCATATCAATATATCTAGCAATAAATGAGCTAAAACAAAAGTCACACACTTGTCGATCGATTTAGTACTTGTTATTGTCAAGTGATGGCAAATAAGATTAGAGTACGTGTGTATATATATCCTTCTTATAGTATTTAGGAAAAAGAATAAGCAGAATTAAGCAAGCTAAGCAAATTATGAATTCCTTTTCTTGTTCTACTCCTCTTCATAATAATAATAATAATCTTCCTTTGTTACTGTTGCATTTCATAATAATACTAATTGTTGTTTCATGCAAATTAACAAATGCTATTGTGGAATTGCCACCAAATGTTTCAGTTCCAGCAGTGTTGGTATTTGGAGATTCAATCGTGGATACTGGTAACAATAACAACAATTTGAGAACAACAGCTCGTTGCAATTTCCCACCTTATATGGGAAAGATTTTAAAGGAGGGATTCCAACCGGAAGATTTAGTAATGGAAAAGTTCCCTCAGACCTCCTAGGTACGTATTACTACTATACTACATACTACCGCTCCTATATAACTAGCAGCGGGAAAAATATAAATTGCCCAGCCAAGTAAAACCGAATAAAAAAAACTGATCAGTTTTGACTCAATTCAGTTCTTTTTAATGATTTGGTTTAATTTAATACTGAGTAGTTCATATCAGTACAAAACAATTTATTTTTGAGCTTATATAAAACACCTTATGCAAATTGAGTCCAAATTGGTTTAGTTTTAATTTGTTTTTTTGGCTAAATGCATCTATAGATGCTTTAAGTTTTATGTTTGTAACAGATAGGTCCTTTAAGTTTCTTAAGTAACAAATAAGTCCTTTAAGTTTCTTAAGTAACAAATAGGTCCTTTAAGTTTGTAATTTGTAACATTTAAGTCCTATTTTTTAAGTAATTGAAGGACTTAGATGTTACAAATTACAAACTTAAAGGACCAATTTATTACAAACATAAAACTTAACGGACCTAAAGATGCATTTTGCCTTGTTTTTTTATATTTTTTAAACGGTACAAATAATAACAATACGGTTAAAAAAATATATTAATTGTTTGTTTTAAAAAAATTAATTCGGTTTGTAATAATATCTTTTTTTTTCAAAAGTTAGTTATGATTCGTAACCATAAAACCAGACCGTTTTACCAGTTCGGTTCAGAAGACAAATGATTCAGTTCGGTTACTATGAATTTTGATACCAGTTCGATTTTCCTTTTGAACTGAACCATTTCCACCCCTACCTATAACACCCCACACACCCATCTAATATTTTTTAAACAGGGTAGTTCGGTAACGGATTATTCGATGTGAATTTTTCATATATCATGTGTCTATTTTTACTTTTATTTAAATATTTACATTTTATAATGTTGTGAATTCGGAATTCCAAACCTCTTGTTCAATTTAACATTAATAAGAGTGAAGTAAAAATTCAATGAAAACCAACACTGAGAAATCAAAACAATAACAATTCTAACAACTTAAGTGTAAACATAAAACAACTAAGCAAATAACAAACAAGAAATGGTAAAGAGGAACAAAACACACAAAATTCGTTAATCATTTATGTTCATCAATGCCCTATGTTTTGGGAAGAGAGCAACTCTTGGATTCACTATTTCATCAATGTTTAAAAGAGATCAAATGAATTACAAGAAATTTATTCTGCAAGTTCACATAGAACAATCATAATCTCTACTCATTTCTCAATCTCTTCCCTTGAATTTGAATAAGAGATTCAACAAAAGTTACTATGAAAATGCTCACAATTGCTCTCTAAGAATAATATCCATTTTCTCTACTTTTTCCTATTCATTCAAGAACAAAGATGAATAATGAATCTCACTTTGAAGATGTTTCCCAATCATAGATTTACACCAAAGAACATTAAATCCTATTAAATGTTTTTTTTTGACAAAAAATCCTATTAAATGTTAATCACCCAATAATTCCATCTCCTTGTAATTTTTCAAAACTCTAATCACTTTGAATTATTGGACCTTTCAAATTGTTTTTAACAAAAAAATATTGGATTTTTTATTTTTCATTTTTTAATCAGTGTTTTGTTTATATATTTCTTTAAAGATTCACTAGACCACTACCATATAATTTTTTTAGCCCAAAAACAATGGAGGCCCAACTGCATATATAGCTACCAAATCAATCTTATATCTCAATTTTGTAGTTCACAAGCACTTTGCCTAAGTTTTATTCATAATCACACCCGTTTATATATTTGGTTGGAGAGAAATCATTACCAATTATATTTGTAATGACAAACTGGAACTCTAGCCCCAACCAAAGAAATTGATGTCATTTTAAGGATTTTTTTTTTAAGTAGGTTAGTGGCTAGAAAAATTCCACCTTTAAAGTGGATAAGTGGGATGACTGTGGTTCGAACTCCACCCATTGCATATATAATGCAATGTCCCAACCAAATGAGCTAAGTTCACAAGACAAGATTTTTATTCTTAATTAATTATTATTATTAGTGTATAGTACATACTATATTACCTAGTTTTATTGGATTGTGGTCAGTTGAAGAATTAGGCATTAAAGAGCTTCTTCCAGCATACTTGGATCCAAATCTGCAGCCTAGTGATTTGCTTACTGGTGTGTGTTTTGCATCTGGTGGTGCTGGATATGATCCTTTGACATCTCAAACATCGGTACATACACATGTTTTCATTCAGTCCCTAGTTTTTTTTCTCACAAAATTAACAATAAAATTTTACTAATTAATTTTACTTTGTTATTATTATTATTATATATAACCACAGTCAGCAATATCTTTATCTGGTCAACTAGACTTGTTCAAAGAATACATAGAAAAATTAAAATTACTTGTTGGAGAAGACAGAACAAAGTTCATCTTGGCAAATAGTGTTTTCCTTGTGGTATTAGGCAGCAATGACATTTCGAACACATACTTCTTATCTCGTATTAGACAAGTTCAGTATGATTTTCCTTCTTATGCTGATTTTATGGTCAACTCAGCATCTAATTTCTTAAAGGTATGTATCATGTATGTATGGTTAACGTTTTGTATAGTTCTAATCAAATAATGGTCTTACCATGTATTAATGTTTTATTTGTCTCCACCTTTCTGAATACAATTGAAAGGAAATATATGAATTAGGTGCAAGGAGGATTGGAGTATTCAATACACCACCAATCGGGTGTTTGCCATTTCAGAGAACAGCAGCTGGAGGAATAGAAAGAAGAATTGTAGTGGAATACAATGAAGCAGTAGAATTATACAACACCAAATTGTCAAAGGGGTTAGCTTCTTTTAATCACAACTACCCAGACAGCAGGATTGTTTACATTGATGTCTACAACCCTCTCCTTGATATCATTTTAAACTCCAATAAATACGGTACTTCCAACTTATTAGACATATTTCAATTATAATAATTCTGATATTTAATTTTATTATATACTCCGTATATTATAGGACTTACTAGCTAGTAAGTTATTGATTGATTGCAGGATATAAAGTGGAAGATAGAGGGTGCTGTGGCACGGGAATAATAGAGGTTGTGCTGTTATGCAACCATTTGGTTTCTACGTGTCCCAATGATATGGAGTTTGTCTTTTGGGATAGTTTTCATCCATCTGAAAGTGTTTACAAACGTCTCATAGCTCCTATTGTCCAAAAATACGTCAAAGATTTCCTGTGATCATTTTTCTTTTATATAGTTTATCTGTGACTTTGTTCTTAATTAAGACCAAATAATCAATCCATGCATTATGTACTCCATAACCTCAGTCAAGATTGTGATAAGTCCAGTGCAGATTTGTCACAAGAGTAAAGAAATTCTTAATAGAAATTAAGATATATATAGTTCTTCCAAAAAGTTATAATCTCACAAAATTTAATTTACAAATCTAGTATACTAAGAAAATTCAAATTTATCAAATCTCGGAAAAATTGAGAAGTCTTCTTTTCTCACTTTGAGGAACAAACAATAAATATTGTTAGTAATAGAGTTGGAATAGCGTCGCCCCCGTTGAGGACTGCACACTTTCAATTTGAAATAGCTGGACTTGGACACAATATATGTTAACAGGTTATGTCATTCTTAAAGTGACCCATTAATTAAAGTCATAGTAGTACAGTACGTTTAGGTGGGTTGTCTTGTTGCAATCTTAAGTCTGACGACATGTGAGTTGCTTTGCAACTAGGCATGATTTATTCATTGGATATCAACCACGACTTTGAATAAATCAACTCTCATGGAATTCAATTAAGGAGCATCAACCATAAATGAAATTCTAGCGCGCTGGTCACAAATGTGGTATATGATGTTCCAACATCGTGCCAACGTAAAAACACAATGGACAATATAAACAATAAATAGCAGAAGGTAAATAAGACACAATGATTTGTTAACCCAGTTCAGCGCCAACCGCAACCTACTCTGGGGGATACCAATCCAGGAATGTAATCAATAATCAATAGCCCTAGACTGATGACAAAACCCTCCAAGTTTATGTCCTTCCCATCTAGCAACTCCCCTATTGTTTACAACCTAGAGTCTTAGCCTAGATCTGAGATGCACCATCTCTCCTCTTCCTTGTAATCCCAACAAGGGTTCTGACCAACCTTAATCCAAAGGTTGGGGTATATAAAACATGTGTGAAGACACTCTTCAAGAAAACTATACTCATGCGAGTATACCAAAAGCTTCTATACTCCGTACCTAAAGGTTTTGGAGTGCAAACTACTCTAGCTTCTTACCTTAAGGTTTGGAAGCAGATTACAATAACCTATGTCCTAAGCTTGCATCAAACGATACAAGAAAGGCACACAAATATAAAGCACAAGACTTACAAAGACACGAAACCCTAAAAGTCTACATATTGATATATTGGTTTCGGTGAGAAAAACTAGGTCTTGAGTCTTCCTTATATAGCTGGTAACGTGGGCTCCAAGAGATTCATTCCAAGAATATATCCAGCTTACAATTGTAAAAATAAATCATATCTTAAAAGATTAGATATGTTTTAGAAATATGTCATCACAATAATTCCTAAGGCAATCTTCCTTAAAATAATAAAATATCTTCAGGAAATAATCTCCACATAAATGCTCACGCAAAGATTCAAAAGAGAAAAGATCTTCTCTTAAGATAAAAACGCGCATAAAAGATATGCCAGCTCGCACCAGCTCGCGCGCACACAGCATGTTCCAATGTTGTAACATTTCATACCACATCCTGCTTAAATAATTGTTTTACCAAAATGCAGCCAATACCAAATATCCAACAATAAGATTTTATAGCAATATGACCTAATAACAAATTAATGCTTAAAAGGATTTTGGATAGACTCTAATACTATTTTTTTTTTTGACAAAAGACTCTAATACTATTATACTATTATAAAATCGATTTTTAAAAAAATTTGTCTAACTTATAAATGTATGTAACTAAGGTCATATATCATCTAATGTGGATCTCTTGGTACACAAAATTTAGTAAATCGTCATTATTGTCCATTTTAAATATGTCATGAAGGAAAAAATATTAGAATTTAGAGTTGAGTCTAACTTAATCCTACAAACCATTTTGTAAATTGAGGATTACCTCTTACTTTATAAATAATTATTTAGACAATCTCACAGCCGACATGACGTAACACTTTACGTATATTGGGCAACAAATAAATCAAGGGATACATACATCTAATATCTTAAAATTAAGCAAACTACTTGAATGTTCACCACTTGACAATTGATGGAAGCCTCTGATTCTTCAATTTAGCAAACTGAGATTTGGAATTATATACGCGGGCCATATTTGCTCTTTGGAACAAGAATAAATGCTGATGATCTATGATCATGATGAATATGGAAAATAGACCAAAGTATGAACGAGGAACTAGTTTGTCCAAAGGAGCAAATTATAAAAAGTACAAATATAAAAAAAAATGTTAAAATCTTACATGTGATGAGATGACCTATACATATGAATTTATAAGCATAAAATATCCTCATCTAAATTTTATAAAGTTGAGTTAGTCCAAAATCTAAATTCGAAGAGACCCTAAGATTACTCCCGCACTCTCTTTGCGCCTCAGCTTCCATCCATTTTCACTGTTATTGTGACCATGCTAAAAAAAGTATTAACTTACTAAAATGGCTCAAATTAGTGGTAGAATTTGCTCTCACACTCTTATTATAGACCATCAGTTTTTGTACTCACTAAGAAAATTGAATTAGTAAATAGTAACAAACATTTAGATAGAATTTGTGATAGGTTTTTTTATTTATTTATTCAAATTTTTTCATCTCAATTATTATTTTTATTTTTTCCCCTAGTAGTGTTATATTGAATTGGAATACACCTTCTCTTAAATCAAGTGGTCATTTCTAGTGGTCAATGACAAATCATTTAAAAAAAAATCTGAGTTTGATATTTACCAAATAATTTTTAGTCGAATTTCATTTATCTATCGATCGAATTTCAAATTAACAGAACATTTTTGTTCATGTGAAAATCAAAGGATTAAAAAAGATGGAACAAAGGAACATGGCTGTCTTCATTCTTTCCACTTACCGCCAAACCCAATTTGGTTACATGAAAGTTTGCACACACAATCACATCACTCTGCGTGTTTAGGTATACTTAGAGCACCCACATCCATGCCACTCATATTGGTGGCATAAATGAGACCCACATAATATATTATACTATTTTATACTTTCCAACTATTTAAACCACTCATCTATATTTTCCAAATATCCATACCACTCATTCAAAACTCTAACATGGACCCCACAAAATTCACAATATATTGCTTTTTCAATTATTTTAAAACCAAAAGCATTTGAAAGAAAAGGAACAAAATGCAAAGCAACGGTATCCAAGAATGGAACTGTGGTTTTCTTTTACCATCCAATTTCATTCCAATTATCCATGCTACTATGACACAAGTGGCACATGTGGCAAATACCACCCCCTATATTTATGCTCTTACTTGCCAGTTGCCATACCCAATTAAATGCATGCACATGCAATTCAATAGATTCGTACTAAACTTTTGTAAAGGTCTCACTGCATTGCATGCACTGTGTCATCTCAAAGCCCAAATAAATAGTACTAGCTAGTAGGCTTCAATTTTTGTCTTAACTATTTATTTATTACAACTATCTTTCTTCCATATTTGAAGAGGAAGAACTATTTATTTGTAGTAACATACACTATACTATTGTACAATTATTTTAAGGTTTCTATATGAAGTTCCCAACTTATAATAATTCTTTTTCCACTATACTTCTCCGTTTGACAATATTGTTAGTTTTTATTGTGTTCAAAACAAAAGCTGTTACGAAACTGCCACCAAATGTTTCAATTCCAGCCGTGTTTGTGTTCGGAGATTCAATCATGGATACCGGAAACAACAACCACATGATAACACCATCTCAGTGTAATTACCCTCCATATGGCAAAGATTTTCAAGGAGGAATTCCAACCGGAAGATTTAGCAACGGAAAGGTTCCCTCGGATCTTATAGGTAACATCCTTTCTGTCGTAAAATATAAACAAATAAGTACATGTATTTAGTACAATCATTGAACCTATAACTTAAGATTAAATAGGTTAATCCAATATGTATATATAATATAGTATATGTTATATTGTTAATACAATTGTTTTCATTTTAAATTGTACTATGTATGATCAGTTGAAGAATTAGGCATTAAAGAGTATCTGCCAGCATATTTGGATCCAAATCTCCAAACTAGTGATTTGCCTACAGGAGTCAACTTTGCATCTGGTGGTGCAGGATATGATCCTTTGACATCAAAATTAGGGGTACGCATATATTTTTTTATAGAATAAATTAATTTTGTTTTTTGAATTATCATTCTTGCCAATTTTGTTCTTCTCGAACGATAAAAATATAATAAATAGTTCATAAACCTTTTCTATTTAATTTCATCAAATTATTCTGCGAACTATCATTATGTATCTTATTTTTAAACCAAATGAAAGACTAACATGATTGGATTAATAATAATTTAGAGAAAACTTAATATAATTTTTTAAATTTGGAGATCAAATAAAAAAGAGTAATAGATTAAGGACCAAATTAAAAGTTTATTACATATATTCATCAACAAGTTTTCCTTCATAAATATTACTATAAAGAACAAAAATAATTAAGAAGTTTGATTTTGGGTATTTCATGCATGAATCATGATACCATCCTAAGTCCTAACTCTAACTCTGTTTCCTCTGTTTTTTGAATGTAATAATGAGCAGGTAGCTATATCTATGTCTGGGCAGCTAGACTTATTCAAAGATTACATTGTGAAGCTTAAAGGAGTTGTTGGTGAAGATAGAGCAAACTTCATCTTAGGCAATAGTCTCTTTCTTGTGGTATTAGGAAGCAATGATATTTCCAACACATACTTCTTATCTCGTATTAGACAAGCTCAATATGATTTTCCTACATACTCTGACATTTTAGTCAACTCAGCTTATAATTTCTATCAGGTATATGTATGTCTTATTATTATTATTATTATTTTATTTGACCACAATCTCAAATAATTTTATTTTTTAATTATTTTCTATATGATGATGCTAATATATAGTTATTTAAATGTTACTACCTTAAACAATATAATTTATTTATATTTTGTTCTTTGTACAATTGAAAGGAATTGTATGAACTAGGTGCAAGGAGAATTGGAGTGTTTAATGCACCACCAATGGGGTGTGTACCATTTCAGAGAACAATGGCTGGTGGGATAGAAAGAAAATGTGTACAAGAGTACAATGATGCAGCTGTGTTCTTTAACAACAAGTTGTCAATAGGGATTGATAATTTTCAGCAGAATTTTCCAAATAGCAGGATTGCTTACTTGGATGTTTACAACCCTCTACTTGATATCATTGTAAACAACAAAAAATATGGTAATTTCCAATTTTACTTTGTACGCTAATATTAGTAATTACCGTTTAAATTCTAATAAGTCACTCTACCTTCAACTCAATTTTATCGTGAAATTGTAGGCTATAAATTTGGAGACAGAGGATGTTGTGGCACAGGCAAAATAGAAGTTACTTATTTATGCACCCATTTGGAAGGAATTTGTTCCAACGATTTGGATTATGTGTTTTGGGACAGTTTTCATCCTACTGAATCTGTTTACAGAAAACTTGTTACCCCTATTCTACACAAATACATGGACAAATTTATTTAGGTAGGTATAAACAACACTATTTATTATTTTGTGGGGGGATCATTGTGTATTATTATGTGCAATTATAAGTTAATTTACAGGGTTAAATCTTAGCAAATTTGTACCCCCAAACAAAAAAATCATCTTAGCAAATTAATGCTGCTTTGATTAGGTTTATCTAAAAACTTTATTATTATTATTAATAGTACGTATAGTTCATTTGTCTATACTGTAACATATAACATATGTATGATACTACATACTATTGTTCTATCGATCATATCTATATACCATCTCTATTTCCAATTTAGTACTCTCTCCATTTCTAAAAGGCTGCTTTCAATTTCATTTTTAAAAAATTAAATGATTGAACAACATTTATTTATACAAAAAGTTTTCTAACTTAAAAGCTAAACAATAACATAAAATTAATACAAAGATGATTGTTCATACTAAAATAAAATAATCTAGAAGATATTTCTCGATCAAATTTACACTACCGGTGAAATGACATGGAAAGATTCTAATCAATTTCGAGAAAAGGGGTGAAGAATAACTATCTAAAAGTACAATTCCAAAAAGTTAATATATATATATGCATTATTTTTTTAAGTGTAGTGTGGTTCCTTCCACCACTGTGTCGAATTCTCCTTGAATGGACTTTGTTGCCCTATGGTCCAGAATCCCTCTCACATGAGTCACATCTTATAATATAACTCCCTCTCCTCTAGACTCACATCACAATAATGATCCATATTTGCTGAAGATCCATGATCCTCTCAAAACGTATTTACTTACTAAAAATGGCTAACATATACTATAAGTATATATAGTGATGGATAAATCACACCTTATACCAATTCAACAAAATCAAAATTATTTTTTGTACCACTTACAAAATTAAATTAAAACTAAGAGAGAACAAAATGTGAAATTTATCTCTAATTCTCTAATATCTAGTACTCTAGTAGTATTACGTATGTATTACAGTATTTTATTTTATTTCCTCTAGCACTGTGAGGATTAAAATACCCATAATACTAGTAGTACCTTACAGTTCTCTAATGAACACTAGTATCAATTTTAGTAAGTTTTGAAAATCAGAGTCAATTTGTTCAACGCTGCTATTACCAAAAGGGTAAAATTAATTTTCAAAACAATGGAACAGTAGCATAGACATAGACATAGTTGTTTTATTGACATTCTTTCCAGTTACAAGTACTATATATAAATCCAGAGGGTCCTCTTTACCAACCCAATTGGTTAAATAAAAATTGCACTCACTAAGTCTTCAGGTTGGCAGCAACCTATTAAATGCATGCACATGCATTACAGTCATTCTACAAATTAATATTATCCCTACTTCTCAAGTTTTAAATATAAGAAAAATATGATCAACAAATTAAATTGATTTATTTGGACTAATTTTTATCATATATCAATTTTATTGATCTGGGTTTCTTAGAATTGTCAAAATGAGCTGCTCGATCTTAAATGGGCCAGCTCAAACGGGTTTCAGGTTTTAACAAAATAAATAAATTGGTTTACAAGACTAAGAAGGAAGAAACACATGGGAAAGAACGATTAAAAGAAATTGTGAAAATTTGTAAATAAAAAAAAAAATTGTGAAAAAAGAAAATAGATGATAACACGTGCAACTTTAGAATAAGATTTTGAATGTGAAATAATTTTTTTTTGTGAAGTTCCACAAAAAACTATGAATCAATTACAAGTCATATTTTAGTAATTAAATCCAATCATATAGGCTCTGTCTGGTAAAATTAAGCTATAAGCTAGCTGATGGCTGAAAAGGTAGCTTATAGCTAATAAGCTAGCTTTTAGCTGATAGCTGGAAAAGCTAGTAGAATGAAATTAAAGTGTTTTGTAAATTTAGCTGTTGTAATTATAAAATAACATAAAAGTATTATGTGAGTGGGCAGTTATTTTTTTGAGTGGGTAGTTTTTTAATTAAAAAAAGTAAAAAAATAAAAATAAGGCAAAATGCATCCATAAGTCCTTTAAGTTTTATGTTTGTAACAGATTGATCCTTTAAGTTTTTTAAGTAACAAATAAGTCCTTTAAGTTTTTTAAGTAACAAATAGGTCCTTTAAGTTTGTAATTTGTAACATATAGGTCCCTCAATTACTTAAAAAATAGGACTTAAATGTTACAAATTACAAACTTAAAGGACCTATTTGTTACTTAAAAAACTTAAAGGACTTATCTGTTACTTAAAAAACTTAAAGGACCTATCTGTTACAAACGTTAAACTTAAAGGACCTATAGATGCATTTAGCCTAAAAATAATAAGGGTAAAAATGGAATAAAAGGTAAAAATCTATAAGCTATAAGCTCAAATACTACTTGAAATAGCATCCGGAAAAAAAGCTATAAGCTACTAAAAAAACTTGTTACCAAACACCTCCAATTTTTTGAAACAAGCTTATAAGCTAATACAATAAGCTATAAGCTAGCTTATTTGTGTTACCAAACACACCCATAGTATAATTTAGTGTATAGGGATTAAGGTGTTAATCAATAAAACTATTATATTAAATCATTGTAGGGTACTTAGTTTGGTTTTTATTTTAATTTTTTGAGAGCTTATTTTGTTTTATACGGGCAACGGGCTACCCGTGACCCATACATGCTAGCTCATATTTGAATGAACTTTTTTGGACTGTTCTAAGAAACTCTAAAATCAAACGGGCTAATATTTTTAAGACTCGTGCCTTACATTTATTGGGGTTTGGTGGACGCGCTATAAAGACAAACCAAGATTTGTTGTTGTGTTGTACAAAATCACACAGTTTCACATAGTTTTACATCTCAGCCGTTGATTATCATATCAGACGTTTTAAATTAACTTATTTACAAAACTACTAAAAATAATCTCAGTCACACGATTCTGATAAGACAACCTATGTCTATTACAACGTCTTGATGTAACAGCAGAAAATCATTTCCCCGGTAAAGACTAGGCGACTATCCCATTTACATAAGATTGGTGAAGTATTAAGCTGCTTTGGTTTTGTAAAGCACTCACTCACTACACTTTAGCACCATATAAGGGGAAAGACACACTAACCAAAACTATATAGAATTCTTTTTAAAGATTTCTATATATATTGTTCTTTTAATGAAGTTCCCAACTTATTCTTTTTCCACTTCAATTTGCATTGCACTTTTCTTCCGTTTGACGATATTATGTTTAGTTGTTTTCTACAAAACAAAAGCTGCTTTGAAACTGCCACCAAATGCTTCAATTCCAGCAGTGTTTGTGTTTGGAGATTCAATCATGGATACTGGAAATAATAACAACATGACAACACCATCTAGGTGCAATTACCCTCCATATGGCAAAGATTTTCAAGGAGGTATTCCAACAGGGAGATTTAGCAACGGAAAGGTTCCATCAGATCTTATAGGTACGTAATATTTTCTGTAACACTTTCATGACAAAATATATGTATAAAAAATGCATATATTTGGTCCAATCATTGAACCTATAACTTAAGGAAAATGCTACTTATCACGACAAGGCTGGTCACGAATGCCTCGCGAATGACATGGCATCTGTTTGTGTCGTCCGATTTGCATCATTTAATTTAATACATTTAATTTAATTATTCTGCATCTCTTTTCTCTTTCATCTTATGTCATCTCATCTTCCACCTCCGACAAACAACACTCCATCCCTATGCAATTTCTTCTCTCTCAAATTCTTTGCTGGTTGTTCCATTATCTCTTCCCTAATTTCTCTCTCAAACTCTTATAAGTTGTAACTAATTGTGGTCATCCCCTCTTAAGAAATTGAAGGTTCTACTTCTATATATGTTGTAAATCAATGGGTGGTTCTAACTCTTTTGTTCAATGTTTGCTGGGTTGTTCAACAAATTAAAATCAAAATCTGTAGGAGTGTGATTATTGACATCTTGAAAACAATCATCTAATTTTATGTGGCTGTGAATTTTGGCAGTTTGACACCATGTGAGTGTTTTAGGCGGTGGTTATGTTTTTTTAGGTGAGCAAATTAGCCAATTTCGATAATAAGAATAAGTGGTGGTGTCAAGCGGTGGAAAAAGTGTTTGGAACATGGTAGATCTAATGGTTCTATTTTTGTTTTGTTTTGTAAGAGGAGAAGTAAAAAAAAAAATTGCAATTCGTGAAAATTCGCGAGGTCAATCCTTCGCGACATATAGCATCACTGATAACTTAAAGTTAAAATTAAATAGTTCAATCCAAATATATCAAAAAAAATAAAAAAATAGTTCAATCCAAGATGTGTATGTTAATAGAATTGATTTTGTTTCATTTTAAATTAAATTGTACTATCAGTTGAAGAATTGAGCATTAAAGAGTATTTGCCAGCATATTTGGATCCAAATCTCCATCCTAGTGAATTGGTCACAGGCGTTAACTTTGCATCAGGTGGTGCAGGATATGATCCTTTGACGTCAAAATTAGAGGTAACGTATATTTTTAGCAAAAAAATCATAATTTTTTTTTTAGATAAACGAAATGAGAAATCCATTATAAACTCACACACAAGTGAGAGAGTCTGGGTTCGAACCCCGATCAGTTCGGCCTAACAATTTCGGCATATTTACCAGTTGAGTTAGAACTCGTGAATAAAAAAAAAATATAATTTTGATTTCAGAACTATCTCTCTAATTTGCTCACCGAACTATAAAAATATAATAAATAATCAATAAACTATTTTCATTCTATCAAATTAGTCATTGAACAATTTTTGTCTCTCCTATTTTTAAATCAACTAAGGGATTAACTTGATGAATTAATAATAATGTAGGGATTATTTGTTATGGTTTTATACTTCATGGACCTAATTATAAAGAGATTAAAATGTTCGGTACTAAATTGTAAGTTTATTCCATATTTTCATCAACAAAATTTTTCACCCAAAAGTGTTAGAAAGAACAAAATAGAAGAAGTTTTGATCTTTGGTATTTCACGAATGATTTCCTTTCTAACTCTGTTTCCTCTGTTTATTTATATAATGACCAGGCAGCTATATCTATGTCTGGGCAGCTAGACTTATTCAAAGATTACATTGTGAAGCTTAAAGGAGTTGTTGGTGAAGATAGAACAAACTTTATCTTAGCCAATAGTATTTTTTTTGTGGTATTAGGAAGCAATGATATTTCTAACACATACTACTTATCCCATTTGAGACAAGTGCACTATGATTTTCCTACATACTCTGACTTTTTAGTCAACTCAGCTTATAATTTCTACAAGGTAAAATATGGTGATAAATGGTTATTTAAATGTTACCTTTGACAATTTAATTTTTTATTAGATAATTAATTTTTCTTCTCTATACAATTTAAAGGAAATATATGAACTAGGTGCAAGGAGGATTGGAGTATTCAATGTACCACCAATTGGGTGTGTGCCTTTTCAGAGAACAATGGCTGGTGGAATAACAAGAAAATGTGTGCAATTGTATGATGATGCAGTTGTGTTCTTTAACAACAAATTATCAATGGGGATTGATTCCTTTAAGCAGAACTTCCCAAGTAGCAACATTGTTTACATGGATATTTACAACCCTATACTTGATATCATTGTCAACTATAAAAAATATGGTAATTCCAAATTCCCCCGGGCCTTTAATATAAACAAATTTTTTTTTTTTTGTTTTTCTCCACCAGTTTAATCTGGTTCGGGGTCAGTTCTAGCATCAAGTGGTTTCAGCCTCCTCCTGATCGCAGTTGCGGGGATCGAACCGTGGTCCTCCCTACCAAGAAAATTTGTGTTGCAAGTTAAAACCATAAAAAATGTCATTCAATTCACTAGTAATACTTGTGGAAGGATAGTAATCCACGGTATTAGCATATAAATGGCATGACTCATGAAAGAGTATTGAAAAATAAGTGTTATGAGATATGTGTAACTATATATCACTTTTCATGATATTTTATATTATTTCCATTTATATATCTAAACAATTATTTTATTGCTCTTGTATAAAAAAATTTAATGTTTTCTCAATTGATTGAATAATTAACTTTGGAAAAATTTGTTGTCAACTTGTAGGATATAAAATTGGAGACAGAGGGTGTTGTGGCACAGGCAAAATAGAAGTTACTTATTTGTGCAACCATTTGGATCCCATTTGTCCCAACGATTTGGATTATGTCTTTTGGGATAGTTTTCATCCTACTGAATCCGCTTACAGAAAACTTGTTGGTCCTATTCTACAAAAGTACATCCACAAGTTACTGTGAACGAATAATTATTTAGGTATAAAAACATGGCTAAGTCTAATAAGAAATACTTCACAAAGTTTTTCATGGTGCATAAGTTGCAAATATTATTATAACAAATACGAAATTTATAAAATTTATCGTTGTACTGAAAGTTTATATGATATAGATCATCTATAATGTTTTTTAATGAAATCGAAAATCATATTTGATATGTTATTGAGACCAATCAAGATTAACGGTATTCAATAAAAACTCATAAACCGTTAAATTTGATGATTCTTGGTAACATATCAAATGATTTTCAATTTCTTTAAAAAAACTATAAATTGTCTATACGATATAAATTTTTAATCCAACAATATATATTGTAAAATTCGTATTCTTTATAATTATAATAATATTTGCAACTTATGCACCATGAAAGATTTGGTGAAGTTTTTCATATTACACACAAAACCTAAAAACATTATATATTATGTTGTGTAATATTTAGTATTAGTTTACAGAGTTTTTTTTTTTTAATAAAGTTTATAGAGTTAAATAGCCTTAAATTATATGTGTATATAATTAGTATATTACTAGTATTTTTAGTATTTACTATTTACTATTTAGTATATTGGTATATTTTAATATAAATAAAAATCAGATCATGATCACTTAAGGCAAGATTTTAAAAAGGAAATATAATACTTTTTATATAGCCTAATTAGTACAGTAATAATGTAGATTTTATTTCCTAAACTATTAATCCTAAATTTTTTACTATAATATAAGTTAAGGAAATTGGTAAAAAGTGTTGTAAAAATTGGACCTATTCACAATAACAACATATAAGTTTAAGTAATCACACAAATATTGATGAGAAAATAATAAAGTAGAGATCAATGAATTTATCTGTTGTTAGTATGGTAATTTGATGTCGGCTAGCGTAGTAAACAAACACCGTGTCACAAATAGAGATGACTCTGAGAATAGTAAATCATGAAACAAACCTGAGGCGTGCTGATCGCACTGTCCTTAAGGATTTATCCGCCTCATAAGCGCAAATCCCTCAGGATTCAACAGGTCCTTCTCAAGTATGAATTATACTTGAGGTAACAGAACTAACAAGAAATTATAACACACCGGTAATGTAATCCAGAAAGATAAGAACTCAATTTTGTGAGGGAAATAATTTATTTATTTAATAGTGTGGTTTTGATTAAAAAAACACTAAGGAAGAAGCAGCAATATGTTCTTCTATATTCATTCTATTAGCCTCACCACTCCCTCGTGGATCTCAGCCCCCATGTTGATCTTTTGTAACTGCCCTATATACTTCCTTATGATTAGGAGTTATGTGAAACAAATTATTCACGTTACAAAACAAGTTTGACCAAGTAATTAAAACACATTTAACAAATAATTAATAGTAAATAATATTAAATAGGGGAAAAGCAAAAGAGACAGGAAAAGGTCGCAAACTTGGTACGCCATTTGTTTTCTCTATTTTGTTTAAAATTTAAATTGTGTAATAATTTTTTACGAATGTGATAAAGTTGTTGTGTTTTGAATCTATTAATTTTTTATTTTGTAGAAACGTTTTGAATCTATTATTAGTTTCACCTCATAGAATAGATCATGATATGTGGTTATTTTGATGAAAGGTCCTTTTTGAAATTTTTGTTTGTTTTAACTACGATATTGGAACACATATCATCATTGTTGACATGATTTTTGTTGACATACTTTAGTTCACTATTTTCTGTTTGCCCAAAAAGCAAGCTTTTAAATAAAGCTCCGTGACCGTAAAAACGGCCGAGACAAAACAGTTTTGGCAGGTGCCGATACCGTTACCATTATCACCGTTTTTTATATTAAAGAACAAATTGTGATTAATTCACACCGCGACGACTGAAATTAGTGTCGTAACACCTGTATCGACCGAAATTGCAAAAACCTTTACGTAACCGAGACGCGACCGCGACCGTTTTTTAAAACCTTGAAAAAAGTAAAGAAAAACAACTCGGAGGTTTCTCTTCCTCTCTACATTCTCTTTTCTCCCATTGAAATTCCAATTTTGCTCATGCGTAAAAGTTTGGAGATTTTATACTCCGAAATTCCAATTTTGCCTCCAAAAAAGAAAAAATAGTGTCTTCCACAGTATATAATAATGTGAGACTTTGTACTCTATGAATAACGGAAAAATATTTGAGTCTTTGTATTAAAAAAAAGATTTTTTGTATTGTTTGTTTTTGTTTGACACTTTCGCTCTTTCTTTGGATAAGGACAAAAACCTCACTTTAAATTTCTCTTTAAGGCCCCCTTTAGTATTGGGCCAACCTTAACACTATGTAGATATTTGCAGAGATATTTTATGATTGAATTAGAAGCATATATAAAAAGAAATTACAGTGTTAGTGTATAACAATTAATGTCATACGAAATTACATATTAGTTCAAGTATTAATGCAAATATTATAATCTTTAAGTATCTACATAGTGTTAGTGCATGGACAAAACTTACATGCATTGCTATACATGCAGTTTTTGCTGTTCCACTCACAAAGAAGTGGTTTTTTGTGTTTTTTAATTTAAAAAAAATAAAAGAAAACTGTTTTTCAATTAAAATAACTACCTCTTTGTGAGAGGAAAAGTAAGAACTGCATGTATAGCAATGCATGTAAGTTTTGTCCTTAGTAGTGCATAACCTTGTGCTGCAGTGTTTGGTGTGCGACGACATCAGATTTCAAAATTTTGACCACGGTAATAATAATTTAATATTATCAATTTTCATAAAATATTATTTGTGCATCAATTAGATTAGTGATAGACTATGATATTTTTTGTGTGAAAGGTTCTTGGTTCAAATAAGTGCCATTTTTTCCTGCATAATTTTAGTTCTAATCATTTTAAATTAAATTAAAACAATTTTTTTTTAAAAAAAACCGAAGAATTTAAACTATTACATGTTGAACCCGTTCACAAACTCAGCCACTAAAACATTTCCATTTTTTCATCAAATTTAATCACAAACTCAGTCACCTTTTTATGCTATATACAATGATATTTTTTTAATGTTATTTACAATTTAAATAGATGATGATTCTTTTTAAAAATATTGTGTTTTTTTATTTATTAGAGGCCTGTTTTTAATACTTAAACAGGATCTCCAAATAATCGAGATCGACTGATCAAGCACTGTTAACAGGGGTAGGCTAATGCATACATGGACTGTAGAAGTATATTTGTTAAGTGTAGTTTTGAAGTGATTTACTCCCTCATGTCTCATATATATAAGCAAAAATTGATTTTTTTTTATAGATTTGATGAAAAAGTAATGTATTTAGTTTATAATAGTCTAGATACGTCACTTTTTCAATTATAAAATGTTAAATTTTGCTTATATATATATATATATAAGATTGTAGAGAGTACACCTCTTTTTCGACGCTTTCTTGCATGCAGTGGAAGTTACAATTTTCTTGCTTTCATTTCATCATGTGTGCATTCACTTATGTTATAAATTCATGATTGTATATCTTTTGTTCATAGAAAATGGGTCGTGGAAGAATATCTATGGAACTTGTGCAAAAGGAGAAAACGAGGAAGAAAATATTTCTAATGAGAAAGAATGGTTTAATGAAAAAAGTGAATGAAATTTCTACTCTTTGTGATGTTGATGTTTGTGTGATTCTCTATGCTCCCAACTTTGAAGGGCAAGGATTTGTTGAACCTGAAACATGGCCTGAAGACACAAAAAAGGTACAAAGAATTCTTCAAAAGTACTACAATACAACAATTGATAGGCGTCCTTATAAGGTCTATGATGTTCAAGAGTATTTAAAAAAAAAGATGAAAATATTCGAATCTGAAATTTTCAAAGTGCACAAAGAGATGCTAAAGGTTATGTATCCATCGTGGAATGAATCTTTCAATTCTCTTAGAGAGGAACAATTGAGGTTATTTGCTAGCATCTTGGATTCAAAGGTTGATGCTTGTAATCAAAAGATGAATATGCTAAAAGGAGATGATAATGGAAAAGCAATAGCTGAATCACACAAGATTAATAAACTTAATACTCCTAATTTAACCTCAAATACAAGTAGCTACTTCAATCTCATGCAAAACAACTTATCTTACACTCCATTGATGGATATTAGTGATAAAAACCCCTTAGAGTTTTGGCCACTTGAATTGGGGCAGAGCTCTCAACCTTCTTCGATATTTTCCGGTGCACAAGCCTCTTATCAGGTGGAGTCTAAGGAGTCTTATCAATGCAAGCAAGTTGATGCTAATTGGGCTGATCAAATTGATGCTAATGTTACCTATGATCCTAAAATCGATACAAAAATGAAGAATGGAGCCGAAAACGATGAAAACTTGTCATCATACTATTACAATGGAAATACACCAGCAATGCAATCATATAATATTGCTATGCAGACTCTTCCAAACCCACCGTATGGATTTCAACTTAATGAATTTTATGATATATAGATGGAAATGGAAGGGTCCAATATAATACACTAAACATCCATGCTAGCTTCTATTATAGGATTGTTGAATTTGGTTTTATTTTTTGTTGCTAGACTTCATTATCATTTATTTATTTAAACTATTGAATTAATGTAAAAAAAAATTCTTGGTTTTTAAGTTGGAACATGTAACTTGGGAAATTGCTTATTATATTTTTTTGGCTAAAAATTCAATGTTAAGTTGTTTCATAGAAATTTCTTTGTTGTTATTTGTTTTATAAGGATTGCTCAAAATTTGGCATATAATTGTTACACTACATGTATGTATTGATGCAATGGTATTGACGAAGGATTAAGATTCTCCTTTGTTTATGCCACAGAACAAATTTTGACTCCTTTTTTTTTAAATAAGTAAATAGTCCTATAGTTTTTTAGAATTTTGTTTTTAGTCCCTAATGATTTTTTTCGCATTTTTTTATCTTGAAATTTTTTTTATCACACCTTTTGGTCCATACTTTTAATCAAACTCATTTATACTTTCACATTTTTTTAATGATTTTTTGTATTCATGTTTATAATATTAGAGATAAATAAGTAAATGGTCCTATAATTTTTCAGAATTTTGTTTGTAGTCCCTAATATATTTTTTCACATTTTTTGGTCTTTGAAGTATTTTCTGTCATGATTTTTTCGTCCCTACTTTTCATTCAACTCATGCATATCATTCAAAATTTTAAATTTTTTCGTCCCTATTTTTTTATTTATTTAATTTTTTCTCTCTTAGAAATACATATGCTCCATTATGAAGAAATAAATGTGAAGAAATAAGTGATAGGGAAATTGTGGTTTATTGTGTTTTGTTGAGATTCTAATTTCAATATTTATTTATTTAGGAACAAAATAAAAATAGTGTGGAAAATAGAAATGGTTGTGATTAATCCTAGCAGAAACAGATTTCTTGCTGTAACAGCAGAATGTTGTAATCATTACAGCCATCAAATCTAAAATTGGCAACTGAGATTGTTTTGATATAAAAAATACAGTTTTTAATTATATTTGTCTGATCTAATATTAATGGTTCAGATTAAAAATTGCGTGTAACTGAGTAAAACAATTACAACAGAAAATCCGGATCCAATCCTAGCTACCGTGTATATATACACACACAGCAAGCAGTGTGCTTGAATTTTCTATATGAAATATAGCTAATTTCAATAATTTGTAGGAAACAACAATTTAGATTAAACCTTATTGTCTCTCAGTTTTTATTTTTGGTCTAGTATTTTCTCTGTTTTTTTTTTTTGAAAAAGTATTTTCTCTGTTTCAATTCTTCTTTTAGGAAGTTTTGCTTTTTAGATGAACTAGCTAGATAGACTCATTTTCTTACTATTAGGACCCAATTAAAGAATAAAGGCCGAAATGGTGAAATCGCATATGAATAGGACTAGGAGAGGTTCAAGGTTTAGAAAAAATAATAAAAGAGAGAAATTACTTTTTTTGACAGTAAAAAGAGAGAAATTACTCTGTTCCTTTTTAAATAGGATTTTAACATAAAACACTAACTAATGTAATGAATTGTTGTATTTTTTTATTCTATCTTCATTTTAATCCATCATTTATTTTCTCTTTTCAAATAAATTCAGTCTATCCATTTTTTCCTTCCTCCGTCAAATTTTCTATTTTCCTACACACAATCTCAATTAACAATAAACAAGTTCCAGTTACAACTATTGAAAGACTAAAAAGTTAGATTTGTTTTTTTTTTTTACATAAGAGTAACAAAGCTTTGCGTTTCTAAAAAGCTCAAGCTTAGTCACGTTTTAATTTTTTAAGTTTTGAATTTCTTAATGTTATGGAACAAGATTAGAATGCACCACATAAGGGATAAGGGAAAGGCTAAATAATTGTACAGAAAAAAAATAAAGTTAAGGCTAAATAATCAATGGTAACACTTTTGTTTTTTTAAACAATCAATGTCAACACTTATGACAAAACAATTGGGATGAGTAGCTCAAGTGGTTTGAGCTAAAGGTTGAAGAAGTAAGGGGTAAAGGTCTATGATTTAAGTCTTAACAAGGTGAAAAAATTAACATTAACAACTAATTATTACTTTTGACCGTTTAAAAAAACAATAAATTTAAAATAAAGATTAACATATAAAAATTAATTTAATAATAATATGTAAAATATATATTACATTAAGCATTTTATTATTACTTAAAAATATCCTTTTATATTATTTATACATATCAACTAATTGAACTATTAATTTTACTTAACACTTCAATTATTTACAAGACAACAAAATAGAAGAACTAAACGAACAACAAAGATAGAAGAACTAAACGAACAACAAAATTGAAGAGGATGAGATGCAATTGCTTTGTTTGAAATTTGTAGATCGATCTAAAGACAATACATATAAATCAACATATATATTAAAATAGATCTAAAATATTAGAGCATATTTTACACCTCTTTATTTAACATAATAATTATAAGGTTGTGAAATATAACATTTCTCTCATATATTAAAGATGTTTTTTTTTAAGAAATTAAATTAGTCCATCCAAATTGGCACAGGAGCACACTCTCAGGTTCCAAATCAATACCATCAGACCAACCCAAGTGGGTTATCAAAGATGGATATATTATAAGAGAGAGAGAGAGAGAGAGAGAGAGAGAGAGTGAGAGAGAGAGAGAGGGATAGAGAGGATGTACTCGAAAAATCAAAGAAAAAATTAATTTGCAACTTAATCGTTGTTCGGTCGATTTCGATTATCAAAATATAAATTTTTAGAGACCTGTATCCGTTCATATGCAACCGTTTATAATCAATTTTTTACAACTATTGACCTAAGACTTAAGATATACTCAACCGGATACTTCCATATATTATCAGTTATGTCAATTTTAAATCAGATGACATGTCCGTGCTCAAATTTACTTCATTTAACTTACCTGGCCCCAGTTTCTCATCTCTCTAGTCAATGTCTTCAATCCCCTTCATGAAATAGATATATCTTAGATTAGATAGATCTATTATCAATATGGTTCTGTTGCTTCGGACAAAGAGAGTCAATGTCTTCAAGCCCCTTCAAGAAGTAGATATATCTTAGATAGATCTATTTTCGGACAAAGAGAAACTGAAAACAGCAAATGTTGAATTCAACTTAATAATAGTAATTGTACAAATCTATTGGTAAATAATAAGGGAGTTTCTATGGTACATCCCTTGGTTGGAATGCAGTGGTGCAGTCCAAACCTTTAACCAATAGAATTCAATTTAATTGCCACATCATCTAAGGTGCATGGTGAGTCCTAGTTAAACTTTTGTTTATTGCATATGAGTCCTCCATCAAATAAAAATTATAAATTGAAATTAAAATCATTTTTAAAATTGAAATTGAAATTACAAATAAAATCATTACAAATTTTATTTATCATTTACAGATTTTATTTATCACAAATTAAAATTGAAATTGAAATGTAAAAGCCCTAAATCCCAAATTCTCAATCAAGTTCGTCCTTCTTCATCCTCCATTCTCTTCGTCCTCCAAATTCGTCGTCCTCCATTTCTTCGTCCTCCAAATTCTTCCAACTTCTTCGTCCTCCATGTTATTCTTCTTATTCTTCCTCTCAATCTTCGTCATCAATGTTCTTATTCTGCCCTCTCGCAGACTTCATTTAATTCGTCGCACTTCTTCATTGATATCAACATTTCATTCCCGTGTTCGTTGTTCTATGGTTCAAAGCACGCCATTAACATCGTCGTGAACTGCACAGGTAAATTATTGAATTGGGGTTTAAAACTTTAATTGAATTTGATTTAAATTGTTACCCTGAAACGGAATAGGGTTGCATTTTAAGTTGTAGTTGCAATTAGGTTTTATTTGAGTTGGGATTAGATTAGGGTTGTTTGATTTGATTTGATTTGTGAATTTATATGTTGACACTGTATTAGGGTTGGGAATTAGGGTTCATTTGAATTGGGAATTGGGTTTTCATTTTGAAGCCATTAAAGTTTTATTTGAGCTAGGATCAGATTAGGGTTGTAGTATATATTTTGGATTAATGATTTCAATTCTTACTAAGATAGTACGGGATTGGGGATTTATTTTTGTATTTATCAAACTGTTAAATTTTGATTGTCAATTTGATTTTGATTGGAATATATTTAAGTAAGATTCATTCAATTGAATACATATTGTTTGATTTTATTTGTTAATTTATATGTTGACACTGTGTTAGGGTTGGGAATTAGGTTTTCATTTGGAAGCAATTGAAGTTTTATTTAAGCTGAGATCAGATAGGGTTGTAGTATATATTTTGGATTAATGATGTCAATTCTTACTAAGATAGTATGGGATTGGGGATTTATTTTTGTATTTATCAAACTGTTAAATTCTGATTGTCAATTTGATTTGGATTGGAAGATATTTAAGTAAGATTCATTCAATTTAATACATATTGTTTGATTTTGATTTGTGAATTTATATGTTTACACTGCACTGTGTTAGGGTTGGGAATTAGGGTTTCATTTGGAAGCAATTGAAGTTTTATTTGAGCTGGGATCAGATTAGGGTTGTAGTACATATTTTGGAGAAATGATTTCAATTCTTACTAAGATAGTATGGGATTGGGGATTTATTTTTGTATTTATCAAACTGTTAAATTCTGATTGTCAATTTGATTTGGATTGGAAGATATTTAAGTAACATTCATTCAATTTAATACATATTGTTTGATTTTGATTTGTGAATTTATATGTTTACACTGCACTGTGTTAGGGTTGGGAATTAGGGTTTCATTTGGAAGCAATTGAAGTTTTATTTGAGCTGGGATCAGATTAGGGTTGTAGTACATATTTTGGAGAAATGATTTCAATTCTTACTAAGATAGTATGGGATTGGGGATTTATTTTTGTATTTATCAAACTGTTAAATTCTGATTGTCAATTTGATTTGGATTGGAAGATATTTAAGTAACATTCATTCAATTTAATACATATTGTTTGATTTTGATTTGTGAATTTATATGTTTACACTGCACTGTGTTAGGGTTGGGAATTAGGGTTTCATTTGAATTGGGGAACAGGGTTTGTATGTTATCAAAATCTTAAATTCTGAATTTGATGTCATTTTAGTTGGGGATTAGGGTTTGTATTTCATTTGAGTTGTGAAATTATATTGTCATAGTAGTGTGATATTCTGAATTATTTGATCATATATTGTTCATATCTCATGCAGTTAAGTAAATGGATGGCACTGTATCAAATCTGATCCCAACTAAGGAATCCTGTGTTATGAGGTTATCAGGACAGAAAGGAAATGAAGGACCTAACAAGACTTGTTTGAACTGGAGTACAGACAATGGATAACGACTTGAAGGGTAAAAAAAATTGAGTTTTATAATGTAAACTTTTTAGTGAATGATATGTATTATAGTTGAATAATTAGTAGTACATTAACTTTTAGTTGATGATATGAATTCATTGCTATATTTTAGCCAATGCTCAGTGTTATAGTTGAATAATGAATAGTACATTAAACTGTAGTCCATTAACAATTATACCTGAATAATGTAATGTTTTCAGTTGAGTAAAATATGATATGCTATGATTTATGCAATGTAATTACAAAGATGACACTTTAATACAAATTCCAATTACTTACTTTAAAGGTTGTTCCAAGCTTACCTTAACTATTGATAGGCAATGAGAAACGTGCAAGTTTTTGAACCCGTTCAATGTACCTTAACTTTTCAATGTACCTTATGTGAAAGATGTAACTTTTAGAAGTTATGAAAGTTTGGGTAACCTATCATAAGGACAATCCGGTATAATTTTGTTCAACATAAGTTTGATATTGAATATCCAATTTTTAATTTTATTTGAGGAATACATGGAAAATGTCTATTATACTTCCAAATTTTGTTACAATAAGGTAGCATACGTATGTTTATAAGTTGAAAATGACAGAAACTAAAGTTTTATTGCAATTTTGAAACAGGTTATATGAATATGCATGAAGCATGGTACTTGGACATAAAGTCACAAATGTGAAGGAGAAGGTGAATGAGAATATAAATTTTACTTAGTCATAGAACTAAGAGGTACGTTTTTTATATCAAAAAAAAATGTAATGTGTATTTGGTGTGTGTATAACATATATATAATGTTTTGAAATTTGTATGAAACAAACAAATAACTCAAAATAGTTATCTAATAGTAACCATAACATGGCAATGTGTGAAAAGACATAGCATCATATAGCAATAGCTTAACACAAACATACCTTTATCGTAGAATAAACCAAATGTTAGATTATCCAAAATAACCCCTTAAGACACACAGCAAATTCAAATACTAAAATTCTCAAAATTGGACAAATACAACCCACTGATAATCCCAAAATATAACAGCAAATTCAAGTACCAAAATATCATAGACTAGGGCAAATACAACCCACCGATTATCCAAAATAAAACTGAGAAAATAAACCAGAATATCCAAAATTAAACTTCAAAGTTCAAACATAATAGTCTAAGAACCAATCTTCAAACTTCATACATTAACCAAAGCCTTCCTTTTCCTTTCCATATCAGACCAATACTGTGCAGCCTTTGTCAAAAGTGGTTTTAACAACACATTATTAGATGAATGACAAAGATATAGAGCAAGCTTCAGCCTAGTGGCAGTGACAACCTACATATAATGAAAAAACAGTGGATGAATTACAAATTTCCTTATATGGGAAATGTTTTACAAATAATGGTGACATTAATTCAACTTACAGTTACGTTTTCATAGTTGCTACTGAATGGACATTCAATCATCCACTTAGAAACCCACAGTCCACAATCATTCCTATGATTTTGAATAAAACTGCATTAGAGTCACAATAATAGGTAGTTTCAGTAAAATAATCAATATGGATAAGGTTTAAGAATACTTACGATCCGGGTCTCTGCTGCGGGAGGCGACTTGGTTGAACAATGGAGAAGTTTGTGATTAGGTTATCATGACCAATTAAATTCACTAGTTTATAAGAAGCATCAAATAGGATATCCTCAAGCTTAAGTTGCTGTGACAATAGTAAATAGAAAATTTGAATTAGTAAGCCATACAATTAATTTGACTGTAAAATAAGTATGGATCAAATGCATACCATCCTGATGATTGAATGACGCCTAGGATGATGTCTTTCTTCAGAAGGTGCAGAGTCCAACCAGTAACATTTTCTTTCAGTAAAATCAACAACCATCAAAAACCAATGTGCTCATTGGTCATTCATAGGAATAAAAATCTGTAGTCATACAAATATATGTTAATTGGCATGAACTGATTTTTCAAATTGGTATCAACTATCACTCATCAGCTTTTATATGACACTCACCTTTGAAACAACAGAATTTGTTGGCATGAACTTGCTTTGATATATGCGCCTGATATAATCAACTTTGTATGTTTCATCCAGACAATATTGCTTAAAAAATCATGTGGTTTAAGTCAGTAATCATTACTCAACTAATGTTAATGTAAATGTGATATAAATCAATGTTAGCTGTGTAATTACCGCAAATTGTGTTGGCATGTACCAAACAGATTTTCGTTTTCCTAAGGTATCAATCAACCAATTGCTTCGTGCAACAACGAGATTGATAATCTGAATAGCAAAAAAAGAAAAACAATGTTATATCAAAATTTATTTCACTTTAATGTGTATAGCCAAATAATTACAATGTGAGATCAAAATATAACCTCGGAGTCCACAGCAGTCCTAGGCATTAACGACTTCAATGCTTTCCTGTCCCCAAAAACATCTGATGTAGATTTTATAATAACCTCATCACTGGAACATGTAGATGTATGCATTGTTAGTTGTAATCAAATTGAATGGGCTAGATAAATTTACACTTAGATTTAGCAACATATAAGAAAAACACATACCCATGTTTCTGCTCATCATCGCGCATAAAGACATACGCAGTAGTGTAAGCGCAAATATCATTCAAATTCATTCTTGCTGTTGGCCTAAATGTGACAGGCATCCACTGTAATAAAATAAACGTGACAGAAAGATTGTTATTATTAATAAAATTCAGTGTTGTGTTATGTTTAAATAAATAATTAGTAACACTAACCTCAGGAATAGGAACTCCGGTGTTGTAACATTCATATCTCAGCTGTGATGATGGATCGTGGTGTAATAGAAAATCATGGTCGTCCTCCTCCTCTGGCTGACAGAACAAAATTTTGTTAATCTTCTTATACTGCTGATCTTCAAGCATTCCAGTCCACTCGTTGATATCCTTCAATTTAGGAGGTGCAGATGATGATCCAAAGTGGTCATAAAGTTTTTTCTTGGTTGCTTTTGTTTCTGTAGCAGGGAATTGTTTTTTTTTCTTCTTTTCTTCTGGTTGCTTAGGGGTTGAAGCTGTTGAGTCACAATCCTTTGAATCTTCCTCGTCATTGCAGGCTTGGGTAGTAGTGTGGTGACTATTCAAACCATTTAACAAAATAAATCAACAAAAAAATTTATAAACGGAAGTAGCTAACACATAAATTGGCAAAAAAAACAAAAAAAAAGTTTTGGAACTGAAGTAGCTAACATATAAATTGACAAATAAAACAGTAAACCTTGCACAAATATTGAACTTTACAAGTAACTTTATACATTTGTTGAAAATCATTATAGAATCACACATGCATATAAATTAAGTGCCTGTTTGGTTATAGTTGAGCGAACTTTTAAAATAGATCTGATTATATTTAGTTGAGTGTATGTTTGGTGATGCATTTTTTGAATTAATCTTTGTTATAAATTAGTTGAAAATCATCATAGTTTCATACACAAACACATATCAGATAAGTTACTGTTTGGTTATGCAGTTTGAAGTAACTTTGTACAAAATTTTTAAAATAAATCATCAGACTATGGCACCAACACAGTTTGTTTTCATGCGTGTTGACAGTAAAAAATGATAGGTTACCTGGATGATATGGAAATAACCTCAGTTATCAACTTCTTTTTTCTAGTCTCAGAATACTGCTCACAATCATGTAAAGATTGCTGCTTAGTTTTAGTCTTCTCAATGGTAGTGTTTGTAGTAGTGGTGTTCTCAATTTGTTTTCCTCTATTAATGGATTTTCCTTTTCTTTCAGGCATGGTGCGTTTTTGGCCAGGACTCTGTGTATCCTTCATTGTTTACTGTTTGATTGGTGGTGAAGTTGTAATGTTTGGAGCTTGGACGGTTTGTGTCCTTAATCTTAGTTAGCGTGTGGTGTGTGGTATGAGGATAGGTTAGCTTAGCAAAACAGAAAGCACAATCAGCTTTGATATGTTTAGTTCTTGGAAGTTGTATCTAGGTTTGTAGGTATTAGTGGTAATTATTAGCATGTTGTCTAGAAGGCCAAACATCAACTAATATTTGGTGTGCTCAAAGTAAATGTAAAGGTGGCTTGTGGTGCAACACCCAAGATATGTAATAAAAATCAGATGGCAAATTTCATTTTAATTGTAAACAGATTTTTATTTTAAATAAAAAAACAGAATTTGTGTTTCTTAATGATTTTTTATTTAAGTTTCGTAATTAATGATTTTAATGTACAATATTTTTCGTAAATTCCTAAGTTATGCTTTTTATCTAATTAATTATATTTTATCATAGTAGTAACTAATTAATATTGAATTTAAAAACATTGAAATATTTAGTTTTTAATAAAAAGATTAAATAAAATTAATCTTAGTTTTTATGTTAGTTTTATTTGTAATTTTCTTTACAATTCCTAAAATATCCTTTTGCCTATTAAGAAAGTTAATCTAGACATAATAATCATGGGCAACTACACTACTCCAACACTAATAAATACTGCACCAATGTCCAGCCAGCGCATGCATCTTCTCATATTCCCATTACTTGTACATGAACCTTTCTAATCTCTATGACAAAATTGAACCATTTATTTTAAAAAACAGTAATAAGCCTAAATGTAACAACTTAAACAAAATAATCGGAGTTATCGGCGATTAGTCGTTATTTGAAACCGGTGTTTACTTAAAACAACATGAAAATTATATTAATTGAAATAGAACAAAGTTTAATATTTTGGATTACATATTAGACTAACAAAACAAACTAATAGTTATCATAGACTAAGAAAACAACCATGTTCTAATCAAAATTATATATTTTACAAACAATTCAGTCGACCCCTTCATCAATAGCTTCACGACAACTTCGTCACCCAAATCAAATAGTTTTCATGGATACCGCACATATTCATTCGCAGACGGTCTCCTGCTTTAAATCCACTTTTCCGAGCAAACTCACTCCAACCCCTCTCTATCCTAACCACAAACGGATCATATTGGTAGCGCAACTCGCACTTTGTCTTTTCATCGAAATTTGTTCCAACCAAGTATAGCTGGTCCAACATTGTTCCCCACAAATACTCTCCCATCGCTTCCGGCAATGTCTAAAAACAATGGAACAAACAAACAAAAACACAATTTCAATTAATACAATTATGAATTAAATTCACTATAATTAGCAACAACAATAATAAAACCAGCGGATTGAAAAACCAACCAAATATGGAACGACCTCCGGATCCTCGGACATAGTAAGGGTGTAATTCACAGATTTTCGCAGACCTCGAGAGTCTGTATGCCAAGTTGGGAATGTTGGAGAATAAATTTTGTTCATGTCAGGAATTATCTGGAAGTAATTAGTTCCCAAGTTATTAGTTCCCAAGTATTTGAAGAAGATAGCATGATGACCTTCAAACTTGTAATGTGCCCTTAACGTCATCCATCCATTTGTTATTCTGGGGACATCATCATCATTATTGAACTCCACCATTAGTTGAAGACCGGCAGAATCAAACAGGCGCCAATACCGTCCCAATTCAGTTTTGAATTCTTCATAAAAATCTGGTTCGATCTCACCCTCAACCTAACATCACATCAGTAAACGTTAGTGAGGAAAACGAAAGGCATGACTTACCCATAATTAATCAAAACCAACACATAAACATTCATTTGAGTACCACCACGAACAGAACTTAAAACCCCCAAAACATAAAAATTTGTAAATTTCTATCCAGTAATTTTTGTTTTAATCAGGTGATTCCAGTCATATTAATTCAAACCAACACATATTATTAAGATTCACTTAAAAATGTAGAACGATAAATTTAAATAGAAATAGTCCACAAAAAAAAAAGCTCTGTTTTTTACTTAAATTCATTGCTCTGTTTTTAACTTTCCTAAACAATAATCAAACGAGATATACCGAAACACTTAAAAATGAGAAATTACCTGTCCGTCGACATGAACCGTAGAAAAATAACCCAAACATGGTCGTTGAAGTACTTCACCAACAGTTTCAACCATTTTTGTGCGTTTGAGTTGCGTTTTTGTGTGGTGAGAGAAATGAAGTTCAACTACAAAATTATGTTTCTTCTTCGTTTGGCCTAAGTAGGTGTGAATAAATTTTTTGTTTTAATGCATTCTGAGTTCACCAATCTTTTCATTCACGGTTGTGGTAGAAGTTATTAATTCTTTTTAGTTATGACCATGAAACGATGTGAGGTTTAGTAATGGCAATGAAACGATGTGAACCAGATTACTCTGTTAAGTGTTAAGTTGGGTCTGTTAGAATTTGAAACGTTTAATTGGGTGTATATTGTACACATTTACTACGTAATGCATTACCTATTTTGGACCGTCCGATCTATTTTGGTGGTCGATATTAAATAATGAACAATCTGTCCCAGTAGCAATAACCGTCCGATCAAATTATAGGGTCCTTAAGCGAGTACACAGTGTCCATATGCGATGTAGTGAAAGTAGTGGATCCAGGAATCCTTTAATTATTAAATTGAATTTTTAATTTCTAAATATAATTAGATATAATCTCAAATTATTTTAATTATTATTGTAGTGCATTTTTTATTTATAAATTATTATAATTATTATTGTAGTGCATTTTTTATTTATAAATTATATAATTTAAAATATAACAATGATTTTCCAAAGTCTAAGTAAGTAATTTCTAATTTAAAAACTTTATTCATATTAATCTCCTATATCAAATTAAGGATCGAAAACCCTAAACTTAGAGTTACACATATAAAGTATTGTTTCGATTAAGGGCCACCGACCTTTTCAGTTGATTTAACCTTTGTTAATGAATAATTCGTTTTAAATAATGAAGGACGTATACTTCTAAACTTAGAATATTCTCCGATTTCAATTAACGACCGATACTTATCAACTTACGCTTAGACATATGAAGGATGATTTCGATTTAAGATTAATGAACTTATCATCTTACTAAACATATATTATTGAAAATTAAAATATATTATAGAATTAATTTATTACTACTTAAAAACTTTATTCATATTAATCTCCTATATCAAATTAAGGATCGAAAACCCTAAACTTAGAGTTACACATATAAAGTATTGTTTCGATTAAGGATCAGTAGTTGACTTTGCATTAAGATAATGCAACGAAGCCGCAACATCACCATCTTTAATATTTTCACGCATCTTCTTATCAAAGTAATTGTACAGGTCTTTCTTCGTAAACCCAACGTCAGCATATCCACCCTTCTGAGCAACCATGTACCCCATAATATGACACGTTCGAATTCCATGTGACTGCAGTCCATCAATCTGAGCTTTGTCTGCTTCAGAAATTTTACGATAGACCGGGTGTAAGTGCACATACCTAGATGGGGTTAACTCATGGTTATGAGTCTCTTCAAACACAGACACTACAAATTTACCCTTATTGGCTTTGTATGTCACACGAAACCTAGCATTGCAGTTAGAACGTGTCAAACGTCGGTGCACTCTTTTCCTATTTAGCTTACATAGGTGTTTCTTATCTCTTAAACCTTGTTTACTGCATACAAAAAGCTTGTTTGTTATTATTTTAGTACCATCAGGCCCATTTTTCTTCTTATCATCGCTTTTCCTAACAGAAAAACCTTTGCATTTACCATATTTGTAATAGAAATCATACGCCTCATCAACACTACTAAATTCCAAAGCACGTATTTCTTCGGAAGTCATAGAATTAATACGTACCGTATTGCCTACAAATGCAGAATCATCAAATTCATTGGCATTGCCATCATCCTCGTCATCCTCATCCTCATCCTCATCCTCATCCTCATGATCATCATCACCTTCATCATCATCCGACCCACCCTGCCCACTGGATACCGAATAGCTGGAATCTTCAGCTTCATTAGTATTACCAGCAGTTGAATGAACATCATTCGAATCACCATCAATAGATACATCGAATTCTACCATAGTTAACCTGACACAAAACAATCATAACCATCAATCAGAATACCTACTAATTACATAATTAAAATGAAACGTAACTAAGACTATGTACAATAGCAGGTAATTGAAGCATAAACCCTAATTCCCAAATTGAAATCAAATTAATTCTTTGTACCCATCAAATTCTACCATAGTGAACCTGACACACAACAATCCTAACCATCAATCAGAATACCTCCTTATTACATCATAAAAATGAAAGGTAACTAAGACAATGTACACTATCACGTAATTAAAGCATAAACCCTAATTCCCAAATTTAAATCAAATTAATTCTTTGTACCAAATTCTTTGTACCAAATCAAATTAACAAACATTTCTGTTTCGTATTTACCTTAGCAACTGACTTTTCAATCCGACCACGCGCAATTATCTTTCCCAACCTCGCCGAGGAAATAAGGTACTGTTCGTTCAACAATGGAGAAGGACGATGATGTTTTGACTTCTGTTCTTACAACAATTGCGAACGAAAACGACTATGTTGTGACTTTTGGTGATACAGAAGTTGATAAGAACAAAAACGATGATGTTCAGAAAATCGTAAGAAGGAAAACGATGAACTTTGCTGGAAAAAAATAAGAACAGGTTCGTAGGAGGGAAGGGAGATTTTGTTGTTGTTTTTGATTTAATTTTAGTTTGAATTGATTTACAAATAATAGTGTAAATATTGATTTAATTCATTTACAATAAAAACTAAAATTAAAAAAATTAACTAATTGGGGTATTTTTGGAACTTTTAATATCATAGGGACTTGGTGTAAATATAAAAAGATGTAAAGGTTCATGGTAAGTACCATACATGTGGTTTGTACTATATTATTCAAAGTTAGTCAAAGCTAGTCAAAATTGGTCAATACTGCATTCTCATTGGCCGGATTTGGAATGTATCACTACATTCTTAACAAGGGATGTACCATAGAATTTGCCAAATAATAATGTATTGTATGTCGTTGTTTGCAGCACGCGGTACGTTATTAATGGACCACAATCTCTCAATAGCTAGAGTTAAAATAATCATCATGAAGAAGGTGCAAATGTGCAATTATCATTCATTAGTCTGTCCCACGCATTTAACGATTTTATATATGTAAATTAAAAGATGATAATAAATAAATAAAAATGAATGATAATTTTTTTTATTATAGCATTAGAATTGGAAAATAATCGTTCACCATTTTTTTTTTTGAAAATAACCAATTAAAATTACATTGTAGGCCTTGTATTTAATTCTCGTTTATAGGTTTAATACTCTTTGTACTTTTTTTCTCATTAATATATTTTGCTATTCCCAAAAAAAAAGTTACATTGTAGAAGCAAGCAAGTTTAGTAAATATTATGGAACAAAAAAAAATTATAATTTTCCATAAAAAAAATAAATTATAATTTTATATATTGGTGTGATTTATCATTACAAAAATGTTTTCCTCTTTTACTGAAATAAAACCTATGAGTCCTTGTACCAAAAGAAAAACCTATTGAGTCCTAACTAAACCCTATACATTATTTATATTTCATTTGGAAAAATTAATAATCAAAACCGTAAATCGGTTTTGTAAAATGATTATAAATTAGATTGACTTCATCTCCTTTTATTATAGGATTTGGTTTTTCTTCAATACTTTCCTCAAAGCCGAGCAGCACTGTTAGTATATTACACATTAGTTTAGTGGGTAGACAACTTGGTGATTGACCCAAGCGAATAAGTTTAAAAAGCAAATAACACATTCTTCCATTAAAAAAAATTACACTATCATCTTTTTTCATGTTAAAATATATGTTTTAATCCACTTTAATATAAATAAATATTTTTGTGATAATAATTAATTTTAAACCATTATTTTATGTCAAAAAACTTCAACTCATCATTAGGGTTGGGAATAGGCCAAGCGGCCTCTAGAGGCCTTCGGCCTGACCTGTCTTAGGCCTGGCCTAGCCTGTTTATTAAAAATGTCAGGCTTAGGCTTTGAAAAAAGTCTGTTTATATAAATATGTCAGGCTTAGGCTTTTAAAAAAGCCCGTGAAGCCTGATAGGCCGGCCTGTTTATATTTAATAATTATTATTTATATCATCTTGTTTGTATAAAAAATAAATATTATTTATATAGATACAAAATATTTATTAGACAAAATATATATATATGGGGAGGGATCAAATTACACCGGTGTAACATTTGAGTAATGTTACACCGCTCAATAACGCTTTAACAAATTCAAATTTTACAAAATTCACCATTGGATTGAAAGTTTATATCGTATAGATCATATATGTTGAGTTTTACAAAAATCTAAAATCGTTTGATATGTTATTGAGACACATCAAGATTAACGGTTTATGCGTTTTTATTGAATACCGTTAATCTTCATATGTCTCAAAAACATGTCAAACGATTTTAGATTTTTGTAAAACTCAACATAAATGATCTATACGATATAAACTTTCAATCCAACGGTGGATTTTGTAAAATTTGAATTCGTTAAAGCGTTATTGAGCGGTGTAACATTACTCAAATGTTACACCGGTGTAATTTGATCCCTCCCCTATATATATATATATATATTTACAAACACAAATTATAGTGTATATTTTGGTTGTACTACACCGCTTAACATTAGTGTTTAAAAAATTATATTATGGCATATTTATTAGACTTTGTCGTAATCGTATTTGTTATTTTATTAACTTTTAATTCTTGTGCTAATCATTTTATTAGCTTTTTCTTAATGTTGTAGAAATTATAAAAATTTAAATGTGAAATAGGTTTTAAGGCATGTTTAATTAGCCTATATATTTAAAAAGACTATACAGAGGGTTTTATGTAACACAGGCTCATAAACAGACTACAAGGCCAGGCCAGGCGAAAAAAAAATGCATTTGATAGGCCGTAGGCCAGGTTTAGGCTTAAAAAAAATTCGTAGTCAAGCTCAGGCCTGTCAAAGTCTGGCCTGATCTGTTCCCAACCCTACTCATCATTGAATAAATTAATTTTCCTTTGAAATTTTTATTATTAACTAGGAAAACCATCTCATAAGGAACTATTTTTCTCAGAGAGGAACTTTAAGCCACCAAACTAATCTGTTTTTTGTCTAATATATAGTTTGATAACTAAATTCATACTCTTTTTTTTGTCAAGAATGATTCATACATTTTAAAATAAAGAAATATAGAATTATGAATATACAAACTTATTAGCAACCCTCCAATCATCAATTGAGTTAGATTTAGGAGGCACCAGCAAATCAATCTTAACTTCCCCACTGCATTGGCCACCAAACTCACATTATATCTCACTGTACAATACAACTTATTTTAATGTTGGTTTGATAACACATATAAGGCAAATTAGTTTCTAGTGTGGATTTAAATGATATGTGTATAACAATTTTACATATACTTTCAATATAAATTCACCAATTTATCACAACACTCCACTTTTATATGGTTATTTAGAAACTACTTGTATAATATGGATGGATGATTGTTTTTTATTGAATGTTAATATAAAACTATTTTACATTGACGATGTCATTAAACTAATTTAATTCATGATTTTTGGACACAAACATAATTAAAAGAGGGATCGATGAAATATTATATATTTTTATCGCTTAAGTTCATTTTAAGTTTGATTTTGGTTCTTTAAGTTTTTTTGTTTTTTCTATTTTATTTTAGTCTTTTAATTAATTACAAAAAAATAGATGATTTGTCTTTTTTTTTTTGGTCTTCTAGGTTATGAATGTTGAGCCCTTTGATCTCTTAAATTATAAATATTATGATATTTTGGTTACTAATAGAAAGACTAATTAATTGCCTAAATTTTGTAACTTAAAAGCTCAAAATAAAATTGAAAAACTTAAATAACCAAATTTTATAATATTTGTAATTTAAATAATCAAAATAAAACATTTTTTTAGAGAAGTAAAAAATAAAATTAATTAATTTAAGGGATTAAAAATATAATTTAGGCAATATAATATGTGTTGTTGATATAACGAAATACAGTACTATGTGTTTTGATGCATGTGTCGAAGGAGTATTTATCTGTCATTGTGACTAAACAAATCTATCTCTGGATTATATACTGGATCTTTCAACTTTTTTCTTTTATGTTGGATCATTTTGAAATAATTTTAGTCATTTAATTTATTCACTTTATTTTTCTCATTTCTTAAGTTTTATATATCCAACAAATAAAATGATAAAACCCAAAGACTTGAAAGCGATGGAACCTAAAGGCCCGTGTTAATTGAGTGGGCAGGTGTAAGATATCAGAACCCGTACAAGTCACATTCATAACCATACATGAATTGCCACCTAATATTGTGGTATTAATTTACTAACTCCAACACTCTTGGTTATACCTTTAATTTATTTCCCTGACCTACCATCCTCAACTACCTTTAATTCAGACAATATATGATGTATTTTACTTTTGTTGTTTGTCTCTTTCAATATATGGATATAAATCTTCTATGGTTTATTTGATGAAACTTGTATTTTTCCACTATCCAAAATGGGGTGTGATTGCATTAATAACTAACAAAATTGGTGGTGTCATTTGATTTTTTTAATAAAACTAAATAAGTCAGAGTTTCTTTTACTATGAATATAAGTCGCAGATAAAGATGTTGGGACTAAAACTATATTTAGATAAATAAGATGGAATGAAAGTAGAATAAAATAATATTTCAATTTTTGGATTTCAAAGGTAATAATAGAATTGAATATAATTGAATAAGATGGAATGAGTTGTATTTAGGGTCCGTTAGGATTTATTTATTTTTAAACTTTATGCAAATAAATATGTTTTTATGTATTATTATAAATTTTTCAAGGTAGTTTATGAAAAAATATTTTTTAAAAATACAATTTTTGTTAATAAAAATTTATAAATTAAGTCGAATTCAAACGGACCCTTAATACTAGTTCTATTTACTTTTAGTTTTGTTCATTTTACTTCATTATGTTCCACCTCACTCTATTCTAATTCACTTTATCTAATTACGTTCCATCAATCCAAACAGAGTCTTAAGAGTAACTTAATGTTGAGATAAATGTGAAATAAGTCTCATACTATTTAAAAAGGTTGATATTTAAGAAAATATAAATATAAATATAAATGTACGTACGTCTCCATAAATTTAATGGCTTAAAGTTTTGGTGAAAGTGTAATGTCAAAAGTTACTTGTGCAGTTGTTCTTAAACTAATGTGCTAAAATAACAATTATGCATTGTGTTGGAAAATCTGAAAAAACTCGGAAAAAATAATAAATCAATAATCTATAGAATCACAAAAGAGAGACATCACATCTACACCAAAAACCTTAAAATATTAAATCTATTCATCACCACCTCTCTTATAATGAATTCTTTTTATAACCCACATGTGAATAATCCACATTTACTTTGACAAGACTAATGTAGATGCAGATATAACTATTGCTTCTTTTTTTTTGTTTTATTTTATTTTATTTCAAGCAAACAGTTATTGCTTATGATCTTAATTATTGTGTATATATAATCATACAACATAAAACATTATGAGACACAACACAACCTTCTTTATAGTTGTGTTGATGAATATTATCACAGGTTCTCCAATGATTTGTTCATTCTTCCTTCGTTTTCTCATTGTATTACTTGCTTTATGCCACAAAACAAATGGTGTGGTAAAGTTACCACCAAATGTTACGGTTCCAGCAGTGATAGCATTTGGAGATTCCATAGTCGACTCAGGAAATAACAACAACCTCAAAACTTTGGTCAAATGCAACTTCCCTCCTTATGGAAAAGATTTTCAAGGTGGTGTTTCAAGTGGTCGATTTTGCAATGGAAAAATTCCTTCAGACATACTAGGTCTTCTCTCTCTCTCTCTCTCTCTCGCTCTTTATGGTCAAATTAATTGTAACATCTTGCTTTCTATTTTCTATCATTCTTAAACTTGAAAGCAAAATATCTGTTCACCTATATGGTCAAATTTAGAAACTTCTTTTTTGTCTAGTTATGAGGTTTACATATATGACTACTACATCTGTACGCTTTTTTTCCACCCTTATCATTTTGATAGGGAAATTTTTCTGATTATTATAAATTTTATAGTTATGGAACAATAAGGAGGGGGGTCGAATGTTGAATTTAATTACGAGCAGTAAAGCAAAATTATTAGAGAGATTGGACGTAAAATAAATTATCAACCCTCTTGTGTTTTGATAAATAAATTTATTAAAAAGGAGGAGTACAAAGAGTGTGATGTAACTCTAACTTATTGTATGACTCGAGTTCAATCTACTATTAAGTAGTAATTAACATAAGATGCCATACACTTTTTCACATATGTGATTTCACAAAAGAGCTATCAAGCACATAATTTAATACAGACACGTCAACGCTGCTAATGTAAAAAAATATAGAATACTAATACCGCTATATATTTATAAAATATCTAAATTGAAAATTGTTGAGCAAATTATTACATTAATAAAAAATATAAAACAATATACAATATTATTTGGCCTTTATTTATTTATTTATCTATCTACTAACGTAAATGCTAAAAACATTGTATTCAAAATGTAACGTTTTTAATTCATCATTGATTAACATTGTCGTTTTGAAAAATCTTTAACCCTTTTAGATATGTTTGATATGTGTTCAAGGAGTGTAAAAACAAAGAATTAAAAGAATAATTCATTTGGGAAACTTGTCCAATATATGTCGTATGAGTGTCTTACAAGTATCAGACATCGATCAAAAGAGTGTCGAAGTAGAGAAAACAATTATTAATTACTTTTGGACACTTATCTGAGTTATCTAACACGTGTCGTACGCGAGTGTTGGACATCGAACACCATAACACGTCTAATCATAAAGGTATTCGTATTTCGTAGCAAAAGTGACCCGAGGAAAATAGTTTTTCATAAAGAGACACAATTGTACAATCACTTATTCACAAAGAATTTGATTCAATGTCATTTGAGAGACATATGAGAGTGGAGGAGACTGATGAGATGAGAGAGACAAAAAGAAATTTTGAAGAAATGAATTTATTTTTTTGAATGGCAAATATTATATATATATATATAAAAGAGAAGATAGAGTTGGATTACAAGACAAGAGTACTAGGGGTACTCAAAGCACAATAAAAAGAGAACATAAAAAAACTCCCTAAAAACAAGAAAACACCTGCAAATACGAACAACAACAAGAAAAAAGAAAGGGAGAAAGAAGCAGGGGGCGAAAGGCAAACAAGGAGATACACCCCAAGAGATGCAACTGAAACACAAGCAACTGAGAGGCCCCAATCACCACATCCTGACCTTTCTCTACCGGATCCAACACAAGCAGGGTTCCACCTCCCACTCATAAAAGGAACAGGGACTACCAAGGTTTTTACCTAAAAACCATTTCCAAGAGGAAAGTTTCACCTTATCGACTAGTGTAGCAACCGATGAGGCCCCACTAGCAAAAATAATATCATTCCGGACAGTCCAGATAGACCACACAACAGTGTGCCATACTAACAACATACCAAGACGCCCCTGACGCCCGACACCCAAACTAAGGAAGCTCTCAAACACCTGACCGATACTGTTTGGTAACACGAAATCCCTCCCTAACCATCTAGAAATATGATACCAAATCGGGGAGATACGATCACAATTGACAAAAAGATGATCAACTGACTCCTCAATCACTCCACAGAACACACAAGATATATCACTATTCACTGGCAACGCCCTACGCCTCTGAAGGTTTAGCCTAGTTGGAACCCTATCTTGAAGGAGTTGCCAAGAAAAGACAATAACCTTTGTCGACGTCCAAGAAACCCAAATCTTAGAAAGATTAGCAATAACCTCCGTAGTCGGAGTTTGAGGAGACCTAGACCCCTCAGCCAGAACTAAATAGGCCGACTTAACTGAAAAGAGACTACTTGAGTCGTGTCTCCAACACCACTCATCCTCCCTGTTCGATAAGTGAACCCGACTCAAGGTTTCAAGCAAATCAACAAGGGAAGACTGGTCCTGCGTATTCAGATTCCTATTCCACCTAAACTCCCACACCCACTCACCATCCACCCAGTTACCCATATCTCTAACCCTATCTAACCTCTGATCAGAGGCCTGATAAAGAGCTTGATACCGAAAACGCAGTGGGGCATCATCCAACCAAGGGTCAAATTTCCATTGCCTATCCGCTTAGTCACCCCTCTAGAGAACCAATCTGAGTGAGATTCCATGTGGGTCCCTAACAAAGATACATCCTTCCACCAAGACGACGCCCTCATTAACCCAGAAGGACGCCCTCCCAAATGAGGGGCAGGAAACATTGCACCATACCTAGCAAAGATAATTTCCCGCCAAACCTCATTCCTATCTTGGAGGATCCTCCACCTCCACTTTCCTAGAAGGGCATTGTTTACCAACCGAAGGTCTCTCACCCCAAGACCTCCCTCTCTCTTAGGTTTGCAAACATTCGCCCAACTCACCCAAGGAATTTTCCTTTTACTACCAACTCCCCCCCCCACAAATGAATTAGAAATAAGAGGAGAGAATGATGAGAGGTAGGAGCATCTCGGACTCTTCGAGGCCATGTGTAACTATTAAAAATAAGTCCTATTAAAAGAAAAAATGTAAAAGAAATTGTTATTGGTTTAAATTATAAATAACATCGATAGCACTAAAAAATAATAATTTTTCACTAATATAAAAAAGTTTGATAAACAAGACAGTTTTTATGACACGTCTCTCCATACAATCACTTTTATGACATTTTATCTATTAAATCTATAATTTTTTATTTTAAGGAGTATCTCAAATATTAGACTCTACAATCGCTCTTTTTTGACACAAACTCTATAATCACTCATTTAAAAATCCACAATTCTTCGTTTTATACTATTTATTTACTAATACTACTATCTATATTTTTTTTGAAAAATCTATTTTTATGAGATCCTATGTCATAACTATGTAACGCATCTAATGAGAGGTATAGAGAAATTTGTTCTCTAAAGAAATAAAAAAACGAATTGATTTGTGATATGGGGAGAAGAGAAAAAATAAGGAAAAGAGGACCAAATTACTATTGTTATTTAGTATATATATGCCAAATAGATTAGATTCTGATTACAATCAATTCAATTGACATTGCAGCTGAAGAGTTGGGTATCAAGGGGTATGTCCCTGCATATTTGGATCCAAATCTCAAATCAAGTGATCTTCTTACAGGCGTAGGTTTTGCCTCCGGAGCTTCAGGATATGATCCTTTAACACCAAAAATAGCGGTAAATAATATATATAAGAAAAAACACACACACACAAAAATATTTATCCAGTTTTGATCTTTCTCTCATATTCATGGACATATCTTAGCTTATACCTGAAATTGATAATTGATGATATTCAGCAATATATATATATATGTTGTTTTGTTGTGACATGCATGGGGTTGTACATATCAGTCGGTGATACCATTATCTGCTCAACTAGAAATGTTCAAAGAATACATAGGAAAGCTTAAAGGCATTGTTGGAGAGAAAAGAACAAACTTCATACTAGCCAACAGTCTTTTTCTTGTGGTGGGAGGTAGTGACGACATTGCCAACACATATTATGTTGTTCATGCCAGATTGCAATATGACATTCCTGCTTACACAGACCTTATGTCCAATTCAGCCATTCATTTTGTAAAGGTACGTAATCTTGTTTTATATATATATATATATATATATATGTCAATGTGGTGGTACATACATCTCAAAAATTAATTATTATTTATGGTTTCATATATTCTTGAATAAAATGGATATATATATATATATAGGAAATACATAAACTTGGAGCTCGTAGAATTGCTGTACTGAGTGCACCACCAATTGGATGTGTTCCATCACAGAGAACTCTTGCAGGAGGGATTGTAAGAGAATGTGCAGAAAAGTATAATGATGCTGCTAAGTTATTCAATGCCAAAATCTCAAAGGAGCTTGATTCCCTCAGTCACACCTCACCCAATAGCAGGATTGTTTACATTGATGTTTACACCCCTCTACTTGATATCATTCTCAACTACCAAAATTATGGTAATTCCAAATGTATATATACATACTATTGAATAAATCCTCTTTTTTGCTGTTCAAAATAAATAACTTATTGTATAATTTGCAGGGTACAAAGTTGTGGACAGAGGTTGTTGTGGCACAGGCAAACTAGAGGTTGCAGTGTTATGTAACCCTTTCGATGCTACTTGTTCTGATGCCTCAGAATATGTGTTTTGGGATAGTTACCATCCTACTGAACGAGTATACAGACAGCTCGTAGATATAGTCCTTCAAAAATATTTGAACAGATTGATCTGAGTTTCATTAATTAAGTTTATTATATGAAGAATATTAGGAACCTTTTTCTTTTAACACTATCTCTAACTCGCACTTTATAATTGCTAAAACTCACGTTGGTCTCATTACTTTATGTGAGAAATACTTTTAAAGTGAGAGAATTACGTTAATTTGAACCAATAATAAAGTGAGTGTTATAGAGTGTTGAAAAGAAGTGTTCCTAACTCCTTTCTTATTATATTTATATATTCCATTCAAAATTGTATTTTGATGAGTACTTGTTGAGTTGTATGCTTGATTGTTTAAGTATCCGTACTTGGAGAATTGATATATTCACAAATAGGACTGCGCCACTCATTGTTCTCTATGAAATAGTTATTTTTATTTGGCAATTGATTAGTAAAATTGTTGGTATATTCATTAGTGAGCTCATAATTTAAATATATTTGTTTAAAGAATTTTAAGAGTAAAAAAACCAAATTACTACTGTTTTTAAAATATCATTTCAAGTCAAAATAATTTTTCTTTGGTTTCACGTTCCATTACGTCCAATGCGCCCGTTTTTTCTGCCACGCTTTTGACAACTACGCGGATCAAAATATACCAAAGTTATAAATTTTTTAAATTGAAAAATATGATCCTTAAGCAAGAGTAATTCAAAAGAGCAACGCTATTTAGCAAGAAATATGGACGCAAGAAAGAGAAGAATCCATAAAATTATGAAATTTGACCAATTAAAATTTGACAAACCATTCATAAGAGAGTGAATATAATTTAACCAATTAAATGTTGACACTTAAGATTCTTCTCTTTCTTTCATCAAAAAATTCTTTGTAAAAAGCATTTTCCAATTCAAAATGGACCATCTCATAACATTTTTGTTAACGATGTGAAATGACATGCAAATAATGCTAATAAGTGTTTTTGGAGTATTATTTAAGAAATTAAAAAGGTATTTTGAAATAGGAAGATGTAATTGTCATTTTAATAAGTGTTTTACTTGTATTTTCAAATCAAAGTTTCATAGAGTTTAATATCTATCTAATTTTATAGAGTTTACTACGTGTCAACTCGACTAACCCGAGTTCTGACCATGTAATTTGACGGCGTGATACAAACTTGTGGTTTGGCATTAAAAATGGTACAAATTTAGATGAATTATGTCATTAAAAATACTTTCTCGATCTAATCTAATAACAAATATCTTCTATCACTTGAACAAAAAAATTCTTAAAGAGAGGGGAAAAGACTTAGAAAACTTCTAAGACTAAATATAATATGATTTGTGTCCTTCTACGTTAATTTCGTTGTTATTAACCAACGAGTTAGGGGTAATAAAAAGAGACAATTGTTTTCTCGTGCATCCTATAAAATTATTAAAATATCCCCGTCCGCTACTTAAGTAGCGGATTTTACGTTTAAAATCTCAAAAACTGCATGTTTGTAGGTTTTTTTTATGAAAATTCAAGATTTTTACTTATCCGCTACTTAAGTAGTGAAATTTATAAAAATGAGAAATTTTCATGTTAGAGGAATGTTTTTTACTCAAATTTCATATTATCATAACGTCCGCTACTTAAGTAGCAGACGAATTCGCTACTTAAGTAGCAGACAGGTAAAAATCTTGAATTTTCATATAGGGTGGTTTTCCTTAAAAATTACTCATTCTTAGAGCATCTGCAGCGGTTAAAAATTGGTCTCAGTCCGCCAGCTTGTCATTGCACTATATGGGTTATTTTGATAAAATGGCCATTACAGTCCGCCACGTTGACGATGCCGTGCTTTCAGAAGCTAACGGTTCTATGAAAGTTGCATCAATTAAATAATATTATTTTCATATGGAAAGACAAAATAGAACACCAACAAAATATTAATGTGAATAAAATATTAATATGTAATGTTAAGTTGTGGGATCTAATATGAGTTCTTTAGAGTTGTGCTATTGGAGTGAAAAAAAGTGAGTTGTTTCAAAATGATGTGGCATTAATGGGACCCATAAAATAACTTTGTGGAGATTGCACCATTGGAGGTGCTCTTATACCGTATGCTACTTAAATAGCGGAAGTATAAAATAGAAAACGTATAGGGCGCGCGAGTAATTTATAGGGTGGCAAAAGTAACTGTCATAAAAAGAAACTTTGGGTTTGGGCCTCATTAACAGTTTTTGGGTTTGGTCCTCATTAATAGTTTTTGGGTTTGAGCCTCTTTTTATTAAAATAAGATAAGATTAAAAACGTACCCTAAAAGAGAGTCACCGGCAAAGGAGTGCCGTAACTCCATTCTGAACGATAACGACCAGACCAGGTATTCACAAGCTTTAGTTTTTATTTTTCACAAAACATAATTTCTTCCTATTTTAGCATGTGTTGATTATTACATAACTAAATAACATGTTAAAAAATGTATTATCTCTGTCTGATAGTATTGATGAAATGCTTAGATATTGTGATTATTGTGAACCACACAACTAATGAATGGTCAAAAACTAAGTAAACTGTTCTTATTCAATTTCCTAAAACTAAAAGAGGAGAGGATTTATAGAACATAATAATTAGCATATGATCTCAAGATATAAGCAATTTAAGTTTCAAAGATGATATCTCACTGGTTTTCAGAAGCTACTAAAGAGGGCATTTGCTATTTCCTCGAGTTTTATTGGAATTGATTAAAATTTATTATTAGGGTTTTTTTTAAGTTGATTTTAATACCATGATAGTATTAGTATGATATATATACAATTTATTTATAGTAGTAATGGACTAAAGGTAGTGTGTAAATAACCCACTGCTCAAGTGGGCTGGTCCGACCTAGAGTGGGCCGGTCCAATTGCTTTGTGGGCTGTCAAAATTGAGCACACTACAATTAATAATGAGTTATGTGGCCCGATAGGCATGACCTATTTTGTCAGCTCTACTAACTGGTAATTGAATTTGCGATTAGGAATATGGAGGGTGATTCAAGTAAGATTCACAAGAGTGGTCAATAGCAAGTGTAGTTCTAGAACAAGATATGATCGACAACAAGCTACCCGAATCGCTTATAAATCGCATTTTGTCTTTCCTCCCAACAAAAGATGCAGTTCGGACTTGTGTGTTGTCCAAGAGATGGATGAATCGGTGGACATCCATCACCCAGTTAGACATAAATGATAGTGATTTATCATATGATTACAATCAAATCTGCTGTTATTGCCAAAACATTTGCATCGATTATTGTCATGAGTATGATAAGGTTAGTATTCTTCCTCTTGATATCTTATTTGATAGTTCAAAATTGATTTTGCCATCCAAAAAGGGTTAGCGGGTGTATCTTGTTGCCTATTTACTTTTCATTCAAGTGTAATTATCTTACACACACACACACATCCTCATGTGATTTTGATTGTATATTAACTAACTCGGGTGATTTTGGGTGTAGTATAATATGACTATTTGTACCGAGTGTCATCCTCAATACGACCATCAACTCATAATGCCAAATGCAGATTTATATGAAAGGTTTGTGGATGTAGATCATGAGAGCGGGATGAAAATAGAATCAGGTAAAAAAGAGCAGCGATTTGTACATTTTGTGGGCAGAGTACTTCTTCTTACTTGTAAATCAAGCATAGAAAGGTTTTCTTTAGTGATCAATAACAAGCGTGATGCATCCTTTCATAATACTTGGATCTCTAGCATCTTGAATCGGAGAGTGAAAATTCTTCGGATCCATTCATATTTTTATAAACTCTGCTTCTCTCCTCTTACATCTAATTATCTTTTTAACTGCACCTCATTAGAAGAATTGGAATTGGTACTCCATGTGTTCTCCACCATAAAAGTTCCCACCATCTCCATTCATTTTGGACACCTCAAAATCCTCAAGTTGTCTGGGATCTTTTTTAACATCAATTCCTCCAGTGACTGTATGACCCTTTGTTTACCACTTCTCAAAAAGTTTGATTGTAAAAACTGCAATTGGTCTGCTGGAAAGGATCTTATTGTACAAGCTCCTCTGCTTGAAATTGTTTCCATAGAACAAGACATTGAATTTTATAATGCGATATCTCATGACCCGCCTATCCTATCAATGAAATTCAATGCTTCAAAACTCAAAGAATTCACCTACTCTGGTTGTGGTACTGAACAACTAATTCATCTGTTCGATCACAATTTTGTGTCTCTTGATTCTGCTGAAATCATTTTGGTAAAGTGTGGACAGACAATTCTTGCAATAAAATGCCTTCCTTTTCTACTTCTCCTTTTCCAACAATTCCATCAAGTGAAATCTATCAAATTTGAGTTGTTTGACTTCTATTTGGAGGTGGAGGTAAGCATGTGTCTCTCTCTATCTCTCTCTCTCTATATATATATATATATATGTATATATATTGTTTAACCTTTCTTTGACACTAAATATGGTGAAGCCAAATCTTAATACTTATTTTATGCTCTCCTACACAAGTAACTAGATAATTATTCAAACATTTGCACACATAAATATATTGGTTAAGTGTTCTTAAATCTGTGACATGTATATTCATAATTTGGTTGTCAATTGAGCTCAAAATTGTAGTCTTTGTGTTGTAATACAAATCAATTTCATGTCATCTAGGTGCTACTGGCAACAGCTAATATACCAGTATTTTCATTGTTGAGCAATTTGGAGCTTGGCGTAGTTACTATTGAACTTCTTATGGTCTTACTTCAAAACTCTCCGATGCTCAAGACATTAGTTCTCAAGGTTAGTACTTAGTATTTAACAAATGCAACTTTATTTTTGTGACATCTTACTATTTCTTTTCCCCAATTTGTTTGCTTGTTAAAATTCTTAATTGGATTATTTTTTATTGATCATTAATCATAATCAGGGATTACATAATTTTGACAAAGAGTTTCTCAGTTCTGCTGATGTGCCACATTGTTTGATCTCTTCTCTCCAAATTGTGAAATTTGAGAAAGTTAATGGTGACAAGCATGAAATGTTTTTAGCCAAATATTTTATTGAAAATGGTATGATGCTGGAAGAGTTGGGTTTCTCCATTGCTAGTCAAAGGCCAGACAAATCTAAAGTTGTAGAAGAATTTAAGGAGATGGTGTATCCATTTAAGAAAAGGTCTCTCTTTATCTATTGTTTTTCATATTGATTAGGCTACATAACCTAGGTCCAATTTAATTACATTTAAACAATACAGTGCAGCAAATATTTCTAGGAATGGTGTAGATTGGAATTAGTATTGGTAATTAATTTTGAGTATGTGGTTACTCTTTTGCTTTTAAGCTTCTTCAGGAAGAAAAATATGCTCATTTAATCACATTAGTGAACCCATTAGTTTTTTATTTATGCTGCCTTGATCACTTATTTTGATTTCTTTAAATTGTCTATAATTTTGTTATATATTTTTTTTTCTTTTCACTTTTGCATTGTTTGTGAACTTTTTAATTAATATTTTTTAAACAAGTTTTGGCTAGCCAACTCATTGATATATAGCAACAGAGTGACAGACATGATCAAATCTTTAGCTTGTAATCACCACCAAATTATGATCTTGGTTTTATCTAACAAAAGGAAGAGACAACTCTGTGAAATTTTTAAAAAAAAAAACGAGAATTTCTCTCTTTGCAAATGATTCAATTCAAATGCAAGTCAACCAAATCAAGTACAAATGGGCACAAATTCTTTTTGAGAACAAAGTTGAAGACCATGATCAAAAGGCGTGTAAAGAAAACAACACAAGAAATTTCCAATCAATCAAGAATAAGATATAAAAAAAGCCTATGAAGAAGGCACATTTAAAATACCAATGTCCAACGTTTTCATTCTTCCCACATTGACCCGAGCATACAATAAGATCTAAATTTTAAGGAAAATGCTAAATAATGTACCCGGTGCACTAGTTAAACAAATAAATAAATAAATAAAATTTGTCTTAAAATTCATGCATTCAATACATTTATATTTTATTTCTATTTTTGATATACTTAACAAGTACACCGGGTGCACTGTTTAGCATGATCCAACTTTTAAATATCCTTTGAACCAAATTATCTTTTTTGAAATTTTGTTGCTCAAAAGTTTCCACACAAACAAAAACACCTTGTGAAATGGTGGATTTTGAAAATAATTGGATGATATACATATAGTCAAATTTATCAATTGCATACACATATAATTTGAAATGTTATTTAAGAAAAATATATTATATTAAACATAATTAATGGTCCCAAATAAATATTTTTTTAAAAGAGTTTTGGGTCTCAAAAGAAAATGATGAGTTCTCTCTCACCCCTTACATATCTTTTCTACCCCTCAAAAGAAAATGACGAGATCTCTCCGCACCCCTTAATAAATATGATATATTTAAGTTTCTAACTTTTTACACTATTATTCTTCTGGTTAATCTCCTTCAACATATATGCTTTTTTTAACAAAATATCTATCATAGTAAAAGTTAACATTAACAACCACAACACAAGAAGTTAACTGGAAGAGTAACGATGCAACAATTTTTTGTAGCAGAGGATAACTGAAAAGGTAACAATGCAACAAATTAGAAATTTAAAAAATCTATTTGTTATTTAAAAAATTTAAAGACCTAAATGCTACAAATACAAAATTTAAAGGAGTATAGATGCTTTTAACCTTAAAATTATAATAATAGTATGTGAATTTAAAATTAGTTTAATTGAAATAGAAGGTTGTTATGACTTTGATATGGAAATTTGTTTTAAAGAAAAATAATTTGTTTTAAAAAAACAAAATGAAAAAGAATTTGTTTATTTCTTATAATGCATTGAATGATTTTTATTTTGACAATGAATGTGAATTTAAATCAATGAATGAATGTGTTATATTAGCTTCATACAATGTATGGGGGATGGCTAATATTAAATTGAACCATAGAATATTTAAATAAAAAAATTAAGCCCCTTTTGTTAATAAAAATTAATTAGTTTGATTTATATAAAAATATTTTGCTGATTTTGCAACAAAAAAATTATATTTTTTTGATATTTAAAACTAAATTGAAATATAAAAATATAGCTCTCATACAATGTATGGGGGATGGTTAATATTAAAGTGAACCATAGAATATTTAAATAAAAAAATTATTTTAGGTTATAAAAAATATTTTACTGATTTTTTTACCAAAAAAAAATATTTTATTGATATTTAAAGTTAAATTGAAATATAAAAATAAAGCTTGCAGGTTTGAAATCATTAATTGGGTTTTTTTTCTTACACATTAATTATTAGTTTTATTATAAAGTTTTGAAAAGAGATATAAAAATTATTTGGTCATATCTAAGATTAATTGAAGAAATTAAATGCTTAAATAAATAAATAAATAAATAAAATATATTTTAAAGAAAATAATTAAATGATATATAAATTGAATATTCAATTATTGAAAACTAAAATAAATATTCTAATTTATTTTTTTTAATTTTGGTAACTAATTTTTTTATTTATTAAAGTTGAATTAGTATTACGTGTATTTATGAAAAAGAGCAGAGCTTGAATCTATAAATACCCTGATGTGGTTGACACTATATTGCAAGAAAATTACAAGTAATAGTAAAATGGAGAAGTTAATGTGGGGGAGATTAGTGACAATATTTCTTGTTTTATTTGGTAGAGTATCCAACATTGCAATTGCACAAACTACCAATGCAGAATATCCTGCAGTGTTTGCATTTGGTGACTCAATCTTTGACACGGGAAATAATAACGGACTTTTCACCGCATCTAAGTGTAACTTTCCTCCGTATGGAAAGGATTTCTACGGAGGACAGGCTACCGGAAGATTCGGTAACGGCAGGGTGCTATCAGATTTGATAAGTAAGTTTTAAGTCTTAATTGTTACGAGCATGCATAATCATTATAATTTTATTTTCTGTTATAACCAATCACACATTTAATATGATTCGGTTATATATACACTCTCGCTCTATCGGATCAAAATTAAATAACTTAAGTTTATTTAAACTTTTATAAAATAAAGTCTTAAGAAAATTAAGTGTTGTTATGATTGTAATTAATTAATTAATGTGTTTATTATATGTGTAGCTTCGGCTTTGGGAGTGAAAGCGACATTGCCAGCAGCCTTGAATCCATCTTTAACGCCGCAAGACCTTGTTACCGGGGTATGCTTTGCATCAGGTGGTTCTGGTTTTGATGATTTGACAGCAAACTTGCAGGTACTAATAGAGTATTATTTATAAAAATCGACGAATATTTTGCTAGTTACGTTCTTACTTACGTTGATTATAATAAATTTTGTGTGCAATCTAGGGAGGAGTATTGACAATGGGGGCACAATTGAGATTATTCGAACAATACATAACAAGGCTTCGAGCAATTGTTGGAATAGAAAAAGCTGCTGATATCATATCAAAAGCTTTGTTTATAATATCAGCAGGAAACAATGATGTTGCATTTGCTTATTCTTTTACTATAAGGCATGTTTTGCCTTTCAATGTATATGGTGGTCAATTAGTTGGCGCAAGTCAAAATTTTCTCAAGGTTCGTATCAATTATACTAATATATTTAATTTTTAGACATTCGTATCTTGAAATTATAAATTATAATGTGAAACTCTAATTAACCATTGAATTAATTAATGAATGATAACAGAGTCTATATCAATTGGGCGCACGACACGTGTGGGTTTTTAGTACACTGCCATTGGGATGCTTACCTGCAGCTAGAACAATAACAGGACCATTAAGGTTATGTGTAGATTATGAGAATATATTGGCACAACAATTCAATGGTTGGTTAGCGAATGGGCTTGCAGCACTTAAGAGCACACTTCCAGATTATGATCTTAGATTTGCTGATGTGTATACACCAATGCTACGTCTCATACAGAATCCATCAGCAGCAGGGTTTGTAAATGTGTGGAATGGATGCTGTGGAACAGGAACATTTGAAATGGGACCAGCATGCAACATGTTAACATTCCAATGTCTAAGTGATGCAGCATACTTTTTTTGGGATGTTGCTCATCCTACTGAGAGAGCTTATCAAGCCACTGTTGCTCAATTGCTACACAAACAAAACTACGATCTTACTAGTTACAATATTTCCCAAACTCTTCATCCTTTGAATGTATCAAATCTTATCTTTTAATTACGATGTACTATTAAATAATCAAATGTCTTCTTAATTGTTCATTCAAACATAATTAATGAAATGGACAATTGCTTTGTAACTGTTTCCTTTTCTTTCTTTTTTTCCTTCCTTACCTCTCTCATTCATTTTAATTTAAGCCACAAAGTATTCCATACTATTATTAAATTTCTTTTTACTGTAATAAATATCTTTGACTTTTATTCTGAAAAACAAAAAGTAATATTTGATTTATACAATGAATGTGAATAATTTTTTAATAAGCAATAAGAACATCTCCAATAAAGGTATCATAGAGAGTTTCATAGACTAATGATCCGTATCTTACTTTTTATTATTATTAGAGTTCTATGATGTAGCACAGAGGGTATCAAAATTGATGATACGGTACCTTATCATCAATTTAATACTCCCTCCGTTTCTTTTTAATTGTCTTTTACTATCATGTTTAGCGTTTCTATTTAATTGTCCTTTTGTATTTTACGGGTATGATTTGTCAATTATACCCTTTGTTAATTGCTCTTATCTTTTTCCATAAAACCAATTAATGCTATATATTTGGAAAACTAAATCTTTTTTTAAATTTTTTTTTTGTTGGTACATAACATATTAAATTTTGTTTTTTTGGTATATAATGTATTAAATTTATTGGAAAGAGAAAGTGTAGGCAAAAAAATAGGAATTTATTGGGGATTAAAAGGAGGGTATAATAGGAAGATAACGTGCAAAAATACACTTCCTTAATTTGGTGTTATCTTTGTAAAAGGACAATTAAAAAGAAACGGAGGGAGTATTACTTTTTTTTGTATATAAAATTAAATAGAATTGATCACTTGTTAATAATATATGATATCCAAAGTGGTATCACCATTGAAGCAAATTATGTATGAGTTGCATAATTATTAGATAACATTGTAAGGACCACTTTTTAATGATTTATGATATCCAAAGTGGTATCACCATTAGAGATCCTCTAAGTTCTATTTATTCAAAAAAGAAAAGAATAGAAAAATGCTTTCTAATTATATGCAAAGACGTTAATAAATAGAGACCTGAACTTTAAATTGGAAGTGTTCATTTTGTTTTTTATTTTACAATGAAGCTGAAGATTGAATCAAACATCTCTAATATATTATTTAAATTCCTCACCACTAGAACAAATCCAGTAGCTTTAAATTGTTCAATTTATTATACTTAAGATAGGTGAGTCTAACCACTAAACAATTTAACAAAAAACCATAATATATAATTATTTGATACACATAATAAAAAGGTTTTATTATTAACATTAAGCCACCATTTTCTAGTAAATCTTTCGTTACATTTTTGGTGAAGAATAAAATAAATTTTATTTTTTTATCGGGATTGAAAAAATTACAAAATTTGTTAAAAAAACTATTGAAATGAATAAATTGTTTTTTGAGTCTATTTTTTGTAGAAATTTCTATCACAGCACATATAGTGTGTCCGTGGATCCATTTAAGTGAAGAATCAAATAAATCTTATTTTTATCACCGAGAATGAAAAAAATCACATAATTTATAGTCTATACCCACGAAAATCGTTAAAAAAACATTCAAAATGAATAAATGGCTTTTCGAGTCTAATTTTTTAAGAAACTTCTATTCCTACACATATAATGTGTATGTGGATCCATTTAGGCGAATAATCAAACAAATCAAATATTTTCACCGAGATTGAAAAAATTGCATAATTCGTAACTCACAAAATTCGTTAAGAAACTATCAAAATGAATAAATTGCTTTTCGAGTCTATTTTTTTTAGAAAATTGTATTCCAACACATATAGCGTATCTGTGGATCAATTTAGGTGAAGAATCAAACAAATCACAAAGATTGGAAAAATCTCAGAATTTGTAGTCACCCACGAAAATCGTTAAAAATATCGACTTTCGAAATGAATAAATTGTTTTTCGAGTCTATTTATGTAGAAACTTCTATCCCAACATATATAGTATGTCTATAGATCCTTTAAGGTGAAGAATGAAACAAATCAAAAAAATTCATCGAGATCGAAAAAATTGCATAATTCGTAGTCTAATCCACGAAAATTGTTAAAAAACTATCGAAATGAATAAATTGTTTTTCGAGTCTATTTTTTGTAGAATCTTTTATTCAAACACATTTAGTGTGTCTGTGGATAAATTAAGTTGAAGAATCGAACAAATCAAATTTTTTCACCGGGATTGAAAAAATCTCATAATTCGTAGTCTATAACCCACGAAAATCGTTAAAAAACTATCGAAATGAATAAATTGCTTTTCGAGTCAATTTTTTGTAGAAACTTCTATTCCAACACATATAGTGTGTCTTTGGATCACTTTAGGTGAAGAATCAAACAAAACAAAAAATTTCACCGAGATTGGAAAAATATCTTAATTCGTAGTCTATAACCTACGAAAATCGTAAGAAAAAACTATCGAAATTAATAATTGGCTTTTCGAGTCTAATTTTTATAGAAACTTCTATTCCTCCACATATAATGAGTTTGTGGATCCATATAGGTGAAGAATCAAACAAATCAAATTTTTTCAGTTAGATTGAAAAAATCACATAAGTCGTAGTCTATAACCCACGAAAATCGTTAAAAAACTATCAAAATGAATAATTGTTTTTCGAGTTTATTTTTTGTAGAAACTTCTATCACAACACATATAGTGTGTCTGTGGATCTATTTAAGTGAAGAATCAAAGAAATCTTATTTTTTATCACCGAGAATGAAAAAATCACATAATTCGTAATTTATACCCACGAAAACCGTTAAAAAAATATTCAAAATGAATAAATCACTTTTCGAGTCTAATTTTTGTAGAAACTTCCATTCATACACATACAAGTTGTCAAAAATAGCAAAATACCATTTTGTTCACCAAACATCATATAAGACGAAAAATTGTTCAATTTCATAAAAAAAAAAATTATATTATTCTGCCATGTGTTGTTCTGTGTTATTATGTTATGTTATGTTATGTTATGTTAGTACTTAACCTTTTAACTGCTCAAACGGACCAAGTATTGAACAAGAGTACAAGACTCATCGTGAATGCTCTAAGTATCTAGCACAAGACTCATCAAATAAAGTCGATCATGCATAATTTTTATACAAATTTGATTTTAATAAAAAATTATACATAGTGAGAATTAAAAAATTATAATATTTTTTTGACTATACAAAAGTAAATTATAATATAAAAATGCTTCTTTCCACGAATCACTATTCAACTAAAACCAAGAATTATACTACTACCACCTACCCATGTTTTCCTTAAAATACCAATTTTTATATTTACTTTTTTGTTAAAAAAAAACTGTCATGTTCAGACACATTCGTAAAATTCACAAATGAAATTTCGTGATGTATAGCTGTTATATTATTTACCTCATAAAAAAATTAAAAAACTTAGAATTGGGAAATTATTGAAAATATCAATCATCCTTTTTCTGGTGGTTGATTAGAAAAGTTTGAATAGAGATTTTAAAATTCTTTTATTGTATCTAGCATTAATTAAATGAACAAACTAAATACAGTACTTAATTAACTAGTAATTAAGTAAGATATCAATTGAATTTATTATTGAAGACAAATATGAATTTTCTAATATTTTTTATCTTGGTAACCAATTTTTTTATTACTATAAAGGGGGAAAATAATAAAATTAGTAATTACGTATATTTATGACTGGGAATAGAGCTAGTATATATAAATACCTCAATGAGTTTGACACTATATTGCAAGAAAATCACACGTAATAGTAATAGTAATAGTAAAATGGAGAGATTAATGTGGGTGAGATTAGTGACAATTTTTCTTGTTTTGTTGGGTAGATTATCCAACATTGCAATTGCACAAGCTACCAATGCAGCATTTCCAGCGGTGTTTGCATTTGGTGACTCAATCTATGACACTGGAAATAATAACAACCTTTTAACTGCATCTAAGTGTAACTTTCCTCCGTACGGAAAGGATTTCTACGGAGGACAGGCTACCGGAAGATTCGGCAATGGCCGAGTTCTATCAGATTTGATAAGTAAGTTTAAGTCTTAAATGTAACAAGTATTAATAATTCATTTCATGTTATAACTAATCACATTTTATTTTTTAAAATGATGCAGTACATTATATATACAATCTCACTATCGGGTCAAAATTGAATAGCTTAAGTTTAAATAATTTTTTTGACAGTTTAAATAATTTATAATTAATAATCACTATTAATTGAGTTGGTCACTAAATTAGTTAGTAATTGATTCTTAACGGCCAAGGGAGGGCATAACCAGCATCAGCCTCGTTATAAAATTTACCAGAAAAATCACTGGGATAAAACGTGTTGGTGAATAATTAAAATAAGAAAAAGAGACATTATGATTGTAATTAACGTGTTTAATTAATTTGCGTAGCTTCGGCTTTGGGAGTGAAAGACACATTGCCAGCATACTTGAATCCAGCTTTAACGCCGCAAGACCTTCCTACCGGGGTATGCTTTGCATCAGGTGGTTCAGGTTTTGATGATTTGACAGCAAACATGCAGGGAGGAGTATTGACAATGGGGCAACAATTGAGATATTTCGAACAATACATAGAAAAGCTTAAAGCAGTTGTTGGAGCCGAAAAGGCAGCAGATATCATATCTAAAGCTTTGTTTATAATATCAGCAGGAAACAATGATGTTGCATTTGCTTATTCTTTTACTATAAGGAGAGCTTTGCCTTTCGATGTATATTGCGGTCAATTAGTTAGCGCAGCTCAAAATTTTCTTAAGGTAATTCATATCAATCATTTGCACTTCAATTATAATTTATTTTTAGACGCATTCGAACTATATTGTCTTTTTAAATTATAATGTGAAACTCTAACCACTAAACGGACACTGGATTTATAATAGAGTCTATATAAATTGGGAGCACGACACGTGTGGGTTCAAAGTACAGTGACATTGGGATGCTTACCTGCAGCTAGAACAATGACAGGACCATTAAGGTTATGTGTAGATTATGAGAATATGTACGCACAACAATTTAATGGCATGTTATCAGCAGGTGTTGCAAATCTTAAAGGCTCCCTTCCTGATTATGATCTTAGATTTGTTGATGTCTTTACTCCTATGCTTCGTCTCATTCAGAATCCTTTTGCAGCAGGTAATTCAATTTCATATTAAATTAATCACCAATATTTGTTTTGTTTGCACAAATTAACTAATAAACAATTAATCATATATAATTTATATTTCCAGGGTTCGTAAATGTGTGGAACGGATGCTGTGGAACAGGAACATTTGAAATGGGACCAGCATGCAACATGTTAACATTCCAATGTCCAAGTACTGCACAATACTTTTTCTGGGATGTTGCTCATCCTACCGAGACAGCTTATCAAGCCACTCTTGCTCAATTGCTACATGCTCAAAACTATGATCTTACTAGTTACAATATTACCAAAACTCTTCATCCTTTGAATGTATCAAATCTTATTTTTTAATTATTAAGTAATGTATCATATGGTGATTACCAAAAATAAATAAATTACCATATGAACTATTAATTGTTTATCCAAAGCAATGAAATAGGCATTTCCTTTTGTAACTGTTTCCTTTTCCTTTGTTTCTTGTTCTTTTCCGGTCACCAAGTCTTAGCCCACAAAATAATTCGATATTAATATTAAAATCTACTTCCTTTACGACCATTATTTGAATTTTTATACTCTTACGGCCGGTCCAAACTATTTTGAGGTCATGTTCAAATTCAAATATTAAAAATGAATCTTAATAAAAAATATTTAAAAAATTAAAATAGTTATCATCTATTTAAATTGTAAATAACATAAAACACATATATAAACTAATATCATTATCAACATTCTAGTTATTTAAAGAGTCCTCTTTCTAACACTTCTACTTAATTCATTAAGTTTTTTTATTTCTCTCACTCTTCTTACATCTAAATTCACAATTCATATTCTTATGAGACATAGATGAAGAATGAAGAAAAAAAAATTAAGAATTTCTCACTATTCCCGATGAATTTCGCAACGTCAAAGTTGACAAGATATACAATATTAAAAGTGTTTTCCACTTTTCCATTCTATATAAAGGTGTAAGAACATTGATTTGTTGGGATTTGTGTTCGAAATTCTTAATTCTCTACAAATTGAGCAGGAATTAATATTTAGGCAAAAAAAAATTTCAAAATGAATTTATAATTAGGAACGGAGGAAATATAATAATTCTAAATAGTTTTTTTAAAATAAGTTAATAGATACTAGAAACATATCAAGTGAAAGCTTATTGTGAGAGATAAGATGATGAAATGATAACCCTCCAATTTAAACTCACGCTTGTCATTAATTCCTATTTTAAAAACAACATGTGTCATGTGTTTCAGTTCAGAACATTCAGCTGAGACTGAAAAACTTTATTAAACCCTAAACATAGTAACCCATACTCTTTTTGCACACATTTTTTAATAGCTTCATACATGCACACTTTTTTAGTGATCCGTTATAGGTTAGGTACATGTGTTACATTTTGCTCAAAGACCTAATTTAATAATAAGTTCATATAAAAAAATAAATAAAAAATAATGCATTTCTACTACCCAAAAAGAAGTTTCTAAAAGCATGCACATATCACTCATTTATACAATAATAATAATACTTCTAACTCAATACTTTAAAAAGAATTAATAAAAGATCTCCCTTTATTTTCTCCCCAAGTGGTACCTATTTGGTACAATGGCTTATGAAAATAAGTCTAGTGAATACTCTTAAGTAATTAATATAAGGTCCATCAAATAAGGTCATACATATTTTTGGATTAGGAACATCAACTGTCTTTGGCTGTGCAGTTGCCCCTCCAGTGCAATTTTCAGCCTATTGATTAATCTAACGGCTAAGTGAACAAATAGTGAAGGTAATAAATAAAATCAATAAATCTGTATTACAAAGAGAGAGTGAGATTGAGATCAGAAGTCTGTGACGACATGAATGTCGATTTGTGTTCATGACAACGGCAGTCACTGTGTTTACCGGCGGCTACGATGGCCAATAGCACCAACCAGACCACTATGTTTCTCCTATGTTTTTCCCTTAATTTCTATTTTCTGTTGACAATGAAAATAGGTTTTTGTATTTAAGTTCAAAAATGTCAAATTAGGTTATATTAAATTTCTCCATTTGCTCACTAAATCTATATACTTAACTTGTTTTAATGGTTGAACATCATTTACGACAAGTAGATTGATACTTCAGACCTCAGGCGATAAAACAATTTATGATAATGGTGGGGCGATGGGTGTATAACAGTAGAATTGAAGAAATTCTTGAAAAATGGAAGATGGAGTTTCTCTCTCCTACCTTTTTGCCACTCACAAGATCAATCCAACGGTTGCACAGGAGAGATAATTGGAGAGATACCACAGAAGGGGATCCATTAAAAAATTATAGTAATTATAACATTGATCTAATAAAAATAAAAAGTTAAAATTAAGAAATTATTGAAAATATTAAAAAGGCTCATTCAAAACATGCTCACCCAATTCTATCAATCACATATCCATACAACACTAATTCAATCAAAGAGCAAAGTTTCCAATTCATCCCCTAAAATTCAATTCATCCACCAAAAGAGACTTATTCGCACGATGCGACACCACAAACCATTGATTATCGAAAATAAGAAAGAAAAAATCCGCAACAAATATAACATATACACATCAATGATCTCATTCGATCTGCCTCAGTCAAAATGCCAAAGTTTATGTCTCATCAAACTCCATTTTATCTTTAGACCGTCTGTAATAATAATTGTAAATTATTCTTATTTGTTTCTACTACTAAATTTAAAATTACTGTCAAAATCGAGCTTAGTGACCGTAAAAGAATCAACTTCCATACAGCCTCTACTCCTTTCACCTCCAAAGAAGAGGATAAAAAAGAAAGATTTCAAAAATAATGGACCTGGGGCATATAAAAATTAGACGGTAGACAAGGCTGAGATTCCATGTGAGCAAGACAGTGCCAATACAGTTTTATTTAGGGTTCCCCGCAACATCACTTCCGTTTGAGAGTTGAGACTGACCGGAAGACTCACCTTCATCTTTAGTTGTTTTTTCCAGAGAGATGGTTGTTTGAAAATCAGCAGTGAGGTTATTGTAGCTCGATTCACTAGGTGAAACTGAACTAGAATCAGCTTGAACCTGAGCAGAGGGCAAATATTTCATCCACTCATCGTGCCTCCTCAACTTGTTGCCCTGCAACAAAGTTAATAGAGTCTAATAAGCAGATAAATAATATCATAGATACAGTGAATTTGAGTGATATATGTACAGAAAATGTGTAAAGTGCATAATATGAAAGGTTGACACAAAATGCTAATGAAAACTAACCTGGACATCCACAACTTTTGAGGTTCTCATAGACTCCAATATCAGCTGAATGTTGCTTGTCAAGTTTCTAACCTGCAAAAAGATATTTCATATACAAAGACAAAACTCAGTGCACTAAGTATGTTGAAAATTTAACAGACGTCAAAAGTAGAACTTGACTGCTACATAACAAAATCAAATATTTATGAAATGGCTGGTAATAACTAGGGCTGATCAAATCACCCGTGACCCGTAGAAATCCGCTCAAACCGAATGTTGTTTAGATGAACGGGTCGGATTTAAACGGGTAGCGGGTCTAGTTTTTGGGAAAAATGAGTATAGCTGGGTATTTGTGGTCGGGCTCGGTTCTAGAAAAGTTAACCCATTGAAACCCAAGCCCGACCGAAAAATCATTTTGAATGAAGTATGCGTACTATTTATGATACATGTGTTAGTCAAAGTCTTTTTTTATTGCCTGCCACCTGTATTTTCTTGAGACACACAACAAAAATACAGTATGTATTACTAGTAGTCTAGTATTTTCTCTAGACTACATCTCTGACTTACATCTATATTTATGATTTCTTTTTCTTACACGTTTTCACTTTAAGTCAAGTAAGTACTGTAGCACAACCATTCTGTGTTTCTTTATTTATTTTTTGAGTAAAATGTTTTCATCACAACTTTTTCTAGATCTAAAAAAATACTATTCTTCTTTCAAGTTCTTCTTCCTGCATACTTTTATTTCACAAGCTATTTGCTCTCTCCTTCCTATCCATGGTCGAAGATACCCACCGTGACAGAGCAAGCAGTGGCAAAACTCAACAGGTAGAAAGATGATTTTCTCTGTTCTCACCCGAAATAAACCACCCGCCATAACCGCCGTCCGCCATACCCGTAACCCGCCATACCCAACGGTCGGAAGTGGTTATATTTCTAGGCTCATCGGTTTGCTTCATACCATGACTTTTGGGCCCGAAACCGACCCAACCCGCCCGATGATCAGCCCTAGTAATAACTTCATAACCTATAGTATCCTCTAAACACCTATTGTACCACAAATTCACAAGTACAAGCAGTGGATTAGAGGTTCATATTAATTTAAGCACATGACGGCTGAGGTGTGAAGAAAGTTTTGTTGATAAGACAAATTATAATAGACCATTATTAAGAACAATTGATCATTGGTGCAATTATGCTCGTGATGCTGACAAGTTTTAAATGGGACAAAACTTCATTTTTTTTCTATTCAAACTGCCTCACATCCATGCATATAAACTTAATATTTTTCTATTCAAACTGCCTCACATCCATGCATATAGAAGAACAATAACACATTTCATCTCTATCAAAGAGAAAAAGTGTGTGCCTTGAACCTCCCATTGTCATGCTTTTTCAAGAGTGCCATCTATTTGTCTAAAGTGTAGGACAATTAACATGTCTCTGAAGTCTGTAATCATATTTAGTAACATGTCTTTCTACTAACATCTCATAAAAAAGAGTAGAAAAATATCATCAAGAACATGGGAAAAGTAACAGTGAACGGTAGTAAATGGAGCATAAGTGATAAAGAATTCATTCACCATATTCAAAGTTACAAATAGGAAGGGAAACACAACATTAACTAGGTGGTTTCATTGACATTCAATTTTCATCACATCCCACCATTGATGGCATGCCATATGATTGAAAAACTTAAAAGGTTCTGTTTGGCAAAACAAAGAGGTAAGTTTCGGGTTAGCTTTGTAAGGTTCTGTTTGGCAAAACAAAGAGGATAGTGTATACGCTATCAGATTGAGCTTGTAGTATTTGATAAACTTCGCGGTTGAATTATTTGATAAATATGAAATGACAAAAAAAAAATTAAAATTAATGTTTAATTTTTTCAATTAAGATAAGTAAAATTGAGGGTAAAAAATGATAAACTATAAGCTCAAAAGCTACTTGAAATAGCTTATAAGTTATAAATAACAATATATGCCCGTGAGAAAAATTTGTTATCAAACAAGTCTATTTTGGTCATACTCATATGAACTTAAAGCTATAAGTTATCCGCCATATATAAACTTGAAAATTGGTCTTGTCAAACAGAACCAACGCAAAACTTTATCATCGGTAACAGTCAATATAAATAAAGATTCGAAAGTAAGTGACAAGTGCAAGTAAAATATTCACAACAACCATGAAGTATAACTATTCATAGGCTCTACATGAAATATTAGTACTTACTCGAGGGAAATTTGCTATCAAGGTAATTGGAACCCAACCCTCTTCATCCATATTGGACTTTAAAAACTCATCTTTTGCTATATTAGCATCACTGTCAAAAACAAATCAGCAATGAATAGAGAACTCAATTTGTCAATTATTATTCTTATTATTATTATTAATTAACAAAAAGAATAAAAACATATTAAATCTACCTAAAGTAATAATCAATCTGGTTGACAATCAAAATGGGCAAAGGAGATTCTGCAGCAGCAGGAAGAGGGGGAGGGAAGAATGGTACAGGAGAAGAAGGGCTGTGGGGGAAGACTGGCATACCCCTAAAGGGATCCAACGGTACTGCTGGAAAGTAATACAACTCTAAAATTAAAAAGAAGTGTTAGTTATATTAAATTTCGTAGAAACGTGATTAATGAACAAGAGACACACACTAACCAGGATAAGGAACAGGGTTTGGAAAAGGTCCAATCGGCTGAGGACCCAAAAATGCAGCAGTATTGGATGGTGGGTGCCTCAATATTCCTCTAGGAGGCATCCTTGGTTGGGGTGCGTGAGCATCTCTGGTATTCACAAAATTTCCACGGTCGTGATCACGCCTGTTACTATAATTATTATGATGATAGGAACCATCTCCTCGGGGATGGGACCCAAAGTTGCCCCTACGAGAGGTACTCCCTACTAATGGTCTGGCATCCCAGTTATTGTTCCGGTGATGATCTCTTGGAGAAGAGTCTGGGATAATTGGCCCCCTATTCCGATAGTTGACTGGAGGGAGCTGATATACAGGAAAAGGAGGCGCCGGTGGAGGAGTAGGAGGGTTGGACGAGCTGCTTTGAGCAGGACCAGGCCCAACGTTGCTGCCACCTACCCGCCTCTGGGGTCTTGGTCTGTTGGGCATATTATTGTTTGTTGCAGAAGCGGAACTAGATCTTGCGTTACTAGTACCTTGTCTCTGAGGAGGATGTGAAATTATAGGCCCCTGCAAAACAACAGAAAGGTCATGCAAGCATATAAGACTCACCATTAACCAAACTAAAGTAGATATAAAATCATTCCTTGCAAAGACACACCCTGCTTGACAAAAGGGCATAATGCTGGATATCATCCACTAAGGTTCAGGACTTCAGGATAAGCATAGTACATGACAAATTACACATAGAATGAACTACAGAATATTATCATATCAATATTTGCAATGTTGAATCATGTCAATAATACACCTCAATATGATACGTGTGTGGGACTCTATGCCCAAGACTACAGAAACAGAATTTTCATCAACCACAATAATATTAATGGATTAAAGGTATTCATCATATGATCGTTTTATATTTAAAAAAAAAAAAAAACACAATATACTAAACAGAGAAATTACATGGAAAAAAAAAATCTTGATGAGATAATTAGGGAAAGTAATAGAACAGAACCTGAGAAGTGGAAGGTGATCCGTCAGCGGCAACCTTAATTTTGGTGGATTCAGACAAAGCGGGCCAGGATTCAGCACCCATTACAGGAGAAGTCTCAACGACACCGTTTGAGGGTTTGTTCCATGCAGGCTTCTTAGAACGACCTGCATTGCCATCACTACCATCGGAGTTATCTACAACGGAGGATACCGTATTTGGGTCATCCACCGGCGGCGGCGGAATAGATACCGCCTTTGGAGAATCATCACACGACGGAGCTTGGTCAGCTGTGCCTGTAGTCAGAGAGGAAGAAGAAGACGAGGATGATGATGACGGAAGTGATTGATGAACACCTGTAGGTGATTCTGTCTCGCCGCCACGGACGACCTGAGCCCAGGGTGAAGGAAGGGTTTTTCGCGTAAAATTAGGGTTATCAGTGTCACCAGACGGCGCCGATGAAGGAGCAGTCGTCGGAGAGTGATGATTAGAGGAAGATTTAGGAGTGCTAACCATTGATAATTAGGGTTTCTAGTTCTTGGTTCAGTGTGAAAAAACCAAACAACAACAACAACAAAAATGATCAGTATAGAATCAAATGAAAAAATAAAAAATCAGTAAATTATTATTATTAAAAAGAAAGAAAGAAACTATGAAAATAAATAAATGATATGAATTTGAGTTGTTCTCTAACTAGAATGATGAATTATTCCAGTTAGAGAAGAAACCCTCTCTCAACAAAACTGGGACTCCTCTCTCTCTCTCTCTCTCCCCCCCTCTCTCTGCTTGTCTTGTTTCTCTTCTGCTTTTTTTTTTTCACCACACTACTAGATAAACAAACCTATTTGTTTCTCTTTTTTATTGTCAATACGAAATTTTAATATTTTAGACTCCAAATTATCTTTTGGTACAATAAATAAATTACTTTATATTTACCAAAAAAAAAGAAATTACTTTATTATTATTTTTTACTAAAAATAACTAATTCATTTCTTAATGTTATAAATTTACGATTTCATTTAAGTTTTGTTAAAAAAATGATTTCATTTAAGTTGAGTTTAAAAGAAAATTAATAATTGTCATGGAGTTTAGCTCAATTGGCGGAAAATTGCATTAGGCTACTTTGATAAAAATAATCACAAGTCAAAATTTTTTGATAATTTTATAAAAAATAGGTTTTTTGTAAGAAGTACGGTCAAAGTTACAAAAAAAATCCTTTTTTATTTTGATAAAAAAAATGTATAACTATTAACTATAGAGTTTAAAGCACATGCACTTTCGATATAAATTAATTTTACACTAATAATTAATAAGAATGCTTCAACTTTCCGTATTATATTAGGAAAGTATGAATAAGTAGGATGATGTGATATGATTATAATTGGTTAATAATGTAAAATTATTTTATACTATTGATGTATATTCTATTTTTTCCTTAACTATATGTGTAACTAAATAGACAGAGGCATGTTAGTGTAAAAGCAGAGGCATATGGGAAGAACTTTGAGGCTTGTTTAATTAAGATTAGATTAATTTTGATATATATTGAAAAAAAAATAAAATCTCAATGAATTAAAAATCATTTTAAACAACTTTTTTTAGATTGGGTTAAACAATTTAAAGATAAAAAATAGCTATTTTATAATTATTAAAAATTTGTGATAAATAAATGAAATATTTTTAAAAGTGGTTATTTTATAAAAAATAAATTTTTTTAAAAAAAAAAAACTATGACAAACCGCCTTTTAATTTATAACAAATGGAATAGTTTGTAAAAAATTCCACAAAAGTTTATCGATTTTTTATGAAACATAAGTCAAACAAATCCTCTTGCTCTTTCGATTTTTCAATTTTCTAATTAAGGTAAAGTTATTATTTATTTTTTTTGCTTTCGCACCGGTTCCGACCCACCAAAGGTGGGCGACTAATCCGGCTCGTGCGTAGAGGCATGCGCACTGGCCAAGCGTTGTTCCCACTGGGAATCGAACCCGGTATTCCCCGGATACGTCCTTGGAAGGAGCTCCTTGCCACTTGAGCCAAATCAACTTGGTTAAGTTATTTTCATTATATCTACAAAATTTGTTATAATCCTTAAAAAAATTATAATGAGAAATGTTCTCTTAAGTGTATCGTTTGAAATCTTATGTAACAAATTAAATTAATAACAATAGAATTTTCAAATAAAGTTAAAATCTACTGTATTTACTTAAATTTAATAACTAAATAAAAGGTGATGGAACATATTAATGTAAGCCATAGTTCAATATTAATAATACTTCATAGTTTGTTATTTATGATGGAGTGAGATGATGCGAGTCTCAACTAGGGAATAATATTTTTCTTAGACTTTTTTTTACCTCCAAATTAAAGTGGATAAGAGATTTTTTTTTATATTTTTAAGATATTAGATATATAAGTTTCAAGACAAAATTTATTTATTGATATTTTTAACTAGTATTTCAAAGCACTGTTTAACGTTTTCTTAATTTTAATTACATTGGCGTAATTATTCACAATTTTGTGTTGAATTAAAACATAAAACTTTCCTTATTAAAATTTTAAAAATTAGATTATTTATCTTTATAGTTGATTGTGTTGTTCATGTTTGATTGGAATAAAAACAATAAGGAAAGTTTGATTGGAATAAAGATAAAACATAGATAAATAATCAATTATAATCAACTATAATAAAAATTTAGATTATTTATAATTAAAACATAAAAGTTTGATTGGAACTTTCCTAAATAGTAATGGCTTGATAGTTTGATTGGAATTTTGTCAATTTGTCAAGAATCGAGATTTTTTTTTTTTACAAAAGGAATCGAGATGTTATTGGCATGATAATTTGCATCATATTTTTTAGATTTAATCACATTTTTGACACCTCAAACATTATAATTATACAATTGTGACCCCTGAATTTAGTCTTTTCTAATTTTGAGGGGCTCTTATTTTTACACCATTTGATGCTTATGTCGTAAAACTAAATAGCATGTTAGATAATAAATTAAAACAATAATTCATTAGGTGAATTCCGGACGCGACACTCTTTTTTGCAATTCTTTTGGCTATTATGAGTTTGAGTCGTTTGAAATAAAAGGAATCACATATTTTTCAGAAATTCAGAAAAGTCCTTACCTCAATTGTTAGACAAGGTAAAACTTGACTCTCTTACTGGTGGTTGAAGACGACAATTACCCTAGTTTCTAACTACCATAAATGGTAAGACGATAGATTGGTTGATTAATATATATCTCATTTTTATCAGTTAAAAAAAATTAAAGAGTCTTGTGAATTAAAAATAAACAACAAAAAGAAATACAGATCATATACTCTAATTTTCCATTCAATTTCTGGATCTCTAAAACAAATCTTCATAATTTTATTGATTGTTTTTATATACATATACATCTACAATAATAAGAACATCAATCAAAGCCATTACAAAAAACAAGAACATCTATAGATTTCTTAATATGAATTTTCATTCAAGTCTAGTAGTACAATGGCTAGTTTTTTTTTTTTTTTGGGTAGTTTATTTTCATTACAAAGGGTCCACGAAGAAAATTCACACAATAAATATAATAATCCATAATATTTGATAAGACCGCATCAACAAAAATCTTAGAAAATGATGGTATAACATAGTGAATTGAAACTTAAAACATAATAAAACATTTGTGGCACACTAACATCGACTATCAGAAAAACATATTCGTCTTCAGCAATATAAGAATCAGTCGATAAAATATTTTTATTTAGTGGCGTAACGACGACTCCCTTAAGCAGAAGAGGGACCCAAAAAAAATTAACAAAAAGAAATGCACATTGGTACTAAAATTTAATGGCTCAAAATAATGTTGGGGAAAATCAAATCACCTCCAACTCTATGTCGTCAGCTGCGATCAACAAAATAACTAGAATTAGGAGATTAATTACAAGGTTAGTGCATTTCCTTTGTGGTTTTTGTTGGCGTATCCACGAGATGTGAATGAATTATCTACACCAAGTATTTAAGACTTAATTAGTCTAAAGGTCCCTTAAAAACTTTTTTAGTTTCACTTTGGTCCCTTAAAGAAAATAAATTTCACTTTAATTCCTTATTGATATCTCCGGCAATCAATATAGTCCTTTTCGTCCATTTTTTCTCAAAAACTGTTAACTTCTGTACACGTGGCAAAATAGGTTGTTAAGTGACACATGTACTGAAGTTAACGGTTTTTGAAAAAATTGGACGGAAAAGACTATATTGACTGATGGAGATATCAATAAGGACCAAAATGAAACTTATTTTCTTTAAGGACCAAAGTAAAAAAAAAAATATTTAAAGGACCTATAGCCAGTATTTAATGAATGTCATACAAATTTTACATGTGCTGTAATTTCTTGCTGAGTGAAAGTAAGATTAGGATTCCTTAACTTCATGTTTATCTTATTTTTTTTTATATCAACTTCATGTTTATCTTAATTTGGAGAACCCTCAAAAGAATTCCATCTTGCATTTATATTCGTCAGAATCCTTCCACAACTTAGTAATAGCCTTCCCACCGGTAGAGGCTGAGGCAATGATGTAGTCAGTGGCAGAACTATTTTTTTTTTTTTTGATAGGACACTAAAAAGTTATAAATGAATTAAAAAATTAAATTTCTTTTAATTGATTTTTTTTAAATTCATAATAAGCATGAGTTGATCATCAAAAAACTAAATTGTATACTTTAAAATAATAATTTTTGTGTGTAAGTTATTATGAATCATCAATAATCAATTTTGAACTAATATTTGTACAAAATTAATGAGCAGAAAATTGTATCTCATTATATTACACATATACTAAAAATAGAATGATTGTTTTTAATTGAAAATAGTTGTGTTTGTTTTTTTTTAAATAAAAATAGAAATTTTACATTTTTTTCAAAGATTTGTGTTCGAACCTTTTTACTAGGTATTAATTTTGATCTTTCTTTGATAAAAGAATAAAGCATAAAATTGCAGCAATCCTAACCACCAAACTGCCACTACTACACTTTAGACTTTTACACATTGTTTGGTTCTAGAGAAAGTGAGTGGATGGATTGATCAAAGGAAAGAAAGTTTATGGGAGAATGGGATTCCACTGTTTGGTTCTTGTGTCAGAGAGAAAAGATTGCTTGATTTTTGTGGGTCCCATAGCCAAAAACTTTCCGTCCAAAACCGAGAAGAAAATAAGCAACAAACATAAATGACAAAATGGTCCTTGTTGTGCATATAGTATATAGTATACACTAACTCCATTATTGTTTTGTGTTCTTTTGTTCTTTATTTTTATAAAAATGCATGCCTATAAATAAATAAATAAATAAATATATTATATTTCATTTAAATGTGGAGGATAATTATGTCATTTGTTACATATATATCTTTCTTTCCTTTCATTTTCTTCTAACTTTTATTCATTCCAAACAACTAAACAATCATCTCACTTTACATTAACTTTCTACTCACTTTCATTCCTTTATCATTCTTTCCTTTTACTTTCTTTCCTTTCACTTTCTTTTTTCATCCAAACAAAACCTTAGTAACATTTTTTAAAAATGTTATTGATGGCCTTAAGTAATACTGAATTAGTAATACCTTTCAATGTGTCACCTAATAGACCTATTAAATAAGTATAGTGCGACCTAGTATTTTATTTTTTGTTGAAAAAAACACACAACCAACTGGAACGCAACAAAACACAATGGCGCTAACTCCCTCTCAGATGAACACATTCACCCTCTCACATCTTCATCTCAGAAATTGCAGAAACTCTAATTCCGATTCCAACACATTCAATCTCAAAGATTGACATAAAGACGCTAATAATATTAGAAATAGAAAAGAAGGTGAGATAGAAATGTTTGAATCTCACTGTAATGTAACCAATTTATTTAATTTGTCTCTCTATATTTCCCCGTTTTTTCTTTCTTTCTTTTTTTAATTTTAATTTGTCTTTTCTAGTTTTAATTTGTATTTATGAAAAAATGAAAACTAATTTATTTAATGATAAAAATTAAAAGAAAAATGAGTGTATTAATCCATGTCAACAAAAATGAAACATGTCATTTATGAATCATAGTCAGTGTCTGCCATGTCATCAAAAAATTCAGCTCGGGGGCTATTTTAAAAGTTTTGATATATTGCAGGGACCAAAATCAAACTTTTTTTACAGGAGCTAAAATCAAAATAAGGCATAATTGCAGGGACTGAATGTGAAGACAAGCTTCTAAATTGAAGATGTGTTTTGATGAAGACAAATTTGTGAAAGAAAAGAAGAAAAAGATCGGTCTTGATCAAGCGCTCAACATTGAAGAAATCCAAAATACCGCAAGAAGACGATAATCAAGTCGTGGGAATAATCTTAGGTAAAATATATACAATTCATTGTTATAAGCTTTAGGTGCTCACAAACTTTATTTTAAACAAGTTAAAAGTTTCTATAACAATGATACACTTTTCAAATATCAAAAGTATATTTAACTTATAAAATTTCAAAAATTTAAGTAGGTAAATCGATTTACCTAAAGGAGTAAATCGATTTACATACACTCTGCCGTTTTTGAGAAATCTGAAATAACAAAGGGTAAATCAATTTACCTCCCTGTGTCAATCGATTTACCTAGTTCAAATTGCCAAATTTTTAACGTTGAAAAGCAAGGGAAATCGATTGACCTCAATGGTAAATCGATTTACCTATAAAGATGTTGGAAAATTCTGGTACGTTAATTACACCTTTTCATTATTACACCTTTCCAAATCAGTGCCATTTTGTTCTCAAAAAAAGGTGTCATGTTCTCTATAAATTCTAATCAGAATTTTCTAACAATCACTTATCAATTTTCATTAACTTTTCTCATAACAATTCTCTGAACAATTTTCACAAAACTCTTTGAAACTTTTATACATACTTTCATGTCAGTAAAAGTTTCTGAGCACTTTTAGTTTATTCATTCTGAATTGTTATATTGAGAGAAACATATTGTTATATCAAATTTCCCTTGTACTCAAACTTGTAATCAAATTCAGTAACTCTGTATTGTTGCTTGTTTTCCTAGTTTGTGAAAACAAGTGGTTTTGAGAGAAAGTGGGGTGCTTTCTCTGTGTTGTATGTTAGAAAGATTGTTAGGGGATCTTGGGATAAGATTGCTTGTAACAAAGATTCTGACATAGTGAATTCCTTCAAGGGTGTGAAGGGAGTGGATGTACCGATAGGGGAACCACTATAAATCTCCGTGTCTCTTTTCTCTTCCCTGCACTCTTTATTTTTCTTGCACTTTATTCATACTTTCACTATAGACCTTCAAGAAAAATAAAATTACCATAACATCTCTAAAAATAACTAAATAGTCATAAAACCTAATTCACCCCCCCTCTTAGGTTGCACTCTAAACTTACACTGAAGTCATATTTAAGCCTAATATTTATCATCACAACTTCTAGTTTTTGCTTTGAATCTACTTATGTGTATTCTTCTTATTTTAAATTGAATTTTTGTATCTATGTTTATAATATTATAAGAATATCTTCACAATATATTAATCTAAATGATAAGTGACTCATGTGCACATTTGCATATGGTAAGAAGTTTAAAATAGTAAATTTGTCTTAAAACTTGTGCATTTTACATCAAATAAAATTTGCCTTTAAATAAAGGAAAATGCTAACAAGTGCCCCAGGGGCACTAGTTAAGGATACCATTTATAGTATAATTATCTAGGAATTTGTGCACTCAATACATTTGAAATATAAACAATGTTGTTTTCAAGACAAAATTTACTAATTTTAGTTCATTAACTAGTGCCCCGGGGACACTAGTTAGCATGACCCCTTAATAAATAGTCATAAGTTTGATTATTGACTTTTACAAAGGACAAAATTAAAGTTATCTTATAATTTAGTGAGGAGATAGTCTTGCATGGGCACAAAATATAGCCACACACTCACAAATCAAAAAGATTAAAAGAAAAATAAAAATAAAATTGTCATATCAATTAATATAACTTTAATCATTTTTTATTTTTTTATTTTTTAATTTCATGTGAGTGTGCCTAAAATTTAGATGTTATAGTTGTGCCTATAAAAAACTTTCTCTTTAGCGAGAGACAATAATTTCAATTTTCGTATAATTTTTTGGCCTCCAATTTGTTCAATTCTCATAATGATAAGTTTGTCCTTGCTAAACAACGGTACAAACTTCACATCACACATATTATCAAATAACCGATTATCCCAAAAGCTTAAGCTGTTAGGATAGGCCACATCAATGGTTTTATATTATTTCTAATACGCCCCCTCACACAAGAGCCCATTTGCGCTTGAAGCGTGGATAATGCATAGGCTCACCTACCATATGCTTAAATTCCACCTTTTAATTAGAAAGTGAGAGAAGCGAAGATCGAACTCTAGACCAATTAGTTATAGAGGCTCTGATACCATATCAAATAACTGATTATCCCAAAAGCTTAAACTGTTAGGATAGGCCATATCAATGGTTTTATATTATTTCTAACACATATAATTTCGTAAACAAAAGTACTTTCTGTAAGATAAAATATAAACAAAATTTTATTTTTCAAATTAATTGGATAATTGATGTATCATATCATACATATCAGATACATCAAATATACCAAATACATGAAACTATGTAATGAACCTGAGTATGAATTAGATAAATGAAGCAACTACCCAAAATTTGTCGCATTGACTTGGCGTGTTGAGGGAAAATCTTAAATATAGCACCTTTGTTCGCGAGTCTCATGGCATGTATATGCTTCAAAATTAAATTATGGAATGAAGTGTGTTCACAATCACAGTTGACATCGCTAGTCTAGTAGCTACTCAAAATTTGGACTAATAAATGAAATAAGAGAAGACTTACTGACTTATAAAAGAATTCTACTTGTTCTTTCATGCAACTCGTGAAAAATACTATTTTGGCAAAATGCATTTATAGGTCCTTTAAGTTTTACGTTTGTAATAGATTGATCCTTTAAGTTTTTTAAGTAATAAATAAGTCCTTTAAGTTTTTTAAATAACAAATAGGTTCTTTAAGTTTATAATTTGTAACATTTAGGTCCTCCAATTACTTAAAAAAATAGGACCTAGATGTTACAAATTATAAACTTAAAGGACCTATTTGTTACTTAAAAAACTTAAAGGACTTATTTGATACATAAAAAACTTAAAGGACCTATCTATTACAAATGTAAAACTTAAAGGACCGCTGAATACATTTTGCCTACTATCTTCGGTACACTACCTTTGAATTCAACGTAAAATAAAAATACTAGTTCTCCATAGACTATTCGATGTTGCGATGTACTTTCCTAGTAGCTTTTTTTGTTTTGTTTTGTTTCAATGCCCCATTTCCTAGTAGTTTAACACCAAACGAAACATGATTTTCCTTGCATCTATGCTCTTCCACTATAATATTATTGGATGATTTCATCGAAGTTGGGACATTATAATTCGTGTTTTGATAATATCTCATTTTGATTCATATTTTTTAAAAAATAAATAGAAAGCCAAATTTTTATTTATTAAAAACATCATTTCATTTTAACATAAAGTGTGCGCAAAAATACTATAATTCGTGTTTGATGGAGAAGAAACAAAAGGATGACTATCAGATTCCCATATATTTTAAACAACATTTTGCTAGTTACTTTCTAAAATATGTTGAGAAATTAGTATGAATTTATTTAAAATATTTGTTATATAACTTCAAACATATTCGATGGTTCAATGTGACTATTGCAACATTGGTCAACACACAATATGAAACTTTACTCCCGTGGAGTGACTTTTTGCAAAAGATGAGGGAGAAACTCACAAAGAGTGTTTGGAGAAGCGATATATATGAAATCACAAATGTAGATTACTCAAGGCTAAATATGAAAATTCGTATATCCTACTACAAGTGTTGCGAATATCTTTACCAAGTCCTAATGATTGCCGACCACCATATTTGTTGGTCTGCAAATTCACCCTAGCCTAGAAGCACAAATCCTCAACGCGGAATATAATCCCCAAGTACTCCAAAAACTCATATATAGTAAATTAAGAAGGTGGTAGTTCTCTCTTGATCTCTAATTTTGAGGTCATGTCAAGGTTATTTTTTGAGAGTCTTCGGTTGGTTGTCCGAGAATCAACTTCACAAAACTCTTCAAAATATTAATTAGAATATGATCGTTAGAACATTATTATTATTATTATTATTATTATTTTTGGTAAATGTTGGAACTTTGTTATTATTAAGCAAAATGAGATATTATAAAAAATATATATAATTTGTATATCCAAAACACTGATATCACTTTAACGTATAAAAATTACAATTGTCTCTACATGTCTTTATATTTTGAAACAGATTTATCTACTCACAAAATTGACATTGTATTTTAACATCGTATAAAACATAACTCAGTCGAATTTTGTATATACTAATGAGAAAAAAAAACAATATAATAAGTTGAAAAATTGTATATCTATGCTGTTTTTTGAAAACGTTGCAGATTTAAAAAAAAAAGAAATTTAACATTGTTAAAATTATATTTCTTGACTAGAGAATCATTAATTAGAAACATCTTTAACACAATTTCATATCACAAAATTGATAAAATAAACATTTTTGTAGTCTGTTTTCATTTAGCGGGGGAAATGGTCATAAGTTAGTGAGGATGAATAATAATACGAGTCTTCTTAATATGTATTTTAATTTAAGGTATATGTTAAGAATCTAAAAGTAAAAACATTCTCTTAAAATTTATATGATTAATTTGTGAAAATTTTTAAAAATGAATTAAATACATAAATTACAAATAATATATGTGTATCTTTTTTGAAGCATGAACACATGTTAGCTTTTCCTTATTAATATATTATAAAAAATAACAGACAAAAATTGAAATATAGAAGGACAGATGCCTCCAATTACAATTCACATCGGTCTTAAAATTAAACTTTATTAGCACCTTTTGAATGAAAGTAAATATAAATATTTTTTTAAAATGTTATTTAAATCTTAGGTCTTCTTTATTTTAAATTGAAATACCATATTTTCAATCTTATTTTATATATTAGAAAGAAAGAAAAAAAATCAATATGTTCCTTCATTTCTAGAGTGAGATCGAGTCAATCAAATTGTAATAAAAGTTTCATTCAATTAATTGGCACCAAATATTTTTATGCTACATAGCTAGTACAATATTTTTCAAATTTATGATACATTAGTTGTTCAATAAATATAAAAAATGTAAATTTATTTATAATTAAGGCCGAAGAGTATATTTTATGGGTCATGTTAACTTGTGCCCATAGGGCACATGATAAGCTATCTTAAAGTAGAAATTTGCATTTAATAGCATAAGAGAATTTAATGTTTAAAAGATACAATTCACAAGTTACAAGAAAGTGTTACTACATGTTAACATTTCCCATATTTTATTTTGATTCATCTTAAATACCATCATGATTAAACCGACCTCAATTGCACTGTGAATTGAATGTAAGAGATCTATATTTAATGAGTGCTTCAATGAGATATTAATTACATGTCTTTCTTTTTCTTTTTGTACACATTACATGTCTCTTTTAATTTAGTAAAGATTCTAAATTTAAATTACAGTTAGGGTTGGGAATAGGTCAGGTTGGCCTACAGGGGCCTACGGTCTAGCCTACATAGGCTCAGGCCAGGCCAATTTATTTATTTAAATAGAGTAGGCCAAGGCTTTGCTATAAGCCTATTTAGCTAAAAAGGTTAGGATCCAGGCTATGAAAAAAGCCTTTTAGGCCTACTAGGCCGGCCTATTTAAATAAATATGAATAACATTTTTACATTTATTACTATTATTATATATTAAAATTTGTACTTTGATTAAATTATAATCTATTAACCTTTTTAGTAGTTTGAGTTTATTAATCTACATTAACTTTTCACGGATATAAATGTATTATTATAATTTATAAACTAAAATTCTCTAAAATATCATGTTAAATATCAAAAGGAAGTTTAATATCATTGATTTATTAATTCATTAGTATATTTAAAAATAAATATAATTATTTATTTAAATATATTCATATAGAATAGGCTTTTAAACAGGCTAATAGGCCATGTTAGACTTTCAAAAGGTCAGACCAAAGCCTAAAAAATAAGCCTATGACAGGCCACAGGCCAGGCTCAAGCCTTCAATTTTTGGCAGGTCAAGCTCAGGCTTGACAAAGCCTAGCTCGGTCTAGCCTATTTCCAACCCTAATTACAGTTTGGATATTCAACAATATCTTTTTTTAATATTCAACAATATTAAAAACTTTTATAGAGCTGTAACTTACTACTTATTAATTGTAATATAAATATCTTTAAATTTTCAAGGGGTTAATGTAGTTGTAACTTGAAACCAAATAAATATATATGGGTCTTGTTAACATGTCTTTTAAAGGTCTCTAAAAAACATGTGTTCTAAAGGCACATGTTAAACCATTAAAAGTAGAAATTTAATATTTAATGATATAAAAAATTTAATTTTAAAAAGTTAAATACAAAAATTTCAATAAAATATTACATTTCTCTTGTTAACATGTACCCTTAATATAATTTGTTATATTATAGTCTACTATCATAAAAAAAGTGGTCAATCTTAAATAACGAAGTATGACAACCACATATTTGGATTATCTACATTCAAAAAAGTTAAGCATACCCAAAAAGAAAATAAAAATGTTTATATTCACCAACATTTAGTTTATTTTTAAGGTCAATTTTATCATTACCACAAACCATAATATTTCTCTCAATTCTCTCTCCTAACATGTTTATATTAAATGTAAATGAATGTAGATGAATCCGTGAATATATATGATTCTTGTACCAATTGTTAGTTGGTTCAGTGATGATTGATGTTGAACTTAGTAGGGAGGACCACAGCTCGATCCCCCGCAACTATGATTAAAAATGGATGAAACCACCTGATGTCAGAACTCACTCCGAACCAGATTCAACTTATGGTGAAAGCAAAAAAATAAAATAAAATAGGATTCTTGAATGTAGAGATTAGAGAATCTAAATTACTACAACTGCTACCTAAACTGAAAATGAGATACACTAAGGATATCCTCTATAAATGTGATGATTTTGCAACTCCCTATAATCCAATCCAATTAATTCCAACCAACCAACCACCCTAAATCACCAGTATAGTATTAGTATTATTTCTTGATCCCTTCATTCATTCATATCCCAACCAGCCACCCTACTTGTTTTCTTCCTACCTAGTTGTCTCTCATTCATTCTCTCTGTATCATCCATCAATGGCCCAAACTACACCTAATCACACACAAACCGTATCTGGTTGGGCTGCTCATGATTCTTCCGGCAAGATTACTCCATACACCTTCAAAAGAAGGTACTGTTCTACTACTAATTCATATTTTGAATTGATGGCAATGTTATTTTGTAAATTAGAATTAAAATTAAGTACTGTTCATTTCATATACTGCAGGGAGAACGGTGTTACTGATGTGACTATAAAGATTTTGTATTGTGGAATTTGTCACACTGATCTCCACCATGCCAAAGATGACTGGGGCATTACCATGTACCCTGTTGTTCCTGGGTAACTATATATTTACTTACACGATTTATTTATATTAAAATGAATTAATATACATGATTGTGATTTGTGATGATTATTATTAAATATAGGCATGAGATAACAGGGATTATCACGAAAGTAGGGAGTGATGCAAATGGTTTCAAAGAAGGAGACAGAGTTGGTGTGGGATGTTTGGCTGCTTCATGTTTGGATTGTGAGTATTGCAAGACAGATCAGGAGAATTACTGTGAAAAGTTGCAGTTTGTGTACAATGGTATTTTCTGGGATGGTAGCATCACCTATGGTGGCTACTCACAGATGTTGGTCGTAGATTACAGGTATATCAATATCTATCCTTATAGTATATCATTCCTCTTTTCTTTTCCATCTTTTGATTTTTTTGATATAAATGTGTATTGGTTTTGGATTTTAGGACACAATTTTGATAAAAAAAAAGTCTTAAAATCCATTGAAATTCAGACTTTTGAATCCTAAATTCCTAATCCAATGCACCCTCTATATCATTCCTTCATTTAGAATATAGATGAAATATTAATAGTTTTGTTTTTCTTTCTATTACTATAATTTTATTTATTTACTGTATATCAATCAATCTAATTAATACATTAACTTTTTTTTAGTAATAAGAGTTTTTGGGTTATATTAACATGTGTCTTAAGGGCACGTGTTAAGATATTTAAAAATAGAAAATTGTATTTAATATTATAAAAAAAATTAATATTTAAAAAGTATAATCACAAATTAAAGAAAATATTAATATATTTGTAATTTTAAGGGCACATGTTAACATTTCTGATAAATAAAATCTATGATTGAATAGTACTCTCATCCAATAAATCTAATATGAAATGGAAAGAGGACCAAATAAATAAATTTAAGTATGTAAAGTAAAGCAGAGGATTCTTGTACCAAAAAAAAAAAAAAAGTAAAGCAGATGATTTTTGTTTGGAATAAGAAAACAGAGGAGGATGGTATGGCCTTAAAGTCCACCAGAGTGGTCGTTGAAGATGACTGAGACATATTATTGTTGTTTAAATGAGATGTTACATGTTGTCTTTTTTAACACTTTTATGGTTCAAGTCTTTTTTAACACTTTCTTTTTTTGTCTAGTCTTTTTTAACAATTTATTACGGCCAAATGAAGATAATAAAATATTAATGAATTGTCTCTAACGTAGACAGATTTCGAATCTCTCCTTATTTTGTTTATGCTGCATTCTTAAATTACACTTTTCTAGTACTACATACATGTATAATAAAAACAATGGATGCAGCTGCAATGTTTTTTTAATCACCGTTCTACTAAAAGACTATTTAAATATTTATTCTATAGTAACTAAAGATTATGAAATTTTGATGTGAAGATATGTAGTACACATACCAGAAAGCTTACCAATGGATGCAGCTGCACCTCTATTGTGTGCTGGAATAACAGTATTTAGTCCATTAAAGGATCACAATTTGGTATCATCACCAGGGAAGAAAATTGGTGTGGTTGGTTTGGGAGGACTTGGTCACATGGCTGTCAAATTTGGTAAAGCATTTGGTCATCATGTTACTGTCATTAGCACTTCTCCGTCCAAAAGAGCCGAGGCTAAGGAACGTTTGGGAGCTGATGATTTCATAATCAGCACCAATCCTGACCAATTGCAGGTTTGCTTGCTACCTTACAATTTTTTTCACATTTAATTGTTACCCATCTGTATTTGATTTTTTGACATATATATATGGTAAAGTTGCTAGTATTAGTAGTATATGAATATGATATGTGATTGTTTATGTGTCACATGTACTATGGGGACCAATTTTGTTTTGAATTTTAAAATGCAGAGAAGTAAGAAATTTTGAGTTTGACCCTGTGTTTTAGATATAAGTTGTCGATTTTTACGATTACACTCCTTTTTGGTTGACAGGCTGCAAAGAGGAGTCTAGATTTCATTTTGGACACCGTATCGGCAGAACATACTCTCTTGCCTATCTTAGAATTGCTCAAAGTAAATGGGACTTTATTTATCGTTGGTGCACCCGACAAGCCATTGCAATTGCCTGCTTTCCCATTGATATTTGGTAAAATTGACATTAACTGTACACCTTTGACTGTTCAATTTACTATTACATAAAGTAATTTGTTGTTAATGATAAACAATTGTGAAATGTGCAGGGAAAAGATCCATAAAAGGTGGGATCATAGGAGGAATAAAAGAGACACAAGAAATGTTGGATGTTTGTGGGAAGCATAATATCACATGCGATATTGAGTTAATCAAAGCGGACACAATCAACGAGGCTTTTGAACGTCTTGTGAAGAATGATGTTCGCTACCGTTTCGTCATTGACATAGCTAATGCTACTCCCACCCAAGATATTTAAACCCTATATTTGGGAATGATATATGGGTGGCATTGTGCATTTGTGATACTCAATTCAATAATCCAGCCTATTAGTAGTACTTTTTTATTTTAATAAGATAAGATTAGTTATCTTATATCCTTGCATTACTAGGACTGTTTACATCAAATATTTATTAGTTTTATTTTATAATAATGTTTAGGATTAGTTTTTTAATTTAATGCAATAAAGAATTGGTTGAACAATTGAGACCAGTGCCTATTTGTATTGGTGAAGTTATTGAGATTTTAATGCAATAAATTTAATTAATAAAAATAAAAGTTGAGACAAAAGGCCGCTCCGAAAAGTTAATCGGGCCAAGTGTTAGTGGACTGTCTGTTTGTTTGTGTCTTGCAGCCCATTAAAATTTCTTTAACTTAGGTGACTTTAGACAATTTTTGTAGAGAGAAGAGAACAATGAGAAAGAAGAAAAAGAAGAAGATAGAAAAATAAAATGTGACAGTGTTACACGAGAGAGAGATAGAGACAAATTAAGGTAGGTGGCAATTATATCTCCATGAAGTTTAAGAATTCCAATATGATTTCTTAAGAAAACTAATCAGTTTTTATTTTGTTATTGTTTTAAGACGAGAACAAAATAAGTAAATAACATAAATTTCTTTGGTACTAGTTTAGTGATAAGAACTTAATTTTGTAATTTCAATGTATAAAATTCCAATTTCTCCGAATACACTTGTCATTATTACGTCTTTTATTAAATAAAAATTCCCCTTAAGAAAACATGAATCACTTTATTTTTTTTCATGTGTACTTTTAATTATTTTTCTTCCTTGATTAATTCTTAAAATAGTTATACAAACACAATTTATTATAATATTTTTTGGGGGGAGCTAAAAAAAAATAATACATTAAGGAAATCAAAGAATAATTTGAACATAACAAAATGGTTAATTTATGTGTTGTTAACTTGAAGTATAAAACTGTTTCTATCGAGAATGGGAAAAAAACATATTTCAAATACATTAATCCAAGAATATTGTTTGAATGACATCACACAAGTTCCTTCTAATTAAATAAGTGATATTTAGTATGCAACCTTAAAAATATAACAAGAGGTTGTTAATAGATGAATACAACTCTGAATAAGTGGTGCATAAGATAAGAGGACGCATTTGTATATACGTTAATGATAATTTGTGGTGTGAGATTAACTAGTAGAGAGACTTGTTCATGAATTCATGGCTTGTCTTGTCTTAGATTAAAAATAGAATAACTAAACTTGATGGATGGAAAATGTTGTTAGAAATAATTTATATTTAAGGGTATTTTAGTATTTTACTATGCTGTCCTTATGACCTAGTTTTGTGTATAAATAGGAGTAGTTATGTCAGCATAGGAGTAAGTGCTTTTATTATTCTTTCTTGTAGCCGTCATTTCAAGTTCATTAAATATATTCCCTTTCTTATTCATTTATCACCTTTGTGCACCAACAATTGGTATCTAGAGCTCCGGTTCGAATCCACGGGAAACACGAGTGAACGTGAGGCGTTGTGTGATTGATTTCGTTTCTTGAATTCGAGTTGAATCTTGAACGAAGTTGTAACAGAATCACATTTTCTGATTCTGCGGGATTGGGAAACACGAGTGTTAGTGAGATTTAAGTGAACGCACAAAGGTTGAAGATGAACGGAAACAGTGGTATGAGTACCAAGCTTCCAGTGTTTGATGGCAAAAACTAGAATCGCTGGATGAAACAGATGATTGTTCTGTTTGGTGCTCAAGATGTGCTTGAACTTGTTACTGAAGGTTACGTTCCAGTAGCAGCAGATGCAACAGATGCACAAAAGCTTGCTCAGAAGGATACGAAGAAGAAAGATCAGAGGGCGTTGTTCTACATCCATCAGTGTGTGGATGAAAACGTGTTTGAGAAGATTGCTGACTCAGAAACGGCAAAGGCCGCGTGGGACACACTGGTCAGATGCTATGGTGGCGATGCATCAGTGAAGAAGGTGAAGCTTCAGTCCTTACGAAAGCAGTATGAGAATCTCATCATGAAGAACAACGAGAAGGTCCCTGAGTATATCTCTAGAGTGATTGTTATCACCAATGAGATGAAAGCTTGTGGAGAAACTCTTTCAGAACAAGTAATCATTGAGAAGGTATTGAGATCTCTTACCCCTCAGTTTGATTACATTGTGGTAGCTATTGAACATTCTAAGGATCTGGAAACCATGAGAATAGAAGAGCTACAAGGCAGTCTAGAAGCGCAAGAGTTGCGTCTGACTGAGAGAGCCTCTGAAAGGGAAGTAGAGCAGCAGGCTCTGAAAGTAGCCTCTGGAAAGAACTATCAGAAGAAGTCTTGGTCAGAAACCAAGAGAAGGTCTGATGGAGTTCAGAAGCTAGAAACCTCAACCTCTGACAAGCAGAAATATCATAAGGGAAATGAGAGGTTTGACAAGAAGAAGATCCAATGCTACTGTTGTCAGAAGTTTGGTCATTTTGCTTCTGAGTGTCGGTCAAACAAAGAAAGGAAGTCAGAAGAAGCAAATATAGCCAGAAGCTCTGATGACTCTGATGGTGAATCTGTGTTGCTAATGGCTTCTGAGACTGATGATATGAATTCATCAGAGTGGTGGTATATGGACACAGGGTGTTCAAATCATCTTACTGGAAACAAGAAGTGGTTGGTTGATTTTGACTCTGGGAAGAGTACAAAGATCAGATGTGCTGATGATAAATACCTTAATGCTGAAGGTATGGGAAATGTCAAAGTCATTCTGAACAATGGAAAATTAGCTTTAATTCAGAATGTATGGTATGTACCTGGCATGAAAAGCAATCTGATGAGTGTAGGGCAACTGATTGAGAAAGGTTTTTCAGTTACCATGAAGGACAATCTTCTGAAGCTGTATGATCGTAATCAGAAGCTGATTATGGAGTCAGAACAGGGAAGGAACAGGATTCAAAGTGAATGTCAGGACTGCAGACTCTGAATGCCTTAGTGCAACAAGTGTTGAGAAGGATAGTGAGCTGTGGCACAGAAGATTTGGTCATTTGAACTTTAGAAGCCTGGAGCATCTGAGGTCAAAGAATCTGGTAAATGGAATTCCTACAATCAAGAAACCTGAGAAGTCATGCAAGGTGTGCATGGAAGGAAAGCAACCAAGACTGTCTTTTGCATCAGGAGTAGCTCCAAGAGCAAAACATGCCTGGGGAGTAGTACATTCTGATGTGTGTGGTCCATTTCCAGTAGCATCAATTGGAGGGAATAGATACTTTGTGTCATTTGTAGATGAATTCACTAGAATGACATGGGTATCCCTGATAAAGTTCAAACATGAGGTGTTTGCTGAGTTTCAGAAGTTCAAAGTAAAAGCTGAGAAACAGAGTGGTCAGAAGCTGAAGATTCTCAGAACTGATGGTGGTGGTGAGTTTAATTCCAATGAGTTTAAAACTTTCTGTGAGGAGAATGGAATTGAGCATGAGGTTACTGCTCCTTACACTCCTCAACACAATGGTCTTGCTGAAAGAAGAAATCGTACTTTGCTTGATATGGTGAGAAGCATGCTGAAAGAGAAGAAGCTTCCTCATAATTTATGGGGTGAAGTTGTTGCAACTGCATGTTATGTGCTCAATAGATGTCCAACGAAGAAGCTGAAGGAAATAGTTCCTATTCAGAAGTGGACTGGAGATAAGCAAAGTGTTAGTCATTTGAAGGTGTTTGGTTCTGTTTGTTACAAACATGTCCCAGAAGCCAGAAGACAGAAGCTGGATGATAGAAGCAAAGTAATGTTATTGGTGGGGTACCACAGTACAGGTGCGTACAAGCTCTATTGTCCAGAGACTAATAGAATTGAATTCAGCAGAGATGTCATTGTGAAGGAATTAGAAACTTGGGATTGGAACAAAACTCAATCCAATTCTGATGTGAGAATTCTTGAAAGAGACTCTGACGGTGATTCAGACTCTGATGAAGATTCAGGTTCTGAAGGAGATTCTGATTCAGAAGGAGACTCTGAAGATGGTCCTGAAGGTGGTCCTGAAGATGGCTCTGAAGGTCAAGCCTCTGAAGGAGAAACTTCAACAGACAGAAGCTCTGAAGATAGCACTTCTGAAATTCTAACTTCTGAAGGAAACTCTGTGGAACAAGGTCAAAGACCACAGAGAATCAGAAGCATCCCAAGAAGGTTTGCAGATTTTGAGATGCTGCAAGACACTGAAGTAGACTCTGAGGGGGAAGTTATTCAGTGTGCTATGTTAGTAGACTCTGAACCCGTGAGTACAGAAGAGGCTCTTAAGCAGCAAGTCTGGTTGCAGGCCATGAAAGAAGAACTTGATGCTATAAAGAGAAACAAGACTTGGAAGCTGTCAGAACTTCCAAAAGGAAAGAAAGCCATCAGTGTTAGATGGGTTTTCAAGCAGAAGCTAAAGCCAGATGGATCAATTGGCAAACACAAAGCGAGGTTAGTAGCAAGAGGATTTCTGCAGAAACCTGGGCTAGATTATTCTGAAGTGTTTGCACCTGTAGCAAGACATGAAACAATTAGACTGGTAATCGCAATAGCTGCTAACAGGAATTGGCCTCTGATGCATTTAGATGTGAAATCTGCATTTCTGAACGGTCCATTACAAGAGGAGGTATATGTGTCACAACCTCCTGGTTTTGAGAAAAAGAATCAGGAAGGGATGGTGTATAGATTACATAAAGCCTTGTATGGATTGAAACAGGCACTCAGAGCTTGGAATATGAAGATTGATTCTTTCTTCAAGAAGCATGAGTTTCAGAAATGTGAGTTGGAATATGGGGTTTATGTTCAGCACACTTCAGAAGGCAATATGATTCTGGTATGTTTGTATGTTGATGACATATTGCTGATAGGAAGCTCTAAACAAGAGATAGCTAAGTTCAAGAAGGTTCTGATGAATGAATTTGAGATGACAGACCTTGGTAAAATGAGTTACTTTCTAGGGATGGAATTTCTGTATTCTGAGAAAGGAATCATTTTACATCAGATGAAGTATGAACTTGAGCTTCTGAAGAGATTTAAGCTGGAAAATTGCAAAATTGCAATTACACCTTCTGATACGAATCAGAAGCTGGACTCTAATTCTGATGGAGAAGATGTGGATGCTACAACCTTCAAACAGTTGGTTGGTTCTCTGAGGTATTTGTGCAATACCAGACCTGATATTTGTTTTGCAGTTGGAATGGTTAGCAGATTTATGAGTAAACCAAAATGGTCCCATTACCAAGCTGCTGTCAGGATTCTGAGGTATATCAATGGGACTCTGAAGCATGGAGTGCTATTCCCCTCTGAAGGAAAGACTGAATCAGAGCTTCTGAGTTATTCAGACTCTGATTGGTGTGGAGACAGAGTTGATAGAAGAAGTACCTCTGGGTACTTGTTTAAATTTCTGGGAGGTCCTATTTCTTGGTGTTCCAAGAAGCAACCTGTTGTTGCTCTATCAACCTGTGAAGCTGAATATATTGCAGGCGCTCTGACTGCATGCCAAGCTGTGTGGATTCTGAACTTACTACAGGATCTGAAGATTAAGGTAAACAAGCCTCTGAAGCTGATGATTGATAACAAGTTTGCAATCAATCTTGCCAAGAACCCAGTGCTGCATGGGAGAAGCAAGCACATTGAGACCAAGTATCATTTCTTAAGGAATCAGGTTCAGAATGGAGTGTTAGAAGTTGTGCACTGTAGCACTCAGAAGCAGCTGGCAGATGTGATGACAAAAGCAATCAAGACTGACCAATTTCTTCGTTTGAGGGATGGAATTGGTGTTGTTAGTTTTATGTAAATATAAATTAAGGGATGGTGTTAGAAGTAATTTATATTTAAGGGTATTTTAGTATTTTACTATGCTGTCCTTATGACCTAGTTTTGTGTATAAATAGGAGTAGTTATGTCAGCATAGGAGTAAGTGCTTTTATTATTCTTTCTTGTAGCCGTCATTTCAAGTTCATTAAATATATTCCCTTTCTTATTCATTTATCACCTTTGTGCACCAACAAATGTTACGGAACATATATATATATATATATATATATATATATATATATATATATATATATATATATATATATATATATATATATATATGCAATGATTAAGGAGTCCAACGTGGCAGACAAATATCTATTGAATGGGAATTTGACGACCCCACGTTATCTTCTTTACTGCTATCTGTGTTCTGTTATTTTGTGGTAAAAATATCATTATCTTAATCTTACACACAAGCGCGTTCGTTGTCAATGATCAATTCTATCAAGTTATTACTAGTAATGTGGGGCTGGAATTGAAACTTGCTAGCAAACACGATATAATATATGTGGATATCGTTGGAGTAATTTGAGAATAGAGAACGAAAATGAATTGAATAGAAAGATTAGAGAAAATGAAAGTTGTTATTCATCCACTAGGGACAAAGGTATTTATATACAAAGGAGACTTGCTTCACTACCAAGCAATTGTAACTAACTACCTAGGATGAAATCAAAAATCTAACTGACTAACTAATTAACAAACTAACTAACTAGTTAACAGACTCAAGACGTATCAGAACCTTCGCAGCACCTGATACTTTATCAGAACCTGATTTCTCAGGACTTCTAAAAACAGCATCTGAACATGAGCTTCTGAACCTGAAGCTTCGCAGCTTCTGAGAGCTTCTCAGTCTCTCAGCTTCTGAGAGCTTCCCAGCTTCTGAGAGCTTCTCAGCTTCTGAACCTTTTGACCTGTTTAGAGCTTCTGAGCCTAGAGCTCAGCTTCTGACTCCCTGAGCTTCTGGAGCTCAGCTTCTGAGGACCTGAGAACTTGGATTACAAACATCACACCTCCTAATTCATGTTCTCCAACGATCTCATTCCTGTAAGCTTCTTCAGGCACAATTGTCACACCACCAGATGCTGCAACATCTCTGTGTACAACATTACCACTCCAGTTCCAACTCTTAGCTTTATCAAACTGCTCATCTCTACATTTAACCATCTTGTTTCTTGTTGGAGAATACAGTTTATAAGCCCCAGCTGAGTGATAATCAAGGAAAATCATTGCTTGATTTCTGCCTTCTAATTTCCTTCTACAATGTGTTGGCACATGCCTTAAACATAGTGACCCAAACACCTTAAAGTGACCTACACTAGGCCTCACACCAGTCCATGGTCTCACACCAGTCCATGCTTCATTTGGTGTCTTGTCCAGATCCTTCTTTGATGACTTGGCTGTGCAACTCTTTTTGCACAGTTGCTTCTGAACTTTAATCTGAGGAAGATCTTTCACTATCTTTTTCAAATTTAACAAGTTCAAACTCCTGAAATGAAAATGGCCATACCTATGATGCCAAATCCAGTTCTGACTTTCATTCACAGTTGGAACAGAGCACTGATGTTCCAACTTGTTGGTCGACATTCTAAGGGTTTTGTTGGACATTGGAGCTTTAAGGATCTCTCTATCCTTTGCATCAACTAGCTCCACCTCCTTATCATGCATTTTCACTGAGTAGTTCTTCTCTAGTAATTGACCTATACTTATCACATTACTCTTTAACACACCAGTGATACTAGCTTCTTGTCCATCATTTCTCTTCACCAAGATACTTCCAATCCCTTCCGAGACCACTTGACTGCTACCAGCAGTTACAGATTTGCATTCATCTCCAATGACTTTTAATTGAGTCTTGTAGGTCCTATTCTTGCTCTGAGCTGTCTTGAGGAACAATCTCTTCTTTGAGTCAAAGAGTTGTAGTGTCTCATCTTCAATCACTACCTTGAAACCCTTTGAAACCAATTTCCCTACACTCAACAGATTGCACTGTATTCCAGGCACATAGAGAACCTTTTCAATCACAGCTTTCTTGCCATTTGACATCTGAACCCTAACATTCCCTATACCTTCAGCCATGATGGATTCATTGTTCGCAAGCTTGATCTTCGTGTTGAGACACTCATCAAAGTCAATCAAAATGCTTCTATTACCTGTCATATGGTTAGAACATCCTGAGTCAAAGTACCACACATTTGACTTGTCTGCGTCAGAATCTGTGACTGCCATCAGAAGCGCGTTATCAGAATCACTACCACCTTCATCTGCATATTGGGCTTCCTCTTTATCTGAATCTTTATTTTCAGGACAGTTCCTTGCATAATGACCAAACTTATCGCAACAATAGCACTGAACTTCTTTCATATTTGCCTTTTTCTTTGAATTCTTGCTTGAATTCTCAGAATCTTCTTTCTTCTTTTTCCACTTATCTTTTCCTTTCTTGTTCTGAGTCTTAGCCTGTAATGCTTGTTCCACTGCCTTGTTAGAACTCCTCTGCTTCACCCTCAGCTCATGAGCTTCTAAGGATGCTTGTAGTTCTTCAATCCTCATAGTTGCCAAATCCTTTGATTCTTCAATAGCAACCACTATGTGATCAAATTTCTCAGTCAAAGTCCTCAAGATCTTCTCAATCTTGGACCTATCAGTCATGACTTCGCCACATGACTTCATCAGATTCGTTAAGGCCAACATTCTTGCCAAATACTCAGAAATTGTTTCTTGTTCATTCATCTGCATCATCTCATATTGTCTCCTCAAAGCCTGCAACTTGATACCCTTCAATTTCTCATCACCATCATAGATTTTCTTGAGAGTATCCCATGCTCCTTTCGAGGTTTCTTCTTCTATAATCTTCTCAAAGATATTAGAATCCACGCATTGATGAATGATGAACAAGCCTTTAGCATCTTTCTTTTTCAATTCTTTGTGTTGAGTTCTTGCTGCATCATCAGCATTTGCAGCCAATTCTTCTACTCCATCAGTTACAATTTCAAGAACATCTTGAAATCTGAAAATCACTTTCATCTGTGCACACCAACGATCATAGTTGTCACCTTTGAAAACTGGAAGATTCGCTGGAAATTGCGAAGAGGTTGTAGAGTTTGTCATGATTCTTGATCAAAGAATCAATCAAAATGATGAATACGAACCGGGCTCTGTTATACCAATTTGTTGGAGTAATTTGAGAATAGAGAACGAAAATGAATTGAATAGAAAGATTAGAGAAAATGAAAGTTGTTATTCATCCACTAGGGGCAAAGGTATTTATATACAAAGGAGGCTTGCTTCACTACCAAGCAATTGTAACTAACTACCTAAGATGAAATCAAAAATCTAACTGACTAACTAATTAACAAACTAACTAACTAGTTAACAGACTCAAGACGTATCAGAACCTTCGCAGCACCTGATACTTTATCAGAACCTGATTTCTCAGGACTTCTAAAAACAGCATCTGAACATGAGCTTCTGAACCTGAAGCTTCGCAGCTTCTGAGAGCTTCCCAGCTTCTGAGAGCTTCTCAGCTTCTGAACCTTTTGACCTGTTTAGAGCTTCTGAGCCTAGAGCTCAGCTTCTGACTCTCTGAGCTTCTGGAGCTCAGCTTCTGAGGACCTGAGAACTTGGATTACAAACATCAGATATTATCCAATCCCAAATCCATGCATTGGATTCGATTTTCGAACCATACTATACTCGTGCATAAAACAAGTTTTTTCATGCTCAAAAATTTAAAAATTGTAATGTATAGCACAATAACAAACGAACACTTGTAACAAAATAATAAACTTACTTTTTCATATACTTATTAAATTAATCAATTCAATGTACTAATTTATTTATTTAGGATTAATTTTAAAAAAATTAGGAGTATTAAAAGTGAAAGTTGAAATATTTACGGGACTAAAAACTATATTTTTTTTATAGATTGCTCATCAATTATTATCTGCTATCCGCTGCGATAAACTTATTCACTAGTATCAAATATTAATTTATAATCCAAATGTTATTTTTACTACTAGAATTGATAGGGAATATATAGAATGCAAATGAATGAATGAATGGATGGATAGACTGAGCTTGTGGAAGGAGCAAGCTAGGGTGGGTGATGATGTGTACGTGGCCGTGGGTTAACAGAACAGAACGTGTGAGGTACACTAACGTGCTCCCAAAGCTATACATGATTTGTGGTAATACTAACTGCCAACTGGATTTCTTCTCTTAATAACAAATAACTTGACTTCTCTTCTCCCTAATTAATACTCCTATATAGATAGAGATAGATAGACTAATCATATACACAACCCAACAAAAACGTACACCTCTCTCTCTCTCTCTCTCTCTCTCTCTCTCTATATATATATATATATATATATATATATATATATATATATATATATATATATATTGTTCACATCATTCCTTCTTCCACTTTTAACATCATATTATTAGTTAAGTTCTACTCCAACCATACATACCACATCTAGTTTAATTAATATTTCTCTTCCAAATTAAAATGACATGTTCTCGGTGGCTTTGTTCTCTTCGCATATCAGGTGAGTGAGAGTTCAAACATGCATTCTCTACAATTCTTCTTTTCTAGCTTAATTCCTAGTAAGTTCTAATTATATATGTTTTTTTCCCCCTGCATGTCATGGTTAAATCTATTAACATTGCTAGCTCTTCTTGCTTTTCAATTTTTTTTCCTTCATTATTATATGATACGAGTATCTATGCTTCTAGTTTTTGTTAACCCAATGACAATGGGTTGATAGAGGATGATCATATATGACTAAACTAATTAATTAATCTATAACTAGAAAATGTTGAAGTAGTAACAAAACATGCATATGAAAACTCAATTTAAACTTCTATGTTTTGCTTCAAGATAGAATTTAGAGACAAATTTCTTGTTTCCATCTCTAATTTATTAATTGCTTTTTTAATTTTATCACTAATTTTGTGGAAATGAATGAAGCAGGTAGATCACAAAAAAATTGTGATGAGGAAGATGGCTTGCGTAGCAAGCCAAACGTAAATGAAGAATATCTCCAAACATTTAGAACAGAGTCTTATATGGAAATATGCAACAAAGCACAAGGCCAATTTCAGAAGAAAATTTGCACCAAAAGACTCTCTTCCTCTTCTTCAACATCTTCTCCTCTTCCTCCCATATGCTTGAATCTCACCGAGTCATTGCTCGAACCACGACAAGAAATCATCGCAAACTTGACACAAAATTTCAAGGTGCATAATCTTCTAGTGGACTATTTCGAAGCTAGCTTAGAAGCATGTCGTTATTGTGACACGATCCTTGAAGGAATCCACTCAACAAGACTTTCTTATACAAGAATCACAAGAGTTGTTAAGCTAAGCAAAAGGGTATTAATAAATTTCAATGATAGCACCAATGAACAAACAAAAAAGGATATATACAAAGAGCTTGATTCATTTTCATCATCAAAATTACAAAATAACCCTTTGTCCGTTATTAGCACAATCCAATTCCATGACATTCACAATAAGTACATGGAACTTCTTCAAAGATTAACATCAAAGAGAAAAAGAATTAAAAGAAGATTAACAATGATAAGTGTTTGCAAGAAAATTGGAGGAATTGCTCTTGTTACTTCACATGGTGCCATTCTTATTGCTTTATTAGTGGTTTCTTTACATAGTGTTGTTGGGTTGGTGGCTGCACCAAGTATTGTTGGTGGTTTAGTTGGTTTGTTCATAAATAGAATCAAAATTAGGATAAAGAAAAGAACAAAGTGTGAAAGATTATGTGAACAACTTGATGCCGCTGCAAAAGGGGTATTTATATTGATAAATGATTTGGATACTATGAGTAGGATGGTGAAGAGATTGAATGATGAGGTGGAACATAGGAAAATGATTGCTGATGTTTGTGTGAAGAATGTTGGTAGTAAATGTGAAATATTGAAGCGTGTAATGAGTGAGTTTAGTGATCATGATGGTAGCTTTTTGGAGCAGTTGGAAGAGCTTGAAGAACATGTTTACTTGTGCTTTCTCACTGTTAACAAATCCAGGAGACTTGTTATGCAACAAATTACAGAGAGATCACAACATTAATTAATTCATTCAGAAATATCACAGAGATAGTTTGAAATTTGTTAGAATTAATGTAAAGTTATTTAAGCTAGTTACAGTTTACAAGTACAAGTTGTTTAAAATCATTTTTGTAATGACATGATAAGTTATTCTTATTTTTTGGTGCGAAGCTTCCGGTTTTCAAGGAGAAACGATCTTAATAATTCAGAGCTCGATCAAAAGGTAAGTAAAATCTATCAAAAATTTGTTTCTTCTAGGAATGGAACAATTTATTTTTAAATGGAACTTATTAACCACTTGAACTAAATCGTTTTGTTAAATAAACATAAATTCAACAGCAAAAGCAATCAATTTTCAATAATTTTGTTAAATAAACATAAATTCAACAGCAAAAGCAATCAATTTTCAATAATTCTTTAAAATGAAGCATAGCACACAACTCAACACTTAACAGTTAACACACAATCTCTTAGTTAAATTAAATACAACATTATATATAGAGATTATCTAACGAGATTGCAGTGGAGCCTGATCTCTTGTCCACCATTGGTAATGCTACTCATTTTGATCATGGATTTGACAAAAGCTCTTTCAAATTCCATTTGGGAATGAGCATATTTGGAAACCAATGCTTTAGTGGTTGGGTGAGTGAGTAGTGCTTGATCGGAAGAGAGTATGCTTTCTCCTTGGAGCAGTTGTTTATAATAAGCATTATCAAAATATGTGGCACTTGAATCCAATGTGGACCCTGCATTTTTGACCTTGTTGTTAATGTGGCATTTGCTTTGGAGTGTGTTTGCAAATGATGGGTTCAAGGATGGGTCAATGCTTTGTTTGGAGCTGAATTTGTGGATTCTGTTTTGGAAGGATGAACAATGAGCAAACCCCAGGGTGTGTCCTCCTGCATATTATTTATTTGTTTTAGTGGCAAACTGAGGCACACTAAGTGGTGAAAAGTGAAAAAAAGAGTACCTGAGAGGGCAACAAGATCTTGCAAGGAAAGTCCTCTTTGAGAGAAACTTTGTTGTAATTGGGAGATGTTGAAAGTTGGAGCTGGCAATTGTCTAGTTTCAGCAGCCTTTGAGATTCTACCATCCTTTCTTCCTTTTGGTACTTCCCAACTTGGCCCTCCAGACTAATGCATCCAGTTTATAGCCAACATTAAAATGAACTCCTATGTTATTTATGAATATCATATACTATAATTTGTGAGTGAGTGACTAACCAGAGTGACAGCGTCTCTAGCAGCAAGAGCCAAAATATCAGCACAAGATACGACCCCTGGACAAATGGCTTCCAATGCTTTCTTAGCGTTCTCAATTACATAGAATGCATGCAATGATATGTTAGCAGGCCCATCCTTTTCTGCTTTATTCTTTCCCTTTGATTTCAACAGAACAGACCCATCACACCCCTTCACAACATATGTATTATAATTGTTAGTAATAGTATATACTAATACAACAATATAACATTTTATTTACTACTATATATATGCAAAAAGTAGTATACATACCCTTATGAAGCAATCATGAAAATGCATGCGAAGCAGAGCAGCTGGTACTGTTTTATCATTTAAGGTTGCTTTGTGTACTGCACCTGCCACGATGGATTCTACCTGAGGGCATGTATGCTTATAGTAATTCACACTTAGTGCACTTGCATTAATACAAGTTGAGCACACCATCATCACCATGATCACCATTCCAATAGCTGATGATGCCATGTTTCAATTCACAATTGGAAAGAAAGTTAAACTTACTTAATTTGCTTATATGATATGATTTGTGATCAGGAACAGTAACGAGACTGGTATTTATAGAGTAGGTGATGACACATGAATGTTGGAGTTGTTACATTAATTACAAGTATGTATGTATGCATAGTTGTTAAACATACTTGGTGATCTACGACCCTATTAGTATTAGTGGAGTGGTGTGTTCAACCATCTTCTTTTAAATAAATAATTGCATTCAGTGTAATTGCTTTACAAAAGCCATTATATCAAAAGCAAACCCAGGTAGTCGCCCACCGTGCAGTCAACCTACGGTCAACACTTCGTAGTTGTTAGATCAAAATTGGACGATTCAAATTTTAATGCAGTTTTAATTGGATCGAGATCAGACACCTAAATTTTCCTAACTGTATGCAACTATATGGGTGCTAGGCATCAAAATCCAGATCAATTTGAACTCGTATTTTGTTCCTCCATTTTTCATTTGGATTTAATTTTTAAAACTTTATATTTTCATGGTAGAGATGTGTTGTCACATTGTTTATTAATTTTAAACTTTATACCATCTTTTGCATTTGGATCCTCGACAGCTAGTATGCTTCTGCTGCAAACATAACAACCATTTGATCAAACAATCCAATGGTTGAGATATAGTTCATAAACTTTTTCTGAAAGAAAAAAAAATCTAAATCTCTAGCCATTTTAAACTTTCCTGTAGAAAGAGTGACTAGCACACCATTAAATTTGCACACACAAAAGAGATATTTTGGACTCCCGGAAGATGTTCAGCAAAACAATCTCAACATTATCAATTGAATTATGTCAATATATGAGGTAAAAAATACATGACAATGCAGCCAAGAATAATTAAACATATTCATTTTCTTATAATCATTTAAATCACTTTTGAGTCATAGGTTCGGAGTATAAGATTCTCGACTAGTTATAAGTTGTCTGCCTTTATTTTTTTCTAATGAAAATAAAAAGCTGGACTCTGGTGGCATTGTATTGCTTAATTGATTCCTACAAAGCTATAAATAATATGTTTATACTTTGATGCCATGTTAAATGGATTTAGGGGTATGTATCACATAGCATTTGACAAAGTTATTTGCTACTTTGTAGTAACATGATGAACTTTTTCTCAATTTCAAAAGCTTGATGTAATTAATACATAACATGAAAATGACAACCAACAACACTATATATATAAATTGAAAATTTTAGGAAATCAAATTTCCCAACTCAGCAGTACACAGCTAGAACAATAGTATCCGTCCAAAAAAAAGGAAGCTAGAACAATAGTACTATTCATATAACAACAGTGAATTTTTTAGTATAAAATATATAAACTTGAAAAATGCTTATTAATTTCTACATGCTTGAGACTTGAGAGAAGTTTCAAATGATATGATGATGATGATTGTTATCATTGATGATAAGAATAACAATTCATGCAAGCCATGTGGCTTAATTAAGGGCTTGAACTTGATGAGTTTGATCCACCAGACCAGAATAGGGGGGTGGCGGGCTGCTCCAGTAAAATAAAAAAGCACGCCTCGGCCGTTCTGGTAATTAATTTAGGGGAATGACGAACAACCATCAATTAATTACGGGAAAATCAAATTAAACCCATACTGTATAGAGTCCTGATTTTTGGGCTTAATTGAACTGGAGCCGGCTAGAGAAAGATTGGCCAAAAGCCCAATTAGAAGGAACAATATTTTGGAAAGTTCTTGTTACTCCATCAGTGGTTGTGACTTTGAAGGACAAAGATTGACCATTCAAATAAGCATTTGATTGCCAATTAGCACCCCAGTTTCTTGACATAGCCATCCAACCTGTTTTGGAGCCTTTAATGGATACAGATTGGATTGATCCAGCACCACCTAGATTGCTTATCAACACTAACTCAAAATAGTCCCTCCCATTTACACTGAACCTAACTCCTCCATGCTTTTTGCAAGGTACCCTGTCAAAAATAAAGTATAAATTATTTAATTGTAAGTTGATATGCATCATCAATTCACGGGTTCTCAGCCGAGTTGTGTAATTTTGACACTAATTTAACAAAGTTCCGATAATAAATTAAATGATTAACACAGTTTAAATATGTGGTCAATTATGTTCAGTATATAGTGTTAATGAATATATCAATATGTTACAATTTTTTAATCAACAACTGAATACAATTATGTAACACCTTGTTATGTTCATTAACCATCAAATGAACTATGCTAACCATATATTTAAACTGCGTTAATCTCATCTAATTTGTTGTCGATACTATTATTAACATGTCATTGATCTTATTAATGACATTAATATTGTTAATTAATTGTTAAACCATGAGAAGATATAGTAGAAATCAAAATTGTAACCTTTGGAATAAGACAGGGACAATCCCTCCTCTGTAGATTCCAATTTTTTCCCAAGCTGGTTGAGCCATATCAAAATGCTTGAGAGGTGGATTGCACCATCCTCCATCATTGCTAGGAAGATCAAAATTAGGAGGGCAGAAATTTGTGGCTGTAATGGTAATAGATCTTCCTTTTATGCACCATCTTGGGTCTGTCTTAAAATCACAAATGATTTTGTAACACTCCCCACAAGAAGCTCCATCATTAAACAAAGCAGTACTCAATGCAGCTGTTCTTGTCCCATACCCTGTTGAATATAGATTCCCATAACCACAAGCTCCTCCTGCATCCCACACAAAGAAAAACTCAATCTTTGTAGATCTAGGTATGAAAAGAGAACATAAACCTACTAAACCTTTTTTTCTCTCTTTCTAATTAAGAATCGAAACGGCAACAACTAAATTTTAGTAGATCATGTCGGCAAGGCCACTCCAAAAGCTGCCAAACTTTTACTCCCTCTAATCCTCATTATAAGAAGTTTGCTTTTTAGGTTCAGTGATATATCATAGACCGAATGCAGATATCATTCAAGTAAATCTAAAAAACAAACTTCTACTTATAATAAGAACTAGAGAGAATAAATTACAATCGCGCCGCAATACTTACTTTTGAAAAGAATCGCAATAAAATACAATTAATTGTGGTCGCAGAAATATCAAAAACTAAAATTACTAAAAACTATTAATAGAACATTCAAAGGTGGAGTGACAAGGGCTTACCCATAGTGCCTGAGGCATCACTACCCCCATAAAATGTGGCATGGCCTTTGGTCCATCCTGAAGGTTTGAAAGCATAGGAATTTAATGTGAAACAACATAATCCAATGAGGGTGCCCAAAATAAACATAAGTTTGGTCATTTTGTTCTTTCTTGATTGGCGGAATGCCCAAAACTCCTAGTGAAAAATTGTAGAAAGATACAACAATGCAACAACAGATTTTGTATTTACATTAATTGTGAGTTTGAAAGCACAAAATGTGTGTGTTTAAATAAGGGATTAGAATGCCTAAGGCAAGGATGGCACATGTGAGGTACTGCAAGATGAGAGAGCTGTTTATTATTTATTAAAATGAGTTAATCAGTGCAAGTAAGTACACAAGAGTTTTGAAGGTTATTCAATCATTCCCATGTTCTCTTCAGACTTTGTCTTTCAACCCACGTGTTCATCCCAATGTAAGAGCCGTGAATGAATCAAAACCCACAAAACCCCATATGGTCCCTCTATTTTCTTTTCTCCCCGAATTTTTTGCTAATCCCAGATCCCAATGACTGCTTAATAATAATACAGTAATTCATATGATTTTTCTTTCTATAATCAAATAATTATTATTATAACGAGTTTAATTGTTATGCACTGTCAGTGTAAAGTTATTTTACACATGCAACCAATAAGAATGATTTAAACTTCCATGTCATATAAAGATAGTGGGGTAAAGTGGGGTGATGTGGCGGAATACATGGTTGTTATTGGTTGACAGTGTAAAATTATTTTACACTGTCAGTGCATATAAATTAAATCCTTATTATAACACCCAAGAACGCTTAAATGAAATGACGCAAGTCTCTTTTAATATAATCAAAATTTTGTATTCAATCGTCAATTTGTGGGTTCGTTTGATCCGCAAAATACAAGTACTGGACAGAACAACAAAGAACAAAGTTTAAGGTGTTTAACATATTTTGTATTTGTACAATGTTTGGTGGACAAAAGGTTATTTTGGTATTTTAGACAACTTGTGCGGAGGACAAAAAGTTGTCCCGTGGTTTAGTGGGGACAAGAATTTAGGTTTTTGTCTTGTCCATTGGCACCCAGTTTGTCCAGCCCCAGGAACAGTTTTGAAATCAAACACAGTACAACTGAAGTTGTTCTGTCCGGTCTCTTATTTTTTAGCAGATCAAACGCAGAGTTTGTCACTCAACCAGGTCCCACAAAACATGGATCTTTAATCGGGTGGTCGGGGGATTTGTTTCCCTAGCTCCTTCGTATGAAAAAAATCAATTGGAATGCGAAAATCCAATGTGTGTAATAGATTCTTCAATGGGGATTTAACAAGGCAACCCAAAATAAAAATAAAAGCCATAATAATAAATAAGTAAAAATTAGTAAGATGTCTATTCCAAAGTGTGAAGTTGTTGAGCGGACTCGGATCTTCTCATTCAAACACGTGTATGTTTGGTTCCGCGGTGACTAGAATTGATTTTGACAGAATTGATTCTGTAAAATTGATTCAGGCCAAAATTAATTTTAAGTTAAAGTGGTTTATGTTTGGATATATTCATGCAAAAGTGAGTTGAACAAAAAATTTGAGTGTAAAAATCAATTTTATAATCAGAAGCTACGATTTCTACCTTCAAGTAGAATCAATTCTGGAGGCAGAATTAATTCTACTTTTGAAAAACCAAACAAGTCAGAATCAATTCTACATGTCCAGAATCAATTATGGCTACTCTAGAATTGAAACCAAACATATCACACTCTCTCCTTCACCAATGTGTGTATATTTCTCTTCATTTAATTTATTGATTTTCTCTCTCCTCTTAAGGTTGTATTCTTTAACACTATGTTTGGATGTCAAAGAGATAGTGAAGAGAGAAATAGTAAAGAGAGAAATAAGAGAGAAGAGAGATAAAAGAGAATTTGAGTAGAAAGTTTATATGGTTTGGATGAATAGAAAAGTGAGAAGAGAGAAATTAATAAAAATGGTAAAATAACAAATTTACCCTTTTTTACTAGAAAATAAACTAGTTGAATGAGGGTATTGTTGTAAAATTGTTTATTTCACTTCTTGAAACACAAATCTCTCTTAATATGAAGAGATCTTTTTTTGACGGTTACTAACCATTATATTTCTATCTTTCCTTGTTTCTCTCCTTATCCAAACAATAGAAATAACTAATTTCTTTGCTATCTCTCTCTTTCTTATTTCTCTCTTTTGTAAATCTACCCAACAAACACAGTGTAAAGGAGGTAGAAGAATAGAAAGAAATGAAAAATTCTAAATTCAAACTGAGAGATATTTTTAACAGCTATTATTATGAATTGAACTGCAGTTAAAGAAAGATTGTGATGCATGAATCTGTTAGTTTGTACATATTTGTGGATAAAATGACAGACAGGGAATAGTTTTATGAAATGGAACAGGCGGCATAGATCGTAACACACATTATTGTCACATGGAAATGCATGGCAATGTCGTTTTTGGTAAGCTACATCCATATGTCCCATATTAGCTATATACATTGTCAGTTGTCTCATAGCAAGCAACTCTAAAATAATCACCGATTATTCATTCAATCCCAGAGATCGATCGAACCAACCACATATTTATCCAAGTAAATAATTAATTCACAAGATTGGACACTTAACATTCTTTCGTAACCTTATAAGCCTGATTTAAACAACAAAGCCATTCTACTTCTAGGCCATTACAGCACCGACAAGCAAATTCATATATGCATCATGTTTGATCTGTCGCTATTGTTGGAGTAATTTGAGAATAGAGAACGAAAATGAATTGAATAGAAAGATTAGAGAAAAAAATGAAAGTTATTATTCATCCACTAGGGGCAAAGATATTTATATACAAAAGGAGGCTTGCTTAACTACCAAGCAATTGTAACTAACTACCTAGGACAAATCGATAAAAATCTCTAACTGACTAACTATCAGAATCTCAGCGTTCAGAACCTGCGTGTTCAGAACCTGAGTCTCCAGAGCTTCTTGAGAACCTGGAGCTTCGCAGCTTCTGAGAGCTTCTCGGCTTCTGAGAGCTTCTCAGCTTCTGAGAGCTTCTCAGCTTCTGATCTTCTAAGAACATGTATTACAAACATCACACCTCCTAATCCATGTTCTCCAATGATCCCATTCCTATAAGCTTCTTCAGAGTATCAAACCTTGCCTTAGCCATAGGTTTGGTTAGAATATCTGCAAGTTGAATCTCAGTATTGCAATATTCCAACTCAAGCTTCTCCTTGTTCACTTGATCTTTCAAAAAGTGAAACATTCTTTCAATATGCTTGCTCCTGCCATGACTCACAGGATTGTTAGCCAAGTCGATTGCTGACTTGTTGTCCACAAGCACCTTCATCTTTGTTACTTCAACTGCCTTAAGTTCTGAAAGTAACATCTCAATCCAATTTGCCTGACATGCTGCAAATGAAGCTGCAACATACTCAGCTTCACATGATGATAATGCAACTATTCCTTGTTTCTTAGAACACCATGAAATTGGTGCATTACCAATCATGAATAGGTAACCTACAGTGCTCTTTCTGTCATCCATATCTCCTCCCCAATCTGAATCTGAGTAGCCATAAGCCTCCAGCTTCTTACTACTGTACTTCTAGTTTGGAAACAGAATACCATGATCATTAGTACCCTTTACATATCTGAGCACTCTCTTTGCAGCAGTCAAGTGACACATCCTTGGCTGATCCATAAATCTGCTTAGTAGACCAACACTATGACATAAGTCAATTCTGGTGTTGCACAAGTACCTCAAAGAGCCTATAATCTGCTTGTACAAGGTTGGATCAACCAATTCATCTTCTGAATTCTTGCTCAGCTTCACACCAGTTTCCATAGGAGTAATTGCTGGATTACAGTTACTCATATGAAACCTCTTCAGTATGTCAGCAACATACTTCTTCTGATGCAAGAAACGGCCTCTGGTAGTCTTAGTAAACTCCATTCCAAGAAAATATGGTAGTTCTCCTAAGTCAGTCATCTCAAACTCCTTCATAATGTCTGCTTTGAACTTCTCCAATACAGTTTTGTCAGAACCTGTAATCAGAAGATCATCAACATACAGACATATCATCATTATATCTCTGTGATTTGAACCCTTCACATACACTCCATGTTCTGATGTGCATCTAGTGAATTTCAAATCAATTAGGAAACTATCAATTCTTTTGTTCCAAACTCTTGGAGCTTGCTTCAAGCCATATAGTGCCTTCTTTAGCTTGAATACCTTCTGTTCTTGGCCCTTAATTTCAAAACCTGGTGGCTGCTTCACATACACTTCTTCCTCTAGTGGTCCATTCAGAAAAGCTGATTTCACATCCAGCTGATGCATAGTCCACCCTTTATAAGTAGCTACTGCAACCACTAGTCTGACAGTCTCTATTCTTGCCACAGGTGCAAATACTTCATTGAAATCAAGTCCATGTTTTTGCAGAAAACCCTTTGCTACTAGTCTTGCTTTATACTTGGCAATTTCACCATTGGGTTTCATCTTCAACTTGAACACCCATTTCACATCAATAGGCTTCTTGTTGACTGTTTTGTGCATTAACTCCCAAGTATTGTTCTTCTCAATAGACTTTAGTTCCTCTTTCATTGCTGCCTTCCACTTGGGGTCATTCAGAGCTTGTTCTAAGGTAACTGGTTCCAATTCAGCTAGCATTGCTTCATTGACCAGTTCACCATCTTCTGTAATGGCTTGATCAGGGAATACATCATAATCAAACAACCTAACTGATTGTGTTCTTTCTCTTGTTGATCTTCTCAACTGCTGTTCTGTTTGATCAGTAGGCATGAGATTCTGATTATCCACTGCATCAGCTTCTGATACGCTATCAGTATCTTCAAGCACAAGTTGTCTGCTGTCCTCAGAACTAGTACTTCCAATCCAGTCCCAACCCTTAGATTCATCACACTTTATGTCTCTGCTTATCACAACCTTATTTTCTCTTGGAGAATAGAGTTTGTAGGCACCAGTAGGGTGATATCCCAGTAGAATCATCTGCTGACTTCTGTCATCAAGTTTTCTTCTGACTTGATCAGGCACATGTCTGAAACAAAGTGAGCCAAATGTTCTGAAATGACTGACACTTGGTTTAAGACCTGTCCAAGCTTCATGAGGGGTTTTGTCTTTCAGCTTCTTGGTGGGACTTCTGTTGATGATGTACACTGCTGTAGAGGTAGCTTCTCCCCAGAATTTATGAGGCATGTGCTTACCCTTCAGCATGCTTCTGGCCATGTTCAATATACTCTTGTTCTTCCTCTCAGCAACACCATTGTGTTGAGGAGTATAAGGAGCAGTCACTTCATGCACTATACCTTCTTCTTCACAGAATTTTGCAAATTCCAGTGAAGTGTATTCACCACCTCCATCTGTTCTCAATTTTTTGACACTGCACCCACTTTGCTTCTCAACAAGTGTCTTAAATTTCTTGAACTTGGTGAATACTTCACTCTTCTTCTCAATAAGATAGAGCCACACATGTCTGGTATAGTCATCTATGAAAGTTAAGAAATAGTTATTACCTCCAATGGACTTTACTTCAAAGGGTCCACACACATCTGAATAAACCATTTCTAACTTCTGAGTTGATCTCATGGGCAATTCATTCTTGAATGAATTTCTGGTCTGTTTAGCTGCACAACATTCTTCACACACAGTACTTGGTGTTTTTATCAGAGGCAAGCCATGTACCATCTCCTTTGTTTTCAGAAGGCTCAAGCTTCTGAAATTCAAATGCCCAAATCTATGATGCCACATCCAATCTTCTTCTGAATTTGTAACTGAGGCAAGGCAGTGCTGATCAATTACATTGATTTCAGTTCTGAAAGTCCTATTATTGGACAGTGGAGCTTTCAGAATTAATCTACTCTTAGCATCATAAATTCTCAACTCTTTATTGGCCAGTTTCATTGTATAATCCTTTTCAAGCAATTGACCTAAGCTTATCAAATTACTTGTCATGGAAGGAATATACAATACCTCATTGATGGTTGATTCTTGACCATCCTTTCTCTTCACAAGAACAGTTCCCATACCAGCACTAGTAATCTGACTGTTATCAGGAAACTTGATATTTCTTCTCACTGAATCATCAAGCTTCTGAAACCACTTGTTGTTACCAGTCATGTGATTGCTACATCCTGTATCCAGATACCACAAATTTGACTTGTCTGTGTCAGAATTTGTGACTGCCATCAGAAGTGAATCATCAGAATCACTACCTCCTGCATTTGCATATTGGGCTTCATCTTTGTCTTCTCTTGGCACTTTCTTAGAACGACATTCTCTTGCATAATGCCCAAATTTCTGACAGTTGTAGCATTGAATTTCTTTCTTATCAATCTTCTTCTTGGAACTTTTCTTGTTCTGATTTGCATCTTTAGTGGAATCTACATTCTGATTCTTTGAATTCTTGGTTGAATTCTCTGAATCCTCTTTCTTATTCTTCCACTTATCTTTTCCTTTCTTGTTCTGAGTCTTGGCCTGTAATGCTTGTTCCACTGCCTTGTTTGAACTCCTCTGCTTAACCCTTAACTCATGAGCTTCTAAGGATGCTTGCAGCTCTTCAATCTTCATAGTTGCCAAATCCTTTGATTCTTCAATAGCAACCACTATGTGATCGAATTTCTCAGTCAAGGTCCTCAAGATTTTCTCAATCTTGGACCTATCAGTCATGGTTTCACCACAAGACTTCATCAAATTTGTCAAGGCCAACATTCTTGCCAAATACTCAGAGATCGTTTCTTGTTCATTCATCTGCATCATCTCGTATTGCCTTCTCAAAGCTTGCAGCTTGATACCCTTCAATTTCTCATCACCACCATAGATTTTCTTCAATGTATCTCAAGCTCCCTTTGAGGTTTCTTCTTCTATTATCTTCTCAAAGATATTAGAATCCACGCATTGATGAATGATGAACAAGCCTTTAGCATCTTTCTTTTTCAATTCTTTGTGTTGAGTTCTTGCTGCATCATCAGCATTTGCAACCAATTCTTCTACTCCATCAGTTACAATTTCAAGAACATCTTGAAATCTGAAAATCACTTTCATTTGTGCACACCAACGATCATAGTTTTCACCTTTGAAAACTGGAAGATTCGCTGGAAATTGCGAGGAGGTTGTACTATTGTTCGTCATGATTCTTGATCAAGGAATCAAATCAAAACGATGAATACGAACCAGGCTCTGATACCAATTTGTTGGAGTAATTTGAGAATAGAGAACGAAAATGAATTGAATAGAAAGATTAGAGAAAAAAATGAAAGTTATTATTCATCCACTAGGGGCAAAAGTATTTATATACAAAAGGAGGCTTGCTTCACTACCAAACAATTGTAACTAACTACCTAGGACAAATCGAAAAAAATCTCTAACTGACTAACTATCAGAATCTCAGCGTTCAGAACCTGCGTGTTCAGAACCTGAGTCTCCAGAGCTTCTTGAGAACCTGGAGCTTCGCAGCTTCTGAGAGCTTCTCGGCTTCTGAGAACTTCTCAGCTTCTGATCTTCTAAGAACATGTATTACAAACATCAGCTATAATTTCCTTATATAAAAAAATCCCCTTGGACTCAAAAACGCTAAAACAACAAGGTTGAATTTATGCTACACTTCGTAGAGAAGCAAAGTTTAAATCACAACTTAAAAAAGATCCACGTTTAATAACCGATAGTGCTAAAACAGAATTACTTTAAGTAGAGAACTTATTATGGGGGGAAAAAAAAATGGAAAGGGTCAGAAATCTCACCAAAATTTGAAATATCTTGAACGATGCGTTACCTGGTTTTGATATATATGGTCTTCAATGTAATGTAATCTATTCGAACAATAAAGAACGGCGAAAAGAAAAATTGCCATTAAAAAGAACAACAAAGTATGGGGGCACTGTAATCCTACAGCAAAAAATTACACCCTAGCAATATAATTAGTCATCCACACAGCAAGTACTTCAATTTTTTTGGCCAATGAGTATTTTTTTTTCCAGTCAAATTTCACACCTAAATCACAGATATGGTCCTAAATAATTGATTAATTTTTTCGGAACCAAGAAGATTATTCTCCAAACAAGAAAACAAACCATAGCTAGACACCATGGCTGCAAATAAGCAGTGAATATTTCAGTATATTGAAGTATTTCCGGGGATCTTCCATCTAAAATGTAAACCCATGTTTCGAAAAGGTGGTATTAATGGAAGTTCTCCACAAAATAAACATGAGCAAAGGTAGCATGGAGTGATCCTCACAGCAACCGGTAAGATAAATATAATATAATCATCATCAGAAATCATCATCATCATCTTCCTCTTCAATATGCTTCGCCAGTTCTTGCTCTTGCTGTTGCCTCTCTCTCCGCTTCTCGGCAATTTCTTTCTCCTTGTGTGTATTTTTTGGAAATCGCAGTGCTTGAACAGCCTCATTGTGCATGTTAAGACAAAAGGCAATCCGAGAATTAAAGGCCAACTGAGGCTCATTTGTAGAGTAAATATCTCCAGTTTCCTTGGACAACATCCATTTATTAGCATGATCCAATGTTGCATCAATTGCTCCATCACGGATAGCCTTTGATATGATGCTTTCAGCATCAGCAATGGGATCCGCAGAGCTCAATCTCAACTTCTGAGCTACATCAGCCAGCGAGATGCGAGAATATGATATACTGATGTTGCGCAAACCAGTCCTGATCACATTATGACGCAATCGAACAATCAAATTATTGGTGCCATCTGTACTGAAAGTGGTGGCATACTTCTCTGCAACATTCCTAAACAGCTCTAAATCACCAATCCTAACAGCCTGAAATTCCATAACATGTACTAACATTATCACAACCGCACTAAATAATGTACTATGGTTATCAAACAATTTCATGTTAGAATTGGAAGAGACATCAAAATCAAATGAAAAATAGTGGATTAAGAATTAAAGAAAAAAATAAATAACTTCTAAAATGTGTTTTATTACATAATTTCAACAAAAGCAAAATTGTTCAGGCAATTCAAATTTTGACTGCCACAACTTTCAAAAATCCTACCCATAGGTTCATCTAAAAAATATTGAAGATGCACCGTAAAATTGTTTTGAACTAAACACAAATCTGTGACTTGCAATTAAGCACCAAAACTATAAGGCAAGTATCTTACAGGGCGTTAGCCTGCGGGCAAGGTAGAAAACGCATACACAAATATTTATGAGTATATAAATTAGCTGCACTGCATAAGTAGAGTAATAGGTTATTATTCCTCAACAAACTGATTTAAACTATAGTAAAACAAAACAGATGACATAGCATTTAAGTGGGTCTTCTATTTCAAGCTCTAATCAACCTTATTTGTGTAAGAAATGATGTGTCTTAAGCTTCTTTAATGTATCATAATAAATCAATCATATTTTCTCAATTCGAAGTTTTGTTCTCAAAATTTTGATTTGATACAACTCTTCAATAAAGTTTGGTGACTACAATGTATAGAGAGTAATACAAAAGTCAACCTTCTCTCGTGTTTGTAAAAATTAAAAGACAAGTATCTAACAGGGTGTATGACAATGACATGATGTTTGTCATTAGCTTCTCTCATGTTTCATAATAAATCAACCGGATTGAGTAATTTCATCAATCTATGTCAGTATGTGTGTATGTTTCAATTGGCACACATTCTGGTGAGGCCAAACAAAAAAGGAACTATTGAGTTTCTATTGAATTTCATCAATCTATTGTTTGCATCAATAAAATTTTTACCCAAAGATACCGTTAATCATGATAACCCATCCTAGCTGCCAAAACGTTTTCAAACATAAATTGCCAAGAAACTTAGATGATAAATAAATTCAAAAAAGAAAATTATGCATATGTCCATATTCTTAATTGCCTGCTTTACTATCCTCTGAGCAAGACTACGCTCTCTTTCAATGAAGTCTAGCTGAAAGCAGCACCTAAATTTCTTGGTTCACAATTATTCTATTTATGTCAAAGCTTTGGTTAAAAAACATTTGTGTATGATTTCATTGCCAATAGAGTGAAAAATAAGGCTCGGAATTCCATCAACAAAGAGTTAATAAGGAAGAGGTAAAGAGTTCGTAGGATAGCATAATGTAGCAAGGCACCGGTAATAAAAAAACAGGATGCTTGTGTCAAAAAAATTAGCTGCACTAGACCAGTCCTGTTATAAATAAGATGACATTTTAAGTCCAAATGGGAAAGACATTGCTCTCACTCCAAATCCCACCATTTTGGAGGGACTTTTATCCCCTCCTTTCCACTCCCATCCCCTCTTAATAACTAAACCACATCGTAAGAATTATAAAATACGATAACAGCAGCGAGATAACAGAAAATAAGCAAATAGCTAAAGGAAATATATCAAAATAAGATGAAGCTATAGAAACTACATTTACAATCAAACTGATTATAAAATAAGAAATTCAGTTTTATTCTGAATCTTAATATATTACTCCCTCCGGTCCTTTTTATAAGAAACAAAAGTGAAATTTTTTTTGGTCCTTTTTATAAGAAACTTTGACTAATTTTCAAATGTTTTAAATGTTGAATTTCACTTATGCCCTTATTTATTTTATTATGAGAGAGAATATTAAAAATAAATAAGTTAATTGAATTAAGAGTAATTAAATAGGGGTATAGATGAAATAAGATTAAATTTATACTACGAGTATTAAATGAAAAATACTATTTACAATGTGTTTCCTTGGTATGTGTGACTTTTTCAAAATGTTCCTTATAAAAAGGACCGGAGGGAGTATCTAAGTATAGTTGAAAATGTAAACTTACATTAGTAAGTTCAAAGTAAGGCCTTAAAGCTTTCTCCATTCCTTTCTGCACGAAGATAGTTCTCTCAGGAATTTCTCCCAACAGTAAACGCACTATAATGGCCCACTTGTTACACTGAATCCGAAAACCCTGTGCTGCAACTGGGGCTTTACGAGCAGCCTGCAGGAGAGACTCTTTTGCATCGGTATACTCCAACTGAATGGTCCGAATTTTTCCAAGGTAGAAGAGATAGCGGCAGAACTAAAACCAAATGCAACAGTGTAGACATGTCAAGAAGAGATGAATAGAAAGTGAATTTTCAACAACAATTAATTAGACAAGATAAAAAATTGAAATGTAGAATGATATCAAGAAAGTTCAACACAAGGGCATCATATCAAAGAGTCCTCATTCAAGAGTCTCAGACCAGGTATAGAAGGTGGAAATTGCATTCACCATAGTTAAAAATCCCTTGACAGAGAGAATAACTGTGTATACCTGCTGGTTTGAATGTGCCTCAAATCGTGGAGCCTTGGACCTCAACTTCTCTGCCTGATCATATAGGTTGTAGTGGAGGTAGTTACGAAGTAACAGATTAAGAAGTGTTTCCTGCATCACATCACCAGGTAAGTACATAATCCATCACATTTATAAAAGGAATCTCCAAGCAAGTCAAAACCAACCTGACCAAGCTCATCATGGCGCAGGGTAGCAATCCGGTGTAACTGAAAGAGGTTGCTGAAAATAAACATGCCATTTAGTAATAAATGTGTCAAACTCAAATCCAATAATTCAGTTGCAAAATTCACTTAACTGTTGTGTGATGAATACATATGTATAAGCATCTGTCTATGAATTCGTTCATGCTTAAATTGCATAGACAAGCACCTAACTTACCCTCGAATTTCAGCAAGATCTCCGGTAAGCTCATAGCTGTATGAGTAATAAAAGTACAGTCTCGAAGCAATAACATCAACAGTTCTTCTATTCAAGTTCTTGAGCCGATCAATGCTAGCTGAGGAACAAGCTTTGGCCTAGAATGAAAAATTAAAGCAACCTCAGCATGACAGCAAACAATCCATCATAAGTGGTCAATTGACGCAATTGATAACAGTATCCATTCTAACCTCATTGTATCGTTTCTGATCAATAAGAAAAAGAAGCACAAGAAAGTAACAGTAAATTTCTAGCTCAGGCAACAAGTGCTTGGCTGGGGTTTGAATAGCTGCAGATGTTTCAGTGTCCACTTCCATCTTGTGATCATCATCCTAAACAGCCGGTGAAAAAGAACAAAGCTTTAAGACCAAACCATAAACTATAAATTAAAATGGTGCTATTACAAGTATTATATCTCAAAGGCAATTATAAACTAGAATAAAAATGTATCTCAATTCTAAGGTAGCATTTTCAATAGGAACTATGGCCCTGTTTGTATGAACAACTTAATTAAGTGTGCATAGCCTAAGCTCTTAACATATAAGTGCATATGTATAACTCTAACGAAAAATAAATTAAATCAATCAATCTATTTTCATAAAAGCTACCGTGGAGACTAGAGCTTATGAAAATAAGCTGAAAATAGTTTTCAGCTTATGGACATGTGATAAGCTGTTTTGATAATAAGTTCTCTCAAAAAGTCCAACAAATAGTTATAGTAGTAGATAGAGTCAAATAAGTCGATCCAAAAAGAGGCTATATACGTAAAGATTTAGATCAGAGGAAAGGAATTACCTTGGGATTGGGAAGATAAGAAGATAACCTAGAGTGAGAGTCAGAAGCAGGAGGAAGAGCATGATCGATGAAAGAAGAGAGAACAGGAGCTGTGAGCTTGGGCCTCAGCGCCATTGAAAGGCGCACAGCACGAGAAATTCTGCGAACTTCCTTAGAGTTTGAACCAGTTTCAATGATTGACGCAATTTCCTTTAAATCTGTGAATCGAAAAAAAGAAAATTTCAGAAAAAAAATGAAGGAAGATAATTGGGAGATGAAGTGATCTGAGCAAGATACTTACTTTGCAATGTAGATTGAATAGGTGGAGTAATGGAGTTGGAAGGTGTTGGGTGATCTTTCATCTCTTCGTCTTGAGTCATCTTCTTCTTCTTCAACAAATTCAAGTATCACAGAAGAGCAGATGCGAGAATTTGAGTTGGAGTTGGTGGAGATGCAAACCCTAACACGGTGGAGTGAGGAATACGAAGACGATGTTTGGGGAACCAAGTTGAATTCACAGTGTGTCTTCTTTCAAACTAAGAATATATACTCCAACGACAAAGCCAATGGGCTTTTCGCTAATCAATGGGCTTTCTCTCTAATTAATAATAATGATAAGTGTTAAATCTACCCCCAAAAACAATTCTGTTGCATTATTTCTTTTTTTTTAAAGAGAAAAAAAATATATTTTCTATTATTTTCCTCCTCATACTCCACATTTTTTTTTTATCAAAACTTATGACCAAAGTTTAAACTCGTTTTAAGTTTGATATGACTTGTCAACATGATGGTTAAAAGTCAATCAATCGACCTATATCTAAAAAGATGAAGAGACAAATACACCTATGATATCAACTTTTATGCATAATGAACAACATATTATAAAAAATATTCACAACTTGGGTAAAAAATCAACAATGTTAAATTGGGTTTTTTAAGACTTATAAACTATTAATAGTATCTTGTTTATTTGAAATATATATAATCTAGTATCATGCTTTCCTACAATTTAGACGACAAAATTGGGTAACGCATTTTGGTGGGAATTGGGAAAATAAATAATTGGGGTGGTGTATAACAAATAGGAGTGTGGTGAGGGTTTTACTACGGGCTGAAAAGAAGAAAGCCCAATAGTAAACAAGAATGGTTCGGTTAAACCCTCCCGTCTATCTAGCTATCGGAATTTGTGAGACACGACTCGACTATACGGCACAGAACAGAACATGGTTGGTGGGTGGTTAGAGGCAGCAGAGGTTTTTAGAACTACTTGTTCCAATTTCAGTTTCAAACCCACTCCTCTTATTCTCTTCCTCTTCAATGCATTCTACATTCACACTCTTTCGCAATCTCACTCTCTCCTCTCTCCTCTTCAATGCGCAGAGGAAGTGGTTGAGGCAGGAAGATTCCACTATATCATTATGCATTGCTTGCGGATTCCCGAAAACGAGACTGCTTTTAGGGTCAGTTTCTCTCTTTTCAGTTTCATTTATTTACATTCATGAAATTAGTATTCTTAGATAGTAAGTATCACCATAAGCTGTTATTTGTTCCTAAATTTAATTATTTTTGTCCTACTTAGAGGTATACAAATGGATGATGCAACGGGGTTGGATTTGATTTTGCTCTTGCTACCAGAAGATATTTTCGAGGGTACATAAACATACAAAAAAATACAAAATCTGAAGTGATTTTTTATGGATTTGTTGGAATTATTTTTCACTGCAAGTATTTTTTACTGGATTTTTCACTTCAAGTTGGGAAGACTATATTTGTGTTACATGCCACCGAATTAGTGTCTATTATCTGTGCCAATTATGATAATGACAGCACTTTTATAAATGTCATGAGAAATATTATTAACTGTGTCTAACTATAGTTATTTTGTTGACAAAAGCATTGTGAATGTGATTGTGCAACAATCATCTGTTATTTGTATGTCAGTAAAGTAACTTCATCAATTGTTGGATTTACATAGACCCTATTACTAATACATACTGATATTACCATTTGTGATCTACATTCCACAATCTACTTCAGCTCTAAAATCAACATTTTAATGCAGTTCGACTTGGCTTTAAGTTTGATGTTGTACAGGTGCTAAGAGAAAAAAGAGGATACACATGGGCTTCGTACTTGTATGTTTTAAACAAACTAATGGCAGTCTTCAAGAGTTGATGAAGTAGAAAAGATTTATGCAAAACAGGCTGAAAATTTTAGTAAAGTTTGTAAGTTTTTCCTTCCTTCTAATTGTTGTTTCTTTAAACATTAGTTCTGCAGTAAATATACTATGATATATATTGTATCAAATCAGATTGATTGTGTATGTGAAATACTTCAAACCAAATGAGATTTGGGTAAAACATAGTTTCTCTCTTCTTCTATTCTACCTTATATTGAGTGAAAGAGAACCCCATATCAAAGTAAAAATAAAGTGATTAAGTGTTTAGTGATGTATCTAAAACTTTGAGTCAGTGGGTGTGATTTATTCAACTTTCAATGATGAGTGATGACTTAAGGTACTTACAAAAGTAGAGGAGCCCGTGATCCTCTGCATCCTAACAAGTGATGTTATGATTATAGAATAACAGAGAGAAAATGAATAAGAGAGAATTGAAGAATCATCATTATGATTTCATAAAAACGTTACATCAACTCCAACGGCTATATATAGCAATAAGAGGACTATGCTTAGTTACTATATGCCTACTGTACTGAATTAAGCTATTACTTATTACACTTAATCACTAAAGTGATTAGCTTATTATAGAAGGGAAAGTAAACTATTATTGAACTTATGTAACAAGTAAGAATGGATTTCAACAGCCCCTCTCAAGCTAAGGCTTGTATATGTCAATCATGCCTAGCTTGCCAATAAATCCATTGAACTTAGCTGCTCCCAAAGGTTTAGTCAAACAATCTGCTAGTTGATCCTCTGTAGAAATGGGGAGTAATCTCAGTATGCCTTGCTGCAGTTTCTCCCTTACCAAGTGGCAATCAATTTCTAGATGCTTGGTCCTTTCATGGAAAACAGGATTTGATGCAATGTGCATTGCACTTTGGCTATCACAATATATCACTGGAGGTTTGCTACTTTGAATTTTCAGGTCATGCATCAAATATAACAGCCAAATGAGTTCACATGTTTGACTAGATAGAGCTATGTACTCTGCCTCTGAAGATGATCTTGACACAGTGGTTTGTTTCTTAGCCTTCCAAGACACCAGAGAGGATCCAATAAAAAAACAATAGCCTGTTGTAGATTTTCTGGTGTCTAGGCAACCTGCCCAGTCAGCATCTGTAAATCCTAGAATTTGTAAATCAGAATTTCTAGGAAATATCAACCCTCTACCTGGATTATGCTTGAGATATCTTATCACTCTACATGCTGCTTTATAGTGATTGACAGTTGGCTTACTTAGAAATTGACTAAGTTGTTGTGTGGCAAAGCATATGTCAGGTCTTGTGTTGGTTAGGTACAACAACTTCCCTATAAGTCTTCTATATTGTGAAATATCAGCATAGGGTTTACTGTCATCATTGTGAAGCTTCACAGCTGGGTCAAGAGGAGTAGAAGCTGGTTTGCTACCCAACAAGCCAGAGTCTTTGAGAAGATCTAAGCAATACTTTCTCTGGGAGATAGTAATACCCTCCCTTGATTGTGACACCTCTAAACCAAGAAAATATTTCAAAGGACCTAGATCTTTGATTTTGAAGTTATTGTCAAGAATAACTTTGATTCTGTCAATTTCAGTCAAACATGTACCAGCTAGAATTATATCATCTACATAGACAAGAAGGGCAGTAAAACCAGAAGCAGAGTTGATAGTGAATAAAGAATAATCAGCTGAGGACTGTGTGTATCATTCTGCAACAAGCAAAGAAGTCAGCTTCTCATACCACTTTCTACTAGCCTGTTTTAGACCATACAAACTCTTAAGCAACTTGCACACTTGATTGGGTTTAGATGTGTGAACACCATAAGGAATCAACATATAAACATCTTCCTTTAAGTCACCATGCAGAAATGCATTATTCACATCAAGCTGATGCAAATGCCAGTTCTGAGTAGATGCAATAGCCAGCAAAAGTCTAACTGTGGTCAATTTTGCTACAGGTGAGAATGTATCAAAAAAATCCAAACCCTCTATTTGACTGTAACCCTTGGCTACTAATCGTGCCTTATATCTCTCAATTGATCCATCTGCCTTGTGTTTGATTATATAAACCCACTTGCTTCCTATGGGTTTAGTGTGAGGTGGTAAATCAACAATCTCCCAGGTACCTGTCTTAGCTAATGCCTCCAGTTCATCATTCATTGCCCTTTGCCAACATTCATGCTTACATGCTTCTGAATAAGAGTGTGGCTTTGTGTTGTGTGTGAGTGAAACTGTGTATGCATGATAAAGAGATGACAAATGTGCAAAAGAATGATAATTAGAGATAGGGTACAAGCTACCTGATGAAGAGGTAACTGGTGAAGTGCTTGATTGATTGCACACATAGTCAGACAGATAGGAAGGTAAATGCTTATCCCTAATGGGTCTTTGAGATATAGGAGGAATATCTGGTACAGGGGTAACAGGGTCAGTACACTCATCGGAAGCAGAGTTAGGGTCAATTTGTGGATTTTGGTGATGTATCATGGATTGGAGATGTTGATGAGGCTATGTCAGAGATAGGATCAGGTTGGATAGGTTGATTAGGCAAGGAATCAGTGGTAGGTGATGTAGCAGATATAGTGTCAACAATATCTGGAGAGGTATCAGTGAGGGGTGATGTTGTAGATATGGACTTAGTGTGATATTCCCAAGATGGTTGATTTGAAGGTGGTTTGTAGGGTAGAATATGATCATGATGTGTCACATTTCTAGACAAGAATATTGTTTTAGAATGTAAGTCATATAGAATAGCACCCTTAACACCTTGCTTATGACCCAAGAAAAGACATTTTATGGCCCTAGGATCAAGCTTGCCTCTATGTGCTGTCAGAGTGGAGGCATAAGCTAGTGATCCAAAAACCTTGAGGTGTTCAAATTTAGGTTTTTCATTGTGCAAAAGTTCATATGGAGATTTATTTTTCAAAACAGAAGATGGTATGCGATTAATGATGTATGTTGCATGTTGAATAGCATAAGACCAGAAAGTTTTAGGCAAATTAGCTTGAAATAAGAGAGCCCTACCTACATTAAGTAATTGCTGATGTTTCCTTTCTACCCTACCATTTTGTTCTGGGGTTTCAACACAAGAAGTTTGATGGACAATTCCTTTAGATGAATAAAATTGAGGCATGAGAAATTCAATTCCATTATCACTCATGACAGTTTTAACATGTGAATTGTGTTGAATTTCTATCATCTTAATGAAGTCTATAACATGTTGTCTAGTTTTAGATTTGTTTTTCATGAGTGTAATCCATGTGAACCTACTATAATCATCTACAACAGTTAAGAAGAAAACATGATTATGTATAGACTTTGTGGCAATGGGACCCCAAATATCAAAATGTATTAATTCAAAAGGTACATTAGCTCTATTTGTACTTACACTGTAAGGTAATTTTCTATGTCTAGAAAGATGACACACATCACACACTCCATTATTATCAACAGAAATAAAAGGAAACATAGTTTTAAGCAAAAGCATTCTACTAGTGGAAACATGTCCTAATCTGAAATGCCAAATGGCCTGAGCTGGTATGTTGGTTTGATGAGTGTCACTAGCAGTGTAAGCATTCACTTCTTTCTCTGAAAATCTAATGTAGTACAATCCATCTAGCAATTCAGCAGAACCAATCATCTTCTTGGTAAGTTGATCCTGGATTATACAATTGGACTGTGTGAATTGTACTGCATATTTAGATGTTTTGCATAATTGTGACACAGAAATGAGATTAACAGAAAAAATAGGAATGTAAAGCACTCCAGTGATGATGAAATTGGGTGTGAGCTTGATTGTGCCTGAGTGCTTTGCTAAAACTACACTACCATTGGGCAATTTGACCTGTATAGGAACTATTTCATTGTAAGAGTGAAACAGTTGGATGGAGCTACACATATGATGGCTTGCTCCAGAGTCAATTATCCATTTCCCTAAGCTATATGAATGAAAGGAATTAGAAACTATACCTTGATTCACTGATGTATGACCAGTGAGACCAACAGAGCCAACCTGATTAGAAGATGCAGTGTTGAGATCTTGGTTAGGGAATGAATGCTGAAGCAGAGAAATTAACTGCAGAGCTTGTTCCTGAGTAATCATAGAAGAATGAGCTGTAACATTCTCTGATGCAGTAGCACTGGACTCATCAATCCCTCCCTCAAGTGCAGCATTACTAGCAGAAGTTTTACGAAGATGTGGAGGTAGACCATGCTTTTTGAAGCAATTCTCCACGGTGTGATTGTCCTTGCCACAGAAAGTACACACACGAGTAGCAGATCTTTGGTAAGAGGAACCTTTGGAGCGAGCAGCATTAAGGAGAGCTTTGGATTCATCAGTAAGGTGATGATTCCCTTGGCGTTCGTGTTGAAGAACAAGAGAGAACACCTTATTCATCAGTGGTAGAGGATCCATAAGGAGGATTTGAGATTTGACAACAGAGAAATACTCATTGAGACCTGTAAGATATCGAATCACATGAAGAATGTGATGATTATTTCGAGCTGTGCGCATAGCCTCGCACGTACATCGTTGTCGGCAACTGCAATTTGGCATCGGTAAGTAAATTTCAAGTTCTTCACGAAGAAGCTTGAGCTCGGAGTAAAATTCAGTTACAGATCTAGATTCCTGCTTCAACGCAGACATCTCTTGTTGAAGCTCAGCAACACGAACAAGATCAGCTTGAGCAAAACGCTCCTTCAAATCGAGCCAAACATCAAGCGCATTCTCCATGAAAACGATCGATTGAGCAATGGAATCCGAGACGGAGTTCATAATCCACGATTGAACTAACATATTGCAGCGATTCCATGACCGGAATGAAGGATCAAAATCGTCCAAAGGAACCGGAATGGTACCGTCAATAAACTCGAGCTTGAGTTTTCCACCTAATGCACGACGCATCGATCGTGACCACGCGTGATAATTCGAACCATTGAGGACGGGAACAACCTTGACGGAGGAAGGTCCGTCACTAGAATGAACGTAATAAGGAGAAGAAGGATCGGAAGAGGGATCCGGAGGAGGAGGAGCAATACGCGGCGGCATTATCGCCAGAAAAGTTAGTTACGATGAAAACAGAAAACGGTTATGGCAGCGGATGGATCGGTAATGGCGGTGATACCATGTTATGATTATAGAATAACAGAGAGAAAATGAATAAGAGAGAATTGAAGAATCATCATAATGATTTCATAAAAACGTTACATCAACTCCAACGGCTATATATAGCAATAAGAGGACTATGCTTAGTTACTATATGCCTACTGTACTGAATTAAGCTATTACTTATTACACTTAATCACTAAAGTGATTAGCTTATTATAGAAGGGAAAGTAAACTATTATTGAACTTATGTAACAAGTAAGAATGGATTTCAACAAGTGAGACGGTAACATGATCGAAATCATTTGAAAAAAATAAGAGAAAATGAGTATAAGTGTCTCAAAACTGTATTCGTATTTGTCAAATTAACTGATACTGATTAGAACATTGCCTCGTCATTACATACAAATTATCAAATGTCGACCTACAATTTATGAAAGTGGTCCATAATAAAATCTGTTGCTATATACAGTAAATTCTGATATGCGGGAGAATAAAGATTAATCCACTATAAGACAAGTCAAGTCAACTAAAACTTTTGAGATGTCTCTTCTAGTAACAGTTTTGAAATCTCAAATCTCAAATCCCACATTATTGCTATTGAAAGCATCCTAGAACAGATTCCTCATCAATTATGTACAGTTTAATGTTTAGATTAAAAATGATCGATGAGCACTTGATGGATCAAAATGGGCCAGCCAGCGGCAAGTGGAAGTAGCATTTGATGAAAAAATTTCAGTGGTAATGGAGCTTTAGTCACATATATATATATATATATATATATATATATATATATATATATATATATATATATATATATATATTTGATATTTGATTGGTTAATAAGGAATTACCGCAGGAGTGCAAGCAAGATAAACTTAATAAATAAGTTACAGCTTGCATGCAATAGTGTTAGTATTGCAACTTGCAAGAAGAGGTACAGGGTGCGTTTGTTTTAGCTTTAAAAAAATGGATTTTTTCTTTGTATTTTTGAAAATGGATTTTGTAAAACCTTTTTTCAAAATATTACAAGTTTTTTTATATTTATTTTTTCTAAATTGAAACACTAATTTTGACATCATATAACATAAACATACATTATTGAAGAACAAAAGATAGTCAAAATCACAATTTTTTGAAAAAGTTGTATTTCAAAAATGATTTTTATGAAAATCTATTTGAAATAGCTTCAAATTAAATGATTTTTTTGAAAATTTGATATCCAAATTTTTTTTCGATAACATGATGAAATGCCTAAAATGACATTTTAAGAATAACTATTCAAACAAAATTTTCATTTGAAGCTTTTATAAAAAGTTTCTTTATAAATTTTTTTTAAATAAAATTATGTAACACTATAAAATCTATTTAAAAAAAAATCCAAAACAAACGGGCCCAGAATCAATGAATGATGTTCAACAAAAAGCGAAAGAAATAACATAGAAGAAAGTATCTACCTATAATTGGTAAGTATGTACTTTATGTAAGCATCTTGATTACTGACCGACGTTATTGGCAAAGCCAACTACAAAGCTTTGGGACGAACTTAATTAACAAATGTACTACCAAAAATACTCAAAATGTGGGGCCTTCAAGTCAACGATTGACATGACGCCGACTCATACAACATAACTCACTGTTGCAGACTGAAAGTTAATTGGGAGTTTTTTTATTTTGTGGAGGATCCAAACTAGTGCGTCTATATATACTTCTGGGAGTGATTTTTTTTTTCTCTCTATTGCTCTCAATTTTTTAAAATATTTTGCTTAGATTTAGAATACAAGCATTTATATATACATTCGACCTCTACATGCAGTCGTACACCTTTTTGCGGGATATCAATATGAAACTTGAATGCAAAGACTGTGTTTTGGGATACAAAGGGGCTTACGCCCGAGAAAAGAAACTAAGCACGAACAAGACGGGGGAACGAAGCACCCCTAAAATTATCAGATATTTTTTTTATTTTCGTTCAATATAGTTTTAAGGAGTCGATCAAGTTAAATGCAAACCCAACTTTAATCAATTTAAAAATGTGAATCACAAGATAAAGAGCATGAAAGTTGATTAAGGATTTATTTTTTTTATGTTCACTCTTCAGCTTTTAGATGGAGTTTTGGTAAGTCTGTATTTAGCTGAGTGGTAAATAAAGTTTGAAATTAATATCAGATTTTTATTTTCGAATTCTTATTTTAAATTTGATAAAGATGATGAAAATGAAAAATCTTAAAAATAAAAATTGAGATTTTAATAATTAAAAATGGCAATTTGCTAATATTTGTCAACACAACATCAAATTAAAATAATCAAGTAAACTCTTTTTAACGAAATTGAAAATGGTATAAATTTCTCATGACTTGAAAGATCACTTGTAGTTTAGAGCATTTGAGAACACATAAAAAATAATCCTATTTATTTAAAAAAGAAAACAAAATTAAATACGTAGTAAATAAGGACTCATCTTTGAATCAAAATTTAGAGTCTTCTGGTAGACAAGTTATGTTGGTTTGTAAAGACTCTTTAAAAATTTTATAATTTGAAGGAGTAGAATTTAAAATAAAATAAATGGAGATAAATTAAAATAATGTATTGTTTTGAATAAAGTGAAAGCAGGATTAAAATAGAAAAATGCATGATGATTAATTTAATTTAATTTAAAAGAGAAATTGAGAAGTGATAAGCGGTACTAGAGTGGAGGGTAGGGCCTGTTGTGTTAGTGAGTCTTGTTTGTCACATATACGAAACAAGATATCGCCAAAACTGACAGAGAACAAAAATAAGTAGAAACCAAAAACAAAAACAAAAACAAACTCAGTCCCAGCCATTCTATTACCATACCAATATCATGACACCACATCCTCTTCTCTTCACTCAATAATAAATTAATATTTCTCCGCCTTAGCAGCAGCAATAACATCCAACAATCCAAATTACTACTACTAATACTGATCAAATTAATTATTATTATTATTATTATCATCCCTTTCTATTGTGTTGTGTTGAAGAAACCAAGAAACCGCCGTGCACGTCACACTTAGAACAAAAACACAAGCTGTGTGTGTGTGTGTGTGTGAGTGTGACGCCGCCACAAATTCATTCATTCATTCATTCATTCCGCAAGCAACTAATTAAGAAAACAGAGGTTTCTTCCAAACTGGAGAAGATGTTGTTGGATGCGATACTTATGGCTCTCTTCTTGCCGTGTCTTGGCATGGCCGCTATCTTTATAATCTACATGTGTCTTCTCTGGTACGCCACCACTCACCCTACAGCCGCAGCAACAGCCGTCATTCTGAAGCCTGTCATCAATACAGGCCTTTCCCCTTCGGAACTCCAAAAGATACCCTGTATCGTCGGTAAAGAATTGGTGACAGGTCCGGAATGTGCAGTTTGCCTGGATGACATAGGTGAACAAGAATCGGCACGTGTGATTCCTGGTTGCAATCATTCATTTCATAAGGAATGCGCTGACACATGGCTTTCCAAACATCCTCTCTGCCCTGTTTGTAGAGCTAAGCTCGATGATCATCCTAACGCTTCCTCTCAAAATCCATGCTAATCATCAATTCAGGGATTGGAATGTATATCTTCTTCTCACATAGTCACATTCATTCATTTCATCTCAACATCAACCTCGTGATGCCTTTATTTCTTTTGTTAATTCATTTTCTTGTTTCGTGTTTGTTAACATCATGATGATGATAATAATTTGTTGCCTGCCTGCCTGCCTGCATATTAGAATTAGAATATTTAGAAATTAGCTTTCCAGAAATTTCCCTTGTACTATTAATTCTAGTAGTTCTAGAAATGAAAAAGAATATTATTTTAGTAGAATACTTTTTAATGATCGAATTGAATTGGATTTGAATGAAAGAGTGCGTTGCGTGATGAGGAGGGCGGTAACAGTAACAGGGAAATCATTCATTCATTCATTCATACGCGGTAGAGATGCAATGCAAGGAAGGACCACACACACGATAACATCATTTATTGATCATGCTGAATTCATTTACATACTGTTTTGAATAACACATTCTGTTAACAACTTGTTGTACGGTATCTATTTTACTATCAAACTAATTTGGTCACTAAATTTTACTAGTATCAAATTAGTTTTTGAATTATATTATATTATTTATTTTCTAGGTTCCTTGAAGCAAAAGGAAACAATTAGTGGCAGGTGAATTGAGCGGTTCGTGTTGTACCTCTCTTGAATCCTCTTTTTTTCATTGTTTCCTAAACACTGAGTGAGTGAGAGAGAGAGAGAGAGAGAGAGAGAGGGGAATGAGTAAGTGCGAATTTGATTCCTGACAACAATTAGATGCGAACGTGATTTATTTATTAATTTCTCACTTTATACTCTTATTACATCTGATTTCATGCTGCTGTGAAAAGAATACTATACAAAAAATTAGGGGTGCTCGTGGTTCGGTTTGGATTGGTTTTGAGGCAAAAATTCATCTGATCCAAAAAAAAATTATTTGTGGTTCGGTTCGATTTTGGATGACAAATAAAAAAATCTAATCCAATTTTAGCGGTTTAATTTGGATCGGTTTTTGAATATCCAAATTATAAATTGTAATTTTTTTATTAAATATTAATATAATAAAAAAAACTATAAAATAATAGTTTGACTTTTTTGACAAATAAATATTAAGTTTGATGTCAAATATAACATATAATATATTAAAAATTAATATTTTAGAATAACAATTATCAATTATATTTGAATGATAAATTAAACTAAGGAATAGTATTAACAAAATTTAAAATGAACAAAAAGTAGTTTAATGCAATATATATTCATATTAATAAAAAGATAAATAAGTATTAAGACATATGTATGCGGTTTTGTTCGGTTTTGAAAAATCAATCCAAAATCCAATTCGATCCGGTGGTTTTCACCAAAAGGAAATCCAAACACATTAAAATATATTCGATTTATTGCGGTTTTCAATTTTTTGAATTGATTTGCAGTTTTTATTTAGATTGGTTTGGATTTGAACACTCCTAAAAAAAATGTCTTTTAAGGGAGGGGTAGCTGAGTGTGTTATTGTCCGCAGGCCGAAAAATAAATACTAAAATAGGTGTACCTATGTAATGTTAATAATAATAATAGAAACAAAAAGAAGCATTAATTAATTGTTGGGACTTGGAGTTGTTGTGTTAGTGATGATTGATGAAGCCAAGTTTATTGATTTGATTGGGCGCCACGTCACGGTGTAAATACTAGTACTAGTAGTAGTTGCTACTTGCCCCTTACTGTACTACCTGATGATGATGATGATATGATGAAGTGATCAAATTCAAAATGATCGGTGGCGGCTAGCGGTTCATGCAGTCTTTGAGCCAGCTATAAGAGAATCCATCCATATTCATATTGGTCATTGCTTTTGCAATTTGCAAAGGCTACAAACAACATATCTCAATTCCCTCCGCTCATCTCTATAATTTAATTTTTCTCATTCTAATCTCACTTATCATGAGTCACTAAAAATCCATTCGTTATAGTTTTTTAAAACTATACTCTTTTACTAATACAATTGAAAAACTACACTCAAATTCAAAAATTATACTCTTTAGGTTAAAAAAGTCACCATGTTCTATCACCGGCTACTACTTTTTCTTTTCGTGTGAAATAAATTAATGGTCAAATTTATACACTTTAAATACAGAGAAGCTACAATAAGTGTGATATGAATTAGAGTTTAAGACTCATATGCCAATAAATCAATATTTTTGGAAGCTATCAACGTATTATTATTTTATTTTATTTTGGTACAATTGAGATGCATTATTTTTATTTATTTTTTGGTACAAAAGAGGGTGAGATGCATTATTTTATTACAAGACAAATGATACTTTTTACAATAAAAATTTAGGCAATTTTTGGAAGGTGGTTAATGCAAACTAAACTAAATAGATATATTTATATTTTCTTTGACGGAGATATATTTGTATTTATTAATAGATAGATATCTGGCTTTCGATTAATTCAAAAAATAGATATCTAGCTTTCCACTAATTCAAAAGGTAGACCAATCAAATGTATACATAAACGAAAATATCACCATGTCTCAATATTAAAAAAAATCAATTGATTAATAAAGACCTACCTGTTTCGTGAATGTAGCTTTCTCAGGAGATATTACTTTGTCTCCAATTAACTTCATAAAGGTATATTAGAAAGAATAATATTATAAATATTATTTAGGCAAAATTACACTAGTAGTCCTTTATCTTATTTATTTGTAACATATTAGTCCTTTATCTTTTTTTTTTCCCAAATTGGTCCTTTATCTTTAGGACTATGCACAAATTGATCCTTTTTTTCATTTTTTAATCAAAATATGATGACATGTCAAGCCACATAGGATAATCTTATTTTTTTCAATAATTTTTTTACTGAAAATTTAAAAATTCCAGAAATCATATGAACATTCATAATTGTTCATCATATTATTCATTACACTATAACAAAAACACCCAAATCCACCTCAAAATTGTAGAAATTTAAATGTTTTGTTTACCTCAATTTTTTTCTAAACTCCAAAATCAAATTCCCCAATTCTTATTAAACCCTAAATTACCAAATTAAAAATATGAGGGAGATAAAGAAGAGTATTCATCAACCCAAAAAATTCATAAAAATGAAATCAACCCAAAAATATGTTATTATGGGTTTTAACACTTCCATTTCTTCTCAGTGTCTTTTCTATTGTAATGTTGCTTTATTCCTATCAAGTCTCAGAAAGTTTTAGAAGGATTTTTTGGGTTTTTAAAGAACCACCCTTCAAATTAAATAAAAAAAAACTTTAAAGAAATTGTGGAAAATAGCTTTAATGGATAAGGTCTCTGCAAGAATCTGTGTACTACTTTGCATATTGGTTTGAAACACCAATTGCCATTGTGAAAGTTGTGAGATGCAACAACAACTATTTTGCTCGTGGAACAGTTGGTGAGGGAAATAGAAGTATGAGGTAAATAAAACACATATTTGATTTGGTAAAATAGGGTTTAATAGAATTGGGGATTTTGATTTTGAAGACTATAAGAAGATTGAGATGAACATAACAAATAGATTTATACAATTTTAAGATGTATTTGAATGTTTTTGTTATTAGATTTATACAATTTTAAGGTGTATTTGAGTGTTTTTGTTATAGTGTAATGAAAAGGATGATGAATATGATGATGAACAATGATGAATATTCATATGATTTCTGGAATTTTTAATTTTTTATTAAAAAGGTTATTAAAAAAAATAAGATTATCCTATGTGGCTTGACACATCATCATATTTTGATTAAAAAACGAAAAAAAGGATCAACTTGTGCATAGTCCTAAAGATAAAGGACCAATTTGGGAAAAAAAGAAGATAAAGGACCAATACGTTACAAATAAATAAGATAAAGGACCACTAGTGTAATTTTGCCTATTATTTACTAACACCTAAGAGTTCGTGGCTCTATGTTTATCAAGTAATTTAATTGTTAGAATTTTAACATTTAAAATAAATAAGTGGAAATTTTTAAATTTGAATTTTAGCCATTACATATTGCAATATTGTTTCTACTAAAGGCTTATTTGGAATAGCTTATTTTTTAGCTTATCTATTACTATATATAAAGAGGATACAAATTTTTGGGATGACTTTTTCATTATACCTATTTTACCCTTAAAAAATACTAAAAAAAAAACTAAATATTTGTATATGTTGAAAACTAACTTCCACATAAAAATAGATTTTCAGTTTTTTTTTAGTAAATAATTTTTTGTTTCTCTTAATAACTAAGCACAACTTCCACAAAAAATTATGTTTTCAGTTTTTTTATAGTAAAAAAAAATATATATTTTTTTTCTTCTTAATAACTAGCCACAACAAAAAAGGATGTTAAGTAGTTATCAATTAACTAAGTCCAACAAAAAAGGAGATTGAGTAGTTATTTATATTTGCACAATAGAGAATTTCGATCACAATAAATAAAAAAAATGGCATATCGATCGCACAAACGGAACGTGCCCGTTTGGCGGCTAGTATGAATAAAGAAGTTTTTATATATTTTTATAAGTTTGTGTGATCGATATTTTTTTTTTTATTTGCTGTGATCGAAATTCTCTATTGTGCAAATATAAATAACTACTTAATCTTTTTTTTATTGAACTTAGTTAATTGATAACTACTTAACATCCTTTTTTGTTGTGGCTAGTTATTAAGAAGAAAAAAAATATATATATATATTTTCTTTTACTATAAAAAAACTGAAAACATACTTTTATGTGGAAGTTGTGCTTAGTTATTAAGAGAAAAAAAAATATTTACTAAAAAAAACTGAAAATCTATTTTTATGTGGAAGTTATTTTTCAACATATACAAATATTTAGTTTTTCTTTTTGGTAGTTTTTTTAAGGGTAAAATAGGTATAATGAAAAAGTCATCCAAAAAATTTGTATCATTTTTATATATAGTAATAGATATAGCTTTCGTTAGTAAGAACTTATAAATTAACATAAAAACTTATTTATTTGCATAAGTTGTTTTGCATAAATGTGTTTTGTTCACAAAAATATTTGTGCGTCCTTTTTAAAACGATTGGTTTGGCCTTTTCCATAAAATATTATAAATGCATTTTATTTATTTTATTCTTAGTTGTATTTTTTATTTATTGGTTGATAGGTATATACACCAAATTATTACGGGGTATGCAGAGTAGGTCTTACCATATTTTATAATTGTCTACTTGAAAGTAAAAATACTAACATCGTATATAATAATTTATGTGTTTATCTAATTATGTCTATCTCTTTTAATATTTTTTATTACTTCACACATTTCTAAAATACACAAAATAAAAAATCACTTAACAACATACTCTATTTATTTGACAAGAAAAGAAAGTGTTTTTCGAACATCATTTCTCATATATATATATATATATATATATATATATATATATATATATATATATATATATATATATATATATATATATATATATATGGGGTTTGCTAATTTAGACACACTTAAAAATATGTGGGTCTAAATTAGCAATGTGCACTTTTTCACTTTGGATAAAAAAACCTTGCATTTAGTTATTTTACACTAGGAAGTTGATGGTTAGTTAGGTAAATTTTATTAAATAGTGTGCACCCACTTAATTATAAATATATGCAACCTAAATAAACAACCTAGGAAATAAAAAAAAAGGACAACTTAAAAAAACATATATACAATCCAAACTTATAAAACTACAAAATTATCCTTTATATTAAACTTACTTAAAATAGTGAAAGAAGAGTATTGTTGTCCAATGTGAAAAGGTGCACACTGCTAATTTAGACCCAATTAAAAACATTTGGGTCTAGATTAGCAATGTGCACATTTTCACTTTGGACAAAAAAAACTTTGACATTTAGTTATTTTACACTAGGAAGTTGAGGGTTAGTTAGGTAAATTTTATTAAATAGTGTGCACCCACTTAATTATAAATATATACAACCTAAATAAACAACTTAGGAAATCAAAAAAACTTAAAAAAACATATATACAATCCAAACTTATAAAACTACAAAATTACCCTTTATATTAAACTTACTTAAAATAGTGAAAGAAGGGTATTGTTGTCCAAAGTGAAAAAGTGCACATTGCTAATTTAGACCCACTTAAAAACATTTGGGTCTAAATTAGCAATGTGCACCTTTTCACTTTGGACAAAAAAACTTTGACATTTAGTTATTTTACACTAGAAAGTTGAGGGTTAGTTAGGTAAATTTTATTAAATATTGTGCACCCACTTTGCTAATTTAGACCCACTTAATTATAAATATATGCAACCTAAATAAACAACCTAAGAAATAAAAAAAAGGACAACTTAAAAAAACATATATACAATCCAAATTTATAAAACTACAAAATTACCCTTTATAATTAAACTTACTTAAAATAGTGAAAGAAGGGTATTGTTGTCCAAAGTGAAAAGGTGCACATTACTAATTTAGACCCACATGTTTTTAAGGGATTTGGATCCTCTCCAATTGTTCTCTCATGTTTTCTCTCCAATTGTTAATCTAATGGTTGAAAAATTTTAAAAAATACTTGAGAAGAGAGGGAAAAAAACATCTTCATTTGTCAACCATTAGATCAACAATTAGAGAGAAAACATGATTAAAATCCTAGAAAGTAGGTCTAAATTAGCAAACTCATATATATATATATATATATATATATATATATATATATATATATATATGATTAAAATCCAACTATCCGGACTTTTTGTCCTAAGCTGTTTATCGGAACTCTTAAATTATTCATTAGGCATACGCAATGACTCATGGCAAACAATATATATACTATATATGTGTGTGTGTGTGTGTGTGGAGTATTTTACATAGAAGTGGGTTTACAACAGATCCACTAACCCTGCCAAACTAAAAAATCAGTAGATAGTTAGTTTATGCAAACTAAAGATGATGACATCCAGCAAAGTCCTAAAAAGCAAATGCAGGAAACAAAAAATTAGATCACAGCGGATAAGGTTTGGGCTAAATTAATCAACCAATGACTATGGGATAAATTAAGTGATAAAATGCCCACAGAGCAAAAGTTGAGGGCTTCCTAATCAATTCAAGAGTTTATTACACTTCAACAAAAGAAAAATGAAGTTATTTGGTGGTAGCTGGTAGGACTAATTAAGAAGGGAATTATCTGGTGAAAGATGAGTGGGTTAATTTAAAGGTATGATTTTTATATTATTAAGTCCATCCAACTCACCTCCTATAATGAGTCCATATCCATATTTAAGTTGTGGAGATGGATCCAAATCCATGCAGGGTTTTCATGGGACCATGGTTTAATAATGTCATCATTTGCTCCTCCAAAACAAAATAATAGTTTGATGTCTCTCTCACTTTAGGAAAAGGATAAAGTTTGTGCTGGAGACAAAAGTAATGCAAGGGTCCATGATATATAATATATATACTAAAATCAAATTAAGAAAGCTGCTTTAAGTAGCTAGACAAGGTATAAGGCCCCGTTTGGTCTGACTTATTTTTTTCTTTTTTTCTTCTCCTTAAAAATAGTAAAGAAGGAAAAAATTGTGTTTGACTTCACTTTTCTTTATTTTTTACTTCTTTACTTTATTTCTCTAATACTTTTAAGGAGAAATAGTGTCAAATATAATTTTATACTTCTCTATTTCATTTAAGCTAAAATAAAAAGTAAAAAATAAGCCGGGCCAAACGGAGCCTAAGTTGATTTTTATAAGTACTTAATATCCGACTTTCGACCAAGTGATTTGGTGAGTTCTGCAACTTTTTATAGAAGGTGAATAGAATCATTTCATTATGGAGCAAGTCTTACTTGGACACAATCTCAAATAAAAATATTTGGGTACACTCACATAATTAAGCAAAAATAAAAGCTAAATAATTAAATCACATCATCTAATCCCATTCTTTTATCTATTTTTTTTTTTCACTTTATATGTGTGCCTTTAGTGTTCTACCTATGATAGAATTGTCCTTGGATTCAAATTTACTTTTGTTGCATGGGTTGGAGTACACTACAAGTCATAATTAAATATTCTATTATTTATGAAGAGTGGAAACTAGTTTGATTTCTGAATGAAGAAAACCCCTCATATTAATAGAGTCATGAACAAAAAACCCATACATAGTAGTATATGCCAAGTGTTTATGACATTCCAAACTTTTGAATCAAACATACAAGTCTTCCTCTCCTACCAACAGTCCAACACCAACCGCAGAGTAATGGAATCAATTCTTTCCACAGCATAAAGCTGCAAAACTTACAATCTTAATTACATTATATTCTCACCCCTAGTAGTCCAAAGGAAGAAGAAAAGCACCCAAACAAAGTTGTAAATAGCACCAATTAAACATTCATACTAAAACTCATAATAATGTAACTGCATATATATATATAGGTTTGGAAAGATATGTTAAATAGGAAAGCAAATAGAAACTGAAAGTAACGAGAAAATGGGATTAGGATTGTTCAAGGCTTTTTTTTGTTGTACCACAAATCAAGACATTCCCATTGTTTCCTCCGACTCAGAGTCCTCTCCTCGGCATAGCTCTGGCTATGGCTACAAACAACCAATGCTGCCAATTAGTCCCAAAAAATCTCCATCTTCTACAAGTAATCCACAAATTGGACAAATTCTAGGGAAACCATACGTTGTGATAAACCAAATGTACGAGATGAAGAAAGAGCTCGGACGGGGTCAATCAGGCGTGACATATCTTTGTACAGAGAAAAGAACTGGGAGAGAATACGCGTGCAAATCGATATCAAGGGCAAAACTATTGAGTGATCAAGAGATAGAAGATGTAAGAAGAGAGGTTATGATTCTGCAACATCTCTCGGGGCAACCAAATATAGTTGAATTCAGAGGAGCTTATGAGGACAAACAGAATGTGCATTTGGTGATGGAGGTTTGCAAAGGAGGTGAACTTTTCGATCGAATTATTGCTAAAGGGAACTATACGGAGCGCGAAGCTGCTACTATCATGAGACAGATTGTGAATGTGGTGCATGTGTGTCATTTCATGGGTGTTCTGCATCGTGATCTTAAGCCTGAGAATTTCTTGCTTGCTTCACAGGATGAGAATGCTACTGTTAAAGCTACTGATTTTGGACTCTCCATTTTCCTCGAAGAAGGTACTTATTTATTACAGTAGTAATTACCACTTCTACTTTATCTGGTCAATAGATTGATATATTTGTATGCGCTCGTTACTTCAGTATTTACAACACTCACACACATTGCGAACCTATCACCTGGCTGCGCTCGACTCCGGTAGTATATAGCTTGATAAATTAAATTAAATTAAATACACATGATAACAAAATATTATTTCCATATGAGAGCTAAATCCCATTTTTGTTTTGTATGAAGTGGGCTAAACTCTAGTGACTAAAATCCTTTACATTTTTTGGGCTTGGGCCTAGAGGGATAAATTACATAAATGGGCTATAAGATCAAACAACTTGAAGCAACAATAATAATAACATGAAAACAACTTCTCATGGCATAAATTACAATAGCACTAAACCGGTTTCCCACTGTCTCTAGCAAAGCGTATTGATGCAAAAAGAGAGGAATATTGCTTTTTTGCTGTGTGACTCTGTGAGGACCATCCCAACCCAAGACATAAGCAAAGCATAAATCCAAAACTAATACCATACCATACAAATACATAGTTAATTACGTTTATATAAAAACACATGTTTTAAGTTTATAACAACACCCTTGAAGTCACCAAATCAATCTCTCCATCATTCAACATGGGACACTGCTTCACCAAACCACACGACAACAGAGTACCTATCTCCTATGACTATGGTAATTCACAACCCCCACAAAGAAATCAACCTCGTCAAACTCGATATCCATACCATACCACTGCTGCAAAATCAGAGCCATCTCCGTATTCTTCTGCTTCATCATCGAACGTGAATGCGAATAGTGGTCATCAACCAATATTAGGAAGACCATACATTGACATAAAGGCACTATATAGTATTGGAAAAGAACTAGGGAGGGGTCAATTTGGTGTCACTTATCTTTGCACCGAAAAGGCGACAGGAAGAAACTATGCTTGTAAGTCCATCTCAAGACGAAAGCTAATAAGAAAGAAGGAAATTGAGGATGTTAAGAGGGAAATTATGATCCTTCAGCATTTAACTGGACAACCAAACATAGTTGAGTTCAAGTGTGCTTATGAGGATAGAGAACATGTGCATTTGGTGATGGAGCTGTGTTTGGGCGGTGAGCTTTTTGATCGGATCACTGCAAAGGGTAGTTACTCTGAGCGCGAAGCTGCTTCTATATTTAAACAAATTATGAATGTGGTTCATGCTTGTCATTTTATGGGGGTTATGCATAGGGACCTTAAGCCTGAGAATTTCTTGCTTGTTAATAAGGATCTTAAGGCACCTCTGAAAGCTACTGATTTTGGATCTTCTGTTTTCATTGAAGAAGGTTAGTAGCTAGTTGCCAATTCACTCTGCATACAGATGAAGCCTAAATGCAATTTTGAAAAATTATTCAATGCTTGCTTATTTAAATGTTGGTTTTGTTAAATTGAATTAAAACTTCATTTCCCTTTGTTGGTGCTAAAATTTCAAACCCCAAATGTTATTCATGATATGAACATATTTGCCAAGTTTTTGAAAGATAGAGATGGGATCGACTTAGACAATGACACTATCTCATCTAAGGATAATGCCACTAAAGATGAGTTTATTGTGTTTTCATCTAAATCACAAAAGTATAAGCTTAAGAAACACATAAAACTTTCTCTCAAGTCAGGGTGGTCTTAAATTTGGTTAGTATGAGTTTTGGTTTTGTCTGCTCATTTTTTGTTCTTTTATTTTCCCTTTTGTTATTTTCTCTTTTTGATCAACAAGTTTTCTTTTTGTTGCTTAAAAGAAAGTTAAACTCAAAATATAAGATAGTGTATTATCTTAAGGATAACTCAATTAGCTTGCCCAAATATTATTTGAGATTGATTAAATTATATTTTATTAAAGCTTTGATGAATTGAAAAACCACATATGGATAATATGACCAAGTCAAATAGTATTATGGGAAACATCGAGTCAACCAAGTAAACGATAATGTCCCATTTGATAAGGACAAGTCAATCAAGTAAACGGTTTCCCATTATAAAAATGAGCAACAGAAGAAAAGCATGGACAAGAAACCAACTTATAAAAATGAGTGTATAGAATGTGAAACCCACATACAATTCATCAGTGGACCACCATCCTAATTTATAATTCAAATTGCATTATTAGAAGAGACATATATTAGGTTAATTTGGGAATGTGGTTCTCACCATAACAGTGAGGTGGCAACGAAAACTGGCTGTTATTGCAAATAATGCATAGTAGAAAATAGAAATCCAAGTGTAAGTAAGTGACTATAATAATATGAATATAAAGATCTATTGACATAGTTATTGAAGTACATTAGGTAAAGCTATATATTATACACCATATATTTTTTGTGTCTGTGACTAGTGTGTATCCACAGGTAAAGTATATAAAGAGCTTGTTGGAAGTGCATACTATGTGGCTCCAGAGGTGTTAAAACGGAATTATGGAAAGGAGATTGATGTCTGGAGCGCAGGAGTTATTTTATATATCCTCTTATGTGGGGTTCCTCCATTTTGGGCTGGTAACTACAATGTTATAATTCTGTTTCAGTTTACACAGTTAGGTAAAATTTTGGTTCAGTGACATTACTTGTTGAACATTAATTTTTAGAAACCGAAAAAGGCATATTTCAAGCTATTTTGGAAGGTAAGCTCGATCTGGAGAGTGCGCCATGGCCTTCTATTTCAGCTGCTGCAAAAGATTTGATCAGGAAAATGTTGAGTTATGACCCTAAGAAACGCATTACAGCTTCTGATGCCCTCGGTACGTAATACTAGTACTTTATAGAAACCAATTCAGTTTTCATGCTTAGCATGGAGCTGAAATAAGGTCAAAATGTTTAGCATTGATAATTATGGAGAACAAAACTTATTGTTCACATTATTCATTTGAAGCAGAGCATCCATGGATGAAGGAAGGTGGTGAGGCATCAAACAGGCCTTTAGACAATGCGGTTTTAATTAGGATGAAACAGTTCAGAGCAATGAACAAGATGAAGAAACTCGCTTTAAAGGTGCCACAAATTTGAATAATTGAACAGAATATAACTTGTCATAAGTTTGTTCAATTTAGTATAAATAAAATTGGAAAGATAGACATTATAGAACCAAAACCACTTACATAAGTTTAACTAAAGTAAGAGAAGATATAAAAAATTAAATTTACTTGAACTGTCTATATTTCTTGTTGGTAATACATTTTTTCTTACTTTTGGTATGGAAGGTAATAGCAGAAAATCTTTCAGACGAGGAAATCAAGGGATTGAAACAAATGTTCAACAATATTGATACTGATCGAAGTGGCACGATTACATATGAAGAACTCAAATCTGGACTGTCCAAATTGGGATCCAAGCTTAATGAATCTGAAATAAAGCAGTTAATGGATGCTGTAAGTTCAGTCTCCTTCAGTTTGATATATAAATCAAGGATGAGTTTCATTTGAAAGAACATTTTCTGCTCTTTTTTCATGTTCTGTCTTGTTACTAAACAGGCTGACGTTGACAAGAATGGAACTATTGACTATCATGAATTCATTACTGCCACTATTAATCGGCATAAACTTGAGAGGGAAGAGAATTTGTTCAAGGCTTTTCAATACTTTGACAAGGATAACAGCGGGTTAGTATAGGATTCCTTTGCTCTATTCTTAATACAAACATTGCTTGATTAATTCAAATAATATATTCAAGTTAACTTGAATCAGAATCACTGATTGTCAAGTAATTCAGATGTTAAATGCACGCCAGCATTGGTCCATATACATTCATTTATATCAGATTTTCTTCTATGTTGATTGTTAATTTTCTCATACTCATACTTAGTTGCTTACCTGAAGTTTTGTTTGGGTGACTTTGTTCAGTTATGTAACAAGAGAAGAACTCAGACAAGCTTTGGCTGAATATCAAATGGGAGATGAAGCAACTATAGATGAAGTCATTGATGATGTCGACACTGACAATGTATGTTATATACTCTACTATTGACTTCTTATGAGTGCTACTCAATATTCTCTATTCTCTATGTGAAATTGTGAATTAGGTACGACTTATGTTGAGTTTTAAATTTGCAGGATGGGAGAATTAATTACCAGGAGTTTGTAGCTATGATGAAAAAGGGGACCTTGGATAATGATGAGAAAGAGAAACCGCAATAATTGTGTGATGTATTTACGATAAAAACAGTCTGTTTTCTCGATTTTTCTTGCTGTGTAATGGTTTTCCTGCTCGGGATTGAACCACTTTTAAATCGGTTAGCATGTGTACTTGTGTAAAATTATATGGCACTTGAAATGCAAAACATTGTACAGCTATCTGCTAAATAAGCTACATGATGTACCCAAAGAATATAAATAAAATTCTGATGTCCACGACATGATTACACCAAAGGTTATAGTGGCCGTTTGGCTTTTGACAGTTAACGTTATTAACATTCCTTTTACATGAAATTCTGAAGTGACTAGTCTTCTAGAGTTTTGTTTTGTCGACAGAATAGTCTTCTAGAGTTTGTTTGGTTCAAATGTTTTAGAAGTTCATTTCATAACTAATATACTTTTTTTAAAATTATATAAAAGTTGAAAAGACAATTATTATTTTCAGATTAAATCTGAACCCGGGACTCAATGCGATGAGAGTTGGACATATCAAAACACAAAACTCAACCTCGTGTGCAGCTGCTGCTGTACTAACGTAACGTTGATGCTTATGATGTGCATAGTGAGAGGCTAAGACAATAGGGGTTTTACTAGCAAGCAATGCAAAGAGATGCTAAAAAAAGCACTACTTCAAAATTTCAATTAATAATACTCTTATTAACACAAAAAAGTATGTGCAAGTTTCAGCTGTTATTCATTCCAAACAATAATATTAGTGTGGTAACTCTAGACAACTCATTTTACATATATATAACTTTTTTGGGGATACATAACATGTTTACTATCACAATTTTCTAACAAACTTTCTACTAGGTAGTATTGCAGCAGCTTACTTGGCCAGATATTCCACGATACTCAACTTCTGGCTCTCCTTGAAGAACAGGTCCTTCCCAAAACTGAAAAGAACAGGCACATAAGTAAATAAACAAAATCAAATAAAAAATCGTTCAATATATTTTCACTTGCCAAAATTTAATTATTTTGAACAAATACGGACAACATATTGGAAACAGAACAAATTAGCAAGTACTCCTACTTCCACATAATCATAATCTGTATGTTCAAGTCCATACATGTAAATAGTAACTAGCTCTTCACAAGTTTGTTATAGCCCTATCAGTAAGAACAAGATCAAACTGAATGATACATTGGACATATAATTCAGCTTGAGGATATTCCACATGGAAAGATAGAAATTGCTATACGCCAAAACCCAAATCACCATAAGAAAAGAGGGAAGGGTGTTGATTCCATAGGTCACAACTTTTTTATTTGTGGCAGTAAATGATTTTCTCTTTTCTTGAGGGTAGCTTATATAACATTGTTTTAAGTACACCCTCGTCCTAAGGAAACTATAAGTACTACACTTCCGTATATTAAAGGAAATGGAACTGGGAGGTACTAATGAGCAACCTAAGCACATTTTTTTATCTACAATTTCAAGTGTCAACGGAAGCTGATTTTAACCACCCTGTTATAATTTTAGGAATTCAAAAGATGAAATGAAGTTTTAAACACCAGTACTGTTGGCTTTAAAACTTTATCAAAAATCTTGCATTTCCCTTCTTAGATTCTGGTTAATAAATGTTGAAAACTAACTACTGATGACACAGAATTATAGACTTTCACATAGTATAGTAATAGAAGTCCTTAGGAGGCTTGTTTATTTATATCGAAATGAACAAAAACGTAACATATATATTATTCATCTCGAGAGTGAGGGAGTTTGTTTTTAAAATTAAATAAAAAGGAGAGAGCAGCATCATTTAAGAAACTATCAAGAGAGGGAAGTTGTATCCTCTCTGTGGTCGGGGTTTACAAACCCTACTCACATCGTTACTCAGGGCAAGGGAGACTATGTAATGATATGGGCCTTTTGAACTGTTTAGAAATAGACTATGAAACTCGCTCAATCAATAGTGTGAATCTAGTCACTACTATACCTGCTCTAAGGAAGCAGAATATTCAAGGCAAGGCTTATAAGACCAGCAGACCACTAAGATTCAGATTTCTCCACTTGTGATTCTCTTTGTTCCTCCCATTCCTTTTTCCCTTTCTAGTAGGAAAAATCCTTAGTTAATGTTGATGTTATTTTCTTGTAAGACACATAATTAGCTTTTCCCCGAACAGTTATTAGGTTAATTATTGTCTTTCCCCGACAAGACAGCCTTTAACAAAATGATTGTTTTAATTCAGTCCTTCAGTTTCACAATTATGTGTATGTTTGGTTTTAGAAATTTTCACGGTGGCACCACAAGATTGGTGTGAAGCTAGAACATGGAGAGGTCATCAACTGTGTGGTGTGGAGCACGTATACTGAGTGTAATCAAACATATCCTATGACTTACCAAGTTTAGCATAACAATTCCTCTGGGTAGACAAAAATTAAGAATCTTAAATTTACAACATGTGTTTGAATTATCACACAATTCACATATAGAACTAATCAATCCCAAAACAACTTAAATGAACAATTCACAATATACTGTAGCAATTCAAAATCAAAACAAAAAATGTGTATAGTGATTTTCATTGGTGGTGAAGATATAGAAAAATGTGTATTATTTCTATATCTTCACCACCAATGAAAATCACTGCCTAACTAATATAACATCCTTGAATTCTACAACTCACAATTCATGATTAATAACAAAAGAGTTCACATGTAAAAATAAAAATGCATTACCTTAAGATTAGAAGAATATTATTGGCATGCGAAATCAGGTTTGATCATGACCGGCACCGCCACGATCCTTCTGAATCTGTTGCCTCTGCTTCTCGGCGAGCTTATCGATAGCGTTGTGAACAGCCTCACGTCCTCCAATGAGCAAGCGGGTGACAATTTCCTGGTCGGTTTCAAATCGGGCGAGTTCGAACTCTTTACGAGCGCTATCTCTAAGAAGGTCACGCCACAGAACTCCTTTGGAATCAGGCCAGGTGAAAAAGCGTGATGCACGAAGAATGTCTCTGTAAAGACTGAGTGCCTCTCGGCGAGTGCTGGTGAGTCGCCTCCGATTCAACAACTCGTCTTCTTCGTCGTCGTTATTATTAACTTTCTTGACTAGATGCCTATCGAGAAGCTCCTCGACGGTGTCTGGACCCTCGTGCAATAAACGCCACCCACAAACGTTTTCCGTTTTCGGTTTGAGTTTGAAATTTTCCATCAAATTCCAAACACTTGCCCATTTTCGTCTCATTTCTCACTTTACCTTCTTCTTCTTCTTCACTCTCTGCCTTACTCCATTTTTTATGTTTCAACTATTTAATATTTGTTGGGCCAATTTATCTCACCTACTGGGCCTAATATTGATTTCTATATCTCTAAAAGAGATGTTATTTGTTAAGAACCATTCAATATAAGAAATGCAAGAATTACATATGATAATATTTTAAAGAATGATGTAATTTTTTTGAAGCAATGAAGAATTATGTAACTTTAATCTCCTCTTTTTGTGAAAATCATGGGATAGTGCATGTAAACAAGGGTGAATATTTATTCTTGCAATTCTCCTCCTTAGATTTTCTTATTAAAAAGTTTTTCCCTTTCTGAAAAGAGTTTAAAAACACTTTTTCTTTTCACGCCCCCATAACTCTCACACGCACCTGACTCTCACACTCGATCTTGTCCAAGGTTTCTCGTACAAATCAAGTTTGAACATACAATTTTGACAGATCTAACCAACTTAGCATCTAGCTCGATCGGTCCATTCATCATGTACTGCGAAAAAATAGAGAACATTGTTCTCACGTCGCCATCATTTTGAAGTTTTATGTTGGTGTACAAAACGGTTCTGTTTGAGCAGACAGACGGACGACGATACTCCACTTTGCTCACTCTTCTATCAACGCGGAAGTGGAGACAGATGTTGAGTTGGTTCAGCTGGTGCTTCAGATCAGCAGTGTAACGTCAACTTGGATTCTGAAAAGATTCGATTTACCGCAGTTGTAGTAGATTACAGCTAGGTGGGTATTCCGTTGGAATTCTAATATCTTCATTTTGCTAAATTGAGTTGGTACTGAACCAAACACACCTATTTATACAAGTTTAAAAAACTATGAACTAAAACTCGTGTAAAAAGTAAAGCAATTGAAATTATAACCTTAATTCTGACATCTTACTTATTTTTGTAACAAAGTTAATTAAAATATTCAGAGAAATTCGCCTCGACCATTTAGGACTTCTAGTTTGTCTTTTAGGATTAAATAGAAGTTGGTATTTCTTTTTGTTCTACGCGTTTTTGTGTGGACGCACTAGGTTAGGTCTATTTCCCCCAGTTCTTGCATATACTTTTTTTCTTTTTTATTAATAATAATATGAGCTATATGTAGAGAACGGGGGAGAATAGGGATTCCAACTAAGTTGGAATATTTGTCTCTACCTTGATGCCTAGATGTTTTTAATTCATTAAAAAAAAATATTCAAAGAAATTTATTCTAAATAAACATGATAATCTTTAACCTGTAAAGTACCTTGGACAAACTCGTTCGAATCAAATCAAATATAATTTAATCTTACAATCAATCATAAAAAATCAACTAAAAAAAACTTTAATTCAATATGCTTTTGGATTTTTAGCATCTGAGGTCGTAAATTTTTTGAAAAGAGTTCAAAATGTGATACATAGTAATATTGTGTCACCCAAGTCTATGAATATAGTTTTTTAAGGATTAGAATTTGCTATACAAAAAGGGTTAGCGGCGCAGCTTATTGTCCGTCTACCTTTTATTAATGTGTAATTATTTTATATATATATATATATATATATATGCTTTGAATAAAACTATATTACTATATTAATTAGCGCATAAAAAAACTATATTAATTAATTTCGTTTCAAACTTTTTTTTCACCATATTGAAATGATATTTGACCACGGTCTTCATTTTAGAACACACAAATGAAACATCAGTTCTCGTCTGCATGTTATTATTAGTAATAGTAGCAATAAAATATCTGCTAGAGAAAATCTAAAAGGATTTGACATTCTTTTTTAAAAGATTTTAGCATTGAGACACACTAAAAGCAAAGAAATGACGAATTAATATACGTGTTCAAATATTATCCCAGCATAGTAAATATCTTTGCAATTTTTTGGGTGTGTTTGATCTGCTAAAAAACAGGGGATTGAACATGATAACTTTTGTTGTACCTTGTTTGATTCAGAAACTGATTATGGTACTTGACAAAATAGGTAGTAAAGGACAAGACAAAAACAAGAATTTTTGTCCCCCACCAAACCACAAGACAACTTTTTGTCTATGGTACACTATAAAAATTACGAAAATATCCATTTTATTTTTGAATATAAAAATATTATCTCTCTTTCTCTCACCGATGCAATTTTGTTCTATCATATTCTACCTTATTCTGTTATATATTGTTTTGTCCAATATTTACTGTTTTGCAAATCAAATGCATTTTCTAAGTTGTATGTATCGGATATTTGGACTAGAGTTATGTCCCCTATACAAACTAATAATGTGATATTTTTATAAGATAAATTACTATATTCATATATCATGGTGCCATTTTATATTTTTTCATGGACTAACCGTTTTTTATTGTTGAAACCCTCTTCATTGTCTTCAGTTTTCACAAAATAAAATATATAAAAAAGCATAGGTTATATATATATATATATATGTATGTAAATATCCTAGCTATTTAAGGTGAGTTACATTTGGTATATAAAGAGATATTTTCTCCGTCTCATATCTATTACTATATATAAAAAGGATACAAATTTTTGAGATGATTTTTTCATTATACCTATTTTACCATTAAAAAAACTACCAAAAAAAAAAACTAAATATTTGTATATGTTGAAAAATAACTTCCACATAAAAATAGATTTTCAGTTTTTTTTAGTAAATAATTTTTTTATCTCTTAATAACTAAGTACAACTTCCACATAAAAGTATGTTTTCAGTTTTTTTATAGTAAAAGAAATATTTTTTTTCTTCTTAATAACTAGCCATAACAAAAAAGGATGTTAAGTAGTTATCAATTAACTAATTCAAATAAAAAATGAGATTAAGTAGTTATTTATATTTGCACAATAGAAAATTTCGATCACAACAAATAAAAAAAAAATATCGATCACACAAATGTGCCCGTTTGGCGGCTAGTATTTATAACTATATATAAAAAAGATACAAATTTTTGGGATGACTTTTTCATTATTCCTATTTTACCCTTAAATAAAACTACCAACAAAAAAAGTAACCAACTACATATTAAAAAGATACAAACTTTTGGGATGACTTTTTCATTATTCTTATTTTACCCTTAAAAAAAACTACCAACAAAAAAAGTAACCACCAATTTATGGTTTACTCTTTTTTAAAAAAGTAACCACAAATTAAATCATGGAACTTTTAATGCATTTCTATACCATAATACTATTATGTATACATTAATAATCTTTTATTAAACATAACATTTTAAGTTGAATATTATTAAAATATAGTAAAACCCAAATTGGAATTATGAATGATAGCAACATGAATTAGTGTAAGCCAAAAGAACGATTCTATGATAACAACATGAATTATGTAAGTTTGCTAATAGAAGTAAACTAAAGATAACAAAAAAATTTACTTATCATAAGTTTGCTAAATTAAATTATGATTTGGATTATTAGTTGAGCTCACATGAAGGACTTAAAAAATAGGAAAACTAAAGATACACACATTAATTTAAATAAAAATCAAATTCATAATAAATTAAAATTTACAATTTATATACCTCAATAGAATAGAAAACGCGAATCACACAAACGGGCACGGGTTTGGCCGCTAGTAAACAATAATTAATCAATAAAAATTGATGTATCTGATAAAATTTACACTAAATCTAGTCTAAATTTTATCTAAATACATTAATGTTTGTTGACCCATTTTTACTTACTCCTATATTACAAAATAATAAGGATGACAATATTTTGACCCATATCCAGTGGGTACCCATAATAAATACCCACAACGGGTACGGTAAAAACTCATATTTTGAGTACGGACATCGGTATGGGTAATTACCCTCAAAACTCAACGGGTATGGGTGCGGGTACGGTACCTTAGTGCCCACTCCACCCCATACCCACATAGTATATATTTATTTATTTTAATTATATTAATATATAATAATATTATAATAATATATGTATTTATTTATTTAAAAACTACAACATTATACTGTACACACTTTTAATAAAAATGTTTATTTATAACATAATGCAAATATGTCAACATACAAATGAACTTTAGCATGATATTACGAATAATTTTGTTTAAAATTTTCATGAGTCAATATTAAAATCTTTAAATTTTTTTTAATTATATTAAAATGATATGATATTTTATAATTGATCAATTTATTTTTAGCAAAAATACGGGTGACTGGTACGGGGTTGGGTACTTAGGTACCCATAGGGTATGAGAACGGAGACAAAGATTGTCATTCATACGAGTATGGAGATGGGTACGAGTATTTTTTTAAACTGCAGATTTAGGGATGAGGACTATAGTACCTTACTCATTGTCATCTCTACAGGACAATGGAAGTATTGATTAGAATTTGTAACCAATTAGTAATAACACAATTATCATTGATCTAATATAATTGAGTTTATCAATTGTTGGTTGATTCAGTAGTGATGTCAGAACTGACTTTTGAATCAGATTACATGGTCTAGGATATTGGTGGTAAAAAAAAAAAACAATTGGATTTCATCCTTCTTTTTATTTTCCCGAGCAGCGGAAAATTGAAATAGAAGATTATTAAATTTTCAATGACATTTTAAATTAAGTTACACAAGTATAAAGGGTGGCTAATATTTTTAGTAAAAAAATTTATATAAGTTTCTATATATATGTAAATTCAGAGCTTTAAATATATATAGAAGTATAAGGAACAAAATTGAGGGCAATGGTATTCAAATATTTGAGAAGTAATGTCACTAATATTTGTTGCATGCTAATAAAAATTCCACTACGTACTAGTTATTTTCTAACAAAATAAAATTTATTAATAATACGAATACATTAAATAATATATTCATATTTATATCATGCTAGTGAATACCTTATATGATTTGAAATTTGTTGGTTTTTTGGAAATTTTTTTCTTTCTAAACTACCCCTCATAAATAAGGGGTATCTATCCATCAACCAAATGAGAACAAGCTACATAAGTAGATTTGTATGTGGTTTCTACAAATTTATTACAAATTAGTTATGGAGACCATATACAAATCTACTTATGTGACTTGTTTTTGTTAGTTGATGGATAAATATTCCAAAGTATGAACGGATAGAAAATGTCTATTTTTTTATGAATTTTGTTTGTTGTGGTGTGGGTTTAGATCATCTTATAAGTACTACTCTTTTTTAGCTCACTCTATCATTCCTATTGTTCACTTAATTATTCTCTCTCTATCTATTTATGGTTTTGTGGTGCAGTCAAAATTGTTGTGACTTTTAAATTTGAGAGAGTTTAAAACATTGGTGTGGAATCACACAAAAAAAAAATTGAACTTTAAATATCACATTTCACTCAAAAAAATTAGACATTAACTATATAATATGAGTATTTTCAAGTATATATTTTGCTCATCATCTAATGTTTCATGTAGGACTTCTAACTCATTTGAAGCTAGTGATTTTGTGAAAGGGAAAATAGCTTTTGCTACCATCGGATAATTGTGTCACCTCATGAAACGGAAGTTACGAGGACACGAGGTTATTATAGAAGTTATTCGATGGTTAACGAATTTGGGTCTTGCCAATTGTTATTTGTTAACAATATAATCATTTAAACAGAAGGGAAAAATACATAGGAATAAAAGGAGCTTAGGTTTTCAATTAGAAAGAGCAAAGTTTATGAGTATAAGAATAACTCTTTGTTTTCAATTAGAAGGGGTAATATTGGAAATCCGAGTGTGTGTGAGACTCAAGGGATGTGAGAAGAAGGACTCTAACACATATTGCAAATGAAAAATTAAGATTTGAAACCTTTTTGACTGATCTATCCGTAAACTTTTACGGTAGACAAAAGGTGTTAATGAATGGAGTATTTTTTTGCTATTTTAATTATAAAGAAAAAATTGAGGGAGGTTAATGTTCACTTATAAACTAGAATGAGTGTTTTTATTGTTTGAATAAAACTTGAGGAAGGTTAGCGTAATTTGTCCTAAAAAATAAAATAGCTAGGGCTGTGCCTCAATCTAAGTCTAATTTTCCGCATTTTTTTTAACGGAATTGCTACTTCTCACGAATTAATGTATCACGACACATCACGAAGTTGAATTCCAACAGCACCGCCTATCTTTTTGTATATAGTTGCCACCCATGATTTATGCTAATTGAAAGATCCAACGATCACAAATAATTCGTGATAGCTTCGGGATGAAATAATTCGCTTTAAATAGCATTGCTCTTTTTTTAATTAAAATATATGTTACATAATTCAATGTATAAACTATCTATACTTTTCACGACACATCACGAACAGCTTGTTACATGTTTTTAACTCTTTGTTGTTTTCATTTCACTTCTTAATTTTGACAAATCATTCACAATAGTTGATCTCCACCTATTTAATTATTTTCCCACTAAATCTGAAGAAATACTTCCTCGATCCACTCAACTACCCGTGAAGAAAAACTATAGAAAAAAGCAAACACAGCTCTCTCATTATAAACTTATGGAGATAATAGAAGGGAACGAAGAAATTAGAGGTATGGAAGGGAACCAAGAGACAAAGTGAAGAAGAGAAGACATGAAAACAAGGAGGAGAAAAATGGTGTTTGCTGTGAACATATGGTGTTTGTTTGAAGAGGATAGAGAAAACAATCACTTTGTTTTTGCATATACACATGAGAGATAGGAACATGTGTCATTAGGAGAGACCAATTAAAATGCATGTGTTGTTGTATAAATTGAAAAGTTACAGAAAAAGCTTTGACACATATCCGTGAAACCTTCGTGAAGCATTCCTTGGCGAGAAATATCATTTCCCTAAAGATAATTACATTTTAATAAAGGGAAATGAGTAAAAAGTTGTGCTGCTAAAAAATAAACTTATATTTTGCACCCAAAAAAAATAAACTATCTTTATTTAAATATACAGTTTTTTGGTTGCAATATGTTTATATATAAAGTGATGTATAAATTATTGAAAAATTTAAAAATAAATAATCAATACAGAAATTTAAATTCATACACATTTTTTATTTGATAAAAATACAACCGTAATATTATTTTGAATGTAAGTTCTATCCATTTTAAAATATAGGGAAATTTAAGCTGATATGGCAACGGTTTGTGATTGGAATTATTTTTTATAAAAAAAAAAGTAAACTTATTTAATTAAAAATAAAATAAATAATTTTGTTAAAGAATAAAAAAAAAATATTTTCATCCATAAACCAAAAAAGTCTTCTTTATCCCCAAATTTTCTTCTTTTCAACCACAAACTCCCAAGATATGAACCCATCTTTACACCTTTAAGTGTGTGTATGGTTCTACGGTAAAAAAATTAATTTTGGCATAATCGATTCTATAAAATCAATTTTTGTCAAAAATGATTTATGTATGGATATATTCGTATAAAAATAAGTTGAACAAAAAATTCGAGCATAAAAACCAATTCTAAAATCAGAAGCTACAATTTTTAGCTTCAAATAGAATCAATTCTGAAACCAAAATCAATTCTACTTTTGAAAAATCAAACAAGTCAGAATCAATTATTCACATTTAGAATCAATTATGGTTGTTCGATAATTGAATCTAAACCTACACTAAGTTAATTTCTTCTATCTTAGTTTCCATCCGTTCTTTTTCATTCATCCAATCACCTCCAACAATGTAATCTAAGGATTTTTTTTTTTGGACAAAGTATCTAAGGATCTTTTTGTGATTCAAAATCAATAATCCAAAAAAATAAAAAATAAATAACAAGCCCATAAAAGAAAAGTATAAAAATTCAAAATTTATCTAAATTATATATCAAAACTATATTTTACACTATACAATTATCAAAATTGCTAAACTACTTTCAACCTAATTTTCAAGAGAATTTTGTTGTATGTATCTTAACAAAGTGCAGTAGGCACATTACCATATGCATTATACCTTCTTTTTTTTTTATAATGATGAGGGCCTAACCCCCCAAAAAAAAATTACAACGAGACTCCTTTAGGGGATAACAACCTCATACAATCAGTTGAGAGTAAATGCCTAATATTGCTAGGGCACTCTTCGAAGAAGGTGCATTATACCTAATTTTGTTCATAATAATGTAGATTCACGAAAAATATACTAATTACGATTGTGGAAGCAACTGGTCATGACTACGTATGATTTTTATTTAAACGAAAGTCTCCATACACACCATCTTCAAAGAATGGTTAACATCAAAATAAATAAAACATTAAAGATTAAAATCTAGCATGAATTGCACCATCTCTTAATTCATAACAATAAACTCGAGAAATATAAATAGAGTTTTTCAAAGATCCAATATAAAACGCCAACAATACCATAAAGTACTCAACATTTATTCATTCATCATTGATGATTTAATCTAAAATGAAAATTTTCATAAAGATAAAATATGCTAGCTAGATACCTGTCCAACTAACTTGTCAATCCACCTTTTTACCGCTTTCACGACATGCCTATCAATAAATTCAAAAATTCCTTGATAGGGAATCACAATTTCAGGATCTTCAACTTCCATTACCAAAGATTTTGGCAACCAATAAATTGTGACTCCATCTTTAACAATCGGTTTCTTGAGCTTCACATATTGCACTCCTTTAAGTTCACTAAGCGGTAGGGATGGTGTCTTCCATGGACGTAATGGCATCAAATCCTTCAATTGAATCAATTTTGGTTGTTGTTTGCTAAGAGAACCCATCTAGCATTCTACGAAACTTTCCTATGTTGAGGTTATTATAAATTGAAAAATTATAATATAATCTTTTTAAAATATAAATTTAGAATTTCTTATAAGGTAATAAAATGGAAACGTATATAATAATTAGAATATGTGACAAAGTCATCATACTAAATGATTTATCATGTGACCCAACGGTATAAAAAATAAAAAACTCACGAAATAGAATAGATTTTTTAAAATTAAATATAAAGGATGACGAGAGTCAAAATAAATAACGTAAAGAGGGCGAGAAATAATTAATTTGTTTTTTGACCAAAGAGAATATTTAAGTTAAAAAGATATAGATAAGACAATACAAACTGTTCTGTAAAAATAAAAAACGACAATACAAACCCGTTTGTTGATAGAGACATCATGAATTATACAGCTATGCAAGAATATGATAAGAATATGATAAGATATGACAGAAAAAACAAGAGTCGTATCACGTGTTTTATGCGCACATGATAGCAAATAAAATAATATTACATTATACTACATATTCCATTTTTTATACACACATCACTTCGATTATATATATATATATATATATATATATATATATATATATATATATATATATATATATATATGTTTTTATGCAACAATTACATCTTTTTCCCCAAATTAACATGTATTAATTTCAAATTTTATAAATTACCAAAGAGTGGTAAAAAAAAATTAAATGCATAAAATATTTTTTTTATAAATAATAATAATACAATTTTCATTTTATGCTATAACAATTCTAAATAAACAATGAGAGATTTTGGTAGTATGGAAGAGGTCCCGAGTTCAATGCTCAGCTTCATTGTAAATATAAAAAAAATAGATATTATAAGATTGTCTCCTCATATTCTTCCCTTTACATTTAGAAATTTTAATTTTTATTGCATCAATGTACTCTATTAATTTAAATGAATGAATATCGTTTATTTAATAAAATAAAAAAATTGGTCTGTATTTTTATATTTTTTTTTAAGAAATGGTCTATATCTGTAAATGATAAAACTATGTTTGTAAGAAAGTTATAGTTAACCTGTTAAATATTTTAGGCCCCGTTTGACCCGGCTTATTTTATACTTTTTTTTCTCCTTAAAAATAGTAAAGAAGGAAAAAAATTGTGTTTGACTTCATTTTTCTTTATTTTTTACTTCTTTACTTTATTTCTCTAATACTTTTAAGGAGAAATAGTGTCAAATATAATTTTATACTTCTCTATTTCATTTAAGCTGAAATAAAAAGTAAAAAATAAGCTGGGCCAAACGGGGCCTAGTCAAAAAAAGAAACTGCTTAGAAAAGTTAATTTCGTTTGACCGCTTTTTTTTTTGGTAACATTTCGTTTCGTTTGACCGTTGAATAAAAAAACCTGTTACTAAAATTAAATTAATATTTTTATAGTTTTAATAATATTTTTATCTTAAAATATTATATTTACTGCATGTTTTGAATTTTTTAAATGATCAAATCATATATTATTTTTTAAAGATATTTATTAATTATTTCTATTTCTATTTAACATAATATATATATATATATATATATATATATATATATATTTTTTTTTTTTTTTGGTAATATATATATATATATATATATATATATAGATTTCAATTTTATAAATTAAATTATGTTTCTTTAGTATAATATATAAATGATTTTCTTATCATATCACGCTAGTCTATAACCCCAACTCACATCAAAGATAAGAATTTTAATTAAAGAGACGGAATATAATACAAAATTAACTCATCATATTTTTTTTTGTCTAATAGCCTAGTGGCTCGAAATTCCACTTTTAATGTGGATAAGTGAGATGACTGGGGTTCGAACCTCGGCCCCCTGCATATATAATGCAATTGTCGTACTAATTGAGCTAAGCTCACGGGACATCATATTTTAGTGTCTAATAAAACAACTTAATTGAAACAAAATATGATTAATAACTTATAAGGGGATGTCAACTTTTGGAATAACCCTATTTCTTTTAATCTTATCATTTGTTTATACCTTTTTATTTATTTATCTTTTTACCCTTTTACTCAAGAAATAAAAAACATGGGAAAAAAATGAGATACCAGAAAAACATAAACGTGTAATAGTGACATAAACTTAAGTTTGCAAATTTGTCATTTGATAAACCAAAGAGAAAGTACAATATTTAGGAATTTGGATCTTCCAAAATAATTAAATTAAAGTTTAAAGTGAAAAACTGAGAAAATTAAGTGTTGATATTTTAACAAATTTATGGTTTTTTAAAGTGTACTTATGATAGAAATTAGAAAAAAATGTATATTTATAATATCAACCTTTAATTTACTGATCAATGACTAAGATTACTTATTTTATACTCTAACGAAGAGTCAGATCCACTACTTTGACACTCACAAATAAAAAAGGTGGCAGAAGAATTGATCAAATAGTTTATATTAATGAAATAATAAATATTCTTTTTTATCCGATAGCTTAGTGACTAGATTGGTATCTTGTAAGTGAAAAATTTAGAGTTTAAACTTCGATCTATTCAATAATACCCTTAGTAGTTACCAACCGAACTACTCTTGCAAGACAACATGTAATTATGTGTATTTTATTTTATTTTACACACATGCCTAAACAAATTTTATTTGATGTTGTAAGTTGTAACCACTCAACAATGTTTCTGAAAACCAAAATCTATATCGTAAGAAGATTCTCCATTTTATTTTCTAGCCAATCTTTGGCCTCAATAATAATCAATTTTTGTTGTACATTCAATAATAATTACTTTCATCACAAATTATATAAAATTATATTTTTTATAAAAATAATTTAAGTGAGCTATGTCTCAGAACTCATCAGAATCAGAGTCTGGTACATGATAGGTCTAAAAAACAATGATTTTACATGTCTAATTCAAGCATTTATTAATTTATTTTACAAGCTATTCAACAGAAACTCTACTATTTGCAATTATTGGTTTAAAATAGTAAAACATACATTTTATAGCATTTCTACCTTATAACACAATTTCTAAATAAGTTTCAGTTGCCTAGCAAGCAGAAAGCGAGCTTGAAGCGACCAGAAGGCAGAATGTCCAAGAAATCCAAACTCTAGGTTCGTCGCCAAGTGAGCAAGAGCGAGCATGGGTCGAGCACAAACAAAATTTCCTAGTTTTGGTCGCTTGGTTACTCGCTCAAGCGACCACGAAACGACCAATGTCTGAATGTCCCATGTCTAGAAGTCAATGACATTCGTCCGGCGACCAAAATCTTCACCCGAAGACAAAGGATGGTTAACAGCAAATATCTGATGAGTTGGTTTTTCCTCCTGTGAGGAAAGCTTGGTCGTTGAGCGACCAAATTCGTCATCGAGCGACCAAAGGATGCTTAATTGAACCGTAAAAGACTTTAGGGTGAAGAAACCTCCATTGTTGGTCAACCATTTGGTCATTGAGCGACTGTGACTGACTCTAGAAACTATAAATATAGCTAAAAGAAAATTTAAGTATCTTTTGTCATTTCTCTGATTCTAAACAGAAAGAAGATAGCAACATGAGGGAGAGAAGAACCAAGATTGAAGAATCTTGAGTAGGGATAGCAAAAAAATTCGTACCCGTAAATATTTGCGGATAAAATCCGCCATGGGCACGGAGCGGATAACTTAATAGATATCCATGGACAAAATAAGTGGATATTTCAATTATTCGTATTTAATGGATACTGGTGCGGGTTTCATACTATATGCGCCCGCGAATATCTATACCCGCTAAATAATTAATAAAATATATTACTTAAATATTCCTACTTAAATACAAATTCTACTATTTTTCTTGTATAAAAAAAATAGTATTTTTATATTTTATGTTTTCTTTTCATATAGAGAAAACTTTTCATATTCCTTTTTCATTTGTTAAGGAAAACTTTTAATATTTTTTTTCCATTAATTAGTTTTTTTTTATAAAAAAAATGTCATCCATGGATATATGTTAATACTCGCGGATACCTCAATATTCGTGGATTACTCGCTTGGCGGATATCCGCACGAATATAGAGTGGACAAGACAACAGGGCAGACACAGATATCACACCATTCACGTTTATGGATATCCATTGACATCCCTAATATTGAGTATTCAACATCATTAATCCTTCTATCTCTTCTTGCTATGCATTGGAAGATTATCATTTATATAACTAATTATCTCTATTGTTGGGTTTAGTGTAGTTACTATGATTATCTTGTCGGAATTTGATCTGGCTGGTTATATACAAATTTTATTTCATTATATCGATGAATTTATTTATGCACTTAATGCTTTTTCGACTAAAATTCCGAAATTGATTATTTGATGTGAAAAGTGCTAGTCTCGGACTTTTTATCTAAGAGACATGAAATATATTCATTTGTAGATTCTAGTTGCGAGACATCGAGCTAGGTTTACAATCACAGTTCACCGTGGAAAGTTAATGCTATCATATCTATTAATTGAGCGAGACGTTAGATCTTTCGTCATTTACTGGAAACAGAAACACATAATGAGCGATAGTTGAATGTATACTAAAACACTATGAGATAAACGATCAAGCGGATATTTTTGAAGAATAGAAACTAAATCTAATACCGACAATATTATCTCTCTATTTTTTTGGTTCCTATTTAATGCATCTGATCAATCTCATGTACAATCAAACACCCTTTTTCTATACTTGGAAAAATGTTAATTGTTGAACTGTGTTTATATCACACGAGTCTAAGTGGATTCGATAACTTGGAATACTTATTTTTGATAACGTAAAACTAGGGGTGTCAAAATGGATGGATTGGATGGATTTGGATTGGATTGTTAATGGATGGATCAAAGTAATCCATTTGTCCATTAACAATCCATTAAAATGAGATCAAAAAATCCAATCCAATCCATCCATTTAGAGATAAAATCCATTCAATATCATCATTTTAATGGATGGATATCCAATCCATCCAACAAAATTAATTCAAATATTATTTTTAAATTTCATAAAACTCAAAAAATCGGCCGAAAACCGAAAATCGGCCGAAAACCCAAAAATCGGCCAAAAACACAAAAAATCGGCCGAAAAACCGAAAATTGGCCGAAAACCCAAAAATCGGCCGAAACTCAAAAAATCGGCCGAAAACCCAAAAAACACCCGAAAACCCAAAAATCGGCCGAAAAACCTAAAATCAGTTTTCGGCCGATTTTTTGTGTTTTCGGTTTTCAGCCGATTTTTTGTGTTTTCGGCCGATTTTTGGGTTTTCGGCCAATTTTCGGTTTTCAGCCGATTTTTGGGTTTTCGGCCGATTTTTGTGTTTTCGGCCGATTTTTTGTGTTTTTGGCCGATTTTTGGATTTTCGGCCGATTTTTTGTGTTTTCGATTTTCGGACGATTGTTTGTTTTTTATTTATTTTAGTGTCATTATTATTATTATTTTTTAAAGAATTTTATTATTTTTTAAAAAGTGACAATCCATTGGATTTTAAAATTAAGGTGGATGGATTGGATCCATCCATTTAATTAAATGGATGGATCAAATTCAATCCATTAACCAACTTTTTTACTAATGGATGGATTAGATGGATAAATTTTTAAATAGATTGGATGGATAATGAATAAACGGATAATATTGACACCCCTACGTAAAACTATACTTATCGGCATGTCTCAAAGTTCAAAAGCGTTTGTAGAGATACTTACAAATAATATAGATAATCTTTTACTTATAAAACGAAGCTCCTCAATAGCTCATAACCAAGCATTACGCTGACGTGGCGCTTTAAGAAAAGATTTTCAATCTCTACTAAAATTTTGTTATCATCTCTTTTAATAATAATTAATAATAATAATAATATAATAATAATAAAAAACTAATGCATTATAGAATTAATCAATATTAATGAATTGAAACTAAAACTCCTTTATGAGAGACTCTAAAAACTCAAGTCACAACTGAAATTTTATAATTATTTGTCTTAATTCTCCACTAAATTTCGATCTAAATGTGCATATTATTTTTGTCTCAAAACAGTGCACCTTTTGTTATTCCTCAATTATCTCAACTTTATTTATTTGGCAAGAAGTTGAACAAAATTGCATTAATGTATCTCTTACAATATGAAGAAGAAAAAAGGTTTGCAAGAATACTAACCAAATAAAAAAAATCGTTTGCAACAATAAATTAAATTTGGGATGATATATCCTATATAAATATGCAACATTATATGCACTTCTCATCTCCATATTTTACAACTACACTCATTTTCTTTAATATTTTCTCAATTTATCAACCTGTACGTCTTCATATTGAAATGTGTCTACCAATCAAGGGATTGTGAACATGTAAGTATATATATCCTGCCTGACTTTCACACATTTTATTTTCCATTTATATATTATATTGTGATTCAACTTTCAGCCTATAGAGAATAGGTAATGAATTGTGTAACATGATTTCTCAATACAGACGCAGAAAAAGAGTGAAAATGTAGTGGTATTCAATACTCTCGATTTTATGGAGATTATGTATCCTAATCCAAAAACATGTTAATTGTTAGAATTGGATTATCCTTTGACGATGATAGCCAATTTGATATTTAGATTTTTGATGCGGAACGTTTCAAATTATGTGAATATATTCCTTCGAACATTTGCTCATGGTAATTAAAATATCTTAAAATATTTTCCATACTCAACTAAATTAAATTAAAGTTGAAAGTTTGTATGATAAAATAAATTTGTCTACTTTCTTTTTCTAATGTATGTATGTTATATAGTTGCAGGAATATTAAGGGTACCCATGATCATGTTGTAAGTAATTGGAGATTGTTTCAGTGTATTTTAGGTGCATGTATATGTGTTATAGTATGGTGACAAGAATTAAATTTAATTTGTTGTGGTTTTATTTGTAGATACTAAAACAAACATCTAATAACCATTTTGTAATATGTGAGAAAGGAGAATTTTATAGCATTTCACATACAAACATCACATTTCTATGTATATATTGTTGTTTAGAGGGAATATCTTAGATGAGATAATGAGATATTTTGTTACCATTAATTTTTCCTTTAAAAAATGAAAAATATTTTGATCTTAAATATGAAAAATTCATAAGTTAGAGAGAGGCAATATATTAGACGAGATAACGAGTTAATGAAATATTATTGTTTAGAAAAAAGAGATAATGAAATATTATCACTTATATATTTGATTCTAGGTGAATAAAATTAGTGGTCCTATAAAGAACAAAGGAAACTATTTGAAGGCACAATATATCATGTACTGTAATTTAAAGGCTACAATAGACGCATTTACTTTAAATATTAGAGATATTATTTTTAAATCAAATATGGCACGAATTTTTGGGATACTTTAAAATTCATTATTATTGCAATTCATAATAAAAAATCAGGATCTTATACGATTACACTCTTAAAATAAAATATGATGCATGCCTTCAATCTTATAAAATATTATAAAAAATCTATTACATTAAAATATAAACAAAATTATGATATAAATCAATAAAAAATCTAATATTTTCAAACAAATTTTTATTTTTAAATTAAATATAATCATATTTTAATATACTTTCTATCATTTAACTATATATGTGATTATATCTATCACAATTATTATTTTCAATTATAAAAAAAATTAATTATATATTTTACTCCAATCCGTGCAACGCACGGGTTTACTTCTAGTAATTCATTAAAGAGATTCTCACGCAGTCAACAAGAGTTAAACACGCGTCTTTGTAAAATATGAGTAAACTATTTACCAACTCAACAAACATTTATTAACAAATCACGTTTGATATGTGATTAAAAAAAAATTATATATACACAATATGCTATTGATTTTAAAATTGGTGAATGAACTCCGTTTTATAAATTCGTTCTCTTATTTCTCTGTAAAAATGAACCAATAATTTATTTACACAGCCTTTTGATTGATATGAACCTATATATTTTAATTTTTAAGTAACCAAACTTTTGCTTGCTCACTTTAAAAAGGTGGGATCCTAGCCACTAGGCTACTTTGATAAATAAAAAAAAATTAAACACACTAAAAACTAATGATAAAATGAACAAATAAAAAAAATAAAAATATATATATATATATGTTCAATCATGTAAGAAAATAAAATAAAAATATAAAAGGGGAAAAGTTATAATAATGATGGCAATTTCTCATTTGTTGGCAACTTTTTTTTTTCTTTCTCGCAAACAAAAGGGTAAATACCACTGAATTTCACACACACACACACAATTGCGATATCTACCCAGGTAAAAGTGTACTTTTTTAGACATTTGGCATTGTAAGTTGTGTTAACTAATGTATTTGATATATTTTGTAATTTAGATATAAACCGGATGGATTCAGGGTAAGTATCAATATTCTCATTATCTATCTCATTCTCGTCTTTGAAATCGGAAAAAATCTAAACTCAGTCAATTTAAATTTTCTCTATCAAAGTCAGAACTAATTTGGACACACAAGTACAAGTGTTGTTGTCATTTAATAAAAGTTCGTGTTTGGAAAATTGTTATTTAGGCCCCCCACGTTGCTCTCAGGCCCCCCAAAAATCCCAAAATGCCCTCAAATTTGGTTTGCATAAATTTCGTTAAACAGGAACCGAAATTCAAAATTGTTCGGAGTATAGACGACGAAATTTTGTTAACATGCGCACCAAAGTGTATCTTGTGTAGGCCTTGTGTCCAGTGTAGCCAAAATGACCCAAATTTCGTTTCGGAAACGACGAAATAGTGTTACCCACTAAGATCACGTTTGTATCGTTGATGCTCGTTGTATATTTGCTTCATATTTGTCTTAAGATCTTTATTCTTCTCCTTCAACGTGTTCAAAATGATTTTCGGAGCCACCAAGTTCCTTGTCAACTGGTGGACACACTCATTTTCCTCCGGTTTTAAACGTCCGGCAAGAATGTGACCTTCCAAATTTTTGGTCATCTCATGGTTATGCTCACCAGTCACGACACTTAACTTCCATTCCTGAGACGACAAAAAGTATCCTCGTAGCCTGAACGGACACTCACATTTTCTTATTGCCGTGTCATCTCTCTTCAATTTCCTTTTCGGTTCTTTGTACACACCGCCTCTTTCGCAACCCAAAATGAAATACGGCTTCCTTTTATGGTTACCATTATCAGATTTTTCGATCACCATGGAAAAACCAGCCTTTAAAGCCTCCCTTCTGCACCAATCGATCAATTCATCTCGGACCTTAAAGTTTGCGGCATTATAAAAATACCTTCCGGTGACAACGGAAATGTCGTGGGCATCATCTGCTTCATCAATCCCAGGTTCAACAACATTACCTTGGGGAATGTCAGGTGCAACATCTATATCTTGAGGGACGACGGGTGCGACAACCGCTTCATTACCAATTGAGCCGGGTTCATCACTACTTTGATTCAATTGAGCCGAAGGATCGGCCATGACATCACCTTCAGAAACATTATACAACAACAATCAATATACATGGTACCATAACATATGAACAATGATTATACAAAACAAACACAAACATGATGATTTTGTTGCATGTAACCACATTTCGTCCTCTACGAAACGAAACACAAGGTTTCGTCTTCCACATGACAAAATCGTGTACATCTGATAAATAAAAAAAAATTATAAAATAAACCGTATAAAGCTTCCAATACCTGTTTTAATACTCCAAATCAGTGTGGGTACCTTCTATGAATGCTTCAAAGTCGAGATCAAGCCTTCAAAAACGCAACAAATCGCCAGAGATCTTTGTTTGAATGTTTAGTGAAAAAGTGATTATGATAGGACAGGTCTGTACTGTCTACTATAATAGGGTAATTTCGTTATGTAGAATACGAATATCAGCGCTTTCGTTTCGTAAGCAACGAAAACAATGTTCGATAACTGCGTGACGAAGATTTTGTATTACATGCGCGTCGGGTGACTGCCACGGCTTGCTATCTAGTGTTTCCACTCGTTTCGTCGCCTACGAAACGAAAGTATGTACCTTCGTTTTCTACGCTACGAAATGCTTTTTTAGGGTCATTTTAGTCACAACGAGGGGCCTGAGAGCAAACTTGGGGGGCCTAAATAGCAATTTTCCCGTGTTTGTCCCCTTGGTTTTCTTATTTAAGCTGCTTGCTTTTGGGCTTCCATTTAAAAAAAGTTTGCATAAAAAAAAAACTAATAACAGTTTGGACTAAAACCTAAGTGGACCGATTGGGCAAAAAAAAAAAAACTGTTGCTAGTGATTGTTTGAAAGTTTTTCCTCTCATCCCCCAAATTTCTTTATTCACTCGAAAAACTTCAGTAAAAAATTTCTAAAGTTTTTCGAGTGAATAAAAAAATTTGGGTGGAAAGAGAAAGACTTTGACTGTTTAGCTGACAAATCAGAGTTTCTATCAACATTTGCAAATTTTAAAAATTGGGTTTTGAATTAATATCTTAAAAGTGATTAGATTATTACAATTGAAAATAAAATTAAATGGACCGATCTGTCTTAGTCAAGTAACAAAGGGGCTAGCACTAAAAATACCAACTAAAAATAAATAAGATAAGGAGTAGGAACTCCCATACAATTAGCTACAAGCCGAGAACTATGCTCTAAAATACCAGGGCAAAGATTTGTTTCTCTATAGATGTGATTAACTCTAAGCTCCAAAACTATTCAAAATAACTGCAATCTCTGAAACCAGACTCCAACCATCAAGAAATGGAAGATCGTCTCCTTGAATGATCTGGGAAACCATCTCTGAATCCAAATGATCTTGGGAACAATGACAGGAAATGAAATGAGGAAAAACATTAAAAATCCTATGTTAATTGCTTAACAGCAGTCTATGATTAGCCAAAACATTTGCAACTTGGTCGTTAAAATGAGAGCTTTCAACAGGGAAGCTACGCAGCTGCAGCTATAGCTTGTGGAGAGAGGAGATGACCCTAAGAAAAGTGAAACAATTGGCAGTGAGAAATTTGGCACACTTCTTAAAGAGGATTCAAATTCACCAGAGCCAACTCTCGTTGGCACAAGAGACGTGAACAAAATGGGATTATCATGTAAACTTCCAATCATTTCCTCATTTATTTTTGAAAACATTTTATGATTCCCCTAAGTTAGAAGTGAGAGTTTGCCTCTACTTTATGATTTCTTCCCAATTTCTCACACACTCACTCACTCAACCATTCATTCACATTGAAGAACAAAAGAAACCAAATTCAGTTTACTTTGGTAATGGTCTTTCTAGTCACCCACTGTGATTCCTTGGTAGAAGAATCCAGCTTTATAAATCTTAGGCCAAGGTCATGGTGGAAAAATAGGAAAAAACCTATTGGTAGTAGAATGAGTAACAAGATTAGATAACAAAATACCACCAAACATATAAATAGTAATGCTTGACCAAGACAAACTAACTATGAACTGTTAGTTTTGTAATTCAAGCTTCTGACGAGAATAGCTTCTGAAGCAAACAGCTTCTGATGGCCACGAGACTCTCAAAACAGACTCTGACCCTCTTAGCTTCTGAAGGGCACAGGTTCTGAAGCAGCGTACTCACCCAGCTTCTGAAACAAGCGAACGTAGCCTCTGATGCTTCTCAGGCTCTGAACCTCTGGTTCAGTTATGTTTTCTGTTTTGTTAGTTAGATTAGTTTGTTTGTACAGTTGTATTTCTGTTAGTTAGTTAGAGAGGTTTAGATTTGTTAGTTGGCTTGTTTTATAAGCTACCTCTCCCATCTATTGTACATTCACCTATAAATAGGTGCTTTTGTGATTAATAAATATAACCCTTTTCCTTTATTCATTCTCTTCAATTCAATTCATAGTTCTTTCTCTACTCTTTCTTAGTGTTTCTTTGTTGTTCATCTTTGTGGGAGTTATCCCCAACAAAGAAATAATATTAGTTTCAACATCTGTCAAAAAACACATGAATTAAATTATTTTGGTATGAGGATTTTATGTTATTATTACAAAGTGATACATACACAACATACACATTTAGTGGATCAGCGGTGACCTTGCATATCAAGCATTTCATCGAGTCGCTTCAATCTCTCCAAGCCTTCACTGATCAAATAACGGATCCTTTGCTTGTCATTGCAGTTTCGATTATTTTCCATCTCTTGTCTAATTGTTTGCCTCAGTTCACCTGCACAATCCATTACATCTCAAGCAACATTGAGAATCATGATTGGGACTACAGAATTATCAAAATGCTATGAGAAAGTGTACCTCTAGCAGGAGGGGGTGCTCGACCAGAAACTCTCAAAGCTTGCCTATAAAGTTTGAAGACTCGAGCACGAATAAGGAAATCCTGGAGATCCATGGAGAAACTATGCAAGGAGATTGAAAGGAAGTGTTTTAGTCTCAGAGAGAAGATATAGAATAAAGAGTTAAGAAGAGATGCAATAAGTTGTGTCATTTTGGCAAACAGGTGGTGTGCGTTTTCAACAATCGTAAATGAGAAACTAAGCATTCGTATAAGGTTGCCGAAAAGGAGAGGTTCGTTGGCTTGTGTAAAATTTGTGCATTCCTATTTGCTACAAATAACAATTAATAACATAATTCTTAAACAGATCATAACATATACTCCTAAAATATAACTTACTGTGTTTTCTATCTTCCCGTTATGCCCAAAATACTCGCCTATTAGTATTGCTCACTGTGCTGTAATGTGATGCAACTGTACAAAAATTAACGCAAAAAATCAGAGTATTAACGCAAAAATTAATAAATTAAAATTGCATTTAATAATAATAATAATAATAATAATTGAGTAAAAAAAGTAATTAACAAGGAGCTGTCGGTAAACACTCACATTGGACGCGGATCTCATTCTGTTTGACAAAACATGCACGTTTTTGTAGTGATAGCAAAACATACACGTTTTTATGTACGTTTTATCATTCTTCATTATTTTTTGCAAAGGCTTCTTTATTCAACTAAATTAAAGGATTAAATGTTTCAAAAATGTTATTGCAGAATTAAATAAATTTTTCTTTTCTATGAATATTGAAATTTTCAATATCAGTCCCAAAAAATAAAATAGAATATTGCTTTCCAATAAAAAATTTCCGCATGCAGATCTAATATGTTACATTCAAATTTGTTTAATTATTTTTAAATTTTTGAATGACTACTTAGTATTTACAGTATTATTTTATTTTTTTACACATATTTACAGTATTATTTAGAATATTATAAACTATTCTCTAAAATAATTAAAAATTTTAAAATAAAATTAATTAAATATAATTCTTTTAAACTGTTAAAAATTTAAGATAAAAGTAAAAAAATTTGGCCTAAAAATTAGCCTAACCATGTATGCAAGGAATACTTTTGACTTGAGTGAACTACTTAGAGAAAAATATCATAGTATCATAATTAATGCTCCAAAGTACTACTCTTTTCATTCCACTTCTATATATAAACAAAATTTGATTTTTTAGATTTATTGAAAAAGTAATATATCTAATCTATATTATTGATTAAATACATTAATTTAAAAGATAATATTTTGTTAAGGAAATCAAATAGAAAATTGTTGTATAAAAATAATTTTTTTTTACACTTTTTAGAGGTTGATTATACAAGTTTCAAATTTTTTTTATCATAATTGGGATTTGGATTTGTTGCTGTGAAATCACACTATTTTCAATCACATCCTTTGTTTGAATTTGGACGGTTCAAATCAAACATTAAGTATAACCTATGAAGCACGGATACCTTGATGATTAGGCGTGTCGCATTGTCCGACACTCGTAATGCACTCCTACGACACGTGTCGGATAGCTCAGACCGGTGTCCAAAAAAATCAATCTCCGACACTCTTTAAATCGGTGTCCGACACCTGTAAAACACTCATGCAACACGTGTCGGACAAATGTCCCAAAAGATTTTTTTCTTTGATTCTGCTCTCCTTAAACACAAATTAGACGCATGTTCATGGAGATTAAAAATAAGTCGGTGCAACGATATCGATCAATGACGGATTGAAGACTTGATAAAAATTTTAGTTTTTTTTTATAGTAGATAGATAAATAAATATCAAATATTATTGTATCTTGTTAATAATTTTTTTTTTAAAATTAAATGAATGCGCAATTTAAATAGACATGTATATATTTTGATTTTTAATTTAGAATTTTTATAAATATATAGCGGTGCTGGTGTTCTATATTTTTTATATTAACAATGTCGACGTGTCCGTGTCTATATTATGTTAGGTGTCCGTATCAAAATCCGTGATTTATAAATTATAACACTATAAATCGGACGGTTCAAAGGAGTTTCTGCGCATCAAATCCATTACATCATGTTAGCGGTTAAAAAAAATTGTTTGTCGATATCTTAAGTTGTTTGTACCCACGTGCCATGTTTGATTATTAGATCGAAAGTTTACAAGTCAAGGAAGTGACGAAATTACATGCAAATACATGACTATAAAACATAAAATATGTATTCAAGTTAAACAAATATTTATTTACATTAAAAGGATTCTAAAAAGGTTTGCTTGTGCAGCATCAAAAATTCAAAGAAGAAAATGACAAGCTGTTGGATAAAGAAATATAAAAAATAAAACTAAACCAATAGTAGTAAAATTGAGTAGACGGTAACCTGCATCAACCCGCAACGTTGTTTATTTGAATGTGTATCACAACAATCAATTATGTTTATTTATTAGTTTAAGGAAAGAGCGTCTGTCTTTGTCTTTATCAAGTCACAGCGATTTGTTTGACCAACAGAAGAAACCCTTTCATAACATAACATAAAATATCCCTTCCTTCCTATCCTACCTTTATTGACAGAGTCAAAATACATACTACATAATAACGTAATAAAAATCCACCTTCTGTTATATTTTCAACACAAGCATATCTGTATATAAACACATAAAGTTAGTTAGCTATAGCTGCAAATTTGATCTGTGGCAATTAATCAATCATGGAGAAAGAGAAACAGAGTAAACTGAGGAACAAGTTCTTCAAAGCAATCACGGTAACATTTCAAAACGCTCCTTTCAGTCCAGGAAGGGATCACAAATTCAGATCAGACAATAACACAAACAAGTGGGGTGCAAAAACCAAAGGATTCTCTGGACCTGTCGTTACTATGATTCCGTACGAAGCTAGAAGAAAACCCAAAGATGGTGCAGTCACCGAAACACAAGAGCCCACTTCACCCAAGATTTCTTGTATGGGACAGATCAAGCATCACAAGAAGAAACATATTGCCAAAAACAATATTCCACTTCCGACCACACGAAACGATGCTTCTACTCCAAAAGATACGGAGGTGAAGAAATCCAAGTTTCAGAGGATATTTTCACAGCGATCGAAATCGAAATTCATGGAAAGGAAATCGGATGGTAATTCTGGGGGTGAAGGGAAGAACGCGCCGCCGATGGGTGATATGAGGCGATTCGCGAGTAGTCGTGAGGCTTTTTCTAATTTCGATTGGAAAGCTGTGATAGAGCCTGAAGAAATTGATCAGAGGGATTGTTTTACTGATGGAGAAGAGGATGAGATCTTGATTCCATTTTCTGCACCTATTTTGGTTGGTGGTGGTGATGCTGCTGCTGCTGCTGCTGATACAACATCATCTAATTTGAAGTTCAAGCCAAGGAATGAGATTAATCTTTGGAAGAGAAGAACAATGGCACCACCTAGACCTCTTCAGTTGAATCCTGTGCTGAAGGCTAAATAAATTACTAGTATCATTCTTTCATTATTACTTTATTTTACTCCACTTGTTCAAATTGTAGATTTCTTTCTATTTTTTGTTTACTACTACTATCTACTAGTATCATTTTGATGCCCATATATATAGTAATAATAGGTTTATGTGCCAAACAAGAGTTAGTATCATTATTCTTGGCTACCTGTATAGAAATCTTAGCATTTTGATTAATGATTAAACTCAGTCAGATTCAACCCCCCAACGAATTGCTGTATGAGATCATGGTAGTATAAAAATAGTATAAGTGATGTATGGTATGGATCAAGTCCAACTTAAGCAAAAATTATTGAAATGAATAAGATAAGGAAAAAATATTGAATTTTGTAAACAATTGGAGTAGTAATTGTCATTTCTCAGGAAAATTTCAAAACAATGATGTACTGTATGATTAAGCATAATATTTTTTCTTATTGTTCAAATTCAAATGGAGGACTTAATTTGGGACTCGTGGTTGTTACTTACAAGAAAGTTTATGCTTAATTAATAGTAATTTGTGTTTTCCCAGTTGTCATATAGATCATCAATAGACCATATAATAGTGGTAGTAATATAATCCTTCAAATTCACGAACGAGACGCATGTGAACGCAATAAAGAAATGGCACTGCTTGGTTGGTGAGTGAGGCTGCTTTTTGTCATTTTCTTTATGTATTTGTCTGCCATTGCATTTTCTAATCAATTTCCTTGTCGTTTCCTTATGTTGCCAAAAAAAATATATCAATTTCCTTGTTGTTTCCATCTACAAAATTCAATTTTCTCAAATCATCAACATAAACTAATCCAATGCATTTGAATAAAAAAATTCCCTCAATTAATTGGTTTGATTAATCTTTATAAAAAAATTTGTGCATGACTACTATATAAAGTCAATTTTTGAAAGCCTCGAGTTTCAATTCATTATTGGCTCAATTTTTAATTACTACTACTATATAAGGTCATGAAATAAAATTAATACAAATACATATTTAATTTGTGCGCACCGATAATGTATTTTTTTTATACATGTATCGAATTAAATAATTTTATAATGCCATTTTTAAGTTAGCTTTTAAAATTTCTTTATAAATATTTGTTTGATACAATTTGGTTGGATGTATGAGTAAAAAACATTACATAGAAATTAATCAAAATAGAAAACAAATGCTAAATTGAGGTAATGAACAAATGTGATGGGTTTTTTTCAATAAATTTTTCTTTCAAATAAATAGTATAACTTTAGGGTGAGAAGGCAACACTTAGGTTAAAAGTAAGAAAGATCTTAAGTTCAAAATGATATTAATAAAAAGGGTCAGGATCAAATGACACCAAGGTGTCAAACTTAGTAACATGACACCTCCGATAATTCTTTATCGGATAATCGTATTACAAAATCAACCGTTGGATTCAAAGCTATTATTATATAGATCATGTCTATAAAATTTAACATCAATCGGAAACCATTTGATGGGTTAAAGAGAAGGATAAAAATTAACGGTTTTGACGAAGTTTTGTAAGACGTTGATTTTTATGCATCTCATTGACATATCAAATGATTTCCGATTGTTGTTAAATTTTATAGACATGATCTATATAATAATAGCTTTGAATCCAACGGTTGATTTTGTAATACGATTATCCGATAAAGAATTATCGGAGGTGTCATGTTACTAAGTTTGACACATTGGTGTCATTTGATCCTAACCCTAATAAAAATATTTATATTTATTTTTCTCTAAAAATACAAGAAAGGCTTCAAACCAAGATTTAGGCTTCAAACCAAGATTTTGAGATATAATTTTGTTTTAACCACTAAACTAAACCTGAAATGGTTCTTTTCAATTTTCAATCACGTTACTTTGGTGTGATGGTGTCCAAGACATTCGTGCTCCAGCATGCAGAAAGGGATGTTAGCCGACTCGATAGTGTGATTAATTTCGTTAATTCAGTTTTCAAAATATAAAATCAAAACAAGGTTCTTGTTTTTACTTACATAATTTCACAAGCGTATAGATAAATTACGATGGGAGAATTGCAACATGTAATGGCTGAAATCATGATGAAACAATCGTATCGTATTACAATAAAAAGGCTAATTATAACAAAATATCTAAATGATAGAATGAAATAGTTTTGCAGGGCTGAAGTTATTATGCATAAGGAATCCTTATGCACGGTGCATAAGTGAATAACAACTATCAGATTAGCCCTCCACGTGTCATAATCGTAGTGCAGTTTAACATACATACCGGAACAGTTGAGAGAAAAGTGTTCCGGTATGAATATGTATACCGGAACACTTGAGAAAAAGTGTTCCGGTATACATAAAAGTGTTCCGGTACAGTTGAGGAAAGTGTTCCGGTATGCATAAAAGTGTTCCGGTAACCTTATGCATACCGGAACAGTTGATGGAAAGTGTTCCGATATAACCTTATGCACGGTGCATAAGCAATTGCTTATGCACCATAACCGGACCCGTTTTGCAGTGTCACCGTAGAATAAAATAAAAATCTTCCAAAAACAATATACTAGTATTATATTGTTATTTATAGTTTTGGAAATTCAATCCACTTGTTCACAAGATAAAGTGGAATAAGGTATGTTTGACATGACTTTTTTAGGTCTCAAGCTATCTGAAAGCTAAAAGTGAAAATAAGAACTTAAAAAAGGTAAACTTGTTTGGTAATGTTGTTTTCTTAGCTTCAAAAGTCTTTTATCTATATATTTTACTCGAAAAATAAGCAACTTTTTTCTATCAAGAACTTATTGAAAATTTGTTTGACCTAACTTCCCCTTTTATTGAGTAAATTTTTTTGAAATAATCTAAGTCAAACAGTACCTAAATATCATACTAAACAATTTAAATAAATAAAAATTCAACTTAGAACATTGGAACAAACATATAAATATTATTTGTCTAGTTCGACCAGAATTAACCTACGTTTATAGGAAGAATATTTCTTCATTCCACCATCAATCAATTTCTACAAGAGATACAAGAAAACTATATTTTGTACACTTTTATCTTTTAAGAGAGTTAAAAAATGACCAAGAAATTATCTTCAATTAATCTCATTTCTTCTCTTAACCCCTCACTTGATTATCAATCAAGACTAAATAAGACTCAAATCATTTTCCTAAAGATTCTTAACAACCCAGAGTGTTTGAAATGTGTATTTCAACCCGGAACCCCACAAAAGAACCTCAACAAAACAAAAATCCTAACCTTAGGTTCAAGTTGCGTATTGTAAAAACCTAATTTTTAACTCGTATTTTAATAGGCAAAACTGTCATGTTTCAAATCGACCTTTCTGTTTCTTAACAATGATTCAAATCAACCCTCACAACACACCTATAAAATGAAATTACACTGTATGATTCGATCTCAAACACTTAATTCCAATTAATCTATCTATTAAACTACTTGAATCCAATTTTGACACCAGATTCGAACCAACACCTTCAAAAGCAAATAAACTACATATTTTCAGGAACATTCACATTAATTTTCCACCATAATTTCGAGATTCATTGTTGGGTGTCTTCTTCCAATCCCATTAATGGACGACTCAACCTCAAATTGAGTTTCCTCCATCACAACTTCACACCATAAACCTTTGGGTGACTTAACTTCCAAAAGCATTTATTCACTATGCATTTTGTCTTGCAACATGCAAATCTCATTAAACTACCATGATCGAAACTTCAAACTATTGTCAGTTTTCAACATTTTCAGTTAAGTTTCATCATTTAGCAAACCTTTTTAACTACTCCAACTATACTCGTGTCACTAACATGAAGCAACCCAAATCTCATAGCTTAGTTTTACCATGTGAGTCTTGACTAGCTACTGATGCATAACCAACAATAATAGCATAACCATCTATCATGTATAAGCCACACACTTTGGTACTTCTAATATTATCTTTGCATCATGCAAAATCTCCATTATCGCATGCTCAATTCTGGTTTCCCAGTCTAATCCATCAAACAAGATTATCGATAACAAATTACGCTTAGGTTCAGAAACATGTCCCACATCTAGTCAAAGAAATTCACAGTTATCAAACATCATAATACGAACCAAACACATACCTTTAACCTTACAAGCTTCTTCATTTGCAAGTTGAACAACTCCACCTTCTACCAGCTTCAGAGTTTAAAGTATTTATTCCTTAGACAAATATGATAATAGCATCCAAAGTCTGTGACCCACCTCTTCTATAGTTCCCAACTTATAACTATTAAGGTGTGTCTTCACACCCTGATAGCTATCCTCTGATGCAATTTCAACTTGCACATAATCATCATTTACCCCCAACTCAGGATAATCCTTCGTGAAGTGACAATTGAAAACGTACGCTAAGGTCCCCATCCTTAAAATGCTCAAACGATTTGGGCAACGAATTCAACAAGAGTAAAGTCTTATTCTCATTGTCAAATTGTTCACTTTGATGTTTACCAAATCATTAATGATTTAGTTGAATTTTGTCAATTGCTCCATTATAGTTTTTTTTTTAAATTACTTAAAAAGGGATTTATTGAATACAAATGATGATATCACTACAAATTCAAGCCTGGATACTATGAGGAATCTCTTCCAACCACACCCTATTGCTATCTAAATGGGTCTTTTTTGCAAAACTATGAGCAACCTTTGATCTATTTCCATAACAAAAATTTACACTTTGAAAGCATCCTTTCTTTTTCACAATCTCTTAAACGCAAAAACCCGAAGCTGTTCCGGGAAGAAGGTGTTGCGGCATATTGATAGGTTTTGACTCTACTATCTTGAACGACACGTAAAAGACATATATGCCAAAGAAGTATGCTATTTAGACACACAAATTGTATTTTTTTGTTATAACATAGAAGGCAGGCATGTACGCTAAAGAAGTAAATTATTTATTTAAACACACAAATCTCGGACACAATATCCGACACTATATAAAATACAATTCGGATGTGTGTGATATCGAAAATGAGAAAAATTAAATAATATAAAAATCAGAAACCATTTATACATATTGGGTTGATATTAGATTTTGTGTACGAGAAACATTTCCATATACTAAAATTGTTTTTCATTTTCCAGGTAATTTCTTCCTCATGCCTGGCTAACTAATCACAACGAGCAATATGTACTATTTATAAGTTGTAACAGTTCAATCAGTTTTGTTCTCAACGAAATATATTGCGATATGAAAATTAAGCAATCTGCTTAACAAAAGATAGGATACAATACAATTAAGGATATCTTTCGAAAAAAGAAATCAGTGAGACAATCCTTAACTATATATAGCTATTATCTCACCAACTAAGCTTAACATGTTTATCTGAACACAGTTATCTAATGTTGAATCAACTTGATTAATCAATACACATGACACAATCAATCAATCAATCAATTAAAAGATTGATTGAATAATGAAATGAAGATTTAATAAGTGACACGCACCCCTTGGTACCTAAGGATTTCACCAATGAGTTCTCCTTTCCCTGAACCAACATACCTTCCATCAATCTTACCATCTCTTATGAACAAAAAAGTAGGCACCTGAATCACTTCCATGTCCTTCAAAAACTGCATACAGCTATCATTCTCATCTCCATTCATCCTCGCAAACACAACCGTATCGCTCATTTGTCTCGACAGCTTAATCACTGTCGGATAAACCTTAACACACGGCCCACAATGTTTGAGTCCAACATCAAGGACAATAAGTTTATGATCAACTTTATGATCCTCAATAAGTTTCTCAACATCCTCTCTGTTATGCAGTTGCACCACAGCAGAATGGTTGTCACCGTAGTATAACACATCACCAACAAGTGTATCTGGACCAATAGCTTCTTCTTCGTGAATCTTTTCTTTGCTTTTGTAGAAAGTGAAGTGAGGCACTTTATCTACTTTCTCTCTTTTGCAGAGTTCTTTTGTTTTGTCTGATTCGTCTCCCATAACGAGTAAGAATTTGACGTCGTTACAGGTTCGACTGAGGTCGACTAAGAAAGGGTATATCTCGATGCTCTCTGAATCTTCGCTGGTGGCGTATTCAACAACAACGAGTTTGTCTTTTGCTGATTGAAGTGCTTCGTCGAATTCTTCTATGCTGTGGACTCGCTGAACTCTTTCATCTTTTTTCTTGGCAGCAGCAGCAGCAGCAGCAGCAGCAGCTTCAGCACCTGAAGGAGGAGCTGCTGTTGCTTTGGTGATAAAAACACGTCTGTGCTGATGAGAGGCTCCTATACGAGAACGGTGTCTTGTGTGAAAATTGGGTAGAGAAGGACGAAGGGAAAGGAGCTTATTAGGGTGGGTTGAAATTGAAGGAGGGATTGAGGGTTTGCATATGAAATTGGTGCAGTACTGTGTGATTGAAGCCATGATCTGTTTCAAGTTGACTGACTTGCAGCACGGATAACAGCAATCAGGAGATTAATTGGGAAAGAAAGAAAGAAAGAAAGAACACAAAACTAAGAGAAGAAGAATTTGCAGTATGATATGATTAGATATCATCATATCTATATCTACTTGCTTAATTCACTTGTGGTATAGATTCACCACACGTGTCTTTTCATTTATTTGTTTCTTTTTCACTTCATTTTCGTTTTTTTTTAATCATATTTCATGTATTCAAGAAAATAAAATAAGTAGTACTCCTATATAACAGTGATAATATTAATATAGCAGTATATTTAGTAAATAAATAAACTCTATGTACAATAATCTGCATCACAATTTCTTCAAAAAATCACTAGTCGCCTTTCATCTTTCTCGTTTTCTTGTTCATAATTCAATATAAAAACCAATTGCTTGTTCTTCTTTTTTTCTTCATTCAAATTTGGCTTGTTCTTTTATACGACTTTCACACACAGAACGTGGCAAACTAATAGAGGCTAGACATAAATAACGTGGCAAACTAGTTTTTTTTATGTCTAACGAAAAGGAACTTCAGGGGAGAAACACTCGTAAGTCTTGTAAGTAAAAGCACACAATTAGTGTAAATTGATAACTCCAACCAAATTATCACCAATTATTTAATAAAAATCAACTTCTTATATTAACCCATTATTTCAAATGTATACTTTAGAATAAGAGAAAAGAAAAATGTAATTCAAAATTATCTTAAAAAAAGGAGAGTAATTTGTTTGAAATTAAAATTAAAATTAGTTTACATCCATAACATATCATCCCCTTCAAATTATATGAATCACTTTCTTTAAACTTTGATAAATCATTAACTAATAAACTATTAATTCAGTTGCAAAATATAACCCTCTCACCTTTTTTGTTGAAAAATAGTCTCTCGATAATTTAATCCCTAAACTATGTAAGTATAATAAATAATCTTTAAACTTTTCAATACATTAGGAATTACTTATTGGAGAATGTTAACGAAGTCAAGTGCCCTTAAAAGATTGTTTAGGGAAATAAAAAATATATTAGTAATTTGTATAAAAATGTGGTGTAATTAGATGAGTATTTGTTTCCGCATTTTGGAGAGCTAGCTTCTCATTTCCCACGTTTGAGAGGCTCAGGTGAGCGGCTGCAGCAGACCACAGCGCAACCAAACAAAAATAACGACTTGTATTTCTAATACAAAATTTTATTTTATAGATACTTTAACCAATTTAAGGATACTTGTTAACTAACATGACACATCTGATTTAGTAAAGTGGATATATAGCAATGCTTGGTTCAGCTAGCTAACCACAAAGATGCCCAAAGTGCTTGCTTGCTTGCTAAGGATTTGGTGGCCAAATCATCGGAAGTTGATTGTAGGGGTAAGAAGGAATTAGTAACTCCTTTTACAATCTCTTTGCAGCTAGCTAGGTGATGCAAGCAAGCATTGTTATAAATCCATTTAGATTAGATAAATTCTTACCATCTAAATAACGTGCCATAAATCCATTTAAGTTATTATATACAAGGTCATGCGCTAGAGTCACACAGCTTGAAGCGTGAAATTAATCAACTGTAGACAACAATGTACGTACGTGGCCAGCCAGTCTGATCTAAACACAGTTTTGGCAACATTTGGAGGAATTCATGTGAAATGTTTTTCAAAAACACACATATTCTGTGACTGACAAAGCACCTAACAAACAATTTAGCTTTTCCTAGATTAATCACTCACACACTCGAGGTGCCATTTATTATCAAGGTCAACAATTTAGCAACCTAGATCTTACTCGAACATAAAATTTCATCATACAATTACGAACATACTTATAAAAGAGCTGCTAGCCGTGTCAACCAACAATCACAACGGAAATTGAAGACATAAATCAAAGAAAGCATATACTAGTAGTGAGTGAACGAATCAAGATCAAGGTTTAGGGTGCAAATCAATGACCTTTGTCCATGAGTGACGCGTGGATATATCCGTCCACCACCTGGACACATTTTCTCTTGAAGAGGTGAACAGAGCAGCCGTGTCATCATCATCATCATCATCAGCGGAAGCCACCAAGTAATGAATATTGGGAAGATGCGAAAGATCAGCGAGTGTGAATTCATCACCGGCCAAGTAACGAGTTTCACCGAGCCTCTTATCGTACACATCAAGCACTTTCTTCAGCTTTTCTTTACTCTGTCTGATTGCTCCTTGGTCTTGCTTGATCTTCATTCGAGGAGCGAATGCTAGCTGAAGAGGGTGGGTTGAAGCTCTGTCCTTCAGCCTCCAACCATTGATCTATGGAAGCCTTGGCCAGTGGATTCGTACCGTACAGTTCCTTGTTTCCTTTGTCTCCGTGTTTCTCACAAACGTACCGGCATATCGCTCTAGACTCTGATATACTAATATGTTTTGTTTTGTTATTTGAAACATAAATTAAACTAACTAGCTAGTAATTGATAATTAATTAAGTTAACTTACCGAAGAGAGATATGTGGTCATCTTGAAATGCAGGTACTTGGCCAAAGGGCTGAAATTATTATTATTAATAATTAAGGAATGAGAATGTGAGTATGATATAAGAGACACATCACACACACAATTAAGATTAAGTAACAAGTGAATTAAGTGAATAATAATAATGATTACATTACATACATGGATTTTGAGGAAATCAGGGTTTCTGTGTTCTCCTTTGGACATGTTGAGAGAGATGAGTTGAAATGGGATGTCTTTCTCGTTCAGACATGCCAGCACTCTTGAAACGGCGGTCGACAAGGCTGGTCCGTACACTTTAACTGCTGCTGGCGACGCCATTTTTATTCTTTTCCTATTGATTATTCCTATCCTATCCTATCCTTTTCTCTTCTCTTCTCTTCATCAACCAGGTAGGTAGGAGTACTGTACTGTACTACTACTACTAGTAAATGTAAAGTCACGGTAGATAGATAGATGAGGTTGGCGGGGCGCACTTTTTCCATCCACTTTCATTTCCCAATTCCCATTTTTTGCCTTTACTTTATCCAAGAAAAAAAAACAATAAAATTGTATTTTTTTAGTTTTCAACATAATTTTAATTGCATTTTCTTAAGACTCACCGGTATTTAAAAGGTCATGCTAACAATATTATTAAGTTACACAATCCACAACAAAGATATAGATTTGGAGGATATTTTTGGTCGAAACCAGGGTATCCACCGCCGAATGCAGTTACTATTCTCCTCGCTAGATTGAAGGCACCTCAAAGGATGGGATAGCTGGCCCACAGATTTAAAGTTGCTCTGTACTCAAGGCGACGATCGAACCCTCGACCCTTGGTTAAGAGAGGATGAGGATTCGGAGGATATGCCATGCAAAGTCTAAATTAAATTAATTATTTAATTATTATAAATAACTCTGCATAGAATTATGCATCTAAATTCCTCCAAGTTTCAGTTGTATAGATTTCAACTCAAAAGTTTTCAAAAATTGCTAAGTATGCCTCACCTCCTCCCAAAACATCTGTACAATATGTTAAAAACCATATGATCTGATATGACCCAATTCGAATAGAAATCACACTCCAGAATTTAGAGAGAGAAACTAAAACTAAAAGAGAGAAATTTGTTATATTTTTCATTACTTCAAATCATGAGATACTACAATACTTATATAAACTATTGCATACTCATAGTAAGATAGCAATAACCGCATTACTCAAAAACTAACTAATAGAATATGTTTAAAAGACCCCTTCTAGAATGAACTAGAAGATTCATTATTTTCTTATCCTCATGTCATGATCCTAACACGTTACATGACTTCATGCTCAACAAAGCTTTATGGACCACATCATCCTTTGTCACAAGTTTAGTAAGTTTCCTCGTTTCATCATCACCCAAGGGACTTCAAATCACCATATGCTGGCATGCTGCTCATCACTTCCCCACATCATTTCTGGAGGTACCAACCAGGACTTGTGCACCACTCCCTTTATGGTAAATGAAGGCTGTGAATCTTATTGTGAATCACCTTCTGATCAGGAGAAAATAAATTATCCATTCTCCCCAACTTAACCCAATTTACTTGTAAAAAAAAATAGTTTTATATTCATTCATTAAGAATCTCCTTTTGCCAAACTAGTCCTATTTTGTAATACTGGTTCATGACCAAAGGCAGAAGGCTATCCTTAATTACCAGTCTACACCATCACATGTTTTTGCATATTATTTCTTCATTGCATACAATATTCTACTATGCACTTTATATTCTCCTTTTGCAAAAGTACAAATGATCAAGCTAGTATCATTTATTTATATCCCAACAGATATACAAAATACAATTTACAGGTAGATAATCTTATGGTTTTAATTGACAGTTTCTTATTCTAGTTGTCATATATCATACGACACAAATTGAATCCCACTGGAATTATGAACACAGATTGTGTTCTTTTTTCCACATATTTACATTTACATGTGCCTTCAGCTTATATCACCATGTCGTGGCCATTGGCCAATGACTATATCTAGTCGTGCTCATGCATTCCCTTAGCCTAAGCCTTAACCTTAACCTTAACCTTCTTCTTGCCTGCTATCTGTATATAAGGAGGAAAAGGAAGTGTTTTAGAATCTTAAGCAAGACAATTACAAGAACAAGTCAATCTAGCTCTATTCCTCCTCATACCATGTTGTTAATGTGCTGCAGAAACTTGAGAATTTCTGAGAAATCGGGCCTTAAACACGGATCTTTATGCCAGCACCGGTGAATCAATTCCACTAACTTTGGATGAGTATCCCTTGGGATTTCAGGCCTCAAATCCTGCATTTTAAGTCCCTCAAATCTAATTATTTTTCACTGAATTATTTTGTGCATATTATGAATTAATAACATATTCTTATCTTGCAAATCCAGTGAGTGACAGCGGTTTGTCATCCTTGAATTCTCTTTAGTGATACAATATCCTTCATTCAAAACACTAGTGTCATTTCACTGACACTGGCAATTTCTTGGTAACAGATAATAACTTATAGCGTATATGTTTGACCAATCCCACCCGTCCAAAAAAGCAATAGGTATAAGAAGGAATAATGTATAATAATAATAATATAATATAATTGGCAAGTGAATACCTTATGTACTACTCCAATTGCTGCTTGCAATGGGGATAGATCTTCATAGGGAAGCTGGGATTCAACCACAAAACATAGTTCATATGTTGAAATCAAAGCAACCTTAATTGAATGAAAACCACCTAAATCAAGTCTTTGAAATTAATTTATCTTCTTCTTCCGTTATTTTTACTTCCTAGGTAAATATGTATATTTATTTTAAAGGAAGTGAAATTATAACTATTTACTCTTCTCCATTTCAAGAGTCTTGATTGTTGCAACTATATACAATTGGAAGATGAAGTTTGTTTGAACATGAGAGAGATATGGACTTGATGGAGTCAATATTGGTGGTTGTCTTCTGCTTAGTACAGTATCCACTTTCAGGAATTAATCTAGCTAATGCCTTGAAATCTATATAAATTAAATGTATTGTAATGGAATTATACTTTCAACATTGTGTGTTAAGGGCTTTCCATTGATAGAAAGAAAAAAAGCAGTGTAATTCAAAACGGTGTGTTGTTACAATTTAGTGCAAATCAGTTTTCTGCTGGAAAGGTGAAGGGAAAGGACTGTCTCTTTGGTCTTGGCTCTTGGATGTAAGTAAGATTTTTTTTAGAAGAAGAGGTTATGCAGAGTTCATTACCTTTCTTGTGAGCAGCTCCCAAAGAATAATCCCAAAGCTGAAAACATCAGCTTTGTGGTTATATGGCTTATGTTGAATAACCTTTTAAATTTCAAGGGAATCACAAGTTATAATGAATTCAATACATGACTTTTAAAAGAATTATTGATCAGCACTATAAAAGAATGCATCAATATATACATACATACCTCTGGAGCCATCCATCGGTATGTTCCAGTTTCTGCAGTCATTATACCAGATTGATTTTGCAATCTGGCTACACCAAAATCAGCGACTTTGACTACCTGCTGGATAAGTTTTTGAACGATGGTCACATTGGCATAAGTTCATATGATGTTCACTGTAAATCTTCACAATGCTAATATGAGCAGCAGAAAAAATCTGACAGTTTTTAATTTCTAATTTTTATAAAGGTGGCCTCATATTCACAATGCACTAATTCCTAAAAACTAAGAAAAAAACAGTTTTATTTTTGGTTCGATCAATATGAAATTGTTTTGCACTTCTAATGATTTGCATTCCAGTCAACATGAGCTATCATGTACAATAAAATGGTAAGCAAAATAATATACACATAACTAGAACTTTAGAGTGGTTTAGTGTTCTAGTATGATTTGAAAGCATTAACTATGAAACAACAAACTGTAAGAATCACTCACCCCTTTCTCATCCATCAAAAGATTTGCAGTTTTGAGGTCTCGATGTATAATATTGTTTTTGTGTAAATAATTCACTCCTTGGGAGACATCAATTGCTATTTTGAGCAAAGAAGGAAGAGTAAGTATGACCTTCTGTATATGCAGAAAGTCATACATATTTCCACCAGACATATATTCTGAGAAAAAACAGATTATATATTGAAATTTACAATACATTTCCTAATACGTTTCTGTCTGTAAACAAAATATAAGAAACAAGATTAACTGCATCCAGAATGACAACTTTTACCTGTGACAAGATGAAAGTTTGGTTTTGCACAGGCACCAATAAATTTGATAACATTCTTATGCTGAATTTTACTGCAATAATTCAATTTAAAAAAATCCATGAATTACTAATCATAGAATCTTTCTTGGTGGAAAAGTAGCCACAAGAGTGACCATTACACTCGACACTCATAAATATAAAAAAAATAGTAATGCATCCTCTCTACTCCATGGTAGTTAAAATCCCGATTTTAGTCCTAAAATCTTACGATCTTACAATTATACTTGCCCTAAACGATTATGATTACACATATAATCCTACTTTTGTGGAATCGGGTGGAGTCCCGATTTGAATCGTAAAATCTTACAATTTAGTGATTATGCTTGTGTCCGTTAAAAAAAAAAAAGAAAAACTCCCCGGTGTCCCCGTCCTTCTTCTGTTTCATTTCCAAATGGCTTCAAACTCTCATGCTAATGAATTTAAATTTACATAAGTATTTCAAGTGTGATTTAATGTTTTGTTTGTCTTACTTGTGCAATTTTATATGCATATAAATGAATTCATATGCATATATTTGAGTTTTATGAATTTTGTATAATCTTATGATTAGTGTTACGATTTACGATTTTACTTCCCCTTTCCGATCTTATGTAAAATCTCGATTTTAACTACCTTGCTCTACTCAGTGTTTAATCTCATCTATCTCTAACCTTGAATGTAAAATATAAGAAACAAAGGTTAGATACTTTAGTTCTTTTCTGTCAATTTTATGTTTTAGTTGTCAAATTTTTCCTTCTTCTACTTATTTCAGGCGCCTGATCACTAGAACTAAAACGTAATGACATAGAAAATATTTGACAAACTCAAATGCGAAACTAGTAGAAATGGCCAAAATGTCTAACGTTTATAACTTAAGGAGGATCAAAATAGAACGAAAAAAACTTAAGGGATCAAAGTGAAACATTAAAATAACTTAAAGAACCAAAAGTGTAATGAAAGTTAAATAATACATTAATTCAAGGCAAATGGCCGAGTGGGAGTGAGAGAATGGGAGGGAGGAATGAATGTTGTGATAGAACAAACCTCGTGATAAATATTTCCTGAGAAAACTCCCTCTGCATATTTTCATTTAGACTACCATTCTTAAATACTTTGATAGCCACATCTTTATTAATATAAGTGCCTTTGTACCTGTGTCAATCGAGCAGTAACTCAATATGTATTGATTCAAAAAGATTTAAAAAATATTATATGATAATACTCACAAATCACTGACGGATCCGGAGCCAATTTTCTTCTCGTATCTTAAACAGCTTGCATCAATTTCCCACACATAATTTCTACTGACGGGTTTGTTTACATGGTTAGAGATATAGTTCATCCAAATTTTCTCTGGTTTCTCCTTAGGAAGATTGCACCAGGGCTGCTTGTAGGTTACAATCCAAAACACGAATTATAAATAATGCTCAACTAAAATATGAGTAGAAGCCTGGATAGCAATAACACTTAATTATAATTACGAATTAATTACAAAAAAAAAAACTGTATTATTTTGCAACACTATGAACTTGTTTAGTCCATAATTTGAAAACAATTTTTTTTCATTGCTTTATGTATAAATATTAGGAAAGAAATGAAAACAAAGTGACACATTTTATAATTAAAAGTAACAACAACACAAAAAAATTGAAGGGTGACAATTACCCTAAACAAATTGTGTAGTAATATCAGATGTAAACTGAGAGATTGATGCTTTTGAGGAGGGGGAACATGAATATGTTTTACGATGAGTAAAGACAAATTATTCAGTAGACTAAAGGTGTAACAAGTAACATAAAAATACCTACCTCGATTTTCTTAATTTTCTTTGTTGGAATATGTTTTAGTATCCCAGTCTCCTGTAAATTTCACATGAACCTTTTTAATGATGTTGAAGTAAAGAAACTAGAGACCAAAGTAAAGTTAAATAGTCCCCTTCCTTTTATTTAACTAAAAGAATGAGTGCATATACTCTAGTACATTATATTGAGGGCTAAGGTAGTAGGTTGTCAAACTTACATGCGATTGATTTGTGAGAAGTTCTGTAGATGTTAAATAAATACCTTCTTTAGTTCAGTAAGACATGTTATTTCAACATATATTCAAAATTGATAAATTTATTAACAAGTGAATTGAACTGCCTACCATGCGTGAACTGTATGTGAGATTATCGGGGCAAGATAGAGATGGATACCTTGCGAAAAGGGAGAAGGGGGAACCGTTGATCTTCCTGATAAAAGGTAAAATTATATCTTAGAACATATTTAGTAACCAAAGGTTTAACAAGTGACATACAAATGGGGCATACCTCAAGTTTCTGCATTTTCTTTGTCACTTCATGCTTGAGTCTCTCAGTATCCTATAAAGGTTAATGTGCGAAGATTAATTAAGTAACTTACGAAATATCTTACGAAATAATTCAGGACAAAAGTAGAGTTCAATATAGGACATCCTCCTTTGCTAAAAAGAAAAATACCTTGCCTACCCAACCATCAACAACAAAAACATCTAATGAATATCCATCCAATGTGGAAAAAGCATGTGCTTCTTGAATATTCAGCCCAATCTCAGAGAGTAAGGTAGTCAACTGTAAAGGCAATACCAAACATCTCATATTATAAACTATTTTTTTATTTATTACCAAAAAACTTGTAGAACTAGGAGTTCCATATAACAGACAAGCTAGAGTTACATATTATTATTGTAACCATTATGCAATGAAATACAAAGAAACAATTCATGTTTATAATAAAAGTTTAAATTTTCTGCCATCTTGCTTAAATCATATAACTGTCATGCCTCAAAATTATTACGATCGTTAATAAAATAGCATAATCTATAGGAAAAATATTGTAAAAACATTGTTTTTCTTCATAACGAAAAATGTTTGTATAATAACAAATAAGATTTGATACCTGACTGAAAAGTTTTGGCTTATCGCTGGTTGAAATTGTGATTTCATGCATTGGTCTGCAATTTTATAAGTAGCAGAGTGTGATATATAAACAGAAATAAAAGTGTCAAACAATCATCTTAGTTTATTTAAAAGACTACTTGAGCAGGAAGTAAAATAGACTAATAGAGATTGAAAATGAGAAGGTACAGTTTTTTTAGTTCAACAATGGATCTATGAACGGGTCTTAGCCCACATGATAACATAGGCAACGATGAAGAGGGGGGATGCAATTTTAGAACAGATGTTAAATTAACCGGGAAAGAAAATGTAAACTACGGAACAATAGGAAGTACAACACAATGGTCATCAAATTAAAAGAAATAAAAGTTCAAACCTTTATAGTTTATCCCTATCTTGAACTTGTAACCGGCTCGCACCAAGATCAAGTTCAAGTTAGTTAATTAATCAAAGGCCAAGGATGGATGGATATTGGATACTGAGGAGCATGATAAGAGAAAAGGCAACAGTTGGTAAAATCTGATAAATCCATATTAAGACATTACAAGGAGAATGAAGGCCGGATAATAAATTATATTATATTAATTAAAGATGAAAATGAATGTCAATTTTCACATAATCATGCCTTGTGTTGCATGGAAAATCAGAGTGATGGAGTTTGATATCTTTCTGTAAGTTGGAATTAATGGATTTCCTAGAATGCACACCAGAAGCAGAACGAACCTGCAAAAAAATATATCATGCCATGGTCATTGGATAATATGTAGTAGGTACCATAAAGTTCCCATATCCTGTTAAATGTAGGAAACAATTTTCTAGATAAATTCAAGGTGTGCCCCTTTTTTGTACCCTAAATTCTAATAAAAAGGAAGAAACAGGTAGCATATATGGAATACATATTTACCAGTCAGCGATCGATGACTTATGAAATCATAATTACAAGTTACTCATAAGGGCACAGGTTGGTCGAACAAAGGTACAACTCAGGGGTTGTTGTTCTAAGAGTGCTTAATAGAGATATTTAGGCTTTGTTTGGTAAAAAATAGTAGATAGCTGATAAGCTAACTTATAACAGATGAACTAATTAAGCTTGTAAGAAAACAGATGGACTAATTAAGCTCGTAAGAAAATGAAGGTTACCAGACATATCTTTTTTAGTCATATGAGCTAATAAGATAGAAGTTATAAGCCATAAGCTATGTTATTGTGCGAGCCAAACATACCCTAATTTGGAGATCAAATAAAAAGTTTTTCTGCTACTATGAATATTAGGATTAGGATAATTGGTTGAGGCGTAAATCACCTGGACGAGTCGGACTTCAATTGCAGATCTACAAGCAATAGTTCGTGCCATATTTTGTAAATTTTTATGCATAAGAACATCTTGGGCCTTCTCAACATTCATTTCCAGTGCATACCTAATAATAAGAGTGAGTAGATTAGAATTAGAATAGATTAAGAGTATTGATTGAAAGTGTGAAAAGCAAGCAAGCAAGCAAGCAAGCATTGAGTGAATAGCTACTAACCTAGTTGGAAGGGTATTGAAGTGAACCCAAAGCTCATCTTCAAAATAAGGAAGAGTAACCTCTGGGACATTCAATTCTCTGAGTCGACTCAGAATCTCGTAGTAAACCTCGACTTTTAGACTCTCAATTCGACCATTATTCCATCCACAGTTAATCAAACCTCTACCGTTGCAACTTTCTGTATCTCCCACCATATGTGTATATGTATATGTATTTTAATAATAATCAACTTAACACATTCGGTGGTTCTAATAATAAAATCAAAATACTCGTAAATAAAAGATCATAATACTAGCACTTTTCATTCAACACTTAATTTAATTTAATGAGCAATCAAACTATTATTATAATATCGCCGCTGCTAACACATTGATTCGTAGCTTGTGAATTTAAATAAGGTGAACAACACTGACTTATTAGTAGACGACAGAAAGAGACAATGCATATGCATATGTTTTCTAATTCTTGATTATCACTATCACCCTTTTAAATATAAGTTCTAGTAATTATCAACTAACCATTTTTTTTTTGAATTCTTTGATAGCATCAACCACCAATCACTTTTCAACTTTCAAAGGACAAAAACACACAACCTGTGGGCGTCCATTGTTTGTGTCGCTTCCTATGCAAATCTATGCACAACCTGATGGCAACTATTAATAAACCAAAGAAATCACAGATTATTCTTAGACGAGATCAAACTTTTATCTTACCGTTGGTTGAAGACGACAAACATTAACCTAATCTCTAATTAACTATCACAATTGGTGGTTGAGTCCATCGTTATGTTTGGGTGTCTGATTAGTTTTTGTCTATTACTTGTATTTTCCGATTGCTCCTTTGTAAACTATAATAGTTCTTATTGGCACATCTTGTGCGGAGCTATATACATAAATGAAAGATTCCAAATTGACTTTGTATATAAATGCAATATCCATACTAATTTTTTACAAATTGATCGGACCCAAAAGTACAAATTAAACGATCAATGATATAAAATTTATCCTTTTTTTTTTGAGTAAATATAAAATTTGTCTTGGAAATTGTTTATTTACTCGTATTATTTAAAAGTAGAAAAATCATTTTCAACACAAATTTTAATATAAATTTTGTATCGGTATTTCTTTAACTCGTATTTTTAGAGCACTTGTTACAAAAAAATATTTATTTATTTATTTATCCACCTACGGTGATCTCATGTCAACTTCTTGTTTTATTAATAATCATAAAACCGATATGCGGACAATCGGGTCTATGCACAAGACGAATAAAATGAACAAAACCGATATAAAAGAAAGTACATAACAACGGCACCGTATATATGCAAACATCGAAAGTAAACACCAAACATAAAACCCCACCTAACCAATGAAGTACTCCCTCCGGTCTCATATATAAAAAACAAAACAAAAAAATTTAAAGTCTTAAATATAAGCAAAAGTCTACTTCAATTATTAAGTTTTATGACATTATTTCAATTTCAACCAATAAATGCAATGTTTTACATTTTCCAAGAAGGTATAATGTGTTTTTTTCCCTCGGGTAATGTATTTTAACTACTTTCTTAAAAGGGAGCTTTTTTGAAAATTTTCTTATATACAAGACTAGAGGGAGTAGATGGTGTGAAAAGAGACAAAAATGGAGCGGCATACAATTTGAGAAGGAAGTCACTATCAATGAGGAATGTGAACGGAATGGTGTTTGTTTTGTTGGATAGCTTACTATTGAAGTTTGCTTGCTTTGTTGTACTAATCTAACAGTGAAGAAAAGAAGGTGCTGGAACTGGAATTGTTCTCGATCAAATCAAATCAAATCCAATCTCCAAACCGAGTGAAGAAGAATATGAATCTTATTATTAATAATAATAATGTCTCACTCAAAAGGGGCTATTATTCCTCCCAATTTCCGATCGCTCATCTCTCCGTGATTCTTCAGATTTTTTACTCAAATGATTTAATACCATTATTACCACCTCCCTCCAAACCCTTCTCATTCTCAATCCGCTACTACTACTGCGTCTCTCCATCAACAACAACAACTCAACATGGGTAACAACTCCACCAGTGTCTGTGTATGCATCAATCACCCTTTTCCTTTTATTTATTTTTTTATTTTGTTTACAATACTTATTTTGTTGGTCTGTACTTCATTCACGACCAGGAAGCTGATCAAACCCAAACCAATCAACCAAATGATCAAGGTATATATGGTTTTCACTTACTAACTGTAGTATACACACACACACACACAATCACAAAGCATCAAAGCTTAACTGTTGTATTGTAGTTGTAGTAGGTTAGAATTAGATCATATTTCAATTACTCATCATCAATCCTTGTTCACACCCCAGGGCCACCTCAACTTCTGCGAGATGGAAAGGAAATACTTTTTCAGGTACTAATACTGACTGTTGCCTTATCTTTCCATAATAATAATAATAGAATGTAGTAGTTATGGATGGATCTTTGTAAAACTAATAATAGGATTAGGATTAGGATGGATTACTTGTCTAATACTCACTCACATTCCAATCAAATAGGCATTCAACTGGGACTCTCACAAATTCAATTGGTGGCAAAATTTAGAAACCAAACTTCCTGACATAGCTAAATCTGGAATCACTTCAGCTTGGTTGCCACCACCAACTCATTCCTTCTCCCCTCAAGGTTAACAACACTCTTTCACTTGAAGCACACAATTTATCTTTTTCTTCAACTCCCAGGAAAAGACTGTCTGACTATTTATTGTTTTTCCTCTGTTTTGCAGGCTACACTCCTCAGAACCTTTATTCTCTTAATAGTAAATATGGTTCTGAGCATCAATTAAAAGCTTTACTTCATAAGATGAAGCAACACAAAGTCAGACCAATGGCTGACATAGTTATCAATCATCGTGTTGGCACCCTCCAAGGACATGGAGGGACGTATAATCGTTTTGATGGAATTCCATTATCCTGGGATGAACGTGCTGTAACATCATCTACTGGTGGACTGGTAACGTATATCTACTCATTCATTCTAATATGCATCCTATGTTCCTCTTATTGTATCTTTATGTTGTTTATTTCAGGGTAATCGAAACACTGGGGCCATTTTCCATGGCTTTCCCAATATCGACCATACTCAAGATTTTGTCAGAAAGGATATCACAGCATGGCTTCAGTGGCTACGCCATAAAGTAGGCTTTCAGGATTTTCGTTTTGATTATGCAAAAGGGTAAGATGTGTTATGGCTTTTGAATATATATGGAGGGTTTTCCTTTGGCTTCTTACTTTATGTATTCAAGAGTTATAGTTTTATACCTTTTAAATCTGTCATTTTTAGCTATTCTCCAAAATATGTGAAAGAATATATTCAAGGAGCAAAACCATTGTTCTCTGTTGGGGAGTATTGGGATACTTGCAACTACAAGGGTTCCTGTTTGGACTATAACCAAGGTATAGTGCTTAAATAAATATTCTCACTCACCAATTATACAAATACACTTTTTGCTTACTGAATATATGAATACATTAGCCTTTCTATATTTCCTTTGTATTATACACTTCAGTATTTAGTCTTTAGCTCACTTAATTTACTCTCTGTGCAGATAGCCATAGGCAACGAATAATCGATTGGATTGATGGCACTGGACAGCTTTCAACTGCATTTGACTTCACAACAAAGGGAATTCTCCAGGTACCCAGCATTTTCTGCCTAGTATCTTAGATGGACCATGATTCCCTACCATTGAATTCAACTGCCGTTCCTACATTTAGTGTAAATTTTGTCGAAAGAGAGATTAGAGTCCAATGTGTTGGATATTGTAAAGACAAAAAACCCTTGATAATGGCCTAAATGCAGGGAAGTTGAGGGAGTTTGAATTTAGGGAATCCAAATTAATGTTAAATGAAGGTTTGACAAATGAGCATGGCAGTTAGATCTTAACACACATATATTATTTCATTTTTTCCCCTAAGTTGCTATTGAATGAGTTAATTTCTATGTACGAACTTTGATACTCAATCTCAAGTGTATTAAATTCATACTTCGAAGTTAAATTTTTCACCGCAAACTCCTTTTCTCACGTTGCCATTATTTGTAGGAAGCTGTCAAGAGAGAATTTTGGCGTCTGCGTGATGCTCAAGGGAAGCCACCTGGTGTGATTGGGTGGTGGCCTTCAAGATCAGTTACATTTGTAGACAATCACGATACTGGCTCAACTCAGGTGCTGAGTTCACTATTTGTCAAATAATACATTGATATGGTTCTTGAACAGGGTGTATGATCAGTGCAAAATTATACTCGTCTTTCTTATTTCGTAGTGGCAACCAGGAAAGACAGGCCTGGTTATGGTAGACTAGATTTATGTGAAATTAATTTTGCTTATGAAAATAATTTCTTCCATGTGAATTGAAAATAATTTTGCTTTTGATACCAGTGCAAATGTCATTTCCTTCTACGTCATTTTACATCTACTTTTTAATTTTTATTTATTTTTTGGGAAATAACACATTACTTTTTATGACTAAATCTTAATCTTAAATCCATGCTCTTGTTTGATTCTCTGTGCAGGCTCATTGGCCCTTCCCCTCTGATCATGTTATGGAGGTACGTATTTTTGGACATTAGTGGCTTTTTATATTAAATAATAATGCTATCCAGTCCAGAGGGAAGTAGTTAGATATGATACCAAGAATTTGTATATGCACAAACATTTTGGTTGCTTGTTACGCACAATCTTAAACTTGATATTTTTACCATTTATATGTAGTCTTTCCATTATGCTATTAATTTGGCAATCTATATATTTTCCTGTATCTTTTTCCTTTGGTTGTTACCTATATTCAGTTAACTACACTACCTTATGTTAACTTTTGTTTTAGTTGTCGTGACTTTCCACTTGGATACTTTCAAAATATTGACAGTAGTGTTGACTCTTGGCCCCTATCCTGCTAACGAATTACACTTAATTAAACAGAGTTTAATTATGTTTATAAAATGTTGATCCGCAGGGGTATGCATATATATTGACTCATCCTGGGACACCAACAATTTTCTATGACCACTTTTATGACTGGAGCAACTCAGTTCATGAGCAGATTGTGAAGTTGGTATGTAACAGACTAGTATCATAGTCATACATTTTTGTTTGACAAAAAGATTCTAATAAATCAATTTACATTTAACTGCAGATTGACACTCGCAAGCGTCAAGGTATTCATAGCAGATCACCAATTAGGATCCTGGAGGCCAAGCACAATGTTTACTCTGCAATCATCGGGGAAAAGCTCTGCATGAAGATTGGAGATGGTTCATGGTGCCCATCTGGGAGGGAATGGACACTATCAACCAGTGGCCATAACTATGCTGTATGGCACAAGTAGTGTTCCTGTGGCTTGACCCTTCCTCTCCACTGGGTGTGTACTGAAATGATATGGAATTAAGTGTTTTTTTATATCCTTTTAATTATAATACATGATGAAACAGCAGCTCTGTTTTTTTCTTTTCATGCCGCTAGTAGGCTTTTGGGAAGCCGATGTGTTAGTAACTTATGTATTATCCACTTGCACAACTGTTCTTTTTGCATCTGTATTACATTATAGCTGCTTGTTTCTGTAATGTATAACAATAAACTGTTCTATGTATATCTTTCTGCAGTAACTATATGTGTTAGTAACTAAAAGTTAGAAAACGTGAAGAAAAAAAAAGGGCCGAGGTATTGAAGTTTATAGAGAAGTGCTATTATCTTTTCAATGTTACTATTGGTTCAAGATACAGTTTCGGATACGAGACACACATAAATTCATGAAATCCACATGAATGTACTAAATAGTAGAGAAAATGTTCTAAATAGTGTTGGTAGCACTATTCAAGTGGAATCCAAAAGATAGTAATTGTTTGGCTAGCCTTATTCAATTCATGCTATAAAAAATTTAGAAAATGCTAAATAGTGTCGGTCACTAATTAAACATATTAATAAGAAAATTTTATCTTAAAACTTGTACCTTTGATATCTTAAAAATGTAAAAAATGTATCTTTTCTTTTTAGCATGTTACAGTCTCAACACTACAAATATGCCATTGTTTAGGTATAGTTTAAAACTTTAAGGTACGCATTGTTTTATCATAAAACCTCCAATCCTACTCGGTCAAACACTACTCAGTCACACATTAAGAGTGCTTTGTAGGTACCATCTCCCTCTTTGCAGAGACGGAGCGCTACTTCATTAACCGTCTGACCATTCTTCTCAATCTACACTAGATCAAATGACATTCGATATTGTGATGGATTGTGTTCGGTTATATAGATGGTGAACGAGTTGTACCATGTTCTTATATTCATATACCATGCATTAACTTTGCGTGATTAACAACATATTTTAATTATGTTAACAACATATCTAATTATTGTTGGAATTTAATGTCAAATCTGTGCCAAAATATTGTTAATTTATGAAGTCTATGCGTGGAGTGTTGTTTTAATGTATTAATATACAATGATAGCAGACCAATCCTTAGTTGATTCAGTGGTGATTGGCGCTGAACTTGGTAGGGAGGATCACGGTTCGATCCCCCGCAACTACGATCGGGAGGGGGCTGAAACCACTTGATGCCAGAACTGACCCCCGAACCAGATTCAACTGGGGGTGAAAACCAAAAAAAAAAAAATATAATGATAGCAGCTTGCAATAAGGAGGGGTAAGAATGGTAAGATGAGCTATACTCTGATTTTAAATATAAGTAAAAATTTATTTATTAGATTTATTAAATAAATAATAAATTTAGTTTATATTGTAATCTTGATTTATTAATTATTCAATTAATCTAAAAAATAATTTTTTTACTTATATTTGCAACAATAAGAGGTAATCAACATATTTGAGTTGAGTCATACATACCCTAATTATAATTCTTGCGGTGACAAAAGAAAATACATGGAGAATAGAGGCATGAACTACAGAGAGGCACATGGTGTGGGAGCTGGAAAGAGAATCACCCACATCAACATCGAATAAATCGTCATAGACTTCATCATTTAGTTTTTGAACACATGCCTTTTATAAATTAGCCCGTAGTCAGCTACATTCTTGCCGAGGGTGTTCGCAGTGTGGATTAGTTCGACTTTGAGTATAAAAATTATTCGAACTGTGAGATAAAAATATTTGCTGGTCAGTTTAATTTGGTTGATTTTTAAAAAGTCATTCAAATATTAATCTTGAACTATTTTTTAGAAGATTATACTCACACCACCCGATCATTAGCCTTAAAGGTTAATGTTCAAATTAAAATAGCGTATCATAAAAGCAAAATTCAATTAAAATTAAATGTGTAAAATATAGAAGATAATAATAAACAAGAGATAGACAAAGATGTTTACACACACATATATACCGGAAGATTCCTTCGGGGGAATTTTCTTTCTCATCCCCACAAATTCCTACGGTATTTACGAGGATCTAGTACAGACATCGAAAATTAACAAAAAAGAATTTAATCAAAAGTATGACACTAATAACTTGTTATTTCTTCCATTTTTCTTAATATATATTTTGCATCTTTCATTTTTTAAAAATGAAAACACATTTTGCATCAATAACAAAGAAAATAAGAGGAGGATGTGCATATTGTGTATATACTTTGTGCATTTTTTTAGGATTAATTGGACAGTGATTAGTGAAACAAGAAAACACTACAAGAAAATCTGGGGTTAGCTATGACACAATCTGTAGCTAATTCGTAGCTAATCGCTAGTAAAACAGAGTTAGCTACAGATTTGTTGTGAATTAGCTGTCGTATAGGTCCTAGCATGGATTGGGCGGCAAATTATCCACCAAAATATTTCCTAGCTAATCTGCAACTAATATACATAAAATCCTAGCTAATTCCCAATTAATACATAGTTAAATATTGTTGAAAACTATATGTTTCCTAACTAAATCGCTAGGACATTATCACAACTATTTCACAATAAATCTCTAGCTACATATTCCTAGCGATTTCGCAGCCAAATTCAAGCTTTTTAGCAAAAATAATTATTGTTATAAAATGCCAATTATGAAGTCATGCCCAAAACCAAGCTAATTATAAATTAACTATCATCATTAAAAAATCGAAAAAAGCTAAATTCAATGAGCATGATATACGCTCATTACATCTTATTACCGGAAAATGAAGCAAATATGCATGTTATACTTAAAAGATATTTATCATACTTTAAAGATTCAATCAAAACTATACATTTTTAAACCGTGTCACATTTGATATACATTAAATTGAGGCTATAAGCATACTTTCTAACCATCAAAAGTAAAAACGCATGAGCTATCAGAAAAGAATAAACTGATACTCTACACACTTTATATAAGCCCAAACAATAGGCTAAACAAGTAATTTGCAAAATGTTACCTTCTGGTTCAAGATTGATGCGGTTGAATCTTGTAGTTGTATTGATGCTTGAATCCCATCTTTACCGAAAAATGACATCTCTGAAAGCAGTACTTCAGAAAGGGAGAGCATCTTAGCCGATCTGAACTTGACGATAAAACAAGAAAAGATCTTGAGAATATATTTTAAAAAAGAAAAAACCAACACTTTTATCCTAACTAAAAACCTATCAAATTATATTAGGAAAGATAATTTATGTCCAACTTCTTGAAGTAATTTCAACACTGACAACTTTGAAAAGCACCAAGTAAAGCATTTTGGCAAAACTCTAAGCAGAAGAACAAAAAAAACCTAGATGCAAAAAGAAACTTAAGGCCGTAATGAGCTTAGACAGATTATTAAGCTTCATATAAAAGAAACATGCTGCGTCAAGTTTCTTATTCTTTTAGTGCAAAATGTGACTTTCACAAAATCACAAGATTGCAGATGAATTACAAGATTTTAACAAACAAATTTTGCATATTATAAGCACATTTGTAATATGATAAAAGGACCCAAAATAATAACAATGTGATACTGACAGATTACAAATGTACTTGTAATATGCAGAATTTGCTCAATATGATTCAAGCACCATAGTTTTATGAAGTTGCTCCACCTATAATGATAGATTACCAGATCTTAGTGCCCACCACCACCCAATTAAACATAGAAATATATCTATGCCAATCAGATAGTTAAATGAAAAGAAATAAGAGACAATAGTTTTTCTTCTAGCAAGACTTTTCAGTGTCGCATTTACTCTCACAAACTAAAAGCTAATCCAAACAGTAACAAAAAGGGCAGAAACTAAAAGCTAATCCAAACTGATCCTAATTGAACATAAGATAGAGAAGCTTTACCTGGGTGTGTTTAGCTTACTTTCTCAACTGAATTTCACCATCTTGATGCTCTACTAATCCAAGAATGAAGTTTTCACCTATTTCAATGACAAAACTGAAAGTTCAGAAGATTGTATGATGAGTACCATACATTGATTAATCATCTCTGATTCTAACTACATTCAGGTCATGTAACATAGTTCATTGATCCTCCTCCACAAATCAAACAAAAGTATGCAACATATACAATGAATATTAAAATCTAGTTAAATGCTAAATGTCATTTTTAATGTTGCTGGTAACGTAAATCCTTGAATCCTAAATATTAAGTTTTAAACTTAATGTAATATAATCTACAATTACCCGTAGTAGATATTCAGTACACCTTTACACAACAAAAATCATAAGGGTCGAGCTCAAAATCTTATATAAGCCAAGACAGTAATGAAAAACCACAACTTGCCTCAACAGTTTTCAAACTTATCCGAATCAACCCTTTACGACTCTCAAAATTTGGAAGTGGAATATATATTCTCTTTTCCAGCCTTCTCCTGCATTACATTAATTACAAAATTGGATCAGAGAGTGTAAAGTGTAAACAAGTAGTTTCAAAGATATCTCAGACACGGATAACTAATAAAAAAATGTTATTACTTGCAGTATAAATAGTGTATAGACCTTAGTGCCTCATCAATGTCGCATGGGAAGTTAGTAACATCCAAGACCATTACTAGTTTTGAGCTGCCATTTTCATTTGTTGCGCTATTGCATACACCATTGACCTGAACAAGAAGTTCGGACTTGACCCTTTTAGATGATTCATGCACTCCAGAAGCCCTTATGAAATTGAAGTAAATTTAATCAGATTGTGATATAATCCATAATCTATATAGAGTACAAATGAAGAGTGATCCAAATTAGTCAAGACAGATGAAAATTGATACCTCTGTTGCTTAATGAATTGGACACAATCTAGGATAAACTAAATAATATTAGCAAATCTTAATAGAGTCTCATAATTAAACCACAATTAACAAAATTCTAAACTTCAGCCGAGCTAGTTTTTTGAGAAAATTCAGAGTGAGAATTATTCAAGGTTACCTGAAATATTCAGGTATCCATAAAGGGAATGTTCAAGCACAATAGCTTCTTCTAAAAGCCTTTTTGCTTCAGTAAGACTTGCAACATCATACCATCTCACTCCAGGAGGTTGAAGGTGGAAAAACACAAGAAGGGGGGGTTGAATTGTGTTTTAAAAAATTAAAACTTTTTGCCTAATAGCGACTAAGTATGCAGCGGATAAAAACACAAATTAAAGAGAGGGTGCTGAGAGAGAGAAAGAAAGACACAGAATTTATCCTGGTTCCCCTCATAAATCGAGAGTACTCCAGTCCCCTTGTTACTAACAAGAGATTTTCACTATAATCTACTAAAGATTACAAATTGCTCAAGCACACTTGCAAGAGACTTCTCAGGTGCTCAAGTTTCACTAAACAAGAGATTTCTCAAATGCTCAAGTTAAACTTAACAAGAGACTTCTCAAACAAACTTAAGAATAAGAATGAATGATAAGGAACACTTGATATACTATCAGAGGTGTTTACAAAATACAACTCAAATTGTTCTAAGACTTAGAATGACAGATTTAAATTATGATGTCAGAATGCTTCTTAGTCTTTGAACGCAGTAATAGAACAGTAGTAGGAACGGTTGTCATTTCTTCCATTTGAGTCTTCTATTTATACTTGGAGGAAGATGATGACCGTTGCAGAGAGCTTTGTGCCAGCTGGAATTTACTCGTACAATTGATAGCTGTATATTGCCTTCTTTGGTAAGGAATTCCAATTCCACTACCTAGCTATTCAATTTATCACTCATCCATTTTGAGTAATAATAGTACGATAGTACTATCCTCAAATGCGCTCCACTTATGGATAAGGTTAACGTTGTACCAACGAATATTCCTTCCTGTGGATGTGACAGAGCCTTGAAGTGGATTGTTCTTCAATCATTGGTTCTGTATAGGTCAGCTCTTGAGTGACGTAAATTCCTTTTGCTTCTGATGTTCTTGTCATAGCTTCTTAAGATCTTCAGCTTCTGAACTTCATCAGAGCCTAGCTTTTGGTCTTCAGAAGTGCTATCTTTAGCACGCAAAAATTAAGCTTCTGATGAACAGTGGTACTCTTTCAGAGCTTGTCTTGACTGGCTTCTCTGCTACTATTCATAGTGTTTCTGCATGAATTTTAACTTGTAATTCTGCACACTAGAATAATCATTAGTAATACCAATTGTAATTTTAATACTTTGTTATCATCAAAACCACTTAAAACATTAGAGGTTCATGTCAGACCCACTTTGTTCCAACAATCTCCCCCTTTTTGATGATGACAAACCAAAGCATTAAAATTCAATTGTTGTTGATTTAATTTAATTATGATGACTTCAGGTTTCAAAGGTTTGCAATCTCCCCCTGAGTCTGATAATCCATAAGGGTAGGTTTGTAAGCTCCCCCTAAGTTTTATCCATAATTAATTAAAACAGTTTAAGAGTTGATTTATTAACTTAGAATAAATTTTCATATTTAACTCTCAGAAGCATAGTTTTGCAAGCTTTGCTTCTTAGAGTTTGATAATGCTCAGAAGCGGTTTGCAAGCTCTTCTGACATTGTCTATGAATTTTATTTTAGGCTCTTAAATTTTCTCCCCTTTCAATAATCGTTCAGAATGAGAAAGAATTATAAGAGATAAATATTGATTCATAATGCTTTTAACATTACAGTTTCAGATTGAGCAGTATATGAATGAATCAACATTAATTTTAACGCTACTCTTACTCCCCCTTTTGGCATCAGTCAAAAAGACACAGAAAACCAAGCAGTCAAATGCGTCATAACAAGGCAGTCAAGTCAAAAAGTGATGACAACTCAATTCATTTAATGAATTGTGTTGAAAACCGTCCTGACAAGAGAGCTTGATGACACTATAAAAAGAGGATGATTCCTCTCATTTTACTCATCCAGAGTAATCAAGTAACATCAAAAGAAAAACAAACAATGGAAAGGCAGGTTACCAAGGATGCTTCAGGCTCAAAAGGAGAGAGCAAGAAGGGAGCAGAGCCCTGGCGCTGCGAAGAAAACAAGCTTCGCTACGAAAGGAACAAGCAAGAACTGATTTTGACAGAGTCAGAGGAGGAGGAATTGGGCTCTGATCTGGAAGAATTTTTATGGACATACAATGATGACACTCCATACGAAGAGTACGAGGCTGCTGTTCAGAAGGACACTGAAGAGCTAGTGCAAAAGGCCACTGCCAACTTGCTTGCTTACATTAAGGAAAAACATAAGAAGCTAGATGCAGAGTCTTCTGAAGTTAAGCCTAGCTCTAAGTAGAGTCTTAACATTCTATGTAATAGAAATTCTTCAATAATATTAATAAAGAAGTTTATGCTATTAATTCCCTTTGTTTTGAGCAAGTTTCTTATATATATATACCTTATTCCTATTGTCAGAAAACCAGTTACCAGATACGCCTCATTCGGTATTGGTGCCCCGTTGTTAAACAGGCTTTAATACTAAGAAGCTATTTCATGAGTAAACAGGAGTACTGATGAGAGGGACTCTTAGGTTTTGGAAATCCTAGGCTTATTAGTTTAAAAACTAAGATGCTCTTCAGCATCTTTCACTAGAGTCAGAATTCTCAAGAGTACCAGACAATATCATGGTATATAGAAAAGTTAAATTTTGAAAAACAAATATAAAACAAACATATAAGCAAATAACAAACACCCAAATATGGATAATATAGATATGAATTAAAGAAAAAATTATCCAAAAATTACACAAGAACTAATAACAAATAAGTGCTCAGACATAAGGGTTAAGGTTTGGATTGCTGTTGAGTAAGTTTTAGAAGAAGTTCCATCATTGCATCTATCTTCTTGTTAGTAGCTTCACCAGATCTGTTCATGTCTTCTCTTATATCGGCCCTGAATTCATCCATTTCATTTCTTAGTTCCTCTCTTAAGTCATGCTTGATTACATCCAGAGCTTCTTGCATAACAGAGGGTATAGCAGATGAAGAAGAGCCTTGGACAAGTACAGGTGGAGATCTAGGAGGAGATGAAGCAACAATGGGAGCTTTACCTTTATCAGAATCTGGTTCACTAAGGTTCTGATCATTCATAATATCTTCTGCAGCTCCTTGATTCTCAATAATCTTATTAGTTTCAATGACAGCAATGTGAACAGCTCTATCAACCAATAACTTGAGGGCTTCTTGTGCAGCAAGCCTCTGACGTTCCATTTCAGCAGCTATCTTAGCCTGCTCTTCATCCAAAGATCTTCTCATACTTTCATCAACAGCAGCTAAAAAAGCTAACCTCTGACATTCTTCTTCATGGTTGAAGAATGTGAGCCTTGGAGCACATGTCCTCTCAGCAATCTCAAATAGTTCCCGTACAGTGTTTGCTCCTCTACCCTTAATCTTAACCTTCAGATGAGTACTGAGAATCCTTAAAGATTTACCAAATAAGTACTCTAATTCCCTGACATCAGCATCTATATCAGAAGGGAAGATAAGAGCTTCTTCCTCTCTTTGTTTGAACCTCTTAAGTCTAATACCTATAGCATTATTTAGCAGCTCAAGGTTTGGTTCAGAGTCAGAGTTGAAAAAGGGTAAGGATGGGTCAAAGGGAATGGTTGGTTCAGGTTTCTTTCTTTTGAGTTCAATGATTTTGATGTTGCTGAGATTTGGAGGTATGATATCATCATCAAGATTGATGGAATCCTTGAATATTTGATGTTCAGCTTTAGTTAGGTGTTGGTAAAGCTCAAGAACCTCTTCTAAAACTAGAGGTTTGTTGAGTGGGTCAGAGACAGGTTTTGGTGATTGATGAGGGGATTTTTGTTGTTCTTCAGAATGATCAATTGGCTCATTTTGAACAGGGGTGAATGTAGGTGGATTTACTCGTGAGATGTGATCAAGTGAGGGAGGGGGTGTGTGAATAACCTGTGTGTTTTGTGTTTTATGGACGGGTGAATTATTTGTGAGATTCATGGATGGAAATTGAAGTGGTGAATTTGGATTTGAGTTGGTGAATGCAACACCACACATGTGTTGTTCAAGATGTTCTATGACAGAATCTTGATTTGTGGATTGATTGAGAATGGTGGTGTCTTCATTGATAGTAGGTTCTTCATCAGAAGAGAGATGAATGGGCTTTATGGTGGTTTTCTTTGTGGTTTTCTTGAAAGAGGTTCTCTTTGGTGTAAGAGTTTTCTTTTGTTTTGGGTTGGATTCTCTGATGAGTGTAGCAATTAACTCATCCGAGGCAGTGCTGGTATCTGATGAAGATGATGATGATGGTTTGTGATCAGGTAAGACTACACTAATAGGTACAGTGAAGTCTATGGGTTGAGGTTGATTGGTAGATGATGGAGGTTGAGAAATAGATGGTTTAGCAATAGAGGGTTGAGGTTCAGAACCAATAACCTGAGCTACAGGAATGCTAGAAGTATTAGATTCAGAGATCTTACCTTTTGGTTTAGAAGCTCTGGTCTTTAATCTCTTTGCAGGTTTAGCAGGGTTCTGATCTTCCTCAGAAGCTGAAGGCCTATCATGCCTTTTCTTTGTCCGCTTTTCCTTCTGAACAGCTTCAGTCATCATATCTCCAGCACCTTCCTCAATCTCATCAGCACTAGCATGTCCTTGATCATCAGAGCCTTCATCAATCATTTCTTGCTCAGTAGTTCTTGGCTTTCTTCTGCTCCTTGTAATATCTCTTGGTCCCTTGAAAATATCCCAATTAGGAACACTTACAACCATTTTCCTGGGCACACTGACCCCAGTTTCTCTTCTTACTGATTCAAGAAAGTTCTTGATGACCTCATCATTGTCATGTTCTGATATGGTGGGAAACCCATCACACCAGAAGTATTTTTCGTACACTTGCTGTAGATGTGTTTTCACTTGAATGATTTCTTCCTTGGTTTTTCTCTTCATGTTGACCAGAACTGATGCATCATACTTAGCAGTTTGGAAAACTCTAAGTTTTTCTTTGGCACTCACAATGTCTGTGAGTTTGGTTTGCCTTATCAGTTCTGAAATTAATCTTGGGTGATGAATGACCGATGGTATTTTAGTTCTACCCTCATTGATGGTAAGGCACATGTGATCAAAAAGAATCTTAGCCAAATTAACTTTTACCCTCTTGTATAAGAACCAGATGAGATGTTTGTGTGGAATGGAGATGGTATCCAATCCACCTTTTCTGGTGAAGATAGTGGACAAACACATTCTGAAAGCAAATTCAAATGTGTTCTTCATGTGCATTACTTTTCCAAAATCCTTTTGTGTGCAACCAGATTTAAAGAGGTCCTGATGAATTGAATTCAAATGCTTGCTTCTCTTATCATACACTTCTATATCTTCTCCTTTGTTGTCTAAACCCAGAATCTTAGCAATGTGTGCCTGAGTTATCACAACATTGATTCCCAAAATATTTGACCTAATTTCCCTTTCTCTATAAGGTTTAAGACCAAGTTCCTTTCTTGTTTTCCCTCGTAATTCCTTGTTCTTCTCAACCATATCCTTGTATTCTTTATCAGCACTTGCTCTATCGTACACTTTAGCCTTCTGCCAGAAATACTTCACTATGTCGTAGTATACGAAGCCATTAAGCATCTCAAAGTAATTTTGCCATTGTTGGTTGTAGAACAAGTATTGAATGTCAATCCCATTCGCTTTCAAACTTTCAAAATCCACGAACTTCTCAGTGAAGAAATCATAAGCATCTGGTCCAGCGTCAGTTTGATGATGTTCGTAGACTAGGTTATCTTTTGAATTAAGATCGATGATGGGTGGTAACGTAGGGTTATAGGGTTCTTGAATGATTTCGTTTGATGAACGAGCAGCCATTGTTTCAGAGAATTGAGAAGATGAAGATTGGGAATTTTCTGTAAAGTCTAGGGTTGTGTAGGTAGTGATTTCGTGTAAAAAGTTGTGCAAGTGAGTGAAGTGACTTATAAATAGTAACTAGCACACATACACAGAGAAAGTAAACATTGGGAGGGAGCGCGAGCAGTTTTAAAAATTAAATAATATACTTAACTGCCATAATCATCATTAACTGTTCTCTGCCCGTCAGGATCTAGACACGTGTTGATAAAGTTTAAACATAGCTGACGCGTGTATAGACAACTGTTGTATACTTACTTGTACTGAACGTTTCATTTCCAAAAGGTTCAGAGCCTCACTCATTTGTATCTGACACCTCATCAGAACCTGTTACTCTTCAGAGCCTAAATTATTCAGAGCTTCCCAAGGGATACTCTAAATTATAAGAGGTTCTGATAGAGCTTCAGATGCTAATTCTATTCTACTTCTCAGAGCTAATTTTCTTCAGAGATATAGTGCATGTTCAAATTCTTTTTGATAAAATCAAATCTTTCAATAGCTAAAGGTTTAGTAAATATGTCAGCCCATTGATGTTCAGTATCAATGAATTGAATATCTATTGTACCTTTCTGAACATGATCCCTTATAAAATGATGTTTTATTTCAATATGTTTAGCTCTTGAGTGTAGAATAGGGTTCTTAGACAAATGAATAGCAGCAGTATTGTCACAATATAGTGGAATACTTCATTCAGCTATGTTATAATCTTCCAACTGATATTTCATCCAGAGAAGCTGTGTGCAGCATTTAGCAGCTGAGATGTATTCTGCTTCTGCTGTAGACAAAGCAATAGTTGTTTGTCTCTTGCTGGCCCAAGATATGAGATTTTCACCAATGAATTGGCAATTTCCACTAGTGGATTTCCTCTCAATCTTATCACCAGCATAGTCAGCATCACAGAATCCAACTAGCTTACTATCTAGGGATTTTTTATAAAGAAGTCCTAGATTAGTAGTTCCTTTCAGATATCTAAAGATCCTCTTAACAGCAGTTAAGTGAGGTTCTCTAGGATCTGACTGGAATCTTGCACACAAGCATACACTATATAGAATATCAGGTCTAGATGCTGTAAGGTAGAGTAAAGAGCCAATCATACCTCGATACAGTTTCTGATCTACTTTGCTTCCTATCTCTTCTTTGCTTAAGCTGCTGGTAGGATGCATGGGTGTAGACATTATCTTGCAGTCATCAAGGTTGAACTTCTTCAGAAGCTCTTTTGTATACTTGCTTTGATGAATGTAAGTGCCATCTTTTCCTTGATTAATTTGGATTCCAAGGAAGAACTTCAATTCACCCATCATACTCATCTCGAATTCATCCTGCATAAGCTTAGAGAAATTCTTGCAAAGAGAAGCATTAGTAGAACCAAAAATAATATCATCAACGTATATTTGAATGATTAAGATATCTTTCTTAGATGTCTTTCTGAATAATGTATTGTCAATTTGACCTTTTTGAAAACCATTTTCTAAAAGGAAGTTACTCAGTCTTTCATACCAAGCTCTTGGAGCTTGTTTGAGACCATAGAGTGATTTCTTAAGTTTATAAACATAATTAGGATTTTTCAAATCCTCAAAACCTGGGGGTTGTTTGACATATACTTCTTCAGAAATAACACCATTAAGGAAAGCGCTCTTAACATCCATTTGGTACAATGTGATTCCATTGTTAACAGCATATGAAAGAAGTAACCTGATTGCTTCCAGTCTTGCTACTGGAGCAAATGTTTCAGTGAAGTCTATACCTTCTTGCTGACTGTAGCCTTGTGCTACCAGTCTAGCTTTATTTCTTACCACTTCACCTTGTTCATTCATTTTGTTTCTAAATACCCACTTGGTTCCAATGATGTTCTTATGTGCTGGTCTTGGCACTAAGTCTCATACATCATTTCTTTGAAACTGATTGAGCTCATCTTGCATAGCTACAATCCATCCATCATCAGTAAGTGCTTCATCAACATTCTTTGGTTCTATCATAGAGATTAGTCCCAGAAGTGAATCAAGTTGTTGATAGTCTGATCTTGTCTTTCTTGGACTTTCTTTGTTTCCAAGAATTAAATCTTCTGGATGTGATGATCTATATTTGAACTTCCTTCTTGGAGCTTCATCAACATCAGCACTTGGTTGAGTGTTTTCTTCTGAAGTGTCATCATGTTCTTGTGATGCTTCTAATTGAGATGCTTCTTCAGCATCTTCTTCCAATACAGCTTCTGAAGCTTCAACAGCTTCTGATGCTTTTTCAGGTTCTGAATCGATGTATTGGTATGGAACACCTGCATAACTATTATCTTGCTCTGACATTTTACTGTCAGGCTCTTTATCATCAAATCTAACATGTATAGATTCTTCCACTGTGTTAGTTTCAGAATTATACACTCTGTATGCCTTTGAGCGTTCAGAGTAACCTATGAAGATTCCCTTACAAGCTTTGGCATCAAATTTTCTTTTGTAGGCCTTGTTGTCTAGAATGTAACATGTACATCCAAACTGATGAAAGTAAGAGATGTTGGGCTTTCTTCCTTTGAAGAGTTCATATGTTGTTAGATTCAATAGAGGTCTTATATAGATCCTATTTTGAATGTAACAAGCTGTGTTTACAGCTTCTGCCCAGAAGTGCTTAGCAAGTTTTGTCTCATGCATCATGGTTCTTGCCATTTCTTGTAAAGACCTGTTCTTTCTCTCTACAACACCATTTTGTTGTGGTGTTCTAGGAGCAGAGAACTCATGGACAATGCCATGATCTTCACAAAAAGTTGCAAATGGTTCGTTTTCAAATTCACCACCATGATCACTTCTAACCTTTAAGATTTTGAGACTTTTCTCATTTTGCACTTGAGTGCAGAAGATGCTGAACACATCATATGCATCATCTTTCACTCTTAGAAACTTTACCCAAGTCCATCTACTGTAATCATCAACAATGACTAATCCATATTTCTTCCCTTTGATTGAGGCAGTACTTACTGGACCAAACAAATCAATGTGAAGTAGTTCTAAGGGTCTTGAGGTAGAGACAATGTTTTTAGGTTTAAAAGAAGTTTTTGAAATTTTGCCAATCTGACAAGGACCACACAGAGCATCTGAATGATATTTAAGATTTGGCAGGCCTTTAACCAACTTTAGTTTGCTAAGCTTAGAGATTAATCTCCAGTTAGCATGACCTAAGCGTTGGTGCCAGACCCACTTTTCATCATTCAGAGATAGAAGACAAACTATCTTCTGCTCAGTGAGTTCTGACAGATTCACCTTATAAACATTACCTCTTCTTAATCCTTTAAACAGTATGGACTTGTCAGAATCATTGATTACCGTACATGCCTCTTTATCAAATTTAACAATGAATCCGCTATCACAAAATTGACTAATGCTAAGCAGATTATGTTTGAGGCCATCAACTAACCAAACATCTTTAATTGAAAGAGAAGAGTTACCAACTATACCTGTACCAATGATCTTCCCTTTTTGGTTTCCTCCAAACCCCACAGAACCTCCCTCTTTCAGAGTCAGGGTTTGGAACATATGTCTTTCTCCCGTCATATGTCGTGAGCAGCCACTGTCCAGGTACCAGCATTGCTGTTTTGGCCTTCTTGGTGTGCAAACCTGAAGCAAATATTATTTGAGATTTTGGTACCCATATCTTTATGGGTCCTTTTGTGTTAGTCTTTACAGGTCTAGGTGGTCTTTGTTTGAAGGACCTATCAGAGCTTCTAGAGTTAACCACCCTTGTTGAAAAGTTTTTTGGTTTGGTATAGCTCTTGAGCTTTGTTCTTGAATGTGTCAGAGCTTCTTTAGATTTAACATTAGCTTGAGGCTTAACAATCTTAGGTTCTGAGGTTTTATCCTTCAGAGTCTTTGACTTTTGAGCCTCTGGCTTTGATGTTCTATTAGAAGCTGACTCATTAAGAACTTCTGATTGACTTTTTACAAAGACAACCTTAGGTTTTGATTTATCTATATTAGAGGACTTTGAAGATAATGGATTATCTTTAAAACGTGAGAATCCAAGACCTTCTCCTCTATTTCTACTTACATGATAAATCAAAGAGGCTATTTTACTTCTTTTCATTCCATTTATAAGGAATTCCTGAAGAGCAAATTCATGTTCTGGAGGAACCTTATCATCAAGAACATAATGAGTTTCCATAAATTCATTTCTTGATTTTAGAGACTCATTTTGTTCAATTATTTCATTTGCCTTTTCGGTCAGGTTGTTATAGGCCTTTTTAAGGACCTTACACTCACCTGCCTTTTTGGTTAAAAGTTTTAAGGCATCTTTTAAGGAATCTATTAATTCAGAACGAGAAAGTTTAGCAAGTACCTCATCTTCATCTTCTGAATCTGAGTCAGCTTCGTGCTCAGAGTTCTCTTGGTCAGAAGCGGTTGCCATTAAGGCTAGGTTTGCTTCTTCTTCCCCATCAGAATCTGATTCCTGATCCAAATCATCCCAAGTGGCAAGGAACCCCTTCTTGAGCTTACTTTTGTATCTTTCTTTGTTAGAGGTTCTCTTGGATGTTTTACTCAGGTTCTCTGGGCAGTCAGCAATGAAGTGTCCTGGTTTGTTGCACTTAAAGCATTTGTTTTGTTCTTCCTTTTTATCCTTAGATGCACTAACCTTCTTGGAAGAACCTCCAAACTTACCAGCATACTTCTTGCTTCTTTTAGCCCATTGCGATACTCTTGCAGCCATCAGAACCATTTCTTCTTCTTCATCAGAGTCCATCTCGTGACCTTCTTCAGAAGCTTCTTCATCAGATACTATAACCTTCGCCTTCAGAGCCTTAGAGGAACTCTTGGTGCTCAGGGCTATCCCTTTTAGCTTCTTAGCTGATTCATCAGTCATAAGTTCCATCTCATGACTCTTTAGAGAACTAACCAAGCTTTCAAGAGACACGGTATCTAAATCCTTAGATTCCTGAAACGCTGTCACTTTTGGTCTCCACTTTGGCGGCAAGCTTCTGAGTACTTTCCTTACATGATCAGCCTCAGTATAGCTCTTATCTAAAACTTGAAGTCCAGAAACAAGAATTTGAAACCTAGAGAACATTGTCTCAATGTCCTCTCCGTCCTTCATTTTAAATAATTCATACTGATGTACTAACAAGTTGGCCTTAGCCTCCTTAACTTGTTTATTTCCTTCATACTTGGATTTAAGAGAATCCCAGATAGACTTAGCCGTTCTCTTATCTCCAATTTTCAAGTACTCATCATGAGAGATGGCATTTGTCATCATCCCTTTTACACTGTGATGCTTCTTATATTCCAGCTTTTGAGTAGGTGTAAAAGCCTTTCTGTCTTTAGAACTAACAACGCCTTCTAAGTCCATATTTTCAAAGTTCACTCCATCTTCTACCAAGTCCCACAGATCACAATCAATTGCCATGATGTGACTGTACATCTTGGTTTTCCAGAATGGATAACCAGTCTCAGTTCCATTGAAAAAGGGAATTTTGTCAGAAGACCTTCTGTCTTTAGAATTAGAATCATAGTCAAATGGAACTTCATTGAGATTCTTCTCAGCAGACATGTTTTTCCTCCCTGAATCTTAACTGTTTCACTGATAGGTGAGAGTTAGGCAACAGCCCAGCTCCTGATACCAATTGAAGGTGGAAAAACACAAGAAGGGGGGGTTGAATTGTGTTTTAAAAAATTAAAACTTTTTGCCTAATAGCGACTAAGTATGCAGCGGATAAAAACACAAATTAAAGAGAGGGTGCTGAGAGAGAGAAAGAAAGACACAGAATTTATCCTGGTTCCCCTCACAAATCGAGAGTACTCCAGTCCCCTTGTTACTAACAAGAGATTTTCACTATAATCTACTAAAGATTACAAATTGCTCAAGCACACTTGCAAGAGACTTCTCAGGTGCTCAAGTTTCACTAAACAAGAGACTTCTCAAATGCTCAAGTTAAACTTAACAAGAGACTTCTCAAACAAACTTAAGAATAAGAATGAATGATACGGAACACTTGATATACTATCAGAGGTGTTTACAAAATACAACTCAAATTGTTCTAAGACTTAGAATGACAGATTTAAATTATGATGTCAGAATGCTTCTTAGTCTTTGAACGCGGTAATAGAACAGTAGTAGGAACGGTTGTCATTTCTTCCATTTGAGTCTTCTATTTATACTTGGAGGAAGATGATGACCGTTGCAGAGAGCTTTGTGCCAGCTGGAATTTACTCGTACAATTGATAGTTGTATATTGCCTTCTTTGGTAAGGAATTCCAATTCCACTACCTAGCTATTCAATTTATCACTCATCCATTTTGAGTAATAATAGTACGATAGTACTATCCTCAAATGCGCTCCACTTATGGATAAGGTTAACGTTGTACCAACGAATATTCCTTCCTGTGGATGTGACAGAGCCTTGAAGTGGATTGTTCTTCAATCATTGGTTCTGTATAGGTCAGCTCTTGAGTGACGTAAATTCCTTTTGCTTCTGATGTTCTTGTCATAGCTTCTTAAGATCTTCAGCTTCTGAACTTCATCAGAGCCTAGCTTTTGGTCTTCAGAAGTGCTATCTTTAGCACGCAAAAATTAAGCTTCTGATGAACAGTGATACTCTTTCAGAGCTTGTCTTGACTGGCTTCTCTGCTACTATTCATAGTGCTTCTGCATGAATTTTAACTTGTAATTCTGCACACTAGAATAATCATTAGTAATACCAATTGTAATTTTAATACTTTGTTATCATCAAAACCACTTAAAACATTAGAGGTTCATGTCAGACCCACTTTGTTCCAACAGAGGTTTCTAACACATCCCTTTCAAGCATTTCGGCCAATTTAGGGTCAGGACCTTCATATTGTACCCTATTTGACTTCTCATCTTCAACATCGCAAACTACAATGGAAATGATATTGAAATTTCTAATTAAGACATAAGTGTCTACAAACATCTCATGATTCAATATGGAAAATAGCACATATATAACTAAAAACTAGGAGTAAACTACAATGATATTAGACGAATCATTATTAATGCAAAGTAATATATTGATCCAAACAATGTAACAATCATTACATATATAAAGTAGGATGATTTAGTAAAGCATTTTGCGATGAGCCGCAATCCACAATGTACAAGTCTGTTTTCCTATAAAATCAACTAAGAGCTTGAACCAACCCTTCCAATGGTTAGGCACACCTAGTTTGATAAAAAAAAAATATCTAACTATATAATTCTTATTTTCTCAAATCAAAAACATGTAACAACTATGTCAAAGATAACATTTTTAAAACTACACTAAATATATACAAAATGAGTAAATTGGAACAAGACAGCAAACTTACGAGACTTCAGATAAGAAGATTATGCATTACAATGATGCTTCAAAATAGTTACAATTGTGTAATATAATAAAAATGTAATGAAACTCTATTTTTCCTATAAAACTGGCCATAAATATCTGAATGTAGAGCAGGCGAACCTTGTCAAGTAAGCAATGTCGTCGTAGTAGCAGAAATCTCACCAAAATAGACTCTTAATTAATTTTGTGACATTATTGTGATATATTGAATATGTCTTCCAAGAAACCTGCTTAGACAGTTTAAAACAAAGCATCCACTTAGAAGTATAACAAATATTCCACATAAATCAAATGCCATACTTACACCAACTTCAAATTGGGAACCAAGCTTCTCGTCCACAATCTTCTCCACTTTCGCCTTCAATTTATTGACCAGCTTCTTTCTCTCATAAGCTAGTTGTGATCTTTCCTTTATCTTCTCTTCATTTCCAATTCCTATAATCAAGAAAACATTTACTAACATAAGCACACAATCCAAAAGATCAAAATTCCAAAAAAATTAAACAAAAAAAACATACAACCTCATGGTATCTTAGTAGTTCCATCCAACCTTAGATGACAATTGTACAAGCAGACAATATTTGTGCCCCCTTTTTATGCCTCGATACCTAAATTCATTCACTCTTTAGCATTCACAATAGAAACATGACAATTGTACAAGCAGACAATAGTTGTGCCTCTTTTTGTTTTGCTTATGCCCAAAAGCAAAAGATATCACATACTAAAGCTAATTAGATTAAATAAGAGAATGTATATAGTAATGATGGAATAATTGAACAGAAATAATAGAACAGTTACTCACTTGTAACTTAAGTAGAAAACTTGACATATCATCAGAAGAAACATGTACAAGAATTATAGAGTATACTCGGTGCTAGAAAAATAGCTTATGGCTTAAAAAATAGCTTATACATAAGTACTTATATGATAAGCACCAAATTAAGCAATTTATCCAAATAGAGTCATTAGTATAACATAAGATACTATCAAAACTATTGAATTTAACTACTTAGACATATCTTCTCTTATTTTCTGCTAATGCTAATAATTCAATACTTGTGATGTTAACAACAATATATTCCAACAATAAGTACTTGCTAATAATCCAATAACTTAAAACAAGAATCAAATCAATTAACAAAAAAAGTCCCAAAACACTCAGAATCAAATCAGTTACTTAAGAAAAGCATCAGAATCAAAATTCAAAACAAGAAATAGAGTTGATTAATCACAAAAGAGAATAAATCAATTACCAGATTAGAGAAAATAGGCGCGAGAAGTAACTTAATAGTCTCTAGGTTTTGGGGAAGCGATTCAGATGAAGCCAATTGGTGCGAGAAAGCGATTTTGAGTGAATTAGGATGTGATTCTGAGATGATGTGAGGAAGAGATTCGGACGAATCAAAGGTGCTGAGAGAAAGCGATTCCGAGAAGCGATTCTGGAGATGCAAGACGAAGCGATTCCGACAAAGTGATTCTGGATCGAGAAACGATTATGATGTGAGGTCAAGTTGCGATTCTGGATCGAGAAGCTATTCTGATGTGAGATCGAGTTGCGATTCTTGATCTAGAAGCAATTCTGGAGAGAAGCTGATTATGGAGATAAGCGATTATGGAGAGAAGCTGATTCTTAGCGGGATTCTGAGAAGTTGAAAAGTTAACAAATATTTTTTGAATTTGTTAAATGTAGTATAAAAATATTTTTTTGGTAAGTATTGTAATTGAAACAAAAAAAAAAAAAAAGTAATTAAAAAATGATTTGAATCAGTTAAATGGAGGACATTTTAATTGAAATTAACTAGCAACTCGGTTTGTAGCAAATTTTTTGTAGCAAATCTTATAGTGAAATAAGATGGTCACCGTAATATTATGACTCTTGATTTTCTAACATATTAACTATTTATTTATAAAAATAATTTAAAAAAAACATGTAAAGTTAGATAATTATATATTATATATATAACTTAAATAATATGGTTGGAGTTGGGGAATCCGCGGTGGTGGAGGGTACTTCCTTGATCCCCGCCCCGAAATATCTTTGGAGAACTTTTTCTTCCATTCTCATCTCTGCGGATAAAAAATATCCGAATTCGATAATCCAAATAGATAATCTTCACAGGGATCTCCGTTAACAAATACAAATTGACATCCCTATCGATGATCCTCAATTTGGTCGTTGTAAACAAAATGTGTCAACTGGACTATAAGGAACGAAACATCTAATTACTCATCATGTTCTAAATATAAGCAAAAACAACTTTTTAGATTTAGCGTCTGTTTGGTTCTGCGTTTGGAACCGCTAAAAGCACGTTTTGATGGTCAAACGCGATTTGAAGCAATTTCGTTCATGTTTGGATAGCAATAAAATCAAGTTTCTGAATCGTGATTCTTGTTCAAACGCGAGTCCTGTTGAAGCCACAAATTGGAGCTTCCACGGCAAAGCAAAATCACGTTCAAGCTTTTTATTTTCGGTGACAACTATATTTACCTACTTACCCTTATCTTCTTCTTCAAACTTCCACTTAACAGCCAACCCAAAATGAAATATTATAAATTTTAACAGCTGCAAATCGAAGCTTCCACAGCAAAGGAAAATCAATTCCGGGCAATTAATTTTCAATGACTTGTGAACTTACCTATTTACCTATAACTTTTTTCTTCTTCACATCATCCGAATTCACACCTAGCTGCATGTTGTTTTTTGCCTTTGTAATTACACAAATATTGAGTGATGGAGAAATTGAAGAACGTTGTTTCAAAAGAAAAAAAAAAATGAAATTGAAGAACGAGAGAAGAATATTGAATAATGGAGAAATTGGCAAAAGGGTACAAGTAATTGAAGGTTTTGGAGAAGTGGTGAAGGTTATGGAGAATTGAAAAAGAACATCCGTTAATGGAAGACTTTAGAGAACATTATTATTCCATTATTTTATTTTTTTACAATTGGGTTGGGCTTGAGTAATTTTTGTTTATAATTTTTTAAATGTTGCTTTTTTTAGTTGGTTAGATTAAATTAAATAATACATTTACTAAGGAACTCTATGTTAAGGAATAACATTTACCCTAGAGAACACCCGTAAATGTTGATTTTTGTTTACAATTGGGTTGATTGTTAGTTAAAGTAAAAATCCATTTTGGTAATTAGCCACCCCAAAAGCAATTTTGATTTAAACCATCCAAACAATATAAATTGGTGAAAATTACTTTTACTAAATGTATCCAAACATAAATCAATTCTCTCAAACTCAATTCTCTTCACCGCCAAACCAAACACACACTTATTCAATAATTAATAAATCCGAACTACAATATAGACTAAATTAATTATTTATTTGATGAATTTAAAAAGTAATTTTGTTCATATATTTAAAATAGGAGGAAATTAACTTTTGGCACCTGCACTCCACCTGTGTTAGTAGTAATTTCCTTGTCTTAATAAATGAATAATTAATCTTGCTCATCATTTCAATTCACTCCTCCCTTATTTATTGCGACACAAGAAGCTCTCCATCACATGATATTCTTCTTACTTATGTATGCAGTATAAATAATGGCATTGTCTTTCTTACCTACCTGCAACTACTACTCGATCTTTAGCTTCCAAGACCTCCCAACCCACCTTACCTTAACTTCTTCTCCTCTCAGCTAGTACTATACCCCGTTGATGATGGTTCAACTACCATATACATACATATATACGGATGGATGGATCTTGTTGTTGATGCATGCTGGCTTAGCAAAGGGTTGTTTACAGAGTTTATTGGCATTCTGTCCACCTCCACTCGCTCTACTTCCTCTTTGGATGGATGGAGGAGGTGGACATACTGCCAACTGATCTCTGTTAGCTTCTCTTTGTAAAGCCTTCCATGCTCTTTTTTTATCTCAATTAAAATTAATCCTATCAACCACAACCACCTTGCTGCCCTAACTCACTTTAATTTATTTTTTTTTTCTTTTCTCTTTTATATAGCATATGTTGTTTTTTCTTGTCATTTATTTTTGTATACTGGCCGGATTTGATCATATACTGCTAGCTTGCTATATGCTTGTCGTCAGTCCGTTCTTGTTTTGAGAGATCGGGTTTTTTTTTTATCTTTTTTTGTCAAATCTAGTGGCTATAATTAATTTTGATCAGTGGAGTGTTGTTACCATGACATGCATTTTGTGTTCATCTTTATGTTTCTGCAGGAACCCTGCAGCCTTGTATGTATGCATATACCAAATGTTCGCTATAAAGGGGAGATCCGTTAGCACTGGCTCCATCTTGTATGATGAAAACCCTAGCTAACTAGGGATTTATTGTTTCCACTTAATTTCCCATATGGTTATTCATTCTTTCTTTCATCTTGGATCCATGTTGTAATTGTGTATACAGTGGCGGAGCTAGACGGAAACGTGGGGGGGGGGGGCCGTAACGATGCTAATTTTTTTTTATAGGAATTAAAACTGTATAAAACGTATAAAATTTAAAGAAAATTAGGTTTATAAATAATTATAAAAAGTTTAAGGAAAAATAATAATTTAATATGTTATCGAGGAAAATTAAATTTAATAAAAACTACCTTTAAAAAATAATAATAATTTTACTACAACTAATATTCTTTTTCTATTGGAAAAATTGAACAAAATGTAAAAGTTGCTAGGAGGAATTGAACCGAGGACATTTAATGTACTGGGCGCAGCACATACCACTGAGCCAAGCGAAATATTGTGACAATTGGTAACACTTATATCTATTTATTACATAACACCTATAGTAAATGAAAAAATAAAATTGGGGCGGGCCATGGCCCTGTCCAGTCCATTAAGGGCTCCGCCCCTGTGTGTATACAAGGTCTAGGCGTTTACATTATAAGAAGATCTATGTATCTGCAGGTGAGTGAGTTGGAGGTGAATCCATTTTTGTTTCATGTTTAATAATAGTAATAATAAAGACCTTTTTTATTGATAATTTATGCATTAATTAATTTGAAGGTAATATTCCATGTTCTGACATGTTGATATGGTTGATCATTTGATTAGATGACAAAAAGTGGGAAAGGAGGAGATATGAAGATCCATAGCTCATGCATTCCTGACACTATAGTATTACTGCCCTATCTTTTATTTTCATTATTACTACTACTACTAGCTAGTTACTACTAGTAAAATACTACAGTACCAATATTGGTTGGTTTGTTCAAACATACTAGCGCAGCTGTTGCAGCTAGCTAGCTAGCTAACATGGATAAGGCAAAGTGAGATTGGACTGTAACCTAAGCATTAAAAACCGGCTAACCCAACTTTTGAGCTATCTAAGCTTAGTAATATTGTTTTGTTGGTTGGAGTTGAGTTTGTTTGAGTATTCTTTCTTTCTTTCTTTCTTTATTTCTTTCCTACGCTGCTTTTGTGTGCTTCTTTCTAGGCTCCACGAGGTCTCTCTCAACTTCAAGGTAGCCAGCTACCCTCATCATTGCATTTTGACATTAATTACTGTACTTTTTATTCAATACTCATGCACAGTACAGTACTCCTTCATACCGACCCAGCGCGTGACAAGTAATAATAATACAATTGCGACAAATTTGCTTGCTCATAAGTTTTGTTTTGGACACAAGATTTGACCAATTATAATAATCTTTTTTTATAAAAATAATGGACAACTAATGGAGTAGTATAGTACTTGTGATTTATCCTGCTCCCTAATATAAGATTTTTGAGAAAATTATGCAAATTAAGAAAGTGAGTTTTTTTTACACATTAAGAAAATGAGCTGTGAAAAGTTTAAATTTCAAATGATGCATATGAGTTAAATTAAAAGTAGAAATCTAAAATTGTGACGATAAATATTTGAAGAATCAAAATTTGTTGAAATTTTTTATAGGGATTAAAAAATAAATTTGAGATATTTATAAAGATTAAAAAATAATAATATACTGATATAGTAAACTATACATATGTATCATTGGATATATAGTAAAGGAAATTCCAAGCAAAACATGGTTACTCCCTCCGTCCCATTTTAAATGACCTTTTTTTAATTTAGTGTATTATTCATTTGACTTGTTTTGATCTTATTTTTCTACTAATATATATATGCAAATATTAGCATATGAGATGTTTGATTTGTCTCGACGAGTACTTTCAAAATATACCATTTTTATAATTTTTAATAATAGATAATTAGAGATATTAACGATTGAAGTTGTGCATTGGCAAACGTGTCAGTGGTCAAACAAGTCATTTATTTTGGGAAAGAGGGAGTATATTATAGCAAATGAAATTACAACACATGGTTAATTATAGTGAAAGTAAGGGTAAATTTGGCATTTTATTAGTATCTAATTTTTTTTGTCAAATAATTTAGTGGTTAGAAATTTTACCCTTAGGTTGAATAAATGAGATGATCGAGTTTCGAACATCAACCCCTGTATATAAAATCATTGTTCCTCTCAATTAAACTAAACACACTAGACTATTATATCTAACTTTGCATGATACATAAGTGCGTACAAATCCTACATCCACTAGTTTTCTAATTCAGGAATAATAACCACTACTAGTATGCATTATCAATTAATCTCTTGTACACGTTTGCTCAAATGCTATAAAATTATACAACTCAAAATAAACTAGGTTCTACTTTGAGAAATCCAGATTTCTTATGTACGTATTTGCATGAGACAATTTAACAACCATATGCAACAAGATTAAGAGGGTAAATAGGAAAGAAATGACCAAAATACAATTCTCTCTTTTTTTATTCTCCCCAAATCTATACTGAATGTCCGAAACTATTTTAGGGATAGGTCACTTCAAGCAAGTTGAAATTGGAGTTTGTAGCACATATGATGGAAATGGAACTGGTCTCACATTATTTTACGAATCTCTTCATTTTGTTTTAGTCCCTCGAACATAATTTTTCATTCTCCTTAGTGTTTTGTTTATGCTCAATCATTTGATGTATTATAGAATGAACTCAAACAGATAAAATACATGGATTAATAAAAAGCATTATGAAGACTAATAAAATACGTAAAAGACAATAGTTCAAAACAATACAATTCATCTGATAAAAAGTTTGGTGATTTTTTTATAAAAAACAGTGATTAGTAGTTAATGTTAATTTTCTCTCCCTTAAAGAACTTGAACTCGGATTCTTTTACACCTTAACACTTTTAACTCAAACCAATGGAACTATCCGCCCTACCCGATTAGTTTGATGCCATGATTGAAATTTGAACCCTAATCTTTCCACTTAATGTATATGAGTTTCTAATCATTTATCATATTGTCTATCTAAAAAATGTAAATTACAAAGAAAAATTTGGAACACAACCAAATGAGTTACATCAAAATAAATTGACATATATAATTGCACATTAGGTCCTTATGTTTATTTTAAATTTCAATTTGGTCCCTTATGTTTGAAAAGTTTTAAGTCGATTCCTCAAGTTTCTAAAATTTGAATTAGTTAGTCCTATAAAAAGGGTTAAATAGAGACTAACCAATTCAAATTTTAGAAACTTGATGGATCAACTTGAAACGTTTAAAACATAAGAAACCAATTTAATTTTTTTTTTGACTCAAGAGACCAATTTAAAAATTTTTAAAACATAAAAGATCGAGTTAAAATCTATAATACACATAAAGTATCAAATAAGCAATTAGGCCAAATAAATTCAATATTATTGGAATCTCTAGCGAGAGTAACTAGTTCCCATGTTGAGCACAAAATGGCGACATCCAACAAGAAGAAATTGAATTTTCAAATTAGGCAGAATATAACATGGTAATTTGCAAAAAATCCACTTTTTTATGAGTATTTTAGTGAGAGAACTTCTTTCTTATTTCTTCATTATTTTATGAGATAACTCTTCTCTTTCTCTCTCTCTTTTTTTTTTTATGAAACATCTCTCTCGTTTATACATCTATAAAAGATACTCTTTCAGGTTTTTTTTATAAGAGATAATTTACTTTTTAGATTCATCCAATAATTGATATATTTGATCTATATTATAGCTTAGACATATTTATTATTAAATGAATCTAAAAAATCAACTGTCTCTTATAAAAAAGACCGAAGGAAGTATGTGATTTTACTAAAAAAAAAGAAGATATGTTATTTTGAGTTGCTCTTTAATTCGAAATCACCACTCTTTATCAATTTTTTTCCCTTTATTTAAATAAATGTTTCTCAAGTGTTAGTCATATAGATTTGGTTTTTTTTTTGTGACTTTGATGTTTTGTGCAATGTAGTTTGGTTTTTCCATATTGTTTGCTTTATTCAATTTGACAATTATTTTTGAGTTTCCATTCATTACAAATATAATCAACGAGAGAAAAGACCATTTCAATTTTTTTTCCCTCAAGTTTCCTCAATTCTTACGTCTTCACTATTGAACAACTTTTCTTCATTTTTTCTAATTAAAATATTGTCACATGCTTTTTAATTCAATGGTTTAGATCCAAACATTACTTCCTCAATTTTTTTTTTCCAATGGAGAGAATCCATTCTCAATCAATGATGACTTGATCCGGAGACATGTTTACCTCGATTACTTTATTTTTGTTGTTTTTGCAAACATATATTTTAAATTTTTTTATTATTAACTTGAATGTTGTGAATTTATTCATAAATAAATTTATCTTTTTAATTTTAGCAACCTGAAATTTTTGTTATTCCATATGTGTCTTTGAATGAATGGTTTACTATAAAAATTTGAAGAAAATATATTCCCTCCACATCCTAATTTACAAGCAAATAAAAAATGAGTTTAAAGAATATATTATGTCACAGTAAATAAATTTTACACGAACAATTAATAAGAATTACTACCTCTGTCCCATTTTATTAGAGCTATTTTGACAAAGTGACACTATTCGCTTATCTTGTTTTGACCATATTATTTTAATAATATATAGATATAAATATAAACATATAAGATCTTATTTGATTTGTTTTGATGAGTATTTTTAAAATATCAAGTTTTTATAATTTTTATTAATAGAGAATTAAAAATATTAGTGATAAAAATTATACATTGACATACCTAACAGAGATACATGCAGTAATCAAACTAGTTCTTATATTTTGAAACTTTAGAGTAAAGTGGGGTGATATTGTGGAATATAATGAAGTGTGGTGTATAACGCAAAAGTGGATGATGCCATATAAAAACTTGAATAGATTTGGTTTATTGAGAATCTCTGTGTTGTTTGTTTGTAAGCGAGCGAAACAGAACAGAATGGCTCAAAATGGCGACATAATGTAAATGTACGCCTCAATCTCTCTCTCTCTCTCTCTGTAATGTAAACGTAAAGGGAAGAGAGAATTTTGAATGGAAAGTGAAACTTAGCAGCAGCGAGCTATAAATAAATAAATAGCAGCGATGTTGTCATCATATAGATATACCCATTGCCGCTACCTTCTTCCTTCTTACCTTACTACTTTTTTCTTCTTCAAATCTCACTCTTCTTCATTCCTCCTTAGAACAACAACAACAACAATGGGTTCGCTCTCTGCTTTCCATGATGAGGCCATCCAATATCCCATTGCTCGCAGAGACCACTCCGTCGTTGACAACTATCATGGCATTAACATTCCCGACCCTTACCGATGGTATGTATTGTATTGTATTGTATTATGTACTATATAACACACTGACTCCACTCAACTCAACCAAGCTGCTTAATTTGTTTTTGTTTTTGTTTTATAATTAGGCTTGAAAATCCTGATGCACAACAAGTCAAAGATTTCGTACAGCAACAGCTTGTGCTGACGGATTCAGTGCTCAAAACATGCCATTATTTTAGAACCAAACTTGGTGACACAATCAAAAAGGTGTTTGATCATCCTCGTTATTCTGCTCCTTTCAAAAGAGGGCTTAACACCTACTTTTACTTCCACAATACCGGTCTTCAACCTCAGAGCGTTCTTTATGTCCAGGATGGTTTGGAGGGTCAACCACAGGTTTTGCTTGATCCCAATGTTCTCAGTGAGGATGGCACTGTTTCACTCAACACTTTCTCTGTTAGCAAAGATGCTAAATTCTTCGCTTATGGACTCAGTTCAAGTGGTAGTGACTGGGTCACCATAAAGGTCATGCGTCTTCATCACAACCTTCTTCAGCCTGATACTTTGTCATGGGTCAGTCACTCATCATACTCTCTTTTAACTTTATAATAATAATAATCAACTGAACCATTCATAATTTTTTTTGTGTTTCTGTTTCAATTCCATTCAGATTAAGTTTTCCTCTATTAGTTGGACGCATGATAGCAAAGGTTTTTTTTACACCCGCTATCCGGCTCCAACAATCAAAAAGTAAGTCCATTGCTTGCAAATTCATATTCCTTATAGTAGTAATTAAGTAACTTATTTATGTGGAGATCTTGTGAATAACAGTTAGCCAATCATATCAGTTCTGTGTATTTTTGATTGATTACTTTGCTTGTTTACAATGTAGGGATGGGGAACTGGTTGATGCTGGGACTGAGACTGATGCTAACCTTTATCATGAACTCTATTATCATTTTCTCGGTACCGACCAGTCGCAGGATATTCTGTGCTGGAGAGATCCTCACAACCCTAAATATATGTTTCGAACAAGCGTCACTGATGACGGAAAGGTAGCATATCGTAGTGTCCTTGCTTTAGTCACATACTTTTAGTCTTTTACAACTATCTATATGAATAAGCTCAAAATATCAATATCAGATCATCACCATATTTGTAGTACGTATGATTAAAGTCAAAACATTGTAAGTCAGGAATAATTTCTTTTCCTTGGTCTGCTGCATTAGTGTCACCAAGTATGATAAACTTTTTATTTGTATATGACTTCAAATTTCCTACAAAACTGACTGTTTTATTTGATTTTGCAGTATGTTCTTCTCTCTATTGAAGAGGGGTGTGATCCGGTTAACAAAATATACTACTTTAACTTGTCCAAACTACCTAATGGTCTGGAAGGTTTTCGGAATGAAAATTCCTTCCTCCCTTTTGTCAAGCTTATTGATAACTTTGATGCCAAGTATCAACCCATTGCAAATGATGACACTGTGTTTACATTTTTAACAAATAAAGATGCTCCAAAATATAAACTAGTCCGAGTAGATTTGAAAGAACCAAATACTTGGACTGATGTTATCCAAGAATCTGAAAAAGATGTACTCGAGTCAGCATACGCTGTGAACGGCAACCAACTGATAGTGAGCTACTTGAGTGATGTGAAATATGTTCTGCAAGTAAGAGACTTAGAAACAGGTTCCCTGCAGCATCAATTACCAATTGACATAGGCACAGTTAGTGAAATATCTGCACGGCGTGAAGATAGTGTGGTTTTCATTGGCTTTACAAGCTTTTTGACTCCTGGAATCATATATCAATACAACCTGGACACACAGATTCCTGATATGAAGATCTTTCGTGAGATTGTTGTCCCTGGGTTTGACCGCTCTGAGTTTCATGTCAATCAGGTAAATGATGAAGGCTAAAAAACACTCACTCGTGCTCATATGTAGTATTTCAAAGTTTGCATTATAAATTACATTAGGAACTTTGAAATATCATTACTTTGGTATGAGTATGGCCACTGCTGTCTCCTGGAATCTGTTTGTTTTATTGTTGTTTCATTTGCTTGTGTTCCATTTTGACATGAAATTATACATTTCAGGTTTTTGTGCCTAGTAAAGATGGTACCAAGATCCCAATGTTCATTGTTGCCAGAAAGGACATTATTTTGGATGGTTCACACCCTTGTTTGTTATATGGATATGGCGGTTTTAACATCAGTCTTACACCATTTTTCAGTGTCAGCCGTATTGTCCTAGCGAAACATTTAGGTTCTGTTTTCTGCATAGCAAATATTCGAGGTGGTGGAGAATATGGAGAGGAATGGCATAAAGCAGGATCCCTTGCAAAAAAGCAAAATTGCTTTGATGACTTCATTTCTGCAGCTGAATACCTTGTATCTGCTGGTTATACCCAACCCAAAAAGTTATGCATTGAAGGTGGAAGCAATGGTGGACTTCTTGTTGGCGCTTGCATTAATCAGGTCTGATTCATTTTCTATTCAATTGGGAGTTGCATGTGTTCTTCCTATCTTCTCTTTTGTCTTGCTCCCCCTGCATTGAGCTGGCTGTATTTACTATTTCTCCCCATTTTGAACAGAGACCTGATCTTTTTGGGTGTGCACTGGCTCATGTTGGTGTTATGGACATGTTGCGGTTCCACAAATTCACTATAGGTTTGTTCTGATGTGTTCTTTGTATTGTGTACTAATTCGTTGTTGTTTTTATACTGATATTGCATATTGATATGGTGTTTTGTTATTCAGGTCATGCTTGGACCTCAGATTTTGGCTGTTCTGACAAAGAGGAAGAATTTCATTGGCTAATCAAGTGAGTTTGGTTAAACCTATCATTAAATATTAAGATGACACTATGAAAGTTTTGCTAATAAGTAATGCTGCAGGCTGTGATTAAGGGATACATGTGTGTGTGTGTGTGTGATATCTTATATGATAAATACTATGTTGTTTTAGGTACTCACCATTGCATAATGTCCGGAGACCATGGGAGCAACATCCAGACAAGTCAATTCAGTACCCATCAACTATGCTATTGACAGCCGATCATGATGACCGTGTTGTGCCATTGCATTCATTGAAGCTTTTAGCGGTTAGCCCGCTTCCCATAATTTATGAATTTATTTATTTTGCAAGCTGTAAAATATTAACTTATACTCCAAATATTTATCAGACCATGCAGCATGTCCTTGTTACTAGCCTGGACAAAAGTCCCCAGACGAACCCAATAATTGCTCGAATTGAATGCAAAGCTGGACATGGAGCTGGACGTCCAACACAGAAAACGGTAATAAATTTGTTTTCGTTCCGGCTTCCATTTAGTATTGTTGTTTTATTGTCTTGGCAAGTTGTATAATAAGTTGTTGACTGCAGATTGATGAAGCTGCTGACCGGTATGGTTTTATGGCAAAGATGTTAGAGGCTCATTGGATTGAGTAGAGTCGGTGGTGCAATATCATTTCTTCCTTTTCCTTAAGAAAGGAACATTATTAGGTTGTTTCTTGAATACAACACAGCCATGGCAGTGGCCTAAGAAGGCTTGTTATATTCAGTCTTTTTTTTTCTCTCTCCCATAAAAAGAAAAAGTTATCATCTTCAAATAACATTATTACATTACATAGGTTGCAGTATGAATTGTACATATCCCCTTGTATTATTGGAATGGAACAAGATTCTTCCTGAAATATTCAAGAATGCATGCTAATTAATGTAATAATGTTAATTCTTAAGACATACAATTGGAATGCATGACCATTAAAACCTTCCTTTATGTACCCCTATTTATGTGTGGTTCAATAGCGAAAGTTGTCTGAAATCTGAATTGAACATGAATCTGCAAACTTAAGTTGCTTTGGAGTAATGTGGGTCATTCTTTGAGGGCAATCTTTCTATTGAATTGCATTGGAGTTTCAGAGTTTATTGCTTTAAATCCAATGCAATATTATGACCGAGGTCTTGTCACTTTAAGTTCAATGCAATGCAATGCAATGCAATAGAAAGATTGTCCTCAAAGAACGACCCATGTTACTATGTTAGCTCTAAACTCAGTCAAAATTCAACATTTAATTGGTCTATATTTTTCTCATTGAAAGGCAAACACTTTTCAGTTTTCAACATGGACAGGAATTTGATATTGTGATTCGACTAATTGTAAAGAATATGAATAATAAAGTGTATGTCTAGATTGGTGTGAGCTAAAAGAGAATCACGGTGTATCATCATAACTTAGAGTTTAAACATAATCAGAGTCTCACTCTTTTTCACCAAACTCACCACCATCCAAAACATAAATTAAGCTTACAATGAACAAAGCATGTGTGATTCCAAACACAATTTCTGTTCACCGTGCAGTAGTTCTTATTTAAGAAAATTGATTGATATTAACGTGCTACTTGTAAAGTGCATCTATTTCTATACTACAAAAAATAATTTTAAATAACTTCAATTTTTTAAACTCTCCGCCATCCAAACATACATTAAGTCTACAATAAACACAGCGTGTGTGATTCCAAACACAATTTCTGTTCACCGTGCAGTAGTTCCTATTGAAGAAAATTGACTGATATTAACGTGCTACTTGTAAAGTGCTATTTCTGTACTACAAACAATAATTTTAAATAACTTTAATTTTTTAAACTCACTTTTAGAATATCATTTCAAATATCTATTTTTAACATTAACTTTGTCTGCCTCAAAAAAAAAAAAAATAACTCTGTCAAAATAAATTCTATCTAAATCTAATAAATCGCTAAGAACTAAGATTTAAAATGGACTTGGATCCTTGTATGGAGCTGCAGCTGCGGATGATCCAAACACGGGCAATGAGATACTTTTAATTCAGGAAACATTCCATTTTGATGTCCGTCACATCAAGTTGCAAAATTTCAGCTCTACAACCGAACATAGATCCAATGCTGCAAAACCAAAAGTAATAAGTAATGCATTAGCCAGTATGGTAATATATAGTTGAGGCAGTAGCATTATATGTATATAAAGCATAGAAATGGATGAAAGGAATATATTTTTTTATCAATTCCGGGAAGCCATGGGTGTCGATTGTCATACCTAGGATGCGTGCGCCCAAGATCCCCATGAACGAATTCCTTGATGTAGGTCCCAGCCTGCACAATCGTATGTGTTTTTACAAATTAGTGAGCACAGATTTTGCTGTCCATGACAACCAATAATTATTGTTGGGTTGGAACATGGGGGAATAGAACTCATGCTAGGTCCTCTAGCTCAAACCAAACCACTCTAGTCTAGACAAAATGGTAGTCTGTTATTCCATTGTGATAGTAATTCCTTTTGCCCAAATAAAATACTATACCAGCTTACATTTGTTTTCTGCAAATTTGTCACCATTCATTGCCAATCAAATGTAAAGGTCTATGGTTGGATTGGAGCTACCACGTTAGTGGTGTTAAAACCATCACTTTGTGTAGCTCTAATTTAAAATTAATTCAGTCGTTGAGAATTTTCATCTACATACGAGGGAATATAAAACCATACCTGTGTGCATAGATGCAAAAGAAAATATTGGGAACTTCCAGCAATTGCCTCTATTTTCATCCTAATGATTTGAGAAACAGAAGGGATGGCAAAATTTCAGTTACTGGTTTGAATCTGGCCTTGATTGGGAGATTGGCATAAAAATATTAACTATCAACATATAGGCATACCAATGAATGATTTTTTCACGCTCTAAAGGACTGCGACGGTGCAGCACCCTGATTGGTGTCCTTTGCAAAACTTTCTGCACAAAACAAAAAGTAGTTTTCAGAGTTACATATTAAAACAAAAAGATCTGCTAATATGCAAAAACCCCAGTAGAGATTATCCCAGTGTTTATGAGCATGAGTCAAGGCAATACAAACGTTGGTCAAGCTACAGCAAGACTTAAATGAGAAAAAGTTATACAATCAGAATGTGATATAATAAAACTTGACAACTTTGTGCATTACTTTATTTTTTGGGCAAAACCTTTGTGCACTAATTAACAATCATGCAAGGACTTAACAATCTTTGTGCACTACTTGGCCTATACCTATATCAATCATGCAAGGACCGAAATAACCGACATACTGCCAGTTTATGTAAAACATTTCTTACAAAGTACAGGTTAGGTAACAACTTAGCAAGTATTATGCAACAACAAAAAGACTCACCAAATCCTTGACTGAAGACACATGTTGAAAATCGTCATCCTTCAGAGGACGGGAAATCCACACTAAAGCAGCATATTGCTTCTATACAATTTGAAGAGTATAATAGAGTAAGGATGACTCAGATGTAACAAGGAATAACCCAAAGCTGCAAACCATTGACTATAAAATAAAAGTATACAATTACAAAGAAAAATCCACGACCTGCTTCTCAGCTTCACCTTCACGCATAAGGTCCCAGCCATGACTGCCAACAAGTTTCAGATTTTTCACTCTAACCTACATGAACATATGTTTTTTATGTATCTACTCACCATAAAATAACTAACTGACATACAAATGTTACCAAATCAGCTACAACATTACCAATTTATTCTCCATGGTATTTATCTTTTTCTCTATATCTTTAACAAACAGTTCAGATGGGACTTGTCGTGCATTTTGCACCTCAACAAGAAATGGCCTGCCTGGGCCCAGCATTCGGACCTAGAAGAATAATTACATATCAGATAAGTTTATCCACCAATGAACTTAAAAAATACTTCAAAACCATGAACATTAGTACATCAATATCTTCTCTTCCGGCAGCATGAAACTTGAAACTATCAGCTTGGCATACCTGAAGGATATTTCCACCAATTATTTCCTACAACGTAAGCATACATTATTGTCACCTTCCACAATCGACTATAAAAGGAAGTATTTTTCAACAACAGAAATTTGCAAGAGTAGACAGTACCTCAATTGATGCTTCCCCCATTCTTTCATCATCAATGATCCAACGTGTTTGACTCACATTCCGCGAATACTGTGTGAATGAATGTATCAGTATAAATTTTAATTTGCACAAGCTAAGTTCAATCTTAGTCAATCATTACTTTGCAAGTCATAGAAATACACTTAGTTTGTATGTATAAGTATAACATGCATATCAGTACATTTGCACATGTAAGCTTATGGGTGCTACTTTTGGAGGGAGAATTGTTGGAGTATTTTTTTTTGGACCTTCAGATACCTTCCATCAAAATAGAAAGGTATGACAACAGGGAGAGAGAAAGAGGTAGTAAGGGGATAGGAAAGGAAAAGTTTGTGTGTGGGAGAGAGAGAGAGAGATCATAGTCACAGATGGCAACTCCCTTAATTGAGGAAAGAATGGGTGGCCGGGTAAGAAAATGAACCAAATAGATCAAAATCGATGACAACTGCCATTTGAGCACATACTAGCCATAACAGATCCCAGATTTTGATCTTTGGTGCGGTTGTTTCTTAACAAAGCCAATGATACCACAGTAAATTTTCGATCTTTATCTTGAAAATGTAAAATATGACCACACCAAAGAAAATTGATATGGTTAAGAGTTGCAATATGTTACTTCAATAAGGAAAACAGGGGAATAACAAGTCCATTACCTTCAGATATCTTCCGCCAAAATATAAAGGTGTTCTGTAGCAAAGGTAAGTAAAATGGCAAGGTTCATTTGCCTAAAATACAAGAAAAATAAATTAGCCATAGAATCATATATATAATCTTAATAATAGACAATGAACAAATAGAGTCAGTGTCATTGGCTAATAACTTTTGATTTCAAAATGAAATCAATATAAATATCATTCCTATTGTCGATCCCCCATACAAATTGAAAAGGACTTAAGAATTATGATACAGATAAAATAGGTGGAAAGCATACTGACAAAAATCAAATCATAGTGTAAAACAAGTAATTAAAATTTGCAAGACATGAGCTTGGAAACAAAGGAGGAGAATCAAGAATTACCATTTCCAGCAAGAATTTACAGCAATCAGAGGATTCATTTTCTAGCGAACTGCTGATAGACTTTTGTCCAACTAAATTGCATTCATCTATAAATATGTCAAAATAGACAATTCAAGGAAATGTGAAACCATTAGGAGTGTTTACACCAGTGTAAGACCTACAGGCAATCTTAGCGTATGATTGAACAAAGTAATAGTTAAGAGGAAAGCAAATTGGACATATGATATTGTCTACTGGCATAAACATTGTACACAGTCGAAAAGGTCTATAACAACTCATAAGGGGAAATGAGACGAGGTATTTTATGATTCCATTTTATTTTTTTTACAATGGACACTCTTTTTAACAGTCATTTAATACAATTATTAGTTTATTGCGCAACATGCAATTTGACTAAGAAAATCAGGACAATATGCAAAAGTTTTTCAGGATGAAACTGAATTTATGTGGTCTGTTCTAAAACAAAGTATACAACTGAGAAAAAGCCATAGCTCAAATAGAAGTGCCATAATGTAAGGTTAATGAGATGATCAAAGTTAGTTTCATAAGAAACAGAAAAGTAAAGTGATAAAATTAGACATACCTGTTTTTCTTCTCTTACAGCTGTCAGCATTATCTGAGCATTTGTCGGCCTCTTTTGACTCAGTGTATGTCAAACGAATGCGTAAAGAACCCACACTTGATTTACATTCCTGAAAAGGGGTTATTTGAAAAGAAATAGAGTGAAAAGTAGATTTAAGATAAAGTAGTAACTTGTATTTGGTGATTGAATAGTATGATTTTAGTGATAAAGAAAGAAATGAACTGACGAGGAGATTTTGAAGAGGAGGCAGTAGAGAAAATTTCAAGGCATCTTTTGCAGAGATGCATGTTTGTTGAAACCAAGGTTGAGATCCATATTTAATTTTCATGTAGGAGCTACAGCAATAGTAAAATATGTTAAATAAATAAATAAGAGTAGTAATGGAAAAATGAGAATTAGTGAAAGGTGGAGAGGTTACCGAAGATAGTTATCATTGTGAAGGATAACAGGAGGAATGGAAACTTCGAGGGAAAAGGAATCACAGTGATAGCCCTCACGTTTAACCATTTGAGAAATGAGAAGAGGGACATCGTTGTTGTTGTCGTCTTTGGTGCGGTGAAATCTAAACTGAAGGATACCTAAGCAGAGGGTGCAGAGTTGATCTTCTTGATGAGCAGCAATAGCAATGGAAGGGAATATGGAGGGTGACAGTGAAGGAGATGCATAGACGGTGGTAGCTTCAACGCCAAATACACGAAAGATGCAGCGCACACATAACTGATTGCAAGTTAATTAGTAATGAATCGAAATAGCAAATTATAAATCAGCAAGTTAATCAGTAATTAGGTATGAAGGAACGAACCCCGAGGGATAACAAGTGGTTGACGGCATCGGAAGGAAGAGACTTAACAACTTCTTCTAACTCGCCTGCGACTTCCTCCATTCTCCTTAACAACTCAACGCAACACTATCAATTAATTAACTGTTTCTTTTCCCCCCACCAACAAAAATACGTTAATCAAATCAAACTAACTGCAAACCATTCCTTTCGGCCCCCAAACTCACCAATTTTTTTTGGTTTTCATCACCAATTTAATCTGGTTCGGGGTCAGTTCTGCAATCAAGTAGTTCCAGCCTCTCCCGATCGTAGTTGCGGGATCGAACTGTATTCCTTCCTACTAAGTTCAGCGTCAATGACCACTTAACCACTTGATGTCAGAACTGACCCCAAACCAGATTCAACTAGTGGCGAAAGCCAAAAAAATTCGGCTGAAAATAAATATAATCAGGTAAAATTATTCCTTTTCTAATAACTTAAAATTTGAATTCTTTTAAATAATTGGTTTTTTTAGGGGTGTAATTTAAATTGTCGTAAAAAAAATTTACTATTAAGTTCAATGGTCTTTTTTTAAGAAACATATTTTAAATTTCGTTCATACTAATAAATGGTTCTAATTTCTAAAAATCAATCGGCATTTATTAAAGTGAGATTATTGGTTGATGGGGTGATCATTGTTAATGAAGTGGTTGATTTAGCTAAGAAGATAAAACGAGAGTATTTGATTCTTAAAATGGATTTTGAAAAAAGCTTATGATTTTGTTAGTTGGAGAAAATCTCTTTTTGGCATGATGTTTGGATTGGTCGGCAGCCTCTTCGAGATCTTTACCCCAAAGCTTTATTTGGTTTCGATTCAAGAAAGCTTGAAGATTTGTGAGGTTGGGCGCTTGGGAGAATAGTCTTTGGAAGTGGAAGTTGGAGTGGCGTAGGAATATGTTTGCTTCGAAGCAATCTTTATTTGATAGTTTGGTTATCACTTTTGATTCGGCTCGTCTTTCTCAATCCTTGGAGGATGGTTGGAGTTGTCATAATATTCAGAAAGGAAAATCCTACATCTTTCATTAATATTTTTGCTGTTAAAAAAAACTTTATCTAATTTTTGAAACATATACATTTATCATTTTTAAACTATTTTTTGCTTATAAATCATTCTGGAGTAATAGTCAATAACCTTACTTTATAACTCCAATTTAAATTGCTAAAAAAAAAACTCCAATTTTTACAAATGGAGAATAGTAGATTAACAAGGTATTTCCGCTACTCTCTTAATAAATAAATATGAAAAAAACAATAAATTTATAATGTGTTAGTATAAATACAATTTTTATCGAACTGGTTTACAAAATCTGTTAGGTATGACAGATAGTTGTAATATGGACCATAATATTTAAATATTGTAAGACTGTAAACTCTTATTCAAGTCATTAATAATAAATGTAGGTATACTTGGCCGACCTCTGTTACCAAATCGATCCTAGTAACTTTGATGGATTAATATCTCTACAGTTTAAGAAGGGATAAAAGAAAAGATGAATAATATCATTCATAACCTATTTCTTTTTATTTAAAAATATAAAAAGGAAAATGTTATCATGTTAGAAATGTATAAATCATTTTAATACCTATTTCTTTTTATGCTGACAAAAGCAACCAGACTGAAATATAAGTTCTACATTGCATTTCCATAGCTAAAATGTATAGTTCATTGTATTGTACTTTCTAGTAGTGTGGGAGCATTTATGGAAGAGGAATTGAATGATACAGCAAAGTGCTCTGCCAAGGCTAAACTTCTCATTACCTTTATTTCTGTAATAATAATAACAGTAAAAATTAGGAAATTACAAATGAAATATAATAATATCGTTTGTGTTTGCTTGAGAAAGAATGTGACCTATGTGGTCATTTATAGTTCAAATCATACATTTCCATGATATCAGGACGATAAAAATTAATCAAAATACCGAACAATAAAATCAAAAAGGAAGAAGCAGATAAGGTAGCTGCTTTTCATCATATTCTAAAGGCTAAGTAGGATTCTTCTCCAAGTTCTTCTTGGCAACTTAAAGGGGTCGAGTATGTCTTCCAGCTGCTCTACCACAAAGTAGTGCATTCTTAGGAATAGGGTATTCATCTCTGAGTGAGGTTGATGTTGTGTATACACGCAAATAAAATTGTTGCCCAAGGTACTGTCGTGCCCAAAATTCAGACCTCAAGTTCCACATTCCCACATTGTCGAGCGCAACATATATAGCAGTCCATGACTTGGGATATACCTGAGTGGTGCTACGTGAAACTGCATCTCTAAGATTGTACTGGTTCCTGCTATCACTTGTCCACTGTCCTCCATCCATACTACAGTCACAAATACACACCACAAGTGTTTTATTATTATTAATAATTAAGCATTGAAATGAAATGATGTAAATTACCTATGTGTGCAAGTGGAAGCAGAGGATACTCACCCAACAACAAAGAAAGAGTAGCCATCAAGATGATAGCTCTGAAGGATGTCTTCATCATTTTGGAAAACAATCTCTACAAATGTTCTGTAGTCAGTTTGTAGAACAGAAGTGTCAGGGTATATACCACCACCAGTGGGTCTATCAGAGATGCTACCTGGACGGTAAACACCTGATATCTGGAAGAAGTCAGCCAGCTTAAGAGGAGTGTCGGGGGAAACATAAGACACACTGTTAATTGCATATCTTTGCTTCCCACTGACTTGTCCGGCTGAACTTGAAAGTACGATTGTCCTGGTTGTGTTTATCATGCCATAATGGTATGATCCTTGCGGGTTTGGCCTCGGTCCACTTGCTGTCAGGTTTGTCCTGATGGAACGGGCTTGGTTCAAAGACCAGTCAATTTGAATTGTAGGTCCACCAGGGGGTGGGCCTGATACTGGGCCGGCAGAGTTGCTGTAGCGAAGAACTCCGGTGGTGGTGAGTACTGGAGTGGTAAATCGAGAGGAAACAACAATGTAATAGTCTTGACCAGGTTGATCTGCTGTTACTAGAACTGAGTATGATTGACCCACGTGAACATCAAGGGATGAGTAGGTGGTTTGGAGGGTGTGTGTTCCTTCGACTTCTACCAGCTTTAACTTGTGGTTTTGTATGCGAAAGTTCAGTGAATTTTGCAATCCCACATTTGATATTCTAAGCCTGTAAGTCTTTCCTTGCTCCACATTGAAAGATGCACCTCCAGACCCACGACCATTGATAAGGATTCCATCGGGGAAAGGCAACTTCTTACCATTATCAAGTTGAGCCTTCAAATCCTGTAACATAATGCAAACAAATTAAAAGGTGTGCAATGAATGTTATGGGAAAATTTAGTTGGGGTTTTATTTGAGCCACTTGGCCGACAAGCAACACGTACAGACCCAACCCGATGTCCCAAAGCCGCACATAAAATAATAATTGGCACATGTTGTTGAAGTCAATGTTGGTGGTCCATAGATAGAACACATTCTCTGAAATTAATAAATAGTAGTACTACTTACTGTGTGGTTGGACTGGTACCAATCTCCAATAAGGACGGTGTAATCACCAGCGGGATCATCAAAGGGAACTGGAATTCTTGGCCTACTTAGAATCCTAATGCCTCCAAAACCACCAGCAGCTTTGTGGAATGCAAGGGGTGGGAAATAGTAGAAGCTACCTATTTGATCCTTCACTTGAAGTATGTATGTGAAGTTCTTTCCAGGGGGAATGGGACATGTTGTTCCAAACACCCCATCTTCGTATGAGTTCCTTCTCTGCTGGACTCCGTTCCTGTGTTTTTCAGTGCCATGTCATTATTTATATTATAAAAAATTATTTACTATTCTTTTTCTCCTTGGAAATACATTAATTGTAACCACAAATTGAGCTTCATTTTTCCTAGCTAGTGGAAATTTTCAATAATATTTTTAAGCTGCACCCCTGCAATTATATAACTTTGCAACTGATGCTTCTGAATCAATTGGAAGGTTATATACTTATATGGCTTTTTTTCTTTTCTTTCTTTGAAGAGTGGAAGGTTATCATTGTAGTATATTATTTTGTAATGTTGATAGTGTTTGTTATAGATTTTTTAAAAATCATTTTTTTTAAAAAAATCATTTTTAGCCCCAAAATGAAAAGCTATTTCTAATAACTTTTCAATAATCTATTTTTTTAAAACTAAGGAATCTAAGTGTATGAACTTCTTTTTTAAAAAAAATAGATTTTTATGATTGTAAACAAACACAAAGTAGCTTTAGATTTTCTTCAAAATCTCTAAAAAAATCTCTAAATTTTTTTTAAAAAAAATCATTTTTTTTAAAGCTTAAACAAACGCACCCTATAACACAGAATAATTTAAATCATTTTAATGGCTAGCAGATAACAGCAAAACTGAATAAAGTAAATGGGGCCCAATTAGAAGATTTTGGCTGCTCTGGCCAATTACTACTTTAATAATTGAATATTAATTAATAGGTTTTCCATCCGTGACATTGTTAATTATTTTTGTTGATACTTCCTATAAGACTATGTGTAATATTATTGTGAATATGTTAGAATTACTATGATCTATTATAATACCACAATATGATCTTGTCATATTCATCATGATACAAAATATACAATAAATGAAATTTGAGTAACAAAAGTTGGTGTATTTGATACTTATAAAATTTTAGACGGGAATAGTATAACATAAATACTAGATTCATCATGAAAGTTCCATAGCCTCTTTGGGTGTTAATGATGACAAAAATAAAATGCATGATATTTAAAACTAAGGCAAGTGAGGAAGGCAGGCAGATCTGAATTGATGTTAGTGAGGAAGGCCCATGACCCCCGCATAAAGGAATTAATAGAGATAAGATCATACTGTATGTATGTGTTAGGTTTCAAGTCCAGTCACACAACACAACACAACACAACACAACACGACACGACACATGTGGTGTGTGTGACTCAACAAACATCCCAAAATGTAATATAGGATGAATATGAATATGAAACGTGACACTAACAGGAACATGATTAAAAAAAGAAAGAAACAAATTTTGTAATAACATGATGATTGCTTGGAGAAAAAGGAAACGCGAACCAGGAGATGAGAAAAGGCTCATCCAAGCTGTTGAAGACATTGATAATGAGATTGTCATTTGTAACAGAATGAATGTCAGGACCTGGGAATTGGCCATTGATAAGTATTCCCTGAAAAAACAGAGCAAAACAGAAAACATTGATTTGATTCACATCCGGTAGGTACGTAGTAATAGTAAGTTAATTAGTAGTATCGTAGATGAAAGTGAAAAAACAGACCTGTTGGCGAACACCAAGTGGATAAATGTCGCCGTATGTAACGTTCCAGTTGAAGAACCTGTATGGATCTTCCGCAACAGTAGTAGTAGTGATGACGGCCAACACACACAATAACACCACCACCAAGTAATTAACATTCAATCCCGCCATTTCAGCTTGATTTATCAAAGGCAGAGTGCCTAGCAAGCTAGAGAGTGAATGAACTTGAGCTGAACGAGCTAGCTAGGTGACTTAAAGAGACTTTTTTAATAATAATAATAATAATAATAAAAGGGAAATGTATGTATTATTAATCAATCAAATGGGCACCGCAAAGCACATGGCCAGTAAGAAGAAATGGACAACAAGAGTGCGGGACAGAGTATGAAATGAGAGTATCAATATATAGCTGTAAATAAAATGGTACAACAGTATTAAAATAGACTAGAGGGAAACTTCATATCACTTTCCATTCTAACTAATCCTTTTTTTTTACTTTTTATTAAATGGAAAATTTAACTAGTGTTCCTACTAGCATAACCCATAATATATTTAAGAAGAGAACTGTTTTTTTTTTTTTCATTCATAAAATTCTAAAACCAAAGTTAATTTATCCTTGTCAATTTGACCAACTTTTTTTTTTTACAGAAGTCAATTTGACCAACATGGTTGATTAAATTTATGATTAAAAAATGTATTAGGATGGTCGAGAGCACTATGGGTCTATTTGGTAAAATTAAGCTATTAGTTAGCTTATAATTGATAGCTGAAAAACTAACTGATTGAAATTTTAGTAAAATTAGCTTTTAAAGTGATTCATAAATATAAAAGGACATAAAATGACATGTATGTTTAGTGCATAGTTAATCTCTTTAGTGGGTAGTTTTTTATTTTATAAAAAATAATAAAATTAAATTAAAGGTTAAAAATGAAAAAAAAATCGTAAGAAGTTATAAGCTCAAATACTACTTCAAATAGTATCTCAAGAAAAACTGTATAGATAATGGAAGGGCCATGATAGCTTCCAATCAAAAGAGGGTGCTTAACGAACCAGATCCTAGAAATGTGCAGGTATGAGACTACATGGTTAGAAAAAGGCTTATAAGAATTATTTGGGCTACCTATATCAACAAAATGCATCTTCTTTTGGATAGCACATTCTAAAAGAACTTCATAGTTAATCGTGTTTGACTTGTAGCATTCTTTGAATGAGTGAGCTCTCAGAGATGTTACATATACTATCAGAGCAGACCTCTCATAGTATGACGATGAACTAGACGGGAGCTAATGGGCATGTGACGGTATCGGTGCAAACCTCTCCCATTATGACGTGGTTCGAGGATGAACTAGTCAAAAACAGGTGGACATGTGAAACCTACAACTGACGAGGACGGTGAGTGATCGCCAGTGCACAAGACATGTATAGACAATAAATAACTCTTTATAGCTTACAGTCAAAAGAAGGTATATGAATAAACTGAATTCATATCGAAATAAGGGAATTTTGAAGTTGTGCAGATATGGGACTGCATTGTTAAAAGAAGGTTGATAAGAGTTAGTTTGGGTAAATAAAAGAGTTATCACTTTGAGTATACACAAACTAGATAAATTTAGTCTTATGGAAATTGTTAATGGAAAATAAAACAATTCTTGAAAATGAAATAGTAGGTGTCGGTGGTGGGGTGATGAAGTGAGCTGAGCATCTGCATCGTGCGTTTATATGTCTACTACATCACATGGCTTCGTTTTACGACTGTGGTTTGGTCACAGATAGATGCTGTTTTTGTAATTATATATTGATTGACGCCAATGGTAGGCCATGGCCTCACATGTGACGAATTTATAGCATACAATACGCCAACTATTTTCTTACTATTTTTCTACTAACATCTCATTGTATAAAGAAAGATGCGACATTGTCTCCCATCCCTATTCAAGCATCCATTTATGCAGTGACGAGTGGGACAATATTTTTGTAGTATATATAATGTTGTTGAAACAGTACTCAATATGTGTATATGGATCGTTTTGTCAATATCTATATAGCTTAGTTAATACTGAGTTGATGTGAACTTTTATAAATCGACATATACCCCTAACCTATATTTTAACATATAGTATGGACGATTCTTGCATAGCAGTCTATTATTAACAAGCAAATCTAACCTCTCCTAGTTTCTTTTGATAGAGGCTTGTTTCTATCTCCTCATAAGGACCAAGCCAAAATTGCATAGAGGACAAACAAAAATCAGAAAAGTATTTTACTTTCCTCCACTTAAGCAGTTGAATAGAGACAGCAACCATAATCCAAACAAAGAGATTACAAAATAAAACAGAGAGGGAGAGGAGAGAGAGAGAGAGAGAGAGAGAGAGAGAGAGAGAGAGAGAGAGAGAGAGAGAGGACACAGACTTAACAAGTGTTGAGATGTAACATTGACCTTCATCGGCTCCAGCATCTATTTAAGAGGACACAGACTTAAAAAGAGAATGAATAAATATTGTGGCGTTCTTTTCCTTTATAAAATCAAATTGTCACCTTTTTTTTTTTTTGATAGAGAAATTGTCACCTTTAAATACTGCTTCCCTCTCTATTTGAGGGAAGACTTAAATATGAAGCACCTTAACTTTTCCTCCCTATACTATCACATGTCTATGCTCAAATTTCTGTCTGCCATTTTCTATCTATTGAAACAACAGGTAAAGTTTTGTTAGGCTGCTTGAATAAACCACTTAGTGGTTGATGAACCTCATCTCTTACCGAGAGATGATAATAATAAAGTGACTTCCATTCCTATCTCGCTTCCTTGCAACCAAAGATTTTCGTTAAATAAACAAAAGGCATTCGTTTTCTGCCAAAAACAAAGGGCATTCGCAATGCAACGAGATTTAGTCATTCATAATGGAAAACCATGAAAGCACAAGATGTACAAGAATATTTGACTAAAGCATCCACTGTCCGCAAGTCAAAATTACATCAAAGTATGACAGTGGAGGCCAATAAGCCCCTCAATCCAACAACAGAAACAACTGATCTGTCAGACATGTGTATAACAAATTTTCACCTATGATCTGGAGGTCATGATCCAGACCAATAATCATTTAGGGCACAACACGCCAAAACTCATTTCTAGCACTTTTCTGGAGGGTTAAGAGTTGAAAAGAAATAGAAGCAATGAAGCAACAATTCATATGCACATAAACTCTGAATTAGGACTTGTCCCTCTTCGAACGTCCTTCAAGCAGCTGATTTACATCATATCGCAGCATCTCCACATATTCCTGTACAACAAAGAAATTTATTTATTGATGTGATTGTGGACAAACCATTAAGCAAAAGAGTAAAAGTAGATTTGCATATCAGCATATTAAACAAAATCACATAAGTGTATACTTACACTGGCAAGACTTTCATTGCAACATAACTCATCCAGAAGATCATCAGAAGCACTTCCACTGCCAGACAGCTGTACAGCATTTTCAGCTACAGCGCGGAAGACATCTGTAGGTGGACTTGGGTGATCAATCCTCTCTACCACTGGTTGAAGATCAAGCTGGAGAAAGAAGGAAACAGTCATAATAGAACAACTATAGCAGCAGTTTATGTTTACTTGCAACAAGTAAGCCGTATCTTATTAATGTTCTTCATAGTCCAAAGTATTTTTGAATCACCTAACGATAAAGAAAAATTAAGAGACATAGCGGCTTGGTTTACAGGCTAGCCAACTAATGTCACACACACACACACACTCTTAAAGCTTCAAGTAAAACAGTATGAGCTGAAAAGGACTTCCATCTAGTGCCAAAATAAGTAGCCAAAAGAAATTTAATTGATCTTAATAACTCAAATAAAAAAGCATATTGCGGTAATAAACTATGCCTTTCTGTTTGCACATGTATACAAACCTGTAAGCTTCGATTATCGGAATTTTCATTCCTGTAGGGTGCACGGGTTTCTGGTTCTGCGGCAGAGAATAATGATGGAGGATTTCCCCCTCCAAGGGCTTGTGATACAATGGGCATCATCTGTTGAAACATCCTTGAAAAATCAACGCCGCCACCCTGCCCTCTTCCCGTTCCAGTTAACATGTTCCCCATATCCTGACTGCCAACATGCTGGGCAATCTGATTGACCGTGTTCATCATCTGTGGGCTTTGAGTGAACTGTTGCAACATGTTCCTTAAGCCATCAGGTGAGTCAACTCCTGTTTGCTGTGAAAACCCTTCCAGTAAACCATTCAGAGCAGGACTATGTAGAACCTGAGACATTAAACCCGCCACATCAATCTGACTACCACCGGAGGGTATGGGCCGCTGAGATGATGGCCTGTCAGCATTTATCAAATTAACAGCAGATCCTTGACTCGCGAGTGTTTGCAATATATTTTGACTATCTGTCCTTGTTTCCTGACTTCGATTGATGGAAGAACTGGAGGATCCGTCATCAGCAGCTTTACCAACAGTAGGTGGAGGTTGAAGTCTGGTTCGTTTCTGCTCGGCACACACATTAATGAAGGATGAGTCAAGAATGCGGTCATGCATATTTGATAAATAACGAGAGAAGTTTCAAAACATGTTCACCAAGGCTCTGCTAATGAACAAAAATGTGTCAAGTTTACAATTCTATACCACTAATGTGACAAAAACTAAGCAACACACTTCATGAAGTACAATAAGGTTTCTAGCTTCTTTACAACATGCTGCTGCATCTAAAATGACTTGTTTTTAACTTTTTTGTCCTTTATATTTCATGTTCCCGTAAAATAAATCAATCAATATCCCCAATTCCCCATTGGGGATATACCGCTAATGTGACAAGTGTGTTGCATATTTGATAAATAACGAGAGAAGTTTCAAAACATGTTCACCAAGGCTCTGCTAATGAACAAAAATGTGTCAAGTTTACAATTCTATACCACTAATGTGACAAAAACTAAGCAACACACTTCATGAAGTACAATAAGGTTTCTAGCTTCTTTACAACATGCTGCTGCATCTAAAATGACTTGTTTTTAACTTTTTTGTCCTTTATATTTCATGTTCCCGTAAAATAAATCAATCAATATCCCCAATTCCCCATTGGGGATATACCGCTAATGTGACAAAAACTAAGCAACACACTTCATGAAGTGCAATAAGGTTTCTAGCTTCTTTACAACATGCTGCTGCATCTAAAATGACTTGTTTTTAACTTTTTTGTCCTTTATATTTCATGTTCCCGTAAAATAAATCAATCAATATCCCCAATTCCCCATTGCCCACCCTTGGGAGTAAAAAATTTAGACCAATAAAATAAAATAAGCCCTACAAACCACTATTGAGAAAGGGTGGAATAGGGCAACTATTACTCTAATCATGCAGACCATGCAACAAAAGGGATGATTTATCTTCTTAGGTTCAGACGCATAGTAAATAAATATATCCCTATCATGTCAGATAGAAACCTACTATCTTGAAAGATAATCCCCAAATATTAAACTTAGCATTGGATGTGCACCAAAATAACCTTCGAAAGAATGTTAAAATTGCTACATCAACCAACTAACAAAATTTGAAAGCATAAATAAAAAGATTTCAAGGTTAAACTGCAGAGTAGCATAAAAGGTCTGATCAACCTTTTTCCACTAGGTGCGGTTGGATACATGGATCAATTGATGCCATAAATTCTAGCCATGTATCAGGTCCAAAGAGAAACTACTTTTCCTTGGTCTCCTTCCACCCCACCTTAAGGCAAGAATCCACCATTTTCTCTACTATGAAAGTTATCCCAATTTATCTCTAACAAATTGTATTTATAATCCTATTTTGCATATCTATCATAACACCCATTTTCATATGACACCGAGTTTACTTCATTTTCATATGACACCAAGTTCACTTTTTTCTTGACTTTTTACCACCCAATATTTAGTTTCATACAACATTAGTGATCTTATAAGCATGCGATAAAATTTTCCTTTAGCGCGAGGTTTTTTTTTTCTATCACATCCCAGCCCAATCATTCAACCATTTCATCCACCCTATTTGCACCATTTTCTCTACTATGAAAGTTATCCCAATTTATCTCTAACAAATTGTATTTATAATCCTATTTTGCATATCTATCATAACACCCATTCTCATGACACCAAGTTTACTTCATTTTCATATGACACCAAGTTTACTTTTTTCTTGACTTTTTACCACCCAATATTTAGTTTCATACAACATTAGTGATCTTATAAGCATGCGATAAAATTTTCCTTTAGCGCGAGGTTTTTTTTTTCCTCTCACATCCCAGCCCAATCATTCAACCATTTCATCCACCCTATTTGAATCTTATGGCAGACATATCTCTCTTCCCTGTTGCATTGTATGATGGACCAAATGTACTTAAAAGTTAAATCATAGCAATCATTCAGTGATCTATTTTCTTCACTTGTTCCCGATCATAGTTGCAACAAATATGATGTATTCTTGAGGATAAAATATCAAGGGCTGGAGAGGGAACTACTACAGCAAGTATATAAAGTAATATAACATACAAACAGCACATATATCAAAAAGAATCATCCATATACCATCCCAACAAACAAATTCATTGGCAAAGCATGTTGCATCAAATTAGGAAATTCAAGCTTCTCCTTCACAAAAACATAAAAAATAAGTTTACCTTACGCTCCAAACCACTCGCACCCAGTCCAAGAGGAGCAGTTTTGGCAGGTTCAGTTACATCTCGTCTTTCACTTACAGATGGAGCATCCTGCACTTTCTCTGATTTTACCGTTGTTTCTCCACTAGAAGAACTTTGTAAATCTTGTTTGGAAGAACTTGAAACAAATTTGTCGACCAAAACATCTCTCCCATCATTACTACAGGTTTTGATTGCCTCAGTTTGGGGCTGGTTGTGATCAAACTAACTATTAGTGAATTAAAATATATGCTTGTAGAGGATAGATATATCACCAGGTGCAAACAAAAGTAATACCTTCTCTACTACACTTTCAGAAGTGCAACCAACTGAGGATGCACCGGCATCCCCACATCCATTTGTCTCCACAGTATCTCTCTGTTCATTTACATGTGCGGGTCTTGGTTCAGATCCAGAAGACAAGTCCCTGGTAGCTGATTGCATTTGGCCTGATTGGATGGAAAAAACTATTAAAATTTAAAATTAAATATGATTGTATTTGGACTACACATATAATGAAACAAGTTTCTATGACAGGGATAGATTTAAACTAAAAGAGATGGCAAATTGAGACTACACATATATTAACGCTATTGTATGGAGACCCATACATATTAAAACAATAAATTGCTAACCACCTGACAGAACTGTGCTATCTCCTTGCATATTGCCAACAGAGTTTCTAAGGCGAGAATGGATTTCCGCTAAAACAGATGATAATGGAGCCGAATCAGGTGGTAGCTGTGAAGTAGAAATACTAAATCCAGTTGGTGTGCTACCAGCAGCTCCGATGCCAGAAGGGTTGGATGGGAGAGTTGCTGATATAACATTTCTAACAGGTAAAACCCGTGTCGAACCTGAATCTCCAGAACCAGGATCATTACGGTGTTCATTCCTCGTCCCTTCCCCATTATTTGGTCTAGAGCCGATTGCTGAAACAATTGGTGCAAGAGAGGCACCTAGAAGTAATCAATATTAAAAAATGTTGTATATTTCATTAGGACAAGTACAATTAGTTTTATTTACCAGCAGCGTGTATGTGAATGTTTACGTTCCTAGGAGCACTTCCAACACCAACAGTGCCTAAAGTTGCAGGAGTTGAAGAAGAAAGTGGGCCGCCAAAGAGGGAACTTGTCTGAAGTGGAAATGGCTGAAAATAGCACAATATCAGTATACCATAAGCTAAACTTCAATGATAACAAAAGTATACCCAAGAACAGTGAATATAAAAAGTATCAACAAAACCACAAAGATAAAAACAAATTTCAGTAAATTGATCATCAAATATGCTACAGTCTTCAATGATGAACTTACATTGATTGAGTATACACAACTCTCAACCCCCAGTGAACCATGATCTAGATTTTGTACAACAAAAATGAGGTGTTCGAAATTAAGATCATTAAAAATTGCTACACCAACAATCAGCCACAGAGACACACAAAACAGTTATGTCTCCATTGTAATATTGGATAGGTTAACAATCTGAACTTGTTCTTACCCCAATTGTTGTAGTAGGAAGGAAGAGATAAACCTAATTCTAGACCACGTGAGCCAGGCAAGTATGATGTCAGTGTGTTGGTTCAGCATCTAGCTTCAACACAAATTTTCTCAAGTAGATTTATTGAGCACTTAATGAACCGAATCCAAAAAAATGGAAAAGTATTTTGACAAAAGTCGAGGAATGAATGCATAGAGACAAGCACCGTGCAAGGAGATTTTCGGAAGCATGCCACTTGGACCCTCGAGGACAAGGTTTTACTTTAAGGTGTGGTAACGCTTGGATACAAGTTATAGAACATTAGGGAGGCTAAGTATGTAAGGGGCACATCATATAAAAATAGGACAAATAAGAAAAAGAAGGCCAAACTAGTGGAGTAATCTCCTATTATTATAAGTATTAAAAAAATGCTCTTTTCTTCCGATTCTATCTATCAATTTTCCATTTCCTCTGGTTTCCTAGCATGAACAGAGATGGCAAAGGAATAATAATTGACTCCAGAAAACTATCGCGTGCAACTTCAAAATCAAAGAAACAAAGATTTGGAGTGTTCATATGTTGGGTCAGAGTTTGCTTAATTAAACTATTATATAATTCATGTGAGTAAACAGTCATTTTAGTTTCCGAAAGTACAAATATCAAGCAGGAACCCAAAAACCAGTTGCCATTGATTTAAACCCCTCAATCATAGAAAAGTTACATCAAAATCATCCTTCTACATGCACACCATGACAACACGAATAACGGGGACTCTAATTTATAATTTAGAGAATGAATTGATTTTATTTATAAGACTACAAGGATAAACTGATGCCACTTTCAGTGATTAAAAAAAATGACCACAACTTAAGATATTAGGAGTATATAAAAAATGACAAACCTGCACCATTATAGGATTCGGCCCTGATGGAGAAATATAAACTGCTGGTCCAGCATTAACAACCGATTCTGCCTGAAATTTAAAATATGATCAATATTATGAATGGTATTTTGACAAAATAAAGCTAACAAAATCACAGATGAAAATAATGAAAACATACAGAAGACCGTCCCATTCGCAGTGTTAACATAGTTCGGCCCAGTTCAAGTAGAAGTGCACCCAAATGCTGCATAGCAATTCCTATCTGTGCTGACTCTGACTGTATTTGACCTCTTATACCTAGATCAGCAGAAGTTCCCTCTCGCTCCATGCGCCCTGCAATGTGCTAGTCACAAATTACAAGTAAAACAGAATCAGATAAAAATAAAGGATGAAAATACTGAGCAAGACTTCTTGCCAGTTTCCAGTAAAATTTATACTACAAAAACAAATATTCAATAATTGCAGATAGTGAAAAAATGTTCATATATAAATGGGATTACAGATAGCGCAGAAACAGCTTGACCACTAAGCAACTGTTCTGCACGATGCAATACAGTGGTCAGTGCTTCAAGTGTCGGCAACCCTTGTGTATTGGAAGGCAATTCCACTCGTTGATCTCCAAGGTTAGTTGAAGATACATTTGGCCCATAACCTGCAAAAGCAAATCTAATTATTCCAGTTCCCTTTCAATTCTAGATAAAGGGGCAACAGTTTCAACACATCATTACCATTTCGTGAAAGTGTATGTTCCATGCGATTTATGAACTCAGACAGCGTGCTCAGTGAATCAGGAATTGGCTGAAAAGGTGGCAGAGTTAAATGATATAAAATGCATTAAATTTAAAGGAGTAAAAGTTTAGGGCATGTTCCTACTGCATTGAAAGAAGGAACAGGTATAGCTCCTGCAGCCATAGGAATCTGAACAACATGAGGCAGTGATTGGAATGCTTGACCAGGAAATGCCTGTCCAGATGACGCCAGATTTCCGGCTAGGCTTTGATTTCCAGCTTGATTTCCTTCAGTTTCATTCCCCGGTGGAGCCTAACATGATGGATTTAACCCCGGTTAAGGTGCACAGAAACTTGGTTCAAATGACATATATTGCAGTATACAAACAACATTTACCAACACAAGAGGACAATCTTTGTGCTGCACTGAATCTATTTCGCAATTAAACTAATGATGGCAAATAAAAGGAATTAACCACGTCATTATAAAAATGATGAGGAATATAATGAATTTTTTTTAGCAAACGGGAATTAGATATAAAAGAGTACAAAAACAGGGGGACAAAAGACCTGACCTAGTAAGGCCACTTAGAGCATCCACAATGGAGCACTCCAATTTTGAGTACTTAACCGGGTCCCACTTGTACACATCACTCTTTTATAATTTTTTAATAATAATATTTGTTAAGCACTCAATCCCTCCAACCTAGCACCTTCTAAAAAGTTCTAAATAGGGCCCACAAAAACTCTACATTTCATCAATAACTCTACATCTTTATAAATATGTCCCACAAAAATATTTTTTAATGAAGAGAGAGAGGGTGCTTATTTAGGAAGTGGTACCTAATAAGTACTAAAAAGTGTTTTGCTCCAATGGTAGTACCTAATAGGTACTACTTCTTATTGAAATAGATACTACCATTGGAGATGGTCTTAAAATGTGTAATTAAACCCAAACAGTAATAAATACATTTAAATCGACACTTGTGGGGATCCAGCCCCTAGATCATCCAAACAAATGAACAACCATCACTAGCACAACACAGAACACCTGCGTCTGCGTACGAGTGCGAAACCAGGTTGCAAAAAAAGATGATGCATGAACATTTGAAACACTAACCAAGAGGTCTTATGACTGGCATATGGACCGACCGTTAGCAGGGAACAGGTCCAAGAACCAACAACTCCCGGCAGCAGGCAAAATGACTCTTTCAAGCCAAACAATCCAACATCAAAAATAGAGAATAACGAGGATATCAAATCAGTCTGAAATCAAACACAAAGACTGATATGGATTTAAAAGCAGCACCGACACAGAACCCGAACCCCTTAAACCCTGCAGATTGCAACAAATCTAGAAACAATCAGAGATACAACGAGTGGGAGCACGAACCGGTACCTTTTCAGTCCGTCGGAGAACAACTGACGGATTCAGTCAAAACAAAAACAGACCAAACTGAAACCCCATCCAATTTGTTGTGCCTCTAAACAAACACTTTGAATTAGATTTAATAAAATTAACTCCACCCATGAAAGAAGCTCTCCTGCACCAGCAAACCTCTGACGCGAATGAAGTATAAGGGAGAAACAACCACCGCGGCGACGCCGGCGGCGGTGAACAGACCCGAAATGGGTTTTACGACCCCCAGCAACCTTCCGAACAAAAAGGGTTTATGGGTGGTGATGACACCGTGAGGACGCGGACATTTTACCAAAATAATGATTTATTCATTTTACCAAAAAGGGGGAAAAGATATTCCAAAAGAAGATAAATAATCATTTATAGGATACGCAATTTAGCACTATTACGACAATTGATGAAACAGTTTTACACTATTTTACCAAAAAGGGGGAAAAGATATTCCAAAAGTAGATAAATAATCATTTATAGGATACACAATTGATGAAATGAAACTGTTTTACACTAAGAAACACATACTAGCTTAAATAGATAATGCAACATGTGATGTGATTGGTTCATAATCTAAGCAAATAAAATTGATAGGACAAGTAGGAGGAATCAAGGAACCTAAACAATAATAGACTGCTGTGAACTTAAGTCAGAGTGATAAATGTTTCGTGTATATGAAAATTGCATGTGCATACACAACCCGATAAATCACACAAATGGCAATAAATCATTTTTTTTCAAGCGAAAAGTAATACTAACTGAAGAATTTTGTGTGGAATTAGGAACATTAATTGTGCTCTGGCCCCCATTCGCAAAAGAATTCAAAACTGCCCCAATAACCTGAAATCATAATACGGCAATAGACAAAGCAAAACATTATCACCAACATCCATATGAAAAAGAGAAATAAATAAATAGATAAATAAATAAAAGCTTAATAGAAAGCATAATTCTTATATTAGATACTCAAGATAGATGCAAGGAATATAGTAACGAACCCGAGTAAGGTCTTGAGAAATGCCTTCACCCTGTTCCCCCACATTAAAAGTCCCAAGAACCACACTGTGTGAAATTTGCCCAACACGGTTACGAGGAGCTCCTGATCCAACATCGTTTCCTTTCAAATGATTAAATTTACAATCAGGATTTAGCACAATACAACTTGACCTATGAAAATCCTTAAATTCCTCAATGGAGGGGAAAAACGGGGACTATGAATGGCTAAAGTTATACCTCGGTTACCGGTTGTGCTGGTTGTCTCACCGGACCCTGTACCAGGAGTCTGTGACTGACTTGGCTGTCTTTCAACCAAATGCAACGTATGCCCATTCTCAACATCTTACAGTGGATAAGGATTGTGTTGTAAAATAAATATAGATTAGCGGCACAATATGATTTCAAACAATAACCCGAATTTTCGTACACGGAATTCTACTCCATGTCATAGAATTCTCTTGACGAATTTAAAAGCCAAACTAAAAATAAGTAACGTTGAATAAAAAGAAGATAGCATGGTGTACATAATGAACAGATGATCTTAAAACTGAGAAACATTAATGTGATGAGTCTGATTAAAATGAAATTGTAGAATTTGAAGGATACGATACTCAGAAAGAACATGTTCATCCTTTAAGACTTTTCCTCTAAATATTAGTCGTTGCTGACTAACTGGAACACCTATTTCATTTGCAATTTTCTCTTTGAACAGCGAAACGGGCATCTGAAATAATTAAAAAAGAGCATCAGAAAAGGAGTAAAAAGAAAACACAAGAAGGAGCGGATTATTAGAGATTATTATAGCTGACATTTTTGTGAACTTGAAAAGTGTAGATTCGGGAATCAAGAGTCTTGATATTGAGGTGAACAGTTGAATCTGAAGAGTCTTCATTGAGGGTGCTGGGGCCGCCTTCATTTGAAGAAGATTGATGCGCCATGGTGAATGAACGGTGTAGTTGTTGAATGTTAAGTTGGGACAAAGTGTCTGCGAGAGAGTAGTAGTAGTAGTAGTAGTATTAAAAGATCTGCGTTTGGAAGATTCTAGAGTGTTTTCGGGAAATCAAATGAGTTGAGAAGAAATAAGCGATTGTTATGGATGTGAATCAAATCAAAGAAGAGTCGATGATGATGATCATTTCCAAAAAATCAAAGTGTCTGACTCGTTAATTTAATTTTTGTTCTTCTTTTTTCGTTAGGGCATAGAGTCATCAACAAGTCAGTCATTGTCGATGTAGGCTCACTGCCGTGTCCGGCCCATTCACTAATGTCCAACAAAACTTCTACTTGCCCCCTCCCTCCCCACTACTTCCACACCACAGCCATCTTTTTTTTTCTTTCTTCGCACCGGTTTCCGACCTACCAAAGGTGAGAGACTAATTTGGCTTGTGCGTAGAGGCATGCGCATTGGCCAAGCGTTGTTCCCCCTGGGAATCGAACCTGGTATTCCCTGGATACGTCCTTGGAAGGAGCTCATTGTCACTGGAGCCCAAACAACTTGGTTCACCACAGCCATCTTTTATCCAATCATATCATATATTAATAAAGATATCTCTCTCATAAATAGAGTTCTTCGTTTCTTCAAAAATAATAGAGAGGATGTTGTATCTTGATCATAAAATAAATTTGACTAATTCGTAGATACAAACTGATTTTTCATGTGTCGTATTAATTATTTAGTTTTGCTAAAAAATATATAATGTGCCACAAATAATAATTATGGCGTGAATAATGTAAATATTCCACTCTAAAATAAAAAAGTAGCCGTTGTAAATTTTTCTTTTTTGATATCATAGAAGATTTTAGCCGTTATAAGTTTTATCTCGATTTGTAAATGACTAATTAGTTACTAAATTTAATGGATAAATTACTCCACCAATAATTTTGTCCTCTTGATAACCAACTGATTTTGCAATAAGTTCACCTCATCGTATATCCTCTTTAATAAATAGAGATATGTGGCTGAGTTGCTTTCGTAATATATCTCTTTTGTTTCAAAAAAAAAAAAAAATAGCATTAGCAAAACTTTGTTCTTCTTACTTTGAATTTTCTTTCATTTGCACACTCATTCTTGTTTTCGTTTCTTGCTTTCTTGTGCTCTTCTAAGTTCCTTTCCTTCACATTCAACTCAACACCACCATGTCTAAATTTGATTCTCAAATTATATTCCACAAACATGGTCACATTGAGGGATTTAAACATCAAGTCTTCTTCCTTTTCCTTCTCATCAGAAACTCCAACAAGTGAGTTTAATGGTCCTATTTCCTATCTTCCTAATCTAAAATCATACCCTTCGCCCTCTCTTCTTTTGACTATCAAAAGAGATGATCTTCAACGACCTCCCCCTCCCCCCCCAAAAAAAAAAGTCATCTATGCATCCCTTTACAATTATTTAAAAAAACTTAATATCATTGAATCATAAAACATAAAATTCAAACATTCACATGCAATCAAAAAGGGGAAGGACGGTAATAGGTCCGCTTGTCTTAGACCTCGTCCTAACTAAAACTATTGTTGGATATCATTAAATAACACCAATGAAGACGCATACTTCCATCACTTGACGTCTCCATTTAATCGGAAATTAATATTTGTCATTACCATATCCAAATAATCTCATGATTTATTTCATTTTTTACTACCGTTAAAGAAATCTCACATCGGTTGCGAGATGGCGTGGACAATTGTTTATAAGTAAATGGTAATCCTCACCTTACAAATCGGTTTTGTAAGGATGGGTTAGGCTCAATACTCAATTCTAAGATGGTATCATAGCCTCTCCACGATCCGCTGGGCCGCCTGCTATCAGATTTATGATCGAGCCATCCACCATTTATATCCGCGCACCAAGCCCAATAGCGTTGGGCGCGAGAGAGTGTGTTAAAGAAGTCTCACATCGGTTGCGAGATGGTCTGGACAATTGTTTATAAGCGAACGGCAATTCTCACATTCCAAATCGGTTTTATAAAAATGAGTTAGACTCAATACTCAATTCTAAGAACTAGTTCTCTGTCTCTTAGTCTATTTTCTTCATAAAATATCACTTCCCAATTTGATATCAATATTGGCCCAACATAAGTAAACTGTCACATAAAATTAGTGTATAATTTTCTTTGCAGTCAAAATTTTTCTGAGTGAATTAATTTTATAAAATTAATTTTAATTAAAATTTAATTGAAGATAATATAATTTATGTTTAAATACATTCATAAAAAGTCGGTTACAAAAATAAATTTGAATATAAAAATTAAACCAAGTTACAATGTATAGTTTCAAACTTTCAACTTTCAAGTAGAATAAACTCTAAAAAAGAATTGTATTATATTTTAGAGAAATAAGATATGTCAAAATTAATTTTAACACCTTCAAAAGAGATATCAAACATTATAGTACGGCGCAAAATGTACTACAATACACCCCTATGAAAATGATGTTGAGAATGGCATGTTACCAACTTTCATTGGTACATTTCATCAAGATGTGTATGTTTTGTTCAAATTACTATAGTTGATGGCCGAGCTCGCTTACATGTTTAGGCATCGATTAATTATTCATGTTGTTATTTCAATTTACATTGTGTAGTCTTTTGGGCACACCTTGCGGTTTGAACATTCCACCGTTAGATTAATTTAATGGTTAGGATTTCATGTTGAGAGAGATTGAGATAAAAATTGATTGAGTGATTCACTCTCCATCTAAGCTAATTGATTCCTTCAAAAAAAAATCTAAGCTAATTGATAAATAAAAGAGATTCAACAAACATATCTACCCGAAGGGGAAGGTTAGCATGGGAAAGTCAAGTAGGTCTCCCATGGTGGGAAAGTAATTTTCACCTTTATATTACAAAAGTCTACCATATACAGTGATAAAGTGTCCACACCATTTCTATCCTCTTTCACCAAAATCATTTTTTAATTGATATATTATAATTAAATTAATTATATGTTATTATTAAATTGATTTTTATATGCCAAAAGTTTATTTATCTCCAATGTCTTTCTAACTGATAACTATTCTAAGCTAATTTTTATTGCAAACCTATTAGAGACTTTGTGATTCTTAAATATTTTAATGTCTAAATTCATCCTCCTAAAGCACCAATTATTAAAGAAGTCATTTGGCAACCATAAATGTTTTAAATGTAAAAAGATGGAGCAACTAAAAGCAGTCCGACCCTGTCTACTTGTGGATGAATTCAAGAATAATAATGCAGGAACTTCATATTGTTTTGTTTTCAATATTGCACCTGATTTGCTTTACGTAGTTGGAGTTAGGGATGACAATTTGACTCATATACAGTGGGTACTTGCAAAAATAATCTCAATAGGTAGAAAAAGAAATTGTATTTTAGGTATGAGTAATTATCCGCAAAAATGAATGGATATAGTTACGGGTACCTTAATACCCACATCGGCCATTTATTTATTTTATTTATATTATTATATAATAATATATGTATATCAATTTTAAAAAATTACAAACTATTACACATTTTTTAATAAAAATATTATTTATAACATAATACAAGCACAATGTGATTATGTCTTTAACATGAAATTTTAATAAAAGTGGAAAATTTTGCAATTTTGAAATTTAATTTTTTGGATTTGTTTTGAAATTTCGGGTTTGAATGATGAAGTTATGAAAAATAATGAAAGAATGGAAGAAGAAGAAGAAGATGGAGAAAATGATGAAGAAATGTAGAAGGAAGATGAAAAAATAAAAATAAAAGTGTGTTGTTAATAGTGCACTATTAGATCCGATGGACATACAAAATCTAATAGTTTTATTTTTTTCTTTTTAGATGCACAGGTACACACATGTAATTGACAGGTTGGACCTGTTTTTGTACTATGGGACCCACAAAAGTTGTAAAAAAAGAAAAATCAAATTTATAAAAAGGGACCCGTTTTAGTTAATTCTTTTGTTGGTTGATTACAAATATAATTAATTATATATTTTTTTTTGAATCGGCAAACTTTATTATAAGCACACCTCCATACAAGAAGTATAAGAGGGCGAGGAACAATACAACAAGAGGCAATACAAGATAAAGATAATCCAAATACAAAAACAACGCCAAAATTACTTAACGGATGAGACAATTTCCGGGATCCCATAACCATTCGTAGAATAAACACGGCAAAATTTTCAACCGAGATAAACTCCACTTCCAACTAATAACCTTAATCTCATCCACTATGACCGGCGGTAAGAAAGTGTGAGATGCAAAAATAGAGTTATTTCTCGCCTTCCAAATACACCAAAGTGTTGCATGCCAAACCATCACGAAACCGTTCCGTAATTTGGCGTTCTTGGCCGAAGCTCTCAACATCTTGAAGAGGGAGAAAAGAGAGGGTGGGATTACAAGAGGCACCCCAATCCACTTAAAGATTTCTCTCCATACCCACATGGCACTCGGACAATGAAGAAAGAGATGAAGAGAAGTTTCACCTTTACCAACACAACCCAAACATTCCCAAGGAGTCTCCGAGATCCCAATTCCCCGAGCTAAAAGATTGCTTCTAGTCGGAATTCGGTCGTAAAGAAGTTGCCACGAAAAAGCAATAATTTTTGAAGGTGCCGGACTACTCCAAATGGAATCAAAAACCTCCAACCTATCATTCTCCATGACATCCTCGGCCAAGAGCTTCTCCGCAAGGAGCTTATAAGAAGACTTGACCGAAAAAATCCCCTCCTCATCCGGCAACCAACTCCAAGAATCATCCTCCAAAGTAAACACCACCCGATCGACAATTTCTTGTAACCGGAGTACAAGATCTTCCTCCCAATAAAATAGGTTCCGACGCCAATTAAAATGCCACCTCCGCCTATCTCCCTCCATCTCCAAAAGATCACATACCTTGCTATCCTTTTGGATAGATAGCGAGAACAACCTAGGAAAAACCTCCGAAAGTGGAGCATCCCCAATCCACTTTTGGGTCCAAAAAAGAGTAGAAGAACCATTCCCCAAATTCCGACCCACCGCCTCCACGAACCAATTCACATTAGGAACCGCCTTGTCAATAGCAACCAAATTCGTCCACCAACTTGACGCCGAGGATGGTGTTCTAAAAGAAGACCAATTCACATGATGAAGGATATGGTCTCCGTACTTCGCAACTAAAACCTCCTTCCAAAGCGGCTACCCGGAGATAAAAGCCGCCACCTCCACTTGGCTAAGAGACTTAGATTAACAATTCTAATGTCTCTAACACCAAGACCACCATTCCGCTTATCCTTACAAACCACCGACCACTTTATCCAATTGATTTTCCTACCACCCTTTACACCTCCCCATAAGAACTCCCTTTGAATCCGAACCACTTTCTTCCACACCTTTTGGGGCATCTTTAGAAAAGAGAGATGGAATATCGGAAGCGCATTCAACACCGCATTAATCATCACAATCCTACCTCCGAGGCTAATATGTTTGTTTCTCCAAGAGAACAATCTAGCCCGTATATGCTCCACAAGCGGTTCCCAAGTCGACTCCCTTTTAGGATTAGCGCCAATTGGAAGCCCAAGATATTTAAAAGGGAGAGAACCAAGCCTACAATTAAGAAAATTACATGCCATTTCCAAAAACGCCGACGGCACATTCACACCCAAAAGGCAACTCTTCCAAAAATTAACTTTAAGACCGGATGCCATCTCAAAACCTCTTAGGATCCCTTTGAGGGCCCAAAGATTTTCCACCGTAGCCTCACCAATGCATAGGGTATCATCCGCATATTGAAGATGTGAGATCACCACCGGACTTCGACCCACCGAAAAACCTTTAAACACACCCAACTCCTCCGCATTCCTCATGACACCACTAAGGCCTTCGACTACAAGTAAGAATAGAAATGGAGCTAAAGGGTCCCCTTGCTTAAGCCCCCTTTGAATGTTAATTTCTCCCGTTGGAGAGCCATTAACAAGCACCGATAAGTTTCCGGCAAAAGCACAAGTACGAATCCACTCGATCCATTTCTCACAAAAACCACACCTACGGAGCATGTATTCAAGAAACCCCCAATCGACCGAGTCGTAAGCTTTCTCAAAGTCTACTTTGAAAATCAAACACTCCTTCTTATGTTTCTTAGCCCAATCCACCACTTCATTTATGATCACAACACTATCCACCAAATTACGGCCTTTAATGAAAGCCGATTGATTTGGTGAGATGACCGAATTAATAACCTTAGCAAGACGCTTCGTCAACACCTTTGCTATAATCTTGTAGAGACACCCAAGAAGAGATATTGGTCGGAAGTCGGGCAAAGAAGATGGGGAACTCACCTTCGGGATCAAAGTGACAAAATAAGATAAAAAGCTTTTAGGGAAGCAAGAATTACCGTGGAATTGGTCGAACATGATCCGGATGTCTCCTTTAAGCATCTCCCAAATAATTAATTAATTATATATTATATATTCATATGGAAAGGTATCTTAAATAAGCAACTCTACAACTTTTTACGAAACTCATATTGCCATATAGATGTGCTCCAATGGAAATAAAAATCATGGTGCGGTCCCGGTGTTTGAAATTTAAAGATAAAATTCTTATTGGAGATGCTCTAAGAAACCCACAATAATCATTTCAACAATTCAAGACCATCTACTATTAATATAAGATAATAATGTACCACCAAATAACCTTGATTAACCCTACTAATTATTTTTTTCCCATTTTTTTTACTGCATAATCATAGGGATAAAACTGTCATATATTTACCAAATTGATGTTAGCCATACTCTCCATCCAGTTTTGGCGGGGGTCAGTTTTGACCCTGCAAATTTCCTCCCTCATGCACATCCTCTTGTACTTACAAAAGGGTATTACTGACTTTGTTCAGTAAATTTCAAATTTGCATAAGCAGAAAGGAGTAGCACACTGCCCAAGAGTAAAAGTAGTCTACTCTATCTTTTTCTCTCTCATTTTCTTCTTTCTTTCTTTCTTTCTTCTTCTTTTCTTTCTTCTTCTGATATCTCTCCCTCATATATTTTTACTTCATCATTCCATATCCAAACTCAATGAGAAAGAGAATGAAGAAAACATTTGAGAAAGAAGATCCACCGGAGAAGGAGAATAACTACATGGGTATTTGATTTCCTCTACAATTAATCATCTCCATTATTCTTTATTTCTAGATATTTGATTTTACTTGAGATTTTATTTTTTCTGTTTTGTTTCTTTGTTTTGTTCATCACTTTCATTTCATATATGCACACCATGTGTTTGATAAAATGTTGTTGTAGAAAACTTGATTGTGTCTGAGGTATATGTTGGGGTTGAAAACTTTGACAGTGTTTCCTCTGACCTATAATTTGTGAATTGAACTGATGCTTTGAGATTGTTATCTCTAATCTATGTTTTATTATGTTTTCAACTCTTTTGGAAAAGAAGAACAATTTGAGATGGTTATTCGAGATCGATAGGTCATGGTTTACACATTTCAACTTTTTTTTTTATATCATCTATATATAATAAAATCTTTGTTGCATGCTGAATCATGATAATAGAAATTAAATTTCAAATTGTAGGGTGATATTATCCAAGTTATCATTCTAACTAAAGAGGTGAATAAGAGAAAGGATGACATTGCTCATTTGAAGAAATGTTTACCAAATGTCATAAAAAATTTCAAAGTCCAACCCAATGATTTCAAGTTTAAATACTCTGAACATGAATTTTTAAGTTGGTCTTCAAACAAGAGAAATATTTGTAAGCTTGAAAAAATTACATAAATCTCTACTAACTTGTGTTACTAGAAACAGATTTCTCTAAAGCCTTCTTTATCACTCTAGATAGAAAGTGACGCCGGTGTAACAAAAAACATGTACATGATACGAGTAATATGGTTTCAATGGACCTATCCATGTCAAGGTTGATTCGAGGTCATATGATTTCATTTTTATTATTTTAGTTTCATTGTTTTATACATGCCTAATTGGAATTTTTTATGTCACCACAATTGCCACCCAAGATCGATGACTTCAAAACTCGGGTAAAGAGGTTGCTATCTTCATCATTCTTGGATCTAACATTGCAAACCTTGGTGAGCTTCTCTTTTGCATTTATATTTTCTTTATTTGCTTTTTGTAAACTCCTATTTTATGCTAAAAACTGTGTTTTCAAAATTAAAAACAACTTTCTTGTGATATTTGTGTTTTATTTGTGTTTTATCGAGTAGATGACTGAAACGAGAAATAAAAAAGAACAAGAGCTGAAACATATGTTAATATGGCATTCGACCAAGATAGATTCTCAAGCAAGGTGAGATTTTTGAGTTACTTAAGATTGATTTTAAGCAAGATGATATTTTGGTATTTTTACATATGAGTAGAAGAAAAATATTTGGTATTTTTTGCAATGATTAGGTTGATTTCCCAATATTATAACATGTTCTTTTTATAACTATTGTTGATTTGGATTTTTCTTATGTATTGAATAATGAGTAATTTAAAAAAACCATTGATTATTGTGGATTTGGATTTTGTTTGTTAACATTTGTTTTTGAGTCGATTGGTTCTTAGGTTGGGAGTTTAATAGGGATTTATTTCTGAGTCTATTGATACCTAGCTTACAAACACTTTTTCTCATATTATAATATTCATGAATATCATCATATCAAATCTCTCATGATTGAAGGATGCAAAAGCGAAGAAAGATTTTCGGATCCTACTATGGGTGTTAACAGTATGGAACATACGACATATATGTGTTGAATCATGTCTTAAATTGAAGGTGCTAAGATAAGCATAATGCAAGGTGTTAATATGTAATGTAAAACTTTCAGCTAAATAAATAGAGAAAATTCTTAATTTAGTTAATTTTGATTGTTAGCTACTTACTTCGTTCACTTTTTTTTTACTACAATGAATTTTTATGATAGTTAGATTTATCCCTTTTTTATGTTTACATCTATCTTATGTTTGATTATAAGATAGATGTAACTCATTACATTTGCTTGAGATGCACTTTATGTTTCTATTATCCCTTTTTTATAAGTCTATCTTATGTTTCTGTTATCCCTTTTTATCCCTTTTTTAAGCATAATTTAGTAGTTTTGTTTTTGGTAAAATATTGAGATGCACTTTATGTTTATGATTTTTGCATTATTATTTAATATAGGTTGAGGATGTTGAAGGAGTAGAAATGTGTGGAACTGCAGTTGTAGCTACAGGTTTGTAATACATTATCTGCACTTTGTTCTCTATCTCCTCTCTTTTATAGTCTTTATGAATGATTGAGAAATTGCACACAAGTTGGACAAGCTTTATTGATGGCTTGGAAATGGGAAATAACACAAAAGTGAGTTTATAGAAAACTCATATTCAAGTAATCCCTTTATTTTCTCACCTTTCATTTTGTTTCTTATTTTTGGTTCTTTACTATGCTTAGGCTGCAATCATAAGAATTGGTCTGAAAGAGATGATAGTATATTCAAAATTATTGTTTCCATCTGTTAAGGACAATATATATATTATTTGAGAGTTGTGGTATAGCTGACCTTATCACAACATGCAGTAAGGACAATGATTTTCATAATCCTACTTTTTTTCTCATTGATTATCTTGGTTGGACTAAAACAATGACTTATTTGTGACAGTGGGTGGAAGAAATAGGGAAGTTGATGAGGCTTATGCACAAAATAGGGGAAAAAGGTTTGCTTTTATCTCTTTCGTCCCCAGTACTTGAATGCGGCGTTTTTAAAAACCGAACCACTGGCTTGATCCACTGGCTGCTTTACTGGCAGCGAAGACTTATTTAAGAAACCTTCATGAAAATTTGAGGAAAAATCATATCAACAATGCTCATGAAACTTCTGGAGTGATCATGGCAGTCCGGATGCTTACGTTTGATTCTAGACTGGATGATATTCTCAATTCCTAAGTGACAGAGAAGTACATGTTCTACTAGGTACAGGTTTGTAGACACTCGGCTAATCATGTTCTTAACTTCTTGAAATAAACTTTTATATATTCACTATTATAATTAAATAGTAACATTGTTAATGCTAAATGATCATCTGCCTGAGCAAAGTACCATATTTCTTTTGGTGCAAATCATGCCTTCAAAACATAAAAAATTAATGTAACACACTAACACCACATTTTAAACCTTCTACGGCATTTGATTGAAAAAAAAAACTTCTAAGGCATGATATCTTTTATATTTATCTTAATTTAGTTTATTCCTAGCCAAATTGGGATACAAATATTTAACAGGACCTTTTACAATCTTAATCTAAGACATGTTCAAAAGGCTTATAACATTTGTTTCAATCATGAGGCTCATGTTAGAAGCTCATGTTATGCAGAATTTAATAAGTGTTGTTGTGTTGTTTGATGGGACTGTTTTTATGGTATATTGAAGCGTGAGTTGTTGCTAACTTGTGCAAGCACTTTTGTAGCAAAGAGTCATAGCATCTCATAGTCGGTGTTTGTGAGAGCGGATAACTAAAGTAATTGTAAAGTAAAAATATGTCTACTTTCTCCAAACCCATTGCTTCATTTCTTCTACTTTCTCCAGCAACATCTCCGAAGAAACAAAACTGGTAACATTTCACTCCTTCATGCTTCTTACTTTTAACGATAAAGAAATGAAGCAAATGCTAAGAATAACGTAAATGAATCCGTTTTGTCGCTATAAAATTTGCTTCCATTTAATGCTATCACTGTTTCTTTTTCATGCATTTTCGCTTCACCTTTCGATAGGAGATATAAGAAGATCCATTGGAGAAATTGAATTGGATTGGTGGTGTTTCAGGTATATTATGACCTCATTTTGTTTAAATTTTGGTTACTACAAATGATTTACTTTTTGTTTCTTTTAAAGAATCATGAAATTAGATTTTTTTTTACCTTAATGTGAATCATTGACATCCTAATCATGGTGCTTTTTGTTTCTTTGTGTATGATTTTGGAACTTATTTTTGTCATCATGGAGGCTGTAACCAACAATCATAACATGCTTTCTTCTTATTCAAAGCTTTTTTTAATATAGTCATTGAGAAGGAAGAGTTTCAATATTATTAGCTTCATCTAAGGAAAGTGTTACTGCAGTTATGTCTTTGTTGAAGGTCAAATTCTGTCTTACTTTTCCTACTTATCAGTGTGGTTAGTAATAATCTTATGTGTCATAGATGAGTTATTCTATCACAATTACCTCAGATATCTACAATTAGTTATTATATTTTTGAAGAATGATGCAGCATGTAAATATGCTGGCCATGCTTTTAAGTTGAATTTCATATCTGGAACCTCAATTACTCCATTACAGATTCCTGATATGCCTGTTAGTGGATTCAAGTTCAAGAAATTTGAGAAAATTCAGGCATTTGAGTTTCGTGAAGATCTGTTATATGGCAAGTTTACCATATGTATTAACAATCTTTTGTTATAGAGTTGAACTTAAATGAAATCTAACTATATACTTTATAATAATAGATTTAATTGGAGCTGTTCATGAAATCGGTTATGCCCAGACAACTGCATTTGCTGGAAAGCTAAATATTCCATTCACCCGGGAAGGATTTGGCGTTAGTTTTCTATAACTTTTTCTCTGATAGTCAACTATTATAATAAATATTTCATATGTTTTATAGTGGAAACATTCTGGACTGTAATTAGATAAAGTGTAGCATCGAAAATTATTGAACACTGCAAAAATCGAAGTGAATGTCGACCTTTAATTATCATATTTCGCCACGTGTGTCGTATATTACCAGCATGCTGTATGATTTCTCTAAGTAGGTTCAAAATAACTATTATCACTTTCTTTTTTATGAATCATTTAAAACGGATATTGTTTTCTTCTTATTGGTAGAACGTTATCCTCTGCAAATTTCCAATGCATGGACTGGAACTAAGCTTATCATCAATGAAGATGTTCCAGAGATAATAGACTTCAAAAAAAGGTTATTCTTTCTTATTAAAAATTGTACCTTACCTTTCTTATATCTTCAATAGTGTGTTACTCATAGTCATACCCCTTGTGTTAAGTGTCTGCTAAATTTCCTTACCTTTTTTATATCTTTAGTTTACCCGCGGACAACACATATGCTACTCAGAATCAGCTGCTGCCATCATCATCACAGAGCTTTTCAGCTCAAAGTTCTGCTGCTGGCTCACAGATGAGTCCAAAGGGCCAGTTCATTCAAGAACATAGAGTTCTTAAACAAATTGATATTATTAGACTGAATAAGGTTAATCTTCAAATTTCAAATAATATTTACAACTTTTTGCCTTTATATATGATTCACTTATTCTATTATTATATAATGCAGGATGAAATTGTTATCACTGTTGTAACAACTTCTCATTTAAGGCATGTGGCTGAGGATGGTACTTTCTTGGATGCAGTAGCTGTATTAAACAAACTTTTGGCAAAGCACCGCCATATGAATGCAAAATCACAAAACACAAAATTGAAGTTCCTATACTCGGGTTATTATAACATCAAGTATCTTAGCTTCATCTCATATATTACTATTTTCCAACTCCTACCAACAATATTAAGTCTATCATATTAATACTTCCATGCTCCTAAGTCCTAACAATATTAACTCCATTACAATTTCTTCTGTACGTATAGGATAGATGTTCAAGTTCATGATGGAGATGACAATGCCAAGTTTGTCTTCTGGGATAATACATGTATTGAATTGTTGGGAATCACTGCTGGTGAACTTCAAAATAATATGCTTGAGGTTATGTTTCGTTGTATTTATCGTGCTTATGTGCTATATTATGCATAACATATAAGTAGTCTTGATTAAATTATTGCTTTTGTTTGATCATAAAAAAATAGGTTGGTGAGGATGATCTATTTGTTGGAACAAAGTGGGTCTGACATGAACCTCTAAAATTTTAAGTGGTTTTGATGATAACAAAGTATTAAAATTGCAATTGGTATTACTAATGATTATTCTAGTGTGCAGAATTAAAAGTTAAAATTCATTCAGAAGCACTATGAATAACAAGAGAGAAGCCAAGCTATGAAGCTCTGAAAGCGTATCGCTGTTCATCAGAAGCTTAAATTTTGCGTGCTGAAGATAATGCTTCTGAGGACCAAAGCTAAACTCTGAAGAATTCAGAAGCTGAAGACCTTAAGAAGCTACGACAACAGCATCTGAAGCAAAAGGAATTTACGTCACTCAAGAACTGACAGAACCAGAACCAATGTTTGAAGAACAATCTACTTCAAGGCTCTGTCACATCCACAGGAAGGAATATTCGTTGGTACAACGTTAATCTTATCCATAAGTGGAGCGCATTTGAGGATCGTACTATCGTACTATTATTACTCAAAATGGATGAGTGATAATTTGAATTGCAAGGTAGTGGAATTGGATTTCTTTGCTAAAGAAGGCAATCTACAGCTAGCAATTGTACGAGCAAATTCCAGCTGGCACCTTATCTCTCTACAACGGTCATCATCTTCCTTCAAGTATAAATAGAAGACTCAAATGGAAGAAATGGTCATCGTTCAACTGCTCTACTATTTCATTACTGCGTTTAAGGCTCTGAAGCATTCTGACATTATTGTTCTATCTGTCATTCAAAGTCTTAAAGCAATTTGCGTTGTATTTTGTAAACACCTCTGATAGTATATCAAGTGTTCATTAACAATCATTCTTAGATTTTAAGTTTGTTTGTGAAGTCTCTTGTTTAGTGAAACTTGAGCATTTGAGAAGTCTCTTGTTTAGTGAAACTTGAGCACCTAAGAAGTCTCTTGCAAGTGTGCTTGAGCAATTTGTAATCTTAAGTAGATTATAGTGAAAAGCTCTTGTTAGTAACAAGGGGACTGGAGTACTCTCGATTTGTGAGAGGAACCAGGATAAATTTTGTGTCTTTCTTTCTCTCTCTCAGCACCCTTCTCTACTTTGTGTTTATATCCGCTGCAAACTTAGTTTTATTTTGAAAAAGTTTTAATTCTCAAAACACAATTCAACCCCCTCTTCTTGTGTTTTTCCACCTTCAATTGGTATCAGGAGCTAGGTCTGTTGCCTAACTCACCTTACAGTGAAACAGTAAAGATCCAGGAGGAAAAACATGTCTGCTGAGAAGAATCTCACTGAAGTTCCTTTTGACTATGACTCAAACTCTCGTCAAAGAAGGTCATTTGATAAAGTTCCTTTCTTCAATGGAACTGAGACTAGCTACCCTTTCTGGAAAACAAATATGTACAGCTATATCATGAGTATTGATTGTGATTTATGGGACATGGTAGAGGATGGAGTTAACTTTGAAAACATGGACTTAGAAGGTGTTGTCAGTTCTCAGAACAGGAAAGCCTTTACACCTACTCAAAAGCTAGAGTACAAGAAGCATCACTCTGTAAAAGGAATGATGACTAATGCTATCTCACATGATGAGTACCTTAAAATTGGAGATAAAAGAACTGCAAAATCTATTTGGGACTCCTTAAAATCCAAGTATGAGGGCAACAAACAAGTTAAGGAGGTAAAGGCTAACTTGTTGGTGCATCAGTATGAGCTGTTTAAGATGAAGGACGGAGAGGACATTGAAACTATGTTTTCACGGTTTCAAATTCTAGTATCTGGACTTCAAGTATTAGACAAGAGTTATACTGAAGCTGATCATGTGAGAAAGGTACTTAGAAGCCTACCACCAAAATGGAGACCCAAGGTGACTGCTTTTCAAGAGTCTAAGGATTTGGATACAGTATCCCTTGAAAGCTTGATTAGTTCATTAAAGAGTCATGAGATGGAACTAATGAATGATGAATCAACCAAGAAGATGAAAGGGATAGCCTTAAGCTCTAAAAGTTCATCAAAGGCTCTGAAAGCTAAAATTGTAGAATCTGAAGATGAGGCTTCTGAAGAAGGTCAAGAAGTTGGGTCTGATGATGAAGAAGAGATGGTGCTGATGGCTGCTAAGGTTTCACAATGGGCAAAACGAAGCAAGAAATATGCAGGCAAATTTGGAGGATCTTCGAAGAGACTTAATACTGCTAAAGACAAGAAGGAAGATCAAAACAAGTGTTTCAAATGCAACAAGCCTGGTCATTTCATTGCTGATTGTCCAGAAAACAAAAGTAGATCATCAAAGCAAAGCTCTAGCAAAGAAAGATATAAGAGTAAAGTCAAGAAGAGCTTTCTGGCAACATGGGAAGAACTTGACAAAGACTCAGACTCAGATGGTGATGAAGAAGCAAATCTAGCACTGATGGCAACTACCTCTGACAGAGAAGACTCTGAAGCGGGTCCAGACTCTGAAGATGAGGAAGAGGTAATTGCTAAACTATCTAGAACTGAATTAGTAGATTCTCTTAAAGATGCCTTAAAAATGCTCACTAAAAAGGCAGGTGAATGTAAGGTCCTGAAAAAGGCTTACAATAACCTAACTGAGAAAATGAACATAATAGTTGAAGAAAATGAGTCTCTAAGTAGTAGAAACTCATTTATGGAAACTCATTATGTTTATGATGATAAGGTTCCTCCAGAGCTTGAATTTGCTCTGCAAGAATTTCTTATCAATGGCATGAAGAGAAGTAAGATAGCTTCCTTAATATACCATGTTAGTAGAAACAGGGGTGAAGGTCTTGGATTTTCACGTTTTAAAGATAATCCATTATTTTCTAAACCCTCTAAAAGTGATAATGCAAAACCTAAGGCTGTATTTGTTAAAAGCCAATCAAAAGCAATAATTATACCAGAACCTGAAAAAATAATTGTGTCAGAGGCCAAGAAGCCTCAGACTCTGAAACCTTCAGAGCCTAAGGTCTCCAAACCTCAGAACAATGTCAGAATAAATAAAACTCTGGTATATTCTAAAGCTAAGCACAAGAGTTATACAAAGCCTAAAAGTTATTCAAAATGCTTCAATAACTCTAGAGCTCCTGATTGGCCTTATAAACAAAAACAATCTAAGGTAATGAGGACTAACTCTAAAGGACCCATAAAGGTATGGGTACCAAAGTCTGAGATTGTCTTTGCAGCAGATCTGCACTCAAAGAAGGCCAGAGCAGCATTCTTGGTACCTGGACAGTGGCTGCTCGCGTCATATGATAGGAGACAAGCATATGTTCCAAACCCTGACTCTGAAAGAGGGAGGAACTGTGGGATTTGGAGGAAACCAAAAAGGGAAGATCACTGGTACTGGTACAGTTGGTAATTCTTCTCTCTCTATTAAAGATGTTTGGTTAGTTGATGGCCTCAAACATAATCTACTAAGCATTAGCCAATTTTGTGATAGTGGATTTGTTGTTAAGTTTAATAAAGATGCATGTACTGTAATCAGAGAGTCTGATGAGTCTGTAGTGTTCAGAGGCTTAAGGAAAGGCAATGTTTATAAAATCAATTTGTCAGAACTCTCAGAGCAAAAGATAGTTTGTCTTCTATCTTTGAATGATGAGAAATGGGTCTGGCACCAACGCTTAGGTCATGCTAACTGGAGATTAATCTCTAAGCTTAGCAAACTAAGCTTGGTTAAAGGACTACCCAATCTTAACTATCATTCAGATGCTCTGTGTGGTCCTTGTCAGATTGGAAAGATTTCAAAAACCTCTTTTAAACTAGCTTTCTTCAGAGATGATGCATATGATGTGTTTACCATCTTCTGCACAAAAGTACAAAGTGAGAAGAGTCTCAAGATCTTAAAGATCAGAAGTGATCATGGGGGTGAGTTTGAAAACGAACCCTTTGCAACTTATTGTGAATACCATGGAATTGTCCATGAGTTCTCAACTCCTAGAACACCACAGCAAAATGGTGTTGTAGAGAGAAAGAACAGGTCTTTACAAGAGATGGCAAGAACCATGATGCATGAGACTAAACTTGCTAAGCACTTATGGGCAGAAGCTGTGAACACAGCTTGTTATATTCAAAATAGGATCTACATCAGACCTATATTGAATAAAACAACATATGAACTCTTTAAAGGAAGAAAGCCCAACATCTCTTATTTTCATCAGTTTGGATGTACCTGTTACATTTTGAACAATAAGGCCTACAAAAGAAAATTTGATGCCAAAGCTTGTAAGGGAATCTTTATAGGTTACTCTGAACGCTCAAAGGCATACAGAGTGTATAATTCTGAAACTAACACAGTGGAAGAATCTATACATGTTAGATTTGATGACAAAGAGCCTGACAGTAAAATGTCAGAGCAAGACAATAGCTATGCAGGTGTTCCATATACATATAACAATCCAGAACCTGAGAAAGCATCAGATGCAAATAAATCTTCAGAAGCTGTATTGGAAGAAGTCTCTGAAGAAGCATCCCCAATAGAAGCATCTGAAGAACATGATGATATCTTAGAAGATGATACCCAAACAAGTGCGGAAACTAATGAAGCTCCAAAGAGAAAATTCAAATACAGATCATCACATCCAGAAGATCTTATTCTTGGAAACAAAGAGAGTCCAAGAAAAACAAGATCAGATTATCAACAACAAGATTCACTTCTAGGACTCATATCTATGATAGAACCTAAGAATGTTGATGAAGCTCTTTCTGATGATGGATGGATTGTAGCAATGCAAGATGAGCTCAATCAGTTTCAAAGAAATGATGTGTGGGATTTGGTACCAAGACCAACACACAAGAACATCATTGGAACCAAGTGGGTATTTAGGAACAAACTGAATGAACAAGGTGAAGTGGTAAGAAACAAAGCTAGACTAGTAGCACAAGGCTATAGTCAGCAAGAAGGCATTGACTTCACTGAAACATTTGCTCCAGTGGCAAGACTGGAAGCAATCAGGTTATTGTTATCATATGCAGTTAATAATGGAATAACCTTATACCAAATGGATGTTAAGAGTGCCTTTCTAAATGGTGTCATTTCTGAAGAAGTATATGTCAAACAACCCCCAGGTTTTGAGGATTTGAAAAACCCTGATTATGTTTATAAACTTAAGAAATCACTCTATGGTCTCAAACAAGCTCCAAGAGCTTGGTATGAAAGACTAAGTAATTTCCTTTTAGAAAATGGTTTTCAAAAAGGTCAAATTGACAATACATTATTCAGAAAGACAACTAAGAAAGACATCTTAATTATTCAAATATATGTGGATGATATAATATTTGGTTCTACTAATGCTTCCTTGTGCAAGAATTTTTCAAAGCTGATGCAGGATGAATTTGAAATGAGCATGATGGGTGAACTAAAGTTTTTCCTTGGAATTCAAATCAATCAAGGAAAAGATGGCACTTACATTCATCAAAGCAAGTATACAAAAGAGCTTCTGAAGAAGTTTAATCTTGAAGACTGTAAGATAATGTCAACTCCCATGCATCCTACCAGCAGCTTAAGCAAGGAAGAAATTGGAAGCAAAGTAGATCAGAAGCTGTATAGAGTTATGATTGGTTCTTTGCTCTATCTAACAGCTTCTAGACCTGATATTTTATATAGTGTATGCTTGTGTGCAAGATTCCAGTCAGATCCTAGAGAACCTCACTTAACTGCAGTTAAGAGGATCTTTAGATATCTGAAAGGAACTACTAATCTAGGACTTCTTTATAAAAAATCCCTAGATAGTATGCTTGTGTGCAAGATTCCAGTCAGATCCTAGAGAACCGATATTTAACCGATATTTTTCCGATACGAGTATCGGGACGTATCAGACACGTATCAGGTATTCTTTTTTTATTTAAAAATAATGATTTAACAGATACTTTTCTGATACGTGTATCGAGACGTATTGGAAGAGTATTAGTATGAATTACGTATCAAACACGATTCATCACCATTTTTTTGAGTATCGGGACTTCGCAGACATATTCATATCATTGAGCCATTTGAATTAATAAATACCAAAACGCAACACAATATATCACGAGGAAGATTTGGGTGGTCATAAGGATTTTAGACTCTTTATTTTATCAGATGCACATATTTATAAAAAGTAGAAAGAGAAAATAATTAAATAATGTATATTTTTAAAATTATCAAATAATATATATTTTTATGTGAGTGTGACTAAATAGAATGACCAAATTTTTGTGACAGTATAAGTATTTTTCATGTATATCATAATCAAAATGGATTTTCAATCTATATATAAATTTTCCATTTCCCACCAACTTTGTTTTCAATTTTTTGAATTTTCTTTTCATACTATTATTCAATTCTTTAATTCCCCACCAAATTTCAAATTTCCTTCTATGAAATTAATCAAAATTTCATTGAGCAGGAGGGAGTATCGAATTAAAATAGTGATTGTAGAAGTTTGTGTCAACGACACAAATTGATTGCACACTAAATTCAAATCTCCCACCAATCATTTCTGTACGAGCCTAAAGAACATATTTTGTTCAAGTAAGATAATAAAACAAATATTTGCTACTAATATACAAAATACGGGACATCTATACACAAGCTACATTGTTGCACATAAAAAAAAATATAAAATATCTATTATACAAGGACAAGTTATCGCCGATAAGAAATTTAAAATAACTATTATACACAGGACAAATACAAAACAAATTACCGCAAATAAAAATTTGGCTTAAATAAGCAAAAGGTCCATGCACTTAGGGGTCGTTTGAGTTTTAGTCTCTGCTTTTCAAAAAACTTTCAAATTTTTCCAGCACTTTCAGTCAACTTTAAAAAAGTCCTGGCTTGACTTTTTTTATGATGTGTTATGTTTTTTGTACATGTGGCACATTTGACTAGACTTCCAGCATGCTGACTCATATAAAAACTTAGTGGATAGACAAAAATACCCTTAATGTTAGCAACTAGGTATATATACATCTACACATGAGATACGTTGTTGTTCATAAAAAAAATCTAAAACATCTATTATACATGAAAGTTGTCGCTAATAAGAATTTTAAAATAACTAATATACATAGGACAAATACAAAACAAACCATCGCTAATAAAAATTTCAAAGTTAAAATATTTTTATTTTTTTAATGTTTTATATTTAATCTTATACATGGGATAAAATGATTAAATTTTGAAAGTTTTTGCAGTTAAACTACATTTGTGTACTATTAAGTAATTTTAATTATAATAAAGTAGGTTTGTTTTCCCTACCAAGAAAAAGAGTAGGTTTGTTTTTTTATATAAATATGACAAATTCAATTAACTATATTATACATGGGAACAAATTGTTTTTGATGAACAAACTTAATTATCTATTATACACAAGAACCGAGATAATGTTGATGAACAAATTTAATTAACTATTATACACGGAGAATATTTTGTTGTTAATGAAAAAATTAAATGATGCGGGAAACACATTGTTGTTGATAAAAAATTTAAATTAATTAATATACATGGGGGAACGAATTGTTGCTGATAAAAAAATGTAACATTAACTATTATACACGGAGAACAAGGTACTTGCTGATGAAAAACTTAAATGAACTATTATACACGGGGAACAAGTTGTTGTTGATAAAAAAAAATTAACTAACTATTATTCCAAAGAAACAATTTATTTCCGATAAAGTTTTTAAATGGTACATGAAACAAGTTGTTGTTGATAACTATTTTGATGTTTGACCAACCATATTGATTGGTATAATTCCCATATGCAGCATATACCAAGAGGTGCTGCTACTGTTACTCTTAAAGACAGAGATGAAGTTGTTTTGGTCTCAGAAGACGCTCATTATGCATACTTTTGCAAAATTCTATCTAATTCAATACAACCAGATGAGATGTATATTACAAGAACTTGGCATCGTTACCTTGATCGGCAAAGACCAAAACTTGGTGATCTTCTCAAATTTGAGCTTGACGAAACCAATCAATACCTAATGATCTGCCGATTTCCTGCTAATCAACACTGAAACTGAACTACTTCAACTTAGCTAAATTTGAATATGAAACCTATGTTTTAATTATATGTTTGAGTCAAAAGTTATTTTAATGTATTTTTTTTTTTGTAATGTCTTCACTGAAGTTTCCACTACTATCATTTTATAATAACTCATTTTTGTTTTGTTTCAACTTCATATATTTGATTACATAATATCAACATCAAAATACTAAATTTGAGCACTTTTGTATCCCAATTTGATAAAATATAAGGCGCCTCCAGTAAAATATAAGTTTGGAATCACTATTTATAAGTTTAACCAAAGGTAATTTTGATTGTGGGTTATATGATTATATGCAAATAATTCGATGTTATTTTTATTTATTATTGTAACTCATTATAATTCTTAACAATTGATGATAAATGATTTTTAAAAATGGATACTTCTCTGCCAATCCCCCCAAATGCTTGATGATGACTCATTATATGCAAAATGGATTATAAGACCCAACTCATTATAATTTTGATTGTGGGTTACATGATTTTCCTTTTGCGGAGTTTCTTAAAAATTAATAATGACTTTTTGTTTATTACATTTATTATATATTAAAAATCAAGTAGACTAATTTTTTTGACGGACTCATCATATGCGACGAACAACATAACGCGCCTTCGGCGCGAAGGAAATAAGGCGCCGAAGGCGCCGTCCCGTGCATACCCGTGCGTATGCACGGGTATATACCTAGTTAAATTAAAAAATGAGAACGATAAACAAGTAGAAATCCCAAGATACACATGCAACTTGGACTGAACTTCATTTCTACGTTAATAAATACCAAAAAGAACTCATGCAACTTGTATTTTTTGCCCAATTGCTTGAATCAAATGGAAATGAAAACAAGTAGAAAGACATGTATGGTTCTCAATTTTACCAAAATTTATTAATTAATTACCTAGAATTTGAGTGTCTCATCTCAAATGACTATTGTTCCATTTGGAATAAACAATATCAGTCTCTCATTGGCAACATAAATCGAACAACTAAAAGTCTAAAACAAATCTACTATAGCATGGTCTTGACGCAAACAGATCGACATATTTCATGTTACAACAAAAGAGAAACACTATTAGAGTATAATGAAACATATTTCATGTTACACCAAAAGAGAAACACTATTAGAGAGTAAAATGAAACGACATAAATATTCTAATGAGAAAATAAAAACACAAACTTCCACAATTGAAACCAAGTTCAATTTGACGGGCTACAAAATCAAAACTTTAAATTGCTAACAATATTCAGTACTTAACGGGGGCAAGGATTTCAAGTTGGGGAGCAAGTTTCTCGTCTACAATCTTTTCAGCTTTAGCTCTCAATTTGGTGAGCAGCTTCTTCTTCTCGTAAGCCAAATGTGCACGTTCCTTCCTCTTCTTCTCCAGCTCCTATGAACAAGAAAACAGTGAAGAATTTCATAACCAAAATTGTTTACCAAACACAAAGCTAAGAACTTCAAACATAAACAAAAAAACTCACCTTGATAGTGTCATAGTAGTTCCATCCAACCTCTGATGACAATTGCCCAAGCAAGCAGTATTTGTGTCCCTTTTGAAGCCTCAACACCCTAATACCATTCACTCATTCTCATTCAATATTCAAAATCAATAAAAACATTTTAATTCAACAGCAAATAATAGAAAAACAAAAGATGGATCTTACTTGAGTGCATCAGGAACAACCATTCTCTTGATCTTGTCATATGGAGGGGGAATACCCTCATAAACCTTCAATCTAGCAAGTGCAGCCTCTCCACGCTTTGTCTTGTGTGGAATCATTCTACATAATAACAAAACACTTCTCAAAAACCATCGAAACCATAACACAGCTCTCAACAACACATTTTTTAATTACAATTGCATAATTCTATCAAATAAACAAAGCAATTCAACTTTAAAAAAAAAAAAACTCTTACTAAATTAAATCCACATCAAAGATCACTTTGGGCCCAATTTGAATAAACAGCTTAATTTGCAACTCAGATGATGAAAGCTTGTGTGTAAGCTAATTCTAGAACAAAAGATTAAAAAAAAAAATATTGTTTTCATAAAAATTATAAACTATAAGTTGCCATGGGGAGTTGTAGAAATTGCCTTAATGTTTCAGTTAGAATATTAATAAGTCTTTAAGATGGACTTTTGAGTTCTTTTCAATAACGACTTGTTTTCAGGGGCAATAAGTTTAGGGAATTTATTTCCTGAATTCAGTTATAATTCAGCTCTATTTATAGGGCAGTGAAGTACTTGTAATGATATACAAGTTATAAACAAAGCTCTTTGCCTTCCAATACATCAGTTTCATTATCATATTATTTTTTCTATCGTATTCCTTTAACAAAACTACAAGAGTTTATGAAAATAAGCTGAAAACAACTAATGAACAAGTCATAAGTTGTTTTCATAAGTTCTACTAACAGTCCCACAAGTGTTTATGCATAAACTCAAATAAACCAATCCAAACAATCCCCAAGCCAATCACAAACACCAAATGAGTCAATTGCAGGCTAGTAGAGTTTATTAACAATAAACTAATTATGATTAATATCAAATAAACAAAGACGTTCAACTTAAAAACAACTCACCCTAAATTAAATCAACATCAAACATCACCAAGCCACTTACAAAAACCAAATAACCATAACTAGCACACAAAAAATCATAATATCTAGGCAAAATGTGTTTTTTGTCTTACAATGACCACAGTTTCTAACAACAAATTTCATAATTCTTATCAAATTAAACCAAAAAATCAAAACTTAATATACAAAATGCGCTTAATTAACAGAATAACAGAGTGATTAAGCTAATTACTAACCCACGAACAGTGCGCCAAAAGATCTTGGAAGGAGCACGAAAGTGAATAGGACCATGAGAAGGTTTAGTGTTCATACGCTTACGAAGGAAACGCATGTATTTCATCTTCTGTCTGACGAGTCCACCGGAGATGCAAATTTCTTCGCACCTAACAAGAACGACCTTCTGACCATTGAGAAGCTCCTTCGCTACAATCGAAGCAAGGCGGCCGAGCATGTGGTGACGAGCGTCGATAACGACTCTCTTTGCGCATACTCCCGATCCGGACACCATTTTCGCTTTTCCCGGCAACTTGGTTCTTCTCCGGTGATAATTAGGGTTTCGTGAGGATATAAGAGATGAAGAGAAGAAGTGTGTGATTATTGGGCTCTTTCTTATTCTGTGTAAGCCTAGGCCCAATATAAACTTTTTCTTTTAATTTTTAGCCCAGCATTTTATTTTATTTTTAACGTAGATACTGTTTGGTCTAATTTATTTTAAACTTTTTTATTTAATAAAAACTGAAGTTAGTTCAAACAGATTTTCAATAAGTTCTTGATAGAAAAAAATTGTTTAATTTTTATGAGTAAACAACATAGATAAAATACTTTTGAAGCTAAAAGAAACAGCAGTTACCAAATAGCTTTAGTTTTTTTCTAAAAGCTTTTAGGTTCACTTTTAACTTTCAGATAGCTTTTAACACATAAAAAAGTCAGGTCAGATGATACCGTACTACCGTAGACAAAGTGATCCGCATAGTTTTCAAGTTCAAATTAGAGTAAATACTTCCAACCTAATAAATTTTTAAAATACAATAAATAAGATTTGATATGAGTTAAAGCTTGTAGACTATAATTCATAAATATAGGTCCCCATAAAAATTTTTCCGTCATATAACTCCCTTAGAAATCTAGGTTACCGCTGAAATTATAGAAAATAGACACTTTCATTGATTAATATATAATTTAAAATAGACTTAAATGCAGTTTTAGCCTCTCAAGTTTTACAATTGTGTGATTTTGACCCCCCAAGTTTTAATTGTGCGATTTTAACCCCCTAAGTTTCACAATTGTGCGATTTTAGCCCCCAAGTTTCAACTGTGCAATTTTGGCCCCCAAGTTTACCCCATTTTGCATATGTTAGTCGGGGATTGACATTTTTTAAAGATGTATTAAAAACTTTTTTTAATTAAAGATTTAATAATTATTGTTCTAGAAATAAATTAAAAAAAGAGTTCATAAAAAAATTTGTAAATTATTTTTTATAACAAAATTATTTCATCAACTACATATAACAAAAAAACTTATTTTATAAGTTTTATTTTTTTTAAAAAAATCATTTATTGACGCGGAATGGGGTAAACTGGTTTTTAATGTCAATTTATTTTAAAAATATTTTTTAAAACAATTTTTATTTTTAATTTGTTTTGAACTTATTTTTAATTTTAATTTGTTTTAAAAGTATTTTTGAAAATTTTAAAATGCCACATAATCATTTTTTAGTCAGAAAAGTCAATGGAATGCTAACAAAATGCAAAAGGGGGTAAACTTGGGGGCCAAAATTGCACAATTAAAATTTGGGGGGTCAAAATCGCACAATTGTGAAACTTTGGGGGTTAAAATCGCACAATTGAAGCTCGGGGAGCCAAAATTGCACAATTGTGAAATTTGAGGGGTCAAAATTGCATTTAAGCCTTTAAAATATAGGTCCCCATGAAAATTTCTACGTCATATAGGTCCCGAAGAAATATAGGTCCCCTTTAAAATGATACAAAATAGACACTTTTATTAATTAATATATGAGTAAAAATACATATAAGACTTTATTGAAATTTTTCATGAGTAGAAATTTTCGCACATATTACTATATAATTAGAAATATAAATCCTCATAAAAATTACCACAATAATAAAATAGCATACAATCAATGTAATAATAATAAAGAATTATTATTTAATAAAATATTGGTGAACAGTTACTTAAATTGTCCATAAAATTAATTGTGTCAATTTTTCAAGGGTAATATATGAGTTTCTATAGTATGTTCTTTTACTTTATATTATATTGAGTATATTCTTTTACGTGGGAAATAATATTTTAATTAATTAACTCAAATCTCAATCTTAGAAGTAGCAATTCTCTGATAGAAAATCATTTCAAAACAAGGAAGTATATTTTTCATCAATCAATACAACAAAGTTTATTATCTCATATGCATGTATGTGATTTTTTTGTTTACTATGATAATACTTGTGTTATAATTTTATAATAAGACAATATTGCCATGAGTAAAAATAATGATTAACGTTAAACTATACAATTTAATTTTCATTTACACTTTTCTATCAAGATAATGCAGAAATATAAATAGCGTAAATTATAATAGATTGTTTAATTTTGATTTGCATATTTTCTATTAGGATGATGTAAAACAAATATCAATAGAATAAATTATAATAAGTCCTTTAATTTTGACTTACACATTTTTTATTAAGATAATGAAAAAAATATCAATAGAGTAAATTATACTAGGTTGAAGATTGTATACTGTGAAATTAGTCATGTTACGAAACTACTTGTCGGTGTATGATTGTTGTCCCGTGTATGATAATTATAATTGCAATATTTATTAGCGACAATTTGTTCATATGTGAATAGTATTGCGCTTGTTGGATGATATTTCTTATTTTTATTTTTATAGTAATAATTTCTCTTATATGTGTCAATGTGTCGTGCAAAAGAAAAGTAAAAAAAAAACATCAATTAAGACTCATTATAAATTTTTAAAATACAATAAATAAGATTTGACATGGGTTAAAACTTGTGGACTATAATTCATAAATATAGGCCCTCTTAAAAATTTCTCTGTCATATAGGTCCTTTAGAAATATAGGTTTCCGTTGGAATTATAGAAAATAGACATTTACATTGATTAATATATAATTAAAAATATAGGTCCCCGTAAAAATTTATCCGTCATATAGGTCCCGTAGAAATATAGGTCCCCTTTAAAATTATACAAAATAGACACTTTTGTTAATTAATATATGAGTAAAAATATATATAAGACCTTATTGAGATTTTTCACGAGTGGAAGTTTCCACACATATTATTGTATAATTAGAAATATAAGTTCCCATAAAAATTACATGTTTTTTTTTGTACAAATATAGTATGCTATTTTACTGTGTTTATATATGATTTATTTTATTTTATTTTTGTTGAAATATAAACTCCGACTTACATACGTAAAATGCGATGTTTGTACATTTATTATTGAGATAAAATAAACAACGTCTACTTTGTTATGTTATATGATTCAAAATCATTAGTTGGTTTATGGGTGATTGACGCCGAAATTGGTAGGGAAAACCACGGTTCGATCCTTCACAACTGCGATTGGGAGGGGGCTGAAATCACTTATGCCAAAATTGACCCCCGAACCAGATTAAATTGGTGGTGAAAATAAAAAAAAAATAAGTAAAAGAAGAAGATAATAAGAATACTAGTTCGTAAAAAACTCACTCTTCAAAGTATATGCTAAGACAACTACAAAGTAAAAAAGTTTGAGTCATTTAACCCAAAATCTGCTTGAATATCAATCAACACAATATTTTCTTTGTATGTATTTTGATGCAAGACAACATTCTGGTCTTTTGCCAAATAATCACAAATAGTCACCATTCACCAATATAATAATTAAATCTGCTAAGCGAAGAGGATGCAAAAAGTAAAAAATAAAAATAAAAAATTGAATCGCTCATGGATATGAATTCTCTTTAGTCATCTCTCACGTATTTTTCTTTTTACCATGATCTCGATTGTTTTTATACTAATTGATAATATTTGATGTATGTTGTAGACCGAAATGAGAGATTGTGGTTGAACAGCATAATTTAACCTATGCAAAGGATCCAAATCGCCTATCAATAGAACTCACTATGGACTAGCAATTTCTCTTTTAAACAAAAAAAGTGCCTATTGGTTTTATTTAATTTTCAAACTTTTCATTTATTTAGTCTTCATGACGCGTTACAAGTTTTCTAAAATGTTATATTTTGCTCTGCTTTAGTCTTCAGAATTTTTTTGTTCACCTTTCATATAATTTTTTGTTACTGGTTCATTTGTTTTCTATTAGAAACTATAATTTCGGCTTCTATTTACATAGGATAGGATGACGCAGTATAATTGGAAATGTAGAATTCTATATCTTGTGATTTCTACTTATGGTTGGGAAAATGACCAAGTATAATTTGAAATATATAGTTCTATGCATTTATTTTTTATGAAAGTGTTACAATTAAGAGGGAAAACTCAATGGCGTAATATCTTTAGAGTGTATTTGTTTAAACTTTTATACGTAGAAAGAATTATTTGTGAAGTAAGAAATTAATTTAGTGTTTTTCTTATGTTAATGCAAGCTTTTTATTAAAAATCATATGTTGAAGTGATTGTAAGAACCTATGAAGCACGGATTCTGACACGGACACCGCGACACGACACGGACATAAGACGGATTCTGACATTGCCGCATTTTTGTTTGTTTTAAAATATAAAATTAATATTCATTAATATTTAATTGTCTAAAAACATATTTTACCTAGAAAATAATGGAAGATTAAAGTTGATTATGAGTCTGTTTGGATTAACTTATTTTTGAGTTTATTCAAAATAATTTATGTAAAAAAATACATTATAATAACCAATTTAAAATAAATCCGAAAATTTAATTCGGATAGATAACCGACCAGATGAAAATGGTTTGGTTAATAACCATATACCAAAATTCGAATTTTTTAAAACAGATTTGGATCCGGTTATGAGTTTGGAACTTCTAACCGGATATTTTGCATATCCCAAATTATATGTTTATCATGATACTTTATGATAAAATAACTTATAAAAGAAAATACAGTTTTCATTAGTAGAAACTTATGGTTTAACATAAAATATTATTTATTTACGTAAGTTATTTTACATAAGTTTAATTAAATAAATTAATTCAATCAAACCGTAATTATTTAATCTTTAATTGATCGTATATCCATGTGATTTTTGTCATGTTTTAATTTCCATTTGATTTCATATTTTGGCTGAGCAAACATAAGACGGTGGAGAGGAATATTTGGCGTAAGATTCCCTCTCCTGGTTCCAGCGGTGCGAGTGTGAAGCAACTTTGGTTCCTCCTCAGTAAAATATAAAAGAAGATTTTACTACAGATTTAGAGAGGTGAAGGAAGAAGACGCAGAAGGAGACATTAATGTGAATGTAAGGGAAAGATACAGGAAAGTGTTGTGGGAGGATTGTTTTAAATCCGGCAAAGCAAAAGCTCCTCCCTCCCTCACTTCCTTTATTCTTTGAGTCATCTTTTTTCCATTCTATTTCTTTCACAGTCGACGGTGTTGTGAATTGTGATCGATCTCTCTCTCTCTCTCTCTGGACTGTGTACTTCTCAGATCTGGTATCCGAATCTATTGCAGCTTGCCGTTGATAAACCACAATTTCTTTTAGAGATAGAAGATGGAGAGCGAAAAGAAAACTTCGCCAATTTCTAACGTTGGAGCATGGGGTATGAATGTTGTCAGCTCCGTTGGAATTATCATGGCTAATAAGCAACTCATGTCCAACAACGGCTATGCTTTCACCTTCGGTCAGTCCTCTCTTCTGTTTCTATCATTCTTAACTATATAGATCTCTTGCGTATCCTCTGGATCTACACCCAGATCCAAATTTCCATATCATAATTTACTTTATTTTTATTGTTTCGAACTGTGAATTCATGTAAATCTTATTATTACCAGCAACTACGTTGACTGGGTTCCACTTTGCTGTAACCGCTCTCGTGGGTCTGGTGTCAAATGCTACCGGTTATTCTGCTTCAAAGCATGTACCTATGTGGGAGCTTATTTGGTTCTCAGCAGTTGCAAATATATCTATCACAGGGATGAACTTCAGCCTCATGCTCAATTCTGTTGGATTCTACCAAGTAAGCTTTTCTGTTTACATTACATCAAATTCAACAGTGTGTGTGTGTGTGTCTTTATTGATCTATTTCTTTTCTTTCTTGTAATTGTGCATTCATTCGCCCCTGGGTAATTATTTTAAAATTTGTATCTGGTCCTAACTTTTATGCCAAATGAGCAGACATATAAAAGTTCGGGGTTGAATGTATTCTGGTAAAAGTTGGAGTATTATATAATATTTATCAGTAGAGAAGTGGATGAAATGCAAGATAACTTTATTAAATAAGCAAGAGAGATCAAAATTTAAGTGTGCAGAAAACTGATTCAATTTATGTAAAACTTTGTTTACCGTAAAGCCCAATAGTGCTTATTGAATCGGGTATCCAACCCAAGCTCTTTTACAAGGCTTAGTTGTTGCACTGCGTGGATTCATTTGTAAAACCCTGCCCAAAGAATGTGACGTCAATTCCATGTTGAAGCTTTGAATTGATTGTCCTGTGGTGTTTGTATATGATTTCATTATTTCAACATAACTGTCTGGTTGTTTGAAATTGAAAATTGAAGAGCTACAACGAGATGTTTCGAGTCCATAATCATTGCCTTTCTGTTTGACTTTCTGCAACTAACTGTGATCGGTAATATCAACCCTCACAGTATTAGTGCCTGAAATATACTTACGGTTGTGTGCAAGGAATACTGATGCTGACTTCCAAAAGTTTATTCTAGTATAAACTTACATCCTCAAGTGTGACAACCTAAGAACTATGTAGGCATTTTGTTAATGTGTGCTCTGCTCCAGATTTTTTTTGCAATCACTAGCCAGATTACAATCATCATCGTCTTGTAATAATTTTAAATTGTGCTAAACCCTTCCTTTCAGAAACATATGCACTCGCTTACTGTTGTCTGACTCTCCTTCAGTTCACCAAGGCTCAGCTGTTTCCTCACATGTGCTCTAATTTTTAAATGAAGCCTATTTTCGTGTGTTTTTTTTTTCACTTTGAATCTTCATTTCCTCCGGTTTTAAGTTGTTAAATTTCTCATTGTGTATGTGAACAGATATCAAAACTAAGCATGATTCCGGTGGTTTGTGTGATGGAGTGGATCCTTCACAGCAAGCACTACTCAAGGGAAGTAAAAATGTCAGTCATGGTTGTGGTTATTGGTGTTGGTGTTTGCACTGTGACTGATGTAAATGTTAACCTCAAAGGTTTCGTGTGTGCCAGTCTAGCAGTTGTATCATCATCTTTACAGCAAATTGTAAGTGTTTATTTATATAATGTTTCTGTTCCACCCATGTGGGCAATATGGAATTTATTTCCTTTTTTATTGAGATTTCATTTTCTCTTCTTTTGTCATTTATATTCTAGTGTTGTAGCATGGATAATTGAAAAAGAAACAGTTGGTTGTGATCCCTACAAATCAACATATTTAATAAGGCAGTTTTAATGTTTGCTCGGGCACATCTTTCATCTGGGATTTTTTCATTCTTTTGTACATTTTGAATTGGAGTAATTGAAGGTGGTGGGTGATTCACAAGTGAGCATCATTTTTGTTCATTTGAAGGTTTTTTTAACTTTTACTTTGCTAATTAATAGTCATTTTAGATCAAGCAGACTTCATTGTTAACAGGAGAATTGAAAACATAATTTCTAAACCAGTAATCTGTTCAAGTGATTGGTTTACAACAGCAGAGTACTGGTGGTGAACATTGTTATTTTCATTTTTTATTATCTTTGTAATCATTTTAATTTTCCAATTTCTTAAAAATTATTATTTAGTTTAATACAGGTTCATTGTCAAGTTACAATAGCTTATATAGGTTTTTTATTATTTAGCCTTATCTTGTTAATATTCTGGCTTCATTTATGCTTATTTGAATTTTTAACTAACTTGATTATTATTTATGACTTTGTCAGTTTATTACTTAATGTATTATATAATACAGTATTATAAATATATTTTACCGTGGTTGTCGAATTAATGAATCATGAATTAGTTGGCTTTCACCAGTAAAATAACCACAGTTTGGGTTTTTAAAACACTAATTTCTTTACTATAAAATCAAGTTCTTGTGTTTTTTTTTTTAAAAAGAAACTTGTGTTATACACCAGAAATCATGCTTTTCGTGTGATTGATTCCTTGCTATACCTGATCTTTTTTCCCTTTGTTGTGACAGTCAATTGGCTCTCTACAAAAGAAATATTCAATTGGATCTTTTGAACTGCTGAGTAAGACTGCTCCGATTCAAGCTCTATCTCTCATTATTCTTGGCCCATTTGTTGATTACTATCTCAGTGGCAAGTTGATAACCAACTTTAAGATGTCTTCTGGTGCCATTGTAAGTGATCGCCCTTTTCTATGTTGAATCTAGATAATTTTTCTTTGTATTTGTCGTTAAATAGACATACATATATAGTGTTGGATTGTTTAATTTAGTGTCTTTCGTAAATTTGTAAATCTCTGCAGTTATTCATTCTTCTTTCATGCACCCTAGCTGTGTTTTGCAATGTAAGCCAGTACCTCTGCATTGGGCGCTTCTCAGCAGTATCCTTCCAGGTTTTAGGCCACATGAAAACATTGTGTGTTCTGACTTTGGGGTGGCTGCTATTTGATTCAGAGCTCACGTTCAAGAACATCATGGGAATGGTTCTTGCAGTTGTCGGTATGGTTATTTATAGTTGGGCTGTGGAGCTTGAAAAACACTCAAATGTGAAGACTCTTCCTCATGCAAAAAACAGCCTAACAGAAGAAGAAATTAGGCTATTGAAGGAAGGGGTAGAAAATAGTCCGTTGAAGGATATTGAACTTGGTGAGGCTAAAGGTTAAGATGCCTCCCAGTCACAGATGGTAAAAATTAAAATTGATCGATAAGGATTAGTCTCAAGTTTAATGTGGATTACTTCAATTTCATTTGTTCCTTTTTTAGTTTACTTGCTGCTAAACTCTCGGTGTCTATCTGTTTACACGATCTAAAATCCATTTTAGATAATGTTCCTTTATTTTGATTTTTTTTATTTCTTTTTTCTTTTTCCTTTCTTGTGTTGCCGAGGTTTGTTATTTATTTGGCTTGCCTGTAGATGAACAGAACAATATGATGGCGCTATTGCTGTGTAAAATGTGTATGTTGATGAAAGGCAATATATTAACTCAATTTTGTCCTTTTATGTTAGGATTAGCTAAAGTTTTTATCAATGAATTGATTAATGAGCTCCGACCAAAAATAATCGTCCATAAGAATTTAAGTTTGATTTTTGGTTCCCTTCTCTTAGAAACTAAGGGTAATAATAATAATAAAAGTTTTGGTCTTTATTTACCAACCTGTTGATGCCATTTGGAAGGACCTTTGGAGGTGGAAGGGACACCCAAGTGAGAGATTTTTCATGTGGAAATAGTTGTTCCACAATGGGCTCCATATACTAACTCAGGCAATGGCGAGGGATGTCTTTTCAAGGTATGTTACTACAACTGCAAGCACATGTATAATACAAAGATAGTCATTCTCAAAACAACAATTGGACCACAAATGGATTTTCAGTATTGTTATGTTTGTATTAGAATGAGAAAATTTTGACGGCGAGACATGAGGTAATTGCGGTGGTGATAGGCTTCAAGTAAGATGGATAACAGTAGGGGAAGTGCTGCAAAACACGTTAGCACTTTAACATTCAAGTTAATATGTGATCGAGGAAGAGAGAGAGTAAAAAGTGATAGAATTGTGTATTTTGACGTCAAAGTTTGCCATTATAACGGTTCCAAGAACGTTGCAAGGAGAATATTGATTGTAGTGGGTGCACAATAACTATGGTGTCAGTTACCCATAACTTATATGCAAAGTTGTAAGAGCAATTAAGTCCTTGTATTTTAATAACTTATTGTCAATTTTATTCGCTTACTAACAATTTAGTCTCTAATATACTTCTAAACGAACTAGTATGAATAAAATTTCAGAGTCAGAGATCTTTTTTAAATATTCATAAAGTGAAGAAACAATTTGACAAAGGAGTATTAAGAATCCATTTCTACTCCTATAGTCATATGATTCTTTAGAAATGCTGAAATTTAATAATTATTGAGGCGTGTATAATGATCTTAGAATTGCTCATCATAAAAATTGTTAAGAATGACTTTGAGGCTATGCTTAGGATCAAAACTTGGTTTAGAATGAATTTTAGTGATATCATTGTTTAGAATGAATTTTAAGTTAAGGAAAATGACTAAAGTTGAAATTGTTCAATTAAAATAATACAAAAATTGAGATTTTCGTAATGCAGGACTGTCTCAGACGTGAGGCGTCTAGATAGAGCCATACATGAGGCGTCCAAGGCAGCGAGGGTTCAGTTCCCCAGCTGCCCCCGTTTTGGCTCGTGCATTTTTTACAATATTATGAAAATTTTAAATACTAATTAAGGCTCAAATTCATAGATTAAGATGGAGAACAACATGCAAGGGTATATGCGGAGAAAGACTCATTAGATAATCCAATTTAAGTTCGTAAGAATTAACACTTACAAGAATCAATTAACTATCGATCAATTATAATTGTCAGTTGATTATAGATATCAATAGACGAGGTCACATCATCTAAGACAATGATTTTAATTAACAAAGTTCTATTAGTTTTTAATCCAAAAATTTATTGTGAGTTAGATATCTTCCGATTTAATCTACATTAATATTAACCGGGTGTGTACACCTCCGAGGATAGTGTTAGCCCACATTTTTACTAAGTAAAAATATGTTCTAAATGCATGAATGAAATAATTATATTTAATTATATAATTATTTTATTAGTCATTAAATTTGTTTGGTTTTCAAAGCCAATGAATTTAATGATCAATCATGCATGAATTTATAATAAATGTTCTAATTAGAGCATTATTTCTTAACTTTGCATTTCTTCAGGTTTCCTTTCGATTTGGTCGAAACGTCAGTAGGGTCGAAATGTCCCCTGTGCAGAAGAAGAGCGTGGACTTAGCAAAATATTCAAGGAAAGCATTGCTAGTTCGATTTCGATGGATACAACGGCTAAATTAAAGGATAAGGAAGAATTCAAATTCAAAATGCGTGTCAGGACACGCGTCTTCTTTTAGTTATTTAGGCGTTATTAACAGTTAGGATTTAATGCTTATAAATAGGATAGTTCTATGATCGAAAAAGGGGTCACGATCATTATACAAAATCCACAGAAAAACTCAAAGTACCCATGTCAAAGCGAGAAACGAGTGCTCGAAGGAGAATGTATGTTATGTGAACCATTTTCATTCTGTAATCATTTACATTTGAATGCAATTTACAGCCTTTAACTTTATTCCAATTGCCTTTTACTTTCGACTCATTCTTTCATTCTATTTATTCAATTGAATAAATATTCTTTCTTGCATTTCAAGTTATATAAAAACATAAAAACAACACTTTATCAACATAAGAACAATAATGAAAACTAATAACTTTGAAAATATAAACAAAAGCACTATGTCCCGAGATTTACTAGTTGATCTCTCTTGTAATAATCAAACTAGCGTTGTTTACCAAATTTCACAGTAAACAAATTGGCACGCCCAGTGGGACTGTGTGCTTTGTGTTTAAATTTTTTATAACTTTTAGTATTTTTAATTTGTTCTTTGTATAATTTTGTTTCCAAAAAGTCTTGTGTGTAGTGTATGCTTCTGAGAAACGGGAAGTCACTCCCTGAAATGGTTAGACCACCACCCAGAAATAACCCAAGACAAAACATGGATGTTACGAATGGAAACAATAGTAATAGCGGTTCAAATCCTACAACCGCTTCGAGCGTTTCAGAGGCCATAGTCTCTCCTGTAATCAGTGAGATTATGCCCAACGCTAGTGGGGCAGCAGTTTCTGCCCCAACGTCTTCTGTGGTAAGTGCCACAATGACAATGCCAACGTCTATAGTGGTACCTTCGACCACCACAGAACCTATCTTAACTTTCTCTCATGCCATGGAAAGAAATTTTTCCCCAAATAGGTCAGATGTTAATGGGGGTGGCGCTGGTTCGTCCACTTTTACACTACCTTTTTCTCAACATATGGCTCAAGGTTCCAGTAGGAATTACCCATATGGTATGCCTACAAGCATGATGCAGGGTTTGCAAACGAGCGCATCATTATTCACAGAGTCAGCACCAGGCGTGTTCGTGCCTAATAATCAGATAGTGTCTGGTTCTGCGACTCGAAATGGTAACCCCTCATTAACCAACAATGCCTTGAATGCTTTAAGGCAACAAATGGATGAGAGTAATCATGATATGGTCAATATGTTAACACAACAAATTGGTACAGTATTTAACCCATTAATCCAAAATACCAACCAAAGTTACCAATTGTTGGCCAATCAAATGGGTAGAATTGCTGATTTCTTTGGGGCTCCTCAAGTCCCTAATCAACAGATTCAAAATGTGGTGCCTTTGCAAATTGCACAAGCACCAAATAATGCCATTATGCCTGCACCAAATAATGTTGTAAACCCCATAAATCAAATCCAACAGCCAGTGCCAGTGGTCGAACCACAAGTGCAGATTCAGGCACAGCAACAGGCTTTGCCTCAGGTCGAACAAAATCCTGAAATTGTGTTGGTAAATAGAAACCAAAATGCTGATGATGTGGTTAGAAATGTCCAGAATAATAACTTTGTTGGACAAAATAACATAGCCAATTTGGTCGAAACCATTCTGGCACAAAATGGGTTAAACATAGGCATGCATAGGCCTCATTTTGTCTCTGCCTTATCAGAATATGTGCTTCAAACAGAATTACCAAGGGGTTGGAAAATCCCAAAATTTACTAAATTTGCTGGTGATACCAGTGAATCTACTGTTGAACACATAGCAAGATACTTAACTGAGGCAGGAGATTTAGCAAACAATGAGAATTTGAGAATGAAGTATTTTCCAAATTCTCTAACAAAAAATGCTTTCACATGGTTTACTACTCTCCCTCCACATTCAATTTTCAATTGGAATCAATTGGAGAGAGTTTTCCATGAACAATTCTACATGGGACAATCTAAGATAAGTCTCAAAGAATTAGCAAGTGTTAGGCGTAAAATTCCTGAGTCTGTAGATGATTATTTGAATAGATTTCGTTTACTTAAGGCTAGATGTTTCACTCAGGTGCCGGAACATGAATTGGTCGAAATGGCTGCTGGTGGCCTAGACTATTCGATCAGAAAGAAGTTAGATACTCAACATCTAAGAGATATGGCCCAATTGGCTGATAGGGTTCGACAGGTCGAACGCTTGAAAGCAGAAAATACTAGAAATTCTAAGTATCATAAGAAAGAAAAAGTTGCTTATGTAGAAACTCAAGATAGCGACCAAGAATATGATATCTCTTGTGAGGATGTTGGACAAGGGGAAGTAGACCTAGCAGAATTAAAACCTGGTCCCCCTTACGCTTGTAAACTCTTAAAACCTTCAAATGGAAAAAACCCTATTGAACCAAAAAATGATAAATATGTTTCAAAGACTTATACATTTGATATAACAAAATGTGATGAGATCTTTGATTTGTTGGTTACTGATGGCCAAATAGTGGTTCCAAAAGGTGTTAAAATACCTCCATTAGATATGAGAAAGAAAAGAGGTTACTGTAAATATCATAATTTCCTTGGTCATAGAACCTCACAGTGTGTGCTTTTCAGGGACTTGGTTCAAAAGGCTTTGAACGAAGGAAGACTCAAATTTGGTGAAAAACCCAAGGTCACAAAAGCTGATCCAGAGTCGTCACAGAATGCTGATACCCTCTATGCTGAACCACAAGCTATTATGATGGTCGAAGCCATGGAGGTTACAGAAGTACAAGTACAAAAAATCCCTGAAGAGGAATACTTCGAGAAAATGAAGGTAGTATATCCTCGCGCTGAAGAGGATTTGGTCGATTTTCTGAACAGATGCAAGTTGGAGAACAAAGGGGTGATGCTTTGTGCTCGTTGCAGTGCTGTATGCGACAAAGAAGCTACTGCAGGCCTCATGAAGTTTCAACCTATAGCAAATAGGCTGGGGGCAAACCCAAAGCCTTACCAAGGAAAAGGGAAAGGTATCCTGACTCGACCAAATAATCCCGCTCAATTTGATCGAAGGCCTACCTTTCGACCATCTGGTTCGATTCCAATAGAGCGCTGGGTGCACCAAGGAACAATGAGGTTCAATAAAGGTGCAATGGAAATTGGTGGCTCTAGTGGTACCAAGCTGAGTTATGCAGAGGATGTGAACAAATACTCTTACAAAAATAACTACAAGGGTAAACATCCAATGACTAGGACTCAATGGCGTAGATTCCAACGCCAAAAGAAATTGGCTGCAGAAAATTCACAAGTAAGCCAATATAAGGAAGTGGCTAGAAGGCCAGCAAAAGAAAGAATCCTTCCACCAATAGATGAAAATAAAATGGAGGATGATGATTTACTGGATTATGAACCAGACTTTGATGTAATATGTGTGGTTTCCATATTACCATCAGAGTATGATGTGCAATCAGAGGTAACTGAGCTCGAAACTGACTTCGACCAGTTAGACATGGCTGATCCAAAGCCAAAATGTTACTATGTCTTGAACAATGGCTGCATCAAAGAGCAACAGGCTACATTCGAAAGGCCAGATTTAGGCATGAAAAACCACCTCAAACCACTCTTCATCAGGGCAAAAGTTGAAGGGGTTGGAATTAATAAAGTGCTGATAGATGGGGGCGCTGCTGTTAACCTAATGCCCTTATCTATGCGGCCAAAGATTGGCAAATATGACTGTGATTTGTCAGCCCACAACATTGTTTTGTCTAACTATGAAGGCAAGACAGGATATTCCAGGGGGGCAATTCAAGTGGATGTTGCAGTAGGCAGCATAGTTCGACCCACTTTGTTCTTGGTAGTTGAATCCAAGGCAAACTTCAATTTGCTTCTAGGAAGGGAGTGGATTCATGGAGTGGGAGCTGTTCCTTCGACCCTTCATCAGAAGTTGATACTTTGGAGGGAGAATGGCTGTGTTGAAAATATAGAAGCTGATCAAAGTTTCTATATGTCAGAAGTTGATACCATAAATCAACAAACTTTTGACAAGAATTTGGCGAATATTGCGCCATGTTATGATAGAGAGAATGTTTTCACACCTTCTGATAATGTGATACATTCTGTTAAACTCCACCCAACCCAAGGTTTCATATGGGAAAGAGAGGAAATAGATGCTGCATCCTCTGAAGATGGAGTCATACGCCCATCTGGGTGGAATATATATAAAGATTATTATGACTGAGTCCAATGCATGGGCCAGGATTACGACTTATATGGCCGAAACCAAGTTAAATACGGCTTTGGAAGCTGAAGTTCATCAAAATATGGCTACAACAGCCAAGGTCGAAAGTGATGGCATTTCTGTGCCACAAGCACAAAGGCTTGACTGCATCTATGATGAAGAACCTTTGGGGTTCGAAAGAGATCCACTTAATGAAACTCCTAAGATGCAAGCTCAAGATCATTTGGAAGAAATTGACATTGGAGATGGCTCAATAAAAAGGCCAACTTACATTAGTGCCAATATTAGTCCTGATTTAAAAGAAAAATTGGTATCACTTCTTAAGGAATTTAGTGATTGTTTTGCTTGGGATTATAATGAAATGCCTGGACTCAGTAGAGAAATGGTCGAACTCAAGCTACCAATCAAGGCAGGTAAAAAACCAGTAAAACAATTGCCAAGAAGGTTTGCACCAGAAATCATGTCCAAGATCAAGGAAGAGGTCGAAAGGCTGCTGAAGAGTAAATTCATCAGAGCTGCCAGGTATGTAGAATGGTTAGCAAATATAGTTCCTGTCATTAAAAAGAATGGTACACTTAGAGTATGCATAGATTTTAGGGATCTAAATAATGCTACACCTAAAGATGAGTATGCCATGCCTGTGGCAGAAATGTTAGTAGATTCAGCAGCAGGTTTCGAATTCTTGAGTATGTTAGATGGTTATTCTGGTTATAACCAAATATTCATTGCTGAGGAAGATGTATCTAAAACAGCGTTTCGATGCCCTGGTGCTTTAGGCACTTATGAATGGGTTGTTATGCCTTTTGGGCTAAAAAATGCTGGTGCCACTTATCAAAGGGCAATGAATTCCATGTTTCATGATTTCATAGATACATTTATGCAAGTTTACATTGATGACATCATCATTAAATCCTCTTCTGAAGATAGCCATCTGCTGTATCTTAGGCAATCTTTTGAAAGAATGAGGAAACATGGATTAAAAATGAATCCATTAAAATGTGCTTTTTGTGTGCATGCAGGAGATTTCCTTGGTTTTGTGGTGCATAAAAAAGGCATTGAAATAAACCAAAACAAGACAAAGGCTATCTTAGAGACAAAGCCTCCTTCGACCAAAAAACAACTTCGGTCTCTGCTGGGAAAAATTAATTTCTTGAGAAGATTCATTTCGAATCTAAGTGGAAAAGCTCAAGCCTTTTCACCATTACTTCGACTCAAGAAAGATGATCCATTCAAGTGGAATGAAGAACATCAAAAGGCTTTTGATGATATTAAAGATTACTTGATAAAGCCTCCAGTTTTAATGCCTCCTAGTAGGAACAAAGCTATGAAGTTGTATATTGCTACGTCTGAAAAGACAATAGGGAGCATGTTGGCTCAAGAAGATGATAATGGCATAGAAAATGCAGTTTATTACCTTAGTAGAGTTTTAAATGATGCAGAAACTAGATACACTGCCATAGAAAAACTTTGTCTTTGTTTATATTTCTCTTGTACTAAACTTAAGCATTATATAAAGCCTGTTGATGTCTATGTCTATTCCCATTTTGATGTTATTAAACATATGCTAACTAAACCTATATTACATAGTAGAATTGGAAAATGGGCATTAGCATTAACTGAATATTCATTGTCTTATAAACCTTTAAAGGCAGTTAAAGGGCAAATTGTGGCTGATTTTATAGTAGACCATTCTTTGGTCGAAATGCCACAGGATTATGTGGATATTCAGCCATGGATCCTTTATTTTGATGGGTCCAAACATAAACATGGGACATGAATTGGAATATTAATTATATCTCCTACTCAAGTTCCAACTAAGTTCAAATACAAAATAAATGGACTTTGCTCTAATAATGAGGCTGAGTATGAAGCCTTAATTACAGGTTTAGAAATACTAAAGGACTTGGGGGCAAAGAACCTTAAAATAAGAGGTGATTCTGAATTAGTATTGAAACAATTAACACAAGAATATAAATGTGTTAAAGAGCACGTGATAAAATACTTTACTGTAGCTAGTGCTTTGTTAGATTGCTTCGATCATGTATATATTGAACATGTACCTCGATTAGAAAATCAAGAAGCAAATGACTTAGCTCAAATTGCTTCAGGGTATAAAATGTCAAAAGAAAAGTTGACACAATTGATCGAAATAAAAGAAAAAATGGTTTTACAAGAACCAATATCTGAACAACTGTCAATGCCAAAACTTGTGGGGGCAGATACTATAAATGGTGAAATAGAAAATCCCCTAGAAAATTTTCAAATTTTTGTCATTGACAACTTGTCAGATAGTGATTGGAGAAAGCCTATAGTAGATTATCTTAAGAATCCAACAGGAAATGTGGATCGAAAGGTAAAATATAGGGCTTTAAGCTATATAATTTTTGAAAATGATCTCTTCAAAAAGACTTCTGAAGGAGTTTTGTTAAAATGCCTTAATGAAGCAGAAGCATATATAGCAATCTCTGATGTTCATAGTGGTACCTGTGGTTCTCATCAAGCAGGACATAAAATAAAATGGCTCTTGTTTCGACAAGGTTTATATTGGCCCTCTATGTTAAAAGATTGTATAGAATTTGCCAAGGGTTGCCAAGAATGCCAAAGGCATTCAGGGATTCAACATGTACCTGCAAGTGAACTGCACTCAATAGTAAAACCATGGCCCTTTAGGGGTTGAGCTTTAGACCTTATTGGTGAAATTAAACCTGCTTCATCAAAAAATCAACGTTATATTTTAGTTGGAATAGATTATTTCACAAAATGGATAGAGGCCATTCCTTTGCCAAATGTTGATCAAGAAGCAGTAATTAATTTCATACAAAATTACATAATCTATAGGTTTGGAATTCCTGAAACAATTACAACTGATCAAGGTTCAGTTTTTACTGGACGAAAGATGCAGGAATTTGCCCAAGAAATTGGCTTTAGGCTTCTAACTTCAACACCATATTATGCGCAAGCAAATGGCCAAGTCGAAGCAGCCAATAAAATTATTATTAATTTGAGCAAGAAACACATAGCCCAAAAGCCAAGAAATTGGCATAAAACCTTAGACCAAGTGTTATGGGCTTGCAGAAATTCTCCTAAGGAATCAACTAACACTACTCCATTTCGACTAACTTATGGTCATGATGCAGTATTACCAGTCGAAATACATTTGCAAACAGCAAGAGTACAAAGACAAATGGAAATACCTTTGGATCATTATTTCCAAATGATGTCAGATGAGTTTGTTAATTTAGATGAAGAAAGGCTTAGTGCTTTAGAAGTTTTAACAAAACAAAAAGAAAGAGTTGCTAAAGCATATAACAAAAAGGTTAAGTCTAAGTCTTTCAACGTAGGAGATTTAGTTTGGAAAGTTATTTTGCCTATGGACAGAAAAGATAGAGTCTTAGGCAAATGGTCTCCAAATTGGGAAGGACCATTTAAAGTTGTTCAAGTTTATTCTAATGGCGCTTATGAAATTGAGGAGTTAACTCCTGAAAAGCGTACTTTGGGTATTAATGGAAAGTATTTGAAAAAATATAAACCTACTTTACTCGAAGTAAACATAAGTGCAGAATAATACTTAAACATGAAATTAAAATGGCAATAAGAAATTAAAACTTGCCATAAAATATGGACTTTGTTCAAAAAATACAAACCAAATCCAAACTAATAACAAAAAATTATAATTGTTCGAAAAGAAAGTAAACTAAGAAAACTACAAATTCTTAGTGCACTCAGCATAAATCTTCTTCAAGGTAATCAACTCCTTATCAGCCACCAGGTTCGAATGCTCAATAGCCTTGATTTCTTCAGCTATAACCTCTGCTGAACTGAAGGCTTGAATCCCCTCCCTGCCATACGCATCGATCTGCTCTTGGGTGGTAGCCTTGGCCTCCTGTTCGAGTCGAGCCTTCTTAGTCTCCTCCTCAATGATTTTACGCCTATAGCTCACGACTTGCTCCTCCAGGATTTTGATTTGTTGCTTGTAATGAGCAATATTCTCATTACAGCTTTCGATCTCTGGGTTACCTCCTTTTAGTTGTGAAGAAAGCCTCTCGACCTCATCTTGCGCTTTCTCAGCTCTTTCATAAAACATAGCCTGAGCTTGTTGTTGAGTGCCTAGCCTTGTGTCATTATCCAGCTTCTTCTGCACAACTTTAGCAAACTGGTCTATGGTTGAACTAAGCTGCATAACCTTTCCTAGGGTTTCTTCATCAGTCACAGGATTATGCAGTTTCTTCAAGAAAGCCAAATGGCTGAAAGCACAAGCCGGGTTAACTTCGATCTGCGTCAATACATCCTTATGAATAAAAGTATTTCTGAGCTTTAACATCAAGAAGTCCTGGCGCACCACGAGATCGATCTCGGAATCGGAGGGAGCAGAGTCAGTGGTGGTGCGTTCGCTCGAAGAGGTTGGTTGAGTTTGTTTCTTTGAGAGCAATAACCTAAGAGTACCAGCAGGGTCAGATTTCTGCATGGTAGTGAACTCCTCTTCTTGCACACCAAGGCTTGCAGAGAGCTTTGAGGTCGAAGACACAGAGACAAGCTCTGGTCCTCCTTCTTCAGCTTCAGGGATTTCGTCAGATTCATGAAGAGATTCTTGGGTCGAACTGGCCCGACCTGATTTGGTAGAAGAGCTAGGAAGAGAATATTTGATGCTTGAGGAATTTGGCAAATCCTGATGGCCATCATTTTCAGCATTGCCACCTGCATTTGGCCCTTCATTGGGATTCCCTGGGTCGACCTTTTTACCATTATCTCCCTCAGCACCATCACCTTTGGAGTTTTGATCTTTGTCAACATTGCCTGTGCTGGGTGTTTCTTCAGATTTTGATTCCTGGTTCTCTACAGGAGTCTCATCTTTTGACTCGTCCTATAAACATAAGGATAAGTCAGTTTAAAACAATCAAAGGAGAAAAGTAAAGAAAGGAAAATAAATAGAGCATACCTTCTTTCCTTCGACCTCAGGGTCATTGAGAGTATTGTCCTTTTCCTCAGCATTGGGGGCATGTTGCGTGAAAGTAGTGCCATCACTTTGGAAATTGTCCTCCTTCCCCTCTTTTGCTGCACATTGGTCTTCGACCAATGGTTGGGTTATTGGTAGTGGATCGTCCTTAGACCCAGGAACTTCCTTATCTTCATTCACAGGCTGGTCCTTTTCGACCACAGCTTCTCTTTCTGGCGCAGGATTTTCCTTGGGCCTAGGGCTTTCTTCACTATCACTGGGGGTGTGGATGTTTAGTGCACGATGCACTTTGGTCTTTTTGATCACCTTTTTCTCCCTCAAGATCGCCCCAACCTCTTTCTCTTCTTTCTTATTCTTCTTCTTCTTCTTCTTCTTCTTCTTCTTCTTCTTCTCTTCATCACCTTGAACGGTAGCTGGGATTGTTGGAGCCTTAGGCTTTTCGACCTTCTTATTCTTCTTAGCTTCTTTGGCTAGGTGAGCAGGTTTTTCTGCATCACCCTGTTGGGAAAACGAGCTAGAAGGTTTCTTCCTTTTTCTAACAAGAGGAACTTCTTCCTCTTCATCATCATCTGCCTGAAATAATAACATTATAAATAATGAAAGATGTTAGAATTTGGCTAACGTATGAGAAAGCCAAAAAATAACTAATGTAAAAATAGCTGCTTTACCTCTACATCCACAACGATGGTGTCTTTTGACCTTTTCGAGCTGGTCGACACAATCTCACTGTTGACTTTCCTTTTTCCACTCTGAGAAGACAATGACAAGCTAAATTACAATTGTTCAGAAATAAAAATCAAGAAGGATCTCAAAGTGAAGAGGCTAAGTTACCTTTGGCTTGGAGGGTTCGACCTCAGCCTTTATCTTCACCCCTGTGGGCTTTCTCACTTCAGTCGAAGTCTTTGAAGATCCATCACCCTTTTTAACAGCTTTTCCTGTGAAAATACATCTCATCAATTAAGTAATAAAAATTTTGTGAAGTTAAAAATAAAGGAAACTTAAGTTAGAAACTCGAAAGTTACCTCGACTGGAGGCAGCAATTTTTTGTCCTAATGCTGGCACCACAAAGCCACTTTCGATCATCCCCAGAACGTGCTCTGCCGTGCCAACTGATTGGCGAGAATAATACTCATTCCACCACATGCTAAACCCATCTGTGTAGTAGAAAGAGGATTTGAACTCGAAGGGTTTGAGGGCAAGCTCATAGGTGTTTATCATTCTTAAGTATTTCTTATAAATCTTTTCAGAAATACCAGTACCCAGCACCATTCGATCTTCCTTTTCAAAAAAGCTTTTTGGCCTAATCTGAGACATGCCAAATTGCCTAGCTACGCAATTGGGTAGATAGCCAACTAACCCATATTGGTTAGCATTTCCCCCAATTCTGCAAGAAAGCACTGTTTGCTCCAAGTAGGCTCTCCAAACTTCATTCACATCTTCCTCGTTGTCTGGGTCGAAAGTTGGAAAGTCTTCAGTGAACCACGCAGCCCCATACTCGCGCTTAACAAATGGAGCATGGCGTGGTAAGAATTCATTAAAATTGAGGAACATCTTCATATGCTTCAAGAAGAGTGTCCTTGTGTTTTGGTCTAAAGATCGAGGGACCAACCTAGCCAACCGTTGTCCTTCGATCTCTCTTGAATCTACTTCTTGTTGATAGTCAGAAGGCACTATCAACCCTAATTCTTGCTCAAAAGTGGCATTGAGCCACAGTTGTAATAGCCAAATGGGTCCTGCAACAGAAAACTTCGACCCATCTTGGGATGCTTTGATGGCGTCACTAGCATTGCCCATAGCTTCATAAAGGGTGGCTAACAGCAAACGTCCTAGACTAAAGAGCCTACCCTCATTTATTTTTTGAGCCAGGGGAATAAACATCCTAGCAACTTGTAAAGACTTGGAACAGAAAACGAAATGGGATAACCATAACGTTAAGAATGCAACATGTTCTTCGACCGAAACCTCTTCCCCTTCCTTGCCCATGTTTTCTGCTATATACTTTGAGAAGGTGTTTTCCTTGTAATTCAGTTCGACCTTGTGTCCAGTCTGAGTGGGGTCGAAATGATCACCATTAGGCCTAAGGCCTGTAATGGCAGCTACATCTAGCAAAGTAGGTGTTAACATGCCACACCTAAATTGAAAGGTATTTGTGGACTTCTCATAAAAATGTAGGGCAGCTATTAACAATTCAGGCTTATACTTAGGGCCAGTTCGACTAAATTGAATTAGAGGGTAAATCCCATAACTTTGCCAAAAGTCCTTGTACTCTCTTTCGACCTTATTCAACCAAGGGATATAATCCTTATGCGCAGTATAAGGTGCAACCCTAAATAATTTAAATGAGTTTTTCAAATACCCAAAGTTATAAGGGTTGGATTGAAAGATTCTGGGTTCACAGGTCTTATACAGAGGAAATAAACCATTTACCTCTGTTGAAGTTATCTCTGAATGAAGGGGGTAAGGACCACCAAAGGCATAATGATCCTTCTTCACAGAAAAGGGTATCATTAGTTGAGCAGTCCAAATCTTCCTCTCTGCTTCACTCCCAGATGGCTCGGGAACAACCTCCTCACCATTTGCCAATACCATGGTACCCTTCCATTTGCCAGCTGTTGGAATCTCATACTCTTGGATCGAAGCCATTGATGAACAGTACACGAAAGGTTGAAAGAAGAAAAAGGGTTTTTGAGAAAATGTGTGGGAACTAAGTTGTTATGGTTGAAACAAGGATGAATCAACGCGGAATTTGATGGTGATTCACTTGAACGGTTTAGAATTGCAGGTGAGTTGAGAATCAGAGCTTGATTTTGCAGAAAATCAAAGAGATGGACAGTGATGTTCGTAAGAAAAGCTCTGAGGTTTGGAAGTTGGTAAAAAGTTCTTTTTTGTTCCTTTGCGTCTATTTATAGGGAAACGTGCTTAGATTTTAAATATTAAATAAAAAGAAATTCAACACACGTTCTCTTCAACTTCTCCACTATGACACGTTCTCCACTACCCCTAAAATCTAGGAACAATGATGGATTGTGGGAATCTATGTGACAGTTACTGCTATACGTGATGTCAGCGCCGTCATTGGTAGAAGTGTCAAGCACGTGAGAGTAAAAATGTATTTTCCTTTCTCGTTCGACCTACTCGATCGAAACAGACATTTGGGGGCAATTTGTTAGCCCACATTTTTACTAAGTAAAAATATGTTCTAAATGCATGAATGGAATAATTATATTTAATTATGTAATTATTTTATTAGTCATTAAATATGTTTGGTTTTCAAAGCCAATGAATTTAATGATCAATCATGCATGAATTTATAATAAATGTTCTAATTAGAGCATTATTTCTTAACTTTGCATTTCTTCAGGTTTCCTTTCGATTTGGTCGAAACGTCAGTAGGGTCGAAATGTCCCCTGTGCAGAAGAAGAGTGTGGACTTAGCAAAATATTCAAGGAAAGCATTGCTAGTTCGATTTCGATGGATACAACGGCTAAATTAAAGGATAAGGAAGAATTCAAATTCAAAATGCGTGTCAGGACACGCGTCTTCTTTTAGTTATTTAGGCGTTATTAGCAGTTAGGATTTAATGCTTATAAATAGGATAGTTCTATGATCGAAAAAGGGGTCACAATCATTATACAAAATCCACAGAAAAACTCAAAGTACTCATGTCAAAGCGAGAAACGAGTGCTCGAAGGAGAATGTATGTTATGTGAACCATTTTCATTCTGCAATCATTTACATTTGAATGTAATTTACAGCCTTTAACTTTATTCCAATTGTCTTTTACTTTCGACTCATTCTTTCATTCTATTTATTCAATTGAATAAATATTCTTTCTTGCATTTCAAGTTATATAAAAACATAAAAACAACACTTTATCAACATAAGAACAATAATGAAAACTAATAACTTTGAAAATATAAACAAAAGCACTATGTCCCGAGATTTACTAGTTGATCTCTCTTGTAATAATTAAACTAGCGTTGTTTACCAAATTTCACGGTAAACAGATAGTGACTTTGAATAATTTGACAAGATAAATTATTGTGTGGTCTACCTTATATTCTTGATTATATTGTATATTGATTGTAATTTGCTATAATTATTTGTGGTGATTATATTGTCACTTTCAAATACCAAAATTGTTTACTCCAAAACAAGGAATAAAATTGTATCCTCATCTCCAAACCTCTCACTAGAACTCCATCATCCTCAATATCCGTCTTCAAACTCCAAACGGGATCACTATTTACATATCATCTCACAAATAAGAACTACCTAATTCATTATTTATTAATTAATAATTAATAAATATCCTAAAAGTATTAATATAAACACCTAAAAGTATAGCCCCTGTCCCGGTGTGTGTCACTTTTTCTCTATCTATCTTGGTCACACTTCAATCTTTTTCGCTTTTGTCTTTCTTTGTCTCTCTCTCTCTCTTTGGTTATTAGGATTAATTAATTAAATTAGTTAATTATTACTAATTGATATACCTTCGTCCTCTGTTCACAACACATGAAAGGTGTATGTGGTGTGAGCTTATGAAGAAGAAATGCGAGAAGGAACGAACGAAAGATCTTACTCTTAAGTCCACCTAGCTTTAGCTTTAGCTGTAGCTGTAGCTGTAGCTGAGTCCTCCAAGTGGAGTGAGTGAGTGTACTACTAACAAACAACAGCCCGCCAAGCCCAGCATGGGGTCCGAGCAAAATCGATTTCCTCAGCATGAAAGGGTATCTATCTCTATCGATCGATCTCACGCATCCATATTTTTCATTTAATTTCTAAATTATTTATGTATGCGAGTGACAGAAAGATTTTTGAGTTAGATCTGAGGTGAGGTGCCTAGCAACTACATAACCTACCACCAATTTTACTTGTTTTCGGCTTTATTCGTTTCGTTTTCCACCTCAGATCTCACATCAATCAAACCCCCGATAATTGCATTTATTCCTTGCTTGCTGTTGCTGCTACCTGACCGTTGCTCTTCTAACCAGTCCATGTTTTCACTTAGACAAATTCTTCCCCTTAGGCCGCCTTACATTGGATTGGATTAGATTAGATTTGATTAGATTGGACCAGTGTAGAACGATCTACTTTTGGTTGGTCTTTTTATTTTCCTGTATAGTAATTTAATAGATCCATAGTGTCACCTTCACACTTGTCTTTATGCTTTGTAAACCTTGATTTTGAAGTGATTGATCCGATGTAGTAGTATATTTCTGTTAGAAATCAAGGCGGCTCATTCTATTTTTAAAATACATACTAGTATGGATGGTTATGATTATTAACAATAATAATAATAAGATAAATCTCTATCATTCATTTCTATTTATTAAATCAAGAAAAAGGAACAAGTGTTGTACACCTCAGACTGCACTAGTAGAAAGCAAAACCTACTGTTAATAACATTTCAAGATTCCTTGTATTTTTTGGGTAGGATTCAATGTTGTATGGAAATTAAATAGGCTGATGTTTTGCATAGTATTAGTGAAACAATAGGATTGTATTAGTTTTTTTCACTGGAGGACCCGTATTAGTTGGGGAACAAAATATCAGCAAGCAAATATCTAATTGCTTCCAGATATATGTTGCCAATAGAACAAACCACCTAGAACTAAGTCTGCTTTTGCTAAATGTCCTTGATCAGAATAAAAAACACTGCCGGAATTGGTATATATCTTCATTTTCAAATGATCATTCTATCTATGTACAAAGGTTGTTATATTAAATATATATTTGGGAAGTAAAAGTTTGTAGTTGTCCAATCTTCCCATTATCATGTAATAAATCTATATTTCTTGACTTGCATTGACAGAGAAAGAGATGGGGAGGATGTTTGGGTGCATTTTCTTGTTTTGGTTCACAGAAAGGTGGGAAGCGCATTGTACCTGCATCCCGGATTCCTGATACTAATGGGTCAGCCAGTCAGCCAAATGGACCCCAAGTGACTGGCTTGACCAATCAAGCCACAGGTCTAGCTCCTTCTCTCTTAGCTCCACCTTCTTCACCAGCATCCTTCACACATTCTGCCATTCCTTCGACTGCGCAATCACCTAGTTGTTTCTTGTCATTATCTGCAAACTCACCTGGCGGTCCTTCATCTACAATGTTTGCCACCGGACCATATGCTCACGAAACACAACTGGTGTCTCCTCCGGTCTTCTCAAATTTCACTACAGAACCATCTACTGCTCCTCTAACTCCTCCCCCAGAGTTGGCTCACGTAACAACTCCCTCTTCCCCAGATGTACCTTTTGCTCATTTTCTAACATCTTCAGCAAACCTCAAAAACAATGGCAAGAGTAACTACATCACTGCAAATGATCTTCAAACTACATATTCACTCTACCCTGGAAGTCCTTCCAGTACCTTTATATCTCCAATATCAAGGAACAATGGTGACTGTCTATCAACCTCTTTCCCTGAACGGGAGTTTCGCCCACAGTGGGATTCATCGGTGTATCCCGAAAATGGAAAATACCAGAGGACCGGGTCTGGCAGGGTGTCTGGGCATGACACAAATGATGTAACTATGGTATCCCAAGATACAAATTTCTTTTGCCCTGCTACCTATGCACAGTTCTATTTAGACCAAAATCCTCCATTCCCTCATAATGGTGGGAGATTAAGTGTTTCAAAAGATTCAGATGCTCAATCTACAGGTGGAAATGGACATCAGAGTAGGCCTTCTAAAAGTCCTAAGCAAGATGTGGAAGAAATAGAAGCTTACCGAGCATCCTTTGGTTTCAGTGCAGATGAGATTATAACCACTAGTCAATATGTGGAAATTTCTGATGTAATGGATGATTCCTTTACCATGATGCCCTTGACCGCAGGCAAATCAATGATGGAAGAAAACATAGAGCCTTCATTGATGAAAGGATTCAAAGCTCAGGAGACACAGGTGGGTTTGCAGAATCTAAAATGCCTTCGATTAGACCCGGGTCCAGTTGCCAAGCAAGCAAAGAATCATGTCCCTGTATGTGATGGATATGAAGGTATGCTGTAAAAACTTATTTGAATTTGATTTGTTTTATTACATCTTTAGAAATCGTGGAAACGCAAAAAGACCATGGTGTTTAAAAGTAAACAAAATGACCATAGAGAAGAGCACCTTTAAATTAATTACTGTTTGTTTGCAATATTTTTATAATATCATCTCAGTAACTAGAGCCTCGGTACGTTGTGCTTTTAATGAATAAAGAAGTTTTTGACAATTTTTTCTCTATACCACTGTTTCAAAACAAGTGTCATTTTAGTAAAGATATACTAGTATTTGTTTTTCTAAAAATAAGTTCCGTTTTAGCTTTTCAATGTAAATTAAATTTAATTACTCTATTCCAATTTTACCCCCAAATTAATATTGTGTACATCACTTTCAAATCATTATATCTCACTGCATTTTTGACAACCGTTAATAATCAGTAGTTAATAAGGACATTTTTGAAAAAATGATACACTTTCATTCATTCATTTATTGTTTTTCTTAAATTATGTGGGAAAAAATTCTTAAATGATGCATATTTTGGAAAGGAGGGACTAAGATTTAAAGGCATATTGGTCATGTTTGGATATTCAGGTGGTAAAAGTATTAGATCTAGATTATCATAGAGGTAAATTATTTGGTACCCTTAGAGTATGGTTGGGTACCGGTACTCTATAGGCAAAAAAATTCATTTAAAATTAATATAAAATATGACATGACATTGAATTTTGCCTATGGGGTACCGGAGTGTTCACCTATCATAGAAGGGTTAGAGTAATTGTATGTATTTATGTTTTAAGCTGACCAGGATGTCCTATCTTTATGACTTTACTCCAACATTTTCACACTACACTATTACGTTTACCTATAAGCAAATATGTTTCTTTCTTGTACATGTCAGATCATAAATCATCAGGACATTGTAGCAACAGCTCTGGATTAAGTACACCTGATAATCATACTCTTGTGGATGATGAAGATATATTCTCAAGAATTGGGTCATCCAGAATGTGCAGGAAATATCAGATGGGGTTATCATGCTCCGATGCAGAGGTTGACTATAGGAAATATCAGATGGGCAGAAGCTTGCGAGAAAGAAAGGGAATATGATTTGGCATGACTTAGTTAATCAGTGCTGAACAGGTTGTCTGTTATATGTGTATTAATTTGCAGTTTCCTTTTTATATTTTAAAAAAACAACAAAAAAGAAGGAAAGAAAGAAAGAAAGAAAGAAAGAAAGAAAGAAAGAAAAGAAACTCTTGGGAGTTGTTTAATAGATGGAATGATCTAACCTAGATATAACCGATTCTGTCCCTCGTGTTTGACCAGATCTTATTGATCCATGAATGTAGTCCCTAGTTTTCTTCAAGCAGGGTTGAAGTTAATGTTTTGACTTTTTTGAGTGGATGAAGTTTGGCTTTAGCAAGAGCTAGCGAATCTCCTGCTTTTGTTATGTTCTGTTCTTACGCAGCCACTACTCTTTCTTTACAGTCCATTGATACCATTAACTTATTTCAACAACTTAGTATATACAACTTGTGTTGTGTATTGGGTATGTTCGAATTGGTGGTATGAGATATTTTAATGATGCTTCATTGGATATTAAAAAATGATGGAATGGAATGGAAACCAATGGCATCCATTCTATCATATGCCATTGCCCCAATTTCTTCCCTTCCAATCTGGGTGGAATCAAATAGAATCACTTTTTCATTCTATTTCCATAGCTATAAAATTATTCATTAAGTCCTATCTGTATATTAATTATTATTATTATTACTCATTATATGGCTTTTTAGCGTTCACTAGAATCACTTAACCATGTATGTGTTTGTAGAGGGGGCGTCCCCCGCTTCTCCAAGCTCTGGTTATAGGTGTCTATTCTAGTAATAAAATGCATTTACAGGGCATTGAGTTTTGTTGGATTCATTTCATTATATGCAATGAGTATCAAACAGCACAGGATAATTAACAAACTATAATAATATGAGTATTGCTATATATAGCGAAGGGAAGGGGAGCTCGTAGAGAAAACAACACAGTTGTGAAATCTAAGATTTTGAGATTTCATGTAATTCAAATGCTCCAACATTTGAATAACTTTTTGTTGGAACATAGAGCACAATAGTGTGTGAATTGAAAATAAAATTCTTGAGTTCCACATCGGATAATAGAGTATGCTAGTGTGAATAGCAGGCTAGTGTGTAATTGTGATTTAGAAAAATAAATTAAGTTTTATTTTGATTAGATTACTCACATTATCAGCTTAAAAACAAGTAAATTGTGCTGCTTATTTTGCAACTTCTTTTCCTAAAAGTGCTACCCACTATTGGTATACCATCACTCCACGAGTCCAATGTTTTAGGAAAATAAGTTAACAAAGGGACTTTGAGTAACAGGTCTAAGATACTTCCTTCGGCCATGATATATTGGTTTTATTTTTGCAATGAAAAAATTAATTAGCAGACACAATAATATCCTCTCCTTCAAGGCACAATGTCAAAGCTATGGTTGGTGATGTAAATTTCTTCATGAGTGACATCATTAGTCTTCAAGTTGCTGAGGATGAATAACGGTTAGTAGTAACTAGTAATTACAAAGTGTGGAACAAAACTTCATTCTGTAAGTTGTTTATCATTAATAGCATAGTCCCTTTTAATGATAGTACTTCACTACAGTTGTGATTCATGATAGCTAACATGTCTCTTAATATGTCATTTGTCTACGAATAGAAATTCCTAGATTAAGTTTTCTTTTGAACCAACTCAATTTTCATGATAGAAACTTATGTTTCATTTCAATTGCATAATAACACGAGTCAATAAATAGACTATGAAGAAAAAACAGTGTTGGTTTGAGTTAGAAGAAACAATTAGACATATTAATTGGTCTCTTTATTTGGCTATACACAAATCAGAAAGATTTGCATTAGTTTTGTTCCAATTTGTTTAGAGAAGATTGAAGTTTATAATATGCATTGTGTCTAGGAGTGTTCAAAAATAACTGTGAACTGAACCGAACTGCATAACCGTACTGAACCGAATTGAAATTAACCAAACCGTTATAGCAGTTTGCGAACTGGACCTATTGTTCAGATAAAGTTCTCTAACCAAACCGAACCGTTAAAAAAAGTTTAATTTTTTTTCTTTCCCAAAATCAAACATGGTTTTTTTTTTCTTACAAAATCATTAACTTCTCCATCTATATTTTCTAGGATACAAATTTCATGCATATAGAATCACAAAATACACAAAGAGCATGATAATTTACAAAACATAAAATGAAGGGAACAAAATAAAGAACCACTTACAGTACTTTCAATTCAATAAGATTTCCAAATTCACTAGGCATAACACTAACAATACTTTCTTACAAAATCAAACATAGTTCTGTTATTAACTTGAGAATTATTTTATTTGCATAACAGTTCTACTTCTTATATTGTAGTTGAATTTATTTATCTTTTACAAGTAGTTGAATTTGTTTTATTAAGTATTTAAGCTATACATTCCTAGACATAATAAGTGCTTAGTTAATACTGAAATTTTAAAAAAATGGTAAAAGAAATTCAGCAAACCATAAGTACAGTTTGTGCTTAACGGTTCGGTTCAGTTAACTGGTTAACTAAACCATAAGTAAAGTTTGGTTCGATTCAGTTATATACCATAACAGTTCGATTTTTTCGAACCATTATTATGGTTCGGTTCGGTTCTTTGACCGAACTGAACCATGAACAAATCTATATGTTAACCACAAGTCTGTTGTTAATTTACAATAGTAAGCATGAGACCTTTTATACTAGTACTTGTATTAGTATTAATTTGGTTTAAGAGTGATTAAAGTATGACTAGTTCCTTCAAATTGAAAATAGTCATAGTACTATAATTCCTTTAATTTTATAAGTGGTCTTAGTACCATATTAGAATGGTCTCAGTGTCATGACTGATATTGTGGTATAAATACAAGTGGTATCATAGTACCATTTAAGAAGATGTATTTCTGCACCGATATCTACAGCGCAGTAGTTATCAGTATCAATAGAACTTGACTGTTTTATCCTGAGGACTTCGTGGTTGATAATCTGCCTTGCAAAATTTTGGACAGTGCCGCGGAACGTCTTAAAAAAAGTGTATTGACTCGCGATTCAACCCAATAATTTCTTTGTGGCTTATTTGCGAAAACTATTTTCTAATATAAAAAACAACACCTTCATTATCCAAATTCATTGTTTGGATAAAGCAATTGAATTCTTTCATTTGTCTCTTAATTTTTATTTTATTTTTTCAAAGTGATTAATTTATATTTTCCTCTCCAAACTTCTTTCGTTTTTTAATATATATACATTTTTTTTATATTTATCTTATTTTATAATTTTTTTACTGACTAAACTTTCTATAATCTTTTATTATTTATGTTTTTTCTATATTTGTTTTTCTTCTTTTTATGCATGAATTTATCTTTTTTGTATAAATATTTTATCGGGTTTCTTTTGGACATATTTTTATGCATAAATCATCTATAATCTTTAATTTTGTTTTGTTGTTATTTTTATGCATATTCATATATATTTGTTTTTATTATTTATCCTATTCTTTCTATATTTTTTTTATATTTTTTTTTTAGTGAAATTACAATGAAAGATACAAAATTGAAATACTATTAAAAGTGATAAGGATATCTATACTAATATATAAAGGGGATACAAATTTTTGGGATGACTTTATCAATATTCCTATTTTACCCTTAAAAAAACTAAGCACAACTTCCACATAAAAGTAGGTTTTCAGTTTTTTTATAGTAAAAAAAAATATATATTTTTCTTCTTAATAAGTAGTCACAACAAAAAAGGAGGTTAAATAGTTATCAATTAACTAAGTCCAATAAAAAAGGAAATTAAGTAGTTATTTATATTTGCACAATAGAGAATATCGATCACAACAAAAAAAAAAAAATCGATCACACAAACGGGTTACGAGGACGTAGTATTAATAAATTTGGTAGTTATCAACTTATTATATTAGATTAGAAGAACTAGAATTAGATTAAAAGTAGATTAATTAATTAATTAGATCTGTTTGATAAGAAAAAGTTTTAAAATTTTTCTTTATATAAATATATTGTTAAATAATTAAAAGGCAACAAATTGGGCCATTAAATTTTTTTTGTATAACAGAACTTAATATTTGGAAAACCGCATTCACAATCTGAACTAAAAATAGTAAAAGGAATAGTCTCAACGCCACCATCACTCTATCCTTCTTTCACCGACTAAGTCGCTCTCTGCTCTCAACTATCTGCGTACAACCTCTCGCTCATCTGCGTATGTCTTCAATCAAGGGGGAATTGAAGGCGAAGGCAAGGAATTGACGGCGCAATAGATTGGTTCGTATGACAGTCAGGTTAGGGTTTGGAGAGTAAGAAGAAGAAGAATGCATTTGAGCGAGAATGAAGGAATAGAGGGGAAGACCTTTGTGGTGACGGGTGGACTCGGATTCGTAGGATCTGCTCTGTGCTTGGAACTCATAAGAAGAGGTGCGAGCCTTTGACCTCCGCCAATCTTCTCCTTGGTCGCATGTTCTTAATGAGAAGGGAGTCAACTGCATACAAGGTTGGTTTGGTTTGTTGATTTTGGATCTGATATTAGTATTTATTTATTTATTTATTTAACTGAACCAATCCTGTCTCTGTCAATCAATTTTGGAAAAAGGGGATGTTGCCCGCAAAGAGGATGTTGAAAAGGCACTCCGTGGTGCCCAATGTGTATTCCACCTTGCGGCCTTTGGAATGTCAGGAAAAGAGATGCTGCAATTCGGTCGAGTTGATGAAGTCAATATAAATGGGACTTGCCATGTTCTGGACGCTTGCCTTGACCTTGGCATCAGAAGGCTTGTCTATTGTAGCACATACAACGTTGTCTTTGGCGGTCAAAAGATCCTCAATGGAAACGAGACCTTGCCTTATTTTCCAATTGACCGCCATGTTGATCCATATGGCCGCAGTAAATCAATTGCTGAACAGTTGGTACTAAAGAATAATGCCCGCCCTCTCAAGTAACTAACTCTCTTTACTTTTACTCTTTTTACTATCATTAATCTTTGCTCTGTCTAGGTGGGTGTTTTGATATAATTTTTACTGCTTACTATCATTACTTTTTACATATTATATTATGGCTTGCTTATATATTTTGAAAGTCATATTAATCTACTGCATAACCTTTTTCATCCTCCCAAGGAATGACACTAGGAATCGTCTTTACACTTGTGCTGTTCGTCCAGCTGCAATCTATGGGCCGGGGGAAGACAGACACCTTCCAAGGATCATAACCATGGCAAGGTTGGGTCTGCTTCTGTTCAGAATTGGCGACAAAACTGTAAAGTCAGATTGGGTTTTTGTGGATAACCTTGTCCTTGCTCTTATATTGGCAAGTATGGGACTTTTGGATGACAACGATAGCAAGGGAAAGCAACCCATAGCTGCTGGCCAGACATACTTTATATGCGACGGTGATAGTTTCTCTTTGTTAATGTTTCTAGTGTTCAATTTCTAGAAGCAGCGACTGACTCTTCTTTTGTTCAGGTTCACCTATCAATTCTTTTGAATTCCTCCAACCTTTACTCAAGAGTTTGGGTTATGAACTACCAAAAACATCTGTAGCTGTCAAACATGCTCTTGTTCTTGGGAGGATTTGCCAGGGTGTTTATACAGTGTTATATCCATGGCTTAATCGGCGGTGGCTCCCTCAACCATTCATCCTTCCGACTGAAGTACACAAGGTCAGTACTTTTCTCTCATTCTAGCTAGCTGAATAGTTGGACACTTGTATGTAGGCCTAGAAATTAAGTTAGGCATTTTAAGACTTTCAACGATGTCTTTGGAGGATCACATTGTATGGTATTTAGAGTTCAAATCTTAAAGCTTGTTGTAGACTTGTGTTGACGTAGGAAGGCTAGTCGCGCGTATTGAAGACGAAGTGGCACGTAAACAGAAATACTGCAGATTTGGCATCCGGATTAATCTGAAGGCCCAAAACCGGATTTTATTATATTTTATCTAGATTTGATTTTACTATATTCTACCTAGATTTGATTTTATTATATTTTAGCTAGATTTGATTTTACTATATTTTAGCTAGATTTAATGCAGTTTTAGTCCCCCTATTTTCAATTTTTTGAAGTTTTGGTCCCCCTATTTTAAAAACCAACTTTTTAGCCCCCCAATTTTAATTTTTCTTCAATTTTGGTCCCCCACTTTATTTTATAGTCAATTTTGATGATGTGTCAATGACTTGGCTTCCACATTTGGCCAAAATAATATACACATCATTAAACTTTTCTTCTATTTCATCAAATATGTTTTAAAAAAAAATTCTAAGAAAAAACGATTATGAATTATATAGTACTCCTATAAACAAAATAAAGAGGAAAAAAATTGTCAAAAAAACAAGAAAGAACAAAATTAAAAAAACAAAAACGAAAACATACAAATTGTTCTTTTTCAATCATCCTAATTCTTTATACCATATCATCATGAGAACCATCATCGATTCATCGTCTCTATCTAATATCTAAAAACATGCTTTCGTAATTCACCCAAACCACATTACAACAACATTTGCTTCTAATCTTTGTTATTCAAATTCATCTTTTACAACAACAACAAAAAATAAGAACCCTAATTGATTTATCCCCAAATTGATATTGAATCTAAAAAAAAAATATCTGAAAAAATCCTAAGAATGGATATAACATCATCAATTACCGGAGTTTGATTTGGTGTTTATGTTGTTGTCTGAGATCCAGGCTTATTCTTTTATTTTCTACAACCCACTCTATGGTTTTGGGGTTTGATGTTGTGGGTGAAACTTATTTTGGAGGAGGGAGCAACAATGATGGAGTGTATGATGGTGTTGATAAAAAAAAAATATGATGAAGAATGGCGATGGTGTGATGATGATGAACGGGAGGAAAAATATCAATTACTAATTAAATATTTAGTTTTTTTTCTTATAGGATTTTTTATAATATTTTAAATAGTTAAAACATATTTATTGAAATAGAAGAAAACTTTAATGACATGGATAATAGTTCGGTCAAGTGTGTAGTGCCACATCATCAATAACCTTGACATATCATCAAAATTGATTGTAAAATGGGAAGGGGGATCAAAACTTAAAAAAAATAAAAACAGGGGGACTAAAAAGTTGATTTTTAAAATAGGGGGATCAAAACTTCAAAAAATTAAAAATAGGGGGGACCAAAACTACATTTAAGCCTTTGATTTTTCAATCTTTTAGCCCGATTTGTTATTTTTTTATTTTCCCTACTATTTAAGCTAAACAATTGCAGCCTTGAGTGACACTTTTTCATTGAATAAAATTTTGAGAGTTTAGTTTCTCTTTCTAGTGGATTCCAGAGTTTGGTGGATTCTAAATTATTTCCATAAATCTGGTGGATTCCAGAGCTTTATCTGGCAGGCTTGTCGCTTGCAAACCTGTGTTCTTGGTATAGGATTAGTGTTTGCTGATCCTTCCCGCTTCTGACCGCATCATGTGTTCTTGCAGTTTTTGGAAATCTCTTAATCTTGTTCACCTTTTAATTGTTTAATTTGATCCAATTCTTGTATTCAATTTGTTTTGTTGGTTTTTACATCTAGCTTAAACTCAATTGAATGGTATGCTTTACCATTAAATCATTTGAATATGTTTGTAGACCAATATATTTATATGTTAGTTGGAACCCATTTAGATGAGGATGCAAGGAGCAAACATCCTGATATTGTATATTTGCTCTTTGACAGGTGGGAGTGACCCACTATTTCTCTTATCTTAAAGCCAGAGAAGAGATTGGCTATGTTCCCATGGTGACCTCGCGAGAGGGAATGGATTCTACCATATCTTACTGGAAACAGAGGAAAAGGCAAATTATGGACGGGCCTACCATCTATTCGTGGCTGTTTAGTGTCTGTGGAATGACCTCACTCTTTTGTGCTGCTTTCCTACCAGACATAGGGATTGTGTTTCTTCTCAGAGCTATGTCTCTATTTGTCTTTCGGTCAATGTGGATGACAAGGCTGGTATTTTTTCTAGCAATAGCTGCACATGCTATTGAGGCCATTTATGCTTGGTACCTGGCTAAAAGCGTGGATCCCGCCCATGCAAGAAGCTGGTTTTGGCAAACATTTGCTCTGGGGTTCTTTTCATTGCGTTTTCTGTTGAAAAGAGCAAGGAAATAAGTCCTCTTGTACCATAGTTAGTGTTAAGAAATTAATTCTCTTTCTCGTCAATTGCATGACGAATTGTACCTGCTACTATAAATAAATTTATCAGTGTTTGTAATAAACAAAAATAAAAGAAAAAACTACTTTTTTTTATAAAGATAAAACTACTTGAAAACAAACACGCCAAGATAAATTTATTTATGTTTGGTAACAAATTTTTTACTATGAGCTTATAACTTATTTTTATATTTTACTAGTTTGTAGCTTATTTTCTATATGCTATTTTAAATAGCTTATCATATTTTTTTATTGCACTTATTATTTGATCTAAACTCCAATTTTGCCCTTTATAATTAATTATTTTTATGATTAAAAATTAAGTAGTACACCATGTTACTATTCTTATCTGTGAATATGTTCATTTTTCTATTTTATTTTCTTAAGTTTTACTTTTTTTTTGGGTAAATTTTTTACATTTTTTCTCTATTATATTTCTATTTGTATGTCCAGTCGCTTATACATCTTAAAGATAATATATAATGAAAATAAATACCCAAAAAAATTAACGAAGATAAATATTAATTTACTCTGAATTAAAAATTTGATATGAGATTAAATTAAAGTACATGATTGAATATAAATGTCTAAATTCAGAGTATTTTAAATGTAATTTTGATATAAATTTTATTCTAAATTAATAATGTCATTTTATATTTATTAGTTTGTTCAAGCGCTAATGTTACCAAATATTTTTAGAAGAATGCTAACTAGTGTTCCTGGGGCGCTAGTTAAGGAACTACATATGGTAAAAAATGTTTTAGAACTTGTGTACTTTACTTTTTTAAAACATAAAGAATATTATTATCAATGCAAAATTTGCTCTTTTTAGTATTCTTAACTAGTGCCCCCGAGGCACTAGTTTGCATGACCTATATTTTTATTAGTTTATCAGCTATTAGTCATCATTGGCTAGCTTATCAACTATTTATTATTTTTATCATACATGTACAATTTTAACTTATTTGGCGAAAGCCTAGCATGTTTTGGCGAATGTTTTTTTTTTTGATAAAATTGTTTAGGACTTATAAGTTGATTTTGACATGACCAAAGACAAAAAATATTTTTTTGAGTGTTTGAATGCAACAATTTTTTTTTTTTTGGCTATTCTCATTGATGAGTTAGACCAACACATGTCCTCGAAAGAGTATCGTACTATCCTCAAGTACCGCATTATGATTTCGTTATTTCTTAAAGATGAGGTTTGCCCATTATGTCGTAAGGCATGCCTAGATACTTTTTGGGAACATACAACTCATTGTATGGAGATTTCAAACTTCAAATAGGCATGACCTGATCAGATATGTGTTTTCGATATCTTTAGGCGTGCGAGCATTTGTGCGAAGAAAGAGACGTCAATGAACTTCTTGATTGATCCACACAAAGAAAGATCGTCATGTCGTCCAACGAATATTATGGTGTATGGATGGGTAGGAGGGAAACATAATTTTGTATACTTGACTAAAGTTTTCCCAGTTTTGGGACTGGGCGTTGAAAAACTTACTATGTAACGGACAACCCTCGAAGCTACTTCATGCAAAATGGCCAAACATGATAAAACGTGCTCCGACAATCGACATGCTTTTATACCATTTGCATTTTGCACATTCGGTTTTCTAGCACCAATGGCTGTAAATTTTTTAAAAAAGAGTTCAAAAGATCATGCATAACAATATTGTCTTAGATCTATGAATGTTGTTTTTCGTAGATTAAATTTTGTTATACAGAAAAGTTTAGTGGTACAGTTTGTTGTCCGTCGACCTTTTATTCATATGTAATATATATAGTTTGAAATATTAATGGAAAAAATAACTCATTTGTTCGCGACTAACTTATGACTTTGAACTTATAATTTAATGACATAACATTAACCTATGAAGCACAGACACCCCTAAGAGGTGGCGTGTCGCGGTGTCCGACACGCGTCGATGTTCGACACTTGTATGACACTCATACGACACCTGTCGGAATAGTCAAACAAGTTTCACCAAAAAAAAACAATTTTCTTTGCTTTGACACTCTAAAAAAGTTAAACAAGTATTGAAACAATGTTATCGATGAAGAATTTAAAGATATTAATTTTGATTAGAATATTTTTAACTTTTTTTAATAATAAATCGATAAATAAAATCAAATTTTATCATATATATCGCGGTGTCAATGTCCTATGTTTTTTACATTATCGGTGTCGGAGTATCCGTGTCGTGTCGCGGTGTCCGTGTCAGAGTCCGTGCATTAACAATATACAAGGGACCTAGCACAAAAATGAAGGCCTTTTGCTAAGAGTCTTAAGAGTAGTGTTAAATTGAGCGATGATCAAATATATATTTACTTTATTTGATAAAAATAATGACGGTTAGTTTATACGTAATTTATAGCTAATAAGATAATTAAAGTGTTTGATAAATTAGTAGTTTGTAAAATAACATTAAATGACATTTTTAATGAATAATAAAATTTATATCAAATTTATATTTAAGATAGTAATTTAAATTTATTAATGTAATATATTTTTTATATCAAATTTGTATTTAAGACAATGATTTAAATTTATTAATGTAATATATATTTATATCAAATTTATATTTAAGATAATAATTTAAATTTATTATCGTAATATATCTTCTAAATTTTTATGCTAAATTTTATTTATTTATTTTTATTTTAATGTAATATATATTTTTGTAATTTACTTTTACTAATTTAGTACCTTAACATCAATAAATCAAGTGCTAGGACTAGGACGATGTCGATAACCATCAAAAGTTTAGAAGCCAGGAGTCCGGGACACTTGATGCGATACAGATACAAGAAAATTTTAAAAGTTAAAATATGGCCAAAATATCTTAATAAAAAATTAAATTTAAAATAAAATAAAATATAATTTTAACTAAAATTGATAATAAAATAAATATTCATATTATTAAAATTATCAAGTGAGTTACATATTTAAAAACATCACTTATTACTGCTATCCTCCATTTCCATCGTGAAGAAACAACATAACGGGAACATATTTAGTCATTTTTGTATTAATTAAGGAAATAAACATCAAAAGTTATCTTCAGTTGGTGGCTTGGCTTTTTCAATTTCATCTCACTGATCTGGACAAGAGAGGGTCTGTCTGGCTATGGTGTCGCTTCAACCAGTGACTTTCCCTTTCTCTTCTTCCTGTTTCCTTACTGGCTCTCTTCAGTTTTGTGGCTCCCTCTCCGCAAGCTTTGCCCCAAAACCGAGAAAACATCCCCCGCCTTTCATCTGCAATGCTTCATGGCAAGAGGTCCCTACTCTCCGTTTTGTTCGTGGTTTTTATTATATCCCAATATTCTTTCTTTATAATCTTGTTGTTGGTGATTCAATTGAAGCTTGCTGGAGTTTTAGTATTCTCAGCGATTCCATTCACTGCAGTCAAAGCTATAGCTAATAGTCCGCTAGGGGGATCGCTTCAGAGGAAAATGGAAGAGACAAAGAAATCTGCTATACAAAACTCCTCTAAATTCAAGGCTGATGCTAACAAGGCCAGGAAAGAGAGGTACCGTAATTATTATTTAGTATCTTCCATTCTTCTTTAAAATACGTATCAAAATATGCTCATCAAACAACATTCAATGTTTTCAGCTTTTGGTATGGAGAAGGTCGGCCTCGTTGGCTCGGTCCTTTTTCATACGGCTACCCATCATATCTCATTGGGGAACTTCCCGGGGACTATGGCTTTGACATTGCTGCCCTTGCCAAGGATCCTGTGGCACTGGACAAATATTTCAAGTATCACTCTTTCCCTCCCAAACCATTATGGTTATGTCATTTATATTTTCTGGAATATTGCTGAATTTAAATAGTTAACTTGTCCTTTTAACCTAATTTACGATTAAGCTTTGAGATATTGCATGCTCGCTGGGCTATGCTTGCATCTGTTGGTGCTGTGATTCCCGAGTTGTTAGACCTATTGGGAGCCTTTCACTTTGTAGAACCTGTTTGGTGGCGCGTTGGTTATTCCAAGCTCCAGGTTAGCACGTTCTATCTCTTTGACAATCTTTTGTATCATCTTGCTTATCAATATTTGTTGAGCTTTATCATACACAAATTTGTACGATTAATAATATAATCATTCTCCATTTTCTACTCCATGAATATTAATCAGAAGGGGAAAATTTTGTCTAATTGAATGATGGTTAACAATTTCAGAAAGCTACAGATGCTCTATGACATAGCTAGGCGGCAAATGTATTACATTCCACAATGCTCTTATTTTATAGCATTGGTACACTACTAGAACTTTCTAAAAACATGCCTCATAACCTAAACAACTTGGGCCATTATATTCTATTGGACCTATATTGGGTCATTACAGCGTTCATTGATATTTATGATCCACACATTCAAATAAAAAATTTAATGGCATGATGGACAAGGATTTTGGTAATCCCCCCTTCTTTTGATGATTGTGGGAGATAAAAATATAACACTATAACTTGTCTTTCTCATTACATGATGATACCCTGTTCTTAAGGAAAATGTGAATCCATATACTAAGTACACAGGTGCCAAATTTCAGCAGGAAATATATGTTCTCATTACATAGATACCAAATATTACACAGAAACCGTCAAAGAGAAACACTACAGGACAAGACTAACTCTCCTACCTACAAGCTTAAGCTTTTAAATGAGGGCTCTATTGTAGGGTAGATTTATATCTTTGGCATGGTTCCTCATCAACAGAAAACATTAAATTGCTAACATTTGATTACAGAAGCTCCAATATCATGTTAAAGCCTTCTAATTTAGAGTTTTTGAGCTATTAGGTGGAAGCCGTAGAGGCACTGCAGTCTAAAGAGATAGCCAAAATTTAGTGAGCTTTGAACTTGCTTTTCTTCAAATGTGTAATTTTAGTCTCACTCTGTGACTTTTATCATATAACAGTTGCTTTTTCGATAATATTTTGGATTTTTTTTCCGTACATAGACAGGCGGATGGTTATTATTTTGGGGGTACATATTTAGTTGCAATCTTCATTTTTTAATCCATGATGTTAAATTCCTGTAAAACCTATTTTATACCAATGTCATGACTCATGATATATATATAGCTCTAGCTATTATAGTTTTATACTTAATTTTAGGAGAGGAGAATAATTGTCATATGATATAAGACAAAAACCCTCATGGGATAAGTTGAACAAAGAATCCCTTGATTATTAAGGGAATAAACCTAAACCAAACCAATCCTAATAAAAGGAATATCTTAATAGTAAATAACCAAATCAGTGCATATCTCAACAGATCTTCTATCTTATTTATTTGTAACAGTTTAATCATTTATCTTAACCTAAAAATGAAAGGAGAACATCTCCAGCTTTTCAACTGCTGAATCTAGCCACCATTGCAAGTTGAAAAAGATTCAAAATTTTCACTACCAGCTACATAACCAAATTATTAATTATCTCTTAACTCCCAAAAGTTTTAAAACTGAAATAATTTGAGGCACACCCACCAACCCAAAAGTAAAAAAGGAACGACTTTTAGGCATACCCGGATATTTTTAGATTAAATGAAAGAGAGCCATTGCATAGAAAAACATCAGTGTTGTGAATTCCAAACCTCTTGTTCAAATCCAACAATAACAAGAGTGGAACAAAAGTTCAATGACAGCCAACATTAAGCAATTCAAACAATAATAATTCTAACAACCTAAGTGTAAGCATAAACCAACCATACAAATAACAAGAAATGGTAAAGAGAAACCAAACACAAAAGAGATTTGTTACCCTGTTCGGTCAAACAATGATCTACGTTTGGGGGATAGAGTAGCTCTCTGATTCACTATTCCAACAATGTTTACAAGAGATCAAATGGGTTATAAGAAATTGAAATAGTGGCTAACATTTGTTGAATAGAAAATGCACATCAATGTTTACCCAGTTAAGTGTCACCATCATATCAACGCTTTTAATGCACATCATTTTTTGAATAGAAAATGAAATAAAGGCTAACATTTGTTGAGTATGCCTTGAAATCTCAGTTCGGAAGCTAGAAAATCATGTTTTTTGGGAGCTTCTGCCACTTTACGCCCAGGCGTGGGATACTGGCGCCCAGGCGTGCAGAGCTGGGCTTAGTTCTGCCTGTTCACGCCCAGGCGTGGGAGGCTGGCGCAGCGCGTGCAACAGCATGCTGATTTTGTGGAAAAATATGTTTTCTGAAGGATATCTGACTTGAATTTGGTTTTATTTTATAACAAATTTGTTTTAAAATAATAGACATATATTTTTCTAACAATAGGTATTGTTTTATTCATAGAAAAATAAAGTTGAAAGCAAGTAGGACTAGGGTTTTCCACACCACAAAGGCTAGAATTTTAGAGAGAATTGCTCTTCGTATAATTCTAGGGGTTTGGGCTAATCATCCTTGGTTCACCTTGGGTAGCTGTTCACTTTGGGTAGCTGGATCAATTGAGTCTCTTGGCCACGGGAAGAGATTCGGGATTTGGGTAAAATTATGATTAATTCTTGTAACCCAATTGGAGTTTCTTGTAAAGTGACTCTTTGATTATAGTGGAACGGAGGGGCTGCTCTCTCCCACAGAGTAGGTTGTTTTGACCGAACTGGGTAAACAAACTATTGTGTTCTTCTATTTTGCTTGGTTATTTTCTTTTGGATTATTTACTTTCATCATCTCTATCAACTTTATTTTGGTTGATTGATTAATTTGCTCCACACATCAAGTTTCGGATTAGTTTCAAGTTTCGGATTAGTTTTTATCTTCCTTTTTTTTCTTCAAAGTTGGTCCTTTATGTTTGAAAAGTTAACGTTGTCGACCTTTTATAAATTTGTTATTACATGTTAAAAATGGCAGACGTTTCTGTTACACTGTGTTCAATAATCCAAAACCAACAACCGTGAAGAAGAAGGGGGTGAAGCTATGGATGCAAATCACTCTCAAATATGACTGTTTCCTAAAAAAAGCATTAACTCCATCAAGAGGGTGTTTGCGGTTGAAGAAGTAAAGGCGTGTCATGTTTGTTCCAATATGGGCTACATTTTTAATTTTTTCCATGGTGTTTGCTCATTCTTATACCTTACACATATTTTTAACCCCTAAACTAAATTCGATTTTCCAAATCCCAATTATCACCCTGGAAAATCTCAATGGAAAAAAACATTTACCCTAGTTTACTTCCATGGAACTAGAGTTTCTTGTTCAATGATACTATGACCATTTGAAGAAAACAAGAAACATAGTAATCAATTGTGTGCTTTGTTATGGCAACGTGTTGAACTTACATCTTAGCAAACATAATAAAATTTCCAAACCTGTTATATGGTGTGGAAGAAGGTTTAAAGTGTATTTGCTAGCAATATTCGACGGTTCTACAACACTACATAATATTGGCTACTCTTAAATAATATGATCATGATATGCGTTCATATGTTTCAAAGACTATTCACTTCTGGTCCCCACTCTAAAGTTATATAAGGAGGCTGTTCGCTTCTCCCAGGTATGTGCAGTGTTCACCAATACTGTTATCCTGTTGAAATTCTCACTAACTTGAGTATCAAAGTGTATATCGTTATTCACCCATCATCTGGATAGCGTGTATTCCTCTGTGTAAGGTGACATTGTAGCCAGCAAATGTTCAAACCCGACTCCCAGAGAGTGCAGTTTTCTGATTGACTTTGATAGTTGTATCAAGCTTAAGCTACAAGGGGAGTGCTACAATATTAGGATTATTTGGTGATTACTCTTATTGGTAAATGTTATGGGGCTAATGGACTTGGGCTTATAGTACTAGCACTTAACCTTTAGCGGTAGAGTACCTCTTGTTAGTCTTGTACTATTTCCATGTTACTCTTTATTAATATATTTCTTTGTTTGCCGTCTCAAAAAAAAATTAGCACTTAACCTAATTATTAGATAAATAAGGATACTAAAGGTTAGTGTTTTGTTTCACATTACATCTTTCTTTATACTTTTAGCTCATACACTGAACTGTCTTTCTCTCTTTTCCTTTCCCTTATCCCTAGACCAATAAATCTTTGGCACTCTCTGTTCCATTGTTGCATGAGAATAAATTCACCTCAGGCTGACTTTGTATACTTCTTAGCAAGCAAATAATCAAACTGGTGAATTGTAATTATGCAGTTGACACTCATTGCTTACGTGTATTCCAATTTTTTGACAGGGAGATACTCTAGATTATCTTGGCATCCCAGGTCTTCACTTGGCTGGAAGCCAGGGAGTGGTTGTGATTGCTATTTGCCAAGCACTCCTTATGGTAATGCTTGTATACATCATCCACCTTGTCTTGTGAACTCTGCAAACATTATATCTTGTGACATTTGTCTTCCAATATTTGAATTTGTTTGAACCGATATGATATAACTTCTAAGTGATGATGTGGCATAGCACTTTTGGTTATTAGATTATCAACTTAGTTGTATTGGATGAAGCAGACCCTTCTTCTGATTCTACAAATGTAACATTTCTCATGACTTGTTATCCTTCCGTAGGTGTTCTCTTGAAATACCGTAATGCAACTATAAAGTTTGCAAGTTAAATTCATTTCCCACTCAAAATAAAATGTTTCAGTAGTTGGAGCTGCTTAACCATAGACGTTGTTTCTTTTGGACAGCCATTTCATTTGTGTCTGCAGATGGATTGGCTACTCTTGTTAGAAGTAATTTATATTTGAGGGTATTTTAGTATTTTGTTGTGTTGTCTTTATGACCTAGTTTTTTTGTGTATAAATAGACTAGTAGTTGATGTCATTAAATATCTTTATTCTCTTTTGTAGCCGTCATAACAGAACATTCAATAATATTCTCTTTTCTATTCATTTATCACCTTTGTGCACCAACAATTGGTATCTAGAGCTCCGGTTAGAATCCACGGGAAACACGAGTGAAACGTGAGGCGTTGTGTGATTGATTTCGTTTCTTGAATTCGAGTTGAATCTTGAACGAAGTTGTAACAGAATAACATTTTATGATTCTGCGGGATTGGGAAACACGAGTGTTAGTGAGATTTAAGTGAACGCACAAAGGTTAAAGATGAACGGAAACGGTGGTATGAGTACCAAGCTTCCAGTGTTTGATGGTAAAAACTGGAATCGTTGGATGAAACAAATAATTGTTCTGTTCGGTGCTCAAGATGTGCTTGAACTTGTCACTGAAGGCTACGTTCCAGTAGCAGCAGATGCAACAGATGCACAAAAGCTTGCTCAGAAGGATACGAAGAAGAAAGATCAGAGGGCGCTGTTCTACATCCATCAGTGTGTGGATGAAAACGTGTTTGAGAAGATTGCTGACTCAGAAACGGCAAAGGCCGCGTGGGACACACTGATCAGATGCTATGGTGGTGATGCATCAGTGAAGAAGGTGAAGCTTCAGTCCTTACGAAAGCAGTATGAGAATCTCAACATGAAGAACAACGAGAAGGTCCCTGAGTATATCTCCAGAGTGATTGTTATCACCAATGAGATGAAAGCTTGTGGAGAAACTCTTTCAGAACAAGTAATCATTGAGAAGGTTTTGAGATCTCTTACCCCTCAGTTTGATTACATTATGGTAGCTATAGAACATTCCAAGGATCTGAGTTCCATGAGAATTGAAGAGCTACAAAGCAGTCTAGAAGCACAAGAGTTGCGTCTGACTGAGAGAAACTCTGAAAGAGAAGTAGAGCAACAGGCTCTGAAAGCAGTCTTGGTCAGAAGCCAAGAGAAGATCTGATGGAGTTCAGAAGACAGAAACTTCAACCTCTGATAAACAGAAGTATCAGAAGGGAAAGGAGAGATTTGACAAGAAGAAGATCCAGTGTTACTATTGTCAGAAGTTTGGTCATTTTGCTGCTGATTGCCGGTCAAACAAGGAAAGAAAGTCAGAAGAAGCAAATATAGCCAGAAGCTCTGATGACTCTGATGGTGAATCTGTGTTACTAATGGCTTCTGAAACTGATGATATGAATTCATCAGAGTGGTGGTATATGGACACAGGGTGTTCAAACCATCTTACTGGAAACAAGAAGTGGTTGGTTGACTTTAACTCTGGGAAGAGTACAAAGATCAGATGTGCTGATGATAAATACCTCAATGCTGAAGGTATAGGAAATGTCAGAGTTATTCTGAACAATGGAAAAGCAGCATTGATTCAGAATGTGTGGTATGTACCTGGCATGAAAAGCAATCTGATGAGTGTGGGGCAACTGATTGAGAAAGGTTTTTCAGTTACCATGAAGGACAATCTTTTGAAGCTGTATGATCAGATGTGCTGATGATAAATACCTCAATGCTGAAGGTATAGGAAATGTCAGAGTTATTCTGAACAATGGAAAAGCAGCATTGATTCAGAATGTGTGGTATGTACCTGGCATGAAAAGCAATCTGATGAGTGTGGGGCAACTGATTGAGAAAAGGTTTTTCAGTTACCATGAAGGACAATCTTTTGAAGCTGTATGATCGTAATCAGAAGCTGATTATGGAGTCAGAACAGGGAAGGAACAGGACATTCAAGGTGAATGTCAGAACTGCAGACTCTGAATGCCTTAGTGCAACAAGTGTTGAGAAGGATAGTGAGCTGTGGCACAGAAGATTTGGTCATCTGAATTTCAGAAGCCTGGAGCATCTGAAATCAAAGAATCTGGTACATGGAATTCCTACAATCAAGAAACATGAGAAGTCATGCAAGGTGTGCATGGAAGGGAAGCAACCAAGACTGTCATTTGCATCAGAAGTAGCTCCAAGAGCAAAACATGCCTTGGGAGTAGTACATTCTGATGTGTGTGGTCCATTTCCAGTAGCATCAATTGGAGGGAACAAATACTTTGTGTCATTTGTAGATGAATTCACTAGAATGACATGGGTATCCCTGATAAAGTTCAAACATGAGGTGTTTGCTGAATTCAAGAAATTCAGAGTGAAGGCTCAAAATCAAAGTGACCAGACTCTGAAGATTCTTAGAACAGATGGTGGTGGTGAGTATAACTCCAATGAGTTCAAAACTTTCTGTGAGGAGAATGGAATCGAGCATGAGGTTACTGCTCCTTATACTCCTCAACACAATGGTCTTGCTGAAAGAAGAAATCGCACTTTGCTTGATATGGTGAGAAGCATGCTGAAAGAGAAGAAGTTTCCTCATAATTTATGGGGTGAAGCTGTTGCAACTGCATGTTATGTGCTCAACAGATGTCCAACGAAGAAGCTGAAGGAAATAGTTCCTATTCAGAAGTGGACTGGAGATAAGCAAAGTGTTAGTCATCTGAAGGTATTTGGTTCTGTCTGTTACAAACATGTCCCAGAAGCCAGAAGACAGAAACTTGATGATAGAAGCAAAGTAATGTTATTGGTGGGGTACCACAGTACAGGTGCGTACAAACTCTATTGTCCAGAGACTAATAGAATTGAATTCAGCAGAGATGTCATTGTGAAGGAATTAGAAACTTGGGATTGGAGCAAAACTCAATCCAACTCTGATGTGAGAATTCTTGAAGGAGATTCAGATTCTGAAGGAAATTCAGATTCTGAAGGAGATTCAGACTCTGAAGAAGACTCTGACTCTGAAGGAGATTCTGAAGGTGGTCCTGAAGGTGACTCTGAAGGTCAAGGCCCTGAAGGAGCTTCTGAACACACTTCAGAATCACAAGCCTCTGAAGGTGAAACTTCTGAAGATAGCACTTCTGGAATCCCAACTTCAGAAGGAAATTTTGTGGAACAAGATCAGAGACCACAGAGGATCAGAAACATTCCAAGAAGATTTGCAGAGTTTGATATGCTGCAAGACACTGAAGTAGACTCTGAGGGAGAAGTTATTCAGTGTGCAATGTTAGTAGACTCTGAACCCGTGAGTACAGAAGAGGCTCTTAAGCAGCAAGTCTGGTTGCAGACCATGAAAGAAGAACTTGATGCTATAAAGAGAAACAAGACTTGGAAGCTGTCAGAACTTCCAAAAGGCAAGAAAGTCATCAGTGTAAGATGGGTTTTCAAGCAGAAGCTAAAGCCAGATGGATCAATTGGCAAACACAAAGCGAGGTTAGTAGCAAGAGGATTTCTGCAGAAACCTGGGCTAGATTATTCTGAAGTGTTTGCACCTGTAGCAAGACATAAAACAATTAAACTGGTAATCGCAATAGCTGCTAACAGGAATTGGCCTCTGATGCATTTAGATGTGAAATCTGCATTTCTGAACGGTCCATTACAAGAAGAGGTATATGTGTCACAACCTCCAGGTTTTGAAGAAAAGAATCAGGAAGGGATGGTGTATAGATTACATAAAGCCTTGTATGGATTGAAACAAGCACCCCGAGCCTGGAATATGAAGATTGATTCATTTTTCAAAAAGCATGGGTTTCAGAAATGTGAGTTGGAATATGGTGTTTATGTTCAGCACACTTCAGAAGGCAATATGATTCTGGTATGTTTGTATGTTGATGACATATTGCTGACAGAAAGTTCTGAACAAGAGATAGCTAAGTTCAAGAAGGTTCTGATGAATGAGTTTGAGATGACAGATCTTGGAAAAATGATTTACTTTCTAGGGATGGAATTTCTGTATTCTGAGAAAGGAATCATTTTACATCAGATGAAGTATGAACTTGAGCTTCTGAAGAGATTTAAGCTGGAAAATTGCAAAGTTGCTATCACACCTTCTGATACGAATCAGAAGCTGGACTCTGATTCTGATGGAGAGGATGTGGATGCTACAACCTTCAAACAGTTGGTTGGTTCTCTGAGGTATTTGTGTAATACCAGACCTGATATTTGCTATGCAGTTGGAATGGTTAGCAGATTTATGAGTAAACCAAAATGGTCCCATTACCAAGCTGCTGTCAGGATTCTGAGGTATATCAAGGGGACTCTGAAGCATGAAGTGTTATTCCCCTCTGAAGGAAAGACTGAATCAGAGCTTCTGAGCTATTCAGACTCTGATTGGTGTGGAGACAGAGTTGATAGAAGAAGTACCTCTGGGTACTTGTTCAAATTTCTGGGAGGTCCTATTTCTTGGTGTTCCAAGAAGCAACCTGTTGTTGCTCTATCAACCTGCGAAGCTGAATATATTGCAGGCGCTCTGACTGCATGCCAAGCTGTGTGGATTCTGAACTTACTACAGGATCTGAAGATCAAGGTAAACAAGCCTCTGAAGCTGATGATTGATAACAAGTCTGCAATCAATCTTGCCAAGAACTCAGTGCTGCATGGGAGAAGCAAGCATATTGAGACCAAGTATCACTTTCTGAGGAATCAGGTTCAGAATGGAGTGCTTGAAGTTGTGCACTGTAGCACCCAGAAGCAGCTGGCAGATGTGTTGACAAAGGCTATCAAGACTGATCAATTTCTTCGTTTGAGGGATGGAATTGGTGTCGTCTGTTTTGTATAAATATAAATTAAGGGATGGTGTTAGAAGTAATTTATATTTGAGGGTATTTTAGTATTTTGTTGTGTTGTCTTTATGACCTAGTTTTTTGTGTATAAATAGACTAGTAGTTGATGTCATTAAATATCTTTATTCTCTTTTGTAGCCGTCATAACAGAACATTCAATAATATTCTCTTTTCTATTCATTTATCACCTTTGTGCACCAGCAACTGTTACTACTAATTTGAGATTCTTATTATAAAACAGGTTGGACCAGAATACGCTAGATATTGTGGGATTGAGGCATTGGAGCCTCTAGGAATATATCTGCCTGGTGATATAAACTACCCTGGAGGAGCACTGTTTGATCCCTTAAATCTGTCCAAAGATCCTAAAGCTTTTGAAGAGCTAAAGGTGAAAGAAATAAAAAATGGACGCTTGGCAATGATGGCTTGGTTAGGCTTCTTCATGCAAGCGGCACTGACGGGTAAAGGTCCTGTTCAGAACATTATGGATCACATCTCTGATCCTTTCCACAACAACTTGCTGGGGTTACTCAATTCAATGAAATTACACTAGGATCTTATATATATATATCCATCAAAATTGGATAGTCTCCAAGAAGTTTTTCTTCCCAAAATTGATGTCAATATGCCTATAGTCCTAACGAATGAGAGATGTTATATCTTTGGTTGTTTTTCTACATATTTCGAGTTCGACAGTCAACTAACCAACAAGATATGGTTATACTTATATTTTGACTGTAACACTTTGGTTGTTACTTTCCTCTTTATCTTTGTCATGCAACCTCTCTCCCACTTTCCTTTTAAATTATAAAACAAATGATCATCTCAATTTCATACATCATCAAAAGAATATGTTAATAAATAATGTCAATCTAAAAATTAAAAATGAAAATTTCACCGACAACAAACTAATGTAAATTTCATTGTTTAATACTATATGCTCAATGCCACCGTCGCAGTACTAATTTTGCAAAAATAATTTAAAAGAATATAAAAAATCCTAAGCATGGTTGACATTAAATCGAAATTCGATAAAAAAAAAATTGAATAAAATTACTCTTGATTTTTTTTTAATTAAAAAAATGTTCATTTTTAGAAGATTAATATTAAAATAAAACAATCTAATTAAAAGAAAGGCAAGAAAAAAGAATTCTATACTATGATCTAACATAGGTGTCTTTAATACATGTGTCACATGAGTTATGGCATAGGGCCTCATAAAAATGATGGCCTCAAAAAATTATAGGGTAGTTAGTATCATTAGTAAATGAATGGTATAAAATGATGGATTGTGAGCTTCCAAATAAGGAATTGTGAGTCTAAATATTTTATATTCTTTTTTTTCTAAAATGAGGGCTTTGTTAGTTACAAAAGGTCTTAAAAGCGATTGTTTTATTGTAAATAATTTTTTTAAACATTTTATAGTTAATTGTTATACTATGGTTTAATCAAATGCAGATGATGTGGTAGAGATTATCTTTTGAATTTTTTTGTGTTTTTTCTTTTATTAGGGCCTATTGTTAATAATCTCAAAGGCCCTCCAAAAAATCGGACACGTCCAGATATAATAGCACGGTGTTGATGAATTGCAAATTAGTGGAATTTTATGGTTTGTAAAACATTTTTTTTAATGCAAAACAATCACATTTGGGGAGTGGATCCGAACTCATGAAATTTACCCACTATTTTTAACACTAACCGACTCAAATTACCTTGAGAATAAAAGTTTCCCGCCTCAATTAGGGGGAGTAGAAAGTGATGCAACGTAGGCAAAAAAAAAATTCCCGGGTATAATTTTTTTTTTATGAGATAGCCTAGTAGCTTGAAAATCCACCTATAAGGTGAATAAGTGGAATATCCAGAGATCTAACCCTGACTCCTGCATATAAAATGTTATTGTCTCTACCAAGTAGTTGTGAATTGATATTAATCATAATTATAATTTCATCGTTTATGGCGTCGCCTTTTGATGGTCATAGTTTTTCCTCCCTGATTCCTGACTTTACTTAATTGGATCTTTCTTGAGCTCTCCAAATGATAATTATAATCAATATCAATTCACAATGCCAAATGATATTAACTAGTATCCAGACCCGTGCCAAGCACGGGTAAAAATGCATTTATAGATTTATTGATTTATAAATGTATTTGTATATTTTACTTTAAACAATAAAATTTTAATTTTAATTGTGAATGGAAGATAATTAATGACAACTACACCAATATTTACAATCTTCTATAATTTAATAATATAAAATAATACTGAGGTAAAAATTAACTGTAAAATTTATGTATAATGTCATGAATTTTGTTAGGGAATATTCTTATAGTTCGTATCCTATTGTTGTTTCTATTATTCTCCATTAAAAGAATTATAAAATTGATGGAAAATAATTTCTCTATATAAGATATATGGAAAAGACTTTGAGGTGGCGTAAAAAGACTTTTAGGTGGATATGAATTACAAAAACAAATGTTTGTGTATCAATATATTAGTAGAAATATAGGCTACAATATAAATAACAAAAAAAATAATTGATTTTCATATTAATATTTAAGAAGAAATACAGGTTCCTGATGAAATTTAAAAAAATTCCCTATTAATATATGACTAAAAATATAGATTCCATAAAAATTATAAAATAAATAGGTCTTCGTATTAATATATGAGTAAAAATTTAGTTTTAAATATAAATTATAAAAAAAAAGTCATCTATATTAATGCATAAGTAGAAATATATGTTCCTGTAGAAATTACAATAAAAAATAGACCCTTGTATTGATGTATATATGAGTTGAAATATAGGCAACATAAAAAACTTTAAAGAAAAGACTTTTGTATTAATATGTGAGTAGAAATATAAACTACTTTATAAATTACAAAAATAAAATAGACCACGTATTAATACATGAGAAGAAATATAAGTTTATGCACTGTTTTATCAAATTAAAAATGTATTGTAGTTGTTGTTTCTATTACTCTCTACTAACAGAATTATAAAGTTTATGAAAAATAATATCTCTATGAGATATATCGAAGAGACTTTGAGGTTTCATAAAAAGACTTTGAGGTAGATATATGAGTAGAAATTTAGGCTACAACATAAATAACAAAAAATAATATTCCTGCATTAATATTTAAGCATAAGTAAATGTTCCTGTTGAAATTAAAAAAAAAATAGTCTCCCTATTAATATATGACTAAAAATATAGATTTCATTAAAATTATAAAAAAATAGATCTTCGTATTAATATATGAGTAAAAATATAGATCTAAGTAGAAATTATAAAAATAAAAAAGTCATCCGTATTAATGCATAAGTAGAAATATATGTTCCCATAGAAATTACAATAAAAAAGAGGCGCGTATTATGTATGACTTGAAATAAAATAAAAAACTTTAAAAAATAGACTTTCGTATTAAAATATGAGTTGAAATATATAAACTACAGTATAAAATACAAAAATAAAATAGATCCCGTATTAATATATGAAAAGAAATATAAGTTTATGCACTGTTTTATCAAATTAAAAATGTATCATAGTTGTTGTTTCTATTATTCTCCACTAAAAGAATTATAAAGTTTATGAAAAATAATTTCTCTATGAGAAATATCAAAGAGACTTTGGGGGTTCGTTAAAAGGTTTTGAGGTGGATAGATGAGTAGAAATGTAGGCTACAATATAACTAACAAAAATAATATTGTTGTATTAATATTTAAGAATAAATACATGTTTCTGTTGAAATTATAAAAAAAAAGTCTCCCCATTAATATATTACTAAAAATATAGATTTCATAAAAATCATAAAATAATAGATCTTCGTATTAATATATGAGTACAAATATAGATATAAGTAGAAAATATAAGAAAAAAAGACATCTGTATTAATGCATAAGTAGAAATATATATATTTCCGTAGAAATTACAATAAAAAACAGGGACCGAATTGATGTATGAGTTGAAATATAGGCCACATAAATTTTTTTAAAAAGTCGGCTTTCAGATTAATGTATGAGTAGAAATACAAACTATAATATAAATTACAAAAATAAAATAGATCTCGTATTAATATATGAAATGAAATATAAGTCTATGTAGTAATTAAAAAAAATTATACTCATATTAATATAAGTAAGAATATAGATTTCGTATAAATTGCAAAAAAAAATATAGGTCTTCGTATTAATATATACTAATAGAAATATAAGTTAGGGTAGAAATTACAAATAAAAAAAAATAGTCCTTTGTATTCATGTGAGTAGAAATATATGTACCAATAAACATTTTTAATAAAAAATAGGCATCCGTATTGATGAAATATAGATCATGTAGAAAAAAAATATAGGTGATATCATACAAAAATATATAATTCATATGAAATGATATTTTTAAATAAATGTTAAGCATTACGTATTCTATAACTCATGTATCAAAGGGATGCTATTGGTGTTGAGAATATATGTAACGATTAAAAATAATTATATATTGATGATATTTTTAAAAAGGATGCTATTGGTGTTGAGAATATATATGCAACGATTACAATTAATTATATATTGATTGAAAGGATGCTAATTTAATAAGTCAATGCACAAATAATCAAGCTAGAATTGATGGACACGAAAAAATAAAGATTTTAGGATGAATTTTGAATTTTATAAATGAATATCAAAATAATGTGAGGAATATTGAATGAAAAAACAATTTTCACAGTAAGAAGTGCACAATTAATTCACGATTGAAAGAATATTAACAATTAATAGTATTCATATGATCAAATTTTATGCTCATTCAACCGACAAAAATGTCAAAATTAATAGTATTCATATGATCAGAGTTCGAACCTCAATTCTCCACTTTATGTGTGTGAGTTTTCAATAATTTATGATTTCATCTATTATTGGTAACCATCTATTATTTTCTTCTAAGAGATAAACATTTATGAATGGCAAATAATTTGCACTATTTCAATGATTACAATTTTCTGATATATGTTATTTATTCTGTATATAACAAAAAAGAAATATTATACTATGCTAATTTTTAAGAGAAACATTAAATGGTATGATACTAATGTTGACATAAACAATTGAATAGAAAAAAATCTAAGTTTTTTGGAAATATATAAACATAATCGTATTAAATAAAGTTTCCAAATTTTACTAATCGTTAGTTGGTTCAGTGGTGATTGGCGCTGAACTTGGTAGGGAGGATCACGGTTCGATACCCCGCAACTGCGATCGGGAGAGGGCTGGAACCACTTGATGCCATAACTGACCCCCGAACCAGATTAAACTGGTGGTGAAAAAAAAAAAAAAAAAATTCCAAATTTTAAATTTCTTAAAAATAAATTAAAAGAGAATAAAACACAATGAGATGAGAGTGAGGATATCAAACAAAATCGTATTAAATAAAGCTTCGCATTTCGTATCATGTGTACAATCATTTTTTTTAAGTAAATGTGCATAAATATGAGATGTATATTTTTTTCGAAAATAAAATGAAAAATAATATTTGTGAAGTTAAACAATAACTATATATTATTGTATACTTGTGTATATAATAATATAAACGTATTTTGAAAGTTTTTATCACTCAATAAAAATTAAAAACTTGTTTTTCTAATCTTCTTTAAAAAGAAAGCTGAAAAACTTGGTTTGCTTTTTCCTTTTCTTTTTTTCTTATGTTTTTTTATCTTTTATGGGTTCGACTTTTGTCCCCGTCTCTTTTGATTTTCTTGTTGGAGAAGGTTTTGGTCTATGTCCCCCTTCTCTTTTTGTTGTTCGTTTTTATTTATATTATATATTTAGGGTGTTGCAGTTGGTTCACCATCTGCTCCCCATTTGTTTTTTAAAAAAAAAAAAAAAAAAAAAAAAAAAACTGAGAAACAAATGCATATAATTTTAAAAATTTGTGATTAATGCATAATTCATTACCATTTATACAACTTTGACCAAAAACAAAAATATTAATTATACATCTTTTGTGAGTTGAATTTTATGTGAATTAATTGCTAAAATCATATGAGAGTATGATTCATTTGGGAGTGTCACGTGTACATAGACTTTGAAAAAAGGGTCTCAAATAATATATATATATATAGATTGGCAATCATTATATGTCACTAATTAGCAAGAAGATATATATTTTATAATTAGCAAGAAAAAGTTTGTGCACACTTAATCCACTAATTTATGCATGCAATGGCAAGAAAAATCCAAAAAAATATATATTAGATCTAATATAAAAATTTAAAAAAATATTTGTAGCATGTCAAAAAAATAACCAAAATTTCAGTATCATTTAAATATATTATAATTTACAAATTTTTCTTTTCATTATTCATTGATTTTGTTATTCATTTTGGTTCAAAAAAATGAACTTTTTATTTAATGTGTAAAAGTCAAATATATCATCACTATTAACAAAAAAATCGTGCCTTTAATTTTGTATGATTTTATTTCCACTTTCAATTTCAAAGTCAAAATGCACAAACTTTTTCTTGTTATTGCATGCATAAATTAAAATAAGGAACACAATAAATGCTAAATCGGCCTAATGAAAAATACATTATTTTAAATACTTGGCAAAAATACATTATAATAAAAAATACATTATGACATTTAATGCTAAATTGCTGTGAGAGCAGAGTTGCTGTGAGTGCGCCACGTGGCTAGAGAGGAAAATGAAATCGTCATCGCGTATTACATATAATAGATTATCAATTCACACCCGGGTATAATTATTGCCCATAAACAATTTTCATTTCCACGGTGACAAACATGGGAATTATTATTTCCATCTAAAATTCTCATGAATATATTTATAATCTCAGAAACAATTAAACGCCCTCTTAGATAATAATTTTTATTGCTAATAAAAAAATTTACTGATCACTTTATCTTGCCTTCAATTTTTTAATTCTCTATTTTCTGATCACTCTATTTAGAAAGAACAAAAAACAAACCTTCTTCAATTCACCAATCACTCTATCTTGCCTTCAATTTTTTAATTTACTGTGTTTTTTTCTTTTTTATTTTTGTTAATACTTCTCTATCCAAGGCTCTTATCTTCTGTTTTTGATATTTTTTTTTGTACAACGAGTTTTTTATACCTGAATCAACCAATCCGTGTTACCCGTGACCCTTGTAGCCCGAGACACGGAAAACCCAATATAGAGTTTGGTCTGAATTGGGCCAATATATGTGTGATAGGTTTCATGTGATTAGACCAAATTGGAACCGAAACCGACCGCATCCGACCCATGCTCAGCCCTAGTATCAACGGGGAGGAGGACACTAGGTGCGAGGAGCACTTGCCACAACAAAAATTTGACCCTGCACAGGACAAACAAGGGTCAGTGCAGTTCAAAATGCAATTGATCGGTTGCTTCCACACAATGAAAATTGGGTGTATTATGATGAGCACTGACATATTTGTCCTCTTCAACCGACCAATTTAGATGTCGATCATAGTCCAATACATCATAAAGAGGGTACTTCGGTAGTCTGGTCACGTCCAAAACCATTGCATCCACATCAATTTGCTCTTATTAACATGAGTCAACAACAGATATACAACCAAATTGCTCATTTCATATACCGGGTATTGACTCGTCAGATGCTAAGAACCTATGGTCTCTATTTGTGGCTCATGGCGCATAATTATATGATGTGGTCGACATCTGTCAAATGATAAGAGCATCGGTGGCCAGCGGGGATATACCACAACACTCCCGTCCTTACAATGCTTTGTAGCAAATAGAGAGGAATGCACATTTCTTTCACAAATATCAGAGGGGTGGAGGGATCTACACAATGATGCATGTTTTCTTTATTTCGGTTATCTGATAAGTTTTTATGGTTTTTTTTTTTGGTCTATGTATAATTAATTTATTATCGATAATGTTTTTTTGTGTATTCTAAGTCATTTTACGTGTAATTTCCTATTTATTTTTGCATGATTATGAACTTAAATATTTCAAAAAGGTTCAATAATACGCGATTTTTTTTGTTGTTGTTGACCCGTAGACATCTTATTCCCAGTTATGATCTTGTCTAAGTTCGCACCCTATATGGCGAACAACAACATAGTTCGCATCACATAAAGTGAACGATGAAGGAGTTCATATTCTAGACGGCGAAATCTAAGGTGTTCGCTTTCTAGACTGTTAAATCATCAGATGTTTGCTTTATAGAATGCAAACGTATCTGTTACAGATTTGTATCAAACGCATAACATAAGTGAAGGAGAGTTAAAAATGGTGGATAATTGAGTCATAAGGTCTTTCATGCGCTGGACTGGAGCACCATCCTCTCACCTTAAATTTCCCTTTACACAAAAAAAAACATTACATCCAACATTTTTTTTTCCAATTAAATAAACTAAAGATCATCCTCTCATCCAATTTTGTTCCTAGAGCGGAGACTGTCCGTAGGCGACTCTTTAGGTGAAATTTTTAATAGAATTTTTCAAGAAATCTCATTGGTGGAGCATTATTCATAGCATCCCACATGACCAATCATATTTGGCTATGTGTCAATTAATTTTTACTGTTCGGGAGATTTTTTTTCTTCAGTACCAACATGTTCGCTATGTGGATTGCGATTTCTTTCATCCAGTTCACTACATAGTTAGCGAACGTTGTTTTCCAATTTTTTTTTACACACTTACATCTTAAATAGCGATTAGCGAGATAGTAAATTGAAAGTGCCAGGAGGCGCGCGAGTGTAAAGGTAACAGGTGATAGATAATGAGGTTTCCCGCCTTTATAAAATAATACTTCCTCCGTTCCTTTTTATAAGAAACAAAAGTAAAATTTGTTTTTTTCCTTTTTATAAGAAACTTTGACTAATTTTCAAATCTTTTAAATGTTGAATTTCACTTATGCCCTTATTTATTATGAAAGAGAATATTAAAAATAAGTAAGTTAATTGAATTTAGAGTAATTAAATAGGGGTATAGATGGAATAAGTTTAATTTTATAAAAGTATTAAATGAAAAGAACTATTTACAATGTATTTCCTTGGTATGTGTAATTTTTTCAAACTGTTTCTTATAAAAAGGAACAGAGGGAGTAAAATTGAGGTTTCCCGCCTAAACATCCATCCACTCCTTACCTTAGTGATAGAAGATACTGTCACAGCAAGCATTCATCCTGAATAGAAAGTTCAAAGTAAAAATGTTTGCCTCCTCCGCAAAAAACCCTAACCCTAAAAATGTCTATCACATCGGAGGTCTGGCAGTCGAATTTCCTTACCAACCGTACGGGTCGCAGTTTGCGTTTATGGGTCGAGTAATCTCAACCCTTAACCAAGCTCAGAAAGAAGGTCACTGTCACGCGTTGCTCGAGTCTCCAACTGGTACCGGCAAATCCCTTTCTCTTCTTTGTTCCACTCTCGCTTGGCAGCACCATTACAAACCCGCTCCGGATCCAACGGCCGATCCTCTCGCCAATGGTGGAGGTTTTCTTCCCGACGAGGTTTCACTTCCTTCCGGTATGGTTACGAAGCCGTCTCATTTATTCTTTTTCCCCTTTATTATTATTTTATTAATTTTTTTTCTCGATATTGCCTTGTCCTCAATCAAACCAAATAATCCCATTTTCAGCATCAGAAAATCCAGAATCAGAGGTCACCAACAAGAAGCAGAAGAAAAAGGCAGTTCCAACTATTTATTATGCCTCGTAGGTTTTATATCATTTTCAAATTTGCACTAGTAATTACTGAGTAAAGAATTGTGAATTTCAACTTTTAACCGCTACTCTTGTTGTTTCATGCAATTCAAGTAATCAAGATGATTATATTAGACTGTTCCAGAATCTAACCATGTTTTTTTCTTTTTTCTCTTCTCATGTACAAGGAGAACACACTCACAAATTTCTCAGTTGGTTCGTGAATTGCGGAAAACCTCATACAGGGTCCCGATGGCTGTGTTGGTAGGTTGAACGGAATGGACTCCTTACTTTGATGTCATTGCATTTAGATATAATTTGGCATTGTTTTGAAGAATGCGAACCTTGGATTATTAAATTCTTGTGTTTTTTGATATGGACTTGGGTATTTTGGTGTGCCCAATTTCCACATCGAGTGGTATGGGATGCTTGATGTAGTGGAGTATTTAAGTGATTTGGTTCTTCCCACTTGATAGCTAACTTTTTAGAGAGGGTTACCCAAGTGCCTGGATGGAGCTGGACTCCTTCAAACAAAAGAATAGAGAATGTGAATGCAGAAAATAAGAAAGAAAACTATCAATGATTTCATCCTGCTTACAATCATGTACGACAGACTCGTCTACACCTTTTTCAATATTTCCTTTGTTCCTCCTCTTCCTTCTATAGGAACCATAATTGGAGGCCTATGGATTTGAGGCCCATCATTGTTATTTTTTAAACTCCTATTTAATATCAGTCTGTCATTATCTTTTGTTTATGAAACATATTACAAGCTATTCATATAGCATTGTTGACGAGATATCAACTAATATAAGAAGGATTCTAAGTTATTCATATAGCATTGTTGACGACATATAGCATTTAAATGTCATATTTGCTTAGACTGATATTATTTAATACCATAATCTTTAAGTGATATGGATCTAGCTAAGTATTTCCTCCTGTCTCGTTTTTTCAGGCATCACGAAAACATTACTGCACCAATAAAAATATACGTGGCAAAGAGAACATTGACGAAGAATGGTTGCTTTTACCTAATTTTTATTTATTTTATCTTATGAGAATATGTTTATATTACGAGTACTGATATATCTCAAATGTTCTCAGTAAACTACTTTTGAAAGATAAGGAATTAGGCTGTCCAGAATTCAAGTAAGTGTATTCTTATCCACACGTGCTTTCTATACATTTTTATACCACTCTTGTTGAAGTAACAGAAATCAGAAACTTCGCAGAAATGCGCATAAAGTCAAAGCTCACCCATCCCTTCAGAAAGGAGGATGCAATGAGGTGCATGATATAGAAGATCTTGTAAAAGTCGGACAATCGGTGAAAGGTTAATATGTTAACATGTGTGGATAAGAACTGCTGTTGTTTGTCTTTTATTTAGGGAAAATGTTAACATGTGCCCTAAGGAAATTCTTGGAAATTGTGCATTCAATATTTTACGCAGTAAATTTTTTACATCATTTAAATGCAAAACTTATATATTTAGCTATCTTAATTTGGGCACATGTTAACACGACCTTTTATTTATTTATTTATTCAAGATATATGTTAATCCTTGTTAATTACAAGCATTGTATTATACCCTCTTTCAGGTTGCTCTTATTATGCTGCCCGTTCTATGTCAGATGATGCACAGTTGGTATTTTGTCCTTATAACTACATCATTAATCCAGTCATCCGGGGAGCAATGGACGTGGATATTAAAGGGGCCATTGTGATATTTGATGAAGCTCAGTAAGTTGTGCATCTTTTCTGTTTGTTTGCAAGTCAACAAGATGGTTTTAGAATTCTGGTTAAATGTGCTGGATTTATTTTCTTTACAATTATTTATGAGTTCCAGATTTATTTTTTCCCACATCAGTTGTTGCGAGCTGAGTGACAAATTTTTAAACTTCGGCAGTAGCATATGTCTGTTTTTCTCTATATAATTGACCTTACATGTTTGCACTTTGCAGCAATATAGAGGACATTAGTCGTGATGCTGGTAGTGTGGATATTGAAGAGGATATATTGGAGAGTATGTTATGAATCTTTATAGCTTTTGCTTTTGTCATTTTAATAACGATGTTAACTGGTTGGTCATACTTTCAAAAGAACTTCATTTGGAGCTCCAGCAACTCCTTCATTCAGATACTGCAATTTACCAACCGCTATATGAAATGACACAGGTAATTGGAATAAATATTGGGTTTGAAATGCTCGACTATATAAGTTTATCCTCAGTCAATGTATATTTTGATGATTACTGCATCTGTTCAGGGCCTCACTAGTTGGATGGAACAGAAGAAAACTAAATTAGAAAAACGTGACTTTCAGCACTATGTGTCATGGTAAGTTAAGGGATTTATCATCCTGTATGCTTCTATTTATATTTTGTAAATATACTTATTCATTTGGTAATTTGTATTCTGAGGCTCTTTAGATCCCAAGTATTATAGAAGTTGGTGTTGTATGACTCGATATAAACACACAATGTAAAGTGTAATTTTGGAGAAGAGATAGTAAAGGCGAGTCTTTCATGATGTGCATGATGTGATTTGTTATTACATCCAATCAGATACAACTAGGTGTGAGGTTGGCGAGTGTTTGACAAATGTGATTTTAGTGAACTTGATACTATACAGTTGATTATATTAAAATTGAATTTGAAGTAAATTGGTTTATATTTGAATGTTTTTATGCTAAAAGAATGTTTGATATTTGATACTATAAAACATAAACCTAACGCAAAAGCTACCTTTTTACCATTTGCACTCAAACCACGGTATAGACTATAGAGAAAATCAATTTTCATTTAAAGTCATTAAACATTTAGATTTTTACCAAAATCACATGATAGGAGAGAAAGTCACACTCCACCATGAATTCAAACACACACTAAGAAAAATACAGAGGATAGAAAAATAGGGACGATAATTAGATGCTGATTCAGATTTAAATTGGATAAATTCTTGTCCAAATTCAAACTATTCTTCTTAGCTTTCTGAACAAAATTTGACATGGATAGGATAACATTATGATATAACGATAAGTTGGTTGAAACTCAAGTTATATGCCGAGGTTTAGGGTAAAGGGGATTGTGCTGCCGTGTTCTTCCACCGTACAATTTTATTGGAAACAATATTGTTACTCCTTCTATCCTGGAATGGTACTTTTTTGTTTTATTTCTGATAAGCCTGTGTTGATACTGTTTATTATAATATCTTGCATTTTATATGGGTTTCACTCTTAATAAGGAACACAAAGTTAAATGTGTTTGGAAAATTACATTATTTTTTTTGGTCTCTATTTTGTAGTAACTTTACGTGTTATTGACTGTTATTGTATTTTTCCTTTTGATGATAGATTTGATGTTGTTAACCAAACAATTTTGTTTGAATGCCTCCTTTCAATTTTAACTTGCAACATTAACTGTAACGACCCAAACCTCTAACAGTGTGCACAAAATGATACTTCTAGTCTGGAAAGCCTAAGAACCACACTTGACAAACAAATAGAAAAGTAGATTCTGAATCAAATTTTGCTTTGAACTATAATTTACTGAAAGTTTTGACAGAGTATCCCCTTGTTTTTTCAACACTTCCAAATTCATAATCCCCTTGTTTTTGTACATCTCAAAATAGAGATATTTCGATACTTCAAATAGATGTATGATACATACACAAATTTAAAATATACATAAACAAAAGTGTGACAATACTGAAACTTTGAATATGCTAGCATCCTACTACTCTGTTGCCTGTGAATTGCTGTGAAGAATCAACTAATTTTGCTCTCCGACAACTCCCGGGGATGCAGGCAAAGAAACAGCTGTCAGATCTCAAAGAGTCTCAATGAGAAACTTTCAAGGGATGGATACATGGTAGTTAAAATCCTGATTTTAGTCCTAAAATCTTACGATTTTACAATTATGCTTGCCCTCAACGATTATGATTACACATATAATCCTACTTTTGTTGAATCGGGTGGACTCCCGATTTGAATCGTAAATCTTACAATTTTACGATTATGTTTAGCCTCAGCGATTAATAGTATAGTACACACATAAACCTTCACGAAATTTAGTGATTATGCTTGTGTCTGTTAAAAAAAAACTCCCTCGTCCTTCTTCTGTTTCATTTCCAAATGGCTTCAAACTTTCATGCTAATGAATTTAAATTTACATAAGTATTTCAAGTGTGATTTAATGTTTTGTTTGTCTTACTTGTGCAATTTTATATGCATATAAATGAATTCATATGCATATATTTGAGTTTTATGAATTTTGTATAATCTTATGATTAGTGTTACGATTTTACTTCCCCTTTCCGATTTTACGTAAAATCTCGATTTTAACTACCTTGGATGGATATTCTTCTCCTTCCTTAGATCACCATCTCTAATCCCAAAATCCTACCCAAGAGTACTTGGTAGAACTAGGAGAAAGCTTTGCTCGGATGTATAATTTTTCTCACGAAAAAGATGGAAAATAGAAAGGTGGTGGATGGGAAAATGATCATGGGTTTTGTTTGCTTAACTTTTTAGTTTAGTTTTATTTTTTTCTCGCTTAAGACACTTAAACTTTTTGCCTCTGTTTGAATTGATATTTGAAAAACTTATAATCTATATATCCTCTAGAGTCTCATTATATAAAAGCTATATCCGGAATTTATTAATGGAAGCCATTTTTATGTATAGTTGGACGGGTGATAAGGCTTTACAAGAGCTTGAAGAAGCAAATATTTCAAAGCAGTGCTTCCATATCTTGCTAGAATGTGCTACTAAGGTATCTCATTTGTTTGACACGTTGGATTATTCTTATGTTTGCATGCTATTTGACAATTTGATCATTTATCAAGGCAATCAAAGTTGCTACAGACTTGGAAACGGATGCACCGCGTTTAAGTGGCATGTCTGTGATAACATTGGAAGGTTCATGATTATTTTTTTACGCATGCATTACATTTTTCAGTTATTTACCTACCTCAGAGTATTTATTTTTATCAATGATCATTATCAATCTCATTTCAGGCCTATTCTTATCACTATCTTATTTCTTCTCTAAAAATGGATCTCACATGTTGGATTACCAGCTTGCTCTTCAGCGAAGTGTTAGAAAACATGAGAGTAAGTACTTGCAGTCCAGCAATTAATAATGTCAAGCAAAACCCCGAATGTCAATATTGTTATCCACATGTAGCTGGATGGGAAATTGTTTGAAAACCTTTTGATTATACGAGTGGAAATTTTGGATATCAAATTCAAATATGATAGAATATAAATCATATAAAACATTTATGTAGAGCCTATAAAATTATGTAATTTCTGTGCGTCTATACTCAGATCGTACAAACTGTATTTACAATGGTGTTACAGTGAATACATTGAATGCGTAATGAATAACCACTAACCTAGGAAGTTGTATACTCTAAGAATATCAACAATCAATCTAGAAATTTGTACAATGGAAGGAATATCTATAAATTTACTTAATTCTAACAGAGACATTTCAATTTTTTATTTTTAATATTAAATTATAAAGAATCAAATTATTTCCAGACTCCAGTGTGTTTACATTCTACATCAACTAGAGACATGGGTCATTTGGCTAAAGTAACTTATAAGGTTGGGCTAATTTTTATCCGTTGAGCTAAGGTTAAGTTAAGCTTAACAGACCAACAGAAGTTCTAATATAATGTTTGGTTCTGTGTATTTATATTGAAGCTGATAATAATAAAGCACTTACTCAGAACTTTATTCTCTCATCAGAACTGAATCTGTTAATAAAGGAAAATGTAGACTTGAACTTGAATATAAAAAATGGGTGTAATTAGTTTGTGGAGACAAATGATGGTTAGTATATATCTGTTGTATCTGCTTGAAATATTTCTGAATTAATATTAGTAGTGTTTATTGATTCTATGTCAGGAAGAGCTTTTGGAAACTGGACACATACTTTAAGTCTGTGGTGCTTGAATCCAGAAGTTGTATTTAGAGATGTTGCCGATCTTTCTTTATCAGTTATATTGACTTCTGGGTAAGCACCGTGAATCTGCATTCTGGGGACAAGTGTATACCTGTTGAGGACATGAGTTCTGTTTTTTTTTTTTTTTTTTTTTTTTTAAACTTTTGTTCCAACCATGTATTCCTGAGAGGCACATGCCTGTTAAACTGCCAGATTTTATAGAATAGCTTGATCGGCCAGACTAACTACGTGCCAATTATGTCTAGGCCAAATAAGTCTCGTTTCATGTAAGAATATAATTATATTCATATAGTCTGCCCTGGGTATATGCGGACCTGGCTGGCTGGGAAATGGCCCAGACCTTTTCTTAAAGATACCAGTGGAGTTAATCTTCTCAAACATTATGTAAAATCCCCAAAATTAACATGATATTGTATTGGTTTAAATATTTCTTTAATCCACGCCACATGCACCTTTTCTGGTTTAGTCCTTAAAAAATCATGGTCTGTTTTAATTCCTGAATTATAGGAAATCTGAATTTTGTCCCTGTAATACTTGTCTATACTGGAGCTAGTCATTCCCGGGACAAATAATTATGGCACACATGTAACAAGGATGCAATTATGCTGTGGATAAATATTACGGACTACAATAAATAAATAAAGACCGAGGACTAAATAACTCTGCAGGGATTCAAGCCAGTAAGATATTTTTGTTATAGGCATGAAAGCTGGAATTGTTGGATATTACACATACTAGCAAGTTATTTAAACCTATCTTTGCTCATAACCCCTGGGGTTCTGAGCGTCCATAATAAAGCTGGTACTTATGCCCAAGTGCTATATGTCTGTGTAGCAGAAGTAACCTGATTTCTATTGGCATGTTGGGATGTTCTGTGAAAGCATTTGTCGGAAACTCAGAATAAGGTTCCAGCCAGGCAATGACACATCAAACATTTGTGTTCAAGTTTTACCAAATAAATGATATATCAATGTCATATATTGCTGATTTCTATTTGTTTGCTTAACTGCTGCAACACTTTGCATGAGAGTAAAAAATTGTATGGAAGTGGGCTCTGTTATCAGCATCTCTTTTTCCTAGCAATATTTTAGTATTATTGACTTATTGATTTGGGTATTTTAGGACACTGTCACCGATGACATCATTTTCTTCCGAACTTGGAGTTAAGTTTGAAGCTAGTCTTGAAGCTCCACATGTAATTGATATTGATTCACAGGTCTGGGCTACTTCTCTCTTATCCTTAAAGTTGACGATCTGTTGTCTTGTTAATGTCTGTTTACTAAATAATGACCTTTTTAATACAGGTGTTGCCTGCTATAATCCCCACCGGTCCTGGTAATATTCCTTTGAATGCAAGTTACAAAACTGCTGATGGATATGCATTCCAGGTATGCGTGCTTGATAACTAATTTTCATTCTTAATGTACTATTCTATCATCAGTGACTACATTTGTTTATTATAAGTTTTGGTATAGGATGCAGTTGGAAGATCTTTAGAGGAAATCTTCAAGATTGTTTCAGGTGGATGTCTTGTGTTCTTTCCAAGCTATAAATTGATGGAAAAATTATGCACCCGATGGTCTGAAACAGGTCAATGGTCTCGACTCAATGCAGAAAAGTCACTTTTTGTTGGTGAGTAATCCTTATCTTCTTCCTAATATTCACAGTAAATTATGAAATAAATTTAAGATTGTAGTTTCTGTTTATTTCTTTGCCGTTTCTTTTTTGGAATCCTTTTTTCTTGAAAATGAAAATATTAAAATTGAGAGGATTTTATTTTGGTTTTGGTATTAATATTTGAAAGGTTCTTGTTGTCTTCACATTGTTTTGGGTTGCATTAAGAATCTTTATTATGTTTGTACTTGGTATGCAGAACCAAAGGGGGGAAGCCAAGATGATTTTGAACTTGCACTGAAGGGTTATTATGACTCAATTCATCATAACAAAAGACCTGCTTCTGGAAGGAAAAGAAGGATTAAGAAAACTGATCTAAATCACTTTCATGCAGTTGATTCCCTACAGGTTTCTAAGAAAGAAGGAGCAGCTTTACTTGGTGTTTGTCGAGGAAAGGTGCATCACAATTTTTCTCATCCCTTATTTTATTATTTTAGACTTTGCTTAAAAATTCTGTACTTGCAATTTGATTTTTGCCACACTTTAGAAAATTTGAAGTGCATAGTTTATACATGTGGAAAATAGTATTTTCATTTTGATCTATTCCATTCCAAAAAATGGACCATGAAACCATTCCATCATATTCTTATCTTAGATTAATTTCAAACATAACATTAGAATTAATTTCTGATCTTATAGTCTTTTATATCTCTCTTAGGCTTGGGTTTTATACTTTTTAATTACCATCATGTTTTTATTTTCCTATTTGATTGGAATAAGAAGTTTAGTATCAGTATAAGTTAAATTCAATGCTTAGTTTTTGTATCATAATATCTATCAAAAAATAAACATAATCGTATCATAGTTCAAAACTTTTATTTTCTCTCTTTTCTCTGTTATAATTTTTTGAATTCAACTTTTTTTATTAGATTTAAATTATTGTTATAATTGGCATAGTTTATACATGTGGAAAATAGTATTTTCATTTTGATCTATTCCATTCCAAAAAATGGACCATGAAACCATTCCATCATATTCTTATCTTAGATTAATTTCAAACATAACATCATAATTAATTTCTTATAGTCTTTTATATCTCTAGGCTTGGGTTTTATACTTTTTAATTACTATCATGTTTTATTTTCTTATTTGATTAGAATAAGAAGTTTATTATCAGTCTAAATTAAATTCAATGCTTAGTTTTTTGTATCATAACATCTATCAAAAAATAAATATAACTATATCCTAATTCAAAACTTTTATTTTCTCTCCTTTCTCCGTTTTAATTTTTTGAATTCAACTTTTTTTGTTTTAAATTTTGTTATATGGGTGAATGCAGAAACAAATAGGCTTATAGTCTCTTATAATTAATTTCTTATCTTAGATTAATTTCAAACATAACATCATAATTAATTTCTAGGCTTGGGTTTTATACTTTTTAATTACTATCATGTTTTATTTTCTTATTTGATTAGAATAAGAAGTTTAATTTGTACCAAAAAAAGAAGTTTATTATCAGTCTAAATTAAATTCAAGGCTTAGTTTTTTGTATCATAACATCTATCAAAAAAATATAACTATATCGTAATTCAAAATTTTATTTTCTCTCCTTTCTCCGTTTTAATTTTTTGAATTCAACTTTTTTTGTTTTAAATTTAATTTTTATTAGATTTTAAATTATTGTTATAAGGGTGAATGCAGAAACAAAGCTCTTAGCCGATCCTAGTGGTTCCTAATCCAGCCCCTCTATCAAGATAGAAATTTATCTAGATGGACAAGATACGATAAGAGACCGGATTGAGTTATTCATCTATCCTAATGACTCAACAAATACTGTATTAAGGAAAAATATGATGACTTATAATATCTTGTCTCTTTTATCCAGATTAATAAACTTACCCTATATTTTGTATATTGCCTTGAGCCTTTAATATACCGACTTGAGTGTGTAGTTGAGACACACTTTGACCATTTTATACCATGTTCTCTTTTTTTTTTTAACATATACGTTCAGCATAAATGTGCAAATGACCTCATTATATGATTCTATTTTATATAATGCTTGCAGGTTTCTGAAGGAATTGATTTCTCTGATGATAATGCCAGAGTAGTTGTATCCTTCTTTCTAAATTTATTGTTCACTTTATGGAGGGGGAGATATCCAGATCTTATTTAGCCACGGTGTATCATGAATGGATTAAAATAAGATATATTTTCAGGTTATTATAATAGATATAAAGGTTAACTATTACGATTATTACAATTAGTAAAGTGGTAAAATTGTAGCTAGCCTACAATATCTTTGATTACAGAGTATAGACACTCCAATTTTAATAATCAATGTAATTTTTAACTAAAACTAAAAATTGTACGTTCTTGACAATCTCAGATTATTGTTGGTATCCCATTTCCAAACATGTAAGAGTCCTTTCTTTTCTCTTATAAATATTCTTGATAAGGGAGCTACAGTGAGAAAATACATTACTCTGACTGCCTGATTTATTATAACAGAAATGATATTCAAGTTGCGCTAAAGAAAAAGTATAATGACACGTTCAAGTCATCTAAACATCTCTTAGGCGGAAATGAGTGGTACTGCCACCAAGCATTCCGAGCTTTAAATCAAGCAGCAGGTAAAACTTGGTTCTGATTTATTTATCATATTATAACCAAAGCAGATTTTATTTTTCCTACTATTTTAGCTATATTGGTTACCTTTTACATTTTGTAGGGAGGTGTATACGGCATAGACTTGATTATGGAGCAATCATCCTATTGGGTAATCATGCTGAACTGCAATTTATTTCAGTTCTCTTCCACCTTTTATTTTCTGTTTGTCCATTTAATATTTTTCCATTAATAAATTTAGGATAATTACACAGAATATTTAGAAACTGGTTTTAAAATTTGGAAGGGAAGGAAGGTGTAATTAGCTAAGTTTTCTAGAATATGCGATGCTATCTTGGTGGTTGCAGTTTAAGGGCCTGCAGCAGCACCAAACAGAAATTTAAATTTTTTATCTTTCCATTAGCTTGTTCAAAACTTATTCCTTGTTTATTTTGGATTTTTATAGACACCATACCATTGGTGAATACTGAATAACCAGAGAGCAGGATGTTCTGTCTCACAAACCATCTTCTTGGTTTAGAATCTCTGAAAAGCAGGGTACTCCAAAATTAATGCCGTACTCGGTACCATACCCGATACTCGTGGGCTAGTACCGAGTACGTACCAAAATTAATTTGTAAAATAAAAATTTGGGTACTTATTTAATACGTACCCACAGTTTAGTAAATAAATATACCTTTATCTGTTGCTACAAAAAATTATTTCTCAATTTTTTACTATAAAAAGTAACATTTCTCCGACTCCTATTAGGTAAATATCATCTTTCTCCTATTTCCTTGATTTTTATTTTCTAATTCTATTTTGATCTGTGTTAGAGCAAGTTATGAAACTTGTTTTCTTGTATATTTTTTTTGTTAAATGTTATACTTATGAAAATATTTGATTCATATATTTTTAACGTAGCTGTAGCTTTACTAAAAATCACGTATCTTGTACCCATATCCATGCAACATAGTTTAGAATCAAGTTATTTTGTTTCCTTGTCTTTTCTCATTTTTGTAGTGCGGTATATTCTTGATCTATGGTTTATTTGATATTGTTCTTGGACCATTTTTATCATAATTGGTGTAAATATTATTGTGGAATTAGATGAACGCTTTTGTGAAGAAAGGAATAGAGCATTTATTTCAAAGTGGTTAAGAAGACCCTTGAGAGTGTATGACAATTTTGATGGGTCACTGGAGGGACTAAAATCATTCTTTGAGAATGCGAAGGTATATGATGCGCTGGCTTAAATTTTCTTTGATATAGTCCTCAGTCCTCCCTGTTACTCTTCTAGGCTTTGGGGGGAAAAGAATTATTGATGTGTTTAACTTGCTGTAGGAGAAGTATGGCGTGAATACAGTCCACCCCACAAAGAATTTGGACTTAAATGGTGATGATGGTATTCAAAACAAGGATGGAATTATGAGGTTTACAAAGAAGAAAAGTCAGAAACTGAACAAGTCTAGAAATGGAGGTGATAAAGAAACATCAGTTATTGAGGATAACATCTCTATTCCAATATCGAGCTATCACAATCTTGCTGAAAGTCGGCCACCAGCTCAAAGGAATAGTAATACATACAATTTCAAAGACCATTTTAACCTAGAATGCTGTAATCTGACAGAAAGGTATTATTGTTTTCCCCTTTGTTTTTCAACATTTTATTTTAATTGTATGGTGTGTTTTTTGGCAACTAAACCTAATGTTGAACATATCCATTTTAAGGAGTCGGTGTTGACTAGAATCATTATTTGGTTATACCATCAAGTTTGTGTTCTTTGGCCTTCATGTTTCAAAATTATAGGCATGTTATAGGCCCATTGCAAAAGGGAAGCCCATAAATAATGGGTGCAGCATAGGTAATATAAAGAAAGAACAGAGAATGGGTTTAAGGTTCTAGGTCTTTGGGTGTATGAGAGAAAGAGGAGGCATGCGAGAGCAAGAGGTGCGGAAAGTGAGGAGAGAAGGGAGAAATAACATAACGCAAAGGACACATGGAGGATGGGAGTGGAGAGAGAATCTTAAGGAATCATGTCAGTTTTTGGAAGGGGGAGGAGTAAGGAATTGGGCAGGGAACTGACTGAGTTTGTAACCAAACAATTCAGAGCCATGCTGAACTCGACCAACAGACATGAAAAGTTGAGGGAGAAGATGGAGTGAGAGGCAATACAGACAGTGTGCTGAGGAAGGGATCTTGGAAGAAGAGAACAAAATATGAGGAGATTGGAGGTCCGTATTTCATCGACAAAGATACACATCACTTAATTTATAGAGCATAAAGGTATTTTGAAATTAATCATATCATATGCTGAATGACGAAAATGTGCTAGCAATTTCGATTATTCTTAAGGGGAAGGCTCTAAATTAATTTTAGTAGCGAGAGGCACAGACAAAAATGATTACTTGGCTATTCTTCAAGAGGAATCTGCTAGGGACACTCAAGGGTGCCTTGTCAGAGAATTGATATATCATATGCTGATACGAGGTGATAATGAGTTTGCGACAAACTCATTTTGGTTGAAGAATATAAAGAGATGTTAAGTTTATTTCTGCTCCCTTAAGATTTGCAGAAGAGGAGGTGCTTGAAGGGGATTTCATGTGGTCAGGAGTTTGATCCTTGACCGATGTGCATGGAAAAACATCTGGTGGGAGAGGTAAACTCTTTTTAAATTAATTTCAGTTACCTTGTGAGATTATTCTTTGTATTGTGCTTAGGGGACAGCTTGATATACAAAAAAGGGAGCTTTCATGAATGGATTGGAAGATGATGTCAGGGCTGTGGTTAAACTACACAACATTGGTAACCTTGGCTCCATGATTAAGCTTATACCTAGGGTCGGCGAACACAACAATCTGCCGAAGAAAGGAGAAGATGGTTCGGATATGAGAACATGACCTTTCAGGATTATGACCTCTAATTATGATGAAGGAAATTAGTAGTGTGAGAATAGTTTTCTAATCAAGTATCTTCTGTATTAGATTCCTTTCCTTGGGTTAGTTTAGTCCTGTTTTCAGTTTGTTAGAGCAGTGACAGGTGTCACTTGCTGGTTGGCTTTCATGCCATTCTGTTTCGGTTAGTTAGGTGACTGTGGCTCAGTCTCTATATATAGAGATCCAATGCCTTCTCTTGTAAGATAACAAATGGTTAGTCAATATTCAGAATGATTCATTCATCTTCTCTCCAAATCAAACACGTAGGAATGTTGAAGCTTATTATGTTAAATTGGGAATGTTAACATTGTGTCCTCTAAAAGAGTTGGATCAGGTAGAAGGACTAGAGGAGTTGCACTAAGAATACAAGGATTTATGTAGTACAAATACAAAGCTGCCACCTAAGAGATGTTACCATTGACTCGATTGTTGAAGAAGAAAAATTTTATACAGGGAGAGGAGGCCATGACAATATTTGCAGCGTTGAAGGAATCGGTGTTGGAATTACCCCTGCTGGGGGAATATGGTGCCCTTTGAAATTGAAACCGATGCTTTAGGTGTAGGCTTTGGAGCTGGTTTGATGCGACAAAGAATTCCCTTGACATTTATTAGCCAGGATTTTTCTGATAAAGAAATCTGTGTATGAAAGGGAATTTATTTTCATAGTCTTGCATTGCAAAAGTGGAGCTCATACTTAATGGAAATCATTTCATAATTCATGCAAACCAAAGAAAGTCGAAATACCTTGTAGAACAGAGTGCTTGGGGCATGATTTTGAAGTACAGTTTAAGAAATGGAAGGATAATTGTGTTGCTGATTTATTGTCTGGTGATGGCTGTCCAGATACTTTTTTATTATATCCATTAACAATTTAGGTGAACTGGCAAAGGAAACAATGGTTGATAAGTCCCTTAGAACAATGATACATATAACAGTCCCTTAGAACAATAATTCACTATAACTGTTTGTCCCAATACCCATCTAGGCTATTCCTCAATGAGATGATTATGGAATGAGGGGAGGTTGGTATGCTTTAGTTTTACAATTCCAAATTAGTTGCTACTTGGGATTGAAATTAACAATCACGTAAGTTCGTATTCATTGTAAATATATTATAAATACAACCTTGTGTAGTCTGATTAGATACACAAAAATTACAGAAACTACAATACCAATTGATCTTAGACCTGGAGTAACTATTTTGTTTAAGTGTAATCTTAAAAGTAGAAATTTAAATAAAATTTTACTGTATGCTTGTATGCCTTTCTATCATGTTTTGGGTGGGGAATATTTATGGTTTTCAATTTGGGATGAATTTCCAACCTTAGTATCTTAATTCTCAGCTGCATCTGGACAAAAAGTTGTTATGCTTTCATCTACTAAAATGCTTTAGATTTCTTACAGGTTTCTTGGGGAATCGTCTGTGACATTTACACATGATGAACCTTCCATTGTCAAGGAAAGCCCATGTTTAGATATTGGTAGTGATGCTGGCAGCTCCGGTTACTCTAAGGATGACAATTCTGATTCCACCATAATGGAGGCTTCTGCTCGATTTGCAATGGATCGCTTGTCAAGTTTTCCAGTGTCTTCAACCACTGGAAGTAAAGTATCAATAACAGTCACTCCTGAAAAGAGTGTAACTGCAAATAATATTCCAGAAACAGAATCATCTTTGAATTTGAGTGTTAATTCTCACAATCAGAAAAGAAGAAAGCCCATTGTCATACCATTTATAAACCTGATTGAAGAAGAAAACAATGATGCAACTTGTGTCAGCACTCCTACATGGTACACAAAAAGCTCATTGGAAGTTGGAGAGGCAACTCATAGAACTGAATGTAGTCATGGGAGAAATTTAAACTCACATTCTCCTCAGTTACCAACGAGCAATATACCTGGTTCATGTTCATTATCTGTCCCTCTACTAGACAAAAGGTTACAGCTATTTTGTTCGCTCTGCAAAAACCCATTGGGACGACATGAGAACCATCTATATCTTACATGCTCTTTGATTTCATCATCAAAAGTTCACTTGAGATTCCTTTTGAAAAAGAGACTGGAAACTTACACTGCTGATACAGAAAAGGGTGTACTAGTTATTGTTACTGATTTTTCGTTTGTTGATCAACGTATTTGCAGTAGAATACCCAAAAGTACACAGGAACAGGGTATATGGTGTTCAGAAGATGGGTGTGTATTCAGTACAATTTTTTGTCCCTTCTGCAGTAATACTGACAATTTGCTTGGAGTTCAGATCATGGCAACCAATTCATCAAATGTTCAGTTACTTGACAAGGTGAATTTTACAGCCAATGTCAGACAACCTTGTTTCACTTGCGCTTGAATCTAAAGTCTGATTGTGCTTTTTGTATCATTATTTGCTGTTTCCACTATGTCAAATTTTCTATTTGCTGTTCTTTTAATTGTAGTATTTACTAACATCTCCCCAGATATTATTTTTCTTTGATTCTTTGGAAGTGAAAAACCAGGAGGAAACAGGTGCCTCAGAGGAAATGGTAAGTTTAAATCATATCGCAAGTTACTCTTTTGCATGAAGCTAATATTTAACTGCTGTTGAGTGACAATAACCAATCTGTTTTCTAGTGTAATGCCAAAAGCAATAATTTTATGGCTGGGATTGTGTTTTTTTTTAAATTTAGATGCAGTGTAAAATTTGAATTGAAGTTTTCTTCTTTTATTTCCTACTTGGTATTGACCTTGAATTATTTTATTGAATTTAATAAGTGATTATTGTTATATTCAATGCATATTTGAAGTTTGATCTTTACTTTTGAAATTTCTGTGATATATAAATAGCTAGATAACCTCTTTTGAATTGCTATAGGGTTTTTTGCCGATTATCGACTCTGGCATGGATGGGGTTGCTCCCTTAAATTCCTTTGAGAAATATTCTTATGTTCCCCAACCAGGGAAATCAGAAGTCTGGAGGTCTAGAAAATCAAAGGTCTAAATTTAAACAATGCTTTAAGCGTTTTTTTGTTGGGGGGTATTCTTTTGTCTCTGATTTGTCTTATTTTTAAATGATGCAGCCAAGACTAAGAGGCTAACAAGATTGGAAATATGGTGCAGTTTTGGCAATAATTGAGGTAGGATGCTGTTCTCTCAAAATTTGAATCAAAGAATGATTTTTCTCTTTTGTCATCAATGCGTATGTTTTTGCTGACCAAAACTGTCCTACCGTATTTTCCATTAGAATTTAATGTTATTTTTCTTTACTCTGATGCCTTTAAGTGGCCTTATGTCAGCTTTATCTAATATAGGATACAGAGCTTGTGATGTTACAGAGTTTTGGAATTTATTTCCAACACAACACTTTTTCCTGGCTTCAATATATAAGGCTCACCGCACGTAATAACATGGATAGCCAGGTACAACATGTGTGTTGGTACAAAAAGAGGATCTCAAAGTTACCCCAATGATAACAGAATGACAGACATGTAGTGCAGTGTCCATCTAGCAAGTTGTAAATAGTGCTGTTTTGTACATTTTTTCTAGAAATTCACGGATTTACTTGCATATATGGACTCATTATTTTGTGGTTGAATTTACCTGTACGGCATTTCCAATAGTCCTCCTGACCTCCCTAATATATGAAACTTCTACAAGTAGTATATCATTTTTTTTTTGGTACAATGGTATATCATTAATCAAGTAGGCAGTGGACTTCGCTTTCCATGTAAGCTCGATTTAAATGTGATAAATTAAACGTCAATTTTTATTTTTATTTTGATAAATTAAAGTCTAGCATCTAGACTCTAGTCTTGAAAATTTGTAGGCATGATTTGTAGTACCGTAAGTAACTAGCGCATCAATAATGCCAAGGCAAAAAATCATGATATAAGATAACTCCTTCAAAAGAAGTAAAACATGCACCAATTTGCTTCTCGGTATATATGAAGAGGCGATGTTTCCCAATTAAAGAACTTAAAGGAGAGGAGACTTCATAAAAGAAGAGATTGAATGGAAATCATTAGAACATTTATTCATAATATATGTATGAACCAAATTCATAACAACCTAAGAATCGAACTAAACTAAAACAAAGAAAATTGTTTTGGCTAAATTGCAGTTTTGGCCTTCCAAATTTTTTAATTGTGCGATTTTGGTTCCCCTAGTTTCAAATAAGCGATTTTGGCCCCTCACATTTGCCCCCTTTTGCATTTCATCCGCTCTTGACTATTTTGATCAAAATTTGTTGACTTGGAAATTTTTAACACATGTCATAATTATATTGGACAACCTAAAATGTTTTTTTTTTTTTTAAAAAAAGAAAAATAAAAGGAAAGTCACGTGAATATGTTGTTTTTGCAAAATAAAAAAGTCAATAACAATGACAAAATGAAAATATAACTTGTTATTCTTCCTAATTTTTTTCCTCAGATCCATGTCACAAATCTTTTGAAAATTAACTTCATTATGGGAGAGGAAAAAATGAAGAAGGAAAAACATCTTGGTAGGATGTTATGTTAATGAATACAGATGGAGAGAAAGTATTGGAGATGAAAGAACATGTTGAGAAATGAAAAAGAAGAATGAACGTTTTTTTTTTAATTCTTTCATTTTAGTTCCTATATAATTCACACTTTTTTTTTGTTAAGTAGCTGACTATAAATTCCACTCTTAAAGTGAATAAGTGGGACGACCGGGGTGATTTTGTTCTTTTGTTCATCCACCAAGGAGGGGTGATTTTGAGGTCAATTTTTGACCTAAAATCACCCCTCTAAATTGTTTTTCCTTTTATTTTCATTTAAATAAGTGATTATTCACATATATTTGCTTTTTCATTTTTTGCTTTTTAAGTTTGTCGCCGTCTTGTGCGGCGTTGTGTTTGTCGTCGTCTTGTGCGGCGTTTGTTGGTTTCTCGTTTTAGTACGGTATTTCGTTGATTCAAATTGACATATCTACCTCAACTCATTACAGATCTGATGAAGACTTGGACGTCAACGTTGCAGATCTGGAAGTATGAAGATTCCGATTACTTTTATTTAGTCATATTTGTAGGCACTTTCATGATGCCATTCTATGCTATTAATTTAGGTGCTGCAAGATTGTTTCGGGGTTCGAACTCCGGTCCCCTGTATATATGTCCGAACCAAGTGAGCTAAATTCACGGTCCTTGATTTGGACTTTTTAGTTACCACATAAGCGTTTTTTTTTGACCAAATTAACGTTTTTATTAATACGAGGGACTAAAGTAATTGACGAAGTAAAAAGTGGGGGATTTATTTGGATTTTTGACCGAATCAAGGAACAATATGACAGCGCATTCCCAATATTATCCATGTTATTCTCTTGTGACGTACAAATTTTCCTCGTCTAAAATACTTTTCGTTAGGATGCCGTATGTATTACAAACACGCAAGTCTACTATATAGTAAAGTCATTGATTTACAATTGTGAAGAGATAGAAGGATGACGAAAGGAGAAGGCAACGAAGTAGTCGAAGGAAGAGAGACAATACCCCTGCTCACTCCATACAAGATGGGAAACTTTAATCTATCTCACAGGTAATGACTTTTGAGTACATGTAGTAGTAGTACTAGTTCATATTCTGGACAGTGATTTTATATAAATTTTTATGTTTGATTTAATAATAATACGATGTATATAGGATAGTGCTGGCACCGTTATCTCGAACACGATCTTACAACTTTGTCCCTCAGCCTCATGCTGCTCTCTATTATTCTCAAAGAGCAACTAAGGGTGGCTTCTTGATTGGGGAAGCCTCTGGTGTGTCTCACACAGCACAAGGGTAAGTAATCTCACCTAGCTAGTTTCTACCCAATTAATTAATTAATTAATTAATTAATTATAGTGTTCTTTCATTAAAAAAAATAAAAAATTGATCCATTTCTAAAAATATAAATTTTTTCCCACAATAATTGAATTTTTAAGAGATAGCTAGGTAAAAAGATTACAACCATTAAACACCAAAACATGAAACACAACAGACCCCATCCAACTCTTAGGTTCATCAATCAATGTTAAGATAAGTTTTTAATCACCTCCACAACCTTAAAAACTGACAATGATATATATCTTACGAATATTATAAGTGGATGTCCATATAGGTCATAAGCTCATATAATTGGTCTGTTATGTTTATCTATATATAAGATCTATGTATAATTGTAATGTAACCCTAGTCTTAGCGATGAATAATACAGATTATTCTTTCTCTGCTTCCTCTCTTCTTCATCTATATTAATCCTATTATTTAGATCAGTTTATAACATGTTATCAGCATAAGACTCTACCATATCAATGGAGCATTGAGAACCTTAAATCTTAAAGCACGCGATTAGGCAATTAGGCAAGTAAGTGTATTTTAATTTTATATAATATCAATCTCGCTTATTATTATATAATTTAGAACCCTAATATATATTTTGGTTTGGTGATATTGAAATCGGTATTTTTAATTAAACAACAATGTTTCATCAAACTATTTTGCAGTTATTCTTATTCGATGAAATCAATTTTTGTTTCTATATACACTGCCAGTTTGGGTTCTTGAGTAATCTAAATTGATTCAAACTTTAATTTATATTACATAATACATAGTTGTGCCTTGCTAAAGTAACCGTAGTGTTTGAAATACTGTTTTTGTTATGATATGCTACACAAATTAATACGCAACAAAATGAACATAACAAATCTCTTTTCAACCGAAAAACGGTATAATATTGAATCGAATCTCTTTTCAATTAAAGCAGTAATAATATTGAAATGATACATAATGCAATTTTGATGTAATATTGATTATAATTTAAACCAACCGAATCAATATTACCTATAATTATGTTTTTTATTTATTTATTTATTTCGGTAATTTATTTATTCCATATATATTTTCAAAAGATATTTTGATTATATTATAAAGTTACTGAAGAACTAAGAAATTTAATTTATGAATTTCCGAAGAATTCAATAAACCGAGTTCATGAAGAACTTAGAAATTTAATTTACGAATTTCAGAAGAATTCAATAATCTTACTTTCCGAAAAACTAAGAAATTTAATTTATGAATTCTTGAAGAATTCAACAAACTTAGTTCCTGAAGAACTAATAAATTTAATCTATAATTTTCCGAAGAATTCAACAAACTTAGTTCCTGAAGAACTAATAAAATTAATTTATGAATTCTCGAAGAATTTAACAAATTGTCTAGTTCTCGAAGAACTTAGAAAAATATCAATTTTTATGAATTCAACATTCCTACATCATTGAAGGATTGTAAAATGATAGTCATTTATTATGAAGAACACAATGGATAGAGATTGAATATTGATTCACAATTTACGGTCCAGAAGCACCATAGTGTAATCTTTAAAATATGAATCCTGAAGATTCAAAACACACGGTCCAGAAGCATCGTGGTGAAATTTTAAAATATGAATCCTGAAGATTCATAGCTATAAGATTCATAGCTATCTGTTTGTTTCGTAACAAATATAATATTGAAACAAGAAAAGAAGAGATGTCAAATATCTCTATATACTACGAAACATATTTTGGATAAAATAAGTGTAATGAAAAAATTATAAACCAGCCTACACTTATAAATATATTAGTGCAATTGAAGCACAAAATATTGTAAACCAGAAGTTTACAAATAATATTAAATTTATCGTTGGCAATACCGGTTGGGTTATTCCGGATTATTATGATGTGAAAAATAAATTCAATAGATATGTTTTGAAGGGCCCGAAGTTCTTTCATTCTAATAATTTTTATGTGTCAAGGTTTGTTCCGAGAGGAAGTTGATGAGCATTAGTTTAGATTAGTTTACAACAATATACTAAATATATGAAGTCATTTTTAGTCTTCCTTATTTCAAAATAAACAAATAAAAAATTATGGAGTAAAATTAAATGTAAAATCAGAAAGAGACCAATTTACTCTTTTCCCCTTTGAAAAGGAGCACAAAAGCTTTCTAGCCACACAAACAAGTCACACAAGTGAGTCGAGCAAACTTCAAACCACCTATAGACTTCATACCAAATAGAAGTGACAAACGAACACAATCAAGAGACTTCTTGCAGTACCCACACACCTAGCCTAAAAGCCTTATCCTTTGGATCAAACAAACCGAGAATTGAAAAGTCCCTTCTAATTTGAAGGCGACGCCGGATCATTTGCCACAACTATCGCCTTGGACGGTGCATCTAACTCTTCCACAATTTTTCTAACCACTACCCTTCGGGTACGGTTATCCTGCATAAGGAATGTTTATGCACGATGCATAAACTTCCCATTTGCACCCCTCCCATTTTGTTATACACCCCACCCACTGGTAAGAGAAAAAGGGTGAGGTTCACCGTGAGAATGGAATCGTGCGAGAGAGGGAGGAGAGGTTCCGGTCTGGCAGTGCAGCGGCGTGGTGATTCCAGCGGCGATGTGAGAAGCTCATGGTGGTGCTCCGGTGATGTGCGGCGGCCGGTATTGGAGTTCTTAGATTTGACGGCGACGGCGAGACCCTCCGCTTTTTCTTCTTCTAGTTTTTGCTCCTTGCTCTTCGTTTTCTGCCTCTGTTTTGTTCTTTGATTTTGTTGGTTTGGTTTTGTGATTTAGGATGCACTACAACAAAACTGCTTTGGGGCGTCGGCCAAAAGCAGACGCTAAATGGCCAAAAACAGACGCTACAAGCCAGGTAGCGTCAGCTTAGCGTCTAAGTCGAGGCTGACTCTTAAATGTCTGAAGCTAGCAGTAGCGTCCAGCAGACGCTAATTTAGCGTCTGTTTTTGCTGACTCTAATCCGAATCTAAAGACATGCGTATAAAGCGGACGCTAGTAGCATCCGTTTTTTGGTGACGCTATAGATTGATTTTTTAAATGGATAGCGTCCGCTAAAGCCGACACTTTTGTTCATTTTTTCTTTTAAAAAGACATCCACGAATTGAAAGGCACTTATTTTACTAAAAATATATCAAAAAATTATCATCATTCATAATGGCAACCATAATTTCTCATAAGTCAAAACCATAATCTTTACCAATATACTTATTAAAATCAAAGATAAAGTGAAGGGTCAACGGTATCAAATATACATCAACAAAATACATAGTAAAATTCATATATAAACCATCAAAAGTAATAAGTACATAACATACTCAACAATGTTCCTGAGAGTTTATAACCCAAACAAACACATATTATCAATGACAATGAGAATACCCTAAATCTAGCTAGAGATTTGAAACTAAACTATAAAGATGTCTTTTTACCTCACACTTGTAGCCATCAAGCTTGCCAACAAAGTCTCTTTGAAACCCTTATGTAATGCTGGAGTATGACCCTCTATGCTCCCTGAAATTCATGCAAAGACATCATCAATACATTTATGTGTTATGTGAAAATGACTTAGTCAAATGCCACTATGTTGAGTTACATCCGGCCGATGTTTGTATGCTTCACTTGCTGTCAATAGATATCCATATAATGCCCAAATCGTTGTGGCTGATATGAGTAGCGCAAATCACTCTAGTATCAATACTTGTCTGGTCTGAAATTTCTTCAAGTACTGCATAAAAAATATCAAAATGCATAAATTTCATATATTGAATTCTGATCAGAAAGAAGTAAAACAATTTAAAAGATTATTTTACAATGTCAAATTCTACAAGCTAATTCAAACATGAAGTTTCTAATACACTTATTTGACTTATACGTGGGAGAAGACTATAAAACAAGATTAGCATGGAAATTCCAATTTCAAAACAAGTCCCCACATGAGAAAGGACATAAAAGCATGCTTCCCAATATGATCCAATTATTATAGATAATATTTAGATACTTTGACTACAAGTACTAGTCATGTGGTTGTTATACCAGAGAGAAACCTCAGTCAAATAATTCAAAACCAACTAAAGTAATTTCTAGAACCATTCCAAGTGGGCTGAAGAACCTTCATTATAGAGAAAAGTACATAAATTATTTCATGCGATGATACAAAGGATTTATTCTTCACTCTTTGGTTAACAAACGTATTTATGCATTCAATGTTAAATAATATTTAGGGACATGATAATTAATTAAAAGCATTGAGTCAGAAAATCATTATTGTCCCAAACAATATTTGGAATATGAACACTCGGATCAATCGACGATCTTGCTACGTTGTGAGAGTTCACATAATCTGCTGGTGTGTCTTGGGCTTGTGCAACATGGTGACTACCCATAACGAGTATTAAGCCCAAGACACGCAATAGAGAAAATGCCTATATTCAGTAATCTTTCAATAAAATGAGTAAGGAGTCATGACAATTAACAAATAGGGTTGAAAGAGGTTTAATATTCAGTAATCTTTTAATAAATCTAATTAGCATAGATAGTAGTGTAATGAATTTATTCAAGTAATATGTCCTTCATATGTGTAATAGAAGACCTATTTGATATCTCAGATAAAGACAATTCATTTGCGAAGCGACAAGCGAGCACTCTCACAAGGGTAAAAGGTTGAAATATAAATGGAAACCTATGCCTATATTGCATGGCATGAAACATGTAAAAACACCTATGTAATAACATGAAAAAATTATAGATTATCTCTTTGAAGGAAACAACATGAAAGAAGATATTCCTGACCTGTTTTACCCATAGCATCAATTATAAGACGAGACGACCAGATTTTGTCCCCTGAAAGTTTCAGAACCTGAAAAATAAATCAATACATGTAATCATGTTTCTTTATCATCAAATGAAATGAATATTAACATGTTCCGGTCACATATATAAAATAGTAATTTCAATTTCATTGCTGACAAGTTTCAGACCCTGAAAAATAAAACAATACATGTAACCATGTTTCTTTATTGTCAAATGAAATAAATATTAACATGTTCCGGTCACATATATCAAATAGAAATTTCAATTTCAATGCTGACAAGATCATATGTAATCCATTTGCTGCTTATCTTCAGTTAGATATAATTGTCTTTCCAATTATGATAACCTCTGCATAATTATAAACAAAAACTGACTTAGACCTAAGCATATATGTGAAGCTTCTAAAACTAAGTTTAAAGCTAACTTGTATCTTAGTACTTAAAATCAACGTGCAATCAGTCATGCGATCGATCAAACATCAAACTAATATTCAAAACACATTATAACATAACCAAATATATCATATAACAGCCATCATAATCAATTTATTATACACAAAGAGATAGAGAAAGGGGGAAAATAAAATAGAATTAGCAATTTTGTTGGCATTTTCTTTCAATTGACTTATGACAACAAAAACATCTAATTCATTGACCTTTTTAGACTTCCCTACATCATTCCAGGTGGTAAGCCGTCCCTTTTATTTTGGGTAAAGTATTGTACGCAAACAAACAAAACAATAAGAACAAAATTGCTGAAAATATAGTGAGGAAAATTGGTGTTCATTTGTTTGAAACTCCATACCTAGAAAGAGTCGGCACTATCATTTTCATCAGTCAGAGAGTTCCAAGGTGAGTCGAATCTTGTTAGAATCATCGAGTTCCTTCTTCGTTTCAGATGTGGCGACAATTTCTCCAAATCTACCTATCTTCTCCTTCTGCCAAACCTGATCAAGAAAGTGAATAGTTAGTGAAGATAATAAAGAGAATCAAGGATTCAGCGAGATTGAGCATCACATGGTGTTCTTCCTTTAGAAAAGCGAATGGCAGATTCTGAGTTACAGCAAGATTGTGAATGGGTTCATGAACAAAATAGGGTTCGATTGAGAAAAGGGTTTACGTGAGATTGAGCAAAGAGTTCGCAGTAACTGTGGGTTTGTGTTAGAATTGTGAAGTTGAGGAACGGATTTTTATTTTTTTTTGGTTTACACCACCAGTTTAATCTGGTTCGGGGGTCAGTTCTGGCATCAAGTGGTTCCAGCCCCCTCCCGATCGCAGTTGCGGGGGATCGAACCGTGGTCCTCCCTACCAAGTTCAGCGTCAATCACCACTGAACCAACTAACGATTCGTGTGATTGAGGGTAAAGAGTTTGAGAGATTTGTTTTTATCAGAGGGAAGAGAAGAGATTGAGGTGTTTTATTAATAATTTTTTTACATTTTAGCTTTATTGGCATCCGCTTACCGTGGATGATATATATTTTTTTATTTTTTATTTTTTTTAGTTTCGTGCTAGCGTCTACTTTGGCTGAAGCTGTATTTAATGACTCGTTAAAAATTAAAATTAAATTGAGAAATGATTTAGCGTCCGCTCAATAGACATAATGGAGACGCTAGTAGTGTCCGAGTCGGGGCGGACGCTAAAAATTTGAAGCTAATACACACTTTTCTTGTAGTGATGGTGAATCGGTGATTAGCTTAGAGACGGTGTTTGGTGGTTTGGAATGGTGAAGAATGAAAGTGGTTGAAGATTGATGGTGGTGTTGATTTAGATAGTGATTTGATGATTATTGATTTGTATGGTGTTGTTAATGGAAGTTGAAGGAGGTATTTTGGTGTTGGTATGGAGATGATTATGGTTGTTACAGTGAAGAAGCACCTAGCATAAACCATAAGTGTGGTTTAATGGTTTCACTAGTTTTATATCTGAAACCAAAGTAGCCCTCTTATGGTTTCTAATAAAATATCCATATTTAATTTAAAATAAATATTATAACCGAAACCATAAGTGTGACTTAATGGTTTCACTAGTGTTGTATCTGAAAACCAAAGTAACTCTCTTATGGTTTCCAATAAAATATTCATATCTAATTTAAAATAAATATTATAACTGAAACCATAAGTGTGACTTAACGGTTTCACTAGTGTTGTATCTCAAACCAAAGTAGATCTCTTATTGTTTCCAATAAAATATTCATATTTTATTCAAAATAAATATTATAACTGAAACCATAAGTCTGGCTTAACGGTTTCTGAAACCATTTAACCAGCATAATGATTTTCAAAATAACATTGCATAAATATACAATGATTTTGTAACAAATCTAGGGGGAGAAAAAGAATAAAATCTAGGGGTGCGCAAAGTAATATGGAGGGTGCGTAAAGTAATTTGGGGGTGCACAAAGTAATCTGGGTGCACAAAGCAATTCAGGGGGTGCGCTAGAAATTTGGGTGCAAACATAAAAAACTAGGTGTAAGTGTAAAACTGGGTAAAAAACAAAACTAACAAAAAAACCAAAAAGGAACTGGGCTTTCAGGCCCAGTAGGCTAAAAATAAAAACAGAACGTGTGCATCAGCAGAAAGGGGGTGGGGATAGCGAGCCATTGGGGGGGCTGGGGGGCGCACGCGAGAAATTTCTAGGGGGCGCGCGAGTAATTCTGGTGCTTATGCACCGTGCATAAGGATTATGCACCGTGCATAAGGATCCCCTTATGCATAATAACTTTCCCCCTACCCTTCCCCTCCCTCTAAATTTGTAGAAGGATTCTCTTTACTTAAAATCAAATTAATTATTTATTTTTCTATTGTACTCTCTATAATTAATACTACATCTTCCACTCTCAATTCAATATTTTTTATTTTTCATTTATATTAATTATACAAATATAGGATAAAGAGAAGGCTTAATTATAATTTTTTTCCTCCTATATTCATAGAATTTATCCCCCCATTTTAAAATCACTCATTTTAGTCCCTTCCTTAAATTTTTTTACTAAAAAAAAAAGTGATGTGATATATTTCAAATGACATGTCATACAATCCAGTTGATATGAAATGATCAACACCAATGAAATTATATATATAAAAATCCTTAAAAATTTCAATTGAAATATAATATGTATTTTTCTCTCATGTGCAAATTTGTACATGTTAAGAAATTCAAAATTTTGAAAAAGGAATCAAAATTAAGTGATTTTAAAATGTGAAAATCGGTTTCATGAGTGAGTGAAAATTGGAAGACCAAAAATATAATTAGGCATTTTGATAACCTAGTAAAAATATGATTATCTTTTTCATTTATACTTTTTTTAATCTGCATGCATGATCCATTGATGATGAGTGAAAATGTGGAACGAAATTTGGCCAACCCATATGTTAATTATTTAATGGAAAATGCTAACTAGTGCCCCTGGGACACTAGTTAAGGAGCTAAATAAGGTACGAATATGTTGGAACTTGTGTAATATACTTTTTATAAGTGTAAAGAATGCTCTTTTCAATATAAAAATTACTTCTTTTGATATTCTTAACTAGTGTCTCGGGGGCACTAGTTAGCATAACCCTTATTTAATTTATACAATGTAATATATGAGAATAATATATTTTGGGTGTTGTATGGACGACTAAATGAAAGGTACCCAAATACGCCTGGCATTTGGACAAGGGAACAAGTAGAGGCATGGAAACCAATTGTAAGTGGAGTTCATGAAAAAGGGGGCATATTTTTCTGTCAACTTTGGCATGCCGGAAGAGTATCCAACTATGGTATGTATCATGTATATATGTATCTTTATCCTATTAATTACGGATTTGGATTATATACATTTTAAAATTCTATATTTAATTGCATTTACTTTATTTTTAAGGATAATTTTGTCATTACAACATATCATACTATCTCAATGTAATTATCATTACTTGATGTATACAATTGGATATTGCAGGATATCAGCCCGAAGGTAAATCCCCAATATCATGCACAAACAAGTCCCTTCAGAAAGATATCTTCAATAATGCTGTTACAACTAATAACTACCCACCTCCTCGTCGCCTGAGCACAAATGAAATCCCCTTGATTGTCAATGATTTCAAAATTGCTGCAAAAAATGCCATGGAAGCAGGTTTTGATGGAGTAGAGATACACGGAGGTAATGGATACTTGTTGGATCAATTCTTAAAGGACAAAGTGAACGATAGAGATGACGAGTATGGAGGTAGCTTAGAGAATCGTTGTCGCTTCCCACTTGAAGTGACAAAGGCAGTAGCTGATGAGATCGGAGCTGACAAGGTTGGTGTGAGGTTGTCCCCTTTCGCCGATTATAATGATTGTGAGGACTCTGATCCTCAAGTATTGGGTACATATATGGCTGAATCATTGAATAAATTGGGCATTCTGTACTGTCATATGATCGAGCCTAGGATGGTCACGCAATTTAATAAATCTGACACCACCAAATGGTCATTGAAGCCTATTAGGGAGGTCTTTAAAGGGACATTTATTGTTGCTGGAGGTTACGATAGGAATGAAGGAAATTACGCTATTGCATGTGGTGCTGCCGATTTAGTGGCTTATGGACGTCTCTTTTTGGCAAATCCAGATCTCCCTAAAAGATTTGAGTTGAATGTGGATGAGTTCAATCACCCTGACCCAGCCACCTTTTATACGCATGACCCTGTCCATGGATATACTGATTATCCATTTCTCCAAAGTACTAGGAGTATAGTATAGTATATATAGTTTTACTTTCTAGTTCTTGTCAAAAAAAAAAAAGTTTTACTTTCTAGTTATATTTCTAGAGTTCTAGTCTCGCACAAATCAGCAACTTTAATTTATCAAAGCTATAACAACTAAAGCCATGGAGAATTGGGGAAGGCTTTGAAGTTCACAATTAAATATAGAAAGATTGCAGAATGTTGTGTTTGAACTTGATTCATATCTTGCCAACATTTACATTGTATCTACTAGGATCATAGGTTAGCAACTGGGATTAATAAATAGAGAGGAAATTAAAGGGTCAATAGGTTTTTACCCCCTTTAAAGTAGTTGGGTTTTGCGTTACCTCCTATAATTTTTTTTTTGAGATTACCCCTCCTACAAAATTTATTTTTTTGATTTACCCACTTGGATGCACTTTTTAAACCGGTTATTTTGTTCAATCGATTTATAAAGTGTTGTTTTTTAAATCGGTTATTCTATTTTTTTTGCCTGTCACGTCAGCAAAAGGGGGTAAACCAAAAAAATAAATTTTGCAGGGGGTAATCTAAAAAAAAATTACAGGGGGTAACACAAAACTTGCCTACTTTGTAGGGGGTAAAAGCCTATTAACACAAAATTAAAAAACTCTTGCATTGATGGTAAGGAGTAGAATTGCAAAATGAAGAACGTATTTTCTGCATAAAACTGCAGGGATTAATTCCTAAATTAACTTAATATTTTTAAAAAGTTGATCTCTTTCAACAAATGTTTTACTTTTTATTTTTAATTATCAGTCATATATCAAACTCATGATGACCAATGCTCTGGTTGGTAAACCAAATAAGTTAGCTTATAGTTTTTAGTTTTTAGCTTATAAGCTAAAAGCTCTGTTTGGTAACAGTTTTTAAAAGAGCTTATAACTTATTTTACTAGTTTATAGCTTATTTTTCAAACGCTATTTCAAGTTATGAGCTTATAACTTATAGCTTATTATCTTTTCTTCCAATTTTACCCCTATCATCTTATATGAAAAAAATTAAATATTAATTAAACATATCCTTTTTATCTGATTTCATACTTATAAGCTAGTCCAACCGTTAATTTTACCAATCCCTACAAATTCAATTAGCTAATTTATTCGCTATAAGCTAGCCTATAAACTCATCTGCTATAAGCTAGCTTATCAGCTATCCGCTATTTTTTACCAAATAGAGCCCAAATAGTTAAAGAATATCATAGTTTGAATTTCCTTTTTATATAAATTAATTGCTATTATATTGTTCTTCGCCTTATATTACCAGATTACTCAATAATATAAATAGTACAGAAAAACTAAGATATTTTTGGGTTTCTCTATGACCCTCTCTCAACATGACACATCAAATTTATTTCATAACATTTGTTGATGAATTCTCGAGAATGATGTGGTTATATGTGAAACACTTTAGATATTCAAAAGACAAAATGTATTCATAAGTCCTTTAAGTTTTATGTTTGTAACAGATTGGTCCTTTAAGTTTTTTAAGTAACAAATAAGCCCTTTAAGTTTTTTAAGTAACAAATAGGTCCTTTAAGTTTGTAATTTGTAACATCCAGGTCCTATTTTTTAAGTAATTGGGGGACCTAAATGTTACAAATTACAAACTTAAAGGACCTATTTGTTACTTAAAAAACTTAAAGGACTTATTTGTTACTTAAAAAACTTAAAGGACCAATCTGTTACAAACATAAAACTTAAAGGATCAATGGATGCATTTTGCCTATTCAAAATTTTCAAGTTACAACAGAAGCAAAGTGACAATAGTTTGAAAATTTTGAGAACTAACGGTGGAGGAGAATATATCTCAAATGATTTTGAAGAATTTTGTAAAAATCATGGTACAATTCATGAAGTGACTGTCCCATACACTCCTCAGCACAATGACCTTGTTGAGAGGAGAAATAGAAGTATCTTAGAGATGACAAGAAGCACGGTGAAGCAAAAGAACCTACCAAAAGAGCTATGAGGTGACATTGGTATAGAAGATTGTCGATCCCACAAAGACCAATGTTAAGTACTGTGCATTGTTTATCTAAGGCGGTGAGAATTAATTTGATTGTGAAACTATAAAATAAACTTGTTTTTAATTAATTTTTAAGACGAGAGAATAAACTTGTACCCGATAAGTTTTATTTTTATAATTATAACAAGAAAATATTTTCTCGCTAGAAAAGATTAAATTAAAGAAGCCGTCCGCTTTCGCGTGTCCGACTACGAATTTTGACTTTATAATCTATTCGACCGCTTTCGCGTGTACGCCTTATAACTTGAAAATTCGGTTTGAAAAATAATCAACTTTTACTTAAAAAGTTATTTTTAGTAGAAGTTTAATTTAAAGGTTCCGTTTGCTTTCGCATAAGCGGTATCGTATTTTAAACTCACAGATACGTGTTGTTATTGGTTGCGTATCTGGATGTAAGTGTAAAATAGCATTTTTGAAAATTAGTAATTTCTAAGTTAATTTTAAAAGCTCTTTCGCTGTATTTTAATATTAAATTATGATTTTTCTACAGTCAAATACAGAATTCATTCTTTCGAACTGAAACCGGTATCGCGTTATTTCAGGTTTCACATAGTTGGTAAAATCAGAAAATTCAGACATATAAATAATTTCTATTACAATCTTTAATTATACTACTTATCAAAATACCATCGATACAACGGTCATTACATTATGGACTCAGCTAATATAGCAAGACATATTAAGAATTGATAAAGATAGTACATGTGTATTACTTACCCAGTTCATGGCTAAAAGGCAACAACAACAAACACACGCATTGTAGTAAACCACCCTTCAATCGCTGGATTCTTGACTCATTGCGGATGGAACTCACCCATTGAAAGCATATGTGTCGGTGTTCCAATGTTGTACATGTTGGCCTTTCTTTGCCGATCAACCAACAAATTGTAGATATATCTGCAGCGAGTGTGAGATTGGAATGGAAATCAACACTATTGTGAAGAGAGACGAGGTTGAAAAGTTGATCAGTGAATTGATGGTGGGAGATAAAGCAAGGAAAATGAGGCAAAAGGCGATAGAGTTGAAGAAGAAGGCTGAAAAGAACACTAGTGCAGGTGGAACTTGGACAAAGTTATTAAGATGGTCTTTTCAAAACAATGTTAGATAAAAGTTATTTATTCTAGGAAATGTGGATCTGTATTCATGCATCTCCTCTTTAATTTGTTTCTTGGTCTAGAAAAATTGATACATCTAGTGAAAGAGTCTAGTTATATTTAAGATGTAATTCATATAAGGACATATTACAATGCACTAGTTACATAATAAATATTACAAGAATAAAACTATGCATACCAATGGCGTAGATGCCTTGCTGAGGAAGTTACCTTTCCCGTTGAAGGGGGAAAGTTCTTCCCGTAGAGAGCTCCACTGCCCTCCTTGCTCCTCCTCCTTTAATACTTAATAGTACTCTAGGTTGCTGCATTTCTGAATGAATAAAAGTGAAGGAGGGTAGCTCTATTTATAGTTTTCCTTAATGGGTTTCGCTTGCCATCGTGGCCACGATGGATCTCATTGTGCCACGATGGAGTAGATATGCTTCAAAAATATAACAGATTTGTTGCGTTTCCTTGGGCGCTAAGTCGGTTCCCATCGTGGCACGATGAGAGTCATCGTGGCCACGATGGCAGCGATGTGCATATCCACTTTTTGCTCTCTTTTTGACATTTTCTTGTATTCTTGTCTTCTTTTGCAAGTAGCTTCATATCTTTAGGTTTTTGCTTGATTTTGGTCTTCAAAGTCCTAAACTTTTCCTCATAGATTTTGGTCTTCATATCTTGATGTTGGTGAGGTCGTAGCTATTATTTGAGGTGGTTTTTTTTGTGGTTTAGGAGTTGAAGCATACTTTTCCTCATAGATTTTGGCTATTGAGATTGCCTTAACAATTGAGGTGGGTGTGTGAATCAGTACCTCGCAACGTATATCACTATTCAATCCACTTACAAAACAATCAATCAAAGCATCGTTACTAAGGCCATAAACACGATTAGCTAACGATGTAAATTGCAAATAATACTCAGCTATTGTTCCAGTTTGAGCTAGCTTGAAAAGAGTAGTGCGAGGAGAGGACAATCGTAAATTGAAGGACCAAAATCAAGCTCAAGTGCACGCGTAAACTCAATCCATGAAGTGAACGGATAAGCGCGTTGCACCATCTAGTACCATGGTACCACATCTTTGTCAAGATGAACCGATGAAATGGTTAAACGATCTATATCTGGTGTATCATAGTAATCAAAAAACTGTTCAGCACGGAAGATCCATTCATGCACGTTTGTGCCATTAAAACGAGGGAATTCGAGTTTAACATTTCTCACCTGAAACGGAGGTCTGTTGCTGAGTCCTACACCATGGGTCTGCTTCTGTGCAGACTGAGCTATGAGGAGATCAAGCGCTGTATAGATCTTATCAAACTTTGAATCATTTCCAGCTTCAAATCTCTCCATACGTTCAAGTATTTCAGCTTGAAACAACTTCACCTCATCAGAATTGCGCTTGTTGTCTGTTGTGATTTGTTTTCGTTTTGTTGAGCCATGGTGTTGATGAAAGCACCAGTGAAACGATACTAAAAACGATATGATAGTAATGGAGATTGTTATTATTGAAACGAGCAAAACCACTTCTCAAAGAGAACCTTCATACAGTGTGTAAAAGGGAGAGTATGATGGAGAGAGAATAAACTTCACACAATTCACACACCCTATCAAATGACACCTATTACAATTAGTTATAGTAGATCATTTCTTCACAAATTCCTTCCACATGCTATGCGGTTTGTGTGCTCTTTCTCCACGACATGGTCCAATCATTGCCTCATTCCCCATAACAGAATTCTCATGCATACTCTGTGGGCCCCCCTTTGATTTGGCTGACTCATTGGCTTCTAGAATGTTTGCATTGTTGGGCCTCATTACATACGATTATAAGATTATTGATTTAATCTTTATTGATGAGCATAGCCACAAAACAAATGAAATCAAAGTGAATAAATTAAATAAAGCAAGAAAATGAAGAACATGGACATAAGCAAGAAAATATGAACAAAAGGAAAATAAAGAAAGAAATACAAACTCACAATTAAAAAATCTAAATACTGAAATTAATTAGCTCGAATTGAAATCAACAATGCTTCAAATTGAAATGAACATGAGTTCCAAGAACTTACTAAAGTTGTAATAACAATTCATTGAGGATTGTTACTACTTTTTACAAGTAATTTTTTTTTTGTTCTCATAAGGTTGGATCAGAAAAAATGAGTTACAAAGTGGTAATTAGCTAGGTGTGACGACCTGCCCGTCAGGCTGGTTTGACTTGCTCTTTTGTGCGTTGACTATGTAGCAACGTTTAGGGCTGACAATTGAGGTTGTGATGGCCGTCATACTGACGCAAGACCATCACAACCTGCTGAAACATGCATTTTTCACCATTTTCACCGTTTTTCATCATTTTTTCGCGCAGGAACCTTTATTCAACATATACCTGAAATAAATATAAAACACCAACATAAAAGCATAAAATCTATAAAATCAAGATCAAAATATGTGTAAGTTGAGTTAAAATAATAGTGCATTTTACGTGTTATCATCTGCTTTCTTGAATAGTCCGCTTGAAGAAACTGTGTACATCAGTCAACCACCTCATTTGTTGATTCAAGTAAAAGAAGACAGAGTGTACAAGTTGCTAAGACATTGTATAATTTGAAACAAACTCAAAGAGCTTGCAACAAGAGAATTGACATGTTTTTCTTAGAGCAAAGTTTTGAAAAATGCGTTTAGGGACGAAAACCTAAGTAATATCACAAATTAAATTAATGAAATCCTAAGTAATTTGTATGACATGGCCACATTAAAGACCAAAACCTAAGTAATTTGAAATTACAAGGGGAGAACGAGAGGATTTTTTTTACAGAGACTAAAATTCAAATTCGCCAATATTACAAGTACGAAAAACACCTTTTACCCTTGAAGGAATAGAGATCTCCAATATGGTAGAATACAACTTCCCATAAACCGCTCTGATAATAGAAATTTGCGTCCTTCCTCATTGAGAACATATTGATAAAAAAAATGATAAAATATGTTTTAAGTCCCTACTTTTATAACGAGTTTTAGTTTTCGTTCATGTAAAATAAAATCACTTGTTTCATCCATACAAAATTTTTTCTTTTGTTTTTAGTCTCTATTGGGCAATTTTTTTTACATATTTTACATTTTGTTAACATAATAATATGGATTTCTATAGGTTTAACACAATATATAGACATAATATAGACCATTTGGTACATAAAAATGTCATAATATTGACATTAAAATGTCAAAATTTTGTTCATTAAAGACTAAAAGCAAAATAATTTTTTTTTTGTAAGGATGAAAACAAGTTATTTTATTTAACAGAAACGAAAAAAAACTCGCTATAAAAATAAGGACCGAAAATATATTTTACCCAGAAACAAAAGAAGACTAGGAATAATTTACTTGTAGAAGCTTGGCCTAGATTTGTCAAGACCGCTTGTTAAGTATGGAACCAATTTTTTTGCCGCGTCATAAAAAATATGACAATAAGTCTATAAGTTGTGTTTAATTGTTGTCAAGTAATTTAATGGCTATAAATTTCACCCTTAAAGTAAATAAGTGGGATGTCCGAAATTCGAACACAATCTCTACATATATAATGTATATCCCTGTCAACTGAGTTAAACTCATAAGAACTAAAATTGTTTGAAAATAAATTAGGGAGACTTCATGAACCGACCAAAATAGGGAGATCAAATTTATAATTAAACATTTTTTACAAAATCTAAAAAATCCCATTCATAATTTGTCGGATGACAAGTCAAGTGCTAATGTCATCTAGGTTTAAATGCAATTTTACCCTTCTCTTTTGAATAAATCGGAATTTTATCCCCCTATTTTAAAATCCGTAATTTTACCCCCTTATTTTGCAATTCTTTGAATTTTATGCCACCTACACACAAAAAAAAACCGGGTGAAGAAGGGTGAAAAAGGGCAGAATATTATGTAGATAAATGTGCATCAATGTCTATCCCAAAGGTGAAGAAGGGCACTGCATGAAGATAGAATGCAGTGGGCCAGCTGGGTGATATTAATTGAGCTTGCATGGCATCTCCTAGTGCTTGTGCCTTGTTGTTCATCAAGTAACACAAGCACCTCCTCGCGTACACAATGAGTGATACCATAGTCTCACCATTGATGAACTACACAAACATCCAACAGATAAAGAAAGCATTAGATAAACCATTTTTTTCATCTTCTTCCATTTGAGCTGTTTCTGTTTTTTTCTGTCCAAAAATGCTATTGAACTCCTCAATGAACATTTTATCCATCACAAACTATGTCCATATTTGCATAACAAATAAAACTATGTCCACATTAAAATTTAAATTTTACCCCTATAACGATGGTATAGGGCCATATATAGGAGAAGAGTCACTTTAGAAATGTACTCCATCCATTCCAAAATAAATGATATGTTTAATTACCTTTATGTTTGTTAATGTAAAATTTTAATCATTAATATATTTAATTATCAATTATTTAAAAAATATAAAAATTATATATTTTAAAAGTACCCGTCAAGACAAATTAAACAACATCTAATTTATTAATTTTGTTAATATTTATATATACATATTAATAGAAAAATATAATCAAAGTAAATCACATAAATACATAATAATATTAAAGTCAAATTATGTTATTTATTTTGGGACGCTGAGTTCAAGACTTTACCGTCCACCACACTTATTACAACTGTAGTGCGACAACGTCTAATGCACCAATCCTCAACCGTCAAAATTCATGCACCCACGTTTATGTCATGTAGGTGTCCGCTAGACTAACTAAAAGTAACAATAAAGTTGAATTAAAAATAAATTCTTAAAGACAACAATTATTATATAAAGTTCCTCTACCTATATTCTAAGGACATATGTTAACAATATAAATGTAATACTATTTTTTTGTTACATTTTCATCGAATAATTTTTTTATACAAACATTTTCATTGAATCGTATTATCTTATTATTTGTGCATTATACTTTTAGAACAATAAATTTTTTACTTTTATATATCCTTATATTATATTATTACTCCTTCCATCACACCAAAAGTGATAATTTTAATTTTTTTACACTAATATTTTATTGTATTATTATTAGTTTAATTTTGCTTTTCTCTTATTTTGTCAAACTAAAAAAAAGGTCCCTCTTTTTAAATTTATTTTTTTGACGATCTATTTATAATTTTATATAGACCAAGAAATCATTTCATCATCACCATTATTTGCTCATATCAGTTGAGTCTTCAATAGCTAAGACAATCATTTCTGAGCTATCAGTTCAATAACTTTGCTATTTATATCAGTTTATACCAGTTTGAATTTTGTATGCGTTTATTAATTATACACTTAGAATGACTTTTATTTTATTTTAATATTTTTTTTTTCTTTTGAAATTTTTTTAAAAGGTTAAAAATCAAATTTTGAAATTTTGACGAAAAAATTTACTTTAAAATCATATGATTTTGACTTAACGAGTTGAATCTAATGAACCGAACCAAACTGTGCGTAAATTTTAAATGAGTCAAACTCGAGCAAAATAAGAGTTCGTGTCAAACTTGAGCTGAGTTTTGACTGAACCAATTCATATCAAGTCGAGTCAAGCTCAGACAAATTCGACTCAACTCGACTCATTTTTAGCCCTAATGAAATTTAAAAACACATATCAACCGTTTGATAGAAATTAGAAAATTTATATTTCACGTTAATAAAATCAAGTATACACAATTTTAGCCAACCATTTTAAATTAGACAGCTAATATGGATAATTGCATTAACACAATTATTTTTATTTTCTTAAATTCTCACATGAAGTTATCACTATATTAAATATGAATATTTTTATGACTAAACGTGTCACGGTGTCCAACAGTTATTATGTATTAAATAGTCCATTTCTTCTAAAATAAACGATATAATTTTGACTTAAATTACTATTCATATGATCTACTTTAACTATATTTTTCTTCTAATATATACATGAAAATATTGACATATTAGATATTGTTTGATTTATCTCCATAAAAAGTTGTACATTTTCTAATATGTACCGTAGTTAATTTTAAATGTAAAAAAAATCATTTTATAAATTTATTGAATAATCTAAAAGGTGGTTTTTTTTCTTATATTTTAACTTTTATCTTTAATTTTTTATTTATTTTTTGCTTAACTTTCTTTAGATGGTACATAAAACAGCGACTAACACAAACAAGAGAGGAGAGTAAAGAAAGAAAACAGAGAGAGATTGGGATGGAGCTCGAGAATAGTAGAAGAATTATCGACCCAAGAAGTGGGTTCTGCAGCTCCAATTCAATCTTCTACAGTAAGAGGAAACCCCTTCCCCTCCCTCCAAACCACTCCTTAGACGCCACCACTTTCATCTCCTCTCGCCCCCATCACGGCCGCATCGCTTTCATCGACGCCTCCACCGGCCGTCAATTCACCTACCAACAACTCTGGCGAGCCGTAGACGCAGTCACCTCCTCTCTCTCCACCATGGGAATCAGTAAGGGTGATGTCATCCTCCTCCTCTCTCCCAACTCCATATACTTCCCTGTGGTGTGTCTCTCCGTCATCTCCCTCGGCGCCATCATCACCACCACCAATCCCCTCAACACAACACGCGAAATCTCAAAGCAGATCGCGGATTCCAAACCCGTCCTCGCCTTCACAACCCCTTCACTCGTTTCAAAAATCACCGGAGCATCGCCTTCACTCCCAATTATTCTCATGGAGACCAACGGGCACTCATCAAATACACTGGAGGAAATGATGAAGAAAGAACCCGCTTTGAGTAGGGTGAGAGAGCGAGTCAACCAGGACGATACTGCTACTCTACTTTACTCATCTGGAACGACCGGACCCAGCAAAGGAGTAATATCTTCGCAAAGGAACCTCATAGCGATGGTACAAATCGTATTGGCTAGATTCAGTAGGAAGGAAGAAGATGAGCGGGGACAAACATTCATATGCACGGTTCCAATGTTTCATATATATGGTCTTGCTGTGTTTGCTTTGGGGGTTCTCGCTTTGGGTTCAACCACAGTTGTTCTATCCAAGTTCGAGATCCACGATATGCTTTTATCCATTGAGAAATTCAAAGCATCGTACCTGCCGCTTGTGCCGCCCATACTGGTGGCTATGCTGAACAACGCGGATGCGATTAAGAGCAAGTACGATTTGAGTTCCCTTCAGGCAGTGCTCTGCGGAGGAGCTCCTCTGAGCAAAGAGGTTACGGAAGGGTTTGTTGAGAAGTACCCAAACGTTACTATATTTCAGGGTTATGGTCTGACGGAATCCTCTGGAGTCGGGAGTTCCACTGAATCTTTGGAAGAGACTCGTAAGTACGGCACGGCTGGGCTTGTTTCTGCTTCCACGGAGGCTATGATTGTTGACACTGAAACTGCTCAACCATTACCGGTTAATCGGACCGGTGAGCTTTGGCTCCGGGGTCCCACCATCATGAAAGGTTCGATCGTCTTTTCTTTTTTTTAATTCCCCTGCCTATCTTTGAATTTTCATTCCTCACATGTGTTTTGTTTTGTTTCTAATTAATCAATAATTTGACATATAAACTACTACTACTAGTATAGTATCCATTTGGAAATCCAGATGGATCCACGAGTCTATATTCTACATTTCTACTAACAATTTATCATTATTAGCAGGGTTGGGAATAGGCCAGGCGGCCTCCAGGGGCCTGCGGCCTGGCCTGCGGCCTGGCCTGTCTTAGGCATGGCCTGGCCTCTTTATTAATAATTTCAGGCTCAGACCTTGAAAAAAGCCTGTTTATATAAATATGCCAGGCCTATGCTTTTAAAAAAGCCTGTGAAGCCTGATAGGCCGGCCTGTTTATATTTAATAATTATTAATTTATATAATATTATTATTTATATCATCTTTTTTGTATAAAAAAAATATTATTTATATAAATACAAAATATTTATTAGACAAAATATATTTGTTTTTTTTTACAAAGACAAATTATAGTGTATATTTTGGTTGTTGCTAACTACATCGATTAACATTAGTGTTTAACAAAAAATTTGTATTATGACATACTTAATAGATTTTGTCGTAATCGAATTTGTTAATTTATTAGCTTTTAATTCTCGTGCTAATCATTTTATTAGCTTTTTCTTAATGTTGTAGAAATTATAAAAATTTAAATGTGAAATAGGCTTTAAGGCATGTTTAATTAGCCTATATATTTAAAAAAATTATATAAAAGATTTTATGTAACACAGGCTCGTAAACAGGCTACAAGGCCAGGCCAGACTTTTAGCAGGCCCAGGCCAGGCCAAAAAAATTACATTTAACAGGCCGTAGGCCAGGCTTAGGCTAAAGAAAAATTCATAGGCCAGGCTCAGGCCTGTCAAAGCCTGGCCTGGCCTGTTCCCAACCCTAATTATTAGTAACAATTTTGGAATTTAATTCTAATACTCTCCTTGTGTCAAAAAAAAATTCTAATACTCTCTTGACTTTTTTTTGACAAAAATACTCTCTTGACTACACTAGACTAGATTAGATTAGATGAACACTTTCTAAAATACTTACTACTGTATAACATTAAAAAATACTAGTTGCTCATACATACATACATACATACATTACATACTACTAGTATTAGATATAACCTCACTCGCTTAATTGTTAGTTCTATGTATGCTAATTATGATTGTTGTTGTTTTACTTACTTAACATGGAAGACATGGTTGGTTGGTTGGTTGATGATGGCAGGTTATTTCAGTAACGAAGAGGCAACTACATCAACCCTTACTTCAGAGGGTTGGTTAAAAACAGGGGATATTTGCTATATTGATACAGATGGATTCTTATTTGTCGTGGATCGCTTGAAAGAGCTCATTAAATACAAGGGATATCAGGTTATCCTATTATTTACTATCCACAATGTAGCCACTGCACTGCATGCTGCTTGAATTAATGTTTATTCAACTAAATAACTGGAAGATTAATCGATGTTTACTCGCACACAATTAGAACAAGAACATAAATTTTGTCAAATCTCATGGAAGTTCTTTTTGTTTTTTTAAAAAAATGTTACAGGTCCCTCCAGCAGAACTTGAGGCTTTGTTGCTGACTCATCCTTCTATTTTAGATGCTGCAGTCATACCGTAAGCCTTTCATTTACCAAAGATTATTATATATGAATTAGTATCTTGATTTTTATTTTTGTCCACTTTAATTTAAAATAAAAAATGATATGGAGGAGGAAAACCAGTCCTGATTCCTAGCTAGTTTAAGTCCTTTGAATGTTTTGCATGTATGCACGTATGTCTATACCAGGTATCCAGATAAGGAAGCAGGGCAATATCCAATGGCATATGTAGTAAGGAAAACCGGAAGTAATCTATCAGAAACTCAAGTTATGGATTTTGTTGCAGAGCAGGTTTGTTTGTTTGAACACTTCTAAACAATGAAACTTTTTCTTTTGGTTGTGAGTTCAATAGAGATTGAAAACATTGAAAACTTAAGTTATAAGCCTGATAAATTGAAAAACTAGTTGAATAAAATTAAAGTGTTTGGTAAATTTAATTGTTTTAAGTACAAGATGACATAAAAATACATGATTATTTTATGAGTGAGTAGTTATTTTTGTAAGTGTGTAGTTTAAAAAAAAAAATAAAATTAAAATAATAAGGTTAAAATTGGAACGAAAGGTTAAAAACTATAAACTATAAACTGAAACGCTACTTGAAATAACATCTGAAAAAAGCTATAAGCTAATGAAAAAAGTTTGTTACCAAACACTTATAATTTTATGAAACAAACTTATAAACTAATATAATAAGCTACAAGCGAACTTATTTGTGTTACCAAACACACCCTAAATTAATAAATAAAATTGTTTCTTTTTAATATTAGGTACACTTATTACGTTATGTCTTTCACACATAAAAAATGTTTACTATATAATATAAAATATTCTGAAGTAATGATCACATTTGGATTATGAGTTTAACTTGTTAAATTTTTAAGTTATATTACCAAATAGTTTTTTATTGATGAATTATTTTGGTTACATGTTTTGATGAATTATCATTATCATTGAATTGAGGTGCCTTATAAACATATTTTTGCCCTGCTAGGGTTTCTCATGGGTGAGTGTAGAGGATTCTTCCGTGTTAAGGTTCGCTAGGTTTCACCTAGCTTGAACGTTACGAAGGTTGATAGAGCCCCTCTGCGCGTTTCAGGGTTACTCTAGGTAGAGGTCGAATATGCACACAACCACTGCTCATAGTCAACAACCTCCGGCACCGCCGCGGCCTCCAGAGCATGTTGATTCCCACAAGAAAAATGTTCATTTCGTGACAAACTACTTGGCAATCAGGAGCCGGTTCCGAGAAGAGAAACGGTTGATCTCATCGGTAAAAACATGTTCATGATTGAGTTTGAGGATGGTGATCGACGCCGTCCACGTTGTTACGCGGATGATAGCGTCTTGAAAGACTTATGGGTACCATGGCAGCATGCCATCATTGTCAAATTGCTGGGTAAATCCTTGGGGTTTTTTGCTATGCATGATCGTCTCAAGGCTTTGTGGAAACTCTCGGGAGACATGAATGTCATGGATATTGGCCATGGTTTCTTCATGGTCAAATTTGACTTGGAAGCTGATAGAGAAAAGGTTATTAGTGGTGGTCCCTGGATGATCATGGATCACTATGTGGCAATCAGGCCTTGGACGACAGATTTTATCTCTTCACAGGTTAAAATAAACAAAACACTAGCGTGGATTCAGTTTCCTAGCCTAGGAATGGAATACTATGACGAGAGATTGTTGTTAGCTCTAGCAACAACAGTAGGGTCTCCAGTTAAAGTGGATATGCACACTCTAGATGCATCTCGGGGTAAGTTTGCTAGAGTCTGTATTGAAATTGATCTAGATAAACCAGTTGTAGGCAAGGTGTGGTTTAGAGATTTATGGTATCATGTGGAATATGAAGGTCTTCACCTCTTGTGCAAAAGTTGTGGAATTTATGGTCATATGGCTCGCAATTGTCCTACAGCGATTGTACGGGAGGAGAAAAAGTCCATGGTGTCCTCTGCAAAAGATGCCAACGATGCTGTTGAAGGTACACTGGAAAATACAGAGTTAATGGTGGCGCCGACAAACACTATTTTGAATAAGGAAGGTTCTCAGGCTGAGGCGGAATTCAAGGGTAACGATTTGTATGGTGATTGACTGGTAGTTAATAGAAAGAAGAATCAAGGGGGGAAATTTGGCCCCAAAAATCAGGCAACAAACATAAAGTCAATGAGGTGATCAGACAAGAAATTAAATGGCAAAGGTTTATTTTTCTCTCACTTAAATGAAGCGGGAAAGACGTTGGGTGATGAGAATGATAATTTGAGCATGGTCCCACAATTTCATCCAGGTGGGGGTGTGGAAAATAGTAAGGTTCGGACTAAGAGAAATAAAAGGGCCCGTGGTATGGTTAGTAGTCCAAAAGAGCCCAATAACAATGGAATAGTGATTCAACCTTCTAAGCCTATTAAGAAGCAGACACGTCAGTCCTCTCTTCAACTGGAGCGGCAGGGTCGGGCCTCCTACCCAACCTTTAGTGTTTGGTGGAAAATTGATTTCTGCGAACACAGGAAAGGAATGTAACTTTGAAGCCTTTATGAACAACGGTGAGAGATCGAGTAAGGGAGATGAACATCTCAAACCTCCAGAGCCTAATGATGCATCGCGGAAGCAGCCCTGCGGTGTTCGTGAAACCGAGGATGAGATGGTGGTGGAAACTCCTCCTTCCCTCCAGTAGCATTGCGCAGGGCATAGTCCATTTTCTCCATATTCTCTTCACGATGAATGCCTTTAAAAATTTCACAGTTCTGACTTGGAATGTTAGGGGTTTTGCTATTAAAAAAGGAAAATGCTAAATAGTGCACCCGATGCGCTAGTTAAACACATAAATAAGAAAATTTTGTCTTGAAATTCATGCATTCAATAAATTGAAAATGTAAAAAGTTGTCTTTATCAACATTAACTTTATGTTTTATTTCTATTTTTAGTATGCTTAACAAGTGCACCGGGTGCACTGTTTAGCATGACCCATTAAAAAAAACATAAACCACGTACACGAATTGGTAAGCCGTCATAAACCAGAGTTGTTAATTCTTGTAGAAACTCATGTAGCGTTCTCATCTGTTGAACCGTTTTGGAATCATGCAAACTATGTGAAGATTGATGTTCAGGATGTTCAAGGGAACTCCGGGGGAATTTGGGTTATGCAGCGTAGAAGGTGTCACTATAGTTTCACACTAGTTAGTAAAATGCACCAATGTGTCAGTGTTATTGTTTCTAAAGGCAACGATAGATGGTTGTGTTCAGGGGTGTATGCTAGCCCTGTTTATACAGCACGTCCAGCGGTGTGGGAGTATCTAGCGGATCTTTCGGATAACAATTCGCTTCCGTGGCTTGTTATTGGAGATTTTAACGACATTTTACTCCCTAGAGAGCAGAAGGGAGGAGTTTTTTCAATGTCTAAAGCTGACATATTTGCTTGAAACATTGATAGATATGGCCTTATTGATTTAGGGGCTTTTGGGACCAAATTCACTTGGCAAGGTTACTATAGAGGAGGTAGAATTGTGCATAGAAGACTTGACAGGGGGTTTTGCAACCATGATTGGCGCATCAATTTTTTTGAAGCGACTGTTGAACACCTTGTACGGAGGCATTCAGATAATAACCCGTTATTATTAAGATGCAACAATTATACGGGGTTTCAGAGGACCGACCCTTTCAATTCCAAGCTGCGTGGTTCACACATAGTGAGTATCCTGCTTTGGTGAAAAACAATTGTGCTCGGGATAGGAGTAATATTGTTCATTGTCTGCAAAATGTGGCTCAAGACTCCACAATTTTCAACAAAGAAGTGTTTGGTAATATCTTTGCTCGTAAGAAAGAATTAGAGGCCAGATTGAGAGGAATCCAGAGAGCCTTGGAGGATATTGATTAAGCTAGACTTATGAGGCTTCAAAAAGATATGCTGCTTGAGTATGAGAACATCATTTTTCAGGAAGAGACTTTATGGTACGAGAAATCTCGTGAACAATGGATCAAGATGCGGAGTAGAAATACGTCATTCTTTCATGCACAATCTATTATTCGGAGGAAACAGAATAAAATCCACGGCATTCGTATGAGTTCAGGTGAGTGGTGTACGGATCTAGATATCATGAGAACTGAAGCCCTCACTTTCTTCAAAGACTTGTTTTGCACATGACAAATTGTGATTAATAGTAATAATGAAAATAGCGTCCCAATTCTTGATGAAGAGGCTGTAGCTTAGCTTTCGAAACTAGTCACAAAAAAAGAGGTGTATGATGCTTTGATGAATATGAAATCTTACAAGGCGAACGGGGCTCGACGGATTTCAACCAATCTTCTTCAAATTATTTTGGGAGGATGTTGGTGATGATCTCCGGAATTTATTAAACCTGCCTTTGGAAATGGTAGGTATGACCCCAAAATTTGTGAGACTCTCATTGTGTTACTGCCCAAGGGTGAAAGTCAAACTACGTTCAAGGACTTTCGCCCGATTAGTTTATGCAATGTTACATATAAACTGATGTCAAAAATTGTGATAAGTCGATTGAGACCGTTTCTGGATGGTATTGTTAGCCCCTGCAAAATAGTTTTATCCCGAGAAGGAGTACGAAAGATAATGCTATAGTCCTCCAAGAAGTGTTACATTCTATGCGAAAGTTGAAAAAGAAAAGTGGTGATATGGTTTTTAAGCTAGACTTGGAGAAGACTTATGATAGAGTTAATTAGAGCTTTCTCAAGGACACGCTAGTGAAGTTCAATTTTCCGCCGAAAGTGATCTCTTTTATCATGTATGGTATTTCCTCTTCATCTAATACTATTTTATGGAATGAGAGCCAGACAGAAGCCTTTTCTCCAGCTAGGGGGTTACGACAAGGCGGTCCCTTGTCCCCCTATTTATTTGTTCTGTGTATGGAGCGTCTTGGAGCGATGATTTCGAAATATGTCAGTGATTGTACTTAGAAGCCAATGCAGATTTCTAAAGACGGTACCAAGCTCTTCCATCTCTGCTTTGCGGATGATGTTCTCCTATTTACCAAGGCTACGACGACATCAGCTCGGGTTGTTAAAGAAGTGTTGGATAATTTCTGCAGTTCTTCGGGGTTAAAAGTTAGCTTTGAGAAATCAAAGTTTTGTACTTTTGCAGGGGTGTGCCGTCAGCTCCGGGACATGATAGGTGTGTCATCTCAAATTCGACCCACTGATCGCTTTGACAAGTATCTCGGCTTCAAGATGTTCTATGGTAAAGTGAGCAAGCAAGATTTTAGTGATATATATGATAAAGTTTCATCCAAATTGGCGTCTTGGAAAAGCAGATTATTAAACAAACCAAGGAGAGTGGTGTTAGCTAATTATGTCACCTCCTCTCTTCCTTCTTATCGTATGCAAATTAATTGGCTCCCACAAGGTATGTGTGACGACTTAGATCAGACCGTTAGGCGTTTTATTTGGAAAGGTACGGGGGATACCGATATGCATCTAGTTGGCTGGAACAAAATTACTCAGTCCCATCGCTATGGAGGGCTTGGAGAACATATTTCCCGATTACAGAATGTTTCTCTTCTTGGCAAACTTGTGTGGGAGATCCTTCACTCCCCATCTAAATTATGGGTGAATCTCATTAAGGAGAAGTATCTTAAGGGGCGATTTATACTTGATACGTCGATTGCTGGTTGGTCGATGATTTGGAATTCCATATTGAAAGTCGTTTATACGCTCTGTGACGGATTTACTCTTAAGATTGGAGATGGTAGTTCCAAGTTTTGGTATGACCCTTGGGTGTTCAAAGACAAGCTTTGCTGGATGGTATCATTTGTGGATATTCATGACACATCAATGAAGATCAAGGAAGTGTGGATTAATGGAAAGTGGAATTTAGACGATCTGTATACTAACATCCCAGATTCTGTGAAGGATGTTATTTTACAAATTAAACCTTACTTAGTTAATGATATTCCTGATGTCTGGGTTTGGCAGGGCTCCAGTTCCGGTATTTTCACTACTAAAGATGCGTATGAGTGGTTGTTAAAACCTCATCCTATTAATAGCCATGAAAATTGGAAGTGGATTTGGTAGAGTAAACTCCCAGCGAATATCCAATTCTTTATTTGGCAATTGTTGCATGGATCCATTCCTACTCGAGGAGTTCTTAATCATCGTCAGGTATGTAGTTCAAATATATGTCTGAGATGTTCAGCAGGTCCGGAAACTATTGAGCATTGTTTGTTTTGGTGCGTTGACGCGGTTGGTGTTTGGAAAGCCTGCAGGCTGGAAAATACTCTGATATCGTTATAGAGCGGCGATCTCTTCAGTTGGAGTAGGAGAGTTGGTGTGGAACACGGTTCTGTCGTGTTTATTGTTATGTGGGTTATTTGGTGTGCGAGAAACAACTTCCTCTTCAATGGTCGAAGTGATAGCGTAATGTCGTGTGTTTGTCAGATTCTTTGCAAGCTGTCACCTTGATTAAGAAGGGTGTTTTACCGTTTCATAGCTTTGCAAACGAGCTACAAAAAATTTGTTAGTTGAGAAGAAGATCATGGACTGTGTTGTTTGAGCATACTCTCCGCGAGGGTAACAGATGTGCAGACCACTTGGCTAAGTTAGGAGCAGCTTCAAACTCTCCTTTAGTGATCAACTGATCATATCAGAACCTCCTCTTGAGCTTATCAGTTTGCTTCAGGCTGATGCTAGGGGGTGTCTGTTGTAAGGGTGTAGTCTCTGTCTTTTTGGTTTTTCTTTTTTCTCTCTTGTAACCAAAAAATTATCATTGAAATGAAATGCATGTACACAATGACGAAGCCATAAAATTTGGATAGAGAGGACACTATATATAAAAATTTATATATTTCTGGTTCTTTTTATAAGAGAGAAATCAATTAACAAAAATTGATGTATTTGATCCACAATATGAGTCAAATACATCAAACATATTTTAAATATACGCAGCAATCAAAATGTAGTTGACTTATATTTAGATCAATTCCCGTTGCTAATCTTGTGTGGTTTGTTTGTTTTTTCTTTTGTCAAACAACTATTTTAGTCTCTAAATGTGTGAGATGTTATCACTATAAATTCTAAATGTCTCGAAGTTGCAAAAATGTCTTTAGTTTTTAGTGGGAGGAAAGAAAATTGCGGAAACTGATGAATGAATTTAGACTAAAAGTTAATCCAAATTCATTCATTCATTTCCACAATTTCCTTTCCTACAAGTTTATTTCCTTTAAAACAAACGGACCATTAAAAAGTGGATTAATGGGCCGGCTTATATCATTTGTCTTAGGTGTGCCATATTAAATAGTAGTAGTACACTACTAAAAAATTTTGCTTCTAAAAATAGTGCAGGCATGTGCCCCCATTGTCCCCAATGTGGCTCCCTCCCTGCATGTACAAGTGTTAGTCAATGTTTTTTTTAGGGAAATGTTTATAATTTAAAATAGTACTCCGTATTTAAGAATATTTCTCACATTTTTAATATTTTGTGTGTATCAAATGCTAAAAATCGTTAAAAATACATAATAAATATTTTCATTTTTTAATTGAAAATATAATTAACTTGTCCAGTCAAAAACAAAATTGATGTAAACTTTTTTTTTCTGACTCAAAATTCATGTAAACTTGCCCATAACTAATTTGGAAGATTATATTTGGGGAAGAAGCAAGTGAAAACGTATTTTTAGATGACAAAATTCAAGTAAACGTATTTTTAACATTTTAGATGTTAAAAAAGGAGTGAAAACGTTTCGCTACTGTCCCGTACATTTTATTTACGACTCGATTTTTTTTTTTTTTAAAACAAGGTGTACCTAGCAAGCTAAGGCAACACCAAAAGATAGATATATAAAGAAAGAAGACAAAATACAAAGAGGGGGGACATGAACCGAACCCTTAAATTAACAAAATCTAAAATAAGGAAGGCCTAACCTATTCCTAGAATAGTCTTCCCTAATCACATGAGGAATATCAACCCACCAAATATAGTTTTGCAACAAAAGACCAAGATTGACTAATTTGTCCGCACAATGATTACCCTCCCAAAACACATGAGTGATCATAAAATTCATACTAACAGTCTTCCCTATTTACGACTCAACTAAGTTACATTAAACATGTACTTATGGGATGCTTTCAACAAAAAAATTTACGGTTGATTTCAATAAATGTTATTATCCAAAAAATGTTAACAGGGTGTGTATTATATACAGGTGGCTCCATACAAAAGAATTCGAAAAGTGGCATTCATATCTTCCATACCTAAAAATCCGTCTGGTAAAATTCTTCGAAAGGATCTCATCAAACTTGCTACGTCTAAGCTTTGAACATTTTTGTTCAAAATAAAATAAAATACTACTTTTAACATTTGAGCTTTCAAATGATAGGTTTCATACTTGATTTTGTCAGATGTCAAATTCTATGAACCTTCTATTTGTTTGGCTACAAATCTGTCTATTTCGTTTGTAAATACTAAATTACCAACAATATTGTTGTGTGCTTGCTAATCCTCTTATGGAGAATAAAAATGCCGTGGTTTTGATTTCTATGAAAAATTATAATCTGAATCTTTCCCTTGCACCGAAAAAGATACGTTGAAAAGGAGCTTTGTTCTAAAGGAACCCTCACATTTTAACTGATCTTGATATTAGTTACTTTGTAATGTATATATCTTATATGGTATTTGTCATGATATACGTATATAATAAGTTTGCTTGCTTTTAAAAAAAGAGTATACAATAATGCATGCAATGAAGAAAAAAAATGTCCGTCACATGCTTTTCTCAAGAACCTATAGTGAATTATTTCTTAGCGGATTTGAATCATCTAAATTTGATTTTATCTCAATCTCTCTCAACAATAAATTATGGTCATTTGATTAATCAATAAGATAGCAGAGTTGGATTTCGATGAGGTGGTTTAAATTTAATTACTTGAAGGATCAACTAGTAAATCATGAGACATATGTGCCTTATTTGTGTTGGATTCGACCTTAATGGGGACGATTGGTTTCCTACATTTTGTGTTAATGAAACTACAAGTTCTATTGTGGTTGATGAAACCATTGTTGACGAAACAATAGGAGAAGTAGCTCCTATAACTGTCGAAGTTGGGGCAGAAACGGTTGCCCCCGTTACATTCGAAACAGGTGCACTAGAAATCGGATTTATGATGGTTTCAATTATGCTTGAAGGGTTTGCTTGAGAGCCAGACATGGATGCACTACTGAATTGAGTTTCTATATGTTTAGCAACTTTTTCTTCCCAAATTCAAAGACACTTCCAAAATATTGTTTATCAAAGAGGATACAAAATTGATAATGAATATAAACAACAAAACGATGACGACAAAACGATAATAACAACAATTAAAAAGGGGGTAGAGATGACACTGAAGGTGGAAAAACACAAGAAGGGGGGGGGGGGGGGGGGTGAATTGTGTTTTTAGAATTAAAAACTTTTTCGAAATAACACTAAGTTCGCAGCGGATATGAACACAAAGTAAAATGGGTGCTGAGAGAGAGAGAGAGAAAGACACAAAATTTATCCTGGTTCCTCTCACAAATCGAGAGTACTCCAGTCCCCTTGTTACTAACAAGAGATTTTCACTATAATCTACTTAAGATTACAAATTGCTCAAGCACACTTGCAAGAGACTTCTCAGGTGCTCAAGTTTCACTAAACAAGAGACTTCTCAAATGCTCAAGTTAAACTTAACAAGAGACTTCTCAAACAAACTTAAGAATAAGAATGAATGTTAAGGAACACTTGATATACTATCAGAGGTGTTTACAAAATACAACTCAAATTGTTCTAAGACTTAGAATGACAGATTTAAATTATGGTGTCAGAATGCTTCTTAGTCTTTGAACGTAGTAATAGAACAGTGTTAATAGAACAGTCATAATTTCTTCCATTTGAGTCTTCTATTTATACTTGGAGGAAGATGATGACCGTTGCAGAGAGAGAGGTGCCAGCTGAAATTTATTCGTACAATTGTGATGGCTGTAGTTACCTTCTTTGGTAAAGATATCCAATTCCACTACCTTGCTATTTGAATTATCACTCATCCATTTTGAGTAATAATAGTACAATAGTACGATTCTCAATTGCGCTCCACATATGGATAAGGTTAACGTTGTACCAACGAATATTCCTTCCTGTGGACGTGACAGATCCTTGAAGTAGATTGTTCTTCAATCATTGGTTCTGGATATGTCAGTTCTTTGAGTGACGTAAATTCCTTTTGCTTCAGATGCTGTTGTCATTGCTTCTTGAGGCCCTTTTTGCTTCTGAGTCCGTCAGAGCCTTGTTTTTGTCCTCAGAGGCACTTTCTTCAACATACAAAATTTAAGCTTCTGATGAACAGTGATGTGCTTTCAGAGCTTGTTTTGACTGGATTCTCTGCTATTATTCATAGTGCTTCTGAATGAATTTTAACTTGTAATTCTGCACACTAGAATAATCATTAGTATTTCCAATTGTAATTTTTAATACTTTGTTATCATCAAAACTATTTAAATCATTAGAGGTTCATGTCAGACCCACTTTGTTCCAACAATCTCCCCCTTTTTGATGATGACAAACTAAAGCATTAAAATTCAATTGTTGTTGATTTAATTTAATTATGTTAACTTCAGGTTTCAAAGGTTTGCAATCTCCCCCTGAGTCTGATAATCCATAAGGGTAGGTTTGTAAGCTCCCCCTAAGTCTTATCCATAATTAATTAAAACAGTTTAAGAGTCGATTTATTAACTTAAAATAAATTTTCATATTTAACTCTCAGAAGCATAGTTTTGTAAACTTTGCTTCTTAGAGTCTGATAATGCTCAGAAGTGGTTTGCAAGCTCTTCTGATATTATCTATGAATAAAATTTTAGGTTCTTAAATTTTCTCCCCTTTCAATAATCGTTCAGAATGAGAAAGAAATCATAAGGGATAAACATTGATTCATAATGTACTTGACATTACAGTTTCAGATTGAGCAGTATATGAATGAATCAACATTAATTTTAACGCTACTCTTACTCCCCCTTTTGGCATCAGTCAAAAAGACACAGAAAACCAAGCAGTCAAAGCGCCAAACAAGGTAGTCAAGTCAAAAGGAAGTGACAACCAAACGCATTCAATGAATGGCATTGATTATCCTACTGACAAGATATCTTGAAGGTACTATAAATAAAGGATGATTCCTCTCATTTTACTCATTCAGAGTAATCAAGTCATTTCCAAAAACAAACATACAATGGAAAAGCAGGTTACCAAGGATGCTTCAGGCTCAAAAGAAGAGAGCAAGAAGGGAGCAGAGCCCTGGCGCTGCGAAGAAAACAGGCTTCGCTACGAAAGGAACAAGCAAGAACTAATATTGACAGAGTCAGAGGAGGAAGAATTGAGCTCTGATCTGGAAGAATTTTTATGGACATACAATGATGACACTCCATACGAAGAGTACGAGGCTGCTGTTCAGAAGGACACTGAAGAGCTAGTGCAAAAGGCCACTGCCAACTTGCTTGCTTACATTAAGGAAAAACATAAGAAGCTAGATTCAGAGTCTTCTGAAATTAAGCCTAGCTCTAAGTAGAGTCTCATCATTCTATGTAATAGAGATTCTTCAATAATATTAATAAAAGAGTTTATGCTATAAATTCCCTTTGTTTTGAGCAAGTTTCTTATATAGAGAAGTTAAATTTTGAAAAACAAAAGTAAAACAGACACATAAGCTAATAACAAACACACAAATATGGATAATATAGATATTAATTCAACAAATTATCCAAATATTACACAAGAGCCAACATCATAAAACAAGTGCACAAAATATGGCTAAGGTTTCTTAACATCTGCTATGGCCTTCAAAAGGGTTAACATCATGTCATCCATCCTTTTGTGAACTGTTTCCACGGCAGAATTCACATCAGTACGCATATCCACTCTTAGCTCATCAATTTCATTAGCCAGTTCAGTTCTGATGCTGTCCAATGCATCTTGAACTGCTGGAGGTATTGCAGACGAGGTAGAAGCTATATCAATCTTTATAGGAGAGAGAGGAGGAATGGGTTCTATAATGGGCTTCTTACCCTTGTCAGTATCTTCATTAATATCCATATCATTATCTTCTTCTATCTGATTCTGATCAATCATTGCAACATCTTGCCCAGCAGCTTGATTTTCATTGAGCTTGTTGGTTTCAATTGTAGCAATGTGCACAGCCCTATCTACTAATAAGTTCAATGCCTCTTGTTCAGCTAGCCTTTTGTGCTCAGCTTCAGCTGCCCTTGCCTGTTCAGCAGCTATCCAAGCCTGCTCAGTAGCTAACTCATAAACACCTTCTTCACTGATTAGTTTCTCAGCTGTCTCACATGCACTCCTTGCTAGTTTCTTGATTTCAGCATCCAAAGCTGCCAAACGTGCACGTTCCTCTTCATGATTGTAGAATGTGAGCCTTGGAGCACATGACCTCTCAGCAAACTCAAATAATTCCCTTGCTGTATTCATTCCCCTATCCTTTGTCTTGTTCTTCAGATGAGTGTCGCGCCGCGAAAAATGTCCGCGCATAATGAACGCTCGAATGAATACAGAGTCGCCACCGAAGTTTTTTGTTAAAAGGGAAACGTCGATAAAACCCTCAAATGATGGAAAGGAAAGGTCATCGCAACCATTTCCGGATTCGGGAGTTGGTTATCCAAGGGGAAGGTATTAGCACCCCTCACATCCGTTGTACTCAACGGGAACCTCCTAATTGAGGATTTGAAGTTTAAAAAATTGTTCGCTTGATTTTATTATAAAAAAAAATTGTTTTTTATTTACATGTTATTATTTTTTATTAAAGTATTTACAAAAAGGGGAAAAAAAGTTAGTTTTTTGTTAGTGTGCTTGACGGTTGTTGGATTCCGCTCCTACGTATTCCCAAGTGCAATGGGAAAATCAAAGCTACGTAGTTCTTTGTAAAAAAATATTTGTTGGTTGGTTGATTTTATTTGTGAAGATGATTTGTGTTTATTTTTTATTGCGCGAGGGCAAAAATTGATTTGATTGAAAAGACGGACTCGCACGTGAGCGATAATATCCGTTTGAGAAAAATGTAATTAAAGCGTGCATGGACGCAAAAAGAGTTAATTTTGGCGAGTTGAGATTAATTTTAATTTGTGGAAGACGAACAACCGGTAGGCAAAGTGTACACTAAGCGTCGATCATTCGAGAGATGAGCGGATGTACATCCGCCGGTCTCTTTTTTAATCCAATTTTATTTCTTTTGTATTTTTTGTGTTTTATGATTTTCTTATATTTATTAATAGGTTTGAATTAAATAAACAAAGCTAAAAATAATTAAATTGCCAGGCAGGGGTTGCAAAAGTAACATAGGGGGTGTACTCAGTAAAAGATCTAGTGAGGTGCCAAAAAAGGGACACTACAAGAGACTCAGATCAGAGCTGTCTGATCAAGATCAGACATCCGTGATCTGATTAAGCCTCACACGATGTTGACACATGGATATCATATTTTATTTTTTTAAAAATAAAACAACACAAAGAACATAAACAAGAAAGAACAAACAAAAGCAACAGAACCTGCGTTTTCAAGTTTTGCAAAAACGCGCTTCGTCCTCCTTTGATCTCACCCTCGATCGCTGCTCATCATCTCGCTGGCCGGAGTCGATTCCAGCAGTGGTTACAACAGTGGTTCAGTGTCGATGACGTGTGTCGGCGATGAGATTACGGTGGCGGTGCGGTGGTTTTCCGGATTCGACGGCGAGACTCCGCTTTCTTGCTTCTCGATCCTGTCCGACTCGTTGTTGTTTTGTGATGTTAGATTGAATGGTGAAGGTGGAGGTTTATGGAAGTTGAAGGAAGTGGTGGTTGTTTTGTGTGGTGTTGATTATGATTATGGTGGTAGTGATTTATAGAGATAATGATGATGTTGTTATTGTTATTGTTTGAGATGGTGTTTTGATGGTTGTGGAGATGATGATGATGTTGTTGTTTAAGGTTTATGGTGATTGAAAGAGATGATGATTAAGGTTGATGATGAAGGTGTGTTGTGCGGTGATATTTGTTAGAGATGATATGGTGGGAGTGATTGGTTTTGATTTGGTTAGAGATGATGATTTTTTATGGTGAAGGTTTATTGTGTGATGGTGTTCTTGTTGAAGGTAGTGTTGATTTAGAGATTGTAAGGGCTGTTTGGTGTGGTTATTAATGGTGGTTTTTAGGTAAATTATAATGAAGGTTCATTATGTGATGAGAAGAGGATTTGAATGGAGGTTGATGGTGAGACAAGGATGATGATGATGATGATGATGATGAATGTTTATGAAGTGGTTATTAGAGGGATTTTTGGTGGATCAATGATGATGGTGAGGAGGGAAAAGAAAGAGGCTCACGCCTCTGTAACTCTTTTCTTTTGTTTTTTTTTTTATTTTTTTTGGTGTGGAATTTATGTGTGTTTTAATCCTAATCTCCTCCCCTTTTGAGTGTACAATTGCTTTGCCATTTATAGGTGAATGAATAGGGTTTGAGAATTGAATCCTTACTATTGTGATTTTGGAAGGAAATTATGTGGCTTAAATGTGGTTTATGAGTGAATGATGATCTTCCTCTTTGAGTTTGATTTGCCTTTAATTGCTTGATTCTTTCCCTTTTGCACTATTTGACTTTTTTATGATTTTTAGACAAAAATAGAAAATAACGATAATAGAAAAGTAGTAATAATAACAATAAAAAAAAAAAAGTAAAATTGGTGAAAAAACATAAAAATAACAAAATTGGGATTCGAGCCCTTGACCTTGCACATGTCCCTCTTTGAATACTCAACTCAATACCAAACAGACTAATTCACATATTCGAAAGAAAATGCAATAGAAGCCAATATGATAATAAAATGTGAGAGCAAAATTTAGGGTACGACAATGAGTACTGAGGATTTGTAATGATTGACTAAACAAGTACTCCATCTCTCTGACATCAGCATCAAAATCAGAAGAGAAGATAAGAGCTTCTTCCTCCCTTTGTCTGAATCCCTTAAGTCTAATACCAATAGCATTATGCAACAGCTCAAGGTTTGGTTCAGAGTCAGAGTTGAAAAAGGGTATGGATGGATCAAAGGGAATGGTTGGCTCAGGTTGTTTTCGTTTGAGATTTATGATTTTAATTTTGCTGAGGGTAGGGGGTATGATGTCATCATCAACATTGATGGTATCTTTAAACATTTGTGCTTCAGCCTTAGAGATGTGTTGGTAAAGCTCAAGAACCTCTTCTAAAACTAGAGGTTTGTTGAGTGGGCCATAGACGGGTTGTGGTGAAGGTGCAGGAGATGATTCAGAAGTGTATAATTCAGGTGGAGGTGATGGAGGTTGTTGTTCAGGCATGACATTATTTGGTGATTGATGAGGTGATTCTTGTTGTGCTTCAGAATGAGCAATTGACTCATCCTGAACAGGTGTAAATGTGGGTGGATTAACTTGTGAGATGTGATCAAGTGATGGAGGAGGAGTTTGAATAGATTGAGTAACCGGTGGTTCTTGGGTAGCTTGATCAGCAGAGGGATTGTTGAAAGGAAAACAAGGTGGTGTGTTTGGATTGGAGTGTGTAAATGCATCTCCAGATAGGTGTTGTTGAAGGTGCTCAAGAACTGATTCAGTATTGGCAGGTTGGTTAAGGATGGTAGTATCAATGATGATGGGGGTTTCTTCATCAGAAGAGAGTTGGATTGGTTTCTTAATAGGTCTCTTGGTGGTCTTTTTGAAGTTTGTTTTCTTTGGTGCTTCTTTGATTATCTTAGCAATGAACTCATCAGAGTCAGTGCTAGTATCAGATGATGATGATGTTTGTAAAGTTTCAGGATCAGGCAACACTACACTAAGAGGCACAGTGAAGTCTATTGGATTTGTTTGATTGGTAGTTTGAGGGGGTTGAGAGATAGAGGGTTGAGGTTCAGGATTAATATCTTGAGCTACTGGAATGCTAGAAGTATTAGGCTCAGAGATTTTACCTTTTGGTTTTGAAGCTCTAGACTTCAATCTTTTGGCAAGCGTAGTAGGGTTCTGATCCTCCTCAGAAGCTTGAGGCCTGTCATTTCTCTTCTTTGATTGCCTTTCCTTCTGAACAGCTTCAGTGGCCATATCCTCAGCACCACTATCTCCTCCCATAGCCTCATCAGCATCAGCATTCTCTTGGTCCTCAGAACCATCATCAGCTATCTCTTGTTCAGTGGTCTTTGGCTTCCTTTGAGACCTTGTAATAGCCTTTGGACCCTTGAAGATTTCCCAATTTGGGACACTGACAACCATCTTTCTGGGTACTCTTACCCCAGTCTCTCTTCTCACTATCTCAATGAAGTTCTTGATGACATCCTCATTGTCATGTTCTGATATGGTGGGAAACCCATCACACCAGAAGTACTTTTCATAGACTTGTTGCAGAGGTGTCTTCACTGAGATAATTTCATTCTTGGTTTTTCTTTTCATATTCACCAGAACCGTTGCATTATACTTAGCAGTTTGGAATACTCTAAGCTTTTCCTTGGCACTCAGAATGTCTGTGAGTTTGGTTTGCCTGATGAGTTCTGATATGAGCCTAGGATGATGAATGTTAGAGAGCAATTTGGTTCTGCTACCAGTGATGGTTAAACACATGTGATCAAATAAAACCTTAGCTAGGTTTATTTTCACTTTCTTGTATAAGAACCAAATAAAGTGCTTATGTGGTATAGAGATGATATCTAATCCACCTTCTCTAGTAACTATTGTAGCGAGAAACACTCTGAAAGCAAATTCAAACTTGTGCCTCATGCACTTCAACTTTCCAAAGTCCCTGTTGGAACTCCCAGGTTTAAACAGGTCCTGATTGATTGAATTCAAATATTTGCTCTTAGCATCATATACTTCTATGTCTTCTCCCTTGTTATCCAAACCCAGAATCTTGGCAATGTGTGCCTGAGTGATCACCACATTGATACCCAAAATGTTTGACCTTATTTCTCTTCCTCTATACGGTTTCAAACCAAGTTCCTGCCTTGTTTTACCCTTTAGAGACTTGTTCTTGGCAATCAGATTCTTGTATTCTTCATCAGCGCTTGCTCTATCAAAAACCTTTGCTTTTTGCCAGAAATATTTGACAATGTCATAGTACACAAAACCATTCAACATCTCAAAATAGTTTTCCCATTTTTGATCGAAGAATAGATTTTGAACATCGATTCCGTTTGCTTTCAAGCTATCGAAATCTACAAACTTTTCCGTGTAGAAATCGTATGAGTCTGGACCGGCGTCCGTTTGATTGTGTTGATAAACAAGATTATCTTTTGAATTAAGATCGATGATGGGTGGTAAGGTAGGGTTAAAGGGTTCTTGAACGATTTCGTTTGATGAACGAGCAGCCATAGTTGCAGAAAATTAAGAAGAAGAAGATTGGGAATTTCTGTAAGGTCTAGGGTTGTGTAGGTAGTGATTTCGTGTAAAAAGTTGTGCAAGTGAGTGAAGTGACTTATAAATAGTAACTAGCACACATACACAGAGAAAATAAACATTGGGAGGGAGCGCGAGCAGTTTTTAAAAATTAAATAATATACTTAACTGGCATAATCATCATTAACTGTTCTCTGCCCGTCAGGATCTAGACACGTGTTGAAAAAGTTTAATCATAGCTGACGCGTGTACAGACAACTGTTGTACACTTACTCGTACTGAACGTTTCATTTCCAAAAGGTTCAGAGCCTCACTCATTTGTATCTGACACCTCATCAGAACCTGTTACTCTTCAGAGCCTAAATTATTCAGAGCTTCCCAAGGGATACTCTAAATTATAAGAGGTTCTGATAGAGCTTCAGATGCTAATTCTATTCTACTTCTCAGAGCTAATTTTCTTCAGAGATATAGTGCATGTTCAAATTCTTTTTGATAAAATCAAATCTTTCAATAGCTAAAGGTTTAGTAAATATGTCAGCCCATTGATGTTCAGTATCAATGAATTGAATATTTATTGTACCTTTTTGAACATGATCTCTTATAAAATGATGTTTTATTTCAATATGTTTAGCTCTAGAGTGTAGAATAGGGTTCTTAGACAAATGAATAGCAGCAGTATTGTCACAATATAGTGGAATACTACTTTCAGCTATGTTATAATCTTCCAACTGATATTTCATCCAGAGAAGCTGTGTGCAGCATTTAGCAGCTGAGATGTATTCTGCTTCTGCTGTAGACAAAGCAATAGTTGTTTGTCTCTTGCTAGCCCAAGATATGAGATTCTCACCAATGAATTGGCAATTTCCACTAGTGGATTTCCTCTCAATCTTATCACCAGCATAGTCAGCATCACAGAATCCAACTAGCTTACTATCTAGGGATTTTTTATAAAGAAGTCCTAGATTAGTAGTTCCTTTCAGATATCTAAAGATCCTTTTAACAGCAGTTAAGTGAGGTTCTCTAGGATCTTACTGGAATCTTGCACACAAGCATACACTATATAAAATATCAGGTCTAGATGCTGTTAGGTAGAGTAAGGAGCCAATCATACCTCGATACAGCTTCTGATCTACTTTGCTTCCTATCTCTTCCTTGCTTAGGCTGCTGGTAGGATGCATGGGTGTAGACATTATCTTGCAGTCATCAAGGTTGAACTTCTTCAGAAGCTCTTTAGTATATTTGCTTTGATGAATGTAAGTGCCGTCTTTTCCTTGATTAATTTGGATTCCAAGGAAGAATTTCAATTCACCCATCATACTCATCTCGAATTCATCCTGCATCAGCTTTGAAAAACTCTTGCACAAGGAAGCATTAGTAGAACCAAAAATAATATCATCAACATATATTTGAATGATTAAGATATCTTTCTTAGATGTCTTTCTGAATAATGTATTGTCAATTTGACCTTTTTGAAAACCATTTTCTAAAAGGAAATTACTCAGTCTTTCATACCAAGCTCTTGGAGCTTGTTTGAGACCATAGAGTGATTTCTTAAGTTTATAAACATAATCAGGATTTTTCAAATCCTCAAAACCTGGGGGTTGTTTGACATATACTTCTTCAGAAATAACACCATTAAGAAAGGCGCTCTTAACATCCATTTGGTACAATGTGATTCCATTGTTAACAGCATATGAAAGAAGTAACCTGATTGCTTCCAGTCTTGCTACTGGAGCAAATGTTTCAGTGAAGTCTATACCTTCTTGCTGACTGTAGCCTTGTGCTACCAGTCTAGCTTTATTTCTTACCACTTCACCTTGTTCATTCATCTTGTTTCTAAATACCCACTTGGTTCCAATGATGTTCTTATGTACTGGTCTTGGCACTAAATCCCATACATCATTTCTTTGAAACTGATTGAGCTCATCTTGCATAGCTATAATCCATCCATCGTCAGTAAGTGCTTCATCAACATTCTTTGGTTCTATCATTGAGATTAGTCCCAGAAGTGAATCAAGTTGTTGATAGTCTGATCTTGTCTTTCTTGGACTTTCTTTGTTTCCAAGAATTAGATCTTCTGGATGTGATGATCTATATTTGAACTTCCTTCTTGAAGCTTCATCATGTTCTTGTGATGCTTCTAATTGAGATGCTTCTTCAGCATCTTCTTCCAATACAGCTTCTGAAGCTTCAACAGCTTCTGATGCTTTTTCAGGTTCTGAATCGATGTATTGGTATGGAACACCTGCATAACTATTATCTTGCTCTGACATTTTACTGTCAGGCTCTTTATCATCAAATCTAACATGTATAGATTCTTCCACTGTGTTAGTTTCAGAATTATACACTCTGTATGCCTTTGAGCGTTCAGAGTAACCTATAAAGATTCCCTTACAAGCTTTGGCATCAAATTTTCTTTTGTAGGCCTTGTTGTTTAGAATGTAACAGGTACATCCAAACTGATGAAAATAAGAGATGTTGGGCTTTCTTCCTTTGAAGAGTTCATATGTTGTTAGATTCAATAGAGGTCTAATATAGATCCTATTTTGAATATAACAAGCTGTGTTTACAGCTTCTGCCCAGAAGTGCTTAGCAAGTTTTGTCTCATGCATCATGGTTCTTGCCATTTCTTGTAAAGACCTGTTCTTTCTCTCTACAACACCATTTTGTTGTGGTGTTCTAGGAGCAGAGAACTCATGGACAATGCCATGATCTTCACAAAAAGTTGCAAATGGTTCGTTTTCAAATTCACCACCATGATCACTTCTTACCTTTAAGATTTTGAGACCTTTCTCGTTTTGCACTTGAGTGCAGAAGATGCTGAACACATCATATGTATCATCTTTCACTCTTAGAAACTTTACCCAAGTCCATCTACTGTAATCATCAACAATGACTAATCCATATTTCTTCCCATTGATTGAGGCAGTACTTACTGGACCAAACTAATCAATGTGAAGTAGTTCTAAAGGTCTTGAGGTAGAGACAATGTTTTTAGGTTTAAAAGAAGTTTTTGAAATTTTGCCAATCTGACAAGGACCACACAGAGCATCTGAATGATATTTAAGATTTGGCAGGCCTTTAACCAACTTTAGTTTGCTAAGCTTAGAGATTAATCTCCAGTTAGCATGACCTAAGCGTTGGTGCCAGACCCACTTTTCATCATTCAGAGATAGAAGACAAACTATTTTCTGCTCAGTGAGTTCTGACAGATTCACCTTATAAACATTACCTCTTCTTAATCCTCTAAACAATATGGACTTGTCAGAGTCATTGATTACTGTACATGCCTCTTTATCAAATTTAACAATAAATCCGCTATCACAAAATTGACTAATGCTAAGTAGATTATGTTTGAGGCCATCAACTAACCAAACATTTTTAATTGAAAGAGAAGAGTTACCAACTATACCTGTACCAATGATCTTCCCTTTTTGGTTTCCTCCAAACCCCACAGTACCTCCCTCTTTCAGAGTCAGGGTTTGGAACATATGCCTTTCTCCCGTCATATGTCGTGAGCAGCCACTGTCCAGGTACCAGCATTGCTGCTTTGGCCTTCTTGGTGTGCAAACCTGAAGCAAATATTATTTGAGATTTTGGTACCCATATCTTTATGGGTCCTTTTGTGTTAGTCTTTACAGGTCTAGGTGGTCTTTGTTTGAAAGACCTATCAGAGCCTCTAGAGTTAACCACCCTTGTTGAAAAGTTTTTGGGTTTAGTATAGCTCTTGAGCTTTGTTCTTGAATGTGTCAGAGCTTCTTTAGATTTAACATTAGCTTGAGGCTTAAAAATCTTAGGTTCTGAGGTTTTATCCTTCAGAGTCTTTGATTTTTGAGCCTCTGGCTTTGATGTTCTATTAGAAGCTGACTCATTTAGAACTTCTGATTGACTCTTTACAAAGACAACCTTAGGTTTTGATTTATCTATATTAGAGGATTTTGAAGATAATGGATTATCTTTAAAACGAGAGAATCCAAGACCTTCTCCTCTATTTCTACTTACATGATAAATCAAAGAGGCTATCTTACTTCTTTTCATTCCATTGATAAGGAATTCCTGAAGAGCAAATTCATGTTCTGGAGGAACCTTATCATCAAGAACATAATGAGTTTCCATAAATTCATTTCTTGATTTTAGAGACTCATTTTGTTCAATTATTTCATTTGCCTTTTCGGTCAGGTTGTTATAGGCCTTTTTAAGGACCTTACACTCACCTGCCTTTTTGGTTAAAAGTTTTAAGGCATCTTTTAAGGAATCTATTAATTCAGAACGAGAAAGTTTAGCAAGTACCTCATCTTCATCTTCTGAATCTGAGTCAGCTTCGTGCTCAGAGTTCTCTTGGTCAGAAGCGGTTGCCATCAAGGCTAGGTTTGCTTCTTCTTCCCCATCAGAATCTGATTCCCGATCCAAATCATCCCAAGTGGCAAGGAACCCCTTTTTGAGCTTACTTTTGTATCTTTCTTTGTTTGAGGTTCTCTTGGATGTTTTACTCAGGTTCTCTGGGCAGTCAACAATGAAGTGTCCTGGTTTGTTGCACTTAAAGCATTTGTTTTGTTCTTCCTTCTTATCCTTAGAAGCACCAACCTTCTTGGAAGAACCTCCAAACTTACCAGCATACTTCTTGCTTCTCTTAGCCCATTGCGATACTCTTGCAGCCATTAGAACCATTTCTTCTTCTTCATCAGAGTCCATCTCGTGACCTTCTTCAGAAGCTTCTTCATCAGATACTATAACCTTCGCCTTCAGAGCCTTAGAGGAACTCTCGGTGCTCAGGGCTATCCCTTTTAGCTTCTTAGTCGATTCATCAGTCATGAGTTCCATCTCATGACTCTTTAGAGAACTAACCAAGCTTTCAAGAGACACAGTATCAAAATCCTTGGATTCCTGAAACGCTGTCACTTTTGGTCTCCACTTTGGCGGCAAGCTTCTGAGTACTTTCCTTACATGATCAGCCTCAGTATAGCTCTTATCTAAAACTTGAAGTCCAGAAACAAGAATTTGAAACCTAGAGAACATTGTCTCAATGTCCTCTCCGTCCTTCATTTTAAATAATTCATACTGATGTACTAACAAGTTGGCCTTAGCCTCCTTAACTTGTTTATTTCCTTCATACTTGGATTTAAGAGAATCCCAGATAGACTTAGCCGTTCTCTTATCTCCAATTTTCAAGTACTCATCATGAGAGATGGCATTTGTCATCATCCCTTTTACACTGTGGTGCTTCTTATACTCCAGCTTTTGAGTAGGTGTAAAAGCTTTCCTGTTCTGAGAACTGACAACACCTTCTAAGTCCATATTTTCAAAGTTCACTCCATCTTCTACCATGTCCCATAAGTCACAATCAATACTCATGATATAGCTGTACATATTTGTTTTCCAGAACGGGTAGCTAGTCTCAGTTCCATTGAAGATGAGAACTTTATCAGATGACCTTCTTTGTCGAGAGTTTGAGTCATAGTCAAAAGGAACTTCATTGAGATTCTTCTCAGCAGACATGTTTTTCCTCCCTGAATCTTAACTGTTTCACTGATAGGTGGGAGTTAGGCAACAGCCCAGCTCCTGATACCAATTGAAGGTGGAAAAACACAAGAAGGGGGGGGGGGGGGGGGGGGGGGTTGAATTGTGTTTTTAGAATTAAAAACTTTTTTGAAATAACACTAAGTTCGCAGCGGATATGAACACAAAGTAAAATGGGTGCTGAGAGAGAGAGAGAGAAAGACACAAAATTTATCCTGGTTCCTCTCACAAATCGAGAGTACTCCAGTCCCCTTGTTACTAACAAGAGATTTTCACTATAATCTACTTAAGATTACAAATTGCTCAAGCACACTTGCAAGAGACTTCTCAGGTGCTCAAGTTTCACTAAACAAGAGACTTCTCAAATGCTCAAGTTAAACTTAACAAGAGACTTCTCAAACAAACTTAAGAATAAGAATGAATGTTAAGGAACACTTGATATACTATCAGAGGTGTTTACAAAATACAACTCAAATTGTTCTAAGACTTAGAATGACAGATTTAAATTATGGTGTCAGAATGCTTCTTAGTCTTTGAACGTAGTAATAAAACAGTGTTAATAGAACAGTCATAATTTCTTCCATTTGAGTCTTCTATTTATACTTGGAGGAAGATGATGACCGTTGCAGAGAGAGAGGTGCCAGCTGGAATTTATTCGTACAATTGTGATGGCTGTAGTTACCTTCTTTGGTAAAGATATCCAATTCCACTACCTTGCTATTTGAATTATCACTCATCCATTTTGAGTAATAATAGTACAATAGTACGATTCTCAATTGCGCTCCACATATGGATAAGGTTAACGTTGTACCAACGAATATTCCTTCCTGTGGACGTGACAGATCCTTGAAGTAGATTGTTCTTCAATCATTGGTTCTGGATATGTCAGTTCTTTGAGTGACGTAAATTCCTTTTGCTTCAGATGCTGTTGTCATTGCTTCTTGAGGCCCTTTTTGCTTCTGAGTCCGTCAGAGCCTTGTTTTTGTCCTCAGAGGCACTTTCTTCAACATACAAAATTTAAGCTTCTGATGAACAGTGATGTGCTTTCAGAGCTTGTTTTGACTGGCTTCTCTGCTATTATTCATAGTGCTTCTGAATGAATTTTAACTTGTAATTCTGCACACTAGAATAATCATTAGTATTTCCAATTGTAATTTTTAATACTTTGTTATCATCAAAACTATTTAAATCATTAGAGGTTCATGTCAGACCCACTTTGTTCCAACAGACACATTTGATTTTTATACTAGTTCACCGTTAACGAGGCTACTCCAGTCCACTCCGCCTGAGTGAGTTTGCCTTGCACCTCAAGGACTTAATCCAATATTTTAGACAGATTATTACAACCTTCAAAGGCTACATGCCAATGACTTCTTGAGACAGTTGGCAAACCTTAGTCTCTCAAGGAATCGCAACAACTGTTGATTACAATCTTTGTGATGATTTGATGCTTATAGTAAGCAGATTACACAAAGTAATTTCTGAGCTCAGACACTTAGATTATTTTTGCTCTAAGTGTTTTGTACAAAGATTTACAGAAGAATGAAAGAATATTTTCTATGTATGTATGTATGTATGTATGTATGTATGTATGTATGTATGTGACAACTGTTGATTACAATCTTTGTGATGATTTGATGCTTATAGTAAGCAGATTACACAAAGTGATTTCTGAGCTCAGACACTTAGATTATTTTTGCTCTAAGTGTTTTGCACAAAGATTTACAGAAGAATGAAAGAATATTTTCTGTGTGTGTGTGTGTGTGTGTGTGTGTGATGATTTGATGCTTATAGTAAGCAGATTACACAAAGTGATTTCTGAGCTCAGACACTTAGATTATTTTTGCTCTAAGTGTTTTGTACAAAGATTTACAGAAGAATGAAAGAATATTTTCTATGTATGTATATATGTATGTAACAACTGTTGATTACAATCTTTGTGATGATTTGATGCTTATAGTAAGCAGATTACACAAAGTGATTTCTGAGCTCAGACACTTAGATTATTTTTGCTCTAAGTGTTTTGCACAAAGATTTACAGAAGAATGAAAGAATATTTTCTGTGTGTGTGTGTGTGTTGTGTGTGTGTGTTGTGTGTGTGTGTGTGTGATTTGCGCGTTATCGTTGTGAAGCTTTCCTTATTTGTTTTGCTTGTCTGTTGAGCGCAAAGGAAATCATTGTATTAACTTCACTTGATTTTTTTCCAACGTCTCTTTGTTGATCTTTGACTTCAGTTAGATGATTGGCTTGAGTTGATGCTTTGATCTAATTCTTCTTTACTTCTGAGATGTGATTCTGCATGTTGTGTGTTGAACTTCTGTTTTCAGAGTCTGTAAGCTAGCACTATTGAGAGTAGTCAGAACTTCACTCGTTCAGAGTCTTCACCTAGTCCAGAGTCTAAAGTCTCGCTTCATCAAAGTCCAAGTGTTCACAGTCCAGAATCTTCTTTTAATTTCTTATTTCTCACAGTCAACTTTCTTTAATTATTTTCTGCACACTTAACAAACAGTTAGTGCTTAAAATTGTTCTCTATTACAACTTTGTTATCATCAAAACTCCTGAGGTTAATAGTTGCTGAACCAAACTTGTTCCAACACATTCTATGTATGTTGATAGTACTCTATGCAAAAAATGACCCGTAAATTATATTCCGTGACCGCTTTATGCAAGTTTAAGTTTTTTGACCTAGTCGCGAAGTTGAACGCGTTCGTTGAGTAGAAAAAATATAATATGGACTAGGAAAGTCGGAATGCTACGAAATTTGGTAGACCCGTTTTATGTATGTTGATAGTACTCTATGCAAACAATGACCCGTAAATTCTATTCCTAGGCCGCTTTATGCAAGTTTCAGTTTTTTGACCCAGTCGCCACATTAAACGTGTTCGTCGGGTAAAAAAACATGAAATGGACTAGGCAAGTCGGAATGCTACGAAATTTGGTAGACCCGTTCTATGTATGTTGATAGTACTCTATGCAAAAAATGACCCGTAAATTCTATTCCTAGGCCGCATTATGCATGTTTCAGTTTTTTGACCCAATCGTGACGTTGAAAGTGTTCGTCGGGTAAGTCGGAATGCTACGAAATTTTGTAGACCCATTCTATGTAAGTTGAGACTACAATATGCAAAAAATGGTATGTGAATTCTATTCCTTGGCCACTTTATGCAAGTTTCAGTTTTTTTACCTAGTCGCGACGTTGAACGCGTTCGTCTAATAAAAACAATATAAACTGGACTAGGCAAGTCGGAAGGCAACGAAATTTGGTAGACCCGTTCTATGTATGTTGATAGTACTCTAAGCAAAAAATGACTCGTAAATTCTATTCCTAGACCGCTTTATGCAAGTTTAAGTTTTTTGACCTAGTCGTGACGTTGTTGGTTGTATTGATAGGGATTTCAAATTTTTCCCTTTGTTAATGTTATAGATCCATGATAGTTAGTGATTATCCTTTTTAGTTTGTTTGGTTAAGAAGAAGTTAGTTAAATTTCAAGTTCATGAGTTTTTTTAAAATGATTTGAGGAATAACTTTGTAGAGCTAGGCTTTGCCAAGCCTGAGCCTGGCCTGTCATAAAAATCAAAGGCCTAAGTCTGGCCTGTGGCCTATCATAGGCTTCTCTTTTAGGCCTGAGCCTGGCCTTTTGAAAGCCTATTGTGGTCTATTAGCCTGTTTAAAAGCCTATTTTTCATGAACATATTTAAATAAAAAATTATATTTATTTTTAAAATTACTTATGAACTAATAAATCAACGTCCTTTTGTTATTTAACAAGATATTTTATAGAATTTGATTATATATGTCATTATATTTCAATTCTAGTTTATAATAATACATTTATATATGTGAAAAACTAATGTAGATTAATAAACTTAAATTATTGAAAAAGTTAATAAATATATAATTTAATCAAAGTACAAATTTTAATATATAAATAATAATAGTATTAAAAATATTATTCATATTAATTTAAATAGGCCGACCTAGTAGGCTTAAAAGGCTTTTTTAATAGCCTGCGGCCTGGCCTATTTAACTAAACAGGCTTATGAAAAAGCCTTGGCCTGCTCTATTTAGAGAAATAGGCTGGCCTGGCCTGAGCCTATATAGGCTAGGCCTCGTAGGCCGGCCTGACTTATTCCCACCTCTATTTGTAAGTAATGATTTTGTACAATTGAATTCATTTTCTTTGTTAATGATTTTGAAGTCTAGGGTTTGAAGAAATTTTGCTAAAAGTGTTGAGTTAAATCAAACTGAGTTTGTTTTTGAGTAACTAGTAATTTTAGAGTATTTTAACTATGTTTGATTTTTGAAAACAATGGTTTTGGTGTATTTTAAATTTTGGCCAAAATCTTTTAGGGCATTCTGGTCATTTTAAAATTGTTGTTGTGTCCTAGAAATCTAACCATTTGATCCGGCTTTTCGAGACGAAGATTTTGGCGTATGGCTCGTCTCGATCGGATAAAGATTTATTGAGTTATGTCCGTTTTAATTCGAAACTGTTTTGTCTGTGATATTGTGTAGACTGTCTGAACCTGAGGTTCGGGTAAACTACGTAAAAACAAAGGAGACTTTGTCGAAAATTCTTTTGTCGAAGGACGTTGATTTATTAGTTCATAAGTAATTTTAAAAATAAATATAATTTTTTATTTAGAGAAATAGGCTGGCCTGGCCTGAGCCTATATAGGCTAGGCCTCGTAGGCCGGCCTGACTTATTCCCACCTCTATTTGTAAGTAATGATTTTGTACAATTGAATTCATTTTCTTTGTTAATGATTTTGAAGTCTAGGGTTTGAAGAAATTTTGCTAAAAGTGTTGAGTTAAATCAAATTGAGTTTGTTTTTGAGTAACTAGTAATTTTAGAGTATTTTAACTATGTTTGATTTTTGAAAACAATGGTTTTGGTGTATTTTAAATTTTGGCCAAAATCTTTTAGGGCATTCTGGTCATTTTAAAATTGTTGTTGTGTCCTAGAAATCTAACCATTTGATCCGGCTTTTCGAGACGAAGATTTTGGCGTATGACTCGTCTCGATCGGATAAAGATTTATTGAGTTATGTCCGTTTTAATTCGAAACTGTTTTGTCTGTGATATTGTGTAGACTGTCTGAACCTGAGGTTCGGGTAAACTACGTAAAAACAAAGGAGACTTTGTCGAAAATTCTTTTGTCGAAGGACGTTGATTTATTAGTTCATAAGTAATTTTAAAAATAAATATAATTTTTTATTTAGAGAAATAGGCTGGCCTGGCCTGAGCCTATATAGGCTAGGCCTCGTAGGCCGGCCTGACTTATTCCCACCTCTATTTGTAAGTAATGATTTTGTACAATTGAATTCATTTTCTTTGTTAATGATTTTGAAGTCTAGGGTTTGAAGAAATTTTGCTAAAAGTGTTGAGTTAAATCAAACTGAGTTTGTTTTTGAGTAACTAGTAATTTTAGAGTATTTTAACTATGTTTGATTTTTGAAAACAATGGTTTTGGTGTATTTTAAATTTTGGCCAAAATCTTTTAGGGCATTCTGGTCATTTTAAAATTGTTGTTGTGTCCTAGAAATCTAACCATTTGATCCGGCTTTTCGAGACGAAGATTTTGGCGTATGGCTCGTCTCGATCGGATAAAGATTTATTGAGTTATGTCCGTTTTAATTCGAAACTGTTTTGTCTGTGATATTGTGTAGACTGTCTGAACCTGAGGTTCGGGTAAACTACGTAAAAACAAAGGAGACTTTGTCGAAAATTCTTTTGTCGAAGGACGTTGATTTATTAGTTCATAAGTAATTTTAAAAATAAATATAATTTTTTATTTAGAGAAATAGGCTGGCCTGGCCTGAGCCTATATAGGCTAGGCCTCGTAGGCTGGCCTGACTTATTCCCACCTCTATTTGTAAGTAATGATTTTGTACAATTGAATTCATTTTCTTTGTTAATGATTTTGAAGTCTAGGGTTTGAAGAAATTTTGCTAAAAGTGTTGAGTTAAATCAAATTGAGTTTGTTTTTGAGTAACTAGTAATTTTAGAGTATTTTAACTATGTTTGATTTTTGAAAACAATGGTTTTGGTGTATTTTAAATTTTGGCCAAAATCTTTTAGGGCATTCTGGTCATTTTAAAATTGTTGTTGTGTCCTAGAAATCTAACCATTTGATCCGGCTTTTCGAGACGAAGATTTTGGCGTATGGCTCGTCTCGATCGGATAAAGATTTATTGAGTTATGTCCGTTTTAATTCGAAACTGTTTTGTCTGTGATATTGTGTAGACTGTCTGAACCTGAGGTTCGGGTAAACTACGTAAAAACAAAGGAGACTTTGTCGAAAATTCTTTTGTCGAGGGTTTATATTTTAATAGTTAGACGTTTGTGAACTATTTCGAAAAATGTTTTAGTTACATACGCACAAAAATTATTTTGTTATAAGTTGAACGAGAAAAGTTTTAGTTCGGACTTGTTTAGTTTTAAAAGATTTTGGAACTTATGATATAAGGCATGAGTTGTTTGAGAAAGGATTCTCTTTTGGAAATGTTTTAAAATAGTTGGTTTTAATTCAATAATGTTTGTGCGAGAAAAACTATTTAATTTTCAAGAGTTGTTTTGAAAATGATTTGAGCCTAGTTAGTTATGAGGGAACAACCATAGGTCTTGAATCCATTAGTAGCCGAACTAGGACTTATTTGAGTGATCAATTAGAATGTGGTATTAACTTAGATAAGTTGTATGTTTTAAAAGGTTAAGAGGATTAGCCGAATTGGGGATTTCGTCGAGAAAGATGGATATTGCTCGCGTAGCGTAAGTTGAACGTGTTTGAAGCTAGCCGAGGTAAGGGCACTTTCTAACGATTCCATACACCTCGAAATATTGTGTGCTTTTTATGCATGTGTAATTGTTTGCTTGAATATGTGTATTTACTTGATCTGATTCAGTATGAATTATGAGCATTGTTGTGTTGTGATGTATTCTGAACATGCTATATTCTTCACATGTTTGAGTGGTTGTTGTGAATTTCATATGATTGAATAATATGAAATGTTGATGCATGTATTCTTGTACATGATGTTTATTTGTGTTACATTTGATTTGGCGAAATATATGTATTGACATGTGGTTGCGATTATATATGCGTATGTATGTTATTTGTTGCATGAACATATATAGAACATGTGTGTCGGTTGGAGACTTCCCTATATATGTTAAATAGAAATACATGCCCATGAATATCATAGTCGTGTATGTCGGTTGGAGACTACACGGGGTGTGTCGGTTGGGGACCACAATGAGTCGGTTTAGGGTTTAGGGTTTAGGGTTTGGGGTTTGGGGTTTGGGGTTTGGGGTTTGGGGTTTGGGGTTTGGGGTTTGGGGTTTGGGGTTTGGGGTTTGGGGTTTGGGGTTTGGGGTTTGGGGTTTGGGGTTTGGGGTTTGGGGTTTGGGGTTTGGGGTTTGGGGTTTGGGGTTTGGGGTTTGGGGTTTGGGGTTTGGGGTTTGGGGTTTGGGGTTTGGGGTTTGGGGTTTGGGGTTTGGGGTTTGGGGTTTGGGGTTTGGGGTTTGGGGTTTGGGGTTTGGGGTTTGGGGTTTGGGGTTTGGGGTTTGGGGTTTGGGGTTTGGGGTTTGGGGTTTGGGGTTTAGGGTTTAGGGTTTAGGGTTTAGGGTTTAGGGTTTAGGGTTTAGGGTTTAGGGTTTAGGGTTTAGGGTTTAGGGTTTAGGGTTTAGGGTTTAGGGTTTAGGGTTTAGGGTTTAGGGTTTAGGGTTTAGGGTTTAGGGTTTAGGGTTTAGGGTTTAGGGTTTAGGGTTTAGGGTTTAGGGTTTAGGGTTTAGGGTTTAGGGTTTAGGGTTTAGGGTTTAGGGTTTAGGGTTTAGGGTTTAGGGTTTAGGGTTTAGGGTTTAGGGTTTAGGGTTTAGGGTTTAGGGTTTAGGGTTTAGGGTTTAGGGTTTAGGGTTTAGGGTTTAGGGTTTAGGGTTTAGGGTTTAGGGTTTAGGGTTTAGGGTTTAGGGTTTAGGGTTTAGGGTTTAGGGTTTAGGGTTTAGGGTTTAGGGTTTAGGGTTTAGGGTTTAGGGTTTAGGGTTTAGGGTTTAGGGTTTAGGGTTTAGGGTTTAGGGTTTAGGGTTTAGGGTTTAGGGTTTAGGGTTTAGGGTTTAGGGTTTAGGGTTTAGGGTTTAGGGTTTAGGGTTTAGGGTTTAGGGTTTAGGGTTTAGGGTTTAGGGTTTAGGGTTTAGGGTTTAGGGTTTAGGGTTTAGGGTTTAGGGTTTAGGGTTTAGGGTTTAGGGTTTAGGGTTTAGGGTTTAGGGTTTAGGGTTTAGGGTTTAGGGTTTAGGGTTTAGGGTTTAGGGTTTAGGGTTTAGGGTTTAGGGTTTAGGGTTTAGGGTTTAGGGTTTAGGGTTTAGGGTTTAGGGTTTAGGGTTTAGGGTTTAGGGTTTAGGGTTTAGGGTTTAGGGTTTAGGGTTTAGGGTTTAGGGTTTAGGGTTTAGGGTTTAGGGTTTAGGGTTTAGGGTTTAGGGTTTAGGGTTTAGGGTTTAGGGTTTAGGGTTTAGGGTTTAGGGTTTAGGGTTTAGGGTTTAGGGTTTAGGGTTTAGGGTTTAGGGTTTAGGGTTTAGGGTTTAGGGTTTAGGGTTTAGGGTTTAGGGTTTAGGGTTTAGGGTTTAGGGTTTAGGGTTTAGGGTTTAGGGTTTAGGGTTTAGGGTTTAGGGTTTAGGGTTTAGGGTTTAGGGTTTAGGGTTTAGGGTTTAGGGTTTAGGGTTTAGGGTTTAGGGTTTAGGGTTTAGGGTTTAGGGTTTAGGGTTTAGGGTTTAGGGTTTAGGGTTTAGGGTTTAGGGTTTAGGGTTTAGGGTTTAGGGTTTAGGGTTTAGGGTTTAGGGTTTAGGGTTTAGGGTTTAGGGTTTAGGGTTTAGGGTTTAGGGTTTAGGGTTTAGGGTTTAGGGTTTAGGGTTTAGGGTTTAGGGTTTAGGGTTTAGGGTTTAGGGTTTAGGGTTTAGGGTTTAGGGTTTAGGGTTTAGGGTTTAGGGTTTAGGGTTTAGGGTTTAGGGTTTAGGGTTTAGGGTTTAGGGTTTAGGGTTTAGGGTTTAGGGTTTAGGGTTTAGGGTTTAGGGTTTAGGGTTTAGGGTTTAGGGTTTAGGGTTTAGGGTTTAGGGTTTAGGGTTTAGGGTTTAGGGTTTAGGGTTTAGGGTTTAGGGTTTAGGGTTTAGGGTTTAGGGTTTAGGGTTTAGGGTTTAGGGTTTAGGGTTTAGGGTTTAGGGTTTAGGGTTTAGGGTTTAGGGTTTAGGGTTTAGGGTTTAGGGTTTAGGGTTTAGGGTTTAGGGTTTAGGGTTTAGGGTTTAGGGTTTAGGGTTTAGGGTTTAGGGTTTAGGGTTTAGGGTTTAGGGTTTAGGGTTTAGGGTTTAGGGTTTAGGGTTTAGGGTTTAGGGTTTAGGGTTTAGGGTTTAGGGTTTAGGGTTTAGGGTTTAGGGTTTAGGGTTTAGGGTTTAGGGTTTAGGGTTTAGGGTTTAGGGTTTAGGGTTTAGGGTTTAGGGTTTAGGGTTTAGGGTTTAGGGTTTAGGGTTTAGGGTTTAGGGTTTAGGGTTTAGGGTTTAGGGTTTAGGGTTTAGGGTTTAGGGTTTAGGGTTTAGGGTTTAGGGTTTAGGGTTTAGGGTTTAGGGTTTAGGGTTTAGGGTTTAGGGTTTAGGGTTTAGGGTTTAGGGTTTAGGGTTTAGGGTTTAGGGTTTAGGGTTTAGGGTTTAGGGTTTAGGGTTTAGGGTTTAGGGTTTAGGGTTTAGGGTTTAGGGTTTAGGGTTTAGGGTTTAGGGTTTAGGGTTTAGGGTTTAGGGTTTAGGGTTTAGGGTTTAGGGTTTAGGGTTTAGGGTTTAGGGTTTAGGGTTTAGGGTTTAGGGTTTAGGGTTTAGGGTTTAGGGTTTAGGGTTTAGGGTTTAGGGTTTAGGGTTTAGGGTTTAGGGTTTAGGGTTTAGGGTTTAGGGTTTAGGGTTTAGGGTTTAGGGTTTAGGGTTTAGGGTTTAGGGTTTAGGGTTTAGGGTTTAGGGTTTAGGGTTTAGGGTTTAGGGTTTAGGGTTTAGGGTTTAGGGTTTAGGGTTTAGGGTTTAGGGTTTAGGGTTTAGGGTTTAGGGTTTAGGGTTTAGGGTTTAGGGTTTAGGGTTTAGGGTTTAGGGTTTAGGGTTTAGGGTTTAGGGTTTAGGGTTTAGGGTTTAGGGTTTAGGGTTTAGGGTTTAGGGTTTAGGGTTTAGGGTTTAGGGTTTAGGGTTTAGGGTTTAGGGTTTAGGGTTTAGGGTTTAGGGTTTAGGGTTTAGGGTTTAGGGTTTAGGGTTTAGGGTTTAGGGTTTAGGGTTTAGGGTTTAGGGTTTAGGGTTTAGGGTTTAGGGTTTAGGGTTTAGGGTTTAGGGTTTAGGGTTTAGGGTTTAGGGTTTAGGGTTTAGGGTTTAGGGTTTAGGGTTTAGGGTTTAGGGTTTAGGGTTTAGGGTTTAGGGTTTAGGGTTTAGGGTTTAGGGTTTAGGGTTTAGGGTTTAGGGTTTAGGGTTTAGGGTTTAGGGTTTAGGGTTTAGGGTTTAGGGTTTAGGGTTTAGGGTTTAGGGTTTAGGGTTTAGGGTTTAGGGTTTAGGGTTTAGGGTTTAGGGTTTAGGGTTTAGGGTTTAGGGTTTAGGGTTTAGGGTTTAGGGTTTAGGGTTTAGGGTTTAGGGTTTAGGGTTTAGGGTTTAGGGTTTAGGGTTTAGGGTTTAGGGTTTAGGGTTTAGGGTTTAGGGTTTAGGGTTTAGGGTTTAGGGTTTAGGGTTTAGGGTTTAGGGTTTAGGGTTTAGGGTTTAGGGTTTAGGGTTTAGGGTTTAGGGTTTAGGGTTTAGGGTTTAGGGTTTAGGGTTTAGGGTTTAGGGTTTAGGGTTTAGGGTTTAGGGTTTAGGGTTTAGGGTTTAGGGTTTAGGGTTTAGGGTTTAGGGTTTAGGGTTTAGGGTTTAGGGTTTAGGGTTTAGGGTTTAGGGTTTAGGGTTTAGGGTTTAGGGTTTAGGGTTTAGGGTTTAGGGTTTAGGGTTTAGGGTTTAGGGTTTAGGGTTTAGGGTTTAGGGTTTAGGGTTTAGGGTTTAGGGTTTAGGGTTTAGGGTTTAGGGTTTAGGGTTTAGGGTTTAGGGTTTAGGGTTTAGGGTTTAGGGTTTAGGGTTTAGGGTTTAGGGTTTAGGGTTTAGGGTTTAGGGTTTAGGGTTTAGGGTTTAGGGTTTAGGGTTTAGGGTTTAGGGTTTAGGGTTTAGGGTTTAGGGTTTAGGGTTTAGGGTTTAGGGTTTAGGGTTTAGGGTTTAGGGTTTAGGGTTTAGGGTTTAGGGTTTAGGGTTTAGGGTTTAGGGTTTAGGGTTTAGGGTTTAGGGTTTAGGGTTTAGGGTTTAGGGTTTAGGGTTTAGGGTTTAGGGTTTAGGGTTTAGGGTTTAGGGTTTAGGGTTTAGGGTTTAGGGTTTAGGGTTTAGGGTTTAGGGTTTAGGGTTTAGGGTTTAGGGTTTAGGGTTTAGGGTTTAGGGTTTAGGGTTTAGGGTTTAGGGTTTAGGGTTTAGGGTTTAGGGTTTAGGGTTTAGGGTTTAGGGTTTAGGGTTTAGGGTTTAGGGTTTAGGGTTTAGGGTTTAGGGTTTAGGGTTTAGGGTTTAGGGTTTAGGGTTTAGGGTTTAGGGTTTAGGGTTTAGGGTTTAGGGTTTAGGGTTTAGGGTTTAGGGTTTAGGGTTTAGGGTTTAGGGTTTAGGGTTTAGGGTTTAGGGTTTAGGGTTTAGGGTTTAGGGTTTAGGGTTTAGGGTTTAGGGTTTAGGGTTTAGGGTTTAGGGTTTAGGGTTTAGGGTTTAGGGTTTAGGGTTTAGGGTTTAGGGTTTAGGGTTTAGGGTTTAGGGTTTAGGGTTTAGGGTTTAGGGTTTAGGGTTTAGGGTTTAGGGTTTAGGGTTTAGGGTTTAGGGTTTAGGGTTTAGGGTTTAGGGTTTAGGGTTTAGGGTTTAGGGTTTAGGGTTTAGGGTTTAGGGTTTAGGGTTTAGGGTTTAGGGTTTAGGGTTTAGGGTTTAGGGTTTAGGGTTTAGGGTTTAGGGTTTAGGGTTTAGGGTTTAGGGTTTAGGGTTTAGGGTTTAGGGTTTAGGGTTTAGGGTTTAGGGTTTAGGGTTTAGGGTTTAGGGTTTAGGGTTTAGGGTTTAGGGTTTAGGGTTTAGGGTTTAGGGTTTAGGGTTTAGGGTTTAGGGTTTAGGGTTTAGGGTTTAGGGTTTAGGGTTTAGGGTTTAGGGTTTAGGGTTTAGGGTTTAGGGTTTAGGGTTTAGGGTTTAGGGTTTAGGGTTTAGGGTTTAGGGTTTAGGGTTTAGGGTTTAGGGTTTAGGGTTTAGGGTTTAGGGTTTAGGGTTTAGGGTTTAGGGTTTAGGGTTTAGGGTTTAGGGTTTAGGGTTTAGGGTTTAGGGTTTAGGGTTTAGGGTTTAGGGTTTAGGGTTTAGGGTTTAGGGTTTAGGGTTTAGGGTTTAGGGTTTAGGGTTTAGGGTTTAGGGTTTAGGGTTTAGGGTTTAGGGTTTAGGGTTTAGGGTTTAGGGTTTAGGGTTTAGGGTTTAGGGTTTAGGGTTTAGGGTTTAGGGTTTAGGGTTTAGGGTTTAGGGTTTAGGGTTTAGGGTTTAGGGTTTAGGGTTTAGGGTTTAGGGTTTAGGGTTTAGGGTTTAGGGTTTAGGGTTTAGGGTTTAGGGTTTAGGGTTTAGGGTTTAGGGTTTAGGGTTTAGGGTTTAGGGTTTAGGGTTTAGGGTTTAGGGTTTAGGGTTTAGGGTTTAGGGTTTAGGGTTTAGGGTTTAGGGTTTAGGGTTTAGGGTTTAGGGTTTAGGGTTTAGGGTTTAGGGTTTAGGGTTTAGGGTTTAGGGTTTAGGGTTTAGGGTTTAGGGTTTAGGGTTTAGGGTTTAGGGTTTAGGGTTTAGGGTTTAGGGTTTAGGGTTTAGGGTTTAGGGTTTAGGGTTTAGGGTTTAGGGTTTAGGGTTTAGGGTTTAGGGTTTAGGGTTTAGGGTTTAGGGTTTAGGGTTTAGGGTTTAGGGTTTAGGGTTTAGGGTTTAGGGTTTAGGGTTTAGGGTTTAGGGTTTAGGGTTTAGGGTTTAGGGTTTAGGGTTTAGGGTTTAGGGTTTAGGGTTTAGGGTTTAGGGTTTAGGGTTTAGGGTTTAGGGTTTAGGGTTTAGGGTTTAGGGTTTAGGGTTTAGGGTTTAGGGTTTAGGGTTTAGGGTTTAGGGTTTAGGGTTTAGGGTTTAGGGTTTAGGGTTTAGGGTTTAGGGTTTAGGGTTTAGGGTTTAGGGTTTAGGGTTTAGGGTTTAGGGTTTAGGGTTTAGGGTTTAGGGTTTAGGGTTTAGGGTTTAGGGTTTAGGGTTTAGGGTTTAGGGTTTAGGGTTTAGGGTTTAGGGTTTAGGGTTTAGGGTTTAGGGTTTAGGGTTTAGGGTTTAGGGTTTAGGGTTTAGGGTTTAGGGTTTAGGGTTTAGGGTTTAGGGTTTAGGGTTTAGGGTTTAGGGTTTAGGGTTTAGGGTTTAGGGTTTAGGGTTTAGGGTTTAGGGTTTAGGGTTTAGGGTTTAGGGTTTAGGGTTTAGGGTTTAGGGTTTAGGGTTTAGGGTTTAGGGTTTAGGGTTTAGGGTTTAGGGTTTAGGGTTTAGGGTTTAGGGTTTAGGGTTTAGGGTTTAGGGTTTAGGGTTTAGGGTTTAGGGTTTAGGGTTTAGGGTTTAGGGTTTAGGGTTTAGGGTTTAGGGTTTAGGGTTTAGGGTTTAGGGTTTAGGGTTTAGGGTTTAGGGTTTAGGGTTTAGGGTTTAGGGTTTAGGGTTTAGGGTTTAGGGTTTAGGGTTTAGGGTTTAGGGTTTAGGGTTTAGGGTTTAGGGTTTAGGGTTTAGGGTTTAGGGTTTAGGGTTTAGGGTTTAGGGTTTAGGGTTTAGGGTTTAGGGTTTAGGGTTTAGGGTTTAGGGTTTAGGGTTTAGGGTTTAGGGTTTAGGGTTTAGGGTTTAGGGTTTAGGGTTTAGGGTTTAGGGTTTAGGGTTTAGGGTTTAGGGTTTAGGGTTTAGGGTTTAGGGTTTAGGGTTTAGGGTTTAGGGTTTAGGGTTTAGGGTTTAGGGTTTAGGGTTTAGGGTTTAGGGTTTAGGGTTTAGGGTTTAGGGTTTAGGGTTTAGGGTTTAGGGTTTAGGGTTTAGGGTTTAGGGTTTAGGGTTTAGGGTTTAGGGTTTAGGGTTTAGGGTTTAGGGTTTAGGGTTTAGGGTTTAGGGTTTAGGGTTTAGGGTTTAGGGTTTAGGGTTTAGGGTTTAGGGTTTAGGGTTTAGGGTTTAGGGTTTAGGGTTTAGGGTTTAGGGTTTAGGGTTTAGGGTTTAGGGTTTAGGGTTTAGGGTTTAGGGTTTAGGGTTTAGGGTTTAGGGTTTAGGGTTTAGGGTTTAGGGTTTAGGGTTTAGGGTTTAGGGTTTAGGGTTTAGGGTTTAGGGTTTAGGGTTTAGGGTTTAGGGTTTAGGGTTTAGGGTTTAGGGTTTAGGGTTTAGGGTTTAGGGTTTAGGGTTTAGGGTTTAGGGTTTAGGGTTTAGGGTTTAGGGTTTAGGGTTTAGGGTTTAGGGTTTAGGGTTTAGGGTTTAGGGTTTAGGGTTTAGGGTTTAGGGTTTAGGGTTTAGGGTTTAGGGTTTAGGGTTTAGGGTTTAGGGTTTAGGGTTTAGGGTTTAGGGTTTAGGGTTTAGGGTTTAGGGTTTAGGGTTTAGGGTTTAGGGTTTAGGGTTTAGGGTTTAGGGTTTAGGGTTTAGGGTTTAGGGTTTAGGGTTTAGGGTTTAGGGTTTAGGGTTTAGGGTTTAGGGTTTAGGGTTTAGGGTTTAGGGTTTAGGGTTTAGGGTTTAGGGTTTAGGGTTTAGGGTTTAGGGTTTAGGGTTTAGGGTTTAGGGTTTAGGGTTTAGGGTTTAGGGTTTAGGGTTTAGGGTTTAGGGTTTAGGGTTTAGGGTTTAGGGTTTAGGGTTTAGGGTTTAGGGTTTAGGGTTTAGGGTTTAGGGTTTAGGGTTTAGGGTTTAGGGTTTAGGGTTTAGGGTTTAGGGTTTAGGGTTTAGGGTTTAGGGTTTAGGGTTTAGGGTTTAGGGTTTAGGGTTTAGGGTTTAGGGTTTAGGGTTTAGGGTTTAGGGTTTAGGGTTTAGGGTTTAGGGTTTAGGGTTTAGGGTTTAGGGTTTAGGGTTTAGGGTTTAGGGTTTAGGGTTTAGGGTTTAGGGTTTAGGGTTTAGGGTTTAGGGTTTAGGGTTTAGGGTTTAGGGTTTAGGGTTTAGGGTTTAGGGTTTAGGGTTTAGGGTTTAGGGTTTAGGGTTTAGGGTTTAGGGTTTAGGGTTTAGGGTTTAGGGTTTAGGGTTTAGGGTTTAGGGTTTAGGGTTTAGGGTTTAGGGTTTAGGGTTTAGGGTTTAGGGTTTAGGGTTTAGGGTTTAGGGTTTAGGGTTTAGGGTTTAGGGTTTAGGGTTTAGGGTTTAGGGTTTAGGGTTTAGGGTTTAGGGTTTAGGGTTTAGGGTTTAGGGTTTAGGGTTTAGGGTTTAGGGTTTAGGGTTTAGGGTTTAGGGTTTAGGGTTTAGGGTTTAGGGTTTAGGGTTTAGGGTTTAGGGTTTAGGGTTTAGGGTTTAGGGTTTAGGGTTTAGGGTTTAGGGTTTAGGGTTTAGGGTTTAGGGTTTAGGGTTTAGGGTTTAGGGTTTAGGGTTTAGGGTTTAGGGTTTAGGGTTTAGGGTTTAGGGTTTAGGGTTTAGGGTTTAGGGTTTAGGGTTTAGGGTTTAGGGTTTAGGGTTTAGGGTTTAGGGTTTAGGGTTTAGGGTTTAGGGTTTAGGGTTTAGGGTTTAGGGTTTAGGGTTTAGGGTTTAGGGTTTAGGGTTTAGGGTTTAGGGTTTAGGGTTTAGGGTTTAGGGTTTAGGGTTTAGGGTTTAGGGTTTAGGGTTTAGGGTTTAGGGTTTAGGGTTTAGGGTTTAGGGTTTAGGGTTTAGGGTTTAGGGTTTAGGGTTTAGGGTTTAGGGTTTAGGGTTTAGGGTTTAGGGTTTAGGGTTTAGGGTTTAGGGTTTAGGGTTTAGGGTTTAGGGTTTAGGGTTTAGGGTTTAGGGTTTAGGGTTTAGGGTTTAGGGTTTAGGGTTTAGGGTTTAGGGTTTAGGGTTTAGGGTTTAGGGTTTAGGGTTTAGGGTTTAGGGTTTAGGGTTTAGGGTTTAGGGTTTAGGGTTTAGGGTTTAGGGTTTAGGGTTTAGGGTTTAGGGTTTAGGGTTTAGGGTTTAGGGTTTAGGGTTTAGGGTTTAGGGTTTAGGGTTTAGGGTTTAGGGTTTAGGGTTTAGGGTTTAGGGTTTAGGGTTTAGGGTTTAGGGTTTAGGGTTTAGGGTTTAGGGTTTAGGGTTTAGGGTTTAGGGTTTAGGGTTTAGGGTTTAGGGTTTAGGGTTTAGGGTTTAGGGTTTAGGGTTTAGGGTTTAGGGTTTAGGGTTTAGGGTTTAGGGTTTAGGGTTTAGGGTTTAGGGTTTAGGGTTTAGGGTTTAGGGTTTAGGGTTTAGGGTTTAGGGTTTAGGGTTTAGGGTTTAGGGTTTAGGGTTTAGGGTTTAGGGTTTAGGGTTTAGGGTTTAGGGTTTAGGGTTTAGGGTTTAGGGTTTAGGGTTTAGGGTTTAGGGTTTAGGGTTTAGGGTTTAGGGTTTAGGGTTTAGGGTTTAGGGTTTAGGGTTTAGGGTTTAGGGTTTAGGGTTTAGGGTTTAGGGTTTAGGGTTTAGGGTTTAGGGTTTAGGGTTTAGGGTTTAGGGTTTAGGGTTTAGGGTTTAGGGTTTAGGGTTTAGGGTTTAGGGTTTAGGGTTTAGGGTTTAGGGTTTAGGGTTTAGGGTTTAGGGTTTAGGGTTTAGGGTTTAGGGTTTAGGGTTTAGGGTTTAGGGTTTAGGGTTTAGGGTTTAGGGTTTAGGGTTTAGGGTTTAGGGTTTAGGGTTTAGGGTTTAGGGTTTAGGGTTTAGGGTTTAGGGTTTAGGGTTTAGGGTTTAGGGTTTAGGGTTTAGGGTTTAGGGTTTAGGGTTTAGGGTTTAGGGTTTAGGGTTTAGGGTTTAGGGTTTAGGGTTTAGGGTTTAGGGTTTAGGGTTTAGGGTTTAGGGTTTAGGGTTTAGGGTTTAGGGTTTAGGGTTTAGGGTTTAGGGTTTAGGGTTTAGGGTTTAGGGTTTAGGGTTTAGGGTTTAGGGTTTAGGGTTTAGGGTTTAGGGTTTAGGGTTTAGGGTTTAGGGTTTAGGGTTTAGGGTTTAGGGTTTAGGGTTTAGGGTTTAGGGTTTAGGGTTTAGGGTTTAGGGTTTAGGGTTTAGGGTTTAGGGTTTAGGGTTTAGGGTTTAGGGTTTAGGGTTTAGGGTTTAGGGTTTAGGGTTTAGGGTTTAGGGTTTAGGGTTTAGGGTTTAGGGTTTAGGGTTTAGGGTTTAGGGTTTAGGGTTTAGGGTTTAGGGTTTAGGGTTTAGGGTTTAGGGTTTAGGGTTTAGGGTTTAGGGTTTAGGGTTTAGGGTTTAGGGTTTAGGGTTTAGGGTTTAGGGTTTAGGGTTTAGGGTTTAGGGTTTAGGGTTTAGGGTTTAGGGTTTAGGGTTTAGGGTTTAGGGTTTAGGGTTTAGGGTTTAGGGTTTAGGGTTTAGGGTTTAGGGTTTAGGGTTTAGGGTTTAGGGTTTAGGGTTTAGGGTTTAGGGTTTAGGGTTTAGGGTTTAGGGTTTAGGGTTTAGGGTTTAGGGTTTAGGGTTTAGGGTTTAGGGTTTAGGGTTTAGGGTTTAGGGTTTAGGGTTTAGGGTTTAGGGTTTAGGGTTTAGGGTTTAGGGTTTAGGGTTTAGGGTTTAGGGTTTAGGGTTTAGGGTTTAGGTGGGTTTAGGGTTTAGGGTTTAGGGTTTAGGGTTTAGGGTTTAGGGTTTAGGGTTTAGGGTTTAGGGTTTAGGGTTTAGGGTTTAGGGTTTAGGGTTTAGGGTTTAGGGTTTAGGGTTTAGGGTTTAGGGTTTAGGGTTTAGGGTTTAGGGTTTAGGGTTTAGGGTTTAGGGTTTAGGGTTTAGGGTTTAGGGTTTAGGGTTTAGGGTTTAGGGTTTAGGGTT